>CM060946.1:77034245-87034245 GCA_030765085.1 Allium cepa
TGTTAATCCTTTCACATTTATTCTGATTCATGTCCATTCGAACTATAGATATAATTTTTCTTTGCTGTAAAAATAGATTCAAATACAGTCTATAGTTATAGAAATATTAAACTTCGGACAATATCCAATTTATGAATTTTGTACGCAAAATTTATTAGAAAAAACCCAAAACTTTCCATCTGTATTTAGCCTATGTGCATCAAAATTGTACTGTTTTCAGTACCATTTATTTTTTGAAAATGGGCTGATCCTTCAAGAGGCAAATCATCACATTTCCTTCCGATGCTGATACATATTTTATGAAATAAACCAAAATAAGTTTATACATAAATTAAAAGCAAAAATATACATCCAAAAAATTTATCATGCATTGAACATATGAATTAAATTGAAGTGAAGGTGAGCAGTTAGATTCACAAAAAGAAGAATAATTGCGACATTTTTTATTTCAGGTTCATCCATCTGCATCCATGGACACATGCGTGCACAATTTTGAAGTGTAGAATCGACCACAATCGAGTTTACAGGACTATTTTCGCTGATTATTGATCCATTTTTGTCAGTAAGTTCTTTAATACATTGGTCTACATACTCCAATACTGTGTCTGCATCTATATAATTATCACATGTATCTTTAAGATTTCCCTTATTGTTGCCTTTGTTGGTTTGCAATATAGGATTGAAAATTTAGCCGTTGATGGGTCAGTTTCTTCTTTAATTTGAGAGTTAAATGGACATGATCAAATTGTAATATTGCTTTTTAGATAAATATTTAACTATTACTTACCTTTTTTTCGCAACAAACTGAAAATTATTGGATGTTCGTTGAACAATAGAAACTACCGTGTACAGAATCCAAACTACAATTTTCAACGACATCGACCTATGTTGCGGTGGCTCTATCTGATGGCTAATTCATAAATAATTCGGCTCAGATGGGCGATACCGACCCATGTTGCTGATGGAGATAGTGTGGTGGCTGACGCGGACTTTGACGCTGGCAGGTACACTATGTATCTCCAGTTTCTTTGTCTGTTAAATAAAAGATGTATGCTTCTGCTCTGTTACTCCTTTCGCATGTATTCTGACTCACATCCATTCGAACTGTAGATCTAATTTTACTTTGCTGTAAAAATAGTCAAAAATACGGTCTGTATATACTGAAATAATAAACTTCTGACAAATACTCAGTTTATGAATTTTGCACGTATAATTTATTAGACAAAACCCTAAACTTTCCATCTGTATTTATAGCATATGTGCATCAAAGTTGTACTGCTTTCAGTACCATTTATTTTTTTAAATGGACCAATCCTCCAGGAGGAAAATCATCACATTTCCTTCAGATGCTGATACATATTTTATGAAATAAACCAAAATAAGTTTTTACATAGAATTAAAAGCAAAAATATACATCCAAATTTTTTATCATGCATTGAATATGTAAATTAAATTGAAGTGAAGTTGAGTAGTTTAGATTCACAAAAAACAAAACAATGATGGCACTTTTATTTCAGATTCATCCACCTGCATCCATGGTCACATGCGTGTACAATTTTGAAGTGTAGAATCGGCCACAATCGAGTTTACAGGACTATTTTTGCTAATCGTTGATCCATTGCTGTCATTAAGTTCTTTAATATGTTGGTCTACATACTCTAATACTATGTCTGCATCTATATAATCATCACATGTATCTTTATGATTTCCTTTATTGTTGCCTTTATTGGTTTGCAATGTAGGATTGACAATTTAATCGTTGATGGGTCAGTTTTCTTCCTTAATTAGATAGTTAAATGGACATGATCAAATTGTAATATTTCTTATTATATCTATATTTAACTGTCACTTACCTTTTTTGCAGCAATTTGAAAATTGCTCGATGTTCACTAGACAATGGATACTACCACGTATAGAAGCCAACCTACAATTTTGGGCGACATCGACATATGTTGCGGTGGCTCTATCTGATGGCCGATTCATAAATAAGTCAGCTCAGATGGGCAATGCCGACCCATGTTGCTGATGGAGACAGTGTGGTGGCTGACGCGGATTTCGACGCTGGTAGGTACACTGCGAATCTCCAATTTCTTTGTTCGCTAAATAAAAGATGTATGCTTCTGCTCTGTTACTCCTTTCGCATGTATTCTGATTCACGTCCATTCGAATTGTAGATCTAATTTTCCTTTGCTGTAAAAATAGACACTATGTAACGACCCACTATTTTGGACCATTCAAATCGACAATAAATCTACACATGTCTCACTTGAATACTTCAAAACAATAGATTGTAATATAATTTGGAGCAAATAAAACCAATCACAGAATCACAGACACAGATGAATCAGAATAACTCGCAGCGGAAATAAAAATAACCATACTGGTTCATAAAGCCACTACAACTCAGTCTAAAAATAAGTCTGAAATACATAGTCTGAAAAACAAATACAGTTTTGAAACGAATATGGTAGAAAATCCCAAATACATATGTCTCCAATACATGAACTGAAAAGGAAATACTGAAACTGAAATGGACAACAACTTGAAAAGCAGATAACTCCATAAATTCTCTAGCTTCCGGAAGATAGATCCAAGCTGTGGCACTCAGGCTGACCCGAGCGTAAGAAATAAACACAAACACTCGAGTCCGGACACACATACTTATACAATGTAAACCAACTCAAGTGAACTGTAATATAAAGGTACAACTAACTTAAAGGATGCTTGGGACCACTCATCCTCTAAGGATCCGTTAAACCATTTACTATGTAGTAATATTTCGCTATTATAATAATGTCTATTAGTAAAATAAAATTACTTTAAAATGGCATTAAGGAGTGACCCAATATTCCTCTTAACACATAAATAGTGCCAGTAGTCTATGCAGCACCGTAATACCTCCTGATCGGGAGGCTACCAGAGGATACTCCATAGGTACTACACAAATCAAAATCGTACAAGACGCGCTAGTGTAGGTGACACGGCACAACTATGTAATGCCATGGTAGATATACCAATTACACTTCCGGGTTGGTGGTAACGCGTAGCGCGTAACTACCGCCCACCACGAGCCACACTCCCAAACATCAAATGTGTGCACCAATCTATCCTAAAGTAATAGAATGGCATACGAAGAAGTGTGTCCGATCAAAGGTGCTACCTCATTAGCCTGTCAATCACTTTTTTTAGCCACCTTATGCCAACTCATGGGAGTCGAGTCCATGTGTATACCTTAATAGAACGTCGCCACTATACTACTTCATTCAGGAATCTCCACGGCGTACACGGTTGTTAAAGTGGTTTTCAGTATCGACAAAGAGTATGTCCATATCCGATCCTGGTCTCCTTAACAACCAACGTAATTGTTACCCGTGGTTATAAATTTCAAAAGTGGTTTATATTCCAAATCAAAACAATTCATTCAAACCATATAAATATGAAGTAGTCATCCTTCCAAATCAATTATTCAATTTCCAAAATTTCAGCAATTTCTAAGTTCATTAGTTCAATTTCAATATTTCAAAGCATTGAAATTTAAAAAACTGCAGCACTTATAAAGTACTGCGATAGGTATATTAAGTATATTTCAAAATATAGTTCAAATTCAGAAATTGCAGCACTTCAGAAATGCTGTCATAGGATTACTTAGTAATTTCAAGCTATAGCGCATATTTTTAGAAACTGCAGCACTTCAGAAGTCCTGTCATAGGTCTCTTTAGTATATTTCAAGCCATAGTTCATATTTTCAGAAACTGCAGCACTTCAGAAGTGCTGTCATAGGTCTCCTAAGTATATTTCAAGCCATAGTTCATATTCTCCACAGCATTTTTGAACCGCTATAATTTCTGTTTACCCTTAAAAACCATATATCTTCACCTTTTCTCATTTTTAACTCATCAAACTTATTCCACTTTTCAAAACTTCTTGATTGGATATTACTTAACTTATAAATTTTAATAAAATAATATTTTTATTAGTAAATATCCAATTTAAATTTAAATTCATTTGTTATGTCAATACTTTATAAATTTCTTAACTTTTATTCCGACAAATAACTTAAATTTTACATACCTATCTTATAAATTTCTTAACTTTTACATACCTATCTTATAAACAATTAAATTTCCATTTATTTACTTAGCTTAACATTTCCATTTAAAAATCAAAATTCTAATTTTCCAATTAAGTCGTATTTTAAAATACACCTTTTTCATTCAATTCTATATGCATTTTAACTTGTAGAAAAATCTCTATAAATTCATTTAAATTACTTAGATCCAAATTAAGTTAAAATGATATATTTTTACTTTTAAAATATTTATAAAATTCTAGAAGATATCGGGTCTGTATAATATTTCCTAACCTAGATCAAGTGATACAGATATGTATCATTTCAATCCGTAATTTAAAAGAAAAGTCCGGGTTCTATCATTTCAAACCCGCAATCCCAGGAAAATAAATACAATAAAAATCACCCAAGCCTATCATTACAGCCCATAATGATTTTTCCTTATTCTAAAGTCCGTTCGGGCATGTATCATTTCAACTCATAGTGATAAGGGAACTTGCAGTGTGAGATGCAAAATTAAAATGAACAGTTTAATATAACCTTTCATATTAGATGATGCAGCAATGATATAAACAGGATTTAACCTCATATAATCACATCACAAGCGTATATAAATAACCTATCAATTTATACAGATTCACTTGTCATCATTTCACAATAATATAAGTATGTGTAACATCCCGCCTTTACGCACACTTTGAACCGACACACGTGCCAATTCAAAGCATACGCAAGGGCGGATTGTTATGGGGTAAATAAGAAAAACAGAGAAGAAATAAAATCAAAACAGAATCTCACAGCGGAAGGATAAAATATAATAATAAATATACAGTTCAAACAGTTTACAAACACTTGATTTGCTTCATACAATAAATATCAGAGTTACACATACCAATACAATCAATGCAGCGGAACAGTATGAGTGTGGTGCAATACTATAAATAATAATAATACGGATTCTTCGTCTTCGTCCTCCAAAGCTAAAGTCTTCGATCCTGAAACGCTCGGACTGACCCGAGCGAATTTGAAAAGACAAAAACACTCGAGTCAGAACTAAAAGATCTTATGTGAGTTAAATTAACAGAAATAAATATGAGTACAGTAACTCAAGAGATGTTCGGGATTTACATCTCCTAAGGATCCGTTAAACTATTTACTATGTAGTATATTGCGCTATTATAATAGTGTCTATTTATAAAATAAACTTACTTTTTAATAGCGTTAAGGGGTTACCCATATAGCCCTTAACACAAATAATGCCAATAGTCTATACAGTACCGTAATACCTCCTGATCGGGAAGCTACCAGAGGATACTCCATAGGTACGACACAAATAGAAACTCGTAGTAAAGGCTCGGTATGGTAGGTGACACGGCACAACTAGGCAATGCCAGGGTAGATATACCAATTGCTATCCAGGCTGGTGGAAACGCGTAGCCGCAGTTACCGCCCACCTCGGACTAACTCCCCAAAATCAAAATATAGAAGTGGCCACTGAATCAAATCCAAGTCAAAGTATAATATCGAAGAGGAGCGTCCGATCAGAGGAATGACCTCATTGGCCTGAGAATCGCTCCTGTTTTAGCCACCTTATGCCAACTCACGGGAGTTGGGTCCACGTATTTACCTTACAGGAAACGTCGCCACCACCTACTTCATTCTGGAATCTCCACCGCGTACACGGTTAGTCAAAGTGGTTTTCGGTATCGACAGAGAGTATGTCCATATCCGATCCCGGTCTCTTTGCCAACCAATCGTTATTATAACACCGCGGTTATTTAAAAACAGTTTATACTTTAAAACCAGAATATAATCCCTTTCAAAACCATAATATTACGATATCATTTCTTCTTTAAAAACACAAACAATTTATTTTCATATTATTTTATAAAAGCCCAAATCAATGATATCGTTTCCCAAATAAAAATTTCCTTTCCAAAATTATGTCACTTTTTATTATTTAATATCCCATGTAACCAATATTTTGTTTGTAACTTTCAACATAATTCTTCGAAAATCCATAGTATTTTAAAACCATTATTTCAAAACTAAATGGTTTGGATATTCAACGGTATGCGAATTAAAAAGGTTTAACTTTACTGTTGCTTTATAAAGAATAAATTACATGGCTTTCCAAATATTTCTTGTTTTAAAGTTAAACCAAAAATCCAAAATATTACTTCAAGTCCCAAAACCATTTCAATTTTATATATATTTATATCCATTTTTGAGCATTAATATTTCAACTAAAGTTGGATTTTTATCCTTTCAAAATCAATATTCTATTAATTAATCTTGACCATTCACATAAAATCCATAATTAATAAGACTTCAATTTCTAGTAAAATATATATATATATATAGAATTTTTCCACTTCAAATTATACTAGAATATCAATTCTATTTATTTTGGGAAAATCCAATTACAAATATCATATCTTAAAATTTCCAACTTTACATTTAAACATAGGATATAAATTTACCAAACTCCATTTTCTAAATTTCTTCCATTTTCAATAAAGAAATTTATATTCCTTTTAATTTCAAAATTTCAACTTCATAGGTATATAAATATGGAATAAAATATTTATACAATATAAATTTAAGATTTATAGACCGTATTCAATCCAAACCATAGAAATCACATTAAAATAGTTATATATAGACCGCGGTGCCTGTATAAAATTTTCTATCCTATGGTCAAGTGATACGGATATTTATCATTTCAATCCGCAATTTAAAAAATAAAACTTTGCGGTTTTATCATTTCAAACCACAATCCCGAATGAAATGTAAAATGTATGCTAACTTGCAGTTTAATGATATCAAATAAAACATCCATTCAACAACACATCCATCATCCAGTCACAAACATCAAGCAATATCAACCAATAACAAAATATGTTTGGGAATATACAACAGGTAATAATTGCAAGTTTAATTCAAATTATATTTATCAACTATAAATCTAACAGTTTATTTTCAGTGATAATTGACATAACTATTAACTAGCAGTTCTTATGCAAACAATAATTTCTAACAGCCAATTAATACGCAATCAATCAATTTAATTAACAGCTAAATTCAAAAAAAATGCAATTCAACAGATATGGGTGAAATAACATGCCAAAAGCTCATAAACAAATTTCTATTCATTTCTAAAATTTATCTAACAAACATAAAAGCTTCTAGTAATTGTGAGTGAGTTAAAACACTCACCTTTTGAATTTAAATCGAATTTAAATTCGATTTAAACCCAAAAATTCGCCCGTCTCGGAATTCGTCCAAACCAGCGTCATCAAGTCCGGAATTAAATTATGATCCTAACAAAAGAAATTTCGTGTGAATCCGACTTCGTATGAGAAAGTTATGGCGAAAAATGATGATTGAATTCAAAATTAAATATAACCAAAAAATGACACACATTCACCTAACATTAAATCCACGTCATCAATAACTGCGTCTCCTCCAGAGCCTTCGCACGAAGCCTTTCCAGGCCGAAGTCCTCCCTATCATCACACGCAACTCAGTTGACCATGACTATGACCTTGCTTCGAGCCTCCACCGTGCCACCGTAGGCCATGCCACACCCACCGTCCTCCCAAACCCGCGGCCCCCTCACGGCAACCACCTCCACTCGCCGTCGACACCCAAGCCCAGCCGCCGCCAATTATCACCAACCCTAGTCGAATTCTACAGCCCAATCTAGCCGTTGATACTCGAAACAAAATACATAGATGTACTCCCCTCCGTTCCCTCGTCAAAACCCAGAAACAGTTTCTCCATCTGACGAAGTTTTGTGCGATGATGATGAACGGTTTTGGGGCTGTTTGAATTTTTTCTGGATGAACGACAGCTCCAATTGAAAAACGAACTACACCATGAGATTACGCGTATCGAATACTTCAACATATATTTTTTCTGGAATTTTCTGAAATTTTTGAGTTTTGACTTTTGATTTTGAATTGTGGATAGATCTGGAATTGGATCTGAGATGTATACATTTGGGAAAGAGAAAAAAAAGTGAAGAAATGAACGTACAGCAAAAGAATAGAGACTAGGGTTTATAGTTGTATATATATAGGTATGCTAGCGATAGGGTAGATAGGCTGTAGAATGAACGTGCGTGACAAACTATGGCCCAAAAAGCCCGCTATGCCTCCGGAACCGAATTTGTTAAAACTATATATCCAAATAGGTGTTTTAAAATATTCTGAACGCGATGGAAAAAGTTTCACGTCCAAATTCGATCGTATGAAGAAGTTATGCTGAAAACAAGATTTCCAAATTGATTTTTTTATAAAACTGATTTCAAGGCGTTTCGCGTCCGTACGATCAAACGACAAGTCCGATCGATACGAAATTTGAAACCCTATAATAATTCACCGATACGGATCCGATGAAACTGGTTTCGTCGAAATCCGAGTCCGTGAAAAAAATGGCTATTTTTAATATTTATTAAATCAATTAAATAAATTAAAAATCCAATTTTTATATTTCAACTTCTAATATAGGCCCCATTTCATTATTTATATACTTCAATCAATTCTAAATTATTTACCAAGCTTGGATGTGAATTAAAATCTATCAGTATATAAATTTGCAGCTAAATATCTGCACTTCCTTATTATTTAGAGATTATAAATTTTATTCTAAACCCAATTATTAAATCTTATACCTTTATACTCACCTCTTAAATCAAATTAAATAAATACTTGATTTCCATTCCAACTCATCTTTGGATTGCAATTAACCTTTTTACCATAATTAAATTCCAAATTATTAATAACCCTTATTTTTCTTAACTATTTATTAATTCCAATCCAATTGAATTCAACATTATAAATTTGATTAATTTATTATATTCACTTCCTTTCTATTATTCAAAGTTATTGTTGTAAATACGACGAATACTAACATTAGTTTAAGATTTCACTCAATGTTTACAAATTCCATTTCAATTTAATAACGTAAAAATTTACGTTCAATTCTATTTTATTTGTCGTAAATACCACTTGTTGAATTAAATACTCAAATCATAAATAAATCTTGCTTCTAAAGTTATACCAACAATGGTCTAGTTAAATTTGAATTAGCTTTACCTTTATTTTATGAAATTAACTATTGCAATAAATCCAAATTAATAAAGAAGGTTAGATTCCTATACTACTTCTTTGGTCTCAATTAACCTTTTATGGCGAGTATGAATTTCAATGTATAATTGAAACTTTTATATCCATTAAATTTTTACTATCATTCAATATCTACATATTCTAGCTAAATTTCAACTAACATATAAATTAGCCATTCCAACTTCCATTAATTTCGATTATCATACTATAGAAATTAAATTCCCTTAACCACATAAATAAAAGTTGATCCCCATCTATTTACATTATATCACGTTTGCATAAATTTATTCAATGGTCACTTTTAATTAATAACTATCCATTTTCCAATCCAAATGTAAATCTTCCACCTTTGAATTCTTATATTAAATGGAATTTAATATTTACTGATTCAACATTTATATGTTTCTAAAAATTAGCTCCAACCAAATGTGACAATTTACATTTCATTTCTATGCAATATATACTCATCTTATTCCATTCATTTGGTTACTGCATTGAAATCTATTTATTAACCAATACTAACGTTATTATCATTAAATAAAATTTGATTCCCAATTTTATTCAATACTTAGAACAATAGTTTTCATATTAAATCAAATCCTTCTTCTACTTAACTCAAGTTAGGTTATATTCCCATTTCTTATAACTAGGTCTTCAGTCACCATTTACATAGTTAAATTTTAGCATCTATTTACATCTTCGTTTATAATTTAGAGTTTCTACTAAATTGGATTACACAACTTATGAACTTTAAAAATTTTAGTCCACCTAATACATTTTTCCTAATATTTATGTCTATGCAATCCAATTCAGTTATAGTTTCATTAATACCGTTTAAAATCAACAAATTATGACTTATAACCTCAATCACAAATTCCAGTTATTTCAATCTATGTCATATAACATTTAAGTTATTTAACTTTAATTACAGTTACTATCTAACCCTCACATTCCATTTCTTTAAAAATCCTAAGGCTTCTATTTTATTCTGGATTAGATTAGAAAACATATAAATTAAATTTATTCAATATTATCTAATTTAACGGGTCGTTACAATCTCCCCCACTCAAAACTTTTCGTCCCCGAAAAGGAAAAGAAGGGAGGAGGAAGAATAAAACAGTATACTTATTTCAGATATTACTCATAAACAATATTTTACTGGATTAATTTCCTTTAATGCTTGAATTATTAAAGTTGGAAAAATAATCTCACAAAATTCTAAGTCCCAAAATTTTCGAATTTTTTTGGCAAAGTCTCCTTTGTACGGAGGGACTCTGGAGAAAATATAATATCCAAATATACAAATATATTACACATATTATCCAAATAAAATATCCCAACACGGGAAAATATATAAAATAGCGCTTTATACGTAATCCGGAAACGTACCTATTTGTCGGGCAATACGCTTATTATTACGGAACCAAAAGCAGTAGCAGTTGCTTCCATAACCTGTATTTTCTTATAAGCCTAAAAGGTTAAATATTTATTTTAAAATGAACTATTCTAGTGGATTCAATCATTCATATCCAATCAAATGCAACAACCATACATTTTAACAAATAGCACACACCGCAAACAAAATCATTCAATCAAACAAACAATTAGTTGTTAGGTTCAAATTCCGAAATTGTACGAAATGTAAAATAACTATCAAGTGCATCCGTTACTCAACAGTCTTGGATGGAACAAAGATAGATTATTTGTTCATCCAACAACTCCACAATTCCTTACCCAACAAACATACATCAACCAAACAATTCAATCAACACCAAAATAGCTTATTATACATTTATTTCATAATTCAGTGGTTTGATTTCTTCCTTCATTTATGGAGGACTTTCTTTATTTCTTACAAGTTTTAATTTTCAATTATCTCAAAATTCATTATATTTGTATTTCCTTTTTATTACTTAAGTTTCCTTTTATTACTTAAGTCTATAAAATAAATTTTCATTAATAACACAAATATTTTGAATATCTTCACTTGTAAGATTTCCCTTAAATTCTTAATCTGCTAACATTCATTCTTATAAGTGGAAGTTTTTATTTATTCATCAACTATGAATTGCAGCCATTTCAAATTTTCCTACTTTCCATTATATTAAAATAGGGGAGATTAAACATACTTAAGTGAATAATCATATAATAAATTCTTATTTTGAATTTCATGTTATATACTCAGGTTCATATCATCTATTAATAATTCTTAACTTTATTTGTAGTAAAATTTCAATTACAACCTAAGTTTATACCATTAAATTCTTATTATAACAGTAATTTATTGAATACCCCTTTTTTTTTTTAAATTACTACTTGTAAAATATTCAATTCCAGTTTCTCATTTAACATTTCAACTTTTATATATGGGTAAGTTATTTATGTTAAAGGGAATGCAATTGAACTTATACAAGTTTAATCTCCATTCTTTAATTAAATTCAATGTTAATCCATATTACTATTCTTTCTCCTACGTATTCACTTTCTCTTTATAACCTTGCAATAATTCTCTTAATCATTAGAGGTTTCCATTCATTTATTTCTCAACCTTTTATTTCATTAACAAATTTTAAACAATTAATTAATGGAAAAATTTAGAATTAAATACATGGTTAAATTTCAATTTATTTCAAAATAATAGATAAATAAGTTCTTACAACTCAATATCTCTAATTATAGTTAGAACAATAAAAGAAAATTTTAGAAATTTCAAAATAAATCTGCAGTGGAATTTTCTACAGTGGTCTTTCCCCTTCGAAACTCGAAAATGAAAGTCGATGATGCGGCCGTCATCACCGAATTTATTTTCCAGCGACAGAGAGGAAAGTACAGAATTTATTTTCTCCAAAATCTTCTTTTAAAACAAATTTTTCCCAAATTATACTAAATATTTACATAAGAAATTACTTATACCCAAATCATTATCTTTCACAAATTCTTTGAAAGGAAATTTTCAAAAAAAAAAAAAAAAAAAAACCCGGACTTAAGTTCTAAAATCCCCAAATTTGGTTCATTATAATTTCACTTAGCTTCAGTTATTATAAATATTTTATTTCCTAACACCCAATCTATAGCAACCAAATATATATATATATATATATCTTTATAAAACATTTTTATATATAGAAAATATAATAGGCAAAATTCTTTCATTCACCTATATTAAAACAAATATTATGTCGGTCTGTCCTATTAAGTGTTTAGAAATCCCTATTGATGACATAGCGTCTCATGCATCAACCAGAATTTATAAATACAAAGCGGAACAGATTAACACAATATAAAAATCTTTTTATTAATACTAACAAATATGCTCTCTCATATATATACACTCAGCGACTCCCATAGGATATTTCTACCCTATTAACAAAGAGTCAAACCTCACAAAGCCAAGGTTTATCGCTAAACCAAAGCTCTGATACCAACTGTAACATCCCGCCTTTACGCACACTTTGAACCGACACACGTGCCAATTCAAAGCATACGCAAGGGCGGATTGTTATGGGGTAAATAAGAAAAACAGAGAAGAAATAAAATCAAAACAGAATCTCACAGCGGAAGGATAAAATATAATAATAAATATACAGTTCAAACAGTTTACAAACACTTGATTTGCTTCATACAATAAATATCAGAGTTACGCATACCAATACAATCAATGCAGCGGAACAGTATGAGTGTGGTGCAATACTATAAATAATAATAATACGGATTCTTCGTCTTCGTCCTCCAAAGCTAAAGTCTTCGATCCTGAAACGCTCGGACTGACCCGAGCGAATTTGAAAAGACAAAAACACTCGAGTCAGAACTAAAAGATCTTATGTGAGTTAAATTAACAGAAATAAATATGAGTACAGTAACTCAAGAGATGTTCGGGATTTACATCTCCTAAGGATCCGTTAAACTATTTACTATGTAGTATATTGCGCTATTATAATAGTGTCTATTTATAAAATAAACTTACTTTTTAATAGCGTTAAGGGGTTACCCATATAGCCCTTAACACAAATAATGCCAATAGTCTATACAGTACCGTAATACCTCCTGATCGGGAAGCTACCAGAGGATACTCCATAGGTACGACACAAATAGAAACTCGTAGTAAAGGCTCGGTATGGTAGGTGACACGGCACAACTAGGCAATGCCAGGGTAGATATACCAATCGCTATCCAGGCTGGTGGAAACGCGTAGCCGCAGTTACCGCCCACCTCGGACTAACTCCCCAAAATCAAAATATAGAAGTGGCCACTGAATCAAATCCAAGTCAAAGTATAATATCGAAGAGGAGCGTCCGATCAGAGGAATGACCTCATTGGCCTGAGAATCGCTCCTGTTTTAGCCACCTTATGCCAACTCACGGGAGTTGGGTCCACGTATTTACCTTACAGGAAACGTCGCCACCACCTACTTCATTCTGGAATCTCCACCGCGTACACGGTTAGTCAAAGTGGTTTTCGGTATCGACAGAGAGTATGTCCATATCCGATCCCGGTCTCTTTGCCAACCAATCGTTATTATAACACCGTGGTTATTTAAAAACAGTTTATACTTTAAAACCAGAATATAATCCCTTTCAAAACCATAATATTACGATATCATTTCTTCTTTAAAAACACAAACAATTTATTTTCATATTATTTTATAAAAGCCCAAATCAATGATATCGTTTCCCAAATAAAATTTTCCTTTCCAAAATTATGTCACTTTTTATTATTTAATATCCCATGTAACCAATATTTTGTTTGTAACTTTCAACATAATTCTTCGAAAATCCATAGTATTTTAAAACCATTATTTCAAAACTAAATGGTTTGGATATTCAACGGTATGCGAATTAAAAAGGTTTAACTTTACTGTTGCTTTATAAAGAATAAATTACATGGCTTTCCAAATATTTCTTGTTTTAAAGTTAAACCAAAAATCCAAAATATTACTTCAAGTCCCAAAACCATTTCAATTTTATATATATTTATATCCATTTTTGAGCATTAATATTTCAACTAAAGTTGGATTTTTATCCTTTCAAAATCAATATTCTATTAATTAATCTTGACCATTCACATAAAATCCATAATTAATAAGACTTCAATTTCTAGTAAAAAATATATATATATATATATAGAATTTTTCCACTTCAAATTATACTAGAATATCAATTCTATTTATTTTGGGAAAATCCAATTACAAATATCATATCTTAAAATTTCCAACTTTACATTTAAACATAGGATATAAATTTACCAAACTCCATTTTCTAAATTTCTTCCATTTTCAATAAAGAAATTTATATTCCTTTTAATTTCAAAATTTCAACTTCATAGGTATATAAATATGGAATAAAATATTTATACAATATAAATTTAAGATTTATAGACCGTATTCAATCCAAACCATAGAAATCACATTAAAATAGTTATATATAGACCGCGGTGCCTGTATAAAATTTTCTATCCTATGGTCAAGTGATACGGATATTTATCATTTCAATCCGCAATTTAAAAAATAAAACTTTGCGGTTTTATCATTTCAAACCACAATCCCGAATGAAATGTAAAATGTATGCTAACTTGCAGTTTAATGATATCAAATAAAACATCCATTCAACAACACATCCATCATCCAGTCACAAACATCAAGCAATATCAACCAATAACAAAATATGTTTGGGAATATACAACAGGTAATAATTGCAAGTTTAATTCAAATTATATTTATCAACTATAAATCTAACAGTTTATTTTCAGTGATAATTGACATAACTATTAACTAGCAGTTCTTATGCAAACAATAATTTCTAACAGCCAATTAATACGCAATCAATCAATTTAATTAACAGCTAAATTCAAAAAAAATGCAATTCAACAGATATGGGTGAAATAACATGCCAAAAGCTCATAAATAAATTTCTATTCATTTCTAAAATTTATCTAACAAACATAAAAGCTTCTAGTAATTGTGAGTGAGTTAAAACACTCACCTTTTGAATTTAAATCGAATTTAAATTCGATTTAAACCCAAAAATTCGCCCGTCTCGGAATTCGTCCAAATCAGCGTCATCAAGTCCGGAATTAAATTACGATCCTAACAAAAGAAATTTCGTGTGAATCCGACTTCGTATGAGAAAGTTATGGCGAAAAATGATGATTGAATTCAAAATTAAATATAACCAAAAAATGACACACATTCACCTAACATTAAATCCACGTCATCAATAACTGCGTCTCCTCCAGAGCCTTCGCACGAAGCCTTTCCAGGCCGAAGTCCTCCCTATCATCACACGCAACTCAGTTGACCATGACTATGACCTTGCTTCGAGCCTCCACCGCGCCACCGTAGGCCATGCCACACCCACCGTCCTCCCAAACCCGCGGCCCCCTCACGGCAACCACCTCCACTCGCCGTCGACACCCAAGCCCAGCCGCCGCCAATTATCACCAACCCTAGTCGAATTCTACAGCCCAATCTAGCCGTTGATACTCGAAACAAAATACATAGATGTACTCCCCTCCGTTCCCTCGTCAAAACCCAGAAACAGTTTCTCCATCCGACGAAGTTTTGTGCGATGATGATGAACGGTTTTGGGGCTTTTTGAATTTTTTCTGGATGAACGACAGCTCCAATTGAAAAACGAACTACACCATGAGATTACGCGTATCGAATACTTCAACATATATTTTTTCTGGAATTTTCTGAAATTTTTGAGTTTTGACTTTTGATTTTGAACTGTGGATAGATCTGGAATTGGATCTGAGATGTATACATTTGGGAAAGAGAAAAAAAAAGTGAAGAAATGAACGTACAGCAAAAGAATAGAGACTAGGGTTTATAGTTGTATATATATAGGTATGCTAGCGATAGGGTAGATAGGCTGTAGAATGAACGTGCGTGACAAACTATGGCCCAAAAAGCCCGCTATGCCTCCGGAACCGAATTTGTTAAAACTATATATCCAAATAGGTGTTTTAAAATATTCTGAACGCGATGGAAAAAGTTTCACGTCCAAATTCGATCGTATGAAGAAGTTATGCTGAAAACAAGATTTCCAAATTTATTTCAAATTGATTTTTTTATAAAACTGATTTCAAGGCGTTTCGCGTCCGTACGATCAAACGACAAGTCCGATCGATACGAAATTTGAAACCCTATAATAATTCACCGATACGGATCCGATGAAACTGGTTTCGTCGAAATCCGAGTCCGTGACAAAAATGGCTATTTTTAATATTTATTAAATCAATTAAATAAATTAAAAATCCAATTTTTATATTTCAACTTCTAATATAGGCCCCATTTCATTATTTATATACTTCAATCAATTCTAAATTATTTACCAAGCTTGGATGTGAATTAAAATCTATCAGTATATAAATTTGCAGCTAAATATCTGCACTTCCTTATTATTTAGAGATTATAAATTTTATTCTAAACCCAATTATTAAATCTTATACCTTTATACTCACCTCTTAAATTAAATTAAATAAATACTTGATTTCCATTCCAACTCATCTTTGGATTGCATTAACCTTTTTACCATAATTAAATTCCAAATTATTAATAACCCTTATTTTTCTTAACTATTTATTAATTCCAATCCAATTGAATTCAACACTATAAATTTGATTAATTTATTATATTCACTTCCTTTCTATTATTCAAAGTTATTGTTGTAAATACGACGAATACTAACATTAGTTTAAGATTTCACTCAATGTTTACAAATTCCATTTCAATTTAATAACGTAAAAATTTACGTTCAATTCTATTTTATTTGTCGTAAATACCACTTGTTGAATTAAATACTCAAATCATAAATAAATCTTGCTTCTAAAGTTATACCAACAATGGTCTAGTTAAATTTGAATTAGCTTTACCTTTATTTTATGAAATTAACTATTGCAATAAATCCAAATTAATAAAGAAGGTTAGATTCCTATACTACTTCTTTGGTCTCAATTAACCTTTTATGGCGAGTATGAATTTCAATGTATAATTGAAACTTTTATATCCATTAAATTTTTACTATCATTCAATATCTACATATTCTAGCTAAATTTCAACTAACATATAAATTAGCCATTCCAACTTCCATTAATTTCGATTATCATACTATAGAAATTAAATTCCCTTAACCACATAAATAAAAGTTGATCCCCATCTATTTACATTATATCACGTTTGCATAAATTTATTCAATGGTCACTTTTAATTAATAACTATCCATTTTCCAATCCAAATGTAAATCTTCCACCTTTGAATTCTTATATTAAATGGAATTTAATATTTACTGATTCAACATTTATATGTTTCTAAAAATTAGCTCCAACCAAATGTGACAATTTACATTTCATTTCTATGCAATATATACTCATCTTATTCCATTCATTTGGTTACTGCATTGAAATCTATTTATTAACCAATACTAACGTTATTATCATTAAATAAAATTTGATTCCCAATTTTATTCAATACTTAGAACAATAGTTTTCATATTAAATCAAATCCTTCTTCTACTTAACTCAAGTTAGGTTATATTCCCATTTCTTATAACTAGGTCTTCAGTCACCATTTACATAGTTAAATTTTAGCGTCTATTTACATCTTCGTTTATAATTTAGAGTTTCTACTAAATTGGATTACACAACTTATGAACTTTAAAAATTTTAGTCCACCTAATACATTTTTCCTAATATTTATGTCTATGCAATCCAATTCAGTTATAGTTTCATTAATACCGTTTAAAATCAACAAATTATGACTTATAACCTCAATCACAAATTCCAGTTATTTCAATCTATGTCATATAACATTTAAGTTATTTAACTTTAATTACAGTTACTATCTAACCCTCACATTCCATTTCTTTAAAAATCCTAAGGCTTCTATTTTATTCTGGATTAGATTAGAAAACATATAAATTAAATTTATTCAATATTATCTAATTTAACGGGTCGTTACAATCTCCCCCACTCAAAACTTTTCGTCCCCGAAAAGGAAAAGAAGGGAGGAGGAAGAATAAAACAGTATACTTATTTCAGATATTACTCATAAACAATATTTTACTGGATTAATTTCCTTTAATGCTTGAATTATTAAAGTTGGAAAAATAATCTCACAAAATTCTAAGTCCCAAAATTTTCGAATTTTTTTGGCAAAGTCTCCTTTGTACGGAGGGACTCTGGAGAAAATATAATATCCAAATATACAAATATATTACACATATTATCCAAATAAAATATCCCAACACGGGAAAATATATAAAATAGCGCTTTATACGTAATCCGGAAACGTACCTATTTGTCGGGCAATACGCTTATTATTACGGAACCAAAAGCAGTAGCAGTTGCTTCCATAACCTGTATTTTCTTATAAGCCTAAAAGGTTAAATATTTATTTTAAAATGAACTATTCTAGTGGATTCAATCATTCATATCCAATCAAATGCAACAACCATACATTTTAACAAATAGCACACACCGCAAACAAAATCATTCAATCAAACAAACAATTAGTTGTTAGGTTCAAATTCCGAAATTGTACGAAATGTAAAATAACTATCAAGTGCATCCGTTACTCAACAGTCTTGGATGGAACAAAGATAGATTATTTGTTCATCCAACAACTCCACAATTCCTTACCCAACAAACATACATCAACCAAACAATTCAATCAACACCAAAATAGCTTATTATACATTTATTTCATAATTCAGTGGTTTGATTTCTTCCTTCATTTATGGAGGACTTTCTTTATTTCTTACAAGTTTTAATTTTCAATTATCTCAAAATTCATTATATTTGTATTTCCTTTTTATTACTTAAGTTTCCTTTTATTACTTAAGTCTATAAAATAAATTTTCATTAATAACACAAATATTTTGAATATCTTCACTTGTAAGATTTCCCTTAAATTCTTAATCTGCTAACATTCATTCTTATAAGTGGAAGTTTTTATTTATTCATCAACTATGAATTGCAGCCATTTCAAATTTTCCTACTTTCCATTATATTAAAATAGGGGAGATTAAACATACTTAAGTGAATAATCATATAATAAATTCTTATTTTGAATTTCATGTTATATACTCAGGTTCATATCATCTATTAATAATTCTTAACTTTATTTGTAGTAAAATTTCAATTACAACCTAAGTTTATACCATTAAATTCTTATTATAACAGTAATTTATTGAATACCCCTTTTTTTTTTTAAATTACTACTTGTAAAATATTCAATTCCAGTTTCTCATTTAACATTTCAACTTTTATATATGGGTAAGTTATTTATGTTAAAGGGAATGCAATTGAACTTATACAAGTTTAATCTCCATTCTTTAATTAAATTCAATGTTAATCCATATTACTATTCTTTCTCCTACGTATTCACTTTCTCTTTATAACCTTGCAATAATTCTCTTAATCATTAGAGGTTTCCATTCATTTATTTCTCAACCTTTTATTTCATTAACAAATTTTAAACAATTAATTAATGGAAAAATTTAGAATTAAATACATGGTTAAATTTCAATTTATTTCAAAATAATAGATAAATAAGTTCTTACAACTCAATATCTCTAATTATAGTTAGAACAATAAAAGAAAATTTTAGAAATTTCAAAATAAATCTGCAGTGGAATTTTCTACAGTGGTCTTTCCCCTTCGAAACTCGAAAATGAAAGTCGATGATGCGGCCGTCATCACCGAATTTATTTTCCAGCGACAGAGAGGAAAGTACAGAATTTATTTTCTCCAAAATCTTCTTTTAAAACAAATTTTTCCCAAATTATACTAAATATTTACATAAGAAATTACTTATACCCAAATCATTATCTTTCACAAATTCTTTGAAAGGAAATTTTCAAAAAAAAAAAAAAAAAAAAAACCCGGACTTAAGTTCTAAAATCCCCAAATTTGGTTCATTATAATTTCACTTAGCTTCAGTTATTATAAATATTTTATTTCCTAACACCCAATCTATAACAACCAAATATATATATATATATATCTTTATAAAACATTTTTATATATAGAAAATATAATAGGCAAAATTCTTTCATTCACCTATATTAAAACAAATATTATGTCGGTCTGTCCTATTAAGTGTTTAGAAATCCCTATTGATGACATAGCGTCTCATGCATCAACCAGAATTTATAAATACAAAGCGGAAAAGATTAACACAATATAAAAATCTTTTTATTAATACTAACAAATATGCTCTCTCATATATATACACTCAGCGACTCCCATAGGATATTTCTACCCTATTAACAAAGAGTCAAACCTCACAAAGCCAAGGTTTATCGCTAAACCAAAGCTCTGATACCAACTGTAACATCCCGCCTTTACGCACACTTTGAACCGACACACGTGCCAATTCAAAGCATACGCAAGGGCGGATTGTTATGGGGTAAATAAGAAAAACAGAGAAGAAATAAAATCAAAACAGAATCTCACAGCGGAAGGATAAAATATAATAATAAATATACAGTTCAAACAGTTTACAAACACTTGATTTGCTTCATACAATAAATATCAGAGTTACGCATACCAATACAATCAATGCAGCGGAACAGTATGAGTGTGGTGCAATACTATAAATAATAATAATACGGATTCTTCGTCTTCGTCCTCCAAAGCTAAAGTCTTCGATCCTGAAACGCTCGGACTGACCCGAGCGAATTTGAAAAGACAAAAACACTCGAGTCAGAACTAAAAGATCTTATGTGAGTTAAATTAACAGAAATAAATATGAGTACAGTAACTCAAGAGATGTTCGGGATTTACATCTCCTAAGGATCCGTTAAACTATTTACTATGTAGTATATTGCGCTATTATAATAGTGTCTATTTATAAAATAAACTTACTTTTTAATAGCGTTAAGGGGTTACCCATATAGCCCTTAATACAAATAATGCCAATAGTCTATACAGTACCGTAATACCTCCTGATCGGGAAGCTACCAGAGGATACTCCATAGGTACGACACAAATAGAAACTCGTAGTAAAGGCTCGGTATGGTAGGTGACACGGCACAACTAGGCAATGCCAGGGTAGATATACCAATTGCTATCCAGGCTGGTGGAAACGCGTAGCCGCAGTTACCGCCCACCTCGGACTAACTCCCCAAAATCAAAATATAGAAGTGGCCACTGAATCAAATCCAAGTCAAAGTATAATATCGAAGAGGAGCGTCCGATCAGAGGAATGACCTCATTGGCCTGAGAATCGCTCCTGTTTTAGCCACCTTATGCCAACTCACGGGAGTTGGGTCCACGTATTTACCTTACAGGAAACGTCGCCACCACCTACTTCATTCTGGAATCTCCACCGCGTACACGGTTAGTCAAAGTGGTTTTCGGTATCGACAGAGAGTATGTCCATATCCGATCCCGGTCTCTTTGCCAACCAATCGTTATTATAACACCGCGGTTATTTAAAAACAGTTTATACTTTAAAACCAGAATATAATCCCTTTCAAAACCATAATATTACGATATCATTTCTTCTTTAAAAACACAAACAATTTATTTTCATATTATTTTATAAAAGCCCAAATCAATGATATCGTTTCCCAAATAAAATTTTCCTTTCCAAAATTATGTCACTTTTTATTATTTAATATCCCATGTAACCAATATTTTGTTTGTAACTTTCAACATAATTCTTCGAAAATCCATAGTATTTTAAAACCATTATTTCAAAACTAAATGGTTTGGATATTCAACGGTATGCGAATTAAAAAGGTTTAACTTTACTGTTGCTTTATAAAGAATAAATTACATGGCTTTCCAAATATTTCTTGTTTTAAAGTTAAACCAAAAATCCAAAATATTACTTCAAGTCCCAAAACCATTTCAATTTTATATATATTTATATCCATTTTTGAGCATTAATATTTCAACTAAAGTTGGATTTTTATCCTTTCAAAATCAATATTCTATTAATTAATCTTGACCATTCACATAAAATCCATAATTAATAAGACTTCAATTTCTAGTAAAATATATATATATATATATAGAATTTTTCCACTTCAAATTATACTAGAATATCAATTCTATTTATTTTGGGAAAATCCAATTACAAATATCATATCTTAAAATTTCCAACTTTACATTTAAACATAGGATATAAATTTACCAAACTCCATTTTCTAAATTTCTTCCATTTTCAATAAAGAAATTTATATTCCTTTTAATTTCAAAATTTCAACTTCATAGGTATATAAATATGGAATAAAATATTTATACAATATAAATTTAAGATTTATAGACCGTATTCAATCCAAACCATAGAAATCACATTAAAATAGTTATATATAGACCGCGGTGCCTGTATAAAATTTTCTATCCTATGGTCAAGTGATACGGATATTTATCATTTCAATCCGCAATTTAAAAAATAAAACTTTGCGGTTTTATCATTTCAAACCACAATCCCGAATGAAATGTAAAATGTATGCTAACTTGCAGTTTAATGATATCAAATAAAACATCCATTCAACAACACATCCATCATCCAGTCACAAACATCAAGCAATATCAACCAATAACAAAATATGTTTGGGAATATACAACAGGTAATAATTGCAAGTTTAATTCAAATTATATTTATCAACTATAAATCTAACAGTTTATTTTTAGTGATGATTGACATAACTATTAACTAGCAGTTCTTATGCAAACAATAATTTCTAACAGCCAATTAATACGCAATCAATCAATTTAATTAACAGCTAAATTCAAAAAAAATGCAATTCAACAGATATGGGTGAAATAACATGCCAAAAGCTCATAAATAAATTTCTATTCATTTCTAAAATTTATCTAACAAACATAAAAGCTTCTAGTAATTGTGAGTGAGTTAAAACACTCACCTTTTGAATTTAAATCGAATTTAAATTCGATTTAAACCCAAAAATTCGCCCGTCTCGGAATTCGTCCAAACCAGCGTCATCAAGTCCGGAATTAAATTACGATCCTAACAAAAGAAATTTCGTGTGAATCCGACTTCGTATGAGAAAGTTATGGCGAAAAATGATGATTGAATTCAAAATTAAATATAACCAAAAAATGACTCACATTCACCTAACATTAAATCCACGTCATCAATAACTGCGTCTCCTCCAGAGCCTTCGCACGAAGCCTTTCCAGGCCGAAGTCCTCCCTATCATCACACGCAACTCAGTTGACCATGACTATGACCTTGCTTCGAGCCTCCACCGCGCCACCGTAGGCCATGCCACACCCACCGTCCTCCCAAACCCGCGGCCCCCTCACGGCAACCACCTCCACTCGCCGTCGACACCCAAGCCCAGCCGCCGCCAATTATCACCAACCCTAGTCGAATTCTACAGCCCAATCTAGCCGTTGATACTCGAAACAAAATACATAGATGTACTCCCCTCCGTTCCCTCGTCAAAACCCAGAAACAGTTTCTCCATCCGACGAAGTTTTGTGCGATGATGATGAACGGTTTTGGGGCTGTTTGAATTTTTTCTGGATGAACGACAGCTCCAATTGAAAAACGAACTACACCATGAGATTACGCGTATCGAATACTTCAACATATATTTTTTCTGGAATTTTCTGAAATTTTTGAGTTTTGACTTTTGATTTTGAACTGTGGATAGATCTGGAATTGGATCTGAGATGTATACATTTGGGAAAGAGAAAAAAAAAGTGAAGAAATGAACGTACAGCAAAAGAATAGAGACTAGGGTTTATAGTTGTATATATATAGGTATGCTAGCGATAGGGTAGATAGGCTGTAGAATGAACGTGCGTGACAAACTATGGCCCAAAAAGCCCGCTATGCCTCCGGAACCGAATTTATTAAAACTATATATCCAAATAGGTGTTTTAAAATATTCTGAATGCGATGGAAAAAGTTTCACGTCCAAATTCGATCGTATGAAGAAGTTATGCTGAAAACAAGATTTCCAAATTTATTTCAAATTGATTTTTTTATAAAACTGATTTCAAGGCGTTTCGCGTCCGTACGATCAAACGACAAGTCCGATCGATACGAAATTTGAAACCCTATAATAATTCACCGATACGGATCCGATGAAACTGGTTTCGTCGAAATCCGAGTCCGTGACAAAAATGGCTATTTTTAATATTTATTAAATCAATTAAATAAATTAAAAATCCAATTTTTATATTTCAACTTCTAATATAGGCCCCATTTCATTATTTATATACTTCAATCAATTCTAAATTATTTACCAAGCTTGGATGTGAATTAAAATCTATCAGTATATAAATTTGCAGCTAAATATCTGCACTTCCTTATTATTTAGAGATTATAAATTTTATTCTAAACCCAATTATTAAATCTTATACCTTTATACTCACCTCTTAAATTAAATTAAATAAATACTTGATTTCCATTCCAACTCATCTTTGGATTGCATTAACCTTTTTACCATAATTAAATTCCAAATTATTAATAACCCTTATTTTTCTTAACTATTTATTAATTCCAATCCAATTGAATTCAACACTATAAATTTGATTAATTTATTATATTCACTTCCTTTCTATTATTCAAAGTTATTGTTGTAAATACGACGAATACTAACATTAGTTTAAGATTTCACTCAATGTTTACAAATTCCATTTCAATTTAATAACGTAAAAATTTACGTTCAATTCTATTTTATTTGTCGTAAATACCACTTGTTGAATTAAATACTCAAATCATAAATAAATCTTGCTTCTAAAGTTATACCAACAATGGTCTAGTTAAATTTGAATTAGCTTTACCTTTATTTTATGAAATTAACTATTGCAATAAATCCAAATTAATAAAGAAGGTTAGATTCCTATACTACTTCTTTGGTCTCAATTAACCTTTTATGGCGAGTATGAATTTCAATGTATAATTGAAACTTTTATATCCATTAAATTTTTACTATCATTCAATATCTACATATTCTAGCTAAATTTCAACTAACATATAAATTAGCCATTCCAACTTCCATTAATTTCGATTATCATACTATAGAAATTAAATTCCCTTAACCACATAAATAAAAGTTGATCCCCATCTATTTACATTATATCACGTTTGCATAAATTTATTCAATGGTCACTTTTAATTAATAACTATCCATTTTCCAATCCAAATGTAAATCTTCCACCTTTGAATTCTTATATTAAATGGAATTTAATATTTACTGATTCAACATTTATATGTTTCTAAAAATTAGCTCCAACCAAATGTGACAATTTACATTTCATTTCTATGCAATATATACTCATCTTATTCCATTCATTTGGTTACTGCATTGAAATCTATTTATTAACCAATACTAACGTTATTATCATTAAATAAAATTTGATTCCCAATTTTATTCAATACTTAGAACAATAATTTTCATATTAAATCAAATCCTTCTTCTACTTAACTCAAGTTAGGTTATATTCCCATTTCTTATAACTAGGTCTTCAGTCACCATTTACATAGTTAAATTTTAGCGTCTATTTACATCTTCGTTTATAATTTAGAGTTTCTACTAAATTGGATTACACAACTTATGAACTTTAA
Source organism: Allium cepa (assembly GCA_030765085.1). NCBI lineage: Eukaryota > Viridiplantae > Streptophyta > Magnoliopsida > Asparagales > Amaryllidaceae > Allium > Allium cepa. The sequence continues at coordinate 77,060,002 of CM060946.1, forward strand.
AAATTTTAGTCCACCTAATACATTTTTCCTAATATTTATGTCTATGCAATCCAATTCAGTTATAGTTTCATTAATACCGTTTAAAATCAACAAATTATGACTTATAACCTCAATCACAAATTCCAGTTATTTCAATCTATGTCATATAACATTTAAGTTATTTAACTTTAATTACAGTTACTATCTAACCCTCACATTCCATTTCTTTAAAAATCCTAAGGCTTCTATTTTATTCTGGATTAGATTAGAAAACATATAAATTAAATTTATTCAATATTATCTAATTTAACGGGTCGTTACAGTATGTAAGGTCTAGAGTGAATACTCACCTTTTTTGAAGTTAGAGATCAATTAAAACAAAAAGATCCATACAGCGCAAAGCACGATAAAGCATGAGAAGATTTGTGAAGAAGTAACAACCAAATTTTGATCTTGTAATTCAAATAAATAAAACAATTATAAATATATTATTTACCACAAACCAATATGGATTAAACCATGAGAACAAAATTCAATACAAAATTTTTATCAAATCAAAGAGGAAAAATGAATTTAAAGTGAAACCAAATGGAATGAATCATCAAGTGGCTTGGCCACAACCCTTGCCTCATCACCCCTAGACTCGGCCATGGTGTTTAGATGCAAGCTAGGCTAGGATATAGGGTCAAAGGCACGGCCATGACATGGAAAGGGGAAGCCAAAGCAAGGCATCGCATAAACATGGGTCAAGTGGAGTTTGGCTAGGCCTATGGTCTAAATGGTTGCGCCTAAGGCTAGACTTGGGTCAAATCAGATCTGAAGCATGGCTAAGAGGGGAGATAGTCACGGCCAAGCAAGGTAGAGGTGGTTGGGCTAGGGTTTCAAAGCAAACAAGGAGGGGTTTGCATCCATAGGCTCGTCCAGGGCTTATTACTTGATATGGTGATGGATATTGGGATCTAGGGTTTCATGCCGTGAGTGGAGGAGTGATGGTACGTCGTGGTGGAGGAGGAGAGGAGATGGTGGTCGGAATAGGGGTGGAGGCTGAGAATTCTATGAAAAAGCACAAGAAAAATAAAAGAAAAAATTGAAAAGAAAGGAGGAAGAGGCCATTAAAACTTACAGTATTTTCTCTCCGGAGATGCAAATGAAAGTGAGATGGGAAACTTTGTTTCTGTACGTGATTTGATGAGTAGAAGGCGGCTCGGGTTTAGGAATAGGTAGTGAACTGCTAAGGCAGTAAATAAATAGGCTTAAGCAGATAAAGGCAAGAAATAAAGCCAAAGAAACTTATGCCAAAATATAACAACGTAATGTACGACTAATTGATTCGTTTCCCAACTATTAAATACAAAATATACAAATGAACATTCAAATAAATAAATTAAAGCATATACACATAAATAGAAAATAACATAATTTATGAACAACTATGGTAGGAAATAAATAGATAGGCAAATAAAGAGGTAAGAAATAAAGCAAATGTAACATATGCCAAATTAAAGCAAATTAACATACGTCAATTTGATTTGTTTCCTTGCCATTAATTAAAAGGTATATACAAAGAAACATTCAATAAACAAAATAAATAAAATTTCAAAAAGATATGCCTTTAAGACAGTATAACGTATATCCATTGACATTTTTTCCAAGCAATAATTAAGAGATACAAACACACAACAATTCAAATAATAAAATATATGACAAAAAAGGAAAATATAGAAATATAAAATAGAGATGAATATATAAGAAATATATATATATATATATATATACAGAAATTATTTATTTTATTATATTTGGAAAGAAAATTACAAACAAAAATCCAACTTTATTGGAAAATTTTCAAAATTCGAATTTTAGATAATTAAACACCAAAGATAAAATGAACTAAAATATTTAACAAAAATTTTGGGTTGTTGCAGTCTCCCCCACTCAAAACTTTTCGTCCTCGAAAAGGAACGGAACAAAGGAAGCAAAGGAAAACAAGATAGCAAAGCAAAAGTACCTGAAACAAATAATTTCGGATTCGAAGGACGTATGCTCTCCTCAGTCTCTTAGGTACAATCCCAATCATCAGTGCTCCACTATACCTTGACCAGGTTAACAGATTTCCTTAATAGCTGCTTCGTACCTCGATCGACAATACGAAGTGGCTTTCTCTCAACAGTCGGGTTAGGCTCAATATCCAAACTATCAAGAGAAGAAGACTGGATAATCAAAGATGGATCATACAGATAGCTTCGAAGATGTGATACATGGAATACATTATGTACGCGGCAAATTTCTCAGGCAAATCGGAATGATAAGCTAGGGAACCAATCCTTTCCAAGATATGGAAGGGACCAACAAACCTAGGAGCAAGCTTCCCTCCACGCCCAAACCGAATCACATTCCTTAAGGGAGAGACCTTAAGGAAAACCAAAAGAAAACTCCAAACTCCTCCGATGACGATCCGCATACTTCTCCTGCCTATCCTAGGCAATCCTCAGACTTGGAGAAAACAAGGATATCATCAATAAAGACTAGAACAAACTTATTAAGCACGTCATGAAAAACCCGATTCATCAAGTCAACGAAGAAAGCAGGAGCGTTAGTCAAACCAAAAGGCATAACTAACCATTCATAAAAACATTCTCAGTGCGGAAAGCAGTCTTAGGAATGCTTTCCTCCGCAACTCTGAGCTGGTGGAATCCTGTGGCAAGGTCAAGTTAAGAGAAAATAGTAGCTCCATAGAGCTGATCAAACGTATCATTAATGCGAGGCATAGGATATCTGTTTTTCATAGTGAGCTTGTTCAGCTCCCCATAATCAACACATATCCTTAAAGAACCGTCAGACTTAGTGAGAAAAACCACTGCTGCCCCCCATTCTAAGTAGCTAGGTCTGAATAGACCCTTGGAGGACAAGTCCTCAATTTGCTTCCTTAATCTGACCTTCTCACGGGGTGCCATTCTTCTAGGTGGAAGAACTACAGGTCGAGCTCCAGGAATAAGATCAATACGGAAATCAATTTCCCGCTTAGAAGGTAAAGAAGTTAAGAAAGCTGACTTTAAAATAGGAAAGGTTTTTTCAAAATACTCTTTAAAACCCTTTGAAAATCATTAGGAAATCGCTTTATACTTTAAAGTACGTTCTCTCACAATGAAAGGATTCTAAGATTGATTTCACTCATTCTAGGGTATTTCTACCCTATCTCTAATGAGTTTTTGCTCCGTAGGCAATGGTTTGCCTAAAACCAAAGCTCTGATATCAACTGTAACGACCCACTATTTTGGACCATTTAAATCGATAATAAATCCACACATGTCTGATTTGAATACTTCAAAACATTAGATTGTAATATAGTTTGGAGAAAATAAGACCAACCACAGAATCACAGACACAAACGAATCAGAATAACTCGCAGTGGAAATAGAAATAACCATAGTGGTTCATGAAGCCACTACAACTCAGTCTCAAAATAAGTACCAAAATACATAGTCTGAAAAAAAAATACAGTTCTGAAACGAATATGGTAGAAAATCCCAATTACATATGTCTCTAATACATTAACTAAAAAGGAAATACTGAAACTAAAATAGATGACAACTTGATAAGCAGATAACTCCATAAATTCTCTAGCTTCCAGAAGATAGATCCAAGCTGTGGCACTCAGGCTAACCCGAGCGTAAGAAATAAACACAAACACTCGAGTCAGCACACACATACTTATACAATGTAAACCAACTCAAGTGAACTGTAATATAAAGGTACAACTAACTTAAAGGATGCTTGGGACCGCCCATCCTCTAAGGATCCGTTAAACTATTTACCATGTAGTAATATTTTGCTATTATAATAATGTCTATTAGTAAAATAAAATTACTTTAAAATAGCATTAAGGAGTGACCCAATATCCCCCTTAACACATAAATAGTGCCAGTAGCCTATGCAGTACCGTAATACCTCATGATCGGGAGGCTACCAGAGGATACTCCATAGGTACTACACAAATCAAAATCGTACAAGGCGCGCAAAGGTAGGTGACACGGTACAACTAGGCAATGCCAGGGTACATATACCAATTACACTTTCGGGCCGGTAGTAACGTGTAGCGCACAGCTACCGCCCACCTCGAGCCACACTCCCAAAAATCAAAGGTGCACACCAATCAATCACAAAGTAATAGAATGGCATACAAAGAAGTGTGTCTGATCAAAGGTGCTACCTCATTAGCCCGTCAATCGCTCCTGTTTTAGCCATCTTATGCCAACTCACGGGAGTCGGGTCCACATATATACCTTAATAAAACGTCGCCACCATCCTACTTCATTCTGAAATCTCCACCGCGTACACGGTTGTTAAAGTGGTTTTCCGTATCGACATAGAGTATGTACATATCTGATCCCAGTCTCTTTAACAACGAACGTTATTATTACCCATGGTTATAAATTTCAAATGTATATTCCAAATCAAAATAACTCATTTAAACCATTTAAATATGAAGTAGTCATGCTTCCAAGTCAATATTCAATTTCCAGAATTTCAGCAATTTCTAAGTTCATTAGTTCAATTTCAATATTTCAAAGCATTGAAATTTTCAAAACTGCGGCATTTATAAAGTGCTGTAATAGGTATATTTAGTATGTATCAAAGCATAGGTCAAATTCAAAAATTACAACACTTCAGATATGCTGTCATGGGTTTACTTTGTAATTTCAAGCCATAGTGCATATTTTCAGAAACTGCAGCACTTCAGAAGTGCTGTCATAGGTCTCTTTAGTATATTTCAAGCCATGGTCCATATTTTCAGAAATTGCAGCACTTCAGAAGTGCTGTCATAGGTCTCTTTAGTATATTTCAAGCCATAGTTCATATTTTCCACAGCGTTTATGAACCGCTTTCTGTTTACCCTTTAAAACCATATATCTTCACTTTTTCTCATTTTTAACTTATCAAGCTTATTCCACTTTTCAAAACTTCTTAGTTGGATATTACTTAACTTATAAATTTTAATAAAATAATATTTTTATTAATAAATATCCGATTTAAATTTAAATTCATTTGTTAAGTCAATACTTTATAAATTTCTTAACTTTCATTCCAACAAATAACTTAAATTTTACATACCCGTCTCATAAATTTCTTAACTTTTACATACCTATCTTATAAACAATTAAATTTCCATTTATTTATTTAGCTTAATATTTCCATTTAAAAATCAAATTTCAAACTTTTCAATTAAGTCATATTTTAAAATACACCTTTTCCATTCAATTCTGTATGCATTTTAACTTGTAGAAAAATCTCTAAAATACATTTATATTACTTAGTTCCAAATTAAGTTAAAATGACATATTTTTACTCTTAAAATATTTATAAAATTCCAGAAAATATATAATTAATTAACCACGGGTCTATATAATATTTCCTAACCTAGGTCAAGTGATACGGATATGTATCATTTCAATCCGTAATTTAAAAGGAAAATCCGGGTTCTATCATTTCAAACCCGCAATCCTAAGAAAATAAATACAATAAAAATCACGCGAGCCTATCATTTCAGCCCATAATGATTTTTCCTTATTCTAAAGTCCGTTCGGATTGGTATCATTTCAACCCATAGTGATAAGGGAACTTGCAGTGTGAGATGCAGAAATAAAATGAATAGTTTAATATAACCTCTCATATTAGATGATGCAACAATTATATAAACAGGATTTAACCTCATATAATCACATCACATGCATATATGAATAACATATCAATTTATATAGATTCACTTGTCATCATTTCACAATAATATAAGTATGTAAGGTCTAAAGTGAAGCTAGAGATTAATTAAAACAAAAGGATCCACACACCGCAAAGCACAAGAAAGCACGACAAGATTTGGGAAGAAGTAACAACCAAATTTAGATCTTGTAATTCAAATGAATAAAACAATGATAAATATATGATTTACCACAAACCAATATGGATTAAACCATGAGAACAAAATTCAATACAAATTTTTTATCAAATCAAAGAGCAAAAATGAATTTAAAGTGAAACCAAATGGAATGAATCATCAAGTGGGCTTGGCCACAACCCTTATAGTCTCGGCTTCATCACTTCTAAACTCGGCCATGGTGTTTAGATGCAAGCTAGGTTAGGATATAGGGTCATAAGGCATGGCCATGACATGGGAAGGGGTAGGCAAAGCAAGGCATGGCATAAACATGGATCAAGTGAAGTTTGGCTAAGCCTATGGTCTAAATGGCTCTGCCTAAGGCTAGACTTGGGTCAAATCAGATCTGAAGCATGGCTAGACGGGGAAATAGTCACGGCCAAGCAAGGTGGAGGTGGTTGGTCTAGGGCTTCAAGGAAAACAAGGAGGGGATTGCATCCATAGGCTCGGCTAGGGTTTATTACTTGACTTGGTGATGGATATTGGGATTTAGGGTTTCATGGCCGTGAGTGGTGGAGTGATGTTAGCTCATGGCGGAGGAGGAGAGGAGATGGTGATCAGAATAGCGGTGGAGGCCGAGAATTCCATGAAGAAAACACAAGAAAAAGAAAAGAAAAAAGTAAAAAGAAAGGAGGGAGAGGCCATTAAAACTTATAGTATTTTCTCTCTAGAGATGCAAATGGAAGTGAGATGGGAAACTTTGTTTCTCTACGTGATTGGATGAGTAGAAGGCGGCTAGGGTTTTAGGAATAGGCGGTGAACGGCTAAGGCAGTAAATAAATAGGCTTAAGCAAATAAAGGCAGGATATAAAGCCAAAGAAACTTATGCTAAAATAAAACAATGTAACGTACAACTAATTGATTCGTTTCCCAACTATTAAATACAAAATATGCAAATAAACATCCAAATAAATAAATTAAAATGTATACACACAAATAGAAAATAACATAAGTTATGAACAACTATGTAGGAAATAAATAGATGGGCAAATAAAGAGGTAAGAAATAAAGCAAATGTAACGTATGCCAAATTAAACCAAAGTAACATACGTCAATTTGATTTGTTTCCTTGCCATTAATTAAAAGGTATATACAAAGAAACATTCAATAAACAAAATAAATAAAATTTTAAAAAGATATGCCTTTAAGACGATGTAATGTATATCCATTGAAATTTTATTCAAGCAATAAATAAGAGATATAAACACATAACAATTCAAATAATAAAATGAATGTCAAAAGGAAACTATAGAAAGATAAAATAGAGATGAATATACATGAAAAATGTAAATATATATATATATATATAAATTATTTATCTTATTATATTTGGAAAGGAAATTACAAACAAAAACCCAAACACTATTGGAAAATTTTCAAAATTCAAATTTTGGATAATTAAACAACAAAGTTTTAAATAAAATGAATTAAAATATTTAATAAAAAAATTGGGTTGTTACACACAAATATAGTCTGCAGTTACAGAAATAATAAACTTCTAACAAATATTCAATTTATGAATGTTGCACGTATAATTTATTAGACAAAACCCAAAACTTTCCATCTGTATTTAGCCTACGTGCATGAAAGTGGTACTGCTTTCAATACCGTTTATTTTTTAAAATGGGTTGATCCTTCAGGAGGAAAATCATCACATTTCCTTCAGATGCTGATACATATTTCATGAAATAAACCTAAATAAGTTTGTATATAGAATTAAAAGCAAAAATATACATCCAAAAAATCTATCCTATATTGAACATATAAATTAAATTGAAGTGAAGGTGAGCAGTTAGATTCACAAAAAGAAGAACAATGGTGGCACTTTTATTTCAGATTTATCCACCTGCATCTATGGTCACATGCATGTACAATTTTGAAGTGCAGAATCGGCCACAATTGGGTTGACAGGACTATTTTCGCTGATCATTAATCCATTGCTGTCATTAAGTTCTTTAATACGGTGGTCTACATACTCCAATATTGTGTCTGCATCTATATAATCATCACATGTATCTTTATGATTTCCCTTACAGTTGCCTTTGTTGGTTTATAATATAGGATTGACAATTTAGCCATTGAGAGGTCAGCTTTCTTCCTTAATTAGGTAGTTAAATGGACATGATCAAATTGTAATATTGCTTATTAGATCAATATTTAAATATTACTTACCTTTTTTGCAGCAAACTGAAAATTGCTCGATGTTCGCTAAACAATGGAAACTACCGCGTATAGAAGCCAAACTACAATTTTGCGCGACATCGACCTATGTTGTGGTGGCTCTGTCTGATGGCTGATTCACAAAAAAGTCGGCTTAGATGGGCGATGCCGACCCATGTTGCTGATGGAGACAGTGTGGTGGCTGACGCAGACTTTGACACTGGCAGGTACACTACGAATCTCCAGTTTCTTTGTCCATTAAATAAAAGATGTATGCTTCTGCACTTTTAACCCTTTCGCATATATTCTGATTCACATCCATTGGATGTGTAGAACTAATTTTCCTTTGCTGTAAAAATAGATACAAATACAGCCTAGAGTTACAGTAATATTTAACTTCTGACAAACTTTCAATATATGAATTTTGTACACATAATTTATTACACAAAACCCAAAACTCTTCATCTGTATTTAGACTATGCGCATCAAAGTTGTACTGTATTCACATCCATTTATTTTTTGAAAGTGGACCGATCCTTGAGGAGGCAAAACATCACATTTCCTTTAGATGCTAATAAATATTTTATGAAATAAACCAAAATAAGTTTCTCCATGGAATTAAAAGAAAAATATACATCCAAAAAATCTATCATCCATCGAACATATAAATCAAATTTACTACTTTGACCAATTAAATAACAAAATCATACTTTCAAGGCCACCCAATTCCTCCACTGCTTCATTGACTCTACCGTCTCTTTCTGTCAACCATAATCATCTCATCTTTTCATAGGACGAATAGGATGAAACTCAGTAATATCATATCCATTCGATTCTATTATAGTATTTGAAGGTAAACTAATGCTGCCTTGAGATGCATTTGCTGCAGAGAAATAATTTTGGTCATATACTTTTTTTTTTGCCCCTTTCTTTCTACATTTTTACATATTAAATATTCTGTTGGTGCATGGAAAACCATTTCAAAATGTTAGCTTGGTAGACATCTAATATTCAGGCACATATATTATATCTTCTGAAATTATTTTGACCTAAAGAAAATATATATACGTATACATTTTTGATTTCTTCCTGAAAATTTATATGGGAAATCAAATCCATCAAATTGCTCATTTTCTGTTCCGTCAAATTTTAATTTAAAATCAATTTCATCTATACCTTTACAGGTCACATCCACTTATAGAGAGAATCAAAGTCAACTTAGTGGCTACCTTCTTTCACATGGCTCCTTTAAGCTTACATCCAGTCATAGCGCCTGTGCTGAAAGTATCCAACTGTAGTTATAGTTTGGATCCCCTCATGCTGTACATCATGTGATAAAATGTGAGTTTTTTGAAATAATTGTTATGTTAGAACTCATTTATAAACTATTACTGTTATGCTTTGCTTATTAGTTTATGATTTCGTTCTTCATATCTGACAATTTCTTATCGCTTGAGTTTGGGATAACCCCTGTTTCTTTCAACCATTTTCCATGCCCAAATTTAATCAATGTATGTTTGCATTACTTTGCCTGTTCTATTTGCATTCATTGTTTTCATTCTTCAGGCCTGCTGCTGATTTACTGTCATATGTCTTTGATGTCCAATTGAACTGTTTAATCTATTGACTTAACCTGTTGCTTGGTTGAATTTATCTGTTTCCATTTTATATACGGTTTCAAATAAGTTAACCAAGCTATCTAATTTCATCAATGTACGTTTGCATTATATTTTTGCTTATTATGTTAACCATGCTTTAGGGTGATGTTATTAGTTATTCAGATTATTACTTAGGTGCTATGCCAATTTGACTTGATTTTTACAGTGCTTACAGTAAAATCTCAAACGTTTACGATTTTGTTTCTACGAACATGCATGTCTCTAGGTTTCTCACTTTTCAAACAAACTTATGGAGTTTACAACCAATTTTTATGGTCAAGAATCCATGATTTCTTTAATGTTATATGTTATCATAGGCTTTTTCACAGCCTTGAAAAACTCCATTGTTTTGGGTGGTTTACAAATTGATTACTCATACATATCATGTTGTAAAACAGCTTTTGATATGTTTTAATCATACTTCACTGTCTTCCAACTTACTTCCAACATCCTACCAGTTTACAACTGTATCCTAACTGTTTCATATGGATTAACTTTAGTTTCTTTTCATATTTGCGTACTAAATTTGTTGCTACTAATTTTAGTAATGTGTTGATTTAACCCCTTTGCTATGTCAATTTCGGTTTATGTTGACAGTGTAATCTCCAATGTTTGTGATTTTGTTTCTACAAACATGTATATCTCTAGGTTTCACACTTTTCCACCAAACTTATGGAGTTTGCAACAAATATTTATGATTATGGTCACTAAGAATCCGTGATTCCTTTAATGTCATATGTTGTCATAGGCTTTTTCGCTGCCTGCCCTTCACCCAAATCCACTTTAACAAGATTTCCTGCGTTTCCTAAATGCAAACAGAAAGAAGGCATCCTAAAACTATGTGCAAATTGGTAGTGGTAACAAAAAGGGCATTAAAATAAATAAGAATGGTAGGAAAAAAAATTTCTTACTATACTCATTTTTTATCTATGTTGTCACATTAATGAAATAAGAGGATGTGTATTGTTTTACGAGTTTTTGTTCTATTTTGAAGACGGTTTTGGTAAATATTGCATTTGTAACTCGATTCTGAAGTAATTACATATGTTTGTATTGATTGTTAACTCTTAGTTGTAGCTTTACGGTTTCCATTACTGCTGCCTTTATTGGTTTTCAATATATGATTGACAATTTAGCCGTTAATAGGTTAATTTTACTTCTTACTTACATAGTTAAACGGACATGATCAAATGGTAATATTGCTTATTACACCAATATTTAAATATTACTTACCTTCTTTTGCAGCAAAGTGAAAATTGCTCGATGTTCGCTGAACAACGGAAACTGCCGCTGAAATAGATTGTAAATCGACTCTTCATACGTAAGGTACATTTAAAAAAAATCCAATTTAACAATTGAATAATGTTATGGTAAGAAATTCATGCAAACTTTTGATGCAGCACAAGTAGTGATAAGTTTTCTTTTTCTGTCAAGTTTGATATATGTTGGTTGATTTGCTTCATTTTATTTATTTATTTGCGTAGTAAGTTGTTAAATTTGACTACTTTTAATTTAGTTGTTTTAAATAGTTAATCTATTTGGTGGTTTTAATTTTGTTGAAACTATCTTCGGATTCACGCTAGAATTATGTTCTGTATTTGTTGTGACTTTGCTACATTTACCAAGTTGTCTATATCAATTTGAATTGATTTGGACACTACTTGCACTAAAATCTCAACTGTTTAAGATTTTTTTTCTTAGTTTACAACTGATTAACTATTGAAAAATAAAAATATTGACTGTATTTTGGACTTAAATTAATATATATATATATATATATATATACACACACACATATGTCAAATTTTGTTTATACTACAAAAATACATAAGATTTCAGTGTAGCATGAGTTTATTTTGATGTTGAACCATTTGGGTTCTAATTAGAAGACTATGCAATATTTATTAATGTCACTTTACTTATTTTCAGCTGTACATCAGCTTCCAACTGACCTTTGACAAATATTTCAGTATTTCACTTACTACACTCTGGCTTATTCCGCTTTGACATTTTATCTATTTTATCGATTCAAAATCCAAAATATCACATATATTTTTTCACTTTTCCTGTTTACCGTCACGTATACCCACCCTATTTAGCATCATGCATGCATATTTCTGTTATATTTGCTAATTACTTTGAACTGTTAATGCAAAAATCCTATGCGTTGTGTTGATAAGCATGACATAATGCTTCGGCCAAATATTTTTTTATGACTTTCTATATGTTTTAATCTTTTTCACCTGACTTATTCCACTGTCTACCAGTTTTTCTGCTTACCTACTTTCAAAATCGACTGTTTTTCCCTCTTCTCAAATATCCCAATGCACAGTCTATTTTCAGCCCACATATTTCAAAAGATAGCAGTTAATCCCTACTGATTTATTCCAGGTTGAACATTTCTTTTTTTCCCCGTTCAAACTCCAAAAATCCTCTTCTTTTTCCCCTTTCACTGACTACATGCACAAATATCAACATTACTTAACCTCTGCATCCTCCTTCAATTGTTCACACGTGTGCAAACTTGCTGCAACTAGGTATTCCACCCCCTTGTTCCCTGCTTACATCACTGCTTCAAAGTTCATGTCTCCCCGGTTACGATGACACCGTCGTCCCTCGTTTTTTACCCACTATTCCACAACACCACCTTTTCCGATTACACCCACTTTACCTTCCCTCATTACCCTATTTACTCATCACTTACTTACTCATTTTTTTCCACCTCTAATTGTCAACCAGATGGACTCTGAGCAACGTTAATACCATCAGTAGGCACAGCGAGCCCGACGGCAACGACTATCCAATGATGCAAGACAAGTTCAGCTGGCTAACCGTAGATGACAATGGCGTGCAGAACAACTGCTAACATCAGAATTACAGCTAACATCTACAGCAGGTATGTGTTTTACTCTTTTCCATTTTGCTTTCCTTACAACTCTTTTCTCGCACCGTCACTGGGTCAGCCTTTCCTCCAGTTTTACTTCACCCTCAGCCCATAGACTCCCTGCATGCGTCTAGAATGGTCGTACCAATTATATGTTTCCGCGTACATATGTGAATTCTAACATTTATGACGGACCCTATATAATTCTTTTTCCCCCACCAATTTCTCAATCTGCAAATTACAACTGCAGTATACAATATGGCGACATATGCCGTCGACTGCGAAACGGAAAATTTGATCGTCAAACAACTTTATTTGCGTCCCGAAGGGAACAAAAAAACAAAAATTGATATCATTGATCCTCATACACACACACACATACGTATACACACACACATACGTATATGTGGTTGTATATATCCACATATATATGGAGTTCTGCATATACGTTTACATTTTTTGTGTGTGTGTGTGTCAGTGTCTGTGTATATGGAAATGTGTGTACCCAGCATTGACTATTTCTAGTTCCAAACCACTGTATTTGGACAGCTCTATGCTTTGTACGTTGACTTCCGAAAATTTCGTTCCTTTTCCTTACTGACACTGAATACCTACATATTTCCACACACATAATTTTACTATGTTACAAACAAATTAAATGACTTTCGTAAATTCATTTTTGTAACTACTGCACTTTTAAATCCGACCTTCCATTTCCCTTCACCTTTGCCATATGTACTTCACCTTTACATAACAGTTAGAATTCGTTGTACTTAACATGTCCAATTTGGTTTTGCATACATGATTACATAATTTATCTATGCTACCTTTTATATACATGTGTACCACCTTCACTCTTTTATACATTGCTCTTCACTAACCTCTTTTTGCACCTATTAGTACTGCCCACCATTTACTGTTTTTTACTTTCCCCTTACTACATACACTCCGTTCATACAACTGTCCTATTCATAAAAAATATTAAAATTTTAACTGTTATAAACTACTAGTAAATTCCTCCTACACATGGGCGACATATTTCTTTACAAACCGTACCAAAGTAAATCAATTCACAATACCGTTTACCCTTTCCGTAGTAACCACAGTATTTGATGGACTATCTATTTCACAATTTGACACCCCATCAACCCTCCCTTTTTAATTACTTCCATAACTTTCTCCACATTTTTCCGTCCCATCTTCATCCTCCATTTGCAGTATATGTTTTATTTATCTCATAGTTGGTAATCCATCTTTAGGATCTGCACTATTTGAACATGAACAAGTTTTGGAACCTCTGCCCCCCTTTTCCCACCACTCACAGCTGTGGTCGAAACTTTATTGCAGCGGCTGCTCTTCATCCTCACCTCCTGCCACAACCCACATACTGCTCATTCTGTGAAGCCAAAAATTATATGCTGAAACTTCGCAAAACTGTTGCTCCAATGGAAGTATTACCATCTATCGACCCACTGCTTTGCATGAACTAACTAACTTGTTTATGAATCAAGGCGAAGTTGGTACGCATTATAGAAAAAACATCAGAGCTTATAATAATACATTTGCTTTTACATCGATAGGTGCATACATAGGTCAAAAGCCAGCAAATGCAACGACCAGAATTTATTCCTATCATGCCCAGGGTTCCATATATCATCGTATTGGAAGTGTTTTACCGACAGTTGAAAGTAGACCGATATATCTACAACTTTATATCTACAACAAAGACCACGAGATTCAAAATCGACAAATTGATAATGATACATTGAGATCGGATGTACTTCTTCGCTTACAGCACATTCTAGATACCTACAACCCTTACGTATCCATCTTCCGTCAACTTGGGCAACGTGAAGATAATGAAAATTGTAGAATTAAAATAAAGGAGATTACAGTAAATCGACATCTTCATGACTTACCAACCGCATCACAGGTAGCTGCGGTAGTTGTAGGAGATGAAGTAGGTGACTTGCATGATAAGGATATCATTATTGAAACAAGAAGTGGAAATCTTCAACGAGTTCCAGATACAGCCAGATTTTATGACCCACTACAATATCCTCTGCTGCTCCTATATGGTGACCATGGGTGGGATTTGAACGTTCACGATAATGGAAACAACCATATTAGTTGTGCATCTTACTATTTCGATCTTATGCAGGTACAAATGCTACACTACCAATTATCCATATTCTAATAAATTTTCATGTCCTATAAAAATAACTCCACCTTTTCTTTTAGCCCCACAAATATCCTATGTTCTAAACATAAATACCACTATCTGCCCATAGTAGAAATATATCAGTCAATACACAAGTATTGACCACATCGTACTGTTACCTGTTACGTATTATTTCACTATTAATGTTGTGTTCAAACATATTATTATCTCCTTAGATTCGACCAGCGGATGGATCACTTTTTTTTGCTCGGTGGACGCCTATTTCAACAATATGCAGTTGACATGTTTGTCAAAATAGAAACTATGCGCCTTAGATTTCTTTGTAATAACCAAGACATCATTAGAGCTGATATGTATCAAGGTTTGCAAGATGCTCTCACCATGGAAGAGACATTGACAAGTAAGTTTTTCACATTCACCACATCATATTACCCACTTACTACTAACTCCCTACAACCTTTATTTCTAACCTAATCAACAACTCATCCACTCAAATAATATTGGAATGAGAAAAAATCTTCCTTCCTCTCACATTGGTAGTCCATAAGATATGCACCAGCGGTACCAAGATGCAGTGGCAGTAGTGCAGAGGTATGGAAAGCCTGATTTATTTATTACAGTAGCATGTAATGCCAAATGGATTGAAATTACTAACGAACTCCTTCTCGGTCAACAACCAACCGATAGACCTGATTTAACAACCAGAGTTTTTTGCACTAAATTAGAACAGTTAAAACATGATTTGTTTGAGAAAGGCGTTTTAGGTAAGGTCATCGCCCATGTGCATGTAATTGAATTTCAAAAAAGAGGCATACCACACTTGCATATTCTACTTATTTTAGCTGAAAATGATAAAATTAGTAATCCCGATGAATACGATGCTATAGTTAGAGCTGAAATTCCAAACAAGGATGTTGAACCTGATTTGTATACTACCGTAATGAAACACATGATTCATCGTCCCTATGGTCGGGTCAACCCTGCTGCCATTTGTATGAAAAACGGCATGTGTCAGAAAGGGTTTCCTAAACCTTTACAAGGAAACGACTCATACCCAATTTACAGACGCCTCGATAATCAAATTCATAGTTAAACAGTTGAACATACAGTTGACAACCGTTGGGTAGTTCCTTATGATCCCTACTTACTTATAAAATATGATTGTCATCTAAATGTTGAAATTTTCTCTAGTATAAAATCCATAAAATATATTTACAAGTATGTGTACAAGGGACCAGATCATGTGTCGGTTGCTGTTTCTACTACACCAGCTGATAATGATGATGAAATTTCCAAACTCTAGAATGCATGCTGGGTCTGTGCTCTGGAGGCCTTATGGAGAATATTTAAATCCTCCCTCAATAATATTTTCCCCTCTGTTATTGGTTTACAAACACATCTACCAAACAGACAACCCGTGTTGTTTTCGTCAACTAAACAGTTACAGCATGTTCTGAACGATCAGGACAGGTCAAAAACAATGCTTATTGAATTCTTCCACACAAATGTTAACTATGCGGATGCACGATAATACTTTTATCATGAGTTCCCCGAGAAAAATTGGTGGCACTATAAACAAAAGGCTTGGATTCGTAGATGAAACAATCGTAGGGTAATAAGCAGAATGTACAAGGTATCCCCCTAGAAGGCGATCGTATTTTTTACGATTGTTATTAACGCATGTTAAGGGACCATTATCCTTTAACCATTTACTTACCACTGGTGGAATACAGTATCATACCTTCAAGAAGCGGCTGAGCGTAGAGGTTTATTAGAAAATGATGACAGTATTAAAAAATGTTTAACAGATGCTTCAAACACATATATGCCTGTTGCACTACGAAGATTATTCTTAATGATTTTTGGTATACTGTGAACCAAGTCATGTGAGACAGCTATGGGAAAACTTGTCTCCATATTTAGTTGAAGATTATCAGCATAGTTCCACTTCTATAGCAAATAATGCCCATTTACTCCATCAATGTCTCTCTGATCTTAATGACCTACTAAACCAATACAATAAACTAGGCTTTGATTATGACTTACCGCACAATACTCTTAACTACTCTACCGATTATTGCACTACAAACACTATTTTACAAGAGTATTCGATTGAAATACCACAGTCAGACATAGAATCCATAAACAATTTCAACTTATAACAGAAAGAGGCTTTTGATATGATAATGAATTCGATGAACTTGAAAACAAGCTCGATTTACTTCGTGGACAGTCAGGTGGAACCGTTAAAACTTACTTATATCGAGCAATTTCAGCTCAGTCACGGGGTCAGGGACTTACTGTAGTTGTAGTTGCCACTTCAGGTATTGCTTCTATAGCCTTACCCGGCGGTCGAACTTCACATTCTCGCTTTAAAATACCAAGAAATCTTGATTCCTCCAACACCTGTTATATTCCCAAAAAATTCGATACAGCTAAACAACTACATGCGTCCACCGTTATACTATGGATGAAGCTACAATGGCTCATCGCCATGCATTTGAGGCAGTGGACTGAACGTGTAACGCTTCCGATTTTTCGTTGCCGAAAAACCGAAATGTTATGGGTTTTAAAAAGAATTTAAGAATAAGGAAGAAGAAAGAAGAGAGAAAATAGAAGATAGAGGGAAAAGAAGATAGAAATTAGAGAGAATAGAAAACAGAAAAGAACGGAATAGAATAGAAGAAAAAGAGAATAGAGGAAAAAGAAAACAACAGAACAACATCAGAATCTCACAATTCGCAGCGGAACAACATATAATAATAAATGAATAATCTTTAAACAAAGAACTATATCAGTTATTACATTACATTTCATTACATCATATCATCAGAGTATACAACAACAACAACAAATAGTGCAGCGGAAAAAGAAATACTATATAAGTAATACGCCATGCCATCCAGCTTGCCTCCAGCAACTCCAGATTATCCAGAATATCCTGATAAACCTTACTCTTGACTGCCCGTGTGAAAATTGGTGGGCACCCAAAGTTTAGGAAGGAAAACAATAAACTCCAAGTCAGTCATGTGACTGGTGTGAGAACTCAAAACAGTTTATTTAACTTTAAAATCAAAATAGAGGAATATTTTTAATCAATTCGCAATGCTTTTAAAAATGAGACTACCATAAGGCCTCCCGCACACACACACAATGCAAACACAGAATCGGAGGAGATTTCTCCTTATGATAGTCAAAGATGCATGATACACATTTAAAATAACATTTGATATTATTACTAGTGCATAGTGTAGGAAAAATTCATTTCGAAAGTAGAATATAAATCTTAGCCAACATACGACCATTATCGTATGCCTACTATAGCTAACTATGTTCAATAGCAGGTTACCGCCACATTCCATAGCAGGTTATACAACTAAAACCGTACAAGTTTCGTATTGTTTCTTTGGATTTCCAACAAATGGTCAGGCCAAGGAACTTCCCATTGCCACATGAGAATGCCTCTGGAAAGACATCCCCGAGAACCAAACCGGAACTCTGCCAACACAAGGCCGGGTTACCCCTAACTGGGTAACTACTGACACGAGCACGCCATTCCCCGATCGTAAACGACCTTTCTCACGGGATCCCGATAGCCAACAACCACAAAGTAATAAATTCGTAGTAACCACATAGGTTAAATATCTGGGCTCCATACCATGATACCACCTCTATCCAGAAGGAAATGTACATACCCTAAAGGGTGCTACCCCTCATAACCTTGCCGCATCTTTCCTGTTTTGACCATTTCAGGGGTGTGAGGTTCGACGAAGTCACGTCCACAAAAACATACTTTATACAAAAGCCATGCTTTGGGTCAACAAATGATCAACACAATGATCACTAAGATAGACGATCAAATAAATGATCCTATCACAATAATCAACACAATGATCATTTACAGCAACACTCAGCATGTCACATTACCAAATTGGGAATATATCGCTGATAACTTCAACTATATAACCTCTGAGCTCGTACGTCTCAGAGAAGGGTGTTAAGCTAAAAGAATAAATTCTCCGCCACCAACAGAAATATATTTGAAAGAAATCGGCTTTATATCTCAACTTGTAATGTCAGACATACAATCCATACAAGTCTGTTCCGGGCTCGAACAAAACCGAAGGCACTTACAAAGAAGTCCTTGCAATCCGGATATTCACAATCCTGATCGGATTCACCATCACATATGGAGAACTCAATACCGTAGCTACTCGGTGCAGAGTAAATCGACAGGTCACCTATCGCTCTCGCAAATACCGGGTCTTCAACACCGATCTTCAATGCAATTATAACGACGTATCACATATTCGGAATGGGTTATACGACCCCATGGTCCTTTCCCGGTAACCCGAATAGTGAGCGCTTATTCAAAAATAAGTGTGGCATTCACATTCAAACAAATCACATCAATTACCCATTCAAAGGGAAATATTGATAGTCGATTATTGAACTATCAATGGATATGCACAGATCACCAGATTCCAAATAATTTTCCAAATTATTTATTTTCCAAAATATCTTTACAAGATATATTATTTCATACTTCAAAAATAAATCAATATTTATTTTTAAACCAATTCCACTTTCTTTTATAAATTCCTTAGTGAATTTATAATTCCAAAATATCAATGAATATTCGATTTCGATTATTCATTTCAATTTATCTTCAAAAAAAGATAAATTCTCTATACGTTTCATTTCACATTGGAAAAACATTTCCATACTTATTTATTCATAAGTAATTCACAAATTCTATTTATTTTCAACACTTGGAAAATATTCAATATACTTAAATCGAAATTAAGTATATATTTCATTCTTTAAGGAAATCATTCTCTTAAACATATTTATTTGGGCCAAAACGAATGTTACGTAAAACATTGTTACGACAACCCAAAATCACTAGTATAGGGATTCGAAATTAAAATAGATATATAAATCCTAATACTATACAAAACATTTCCCTTCGGAAATCATTTACTATAACAACAGTGTTATAGTCCACTATTTCCTTTTCATTTCTCGAAAACGTCTATTTCAACAATTAATGTTGAAATCTATGGTTTCGAATCTCAACACAATTAAACTTCGTCAGATCGTTTTAATTCTATTTCAATATCACATTCAAAACAATTTCTTTAACGTGTTATTCACTATTCAAAAATGTGAATATAACTCCATTTATAGGTTTCAACAAATTTTCTTGTCAAAATAAGTCATTTGCGAATTTATAAAACAACGTTTATAAATTCCATTTCTATTTATTTATAAAAACTTCTTTTTTTATAATTCCCATATTAACCTATTCCAGTTTATAACTAAATTATAAACTAAACGTTCATATTATAAGTTAATTACTTATAAAACGATTATTTTACAAAATCGTTCTTTTTAAAGACTTTCCAATTTATAAATCTTATAACTTATAAGATCCATTTATTTAACCAATCTACTCTTCAAATAATTTCACCAAATTTATAAATCTTACTATTTATAAATTTCTTTTATAACTTCATAGTTTATAATTCTATAAATTTCATTCAATTATGAAATTCATTTCCACTTCATTCAAACACTTATAAAAACTCGTTTTATAATTTCAATATTTCAATTTATAAATATCCATTTATAAATCTCTTAATATAATTCAATTTATATTATTATTTTAAAACATCTTTAATCTCCTTTATAATTTCATCATTCTCTTGATTTATAAAATAATCAAATTTTATAAATCCTATAATTTAAACTTTTCAAAAAAATTCTAAAATATCTCGATTAAACTATTTTATAAACTCAATAGCATCATATTCTCAAAAATCAGTTTTTAACTATATTTCTCAAAAATCATAATTTTATAACTTTAAAAATTATAACGTTTATTTATTTAAAATGGATCAATTCAAAAATTATTTTATAAAACGTATACTTTTCAAAAATCACTTTAAAATCATTTTAAAATTCCAAATTTGGTCCAATGATGCTACACACCAAATAGTCAATCACGACAACAACGATATCATATATCGATATGATAATCCATCAAATATCAAAATATCTGAAATCAAATAAATACTGTTGAGGAATCCAGTTGGATCCCTCCAACCTGTTTTCCTGCATCCACAAACATTAGCACAATACCAATTTCGCTCCAGTACGAAATTATCGCGGTATATGTTCTTATTAAATATTATCCGCTTAATAACGGCGCAATAGGGTCTCATCCGCTAAACAAAAAATGCGGGAAATCAATAACTCCAATATATACATATGCCAATATATATATATTGCTATTATATATAATACCAATTTCACTGTTTATGAAATATTCGCGGTATATGTTTTTAATAAATAACATCCGCTTACTAACGGCGTATAATGTCTATTTTAACAATCAATAGATATTAATCAACATTCAAACATGCATTCAAATATTTTAAATCTAACTATTTAAAATAAAATCGAAACTGATTCGATTGAGTGAGAAATTCTCACCTTGATTTTATTTCCGTTTTAGCGATTTATTTCGAATAAAATTAAACGGACGTTTAATTTTACCCAAAATTCTCACTGACTCCGATCGACTCCAAACCAACTCCATCGCGTAGTGCTCGTCCATACGATTCCAATGCAACTGAGTTTGCATTTTTTCGACCTCGTATGAAAAAGTTATGTATTTTACAAGTTTGTACACAATTTAACTTATATAAATACAACATTAACAAACCCACTTTCCATCACAGCCCTTAGATCCTTCCCCAGTGCATCAAGACCGTCCCCATCCTCTCTCCCTCACGCACGAAAATCTACAGGCCGACATCACCATGCTTGAACCCATGAACTTCAATTTTAGGGTTAAATAATTCATCCAATCCATACACCTAGAACACGATCAAGTGATGCCGTCTCGAAGCTCCACACACGAGCTACCTTCGGCCACGACCTAGGCAAGCTCGGCCTCCCCCTCTACCCTCGAGATGCGTGCACAGCTGTAGAGAACGGCCCCATGTAGCTCCTCCCACGTTGCTCCGTTTCCGATCATCACCGTATGGAATCGAAGCTCTCGTCGAGCTCTTCGACTTTGTAGTTGAGCACTTTGGCTAATTCTTTGTAGATTGAGAGAGATTGAGAGGAGAAAGAGGAGAATTTCTGGCCATTGAACCTAAAAGTGGCGGCTAGCAAATTAGGTTTAGGGTTTTGACTTTTTTTTTTAATTTTATGAAGGGTAGGGGGTGTATTTATAGAGAAAAATTCGAACACTATTCATCCGGAAATTCCGAACTCCGATTTACGCGCCGAAACTGACATTCCTAGGGTTTATCCCGCGTTCCGGACACAATGGAATAGGTTTCGGAAGCTAATTCGGAAGTATGTGCGAGTTATGGCTGTAAACGCTCAATTTAAATTAAACCGATTTAAATCGATTTCTAGGCGTTTTAATTTGTACCGGACAAACGGTAAATCCAATTGACTTGAAATTTGAAACCTTACAATAATATCACATTACGGATCCGATGAAACTTGTTTCGTCGAAATCCGAGACTTTTTGAAAAATGGCTATTTTCACTCGTTAAATTAAAATTAAAAATAAATCGATGCGTTTCGAGCTGCCACGATCAAACGATAACTCCGATTGACACGAAATTTGAAATCCAGTAATAACTAACTATTACGGATCCAATGGAACTGGTTTCGTTCAATTCTGAGACTGTTCAAAAATTGGCTATTTTACAGTCGATTTAAATATTAAAATATTCAATTTTCACAAATTAACTTTTAATTCGATTTTAAAAGTTCTAAAATATCGTTCTAACTCCCATATGATAAAATAAAATTTTACAAATCATTTTCAATCATATTTAACTCAATTTTCAATTATTTCCATAATTTAACGTATTAAATTATCGATTTAATTATCCAATTAAATCCAATAATTCAAATAAAAATTTATTTGACTAATAAATTCACTTATTAATATTTAAAATTAATTAAATATTCAAATTTTAATTTCTAAAAATTCTGGGTCGTTACAGAGCGTTAAGAGATCTAACCAATACCGATGAACAATTTGGTGGTAAAGTTGTCATTTTAGGAGGTGATTTCCGTTAAGTTTTGCCCATAGTTAGTAAAGGTACTAAGGCTCAAACAGTTGACGCATGCATAGTAAGATCAGTCTTATGGTCGTATGTTCACGTCATACATTTAACTGAAAATATGCATGCTAGAAATGATACTCCATATGCTGACTTTGTCTTACGTGTTGGAAATGGGACGAACACTACGTACAAGATGACATGATCAAACTCCCAGATGATATTGTCATAAATTGGATTAACTCAAACTTCATTTAGTCTTTGATTAATTCTATTTTCCCTAACCTTGCTACCAGATTGTTCGATATGGATTACATAATGAATAGATCCATATTAGCAACAACAAATGAGACAGTTGACGAACACAACACTAAAGTAATACACAAGTTCCCAGGCATTGAGAAAATTTATTACTCCTTTGATTTAGTTGAAGTCGATATGAATAATTTGTGCCAACCAAAATTCTTGCATTCTCTCACACCGGATGGATTACCACCTTATAAACTAACTCTCAAAGTGGGATCCCCAATAATGCTTCTTAGGAATATTGACGCTAAATTGGATTAGGTAATGGTGTTCGATTAATGTGTCGTGTTTTCTACAGAAATCTTATAGATACTGAAACTACAGTTGGCCACTTCCATGGTACGAGAGTATTTATCCCCCGCATACCACTAAAACCTTCAGAAAATGTCATCATGCCTTTCACCCTAATTCAAAAGCAATTCCCAGATAAATTAGCTTTTGCAATAACAATTAACATGTCCCAAGGCCAAATAATTCCAAACATTGGCATTTACCTTTCACAGCATGTTTTCACTCATGGTCAGCTATACGTAGCTTTGTCCCGTGGTATCAGACGTCCAACAACATTGGTATTAGTACAAAATGGAAACATTAAAAGGAAAAAGGAACTTATACTAGAAATGTAGTTTACAAAGATGTTTTACTCATATGTACTGAAGACATGACTCATTCATCGTTATAAAATTAATTCATTAATTTACTTTCTCTCCACTAATAAACCTGCTGTTTTTTCTTCTTTTTCCCACGTTACTAAAAAATGAAGACTAGCACTACAACGTTGCGTATGTCTCCCTCCTCAAAGTTCCCTCCATTACCCATATGCGGGTAGTTCATTTTTCACATTCCACCTATCTATCTGCCTGGTGTCAGCTTCAAGCTCATAGTTTGATCACCAGGTACGTGAAAATCTGCTCTACATTTATTACTTCATTTCCTACTCTGCACTTACCATTTATTTTCACTTCACAATATACATACATGTACAATTAGGAATTGGGCGTCAAACATAAACTATATTACAGTAAGCTAGAAAACACAAATGAAAATTGACACACATACTATCTAACGGCCTTTTTCACTAAGATTGTGTGATTTCTCCTCCACTCACTTTTGCCGACTATTACATTTTCATTTGCAAGGGCTAACTGTTTTCATTGTCTTTTTCGCCATAGCCATTCGCACAAAATACGCTTGAACGCTGAAATCACTACTGTTTCGTGAATGCAGCCATCAAACTATAAAACCCCTTTCTACCGCATGCTACGGACATACCGACTGATCCTGCTATCCTTTTTTGCTACATGCACTGTTTCTGTACCTTTCATTTATTCCTTTACTGCAGACAAATCTTTGCTTACTACAATCATGAACATGTGAATAAAGTGAAATAAAGATTCATTTCTATATCAGTAATCCTTCCGTTGTTTTCTTATTTTAGAGAAAGTAATCAACAATTAATATTTTACAACTCATATGATGTGTTCTCTATTGATTTCACGCAATGCATAGGCTTTATTATCCAGATAATAATTTGATGTGTTTGATATCAACATCGTATAACTAGAAATATACTTGACTTCATAAATCCATGCATCATATATTTTTATGTAATCACATGGACAAATTACTTACAAGCCACATATTAGAATTACTTATTTTCTTCTCTCCTCCACAATATATTTTTCGTTGCCTTTTAACTTACACAACAGGAATCATGAAGTTTAGTTTAAAAATGACTAGCTTCAATTATTCACGGATTCTATAATTTAATTTGATGTAGGAATTTTCATTTTACTGGAAAAAATGTTTTGGTTACTGACTTTGTAAAATATGAGACTGAATTTTTTTTTCTTCTTTTCAGCATCTCACGCGCATATAAACATGCATCTGTTCACAGGCCTTCGTTAATTAGTCAAGTCCTGTTAGTCTTTACTGTAAACACATATAACATAATTGATTACATTTTTTTCTTCCATCTGCGAAACTAGGTTGACAATAATTAGTTTTTCCTACATAAAATGACTGTACCTTAGTTTTATGAATTGTCACATCATTGCTTTACTAATATGGTACTGTATTCAGTTTTTACCTTTTTCATTCCTTTACAAAAAGTTTCTCTCTGTTCAATAGTTATAAATTTTTATCCTACACGACTTACACCTGTTGTAACATATATAAAATTAGCTTTCCATACCCATTCTATCCACTACTGAACTGACAACACACAGTAAAATAGACTGCCATCGTACAAATTAGCTCACAACTCTACTTGGAACAGATTAATATAATCACGGTCTGCATAACCTGTCAATACCATCTTCACCCACTGTTGTGCATGAAATGTGCTGCCCGCCGTACTGGACCCTACTGTCTACTTTCACCAGTTCGCACTAACACCTTACCTTTGTAACACTTTAAATTATTTGTTTGCATCACCCAAAGTCAACCTCCCAGCTTTCCTATATCCATCGGATCTACCGCGTGCATAGCTGACAATATGTACCATAGAACCACATATTTTGCATCCAGCCGTTAACATACAAGTTTGACAAACAAAAAAAAATTGAACTGACAACAACATTTCTCTTCCACTGATTACCATACCTCTCCCACATCCCTGACCTTATATTCAACTATGCATATAACCAATTCAACTCATTCGTCTTCCACCTCCCATATTTACTCCCCACCAAATGACCCACTTATCACTCCACATCACACTTACTCTACTCATTCTCCTATTTTATCATTATATAACCTCTACTTCCTTTTCTTCTCCTTCATATTATAGCAGCACTACTTCTCCCCAGCATTATGACAAAGGTTGTTCTTCTCTCTTGCTTCACGTCTTATTTTTTTCCTCCAGCATACCCAACACACATCGTACTACCCTCTGTTTTCACCTTCCACTTTAAATTCCATTGCGCACATATTGTATATCAAACACTTTAATTTTATCTCGCCACTAACATACACTTTATACCTCACAGCTGAAATTTGTACTTCACCTAAAAGACACTGCAACAGCCGTCAGCACAGAAAAACTCGAACGTAAACTGCACGTCAAACAAAATAGATGCATTCATTTGCTGATGCTAAGGTAGGAGTTTCAAACACGGTCGAAAAACACACTGCTCTTGCTCCATCGAAAAATGATACCGACTGGAACAACAAGATTCCTCTTCCGCTACGACCGCTTACTAAAAAAACCATCGAAATAAATGACAAGTATTCTCACATTTCTGACGATGATATACAAGTCCCAATAACTGCTGAACCGCAACTTCTTTCGCACTGTTCTGACAACTATGACTGGGATATTTTTTTACTCCTGAAGTGGTATGCTACAATACATGTACTTCTTCCTTCACTCGTACTGACATATGTTTACATATATGCACATATATATGTCTTTGTTTACTTATATAATCCTATATGTTTTTAAGTATTTACGTCCACTCCTCTGCCTCACTATCCTTAATCCACTTATATCTATCATAATTTTTATTCCTCTTGCAGATTGAACAGTGTCATAAGATTGTGGATCGTTTTTCTAGCTGATCGTTCGCGCTAGAGCTCGAATGACGTCCATGTTTTTTATGTTTTTTGTCACCATTTCGTATTTGCTTTTGTACCTTTGTTTGCTAATGCAGCATTATGTTTTTTTTCCTACATAAGCACTGTAAAAAAAATCATTCCTTTCTCAGAATTATGATTTGCTTTCCGTTTTTCAGTTCCACGTTCTTCAACTAATTAGCTTTCGAATTTTATATGTTTGACCACATCAGTCCTTTGCTACCCGCACATATCATCAACTTCATCAGTCATATTGCCTCACACATATACGCGTCATCCGTACACAACACAACATCGGCTGTCTATGTGAATAGATACGTGTAGTTTACTTTGGGCTTTTTATGAACTCACTATAATGCAGACGTACAAATGCACTTGCCTTCTCTGCCATAAGTATTGTTACCATTTATCTACCACCATATTCAATGCTACAGTTTGTTCTACACACTGCAACCAAAAATTTCCCAGGAACCTGCTGTACGTCCCAAAGGATATGTTTTAATACGTCCTTGATTATGTTCAGTCACAACATGATTACCAACCTTGAAATTGAATTAAGGTATTTTACAAATTTCAAACAGACATCGCTAAACCTCTATTCATTGAACCCACTTTCTTACAAGTATATACAGGTAAAATAACGACCGGTATCATGCCGGAGAAAGATACCAGCTAATTTAACTGTGGTAGTCTCCTTTCTTCATTGCCCCAATCGTTTTACGATAAGGAAAATGACAAAATATGCATACTGGACAACAAAATGAATTCGCAGGTAATATTTTCCCTCCACATTACACATTTCACGCAGGTCTCTTCACACCCTACCAAATTTACAACAACTTGCCTTACTCAAGTCCAACGGACGTGCCTTTATACTTATATATATATATATATATATGTATGTATGTATGTATGTATGTATGTATGTATGTATGTATGTATGTATGTATGTATGTATGTATGTATGTATGTATGTATGTATGTATGTATGTATGTATATAATTGACTCTCGCTTTAGGGAACGTTGGAGTCTGCCTAGAGTACTTACCATACCTTTAACTATTGATTCCTTTCCTCCTAATAAGCTTAATTTAATAAGGATAGAATTGTTACTGGATATTATAAAGAACCTATTCTTTATGAGCCTCTATGATATTATACTAATTATCTTTCGGTATTAAGTGGAATCTTGTATTGATTTTATGGACTTTGTGTTTTAATATATCTATTAACCATATGTAAGCTTGTAAATATATTTATTTATTCATCATCTCCCATGCCAAGAGACAGCTTAAGTAAGTTGGCTAGATTAAAAAGGACTCTTAGAGAGAATTTCCCTTTGTTTATCAAATCTCACTTAATAAAATACTACTTCCTTCGTGAACTTCGTCAAATGTATATCCAATTTCTAAACCAAAAATTCAATTTCCTAGGTAGCTATAAGGACCAATTTCTCCATGAAATCCAGACTAACTATGCCAAGTTACTATGTAGTGGATATAGCTTCCCTCCTAAACAGTAGGTTTATCGTTGGTTTCCTACGGTTAATATTCCTCCTGGTGTTGATGCTCCTTTCAGTGCAATGTTTCCTATTTTGCCCTCCTTTTTTCAAAAGATTCATGAAGTCCTTTCAAATTATAAAAACTAGTTGTGTTGTAGTTTCTATTATTGTTGTTTCTTCCAAATGCAACGTCCCTTGTGAAAAAATTGATTGTTGTTTGATGGAAACTTTGTTATTTTTCTTCCATCTTTATTCGAATTTTTATTATTGTTTATTTTTCAATTGAGGGTGAAGGATTCCCTTTATCCATTGTTGTTCCTGGCCTTAATAAACGTCATGAGAATATTCATGCAAATTAACGACAACAGCGGGAGAATGACCCTCTCGTTCCATTTTTGGTTCCACGATCATACACAATTAAGAAGTGAATAAGTGGTATGAGAAATATTAAGGTGAAATATACTCTTAAATCATCTAAATAAACTATAACAAATCTTGAGAAGAAAGTTTTGCATAAGAATGCTGAAATTATTATATTGAATGAAAGGCTCAACTCATGTATTAATTCCTAGTAGTAATTGGAATTTGATATGAAGATTGTTTATTTAAATCAGCGCATCTTTAATTTAGAGTTTGAAGTGATGAGAAACAAAAACGAATGCCAATCTTACAAATTAATACCGACTAAAGGTAAAAAAAGGTTTCCTACTCCATCTTTATTTGACTTTTTGAAAAAGAAATCACCCATCTTTCTTCTTCGTCTTATGGGCATTCAATTTCTGGCCATGGTACACTCGATTGTTTTCAACTAGATAAACCTTGGGAACTTACAAGACGAGAAGAACCATTAAACAGGAGTGCATCCAAAAGGATAAGGATCAATGAAATAAGAGATTTATTGAGGTGTTCTCTTCACTAAGACACAAAATTGAGGTATTACGACGTCAAAAGAATGAACTAATAATAAAGATCAAGGTGCTTAAGTCATAAAATTTCCCTACTCAAAGGTGGAAATAAGACATGTGAAAAGGGTTTTACTAGCTTAAATTGACTTTGTTGATTCTCTCCATATTATTCGTCATAACAACAGAAAATTTAAGAAATACCACCTAGTCACCTTACAACAGATTGTTAATCCCCTAGTTGTGCTCGATATCTTTATAGATGAGGTTAAAGTACTCGAAGATTAATTGGGATTAATATAGTTTTATTCCAATAAGGCTTCCCTACTTGATTCTTTTATTGATTACCTAATCCAAGTTATAGTTTCTTTTAATTTAAAATTTAATATCACTTTCTTAGGCATGTAAAGAGATAGCAGAATGAGAAAGTAAGTCATTTCTAGTTGTGAAATATTTCATCATTTTTTTCGATATGAATGTTATGAAGCTTTGAAAGAAATTGAGGGACCTACAATTCTGTATAGAGAAATGGGCTTGTCTAGTGAACAACATTTTTGTATCTTGGACGTGGAGGGAAAAAGGGAAAAGCTTGTCTATTAACATCATTCACTCCTTTATCCTTAGGGACTGTAAATGTCAAGGAACGATTTACTTGTTATAAAAGAGATTCTCATATTAAAAAACAGTTATGTTGCATCTTTATGAATTGTGCTATGTTTTGTTCTTGTATGAGATTATATTGTATAATTATGCTAATAAAATAAACTTCCCGTTTTGTGTACGTGACTTTGATGGTGTGTTATTTTGGGATATTTCATCCATTATATTGTCATGATCCCCTTGATCTATGATTGCTTTATACTAACTTTGGGTACTTGAATGTTGAATTCTTTGAACAGTGCATAGGAATTTGCTTCATAATCATTATTTCTCATTTACTCCTTTTGGTGTGTGCTTTGGTCAGGCCCGACGGTAGGACCAAAGGCTTAATTGATCATTGATCTCTGCATATGTACTTCAAGTAGGCCCAAAGGCGAGATTGAAGGCTTATCAACCATCTTTATTGGATGAATGCTTTAGCCAGGCCCGATGGTGGAACCAAATGCTTAGTTGACCATCACTCTTTGGATGGGTGTTTTAGTCAAGCCAGAAGGCGGTATTGAAGGTTTTTGATCTTCTATCTTGGATGGGTCTATTGGCCAGGACCAATGGCTGACCAAATACTTAATTAAACATCACTCCTTGGATGGGTGTTCAATAAAGCCCGAAAGCAAGACTGAAGGCTTTTCAACCATCTCCCTTGGATGGGTGCTTTAGTCATGCCTGACGGTAGGACCTAAGGCTTCATTTACCATTACTCTTTGGATGGATGTTTTAGTCACACCCGAAGGCGGGACTGAAGGCTTTTGGACCGTTTTCCTTAGATTGGTGCTTTGGCTAGGTCTAGCGATGGGGCCAAACGCTTTCAGAAGATCTATTAATGCTTCTTTTGGATTTGAAAATAGAGTTTCTGATTATTTTTATCCTTTAAACATGGATTTGCATGCTTTTTCTCCAATTCTTTAGACATCGAGGTTCTAAAAACTCATGTAATTCTCCTTTCCTTAAATAATACTCGATGATCCCATATAGTACTCAATAATTATTAGCGTAATGGCTTTGCCTTATGATAATGACAGTACCATCATCATATTTTTCTACTTTCTTAGGAGCTTTCTTATAAACCCAAAAGCTTAGCCTATCCATATTAATGAAATACATTTCCTCCTGTGAAATAAGGAGGGGTGTGACAATTTTTCCTTTTAGCCTACTTACAGTAGGATTCCTTTTCTTATCTTTGTAACTTTTGTGGGAGCTTTGTATTTCATGACCTTCTTCTAACTTCTTTTTCCTTAATAGAGGTTCCAAATTAACCATTTTACACATTTTTGAGCAAAAATTTTAAAATCCGATTCATTCATTTTCAAAGGTCGTGCCTCGTGTTTAAAGTTGAATACTTCGCCTGATATGAGAAAAAGAATTCATTTAAAACTTTGCATTATCCCTATTTGTTTGGCTTTACTTCTTTGATCTTAGTTGTTATCTAAGGCAAAGATCATATTTTCTCCAATATGGAAGGGGTTTAAACTCCATTTACTTAGGTTATATTGACCAATCAAATTTTTTTATTCTAATGATCGAAGAGCTTGACCTCTCAAATTTAATTCTTGTTCTTCACTAAATTGTCATTTGCTTATTAGGTAAGTGAAACATTTAGAAGTGGTTTGAAAGATCCATGTTGAGGCCTAATTTCCATAGTTGAAAGTCCAAGCGAGCTTAGTTTACCTTTGAGGAGAGAATAAGTGAGAGTATCCTTGAGTTCAAATCTCAATGAAAGCACCAAAAATGTCAAGGTGAAAGTTGGGCTAGGCTAGTAAATCAAGGCAACTGAAAGTAAGCCAAACTCATAATCATGCTAAAATCCATAATAGTATCCTAACTACTAGGGTAAAAGTTGGCAAGGCTGGTAATTCAAGGGCAAGTTGTAACAACCCAAAATTTGAGCTATAATAATTAATTAATGAATTAATTAAATAATAAAATAAGTTTGTGAAATTTTCAAAATCGAGCTACAAGAATTGCACCGTTGGGTCCGTGGCGATTTTCTGATCAATTTCCACATATCACTTGTCGAAATCCAAGTCAGTATGGAGAAGTTATGAGAGAAACAAGAATTTAGAATTCTATAAACTAAAATGAAAATGACCCTAGGAGTCGATCCTCACCAGTGATGGGTCGACCTATAGGTCGACCTACCTAACACCCTCGATGTGAAAACGTCCAAGTACGAGCCGAACAACCTATTTTGCAATTTTTGTCAAATTTCGTACGTTCTTAGCTGCATCCAACAGTTCCTAGTGAGCCTATGATGTGGTTGCACCAGATTTAATCTTCAAATCCGACGGCCTAAGATGCCTAAGTCACACTATAAACGAAACCCTGTAACTAGCTACATTTCTCATTCAGATTTTCTCCCAATTGGGTTCACTGCCTGAGGCTAAACCCTAAATAGAAAAATATTCTAGGTAGAAGATCATTTTAATAAAAATATTCTACACCCTAGTAGTGGATCCAAGTAGGCCCAGGATTAGAGCTAAGGAACACGGGTGAGTATTTTGTAACTATTTTAGAGTTTTATGTAATTTAAAATAATAGGGTTCTTAATATTTTTAGTTTTTCTACAATTTTGAAACAGTTTTTATGTAAGTTTGTTTACAGTTAGTTTTTAAGTAAATTTCAGAATTTATTTTCATTCTATTTTTATTTAGCTATTTTATTCAGTTGTTTTCAATTATTTATAGTTATTTACATCTATTTTAAGTTGAAATTTAGCCTGTAAGTGTTAGTTTCTTTTTTATAGAGATTCAATCCCTTTTTACGCGAATAGATTAAAAAGAGAAGAATTCGCTAATAAATTAAAAAGAACCTAAGGTTATAGGATTCCTAAAAACTTATTTTAAAAGTAAAGTATTTTTCAAAGGTAACATATTTTCAAACTATTTTTAAGAATGAAACTCTTAGAAATAGTTTTCAAGTATAAGAGAGTTTTTATAAAAATCTCATCAAAGTCAAGTTCAATCTTCTTTCGATTCTTTCGAGCCTAAATTTTCTTTTTTTTTGCATTGAATGGCGGACGCCCCAAATCTTCCAGAGGGTGTCCAAGTCCCTGGCTGGTTCCATAGATACTTACCAAAGGTGCAAGGGCAAGCACCCAGTGCAGCATCGGCTGGTGGATATCCCATTAATCCAACTCCAGTAACCAATTTTCTAAGAAATGCAAGGACTTCATTAGTCTAAGAGGCAAGATATTTTCTAGCATGGAGGATTTTATGGAGGCACGAACTTGGTTGAGGAATACAGCACAGATATTTAGGCTGTTAGGATTAGAGGACTGACAGAGAGTTCAACTTACATCTTGGCAGCTGAAGGGAGAAGCTTCTTACTGGTAGGAGATTTTAAAGATGGAGGGTAGAGACATTGGTTGGTTTGGATTTCGGAAAAGGTTTTGAGAGAAAGTTCTTATCGCAAGCTAAGGAAAGCATGTAGTTAGAGAAGTTCATTAGCCTGAAGCAAGGGATTATTTCGATGAAAGAGTATATAAATCAATTTAATGAGTTATCGCAGTTCAGGATGGAGCTTGTTAATACACCGCATAAGAAGGCCACCAAGTTTGCTAAAGGTTTGAACCAGCCCCTCCAAGGGTTGGCGTTGACACATGTACCTATGGGAGCGATGTATGAATCACTTTTGGAGATGGCTCTCATGTCATATGTAGCTAAGAAAGAAGAGGATAAGGAGGTTCCTAAATCGGAAAACTCTAAGAAGCAGTGGTGGATGAATAAGAAGGACAAGGACAAGAAGAAAGGAGAAGGACCCCAAAGGGACAGATCAAGAAAGGCAATAAATATCATAGTTGGGATTGGTTAGGCATTTCACAAACGATTGAAAGCAGGACACAATAAAGAGGAGGTGTTACAACTGTGGATAGCCTAGACATCTTAGTAGAGCTTGTCCTCGGAGAACATGTGACTCCCCACCTCTATGCTCCCACTAAACAAGGACATTACTGGGTAATGCTGTCAATTAGTATGAAGAATAAGGTTGTAGAGGAGCGACCAACTGTATAATTGATTTGAGCGAGAACCGATATGTCTAGTAGTATGTCATGTATTTCATTTCAAGAGGAAATCTGACATATCCAATCCAAACTCAAATCTACTGCACAGTGGCTAAGTGGCCTTTAGAATGAATATAAAATAAGCACAACACAAAATAAGTCATAAATATTCATATCTGACGTTTCGAACTTTAAATTCAATTAATGGTGCTATATTTAAATAAAACATTTAAATATATAATCGTAAAATATGCAGGTTAATACAGGACGGGGCAGAGAGCAGGCGCACCTACAACGAAAGTACAGACTTTGGATGCAGCACTGACGCAGCGGATTAATCGAAACAAACTTCAATCGGTGAAATGTAGCAATTGGTGAGTTGAAGATACCAAAATGCCCAAGTTCGTTGATCCAAAGATACCGAACTCTGGCTATCTCAAACACGTTGATAGCGCACTATACCGTGTTCAAAGATCTACGATTCTTCGCACGTTGATCTAGCGCACTAGATTCCGTGAATCGGCTTCAACAAACGTGGATTTGAGCGCACTCGAATGACGTAAGTGGAGATAGGAGATTACACTCAACTACCAATTAGAGAAGAAAGCACAAAGCAATCAACAAGAAATTTTATTCAAAAATCAACTACTCCAAATGTACAACACACACACCTATTTATAGGATTCCACAACACGGTCCCTTAAGTCGTGGCCGACTCATGTCCAACGACTCACGACTCATAACTAAGAGCACACGACTCACGACTCATCATGAGTCATTACTGACTTCACAACACAGCACGACTCATCAATATACGACTCATCCTCCATACAGACTCAACCTCAAACGACTTAACATATTACAGACATATACGACTCAAATCAGGCGACTCAAACAATTACACTACATGACAACAGTACACGACTCAACGCAGCATGCGACTCAACAAGGTCGCGACTTATGACACAAACGACTCACTGTTACAACACATCAGACATAATACGCGACACAATAAGATACGACTCACGACTCATAGCTTCAGCGACTCAGCATCCTTCCTACGACTCAAGCTTCCAAGTCCCCTGCGACACAACCCTTCACGCGAGTCAACTCTGGACGACTCATCTATGTCGTAACTCGTTCCCGCCTTATGGCCTCCCATTACTATTATTCCTTTTTGCTTCCTGATGAGTCGTGAACGACTCATAGCCTTGCAATTAGGTCGTATACGACTCATCAATTCTGAGTTATTGAAACTCCCATTGAGTCGTGACTCGTGTCCTTCCTCTGTCTCCAGATCTCTCCTTGCTGAAACGTTCCCCTTCCTCCTGTTAAGCCGTAAACGACTTATGGATGAGTTATTGAGTCGTGTACAACTCATAAAACACGAACGACTCAAGTCCCTGATGAGTCGTGAACGACTTATCACACTACACCACAAATTCCTGCTAAGTCGTAAAACTTCCATAGGCCTTGCTGCATCATCCTCCCCTGGTTGAGAAAAATTCGTCCTCGAATTTGCAACTTCTTCCACAACAAATTCACTTCCATGATATGGAATTAAATGCTTGACATTAAAAACATCAGAAGTATAGACATCATCTGGTAACTTTAATCGATAAGCATTTTCATTGATTTTCTCAAAACTTCGACTGGACCAATTTTCCGTGCTTTCAATTTATTGTATGCACCAACCGGAAAACGATCCTTCGTCAATACCGCATAAACCAAATCACCTTCCTTAAATTCAACATTTCGACGTTTCAGATCTGCAGACTTCTTATACTTCTCATTCGATTTCTCCAATCGTTCCTGAACGATTTTATGACATTCGGTCAGCTCATCAACAAAATCAACAGCTCGTTTAACTGTTCCCTTCGACTTTGGTACTACTGCCAAATCTAACGGCCCCCTGGGTAAATTTGAATAAACAATCTGAAATGGACTGAATCCTGTGCTACGATTCATGGCATGATTATGAGCAAACTCAGCTTGGCATAACTTCATGTCCCAACTCTTCAGATTATCCTGTACAAGACATCGCAATAAATTCCCCAATGACCTGTTAACAACTTCTGTCTGCCCATCAGTTTGCGGATGATAAGCACTACTAAATTTCAGTTTCGTTCCCACCATCTTCCACAAACTCAGCCAAAAGTGACTCAGAAAACGAGTATCTCGATCAGAAACAATAGATTCTGGTAAACCATGAAGTCGATAGATCTCCTTGAAAAATAACTGTGCTACTCGAACTGCATCCGCCGTCTTTTTGCAAGCAACAAAATGTGCCATCTTCGAAAACCTGTCCACCACAAAAAATATCGAATCATTTCCCCTTTGAGTTCTCGGCAAACCCAAGACGAAATCCATGCTAATATCAACCCATGGCTTAGATGGTACTGGTAATGGCATATACAACCCTGCATTCGTTGCTGTTCCTTTTGAAACCTGGCAAATATGGCATCTCTCCACAAATCTTTCAACCTCTTTTCTCATCGATGGCCAAAAGTAAGACTGTGAAATCAACTGTAAAGTACGATCACGGCCCACATGCCCTTCCTCGTGTAACTCCTTGACAATTTTCAATCTCAAGCTACAGTCTGGAATACACAAACGATTTCCTTTAAACAGAAAACCATCAACTAACATAAATTCATCCGAACTTCCCTCCTTAACTTTCTCAACAAATTTCAAAAAGTAAGGATCTTCTTTAATCATCTCTGGCAACATTTCAAACCCTGTCACTTCAACCTTCATTGTCGTTAATAAATGACTCCTCCTGCTCAAAGCATCAGCTACTCGATTTGTCACCCCTGATTTGTGCTTAACGACAAAAGTAAACTGCTGTAAATAAGCAATCCATGATGCATGTCTCGCTGAAATTTTTTCCTGCCCTTGTAAATGTTTCAAAGCTTCATGATCAGTGTAAAGAACAAATTCCTTCTGAAATAGATAATGTCTCCAATGCTTAACAGCTTGCACAACAGCATAGAATTCAACGTCATATGTACTGTATCTCATCTTTGCCCCTGATAATTTTTCGCTGAAATAAGCAACTGGCTTCCCATTCTGACTCAGAACTCCTCCAATACCAACCTTCGAAGCATCAGTATGCAATTCAAATAATAACTGAAAATTAGGTAGAACAAGAATTGGTGCAGACGTCAACAATTCCTTGATTTTCTCAAAGGCAACCCCCGCTTCCTCTGACCATACAAATTGTTTCCCTTTCATGCAATCAGTCACCGGAGCCATCACGCTACTGAAGTGTGGAATGAATCTTCGGTAGAATGATGCTAGCCCATGAAAACTTCTCACTTCCGTAATTGTCTTTGGCTGTGGCCAATTCCTGACTGCTTCAACTTTACTCTGGTCAACTTGAATACCTTCTCCTGAAACAACATAACCAAGAAATAAAACAGTATGTGTCATAAACACACACTTCTTTGTAGCAGCATAAAATTGTTCTTCACGAAGAATAAGCAACACTTCCCTCAAGTGTAGAACATGCTCCTCCATACTTCTGCTGTAAATCAGAATATCATCGAAGTAAACCACAACAAACTTTCCAATGAATGGTCTAAATATTTGATTCATCACCCGCATGAATGTACTAGGTGCATTTGACAAACCAAATGGCATAACCAACCATTCGTATAACCCTTCTCTCGTCTTGAAAGCTGTCTTCCATTCGTCTCCAGGTCTGATTCGAATCTGATGATAACCACTCTTCAAGTCAATCTTCGAAAATATAGTTGCCCCACTCAACTGATCCAACAAATCATCCAACCTCGGCATAAGAAATCTGTAACGAACAGTGATCTTATTCAAAGCTCTACTATCTGTGCACATCCTCCATGTTCCATCCTTCTTTGGCACCAACAATGCTGGCACTGCACAAGGACTCAAGCTTTCCTGAACACGCCCCTGTTCCAACAACTCTTCCACCTGCCTTCGTAACTCCTCATGTTCCTTCGGACTCATTCGGTAATGTGGTCGATGTGGTAACACTGCTCCTGGAACAAGATCAATTTGATGTTGAATGTCTCTAAATGGCGGTAATTCCTTAGGCAACTCCTCTGGAAAGACATCTTCGAATTCTTTCAAAATTGGCTTTGCTGCTTCTGGAATTTCAACTTCTTCATTACTCTCTCTCCCAATCAACAAAAACACTTCCGGTTCTTCCTCCACTTCTTTAACAAACTCCTTCAAAGTCAACAGAGTTTTCAATTCCTCAATCTCTTCTAGCTTGCTCTCCTTCTGCTGTTGCTTCTTAGGAACCAAAGTGATTTTAGTACCCTCGAACATGAAACTGTAACTGTTGGCACGACCGTCATGCTGAACTGCTCTATCAAACTGCCATGGTCTGCCCAACAATAAGTGACAAACATCCATATCTACGACATCACACCAAATTTCATCTTTATACTTCTTCCCAATCGAAAAATTCACACAAGCTCTTCGACACACTTTTACTTCACCACCCTTCCTTAACCATGCTAGCATGTATGGTTTAGGATGCTTCTCAGTCTTCAAGTTCAATTTCCTCACAGCCTCTGTAGAAATAATATTATCACAACTTCCCGCATCAATAACGAACTTGCAAACTTTCCCAAGAATAGTGCATGTCGACTGAAAAATATTGCTTCTCAACCAACTACAATCCTCCTCTTGCTTTGGTGTCAAACAACTTCTCCTCAACATAAGATTACAACCTTCATCTCCACACAATTCTTCTTCCTCCTCAACATAAGGTGTATTTGAACATTCTGCCTCCTCACCATCATCCTCCTCAACTTCTGCAACCATGGTTCTCTTCTTCGGCTTCGGACATTCATTGCTTTTGTGACCCAACTCCTGACAATTATAACATTTGAAAACACTACTAGCCTTCGCCTTCTCAACCTCCTTCACCACTGGTTTTGTAACAGGTTTAGGAACACTAGAACTTCCACCGGCACCCTTCACTGGATTATTAGAATTAGTAAACACACCACCTCCACGCCTTCCCTGTTTCTCCCAAGCTAACGCTTTCTGATGTGCCTCCGCAACGGATCTAGGATCAAACATATTAACCATATCCTGGATCTGTATTCTCAATCCCCCAATGAATCTAGCAGTCAGCTGTTCTTCTGTCTCCATAATATCATTCCTGGCGATGAGTTGGTAAAATTCATCAGCATAATCACTAACAGATTTTGTCCCTTGCCTCAGATTCTGCAACCTTTGATACATAAGTGACTGGTAGTTGTAAGGTAAGAAAGTAGATCTCATCAACTTTTTCATCTTATCCCATGATTCTATCTTTGACTTTCCCATCCGTTCACGAGTAAGTTTAGTTTGCTGCCACCACGCCAAAGCTCTCCCCCTCAACCTAGTAGCAACCAACTTCACCCTTCTATTCTCCGGGATCTCCTTGAAATCAAAGATTTCCTCCACATTAGACAACCAATCTAAGAACTCTTCAGCAACCATCCCGCCTTTAAACTCCGGAATCTCCATCTTCATACCCGATTCCCATCGACGATCATCTTCAACATCCCGATAAGAATTCCGAACTTGGTCTCGATCTCGATAATGAATACTAGCTCTATCGCCTTCTTCAACAAAATCAAAAGTACGTCTACATCGATCTCGACCACTATCATCCCTTCGCTCATGCATGCTTCTTTGACTATGTCTCTCTTCATCTCTATATGCTTCATTGTCAAATTCACGTTGACTTCTCCTCTCTTCATGTGCATAGTCATGATGATCTCTTCGTGATGATATTGATGTTTCTCTTCTATCTCTACATGAATGTGGTGATACCCTCCTCGCTTCCGTAACCGATGGCGAAACTCGGTTTCCTCCATGGTTCGAGTTTGGTGATCTCCTCCTTTGATTCAAATCATTCATCAATCTCTCCAATTTACCAATGCCTTCATCAAATTTCTCATTAATACGTTGTTCCATAAGCTCGGCTTCTTCTCTACGATACAAAGCTTCAACGTTTTGATGACGATTAGCTCTCCTTGGTGGCATGATTGAAAAACTTCACAAACTTCAACAATTCACACAAGACTTCTAAATTTTTACACAATTTCACAAGGCTCGGCCTTGAACTTAACTCGGCAACACAATGCTTATACGACTCAAATAAGGTCGGCTTAACTTGACTCGGCTACCTCTCAAACACTTCTCTAGGCTCGGCTACTTCCCAAGTATACACGGCCTAACTCCCTTCAAACACCTTTCAAAACTTAGATCCAAAAACCAATGGATCAAATACTTCACACTTGTTGCAACTTCAATATGAACACAATGAACAACTTCAAACTTCAAAAACTTCAAAACTTGGCTCCAAGAATCAACTTAGCTATGATTGGCTAAGTATGGCTCTGATACCAAATAATGACGCAGCGGATTAATCGAAACAAACTTCAATCGGTGAAATGTAGCAATTGGTGAGTTGAAGATACCAAAATGCCCAAGTTCGTTGATCCAAAGATACCGAACTCTGGCTATCTCAAACACGTTGATAGCGCACTATACCGTGTTCAAAGATCTACGATTCTTCGCACGTTGATCTAGCGCACTAGATTCCGTGAATCGGCTTCAACAAACGTGGATTCGAGCGCACTCGAATGACGTAAGTGGAGATAGGAGATTACACTCAACTACCAATTAGAGAAGAAAGCACAAAGCAATCAACAAGAAATTTTATTCAAAAATCAACTACTCCAAATGTACAACACACACACCTATTTATAGGATTCCACAACACGGTCCCTTAAGTCGTGGCCGACTCATGTCCAACGACTCACGACTCATAACTAAGAGCACACGACTCACGACTCATCATGAGTCATTACTGACTTCACAACACAGCACGACTCATCAATATACGACTCATCCTCCATACAGACTCAACCTCAAACGACTTAACATATTACAGACGTATACGACTCAAATCAGGCGACTCAAACAATTACACTACATGCCAACAGTACACGACTCAACGCAGCATGCGACTCAACAAGGTCGCGACTTATGACACAAACGACTCACTGTTACAACACATCAGACATAATACGCGACACAATAAGATACGACTCACGACTCATAGCTTCAGCGACTCAGCATCCTTCCTACGACTCAAGCTTCCAAGTCCCCTGCGACACAACCCTTCACGCGAGTCAAC
This sequence comes from Allium cepa, assembly GCA_030765085.1. NCBI lineage: Eukaryota > Viridiplantae > Streptophyta > Magnoliopsida > Asparagales > Amaryllidaceae > Allium > Allium cepa. Next base: position 77,101,018 of record CM060946.1, read on the forward strand.
TCTGGACGACTCATCTATGTCGTAACTCGTTCCCGCCTTATGGCCTCCCATTACTATTATTCCTTTTTGCTTCCTGATGAGTCGTGAACGACTCATAGCCTTGCAATTAGGTCGTATACGACTCATCAATTCTGAGTTATTGAAACTCCCATTGAGTCGTGACTCGTGTCCTTCCTCTGTCTCCAGATCTCTCCTTGCTGAAACGTTCCCCTTCCTCCTGTTAAGCCGTAAACGACTTATGGATGAGTTATTGAGTCGTGTACAACTCATAAAACACGAACGACTCAAGTCCCTGATGAGTCGTGAACGACTTATCACACTACACCACAAATTCCTGCTAAGTCGTAAAACTTCCATAGGCCTTGCTGCATCAAGCACCTTCTAGTAGTGGACCGGATCAAGGTATAAAAGTCTCTATAAAAGGTTTGATCTCCATTTTGGATTTTCCTATACGGTCTCTTTTTGACTCCAGAGAATCACATTCATTCATTTCTAGTTCCTTGGTTAATTGTTTGCACTTAGATATTTCTCTAGTTGTAGACTCTATAGTTGTTCCAAACCCCATAGGAGGATCGGCATATTTATCCATGATTTGAAGAGGTTTGAAAATTTTGATACTAGGCGTAGAGTTTGATTGTTACGCCTTTGTACTAAGATTTTTGGGATACGGGATGATTTTGGGGATGGACTAGTTGTCCACTTATGGTGCGATATTAGACTAGGAGAGGGGAGTCGTCCAACTAGAGACATGTAGAGAAAGGACTCTTGAGGTTTCTTGCGACCCACGGGGGTCAGTCATGTTGATCTTCCTTTGTTCCCTTGATTCATCACTAGCAGAGTTAGATGCAGTTCCAGTTGTTAGATATTTCCTAGATGTTTTTGAGGAAATTAGGGGACTACCTACTAAGAGATAGAGATCGTCTTTAGGATATATCTGAATGATAATGCTAAGCCAGTGGCATTGCCCGTGAGACATATGGCTCCTAGGAAGAGGGAGGAGTTAAGTAAGTAGATAGGTGATCTATTAGAGAATGGCTTCATCGGAAGGAGCATATTTGAGTGGGGAGCGCCAGTCGTCTTCGCTGCAAAGGCTGATGGTTCCTTCGACTTTGCGTAGAGTACAAAGAGTTGAATAAGCTCACGAAGAAGAATCGTTACCCACTTCCTAGGAAATATGATCTTTTTGATCAGTTAGTTGTCTCTTTAGTATTTTCTCAACTTGACTTAGCCACTAGATTTCATCAGCTTAGGGTCGCTGACGATAGCATCGATAAGATAGCACTTAGGACACCTAATGGATTCTTTGAGTCGTTGGTTATGCCATTTGGGCTGACCAATTCCCTAGCCTATTTCTAGATCTGATGAGTCATGTTTTTCGAGATGTCCTAAATAAGTTCGTTGTAGTGTTTGTGGATGACATTCTGGTGTTTTCCAAGAGTAAGGAAGAGCATGTTATTCATCTTAAGGAGATTCTTCATACACTTCGTGTTCATCAATTGGAAGCGAAATTCTCGAAGTGTCACTATTGGTGTAAGGAGTTGCATTTCTTGGGGCATGTAGTCTCAAGAGAGGGTTTAGCTGTGGATCCAGCTAAGACAGTGGCAGTATAAGATTAGAAGACCTCCAAGAACGCTACCAAAGCTAGAAGCTTCCTAAGTTTTGCTGGTTATTATAGGAAGAGAGAAACCCTTAGTCCAATGTTAGTGGAGTGGAGAAGCCTAGTGTTTATTTCCACCTTTGATTTTAAGCCTCCATGCACATTACTCCAAGATTTTTAGCAACACTTGAGGTTAAGCCTACCCTCATAGATCAGATTGGCTCAAGGTAACAAGAAGAGAGCTTGTGGATATTCTAGATAGGATTAGCAGAGGAGTGGTCTTTAGACATCTCCAACACTATTCCATCAATGGTAAAGGGTGGCTAAGGAGAGATGGAAGACTTGGTGTACCTGCACTGGTGATTTGTTGAGTGCAGTTCTAGCAGAAGCACACTATTCTCAAATGACTATTCATCCATGTGGTGATAAGATGTATAGGGACATGAAGAGAGTGTTTTATTCAAGTGGAAGAAGAATGTAGCAGAGTTTTTGGTTGAGTGTCTTGTGTACAAAAGAGTTAAGGTGGAGTAGTAGAGGCATAGCGGATTGCTGCAACTATTGGATGTACCCGAATGGAAGTGGGATAGTGTTTCGATGGACTTCATAGATGGTTTACCCCAATCTAGGAAGAGGAATATCAGTATTTGGGTGATTGTAGGCCGTTTGACTAAGATCACCCACTTCATTCCGGTCAAGAGCAAGAGGACAGCGCCTTATTTGGCATCCATATACGTTCATGAGATAGTTTGACTTCATGGAGTTCCCTCTAACATAGTGAGCGACAGAGACCCTATCTTTACTAGTGTGTTTTGGAGGAGCTTGCAAGAGGCTTTAGCGGCACAGCTTAGATTGAGTACGGCCTCTCACCCTCTAACAGATGGCCAAACGGAGAGAGTTAATAGATTTCTTGAGGATTTCTTGAGGATGTGTGTTCTTAATTTTGGAGGAACTGAGGAGGAGCACCTTTCTTTTGTGGAATTTGCGTATAATAACATTTTTCAGGCTAGCATTGGAATGACACCTTTTGAAGCTCTTTATGGAAGACCTTACACGTCGCCTTCGGTGGTTAGAGCCTACAGAAAGATTGCTGCTAGGCCCCGATATAGCTAGAGAGACTTCAGAAAAGATTGATTTGATTTGAAGAAGAATGAAGAAGGCCCAAACAGACAGAAATCCTATGCGGAAAAGCGGAGAAGGGATATTAAGTTCGAGGTAGGAGATTTGGTTTTTCATTAAGGTGTCTCTGATAATAAAGGTAGTGAGGTTTGGATCAAATAGGAAACTTGCTCCTAGATTCATAGGACTGTCCCCCGTTGTGGAAAGGGTAGGAAAGATGTCATGCCGAATAAAGCTACCAGAGAGGCATGTGGGAGTTCATTATGTTTTTCATGTTTCGCACTTGAGGAAGTGCTTACGTGATTCAGCAGAGGTAGTGGAACCTAGCCAACTGGAGGAAGTTGAAGTGGAGAGAGAAGCATCGGTTCGTCACATTCCTACGAAGACCGTTGGACATGATATCAAGAAGCTTAGAAATAAAGAAGTCCATTTTGTTTAGGTGTAGTGGGGTGATAGTATTGATGACGCTACGTAGGAGGTTGAGGAGAAAATACATACCTGTTATCCGCATCTTTTTGATGGTACATCTTGAATTTCTTATTTCCATCTTTAGTTTTGAATATGTTCCTTCCTTTAGTATCCTTTAGAAGGGTAGATCTTAGGGTTTAACCTATGCATGGTAGGACTAAATGTAAACATGCTACTAGAACATGTTATGTATGTTGGACACTAATGGTTTCAAGGTTTGTTAGTGGATGCTAATGGACGCATACACAGACACTAGACACTATTATCTCTTAGGGATTGGCCTAACTAGGTCACTAAAGAATATGCATATGGATGTATGTGCACTTGCATTTTTATTTCCATGGTCGCTATAATAAATGATTATCATATGATTGTTGCATTTGGATGATGAATGTAGCACGCATGTAGAACTATCAGTTATTATTACAAAATTTACATTCATTTGGATACATGCCACATACATGATTGCATAAAAAGGAGGTTGACTGAATCAGTAGTCCGCTTAATCTTTGCATTAGTTAGGGACATTGACACTACACTATTGCATATGACATAAATTGCATTAGAAAGCTTAAGGAAAATGGATGTAATGGATGATAATTGAATATGTTGTTGTAGAATTTGGATGAAAATATTTTTTTCATTCTTCTGTCCTTGGAAATTTCAGGGACGAAATCCCTTAAGGAGGGAAGAATGTAACAACCCAACATTTTAGCTATAATAATTAATTAACAGATTAATTGAATAATAAAATAAGTTTGTGAAATTTCAGAATCGAGCTACAGGATTTGCACCATTGGATCCGCGGCGATGTCGTAATCAATTTCCATATATTACTTATCGAAATCCTAGTAAGTATGGAGAAATTATGAGAGAAACAAAAATTCAGAATCTTATAAACTAAAATGAAAAAAAAATCGACCCTATAGGTCAACCCTCACCACGGTCGGCTCGACCTATAGGTCGATCCACAAACCCCTTAGGTCGACCCACCTAGCACCCTGGACGTGAAAATCAAGGTGTGAGACAAACAACCTATTTTGCAATTTTTCTCAAATCTCATGCGTTCTTAGCTACATCCGATGGTGATTAGTGAGCCTATGACATGGTTGCACCAGATTTAATCTTTAAATCCGTTGCCCTGAGAACCTATGTCAAACTATAAATAAGACCCTAGACCTAGCTATTTTTTCATTCAGATTTTCTCCCAATTGGGTTCATTGCCTGAGGCTAAACCCTAAATAGAAAAATTTACTAGGGAGAAGATATTTTTAGTAAAAATATTCTACACCCTAAGTAGCGGATCTAGGAAGGCCCAAGATTAGATCTAAGGACAATAGGTTGGTGTTTTGTAATTATTTTAGATTTTTAAGTAATTTAAAATAATATGGTTCTCAATAGTTGTAGTTTTTCCACAAGTTTGAGACGGTTTTTATGTAAGTTTATTTACAGCCACTTCTTAAGTAAGTTTCAAAATTTCTTTTCAGTCTATTTTTGTTCAGCTATTTTATTTAGTTATTTTTAGTTATTACAGTTATTTACAACTGTTTTAAGTTGAAATTTAGCCTGTAACTGTTAATTTCTTTTTTTAAAGATTTAATCCCTTTTTACATAAATAAATTAAAAAGAGAAGAATTCGCTAATATGTATTAAAATAGAAACACTAAATTTACAGAGAAAAACTGAAATAAAATAGAGATGGACTAAAATAGGAAATTTTAAGATATTTGCAAGCATGATTATAACTAGTAGTTATGACTAAAAGGAGAAAATAGAAGAGTAACAGTTGCAAGTACAATTATAACATAGGCTATAATTAGAAAGAAGAATGACAGAAGAGGCTTATTTTATAACTTAGATCTTGAGTTAAATTAATAAGCAAATATAATAGAAATAACATAAGAGACTTATTTTAAAACTTAGATCAAGTAAATAAGCAAACATATAAGTAGGGCCCATATCGCAGCATTCCCTTTTAGATCTAGGACTGATGGTTTCACAACAAATAGGTGAGGCTGGAACACGCTTATGTTGATTAGGGTAAATAAGTGGCCAACAGATAGAGGCTCAAATCTAGGGATTTGGGTAAGGGGAGAAAAACTAGAAGATTGTTTGTTAAGACCAGTACCGGCAGCATTCCCTTTCAGGTCTAGAACTGATGGTCTCACAATAGTTAGGTAGGCTGGGCAGCATTCCCTTTCAGGTCTAGGACTGAAGGTCTCACAACAGTTATGTGACGCTAGGCATGCTTATGCTGATTAGGGTAAATAAAGGGTCAAATAGGGTGCGACAATTAGTGTGTACCGGCGATGATCGAGCGTGCGACATCGATTAGGGTAAATAATTCGCTACTGTGTTCTAAGTGCTAAAGAGGTGTCTTTTTTCTATGACCAACAAAATTGGTTTGCAGTGGCACAACAGAGATAAAATAGGTCGATCAACGAGTAGAATTAGGATTTCAGCCTAATCATGTTAGCAGTTGAGATAGGACTAGGGTTTTCTGCCTAGTCACAGCAGTTTATGATAAATGCAAATAATCAAATCAAATAGTCAAACAGAATCATAAACAGTATTTTATTCGAGTTTTATCTTTTCTGTATTTTTCTTTCAAGCTAGAACTATTGCTTACTCTATTATCTTTATCTTGCTTAGAAATGCTAGTAATTACTTTCACTCACCAGACCTGTTGTCTGACCCACTCCTCTATCTTTCCTCTTTTCCCCCTAATGGACCAGTAGGGTTGAGTTGATTTAGGTTGCTTGGATTCATTTCTGAAGCTTTCTCATTTCAGATGTATTCTTCTTCTTTTCATCTTTTTCGTTTAGCTTATGATGGATTTGGCACTTGTAAGAGAGATTATTAAAATTATTATTGTTGTTGTTGTTGTTGTTGTTGTTATTTCTACTTTTGTACTCTCATTTTATGAGACTGAGATGTATTTTCATGAGACATGAGACATTTTGAGTTTTTGAGACATGTTATGTTTTTATGACTTATTTTGAAATGAATTTTAATTCCGAATGATAAGTTATTTTTTAAATTTTTCGCTGTTTCTACTTATTTATCTTTTGAACCTTAGTTTCTGTGATGCTTTAGCTATACGTATAACGCACCACATCCTTTTGTTTTTCCCTTTTTGGGAATACTAAGGGGTGTGAGTGTTTCACAAGTGGAAGCAAATCATGGTCATCATCACAGTAGAAGTCATAATAACATGATATATATTCTATAGGAAGAATTATGTAATCCACATCAAATACAAGTCCTTCATTACAATATTATCAATTACAGTTTTCCTTAATGGCCAATTCAAATGTTACTTTACAAAGTTGGAGGAAAATGAAAATAAATGAAAAGGAGGACTTAGGAAATTCGTCGCCTTTCTAGTTAGAGGTGCATGTCAATTTATAAAGAATTGGGGCTGTTAGATTTTTGACATGTGGCATTCCATTAGAAGTCAGTGGTCGTGATTAGTCCATATTGCACACGATTGAAATGAGGTGTGGCACACTAATTTAATGATAGTTCATGATTCAATATCACACGCGATGGCTCGTTGGAAACCTTCCACGGTGGCTCTAACTTGTTGCTTCAAAATAGCAAGCGATGGTTCTAATTCATTGCGATAATGTGGATTCTTGATGGATATTAGTTTGCGAATTAAGTATGATAATGTCTTAAAAACTCATACAATATCTTAAATCATCAACTTTAGAATTTCTCACAATGGCACGTTGGAGCTCCCAAAATTACACATAGTGGCTTCATCGAACTCTTTGTGGTAGCTTCAATTTATCATTTGAAGGTTGCATGCAGTATTGTAAGGAAACTCCTCTTGATGGCTTGGTTTATCATTTTAGAGAGTGGTACGCGAAGGCTTCATCGAACTTCCCATGATGGCTATTTTACTTTATCAAGTGATTGCTTCCATAAACATGCCACGATGGCTCCATTCTTTCATGTTTAAAGTTATCACATAGAAGCTTCTTGCAAATTATTCAATAAACACTTCACGATAGCTCATAGAAAAGTATTCACAATGGCTTTATGGAACTCTTTATAATAGCTTCAAGGAACTCTTCTTGACAGCTCTTCCTTATGTTGCTCTATGAAGGACCCAATGTGTTATTATCTCACAATAACCTTTGTAATTACCTCGAAGGTTCTAATAAGTTGTTCTGCGAGTGCTTCATGATGAGCACTCGACGAAGGCGCATAGTTGCTTTATTGAACTTCCTAAAACAACTCTTGTTTATCATTTGAAGATAGCATGCGACGACTATGTTCAATTTCTAGCTATGGCTTTTTAAGACTTTCCGCAATAACTTTAAGGCAAGTCTCGATTGGCTATACAAACTCTTCACGACGGGTTTTGTGCTTTCCTCATGAAAGCTTCCACTTTATTAACCTATGATGGCTAGTATATTTTAGGTATAACAGGCTAGTGTATTTAGTAGTGCGACAACAGTGAAAAGATTAGGTAGGTTTTAGGATGATGTGGTGATAATAGTTATGAAGGAGCAGTTTCAAATCGGGAAAAAAGAAGATTGCTATTGTAATGATACTATCTAACATCACTTTATGTTTTTTTAATAAATTATTTATGTATATTTCTACTTGCTATTATGTGTTAGATTATAGTATCATTTGTAGACAAAGTTTGAATTATATTAGCTTACAATGTTATTTTATAGTAGTATTACATTAATTGTATTAGAATTTTTTTTGAATTGTAGCAGTAGCACTTTGTGAGCAGTAGTAGGATTTCTTACGGTATGTGGGCATATTTTAGATAACAATGTTTTTATAATATCATTTATGAGCTATAGTAGCAATTTAAGAGCTATATTAGCAATTTTTATTTGTAATAGCCTTTTATGATTTATAATACAATTTTATAATATTACAGCTATTTTTGTTCTTACATTGCATTAGCATTTTTATTTAAATGCTATAGTTTAGTAGCATTTTGTACTTTCTATTATTTTTAACACCAGTTTTTCATATAACGATACTGTGTTGTATCATTTTGTATATTCTACTATTTTTTGGCATACCTGATGATTAATGTCTAGCATTTTGTACTTGACGAATCAAAAAAAATCCAATGCAATATTAGTTTTTGATTTTAACTTTTAATAACATTGCATGTGTAAATGGTGCAACGCAGTAGCGTTATGTATTTGCTGAATTAAAAGGAAGAGTATTACATTTACTTTTCCAAACCACCATATAGTGGCATGTTTAGATACTCTATTTATTATCATTTGTATTTCTTATATCAAATAAAATGTAGCAATATTTCTTTTATTTTACCTTTTAATATCGTTTTATATTAAATGTTATTGCATAGTAGCATATGTAACTGCTAGACTAAAAAATAGAGTATAGTATTTAATTTTCAAAAATACCATATATGGCATGTTCAGATGCTATTGCATAGTAGCATTTTGTATAATCACAAAAATATAGCACTTTATTTTTAATTTTTAATTTTTAATGGATTTTCATGTTTAAGTGCTCCTTCGTAGTAGTATTTTATATTTGTTGAATTAAAAAAAAGCACATTTATGAATTGCATTAGTAGTTCTTGAAAAACAGTAGCATTTTTAAGATCAAATGTCTTTAGCTCACAAAGTTATTTTATAGCAATATTTATTAAATGCAATATCAATTTACGAACCATTTTAGCATTTTTTGCATTGTGGTAGCATTTTGTAATGAAGTGAGGAATCTTAGATTACAACTATGGTAGTATTTTTTGAATTATAATAATATTTTTAGATGAATTAAAATATATATTAACTTATAAACCAGTATATAGGTAGCATTTTTGTATGAAGTTTTTTCTATGATTCCACTTTTCAGTGGCACTTTATAATATTTGTAAAGGTGATATCATTTTTTAACTTTTATAATGTTATTTTTTGTAAATTATTTTATAATACTAGTGCATGGTAGCATTTTTGTGTGTTGAAATAAATAATATAGAACTTATTTTTCAATTCAACCCGCTTGTAACATATTTAAATGGTAGCATAGTGACATTTTTTTACTTACAAGAACAAAAATAATAATAATATAACATTTAGTTTTTTTATTTTTCCATAATGTGTGTATTATCATTTTATACTATTATATTTTGGAAAGGTAATTTTTTATATTAAACTATTTTGTTAGATGCTACCAGAGGATATTATTTTTGTTGGTGATACTTCTTTAAAATAAAAACATAAACTAATACTTTATAATATATCATTTTTTAACCACAATCGTTTTTTGCTATGATGAGAAATTATGGCCAAAAAAAGGAAAATTTTGATGTCGCTTAAAGTTGGAAATTCAAGTTGGCATGGCTGTTAGCGTGGGCATGTACAGTATTAACTAGGGTTTCATATGGTGCGGCGTTATTCGATGTTGAAAATAAACTAGGATTTCTAATTCGTGGAGGTGACGGCTAGATGGCTAAGGAAGATGGTGTGCAGAGGTTGGTGGCAGCATAGACATCCATTTCATAGGGAGTCGTGGCGGCGGATGTGGAAGTGGTAGTGGAAAGTGAATGTGGGTTGCGGCAAAAGAAGGTGTGATGGTCAGGGCTTTAAAAGAGGAAATATGTATTATTATTTTTGTTATTTTGACTAATTTGAGAAGTTAGATTCTTTAGAAACTCAAAAGGTTAACAAATTTATCGAATAAGCAAAATAACCACAAAATAACCCATCGATATTTAAGTGAAATAGCCAAGCAAATATAGTACTATTCACTGGTCTAACCTATTTTCCTAGCTTGACAGCGATCACCAGTAAATTAGGCATTTAATATAGAGCTGATTATACTGTACTTAGCCATGCTTTGCTCCATGCATGTGCTGGTTAGCTGCTAAATGTAAGTTCATACATTCTACATTTCGCAATTGCTGCCAAATTTTACTTAATTCTGAAAAATAATGATGAACGGATAAAAACAAAATCTAGCGACCCCTAACTCTCAATAACACTGATCATTTAATTTATTGCCTACTATTTGCAATCACTTTGTCCACTTTCTACAAATTCCTATAAGTTTTTCCACGATAATATCACCTAGGTATATTAAATAAATTTATTATATTTCACTGGTGTTGTAATATATATTAATAATAAGGATGAATATGCTAAATAAGAAAGGGCATTGTTGTAATCTACATTGCATAAGGAGTCTATAAATATAAGTTTGATTGTATTGTAAGGGTTTTCTCAATTCAATAAAAAAATTCTCTCTCTAATGGTTTCCATTCTCTTTATTTTATAACACGTTATCAGCACGATATTTACAAAAAAAATTATACACTACAATTGTGATAATCTATGAAATCAGATCTACTCTTTTTCAGATTTATAGATCTCAAAACGGTAAGTCATTTTACTGATCTCAAAACAGTAAGTCATTTTTCTGATCCGATTGATCTAATCTTCCAAGTCATTTTTTGTTTTCTTTTTTATATCCAATTCCATTCTAGACCTACTTCTTCAGATCTGAATCTATTATTTGATCTTTTAGATTTTATTATATTACTCTTATAATTTTAGATCTTATATAGATCTAAACTTTGAGATCTCATTCTTATTTTGTTAGTTATTATATTTCAGATCTATTTATTTTATTTTTTTTGCTATTTTTCTGATCTTATTATTTGTGTATCTCAATATCATGCTTATTTTTATGTTTTTAAGTTCATTTATTTTGGAATGCAAGTTTGAACTTGACAAAATTTGATATTGTTGATTCAAGCAAATTTATTGAATTTGATTGTATTTAGTTTGGATATGGATTTGAGAAATCAAACATGGTTGGGAAATGGAGTTTTCATTTTGAAAACCTTTTGATTTGATTTAGATTTGAATGAAGGCTTTGAAAATTATTTTGACATATGATTTATATTTCCAGAAGAAATATTTTATTGTTTCTTAGAGAAACAAATATAAAGATAATACATATCTAGAAGATCGTATTAAGTTTAGAGCTAACATTGATTTTGATTTAACACAATGAAGTGAATGGAAACATTAATAAAGGCTTACATGATAAACTTAATATCTTCCAATATTTCCTTAAAGAAAAAGGAAAAAGGAAAAAGGAAATAAGAATTGAGAACCTGCAGTTTCCATAATGATAAAAGGTTGAGTTTCCATAAATCATTATAAGTTTCTCCAAAAAAATGAACCAGATGTTCTATTACTCAACCTGAAGTTGTGCAAAGAAATTTAATCGTCAAACAAAAAGAGGTTTTGGTAACAACCTGAATTTGTGCAAAGAAATTATTTTAATAGAAGTTGTATAACTCAAAGTCTAAGACCTTAAGTCCTGATATATGAAAAGACTTTGTGATAAAGTTTACAAGTTCGAATTCTTATCAGTATCTTTTTTTACTTTGTCAAAATATACAAGCTTCCAAAAAAAAGTTAACACAAAATTTGAGAACCTGAATTTCATAACAAATTAATGAACTTGAAGTTCATGAATTAGAATCCCGAGGCTCTATTGAAATTGTATAAAATGATAAGGTTGTACTTCTTGAAGAAGTTAAAGTAAATTAATAAATTATCATACGAGATAATGATGTTGCATTCAAGAGATTATAATAATCTCCAAATGAGTTATACCTTACCTTATATCTTCATATTTACATTATATTAACTAAATATCCTGAAGATATTATGTTATATGATATTTCAAACATCACTGGATTGAAAAAGTAACTATTAATTTAGTCTTGGAAAGGAATGTTTATTATTCAGTATGAATTCAAATAACATTTCAATTTATATGTTGTAGTCAGTTTAAATTTTTTCCCCAATTATTACTTCAAATTATGGAAAAGTATACATGATAAATTAACAGGTTTTGCGCAATGCAAAGTCTAATTTCATTTCAATGAGTAACTATAATTTAATTATTCTCTTTGTTTCTTTCTTATTGATAAACCTATGATAATTCAAACTTGAAGTTTGAAAGGTACTATAAAATAATTAATAGATCTGGTTTTTTCTAATCATGAAAAAAAATCCCGATGACAAATTACTTCTATGTACATATGGCTAGCTATTTAGTTATAGAAATACATTTTAACATTCTCTATAATAGATAATTTATATGTCATACTATTTATATACACGGACGTGTGTGTGTATTAATCTCCTAAAGAGATGTTTTAGAGATTTATTTATATTTATATTGCAAAATCCAACATCCTAGAAGAGATGTAATAGGAATTTTATTTTTATTACATTGCAATTCCTTAAAAAGGAAAAATTATATTCCCAGAAGGAATATCATATAAATTTTTTGAAGTAATAACAACAATTTATCCCTAAATAAAATGGTATTGTATACCAATATTACACTACAGAAGTAGTCGTTTTATCTCTCACATCTTGCTTTCATTTGGTGCATCTAATTTTGTTACGTATTTAAAGTTTGATATGTCATTTCAAAAGAAGTTACAACAAAAATCTCCAGTGTGGATATTTTATGCTATTGTAAAATTAGTAATTATGTAATTTATACAAACAAAATATTGTACATTGATATGACATTCCAATAGTGCATATACATATCTCTAGAAGAGATAATTTCACTCTAGAAGTTGTGATAATAAATTATCTCTAGAAGAGATTTATAAATTTGGAATGATAACATCTCTAGAAGAGATTTTTTTTATATATTTGGTAATTTTATTAAACCAAATAAATGCATAGAAATTTGCTGAGTTTCAAAGATATAAGAATGAATGGATACCATATTGAAACTATAATGAAAACAACAAAGAATATCTTTGTGTTATTTCTAGAATTGAAAGCCAAAAGCTTATCCTAGAAAATTTTGATACAATTTCAATAGGTTTATATTTTACAAAAATTGGTATAGTTTTTTTGGAGCAAGACGGGTGTGTAGCGTGATACTACACAGCCGATTAATAGCATATATATATATATATATATAAAGAGAGATACAAGTCGATCAACACGCTTGATCGCTAGCGCCAGAATGAAGTTTAAGTATCAACACTGATATCATAAAACAAACTAGTGAAATGAATAGACCCAACACATCATCAAAATATAATCAGAGAGAAGTCTGAGACCACCAACAGCTAACTGCGACCAGGAGGGAAATCAGAACTGCTACCTTGGGAATCCACTGGCGATGAACTGCGATGAGGGATGCAAAGTCTAAATGGAGCTGATAAACTGCAACCTGTAAAAATGCTGAATAGGTAAGAGATACGCCTGCCAATGCCCACGAGATGAGATTTAAGTTTGCCAAACACACGTGCATTTCGCTCTTTCCATATACACCAACAGAAAATAGCAATGAAGACGTCCAAATTATGGTTTTGGGAGTTATATTGCCAGTGGTCATAGATGACCGGCGGTTCCGGTACGAATCCAAGGACATGGGCACTTGAAGCAGCCCAAACCGAGTAAGAAAAATCGCAGTCTCTGAACAAATGCGGAATGCTTTCCACTTGATCAGAGCGGAAGACACAAGCTGGATCCACCTGAATATGAAGACGGCTGAGACGATCTTTAGTATTGATGCGGTTATGAACTAGACACCATTGGAAGAAGGCGATACGAGGCGAAATGGGACATTTCCAAAGCCTAGGAAAGCAGTAGGAGTGACCTGGGTTGATCAGAAAGGCATAGCAGGAGGCAACAGTGAAGCCTTTCGTAGGAGCGGGCGCCCAAACAACACGGTCAGGAAAGGAAGAGAGATGAAGGGATTGAAGAATATTTGAAGCAGATATAAGGTCAGAAAAAGTATCAGGATTGAAAAGAGAAGAAGGGCAGAGGGCATCTGGACCAAGATTTACACATTCACTAACTGTGCTCGATGGGGTGGACGAGTGAAGGAAGAGGTGTTGCAAAACTTTGGCAAGCGGAAGTTGGTCAAGCCACGTATCGAGCCAAAAAGCACAACTATTTCCATCACCAATGGCCATATGGAACAAAGATTTAACTCGGGGGATAACTTGAATCACTCCAGACCAAAAAGGCGAAGGTTTCCTGCATGGTGGACATTGAAGGATTAGGTGGTTTTTAGAATGATAGTGCAAAGAGAGAATCCAGTCTTTCCAAATGAAGTGTTCAGGGGAGATACATTTCCAAAGCCATTTGGTTAGGAGAGCGATATTGAAGACTCTGAGATTGGGGATACCCAGGCCTCCATGCATTTGATGCAAGCAGACCCTATTCCAATTGACCAACCTTTTGCCACCGCCGCCGTTCCATAGGAAGGATCTTCTGGTTCTATCCAAACGATTGATGACCCAGGAAGGGAGTTTGTGGAATGACATCCAATATGATGGGATGGTTGAGAGAACAGATTTCACAAGGACAAGTCGGCCAGCGGAGGACAAAGAGTGTGCCTTCCAACCCGTGAGTCTAGATTCAATCTTGGAAATGAGAGGGAACCAATCAGATCTAAGGAGTTTGGTAGGTCTGATTGTGATACCGAGATAGGAGAGCGGGAAGTCCGAGAGATTGCAGTTGAGAATCGATGAAATGTGGGGTCCAAGGTGATTCACATTACCCAACATAATGATCGAACTTTTGTTGAAGTTAATGGAAAGGCCATATATACTTTCGAAGGTGTATAGGGCTACTTTTAGACAATGGATGTACTTATCCTGGGTAGAGACGAATAAAATAGTATCATCCGCGAATTGCAAGTTGGAGACTGACAACGACGAGTCGGGTAGGGAAATACCTGAGAATAAACCATTGGACGAGGCCAGTTTAAGCATTCTGTTAAAGACGTCCGCAACTAGGACGAAGATAAGAGGTGAAAGAGGGTCACCTTGTCTCAGACCCCGAGCGGATTTAATATGTCCCCCAGAAGCACCATTAATCGAAATTGAAGATATGCTCGAGTTAAGAATATGTTTGATCCAATTGCACCAATTGGGGGGGAAACCTCTATGAGTCATGAGTTCTAGGATGAAGTTCCAATTTACAGTGTCAAAAGCTTTGGAAAAATCGAGCTTAAGGAGAGCACCCGATGTGGAAGAGTGGTGACAGAAGGAGATGATTTCTTGGGTCGTGGCAATGCAATCCATGATGTTCCTTCCGAGTATAAAGGCCGACTGCTCAGCCCCAACCAGAGGGGCGATAACTTGTTGGAGACGATTGGCTAGAACTTTGGTAATGATTTTGAAAGTTGCGTTGAGGAGGCTGATGGGACGGAAAGAGGGAAGGGTATTAGCACCAGGGACCTTAGGAATGAGGATGATTTTCGCATAATTCAATGTCGAGATGACTGAAGGGTCGGATTGGAGTTCTCTGCACATATCTAGAATATCATGCTTAACTATATTCCAGAAGTGTTTGAAGAAGATTGGACCAAAACCATCAGGACCAGGTGCTTTATCATTTGACATATCATTCAAAGCAGTCCATATTTCCTCATCTGAAAACGGGTAATCGATGGGGATGTTGGCTTGGGATGGGTATAGGAGGGCCCAATTGATGTCCGGGAGGGAAGGGGAACGCTTGCCGAGGATGTCCTTGAAGTAATCAGTGAACAGACGCAGGTGGTCAGACGGGTTTGAATAAGAGGAGTTGTTGTGATGCAATTCTGAAATTAGCAGCGATCTACGGCGCCCGCTGGCCGTTCGATGAAAGTATGAGGTGTTTCTGTCTCCATCTTTTAACCATTTGTCTTTAGATCTCTGTTTCCAACAAATTTCTTCTTTCTTAACAAGTCTATCCAGATCTAATTCGAGAGTTAGTAGACATGTCCGCTCCGACTCAGAGAGCGGTCGAGATTCCTCAATGATATTTAATTGTAAAATTTCGTCTTGGGTGGATGAGATTCGCGAACGGAGGGATCCCCAAATGGATCTGGCCCACGGTTTGATGATCTTTCTGAGGGAGCGAAGTTTGGACACTATTCTGGCGGAGGCTGATTGGATTTGTGATGGCTGAGACCATATCTATTCGACGAAGCTATCAAAGGAGGGTTCCAAAAGCCAAAGGCGTTCGAATCTAAAGGGACGGCTGATGGGTGGTTGAGATCTAGTATCCAAGATGAGAAGGCAGTGATCTGATACAGATGAGGCAAGACCAGAGACCGAGGAAAGAGGGAATAGATCATCCTAAGTAGAGTTGTAGAGGAATCTATCTAGTTTAGCTAAGGCGGGAACAGATCTACGGTTAGACCAAGTGAATTGACGGTTGCTAATAGGAGGGTCGATGAGGGAACAGGCATTGATGAAGGAGTTGAAAGAGTCTGAATCCACCGAATAGCGATCAGAGTTACGCTCAGCAGGTGATCTAGTAGTGTTAAAGTCACCCCCAACGATCCAAGGGCCGTTGAGATAAGAGGCGAAAGAGAAACATTCTGCCCAAAGTTCATTTCTCTCTTGGATGCTTTGTGGGCCGTAGATGTTTGAGAAGAAATAGACAGTGTCGGTTTGTATGTGGTGTAAGGTTACGTGTAAAGCAGATGTATGTGCAGAAGTATGACAGTGTGACCATACTACTTCGTTCCAAGCAGTAATTAGGCCACCCTTGGACCCAGTTGCGTTTACATGAGCCCAACACGTTAATGTTGGCCCACCTATGTGTGTGATGAAAGATTGTGATCGGGAGCGCATCTTTGACAGCCATCATGTTATTACGGAGGAACTCCGGGAATCCACTGACTCTGGTCCATGATGGTGGTTCAAGATCGGGAGCTTGCTGTTCGGAGTCCGACCATCTTTGCAGCAGGATAGAGCCACCCGGCTTCCTTAAGGTTTTTAGTTGGAGGGCTTGGTTGCGGATGTCAAAGGTGGGGCAGCAGAAGATAAAGCTGTTGTCAGTGAGAATCCAAAGTGGCCATTCATCGTGGTGAAAGGTTTTGGAGAGCACAAGGTGGAGAGATTCAATGGACCAGAATCCATCAATAATCATGGCCGTGATGTAGAGGGAGGAGTCTTCCATTGAGAATTTTCGTGTGGTAGAGGATATGGGATGGGTGGGACAAAGAATTGGCTGATGAGGGGGTGTGGATCTAGAAGACTCCAGATGTGATGGCTGCTGAGAGGCGTTACGATTTCGAGAGGGAATGATGAATGTGGGGTCCCAGCTGCGGGTTTTGAAGAGTTTTTGGTTTTGTCTTTTGTGGAATAGGCAGAGTTGGAATTTTGGAATGAAAAGCGACCTTTTGTTTTCTTGGGACAGTGCGAGAATGCATGCCCGAAAAAACCACAGAAATAGCAAGTCTTTGAGTCCCTACAAACTTTTGCCACGTGTCCCAAATCTGCACATCTGAGACAGTGACCTTTCAGTTTCAAGAATTCGATTGTAGAACGAACATATTTGAATTCTGGTAGCCTCCGGCGACGCCGTTGAGCCTGGGGGCGAGTAGGTAAGACCGGAGGCATAGAGCACAAGGCTTGAGCATAAGATTTGGTTGTGGTGTGTCTTTGATGCAGGAGAGGAGGAGGACTACTGACCGAAGCACCGGGAATGGGGACCTTGGGGAGCGAGTTGGATGATGGACGAGGAGGAGCCAATGGAACGTGTGGCAGAGGGTTCGCATGGGTTTTGTATTTGTTGGAGACAAATGAGATTGGAGGAGGGTCAGAAGGCGATGGACGGGGAGAGGGAGTGGAGGTGAACGCCATTAACTTGAAAAAATTATGCTTCCATCTCAGGCATTGACTAGAATCAAAAAAATTGGTATAGTTGAATCTCACTCTATAAACATGAGCGGAAGCTCACAAATACAAAGACATTGATTCTTTGGCATGATCGCTTGGGTCATCCTGAATCAACTATGATGCGTAAAATTGCCAAAAAACTCAAATGGACATGATTTATCAAACCAATTGAATTTACCAAGTGATTACTTATGTTCCCCATGCACAAGGAAAATTAATCACACGACCTTCATACAGTAAAACCACTTCTGAATCCCAACATTTCTACAAAGAAATCAAGGTGATATATGAGGCCCAATCCATTCTGAATGTGGACCATTCAAATATTTTATAGTATTGATTGATGCATCAACTCGTTGGTCACATGTCTGTTTATTTTCTGTAAGAAATTTGACATTCGCCAAGCTACTTGCTCAAATAATAAAATTGAGAGTACACTTCGCTGATCATCAAATTAAATCAATTCGACTAGAAAATGCTGAAAAATTTACTTCTCAAGTATTTGATGATTATTGTCTTTCATTGGGAATTGAAATTGAACATCTAGTAGCTCATGTTCATACACAAAATGGTCTACCAGAATCATTAATTAAGCGCTTGCAACTTATTTCAAGACTATTGCTTATGCAATCAGAACTACCATTTCAGCCTGGGGGCATGCAATTTTGCATGCATCGAAATTGGTTAAAATTAGACCAACAACTTATCATCAGCTTTCACCATCATAGTTCTTAACTGGATCTCAATCGAATATTTCACATTTACGAAAATTTGGTTGTGCCATGCATATACCTATTAATCCCCCACTTCGTACTAACATGGGCCCTCAACGACAATTGAGAATTTATGTGGGATTTGATTCTCCATCGATAATTTGTTACCTTGAACCTCTTACATGTGATGTCTTCACTGCAAGATTTTCAGACTGTAAATTTGATGAGACAATCTTCCCGCCGTTAGGGAGAGGAAAGACCATTCCAGTAAAACAGCGTGAAATATCATGGAATAATCCATCTATGTCATATTTGGATCCACCTACCAAACAATGCCAATATGAAGTACAAAGAACTTTGCATATTCAAAATATTGCAAATCACTTCCAGATGCATTTAGTGACACTGCAAAAATAACTAAATCTCACATTCCAACAGCAAATGTACCAGTAAAAATTGATATTCCTAAAGGATCAAAAGTAAATATAGCAGCAAATGAATATAAAGCAAGATAGAAACGTGGAAGGCCAATTGGTTCAAAAGACTTGGAGCCTAAAAAAAGAAAGTCTAATGAAAAATCATCAATTAAGGAACCTCCTAAAGAGGTTATAAATGATCGAAAGCATCATTCAAATGAAAATTCTAATTCTCCTAGAAGTGCGGAAGGAACTATTATCCCAGAAGAGATAAAAGAAGCTTCCAACGATAAAATGGTACCTTATAATAATGAGATCTCAATATTTTATACGAACTATGGAGAAATATGAGATCAAAGTAAAATAATAATTGATGATGTATTCTCATTCGCAGTAGCTACTAAAATAACTGAAAGTCATGACCATAATAAGAATGACGATAATGAACCAAATAGCAAAAAGGAATGTCAAAAAGACATGATTGGCCAAAATGGAAAGATGATATCCAAGTGGAACTAGATTCACTTTAAAAACATGGTGTATTTGGACCAATAGAGAAAACATCAGAAAATGTTAAACTAGTAGGTTATAAATGGGTATTCGTTAGAAAACGAAATGATAAAAATGAAGTCGTGAGGTACAAGGCACGACATGTCGCACAAGGTTTCCTGCAGAGACCAGATTTTGACTTTAAGGAAACTCACTCCCCTGTTAGGATGTCATAACATTCCAATATTTGATAAGCTTTGTAGTTTCTGAAAAAATCGATATAAGATTAACAGATGTTGTGACAGCTTATCTTTACGGTGAATTAGATACCAATATTTACATGAAGATTCCAGATGGATATAAATTGCCTGAAGCAAAATCAAAATCCATGTACTTATTAAAATTAAGACGATCAATATATGGCTTGAAACAATCTGGAAGGATGTGGTATAACCGTCTTAGTAAATATTTGGTTAAATAAGGATACGAAAACAATGTCATTTGTCCATGTGTCTTTATAAAGAAATCGGTAAAGGGATTTGCTATCTTAGCAGTTTATGTTGATGACATAAATTTAATTGGGACTCCAAAAGAGATTGATGAAATAATAAATTATTTAAAGAAAGAATTTGAAATAAAAGATCTTGGCAAATCAAAGCACTATCTCAGTCTACATATTGAGCATAGTACTACTGGTATATTAATCCATCAATCAAACTACATTGAGAAAATTCTAAAGCGTTTTCAAATGGATAAAGCATATCCACTTAGTACGCCGATGGTTGTTAGATCTTTAGATGTTAAAAATGACCCTTACCGTCCCAAAGAAGAAGGTGAGAATGTGCTTGGTCCAGATGTGCCATATCTTAGTGCCACTGACGCATTATTATATTTGGCCCAATGCACAAGACTAGATATTGCATTTTCAGTAAATCTTCTAGCAAGATACAGTTCAGAACCAACAAAAAGATACCAGAATGGTATAAAACATATCATGAGATATCTTCGTGAAATGACAAATTTGGGTTTGTTTTACTCTAACACAGGCAATAATCCAAATCTAGTTGGCTATGCTGATGTAGGTTATCTTCCTGACCCACATAAAGCAAAATCACAAACTGGATATATGTTTAATAAGAACAATGCAGCAATTTCACGACGATCTACAAAACAAATATTAGTAGCAACATCATCCAATCACTCTGAAATACTAGCACTACCTGAAGCAAGTAAAGAATGTATTTGGCTGAGATCACTAATTGAGCATATTCGAAAAGACTGTCAACTCCCATCAGTAACAGAAGGGGTCAACCATTATTTATGAAGACAATGCAGCTTGTATAGCTCAAATTCAAGCGGGTTACACTAAGGGTGATAGGACGAAACACATTTCTCTTAAATTTTTCTTCACACATGAGCTACAAAAGGATAATAAGATAGAAGTGAAACAAATCCAATCCCAAGAACATCCAACGGACCTATTCACAAAAGCGCTTCCAAAATCAACATTTCAGAAGATGGTGTATAAAATTGGTATGTGTCGGTTGCATCAACAGACTAATTGAATAATGCGCTATAATTCAGGGGGAGCGTATGAAATACGCTATAATATACTCTTTTTCCTTCACTAATATTTTTTCCACTGGATTTTATTAGTAAGGTTTTAATGAGTCATTATCTTGATCCAAAAGTATCAACCCTCGTAGTAACATTATAAAATATATGTTACTTAAAGATAAAATCAAGTTGCACACTTTTCCTTTTTTATGATTTTTGCCCACTGGGTTTTTTATAACAAGGTTTTTAATGAGGCAATTACTCTTATCATCTTTACATACGTATATTCAAGTGGTGTTGTGATATATATTAATAATAGGGATGAATATGCTAAATAAGAAAGGACATTGTTGTAATCTGCACTGCATAAGTAGTCTATAAATATGAAGTTTGATTTTATTGTAAGGGTTATCTCAATTCAATAAAATTGTTCTATCTCTAATGGTCTCCATTCTTTTTATTTTATAACAACTGGAAGATTTTAAATAAAGCCTTCACACAAAAGTTCCTTATTTGTGACGTTGTCTCAAGAAAATACTTCGTAGCAATGAGTATGTAAAGTAGGTCTCTGTTTTTTTTTAATATCCGAAATCGCAAATTAAGTTATGTTTTTTTTATAAAAAGCGCAAGTTAACTTATTCTTTTCGAAACTTCAAAAATTTCAACAAAAATTTCAAAATCGGAAAACCCAAATTAGTTTGTGCTTTCTGGATAAAAAATGCAAGTTAACTTTTAAGCTTTTCAAAAATTTAAAAAATCTCAAAACTTCGAGAGACTAAATTTCAAATCGATTGCGAAGTTAAATTGTGTTTTTCAAAAAAATTCAAATATTTAAAAAAAAATGCAAGTGATCTTGCATTTTCTGTTCAAAACTGCAAAACATCCCATGTTTTTTGTTTTTAAAAAATTGATACCGAATTTAGATATTTATTTTTGTAGGCAGTTTTCAATCAAAATCATGTAATAGTTTCTTGTTTAAATAAAATGCCGATACATTAATGAACTTCAACCACGTGAAGATACTGTTATCATCAAGTGAGCCTACCCATCTATAAATATGCTTTCAGCAGGAAACTCGTGCTTGAACTTGCTATTCACTAGACTAGGTCCGATATCCTTTCCTTACCAATACCGAATAGAGCCTTCATGGAATCGCTTGGTCCCAACATCGCCAACAGCACACCCCTTACTCCTCTCGGGTTCCTTGAACGATCTGCAACCGTCCATGGCAATCTTCCGTCTGTTGTGTACAACAAAACAGTTTACACTTGGTCTGAAACTCACCTCAGATGCCTTCGCCTCGCCTCTGCTTTATCTTCCATCGGCGTTTCTCCTGGCCATGTGGTATGTATTTTGTTTTAAACGTTTAATTGTGCAATACATGTGCTTACGTTTTCTTTTTCTTTTTTTATTTAAAAAAATCCAGGTCTCAGTGATGGCTCCAAACATCCCAGCAATGTACGAAATGCAATTCGCCGTCCCAATGAGCGGTGCAATACTCAACAACATCAACCTCCGCCTGGACGCACGTACCATCTCAGTCCTCCTCCAGCACAGCAACGCCAAAGTTCTATTCGTTGACACACTGTCCTACTCTCTTGCCTCAAATGCTATCAGCCTCTTTCCGAAAACCCAAGCTCCGCCCGAACTTATCATAATCGAAGACCCATACGAACCCACGTCCCATTCTCCTACTGATCCATTGACCTATGAACAGATGATTGAATTTGGCGATCCAACCTTCAAGTGGATCAGACCCAAAAACGAATGGGACCCAATGGTGCTAAACTACACGTCAGGCACGACGTCCTCCCCGAAAGGAGTAGTCCACTGCCACAGGGGCCTGTTCCTGACAACAAACGACAGCATCATCGACTGGTCACTGCCGAAAAACCCAACATACCTGTGGACGCTGCCCATATTCCATGCGAACGGGTGGAGCTACCCATGGGGCATCTGCGCGAAAGGCGGCACCAACATCTGCCTGCGCAGGTTCGACGCGTCCACCATCTACTCCTTGATCCATGACCACAACGTCACGCACCTTTGCGCTGCACCGGTCGTACTCAACATGCTGGCGAACGCTCCCGACTCACGCTTGCGGGACCATGTGGTGCATGTTCTGACAGCAGGGTCGCCGCCGCCTGCGCCTGTGTTGAGCAGGGCGGAGAAGCTGGGCTTTTCCATAAGCCACGGGTATGGGCTGACAGAGACGGCAGGCTTACAGGTGACGTGCGCATGGAAAGGGGAATGGGATGGGCTGCCTGAGGAGGAAAGGGCCAGGCTGAAGTCAAGGCAAGGGGTGAGGACGAATATCATGGCAGAGGTTGATGTTGTGGACGCCGAGAGTGGGAGGAGCGTGAAAAGAGACGGGACGACCATGGGGGAGATTGTGCTGAGGGGTGGCTGCATCATGCTTGGCTATCTCAACGATCCGGAGGGTACTCGAAAGGCCATTCGCGAAGATGGGTGGTTCTATACGGGTGATGTTGGGGTGATGCATGCGGACGGGTATATTGAAATTAGAGACAGGTCGAAGGATGTTATTATATGTGGCGGCGAGAATTTGAGTAGTGTTGAGGTTGAGACGATACTGTACGGTCATCCAGCGGTGAACGAAGCGGCTGTGGTGGGGAGAGCGGATGAGTTCTGGGGAGAGTCGCCTTGTGCTTTTATATGCTTGAAAGATGGTCATAAGGTGGATGAAAAGGAAATTAGAGATTGGTGCAAGAAAAATATGCCAAAGTACATGGTGCCCAGGACTGTGATTTTTAAACAAGATTTGCCTAAAACTTCTACGGGTAAAATCCAAAAGTACATTCTTAGAAATTTGGCGAATGAGCTTGGGTCTGTTTTTTCTAATGCTAATAACGACAAGAAAAGCAAATGCGTTTGATAAGAACAATGTTACTTAGGTATTGCTGGGTCGGTATAGTGATTGTGATTCATGAAATAATGCTGTAATTGATTTCTCTATAATACATATGGACTCGGTAAAATTAATCTATATTTTTAACACTTTATAACAAAGTTTTTAACTGGATACAACTTTTGAGTTTGACAAATTTTGCACGGAAGCTGCATCAAAAGCTACTAGGAAAACATTGCCTTTTGCAAAGCACCTAAAGAATGCCAGATCTCACAAGAACCTATATGTCAACCATCGGCCTGTTCAGTTGCACACTGTCTCTTTATTTTGCACCGAGCGGATGAGCTATATACCCAACTAATCGTGAAACCATGTCCGTTTTTTTTAATCCAAAATAAAACGTATAGACTTCCTTTTATTGATTAAAACGGTAAAGACTATGCCGTATTATTTTATGAAAACCTAATCCAGCCGTTGTCTCATTTTCTTTCATTTTCCTCTCTGCTTCATTTTTTCCGATCTTCCTCTCTGCTTCATTTTTTAAATTGTTGAAGAGCAAAATAGTCCTCCATTTTCACTATTTTCATACCACAAACCTCTAAATCCAAGCACCAATACACAAATTAAACCTTATTTTTGAGATCTACATGTATTAACGTGTGTGGATTACTCAAAAATTATGCAAAAAAAATTATGCATTGAGAAAGTAGCGGTGGTGGAGGCGGTGGAAATGGCAGTGGTCTACGTAAAGAAAATATTATTATTGTGTCGTGTGGACAAGAGCATGAAACAGAAGACGTACTTGAAGCTGTCAAACATGTCGAGGAGCAGAATGAAGGAAAAGGTGGTTACAGAGGTCGACGGGGTCGAGAATGCCTCAGAGGTGGTCGAGCGGGTAGGACTTGTGGTGGAATGGAGCAAGTTTCTGCTAGAGTTGCTGAGGTCGGTTGTTTTGAGAATCCGAACTTGAGCACAACGAAGGTGCTTACCGATTTTCGAGAGCTTCCAGAAAGAAAAGAGCACGTCAGCACACAAACTAGCTTTGTTGTAAGTATCTTGTTTTCACGGTATAGTCAAAGTAAATTATAATTTATAGATGTATATTTACGAATTCATTTAACTTAATTAAACAGTCACAGAATGTTCGCTCCTAGGGTACATTAGCTAATATCCTAATATGTTATTACAGGAATTTGGCAAATACTCCTAGAGTTTTAACCTTGCTACATGAGCTTGGATTTCATCATTTTTTTAAATAATTTAATCAACCGTTTAAGTTTTAAAAAATTCCGTCAATTTATTTTAGTTTAGTTTAACTTGTTATGTAATTTAAAATTCTACACATCAATAATTTTATTAAAGGAGATGTTCAATTGTGTGCTGGTATCGCTCCACGGTGGTATAAAACCATCTATACAATATTTTTCCTAGCGGTGAGTCATCGATTCAACTTTTCTACGCTTATTGGCATCAACATAGGAATGACTATTTTTCCATCGATTCCATATGACCGCACTTGTTCAGGATATTTTTCCACATTTAGACACTTCGGCTGCATCCTATCAGTCCGCTACTTCTATTAGAGTCAGCACGATTACAGCTGCCATGGACAGCATATTGACGGAGTATTCTCCAGAGCGCGATTTGGAGCTTGCTACATTATTTGTTCTATACCTTATAGGAACTTGTTTTTTAATACCTCTAGTAGTAGTTAAAGGTCGTCTATATTGAGGCCGTATATGGTTTGGATTTTGACTGTACTATTATGTACATTGAGGGACTCTTATTTGCCGTAACTACGGAGATGTTTGGATGCACAGTGTATTGTGTTTAGTTTACAGGTTTCATTGTATGGTTTCTGGAAGTTGTTACAGTACTGGTGTTTTGAGCATTTCAGAAACTTTCAATTCGCGACAGTGATTACCGATGCACTTAGTTTCTTCTCTCGTTTATTATTTTGATGTGCGAACAACATGAGGAATAGCGAGAATGAATCATGTCATGTATACTTGGTTGCCCGTAATCAGATTGACTTGAGGATGTACAAAGGGTAAACTATTTGGCAACCATTTGATATTAGTGACTCAATCGAGCACGAGTTTGTGCAGATAGATAGTATGCTTAGCATGTAGAGATTTCCACTTGTATCGTATTCCACAGTGTTCGGTTCATACTGATATCTTGGTGAGAGGTGTTGGAGACGGTGTTACAACTTTGATGCTATTCCTGATGATCCACACCCTCATACATATCGATGTATGATTTATGGTGTGGATCAGCTCGCTAAGGCAAGAGCAGCATGTTGGTGGCCAATACTATAGCCACTTGTACACTATAGCCATATTATGCAATTCGTAACTATTTGATGTCATGTCCATACAGACGTTGTAGCCATGTGCAATCCATGACCACTCAATGACATGTTCAATCATGCACTGTAGCCATGTTGTGCAATCCATAACCATTTAATGGCATGTCCAATCCTACAATGCATCCATGTTGTCTAATCCATATCTTGTTATCTCCCACGCTTATATATAGTCCGATTTTGAATTACGTAGAACATAACTACATAAAGATGAGCAAACCAAGAATCAAATTACATACTTCTCTAAACAAAAATGGATCTCTACCTTTACTACTACAACCAAAGTAGGATCCAAAGCTTTTAATGAGGAAGAAGAGGCTCTCAATGAATGCATGGAGTTTGAAACGCGATGGCTAGCAATAGGGTATTCTTATTTTTTGGCGAAGGATCTACCAACGACCACCCTGGTAGTATGTCAGGACGAACTAACCTCATTATAAGAGAAACTGTAAAGATGTACATTGAAAAACTTATGAATGACTACTTTATTGACAATCCACTGCAAAATAATAACCATTTTACAATATTAAATAAATGTTGTTAAAGCAATATAACAACTTTTATGCAAATGTTGTTATATCCATAGTTGTAAAAGAGGAATAGATTTTTACAACTTTTATCCAAACATTGCAAATAAGTTGTAGTAGATAATTCTTAGAACGGTACTTAAATGTTACGAAAATAAAAGAAATTATCGCAAGGCCATATAGAACACTTTCCAATAATTGTAAAATGCTTATTTAATAATGCTAGAAAAGTGTTGTAGATGATCTTAACATGACAATTTTAAAACATTATGTTTGTTTGTTCTAAATATTTTTTAAACATTGTAAATATATTTTCAAACTTATTAGATTCTATAACATTTATTATTACACACACACACACACACACACACACACAGATATATATATATATACACATACCTAAATACATATACAACATAACAATCTCATATCATTGTAAACATAATCTACTCAACTTTACACAACATAAAGTAAAACAAGAATACATTTTTATTCATGCCAAATGAGTAAAAGATAGTGCATTTCATATTGCAATACAATTGTACAATTGCAAAATACATTTGAGACCATTATAAAATCATGTAGAAGAGCTCTGATGTTCAACTAAAGCCATGATAAAAGCACGTAGAAGTGCTTTGTTGTACAAATGAAATCATGATAAAAGCAGGGAGAACAACTTGGAATCTTGAACTTTTCTCATTTATGTCCATTCCCGTTAGCACAACAATATACAATAATCATCAAATCATTGAGGGTAAAATATTTATTTGGCTGTAGTTATAGGCTTCAATGCCATATTTTAGTTCCACGTTGCAAATAACTTTTTCCTAAAAAAAGTGGAGAAGTGTCACATCCTATTGATATTATTAATTATGCACAAAGGAAACAAGAAAAGAACTTAATAAAGATGCAATTAATCTCTATACATTCCTGAGTTTCATCCTATCATATTTACCTTATGTGTTAATCAATTTATCACTCAACCTATGAATGCATATAATTTATCGATTAGAGACGCATAGAATAATAACTAGTTACTTTAATAAACAAATCAACTGACCATGTTAAGTTATGACATATTTGTTGATATGATGCCAAACATACTCAATGAAGGCAACATGAAATAGTAATCTTAACCATTGTAATTTTTTAGTTATCTAATTCTTTTGGTCGACCATTACATTGCGGTACTATATAAGAAATACATATATGATTCTGATTCATAAACAACATGATAAATATTTTATATTAAATAGAAAAAATTGTAATTCAAAAATGTCATTAATCGAGATTAACTGATTATCACGTTTCACATAATTCTTTTAGTTGTTTGCATTAACTATTATAGTAGGCTGCACGAAGTCACTTATATCGACACCATTCCTTTTACACATTTTATGCCAGTTTGGACAAGTCTCCTATGATACATTTTACACATCCATTATAAGCCGGTAAACAAACCAAACATCAAACCATGCCTTCCTATTTATAAACTTTTTGTTTCTTCTTGTAAATCTAACAATATTTGTGCTACCAAAAAATTTGTATAAAATAGATGATTGACCAATCTAAGTTTATATTGTTCTTATAGTCATGATACTCGTTTTAGCATTATTAATAATACTAAAAGAATAATGAAGTTAATATATAATGCAATGTCTTCACAAATTCAGAAATTATCAAAAGGCAATAGCAACTTTAACCAAGGCATATAAACTACAGTATGCTAAATTTTGGGTATAATTAAAATTTGATGTGACGACCCGAAATTTTTGGGAATTTGAAATTGAAATATTTAACTAATTTTAAATATTTGCATGATAATTTAACTTGGATTTCAAATATCAGTTTGAATCTGGCGATTGAATTTATTGAATTTGATAATTTGAATTTGGGTAAATTATTGAATCTTCAGTTTTAAGCCTGTTAAAAATAATTTGAAGGTGTATAAAAGTTATAATGATGATACTGAAGATAATAGAATGGTTGAAATTTAATTTAAAGGTGATATGTTAAGTTTTAAAAATATATCATTTAAATCAATATTTAAAAATAGCCTACCGAGGCACAGTCTCGGAATTTGACGAAACGAGTTTCATTGGATGTGTAATATTGTACTATTATCGGATTTCAATTTTCGTAGTGTTTGGAGTGACCGTTTAGCCGTATGATAAGTAAATGCGCTGATAGTTAAATCGAAATTTAATATATAACTGGGTTCAAAAAGCTATCTTCTCCATACGATCGAATTAGGGCTCGAAAGCTTGTCCATTGCATCCGAAATAGGGGTATAACATTATAGACGCCTAGTGGCACGCGTGATAGGGGTCCACGATTTTAAGCTACGTAAATCGAGAAAATTTAAATTCAAAATTTTTTAAAAAAATATCCTAGTCAACCTTCAGTCGTATTCCTCTCACATCGATACTTTTCCCCTTCAAATCACTGCAGCCTTTCTCCACACGCCAACGTTCCATCGTGTTCCTCTCTTCCTTAAAAAAATAAGCCGAGCTTTTCATTTCAATTTCAAAATCAAAGAGAATAAATGGCCGAACTATTCCTCTTCCCTTTTCTATTCGAAGCCTATCCCTAAATCAGTTCCTAACAGGAGGGAAAAAAAGAGATGAAAATGAATAAATCGGTCGCGATAGCACCGCCGATCGACTTGGAGAGCGAAGCGCGACGCAGGCGAACTTCGCTTGGGAGAAAGCACAATCTAGGATTGATGCTATCCTGGGCGGTGGCTATTCTCACGTGCGATTGATAGGGGAGGAGGACGCGCAACTGTGGTATATGGAAGTCGCGATCATGATTTGAAGCACCGCGACAGGGCGGCTTTTGGTTATTCTAGGGAAGGAGTTACGATGCGTCCTAGCAGCGATGAATTTTGGTAGTTCATGATGGTGGGCGATGAGGCGAAGTCGACAAACCAGGTTGGTGATGAAGGCCGTGGACGACGTGGAGGTGACCGTCGAGGTTACTGGCCGCGTGCTCAACTGTGTTTTTCGATTCGTGTTCAGGGAATGTGATTTAGGGAAGGAGATGTTTTCTTGGCAGTAAGGTATATCGGTTCTTTTAATTTAATTTAATGAATATTTATAAATTAGAAAAGAAGGAAAAAAAATTATGTTACAGTGAGCTCAAACCTAAACTATTTAATATATATATATACATATGAAGGGGTTTTTATTTTAGAATTTGATGGATATATGTATATGCAGAATAATATAGATATAAAGATCGATTTTGAAAAATATATTTAATTAAAAAGGAAATCGGTTTAAAATCAAAATTTTATTTTAAATAAAATCATTGGTTAATTTAATTATCAAATGGAGATTTAAATTGCTCGATTAGTTTGAATAAAAATAAATAAATATACATACAAATTTTCTAGTTTATTCTAAAATATTATGGTATGGAGATTAACCTGTTTATTTAACTTATTAAATTATTTTAGTTACTAAATGGTTTTATTAAAGTAAAATTATTAATTTAAGGTTAAACCATTAGCTAATAAAAAATCATCAACTGGAAATTTATTGTTCGATTGTTCAAGTATTAATAAATCATACAATGTTATACAAGGACAATGATGGTGAAGAACAAGTCGTAAAGGAAATGGACTGCAAAACAATAAAGGTGAGTTAACCTCACTCAACTGGGTTTTTATTTAAATTTAAATGGTTAAATTTAAATAATTGATTGAATGATAGAATTGATTTGATGTGGTATATTATATAGTATATATTGGAATGATTGATTTCCCGCATTATATAGCGGATGAGACCCTATGCGCTGCATAATAGCGGATGATATTATATTAATCTCATATACTGCGATATTCCACCTTGAAGTGGAAGTGGTATTCTGCTAACATCTGTGAATGCAGAGAAACGGGTTGGAGGGATCCAACTGGATTCCTCAAAATTATTTAGATTGTTTAATATTCTGTGTTATGGATATTTAATATTCTGTGATGAATTATATTGATAATTGGAATATGGAATACTATGGTTTGCTTGAATATATTTCGGCACACTGGGTCATCAAAATATTTAGAACTGGATTTTTGGAAGAAATATAAGAGTAAATTTTGAAAGTGAAATAATTATAGAATAAAATAAATAGAATAAATTGGAAAGAAATAAAAGTGATTTTTAAAAACTGAAGTTAAATTGTAAAGTAGAGATTTAAAACAACTTTAAATCAAAGTTAAATTTGGAATTCAAGTTAGTGAATCGCAGTTTTTAAACAAATAAAGTTTTTAAAGTTAAATTGTTTTAACAACTTGAATGTTAAAGTGCATTTTTAAATTGATTTGAATTTAAAAATGAATTTGATTATAAATTCCTTTAAACCTTTTTTATAAATGAGTAATTAATTTATTTAATGAATTAAATAAAAAGGCAGTTAATTACTGGTTGAGATTAATCAAGAATGATTAATTTTTTGTGGTTTAATTAATGATTAATTACATTAGTAATTAATTTAAATTAGGATAAATTAAAATGTAATTAGAAATCATTAATTTATATAATTAATGATGTAATTAAAGGTTGATTACCTAAGATTAATTAATTAATAATAAGTGATTTATGAGAAATTAATTAATATAAGTAATTAAGGATTAATGTAATTAATTATAGCTAATTAATTTGTGAAGTAATTAAAGATTAATTACTGTTTTGGTTAAGAATAATTAATTTGTGTAATTAAATAAAGATAATTACTTGAATGTAATTGAAGGATAATTAATCCAGGGTGATTAATTAAGATGGATAATTAAGGGATGATTAATTAATTGATTTGAAATTAATGTCAAGTGACGAAATCTAAGTGATTGAGGTTAGTGATTAAATTTATTTTGGAAGTGATCAAGTTTGCTTATGGATGATTGAATGGTATTGGATGCCTTGAATGAGTTGATATCTCTAATATGAAATGTTTCGTAGTATCATATGTTTGGGCGGACAGGATATTGTGGTTATCTATCAATGCTGAATTGTTGTGTAAAGGGACATCATGTATTCAAAGTTTGAAGTGTATTTCATTTGGATAACTTGGGTTAGGATGACATGAGATTCGAAGAGACTGGGGTCGGGTATTAGAAAATACCCGAAGCCACTTCGAATTTCTATAGATTGATATGTGATAGGCTGGAATGAAATGATTTAAGTGAGTTGGACTATTTAATCTGAATTTTGGTACTTATAAAATTGATGTGTGAAATAAGGTATGTCTATAACAAATTTTGAATTTGTAAACTGATACGATTTACCCCGTGTTTTATATAAGTTGTATGCTTTGTATTCCATGTTAGATGGGTTTACTCACGCTGGTTTCCAACCTGATCTTGGTGTTACTTTGATGTAATGCTCGGTTCTGACCGAGTATTACAGATTTTCAGGTAAGAACGTTCTGGAGCTCAAGAGGCGAGCTAGATGGCAAGAATGTCTGTAGTATCTCCGTTGTATTATATTATTGTATATCTGAGACATGATGATTATGTATATCCAGTGTTTGTATATATGTGTAACTGTGATGTATTATAAATGTATTTGACAGATACAGAATTCTTTTGTAAACTGTTATTATTTAATATTATATTTTGATCCGCTGCGAATATGAGAATCTTTGTTGTGTTTCTTCTTCTTCTATCTCTTTCTTCTTTCCTTAACTATTTGAAATTTTCGGGATTGAAAATTCCAGGTTGTTACAGTTGGTATCATAGCTGAAGGTTAAGCGAGAACCTTGGCTCTGTTGGGATCACTTGTTAAGGATAGGGCCAATGGTACCCTAGAATGAGTTGAGTATATATATATGAGCGCGTACTTGTTATTTTATTATATAAAGGTTTTAAATGATTTTGTATAAGAATATATTTTGATATATAAAGCAATATTTCTTTCTAATAAATATTAAGGTAATTGGTTGTCATATTTTTTTTAAAAATTTAATAATGAGAATTAAGTGGTAATAGAAATACAACCAAATTAAAACTAAATGAAGATAAGTTTAAAATGGATTCAGAATTAAATGGTTTAAAGAGATAAGTTGATTTGATTTAAAGGATTAAATCAACATTTAAAAATTTAACTTGAATTTATATAATTCGGGATGGTTTAAATTTGAAATTTGAATTGAATTCATTCAAATTGAATCTGATTTGAATTAATTGGATTTGTGGTTGAAGATGTATAGGTTTAAAATTTTAAATGGAAAATTTGAACTGGGTTGAATTGAAATGATTTGAAATTGAAGTGTGTAACAACCCCCAATTTCGTACCATTCAAATCGACAATAATCCACACATGTCAGACTTGAATGATGCGAAATAACAGATTGTAAATAAATTTGGAGCAAATGAAATCAAATATACAGAATCACAAACACGGAACAATCAGAATAACTCGCAGCGGAATATAAAATAACATAGTAGTTCATGAAGCTACTATAACAGAGTCTCAAACCAAATACATAATATAGTCTGAAAACAACAGAATAGAAATCCCAAATACATAGAAGTTCACTAATACATGAGATAAACTAATACAGCTGAAACAGTAATAAAGATATATGTTGATAAGCAGAAACTCCAGTGAAAGACCAGCTCCAGGAAGAGAATCCAAAGCTGTGAATACTCAGGCTGACCCGAGCGTAAAGCAAAACACAAAACACTCGAGTCAGGATAATATATACTTATATAATGTAAACCAACTCAAGTGAACTGTAATAAAGATATAGGTAACTTAAAGGATTCCTGGGACCGCCCATCCTCTAAGGATCCGTTAAACTATTTACTATATAGTAATATTTCACTATTATAATAATGTCTACAGTAAAATAAACATACTTTCAAATAGCGTTCCGGGCTACTCATATCACCCTTCACACATAATAGTCCCAGTAGTCCATCCAATATCATGCCATCTCCACTCCGGGTGACTGTCAGAGGATACCACACGGGCTACGGGAGAAAAACAAACTCGTAGTAAAGGCTCGGTATGGTAGGTGACACGGCACATAAGGCAATGCCAGGGTAGATATACCAATTATGCACATGGGCTGGTGGTAACGCAGCAGCCACATACGCCCACCCTGAACAACACTCCAAAATCAAGGGGTGCACCCAAACAATCACAACAGTAATAGAATGGTATCAGAGAAGTGTGTTCAGCCAGAGGTGCTACCTCCTTTGGCCCGAGATCGCTCCTGTTTTAGCCACCTTAAGCTAACTCATGGGAGTTAGGTCCACGAAATGTACCTTAGGAACGTCGTCACCATCCTACTTCATTCTGGAATCTCCACCGCGTACACAGTTGTTAAAGTGGTTTTCGGTATCGAGAGAGAGTATGTCCATATCCGATCTCGGACTCTTCAACAACCAATCGTTATTATAACCCGTAGTTATAATTTCAAAATGGTATTTATTTCTCAAAATCCAATATCATTTCAAATCCATTTCAAAATATCAACTTATCATTTCATTTGAAAAACATATTCATTTTATTCAATTTAAAAATACCATTTCAATTCACATTTCAAAATAGTTCAATTCCAACAAATTACTTCATTTAAATCATAATAAAAATGAAGTTATTACATTTAATAATTAAATTATTAAATTTCCAAAATTTTCAACTTTCACAGTTCATTCATTGACTTAATTTTATCAAAACAGTGAAAATTCAACTTTCGCAGCATTTGGAAAATGCTGCAGAAAGTTATATTCAAAACAGTTCAATTTAACAAAAGACAGCGTTTAAATGCTGTAATATAGTTACATTAGTTTCAAAGAAAAAAAAAATTAGTTTAATCCGACAATTATAGCATTTATAAAATGCTATAATAACCTTTAATTCAATTAGCTATTTAGTTCACTTATCAACTACAGCATTTACAATTGTTGTATTATCATTCATTTTAGATATAATAGCATTTCAAAAATGCAGTTAATTAACTTCAAAATTTCAATAAAATTTCACAACTATTATATTTTTCTATAAATCACTTTTAACTTATAAAACCACATATTTTTACTTTTATAACCATCGTTTAATTTTCTGTAATTTCATGATTTCATAAAGTTAAATTTCCATTTAAAAATTCATATTTAACACTAATTCGCTTATTAAATTGCAATGTTCAATTTTTAAATTCATTACATTAAATTTCAACCTAACACTTAAGTTCAAATTCAAAATATAACTTAGTTTTATTTTTATTTACTTAACTAAAAATTCACTTTTAAGTCAATTCCATAAATTTCCAATTTTAGTTATAATTCAAAATTTCAACTTAAATATTCATTCATTTCACATTTCAACTTTGTTAAAATCATTAATATGATATAAAATCACTTTAAATTCCTTTAAATTCAAATTATCATAAATTTATCATGCTTTCATATTCAATTTAATTTCAAATTATAATTAAATCAAATTTTTCCAAAATAACTTACATTCAGAATTTTCTAACTTTTTTATAAATTTATTTCACTTATAATTATTCAAAAAAATCAATAATATTTTACCAAAAATCATTTTTAATTAGATTTAAATCAAAATATTTTAATATTTACATTCCTAAAATAATTTTAAATTTTTTAGAAAACATACATTAACTACGGGTCTGTATATGATTTTCTACACTAGGTAAAGTGATACGGGTAATATATCATTTCAACCCGTAATTTACAAAGAAAAACCGGGTTTTATCATTTCGAATCCGCAGTCCCAAGTAAATGAAATAAATTGAAAATCATTCAAGCCTATCATTTCAGCCCATAATGATTTTCCCTTATTCTAAAGTCCGTTCGGGTATGTATCATTTCAACCCATAGTGATTCTAATCTAAAGGGAACTTGCAGTGTGATAAACTGATAAAAATAACAGAACAATATAATATAACAGTAACAAATGTCATAACTGGTGTTTAAGCATGGGTGAACATCATATAATAGTGACCTAGCAAATAAATATATGGTGATGCAGTTTACATATTCACAAGCGATCAATTTACTATTCATATAAGTATAAAACTGTCTGGCGAGAATAACTCACTGTTTTGAGCTGATGACACAACGACGAATTGCACAAACGGGATCTACACAAGCACAAAAGCACGACACAGATATGAAATGGAGGAGCCAAGGATTAATTCCCTTGAATACAAATCAAACAAAACAATATAACAATTATAAGGTTTCGGACCAAAAATACGATAAACTATGATAGAAATAACTTCATAAAACAAAGCTGAAATGCTTTGCACTTGCTTCCGACATCTCATAGGCTCGACCAGAGGTAGAGTACAGGTCTAAGGCAATGGTTTTGGGTCAGGTCTGGGTTGCTAAGGTCGGCCTAACATGAGTTTGTTGATGGACAAAAGTTATGGAGATGGAACAACAACACAACAAGGCATCACTACTAACAACATCACAAATTTTCAAGCAACAAGGCTCGGCCAAGGCTGCTGTGGTCACGGCCAGAGGTGTGGGGTCTAAGGTGATGACGTGGAAGAGGGTCTAGGTGGTGCTGGAGGTGGTGGAGGTGGAGTAGGTGGCGGCCATGGGTGGTGGAAGTGGTGGATGTGGAAGCTGGTGCTCGGCTAGGTCAATATGTTGGAGTTTGGGGAACTTGGTGAACGAACTACCACCTAGGGTGGTACGGCTGGGGATGGCCAGTGAGGAGGAGGTGCTGGTGGCATGCTCTGGTGGTGGCGGTGGCGGCAGGGGCTGGAGAGGAGCATGGACGATCCTATGATAAAGAAGATCAAGTGCAAATCATTATCAAAGAAAACAACAAAAGTATAAAAAAAAAGAATTGAAGTTTTACCAAACTTGAACAAAATGATGATGGCTGAAATTTTCAGAAATGAGATGAGAAATGATGCATGAGAATGAAGAATGGAGGTAGGCAGCTGAAGTATGTGAGTTATTATGGCTAATTGATGACAAAAGTAAGTTAAAAATGTGAAAAGGTGGGAAAATCAAAAGCCATTGAAAATAAAAAGTCACAAACCCTTTCAATTTACCTTTAAGTATTTGTATAAGTTTATATATTCTGAAATAACAATAATATCAGATAAAATTTCTAAACTTTAACAAAATATAAAAATATATATACTATTTATTAATTATATAAAGAAAAATTAAGGAAAAATAGTTAAAACAGTGAACTAGACTAGAAAATTTGAAATTAAATGAAATGACTTTTAGAAAACTCATATGAGCTTGTAAAATATTTTTAAACATAAATAATAACATAAAACAAAATTTCATTCACAAAATAAATATTTAAAATTTAATTTAAATGTAAAATTTTAATGTAGAAAATAGCAGAAAATGGGAAAACAGCCCTTAAAAATAGGAAATCAACACAGTAATTTTTGGAAAAATTCTATTATTATTTTAAAAATATTTAGAGATGAATTTTAACAAATAAAAAAAATTTAAAATAAAATAAAGAAATTTAAAATGAAGAAAATGGCAGAAAATTAGACTGCAGCCTTTAAAAATAGGAAATAAATACAATAAATTTTGGAAAAATTCTATTATCATTTTAAAAATATTTAGAGATGAAATTTAACAAATAAAACAAATGTAAAATAAACTAAAGAAATTAATAGTTAAAAATCTAGGGTTGTTACACTCTCCCCCACTCAAATTTTTTCGTCCTCGAAAAGAACGGAAAGGAGAAAAAAATAAGAGAAACAAGATAGGAAAACAAAATAGTACCTGAAACAAATAATTTCGGATTCGAAGCATGAATGCTCTCCTCCGTTTCCCAGGTATAGTCTCGATCATCAGTACTCCATTGTACTTTGACCAGAATAACAGATTTCCTTCTGAGCTGCTTCGTATCTCTACCAACAATACGAAGTGGCTTCCTCTGAACAGTCAGGTTAGGCTCAATATCCAAACTATCAAGAGTAGAAGGCTGGACAATAAGAGATGGATCATGAAGATGACGGCGAAGATGCGAGACATGGAATACATCATGCACTCCAGAAAGCTTCTAGGGCAAATCCAGACGATAAGCCAAAGAACCAACTCTTTCCACAACGCGGAAAGAACCAATGAACCTAGGAGAAAGCTTTCCTCTACGACCAAAGCGAATGACATTCCTCAAGGGAGAAACCTTAAGGAATACCTGATCACCAACAGTAAATTCCAAATTCCGCCTACGCCTATCGGCATACTTCTTCTATCTATCCTGAGCGACTCTCAACCTCTTCTTAATCTCCTCAACTCTCTCAGAAGCTTCCAAAATCACTTTAGGACCAAGAATCAAACGATTACCGGATTCAATCCAACAAGATGGAGATCTACAAGGTCGTCCGTATAAAGCAGCAAACGGAGACATTTTGAGACTGGCCTGAATATAAAGATGGAATGAGATAGATAAAAAGATCAAGAATAGACTGAAAACAGAAGATAAGATTATACCTGATAGCTATTATTGTAGGTAAATTCGGAAAGATGGAGATAATCTTCCCAAGATCCTCCATAGTCAAGCACACAAGCATGAAAAAGATCCTCGAGAATCTGATTTACTCTTTCCGTTGGACCGTCGGTCTGAGGATGGTAAGCAGTTCTCAGATTCAAACGAGTACCCAAAGATTCCTGAAAAGCCTTCCAGAACCGACTAGTAAAAATACGGTCGCGATCACAAACAATACTGAGAGGAACACCATGGAGACGAACGATCTCTCTAATGTAAATCTCAGATAAACTAGAAGCAGAACGAGTAGACTTGACCGGAATAAAATGAGCGGACTTGGTCAGTCTGTCCACAATAACCCAGATACTCTCATTGCCCTTCCGAGTCCTCGGTAAACCATCGATGAAATCCATGGAAACCTGTTCCCATTTCCAATTAGGAATCTCAAGGGGATGCAACAAACCAGGGGTCTTCTGGTGATCGGCTTTGACTTGCTGACAAGTCGCACACCGACTAACAAAGATAGAAATATTCCTTTTCATCCCCTTCCACCAATAAATCCTCTTCATATCCTGATACATCTTCGACACACCAGGATGAATAGAAAGTCTAGATCGATGATTCTCCTGAAGCAACTCCTGCCTCAAACTATCAACCTTCGGAACACAAATCCTGCCATTAATCCTCAATATCCCTTTATCATCAATCTGAGCTCCACTACTACCACTACGACCACCAACTCTGCTACGAACACTCTCCTTCATCAATCTAAGCATCTCATCCTCATCCTGCTTAGCCATAATCTGATCGAGAAGAGGAGAAGAAGAAATAAAAAGCTGACACAACAAAGCCTTCTTTCGACTCAGAGCATCGGCCACAACATTAGCTTTACCGGGAGTATAGTTAATGTCGAGGTCGTAAGAAGCCAGAAACTCAAGACAACGAACTTGCCTCTGATTCAGATCCTTCTGGGAGAAGATATATCTCAGAGACTGATGATCTGTGAAAAGCTCAAACTTGGTTCCAAGAAGATGATGCCTCCAAAGTTTCAAAGCAAAGACAACAGCAAGTAACTCTAAATCATGGGCACCATTATTTGCTTCATGGGTTTTCAACTGATGGCTGGCATAGACAATGACCCTACCATCCTGCATGAGAATAGCACCCAACCCTCACGACTAGCATCAGTATAAACTGTAAATCCCTCACTTCCATTCGGAACAGTAAGAACCGGTGCGGAAGTTAGATTGCTCTTCAACTCACTGAATGCAGCCTTACACTGATCACTCCAGAAAAATCTGGCATTCTTCCGAGTCAAAGCTGTGAGAGGTGCAGCAATCCAAGCAAAATTCTCAATGAATCTCTAGTAATAACCGGCAAGGCTCAGAAAACTACGAATATCAGAAGGAGTCTATGGAGTTTCGCAATCCTGGAATAGAATCAGGAGAAAATAAGGACAACAGGAAAAATAGAATTATGAAAATGATAGAGAAAGAGAAGAAAGAAAGACTTACATTGATCGCAGTGATCTTGACTGGATCAACAGAAACTCCATTACTAGAAACAATATGCCCGAGATAACGGACTTCATCCTTCTAGAAATGGCATTTAGAAAATTTAGCCTTTAACTGATGATTTCTGAGAGTCTCAAGAACATATTTCAAATGCGACTTATGCTCATCCTTAGTCTTAGAGAAGACAAGGATATCATCAACAAAGACTAGCACAAATTTATTAAGCACATCACGGAAAACACGATTCATCAAATCAACAAAGAAAGCAGGAGCATTAGTCAAACCAAAAGGCATGACTAACCATTCATAAAATCCATTCTCGGTGCAGAAAGCAGTCTTGGGAATGCTATCCTCAGCAACCCTGAGCTGATGAAAACCTGTGGCAAGGTCAACCTGAGAGAAAATAGTGGCACCATGAAGCTGATTGAACATATCGTTGATACGAGGCATAGGATATCTGTTTTTCATAGTGAGCTTGTTCAGCTCCCTATAATCAACACACATCCGAAGAGAACCGTCAGATTTGGTGACAAAAACCACCGCAGCTCCCCATTCAGAAAAACTAGGCCTAATCAGACCTTTGGAAGATAAGTCTTCAATTTTCTTTCCCATCTCAACCTTCTCGCGGGGTGCCATTCTTCTAGGAGGAAGAATAATAGGTCGAGCACCAGGTATAAGATCAATCCGAAAGTCAATTTCCCGCTCAGGAGGTAAAGAAGTGACTTCACCAAATACATCGGTATATAGTCTAACCACAGGAGTAGAATCAAGATCACTGGGAGAAGAATCCAAAGAATAAATAAAGTTGCCAGCAAAATCCTGAGGCGTGCGGCACTGAATAATCAAGGCATTCCCATGATCATCAAAGAGACGAACAGACCGGGCTTTACAAGAGATATGAGCATCATGATTCATTAACCAATCCTGACCAAGCAATAAATCAAAAGCATCGAAGCCCAGAATATAAAAATCACCACTAAAGCGATGATCAGAATGGAGAAGTTTCACCTCTCGACAAATCTGATTAAGGTTAGCAGGACCCCCAATAGGATTTGAAACACATAACGGAACAGAAGTATACTCAGGAGAAAGGAAATGCTCAAACTTATCACACAAATCAACAGATATAAAACTATGTGAAGCACCAGTATCAAACAACACACGAACATGATGATGAAATAAAGTAAGTGAACCCTGGAGTGTACCTTGGTCATCACTAGGAGCATGGGCAGGTGAAGGAACTGGAGATGAGGCAGAAGTGACAGAAAATATACCAGAAGGAGTACCCCTCTGCTGGGTAGGGCAATCCTTCTTAAAATGACCGGGCTGGAGACAGATATGGAAGAGATCACGTCTAGCCGACTGAGCAGGTGGAGAAACAGCAGCACCAGATAATGTGGGACAGCTATTGGCATAGTGCCCTCTCTGATCACACCTAAAGCAAGTGATGGAGGAGAGATCAACTGGTTGCCTCTGAGAAGGAGCAGATGATGAAGATCCCAAACCAGGACGCTTCTGCCAATTCTTCTTCTGCTGCTGGAAATTAGGCTTACGCTTCTTGGAAACTGCAGAGGAAGACTGAGCACCAGAAACAACAGGACCTTTGGATGTGGGATTCTCATAGTGAATAGCCATATCCATAAGCTGGGTGAAAGAACTATGAACATGAGAAATAAGGCGACTATAATACTCTGGCCGAGCACCAGCAATAAATTTCTCATTCTTCTTAAGAGGAGTATCAATAAGGCCAGGACCGAACTTGGAAAGTTCACTGAATTTCCTCTCATACTCAGCAAAAGACATGGTACCCTGCTTTAGATCCATAAACTCGCGATAAAGCTAAGATTTCCCAGCTTCTGGCATCCATTTTGCCACAAAAGCCTCCCTGGAAAAGAGATACAGAAAAAAACTTAAGATAGATTCAAAGAAAGGAAACAAAAATAGGAACAAAATTAAGATAACACAAAGGATACCTAAACTGCTCCCAAGTGAGATCAGCCTCAACGGTGTTAGCCGTAACGGACTCCCACCAATCTAAAGCAGAATCATGCAACTGCCAGGCTGCTAGCTGACACTTCAGAGCATCAGTAATGTCAAGACCAGTAAATATCCTCTCAAGACTCCGCAACCACTGCTGAGCCTCAATAATAGTCTCTGAACCGGTGAATGGGGTTCCATCTAGTTGAGAGAATTCCTTACAAAGAACAGTGAACCTGACTGGAGCAACAGGTTGAGGAGCTGGGGCAATACCACGACCCCTACCTCTAGCATTTCCTCGATTCATCCTGAAAAATATCAAGAATGAATTTAGGACAAGAATAAAGACAAGCCAAAGATAAATTAAGATAAGGCAAGATAATACAATTGGATGAATATCTTAAAGAAATAAAAATCCTATCAAGGTAGATACGAAAGAAAGGAAAGTTAGAAAACATTTGAAAATCCTTTAAAAGCAAGAAAATTTATATGTCAAAATAATCTTTGAAAATCCTTTGAAAACATTTTGAAAAATCATTTTGTACTTTGAAAATACGTCTCTCACAAAGATATGATTCTGAGATTGATTTCACTCATTCTAGGGTAGAAATACCTTATCTCTAATGAGTTTTTGCTCCGCAGAGGCAATGGTTGCCAAAACCAAAGCTATGATACCAACTGTAACAACCCCTAATTTCGTACCATTCAAATCGACAATAATCCACACATGTCAGACTTGAATGATGTGAAATAACAGATTGTAAATAAATTTGGAGCAAATGAAATCAAATATACAGAATCACAGACACGGAACAATCAGAATAACTCGCAGCGGAATATAAAATAACATAGTAGTTCATGAAGCTACTATAATAGAGTCTCAAACCAAATACATAATATAGTCTGAAAACAACAGAATAGAAATCCCAAATACATAGAAGTTCACTAATACATGAGATAAACTAATACAGCTGAAACAGTAATAGAGATATATGTAGATAAGCAGAAACTCCAGTGAAAGACCAGCTCCAGGAAGAGAATCCAAAGCTGCGAATACTCAGGCTGACCCGAGCGTAAAGCAAAACACAAAACACTCGAGTCAGGACAATATATACTTATATAATGTAAACCAACTCAAGTGA
Source organism: Allium cepa (assembly GCA_030765085.1). NCBI lineage: Eukaryota > Viridiplantae > Streptophyta > Magnoliopsida > Asparagales > Amaryllidaceae > Allium > Allium cepa. The sequence goes on from CM060946.1 coordinate 77,143,907, forward strand.
ACTGTAATAAAGATACAAGTAACTTAAAGGATGTCTGGGACCGCCCATCCTCTAAGGATCCGTTAAACTATTTACTATATAGTAATATTTCACTATTATAATAATGTCTACAGTAAAATAAACATACTTTCAAATAGCGTTCCGGGCTACCCATATCACCCTTCACACCTAATAGTCCCAGTAGTCCATCCAATATCATGCCATCTCCACTCCGGGTGACTGTCAGAGGATACCACACGGGCTACGGGAGAAAAACAAACTCGTAGTAAAGGCTCGGTATGGTAGGTGACACGGCACATAAGGCAATGCCAGGGTAGATATACCAATTACGCACACGGGCTGGTGGTAACGCAGCAGCCACATACGCCCACCGTGAACAACACTCCAAAATCAAGGGGTGCACCCAAACAATCACAACAGTAATAGAATGGTATCGGAGAAGTGTGTTCAGCCAGAGGTGCTACCTCCTTTGGCCCGAGATCGCTCATGTTTTAGCCACCTTAAGCTAACTCATGGGAGTTAGGTCCACGAAATGTACCTTAGGAACGTCGTCACCATCCTACTTCATTCTGGAATCTCCACCGCGTACACAGTTGTTAAAGTGGTTTTCGGTATCGAGAGAGAGTATGTCCATATCCGATCTCGGACTCTTCAACAACCAATCGTTATTATAACCCGTAGTTATAATTTAAAAATGGTATTTATTTCTCAAAATCCAATATCATTTCAAATCCATTTCAAAATATCAACTTATCATTTCATTTGAAAAACATATTCATTTTATTCAATTTAAAAATACCATTTCAATTCACATTTCAAAATAGTTCAATTCCAACAAATTACTTCATTTAAATCATAATAAAAATGAAGTTATTACATTTAATTATTAAATTATTAAATTTCCAAAATTTTCAACTTTCACAGTTCATTCATTCACTTAATTTTATCAAAACAGTGAAAATTCAACTTTCGCAGCGTTTGAAAAATGCTACAGAAAGTTATATTCAAACTGTTCAATTTAACAAAAGACATCGTTTAAATGCTGTAATATAGTTACATTAGTTTCAAAGAAAAAAAAACTTAGTTTAATCTGAGAATTATAGTATTTATAAAATGCTATAATAGCCTTTAATTCAATTAGCTATTTAGTTCACTTATCAACTACAGCATTTACAATTGTTGTATTATCATTCATTTTAGATATAATAGCATTTCAAAAATGCAGTTGATTAACTTCAAAATTTCAATAAAATTTCACAACTATTATATTTTTCTATAAATCACTTTTAACTTATAAAATCACATATTTTTATTTTTATAACAATCGTTTAATTTTATAAAATTTCATGATTTCATAAAGTTAAATTTCCATTTAAAAATTCATATTTAACACTAATTCGCTTATTAAATTGCAATGTTCAATTTTTAAATTCATTACATTAAATTTCAACCTAACACTTAAGTTCGAATTCAAAATATAACTTAGTTTTATTTTTATTTACTTAACTAAAAATTCACTTTTAAGTGAATTCCATAAATTTCCAATTTTAGTTATAATTCAAAATTTCAACTTAAATATTCATTCATTTCACATTTCAACTTTGTTAAAATCATTAATATGATATAAAATCACTTTAAATTCCTTTAAATTCAAATTATCATAAATTTATCATGCTTTCATATTCAATTTAATTTCAAATTATAATTAAATCAAATTTTTCCAAAATAACTTACATTCAAAATTTTCTAACTTTTTCATAAATTTATTTCACTTATAATTATTCAAAAAAATCAATAATATTTTACCAAAAATCATTTTTAATTAGATTTAAATAACAATATTTACATTCCTAAAATAATTTTAAATTTTTTAGAAAACATACATTAACTACGGGTCTGTATATGATTTTCTACACTAGGTAAAGTGATACGGGTAATATATCATTTCAACCCGTAATTTACAAAGAAAATCCGGGTTTTATCATTTCGAACCCACAGTCCCAAGTAAATGAAATAAATTGAAAATCATTCAGGCCAATCATTTCAGCCCATAATGATTTTCCCTTATTCTAAAGTCCGTTCGGGTATGTATCATTTCAACCCATAGTGATTCTAATCTAAAGGGAACTTGCAGTGTGATAAACTGATAAAAATAACAGAACAGCATAATATAACAGTAACAAATGTCATAACAGGTGTTTAAGCATGGGTGAACATCATATAATAGTGACCTAGCAAATAAATATATGGTGATGCAGTTTACATATTCACAAGTGATCAATTTTCTATTCATATAAGTATAAAACAGTCTGGTGAGAATAACTCACTGTTTTGAGCTGATGACACAACGACGAATTGCACAAACGGGATCTACACAAGCACAAAAGCACAACACAGATACGAAATGGAGGAGCCAAGGATTAATTCCCATGAATACAAATCAAACAAAACAATATAACAAATATAAGGTTTCGGACCAAAAATACGATAAACTATGCTAGAAATAACTTCATAAAACAAAGCTGAAATGCTTTGCACTTGCTTCCGACATCTCATAGGCTCGGCCAGAGGTAGAGTACAGGTCTAAGGCAATGGTTTTGGGTCAGGTCTGGTTTGCTAAGGTCGGCCTAACATGAGTTTGTTGATGGGAAAAAGTTATGGAGATGGAACAACAACACAACAAGGCATCACTACTAACAACATCACAAGTTTTCAAGCAACAAGGCTCGGCTAAGGCTGCTGTGGTCATGGCCAGAGGTGTGGGTTCTAAGGTGATGACGTGGCAGAGGGTCTAGGTGGTGCTGGAGGTGGAGTAGGTGGCGGCCATGGGTGGTGGAAGTGGTGGATGTGGAAGCTGGTGCTCGGCTAGGTCAATATGTTGGAGTTTGGTGAACTTGGTGAAGGAACTACCACCTAGGGTGGTACGGCTGGGGATGGTCAGTGAGGAGGAGGTGCTGGTGGCGTGCTCAGGTGGTGGTGGTGGAGGCAGGGGCTGGAGAGGAGCATGGCCGATCCTATGATAAAGAAGATCAAGTGCAAATCATTATCAAAGAAAACAATAAAAGTATAAAAAAAAGAATTGAAGTTTTACCAAACTTGAACAAAATGATGATGGCCGAAATATTCAGAAATGAGATGAGAAATGATGTACGTGAATGAAGAATGGAGGTAGGCAGCTGAAGTATGTGAGTTATTATGGCTAATTGATGGCAAAATTAAGTTAAAAATGTGAAAAGGTGTGAAAATCAAAAGCCATTGGAAATAAAAAGTCACAAACCCTTTCAATTTACCTTTAAGTATTTGTATAAGTTTATATATTCTGAAATAACAATAATATCAGATAAAATTTCGAAACTTTAACAAAATATAAAAATATATATACTATTTATTAATTATATAAAGAAAAATTAAGGAAAAATAGTTAAAACAGTGAACTGGACTAGAAATTTGAAATTAAATGAAATGACTTTTAGAAAATTCATATGAGCTTGTAAAATATTTTTAAACATAAATAATAACATAAAACAAAATTTCATTCACAAAATAAATATTTAAAATTTAATTTAAATATAAAATTTTAATGCGGAAAATGGGAAAACAACCCTTAAAAATAGGAAATCAACACAGTAATTTTTGGAAAAATTCTATTATTATTTTAAAAATATTTAGAGATGAATTTTCACAAATAAAACAAATTTAAAATAAAATAAAGAAATTTAAAATGAAGAAAATGGCAGAAAATTAGAAAACAGCCTTTAAAAATAGGAAATAAATACAGTAAATTTTGGAAAAATTCTATTATCATTTTAAAAATATTTAGAGATGAAATTTAACAAATAAAACAAATTTAAAATAAACTAAAGAAATTTATAGTCAAAAATCTAGGGTTGTTACAAAGTGGGTTTGAATTGAAATGATTTGAAATTGAAGTGGGTTCAACTGTTATTAGGCCAAATTGATTGGAATAATTTGGAATAGTAATTAAAGTTGAATAGGTTTAAAATCGAATGGAATTTGATTTGAATTTGGAAAGAAATCAAGACCGATTCAACTTGAATTGGGGTTAAATCAATTTCAATGGAAATTAAAGTTATTCAAATTGGAATTGAGTCAATTTAAATGGAAATGGAAATTTAAATTGAATTGATGGGGAAGTGAACAGTTTTGACTCTGGACTATTTTCAATATAAATTGTTTTAATATAAACTTATTTTTCCAAGCTATTTAATATATACAACCATTCCTTTTAAAGCCAAATTATTTTATATTTATTCTACAATTATTTTGAAACTATTTAACAATTTTTCAACTGTTCATACTATTTTTGAACTATTTTACAACTATTTTGCGATTATCTAAAAATTTCTGAAACTATTTAACTATTTTCCAACTATTTTACAATTACTTAACTATTTTACAACTAATTCACCAATAATTAATTCTTTTTCAACTACTTATCTATTTTTAAACTTGTTAAACTATTTTCTAAATCTATGCTGGACAGAGTATAAATTGTTTATGATTAAATATCCATTTGAGATAAGAATTGAGGTGATAATCCAAATGGGATTGAAGCAATGGTGAATAAATAAATAAGGACTTAAGAGAATGTGAATAGAAAAAGAAGATTGGTTTAGGTAATAATCAATGAAAATAAATAGGTAGGATGTACGTATATTATTCTATTCACATAGTGATTTGATCCAGATTCGAGCACAGAATTTTGAGATAGTTTTTCGATCCGAGTTGGGTTTTTTCACTCGATTTTCGACAGTGAACCTGTATATGGATTGTTGATTGGTTCTGAATATTCTCTATCATAGTTATGGCTATGCAAGGAGAACGACGGTTTCTGATCAAGAAACCAGATCTGAGTCCGCACTAGGAAGTCGGTTGGACGATACTAGTTCGGAAGTGTAATTGTGTGATCGAGTGAGCGATCGGATTGGTATAATGTATGGATGATATGTGTACATCATACGGATTTGAATGAAATTGACACTGAAAATTTGTGAATAAGAAATGTGAAATGATTTCTTTTGAAATGGAAGTATATTTTGTGAAATATACAATGGATAAAAGTGAAAGTTCTATATTTTTATGATGATAAATAAGATGGAAACAACTTTATAAAAAAAAAGAGTAATCAAATTTGAATAATTGATTTTTGCATAAAAAAAGTTATATATCTTTGTTATATAAGATAAATCTTCCCTTGTTGAATCTATTGCCGGAAGGAAAGGATTTTGAAGGTGGTTGAAGCGTAAAAGGAGTTTTATACAAGTTTGAAATGGTCCAAAGTTTAAAAAAAATTATTATATATATAAAGGATCTTATGAGGATTTTGGAAAAGGTTTTGGGAACCTTTGGATTTGGAAAGGCTTTTGATTTTTGGGTAAAATCAATTTCAAAATTTGAAAAGCCTAGTTTGAGAATTATCGATTTTGGGATAATCGATTTTGAGAAAAGGAGATTTATATGAGATTCATGTTAGGTGTATGAATTGGAAGATACTATATGTGTATAGTATAAAGTGTTTTGGTAATGGCTCTGGGGAAAAAGGCACTCCCTTGAAATGAACTTCTCAGGAGTGCCACAGGGTGGTACTGCCTTGAACGCTAAGGGGGGTTTCTAAAGTTGATCATGTGAGGAGTCCGGACAAAACTAGTTCCTGAGGATTATGAGTAGTGTGTAGCGAAAGTCGAGGGCGCTGATGCCTACAGAGGCATTTGGGTTATGCTATGACGACAGTGTAACTCGATGTCACTGCGATCTACTGCAGACCATAGCGAAAGTCGTGTGTGCCGCTGAGAGCCAACAGTCTGCGTTTGATTTTATATCGGTAGACTGCGACCTATGGTAACATAGCAAAAGTCTTGTGTGCCGTTGAGAGCCAACAGTCTGCGTTTGATTTTTATCGGTAGACTGCGACCTATGGTAACATAGCGAAAGTCGTGTGTGCCATTGAGAGCCAACAACCTACATTTGATTTTACATCGGTAGACTGCGACCTATGTGGAGTGGTGAAGTTTCATTTTTGACAGCGAAAATTGAGGGCGCTGATGCCTACAATTACATGGACTTTTGCTGTGATGGCAACGTAACACTGGAATGTAACTGCGATCTATTGTGGGTTCCATGCCAAAATCGAGGGTCGCGGAGTGCCTACAGTTACATGGACTTTTGCAGCGTTGGCAACGTAACCCAAGATGTAACTACGACCATGGATGGGGGTGATGATTTCCAGAGCATTCTCACTAAAGATATTTTCTCTATTTTCAAAAACTATTTTCGATATTTTCAATAAAATTATTTTCCCAAGTAATTTCATTGGGTGTTGAAAACAGGTTTACCAAGTACTTACAGATTTCTAGTCCTACCCCTGATCAACGTATGACCGAATTTCTGTGAGAACAATGATGGACTGGTTGAGGCATCGAGTTATAAGAAGTATTTTTATAAAAAGCTATTTTAATAGTATTATGTGAATTTAAAAGTATTCTAAATTTTAAAATAAAAGTGTTGAAATTTTAGAAAATGAAAGAAAATCCAAACCGGAATTATAAAAAAAATTTGAACTCAAGAAAATTTAATGAGGTGATTTTTGCAATAAAATCGAATATTGATTTAAAAGTTGGAAGTAAGATAATTAGCTAAATAAATTATTTGATAGAGTATGTTAATAAAATTTAACTCGGTTAAATAAAATGGATTGCAAGTTAATAATGAAGTTTGGAAATAAATTCGAATTATAAATAAAATTCGATTTGGATCGACAATGAATTAAAAGAAGTGGAGATGTTGTAAAAATAAAATGGAATTGGATTATAATAGAAATGATTTGAGTCACAAATAAAATCCAATTTGAGTATGAAATGAGTTGGAATCAATTGGATGTGGCTAAAAACTAAAATGGTATTCTATTAGGTGAATATCGTCAAATTTCATACAATAAATTAGTCGTTCGACTTAAGCGGAAGTAAATAAAAATTCTATGAATTGATAGAGCTAAATAAAATTGATTTTTGGAATCAATTGAAATAAATGTGAGTTGTTTGGAATAAAAATAAATTGAATGTAAGAAACTGAAGTGTAAACCATTAAAATTGAATGGATTAGCACATAAATTAGTTGAAAGCAATTAAATTAGTTTTAAAATCATATAAATCGCTTATGGAAAGTGTTTGGTGCATATTGCTTATGAAATGCATGTGTTTAGTAATTGAAAGTAGGTGAAATGTTACTAAATTTCATATATTTAGTACTTACGTGTTTAAATTGAGTAAGTACAGGTACCGGGAAGCCGTTTGGCTGGATTGGACGCGCTAATTGCTAAATTAATAAGCTGCTTGCTTAAAATGCTAAATAAAGGTACGCCTATGCAATAAAAATAGGAGATATGAACTGCTTTTATTTTTTCGACCGTGTGGGTCGATGTTTATATATTTATATCTCTTGTCAAATTGCAAAAGCTCCTCCGTATAAAGGAGACTCTGCCAAAAAATTTCGAAAATTTTGGGAGTTAGAAAATTTTTTTAAAAAATTTTGGAAAAATTTTCGTTAGCGACAAAACGATTTCAAATTGGAAATTGAAATAAATTAGTGGATGAAACTAATTTAAAATAACGATATGAATCAGTTATAAATGGAAGATAAAATTCAATATTTAGAGTTGAAGATAAATTGAATTCATGTAACGACCCGCAAATCCGTACCCCTTGAGTTAACGCTATACTACCTAAATCAACTCAAGTTGTACAGAAATACGAACCATTTGGGTTAAAGAAAAAGAGGTAGAAGAAGAAAATAGAAAACAACAGCAGAATCTAACCATCGCAGCGGAATAAAATATAATAGATAATAAATAATCTTTACTCAAAGATCAAATATATCAGTTTATATATTACATCATCAGAGTACATCAATCACGGCTCAACATCAATAACATACAACTGGATACACAGCTACTCAACACAGCAAAATATATATATACAAAACAAGTACGAAAGTACGTATCGTCATCCATGTAACATCCCATAATTTTGTTAAATTTAATTTAGCAAATTATTAGAACTTTTAAATTTAAATTGTGAAATTTCAAGAAAAACAAAAATATTGTTAATATTAATATTGTAAGGATGCATGGAATAAAATAAAATATGTGATAATTTACATGTTAAGGGCTAAAACTTTAAATTTAAAATAAAATTTAAGAAAATGTACGTTTGAAATAAAATTTATATAATTGTAAAATGACATACACATAAGTGCATGTGAATTATATAACAAGAAAATTATTTAAAACAATAAAATGAAATATGTACAAATTAAATAGTTTTGGGTTAAACCTTTGAATAGAACTAAAAAGAAATTGTGAATGTAAGTTATGATAAAATTATAAAATAAAATCACATAACTATAATCTAACCTATGGCTGTAAACAACCGAATAACAAAAGCAAAGGTGTATGCAAAGAAAAGTCTACAAAACCAAAATGATATCAACTAAAGAAAGGAAAAATATAAACCGTAAAAGTAAAGCAAACATCACCATTCGTTCACAGTAAAAAAAAATATGAATGATAAGTATGGGTTTGCAAAAGAGGACGATGCAATTAATGCTAGCCTCCACAAGATTATAACAGCTACCATTAAATAGAAAAAACAGAGAAAAAAAATCAATCCAACATATTGCTGTTAACAAAGAAGGAAGCAAAGTCATTTAATGCTATTTACTTCTTTGCATGTACAAGATCCTATCAGCCGAAATTAAGGCAAGGTTTAGTCAACAAATAAAAGAAGAAAAAATATGAACATCTGAACAAAGTACCAATAAAAAAAAGTCTTGCTTCAGTAACCTCAGCCTGCACACAACCTTTCATATATATGTACACATACATGAACCTTTAATTCGTTCAACAACTTAGCAAAGATCAGAAAATAACAAAGAACAGAAAAAAAGAAAAGAAAGGAAGATCATCTCTTTATATTCAAATTTGGAAAGCAATTTATTTAAGAAAGAAGAACAGAGGAGGATCAATTGCAGTTTTAAAACCAATATAGTCTCTGATCAACCAAATTATAATGTGAGTAAACATCAACTTTAAGCTTTAAGTTAATAGTAAGATAACTTAATGATTTTTCATAGTATTGTATGTGTTTTGTTTTTGAATAACATTCTGCATATATATAAGTTACTCTGCATATTTATCTTCTCTGTTATTGATTACAGAGTTGATTATTGATTCAAAGATTTAATTTATTTGCATTTGATCATTGTTAAGTTTCGAAGTCTTCAATCAAACAAGAAGTAAATCTGAAATCAAGGTTTTTAAAACCTGTTTCAACATGATTAGAGGAAAGTTACCACTGTCATCTTGATTTACAATGAACCAAACAAAAACTTGATAAATTCGATTATTACAAAAAGTTAATTCAAATTCATAGCTCGAATCTACACTGCAAGTTATGATTTTTAAACCAAAAATAAAGGTTTTTAGTTTAGTATTTACAGAGCAGTTAGTTTTTGAACAAGAATCACTTTTTTTCGAATTTCCAGAGATTGATTTAATGATAAATGTTGAAACTTGAATTGAAGCTAGTTTGTGGATCAATGGTTTCAGGAAAATTGTTGAAAAAATTTTCTATTGCGTAATTTGATGAGTCGAGGGTGATTTAGGGTTTAAGAACTCATTTCTGTCGAGTTCGAAAATGATGGTGCCGCGCCACCCACGCGTAATCGGACTTCGAGTAACCAGTGCCGATCGCGGCGTTGCACGAGTACGAGACTAGAGTCCAAAGTTGATGGCCGATAATGGCCAGAGGGGGTGGCGCAAGGTGTTTGTTCAGGCGAGTTCAATTTGCAGTTTCAAATGGAACTGCTAAATTTTGATCTCGAACACGTGTTTTCGAATAGGGTTTGGTTTTCGTATCTACACGTGATTCGCGACTTGATGGAGGTCGCGATGGCCATTGGTGTGGTGGCGAACCATCGTGCACGTGCACGGTGGTGTTGGTGTCTGCAGATTTTGTTTTCGGTAAGTTGAGCAGTGGGAGCTCGAGTTGAAACTCGAGTAAAAGCACGCTTTGCTTCGGGATGGACTCGCGTACGCGAGTATATACGGCCTTTTGAGTTAGGCATTTAAGTGGAAAAAGAAAGAAGAAAGAGAAAACAGGGAGAAGAAGAAAGAGAGCACGGGGAAGAAAGGGAAGAAGATCGGGTAAAATAGGAGGGGAACTCGAGTGTTACTCGAGAAAAATGTGGGGGTGCTCGGGTATAATGATTTCCAAACCTGCACTGTAAAGTATTAAACAATTTTGAATATTAATGAAGTAATTAATGTCTGACCAATTAAATTGAGAGTTTAATTCAAGTTTTAATGAGTTAAGTAAGTACTTAGCAACTTTTTAAATCTAATTAATACTTAAGTCAGATAATTAATGTAAGATAAATTCTAAATTAAATTTACCTTAAAACTTTTCTTAAAGTTAGAAGTAATTTGATTTTTTTTTAGTAATTAAGGATTGGGTAATTAATAGTTGGATGTTTAACTAAGTTGTAATTAAGAATTGTTAAATTTGATAATTTAAGTTGATTAATTCATAATTGATAGTTAATTAAGATAATTTATTAAGGAATAATAAATTAATATAGTTAATTGAGATTTAATTAATTTGTCATTACGAAGAATAAATCATTGGTTTTAAATAATAGATAAAAATAATTAAGTGGGTAATTTAATTAAATCACATTCAACTTAAATTGAAGATGATTGACTATTATCAGATATTGTGTTCTGGATTGGTATTTCTGTTGTGATTGTGATGCGAAGTGCTCTATGTTGAACTCTGATTTGTGATTTAAGTCTATATTGATGTGAACACCCTTTGCCCGTAAAGCGACATTTAAACTTCGATGCGACAGGGAGTCGAATTTCAGTTAGTTATCCGAAACCCACATCGAACCCTGAATATGAATCTTTGTGATTGATATATCCACTTGTTTTAAAAATTGAGCGCTCACTACCCGGTTTAACCGGGAAAGGACCTTTGTGTCACATAACCCATTCTGAATAGTGATACGTCAAAATGGAGAGAATTTGAAGACCGGTGGTGAAGATCGGGTGTCTTCGAGAACGATAGGATAACCTATCGATTGTCTCTGCACTGAGTTGCTCCGGTATAGAGATTCCCTAAGTGATGGGAAGTCCGATCGGGATTGTGGATACCCGGATTTGCAAGGGCTTCTTCCTTTATTGGACGAAGTGCCTTCGGTTCTGTTCGAACCCGGAACAGACTTGTATGGTTGTGTGTCTGACACTACACTTTGAGATATAAAGCAGATTTCTTTCAAATACGCATTTGTGGTGGCGGAGAATTTATTCTCTTAGCTTAACACCCTTCTCTGAGACGTACGAACTCAGAGGTTATGTAATTGAAGGTTATCAGCGGTATACTCCCAATTTGGTAGTGTGACATGCTAAGTGCTGCTGTGTGTTGATGATCATTTGTTGATCATTTGTGATCAAAGCAAGGCTTTCGTGTAAAGCATAGCTTTGTGGACGAGACCTCATCGGACCTCACAACCCGAAAATGGTCAAAACAGGAAAGATGCGGCAAGGTTAGTCGTACCCTTTAGGGTATGTCATTTCCTTCTGGAAAAAGGTGATGTCAAGATATGAAGCCCAGATATTTACCTGTGTGGTAGCTCCAATCTCATTTACTGTATGGTTGTTGCTTTGTGATAGAGGGCCCTCGGATAAAGGTCCCAAAGGACCGGGGAGTGGCATACTCGAGTAGTAGTTACCTAGTTACAAAGGTATCCGGCCTTGTGTTGGCAGAGAGTCGGGTAGGTTCTTGGGACGTCCCGCCAGAGGCGTACCCATGTGGCAGTAGGAAGTTCCTTAGCCTGACCATTTGTTGGAAATCCAAAGAAACAATACGAGCCCAGTACGTTTATAGTTGTAGAACCTGCCATTTAACATGGTAGCTATAGTAGGCAAAGCATAATGGTACCTATGCTGGCTAAGACTAATATTCTATTTTCGAAATGTTTTCTACACTATGCACTGGTAATAATATCAAATAAATTTTCTCGTATCAATCATGTTTGACTATCATAAGAAGAAATCTCCTCCAATTCTGCGATTGCATCGTGTGTGTGGCGGGAGGTCTTATGGTAGTCTCATTTTTCAAAAGCATATCGGCTTTTCTTTTATAAATCGAGTTATTTTAAAAACAACTGTTTTGTTTACTCATACCAGTCCCATGACGGACCCGGAGTTTATTGTTTCATTTCTAAACTCTGGGTGCCCATAATTTCTACACGGGCAGCCTGGTAGCAGATTTCCATATTTTGGAGTTAGCAGCATTTTGGAACTCTTGCTTTGGAGATATCTTAGGAGCTTTTTGGGAGATTTCAGGTGTTTAGCTTTTAGGAGTCCGTTATCACTTCTTTCATTGAAGACTTTTGGATATATGATCATCGATGTATTATTATTATGATGTATTTGGAGTCGTGATATATGTATTAAATACTCTGATGTATTATTGGATATTATGAGGTTGTGCCTGTGTTGTATGCATGATATTCATTTTGTTCCGTTGTTTTATATTCATCTGATGTTTTTATAAGCTCCGGCGATACGAATTTGATGTCGTTTGTCGAACATCGAGTTCGGGCCGTCATAATGCAGCTCGTCTCCTGAGCTCCACAACAGCATATCCTGTATCCTATAATACTCAGTCTGACCCGGGCATTACAGTTAAATAATACCCGAGTCGGTCTGCAATACCAGCGTGAGAAAATCACACTCAATTGATTATTAAAGTTTCAAAAATCCTTTAAAAACAAAAGCATCTCGTAAGACCACGCCATAAATAAACATGTCGGGTTTTTACCTTACGATAGCTAAAACAATTTTTATTAAAATCATCTGATATTATAATAGTGTCTATAGAAAGTAAAATAGAATCTAGCTGAAAGGCTTGCATCTCACGTTTCAGCAATAGTTGGGCACAATCAAAACCGTACGGGCGCGTAGGGAAAATGGATTTCCAACGAATGACTAGGCACTGGGGTACCACCTGTCATAGTACCTGGTCTAGATCAGCGTACCGAAGACCCACCCTAAGTCCCCTGCAACACAAGACCGGAACCATCCCTTACTGGACAGTCCCGATCAAGATCACCCCGCGGTTGGGATCAGCAACCGCCCACTAAGCCGAAATAAAAAGGAACATCTAGACAGGGATGACCTCACCCTCAAGTGGGGGCTACCCATGAAGCCTTGCTGCATAACCCCTGATTTTCAGTCATTCCCGGTTGATGAGGCTTGAGGCTAAGCGTTACCTTCTTTTAAGAACATATCCCTTAGAATGCCCATCGTCCACCTGACGATGTTCCGAAAGCATTCATCCATACAAGTCCGTCCCGGGTTCGAACAGAACCGAAGGCACTGTTCCTACTACATCCATTTTGGAAATATCCTCAGGATTAGTAGCGACTAGCCCTTGCACTTCACTGCTCCATCTTCGAATCCAAACTCGTTTCCCATGAAACGTACAAACCGGATCGAAGTGGTTTTCGAGAAATAAATCCCGATCCCGGTCTCTTCGAAACGATCAACGCAGTTGGCCAATATTGATAGTCGGTTATTTAACTATCAATTAACATTCACAAACATCCATCAAACAATAAATAATTTCCCAAATTATTTATTAACCTCAAAAAATATCTTCACAAGATATATTTCCATTTTCAACCCTTGAAAACAATTTCAAAACCATCTTTCTTTTTCAGAATAAACTTTCCCAAATATTTTCTATCTCCTCTGAAATCACCAAACACAAAATTTTAGATTTTTAAAATAGTTTAAAACACTTTACTTTGAATTATACTTTAAAACATTTAGGTTAAAACTACTTCAATAATTTGTTAATAATACAAACTATATGAATTTTTGAAAATAAAGTTACTTAATAAAATATAAAACTAGATTTTCACTTTTAAAAACAAAATACTAAGTCACTCTTTAAATAATTACTACTATAATAGATTAAAAGAAAATACTTACTTTTAGAATTTAAATATTTATAAATAACAAATTATCCAAAACTTGCTTTTAAAAACAACTTAAAAACTTTTAATTTATATTTAAAAATTTACTTTGAAAACTTACTTGGTTATCCAGGGAGAATTTCCAATCTCAATCACTTAAATCAATTTTCCAAATTGATTCCCAATTTATTCCATTTGAAATAAGTTTCTTTACTTTCTCAGTTCATTTCAAAATTCATTAATTATGGACTTTATTATTTTTGTTATTATTTTCCGTTTGATTTAAAATCTTTTAACTGAAATATACCAATTTCAGGCTATTCCCAATTTCTTTTTTTATTCTTTTCGATAAATTGAATTTTAATTTTTAAATAAATGTTTTATTCTTTTATAATAATAACACTGAAGTTTAAAATTCATTAACTTCCGGTTTATTCAAAATTTTCCTTTCTATACTCTAGATCTATTTATTAGAATTTTAAAGTCACTTTATTACTTTTCCAATTCATTTTTAAATTTATTCAAATTTCCTATAATTATTTTACTTACAAATTCACTTATTTTATTTTCTTTCCAAAATCCAATTTATATATTTTTGGTAATTCATTATACCCAATTATATCCAATCGAACCATAGCATTCAATATTTCAATATAATTCATCATAGAATATCAAATAATCACAACAGAGGTTGTTAAATAATTTAAATAAATGTTTAGGGGTCCAGTTGGATCCCTCCAACCTGTTTTCCCTACATCCACAGACGTTAGCACAACATAAAATACCCATTCCAAAAATATACCATACTATAGCACATCAATCAATTCAACCATTCAAACGATTATTTAAATTTAATCATTTAAATTTAAATTTAAATTCAGCTGAGTGAGATTAACTCACCTTTGCTTCGCTGTTTGCAATCTATTCCAAACTGGCTTATTCCCTTGATTTTTAAACCTTGTATAACAATTCATGGTTTATTATTATTTGAACCAATCAAACAATTATTCGCCATTTACTTATTTATTTAACTAATGATTAAATTTTAACCTTTGATTTAATTTAACCAAAGTAGTAAATTTTTAAACTAATTTTCTTTTCATAAATTACTCAAAATAATTAAGTAATTTAAGCATGCACATAAGTATAAAATTTTCTTTTCAATTCCAGTTTAAACCTGATTACAATAACAATATCTAACCTCATTTACATTTTCTTTTCTAACCCGACAATTTCCATTTCTAACTTATACTTTCAAAATCTAACCTATTTACAATTCAAACCTATTGGATTAAGAAAATTCCAAATTTACTTTCCTTCCTATGAACAATTTAAATGAATAGTTTTAACTTACTTATCATCAGATTAAAACGTATAAAATAAATTAACCATCTCATAACAACTTATGAATTTGTAAATATTTGATTTTTATCATGCTCTACAATAGATATACCACCATAATAACTATTAAAATTTGACAGTAAAATTAAAAATGTATATGTTCATTATATATATTTTTCTTCTTTTTTTTTTAAAAAAACAAGATTAAAATAGATGATACCTCATCGGTCGAACTTGAAACTACACCACCAGGTTGCCGAATCTCATATACGAACGCGACACAATCCCAAGCCCTAATCTCGAGTTTCCCCCAAATCGACAGACGCTTCAACGCGTGAGGCCTCGCCGAACCCTAGCTCGCGCTCCTATCAGAAATTGCCTCTTCCCTATCGAATCATTTCGCTGCCGAAACCCTTATCTCGATCGAATGCCTCCCACTCGAGCCCTGACTCACGACGCAACTGGACCACAAACCCTCGCTGTCGTTACCACCTCAGATCGCCACCGTGACTCCCTCCCAGTCGCGCGTCGAAGTCGCCCCCATCTCGAACACGATTCAACTTAACTCGATGCCTCGATGAAAAAAATTTCGGCTTCGATTTCATGAAAAGGATTTGAGGGAGAGAAGCATGCTTTGATTGTGGAATAAGTAAACGAGGGCGCGGCCATGAATTTGTTTCTCGAAACCCTCTTCTTCTTTTTTAACGTTTGAAAGGTTGAACTTCGGCCATTTTTATTAAAGTGGAAATGAATCTGAAGAGGGGAAAAGAAGCTTGCATTAGAAGCTAGAAGAGTGTGGCTTCTATGAAAATGTTTGACTATGTGAATTAAAGTTAATTAATTCGTCTATGCATTTACGGCTTGCACGATCAAACGGTAACTCCGAACACTGCGAAAATTGAAATCCGATAATAATACAATATTACGGACCCAATGGAACTGGTTTCGCCGAATTCCGAGACTGTGCCTCGGAAGGCTATTTTAAATTCAATTTAAAATGGTAAAATTTCAAAACTTAACAAACCACAGTTAAATTAAATTTTAACACTTTTATTATTTTCAGTATTATCAATATAAATTTTATAAGCCTTTAAATTATTTTAATAGGCTTAAAATTCCAGATTCAACATCTTACCCAACTTCAACTTATTTAATTCAATAATTCAATTATCAAATAAATAGTGATATTTTTTTTAGCAAAGGCTAGCGGGGTTAACAGGGCCCCTACCTGATTTTATTGCAACAACACAATAAAATACATAAGCTTGTCCAACGAATTGGAACAAGCAATAAGAAAAAAAACACACAGAGACTAACAAGGAAAGTAAAGAAGTTAAAAACAAGCACACCATGCAAACAAGAGAAGAAGAAAAAACACTGACAACCAACTAACTCCACACAACTCTGAATCGATTGGGAATTGTTGGTATAATCATCATTGCCTGGTAAATATCCTTCTTCAAAACGTCCCATAACACATCCCCGTCCCTCCTCTTCTTTTCAAAGCATATCAAATTTCTCTCCAGCCACACAATTGACATATACTTTTTCAGACAGATTGTAATGCATCTAGCTTTCAAAGTCCGCCACCTAGTAGCTTTATATATCATATCAAGATCCACAGCCCTGAGCCCAGACAACATATTACAACCAGCAACCCTCATCATTTTATCAAAGAGTACAAAGGTATATGAACATTGAAGAAACAAGTGGTGAATAGTCTCCGCAGCAGTATCACAGAAAAGGCAGTTCAAACCAGAATCAAAGCCCAACTCCATTAACCTGCTTCTAGTTAACAATGCACTCTGAACAACTTTCCAAAGCATCAGGTTGTCCTTAGGAGTAGAATCAGCAGACCATATAACATCACACCATTTAAAAGCAAGACAACCAGGTCTTTGCAAATGTTTATACACAAGTGAAACAGAGTGAGGTTTGGCATCCCAACACAATGCATCAACATCAACAGCAGGGCAGAGTTTTCTTTGTATTTCATTCCAATATGACCTAATGACTTGATTTGTTGAGAAAGGCAGTTGCAAGTGACCATAGTTAATGTAGTCAACAGCAAAAGCATCAGTGGGGATGCCAGTTTGAATCATTTGCTGATTGGTGAGAAGCTTAATCAATAACACCCCCTTGTCAACCCAGGGATCAAACCAAAATTTAACAGCAGAAGAGATGGACATCTTGTGAACAAGGAGGGGAAGTAGAGTTTCACGCAGACTAAGCATCTTTCTCCATGTCCAACTGCATGTATTAGGCACTGCCATAGTCCAGAAATTAGACCTACCAATTCTGTATGACCAAACCCACTTAACCCAGCTAGAGTTCTTCCTGACTAGTATAGAGTTCAAATGTGTACTGAAGGCAACAATATTCCAATTGATAATATGCATGACTCCCAAGCCACCAGATTTCAAGTCCTTCTCGAAGAGACTGAAAGAGCATGGAAGTGGTTTCCTATTGTTGATGGAACCAGTCCAAAAGAATCTGAGCATAGCACTTCTAACCATATGCAGAAGCTTAACTGGGAGAATGTAGGCTTTGGACCAATAAACAAGCATGGAAAATGCAACTGATTTGATAAGCACTAGCCTACCAGCTTGTGTTAAAATTAACTTTTAAATATTTAAAATCAATTAAATATTCCGATTTAAATGCTCAAAAATTCTGGGTCGTCACAATTCATATGGAAATGGAGAAAACTAATTTGAATAGAAGTAGATATGAAAACTTCAATAAGGAAATGTATGAAATGATTTTAAAAGCTATGATTGGACATTATTGCTAAGTAGGATATGCAGGTATTATAAAGGGAAAGGAAAATTGATTTTGATTTCAGAAGACAAATTTGAATTGCTCGACAAAAAGGTACGTGTTTAAGTTTCTGTATGGAATTTGATTGGGTTTTGATCTAGCCACTTGGCCTTTTTTTCTTTTGGAATTTGGGAGCCCGTAGAGGCATTTTGTAGTTGTACCGAGCTAGCCGCGCAAAGGAGATGCTAGCGAAATTTTTCGAAAATTTAGGGAGTTAGAAAAATTTTGAGAAAATTTTGATAATTCAAAAATTTGGTTTTAAATTCAAATTTGAATTGTTAAGTAAATAATATTATTGGGACTTATGGATAAGTTTGGAAAGCTAGAAAAGGGGTTAGTGTGTCTTTAATAAAAAGATTGTTTTGAGAATTGTTTGGAATTGTTTGGTTTCGGAAAAAAGTAAATGGGTATTGGACCATTCTTCTTAACTAGCAATTTTGGGGACAAAATTGTTTTAAGGGGGGAGAAATGTGACGACCTGAAATTTTTGGGTATTTGAAATTGGAATATTTAATTAATTTTAAATATTTGCAAGATAATTTAACTTGGATTTCAAATATCAGTTTGAATCTGGCGATTGAATTTATTGAATTTAATAATTTAAAATTGGGTAAATTATTGAATCTTCAGTTTTAAGCCTGTTAAAAATAATTTGAAGGCTTATAAAATTTATAATGATGATACTGAAGATAATAGAATGGTGAAAAATTAATTTAAAGGTGATTTGTTCAGTTTTAAAAATATATCATTTAAATCAATATTTAAAAATAGCCTTTCGAGACACAGTCTCGGAATTTGACGAAACCAGTTTCATTAGATCCGTAATATTGTATTATTATCGGATTTTAATTTTCGCAGTGTTTGAAATGACCGTTCGGTCGTACGATAAGTAAACGCGCTGATAAATAAATCGAAATTTAATATATAACTGGGTTCAAAAAGTTATCTTCTCCATACGATCGAATTAGGGCTCGAAACCTTATCCGTTGCGTCCGGAATAGGGGTATAACATTATAAACGCTTAGCGGCATGCGTTGATAGAGGTTTGCGATTTTAAGCTACGTAAATTGAGAAAATTTTAATTCAAAATTTAAAAAAATATATATCCTAGTCAACCTTCAATCGTATTCCTCTCACGTCGATACGTTTTCCCCTTCAAATCACTGTAGCCTTTCTCCACACGCCAACGTTCCATCGTGTTCCTCTCTTCCTTTTAAAAAAAGAAAGCCGAGCTTTTCATTTCAATTTCAAACTCAAAGAGAATAAATGGCCGAACTATTCTTCTCCCCTTTTCTATTCGAAGTCTATCCCTAGATTCAATTCTTAACAGGAGGAAAAAAAGAGAGATGAAAATGAATAAATCGGTCGCTACAACACCGCCGATTGACTTGGAAAGCGAAGCGCGACGCAGGCGAACTTCGCTTGGGAGAAAGCACGATCTAGGATTGATGCTAGCCAGGGCGGCGGCTATTCTCACGTGCGATTGATAGGGGAGGAGGACGCGCAACTGTGGTATATGGAAGTCGCGATCATGATTTGAAGCATCGCGACAGGGTGGCTTTAGGTTATTCTAGGGAAGGAGTTGCGATGCGTCCTAGCAGCGATGAATTTTGGTAGTTCACGATGGTGGGCGGCGAGGCATAGTCGACAAGTCAGGTTGGTGATGGAGGCCATGGACGAGGTGGAGGTGACCGTCGAGGTTAGTGGCCGTGTGCTCAGCCCTTTTTTTGGATTCGTGTTCAGGGAATGGGATTTGGGGAAGGAGATGTTTTCTTAGCAGTAAGGTATATCAGTTTGTTTAATTTAATTTAATGAATATTCAAAGATTAGAAAAGAAGAAGAAAAAAATTTATGTTATAGTGAGCTCAAACCTCTTCTGTTTAATATATATACATATGAAGGAGTTTTTATTTAGAATTTGATGGATACATGTATATGCAGAATAATATAGATATAAAGATTGGATTTTGAAAAAATATATCTAACTAAAAATTAAATTGGTTTAAAATAAAAATTTTATTTTAGATAAAATCATTGGTTAATTTAATTATCAAATGGTGATTTAAATTGCTCGATTAGTTCGAATATAAATAAATAAATATACATACAAATTTTCTAGTTTATTCTAAAATATTGTGGTATGGAGATTAACCTGTTTATTTAACTTACTAAATGGTTTTATTAAAGGAAAATTATTAATTTAAGATTAAACCATTAGCTAATAAAAATTGATCAACTGGAAATTTATTGTTCGATTATTCAAATATTAATAAATCATACAATGTTATACAAGGTCAATGATGGTGAAGAACAAGTCGTAAAGGAAATGGACTGCAAAACAATAAAGGTGAGTTAATCTCACTCAACTGGGTTTTTATTTAAATTTAAATAATTGGTTGAATGATTGAATTGATTTGATGTGGTATATTATATCGTAATATATAGTATATATTAGAGTGATTGATTTCCCGCATTATATAGCGGATGAGACCCTATGCGTCGCATAATAGCGGATGATATTATATTAATCCCATATACCGCGATATTCCACCTTGAAGTAGAATTGGTATTGTGCTAACATCTGTGGATGCAGGGAAACAGGTTGGAGGGATCCAACTGGATTCCTCAAAATTATTTAGATTGTTTAATATTCTGTATTATGAATATTTAATATTCTGTGATGAATTATATTGATAATTGGAATATGGAATACTATGGTTTGCTTGAATATATTTCGGCACACTGTGTCATCAAAATATTTAGAATTGGATTTTTGGAAGAAATATAAGAGTAAATTTTGGAAGTGAAATAATTATAGAATAAAAAAATAGAATAAATTGGAAAGAAATAAAAGTGATTTTTAAAAACTGAAGTTAAATTGTAAAGTAGAGATTTAAAACAAGTTTTAAATCAAAGTTAAATTTGGAATTCAAGTCAGTGAATCGCAGTTTTTAAACAAATAAAGTTTTTAAAGTTAAATTGTTTTAACAACTTGAATGTTAAAGTGCATTTCTTAAATTGATTTGAATTTAAAAATGAATTCGATTTTAAATTCCTTTAAACCTCTTTTATAAAATGAGTAATTAATTTATTTAATGAAGTAAATAAAAAGGATAGTTAATTACTGGTTGAGATTAATCAAGAATGATTAATATTTATGGTTTAATTAATGATTAATTACTTAATGTAATTAATTTAGATTAGGATAAATTAAAATGTAATTAGAAATCATTAATTTATATAATTAATGATGTAATTAAAGGTTGATTACCTAAGACTAATTAATCAATAATAAGTGATTTTTGAGAAATTAATTAATATAAGTAATTAAGGATTAATGTAATTAATTATAGATAATTAATTTGTGAAGTAATTAAAGATTAATTACTGTTTTGGTTAAGAATAATTAATTTGTGTAATTAATTAAAGATAATTACTTGAATGTAATTGAAGGATAATTAATCCAGGGTGATTAATTAAGATGGATAATTAAGGGATGATTAATTAATCGATTTGAAATTAATTAATGTCAGTGAAGGAATCTAAGTGATTGAGGTTAGTAATTCAATTAGAAGTGATTAAATTTATTTTGGAAGTGATCAAGTTTGCTTATGGATGATTGAATGGTATTGGATGCCTTGAATGAGTTGATATCTCTAATATGAAATGTTTCGTAGCATCATATGTTTGGGCGAACATGATATTGTGGTTATCTATCAATGATGAATTATTGTGTAAAGGGACATCCTGTATTTAAAGTTTGAAGTGTATTTCATTTGGATAACTTGGGTTAGGATGACATGAGATTCGAAGAGACTGGGGTCAGGTATTAGAAAATACCCGAAACCACTTCGAATTTCTGTAGATTGATATGTGAAATCTATAGGCTGGAATGAAATGATTTAAGTGAATTTGACTATTTAATCTAAATTTTGGTACTTAGAAAATTGACGTGTGAAATAAGGGATGTCTATAATAAATTGTGAATTTGTAAATTGATACGAGTCACCCCGAGTTTTATATAAGTTGTATGCTTTGTATTCCATGTTAGATGGGTTTACTCACGCTGGTTTCCAGTCTGACCTGGGTGTTACTTTGATGTAATGCTCGGGTCAGACCGAGTATTACAGATTTTCAGGTAAGGACGTTCTGGAGCTCAAGAGGCGAGCTGGATGGCAAGAACATACGCAGCGTCTCCGCTTTATATTGTTGTATATATGAGACATGATGATTGTGTATATCCAGTGTCTACATATATGTGTAACTCTGGTGTATTATAAATGTATTTGACAAATATAGAATTCTTTTGTAAACTGTTATTATTTGATATTATATTTTGATCCACTGCGAATGTGAGAATCTTTATTGTGTTTATTCTTCTTCTTCTTCTTCTTCTTTTATCTCTTTCTTCTTTCCCTAACTATCTGGAATTTTCGAGATCGAAAATTCCAAGTTGTTACATCTGATGTGTAAATAAGATGCAAACAAGCATGCATCAAAACATTGGGGTACAGTTTAAATCAGTTGTAACGATCTAATACATTTGACATTTTAGTGAATGAATTTTATGAGATAGGTTATCACCCAAGAAAATAAATGAAGTTTTACAATAGAAATAGACACTGTCATTTTAACAAACTTTATGCTGAATTTGAATGCATTATAGAGACGTTGGCAAACGTTAATCAATACACCAAAAGACTATATCTGCAAATAAAATATCCAACATTGTCTTGCTATATGAATTAAAATAACTAGGGTAAGGAATCTTACCGATCTCACACACAAGTTTCTTATAGCCTTGTAACTTTTTATGATCTTTTCTTTAACAATTTTACCTAGGAGGACATTTTGAAACATTGGACAAATGAATTAAAAATATAATACTCAAAGTTTGCAAGCTTAGGAGTACTACCTAGCATCTTGATATAAGGACCGACTAATGCATTAAAATAGAATGTTGAATTAGTACTTTAACATGTCCTAAAATGATATAAATAAAGTCATTAACAAATTTTAAAAGCCAGTATAGAAAATATTTCAAAGACACCACTACAATAAAATAATATGAATTCTCTAAAGAGAATCTGTAATCTAACAATATTGAATATGAAAAAGGCCATAATGAAAACTATTATATAACACTACCAAACATTATCATTAAAAAACCACGGAGATTTATGCAAGAATTCATCATCTTTGCAACATCGATGTATCATCATTACATAAGACTATGCACAAACTAATGAGAACTTTGAATTTATTGCATTTCATGTGGCCAAAATCGTTCATAATAAGTCGAAACATCACTCTGTTTATTAATATTTTATATAAAGCACAAAAAATAGTTGGTTTCTCGATCGTGGTAAACCTTTATTTACATTAACTCAGTTAACTCTATTATTGGTTTGAGATGTATTGTGGATGTCATGGAAATACTCAAGCAAAAATTAAACAAATTAAATCAGCTTTAACATGTAATAAGTTTAAAGTGGTGAAGGACTAAAATAACAGCCAAAAAATTATAATCCCACAACAATTTGACAAAAAATTACCCAGTTTTGGAATCCAAATGGATTCTCTGAGCATGATGTGGAAAACTATATAGTATATCTATTTTTCTCCAGATCTTTAAAGTCTAAGACATCCATTCCAATTAAATAATCTATAAACGAAATAAAAATCAACATAAAACTTAAATCTTAAGAGATAATTACCTCGATTATATTGGATAGCTGGAAAAAAAATTCACAGAATTTGATTGTCTGATTGGGATCTAGGGATTCTAAACTAAGTAGAGTTGATAAAAAAACGAAATGAGTGCGGCCAATTTGAACGAAACAGTTTATAGAAAGTATAACTATATGAGAGCATCTTTAATTATGGTGCAAAATTTTGGGACGTAATTTTGAGCATGAGCCAAAATTTTGGGAAATTTTTAGACACCATGTACAGAAAAAGAGCCAAAATCTGATGGCTAGTATTTTGTTAAATGTAAAATTATTTATTGCACGGATTAAAAACATATCTGTGATATCAAATACATATCAAGCGTATTTTTATCATCTAATAAAAGAGGCAAATTCTATTCTTACCCATAAATTACTATATATACATCAAACCGCCTTTCAAAATCATATAAATCATTTTTTTAGTTAATATATATCACAGACATAACAAAACTATCATCGGTTTAGAATAAAATAAAATACTTTTCTCATTTCATTACATTTCTCATGCAATAACCAAACCAAGGAACCTTAATTTCTATAATCCCAATTCAGTTTTACAAGGCTCTAATATTTAATAATAGTTGTAATACCTTTGTTGTCACACTTTTTTGATGTAAACGTAAACTTCTTAAAAAACCTTTAAAATTCAAATTACATCTCAATATACCTATGTATACTCCAACCTTAATCAAAAATTAAATTTTATATTTTATTACTTGGTCGACCACTCATATCCTTTAATTAAAACTGTTCATACCTTGGTTAAGTTAAGTTTTTCATCTACTAAAATTGAGTTAGTCAATTATATCTCAACTGAATTTTAAAGGGAATTTCTCCCACTTTATTAAAATGCAAATTTATAAGTACTAAAACCGAGTCAACGATTTTTGACTAAAATCGCTCTTGCCTTATTTAAAATGCGAAATTTTTGTTAGCCAATATACTAATTTTTCATATACTATAATCAAGTCAATCAATTATATCTTGGTTAAATTTTAAATTATCTCTTAATGCCACAAGTTTGTAGGAAAAAGAATCCATATGCTGAATGTGTGCCATCTTCACCCATGAATTGTGTGTCATTACGCTCGTTTCAATTTCAAAAATGTGCATGGATTTTAATTTTATTAGAAATCGGTTTCATCCCCTATTTTCAGTTTTGGTACGTGAAAAACATTTCATAAAACATGTTTTAAATTACATTCTTATTTTGAATCACGATTTAAAAAAATATTTTTTTAGAAAATTATATCTGAACGTTAACCGTATGTTTCTATGATCCAAACAAATTTCTCTGAATTTTTTGAAAACATGGAAATATTTATAAAAAAATCTTCAAATATTTGCAGTCCGGAAACTTCAAATGTTAGCCGATTTCTCTATAAATATTTGTAGAGTTCTCCATTCTTTGCATTTACTTGTAGCATTTTTCTTAAATATCCTAAAACATAAAAGTGTTTTTTTTAAAGGAGGAACGACTATGAATTTTAAAACTTAGACAGCGTGTTTCTATGAAAGTATTTAATTATTTATATATAGAAATTTGAAAGTTGTATTGAAGTAAAACTATTAAAGATTTTGATGTTAAACTAAAATTTCATTTAAGTAAAAGATAGATAAGAATTTAATACACTATGAATTATATTAATTTTAGCACAAGTTAAATTTTTACTTCCATGTTTAACTTGAAGTCAAATCCGAAAAAAACAGTTGATGCATGAATACAATTTGAAATTATATTGGAAGTTAAATTCTGTTTTTATTGATGGTGTGTACAATTTCAATTGTTTTAGGAAACAAACCATATCGACTATAAACAGTGGGAATAATAGGTTCTTTATATTGGTTTTAAAAAGTTTACTAAACAAGGGCATATTTATCTCAAATTTCATAAAAATTTTGGTGATGTAAAGTAATTCATGGTATATGAATAGATTTTTTTGAAAATTATATTTGAACGTTAACTGTATGTTTCTATGATCCAAACAAATTCTTTTTGAATTTTTTGAAAACATGGAAATATTTTTAAAGAATTCTGGAAATATTTGATGTCCGGAAACTTCAAATGTTAGCTGATTTCTCTATAAATATTCATAGAGAGTTCTCCATTCTTTCATATACTTGTAGCATTTTTCTTATATATCCTAAAACATAAAAGTGTTTTTTAAAAGGAGGGACGACTATGAATTTTAAAACTTAAACAGTGTGTTTCTACGAAAGTATTTAATTATTTATATATAGAAATTTGAAAGTTGTATTTAAGTAAAACTATTAAAGATTTTGATGTTAAATTCAAACTTCATTTAAGTAAAAGTTAGATAAGAATTTAATACACTATGAATTATATTAATTTTAGCACAAGTTAAAAATTTTACTTCCATGTTTAACTTGAAGTCAAATCCGATAAAAATAGTTCATGCATGAATACAATTTGAAATTATATTGGAAGTTAAATTTTGTTTTTATTGATGATGTGTACAATTTCAATTGTTTTAGGAAACAAACCATATCGACTCTAAACAATGGGAATAATCGGTTCTTTGTATTGGTTTTAAAAAGTTTATTAAATAAGGGCATATTTATCTCAAATTTCATAAAAAATTTAGTGATGTAAAGTAATTCATGGTATATGAATAGATTTTGCATTTATAAAATGGTTTAGTCCTATTAGTTATAAGCCAATTCTAAATCGAACAAGTTCTGGTTATTTTTATTATTTTTAAGACTTTTGTACTTTATGATTATTTCTAAACATTTAAAATATTCGAAACTTTTTATTTTTATACAATTCTATGGAAATTTTTGAATATTTATTTGGAAAAGATCTAAATTTAGTTTTTCTGAACCAACAAATTATTTTATTAAAAAATCAATCTTATAAAAAATATTGTTTTCGTTTTTAGTTTTTTGAACCCATCTTTCGAAAATTTTAAAATTGCTTTAGATTTTATATTTGAAAATTTAAGCGCTTCGACAACATATAATAATCATTGTGGAATAAAAGTAAATATTAGAATAGAAAATAGATGTTGCTAAAAAAAGATTTTTTACAACTATTTGGGAAAAATGTTGCGATACAAAATCGATTATAACAGTTATTGAAGAAATGTTGCCGTCGACGTTTATTTACAGCTCTTTCCAAAAAATAAATATTGTAAAACATTCCCCTTTTTTACAACATCTCGACAAACAGTGGCGAAAATGCTATTGTAAAATATGTTTTTTCTTGTGGCGATCCAATATACGATATCACATTGTCTTGTCATAGATTTCGCATGAGCCCGTATATTTTCACCAAAATTTGTCTCAAACATTATGAAAGAAACCCTTACTTATTTATAGGTTAAATGGAGCATTAGAACCTGGAATTTCTTAACGTATCAAAATCTCGACTGCATTACAAATGTTGAGCTATGAAACGACTGATGATAAACTAGACGAACAATTGAGGATTGCATCACCAACCATAGAGCGCATGAGGGAATTCTACAAAATTGTGATCGCACAGTCCAACAACGAATACATATGTATCCCAGGATCAGTTGGTGATAAACTAAATATATGTTCACACATCTGCATTTCGCAATTGCTACGAAATTTAACTTAATTCTGGAAAATAAAGACAAACAGATAGACACAAAATCTGGCGACCCATAATTCTCAGTAACACCGATCATTTAATTTATTGCCTGTAATTTGCAATCACTTTGTCCACTTTCTACACATGCCTATTAATTTTTCCACAACAACATCACCTACATATATTAAATAAATTAAACACACTTCAACAACTGGCAGATTTTACATAAAATACCGATACGTGAATGAACTTCAACGACGCAAACATATTGTTATCTTCAAGTGAGTCGATCTCATCTATAAATACGCTTTCAGCATGAAACTCGTGCTTGAACTTACCAATCACTAGATTAGGTCCAAATATCTATAAATATCCCTTCCTTGCCAATACCGATTACAGTCTTCATGGAGTCGCTTGTTCCCAACATCGCCAACAGCACACCCCTTACTCCTCTCGGGTTCCTTGAACGATCTGCAACCGTCCATGGCAATCTTCCGTCTGTCGTGTACAACAAAACTGTTTACACTTGGTCTGAAACACACCTCAGATGCCTTCGCCTCGCCTCTGCTTTATCCTCCATCGGCGTTTCTCCTGGCCATGTGGTATGTATTTTGTTTTAAACATTTAATTGTGCAATACATACACGTGCTTACGCTTTCTTTTTCTTTTTTCTATTTAAAAAAACCAGGTTTCAGTGATGGCTCCAAACATTCCAGCAATGTACGAAATGCAATTCGCTGTCCCAATGAGCGGTGCAATACTCAACAACATCAACCTCCGTCTGGACGCACGTACCATCTCAGTCCTGCTCCAGCACAGCAACGCCAAAGTTCTATTTGTTGACACACTATCCTACTCTCTTGCCTTGATTGCTATCAGCCTCTTTCCGAAAACCCAAGCCCCACCCGAACTTATCATAATTGAAGACCCATACCAACCCACGTCCCTTTCTCCTACTGGTCCATTGACCTATGAACAGATGATTGAATTTGGCGACCCAACCTTCAAGTGGATCAGACCCAAAAACGAATGGGACCCAATGGTGCTAAACTACACGTCGGGCACAACGTCCTCCCCGAAAGGAGTAGTCCACTGCCACAGGGGCCTGTTCCTGATAACAAACGACAGCATCATCGAGTGGTCACTCCCGAAAAACCCGGCATACCTGTGGACGCTGCCCATGTTCCATGCGAACGGGTGGAGCTATCCATGGGGCATCTGCGCGAAAGGCGGCACCAACATCTGCCTGCGCAGGTTCGATGCATCCGCCGTCTACTCCTTGATCCATGAACACAACGTCACGCACCTTTGCGCTGCACCGGTCGTACTCAACATGCTGGCGAACGCTCCCGACTCACGCTTGCCGGACCATGCGGTGCATGTTCTGACAGCAGGGTCGCCGCCGCCTGCGCCTGTGTTGAGCAGGGCGGAGAAGCTGGGCTTTTCCATAAGCCACGGATACGGGCTTACGGAGACGGCCGGCTTACCAGTGACGTGTGCGTGGAAAGGGGAATGGGATGGGCTGCCTGAGGAGGAAAGGGCCAGGCTGAAGTCAAGGCAAGGGGTGAGGACGAATGGCATGGCAGAGGTTGATGTTATGGACGCCGAGAGTGGGAAGAGCGTGAAAAGAGATGGGACGACCATGGGGGAGGTTGTGCTGAGGGGTGGCTGCGTCATGCTTGGCTATCTCAACGATCCGGAGGGTACTCGAAAGGCCATTCGTGAAGATGGGTGGTTCTATACGGGTGATGTTGGGGTGATGCACGCAGACGGATATGTTGAAATTAGAGACAGGTCGAAGGATGTTATTATATGTGGCGGCGAGAATTTGAGTAGTGTTGAGGTTGAGTCGATACTGTACGGTCATCCAGCGGTGAACGAAGCGGCTGTGGTGGGGAGATCGGATGAGTTCTGGGGAGAGTCGCCTTGTGCTTTTATATGCTTGAAAGATGGTCATAAGGTGGACGAAAAGGAAATTAGAGATTGGTGCTGGAAAAATATGCCAAAGTACATGGTGCCCAGGACTGTGATTTTTAAACAAGATTTGCCTAAAACTTCTACGGGTAAAATCCAAAAGTACATTCTTAGAAATTTGGCGAATGAGCTTGGGTCTGTTTTTTCTACTGGTAATAACGACAAGAAAAACAACAGCGTTTGATGAGAACAATGTTACTTAGGTATTGCTGTGTTGGTGTAGTGATCGTGATCCATGAAATAATGCTGTAATTGGTTTCTCTATAATATATATATATATAGACTCGGTAATCTTAGTCTATTTTTTAACACTTTATAACATAGTTTTTAACTGGATCGACTATTGAGTTTGGCAAATTTTGCACGGAAGCTGCATCAAAAGCTATTAGGAAGACATTGCCTTTTACAAAGTACCTAATGAACGCCAGATCTCACAAGGACATTGTCAAGTGCGAGTGATAATGCATTTTAAACAATTTTTTTAGAGTTAATGGTTTACGGGACATCATAGCAAGTCCCCCGGTTGAAATCTGTTCGATTGCATATTCTCTTTTCATTTTGCACAGAGCGAACGAGCTACGCACCCAAGCAACCGTGAAACTATGCACAAATCGGTTTTTTTCTTGAAGTACAAAATATAACGGTATAAACTTCGCCGTATTAATTAAAACGGCAGTCTATTTTCATTTTATTTTATGAAAATCAAATCCAGGCGTCGTCTTGTTTTCTTTCATCTATCTATTTCATTTTTACAATTGTCCGAGAGCAAAATAATCTTCCATTTTCATCATTTTCCTACCCCAAACCCCTAAATCCAAGCACCAATACACAAATTAAACCTTCTTTTTGAGATATATACATGTTAGCATGTCTAGATTACTCAAAATTTTCGTAAATAAGTTTATGCGTTGAGAAAATAACGGTGGTAGAGACGGCGGCGATGGCAGTGGTCTACGATACCAAGCTGCGACGCACCACCTCGAGATGCACGTTCAAAAAGAGTATTACTAGATAATACTGTCTGCTGATTCGAAGAAATGGGCTGCTTAGGAGCGACCATCCGTAAATTTGCTTTAAATGAATATCGAACACGTCGATTAAATGCTTCATCATGTTTAAGTGGATCGACCGTATTCGATAAAGTTTTGAAACAAAACTACAGTGGTTAATGGATCTATCAGAACAAAACATATAACAATACACAAATAGCAAATCACAAAAACAACTCGATTTAACCCGAGTACATAACATACACCAGGCCAGTCTAAACAGTATTAATGCATGATAAGATAGTGAATAAGTTCGTATAGACAACTATTCTCTAAAGGAGAAGGGGTCAACATGGTATATAAGCAACTTGTGTAGGTGAGATGTAGTTCAACTTACTCAATCAACATACATATAAATCTCATGTAATAAATAGCAACATCTATTTTCATCACACCAATTTCGCTTACTTATTAAGGTTAAGCGATAGAAAATCATAACACAAATAAACACCAAGATGAAAATCACCAAAACACCATATAGAACTTGTATAAGAGTTCAAAACACCATAAATGTAATCACCTTGTATATAAAATCACTGTATAGCAGTAGGGCAATGTATAACACTAACACAAAATAAAAGGTGAAAACATTTAAAAATCACCAAAATATATAATAAAAATGGATCCATATCATCGTTTCATGCTTTTAATAAATGGCCGAAGCCTACCGAGTACTATAATAGACCCACAACTCTAAATAAAGTCCCATCAGACTTTTAATCGACCCACCAGTCGAATGTATGATCCACCAGTCAATGTATGGCCCACCAGCCTAGTACCGACATCATCACCATCAGAATGTATCACCAACTTCCATATAGTAATCCGAAAAGTGACAACAATGCATCTCATACCACACGTTCTTACTAATCGTTTTCCTATACATCAGTCAACTCCGCGCTAGTGTAGCTTTAAGAGAACAAGTCCGGATTTTACCAAATATAATAAACATACACGTCCCATACCATGCAATTTAATACATTGTTTAAATCTATTCCTTGTTCACCCGAAGAGTGCAAAAACGTGTCATTTTATATAGAAAATATACTTCGAGAAAAACGGGGTTTGAAAATTATTTTCTGAAAATTATTTGAAACCATTTCTTTAAAAATTCCAAATATATCGGGGATAGTATAATTTATATATTTTAAAATAGCTTGGGAATATGTTTTTATTTTTAGAAATCAATTTGAAAACATTTATTTTGAAATCTAATTATATATGGAAATTCATTTTGAAAATAGTTCATAAACCGTGCACGGAATCATTAGAAAACAATGAAATCAACAGTCCAAAACTCAACACAAACATTGTCAGTTCGCTTGGTGAATTGCTGTAAATGTTGGCACTCCATTATGGAGTTGATTGCCTTTTGAAATCATCCCAAACGGCTTTATAAAAATGCAGGAAATAGCTTCAAAAATTCATGTGAACCACTCAGAAATTTTCAGCTGGAGCAAAACATGCTCCGATTCAAAGTTCGACAGCAAATTTCAGTAAGCTACAGAGGTCGAATGACCTAAATTTGGCATGAATATATATCAACAACAATACTATCAACCAGAAAAAGTTTGACACAAATCGAATAAG
Organism: Allium cepa; assembly: GCA_030765085.1. NCBI lineage: Eukaryota > Viridiplantae > Streptophyta > Magnoliopsida > Asparagales > Amaryllidaceae > Allium > Allium cepa. The sequence continues at coordinate 77,176,051 of CM060946.1, forward strand.
AAATGTGTGAGATATAAGCTCTCAAAGTTGGACTCACGGCCTGTTTTCACTATAAACAACTGGAGCAAAACATGCTCCGATTCAAAAATCGACAACAAATTTATATAAGCTACAAAGGTCGGAATGGCCAGAAATTTGATATGCATATAGTTCAACAACAATACTATCAACCCAAAAATGTTTCGAATAAGAAACATGAGAGGTATAAGCTCTAAAAGTTGGACTCACAGTCTGTTTTCACTGTAACCAGCTGATGATAAACTACAGATTTCAACAAATCAATAACAAATCATTGCATGCACACTAATTCAAGCTAGAAGAGTGAGATAACTCGCTTGTAAGAAGTTTGCAGCAAAAAATTTCAAGCAACAACAACCAAAATCTGAGCTTTAGGCCTAAACAGAGCTCATTGAACCTAATCAGACATGCAAAATAGGAAATAAAAAGTTACAGCCAACACAAACTACAATTGAGGAATTGGACGAAATAAGTTTATGGTTTGGATTGATTACCTGTTAGATTTTAGAGATTACACTTTCTTTTCCAATTAAAACTTGAATTTTTTCTTTAATTTTGTATTTTTATGAGAGGATTTGGGTAATTTGATTTTCTGATTTTTGCTTTTATAGAAGGAAGATGAGGCAGTAAGAAAGTGAGTACATATAGGAGAGAATCTCCTCTTCCCGCCTATTTAAATTTAGAATTTGGGTTTACGACCCATTAAGCCCAACAATCTTGATTTGTAAATTAATTACTCAATCCCAATTACTTAATCAAGGCTTACTAACAATATATTTCAACCAAATCATATTATTTTGTTTTGTAATATTATGTTGACTTCATAAAAATGTTAACAAAGTTTACAAAAATTATATTGAGCAACTTAAATGCAATTTTACATATAAACTCAATATTTACACATTTTTAACAAAACACCCAATTATTATTTTTAATTGTAAAAACTTGCATTTCTCACTTCTAAAAATTACAAGAAATAATATTTCATGTTGAAATAAATCCCACAAGCTTATAAAAATATTTATACAAAGTTAAATAATATTTTTTTAAGCACTATTTGTCATTTTAAATCATATTTATCACTTAAATAAATTCTCCAACAACATATTTACAATAAAACCCCAAGTTATTAACATTTGCCAATTATTATTGAAAATGAACGAATAAAATTGTTTGCTCTACATTTCACCACAAATAATATTATAAAGTCATTAAAACTTTATTTCTCACATACAAAAATTTATTTTACAACAATTATTGGATTCAAAATCATTTAATCCAAATCAAATCTAATTTTCCCCAAATTATACCAATTAGGTACCAAGCCTTTATTAGTCAATTCAATTATCCTCTTCATTATTTAATTCTATTTCACATTTAATAAATTATAATTTTCATTAAAATTATTATTTACAACTAATCAAAAACCAGGGTTGTTATAGACTCCCTCCCAACAAAATTGCGTCCATGCAATTTCTAGAGAAGAGTATTCAGCACAATTTATTTCATCACAAAAGGTGGAAAAGATAAATACGAGTTAAGAATTCTCACTTGTGACATCAAAAGACAGAAAAGTAGGATAGGATTTCTCGATGAATTCTTTGATTTCCTAAGTGCAGTCATTGGGAATCTAGGACCACTGAATCTTCACGAGCAGCACGCTCTTGTTCCGAAGGCATTTAACCTTCGAAGTAAGCACCCGAACAGGATGTTTCACGATAGAGAGATTAGGTGAGATCTCAAGCTCGTCTAAGATATGAGAATCCACAACTGAATCTAAATCACAAAGACACTTCCACAGCTGGGATACATGAAACACATCATGAATACTAGAAAATCGAGCTAGAAGTGCCACGTGATATACTACAAGGTCGATACGTTCCGTAATAAGAAACAGTCCTATGAATCTAGGAGCCAATTTCCCCGTCTGGCTAAAACGTACCACCCCCTTCAAAGAAGATACATGAATATAAACTGGATTACCAATCGAGGACTCAAGAGGCTTCCTACGGTTGTCCACGTAGGATTTCTAATGGCTTTGTGCCTCTTTCATTCTCTGGCGAACAAGATTAATCTTCTTTGATGTTTCACGAACAGAGTTAGGGCTTAAAATTAGCTTGTCCTCGGACTCCAACCAACATAAAGGTGATCGACATGGCCTTTCGATTAAGGCTTCGGAAGGAGCCATACCAATACTAGACTAAAAGCTGTTATTATATGAGAACTCCACAAGATGTAGGCGGTCTTCCCAGGAACCACTGAAATGCAGAATACACGCACGAAGCAGATGTTCGAAAATACGGTTCACCCGCTCAATCTGTCCATCAGATTGGGGATGATAAGCAGTGTTGAAATTAAGCATCGTTCCCAAAGCTTTCTGAAGACTCTGCCAGAAATTACTAGTGAAAAGAGGATCATTATCACAGACGATCGACGAAGGAACACCGTGAAGTATCATGATCTCCTTAATATAGAGCTTATCCAAAAGAGATGCCGTCTGACTAGACTTAATAGAAATGAAGCGAGAAGACTTATTTAGACGATCCATTATAACCCAAATACTGCTATGGCCCGACCTCGAACGAGGTAAGCCTTCAATGAAGTCCATAAAAATCTGATCCTATTTCCTCGACATGTTCGACAGCTTCGTATAAGATATTATTATTGTGCTGTGTGGACATGAGCATAAAATAGAAGACCTACTTGAAGCTGTCGAACATGTCGAGGAGAAGAGTGAAGGTGAAGGCGGTTACAGAGGTCAATGGGATCGAGGATGCCACAGGAGTGGTTGAGCGGGTAGGAATCGTAGGGGAGTGGAGAAAGTTGCTGCTTGAGTTGCTAATTTCGATGGTTTTGAGGATCCGAACGTGAGCACAACGAAGTGCTTACCCATTTTTGGGTGCTTCCATTGGAAGTGCACGTTAGCACACAAACTAGCTTTGTTGTAAGTATCTTGTTTTCACAGCATAGTTAAAGTAAATTATAATTTTAAAATGTATATTTACAAATTTATTTAACTTAAATAGTCATGGAGTATTCACTCCCAGGGTTCGTTAGCTAATACCCTAAAAAATTATTACAAGAATTTGGAAAATACTCCTAGAGTTTTAACCTTGCTACATGAGCTTGGATTTCATCATTTTTTAGGTAATTTAATCAACCATTTAAGTTTTAAAAAAATTCCATCAATTTATTATAGTTTAGTTTAACTTGTTATGTAATTTAAAATTCAATGCATTAATAATTTTTATTAAAGGAGATGTTCAATAATGTGCTGTTATCACTCCACGGTGATATAAAACCACCCATACATTTTTTATCATTGCGGTGAGGTAGGGATTACACCGTTCAACTTTTCTACGCTTATTGGGATTAGCATAGGAGTGACTATTTTTCCATCGATTTCATATGACGATTGATGCCGTGATCCCGCACTTTTTCAGGATATTTTTCCACATTTAGACACTTCGGCTGCATCCTATCAGTCCGTTATTTCTATTAGACTCAGTGCGATTATAGCTTCCATGGACAACATATTGACGGAGTATTCTCCAGAGCATGATTTGGAGCTTGCTTGATTTTTTTATACCTTATGGGGAACTTGTTTTTACAATACCTCTAGCAGTAGTTACAGGTCGCCTATATTGAGGCCGTATATGGTTTGGATTTTACTGTCATATTATGTACGATTGAGGTATCCCTATTATTGCATACTACACAAATATTTGGATGCACAGTGTATCGTGTCTAATTTACATGTTTCATTTTATGCTTTCTAGAAGTTGTTACAGTACCGGTATTTTGAGTATTCCAGGAACTTTCATTTCGTGACTATTGATGTACTTAGTTACTTCCCTCATTATTTTGATGTGCGAACAACATAACGACTAGGGGGAATAAATCTCGTCGGTATATTTGGTTACCCATTACCAGATTGACTTGAGGATGTACAAAGGTTTGGCTATATGGCATCCATTTGATACTAGTGACTCGATTGAGCTTGAGTTTGTACAGATAGCTAGGATACTTAGCATGTAGAGATTTCAACTTGTATCGATCCCATAATGTTCGGTTCATACTAGTACCTTGGTGAGAGGCGTCGGAGATAGTATTACAACTTTGATGTTATTCTTGATGATTTGCACCCTAATATGTATCGATGTATGATTTATGGTATAGATCAGCTTGTCAGGCAATAACATCAGGTTGGTGGCTAGCACTGTAGCCACATGTACACTATAGCCATATCGTGCAATCTATAACTATTCAGTGTCATGTCCATACATACGATATGGCCTTGCTGTGCAATCCATAACCACTCAATGACGTGCCCAATCCTGCACTGTAGCCATGTTGTGCAATACGTAACCATTTAATGACATGTCCAACCCTCCAATGTAGCCATATTGTCTAATCCATATCTTGTTATCTCCCACACCTATATATAGTCTGATTTTGAACTACTCAGAACATAACTACAAAAAGATAAGAAAACCAAGAATCAAATCACATACTTCTCTAAACAAAAATGGATCTTTACCTTTATCACTACATCTGAAGTAGGAACCAAAGCATTGACGAGGAAGAAGAGCTGGACAATGAATGCATGAAGTTTGAAATGCGACAGCTCACAATAGCGTATTCTTATTTTTTGGCGAAGAATCTACCAGTAACCACTATGGTAGTATGCCTAATGAACTGACCATCATTATAAGAGATACTCTAAAGACGTACATGAAAAACTTATGATTGACTACTTGATTGACAATCCAATATACAATCACATTGTTTCGTCGTAGATTTCGCATGTGCCTATACATTTTCAACAAAATTTATCTCAAACTAAATGAAAGCAACCCTCACTTACTTATAGGTCAAATGGAGCATTTGAACCTAGAATTTCACCATGTATCAAAATCTCAACTGCATTACAAATTTTAAGCTGTGGAACGACTGGTGATAATTAGGCGAATATTTCAAGATTGCATCATCATCAACTATAGAGTGCATAAAAGAATTCTGCAAAATGGTGATCGCATAGTTCGAAAACGAATACTTACGAATGCCAGGATCAAAAGATGTTGCAAGAATGCTAGCTAGAGGAGAAGTTAGGGGATTTCCATGTATGCTTGGTAGTTTGGACTACATGCATTGGGCACGGAAAAACTATCTAACCAGTTAGAAAGGAGTGTTCACCATACATAAAAAGGTGCTACCAATTATTTTAGAAGCTGCAACATCCGATGATTTATGGATTTGGCATGCTTTTTTTGGGTGTCAGGTTCGTTGAATGATATAAACATTTTAAAGTAATCATACTTGTTTACTGAATTGTCTAATGGACTATCAACGGATGTTGAATACAAAGTTGGTGATGTCATGCATCGAATGGGATACTACCTTATGGATGACATATAGCCAAAGTGCAAAAATTTAATGCAAGGAATAGGGTCCCCACCAACAATAAGTAGAAGTATTTCACTGAGAAATTGGCAAGCCATAGAAAGGATATCGAACGTATGTTTGGTGTTTTGCAAGCAAGGTTTCAGACTTTATAAAACCCTGCCCGGTTTCATGATGCAAGAGTTCTTTCTAAGATTATGTATATATGTATCATAATTCATAACATACTTATGGAGTCTGAAAGAGGTGGGTATAAGAACCAAAAAAGACTAATTACCCAAACATGTTATGGGATTCAAATGCTAGACCTCAGAGAAACATTAAATTGATGTACGAATATGTTTCAATGGTGAAGCATGTTGAAGATCAAGTAGCACATTTTAAATTACATAGCCAATTGGTGGACCACTTATGGGTGCACAGAGGAAGGAATGTTAGGGCTACTTAATCATAAATATAAAAATAGTTTATGAGCTTGCTGACTGAGTTATTTATTGAGGTCGTTTGTTGAAATCATTGTGAAGTAATTTGCTTAAGTTTTTAATAATCCTTTTTGTGTACTAGGTTTTGAAGACTGTATGTTGAGTTTTTCGTAATATTAATGGTGAACTTGTCTCCAAAGCTGTTGTACGAACTTGTCTCCAAAGTTGTTGTTATCAAATATTTACTTCTTATTACTGTAACAAATTTTGTCAAATATTTCTACTTAATTAGAAATAAAAATTAAGCAATAATATTATAGCCAATACAAAGACACAAATACACGACTAATATAACAAACACAAAACAGTGCCATTATCCATATATTTTCTAACTGCCAAATATACTTGAAAGAAACACGAGAGGTATGAAAACATCCAAAAAGAAGATATCGAACCCATAGAAACATGGTCATATGGAAAACCAATAACTATATAATAATATATTAGGTATCGAGTCAACGATCAAACAAATCACTAATAATACTCCTTCAATTGGACAGTGTTGAATATCTAACATGATGGAAATAGTTGGACCCCTAGTCAATAATAAAGTAAATTAGAGGAATATATGAATAATTTAGATATCAAATCACAAAAGGTTGTCGAACTTAAACACTATAAGAATGATGAACCATTATACCTAAAAAAGGGAGGTCGAGCACATAAAACAAGGAAGGTATCAAGCCTTGACACCTATAGAGGCTATCGAGCATTTAAAATCGAAGGTGAAGTCAAACCTTTATGGTAATTTTGGTGTCGAGTAGCTAAACAAAGCATGAAGAGGTATCAAACATCTATGGATAGCGAATCTCAAAGAAATAATAAACTTCATCAAGCATGCATAAGTAAGAAGTGGTGTCAAAGCCCTAACAAGGAAGAAGTATATCAAGCGCCTGATACCCAGAGGGTGTCGAGTTTCTAAAGACGATAGGGATATCGAACTTAAACAACACCACGCATCATAAAGTATGGGTGCCGCAATAGTGAAGCAGACCAAGCATTACTATCGAATTTCTATAAAAACCTTACATGTAGTAACCAACGTCGAGCCTTTATAATAATGGCCATTGAAAAGCACCTACAAGTAGTAAGGTATACCAAATCTCAATGGATAATGAGGGTATCGAATGTCAACTGATAATAGGGGATGTTGAATCTTAATGGATGGCTGGGATGTCGAATATCAATAATGCAAATATATGGCGCATGTCTAACGGGGAGGAAAATCTTGCATGGTTGACATATCTATAAATAGACCCCCATCATTGCCAAAGGAGGGACGATTCATTTTTTTTCCCTTTCTTGAAATTCTAAAGTTGAAAAACTATAAATTGAGTTGGGGATTTCAAAGGCTGATTGTAACCTTTGAATTTAATGCATACGAGGACTTAAGAATATAATTTCGCATAGCATATCTTCCTTTAACATACATATTGGACTATTGTCGAATAATTGACATGCATGTGATGCAAACTTGGACTTGAATTTAGACTTTCATGTTAATAATATACTTGGACTTAAGAATATAATTTCATGTTAATAATTGACATGCATGTGACTTGTCTATTTTGCCCATTAACACTTAAGTAAAGGACTACCGTGGATTTGCTCAATTCACTAAATTTTTCCTTGAACAGTTGAATAGAGGTTTGGACAAATCAAAGGGTGTTATTGAGATGTTCTCAAGTAAGATCACTTTGTACATCATTTAGAGTGTTGAGCTAAATTTGTTTCAACATTTTTTGGCGTTGGAAAGAGGGTTGAACGTTCGACTTACTATTGCTTTATCTTACTTTGAAATAATTAAGTTAAAATTTGTTTCAAGAAAATGGTGAAGACTAGGAAGTTTAATGTTTCGAATAAAGAAACTATACAAGCAGCAACCTTTGAGGAGATTACCACTTTGAATTTTGATTTAGAGAACGCCGTAATAGGACTACCTCTGCACCAGCAAAGCCAACAAGTAGTGAAAACAAAATTTAAATTCAACATAACAACTCCTGGTGATGCAAGAAATCCTGGAAAATGTTCTTCTTAGAAGTACTTCAAAGCAATAAAGCTTACTAAAGAAGGGGAAGAAGTCGAATCTCCATGCAAAATGTAGAAAGCTCAATACTTAAAAGGAAGGATAAGGGAAAAAGCACCATTGGCCCACAAAGAAGGAAAGGAAACCAGAATGAAAAATAGCCATATATTCTCCAAATCACAAGAGAAAGAAGATAATAATTCTAAGATGAATCTTCGAAAGGAAAAAAAAGCAAGAAAAGCAAGCAAGAGGATCTATCGAATGGTCAAGCAGCTCGTTCTCATGCAAAGAATATAAGCCTTATAGACAGGATTACCATGATGACGAAACCTACATAAGGGATGTGGCTAACAAAATGGCGAAAGGCATCCGTGATCTTAAAAGGAGTAGGACCCTTGACCTGAGAGTTAATAACAATTTCCGTTAAGCTCCTTTCACAGTGGAGATAATGTTTATTCGAATTCCATCGCACATTAAAATCCCTTCACTAAAGTGTAACGAAACCAATGATCTTGATGACCATCTTTTGGCTTTTAAGAGCCAAATCGATTTTCATAATGCTTCTAGCGTGGTACGTTGTAGGCTCTTCCCTACGATTTTTCAAGAAACAGCTGCCAAATGGTACAGGCACTACAGAGAGAAGACTATTTACGATTGAAAACAATTCTCTTATGAATTTTCAGCACAATTCTGCAGATGCAAATATCCTACCATAGATTGTAGTGTATTGGCTAATATTAAACAAAGACCAAGAGAGTTGTTTGGTGAATTTCTAAAGAGATTCAGCACTTAGGCATTAAAAGCAAAACATGACCACTAAGAAAAAAACTGATGGCAGTATGCTTAGGGTTAATTGAACAGACTCCTTTCTGGAAGGAACTCTATGTCCATGGATGTAGGGATCCACAAGATTTTCACTTCCAGGCTGATAAGTTCATCCACATGGATGAAATGTACCATGCTAAGAAGAAGTCTTAACCAAAAAAGAAAGGAGGAAAATTCAGTTTTGATCACCCCAACAAGAAGCTGAGATGGGATGAAAGTAGAAGAGAAAGACGAGAGGATTCCAAAACCAATTACATAGAATCAAACAAACCCGTCTCCTACATTTTTGCTATAGCCAAAGCTGGAGGAAATTTTCCTGCTTCCTATAAGGTAAGGAACAATTCTAAACCAAAATGAGGAGGAGATTATTGTGCCTACCATAAAGCAAATATGCAAAAAACTGATGAAGGCCATGTCTTAGCAGGGATAACCAAAATATGACCAGATTATGATCTCTAAAGGAGGTTGTTAAGGAAATATAGATGTATTCACATCCCGAAGGGAATAATTCGAGGCCTCCAAATAGTGTTGCGAATTTTGTAGAGAATAATCCTCTATGGGACTTTATTTATCACTTAACAACATATATGTCAATCATGGAGGTCCCCATCTCCCCGGAAGTAGCAAAGGGGCCAAGAAAAGATACATAATGGAAGAGAGGGATGGAGTCTTCTCCATTAGGGAGGAGCCACCGATTAAGAGTCATAAATTTCAACTCCAAATACCCAACTTAACAATAACTCCAAAAGTGCTAAGGGGAGTCAGTCACCCGCATAATGATCCATTGATGATAACTTCACAGATTGGACCCTCTATTGTAAAAAATCTTTGTTTACAGTGGAAGTGTAGTGAATGTCATTTTAAGCATGCTTTTGATTATTTAATATTCAGGAAAAGAAGTTGGAAACGAGCTTCAAGCCTACCTTTAGGTTCAATAATAAAGGGTCTACTCTAATAGGACAGATAAAGCTTTTGCTGCAAATGGGAATTCCACCACACTCCAGAACTTTTGAAACTCTATCCGTAATAATGGACCAACCCTCTAATTATAATGCTTTCTTTGGAAGACCACTCTAGATGAAGTGGATGCATTCATCTCACCAAAATATCTAATGATGAAATTCTTAACTAAGAATGGTTAAGGAACCATAAGAGGAGAACAATTCAATTTCTAAGAACTGTACTTTTCTACACTTGAGAAATCCAAAAGAGATGGTATTTCTTATTATGTCGTAGATAGAAGTAAACTAAACAAAACTGAAATCGAGAATCCCTTAGATAATAGTCTTTCAGGCTTATTATCCGAGGTAACAAAAAAAGAGTAGTTACAAAGCTCGATAATGTATTGAAAACATTCAACTTTTCTAAGAGAAAAAGAAATTGAAAAGAAGAAAACCAAATAACTAGTGAAATGGAGGATGAAGAAGTTATTACTGAATTATATTGCGAACGAAAGCAGGAAATAATAAAATCTACCAAATATATGGAAGAAGTAAGCTTAGATTCACTAGACCCAACTGTTTGCGTAAAAAATGGTCGCAAACACCCAAAGTCGTATGAGTTGGTTGATTTTATGTTGTATTTAGTGATTTGGGTGATTTATGCAAATATATAAAAAGTAGGGACTAAACTGTAAAAGACACACAAATTTATAGTGGTTCGGCCAGAACGTGCCTACGTCCACTTTATATGTTATTCTCCTTTTTTCTTTAGATTACAAGTACAAAGCTTTGATTACAAGTATCTAAAGTTGTTTGAGAGTTCCTTCGAGGCTTGAGCTCTCAAACTTGTCTGCCATTGTTGTACCCTTGCCCCTCTATTTATAGAGTGAGGCTGGGGGCAGGGGTCTTAGATGTTTATAGCTGCTGGTGGGCTTGGGCTGAAGCAATCTGGACTGGCAACTTTGGTTCGGCATTCCTTGGTTCGGCTATGCTTGGAGAGAAGGATGGAGAAGCTTCGGTTCGGTGGTCACCTGGTTCGGTGGTAGGAAAGGAGTGGACTGGTGGAGCTTGGGTTTGGTAGGAGGATGAAGGATGAGATGGTTCGGTGGATTTTGGACCGGTGATGGTGGGTTTGGTCCGGTGATAGCATGGCTCGGTAGTGATAGGTAGGGGATGGTTCGGTGGTGAGTTTGGAGGCATGCTTGGCCGGATGAGACCCGGAACTCTAAATGCGGAATGAGGCTCTGCTTCATACTGCCGAATGAATGAATACCGAACGTACTTTGGCACTGGGAATGCCGGATGACGCTGCCGAATGAAGCCTTATTCTAGATATGCCGAATGACTCTGGTGATGATTACCGAATGAACCATATGTTGTAGACGCCGAATGGGCTTGAGTGTTGGAGCGCCGAATGAACTTTTATATGTGAACTTTGAGTGAAACCCTTGACTTATGTATGCTTGCTTGCTTCTTTTTTCTCTGGTCGTGGTGGAAACGCACACAACATGGATATCCTAGTTTTGACCAAAAAATGGGATAACACTTTGCCCCCCAAAATATGCCTTGCGGTAGGAAGGCGTGTTTTGTAATGCCATGAGCTGGATGTTCGTATCCTGTTGACAACCTGTAAAGAGCTTAATATTTTATATGGCCCCAAATGACGACCGTTCGGGATCGAGCTATTTGGGATGAAGCGCGGCCGTTCATGGTCAAGCGCCTAACTTCAAATGACGATCGTTCGTGATCAAGTCATTTGAGGTGAAGTGCGACCGTGCGCGGTCAAGCGCATAAATCCGTGCATCGATCGTTCGGGATCGAGTCATCTGTAGTGAAATGTGATCGTTCAAGGTCAAGCGCTTTACTTCAAATGACGATCATTCGTGATCGAGTCATTCGAGGTAAAGTGCGACAGTGTGCGGTCAAGTGGTGGTCCTCAAATGACGACCGTACGCGATCAAGCCATTTGAGGTAAGGCGTAACAGTCAGTGATCAGGTGGCGGACCTCAAATGACGACCGTTTGCGATCGAGCCATTTGAGATAAGGTGAGTTGTGCCGTTCGAGGCGAGTTGTGCCGTTCGAGGCGAGTTGTGCCGTTCGAGGCGAGTTTGTGACCGTTCGCGGTCGGGTGCCGTTAGAGGCGAGTTGTGACTGTTCGAAGTCGGGTGCCGTTCGAGGCGAATTGTGACTGTTCGAAGTCGAGTGCCGTTCGAGGCGAATTGTGACTGTTCGAAGTCGGGTGCCGTTCGAGGTGAATGAGTGTGCCCGGGGGGACTTAATATTATCAGTGTTGGAGTCATTGTTTGGGGGAATTTTTCGAATCAAAGACTTCGGCAGTTCGTTGCCATGCAATAGGTGCTAGTGGACCGTTCGCGATCCAACGGGCGTACAAGTAAATAATTTTTTCATAGAATTGTAAATGTTAAAGCAATAGTACCTTACAGCAGAAATGTCCAAACAGGAAGAATTCAAATGTTCAAATCGAAAAAAAAAAGCAAAGCAAGGATGTTAAAGTGTAAGTTCCCACTCCGAAGCAGTCAATGATCATTCAGAGCATGCCTGGAGATCGTTCGCGATCTCGTACATGTGTAAACGATTTAATTGCGTTAGTCGAAGCTTACGACCTGTTCATCGTTATTTTAATCAAGCAATCAATGGATAATCAAATGGTGCCTTGATGCAGGGTCACCTCTAGATGACGTAGAGGGCGGTCGCTCTGGCTCCACCGCTGGAGTTCGCCTCCTCACATACTGAAGGAGCATACCGTTCCTGATATGCCCTTCTACCTCGTCCTTCAAATGCCTACAATCATTAGTGTTATGACCATTCAATTCATGAAATACACAAAACTTATCTGATTTTCTTTCGTCAGAGGTTGGATCCCTTCGCATTGGTCTACGATACGGAACCTGCCCCTTGGTATCCTGATAAATCCGTTCCAAACTCTCATTCAGCTCTGAATAGGTGGTGGAGCGTGGTTCTCTTCGTAGCCACTTTGTCCTGTCATCATTATTCTCAGCCTTTCTTTTTCCTTTGCTAGTCTCCGCACCCTTTCCAGGTGGATTTCCGCTCTTGATTACGTAAACGTCATCTTCTTCCTCTCTTTCTGCACTAGCATCTTCCAAACGCAGAAACTTTTCAGCCTCATGATAGAACTCTCCCAGATTCATAGGCGGGTCCTTGGTTAATGAATTCTTGAACTCTGTATTACCAGCTACTCCAGATACAGCCGCCATCATGATCATAGATGGATCTGGTCGATCCACTGATGCTGCCGTCGCATTAAATCGCGTTAGAAAGCTCCTCAAAGTCTCTCCAGTTTTCTGTTTCAAGGTTGCCAAAGTCATCACATTCTTGGGTCTCGCAATATGAACCCTGAATTGCCTCATGAATCTCTCAATTAAATCTGCCCATGTTGCTATGGAGCCGCTCTCCAGTTGCCTAAACCATAACGCTGCAATGTCCGTCAAATACAGTGGAAAGCACCGGGCCATAACCTCCTCTGATGCCCCCAGCACTTCCATATGTCTCATATACTTCGTTAGATGGACCGTGGGGTCCGTTTTCCCGTTGTACATGTCCAATGATGGTAGCTTGAATTCTGGTGGGTTCCTAGCCATCCTAATCGCAGAAGAAAAAGGACTCCTGTTTACATCTTCCAAGTCTCTGTTTACTAAACCGCCTCTCATAGCTCTTCTAACCATCTCTGCTAATCTGTCATTGTCTCCAAGCTGTAGTTCTCGTTCACTGTCTTCGACCTGCCCCCCAAGTCCGCGGGAGTTTTCATGTGTATGCCTCCCTGGCTGAACGTTCATTCCTCTATTGCTACCAGGTGGTTCGGATGCCCCCATCTCACTTCCCGGGGTCGGATCAACATGCTCTGCGTGAGTGCCCCCTAGCTCTGGTGCTGCGCCAGATGGTCCTGCCCCGTTCTGAACCCCAGTTGCTCCTTGGATTTGTGCTCCAATTTGCCCAATTTGTTGAAGTAAGTTCTGGATCATCTCTTCTTGTCTTCTCATCATGGCCTCCATCTCATCCCTAGTGATGAAGATCGACGCTTGATTCCCTCCTGAGGAAGCCTCTTGACTTCCTTGGTGTTCACTTCTCTCTGGCCTTTGCCTTCTACTTGTTTGTCTCGTCATAACTCTTAGATCTGAACTCTTAGATTTTCAAATTCAACTTCTATCCGATGTAGCGGGAGCTGGTTCTTCTCAGTGAAAGCACCAAAATGTTTGCGTAAAAAATGGCCGCAAACACCCAAAGTCGTATGAGTTGGTTGATTTTATGTTCTATTTAGTGATTTGGGTGATTTATGCAAATATATAAAAAGCAGGGACTAAACTGTAAAAGACACACAGATTTATAGTGGTTCGGCCAGAACGTGCCTACGTCCACTTTATAAGTTATTCTCCTTTTTTCTTTAGATTACAAGTACAAAGCTTTGATTACAGGTATCTAAAATTGTTTGAGAGTTCCTTCCAGGCTTGAGCTCTCAAACTTGTCTGCCATTGTTGTACCCCTGCCCCTCTATTTATAGAGTGAGGCTGGGGGCAGGGGTCTTGGATGTTTATAGCTGCTGGTGGGCTTGGGCTGAAGCAATCTGGACTGGCAACTTTGGTTCGGCATTCCTTGGTTCGGCTATGCTTGGAGAGAAGGATGGAGAAGCTTCGGTTCGGTGGTCACCTGGTTCGGTGGTAGGAAAGGAGTGGACTGGTAGAGCTTGGGTTTGGTAGGAGGATGAAGGATGAGATGGTTCGGTGGATTTTGGACCGGTGATGGTGGGTTTGGTCCGGTGATAGCATGGCTCGGTAGTGATAGGTAGGGGATGGTTCGGTGGTGAGTTTGGAGGCATGCTTGGCCGGATGAGACCCGGAACTCTAAATGCGGAATGAGGCTCTGCTTCATACTGCCGAATGAATGAATACCGAATGTACTTTGGCACTGGGAATGCCGGATGACGCTGCCGAATGAAGCCTTATTCTAGATATGCCGAATGACTCTGGTGATGATTACCGAATGAACCATATGTTGTAGACGCCGAATGGGCTTGAGTGTTGGAGCGTCGAATGAACTTTTATATGTGAACTTTGAGTGAAACCCTTGACTTATGTATGCTTGCTTGCTTCTTTTTGCTCCGGTCGTGGTGGAAACGCACACAACATGGATATCCTAGTTTTGACCAAAAAATGGGATAACACCAACAAAAACGGTAAAGATTGAAAAAGAATTATGCAGCAAACTCAAAGGAGAATTTATCCAATTTCTCCAATCCAATAAGGATGTCTCTACCTGGACCCATTTGGACATGATTAGGATAGATCCAATAGTTATTAGCCCCACTCTAAATATAGGTCCAAATATTGTCCCTATTCGACAAAAGAAAAGGTAGTTCGATAAAGTTTGTGCCAATGAATTAAGGGAAGAAATCAAAATATTACTTGAGAATGGGTTTATTAGAGAAGCGTGTTACCCCTAATGGCTAGCCAATGCCGTGTTAGTTAAAATGTTCAATTTAAAATGAAGAACGTGTGTCGATTACACCGATCTAAACAAAGCATGCCCTATAGATTACTATCCTTTACCCCGAGTAGAGTAGTTGGTTGATGCCACAAGTGGACATAAGCTATTATCTTTATTAGATGCATATTCAGCTTATAATCAAATTCCCATATTCAAATAAGATGAAGAAAACACAAGTTTCCTAAAAGAGTAGAGGATTTATTGCTACAAAGTTATGCCTTTTGGACTAAAAAATGCATGGGCTACGTATCAGGAGTTATTAGACAGATATTTTAAGAACAAACTGGCCGGAACATGGTGGTGTATGCGGACGATATGCTGGTCAAATCTCAAGAGGAAATTATTCATCTAAAAGACCTTGAGGAGATGTTTGGATACTAAGAATGTATCAAACGATGCTCAATCCATAGAAATGTTATTTGGGAATACAATCCGAGAAATGTCTAGGATATATTGTCAGTGCTTAGGGTATTGAGGCCAAACCTGACCAAATCAAAGCAATTAAGGGTATGGAAGAGCCAAAAACAAATATAGATTTGATAAGCTTAAATGATAAGGTGGCATCGATAAATAGATTTATGTCCAAGGCTACTGATATGTGCATTCTTTTCTTTGATGTGATTAAGAAAAAGAAGAACTTTAATGGGGAGAAGGTTGTAGAAAAGCCTTCAAAGAATTAAAGGACCATCTTGAGAAACCTCCAATCTTATGTAGTCCCATAGATGGATAGAATCTATACCTTTACATCGCAGTCTTTGAACATGCGGTAAGTTGGGTTTTAGTAAGAAAAGAAAATAAAACCCGGCGTCCTGTAAATTATACTAGTAAAAGGCTGAAAGAGGGGGAAGCTGGATATCTAGTTATAGAGAAGTTGGCAACTGTCTAATTCTCATTGCTCGAAAGTTGAGAGCCTATTTTTAAGCACGGCCAATCAAAGTCTTAACTAATTTTCTGCTTAAGCAAGTTTTAAGTAAGCCTGAAGCATCAGGAAGGTTAAAAAATTAGGAAAAGAGCTAAGCCAATATGAGATTGAATTCCAACCCCGAGTGGCAAATAAAGTGCATGCTGTAGCCGATTTCGTCAACGAATGTACATGATTTATTATAGAACAGACAAAAAGGAAGAAGGATTTGAATCCTAAATGGTAATTGTTTGTTGATGGAGCCTCAAATAAGCAAAGGGCAGGTGTAGGATACATAATCATTACTCATGGTGGACATCGATTACACTATTGAATAAAGTTAGGCTTTCCCGCTACCAACAATGTAGCTGAGTATGAATAAATGGTAGCTAGACTTACCTCTGCCCTTTAGTTGAAGATCCTAAGAATAGAGATTTTCAGCGATTCTAAATTAATGGTCAGTCAAAAAGGTGTTGAACATACCAAACAAAAGATGCAAAATTGCTCTTTTAAGTCAAAAAGGTGTTGAAAATGTTAACCCAATTTAAAGAATTTTCAATACACCAAGTACCTTGAGGAAAAAAATTCTCAAGCCGATTTTTCGGCAATGCTGGCTTGCTCACAAGGAGCACTAAAAACAAGAATTATTTTGGTAACCTTCAAGCAGAATCCCAGCATTGAGGAAAAATTCCCCAAACCAAAAAAATGAAGTTATGGTATTGACGTGATCCAAAACTCTTACATACGTGGAAAAAGAAAACAAGTTGGGAAGTGGAAACAATGGAATTCAAAAAGGAACCATCCATATGGAAATGTACAGTCAGTATGAGAACAATTGGATGACGCCTATTGTTAAGTAGTTGGTAAAAGGGAAACTACTAAAAAATAGAAAGGAAGCTAGAAAGATAAGACACCAATCTCCAAATTTTATTATGATGGATGTAACACTTTATAAAGGAGGATATTCACTCCCTTACTTAAGATGTGTTAGTCTGCAAAGTTGCACAAAATTGTTAAGAGATGAAAGATTCTGTGGAGATCATTCTAATGATAAAAAATTAGCCAAAAAGGTCATGAGGAAAGGTTTCTATCAGCCCTATATGAATAACGTAAAGAGATATGAGAAATTTCAAAGCTTTCAACAATTCCACATATGCCCCCAAGTGAGTCAACCTCAATCTCAAATTCGTGGCCCTTTGATGTGTGGTGAATCGACTTAATTGGACCATCACCTATGCCTAAAGGCGGAGCAAAGATTGTAGTCATAGCTATCAACTACTTTACCAAATGGGTAGAGGAAGAATCATTACCAAATATAACTTCAAGAAAGGTACTATAGTTTGTGATTAAGAACATAATCACCCAGTTTGGAATGCCGCATAAAATAATATCCGACGATAGAAATCAATTTTAAATTGAGGAATTCACCAAATTTTGCAACAAGATGGAATAATCAAAAGTTTTTAGCTTAACACAAGGCTAGTGGAGTCATTGAGGCTGCCAACAAAACCATTAAGAATCTCCTCAAGAAACGAATGGACAAAGTAAAAGGAAATTGGGTAGAAGAATTACCACTCGTGCGTTGGGATTATCGGACTTCTACTAAGACTACAATAGGACATACTTAATTTTCATTGGCATATAGATTTGAAGCAATGCTACGAATTGAAACTGAAATACTATCCCATTAGAGGATTGCATATGCTTTCAATCACGATCAAGAGCTGAAGAGAGAATCCCAAATTTTGATCAACGAGTTAAGGGATGAAGCCGCCATACAGGCGGCCAAATATTAAAGAAGGGTATCAAAATATTATAACCTCAAAATTAAGGAAAGATCATTCCAAAAAGTTGACCTAGTGCTCCAAAATGTCATGGAAAATATCAAGAATTCGAAAAATGGACTGCTCGGAACAAATTGAGAAGAACCCCTTGTTATCCACAAATTAATCCCACCAGGGACTTATCGACTATGCCAAACTGATAGCAACATAATAATAGTAGCTTGGAATGCCAAACATATGGGACCGTATATTCCTACAATAGATGAATAAAGAAATTGAGATAAATATATTTACAAAATCAGTAATCAAAAGAAAGAAAGGAACTTATAAAGGAAAAATCTTTAATCCCACATAAGATCCTAGTCAAAGTACCTCCTAGAGGGAGGTCAGAGTAAGCCGCTAGTCCTACCTATAAGGCCTGGCCAGAGCATTGCAAGCCTTCGGTCCCGTCTACATGGCCTGGATGGAGTGTTCCCTAGAGGGAGGATAAAGTAAGCCTTTGGTCCCACTTAAGATGGCCTAGCAAAAGCATAAACCATCTTTCGGTTCTGCTTATAAGGCCTGACTGGAGTGCTTCCTAAAGGGAGGATGGGTAAGAGTTTGATTCTGCCTAAGATGGCTAACCAAATGCACCGACCGGCCAAAATCACTACCTAAGATGTCTATAAGGGGCGAAAAAGGTTAAATCTTAAAACATTACCTAAGATGGTAGTAAGTTGTAATGACCCACCTTTTTGGATCGTTCAAATCGATAATAAACCAAACATGTCAAACTCAAACCATTCAAAAGGGAGGATTGTTATTGGATAAATAAGAGAAAGAAGAGAAAGAACAAAATAAAACAAAGAATCTCATAGCGGAATGATAAAATATAACAATCAAATGAACAGTTTATGAAGCTGTTCACAAATAACATTTGATTACACTTTTATAATACAAATCAGAGTAACATACAGCAGGAATAAATATATAATACAGCGGAACAACATGATGCAGTGGTAAAAATTATAATCAATAATAAAAATACTAAATCTTCATCTTCGTCCTCCAGAAGTAAAGTCTTCAATACAGTAAAAAGCTTAGACTGATCCGAGCGTAATGAAAAGACAAAACACTCTAGTCAGAACTAAAAGATCTTATGTAAGTTAAATCAACAATAAATAAATATGAGTGTGATGGCTTTAGAGATGTTTACGGGATTTGACATCTCCTATCCAGTGTCTAACGTGAGTGCAATAACTTAAGAGATGTTCGAGATTTCATCTCCGGATCCGTTAAACTATCTACATACATAGTATAATACACTATTATAATAGTGTCTACAGTAAAGTATTATAATAGCGTTAAGGCTTTACCCATATCCCCCTTAACACATTTTTATATATTCCCGTAATCTATAAACTACTGTGATTCCTCCATAAACTGGAGGGCTATCAGAAGGAACTCTATAAGTACGGTACAAATCAAACTCGTAGAAGGCGCGATAAGGCACGTAAGGCAATTCCACGATAGGATTCTGCCATTTACACTCCAGACTGGTGGTAACGCATAGCAGCTACTATCGCCCGCCTCGAAACACACTTCCATAATCAAATCGAGGGATGGCCACCAAATTAATCACAAAGTCATAATATGGTATCGAAGAAGCATGTCCGATCAGAGGTGCGACCTCACTTGGCCCGGTATAGCTCTTGT
Source organism: Allium cepa (assembly GCA_030765085.1). Classification (NCBI taxonomy): domain Eukaryota; kingdom Viridiplantae; phylum Streptophyta; class Magnoliopsida; order Asparagales; family Amaryllidaceae; genus Allium; species Allium cepa. The sequence goes on from CM060946.1 coordinate 77,195,647, forward strand.
TTTAGTCACATCAAGCTGAATCGAGACACTCAGGGCTATAGTAATACCTCATATAGAATCGTTTTCCAAACCATCCTACTTCATTCTAGAATCTCTACCACGTGCATAGTTGTTAAAGTGGTTTTCGGTATTGGCAAAGCGTATGACAGTATCCGACCTCGGTCTCTTTAACAAACAAACGCTTATTTCACACCGATTGGTTCTCTTATATTTCCAAAAATCATTCCATAATTGAAATCAAAATATCATATTCTCAAAACTATAACACTTTTGAAAACATATTAATTTTTAAAATCATATTCATAAGTAGGTTAAACTCTCATATCAAAATAATCATAATATTGACGCAAAATATGTTGTTTCACTAGAAAATATCATTTCCAATTCCAATGTAGGTTATTACATCATTTAACCATATACATTTTTAAATCAAGGATTTAAATATAAACACTTCAATTTTACACATGTTGAAATTTAGAAAATAGTTAAGATAGTCATAAGTAGTTTAAATAGTTTTAAAATAGTTTAAAATAGTAAAATACTTTAAATAGTTTAAATGGTTTAAATAGTTTAGAATAGATTAAAATAGTTTTAAATAGTTAAAATGGTTTAAAATAGTTAAAATACTTTAAAATGGTTAAAATACTTTAAAATAGTTTAAATGGTTTAAAATAGTTAAGAATAGATTAAAATAGTTTTAAATAGTTAAAATAGTTTAAAGTAGTGAAAATACTTTAAGTAGTTTAAATGATTTAAAATAGTTTAGAATAGATTAAAATAGATTTAACTAGTTAAAATAGTTTAAAATAGTTAAAATACTTCAAAATAGTTTAAATGGTTTAAAATAGTTTAGAATAGATTAAAATAGATTTAAATAGTTAAAATAGTTTGAAATAGATTAAATTAGTTTAAATATAGATGAAAACAATTAAATAGTTTAAATAGGTTAAAATAGTTTATAAATAGATTAAAATAAATAAATAAATAAATAAATAAAATAGTTTAAAAATAGATTTACTATAGTTTTAATAGTTTAATATAAAATAGTTTGATTATGGAAATGATTATAAAGTAAATAGTTTGAAAATCTAAATAAATCCAAAGTTAAAATAATATATCTTTAAGCAGTTTACATTAAAATAATTAATTTGAAATTAGTATCAAATTAAACTATTTCATCCATTTCAGCAAATCTGGACCATATCCCGATTTCAACAAAACTAAATTTGCTTTCAACAAAAATTCCCAAAAATAATTTCAATTTATATCAATTTCAAATTCATATTTGAAATAAAATTTTAAAACACTTCAAATTCATAGATTTCGAAGTTTAAATGTTTAAACATTTCAATAACTCAATTTCGATAAATTGATTTATATTTCACAATTAAACTTTGAAATTTCAATTTGATTTCTTTAAACAATTTCTTTAAACCAATTCTATTTTCAACATTTAAAGTTTGGATTTTCGAAAATAATTCTGTGTATATTAATCTAATTCTGTTTCAAAATATAATTTAACTGAATTCAAAAATTTAGTATTTAAAAATTATTTTAATTTAACTAATCTAGTGTCCCTATATAATTTTCTACCTTATGGTCAAGTGATACAGATATTTATCATTTCAATCCATAATAATTTAATTTTACAGATATATATCGTTTCAATCTACAATCCCAAATAAATTCAAAATCTATAAAATCGCTCGGGTTCATCATTTCAACCCAATATGATTTTTCCCTAATCTAAAGATCGTTTGGGTCTATATCATTTCAACCCACAGTGATTTTCCTAACAATAACTAAGGAAACTTGCAGTGTGATAATAATATATAAATATAACATCCAGTCATTCAATATCAACAATTAAACATCTATCACAATCATTATTCAAACCAACCAATAAATAACAACAATTGATTGATTATCAATTGTAGGCATTTACAATTTAAAATTCAATATTAAACTAAATGGCGATTAAATTCAATAAAAGTCATATTTAACTGGAATAACGACTTAAATATACCAAACATCAACCAGTCAATTTCTAATTACATCATAAATTTAATTTAACTAATATTAGATAATTTAATAGTTGTTAGTGGGTTATCGTCGATTTAAAATCCAAGTAAAGCCCAAAATCCAACTATCTCCAAATGCAGCCAGCTACTTTCATATCGTCCGGAATTTCGATATGATTGCAATGGAGAAAACCGCGTGTTAATCCGGGCTCTTATGCAAAAGTTATTAACGTTAGAAGATTGGAAAATTTAGGCCCTGAGTCGACGTCGAGTCTTACTTCGATCCGTCGCCTCAAATCCCCGGTGCCTGCTTTGAGTTTTTGCCAAAACGACCCGAGACTCGAGTCATTTGGTTCCTGACCCAAAGTCGCTGCAGGGTTTTCGCCTCTGGAACCCAAAGTCGCCCTAGATCCGCTTTTTTTTTGAAATTGAAATTAGGTTTTGGAATTTAGGAATTAGGTTTTATGTTCTGTCGTTTTAGAATGATGAAGAAGATGTACTGTAACGACCCACCTTTTTGGACAGTTTAAACGGACAATAAATCACACATGTCAGAGTCAAACCATTCAAAAGGGAGAATTTTTATGGGGAAAATTAGAAAAAGAAGAGAAAAGAAAGAAAAAAACACAGAATCACATAGCAGAATGAAAAAATGTAATAATCAAATAAACAGTTCATGAAGCTGTTTTACAAATAACATTGATTATGCTTCAATATAATCAGAGTTACACATACAGTAGGAATGAATAAAAAAATGTAGTTGAAAACAAGATGCACTATAAAAATATAATAAACAACATACAAATCTTTGTCCTCCAGAGATAAATGGAATTCAATACACTTAAAAGCTCGCACTAACCTGAACGTAATGAAAATAAAAAACACTTGACTCAGAACTGAAAGATCTTATGTAAGTCAAATCAATAGTAAATAAATATAAGTATAAAGGCGTCGAAGATGTTTACGAAATTTTACATCTTCTATCCAGTGTCTAACATGCGTGCAATAACTTAAGAGATGTTCGGGATTTCCATCTCCTAAGGATCCGTTAAACTATATATATACATAGTACAATGCGCTATTATAATATGTCTACAGTAAAGTAAAATATTAATATAGCGCTAAAGCGTTACCCATATCCCCCATAACACATTTTATATAAATGTCGCAGTCTATACGGTTCTGTAAACTCCACCCTAAACTGGTGGGCTATTAGAGAGCACTCTATAGGTACGACATAAACCAAACTCGTAATGGCGCGCGCAATAAGGCATGTGACAAGACATGCGAGGCAATGCTAGGGTAGGATTCTACCATTTGCACTCCCGGACTGGTGGTAACACATAGCAGCTACTACTACCCACCTCGAAACACACTTCCATAATTAAATCGAGTGGGCCACCAAATCAATCACAAAGTTATAATATGGTATCGATCAAGCATGTTCGATCGAAGGTGTGACCTCACTTGTCCCGGTGTAGCACATGTTTTAGTCATATCAGGTTGACTCGAGAGAGTTAGGACTACGATAATATCTCATACAAAATCGTTCGCTAAGCCATCCTTCTTCATTCTGGAATCTCCACCACGTACACGGTTGTTAAAGTGGCTTTCGGTATTGGCAGAGAGTATGACAATATCCGATCGCGGTCTCTTTAACAACCAAACGCTTATTTCATACCGGATGGTTCTTTTACATTTCCAAAATCGATTCATAATTGATGTCAAAATATCTTGTTCAACTCAAACCATATCACTTTTGAAATCATATTCACTTTTGAAATCCTACGCATTTTCGAAATCATATTCACAAAATAGGTTAAACCCTCATTTCAAAATCATCATATTTACTCAGATATGTTATTTCCCTAGAAAATATCATTTCAAATTCCAACTTAGGTTATAACATCATTTAAACATATTCGCTTTTAAATATAGGATTTAAATATAAAAACTTCAACTTACAAAGTTTGAAACTTAGAATAGAGTTTAGATAGTCATAAATAGTTTAAATAGTTTTAAAATAGTTTAAAAAAGTTAAAGTACTTTAAAGTAGTTTAAAATAGTTTAAAATAGTTTAAATGATTTTAAAATAGTTTAAAATGGACTAAAATAGTTTAAGTAGTTTAAAATATTTTAAAATAGTTTAAATAGTTTAAAATAAATTAAATTAGTTTAAATATAGATTGAAATAGTTAAATAGTTTAGAATATAATAAAATAGTTAATTATTTTAAAATGGATTAAAAATAAGTTAAAAATAGGTTAAATACAGTTTTAATACTTTAATATAAAATAGTTTGATTATTGGAAATGGTTTATGTAGTAAATAATTTGAGAATCTAAATAAATCTGAATTTAAAATAATATAACTTTAAACGATTTACATTAAAATAATTAATTTGAAATTAATATCAAACTAAGCTATTTCTTTCATTTCAACAAATCTGGACCATATCTAGATTTCAACAAAACTAAATTTTCTTTCGATACAAATACCAAAAAAAATATTTCAGTTATATCGATTTCAAATTCATGTTTGAACTACAATTTTAATGCACTTCAAATGTAGTAGATTTCAAAGTTTAATTTTCAACATATCAATAACTCAATTTCGATAAATTTCATCTATTTTTTCAAATTTCAATGTTGAAATTATGATTTAAATTCCTTAAACAATTCATTGAACCGGTTTCAATTTCAACATTTAAAGCTTGGATTTTCAAAAATAATTCAGTTTAAATGAACAATTTTTTTTCAAAATATCATTTAACTAAATTCAAAAATTAAGGATTTAAGGATCATTTAATTTAACCAATCCGGTGTCAATATATAATTTTCTACACTATGGTTAAGTGATACAGATATATATCATTTCCACCCGCAATAATTTAAATTTACCGGTATATGTCATTTCAACCCGTAATCCCGAGTTAAAATTAAAATCCATAAATTCGCTCGAATCTATCATTTCAACTCATAATGATTTTTCCTATCTGTAAAATCCTTCGGGCATGTATCATTTCAAACTATAGTGATTTTTCCTAACAGTAAACTAAGGGAACTTGCAGTGTGATAATAATATATAAATTAACCTTCAGTCATCCACTATCAATAATTAAACATCCATCACAATCATCATTCAAATCAACCAATAAATAATAACAATTGACCGGCTATCATTAACAGGTATTCAATTGGCAATTTAAATTCAACAATAAATTAAATGGTAATTTAATTCAATAAAATTCAGATTTAATTGGCATGACAAATTAAAAATACCAAACGACGATCAGTCAACTTCTAATCACATCATAAATTTGATTTAACTAACATAAGACAACTAGTAGTTGTGAGTGGGTTAAAACACTCATCTTTAATTTCAAATAGATTTAAAATCCAAATAAAGGCCCAAAATTTAACAGTCTAAAATTTCGCCCAAACCAATTCCATAATGTCCATAATTTCGATACGATCACAATGGAAAAAACCACGTGCGAATTCGAGCTCTCATGCGAAAGTTATTAACTTTAGAAGATTGGAAAATTTAGGCCCTGAGTCGACTTCGGGTTCAACTTCAGTACGCCGCCTCAAATCCCCGGTGCTTGCTCTGATTTTTTGCCAAAATGACCCTAGACCCAATCATTTGCTTCCTGACCCGAATTCGCTGCAGGGTTTTTGTCTCTGGAACCCGAAGTCGCTGCAGGGTTTTTGCCTCTGGAACCCGAAGTCACTGCAGGGTTTTTGCCTCTGGAACCCGAAGTCGTTGCAGGGTTTTTGCCTCTGGAACTCGAAGTCGTTGTAGACCTACAAATTTTATTTTATTTTTGTAATCGAAGTTAGATTTTGGAATTCGGGAATTAGGTTCGATGTTCTATCGTTTGAGAAGGAGGAAGAAGACATAGGTACAAAAATAATGAAATGAGAAACAACTAGGATTTATAACACCTTATATATATGCAGGGTTGGATCGAAACGATAACAACGACTCGAAAAGCCTGTTTCGTACCCGAACGAAAATGGGTCATCCAATATATAGAAATATAGGTTTTTAGTATTTTTAAACTCAATGGAACTTGTTTTAAACCGTAATTCCATTGCACATAGAAGTTAGCTTTTAAAATTAGATTATATTCATTTAAATCCTTCTAATTGATTTCTACACCTTTCAAGCACGTACGATCAAACGACAAGTCCGATCGCTATAAAACTTGAAATCCTACAATAATCCACTATTTCAGAACCTATGAAACTGTTTCATCGATTTCCGAGATAGTGGCCAAAATGGATAATTTTCATGTTAATTAAATAATTTATTATTAGACTGGTTTAATCACTTTTAAATTCAAATTAAACAGTTAATAATTTCTTCGATTTTGATTACAGAGAAATTTAATAATCTTTTAAAACTAAATTATTCTTATTAAACCTAAGATTTAAATATTACACTAATTACAGCATTCAATTGCAATTGCAATAAATTTATTAATTGTACTTTATATTCCAATAAATTCATTTATTTTGATTTACATCTTATTATTCAATCATCCAATACCAATATGCATTCATTGACACTAGTTCACTTTTTATTACAATCTTTTCTACAGTTAACTTAACTTAAATTAACAACAATATTAAATTGCATTAAACATTGTTAATTTCCAAACTAATTTCAATGTAACAAATAATAAGATGGTAAATAAGCAATTATTACTTTTACATACTTTAATCATATTTATAAGTTTATTGTTTCAACCAGATTATAAATCTGCATACACATAATTGATTTCACGGTATATTCCAAAACCAATTAAATAAAATGACATACAATTTCATTATTAACACAACATTGAATTTATTCCTTATTTATGATTATAACCAGATTTACTTTACATTTATTTCAATTGATTGAAATTACATTAAAGTAACTGTTAAAACATTCAAAAACATTATTAAATCATATACCAAATATTTTTTCTTATTAATAAATCATAAATTTTATTCCTTACAATATTAAATTTCCAAAATCTTATTTAATTTCAATTAATTACATACAGTCTCACTATTTACCACAACATTTTATTTATTTCATTATTTACATCTATAACCAAATTAACCTTACAATAATTTCAGTTGATTAAAATTACATTATAATAGTTATCAGTTACCTTAAATCAATCTTATTAAATCACATTCTAATAGTCTTTCCCATTTGTAAATCATAAACTTTTATTTCACATAATGTTGAATTCTAAATCTTTTTAAATTTAATATTTTTAATTATCGAAAAATGCGAGTCGTTATATTCTCCACCACTCAAAACTTTTCTTCCTTGAAAAGGAAAAAAGGAATTAAGAAATTAATATATTTGATTCAACGTATTCAATTTATAACAATTAATTTACATAATTTAATATTTTAAATAAATGTACTAATTAATTAATAAACCATCGAATCTTCATTTTCAAGTTTAATAAAGTTTGAATATATTTCACTTTCACAAAAAATTTCTAAGTCTAAAATTCACGGAAAATTTCGGTAGAGTCTCCTTCACACCGATCGGTCCTGGAAAATAACAATATAAATAACTACAATATATATATATATATATATATCATATTTCAATAATAAAATATCCCAAACCACGGGAAAAATAAAATATTGCTATAAAACCGTAATCCGAAAACTTACCTATTTATCGGGTAAACAACTTTATTTATGAAATCAAAAGCAGTAGTTATTGCTTCCATAACCTTTATTTCACTTATATAATCCAAAGAGTGAGAATTATGTAAAAGAGCAAATATTTGGTTGTTTCCAATTAGTAACAAAAGCAAATCAACACAGAACATATGCAAACAAAATAATACAACCATTATATGCAACAAAAGAATCTATCAAACAATCAATAACAACCAAACTCACGGTTTGTTCATGTTCGGACACTCTTCATCGTACCAAGTTGATAAATAACTACCAAGTATACCTTATGCTCAACAGCCTTAGACAATAACTTAATAGATTATTCATACATCCTAGACAATTAGAAGTATCCTTTCCCAAACTTCCCACTAGTCAAACAACAAAGAATTTTTTATCTTATTTAAGTTTATTCTATTGGTTTCTTCTCACATTATTCACTTTTCATTTATTTTATATTTTCTTTCATTTATGCAGAATCATTTTACTTATTTACACTCATTTACTTATATAAGTTAATTTCCATTCAGTATTTAAAAAAAACAATAAATTTCATTGTTTAAGTATTGCATACATTTATTACAGTTTATTTCACATTTTCTTTCCATCATAGTGTCATTTAATAACAAACTTATTTATGAATCAGTTCAATCATTTCTTAAGTTTACAAAATTTAACTAAGCGATGTTCACTTTTACAATTCAATCTAATTATTAGCATTTCAAACATTAACTTATGCTTATAACATTTCTTGTACATCAAGATTCTTATTTATAGAAACAATTCCATTTGAACACTTTTATTACTTAGTTTCACTTATATAATATTCTATTACATATCCTATTTAACATTACAACTTTTTAAACATTTTTGGTAGGTTTTATATATTTTGTTTAGAATGTAACTGAATGTTACACAAGTTTATCTGACTCATTTTAGTTAACAAAATGTTCAATGATTACATCTTCTAAATTTTCATTACTCTTTAATTTATAAGTGACAACCTTTAATTAATTTACGTTTCATCAATCACTTAACTCTTAAATTCTTATTTTTCATTTTAGGAGTTTCCAATTATGATTACGGTCAAGATTTCATTCATTATAATAACTAAAATTTCTAATTTGCGAAAATTTAAGAACTAAATACCGGGTTCCATTTTCAAATCATTTTAAAATAATTGATACTCATATCTTTTATATATCAACTATATTTAGAAATTTAAAATTATGATTTGTTTATCAAAACAAATGTGTAGTAAAACTACAACAGTGGTCTTTCCACTTTGAAACTCGAAAATGAACGTCAATGATGCATGCACTCATCGCCGAAATTATCTTCCAAAGATAGAGAGGGAAGTACAGAACTTATTTCCTTAAATTCTTTTAAAACATTTCCTTCAAATTACATTGAAAATATTTATATCCGAAATACTTCCAAATAATACTAATATCATATTCCAAAATCTTTTGAAAACCAATTTCAAATCCCAGGAAATTAAGTTCCCAAATTTCCACATTTTTAATTTATTTGTAAATTCTATTCTACGACCAATATTTATAAAATTTCACTTTCCAACAAACAAATATAACATACAACTATGACATTTACAAAATTTATTCTTTTGTATACAAAATATAATACTAGCTAAAATTATTTCATTTACCTATATCTCAAAAACAATAGTGTTGGTTTCCTTATTAAGTGTTCAGAAATCCTTATCGAAGCCATATCGTCCTACATATCGACTAGAATTTATAAATACTAAACAGAACAAATTAACACAATATAAAACATTTTATAACACTAGCAAGTACCCTCTCTCATATATATACACTCAAACAACTCATTCGAAGGTATTACTACCTAATCTCTAATGAGTCAGACCCCATAAAGCTAAGGTTATCGCTAAACCAAAACTCAGATACCAAATATAATGACCCACTTTTTTGGACCATTTAAATCAACAATAAACCACATATTTCAGAGTCAAACCATTTAAAAGGGAGGATTGTTATGGGAAAAATAAGAAAAAAAAGAGAAAAGAAAGAAAACAAAATGCAGAATATCACAGCGGAGTGATAAAATATAATAATCAAATAAATAGTTCATGAAGCTATTTGTAACAACCCGGTATTTTGCATTTTTTTTATTTTATGTTATTTATTTTATTATTGCCATTGGACGATTAATATCGTCTATTAATTGCTGTTGGTGTTTTTAATCGGTAGAAATTCTTTTGAAAATTTGTTGAAAGGGCATGGGCTTTATAAATATTTTTGGGCCATGTTTTAATTGGGGCTGTGATAATTATCAATACCCCCTTTTTTCTACCATCATTCAGTTTCATTCGTAACTCTAAAAACGAAATCACGAAAGAATAAAAATAGTGGCCGTTCCTTTCTTCCTCTTCGACATTTAGGGCTTCGCGTGAACTGGGTCGCCACTTCATCCCGATTGATTTGGTGTTCGTGGCTACCCCAGTTCTCGATCGAGTTCAAGCTCTGGCTTCGCTCGATTGCTGGTGTGCTCGGCTTCTTCTAAATTCGTCGACAAGGTGAGTAAGTCTCACATCTAATTCGAACTCCATGATTCTTCTATTTCTTTTCTTCGTATATTTTGTTGCTGTTTAACATGACTTTGATCATTTGAGTTTTCGGCTGTTAATTGTGGTTCGATATTGTTGATTTCTCTGATGATTCTCTATTCACTCGGGTTTGAATACTTGATTGAATGTTGAGATTTATCTCTGACCTTTTCCAATTCGTATATATTTTGTGATGCTTGCTTACTGATTTTCTCGGCATCAATTTCCTTTGACTTCGGTATCCTTTGTTGGCCACGGCTTCGATTTTTGACTTGGTGATAAGGTCTGGAAATAATTTAAAAAGAAAACAATTACACTTGAATTTTATTTGACGATGTGAATTATTTTGGCTGACTTCAGTCACTTCGATTTGGTCGATATCCTTTTCTCTGATGACTTCGGTCTTAACAGGAAATCTTCACTGACCTGTACATTGTTGTTTCACTGTTTCACATGTACATCGTGTTTATGTCGTTTTGATATCTGGTTCGGTTCGATACACTGTGGCTTCACTGTAATTTGTTCAACTTGGAATTTGCTTCAGGCACTTGTTCATTTTCGACCATTCGTGTCACCCTGACTTGTTTAATGTCGGCCTTGACACTTTAAACTTGATATTAATTTGAAAACTGCATCTGACTTTTGAAGTTCCACATTTTTATGATTTTGTTCGCTGCTATGTATTGGTTTCTCGAGACTAGTCACTGCCTCGTATTTACAGTGCCTTATGGTCACTGTCTTGATTTGGTTTCTTGATGAACATGAATATGTACATGCGATGTTTCGGAGTCACAGCCTTCTTGAACCTGTTGCACTTGTTGTTTTCACTTCAGTATTGCTTTATCTGGTATTTCAATTTGATGTTGTTGGCCTTCATGTGCCCTTGACTTTTGCCATGGTATTCACCTATTTAGTTTTAGCTTGCACATATTTGTGAATAGGTCGTGTTTGGTTTTGAACTGTTTCATGTTGGCTTGGGTTTTGGCCTTTCAGCTATGTAGTCTCAGGCAATTGTATTCTCGGTCATTTTGTGGTAGCTGCTGTTGTTAGCTATACTTGATTATTTGAGCTTGCATTTGTTAGTTATGTCGTACTTCACTATTGTATGGTCTTTGTTAACATTGTTCTCTTGCTCGATCACCTGCTATGTCTTGTTCATCTGGTTATATTGAGTCAGGTTTATCATGTATTACTTTGGTATTGTTGCATTGTAGTTGCATCACTAGTCTTTGCTCCATGTAGGCACTGCCTGTGTGTAGCTCCAGTTGCAAGTGCATCTGTGGATTAGTTCTTGTTTGGGTTTTTGTTTGCACCTGCTTCTGATTCATATTTGAGGCAGTTTGCATATATGGGCTAATATGTGTTTGTGTTCATATTCACTTGGTGGCATTTGTGTGCTGTTATGTTGGTTTGGCCTTGCTAGAGTACTTCATTTGTGGTCACTGACTTGAGTCTTGTTGCATTGGTTATCTCACTTGATTTTGTTTGAGCTTGTACACTTTTACTGCACCTGTGTTGAATCCAGTTTTAAACTCGGGTTTGACCTTGTGTTTGATTGTGAATTTTCATTGGGTACATCATCACTGTAGTGGCAAGGCAGTGCACACAAGCATGAACTGCAGCCACACGGTATTCATTGGGCACATCATCACTGTGGTGGCAAGGCAGTGAACGCAAGCGTGAACTGCAGCCACACTGTATTGCTTTTATTGATATTCTAATTGCTTTTGTTGCGTATTTCCATATGCTGTAGTGGCGAGGCAGTACACGCGTGCGTGTACTGCAGCCCTACCAGATTGATGTTCAGTTGATGTTTTCAATTGCTGGATTTGTTTCGTGTTGCCAATTCAATATTTTCAATTGTATTTTGATTTGCTTTAATCTACCGATTTGCTGTTTAACACCGATACGTGTTATATTTATCGTTATCCAATTTCTTATTAAAGGGATTGGATATGCGAGATTTCTGTGACGGTCGTCTGTTTGATATTTGATTATTATTGCTTCTGTGCATTAATAACTGAGTTTGAATTAGACTGACCCGGGTATTATTTTCTTTTGAATGTAATATTCGGGTCAGACCTGAGTTATTTCAGGTTGTAGATATTCTGCTTTGGGTTGCTGCTAGAGCTATGAAGTCCTTTCATATCTTTTGGAGTAGCCGTCGTCATTTATAGTAGTCAGTGTAATTGTATTGGAAGATATGTATTCATGTATATTATATACGTTAATGTACTTGTATATGTAACTTCCTGAGTCGACTGTTGTAGTTGTATCACATGTACCGTGTCAAATGTATTGTAACTGACATCAGTTATTATATATATATATATATATACACATACACACACACACACACACACACACATATATATATATATATATGAGACTTTCTGTTTCATCTGTGTTCCGCATTTATATTATCTGTGTTATTATTTCATATTTTGTCATAAACTATTATGAACTATCGTAGTTCGTTTTATTCTGGAATTAGGGTATGTTGATGGGAGTAAATGAATCAGAGATGAAAAATGAAAGAATATATATACCACTCCTATCGAGATAACCAATACTAATGTAAGGCCTAACTACAGATAGCCGCTCCTCAACAGCCTTATTCTCTGCACTAGTCGACAGCACTACACCGTAGTGTTCTTGGCTAGCGTGGGCATAGAGGTGGGGCGTCACAGCTTAGTATCAGAGCCTGGGGTTTAGAACAAATATAAAACATAACTTAGATGGAATATGTGTTACAACTAATTGTCGATGCTTTATCTCTCATCTTTGCCTATGATTATCATTGAATTGTTAGGTATGAAGTCCTAACGTTTATTCATGTGCATTTGATTTTTGATTTCGTGAAAGTATTTTGGCTTCGGTCTCAGTTTGCTTTGCGAACTCAAGTTGGGTTTTTGATGTTGATTCGTTTTGTACTCGACTGTTGCCAATAATCGTTGACTTCGACATTGACTTGATTTTTATTTTAGTTGAAGTCATTTATGCATTTATGCTCGTTTTGCTTTGTTTTTCCATTTGTTAATCGATTCTTCTTTTCCGATTAGTTGTTATCACCTTTGTCGACTTTGATAACTTCTATTTCTGGAATTTTTGGGTATTTCTACTTTGATGAATTTGGAATCGAATTCTTTGGATTTTATTCACGTCTTCGAATGTGAATTTTAGTGAAATGATTTGGTTTCCAAATTTAATCGATTCTTGTTAATTCCCCGATTTGTTGCTATCATTTATTAGCAACTTTGATGACATTTTCTTCGGGATTTTTGTGAACATACTTTTTGATGGATTCGGTATCGATTACTTTGGATTCTATTCACGTCTTCGTACGTGAATTCTTGTGATTGATTATTTCTACAATCATTTTTTGTGATTTGTCACTTTAAAATAAAAAAAATAAAATATAAAGGTTCTCTATACTAGTAGTAAATATCAAAACCTTTTTCTCCAAACAATTTCAAAACTATTTTATTACAAATCTCTTTTCCTAAACCGTTTTCCAATTCTATTAGTATATACAAGCTTTTATTTCACTCGTATGAGAAACCTCATTAAGCGGCTTAGCAAAACAAGCGGTATGAAACGCTTGCGTTTACTTCGTCGGTTAACTTTTGGACTTGTTTGATTGAACCTCTTGTGACAATTTTATTAGTGAAGATTTACAGTTGTTCGTAAATATTTAAGTTAAGCTAGTGGTTATGGGACACGAAGCTAAACTTTTATATTCACTAACTTAGTGTATAATTGACACTTCTTGTTAATCATGACGATCATTTTTATGATTTAGACTAGCAATTGTGCGATGTCTCTTTGTTTGCATGGTTAGACTACACCTCATTGGTGTGATTCCGACTCACACATATCTCTTTGTCCGCGAGGTTAGTCTAGACACCACTTGTGTGATTCCATTCACACATACCTTTTTGCTTTTTGGTTAGGCTTGACACCACTTGTGTGATTCCACTCACACATACCTTTTTGATTAGCCTAGACACCATTTGTGTGATTCCGTTCACACATACCTTTTTGCTTTTTGGTTAGGCTAGACACCACTTGTGTGATTCCACTCACACATACCTTTTTGGTTAGCCTAGACACCACTTATGTGATTCCGTTCACACATACCTTTTTGCTTTTTGGTTAGGCTAGACACCACTTGTGTGATTCCACTCACACATACCTTTTTGGTTAACCTAGACACCATTTGTGTGATTTGACTCACACATACTTTCCTTTTGTTTGCGAGGTTAGACTAGACACCACTTGTGTGATTCCACTCACACATACCTTTTTGATTTTTGGTTAGTCTAGACCTCATCTGTGAGATTCCGACCTAATCATGGTCTTCGGACCGTCATGTGATAGGCCTCTTTCCCTTTTTCTGTGATTTCTGGATTTCTTGTGATGATTTCTAGAATTTGTGCTTCACCAATTTTCGTGATCTCTATTGATAAGTTTTATCAATTTTTGTGCATTGGTGAATTCATGTGTCATTGACTTGTTATGAATACAAGTTTAGGGTATGATATCCCTTTCTATCTTTGAGAAGATTCTTATGACATTTTTGATGAATGAAAATTCATTGGTACTATATTTTGATGCCAATTATTTTGATGAGATTTTGACGTATGAACTTCCTTAACCATCAATTTTAAAATGGATTTTCAAGCGGTTATCCTGCAATGCAGGTTTTGTTGTCCGTTTTTACGGTATTTTGAGAAGTGCAATTTCCTTGTCGTAGTTCCTACTGATGTTGCTGTTTTAATCACGTGTTTTAAAAATTTGCTATCTATAAAATTGCTTCAAAATAAAAATAAAAATTGCTTTCAAAATTTTTACAGTTTACGCTTTCAAAAGAATGAGGAAGCGATTTAAACGTTTCAGCAAAATCGAGGACTACTGATTCGCTTAATTCCGGGCTTGTCTGTTTGAGAATGTGAAATGTTATTTTCAAAAATACACAATTTTGCACTTTCAAGGAAATGATGAAGTGAGTTAAACGATTTAATAAAGCTCGTGGTTATGGGACATGTGCGTTTGCTATTTCGGTTAATTCCGGATTCGTTAATTGAATATTTGTGATTTTTGATTATCGTTTTTTTGATAATTTTGTGATTTCTGATTATCATTTTTGATAATCGGATGTTTGTGATTTCTGATTATCGTTTTTGATAATCAGATGTTTGTTGTTTCTGATTATCGATTGTGATAATTAGATATTTGAGATTTAATTATCGTTTGTGATAATTAAATATTTGTGATTTAAGATTTAATTATCATTTTTGATAATTAAATATTTGTGATTTGAGATTTAATTATCAGTTGTGATAATTAAATATTCGTTGATTTGTGATTTCTGATCATCGTTTTTGATAATCAGATATTTGTTGTTTCTAATTATCGTTTGTGATAACTAAATATTTGTGATTTTTGATTATTGTTTTTGATAATCGAATATTTTTGATTTGAGATTTCTAATTATCGCTTGTGATAATTAGATATTTCCGATTTAATTATCGTTTTTGATAATTAAATATTTGTGATTTTAAATTTTCGATTATCGTTTTTGATAATCTTGTTGATTTGAAATTCGATTATCGCTTATGATATTTGAATATTTGTTGATTTGAAATTCGATTATCGTTTTTGATAATTGAATATTGCTGATAATTGCATTTTTCAGTTTTGTTGTTTTCTGATTATCTACTTGATAAATAGATTTCGTTGAGAATTTGTGAATTTCTTTTATGACATTAAAAGATTTCTTTGGTGTTTATATTGTGCTACGCCGGTGTTCCGGCTCAATTATCTGCCATTCATGACGTTTTCCACGTCTTTCAATTACGGAAATGCCTTAGGGATTTTCGATTTTTATTCTTGAGCCTGGTGTTATTGAAGAAATTGAAGTTTCACCAGATTTGACTTTAAGCAACATTCTATTCACATCATTGCTTCGGAGGTTGAGCACCTTCGAAATAAAGATGTTTCTCTTGTGGAGATTCTCATTGGTTCTCAAATTCTAGGGATTTCTCTTAGGGATCCTGAGAATTCATCGAGCAAACACGTTCATCCTTATTCTTTCATGCTCTTTATGGTGAACTTCCTATTTCAAATTTCTTCATCATGTGATGTTGTTCTTTATGGTTGTTACCATTTGTTCAATTATTCCTTATTATTGCGAGGACGCAATTTCTTTAAGGAGGGGAGTCTGTAACAACCCTGTATTTCGCATTTTTTTATATTTATTTTATTATCGTCATTGGACGATTAATATCGTTTGTTAGTTGCTGTTGGTGTTTTTAATCGGTAGAAATTCTTTTGAAAATTTGTTGAAAGGGCATGGGATTTATAAATATTTTTGGGCCATGTTTTAATTGGGGCTGTGATAATTATCAATACCCCCTTTTTTCTTCCATCATTCAGTTTCATTCGTAACCCTAAAAACGAAATCACGAAAAGAATAAAAATGGTGGTCGTTCCTTTTCTTCCTCTTCGACATTTAGGGCTTCGCGTGAACTGGGTCGCCGCTTCATCCCGATTGCTTTGGTGTTCGTGGCTACCCCAGTTCTCGATCGAGTTCAAGCTCTGGCTTTGCTCGATTGCTGATGTGCTCGGCTTCTTCTAAATTCGTCGACAAGGTGAGTAATTCTCACATCTAATTCGAACTCCATGATTCTTCTGTTTGTTTTCTTCGTATAATTTTGTTGCTGTTTAACATGACTTTGATCAGTTGAGTTTTCGGCTATTAATTGTGGTTCGATATTGTTGATTTCTCTGATGATTCTCTATTCACTCGGGTTTGAATACTTGATTGAATGTTGAGATTTATCTCTGACCTTTTCCAATTCGTATATATTTTGTGATGCTTGCTTACTGATTTTCTCGGCATCAATTTCCTTTGACTTCGATATCCTTTGTTGGCCATGGCTTCGATTTTTGACTTGGTGATAAGGTCTGGAAATAATTTAAAAAGAAAACAGTTACACTTGAATTTTATTTGACGATGTGAATTATTTTGGCTGACTTCGGTCACTTCGATTTGGTCGATATCCTTTTCTCTGATGACTTCGGCCTTGACAGGAAATCTTCACTGACCTGTACGTTGTTGTTTCACTGTTTCACATGTACATCGTGTTTATGTCGTTTTGATATCTGGTTCGGTTCGATACACTGTGGCTTCACTGTAATTTGTTCAACTTGAAATTTTCTTCAGGCACTTGTTCATTTCGACCATTCGTGTCACCCTGACTTGTTTAATGTCGGCCTTGACACATTAAACTTGATATTAATTTGAAAACTGCATCTGACTTTTGAAGTTCCACATTTTTATGATTTTGTGCACTGCTATGTATTGGTTTCTCGAGACTAGTCACTACCTCGTATTTACAGTGCCTTATGGTCACTGTCTTGATTTGGTTTCTTGATGAACATGAATATGTACATGCGATGTTTCGGAGTCGCAGCCTTCTTGAACCTGTTGCACTTGTTGTTTTCTCTTCAGTATTGCTTTATCTGGTATTTCACTTTGATGTTGTTGGCCTTCATGTGCCCTTGACTTTGCCATGCTATTCACTGATTTAGTTTTAGCTTGCACATATTTGTGAATATGTCGTGTTTGGGTTTGAACTGTTTCATGTTGGCTTGGGTTTTGGCCTTTCAGCTATGTAGTCTCAGGCAATTGTATTCTCGGTCATTTTGTGGTAGCTGCTGTTGTTGGCTATACTTGATTATTTGAGCTTGCATTTGTTAGTTATGTCGTACTTCACTATTGTCTGGTCTTTGTTAACATTGTTCTCTTGCTCGATCACCTGCTATGTCTTGTTCATCTGGTTATATTGAGTCAGGTTCATCATGTATCACTTTGGTATTGTTGCATTGTAGTTGCATCACTAGTCTTTGCTCCATGTAGGCACTGCCTGTGTGCAGCTCCAGTTGCAAGTGCATCTGTGGATTAGTTCTTGTTTGGGTTTTTGTTTGCACCTGCTTCTGATTCATATTTGAGGCAGTTTGCATATATGGGCTAATATGTTTTTGTGTTCATACTCACTTGGTGGCATTTGTGTGCTGTTATGTTGGTTTGGCCTTGCTAGAGTACTTCATTTGTGGTCACTGACCTGAGTCTTGTTGCATTGGTTATCTCACTTGATTTTGTTTGAGCTTGTACGCTTTTACCGCACCTATGTTGAATCCTGTTTTAAACTCGGGTTTGACCTTGTGTTTGATTGTGAATTTTCATTGGGTACATCATCACTATAGTGGCAAGGCAGTGCATGCAAGCGTGAACTGCAGTCACACGGTATTCATTGGGCACATCATCACTATTGTGGCATGGCAGTGCACGCAAGCGTGAACTGCAGCCACACTGTATTGCTTTTATTGATATTCTAATTACTTTTGTGGCGTATTTCCATATGCTGTAGTGGCGAGGCAGTACATGCGTGCGTGTACTGCAGCCCTACCAGATTGATGTTCAATTGATGTTTTCAATTGCTGGATTTGTTTCGTGTTGCCAATTCAATATTTTGAATCGTATTTTGATTTGCTGTTTAACACTGATACATGTTATATTTATCGTTATGCAATTTCTTATTAAAGGGATTGGATATGCGAGATTTCTGTGACTGTCGTCTATATGATATTTGATTATTATTGCTTCTGTGCATTAATAACTGAATTTGAATTAGACTAACCCGGGTATTATTTTCTTTTGAATGTAATACTCGGGTCAGACCCGAGTTATTTCAGGTTGTAGATATTCTGCTTTGAGTTGCTGCTAGAGCTATGAAGTCCTTTAATATCTTTTGGAGTAGTCATCGTCATTTATAGTAGTCAGTGTAATTGTATCGGAAGATATGTATTCATGTATATTATATACGTTAATGTACTTGTATATGTAACTTCCTGAGTCGACTGTTGTAGTTGTATCATATGTACCGTGTCAAATGTATTGTAACTGACATCAGTTATTATATGTATATATATATATGAGACTTTCTGTTTCATCTGTGTTCCGCATTTATATTATCTGTGTTATTATTTTATATTTTGTCCTAAACTATTATGAACCATCGTAGTTCGTTTTATTCTGGAATTGGGGTATGTCGATGGGAGTAAATGAATCAGAGATGAAAAATGAAAGAACATATATACCACTCCTATCGAGATAACCAATACTAGTGTAGGGCCTAACTACGGATGGCCGCTCCTCAACAGCCTTATTCTCCGTGCTAGTCGACAGCACTACACCATAGTGTTCTTGGCTAGCGTGGGCATAGAGGTAGGGCATCACACTGTTTTACAAATAACATTTGATTACACTTTACAATACAATCAAAGTCACACATAGAGCAGGAATAAATTAAAAATTCAGCGAAACAACATGATGCAATAGTATAAATATAACAAATATCATACAAGGTCTTTAATACACTGGAAAGTACTCAGACCGACCCAAGCGTAATGAAAAGACAAAACACTCGAATCAGAAATAAAAGATCTTGTGTTAGTTAAATCAATGGTAAATATATATATATATATATATATATATATATGAGTGTAACAGCGTCAGAGATGTTTATGAGATTTTACATCTCCTATCCAGTATCTAACATGCGTGTAATAACTTAAGAGATGTTTGGGATTTCCATGTTCTAAGGATTTGTTAAACTATCTACATACGTAGTAAAATATGCTATTATAATATGTCTACAGTAAAGTAAAATGTTAAAATAACGTTATGGCGTTACCCATATTCCCCTTAACACATTTTATATAAATGTCGTAGTTTATATAGTACTGTAAACTCCATCGTAAACTGGTGGGCTATCAGCGAGCACTCCATAGGTACGACACAAACCAAACTCGTAATGGGCGCAATAAGGCATTGACAAGGTGCGCGAGGCAATGCGAGTATAGGACTCTACCATTTTCACTCCCAAACTAGAGGTAACACATAATATCTACTACCGCCCACCTCGAAACACACTCCCACAATCAAATCGAGAGTGGCCACCAAATCAATCACAAAGTCATAATATGGTACCGAAGAAGCATGTCCGATCGGAGGTGCGACCTCACTTGGCCCAGTATAGCTCCTGTTTTAGGCACATCAAGCTGACTCGAGTGAGTTAGGGCTACGATAATACCTCATACAGAATCGTTCACCAAGCCATACTACTTCATTCTGGAATCTCCACCACGTACATGGTTGTTAAAGTGGTTTTCAGTATTGGCAAAGAGTATAACAATATCCGATCCCGGTCTCTTCAACAACCAAACGCTTATTTCACATCGGATTGTTCTTTTTCGTTTTCAGAATCAATTCATAATTGATATTAAAATATCATATTCGGCTCAAACCATATCACTTTCGAAATCATATTCACTTTCAAAATCATATTTACTTTTGAAAACATATTCACAAAATAGGTTAAACCCTCATTTCAAAATCATCATATTTACTGAAATATATCATTTCCCTAGAAAATATCATCTCAAATTCCAACTTAGGTTATAACATCATTTAACCATATTCACTTTTAAATCTAGGATTTAAATATAAATACTTCAACTTTACACAGTCTGAAACTTAGAAGATACTTTAGATAATCATAAATATTTTAAATAGTTTTAAAATAGTTCAATACAGTTAAAATACTTTAAAATAGTTTAAAATAGTTTAAATGGTTTTAAAATAGTTTAAAATGAATTAAAATAGTTTAAATGTTTAAATAGTTGAAAATATTTTAAAATAGTTTAAAATAAATTAAATTAGTTCAAATATAGATTAAAATAGTTAAATAGTTTAAAACAAATTAAAATAGTTTAAAATAGATTAAAATTGTTAATTAGCTTAAAATAGTTTAAAAATAGATTAAATATTGTTTTAGCAGTTTAATATAAAATAGTTTGATTATTGGAAATTGTTTATATAGTAAATAGTTGGAGAGTCTAAATAAATCTTAATTTAAAATAATATACCTTTAGACAGTTTATATTGGAATAATTAATTTGAAATTAATATCAAATTAAGCTATTTCTTCCATTTCAACAAATCCGGAACATATCCAGATTTTAACAAAACTAAATTTCCTTTTAATGCAAATAACAAAAAAATCATCTCAATTTATATCGATTTCAAATTCATGTTTGAACTATAATTTTAAAGCACTTCAAATTTAGTAGATTTCAAAGTTTAAATGTTCAACATTTCAATAACTCAATTTCGGTAAATTTCGTTTAATTTTTCAAATTTCAACTTTGCAATTTCGATATAAATTCCATTAAACAATTCATTTGAATCGGTTTCAGTTTCAACATTTAAAGCTTGGATTTTCGAAAATAATTTATGTTATATAAACCAATTTTTTTTCAAAATATCATTTAATTGAATTCAAAAATTAGGGATTTAAAGATCATTTAATTTAACCAATCTGGTGTCCATATATATTCTACCCTATGGTCAAGTGATATAGATATTTATCATTTCAACCCGTAATAATTTAAATTTACGAGTATATGTCATTTTAACTCGCAATCCCAAGTAAAAAAATTAAAATCCATAAAATCGCTCAAGTCCATCATTTCAACTCACAAAGATTTTTCCTATCTATATAAAGTTCGGGTATGTACCATTTCAACCCATAGTGATTTTTCCTAACAATAAACTAAGGGAACTTGCAGTGTGATAACAATATATAAATATAACATCCAGTCATCCAATATCAATAATTAAATATCCATCATAATCATCATTCAAATCAACCAATAAATAACAACAATTGACTGGCTATCATTAACAGGTATTTAACTGGCAATTTCAATTCAATATTAAATTAAATGGAAATTTAATTCAATAAAATTTAGATTTAATTGGTATGACAAATTAAAAATATCAAACAACGATCAATCAACTACTAATCACATCATAAATTTAATTTAACTAACATAAGACAATTAGTAGTTGTGAGTGGGTTAAAACACTCACATTTGACTTCAAATCGATTTGAAATCCAAATAAAGGCCCAAAATTTAATAGTCTCAAAATTCACCCAAACTAGTTCCATAGTATCCGAAATTTTGATACGGTCTCAACGGAGAAAACCGTGTATGAAATTGAGCTCTTATGCAAAAGTTATTAAGGTTGGAAGATTGAAAAATTTAGGCCCTGAGTCGACTTCGGGTGCAATTTTGGTTCGCCGCCTCAAATCCCCGGTGCTTGCTCAGAGTTTTGCCAAAACGACCAGAGACCCAAGTCATTTTCTTCCTGGCCCACAGTCACTACATGGTTTTTGCCTCTGGAACCTGAAGCGCGGCCAGAAGTCGCTGTAGATCCACATTTTTTTTGAAATTGAAATTAGGTTTTGGAATTTGGGAATTAGGTTTGATGTTCTATCATTTGAGAAGGAGGAAGAAGATGTACGTATAGAAATAATGAAATGAGAATTAGCTAGGATGTATAATAGCATATCTGTAGGCATAGTTGGACCAAAACGATAACAACGACCCAAAAATCCTGTTTCGTTCCCAAAGCGAAAATGGGTCATCCAATATATCGAAATATAGGTTTTCAATATTTTCATACTTAATGGAACTAGTTTCAAACCGTAATTCCATTGTATGCATAAGTTAGCTTTTAAAATTAGATTATATACATTTAAATCCTTTTAATTAATTTTTATGCGTTTCGAGCACGCACGATCAAATGAAAAGTCCGATCACTGCGAAACTTGAAATCCTACATAATTCATTGTTACGGGTCCGATGAAACTGGTTTCATCGATTTCTAAGACAATGGCTAAAATGGCAAATTTTCACGTTAATTAAATAAATTATTATTAAATTGGTTTAATCGCATTTAAATTCAAATTAAATGGTTAACAATTTTCATCATTTTTTATTATAGAGAAATTTAATAATCTTTTTAAAATTAATTATTCTTATTAAACCTAAGATTTAAATATTACACTAATTATAACGTTCAATGGCAATTGCAATAATTTCATTAATTATAATTTATATTCCAATAAATTCATTTATTTTGATTTACATCTTATTATCCAATCATCCAATAATAATATAAATTCATTTCGCACTAGTTCGCTTTTTATTACATTCTTTTCTACCGTTATCATCTTTACTTATATTAACAGCAATATTTAATTACATTAAATTTTATTAATTTCCAAATTAATTTCAGTGTATTAAATAATAAGACTATAAATAAGCCATTGTTACTTTTATGTAATTTAATCACATTAACAAGTTTATTATTTCAGCTAGATTATAAATCTACGTACACATAATTGATTTCATAGTATATACCAAAACCAATTAATAAAATGACATATAATTTCGTTATTAACACAACATTAAATTTATTCCTTATTTATAGTTATAACCAAATTTATTTTACAATTATTTCAATTGATTGAAATTGCATTAAAATAACCGTCAAAACATTCAGAAACATTATTAAATCATATTCGAAATATTTTTTCTTATCAGTAAATCTTAAATTTTATTCATTAAATTTTCAAAATCTTATTTAATTTCAATTAATTACATATAATTTACAATGTTTAATTTATTTCATTATATACAATTATAACAAATTAACCTCACAATAATTTCAGTTGATTAAAATTGCATTATAATAGTTGTCGGTTACCTTAAATCAACCTTATTAAATCACATTCTAATAGTCTTTCCCATTTGTAAATCATGAATTCTCATTTCACACAAGATTGAATTCTAAATCTTATTAAATTTAATATTTTTAATTATTTATGGGTCGTTACATGTACATATAGAAATAATGAAATGAGAAATAGCTAGGGTAGTTAACAGCCTATATATAAGCAGAGTTGGATCGAAATGATAACAACGACCCGAAAAGCCCGTTTCGTTCCCAAAATGAAAATGGATCATCCATTATATCGAAATATAGGTTTTCGATATTTTTGAACTCAATGGAACTAATTTCAAACCCTAATTCCATTATATACAGAAGTCGACTTTTAAAATTAGTTTATTTTAATTAAATTCATTAAATTGATCTCTATGCGTTTCAAGCTTGCACGGTCAAACTATAAGTCCGATCGCTACGAAAGTTAAAATCCTACAATAATTTACTGTTATAGGTCCGTTGAAACTAATTTCGTTGAAATCCATGATAGTAGCCAAAATATCTATCTTCACGTTAATTAAATAAATTATTATTAAATTATTTAATCACCTTTAAATTTAAATGTTGACAATTTTTATCGTTCTTGATTATATATAATTTTATAATATTTTAAAACAAATTTCCATGTCTAATTCAATATTCAGATATTGCACTAATTACAGTGTTCACTTTCCATTGCAATCAATTCAATAATTAAAATTTTAAATTAAAATAAATTCATTCATTTTGGTTTACATCTTTATTATTTTCTCAACTATCATCTTACAGATATAATTAAAATTGATTTACAACTTATTACATTAATATTCTATAATTATAATCTTAATTCATATTAACTGCCATGTTAAATTAGATTAATTGCAATTGATTTCCAATTCAATTTCAACAGATTAAATAAATAAGTGATAAATAACAAATATTACCTTTTACTTAATTTAATCACATTTATTGTTCATTATCTGCAATAAATGTTATAACAACTTACATAACACTGGTTATGTTCAATTTCACATAATTACATACTATCTCACCTTTAAATATAACGATTAATTTATTTCCTTATTTACATTTCTAACCAATTTAACTTTGCAATTATTTCAATTACTTGAGATTACATTCAAATAGTCATTGATTACATTAAATTAACATTATTAAATTTCATTTTAATTTTTTTCTTATTAACAAATCATAAATTTTTAATTTCATATAATATTAAATCCTAAAATCTTATTAAATTCAATAATTTAATTATCGAAAAAATACAGGTCGTTACAGAAGTAGTGAAAGAGATTAAAGCCTAAACCACTACCTAGGATGATAGTAAGGGGTGAAAGAGATTAAAGCCTAAATTACCACCTAAAGTGGTAGTAAGGGGCGAAAGGGTTCAAAGCCTAAATCACTAACCAATATGGTAGTAAGGGGCAAAAAAGATCAATGCCTGTGTTATTACTTTAAAGGTAATATGGGATAAAGGAAATCAATCAGATAAGAATGACTTCATCTTGAGAATGTAATAAAGTAATCTTCTAAGAGGAAGTGTAATTAGTTACAACCAATTTGGCACTAAGCCAGGACTAAGGCAACTAAAGCAACCTTTAAAGGAAAGGTCAAGAACTATCTATAACTGAGAACCAATACTTCAACATTGATATGGATATTTGAGAAATTTCAAATCTTATTGCCATGAAAATAAATCATTATTTGAGCTTGGTGCTTTATTCTTCAAAGACTGGAATTGAATTAGCTCTCAATCTCTTATTCTTAGGTTGGGATTCCAATTTTCTTCTAAATAACAGGAATCTTCATTATTAGCTAGAATTTTGGTTTGCTTTTAAATAAAAGAGGGATTCTTCCATTAAAATGATTTTTTTGTTTCTTATTACCAATTGGATTTTCGGTCTTATATTCATATGAAATTATGGTATTCTTATCAAATGGATTTCTGGTCTTCTACTCAAGTAAAATTATAATTATTACCAAATGAATATCTGATCCTTTATTCAGATGAAATTATTGTATTCGTATCAGATTGGTTTCTGGTCTATTTAACTAATGAATTTATGATCTTCTTGCTAAATGGATTTCCGGCCTTCTTAAGAAAAGGATGTATGATCTTCTTGCCAGATGGATTTTTGGCCTTCTTATTAAAAGGATTTATGATCTTCTTTCTAGATGGATTTCTAGCCTTCTCATTAAAAGGATTTATGGTTTTCTTGCCAGGCGGATTTTTGGACTTCTGACCAGATGGGTTTCTTTTCTTTTTATTAATTGAATTTATGGCGGATTTATGTTTTTCTTTTCAAGAGGATTTTCGGTCATTGTACCGGTGGATTTGCACTAAAGTGTAAAATGCTTTCTTATATAAGAAAGGGGGCAAATATTATCCATATATTTTATGACTTCCAAATATGCTTGGAAGAAACATGGGAGGTGTGGAAACATCCTAAAAAGAAGCTTTTAACCCTATAGAAACATTGTGATGTAGCAAACCAATAACTATATCCTAAGATATTAGGTATCAAATCAATGATCAAACGAATCAATAATAATACTCCTTTAATAGGATGGTGTCGAATACCTAATATAACGGCAATAGTTGGGCCCCTACTCTAGAGTTTCAGATGAATCATGACTAATTGAGATATTGAGTCATAAAAGGTTATCAAACTTAAACACAATAAGAATGACGAACCATTATTGCTATTAAAGGGAAGTCGAGCATACAAAACAAGGAAGATATCGAGCCTTGACACCCATATAAGGTGTTGAGCATTTAAAAAAGAAGGTGAAGTCAAACCTTTATGGTAATTGTGGCACCGAGCATCTAAAAAAAGCGTGAAGAGGTATCGAACCTCTAGAGAATCTCAAAGAAATGATAAATATTATCAAGCATGCAGAAGTAAGAAGTGATGTTGAAGCCTAACAATGAATAAGTATATAGAACGCCTGATGCCTATAGGGTGTCGAGTTGTTAAAGATAGTTGGGATGTTGAACTTAAATAATACCAAGTGTCATAAATATGGGTGCTATGCCAATAAAGCTCACCAAGCAGTACTCATGAAGAGAAGATATCGAGTATCTATAAAAACCTTAGATAAAATAACCAATGTCGAGCTTTACGAAAATGGCCATTGAAATGCACCTACAAGTAGCAAGGGATGCCGAACCTCAATAAACAGTGTGGGTGTCAAATATCAACAGATAGCAAGGGATGCTGAATCTCAATAGGCGGTAGGGATGCCAGATATCAACAACACAAAACGATGGTATATGTCTAACGAGGAGGACACATGTCATCCATCCTGCATGGTTGACACATCTATAAATAGACCCCATCGTTGCCAAAGGGGGACGAATCATTCTTTTCCCTTTTTTGAAATTCTAAAGTTGTAAAACCCTAAATTAAATTAGGGATTTAGAAGGTTGATTATAACCTTTGAATTTAACGCATATGAGGACTTAAGAATATGATTTCGCATAACATATTTCCTTTGATATGCATATTGGACTGTTGTCTAATAATTGACATGCATATGACTCAAACTCGAACTTGAATTTGTACGTGCATATTAAAAATACACACAAGGCCACTTAAGCACTTGACCATATGAGAGTTTTCTTTGCATATTGACTATCATGCCCATCAACATATGAACTAGAGAACATGATATATGTGACTTGTCTATTTTGCCTATTAACGCATAAGTAGATGACTATTACGAATTTACTCAATTCACTAAATTTTTCCTTAAGTGATTTGAGCTTTTGGACACCCTCATGATTATATTAATCAAGAGGTGATATTGAGATGTTCTGAAATAAGATCACTTTATGCATCATCTCGAGTGTTAAGATAAATTTTGGTTTAAGAAATACTAAACAACAACAACTTAATACCCATCCCTAGATGTGCCACTTCAACTGCCTCCCTCTCTTGTAAGTTTCCAGTTTTTTGTTTATCAGTTCGTGTAGTACATGAGGGAGCTTATTAAAATCACAAGTCATTAATATAATAAAATTCTCTATTATTTCACCAATATCCTAAGAATCTAAGAATCTTGAAAAATCTGTATTTCATTACTCTAATTGAATTTTCTTGTTTCTACTAAGAGGATAACCATCAACATTTCTGTTAGGACTTCTCTTATTGGGTTTTAATGAAAATGAATACCTCTAAGCTTACTTGTAGGTATGTAAGTATCAAAAAGAGACAAACAAATACATTAAAATGCACAAAACATAAGAGGATAAAAGTATATACAAGGTGATATGACGATCGACATCAAAATCGACCTAAAATTGAAGAAAACAAATAGAGTTTGTATATTAACTTTGTCGGTCTAGATTATATGTACAATCTCCAGTCTGATGAACATACACACACAAATATATTTTGAAAACTATTTTTACAGTATGACTATTTCATAATATATATATATATATATATATATATATATTCAAAAGAAAATAGTAAAAATATTATTATATAAAAATATAACATTTAAAAGGATTATATAAAAATATAACATTTAAAAGGAAGAAGAACATTTTAGTTCAAAACCAAAAGTCTAACTTTCATTATAGACATCTTAGGAACATCTTAGTTCAACATCAAACGTCTCACATTTCATCATAGATGTCGGTCATATTGAAATAAAAATGTACTTTTTAGTTCAAACACAAACATTTGAAAAATTCATCATAGACATCTAGATTCATGCTTAAATGCTTTGTATGAAAATTTCAGACATCTGAATCACTTATTTTTTGTTCTTAGCTTTCTGGAATTTTTTACATTTGTTCAGTTTTCTGGGCACTCTTGTTCAGACTTTTGGACATAACGAACTGAAGCAACTCTTCACAGAAAATCACATTTTAAAGACTCACTCTTCTTCCTGAGAGTTGAAATAATTCTAATAGCTATAACTACTGATTTTGAACTCCTTAAATCTATAATTACAGTTGAGAATTCTCTTTTATTTTGAGCTAGAACCAATTCTTTCTATCTTTTAAATCTATACTTACTTGTGATGTACAAATATTATCGACTATTTACTTCCGATAATTACACATTCAAATCATCATTTCAAGAGATTATATGAAGGGTGTAGTTAATAGACTTATCTATGTTATCTAGAATACAATTAGTCTAGAAACTTACTACCACTCGAAGTTGAAGTCCCGTTGGAGTTTTTCAAGCACGAAGTCCTATTTAGCAGCTTAGGTGGTTTGTAATATAGAATTCCTGTTTGGCAGCTTAGGTGGTTTGTAAAACAGATTCCTCAGGGTTAAGTGAGGTATAGTCGTCAATTTAGAAGGAGTCTGGGACTGGACGTAGAACGAGAAGTTCGAATTAGTACAAAAATCTTTGGTGCACTTTACTTATCATAATTTCTATACTTCCAGTTTGACATAAGTTTTTATTTAGTAGATATAATCATCTTACTTGATCCGCATAGACTTACATTTGGTATCATAGCTTTCTAATGATCGTAACAACGTCCTAAAACAATGGCCAGAAAGAGTAGATCTAGTCAGAGCTCAAAGACAATTGAGAAAAAGCAAAATTTTGAAAGCGAGCAACTAGAAATATTTAAAAAATTTAAACTGTTACTAAAGGTTAATAATGCTGTTTTACAAAAATTAAAGGATTGTGAACTTAAATATGATAAATTAAAGGAAGAAAATGATTTCTTTATAAAAAAAATTAGAATTTTTGAAATTGCCATTGAAGAAATTTTTCTCAAATAATTTCCTTTTAAAAGAAAATGAGATTTTGATTAATAACAATGCTAATATTTTAAAGGAAAATCAATCTTTTCAAAATAAAACTATATTTTTTAGAAAATTCTTTAAATGGTCTAATCCTAAATATTTGTTACTTGAAAAAGAGAATAGTGCTTTGAATGTTAGAAATTTAGATTTTAATTAAAGAATGCAAGCTTTTAAAAGAAATAATGTTATTTTAAAAAATAAAATTTGAATCTACAGCGAATTTTGTCAAATTTAATTGGAAAATTACAAAATTCAATAAAGGAAAAAATGATTTATCTTCCTTAATGATAAATTCTAAAGTTCATAACAATAAAAGTGGTTTAGGCTATAAGTGCGATAAATATAAAAATAGTACCAGATATGCTTTCATATATACACATTTTAATACTAGTACTAAAAATAGAAATAGTTTAAAACCAATTCATGTCGTGGTAGTATTTTACTTCGAAATGGAGAACATTCTTTGAATCCTAAATCAATGATAATTAATGTTGATATATGGGTCATTGCTAATCTAACCAATCAATATAGACAATTATAAATTAGAAAGTATTTCGGCATTGTTAGTAATAACGAAATTATAATTTTAAGGGATCAAACACATCCAAATGGATATGGTTTCCTAAGTCACAAACCCTATATTTATTTTGTTAAATGGGTATATTGTGCTTATATTTGACATATCTATTAAATACTCATTAAATTGCATTAATGTTAAATCATTTTATTCACTTATTTATGATACTTATCTCCTTTATAAAGAAAAATGGGTTCACATATATATAAAAAGTACATATATTTATTTCTTAAGAGAAATATTATATTTAGTGGGAGTTACTAAATTAAAATATTCATATGCTTTTAATCCTTTTTGATAATGATAAACGGGGAGAGATTCATATGCATATTGATATAGAGAAATATTAAACTTAGCGGGAGCTAATCATATTATAATATCATTTTATATAGAATAAATATTTTCAAAAACTATATAGTTGCCCGTCACCAAAAGGAAGAGAATATTAGAACCTCTTGTTTTGGATTTTAATGACAACAACTATACAATTATGCCAAAGAACCTTTATACTTACTTGTAGGTTTATAAGTATCAAAAAGAGACAAACGAATAAGTTCAACATGAAGAAACACAATATAAATGAGGATAAAAGTATATGCAAGGAGATTGATGATCGACATCAAAATCGGGCTAAACTGAAGAAAACAAGTAAAGTGTGTATATTTTTGTCGGTCTAGATTATATGTCCAATCTCCAATTTTCTGACCATGCACACACAAATATGTTTTGAAAACTATTTTTAAAATATTATTATTTTATAATATCTATATTCATTGCAAAATTGTCAAAATATTATTTTATAAACAAAATATAACATTTAAAAGGAAGAAGAACATTTTAATTCAAAAACAAAAGTCCAATTTTCATCATAGACATCAGGGGAACATTTTAATTCAACATCAAACGCCTGACATTTCATCATAGACGTCTAGTCATATTGAAATAAAAATGAACTTTTTAGTTCAAATCCAAACGTTTGGAAAATTCAGCATAGACGTCTAATTCGTTTAAAATTCTGGGCACTTTTGTTCAGACTTCTGGACATAGCGAATTAAAGCAACTCTTCATAGAAAACCACATTTTGGAGTGTCACTCTTATTCCCAAGAGTTGCAACACTTCTAGTAGTTACAACTATTAATTTAGAACTCCTCCAACCTATAAATAGAGTTGAGAATTCAATTTTGTTCTAACCTAGAACCAACTCTTTCTATATTTCTAATCTATACTTGTGATTTACATATATTCTCAATTATTCACTTCCTACAATTACACATTCAAATCATCATTTCATGGTTATAGGAAGGGTGTACTTAATAGACTTATCCATGTCATTTAGAACACAATTAGTCAACAAAGTTACTAATACTCATAGTCGAAGTCCTGTTGGAGTTTTTTAGGCATGAAATCCTATTAGAGTTTTTCAAGTACGAAGTCCTTTTTTTCAGCTTAGGCGGTTTGTGATATGAAATTCATGTTCAATAGCTTAGGCGGTTTGTAAAACCTATTTCACTGGGTTAAGTGAGGATATAATTGTAAATCCAAAAGAAGTCTAGGATTGGATGTAGAATGAGAAGTTCGAAGCAGTATAAAATATCTGGTGCACTATACTTATTGTAATTTTTATACTTCCAGTTTGATATAACTTTTTATTTTGTAGATATAATCATATCACTCAATCTGTATAAATTTACATTTGATATCAAAACCTAGAATTCACTGATTGTAATAACATCCTAGAACAATGGCTAGAATGAGAAGGTCTATTCAGAGCTCAAAGAAAGTTGAGAAAAAGCAAATTTCTAAAAGCAAGCAACTGGAAATTTAATCTCGATACATGTGCAATGTGGCTACTCATTTCAAAATTGGTGCACAATTATTCTATTTGTAACGATCTTTTAGCATCACATGATAACTTATTTAAAAAAATTAAACTGTTACAAATGGTCAATAATGTTGCTTTATAGAAATTAAAGGATTGTGAACTTATATATGATAAATTAAAGGAAGACAATGGTTTCTTAATAAAACAAACTAGATTTTTTGAAACTACCGTTATAGAACTTGATTCTCAAAATAATTTCCTTTTAAAAGAAAATAAGCTTTTGATTAATAATAATGCTAATCTTTTAAAGGAAAATGAATCTTTTAAAAATAAAATCTTATTTTTGGAAATTTTTTTAGCGAATCTAATTCTAAATTTTTGTTTCTTGAAAAAGAGAATAGTGTTTTGAATGCTAGAAATTTAGATTTATCTAAAGAATGCAAGCTTTTAAAAGAAAATAGTGTTATTTTGCAAAAGAATTTTTGCAACTCTAAAGTGAATTTTGACAAATTAAATGAGAAAGATACAAAATTCAGTAAAGAAAAAGATGATTTATCTTCCTTAATGATAAACACTAAAGTTCACAATAACTATAGTGGTTTCAGATATAAGTGCGATAAATATAAAAATAGTACTAGATATACATTCGTGTGTACATGTTTTAATACTAGTACTAAAAATAGAGATAGTTGTAAAACCACTTCATGTCATGAGAGTATTTTACTTAGAAATAGAGAACATTCTATGAACACTAAATCATTGACGATTAATGTTGATATATAGGTTCTTGCTAATCTAACCAATCATTAGAGATAATTATACAGTAGCAATTATTTTGACACTGTTATTATTAGCGAAAATTATGTTTTTAAAGGACCAACCACATCCAACTAGATATGGTTTCCTATGTCATAAGCCTTATATTTATTTTGTAAAATGAGTGTCAATGTGCTTACATTTGACATATACATTTGATACTCATTAAATTGCATTGATGTTAAGTTGTTTTATTCAGTTACTTATGATACTTATCTCCTTTATAAAGAGAAAAAGGGTTCACTTATGTATCAAAAGTACATAGATTTATTTCTTATGTGAAATATTATATTTAATAGGAGTTATTAAAAAATTATTCATATGCTTTTGATCCTTTTTGATAATAACAAGGGGGAGAAGTTCATATGCATATTGATAGGGGGAGATATTATAATTTGGGGAAGCTTTATTCATATTATAATACCATTTTGCATAGAATAAATATGTTTCAAAAATTGTATAGTTGTCATCATTAAAAAAGGAGAGAACGTTAAAACCTCTCTTGTTAGATTTTAATGACAATAATTATATAATTATGCCAAAGAACCTCTAAGCTTACTTGCAAATACATAAGTATCAAAAAGACAAACAAATAAGTTCAACATGAAGAAACGCAGTATAAAAGATGAGAAAAGAAAATACAAGGAGATATGATGATCGACATCAAAATCAGGCTAAAAGTGAAGAAAACTAATAGAGTTTGTATATTATATTTGTTGGTCTGGATTGTATGTACAATCTCCAATTTGATGATCATACACACATACATATATTTTGAAAACTGTTTTTTACAACATGACTATTTCACAATATATATATTCAAAAGAAAATAGTTAAAATATTATTTAATAAACAAAATATAACATTGAAAAGGAAGAAGAACATTTTAGTTCAAAACCAAAAGTCTAACTTTGATCATAGGCGTTTGAGGAACATTTTACTTCAACAACAGAAGTCTTACATTTCATCATAGATTTCTAGTTATATTGAAATAAAAACATACTTTTTTGTTTGGAAAATTCATCATAGACGTCTATATTCATACTTTGATGTCTAATATGAAAATTTCAGATGTCTCAATGCCTGTTTTTGTTCTTAACTTTCGTGAATTTTTTATATTCCTTCAGACTTTCGGGCACTTTTGTTCAGACTTCTGGACATAATGAACTAAAGCAATTCTTCACAGAAAACCACATTTTGAGGAATCACTATTCTTCCCAAGAGTTGCAGCACTTTTAATAGTTACAACTATTGATTTAGAACTCTTTGAACCTATAAATAGTGTTGAGAATTCACTTTTATTCTAACCTTGAACCAATTCTTTTTATCTGTCTAATCTATTTACTTGTGATTTACAAATATTCTCAACTATTTACTTCCTACAATTACATGTTCAAATCATCATTTCAAGGAGATAATAGTAAGGGTGTATATAATAGATTTATCCTTTTATTTGGATACAACTAGTCAAGAAACTTACTACCATTCGTAGTCGAAGTCCTCTTGGAGATTTTAGGCACGAAGTACTATTTGGCAGCTTAGGTGGTTTGTAATATAGAAGTCATGTTTGACAGCTCAAGTTGTTTGCCAAACCTATTCCTCCGAGTTAAGTGAGGGTATAGTCGTAAATCCAAAAGGAATCTGAGATTGGACGTATAGCGGAAATCTCGAACCACTATAAAAATCTCTGGTACAATTTACTTATTGCAATTTTTATACTACCAGTTTGATATAAGTTTTTATTTAGTAGATATAAGCATACTACTCGATCCGCATAGACTTATAATTTCCATACAAGGACAATCTTTGATGCGGCTCAGGGGATAAGTCGTACACGACTTAAGGAGGAAGACTTGGGTCGTTCTCGAGTTAAGGAAGCTTCAGTTTTAGGTCTTAAGTCGTTCACGAGTCAAGTAGGGGAGGAAGACCTTAAGTCGCAGGAGGAAGCTTCAGGTTTAGGTCGTCAGAGGTTTTTAGGTCGGCAACGACCTAAGAAAGAAGACTTAGGTCGGCAACGACCTAAACATGTCTTAGGTCGGTTGCGACCTAACGGAATATGGCTGAAGAGTTAAGTCGTTAGAAGTGTTAGCTCGGTGAAGCTTTGAGTCGTTTGTGTTGAATATGTTGTACAGTGTGTCGTTATTTGTTGAGTCGTTGCTTTTGAGTCGTGAGTCGTTAGGTCGTATACGACCTAAGTATTGAGATGAGTCTGTACTTTTTAAAGCAGTGTGTTTAAGTCGTCTACGACTTAAGTGTTGAGTCGCTGTGTTGTACATATGTGAGTGAGTCGTTGTGTCTTGAGTCGTGTTGGTAAGGTCGCTTACTGTTTTGAGATGTGTGGTGTCAGTTAGGTCGGCAACGACCTAGTTAAGTCGTAAGTCGTTGTAAGGAGGTTGAGTCGTAAGTCGTGGGATTTAAGTCGGCAACGGCTTAAGATCAGGGTTTGGAAACTACTATAAATAGGGCGTGAGTTGTACATTTTGTTGTTGTTGATTTTTGAATAAAATTCTTGTTTGATTGCTGTGTGCTTTCATCTAAATTGGTAGTTGAGTGTAATCTCCTATCTCCACTTTCGGTTATTCGAGTGCGCTCGATTCAACGATTGTTGAAGCCAATTCACGGTATCAAGTGCGCTTGATCAACGTTTGAAGAATTATAGATCTTATTTCACGGTATCGTGCGCGATCAACGTGTAGAAGATAGCTAGAATTCGGTATCTTTGTGATCAACGAATTTGGGCATTTCAGTATCTTCAATCCACCGTTTGCTACTTTCATCGATCTATATCGTTTTGTTATTATCCGCTGCGTCAGTTTTTGGTATCAGAGCTAGACTTAGCCAATCATAGCTAAGCCGAGTCTTGGAGCCAAGGAGTTTGAAGTTGGTGTTCATCGTGTTCATCTTGAAGTTGCAGCAAGTTAGAAGCTTTCGATCCATTTCATTTTGGATCAAAGTTGGAAAGGTGTTGAGGCCGAGCCAAGTCGAGTTGGAGCCGTGCTTGTTGGACTTATGTTGAAGATTTTTGGAGTATTTTTTGAAGTGTTGTGAAGTTCAATCATGCCACCGAGGAGAGCTAACCGCCATCAGAATGTTGAAGCGTTGTATAGAAGAGAAGAAGCCGAGCAGATGGAACAACACATTAATGAGAAATTTGATGAAGGTATTGGGAAGTTAGAGAAATTGATGAATGATTTGAATCAAAATCAAAGGAGGAGATCACCAATCTCGAACCATGGAGGAAACAGAGTTTCGCCATCGGTTACGGAAGCGAGAAGGGTATCACCGCAATCTTTTAGAGAGAGAAGAGAAATATCAATTTCATCGAGGAGAGATCACCATGACTATGGACATGAAGAGAGAAGAACTCCACGTGAGTTTGAAGATGAGCCATATCGAGATGAAGAGAGACATAGTAGAAGAGACATGCGTGATTGAAGGAATGTTGATGGTCGAGATCGATATAGACATACATTTGATTTTAATGAAGAGGGTGATAGAGCTAGCATTCATTATCGAGATCGAGACCAAGTACGAAATGTATATCGGGATGTTGAAGATGATCGTCGATGGGAATCGGGTATGAAGATGGAAATTCCAGAATTCAAAGGTGGAATGGTAGCAGAAGAATTTTTGGATTGGTTGTCTAATGTTGAAGAGATCTTTGATTTCAAGGAGGTTCCCGAGAATCGAAGAGTGAAGTTGGTTGCTACTCGTTTGAGAGGTAGAGCTATGGCATGGTGGCAGCAAACTAAACTTACAAGGGAGAGAGTGGGAAAGTCAAAGATTGAGTCATGGAAGAAGATGAAGAAGTTAATGAAGGCTACATTCTTGCCTTACAATTATCAATCACTTATGTACCAGAGGTTGCAGAATCTAAGGCAAGGGACGAAGACTGTTAATGATTATGCTGACGAATTTTATCAACTGATTGCTCGAAATGACATTATGGAGACAGAGGAACAGCTGGCTGCTAGATTTGTTGGAGGGTTGAGGATACAGATCTAGGATATGGTGAATATGTTTGATCCAAGATCTGTAGCAGAAGCACATCAGAAAGCGCTGGCTTGGGAGAAGCAGGGAAGGCGTGGAGGTGGTGTGTTTACTAATTCCAACAATCAAGTGAAGGGTGTTAGTGGGAGCTCTAATGATCCTAAATCTATCAGTAAACCAGTTGTGAATGAAGTTACGAAGACGAAGGTCAACAACAGTTTCAAGTGTTATAATTGTCAGGAAGTGGGTCACAAGAGTAATGAATGTCCGAAGCCGAAGAAACGAACTATGATGGCTGAAGTTGAAGGTGAGGATGTTGATGAAGGTTATTCTAGTCCATTTGAGGAGGATGAACAGGATATCGCGTCGGGAGATGAAGGATGTAATCTAATGATGAGGAGGTCTTGTTTAATACCGAAGCAAGAAGAAGAAACTAGTTGGTTGAGGAGTAACATCTTTCAGTCAACATGTACTATTCTGGGAAAGGTTTGTAAGTTTGTGATTGATGCAGGAAGTTGTGACAATATTCTTTCTACTGAAGCTGTGAGAAAGTTGAAGCGGAAAACGGAGAAGCATCCTAATCCTTATAAGTTAGCATGGTTGAGAAAAGGAGGAGAAGTGAAGGTGGACAGGCGAGTTCGAGTTCCATTTTCTATTGGGAAGAAATATAAAGACGAGATTTGGTGTGATGTTGTGGAAATGGATGTTTGTCACTTACTTTTGGGAAGACCATGGCAGTATGATCGAGCAGTGCAGCATGACGGTCGGACCAATAGGTACAGTTTTACATTTGAAGGTGTTAAAATCATTTTGGTTCCAAAGAAGAGACAACAGGAAGAGAGTAAATCTGAAGATATTGAGGAGCTGAAGACTTTATTGACTTTGAAAGAATTTATTGAAGAAGTAGAGGAGAGTCCAGAGGTATTTTTGTTGATTGAACATGAAGCCACTGAATCTGTAGAAGTTCCATAGGAAGTAAAGCCAGTATTGGAAGAATTCAGAGATGTGTTTCCTGAAGAGTTACCAACGGAGTTACCACCGTTGCGGGATATTCAACATCAGATTAATCTTGTACCAGGGGCAGTATTACCACACAGGCCACATTATAGGATGAGTCCTAAGGAGCATGAGGAACTGAGAAGGCAGGTGGAGGAGCTGTTAGAACAAGGGCATGTTCAGGAGAGCTTGAGTCCTTGTGCAGTACCAGCTTTATTGGTGCCAAAGAAGGATGGTTCGTGGAGGATGTGTACGGACAGTCGGCCTCTAAACAAGATCACTGTGAGATACAGATTTCCTATGCCGAGGTTTGATGATTTGATTGACCAGTTGAGTGGAGCTGTTGTGTTTTCAAAGATTGACTTGAAGAGTGGATACCATCAAATTCGTATTAGACCAGGTGATGAATAGAAGACTGCTTTCAAAACCAAGGAAGGTTTATACGAATGGTTGGTTATGCCGTTTGGTTTATCGAATGCACCGAGCACTTTTATGAGAGTGATGAATCAAATTTTCAGACCATACATTGGGAAGTTTGTGGTAGTTTACTTTGATGATATTTTGATCTACAGTGGAAGTATGGAAAAGCATGTCCAGCATTTGCGTGAAGTACTGTTGATTCTACGACAGGAGAAATTTTATGCTGCAACAAAGAAGTGTGTGTTTATGATGGACAGTGTTTTGTTTCTGGGATATGTTCTATCGAAAGAAGGAATTCAAGTGGATGAAAGTAAAGTAGAAGCTGTCAGGAGTTGGCCACAGCCAAAGACAATTATTGAAGTGAGGAGTTTTCATGGATTGGTATCTTTCTATCGAAGATTCATTCCACATTTTAGTAGTGTGATGGCACCAGTAACCGATTGCATGAAAGGAAAGAAGTTTGAGTGGTCAGAGGAAGCAGGGGTTGCTTTTGAGACGATCAAAACACTATTGACGACAGCACCAATTCTAGTTTTACCGGATTTTAAGTTGTTGTTTGAATTACATACTGATGAATCTAAAGTGGGAATTGGTGGAGTTTTGAGTCAGAAAGGAAGACCAGTTGCTTATTTCAGTGAGAAGTTATCAGGAGCTAAGTTGAGATATAGAACTTATGATGTTGAGTTTTACACAATTGTTCAAGCAGTGAAGCATTGGAGACATTACCTGTTTCAGAAGGAGTTTGTTCTCTATACGGATCATGAAGCTTTGAAGCATTTGCAAGGGCAGGATAAGATTTCAGCGAGACATGCATCGTGGATTGCCTATTTGCAACAGTTTACTTTTGTCGTGAAACATAAGTCAGGGGTGACGAATCGTGTGGCTGATGCTTTGAGTAGGAGGAGTCATTTATTAACGACAATGAAAATTGAGGTGACAGGATTTGAATTATTGCCAGAATTGTTTGAGGAGGATCCTTACTTTGCAAAGTTCGTTGAGAAAGTTAAGGATGGAGATACTGATGAATTTGTGTTGGTTGATGGTTTCTTATTCAAAGGGAATCGATTATGTATACCAGAAAGCAGTTTGAGAATGAAGATTATCAAGGAGTTGCACGAGGAAGGAC
Source organism: Allium cepa (assembly GCA_030765085.1). Classification (NCBI taxonomy): domain Eukaryota; kingdom Viridiplantae; phylum Streptophyta; class Magnoliopsida; order Asparagales; family Amaryllidaceae; genus Allium; species Allium cepa. The sequence continues at coordinate 77,235,180 of CM060946.1, forward strand.
ATGTGGGCCGTGATCGTGCATTGCATTTGATTTCTCTATCTTACTTTTGGTCGTCAATGAGAAAAGAGGTTGAAAGGTTTGTGGAGAGATGTCATATCTGTCAGGTTTCAAAGGGAACAACGACAAATGCAGGTTTGTATATGCCGTTACCTGTACCGACCAAACCGTGGGTTGATATTAGCATGGATTTCATTTTGGGTTTGCCTAGAACTCAAAGGGGAAATGATTCTATATATGTTGTGGTGGATCGTTTCTCGAAGATGGTACATTTTATTGCTTGTAAGAAGACGGCGGATGCTATTCGTGTCGCTCAGTTGTTCTTTAAAGAAATCTATCGTTTGCATGGGTTACCAAAATCTATTGTTTCAGACAGGGATACCAGATTTTTGAGTCATTTTTGGCTAAGTTTGTGGAAGATGGTTGGAACGAAGCTGAAATTTAACAACGCTTATCATCCGCAGACAGACGGACAGACCGAAGTTATTAACAGATCATTGGGAAATTTGTTATGATGTCTTGTGAAGGACAATCTGAAGAGTTGGGACATGAAGTTATGTCAGGCAGAGTTTGCACATAATCATGCAGTGAATCGTAGTACAGGATTCAGCCCATTTCAGATTGTATATTCAAATTTACCCAGGGGACCGTTAGATTTAGCAATAGTGCCACAACCAAAGGGGACGGCTAAACGATCTGTATACTTTGTTGATGGGTTGACTGAATGTCATAAAATCGTTCAGGAACGATTGGAGAAAGCAAATGAGAAGTATAAGCAGACTGCAGATTTGAAGCGAAGAAATATTGAGTTTAATGAAGGAGATATGGTATATGCTGTGTTAACAAAGGATCGTTTTCCAGTGGGCGCTTATAACAAGTTGAAAGCGAGGAAAATTGGTCCTGTAGAAATTGTGAAACGGATTAATGAAAATGCTTATAAGCTAAAGCTGCCGAAGGATGTGTACACTTCTGACGTGTTCAATGTTAAGCATCTTGTACCATATTATGGAGATGAACAATCTGATGTGGAAGAATTTACAAATTCGAGGACGAATTTTTCTCAACCAGAGGAGGATGATGCAGCTCAGGGATAAGTCGTACACGACTTAAGGAGGAAGACTTGGGTCGTTCTCGAGTTAAGGAAGCTTCGGTTTTAGGTCTTAAGTCGTTCACGAGTCAAGCAGGGGAGGAAGGCCTTAAGTCGCAGGAGGAAGCTTCGGGTTTAGGTCGTCAGAGGTTTTTAGGTCGGCAACGACCTAAGAAAGAAGACTTAGGTTGGCAACGACCTAAACATGTCTTAGGTCGGTTGCGACCTAATGGAATATGGCTGAAGAGTTAAGTCGTTAGAAGAGTTAGCTCGGTGAAGCTTTGAGTCATTTGTGTTGAATATGTTGTACAGTGTGTCGTTATTTGTTGAGTCGTTGCTTTTGAGTCATGAGTCGTTAGGTCGTATACGACCTAAGTATTGAGATGAGTCTATACTTTTTAAAGCAGTGTGTTTAAGTCGTCTACGACTTAAGTGTTGAGTCGCTGTGTTGTACATATGTGAGTGAGTCGTTGTGTCTTGAGTCGTGTTGGTTAGGTCGGTTACTGTTTTGAGATGTGTGGTGTCAGTTAGGTCGGCAACGACCTAGTTAAGTCGTAAGTCGTTGTAAGGAGGTTGAGTCGTAAGTCGTGGGATTTAAGTCGGCAACGGCTTAAGATCAGGGTTTGGAAACTACTATAAATAGGGCGTGAGTTGTACATTTTGTTGTTGTTGATTTTTGAATAAAATTCTTGTTTGATTGCTATGTGCTTTCATCTAAATTGGTAGTTGAGTGTAATCTCCTATCTCCACTTTCGGTTATTCGAGTGTGCTCAATTCAATGATTGTTGAAGCCAATTCACGGTATCAAGTGCGCTTGATCAACGTTTGAAGAATTGTAGATCTTCTTTCACGGTATCGTGCGCGATCAACGTGTAGAAGATAGCTAGAATTCGGTATCTTTGTGATCAACGAATTTGGGCATTTCAGTATCTTCAATCCACCGTTTGCTACTTTCATCGATCTATGTCGTTTTGTTATTATCCGCTGCGTCAATCTTTCTTGAGAACTTGGATCACTCCATGGACTTGACTCAGATTAGTTCATTCTTCAAGCCCTATTCTACTATTCAGACATGAAGTTGTTTGGGTTCTTCCACTTCGATAGAGAGGAGAGAAGATCAAAGCATTCTTGGTACTTGAACGGATGGTAGTACCACTCTTGGTAAGCTTTGTGCACTTCTTCTATTTGTTGAAAAAAAATCAAAATAATAGGAATATGCAATACAATTTAAAAACTATGCAACAAAACCAAAACGAAACTTATTATGTCATAAGGGGCAGCATGGCTTAGTTGTCAATTCTATTGCATGGTTAGTATTGCCATGAAATTTTGGCATGCAGGGTCCCTAACCCTATATCATCCTCTTAGAGAAGCCCAAGCTCTAATGAATGACTCTATAGTGTTATAGAAATCCATAACTTTTTTCCATAAATTTCGCATTTCACGTTGTTGCCCATGATGCTATAATTTGAAATCCGAATCTAGGATTTAGCAAGTGAAATGTACTGTTATGGAGTAAATATAACTTGATTTTTTCTAGGATCATTTTCTCTTGCATCATCTTCAGTAGTTTCTACTTTAATGTCTTCTATTCCAGCCTCATCCAGCTAAAATTGATCCCCTATAAAGATCGCCTAACATATCTCTTAATGACTTCCACTTCTTTTTCCTTTTTTTTATACTCTAGGCTTTGAGGCGCATGCATCTCTTCAACAGCTTCGCCGTTGCTATCTTTAGAACTTTTTCATCGGCATCTTGGTTTTCTTCTTCTTCCTCAGGACTACTACCAACACAAACATTGGTAGGTGCATTACACGTGTTAGGATATTGCCTTAAAAAATTCTGCATAGCTTCTCTATTGCGAGTCTCTAACTATTGTGCACCAAGATAATGGTGTTATTGTTGGTCGTCTTGCATCATCAATAACATATATGACGAATGATCTTCATATGCGCCAATGGGATGATGCTAATAGTATGGTTATGGAGCAGAACTATGGTAGTAATGTTGTTGATGATGAGGGAAGCTAGCAGGTGCGTGTGCGGTGGGGGTGGGGGGTTTGGGGAGGGGGGGTAAGGTTGAGTGTAGGGCGTGTTTGAATACGGTGTATAGCTATATCTGTGTTGTTGTTGAAGTGATTGTTGCTGATTTGGACGACGGACCTCAGGATAATCGGTAAAAGGGTATGATGGATCAAATGGATGGCCTTGGACTATGGGGATGAGTTTTTTTTGCTCATTATTGTTTTCCCAACTGTTTGTTTGAAGATGACATTGTGTAGTGGAGGTGAAAGAAGTGAAGAAGGGTTGTTGTGGAGGAAGGAAGAAGAAAGGAACGTTTATATAGGGGTTAAACTACCATTGGTGTTGTAACGTTACAATGATGGAGTGTTAACCATTTTAATTAAATAGCAGAGACTATGCCGTTTTAATTTTAAAATGGAAAACACTTCACCATTGTAGAAACCAGTCCACTGTTCACTTAAATGGCCAGAGAATCACTTGAAGCTAGCCATGAGGAATTGAACAAACCACATCTGGTTACACGGTGTCTATTTTTCCAACTGAACAAACCATTGCTGATTGTGCTCTAAGTATCACCATTGTTGTAAAAAAATCACCATAGTATGAGATTAGAAAAAGTGGTGATGTGATAAGTAGAGAAAATTTGAGAAAAAAGGAATGGAATCTAGTATTTCACATAAGCGGCCTTAGAAGAGATAAACGATAAATTTCGATAAGCATCATTATAAAGTTTATAACATCCCCACTTTGAAACCTGAAAATAAACGCTGATTATGCTGTAGTCATTACAAGAATTATTTTTAAGCGACATAAGTGAGTTATGTATATTCATACACAATTAAGTAAACATAGAAACTGCATATTTTATGTACATACTGCATGTCCTAAATATTCATTACATACATAGTTTTCCATATTAACCCAATAGTCATTCCCGCAATATCAATATTCTTTATAGCTAATAAAGCCTCCAACTTTTGTCTTCGATTTGAGTACCACAATGCCTAATATAAACCTGCTTGAGTCAAAAATAAAAATATGGGACATAAAGTCTGGTGCGATTAATACTTACCCAAAACAAGCATATGGTGGACTATGCCATATAACACCGAACATGTGTTCCCATTTCCATCCACCACATCATAAATGAAATAACTATAGTTTGCATAATTCCCATTTACTATTGCACCATATGCGCTCTTATGCGGTTCACATCTGCTACTGCGCCTTATGCGCTCTTATGCAGTTCACATCTACTACTTTGCCTTATGCACTCTTATGCGATTTCCTAATACTACCGCGCCTTATGTGCTCTTATGAAATTTATTTCTTACAAATGGCCCGCTGAAGCAGTCCTCTCGTTCTTTCCATTTTAATTTAGTCTTTAGTCTGATACTGCCTAGACCATGCCTCGTGCAGCATCCTTCAAATTCATTCATTAAATTTAAACTCTATGGACCTTGCACCTTACAATATTCTTTTTACCAAATTGCATAGACTCGAGACCATACGGTATTCGTTAAATACACTTATTCGTTAAGCTCTGGACCACAAATAAACAACCACATGCATTCCCATTGTATTTATTTACTTAAATTTTGGAATAATGTGAAGCAGCCACCTGAAGTCCCAAAATACTTGTTTTATTTAAAACGTGATAAAATCAGCCCACCGCAGTCTCTTGGAAGTTGAATGCTTCTTCTCACTTTCCCAAGATATGCATTAGAGCGAGCATCTCTACTCTGCATCAATAGGCCTTCCAACCATACCTTTAGCGTAGGCGTTCTTTTCTTTAATAGCCCTAGGCTCCCCCCTTGTCCTACCTAATTATCTTATATTAAGGTTCATCCATAGCTTTCCTTGGCAAAGTACCACCCTGCCCTAACCTATTAGCGCAATACTGAAACACCCCACACCCTTTAATATACCTAAAAGGACACACTAAAAAGCATGGTGCATCGTAGGCATAACTAAAATTAACAGAGACTAAGATTTACAAGACAGAAATTAGATAGTAATAATAATAATAATGCTGTGGAAATAATTATAGTATTTTGCTAAAAATCAAATTCCAAAATATAAGATGATAAAAATAAGTCACCAAATACCCAATAGATCATATGACAAAATACCCATACAAGTCTCGTGGAATCCAAAAACCCCAAAGTCTCAAATAATATAAGAGTACAATACATCCCTCTCAACATACCAGCTCAGCAAAAGAACTAAAAACTAGAACTGAAGGAAAGAAATAGACGATAGAATCTCCAATAAGCCTCCACGAAGCTGCAGTATGCTATCCTTGCTCATGAGTTCCTACGGGGAGAAAGAGGAAGTAGAAGAGTGGGTCAGACTAAAAGTCTTGTGAATGATGGTAATTGTTAGAATCTTTAAGCTAAGTAAATTTAATATACTCTACAATAGTTGTAGCATGAATAAGGATAACAAAGGGAGTAGGAAAGAAATAAACTAAAAATAAGCACGATTAAATATTGCTCAATTTATAAGATAGGCTAATTTTGATGGTTTGGACATGTGCTTGGTTTCTGCTTTGATTAGGCTGAATTCCTAATACTGTAATTAGGATATAACCCTAATTCTACCCTTTTTGATCGGCCTGCTACACTATAGTACCTTTCTATAGACCAGCTGCTACATAATTCCCGATACAGAATGTTACTATAGACCAGAGATGGCATATATAGCTCCCTGCACCGAAGGCATTTATTTACCATGGACCAGATACTATATATAACTCCCTACACATAATGTTATTGTGCACCAGACGACATACAGAGCTCCCTACACAGAAGGCAACGATGTCTATGAAAAACACCCATACTAAGCGCTTGGAACTCATAGCTATTACTGAGCATCCGAATGGAAGTCGCATGCGTAATTGCCCATGCCCATGCTAACTTTTTCTCCACCTATTGGGTCTTCTTATTACCTCAAACTCCAGCATAAATGTACTCTTCATCTCAGTTCAGGCTAATGTGAGATCACCATGTGTCCATAGAAAATATGGGAAATGCTGTTGATATTGGCCCATTATCCAAACAATATCTAGTTGCACCCCTTGCCCAAATCCCCTATGATTTGGACTTCTACTTGACCAATTACTTCCATTCTTAGCATAAGCATGCCCTCGTCTCACTTTAGGCTAATAAGGGACCACCATTTCGTCTAATAGGGAATGCTATTTGGTACAATTCCTACTTCCATCTTTTCTTATTAACTTAGATAAATTATTTTGAATAAGCCTTTCCAATTTATTCCAACTATCTTTGCTTATTAATTTATCCTAAGTCTTGGAATAAGCCTTATACTGTTCTTTTTTCTTAATATAACCTACGTTATAATCATGCTTATTACTTAACAAGAGGCTATGTGTGAAAATAAGCTTCTTTCATCTTTTACTCCTTTTAGTTATAATTCTAAGTTATAACTAGGCCAATCTTTTTAATTCAGTCCAATTAATGTCATAACTAGGCATAATTTCAGTCCAGTTAGACATAATTTCAGTCCAATTCCATTTATATTACGGTCTTTGTAATTTACATCCTATATTCCATTATTTTAGTTTTCTTACAATTTAGTCCATATTCGCATTAACCCTTTTCTAATCCATACGCAAAGAAGCAGGAATAAAATAAAACTGAAAATAGAAGAAAATTCAAAGCATGGAAAAAAGGATGTAAATAACATATAAATAACAGTGAATAAACTAAAATACTGTAGATAAACGGAAAAGTTATAATTAACAGAAATAAATTAAAATTACTAAAACGAGTAGCTGAAAGGAAATAGGCGAAAAATAATTCTAAAAACTCTAAATAAACCACTAAAAAGGTTATTCCAAAAATCGTACTAAGACTACAAATATTAGAAACCCTATTATTTTAAATCATTTAAAGAAATCTTTAAAATAACTACAATCACTCACCGCTGGTCCTTAGCTCTTCCTTAAATCTTCTCGGATCCACTTGAGGGTATAAAAATATTTTTATTAAAAAGATTCCCTCATTGGAAAATTATTCCTTTTAGGGTCCTATCAGAAAAGGTCAACCTAAGCAAAGAAAATCTAGAATGAGAAAAAGTGTTAGGCCTAGGATCTTATTTATAGGGGTAGAAGTGGATCTCAGACCATTGAATTTGAAGATTGAATAGAATGCAACCACGTCGTAGGCTGAATAAGAGCCATTGGATGGAAGTAGATGTGCCAAAGGAACGAAAATGACATAATCGCTAGCTATTGAAATGAAGGAACGAATCCTTTGTTCATTCACTTGAGGCGGGTCGACCTTAGGATCGACCATCCACTATGCCAAGTCGACCTAGGTATTGGGATGATCGACCTTTAGGTCGACCTCCCCATATATATATTTCAGATTCTTGATTATTTTATAACTCGTTCATATTTGCTCGAATTCCGACGTTCTATTTATGAAAATTGACCAGAAAATTACCACAAACACAATGATGAAACTCCCATAGCTCATTCTGATAATTTCACAAAGTAATTTTATTATTTAGTTAATTAACGAATTGATTATTATACGTTAAATTTTAGGTTGTTATATTCTTCCCTTCTTAAGGGATTTCATCTCCGAAATCTCTAAGGATAAAAGAATGTACTAAATGTTTTCATCCACTTATACAACCAACTACTCAATCATCAACCATTCAATCATTGTCCTTAAGTCTTTCTAATGCAATTTATGATACTAATGCAATTAGTGTAGTGTAAATGTCCCTAACTACTGCAAAAGATTAGGCGGTCCACTTATTCGGTTGACCTCCTTTTATGCAATCATGTCGTGCCATGTATCCAAGTGAATGCGAAAATTTCCTGTTGATAATTGATAATTCTATATGTGTGCTACAAACATCATCCAAATGCAACAATCATGTGGTAAACATCCATTTATAGCACCCATATAAATAAACTAAAAATGCACATACATCCATATGCATATGCTGTAGTGCCCTAATTAGGCTGATCCCAAGGAATAATAGTGCAAAGTGTACCTATATGTGTCCATTAGCATCCTTTAGCAAACATTTGCAATCACTATCATACATCATTCATAACATGTTCTATTAACATGTTTACATCAAATCCTATCATCCATGGGTTAAATCCTAAGTTCTACCCGCCCAAAGATAATAAAGAAAAGAACTTATTCAAAAATAAAGATGGGAAAAGGAAATTCTAAAACCTGTTATCAAAGCGACATGGGTATGAGATACGAATTTCTCCAAATCAAATTAGTCTTCTCTAAAATCTCTCTAACCATGCCAGAACGATGACGTCTTACACGGCCTTCCCAAAGAGAGCTTTAAAAGGTGCAATTCCAATGCTAGCTTGAAAGCTACTACCATGCGTGCCTTACTACCTTACTCGTTTCACTTTATTGTCTTCTATAGTCAACACACATGAATCAACATTCCTAGGTTCTTACTAGGGTCCTATATACTTTATGGAAACTCTATTATTACTTCTAAAAGTAATCACTGCTATCACCTAAATGGTCTCGCACTTTTTCCGTTACACCTAGAAAATGATTTCTCTGTACTCCATATTTATAAGAGTTTAGTTGGGTATTTATCGTTCCAAAAATTAAGACTTCTAAATTTTTAAAACATCAAATCCCAAAATCTTTGTCTTCAAAAAGTATTGTTTTTAGTTTCTATTAATTTCAAAAATACTTGGTTACTTGACATTATTTCCCAACTTAGAGTGGAAAACCTTCAAATTCTATGTTCAAAACTTATTCTTCGTTTTCTTTTAAAGAACTTTTCAATTTTCTATAAAAATTTTAAATTTTAAATTCTACTTTTATTAAGTTTTTCATTTCCAAAAACTTATTTACTTTTTCACCAAACCAATTTCTTTTAAATTATCTTTAAACTGTTTTTATGTGTTTCCAAAATAATGTAAGGACCCAATTTTTCGACTTTCAAAAGTTGACATCAATACGTCCACTGTTACGTCCACTATATCAAATGCCGAACAATCGAATGCCGAAAAACCGAACCACTAGGGTTAAAGAAGAAGAAGATAGAAGAAGAAACATAAACAATATCAGAATCTCATATTCGCAGCGGAACAATATATAATAGATAAATGAATAATCTTTAAACAAAAGAACTATATCAGTTATTACAATACATCATCAGAGCTTACAACAACACAATACAACACTGAGCAGTTATACTAACTTGCTGACATGAAAATTGACTTACACCAACCCTTACGCAGTGGATAATACATAGTAGAAGTGATACGTCTCGCCATCCAGCTTTCCTTCAGATCTCCACAGCATATCTTTTCCGACTTCGCTCTAAAACAACTGATAACCTGACTCTACGCTGCCCGTATGGAAAATTATGGGCACCCGGAGTTTAGAAAGGGAACAATAAACTCCAGGTCAGTCATGAGACTGGTGTGAGATCTTAAAACAGTTATTTGCACAAAGAAAAGGAAAAGAAATCCACTATGCTTTTGGAAAATGAAACTACCATAAGGCATCCCCGCATACACACAAAGCAAGCGCACAATTGGAGGAGATTTCTCCTTATGATAGTCAAACATGCTTGATATGCAAAATCTCTTCGATATTATTATTATTAGTGCATAGCGTGGAAAATATTTAGAAAGTATAATATAAATCTTAGCCAGCATAGGTACCATTATATTATGCTTGCTATAGCTACCTCCTGAGGAGGTAGGTTATACAATTGCAATGGTAAAGAGCTCATATTGTTTTGTTTGGATTTTCAATATATAGCCAGGCTAAGGAACTTCCTCACCGAATGAGAACGCCTCTGGAGGGACGCCCCGATAACCTAACCGGATCTCTGCCAACACAAGGCCGGGTTACCTCTGTAACTAGGTAACTAACTGTCACGAGTATGCCACCCTCCGGTCTAGACTGACCTTTATCCGAGCTGCCTCATCAACCAACAACCAATAAGTAAATAATCTGGGCTCCATACCAGAATACCACTTTTTATCCACAAAAGTTAAATATCTGGACTGCATACCAAATACCACTTTTTATCCAGAAGGAGACTTATATACCCTGAGGGGCACGACCCCCATAACCTTGTCGCGTCCTTCTTGTTTCGACCATTTCCGGGGTGTGAGGTCCAACGAAGTCTCATCCACAAAGCTACGCTTTTCACAAAAGCCATGATTCGTTCAACAAATGATCAACAACACTTAGCGTGCCACATTATCAATTTAGGAATATATCACTAGTAACCATCAACTACATATCCTCCGAGCTCGTACGTGTAACATTCCTGAAATATTAGCCAAAATAATTCAATAATTAAATTGATTTTGAATTTAAACTGTGAATTTAATTGTGAATTAATTTGAGATTTCCAAAATAAACTTAAAATTTTAGATTATAAATAGAAATTTGGTGGGAATTTAAGGATAATTTTATTTGAGATGAATATGCACTATAATTTGAATAAATATGTATATATTTATAAATTTGGATTTTAAAACCACATAATTTTATACTAGTATAAATTTGGTAATATTTCTTTTGAAAATTTTATTTTGAATTAGATATAAATGATTTAAAACTAAGCTTAAAAAAATAATATTGGTTTAAAAAGTAATATTATAAAATTGATATAAATAAATAAAAAATTACAAAAGCTATTTCAGAATTTTAATTCAACCCTATTATATACTTTTTTATTTGATTTGATTAAAAGATTTAAAAAAAATACATCTTCTTCTGGAAAAATTATAGTTGTATATTCCCAAAATTTAAATTGTAAAAATATTTACAAATGTTAGGAGAATGAAAATATAAATAATACAAATCACTTCCATATTTACAAATCAATAATACAAAAGAAGTAGAACATGAAAAATATATATATTACATATGTATATGTACAAACAATGTAATCATACCTTTAGATCTTACATGTTTATATACATACAAATAGCATCATTTCTTTTGTTTAAAATAATGAAATTAAAAAAAAAACAAAAATACAAGAAACTTCACATCTTCCCATATGCCATCATATAGTATCTTAGAAAATCAGAAAAAAATAGTAGAAAAAGATTTGGCTTCACATCTTTCAAAGCCATAAAGCTGTTCAAAACATAAGATAAGAAAAAAAAACAATTCAGTTTGAACTCAAAACAAAAGAAAAACCCAAAATCTTCATTCTCAAACCATATACAAAACTGCATTTCTCAAAACCTGATAACATATGCATTCAATTCCTCTTCATAATCAAGCAAATATTCAAACCTGCATTTCAAATCTGAAACCAAACAACTCCTCTTTTCCTAAATTTCTGCCTGCATGTTTTTTTGCATATGAAAACAAATCTGCATCATTATGAATCAAAGACCTGCATTTCAAATCCAAATCAGTAAACACTCCTCTTTTTCAAAACAAAGACCTGCATGCAATTTCTTTGAACTCTGCATTCATGAAATCTTCATAATCTGGAACAAGAAGCTAGAAGCCTGCATGTTAAAACAAGTTAAAGCTTTGCATATCATTTACAAACAAAGAAGGCCTGCATGCATCATTTAAAAGCAAGAAAAGAGGTCTGCATTCAAGGAGCCTGCCTGCATTCATTTTCAAGTCTGATAGCCTGCATTTCATAACTCTGGAACAAGAAGCTACTGCATTTCAATTTTAAAAGCAAGACAAAGTGCCTGCATTTCACATTTTCAAAACTCTGGAACCTGCATAATGAAATATGCTCTGCACTTTGAATAAAGGTGAGTAACTTTTCTTTTAAAAACTTAAGGTTACAGTTTATTGCATGCTAAAATAAATAAATGATCATGTGTTATATACTTACTGTCTGATATATGCATCTTAAATTGCTTATGTCCTGTTTTGTTTCCTAGTTCAGGTTATTAATTAAATTCTATATCTTAAATTTGTCTGTGTTAAATTTTGAGAATTTAACTATGAATGGTAGGCCAGTTTCATAGTTTACATTCTAGGATTTTATTAAGGTAAAATTCAAATTTAACTTACTGGAAAGAAAATACAGAGCATAGGAAAAAAAATGACAGTCATAGTGTTGTTAAAAAAAAATTACAGTATCAAAATGTATGTATTTCCATTTTTGGTCAAGTTCAATTAAAGCTTGCATTTGTTTGGGTTGAAATTATTTCTGGTGATAGTATAGTTATCATTGATAATGATAAAATTACTGAATTTTTATTGAAATTCAAAAAAAAATATTGTAAATTGGGATTTAGGTAGTAGAACCCTAGTTGTATTGAGTTTAAGGGAGTTGGGTGCTGTGGCTTCTTGAATGAACCGAGGTCTATGATTTTGTGGGTATTGATAGATGGTGTAGTGATGAAGCTACCACCGGAGTTTGGATGTTGATGGTGGTCGAGAAGTGGAGATATTGGTGGTGACAGGTTAGGCAGTGGATGGAAATGTTGGTTTCAGGTTTGTTTTGTTGTGGTCCAAGTGTTTCAGGTTTGACTTTAACTTTAATTCTTCAAGTTGAAATTGTGGGGAATCTGGTAGATCTTAAGTTGAAGTGTGGTCTCTGATAGATAGGGGATGGTCGGAGAAGATAGTCAGAGGTGACTGGAGTGGGGAAGTGGATGCACAAGTGTATGTGCATGTTGATGATGAGGTAGTTCGATGTTGTTGGTTGCAGGAATTTTTGACTCGGGTTGGTCTCGGGGGAAATGGGAAATAACTCGAAGTAGAAGGGGATTTGACTCGAAGTCGAATAGGGGTCTGTGTGTTTTGGGTTTCAGGGCTTAGCAACAGAACCTGTTATGTTTTCTGAAATTTAAAAGCCAAGTTTAAATTTAAATCTGAAATTGAATGAAATTTGAATCTGAAAATGAATTCAAAATATTTGAATTCTGATTTTGAAATAATGTAAATGCAGGAATTCAAATTAGTTTAAAAAAAAAAAAAAGAGAAAAAAAAAGAAACAGGAAACTGTTTCTGTTTTATAAGATTTGAGTGCAAACTTAAAATGTGACTTAGAATTTTGAAACTGAATTTGAGTTGAATTCAAATAAGTTTGAACTCTGTTTATTTTGAAATAGTTTAAATTCTGGAGATTTCAAAATTTGATTTTTTTTTAATAAAACAGAACTGTTTCTGTTTTAAAATGTAAAAGGGTAAGTTTAAGTTTTTAAGTGAGATTTAAACTGAGTTACATCTGAAATTTGAATATGAATTCAAATTTTGACTGTCTGAAATTTGAAATCAATTATGTTTTTAAATTTAAATTTGATTTTTAAATCTCAAGTATAAAATGCATTGTTGTTTTGCATTTGAAGTAAAAGGTTAAGTATTTAATTTAGGAATTCAAATGAATTCAAATCTGAAGTTTTAAAATCTGGATTTTAAATTTAAATTTCATTTTTAAAGTAAAGATTTAAATTTAAATTGCTTTCAAATGATTTTCATTTGAATTAAAGGTGTAAATTATAGAAAGAGTTTTAAGGAATTTAAAACTAAAATGAGAATGAAAGTTTTATTTCAATTTTGAAGTTTTAAAGTAATTTTTAAAATTGATTTGAATTGAAATTTAAATCCTTTTCAACTTATTAATTAAGTATATGTTTCTTGTAAACATATAAGATTAAGTTGTGTATTGTTTTAAATTCTTATTTAAGACAAATTTGAGTCTTAAGTTTAAAGAAAATGTTAAATGGAATTTAATGTAAATTTAAAAACATTTTGTTTTTAAATGCATAATTTAAATAAGGAATGTTTATTTAAAGATAAAGAAAAGTATAATGATTTGTAATTCATTTAATTATTAAGGTATTACAAATGGATAATTAATATAATTAATTAATTAATGAAATGGATAATTAATTAAAGTAATTAAGGGTTTTAATTTGATTAATTAAAGTTTAAGATTAATTTTTCTTAGAATAATTAATTTGTAATTAAGAAATCATTAATTGAATGATATTAGATTTTAAATTAATAATTGAAGATTTATTAATTGAATAAATATGGGTAGTTAATTAATTAGGAATAATAAATGAAAGTAATCATGTAGGTAATAAATTTAAAACCACCCAGTTTATTCATCTTAATTGTAGATGCTGATTGTTATTGAATGTTGTGTGATGGATTGATATTTTGATATGTGATGTGATGCTATTTGATGCTTTATGCTAAGCTGTTATATCTATGATATATATATGATTATATGAATATGCAAATCCTTTGACCCGTAAAACGACATTTGAATTTCGATGCGACAGGGAGTCGGATTCTAGCTGGTTATCCGAAACCCACATCGAATCATATTAGTGAATTTTTTGATTGATAACTTACTTTATCTATGAATCTGTGAATATAAATAAGCGCTATGGGTTATACCGCTTATCTTTATGATTGAATCTGTGATGATGATGTTGTGCACTATTGTGTTGAACCCCTAGACCACACTTATACACACACAAATATGGATTGCACGTGGAAATGGGTTAAGTCACAAATTTTGAAATTGTTTTAAAATTTGAATTTTTGAATCCAAAATAGTTTTGGAATTAGGATTGAAGCATTTGAAAAAAAAAATGGATTTCAAAAAATAAAAGTTATGTGAATAACTTAATTGAGTTTTGAAATTTAAATAATTTGAGTTAAATTTGAATTCAATATTTGAAGTTGAATTCTATAATTTGGGAACTAGGGTTTAAAAAGTTATCCAACTTATAAATGGATTTATATGGGGTTTTTAAACCATTTTAAAAGGTGATGTTTTGAAATTTAAAATTAACCCAAGATTCCAACTTGTAATAAATCGGACTTTTCTGAAACGAAAACTATTGTTTTCAAATAATAGAAGCTTTCATATAAGAAATGGTTTTTCAATGTGTGTTAAAAGGAATTTAAGTTGAAATGAAAATGGTTTTCCGAGTTATTAATAAATCTTTGGAACGTTTTTGAAAGCTATAAATTAAATCTTTAATTTAAAGGTTTATTGAGTTAATCCAATTGAAATGGAAGTTGTTTTGAAATCTATGAATAGATCTTTGTGAAACTAGGTGAAACTTTGTGAAATAAATATTTTTGTTTAAAGATTTAAAATGGTAATTTGTTTAACCATTTGAAAGAAAAGTTTTGGATTTTATAAGTTGTGACTTAACTAAAATCCCATATCCATAAGTTTTAAAATATGGCGCTCATTATTCGGTTTAGCCGGGGGAGGACCTTGTGTCATATAGCCCATTCCGAATAGTGATACGACGTTATGGATAGCAATTGAAGACCGGTGGTGAAGACCGGATATTTCCAAAAACAAAAGGATAACTCGTCGATTGTCTCTGCACTGGCTGATCCCCGGTATAGAGATCTTCATATGTGATGGGAAGTCCGGACGTGATTAGGGATTATCCGGATTTGCAAGGGCTTCTTCGGAAGTGCCTTCGGTTCTGTTCGAACCCGGGACAGACTTGTATGGTTGTATGTCCGACATTACACTTTGAGATGTTAACTGATTTCTATCAAATACATTTCTGCCTGGTGGCGGAGAATTTATTCTCTCAGCTTAACACCCTTCTCTGAGACGTACGAGCTCAGAGGTTATGTAGTTGATATTTATCAGTGATATATTCCCAATTTGGTAATGTGGCATGCTGAGTGCTGCTGTGTGATGATCATTGGTTGATCATTTGTGATATGATCATTTGTTTGATCATTTATCTTTGTGATCATTGCTTTGGTCATCTGTTGACCCAAAGCATGGCTTTGTGCCAAAGCGTAGCTTTGTGGACGAGACTGCATCAGGACCTCACTCCCCGAAAATGGTCGAAACAGGAAAGATGCGGCAAGGTTATGAGGGTCGCTCCCTTTAGGGTGTGTCATTCCCTTCTGGTAAAGGGTGGTATCAGGTATGGAGCCCTGGTATTTAACCTATGTGGTTGCTCCAATCTCATTTACTGTGTGGTTGTTGCTTTGAGGCGCCTCGGATAAAGGTCCCAAAGGACCGGGGGATGGCATATTCGTGTAGTAGTTACCTAGTTACAGAGGTAACCCGGCCTTGTGTTGGCAGAGATCTAACCGTAACGTTAGTTTCTCGGGACGTCCCACCAGAGGCGATCCCATGTGGCAGTAGGAAGTTCCTTAGCCTGACCATTTGTTGGAAATCCATTCATCCAATACGTGCCTTGTACGGTTTTAGTTGTAGAACCTGCCATTTAACATGGCAGCTATAGTAGGCATAGTATCATGGTACCTATGCTGGCTAGGATTTATATTCTACTTTCGAAATTGTTTTCTACACTATGCACTAATAATAATATCAAAAATGATTTGATTTTTGCGTAGTAAGCATATTTGACTATCATAAGGAGAAATCTCCTCCAAGTCTGCGTTTGCATTGTGTGTGTGGCGGGAGGCCTTATGGTAGTTTCATTTTCTAAAAAGCATTGCGGATTTCAAATCTAAATTCTGTTGTTTGTTTTAAAAGACCAAATGTTTTTGTTTGCTCATACCAGTCCCATGACTGACCTGGAGTTTATTGTTCCTTTCCTAAACTCTGGGTGCCCACTATTTTCCCACACGGGCAGTCTAGAGTTGGGGCTTTCAGATAATCTATAGTAGGTGTAGATTCGATAGCTTTCAGCCTTAGGATTTGGCAATCACATTTTGGATCGAGTTGCTTCTCTTCATCTTGATTTGGGAGTTCGAGCTATTTCTGGATTGGTGCTTTGAAGATGGAGATTACTGATGCTGGAGTTCTTTCTTGAAGACTATTTTGGAGATTTTGTTCCGCTGCTAGTGTTATCTTTTATTTCCGCTGCTATTCTTTGTATCTCTGATAATGTTGATATCTATTGTACCATTCTATTGTGTCATTCATGTTGTATCAGTTATTGTATCAAATGTTGTATATTGTTTTATGTTATTCATTTCTTCCGCTGTGTTATTTACTTAATGTGTTATAAGCTCCGGCGAACCAGGTTCGACGTTTGGATCTACGGCATTTGAATACGAGTGTCGTATTCGGTGCCGATTTTCGAAGGTCGAGTCAGGATCGTTACAGTGGTATCAGAGCTGAAGGTTAAAACTTTAGCTCAGGAGTATAACACATTAAGTAACTCATTAGAGATAGGGTGAAGTAAACCCTAGAATGAGTATATCCCTGAGATATCCGTTCGAATGCCTCAGTAAATTCTCTTACTATCCACTGATAGTGAGTATGAGTGCGAGAAGAGAATGAGATAGGGGACAGGGGAGTACCACTACAAATGGTCAATACCCTGCAACAGTGGGAATATCTTTTCTCTATCAATCTCCTTTGATTCAATTTCGAATTCTTTTGATTGCTTCGTGACTGCTCCAGAAAGAAGTTTCGGTGTGATGATGGCCATACGTATTGTTGTAGGAAATTCTTACTTCGTATCTTCATCGGTTTCTTATCAGCTTTTCGATCTAAACTCTAATGAATTTGAAATTGAAAATATTAAATAAATTGGAAATTTTAAATTAGTAAATTGGTTAACTAATATGAAGATTTGATCCATCAATCTATTCTCTGGGATCCGATATATTCTACGAACGATTAGTTATCTCTTCGAACTAGTCAATGCCCTTGCATATTCGTAGACCGATGGACCCAAATATCTTGTGTAATATCATATGAGATTGTTCTCATATCTATTGTTGATATTCTTATTTGGTAAGCCAAATACAAATGATATCCAGTTTGATTTGGAAAGATATCTCTCTATCTTTCATCTTTTCTTTTCGTCTTCCTAGCAAATTTCGAGGACGAAATTTCTTAAGGAGGGGAATCTGTAACATTCCTGAAATATTAGACAAAATAATTCAATAATTAAATTGATTTTGAATTTAAACTGTGAATTTAATTGTGAATTAATTTGAGATTTCCAAAATAAACTTAAAATTTTAGATTATAAATAGAAATTTGGTGGGAATTTAAGGATAATTTTATTTGAGATGAATATGCACTATAATTTGAATAAATATGTATATATTTATAAATTTGGATTTTAAAACCACATAATTTTATACTAGTAGAAATTTGGTAATATTTCTTTTGAAAATTTTATTTTGGATTAGATATAAATGATTTAAAACTAAGCTTAAAAAAATAATATTGGTTTAAAAAGTAATATTATAAAATTGATATAAATAAATAAAAAATTACAAAAGCTATTTCAGAATTTTAATTCAACCCTATTATATACTTTTTTATTTGATTTGATTAAAAGATTTAAAAAAAATACATCTTCTTCTGGAAAAATTATAGTTGTATATTCCCAAAATTTAAATTGTAAAAATATTTACAAATGTTAGGAGAATGAAAATATAAATAATACAAATCACTTCCATATTTACAAATCAATAATACAAAAGAAGTAGAACATGAAAAATATATATATTACATATGTATATGTACAAACAATGTAATCATACCTTTAGATCTTACATGTTTATATACATACAAATAGCATCATTTCTTTTGTTTAAAATAATGAAATTAAAAAAAAACAAAAATACAAGAAACTTCACATCTTCCCATATGCCATCATATAGTATCTTAGAAAATCTGAAAAAAAATAGTAGAAAAAGATTTGGCTTCACATCTTTCAAAGCCATAAAGCTGTTCAAAACATAAGATAAGGAAAAAAAAAAAAACAATTCAGTTTGAACTCAAAACAAAAGAAAAACCCAAAATCTTCATTCTCAAACCATATACAAAACTGCATTTCTCAAAACCTGATAACATATGCATTCAATTCCTCTTCATAATCAAGCAAATATTCAAACCTGCATTTCAAATCTGAAACCAAACAACTCCTCTTTTCCTAAATTTCTGCCTGCATGTTTTTTTGCATATGAAAACAAATCTGCATCATTATGAATCAAAGACCTGCATTTCAAATCCAAATCAGTAAACACTCCTCTTTTTCAAAACAAAGACCTGCATGCAATTTCTTTGAACTCTGCATTCATGAAATCTTCATAATCTGGAACAAGAAGCTAGAAGCCTGCATGTTAAAACAAGTTAAAGCTTTGCATATCATTTACAAACAAAGAAGGCCTGCATGCATCATTTAAAAGCAAGAAAAGAGGTCTGCATTCAAGGAGCCTGCCTGCATTCATTTTCAAGTCTGATAGCCTGCATTTCATAACTCTGGAACAAGAAGCTACTGCATTTCAATTTTAAAAGCAAGACAAAGTGCCTGCATTTCACATTTTCAAAACTCTGGAACCTGCATAATGAAATATGCTCTGCACTTTGAATAAAGGTGAGTAACTTTTCTTTTAAAAACTTAAGGTTACAGTTTATTGCATGCTAAAATAAATAAATGATCATGTGTTATATACTTACTGTCTGATATATGCATCTTAAATTGCTTATGTCCTGTTTTGTTTCCTAGTTCAGGTTATTAATTAAATTCTATATCTTAAATTTGTCTGTGTTAAATTTTGAGAATTTAACTATGAATGGTAGGCCAGTTTCATAGTTTACATTCTAGGATTTTATTAAGGTAAAATTCAAATTTAACTTACTGGAAAGAAAATACAGAGCATAGGAAAAAAAATGACAGTCATAGTGTTGTTAAAAAAAAATTACAGTATCAAAATGTATGTATTTCCATTTTTGGTCAAGTTCAATTAAAGCTTGCATTTGTTTGGGTTGAAATTATTTCTGGTGATAGTATAGTTATCATTGATAATGATAAAATTACTGAATTTTTATTGAAATTCAAAAAAAAATATTGTAAATTGGGACTTAGGTAGTAGAACCCTAGTTGTATTGAGTTTAAGGGAGTTGGGTGCTGTGGCTTCTTGAATGAACCGAGTTCTATGATTTTGTGGGTATTGATAGATGGTGTAGTGATGGAGCTACCACCGGAGTTTGGATGTTGATGGTGGTCGAGAAGTGGAGATATTGGTGGTGACAGGTTAGGCAGTGGATGGAAATGTTGGTTTCAGGTTTGTTTTGTTGTGGTCCAAGTGTTTCAGGTTTGACTTTAACTTGAATTCTTCAAGTTGAAATTGTGGGGAATCTGGGAGATCTTAAGTTGAAGTGTGGTCTCTGATAGATAGGGGATGGTCGGAGAAGATAGTCAGAGGTGACTGGAGTGGGGAAGTGGATGCACAAGTGTATGTGCATGTTGATGATGAGGTAGTTTGATGTTGTTGGTTGCAGGAATTTTTGACTCGGGTTGGTCTCGGGGGAAATGGGAAATAACTCGAAGTAGAAGGGGATTTGACTCGAAGTCGAATAGGGGTCTGTGTGTTTTGGGTTTCAGGGCTTAGCAACAGAACCTGTTATGTTTTCTGAAATTTAAAAGCCAAGTTTAAATTTAAATCTGAAATTGAATGAAATTTGAATCTAAAAATGAATTCAAAATATTTGAATTCTAATTTTGAAATAATGTAAATGCAGGAATTCAAATTAGTTTAAAAAAAAAAAAAAAAAGGAGAAAAAAAAAAGAAACAGGAAACTGTTTCTGTTTTATAAGATTTGAGTGCAAACTTAAAATGTGACTTAGAATTTTGAAACTGAATTTGAGTTGAATTCAAATAAGTTTGAACTCTGTTTATTTTGAAATAGTTTAAATTCTGGAGATTTCAAAATTTGATTTTTTTTTTTAATAAAACAGAACTGTTTCTGTTTTAAAATGTAAAAGGGTAAGTTTAAGTTTTTAAGTGAGATTTAAACTGAGTTACATCTGAAATTTGAATATGAATTCAAATTTTGACTGTCTGAAATTTGAAATCAATTATGTTTTTAAATTTAAATTTGATTTTTAAATCTCAAGTATAAAATGCATTGTTGTTTTGCATTTGAAGTAAAAGGTTAAGTATTTAATTTAGGAATTCAAATGAATTCAAATCTGAAGTTTTAAAATCTGGATTTTAAATTTAAATTTCATTTTTAAAGTAAAGATTTAAATTTAAATTGCTTTCAAATGATTTTCATTTGAATTAAAGGTGTAAATTATAGAAAGAGTTTTAAGGAATTTAAAACTAAAATGAGAATGAAAGTTTTATTTCAATTTTGAAGTTTTAAAGTAATTTTTAAAATTGATTTGAATTGAAATTTAAATCCTTTTCAACTTATTAATTAAGTATATGTTTCTTGTAAACATATAAGATTAAGTTGTGTATTGTTTTAAATTCTTATTTAAGACAAATTTGAGTCTTAAGTTTAAAGAAAATGTTAAATGGAATTTAATGTAATTTTAAAAACATTTTGTTTTTAAATGCATAATTTAAATAAGGAATGTTTATTTAAAGATAAAGAAAAGCATAATGATTTGTAATTCATTTAATTATTAAGGTATTACAAATGGATAATTAATATAATTAATTAATTAATGAAATGGATAATTAATTAAAGTAATTAAGGGTTTTAATTTGATTAATTAAAGTTTAAGATTAATTTTTCTTAGAATAATTAATTTGTAATTAAGAAATCATTAATTGAATGATATTAGATTTTAAATTAATAATTGAAGATTTATTAATTGAATAAATATGGGTAGTTAATTAATTAGGAATAATAAATGAAAGTAATCATGTAGGTAATAAATTTAAAACCACCCAGTTTATTCATCTTAATTGTAGATGCTGATTGTTATTGAATGTTGTGTGATGGATTGATATTTTGATATGTGATGTGAAGCTATTTGATGCTTTATGCTAAGCTGTTATATCTATGATATATATATGATTATATGAATATGCAAATCCTTTGACCCGTAAAACGACATTTGAATTTCGATGCGACAGGGAGTCGGATTCTAGCTGGTTATCCGAAACCCACATCGAATCATATTAGTGAATTTTTTGATTGATAACTTACTTTATCTATGAATCTGTGAATATAAATAAGCGCTATGGGTTATACCGCTTATCTTTATGATTGAATCTGTGATGATGATGTTGTGCACTATTGTGTTGAACCCCTAGACCACACTTATACACACACAAATATGGATTGCACGTGGAAATGGGTTAAGTCACAAATTTTGAAATTGTTTTAAAATTTGAATTTTTGAATCCAAAATAGTTTTGGAATTAGGATTGAAGCATTTGAAAAAAAAAATGGATTTCAAAAAATAAAAGTTATGTGAATAACTTAATTGAGTTTTGAAATTTAAATAATTTGAGTTAAATTTGAATTCAATATTTGAAGTTGAATTCTATAATTTGGGAACTAGGGTTTAAAAAGTTATCCAACTTATAAATGGGTTTATATGGGGTTTTTGAACCATTTTAAAAGGTGATGTTTTGAAATTTAAAATTAACCCAAGATTCCAACTTGTAATAAATCGGACTTTTCTGAAACGAAAACTATTGTTTTCAAATAATAGAAGCTTTCATATAAGAAATGGTTTTTCAATGTGTGTTAAAAGGAATTTAAGTTGAAATGAAAATGGTTTTCCGAGTTATTAATAAATCTTTGGAACGTGTTTTGAAAGCTATAAATTAAATCTTTAATTTAAAGGTTTATTGAGTTAATCCAATTGAAATGGAAGTTGTTTTGAAATCTATGAATAGATCTTTGTGAAACTAGGTGAAACTTTGTGAAATAAATCTTTTTGTTTAAAGATTTAAAATGGTAATTTGTTTAACCATTTGAAAGAAAAGTTTTGGATTTTATAAGTTGTGACTTAACTAAAATCCCATATCCATATGTTTTAAAATATGGCGCTCATTATTCGGTTTAGCCGGGGGAGGACCTTGTGTCATATAGCCCATTCCGAATAGTGATACGACGTTATGGATAGCAATTGAAGACCGGTGGTGAAGACCGGATATTTCCAAAAACAAAAGGATAACTCGTCGATTGTCTCTGCACTGGCTGATCCCCGGTATAGAGATCTTCATATGTGATGGGAAGTCCGGACGTGATTAGGGATTATCCGGATTTGCAAGGGCTTCTTCGGAAGTGCCTTCGGTTCTGTTCGAACCCGGGACAGACTTGTATGGTTGTATGTCCGACATTACACTTTGAGATGTTAACTGATTTCTATCAAATACATTTCTGCCTGGTGGCGGAGAATTTATTCTCTCAGCTTAACACCCTTCCCTGAGACGTACGAGCTCAGAGGTTATGTAGTTGATATTTATCAGTGATATATTCCCAATTTGGTAATGTGGCATGCTGAGTGCTGCTGTGTGATGATCATTGGTTGATCATTTGTGATATGATCATTTGTTTGATCATTTATCTTTGTGATCATTGCTTTGGTCATCTGTTGACCCAAAGCATGGCTTTGTGCCAAAGCGTAGCTTTGTGGACGAGACTGCATCAGGACCTCACTCCCCGGAAATGGTCGAAACAGGAAAGATGCGGCAAGGTTATGAGGGTCGCTCCCTTTAGGGTGTGTCATTCCCTTCTGGTAAAGGGTGGTATCAGGTATGGAGCCCTGGTATTTAACCTATGTGGTTGCTCCAATCTCATTTACTGTGTGGTTGTTGCTTTGAGGCGCCTTGGATAAAGGTCCCAAAGGACCGGGGGATGGCATATTCGTGTAGTAGTTACCTAGTTACAGAGGTAACCCGGCCTTGTGTTGGCAGAGATCTAACCGTAACGTTAGTTTCTCGGGACGTCCCACCAGAGGCGATCCCATGTGGCAGTAGGAAGTTCCTTAGCCTGACCATTTGTTGGAAATCCATTCATCCAATACGTGCCTTGTACGGTTTTAGTTGTAGAACCTGCCATTTAACATGGCAGCTATAGTAGGCATAGTATCATGGTACCTATGCTGGCTAGGATTTATATTCTACTTTCGAAATTGTTTTCTACACTATGCACTAATAATAATATCAAAAATGATTTGATTTTTGCGTAGTAAGCATATTTGACTATCATAAGGAGAAATCTCCTCCAAGTCTGCGTTTGCATTGTGTGTGTGGCGGGAGGCCTTATGGTAGTTTCATTTTCTAAAAAGCATTGCGGATTTCAAATCTAAATTCTGTTGTTTGTTTTAAAAGACCAAATGTTTTTGTTTGCTCATACCAGTCCCATGACTGACCTGGAGTTTATTGTTCCTTTCCTAAACTCTGGGTGCCCACTATTTTCCCACACGGGCAGTCTAGAGTTGGGGCTTTCAGATAATCTATAGTAGGTGTAGATTCGATAGCTTTCAGCCTTAGGATTTGGCAATCACATTTTGGATCGAGTTGCTTCTCTTCATCTTGATTTGGGAGTTCGAGCTATTTCTGGATTGGTGCTTTGAAGATGGAGATTACTGATGCTGGAGTTCTTTCTTGAAGACTATTTTGGAGATTTTGTTCCGCTGCTAGTGTTATCTTTTATTTCCGCTGCTATTCTTTGTATCTCTGATAATGTTGATATCTATTGTACCATTCTATTGTGTCATTCATGTTGTATCAGTTATTGTATCAAATGTTGTATATTGTTTTATGTTATTCATTTCTTCCGCTGTGTTATTTACTTAATGTGTTATAAGCTCCGGCGAACCAGGTTCGACGTTTGGATCTACGGCATTTGAATACGAGTGTCGTATTCGGTGCCGATTTTCGAAGGTCGAGTCAGGATCGTTACAGTACGTCTCAAAGAAGGGTATTAAGCTAAGAGAATAAATTCTCCCCCACCAATAGAAATGTATTTGATAGAAACCAGCTTTACATCTCAAGGTGTAATGTCATACACACATCCATACAAGTCCGTTCAGGGTTCGAACGGAATCGAAGGCATTTCAAAGAAGCCCTTACAAATCCAGATATTCATTAATCACGTCCGGACTCCCCATCACAAAGAGTGATAAAATCTCTATATCGGAGCAACTCAGTGTAGAGACATTCGACAAGTAATCCTTTCGTTATCGAAAATAACTGGTCTTCAACACCATCTTCGAATGCAATCCCATGTCGTCGTATCATTATTCAGAATGGGTTTTATGACACAAAGTCCTCTCCCGACTAATCTGAATAATGAGCGCTTATGTTAAAAATAAGTGTTACATTCAGATTTCAAGTAAATCACAATAAATTTCCACTTTGATGTTTTAAACAAAAGATCCATCACAAAGATTCGATGTGGTTTTCGTATAACATTTGGAATCCGAACCCTGGTCGCATCGAAATTCAAATGCCTTTTAAAGGCCAATATTGATAGTCGGTTATTTAACTATCAAAAAAACATTCACAATAACCATAAAATTTAAATAATTTCTCCAAATTATCTATTTTCAAAATATCTTCGCATGATATATTTTTAACACTTCAATACTTTGAAAACAAATTTCAAATCACTTTCCTCATGTGGAATAAATTTCCAAATATTTATTTATCTCCACTGAAAATTTGCCGAGTCCGAATACTTTAGAAAAAATATTTAAATCACTTATCCAAAAATATAAACTTGGAGATATTAAAATAAAAGCTATTTTTGAACACTTTATTTGAAATATTAGTTATAAAAATATTATACTAATATCTCATATAAACTTCAATCCCAAACTAATTTTAAAAATAAAATTATTAGATAGAGTATAACTATTTAAATAACCATTTTCTAAATCATATTACAATTAAATCTTTAAAATAACCACTTCTATAATTAACTAAGCAAACCTTTATTTTAAAGATTTACAAAACAACTTAAGAAAGTAATTTATCAAAAAACGTTCTTTTTAAAACCAACTTTAGAACTTATAATTTATATTTGAAAGCTACTTTAAAAACATTCTCGGTTTTCCAGGGAAAATACACCTTCCATTCTAAAATGGTTCATTTAAATCAATTAATAAATCCTTCTCGATTTATTTCAATTTACATTCCAAATCCGTAAATTTCTTTCCACACTTTAAAAAAAAACCAATATTTATTTTTAAAACAAATTTCCCTTTCCTTTATAAATTTCCACTGTGAATTTAAATTTCCAAATATCCACCGATATACAATTTCATATTGATTTCCAAATATTCACTTTCAAAACACCAAATCAAATCCCAAATTGATTTCCAAATTTATTTCAACATCAAATCAAATTCCAAATTGATTTTCCAAACATTTATTTCAAACACCAAATCAATCTTCAGATTGATTTCCAAAATTTATTTCAAACACCAAATCAAATTTCCAAATTGATTTCTAACATCACTACCTTTAAAAATAAATTCCTTTATTTCTCCCAATTATTTAAAATCCGAATTTCAAATAAATTCTACAATTTTTGTTTTTAAACAATATTACTAGAAATCCAATTATTAAAATCTGTTCCCTATATTTTGGAATTAATTCGATAGGATTATAAAAATCAAATTTTATACTTCAAAATTTATCCAATTCTCTAAAATGAATTTACTTAAAATTCTCTACCATAATTTTCAATAATCCAATTGTTAATCTTTGGTATCCTACGATACCAAAAATATATTCGGCTAAACTACAGCCTTCGATGATTTAAATTACAAATATAATCATTCACAGATTATTAATAAATCAATACACAACATATGAAATAAGTTCAAATATTTGAGGAATCCACTTGGATCCCTCTAACCTGTTTCCCTACATCCACAGATGTTAGCACAACAATTAAATACCAATTCCACTTCGAGGCGAAATATTGCGGTATATGGGATTATATCAAATCATCCGCTATTTTGTGGCACATAGGGTCTCATCCGCGATATAATGCGGGAAATCAATGACTCTAATATATATATATATATATATATATATATATATATGCATATATATATAACACTATCGCATATACTATCACATCCAAACAATCAATCAAAAATTCAAATTCTAACTATTTTCTTTTTAAGTGAGAAAATCTCACCTTTTGTTTTGTTTGCAATCCCATCCAATTTCAACTTGATTTCATGGTTTTGACCTTGTATAAACAATTATATGATTTTTATTAATATTCGAAATAATCGAACAATTAAATTCCATTTGATAATTTAATTAACTCGTGATTTTATTTTAAACTAATACATTTAATTTTAAACAAATTCCTTTTAACAAATTTATTTAACTAAAAATTAAATTTAAAACTAAATTTCCTTTAATAATAATTTTTTTAATGACAATAATTTAATGAACCATTTAAACAAATTAATTCCTCTAATCGAATAATTAATTTCCATTTCATAGTTTTAATTAACTACCTATTTAATTTAAAAATAAACTTCCATTTAATAAAATTTTATTTTATCTAATTAATTTAATTTCAAACAAATTTTCTTTTAATAAAATATTTGAACTAATTGAATAATCACTTGCCATTAAAAAAATTAATTAACTAATACTTTAGTTTTAAACTAATTTCTCGTTAGCCATTTCTAATATAATTCAACAAGTAAATTAAAAAAAATTATCCCCCTTTTGAAAATACATATACATACATACATACATACATACATATATATTTTGTAAAAATAATCTACATAGATTTTTAAATCCAATATTTAATTTAAATCCTTATATCTTTCAAATCTATAATAATTTCTGTTTAACCTATACAATTTTAAAATTTAAAATATGTGTACTAATATATAAATATATTAAAACCTATTTCTTGTAAAAGAAAAAAAATCTATATTTATGCTTTACTGTAAATTAAAAAATTTACCTATAATTTTTTTCTTTGAATGTACATATACATATATATTAAATTAATGTAAATCTGAAAATACCTTCACTGCCCAAAATTGCTTTGAACCCTAAACCCTGGCTGACTTCCTCGCGTATCACCGCCTGCTCACGAATCCACTCGCCTCGTCGTCGTCGCCAAACGAATGCGCGCGCGAGCGCCTGCTGCGTTGCGACCCATCCTCTTTCGACGCCACCTAATTCGCGCCTGAACGCTACCTCCAATTGATTGCAAACACCCCCTTCCCCCGCTAGGCTCGA
Source organism: Allium cepa (assembly GCA_030765085.1). Taxonomy (NCBI): domain Eukaryota; kingdom Viridiplantae; phylum Streptophyta; class Magnoliopsida; order Asparagales; family Amaryllidaceae; genus Allium; species Allium cepa. The sequence continues at coordinate 77,263,181 of CM060946.1, forward strand.
AATCGGACCCAAACCCTCCAATAAAAATGGAAGTCGCCGCTCATTTTTATCTTGATTCTTTTATTTTTCATTGCGAAGTTTGATTTCGACCTGGGAATTTTTGTTTGAATTTCATTTGATCGAAAAATTGGAAAAAAAGGACGCCATTTTTTTTCTTCGAATTCGTTCTCATCTTTGAATGAAAATAATAGTTTTCGTTTTATTTTTTTATGTTGAGCGAGATAAAAGAAAATTTCCCAACGCGTGTTAAAATTATGTAGAGAAAAGGGAACACGTGCTTTAACTTCTACACATGTATACAAAGTGTGTGACACAATCTTTTAAGGCAATAATATTATTTATATTCAAATTTAAATTCAAATTTGAATCGTCTTGAATCTGCAACCCACAATCTTGATCTCCAATCGAGGCGTGCCGCCAGAAATTTATAATGTTAAACCCCTATTTCGAACGCAATGGAAAAGGTTTCGAGTCCAAATTCGATCATATGGAGAATATATCTTTTTGAGCCCAGTTATTAAATTAAATTTCGATAAAATTTTTGAACGCGTTTGCTTATTGTACGGCCAAACGACCACTCTGAATACTACGAAAATTGAAATCCAATAATAATACACTATTACGGATCCAATGGAACTGGTTTCGTCGAATTTCGAGACTGTGTCTCGGAAGGCTATTTTTAAATGTTTATTTAAACGATATAATTTTCAAAACTGAACAAACATTTCAAATTTCAGTTTTTGACACTCCCATTTTTCTTCGGTATTATCAATATAAATTTTCTAAGCCTTGAAAATATTTTTAACAAGCATAAAAATGAAGATCCAATATTTTACCCAACTTCAATAAATTAAATTTAGTAATTTAATTACCAAATTTATAGTTATATTTGAAATTCAAGTTAAATCGACTTTCAAATATCTAAAATCAATTATATATTTCAATTTCAAATGTTTGAAATTTCCGAGCCATCACATTATTCCCTCCTTAAAAGAATTTGGTCCCGAAATTACTAGTTAAGAAGAATGATCCTTAACCCGTTTATCATTTTGGCAAAACCAAACAGTTTTGTCAACTTGCCAAAACAAATCTTTTTATCAAAGACCCATTATTATTTCAACTAATTTTCCAGTCTTAACCATAAGTTCTAAATAATATTGTTTCCTTAACAAATAAAATTTAAATTTGAATTCAAATTTTAAATCTTCAAAATTTTCTCAAAATTTTTCCAATTTCCTATATTTTCGAAATTTTTTGCCAGCGTCTCCTTTGCGCGGCTAACTCGGTACGACTACAAAATGCCACCACGGGCCCCCAGATTTCAAAAGAAAATAAAAAAGCCAAGTGGCTGGACAAGAAAATCATCGAATTTCATATAGAAATTTAAATACATACCATTTGTCGAGCAAATCAAATTTATCTTCGAAATCAAAATACCAATTCCCTTTTCCTTGAACATGTATATCTTACTTAACAATAATGCCTAATCACAACATTCAAAACCATTTTATTCATTTATGTACAGAATTTTCAATATATACTTCTTATACTTATTTTTACTTCACTACTGAAGTTATATATTTATTTCCATTCAACTTTGCATTTTCAATTCCATTTGAATTCTATTTACAATTTCAATTCTATTTGAATTCAGTTTACAATTTCAAACTCTGAATATTGAATTTTATCAACTATTCATAACTGATTCATATAATTGTTCATATTAGTTCCCTTTACTAATTATTTCAAATTCCAATTCATCTGTCTCATCCCATTTTTATTTCCAAACCTTTATTATCTTTAATCCACTTCGAACTAATTTTACAACTTTACTTTACCAAAGTTAAATCAAATTAGTGTATTCAGTTCAAGTTCCATTTTCCTAAAAATTCAAGTTGAATTTCAACATTTAGTTTTTGATTTCATTTACTTGCAATTATAAATTCGTTTACTCATTCAGAAATTTATTTCCACCATATTTAACACAATTCAAACTCAATTTCAATGTTGCGCTTGAATTCTATTTACTTAACTCAATTCCATTCAAAATTTTAAACTTATATAAGTTTTCCAACTTTTTTATTTTGTTTTCATATTCACTATAATTTAACTCTATCCTTTGAGTTAATTTCACTTTATCAAAATTCAAATTATATAAGTTATCAACTCATTTGTTATTTCCATAAACACTTTTATTAAATCTTCCAAACTCTAAATAATCACTTAAGTATTTCAAAACCATTTTTGAAATCAATTATATCCAAAACCCTTTGCATTTCCAAAATAAACCCAACTTTTTGCAAATAATTTCAATTTAAAATATTTTGGCAGCAATTCCTCTCCTTGGAAACTCGAAAATGAACACCGATGATGTCGCGATCATCATCGAAATTATTTTCCAGCGACCGAAAAGAGTTTAGTGCTTTTATCCCTTTTTAAAACATTCCCAAATATTTTCAAATCCAAATTCCACCAGATTCCAAATCCAAATCAAAAATATTTCTGAAATAATTTCACCATTATTTTTCCAAAACCTTTGAAAATCATCTTCAAACGTAAAAGTGATTTTAACTTTTCACCAAAATTCCAATTTTCAAATCCTTTCAACTTTATTTTCAAATATTACTCTGGAATTCTATTTCAAATTATAAATCACATTTACAATTTATATTTACAATCCCATTTGTATATGAATTTATTTATTTACCTTTTATTATGATTTCAATTTCTTATTCAATAACAATGATAATAATTTAATATTATCACTTCCTAACAATCAAGCAACCATATATATTAACTTTCAAAAATTATTTCCTTTTATATACATAAACAGTTTGGGTAAAATCATTTCATTTACCCTATTTTAAAATAATACTATGTCGATTTATCTTGTTTAAGAGTTTAGAAACCCCTATCGATATAGTTAGCCAAACTGCATAGACCAGAATCTATAAACAATCAACCGATAAGTCAACACAATATAAAACAATTTTATATTCACTAACAAATACACGCTCATATCTATTAATATACTCAAACTCATTCTAGAGTACTACAGACTCTATCTCTAATGAGTAATTTCCCCACCAGAGCCAAGGTTGTCTCTTAACCATTTTGCTCTGATACTACAATGTAACGACCCAATTTTTCGACTTTCGAAAGTTGACATCGTTACGTCCACTGTTATGTCTATTGTATCAAATGATGAACAATCAAATGCCGGAACCGAACAATTAGGGTTAAAGAAGAAGAAGATAGAAGAAGAAACAGAAACAATATCGGAATCTCGCATTCGCAGCGGAACAATATATAATAGATAAATGAATAATCTTTAAACAAAAGAACTATATCGGTTATTACAATACATCATCTGAATTTACGACAACACAAAACAACACTGAGCAGTTATACTAACTTGTTCACATGAAAATTAACTTACACCAACCTATACGCAGCGGATAATACATAGTATAAGTAATACGTCTCGTCATCCAACTTGCCTCTAGATCTCCACATCATATCTTTTTTGACTTCGCTCCAGAACAACTGATAACCTGACTCCAGGCTGCCCGTGTGGAAAATTATGGGCACCCAGAGTTTAGAAAGAGAACAATAAACTCCAGTTCAGTCATGAGACTGGTGTGAGATCTTGAAATAGTTATTTTCACAAAGAAAAGGAAAAGAAACCAGCTATGCTTTTAGAAAATGAAACTACCATAAGGCCTCCCTGCACACACACAATGCAACCGCACAATTAGAGGAGATTTCTCCTTATGATAGTCAAACATGCTTGATATGAAAAATCTCTTTGATATTACTATTATTAGTGCATAGTGTGGAAAACATTTCGAAAGTATAATATAAATATTAGCCAGCATAGATACCATTATATTATGCCTGCTATAGCTACCTTCTGAGGAGGCAGGTTATACAATTGCTATCATAAAGGGATCGTATTGTTTTGTTTGGATTTCCAACAAATGTCCAGACTAAGGAACTTCCTCACTGAATGGGATTGCCTCTGGAGGGACGCCCTGAGAACCTAACCGGATCTCTACTAACACAAGGCCGGGTTACCTCTGTAACTAGGTAACTAAATGTCATGAGTATGCCAGCCCCCGGTCTAGACCGACCTTTATCCAAGGCGCCTCATCAACCAACAACCACTAAGTAAATAATCTGGGCTCCATACAAGAATACCAGATTATATCCACACAAGTTAAATACCTCGACTCTATACCAGATACCACTTTTTATCTAGAAGGAGATGTACATATCCTAAGGGGCGCGACCCCCATAACCTTGCCGCATCCTTCCTGTTTCGACCATTTCCGGGGTATAAGGACCGACGAAGTCTCGTCCACAAAGCTACGTTTTTCACAAATGCCATGCTTTGATCAACAAATGATCAACAACACTTAGCATGCCACATTACCAATTTGGGAATATATCACTAGTAACCATCAACTACATAATCTCTAAGCTCGTACGTCTTAGAGAAGGGTGTTAAGCTAAGAGAATAAATTCTCCGCCACCAAAAAATAGTATTTGATAGAAACCAGCTTTACATCTCAAGGTGTAATGTCCGACACACATCCATACAAGTCCATTCCAGGTTCGAACGGAACTGAAGGCACTTCAAAGAAGCCCTTGCAAATCTGGATATTCACTAATCACGTCCGGACTCCCCATCACAAAGGGTGATAAAATCTCTATACCGAAGAAACTCAGTGCAGAGACATTCGACAGGTAATCCTTTCGTTTTCGAAAATACCCGGTCTTCAACACCATCTTCTAATGCAATCCCATTTCGTCGTATCATTATTCGGAATGGGTTTTATGACACAAATTCCTCTCCCAGCTAATCCGAATAATGAGCGCTTATTTTAAAAATAAGTGTTACATTTAGATTTCAAGCAAATCACAAAAAATTTCCACTTTGATCTTTTAAACAAAAGATCCAACACAAAGATTCGATGTGGTTTTCGGATAACCATTTGGAATCCGACACTCGGTCGCATCGAAATTCAAATGTCATTTAAAGGCCAATATTGATAGTCGGTTATTTAACTATCAAACAACATTCACAATCAACCATCAAATTTAAATAATTTCTCCAAATTATTTATTTTCAAAATATCTTCGCAAGATATATTTTTAACACTTCAACACTTTGAAAACAAATTTCAAATCACTTTCCTCACGTGGAATAAATTTCCAAATATATATTTATTTCCGCTGAAAATTTGCCGAGTCCGAATACTTTAGAAAAACTATTTTAAATCATTTATCCAAAAATATATACGTAGAGATATCAAAAAACAATTTTTAAACACTTTATTTAAAATATTAGTTATGAAAATATTATACTAATATCTCATATAAACTTCAAGCCCAAACTAATTTTAGAAATAAAATTACTATATAGAGTATAACTATTTAAATAACTATGTTCTAAATCAAATATCAATTAAATCTTTAAAATAATCACTTCTATAATTAACTAAATTAACCTTTATTTTAAATATTTAGAAAACAACTTAAGAAAATAATTTCTCAAAAAACATTCTTTTTAAAACCAACTTAGAACGTATAATTTATATTTAAAAGCTACTTTAAAAACATTCTCGGCTTTCCAGGGAAAATGCACCTTCCATTCTAGAATGGTTCATTTAAATCAATTAATAAATCCTTCTCCATTTATTTAAATTTACATTCCAAATTCGTAAATTTCTTTCCACACTTTTTTAAAAATAAACCAATATTTACTTTTAAAATAAATTTTCCTTTCCTTTATAAATTTCCATTGTGAATTAAATTTCCAAATACCCACTGATATACAATTTCAAATTGATTTCCAAATATTCACTTTCAATACACCAAATCAAATCCCAAATTGATTTCCAAATTTATTTCAACATGAAATCAAATTCCAAATTGATTTTCCAAACATTTATTTCAAACACCAAATCAATCTTCAGATTAATTTCCAAAATTTATTTCAAATACCAAATCTGTGACGACCGCCCATGACTCCCGCACCAAAACAAGAGAATAGTGCGCTGAAAGGTGTGCCAGGCAGCCATGGATGATAGTCAGGGTAAAATAAAATCGAAGAATCTCTATCGTAACTCACAGCGCATGGATAAAATACAATAGAGAAATATATAGTGAAGTCTCATAACAGGAAATCATCATATAAGCATCACAGAAGTTTTATACAATCATCTCAACAAATCCATACATCAAGACCTCACTACAAACACTCATCAAATACAGCAGCGGATACCCAGTACATATAAGAAAATAATATGCATAGCCTCCTGCTCGTCTTCGTCATCATCAGCGGAAAACTCTAAGCACAACACCTGCCACCTGCTACCTAGTCTGCCCATCCCAAACATGGATGAACAGCCCAAGGTAATAAGAGGAGACATAAAACCTTGAGTCAGACAAAGTCTTAGTGAGCAGTAAATTAACAATCAAACATACCAAAGAGCATAAGGGATAAAAGGAATAGGAACCAAACCATCCCACTCCACCTCTTTCTACAGTGATAGCCCCCAGACACACACTAAGGAGAAGTAAGCATAACATAGCAGATAAGTAAGGTAAAGCAATAATCACTCGAGTCAAGGACGATGTTTTCCAAATACAAACCCCCAAGGCCTAAACCAAGATCAGATAAGCACCCAGAAAACACCGCTCTTGAAGCCGAATGATGATACAACCAAACATCCAAACATCCATGACTCTGGCTATCACTGTTATCATTGCCTTGATTTCACCGTTAGTTGAATGACCGCCTGTCAAGGGCTAATGGTAACCCCGGTTTAGCCATAACTCCGCACGTCATCGTGACCCGTGCCTAAGCCGAACGCATCAGCCCAGAGTACTAGCACGTCATCATGACCCGTGCCTGGAACGTCATCGTGACCCGTTCCAACGTACCCTTGCTTTGAGTATGCTAGAACCTTCAACAACGATGAGATCTTAGCCTCCTAGTCATCCTCCTCGACGACTACTTCCATACTAGCTCAAGCGCCTCTCAAGCTAACCATTATCCACCCCAACCCGGACCGCATCACCGAGTTATAACTTTGCACGTCGTCATGACCCGTGCTTGGAACGTCTTCGTGACCCGTCCCATCACAACATATGTCTTGCCTCATCACATCATAGCAAAGTCTCTCAACTTGGAACGTCATCATGACCCGTCCCATCTCAACACAAGCCTTGCCTCATCATATCATCGCAAAGTCCCAACTCAACCATGCTTTGCCTTCTCGCATCATGGCAAGATCCCACATCCTCGAATCCATCCATATGAGCTTCCACATCCGCTTCATATGCCATTGGCAGCTTTCACCATTCAAGAGCCTTTCCACTTAGCTTTTGAATCATCTTCAACCATCTTGTTCCAAATCAACTACAAGCTAACTTGGAGCAATCAAATCTAACATACATTCAAACATTCAACCATTCAAACAAGATCTATTAAGCAATATCAATTATAATGGCAATTTCGTAATTAAGTGAGCAAAAGTCCAACATACGTGAAATCATGGTTTTTAGCATAGATCTATCAAATCTAAAACATGGGTTTTGTCTCTAATACTTGATAAATAACTTTCATAGATAAACATCTTCAAATATGATGGATCTACATGCAGACTTAAGGAAAATGCGAGAAAACGCTAACTTTAACACATAAACATATCACCAATCCACTACACTCCTTTGGGTCCGTGTGAGAGATAACTACCACTCACCAAATCACCAAAACAACCTAAAACAATCAACTACAGATCTGGACAGCGGAGATCAAGGCTCGATCCGGCAATATCTCGCTTCAATCGATGAAATCTAGCTTGAACGGATGAAGATCTTCACTTTGGCACTTCAATCTTCAATCTCGATCTTCGATCTTGGATGGATGTTAGCACTTGATTGGAATGGAGAAAAGGAGATGAAGAAATGTTGTAGTCGAGCTCTCAAAATGGCAGCACTTCGTCGCTTCAAAAACCGGTGCCAAAAAGTGAGCCGAACACCTCTATTTATAGGCTGGAAACCCCCTTAGCTCGGCCATCTTCTTAACTCGGAGCTCGCTATTAGGTCGTCCCCGACCTATCACCTGCCGACTCACGACCTAAGCAATCACCACAAACTACCGACCTAAAGACACGGCCGACCCAAGACTCATGCGACCTAACCGCTAAGTCGCCAACTTCTCCCTGCCGACCTAACCATAACACGGCCACACTACCCAACTTAGGTCGCTGCCGACCTAATCCCTAGCCGACTCAACAACACTAGGCAATACTGGGTACCTTGCCGACCTAACCTCCTACCGACCCAATGCCTCAACACATACTGCCGACCTATCACTAACCCAGATGCCGACCCAACTCTACGCCGACCCAAAGCCCTACACAACTGCTCCGAGACAACGACCTAACAAACACGGTCTACCGACCCAAACCCTACCGAGCTAACAACTACCTTACGACCTAACTCCAGACCGACTTAACTACAAGTGCCGACTTAAGCCTAAGCCTTACCCTCCTACGACTTAAAGCATATCCCGTCCACGACTTAACTACCAAGCCATGACTCGTCTACGACCTAAGACTCTAGGCCAAAATCCCACCGACCTAACTCTATACGACCCAAGCCGTAACTCGTGGACAACCCTAAGCCCCTAAGTCGGTCACTCCCCTAGGTCGGTCCAATCCACTAACCCTCCTAACTCGGCAACGTGTTAACTCGAGTAACTCTTAAGTCGGTCGCTTCCTTATCTCGGTGCAAACCCTATAAGCCGATCACTACTAGGTCGGACCAACCCAACAAGCCGCTAACTCCTAAGTCGGCTACTACCTTGAGTCGGCAACTTCCTAAGTCGGCAACATCTATGAGTCGCTCACTACTTGAGTCGGTCCCTATGAGTCGTAACCCCTACACGACCTAACCTATGAGTCGGTCACGACTCATCACTTACACTCGGGTTAACTTCTAAACGACTCAAGCTAGAGGCAACACAAACAACACTAACGACCTGCAAATTCTACGATCTATCGACACGTAAAATACGGGTCGTTACATTCTCTCCCCCTTAGGAATTTCGCCCCCGAAATTCCAAGCAAACAACAGCAATCAAGGATATTCCGCATGCCTACCACCCATAGCAATCCACAAACCATGCAACCAATTCTAGCCTAGCATGCAGAATTCTAAGACTTAGAACAAGCTACAAATTCATGAGATGTCACGACACTTTAGGGCCATACCTCGAAGAGTCCGGGATGAGCTGCCTTCATCCTCTCTTCCTCCTCCCATGTACAGTCGTTAACATCGTCACTCCATTGTACCTTGAGCAACGTAATCGTCTTCCTCCTAAGCTGTTTCGTATCGGTTTCAACAATACGAAGCGGCTTACGAGGTCTCGTAACCACTGGATCAACCTCTAAGTCTTCACAGCTATCAGCAGAAACCACCGTACTTGGGTCGTGCACATACTTCCGTAGATAAGATACATGAAAAACATTGTGCACACCCGCCATCTTTTCCGGTAACTCCAATCTATAAGCGAGCTTTCCAATTCGCTCGATAATCGGGAATGGTCCAACGAATCTTGGAGTTAACTTTCCTTTGTTCCCGAATCTAATAACATTCTTCAATGGAGAAATCTTCACAAAAACCATATCGCCTACGTCGAACTCCAAATCCTTTCGACGATTATCAGCATAACTTTTCTGACGATCTTGGGCTGCTTTCATTCTTTGCCGGATGATCTCTATACAGTCTGAAGTCTGTCGAATCATCTCTGGCCCAAGTATCGGCTTTTCTCCAGCTTCCAACCAACATGTCGGAGAGTTACACGGTCTTCCATATAATGCCTCATATGGTGCCATACCAATACTCGACTGATAACTGTTATTATAAGCAAACTCCACCAAATGAAGGTGATCTTCCCATGATCCTCCGAAGTCCAAAACACAAGCTCTAAGAAGATCTTCCAAAACCCGGTTGACTCTCTCAGTCTGACCATCTGTCTGAGGGTGATAAGCTGTACTCAAACACAACTCAGTTCCCAAAACTTCCTGGAAGCTCTTCCAAAATCCACTAGTGAACAACGGATCTCGATCGCTCACTATACTCTTCGGAACACCATGGAATCGAACAATCCACTTCACATACAACTCAGCCAACTTCGATGCAGTTCTAGTCGATCGAACAGGAATGAACCTTGCACTCTTGGTCAAACGATCTACAATGACCCAAATCCCTTCATTCCCTGCCCTGGTTCTAGGTAGACCATCAATAAAATCCATCGACACTTGCTCCCACTTCCACGTAGGAACCTCTAATGGCTGAAGTAATCCACTGGGCTTCTTCTGCTCAGCTTTCACCAACTGGCAATTCATACACTTGGAAATAAAATTTCCAACTTCCTTCTTCATACCTTCCCAGTAGTAAGCTCTTTTCATATCCCGATACATCTTATTTCCACCTGGATGAATTGTCAACTTCGAGTGATGACTTTCCCTCAGAACTTCATCCCTTAATCCATCAATATCAGGAACCACCAATCGTCCTTGCTTTCGAAGCCAACCCTCTCGATCGACTTCGAATCCCTTATCCTTCTCTGGTTCCAATCCAGATTCCAAATCACGGATAATCTTGACAAGCTTATCATCTTTCTTTTGGCTCTCGCCAATTCTTTCCACAAGAGTAGGCCTTATTGATAAGTTTGCCAACATCTCAGATTCCAACTCGCATCTAGGCCTGAAATCAAATCCAGCCAAATACTCAAGACTCTTCCATTCCGAAAACATGGCTCCCAATCCTGCATGTCTTCGACTTAACGCATCTGCCACTGCGTTACCTTTCCCCGGAGTATAGGCTATACCAAAATCATAAGATGCTAGAAACTCTAACCACCGTTGCTGTCGAAGATTCAAATCCTTTTGGGAGAACAGATACTTCAACGACTTATGATCTGTAAACAACTCAAATCTAACTCCCAATAGGTAGTGTCTCCACATCTTCAAAGCAAACACTATCGCCGCTAACTCCAAATCATAAGTTGGATAATTCCTTTCATGCGGCTTCAGTTGTCGACTAGCATACGCAACAACTTTATCCTTCTGCATTAGCACCGCTCCCAGTCCAGTGCCACATGCATCGGTGTAAACCACCATCTCATCATTCCCACTTGGAATAGTCAATACAGGAGCACTCGTCAGTCGCTCTTTCAGGATTACGAAAGCTTGCTCACACTTGTCATCCCATCTGAACACTTGGTTCTTCTTCGTCAATCCTGTCAATGGTGCAGCTATCTTGGAAAAGTCCTTGATAAACCGACGATAATATCCTGCTAATCCAAGAAAACTTCTCACATCAGATGCATTCTTAGGTTTAATCCAATCCTGGATCGCTGCTACCTTAGCGGGATCAACCGCTATTCCACTTCCAGAGATAACATGGCCTAAGAACCTCACTTCATTCTTCCAGAAGTGACACTTCGAAAACTTAGCCTTCAGCTGATGTTTCCGCAAGATTTCCAAAACAATCCTCAAGTGCGTCTTGTGCTCTTCCTCAGTTCTGGAATAAACCAAAATATCATCCACGAACACAAGCACGAACTTATTCAACTGATCTCTGAATACTCTATTCATAAGATCCACGAAATATGCTGGCGCGTTAGTCAACCCAAACGGCATTACCAGCCACTCATAAAACCCGGATGGTGTCCTGAAAGCAGTCTTCGGCACACTATCCCTCGCCACTCTCAACTGGTGAAATCCCGTTGCCAAATCCATCTGAGAAAACACCTTAGCCTCGTGAAGCTGATCAAACAAGTCGTCTATTCTCGGCAATGGATACTTGTTCTTCTTAGTCACCTTATTCAGCTCACGATAATCAACACACAACCTCAGCGATCCATCCGCTTTGGTTGCGAACACAACGGGCGCACCCCATTCGGACACACTTCTCCGAATGAATCCTTTCCGTAAAAGGTCATCAACTTGCACCTTCAGCTCTTGCTGCTCCCTCGGTGCCATCCGCCTAAGAGGCATCACAACAGGTCTGGCTCCCTCAACTAGATCGATACGAAACTCGATCTCCCTATGCGGCGGCAACCCTTTGACCTCGTCAAAGACATCCTCAAATCCATTCACAACAGGCACCGATGACAGTCCATCCCGTGGAACCACCAGCGAATACATGAAGCTCATGAAGACGCCTTCTTCATGCTTACATCGTATTACAACCTTTCGCCCATCCACATTCCCGACTGTCACCTCCAGCCTCTCACAATCAATCCTAGCCGCATACTTCCTAAGCCAGTCCATACCCAAAATAATTCCGAACCCCGCAAAGTTCAGAACAAAGCAATCACAAACAAACGAACAATCATGACTCGAAACAACTAGACCACGGCATATCATACACAAGCATGACGAACCCCCAACTGGATTAGTCACCACCAATGGCCTATCAACAATATCCGGTTTCAAACCTAACCGGCCTACCAAATCATCGCAAACAAAAGAATGCGACGCTCCAGTATCAAACAACACTCTAACTGGAACACCACAAATAGAAAGAGTACCTTGAACCACCACACTCTTCCCCTTCTCCTCAGCAGTAGGAGCTCTTGAAGACGACGGCACAGCTTCCAAAGCATAGGCTTGCACAACCTGCCTATCTTTCCTCGGTTCTGGACAGTCCTTCTTAATGTGTCCCAGCCTATCACAGTTGTAACACTTCAACTGCACCTTCGGATTCTTGCAATCCCGAGAGAGATGACCCTTCTGACGACAGTTATAACAAGTCACCTCGCCTTTTGGCTTCTTCTGACCATCCTTTCCCTTCTGTTGCTGCTGCTTCCTCTTCTTGTTGCCACTCTGCTGTGGTTTAGATCCTTCCCTGGTTACAGCAACAACAGAACTTTCCCTAGGAAACAAGCTCTCATGCCTCAGAGCTTTCTCCACAAGCTTCTCAAATGGATCGTCCAAGTGATCCACCAACTGCCTTCCCAGATAAGCATCCAGACCAGTCACAAACTTTTCATTCTTCTGGTAGGGAGAATCAATATATGATCTGGCATACTTAGACAAAGCTTCGAACTCAGAAATATACTCCAGAACAGGCCTTCCGCCTTGTTTGAGCTCCACAAATCTCTTGAACAAAACAGACCTCTGAGCAGTAGAGATGAACTTGGCTTCAAATCTAACTTGGAACTGCTCCCAAGTAATATCCTCTTCTGGTGTATCTATGGTGATAGAATTCCACCAATCAGCAGCTCTTCCCTGAAGCTGTCTCGATGCAAGCTTTCTCTTAGTTGCATCCTCAATCCCTAAGTCACCAAAGATCCTTCGACATGCATCAATCCATCTCTGCACCTCAATAGTCGACTCCGTCCCCAAGAAAGCTTTTCCTCCAAGAGAAGTATAATCCTTGCAAAGCTTAGCAAAATCCACCGGTCTTGGAGCTTGAACTTGAACTCCCACATCCACTGATGATCCTGAAGCTGGTATCCTTCTCATGATCGAAGTCATCATCGCTTCGAACATAGTTCCATAATCAACAGCTCCTTCATCAGCACGGCTTTCCCTTGCAGCTGGTCTCCCTCTTCGACTCATCCTTAATATCTGTAATAAGAATGATTAGAACACCTTAAGAAACAACTGCATAAGGAGTTCAAATCCATCTAAGTTACTATATTATATATAGTAATCATCCATCAAAATACAATTACGTCTCTCTTACGTAATTACGTCAGCGAGCGTTGGCTAAAATCGATTAACCAAAGCTCTGATACCAAATGTGACGACCGCCCATGACTCCCGCACCAAAACAAGAGAATAGTGCGCTGAAAGGTGTGCCAGGCAGCCATGGATGATAGTCAGGGTAAAATAAAATCGAAGAATCTCTATCGTAACTCACAGCGCATGGATAAAATACAATAGAGAAATATATAGTGAAGTCTCATAACAGGAAATCATCATATAAGCATCACAGAAGTTTTATACAATCATCTCAACAAATCCATACATCAAGACCTCACTACAAACACTCATCAAATACAGCAGCGGATACCCAGTACATATAAGAAAATAATATGCATAGCCTCCTGCTCGTCTTCGTCATCATCAGCGGAAAACTCTAAGCACAACACCTGCCACCTGCTACCTAGTCTGCCCATCCCAAACATGGATGAACAGCCCAAGGTAATAAGAGGAGACATAAAACCTTGAGTCAGACAAAGTCTTAGTGAGCAGTAAATTAACAATCAAACATACCAAAGAGCATAAGGGATAAAAGGAATAGGAACCAAACCATCCCACTCCACCTCTTTCTACAGTGATAGCCCCCAGACACACACTAAGGAGAAGTAAGCATAACATAGCAGATAAGTAAGGTAAAGCAATAATCACTCGAGTCAAGGACGATGTTTTCCAAATACAAACCCCCAAGGCCTAAACCAAGATCAGATAAGCACCCAGAAAACACCGCTCTTGAAGCCGAATGATGATACAACCAAACATCCAAACATCCATGACTCTGGCTATCACTGTTATCATTGCCTTGATTTCACCGTTAGTTGAATGACCGCCTGTCAAGGGCTAATGGTAACCCCGGTTTAGCCATAACTCCGCACGTCATCGTGACCCGTGCCTAAGCCGAACGCATCAGCCCAGAGTACTAGCACGTCATCATGACCCGTGCCTGGAACGTCATCGTGACCCGTTCCAACGTACCCTTGCTTTGAGTATGCTAGAACCTTCAACAACGATGAGATCTTAGCCTCCTAGTCATCCTCCTCGACGACTACTTCCATACTAGCTCAAGCGCCTCTCAAGCTAACCATTATCCACCCCAACCCGGACCGCATCACCGAGTTATAACTTTGCACGTCGTCATGACCCGTGCTTGGAACGTCTTCGTGACCCGTCCCATCACAACATATGTCTTGCCTCATCACATCATAGCAAAGTCTCTCAACTTGGAACGTCATCATGACCCGTCCCATCTCAACACAAGCCTTGCCTCATCATATCATCGCAAAGTCCCAACTCAACCATGCTTTGCCTTCTCGCATCATGGCAAGATCCCACATCCTCGAATCCATCCATATGAGCTTCCACATCCGCTTCATATGCCATTGGCAGCTTTCACCATTCAAGAGCCTTTCCACTTAGCTTTTGAATCATCTTCAACCATCTTGTTCCAAATCAACTACAAGCTAACTTGGAGCAATCAAATCTAACATACATTCAAACATTCAACCATTCAAACAAGATCTATTAAGCAATATCAATTATAATGGCAATTTCGTAATTAAGTGAGCAAAAGTCCAACATACGTGAAATCATGGTTTTTAGCATAGATCTATCAAATCTAAAACATGGGTTTTGTCTCTAATACTTGATAAATAACTTTCATAGATAAACATCTTCAAATATGATGGATCTACATGCAGACTTAAGGAAAATGCGAGAAAACGCTAACTTTAACACATAAACATATCACCAATCCACTACACTCCTTTGGGTCCGTGTGAGAGATAACTACCACTCACCAAATCACCAAAACAACCTAAAACAATCAACTACAGATCTGGACAGCGGAGATCAAGGCTCGATCCGGCAATATCTCGCTTCAATCGATGAAATCTAGCTTGAACGGATGAAGATCTTCACTTTGGCACTTCAATCTTCAATCTCGATCTTCGATCTTGGATGGATGTTAGCACTTGATTGGAATGGAGAAAAGGAGATGAAGAAATGTTGTAGTCGAGCTCTCAAAATGGCAGCACTTCGTCGCTTCAAAAACCGGTGCCAAAAAGTGAGCCGAACACCTCTATTTATAGGCTGGAAACCCCCTTAGCTCGGCCATCTTCTTAACTCGGAGCTCGCTATTAGGTCGTCCCCGACCTATCACCTGCCGACTCACGACCTAAGCAATCACCACAAACTACCGACCTAAAGACACGGCCGACCCAAGACTCATGCGACCTAACCGCTAAGTCGCCAACTTCTCCCTGCCGACCTAACCATAACACGGCCACACTACCCAACTTAGGTCGCTGCCGACCTAATCCCTAGCCGACTCAACAACACTAGGCAATACTGGGTACCTTGCCGACCTAACCTCCTACCGACCCAATGCCTCAACACATACTGCCGACCTATCACTAACCCAGATGCCGACCCAACTCTACGCCGACCCAAAGCCCTACACAACTGCTCCGAGACAACGACCTAACAAACACGGTCTACCGACCCAAACCCTACCGAGCTAACAACTACCTTACGACCTAACTCCAGACCGACTTAACTACAAGTGCCGACTTAAGCCTAAGCCTTACCCTCCTACGACTTAAAGCATATCCCGTCCACGACTTAACTACCAAGCCATGACTCGTCTACGACCTAAGACTCTAGGCCAAAATCCCACCGACCTAACTCTATACGACCCAAGCCGTAACTCGTGGACAACCCTAAGCCCCTAAGTCGGTCACTCCCCTAGGTCGGTCCAATCCACTAACCCTCCTAACTCGGCAACGTGTTAACTCGAGTAACTCTTAAGTCGGTCGCTTCCTTATCTCGGTGCAAACCCTATAAGCCGATCACTACTAGGTCGGACCAACCCAACAAGCCGCTAACTCCTAAGTCGGCTACTACCTTGAGTCGGCAACTTCCTAAGTCGGCAACATCTATGAGTCGCTCACTACTTGAGTCGGTCCCTATGAGTCGTAACCCCTACACGACCTAACCTATGAGTCGGTCACGACTCATCACTTACACTCGGGTTAACTTCTAAACGACTCAAGCTAGAGGCAACACAAACAACACTAACGACCTGCAAATTCTACGATCTATCGACACGTAAAATACGGGTCGTTACAAAATCAAAGTTCCAAATTGATCTCTAACATCACTACCTTTCAAAATAAATTCCTTTATTTCTCCCAATAATTCAAAATCATAATTTTAAATAAATTCTTCAATTTTTATTTTTAAACGATATTACTAAAAATCCATTTATTAAAATCTTTTCCCCTTATTTTGGAATTAATTCGATAGGATTGCAAAAATGAACTTTTATACTTTTACATTTATTCTTTTAAATTTATCCAATTCTCTAAAATGAATTTGCTTAATATTTTCTACTTTAAGTTTCAAAAATCCAATTCTTAATCCTACGATTCCAAAAATATATTTGGCTAAACTATAGCCTTCAATGATTTCAATCACAAATATAATCATTCGCAGATTACTAATAAATCACCACACAACATATGAAACAAATTCAAATATTTAAGGAATCTAGTTGGATCCCTCCAACCTGTTTCCATGCTTCCACATATGTTAGCACAACGATTACATAACAATTCCACTTCGAGGTGGAATATCGCGGTATATGGGATTATATTAAATCATCTGCTATTACGCGGCGCATAGGGTCTTATCCGCTATATAATGCGGAAAATCAATCACTCCAATATTTATGTGTATACATATACATATATACTATCACATCCAAACAACCAATAAAAAATCCAAATTCTAACTATATTCTTTTTAAGTGAAAAGATCTCACCTTTGCTTTTGTTTGCAATCCCATCTAATTCCGACTTGATTTCACAGTTTTAACCTTGTATAAACAATTATATGATTTTTATTAATATTCGAAATAATCGAACAATTAAATTCCATTTGATAATTTAATTAACCCGTGATTTTATTTTAAACTAATATTTTTAATTTTAAACAAATTCCTTTTAACAAATTTATTTAACTAAAAATTAAATTTAAAACTAAATTTCCTTTAATAAAATATTTTTTTATAATGACAATAATTTAATGAACCATTTAAACAAATTAATTCCTCTAAACGAATAATTAATTTCCATTTCATGGTTTTAATTAACTAACTATTTTAAAAATAAATTTCCATTTAATAAAATTATATTTTATCTAATTAATTTAATTTCAAACAAATTTTCTTTTAATAAAATATTTGGACTAATTGAATAATCACTTACCATTAAAAATATTAATCAACTAATACTTTAGTTTTAAACTAATTTCTCCTTAGCCATTTCAAATATAATTAACCAAGTAAATTAAACAAATTTATCTCCCTTTTGAAAATATATATATATATATATATATATATATATTTTGTAAGATAATCTATATAGATTTTTAAATCCAATATTTAATTTAAATCCTTATATATTTCAAATCTATAATAATTTCTGTTTAACTTGTACAATTTTAAAATTTAAAATATGTGTACTAATATATAAATATATTAAAACCTGTTTTCTATAAAAGAATAAAAAATCTGTATTTATGCTTTACTGTAAATAAAAAAATTCCCTATAATTTTTTTTTGAATATACATATACACATATATTAAATTAATGTAAATTTAAAAATACCTTCACTGCCCAAAATTGCTTCGAACCCTAAACCATCGCCGACTTCCTCGCGTATCACCGCATGCTCGCAAATCCACTCGCCTCGTTGCCATCACCAGACGAATGTGCGCGCGAGCGCCTACTACGTTGCGACCTATCCCCCTTCAATGCTACCTAATTTTCTCCTGAATGCTACCTCCAATTGATCGCAAACACCCCCCCTCCCCCGCTAGGCTCGAAATCGAGCCAAACCCACTGACAAAAATGGAAGTCACCGCTCTTTTTTATCTTGATTCTTTTTTTTATTACGAAGTTTGATTTCGTTCAAATTCGACCAGGGAATTTTTGTTTGAATTTCATTTGATCGAAAAATTGGAAAAAAAGGACGCTATTTTTTCCTTCGAATTCGTTCTTATCTTTGAAAGAAAATAATAGTTTTCGTTTTATTTTTTATGTTGAACGAGATAAAAGAAAATTTCTGAACGCGTTTTAAAATTGTGCAGAGAAAAAGTAACACGTGCTTTAACTTCTACACGTGTATGCAAAGTGTGTGACACAATCTTTTAGGGCAACAATATTATTTATATTCAAATTTAAATTCAAATTTGAATCGTCTCGATATCTGCAAACCACAATCTCGATCTTCAATCGAGGCATGCCGCCAGGCGTTTATAATGTTAAACCCTTATTCCGAATGCAATGGAAAAGGTTTCGAGTCCAAATTCGATCATATGGAGAACATAGATTTTTGAACCCAGTTGTTAAACTAAATTTCGATAAAAAATTTCAGCGCCTTTGCTTATCGTATGACCAAACGGTCACCCCAACACTACGATAATTGAAATCCGATAATAATACACTATTACGGATCCAATGGAACTGGTTTCGTCGAATTCTGAGACCGTGCCCCGTAACACTATTTTTAAATGTCAATTTAAACGATATAATTTCCAAATCTGAACAAACACTTCAAATTTCAATTTTTAACACTTCCATTATCTTCAGTATTATCAATATAAATTTTCTAAGCCTTGAAAATATTTTTAACAAGCATAAAACTGAAGATTCAATATTTTACCCAACTTCAATAAATTAAATTCAATAATTTAGTTGCCAAATTCATAGTTATATTTGAAATTCAAGCTAAGTCAACTTCCAAATATTTAAAATCAATTAAATATTTCAATTTCAAATGTTTAAAATTTCCGGGTTGTCACAAATATCTTCTTATTATACCTTGCGGTCTCACACCTTAATATATTGAAACTGCTTTCTCAAGTAAGAAATTATTAATGCCAAAATCTTCTATGAACCTTTTTTAAAAGAGAATTTCGTGTTTATGTGAAATTACAAGGAACTTATTATATATTTTTTGAAATAGGCTATACAAAATATGGTGCTTTTCACACCTTGTATATCTCTTTCATGTGTTCCTTGTAGCCTACACAAAACTTTTTTATTGGTTTCATAGAAAATTATACCATTAATCTTTTCATTCCAATAGATTAAAATATGTTTAATTTATATTCCTCCATGATAAATATTTTCTAATATCTAACTTACACATTTTTTTTATAAAAACTCATCACCAAAATTGTTTTAATATTTCCATAACTGCAAAAATACTTCCTTATACTCATTAAAGATAATAAGTGTACTTTATAAACCATTTTGTTTCTATACTTAGAAATTACATTTAAAAATACGTTTTTATTTGATTTGAAATGGATATTGCGTAAAACAACGTTGCTACAACCTAAAAAAATACTAGTGTACGGAATAATTAAATAAATACCAATAAATCTCATATACCTATATAAACATATTTCTCTAGGGAGTCACTTACTATAACAATAGTGTTATAGCCCATGCTCCACTTGTTTTTCACGAAAACATTTATTACAACAATAAAAGTTTTAATCTACGTTTTTGATACTTGATACACTCTAGGTTTTTATGTTGAAAATCTTTGTTTACTTACAATGAAACAAGTGAGTTATATATACATATACTCCATAATTCTTCTAAAAGAGTTCTAATTTTTCATTATATAAAAACCAACTTAAATTTCATACCATTCTTTAAAACCCCATATTTATTTTCTAAAAGAAAATGTTAATAATGAAAATTTTCGATTATAACAATTACATTTTTTTTCAACTTTTTAAATTTCAAAAATTTTCATTTTATTGGGCTTGGCATAAAGTAGATTTTGTCCTTACTAACCTAGGAGTACTTTTCTTAAACTAAAGGCTTTTAGTCCTATTCCTTTTG
Organism: Allium cepa; assembly: GCA_030765085.1. NCBI lineage: Eukaryota > Viridiplantae > Streptophyta > Magnoliopsida > Asparagales > Amaryllidaceae > Allium > Allium cepa. The sequence continues at coordinate 77,283,894 of CM060946.1, forward strand.
TATACTCATATCTATCCTAAGGCATCATCGTCAAATCTATTTTTTTGAGACAAATATAATTTCTACAATTATCTACACATGGACTTTCTTCTTTGCATATCTGCTAGATTTTATTGTACATCTCAAACCTTTGCCTACCTCTCTTTAGATTTCCATATTCTGAATCCTAAATGTATAAAACCATTTCTTAAATCCCCATCGTGTGTAGACATTATCTATGCCCTAATAAATGCACTTCAAAAGTGATACTTCAAGAACTCTGTCTTCAGCTGATGAACACAAAGTGTTAAAAGAACCTCCTTTAGATAAATAACATGCTCTCCCATACTTCTTGGAAAACGCCAAAATGTCGACAACGAATACCACCACGAACTTTATTTTAGGACGTCTCTAAAAACATGTCTTACCAAATCAACAAGATAGGATGGGGCATTAGTTAGCCCAAAAGGCCAGACCAACACTCAAAGAATCCACCGGGTGTCTTAAATGCGGTCTTGTCAATACAGTCATCAACGACCCTAAGCTGATGAAATCCAATGGCTAGATCAAGCTGAGAAAATACTGAAGAGCTAACTAGTTGGTTGAAAATATCATCTATCATAGAGAGTGGATAATGTTCCTTCTTTGTGAGCTTATTCAATTCTCTATAGTCAAAGCAAAGTCGAAGAGAACCACCTGCTTTGGTAGCAAAGACGATTGGCGCTCCCTATTCCGATATGTTTCTTCTTATGAAAACTTTCTCCAAAGCTCACAAATCTACTTGCTCAATCCCTTCCTTACCCTAGACGCCATATGCCCTACGGGTAATGCTACTGGCTAGCAAAATAAATCCTGAAGTCAATCTCTCTCTTAGGGGGGTAGTCCCCTAACCTTCTCAAAGATGTTTGGAAAAATCTTTGACGACAAGAACCGAATCTAACTCTGATGATGATGAATCGAGGAAATAAAGAAAGCTCAACATAACTGACCCATGCATGTTGCAAGGAAACTTAAGAGTCCTACTGACGCATGTCTCTAGTCTAACGACTCTCCTCTTGCAATCTAATATTGCTCCATAAGTGAATAGCCAATCCATTCCCAAAATCATCCAATACCCCGAAAATCCCAAAAAATAGGCGTCATAGTCAAATTCTATGCCTAGGATATAAATTTTCAAACCCCTACAAATCATAGACAAGACCGTCGATCCTCCCATGGCGTTTGAAACAACAATGGGGTCTAATACTAAAAAGATGTCTAAGTGCAAACAATCTATCAATGAATTAGAGCTGAAAGAGTATGATGCTATAGGATTGAAAAGTGTATGAATAGGAAAATTAGAAATAGAAACCAAATTTTCCTGCCTCGATCCGGTCTGTTGTTAGAAGGTGTTACATCCAAAGCCTGAATCTGTTCTACAGATGCACTCGCTCCTGCCCCATCTTCCGAGGACAAAACTTACTAATGTGACCAAGTTGTCCACAATTGAAACACCTTCCCTGCATTGCTACCTTCATAAAGTCTTTTGCGTAATGACTAGTCATTCTACAATGCTTACATTTCTCACTTTTCTTGATTCACTTCCGAGATCCTCCAAATCTAACATCCTAAACCTTTGCTCCGTAACCTCCAACCTAGCTCGTGCCTCCCAAAATCCTCTGTGTCAGAAATCGTTCTACCTTCTAGACTAGCGACGTTCTTGCATAGCTTAGAAAAATCGGCTGGTGTAGGTGGATTAAAGGGATATGCATCTATCGGTGTCGTATTGGGCTCTTGACCATGCACCTCTTGTATCGTAGTTCTACGGAACTGTCAACCATACTATGAAAAGAGAATGAGACTTAGGTTTGAAAGAATCGAAAGAAGGTTGAACTGGACTTTGAGGGGATTTTTATACTTTTATACTTGAAAATATACTTCTATAATAAGAGTTTCTTTCTGAAAATACTTTTAATTTAAAGATATGCAACTTAAAAATAGGTTGCTTTTGGAAAATTACCTTATTTTTAAAACAAGTTTTTAGGAATCCTGTAACCTTAGGCTCTCATACCAAATGAAACACCCCACACCCCTTAATATACCCAAAAGGACACACTAAAAGGCATGTTGCATTGTATGTATAATAAAACTAGCAGAGACTAAGATTCACAAGACAAAAATTTGATAATAATAACAATAATAATAATAACGTAGTGGAAACAATTATAGAATTTTGCTAAAAATCAAATTCCTTAATATAAGACGATAAAAATAAGTCACTAAATACCCAATACATCATATGAAAAAAATACCCATACAAGTCTTGTGAAATCCAAAAACCCAAAGTCTCAAATAATATTAGAGTACAATACATCCCTCTCAACATATCAACTTAAAAAAAGAACTAAAAATTGGAACTGAAGGAAATAAATACACGATAGAATGTCCAATAAGCCTCCACAAAGCCGCAGTCTACTATCCTTGTGCCTGATTGCCTATGGGAGAGGGGAAGGGGAAATAAAGGAGTGGGCCAGACTAAAAATTTGGTGAATGATAGTAATTATTAGAATCTTTAAGCAAAGTAAAAGTAATAGACTCTACAATAGTTCTAGCATGAATAAGGATAACAAAGGGAGTAGGAAAGAAATAAACTAGAAATAAACATAATTAAATATTGCTCAGTTTATAAGATAGGTTAATTTTGATTATTTGCACTTGTCCTTGATTTCTGCTTTGATTAGGCTGAACTCCTAATACTGTAATTAGGATGTAACCGTAATCCTACCCTTTTTGATCAGCCTACCACTCTATAGTAACATCCTGTGGACCAGCTGCTATATAACTCCTTACATGGAAGTTTATTGTGGACCAGACGACATATATATCTCCCTATACATATGGTATTTATTTATTGTGGACCAGATACTATATATAACTCCCTACACATAATATTACCGTGGTCCCGAAGACATATATAGATCCTTACATAGAAGGCAACAGTGTCTACGAAAGACAACCATACTAAGCGCTTGAAACTCATACCTATTACTGAGCACCCGAAGGGAAGTTGCATGCGTAACTGCCACCATGCCCATTCTACCTTTTTCTCCACCTATTGGGTCTTCTTATTACCTCAAACTCCAGCACAAATGTGCTCCTCATCTCACTTCAAGATAATGTGATATCACCTGTGTCCATGGAAAATAGGGGAAATGCTGTTGATACTGACCCATCATCCAAACAATATTTAGTTGCTCCCCTTATCCAAATCCCCCATGATTTGGACTTCTACTTGAGTAATTACTACCATTCTTAACATATGCGTGACCTCGTCTCACTTCAGGCTAATGTGGGACCATCGTTTTATGTAATAGGGAATGATATTTGGTATAGGTCCTACATTCGTCTTTGCTTATTAACTTATTCTAATTTTAAATAAGCCTTTACAATTTATCACTACTATCTTTGCTTATTAATTTGTCCTATATCTTGAAATAAGCCTTATTCTGTTCTTTTTTCTTATTATAACCTATGTTATAATCAAGCTTATTACTTAACCCAAGGTCTAAGTGTGAAAATAAGCTTCTTTCATCTTTTACTCTTTTTAGTTATTCTAAGTTATAACTAAGCCAATTCTTTTAATTCAGTCCAATTAATGTCATTATTAGGCATAATTTTAGTCTATTTAGGCATAATTTCAGTCGAATTCCATTTATATTACAGTCTTTGTAGTTTACATCTTATATTCCATTATTTCAGTTTTCTTACAATTTAGTCCATATTCGTGTTTATCCTATTCTAATCCATATGCGAAGAAGGAGGAGGAATAAAAGGAAATTGGAAATAGAAGATAATCCAAAGCACAGAAAGAAGATGTAAATAGCGTATAAATAACAATAAATAAACTAAAATGCTATAAATAAACTGTAAATAAATGGAAAAGCTATAATTAACAGAAATAAACTAAAATTACTGAAAAGAATAGCTGAAAGGAAATAGACTGAAAATAATTCTAAAAACTGTAAATAAACCACTGAAAAGGTTATTCAAAAAATTGTACTGAGACTACAACTATTGGAAACCCTATTATTTTGAATCACTTAAAGAAATCTTTAAAATAATTACAATCACTCACCTGTAGTTCTTAGCTCTTCCTTAGGCCTTCCCGGATCCATATGAGGGTATAAAAATATTTTGATTAAAAAGATTCTCCCCATGGAAAATTACTCCTTTTAGGGTCCTTTCTAAAAAGGTGAACCCAAGTGGAGAAAAACTTGAATGAGAAGAAGTGTTAGGCTTAGGGTCTTATTTATAAGGGTAGGAGTGGATCTCAGACCGTTGCATTTGGAGATTGAATATGATGCAACCATGTCATAGGCTGAATAGGAGCCATTAGATGGAAGCAGGAAGGGACCAGATGAGCCAAAGGAATGAAAATGATGTGTTCGCTAGCTACTGGAATGAAGGAATGCATCCTTCGTTCATTCACTTGAGGCGGATCGAACTTAAGGTCGATCGCCCACTATGCCAGGTCGACCGGCTAGTTGACCCTGGTGGTGGGATGGTTGACCTCCTCATATCGCCCACTATGCCAGGTCGACCGGCTAGTTGACCCTGGTGGTGGGATGGTTGACCTCCTCATATATATATATATATATATATATATATATATATATCAGATTCTTGATTATTTTGTAACTCGTTCATATTAGCTCGGATTCTGACGTTCTATATATGGAATTGACTAGGAAATTACCACAGACACAATGATGCAACCCCATGGCTTAATTCTGATAATTTCACAAAGTTATTTTATTATTATTTTTGTTAACTAATTGATTATTACGGGTTAAATTTTGGGTTGTTACAAATACACTATTTAGTTATTAAGTGAATGCTTCCAAATTGCAGTGCAGTATGCCTTTTACATAAGGCGGTACAGTTCAGTCTCTTCCAACTTTACATTTTTACGGTGCAACATGTCTTCTACATATTGTGGTGCAATTCCATTTTCCCTTGAAAGTCCCTGGATTCCCTTGGAAAATCACTACCTCGTCCCCGTATGTGCAATTTTTTTACAATACATTAAGCCCCCGCATCAACTCTATACTGGACAAAGTCTACACATCCGATAACATCTTTACACGTATCTCCTTTCGGTATGTTACAACTCCACTTTCTACTATTAACAGTGTCGTTTATTTATCTTTAGCGTTTGATACAGATCTTATTCCTTATTTTCTAACCACCTTTGTTGCCTCATATTCAGCTTATTTTGAGAGAACAAATATCTTAAGGACTTATGATTAGTAAATAACTCAGATCTTTCTCTTAGGAGATAATGTCTCCAAATCTTCAATGCGAAGACAATGGCTACTAACTTTAAGTCATGAGTAGGATATCCAACCTTATGGGGTCGTAACTATGTAGATGCATATGTTGAAACCTCGTCTACGATGTTTCATACTTATGATATTTTGACTACGACAACTATATACGTTGATTTTCTATACTAACTTATTTTTGTAGGAATATCTACAAGACCAGATTCAAATGAACTTCATACTACATATATGTTGTATTGCGTTGTTGTTTAGAATTAAAATGATGTTAAAATCTCTCCTTTGGTTATATATGTCGACACACGCACATGCACACATGCATAGAGCATATTTGAACTTTCAGGTCAAATTCAGACGTCTGAATTGACCGTTTCAGACGTCTGAATCTATAATCAAATTTAATTTTTCAGACAATATTCAGACATCTGAATTGGAATTTTCAGACGTCTGAATCAGGTCAAAAATGACCTATTTGCTTTCTGGTTTGCACGTTAACAGTTTCAGAAGTCTGAATTCTAATTTTCAAACATCTGAATTCCTACAACGGCTATATTTTGAATAGACATTTCTCTTCCATGAAGAGATACGACTTTTTATCAATAGATATGTCCATATATTTTCATGATAACTTTTCACGAACAATTGCATCATTTTGTACTATATATAAACATGTTAGAATTATCAGTTTTATTCACCTAATCGATCTAACTCTTTCTATTCTTGTACTACTTTGATTCTAACACTTTTGTGCATTCAAGTTCATACAAAATCATTCATTTATTTCCATATTTTTCACATACACACACACACACAGATATATATATATATATATATATATATATATATATATATATCGAAAGGAGAAGATTATAGGAAGGTTGTACTATCAAGAGACAAATCCATGTTATCAAGAACACACTGTGTCAAATACTCTCTGTATAAGTTGAAGTCCTGTTCTGCTGTTCAGGCGAGTGAAGTCATCTTCGACTATTGAGGCATCGAAATCCTGTTCCGTTGTTCAGGTGTTGTAAACCTGTTCCTCTGGGTTAAGTGAGGATTGTTGCTAGCGAAATTCCAGAAGGAGTCTGAGACTGGACGTAGAACGGGAAGTTCAAACCAGTATAAAAATTCCTGGTTGCTTGTTTTATTTTATTTACTTTACGTTGCTTTAGTATCTTAGTTTATTTCCGCATTAGTTTAGTATAATTCCATATAGCACGATCCGCCCTGCATTTTCATTTAGTATCAGAGCAAGGCATCTTATAACCATTACTCAGTTATCTGATATCTTGCTAATATGGAAAACAACACTAGCACTACCACTAACACTAGTTTTATTGAAGGTCAATCTACTGCACGACCTCCTCTATTGAATGGTATGAATTACAACTATTGGGCAACACAAATGCGTATTTATATGCAAGCTTGTAGTTTTGATGCATGCAATGTTACACAAGCAGAATATACTACATGGACAGTTGCACAAAAACAAGATGCTTTTGTAATGCTAAAGCAATGAATATGTTATTTTGTGCAATAGATAAAAATAAATTTAATCGAGTTAGCTTATGTAACACTGCATATGAAATATGGAGAACACTAAAAGTCACTCATGAAGGTACTAAAAAGGTTAAACATAGTAAAATATCTATGCTTAAGAATCAATTTCAAAATTTTAGGATGAAGCAAGATGAAACTATAAATGATATACACTCCAGATTTCAAGATATTCATCAGTCTTTACTAGGACTAGAGAAATATACTCTGATTTTGATATTGTTTCAAAAATCCTTAATTCTTTAACGGTTGAATCGGAAAGAAAAGTCTTATCTATTAAAGAAGCTAATGATCTCTCTACCACGAAACCAGAAGAGTTAATAGGAAATCTAATGTCCTACGAAGTGAATTTGCAGGCTAAAAGAGTACAAGCATAAGACAAAAAGGATATGGCATTTCATGTAGAAAAAGAAGAATCAAACTCAGATGAAGAAGACTTAGCATTCATTGCTAAAAACTTTAAAATGTTTTAAAGTATAGAAAAGGAAATCGAAACAACGGGAAAAGAAACTTCAACAACAATACAAATAAGCCATCTTCATCTGTAGTAGAATGCTTTAACTGCCACAAGAAGGGGCATATGCAAAAAGATTGCCCAGAACAAAAGAAAACGTATCACAATAAAAATCGAAAGGACAAGTTTAAAAGAAAAGCATTTTTAGTAACATGGAATGATTCAGATTCTTCTTCTTCAGAAAGCAATAGTGATAGTGAAAATGAACAAGAAAATGTTTGTTTCATGGCTATAGAGAATGAGGACCCACTTAAAAAGAGAGGAAAATGCATACTCGACAGCGGTTGCTCAAAACATATGGCTGGAGACAAAAAAATGCTTTCAAACATTACTTACTCTGATGGAGACTCTGTCACTTTTAGAGACAATTCCAAAGGACATATCATCGGAAAAGGTGACGTCAGCAATGTCGGTACATCTAATTTACCTCTTATTTCCAATGTTTTACTAGTCAAAAACTTAAAATACAATTTTTAAGTATCAGCCAGTTATGTGACAAAGGATTCAAATATCTATTTTGGAAGATAAGCGTAGCGTTTTTGATAAAAATTAAAATCTTATATTTAAAGGAAATCGAGACAGAAATATCTATGTTCTGAATATGAAAATCAATCAAAATTCAGATATGTGTTTAATAGCTAATGAAAATGATCCTTGGCTATGGCACAAAAGATTCTATCATATCAACTTCAAACCTATAAACTTGTTTTCCAAAAATAATTTAGTCAGAGGTTTACCAAAAATGAACTTCAAAGTCAATCATATTTGTGATGCATGTCAATTAGGAAAATTAACCAAATCATCTTTTAAATCGAAGAAAGTTATTTCTACAATACAACTACTTGAATTTGTAACGACCCGTAAATTTCGACAATTAAAGTTGTTAATTAAATAGGATTTTGTAATTGAAATTTTGTAAAAATAAAAAAGGTGATAAATTAGTATTGAAATGAAATCCAATTGAAGAAATAGTGGAAACCATTATAATTTGTTAATTAAATTTGATGTTTGAAATTAAAACTGGAAGAAATAAATTGGAAATAGTATTAATGAAATAATAACTGAATTGAATTACAACTATATAAATGAAAGTAAAATTTTTAAGTGGATGTCAACATTGAATAAATTAACTAAAATAAAATCTAAATATATGTTTGGATAGAATCAAAATTGATGGATTAAATGGTAAGTAATTAGAATTTAATTCTATTAAATTTGGAAACTGAATGTAATGTAAAGTAATAAGGTTAGTGCAATAACCATTAATGAATGGAATGAAATAGGACTAATATAAATGTATATTAGGTTATAAATCAATTTGAACGAAAAAAAGAAAAAAACAACGTAAACATTGATTGATAAATAAATATACAAGTATATTAAAGGTTATAATAGTGGGTTACTAGTAAATTCACTCATTTACCAATAAAGATAATTAGATGTGCCTTGATGATAATTAACAACATAACGGAAAAGAGTAAATGTATTCATTAGAATATTAATTGCAATTGGATAGGGATTTTAAGTAACAATGTTAATGCAAGGTAAGTAATGCTAAATTAAAGTCAATAATAATGAATAGTGATTAAATTAAAAATTTGTAACATATATTATGAATTACCTGCTTATTTGTTAATGGAATTAGAATTTGTAATAAGTGATAATAAAATAAATGTTACACTAATGGAAATGAAATAACGTCCGTTTAAATGTTGAGTAATTATAGGGTCGTATTTATTATAAGCGTTACTTTAATAATTATGATTAATGGAGAAATTAATACGGGAAGTAGGTAAAGTAATAACTAAGGAAGTAATACGTTATAAATAAATATAACCTAAACTTAAGTGTAAGTAAAAAGGTTGAAATTGAATCTAATCCATTTAGTTTGGAAACTTATTAAAATAAATTGGATTCAATTTCTAATAAAGGGGTATTTTAAGAAATTGAAATAAATTCTATAATGAGTGAATTTAAGCAACTTTAAATTGAAACGGGAATTGGTTTAAAGAATTATAAAGTAATAAGTAAATCAAGATGATGAAATATATGAATTATAGAATTTGAACCTTTAATAGTGAGTTAATTTATTTAATTTATAATAGTTGGATTTATTGCAAATGAATGAAATCAAATATGTAATTATTACGTTATTTTAAAAATTAAGTTGAAAATGGGAAATATTTATGTGATAATTTTTAATCTAATGGTAAACCCTTCTATTTGAAATTATAAATGGAATAATTATGGGTAAATTCAATTTAATGAAAATTTTGGAAATTTATCTATAATTTTGAATTTTATGAAAATTGAAGACTTCTATTGATAAATCTTTAATAAATTGACTTTTAAAAATTGTTAAATTATTGTAAATGTTTGAGAATTATAAAGTGATAAAGATTCCAAATTTCAAAATTTAAATTTTGAAATTTGATTTAATTAATTTATTTTAAATTTATTTAATTAATAGAAAAATAGCCATTTTGGCCACTAACTCGGATTGAGACGAAACAAGTTTCATCGGATCCGTAACAGTGAATTATTGTAGGGTTTCAAGTTTCGTAGTGATCGGACTTGTCGTTTGATCGTGCGAACGCGAAAGGACTTGAAATCTATTTAATTGAAATCAAATTGAAATCAAATTGAAAATATTGTTTTCAGCATAATTTCTTCATACGATGGAATTTGGAGGTGAGACTTTTTCCATCGCGTTTAAAATATTTTAAAACACCTATTTTGATATATAGGTTTACCCAATTTCGTTTCGGGGTCAGAACGGGCTTTTTGGGCCACGTTAGCGTTAGCACGTATATCCAACCCGATCCATCTATTCAAATTTCTAAACTACCTATATAAACCCAGTTATAAACCCTAGCCTCCATCTATTTTCATTTGTTTATGCGTTCATTTCCTCAGCTCTTCCTCTTCCCAATGGCTGCAAACCCTAGATCTAAATTCTAATTTCAAAAATCAAATCCAAAGCCTAAAATTCGAAGTCCTCAGTTCCAAAAAAATATATGTTGAAGCTGTCGACGAGCGTAATTCAATGGTGTAATTCGTTTTTCAATTCGATTCATCTTTTGTCCAGAAATTGCGAACCAATATAGGCCGTTCGTAGTGGAGTTTGATTGATTCAACGGTAGATCTGAAGCTAATCGACGATCGGCTTGTGCCGTTGCGAAGGCGACGTCGAGCAGCACACATCTGTACGACTAGAGTATCGAGACGGTCATCGGATTCGTCGCAAAGTGACGGTAAATAGCCGATAAACACCATGGCCTGGGGGGCTAACGGCGACGACGCGTGGTTCGAGATGGAGGCCTTAGGGTCGGCTCGACATGGGGAGGGTGGCCGCATATTTTGATCACCGTGGAAGGGCTCGAGGCGGGGGGTGAAATTCACGTTTGGGCGGCGGCTGGGTCGAATTTGCGTGTTAGGGTTTTGGGCAACTGACTATCTCACGTGAGAGAAGGGACGGCCATGTGGAATGGTGCGTATTTTCTTTATTTTGTTTATTTATTTTAAATTTAATTTCCAAATCGTTTTACAATGTTAACTTCCACATACGAACTCCGTTTCACGCGCGATTTGTTTTGTTAGGATCGTAATAAAATTCTAGATGTTTTGGCACTGGTTTGGACAGATTTGGAGACTTTGAAATTTTTGGGTTTAAATTGGATTTAAATCCGATTTAAATTTAAAAGGTGAGTGTTTTAACCCACTCACAACTTCTAAGATTTCTTATGTTGGTTAAATTGATTTATGGCGTGTTTAAAATTTTATTTATTACTGTTTGGCATGTTTTATTCATCATCTTAGTTAAATCGCATTTATTTAATTTAACTGTTAATTAATTTTATTATTGCATATAATTTGACAGTTAAAATTTATTTATTTGCATATAAACTGCTAGCTAAACAGTTATTAAATTTATTATTGAATATAAACTGTTAGTTATTACCTGTTATTTATATCCTGTTACATTTTATATGCTCTATATTGATGTTTTTTTAAATTGGATGATGATTGAAATAAATGGTTGATGATTGATATTTGGATGAATGGATGCTATATTTTATATAGTATAAACTGCAAGTTATTATGCATTTTCATTTCGGGATTGCGGTTTGAAATGATATACAACCACAATTTTTATTTTTAAATTACGGATTGAAATGATAGATATCCGTATCACTTGACCATAGGATAGAAAATTATATACAGGCACCGCGGTATATATATAAAATTATTTATATGGTTTCGATATGATACGGTTTAATAAATATTAAATTTGGATATTATATAAATATATTCTATATATACATACATATATAGTTAATTTTTTTGAATTTAAGCTATGTATAAATCAGTTAAATAAAATTAAATAAGTTGAACAATAGAGTTTGATTATTAATGTTAAATGGTTAAATACATGTTTAAGATAGAGTTTTAATGATTTAAATCAATTAAGATTGGGAGGTAAACTGGAAATTTATTTGATGGAACTTATTTAAAAATTTCTCTTCATAAGTTGATGTAAAACTTATTTTAGCTTGGAAATTTTAAAGGTATGATATTTATAACTGGATTTTTATTCAAGATAAATTAAATGAATAATTCTAGTATAAATAATGGAAGGAAATATTTAGTGTTAATAAATTGGGTTTTATTTTAAATGGTTATGGATCTATTATGTAAACGTTTCGAACCTAAATAATAGGACAATGAATCGTTGAATAGAAATTCCCAACCTTAGTTTTGAAATTTATTAAATACTCAAAGTTTGAAAATATTGAAATCGAAGTGTTTTTATTCAAACTGAAAGTGAATCTAAAGGTTATGGGTTTGGACTGAATTTAAAGTGAATAAAATTGTAAAGGCATGGAAATTATTTACTTTATAAAGAAATTTTAAATTCAACTGTTTTATTTTATATACTGTTGAATATCCAAACCATTTAAGTTTTGAAAGTTATGGTTTTAAAACTATGGATTTCGAAGTATTATGTTGAAAGTTAAATTTCAAATATTTGGTTTCGAGGTATTATAAATCTTAAAAGTAGCATGATTTTGGAAAAGAAATATACTTGAAATAAAATGATATCATATTTATTTGGGTTTTAAAGGAAATGATATCGTATTTATGGGTTTTGAAATGGATAATTATATTTTGGTTTTGAAAGTATAATTATTTTTAAATGACCGCGGTGTTATAATAACGTTTGGTTGTTGAAGAGACCGGGATCGGAAGTTGTCATACTATCTGCCAACTCCAAACACCATTTTAACAACCGTGCACGCAGTGGAGATTCCAGAATGAAGTAGGTTGGTGGCGGCGTTTCCTTTAAGGTAAATACTTGGACCCGACTCCCGTGAGTTGGCATAAGATGGCTAAAACAGGAGCGATTCTCGGGCCAAGGGGGTTAGCGCCCTTTATCGGACACTCCTCTTCGATACTATACTCTTACTTTGGACTGATTCGGTGGCCACCTTTACTTTTGATTTTAGGGGGAGTTTGTTCGAGGTGGGCGGTAGCTGCGGCTATGTGTTACCAACAGCTCGGATGCGTAATTGGTATATCTACCCTGGCATTGCCTAGTTGTGTCGTTTCACCTACCCTATCGCGCCTTATACGATTTTGGTTTTGTACCATACCTATGGAGTGCCCTCTGGCGACGCCCAGTACGGGGGAGATTACGGTACTATATAGACTATGGGAATATATTATGTGTTAAGGTGGAAAATGTAAAGCCTTAACGATATTTAAAAGTAAGTTTATTTTACAATTAGACCCTATTATAATAGCGAAATATACTACATACTAAATAGTTTAACAGATCCTTAGGAGATGTAAATCCCGAGCATCTCTTGAGTTACTGCACTCATATTCATTTCTGTTAATTTAACTTACATAAGATCTTTTAGTTCTGACTCGAGTGTTTTGTCTTTTCAATTCGCTCGGGTTAGTCCGAGCGTTTCAGGATTTGAAGATTTTTCTGGAGGAAGAAGACAAAGATTTCATTAATATTATTATTACATATTATATTGTTCCACTACGCTGTATTCCGCTGCATTAATATTATTGGTATGTGAACTCTGATATTTATTGTATAAAAAAGAATCAAATGATTGTAAACAGCTTTATGAACTGTATATTTATTGTTATTTTATCCTTCCGCTGTGAGATTCTGTTTGTTTTATTCTTTCTCATTTTTCTTATTTACCCCATAACAATCTGCCCTTCCGTATGGTTTGAATTGGCACGTGTGTCGATATAAAGCATGCGAAAAGGCAGGACGTTACAGAATTACTACATATGGATCTATTTGGGCCAACCCAAGTTCAATCCTTAAACCACAATAGATATATGTTTGTAACAGTAGATGATTTTTCTAGATATACTTGGACCATTTTTATGGAAAATAAAAGTGATACGTTTGAGCATTTTAAAGTTTTTGTCAAATGAATTCAAAATTTAAAAGGTTTAAAAATAAAGAACATAAGAAGTGATCATGGAGGAGAATTTGAAAACGAAGATTTTGACTGTTTTTGTAAAAAGAAAGGAAATTTTCATACTTTTTCGTTTCCTAGAAACCCACAACAAAATGGAGTTGTAGAACGTAAAAACAAAACTTTACAAGAATGTGCAAGAACTTTGTTTAATGGAAGCACTCTTCCAAAACAGTTTTGGGTAGAAGCTATTGCAACTGCTTGTTATGTTCTGAATCATGTGTTTATTCGACTCTCATGAAAAAAACTTCTTATGAACTTTATACTAGAAGAAAACCAAAGATATCTTATTTCAAAGTTTTTGGTTCAAAATGTTTTATATTAAATACCAAAGATCAGCTTGGAAAATTCAATGCGAAATTCGACGAAGGAATCTTTTAGGATATTTAGATCGTAGTAAAGCTTGTCGCGTATTTAATAAAAGATCAAATTATGTTGAAGAAACTTCACACGTATCTTTCGATGAAAATTTTCAACAAAAACCAAGTATAGAAGATGATGAAGATTTTTCGCATAGCATCCCAAATACGAAAACTACAAATCTTGAAAATGATGAAAACATTGTTTATAATAATAATAATGAATTAAGATCTCCACCAAACAAATTATGGGATCATCCCATTCAAAATATTATCGGAGAAATTAAGTCAAACGTACGAACTAGAAGTCAACTGAATCAAATGTGACTCGTAGCATTCCTTTCCAATATTGAACCAAAGAATCCCAAAGAAGCTTCCATAGACGACTACTGGATAATTGCAATGCAAGAAGAGCTAAATCAGTTTGAACGCAATGAAGTTTGGGAATTAGTTCCTAGACCAAGTGACCAAATTGTTATTGGAACGAAATGGGTCTACAAGAACAAAGCAGATGAACAAGGCAAAATTTCCAACAATAAAGCAAGGTTAGTTGCACAAGGATACAATCCAGAAGAAAGAATTGACTACGAAGAAACATTTGCTCCGGTTGCAAGACTAGAAGCGATACGAATCTTAATGGCCTATGCATGTTTTCACAATTTCAAACTTTTCAAATGGACGTTAAAAGTGCTTTTCTAAATGGTTATATAAAAGAAAATGTGTATGTTCAACAACCTCCCTTATTTATTCAAGAGACATTTCCAGATCATGTCTACAAACTTAAGAAAGCTCTATATGGTTTAAAACAAGCACCACGTGCTTGGTATGATCGACTAAAGACATATCTAATTTCCTCGGGATTTCAAATTGGGAAAGTTGATCAAACACATTTTATTAAACATTCGGAAAAGGATATTTTAATAGTTCAAATTTATGTTGATGATATCATTTTTGGTTCTACCAATGACAAGTTGTGTCAGGACTTCTCCGAAATAATGGCCAAGGAATTTGAAATTTCTCACATGGGAGAATTAACATATTTTCTTGGTTTACAAATTAAACAACTTCAAAATGGCATTTTCATTAATCAAGGAAAATATTGTGATAATTTAATCAAATGATTCGGAATGGAAAATACTTCTACCAAACCGACTCCAATGAGTACAACAAGACATCTTGAAAAAGATGAAAGTGGCAAAAGTGTTGACCAAAAATTATACCGAAGTATGATTGGTTCATTACTGTACTTAACGGCCAGTCGACCCGACATAATGATGAGTCTCTGTTTGTGTGCTTGATTTGAGGCCAACCCAATTGAATCACATTTAAGAGCCGTGAAACGTATATTACATTATCTCACTAACACCAAGGACTTTGGTCTATTCTATCCAAAAGAATGTCCATTCGAGTTAGTTTCATATAGTGATGCTGATTTCGGTGGATCTCGAAGAGATCGAAAAAGCACAAGTGGTACGTGCCTTTTTATTGGAAAATCACTCGTATCTTGGTTTACTAAGAAACAAAACTGCGTCTCTCTCTACATGTGAAGAAAAATATATTTCTGCTGCTTTTGCTTGTGCTCAAGTAATCTATATGCAACAAACACTTAGAGATTTCAATATAAACTTAACAAAATCAACTATATTTTGTGACAATTCTAGTGCTATTAACTTGTCTAAAAATCCTATCAATCATTCACGAACAAAACATATTGACATTCATCATCATTTCTTCGTGATAATGTTGAAAAAGGAACAATAAATTAGGATTTTGTTCTTCTGAAAATCAGTTGGCTGATAATTTTACAAAACCTCTTTTAGAAAATGTTTTTATCAAAATCAGAGGAGAGCTTGGTATCGTCTCACTTAAAAATTTATGATGTCTTTCTATGTGATATTGATGTCTCTGCTTATCTTTACATTTCAAAACTCTTAAGTAACTAAAACTAACTTTCATTTACAACCTCTTGTTTTCTTTCTTTTAAATATATGTTTATTACTGTTTAAAGCATTTTAGCCACCATTTTTTACTAACATTCTATTTTTGAACTTTTTACTTTCTTTTATAAACTAATTCCGTTCTTCCTTTTACCAAAGGATTATTACTATGGATTTCAAAATGATTTTTCTCCTCCTCGCCATGGCTTCAAACGACAACAACTCTGACAACTCACCCTCATCATATTCTACATCTTCCATAGAAATATTGGCTACTCCAACACCACATGAACCGGCTAGACCTCATCCTTCGTACGAACCATCTGGTTATACTCCAGAAACTTCTAAGCCCTTTATGCTATCAATTCCGGTCAACCCATCAATTGGGCTCAAGTTACTGTGGAAGAATTCATGGATGCTAATCGTCGAAGGTGCTATAAGTCCTTTTATTATCGTGCTTATATAATGAAAACTCTCCAAAATTTTAACATTCCTTTTCCTGATTCTGAATTAACAGCGATCAAAGAGCTTGGGTCAAAGACTTTGGGTCTTATGGGTTAGCCAAAACGACTGGGAAGTTTGGAATATATTTCATTTCAGGAATGGGTTGCCAACCGTGATCCAAACCAATCCCAACCTCATCAACATGTTCCACATGCTCAACCTATTGCTCCTCCCACAGAAGAAGAAGACAATAATGATATAGTAATTCTTTCTTCGAACTCTATCTCAAGGTATGCTTTGGTCACTCTTTCCCAAAACCAAGCAAAGCTTAGAAGCCGAATGGTCAATCTTGAAAAGAAAACTGAAAAACGTTTTAATTCCATTCGTGGCTTTCTCAACAAAATTTGGGAACGTATTGGTAGCTCCACCTCATCATCTACCGAAGCTTTAAACCCTGCTCCATTTCTATGGTTATTAAGCTCGGGGAACAACAATGGTGAAGATGAAGATAAAGATGATGATGATGTAGGAAGTGATTCAAGCCCTAGGTTTTAAATTCCTTTGATATTAATCAGTTTGTTTTGAACTATTTCGTTGTTTGTTATTTCCATTTCTATCATAAACTCCTTTATCACCTGCTGGTATTTTAGTATGTTTTAAAAATTCCACTTTGCTTTGTCATATGTTCATATTTTCCTTTTTGCAATGTCAAAGGGGGAGAAGGTGGTGAAATTGTCTATTTATTCTAACTTGCTTTTTTTGACAGGGGAGCTTTTAAATAGGGGGAGTATACATACATACATACATACATACATATATGTATTATATGTTGTCATCGTCAAAAAGGGGGAGAATGTTGAAACCTCGTCTACGACGTTTCATACTTATGACATTTTGACTATGACAGCTATATACGTTGATTTTCTATACTAACTTATTTTTGCAATAATATCTACAAGATCAGATTCAAATGAAATTCATACTACATATATGTTGTATTGAGTCATTGTTTAGAATTAAAATGAAGTTAAAATCTCTCATTTGGTTATATATGTCGACACGTGCACATACACACATGCATAGAGCATATTTGAACTTTCAAATCAAATTCAGACGTCTGAATTGACCATTTCAGACATCTGAATATGTAATCAAATTTAATTTTTTAGACAATATTCAGACGTCTGAATTGAAATTTCAGACATCTGTATCAGGTCAACAATGACTTATTTGCTTTCTGGTTTGCACGTTAACAATTTCAAAAGTCTGAATTCTAATTTTCAGGTGTCTGAATTCCTACAACGGCTGTATTTTTGAATAGACATTTCGCTTCCATGAAGAGATACGACTTTTTATCAATAGATATATCTATATATTTTCATGATAACTTTTCACGAACAATTGCATCTTTATCTATATAGTTACTTTACATTGCTTTAGTATCTTAGTTTATTTCCACATTAGTTTAGTATAATTCCATATAGCATGATCCGCACTGCATTTTCAGCATATGCATTCACTTCACCCTATTGCTTCAATACTTCCCATAACCCTAAGCCTGATGCATTAGTATACATGATCATACCAATATTCCCTTAGGTATCACTGGCATAGGTGAACTTGTCAAACACTGCTTAAATTCCTTTTATGATATCTTATATTCCTACGTCCAAATAAACTTCTCACACTTCCAGGTCAGTCTCGTCGTAGGCGCAGCTAAACGAGAGAAGTCGTTAATGATCTTCCGTAGTAGCCAACCAATCCAAAAAAACTTCGCACTTCGGTTATAGTCTCTGTCACCCATTTACCGCATCAAGCTTCAAAGGATCTACAACTAACCCTTCAACCAAGACCACATGACATAAAAACTTCACTTCCTTCCTCCAAAAAATGACACTTGGAAAATTCTGCTTTCAACTTGTGTTGTCTCTATGTCGCCAACACAAGCCTCAAGTGACATAACAAATTAAACTTCATTTCTTTCTTCCAAAATGACAGTTCGAAATTTTCGCTTTTAACTTATGTTGTCACTACGTCGCCAACACAAGCCTCAAGTGAACTGCATGTTCCACCTCATCCTTCGAGTATACTAAGATGTCATTTATGAACATCAATACATAGATAGTCTTGAAAAATTGTATTCATCAAGCCTACAAAGAATACATATGCAATGGTTAGCCTAAATGTCATTACTAGCCACTCATGTGAACCATAACTCGTTTTCAACGCGCTAAAGGAATGCTTTCCTCTACAACTCTCAATTGATGGAACCCTAAAGCCAAGTCTAACTGCAAAAACACCTTAGCTTCACTCAACCAGTCAAATAGGTCATCAATCCTTGGCAAAGGATATCTATTCTTCATCTCCCTTTCATTCAACTTCTGATAGTCTATACACAGTCTTAAAGACCCATCGGACTTCTCCACAAATACTGATGCTGCTCCCCACCATGAGCTGCTTGGCCTTACGAAGCTCTTTCCTTTTAACTCTACCAGCTACTTCTTTAATTTCTCCGTCTACATTGAAGATATTCTACTGGTAGGCCGATTGAATGGTTCAATCTCTGTTGGCAAATTTATATGATACTCCACAACGCTTGGAGGTGGCAATCCCGAAACTAGTTCAAATACATCTAGGAACTCTTTCACCATGCTCATCGCCCCAAGTTCCTCTTCTTTCGAAGCTGAACTAAACAGAACACCTCAACATCTTTCTATGCACTCACATTAAGTCACATACATTCTACCTTTGCGGTCTAGGTGACTCAAAGTAATTACTCCTTCTTTGTAGTGCACCCTTGCGCAGTACTTCTCCAACGGCCCATCCCTAAAATAACTCTGAAGCGTATGAAGTCAAACATGCAGGGATCACACGAAAACTAACACCCACCTAACTAAAAATCTAAGTTGGTGCATCTCAATCCAAGATTGGCATATCCCCTTATCAGATTTTCTACACACATAGGAGTGATTAAATAGGGGAACCTAAGTCTACAACTAGATTCTTAGCTATAAATGAATGTATAGCCCGAGTATCAAAAAAATACTCTAACTTAATTACTGAAAATCGAACCCATACCTTCCAGAATTTTCCATTTGCCTTTTTCTATGGTAGATGTTCCTTATCTTGGTCCCTCTAAAGCATAAACCTGTGTTTTAGGGTTTGGGCAGTCCTTCTTTAGATGCCCTATCTTATCACACTTAAAATACTTCACTTTTCCAAGATTCCTCAGCGCTGGACACTTCGTAGCATAATGCCCCTTCCGTCCACATTTATAGTAGATCACTCTGTAGTTGCAATCCACCACCTTTTCCCTCTAACACTCCCTTCTTGCTTTTGGTATATGGGGTAAACTTCTTCTTCTGCTCTGTCTTGGGCCTTGTCTCCACACTTCTCTGCTCTTGGTGCATCCCACCATACCTTCAAGCCATGTCAATTACAAACTCAAACGGAATGCCAGATGATCCATCACTTTATTGTTGAGACCCTGCTTCAAACCCCTAATAAACTTCTCATTTTTCTTCATTGGTGTATTAATGACCTCCCTGCCGTACCTAGTCAAGGAATTAAAATTCTGAATGTACCCATCCATTGTAAGGTCACCCTGTTTTAGATGAATAAACTCTCTTAATAGCACACTATGTTGAGAACCTGATATGAACTTTGCGTCAAACCTCTCCTTAAACTGTTCCTAAGTAATTTCCTCCTCTGGGTCTCAACAATTACTGTCTCCTACCAATCCAATGCATTTTCATGCAAATGCCTTGATGCCAGACTCTTCTTCTGCGCATCATTCAGCCCTAAATCTCCAAATATTCCCTCAAACTCTATGCCAATTCAGCACCTCAACCACATGCTCCTTCCCCATAAACATCTTCCCTTCCATGTTTCCGTAGTATTTGTTCATCCTTGAGAAATACTCTCTTACTATGGCAAGTCTAGGCCCAACCGCCTCCGGCCTATTTTCCCTCATCATATGGAACATAAAATCCTAAAATAAAGCATTCACATCCATTTCAACAACATTAACGGCTATGTAGCTTCCTTCCCTTCTACTTTGGGAACCTCTCTCTCATTCTCTCCATTGATCTACGTGCTTCGAGCCTCCCTCCTTGCACTTGCCTCTCCTATCATAACTCACTCACTTCTTAAATCCATCTTGCATTTTCTATTAAGTAAGTCATCAATAGAAATGAGGAGAAAGAGAGCGAAATAACAATAGATGGGTAGATATATATATACATATATACATACATATATATATATATATATGCTCAAAAAATACAAGTACATTATTTACATAATGGCATATACCCTCCCCTAAGTTGTTCTCTATTTTTGGCTCTGTTTTACTTAGGTGTCCCGGTCCTATACTTTGATACCCACTGTAACATCCCCCATACTAAAACCCAAAAAAGAACGTCAATGTTGCTACAATCATCATCAAAATTATTTTAAAGCGATATAAGTGAGTTCTTTATATTCATAAAAAATTAAGTAAACAAAGCAACTACACAATTAATTTACATATGCATGTCTCAAAAATTCATCACATACAAAGTTTTCCATATTAGCCTAATGATAGTTCAGGGGTCAAATAATTATATAAAATAGCATAATACTGCTCTGCATGAACTCATAAAACTGTAGAAAAATATTCTTTATTAGCTAACAAGCCTCATGCTTCGTCTTCGATCTAAGTACTGCGACGCCTAAAATAAACTACCTAAACCCATAAACTTAACTTACTCAAATGAGTGCCCATGAGTTTATGGGGAAAATAATAATAATAACATGGTTCAGACATAAAGTCTAGTGTGAATAATACTTATCCAAAATAAGCATATAGTGAGACCACGCCATATAACATGGAACAGGTTTACTTCTCACTATCCATAACATCATAAATGAAACAATCATAGTTTGCATAATTCCCATTTACTACTGCACCTTATGCACTCTTATGTAGTTCACATCTACTACAACACCATATGTGCTCTTATGCGGTTCACATCCACTAATGTAATTTATGCGCTCATATGCAATTTTCTGATATTGTTGTGCCTTATTCACTTTTATGCAGCTTCCTTATTACTACTACACCTCCGGTGTAGTCCCCTTGCAGTTTCCATTTTAGATTAGTCTTTAGTCTGATACTACCTAGAATCTGCCCTATAGTTTCCTCTAGATTCATTCATTAAATTTAAACTGCATGGACCCGGTCCCTATAGTATTCTTTTAAATTCGTTCACTAAAGAACTGCGTAGACTTAAACCCCTTGTAGTATTTTTTGAATTCGCCTATTTTTTATGCTATAGGCCACAAAGAAATGGCCACATATAGTTCCTATGAATTTATTTACTTAAATTTTGAACTACTATGAAACAACCACCCGAACTCCTTAAAGACTTATTTTGTTTGAAACTGCATATAAGCTGCCGACCGTAGTCTCTTTGAAGTTCTCTCCTTACCTTCGCAAGGTGTGCATTCAAGTGCATTCCACCCAGCATCAATAGCCCTTCTTACCCTGCCTCTAGCACACGAGTTCTTTCCCTTAATAGCCCTTAGATCTCCTTAAGTCCTACCTAATTGTCTTAAATTAGTTTTCATCCACACTTATCAGGTACCACCTTGCCCCAACCTGTTGCTCTATACACCATTTATTTATTAAGCAAATGCTTCCAAATTGCAATGCAATATGCCTTTTACATATGGCAACGTAGTTCAGTCTCTTCCAACTTTACATCTTTGCGGTGCAACATGTCTTTTACATATTGTGACATAGATCTACTTTCCTTTAAAAGTCCTTGGATCCCCTAGGCAAATCATTACCCATCCCCATATGTATATTTTTCTTATAAAGCGTTAGGCCTCTGCCCCAACTCTATAATAGAAAAAGTTCGACACATCTAATAACGTCTTCACACGTGTCGCTCTTTGACATATTACAACTCCACTTTCTATTATTGGCAGTGTCCATTATTTATCTTTTCGGTTTTTGATATGGATATTTTTCTCTATTTATCTAACTTTTATTTCATCGTGAATTATAAATTATTAGCGAATGCGCAATTCCCTTCTCCCTAGCTCAATACCCATCTTATTTTAGATTATTTTCTTTATAGTAAACCTTAATAAAATCCTTGAAAATTCATGGACAACTGTTATAATATATTTTATTCTTTATTTAGAGTTTTATAGGTATTTTCCTTATTTATTTTCTAGGTATTCCCCTTCAATAATTCATAATATATTATTTTGACATGGGAAACCACTCAAACCAAAATCCATTTCTAAAATCATAGCTAGATCTTTATATAAAACTTTCGGAGCACTTAGAATTCATTAGAGTAGGGAGATATATCTAAACATCTCATATTCATCTCTTTTTCCTAAAAAATTCATCAAACATTTTGCTTGTTTGATAAAAATCCATATGAAACTCCACCATATATAAAAGTAAACAAAATCATATCGAAACCAAATTAATTGGCTGCAGTAAAATAAGTTTGGTATTACTCGCCTAGATCTTTGAAATATCTAGTTTTAGTTTTCTTAATCCCTCTTTATGTTGTGTTTACTTATTTTCTTTTTATATGTTCTCTTTACGCTACTACCATTAATGTTTTTCTCAAGCTTCTATTTTATTTTTAGTAGAATAAAATGAATGAATGGAAAGATTAATGTTTATTATCCCACGATAACTTTTCCATTAATTCATTACTCCTTTTCTTATCATTTAGCTTATCTTAGGCCATTACTTATTTAATTAAATTAATCAATAACTACGAGTTGTTACAAAGCTACTAGGGTTATATTAAGGTTTGATGTAATAAAGTGAAGCTGGGCATAATGGATGTATACCCAATTAAGACATGAGTTGTTTTATATGTTACCCTTTAGCTAATTTAAAAGAAAAGAAAAGCCTATTGAGTTGCATTGTATAAGACGTCGTACTTTCAAAAACAATGCCAATATTCTTTTAAATTTTAATATATTTATTATACCAATAAAATCAATTGTTGAGATGCACATAAGTGCATAGGATAAAGAGAATGAAAAAGAGGATTCCATTTGCATGTTAACTACACTCAACTCAATAAAACTAAACAATCGCTCATGAACGAAAGATTCATTAAACATTACACTCATAAAAATCAAGATTATTAAATTAAAGATCTAGAATGAAGCTTAACCACAAACCCATAGAATGTAGAGAGTTATAATAAAATGATTTCTTCAATATATTTTATTTAACCGTGTTAAAGTTGAAAAGTAAACTCAATCAACATGTCAATTAGTGAAAAGTGTCATCTTTTCAAGCGAAAAATCATATGCCCATTTAAGTGAAGGTTCATGTCTATTAAGTAATGGGTCATGTCAATTGAAGTGAAGAATCATATCCGTTCATAAGGAATCATGTCTTCTAAGTGAAGGGTCGTGTATGCTTGGTGAAGAGTTATGTTTAACGAGCGGATAATGATAATTTTCGGAGGGGAAAATTTAAATGGAAAGTTGTGCCCATTTAGAAATATAGTCTACAAATACTATATATAGATCATTTGTTTTTTGTTATAGACAACAAAATTTATAAGAAACATATTTTGATAAACAAATTCAATTCTCTTTTCTCCTCCTCATTTCTAACCAAATGGTATTAGAGCCATCTGTGTCCGAAGATTACAATTCGAAGAAAGATGTCTAATGACCATTTATAGTTCCATCTCTCGCTAAAGCAAATTATGATAAGTGGTGCATATGGATAAAGGATTAGTTTAGAGCCTACGAAGTATGGGAATGTGTAGAGAAGGGTATTGAAGGAGATGATACAATCACTAAAACTAAAAACCAAAAAGTGCTCTTGTAATGACCTGTAAATTTTCGATAATTAAAATAGTTAATTTAATAAGATCATGTGATTTAAATTTTAGAAGAAATAAAAATTTAGGATTTATTAATGAAATAATAACCAGAATGAAAGGTAACAATGTTAATTAAAGTTAATTATTAACAAATTTAATGAAACTCCAATCAGTTGAAGTAATCTAAATGTTATGCTTAGTTAAAAATTTAATGTAAGAAAATAAATTTAAATATTGAATTAACCAACGAAATTATAGATATTTAATGGTAATTGAATAAAATAAGGGTTATGAAAGAAATTGTAACATTTGTTGGAAAGTAATTGTAACTTCTTGCATTTTTGTACGCTTTAAATCGACGATAAACCACACACGTCAGACTCAAACCATACAAAAGGGCGGATTGTTATGGGGTAAATAAGAAAAAGGAGAGAAAGAAATATAAACAAAATAGAATCTTGCAGCGGAATGATAAAATATAATAATCAAATATACAGTTTATAAAGCTGTTTTACAAATTATCTGATTATATTATACAATACATATCAGAGTTACACATACCAGAGAATAATAATTAGTGTAGCGGAACAGTATGAATGCAGTGGAATAATATAATAAATAATAGTAATAAAATCTTCGCTTCGTCCTTTAGAAGTGAGGTCTTCAAATCCTTTAATGCTCGGGCTGACCCAAGCGAATTGAAAAGAAAAACACTGGAGTTAGAACTAAAAGATCTTATGTAAGTTAAATCAACGGTAAATAATATGAGTGAAACGGCATCAGGGATGTTTACGGGATTTGACATCTTCTATCCATTGTCAACGTGAGTGTAGTAACTTAAGAGATCCTCAGGATTCACATCTCCTAAGGATTCGTTAAACTATTTACTATGTAGTAAAATTTTGCTATTATAATAATGTCTATAGTAAAATAAACTTACTTTTGCATAGCGTTAAGGAGTTACCCAATCTCCCCCTTAAACACAATAATAGTCCCAGTAGTCCATCCAGTATCAGCGCATCTCCAAATCGGGGACTACCCTAAATACTCCACGGGCTACGGGAGAAAAACAAACTTGTACAAGCCGCTCTAGGGTAAGTGACACGGCACAACTAGGCAATGCCAAGGTAGATATACCAATTACGCTTCCGAGTCGGTGGTAACGCGTAGCAGCTACTACCTCCCACCTCGAGCCACACCCCCAAATCAAAAAAAATCAAAGGTGGCCACCGAATCAATCCAAAAGTCAGAGTATAATATAGAAGGGATGTGTCTGATCAGAGGAATGACCTCGTTGGCCTAAGATCGCTCCTGTTTTAGCCACCTTATGCCAACTCACGGGAGTTGGGTCCACGTATATACGTCAAAGGAACATCGCCACCATCCTACTTCATTCTTGAATCTTCTCCACGTATACGGTTGTCAAAGTTGTTTTTGGTATTGACAGAGAGTATGCCCATATCTGATCCGGTCACTTTGCCAACCAATCATTACTATAACACCGCGGTCATTTCAAAATAATTATACTTCAAAACCAAGATATAATATTCATTTCAAAATCATATAAATACGATATCATTTTCGTTTTAAAAACCAAATCAATATGTTATCATTTATAAAACCCAAATCAATATAATATCGTTTTTATTTCAAATATATCCTTTTCCCAAAATCATATCATTTTCAAATCATAATACCTTGAAACCCATAACTTTGAAATATAACTTCCAATACTTAAATGATTAAATATTAAATTACTTTATATAATAAATTAGCTTCTTTAATTTCACAAATCAATTCCAAATACAGATTTGAATCCCTAAATAGGCCATTTCAATTTCCATATATTCCAAAGCTTTAAATATTCCACCATTTCAAAACTAATTCTTTGATAATCCCATATACATCAAATTCAATTACTATTATTTAGATTGGAAATGTTTGCGTAATAAATCCAATATCGTTTAAAAAAACTTTTAACTTCACATAACTGGATATTCTTTCAATTTATTTAACTTGATATATTTATTTAAATCAACTTTATATTCATTTAAATCACTCTAAACCAAATCAAGTCATAAGAATCATACCCTTTAAAATCTCAATTTTATTTAAATTTCGAGTCAAATTTATTCGAGTATAATTCTTAAATAATTCAATTCAAACCAATTTTATATTTATCTTCCAACTTAAATTTTATTTAAGTCATTACAAACTCTATATATACAATATCTTAAACAGGTACTTAGCCATATAATATAAAACAATCAAACTCCATTATTAAACTTATTTTTATTAAACAAATTTATACATAGCGTAAATTCCAGAATTTAAGTATATATATATAAAATAATATTTACATATAACATTTATTAAACCATATATTTCTTTCCAAAACTATAGAAATCAATTTCAAATTATTTTTATATACATAGACCACAGTGTCTGTATAGAATTTTCTATCCTATGGTCAAGTGATACGGATATTCATCATTTCAATCTGTAATTTAAAACATAAATACGGTTATATATCATTTCAAACCGCAATCCCGAAAAAATAAAAATGCATAACAACTTGTAGTTTATAACAATATAAAGTGCAACGTCCATTCATCCAATATCAATCATCAACCATTTATCACAATCATCATCCAATTCAAACAATAACATCAAAATATAACAGAAAAATAAACAATAGGTATTTACTGACAGTTTATATTAAATAATAAATTAAACAACTATTTAACTGGCAGTTTACATGCAAAATAAATTAACTAACAATTTAATTCAATAAATTCAATTTAACTGGAATGATGATAAAAATATACCAAACAGTGGTAATTAAATTTCTAACCAAATCAAAAATAAATTTAATGCACATAAGAAATTTTAGAAATTATGAGTGGGTTAAAACACTCACCTTTTGAATTTAAATTGAATTTAAATCCAATTTAAACTCAAAATTGAACAACCTCAAAATTCGTCCAAACTTGTGCTAAAATGTCCAGAATTGCAATACGATCCTAACAAAAGAAACCGCGCGTAAATCGGACATCGTATGAGAAAGTTATGATGTTAGAATGATTGAAACAAATTTTAAATAAAATAAAACTAACCAAAATCACTCGCCACGTCAGTTGTCTCTTACATCATGCAACCCTACTGCTTCTTTTTGATTGCGCAAAACGAAGGCCGGCCGCCACCCTTATCAACACAATTCGCCGCCGCCAGAGGCACCGAACTCAAATCCAACGCCACCAGCAACCTTGCCTCGCCGCCGCGCCCTCCGGCACCCCGTCTCGAAACCCGCGACGCCGCCTACTGCTCACTGGCCGAGGCGAAATCCGGCCATTCATCATCATTTTGCGTCCAATCCAATGACCATCTTGATACCCTAACCATACTGATGCGTGCTGCTCGACGCCCCCTTCGCAACAACACTACCAGATCGAGCCATCGCTGAAGATCCACCGTTTATCGAGCAAGTGGCCTATGGACGGCCGAGGTTCAACTTGAATTTCTAGACAAATAATGATCCGAATCCAAAAACGAATTGCAGATCTGAGATGCGTTCATCGAGAGCTTCAAATCCATATAAAATTTGATATATTTGAGGAGATTGAATTTTCAATTGGATATGGTAGTGAGAATTTGTTTGTCTGCCATTGAGGAGTAGATATACTTGAATTGTACGTACAGACAAATGAGAAATAGAAGTAGGATAGGGTTTATAACAGGGTATTTATAGACAAAGCTAAAATAGAATGGATCGGATTGATTGAATATATGCGTTGAACGATAAAATGGTCCGTAAAGCCCGTTTCGACTTCGGAATGGAATTGGGTCAACCCATATATCAAAATAGATGTTTTTAAATATTTTAAATCAATGGAACAGGTTTTAGGTCCAAATTCCATCGTATGAAGAAGTTAAGCTAAAATCAAGTTATTTCAAATTGATTTCAATTGATTTCTAGGCGTTTCGAGTCCGTACGATCAAATGACAAGTCCGATCGCTACGAAACTCGAAATGCTACAATAATTCACCGATACGGATCCGATGAAACTAGTTTCGTCGAAATCCGAGCCAGTGGCCAAAATGGCTATTTTTACGTTTATTAAATAAATTAATAATTACTTAGTTAAATCAAATTTTCAGTTTCAATTCGATAATTGAAAATTTTCACCATTTTTGATTCCTCAATCTTTTACAATGATTTAAACAAATTTAATTGTCAATTTAGAGTCGATTAATTTATAGATTTCAGTTTTCACCTACATTACTTTAATTCAAAAATTATAAATTTAATTTCCAGCAATTCTTTTTAATTAAATGAATCAATAATTATTCCATTCATTATTGTCAAATAGATGGATTTAACATTGGATTCAAAACTATTACATCAAATTTCTCATATTCCATCTTCATTCCAATTATCGTAAAATTTAATAATTAATTCTACTTATTTGCTATAAACCCAATTATTATAGTTCAAATCCCATTGAATTGATAAGTCTTTATTTCCATTCTTTTAAATTCAAATTGCCCTATTATGGAAAATATTAACATTAATTTCAAATATTACCTAAATTATCCTTAGCGTAATAATTTTATTTAGATTTATTGCAATTTTTACCACATTTAAATTAACATGCTAAATAAGTAGATAACATAAAATAATTGTTACCATTTACTTTCAATCTCACTTATAAGTTATTATTCCTAAACAATTTTTACAATTGTTTACATAACACAAATTTTATTCAATCATCATTACATACTATTTAATTATATTTTATTGAAATTTATTTCCAATTTACTAAATACAACCAATTATGACTCTACACTTACTTCAACTAATTGGGATTGCGCTAAATTATTTATTTATTAACTTGCAATAACATTCTTACATTTCATTCTCGCTATTAATCCATTATTACCAAATAGATAAAACTAACATTATTGCCTTAAATTGCAATTTGATTACCAATTTTTATTTAACACATTAAATAAATAAATAACATATATTAGTTGTCACCTATTTACTTTCCTAACATTTAAAAGTTTATTACTTAAAATTAACACTGTATTATTTCATTAATTAATTCAATATTTACTTTTATTTACCTATTTTCCTTTTTATAACCAAGTGCACAATTTCCATTCTTTCATTACCGGGATTTTACTCCAATTGTCTATAGTTAGTTTTAATAACAATTGCTACACTTCATCTTAACATTTACTTCAATATAAATTATAAAAAAAATTCTATTTCTTTCTAAATTTAATCATAATTTTTTTTATTAATTTAACCAACTTAATTATCGAATTTTACGGGTCGTTACGGTAATCAACTTACAAATGTAATTAAAAGCTAATGGTAATAATTGTTATAGGTTACCTATTTATTTCGTTTGTTAAATTTAATTTGTAATCAGTTGCAACTTATTCACTTAATTAGTGCAGTTAATGTAGATTAAATTGATAATTGAATAATGTTAATTCAATAAGTTGCAACCAACATAAATTCTATTTATAATATTATAATGGAGTGAATAGGAAGAATTGAAATCAAGCCTGATCAATTTATTAGAATTTAAGCTATAATAGATAGATTTACTTCAACTAAATGTAAGTAAGTATTACATTAATGAGAATTAAGATGGAATTGGAGAATATTAATGTACTAAAACATAAACCAATGTTAATTAGATCCATAAGATGACAATTGATTTAATAACAGGATTGAAAATCAGATAAATGAATTTATTGGAAATTTAATTTATAATTACTAAATTTATTGAAATTGAAATTTAACACTGGAAATTATGCAATATTCAATAATAAACCGATATAGAAATTTGTTATCAAGCATTTATAAATTACTAAAACCAAAATGATAGAAATTGTAATTAATTAAATTTGAAATGAAAGGTGATTTAATTAATTTAATATTAATTTATTTAATTAACTGAAATATAGCCATTTTGGCCAATGACTCGGATTTTTACGAAACCAGTTTCATCGGATCCGTAAAGGTGAATTATTGTAGGATTTCAAGTTTCGTAACGATCGGACTTGTCGTTTGATTGTATGGGCTCGAAACGCCTAGCAATCAATTTACTTGAAATCAATTTGAAATAAGCTGATTTTAACATAACTTCTTCATACGATGGAATTAGAACTTGAAATCTGTTCCATTGAGTTTAAAAAAATATTGAAAACATCTATTTGGATATATGGGACGATCTATTTTCGTTTAGGGGACGAAACGGGCTTTTCAGGTCGTTTGTCATTCAACTTTCAAATAAATCTTGTTCATTCATTTTATTTCAGATCTGCCTATAAATAACCGGTTATAAACCCTAGCAATCTTTCTATTTCTTATTTCTGTACGTACAATTCTCTGGGGCTTCCCCTTTCCAATGGCAGAAACAAATTCTGAATTCCCAAACCTTCAAATTCAATTACAAAACCAAATCAAAAAATTCAAACTCCTCAAACTACATCGAATCACATATTGATTTGAAGCTCTCGATGAGCGCAAGTCAAATATGCAGCGATTTTTCAGGTATGGTTTTCTGTGTGGGTAGAATTAGATGATTTAGTCTCGGTCGTTCATAGGTGGTCGTCGGTTTGGACGGTGGATCTGCGTCTTGGAAGCAATCGGGGGGTTGTGTTGTGTAGAGGAGGACCAAGGCTTTGCATCGACGGCGTTCGCTTGCTTTGGGGTGACCGTGATTTCGTCAGAAAATTCACGAAGTAGACGAAGCTAGGGTTTGGACGTGGTGGCGTTTGGCTTGGTCATGCAGGCGCGTGAGGCTGGGAGGCTCGGCTGGCTATGGGGAAGAGAGCGGTGCCGATGGATCTTCTCGCGGTGGCATGTATAGGCAGTGATAGACGGTCATTAGATGGGACACGTGTGTTAGGTGTAGGGTTCGTGAGCAACTTGGAGAGAGAAAGATGCATGAGAGGGCGATGATGTGGCTTTTGGTACCATTTTCTTTTTTTATTTTATTTGTTTGTTTATTCTATTTCAATTTACACTCGTTCTAATATCGATAACTTTTACGTACGAGCTCTGAGTTGGACGTGGTTTATTTCACCGGGATCGTATTGAAATTTTGGACATTTTGACGCTGGTTTGAACATATTCTGAGACCGTTTGAATTTGGACCCTAAATTGGATTTTAATTCGACTTAAAATCGATGGCGAATGTTTTGACCCACTCACAACTTCTAAAATTTCTTGTGTTAGTTAAATTAAATTTATGATATGATTAGGAAATTATTTACAGCTGTTTGGTATATATATAAAATTGCTATTCCTCTTAGTTTATGTTATTTTGAATTAAATTGTTATTTAATTTACCGTTGAATTTAAAATTTCCAGTTAACTACCTGTAAATAATAGTCTATTAATTGTTGATATTTGTTGGTTGAATTGAATAATAGTGATGATGGATGTTTGGATGTTGATATTGGATGATGGATGTTATGTTTGATTTATATATTTTATCACTCTACAAGTTTCCTTAGATATTATCAGGAAAATCACCATGTGTTGAAATGATATATACCCAAACGATCTATAGATTAAGGAAAAATCGTTATGGGTTGAAATGATATACTCGAGTTATTTTATGGGTTTTAATATTAATTCGTGATTGCGATTTGAACTATAAAATATTAAATTTCGGATTGAAATGATAAAATCCGTATCGCTTGACCCTAGGATAAAATTACATACGGACACAGGATTGGTTAAATTAAATGATTTTAGATCCTTAATTTTCTTGAATTTAGTTGAATGATATTTTGAAATAAAATTTGATTCGTATAAATTGAATTTTATTATCAAAATCCAAGTTTTATGTTAATATTAAAATGGGTTTAAAGGAATTAAACTGAAATCTTAATGTTGATTTTGGAGTATAATGGAGATTTATTGGGATTGAGTTATTAAAATTGTTTGAAATATAACTTTTAAATACATTGGATTTGAATTGGATGTTTTGAAATGAAGCTTTGTTGATTTGGAAACTGGAAGGGTCTAAATGTGTTGAAATAAAATAAATAGTTTATATTGATATAACTTTCAAATTCATATTTAATACAAACTGTTTTAAATAAATATGTTAATTTAAATATTCTAATTATTAAGAATTTTCAATTTGTTAAACTGTTTTAACCTACAATAACTATATTAAATCATTTTAACCTATTTTAAACCATTTAATTTATTTTTAAAACTAGTTAACCCATTCTAACTTATCTTAAATTCAATTAATCTATTTTAAAGCTATTTAATCTATTTTAATTTTATTTAATTTATTTTAAATCTATTTTACTATCTTAAACCAAATTAACAGTATCTTTAAATCTATAATTAAACCATTTAGAGTATTTTAACCATTTATAACTATTTTAATTAATTTCAAATATTTCTACCGCTTTCCAAATTTTTGGACTAAGTAAAGTGAAAGTGTTTATATTCAAATTCATCGGTTTAAAAGCAGATACGATTAAATGATGTTATAACTTAAGTAGGAATTTAAATGTTACAGTTAATTGAATATAATGATCTTGAAGTGTGGATTTAACCAAATTGGAAATATGATTTTTGAAAGAAATTATGATTTCGAAAATGATATGATTTAAATGGTGAATATGATTTCAAAGCGAATACAATTTCCAAAGTGATATGGTTTTGAGAATATGATATTTTGGTATAAATTGTGAATTGATTTTTGAAATGTAAAAGAACCATCTAGTGTAAAATAAGGGTTTCGTTGTTAAAGTGACTGGGATTAGATATTGTCATACTCTCTACCAATACCGAAAACCACTTTAACAACTTTGTGCATGGTGGAGATTCCAGAAATGAAGTACGATGGTTTGGCAAATGATTCCTATATAAGGTATGACGTGACCCTGACTCCCGTGAGTCAGCATAGATATGACTAAAATAGGAGCTATATCTAGGCCAAGTGAGGTCATTCCTCCAATCGAACATGCTTCTTCGATACCATATTATGACATTTGTGATGATTTGGTGGCCATCCCTTGATTTTGATTCGGAAGTGTGTTCTGAGATGGGTGGTAGTAGCTGTTATGCGTTACCACCAACTCGGTTCTGCAATTGGTGAATCTACCAAGGCACTGCCTCGAGTGTTGTGTTTACATGCCTTAGAGCGCCTTCTACGAGTGTTTGTTGTACCGTACTTATATGATGTCCTCTGTGTAAACCACCGGTTTGGTGGAGCGTACGACATTGTATAAACTATGGGAAAATATAAAATGTGGTAAGGGGGATATGGGTACCGCCTCAACACTATTTTAATACTTTTACTTTATTGTAGACACTATTATAATAGCGTATTGTACTACATAGTAGATAGTTTAACGGATCCTTCGAAGATGTGAATCCTAAACATCTCTTGAGTCACTGTACTCACGTTAGACACTGGATAGGAGATGTCAAACCCCATAAACATCTCTAACACTGTTCCACTCATATTTATTTATCGTTGATTTAACTTACATAAGATCTTTTAGTTCTAACTCGAGTGTTTTGTTTTTTCAATTCGTTCGGGTCAGCTTGATCATTTCAGGGTTGAAGACCTTATTTCTGGAGGATGAAGACGAATATTTATACTATTATTATTATATTTATTCCACTGCATCATGTTGTTCCGCTGCATTTTATTTCTTTATTCTTGTCCTTTGTAACTCGAATTTTGCGTTGTATATGTATAATCAAATTTGTTTGTAAATAGCTTCAAGAAATGTTGTTTGATTATTATATTTGGCCATTCCGCTGGGAGGTTCTTTATTTTTTTTATTTCTTTCTCTTTTTCTTATTTACCTCATAACAATCTGCTCTTTTAAATGGTTTGAGTCAACGTGCGTGTCTGCTTAAAACGTCCAAAAAGGCCGGTAGTTACAATTGGTATTAGAGCTTCGGTTTAGCGATGACCTTAGCTTTGTGGGGTCTGACTCATATAAAATAAGGTAGTCATACCCTAGAATGAGTCGCCGAGTGTATATATATGAGAGAGCATATTTGGTTGTGTTACAAAAGGTTTTTAAATTGTGTTAATTTGTTCTGTTTTGAATTTTTAAATTTCGGGTCGGTATATAGGACGATATGACGTCGATAGGGATTTCTAAATGCTTAATCGGACAGACCGACACAATATTGCTTTGAAATATAGGTAAATGAAATAATTTTTCCTATTATATATTTTGTATATAAAATAATGAATTTTATAAATATTATAGTTGGTTATTATATATTTATTTGTTAGGTAGTAAAATCCTATATAAATACCGATCGGAAAATAAGATTTACAAATAAAATGAATATAAGTTGAAATTTGAGAACTTAAGTTCTGGATTTTTGAAATTTCTTCCAAAAAGGTTTTGAAATATAATATTAGTAGTATTTAGAAGTATTTTTTGATATTAATGTTTCAATATGATTTGAAAGAAATGTTTTAAAGAATTTTTGAAGGAAATAAGTTCTGTACTCCCCTATATTCGCTGGAAAATAATTTCGATAATGAGCGCATGCAACATCGACGTTCATTTTCGAGTTTCAAAGTAGAAAGGTAGCTGTAGTAGTTTACTACACATTTGTTTTGATAAATAAACATTAAATTTTATTTCTAAATATGATTTGATATATATATATGTATATATATATATATATATATATGGTTATATGTATTATTTTAAATGATTTGGAATGGAACCCAACATTTAATTCTTAAATTTCTATAAATTAGAGATTCCATTTATTATAATGAAATGAAATTTTAACCATGTAATAGTTAGAAATTCTAAAATGCAAATAGAAAGTAAATGCTCAATTATAAATGAAAGATACAAGGAATTTGAAAATTTTAACCTGTAAGTAAAAGAATGAAAATCTTAAAGATATGATTATTGAACATTTTTGTCGATCAAAATAATGAAGATAAACTTGTGTAAGTTTCAATTCATTCTAAAAGACATATGTATAAATTACCAAAATATTTAAAAGTAGAAATGTTAATAGAAACATGTAATAGAAATATGTAATAGAATATTTATACAAGTAAAGATTAAGTAGTGAAGGTTTTCAATGAGTTACTTTTATAAATAAGAATTTTGATATTATAATTGCTATAAACTTAAGTTATAATTTAAATTCTACTAATTAAATGTAATAGAAAAGAGACTATTATAAATAAATGATTATAAACTTAAATGAACGTTTGAAGTTATTTATAATTAAAATAAGTAAAAAAGATAAATACCGTAACTAGATGGTTATAAACTCAAGTTAATAATGGAAGACATTTATAATTGAAATGAATATTATATTAAATTAAATGATAATAACTTCAGGAAAGTTGAAATGATTTAGAAAATAGATTAAATATTCAATGACTCTATATAAGGAAATGAAGGTAAACTAAAAAGTAAGAAATTTAAGTATGAACTTCTACATTAATGAATATTAATATCTAATGGAAATCAAGTATAAATTTATAAATGTGAACTAAACAACAATAAAATGTAAAAAACTTAAATAACGAGTTCACTGATTACTTTAAACAGTTGAATGGAAATAACTTATGTAAGAAATGAATGTAAAGTAATGAAAGGAAATTTTCATTCTAAATGAAAAAAAAATGAATTTTATAAGTGATGAATGAAAATAAATGAAACTAAGTACTAAATGAATGAATGTGAATTTATTTACAAAGAAACCTATATAATACTTTAAGAACTGATTTACATATATTTAAAAAAAATTATATGAGTAACATATGTAAGAAATATAAATAACATATGTAAATAAATGAATGTAAATAAATGGAATTAAGTATTATATGAATGAATTAGAATTGAATTTTTGTAAGAAATCAATATAAATTGAAGAAAATAATCAATGTAAGAATGAAAATAGACAGACAATAAATGATATGAAAGGAAATATGTAAAAATGAACTTAAATAATGTTTGAAATTTGTTGTTGTTTTGATTTATGGGTTGTTGGGTAAATATACTTCTAATTGTTTAGTATGTATGAATAATTTATTGAGTTCTTCTAAGAGTGTTGAGTAGATGGTATGCTTAGTAGTTTATTTGTCATTTTGTACGATTAAAGTGTCTAAACCCAAACAAACCATTTGTTTTGCTTGGTATAGATAAATGGTTGATCTCTTTGATTTCATGTGATGACTGTATGGTTCCGTTTGCAAGTGCTTGTGGTATGTTATTTACAAGTGGATATTGTTATGTTGAGATGATTTGTTTTTTGTAAATTAAAGCAATATAAACATTCCTTTTATATAATAATTAACTTCCTTGGATTATATAAGTGAAATATAGATTTATGGAAGTAATTGCTACTGCTTTTGGTTTCCTAAAATAAGCATTGTTTGCTCGACAAACAGGTATGTTCTCGGATTACGGTTTTATAGCGATATTATATTTTTTCCCGCTATTGCGATACATTATTTTAATAAATTATGATATATATTTTTATTATTGATATTACTATTTCCCCAGACCTCTCCGTATAAAGAAGACTCTGCCGAAATTTTCCATGAATTTTGGAGTTCAAAATTTTTGCTGAAGTGTTTTTCAAACTTTTATTAACTTGAGTATAAAGGATTTAATGGTTATAAATAGATATATTTTATATAAATTGTTTAGTTTTGTAAATTTATTTGTTTATAAATTTAATATTTTGAATAAAATATATTGATTACTTAATTCCTCTTTTCCCTTTTTTTTCCTTTTCGGGGATGAAAAGTTTTGAGTGGGGGAGAGTATAACAACCCTTAAATTTCCGATAATTAAAATGGTTAATTTAATAAGATTCTGTGATTTAAATTTTGGAAGAAATAAAAATTTGGGATTTATTAATGAAATAATAACCAGGATGAAGGATAATATTGTTAGTTAAAGCTAATTATTAACAAATTTAATGAAACTCCAATCAATTAAAGTAATCTAAATGTTATGCTTGGTTAAAAATTTAATATAAGAAAATAAATGTAAATATTGTATTAATCAATAAAATAATAGATAGTTAATGGAAAATGAATAAAATTAGTGTTATGAAAGAAATTGTAACATTTGTTGGTAAGTAATAAACTTATAAATGTAATTAAAATTTAATGGTATTAATTGTTATAGGTTACCTATTTATTTAGTTCTTTAAATTTAATTTGTAATCAATTGCAATTAATTCACTTAATTAGTGCAGTTAATGTAGATTAAATTGATAATTGAAGGATGTTAATTCAATAAGATGTAACCAACGTAAATTCTATTCATAATTTGATAATTGAGTGAATAAGAAGAATTGAAATCAATCCTAATCAATTTATTATAATTTAAGCTATAATAAATAGATTTATTGCAACTAAATGTAAGTAAATATTACGTTGATGAGAATTAAGATGGAGTTGGAGAATATTAATGTACTAAGACATAAACAAATGTTAATTATATCCATAAGATGATAATTGATTTAATAACAGGATTGACGATCAAATAAATGGATTTATTGGAAATTTAATTTATAATTACTAAAATTATTGAAATAGAAATTTAACAATGGAAATTATGCAATATTCAATAATAAATTGATATAGAAATTTGTTATAAAGGATTTATAAATTACTAAGTAAGCCAAAATGATAGAAATTGTAATTAATTAAATTTGAATTGAAAAAGTGATTTAATTAATTTGATATTAATTTATTTAATTAAGTGACCTATAGCCATTTTAGCAACCGGCTCGGATTTCGACGAAACCAGTTTCATCGGATCCACAACAGCGAATGTAGGATTTCAAGTTTCATAACGATCGGACATGTCATCTGATCGTATGGGATCGTAACGCCTAGAAATCAATTTAGTTGAAATCAATTTGAAATAAGCTTATTTGAACATAAGTTCTTCATACGATGGAATTACAACCTGAAACCTGTTCCATTGAATTTAAAAAATATTGAAAACATCTATTTTGATATATGGGATGATCCATTTTCGTTTCGGGAACGAAACAGACTTTTCGGATCGTTTATCGTTTAACTTTCAAATAAATCTTGTCCATTAATTTTATTTTGGATCTGCCTATAAATAACCAGTTATAAACCCTAGCTGTCTTTCTATTTTTTATTTCTGTACATATAATTCTTCAGGGCTTCACCTTTCCAATGGTAGAAACAAATTCCAAATTCCCAAACCTTCAAATTCAATTCCAAAACCAAATCAAAATATTCAAACTCTTTAAACTATATCGAATTATATATCGTTTTGAAGCTCTCGACGAGCGCAAGTCAAATCTGTAGCTAGTTTCTCGGTATGGTTTTCTATGTGGCAAGAATTAGGTGATTTAGTCTTGGTCTTTAATAGGTGGTCGTCGGTCTGGCCGGTGGATCTGCGTCCTGGAAGCGATCGGGGGGTTGCGTTGTGTAGAGGAGGACCATGGCTTTGCATCGGTGGCGTTCGCTTGCTTCGGGGTGGCTGTGATTTCATCAAAAATTTCATGAAGTAAGCAGCGACTAGGGTTTGAATGTGGTGGTGTTTGGCTCGTTCATGCAGGCGTATGAGGCTGGGAGGCTCGGCCGACCATGGGGAAGAGAGCGGTGTCGATGGATCTTGTTGCGGTGTCGTGTATGGGCGGTGATAGGCAGTCATTGGATGGCGTCCGCATGCGTTAGGGGTAGGGTTCGTGAGCAACCTGGAGAGAGAGACGCTGGAAGGGCGATGACCTGGCTTCTGGTATCATTTTCTTCTTTTATTTTATTTTTTGTTTATTCTATTTCAATTTTCACTCGTTCTAATATCAATAACTTTTACATACGAGCTCGGATTTGGACGCGGTTTGTTTTGCCGGAATCATTTTGAAATTCGAGACATTTTGATGCCAATTTGGACGAATTCTGAGACTGTATGAATTTGGGACCTAAATTGGTTTTTAACTCAATTTGAAATCGAAGGTGAGTGTTCTGACCCACTCACAATATCTAAAATTTCATATGTCAGTCAAATTAAATTTATGATATGATTAGGAAATTATTTATGGCTGTCTGGTATGTTTAAATTGCTATTCCTGTTAATTTGTGTCATTTTGAATTAAATTGTCATTTAATTTGCTATTGAATTCAAAATTTCCATTTAACTACCTGTAAATAATAACCTGTTAATTATTGATATTTATTGGTTGAGTTGAATGACGATTATGATAGATGTTTGATTGTTGTTATTGGATGATTGGATGTTATGATTGATTTATATATTTTATCACTCTATAAGTTCCCTTAGATATTATCAGGAAAATCACTATGGATTGAAATGATATATAACCAAACGATCAAAAAAATAATTATGGGTTAAAATGATAGACTCTAGCGGTTTTATGGTTTTAATATTAATAGGAGATTGCGGTTTGAAATGACATATAACCGTAAAAATTTAAATTGTGGATTGAAATGATAAACATCCATATCACTTGACTCTACGGTAGAGAATTATATACAGACACAGGATTGGTTAAATTAAATAATTTTAGATCCTTAGTTTTCTTGAATTTAGTTAAATGATATTTTTAAATAGAATTTGATTCATATAAATTGAATTATTATCAAAATCCAAGTTTTATGTTAATATTGAAACGGGTTTAAAAGAGTTTTTTAAAGGAATTAAATTAAAACCTTAAAGTTGATTTTGAAGTATAATGGAGATTTATCGGGATTGGGTTATTGAATTGTTTGAAATATAACTTTAAAATACATTGGAATTTGAATTGGAAGTTTTGAAATGAGGCTTTGTTAATTTGGAAATTGAAAGGGCCTAAATGAGTTGCAATAAAATAAATAGTTTAAATTGACATAAATTTCGAATTCATATTTAGTATAAACTATTTTAAATAAATATGTTAATTTAAAGATTCTAATTATTAGGAATTTTCAAATTGATAAATTGTTTTAACCTATAATAACTTTATTAAATAATTTTAACCTACTTTAAACCATTTAATATATTTTTAAAACTAGTTAACCCATTCTAATTGGCCTTAAATCCAACTAATCTATCTTAAAGCTATTTAATGTACTTTAATTTTATTTAATCTATTTAAATCTATTTTACTATCTTAAACCAAATTAACAGTATCTTTAAATCTATAATTAAACTATTTAGAGAATTTTAACCATTTATAACTACTCTAACTAATTTTAACTATTTTAACTATTTATAACTATTTCAACCATTTTCTACATTTTCACCCTAAGTAAAGTGAAAGTATTTATATTCAAATTCGTCGGTTTAAAAGCGGATGCGATGAAATGAATGTTATAACCTAAGTTGGAATTTAAATGTTATAATTAATTAAATATGATAATTTTGACGTAAGGATTTAACCAAATTAGTAATATGATTTTTGAAAGAAATTATGATTTCGGAAACGATATAATTTAAAGGGTGAATATAATTTCAACGTGAATATGATTTCAAAAGTGACATAGTTTTGAGAATATGATATTTTGGTATAAATTATGAATTGACTTTTGAAATGTAAAAGAACCATCTGGTGTGAAACAAGCGTTTGGTTGTTAAAGAGACCGGGATTGGATGTTGTCATACTCTCGGCTAATATGAAAACCACTTTAACAACTGTGTATGTGGTGGAGATTCCAGTAATGAAGAAGGATGGTTTGGCGAACGATTTCTATATAAGGTATGATGTGACCCTGACTCCCGTGAGTCAGCATAGATGTGACTAAATCAGGAGCTATATCTAGTCCAAGTGAGGTCATTCCTTCGATCGGACATGCTTCTTCGATACCATAGTACGACATTGTGATGATTTGGTGGCCACCCCTTGATTTTGATTGGAAGTGTGTTCCGAGGTGGGCGGTAGTAGCTGTTATGCATTACCACCGGCTCAGTTATGCAATCGCTAGATCTACCCTATCATTGCCTCGAGTCTCATGTTCACATGCCCTACTTATGTGATGTCCTTTGGGTAAACCATCAGTTTGGTAGAGCGTACGACATTGTATAGACTATGGGAGGGGGATATGGATAACACCTTAATGCTATTTTAGTACTTTTACTTTACTGTAGACACTATTAGAAATAGCGTATTGTACTACATAGTAGATTGTTTAACGGATCCTTAGGAGATGTGAATCCCAAACATCTCTTGAGTCACTGCATTTACGTTAGACACTGGATGAGATGTCAAACCCCGTAAATATCTCTGATGCCGTTCCGCTCATATTTATTTCCCGTTGATTTAACTTACATAAGATCTTTTAGTTCTGACTTGAATGTTTTGTCTTTTCAATTCGTTCGGGTCGGCCTGAGCATTTTAGGTTGAAGAGCTTATTTCTGGAGGATGAAGACGAACATTTGTACTATTATTTATTTATTCCACTGCATCTTGTTGTTCCGCTGCATTTCATTTATTCATTCTTGGCATTGTAACTCTGATTTTGTGTTGTATAAGTATAATCTTATTTACTAGTAAACAACTTCATGAATTGTTATTTGATTATTATATTTTGTCATTCATCTGTGAGGTTCTGTATTTGTTTTGTTTCTTTCTCTTTTTCTTACTTACCCCATAACAATCTGCTCTTTTTAATGGCTTGAGTCGACGTGTGTGTCTGCTTAAAATGTCCTAAAGGCAGGTCGTTACAGCTCTCACTCAATTTTCGAGATTTAGATGATAGTATGATAAAAAAATAATTTTCTAATGCAAACCCCTACAAGAAAGCATGGTATATTCTTCAAACCTCTTTTAAAGTATTTAATAGAGTAAAGAAAGTGTGTCTTTGAACAATAAGAAGGTAAATTGAATCTCTTTACGAGAAGGATACCGAGCCTATTTCAGATTATATTTCACGAGTTTTAACTAGAAGAGTACGAAGACGAGATAAAAGACGATCGAATTGTTGATTTTTTTGAGGCCTTTAGGTTGAAAATTCTATTACGTTGTTGTTTCCATAGGAGAGTCTAAGAATTTAGATAACAGGTCCATTGGTG
The DNA here is from genome assembly GCA_030765085.1 of Allium cepa. Classification (NCBI taxonomy): domain Eukaryota; kingdom Viridiplantae; phylum Streptophyta; class Magnoliopsida; order Asparagales; family Amaryllidaceae; genus Allium; species Allium cepa. The sequence continues at coordinate 77,326,439 of CM060946.1, forward strand.
AACTTGCTGGATTATTGCAACCTTGTGAACAAAGATTGAAGAAGCTGATTTGGGAATTGATAGAACATGCTTACAAAAGCAAGGTTATCTTTAAAAGAGAATTAGATAACTCTTGGTGCATTCTAAAAAAGCCGAGGATAAGGAGGAGGCTATGGTAAAGGCCAAGGTCGAGGCCTTGGCTACGGAAGAAGTGGATGAGGCGACAAATGCCTATTTAGCAATATTGAAATAAGTCAAAATTTCAATCAAATAAAAGGCGTGGATGAGTTAGAAGAGTAGGATACCACCCAAACTAGCCAAGATATGACAAATCAAATACCGGATGTTATAATTATCATCGCTTTGGTAATTATTCTTAGGAATGCAAAAGAAACAAGGAGGAGATGAATAATTTGGTAGAGATTGACGACGCTAAAGAAGACAAAGTTTATGCTTTTCTTCATTCATGGAAAGATAATTAAGACGAGGAGCGCAATTAGTGGTATCTTGACTTTGTCTGAGGAAGTCACGATTATGGCAACAAAAATCTTTTTATGGAACTTGATAAATCTATTCGTTGTGATACTACATTTGGTGACTCTTCAAAAGTCCAAGTAAAGGGGAAATGTGTGATTATGATTCAACTGAAATGTGGTATCGATCAATTTAGTTCCAATGTCTTCTATTTCCTGGACATGAAAAGTAACATTTTGAGTTTGAGATGACTTTTGGAGGAAAAAATATGAGATGAGCTTGAATGGTAAAAGTTTGAATACGAAATATTGCTTGCCAAAGTACCCATGACGATGAATAAAATGTGCCTACTGAACCTCTAATATGATGTCATGATTTTTTTAAAAACTTTTTTTAGATAGTCATCTTGGATATGACATATGAGGCTTGGACACCTGAATCTTAATGGCCTATAAATAATGAGTGGAGAAAGAATGGTAAAAGGATTATATTCCATTGATTATCCAAATCAACTTTGTGAAGGATGTCTTATTAGGAAACACGCAAGAAAGAGTTTCCTAAATGAGTATTTAACGAGAGCTCGATATTCATTGGAATTAATCCATTCAGACCTATGTAAGCAAATCAAACTATTGTCGTTTGGAAGGAACAACTGTTTTATTCTTTTCATTGATGATATACTCGAAATACTTGGGTATATTTAAAAAAGAAACTAGAGATGTTTGAAATTTTAAATAAGTTCAAGGCACTAGTGAAAAAACAACGTGGTTTAAAATTTAACCTCTTAGGTCCTTTACTAGTGATGAATTTACATCAAATCAATATAAAGCTTTTAATGAGAAAAATGACATTCATCATCTCAAGATAACTCCATATTCCCCTTAATAAAATAGAATAGCTGAAAGAAAAAGCCTAACAATTTTTAACATGGTAAGGAGCATGTTAAAGAGCAAAAACATGCAGAGAGAGTATTGGACTGAAACCATTTCGTGTCTAGTCTACTTGATGAATCAGTGTTACACAAAGTCTTCAAGGAAAAACACCTCAAGAAGCTTAATGAAATTATAAGTAAATGTTTCACACTTGTGGGTTTTTAGAAGCACAACCTAAGCACACATTCTTAACTAGAAAAGAATGAAAATTGCCGATTAAAGTGCAAGGTACGTCATTAGCGGCCTTAATCAAAGTTCTAAAGTGTATAGACTATTTAATCAAAGTAATGTGAAGATTGTTATAAGTCGAGTTGTTGAGTTTGATAAAGAAGGAATTGGAGAATGGAATAATAAAAAGGAAAACCAACAATATTTCCTATTCTATTATGTAAAAGAAGACATAACACAACCAAATACTCCACTGGAGACACTCAACCATATATTACACATGATGATGATTTAAGTTCTGGTGAAGGGTCTCATAGATTCAAAAGTATGTGTGAATTAAATGAAAATATTGAAGAGGTAGCAAGTTTAGATGATTTTACATATCATTTCTTATTTTCGAAAGTTGAACCTATGTGAGTTGATGCTGCATATGATGAAGAATGGAATACTACAATGAATGAAGAAATTGAGGCAATTATGAGAATGACCCCTAGAAATTAGTATCTTTAGCGAATGGAAAAAATAAAATTAGTGTGGAGTGGGTGTGCAAAATAAAGAAGAATGTTGAAGGCGAGAATCAAAAATATAATGCAAGACTAGTTGCCAAAAGTTACAACAAAAGGTTGGAATCGATTACGAATAAGTATATACACACATTGTAGATCTTGATACAATTAGTTTGATTATCATTCCCTTGAAGACCAAAATCATTGGAAAATTCACTAAATGAATGTAAAATTGGCTTTCTTGAGTAGCTTAATGGTGGAAGAAATCTATTTTGATCAACCATTATGATACGAGGTACAAAGACATAAAGATAAACCGTTGAAATTAAAGAAAGCTATCTACAACCTGAAGCAAAATCCTCTTTCTTGGAATAGTAGAATCGATAAATATTTTCATGCAAATAGTTTTATCAGATGTCCACATGAGGATGCATTATGTTTGATGTGTGAATTACCTTAACATGCTAAGGTAAGTGAATTTAATGCTGTTAATACACTAGAGGTAGAAGCGAATAGTGAATATCAACTATTTTATAGTTTACTTGTAATTCTTAAAATTATCAACTCAACACACAAATACAAGTGGATAAATAAATATATAAGTGGAAAAAGGAAATAAAACCACTATTGTAAATGACACTAAAAATATTTATATTAGCTTGGATTCCCAATTGTACGCCCAATCTAGTAAATCATACAAAATTTTCACTATAACAACTTGCTTTCCATAGGTGGTAGGCACACTTTTATAATCCCGACTTTCTATAGGAGGTGGGATAAAGCTAACCACTTGACTTTGAGCCAGTGGCAAGAACACCTATCATAACTTTCCACAAGCGGTTGGACACAGCTAATCTTCTTTAAAAATAGTGCAGTAACATGACAAGTAATTGTAACTTTCAATAAAGAAATGTAGTTTTCAATATAAAGATCCTATAAACCTTCAGCAATAGTTTTTCTTTGAAATTTAAGAATAACAGGATGAGACCAGATAGAAAGTGATCAAGAATTCAAGTATGAACTCTCTGATTTTATGAGGTTTGCAAATACGTGAAGAATAAGAGTTAGAGAGTGTGGATCTTCAAAGTAAATGCAAAAGTATTAAGAGAATTTTATATCAAGGTGCTGGTGATGAAAGAGTAAGAAAAGAATGAGTGAATGTTGTTAAATACATTCGTTTCTCAAAGCCTTGATATAGAAGATGAAGAGATATGTCAAGAGAGCATGTCGACGTATACTAGTTGATTTTTAAAAAACATTGTATAAATATATTTTTTATTTTCAGTGTTTTAAACTGTTATTATACATCTACAAAAAGATACTAGATATGAAATATAACTTAGTAAAAGATAAAATTCAAGGATATTTGCTTCTAAGTCTTTAATAAATAATCTAAGACTCGAAAAATGCTTTTCTGACCAATTATGATGCCTTGTTCTTGAATCTCTTGTGACCTTCTAGTCATGTTCATGAATCTCATCTCTTTTTTTTATAATTCTTTGCTTTTGTTCCTCTTGTATCAATTATTCTTTAATTTTCTTTTATCTTCTTCTTTTTATCCTGAGTTCTTTTGTTGATCTATCTTGAGGTATAATTCATCTGTACTTGTATATCCCTATAATATATCTATTTACACTAAAAATGGGACCAAACATTCAAATGATAAGAGATAACTATTGAAATGAGGAAATAACACAAAAAATTTATAGTGGTTTAGCCAAAGTTAATAGCCTACATCCACTATCAACTTTGTTAATGATTCTCACTTTCTTTAAAAGGAGTTTTTTTACAACTTGAGTGCTTACAATTTGGGTAGAAATCCAACAGAGTCTCGAGTAAAATCTAATATTTCAGAAAGTAAGAAAAAGATCCCATTTTGGTGCACTTCTCCTCCTATTTATAGATTAAGATAAATGAAATATACTCCGAAATTATCTCCCTATGTTCTCCATGTTTAACAGAAGGCCCTAGAGGAAGGTCATAGCCTAGTCAGCAACTTGAATATCAACTGGGTACTGATTTGTTATTCACATGTCTATGCCAAGTTATGAGGTCTTCCAACTTCACACAACTTTTGCTTTGTCCCCTAAACTTTTGTGCATGTAAGATGATCCATCATCCAGCTTCAAGACTTCACATGCTTTTGTTTTTCATTATCTCTAACTTCTAGCATATGATATGTTGACATAGTAACCTTGACTCGGTACTGAGTTGAGTAGTTTAACTAGGTACTTAGTTATGGAATTAGTTTGTGTTTTTGCCTCTTTTTTCTGGCTACTTGACTAGTATGGACAATGGTTAAGTATCTCCTAATGACAATCAAGGTTCATCACCAATTCTTTGGACTCCACCTGAATTCTATTTTCCAAACTCGCACTTTAGGACTTCTTGTTCATTTCACAACCATTCAATGTTTCTGATTCATCAAGATATAGATTGGTTTAAAAGTATGATAACATTACCCTCCCAAAGTATGCCTTAGTTTAAGAAGGTACGCTTTGGATCTAGATAAGCTATTGACTTCAAACTCTAATATGAAAAAATGCCCTAATCCTCTAAATTGTTTTCATAATGTAGTGGTCTTCTCTAGATCTTTATGTCATTTTTGAATAGTTGTGGATTCATATTCTTTGAATGGTATAAGAACTGCAATATTCTATTCAGAGTTGTCATTCGAGTCAAAATGTTTTGGAGGTCCTTACTTTCAATTAGTTAGGTAGGATTTCATACTTCCATTTCGATTGTTTCCATTTGGATTTCCATTTCTTGCCATTCTCTTCCTCTTTTTTCCTTTTTCTCTTTAACTCAGTACGAGTCGTGTGCCTTGACTTGGTACCACTTTTAACTACGGTTTTCAAGTATTAAGATTAATTAACACTTAGGCTTATTTCCTTCTCACTTTTTTCCTTGCTCATATATTTTCGTTCATGGATCTAATTTTAAGCTTACCCTCCAAACGTTGACTTGGGCTTCAAATAGTGCCTCTGTCTATTCTTTGCCAATGCCACAAGCACCTTCCCAAGTCATTCAACTTTTGACTCACATGATTATCCCCATTCCAAATGGATTATAATATAGATTCTTCATCTCAATTTTTTCTATGAGGCCGCCACTAACATTAACTTCGTGTCTAGATAGGTGGCGGCTGATCTGGGGTCAAATGTTCTTAACTATTACAATCGATTTGCACTCTCTATCATTCACCTTCTTTCTTGTGTTTTTCTTATGACAATTGAAATCTTTGGTTTTAAGCAATCTTGAGTGGACCCAAAGTAATCTTTTGGGGAACACGAGTTGGGCTTGAGTTTTTCTTGCACTTTAAGGTTCTTAGAGTTTGCTTTAGGTTGATCATGGGTTGAACCCAAGCCATTCTCATTGCCATATGATTTTTTCATTTTGGATAAATCTTAAGTTTAAGAAAGGAGGTGGTCAATTTTCAAAACTTCTTGCCCGAGTGTAGATTTGTAGTTGAGTTCTAGTGCAACGGTTTCAAATAATGGTCATGTTGAGTGCACTTTACCATTTAATGGACTCATTCACTTCTATTTTGGGTCGAACAGTTCGCTCTGTGTCCCTGTAAGAGAAGTTCCATGTAACAACCCGTAATTTTGTCACTTTAAATATGAATATTTGATATATTTAAGAAAAATTAAATAATGGATTTTATAACTTAAAAGACAAATTTTAAATAATAACTAATGATGGTAAAGTTGTTTTGAAATTTGGTTTAAAAAAATAAGTGGTTCGGAAAAAATCGAAAATGTGATTGAAAATCGTTTTTCGAATTTTTGATCTTCCATCTTTTAAAAGTTCTCGGAACATGTTAGACCCACTACAGTATATACGAACACATATAGAAGAATCACATATGATTTTAGCTAATGAAGTATTTAGGTTGAGATAAGTTTATACACACACACTTAAGTAGAACTATCCTTTTCTTTAGTAATTTTAAAAAGAAAAGTAGCTCAAAAGATAAGATAAAGTACATGACTAAGTGAAAGTGAAGTGATGAAAGTGTGAAAAAGGAGGGAGGTGTGTGTGTTGCAAGGAAGGAAGAGGGTGAGTTGTCAAAGTTTTGGTGAAGGGTATTGTTATTTTAATAAGATGGTATTTTAATAATTTCCCATTTTAATTTTCTATAAAAATAATTCTACTTTCTCATTTCACACTCTACTTTCATTTCTCTTCAATTTTCTATTCTTATCTTCTTCATTTCCATGCTCTTCTCCACTTCTTCCATGGCTTCATAGAAGTTTTAGATTAAAAATCTCTCCTTTTCCACTTTTAATCCAAAAACAAGTAGCTAAAATCACTCTCATCCTTCTCTACATCTCTTATATACAAAAAACAAAATCCAAAACTCCACCCTCCACCAAGGCCGTACCCTCCTCTACCCAAGACGAAGCCCATCAACTCGTAAGTCGAACCCATTTACAACTTTTAGGTCCTAAAAAGTAAGTTTTGTAAAGAGGAAGCTAGGTCCATATGTTGGTGAAAATGTTGTGGCAGTTTTGATTTAAATTCATGTGGTTTAGGTAAGCAAAGCTCACTTTAAAAATCAAGTTCAAAAATTATTTGTTATAATAATCTTGGTTTATTACTTATGCTTATAAGCATTTGTAATTATTATTGTTTGATTTGGTTCCCGCTTGATAGTGGATGACATAAGGGATAATTTGCAGGGAACTTCAAATGAAGTCGAAGTGTTCGTAGCGAATAGGTCACTACGACACACTTCGAAGTGATTAAATAATAATTTTCAAGAGATGATTTTTCCTTGCCTTATGGGTATTATTTACATTTTTATGTATTTGTGCTTATGTATATAAATGTTTAATGTTGTTTGGTAGAGTTAACATATTTCGATTGGTTTTTATTCGACATTGAAAATCCCATGTTTCCTTAAACTAGTTTGCTACCTAGTTTGCCGAGAATGTTTTTCCAAAAATTTTGAACTTGAATTTTGTTTTCAAACATTTTTTACAATGTCATTAAAGTGGTTTTAAAGTATGAAAAGAAAGGATTCAAAAGCTACTGTGATCTAAGAAACAAGTTTTAAAAGTTATGATCCATGTAGCGATAGTCTCCGTGGATGCAGTTTATAAATCAATAATTTTTGCGTAAAAGGAAAAGAGTTTCTACTTTATATACTTTTGAAAAGTCTTTTAAACATGTTTGCAAGTATTAAAAAGGAAGTTTGAAATTTTAAATATCTTAAAATTTATTTAATTATATAAATAAGAGGTTTAAATTTTAACCGCTTTGTTTTAAAGGTCGAGTATTATTCAAAAGCAATTATCTTTTAAAAGAATGTTTTAAATAAAAGGGATTTCTTTGTCTATGCCATTAAGTGACATTAAAAAAATATTGTGCTAAAATTCTCACAAGTTTGTGGAGATTAAGTCATCTCGTATTTAGCCCTAAAAGCAAATAAGTGGACTTTTCTCTATCTATGAGATTTGGAATCAGAGTTTCTAGGCAAGAGATAGAGAAGTTGAAATGTCAGAAACAAGATAAATATGGGAGATTTAATTTCAATAAAGGGGTCATGTTAATTATAGAAGGTATTTTATTGCATAATTAACACCAAATTCCAAGGTATATGAAAATTCGTCTTTATCCCGAGAAGTAAAAATGTATGTCAAGGTATGTCAAGGAAATGATTGTTTTGTAACTTATCCGACCTCATTGTTAATCAAGGGATACTGCTGTTTGAAATCTAAAAGTGGTGATAAGTATAAGATGTCCTATTTTTCATATGAAAATTATACTTACACTTAGGTGATGGTTTATCCACTATCGATAACTTGATCGGTTTTGAAATTATGGATTATTGGTTTGTAGAGAGTAGGATCGGATAAGCATGAGTTTTCCTAAAACCACTTCGAATCGAAAAATAGGTTTGAATTTGAAACATCTTGAAGATGATGTGATTAAAGACCTAGTCTTTGAATTGCAAAGTCTACTTGCTACTAATCGTAAGGGTGATTGCAAAAAGAATGTTGTAAAAGTAGTGCCTTCGGTTTGTTTATATCCTGAACAACTTGTATGGATAAACACTAGCATTACATTATGGCCTGAGGGGAGCAGTGTTAGCATTCTAAGTGGGATTTGCTAAAAAGGTAAACGTAACCTCGAGCCTCACACCTGGTAATGATAAAAACAATAGTCATCATTTGATCTATAGATACTTATGGATTTATGTTTGCTAGAGGAACCGGTACGGTTATTGATCGCAACTAAGGGATGATTATCTAGTAGGGGATTGTCCAGTCCTGTTCACTGAGGTGCAATAGGTTTGCACCCTTGGTACATTTCTTTAAAGGTGCACTGTACAGAACATAGACCTTTACCTTGTCATTGTATGGAATCCATTTTCCACTACGTGCTTACGGACTTGAATGTATACTAAATATGTTGGAATATAATTAATGTAACCATTTTAGCTATGATTAAATGTTTGTTTTAAAACATAGACATTATACTAATATCAAGTGAATTTCTTATAGGATTGATTTGGTTATCATAAGGTAAAAACCTAACCGTGTTTATGTGCGTCGTGCTCTTGCATGATACCTTTATTTTTGAAGGGTTTTATAAGCATACTAATTCATATGTATGGAGTTTACTCACATCAGATCCATGTTGGACAAAGATTTTTATTTCTTTCCCTAAAACTCTTGGGTACTCTAATTTGTGAGGAGCCAAGTAGTCCAAGTTAGTATGAGGCTTCGCCTTTTTCTAGTTATTTATCTTATTTCCATTGGGGCAGGCGATAATAACTATCCCTGGCTAAAGTTAGTATTTATTGTAACTCTGATGTTTCATTTTGGAACCAACAATATGTACTATTTTATGTTCTATTATATATGATTTTCTTTTGTTGTGAGATTCTGTGTTTCTTTCTTCTTGCCTTTTCTTTTCTTTTACCCCAACTGTATGTCTTTCAGACACTAGATGATTGGCAAATGAATACCTTGATGTATTAAGTGTCACATTTGGGAGTAAGAAAGACATATTGTTACATTTTTGTTGCTCTAAACGACGAATTCGTTATTGTAAATCGTACGAAGAAGGGTAAAATCTTATATACAGTTCCATAGTTCGATGGAGCTTGTATGCTAGCAAGAGTGAGTTATCTACAAAGAGTGTTCATGTTCACCATGCTCTAAACACATGACATACACTACATAGATTGAAGTGCATATCGCTGCCACCATTAATGTATAAGATTTGGTTGGTAAATACACATTGACATCCATAAGGTCCTATACATCGGCTACACATGGCTTACATTCAGCGTGAAGATCAAGTTACATCTTACTTAACCTTGCTTATTTATGGAGTGTTTTAGTAATCATGAATCATAGGTGCTCCTTGGATCTCTCTACGATGGGTGCAGGTCCATCTATGTCATAGTTCATCCCATTTGCAATTGCTTTGGCTTCTACATAAACATCTAACTTGCCATCTACTTCATCTTCTTTCCAATATCTACCACTTCATTATTCAACAAGACAGTCTTTACAAGTGGTCCCAACATCAGTCTTGAAGGAGCTTTAATTCTCGATAACCCTCGTGGTTCCCCTACGTCTACTTTGGATGGAGCGAGTAGGAGAATCTGTGAAAGACATGGTAATCCATTTGAGGTTGTTCTAGTTCCAGGGCCCTTTCAGCGGGCCACTATCCACCTAAGGATACACCGTTTATTATCTTTATATGTGTCTCTATGGAAGTGTCTCTCCTTTTAATCATTTTAGTCGGCTCGTCCTCTAGTTGAAGCTTGCCATTCCCTGCTTTCAGTACCGTTAAAATAAATTTAATTAAAATATTCAAATTTGATTTGTGATAATTAGTTATTTTTAAAACAAATTTTTAGTTAAATAAATTATGTATAATAAGAGTTTTTTTTAATAAATTGAATTGAATTAATAATTCCCCTTAGATAATATATCGAAATCGAATAAAATATTTTAATTAACATAAAATATTTTAAAGTGTAAATACTTTTAATATTATTGAATTATTGGAAAATAATAATACCGAATGAACAATTTCTTTTGCTTGTATTGGCTCCTCTATGGCCACTGTCGATAACTCAGACACAATAGTGTTATGGATAGCCTCTGGACTATCACAACTAACCTAAATAGAATGTGTAGGGGTAAGAGTAAAAGCTTCACCACTGAACACAATGCGAGAACCCCTATCATGTAACAATAACCAGCTCTGAAACCAAATGTAACACCCTACCTCTATACCCATAACACCAAAGAGTTTACTAGATAATATCATCTGATAATGTAGAGAATATGGCAATATTGGACTGTCACACATGAATATTCCCTTAGGAAAATACTAGTGTGTATTTAAAATCGAATAAACGTCTCACCCAAATGTACTCAGTATTGACACAAAGTAATAAACACTTACGTTTCCAGGATATAACAATACACAATATAAAATGAATCATAGAGAACATAGATTCATCCACGCGACGATATCATATAATAGTAAATATACACAAGTCCAAATGGGTCTACAAAAATAGTTAAATGCCCACTATCATCAAAAATATACATAACATGTCTAATATATACATCTTGATAACACATGTAGCTAAGAATATACACAATGATACCAACTCTGTAATATATATTATCCCCCTCAATGCTTTACAATCAAAAGCTGATCACTTCATCCCCAAACCTATAATTTCTTGGACAGACCCGAGTACTACATAAATAACACACGGGTCACACCATGTCTACATTGTTGATGTCAACATGTAATAATAACTAGCATGATATAGCATGTATCTCCGAGGTGACATAAGACCATCTCATGTATAAGTGTATATATCAAACCATACTACCAATGTAACAACTTGCCCTTTTAGATGTTTAAATCAACGATAAACCATACATGTTAGACTCAAACCATTCTAAAAGGCAGATTGTTATGGGGTAAATAAGAAATGGTAAAGAAAGAAAAATAAATAGAAAATCATGTAGCAGAATGACAAAATACAATAATCAAATAAAGTTCATGAAGTTGTTTACAAATAACATTGATTAAACCTTCATAATACAAATTAGAGTTACATAAAAAAATAATAAATAATAAATAAATGCAGCGGAACAACATGATGCAATGGAATAAATATAATAAATAATAATAGTACAAAATCTTCATCTTCATCCTCCAAAAAGAAGTCTTCGATAAACTGAAAAGCTCAGACTGACCCGAGCGAATTGAAAAGATAAGACACTCGAGTCATAACAAAAAGATCTTATGTAAGTTGAATCAACAGTACATAAATATGAGTGTAATGGCATCAAAGATGTTTAGGGGGTTTGACATCTCCTATTTAGTGTCAACGTGAGTGCAATAAATTAAAAGATGTTCGAGATTCACATCTCCTAAGGATCTGTTAAAATATCTACACATAGTACAATACGCCATTATAATAGTGTCTACAGTAAAGTAAAGTATTAAATAGCGTTAAGGCGTTATCCATATCCCCCTTAACACATTTTATATATTCCCACAGTCGATACAGTACCACAATACCTCTATAAACTGGAGGGCTATCAAAGGGCATTACATAAGTATGGTACAAACCAAACTCGTAGAAGGCACGATAGGGCATGTGAACACGGCACTCAAGGCAATGTCAGGGTAGATATACCAATTGCGGATCCAGACTAGTGGTAATGCATAGCAGCTACTACCGTCTACATCGAACACAATCCCATAATCAAAATCGAGGGGTGGCCACAAAATCATCATAAAGTCATAATATGGTTTCGAAGAAATTTGTTTGATAGAAGGTGCGACCTCACTTGGTTCAGCATGGCTTCTGTTTTAGTCACATCTAACCTGACTCATGGGAGTCGGGGTCATGAAAATACCTCATACAAAACACGCCAAACCATCCTACTTCATTTCTAGAATCTCCACCACGCACACATTTGTTAAAGTGGTTTTTGGCATTGGCAGAGAATATGACAATATCCGATTCCAGTCTCTTTAACAACCAAACGTTTATTTCACACTGGATGGTTCTTATACATTTCAAAAGTCAATTCACAATTGATAATGTCACGACCCGAAATCAAGCAATTCAAAAATCGACATCAAATACCTCACTTGTATTCGACTGTCGGAGATTCAAACGTTGAACTCCAGTTCGATGGAGCTTATAACAACATTAAATGAATACAAAACAGAGGAAACAAAAGATGATTTCATCGATAAACAACACAGATATAACACTGATACGATATCATCACAATATTTGAACAACACCAACATCAGAGTGCTATATACATGATACAACAACAAAACGATAACACCACAGTGGGACAATAACAACAGAGTCTCCAAAAAGTTCCAACATACTTTGACTTCGATAAGGTCTTCCAAAACTCCAAAAACTTTTAGATCCAAAAGGCTTCAAACCCTAAAAGCTTTCAAAATCTGACAGCTTCCAAAAGACTTCTAAATCCAAGCGAGCCCCAGAACACGGATAACCTGCTTCTAGGAAGGCCGTGTGGAAAATTATGGGAACCCAGAGTTCAGGAAGGGAACAATAAACTCCGGGTCAGTCATGGGACTGGTATGAGTAAACAGAATAGTTGTTGTACAAAAAAAATTTATAAAAAGAAATCCGTTCATGTTTTTGAAAAATGAAACTACCATAAGGCCTCCCGGCACACACACAATGCAATCGCACACTTGGGAGAGATTTCTCCTTATGATAGTCAAATATGCTTGATACGAGAAAACTCATTTGATATTATTATTAGTGCATAGTGTGAAAACATTTCGAAAGTATAATATTAATATTAGCCAGCATAGGTACCATTATATTATACCTGCTATAGCTACCACATGAGGTGGCATGTTATACAACTGTAATCGTAAAGGCTAGTATTGTTTTGTTTAGATTTCCAACAATGGTCAGGCTAAGGAACTTTCTTACCGAATGGGTATGCCTCTGGAGGGACGCCCCGTGAACTTAACCAGCTCTTTGCCAACACAAGGCCGAGTTACTTCTGTAACTAGGTAATTACTGACGCGAGTCTGCCATCTCTCGGTCGTAACCGACCTTTATCTGGGGCCCCAACAACAACAACAACAACCAACAACCACATAAGTTAAGTATCTAGCTCCATAACATGATACCACTTTTTATCCAGAAGGAAATGCACATACCCTAAGAGGCGCTACCCTTGTAACCTTGCCGCATCCTTCCTGTTTCGACCATTACCAAGTTGTGAGGTTCGACGAAGTCTCGTCCACAAAGCTATGCTTTTTCACAAAAGCCATGCTTTGATCAACAAATTATCAGCAATCATCATGCCACACTTCCAAATTAGGAGTATATCACTAATAACCATCAACTACATAGCCTCTGAGCTCGTGCTCTCAGAGAAAGGTGTTTAAGCTAAGAGAATAAATTCTCCGCCACCAAATAGAAATGTATTTGATAGAAATCAGCTTTATATCTCAAAGTATAATGTCAGACGTATAGCCATACAAGTCCATTCTAGGTCTGAATGGAACCGAAGGCACTTCGTCCAATAAAGGAAGAAGCCCTTGCAATCTGGAATCCACAATCTTCGTTCGGACTCCCCATCACAATATGAAGATCTCTATACCGGAGCAACTCAATGCAGACAGAATCGACAGGTAATCCTTTTGTTCACAAAAATACCCAGTCTTCACCACCATCTTCAAATGCACTCTAATTCGTTGTATCATTATTCAAAGTGGGTTTTATGACAAAAAGTCCTCTCCCAGCTAATTCGAATAATGAGTGTTTATTTCAAAAACACGTGGATACACAAGTCACAAAGATTCACCATTAAGATTCGATGTGGGTTTCAGATAACCATTTGGAATCCGACTCCCAGTCGCATCGAAATTCAATGCCATTTAAATGCCAACAGTTTTCACATTCACACAGAAATACATCACAGATATCATAGTTTAAGTCACAGCAATTCACATCACAAAGTATCACAATCACATAACAGGGGTATCAATCAGTTCAAGGTATTCAATAATAATTCAACATCTATAAGCAAGATTAATTAATCGTATAATTATAATTAGTTAATCACATGATTATTTTCATAATTTATCCTTAATTAATGACTAATTATTCTTAATTATAAATTAATTAATTAATTAGTAATTAATTAATCTTAATCACTTTCATTAGTTAAATATTTCTTAACTAATTACATTAATAAATTAATCCTTAATTATAAATTAATTAACCTTAAATTAAAAATTAATTAACCTTTAATTAATTATTCTTTAATTAATAAGTAACTATAAATCATTTATCTCAATTAATCATTTAATTTTTATTAAATTTTTTAATTAATAAACCTCATAATTAATCATCATTAACACATAAATTAATTCAAGAGACCAAAGTTAATTAAAAACTTAACAACATTTCATCTTAATTAACTTCTATTTATAAAAAATGTCATATAGTTAACAAATTAAACTTAATTACTTTAAAAATAACTTACTTAGAACCTTTATTTATCCAAACTTAAATTAAAATAGTTATTTAAAAAACATGGGTTTAAATGTTTTAAAAATTGAATTTGGTTTTAAAGATGAAAACTGTTTTTATCTCAAACCCGAGACCATCCCGATCGTCACCCGAGCCAAACTGCCATTTGCTTCGAGTCTTCCTCGAGCCCACCCATTTTTCTTTTTAAAACTTTGATTTTTTTTGTCTAAGTTTTTAAAACTGGTGTGTACACACAATTACCCAAATCAAAACTCGAGCCAGCAATACGATTACCCGAACGCAACTTCGAGTCACGACCCTTCTTCCTCAAACCATAACTTACTGACACAACCCCAAACCTATGGACGTGGACCAGACCTCCGACGAGCTTCGGTCAACCCTACCGCCTTCGACATGTCGATAATGACCTACCCTTACGATCCCGACCACCAAAGATCATCACAAACTTAGAATCGAAATCTTGAAAAATCGAACAACCTGAAACCAGAAACCATCAACTAAAACTTCCTCGAACCCACGACGCGGATCACCAGCGACCACGAACCTCTGCCCAAAGTTTCGTCGACTAACCCTTCATCTTTTCCCCCCAGTCCAATAAACTCCGATCCACCAGAGATGCTGCAGCAACCCTGTTTCCAGCCTCAACCAAACTTAGAGTTTAAACCCTACTTCGACCAATTTCCGCCGACACGTTGGCTAAGAAAACCACCAACGATTTTTGCTGAACTTGCCTTCACCCCGACCTCCTCCAGTGATGATCTCGACCTACCCGAGATCACCGATCACCATAAAAACCTCAAATTCAATTTTTTGTCAACATCAAAATGCTCACTCGACACACATTTTAAAATCTTGATTTCAATTTTAAAAATCAACGTTTTCAAAGATGTTTTAGGTCATACAGTCAAATCAAATAATCATGGAAATCAAATTTCTATCATAAATTGAGTTTGCTGTGTTTCCTTGTTCCGGATCACATCCACTTGTTATTTATCTTTGAAAAGAAATTTAAATTAGGCTTTAGTGAATTCGAACACATTTTATTTTAACATCCCAATCTAATAAGAATTAGAAGTAGAGATTTTAGGGTTTTGAACAGGTTTTTGAAACCTGGAACCAAACAGAGAAGAATATGCCTGTATATCAAACATGCACAGACAATATATACACATATACACATATCTGTACACATGCAAACAATTTTCAACCTTACTTCAAGCATGACCTCAAACAATAGATTAAATTCCAGAACTTCAAAAGGTTTACTCGCCTTTAAAAGAAGAAAACAGAGAGCTTGTAAACCTGTAAGTTGATTTGTTCCTGAATCTGAAAACCTAAGTTTGATCTTGTTGTTTTGAGGATGAAAACTTTGATTTGTTTAGTTGAAGCTTTAAATTTTCTAAACCACTAGATGGCTTTGCTATTGGAAATTTATTTACAGGCATGAGCTTCTAATCTTTGTTTCTTTTAATTGCTTTTGATCTTGATTTACTGGAAATACTGGATATTTGAGATGATTTTGATTTACTTTTCTTTTGATCATGTTGAACAAATTTGTACAGGTTTGAGTTTTTTAGATTTTTCTCTGGTTTGTGTTTTACACGCTTGAGTTTTTGAAAATGAAGATAAAATGAAATGGGAGAGGGAAGTTAGCGTGGTTTATATATCTTATTTCTATTATTTTTAAAAATAAAAGAAAATAGAAAAAAAATTGACACTTGTTAACACCTATGTTTAAATTGATTACACTTGTTAAATTATGTGTTAAAGATTTAACACTTGTCTTGTTGCATTTTTATATAAATAAATCATATTTTCTACTTTTACAAATACATTCTCCTTTATTTATATATATACAATTTAAAACAAAATGTTTTAAAACTAATTATATATTAAATAAATCAGATAATATTATTTTTAAATTCAAATTATTTTACTAAAATATTTATTTAAATTTTAAATTCAAATTCAAATTCAAATCTATCCATATATATATATATATTTAAATTCAAACAATATTAAAATATTTATTATTTTGGATTTTAAACTCAAACGCAAATTAAAATCTTATTCATATATACAAATCAATACTTATCTAATTTGTTTTGAAACTTTTCAAATTAATTCCAAAATTTATATTAATTACTATTTTTAAATTTGATAAAAAATTGGGATGTTACAGATTCACCCCTTAAGAAAATTTCGTCATCGAAATTGGAAGAGAGAGAGAGAGACAAACAAAGAATATAAGAACATAGAAAAAGATAGAAAAATGGCTTACCAAATTAAGCCGAAATATCCACTCTGCAATTGGGATATGACTTATGCATGCTATCCTCTGTTTCCCAAGTACAGTCATTTGGATCACCACTCTATTGAACCTTTACTAGTTTCACCACTTTATTTCTCAGCTGCTTTTTATCTCGATCAATTATTTTTAACGGTTCTCTTTTCACTGCCAGATTTGGTGTAATTTCCTAATCCTGTTGAGCGGCTTCCTCAATAATACAGTCTGGATCGTGCACATATTTCCAATGGTGAGACACATGAAACACATTGTGTACGCCAGATAACCAATTGGTAGTTGCACTCGATAAGCCAAAGGACCTATCCTCTCCAGTATTGGAAAAGGACCTATATATTGTGGTGCCAGCTTACCAGTCTTTCCAAAGCTCAACACATCCAGCATTGGAGAAACCTTTAGGAAAAAAAATCTCCAACTTGAAACTCTAGAGCTCTTCTCCTGCGATCAGCATAACTTTTCTGACGACTTTGAGCAGTTTACAATCTCTTTTGAATAAAATCAACCTTTTCAGTTGTTTCCTTTATCATATCTAGTCCAAGAATGAGACTATCACCCGACTCAATCCAACACGCAGGTGATCAACACGGACGACCATATAATGCTTCGGAAGGAGCCATTTTGATACTGGCCTGATAGCTATTATTATATGAGAATTCAACCAGATACAAATGGTCCTTCCATGAACCGCCAAAGTTAAGAATACAAGCACACAAAAGGTCTTCGAAGATTCGATTTATCCTATCAGTTTGCCCATCAGACTATAGATGGTAAGCAGTGATGAAGTTCAGCATGGTTCCTAATGATACTTGAAATGCCTTCCAAAATCTGCTTGTGAAGATCGGGTCATGATCACTCACTATACTGCTTGGTACACCATGGAGATGAACAATTTCTTTTACATATAATTCAGCAAAACTTGCTACTGTTAGGTTAGAATTTACTGGGATAAAGTGGGCAGTCTTAGTCAGACGATCCACAATAACCCAAATCGCTTTATTACTCATATAAGTATGTGGAAATCCATCTACAAAATCCATAGATACTTGATCCCATTTTCACTTAGGCACCTCCAATGGTTGGAGCAAACCCGCCATCTTCTTTTGATCACTTTTGATTTGCTGACAAGTAGCACAACGACTGACATAAATAGATATGTCCCTCTTTATTGTTTTTCCACCAGAAATTCCTTTTAATATCTCGATACATCTTATTAACCCCTGGATGGATACTAAGTTTGGACTTGTGACACTCGTCCAAAACTTCACGTTTTAGATCCGGAATGTCTGGGACATAGATCCTGCCTTACAATCTTATAACTTTACTATCATCGAGTTCAAAACTGGTATCTTTACCACAACGTATTCTCTCATAAATTTCATGAAGAAACTTGTCTTCTTTCTACTTGCTGGCGAATTTCTCAAGAAGAGTAGGAGTGACAACAAGATATGCGAGAACGGCATTTCTTCTACTCAAAGCATCCGCAACCACGTTATCTTTTCCTGGTGTATACAAAATATCCAGGTCGTATGACGCTAGAAATTCCAACCAACGTTGTTGCCTCAGATTTAAATCTTTTCAGGCAAAGAGATACTTCAGAGATTTATAGTCGGTGAATAATTCAAAATTTTCACCCAGAAGATAATGACGCCAGATTTTTAAAGCAAAATTAACTGCCAGAAGTTCGAGATCGTGGGTTGGGTAGTTTTTCTCATATGGACCCAATTGTCTACTCGCGTAGGCAATCACTCTCCCTTCCTGCATTATCACAGCACCCACACCCTTGCCACAAGCATCTGTATAAACAGATAAGACTTGATTCCCGTTAATAATAGCGAGAACATAAGCAGTAGTCAATCTTTTCTTCAACTCCTGGAATGCTTCTTCGCACTTTGGAGTCCAATAAAACTTAGCATTCTTCATTGTCAGCTTAGTCAACGGACTAGCTATCTTAGAAAAATCCTGGACAAATTCCGGTAATATCCTACTAATCCCAGAAAACTTATGACTTCCTTCGAAGTAGTGGGTTGCTTCCAGTCTAGAATAGCGGACACCTTGCTAGGATCTACAGAAATTCCCTCTCCGGTAACAATATGACCGAGAAATCTAACTTCTTTAACCCAAAAATGACACTTAGAAAATTTGGCGAACAGAATGTTCTTCCTTAATATTTTCAAAATAATTCTCAAACGTTCAGCATGCTCCCTTCAGTTTTGGAGTAGATCAGAATATCGTCAATAAACACAAGAATGAATTTGTTTAATACCTCTCGGAATACACAGGTCATTAAGTCTATGAAATATGCGGGAGCATTGGTTAGTCCAAAAGGCATGGCTAACCATTCGTAGAATGTGTTAGGACCCCTGGAAGCAGAAAGTGAATACAGTCTTCAGCAATTCGCAGTTGATGGAATCCTCGGGCTAGATCCATCTTCCTAAAGAATCGAGCGCCATGCAACTGATCGAACAAGTCGTCGATCTGGGTAAAGGGATTTTATTTTTAAGTGTTAATTTATTGAGATCACGGTAGTCCACGTAAAATCTCAAGGATCCGTCAGACTTGGCTACGAACACCACAGCCGAATCCCAACTGGAAACACTAAGACGTATTAATCCTTTCTCTAGCAAATCTCGGGTTTGCTTGACTAACTCTATTCTTTCTCTGGGTGCTATCCTACGGCTTGCATGAACAACAGGACTAGCACTGGGAACCAAATCAATTCTGAATTCAATTTCTCTATGCGGAGGTAAAGATTTAACCTCTTCGAATACGCCGAGAAATTCCCGGACAATAGGTATAGATTCCAGACTAGGTTCAGGATATCCCAAAGTATACATCAGCTTATCTCTCTTAGGACTCGAATCCTCATAAGAAATTTCAATAAAATTTCCAAATTTAGTTTTGACCGAAATTGTTCGATTGTTACAGTCTAATTTAGCTTCATATTTCATTAGCCAATTCATTGTAAGTAATATTTCAAATTCGTTAAGTCGAGAACAAAAAGATTGATAGGAAATCAATGAAGAGAATATGAGATAGGGATGTTCCTACAATATAGACAAAGATTTGCAGGACCACTGATCGGATTCTTCATGCAAATGGACTCGTCGACAAATTCGGGTTCAAGTTTTAATTCGTTTACGGTTTGTTGGGAGATAAAGCTATATGTGGCTCCCATGTCGAACAAAACTATAACAACTCTAACATAAATAAAAAGGTTACCTTCTAAAACTCCTTTTCCTTTATCCTCCTTTGAAATTGAGGGGTCATCCTTTATCGCATACACTTTCGCTACTTGAGCTTGCTTCATTGATGGACAATCTTTAACTATATGTCTAGGCTTGTGACAGTAATAGCATTCCTTGGTTCCCTGACTTGTTTTCACAGGTTGATCTTTCTTTCCTTGTTTCTTAGGCTTCTCACATTTACTTGGGTAATGGCCCTTCTTCCGATAATTGTAACAACCTTAGTCTTGTTTTCCTGATTGTTCTTCTTCTCCTTGCCTTGATACGGTTTCTTCCCTCCAAACTTCCTTTTCTTCCAATTCGGATTGCTTGCACTTCCTTTCTCCTTCGGAACTTCTTGCATATCTAGGGTAGCGTGTCTATAATCCATATCTATCAGATCAGAAAAAGATTCCTTCACGTAGGCTGTCATTCTCTCATGGAACTTCTTATTCATTCCTGGAACAAATCTTTCATTCTCCTTCAGGGGTGTGTTCACCAACTCCGAACCAAACCGAGACAACTCGTTAAATTTGTTCAAGTATTCCTCAAACGATAAACATCTCTGCTTCAAATCCGTGAACTCCCGGTACATTCTAGAGATACCAGCAGACGGCATATATCGCTTCTCAAACACCTTTTTGAATTGACCCCAAGTGAATTCATCCTCTGGCTCATCCACTATAATGGTTTCCCACCAGGCTAGAGCTTCCACTTGGAGTTTCCAAGAAGCTATCAATCTCAATTGGTCGTCTTCTAACTTCAATCCTTTGAAAATCCTTTCGCACGATCGAATCCAGGCTTGTGCTTCGATAATAAACTCCTTGTCTGTGAATGGGTTTCCACTAAGTTTGGAAAAACTTCGATATGAATCAGCCAGATTCGGTTGAGGTTGAGTGGGAATAGCTGCTTCCGTTGTTGCAGGGACTTGACCAGTTGTAATTGTATTTCCCCGTCCCCTACCTCGTCCTCTTCTAGTGCTCATTCTCACTATCTATAAATAGTAAGAAAACTTGATTTAGGCCATACGAACGAGATATCTTAGGGATATACCCATTCTAGGGCATTTCTGACCCTATCTCTAATGAGTCACCTAATGTGTTACTCCATAGCTAAAGTTCTTACTCAACCTTTAGCTCTGATACCACTTGTCATTACCCAAAATCAGCGTTCAAAAATCGATATCAAATACCTCACTTGTATTCGACTGCCAAAGATTCAAACATTGAACTCCAGTTATGTGGAGCTTATAACAACATTAGATAAATACAAAGCAGCTGAAACAAAGATGATTTCATCGATAAACAACACGATTACAACACAGATACAATAACATCACAATATTTGAACAACACCAACATCAGAGTGCTATATACATGATATAACAAAAAAACGATAACATCATATCGGAATAATAACAATAGAGTCTGCAAAAAGTTCCAACATACTTTGACTTCGATAAGGTCTTCCAAAACTCTAAACACTTTTAGATCCAAAAGGCTTCAAACCCCAAAAGCTTTCAAAATCTAACAGCTTGCAAAAAACTTCTAAATCCAAGCTAGGTCCAAAACACGGATAACCTCCTTCTAGGCTGCCCATGTGGAAAATTATGGGCACCTATAGTTTAGGAAGGGAACAATAAGCTCAGGGCCAGTCATGGGACTGGTATGAGTAAACAAAAATGGTTGTTGTACAAAAACAATTTATAAAAAGAAATCTGTTCATGTTTTTGGAAAATGAAACTACCGTTAGGCCTCCCGGCACACACACAATGCAATCGCACACTTGATGGAGATTTCTCCTTATGATAGTCAAATGTGCTTGACACGAGAAAAATCATTTGATATTATTATTAGTGCATAGTGTGAAAACATTTCGAAAGTATAATATTAATCTTAGCCAGCATATGTACCATTATATTATGCCTGCTATAGCTACCACCTGAGGTGGTAGGTTATACAACTGTAATTGTAAAGGCTCGTATTGTTTTATTTGGATTTCCAACAATGGTCGGGCTAAGGAACTTCCTTAACGAATGGGTATGACTCTGGAGGGACGCCTAGAGAACTTAACCAGCTCTCTACCAACACAAGGCTGGGTTACCTCTATAACTAGGTAACTACAGACACGAGTATGCCATCCCCCGGTCGTAAATGACCTTTATCCAGGGCCCTAACAACAACAACAACCCACAACCACATAAGTTAAGTATCTGGGCTCCATACCATGATACCATTTTTTACCCAGAAGGAAATGCGCATACCCTAAGGGGCATTACCCCCGTAACCTTGCTGCATCCTTCTTGTTTCGACCATTATCAGGTTGTGAGGTTCGACGAAGTCTCGTCCACAAAGCTACGCTTTTCACAAAAGCCATGCTTTGATCAACAAATGATCAGCACTCAGCATGCCACTCTACCGAATTGGGAGTATATCACTAATAACCATTAAATACATAACCTCTGAGCTCGTACGTCTCAGAGAAGGGTGTTTAAGCTAAGAAAATAAATTCTTCGCCACCAAACAGAAATGTATTTGATAAAAATCAGCTTTATATCTCAAAGTGTAATGTCGGACATATAAACATACAAATCCGTCCTGGGTCTAAATGGAACCGAAGGTTCTTCGTCCAATAAAGGAAGAAGCCCTTGCAATTTGGAAATCCACAATCCCGATCAGACTTCCCATCACAATATGGAGATCTCTATACCGGAGCAACGCGGTGCAGAGACAATCGACAGGTAATACTTTCGTTCTCGAAAATACTCGGTCTTCACCACCGTCTTCATATGCACTCCAATTCGTCGTATCGTTATTCGAAATGAGTTTTATGACACAAAGTCCTCTCCCAACTAATTCGAATAATGAGCGTTTATTTTAAAAACATGTGGATAAACAAGTCATAAAGATTCACCATTAAGATTCGATGTGGGTTTCGGATAACCATTTGGAATCCGACTCCCTATCGCATCGAAATTCAAATGCCATAAAAGGCCAACAGTTTTCACATTCACACATAAATACATCATAGATATCACAGTTTAATTCACAGCAATTCACATCACAAAGTATCACAATCACATAATAGAGATATCAATTAGTTCAAGGTATTCAATAATAAATCAACATCTATAAGCATGATTAATTAATCGTATGATTATAATTAATTAATCAACAAAATTATTTTCATTATTTATCCTTAATTAATGATTAATTATTCTTAATTATTAATCAATTAATTATTAATTAATTAATCTTAATCACTTTTATTAATTAAATATTTCTTAACTAATTACGTTAATAAATTAATCCTTAATTATAAATTAATTAACCATAAATTAAAAATTAACTAACCTTTAATTAATTATTCTTTAATTATTGAGCAATTATAAATCATTTATCTTAATTAATCATTTAATTTTTATTAAATCTTTAATTAATAAACCTCATAATTAATCATCATTAATACATAAATTAATTCAAAAGATTAAGGTTAATTAAAAACTTAAAAACAATATTTCATCTTAATTAACTTTTTAATTACATTATTTATTTTAAAATAAATTAAGAATCTATTTATAAAAAATGTCATACAATTAATAAATTAAACTTAATACTTTCAAAATAACTTACTTAAAACTTTTATTTATCCAAACTTAAATTAAAATAGTTATTTAAAAAACATTGATTTAAAATGTTTTAAAATTTGAATTTGGTTTTAAAGATGAAAACTGTTTTTATCTCAAACACGAGACCTTCCCGATCGTCACCCGAGCCAAACAGCCATTTGCTTCAAGTCTTCCCCGAGCTCACCCATTTTTCTGTTCAAAACTTTGATTTTCTTCGTTTAAGTTTTTGAAACCCAGTGTATACACACAATTACTCGAATCAAAACTCGAGCCAGAAATACGATTACCCGATGACAACTTCGAATCATGACCCTTCTTCCTCAAACCATAACTTACTAACACAACCCCAAACCTGTGCACGCGCACCAGAGCTCTGACAAGCTCCAGTCAACCTTGCTGCCTTTGACATGTCGATGATGACCTACCCTTACGATCCCGACCACCAAAAGATCATCACAAACTCAGAATCGAAATCGTAAAAACTCGAACAACCGGGAACCAGAAACTAGAAACCATCAACTAAAACATCCTCGAACCCCCGACGCTGATCACCAGCGACCATGAACCTCCGCCCAAAGGTTCATCGACTAACTCTTCATCTTTTCCCCCAGTCCGATAAACTCCGATCCACCAGAGACGCCGCAGCAACCAAGTTTCCAACCTCGACCAAACTTATGGTTTAAACACTGCTCCGACCAATTTCCACCGCCACGGTGGCTAAGAAGACCACCAACCAATTTTGTTGGACTCGCCTTCACCCCGCCCTCCTCCAGTGACGATCTCGACCTATCCGATATCACCGATCACCAGAAAAACCTCAAAATTCAATTTTCTAGTCAACATCGAAATGCTCACTCGATACATATTTTAAAATCTTGATTTCAATTTTAAAAATCAACGTTTTCAAAGACATTTTAGGTTATATAATCAAATCAAATAATTAAGGAAATCAAATTTCTATCATAAATTGAGTTTGTTGTGTATCCTTGTTCTAGATCACATTCACTTGTTATTTATCTTTAAAAGTATTTTCAAAATTAAGTTTTAGTGAATTCAAACACATTTATTTTAGCATCCCAATCTAACAAGAATTAGAAGCATAGATTTTAGGGTTTTGAACAGGTTTTTGAAACCTGGAGCCAAACAGAGGAGAATATGCCTGTAAATCAGGCATGCACAGATAATCACAACAAGAAATTTTATTTTTGGTGGCGCACAAAAAACGCTACCAAAACTTAAGGTACCATTTTGATAAACGCTGTGATAAAGCCCGCAACTAAAAATCCATGATTTTTAGTTGCATTTATTTGAACGCCGTTATAAATTCTTTTATTGCAGCATTTCTCAAACGCCATAATAAACCTTTTTGTAGCGTTTTAAAAACGCCACCAAAGGTTTTTTGACGCTACCAATAGAGTTTCCAACTTTACCCCTATTTTACGGTTGCGTTAACTCAACGCCGCTATATGTATTTCTGTGGTGTTTTTGAAACACTACTAAAAGTTGTTGATAACTTTGCACCGCTTTTTCATGCTGCTATTTCATGTTGGTGTTCTATTTTGTTTCTACTATATCAATCAATAATCACTTACATAATCATCATGTTCAAACAATTAAAAAAATATACTGATCATATAATCGAATAAGATATCCATAACCATTCTTATACAATAGTTTTTTGATAAAATGACCAAACTCACATAAATAACTATTCGTATACAAATTTACACACCTAGTACTAATAAAATGTTATACCAAACTGGTGCTAACAAAACGCCTGATTACCCATAATTCTTTGCTGCATGCACAAGTGAAAGCTAGCACCATAAAAGTCCAACCTTGTCACTTTGGAAATCCAATGCATGCACATGTGAAACCACAACATATAGTCAAACAATTATGTTAATTCGCAGGACTTCAAATCTAATATCAAACATCTAAAACATTCTACGAGCATATCATATTATAAATAATGTTATATATAAATAATCAAAGTTATTGTACGAGCATATCATATTGTACGAGCACTTCACAACATTATCATACCTTTACTGATTTCACCTCCACTTATAGCCATCTGCCACAATCACTGCTGATAGCAACAACATCCACCACCAGATCCCCTACAGTATCAGTTCAACCACAAACTACATTTATCCTATCAGCTCAACCACAAACTAATCTCCTTATCAATCAGCCACGTGAAGGAACAACTAAAAATGAACATATACAAGCTTAAGTAGCAGCTCGTCGGATCATGGTAACCATATAATTAAATGACATACTGATTAAATCATCTAACCAATAAACTCAATGTAGTTATAATCACGTAATATGTCGAACTGATGCTTCTTTAAAGTAACTAATACTCATGTCTTCTATGCTAAAATAATGATCAACATATTATGCCAAAATACATTTGACCAATATGACATGTTGATAAAAGAGACAATGTATAATTTTTTTTATGCTCTAAGTGCCTGCATTTTATTATTTTTCTAAAGCTAAGATCATTTTACAAATAGCTGACCTTACTCACACAATCGCGTTAGAAAAATTATAATTAAATTAGTTCAATAACTCACCTTGCAAAAGCAATTGCAAAGTGTTTGCATTCCACCCTCATTAGGCTAGAATTTACTATATCACGATAGGTGTGCATAAACTGCTTACGTAAACTGTCATGCATAAACTGCTTGCATTATGATAGATGTTGTAGTTGTAATTGGAAGGAAAGCGTGAAAGAAAAAAGAGGCATGTTTGATAATATATCAAATCAAATATATTAACATTTAGGCTCATTTGTTTATTGAATGATCATGCCATGTATATTAGATCAAGCATATTGTTGGTAGTGCAATATTATTTTTGAAAGAAATAAAAAAGTGAGGCTATAATGGTGCAACAAATAATTAGAATTACTTTCAAACATAATTTGTCAGTTAAGAGTGTGGTATGGAGCTATAGATCCTATGGTATCTGTAAATTCAAAAAATAGATCATATAAGCTTCAGAAAGAGCTATACAAGCTTCAGAAAGAGCTTTGTTTATTAGAACATTGATTTGAAGATATGGCATAGTAATTGTGTATTTTGCAGCTCGATAAAAGTCTAAAATGTAGATTTATTAGGTAACAATTTAATTTCCATTATCAACATTCTCTATTAAGTTTAAGGTCAAATAATGACCAACTTATTTCACATCTGATGTATTATAAATATCACTGACTTATAACTGAAGTATGCAATAAACAAATGAAATTTCATAGCTACCCAAATTTTGAATTGTTGGCCATGCATTTATTTACATGAATATGCTTTCAGTTAGGCGATATAGGAACCAACGCCCTACTATCATAAATATAGGTTACTTTGAACAAATTTCACTGAAAATTTGATGCCAAAATGTCTTGAAAGCTATGTGTTAATAACGGTTAAAAGCAATCTGATCGTGAAGATGAGTGATAAACATTTCCAAAACAACATAGAAAATTCTATTATAGTAAAGAAAAAAAGAGTCGTCGCTTTTTTTCTTATGAGGATGATTTCATGATTCAAATACATATGGCTTAATGAAGTGAACTTATAAATTAATGCATAGTTCAATATGCTCCTTTATGAATCATTTGAGGAAAAAATCATTCTTATTATTATTATGCTAAACCTTTTGTGCTCATTCTATTTAAAATAGATGATTTAAACAAAATATACATATGCAAGATGCCATGCTCATGAGTTATGAGCACCTATAAAAAATTGGGTCCGGTGAATCTTATGGTACATGTACACTAAGAATGTAACAACCCGCATATTTAACGATTTGATATTTAAACGTTTAATTTAAATATAACGTCGTTAGTCTGATTTTTGGGTCTGAAAAGCTACTTTCTGCAAATGGCCGAATTGGAACTCGAAACTACCTCCATTGTTTCCGAAATGGCGTTTGCGATCTTTTTGAGTGTAATCTTTGATATGTTTGGAGTTTGTGAAATTTTGACCCTTTTTCTATTGGGTTTTGGGTTTGGGTTCAGCCCACTAGTTTAACTAATACCCTAACCGAACCCCTTCTCTTCATTCATCCTCATTTCATTTCATTTCTTAAGCTAGAACTGAAAATGGTGGAAGGGAAGAGGAAATAGAAATTGCAAGCCCTAGTTTCTTCTTGTAAACTTGATTCTTGCTCCAAAATCAAAGAGAATCCATTGGTAAGCTCTTCTTCATCTTCTCCAACTCCTCTCCTCTTCAATTTCAGAAAATTTCCTAAACCTAAATTGGGAAATATGTGTTTTATTCTTAGATTGAAGCTTGTTGAGTTAAAGTAGTGTTTGGTTGGTCTTCTCCTTGTTATTGAGCTCCATCTTCTTATTTTTGGGTTAAAGGTGAGTTTTGAACTCACATCTACTTCTCTTGATTTCGTTGATGTTGGGTATGAATTCCTAACACTTGTTCATATGCACTTGCTTTTAGTTTGGATTAAATTGGTGAATATCCGAATTTTTAGTGTTTGGGTTCAATTCTTTGAAATCCTAACTTTGATGTTTTGATCATGTTTTTGGTGATGAATCGAAGTGCTTATAGGGCCGGGTAGCCTCTTGGCGTAAATCCCTAACGTCCGCGCTCGTCCGATTGAAAGTTGGGAGAGTTTGCACTTCATTGGTAATAAGTAGGAAATGCAGGAAATTGGGTTCAGTCGACTGAGCTGAAGCCCGAAATTTTTCTGGACAACTTTCAGTCGACTGAACTGGGATTTCAGTCGACTGACCTGCTCATGTTTTCCTGTTTTGCCTATTTATGCTCGTTTTGATTGGTTTTTCGGATTTTATCGATTCACGTTGGTTCTTAGTGGTTGTTATTGCTTCTTTGGCTTTGATAACTTATCCTTGACTTCATTCACGGGTTTTTATAAAATAATCTTTCGAATTATATTAAAAGCTCCCTTCTCCAATTTATTAATTCTAATTAAAACACACACATCTTCGCACTCCGAGCGATGTGGGAGGAGAATTAAATGATTGGATAAAACACGTGCAATGAACACGTGCGTTCGTCTTTTCAGTTAATTCCCAATCTATTCGTTTCAACGTTTTGACCTTTGGTTTGGTTTACCGATGATATGAGGTGAACTTTGTACTGCTTTGAGTGTAAAATTAACTAATGGATAGTAAACCGTTTAGTGCGAACGAGTGGTTATGGGACTCACGTTACCACTTTCCGGATTCCTTTTTGAGAGTTATGACACATTCTGCCAGTTAGTGGTGTCCAGTACTGGGTCTTCGACCTTCACCACTACGATTTGTTGCCTTCGGGTATGTGCCTTCGGGTTTGTGCCTTCGGGTTTGTTGCCCTTTAGTATCGCTTCCAATGTTGGTCGTTATGAGCCGCATGGGTGATATTGGGTTGCCCTTTAGTATCGCTTCCGATGTTGGTCGTTATGAGCCGCATGGGTGATACTGGGTTTGGAGTCTTCGGGCTCATGGATCCTTGTTTGTACAGTACTGAGCTCGAGCAAATTTTCTGATGTTTCATTCATATATATATTCCCTAGGTATCGCCCTTCGATGTTGGTCATTATGAGCCGCAGGATGCGTAGCGTTTACCTTGTGGAACTTGTATACCTTATTGGTATTTGTTATTGCCTTTTGGCTTGCTTTGGGATATTCTTATCCTTTGTTTCTATATGTTGCCGATGTTATGAGGCTTGTTTTATATGATTCATCTTTCGTTAGATGATTGTGTTATCTCTTTTAGAGATATCTATTATGCTTTATAACTTTGCAGGTTTATTGTTGTTCAGTTTATCTAACTGATTTGTTTAGCTAGACTGACCTGTGTATTTCATACTCGGGTCAGACCGAGTTGTTTCAGGTTAGGTTCTTTTGGACTTAGCCTATTTTGCTTCTGCATGGACTATTCAGCTTGTTCCTTTTTGTTATAGCTTTTGTGTAGTCCTATTTTGTAGTAACTCTGATATCGCCTCAAATGCTTCTGCCTCCACGCTGCGATAGTTGGCGATCTCTCTTCCTATCTGCTCGCCCTGTTTTTTCTCTGCTTCCTTTTCTCTCCTCTCCATGGCTCCGTATTTTGGTGAGGAAGTCTTTCTCCTCAAAGGCATGTTCTTGAAATTGTGCCCTAGTTTCGATTCCATAGCCATGGCTCTGCGCGTTCTTACAGTAGGCCCAATTTCTCTTATTATCTCTGGCCCTAATTCTATTGAGATTCAGGTCTTCTCAATTCGTGCCTTTGTTGATCTTTCCCGGCATCGTATGGTGGTTGTTGATGATTGTTTTTTGGAGATACTGCCTTGCTCTGACTTCGATCTGTTCTCTTGTGAGTTACCGATTAGGCGCAGATCTGTTATGGATTTCGATCCTTGCTTGAGATTTGCTGATTCATGTTCTTTGGTGCATTGGGGAGATTGCCTTCCCTTTTTTGGCTCGGTTATTGGGGTTTCTCCTGTCTCTGGATATTTTGGGCATGATTGTTTGATTGCTAAAGGGGATTTCATCACCCCTAGCAATTCATTACCGGTTTCGGGTAATTCTCAGATTTGGAAACCATCAGCTAAGCGGCGGCAACGACGGCGGCGATAGCGACTTTCTTCTCGTCTGTCGCGCTCGCTGCCATTATTCATGTACTTTCCATGTTCTATTTTGAAGCATCGGCCGTTGTCCCCTTCTGACTTGATTTCTTCTGAAGTTGGGACTACATCTATTGGTGCCGCGTCTCTTGGTTTGACTGTGCTCCTACCTCGCCATGAGGTACTTTTTTCGCTGGCGTGCTGGGTTACTATAGGGGATTTCATCACCCCTATCAGTTCTACCCAATTGTGCTCGCTGATTTGTCACGAGCTTGTGCCTCTGCACTCTGTTGCTTTGGGTTCTCCTATCTATGGCTCGGTAGAAGCTGATGATGGTTTCCCCTCGTCAGAGGGGGTGGTTTGGAAGCTGTCGTCGTTTCTGCTTCTACCACTTTGGCCGGTTTCTTCCCCACAGGTGCGTCTCTCATTTACCGTTTCTTGTTGCTCTGTACCTGCTGGGTTGGCTCTATGTTCTTGGTTGTTGGCCGATGGGTTATGTTTTTGTTTGTTGTGCTTGAGCCACGACACACTTTGGTGTGTGCTCCCTGTCACTACTGTCTGTGTGCCAGGTCCCTATTGTTTTGTTGTTTTTGTTATCGCCTTCTTGCCATGCTCTTTGCAGCATCATAACGGCTTCCTCGTATTTGCTCCATGGGAGTTTGGCATCAGTTGTGCCCATACCAGGCTTCTAGTATGGAACATTCTGATGTATTCATCTTGTCGGGTTCATTTTCAGAGACATCACGACGTCTTCTCTGTGTCGTCTATGTCTATGGATACGTTTGTTTTCTCTTTCATAGTGGGATTCCAGTGGTCCCTAGGGCGGTTACAATGGGCCTGGAACGATTGGTTCAGACGATATCCCATATCAGTTCGAATAGTATTCCATGTTTTGGTGCACTATTCGAACAGCCCGGGTTGTTGCCAACCATCATTCTTCTGCTTTGTTGCTACCTCCTTCGAGACCGACCCGCGATACTTACCTGTTTCGCAGGGCTGTACTCTTAATGACAGTCCGGCTTCGGTAAGTTTCCTACAGCGATTAGGGCTGCATCAGCTATGCTCCCCTACACTTTCTGTTTCCTCTTTTGTTTTTTCTCGCTGCGACCTTCCCACCTCTCCTTCCTGTTCCCCTCCCCTGTCCCCGGTCTAACCTGCGCTCTTGCTCTGTGATTGCGCTTCTTCTTCTTTTTCCCCCTCTATTTTGTCTCATTCTTTTCCCTCTGTAGACTGGTTTGCTCGGCAGTATGGGTTTCTGTTAGTTAGGCTCCGCTCTATATTGCGCTTTCCATCTGTGCTCCATGATCGTTTGGATCAGCCCTCTTCCCCCTGTTCCTCGGCGTGCTCCCTTCCATCCTCTTCCTGTTCTCTGTCTATCACCATTCCTCTTATGTGTGAGGCTGATATTGCACTCCTGAATGAGCGTCTAGATTGCATTTCTAGGAACTCTTCTTTTTCGGCTATTGATTCCTCTCCTGCTTCCTTGACCGGTTCCGATGGCGAGGTGTCTTTTGAGTCATCCCCCCTCCTCCTCGACGGATCTGACGCCGATCGCGTCGTCTCCAGTCTACCCCTCGCACCATTCACACACGCTTTATAGCGGCGTCCGAGCAGATCGATAGATCTACTCGATTTTCCTTGTATCTTATCTGAGTCCGCTTCTCTCCTAGTTTATCTTGGTGTCCGTCTTTTCTTTTCTTTCTCCTTCCGGTCTTGTCCCGATTCCTCATGTCGAATTTCCTATTCTGGAATGTTCGCAGGATTGGTAACGATGCGTCTTTGGCTAGACTGAAACGCATTGTCAAGAAGCACTCGGTGGGTTTGGTCGCTCTCCTGGAACCTTTTCTGGCCCCGGATGGTATTCCCAATACCATTCTTGCCTTAGGATTTGGGGGCGGGTCAGCCAACGCCTCCGGCAAGATTTGGATATTATGGTCCAAATCCTTTGTTGTTCATTCCGTCTTTTACTCCTCGCAGCTACTCTCTGTGGCCTGCTGTTCTCCGTCGTTTGCTACTCCCTTTCTTTTCTCGACGGTTTACGCCAAATGCGATCGGACAGAAAGACTTTCTCTTTGGACCGACATTCTTGCTCTGGTAGAGCTGGATTTTTCTTCCTCAATTGTTGGTGGCGACTTTAATATCATCGCTTGCCATGAGGAAAAGAGAGGTGGAGCCTCCACCAATCGTGCTGCGATGTCGGATTTCAACTCGTTCATTGTCAGCTCCGGCCTCTCTGAGCTCTCCAATGTTGGGTCCGCTTTCACTTGGTCGAACAATCAAGAGGGTCCGAATCGTATTCTTTCTAGGCTTGACCGTGTCTTTGGGTCGGAAGAATGGTTTCGTCTCCCTTTTTCCTTTTCGATCACTCACCTCCATCGTACCTTCTCTAACCATGCCCCTTTGGTTGTTCGTTGCCACCCGCTTTCCAACTCTGGGCCCTCCTCTTTTCGGTTCCAGAGTATGTGGAAATCTCACCACTCTTTTCTTCAGGTCGTGGCTAACTCATGGAACACTGCAGTCTCTGGCTCTCCTTGCTCTGTTTTCGTTCGTAAGCTTCAACGTCTCAAAGCCTGCCTTAAGGTATGGAACGTTGATGTTTTCAAGAACATTTTCGATCGTGTTTGGGTGGCAGAAGAATCCCTGATCTTAGCCGAATCCTTGTTCGACGAGGATCCGTCCGCCAATCACAAGGAGGCTTGGGCTTTGGCCCAAACCGGTTTCTCTTCTGAACTTCGTATCGAAAATGACTACCTTCGTCAAATAGCTAGGATCAAATGGGTGGTCGATGGCGATACGAATTCTAAGTTCTTTCATTCTTCTATTCGCAAGAAGAATAATCTCCTCACTATCCGTGAGATTATGCGTCCTGACCTATCTTTGGCCTCATCCACCGAGGAAGTCAAAGATACCATTCTGTCCCACTTCCAGTCCTTTTTGGGCTCTCCTTCAGTTTCGGTTCACGATCGGGCCCTAATGGCCTTCATCCCCCCTTTGGTGCTTCCTCCGGACAGCGTCCTTTTCGAGGAACCCCCGTCGACGGACGAGATCCGAGCGTGTGTCTTTGCCCTGAGCAAAGATAGCGCATGCGGGCCGGACGACTTCAATGGCGTCTTTTATAGGACTGCTTGGCCTATCATTGAGTCTGATTTCTGCCAAGCGATTCAATCCTTCTTTGCCGGTGGATCTCTTCCCTCTGGATGGACTTCCACCAATTTTATTCTTATTCCTAAGTGCGACAGTCCTCGGACTTGCGCGGATTTCCGTCCCATCAGTCTTTGTAACTTCTCGAATAAGGTTATTTCTAAGATTTTGGCCCGTCGCTTAGCCCCAATCCTCGAACGCATTATCTCACCCTCTCAAGCGGGGTTTTTTAAGGGCGTTTAATCACTGATAACGTCCTCCTTGCTCAGGAACTTATCTCCCAACTTGATCGAAAAGTTCGGGGTTCAAATGTGGTTTTCAAACTTGACATGGCTAAGGCGTTTGATCGCATGTCCTGGTTTTTCATCATTAAGGTCTTAAGAGCTTTCGGATTTCCTGAAATCCTCATTGACTTGGTATGGAGGCTCATCTCGAACTGTTGGTTCTCAGTGCTCATTAACGGTTCTTCTTTTGGGTACTTAAAGGGGGTAGGGGACTGCGTCAGGGAGACCGTCTATCGCCTTCTTTATTCATCATTGCGACTGAGGCTTTCATTCGTGGTCTTCAGTCCCTGACAATCTACTATCAGATCCAACGATTTGGAATTCCGAGGGGATGCCCTCTTATCTCTTCCTTATCCTTTGCTGATGACATTGTCATTTTCTCTAATGGTAGTCGCTCCTATGTCCGACGGCTACTCCGTTTCCTTCAACAATACGAGAGGTCCTCGGGCCAACTCGTTAACCCTTCAAAAAGTTGCTTTGTCCATGGTAAGGACTTGCCACCTTCTCGTGCTTCATGGATTGAGGCAGTATCTGGTTTCAAGGAAACTACCCCCTTTCCTTATCTGGGTATCTTCCTTTATCGAGGTAGAAAACGCTATCTTTGATCCCTTGACTGATAAAGTGAGAAACAAGATTATTCGCTGGAATGCTTCTCTTCTGTCCCAAGCCGGTCGTCTTGTTCTCATCAAATCAGTTCTTGACTCGTTGGGAACACATGTCTTCGCCGCTATGACCCCCACATCTTCCTTCTTCCGGTCTTATAGGTCCTTGGTCTCGTCCTTCTTCTGGGGTTCCAAGAACGATACCCGCCGTCACCACTGGGTTTCTTGGGACACCATCTGCCGGCCAAAGTCCGAAGGTGGTCTGGGCCTGCGTTATCCTAAAGACCTTTGTGCGGCTTTTGCTTGTAAGCTGTGGAACAGATTTGGGGCAAACGACTCCTTATGGGCGTCGTTTCTTCGTGCTAAGTACCACAGGCTTGCGGGTACTAACTTCACTGGCTGTCCGTCCTATGCTAGTGAGACCTGGAAGCACATGCAATCTGTTAAGCTACTTTCTGACTCTTATGGCGAGCTCTCGGGCTGGGATGGTGGCTCGTTCTCCGTTCGGAAAGCCTGGTCCTCGATTCGCTCTCCTTATCCTATTCAACCTTTGTTTTCCTTTATCCGGGATTCTCGTATTCCTCCCAATGTTTCTCTATTGATGTGGCATATCCTTCACAATGGATTGCCATTTGACGAGAATCTCCAAAAAACGGGCATCCCCTTGGTCTCCCGCTATAGATGCTGCAGCGGTGGGAGCTCGAAATCCCTGTGCCATTTGTTTTTTGTTGGTGTCTCTGCCAAAGCTTGCTGGAATTACTTCGGCAATCTCATTGGTACTCGTGTGTTAGCCACTTCACCCTCTGATCTTCTGTCAAGGTGGTGGGCTGGGGTCTCTGGTAAATCTCTTCATTCGATTATATGCAGATTGCTTCCCTGTCTAATATGCTGGCACCTATGGTGCGCACGGAATAAGGCAATCTTTGATAGTACCCCAATGGATCCCCTATCCATTATTCGGCATGTCAGGAATGATGTCTTCCCAGCCTTCCAAGGTAGACCCTTCAAAGGACACGTGGGCTCTCGCTCAAGGAGACTTGTGGGTCTTCTTTCTATTTCGTTTGTCCAACTTACTGCTAGACTAGGAATTGGTTGAATCTGACTTTTGGGGCGTGGGCTCTCCAGCCCCGTTCCAGTCCCCCCCCCTTTTTTCTCATGTTGTTGCTTGTTTGCCAGGGCCTGGTGTCTTCAGTTTCTTCTTCGGCACGTGCCCCCCTTTGTTTGGCTTTGACTGTTTTCTCTTGGTGTTCATGGATGCGATCGTCCTTATGGCCTCTTTTCTTTGGCTTTGAGGCTGCTCGCTTGGTCTCGGCATTGGTTCTCTTTGGCTCTTCGCCTGCTTAGGTTGGGTGTTGGTCCGGTTGTTCTCTTGTATTATTTTGTTTTTATTTTTAATTTTTCCTTTTTGTCCATTTTGTTCGCTTTAGTTACCTGCCAGGCTTGTTGGCAGCTTTTGGTGCTTGTTCTATTTAATTTCAATTCGACAAAAAAAAAACTCTGATATGTATTATTTTGACTCGTCTGTATATTGTGGTTTGCTATACCACTTGACATGTATTAGTTTGTATACTCTGTTATGTATCTTTATATATGTATATGATGATTTACCGTTTTGTAATGTATATTACATTTGAGTTGTTATATTCTGTTCTGATAGATCCAACCACCTATGGTTTTGTTTTAAGTACTCATTGGATATGTCGATCTGTTTGGTATGACTATTGTCGATATATTCAATAGATAGTTAGAGCAAGGCTATAGATGGTCGCTCCTAACCAGCCTTATTCTCCGTGTTAGTTGACGACATTACCCCGTAGTGTCCTTGGCTAGCGTGGGTATAGAGGTGGGGCGTCAGGCGTGGTATCAGAGCTGAGTTCAGAACAAAGTATGACAAACACAGAATAGAGCACATATTACAGTACATCAAAGTATACAAGTGATACAAACCTTTGAATCATCGTGTCTCTTTATTCCATCAAGGTTAGATAGAATTTGGGGAATACGTCTAGGAATACATTTTATTCCGTAGTATTCCGTAATGAAGTACCTACCTTGTGAATAATCTTGTTCTTATCTTACTTTCAGCGTATGGCTGGAAGAGGCAGGGGACGACGTTCGGATGCTGGGCAATCCAGTGGCACGCATCCGGATGGCGTTTATATGTCTGCTGATCAGTTTTTGGAATTGTTTAGGAGCACTCAGCCTCCAGTTCCTCCTCGAGTATCTCCACCTCGCAAGTCTGCCTTTGCACGTCAGTGCAGTGATTTTTCTCATCTTAGAGGAAAGCCGTTTAAGTGCTCCGAGTCTGTTCTTGAAGTCCAAGCTTGGCTTTGCACGTGCGAGCGTATTTTCTCTCGCATGGATCTTTCTGACCATGATAGAGTTCTTGTAACTTCTAGCTTATTACAAGAGCGTGCTCTTGATTGGTATGAGCTTCTTGTAGCCGAGATTGATGAGTCTACTCTTTCTTGGACTCAGTTTCGGGGACGATTTGAACTCAAGTTCGTTCCTGAATCTGAAAAAGTTTTATTGACCCGTCGCTTCCTTGAGTTGAAGCAAGGGAAATCTTCTGTTTCTGAGTATGTTGCATCATTCTAGGCTTTATCTAAGTATGGTCTTGAATTCATCAGCACTTCTTATAAGAAGAATCTAAAGTTTGTCTCTGGTCTTAAGAAATATCTTAAGAAATCTTTGTTGCTCCAACTTAAACTTTCTTTTAAGGAGTTGGTTGATTCGGCACTTCATCTCGAGACCGTCGAGAAGGAGTGTGATAGTAATGTTGATGTTGAGGTTTCCAAGAACCCCAACAAGAGGCTGTTTCCAATTCAGAAGTCCAGGCCTTTTCCTTCTAAGAAGAAGAAGACTGGTGGTCCTAGTTCTCAGCCTCAGTCTTCCGGAACACCTTTCGTTCGAAAGTGTTTTAATTGTGGTTCTCCGGATCATATTATTCGAGCTTGTCCTAAACCTCTCTTCTGCCGTTTTTGCAAGAAGGAAGGTCATCATGTTTCAGCTTGCCCTACTGTTCCGGCTGGTGCTAAGTCTAGCAATCTTTATGCTACCAAGGCTTCTAAAGGTCCCTCTCATCCCAAAGGTATATCTCCATCCATTTTGGAAGGTTCTATTTTATTTTATGACCATAGCATACGAGTTCTTTTCGATACGGGTGCTTCACATTCTTTCGTATCGAAGAAGCTCGTTAATGATTTATCTTTGGATGTTTCTTGTATGGTTACTTCTTTGAGGATTGCGAATCCTATTGGGGGATCCACGACCCTTAGTTTGCTGTGTGATGATGTTGAGATTGTTTTATGTGGTTTTTCTTTTCGCGTGAATCTGTACGTTATTTCTTGTCTGGGATTTGATTTGATTCTGGGTATGGACTGGCTAGTGCGATATGATGCCAGGATTATTTGTTCGGAGAGAATTTTGTATCTTCGACATCCGGATTCGCCTACTCAGTTATCTCTTGTTCTTCGGGATGTGGATAATTCCGAAATGGCTTTATATTCTCTTGATTCGCGAGATGATGATGATATATCTCGTATTCCTATTGCTTGTGACTTTTCTGATGTTTTTGAACCTGTTTCGGGTTTGCCACCCAAGCGGGCAATTGAGTTCCGCATTGATCTCATTCCAGGCGCGCAGCCAGTTAGTCGTCCTCCCATGAGGATGTCTACAAAGGAAAATTAGGAACTCAAAAAGCAGCTTTTAGAGCTTGAGTCCAAGTAGTTGATTCAATCCAGTTTTTCTCCGTTGGGATCCGCGGTCGTCTTCGTGAAGAAGTTCGATGGAACTCTTAGGCTTTGCATTGACTATCGCAAGATTAACGAGTTAACCATCAGAAGTAGGTATCCATTACCTAGGATCGATGATATGTTCAATCTATTGAGTGGTGCTAAGGTCTTTTCTCAACTCGACCTTACCACAGGTTTTCATCAATTACGAGTCGTGGAAGATAGCATTCCTCTTACAGCTTTCCGCACTCGTTATGGTTCTTTTGAGTGGCTCGTTATGCCGTTCGGTTTGACGAACGCTCCTGCTTTCTTTGTTGATCTCGTGAATCGAATATTCCGGGAATATCTCAATAAGTTCATCCTTGTGTTCATTGATGATATCCTTATTTATTCTAAGTCTAAAGCTGAGCATGCTAATCACTTGAGAATTGTCTTGAGTACCCTCCGTCATCATCAGCTTAGAGCCAAATTCTCCAAGTGCCATTTTTGGGAGAATAGGGTTAAGTTCTTAGGCCATGTTGTATCTTCCGATGGCATTTCTGTCGATCCCTCAAAGATCGAAGCCATCCAGAATTGGAAGAGGCCTGAGAATGTACATGAGATTCGTAGTTTCCTTGGATTGGCGGGTTATTACCGTCGGTTCATTAAGGATTTTTCCCGTGTTGTGCTTCCTCTTACTTGCCTTACTCGGAAAGGCATTATTTTTATTTGGTCCGACAAGTGTGAAGCTTCCTTTCTGTCATTAAAGGAACTTCTCACTAATGCTCCTATTCTTGTGGTTCCCGAGGGGAATCATGATCTTGTTGTCTACACCGATGCTTGTGGTAGTGGTCTTGGTGTCGTTCTTATGCAGAAGGATCGGGTAGTTGCTTATGCTTCTAGGCAACTGCGTCCGAATGAAGTCCGCTATGCCACTCATGATCTTGAGTTAGCCGCCATTGTCTTTGCCTTAAATATTTGGCGACACTATTTATTGGGCGAGCACTTCACTCTCTATACCGATCATAAATCTTTGAAGTATTTTTTCACTTAGAAGGAACTCAATGTGAGACAACAGCGTTGGCTCGAGTTTCTTGCTTCCTATGACTTTGATATCCAGTATACCCCTGGTAAGGGTAATCGTGTTGCAGATGCGCTTAGTCGCAAACATTCGGCTGTTATTTCTATGATGCGTGCCGAATGGAATATTCTTGAGACTCTATCTTTTTGTGAAATTCGGGATCGAGGTTCATCTTCTGATTCTCCTATTCTATTATTTAGTTTGGGAGCTCGACCTATTTTGTTGGATCGTATTGCCGATGCTCAGCGGCGTGATCCTGATTTGTTGCATTTTATTGAGCTTTGTGAGTCTGGATCTTGTGATGAGGCGTTGCAAGATTTTAGCATTGATTCTCATGGGTGTCTTCGTAAGAAGAACCGTCTTTTTGTGCCTTCTGATCTTGCACTTAGGCATGACATTCTTGATGACTGTCACCGTTCTAAGTATACCATTCATCCCGGTAGTAGCAAGATGTATGTCGATATGCATCGTCTTTATTATTGGGAAGGCATGAAACGCGATGTGGCGAGTTATGTGAGCAATTGCATAACTTGTCAGCGTTATAAGGCCGAGCATCAGTGTCCTTCAGGTCTTCTTCAGCCTCTTGAGATTCCATTGTGGAAATGGGATCAGATTTCTATGGATTTCATTGACGGCCTACCTCGTTCGAGATCAGGTCATTCTAGTATTTGGGTTATTGTTGATCGCCTCACTAAGTCTGCTCATTTTGTTCCTATTAAGTCTAATAGGACTGCTTCGCATTTGGCTAAGTCATATGTCAAGGAAATCGTGAGACTTCACGGTGTTGCTAGTTCTATTGTGAGTGATCGTGATTCTTTATTCACGAGTCATTTTTGGAAGAGTCTTCAGCAAGCTTTAGGAACGAAGCTTAATTTTTCTACAGCTTATCATCCGCAGTCTGATGGACAGACTGAACGGGTGAATCGTATCTTGGAAGATCTTCTCCGTATTTGTATTTTTGATTTTGGTGGAAGTTGGGAGGATCACCTACCTCTTGTAGAGTTCACCTACAACAATAGTACTCAATATAGTATCGGTATGGCTCCTTTCGAAGCCTTATATGGAAGGCCATGTCGATCACCTTCTTGTTGGTTGGAATCTGGAGAGAAGCTTAATCTTGGTCCAGATTTTGTTCGTGATTCTTCCGAGAAGATTGATCTTATCCGATTGAGAATGAAAGAGGCACAAAGTCGCCAGAAATCCTACGCGGACAACCGTAGGAAGCCTCTCGAATTCTCAATTGATGATCTTGTTTTTATTCGTGTTTTTCCTTTGAAAGGGGTTATGCGTTTCAGTACGACTGGGAAATTGGCTCCTCGCTTTATAGGACCATTTTCTATTACTGAACGTATTGGCCCTGTGGCTTATAGAGTTTCACTTCCAGCTCATTTATCTGGCATTCATGACGTGTTTCACGCCTCGCAACTTCGGAAGTGTCTTCGGGAGTCGGATTCTGTTATTGCTTCTCCTGATTTGCAAGGGCTTGAGGTCTCACCGGAATTATCTATTGTACAGCAACCTATTCGCGTGCTTGACACGGAGGTGCGACACCTTCGGAATAAGGATGTGCCGCTCGTTAAAGTTTAATGGTCCGCTAATCCCAATGACTGTACTCGGGAAACCAGAGAGTTTGTCGAGCGATCTTATCCGGGTTTTCTTTCTTCGCTTTGAAACGGTGAGTATGTCTTTTCATCTCGAGCTTATTTCCTTTTCTTATGATTGATTGTATGTATGTAGTTGTTACAAATATCATCTCTAGGAATTGCGGGGACGCAATTTTGTAAGGAGGGGAGATCTGTAACAACCCGCATATTTAACGATTTGATATTTAAATGTTTAATTTAAATATAACGTCGTTAGTCGGATTTTTGGGTCCGAAAAGCTACTTTCTGCAAATGGCCGAATTGGAACCCGAAACTACCTCCATTGGTTCCAAAATGGTGTTTGCGATCTTTTTGAGTATAATCTTTGATATGTTTGGAGTTTGTGAAATTTTGACCCTTTTTCTATTGGGTTTGGGTTCAGCCCACTAGTTTAACTAATACCCTAACCCCACCCCTTCTCTTCATTCATCCTTATTTCATTTCATTTCTTAAGCTAGAACTGAAAATGGTGGAAGGGAAGAGGAAATAGAAATTGCAAGCCCTAGTTTCTTCTTGTAAACTTGATTCTTGCTCAAAAATCAAAGAGAATCCATTGGTAAGCTCTTCTTCATCTTCTCCAACTCTTCTCCTCTTCAATTTCAGAAAATTTCCTAAACCTAAATTGGGAAATATGTGTTTTATTCTTAAATTGAAGCTTGTTGAGTTGAAGTAGTGTTTGGTTGGTCTTCTCCTTGTTATTGAGCTCCATCTTCTTGTTTTTGGGTTAAAGGTGAGTTTTGAACTCACATCTACTTCTCTTGATTTCATTGATGTTGGGTATGAATTCCTAGCACTTGTTCATATGCACTTGCTTTTAG
Organism: Allium cepa; assembly: GCA_030765085.1. NCBI lineage: Eukaryota > Viridiplantae > Streptophyta > Magnoliopsida > Asparagales > Amaryllidaceae > Allium > Allium cepa. The sequence continues at coordinate 77,368,075 of CM060946.1, forward strand.
TTTGGATTGAATTGGTGAATATCCGAATTTTTAGTGTTTGGGTTCAATTCTTTGAAATCCTAGCTTTGATGTTTTGATCATGTTTTTGGTGATGAATCGAAGTGCTTATAGGGCCGGGTAGCCGCTTGGCGTAAATCCCTAGCGTCTGTGCTCGTCCGATTGAAAGTTGGGAGAGTTTGCACTTCATTGGTAATAAGTAGGAAATGCAGAAAATTGGGTTCAGTCGACTGGATCCTCTGTTCAGTCAACTGAGCTGAAGCCCGAAATGTTTCTGGACAATTTTCAGTCGACTGAACAGGGATTTCAGTCGACAGACCTGCTCCTGTTTTCCTGTTTTGCCTATTTATGCTCGTTTTGATTGGTTTTTCGGATTTTATCGATTCATGTTGGTTCTTAGTGGTTTTTATTGCTTCTTTGGCTTTGATAACTTATCCTTGACTTCATTCACGGGTTTTTATAAAATAATCTTTCGAATTATATTAAAAGCTCCCTTCTCCAATTTATTAATTCTAATTAAAACACATACGTCTTCGCACTCCGAGCGATGTGGGAGGAGAATTAAATGATTGTATAAAATGCGTGAAATGAACACGTGCGTTCATCTTTTCAGTTAATTCCCAATCTATTCGTTTGAACGTTTTGACCTTTGGTTTGGTTTACCGATGATATGAGGTGAACTTTGTACTGCTTTGAGTGTGAAATTAACTAACGGATAGTAAACCGTTTATTGCGAACGAGTGGTTATGGGACTCACGTTACCACTTTTCGGATTCCTTTTTGAGAGTTATGACACATTCCGCCAGTTAGTGGTGTCTAGTACTGGGTCTTCGACCTTCACCACTACGGTTTGTTGCCTTCGGGTATGTTCCTTCGGGTTTGTGCCTTCGGGTTTGTTGCCCTTTAGTATTGCTTCCGATGTTGGTCGTTATGAGCCGCATGGGTGATATTGGGTTGCCCTTTAGTATCGCTTCCGATGTTGGTCGTTATGAGCCGCATGGGTGATATTGGATTTGGAGTCTTCGGGCTCATGGATCCTTGTTTGTACAGTACTGAGCTCGAGCAAATTTTCTGCTGTTTCATTCATATGTATATTCCCTAGGTATCGCCCTTCGATGTTGGTCATTATGAGCCGCATGATGTGTAGCGTTTACCTTGTGGAACTTGTATACATATTGGTATTTGTTATTGCCTTTTGGCTTGCTATGGGATATTCTTATCCTTTGTTTCTATATGTTGTCGATGATATGAGGCTTATTTTATATGATTCATCTTTCGTTAGATGATTGTGTTATCTCTTTTAGAGATATCTATTATGCTTTGTAACCTTGCAGGTTTATTGTTGTTCAGTTTATCTATCTGATTTGTTTAGCTAGACTGACCTGTGTATTTCATACTCGGGTCAGACCGAGTTGTTTCAGGTTAGGTGCTTTTGGACTTAGCCTATTTTACTTCCGCATGGACTATTCAGCTTGTTCCTTTTTGTTATAGCTTTTGTGTAGTCCTATTTTGTAGTAACTCTGATATGTATTATTTTGACTCGTCTGTATATTGTGGTTTGCTATACCACTTGACATGTATTAGTTTGTATACTCTGTTATGTATCTGTATATATGTATATGATGATTTACTGTTCTGTGATGTATATTACATTTGAGTTGTTATATTCTGTTCTGATAGATCCAACCACCTATGGTTTTGTTTTAAGTATTCATTGAATATGTCGATCTGTTTGGTATGACTATTGTCGATATATTCAATAGATTGTTAGAGCAAGGCTATAGATGGTCGCTCCTAACCAGCCTTATTCTCCGTGTTAGTTGACGGCATTACCCCGTAGTGTCCTTGGCTAGCGTGGGTATAGAGGTGGGGCATCACAAAGAAAGGCTTTCGAATCTTTTGGTTCATGATGAAAATCTCGTAAGTGTTCATCATTCTACTATAAAATTCTAAGTTGGTATTAACTCAATTGGGAAACAATGATGAATCAGTGGAATGGAAGCATGAGACCATGCGACTCATGTGACCAGAAAGATATTTAAATGAAAAAACCAACTTAACCAAAACCCCATAAACATGCATTTCAATTTGGATTGCAACTAACCTTTGTAAATTTTAATTAATATCTTATCAGATTATTTCTTCCTTGGTATGCAATTATCTGTTTCGTTGCAAGTATTATCTAATCACACTAAAACCTGTCAAGGATTTTGGACTATTTCGTATTATTACTGCTCTGATGAAGCATAAAGTTTAGTATTTTAAAATTATTGGTCCTATAATTTTAGTGCGTAAACTTCCATGCAGGGTACAAAATAACCAAACGTTGCTGATTTTATTTTATTTATGAATTGTAAAGTTATTCCAAAAGATTATAAGCAATTAATGGGCTTCCCATCGTTCGTGTAACCAATGCTTCGATTTACTTCAGTTAGAACATGATCCTTACTACTAAAAAGCTTTATAAAAGATATTTTAGTTTCACTGGAACTCATGTTAGCATGCAAATGAAAATATGATGGAAGAATACTTTTTCCCAATTTATACAATGTTTACGATTTAGTATTTTAAATTAACCGATTGCTATAAATGTTCAAGTTTTTACCTTGCCACTTCTATTTAAATGATCATTGATAGCATGGAAAACTGGGCATACTACATCACTACTAACGTTGTTATCTTCAGAAGATACTAAGCACAATGAATTTTTTCCATCTCTTAAATTGATATCAGGCATCATTTGTAATCCACTATCACAATTTTTGTTGACAATGTCCATTTTGTCACCTGAATGGGAGCAAAATTTGAAGTAGAAGCTAAAATTGGGTAATCTTTTACATGAAAGTAGTGCAAAATAAATTAGAACACAAAGGCAGTATATCCCAATATCATTATAGTCAAGTTCATTCTGGTAAGTTTAAACTAAATAGGCAGTAGAAAGAGGCCCTCATATGCATGTAATTAGCCAAAAGATATGTTATGAAGGATATGCTCTTTGGATCAAGTTCTGTCAATCTATAGTCATATTACAGTGTATGTCTACAAGTTCGTAGCACATATTTAATCCTCAAACCAATAGCATCTTCAAACCGTGTATTGTCAAATGTGATTTTTTCATTACTTAAAAAAAAGGCAAATTATTACTTGTTTGATTAATGTTAAACATTGCTATAACCAATTTTCAATAACAAGCAAAAAAAGATTTGTAAAAAGAATCCAGATTAAAACATAGAAGTCACTGTGAACATTTATACTTAAAAAATGAAAGGTAACTCTTCATTTAAGAACACAACAAACATGAATTCTAAACAACAAGCAACATTCTTCACTTTACGCCTCAATAGCCTGTATTATTCAACGATGAAACCCAAACCTCTGATTTCATCTGATAGCCATCTAATTAAAATTAGACGAAGATAATAGATTCTTAAGAAAAAAATATAAGAAATTGAGGATGAGGAAGTGCCTTTTTGGATTATATGTTTATTTCTTTTTCAAAAGGTTAAGATTTATGTTTGTATATTGCTTGCATTACAATTATATAGCCAGCCATCAGCATAGTTAAACATTCATAGAAATATATGGTAAATTCAGGAATTGGTATAAGAACATCACTTCAAATTTCATCACCTCAAAACTACTTAGAATAAAATGCCTCATTGCCATGCGCAAGTCGCCAGAAGTAAATCCTCAATCAAGCCTCACCCTTAAACCATCCTCGTCACTCAGTTGCCTACGTGTATGCTTTCTCCTCTGTGTGTTTTCCTCAATACATTGTCGACCTCCTCTGTTGCCAGCAGCGCTAGCATTTCTTGCGCATGAAATTATAATATTTTTTCTCTTCATTAATCGATTTTGGGGTGAAGCCAGAGACGAAGTGATTTTAGAAGATGAAGTTACGGGATTTGATGGTGGGAATGATTTGGCCGTATGAGATGAAGATTCTGCGAAACTATAAAAGTGGACGAGAAAGAAAAAAGGAGGAACATTTTTTTGAGGATTTGATTCATTTCAGAGAAGATAAGAAAAATTATGAGCTGCCACATAAAATTTTAGCAAAATTTCACTGAATTAATGGCGGGAATGATTTGGCCGCGTTTATACCATAATTTTTATATTTTAGATAGGTCAATGGTTGCATATAACATGAAACGCGACCGATTAATGCAATCAAAAGAAGATTCTCTTGTAGTGAATATGTACACATGTACACATATCTGTACACATGCAAACAATTTTCAACCTTACTTCAAGCATGAACTCAAACAACAGATTAAATTCCAGAATTTTAAAAGGTTTACTCACTTTAAAAGAAGAAAACAGAGAGCTTGTTAACCTATAAGTTGATTTGTTCCTGAGTTTGAAAACCTGAGTTTGATCAATCTTTGATTTTTTTAGTTGAAGCTTTGAATTTTGTTAACCACTTGATGGCTTTGTTGTTTGAAATTTATTTACAGACTTGAGCTTTTAATCTTTGTTTCTTTTAATTGCTTTTGATCTTGATTTACTGGAAATACAGGGTGTTTGAGATGATTTTGATTTACTTATCTTTGGATCGGGTTGAACAAATTTATACAGGTTGGAGTTTTTGAGATTATTCTCTGGTTTGTGTTTTAAGGCTTGAGTTTTGGAAAATGAAGATAAGAAGAAATGAGTGAGAGAAGTTAGAGTGGTTTATATATCTTATTTCTATTATTTTCTAAATAAAAGAAAATAGAAAAAAAATTTACACTTGTTAAAACTTTGCTTAAATTGATTACACTTGTTAAATTATGTGTTAAAGATTTAACACTTGTCTTGTTGCATTTTTATATAATTTTTAAATCTTATTTTCTACTTTTACAGATACATTATCCTTTATTTATATATATACAATTTAAAAGAAAATGTTTTAAACTAATTATAAATTGAATAAATCACATATATTTTATTTTTAAATTCAAATTATTTTATTAAGATATTTGTTTAAATTTTACATTAAAATTAAAATTCAAATCTATCCATATATATTTTTTAAATCAAAATAATTTTAAAATATTTATTATTTTGAATTTTAAACTCAAATGCAAATTAAAATCTTACACATATATGCAAATCAATACTTATCTATTTTGTTCTGAAAATTTTCAAATTAATTTTAATTATTTCCATAGTTTATATTAATTACTAATTTTCAATTTGATTAAAAAAAAGGGATGTTACAGATATCAAAATACCATATCCTCAAAACCACATCATTTTCGAAATCACATTTACTTTCAAAATTATATCACATTTGAAATCATATCACTTTCGAATTCATATTTTCAAAAATAGATTAAATCCTCGTTTAAAATCATCATATTTCTCAAATATGTCATTTAAATCCCTACTTATGTTATAACATTATTAAACCTTGTTCGCTTTAGAATCAGTGCTTTAATTATAAACATTTTCACTTTACACCATCTAAAATTTATAAAATAATTTTGATAGTTATAAATAGTTTAATTTGTTTAACATAGTTTTACATAGACATAAAATAGGTTTAAAATAGATTAAATAAATTTAAAAAGGACTAAAATAGATTAAAATACTTTAAATAGATTTAAAATAGTTTAAATGGTTTAAAATAGATTAAATAGAATTAAAATAAATTAAAATTGTTTTAAATAATTTAAAATAGTTCAATATAGTTTAATATAGTTTAATAAAGTTTAAATGATTTAAAATAGATTAAAATATATTAAAATAAATTAAATAGATTAAAATAGATTAAGATAGTTTAAATAGGTTAATTAGTTTAAAATAGGTTAAATTAAATTAAAATAAATTAAATAGTTTAATATGATTAAGTTGGTTTAAAATAGATTAACTTATTTTAATAGTTGAAAATCATAAAATTGGAATTTAAAAGAACATTTACAGTTTATATTGAGATAATAAATTTTGAAATTAACATCATGTTTAACCATTTCTTCCATTCCAACATTTTAATAACATAATTTCGATAAATGTCATTTATACTTCGAATTCAACTTCAAAATTTCAATTTTAACCAATTCGAATTTCAACATTTAAAGCTACGATTTTTGAAAATAATTCACTTTGTATAAATAAAGTTTTCTTTAAAATATCATTTCTAAATTCAAATTTAAGGATTTAAAAAATCATTTAACTTAACCAATCCAGTGTCCGTATATAATTCTCTACCTTATGGTCAAGTGATACGGATATTATCGTTTCAATCCGCAATTACTTATATTTATGGATATATATCATTTCAACCCGCAATCTCGAATTAATTACAAATCCATGAAATCGCTTGAGTCTATCATTTCAACTGATAACGATTCCTCCCTAATCTGTTAGATCGTACGGGTATATATCATTTCAACCCATAGGAAAGTTGCATTGTTATAACAATATAAAATACAACATCCAGTCATCCAATATCAACAACCATACATCCATCACAATCATCATCCAAATCAACCAATAAACATCAATAGATAACTGATTATCATTTACAGGTATTAAATTGACAATTAAATTCAATATTGAATTGAACTACGATTAAATGCAATAAAAGTCAAATTTAACTAGAATGGCAATTTAAACAAACCAAATGTCTATCACTTAATTTCTATCATAAGATAGTTTGGTAATTGTGAGTGGGTTAAAACACTCACCTTTGATTTTAGCCCATAAAATCCAAATAGAAGCGTAAAAACTCAACAGTCTCCAAATTCAGCTAAATCGGTTTCATGTTGTTCGGAATTTAAATATGAATCCAACAGAAGAATCGTGCGTGAATCAAAGTTTATAGGAAAAAGATATTCATGTTATAAGAAATATTATTAAAATAAAAATTAGTACACATTAAAAAAATTAACAAATTTTAATACTTACGTTTTTTCTCAAAATGAGGCTTAAGGAAAAGATTGAAGAACAACTATGATGAGAACAAGAGGCATACGAAAAATGAAAAAAAATCATGTTTCATAAAAGAAAGCTTTTGGATTTGCAAGAATAAGAGCTTTTGAATATGAGGTGTCAGGAGAAACAAAACGCAAATGAAGAAATAAGCTGCAGGCTATTTATTATTAGAAAATGAAAACGGAGGGACAAAAAAAATGTCACATTTTATTTTGAAAGCTCCAGGCATTAATAATGCATAATGAAATGTACGTAGGAATAGAAAACATTGCAAACCAAAAGGAAATAAAATTTTGTAAACGTGAAAATGAGGTGGCAAGAATTAAATACAACCTAAAAGTCCAGGCTCGGGTATTAAATTGAAGGAAAAATGAACGGATCAAGTATTAATAATAAGCTGGTAACTATTTTAAAACGTTCATGCAACACTTAATAACAAAAGAAATCAAGGGACCATGTACGTCGCACCACCTTTTGAAATTCAAATTTTTTGAAACGTAATCAAATTAACTTCATTAACTCAAATAATATTCAAATTTGTATGCATTTAGATTTTTATCTACGCACAATAAAAAATTTATACTAACCTCAAAAATGAAAACATTCAATTTGGTTTTCCCAAAATGATCTTTTATTTCTATTAAAACACCCTTTTTGTTTGACACAAAACGTACGTTTCTTTTATTAAATCTATTAATTGCAATCAATGTTTTCTTTCCCTTTTAATTGAAATATTCCAATTACATTAATTGCAATTACGTACAAAGTTAAATTTTAAAACAGACAACTAAAATAGATGAAAAATAGAACAATTGTTTATGTATACACATTTATAAATTTGTTGTTTATACATAAGAGTAATAAATAACTTACTGAAATAGATTATTTTCCTATTCTTATAATCATTCTGTAAGCCAAATCATAGTTCAAATAAACATATGTCTCTTCCTTTAAAATCAATCATTCTATTCTTTAATTTAATGAAATTAAACCTACATTCACAAATGAAACATTCATTTTATTTGATGTAAATGTTCTTTTCATCAAATCAAACTTCTCTTATATTTTCACAAAACATAAGCTATTTTTAGTTACGCCTATTGATTTACAGTTCAGTATCTCTCTCCTATTAATTGAAAATTTTCAATTACATGAATTTCAGTAGATTAGGTTTGAAAATGGGCTAAATGAATGTAATGAGGAGTAGAACAATTATTTTCAATCCAAAAGTAATTTAAACATATTTATGCGCTATCGGATACAAACAATAATTATACATTTCTTGCTAAATAATAGTTTCTCATCTCTACAATCAATCTTTCAGCTACCAAACATTTCAAATAAATAAACATATGTTCACTCCTTTACTAAACTTATTTATTTTTATTCTTTTATTTTGACTTACACTCCTGTTATTAAATCAACCAATACCTTATAAAATTATTAACATAGATTTCTATATTATTATTCTCATTTTCTACAATTGATGCTTTTTCATACATTGACCACAATATTTAATTATATTTAATTCCAATCAATTATATTCTAATTCCAATAAATTGATTGAAATAGATTTCAATCTTTTTATCCAATCAATAATTACTTTATGGACATAGTTAACATTGGTTTACATCTTATTGCATTAATATTCTACAATTATCATCTTTTACCATATTAGTTGCAATATTTCTATTATTTTGAATCTTTATCGACTTTCACATTAATTATAGTTTAAAATCCGAATAAATTAATTTATCTTTGTTTCGCTCCTTTTAGTAAATCAACTACAACCTTATGAATGTAATTGACATTTCTGAACATCTTGTTGCATTCACCTTTTCCATTTATCGTCTTAACCCATTTTACATAATATTTAATTTCATTTAATTATAATTGATTAAATAAATTGGTAACAAATAACAATTTCCACCCTTTTCTACAATTAATAACATTTGTAAGTTCATTATCTACACACAGATGTCTTAACTACTTAACAACACTAATTTCATCCAATTACAATTTATTACATATTATTTCATTAATTAATACCACATTTAAATTATCAATTATTCTTTTAATCCAATTATAAATTAATGCCCATCTTATAACAAAATTTACAATCTATAACTAATCATAACTCTTTAACCATTTCAATAGATTGGAATTACATTTAAATCAATGATTAATTACCTTAAATTAATACTATTACATTTCATTCCAGTTATATTCTTATTGTTAAATCACAAGTTTTTATTTATTCCAACATTAAATCACAAAACCTTATTAAATTAACTATTTTTAATTATCAAAAATTACGGGTTGTTACACTCTCCCCCACCGAAAACTTTTCGTCCTCGAAAAAGAAAAAGAAGGGATATGGGATTGATATAACTTATTCAAAATACTAAATTTATAAACAAGAAATTTTCATAATTCAATAGTTTAAATAAAATATATCAATTTATAATAATTATATCCTTTTATATTCAAGTTAACAAAAGTTTGGAAAACATTTCATAAAATTTTCTAAGCCCAAGGTTCACGGAAAATTTCGGTAGAATCTCCTTCATACGGAGAGGTCTGGGAAATATAATAATATCAATAATAACAATATATATCATATAGTTCAAAATAAAATATCCCAAACAATCGAAAAATGATATACTATTACTAGAAAGCTGTAATCCGAAGACGTATCTATCTGTCGGGCAAACAAACGCTTATTTATGAAACCAAAAGCAGTAGCTATTGCTTATATTAAAGAAAAATTATTTAAGTTGTTTGTAACGCCCCACCCCGAGACCCACGTTAGTAAAGAGAATTAACGTGTAATTCCGTCTACTAAAGCGAAGAATTAGGCTGGTTAAGGGCGACCATCTGTAACTTTTCCTTAATCATCTATTGAAAATGTCGATGAATGCTATATGTATTGTCTTTTCACTTAAGAGGTTCGACGTGTCCAATAAATGACTAACACAAAGCTATAGGTGGCTAAGGATCTATCAGAACAAAACACGTCAACTAAATGAACATCTCATCATAGAACAGATATACATACATGAATGAACGTCTCATATACAATGATACATCACTTTATAATACTAATACTACAATTGGTGGTATGACAACCACACGAATACAAAAACGAATAAAATGAATATACATCATATCAGTGAAATAAACCTCTAAAAGGGGAGAGGCACGATCGCATAAGAAAGCATCATGAACTGCTACATCCAAAAGAGAATCTAATACCTGAAACAAACTCGGACTGACCCGAGTGAAAACCACACGGGTCAGGCGGGCTAGAACTTATCATTAGTAAAGGTGATTATAAGAAGAGATAAGGGGAAAACCATTCCATCGTTACCAATGGAATAATATAAGTCATCAAGTTATCTCTAGGGTGATACATCAATAGTTCATCATGATTGTATAGAGGAATACAATATGCATATTAGATAGACATGGTTCATCTAATTGTATATATAACCGAATGAAATGGGTGAGGATATGGACCATAAAGTTAATCTTCATAAGATAGTTAAAACTTCAAGAATCCATCATAAATAAAACTCGTCTAATAGAAACTTCTTAATTATTATACCTCATCTCATCGGTATAAATATAAATACATCTCAAATCCATCATTAAACTCATTATAAAGGAATCTTCGAAATCATTTATACCTCATCTCATTGGTATAAATATAAATATATCTTAAATCTAATATCAAAACTCATCATAAAAGCATTACCATAATTTATGCCTCATTTCATTGGTATAAATATATAATGTCTCAAATCCATCTTGATAGAGCCCGGAAAGAATCCAAAACATCATATTCGAAATCACAGATAAAACCATGTATGTCAATAAGCCTTTTTCTTACATAAGGCTATACTAAAGCATCATCATCAAAATAGTGAAATCGAAACGCCTAAAACCTCATGGAAAACAGCACGTGCATTTACATCTTGACTAGTACTACCATTATTTGCTACCATTCATCGTGATGACTTGGGGTCACATAACATCATAGCAACGTGATCATCTTGATTGACTATAGTCGGAAATATCTTGATGACACCCAGTCACAAAAACCCGAGTAATAACATCGTGGTGATTGGAGTCGAGTAATAACATCATGAATGTGATGACCTGGAATTTCTAACAATTTAAATTTGAATAATTAATTGATTTTAAGATATTAAAAGTTAATTTTAACATCAATTCAAGATATCAATATTTATTTGATAATTAAATCATTGAATTATATAGTTTAAATATTGAATTTAATAATTGAAATTGGGTAAATTGTTGAATCTAAAATTTTTAAGCCTGTTTAAAATAGTTTGAAGGCTTATAAAATTTATAATGATAATACTAGAGATAATAGAATAATTTGAATTTAATTTAAAGGTAATTTGTTCAATTTTAATAATATATCGTTTAAATTGGAATTAAAAATAGCTTTCCGAGGCGCAGTCTCGGAATTCGACAAAATCAGTTCCATTGGATCCGTAATAGTTAGTTATTATCGGATTTCAATTTTCGTAGCAATTGGAGTTGTCGTTTGACTCTGGCAGCTCGAAACGCTTAGATTTATTTTAATCGATTTAATTTAAAATCGATCGTTTTCTTCTGTAACTCGCGCATATGATTGAGTTAGCTTTCAAAAACACGTTCCATTGTGTTCGGAATGTGGGTAAACCTTATAATCACCTAACGGTATTGCTTAAGAGGAGTTCAAAATTTCAAGTAGTGATTAATGAGTCGTTTTGAAAGATTTATAATATAACAAAGGTTAAAGCCAAACACTAATAGATATTTTATCAACGCTCGTACGCAGGAAGCTACCCAATAGATATTTTATCTCTGTCCTCTTGTCTTTAAACAGAAAAAAAATCGAGTTCGGACTCACTTAAAAAAAAGGAAGACAAATTTAATGGTCGCAGCCTATTTAAAATCAATATCTCACCTTCAAGTCGATTCTCAAATCCAATCTCGGAAATAAAATTAATTTCTTCGTTTCAAATCGTCATGCCGCAACCTAGTATAGCATCGCCTTCTATTCGAACTCGTTCATTTCAGAAATGAAGCATCGCATGGCCGTAGCCGTAGTAAGCTACTCGAGGAGTTTGGGTTTGTTCGGCGAACGCGAGCGCGACGTGGTGGTCAACTAGAGTTTCTGTGGGTTTAGGGTTTGTGTGGTGGAGCTCGGTGATGTGGATTGGATATTGGGTAGTTATCGGCGACATCAGGGAGTTCGAGGCTGCGATATAGGGTTTCGTGCTCGTGAGGCCGACGGCGACATTCAGGAGGTGGAGTGGTGGATTTGCGACAGTGTGGTGAGAAGTTTTATTTTATTTTAAATTTTTCCTAAGTTTATAATATATGCTCATGGAAAGAAAAATTATTGTTACTGCTGTGTTGAGATTTAGATATGAACTTTTGTTAGTTTTCGAATTGTGTAATATGTGTAAAGATTTTAAAATATATATATATATATATATATATATATATAAAAGGGGGGATTAGTTTAAGAAAATTTAATTATTTGATTAAGTAAAGATTTGGTTAAACTAAATTTACAAAATGGTAATAACTTATATAATTATTTAATAACTAGATAATATTTTATAAATAGAAAATTAGTTTGAAATTGACTAATGGAATTTATTAAAGAGAAATTGATTTGTCCAAATTGTTTGAATATTCGTAAAATCATTTAATATTTATTCAAGATCTGAAAACATGGAAAACGAGTCGAGATAGAGTGGATTGCAAAGCAAAGGTAAAGGTGAGTAAATCACACTTTGTTGGGTTTTATTTAAATTTAAATGGTTGAATTTAAATAATTGGATGAATGATTGTGTTGTTTAGATGAATACTGATGATCTAGTAATTTCAAATTTTGGTTGGTTCTTGAGTTGATTGTTGTTTGACCCAAAGCATTTGGAATTTAAATGGTTTTAAACTTAAACCGTAAATAAGAAAATGGTGCAGTTTAAAATCAATAAAGGTTTAAATATTGGTGATTCATTAGATAGGTAAGATAATTTTAAATAATTAATTAAATTAATTAATGATTTGGGTTAATTAATCAAGTCATAATTAATTAGAGTGATTACTGGGTGGTTTCATAGGTATTACTTAAGTCAATTAATAAAATATAATTACTTTGTACATTTAATCGAGAGATAAATTAGGATAATTAATTAATAGGTGGAGACCAATCAAGTATGATTAATATTATGGTTTAATTCGTATAATTAGTTTAGATTAAGATAAATTGAAAATATAATTGGAAGTAAATAATTTATATAATTAATGAAGTAATTAAAGATTTGATTAATTAAGATTAATTAATCCATAATAAGTGACTCATGAGAAATTAATCAATATAAGTAATTAAGGATTAATGTAACTAATATAGATAATTAATTTATGAAGCAATTAAGATTTCTTATTGATTTGGTTAAGAATAATTAATATCGTGAAATTAATTAAAGATAATTACTTGAATGAAACTGAAAGATAATTAATCTAGGGCGATTAATTAAGATGAAAAATGAAGGAATGATTGATGAATTGATTTGTATGTGATTAAGCCTTGCTTATGGATGATTGATTGGTATTGGTAACTTTGAATGAGTTGATATCTCTGACATGAAATGTCGTGTATTTCATTTAGATAATTTGGGTTACGATAACATGTGACTCGAAGAGGCCAGGATCGGGTATTGGGGAGACACCCGGTACCACTTCCAATACCTTATAAATTGATAAGTTGGAATGAATGGATTTAAAATAATAGGATTATTTAATCTAAATTTTGGCACATAGAATACTTATTTTGAAATAAGTTATGATATGGCGAAGTGTGATTTTGTAAATTTATTCGAGAAATCAATAGGCAGGAATGAAATGATTTTAGTGGATGGGATTATTTTATCTAAGTTTGGTACTTAGGAATTTATATGTGAAATAAGTGTTGTCTATAGTAAATGGTGAACTGGTTAAATTGATAAAAGTTACCTGGGTTATTTAAGTTGTTTGCTTGGTATTCCATGTTTGTTGGGTTTACTCACGCTGGTTTCCAGCCTGACCCGGGTGTAACTTTGGTGTAATGCTCGGGTTAGACCGAGTAATACAGATTTTCAGGTAGGTACGTTCTGGAGCTCAGGAGGCAAGCAGGAAGCTACCCAATAGATATTTTATCTCCGTCCTCTTGTCTTTAAACAGAAAAAAAAATCGAGTTCGGACTCACTTAAAAAAAAAGGGAGACAAATTTAATGGCCGAAGCCTATTTAAAATCAATATCTCACCTTCAAGTCGATTCTCAAATCCAATCTCGGAAATAAAATTAATTTCTTCGTTTCAAATCGTCATGCCGCAACCCAGTATAGCATCGCCTTCTATTCGAACTCGTTCATTTCAGAAAGGAAGCATCGCATGGCCGTAGCCGTAGCAAGCTACTCGAGGAGTTTTGGGTTGTTCGACGAACGCGAGCGCGGGCGCGACGGGGTGGTCAACTGGAGTTTCTGTGGGTTTAGGGTTTGTGTGGTGGAGCTCGATGATGTGGATTGGAGATTGGGTAGTTATCGGCGACATCAGGGAGTTCGAGGCTGCGATTTAGGGTTTCATGCTCGTGAGGCCGACGGCGACATTTCAGGAGGTGGAGTGGTGGATTTGCGACAGTGTGGTGAGAAGTTTTATTTTATTTTAAATTTTTCCTAAGTTTATAATATATGCACATGGAAAGAAAAATTATTGTTACTGCTGTGTTGAGATTTAGATATGAACTTTTGTTAGTTTCCGGGTTGGGTAATATGTGTAAAGATTAAAAAAAAATATAAAAGGGGGGATTAGTTTAAGAAAATTTAATTATTTGATTAAATAAAGATTTTGTTAAACTAAATTTACAAAATGGTAATAACTTGTATAATTATTTAATAACTAGATAATATTTTATAAACAGAAAATTAGTTTGAAATTGACTAATGGAATTTATTAAAGAGAAATTGATTTGTCCAAATTGTTTGAATATTCGTAAAATCATTTAATATTTATTCAAGATCTGAAAACATGGAAAACGAGTTGAGATAGAGTGGATTGCAAAGCAAAGGTAAAGGTGAGTAAATCACACTTTGTTGGGTTTTATTTAAATTTAAATGGTTGAATTTAAATAATTGGATGAATGATTGTGTTGTTTGGATGTATACTGATGATCTTGTAATTTTAAATTTTGGTTGGTTCTCGAGTTGATTGTTGTTTGACTCGAAGCATTTGGAATTTTAATGGTTTTAAACTTAAACCGTAAATAAGAAAATGGTGCAGTTTAAAATCAATAAAGGTTTAATGATTGGTAATTCATTAGATAGATAAGATAATTTTAAATAATTAATTAAATTAATTAATGATTTGGGTTAATTAATCAAGTCATAATTAATTAGAGTGATTACTGGGTGGTTTCATAGGTAATTACTTAAGTCAATTAATAAAATATAATTACTTTGTACAATTAATCGAGAGATAAATTAGGATAATTAATTAATAGGTGGAGACCAATCTAGTATGATTAATATTATGGTTTAATTCGTATAATTAGTTTATATTAAGATAAATTGAAAATATAATTGGAAATAAATAATTTATATAATTAATGAAGTAATTAAAGATTTGATTAATTAAGATTAATTAATGCATAATAAGTGACTCATGAGAAATTAATCAATATAAGTAATTAAGGATTAATGTAACTAATATAGATAACTAATTTATGAAGCAATTAAGATTTCTTATTGATTTGGTTAAGAATAATTAATATCGTGAAATTAATTAAAGATAATTAATCCAGGGCGATTAATTAAGATGAAAAATGAAGAGATGATTGATGAATTGATTTGTATGTGATTAAGCTTTGCTTATGGATGATTGATTGGTATTGGTTGCTTTGAATGAGTTGATATCTCGGATATGAAATGTCATGTATATCATTTGGATAATTTGGGTTAGGATAACATGTGACTCGAAGAGGCCAGGATCGAGTATTGGGGAGATACCCGGTACCACTTCCAATACCTTATAAATTGATAGGTTGGAATGAATGGATTTAAAAGAATCGGATTATTAAATCTAAATTTTGGCACATAGAATACTTATTTTGAAATAAGTTATGATATGGCGAAGTGTGACTTTGTAAATTTATTCGAGAAATCAATAGGCAAGAATGAAATGATTTTAGTGGATGGGATTATTTTATCTAAGTTTGGTACTTAGGAATTTATATGTGAAATAAGTGTTGTCTATAGTAAATGGTGAACTGGTTAAATTGATAAAAGTTACCTGGGTTATTTAAGTTGTTTGCTTGGTATTCCTTGTTTGTTGGGTTTACTCACGCTGGTTTCCAGCCTGACCCGGGTGTTACTTTGGTGTAATGCTTGGGTCAGACAGAGTATTACAGATTTTCAGGTAGGTATGTTCTAGAGCTCAGGAGGCAAGCAGGATGGCAACATCGCTTGGAATATTCCGCTGTAATTATATTATTGTAATTCTGCGATAAATTGATTGAATATGACCAGCATTTGAATATATGTGAAACTCTGATGTATTGAAATGTAATCAATAGATATAGTATTCTTTTGTAAGCTATTGTTATTTATTATTATATTTTATCCGCTGTGATTGTGAGATGTTTGGTGTTTCTGTTCTTCTTCTTCTATCTCTTTCTTCTTTTTCATAACTATCTGGAATTTTCGGCTTCGAAAATTTTGGGTCGTTACAGTTGATATCAGAGCTGAAAGGTTAAGCGAGAACCTTGGCTTTGGTGGGGATTACTCATTGAATAGAGTCTGTAGTACTCTAGAATGAGTTGAGTATATATATACATATATATATATATATATATATATGAGAGCGTACTTGTTATTTGCTTATAAAGGTTTTAAATGGTTTTACATAAAAATATATTTTGATATATAAAGCAATATTTCCTTCTAATGAATATTAAGGTGGATGGTTGTTAAATTATTGAAACTAAGATAAGAAGTAATATAAAATACAACCAAATTGAAACTTATAACCAAAGTTGAAGAATAAACTTATATAACAAAATGGAATTTGAAATATAGATTGTAAATGTAATTTATAAATTGAATAAACTTCATAAATAAATGAGATTATAATTTGAAATAAAATTCTAGAGTAATGTTTAAATATGAATTGGATGGATTGGGAATTTGGAATTTTTGGGAAATTTTAAAATTCCTTTGGATTTGGAAGTGGTTTCCAAAGGTTTTGGAAAAATAATAGTAGTTTTTCAAAAATATTTTTGTGTTGAATTTGAAATCTGGGAGATTTGAAAATTAAAAATATTTAAAGAGATAAAAGCATTTAACTCTTTTGGTCACTGGAAAATAACGTCGGTGATGACTGCAGCATTATCGAAGTTTATTTTCGAGTTTCTAGAAGAAAAATTGCTACCAAATTATTTTAAATCGGGATTGTTTGTGAACTGGGTTTGGTTTTGAAATTCAAAGGGGTAACTAAATTTGCCAAAGAACTTTGGATATAGTTGAATCCTAAGGGGATATTGAAATTTTGGAAATTTGTTTAAACTCTGGAATCTTGATTAAAATGTTTATGGGATAATAAAAATATATTGGTTAAACAAAATGTATAATTCTAAGTTAAAAGCAAAATGTGAATGTAATTGATTATAAATAGAAGTTGTAAAATTGGAAATTATAATTTAAGTTGTACAAGTTTAAAAATCAAATGGAAATTGCTTTGAAGTTGGAAGAAATTGAGAATTAATTCAACTTGAATTGGGGTTAAACCAATTTCAGTGGAAATTGAAGTTATTTAAATTGGAATTGGAAGTTGGGAAAGTGAACAGTTTTGGCTCTGGACTATTTCCAATATAAATGGTTTTAATATAAACTTATTTTTTTAGCTATTAAATGTATACAACCTTTCTTTCTTAAAGCCAAAATATTTTATACTTGTTTTACAATTATTTTTGGAACTAGTTAACCAATTTTCAACTGCTTTCTAAACTCATTACTATTTTTCAACTATGTTACAGATTATTTACTACTTTATAACTATTTTGCAAATATCTAAAATTTCTGAGACTATTTAGCTATTTTTTTCAAACTATTTCATAATTAGCTAACTATTTTATAGCTATATTTCAAACCAATAATTATTTTTCAACTATTTACCCATTTTTAAATTTTCAAGCTATTTTCTAAATATAAACTGGTCGGAGTTCAAATTGTTATGTATTTAATACCCAACTGAGATAGGAATTGAAGAGATAATCCAAATGGGGATTAATGTAAAGGTGGATAAGTGAATGGAAAAGAAATTGATATTGAAAAGAGTAATCAAATTGGAATATTTGATTTTGAATAAACAAAGTTATATATCTTTGTTTTATTAAAGATGAAACCCCCTTGTTGAATCTATTGCTGGAAGGAAAAGGATTTTTGAATGTGTTTGAAGTATAAATGGGGTTTTATACAAGTTTGAAATGATCCAAAGTTTTAAAAATTATATATATCTGTATATATATAAAGGATCTTATGAGGATTTTGGAAAAGATTTTGCGAACCTTTGGATTTGGAAAGGCTTTTGATTTTTGCGTAAAATCAATATTGAATTTGGAAAGCCTAGTTTGAGAATTATCGATTTTGGGATAATCGATTTTGTGTAAAGGAGCTTTGTATAATATCATACTAGGTGTATGATTTTAAGATACTATATGTGTATAGTATAAAATTGTTTTTATGATGGCTCTGGGGAAAAAGGCGCTTCCTTGAAATGAACTTCTCAGGAGTGCCACCGGATGGTGCTGCCTTGAGCCCCAAGGGGGGGTTCTAAAGTTGATCCTGTGAGGAGCCCGGACAAAGCTAGTTCTTGAGGATTATGCATAGTGTATACCATAGTGGAAGTCGTGTGTGCCGCTGAGAGCCAACAGTCTGCGTTTGATTTTATATCGGTAGACTGCGACCTATGGTATAACATAGCGGAAGTCGTTTATGCCACTGAGAGCCAACGGTCTGCGTTTGATTTTATATCGACAGACTGCGACCTATGTAGGAGTGGAGAAGTTTCATTTCAACAGCGAAGATTTGAGGCCGCATAGAGCCTGCTGTTACATGGACTTTTGCTGCGACGGCAACGTAACCCTGGATGTAACTGTGATCTGTTGTGTGGGTTCCATGGCGTAATCAAGAGGCCGCGGAGAGCCTGCAGTTGCATGGACTTTTGCTGCGACGACAACGTAACCCTGGGATGTAACTGTGACCATGGATGGGGGTGATGATTTCCAGAGCATTCACACCAAAGATATTTTCTCTATTTTCAAAAACTGTTTTCTATATTTTCAATAACATTATTTTCCAAATATTTTCACTGGGTGTTGAAAACGGGTTTACCAAATACTTATAGATTTTCAGTCCTACGCCTGATCAACGTATGATTGAATTTCTGTGAGTACAAGGATGGACTGGTTGAGACATCGAGTTATAAAAGTATTTTTATAAAGAGCTATTTTGTTAAGTGATGTGAATTTAAAAGCATTTCTAAAATTTTAAATAAAGGTGTTGGAATTTTGGGAAAATAAAAAGGAAATCCAAACTAGAATTTCAATGAAGTGATTTGTAATTAAAATCGAACATTGATTTAGAAATTGGAAATAAGCTAATTGGTTAAATAATTGTGTGATTGAGTATGTTAATAAAATTTAACTTGGGTAAACAAATGGATTGTAAATTAATAATATTTGGTAATGAATTCGAATCGTAAATAGAATTCGACTTGGATTTGATAATGAATTAAATAAGAAGAGATGTTGTAAAATAAAAATAGAGTTGGATTGAAAATGTGATGGTTTGAACTACAAATAAAATTCAAGGGCGATTTGACTAATGTTTAATGAAATTTGGAAGAAAATTGGATATAAGAAAAGTGATTATAATAGTAATGTTTTGAGTTGCAAAACAAAACCCAAGTGAATAGTAATAAATTGAGAGTGGCCTTGTATTAATAAAATAAATTCGATAACGAATTAAGTAAGCAAATTAAAATTTTAAAACGGGTTAATTGATTTAAATAATAAATGGATGAAGTCTGATTGAATAAAAAAAACTAAATCAAAGCTGTGATTGGAATTGGATTATCAGACTGAACTTAAATTTGGTGGTGTATTAATTTGACGTATAAATGAGTTCAGTATGTGGTTGGATATTATTTTGATAAATTGAGAAGATGGATTAAAATTAAAATTTAAATGGACGGGCTTATTGAATTTAATGGAAGTTGATTAAATGTGAATCAAATAAAAGTAACTTAATTGTGATGTTGGAATAAATTAAAGTAAATTAACTTAAGTTTAAAAATTTATGGAAGCTTGGCTTCGAATAAGGGTGAAAGCCCATTCAATAAAAACTTGGATTGAATTAATTTGGGAAATGTTATTAATTTATCAGTATTGAATGTGCCAAGCTTAATAAATTGTTTTGAATGAATCCAATATGGGGATGAAATAAAATGCAATGTACGGTTGATAAATAAATTAGAAATGAAGTGAAATTAAATTCAGAATGAGTTGAAAATTAATTTAAAGTAGATTATAAACTGAAATAGATACTCTTTTAAGCGAGTATCGCCAATTATATATGAAAATAATTGTCGTTGTTGCAAACAAAAGAAATTAAAATTCTTTGGGTTGAGAGAGATTAAATAAATTGGTTTTAAAATTAATTGAAGTAAATATGAACTTGTTTGGATTAAAACTTAATTGAATGTAAGCAATTGAGTTGTAAACCAATAAAATTGAATGGAATGGTATATTTTTGATTGAAAGAAATTGAATTAGTGTTGAAAACATATAAATTGCTCGTGGAAATTATTTTAAATGCATTTCTTTTAGAATTGAAGTGTTATAGTTGTTTATGTAAGAGAAATGTTATAAACTTTATATATAGTGCTTATATGTTTAAATTGAGTAAGTACATGTATCTGAAGACTGTTTGGCTGGATTTGGATTGCACTAATTGCTAAAATAAATAAGCCGCATGCTTAAAATGCTAAATAAGGTACGCCTACGCAATAAAAATAGGAAATATGAACTGTTTTTTCTTTTTCCGACCGCGTGGATCGATGTATACATATTTATATCTCTTGTCAAATTGCAAAAGCTCCTCCTTATAAAGGAGACTCTGTCAAAATTTTGCGAAAATTTTGGGAGTTAGAAAATTTTTGGAAATTTTTGGGAAAAATCTTGTTAACGACAAAACAATTTCAAATTTGAAACTAAAGTAAATTGGCAAATGAAACTACTATGAATCAGTTATGAATGAAAAATAAAAATACAATATTCAAAATTTAAAGTAAATTGAAATTGTATAAAGTGGGGAAAACTAGTTTGAGTGGAAACGGATATGAAAACTTCTGAAAGGAAAGGTATATAAAGATTTGAAAGAGCTATGATTGGATATTATTGCTAAGTAGGTTATGCAGGTAGTAAAAGGGGGAAAATGAATTGGATTTTATTCCAAAAGATAAATGTGAATTGCCCGACAAAAAGGTATGTATTTTAATTTCTGTATGAAATTGGATTGGGTTTTTGATGTAGCCACTTGGCTTTTGTTTTCTTTTGGAAATTTGGGAGCCCGTAGGGGCCTTTTGTAGTAGTACCGAGCTAGCCGCGCAAAAGAGACGCTGGCAAAAAATTTCAGGAATTTAGAGAGTTAGAAAATATTTGAGAAAATTTTGATAATTCAAAAATTTGGTTTTAAACTGAAATTTAGATGATTGAGCAAAAAAAAAAGGGTATAGTTTGAAACTATAGAAGGTTTTGGAAGTTGCTTAAGGTAATAGTGGATCTTTAGTAAAGGATAGTTAGTAGGATGTTGAATTGTGAGTTTTTTTTGGGGAAAGTAAACGGGTATTGGGCCATTCTTCCTAACTAGTAATTTCGGGGACGAAATTCTTTTAAGGGGGGAGGAATGTGATGACCCGGAATTTCTAACAATTTAAATTTGAATAATTAATTGATTTTAAAATATTAAAAGTTAATTTTAACTTGAATTCAAGATATCAATATTTATTTGATAATTAAATCATTGAATTATATAGTTTAAATATTGAATTTAATAATTGAAATTGGGTAAATTGTTGAATCTGAAATTTTTAAGCCTGTTTAAAATAGTTTGAAGGCTTATAAAATTTATAATGATAGTGCTAGAGATAATAGAATGATTTGAATTTAATTTAAGGGTAATTTGTTCAATTTTAATAATATATCGTTCAAATTGGAATTTAAAAATAGCTTTCCGAGGCGCAGTCTCGGAATTCGACCAAATCGGTTCCATTGGATCCGTAATAGTTAGTTATTATCGGATTTCAATTTTCGTAGCAATCGGTGTTGTCATTTGACCCTGGCAGCTCGAAACGCTTAGATTTATTTTAATCGATTTAATTTAAAATCGATCGTTTTCTTCTGTAACTCGCGCATATGATTGTGCTAGCTTTCGAAAACACGTTCCATTGTGTTCGGAATGCGGATAAGCCTTATAATCACCTAACGGTATTGCTTAAGAGGAGTTCGAAATTTTAAGTAGTGATTAACGAGTCGTTTTGAAAGATTTATAATATAACAATAAAGCCAAACAGTAATAGATATTTTATCAACACTCGTACGCAGGAAGCTACCCAATAGATATTTTATCTCCGTCCACTTGTCTTTAAACAGAAAAAAAACCGAGTTCGGACTCACTTAAAAAAAAAGGGAGACAAATTTAATGGCCGAAGCCTATTTAAAATCAATATCTCACCTTCAAGTCAAGTCTCAAATCCAATCTCGGAAATAAAAATTAATTTCTTCGTTTCAAATCATCATGCCGTAACCTAGTATAGCATCGCCTTCTATTCGAACTCGTTCATTTCAGAAAGGAAGCATCGCATGGCCGTAGCCGTAGCAAGCTACTCGAGGAGTTTTGGGTTGTTCGACGAACGCGAGGGGGGCGCGACGGGGTGGTCAACTGGAGTTTCTGTGGGTTTAGGGTTTGTGTGGTGGAGCTCGGTGATGTGGATTGGAGATTGGGTAGTTATCGGAGACATCAGGGAGTTCGAGGCTGCGATCTAGGGTTTCGTGCTCGTGAGGCCGACGGCGACATTCAGGAGGTGGAGTGGTGGATTTGCGACAGTGTGGTGAGAAGTTTTATTTTATTTTAAAATTTTCCTAAGTTTATAATATATGCACATGGAAAGAAAAATTATTGTTACTGCTGTGTTGAGATTTAGATATGAACTTTTGTTAGTTTCCGGGTTGGGTAATATGTGTAAAGATTTTAAAATATATATATATATATAAGGGGGGGATTAGTTTAAGAAAATTTAATTATTTGATTAAATAAAGATTTTGTTAAACGAAATTTACAAAATGGTAATAACTTGTATAATTATTTAATAACTAGATAATATTTTATAAACAGAAAATTAGTTTGAAATTGACTAATGGAATTTATTAAAGAGAAATTGATTTGTCCAAATTGTTTGAATATTCGTAAAATCATTTAATATTTATTCAAGATCTGAAAACATGGAAAACGAGTCGAGATAGAGTGGATTGCAAAGCAAAGGTAAAGGTGAGTAAATCACACTTTGTTGGGTTTTATTTAAATTTAAATGGTTGAATTTAAATAATTGGATGAATGATTGTGTTGTTTGGATGTATACTGATGATCTTGTAATTTTAAATTTTGGTTGGTTCTCGAGTTGATTGTTGTTTGACTCGAAGCATTTGGAATTTAAATGGTTTTAAACTTAAACCGTAAATAAGAAAATGGTGCGGTTTAAAATCAATAAAGGTTTAATGATTGGTAATTCATTAGATAGATAAGATAACTTTAAATAATTAATTAATCAAATTAATTAATGATTTGGGTTAATTAATCAAGTCATAATTAATTAGAGTGATTACTGGGTGGTTTCATAGGTAATTACTTAAGTCAATTAATAAAATATAATTAATTTGTACAATTAATCGAGAGATAAATTAGGATAATTAATTAATAGGTGGAGACCAATCAAGTATGATTAATATTATGGTTTAATTCGTATAATTAGTTTAGATTAAGATAAATTGAAAATATAATTGGAAATAAATAATTTATATAATTAATGAAGTAATTAAAGATTTGATTAATTAAGATTAATTAATGCATAATAAGTGACTCATGAGAAATTAATCAATATAAATAATTAAGGATTAATGTAACTAATATAGATAATTAATTTATGAAGCAATTAAGATTTCTTATTGATTTGGTTAAGAATAATTAATATCGTGAAATTAATTAAAGATAATTAATCCAGGGCGATTAATTAAGATGAAAAATGAAGGGATGATTGATGAATTGATTTGTATGTGATTAAGCTTTGCTTATGGATGATTGATTGGTATTGGTTGCTTTGAATGAGTTGATATCTCTGATATGAAATTTCGTGTATATCATTTGGATAATTTGGGTTAGGATAACATGTGACTCGAAGAGGCCAGGATCGGGTATTGGGGAGATACCCGGTACCACTTCCAATACCTTATAAATTGATAAGTTGGAATGAATGGATTTAAAAGAATCGGATTATTTAATCTAAATTTTGGCACATAGAATACTTATTTTGAAATAAGTTATGATATGGCGAAGTGTGACTTTGTAAATTTATTCGAGAAATCAATTGGCAGGAATGAAATGATTTTAGTGGATGGGATTATTTTATCTAAGATTGGTACTTAGGAATTTATATGTGAAATAAGTATTGTCTATAGTAAATGGTGAACTGGTTAAATTGATAAAAGTTACCTGGGTTATTTAAGTTGTTTGCTTGGTATTCCTTGTTTGTTGGGTTTACTCATGCTGGTTTCCAGCCTGACCCGGGTGTTACTTGGTGTAATGCTCGGGTCAGACTGAGTATTACAGATTTTTAGGTAGGTACATTCTGGAGCTCAAGAGGCAAGCAGGATGGCAACATCGCTTAGAATATTCCGCTGTAATTATATTATTGTAATTCTGCGATAAATTGATTGAATATGACCAGCATTTGAATATATGTGAAACTCTGATGTATTGAAATGTAATCAACTGATATAGTATTCTTTTGTAAGCTATTATTATTTATTATTATATTTTATCCGCTGCGATTGTGAGATGTTTGGTGTTTCTGTTCTTCTACTTCTATCTCTTTCTTATTTTTCATAACTATCTGGAATTTTCGGCTTCGAAAATTTTGGGTCGTTACAATGAACATCATGATGACTCCAATCGAGTACTCGGTCTGTAGTACTAGTAACATCATGAATGTGTCTCAACTTCTCGAATAGGAACCCAATAGGCGTCAACGTACGTCACATACCATACGTTCGCACCTATTGGTTTACTAATCGTTAGTCGATGCCACATTAGAAAACCATCATTAAAAAAATTATCAAATAAACACTGCCTCATCTCATCGGCGAGTGTAAGATACCTAACTCGTCTTATCTCTTACTTGGACGAGTTTTAAGTGACATCGAGACTTGTCTCATTTCATTGACAAGTAAAAATTCATCATAAATATCGAAATCATCATCAATCCATCATCACAACTTGCCTCATCTCCTTGATAAGTAAAAGAACATCGTGATGGTTATTTCTTGCCATAGTTGTTAATTAAAACTTAACATCAATATTGCCTCATTTCATCGGCCATCACAAAATGCATCTAGATTGGTTCGTCGACGAATGTACTCAAAGAGTAATTCTCAAACCATAATCTTCGCCAAAATTTGATAGCTTCTAAATCAACTCAAAATAATACTTCAAATTGGTTTTGACCGTATAAGTCCGATATTAAGCGATAAAGCAAAAATACATGTCTCATACCACGTATTTATTTTACTAAATTGTTTAATTCTCATTCTTATACGTCGAAACTCATATACATAGGCTAAAATATGTTTAAAAATAATTTTTTAGAGAAAATAGATTCTTAAACAATCTAGAAACCATTTTAAAAGCTTTGTACAGAAAAATCCACTATTTTAAAGAGAACTTCTATTATAAAAACACTTTAAAATAATTAATAATTGATTAAAAAATCTCTTAAAATGCTACAAAATACTTATTTCATGAACAATGATTCATTTTTATTTTATTTTTATTTAAGAAATTTTAAAGAATTTGTTTGAAATTAAAATCATTTAAAACCATCAAAATACTAACATATCGGTATTAACCGTTATTTAATTTAAATGGAATTTAAATAAAACTTGAATCCCAAAAATTTTCAAATCTAAGATAATATATTCATGGACATCATTTCCATGTTATAACATCAAGCTTTATAAAAAGGAATGCGACTGAAATCATAGAAATCATCAGAATATCATCAAACAGGGAAATTAAACACTTCGTATATTTCGGTCATGCTGTAAAGAATATATATTTTCACATAGAAAACTATAAAATATGAGAATAATTATAAAATAAAAGTTGTAGCCTAAGTCCTCAGGTTTCTATAACTTCAAAATTTTCTAAATTCCGATTTTTAACAAGAATGTTATGATCAAATTACTAAAAATATCAAACTCAGCCTGAACTTATGCATTTGCAGAACAGCGACAAACAATTGCAATTTTAGCATATCTAACTTATAAATCAAGCGAATTGAATGAAATGAAAATTGTAGCTTATTCTCTGGAGATTTCAGAACATCCAAAATTTCAATATTCCGATCAGTAACGAGAATGTTATGGTCGAAATACTATCCTATGAATTTTATATGCATTAGCTAACAACAACAGGCCAGAGATAAACATTCACGATTTCAGCATAGGAAACATCAAAATTTGGCAAAGTGATTCAAAGAAAAGTTGTATCTTAGTTCCTAAGCTTTCAGGAATGGGCAAAATTATTAAATTCCGATTTGTGGTTCAAAAGATATGCTCAAAATACTACTTCAGCAAAAGAGTATTTCTGTGCCAAAAACCATTCGACACGGCAACTTCTAACCCAGTTTTCAGGCATCAAATGAAATCGAAATGCCATAAAAATTGGAAACATACTACAGCACATAGACTATAACATATCCAAATTTGGTAGCATTTCGCTACAAATCTAGTAAGTTATGGTTTTTCAAAGATTGGACAATTTCAGACAACATATATGAGTAAACAAAGATCAACATGCAACAAAATATTCAAATCAAACCAAATTTTTGCAAAAATCAATTTAGCTTCCTGTAGCATGTTGCTTACCTTTGTTTTGGCTGCGATTTGGCAAAATTTTGCATGCAAGTTGGAAGCTTTGGAGCTGGAATAGATGCTAGGGATCAAAACTTCAGTTTTGTAGTGAAATTGCGTGCTAATGCAAGCAAGTTGGTGTCTTTAGTTAAGGAGAAGGGCTTAGAAGGCCATAGCAACCCAAAAATTGGACATGCAAACATGCAGTAAGAAGAAAAAACAAATTCTATTTACTGTAAAAGAATTGAGAGATAAGCTAGCTAGGGTTTGGAGGAGATTACCTTTCTTCTTTGATTAGCTAGCAAAAACAAGGGATTTGAAGGCCTTAAATTGATTTGGATGAGAAGCCATGAATTCTCACATAACAGAAAGAAGAAGAAGAAAGGAGCTGAAGAAGAAAAAAGAACGTACTGGAGAAATGTTTCTCCTCAACCAGGCCAAGTAATAGAAAAGATATTGGTTAATTGGGCTTGGGCTCAAAACAAATAAGAATTAATTAGGCTAAATAGAAAGAATAAATTAATTCATACAATTCTTATATATATATATACACACATAAATACAAAATCATAAACTTCCAAATCACACAAGATAAAATCACCAAATTTTCTACACTTGTATATTAAGACATTTTCAACCCAAATAAAAAGATAAATCTCCATTTTAAACACTTTTACACTAAAGCCCCTCTTTTATTATAAATTGCACACTTTTAATTAAATAAAGAAAATAACCCATATTTTAACTTCTAAAACTCCACAAAATATTATTTTCTTCCCATAGAAAAATGCATAAGACCATATAGAGCCATAATTTATGTTTAATACAAACCTAAACCCAAATTCATGTTTTATTTAATAAACACTTAATAAAAATTGATTACTTGTATTAAAACCAATCACTAAAAGAAATTGGCATGAATTATCCAATTGTTTCATTTTTTTTATCTAAATTAAAAACATTTTCCATTCATTTCCACTTACATAACATGAAATAAAATTCTCAAACTCTATTTTCACAACAAATCCTCAATTCTCACAATAATTAGATTTTTAACTCCAATTTTATTATCAAGATCATATTAAATTATAACCTTCGATATAATTTAACATAAAATGATGACCCCAAACCCAGGGTTGTTACAGACTCCCTCCCTTAACGAAATTGCGTCCTCGCAATTTCTACGGAAAAGTTTGTACAATACAACGAATTCAATCAATCGTAAGAAGCTTGGATGAGCATAGATTCGGAAGATTCCTCATTTTACACCTTAAGATAGAGGAATATAATAACAAGATTGCTTGAAATTCCCATAAATCTCCCCGAACATCGGAAAGGGGATAAGCGGAATATAAAAATTTCCAAGCAACCGCCCGAAGTATCGAACACTCTTCGTCTTCGAATTGCAACAAGAAGGCAAAATGCCAACAAAACCAGTCGAAATAGATAGATTACCCGGATAGAGCTGGGATTTAGCTCAACCTTTACCTCAACTCAAGACATAAAAAGGGCAATCGAAACAAATTTCCCGTGTAATACCACGGAAAATCCCATCAATCAAAGGATACCATCAAGATATGAGCACTATTTCGAAAAACGGTGGTTGTAAGAAGAGACAGCAACCTCAATGACCGCACGAAATTGATTCGTAAAAATATTGCTCTAAGGAAAATAAGCATAAAGGACACAAATATTTCAAATTTCCAAATCAAAATCTTAAATTCGAACTTTTAAATCAAAACCTATCGTGTCTGATTGTCTCATCCTAGCGTTTAGGAAATTCCTATCAATAACGTTGATCAGGCGTATCGACTAGAACTCTTAAACACTCGACGGGCGACCCAACACTAAGAAAACATTTTCTATAAGAAATTTCCTTCAGAACAAATCTTATTGCAAAACAGACTTTAACTCACCCAAAAATAATTCATAAAACACTCCTCGTTTAAAAAAGAAATTCACCTCTATTAAAACCTCCTTAAATCAAACAAAATTATAATTTCCTGGAAAACAAACCTTCAAATTCAAAAGTTTTAAAACCCAATTAAACTCCACATCAAAGAGAATTCATTGAGATATTATGGTAATACTCAATTCAATGACTGCAACGATAAGCTCGAAGGTTCGTTATTACCAATGGTGTAACAAACCATTCAAGGGAATCTCACAACGAGGCATCAAAAATCATCAAGTAATTTCCTTTGGTATGGATAAATATCATATATTCGTATCAGAAGAAACTCAAATGGAAATATCCCAAAAGAATTGTTCTAAGGATAAGACATCACCAAACCGATTTGGAATACCACGGAATAACTATATTCCTAGATGTACTCCGAAATATTGGTTCGAAGGGTTGTAGAAAGGTGAAAGCCAATAAGATAAGATGACTAGTAATACTCGTACTATATTTGGATGTATCATCATATATGTTTCTGTTCGGCGTTTATCGTATTTTGTTTTGAAGCTCGCTCTGATACCAAACTGTAACGCCCCACCCCGAGACCCACGTTAGTAAAGAGAATTAACATGTAATTCCGTCTACTAAAGCGGAGAATAGGGCTGGTTAAGGGCGACCATCTGTAACTTTTCCTTAATCATCTATTGAAAACGTCGATGAATGCTATATGTATTGTCTTTTCACTTAAGAGGTTCGACGTGTCCAATAAATGACTAACACAAAGCTATAGGTGGCTAAGGATCTATCAGAACAAAACATGTCAACTAAATGAACATCTCATCATAGAACAGATATACATACATGAATGAACGTCTCATATACAATGATACATCACTTTATAATACCAATACTACAATTGGTGGTATGACAACCTCACGAATACAAAAACAAAGAAAATGAATATACATCATATCAGTGAAATAAACCTCTAAAATGGGAGAGACACCATCTCATAAGAAAGCATCATGAACTACTACATCCAAAAGAGAATCTAATACCTGAAACAAACTCGGACTGACCCAAGTGAAAACCACACGGGTCAGGCAGGCTAGAACTTATCATTAGTAAATGTGATGATAAGAAGAGATAAGGGGAAAACCATTCCATCGTTACCAATGGAATAATATAAGTCATCAAGTTATCTCTAGGGTGATACATCAATAGTTCATCATGATTGTATAGAGGAATACAATATGTATATTAGATAGACATGGTTCATCTAATTATATATATAACCGAATGAAATGGGTGAGGATATGGACCATAAAGTTAATCTTCATAAGATAATTAAAACTTCAAGAATCCATCATAAATAAAACTCATCTAATAGAAACTTATTAATTATTATACCTCATCTCATCGGTATAAATATACATACATCTCAAATCCATCATTAAACTCATTATAAAGGAATCTCCATAATCATTTATACCTCATCTCATTGGTATAAATATAACTATATCTTAAATCTAATGTCAAAACTCACAATAAAAGCATTACCATAATTTATACCTCATCTCATTGGTATAAATATATAATGTCTCAAATCCATCTTGATAGTGCCCGGAAAGAATCCAAAACATCATATTCGAAATCACAGATAAAACCATGTATGTCAATAAGCGTTTTTCTTACATAAGGCTATACTAAAGCATCATCATCAAAATAGTGAAATCGAAACGCCTAAAACCTCATGGAAAACAGCACGTGCATTTACATCTTGACTAGTACTGCCATTATTTGGTACCATTCATCGTGATGACTTAGGGTCACATGACATCATAGCAACATGATCATCTTGATTGACTATAGTCGGAAACTTCTTGATGACACCCAGTCACAAAAACCCGAGTAATAACATCGTGATGATTGGAGTCGAGTGATAACATCATGAACATCGTGATGACTCCAATCGAGTACTCGGTCTGTAGTACTAGTAACATCATGAATGTGTCTTAACTTCTGGAATAGGAACCCAATAGGCGTCAACGTACGTCACATACCATACGTTCGCACCTATTGGTTTACTAATCGTTAGTCGATGCCACATTAGAAAACCATCATAAAAAAAATGCCATTCATATAATGCTTAATTTCATTAATTTACATCCATACTTGCTTACAAAAGTCCATTTCTCATTTGTCCATACAATGCCATTTTTCTTTCATTTTATTACTTTACATTCATTGCTTAAATAAGTTATTTCTATTTCAATTATTAGATTACCCACTATTAGGTAAGTTTCTTTACAATTTATTTCACCATTAATATATTATTTCTTTTTCACATTCATTCTTTCATATATATAGTATTATTGAATATTCAATCCATTTCTAAATCAATTCAATGTTTTCTGAAGTTATAATCATTCAATTAATATAGTACTCACTTTAATTATAAATGGCTTCAACATTAACTTAAGTTTACAATTATTTACTTACAATATTCATCTTTTACTACTCAATCTGATTATAAATAGCTAATAATGTTAACTAAAGTTTACAATCGTTTTTCTTACATTATTCACTTTTCTATTACATTTGATTAGTAATATCTCAAACTATCAACCTATGTTTATAACAATTTATAATATCAAAATTCTTATTTATAAAAGTAATTTCATTGAACCCTTTTGTTTACTAAAGTTTAGTTGTATAGTATTCTATTACATATTCCTATTTAATATTACAACATTTTACATATTGGTAAGCTATATATATGTCTTTTAGAATGAAATGGAATGTTACACAAGTTCATCTTGTTCATTTAATAAATAAAATGTTCAATAGTTATCATTTCTCGTTCTCATATCATTTTGATTTACAACTAATAAAATTTCAATTTCTTATAATTTCATTAATCACTTAGCATCTAATTTCTAATTACACATATTAAAAGTTTCCAATTGTTAAAATAGTCAAGATTTCACTTCATTATAATAATTGAAATTTCAAATTTACAGAAACTTAAGAAGTAAATACCGAGTTCCATTTTAAAATCATTTCAAATATATATATATATATATATATATACACTTATATATATATAATCATATCTCTTATATATCCAAATCCTATTGAGAAATTTAAAATTAAGATTTATTATTAAAACAAATGTGTAGTAAAACTACTATAGTGGCCTTCCGACTTTGAAACTCGAAAATGAACATCGATGATGCGTGCACTCATCATCAAAATTATTTTCCAATAACATAGAGGGGAGTACAGAACTTATTTCCTTTAAAAGTTATTTTTAAAATTTTCTTCCAAATCACATTGAAATATTTATATCGGAAAATACTTCCACGTAATACTAATATTATATTCCAAAATATTTCCAAAGAAAATTTCAAAATCCCAGAACTTATGTTCTAAATTGTCCAATTTATATTTACTTTAATTGTAAATCCTCTTTACAATCAAGGTTTATAAAATTTCACTACCTAATAAATAATATATTACATCCAATTATATTATTTATGAAAATTATCCTTTTATATATAAAATATATACTAAGTAAAATTATTCATTTACTTATATTTCAAAATAAATATTACGTCGGTCTGCCCTATTTAGTGTTTAGAAATCTCTATCAATGTCATTGCGTCCTCTGTACCGACTGAATTTGTAAATACTAAGTAGAACAAATTAATACAATACAAAAACCTTTTATAACACTAACAAATATGCTCTCTTATGTATACAAACTCAATGACTCATTCTAGGGTATTACTACTTTATTTCTAATGAATCAGACTCCAAAATGCTAAGGTTATCGCTAAACCAAAGCTCTGATACCAACTGTAACGACCTGCCTTTTTGGACGGTTTAAATTGATGATAAACCAAACACGTCAGACTCAAATCATTCAAAAGGGCAGATTGTTATGGGGTAAATCAGAAAAATTAGAGAAATAAAGAAAAACAAATACAAAATCTCGCAGCGGAATGACAAAATATAGTAATCAAATAAACAATTCATGAAGTTGTTTACAAATAACATTGATTAAACCTTTATAATACAGATCATAGTTACATAAAAAAGAATAAATAATAAATAAATGTAGCGGAAAAACATGATGTAATGGAATAAATATAATAAATAATAATAGTACAAAATCTTCATCTTCATCCTCTAGAAAGCAATTTTCGATAGACTGTAAAGCTCAGAATGACCAGAGCGAACTGAAAAGACAAAATACTCGAGTCGGAATAAAAAGATCTTATGTAATTTAAATCAACAGTACATAAATGTGGGTGTAATGGCACCTGATCTGCTTATGGGGTCTGACATCTCCTATCCAATGTCAACGTGAGTGCAATAGCTTGATAGATGTTCGAGATTCACATCTCCTAAGAACCGTTAAGTTATCTACATACATAGTACAATACGCTATTATAATAGTGTCAACGATAAAGTAAAGTTTTAAAATAGCGTTAAGACGTTACCCATATCCCCTTTAACACATTTTATTTATTCATATAGTCTATACAGTACCGTAATTCCTCCATAAACTAGAGGGCTATCAGAAGGCAATCCATAGGTATGGTACAAACCAAACTCATAGAAGGCGCGATAGGGCATGTGAAACACGGTACTGAAGGCAATGCAAGGGTAGATATACCAATTATGGATCCGAACTGGTGGTAACGCATATTAGCTACTACCGCCCACCTCGGAGCACACTCCCATAATCAAAATCGATGGGTGGCCACCAAATCATCACAAAGTATAACACGTTATCGAAGAAATGTGTTCGATCGGAGGTGGGACCTCACTAGGCCCGGCATGGCTCCTGTTTTAGTCACATCCAAGCTGACTCACGGGAGTCAAGGTCACGAAAATACCTCATACAGAATCGTATACCAAACCATCCTACTTCATTTCTGGAATCTCCGCCACTTACACAGTTTTTAAGGTGGTTCTCTATATTGGCAGAGAGTATGACAATATTCGATCCCGGTCGCTGTAACAACCAAACACTTATTTTGCAACGGATGGTTCTTTTACATTTCAAAAGTCAATTCACAATTGATATAAAAATATCATATTCTCAAAACCATATCATTTTCGAAATCACATTACTTCCGAAATTATATCACATTTGAAACCATATCACTTTCGAATTCATATTTCCAAAAATAGATTAAATCCTCATTTAAAATCATCACATTTCTCAAATATGACATTTAAATCCCTACTTATGTTATAACATCATTAAAACTTATTCGATTTAAAATCAAGGCTTTGATTATAAACATTTCCACTTACACCATTTGAAATTTAGATAGCTATATATAGTTTAATTAGTTTAACATAGTTCTTCATAGACATAAATTAGGTTAAATAGGTTTAAAATAGATTAAATAAATCTAAAATAGATTAAAATAGATTAAGATACTTTAAATAGATTTAAAATAGTTTAAATGGTTTAAATAGATTAAATAGAATTAAAATAAATTAAAATTGTTTTAAATAATTCAAAATAGTTTAATATAGTTTAATAAGGTTTAAATGATTTGAAATAGATTAAAGTATATCAAAATAAATTAAAGAAATTAAAATAGATTAAAATAGATTAAATAGGTTAATTAGTTTAAAATAGTTAAATTAGATTAAAATAAATTAAATAGTTTAAATTGAGTAAGTTGGTTTAAAATAGATTAACTTATTTTAATAATTAAAAATCTTAGAATTGGAATTTAAAAGAACATTTATAGTTTATATTGAGATAATAAAATTTGAAATTTACATTATATTTAACCTTTTCTTCTATTCCAACATTTCAATAACTTAATTTCGATAAATGTCGTTTATACTTCAAATTCAACTTCAAAATTTCAATTTAAATCAATTCAAATTTGAACATTTAAAGCTCGGATTTTTGAAAATAATTCAGTCTATATAAATTAAGTTTTCTTTTAAGTATCATTTCTAAATTCAAATTTAAGGATTTAAAATCGTTTAACTTAACCAATCCAGTGTCCGTATATAATTCTCTACCTTATCGTCAAGTAATATGGATATTTATCATTTCAATTCGCAATTATTTATATTTATTGATATATATCATTTCAATCCACAATCTCGAATTAATTAAAAATCCATGAAATACCTTGAGTTTATCATTTCAAATCATAACGATTCCTTCCTAACTCAATATTGAATTGAACGATGATTATATGCAATAAAAGTCAAATTTAACTAGAATGGCAATTTAAACATACCAAACATCTATCACTTAATTTCTAATCACATCATAAATTTAATTTATCTAACATAAGATAGTTTAGTAATTGTGAGTGGATTAAAACACTCACCTTTGAATTTAGCCCATAAAATCCAAACAAAAGCACAAAAACTCAATAGTCTCCAAATTCAACTAAATCGGTTTCATGTTATCCGGAATTGAAATACGAATCCAACAGAAAAATCACTCGTGAATCAAAGTTTATATGCAAAATGATAGTCATGTTATAAGAAATATTATTAAAATAAAATAGTACACATTAAAAAAATAAAAAAATAACATATTTTAATACTTACCTTTTTCTCAAGATGAAGCTTAAGGAAAAGATTGAAGAACAATTAAGATGAGGACAGGACATGTATGAAAAATGAAAAAAAAAATCATGTTTCATAAAAGAAAGCTTTTGGATTTGCAAGAATAAGAGCTTTTGAATATGAGGTTTTAGGAGAAACAAAATGCGAATGAAGAAATAACCTATAGGTTATTTATTATTAGAAAATGAAGGTAGAGGGACATAAATAATGTCATGTTTTATTTTGAAAGCTCCAAGCATTAATAATGCATAAGAAAATGTACATAGGAATGGAAAAGTTTGCAAACTAAAGGAAAGTAAAAAAATTTATACATGAAAATGAGGTGACAAGAATTAAATACAACCTAAAAGTCTAGGCTCGGGAATTAAATTGAAGGAGAAATGAACGGACCAAGTATTAATAGTAAGGTAACTATTTTAAAACGTTCATGCAATAGTTAAAAACAAAAGAAATAAAGGGACCATGTGCATCGCACAACCTTTTGAAATTCAATTTTTTTTTAAACGTAACTAAATTAACTTCATTAACTCAAATAATATTCATATTTGTATGCATTTAGGCTTTTACCTATGCATAATAAATTACCTTAAAAATGAAAACGTTCAATTTGATTTTCCCAAACTGATCTTTTATTTCCATTAAAACACCCTTTTTGTTTAACACAAAACATGCATTTCTTTTATTAAATATATTAATTGCAATCAACGTTTTCTTTCCCTTTTAATTGAAATATTCAATTACATTAATTGCAATTACTTACAAAGTTAAATTTCAAACTAGACAACTAAAATGGATGAAAAATAGAACAATTGTTTATGTAAACACGTTTATAAATTTGTTATGTATACACAAGAATAATAAATAACTTACTGAAATAGATTATTTCCTATTCTTGTAATCAATCTGTAAGCTAAAACATAGTTCAAATAAATATATATTTCTTCCTTTAAAATCAATCATTCTATTCTTTATTTTAATGAAAATTAAACCTACATTCACGAGTGAAACATTCATTTTATTTGATGTAAATGTTCTTTTCATTAAATCAAACTTCCCTTATATTTTCACAAAACATAAGCTATTTTTAGTTACACCTATTAATTTACAATATAATATTCTCTCTTCTATTATTTGAAAATTTTCGATCACATTAATTTCAGTTGATTAAGTTTAAAAATGGAGTAAATGAATGTAATGAAAAGTAGAACAATTATTTTCTCTCTAATAGTAATTTAAACATATTTATACACTATTGGATTCAAATAGTATGTTATCCCACCTTTTAGCAAGGTTGAGATATCAAGAAATTAACTGAAAATCAATGGCTAGTCGTTCCAAATATCGATTATACGTCACAGGTTCATTATGGATATCGATGAATTTTGTCCGAGTCCGGATCGAGCCATGATTAGCAAAGCAAGACAAGCAAATCTACAGAAGCCAACGTTTTAAATTTCAAGTCAATCGGAGTTCATATGCTCAAGATATGATCGATACAAACTAAGGAAAATCGACACTTTCATATCGCTTTAGTTTGTATCCATCAGACGTCTGTCATTCGTATCCGTCCTGGCACCTTGTTCGAATCCATCTAGAGAGTCATTGCATCGGTTCCAAGAGCTTCACTGTTTGTATCGATCTACTGAGGGCCTTATTCGCATCCATCGAATGCTTACTATTCGTATCGATCCATAGCAAACCACTAATTCGTATCGATCGATTTACCGATGATCGATCGATGCGAACAAAACCACGATCGATCAATATGAACGATACCTAATTTCCTTATAAGCGACCGATACAAATAGTGTCATAGCAGTCGATACGAACGAGACAACACACGATCGATATGAAAAATTGATACGAACAAGATGAAGTGATCGATACGAACAGGGCTCCGATCTTGGGTACGAATAAGACTCGGTCGACTCGGCATAAAAAATG
The DNA here is from genome assembly GCA_030765085.1 of Allium cepa. Lineage (NCBI taxonomy): Eukaryota > Viridiplantae > Streptophyta > Magnoliopsida > Asparagales > Amaryllidaceae > Allium > Allium cepa. The sequence continues at coordinate 77,405,757 of CM060946.1, forward strand.
GATCGATCCAGGAATTTCATGCCACGTTACCTTACATACACGTGCTATAGATCGATTCGAACTGATTGATGAGAAACGTATCGATGCGAACCCGATGGCTTGGAAAAAACGCTCACTTGCGTCGATCATATCTCACAATCTACAAGTCCAAATGCTATGAAATTTTCACAGGAGCTTATGTACAAGCTTAGGAATGTTCATGCCAAATTCCGACTCCATTGGACAAAGTCTTGATCGATACGAATTACATTCGTATCGATCACGGATCGAGTCAAAATTGCATAGGACCAATCGCGTGGGCCCACTCACATGCCAGAAGGGGTCCCCGAAGTTTGAGCGAGATATTTGCATGGAGCGCCTTTAAATAGCACCCTAAAGCCTACGGAAAGAGGACTTTTGGATCCTGCGACATCCAGACTCTGCCAAAATCACGATTGCACTCAAACTCCATCGTTGTACTCGAAAATTGCTTTAGTTCACTGTAACCATTAAGAATATCAAAAAAAGATTATCTTTCGAAGTGAACGTAGGCCGGAGATAGCCGAACCACTATAAATCTTGTGTTTCTGTTTGTTATTTCTCAATTGTTGTTCTCTACATTGTCTAGATCGGAAATTTGTGTTAGACTATTGCTGATCTGTATTCATACGCTGGTGCTTTCACAGTATTCGGGTTTTTCTGACCAATTTTGGCACAATCACTTTAGTGCTTTCACTAAGAGCGCCTAATTCAGGGATACTACCGCTTAGATATTGGACTTGAAGGCTTAAGAATTCGGATTTGAAATACAATGACGCGACAATCAACAAGAAGGCAGAGAGGAGAAAGGGGCCAACAAGGGGCAAGTCAAGAGGCCTCCTCTGGAGTTAGAGAAGGACAAGCTTCGATCTACATCATGAGGGACGAGATGAAGGCTATGGTGGATTCAATACATGAAAGATTGTTGAAGAGTCAACATGAAACAATGCAAAGCTTCTTTGAGCAGATGAGAGCAGCCGGAGAACAGAACCTTGGAACTGACTACAGTGGATGCAAACACAGGACAAGGAGCTAGAGTCACAGAGACCAACGGAGGTCAGATTCAAGATCAGAATGAAGAACGTGAAGGAAATCAACAAGGACCTAGGGGCGAACCCTCGGGATCTGGCATTAGAAGACCCATAGATGGAGCTTAGCAGGCTAGAGCCAACGCCAACATGAATGAGCCACATGAAGAATATTACCCAAAATACCCTTCGAGACCTTTAGGGCAGGATAGAAACATGATAAGGGACAACCCCTGGATGGAGATGAAAGAATGGCTGGATTAGTGTGACGGATTATGAGGAGAGGGTTGCCAAGCGGAGGCTTAGAGGAAGTTAGTCGGAGTTCGTTCACTCCGAATATCAGAAATGCAAGGAACCCTCTAAAGTTTAAGTTACCCATGCTAGAAACTTATGGTGTAAAGTCAGACCCGACCATGCATATTACCAGATACATCAGGCATATGGAAGTGCTGGGGGCATCTGAGGAAATGATGGCACGATGTTTCCCTTTATATTTGACAGATTTGGTTGTGTTTTCGTTCAGGCAGCTAGAGAATGGATAAATCAGAACATGAGGCGAGCTAGTGGAACACTTCATGAGGGAGTTTAGGGTCCATGTGAAGCGACCCAAGAGTGTGATGACCTTAGCTTCGATGAAGCAGAGGACCGGAGATTCCATAAGAGATTTTCTATTACAATTCAATGCGACTGTAGCTTCAGTAGATCGCCCGGATCCATCGATGATTTTGATGGCGACGGTAGCAGGGATTGCAGAAGGCACGGAGTTCAAGGATTCACTGGAAAGAGACTCGCCACAAGACCCGGGAAAGTTTTGCCATGAAGCTGAAAGATTCATTTGGCTAGAAGATTCATATGCCGAGTGACGAGAAACAAACGCTGTGCAAGACGAAGGAACCGCCAAAGAACAGTCTGGAATAGACAAAGGAAAGTGGAAGAAGGATGACAGATATGATGGTCCTGATAAACGGAAGAAATTCCAAGAACCTGGGTTCAAACAATACACGCACTTGACGGCGAACCTGAAACGGATTTACACGGAGAATCGGGGGCAGCACCCCTATCGGAACCACCTTGAAGAGATCCCACAGAATGAGAACATAGAAGTGGAAAGTACTGCCTATTCCATGAGCTAGAAGGCCATATACTAATGAATGTCGCCATCTAAAGGATGAGGTGGAAGAGCATGTCAAAAAAGATGGATTGCCACAATACACCAGAGATCGGACAGTGGCCGTAGGACCTAAGAAACTACAGCCTCCCCTTAACAGAACTAATCTTGGATGGGGATCACGACTCGTCATCAATTGATCATGATGGAAAGGGCCAAGTTCAGGATTTGAACTTTGGCCAATTAAACTCCTTAGATTTGATTTCAAAATAAAAATGGGTATTCCACTTACACATGTACGGGAATCGGAGAGATCCCGAGGCATGCTTTGAGATGGTAATAGACCGCTTTGCCCAAAGAGGCAGTATCTAGATTTTTCCTTTGTTTGTGATTGGACATTTGAAATTTGATTTTAATAAATGAACTTGGATTTAACAAAATAAACCTTTGACCAGAGAGTTAAAGGATGGATATTGTAAGTCAATTTGAAAATGATCGCTTTATGACCCTACCCAGAGAGGCGTGGTCCGGAGTGCAAGAAGCGAGTTGCTTTACCGGAGAGCGACAGGATCAACTCACTTAACGTCGTTCCCCATTCACCGGAGAGTGGTTGGATCGGGGTTCATTAAGAGCCTGGAGTGGCTATGATCGGCCGAGGATTTAGGCCATGACATCGCTTAATGTTCAGGGTCAATGAACCAGTGTGCAGGGGGTGTTGCTGCTTCGCCAGAGCGTGACAGGATCGGCTCACTCGACGTTGTTTCCCCTTCACCAGAGAGTGACAGGATAGGATCCAACAAGAGCCTGGAGAGGCTATGATCGGTCCAGGATGACCAAGACATTATTATATGCTCTCGCTGGGGCCAGAGTGCAAGGGATAGAAAGCAACGCCGGAGCGCAATAGGATCTTTCTATTTGATCGTTAAGTCTGGAATGGACTTGGCAAGGGTTCGAAGTGACCATCGATAGTCCAGAGAGGTTGTAGAATTTAATTCTTAACTTCCACAGGTGGAAATGAATACTGATTCGGCTTCAAACAGCCACAAACTTGATTGACGATAATATAGCTGTGGATAACAGTGGATTCACGGTATTTGATTTGAAGCTATCCAAAACACATCTTTTACCAAAAGGCATGTTTTGGGGGGGCAAAGTGTTATCCCAACTTTTAGCAAGGTCGAGATATCAAGAAATTAACTGAAAATCAATGATTACTCGTTCCAAATATCAATTATTCATCACAACTTCATTATGGATGTCGATGAATTTTGTCCAAGTCCAAATCGAGCCATAATTGAAAAGCAAGACAAGCAAAGCTGCAGAAGCCAACATTCAAATATCAAGTCAATCGGAGTTCATATGCACAAGATACGATCGATACAAGCTAAGGAAAATCGACATTTTCATATCGCTTTAGTTCGTATCCATCAGACGTTTGTCGTTCGTATCCATCCTGGCACCTTGTTCAAATCCATCCAGAGAGTCATCGCATCAGTTCCAAGAGCTGCATTGTTCGTATCGGTCTACTGAGGACCTTATTCGCATCCATCGAACTCTGACTGTTCATATCGATCAATATCCACTTGTTCATTTCGATCGATTTAGCGATGATCGATTGATACGAACAGAACTATGATCGACCGTACGAATGATACCTCATTTCCTCATAAGCAATCGATATGAATACCGCCATAGCAGTCGATATGAACGAGACAAAACACGATCGATATGAACAATTGATACGAACAAGATAAAGTGATTGATACGAACAGGGCTCCGATCATAGGTACGAATAAGACTCAGTCGACTCGGCATAAAACATGGATCGATCCAAGAATTTCGTGCCATGTCACCTTGCATACATGTGCTCGAGATCGAGTCGAACTGATCGATGCGAAATGTATCGATACGAACATGACGACCTGGAAAAAATGCTAACTTGCATTGATCATATCACGTAATCTACAAGTCCAAATGCTATGAAATTTTCGCAGGAGCTTACGTACAAGCTAAGGAATGTTCATGCCAAATTTTGACTCCTTTGGATAAAATATTGATCAATACGAATTACATTCATATCGATCGCGGATCGAGTCAAAATTGCATGGGATCGATCGCGTAGGCCCACTCACATGCCAAAAGGGGTCCCCGGAAGTTTGAGTGAGATATTTGCATGCAGCACCTGTAAATTGTACCCTAAATCCTACAGAAAGAGGATTTTTGGATCCTGCGACGTCCAGACTCTATGAAAATCATGGTTGCACTCAAACTCCATTGTTGTACTCGAAAATTACTGCTGTAATTCACTGTAACGAGCAAGAACATCAATAAAAGATTATCCTTCGAAGTGGACATAGGCCGGAGATAGCTGAACACGATAAATTTTGTGTTTCTGTCTGTTATTTCTCAAATGTTGTTCCCTACTCTTTCTGGATCGGAGATTTATGTTAGAATATTGCTGATCTGTATTCATACGCTAGTGCTTTCACGATATTCGGGATTTGTAACCGATTTTGGCACAAACACCGTAATTATACATTTCTTACTAAATAATAGTTTCTCATCTCTATAATCAGCTACCAAACATTTCAGATAAATAAACATATGTTTACTCCTTTACTAAACTTATTCATTTTTATTCTTTTATTTTGATTTACACTCATACTATTAAATCAACCAATACCTTAGGAAATTTTTAACATAGGTTTCTATCTTATTTTCCTCATTTTCTACAATTGACGCCTTTTTTACGCTAACCACAATATTTAATTACATTTAATTCCAATTAATTATATTCTAGTTCCAATAAATTCATTTAATTAGATTTTAATATTTTTATTCAATCAATCGTTACTTTATGGATATAGTTAACATTGGTTGTAAACTAATTGCATTAATATTCTACAATTATCATCTTTTACCATATTAGTTGCAATATTTCAATTATTTTGAATCTTTGTCGATTTTCACGTTAGTTATAGTTTAAAATCCCAATAAATTAATTTATCTTGGTTTCGCTCCTTTTTAGTAAATCAATTACTACCTTATGAATGTAACTGACATTTCTGTACATCTTGTTGCATTCCCTTTTCCAGTTATCTTCTTAACCCATTTTTACGTAACATTTAATTTAATTTAATTATAATTGATTAAATAAATTGGTAACAAATAACAGTTGTCACCCTTTTCTACATTTAATAACATTTGTAAGTTTGTTATCTACACACATATATCAAACTACTTACATAACACTGATTTCATCCAATTTCAATTTATTACATATTATTTCATTAACTATTAACACATTTAAATTATCAATTATTCTTTTAATCCAATTATCAATTAGCATCCATCTTATTACAAAATTTACAATCTATAACCAATTATAACTCTTTAATCGTTCAATTAATTGGAATTACATTTAAAGCAGTTATCAATTACCTTAAATTAACACTATTACATTTCATTCTAGGTATATTCTTATTATTAAATCACAAATTTTTATTTCTTCCAACATTAAATCATAAAACTTATTAAATTAACTATTTTTAATTATCGAATATTACAGGTCGTTACAACCAATCAATAAAACCACAATATAATAGGTGAATTAACTAAATGTCCATCATCAACCAGCACATCCATAACACAAAAGGAAATTAACCGCTAACAAGCACACAACCAAGTGAGGTGCTATAAGTATGGTATTGTATATCTATATGTCTCAAATCACATATTCCAGTTGGGAGCCTCTCAGCACACAACACGCTCTAGTGATTAAGAGGTCCTTGCCCCTAAATAGAAGTCTGGAAGTGGTATCTAAATAATATAGTATAACCATATATTATCACATATTCAGACGGAAGCCTCATAGCACACAACATGCTCATGGGGACAATACGCAACACTGACAATACACAGCACACCCACAATCTCAATTACTCTCGGTCATCAAGAATTTATATGCATCATTACACTATGGTCACGAGGCCACTTCCTAATGGTAACTAACAGTTGGCTAGGGTGGCATCGAGGTATATCACTACACAATCTAGTTATCAACATGCATCACATATAAAAAGAGGATCCATAGATCTTGGGCATGAACTTACGATCAATCAGCTTGGATGGACACTAGTCTATTTGGATAAACATCACATAACAAAAGTTGGCATATAATAGCCCTTCCTTTAGACATTAACCCATAAAATAATGGTGTCGCTCACTTAGAGAAAGTAATCGGACAAATATTAACACAGGCGGCCTATACCACCCGGTGTTACTCCCTCATTTACTCAATGCTCGTAAGTTACACTCCCTAAACATAATAATATTCTATACCATAGTCAAAAGAATAACGAGAATAATATTACCGAATGTCCCATACCAAATGGTAATACTAATCCATTTACACAAATTCCTTATGATCTTGAGTTTCACACAATATTATTCTATATAACAACTCTAAAGAATAAGTGGAGAAATATTATCGAAAGTCTCACACAAACGGTACTATAAATCTGTTTATTCTGGTTCCTCATTACACAATATAAATCAATCAAAATAAGCAATTCTATTATTTATTGATTTGAAAGGGATTTTATCATAACATACTTCCTAAAATCTTCAATAAACTATAAAATATTCAATATTCAATTAAAATAAGACTTAGCTATAAAGTTCTCATCTTTCCCATATCCATTTATAGTTACAGAAATAAACATCTGCATTCCTCTTATTTAACTACAAAGAAATCTATATATTAAACTTCAATCAAATTCCATATCTCTTAAACTCCTTTTTTATTATAATTCATATATGTTGAAGTTCTTCTCTAATAATTGAAAAAAAAATCAAAATAAGAATTCATGATTCCCTTTAAAAAAAATTAAATAATTCTACTTTACCGGTAGGGATTTTCAATTAAACATAATCTCCCAAAGCCATAATATAAAATTCCATAACCAATGTGTTTAAAAGCCGCATTACCTTTCTAATCCTTTCAAAATGTTATTACTAGAAGTAATTCATCAAATAAAATTCTACCATATATAATATATTTCTAAATAATTCAATAATCAAACACAATAATATATTACTTCCAAAAATTCACTTAGCAATATATATAACAAATTCCATAAATGATAATTCACATTCAATAAATAAATCACATTAAACTTAAAATTACTTCAAAATATTATTTTGTAAACTTTCAAATTGTTAAATCCAATAAAATTAACTCATCGCTTTAAAAATATAAATTTCAATATCATTTCATAAACACCCTTCAATATTTTTATGATCAACATAAATTAATAAAAGTATAAATATTCAAAATTCACTTATTTAATAAGATCCTAGAACTCATCATTTACCAAATAATTTCTATTCACACAGTCCTAAAAATTATTCCACTTCTATACTTTTCCTAAATCATTCCACTTTCAAATTTTCGATTAATTAGAATATCTTCAATGTTAAATAAGAAAATCATTCCAAAATTCACTATTTATTTCCAAAATAATTCATTTATTCCAAATCTTCACCTTTTAATTCATTTATCCCCTTTTCGATCAATATCAAGTGATGTGTTCGACTAATCCTATCATCAAAGTCAACCAATTTATGCACATAACATAACTCAACCAAAGTATACAACACTCATTCAATCAATATCATCGAATAACCATTAATTTCATCAATTATTCCACATAAACCAAGAATTCAAGTAATAAATGCGATAAAACGCATCAAGTCATATGATATAGAAATGAATGTGAGTTTAAAAACTCACACAAATAACGCTTAAGCATCCAAAACAGCAACTAAACAATGTCAGTACTACGGCCAAGTCATCCATCATCACTTTCTATGGTCGTAGCTACTCTTGATTGTAGCTTTTCCACCCTTCCACGACACTTACGCCACCATCAGGTCGTTAATAAGCGCGTTACCGCATCTACTTTGATGTAGCAGAAACCATTGGTTCCCTTTTTCGCTATCACAGCCTAGCACGCGCTCGAGGTGGGTTCGTGTTAATCCTTTACGTCGCTCGGCCTAAAAGTCATGCCTCCATTCTAATCGCATCGTCTCCTCGTTTCACATCGCATCGCCTGAATGTCCGCATAACCACCTCTTCACCAGGTCGTTGCTCGACCTGTGATTGTCACCAGCAATTTTTCTCGACCAAGTTTCATACCGGTCGCGACTACAAACGCACGACTTCCTCCATTTGACAAACTCGCTCGCATCTGCTCCTAAGCATCTCCGATTTATGGTCATGGTTTCTCTTTTTTTATCCGAGTCATGACTTTTTATTTAAGTGGATTAGGGCAAAAATTTCGAGTAGGGCATAGGTTTGATTGAATAAAGAGAAAGAAAGAGGAGCATTCTGGAGAAAAAGGAAGAGATGAGTTTAAATGGGCTTAGGCTTGCTTATGGGATCAAGTTTAAATCAATTAATTTTCTTTTCTTTTCATTTCATTTCATTTCTTTTAACAACTCTTTTAATTTATTTGTAAATAAATTTCAATCTAATATAAATTTTCATTCCTGATATTTATTTATATATGTGTTTCAATCTAATATAAATTGATTTACACCTCATTCTACAATTATATTTCAATAATCACCCAATTTCGTTCATTTTAAAACTCATTTATTTTTATTTAATTATTTGTTGCTCCAACGTAAGGTAAATTTATTTTAAATTATTTCAATCCTATCAAAAGATTAAACTTTAAAATAATTTATATTGAATCAAATATTTTATTTAGTTTTAATATATTATCTAAAGGGAATTTATTAATTGAATTCAGTTTATTAAAAAATCTCTTGCTACATGGAATTTAATTAACTAAAATTTACTTTCAAATATATAACTATCATGCATCAAATTCGAACATTTTTATTTTAATTAAATTTATATATTTATACGGCGTAGAAAGCAGAATTGTTGTAGACTTTACTCTTATGAAAATTGCATCCTTGCAATTTCTTATAGGGAACGTCATACACAATTCATATCCTAATTTTCTTCAAAATATAATTTCACACATTAGTTTTAATATAGCCTAAAATATGTTACTTTTCCTCAGAATAATACCCCACTATTCAGAACCTTATGTCTGTATGTCTCATCCTAGTGTTTAGGAATCCCTATCGATGACGTTTGCTAATACATCGACCGGAATTTTGAAGTACTCAACGGAAAATTAACCCAAAATTTTTACTTCAAAATGTTATTATAAATATTTTCTTATAGATATAATTTAAATAACTTAATCTTTTTTTGAAACATTTGCTAGCTTCTAATAAAACTTATTTCCATACATACATACATACATACATACATACATACATACATACATACATATATATATATATATATATATATGTATATATATGTACGTATCTGTGTGTGTCTGTGTTTAAACACCATAGCGAAAAAGATTTGTAATCAAAACATATGCTTGCTTATATCAAAACGTTTAAAAATAATCTATGGGAATACTATCAAAAATATGTTGCTCACAAAACCAAATATCACTAATCAACCATCTATAGAAATGAACAAACAAGGTTTAATCTTCACATTCATTTTAATCACATTTTAATTTAAAATTAAATATACTGTAAATATTTGCTTAAAAACACTTACAAGTATATTTTATATGAAAGGAATTTCTATTGTCCCTTGTGATCCCTTTACTACCGAAGACACTGCTTAGATCCTAATACTAAGAGTTGAATGAGATATCACCTTGAGTGATAGTTCCTATCAAATACCACACTCAAGATGGATCCCCAAACAAAGCGTCATCAATAAGTATTATCACACAAGGAACTCAGAATACTAATCAAGCCAATCAAAACAACCAAATAACCCAGATGCTCAACGGAAAGCAACCTATATACTTCCATTGTGCCACCTTGATCACTAGTGGAACTTTTAACTCATCTCACCTCATTACAATTTGGAATTGTGAAGTATTCAATACAAGATTCAAACTAGGGTCTTTTACAGCTTCCCTGACCATGAAACTTCATTATTACTTTAAAGCCACTCAAAGGTCTAACATTCATCATCAATATAGACATTACTTGCCAGACTAACTACTTCTACCTTCACAACGTCCTTTAATTTATCTGCATCTCATATAGATATTTACTCAGAAAAATGCAAATGAAATAAATTATATATTTTATAAGAAAAACACAAATACATTAATAAATTGAAATAATTGATAAAGTACCCACGAAGGACAAAATTCTTTCTATAACAACCTTACTTTCTACACTATATAAGTAAATAAATTTAATTAAAATAAAAATGTATTTTCAAAACAACTAACTACCACGAATCAAATTCGAATGATTTTATTTTAATTAATTTTTTTCATTTATACGGCATAGAAAGCAAGGTTGTTCATCCCTTGTTCAACTTCACCCAAATGGCTTTGCTTCTCTGAACAGCGTGGTTTTCCTTCGTTTTGGACATGATGCCCACAGTGGTGAAAATTAGATATCTATATAGTTTCAAAAGGATAAAATATAGCCCATCTCGAACTTATTTGGAATAGTTAAAGGACCACCATGTGATAATTGGTCTTTGGAATAAGCTTAACCATTTCAAAGATAAATATTTCTTTGCGCACTGCCCAATATGCTTCATTCGGAGGTGGCTATCGGGACGTTAGTTCTACTATCATTCTTTAACTTTGTGGAGTTAATTTTGTTCACATACTAACTTTGTCATTTCATAAATTTACAGATATTCCAAGGAGATATAGTAGTGCAGCTCTGACACATACTCTCCAAACTCTTCAAATATCTTGGTCGAAGAAAGAAAATGAAATTTCTTATAACCGATGAAAAGATGCAGGAGTTACAACTTTTGGACAACAATCATAGTCTTGGCCTCGTTTCTATTGCTTGTAGAGATCCCTAGCCTACTCGGAGACTGAGGTCGAGCCTGGGTTGCTAAACATTAAAAGGTCCCTAACCATCCAAGATCTTTCTGTTAATCAGGAGGTGGTGAGGAAGGTGATGGTGATAAAGACAATAATAAAGAAGGAGATGATAATGATGATGACGTGGGTGAGGGTGAAATTGTGAACCTTAGTCATGCGTCCACAAGAGAGATGAGCGATGATAGTTAAGTATTGCTTGTTCCCCATCGTCTAAAGCTAAAGATCATTTTACCCCATCTAGTCCCATAACCTCATCAGGGTCCAGTTGGTGAGGAAACACCTACTCCCTAAAATTCTGATATATATATGGTTCTCTTGGGAGCATTCTAGATAATATCCCTTCTCATGACCTTGACAGTTTCAGAATCTATGATACTGATTCTCTCATTCATGTGACCGTAGATGTGCCTTCAACTATTGTAGAGGAGATAGCGGACTTCAAGAGCATGGTCTGTGGAGGCACTAGGGCACATTGACTATACAGCACTCAAAATTTACGCACATTTAGACTACATATGGTATTCTTTGATTTATAAAACTTAACTTGGCTATGTTTTCTTTTCAAGCTCAATGGGATGCCCAAATCTCTTTGATAAACTCCAAGGTCATTCTACTGATTACCACAAGCACGATTCTTCATGCCGACATAAGGAGTCGTTCTATGAATCTGACTTATTATGCATTACAGGCAAAAACAAGAAAGGTGGGGTGAAGAAGAGCATAAATATCGTGAAGATCGTTAGCTAGAGTCATAAGATCGATCCGGATCAGATAGGACATCCTCCACTTAACATTGAGCTTACTCTCCTCTCCCCAAAAAATATGGATCCATATTCCTTAAAACCTGATCCCATTCCTTCATATAAGGCTTTAATTGTCCCTAGTTCAGTAGTTCTTCTATATAGTCGATGGTGTCCTCACATAAATCTATATAAGCTACTCAACAGTACAATACTGCAACTTTTGAATTTTCCAAACAAAGGTTCGAGAAAGAGCATGCTCTTGTTCTCACCTCTGTGGCAATCATTGAGTTTACTTCAAACTCATAACTTGCACCTTTACAAAGAGCCTTCCCCACATTCATCTTTAATAGGGTTAAATTTGCGTATAATTTAAGTACATTCCCATCGTTGTGGCCGAATGCATCATGTCTTGTATATCTAATGCAGACGATTGACATCGAGAAGGTTCGCTTAGGCCTTGTCTGACGTCAACAAGGCTAATTTATCGATCCTTCAGAAGAAGGAGATAGAGAAGAAATACAATGAGTGTATCATCACTAATCTGGACAAAGAGTAAGAGGAGACTAAGGTTTCCCTCAAAGTAGAGGAAAATTTAGTAGAAGAGAAAGGATTTCGATTATAAGTTTGAGCTGTAACAGAATCAACTTGATTCCATGTGTCAATGAATTCACATTCCTGTTAAGGAGAAAGAGATTCTCTAGACTAAGGTTGATGCGTAGACTTTAAGGTCATCAGAGCTAGATAAAGCACTAAAGGTTGAAGAGAAAGAAAAGGACGATGTTCTTAGCTTGAATGATGAATAAATGAGAGAAATTCTTACCGCTAAACAGGCTTAAAACAATGCAGAAACTTTTTCTACAACCATAGAAGAAAAGGTCAAGTCTGACATCAAGCCCACTTTGGTTCGCTTCTTCGCGAACGTTATTAAATTTGGAAACCTAAGGTGGCTGTTAACGCTTATTCCAAAGCACTTACCATAGCTTGGAAGAGATCACTAAACAAGAAAGGAAGTGCATAGATGGGGTCGAGGTCGATGAAAATATGTTGAAGGCCAACCTTTAGATAAGATTTGGATGCATTTGTCATTGGCCAAGTGATGTTAGCTTCTAAGGCCTCTAGTCCTACCCAGGTGCCTACGCAACTCCTTTCCAAGTCAAGTTCTAATGATTTGGATGAAAGTTCAACTGTCAACCCTTCGGGGCTCTTGGTAGAGACAAAAAACTTAGTGGCAGCTACTTTTAGTGTCTTGCTTCTATCACATTTGGGCCTCTCATTTCTAAGTCCATTATTCCTTTCTTTTGGATTTCTATAGGTTCAACTACCATGGTGAATATGGGAGCAACAACTTCTTTACATCCTTATTTGATATTAAATATAGCCCTAAAGGTCCTAGCTATATAATACCCGAATCTTTCTCGAAGCTCCCAGCCACTACAAGAAAATTTGCTTTTTGCAACTTTATATAACAGCGTTTAATGCAAAAGGCTGTGATTGTTCAATCTACTTTTAACATGCAACTAAATGGAAAGTCCAGAACGCTGTTTAACTAGGGGAAAAAAAACTAAAATCGTTGTTAGTCATTCGTGCGGCGGGAGACGATTATTTTTTGCGGCCTTGTTTTTCCCTCTACGTGAAATTTCGCCCGCGCTTGTTATTTCCCCTTTCTTTTGTACTCCCAAGAACATCAAAAACTTTTCTTCTCCGTCGTTCATTTCATCAAGCATGCCTATGAAACGTCCCTCCTCGAGCTCGATCGAGCACGCCTGTGAAACGTCCCCACTCGAGCACGCCTTTCATCTCCAACTCCGTAGATTCGCCTCTCCGTAGATTCGTGGAGTCGTCGCTCTTTCTCTTCTCCGTTGGTTCGTGGAGTCATCGCTCTTCCTCTTCTCCGTGGATTCGCGTCAAGGGTATGTTCTCTGTTATTCTCCGTTAGATTAAGTACGTAAACAGATATTTTCTAAACACTGTCATTTTGGATATACCTGTGAGAAGAAAAGATATTGTAAGACAATAGACCTTTTAGATCCTAAGCACGAACCAGTTATGAGAATTTTTTTTAATTCTTTATTGAATATTGATGTTCTGTATATCAGTATTTGCAATATGTCAATGATTTTAAATGACCGCCTTATGATTGGTATTGGGTAGAAATCGAGCATTGAGAGTTGTATACATGTTTCACATTATTTTTTTGCAGTGGGTGAACATGCTAATGGCTGTACTAATGTTAAACTTTTATTATTTTCCTTTTAGTAATAGGGGAATTAGGTTCCTTACATAAAGTCATGCTAATAGGAATATTAGGCTTAACCTTCGAATGTTCACTTTAATATACACAGATTCAGTTGTTCATCAATGATGTTTCAGTTATTTATGTATGTATAATGTTTCTCATTGCATTTAATCTTATTTCCTGTTTTGATTCTTATGTTTGTCATAAATTTATGACTGAAATTTGGAACGAACATTAGTTTTAACACAAAGAGGTAAATCATAAATTCACATCTGTTGTTGAATTTTTTTTCCCAACTATTTCTACTATTTGACCTTATGGTTTGCAGTTGCTTGGTTGATGGCTGACATTTCACTTGGACAAATTTTCATTTTAAACATCCCAAAAAAAAATCTTATTATCAAGATAGGTCTCGTTCGAAACATATTATAAAAATAAACATCTTTTTCATAATACAGCGATTTTATACATGTGCAGTAGCATGTGTGTGTGTGTGTCTATATATATATATATATATATATATATATATATATATATATATATATTTTAAATACAGTGGCGCACTGTGAATTTGCGAGTACTAAACTTAAATAAGTTTTTTGAAGATGTACAATGAAAACATTTTCCTTCATTAAATCAGCTCCCATCTATTGAATATTTTATTCAATGAAATGGTCAAACATCTGTTATTTTCTAGTTTATGCATTTATCACCATTGGTTGCATATAATGGGAATAGATTACCATAACCATTTCAGTTAAAGCGTGTCAGTTTGCCATTTTCCTCAACAAGTAAGGGAATATAATTAGGCAGTAGAAAATTGGAACTCAGGGGTTTCAAGATGTTATAGTAGAGTAGAGGAGTAGGACCTAAAGTTTATGAGGGAATTAATGTGAGAATGAGTAATAATTTGTACAAGAAAAGCATCGATCGCCATGAAAAGTGCTCATTTTTGGAAAGAGTGGTGATAACTAATGGAAGTGGATTAGTTTGCTGGCAAAATGAAGTGGTAAGGAAGTTTCCAGAAATGGGTAGAGCGAGTGCATTTTGCAACCCTAAAGTTTGTATGAAGGTTATGTATGATGGAAGAGGATGTATGGGAATTGATGAAGTTGTTGTTGACAGAGTGTGATGAGGAAGAAGTAATATAGGGGTTATGTGCACAGAGGCAGTGCAGTGTTATATGTGCACAGAGGCAGTGTTATATGTGCATAGAGGCAGAGGGTATTTGTTGGAGGTTTGGTTTTGTGAGAAACTGGTTGTTTGGTGAAGTATGAATTGTGGTGGGGATGTTGTAGGGACAATGAAGTAGTGGGCTATGACATGGTAAAAGCAGTGAAAGTTGATGAGGCAGCGAGGTTTGTGGGGGTACTTGCAGCAGTGAAGGAAGTGGATGTGGAAGGTGTATGGCAGTTTGGGGAGGCTGGAGTAGTTGATGGTGGGTGTTTTGCTGATCACAGGAGGGTTGGTGTGGTTGTTCGAGAAGACAAGGAGGTGGTGTACAGAGTTTATGGAAAGTGGTTGTAGACTTGTGGAGATTTTGATTTGCTGTTTTGGTGGTAGGGTGGAGGCAGATTAAGAAGGCAGTGTGGTATTGGGGTGGTTAAAGTTTATATGCTTGACAGAGGAAAGGAGTATGAATGTAATACAAGGAAACTAGAAAACAACAATGCAATGTATTGTAGAAATGAACAGAGGTGAATGTAACAGAAATGAATTCAATTGCAGTGAATAAATTGTTGCACAAATGTTTTTATTGTTTTTTTTAATATGAAAGCTAACACTAATTAAAATAAAACCAAATGACACCAAAAACAAGATATGCACACGAAAAAATGAAAATAAAAATGACACACTATCACACTATCACAATACATCTAAGTTTAAGTCAAATGAATCAATAAATTTGTAGATTTGATTAGCATATTCCGCTTGTCAATTCATATGATCAACATATTCCATAATTGAGGAGAAGCAGAAATAATTAACACAAACGGTTGTTAATTAATGTTAGAACGCTTTTTCTGGATATAGAGTAAATTTTGTTTATTTAGAAAATAAAATTGACAATGATATTTTTGTCTTTTTTATAAACCAATGTGATGTCACATTGTGTGTTCACTCTTCTTTCTGTTTGGTTTTCAAGTTCCATTCTTATGCATTTCACTGATTTTTAAAGTGACATATCTGAGACTATCATATAACAAAAAAATGAAAATATAATATTTAGAATTGACCAATAATATGTTTCATCGGGCTCTATCACAACAAACTTCTATAATTTAGTTGGCATTGTGTGAAGTTGAACTGAAACCTTAAAATAAATTGTTTAGAATTGATGAATAATATGGTTTTGATTTTTCCTTTTAGAAAACTTTACAAATTAGTGATCGGCTTGAAATAAAGTTTAATCAGCTTAGCTTCATTCTATTACAAAAAAAGAAACTCTTTTCGATGTATGATAATTTTATTCAATAAACCCACTCAAAAGAAAGAACATATACCAGGTAGAACACTAAAGGATGATGATCAGAATACATGTAGATTTTACTTGGTCTGAATTATAGGTGTTCACTCATAAGCACTATAGAGAACCCAAGCTAATTTCTTAAACTGGGTTAAAACTACCAGGGAAATGTAAGAAATATTAGGAAACTTCTCTATTTGTTAGTATTATAATTGGGGATGACTTATTTGCACCAATATGCTTTGTTGTCTCTTTGGAAGTGATGTAATATTTTTGTACTCGTCTTTCCTGTGAATTTGACCGACATAAGGACATATACAGTATGTTAGCTTCACCTTGCGATAACTTCTATCAGATTGCAAGGTGAATTGCATAAAGTTTGCTAGTGGAGTGTCAATTTCTGTTCTATGATATGCTTGTTTAATTTATTTTGTACGATGTAATTAATAACAAAATTAGTTTAATCAAACCAAAGACTACTAATATTCTTTTTAAGCTAATAAGTTTATTCCTAAATATATCGAGTGACTAAAATTGCTAACTAACAGCTCTGAGACATACATAAAAGGTAACAGTTAATTTATTTCAATTATTTTCTACAAAGATCTGAAATCTAATGGCAAAGAACTCCTTGCATCAAATTTTATTTTAAATCATTATTTATTACCACTCGAACTAAACAGTGAACCTTCTCATCTATCATATGTTTGTTTTATACCCATTCGAAATAAGGAACGTATATCGGGTGGAAGTTAGAACATGTAGGCTTTGCTTCTTGGATGCTCATGCAGCACTATACCCTTCAAATGAGACCATTATTTCTATTTTCTACCAGTCATGACATCAAATCTTGGATCAAATTTAATGAACTGCTCTCATGTTAGGTGCTCCACATGGAAGTTTAGCCAGTACACTTTATAGACCTACATTGTCGATTATAGCCTGAAACATTCTTCCCTAAACATTCTCACTAATTTTGGTCATCTACCTCCTTCGCAAATCAACAAAACTCCATACTAATCCCTGAACAGAGGAGTATGTATGGGTAGTATTGAAGTGACGTTGATCTACAACATTGGTAGTCTTTTCATTATTGAGTCGAATACCTATACTAATGGTCCATTTCCTCAAAATGTGTTTATAGGCTAACAATATACCATGGTTTAATAACCAAAAATATTTATTCTCTAGTGATAACTCCAATCACGATTATAGTTAGTTATTATTTTGTTTGCATTCAATAACCGATTATTACTTCAAGTTTTAGAAATTTACTTCCTCACATATTGGTTGGTGATGGATAAAAGTTGGGTGCATCTACACAGGTAACAATATAATACTAAATATATTTTGAGAGTTAAATCATATATTTTAACGTCAAAGTTAATAGTTATTTCATTTTATTCATAGAGCTAGTAGCCAGTATGAGCAAGGAGCTTGGAAGTTTGTGCATGCTGCTTTGAGAAATTCAAGAAATCAAGAAAAGATTTTATGTCCTTGCTCAGATTGTCGAAATCTTAGTCATCATTATGGGAAGATTGTTGTTGAGCATTTGATTATAAGTGGAATGGATCCGATATACAAGGGTGGTAGGTGGTATAATCATGGCGAACAAATAACTATAAGCAAAGATATCGAGTCTAATGACACTTATGATTTACTCAAAACCATTCATTATGAAGATGAAGATTTCATCAATCATACATATTCTGATGATGATAAAGATGAAGATAGTGCACAGAAACAAGAGGAAGATTTATTAAAAAATTTGGAAGATGCCGAAACCCGGTTGTATCCTGGTTGCACCGATCAAACTAAATTATCTGCCATTATTGCCTTATATAATCTAAAATGTGAGACTGGGTTGTCCGATAATGGATTCGATAAACTTCTAAATGTGCAACAACTATTGTTGCCAAAGGATAATGTACTTCCTAGGACTTTATACGAGGTGAAAAAATTTCCCAAAGTATTCGATATAGGCTTTGAGAAAATTCATGCTTGTCAGAATGATTGTTGTCTTTTTAGAAGAGAGTACAAAGGTTTGGATAGTTGTCCAAAATGTGGGATTTCGAGATGGAAGAGGAATGAACGTACAAATGAAATTATGCATGGTATTCCAGTTAAATTTTTGAGGTATTTTCCAATCATTCCAAGATTTAAAAGAATGTTTAGATCTCAAAAAATGGCAGAAGATTTAAGATGGCATTTTAACAGCAAAAGTGATGATGGGAAAATGCATCATCCTATTGATTCTATAACATGGAATGTGGTAGATGAGAAATATGAATCGTTTGCAGCAGATCCACACAATCTAAGGCTTGGCCTAGCTACTGATGGTTTTAATCCATTTTTAACATTGAGGTCGAAATATAGTTGTTGGCCCGTGATGCTAGTGACATACAATCTCTCGCCACTGTTATGCATGAAAAAAGAAAATATCATGCTAACATTGTTGATTCCTGGTCCAAAGCAACCAGAAAATGATATAGATGTATATTTGGCGCCATTGGTAGAAGACCTGCAACATTTATGGATTAGTGGAGTTCGAACTTAAGATGCATTTAGTAGATCGCTTTTTACTATGAGAGCAATCTTACTATGGACGATAAATGACTTTCCAGCATATGGTAATCTGGCTGGATGTTGTGTGAAGGGTAAAAATGCTTGTCCATTATGCAGTGTCAACACTCATCATCGATGGTTGAAGTATAGTCAGAAAAATGTCGACATGGGTCATAGGAGGTTCTTACCACCCTCGGATTCATTGAGAAAACAGAAATCCTGGTTTGATAATACTATAGAAAAGGATCGTAGACCTAGAATTTTAACAGGAAGAAACATCTGTAATATTTTGAAAAAATTTCCAAATGATTTTGGAAAAGAAATTGATAATAAAAGCAAGAAAGGAAATGGTAAAAAGAAGCCAAGCAAGAAGCAACATAGTAAGAAAAGAAAGGGTTATACTTTCAAACAAGATGATGATCCTGCAAAAATAGAACTATCAAGATGGAAAAAACGATCAATATTTTTTGATTTACCATATTGGGAGGTTAGTGCTATTATTTTTTAATGAATGAATAATATTTATATATATATTAATGAAATATAACAATATGATTTTTGTAGGAACTTCCGTGCGTCATAATTTAGACGTAATGCATGTAGAAAAAAATGTTGGTGAAAGCATAATAGCGACGATGTTGCATGATAGCAAATCTAAAGACGGAATTAATTGCAGAAAAGATTTGGAAGATTTGAGAATCCGACATGGCCTTTATGCACAATCTCGTGGGAAAAAAACATATCTTCCATCAGCTCCATATACATTGTCCACTATCGAGAAAAAAACATTTTGCCAAAGGTTATATGATTTCAAGGGACCTGATGGTTATTGCTCAAATTTTAGAAGTTCTGTGTCGTTGGAGGATTGTAAAATTATTGGCTTGAAGTCACATGACTACCATGTTCTAATGCAACAATTATTACCAGTTGCAATAAGAGGACTGTTGCCAAAAAAGCCAAGAAGGACAATAATTCGTTTATGTCCGTTCTTCAATAAATTATGCCAGCGTGTTCTTGATAAAGAAAAACTGCAACAACTTGATGATGAAATTATTATAACTTTGTGCGAAATTGAAAGATATTTCCCACCTTTATTTGACATAATGATACACTTGACCGTTCATCTAGAAAGAAAAGCCCGATTGTGTGGACCGGTTCATTTCCGTTAGATGTACCCTTTTGAAAGATATATGAAGACGCTTAAACATTATGTAAGAAATCATGCACGTCCCGAGGGTTGTATTGCAAAATCCTATCTTGCAGAAGAGTGCATGAGATTTTTTAGTGAATTTTTAAAGAAATCAATACAAACATAGAAGGAAGTCCGAAAAGAAGATCATGAAGATGATTCCATACTCGAAGGACGACCAATTTCAGCTTGTAAAACTATTACATTGTCCGCCAATGAGAAACAGATTGCACATTTGGCTGTGTTAATGAATACGACCGTGGTGGAACCATTTCTAGAGTAATTAACTATTACAATTTGTTATTACCATTTCATACAATTTGTACCAACAAATACAACTTAGTATATTTTTTTGCGCTATACTAGTTTGCATTTGGAGGAGTTACAACACTCAAACAAGCGCATGGAAAAAAAATGCAACTTTACTTTGGAAAACCCATATAGATAACTTTGCCGATTGGATTAAAAAGAAGGTGAGTAGAATTTTGAAATATTATCTCATTAACATTAGATTTATTATTATTGAGATCCATTTTAAATAACTATTTTTTTTATAGATATCTATTGATTCAATGGATCATGACACGATGTTAAAATGGATTGCATATGGTCCGCGGAGTAGTGCATATTCCTGTAGTGGATATATCATTAATGGACAACGTTTTCACACAAAAGATATTGAGAGAGAAAATCAAAATAGCGGGGTCACTTACGATGCGACTACTATATGTAGAGCAAGTGCAAAAGATACTTCCCAAGTAGTTGATGTTGTTACTTATTAAGGGATATTGACTGATATAATTTTGTTAGACTATCATGTTTTTTATATTCCCGTCTTTAAATGTCATTGGGCAAACATAGGGAATGGTGTGAAGGTAGAAAATGGATTCACCCTTGTTAACTTACATCAAAACCAAGCTTCATTTTCAAAAGATCCATATATCCTTGCATCTCAAGCGAAACAAATTTTTTATTCAAGAGAAGACGATTCTTCTAATTGGTATGTTGTAATGAAGGAACCATCAAGAAGCTTTCATGAGATAGATATAGATGAATCATTTGAGGAAGTTAGCTTTGCTATGGAGAATTACGAAGATATTGACGTGGATGTTGATGATTTCATTGAGGATGTTAGTTATGTTAGGGAAGATTGTGAAGGCATACTTGAGTAGTTTAATTATTTTGCTATCTAGTTTTAATTCTATGGACTTTACTATCTATCTTCTTTGGTTAAGTAATATGTTTGTATGTAATGACTTGTTTTTAATATCTAGTTTTTAATATTGTTTCATTGCTGTGTTTGTTTTTAACTCATTTTGGGTTATGTTAGCAAATAATTAGGTAGCATGTATGGTAATTTTCTAAACATAGTTTGCTTATTGTGTTATGGACCCTAAAAAGAAATTAAATACTTTGATAAATAATTAATTCTCATATATTATGATAAATAATGCTCATATATTATTGTGCTACTACCTTTTCCCATCAGCTTTAGTTGTTTATATTATGATAAATAATGCTTATATATTATGATAAATAATATAGTCAGAGTTTGTGCAAAACTATGCAAATGTGCTTGATGCCTTGTTTCAAATAGATGCATTTTCTTGCCATATTCTTGGTGATTTTCCTATAACAAATTTCTTAAGAAAACCTTAAATTCCAATAGCGAGATAGAGTTTCAGTTGTCTTTGTTTTCCTATAACTGATATGGTGGCTAGAAATAACAAGCATTTGAGACGTTCCCTTTTCAATTGTTCGCTGCTCACGAATGAAAGATGACACAATTAGTGACCCGGTAGCTCTCTAGTCTCAACTACTAAATTTTTCTATGTTTTCAGATGTGATATACCGTCTAAAATCCATTATATTTCAAATTGCTTCCACTAATATAAAATTTCGACACACATAATAGCACGTGATGGACAAACTGTTTCTACTACTATAAAATTTTGCTCATATATTTACATCTCACTTATAACCATCTCACTTATAATTTTGTAACATAGTATAAGTCACCATATAACAGAGGTGCTAAAGAAATGTTAAAATAGAGTCATTATGGTTGTTTTTATATTATTATATACACCATGATTAATATACAACCATTATGCTACAAACAAATAAAAATACTCATTATATTTGCTAAGTTACTAGAATCAAAATTTTGAAATCGTTGGGGGTTGCGTGGATCTAGTAGCAGTTGGACCCTCGTCATTTTTCATCAGTCAAAAGGAGCATCAGTTAGCAAGAGCCACCTTGCCTGCATTTTGATCCAATGAAGACTGTGTTCTCATGCCAGGAGATTGCCTGAAAATTCAGTTTAAATTATATTTTCAATCCATTGACATTAAAATTGCCAACCAATCATTTAGTGTGCAATTTCATATATCCAGATGCTAGATTCAAAACCAAAAGAAAACGTAGAAACTCAAAGTTTTTATATCATGGAGAAGTAAAATGATAGATACAGAGGTACTTCCAACACATCACTATGAAGAATTAATTAATAATCCCTTTTGATACACGAAGTGAGTGAGTTTTGATCTTGAAATACTGACCTTCTCTTTCAGATTTACTTCTGCTACGCCATAAAAGACGAACTGGAGTGCCAGGAAATCCAGCATCAGACTTGAGCTGCTTCTCCATATAACGTCGATACGTCTCAGGGAAAAGCTTGGCATCATTAACAAAGAAAACAAAGGTTGGGGGTCGAATGGCAGCCTACACAAATGAGCATGATGAATATTACAAATAAAACAGATACCTACAAGTGTAAAATTTATAATACGAGTATTCTTTGAATTCTATATTTGCATTATAACACAAAAAATTCACCTTTGTAACATAAAAAACCTGGCCTCTTCTGCCACCTCTAGTTCTTGGTCATAGCAATAGGGAGAAGAAGAAGGAAAAAAGAAAAAAAAAAGTGGCACATTTTATTAACAGAATACTTAACACTTTTATTATTTAAGTTTGAAGAGGTGTGAATACATGCACATGCATGTCTGTAAACTAAGGAGTGTATTACTGATTGTTTTGAATTATTTATGTAGATATTTTAGCTATCTAGCTGAATGTTGACCTTCATTCATTTAAAGATGCTTACCCTTGATGCCTTATTATTTAGAACAAAATATTCAAGTCTGATTTAGTTTGATAAATTTTGTTGTAAATTTGAATCTTAAAAGGATAAGCTTAGTAACATAAGCATTAGAAGCTTAAGTGATAATGAATATACCCCAATTTATTGTTTTTGATTTTTTCTTCATATCTATACAAGAAATGAAGAGGATTACTCGAAAACAAAAAAAAGCAAAAGAAGCTGAAATTGCACTCAAGGAGTCTAATGAACAGAATAAGCATGTTGAAGACAACAACGTTCAAAATGAAGACAACAACGTTCAAATTGAAGACAACTAACAATTAGTTGAAGGCAATAATCAAAATAAAAACAATCCTCGTGCACTTGAAGACAACACAATCCAAAATGAACAAAATTTGGAAGACATGATGGAAACCGATGGACCTATTCAAGATGTGAGGGAAAATTTAGTTCGGAAAAGAATTTCTAGAGGTCCTACTAAATTGAAGAGACTTCCTTCAAATTTCGTAAATCAGGTTGAAGTTGAATTTAATGAGAGTGGCGTTCCGATAGGAAAAGGGTCAATCCACTTATCTTCTTATCTAGGACCACTTGTACGGGAACATGTTCCAGTCACGCTTACTGATTGGAGACGTCTTGGTGATGATTTGAAAGCTGTCTTATGGGATTGCATTCGGGTATATTTTGGAGTATTATTGTAGACATAATAGCAAAAGAGATATGTATGAGTCAGTACAAGGCTAGCATATTATGTATACTGCATCCTCAATTGCACTTTATAGCTATTGTTTTTTTCATAATTTAATTCTAATATTAGATCATAACTTTATTTGAGTAAAAGTGGAAAGGAGAATCAAATTATAAAGAGCTTTCATGCGATGCTCCAATATGAAATAATTGCTGTAGTTCAGTAATGTGTTCCACTGTGTGCACACGCATCGTGCTTTTGCAAGGGTTTTAACTGGTATTCTGGACAGTATTTCCGCCATGAGTTCAAATGGAAGTGAGTTTTGGCTACAGTCATTTTCCATAGTTTATTTTTTCCATGGCCTGGGTTTTCATCTTCATTATGCTATTAAAGAATACGTCCAATGTTATTTTTAAGTGATTATTGCATGATGATTAAAACGTGCAAAGGCAGAGTGAATTCTGCAGTTCCTCATTTGTATTTTCTGCTACAACATTGTAAGTTCATGCATATCGGTTCTTGTTCTCATTCTTCTGCTTTCATTCTTGCATTTTTTTATTTGCGTATTTAGTTTTAGTTTTTGTTTAGTGTTAAAGAAAATAAAAAATAAAAACTTGCCTTTTCATTTCTCTCCCTTTATCTCTATATTGATGTGCCATTATCTCTTTATCTCTATTTTGCCATAAAATTTTAGTTTTAGTTTTAACTGGAAGACAACATAAAGTATCATGGATATAGTTTTATTTTAATTTTTTTTTTTAGTTAGGCTGGAATAACACATTTTGTATTTTCACCTATGGATGTTGAATTTTCATAATTTCATATGTTTAATAGTATGTAATATATGCAACTATCCTGTATAGAATCCAATGTAGAAATGACTTGCCTGTTATTTCTAACGAATGTGCTAATTTCAATTTAATCAATTAATGGATACAGGCTAGATTTAAGGTGGATGAGGAATGGCAAAAGGTCTCTATATTTCAGCAAATGGGTTGTATTTTTAGGTGTTCAAAATGTGGATTACAATCTATTAGTAAAAGCAAAGTCAAAGGAGGAAAGACTTCGACTCAAACCAGATAATATTGGAAGTATGACAGAGTGGAATGATTTTACCAATTTGAAAACAAGTTCAAAATTTAAGGTAAATTACATCTGATTGGTCATTCTTTCAATGAATGAGATAATTTTTTGATGTGTTCTATTTTTTTTAAATCCAGATAAAAAGTGACATATACAAGGCTCTCAGGCGCAAGCAAGTGCTACACACATGCAGCCGTAAAGGAATGGCTCGATTAGCTGCGGATACGGTGAGAATTTTTTGGTTAACAACTTGTGTTTGTCATGCCATCTATTTATATAGTTATAACAATTGTTCTATTCAATTTTTATTATTGTAGAAAAAAGAGAGTTCCAACCCCTCTTCCATTTCTAGAACTCATGTTTGAATTAGATCTCGCACTCGAAAAAATGGTGAACCAGTGAGCTTGGCTGTTAAAGATACAATTGTATGTGCTTTTGTTTCTATTTGATTATTATCAAATCACTTTAGAATATTGTAATAATTATGGAAATTATAATAAATTTTAACATTTGCAGGAGCAAATTAAAAAAATTGACAGTGAATCACAATCCAGCTCAAAAACCAATGTGAGAGAATATGCTCTTTCAGTAGTGCTGGGACAAGATAGACCTGGACGATTAAGAGGAATACGAAGAAGTATGACATACACCAAGTTTATTGTGTCACAAGCTAATCAAAAACAAGCAAACCACCTTCAAAATAGAATAAGCGATTTGGAGAAGACGGTTCAAATGCTACATAATAAGGTTATCACTTCCTGAGTACTTTCATATCACCATCATATGTCCTTTCCTTACAGTAGTATACATAATAAAAGGAAACTATACATTAATTAATGAACAAATTAAAATATGTGTACTGTAATGAGTTTGTCCAATAAACGATAGCATGCTACATTAGAAAATTATGCTTCTAGATTCCAAAGGAAGTTTTTAATTTTAATGAATTATGTTTATATGCTTCATTTTACATGTGAAATCATATGCGGTTCCTGCAAAAATGGGTAAATCTGATCAAGGGTGCACTATTTACTTATTTTAAATTTTTGCAGTACACGTTAATGCTGTTCGTATTTTGTGAGTGGTTCTTCACTCGCAAGAACTATATATATTCGACAAACCATTTCTCTTTCACCATTTTAACTGTTTAATGTTCTTAAATGCTAGCAATCGAAAAGTTATACATATGGTAAGTAAGTCCAAAAAACTCAGGTTTTTTTCCTTCTTCTTTTTTTGCAGTACAAAAGATCAACTTGTAAGCATGATAGTACATAAATTTTGACATTTATAATTATTCCAATTATGTGCTTTAATTCTATTAACGGCTTCTGAACTTCTCTTTTAAAAGATTGGTACTGTACTAGTTAAATATATCAAATAAAAGGAAAATTGCAGGGTTGATACTGTGAACTTATTTATTCTATCAGAGAAGAATCTATCTCATCTGGTACTTTAGTTTCCCATTAGCAGCTTCTCTTTAAAAAGATTGATTCTGCGGCAGTTAAATATACATAATAAAAGGAAACTTCTTGTGTTGGAACTTTGAACTTCTTTATTGTACCAAGAGTAATTAACTATGAAAACACAGTGAATATTAATTGCATCAACCATATTATTTTGACATTACTACTTGTTGCCTTTGCTATACAATGACCATGAACAAACAAATTAAAATATTATACTATTCTAGTTTAGGTGTTGTACCCCAATTTATACTCATACAAACAGTGTAAATTTGTGCTCGTACTACGCGAGTCCTTAAGTAGATGTTAAAGAACATCATAAAGCATAAAACTTTAGATTTTGAAACGTTTCATTACTCTTGTTTTTGAACATCATAAAGCATCCACAGCTTGGAGTCAGAAAGTGCACGATGCATGAACAAATTTTTGAACAATTCTTTGTCTTGCCATCAACTGCATAATTGATTTGGATATGAAAATAAATGCTTACTAAATTATTTATTCACCGCTTTTACATCAATAACCAGAATTAAGTTGTAAAAAAGATAAGCTAGTTCAGTTAAATGGCCAATCAAATACAAAAGCAAGAGCAATCAATATTGTTCGTCAAC
Source organism: Allium cepa (assembly GCA_030765085.1). Lineage (NCBI taxonomy): Eukaryota > Viridiplantae > Streptophyta > Magnoliopsida > Asparagales > Amaryllidaceae > Allium > Allium cepa. The sequence continues at coordinate 77,433,034 of CM060946.1, forward strand.
CTTAAAAAACAAATGTAGATGATAAAAAACAATCAATACTGTACAAAATAAGATAATTGCATATTTGAAATTGAATGTTCATCTTGATTGACAGTATTTTTTTGTTTTGATTCGCCTAATGCAGCAATCAAGAATGGACAAACAACCAAGAAGGGACGAAGATGAGAATGCGTCTCAAGCGGTAAAAGTTATTTATATTATTCACGTGACATCATTAGAATTTGAATTTGAATTTTTAGTCAAGTATTTACCGTGATTGTTTTTGACTAATTTTAGAATAAGTATGACAAAACACATGCCAAGTGTAATTTATTGGATTGGACTGGGATTGATGAAATAGTTGCCGAAGGAAGAGTCCTTTCAACTGACCCGAAAGAGCTAGTATATAACATTCCTCTTGGACCGAAAGCCATGAAAATTTTAATAGTTATTCCAAAGAAATTGGATGCTTTCTTATAGAGGTCTACACCTAAGATGCTCTCACAAATTGGAGAAGCTAAGAATGAGATAGTAGCATGGCCAGCTGATAGAGTTGTTTTGCACACACTGATTCACTTTGAAAAGGATGAGGTTATGGTAAACTTAATTTTTTTCATTTATTCGGTATCTTTATGAATTGAATACAAAATTTATACTTAATTTTGTTTTCATATGTTCTAATTTGTTTTTATAGAGTAATAGTAGCAGTACAAACATCAAATGCAAGCTGTATGATTGGACCGGAAGCAAAGAACTAGTTGCTGAAGGAAAGTTTTACTCTAGTGATCCAAATCAGCTTATGAATAATATTCCTCTAGGACCATCCGCCGTGCTTGTTTGGATTGATGAGGCTAAAAAACCAGATGCATTCTTGTGGAGACCACCAGCTGGTATGACATATGTTGGAGAAGCTATTGGCAGCAAAATAGCTTGGCCAGAAACAAATGTAGTAGTTGAAAATGTAAATGCTACAACGTCTTCTCGTACGGCTAATGTTGTATTATCTCCAACGGTAATGTGTATTCCTTATATACTGATTTATCCAAACATATGCATTGACAAGTTTTTATTTTCAGGATCACTTCTATTTTCAAAACAAATTTAAACGGTTCCCTAAAGCATTAGTCCATTTTGTTCCACTAGGGGAAAATGCAGTCAAAGTTTGGGTTGATGTTATAAAAGTTCCAAATGCGCCTTTGTGGAGACCTACTTCTTATTTTGAGATTATTGAAGATGCACTTGGTTCGACTATAGCTTGGCCTTCCACGAATATTATAACCGAATCAACTTCAAGTAAGTATGAATTATCTTTTCTTTTATGATGAAGAGTTTATATATTGATGAAGAACTGTATAGCATTATCTCTATATTGATAAATATATTGAGAAAAAGGAAAAAATAAATATGAGAAAAAGTACTAAACAAGAATTGTTTTCTTTTTTGGAAGCTTATACTAACAAGAGTTTGTAATAAAAAAGTTAAAAAAAAAACTTATTAAGAAATTAAATGATCTCTTCTTTTTTTTGTACATTTTTTTTTGTAAATGGACTTTAAACACAAAACATAAAAACTAGATACAACACACAACACGTATGCAAAACAAATTAAACAAAACAAGACAACACCAAAACAAATTAACATGCAACAACAAAACACTAGTCAATAACACACACATAAATTAGCAAAGAAAAGAGGGGAGAAAAAAAGAAAATAACAAGTTTTTTTAATCAATTTCTGTAAGCCCATCCCAAAACAATACAAACCAGAACTTAAAAAATAAAAATAAAATAAAAAAATAAGACAATCAAACAATAACTCCTAGCCAAAAATGATTTGCTAAACCAAAATCACAGAATTTCTCAAAAAGAAAATTTCACAAAACAAGCTTGTCTCAAGAAATCCAAATAAAGTCCAAATCAAAACTTCGTTTGATTTAGTGTTCGAATGGGATTGGAAATCGATTTAAGGAGGGGGTTTTGGATTGTGGTCAGTTTTAAGGATGCGAATTCAGAGTGGATTTCAGGTCGGTTTTGAGAGGAAGAGATGCTTTTCGAACAAAGGGTAATGGATGTATTGCAGGTAAGGTTGTGGTGGAGATAGATGAGATTGAAGTTGCGGGTTTTTGTTTTCTTTGGTGGTTTCGAATGGTCTGAGGAGAGTTGGCAGTATGAACTGTTGGTCTGAATGTGGTGCTGGACTCGGGTGAAATGTTAAGTGCGGTAGTGGATTTGTTGGTGAGGAGATGTAGCAGTGACGTAGCTAGTTTGTTGAGTGTTGAGTGAAAGGGAATGTTGAGTAAGGTATACGAAGAGAAGGAAGGGTGGAATGGTTCAGGTGAGTTATGAGTTTGTCGGAGGTGCTGTTTGTAAATAGGTTGTAGGGTAAGGGTCGTAGATATATGCAGTGATATGCGGTGATGTATGAAGACAGTTTGGAGATGGGTGGTTTTGCAGTCTGATAAATGGAAGGCAGTGGTTTTGGTGGGAAAGTTTGAAGGTGATGATGGGCAGAAAACAAAATTAATTAGACAACAAAATAAGAAAAAAAATTAGACAACAAAATAGATGATGATGGGCAGTATGATGGGTTTTTTGGTGGGACAGTTTGAAGGTGAGGGTGTTCGGGTAGTGCAGGTATGATTCAGGTAGAGGTATGGTTGACTGTTTGGTTTCGAAGGAGGAATTGGTGCATTAGCTTGTTGGTTGATGGATGGTGGTGTATGCAGTGATAAACAGAGATGAAGAAGTGGAATGGTACTGGGTTGATGGAGGATGTGCAAATAGTGATGAAGTATGTGCACTGATTGAACTAGCAAGGGGATGATGAGTGAAGCACCAGGTGCAATGCAACTAAAATTGTAAACGCATATACTAAAACTGTGAACAAATTTGTATTAGGAAAATCGTTTGCACAACTTGAGCCACCACTTTTCTTGTTTTGCTTAATTGTCTAACTTTGCAAAATGTTGATCCACCACTTTAACTGTTTCCAGAGTAAGGACTGGATCAGCGACTCATTACCAAGCTAACCGACTTACTTAAAGAAACGGATGGAAGAAAGGAGTTTATTCAGTAAGAATATCAGTTGCCATTACTCGGATTTTATGTAGTTTAACATATGTTGGGTTGTTCTGGTTATTACCACTTAGAACAGTTGTCATTTTGACCACCTCGATTTCTCAGTTTGGAATCATTTTAATTTCGTAGGTTCTTTATCTTCTATGAAAGTTCTTATGAATATCCAAGTTGAATAGGATTTTGCAGATATCTCCTAATGTTAATATAGCACTCATCTCTCATTTGACTGTCACAAAAATTTATGTTTGTGTATTTTTTGTGTTGGATTTCAATGAAATAATTTGTTGGATTTCAATGTCATATTTTATATTATGTTCTTTTCAATTTGTCCACTTTTTAAGCTTGATGAATCTTTACTTGGAAGAAGGTTGCATTAAAATCCATTGCATTTTTGATGCATTATTGTTGATTGGATAATAAAATGTGTTGGGTATATGAACTAAGGAATATTTATGTCTTTTGACTTTTGTCTATTGGCATTATTTGTATATATCGGGACATGATAACTCGCTCTCATTATGTGCACATAATCCAAACTTAATCTGCATTTTTGTTGTTGTTATTTTAGGTAGTTTGCTATAGATGATGGATTCATGGAACATACCAAGGCTTGAGCAACTCAGGTAGGGAACATGGAGACGAAAACCTGCCACTTTTTTGTCAAATAGAATAAGTATGTGCTATGTTTGTGTTGTAACTGCGTTATCTGCATTACCTTTTCAGTGAGTACATTGCCTAAATTAAGTTATTTTGTCAATCCCTTGGTTTTGGCTCCCTAAGCACTTTGCTTCAGTTTTAGCCTTTTTTAATTTCATGCACAATTACCTCAACCCTACCAAGCATTGTTGCTGATGTTTTTTTTTACATCTTAGCAGTTTCAAAGTGGGCATTCTTATGTAATTTGGCTGACCTAGTTGAGGATGAATTGTTGAAGATGACGAGATTGGACTCTACACACTACTCATATTTTGCTTTATTTAATATGCTATTTTTGTAAAACAATGTTGCTATCATATTTGCTTTACTTAATATGTTATTTCTATAAAACAATGTATGAAATGTTGTATACGATTATCGTTTATTTTGCGTACGAAGATAGTGCATTTTTAATTATGTTTAATATAACATGCGAAGACTATATTTATGGTGTTTCAGTTAACTAATGTTATACGATATAAAATTTTATAGTTGGCGGGAATATTTGCAGATGTAGAAGAGTAGACTGAATTAAGAAGGCTGTGGAAAAGGGGATGAAATTATGGTAATTTTTATATATAACAGCATTTTATAAACGCTGACAAATGGAAAAACGTATATGAAATATAACTGACCAAAACACTGCGAAATTAAACTCACATGCAGCGTTTTATTTCTGCCAATAAATCTTCAGTTGCAAGTGTTTACAAACGTTGTAACAAAACTATCGCAGCGTTTCCGGAATGGCTGTCCAAAAGAGGGGTGCGTGGTGGGTAAAGACATGTTGCAGCGTTTATTGGAAAGCTATAATAAATAAAACGCTGCGATACACTATTTCTTTTGCAGCGTTTGAAAAATGTTATGGTACATCTTGACTCTATAACAGCTTGTCGTTAGACAGCGATCTTCGTAACGCTGTTAAACTGTGTAACAACGTTTCTGAAACGCTGTGAAAGGTTATTTTTGTTGTAGTGAGCTTTACCTCCTATTATAAAGGAGACTCTAACGGGGACTCCTTCCTAAAAAACTTCTTAATCTCTCGTGTTTAAGATGGCTCAAATGACACCCATCGATGCTTCTAATATCTATTTTTCATTTTCTCAAGTTTTAGAAGGCTCAAATGACACCCATCGATGGTTGACATCCAAGCTAAGGCTCCTGAACCCTCGAAGAGCAGTTATAACTAAGACAAGGACCCCCGGTGGTATTCTAGCTAGGGGAAGTGACCAAAAAGGAAGAAAATGCATGATTCAACATCCATACATGGAAAGTAGAAAGATAGAAGGAGGAATAAGATCGATTAGATGTCATTTCCTATGTAGTTGTATGTCTTGAATTAGTTTCTTTCATTTTAGCCTATTTATATAGGCTGCTATCGTGCGGGTATAACCCATGCTTTTGCTTTCAAAGGTTTAGTCTTTGATAAAGTTGTTTTTCTTATAGATTCGTGATTCATTTTTCCTATATACTTAGGTTAATTACGTAATCGTATCCAATACATGGCAATGTTATTAATCACTATAACTTGTATGTGTGAATAATTTTTTGCCATTGCTTAGTAATACTTTGTCATTTTATTCTGTTAATCATCGCCAACACATTCGTTCATTGGTTAACATAATTGTAGTTGCTTAGCCAACTTTGTGGTCTATCTTGCTTACCTTTGGTCAGTTTCCATTTGATCAAAACAAGGTTTTAGCATCATATTATTTCCTATCTCTAGGAAGTAGTGCTATGGAAATTTTCTTGGACATTCTTACTCAATCTCGCCCATCTTTGGGTATTGAACGTAAGTACTCGTTGTACTTGCAAAAAGAGATTCAATCTCCTTCCGGGTCCCATCTCCGAGACCCAATGTTTCGGACGCCTATCTCTGGGCATCATTATTTGACCCTTCCTCTCTCTAGGTATTGGTCTTAGATCTTTCCTATATTTAAGCATGAGTCAAAGGTCTAAGGAATAGGGCGAATCTTTTCATCAACCATACCATGATACTCCCACGACCTAATCATGGATCAAAATAGTCTATCATTACCTATCTCTGGCTACTTAGATATCTGCATTCTCAAGACATATAATGTTCAATTTTTCAGTTACCCACAGAACATAAGGTCAAGCTCTTGAGAATACAGTTCCATTTATCCCCAAAGCCAATTCAATTTATAGACAATGGAATTGCAGACTTTACCATATTACATCAATATCTAGTTAAATATTTACAAGGATATCTTAATGAAATAACGTCTCAAGTCCTCACTATTCCATGCTCTTAGAATTCAAATTCCATCAAAAGTCGCTGGCTTGGAAGTTTCGCCTACAAGGTTATGTTCAACTGTAATAGGACATTCTCAATTTGGGCCGAGTGACCATGGACTCGGAAAGACTTGTTTCAAAGTGAGATCTCGTATCTCGAAAGTCTGGTTCTTAACTTGACGTTGAATTTTTATGCCTCATTTTCTGGTAAACAGCTACCCTCAAATATACTTCTTCTCGCTTCTCATCAACTGAATCAAGGGACTTAAGCAAGAGCTTTTAGTTTATCTTAAATCATAGTGAGTTCTACAATGAGAGAGAAACTCCAATTTGTTTGGAAACATGGCCTCTAATCCATTCGCCAGATTGAATGGAGTATGATCAATCATGGACTTATGAGTTTTTAGGTAAGCCGTGATGCCAAGCTATTTCATCGACCCTGTTCCACTTGGCATTTGTTAGCTGTTTCTTTAGGATGGACTTGATGATCTTGTTTACGGCCGCTATCTATCAATTTACTCGAGGATGTGCTATAGTTGTAAATTTATTTTTGATTCAATACTTGTTGCAGAAATATTTGAATTCAGCGCTTTCGAATTGGGTTCCATTATTGGTGGTAAACTTATGAGAAACTCCAAATCAATATATAATGTTTTTCGCCAGAAAGTTGATCACTTTCATCATAATGATCGTGGCTAGTGGTTTCACTTCGGCCCACTTTGTGAAATAGTCAACTACAATAGTGGCATAATTATCTCCACCTTTCGACATTAGTGGCACATCGATTATATCAAGCCCCGAAACTACAAAAGGCCAACGACTGACCATTTTCATAAGCTCTGTTGATGGGGCTATAGGAATTCACAAATCTTGTCATCTATTGCACTTTCTGGTGTAATCAACCACATCCTGGTCGATTGTTAGCCAAAAGTATCTATAAAGAAGAATCTTCCTCGCTAAATTCTGCCTTCTAATGTGATCATTGCAACTTCCCTCATGCACATTGACAATTATCTTCTTCACTTCTTCCTTAATGGCACATCGTAGTAGGGGGTGGAGAATCCACTCCTATGTAGTACTCCTTTTGGGATAATAAATCATGGTACTTTATGCAGGCGTTTTTCGCATTTATTCCTCATACCCAGAAGAGTTCCTTTCATCAAGTGTTCTTAGATTGGAGTTATCCATGATTCCTTTTCCACTTTAACCTCCAAGATCCAATCAATATCCATCTAGTCGATGCTTGAAGACGATAAAAACTCCATTGTAACTAGTCCCATAAGTTGCACAACCCCAAAGCTTCCCAGCTTGGTGGATGAATCAACTTTTGTATTCTCCTTTCTGGGAATGTGCATTATCCTGTAATATTCAATATAATTCAGAAGTTCCAGGATCTTCACCAAGTGTTAACCCGCATTTTAGCAAAGCATATTTAAATTGGACTTAGAAGATTTGAACGAGGATGACACGGCTTGAAAATTGGGAAGCACTCTTAAAATGAAGCAAAGAAACATCGCAGAAAAAATTCATCTAGAAATAGGCTAACCAAACATGTCGATACTGACATGAAGAGAGGTAAACCGACATAATTTTGACATCATCGTAGATATTGTGACTTCTTGGAACACCATTATATGGAATTAGAAGAGTGCTGTAAAAAGTACAGGTCATTTCGAGCTAAGGAAAAAATTCACTACCAACCTCTTAGGTAAGAAGGCTGCTATCGAGCTATTTTGGGAGAACTAGGAATCAACTTGGTTTGAATAACCAACGATCAATAGAAATAGCACGGAGAAACTCAAAATCAAGTAGCATGAAGAATGCTAAAGGGTTCGAAAAGTTTGGATCAATACAAAAATGTCTTCACCGACTTAATCATGTCCTCAGTGACATGTTTGAACTCCTCGGTGGGTCATGAGATTTTTCACACTACTTCAAGCTGATATTTGGACTCTAGCTCAGGGGGATTTCTAGCCTAACACGACTATTTCCCTTATAAATACAAACAATAGAGCAACCAAAGTAGGAGCTGAATTCTCTTAGAACGGAGACTCTGCCGCTTCTTCACTTCTAGCATTTCCACCGTGAAAGTCATCTAGGAGACAACTATTTACTGTTTTAGGACTTAGATCAGCAAATTCGTATTACTAATGACTTATAAATGACTTAGAAACTCTATTGTAAATCTAAGATCCACTAGATTTTGGTTAGCTCCAATCCAAAAAGTGAACGTCTAATAAATGATTAAAGTGGATATAGGTTTGAGATTACGCCGGACCACTATAAAAATTGTTCTCTTTTTACCGCTGTTCTGTTTATTTAATCTTAACTGTTGCTTTCATTTGACATCTGGGTGTTGATCCAATTTTTAGGTTAACATTTTGGTACTTTCATTAAAAAACCTGAACCAGATCTGGAGACTTGAAGTTTGGAAATGATATTTAGAGAATATGAAGCGGCTAACACCAAATCTAAGATTGGAGGAAGTCAACCAGAGCCTGGGAACAACCATGATAAAATCTTTTTCATCTTTAGGTGCATTTGGAACTTCTTTCCAATACACTCACATATTTGATCAAATTGAATCATTTTTTGCATGCCATGAAATTTACTTCCATTTTATATTACACGAACTTATCATAGACGTACAACATTATTCAAATACATGTATTCTTGACTGCGATAATTCATTGGTGAATCTAACAAAGTATATGGAACCATTTTGCATCATTATACTTACGATTGCATACATTTATATGAATCAATCATAAGAGTTTACTAACTCTTATGTCGCACTCATTGAATGAGTGTTTTGCCCTTAATCATTTAAGATACAACTCATAAATACTATAACACTCATAATCATATCATTAAAGAAGTATTTCTAAACCAGTAGCTTAGTTCATAATGCTAAAATAATTATAAAATTTTTGGATAATTTTGTATTATATGGCTAATGCAACAAATACCGTTATTCTAATAGATTTATGTTAAAACAAATAATCAGAATATTCATAACAAAATAAAACTGTATTTATTTTTAGTCAATATTAAAAACACTTATTATTTCATAAATAAATTTGGTGTACATACGAAAAAAATTGCATTAACCTATTTCATCCACTAATAAGTATCATATGGTATGCACCCAATATTTCTACAATTGCTATAATAGCGTATTAAATATGAAGATCCATTTAACTACCTATCGTAAATTATTTATCTCTCGTTTATTATAACTAGTTTTCAATGTAGGGTTTTCGATTAAATATCTTATACTCATAAAACTAACTCTTATAGAAAACAATTTTTTTATGAAAACACAATTGAAATAGAAATCACATTTCTCATTCCTATAAAGTTCCTTTTAATATTTTATACTATTCTCATTTTCGATGTCTCTTCATGAAGCAGAAAAAAGATTCACTTTACTCCATTCCAAATGTGCCTGAATTACATTCAATCTCATACATTCGTTTTCTTTCCAAAATAGTCCAATCATTTGGAGGAGATCCTTATTGTAAGTTGAGTGTAAGATTTCACATCATGATTTATTTGCTTATTTCTAATAAATGAGTTTCATCGAAGTGTAATGTAGACCTGTCAAAGTTGATTCTAACCCATTTATCCAATTCACCAACGCTAAAATTTAAAGAGTTTGTCCAACCCGTTTAATTTTTTTATTTATCCAACCCGTTTACAGCCAATAAACTAAATCGTTCAAACTAACCCAACCCGTTTACCCATTTAACCAAAATTTCTACTGAAATCATGATAGAAGAAAAGGAGCAGATCTTTCTATCTTCGTTCCACAATGTAACGACCCAGGATTTTTATTAATTTAAATTTGAATATTTAATTAATTCTAAGTATTAATAAGTGAATTTATAAGTCGAATAAATTTTATTTGAATAATTGGATTTAATTGAATAATTAAATCGATAATTTAATATGTTAAATTATGGAAATAATTGAAAATAGAGTTAAATATGATTGAAAATGATTTGTAAAATTTTATTTTATCATGTTGGAGTTAGAACTATATTTTAGAACTTTTAAAATTGAATTAAGAGTTAATTTGTGAAAATTGAATATTTTAATATTTAAATCGACTAGTGAAAATAATCAATTTTTGAACAGTCTCAGAATTGAACGAAACCAGTTCCATTGGATCCGCAATAGTTAGTTATTACCGGATTTCAATTTTCGTGTCAATCGGAGTTATCGTTTGATCGTGGCAGCTCGAAGCGCATCGAATTATTTTTAATTTTAATTTGGCGAGTTAAAATAGCCATTTCTCAAAAAGTCTCGGATTTCGACGAAACCAGTTTCATCGGATCCGTAATGTGATATTATTGTAAGGTTTAAAATTTCGTGTCAATTGGATTTACCATTTGTCCGGTACAAATTAAAACGCCTAGAAAATCGTTTAAATCGATTTAATTTAAATTAAACGTTTATTGCCATAACTCGCACAGATGTCCGAATTAGCTTTCGAAACCTGTTCCATTGTGTCCGGAACGCGGGGTAAACCCTAGAAACGCTGGTTACGGCGCGTGAATCGGAGTTCGGAATTCCCGGATGAATAGTGTCGTTCGTTTTCCTATAAATAGACCACAAATTCACAAAAAATAGAAAATAAACTAAAACCCTAATTTGTTCTACAGCCGCCACCTCTGAATTGAATGGCCGAAAATTGTCCATGCTCATCCCTCAAATCCTCCAAATCTAGGCAAAATTAGACTAGGGTTTCATCTACAAAATTGAAGAGTGAGATGAGAGCTTCAAGTTGAACGGCTATGATCGAGTTTTGTTGAGTAAATCGATGGGATTTTGGCCATGAAGACTGGCCGTTCGGCCTCGATTTGCACGCAACATGGGGGGCCGAGCTCCACAAGGTGATGGCCGAACATAGAGCAAGTGACGAGCTTCGACGTGGTGGCGGCGTGATGGAGTATCGATGCTTGTGGGCGGAGCAAAGTTTAACCCTAATTTTCTAAGATTGGGTTCATATGCGTGATTGTTGTCTGTAGTTTGAACGTGATGAAGGAGAAAGAAAAGGGACGGTCGTGATTTGGAGGCTAAGGATCATGCGGCTCTGAATGGAGATAGGTTAAAAATATAAAGAAAATGTTGTAATTTATATAGTTTAAATTGTGTAAACTTATAAAATGCATAACTTTTTCATACGAGGTCGAAAACGCGCGAAACCAGTTGCGTTGGAATCGTATGGACGAGCACTACGCGATGAAATTGGATTGGAGTCGTTTGGAGTTAGTGAAAATTTCGTGTAAAATTAAACGTCCGTTTAATTTTATTCGAAATAAATCGCTAAAACGAAATTGAAATCAAGGTGAGAACTTCTCACTCAATCGAATCAGTTTCGATTTTATTTTAAATAGTTAGATTTAAAATATTTGAATGCATGTTTGAATGATGATTGTTATCTATTGATTGTTAAAATAGACATTATTCGCCGTTAGTAAGCGGATGTTATTTATTAAAAACATATACTGTGAATATTTCATAAACAGTGAAATTGGTATTATATATAATAGCAATATATATATATATTGGCATATGTATATATTGGAGTTATTGATTTCCCGCATTTTTTAGCAGATGAGACCCTATTGCGCCGTCTATTAAGCGGATAATATTATTAAATCCCATATACCGCGATAATTTCGTACTGGAACGAAATTGGTATTGTGCTAATGTTTTTGGATGCAGGAAAACAGGTTGGAGGGATCCAACTGGATTCCTCAACAGTATTTATTTTTGATTTCAGATATTTTGATATTTGATGGATTATCATATCGATATATGATATCGTTGTTGTCGTGATTGGCTATTTGGTATGTAGCATCATTGGACCAAATTTTGGAATTTTAAAATGATTTTAAACTGATTTTTGAAAGTATACGTGTATAAAATATTTTGGAATTGATCCATTTTAAATAAATAAACGTATAATTTTTAATGTTATAAAAATTATGATTTTTGAGAAATGTAGTTAAAGGTTGATTTTTGAAAATATGAGGCTAATGATTTTATAAAATAGTTTAATCGGGATTTTTGGAAATTATTATAAAGAGTTGAAATATAGGATTTATAAAATTTAATTATTTTATAAATCAGAAGGATGAAATTTTAAAGGAGATTAAAAACGTTTTAAAAATTAATATGAATTGATTATATAACAGATTTATAAATGGATATTTATAAATTGAAATATTGACATTATAAAACGAGTTTTTATAAGTGTTTGAATGAAGTGAAAATGGATTGTATAAGTGAATGGAATTTATAAAATTTATAAATTTATTAAAAGAATGGTTTTGGATAAATAATTGAATCTTATAAGTTATAAGATTTATAATTATAAAGTTCAAAGAAACGATTTTGTAAAATAATCGTTTTATAAGTATTTAACTTATAATATGAACTTTTAGTTTATAATTGAGTTATAAACTGGAATAGGTTAATAAAGGAATTTATAAAAAGAAGTTTTTATAAGATAAATAGAAAAGGGATTTATAAACATTGTTTTATAAATTCGCAAACGACTTATTTTGATAAGTAAATTGTTATAACTTATAAATGGAGTTATATTCACGTTTTAGACAGTGAATAATCCTTTGAAATAAAATGAATAAAGGATGAAATTGGTTAACGTAGTATATTCACGTTTTTGAATAGTGAATAATATGTTAAAGAAAATGTTTAGATTTGATGTTTTAAATAGAATTTAAAACGATCTAACGATGTTTTAAGATATGTTGAGATTCGAAACCATAGATTTCGACATTTATTGTTGAAATAGACGTTTTCGAGAAATAAAAGGAAATGATGGACTATAACACTGTTGTTATAGTAAATGATTTCCGAAAGGAAATGTTTTGTATAGTATTGGGATTTATATATCTATTTTAATTTCGAATCCCTATACTAGTGATTTTGGGTTGTCGTAACGATGTTTTACGTAACATTCGTTTTGGCCCAAATAAATATGTTTAAAAGAATGATTTCCTTATAGAATGAAATATATACTAAATTTCGATTTGAGTATATTGAATATTTTCCAAGTGTAGAAAATAAATAAAATTTGTGAATTACTTATGAATAAATAAGTATGGAAATGTTTTTCCAATATAAAGTGAATATTAGAGAATTTATCTTTTTGAAGATAAATTGAAATGAATAATTGAAATCGAATATTCATAGATATTTTGGATTATAAATTCACTAAGGAATTTATAAAGGAAAGGGGAATTTGTCTAAAAATAAATATTGATTTATTTTTGAAGTGTGAAATTATATATCTTGTAAAGATATTTTTATGAAATAAATAATTGGGAAAATTATTTGGAAACTGGTGATGTGTGCATATCCATTGATAGTTCAATAACCGACTATCAATATTTCCCTTTGAATGGGTATTTGATGTGATTTGTTTGAATTTGAAAGCCACACTTATTTTTGAATAAGCGCTCACTATTCGGGTTAACCGGGAAAGGACCATGGGGTCGTATAACCCATTCCGAATATGTGATACGTCGTTGTGAATTGCATTTGAAGATCGGTGTTGAAGACCCGGTATTTGTGAGAGCGATAGGATGACCTGTCGATTGACTCTGCACCGAGTAGCTACGGTATAGAGTTCTCCATATGTGATGGTGAATCCGATCAGGATTGTGAATATCCGGATTGCAAGGACTTCTTTGTAAGTGCCTTCAGTTTTGTTCGAGCCCGGAACAGACTTGTATGGATTGTATGTCTGACGTTACAGATTGAGATATAAAGCAGATTTCTTTCAAATATATTTCTGTTGGTGGCGGAGAATTTATTCTTTTAGCTTAACACCCTTCTCTGAGACGTACGAGCTCAGAGGTTATGTAGTTGAATGTTATCAGCGATATATTCCCAATTTGGTAATGTGACATGCTGAGTGTTGCTGTAAATGATCATTGTGTTGATTATTTGTGATAGGATCGTTTATTTGATTGTCTATCCTGGTGATCATTTGTTGACCCAAAGCATGGCTTTTGTATAAAGTATGTTTTTGTGGACGTGACTTCGTCGAGCCTCACACCCCGGAATGGTCAAAACAGGAAAGATGCGGCAAGGTTATGAGGGGTAGCGCCCTTTAGGATATGTGCATTTCCTTCTGGAAAAGGGTGGTATCATGGTATGGAGCCCAGATACTTACTCATGTTGAAAACACTTTATAATTGTGTGAATTGATTGCGAGCGCTCGGTTGAAAGGTCACAAAGGACCGGGGGACGGCATATTCGGTCAGTTGTTACTCAGTTAGGGGTAACCCAGCCTTATGTTGGTAGAGATCCAGTTTGGTTCTCGGGGATGTCCATCCAGAGGCATTCTCATGTGGCAATGGGAAGTTCCTTGGCCTGATCATTCATTGGAAATCCAAAGAAACAATACGATCTTGTACGGTATTAGTTGTAGAACCTATCATTCACTTATGGTGGCGCCCCACTGTTTGGATGGTAGCTATAGTAGGCATAGTTCGGAATGTCTATGTTGGCTAAGATTTATATTCTACTTTCGAAATGAATTTTTCTCTACACTATGCACTAGTAATAATACCAAATGTTCTTTTTAAATGCGTATCAAGCATCTTTGACTATCATAAGGAGAAATCTCCTCCGATTCTGCGTTTGCATTGTGTGTGTGTGCGGGAGGCCTTATGGTAGTCTCATTTTTAAAAGCATTGCGAATTGACTTTAAAAATATTCCTCTATTTTGATTTTAAAGATAAATAAACTGTTTTGAGTTCTCACACCAGTCACATGACTGACTCGGAGTTTATTGTTTTCCTTCCTAAACTCTGGGTGCCCACCAATTTCCACACGGGCAGTCAAGAGTTAGGTTTATCAGGATATTCTGGATATTCAGGAGTTGCTGGAGGCAAGATGGATGGCATGGCGTATTACTAGTATATAGTATTTCTTTTTCCGCTGCACTTTTTGTTGTTGTTGTACACTCTGATGATGTAATGAAATGAAATGTATGAAATGTAATAACTGATATAGTTCTTTGTTTAAAGATTATTCATTTATTATTATATGTTG
Organism: Allium cepa; assembly: GCA_030765085.1. Classification (NCBI taxonomy): domain Eukaryota; kingdom Viridiplantae; phylum Streptophyta; class Magnoliopsida; order Asparagales; family Amaryllidaceae; genus Allium; species Allium cepa. Next base: position 77,448,135 of record CM060946.1, read on the forward strand.
TTCCGCTGCGAATTGTGAGATTCTGTTGTTGTTCTGTTGTTTTCTATTCCATTCTATTTTCTATTTCCTTTTCTCTCTATTTTCTACCTTCTCTCTCTTTTTCTGTCTTTTCTTTTTTTCTTAAACCCTCAGTGTTCGGTTTTCCGTCGTTCGATTGCTCGGCAGTCGATAAAGTGAGTATCGATGTTGAATTTTCGGAAGACGAAGAATCGGGTCCTGACAATGTGGTATCAAAGCATATGGTTAAGCGACAACCATGGTTCTGTTGGGTATTACTCATTAGAGATAGAGTCAGTAGTACTCTAGAATGAGTTTGAGTGTAATAATAGATATGAGAGCGTATTTGTTAGTGAATATAAAATTGTTTTATGTTGTGATGATTGCTTTGTTGAGTGGTATATAGATTCTGGTTAATACGAGTAATTAACGTTGTTGATAGGGATCTCTAAACACTTGTACAGAACAATTCGACACAATATTGATTTTAAATTGGGTAAATGAAATAATTTTACCTTGATTATATTTTATATATAAAGAAATAATTTTTCAGAATTATTAAAGTGTATGTAAGTTGATTGTTTAGATGTTTGAATAATCTAAATAAGAGAATAATTGTATAAGTAAAAAGAATTATATGAATTGAATTATAATTAATGTGATTTACAATTGTGAAATAAACTTATATATATAAGAAGTGAAACTATATGAATATATTTATGAATTTGAGTTATATAAATGAAATTCAACTTTGTAATTGAATTGAATGAATGGATTAAATGTTAATCAATTGAATGTGAATTAAATTGATATGGAATAATGAATATAAGAGTTAATTCATTAAAATCTTAGGTTATGGGAAATTGAAAGATTGAATGAAAATCAATTTAATTAAACCAATTGTAAGCAAAGGAATTTGGTTGAGATTAATATACATTGGTTGTTATTTGTTGTTGGTTGATTGATTGTATATAATTCATTAAGTTAATGGAATTGGAAGCTAAAGTAATTGAAAATTCAATTGGAAGTTAAATGAATCTTAAATAGAATTGAATTTGATTTGGAAGTGAACCAACTTGAATATGAATTAGTGAATATAAACTAATTGAAAATGAATGTTAGAAACATCCACTGTTAATGAATCAAATATGATTTAAATTGAAAACCAATTCATTGAATATTATGAGAATATGAATGAATATTTATTGGTTATGGATGTTAGTTGGTTGATGGTTGATGTTTGCATTTATTGCTTTTATTACATTTGCTATGTTGGCATATATAGTTATTATGTTGCTATATGTTGTATATTGATACTATTGTCTATATGCATGTTCTCATGTTGTTTGTTGAGTGATTAGTAGGTGCGGATCGCGTTTGCTTCGCATTGGAGCTCGCTTTCGCGCTATATTAGCCGTATATGCTTGCTAATAAAATATAAGGTACATATCTCGGATTAAATATCGTACTTTTACACTTTTTCCCTTCGGGATGCCTCATTACTTGATGAGATGTATATTTGTGATATATATACTGTCATTTTTTTTCGGATCGAGCCGCGCAAAGGAGACTATGGCGAATTTTTCCGAAAATTTAAGGCGTTAGAAAAATTTTAAGAAAATTGGGAAAATTTTGAAAATTTTAATTTTGATTTGGAATTGAAAGTTAAACAATAGTAGTTGTTTTTGAAAAGATAACTAAGTACGATTTGAAAGCTTAGTAAAGTTATTGTAAGAAATTTAATTATGAATTTTTGGAAAGTTAATAGATTCTGTAACTTTTCTTACTTAATAATTTCGAGGACGAAATTCTTTTAAGGGGAGAAGATTGTAACGACTCAGGATTTTTATTAATTTAAATTTGAATATTTAATTAATTCTAAGTATTAATAAGTGAATTTATAAGTCGAATAAATTTTTATTTGAATAATTGGATTTAATTGAATAATTAAATCGATAATTTAATATGTTAAATTATGGAAATAATTGAAAATAGAGTTAAATATGATTGAAAATGATTTGTAAAATTTTATTTTATCATGTTGGAGTTAGAACGATATTTTAGAACTTTTAAAATTGAATTAAGAGTTAATTTGTGAAAATTGAATATTTTAATATTTAAATCGACTAGTGAAAATAGTCAATTTTTGAACAGTCTCAGAATTGAACGAAACCAGTTCCATTGGATCCGTAATAGTTAGTTATTACCGGATTTCAATTTTCGTATCAATCGGAGTTATCGTTTGATCGTGGCAGCTCGAAGCGCATCGAATTATTTTTAATTTTAATTTGGCGAGTTAAAATAGCCATTTTTCAAAAAGTCTCAGATTTTGACGAAACCAGTTTCATCGGATCCGTAATGTGATATTATTGTAAGGTTTAAAATTTCGTGTCAATTGGATTTACCGTTTGTCCGGTACAAATTAAAACGCCTAGAAAATCGTTTAAATCGATTTAATTTAAATTGAACGTTTATTGCCATAACTCGCACAGATGTCCGAATTAGCTTTCGAAACCTGTTCCATTGTGTCCGGAACGTGGGGTAAACCCTAGAAACGCTGGTTACGGCGCGTGAATCGAAGTTCGGAATTCCCGGATGAATAGTGTCGTTCGTTTTCCTATAAATAGACCACAAATTCACAAAAAATAGAAAATAAACTAAAACCCTAATTTGTTCTACAGCCGCCACCTCTGAATTGAATGGCCGAAAATTGTCCATGTTCATCCCTCAAATCCTCCAAATCTAGGCAAAATTAGACTAGGGTTTCAACTACAAAATTGAAGAGTGAGATGAGAGCTTCAAGTTGAACGGCTATGATCGAGTTTTGTTGAGTAAATCGATGGGATTTTGGCCATGAAGACCGGCCGTTCGGCCTCGATTTGCGCGCAACATGGGGGGCCGAGCTCCACAAGGTGATGGCCGAACATAGAGCAAGTGACGAGCTTCGACGTGGTGGCGGCGTGATGGAGTATCGATGCTTGTGGGCGGAGCAAAGTTTAACCCTAATTTTCTAAGATTGGGTTCATATGCGTGATTGTTGTCTGTAGTTTGAACGTGATGAAGGAGAAAGAAAAGGGACGGTCGTGATTTGGAGGCTAAGGATCATGCGGCTCTGAATGGAGATAGGTTAAAAATATAAAGAAAATGTTGTAATTTATATAGTTTAAATTGTGTAAACTTATAAAATGCATATCTTTTTCATACGAGGTCGAAAACGCGCGAAACCAGTTGCGTTGGAATCGTATGGACGAGCACTACGCGATGAAATTGGATTGGAGTCGTTTGGAGTTAGTGAAAATTTCGTGTAAAATTAAACGTCCGTTTAATTTTATTCGAAATAAATCGCTAAAACGAAATTGAAATCAAGGTGAGAACTTCTCACTCAATCGAATCAGTTTCGATTTTATTTTAAATAGTTAGATTTAAAATATTTGAATGCATGTTTGAATGATGATTGTTATCTATTGATTGTTAAAATAGACATTATTCGCCGTTAGTAAGCGGATGTTATTTATTAAAAACATATACTGTGAATATTTCATAAACAGTGAAATTGGTATTATATATAATAGCAATATATATATATATTGGCATATGTATATATTGGAGTTATTGATTTCCCGCATTTTTTAGCAGATGAGACCCTATTGCGCCGTCTATTAAGCGGATAATATTATTAAATCCCATATACCGCGATAATTTCGTACTGGAACGAAATTGGTATTGTGCTAATGTTTTTGGATGCAGGAAAACAGGTTGGAGGGATCCAACTGGATTCCTCAACAGTATTTATTTTTGATTTCAGATATTTTGATATTTGATGGATTATCATATCGATATATGATATCGTTGTTGTCGTGATTGGCTATTTGGTATGTAGCATCATTGGACCAAATTTTGGAATTTTAAAATGATTTTAAAGTGATTTTTGAAAGTATACGTGTATAAAATATTTTGGAATTGATCCATTTTAAATAAATAAACGTATAATTTTTAATGTTATAAAAATTATGATTTTTGAGAAATTTAGTTAAAGGTTGATTTTTGAAAATATGAGGCTAATGATTTTATAAAATAGTTTAATCGGGATTTTTGGAAATTATTATAAAGAGTTGAAATATAGGATTTATAAAATTTAATTATTTTATAAATCAAAAGGATGAAATTTTAAAGGAGATTAAAAACGTTTTAAAAATTAATATGAATTGATTATATAAGAGATTTATAAATGGATATTTATAAATTGAAATATTGACATTATAAAACGAGTTTTTATAAGTGTTTGAATGAAGTGAAAATGGATTGTATAAGTGAATGGAATTTATAAAATTTATAAATTTATTAAAAGAATGGTTTTGGATAAATAATTGAATCTTATAAGTTATAAGATTTATAATTATAAAGTTCAAAGAAACGATTTTGTAAAATAATCGTTTTATAAGTATTTAACTTATAATATGAACTTTTAGTTTATAATTGAGTTATAAACTGGAATAGGTTAATAAAGGAATTTATAAAAAGAAGTTTTTATAAGATAAATAGAAAAGGGATTTATAAACATTGTTTTATAAATTCGCAAACGACTTATTTTGATAAGTAAATTGTTATAACTTATAAATGGAGTTATATTCACGTTTTAGACAGTGAATAATCCTTTGAAATAAAATGAATAAAGGATGAAATTGGTTAACGTAGTATATTCACGTTTTTGAATAGTGAATAATATGTTAAAGAAAATGTTTAGATTTGATGTTTTAAATAGAATTTAAAACGATCTAACGATGTTTTAAGATATGTTGAGATTCGAAACCATAGATTTCGACATTTATTGTTGAAATAGACGTTTTCGAGAAATAAAAGGAAATGATGGACTATAACACTGTTGTTATAGTAAATGATTTCCGAAAGGAAATGTTTTGTATAGTATTGGGATTTATATATCTATTTTAATTTCGAATCCCTATACTAGTGATTTTGGGTTGTCGTAACGATGTTTTACGTAACATTCGTTTTGGCCCAAATAAATATGTTTAAAAGAATGATTTCCTTATAGAATGAAATATATACTAAATTTCGATTTGAGTATATTGAATATTTTCCAAGTGTAGAAAATAAATAAAATTTTTGAATGACTTATGAATAAATAAGTATGGAAATGTTTTTCCAATATAAAGTGAATATTAGAGAATTTATCTTTTTGAAGATAAATTGAAATGAATAATTGAAATCGAATATTCATAGATATTTTGGATTATAAATTCACTAAGGAATTTATAAAGGAAAGGGGAATTTGTCTAAAAATAAATATTGATTTATTTTTGAAGTGTGAAATTATATATCTTGTAAAGATATTTTTGTGAAATAAATAATTGGGAAAATTATTTGGAAACTGGTGATGTGTGCATATCCATTGATAGTTCAATAACCGACTATCAATATTTCCCTTTGAATGGGTATTTGATGTGATTTGTTTGAATTTGAAAGCCACACTTATTTTTGAATAAGCGCTCACTATTCGGGTTAACCGGGAAAGGACCATAGGGTCGTATAACCCATTCCGAATATGTGATACGTCGTTGTGAATTGCATTTGAAGATCGGTGTTGAAGACCCGGTATTTGCGAGAGCGATAGGATGACCTGTCGATTGACTCTGCACCGAGTAGCTACGGTATAGAGTTCTCCATATGTGATGGTGAATCCGATCAGGATTGTGAATATCCGGATTGCAAGGACTTCTTTGTAAGTGCCTTCGGTTTTGTTCGAGCCCGGAACAGACTTGTATGGATTGTATGTCTGACGTTACAGATTGAGATATAAAGCAGATTTCTTTCAAATATATTTCTGTTGGTGGCGGAGAATTTATTCTTTTAGCTTAACACCCTTCTCTGAGACGTACGAGCTCAGAGGTTATGTAGTTGAATGTTATCAGCGATATATTCCCAATTTGGTAATGTGACATGCTGAGCGTTGCTGTAAATGATCATTGTGTTGATTATTTGTGATAGGATCGTTTATTTGATCGCCTATCCTGGTGATCATTTGTTGACCCAAAGCATGGCTTTTGTATAAAGTATGTTTTTGTGGACGTGACTTCGTCGAGCCTCACACCCCGGAATGGTCAAAACAGGAAAGATGCGGCAACGTTATGAGGGGTAGCGCCCTTTAGGATATGTGCATTTCCTTCTGGAAAAGGGTGGTATCATGGTATGGAGCCCAGATACTTACTCATGTTGAAAACACTTTATGATTGTGTGAATTGATTGCGACCGCTCGGTTGAAAGGTCACAAAGGACCGGGGGACGGCATATTCGGTCAGTTGTTACTCAGTTAGGGGTAACCCGGCCTTGTGTTGGTAGAGATCCGGTTTGGTTCTCGGGGATGTCCATCCAGAGGCATTCTCATGTGGCAATGGGAAGTTCCTTGGCCTGATCATTCGTTGGAAATCCAAAGAAACAATACGATCTTGTACGGTATTAGTTATAGAACCTATCATTCACTTATGGTGGCGCCCCACTGTTTGGATGGTAGCTATAGTAGGCATAGTTCGGAATGTCTATGTTGGCTAAGATTTATATTCTACTTTCGAAATGAATTTTTCTCTACACTATGCACTAGTAATAATACCAAATGTTCTTTTTAAATGCGTATCAAGCATCTTTGACTATCATAAGGAGAAATCTCCTCCGATTCTGCGTTTGCATTGTGTGTGTGCGGGAGGCCTTATGGTACTCTCATTTTTAAAAGCATTGCGAATTGACTTTAAAAATATTCCTCTATTTTGATTTTAAAGATAAATAAACTGTTTTGAGTTCTCACACCAGTCACATGACTGACTCGGAGTTTATTGTTTTCCTTCCTAAACTCTGGGTGCCCACCAATTTCCACACGGGCAGTCAAGAGTTAGGTTTATCAGGATATTCTGGATATTCAGGAGTTGCTGGAGGCAAGATGGATGGAATGGCGTATTACTAGTATATAGTATTTCTTTTTCCGCTGCACTGTTTGTTGTTGTTGTGCACTCTGATGATGTAATGAAATGAAATGTATGAAATGTAATAACTGATATAGTTCTTTGTTTAAAGATTATTCATTTATTATTATATGTTGTTCCGCTGCGAATTGTGAGATTCTGTTGTTGTTCTGTTGTTTTCTATTCCGTTCTATTTTCTATTTCCTTTTCTCTCTATTTTCTACCTTCTCTCTTTTTCTGTCTTTTCTTTTTTTCTTAAACCCTCAGTGTTCGGTTTTCCGTCGTTCGAATGCTCGGCAGTCGATAAAGTGAGTATCGATGTTGAATTTTCGGAAGACGAAGAATCGGGTCCTGACACACAACCTTAGATTCTAACTTTAATCGGGATTTGAAGAGTAAGAACGATACGTTTGACAACCTTAACTTCGAATTTGAGTGACTAAAGAGTGCGAGCTTCATGGTCGTTTAGATTTGTAAATTTGTCTAATATTTGATGTAAAGGATTACGTTGTTGCTGTTGTTTGTTAGAACTGGTTCTGATTTTACTATCGATTGATCAAAACTGCTATTTGTATGATCTCTCTCGAGTGATCAATACAATAGTGCAAAGCACGGTAAAACTGTTATTTATAAATTACTAGCTATTGGGTTTGGAAATATGCTCGTAGTTGCATGATTTGGGCACTGCGTACTTTTTAGTAAATGAACATGTGACAACGATGTCAGTGCTACTTTATAAGGAACATGTTTGATTCAGTAAAAGCCTGAGGCATAATAATGATGAACTCGTTTATTATCGTTTTCATTTAGAAAATAATTCAACATCCAGCATCCAAAGGAATATGCATCCTATGTGAAAAATAACTTGCGTTCCTACTTCTGTTTTACTATTTTCTTTCTATTCCCGTAACCTAAGAAGTTTCCTGCTAAATAATAAGTTAGTTTAGTTAGGATTTAGAAGAAGTCACAATAACTTAAACTGAAGTGAGTAAACTTACTAAAAAGAACGTAAAAATGAGTTTTCGTTAAATGTAAATATGTCAGATTGTAGCTCAGAAAATGCTTACCTAGTTCACTTATTTTCTGTCCAGTTTCTTCTTTCATTCCTAAAAGCCTTGCTATGGCCTTTTCTAGCTCTGCTATATAATTTACTACACGAGAATCAGTGCACGGAATGCTCAAATTTTTTTAATTTTTTGCTTTAATTTTTTTATTTATTTTTCGATCCTTTTCTGGAAGAGGTTTTCCGAGAGAAGAGTACAAATTAGTCAATGTCTTTCGACTTTGTTTTCTCTTCTAACTATTTTAACTGCATGCCTACCACATAAGCTACGTTGGAGTGCTTACACGTATGGCTGGGTATTTTTTCGTTTTTTTTGCTTTTCAATCAACTTCCTTCGGACTGTTCTCAAAATTTTCATTTTCGGCTTTCTTCTGAAAAAATAATTTGAAAAGGAATTTCTTCCAATAAATAAGTCAAAATTTTCCACAATTTCCGTGGTATCCCTTTCCTTCCGAAATAATATCTAATTGGACCGCAGCACAGTCATGAAAGTCATGGAGCTGTTACGGAGCTTGCATATTCCTTTCCACAATGTCTAACAAACAAATGAATTGTTAGTTGCAACTCATGGAGTTTATAGCTGCAGCCCGGTCAGCATAGGTGATTTTGGTGCTTTGACAGAAGCAAGAAAAATCATGATTAGTCTATGCAAATTTTCAGTGCAAGAACTTATCACTTTAAAACAACTAATATAATCACGCAGCAATGAAAAAATAATCGTTCTGTTGTTTAGATTCAAAAAAAAATTCTTGTATCATTGCCAGTTTTCTTTACCCAAAAATGTGGTATTTCCATCTCCCATTCCGCTTTTTTCAATTTCCATGATTACCGATTATAGGAATTACAGAGTTCACGAAACGAAATCTGGAACAAACGTCATTTTCCGTCAATGATTGGAAGAAACGAAAAAATCGCCGGTTGATATGAAATTTTTTCGAACCCACCCCTTATACAAAGTAACTCCGAATAGTTAACAACTACGGTTCTTAAGCATTTATTAATAACTTTATGTTTTCTTTAAGCAACATTATTAAATCAGCAACATTAAATACCGACTCTGATTCATACTTATAAAATGAAAGTTTTGACCAGATACATTTAATTTATTTAAATAACAGCTTTATACCTTGAGTATATGAAGAGAGTGATGGATTATTTTCTCAAAAATACTGCAATTGTTAAATTTCAGAAGACAAGACCACAGAGTTGAAAAAGGGTTTTTAAAAGGACAATTTTTCAAACAAGACACCGCATAAAAACAAATAATAAAAATAGGCTTAGCAAAAAACTAATTGCCAAACTAGATCTCATTTTGAATACAACATGCGTATTGATCGATCGCACAAGTTATAAAAAAAATTTGTACGTAGAGCTTGTGCAATCCATAAATACGCAAGCTCTACATCTAAAGCTTGCGCATTCTATAAGTGCGCAAGCTTTATATTTAACGCTTGCGCACTTATGCAATGCGCAAGTACATTTTCCGGCACCAAATAGACAGAGAGTTAGATCTGAGCTCATTTTACTTACTTTCTTCGCAAAACCCTTCCAATTCCCAACTTGAAACCCATTTCAAATCAAAAGCCTCAAAAACATTGTTTTTAATCTATTCCTTCAAACAACAACTCAATTATGATAAAATGGAAGTAAACACTTAATCTACATTGATTAGAGGTGATAATAATTTGATTGTAAATTGATTACTAATTTAGAAGTGATTATTGTTGTTAATGGAATTAGTAGTCTTGATGATGTCGATGTCAATTTACTCATATGGTTAGTTTATTTGTTGAAAATGCAAAAAAAATTTGAAGTATTCATAAAACCAAAACCCTAAATTTTGAAATAAATGTTTGGTTGATAATTGGTTGTTGTTATTTATAGAATCGGCTCCCTAATTGAAGATAGAAGTGTTCTCTGCCTTCAAGAGACCATAGAAGCCAAAACAATGCACTAATGGAGGTAAATTTTCTACGCGCAATGCGTTTATGGTAAACCAAAATGCAAGTATGAAATATTAATTTTAATTCGTTTATAATTTTCAAGATGTGGAAATAGTTAAGCTATACAATCATTCGAGCAAGCTTAAAGAAATCGATTTTGAAGATCCAATATTGGAGTAGAACCTAAGAATCGCTGGATTTTAAAAAGCTATACAAATCGACTATATTCGGCTCGATCATCACCTTACTGCAACTTTATGCGATAGATGGAAGCCGGAGACAAATATGTTTCATATGAGAGTCGGGGAGATGACAGTTACTATAGATGTTGTACATTTTCTTTTCCTTCTTATAGCACACGGCCGTCCGATATATTCTCAAAATTTGTATATCGATCATATGGAATTGGCTCGACTTGCTTGGTATTTTTCCGCCTAGAGAGGCGGTTAAGTCTAAAAGTGAACTACCAATTACATGATTTAAAAGAGAATTTTCTGAAACGCTACCTGAAGGGGCGACCGATTCAGATATACTTCGTCGCAGTCGTGCCGTGATATTGTACTTTTTGAGTTGTCGACTATTTCCCGATCATTCGAAAAGTAGATTAAATTTAAAGTTTTTACCATTTTTGGATGATATGGCAAATTATGGTTACCATTCTTGAAGCAGTGCTGTACTATGCTATTTGTACAGTGAATTGTTAAACGTTGTCTTACAATGAAGAAAAGTTTTAGGAGGTTCTACAACGTTGTTGCATATGTGATTATGGTCGCATATTACTATTGGACGACCCTCTGTTAGAATTCCTATCGAGTTAGATCTCTATCTTCCATTCGGATGTATGTGGAATTGTGCTAGAAGCTATCGTGAGATGCCAAAAATATACATTTTTACCATAATGAGTTGGACTTGTTGGCAGATGACGCGGTTACATGTGAACCATCTTCGTTGGTGAACAAATTCGGACATTCGGACACTGAGTATTTGTTCGTAGGTTGGATTGCTAAGAGCCAGTCAATTTTGTTGTGATCTTTATTCCAAAGCCATGCCGCTAACTGTGTCGCACTAAATTAAACTAAAACCGCCTGACTTATGGTTGGCTGTACAAACAGCTGATATTTTCTTCTTTGTTGGTTGATAAGATGTTGACTTATATGAAAAACATGTTTGACTATTTGTGAACTTTTTTATACTTTACCCTTTGAAAAAGCATTTATTTTCATTTTTTTTAAATATTTCCTTCGTATTCTAATTTTGTGAATTTTACTTTATGCTGCTTCAAAGATTTGCCAATTTGTCTAGTTACAAGTCTAATATCCTCATTTTGCTATGTTTTTAAAATGCACTCTCCAGATTAGAACCAATAATTATCAAACTTGAGCAATGTGCTCCTGTCGTAGTTATCTCTCATCAGGTATTATTTGAAGCTCTTAACTATTACTTTTCCTTATAAATTTGCAATAATATTTCGCCATTTACTAGTTCTTCATTTTTTTGGGGTTATGGTAGGCTATAAGAGCGCTATACGCGTATTTTGCTGATAGGCCATTAAATGAAATTCCTACTATAGAGGTAATTTTGTAATTGCCATTATTTTTATATTCTTATTGTATAAGTCACTTTGCAAAACCAAATACAGAAACATATCTATCTGTGAAAACCATTTCCAGCAGCATGCCTATTTCTACCACATTGACTTTTTATTTATTTTATTTGACTTCGTAGTCTTTTATTTTGCAAAGTTCATCAGTCGGTTTGCTTATTTGACTATTCTATTTTTTTTAATTGTGCAAGTGTTTCGATAATTGATTTCGTTTTCTAATTGTTTTATAGGTCATAGCATTTTGTAACTAAAATTTTCTTGTGATGTTCAAGTGGTAGATTATGGATTCAGTTGAACATGATAATGTTGCTATGGAGGATTTGGGAATGAACCTAATTTGGTAAGTAGTTCTGTAGGAAAAAAGCGAGTTGGGAGTATGCAATCTAAAGTTTGGGCGTATTTTTAAAAGAATGAAGTCGTGAAAGGGAAAGATAGATATGTTATTATAAAGAATGTAAGAAGTCATACATTTTGTAACAACCCAAAATTTTTAATAAGTATTTTAATTCATTTTATTAAAAACTTTGGTGTTTAATTATTTAAAATTTGAATTTTGGAATTTTTTTCCAAATGACGTTGGAATTGGCTATAAATTATTTGCCCAAATATAATAAATATAAACAGTTTCTAGAATTTTAGATTTTGGGTTGAACTTTGACTTTAATCGAAAATTTTAAATTTTAAAATTTTAATTTCTAATCTTTGATTTAAAAATATATATATTTATAACATTTGTTCTGCTCATTTAATTCTGATCTATACTTTGTAAATTGAGTAACATACAACGTTTTAAAAAGCAATAAATTTTTACGTTTTATTCTATATGTTTCTATATCGATCTTCTTATTTATTTTCTATGGTTTTTATATAAACTTTATTTTTATTTAGTGAATGTTTCTTTTGTATATATCTTTATTTAATGGATAAGAAATAAATCAATTAAGATACGTTACTTGTTTTAAATTTGGGCATACGTTTCATTTTTATTTCCTGCCTTTATATTGCCTACCCTTTTGATCTCCTACCATAGGCGTTCCTTGATTGTAGCCATGTACTCTAGACCCTAGCCGCCTCCAACACTATAAGTCCATGGCTTCTTTTTTTTACGTTTTCTTTTATTTTTCTTGTGTTTTCTTCATGGAATTCTCGGCCTCAACCCCTATTCCAACCACCATCTCCTCTCTTCCTCCACCATGACCTACCATCACTTCTCCACTCACGACCATGAAACCCTAGACCCCAATATCCATCACCAAGTCAAGTTAAAACCCTAGCCGAGACCAAAAACTCCTCAAATTTGCTTGCCTAGTTCATTTCCATGTGCAACCTACCCTTTTCCACCTTCCTCAAGCCATGACCGTGAGTACTTGATCCATACTCGAGCCTACATGACTCAAACCCACCATGTCCGAGCCTATGTGTGATGAGGCCAAGCCTATAAGGGTGGTAGCCAAGCCCACTTGACGATTTATTCCATTTGTTTCACTTTAATGCATTTTTATCCTTTGATTTAATAAAAAAAATTGTGTTGAATTTTGTTCTCATGGTTTAATCCATATTGGTTTGTGGAAAATCGTATATTTATAATTATTTAATTATTTGAATTACAAGATCTGAATTTGGTTGTTACCCCTTTCTAAATCTTATCGTGCCTTCCCGTGCTTTTCGGTGTGTGGATCTTTCTGTTTTAATTGATCTCTAGCGTCTATAAGGTGAGTTGTTCACTCTAGACAGTATATGCTTATATTTTTGTGAAATGATGACAAGTGAATCTGTATAAACTGATATATTATTTATATATGTGCATGTGATGTGATTTTATGATGTTTAATCCTGTTTATAAAATTGTTGTATCATCTAATATGAAAAATTATATTTAACTGTTCATTTTATTTATGCATCTCACACTGCAAGTTCCCTTATCACTATGGGTTGAAATGATACATACCCGAACGGACTTTAGAATAAGAAAAAAATCATTATAGGCTGAAATGATAGGCTCGAATGATTTTTATTGCATCTATTTTACTTGGGATTGCGGGTTTGAAATGGTAGAACCTAGATTTTTCTTTTAAATTACGGATTGAAATGATACATATCCGTATCACTTGATCTAGGTTAGAAAATATTATATAGCCGTGGTTATTTTTAAAAGTATTAATTTAGGCGTTAAGTATTTTGAAATATTAAAATATGAGATTTTAGCAAAAAAATTTATTTGATTAAATGATTTAAATAAATTGTATAGGTATTTTCTATAAATCAAGTGTATAAATAAATAAGTGGAAAAAGTGTATTTTTAATATGACTAAACTTGGAATTTGGAAATTTGGTTTAAACGGAAATTTAATTTAGGTAAATAAACGGAAATTTTATTTTATTTAGGAGATGCGTATGTAAAATAAAATGTTAAGTTATTAGTTGAAATGAAATTTAAGCAATTTATAAAGTATCGGCTCAACAAATGAATTTATTCTAAATTGGATATTTATTAACAAAAATGTTATTTTATTAAAATTTATAAGTTAAATAATATCCAAATAATTTTTTTTGAAAAGTAGAATAAATTTTGATAAGTTAAAAAGAGAACAATTAAAGGTATATTGTTTTAAAAGGTATAATAGAAATTATAGCGGTTCAGAAATGCTGTGAAAAATATGGAATATGGCTTGAATTATATTTAAAAGGACCATAATAGTATTTCAGAAGTGCGGTAAATTTTGGAAATTTGAACTATGGTTGAAAATACACTAAAAAGACCTATAATAGCATTTCTGAAGTACTGTAAATTCTATAAATTTGAACCATGGCTTAAAATAAACTAAAAAGACCTACAACAGCATTTCTGAAGTGCTGTAAATTCTGTAAATTTGAACTTTGGCTGAAAATACACTAAAAGACCTATAACAGCACTCCTAAAGTGTTGCAGTTTCTGAATTTGAAGTTTGCTTTGATATATACTAAATATACCTATCATAGCGCTTTATGTTTGATGTGATTTTTTGTTTGATGACAACAAAATATATATCAATCTATATATGTGTTTGCAGTTTGGACTATATACAGAAAGGAAGAAATATTCATATTGAATAATTATACTATTGCACAGAATTTATATAATTCAACCAGTATTTTTTATTCAATATAATATTTTATTACAACACTTAAACAATACAAAGTTTTCAGCTCTCTCTATATATACATACACCAGTTCATACATTTTACACTACAACACTCAACACTCAGTTTTTTCACTCTGTCTGCACATCTACATCTATCTGCATTATCCAGCTTCACTTCTTGTCCTGTCTCCTGTGTACCTGTATAATTAGCAACTACAACAGTAATCTGAAAACAAACAAATTTGAATTTGCAAAAATAAAAATTTGTTTGTGTCTCAGATACATGGGTTATTGTCATCATCTTTGATTGTGTAATATCTGTGCATATCAGTGTTCTTACAGATAATCGTGAGTGGCTGCAATACACACGTGTACATGTATACACGTGTGCACTGCCTCGCCAACTCGTGTGCGTTATCAACAAGAGCAATCAATACTTCAATGAATTCAACATGAAGCAGTGCAAACTCCCGAAGACACAACAGTGATGAAAACTGCACCAATGCCAAACAGAGAATATATATATATATAGTGATGCATAGCAACTACATTGCTGCTACCAAGCAAACAAAGACCAGACAACACAACATGTACGAGGATCAATGAATTGAATGAACACGACCAGACACACATGAACAGAACATCAACTGGGCAGAGACAAAACAACACAGTCAAGTCACAATGAAACTGCAGTAGATAAGTACACAACAAACCCGAATGTCACAAAGCATAAAAACATGTATGCAACATGGTGAGCAACACAAAGGCAGTACAATGCAACACAGTGAGCTACATGAACAAATGCAATAGTGTGAAGTGATGTAACAGCAATTACAGGTATTCAACAAGGTGAAACAGTAGTAAATTAAAGTGTGCAACTCGAGAATGGATACAAGTGACTCAGACCAAATGCAGTGACAAACTGCAACAAACAAAGTCTCGACCAAAATCAGTAACACAATGCAAATACAACAACATAGCACAATGCACAAAAGTCACAAACAAGGTCAAACCCAAGATAGGTTCAACTCAAGGCAACTTGAAGCATACAAGGTCAGACAAACCACTGCAACAGCAAACACAGTGAAGCTACAAACATCGAGTGCAACAACAAACTCTGTGCACATGTACAGGGATGAATACAATATGATGAAGCAGTGGAAACAAACTCAAGTGCAACAGTTGAATACATGAACTGTTGAATATGCGCTTTGCGCTATATGATTTTTGTTTGATGATAATAAACATATATACATTCATTTAAATGTATTTGTTAATGTACTATTTTTCATAGAATAAATAAATATTTGTTGAATAAAATAAATTACACAGAATTTGAATTTGAATTCAAACAAAACAAGTTAAACAGATTTTGAATTCAAACAGAAATTTTATTCAAACAAATATTTATTACAATTTTGAATAGTATGTATTTGGTAATGTACTATTTTGTTTTTTCATAGATTAAATAAATATTTGTTGAATAAAATTAAATTACACAGAATTCGAATTTGAATTCAAACAGAACAAGTTAAACAGATTTTGAATTCAAACAGAAATTTTTATTCAAACAAATATTTATTACAACTTTGATAGTACAATTTCAAGCTCTCACTATACATATACAATTTTTACTACAATACATGACATTTCACATTTACATCACAACCTTACTACATATCACTCACACTCATATTTTTGTCTTCAACTATAATCCAGTTTGAATCCAGCATCTGAGTAATCTGCAAAAATATTTTCAAACGCAGTAAAATTGAAAGAGAAATATTTTTGAAATTTGAAAGAAACGATGATTTTGAAAACATTGTTTGCCTCAGTTATTTGGGTTGTTCGTCATCATTTTTGACTGTGCAATATCTGTGCATATCAGTATTTTTATCAGGGACAGGTAACTATAAGTGGCTGCAGTACACACGTGTACATTCGTATACGTGTGCACTGCCTCGCCAACTTGTGTGCAAAAAATCAAACAAAAGCACAGAAATCAAAAACAAGGTCAAACCCAAGATAGGTTCAACTCAAGGCAAATAGACAAAGCAATTGACTACAAACAGTCAGTTCAAGCCACAAGTGTACATGAATACAACTCGACTGCAACAGTACAGTCATGAAGACTACAAGGACATGAATGCAACAAAGTTCAAAAGTGCATCAAAAGCAGTTCAATGTGGATAGCAACAGCAAAAAGGGACTGCAACAAACATGTATGCAGCATCAAGTCAGTGGTGAAGTAAACAACAATGTCGAGCTCACTGCAACTCAAGATTACAGACGGCAGTGGACAGTACAAGCCTGCAGAATGCAAATGGACTCGACCAAGTATACAAATGCAACAGTGAAGCTACTGAAGGCAACATGAAGCAACAGTCAGACCAAAAGGCTACATGAAGAACCAGAATACAAGTACAGGAGGTAGTTCAATATAAACATGCTCAGGTCAAAGACAACAAGTACAACACTGTACAAGTGCCACAAGCAACATCAACAAGCAGTGCAGACTCAAAGCACCACTGACCAGAATACAATGCAACAACACAGTCAACAAGGCAACAATGCAAATGAACAAATATCACAATGAACCAACAATACATGCACTAGTGAACAAGTATGGCAGCAGGCCAGTGCAGTGCAACATGAACCAACTCAAAAAATGTATCACTAACATATACTACAGGGATGAACACTCGAGAATGGATAAGTCAAGACAGCTACAACTGTAACGACCCAGAATTTTTAGAAATTAAAATATGAATATTTAATTAATTTTAAATATTAATAAGTGAATTTATAAGTCAAATAAATTTTTATTTGAATTATTGAATTTAATTGGATTATTAAATCGAAAATTTAATACATTAAATTATGGAAATAATTGAAAATTGGGTTAAATATGATTGAAAATGATTTGTAAAATTTTATTTTATCATATTGAAGTTAGAATGATATTTTAGAACTTTTAAAATCGAATTAAGAGTTAATTTGTGAAAATTGAATATTTTAATATTAAAATCGACTAGTAAAAATAGTCAATTTTTGAACAGTCTCAGAATTGAACGAAACCAGTTTCATTGGATCCGTAATAGTTAGTTATTACCGGATTTCAAATTTCGTGTCAATCGGAGTTATCGTTTGATCGTGGCAGCTCGAAACGCATCGATTTATTTTTAATTTAAATTTGGCGAGCTAAAATAGCCATTTTTCAAAAAGTCTCGGATTTCGACGAAACCAGTTTCATCGGATCCGTAATGTGATATTATTGTAAGGTTTCAAATTTCGTGTCAATTGGATTTACCGTTTGTCCGGTACAAATTAAAACGCCTAGAAAATCGCTTAAATCGGTTTAATTCAAATTGAGCGTTTATAGCCATAACTCGCACAGATGTCCGAATTAGCTTCCGAAACCTGTTCCATTGTGTCCGGAACGCGGGATAAACCATAGGAATGTCAGTTTTGGCGCGTAAATCGGAGTTCGGAATTTCCGGGATGAATAGTGTTTCGTCGGTTCCTTATAAATAGCCCACTATCTCAAAAAAATAAAAAATAAAAATAAAAAAACCCTAGTTTTGAACTGCAGCCGGCCCTAATAAGTGAATGGCCAGAAATCATTCCCCTTTCCCCCTCAATCTCTCTCAATCCGTAAAGAATTACGCGAAGTGCTCAACACGAAAGTCGAAGAGCTCGACGAGAGCTTCGATTCCATACGGTGATGATCGAATTTGGAGCGACGATGGAGGAGCAAAGTGGGGCCGTTCCCTACAGTTCATGCACGCCTTTCGAGGTGCTAGACATGGCCGAGCTCTGTGCCTTGGAGGCCGTGCATAGGTGGTGGAAGGGGCTTCCTATTGCAAGTTGTTGATCGAGTTATCGTTGAGTATTGATGTTGCATAATTAAACCCTAATTATCTAAATATGGGTTCTCTTGCACGGTTTGGGTTCTGTAGTTGGAACGTGGGGGAGATGAAGGTAGGGGACGGTCCAGATGAGAGGTTGTGGGATCTAAGGGCTAGGATGGAAGAGAGGTTTAAATTTTTTAATTATGTTGTAAATTAGTAAGTTTAAATACGTGTAACTTCAAAAATTCATAACTTTTTCATACGAGGTCGAAAAAATGCAAACTCAGTTGCGTTGGAATCTTATGGACGAGCACTACGCGATGGAGTGGGTTTGGAGTTGTTTGGAGTTAGTGATAATTTTGGGTAAAATTAAACGTCCGTTTAATTTTATTCGAAATAAATTGCTAAAACGGAATTTAAAATCAAGGTGAGAACTTCTCACTCAATCGAATCAGTTTCGATTTTATTTTAAATAGTTAGATTTAAAATATTTGAATGCATGTTTGAATGTTGATTGATATCTATTGATTGTTAAAATAGACATTATACGCCGTTAGTAAGCGGATGTTATTTAATAAAAACATATACCGCGAATATTTCATAAACAGTGAAATTGGTATTATATATAATATCAAATATATATATATTGGCATATGTATATATTGCAGCTGTTGATTTCCCGCATTTTTTGTTTAGCGGATGAGACCCTATTACGCCGTTATTAAGCGGATAATATTTAATAAGAACATATACCGCGATAATTTCGTACTGGAGCGAAATTGGTATTGTGCTAATGTTTGTGGATGCAGGAAAACAGGTTGGAGGGATCCAACTGGATTCCTCAACAGTTTTTATTTGATTTCAGATATTTTGATATTTGATTGATTTTCATATTGATATATGATATCGTTGTTGTCGTGATTGACTATTTGGTGTGTAGCATCATTGGACCAAATTTGGAATTTTAAAATGATTTTAAAGTGATTTTTGAAAAGTATACGTTTTATAAAATAATTTTTGAATTGATCCATTTTAAATAAACGTTATAATTTTTTAAAGTTATAAAAATTATGATTTTTGAGAAATATAGTTAAAAACTGATTTTTGAGAATATGATGCTATTGAGTTTATAAAATAGTTTAATCGAGATATTTTAGAATTATTGTGAAAAGTTTAAATATAGGATTTATAAAATTTAATTATTTTATGAATCAAAATGGTGAAATAATAAAGGAGATTAAAGAAGTTTTAAAAGAATAATATAAATTGAATTATATTAAGAGATTTATAAATGGATATTTATAAATTGAAATATAGACATTATAAAACGAGTTTTTATAAGTGGTTGAGTGAAGTGAAAATGAATTTCATAATTGAATGGAATTTATAGAATTTTAAACAGTGAAGTTATAAATGGAATTTTATAAACAGTAGGTTTACAAAATTCATAAAGTTATTGAAAGAACGAATTTTGGATAAATAAATGAATCTTATAAGTTATAAGATTTATGATTTGGAAAGTCTTTGAAAGAACGATTTTGTAAAATAATCGTTTTATAAGTATTTAACTTATAATATGAACTTTTAGTTTATAATTGAGTTATAAACTGGAATAGGTTAATGAAAGAATTTATAAAAAGGAAGTTTTTATAAATAAATAGAAATGGAATTTATAAACGTTGTTTTATAAATTCGCAAATGACTTATTTTGACAAGAAAATTTGTTGAAACCTATAAATGGAGTTATATTCACATTTTTGAATAGTGAATAATCCTTTGAATTAAAATGAATAAAAGGATGAAATTGTTAATGAAGTATATTCACGTTTTTGAATAGTGAATAACACGTTGAAGAAATTGTTTTGGATTTGGATGTTTTAAATAGAATTAAAACGATCGAACAATGTTTTAAAATGTGTTGAGATTCGAAACCATAGATTTCAACATTTATTGTTGAAATAGACGTTTTCGAGAAACAGAAGGAGATGATGGACTATAACACTGTTGTTATAGTAAATGATTTCCGAAAGGAAATGTTTTGTATAGTATTGGGATTTATATATCTATTTAATTTCGAATCCCTATACTAGTGAATTTGGGTTGTCGTAACGATGTTTTACGTAACATTCGTTTTGGCCCAAATAAATATGTTTAAGAAATGATTTCCTTAAAGAATGAAATATATACTTAATTTTGATTGAAGTATATTGAATATTTTCTAAGTGTTGAAAATAAATAAAATCTGTGAATTACTTATTAAATAAGTATGAAAATGTTTTCCAATATAAAGTGAATACTTTGAGAACTCATCTTTTTGAAGATAAATTGAAATGAATTATTGAAATCATATGCATGGATATTTTGGAATGTAAATTCACTATGGAATTTATAAAAGAAAGTGGAATTTGTTTAAGAATAAATATTTGATTTATTTTTGAAGTGTGAAATTTTATATCTTGTAAAGATATTTTGGAAAATAAAAAAATTTGGAAAATTATTTGGAAACTGGTGATGTGTGCATATCCAGTGATAGTTCAATAACTGACTATCAATATTTCCCTTTGAATGGGTAATTGATGTGATTTGTCTGAATGTGAATGCTACACTTATTTTTGAATAAGCGCTCACTATTCGGGTTAACCGGGAAAGGACCATGGGGTCGTATAACCCATTCCGAATATGTGATACGTCGTTATAATTGCATTGAAGATCGGTGTTGAAGACCCGGTATTTGCGAGAGCGATAGGATGACCTGTCGATTTACTCTACACCGAGTTGCTCCGGTATAGAGTTCTCCATATGTGATGGTGAATCCGATCAGGATTGTGAATATCCGGATTGCAAGGACTTCTTTGTAAGTGCCTTCGGTTTTGTTCGATCCCGGAACAGACTTGTATGGATTGTATGTCTGACATTACAAGTTGAGATATAAAGCCGATTTCTTTCAAATATATTTCTGTTGGTGGCGAAGAATTTATTCTTTTAGCTTAACACCCTTCTCTGAGACGTACAAGCTCAGAGGTTATATAGTTGAAGTTATCAGCGATATATTCCCAATTTGGTAATGTGACATGCTGAGTGATGCTGAAATGATCATTGTGTTGATTATTGTGATAGGATCGTTTATTTGATCGTCTATCTTGGTGATCATTGTGTTGATCATTTGTTGACCCAAAGCATGGCTTTTGTATAAAGTATGTTTTTGTGGACGTGACTTCGTCGAACCTCACACCCCGGAAATGGTCAAAACAGGAAAGATGCGGCAAGGTTATGAGGGGTAGCACCCTTTAGGGTATGTACGTTTCCTTCTGGATAGAGGTGGTATCATGGTATGGAGCCCAGATATTTAACCTATGTGGTTACTACGAATTTATTACTTTGTGGTTGTTGGTTTTCGGGATCCCGTGAGAAAGGTCGTTTACGATCGGGGAATGGCGTGCTCGTGTCAGTAGTTACCCAGTTAGGGGTAACCCGGCCTTGTGTTGGCAGAGTTCCGGTTTGGTTCTCGGGGATGTCTTTCCAGAGGCATTCTCATGTGGCAATGGGAAGTTCCTTGGCCTGACCATTTGTTGGAAATCCAATTCCCAATACGAAACTTGTACGGTATTAGTTGTAGAACCTGCTATTCACTTATGGTGGTCACCACTGTTTGGATGGTAGCTATAGTAGGCATACGATAATGGTCGTATGTTGGCTAAGATTTATATTCTACTTTAAAATGAATTTTTCCCCTACACTATGCACTAGTAATAATATCAAATGTTATTTTAAATGCGTATCAAGCATCTTTGACTATCATAAGGAGAAATCTCCTCCGATTCTGCGTTTGCATGTGTGTGTGTGCGGGAGGCCTTATGGTAGTCTCATTTTTAAAAGCATTGCGAATTGAATTCAAAAAAAAATATCTCTCTATTTTGATTTTAAAGTTAAATAAACTGTTTTGAGTTCTCACACCAGTCACATGACTGACTTGGAGTTTATTGTTTTCCTTCCTAAACTCTGGGTGCCCACCAATTTCCACACGGGCAGTCAAGAGTTAAGGTTTATCAGGATATTCTGGATATTCTGGAGTTGCTGGAGGCAAGCCGGATGGCATGGCGTATACTACTATATAGTATTCCTTTTTCCGCTGCACTGTTTGTTGTTGTTGTTGTACACTCTGATGATATGATGTAATGAAATGTGATGTAATGTAATAACTGATGTAGTTCTTTGTTTAAAGATTATTCATTTAGTATTATATGTTGTTCCGCTGCGAATTGTGAGATTCTGATGTTGTTCTTGTTTTCTGTATGTTCTCTATTCTTCTGTTTTTCTTTTCCCTCTATTCTCTTTTCCTCTTCCCTCTATCTTCTCTCTTCTTCTTTCTTACCTTTTCTTTTCTTAAAATCTTTTTAAAACCCCTAAGGGTTCGTATTTTCGTTCATCTTGAATTAAACAAAGGAGATTAGTGTCTATTCAAGGAGTACGGACTTACGGGTCTTTACAACAACACAAGTACAGGTGAAACCATACTTGACACAGTGGCAACACTGGAAGTACACGAGCTAATGAAGACTGCATGAATCAAGCTCAGTGGCAAATGCATAAATATATCAGAGTGAAACATTTGAGTTGAAACATGAATGAAAAGAACCAGACACAACAGTGAAAGTGCAGACCAAATGCAATTTGAAACAAAACCAAGCATGATACAGGTGGACAGTGAAGGCAGCAATACACCACCAAGTAAATGCACAGCATAAATAAGACCAAACTGCATAAGTAACCTCAATGATAGATGTGCATTTATCAAGAACACAATGAAGCAATACAAAATAAAATACAAAGGCATAGCAAGAGTCACAAGACCATGAAGCAGTGAGCAAGTGCAAATCGAGCTCCAGAAATAACAAATGCAGACACAAATTTCAACAGTGCAGTGAAATGCAGTGGTATGCAGCAGAGAAAATATAAAAGCAATGGTGATGGCCGAAGCTAATACAGAGTAGTGGATTCGCATACCCAAAATCAAGTCGAAGTCAAAACATTATTCAGCATCAAGCCAAAGTCGTGATCAAAATTTCAATGTTGAACAAGTCAAAATCGAAGCCGTGTCAACCAAGCATCAAAATACGAAATTGACAAAGTCAGATCAATCCCAAGCATCAATACAAGATCGAACGACTATTGACAAATTCAACTATATTCAGACGAACGTAATTCAAGGAGTTCGAACGCATATATAACCCAATCATCACTGGCAAATTAAATGATCGAGTTCAAGTATCAACTTAGTAAAGCAAAAGGAGACAGTACATACCGAATTCACAAACAACGAACTCGATCGAGCAACTGCAAAACGAGCAATAGTCAACCATCAGAGAAGCAGTGAGCTAAGGCAACATATCTCAGATCGATTGAAGAAACCGAAGCCCTAATTGGAACAAAGAGCCGAAGCCCTAACTGGAACGAAGGAAACGAAGCCCTAATCAGAACGAAGCCGCCATTAATCTCACGAACGAGACAAAAGGGGATCGGGCTGGAGATAACAAAGAAAAAAAAAAGGAACGGGTTTAAGTGGGCCGGTCTTATTAAAAAAAGGGGGTTTTGTTTTCTTTTAAATTTAAGGCTTCTTTATATTGTTAATTAGTTTTAGGGTTATTGTCTATTGTTTTTAAATTATTGTTTTTTATTTTACGAATCAAAGAACTTTGTAAATCACCACCTAGGGTTTAGGTAGTGTCAGATTGTCTAGTTAGAATTAGTTCAGTGAGCAGGGTGTGCGAGTTTGCAAAATTCTATTGTAGACGGGAGCAGAGTTTGCGATTAAGCGAAGCTCTATAGGCGGGAGGCAAAGTTTGCGAGTAAGCGAAACTCTATAGGCGGAGCAGGGTGTGCGAGTCTAGTAGAGTGTTTGTGAACGTGGAGCAAATGTTTGCGAGCAGGGTGTGCGAGTCTAGTAGAGTGTTTGTGAGCGTGGAGCAAATGTCTGCGAGTCTAGTAGAGTGTTTGTAAGCGTGATACTGTTTAATTCTAATAGAAATCTGTGAATGCAGCAGTAGGCAGGGGTTGCCGAAGCTGGGTAAATTTTGTGTATGATTTACTTTACTGCATATTTATTTCTGTAGTTTATTTCTGCGTTTAAATCGAGAAAATTTGCTATAACCCTATTCACCCCCCTCTAGGGTTAATCTAGATCCTACAAGTGGTATCAGAGCCCGGTATATTTTTTTTATTTAACTCTAGAGTCATGAGTCTACAAAATAATGCTTTTTCTGAGGGGCAATCTATTGCTAGGCCACCCATGTTTAATGGGAACGATTATGCTTATTGGAAAGTTAGGATGAGTATTTATCTTAGTTCCGTTGATTATGATGTTTGGGATATTATTGAAACTGGCTATAAACCTCCCACTATAATCGTTGGTGGTACTGAGATTCCTAAACCTAAGGATAGGTGGGATGCTAAGGATAAGAGATTGAAAACGACAAATGCTAAAGCCATGAATGCTTTGATATGTGCTCTTGATAAAAATGAATTTAATAGAATTTCTCATTGTACAACAGCACAGGAAATATGGCATACTTTGGAGGTGACACACGAAGGAACTTCTCAAGTCAAGGAGTCTCGGCTAGCCCTATTCAGCAATGAATACGAAAACTTTGTGATGGACAAAGGCGAGAGCATAAAGGATATGTTTGGACGCTTTTCAACCTTGGTATACAATGCTAGAGCGCTTGGGAAGGTATTCACTGAGGTAGAGCTTGTGCGGAAGATACTACGAGTTTTACCAATGAACTTTGAGGCAAAAGTCACAGCAATCCAAGAATCGAAAGATCTGAGCAAACTAAGGATGGAGGAGTTGATTGGCAACTTGATGACATATGAGCTTGAGTTAAAAGCAAATGAAGAACGCAACAACTCCGAACCAAAGAAGAAGACGATTGCCTTAAAGAGCAAAGAAGAAAGCGATGAAGAAGATCCAATTGAAGAGCTTGCAATGGCTGTCAATAATCTTAGAAGATGGTCTAGATTCAAGCCACGCAAGAAGAAAACAAAGGGCAATAGGTCAAAAGATTCCGAAAATTATGATAATGAATTGACGTGTTATAACTGCAACAAGCCTGGCCACATCAAACCAAAATGTCCACTTCTCAAAAACAACAAAGAAAAGAAAAAGGCGAAGAAGGTATTTGCAGCGACTTGGGATGATGAAGAAGGAGAGGAAGCTTCGGATAGCAGCTCAGAGGAGGCTAACTTGTGTTGCATGGCAAAATCAGAATCAGAAGCAACCTCCGACGAATCTAGTGAGGCAGGTGAGTTTTCATATAAAGAACTTGTTTTTATGTGTTTTGATCTTACTAAGGTAGTGGATACTCTTGAATCTAAAATTGAAAAACTGAAATCTGATAGGAGAGAATTTGCTCGTGAAAATTTTAGGTTAAAAACTGAACTTGAAAATATTCAAAACCTAGAATGTAAAAAATGTAAGATTTTAGATTCAGAATTATCAAAACTGAAGAATAACTTTGAAAGTCTTGAAAATGAAAACTTGAATCTTAAGGAAACTATCGACACTAGGAGAAAGGATTTTATTAATCGATGCACCTCACTTGTCACTGAAAATTCAACATTAAAAACCAAAGTCCAAAATCTTGAGAAATCTTTGAATAACTTTTCAAGAGGCGAAAAATCTTTCAAAATGTTATTTGGAAATCAAATTTTTGCTAACAATAGAAAAGGATTAGGCTTTGGGAAATCACAAAATGATAATAATGCAAAAAGTAAAAGTGTTTTTGCTCGATCTGAAATAATTGGAAATCATGTTGAAAATCATAGTCATAGGAACACAAAATTTAATCAAGTCAATTTAATGAGCTCGTTTTGTAGAGAATTTGGACATAATCGAAATAATTGTTGGTATAGACCCAAACACGTGAAAACTATACCAATTTGGGTTCCAAAAGGCACAAATATAAAATCTTTGAAAGTCAAACAAATTTGGGTGCCAAAAGGAACATATATAAATAGTTTTGAGTCTCCAAAAACATATTTTTCATATTCTGCCACTAACAACAATGGACCTATAAAAACAAATAGGTCACATAAATCTTTTATCGTGTAGGTGTGGTGGCAGGCTAAGGAACAACAACAGTGTTATCTGGATTTCGGCTGTTCCAGAAACACAACGGACGACAAAGCAAAGTTCCTTAGCCTAGTATAAAGGTGACAGAATCACAATGGGCAATCACGAAAAATTATCGTAAAGGTAAAACAGGTAATTGTTTTTAAATGTGATTATCTGCACCATATTCTGAATTAAAATCAGCCAATATTGAGATGAACAAAAGATGATGATTTTGATTCTATGAATTTTTTTCAAAATATTGACCAATCACCTTTAAAATAGAATTACTTGGAGTAATTATGATGGTTGACTGATTCGGATTTAACTAATATGATTTTTAGACTTGTTCTTATTTATGACATTGATTTGTGCTTAAATGATGACCAATCAGAATTTCAATTTTGAACTAATTTATATAAATTTGTTCGGTCAAATGCTGGTTACTCATGCTACACGTAGATATATTGGTTCTGACATTTTGATCACTGCTTGTAAATTTGCACGATTTCAAATTCATGAGAAAAAGGATTTTAAGAAATTGTTTTTGAAATAATTATGATGTTGATTGACTGTTGATTACTCATGAATATAATTGTTTATTCTATGGTTTCTGAAATTAACATCATGATATTTGTTTGAATGTTAACACGGCTTAAATTCAAATTCAAAAGAAGGATGTTATGTTTGAAATTTTTGGTGCACACTTCATGGTTCAACGAGTGAATATTGAGTGAAATTTAAATTCAGATGCAGATTACACTGGTAATATAGTTGATAGAAAAATTACTAGTGGAACGTGATTATTTTTTTTTAACATTCATTTGCTGCATCGTTTTTTTTAAAGAAAATATCTGCATATTTTTTCATTTGAAATAATTTTCAATTAGCAGAAAATTTTCTTATAAAACCCCCTCTAGAAAATCATGTTTGACCATATTTACAGATTAATCATTTTTAAAAAAATTGATTTTATAATGTTTAATTTGATTTTAAATGACAAATTTTTGACTAATCTAACTCTCTTTGATTATCGAAAAGATGAATAGTGATTGAAAAAGAGATGAGTGTTGATATTTATCATATATTATAACTCGAGAAAGTATAATTAGAAAATTTCTTTAGAATTTCATAACAAGAGTTATAAAAACTTTTTGTTGGGTAATAATTCCATGACCATTTCTATTTCTATCATCTTTCTATCGACCATCACTCTTCAAGATCATATTTAGTATGTAAATTTGTGGTAGTTTACAAAGGAAATCATTTGTTCTTCAATATGTTTAAATCTGTGAAGGAAATTAATTGTGCTTCAACTTATTATATTCAGCAATTAAAAATAAATATCCAAAGTATTCACTCTCATTTAAAAGTCCTCACGGTTATGCATGGGTGAATTACTTGGATTTTTGATTATGTGCTTCCATGCTCATTTAAAAGTCCTCACGGTTATGCATGTATGGAACGCATATAAAAAATAATTGATTTAATAGACAAGTTGATTCTAATCCCATTTAAAAGTCCTCACGGTCATGTGTGGTTAGAAGATACTTGATTTCATTTTTTAAATTAAATTGGAATACTACTAATCTCATTTAAAAGTCCTAACGGTTATGCATGGTTAGTAGATATTCAAATTTCCAGAAATAAATATACCACAAATAGACATATCTATATGAATTTTTGATGATTCTATCTCCATCACTTCTGAAAGTGGAATATGCGCTTGACAAGGGTAATTATGATTTTTGTTTGAGTTTTATTGAAATTTGATATTTATATTTAATTGAGTTAAATGTTTGATTCATGTCTATCACTTCATCCCTATTTTTATAACACTGTTATTCTTTTGCTGATAACAAAAGGGGGAGAGAAAAGTTAAGATTTTGTCAAATAGAATCAAGCAAAGGTCAAATAACTTTCAATTTGCATATAGGCTCATTTACATATTTTTATTTGTATGCATATATGTAGGGGGAGCATCACATAAAAAGGAAGCATTCAAATAGGGGGAGCAAATGAAATTATCAAATACATTTAATATATTCAAAATCTTAAATATATGTTTGTTATCATCAAAAGGGGGAGATTGTTTAATATGCGCTTTGCGCTATATGATTTTTGTTCGATGATAATAAACATATATACATTCATTTAAATGTATTTGTTAATGTACTATTTTTCATAGAATAAATAAATATTTGTTGAATAAAATAAATTACACAGAATTTGAATTTGAATTCAAACAAAACAAGTTAAACAGATTTTGAATTCAAACAGAAATTTTATTCAAACAAATATTTATTACAATTTTGAATAGTATGTATTTGGTAATGTACTATTTTGTTTTTTCATAGATTAAATAAATATTTGTTGAATAAAATTAAATTACACAGAATTCGAATTTGAATTCAAACAGAACAAGTTAAACAGATTTTGAATTCAAACAGAAATTTTTATTCAAACAAATATTTATTACAACTTTGATAGTACAATTTCAAGCTCTCACTATACATATACAATTTTGACTACAATACATGACATTTCACATTTACATCACAACCTTACTACATATCACTCACACTCATATTTTTGTCTTCAACTATAATCCAGTTTGAATCCAGCATCTGAGTAATCTGCAAAAATATTTTCAAACGCAGTAAAATTGAAAGAGAAATATTTTTGAAATTTGAAAGAAACGATGATTTTGAAAACATTGTTTGCCTCAGTTATTTGGGTTGTTCGTCATCATTTTTGAATGTGCAATATCTGTGCATATCAGTATTTTTATCAGGGACAGGTAACTATAAGTGGCTGCAGTACACATGTGTACATTCGTATACGTGTGCACTGCCTCGCCAACTTGTGTGCAAAAAATCAAACAAAAGCACAGAAATCAAAAACAAGGTCAAACCCAAGATAGGTTCAACTCAAGGCAAATAGACAAAGCAATTGACTACAAACGGTTCCAGTTCAAGCCACAAGTGTACATGAATACAACTCGACTGCAACAGTACAGTCATGAAGACTGCAAGGACATGAATGCAACAAAGTTCAAAAGTGCATCAAAAGCAGTTCAATGTGGATAGCAACAGCAAAAAGGGACCGCAACAAACATGTATGCAGCATCAAGTCAGTGGTGAAGTAAACAACAATGTCGAGCTCACTGCAACTCAAGATTACAGACGGCAGTGGACAGTACAAGCCTGCAGAATGCAAATGGACTCGACCAAGTATACAAATGCAACAGTGAAGCTACTGAAGGCAACATGAAGCAACAGTCAGACCAAAAGGCTACATGAAGAACCAGAATACAAGTACAGGAGGTAGTTCAATATAAACATGCTCAAGTCAAAGACAACAAGTACAACACTGTACAAGTGCCACAAGCAACATCAACAAGCAGTGCAGACTCAAAGCACCACTGACCAGAATACAATGCAACAACACAGTCAACAAGGCAACAATGCAAATGAACAAATATCACAATGAACCAACAATACATGCACTAGTGAACAAGTATGGCAGCAGGCCAGTGCAGTGCAACATGAACCAACTCAAAAAATGTATCACTAACATATACTACAGGGATGAACACTCGAGAATGGATAAGTCAAGACAGCTACAACACAAGTACAGGTGAAACCATACTTGACACAGTGGTAACACTGGAAGTACACGAGCTAATGAAGACTGCATGAATCAAGCTCAGTGGCAAATGCATAAATATATCAGAGTGAAACATTTGAGTTGAAACATGAATGAAAAGAACCAGACACAACAGTGAAAGTGCAGACCAAATGCAATTTGAAACAAAACCAAGCATGATACAGGTGGACAGTGAAGGCAGCAATACACCACCAAGTAAATGCACAGCATAAATAAGACCAAACTGCATAAGTAACCTCAATGATAGATGTGCATTTATCAAGAACACAATGAAGCAATACAAAATAAAATACAAAGGCATAGCAAGAGTCACAAGACCATCAAGCAGTGAGCAAGTGCAAATCGAGCTCCAGAAATAACAAATGCAAACACAAATTTCAACAGTGCAGTGAAATGCAGTGGTATGCAGCAGAGAAAATATAAAAGCAATGGTGATGGCCGCAGCTAATATAGAGTAGTGGATTCGCATACCCAAAATCAAGTCGAAGTCAAAACATTATTCAGCATCAAGCCAAAGCCGTGACCAAAATTTCAATGTTGAACAAGTCAAAATCGAAGCCGTGTCAACCAAGCATCAAAATACGAAATTGACAAAGTCAGATCAATCCCAAGCATCAATACAAGATCGAACGACTATTGACAAATTCAACTATATTCAGACGAACGTAATTCAAGGAGTTCGAACGCATATATAACCCAATCATCACTGGCAAATTAAATGATCGAGTTCAAGTATCAACTTAGTAAAGCAAAAGGAGACAGTACATACCGAATTCACAAACAACGAACTCGATCGAGCAACTGCAAAACGAGCAATAGTCAACCATCAGAGAAGCAGTGAGCTAGGGCAACATATCTCAGATCGATTGAAGAAACCGAAGCCCTAATTGGAACAAAGAGCCGAAGCCCTAACTGGAACAAAGGAAACGAAGCCCTAATCAGAACGAAGCCGCCATTATTCTCACGAACGAGACAAAAGGGGATCGGGCTGGAGATAACAAAGAAAAAAAATAAGGAACGGGTTTAAGTGGGCCGGTCTTATTAAAAAAATGGGGTTTTTGTTTTCTTTTAAATTTAAGGCTTCTTTATATTGTTAATTAGTTTTAGGGTTATTGTCTATTGTTTTTAAATTATTGTTTTTTATTTTACGAATCAAAGAACTTTGTAAATCACCACCTAGGGTTTAGGTAGTGTCAGATTGTCTAGTTAGAATTAGTTCAGTGAGCTGGGTGTGCGAGTTTGCAAAATTCTATTGTAGGCGGGAGCAGAGTTTGCGAGTAAGCGAAGCTCTATAGGCGGGAGGCAAAGTTTGCGAGTAAGCGAAACTCTATAGGCGGAGCAGGGTGTGCGAGTCTAGTAGAGTGTTTGTGAGCGTGGAGCAAATGTTTGCGAGCAGGGTGTGCGAGTCTAGTAGAGTGTTTGTGAGCGTGGAGCAAATGTCTGCGAGTCTAGTAGAGTGTTTGTAAGCGTGATACTGTTTAATTCTAATAGAAATCTGTGAATGCAGCAGTAGGCAGGGGTTGCCGAAGCTGGGTAAATTTTGTGTGTGATTTACTTTACTGCATATTTATTTCTGTAGTTTATTTCTGCGTTTAAATCGAGAAAATTTGCTATAACCCTATTCACCCCCCCTTTAGGGTTAATCTAGATCCTACATGAACAAGTGTAGCATCTGATACAGTGAAAAAGTCCAAGTCAAGATGGAGCTACAATGCAACACAGTGATAATGCAACATGGAGTATGCAAGTGAGATTCGAATTGACAAAACATTTTCAAGTTACAACAAAGAAGTCAGTGGCAGCTCCAAAATCAAGATCAACAGAACATGAAGCAGTTCAAATCCAAGTACAAACCCAAGAATATATGCATACACACATACAAATGTATATATGCACATATATAGTAAACAGGTGAATGTGCAGTAGGGAACACAAGACAGTGGCAAGTATAAGGCAGTGCAGAAATCAAGCCGAAGTTAAAGAACAAATTCGTATCTTTTGATTAAGTCTTTGATTAAGTCAAAGATTTCTAATTTGGAAAGAAATCTCTGCAGCAAATTTCTCGAATTCATATATGGTCAGTATTAATTCAAATAGGGGCCGAGACAACAAATATAGGAAGAAATTTTCGAATTAATTAATTCAAAAACAAATATGGACAACAATAATTCGAAATCAAATCAAGAAAGGAATACTCCAAATCCAGAACAATTTCAGGAAAAATAATCAACGACGTGCAAAAAATCAAATCTGACAGTGGTTATTAGGGTTTCAACCCTATAAATAAACCCCAAGAAATCATCATAGAACACAGAACAATCGAGTTAAAAAGCAAGCAATCAAACAAGCAACAAAAGAAATTACATACCGAACCATCAACAAACTCGATCAACAGAGAACGAGCTAGCAACAAGCATCAATCATCAGAGGACAAGCAAGAGCTTAATCAGACATCAGAAAGAAGCCGAAGCCCCAAATTCGAGAAAGAAACAGAAGCCCTAATTCAGATCGAATAAACAGAGGGCCGCCATTTTTTTTTTCACAAACAAAAGACAATGGACCGGGTGAAATAAGATAAAGGGAAGCGACCGCATATTTTTTGTTTGTTTTGGGTTAGGGTATCTTTATTTTTATTATAAAGGCAAGATAATTTAAATTTTTTTAAATTTAGTGCTTGCTCTTATAATTTGGTTTATTTGTCTGTTCTTTTCAAAACAAAATATGGTAAATCATCACTTAGGGTTTAGGTGTTGTCAGATTGTCTAGTTAGAGTTAGTCCAGTTAGCAGGGTTTGCAAAACTCTATAGGCGGTAGCAGGGTTTGCAAGTCTGTTAGAGTGTTTGTAAGCGGGAAACTGTTTAATTCTAATAGAAATCTGGGAATGCAGCAGTAGGCAGGGGTTGCCGAAGCTGGGTAAATTTTGTGTGTGATTTATTTTTCAGCATATTTATTTCTGCAGTTTGCTTCTGTGTTTAATTCGCAAAAATTTGCTATAACCCTATTCACCCCCCCTCTAGGGTTAATCTAGATCCTACAAGTGGTATCAGAGCAAGGTATTTTACTTTAACTCTAGAGTCATGAATCCACCAAATAATGCTTTTTCTGAGGGGCAGTCTATTGCTAGGCCACCCATGTTTAATGGGAATGATTATGCTTATTGGAAAGTTAGAATGAGTATTTATCTTAGTTCTGTCGATTATGATGTTTGGGATATTATTGAAACTGGCTATAAATCTCCCACTATAGTTATTGGTGATACTGAGATTCCTAAACCTAAGGATAGGTGGGATGCTAACGATAAGAAACTAAAAACTACAAATGCCAAAGCAATGAACGCTTTGATCTGTGCTCTTGATAAAAATGAATTTAATAGAATTTCTCATTGTACAACAGCACAGGAAATTTGGCACACTTTGGAGGTGACACACGAAGGAACTTCTCAAGTCAAGGAGTCACGTCTAGCTCTATTTAGCAATGAATACGAAAACTTTGTGATGGAAAAGGGTGAGAGCATAAAGGATATGTTTGGACGATTTTCAACTTTGGTGTACAATGCTAGAGCGCTTGGGAAGGTCTTCACTGAAGTAGAGCTTGTGCGGAAGATACTGCGAGTCTTACCAATGAACTTTGAGGCAAAAGTCACGGCAATACAAGAATCGAAAGATCTGAGTAAACTAAGCATGGAGGAGTTGATCGGAAAGTTGATGACATATGAGCTTGAGCTAAAGGCAAAGGAGGAACGTAACAACTCCGAATCAAAAAAGAAGACAATTTCCTTGAAGAGCAAAGAAGAAAGCGATGAAGAAGAAGAAGATCCAATTGAAGAGCTTGCGATGGCTGTCAATAATCTTAGAAAATGGTCAAAATTCAGGCCACGCAAGAAGAAAACAAGTGGTAATAGGTCAAAAGATGCTGACGATTCCGATAATGAATTGACATGCTTTAACTGCAAAAAGTCTGGCCACTTCAAACAAAAATGTCCACTTCTCAAAAACAATAAAGGAAAGAAAAAGAAGAAGAAGGCCTTTGCAGCAACTTGGGATGATGAAGAAGGAGAAGAAGTTTCGGATAATAGCTCAGAAGAGGCTAACTTATGCCTTATGGCAAAAGCAGATTCAGAAACAAGTTCAGAGGAATCCAGTGAGGTACGTGACTATTCTTATAAAGAACTTGTTTTGATGTGTTATGATCTTACTAATACAATTGATACTCTTAAAACTAAAATTGAAAAATTGAAGTCTGACAGGAGAGAACTTGTTCATGAGAATACTAGGTTAGAAACTGAACTTGAAAATATTCAAAACCTAGACTGTAAAAAATGTAAAATTTTAGATTCAGAGATATCAAGACTTAAGAATAGCTTCGACAATCTTGAAAAAGAAAACTCAAGTCTTAAGGAAACCATTGACACTAGGAAAAAGGATTTTATAAATAGATGCACCATACTTGTAACTGAAAACACAACACTAAAAACCAAAGTCCAAAATCTTGAGAAATCTCTGAATAACTTTTCAAGAGGAGAAAAATCATTTAACATGTTATTGGGAAATCAACTCTTTGCTAATAACAGAAAAGGACTAGGTTTTGGGAAAACACAGGTTGATGATTATGCAAAAGGTAAGAGTGTCTTTGTTAGAAGTGAAATTGGACATCGTGTTGAAAATTGTAGTCATAGGAACAAGAACACAAAATTTATACAAGTTTGGGTTCCTAAGAATTCTACAAACAAATTTCATGTCTATAGGAACAAAAATGAAAGGACAAAACAAGTTTGGATTCCAAAGGGATTGTTTATTCACAATGCTTCAGTTACTAATATCATTGGACCTAAGAGTTTCTCTAGGTCATCCTCCTCTCTCTTTATGTAGGTCTGTTGGCGGGCTAAGGAGCAACAAGAATGGTTTCTAGACTCAGGTTGTTCTAGACATATGACAGGTGATAAATCTAAGTTCCTTAGCCTAGAGAATTTTAGAGGTGGAAATGTGATCATGGGAGACAATAGCAAGTGTAAGATTATTGGGAAAGGTGAAGTAAGTAACGGTACTTTTTCATTGACTAATGTTTTATACGTTGATAATTTGCATCACAATCTCATTTCTATTAGCCAACTATGTGACAAAGGTATGAATGTGGTTTTTGATAGTGATACTTGCAAGATCATTGATAAAACTTCTAATAACATAGTTTTTATGGGCAAAAGAAAAGGAAATGTTTACTCGCTTTCGTTTGACAATCTAAATCTTTCCAGATGTTTGGTAGCCACTGACGAAGAGGCATCTTTATGGCATAGGAGACTTGGACATGCTAGCATGAGTCTCTTAAAAAATCTTGAAATGAAAGAATTAGTCAGAGGGTTACCACATCAGAAATTTAAAGATAACAAAGTGTGTAAAGCATGTTCCCTGGGCAAGCTTAGTCGATCATCATTTCGCCCTAAAAACATTGTTAGCACATCAAGGGTCCTCGAATTAATTCATATGGACTTATTTGGACCAAATGAAATTGCAAGCTTGAATGGAAAACGTTATTGTTATGTATTGGTTGACGATTATTCTAGATTTACATGGGTTTATTTCTTAGCCAAAAAGTCTGAATCTTTTGATTATTTTTCAAAATTTGCTAAACTTGTTCAAAATGAAAAAGGAGTTTCAATTAAAACTTTAAGAAGTGATCATGGAGGCGAATTTGAAAATTCGGAATTTGAAAACTTTTGTGAAGAAAATGGTTTAAAACATGAATTTTCTGCTCCACGAACACCTCAACAAAATGGGGTGGTTGAAAGGAAAAATCGTACATTGCAAGAATTGGCTAGATCCATGTTGAGTGAGTATAAACTACCTCTAACTTTTTGGGCAGAGGCGGTGAATACTTCGTGCTACGTAATGAATAGAGTAATGATTAGACCAATACTTGGCAAAACGTCTTATGAAGTGTGGCATGAAAGGAAACCTAACATCTCTTACTTTCGTGTTTTTGGATGCCCTTGTTTCATTCTTAACACAGGTGATCAACTTGGAAAATTTGAATCAAAGGCCGATGAGGGAATTTTCATGGGCTATTCAACCAGGAGCAAGGCTTATAGGATATACAACAAACGAACAAAGACAATTGTTGAATCAATCAATGTGAAATTTGATGAATCTGATCTGGAAAGGACGACTGAAAAAACGATTGATGATGGGGTAGATCATGAAGGCATTAAAGAAGGGACATCTAGTGAGAAAGATGAAAGTAGGACTGTTGATGCTGATAGATTGAAGTTCAAAACCAATCATCCTCCTGAATTGGTTATAGGAGATCCTACGGAAGGTATACGCACTCGCTCTTCATTTGATAAAAATTTGTGTGCGTTTTGTTGTCATAGTGGTTTTATTTCTGAAATTGAACCTGATTCTGTTGAAATGGCTCTTAATGATGAAAGTTGGATTCTAGCAATGCAAGATGAACTTAATCAATTTGAGAGAAATAAAGTTTGGAAATTAGTTCCTAGGCCAAATGACTATCCAATTGTAGGAACTAAATGGGTGTTCAAAAACAAACTTGATGAATCAGGAAATGTAATTAGAAACAAATCTAGGTTGGTCGCAAAAGGATATAACCAAATAGAAGGCATAGATTTTGATGAAACATTTGCTCCAGTTGCTAGGTTAGAAGCCATTAGGATTTTGCTAAGCTTTGCTTGTTATAAAGGTTTCAAACTTAAACAAATGGATGTAAAAAGTGCTTTTCTAAATGGTGATTTGAAAGAAGAGGTTTTTGTCGAACAACCCCCCAGTTTTGAAAATCACGATTTTCCAAATCATGTGTATAAACTTGAAAAAGCATTATATGGTCTTAAGCAAGCTCCTAGAGCTTGGTATGACTGCCTTTGTACATATCTTTTGGAAAATGGCTTTAAAAAGGGGAGTGCTGATACGACACTGTTTCTGTTACATAAAGGAAGTGATTTTTTGATTGTTCAGATTTATGTCGATGATATCATTTATGGCGCTACTAATGAATTCTTGTGCGAGAAATTTGAACAAGTCATTCAGGCTAAATTTGAGATGAGCTTGGTTGGAGAATTGAAATATTTTCTTGGATTTCAAATCAAGCAAAGCAGTGATCGCATTTTCATTTCACAATCCAAGTATGTGTTGGAACTGTTGAAGAAATTTGGAGTTGAGAACTCCAAACCATTGAGAACTCCTATGAGCCCATCAACAAAGTTGGACAAAGACGAGAAAGGAAGTGCTGTTGATCAAAAGAAATATCGAGGGATAATTGGTTCACTTCTCTATCTTACTGCTTCTAGACCTGATATTATGTTTTCTGTGTGTCTGTGTGCACGTTTTCAATCTAATCCTAAAGAATCTCATTTGAAAGCCACTAAACGAATTTTGAGATATCTTTCACACACAAACAAACTTGGGTTATGGTATCCTTCTTGTGAAAATTTTGATTTAGTTGGCTATTCTGATGCTGATTATGCTGGTTCATTGGTTGACAGGAAAAGCACTAGTGGAACATGCTTTATGCTAGGACACTCGTTAGTTTCATGGTCAAGTCGAAAACAAAACTGTGTTGCATTATCCACCACTGAAGCAGAATATATTTCTTTAGGGAGTTGTTGTGCTCAAATTTTATGGATGATGCAAATTCTTTCTGATTTTGGCTTAGTTTATAAACAAGTTCCATTAAAATGTGACAGTAAAAGTGCAATAGACTTATCAAATAATCATGTTCATCATTCACGCACAAAACACATTGATGTGAGACACCACTTTCTTAGAGATCACATTGCTAAGGAAGACATTTGCATTGAATATATTTCAACTGAGACTCAACTTGCTGATATTTTCACAAAACCCCTCCCAGAAGAAAGATTTTCCAGATTACGTTTGGATTTGGGGATTATAGAAATTGACTAACCATTTTTCATTTTCTTTGTTGAAATATTCTTGGATATATACTTTCAACTTAAATTTCTAGGATTCAAACCAGTTTTGGATATTATCCAAAGATTGATTCGAATATGGTATTCAGTACTGGATATTACATAATATAATTAACTTGGTAACTTATTCCACGATCATTTCTATTTCTACCATCTTTCTATCGTTCATAATGGTTTTGTAAAATAAGAAGAGTAAAATATATATATATATATATATATACAATTATAATAATAAATAATAATAACTCTCATGCATCCATTCTCATTTAAACGTCCTTATGGTTATGCATGGATGGAGCATGTGAGTGAATTATTTTTATCATTACTCCATTCTCATTTAAAAGTCCTTATGGTTATGCATGGATGGAGTATGGTAACTAAGTATTCTGGTCTCACTTAAAAGTCTGGATGCTTAGACTAATAAGTAACTGCTAATCCCATTTAATAGTCCTTATGGTTATGCGTGGTTAGTAAGTGCTTATTTTTTTTTTGTGCTTAAATGTCAAATTAATGTTAAAATATCTCTCTTCTTAAACCGATCATCGATCCATTCTCTACAATGTGGAAGTTGTTATCTCGTTATGATATATTATTTTTTGTTCCTAATGTTCCATTGTTTTTTGTCAGTCTTTTGATAATGCCAAAAGGGGGAGAAAAGAACTAGATTTTGATAAGGAAGTAAATAATTTTTGGAATCCTTCAACAATATTTGTTTAATGTTGTTAGATAATTTTCCTTAGTTCGTTTATTCATCAGTAATTTTTGTTGTCTTCTAAATAGGGAGTGGTCTTGGTTGAAAGGGGAGCATTCAAATAGGGGGAGCTAAAACATTTCATGCTCAAACACATGTATTAGCATTTCAAAATCTTTAATATATATGTTTGTCATCATCAAAAGGGGGAGATTGTTTGATGTGATTTTTTGTTTGATGATAACAAAATATATATCAATCTATATATGTGTTTGCAGTTTGGACTATATACAGAAAGGAAGAAATATTCATATTGAATAATTATACTATTGCACAGAATTTATATAATTCAACCAGTATTTTTTATTCAATATAATATTTTATTACAACACTTAAACAATACAAAGTTTCCAGCTCTCTCTATATATACATACACCAGTTCATACATTTTACACTACAACACTCAACACTCAGTTTTTTCACTCTGTCTGCACATCTACATCTATCTGCATTATCCAGCTTCACTTCTTGTCCTGTCTCCTGTGTACCTGTATAATTAGCAACCACAACAGTAATCTGTAAACAAACAAATTTGAATTTGCAAAAATAAAAATTTGTTTGTGTCTCAGATACATGGGTTATTGTCATCATCTTTGATTGTGTAATATCTGTGCATATCAGTGTTCTTACAGATAATCGTGAGTGGCTGCAATACACACGTGTACATGTATACACGTGTGCACTGCCTCGCCAACTCGTGTGCGTTATCAACAAGAGCAATCAATACTTCAATGAATTCAACATGAAGCAGTGCAAACTCCCGAAGACACAACAGTGATGAAAACTACACCAATGCCAAACAGAGAATATATATATATAGTGATGCATAGCAACTACATTGCTGCTACCAAGCAAACAAAGACCAGACAGCACAGCATGTACGAGGATCAATGAATTGAATGAACATGACCAGACACACATGAACAGAACATCAACTGGGCAGAGACAAAACAACACAGTCAAGTCACAATGAAACTGCAGTAGACAAGTACACAACAAACCCGAATGTCACAAAGCATGAAAACATGTATGCAACATGGTGAGCAACACAAAGGCAGTACAATGCAACACAGTGAGCTACATGAACAAATGCAACAGTGTGAAGTGATGTAACAGCAATTACAGGTATTCAACAAGGTGAAACAGTAGTAAATTAAAGTGTGCAACTCGAGAATGGATACAAGTGACTCAGACCAAATGCAGTGACAAACTGCAACAAACAAAGTCTCGACCAAAATCAGTAACACAATGCAAATACAACAACATAGCACAATGCACAAAAGTCACAAACAAGGTCAAACCCAAGATAGGTTCAACTCAAGGTAACTTGAAGCATACAAGGTCAGACAAACCACTGCAACAGCAAACACAGTGAAGCTACAAACATCGAGTGCAACAACAAACTCTGTGCACATGTACAGGGATGAATACAATATGATGAAGTAGTGGAAACAAACTCAAGTGCAACAGTGAAGCTACTGAAGGCAACATGAAGCAACAGTCAGACCAAAAGGCTACATGAAGAACCAGAATACAAGTACAGGAGGTAGTTCAATATAAACATGCTCAGGTCAAAGACAACAAGTACAACACTGTACAAGTGCCACAAGCAGCATCAACAAGCAGTGCAGACTCAAAGCACCACTGACCAGAATAAAATGCAACAACACAGTCAACAAGGCAACAATGCAAATGAACAAATATCACAATGAACCAACAATACATGCACTAGTGAACAAGTATGGCAGCAGGCCAGTGCAGTGCAACATGAACCAACTCAAAAAATGTATCACTAACATATACTACAGGGATGAACACTCGAGAATGGATAAGTCAAGACAGCTACAACACAAGTACAGGTGAAACCATACTTGACACAGTGGCAACACTGGAAGTACACGAGCTAATGAAGACTGCATGAATCAAGCTCAGTGGCAAATGCATAAATATATCAGAGTGAAACATTTGAGTTGAAACATGAATGAAAAGAACCAGACACAACAGTGAAAGTGCAGACCAAATGCAATTTGAAACAAAACCAAGCATGATACAGGTGGACAGTGAAGGCAGCAATACACCGCCAAGTAAATGCACAGCATAAATAAGACCAAACTGCATAAGTAACCTCAATGACAGATGTGCATTTATCAAGAACACAATGAAGCAATACAAAATAAAATACAAAGGCATAGCAAGAGTCACAAGACCGTCAAGCAGTGAGCAAGTGCAAATCGAGCTCCAGAAATAACAAATGCAGACACAAATTTCAACAGTGCAGTGAAATGCAGTGGTATGCAGCGGAGAAAATATAAAGGCAATGGTGATGGCCGAAGCTAATACAGAGTAGTGGATTCGCATACCCAAAATCAAGTCGAAGTCAAAACATTATTCAGCATCAAGCCAAAGCCGTGATCAAAATTTCAATGTTGAACAAGTCAAAATCGAAGCCGTGTCAGCCAAGCATCAAAATACGAAATTGACAAAGTCAGATCAATCCCAAGCATCAATACAAGATCGAACGACTATTGACAAATTCAACTATATTCAGACGAACGTAATTCAAGGAGTTCGAACGCATATATAACCCAATCATCACTGGCAAATTAAATGATCGAGTTCAAGTATCAACTTAGTAAAGCAAAAGGAGACAGTACATACTGAATTCACAAACAACGAACTCGATCGAGCAACTGCAAAACGAGCAATAGTCAACCATCAGAGAAGCAGTGAGCTAGGGCAACATATCTCAGATCGATTGAAGAAACCGAAGCCCTAATTGGAACAAAGAGCCGAAGCCCTAACTGGAACAAAGGAAACGAAGCCCTAATCAGAACGAAGCCGCCATTATTCTCACGAACGAGACAAAAGGGGATCGGGCTGGAGATAACAAAGAAAAAAAAAAAAGGAACGGGTTTAAGTGGGCCGGTCTTATTAAAAAAAAGGGGGTTTTGTTTTCTTTTAAATTTAAGGCTTCTTTATATTGTTAATTAGTTTTAGGGTTATTGTCTATTGTTTTTAAATTATTGTTTTTTATTTTACGAATCAAAGAACTTTGTAAA
The DNA here is from genome assembly GCA_030765085.1 of Allium cepa. NCBI lineage: Eukaryota > Viridiplantae > Streptophyta > Magnoliopsida > Asparagales > Amaryllidaceae > Allium > Allium cepa. Next base: position 77,490,207 of record CM060946.1, read on the forward strand.
TCACCACCTAGAGTTTAGGTAGTGTCAGATTGTCTAGTTAGAATTAGTTCAGTGAGCAGGGTGTGCGAGTTTGCAAAATTCTATTGTAGGCGGGAGCAGAGTTTGCGAGTAAGCGAAGCTCTATAGGCGGGAGGCAAAGTTTGCGAGTAAGCGAAACTCTATAGGCGGAGCAGGGTGTGCGAGTCTAGTAGAGTGTTTGTGAGCGTGGAGCAAATGTTTGCGAGCAGGGTGTGCGAGTCTAGTAGAGTGTTTGTGAGCGTGGAGCAAATGTCTGCGAGTCTAGTAGAGTGTTTGTAAGCGTGATACTGTTTAATTCTAATAGAAATCTGTGAATGCAACAGTAGGCAGGGGTTGCCGAAGCTGGGTAAATTTTGTGTGTGATTTACTTTACTGCATATTTATTTCTGTAGTTTATTTCTGCGTTTAAATCGAGAAAATTTGCTATAACCCTATTCACCCCCCCTTTAGGGTTAATCTAGATCCTACATGAACAAGTGTAGCATCTGATACAGTGAAAAAGTCCAAGTCAAGATGGAGCTACAATGCAACACAGTGATAATGCAACATGGAGTATGCAAGTGAGATTCGAATTGACAAAACATTTTCAAGTTACAACAAAGAAGTCAGTGGCAGCTCCAAAATCAAGATCAACAGAACATGAAGCAGTTCAAATCCAAGTACAAACCCAAGAATATATGCATACACACATACAAATGTATATATGCACATATATAGTAAACAGGTGAATGTGCAGTAGGGAACACAAGACAGTGGCAAGTACAAGGCAGTGCAGAAATCAAGCCGAAGTTAAAGAACAAATTCGTATCTTTTGATTAAGTCTTTGATTAAGTCAAAGATTTCTAATTTGGAAAGAAATCTTTGCAGCAAATTTCTCGAATTCATATATGGTCAGTATTAATTCAAATAGGGGCCGAGACAACAAATATAGGAAGAAATTTTCGAATTAATTAATTCAAAAACAAATATGGACAGCAATAATTCGAAATCAAATCAAGAAAGGAATACTCCAAATCCAGAACAATTTCAGGAAAAATAATCAACGACGTGCAAAAAATCAAATCTGACAGTGGTTATTAGGGTTTCAACCCTATAAATAAACCCCAAGAAATCATCATAGAACACAGAGCAATCGAGTTAAAAAGCAAGCAATCAAACAAGCAACAAAAGAAATTACATACCGAACCATCAACAAACTCGATCAACAGAGAACGAGCTAGCAACAAGCATCAATCATCAGAGGACAAGCAAGAGCTTAATCAGACATCAGAAAGAAGCCGAAGCCCCAAATTCGAGAAAGAAACAGAAGCCCTAATTCAGATCGAATAAACAGAGGGCCGCCATTTTTTTTTTCACAAACAAAAGACAATGGACCGGGTGAAATAAGATAAAGGGAAGTGACCGCATATTTTTTGTTTGTTTTGGGTTAGGGTATCTTTATTTTTATTATAAAGGCAAGATAATTTAAATTGTTTTAAATTTAGTGCTTGCTCTTATAATTTGGTTTATTTGTCTGTTCTTTTCAAAACAAAATATGGTAAATCATCACTTAGGGTTTAGGTGTTGTCAGATTGTCTAGTTAGAGTTAGTCCAGTTAGCAGGGTTTGCAAGTTTGCAAAACTCTATAGGCGGTAGCAGGGTTTGCAAGTCTGTTAGAGTGTTTGTAAGCGGGAAACTGTTTAATTCTAATAGAAATCTGGGAATGCAGCAGTAGGCAGGGGTTGCCGAAGCTGGGTAAATTTTGTGTGTGATTTATTTTTCAGCATATTTATTTCTGCAGTTTGCTTCTGTGTTTAATTCGCAAAAATTTGCTATAACCCTATTCACCCCCCCCCCTCTGGGGTTAATCTAGATCCTACACTTTACAAGTGCTACAGTTATGAAAATTTCAATGCTTTGAAATGTTGATATTTAACTAATGAACTTAGAATTTTCTGAAATTCCGAAAATTGAATAATTGATTTGAAAGGATAACTACTTCATATTTAAATGGTTTAAATAAATTATTTGAATTCGGAATATAAACCATTTTTGAAATTTATAACCACGGGTAATAATAACGTTGGTTGTTAAAGAGACCGGGATCAGATATGGCCATACTCTCTGTTAATACCGAAAACCACTTTAACAACAGTGTATGCGGTGGAGATTCCAAAATGAAGTAGGATGGTGGCGACGTTCTGTTGAGGTATGTATGTGGACCCGACTTCCGTGAGTTGGCATAAGGTGGCTAAAACAGGAGCGATTCCGCGCCAGTGAGGTAGCTTCTCTTATCGGATACACTTCTTCGCATGCTATTCTATTACCTTGTGATTGTTTGGTGTGCACCTTTGATTTTTGGGAGCATGGCTTGAGGTGGGCGGTAACTACGCGCTATGCGTCACCACCAGCGTGGATGCGTAATTGGTATATCTACTCTGGAATTGCCTTGCTGTGCCGTGTCACCTGCCCTAGCGAGCCTTATACGAGTTTAGTTTTCTCCCGTAGCCCGTGGAGTATTTAGGGTAGTCTTCCGAAGATGCGCTGATACTGGATGGACTATTGGGACTATTATTGTGTTAAGGGGGAGATTGGGTAACTCCTTAACGCTATTTAAAAGCAAGTTTATTTTATTGTAGACATTATTATAATAACAAAATATTACTACACAGTAAATAGTTTAACGGATCCTTAGAGGATGGGCGGTCCCAAGCATCCTTTAAGTTCCTTGTACCTTTATATTATAGTTCACTTGAGTTGGTTTACACTGTATAAGTATGAATGCCCTGACTCGATTGTTTGTGTTAGTTTGTTCCGCTCGGGTCAGCCTGAGTATCACAGCTTAGATCTATCTTCTGGAAGCTAGAGATTTTTGGAGTCAACTACTCATCAAGTTGTTGCCTATTTCAGTTTCAATATTTCCATTTCAACTCATGTATTAGAGACATATAATTGGGATTTTCTACTATATTTGTTTTCGAACTGTATTTTTTTCTTCAGACTATGTATTTTGGTAGTTGTTTTGAGACTGATTTGTAGTGGCTTCATGAACCATTATGGTTATTTTTATTTCCGCTGCGGTTATTCTGATTTTATGTGTCTGTGATTCTGTGATTGGTTTTATTTCCTTCAAATTATTACAATCTTCTATTTTGAATTATTCAAGTCGGACATATGCGGATTTATTGTCGATTTGAATGGTCCAAAATAGCGGGTCGTCACATTTGGTATCAGAGCTTTAGTTTTAGGCAAACCTTAGCCTGCGGAGCAAAATCTCATTAGAGATAGGGTAGAAATACCTTAGAATGAGTGAAATCAACCTAGGAATCCCTTCTTTGCGAGAGAACGTATTTTAAAGTATAAAGCGATTTCCAAATGATTTTCAAAGGAACTTTAAAGAATGTTTCGATATAAAAACCTTTCTTGTTTTAAAGTCAATCTCCTTAACTTCTTTCTTTCCTTATCCGCCTTGTTAGTATTTTCCTTGTACGGGATATTTAATTCCCGCTGAATCTTATCTTGTTTTATCTAATCTTATTTTTGTTTCTCAATTACCTCTGTCCTAAAATTCATTCTTGATTTTCCAGTATAGATAGAAGGAATGCAAGAGGTAGGGGACATGTGATGCCCTAGTCGGGTTCACTAAGCTTTGCAAGGAATATACTGAGCTTGGTGGCACCAAGTTCACGGGATCTAAGAGCATCATTGAAGCTCAATAGTGGTTGAGGGATTTGGAGAGAATATTCTCCGGTCTTGGGATCACTAATGCCCAGCAGTGTCAGTTGACAGCTTGGCAATTGAAAGGAGCAGCGTTGGATTGGTGGCAGTCTGCTATAGCTCTCACCGCTGAGGCAGACGTTTCTTGGGAACAATTTCGGTATCATATCCTGTTTATTTTAAAAAAAATTCAGTGTCTCCTTTTGAAATCTATCTTATGCTCTTTATCGTGCTTTAGGGAGGCTTTCCTTGTGAAGTGGATGCCCGAGGCAGGAAAGTCTTAGCTGTATCGGGAATTCATGGATCTGAAACAGGGCGATATATCGTTCGCAGAGTATGAGAGGAAATTCAATGAACTCTCCATGTTTAGACTTAATCTGATTAACATACCTCTCAAGAAAAATGAGAAGTTTATTGTTGGTGTACGTCCGGAGTACTATGATCGTCTCACAACACATGTGCACAGTCCCTTCACTACCCTAATGGACATGGCCATTAGATACAAGAATCCTCCTCTAGGGATCCTCCTGCTGCTCAGTCTGCTTCATCTCAGTCGTCTTCTGGCAATCTGAAGAAGAGAAAGCCCAACTTCCACCATAAGAAGATCCAGAACAAGACTCCAGGGTTGGGATCATCTTCTTCATCTCAGAGGCAGTCGATTTGACCTATCTGCCACTACTTGCTATAGATGCAATCAGAAGATTCACTTTGCTAATAGTTGTCCTACTTTGGGTGGAGCTGCTATTTTGCCAGCTCAGCTGACCAGGCGCGATCTCTGTCACATCTGTCTACAGCCTAGCCATTTCAAGAAGGATTGTCCTTCTCGGAAGAAGGGCAAGGCATCGGGTTTTTTTGCTATTACTTCTGCACCTTCTCCAGCCCCACCACCTGCACTTGTGTCGGTGCCTGCTCCTGCTCTTAGTGACAACCAAGGTACACTTCAGGGTACTTTTTCTTTGTTTTATTATCTTGTTCGTGTTCTGTTCGATACTGGAGCTTCCCATAGCTTTATCTCTGTGGACTTTGTAATTAATTCGAGCATCTTCTTTCTCCCGAGTTTGCTTCTGTGCCTTTATGTGTTTCAAATCCTATTGGTGGTCCTGTGAACCTTAGTACGATTTGTAGAAATGTGAAACTCCTATATGTTGACCACCGGTTCAGTGGTGATTTCTATGTTCTGGGTTTTGATACTTTTGATCTATTACTTGGGGGTGATTGGCTGTTGAGGCATGACGCCCACATCTCATGTAGTTCTTGAACTGTTTCTCTTGAGGATGATTTTGGTCCCAGGATTTTGCTGGCAGCTTTATTTATTCTCTTGATTCATCTCCTAGTGATCTTGACTTGACTCATGTGGTCAGATTTTATCCCGATGTATTCGGTGAAGTCACTTCTTTACCTCCTAAGCGGGAAATTGATTTTCAGATTGATCTTATTCCTGGAGCTCGATCTGTAGTTCTCCCACCCAGAAGAATGGTACCCCGTGAGAAGGTTTAAGGAAGAAAATTCAGGACTTGTTCTCCAAGGGCCTAATCAGACCAAGCTATTCAGAATGGGGAGCAGTAGCGGTTTTCGTCACTAAGTTTGATGGCGCTTTGCGGACGTGTGTTGATTATAGGGAGTTGAACAAGCTCACTATGAAAAAAAGATATCCTATGCCTCGCATTAATGATATGTTTGATCAGCTCTATGGAGCTACTGTTTTCTCTCAACTTGATCTTGCCACAGGATTCCACCAGCTTAGAGTTGCTGAGGAAAGTATTCCCAAGACTGCTTTCCGTAATGAGAATGGCTTCTATGAATGGTTAGTGATGCCTTTTGGTTTGACTAACGCTCCTGCTTTCTTCGTTGATTTGATGAATCGTGTCTTTTGTGATATGCTTAATAAATTTGTTCTAGTCTTTGTTGATGATATCCTTGTCTTTTCCAAGATAAAGGAAGAGCATGAGTCGCATTTGAAATATGTTCTAGAGACTCTTTGAAATCATCAGTTGAAGGCTAAATTCTCTAATGCCATTTCTGGAAAGATGAAATCCGATTTCTTAGGCATATTGTTTCTAGTAATGGAGTTTCTGTTGAGCCAGTCAAGATCGCTGTGATTAATGTAAGTCCTTTCTTTCTTCTCTTTCTTTAATTTGATCTTTCTATCCTTTCTGGGGTCCTTATTTCTTCCTATTCTACTACAGGATTGGGAAACTCCTAAAATTCCAACCGATATTCGCAGTTTTCTAAGCCTTTCTACTTACTATTGGAGATTCATTGAGAATTTCGCTCGGATTTCTGCATCTCTCACTGCTTTAACTTGAAAGAATGCTAAGTTTATATGGGTTGATAAGTGTAAAGCTTCGTTCAATGAGTTAAAGAGTAAGCTTACTTTCGCACCAATGCTTACCGTTCCAAATGGAAATAAGGGATTAACGGTTTATGCTGATGCTTGTCGAGAGGGTTTAGGTGCTGTTTTGATTCAAGATGGGAAGGTAATTGCCTATGCTAGTTGCCAGCTGAAGACCCATGAGGCCAATTATGCAGCCCATGATCTAGAATTGCTTGCTGTTGTCTTTTCTTTGATGCTTTAGAGGCACCATCTCTTGGGCGCTAAGTTTGAGCCCTTCACTGATCATCAGTCTCTGAAGTATATCTTCATCCAGAAGGATTTGAATCAGAGGCAAGTTCGGTGGATTGAGTTCCTTGCTTCTTATGATATAGACATTAGCTATACTCCCGGTAAAGAAAATGTTGTGGTCGATGCTTTGAGTCGGAAGAAGGCTATGTTGTGTAGCTTGTTATTTCTTCTTCTCCTCTTTTGGATCATATCATGGTTAAGCAGGATGAGGATGAGATGCTTAGGCATATGAAAGAGACTATTCTTTGCAAGATTGGTGGTAGTAGTTCTGATGGTAGTGGAGCTCAAATCGATGATAGAGGGATTTTGAGGAATAATAATCGGATTTGTGTCCCGAATGTTGATGGATTGAGGCAGGAGTTACTTCGAAAGCATCATTGATCCATACTTTCTATTCATCTTGGTGTGACGAAGATGTATCAGGATATGAAGAAGCTTTATTGGTGGAGAGGTATGAAGCGGGATATCTCTATATTTGTTAGTAGGTGTGCGACTTGTCAGCAAGTCAAGTCAGATTATCAGAAGACCCCTGGTTTATTGCAGCCCCTTGAGATTCCCAATTAGAAGTGGGAACAGGTTTCTATGGATTTCATTGATGGATTGCCGAGGTCTAGGAAGGACAACGAGAGTATATGGGTTATTGTGGATAGATTGACCAAGTCCGCTCATTTTATTCCGGTCAAATCTAACCGTTTTGCTTCCAGTTTGGTTGAGATTTATATGAGAGAGATTGTTCGTCTCCCTGGTGTTCCTATCAGCATTGTTTGTGATCGGGACCCTATCTTCACCAATCAGTTTTGGAAGGCTTTTAGGAATCTTTAGGCACTCGTTTGAATCTGAGCACTGCTTACCATCCATAGACCGACGGTCAAACAAAAAGAGTGAATCAGATTCTGGAGGATCTTCTTCGTGCTTGTCTTCTTGATTATGGAAGATCGTGGGAAGACCATCTCCATCTTGTCGAATTCACCTATAACAACAGTTATCAGGTATGCCTTCAATCTCTTATTTTAATCTTATCTTAATCCTTTATCTATCTCATTCTATCTTCTATCAGGCTAGTATCGAGATGTCTCCGTTTGCTAGTCTTTACGGAAGACCATGTAGATCTCCATCTTTCTGGATTGAATTCGGTAATCGCTTGGTTCTTATTCCTGATATGATCCTGGAAGCTTCGGAGAAGGTTGAGGAGATTAAGAGGAAGATGAGGATTGCTCAGGATAGACAGAAGAAGTATGCTTATCAGCGTAGGAGGAGTTTGGAATTTTTTGTTGGTGATTTGGTTTTCCTTAAGGTCTCTTCCTTAAGGAATGTGGTTTGTTTTGGTCGTAGAGGGAAGCTTGCTCCTAGGTTCGTCGGTCCTTTTCGCATTGTGGAAAGGATTGGGTCTCTTGCTTATCGTTTGGATTTGCCTGAGAAATTTTCTGGAGTACACAATGTATTCCATGTATTGCACCTTCATCGCTATCTACATGATGCATCTATCACTATCCATCCTTCTGCTCTTGATAGTTTGGATATTGAGCCTAATCTGACTGTTGAGAGGAAGACACTTCGTATCGTCGGTCGAGGTACAAAGTAGCTAAGAAGGAAATCTGTCAAGCTGGTCAAAGTGCAGTGGAGCACCGATGAACGAGATTGTACCTGGGAGACGTAGGAGAGCTTACGTGCTTTGAATATGGAATTGTTTATTTCAGGTATTTTTTCTTTGCTATCTTATCTTCTTTTGTTTTCCCTCTTTCGTTCCTTTTCGAGGACGAAAAGTTTTGAGTGGGGGAGAGTGTAACAACCCAAAATTTTTAATAAGTATTTTAATTCATTTTATTTAAAAATTTGATGTTTAATTATTTAAAATTTGAATTTTGGAAATTTTTCCCGAATGATGTTGGAATTGGTTATAAATTATTAGCCCAAATATAATAAATATAAACAATTTTTGGAATTTTAGATTTTTGATCAAACTTTGACTTTAATTGAAAATTTTAAAATTTAAAATTTTAGTTTCTAATCTTTTATTTAAAACTGTTTATATTTATAACATTTGTTCTGCTTTTTGTTTCATTTAATTCTGATCTATACTTTGTAAATTGAGTAGCATACAACGTTTTAAAAAGCAATAAATTTCTACGTTTTAATTTATATGTTTCTGTATCCATCTTCTTATTTATTTCCTATGGTATTTATATAAACTTTATTTTTATTTAGTAAATTTTTCTTTTTTATATATCTTTATTTAATGGATAGGAAACAAATCAATTAAGATACTTTACTTGTTTTAAATTTGGGCATACGTTTCATTTTTATTTCGTGCTTTTATATTGCCCACCTTTTTGATCTCCTACCATAGACGTTCCTTGATTATAGCCGTGTAATCTAAACCCTAGCCGCCTCCATCACTATCATTTACGTGAGAAAAAAACATTCTCATCTTCATTTGTCTCCAGGGAGAAACACAGTAAGTCCATGGCTTCTTTCTTTTACGTTTTCTTTTATTTTTCTTATGTTTTCTTCATGGAATTCTCGGCCTCCACTCGTATTCTGACCATCATCTCCTCTCCTCCTCCACCATGACCTCCCATCACTTATCCACTCACGACCATTAAACCCTAGACCCCATTATCCATCACTAAGTCAACACCCTAGCCGAGCCTAAAAACTCCTCAAAATTGCTTGCCTAGTTCATTTCCATGTGTAGCCTACCCTTTTCCACCTTCCTCAAGCCATGACCGTGAGTACTCGACCCATACCCGGGCCTACATGACTCAAATCCACCATGGCTGAGCCTATTGGTGATGAGGCTGAGCCTATAAGGGTGGTAGCCAAGCCCACTTGATGATTTATTCCATTTGTTTCATTTTTATGCATTTTTATCCTTTGATTTAATAAAAAAATTGTGTTGAATTTTGTTCTAATGGTTTAATCCATATTGGTTTATGGAAAATCATATATTTATAATTGTTTATTTATTTGAATTATAGGATCTGAATTTAATTGATACCTCTTCCCAAATCTTGTCGTGCCTTCTCGTGTTTTTCGGTGTGTGGATCTTTCTATTTTATTTGATCTCTAGCGTCCATAAGGTGAGTTATTCACTCTAGACAGTATATGCTTATATTTTTGTCAAATGATGACAAGTGAATCTGTACAAACTGATATATTATTCATATATATGCCTGTGATGTGATTTTATGATGTTTAACCCTGTTTATAAAATTTTTGTATCATCTAATATGAGAAATCATATTTAACTTTTCATTTTATTTCTGCATCTCACACTGCAAGTTCCCTTATCACTATGGTTGAAACGATACATACTCGAACGGACTTTAGAATAAGGAAAAATCATTGTGGGATGAAATAAAAGGATTGAATGACTTTTATTACGTCTATTTTACTTGGGATTGCGGGTTTGAAATGTTAGAACTAGGATTTTCTTTTAAAATAGGATTGAAATGATACATATCCGTATCACTTGACCTAGGATAGAAAATATTTTATAGACCCGTGGTTATTTTTAAAAGTATTAATATGAGGCATTAAGTATTTTGAAATATTAGAATATGAGATTTTAGCCAAAAAATTATTTGATTAAACGATTTAAATAAATTGTATAGTTCTTTTCTATAAGTTAAGTGTATAAATAAATAAATGGAAAAATTGTATTTTTAATATGACTAAACTTGGAATTTGGAAATTTGGTTTAAATGGAAATTTAAGTTAGGTAAATAAATGGAAATTTTATTTTATTTAGGAGATGGGTATGTTAAATAAAATGTTAAGTTATTGTTTGAAATGAAAGTTCAGCAATTTATAAAGTATCGGCTCAACAAATGAATTTATTCTAAATTGGATATTTATTTATAAAAAATGTTATGTTATTAAAATTTATAAGTTAAATAATATCCAAATATTTTTTTTGTGAAAAGTTGAATAAATTTTGATAAGTTAAAAAGAGAAAAATTGAAGATATATTGTTTTAAAGGTATAACAAAAATTATAGCGGTTCAGAAATGCTGTGAAAAATATGAATTATGGCTTGAATTATACTAAAAAGGACCTATAGCAGCATTTCAGAAGTGCTGGAAATTCTGGAAATTTGAACTATGGCTGAAAATACACTAAAAAGACCTATAACAGCATTTCTGAAGTGCTATAAATTCTGTAAATTTGAACTATGGCTGAAATTACACTAAAAAGACCTATAACAGCATTTATGAAGTGCTATAAATTCTGTAAATTTGAACTACGGCTGAAAATATACTAAAAGACCTATAACAACACTCCTAAAGTGCTGCAGTTCCTGAATTTGAACTATGCTTTGATATATACTAAATGTACCTATCGCAGCACTTTATAAGTGCTGCAGTTTTGAAATTTTAAGTGCTTTGAAATGTTGAAATTGAACTAGTGAACTTAGAAATTTCTAAAATTCTGGAAATTGAATAATTGATTTGAAAGGATAACTACTTCATATTTAAATGGTTTAAATAAATTATTTTGATTTGGAATATAAAACATTTTTGAAATTTGTAACCACGGGTAATAATAACCTTGGTTGTTAAAGAGACCGGGATCAGATATGGGCATACTCTCTATCGATACTGAAAACCACTTTAATAACCGTGTACGCGGTGGAGATTCCAGAATGAAGTAGGATGGTGGCGACGTTCTGTTGAGGTATGTACGTGGATCCGACTCCCGTGAGTTGGCATAAGGTGGCTAAAACAGGAGTGATTCCAGGCCAGTGAGGTAGCTGCTCTTATCAGACACACTTCTTCGTATGCCATTCTATTACCTTGTGATTGTTTGGTGCGCACCTTTGATTTTTTGGAGTGTGGCTCGAGGTGGGCGGTAGCTGTGCGCTATGCGTCACAACCAGCCCGGATGCGTAATTGGTATATCTACCCTGGCATTGCCTTGATGTGCCGTGTCACCTACCCTAGCGAGCCTTGTACGAGTTTGGTTTTCTCCCGTAGCCCGTGGAGTATTTAGAGTAGCCTCTCGATCCGGAGATGCACTGATAGTAGATAGACTATTGGGACTATTATTATGTTATGAGGGAGATTGGTTAACTCCTTAACACTATTTAAAAGTAAGTTTATTTTACTGTAGATATTATTGTAATAGCGAAATATTACCACATAGTAAATAGTTAAATGGATCCTTAGAGGACGGGCAGTCCCAAGCATCCTTTAAGTTACTTATACCTTTATATTACATTTCACTTGAGTTGGTTTACACTGTATAAGTATGAATGTCCTGACTCGAGTGTTTGTGTTTATTTTTTATGCTCGAGTCAGCCTGAGTATCACAGCTTGGATGTATCTTCTGGAAGCTAGAGATTTCTGGAGTCATCTACTTATCAAGTTGTTGTCTATTTCAGTTTTAATATTTCCATTTCAACTCATGTATTAGAGACATATAATAGGGATTTTCTACTATATTTGTTTCAGAACTGTATTTATTTTTCAAACTACGTATTTTGGTACTTGTTTTGAGACTGAGTTGTAGTGGCTTCATGAACCACTATAGTTATTTTTATTTCCACTGCGAGTTATTCTGATTTTATCTGTGTCTATGATTCTGTGATTGATTTTATTTGCTTCAAATTATTACAGTCTTCTGTTTTGAATTATTCAAGTCGGACATGTGCGGATTTATTGTCGATTTGAATGGTCTAAAATAGTTGGTCATTACACATTTGGAGGGGGGTAAATATGGCACTTCCAATCTAAGAAAACACATACCGAGATGTTCGATGATAAACGCAAAAGCATTGAAACAGAATCAAATAATTTTTAATTAAAATAAATATAGAGAATCAATGGCCAAAATAATTATTAGACATAATTTGCCATTTATGTTTGCTCATTATGAAGGTATCCATGATATACATTCATCTCTTTATGACAAAATTCTATCCTTTTTGAGAAATACCTCCTGTATCGATGTTTTAAATTATATGAAACGGAAAAGTCCAAACTTAAATGCTTTTTGAAAACCTATAAAGAGAGGGTAAGTTTGACAACCGATTTGTTGGCGTCGGTTAATACGGATGACTATATCACTCTAATGACACATTTTATAGATAATGAATGGAAACTGCAAAAAAAATTTTGTCTTATGCCACCACCCTATTCCAAAGCTGCTATTTTTGCAAAAATATTTAGTCTTTTGCTTAGTTGAGACACTGAAGATGGGACATTTGCTTATACATTAGATAATGCTTCTTCTATTGAGTTATTAGAGTCTCATCTTACATATCATACAGTCTTAATTGCAAATGGAGAATATTTGCATGTGAGATGTACAACTGTATTTTAAATTTAATAGTACATGATGGTTTAAAATGCATTACTTCATGTTTAAGTAATATATGGGGAAGTATTAAGTATATTAAAGGATCACAATCAAGAAAGAAACATTTTGTAGAATGTATAGAAGATCTTTCATTGGATGATAGTAAAAAAGGATTGCATCAAGACGTTCCAACAAGATGGAACTCAGCCTTTGTTATATTGAAAAGTGCTATACATTATAAACAAGCACTTTGTCGCTAAGAGCTTGTTGAACAAAATTATATTTATTGTCCTACACAAGAAGAATGGATGAAAGCAAAAACGATCGCCGATTTTTTAGAAGTATTTTATGATGCCACTTGCTAATTTTCTAAAACGAAATACCCACCTTCTAATTTGTTTTTTTGGAGTTTTTTTTACATTGCCAAAGTGCATGGAATCTAATGGTTTTATGTCTGCCAGGAAAATAGCATTTTTAAAGTTCAATAGATATCGGAGTGAATTTTGTATATCGTTTGCATTGCCTGTATGCTTGTCCCCGATATAAGATGGATTTTGCCAGTTACAAAGACTTTATGGAAATGATTATGTTGAAAGCTTTTAGGTGGTAAAGACAAAAATAAAAGATCTTTATGAGAAGTACAAAAAAATAGAGGAGGAATCCAATAATGAAGCAAGTGACTCAAAAGCATTAGATTGTGGCGATCCATTTATGGGATCTTATTCGTAGGAGTGTGTTGATGTAATGGACGAATTTGATATATTTAGACATTCCGAGTTTGCTGAAAGTTCTCAAAATTCGAAACTTAAGTTATATCTGGAAGATGTACTTTTATATCACAAATTACCACGCAATATTCTTTTATTTTGGCAGCCCCAACAACTTAAATATCATATTATCTCTCATCTCAAAAGATGTTTTAGCCGTGCCTATCACTACTGTTTCATTTGAAAATGCATTTAGCATTGGTAGAAAGGTTTTGAGATGAGTATCGTAGTTCCCTTAAAGATGATATTATTGAGGCATTGCTTGGCATATATGATTGTTGAATCTCTTAAAGTTACATTTTTTTTCTATTTTCTTTTTGGTACTTGTTGATATTATCTTTTTAAAGATGGATTATCAGTTAATGGGTTATCTATAGTTTGTAACTTATGAAAAAAGATAATATATCAAATCTAATGTATGTTTGCTATTAGAATATGACTTATAAAAACTAATTATGACTATGGCCAATCTCTTCCATATTCAGCAGTTTCATGTTTATCAGATGTATGCTATTTATTCGTGAGTTGATTGTTTGTGTCGTTTAAGGATTAAAAGGTTGTGCTTAAGGGTTTCAATACTATGAGACTGCTTAAATGTGGTAGAACTTTCAAATATTTTGTAGTTTTATTACAATGCTATTGTTTTTGTAATATTTAGTTCATTTTATTTCGGTTATTTTGATGCACTCTTTGTATTCAACTTTGAAGTTTCTCATCTAAAAGTGTACCACTTTGTTGTTTTCGATGTTGTTTTCTGTAATTGTACTATGTAGGACCTTCAAGAATTTTCTAGTTTTTGCAATATCTAGCTAAGTTTTCTATTTTATGATGTAGTTTTTTATGTACAATTGATCAATATATGGTGCAGTTTTTAGTTTTTCGCTGCATTTTTTGTTTTATTGTATAGTATTGATAATAATGGTGCAGTTTTTATTAGCAGGTTTTTTAAGTAGGTCGGGTCGGGTTGACCATTTTATTGAATGGGTTGTTTCGTGTCAAACCATTTATTAAATAGGTAAAAGGGGTCTGGTTTGTTTATGTCTTGAATGGATCAGGTTAAATTCTAACCGACCCATTTATAACTCGACCCATTTGACGAGTCTAATTTAGTACCTTACGAACGACGAGCATTTACCATATAACATTTATATGTGAATGAATATTAATCAAATATCCATATTCTTGTATTGCTATCAGAGTTCAACAGTCATAGAAGATATACTCAATCTCGTACAAATAGACAATTAAGCAACCGAACACAAATATTTAATGCTTGTATGAATTGGCCCTTGCATGGGCCTTGAAGTGATAATATGTAAAAATATTCATTGGTAAGTATGTATTATATTTCTATGTTAATCTTAATTTAGTTTATTTGTATATCATATTATCAACTTGCACAAATACGCCGATGTAGATTATTTTAAATTTATATAACAGATCTCTTATAATATTAGAAAGGTTAATTATTACCATCTCATTTTCCTAATAAGGCTCTCACTAGATTTTTATATTTCTTAAAATCCTATGTAAAACATATAAATCTTTTCATTTCTCTAATGGTTGTTAGGATTCGGTTGCCTTGGGATTCTAAACTTGAGGAGCATCTACAAATCATAGGCCCACAAGCGTTGGATAACACTTTATTGGTTATATCATATACAACTCCTAACTCATAGTTTTATGCTAATCTCAGCTCGACCTTGAAGAATATCTATAAACCAAGAGAGATTATTCACTTGTACCAATCATTTCTTGATGGCCTAAGTATAACATGAGCACCATGAGGAATATCAATAAATATGTGCATGTATCTTACCTTGTCTAGTCGATATATTGATAGTACTTCGCATAATATCTCCAACTTGACAGATATCAACAAGTAAAGTGTGTGCAAGTAATCTAGTAATATGTAATGGCAGAGAAAACATTAACATTAAAAATTGCTAGTCTTAATATATATTTATTTGAGTAATATTCATTTAGGGAACAATGCATTTATTTATGAAATACCCTTGTGATTTAAGTATAAAACACATCTAAAATCATGGTATACGTACTATATGTATGAACTTATTCCTTAAATCTCATTTAGGCATCTTTCCAGTTACTTAATTTTGTACATATATAGTTTATAAGTATTAACTTATTTATAACTTTTATATATTAATTTACTTATATAATATATACATGTATCTGATTAATTAAATCTTATTTAATAAATTTTATTTATTATTAATTAAATAATATTTTATTTATTTTATATAAACTTACCAAAATTTTATATTACTTATCTAAAATAATTGAAAATAGCTAATCAACCGTGGCATTTACAATTTATTTATGTATACATACATGTAGTGTACACATTTTAATTAATTAACATTTAGTTAAATTTATTTAATAAATTTTATTCAATTAATTAATTTAATTAAATAATTTAAATTAATTTAAAATTTTAATTTAGTTTATGATAAATAAAATTTTAAGATAAATATATAAATACAACAATTAAAGTTATATGCATATATCGGTATATATGTATAAATTAACCAACTTTTAATTAATTTTTGAATTTAATTTAATTAATTGTATTAATAAAATTTTTGACTTCAAAATTTAAAAAAATTAATTACTTAATTTCTCTTAACAATTTAGAAAAATTTGAGTCCATTTTATAATTTTTATAAAATTTCTCCTTTATATTTTAAACGTAACTTTTAAATCAAAAATATAATTTTGAATTTTCAAATTTTTTGAAAATTATCCCAAAGCTTAAAAAATTTTATGCCTTTATACGGGGGATAACCTTTGGGCTTAATTATTCTTCAGGCCAGGCCACTAGCAAGGTAAGGTAGGGTATTTACCCGAACTCAACCTTAGAGACTACCTTTGTAGACATTCTACCAGGTACGTAGGCTTTAATTAGATAGCCATAATATTGCTAATTTAGATTACATAGAGCATTGTACTTTGATACAATTGAAGGAATTGGGGCAGTCAAAAGCGGGTGAAATAGATAGTTTTCAAAAGTTTTTCCTCTCTTGGATCTATTGGGCCTATGAAGTCTAAAGAGTTTAATCCAATCTAATATATTTCTAAAATATAAATTGTCTTATTTTTTTGAAATAGGACCCTTAATTTTATTTTACTTTAACTAAATATGATATATACACACACACATATATAATAGAGCATATCAAATTGTAATGACCCGTAATTTAATCACTTTAAATATAGATACTTGATATATTTTTAAATATTAAATAAAGGATTTTTTAACTCAAAAAGACCTCTTTAAGTAATAATTAGTGATGGTAAAGTTGTTTTAAAATTTGGTTTAAAAATTAGTTAGTTCGAAGAAAAATCGAAACTGTGCGCGAATATCATTTTCGAATTTTCGACTTTTAATTGTCTAAAAATTGTAGGAACAAGTTGTGTAAACTACTGTATATATGTACACATATATAAGAATAACATATGATTTTTACTAATGAAGTGATTGGGTTAAAAGATGTTTAAATATATGCTCAAGTTAATAGAGTGAAATTTGACTTTTCTTTTTAAATATAAGGGGTATTTTAATAATTTCCTATTTTCATTTTTTATAAAAACAACTTTACTTCTTTCATTTTTATTTTACTTCATTTCTCTTCATTTTCTTATTCTTATCTTCTTCCATTCCACTCTCTTCTATACCCTTTCCTAAAAAGATTTTAAATTAAAAATTACTCTTTTCCACTTTTAACACTTAAACGAACTGCCGAAATCACTTCTATTGCTCTCTACGTCTCTCGTTTACCAAAATAAAACCTCAAAAACCCTATTTTTAGCAAGGTCGAGCCCATCCCTAGCCTATGACAAGGTAATTTACCCTCCTCTTGGTCCTAAAAGAAAGCTATGTTCATGTGTGGATGCCAAACCCAAAGTCCAACTACGAGCTTTTTAACTGCAACAACTTAAATATATGCTATTGGAGATGGAATTACCGCGGCTACTGGCACCAGACTTGCCCTCCACTGGATCCTCGTTAGGGGATTTAGATTGAACTCATTCCAATTACCAAACTCTATGAGCCCGATATTGTTATTTATTGTCACTACCTCCCCGTGTCAGGATTGGATACTTTGCGCGCCTGCTGCCTTCCTTGGATGTGGTAGCCATTTCTCAAGCTCCCTCTCCGAAATCGAACCCTAATTCTCCGTCACTCGTCATTACCATGGTAGCCCTCTATCCTACCGTCGAAAGTTGATAGGGCAGAAATTTGAATGATGCGTCGCTGGCACAAAGGTCACGCGATCGTTCAAGTTATAATGAAATCATCAAAGCATCGGACAAAGCCCGTGTTAGCCTTTTATCTAATAAATGCATCCCTTCCAAAAGTTGGGTTTTGTTGCACGTATTTGCTCAAGATTTACTACGGTTATCCAAGTAGCACGTACCATCAAACAAACTATAGCTGATTTAATGAGCCATTCGCAGTTTCACAGTCTGAATTTGTTAATACTTACATATGCCTGGCTTAATCTTTGAGACAAGCATATGACTACTGGCAGGATTAACCAGGTAGAATTTTGGTAGTTTGGTTAAAGTTCACGTGGATTTAGGTGAGTAAAGCTCACTTTAAAAATGAAGGTACGAACTTCAATATTTATATAGTAACCTTGGTTTACTGCTTATGTCTATAAGTTTGGAACGATTATTATTTCGTTTTGTTCCTGCTTGAAAGCGAATGACATATGTGATAATTTGCAGGGATTTGAAACAAAGTCGAAGGGCTTGTAGCGAATAGGTCGCAACGACACACTTTGAAGTGCAAATGTAATGTTTTGAAGGTGATATTTTTTTTGCCTTATGACGTTGTTTAAACTTCTATATATATGAGCTAATGTGTTCAAATGTGATTGTTGCTTGGTACAGTCAACCAACTTGAATTGGTTTCTATTTCGACATCGAAATCCCATGTTTCTTTTAAACTTGCTTACTACTTCATTTTCAAAGAATGTTTTTACAGGATTTTCCAAACACAACTTTTGTTTTTGAAACCTATTTAAAAATTTATTTAAGCGGTTTAATTATAAAATTAAGCATTTTAAAGGCTTTGAGTTACAAAACAAGTTTTAAAAGTCACGGTCCATATAGTAATAGCGATATGAATGCAGTTTGTATGTCAATTATTTTTGTGTAAAAGAAAAAGAGTTTCTACTTTAGATATTTTTGAAAAGTATTTTAAATGTGTTTATAAGTGCTAAAAGGAAGATTAAAGTTTTAAAATTTTATTTTAAAAAAATTTTATTTAATTATTCAAATAAGAGGTTTAAATTTTAATCACATTGTTTCAAAGGTTGGGTTTTGTTTTAAAGCAATTTTTTTAAAGGATGTTCTAATACAAGGGATTTCTTTGTTTGTTCCATTAAGTAACATCAAAAAAATGTGATAATTTGTGCTAAAATGTTGACATGTTTGTGGAAGGTAAATCATCTTGTATTTAATGCCAAAAGCCGATGAGTATACTTTCCTCTGTCTGTGAGACCTAGAACCAAAGTTTCTAAGCGAGGGATAAAGAAGTCAAAATGTCAGAAATATGATAAGTATAAGAGAGTTAATTTTGATAATTGGGTCTGTTATCCAAGTTTCTGATCCAGTAGAATTCAAAGGAAATAGCTTCGTAGAGTCAAAAGAGCTCAAGAGCCAACCAAAAGGACAAGAAGAATCAACCAAGAAGGATCAGGAAAAAAGAAAGGAAAAACACGCTAAAGTGATGGATCATTAGCGATCCATCTCCTATGGATCGCTAGTGATCCATAACGTTCGCTCATGGGTCCATCCATCCTCTTGCATTATGATCCAGTAGGCATTTTGAGAATGATGGCTAATTTTGATGGAATTCCAAGCTAGTTAAATCGAGAAGCGAGCATTCGTCTAATCAATCCGAAGTTCGACGCAACAAATGCATGAATCGCTATCAATATGAGGCCTATGAAATTACATGGAGAACACCAACACAAGACAAAAAATGCAATCTAGAAGGCAAAGTCCAAAAATACTGTAAGTACATGGATCGCCAGCGATCCATATGATTGATCCAGGTCGCCATGGAGTTTAAAAAAGAGGATGAAGGAAAGCAATGCAAGTAGTTGAATCATCAGCAACTCAAAAGATATGGATCACTAGTGATCCATAACCCATGGATTGCTAGCAGTTCATCAAATCGATTCAGCATGTTGT
Source organism: Allium cepa (assembly GCA_030765085.1). Lineage (NCBI taxonomy): Eukaryota > Viridiplantae > Streptophyta > Magnoliopsida > Asparagales > Amaryllidaceae > Allium > Allium cepa. The sequence goes on from CM060946.1 coordinate 77,509,839, forward strand.
GAAACTTTAAGTGCACCTTCGTATAGTCATTTACAAGCACCGGGGAAGGCGGCCTAGTCCAATAGCTCTCCAACCCCTATAAATATGGTCCTACTGGCTACTTAAATAGGATCTTTGGGACTAGCTGCTGAATCTCTATAGGAACTACTCTTCATTCTTATTCTCCCACACAACGGTCGTCTACAAGGTTCATTGTGATTCTCCAGTGAACTCTAGCATTGGTGACTTAGTCCTATTTACGTAATTCAATTGCGTTGTAATCGGATTCAGTTTGTAATAGAAGTCAGTCGGTAATTTTTTTTATAAAGTGGACGTAGGCTTCGTTAGCAGCCAAATCATTATAAAAATCTCTTGTCTTTTTCACTTTATCTACAAGTTTTTACTTCTTATCTCTATTTAATTTTCCTTGATAAACATGGATGATACTTTCACACTCAATCCACGTTGTTGATACACTTTTTGAGTTAATATTTTTGTTCTTTCTTTGAGAACTGAACTCATAAAAATGATCTAGCTATCTACTTTGGATCGGACAAGGTCTAGAAGTTAGATCCTTAATTTATATTTGAAAGATTTACTACTAAGAATCAATGTCTTCGGGAAGAAAAAGAACTACTTATAGAAGATCCATAGGAGCGGTAGTTACCGGTGAAGAGATAAATCATCAAAAATTGAAGTAAATGGCGCTAACGTAGGTGATCAGGTGACAGGATCCTCTAATCAACGCGAAGTTGTAACTAGAGATGAATTGAATAAGATGGTTGACGAAATAAATCATAAAATGGAAAGCAGTCAGAAAGCTCTTATGGACAAACTGAATGCCCACTTGACCTTACAATCACATCCTGCTCCTAGAACCATGAAAGAACACGTGGCTGTCGCAGCAAGAGAACTCTTCTATTTTTGGCCAAAGCAAAAGGAATGGGAAGCAGCCATAGAAAGGAGTGATAGTTGGAACCGTGGGAATCAAGGTAAAAGGAAATTAAAGAACTCTACCTACCGCGAGAGACAACCAGTTACGAACTTAAATCTAGGAGCGATGACCCTATAAGAGGACCATTGATCCAAAAATATACCGGCACCCTGTTTAGAGTTTGAAAGCACCAACTCTGCTCTAACAGAGCAATATCATAGATATCAGATAAAGAAGAATCGTAAAGAAAGAAGACAGAGAATTTTTATAGTGGTTCGGTTGTTAAAGAAGCCTACGTCCACTTTATAGTTTTATTATAGATCGATTGCTATTACAAGAGATATTCGATTACAAGATTTTGATTATTTTCTGGCTAGATTGAATCTCCATAGTTAGAATCCACTAGAGAATCATAGTGCATTCCTTCGGAGATAGTTATGAGGGAGGTAGAGAGTGAAGAATAATTCCAGCAGGCTTCAACAACCAGTCCGGAGAAGATCATACTTATGTTGTAGGTAGGATGGTATTTATGTGGATCGGAGAGCTTCTGGACGGGCCACTTCACCATCAGCTTGCAGGTAGGTAGGAAATGACCCTAAGAGAGTTTGGCTCACAAATCGAGGCAAAGCCATGGGTCGCTAGCGACCCATGGCCTATGGGTCGTCGGTGACCCATCGACTTAGTTTGTTTGCAAGCCAAGGTCTTGGCCTTCTTTCATAGCTGGAAGGTTTGTGGAGAGGTATGAGTTGTTGATGATCCAGGCACTTAGGATTTTTCGAGCGTTTGGAGTTGGAGATGTTTCCATAGTCTTTTATCATAGTACTTACGTTTTTATGGTGATTCACCAACTGTTTACGTTCAGCTGCTGGTTGGACTAGAAGAATGCTGATTTCTCGGGTTTCGTTGATTCTAGTCGTTGCTTTAGTCATATAGCTTGGCCCTTGTTAATCCCTTATCTTAGATTTTCTAATCAACCTCTGAACCATCATGTTTACACGGGGTTGTTCTATTTCTTATCGGTTTCTGCTAGGTCAAAAACCCGATAACATTTCCCCTTCAGAGTACGTCTTCGTTGTAAACAAGGCGTGCTTTGGAAGTTATCGCTCTCAATATCCATCCATCGATCTCCAAGAAATTGCATTAGAGCTTTACAAATACGTTAACCTAAATTTGTTGGCCATCTTACTTTGGTTCTGACTGCTACTACTTACCACTACGTATCACATTTCTACCCATAGTTTCCCGACATGTCTTGGAATGATGATCGGTTGCAAGAGATCTAGTTCGAGAAGAATAGGAGAATTCTCATTTCTTTTCCTCTTTCTCTCTTCTTCTTTTCTCTTTTTCTTTCTTTTTTTGGTTCGCTAGTGATCCAAGTGGGTTTGGTTGCTGGTGACCTAACTTCTTGGTTCATTTAATTCCAGGCCAGATCGGGTAGTTAGCGATCCATGTTGGATCGGCAGCGACCCTTGTACTTAGCAAAAACAAATTTGATTTTTGCTACCTTATGCTTGCCTATTAATAGTACTCGATCCGACCCAAGCCAGTCACTCGACCCAAATTTTTTTTACTCCTTCACGCGATCATCTATTCCCGCGATTGGACTCCAAGCGATCTAAGCACCATTTCAACCCAATTCGTTTGCTCACTCGGATCCATCTGCTATTGATTCCTTCAAGCTCTCGCCCATTTCATGAAACCCTAGCCATCTTATCATCGTATTTGCTACCAAACCCTAGCTGGCTGTTGACCGTAGCCGATCTATCATTAGCTCGCCACTGATCCACTCCATAGCTCGCCGAGTTTGATTCGTGATTCTTCCTGTGACTTTGAAGTCACTTTGAGATGGGTTTGCTTAGTTGGTTCGTTAATTATTGCTTTTGTGAGATGATTTGGCGATAAGCTCCCATATGCAATGTTAGTCATGAGAAGTCTGAGTTGATTGCGGTTATATGGAGGAAGATAGTAAATTGAGTCTTGTGTTGTCCCCTTCACGACATTTGGGCTTCGGCCCAAATCTTGACGCATTATACCATCTTCATCTATTATACTAAAATTGGCTTGTGCCCAATTTCGTAGATGTTATTGCACAACACATCACCAGTCAACCTTGATTCTTTCAGAGAATTTTGGCTCGTCCTGTTTATTTATTACATGCTCGGTGCCCCTGTATGAGAAAAGCTTTTTGTGTTGTTTCGGACAACGGATCCATCATCGATCATTGATCAATAATGGGTAAGTGTACAAGGGTAGAAACAAAAGTAGAAAACAAAGAAACACAGGAAGTTCTTTTCTTTCACACTACGAGCGAACTATCTACATGGGATACGGTGTTTGCAGTGTACCAAGCAACGAGTTTATCCTATATAGATAGCACATTGCACTTGCCCCAGTTCGCACTTCAAGTCCGATATTTCGATTACAAGTTAATATTTCTTTGGAACTCAAGTGTGATAGGGGAAACTTATGAATTTGTGATAGGTTTACCTGACTATTTTTAGACATGCGTTCTGTTGCATAGAATGAAGCAGCCATCCACATGTCGTTAGTCAAGCAGGCGAATCCCGACACTCTCCGAAGATGAGCAATCATCCACCACACAAGCCACGTACGATCAGTTAGTCCTGGTTAGGTCAATTGTGGATTGCATGCGTCCCAACTTCCTGCTTAACCCACCCGAGAGAGCTTCGTCGGTGGTTTCCGCCAAGGTTCTTCATAATATATGTACGCAACATGGAATTCCCAAAGAAAATGTGCGTCAGCCGGCAAAAGATGAATTCACTCATATGCCTCCCCCAGGTTACACCGCGTGCCATTGATATATCTGTCTGAATGGAGCCGTGCCTCCCTTCAATGATTTTCTACATTAGACTCTCTTGAACCTGGGTATTGCTCCATTCCAGCTTCATCCTAATGGCTACGCCATCATTACTTGCTTGCTTGTCCTTTTCATGCAGACATTCAACCGCGCTCCGGGTTTAATGAATTGCGGTATTTTCTGCAATTCAAGAGGAGAGATGACTGTTCTATTTTGATCATAATTGAGGCCCATAGAAATCATAAAATCATCCTGTGCTTGCAAAGTAATTTATCATAGTTCAAGATGTATTACTTTTTTGTTAGATGCCCTGAGGAGTACAACGGTCGATGGATGATAAGGGTAAGCTTCTCTTTTCCGTTTATCGAGCACCGAAGCATTGTAGTGGAGTTTCTAACTAATTACATGTCTCTTGCAGTTATCTCAAGGCCGAATAGAGATGTGACTCTTGTTGAAATCTGCTAGACTTTAAAGGCTATCGACGTCGAGGAGAGGTGCATTAAAATTCTGCTGACCGATGAGAACTTGCATCGACACGTGCTGTTGGTCGTGGGTAGATCGGCCATTCGGATTGAAACTCCCTCTCCTAGTTGGTCTTGGATTCGCAAAAGGTCCACTTCTTCATCCCACGGTTCTGAGGAAGGTTAGGAGAGAGATAGCCCGCTTGAAGGATCAAACGATGAGGCCATGGGAATGAATACGTTGCTACGATTGGGTTAGGTGGCTTAGCTAGAATGCCTCCAATTCTAGAGGAAGCTGAAAAAGAGTTTGCGCAAGAGAAGGCAAGGCCATGGTGGATTCTAAAAGGGAAGAGGGAGAGTTTGAAAGTAGCAGCGATGAAACCACTACCAGTGGTTACTTCTCGTCAGAATTGGAGGGTGAAGACTCAAAAACTTGAGATGAGACCCCGGGAATGAGTCCCTTTCTCTAGAGTTTGCCCTCTTTGGGTATAAGTGACAAGGGCGAAACCCAGGAAAACAGAAGACATCAGGATTCTCCAAGTTGGAATATCAAGGCGAACTTCGGAGATTTAGCGATGTTTTTATCGACTTCGACACGCTCATGAAAGGAGACCTCAAATTTGACAAGACGCCCTCCTGTTCAAGAGATATTATGCTAAAAGTTAACCTAGTTCTGCCTATAATAACCGAAGTTAGGACGATCCCACCTTTGATAGCCATTCGTTCTGGTGCTTGACGATGTCTTAGGCCCCTATTAGGGACACACAACACGTTCCACTAGGATTACACTTATTTCCATCCTTTCATATATTTGCTTAGTTTATGTCATGCTCCTTAAACCTTTTATGTGTGCCCTATTCCAGGTATGACGAGGGGACAAGGCTTTTATGACGACTTTGAAGACTTTACCGATTCACAGCGGTACCCCAAGCGCTCCTCCAGCTGCCATCAAGTCCAAGAGATGGAGGAAGAATACAGGCGGAGGAAAGATCTCGAGGTTGAAACCCGTCACCAAGAAGAGAGAGATTGAACTCGTTCATATAAAGGCAGGTATGAGAAAAGAAGATCTCTTGAGGAAAGAGATGAACCGTTGAAGAAGTCAAAGTTCGATTGTCGCCCTCATCCTTCAGAGCTGGCTTTGAAATAGTCTTCCGTGGGCCAAGAAATTTCTATCACTTCTGCCCCGATTCTGCCCCCAGCTTATATTTCTTCTTCTTCCTTTGTTACTGCCGCTCCTGGTGCCTCTCGCCACCATCGGAGGCCTACCTATCTTCCTTCGGCCCCCTCTAAACTTTAGGCAATACTTCCAGGTTGGTTTTTAATAAGGATCAAGTTAGACCGGGATCTACACTCATTTCATAAGGTTTCCTACATGTCGCATCTCCAAGCAATTCAGAGCGACCTAGAATAGGCCGAACAATGGGAGAAGCTCAGTAAATAGCTAGTGGATACAAATAGGAATAACTATCAGGAGATCCTCTCCCTTGAATCGGAGAAAGATGACTTTGAGAATGCGCTGGTTGAGCGTGACGCCAGGATCAAACAATTAGAGGAATTAAAAACAACGGCAGTGTACGATATCAAAAGGATTGCTGACAAGCTTAAGGAAGTGAGAGAAGCCCACAACCGAATAGAAATCATTTATAGAGATGAAATAAAAAAGGCTCAAGCGGAGGAGGAAAAGTTAAAGCAAAGGTGAATTCCTATAGTGCAATGATCGAGACTTAACGAAACACTATTGTTGGTCATGACCTCATCGTTGAAGGGCACAAAAAAAACATTTTCGACCAGGCCGAGATCATTGCCAAGTCATAGGCTCAGGTCGAGCAACTTAGTGCCAAAAAGACTGCTGCCAAATTTAGGAAAGCTGCCGTAACAACGGACTACTTGGACCTTCAAAATGCCTTCGAGAGGAAGATGGAGAAGATGGACTCAACTATTCTAAATTTCTACGTCAACTCTTTGTTGCAACAAGGAAGTCTCAGCTATCTTGGCTTGAAGATTCCATGCACTCTTGCCCTTGTTTGGAAGGAAATCTTATCTCATTTCATCAACAACAGCTACGTTTACTCCGATCAAGAGTTGTGAGATGCCTATCTTAATGATGAATCCAAAAAAGCACTACTTGAGGGCCAGGAGATTCTCCGAGTCAAACGAGAGAAGGAGACCACCGATGCTGCCTTGATGACCACCACCGACGTGCCCGCCAAGCCTTCTATTTTTGGCACGAGTGAACCATCAGAGTAGCTTCACGACCAGTCAACAAGTTCAGGACTCGATATTATTCTTCATTCGATGGAGCCCTTAAAGGAATGTGATGATGGTGAGTTCAAAGTCGCTATTCTCGACCGTTTCACTAGTGCAAGTAACGTTCTTGATTTTCCCAGATTTGGCAGCCTCCAACTTACGCCGCAAGAGCAAGAGGAGTTTGGTGCTTTCATTTTTGATCTTATAGGTCCATCCACTTTTTCTGTTGATGCAGTAGCTACTTCGACGGCCGTGCCTACTGCCATTTTCACTTCTTTCGTGGTTGTGTTAGTTCTTGCTCCAGCTCCCACATCCGCATCTAGTTCGCAACCGGGGCTAGAAGCCGAGAAGATAGCTGCGCTGCACGGCCTGGATGACCCTTCGGCATCTTTGGAAGTTTACATAACTACAACAGAGGCCATGGATCAAGAAACATAGACGGAGCAACCATAAAAGACTCATTATGTCTTGGTTGCCGTTAAGAAGGAAAGGTGGAGGGAATCAAAGCTTCGAAGAGTTCCCGGAAATAAAGATAACGCAAGGGGAAGGGAGACACTTTTGAGAGACTTTCGGAGGAAGATGAGGATATTGCCACCGAAGTGCACATTGATATTACCGGCAGTGACATACTCCTGAAAAGAAGTGGAAACTATCAACCAAGGGTGGAAAGGGCAGAGGTGGCAAGAAACATTGAGCGGTTTGTATGAAGGTGGACTTGATTTTAGCCAACAGCATGCAAGAAGACTGACTTGTTATTGTTTCTTTTCTGAGTCATTCTGTTCAAGTGCAGAGTCTGCACTTTGTGTTCTTATTGTAGAGTCTGTATTTTCCTTTTGTTGGCCGTTGTTGTGTGGGTACGTCCCCCACACTTTGATCCCGTGTGTAGAAAATCATAAGTAATACATTGATATTTTGATTGTACTTTTATATGTCTGCTCATATATGTTATGTGTATTTGTGCTTGTTTCATTTCATACTTTTCTAGTTCTGTGATTATAGTCAAAGCCCTTTACTCGAAGTAATAGAACATAGAGATTATCAGCACTTTGGAAGTTAAAAGTACATAAAACTTTAAAGTTTTTGTTTATAGTTTTAAAATAGATGCAAAATTTTCAGACAGAACTCGAGGATTTGTTGTTGTTTGGAGTAATTGAACTTGTGAACTTATTGTTTTCACGCGTTCCTGCCTTCGCATAGGTGTATGCACCCTAGTTCACAGGGCTATTTATTTCAAACAACTTTCAAGTAGCCGATAACTTAAAGTTTACGTAATCTTCATTGAAAATTCGGATAAGTTAAAATTTAATTCTTCTTTTTTATCTTTTATTCTCGGGAGTTTTGTAACTTTAGCACGTAATCCAAGCTTCTTATGATATTTTAATGAGCATGCAATATACGCATATTTCAAATACGAACAGTGCATAGGTTAATTGAAGGCTACATTGACCCTTAAGTGTATAAAGTTGAGGCTTTTCATTTGGTTTGTAGCATTCCAATTTTGTTGAAATTGCGTTCACTATTACCATCTATGGGAGTGGTTGGTGCTGACTTTCAGATGTGCGGTTTCTTACGCTCTTCGGTGTTGCCTATCTTCGGGTAATATGAGGAGTTATAATATTAGTGTGCGGCTTATGAGATGTGCGGCTTTTTTTTCCTCGGTGTTATCTATCTTCGAGCAATACGAGGAGTTATAATTTTAGCGCTTATCGGTGTTGCCTGTCTTCGAGCAACACGAAGAGTTGTCATTTTGGTGCACCTCGGTGTTTCCTGTCATCGGGCAACACGAGGAGTTGTTATTTTGGTGCACCTCTGTGTTTCCTATCTTCGAGCAATACGATGAGTTGTTATATTGGTACTCCTTAGTGTTGCCTATCTTCGGGCAACCCGAGGAGTTGTTATTTTGGTGCTTCATGGTGTGCCTATATTTAGGCAATACGAGGAGTTGATTTTTTGGTTCTCCTCGGTGTCGCCTATCTTTGGGCAACACGAGGGTTGATTTTTTTGTGCTCCTCGGTGTCGCCTATCTTTGGGAAACACGAGGAGTTGTTATTATGGTGCTCCTCGGCGTTGTCTATCTTCGGCCAACATGAGGAGTTGTTATTTTGGTGCTCCTCGGTGTTGTCTGTCTTCGGGCAACATGAGGAGTTGTTATTTTGGTGCATGGCTTTTATTTTTCCTCGGTGTTGCCTATCTTTGGGAAACACGAGGAGTTGTTATTTTGGTGCTCCTCGGTGTTGCCTTTCTTCGGGAAACATGAGGAGTTGTTATTTTGGTGCACGGCTTGTGAGATGCATGGCTTTTATTTTTCCTCGGTGCTACTTATCTTCAGGCAACATGAGGAGTTGTCATTTTGGTGCTCCTTAGTGTTGCCTATCTTTGGACAATATGAGGAGTTGTTATTTTGGTGCTCCTCGGTGTTGCATATCTTCGAAAAACAAGAGGAGTTGTTGTTCTGGTGCTCCTCGGTGTTTCTTCTCTTTGGGCAACATGAGGAGTTGTTGTTTTGGTGCTCCTCAGTGTTACCTATCTTCGGGCAACCTGAGAAATTGTTCTTTTGGTGCTCCTCAGTGTTGCCTATCTTCGGGCAACACGAGGAGTTGTTATTTCGGTGTGTGGCTTATGAGATGTGCGGCTTTTATTTTTCCTCGGTATTGCCTATTTTTGGGAAACACAAGGAGTTGTTATTTTGGTGTTCCTCAGTGTTGCCTATCTTCGAGCAACACGAGGAGTTGTTATTTTGGTGCTCCTCGGTGTTTCCCATCTTCGGGCAACACGAGGAGTTGTTATTTTGATGCTCCTCGGTGTTGCCTATCTTTGGGCAACACGAGGAGTCATTATTTTGGTGCGCGGCTTATGAAATGCACGACATTTATTTTTCCTCGGTGTTTCCTATCTTTGGATAACACGAGGAGTTGTTATTTTTAGCCTTCTCGATGTTGCCGAAGCAGTGCCAATTGTCCAATGGCAAAGATTGGGTTTTGCCGATCCAACGGTTTGAGTTGCTTTGCTTCCGTCAACTCAGCGGATAATTATTGTGTACACAATTTGGTTGGTTCAAGAAGCAAACTTTATTAAGGGAGGCATGGAAGATCCTTGGCCTATTTACAATACCTCTAGAATATCCGGGATGGCTTATTTGCTGAAAATAAAAAGTACACAAAGTAGTTTTAAATGAAATAGCGGTGGAGTGATTCATTATTCCAGGCTCTTGGAATTGTGACCCTATCGACCGTCATCAGTTTGAAAGTCCCATCCCCGAGTTTTGATTAATGACATGTAGTCCTTCCCAGTTTGGTGCGAAATGCCCTGGAACAGGATAAATTCGCTTGAGCAAAAGATCTCTAACTTTGAAGGTTTGACTATGAACTGTTGAGTTGAAGTACTGTGCGACCCATTTTTTGGTGGGCAGTAGTTCCCAACTTCGCTTCTTCACTTTTTTCCTCGACCATGTTTAGCGATTCAAATAGGAGCTGCTCGTTTTACTTTTGATTAAAATTCTACCTTTATTGTAAGGGGACTTCTAATTCAACATGATCATTGCCTCTGAACCATACGTTAAGGCGAATGGAGTGTAGCCAGTTACCGCTTTGTTGGTCGTCCTGTACGCCCATTGTGCAAGTGGAGGTTCATCAACCCAGTTTACTTTTCTTTTATTAGTCACTTTTTGGTGGTGGATTTGATGATCTTGTTTATTGCTTCCACTTGCCCATTTGCTTGGGGATGAGCCACCATGGAAAAGCTTTTTTCGATGTGGAAGCGCCTGTAGAAGTCGTTGAATTCGACACTTCGAATTGTGTTCCATTGTCAGTGATGATTTTTTTACGGCACATAAAACCTGCAAATGATGTTTTTAGTAAAAAGTTAATAACTTTCATTGTGTTTATAGTAGACAGCTGTTATCCAGCCTTTTTGGTAAGGCCGTGACACGAAGGACTTGACTAGAAAACAAGGTCAACTCGTCCCGAGATCGGTTATGCACAGGTTCACTATGGATACTGGCAAATTTATTATGAGTCTGTATCAAGTTACAGTTAACATGATATAACAAGCAAAGCTATGAAAGCTAATATTTCGAATTTCAAGTCAACTGGAGTTCGTATGCTCAAGTTATAGATCGATCAAAATCAAGAAAGAAGACCTCATTTCGTATCCATCATAATTTGTATCCATCGAAGTCAATCCTTTTCGTATCCATCGACCCATAAGCATCAGTTTGTATCCATCTATCCAGGCGCATTAGTTCGTATCCATAATATAAAAGCAGCATGATTCATCGATCACTCATTTGATTAATACGAAGAAGAGAGCCAATAAGATTGATATGAAGAGCATATACGAACATCGAAACAAAGTAGCATGCAAAGCATCGATATGAAGAGCAATCCCCAGGTCGATACAAAAAAGGCATGGTCAAACAAAAGAAGCGGTCTACTAGCGTAACTCTCGAATCTCCCCTGAGCTATCGCTCTATGTCACACTGCACACCTAATCGATACGCAGAAGATCGATACAAACATTGATCGATACAAAGGCATCGATATGTAGTGCTTAGCCTACTTGCAAATCCAACCTTGGATTGATCATAACTCAAAATATGTAAGTCTAAATGCTACCAAATTTTCATAGGAGCTTGCTTACCACCTCAAGAATGTCTCTGATTGTCTCAGCCCAAAAGGAGCAAATCTCGATCAATACGAATGGAATGAGGATCGATCCCAAATGATCCTAGATCAGTTTGTTAGGCCCATTCACATGTGAGAAGGAGTATTCTGAGTTCAAAGGTAGATATTTCCAGACTGAACCTATAAATAGCCACCCTATGCCTATAAAAATGGACCTTTGACTCGCTACGCCATTACTCTGCTGCAACTTCATTGTAACTTGATTATTAAAGTGTTGTATTGTTGTCCTCATTTGCCAATCATCAATAAAAACAAAACATTCCAAGTGGACGTAGGCTACAATGCCGAACCACTATAATTTCATGTCTTCTTCCATTTCTGTATGCTATTATTGATGTGATTGTTAGATTGGCCTCTTTTTGCATTTAATTTCTTTACTTTGATCTCTTCAATCACATTCGAAGAGTGTTGGGCCCAATTTTGGTACAAACACCAGCAGTTTCGCTTCAGCGTTTTGAAATAATCTACAACAACTATAGCATATTTGGATCCTCCATTTGCTATTAGAAGTGACGCCTATCAAATCGATCCCCCATATCGCAAATGGCCATAGGCTAAGCATCTGTGTTAGTTTTGCTGAAGGAGTTCTCTTAAGTTTGCTGAATCTTTAACAGCGATCGCATCTTCTGACGTGATTTGCAGCGTCTCGATTTATTGTTGGCTAGAAGTAACCGTATCAGAGGACTTTCTTTGCCAATGTCTTCCCCAATGTGGTGTCCACAATCGCCTTCATGTACTTCCTTCAGGATTCATCGTGCTTCACCATCAATCACAAACCCAAGAAGAGGGGTCAAGAATCCCCTTCGATAGAGTATTCCATCCTGTATTATGAACCACGATGCCTTTCAGAGGAGCTTCTTCCATTGATTTTGGTCAATTTGAAGGGTTACAACAAGTAGATAGTCTTTTATCGGTGTCATCCATGTGTTTGGTTCGACGGTGGTCTCGAAAATCCATTCTACGTCCATTTCGTCTATGCTAGCTTTGGTTAAAGTTTCCATTGGGACCAACCCAATGACTGGCTTTGTCAAAGCATGCTAGATTAGCCAAATAATCTGCCTTGGTGTTTCTCTCCCATGGTATGTGAGTTATAGTGTAGTGCTCGATGTCGCTTAGCAGCTCTTGCACCTTGGACAGATACGGGGCAAGAATTTCACCATGCGCTTAGTGCTCCCCTTTCACTTGACATGCGAACTGTTGGGAGTCACTGTATATATGGATAGATTTTATTTTGAGTTCATTCACAACCTTCAGTTCTGCGATCAATACATAGTTTTCCGCTTCATTGTTTGTAGCTTGGAATTCTGGGCGGGTAGCATAGCTAAGGGCTCGCCCCTTGAAGTTTCGAGTACTACCCCTGCACCCATACAGATTGGTGCACCGTCGATGAAGAGCTTCCATCGCACGTCCGCTTTCGACTGAACTTCTTCCTCTGCCATCCCGTATTATAATTTCGACAATGAAGTTGGCCAGCGCCTGCCCATTGATTGCTTTCCTTGGGTGGTATGTGACATTATATTGACTCAACTCTATATTCCACTTGAATAATCATCTGGAAGTTTTGGGCTGGTATAAAAGTTGCTTCAGCGGCTGGTCAGTCAATACTTTAAACGGATGAGCCTGGAAATATGGTCGTAATTTTCATGATGCGATCAAAAGGCAATAAGCTTGCTTCTCCAGTTTTGGGTAACTCTTCTCTACTCCGGTGAATCATTTTCTAATGTAGTACATAGGTCGGTGGATTCTTGCTTCTTCCCGTACGAGAGTGGCACTTAACGCGTGTGGGGAAACTATTAAATAAACAAATAGGTCTTCTCCATCGACCGGTTTTGATAAGATCAGGGGAGTTTCCATGTGCTGTATCAATTCCTCGAAAGCTATCTAAGAAGCTTCACTCCATTCAAAGTTCTTATTTCCCTTCTTTAGCGTATGAAGAACAATATACACTTGTTTGTTGCTTTTGAGATGAGTCGAATCAGTGCTGTGACTTTTCCATTCGAGCATTGAAGTTCTCTCTTGTATTTTGGGGCTTAGACTTCCGTAACGCCATTATTTGCTCTGCATTCACTTCGATGCCCTACATAGTGAATTTAAAACTCAACTTAATGAAGGAACATTCCATCCACTCTCCTAATCGTTCCATGACTTACCAGGACATAGGGGATTAATACAGTAGATGCTGAATTGCAATCAAGGAATGGGCAAGGAACTACTACTTAAACGGTGCTCCCAATTGTTGGCAACCTAGCTAATATGCCATGAACTAGAGTTGGTTACTATATCATGCTTCTAAAGAGGATTACAACTTCCCCCAATTGACCAACTTTCAGATGACTGAATTGACAACTATAGTGTGTAACCTCAAGAGGGCTTCCTATTTGCCTCATACGGGCTCGTATCTTGATGAAAGCTTGGGACAATCACCAATCTGCAAGCTCACTCTATTTGACTCACCATCCAATCGGCGTTACCAACCACTCAAACATTGGGCAATCATGCATACATTGTTCATCAGTATTACAAGACCCCATAGCTAAAAAATGGACCTGATAATGACGATTGGATTATCTTTCCCAGTCGAGACCTATTCATTGAAACCATTCTACATGTAAAGTTTCTAGTGAAAATTAAACATGTTGACAATGTCAGTGTACTATGGAAATACAATCCCCAACACTACCTCATGAAGTGAGAATGGCACATGGATTCCACCAAGAGTGAGGAATGCCATCAAATGCAGATGTCTTCCCCTATTCTTCAAAGAAGACTGTCAACCGTGGTTAGACATATCAGTTCTACTTCTTATGTTGCTGAAGGGCGTAGGAAGCTGGCACCCAACGAATTGATCAAAGTCCACAGCCAGTTGCTGCTAATACTCATAAATGAATTCATCATAAGAGCTTATTTCCACACTTTGATAAGAGAACTAGAGGATAGCCGCCAACAACTACACCAACATATCCAGGCTAATATTGAGTTGATTGACTAGATAAAGGATCAACATGGCGAGATAAGAAGGGAACTTACTTCGTCCTCCAAATCCGGAAACTCCTCTTCTTTAGATGGCTGTCATGGATGCCAGCGCCATAAGGCTTCTCCGGAAAGGATAGCTTCGACAATATGTGCAAGCCTCATGAAATGACGCGCAAGGAACACCCGACCCCTATTAATCAAGAACTTTGATTAAATTTAACCACTTGCATTAGACTTCCAACTAAGAAAGGCTGAACCGAAGTGCAATAGCGAGCATTCGACACTGCTTCACTTATCAATGATATTTAATCCAATCTTTTTTGAATTATTTCTATTTCAATTTCATTTATGTTGCGAAATATGACTAACTTGAATTAAACTACTTGCAAATGGTGCAGTAACTAATTACTCAGGTTTGGGTGCCAAACAATCTCCATGGACTATGATCAGGTCAATGAGGTATCATCATGATAAGCATGATTCAACCGCTCATCAACTACTATATGCCACCAACTTGGGGGCAAAGCATCAAAGCGGAAGAGACCGACAAGGTCAGGACTCCAGTACAAAGTGGATACTATTGACCATCCACTCATCCACCTATGCAATTTAATTGGAGATCTAAGAAAGACTTAGAGTAATACGTCCCAAGCATGCACTCCCCATCTCGCACTTGAAGCTCGCCAAAATGCTTATGCTTATTCCGATGCCCAGTAACATTGGAACCACACCAGGGGTGGATATGACGTGACAGTCCATGTGTCGGCTCCTATCCCGCATGCAATGACAGCCCAAACTTAAATTAGATGTGATCTGACTGTCCAACTCGAGGAGGATGGATCCTTCCATCCACGACCTCGCTTTCCTGCTCTAGGAGGATGGATCCATCCATCCATGAGCTCACTTTCTATTTTAAGGAGGATGTGATATGTTTATCCATAACCTTAACTAACTCTTATCCCCAGAGTGTGGGTAAGAGCATCTTTCCAATGTGATCGGCCATTTGTTAAACAACTTTAGACTCCTAGAGTGCGAACTAGAGTATAAACATTGACGAGTGTGACCGACCACTCATCAACTAAATTTGGTCCCGAGAGCATGGACTGAAGTATAAATGCCAAATGGGTGTGATTGACCACTCATCAATTAAACTAGTCTCGAGAACACCGACTGGAGTATAAACACCAAATGGGTGTGACTGACCACCCATCAATTAACTCTAGTGCCGAGAGCGCGGACTGGAGTACAAACACTAAATGAATGTGACTGACCACCCAATCAACTCTGGTCTCGAAAGCGTGGAGTGTAGTATAAACACTAAATGGGTGTGACTGACCACCCATCAACCAACTCCGATCCTCAAAGCATGGAATGAAATATAAATTCCAGACGAGATGCGATTCGACTGTCCATCTATCATCTTTGATCCCTCAGCAAGTTCTATAGTATAAAAAGTGGATGTGATTCAATTGTCCGCTTTCCAACTCTTCCCCTGACTTGGGGGCACACTTATCACACAAAATCGATTACAATCCGACCGTCCAACACTAAGCGGGCGTGACATCACCGTCCATGCATCAACTCTTGTCCTTGTTACTGGACCCATAACATAAATTTATAGGGATGCACTCCAAACCTACAAGACAAAATTTCTTCCTTGATTCGACAAGAGATGTAAATTCATAAAACAGGCCAAGTTGGACGTCCTATTCTGAATGGATGTAACTACCCATCCTATCACAAATGAATGTGACATGATCGTTCATCCACTAACTCTCACCTATGATCCGATAGGTTGTGTGTGCGACATGGACGGATGTGACCCAACCACCCGCCAACCAACTCCTTCCTATAATTCAATGGGAGAAACATCTAATTAACATTGTGGTAGTGTGACCGACCATACTTCGACTTTTTCCCTTGACTGGGGGTAGAGGAATTTACCAAGGAAAATGCGGTCCGACTATTTTCTACAAAAACTCTTAGTCCCCAAAGTGTGGATAGGGGTATAAACATCAATAAGGTACGATGAATGTCCCTTCAAATGACTCTGATCCCTAGATTGTGACTACGAGCATAGACAAATGAATGAATGCGATTCAACCTTTCA
Organism: Allium cepa; assembly: GCA_030765085.1. Taxonomy (NCBI): domain Eukaryota; kingdom Viridiplantae; phylum Streptophyta; class Magnoliopsida; order Asparagales; family Amaryllidaceae; genus Allium; species Allium cepa. Next base: position 77,526,043 of record CM060946.1, read on the forward strand.
TTCACCAACTCTGACCTAAACTCGACATGAGGAGTATAAACTCACTAGAGATGCAATTAGACTGTCAACAAACTAACTCTGCTAACCCAAGACTGGGGGCAGAAGTACAAATCATTGAAAGAAGAGAAAGGTGACTCGCTATATCTCCAGCTTAGCGTCCTTTACAACTTAGGGCAACGACTAGAAGGAGGCCTTAATGCTAATCAATTAGAATGACATCCGAAGTTACGTGCGACTAAGTATATCATACTGTCGGATCGATGGGCAACATCGATCTAGACTTTTCATACCATACTTTCGATCAATAGGCAATGTGATCTAAGCTTTTTACATTGTGCCACTGAATAGACGGTCAATATTGATCCTCGTCGACTAGAAATCGATGTGACCCAAACGTCCATCGAACACCTTTGACCACCAAAGCATGGATAGAAGAATAAACCACAAATGAGCATGACTTGACCATTCATCCTCCATCACCTTCCTTCGATCCGTCAGGAACAGCATGAGACGAGATGAGAATGACATGACTGCATTTAAGCTGACTTTATCCTTGGATCTGATGGGAGAATGTAGATCAAAATAGACATGGTTGATCGCCCAACTCCAAATGAATGCAACGCGACCATTCATTCATTGACTCTTACCATGATCCTACTAAAAAAGCAATTCAAAACAGGTGCAACCTAAACGTATGCACACCGATTCTTGCCCTAGATTTGACAAGGGATACATCAATCCTACATTGGATCTGACTAGATGATTCATTATTCAGTTTCTGCCAGAGTATAGCAAATAAGAAATGAAGTGAATGTGATTGACCTACCAGAACTTAGCTCATGTCCGAATGTCGGCAAAGCAATGAAGTATTCTGCCAAGAAGATAGAACTTGAACATACTGCAGGATAGGCACCACTCAACCTTCAATCGGTTAACTCGATCCCATGGTTCAACTGGATAGAATACGAAATTTAAGCTAATATGATCTACCTTGCAACTTATCGAGATATTCCCCAAACTTGGGGGCATAGGCGAGAAATAAGATGAATCTGATTTGAACGCTCATTAAACAACTCTGGCTCTAACAACTTAGACCATTGTATAAACACGGTAGGGACGAGACTTGATCGTCCGTGTAATGCATCCACCAACCCGAGACTGGGGGAAAAAGAGTGATTATCCAAGAGTTCAACTCGATCCTATGACTCGTGGTTGGTATTTATAACAACTCAAGGTTAAGGATAAAAGGATGCCTAGAGATAGAATCATCGGATCGATGCTCAGACTTACAGGCAACTAATCATCATTTCGACCCTTGCAATGAGCAATAAATCGCGAGTATATTGAATGAAAAGTGCATCACTCGGAAACACAAGTAAATTCAAACTCATAACTAGAGCGAGCTATGCAGAAGCATGCAATACAAGGTTAAACTCTACTTAGCCTTTGATTCAACGTGCCTATAAGGCTAATCATTAACCATTGCAAATAAGCGCATAAAGCGCCTATAACCCATCACGAGTATTGATGATCAGATCACAACTCAGCGCAATGATGATGAAAGAGTTAACTGCTTTGCTCTAGGTGAATTTGATGCGTTCGCTTAGACTCAATCTCATGTGCATATATGTGGACTCTCACCGGCCATTAAGAACCCTGCATTAAATGTCGACCCAAGGCATGTCTCATTGAATAAAAACGATACGATGTGGATCTAAAGAGATCTACTGCACATAATGAGGAAGCAAATCTACTCAATACTGATGGGTTCCTCTACCCAAAATGAGTATCCAATCCTTAACTTACGATAAAAACAAACGGAGAGTGGCAAACATACGTCGACCACTAAAATATGCACGAGGCATGACAAAGTACAGTTCTCCACTTCTAAGGATCAACCAACCGGTGGACTCGACCATCGAACATAAATTACTCACATCCATGGACGCAAACTATGACGACCCGAAATTTTTAGGCATTTGAAATTGGAATATTTAATTAATTTTAAATATTTGCAAGATAGCTTAATTTGGATTTCAAATATCAGTTTGAATTTGGCGATTGAATTTACTGAATTTAATAATTTGAAGTTGGGTAAAATGTTGAATTTGGAGTTTTAAGCCTGTTAAAAATATTTTGAAGGCTTTTAAAATTTATATCGATAGTGTTGAGGATAATAAAAATTTTAAAATTGAATTTAACAACGATTTGTTCAGTTTTGAAATTTTATCGTTTAAATTGAATTTAAAAATAACCTTCCGAGGCACAGTCTCAGGATTCGACGAAACCTGTGTCATTGGATTCGAAATATTATATTATTATCGAATTTAAAATTTTGTAATGATTGAAATTGTTGTGTGAGCATACGATATATAAACGCGCTGAAATTTTATCGAAATTTAATATAATAACTAGGTTCAAAAATCTGTCTTCTCCATACAATCGAATTAGGGCTCGAAACCTTTTCATTGCATTCGGAATAGGGGTATAACATTATAAACGCTTAGTGGCACGCCTCGATAGGGGTTTGTAGTTTTAAGTTGCATTAATCGAGACAATTTGAATTTAAATTTAAACTATATTTTTATCCTGGTCAAATTCAGTTGAATTTATAGCACATCAAACTTTTTCTCCTCAGCAGCCTTTGTCTCCTCTGAAATCACTGCAGCTTCTCTTAAGCATGCAAACTCCTTTTCAACATCACATCTTGCCCCCTCTTCCAGTATATCACGCTGCTGGATTCATTACTTTAAAATTTAAAATCATTCAAGCAAGAATGGGCGCAACTTCCCTTTTGAAAAAAAAGAAAACAAAACAGATCAATTTAAATCTTCGTCTCCTCCTAAATCTACTCGAGTAGTTCTCGTTCTTCCTCATCAATGGCCGATTCTGCAACAGAGAAAAAAACGGGGGTCGCGTTCGAACGCGGAGGCAAACTCGTACGCGAGGAGGAGGGGTCGAAGTGGCCATGGGTTCGTGTTGAGTTTCGTGATAGCAAAAGGTTTCGTCAGGAGATGGGCGCGGCGGCTTTGAAGGCCATAGCTAGGGTTCACTCGCGATTGGGGGATCATTGTAGTGGCAGCCGTAATTTTCATGCTCAATTTTGGGTTGAGCTAGGGTTATCATTCGAGGCGAGGTGCTCGATGTCAGGGAGCACGCGCGTGATTTGAGGTGAGTGGAGGGTTTCTGGCAACGCGGAGGCGCGATAGGAGGCGAGCGATCGATGGGATCTGTCGACACTTGAGGGTTTCTGAGGTAATCTTTTACCTAAATTATTATCGCATAATTATAAAAAAATATAGAAATATGAGGGTTAAAACAGGAAGTGAATGCAACATTAAGTTTATATAACAGTTTGTTCTCCTAGGACTTTAAGTTTATGTATATACAGTAAGGTAGATTTTGAGATTAGTGAGTTTAAAGTTGTGATTTCCAAACAGTTTTGTTTTTATAAGGTTTAAACAGAAACATAGATGTGAACAAGGAAGAAAAGCATAGGATTTAAATGATATAGAGTTTATATGAATTTATATAATGTATATACAAATTTAGGTAACAGAAGTTACTATAGGTTTTGAAAATATAAGGATTTAAATGAAAAATGATGGATGTGGTGGTTAAACTGTTTCAATTAACTTATTTAATTTTTGCACTAAAAATAATTGGTTTAAGGTAATTTTTAGTTTACGAATTTAAGTCAAATTATAAGTTCAATTAAATAAGTGAATGGTAATAAATCGTTTGAATTAAAATTCAAGTGTTAATTAATTTATATAATATTTATGCAAGGTCAGGTCTGAAATCGTATGAAGATAATCGAGATGGAAATGGGATGCAATTAAAAATCAAAGGTGAGTTAATCTCACTCATTTGGATTTTAATTTTAATTTAAATGGTTAAATTTAAATAACTGGTTGGATGATTGAATTGATTTGGTGTGCTATATTATACATAGCAGTATATATATAGTATAAATTGGAGTGATTGATTTCCCGCATTTTATAGAGGATGAGACACTATGCGCCGCATAATAGCGGATGATATTATATAAATACCATATACCGTGATATTCCACCTCGAAGTGGAATTGGTATTGTGCTACCATCTGTGGATGCAGGGAAATAGGTTGGAAGGATCCAACTAGATTCCTCAAAGTTATTTAGATTGTTTAATATTGTGCTATGAATATTTGATATTCTGTGATGAATATTATTGATAATTGGAATATTGAATGTTATGGTTTGCCTGAATATATTTCGGTACGCTGAGCTATCAAAAAATATAGAATTGGATTTTTGGGAAGAAATATAAGAATAAATTTTGGAAGTGAAATAATTATAGAATAGAAATAAGAATGAATTGGAAAGAAATAAAAGTGATTTTTTAAAAACTAAAGTTATATTGTGAAGTAGAGATTTAAAACAAGTTTTAAACCAAAGTTAAATCTAGAATTCAAGTTAGTGAATCACAGTTTTTAAACAAATAAAGTTTTTAAATTTAAACTGTTTTAACAACTTGAATGTTAAAGTGCATTTTTAAATCGATTTGAATCTAAAAATGAATTTGGTTTTAAATTCCTTTAAACTTCTTTTATAAAATGAGTGATTTATTTATTTAATGAAGTAAATAAAAAGGTAGTTAATTACTGGTTGATATTAATCAGGAGTGATTAATATTTGTGGTCTAATTAATGATTAATTACTTAATGTAATTAAATTAGATTAGGATAAATTAAAATGTAATTAGAAATCATTGCTTTATAAAATTAACGACGTAATTAAATGTTGATTAATTAAGATTAATTAATCAATAATAAGTGATATATGAGAAATTAATTAATATAAGTAATTAAGGATTAATGTAATTAATTATAGATAATTAATTTGTGAAGTAATTAAATATTAATTACTGTTTTGGGTTAAGAATAATTAATTTGTGTAATTAATTAAAGATAATTACTTGAATGTAATTGGAGGATAATTAATCCAGGGTGATTTATTAAGATGGGTAATTAAGGGATGATTAATTAATTGATTTGAAATTAATCAATGTTAAGTGAAGGAATCTAAGTGATTGAGGTTAGTGATTCAATTAGAATTAATTAAATTAATTTGGAAGTGATCATGTTTGCTTATGGATGATTGAATGTTATTGGATGCATTGAACGAGACTCGAAGAGACCGGGGTCGGGTATTAGAAAATACTCGAAACCACTTCGAATTTTTATAGATTGAAATGAGAAATCTATAGGCTGGAATGAAATGATTTAAGTGAATTGGACTATTTAATCTAAATTTTGTTACTTAGAAAATTGATGTATGAAATAAGTGATGTCTATAACAAATTGTGAACTTGTAAATTCATATGAGTTACACCGGGTTTTAGATAAGTTGTATGCTTTGTATTCCATGTTATATGGGTTTACTCACGCTGATTTCCAGCCTGACCCGGGTGTTACTTTGATGTAATGCTCGGGTCAGACCGAGTATTACAGATTTTCAGTTAAGGACGTTCTGGAGCTCAGGAGGCGAGCTGGATGGCAAGAACGTAAGGAGTGTTTTCCGCTATATTACATTGTTGTATACTTGAGACATGATGATTGTGTATATCCAGTGTCTGTATATGTGTGTAACTCTGATGTATTATAAATGTATTTGACAGATACAGAATTCTTTTGTAAATTGTTATTATTTGATATTATATTTTATCCGCTGCGAAAGTGAGATGTTGATGTTTCTGTTCTTCTATCTCTTTCTTCTTTTTCCTAACTATCCGGAATTTTCGGGATCGAAAATTCCGGGTTGTTACAGTTGGTATCAGAGCTGACGGTTAAGCGAGAACCTTGGCTCTGGTCGGATTACTCATTAAGGATATGGTCAATTGTACCCTAGGATGAGTTGAGTATACATATATATGAGAGCGTACCTGTTATTTTCTTATATAAAGGATTTAAATGATTTTACATAAGAATATATTTTAATATATAAAGCAATATTTCTTACTAATAAATGTTAAGATAATTGGTTGTTATATTATTTGAAAATTTAATAATGAGAATTAAGTGGTAATAGAAATACAACCAAATTAAAACTAAATGATGATAAGTTTGAAATGGATTCAGAATTAAATGGTTTAAAGAGATAACTTGATTTGATTTAAAGGATTAAATCAACATTTAAAAATTTAACTCGAATTTATATAATTCGGGTGGTTTAAATTTGAAGTTTGAATTGAATTCGTTCAAATTGAATTTGATTTGAATTAATTGGATGTGTGATTGAAGATGTATAAGTTTGAAATTTTAAATTTTAAATTTGAATTGGATTGAATTGAAATGATTTGAAATTGAAGTGGGTTCAATTGATATTAGTCCAAATTGATTGGAATATTTTGGAATTGTAATTAAAGTTGAGTAGGTTTAAAATCAAATGGAATTTGATTTGAATTTGGAAAGAAATCAAGATTAATTCAACTTGAATTGGGGTTAAATCAATTTCAATGGAAATTGAAGTTATTTAAATTGGAATTGAGTCAATCTAAATGGAAGTGGAAATTTAAATTGAACTGATGAGAATGGAGATTTGGAAATTGAACAGTTTGGCTCTGGACTGTTTTGAGAATAAATTGTTTTAATGTAAACTTATTTTTCGAATCTATTTAATAAATACAACCTTCTTTTCAAAGCCAAATTATTTTGTATTTGTTTTACAATTATTTTTGGAACTATTTAACAATTTTTCAATTGTTTTGTAAATTAATTACTATTTTTCAACTATTTTACAAATTAATTACTATTTTACAACTATTTTGCAATTATCTAAATTTTTTGAAACTATTTAACTATTTTCCCACTATTTTACAATTAATTAACTATTTTACAGCTATTTTGTAAACTAATAATTATTTTTCAACTACTTATCTATTTTTAAAACTTTCAAGCTATTTTCTAAATATAAACTATTCAGAGTTGAAACTGTTATTGATTAAATACCCAACTGAGATAAGTATTGAAGTGATAATCCAAATGGGGATTAAGGAAAATGTTAATAAGTGAATAAAATCAAAGTGAGGATGAATAGAAAGGAAATTGATTTGGCTAATAATCAATGAAGTTAAATGCGTAGGATGTACGTATATTATTCTGTTCGCATAGTAATTTGATCCAAATTCGAGCACAGAATTTCGAAATAGTTATATCGATCCGAGTTGGGATTTTTCACTCGATTTTCGACGACGAACCTGGATATCGATTGTTGATTGGTTGTGCATATTCTCTATCATAGTTATGGCTATGCAAGGACAATGAAGGCTTCTGATCAAGAAGCCGGATTTGAGTCCGCACTAAGAAGTCGGGTGGGCAATACTAGTTCGGAAGTGAAATTGTGTGATCGAGTGAGCGATCAGATTGGTATAGCGTACGGATGATAGGTGTACATCGTACGGATTTGAATGAAATTGATATTGGAAATTTATGGATAAGAAATGTGAAATGGTTTTTCGAAATGAAAGGGTATGTTTTGTGAAACATATGATGAAGTAAAGTGGAAATTTGATATTTCTATGGTAAAAATTTACTTTATGGAAGTAAGTAAAATGGTAAGTGACTTTATAGAGTAATCAAATTTGAGTATTTGATTGTGAATAAACAAAGTTATATATCTTTGTTATATAAGATAAATCTCCCCTTATTGAATTTATTGCCGGAAGGAAAGGATTTTGAAAGTGTTTGAAGTATAAAAGAAGTTTTATACAAGTTTGAAATGATCCAAAGTTTTTTAAAAAAAAAATTATATATATATATATATATATATATATATATATATATAAAGGATCTTATGTGGATTTTGGAAAAAGGTTTTGGGAACCTATGGATTTGAAAAGGCTTTTGATTTTTGGGTAAAATCAATATTGGAATTTGGAAAGCCTAGTTTGAGAATTATCGATTTTGGGCTAACCGATTTTGAGAAAAGGATATTTATATGAGATTGATACTAGGTGTATGATTTGGAAGATACTATATATATAATATAAAGTGTTTTGATAATGGCTCTAGGGAAAAAGGCGCTCCCTTGAAATGAACTTCTTAGGAGTGCCACCGGGTGGTACTACCTTGAACCTAAGGGGGGGGGTTCAAAAGTTGATCCTGTGAGGAGTCCGGATAAAACTAGTTCCTAAGGATTATGAGTAGTGTGTAGCGAAAGTCGAGGGCGCTAATGCCTATAGAGGCACTTGGGGTTATGCTGTGATGACAGTGTAACTCGATGTCACTGCGATCTACTGTAGACCATAGCGGAAGTCGTGTGTGTTGCTGAGAGCCAGCAGTCTGCATTTGATTTTGTATCGGCAGACTACGACCTATGGTAACATAGCGAAATTCGTGTGCGCTCCTGAGAGCCAACAGTCTGCATTTGATTTTACATCGGTAGACTTCGACCTATGTAGGAGTGGAGAAGTTTCATTTTGACAGTGAAAATCAAGGGCGCTGATGCCTACAGTTACATGGACTTTTGCTGCGATGGCAACGTAACCCAGGATGTAACTGCGACCATGGATGGGAGTGATGATTTTCAGAACATTCTCACCAAAGAAATTTCCTCTAATTTCAAAAACTATTTTCTATATTTTCAATAACATTATTTTCCCAAGTATTTTCATTGGGTGTTGAAAACGGGTTTACCAAGTACTTATAGATTTTAGTCCTACGCCTGATCAACGTATGACCGAATTCTGTGAGAACAAGGATGGACTGGTTGAGACATCGAGTTATAACAAGTATTTTTTTATAAAAAGCTATATTAAAGTATTATATGAATTTAGTATTTCTAAAATTTTAAAATAAAGGAGTAAGCTAGTTTACTAAATAAATTAGTTAAGTAAGTATCTTAATAAGATTGAAATTGGATAAACAGAAGTTGAATTGGGAGCTATTAATGGAGTTTGGAAATGAAAACTTGAGTATAAATTAAATTGACTTGAATAGTTAGTAAATTGAATACAATTGAAAATGAGTCGTGAATGAATTGAATTTGGAAATTAAATTTATAATAACTAATCAAATAAATTTGTAGATGGAAATGAGATTTGATTGAAATTGAACCAAGTTAAATTGAAAAGGAAAATTTATTTTACAAATGAAGTGGGCTTAAGTTTTGAAGTTGGACTAAATTAAAGAAAATTAACATAAGTCTAAAATTTATAGAAGCTCGACTTCAAGTAGGAAGGGTACCATTAAATAAAAGCTTGGGTTGAATTAATTTGGGAATGGTTAGTAGTACACAAGCACGGAATGTGTCGAGCTAAATAAAATGGTTGTAAATAAATTAAAATGGAATTGAATTAAATAAAATTGAGTCGGAATCAATTTAAATTGGTTATAAAACTAAAGTAATTATTTATTCACATGGATATCATCAAATTGCATAGAATGAATTGTCGTTTGGTGTAAACAAAGGTAATTAAATTTCCGTGAGTTGATAGAGATCAAATAAATTGATTTTAAGATCAATTGAATTGAATATGAGCTTGTTTGGTTAAAAATAAATTGAATGTAAGAAATTGAGTTGTAAACAATTAAAATTGAATGAAATGGCATATGAATCGGTTGAAAGCAATTGAATTAGCTTTAAAATCATATAAATCACTTATGCGAAGTGTTGGTGCATGTTGCTTATGAAATGAATGTGTTTAGCTATTGAAAGTAAGTGAAATGTTAATAAATTTCATATATTTAGTACTTACATGTTTGAATTGAGTAAGTACAGGTACCGGGAAGCCGTTTGACAGGATTTGGTTGTGCTAATTGCTAAAATAGTAAGTCGCTTGCTTAAAAACGCTAAATAAAGGTACGCCTATGCAATAAAAATAGGAAATATGAACTATTTTTGTTTTTTCCGATCGTGTGGGTCGATGTATATATATTTATATCTCTTGCCAAATTGCAAAAGCTCCTCCGTACGAAGGAGACTCTGCCAAAATTTTCTGAATGTTTTGGGAGCTAGAAAATTTTTGGGAAAATTTTTTTTAGCGACAAAACAATTTCAAGTTGGAAATTGAAATAAATTAATGGATGAAACTAATTTAAAATAATGATATGAATCAGTTATAAATGGAAGATACAATTCAATATTCAAAATTGAATATAAATTGAATTCATATGAAAATAGGGAAAACTAATTTGAATAGAAGTAGATATGAAAACTTCTGTAAGGAAATGTATAAAATGATTTTAAAAGCTATGATTGGATATTATTGCTAAGTAGGAATTCAGGTATTATAAAGGGAAAGGAAAATTATTTTTGATTTCAGAAGATAAATTTGAATTGCTCGACAAAAAGGCATGTGTTTAAATTTCTGAATTAAATTTGATTGGATTTTTGATCTAGCCACTTGGCCTTTTGTTTTCTTTTGGAATTTGGGAGCCCGTAGAGGCATTTTGTAGTTGTACCGGGCTAGCCGCACAAAGGAGACGCTGACAAAAAAATTCGAAAATTTAGGGAGTTCGAATTTCTTTAGAAAGTTGTGATAATTTAAATTTGAATTTAAATTTAAATTTGAATAAGTGGAGTAAATAATGTTGTTGAAAACTATGGAAGGTTTTGGAAAGTTGGTTGAAGTAATAGTGGGTCTTTGATAAAATATAAGTTATGGCAAGTTGATAAAACTATTTGGTTTTGGAAAAATAGTAACGGGTATTGGACCATTCTTCCTAACCCGTAATTTCAGGGACGAAATTCTTTTAAGGGGGGAGGAATGTGACGACCCGAAATTTTTAGGCATTTGAAAATGGAATATTTAATTAACTTTAAATATTTGCAAGATAGTTCAATTTGGATTTCAAATATCAGTTTGAATTTGGCGATTGAATTTATTGAATTTAATAATTTGAAGTCGGGTAAAATGTTGAATCTGGAGTTTTAAGCCTGTTAAAAATAATTTGAAGGCTTGTAAAATTTATATTGATAGTGTTGAGGATAATAAAAGTTTTAAAATTGAATTTAACACTGATTTTTTCAGTTTTGAAATTTTATCGTTTAAATTGAATTTAAAAATAACTTTCCAAGGCACAGTCTCATAATTCGACAAAACAAGTGTGAGCATACGATATATAAACGCACTGAAATTTTATCGAAATTTAATATAATAACTGGGTTCAAAAGGCTATCTTCTCCATACGATCGAATTAGGGCTCGAAACCTTTTCCATTGCATTCGGAATAGGGGTATAACATTATAAACACCTAGCGGCACGCCTCGATAGGGGTTCGCAGTTTTAAGCTGCGTTAATCAAGAAAATTTGAATTTAAATTTAAACTATATTTTTATCCTGGTCAAATTCAGTTGAATTTATAGCACATCAAACTTTTTCTCCATAGCAGCCTTTGTCTCCTCTGAAATCACTGCAGCTTCCCTTAAGCACGCGAACTCCTTTTCAACATCACATCTTGCCCCCTCTTCCAGTATATCACGCTGCTGGATTCATTACTTTAAAATTTAAAATCATTCAATCAAGAATAGCCGCATCTTCCCTTTTGAAAAAAACAAAAGAAAACGAACCAGATATATTTAAATCTTCGTCTCCTCCTAAATCTACTCGAGCAGTGCTCGTTCTTCCTCATCAATGGTCGATTCCTCAACAGGGAAAAAAATAGGGTCGCGTTCGAACGCGAAGGCAAACTCGTACGCGAGGAGGAGGGATCGAAGTGGCCATGGGTTCGTGTCGAGTTTTGTGATAGCAAAAGGTTTCGTCAGGAGATGGGCGCGGCGGCATTGAAGGCCGTGGCTAGGGTTCACTCGCGATTGGGGGTTCGTTGTAGTGGCAGCCTCGATTTTCGTTCTCGATTTTGGGTTGAGCTAGGGTTATCATTCGAGGCGAGGTGCTCGATGTCAGGGGAGTATGCGCGTGATTTGAGGTGAGTGGAGGGTTTTAGGCAACGCGGAGGCGCGATAGGAGGCGAGCGATCAATGGGATCGGTCGACACTAGAGGGTTTCTGAGGTAATCTTTTACCTAAATTATTATCGCATAATTATAAAAATATATATATAGAAATATGAGGGTTAAAACAGGAAGTGAATGCAACACTAAGTTTATAGAACAGTTTGTTCTCTTAGGACTTTAAGTTTGTGTATATGCAGTAAGGTAGATTTTGAAAACAGTGAGTTTAATGTTGTGATTTCCAAAGAGTTTTGTTTTTATAAGGTTTAAACAGAAATATAGACGTGAACAAGGAAGAAAAACATAGGATTTTAAATGCTATAGAATTTATATGAATTTTTATAATGTATATACTTATTTAGGTAACAGAAGTTACTATAGATTTTGAAAATATAAGGATTTAAATGAAAAATGATGGATGTGGTGGTTAAACTGCTTCAGTTAACTTATTGAATTTTTGGACTAAAAATAATTGGTTTAAGGTAATTTTTATTTTAAGAATTTAAGTCAAATTATAAGTTAAATTAAATAAGTGAATGATAACAAATTGTTTGATTTAAAATTCAAGTGTTAATTAATTTATATAATATTTATGCAAGGTCTGAAATCGTATGAAGATAGTCGAGATGGAAATGGGTTGCAATTAAAAATCAAAGGTGAGTTAATCTTGCACATCTGGAATTTGATTTAAATTCAAATGGTTAAATTTAAATAATTGGTTAGATGATTGAATTGGTTCGATGTGCTATATTATATATAGTAGTATATATAGTATAAATTGGAGTGATTGATTTCCCTCATTTTATAGTGGATGAGACACTATGCGCTGCATAATAGCGGATGATATTATATGAATCACATATACCGCGATATTCCATCTTGAAGTGGAATTGGTATTATGCTAACATCTGTGGATGCGGAGAAACATGTTGGAGGAATCCAACTGGATTCCTCAAAGTTATTTAGATTGTTTAATATTCTTTGCTATGAATATTTGATATTCCGTGACGAATATTATTGATAATTGGAATATTGAATGCTATGGTTTGCTTGAATATATTTCAGTAGGCTGAGCTATCAAAATATATAGAATTGGATTTGTGGGAAGAAATATAAGAGTAAATTTTGGAAGTGAAATAATTATAGAATAGAAATAAGAATGAATTGGAATGAAATAAAAGCGATTTTTTAAAAACCGAAGTTATATTGTAAAGTAGAGATTTAAAACAAGTTTTAAATCAAAGTTAAATATGGAATTCAAGTTAGTGAATCGCAGTTTTTAAACAAATAATTTTTTTAAATTTAAACTGTTTTAACAACTTGAATGTTAAAGTGCATTTTTAAATTGATTTGAATTTAAAAATGAATTTGGTTTCAAATTCCTTTAAACTTCTTTTACAAAATGAGTGATTTATTTATTTAATGAAGTAAATATAAAGGTAGTTAATTACTGGTTGAGATTAATCAGGATTGATTAATATTTGTGGTTTAATTAATGATTAATTACTTAATGTAATTAAATTATATTAGGATAAATTAAAACGTAATTAGAAATCATTAATTTATACAATCAATGACGTAATTAAAGGTTGATTAATTTAGATTAATTAATCAATAGTAAGTGATATATGAGAAATTAATATAAGTAATTAAGGATTAATGTAATTAATTATAGATAATTAATTTGTGAAGTAATTAAAGATTAATTACTGTTTTTTTGTTAAGAATAATTAATTTATGTAATTAATTAAATATAACTACTTGAATGTAATTGAAGGATAATTAATCCAGGGTGATTAATTAAGATGGGTAATTAAGGGATGATTAATTAATTGAATTGAAATTAATTAATGTTAAGTGAAGGAATCTAATTGATTGAGGTTAGTAATTCAATTAGAATTAATTAAATTAATTTGGAAGTGATCGAGTTTGCTTATGGATGATTGAATGGCGTTGGATGCCTTGGATGAGTTCAAAGAGACCAGGGTCGGGCATTAGAAAATACGCGAAACCACTTCGAATTTTTATAGATTGATATGTGAAATCTATAGGCTGGAATGAAATGATTTAAGTGAATTGGACTATTTAATCTAAATTTTGTTACTTAGAAAATTGATATGTGAAATAAGTGATGCCTATAACAAATTATGAATTTGTAAATTAATATGACTTACGCTGGGTTTTAGATAAGTTGTATGCTTTGTATTCCATGTTTGATGGGTTTACTCATGCTGGTTTCCAGCCTGACCCGGGTGTTACTTTGATGTAATGCTCGGGTCAGACTGAATATTAAAGATTTTCAAGTAAGGACGTTCTGGAGCACAGGAGGCGAGTTGGATGGAAAGAACATATGGAGTGTTTTCCGCTGTATTACATTGTTGTATACCTGAGACATGATGATTGTGTATATCCAGTGTCTGTATATATGTGTAACTCTGATGTATTATAAATGTATTTGACAGAACCAGAATTCTTTTGTAAACTTTTATTATTTGATATTATATTTTATCCGCTGCCAATGTGAGATATTGATGTTTCTGTTCTTCTATCTCTTTCTTCTTTTTCCTAACTATCTGGAATTTTCGGGATCGAAAATTCCAGGTCGTTACACAAACTTTAGATACAATCAGATACTGAAGCATGCCCCAGACCAGGAATACAACAGTTTCGTTACTGATATGTCCTATAGTGCTATGTTGCAATCCCCAGATTCAAACTTAAGGACACTGGTGCTATACCAAAGGACGGTTAACAGATTGTTCAAAAATCAGATTAGCCAATCGATGAAAGTATATGTGGTTAATATGCTCGTGAGATCACGACTATCAAACGACCACATCGATGACTTGGCAGAGATATTCAGTGCTATCCAAAAAATGTAGAATGAAACTTGATCCTTTGAAATGCTCTTTCAGCGTTGCCTTAGAAAATTCTTGGGTTTCATCATCAATTCTTGTGGAATTGAGGCTAATTTCCATAAAATTCCAACAATTAGAGACATTCATGTACCGAGGACAACCAAACAGGTACAGAGCCTACGTTGGGAGATTAACGTCTGAAGCTGATTCAACTCTAGGGCCATCTACAAATATATTCTCTTATTCAACCTGACCAAGTGAGGGTAGAGAACTTTTGAATGGATTAACAACTGCGTTGATGCAATTCCCGCTCTGATAGATCGCTTAGAGAGACCTTCCATTTTACCAAAGTCGTTGGATCGCGAAGATTTATACATCAATTGGGCCGTGTCAACACACAACATAAGCGTCGTAATGTTATGTGAAGGGAAATGAATCCCAAGACAAGCATATTATGAAAGCTAGCCATTGACAAGCTCACCCTATTAACGTCTATATCGACCAGCCGCTACGATAGGTCCTATAGCAACCTTAGATGTCTGAAAGGTTACTCAAATGGAATATCGAGCTAAGCCAATTTAATATCACTTATCTCCCTCGGAGAGCTATCAATGGTCAAGCATTAGCATACTTCATATTTGAATTCAGTGCACTAGACGACTATCCGAAGAGCAGTGGAGAACCATCGCACCGATGGAGAACGTACACAGATGGAACTTCCAATAATCGGTATTCTAGCGTCGAAGTTGCGTTAATGACTGAACAATTGATCTACTACTCCCTGAAACTCAACTTCCCTGCAACAAATAACGAAGCTAAGTATGAAGCCTTGGTCACCACGCTCAAACTTGCAAGAAAACTAGGAGTGGAAACTTTGCATATCTTATGTGATTTCTGGTTAGTGATATGTCAAGTCAGGGAAGATTATCTGACTAGGGGGCAACGTCTTGCTCCTTATCTCAGCTTGGTCCTAGAGCTACTAGTCGACTTCGAGTATTACACCATTACATACATCCTCAGAGAAAAAAAATAAAAAAGCCGAGTCACTGGCCAAGCTAGCCAGTTCTGGGGATGCACGACAAATAAACTTTGTCCCAATTGAAATACTTGTTATTCCAAATATTGACACGACAAATAGAGTTTGTCCCAGTTAAAATACTTGTTACTCCAAGCATTGACATGACAAATAGACTTTGTCCTAGTTGAAATACTCGTTATTTCGAGCAGAAGATCGACTAGATCTTAGAGACAAAGCCAAAAAAGGAGTCATGGATGATTCCTATCAAAGATTATCTACAAAAAGGAATCCTTCTTGATAAAGGAATGAGAAATGGCATATCTTCCGTGAAGTTATTCCATGAGTTAGCACTTGTAAATTTTGTATTCATTGATATGAAGCACATCTTATGTAAGTCCATCTCATATCGGCAACCATTGATACAAAGTCTACCTTAATGCATGCCAGATCGATCTAGGAGATGAACGATACAAAGGAATGAATCAAAGCAACCACTATCGTTGTTACAACTTGAATTTCACATCGATCTAGGAGAAGATCGATTTGAAATTCAATCAAAGAAAAAAGAAGAAAAAAAATTGACAACGACCCATTAACGTGCAAACATGAACGAGAGTCAGGTTAACATACGTGCATGTATGCCGAACTAACATTCAATTTTCAAAATTGACAAGGATTGAATGCTCACCTAGCTACAGTCAAAACAGTGAAAAACAAATTGCTAGCACTCGATACTCGGTTACAACCAAACACTGCATGATCATCGGCAGTCAAGAACACAACATTTATATTACTGGAAATCAATCAAGAGTTACATCTCTTGACGAAATGACATAACTATTCAGCGAATAGGATAAAAATTTTTCAGAATGAAGATCATAGCTTTTCAAAACACGTCATGTTTACACAAGATGTACTTTGAGGGCCAAATGTTATCCTGCATTTTCGGCAAGGACTTGACTAGAAACCAAGGACAATTCATCTCGAAGATCGGTTATACATACCATGGATACTGGAAAATATGGTCCGAGTCCGGATCGAGCTACAATTAACATAGTACGACAAGCAAAGCTACGAAAGTCAACATTTCAAATTTTAGGTCAATCGGAGTTCGTATTCTCAAGTTATGGATCGACCAAAATCAAGAAAGAAGACCTCATTTCGTATCCATCATAATTCATATCCATCGAAATCAATCCTCTTCGTATCCATCAGCCCACAAGCATCAGTTCGTATCCATATCTATAGGCCCATCAGTTCATATCCATCATACAAAAGCGGCATGATTCGTATCGATCACTCATTTGAATGATACGAAGAAGAGAGCCAAAGATCAATGTGAAGAGCATATACAAACATCGATACGAGCTAGCATGCAAAGCATTGATAAGAAGAGCAATCCCCAAGTCCGGTATGTAGAAGGTGTGGTCAAATAAAAGAAGCAGTCTGCTAAAGTAACACTCGAATCTCCCTTGAACTATCGCTCAACATCACCACTACATAACTAATCGATACGTTGAAGATCGATATGAATATCGATCGATATGAAGGCATTGATACGCATTGCTCATCCTGCTTTCAAATCCAACATTGGATCGATCATAACTCAAAATCTACAAGTCAAAATGCTACCAAATTTTCACAGGAGCTTGCTTACCACCTCAAGAATATCTCTGATCGTCCTCATCCTAAAAGGAATAAATCTCAATCGATACGAATGGAATGAGGATCAATCCCAAATGATCCCAGATCGATCTGGTAGGCCGACCCACGCGTGAGGAGTATTCCTAGATCAAAAGAAGATATTTCCAGATTGCACCTATAAGTAGTGACCCTACGCTAACAGAAAAAGGACCTTTGACTCGGCTACGCCGTTACTCCACTGCAACTCCATTGTAACTCGATTATTAGAGTGTTGTACTATTGTAACCAGCTATCAATCATCAATAAACAACAAAACATTCAAAGTTGACGTAGGCTACAACGCCGAATCACTCTAATTTCTTGTCTTTTTCCATTTCTGCAAGCTATTATCGATGTGATTGCTAGATTAACCTTTTTTACATTTAATTTATTCACTTTGATCCCTTCAATCACAACTAAAGAGTGTTGTTCCCAATTTTGATAAAACACCAGTGGTTCCGCTTCGGCACATTTTGTGAAATAATCTACATCAACTATAGCATATTTGGCTCCTCCTTTTTCTATTAGAAGGACATCAATCAAATTGATCCCCCATATCGCAAATGGCCATAGGTTGACCATCTGCTTTAGTTTCGCTGAAGGAGTTCTCCTAATTTTGCTGAATCATTGACATCGATCACATCTTCTGGCGTGATTTGTAATGTCGTGATTTATTGTTAGCCAGAAGTAACCGTATCGAAGGACTTTCTTTGCCAGTGTCTATCCCTTAGTATGGTCTCTACACTCGCCTTTATGTACTTCCTTCAGGATTCATTGTGCTTAATTATCGGTCACACATCTAAGAAGAGGGGTCGAGAATCCCCTTGGGTAGAGTATTCCATCCTGTATCACGAATCGCGGCGCCTTTCGGAGGAGCTTCTTCCATTGATTTCAATCAGTTGGAAGGGTTCCCGCATGTAGATAGTCTTTTATCGGTGTCATCCATGTGTCTGGTTCAACTGTGGTCTCAAAAATCCATTCTACATCCATTTCATCTATGCTTGGGTTAGTTAAAGTTTCCACTGGGACCAACCCCAATGACTGAGCTTTGCCAGAGCTTGCTAGATTAGCCCAATAATCTGCCTTGGTGTTTTGCTTCCATGGTATGTGAGTTATAGTGTAGTGCTCGATGTCGCTTGGAAGCTCTTGCACCTTGATAGATACGGGGTAAGATTTTCACCATGTGCTTGGTACTCCCCTTTCACTTGACATACGACTATCTGGAATTGCTGTATGTGTGGATAGATATTATTTTTAGTTCCTTCACAACCTTTAGTCCTACGATCAGTGCTTCATATTTTGCTTCTTTGTTTGTAGCTGGGAATTCTAAGCGCAAAGCATAGCTAATGTCTCTCCCCTCGAGGGTTTCAAGTACTACACCCACACCCGTACAAAAGCTATTTAACGCACCGTCGACGAAGGCTTCCATCGCACGTCAGCTTCCAGCTGAACTTTTTCCTCGTTATCTCATATCGTAAATTCGACAATGATATCGGCCAGCCGCTAGTAGAAAAAATGAATCAGATGACAGATATGCTCCATTGTCTAAATGAATACCTATTTGTCGTCTATTTTCGTGCCGTCTCAATACATATCAGACCACAGAAATAAAGGTTGTCTGATGTTATAGTATCATTTCTAAAATTTTCTATTAGACAACATATAAATATTGACTGATATGTGTGTCAATTATAGTTACATTATATTTGCAAAGTAAATAATGAATCACAATTTTATTTAAACAAATATCTTACTTCAAATAAAATTCAAATTCAATACAACTTTCACTATAATTACATTTTCAAATACAATACAACTTTCACTATTCTTATATTTTCAAATAATACAACTTTCACTATCACTCTCATCTATACAAATTTTCTCTACACTTTCATATGTAACTTTTTTTTACTAGCACTCACATACACTCACTCAAGTTTATTTTTGATATTGATCTTCATTTTCTTGCTCCAGCTTGTGTCTAGTCATCTCTTATACCTATCAAATAAAAAATGCAGTTAAACGAAAAAGGAAACAAACCTAAACTGCAAAAATAAAATAAAATTTGAATACTAATATTGCCTCAGTTTATGGGTTTTTTTTCTCTTCATGTTTTATACGTGGCTAGACTAATCTTTATGTGCACGGACAACTTATGATATGCACAATGTATCACTATGAATATCACAAAGCCGAACATCAATTAAATATCACGGACTATTGCAAAGGTCAAGCCCGAAGGCTCGACACAGTGAAAATATGTACAAAGTCAAGCCCAAGCCTCATTGGGCTTAACTTAGGTGCACAAAGAAATGTAACTCAAACTAGAAAATCAAACCAAAAATATACAAACTAGAAAATTAAACTCAAATGCACACTTAGGTATATACAATGTCACAACAATAGTTCTACTAATGAACACATGAACAATTTAAAGCAGCTCAAGACAATTCAAAATATGGTACAAGTATGTATGTATATATAATATTATGTACAAGTATGTACCGAGGACTTAAAAGTGTAGAAGTGCAGTTCCAAAGGCCATGTATAAGTGAAAAACAAGTACACGTGCATATTTCATTTCAGTTCAAAACAGATTGCCAAACCATGTAGCATCTAATTTATATGTGAGCAACACACATATACACATGTACAAAATAAAAAAGATGCTAATATTTCACACATACATACATATGTATGTGTGTATATACATGGAAGAAACAAGAAAGATGATTGCATATAGCAGCAATAAGCAGTAATAAGCACACCTCGGTACCAAAATCAATATCGTGTAGAAAAACAAGTTAAACTAGGCAAGAATTCAAGATAGTGCACATAAACAAGCTCAGATAAAACAACAAGTGCGAACGCACATAAAATGGTTTAGAAAAAACAAGTTCAACTCAAAATGGTTTAGAAAATCAAAATGGTTCAGAAAATGCACATTCAACTGCCAGTGCATATAGGAGTAGGTCACTCAGGTGTCAGCACACTCAAGGATGTATACATGTATATATGTATACATAACTTCAATAATGGAATATACATATATATGTAAACATATGGTTCACAAATATATACGTACATATGTATGCATGTATATATGGTGCAGCGAACACAAGAAGACTGGAATATGGTGCGGCGAACACAAGTGCAGCGAATATGGTGTAGTAAACTCAAAATAAAACAACCAAGTGCATGCATGTACATATGTATCAGATCTGCTCAAATCAGTTTTAGTTTTAGGCAATAATGCACAGAAACAAGATGGATATATTTATAGTTCAAACCATAAGTAATGCACTGGAATAGTTTCAAGCAACAAGTGCACAACAAGTATATGCGAGCAATAAATGCACATACAAACATGTATATGTGAGCAATACATATATACACATATGCATATACATGTATATCCAGTAGTTTAGATTGATTGCTACTACGAAAGGGGGTCTGAGTGAGTGGCAACGCCCTTGCTGGCAGAATTTGAATTATCTAAAAGTGCAATGACCACGGTTTGCACACACATATAAACTACAACAGGAATTATCCAAATAGAAAGAATGAATACATATATACATACATATATATATATATGTGTGTGTGTGTGTGTGTATACATGAAAGTTCCATGTGATGAATTTATATGTTGAAATGCATCAAATCTCAAAACAGTTTAAGCATAGTGCACATGTATATACATACATATAGTACTATAAGCATATATTCAAATAACCAAGCATGGTGCAAACTTGTACGCATACACATGTATACATAACTAGCAACAAGTAAGAAGACACTTCATGCATTAACTAGTTCAACAACAACTAGCACTAATGCAATAGGCTAGCATCAACTAGTTTGACAATGATGATTTGACACAGCGAACCATAAGCACACTACTTCTAGCACTTCAAGCATCAACTAGTTGAAAAACAACAAGCACTAATGATACAACAGCAGTGGAGCATCAAAAGTGATACAAACCAACAAAGTTATAAAACAATAGAGAGAAAAACTCATATATGTACAAACCAATAGAGATAATACAAATCGACATAGATAAAAACTCCAAGAAGCACACAAATCATTGTAAAGATCAAGTTAGAATCAAAACCCAACAGTTCTAAAGAGATAAAACTCTAGGAAGAACATAATCCAGCAATTTAAATCATAATATAATCGAAAATATAGGAAATTGGTTCCTATATATATACTTATATCATCATTGGCAGAAAAAATCAAGTCGAGTACGAGCATAAATTGACAAAGGGAAAAAATCATAATAAACAATCTGAATAATTCGACAAGTAAAGGCACTCGCGCAATCAATCACTGGTAATCAAAGTATGAAAGCATCAAAGAAGAAGGAGTACTCTTCGCACTTCAAATTCCAAGCAATAGCTTTCGATCTAGAAACCCTAAATCAGAACGAAGACTAAAACCCCATACGGAACGGAGACAAAAACCTTAAATCGGAAAGAAGGCTAGGGTCGGTAGCAGATGATGGGTAGGAGAAGGCAACAGCGAGGGCAGAGAGGAGGATGAAGATTTTTTGGGCTACCATTTTTTTCTTTTAGCTATGAATGAAATAAGAGAGGGAAATAAATGAAAAAATATGGTTAGGAATTATTAATGCAACTTTGAGAGAGGGAAACAAAATACTGATAAAAGGGAAAAACCAAATTTTTGATAATTTCAATCAGACAACAGATGAAATGTTGTCTGATTGGCGTTGATGAAATCTCAATAGAACAAAGATTTCACGGGCTATGATACATAACTGATGGTTTTTCATGTGTTGCGTGAAACGGTTGTAAATATTGGGATACCAGCAAATCAAGCTTATGTTGTGTGATGGTTGTTGTCTATTTCACTTTGTGGCATAGTGAGTGCCTGCCCATTGATTGCTTTCCATGGGTGGTATATGACATCATATTGACTCAACTCTATATTCCACTTGAGTAATCATCTAGAAGTTTTGGGCAGGTATAAAACTTGCTTCAGGGACTGGTTAGTCAATACTTTAATTGGATGAGCCTTGAATTATGGTCGTGATTTCCAGGATGCGATCAAAGAGCAATACATTAGCTTCTCCAGTTTTGGCTAACTCTTCTCAGCTCCGGTGAATCATTTGTTAATGTAGTACATGGGTAGCTGGGTTCTTGTTTCTCCCTGCATGAGGGTGGCGCTCAACATGTACGGGAAAACTGCTAAATAAACAAATAAGTCTTCTCCATCGACCAGTTTTGATCAGATCGGGGGAGTTTCCATGTGTCGTATCTATTCCTCGAAAGCTGTCTGACAAGCGTCACTCCATTCAATGTTCTTATTTCCTTTCTTTAGTGCATCAAAGAATGGAATACACTCGTTTATAGCTTTTGAGATGAATCGACTCAGTGCTGCGACTTTTCCTTTCAAGCATTGAAGTTCTCTCTAGTTTTTGGGGGCTTGGACTTCCCGTACCACTATTATTTGCTCTGGATTCGCTTCGATGCCCCGGGCACTTATGTGAATCCCAATAATTTCCTAGAGGCTACTTCGAAGTTACACTTGAGTGGGTTGAGTTTCATTCCATACTTCTGGAGTATTTCGAACATTTCAACAAGGTTGTCTAGATGTTTAGCAGCTACCCAAGATTTGACCAACATGTCGTCCACACACACTTCCACAGTCCTCCCAATCTAGCATTTGAACATTGTATTCACCAGGCTTTGGTACGTTGCCCCTACATTTTTCAAGCCGAACGACATTACTCTACAGCAGTATCATCCTAAGTCGATGATGAAGCTGGTGCTCTCTTGGTCTAGTTCATGCATCAGGATTTGGTTATAGCCTAAGTACGCATCCATAAATGATAGCATCCCACTGTTCAATCCACTAATTGATCAATTAAAGGGAGCAGGAAGCTATCCTTCGGACAGGCTTTGTTAAGATCCGAGAAATCAATGCAGGTTCACCATTTTCCATTAGAGTTCTTGACTAGGACTGGGTTCGATACTCATTCATGTTAAGTTGCATCTTGGATGAAGCCGTCTGCCGTCTGTTTATCTACATCCTCCCTTAGTGCCTTGGACTGTTCGGGGCCTATGTTGCATCTTTTCTACTTTATTGGTGTTAATCTGGGTCGATATTAAGTGCATGACAGGCAATTTCAGGTGACACCCCACACATATCAAAGTGAATCCATGCAAACACATCCAAATTGGAACGGAGGAACTTGGTTAGTTCCGACGACATCTTGTTTTCAAGGTTCGACCTAATCTTAAGGACCCGCGTGGGGTCATCCATCAGACTGGAATAGACACTGTCAATTCGGCCGGTGCTGCCCGATCCTCCTCTAAGCTCTTCTTTCTAAGGTCCATAGCCTTATCGAATCGGCTATGGTCCCCAAGCTAGGTGTGGCTCTGTAGTTGCTATTCGGAGGGTTCATGAATGTGGAGTGTTTTCCCCACATCCTTTCCATTTTCCTTTCTTCTAGACTCGCGTAGTTCTGCGATGTAGCATTCCCGAGTGATGCTTTGGTCTCCTTTCATAATTCTAACTTCATGCTCGGTAGGTAACTTCATCGTAAGGCACCATTGGGCTAATGCTATTCTGAAGTAGGCTGGTGTGGGTCTTCCCAAGAATGCATTTTATGCTGACATTTCATCCAAGATCACAAAAGTCTGAATGAGGGTAACCCTTCGCTCGCCCTCTCTAAGCTCTACTAGTAGGTCGATTGTTCTTACCAATTATTTGGGTTCTCTTGTAAACCCTTGAATCTTTGTTTGGTATGCAGACATTCTTTTTATGCCAATCTTTATTCGATCAAAAGTACGTTTGAAAAGTATATTAACTGAACTGCCACTATCAACCTGCACTCGTCGGACTTTGGTGGGCCTAATTCTTACTGTCAGCACTATTGGGTTAAGAGTCAGAGCTTCAGTTGCTTCGGTGTACCAATTGTGGGACACTATGTCATCGCTCAAAACCTTTTTCAGCTTGATCAGAGTTTCATCATCTATTGCTAAACATGATTCCTTTGGGGCATGCTTTAATGAACTAGCATGTCACTCCATTTCTCCCCACTTCTTTACATGGGGTGTGGTCCATAGATATTGTTCCAATAATAAGCCTTTGGTCCGTTAATTTTACTCTTCTTCGCTAGTTCTAGCTTGATTTCTTTGTTCTCTAGGAGGTTGATGGATAGCAGGCTGATTGGGTTTTTTGGCTTTTTCATATATTATTGAACTCGGACCAATTCCTCAATGAGACTTTTTAGGTGAAGGCATTCGTTCATACTATGACCATGTGTCTCATGGAAGCGGTAGAATTTCCCTAAGCACTTTTGCTGCTCGGTTGCTTCTTTCCTAGGGGGTTCTTTTATTCTTCAGTCTCCTACATTGCGAGATAAATATTTTTCGGAGTGTCATTCAATGGGATGTATTCTTTCTTTCTAAACTCCCTAAATCTTTTGTTGTCACTACTATTATTTCTTTTATTGGAGTTCTGGTTTCTTCTTTTCTGGTTTCCGCTCTTTCACATGAATCCTTAAGTAGTCCCAGTACTGCGTGTGTTTTGACCTACCGCCACCTCACTCTTTCCGTTATTCATCTGTTGTACACGAGCAGCCTCTCTTTCTATCTCTTGCGCTTCCTCCAATCTCAAGTACCGGCTTGCTTTGCGACTTAATTCATTCCTGGTGGTAGGTTGCTTTATCTTAAGCCATTTTTCGAACTCCGTTTTCGGGTGAATGGCATGGACTAACGCCATAAAAACTGTATCCTTATTAGGGTTGGTTACTTCCGTTACGTTGGTATTGAACCGGTTTATGAAATATTTCAGTGATTAGTTGCGTCCCTGGGCCGACCCGGATAGAAACATGACATTCTTTGGTTGCACGATATGGAGTCTGAACTGGTCTAGGAATTTTATCGCAAGTTGGTAAAGGTAGAAATAGATCTTGGAAGGAGTCTAGTGAACCACATAGATGCCACTCCTTCTAGAAAATAGGGAAACACTGATAGAAAATGGCCTCTGGAGCATTTGCTCCGTTCATATACTAGCTATACTTGTATAAATGATTTTTTGGGTCCTTAGTTCCATCGTAGGAGGGAATAGTTGGCACAGTGAATTATTTTTATGTATCTTTCATTCAAGATTTCATCAGTAATAGGGGTCCAACTCGAGGAAGATTCCCATTCGTCATCCTTCCGGTTTTTCCTCTCATCCATCAGCCACTAGACCATGTATGCTATGCACGCCTCTGATGTTTGGCAATCCTGATAGTGGAAATTAGTCACTACACCAAGTGTTTGGTTCTACAAACAGTCCTAGCATGTGGGTTGACGCCTAGGTTCTCCTGTCTTCAAGAGAGCCACTCCCGTGGGACCCCATTGGCTTGCATTTGGCCTCACTGGGGTGGTCCGGATGTTTCTAGCATAATCAAACGCGATGAGATTCTCTTCCATCTAATTACCTTGCTCTCTATCCTATGAACTAGAGAGATTCACGGCTATGTCCTCCTGTGGGGTTTTGGCCCCTTGATTCAAATTCAAGTTCGGTTTCTTTACGTTAGGTGGAGTATTCTCATTTTCCTCCAGGTATTATCCTGTCATTACCCTTCTTAGTGGTTGCTTTCCATTCCCTCTATGTAGGCTAGAAATAAAGGAATTTTCTTGGTCCATAGTAATCAATGGTTCATGCATCGCCCTTGGGGCGGGGTTTGTTTGTAGGGTTATCAGAGCATCGAGCTTATCCATTAGAGCCTTTTGACTATTTTCCATTCTCTAGTTGATTTCTTTAGCCATCTTATTCAGCTCATCCCTAGTGACAACTTCATGCTGAGTAGAGGACCCTGGTGCTTGATTTCCTAAGTTAGCACCATTTACCTCAGCTTGTTGCAGACTAACGCCCTCTACAGCTATTGCTGCCCCTATGGATCTTTCAGAAGTAGTTCTTCTTCCAAGAGCCATTAAATCTAAAACAATGATTTCTTCAAGCAAAGACTGGGGTCTTACTTTTGGACCTACGAGATCCAAAGTAGATAGCTGGATTTTGATCCTGAGTGAGGCTCTCGGTGAAAGCACCAAAAAGTTGACCCAGAAAATGGACCGACACTCTGGTTAGAGTTTGAAAGCACGGGCCCTGTTTTGATAGAATAATATCACATATAACTGATAAAAAAGAAGAATAGTAAAAGAAAGAAGATAGAGAATTTTTATAGTGGTTCGGCTATTAATAAAGCATAGTCCACTTTCTAATTTTATTATAGACTAATTGCTATTACAAGAGATGTTCGATTATAAGGCTTTGATTGATTTCTTGCTAGATTGAATCCCCATAGTTAGAATTCACTGGAAAATGACAATTTATTCATTTGGATATTGTTGTGAGGGAGGTAGAGAGTGAACAATAATTCCAATAGGGATTCAGCAACAAGTTCGGAGAAGATCCTATTTATGTTGTAGGTAGGATGGTATTATATGGATCGAAGTGCTTTTGGGCCAGTCCACTTCACCATCCCCTCGTAAGTAGATAGACAACGACCTAGGGAGAGTTTGGCTCGCAAATCGAGGCAAAGCCATGGGTAGCTGGCGACCCATGGCGTATGGATCTCTAGCGACCTATAAACTTGGTTCCTTTGCGAGCCAAGGTCTTGGCCTCCTTTCGTAGTATTCTTTGGCTAGTTTGTTGGAAGGTTTGTGGAAAGGTATGGGTTCATGATGATGAAGGCACTTAGGATTTTTCAGGAGTTTGAAGTTGGAGACGTTTGCACAGTCTTTATTGTAGTAGTTATGTTTTTATGGTGATTCACTAGCTTTTGCGTTCAGCTGCTGGTTGGACTAGAAGAATGCTGATTTCTTGGGTTTTGTTGATTCCAGTAATTGCTTTGATCTTATAGCTTGGTTAATCCCTTGTATTAGCTTTTTTGGTCAACCACTGAACTATCCTATTTACACGAGGTTGTTCTATTTCTTATTGGTTCCTGCTGGGTCAAAAACCCAGATAACAAGGACATAGACTTGGACCTCTCCGATTCGAAAGATGGAGAGCAAATAAATGAAAGCAAGTTGGAAGGAAATGCCGATGCATTCGATAACGCCAAGGATATCCAAATTGCCCCAATCAGGCCAATCATAAGCCAATGGAATCCCAAGGGAATGGCTCTTCTAAAGACAGGAGAGCCTAGAATTCGGCCCACTCACAAAAAAGGTTTGCAAAGCCAAACACCCGATGTGGTTACTGACGATCGACCTGTGGATTACCAGACATCTGGGGTATATATCATGGACATGGTCAAGCGGATGAGGGATGAGAGTAAGAACAGAAGAGATGATGAATGGCGAGCCACTCAAGTAAGAATCCATTCACCAATGAGACTTTGAATGCGCGATACCCAGAAAAATTCACTATGCCAACTATTCCATCCTATGACGAAACGAGAGAATCGAAACCCCATCTATACAAGTACAATTGGTATATGGATGGAGAAAATGCTTCGGATGTCGTTCGATGTAGATGTTTCTCGATTTTTCTAGAGTGAATTGCATCCATGTGGTTCACGAGGCTTCCACCGAGGTCCATCTCCACTTTCGATCAACTAGCAATAAGATTCCTTGATCAATTAAGACCTCACACTGCACAACCTAAAGATGTGATGTCTTCATCCGGTCTATTCCATGGGCGAAATAAATCTCTAAAGTTTTTCATGAATCGGTTCAACACCACAATGACAGAAGTAAGCAATATGAATGAGGATATCGTTCTTATGGTCTTGGTCTGCGCCATCTACCCCAAAACTGAGTTTGGTAAATGGATCAAAATGAAAAAGCCTACCACTAGGAAGGACTTTGACGGTAAGGCGAGTCAATACTTGAGATTGGAAGAGGCATAGAAATTAGAAAGAAAATCTACTAGCTTACAACCGATGAACGTTGGGTAGAGTAGCATAGTGATATACCATGATATGAATACCTCTGGGGCTACTGAAGGAAGTGTGGGAAATGACGGAAAATAGAAAAGGAAGAATCAGAATTCCAACAAATAAGATTGTAACAATAAGAGGCTTAAAGGGTTCAAGCCCGAAGATTACACCTCGCCCAATGAAACTACAGAAAACATCTATCTTGCAACACAGGGGACAGGGAGTACATGAAACCCCTAGAAAGAAAGCAACTGAACAACAAAAGCGTACCGAAAAGTACAGTCGCTTCCATGAAATGCATGGCCACAACACGACTGACTATTGCCATCTAAAGAACTTGATTGAAGAGTTGATATGGGAAAATAAGCTTCAACAGTACGTGAGGAAAACACAAAATCTTGACCAACTCGTGACTCCCCAAGCTCCTAAGGATCGAGGAAACAAAGCTAGAACCAGCGAAGAGGGATCTAGACGAACTGGCCAGAGACTATTCATTAGAACGGTATCTGGAGGACCTCATCTGGAACAGAGTAATTGAGGGGAAATGGAGAGATATGCAAGGTCATTAAAACACACTCTGAAGGATTTGTGCCTCACGATCGAAGATAGAGCCCCTGCCAAGCAGTAGAGAACTATTATCGATGATATAGATTACCAAAATCAAGACACTAAAGGGATTGAAGCTCCAACTCTCAATCCTATGGTTGTGGCAGTGGGATTAGACCGGCCATGGTCTGACGAGTATTGGTTGATAGCGGCAGTTCTATGATTATTCTTTTCAAATGCACCTTTGACTAGATGAAAATCAGCATGAGAGACGTATCTGCCTGCCAAACAAAAATCTAAGGATTTACCAGCAAACCCAAACTACCCGTCGGGATGATTGACTTCCTATAGAGCTTGGGGAAGGCGACGGAAGGCTCACCTTCATCCAACCTTTCGTGATCGTAGACGAAACTTCTACATACAATTCCTTCTTAGGATGGCTCGCTCTGGCGGATTTCAAAATAGAATTAGCCCAGTGGTGCCTTACCATGAAATTCCCAATAGAGAATGAAGTTGGGGTGATTAAAGGAGATCAAAATGCCGCCATAGAATGTTACATCGTTGAACTGTGTGAATCTAAAAGAGAGGAAAAGGCGTAGAATATGGGGAGAACTCTCCACATTCACAAAACCTACCGAATAGCAACTATAGAGCCACCTTTGGCTTGGGGACCAAAACCTATTTGATAAGGCTTTGGACCCTAGAAAGAAGAGTTCAAGGGGGGATCATGCAACACTGGAAGAAATGAAGATGTCTATCCCAATCGACATGGATGACCCAACATGGGTCTTGAAAATTGGATCACACCTTGAAACAAGATGCAATTGGAACTCACTAAATTTCTATGCACCAACTTGGACGTGCTCATGTGGACACATTCCGATATGTGTGGGGTATCACCAAAAATTGAATGCCATGCACTTAACATTGATCCCAAGTACACACTGGTAAAGTAGAAGAGGCACAGGTTAGGGCTCGAACGGTCAAAGGTGTAGAGAGAAGAAGTAGATAAGCTAATGTCCAATGGTATTATCCGTGATGCAACCTACCTCGTATATGTATCTAATCCGATAATGGTCAAGAAATCCAATGGGAAATGGCGAATTTGCATCGACTACTCGGACTTAAACAAAGCCTGCCCGAAAGATAGCTTTCATGTGCCTAGGACTGACCATCTTGTGGATGGGATGGCTGGACAAGTACTGCTATCATTTATGGATGCATAATTAGGATACAACTAGATCCTGATGCACAAATCTGATCAGGAAAACACCCACATCATCACCGATCTAGGATTATGCTACTACATGGTAATGCCATTTGGTTCAAAGAAAGTTGGGGAAACCTACCAAAAATTTGTAAATGCCATGTTCAAGCATCAGATCAGAAAAACCATATAAGTCTATCAGGATGACATGTTTGTTAAATCACGGATAGCTGCCAATCACTTAGATAATCTCGCCAAAATGTTTTAAATATTTTGAAAATATGGGATGATGCTCAATCCTCTTAAATGTCACTTTGGTGTAGCCTTCAGAAATTTTTTGGGATTCATAGTGAGCATCAGAGGCATTGAAGCAAATCCAGAGCAAAAAACTGCAATACCAGAAGTCGAATCTTCAAAGAAAAAGGAGTTACAAAGCTTGAATTGGAAAGTTGCAACGCTAAGCCGGTTCACCTCAAATGCCACCGACAAATATAAACCATTCTTTGATACACTAAAGAAAGGAAAGAAGAATTTCGAATGCAATAGGGCTTGTCAAACCACGTTTGGAGAGTTGCTATGACATATGGAAACCTCTCCAATCCTATCGAAGCTAGTAGACGGAGAAGACTTTTCATCTACTTAGCTTCTTCGCTCATGCATTAAGCGCTGCTCTTGTACGCGAGGAAGCTAGGATCAAGCGACCTGCATATTACATCAGTAAACGTTTTACTAGAGTTGAGAAAAATTATTTGAAATTGGAAAAGCTAGCGTATTGTCTCTTGATTGCATCTATGAAGTTATGACCATATTTCTAAGCCTATGCGATCAAAGTATTGACCAATCAAACCTTGAAGCAAGTATTGTACTGCCCCGAGGCTTCTGGGCAGCTCATCAAATGGAATAATTAATTAAGTCTGTATGAAATCACTTACCATCCTAGAAAGACAATCAATGGGCAAGCATTGGCAGATTTCATCGCTGAATTTTCCATACGGGATAATGAAGAGGAGATAACAATGAAAGAGGAAACACGATGGAAGCTCTTCCGTGATGGTGCATCTAATAACTTCTGCTTGATGGCAGGGGTAGTGCTTAAAACTCCCAAAGGATGAGTCATTTTCCACACCTTACACTTGGAATTCCCTGCGACAAATTATAAAGTGGAGTATGAGGCATTGATAGCGGGACTGAAAGTCATGAAGGAACTCAGAATAAAATCCATTCACATATACACTGACTCTCAACTAACCGTCTACTAGGTGAAAGGTGAATACCAGGCTCGAGGAGAGAACCTTGCCCCATATCTATCTAAAGTGAAAGAGTTGTTGAATGACATTAAACATTGAACCATAACTCACATTCCAAGGGACCAAAACAGGAAGGATAACTTCTTAGCTAAACTGGCCAGCTTCGGAGAAGCTCAATCATTGGGACTAGTCCCAGTTGAAACCCTGACCACTCTAAATATAGGGGAAATGGATATCAAATGGATTTTTGAGACCACCATTGAACCATAAACATGGATGACCCCAAACAAAGACTAATTGCTTACACGAACTTCCCATAGATAGGAACCAATGAAAAAAGCTTCTCTGGAAGGCATTGCGATTTACAATACAGGATGGGATACTCTATCGAAAGGGGTTTTCTTCCCCCTTGCTCAGATGTCCGACGAATGATGAAGCTCGATGGATTCTGAGAGAAGTTCATGAAGGCAACTGCAGAGAC
Source organism: Allium cepa (assembly GCA_030765085.1). Taxonomy (NCBI): domain Eukaryota; kingdom Viridiplantae; phylum Streptophyta; class Magnoliopsida; order Asparagales; family Amaryllidaceae; genus Allium; species Allium cepa. The sequence continues at coordinate 77,557,923 of CM060946.1, forward strand.
AATATCGAGGGGCAAACCCTTGCAAAGAAACTCCTCCATTACAGGTATTTCTGACCAACGGTAAACCGTAACACAACATATTACGCCAGATGGTGCGACCATTGCCAAAGATTCAGCAAGATCAAAAGAACTGCTTCAACAGAGCTAACACAGATGGTCAGCTCATGGCCATTCGCAATATGGGGAATTGATCTAATTGTGTATGCCAATAACTAATGGAGGGGCTAAATATGATATACTTGCCATTGACTATTTCACCAAACGGGCCGAAGAGAAACGACTGGCCAATGTTACCACAAAGAAAGCTTTTACTCCAAAAATTAGTTTTTCAACTCCGTCGAAACCATTATGAGTAGAATTCAAAGAAGGACAAGTGAAGAAAGTTCATACTAAACCTTTCAAAGAGTCAAAGGGATGCAACCATCAAAGTCTGGAAGCTTCAAAACCATTCGAAGGCATCGAAAGGTCTCTACAATAAAGGTCTAATGGGTTCATACCTTTTGAAGGAGACAAAGGATTCGAATGCACCCTTCCGCTATTAATAACCAACTTTCAACTGGCTCATTTCATATGCATGATGACATTCCGATTGAGTCAAAGCAATACCATTCGAAGACAATGAGAACAACTACTTGCAAATGTGCCAAACCTTTCGATACCAAAGGTTTCGCCTTTATTTAAACTATGTGAAAGCAAGCATTGTCCAAGACAACCCTTTCAAAAGTTATGGTAAGCTTTTCGAACCAATCGAAACTAATGTGATCTGGGAGGGATCCGCATTACATCAGATGCAAATACTCAAGCGTAACCAACATCATCGAAACCATTGGATAGTACCCATCAAAAGAGTTGAAAGCACATAGAAGACAACTCAAAGAAGAGTAGTGCAACCATACCTTTCGACAAAGGCGACAACAAGCTTAAGTCTTTCGGTAGCCACCTTTCGACCAAGTTGAAAGCATCAGGGTCGAAAGCTGCTGACCCATAACTATTAATAAGACCCTAGGGGTCACGTTTTGGGGATCCGGTCCCTCCCTTTGCAAACTTATACTTCTTTAATAAAAAAGTGTTGTAGTCCTAATTACAAGATTAATTAGAGGATTTGAAGAAATAAAGCCATCTTTTGCCTATAAAAGGGAAGTTTCAAGTATTTTAGATCACTTGTCATTTTTTTGTCAGTTTCACTCTTGTGTTTCAGGTTTCTCCTTCATCGAAAGGCCACTGTCAACATAGTTGGAACCAAGCAAGATTTGAATAACTTCAAATTCATACTTCAAGTAGCCCATCATTCAGTTTTAGTTTTCGGCAACGTCTAAACCCTTTACCTAAATACTACAGCTTGAGATTACTAATTAAAACCAGGAATGTTAAGCTCATGGCTTTCTAGCAGTCGAAACCCCGATCTTGAATTCCTAGACTAAGTTTTAACACTAAAACACTCTCGCTTTCGATAGAGTTGAAAATTCTGCCTAAGATTCAAGGATAAAATCCCAGCTGACCAACAACCAAAGCTTTCGATAAGGTCGAGTCCCGTTATGAGAAACCTCATCCAGGCTATTTCATGTGTTTAAAAGAGGAAAGATTTTAAAAGAGAATCTACACTAACTCGACAGGGTCGAAAGGTCATTGAAACCAACCATTTTGGCTGAGTCAAAAGGTCACCCTGGTTATCTTTTGTCTACTAAAACCTATTTGGAAAGGAATTTAAGAAGGATATATTCCTACCCTTCCACACAATTTTCCTAAAGAATAATCTTCATTCCTTAGCACAACTTTAGGGTGTTGACAAGAAATCTTATTAACATTTTTGGCGCTAGAAGGAGGGCTTGAACCTCCGACTTAGATAAACACCCAACACCACTATTCTCTAATCCTACTTAACTCTATCTGAAGTTCATCTACTTCAGTTCAATCATGGCTAGAAGAATCATAAGATCGGAACAAGGATCCTCTAAGCCACATGAGATAAAGTTCTCGTCAAAATTTATCCAAGATTCCAATCAAAATAAAGAGAAAAGGTTAAGGATTGAAGCTTTAAGAATTATAAACAAGAAAAAACCAGAATCATACAATCCTGAAAATGGAGCATCAACCTCTTTAATGTTGGCCCCACCCCTATTTTTGCATTAGAAAAGAAAACAAACGAAAGTGATAATGTCTTCAATCAAATGAGAAGAACAATCCAACATTATTCCAAATTCACAATCTTTGAGAAAGTAATAATGGATGATTATAATGCCTTTGCACATAAATGGAAACCAACTACAGCAAGAGCACTTCAACCACAAGAAATTCATAGGGTGGTAAAAAGAAAAACAATCGAAGAGTGTGAAATAATGAGGCCAAGAAGCAAAAAGCCAAAAAGCCATCCGCAAGAATCAAGTTTCAAGTCTAGACTTCCAAAAGAGTACAATTTGAAAACTTCCAAAGAGAATGTCTAGTTGCTTACAAGGGATGAGCTTAGCTACTGGCCATCATAGAAAAAGAGGCCAATACAAGCAAAAAACCAGGGAAGATCCTATTGTCATTCCACATAATGAATGGTCATGAAACTAACCATTATAGAGCCCTGGTGGGGTGATCATAAATTTCTTTTGACAAGGAAAGATTAAAGAATATGCGAAGAAAATTTGGGAAAGAATCAATAAAGAATTACTTTTCAAAGAAAAAATCCACATGGTTGGAAGTGAAATGCTCCTTATATTTGGATACTACTTAAGATGGTAGTCTACCTAAGATGGTAGAAAAGCCTCTATCTGCACCGAGTTGGCCAGGGCAGAGCAGCTCCTGGAGGGTGGGTAAGCCTTTAGTCGTGTTATGAGATGGCCAGGTTAAAGCACCAGACAAGCCCTTGGCTGCTCCTCTGGTCAGGTCAAGGCATCTCTTGGAGGGAGGATGGATTAAGCCTTTTGCCGTGCCATAAGATTACCAGGTTAAAGCCAAATACGCTTTTATCTGCTCCATGCTATGGCCAGGGTAAGGCACCTCTTGGAGGGAGGATGGAGTAAGCCTTTATCCATGCCATAAGATGGCCAAGGTAAAGCATCGAACAGCCCATGTCCACGCCGCAAAAGGGACAGGGTTGGGCGACTCCTGGAGGGAGGTCCGGTAAGTCCTTGGTACCAGCCTCCAAGACGAGCTAACCATGAGCACCAGACAACAATGGACTAAGACATCCAAGCGCAAGAAGAGGCCCATCAAACAATGGAGTAAGATGTCCGAGCCCAAGAAGAGACTCATTCTATAATGGACTAAGATGTCCAAGCCCAAGAGGAGGCACATTCAGCAGTGGACAAAGATGTCTAAGCCTGAGAAGAGGCTCATCAGATCATGAACTAAGATGTTCAAGCTCGAGAAGAGGCATTTCAAATTATGGACTAAGACCTAAAAGCTCAAGAGGCAACTAGAAAAATTACTTCTATACAAAACCTGAAGGGATCACACATCAAAGAAGTAGAACAGAGCTCCACTAATAAATACCCGAATCTTGGTTTCGAGACTTTCATCTTTAAACATCGCCTATTAATACTCGAATCTAGATTTCGGGCCTTTCATATCTAAATATTGTTAATTAATACCGGAATCTGGGTTTCGAGATATTCATTTTACCCGAATCTGGGTTTCAGGTCTCTATCGATTACTGATAATTTTAAATACCTGAATATGTTTATCGAGACAATTACTTATTTGAGCCCTAATCTAGGTTTGAAATTTCAATAATGGAATTTTATTTATCTATGACAGATGCCCAAATCTTGGTCAAAAAATACACTCAAGAGAATCATTGTTATAAGCTTTTGTTAGTACCCGAATCTAGGTCTTGGATTTCTAATTTTTTAAATTTCACTAAATCCCGATGATTAGTCTCCGAGATTCTATTACAAATATTCAGACAATGATTTTTTTATTCAATCCCTTGTTAACTATCTCTTGAAAATTCTATTTAATATTTATATTCTTATGTTAAGACGGATTTTCCTATCAATAGATTTCAGATATTTCAGCCAAATCGTTGAAGTTAAATTCTTAAGCATATCTCATCACGGTTGAAGATGGGATCTAAATGTTTAACGTATACTATTTGTCATGCATTTATATAATGGTTTGTTGATTTAAGCAAATAATATCCATAGACGGGTATGTAAATTTCAAGCAAACAATTAGAAATATTGTTTGCTTCATACTTTCGAGGGAAATCAGAACAGCGAAAAGGAATAGGAGATTCAGCAAATTCGATAGTAAGGAATGAGCTATCAAAAAGCATTTTAGGAGTGACATTACAAAAAAGGATTACAAATCAGGTGATATTTACAAAATTAATATGATTTACATAAGTCTTGAGATAATTTACAAAATTATGATGTTACTCACATATGTACAAGACGAGTTTATTCACATCAAACATACAAATAGATTACAAATCATTAGCAGCCTTGTCAAGATTCTCAGCAACTGAAGGATCTAAAACATGAAGAATTGCAGCATGGAGAACTTATTTGAGTTTCTTTTCATTCCTTCTTACTCTATCTTCGTCATCGATCATTTCAATTTTAGTCTTCAAAGCACGGTTAAAGCTCTATTCGCAGCCCTGAGGGATTTGCTAGCCCTTTCTAACTCTACGGCGCGCTTCCGAAGGAAGTAATAATCGTGTTCGAGCTTTTGATTCTTAGCAGCATACTCAGTAATAGTTTGAGAATATTCGCCTTCTATTGCTCGTTAAAATACTTGGCTATTTTGAATTTAACTTTTCGGCACTAATTCCCTGCAACATTTATGTCTAAATCCGGGGAGGGTTGAACATAGTAGGGAATTTCTGGGCCGCGAGATGTGTTGACCTTGTAGGTTTAGTAGCCAATGGTGTAGTATGAGGGATTGGTAGGTCCATGCTTGAAATCTTATCCCCCATGATAAATTCCAATGAAGCAATTTGTGCCTGACTATCCTTCAGTTTCAATTCCAAGTCACTTATTTGCTATATAAGCTCTGACATCTTGTTATCAAAGTCGATTGAGGGATTTATCTTCACCCGTCACTTCAGAGCGAAAATAGTTTCAACCTTACTTTTAACTTCAGCCTCAAGATAGGTAGTGTGATCCTTTTAGTTATGGCAATGGTTTTCAGAAGAAAATATCTTTTGTGCCATTTCAAAGCTTCGATGCAACCGAAGCATTCTAATAAGATATTGTTGCTAAGCACAATGCCTCCACTTGATTTTCAACAATTTCTCCCTAAGAATATCGACACATGATCATAAATAAAAGGGGAAAGAAATTGTGGATAGTTATAGCTCCTATTTAGACAAAATAAAATATAATAAAACATCGTCAAAATCAAAACGAAAAATTTCTTTATTATTGCAACAAGGGATTACAACTCAAACAACAACAAAGTCAAAAATACAATTGACAATTGATCGACATCTAAAGCTTAGAAACTACATTTTTAATTTTGACTAATGAATTGGCGCAAAGATTAATTGTAGAATCAAAGGGAATATTTAGTCCCTCCAGGATTAACTCTAGCGGACATTTGCTACAGTCCCAATTCCCAGTTGGAGGACTATCATGACCGCAAATTAATTTTGTATGAAATATCCTGATTTCTTTAAGGAAAGTCCCTTTCTCAATGCCAAGAAAATCAAACTGAAGTCGAGGGTAATCCAAGTAAAGTTTTTGTAGATTTATGAGGAAGCAGTATCTTGCTAATTTTGAAGATTTTAATATTAATGCCTTTTCAAGATAAAATTGTTTCAACTTGGCGTATTGACTTAAATGATCTCTAGGGACAAGTTTTCGAGGAAAAATCATTCTATAATAATGCAATAAAATGGAGCTAAACATAAAAGGCAAAACTAAAAAATATATTTATAAATCAATACAATGTTACATGTTACAACTATTCATCCAGTTCATACAGTACAGATTTAGAAAATAATTCAGATACAAACTTTTTCTTGTAACACATAGGTTTTTCTAGGGGAGATCTTGGGGAATCGGTTTGACCCATGGAAAGTTCCAACAAGCTCCAGGATGCGGGTCAGATACGAATTCATCCAAGTATCTCTTATGAAAGCGCCTGAATAAACCCCTCTAAATTCACCTAAGTATGAGAATTCAATTATTGAGTGTTTATAGTAAGCTTTATATAAGAAGTTGATTAATATGACTCTCTCTCTATGATCAACATCCAAAATAAGGTAAGTAACTCCCAATTTTTCTTTAAGAGCATGTCGTATTAGAAGCATGCTCTCTTTAATAGGGGCAGCATTGTGATGTTTAAAAGATGCTAGCGCCAAGGAATTCTTGTCAAGCCTGTGATACTTATCGGAGAGTACATTGTGCTCTTTTATCTGTTTGTCTAACTCCATATATAACTTGTTAATTTTAGTGTCTTTTCTCTCAAATTTTGTCTTATACGGGAGGATGGACTTCTTCCTTATCTAAAATGAATGATTAGTACTATTGTTATTATCTGCGAAGAGAAAGATGTTTAAATAGAGAATCCCATACTTGTGATTTTAGGATTGAGGCTTGGGAAACCTACTCTTTCCTTATAGGTTCTTCGACATTAACAGAAACATGCCCATCCTCATGGGGAGCAGGAGGCCGATAAATTTAGGCGGGGTAGTTACATGAAGGGTTTGCTCTTTTTCTGAAGCTTTGGTGTTGTCATCACCATCTTTGTTAGAAGCTTTGTTATGATCTCCGCCATCTCCACCTGACCCCTGACCACCGTTGATGTTGTCATCATTGCCGCCATCATCATCACAGTCATGATCATCACCTTCTTCCCCGATGGCATTATCGTTAAGACGACCCGACTTTTTCTCCATAAAAAATCGTACCATCTTTAAGAAAGAAATGGATAGAAAAGAGAAAAGAAAGAAGAGAAAGAAGAAACAACACTAGAATCTCAACAGCGGAACGAATAAATTATATTAATAACATAAGTATTACATAGTATGCATCAATTATCAGAGTTATACAGACAATACATCACATACTAGACAGTTATAACACATGTCTAGTTATTACAACTCAATACACAATACAGAAACATTCAAAGATACCATCACAGCGGAAATTATAAATTTATACGCGGAAGCCTCCTCCTCCATTGCTCCTCCACAATTCGTCAAAGCTAATCTGAATCCCTTGGCTACTCGTAAAAATTTGAGTACCCAAGAGTTTAAGAAAAACAGAAATAAACTCCGGGTCAGACATGGGTCTGGTGTGAGTAACAGGTTAAAGTTGCTTAACTTTTGAAAAACCTTTGAAAACAGAAGGTATCACGTAAGACTTCCCACACATAAACATGGAAAAGTTTTTACCTTACGCTAACCAAAGCATTTGATAGGAAATCCAGTGATATTATAATAGTGTCTAGAGTTTTCAAGTAAAATATAGAAATAGCTGGAATGCTTACATCTCACGTTCCAACATAGTTGGGCACAACTAATACGTATGACACTTATTGGATTTTGGATTCCATCAATGGCAGGGCTACTTGGGTACCGCCCGTCACAGTATGTGGCCTAGATCACCGTACCGAGTAGTACGCCCGCTCCCCTACAACACAAAGCCGGAACCATTCCTTACTGAATAGTTCCAACGAGACCACCCCGCAGTTGTGATCACCAACCGCACCACTAAGCCGAAAATAAAGGGACATCTAGACAGTGGTAAATCTCGTCCTACTTGGGCATGACCCACTTAGCCTTGCTGCACCTCCCCTGTTTTAGAAATTCCCAATTGATGAGGCATGAGGCTACGAATACCTTTATAGGACATATCGATTAGAATGCTTATCGTCCACCTGACGATGTTATGAAAGCATTCAATCCATACAAGTTCGTTCTGGTTTCGAACGAAACCGAAGGCATTATCTCGTTACACTCATTTTGGAATCACCCGCAGAGTTAACGACGATAATCCTTACACTCTGAATCTTCATCTTCACTTCAGATTCACAACCTACCGTTAATTTGGATCGATGTGGTTTTCGGATATCCAAATATGGAAATCCGATCCCGGTCTCATTGAAATCCAAACCGTGTCTTTTAAGGCCAAGTTGTCTTAAAGTTTAAAACAATTCAATTATTTATATACACACAGATAGATAATTCACAGATTCATAGTAGATAGTCAACATTATCATCACCAACAGATAATCCATATCAGCATTCACAATGCAACCAATACATCCATATCATATAACATTACTCATCTCATAGCCGAGATTACAAACCATACATGGCAACCAATATCAGTCATTCATACATAAGTAATGATCTAATGATCACACCATCTATAATTAATTTAAAATGAATTAAATTAATTACATCATCATTTTAATCCTGCTTACTTAACCATTAATTGATTACAAATCAATTAAATCATCATCATCTCATTATTTATTTCAATTTAATCATTTCAGATTAACAATTTCCTAATTATAATAAGTAATTAGCTTTTAAATTAATTACACAAGCTAATTATACTTAACACTTACAATAATTAACTTTAATTTCTTAATCAATTAATTAAGTAAAGTTAATTACATAAATCATTTATTCATTATTAATTATTCCTTAATTAATCAATTCTAAATTACATCATTAATTAATTAATTAATGATTTCTAATTACAATTTAATTAATATCTCTATTAAAATTAATTACATTAAGTAATTAATCTGCAATTAACCACATATATTAATCACCCTTGATTAATAACAAATCCAGTAATTAACTACCCTTAATTACTCATTCCATAAATTAATTACTCTTAATTAATCATCTCAATTAATCCCTTGATTAATTCCAAAGTAATTTAACATAAATTACTTCCATCATTAACACCTTTAATTACATTCAGTAATTATCAACTAATTACTTCCCTAAATAATTACAATCCCATTAATTACATTAAGTAATTATTCATCAAATCATCAAGTGTTTAAATTAATTAAACTTAATTAATTAACCTAAACCAATCACATTAACCTTAATTAATTACATTAAGTAATTAATTCATTAATTACTTCCATTAAGTAATTAAACTTAAACAAATGATTATTATTAATTAATTAATCTAATTAACTATCAAAATTAATCACATTAATTAATTGTTAAATAATCTTAAGTTAATGACCTTCATTAACTTTTCTTAATTACATTATTAAGAAGTTAACTTAGATTAATCATTATTAATCAATATTAATTAACAATTAATAAATTCCTACATATTAAATTAATTAAGTGTTAATTAAAATCTTAATTAATCCTTAATCACTTGATTAATTAATTCTTTAATCATTAAGAAAAATTAATCAATAACCCATAATTACATATTAATTAACCTTAATTAATTAATCTCAAGTCTTAATTAATCCAATTAAAAATTCTTAATTATTTAATTAATCATTCTATCATTATTTAATTAAATAATTAATTACCCATTTAAATTTACTTAATAATTTAAATGAACATAAATCATTAAAATTTTATTTATCTTTAAGATAAACATTCCTTACTTAATTAAGCATTTAAAACAAATTTGTTTCAAATTTACTTTAAATTCTATTTAAACTTCATTTTAAATTTTAAGATTTTAAAATGAATACAAATTTTAACTCAAACAAGATTTTAAAAACAATTCAAAATCTTTATCTCATATGTTAAAAGAAACATACACTTTATAAAATAAGTTTAAAAGAATTTAAATCCCAATCAATTTTAATTCAAATCAATTTAAAAATTACTTTTAAATTTTCAAAATTGAAATACAGCTTTTAAACTCATTCTAGATTTAACTTAAATCTTTAAAACTTTTCTTACAATCTACATCTTCATTTAAATGCAAATCATTTAACCATTTTAAAGTAATTTAAATAATTTAAATTTAAACTTTATTTTATTTTAAAAACTGAAGTTCAAACCCAATTTTAGGTTTTAAATCTCAGATTCAAACTTACTTTATATTTTTCAATTTAAACTTTCAGTTTTAAATTCAAAACCAAATACCCTTTTATACTTAAAAGTTTTTAAAAAAAAACCAAACTTAAATTTCTAACTTAAATTATTTAAAAACTCAAATTAAAACAAATTTTAAAACATGTTCAAACTCAGGTTTAGCTTAGTTTAAACTTTTAGTTTACATTTTAAAACCTACTTTTAAAACTAAAAACAAAAACAGGTTTTCTGGTTTATTTAAGCCAAACTTGAATTTTAAAAATTCAAATTATTATAAAAAGCAGAATTCAAACTATTTGAATTCATATTTAAATTCAAGTTTTAAATCCTAAGTTGAAATTTCAGTTTATATTTAAGACTTGCTTTTAATTTTCAAAACAGCAAACAGGTTTCTGTTTACACTCTAAAACCTGAAACACAACTTCTACTCGAGCAACCCCTATATTAACTTCAAGTCGAAAGTCTTACTGCTTCGATTTACTACTTAAATCCCCCGAGACCATCCCGAGCAACAAAATCTTGAAACCACCAAATATTACACCAGCATCCCACTTCCTCTGTGCACCTGCACATCGACTCTGGCCATCATTGGCCAACCACACGACCACCCCTCAGTCATCATCCAACTCCACAGTTCATCCATGCAACCAATGCATCAATTAATACCCTATATCATGATCGAGTCAAGAATATCCCAAACCTGGAAACAACAGAACCAAACAACATCAACCTGTCAACGGCCTCGTTGCTGCGACTCCGGCCACCATCATCTTCGAATCTCTGGCGACGACTTCATTAATCCATCAACCTCCATTTCCCAAAACCCTAAGCCATTCGATCACGTTCATTTTCCGGAATGATCCATTTTCGCCAACCAAGTAAAAACTAGGGTTCAAAACCCAAAATCAAAATTTCAACCTCCAAATCGAAATTCAACCCAATCTAAAATTTTTCCCAACATCTCTGATATCTCCTACTCCTCCAGAAACAATTTCATCACCTCGAACCACTTGTGGCAACAGAGATGACCAAAAACTCAATTTACAGTAAAATCTAAACTGTACTTTGTTTTTGATATTAAAAGTCGTAATTTTACTTTTTAAAATCAAAATTTTGTATGAAGTTTTGATTCATAATCCTGAAAGTTTAAATCAAGATATTTGAAAATTCCACAATTTAAAGTTTGTACCTCTGTTTGTAATTTTAGAGCTGATACAGGATTTTTTTTTCTTTTTAACTAAGGTAATATTTTTAACTCATAGCTAATGATGGAAATAAACATAATTTGTTTCTGCCTTGTCTAAACAAAGAATAAGTCAAGAGAAAGGAATTTAAAAATCAAGCAGAAGCTTAAAATTTTGAGGAACAGACATGTAACAGAAAAAAAAACATGCATTCATAAATCTATTCACATATATGTATTCCACAGCAGATTCATATTACAACTTTATTTCTTATTAAAAGCATGAAACAACTTTTACCTATTAAATTTAGTTTAAAAAAATTGAGTTACTCACCTTTTTAATCATGCAGACAGTGCTAAGTTTGAAAAGCTTCTGAACCCTTTGCAAACTTGTTTGAAAACAGCTTTAAGACTTGAGTTGTTAAATGCTTTTAACTTGCTTGCAGATTTGTTTTTATCTTGCATGTAATTGCTACCTTCCAGTTCACAAGAAAAATGTAGGTTCCCTTGCTTCCAGATTTTGAAAAATGAATGCATTTCAACAGGTTTTTGATTTGCAGTTTTTGAGGGTGAAAATGTACATAAATTTTGATTTTTGAATGAGTAGGATTACAGAATTTTTTTTGATTGAAGAGTGGTAATGTTTTTGCAGATTTCAGTTTTGGTTTGAATTTGAGAATGTGAAATAACAGAGAAAATGAAAGGAGAAAAGAGTATGGGTTTCAGCTGAAAATTCTTTGTTTTCAGAATTGAAAATGAAGAAAGAATAAAGAAATGAAAGATGCAAGTTTAAATAACCATACTTATGATTTATTTTTTAAAAAACAAAGAAAAATAAAATTAAATATGACACATGTCTCAAATTTTACACTTGTCAATTTAAAAGGATATTTAGTTTACATTTTGTTATATTAAAATCTAAGATGTCTACACATGTATCTTTAATTAATAATATTTTTAATTAAGTGTTAATGAAAGTTTAACTTAGTTTATTAGTTTTAATACTTAGTTATATATATATATAATTTTAAAGAATAAAACAAAGTATTATTATAAAGAAAAACAATATACAAATAAATTACTTAAAAATAATTTTATTAATCATTTAAAATAAACTTATTTAAGAGATTATAACTTATTTGTTATATAAATGAATACATGATTCATATTTTAAATTGTATTTTTAATTCTTATATTCATTTTACAAAACACAATTATTAATCACTGTTTAAAAAGAATAAAACAAACATTTTTATAACTTGTTTTAATATATTACTTAAGTCAAAATATATTTTAAACAAATAAAACATTTATCTCATATATAAAAATATCATATAGTTATTTTATTAAATAGTTTTGAAAAGCTTAAATTAGATAAATCATAATTTCCTAGTTTCAAAATATTAAAATTAGAAAATATGCTACACTAATTAAATTTAAAACCAAACTTATCTATTTAATATATATATATATATATAAATACATATACATATTATAAATAGAAAATAGTTTATTAACTTATTAAAAATAAATTCACCGATTAAATATTTAATAAAAGAAGATTATTAAATCAAATCAAATTTATTAACAAAAGTTATCAAATTAATTTAAATTTAAACACAGATTATTAAATTTATATTGTCCAAAATTCCGGGATATTACAATCCTTCCTCTTTAAAAGAATTTCGTCCCCGTAATTTAAAACAAAGGTAATTTAATAATCTTATTAAAGATTTAATTATAAAACATAGCACATGTCAATCATATGCCAACAACCATAGCAATCCATTCACACAATCAAACAAATCTGACTATCCAAAAAAATTCGGGATAGAACTTCCACGAGTTTCCCCGGTATAAATATCGGGATACTCGCTCTATAAAATCCAAACGATCAATATTACTAAGTTACAGAGCTCTTATTCATTTAGATCTACAACTCTAAAGTGGATATCAGACTACAGACGAGTCTGACTTAACAACTAAACTTCCAGAACTGCTAGTCCTACGACCAGAAATATCATACACGTACTCCCTCAGAGATACGTGAAACACTCTGAATCTCAATTATCCAAACTGGCAATTCAACTCTGAAAACCAACACTTATCTAATCAAAACACAGAAGAACTCCAAAACACCTCGGAGCTAGCTTCACAGACTCTCCAAATCTTATAGCTCCTGGGATTGGAGAAAAACTTATCCAAAACCCAATCTCCGACTCCAAAATCCAAATTTCTTTGTCTCTTATCCATAAAATCTCTTCGGACGATCCTGGACTATCAACATCCTTCATGATTAGCTCAACTCTAGCTGATGCCTCTAGAAACAAACTGGATCAAAACAATCCAATGATATCCTCAAGATCAATTCAAAACCAGGAACACAAACTCTACTCCTCAACAATAGAAGACAGAACAAACTTCTCCTTATCCGAAAAAGGACAACAGAAACACTCTCAAACTGCTTCCGTTGCACAACTCTGATCCAAAGTAGAAGAAAATGCTGATGAAGAGCACGAGCACAAACTGGACAACCTAGCACAGAAATATGGTTCCGCAGATCCATTAGAAATCTCAGAAGTTCCTCCAAAACCTGAGTTGCTTCACCAAACTCTATCTCAAAGAATCATCCTTCCACTAGACTGAACCACCGGTACCAATCTTGGAACACTAGCCGATAAGAAAACTCAATCTCCAGATGCGGACAACCCTCTGACTTCCCTAAAGACATCCAGACAATCTTCAACAACTCAAGAAAACACTCAACTATCGCAAGTCACTTTTGCGATCAACTCAGCCCAATTCCAAAGAAACTTCTTTCTCTTTATCAATCAAAACAGCTTATGCTGGCCCAGCCAACTCACCAAAGAAACGAGTCCACTCTGATGCTTCAGAACTCCACTTCAGAAAAAAATACTCAACCGGAAAACTTCCTGCCAACACGGAACACTCCGAGCAGCACTTCTAACACCAAAGCCAAAGAATTCCCAATCCAAAGCTCTTCGAGAAACTCAGACCTCAAAGCAAACTGAAACACCCTGCTAGACTCAGCAACAACACCAAGCTGACTCACTTCCTTACTCTTGTTCCAAAGAACATCTTTGGAAACATCCATAGTGACTGCATCTCATCACGCAGTTACTACTCCCTGAGGTATCAAGATACCATCACTCACTTGCTTCTGCCCAACCGACAGATCCAAACTCAACTCATCCAACTCTGCACTTCAAAGATGAACTCCGAACCTTAACAGGTTTCCTTCAGAGATCGATGAAATCCTTACTCTACGCAGAACTCACTCGAGACGGTATTAGGTCTACATTCTCGACAAATACACTTCCAACCTCAAATATTCAAACTCTAACCAATGGTAGTTGTGTTACACACACCACTGCCTCATCTACCCTTATAACTTATATTGGAAAACCTAAACAGGTAACCCAACATATAGGTAGAAATAATTAAATATATATATATATATATATTAAAAATACAAATACGCTCTCTCAAGATAGACACCATCCCAGAGACTAGGTATTCGCTCAACCTAGCGCTCTGATACCAAATGAGACGACCTTAGGCTTTGCAACCGTCGGGCAGCGGCTCACTCGACTGGTAGGCTTTTCAATCATCCCAGCCTCGCCGTGGCTCAAAGTGATACCTTGGGTTTGCTTTTACGGCCATCCTCTCGACCCGCAACCAACCCCGCAAGGCCTTATACTACCCCCAGGGGCATGTAGGGGTAAGAGTCTCACGTTCGCCACCTAACGCAAAGCGAGAACCCCCTATCAGCTGTACTGTAGCAAACCCGATCCCGGTCTCATCGAAATCCAAACCGTGTCTTTTAAGGCCAAGTTGTTTTAAAGTTTAAAACAATTCAATTATTTATATACACACAAATGGATAATTCACAGATTCATAATAGATAATCAACATTATCATCACCAACAGATAATCTATATCAGCATTCACAATGCAACCAATGCATCCATATAATATAACATTACTCATCTCATAGCTGAGATTACAAACCATACATGGCAACCAATATCAATCATTCATACATAAGTAATGATCTAATGATCACACCATCTATAATTAATTTAAAATGAATTAAATTAATTACATCATCATTCTAATCCTGCTTACTTAACCATTAATTGATTACAAATCAATTAAATAATCATCATCTCATTATTTATTTCAGTTTAATCATTTCAGATTAACAATTTCCTAGTTACAATAAGTAATTAGCTTTTAAAATAATTACGCAAGTTAATTATACTTAACACTTACAATAATTAACTTTAATTTTTTAATCAATTAATTAACTAAAGTTAATTACATAAATCATTTATTCATTATTAATTATTCCTTAATTGATCAATTCTAAATTACATCATTAATTAATGATTTCTAATTACAATTTAATTAATCTCTCTATTAAAATTAATTACATTAAGTAATTAATCTGCAATTAACCACATATATTAATCACCCTTGATTAATAACAAATCCAGTAATTAACTACCCTTAATTACTCATTCCATAAATTAATTACTCTTAATTAATCATCTCAATTAATCCCTTGATTAATTCCAAAGTACTTTAATCTAAATTACTTCCATCATTAACACATTTAATTACATTCAGTAATTATCAATTAATTACTTCCCTAAGTAATTACAATCCCATTAATTACATTAAGTTATTATTCATCAAATCATCAAGTGTTTAAATTAATTAAACTTAATTAATTAACCTAAATCAATCACATTAACCTTAATTAATTACATTAAATAATTAATTCATTAATTACTTCCGTTAAGTAATTAAACTTAAACAAATGATTATTATTAATTAATTAATCTAATTAATTATCAAAATTAATCACATTAATTAATAGTTAAATAATCTTAAGTCAATGACCTTCATTAACTTTTCTTAATTACATTATTAAGAAATTAACTTAGATTAATCATTATTAATCAATATTAATTAACAATTAATAAATTCCAAATTATTAAATTAATTAAGTGTTAATTAAAATCTTAATTAATCCTTAATCACTTGCTTAATTAATTCTTTAATCATTAATAAAAATTTAATCAATAACCCTTAATTACATATTAATTAAACTTAATTAATTAATCTCATGTCTTAATTAATCCAATTAAAAATTCTTAACTATTTAATTAATCATTCTATCATTATTTAATTAAATAATTAATTGCCCATTTAAATTAACTTAATAATTTAAAGGAACACAAATCATTAAAATTTTATTTATCTTTAAGATAAACATTCCTTACTTAATTAAGCATTTAAAACAAATTTGTTTCAAATTTACTTTAAATTCTATTTAAACTTCATTTTAAAATTTAAGATTTTAAAATGAATACAAATTTTAACTCAAACAAGATTTTAAAAACAATTCAAAATCTTTATCTCATATGTTAAAAGAAACATACACTTTATAAAATAAGTTTAAAAGAATTTAAATCCCAATCAATTTTAATTCAAATCAATTTAAAAGTTTCTTTTAAATTTTCAAAATTGAAATACAGCTTTTAAACTCATTCTAGATTTAACATAAATCTTTAAAACTTTTCTTACAATCTATATCTTCATTTAAATGCAAATCATTTAACTATTTTAAAGTAATTTAAACAATTTAAATTTAAACTTTATTTTAAAAACTGAAGTTCAAACCCAATTCTAGGTTTTAAATCTCAGATTCAAACTTACTTTATATTTTTCAATTTAAACTTTCAGTTTTAAATTCAAAACCAAATGCCCTTTTATATTTAAATGTTTTTTAAAAAAACCCAAACTTAAATTTCAAACTTAAATTATTTAAAAACTCAAATTCAAACAAATTTTAAAACAGGTTCAAACTCAGGTTTAAGTTAGTTTAAACTTTTGTTTACATTTTAAAACCTACTTTTAAAACTAAAAACAAAAACAGGTTTTTTGTTTTATTTAAACCAAACTTGAATTTTAAAAATTCAAATTATTATAAAAACTAAAATTCAAACTATTTGAATTCATATTTAAATTCAGGTTTTAAATCCTAAGATGAAATTTCAGTTTATATTTAAGGCTTGCTTTTAATTTTAAAAGCTGCAAATAGGTTTCTGTTTATACTCCAAAACCTGAAACACAACATCTACTCGAGCAACCCCTATATTAACTTTGAGTCGAAAATCATACTACTTTGAGTTACCACTTAAATCCCTTGAGACCATCCCGGGCAACAAAATCCTGAAACCACCAAATATTACACCAGCATCCCACTTCCTCTGTGCACCTGCACATCGACTCCGGCCATCACTGGCCGACCACCCCTCAGTCATCATCCAACTCCACAGTTCATCCATACAACCAATACAACAATTAATACCCGATATCATGATCGAGTCCAGAATATCCCAAACCTGGAAATAACAGAACCAAATAACATCAACCTGTCAACGGCCTCGTTGATGCGACTCCGGCCACCATCACTTTCGAATCTCCGGCGACAACTTCGTCAATCCATCAACCTCCATTTCCCAAAACCCTAAGCCATTCGATCAAGTACATTTTCCGGAATGATCCATTTTCACCAACCCAGTAAAAACTAGGGTTCAAAACCCAAAATCAAAATTTCAACCTCCAAATCGAAATTCAACACAATCCAAAAATTTTCCCAACATCTCTGATATCTCCTACTCCTCCAGAAACAATTTCATCACCTCGAACCACTTATGGCAACAGAGATGACCAAAAACTCAATTTACAGTTAAACCAAAACTATACTTTGGTTTTGATATTAAAAATTGTAATTTAACTTTTTAAAATCAAAATTTTGTATGAAGTTTTGATTCATAATCCTGAAACTTTAAATCAAGATATTTGAAAATTCCATAATTTAAAGTTTGTTCCTCTGTTTGTAATTTTAGAGCTGATACAGGATTTCTTCTTCTTCTTTTTAACTAAGGTTATATTTTTAACTCATAGCTAATGATGGAAATAAACATAATTTGTTTTTGCCTTGTCTAAACAATGATTAAGTCAAGACAAAGGAATTTAAAAATCAAACAGAAGCTTAAAATTTTGAGGAACAGACATGTAATAGAAAACAAACATGCATCCATAAATCTATTCACATATATGTATTCCACAGCAGATTCATATTATAACTTTATTTCTTATTAAAATCATGAAACAACTTTTACCTGTTAAATTTATTTTAAAAAAATTGAGTTACTCACCTTTTTAATCATGCAGATAGAGCTCAGTTTGAAAAGCTTCTGAACCCTTTGCAAACTTGTTTGAAAACAGCTTTAAGACTTGAGTTGTTAAATGCTTTTAACTTGCTTGCAGATTTGTTTATATCTTGCATGTAATTGCTACCTTCCAGTTCACAAGAAAAATGTAGGTTCCCTTGCTTCCAGATTTTGAAAAATGAATGCATTTCAACAGGTTTTTGATTTGCAGTTTTTGAGGGCGAACATGTACATAAATTTTGATTTTTGAATGAGTACGCTTACAGAATTTTTTTGGTTGAAGAGTGGTAATGGTTTTGCATATTTCAGTTTTGGTTTGAATTTGAGAATGTGAAATAACAGAGAAAATGAAAGGAGAAAAGAGTATGGGTTTCAGCTGAAAATTCTTTGTTTTTAGAATTGAAAGTGAAGAAAGAAAAAAGAAATGAAAGATGCAAGTTTAAATAACCATACTTATGATTTAGTTTCTGAAAAAACAAAGAAAAATAAAATTAAACATGACACATGTCTCAAATTTTACACTTGTCAATTTAAAATGATATTTAGTTTACATTTGTTATATTAAAATCTAAGATGTCTACACATGTATCTTTAATTAATTAATATTGTTATTTAAGTGTTAATGAAAGTTTAACTTAGTTAATTAGTTTTAATACTTAGTTATAAATATATATATAAATAATTTTTAAAGAATAAAAAAAAGTATTATTATAAATAAAAACAATATACAAATCCATTATTTAAAAATAATATTTTTAATCATTTAAAATAAATTTATATGAGAGATTATAACTTATTTGTTATTTAAATGAATACATGATTCATATTTTAAATTGTATTTTAAATTTTCATATTCAATTTACAAATCATAATTATTAATCACTATTTTAAAAGAATAAATAAAACATTTTTATAACTTGTTTTAATATATAACTTAAGTCAAAATATATTTTAAACAAATAAAACATTTATCTCATATAAAAAAAAAATCATATAGTTATTTTATTAAATAGTTTTGAAAAGCTTAAATTAGATAAATCATAATTTCCCAATTTCAAAATATTAAAATTAGAAATATGCTACACTAATTAAATTTAAAACAAAACTTATCTATTTAATATATATATAAATACATATACATATTATAAATAGAAAATAGTTTATTAACTTATTAAAAATAAATTCACCAATTAAATATTTAATAAAAGAAGATTATTAAATCAAATTTATTAACAAAAATTATCAAATTAATTTAAACTTAAACACAGATTATTAAATTTATATTGTCCAAAATTCTGGGATATTACAATCCTCGTCACCCTCATCTTTGGAGTCTGATTCAATATCAAAAGAGGGGACTTCAAAGCAAAGGATCTTAGAAGAATTGATTTCCTCCTCATCTCTAGGTTCGATGCACTGCTTCATTTGGTTAATCTTTCCCACTACTCTATCAACCAGTGCAGAATCAAGCGAAAGGAAACCAAAGTCATGACACTTCTTGAAGTTGTCAGTGTAAGCGAGCATGAGGGCTTCTTCATAAGAGTTTAGCAACATTTGCCCAAGAGTATGGCCAATAAATTGAGACACTCGCTGCTTAGCATCGGAAGTTGTATTGACTGCGAGTTTCAGTGAAGCCTTGGTTCTCTTAAACCTTAAACATTCTTGGCAATTATGCAAGCATTTTCATAATCAGAATCTTTTAAAGTAAGCTTTAGAGTAAATTTTTCATTAGTAATGAGTTGACGGGCCTTTCTTTTGCCAAAAGATCATTTTTGCTCAAGCAAGAAAAGCCCTTAGTCGTTCCAATTCTAAAGTTGCTTAATCTTTGGTCGTAGAAAGCGTAGACACTTCATTTTTAAGGGCCAAGATTTACTCCTGGGACTTAGATTATTCAAGAGTAGACGTGGATGCATGTTTGTGAAGAGTTAACCAACCATTAAAAATCTAAAAGAAGAAATGTAACATAAATTTAGCGATTTAGAAAAAATCGATGATGATAAGATCAATTGAAAAGAGACTTATAGAAGTTGTTGCCCTCTTAGAGAGCGATAATGCCCAGCTAAATCTGAAACAGAAGAAGGCGGGAGAATTGAAGTGAAGGACTCTGAGTGAAGAATAGACTAAGTTATCTCTTCGAAGTTGATGGTAGAGGAAGAAGAAGATGATGGCTGAGAGGGAATGTGCTTTGGAGTATAAGGCAAATTTAAAGCCTATTGCATTTGTGCGAGAGCAGCTGGTGAGTCTGAAACGAAGATGCGAGAGATGGGATCAAATGTAGTGTGGCTTTGCACTGGTTTGTCTTTGGAAGCTTCCTAAATTGGGTTCTTTAGAACTTTGTCAAGAGATAAACGCTCCTCTTCCTCTACATCTACAACTTTACCAGCCTTCTTTGGAGGCACTATTTTAGAAGATTCCATCAACTTCCTTATCAGAGCCTTCTTCGATTCGGCAAGAGATTCAATGATAGATGGTGCTCCAAAGGTTATATGAAGGGGACCAACACCGCTAAGAAACTTTACAACTTGAGAAGCAGTTGTAAGGAGTTCAAGCAGATTAAAAGTCAGCCAAATAATTTATAAAATGAAAGGAATGGAAAATAAATGTTGTGCTTATAATTTACCAAAGTGGTCTGAGCAAATGGGTGACATGGGAGAAAAGTGTTCAACATCACCCAAGGAAAGGAAGCATTTCCCTTTTGAAGTATGTCGGATCAAATGGGGCAGTCCTAAAGCACTTCGACCAGGAAGAAGAAGAGAATTATTCCTCAGGTTCGATGGTGTCAACAACTTTAGTCGATTTCCAATCTTAGGAGAAGCTGCAATGAGAGATTCCACCGTTCTTTAGTCTGCTTCGTTAAGTTCTTTAGCAGGAGAACTTGGTATGAAATAAAGATCAAACAAGGGAAAAAATAAAGCAATGGAAGGTAAATAGTGAAAATTTGGGCTTGTGGGGGAAGAAAAGATCCCATTAATGTCTGGGAAACATCAGACAAAGGAAAACTGGTTTCCTAGTCTTTAACGATCCGGTGATTAAGAGCGCTAAGTTTGACTAACCAAGTCAATTAGTTCGGAACTTCAACATTTAGGGAGGGAAGTCCTGACTCCAATGCCACCGGCTCCAGAGATAGAAGGTAGGTGTATACGTTTGGAGATAGCTGAATCGAAGTAATTCCAAGATGTAAAAGAAATCTGGACAAGAATGATGGAAAGGGTAAGGATCCTTCATGCCATATTTGGATGGTGGTGTAGTTAAAGGACCCTTCAGGAGGGTTGTTGATAGTGTCAGTCTCCTTAGGAGGAATGGCTTCAATACCAGTAATACCAAGTCATTAAGGATGGCATTGACTTCAACTTAGGTTGATATGAGAGAATGCTTGGAGATTACTTCAGCCAACTATGGAGAGCTCAAGATTCCGACAGGTGAAAATGTTTCACTTAAATTTTTTGGTTAATTATGAATGTAGCTTACTTTAAAGAATTAGTCAAAAAACCTACTTGAATCACTTAAACATAAATCAAATATGAAACATTAAATTTTTGTAAAATGTTTTAGTAACGAGTCAAGAACATTAGGCCTTCGAGAGTCGAAAGGAAAATGACATCAACACTTGGCAAGAACATCTCAATATATTTGAAAGCCTATATAAGAGAGTTCCTTGAGAAGTCCACAAGGTTAAATGGGTAAGTCAAAATATTTCTTCAATTAGCACTTTTCAACTGTGTCGAAAGCCCTACAGGAACCAAATTGCCAAAAGGAGATAATGAAAGTTGACTTAAAAACTTAAGTAAAAATATACACTACGAACATTGCATAAACCAAGTAACAAGACCCTTCAACACCGTCGAAACCAATAACTTAGCTTTCCTAAGACAAATACAAATGTTTTCGAAAACTTACATACTCGTTGTGTCGAATGGTCCCAAGTTAAGCTTATGTGCACTTAGAACGTTTCGACAACGATTGGAGAAAAACAACTATAGAGGGTTTTGACTCAGTAGATTTAAGTGGTGTCGAAAGGGTTGAAGGGTTCCAATGATTCCAAAAATTAACTAAGCAAAATGGATTGCAATTAAAACAAGAGGTTTCGAATATGTCGAAACATTTTACTATCGAAGTGATGGATACACTCTACTTATCTACATATCCTTTTGACAAAGTTGATCAAAATTGACACCACAATACCTTTTGACCCCATCGAAAGGGTCTAAGGAAGCAAAAACCAATATTTCCGCCTCTACCTCTTTCGAAGGGGTAGAAAGGTCATTTTATGGCACCAATTTTTCGCCTGTACATGTGAAACTTTCGAGTGAAGAAAATAGGTTCCACCACCTTCTCCAAACCCGATTTCAAATCCCGAGTTTCAAATATATTGACCAAACCCGATAAGAAAGTAAATTTCAGAAGAAAAAAATGGATTTCAACAGGAATCGACCTTTTCCAATTTCATAAATATAAAAATTATAATCAAACTAAAATCCTAGATCTTCTAAGGAAGAACAAAAATAGAAGATGTTGGAATGAGAATCCAAACTCGATAGGAGTTGGGTTTCAATATTAACCATTGTCAATCTCAAGATTATAAATCAAAATTCAAACTCTATCAAAATAATAGAAATCCTAAAATATTAAAGTAAAAATACTAAACAAGAAACAGGTTCTATCTATTCATATAACCAAGTTAAAAAAATTTCTTAATATAATCTAACTAAAACACCATCAGAAATTCGAAATTCGAGTATTTTAAAGCCAAATCTCGATTTTAAAATCTAAAAAAAAAAACAAAGCAAAATTAAAAACTAGCAAAATAGAGTAAAATCTAAACTTACGAATTAGATTTGATGATTGCTTTGATTTTTGGAAGTAAGTTGAAAGTTTGAGAATTTTTAGATATATTTTACTCGTGCTTGAAATTTTAATTGTAGAAAAGTGAAAGAGGAAGAAGAAGAAAAGCATACTTTATAAGAAAAGTCGCCAAGAATCATCGACCGCTAGATCAAATTTAAATGGTTGGTCTAGATTCACGCGGGAAGACCAAAAGGCAGGAAACATTAGGTTTCAACATAGATAACTTGGAAATTAAAGAGCATCCCTTCTCAAGGAGGGGGCAAATGCTAATCCAAAAATCAGCCTTTTAACTCTGTCGAAACAGTTATGAGTAGAAGTCAAAGAGGGACAAATGAAGAAGGTTCGAACTATACCGTTTGAAGGAGTCGAAAGATGCTACTGTTAAAGTCTGTAAGCTTCAAAACCCTTCGAAGGTGTCGGATGGTCTCTGCAACAAAGATCCACTGGGTGCATACCTTTCGAAGGAGACAAAGGAGTCGAAAGAACCCTTCCACCTTCAATAGCAATCTTCGACTGGCTCATTTCAAACGAATGATGACCTTCCGATTGAGTCAAAGAAGCACCTTTCGAAGACAATGAGAACAACCACTTGCATATGTGCCAAACCTTTCGATACCAAAGGTTTTTCCTTTATTTAAACTATGTGAAAGCAAGCATTGTCCAGGACAACCCCTTCGAAAGCTATGGTAAGCATTTTGAACCGGTCGAAACTAATGTGATCTGGGTGGTTCGGCATCAGATCAGAAGCAAATATTCAGGCATAACCAACATCATCAGAACCATTGGACAATACCTATTGACAGAGTCGGAAGCACGTAGAAGACAACTCAAAGAAGAGGAGCGCAACCATATCTTTTGAAAAAGGTGGCAACATGCTTAAGTCTTTTGGCAGCCACCTTTCGACCCAGTCGAAAGCATCAAGGTTGAAAGTTGGTGACCCACATCTATAAATAAGACCTAAGGAGTCACGTTTTCGGATCCGATCCTTTCTACTCCAAACTTGTACTTTTTTAATCAAAAGCGTTGTAACCTTAATTACAAGATTAATTTTTTGATTTGAAGCAATAAAGCCATCTTTTGCCCACAAAAAGGAAGTTTCAAGTATTTCAGATCACTTATCATTTTTCTTGTCAGTTTCACTCTTGTGTTCCAGGTTTATCCTTCGTCAAAAGGCAATTGTCGATATAGCTGGAATCAATCAAGATTTAAACGACTTCAAATTCATACTTCAAGTAGCCTACCTCGGAGTTTTAGCTTTCGACAAGGTCGAAACCCTTCACCTAAATACTGTCACTTGAGATTACTAGTTCAAACCCAGGAAGGTAAAGCCCATAGCTTTCAATGGAATCGAAACCATATCTTGAATTCTTGGATCAAGTTTTAACACTAAAACACCCTCCCTTTTAATAGAGTTGAAACCTCTGTCTCGGATTCATGGATAGAATCCCAGCTAGCCAACAACCAAAGCTTTCGACAAGGTTGAATCCAATTAAGAGAAATCTTATCAAGGGTATTTCTTCTGTTTCAAAAAGGAAAGCTTTTAAAAGAGAATCTACACTAACTCGATACGGTCGAAAGGTCATTGAAACCAACTCGTTTGCCTGAGTCAAAAGGTCATCCCGGTTATCTTTTGTCTACTAAAGCCTATTTGGAAAGGAAATTTAAGAAGAATATATTCCTTCCCTACCACAAAATTTTCCTAAAGAATAACCTTCATTCCTTAGTGCAAATTTGGGGTGTTGATAAGAAATCTTTTTAATGAAAGTCATTAATTTTGTTACTAAAAACATTATTTGCATTTTTGGTGTTCCATAGAAATCGTCACTGATAACGGAACCTACTTCGAAAGCGCCGAGTTCAAAGACTTTTGCAAATGCTTTCGAATTGGAAAGGGCTTTTCCATGATCACTCATCCACAAGCTAATAGGCTAGTTGAAGCAATAAACAAGGTCATCAAGTCCAACATCACAAAGCGGCTAGCTAAAACTAAAGGGAATTGGGTTGATAAACTCCTATTTGCACTATTGGCTTATAGAACAACATACAAAGTAGCAACCGGGCATACCCCGTTCACCTTGGCGTATGGTTCAAAAGCAATGATCCCCATTGAACTAGAAGTCCCTTCTTATCGAAGGCATAATTTCAATCCGAGGCCAAACGAGTAGCTCCTACTTGAATCGCTTGATGTGATTGACGAGAAAAGGGAAGAAGCTGAGTTGAGGACCACTGCTCACAAAAAAAGGTTGCATGGTACTCCAACTCCAACGTCCAAAACCAAAATTTCAAAGTGGGAGACCTCATCCTTAAACGAGTCAATCCCGTACCGAGAACCTTTGGACCAAACTAGGAAGGTTCGTATGTGATCAGTCAAAAGCTAGGGGATGGAGCAATCAAACTGACAAATGTTAACAAAATTCAAATTCCCCGAGCATGGAAGAGCGGATCACTGCGTCCTTACTTTATCTGAAGCTATCTTATGTACTTATTTTTCAATAGATAAGTCATCCCAGAATACCGAGGAAATTGTATGTAGGCAGAACTTGCCCAACTTTTCTTGATAAAATCGCTTTGCTTTATGAACCAATAAAACTGCTTTAACAAAAGTAGGCAGTTGAGTTGACAAGGTAAAATCGACTCAAATCCATTCAATCGTTGCTTAACATAGTGGGACCACACTCAAGTACGCCCCACCTACCCGCCGGGTTGACGGAAGCAAATCAACTTAAATAGTTGGATCGACGAAACCCGATCCTCGCCTTCTAAGAACCAGTATTGCTTCGGCAGCACTGGGAAGGCCCAAATCAAAGCCGTGCATCACATGAGCCGTGCATTACCTTTTGAGCCACGAAATCACGCTCTTGAAGCATAAACTTCTCACATTTCACAAAGATTCTAACATCAAGAAGTTCCAAACCGTTCTGGGTCAACGGATCATATCGATCCCAAAAGCTGTGCATCCCATAAGCCTTGCATTACCTATTGAGTCATGAAATCACGCTCTTGAAGCATAAACCCCTCACGTTTCCCAAAGGTTGGTAACATTGAGAAGTTCCGAACCATTCCGGGTCGATGGGTCATATCGATCCCAAAAGCCTCACATTTCATAAGTCGCGCATACTTTTAAGTACCGGTATTACCCTGGTAATACCGAGAAACTCGTCCATTGCGGGAATAACAAGAATTAACCTACTCACGCTATCGGGAGAAACAGGTTTGAATCTAGCAATGTCAAACTATTACGAGTCAACAAAAAATTCCAATTGTTGACTAACAATAAATTTGAAATCAAGCCATACAGATCATAAGTTCCTGAAGATAGGGACCACAAAATAGATCTAATTATAGACATTTGGAAATAACTCAGATCAGTTGGTCATTTGTCAGGTGTTCGAAGTAAGCAACCCCATGAATTGGAGGCACACACCGATACTCAAATAAAATAATCAGAAACGCTTCACAGTTTTATTACTCCAAACAAAGTATTTTG
Source organism: Allium cepa (assembly GCA_030765085.1). Taxonomy (NCBI): domain Eukaryota; kingdom Viridiplantae; phylum Streptophyta; class Magnoliopsida; order Asparagales; family Amaryllidaceae; genus Allium; species Allium cepa. The sequence continues at coordinate 77,584,682 of CM060946.1, forward strand.
GTAGTAATCACGGGACTAGATAAAATAAAATAGTAGTAAATTAACATAAGTGCATGAAACACAGATAAGTAGACATGTAAGGTTACAATCAAAATGTCATCATTGTATTACTTGTCACATTTTCTGTAGAAAGTCAAAATGTGGCGGCCGTATGCACATAATATCGGCTAAAAAAGGAAAATTACAAACAATACAATGATTAAAGCAGTAAGTGCAGACTCTGCACTTGAACAAAACATGTACCACAGAACAAAATGTCTCAAAAGACTAGCTTTAATGCTATCCGGACAAATCAATGCCTCTTTCCATTGCTACATTTAGTTGGATGCTTCTACTTCACCTCAAAATCTCGGCCATGGGTATTGTCACTACTTGTACTATCAACTGTCTTCTCAGTGTCGGTGTCTCCTCCCTGCTCTCCAACCTAATCTGAAGACTCCCCTTTCGTCTTGCACTTTTGGGATTTGCAGGGGCTCCACGAAGACTTTATTGCTTCAACCTTTTCCTTCTTAACAGCAACCAGTTGCTATTCAGTTTTACACAGCTATTTAGTCTGGCCCTTCTGCTCTCAGCCTTCGGCTCTCGTGAAGCCGCCCTCCGAAGATGCTAAAGGGTCGTCTAGACCATGCAATGCAGCAATCTTCCCAAATTTCGGCCCGGTTGTGAACCAGACACAAACATGGTAATTAGAGCAGCTACGGAGATAACCATCGAGGCGGTTGAAATAGCCACAAGGTCGGGCATCGAGGAATTTGGCGGATCAATAAGTAAAGAAGATGGACCTTGTAACAACCCGCAAATATATCGATTGTATATTTCAATATTTTATTTAAACATAGCATCGTTCGTCGGATTTTAGGCCAAAAATCTACTTTTTGCAAACAGTCGAATTAGGATTCGAGACCACTTCCATTGAGTTCAAAATGACGTTTGCGATCTTTTTGAGTATAAACTTTGATATGTTTGGAGTTAGTGGAATTTTGCTACTTTTTCACTTAGGGCTTTGGTTTTGTTTCAACCCATTAGACCCAAGCTTCACCCCTCTTCTCTTCATTACTTCATTTCTATTTCCTAATACTCAAGCTTTAGCAACAGTGGAGAGAGGAATGAGAAATTAAAACTCCAAGCCCTAGTTCATTTGCAAAATCCAAGCTCTAGCTCCAAATTCCAGGAGAAGCCATTAGTAAGCATCTCCTTCTTCTTCTCCAACTCATTCTCCTCTCAATTTTAGAATTTCCTAAACCTAACTTAGAAAATATTTTACTTGTAAGCTTAGATTGAAGCTTCTTGAGTTGTTATTGAAGAGGAATTGATCTTAGCTTGTTATGAAAAGCTTCTCCTTCATTAATTTGGGTTTAAAGGTGAGATTTTTATCTCACATCTTAGTCTATAATTATCTTCGATTGTTAGGTATGAATTCCTAACACTCAATCATGTGCATTTGATTTGGATTTGGATTGGTTTTGTAAATATTCCAATTTTTGGTAATTGGAAGTCAAATGTTTAAAAACCATAGCTTTGTTGTTTGATCAAGCTTTTGGTGATGCATCGAGGAGCATATAGGGCCGGGTAGTCGATTGGCATAAACCCTTAGCGTCGTTGCTCAAACGATTGCAATTTGGTCGAGATTGGACCTCGTTTAGATAGGCTGGGAAGTGCTGGAAACAGGTTTCGGTCGACCGAACTCAGTGATCCGGCCGAACGACCTACTACCAGAACACTTCTCTGTTCCTGGTCCGGTCGACCGAACTCAATGATCCGGTGGGCCGACCTGCTCCTGTTTCCCTGTTTTGCCTATTTATGCTCATTTTGCTTTTCTTTTCCAATCTTTAATCGATTCTTCTTCTTCGATTAGTTGTTATCACCTTTGTCGACTTTGATAACTTCTATTTTTGGAATTTTTGGGTATTTCCACTTTGATGGATTCGGTATTGATTTCTTTGGATTTTTATTCACGTCTTCGAGTGTGAATTTTAGTGATTGATTGTTCCTACAATCATTTTTGTGATTTGTCACTTCAAAATATAAAGGTTTTCAATACTAGTAGTAAATATCAAAATTCTTTCATCAAAACGATTTCAACACTATTCTATTACAAAGCTCGTTTCTTAAACCATTTTCCAATCTATTAGTATATACAAACCTTTACCTCACTCGTATGAGAAATCTAATTAAACGGCTTAGTAAAACAATTGGTATGAAACGCTTGCGTTTACTTCGTCGGTTCATTCTTGGACTTGTTCGATTGAATCTCTTGTGAAGATTTTCGAGTGGAAATCTACAATCTGTTCGTAAATATTTAAGTTAAGCTAGTGGTTATGGGACATGAAGCTAAACTCGTAAATTTACTAGCTTAGTGTAATTTACACTTAACCTCGAGTGGAAATCTACAATCTGTTCGTAAATATTTAAGTTAAGCTAGTGGTTATGAGACATGAAGCTAAACTCATATATCTACTAGCTTAGTGTAATTTACACTTAACCTCGAGTGGAAGTCTACAATTTGTTCGTAAATAATTAAGTTAAGCTAGTGGTTATGGGACATGAAGCTAAACTCATTTATTTACTAGCTTAGTGTAATTTACACTTGTCGATCAATGATGATCATTTTGTGACTCAGACTAGCAATGTGCGATGTCTCTTTGTCTGCAAGGGAGACTAAACCCCGTTTTTAGTGGAGCTTCAGCTTGGTGGGGTAGCGACCTATGGTCTTTGGGCCATTTTAGTGGAGCTTCGGCTCATGGTCTTCGGGCCGTTTTAGTGGAGCTTCGGCTCATGGTCTTCGGGCCGTTTTGGTGGATCCTCGGCTAAAAAATAATGGTTAGCAAACATGTAATAGCTTTCCGTTTTGTGATACACGTGTTGGTGAGTTTTCATGCTCCCGTTCTAGTGACAGGCCTCTTTCCCCCTTTTTGTGATTTCTGGATTTCTATTGATTGATTTCTAGAGTTTGTGTTTCACAAATTTTCGTGATTTACATTGGTAAGTTTTAACAATATTTGTGCATCGGTGAATTTGTGTGTCATTAACTTTTTTAATTGGCATTGATATAATTGTTAATATTTATGGTTGGGTGAATGAATAAAGAGTACGACATTTCTTTTTATCTTTGAGAAGATTCTTGTGATATTGATTAATCTCTTGTTGATTTTCAATTACATACTTATCACAGTATGGCATTATGGTTATTATACGTTTTTGTTATATCTCTTATTCTATATCATTTCATCTGATATTTATAGTTAGTCAGATCCGTTTATTATTTTCTTATTAAATAATACTCGGGTCATACCGAGATGTTACAGGTGCTTTTTCTTGACTTCTTATCATGGACTATCGCCTGACTTTTGGCTAACTACTTTAGATTAGTAGTTTGTGTTCTGTATACATTCGAGATAGAGACTACTTGATGTATACTTATTCTTTTGCCTCGCACTTGTATCTATTCTCTTGTGATATTGTGGATCTTGTTGACCACTACTCTGATGTACACTTTCATGTGTTATATTCATATCTGTTTCTGCCTTTGTGATATGGATATCTGTGATTGATTTACGTTATGCTTATTTCTATATTTGTTTCCGGAGATTATATATATAGCCACTGTGTAGTAGCTTAGAGTTTGTATCGGCATGTTGGATTTCCTCTTGAAATGAAATGCATCTTAAACTATCTGACATATCGGTGCTCGCACAAAGCAATTACACGGATGGTCGCTCCTCAACAGCCTTATTCTCCGCACTAGTTGACGCCATTACCCCGTAGTGTCCTTGGCTAGCGTGCGTATATAGGTGGGGCGTCACAGCTTGGTATTAGAGCCAAACTTCGGAACAATGTAGAATAATCTAGCAAGGATCATTGTCCTAAGTCTTTCTTAGGAGTCGTGCCTTAGGATTTTATTCGAGTCATTTGACCCGTTCTATCCTATTTTCTTTGTGATGCCTTGTTTTATCAATTATTATTGTTTGATATTCATTTTATGAATAACTTTATCTTCTTCTTTCTTTCTTTCTTTCTTAAAGAAGAAGAAATGATTAGTTCTAGCAGTCCTAGCGCTGGTCAATCTTGTAGCCCTTCTCTGGATGGCGCATTCATGTCTGCCCAACAACTTTTGGATCTTATAAAGAATCAAGAGTTTATCTGTGTTTTGAGTAAGAACCCCGAAATGGTTCTACCTTTGAAACTTGAAGTTCCTTTCAATCAGCTTGCGGATGTTACTCTTCGACATGAAGAGGTTGGTAAAAGAGGTGATAGTGATATTGGGATTTCCAAGAAGAGGCATATTAAGTTCAAAAGCCCTAATCCCAACAAGAAAGGGAAGCAGGAAACTTCCGTAGCAAAGACTCCAATCCCTAATCGTGGAGGATGCTACAATTGCAATTCTAAGGAACACTTTGTAATTAAGTGTCCAAAACCCTCTACTTGTCGCTATTGCAAGAATCCGGGTCATCTTTTATCTTCTTGCCCCAAACTTCTAAGCAAGAGGAAAGAAGGAAAGTTAAATGTGACTAGTGACTTTTTTTTGGTCAAGGTATTTTCTATTCAATCCTTGATGGCATTATTTTATTTCGTGATCTTCCTATTCTAGTTCTTTTTGATATGGGTTCATCTTATCATTTTATATCAAAAGAACTTGTTGATTCATTTTCTTTAAAACATTTTGGGCTTGGTGATTTAGTTTTTTTTTTAGAATTGTGAATCCTGTTGGTAGATCCGCAACACTCAATTTGCTTTTTATTGATGTCAAAATTATTCTATGTGATTTTTCTTTTCGGGTTGATTTGCAAGTTATGCGTTGCTTAGACTTCGGAATTGTGAAAGGATTGGCTCGATTTTTATGAAGCCATATTCCATGCCCCGAGTGGACTATTCGTCTTCGACATTTTTAATATGTTAAGCAGATTTCCATTTTTCTTTGTGATTTCGATTCCAATTTGATGGCATCATTTTTATTCTTCAAACCCACAAGATGAGGAAAACGTTATTTTTCTCATTCGGATAGTTTGTGGAATTTTTCGGTATTTTTGAGCTTGTCTTAGGATTATCTCCTAAGCAATCTTTTGAGTGGTGTTAAGGTCTTTTTAGTTCGACCTTGCCACCGATTTTCATTTGGCTACGAGTTGCGGGAGTTAACATTCCACTTACCGCATTCCGCACTCGTTATGATTCTTATGAATGACTTGTTATGTCATTCAGTTTGTCCAGCTTATTTCAACCATTTTATGTATCGACTATTCTACGAATATCTCGATGACTCCATTCTTGTATTTATTGATTTTGGGATGAAAACAAAATTTAAAATTTTGCAAATCTTTTTCATAAGATTTATTTATAAATATGATTGAATTTTTGTTCTTGAAACGAAAAAAAGGATATTCGTAAAGTTTTTAAGAGACATTTTTATCATATATAAGATGATTTTGTGATTGTATTGCCTATTGAGTGCTTTAAGAATTCTGGTCGATGCGCTTGATCAACGTTATCGATAGGAATTTCCTAAACGCTTTGATGAGACAATCTAACACAATAAATTGACTTGTAAATAAGTATTTTTTCCTAGAAAAATTATTACATAAAGATAATTGTTATTTTGAAAGTTTTAGCTTTTTAGGAAAAAAGATTATTTAAAAGAACTCTTTTCCGGTACTCTTATTCTTGGGATTCACGAAGGGAACCAAGATTTCAATGTTTCTACCGATGCTAGTTGTATTGGTTTAGGTGCTGCTCTCTTGCGAATGAGAATGTTCTATCATTTATGCTTCTATACAATTAAAGCCTACCGAGACTAGGTATGCCACTCATGATCTAGTGCTTACGGCTATTGTTTTCGCTTGTAAAAAATTTGGCATCAGTGTTTTGGGAGAGAAATTTGTTGTCTACACCGATCATAAATCTTTGAAGTATTTATTTTCTCAAAAGGAACTTAATTTGCGTCAACAACGTTGGCTTGAGTTCCTTACATCTTATGATCTTGATATTCTTTACACTCCCGGAAAGGGAAATCGCGTTGCCGATGCACTTAGTCGTAAGCAACAAGCGGTTGTTTCTATGATGATATCCGAATGGAATGATCTCAGAATTTTATCCACTTGTGAGATTCGAGATCGTGAGTCCGATTTATGTTCATCTTTGGCTTTATGTAAGAGGCTCATCCTTCTCTTTTAGACCGCATTCTTGAAGCTCAAAAGCTAGATCCCGAATTGGCTCTTCTTAGCCAACATTTTAGAAATAAAATTGATATTGAAGATTTGAAAGACTTTGATATTGATTCTTGTGGCGGTATTCGAAAATTTAGTAGACTTATCGTGCTAGATATTAGTAATCTTCGTAAAGATATTTTAGAAGATTCTCATCGTTTTTAATTTACCATTCATCCCGGTAGTAGTAAAATGTACGCGGATATGAGGCGACTTTATTATTGGGATGGGATGTAATCTGATATAGCTAACTTTGTTAAGTGTTGCATGACTTGCGAACTCATTAAGGCCGAACATCAAAGGCCCGGTGGGTTATTGCAACCTTTAGAAATTCCAATTTGGAAGTGGGACCATATTTCCATGGATTTTATAGACGGCCTTCCCCGTACTCGTCCGTGTCATGATAGCTTATGGGTGATAGTTGAAAGACTTACTAAATCCATCCATTTTATTCCCGTTCGGTCCAATCGAACCGTTCCTCTTTTGGCCAAACTTTTTATTAAAGAAATTATTAAATCACATGGAGTTCCTACTTCTATTGTTAGTGATCGTGATCCATTGTTTACTAGTGGATTTTGGAAGAGTCTTCAAAAAGCTTTGGGAACGAAGCTTAATTTTAGAACCGCTGATCATCCTCAGTCCGATGGACAAACCTAGCATGTGAATCAAACTCTCGAAGATCTTTTTCGTGCACGTGTCCTTGTTTTTGGTGGAATTTGGGAAGATCATATTTCTCTTGTTGAGTTTTCCTATAATAATAGCTTCCAATCTAATATTGGTATGGCCACATTTGAGGCACTCTATGGAAGACCATGCCGATCTCCTTGTTGGCTTGAGGCCGGTGAGAAGCTGGTTTTAGGTCTAGATTTTATTCGTGATTCCACAGAAAAGATTGACCTTATTCGTCATAGGATGAAAGAAGCCCAGAGTAGACAAAAATCCTATGCCGATAACCGGAGAACGAAATTAGAATTTTCTATGGGAGATCTTGTATTTATTCGTGTTTCACCTATGAAGGGTGTTGTACGTTTCAGTCGATCGGGAAAGTTAGCACCTAGATATATTGGTCCATTTCCCATCACCGAACGCCTTGGTTCCGTGGCTTATCGCCTCTTATTACCGGCTCAATTTTCTGCTATTCTTGACGTTTTACACGTCTTTTAACTATGGAAATGCTTTTAGGTTTTCGATTTTTATTCTTGAGCCTGGTGTTATAGTAGGGATTGAAGTTTCACTAGATTTGACTTTTTGAGCAACATTCTATTCACATCATTTCTTCGGGGGTTGAGCACCTTCGAAATAAAGATGTTCTTTTTGTGAAAGTCCGATGGTTCTCAAATCTTAAGGATTTCTCTTGGGGATCCAAAGAATTCTTCGAGCGAACATGTTCGAACTTACTCTTTTGTGCTCTTTATGGTGAACTTCTTATTTCAAATTTCCTTTTATGTTGACATGCTTCTATGGTTGTTACTCTTTATTTTCTTCTTAAATATTGCGAGGACGCAATTTCTTTAAGGAGGGGAATCTGTAACAACCCGCAAATTTATCGATTGTATATTTAAATATTTTATTTAAATACAGCATCATTCGTCAGATTTTAGTCAAAAAATCTACTTTTTGCAAACAGTCGAATTAGGACCCGAGACCACTTCCATTGAGTTCAAAATGATGTTTGCAATATATTTGATTATAAACTTTGATATGTTTGGAGTTAGTGGAATTTTGTTACTTTTTCACTTAGGGCTTTGGTTTTGTTTCAGCCCATTAGACCCAAGCTTCACCCCTCTTCTCTTCATTACTTCATTTCTATTTTCTAATACTCAAGCTTTAGCAACAATGGAGAGAGGAATGGGAAATTAAAACTCCAAGCCCTAGTTCATTTGCAAAATCCAAGCTCTAACTCAAAATTCTAAGAGAAGCCATTAGTAAGCATCTCTTTCTTCTTCTCCAACTCGTTCTCCTTTCAATTTCAGAATTTCCTAAACCTAACTTAGGAAATATTTTACTTGTAAGCTTAGATTGAATCTTCTTGAGTTGTTATTGAAGAGGAATTGATCTTAGCTTGTTTTAAAAAGCTTCTACTTCATTAATTTGGTTTTAAAGGTGAGATTTTTATCTCACATCTTAGTCTATAATTATCTTCGATTGTTAGGTATGAATTCCTAACACTCAATCATGCGCATTTGATTTGGATTTGGATTGGTTTTGTAAATATTCTAATTTTTGGTGTTTGGAAGTCAAATGTTTAAAAATCATAGCTTTGTTGTTTGATCATGCTTTTGGTGATGCATCGAGGAGCATATAGGGCCGGGTAGTCGATTGGCATAAACCTTTAGCGCCGTTGCTCGAACGATTATAATTTGGTCGAGATTGGCCCTCGTTTGGATAGGCTGGGAAGTGCTGGAAACAGGTTTCGGTCGACCGAACTTAGTGATGCGGTCGACCGACCTGCTACCAGAACACTTCTCTGTTTCTGGTCCGGTCGACCGAACTCAGTGATCCGGTCGACCGACCTGCTCCTGTTTCCCTGTTTTGCCTATTTATGCTCATTTTGCTTTGCTTTTCCAATCTTTAATCGATTCTTCTTCTTTGATTAGTTATTTCACCTTTGTCGACTTTGATAACTTCTATTTTTGGAATTTTTGGGTATTTCCACTTTGATGGATTCGGTATCGATTTCTTTGGATTTTTACTCACGTCTTCGAATGTGAATTTTAGTGATTGATTGTTCCTACAATCATTTTGTGATTTGTCACTTCAAAATATAAAGGTTTTCAATACTAGTAGTAAATATCAAAATTCTTTCATCAAAACGATTTCAACACTATTTTATTACAAAGCTCGTTTCTTAAACTGTTTTCCAATCTATTAGTATATACAAACCTTTACCTCACTAGTATGAGAAATCTAATTAATCGGCTTAGTAAAACAAGTGGTATGAAACGCTTGCGCTTACTTCGTCGGTTAATTCTTGGACTTGTTCGATTGAATCTCTTTTGACAATTTTCGAGTAGAAATCTACGATCTGTTCGTAAATATTTAAGTTAAGCTAGTGGTTATGGGACATGAAGCTAAACTCATATATTTACTAGCTTAGTGTAATTTACACTTAACCTCGAGTGGAAATCTACAATTTGTTTGTAAATATTTAAGTTAAGCTAGTGGTTATGGGACATGAAGCTAGACTCATATACTTACTAGCTTAGTGTAATTTACACTTAACCTCGAGTGGAAGTCTACAATTTGTTCGTAAATAATTAAGTTAAGCTAGTGGTTATGGGACATGAAGCTAAACTCATTTATTTACTAGCTTAGTGTAATTTACACTTATCGATCAATGATGATCATTTTGTATTTTAGACTAGCAATGTGTGATGTCTCTTTGTCTGCGAGGGAGACTAAACCCCGCTTTTAGTGGAGCTTCGGCTTGATGGGGCAGCGACCCATGGTCTTCGGACCGTTTTAGTGGAGCTTCGGCTCATGGTCTTCGGGCCGTTTTAGTGGAGCTTCAGCTCATGGTCTTCGGGCCGAGCCTCGGCTCAAAAATAATGGTTAGCAAACATGTAATAGCTTTCCGTTTTGTGATACACGTGTTGGTGAGTTTTCATGCACCCATTCTAGTGACAGGCCTCTTTCCCCCTTTTTATGATTTCTGGATTTCTACTGATTGATTTCTAGAGTTTGTGTTTCACCAATTTTCGTGATTTACATTGGTAAGTTTTAACAATATTTGTGCATCGGTGAATTTGTATGTCATTAACTTTTGTAATTGGCATTGATATAATTGTTAATATTTATGGTTGGGTGAATGAAATAAAGAGTACGACATTTCTTTTTATCTTTGAGAAGATTCTTGTGATATTGATTAATCTCTTGTTGATTTTCAGTTACATACTTATCACAGTATGGCATTATGGTTATTATACGTTTTTGTTATATCTCTTATTCTATATCATTTCATCTGATATTTATAGTTAGACAGATCCGTTTATTATTTTCTTATTAAATAATACTCTGGTCATACCGAGATGTTACAGGTGCTTTCTCTTGACTTCTTATCAGGGACTATCACCTGACTTTTGGCTAACTACTTTAGATTAGTAGTTTTTGTTCTGTATACATTCGAGATAGAGACTACTTGATGTATACTTATTCTTTTGCCTCGCACTTGTAACTATTCTCTTGTGATATTGTGGATCTTGTTGACCACTACTCTGATGTACACTTTCATGTGTTATATTCATATCTGTTTCTGCCTTTGTGATATGGATATCTGTGATTGATTTACGTTATGCTTATTTCTATATTTGTTTCTGGAGATTATATATATAGCCACTGTGTAGTAGCTTAGAGTTTGTATCGGCATGTTGGATTTCCTCTTGAAATGAAATGCATCTTAAACTATCTGACATATCGGTGCTCGCACAAAGCAATTACACGGATGGTCGCTCCTCAACAGCCTTATTCTCCGCACTAGTTGACGGCATTACCCCGTAGTGTCCTTGGCTAGCGTGGGTGTAGAGGTGGAGCGTCACATACCTATAAGAGCAACAAATAAAAGTGGTAAATTTGTCTTGTTCTTGCAGACTGAGCTCGCAAACTCGAGGGAAACAATAGTGTTGCCTGCATCAGAGGAATGGCCGAGAATGTTCACCTTCTCCTTCTTTTGATGGCCGCACTATCTTTGGATAAGTTTCGGGGCTAGCAGTGCCAACTGATTGCGATGCTGCATTGACAATTCGCCAAGACCGAAAATGGAGGGCTCCGACAACATTTTGGCAGTTGAAGTCATAGCAGTAGCTTCCTGTTCCTTCTCAATCCGCAGGACCTCTCGACCCTCTATTAATGCTCTCTTCTATTCCTCATTAAGGTTTTCACACATAAATTTTATGACGGCCCAATTTTTTGATCTCCAAAAATTGACATCAATACGTCCTCTATATTACATGCCGAGAAATCGATGGTCAGAAATACCAGATCGTTTGGGAAAAAGAAGAAAAGGTGGAAGAAGAAAATAGAAAACAAAAACATGGAATCTCACAATTGCAGTGGAACAATATATAATATACAACAATTGGTCTTTATACAAAAAGAACTATAACTGTTTTTATACATTACATCATCAGAGTACAACACATCAATGACACAACAACAGACAATTATAATAACTTGTCCTCACAAAAGCTGAATATACAGCCTACAACACACAAAAGAATATAAATCAGATACGGGTAATACGTCTTCGCCATCCAGCTCGTCTCCTGAGCTCCATAGCATCCTATACTGGATCTGTAATACTTGGTCTGACCCGAACATTATAAAAATTAATACCCTAGTCAGTCTGGAAAATCGATGTGAGAAAACACACATAACTTGACTTATTAAAACTTTAAAATCTTTTGAAAATCAAAGGTATCTCATAGGACCACGCCACACATAAACATGATGGGTTCTTACCTTATGATAACCAAAACGTTCATATCAACTCCTCTAATATTATAATAGTTTCTAAGTACAAGTACTTATTCAAATACCTGAAATTGTTACATCAATTAAATTCCAACATACTAGGCTCTACAATCAAAAACCGTGCAGACACGTATTGCAGAATGGATTCCATACGAATTATTAGGTACTGGGGTATCACCTATCACAGTACATGTCTAGAACAACGTATCGAGGACCATGTTGGAATCCCCTGCAACTGAAGACCTGTCGACCCTAACCTGGATAGACCGAATATGCTATCAACTCGGGTGTTCCCACCTTGAGCTCCTTACATAAATCGTAGTTAATAAAATATCCAAGGGTATCTAGAAAGGTGATAAAGATACCGTAATTGGGTGCACCCACTTAGCCTTCTTTCATCTCCCCTACATTTTAGTCATTCCCGATTGATGAGATTAGAGGATCCAATTAGCTTCCAAGGAATTTTCACTTAGAATGCTCATTGTCCTCCAATGAAAATGTACATATAGCATTTATCCATACAAGTCCATTCCAGGTCAGAACGGAACCAAAGGCACAACTCCTACTACATCCATTTTGGAATAATCCTCAGGATTAGTATCAGTTAGCCATTGCACTTCACTGCTCCATCTTCGACTCCATGCTCTTGTTTTCCTTTCGAAAATGTACTCGCTGGATCGAAGTGGTTTTCAGATATTTTATCTGATCTCCATCACTTTGAAACAACGTTATATATTTTCGGTAAACTTAACCTCGGTTCTTTGGGAAATAATCAAACGAAATAAGATCAGATATCACCTCCTAACCATTAGTGGACGAATTTCCTTATCATCGTCCTAGAAGAACAAAATGAATTTATACGTATAGTACAGCACCTTGAACGGTAATTGTACCATATAATTCCCGTATTTCTCCTAGATATTTCCAAACTTATATTTTGGGTCCATATTTGAAAGTCGGTTATTTAACTATCAAATAAATAATCATTCAACCAAATATTTTCATTTGCACTGAAAACGCTAAGTCTTATTCAATTTAAATTACATCACTTAAACCACTTTATCCAAAATATATAACTTTTTACCGAATTTAGTATATTCACAAACTATTCTTTTCAAAGATATTTGGAAACCTTTAAACTAATCTAGAAAGTACCACTGCGATATCAAACCATGGATTCATAGCTCAATGGTTATGCCTCTATCCTAGAGAAATCCAAAACTTAACTACAGGCACTCAGTGCCTCTGATTTCTCCATGCGAGTATACCATTTACTTCTCGAAAACTTTATTTAATAATTTTCAAAATAATACTTATGAAATTTCTATAATAATCTTTAAGTAAAACTTTTGGCGAATACTCTTTAAAATAAAAGTTATTATACAATATTGAATAATTTGTCCCTTTAAAAATATAATACTGATTAATGTTTAAATAATAATTACTATAAACTAACTTGATTAATATTTAAATATACTTTGAAAATTTTAAAACAACTAAATAACTAATTTTTTTTTGAAATATTCTTTAAACACCTCTTAAAATTTACCTAGTTAATGATTAAAAATCCTTCATTCCTTTTAAAAAAAACTCAATTCCTTGATAAAAATATATTTTCCAATTCCAATATAACCACTCTGACATTTATAAATCTCTCTCGATTTATCCCTAATTTAATTTAGGTCCCAATTCCATAAATTTCTTTTCCACATTTCTAAAAAAATAAATCTGCCATTTATTTTTAAACCGATTTGCCCATCTAATTATAAATCCTCATCGTAAATTTATAACTTCAATTTATTCACTAATAATCACTTCACTTTATTTATAAACCTTGATTATAATTTCATAGTATCAATTCCCATTTATAACGTTTTCACAACGCTTAATCGATTTTAAATTGATCTCTAAATTAAATTCCATTTTTAAATTAATTTCTTAAATAACTCAAATATATTCCAAAACCCAACTAAATTCAGATTCCACTTCTTCTCATAATTTAAAATCATATTTAAAATCTAGTATAACAATTCATATTTTATTTTCAAAATTCTCTTTTCATTCTTCCAACTATTTAATTCTCGATTTAAAAAAATAAATCCTTTTATACTTAAGCAATATCGCTTACGTTCTATTACTTCAAAATCCGTTTATTTACATTATTCAAAAGTCTTTATTTTTCCATGTTCCAAAATTACCAAGTATAATTTTAAATCGTAACTACTTATTTTACCCAAAGTCATTTCTTTTAATAAATCAAAATCTCACTATAATTATTTTTGCTTCCACTTTCCCCTTTTAATTTCATTTTAAATTCAAAACATTTATTATTGACTTTTAAAAATGCCAAAGTCTTGGACAAAACTACCATAGCATCCAATAGATTCAAACTGCACTATAATCTACCACAAATTACTTAAAAAGATCCTATATCAATATATATGGAATTAAATTCAACATTTTTGAGGAATCCAGTTGGATTCCTCTAACCTATTTCCCTGCATCCACAGATGTTAATACAATATCAACATCGCGGTATATAGGGTCATTCCCCATTATGTGGGGAGCATAGGTCTTACCCGCTACATATATGCAGAAATATCAATCGCCCATATATATATATATATATATATATATATATATATATATATAGACACACACACACAAAACGATATATATTATCACATTCAACTGATAATAATTTATCAATCCAACCAATCAATCAGCAATTAATTTTAACTATTTAAAATAAATTATGATAATCCAAAATTGAGTGAGATTTACTCACTTTTATTTTAATTGTTGCCACCCGTTCTGGTTTCGATTTAATCCGAGCGCCTTTGAATTTATCTGAAAATTTCAGAAACTCCAAATTCGATCAATGCAGTTCATGTGCACCGTATTCATCGATATGAACACAATGAAACCAACCGCATGTCGATTGTACCTAAAACGAATGAGACATGAATTTTATAAGCTTTCAGCTTTTATTTAAACAATTTTTATTCACTAATTTCATATTAAAATTTATACCAGAAATACAATCTAGCCCATAAAGCCCAAGCCCGCGACATCCTTCTTCCAAAACACACGATCTTCTCCTGTAGCCTTTTAACGACTAGTAAATTTTAATGGTTTTAATAACGTAATTAACCGAATTTTTGTGAAATTTAAAATAATTAAATTTTGAAATACAAATTTCATATTTGGAATATGTCTATATAAGCATAGCAAATGGTGAATTTTCATCAAATAATATGAAAGTTTATTTTATTGTGTTATTTTATTTATTTAAAGTAAGTTAATATTTGATGATAATAAAATGTTTTCCAAACCTGAATATTTTTATATAATAAATTTGTAAATCCTCTTGTGAGTGAGACGCCATATTTTGTTTCGCCAAATTTGGAATGTTATTGCTCCATTTATCTTATTTTCGGTATTTTAGCAGCATTTTTCGTATCAAATATTGACTTTTGATAGGATGATCGTAGTACTGATATCTGTGTACCATTTTGATCGTATTATCATGCTGATCTCTGGAGTATATCCATTCGTCTCTTTTGGAGTTCAGAACACGACGAAATTGGTAAACCAATCAGTCATACTAGTTCTGCATATGGACCTTTTACCTTCCCATGTCCATTCATTTGCTCACCGTATTATACCAGTCACTGGCATTTATATTTATAAAAAATCCAACCAGTGACTTTTTATTTCCCCACCGGTTCTAATTTTATTTTCCAATTCGTATTATGGTCTGTTCTTTTGCTTTTTTGCCTTGCTTTGAAAATGTTTGTTCGTCCCCTCCTCTTCTTCACGCCTAAACCCACTTGTTCCCTTTCCTCTCATTTTCGGCCATTCTTATATATATATATATATATAAATGAAAATATATGAGAGCATGTTGTTTGTCGCCTTATCTTCTTCTTTATCACCAGCTAGCCCATGCTCCTCCACCCAAAATCGATCTCTCCACCACCCATCTACCCAGATCCGAGCGCAGGTTGCCGAACCACCCTCCACCTTCCCTTCCACCGTCACATTCAGCTTTGCTCAATCCCTCCTCGACTTGAGTGCGAACAGCATCCTAGGCAAGCCTTCCACAATTTGGCCTTCCCTACCGTCCGGCCTCCCTTCCATTCTCCTGCAACCACCTCGGTCGAAAGCTCCTCCGTGCTTCGCCTACCGCAACAAGCCTCAACCCCATACGAACCACACAACAGCCTACTTACACTGCCTCACCGCCTTGCTTGCCAGTTAGCACCTCCTCCGCTTTATCAGTTCATCGTTTCTACTCCACCTTCTCACCTGACTAACCTAAGGTGTGTGTGTGTCTATATGTATATAAGATATATGTTATATGCATAAATTGTTTTATATCAATAGTTGGAGTTTATTTATATTATATATATATATATGTATGTATGTATGTATGTATGTATGTATGAAAAGACTAATGCAAGCTCATGATTTGTATGATGATGGATTCTTTTTTCGGAAGGTATATTGATTTTAAACATATATGATATATTAATATTTCGTTTAAATAAACATTGATTTAGGATATAATATGAAATTTTTATATATAGAAATAACATATATACTGTTTATTTTGGGTTTCTTTTGTATTATTTACAGTTATATATTTGGTGCAGTGTATTCGTTCACATATTTGTTCTAAGATTGATTTCACTATGTTGTGTATAATATATATATACTTCGATATTAAATATATAGGTATGCATAATAGTTTCGGCAATATATATAAGTTTCTGTTTTGCTAGCTCATTTTATTTTCATTTCCAATTTGTTTTTGAAATGTGTCTAGTTTAAGTTGCTTTATTAGGTAAGTCTGTACTAGTATGTATCTAAGTTGTTATATATATATATATATATATATATGTTGTCTAGAGTATAGGTTTGTATAATCTATTATTTTCTGATTTTGACATAAGAAACCCAAAATAAACAATATATATGTTATTTCTATATATAAAAATTTCTATATATATATATATATGTTTGTATGTATGTACGTATGTATGTATTTGGTAACTTTATAACATATATATGTACATATATTAGTAAGCATATATTTTTAAAATGTAAGATTTTATAATATGTTGTGTATCAAGTCTGTTGAGTTTTATACCTGTTTGTTTACTAAACATTTTACTATGTCTATATGAATATTTTAAGTTATATATATATAATATCTGTTGTATACATATGGATTTAGTTTTATTTAAATCATGAAAGATCTACACATAAGTTCACATGGGCTTGGGTTCTATATATATATATATATATATATATTATTTTATAAGTGTAAAGCTAAAATATTGATTTGAAATTATATATATATATATATCTTATTTTAAATATATGTTTAAAAAAAATTGGTTTTAGAAAAAAAAATTATAAGTATATTTTGTTCAGCTTATATCAAGCTAATTTTGATTGCTTCGTCGATCCCTATTATCAGCTCTGTTCGTCGAATTTGTGTCCATCGTGCTTTACTTTGGAATTCGTGCTTGGAGCCGTAACTCATCTCATTCTCGTTCATCTCTAGCTTAGAAAGGTGAGAAATCACTCGCGATTAACATTCTTATATTTATTAGATTTGATTTCATTTGAAACGACAATTGAAATATGTTGCTAAATTTAACTGTTAATTATTTATTTGCCATATATGATATGCCATTATCTGTAACTTTTCACTTGTGACATCTGACACCATGATCTGTTATATATATTTTATTTGTCATTGATGATATATGCCTGTTACTGATATGTTATATTTTTATCATATATGTTATCACTATGCAAGTTCCCTGTTAGTATATAATTACCTATGGGTTGAAATGATACATACCCGAACGATCTTGTAGAATAGGAGAAAATCGTTATGGGTTGTATAATGACCCTGACTCGACCTTCGAAAATCAGCACTGAATATGTCACTAGTATTCAGATGCCGCAGATCCAAACTTCGAATCTGGTTCGCCAAAGCTTATAACACATTAAGTACAACAACACAGCGGAAGAAAATGAATATATAACATTGATACACAATAGATACAGTGTCTGATACAATATGATATAAAAGATCCATAAATATCAGAGATACAATAACAGAAAGATAACTCTAATATGATCTCAAGAGAGAAACAGAGACAAAATCTAATATCTGAAACTTTATAGCCAAAGCCTCAATACTTCAAACCAAATAGCTTAACCAAAAAGCTTCGAAGACTCCAATCCAAAAGCACTAATATCCAAACCATAAGCTTGAACCCCAACACGATGACTTAAGCAAGGTTAGTCACCTTGAACAAATGCTATTGCCAAATCTAAGGGCTGGATGAAATCGAATCTACTCTTACTATCCGATTATCTGAAAAACTCAACTCTAGACTGCCCGTGTGGAAAGTTGTAGGCACCCAGAGTTTAGGAAGGTAACAATAAACTCCGGGTCAGTCATGGGACTGGTATGAGCAAATAAAAATAGTTTATCTTTAAAAAACAACAAAATATTTTAACAGAAATCCGCAATGCTTTTTTGGAAAGTGAAACTACCATAAGGCCTCCTGCCACACACACCATGCAAACGTAGAATTGGAGGAGATTTCTCCTTATGATAGTCAAAAATGCTTGCTACGCAAAATTCTTTTGATATTATTATTAGTGCATAGCGGAAAAATTTTCGAAAGTATAATATTAATCTTAGCCAGCATACAACCATAGCTAAAAAGTGGGGCGCCACCATAAGTAAATGGTAGGTTATACAACTAAAACCGTACAGGGCGCGTACTGGAGATTGGATTTCCAGCAAATGGTCAGACCAAGGAACTTCCCATTGCCACATAGGTACGCCTCTGGAGGGACGCCCCGAGAACCTACCCGGCTCTCTGCCAACACAAGGCCGGTTTCCACCCTGCCCGGGAGTAATACTTAAAGATATGCCACTCCCAGTCATTTGCGACCTTTATTCGAGAGCTCTCAACCACAACCATCACACAGTAATAGATTTACAGAGTCTACATGAGTTAAGTTGAGTTCCATACCATGATACCACCCTTTTCCTAAAGGAATGGACATACCCTAGGGGCACGACCCCTGCAACCTTACCGCATTTTTCCTGTTTCGATCATTTCTAAGTTGTGAGGTCCTGATGCAGTCTCGTCCACAATGCTACGCTTTTTCACAAAGCCATGCTTTGATTAACAAATGATCAGTAGCACTTCGTATGCCACATTATCAAATTGGGAATGTATCACTATTAACCATTAACTACATAACCTCTGAGCTCGTACGTCTCAGAGAAGGGTGTTAAGCTAAGAGAATAAATCTCCGCCACCAAACAGAAATGTATTTGATAGAAACCAGCTTTACATCTCAAAGTGTAATGTCAGACACACATCCATACAAGTCTGTTCCGGGTTCGAATAGAACCAAAGGCACTTCCAAAGAAGCCCTTGCACTACGGGAATTCCCAATCCTCATCAGACTTCCCATCACATATTGAGATCTCTATACCAGGCGCTAATGGATGCAGAGTCATTCGACGGGTTATCCTTTCGCACTCGAAAATACCCGGTCTTCACTACCGGTCTTCAAATGCTATCCATAATGTCGTATCATTATTCGGAATGGGTTATATGACACAAGGTCCTCTCCCGGCTAAACGAATAATGAGAGCAATATTTAAAAACATATGGATATTGGATCTCAGTTAAGTCACAACTTATTATCCAAAACTTTTTCTTTCAAATGGTTTAAACAAATTACCATTTCAAATCTTTTTAAACAAAAAGATTCACTTCACAAAGTTCACCTATCTTTCACAAAAATTATTTCAAAGCTTTCCCAAGCAATTTTCCTTTCAAATTGGATTAATTCATCCAATTTTTAAATCAAAGATTTAATTCATAGCTTTGAAACCATTTCTAGTTCAAATCTTTTATATAAAAGATACACCGTTTGAAATCCTCTTCGATTTCAAAACAAGGTTTAATAATCTTTCACAAAGGTTCATTCATAGCTTTCAAAAACAATTCACAATTTCATTTCAAACTCGAAATCTTTCGATACAAATTGGAAATCCTCTCTTATATGAAAGCTATTATTATTTGAAAACAAATAGTTTTCGTTTCGAAAAAAATCTGATTTCATTTATACAAGTTAAAGTCCTTGGGTTAAATTCAAATTCCAAAACAATACTTTGAAAATTGGTTTAAACCCATATAAGAACATTTATAACTCATATAATCTTTTAAACCATAATTTCCAACCATGGAATTCAATTTTCAAATCTTGAATTCATATTTAAATCAAATTATTTTAATTTAAAAACTTTATCAAGTTATTCAAAATAACTTTTATTTTCAAAATCCTTCTTTTCAAAAGCTTTTCATATTTAACCCAATTCCATTTCCAAAATAGGTTAGATTCAAAATTCAACTTTAAAACTATTTCAAAAATCTGCGACTTAACCAATTTCCTCGTGAAATCCATATTTGTGTATGTATAGTGTGGTCCGAGGGTATTACACAATAATAGTGCAACATCATTAATCATCACAGATTCAAGCACATAAATATAGATAAGTGGTATATTCCTATAACGCATATCTTCCATTCATAGATCGATAGATAAATAATATACATTTATCACAGGTAAAATAAATTACATTCATCACAGATTGAATTAAAACAATTCATATCACAAAGCATCCCACGGTAGAGATATCAAACAATTCAAAGCATTCAATGCAATCCAAACATCCATAAGTAAGGTTAATTAAATCATCTGATTAAATGAAATCAGATTAATTACTTATGAATAAATTTACTAATTCTGGTTAATTAATTTATTACAAAACATTTAATAAATTACCCTTTTATCATTTATTAATTAACCTCAATTAATAAATTAATTAATCCTTTAACTATTAATTAATCAACCTTAATTAATAAATTAATTAACCTTTACTGATTAATTTAAATCAACTTTGATTAACAAATTAATCAACCTTTAATCATTAGATAATTAACCATTTATTTTTAAATAATCAACCTTTGATTATTCAATTATCCTTTAATTAACTTTAATCAATCATATTAATTAATTACTTAATTAACCTTTAATTAATTTCATTGATTAGTTAATCCCATGATTAATCACTTTAATTAATTTATTGATTATTCTCAAATTAATTTCCTTAATACGTTTAAGAATTATCCTTAAATAAATTTAGTAATTAACCCTTTAATCACTTCTTAATTCAAACTACATTTTATTTTGTTTTTTTAAAACCTTATGAATTTAATTACATAGTTAAACTAATATGTAATTACTTTTAAAATAAATTTTAAACATTTTAAATCTTTGGAAAAAACTTAGAAGTTAATTACAAAAAGTATCCAATACATAATTATTTTTAAACAAAACAAATTTAAAGCTTTTAACTCTAAAACTTGATAATATTTTATTTTCCTTCCATTTTAAAATCTGGTCAATCTAGTATCCATAAAACCCGAGCAAAATTGTCAAATACTCGAGCTAATTCCCGAAACAATTCCTACCCAAACCCCAGGAAACTGCCGTCATTCATTTTTTTCTTTTGAAAACTTGTTTCTTTTTAAAATTTGAAAACCATTACCTATAGTAACACATGCGTGAATTACCTGAGACAATGCTCAAGCAAACGACCCAAATCTCCTGAGTTCACCTTCGAGCTCCTATCTTCTCCTCCTTCCATTGTTACAAATCACGACACAGCCACCACCATGTGCATCGTGCACGTGTACGTTCAATTGCCAGTGCTATGATGTTTCCGTTGCCACCACCACGTCGACAATGACATCGTCAATCGTCATGAGGACTCAGAAAATTCGAAAACCCATCAATACAAAATCGAGCCATTCGAAAACCCACCACGTCGGTAATGACATCGTCAACCAGGTTAACGAATTCTTGCCGCGACGAAGTACCTGACCCCGACCATCCATGCCGCTTCGACCAGAGATGCGCCAAAGCCTCCTCCTCCTATTGCCCCTGGTACGATGACTTTAATCGCCCCGATGATGACGAATCACACCCACATACTTCGTCGGCAAACTGGGTTGTTAAACCCTAATTCGTCCTCGATCCCTTATTTGAATCAACTAAAAAATATCTGGCCATTTTTCCAACAATCTCTAACACTCAAACTTCCTTCCTCGTGAATTTCGAAGCTCAATATCTCCTCATTCATCAGAAATTGAAGAATTTATGATTTCTGTTCATCTTAAAATATCTCGCTATATTCCTATTTAAAAATTTTGATTACTTTACCTAAATTTATCATTTTGCAATATGAATCACATTATAAAATCCAATCTCGAAATTTTTAACATTGATCTTCCAAATTTAAAAAGTTACTGTAATTTTCTTTCTTTCGAGTAAAATAATTTACTGATTTTTCTTATAAATATTTTTAAAATTTTTATTAGGTTAATATAAACAAGTTTTCTTTAAGGATTATAGCTTAACATCAATTACCGGAAGAGATGTTGAATTTTTTTTTCTTGTTTCTGAACCCTGTACATTTTAACAGAGGTCTATGTGCCTGTTTATAGACATGCACATCAATTTTGTGCATATATAAACAAATGCAGGCAGATTAACACAATATACAAGCATATTCAACTCATCACTTCAAATAAAATTCCAGACATCAAGATATTAAAACAAGGTCAAGTGGTTTTCTCACCTGTAGATGAAGACAGAGGACATATACTTGAATTTGAAACCGGAATTTGAATTTGGTTTTTTTTGTTGCTTTAGAATTATCTCAGGCTTTTAATCCTGTGCTTTCTTTTGAAGTTGAACTTCTATATTTGAAGTTGTTTTAATTTCCAGGTTTTGAACTTTTGATTTTGAAGACTAGAATGAGTTGCTGCTTGATTCCAGATTTAAGTTTGATTGCTTTTTCTTTTGTTTCCAGGCTGAAGTTTACCTTGATTTCATTTTCCAGCTTTAAAATTTGAGGTTGTAGTTTCTGGTTTATTTTTTAGATTTGTTTTTCTTTTGATCTGAGATTTTGTTTGTTTGATCTGTAGTTTTGATTTGCTTTCTGTTTTTGTTTTAAATTTGGTTTCTCAGATTTGAGAACTTTTAAGAAAATGAAAACAGCTGGGTTTACAAAATACTTTTGCACACATTTCAATTCCAAGAGAAATGTTGATTTTCCCACTTGTAATCTTGTGCTTCTTTAGTTAACACTTATGATTTCTTTACACTACATGTTTACACTTGTTTAATTCATTGTTTAGATTGCTTACAAATGTTAATATCCTTAACTATTAACCTTTCAAATGTCTTTATATATATTTGTATGTATATATCTCATGTTTAATATTTTTTATTTCCATTTTATATAAATATCTATAACTTTAAAGAAATTGGTTACAGATAAATAAACACACATAATATATATTTTATTCAAATTATAATTTTTGAAATATATGTATATATTAGAATTAGAAAACAAATTTCTATTAGTATTTAATTATAGAATTTATAAATCTAAATTTTATTCAAAACTTTTATTTTTAAATTCCAAATTCAAAAATTAATATACAATCAAGTTATCAAGTTGTATTTATAAATGAGTAATCAAATATTTTTCTATAAGTATAAACCTTATTCCAACCATAATTTATTTATTTCCCAAATTTTTATTTTTAACATATATGTATTTGAATTTCAAATTCAAATTTCAAATTATAATCTATTTATAATTAAGCAGGCACAATATTTATTTAAATTTAGAAAATACCAAATTAGTTTTCAATTTAATTTCAAAAATTAAATTAGTTACCAATTTGAATTTGATAAAAAAGCAGGAATGTTACAAATTCTCCCCTTAAGAAAATTTCATCCTTGAAATTTGCAAGGGAGACAACAAAGATAGATGAAAGTTAGAGAAACAGTTTTTCAAGTCAAACTAAATATCTATTCTGCATTTGGCTTACCAAATAAGAATATCAACAATATGAGAACAAACTCATACAACACTTTACGAAATACTTGGGTCATCCAGATCTACGAAATATGCAGGGGCATTGGTTAGTTCGAAGGATCACTAACCATTCGTAGAATATATCGAGACTCGAACAATAGATAAATGGATTTAGTCTTCCATTATTCTCAAACATTAGGTATGGATTCCAAACTCAAGTCGGAATACCCCAAAGTTTACACCAGCTTGTCCCCCTTCGGGCTTCGATCCTCACAAGAAATAACAATAGAATTTCAAATTTGGTTTTAGCCAAAATTGTTTTATCGATAAAATTTAATTTAACTTCATATTTAATTTACCAATTTATTCCAATAAAATCTCAATTTCGTTAAAGTTGAAACGAAAAGCTGATAGAAATTTGATGAAGAGAATACAAGTTAGAAACCTATCAACAACGATTCGTAGTGCCACCATCACACTAAAGCTCCTCCATCGAGCTGCAACGAAGCCATCGAAGAATTTGAAATTGAATCAAAAGAGATTGAGAAGAATTGCTTCCTTGTTGTTACAGGTATTGACCATTTGTAGTGGTACTTCCCTGTCCCCTATCTTGTCCTCTTCTTGCACTCATGCTTGCTATCAGTGGATAGTAAGAGAATTTACCGAGGCACATGGACTGATATCTTAGGGATATACTCATTCTAGGGTATACTTCACCCTACCTCTAATGAGTTACTTAATGCGTTATACTCCTGCGATAATGTTTAAACCTTCAGCTCTGATACCAATTATAACGACCCTAACCCGACCTTCGAAAATTGGCACTGAATACGTCACTCGTATTCTGATGCCGCGGATCCAAACATCGAATCTGGTTTGCCGGAGCTTATAACACATTAAGTACAACAACACAGCGGAAGAAAATGAATATTTAACATTGATCCACAATAGATACAATGTCTGATACAATATGATACAAAAGATCCATAAATATCAGAGATACAATAGCAGAAAAATAACTCTAATATGATCTCAAGAGAGAAACAGAGACATAATCTAATATCTGAAACTTCATAGCCAAAGCCCCAATGCTTCAAACCAAATAGATTAACCCAAAAGCTTTGAAGACTCCAATCCAAAAGCAGAATATCCAAACCATAAGCTCGAACCCCCAACATGATGACTTAAGCAGGGTCAGTCACCTTGAACAAATGCTATTGCCAAATCCAAGGGCTGGATGAAATCGAATCTACTCCTACTATCTGATTATCTGAAAAACCCAACTCTAGACTGTCCATGTGGAAAATTGTGGGCACCCAAAGTTTAGGAAGGGAACAATAAACTCCAGGTCAGTCATGGGACTGGAATGAGCAAACAAAAATAGTTTATCTTTAAAAGAAACAAGGAAGGATTTTAAAAGAAATCCGCAATGCTTTTTGGGAAATGAAACTACCATAAGGCCTTCCGCCACACACATCATGCAAATGCAGAATTGGAGGAGATTTCTCCTTATGATAGTAAAAAATGCTTACTACGCAAAATTTTATTGACATTATTATTAGTGCATAGTGGAAAACATTTCGAAAGTATAATATTAATCTTAGCCAGCATACAACCATTATTGTATGCCTAATATAGCTACCATCTAAATAGTGGGGCGCCACCATAAGTAAATGGCAGGTTATACAACTAAAACCGTACAGGGCGCGTATTGGAGATTGGATTTTCAACAAATAGTTAGGCCAAGGAACTTCCCATTGCCACATGGGTACGCCTCTGGAGGTACGCCCCGAGAACTTACCCGGCTCTCTTCCAACACAAGGTCAGTTTCCTCCCTGCTCGGGAGTAATACCTAAAGATATGCCACCCCCGGCCATTTGTGACCTTTATCCGAGAGCTCCCAACCACAACCATCACACAGTAACAGATTTACAGTGTCCACATGAGTTAAGTATCTAGGCTCCATGCCATGATACCACCCTTTTCCAGAAGGAATGGACATACCCTAGGGGTGCGACCCCTGCAACCTTGCCGCATCTTTCCTGTTTCGACCATTTCTGGGGTGTGAGATCCTGATGCAGTCTCATCCACAAAGCTACGCTTTTTCACAAAGCCATGCTTCGATCAGCAACACTTCGTATGCCACATTACCAAATTGGGAATGTGTCACTAGTAACCATCAACTACATAACCTCTGAGTTCGTACGTCTCAGAGAAGGGTGTTAAGCTAAGAGAATAAATCTCCACCATCAAACAGAAATGTATTTGATAGAAACCAGCTTTACATCTCAAAGTGCAATGTCAGACACACATCCATACAAGTCTGTTACGGGTTCGAATAGAACCAAAGGCACTTCCAAAGAAGCCCTTGCACTCCGGGAATTCCCAATCCTGATCGGACTCCCCATCACATATGGAGATCTCTGTACCAGACGCTAATCGACGCAGAGTCATTCGACGGGTTATCCTTTCACTCTCGAAAATACCCGATCTTCACCATCGGTCTTCAAATGCTATCCATAACGTCGTATCATTATTCAGAATAGGTTATATGTAACAACCCGCATATTTGTCGAGTTTATATTTAAATATTTTATTTAAATATTAAATCGTTAATCGGATTTTGGTCCGAAAAGATACATTTTGCAAACGGTCAAATTAGGACTCGAGACCACTTCCATTGAGTTCGAAATGTCGTTTATAATTTTTTAAGTATAAACATCGATAGGTTTGGAGTTAGTGAAATTTCACTAACTTTTCCCGCTTTGGACTTTGGGTTAGTTTAGCCTATTAAGCCCAAGTTCCAACCCCCTTCTCCTCACTCTTCATAAATTTCCTAACTAACTCAAGCTTTGGCATTAATGGTGAAGAGAATAGGAAATTAAAACTCCAAGCACAAATTCAATTGCAAATCCAACATTCAACTCCAAATTCAAGTAGAAGATATTGGATTCAAGCTTTGGATTGCTTCTCCTTGCTTTCAAGCTTCATCTTCATAAATTTTAGTGCAAAGGTGAGATTTTTATCCCACAAATCTAGTCTATATCTATATTGGATTGTTGGGAATGATTCCCTATCACTTAATATGCACATTTGCATTTGGTTTGGATTGGATTGGCGAAAAACTCCAAATTTTAGTGATTTTGGTGAAAAACTGCTACTAGGTCGTTCTGGCCATTTTTAGCTCGTTCGGAGTTAGGTCGCTCGTCCATAGGTCGCTTATGAGTTAACCCTAGATCGTTCTGGCCATTTTTTAGCTCGTTCGGAGTTAGGTCGCTCGTCCATAGGTCGTAGGTCTCTTACGAGTTAACGTTAGGTCGTTCTGGAAGAATTGGCACTTCGGAATTAGGTCGCTCACGAGTTAACTCGTTAGGTCGCTCGCGAGTTAGTACCATAGGTCGCTGGGCCATCTAAATGCTTGTTCGGTGTTAGGTCGTTCGGGCTTAGGTCGTAGATCGTATGGACCTTAGGTCGTAGGTCGTATGGACCTTAGGTCGGAGGTCGGAGGGACCTTAGGTCGTAGGTCGTATGGACCTTAGGTCGGAGGTCGTAGGGACCTTAGGTCGTAGGTCGTATGGACCTTAGGTCGGAGGTCGTAGGGACCTTAGGTCGTATGGACCTAGGTCGTAGGTCGTTAACTCGTTAACACGTACGGCTCTTTACCATTTTAGGTCGCGTGACCTTGTACTTGACTTAGGTCGTTAGGTCGTAAGTCCCCTAGGTCGCAACCATTAGGTCGCTCGACCCTATCCTCCTTAGGTCGTTAGACCTTACCTTCCTTAGGTCGCTTGACCGGTTAAACCTTTAGGTCGCTCAACCCTACTACCATTACTAGGTCGTTTGGCCATAGCTCGTTAGGTCGTATGACCTTATAACCCTATAGGTCGTTGGACCTTTAACTCGTAGGTCGTTGGACCTTATCCCGATAGTTCGCTTGACCCCTTAGACCCTTAGTTCGTTAGACCTCAATTTGTCTTCACTAGGTCGTACCGTTTTGGACGGGGCGCTGCCCCGCACCCCGCCGGGGGCGCTGCCTCCTGGACCCCCACGACCTGACCAGGCAGGTCGAACCCCGTAGCGCTGGCGTTGCCCCCGCACCCCCAACTTGGGGGTTGCCACCCCCCTGGACCCCCTCCGTAGGGGATCTTATCTGAAAAACATTCAACAGAACTTGCTGAACTGATTTCCTTGGATTTTTGTCACATCTTCGAATGTGACCTTTGTGATTGATTGTTTCTATAATCGCTTTTGGTTTGTCACTTTAAATTATAAAGGTTTCAAAACTAGTAGTAAATATCAAAACTCTTTCAATAAAAGGATTTCAACTCTATTTTTAATAACAAAGCTCTTTTCTTAACCCGTTTTCCAATCTATTAGTATAAACAAATCTTTACCTCACTCGAATGAGAAATCTAATTAAACGGCTTAGTAAAACAAGTGGTATGAAACGCTTGCGTTTGCTTCGTCGGTTAATTCTTGGACTTGTTCGATTGAACCTCTTGTGACAATTTTCTAGTAAAGATTTGCAGTTTGTTCGTAAATATTTAAGTTAAGAAAGTGGTTATGGGACATGAAGCTAAACTTTTATATTTACTAGCTTAGTGTAGTTGACACTTCTCGTTGATCATGACGATCATTCTTATGATTTAGACTAGCAATTGTGCGATGTCTCTTGTTTGCTTGGTTAGACTAGACACCACTTGTGTGATTCCACTCACACATACCTTTTTGGTTGCTTGGTTAGTCTAGACACCACTTGTGTGATTCCACTCACACATATCTTTTTGTTTGCGAGGTTAGACTAGACACCACTTGTGTGATTCCACTCACACATACCTTTTTGCCTTCTTGGTTAGTCTAGACCTCAATCTGTGTGATTTCGACTCACACGTATGGGGTAGCTCCCCATGGTCTTCGGACCGTCATGTGATAGGCCTCTTTCTCTTTTTATGATTTCTGGATTTCTCGTGTTGATTTATGGAATTTATGTCATTGACTTGTTATGAGTACAAGTTTAGGGTATGATGCCCTCTTTGGATCTTTGAGAAGATTCTTGTGATATCGATTTATCTCTTATTGATTGATCTTCTATTGGTCATCATTTGCATACTTATAGTAGTATGTCAGTATGGATATTTTATGTTTATGCCATATCTTTTATTTTATACCATGTCATTTGATATTTATAGCTAGACTGATCCGTTTATTATTTTCTTAAATAATACTCGGGTCAGACCGAGATGTTATAGGTGCTTCTTCTTGCCTTCTTCCCGGGATTCGGCACTCTGACTTTTGGCTAACTATTTAGATTAGCAGTTTTTGTTGTATACACTTGAGATATAGACTCATAGTTGTATTCTTTTGTATAGCACGTGTTGCTATTCTTTTGTATTATTGTGGATCTTTTGACCACTACTCTGATGTACACTTTCATGTGTTAGTTATATATTCATATCTTCTTTCGCCTTTGTGATATGGATGTCTGTGACTGTTTTGCGTTATGCTTATTTCTATGTTTGTTTCCGAAGATTATTTATAGCCACCGTGTGATAAGCAATTACATGGATGGTCGCTCCTCAACAGCCTTATTCTCCGTGCTAGTTAACAGCACTACTCCGTAGTGTTCTTGTCTAGCGTGGGTATAGAGGTGGGGCGTCACATTATATGACACAAGGTCCTCTCCTGGCTAAACCGAATAATGAGCGCAATATTTAAAAACATATGGATATTAGATCTTAGTTAAGTCACAACTTATTATCCAAAACTTTTTCTTTCAAATGGTTTAAACAAATTACCATTTCAAATCTTTTTAAACAAAAAAAATTCACTTCACAAAGTTCACCTATCTTTCACAAAGATTATTTCATAGCTTTCCAAAGCAATTTTCCTTTCAAATTGGATTAACTCATCCAAACTTTAAATCAATGATTTAATTCATGGCTTTCAAACCATTTCCAATTCAAATCTTTTATATAAAAGATACACCATTTAAAATCCTCTTCGATTTCAAAACAAGGTTTAACAATCTTTCACAAAGGTTCTTTCATAGCTATCGAAAAACAATTCAAAATTTCATTTCAAACTTGAAATCTTTCAATACAAATTGGAAATCCTTTCTTATATGAAAGCTATTATTATTTGAAAACAAATAGTTTTCGTTTCGAAAATAATCCAATTTCATTTATACAAGTTAAAATCCGTGGGTTAAATTCAAATTCCAAAACAATACTTTTAAAATTGGTTTAAACCCATATAAACACATTTATAACTCGTATAACCTTTTAAACCATAATTTCCAACCATTGAATTCAAATTTCAAATCTTGAATTCAAATTTTAATCGAATTACTTAAATTTCAAAACTTTATCAAGTTATTCAAAATAACTTTTATTTTCAAAAGCCTTTTTTTTCAAAAGCATTTCATATTTAACCCAATTCCATTTTCAAAATAGTTTGGATTCAGGATTCAACTTTAAAACTATTTCAAAAATCTGTGACTTAACCAATTTCCTCGTGCAATCCATATTTGCGTATGTATAGTGTGGTCCGAGGGTATTACACAATAATAGTGCAACGTCATCAATCATCACAGATTCAAGCACATAAATATAGATAAGCGGTATATTCCTATAACACTTATCTTTCATTCACAGATCGATAGATAAATAATATACATTTATCATAGATGAAATAAATTACATTCATCACAACTTGAATTAAAACAATTCATATCACAAAGCATCACATGGTAGAGATATCAAACAATTCAAAGCATTCAATGCAATCCAGACATCCATAAGTAAGGTTAATTAAAATATCTGATTAATTGAAATCAGATTAATTACTTATGGATAAATTTACTAATTCTGGTTAATTAATTTATTACAAAACATTTAATAAATTACCCTTTTATCACTTATTAATTAACATCAATTAATAAATTAATTAATCCTTTAACTATTAATTAATCAACCTTAATTAATAAATTTATTAACCTTTACTGATTAATTTAAATCAACTTTGATTAACAAATTAGTCAACCTTTAATCATTAGATAATTAACCATTTATTTTTAAATAATCAACCTTTGAATATTAATTAATTATTTAATTAACATTTAATTAATTTCATTAATTAGTTAATCCCATGATTAATCACTTTAATTAATTTATTGATTATTCTCAAATTAATTTCCTTGATTAATTAATACATTTAAGAATTATCCTTAAATAAATTAATTAATTAACCCTTTAATCACTTCTTAATTCAAAATACATCTTATTTTGTTTTTTAAAACCTTATGAATTTAATTACATAATTAAACTAATATGTAATTACTTTTAAAATAAGTTTTAAACATTTTAAATCTTTGGAAAACACTTAAAAGTTAATTGCAAAAAGTATACAATACATAATTATTTTTAAACAAAAAAAATTTAAAGGTTTAAACTCTAAAACTTGATAATATTTTATTTTCCTTCTATTTAAAAATCTGGTCAATCTATTTCCCACAAAACCCGAGCAAATTTGTCAAATACTCAAGCTAATTCCCGAAACAATCCCTACCCAGACCCGAGGAAACTGCCCTCATTCATTAATTTTCTTTTGATAACTTGTTTCTGCTTAAAATTTGAAAACCATTACCCATAGTAACGCATGCGTGAATTACCTGAGACAATGCTCGAGCAAACGACCCAAATCTCCTGAGTTCACCTTCGAGCTCCTATCTTCCTATAAGGACCCGATTCTTCGACTCCCGAATATCGACATTAATACGTCCGCTGTATCAACTACCGAACAACCGAATGCCAGAAAACCGAACCCTTTGGGTTTATGAAGAAGAAAAAGATAGAAAAAGTAAGAGAAAAGCAATAGAAACAATATCAGAATCTCACAATTGCAGCGAACAACTTATAATAGATAAATGAATAATCTTTAAACCAAAAGAGCTGTACATTTTATAATCACATCATCAGAGTCAATATGCAACAATAATGGACAGTTATATAAACCTGTTCTTACAAGTGGATACACAGCGGAAAAGATAATATCATATACAAGTGATACGTTTCGCCATCAAGCTCGCCTCTTGAGCTCCACAGCACCTCCTGAATCCCAGAACATCCCGATTACCTGACTCTAGGTTGCCCGTGTGGAAAATGATGGGCTTCCAGAGTTTAGGAAAGGAACAATAAACTCCAGGTCAGTCATGGGACTGGTGTGAGAACTTAAAACAGTTTATCTTTAAAAAAAACAACAAAGAAATATTTTAAAATAGATCCGTAATGCTTTTAGAAAATGTAACTGCCATAAGGCCTCCCGCCACACGCACCATGCAAACGCAAAATTGGAGGAGATTTCTCCTTATGATAGTCAAACATGCTTGATACGCAAATTTCTTTGATATTATTATTATAAGTTCATAGTGGAAAACCTTTCGAAAGTATAATTTAAATCTTACCCAAAATACGACCATTATCGTATGCATACTATAGCTATCATGTTCAATAGCAGGTTACCGCCACATTCCATGACAGGTTATACAACTAAAACCGTACAGGGCTCGTATTGTTTCTTTGGATTTTCCAACAAATGGTCAGGCTAAGGAACTTCCTATTGCGACATGGGAACGCCTCTGGCGGGATGCCCCGAGAACCTAACCGGATCTCTGCCAACACAAGGCCGGGTTACCTCTGCAAAAGTAGGTAACTACTGACACGAGTATGCCATCCCCCGGTTGTAAACAACCTTTATCCGAGGATCCTCAACCAACAACAATCACAAAGTCATATATATTTTCAATATCCACATAAGTTAAGTATTTGGGCTCCATACCATGATACCACTTCTATCCAGAAGGAAATGCACATACCCTAAGGGGCGCTACTCCCTATAACCTTGCTGCATCTTTACTGTTTTGACCATTACCGGGTTGTGAGGTCCGACGAAGTCTCATCCACAAAGCTACGCTTTTCACTAAAGTTATGCTTTGATCAACAAATGATCAGCAGCACTTCGTATGCCACATTACCAAATTGAGAATGTATCACTAGTAACCATCAACTACATAACCTCTGAGCTCGTACGTCTTAGAGAAGGGTGTTAAGCTAAAAGAATAAATTCTCCGCAACTAACAGAAATGTATTTGATAGAAACCGGCTTTACATCTCAAATCGTAACGTCAGACACACATCCATACAAGTCCGTTCCGGGATCGAACGGAACCGAAGGCACTTCCAAAGAAGCCCTTGCAATCCGGATATTCACTAATCACGTCCGGACTTCCATCACAAAAGGTGATAAAATCTCTATATCGAGGATCAGCCGATGCAGAGACATTCGACGGTAATCCTTCCATTTTCGAAAATATCCGGTCTTCAACACCGGCCTTCAAATGCTATTCATTACGATGTATCACTATTCGGAATGGGATTTATGACCCGAAGATCTTCTCCCAGCTAAACTGAATAACGAGCGCTGATTTTTAAAATAAGTGTAGCATTCAAATTCAAGCAAATCACAACAAATACCCATTTAAAGATAAATATTGATAGTCGGTTATTTAACTATCAATAGATATGCACAACATCACCAGATTCCAAATAATTTCCCAATTATTTATTTTCGAAAAATATCTTTACAAGATATATTTTTCCACACTTCAACCATTTGAAACAAATTTCAAATCACTTTTCACGTTTACAACTTTTGAAAACAAATTTCAAATCATTTTCCTTACACGGAAACACTTCCAAATATTTATTCATTTTCACTGGAAATCTGCCGAGTTCAAATACTTTAAAATTATTTATAATACTTATCCAAAATATATCGGGAAAACACGTTGAAATAAAACTATTTTTCTTTAAACATATTACTTAAAATATTAGTTATAAAAATATTATACCAATATTACATATAACTTAAGTCCAAACTAATTTTCGAAATAAAATTAGTAGATAGAGTATAACTATTTAAATAACTATTTTCTAAAACAATTATTGATTAAATCCTAGAAATAACCATTTCCATATCAACTTAATAAATCTTTGCTTAAAGGATTTAAAACAATTTAAGAAGTTAATTTCTCCAAACTATCCTTTTCAAAACCAATTCTAGAATTATATATATATATATATATATATATATATATATATATTTCAAAGCTATTCAGAAATTTTATTCGGCTTTCTAGGGAGAATATACTTTCATTTCAAAATGGTTCATTTAAACCAATTAAATAAATCCTTATCGATTTACTTTAAATTTACGTTCCAAATCCGTAAATTTATTTCTACACTTCAAAAATAAATCAATGTTTATTTTTAAACAAATTTCCCTTTCCTTTATAAATTCCATGGTGAATTTAAATTTCCAAATATCCACTGATATTCGATTTTCAAATTGATTTCAAATGTTCACTTTCAACAGCAATTCAAATTTTCAGTTGATTTCAAAAAAACAACCAAACCAAATTCCATATTGATTTTCCAAGAAATTAAACACCAAGTGAATTTCATTCAAATCTCAAATTGAAATCAATTTCTACTAAACCCCAAATTAATTTTCAAATTGATTCCAAATTCATTTCAAAACACCTAATAAATTTCCAAATGGATTTTCAAATGATTTAAATTTAATCACCAAAAATCAATTCCTAAATGGATTTCAAATTTTATTTACTTTTAAAAATAAGTTCCTTTTAAAGAAAACAAATTATTTTATTTTTCAAACTCTTTAAAATCCGTATTTTGAATAAATTCTTCAACCTTTGAATAATATTACCCGAAATCCATTTATTAAAGCTTTTCCCATATTTTGAAATTTTATTCAATAAGATTAAAAATAAAACTTTATTATTTTAGAATTCATTCTTTTAAATTTATACAATTCTCAAAAATAAATTTTAATATAAACTTTCAACCTGAATTTTCAAAAATCAAATTTTTATTTATTTCCGGTATCCAACGATACCAAAATTATATTCGGCTAAATTTTAGCCTTCAACGATTTCAACCATAAAGATAATCACACAGAGATTATAAATAATCAACACACAATATTGAAACAAATTCAATTATTTGAGGAATCCAGTTGGATCCCTCCAACCTGTTTCCCTGCATTCACAGATGTTAGCACAATACCAATCCCGTTTCAACACGGGATATCGCGGTACATGGGTTTATAGAAAAAATTTCATCCGCTATTATGCGGCGCAATAGGGTCTCATCCGCTATATAATGCGGGAAAATCAACTCCAAGTACATATATAATACCAATTCCACTTCAAGGTGGAATATCGTGGTATATGTGTTTAAAATAATAACCTCCGCTTAATATGCGGCATATAGGGTCTATTTCAATACAACAGATAGCAATTTATCATTCAATCACACAATCAAGAAATTATAAATCTAACTATTTAAAATTTAAATCGAAACAAATTCGACTGATTGAGAAGTTCTCACCTTGCTTTCAATAACAGTTGCAGTGTTTTATTTCGAATAAAATTAAACGCGCGTTTAATTTTACCAAAATTATCACTAGCTCCAATCAACTCCAATCCATCTCCATTGCATAGTGCTCGTCAATACGAACCCGACGCAACTCGTTTCGTGCGAAACGGACCTTGCTCCAATACAGCCCCTTGCTTCCAGGAGATAAAATCAGTATGAACAAGTTATGATGTTATAAAGATTACACGAATTTTAATATAATTAATTTCATAAATTTTATTTATTTTTAAACCTTGCTCCAATATAGGCCTTTGCTTCCAGGAGATAAAATCATGGCCGTTCGCATGTTCTCCTCTTTCATCATCGCGACTTCTCCAGGCAAGCCAAACCCAACGTCGCTCACCCAATCTCGAACACTGCTCCAAACTCGACGACCCGAGCCGATCGGAGGCAATCATCAGAAGGCCACTCGCGAGCCCCACCCTCGGCCGTAGTTTCACCAAGCTCGGTCTCGCCAGGGTCTTGAAACTCGTGCTCGAACCGGTTACGGACGGAACCAAATTTCGCCTCCACCCGACGACATCACATAAGATCCACTGTTGGATAGCTAGATCTGCTTGAGCTCTTCCACTTTGTAGTTGACGATTTCACCTGAAAGTTAATGGATTGCTCGAAATCGTGGAAGAAGAATGCTATTTCTCGGACATTGAATTGTTTAAGTGACGGCCGGCTAAAGAGGACTAGGGTTTCTTTAGCTTAAACGTATATATATATACATTTTATAAATATTATTTTAATATTAAATCCATTTTAGAACAGCTTTTACCAACGAACTCCAAATCACACGTGCCGACTGACATTCCTAGGGTTTATCCCGCATTTTGGACACACTGGAATAGGTATCGTAGCCAAATTGATCATATGTGCGAGTTACAGAAATAACGATCAAAATTTTAAATTAAATCAGTTAAACTAATTTCTATGCGTTTTGGCTTGCCCCGGACAAACCGTAAACCCGATTGACATGAAATTTGAAATATTACAGTAATATAAAATTACGAATCCAATGAAACTAGTTTCGTCGAAATCCGAGACTATTTGAAAAATGGCTATTTTTACTCGTCAATTAAATATTAAAATATTCAATTTCCATAAATTAACTTTTAATTCAATTTTAAAAGTTCTATAACATCATTCTAACTCCAATATGATTTAATACTACTTTACAAATCAATTTTAATCACTTTAAACCCAATTTCCAATTATTTCTGTAATTTCAAATATTAAATTATCGATTTAATTTTCCAATTAAATCTAGATATTCGAAATAAAAATTTATTCGACTTACAAATTTTACCTGTTAATATTTAAAATCAATAAAATACGAATTTCAAATGACAGAAATTCTAGGTCATTACACTACTCCTCCTTCCACTATTACAAATCACGACACAGACACCACCATATGCACCGTGCACGTGTACATTCAATTGTCAGAGCTCCGATCGTTGCCATAGCCACCATCACGTTGGCAATGACATCGTCAACCATCATGATGACTAAGAAAATTCGAAAACCCAACAATACAAAATCGAACCATTCGAACAAAAATCTAGAGCCAACCAGGTTAATGAATTCTCGCCGTGATGACGAACCTGACCCCGACCATCCATGCCACTTCGACCAGAGATGCGCCAAAGTCTCCTCCTCTTATTCCCCCTGGTCCGATGACTTGAATGGCCCCGTTGACGACGAATCAACCCCACATACTTCTTCGGCAAACTGGGTTATTATACCCTAATTCATCCTCGATCCCTTACTCGAATCAACTAAAAAATATCTGGACATTTTTCCAACTATCTCCATCACTCAAACTTCCTTCCTCGTGAATCTCGAAGCTCTTCATCTCCTCGTTCATCAGAAATTGACGAATTTATCATTTCTGTTCATCTTAAAATCTCTCACCATATACCTATTTAAAAATTATGATTAATTTACCTAAATTTATCATTTTGCAATGCGAATCACATTATAAAATCCAATCTTGAAATTTTTAACATTGATTTTCCAGATTTAAAAAGTTTACTGTAATTTTCTTTCTTTCCAGTAAAATAATTTACCGATTTTTCTTATAACTGTTATTAAAAATCTTATTAAGTTAATATAAACAAGTTTTCTTTAAGGATTATAGTTTAACATCAATTATAGGAAGAGATGTTGAATTTTTTTCATGTTTTTGAACCCTGTACATTTAAACAGAGGCCCGAGTGCCAGTTTATAGACATGCACATCAACTTTGTACATATATAAACAAATGCAGGCAGATTAACACAATATACAAGCATATTCAACCCATCTCTTCAAATACAATTCCAGACATCAAGAGATTAAAACAAGGTCAAGTGGTTTTCTCACCTGTAGATGAAGACACAGGACAAAGACATGAATTTGAAACCGGAATTTGAGTTTGGTTTTATTTGTTGCTTTAGAATTGTCTCAGGGTATTAATCCTGTGCTCGCTTTTGATGTTGAACTTCCAAATTTGAAGTTGCTTTTAATTTCCAGGTTTTAAACTTCTTTTGATTTTGAAGATTGGAATGAGTTGATGCTTGATTCCATATTTAATTTTGATTGCGTTTTCTTTTGTTTCCAGGCTGAAGTTTACCTTGATTTCATTTTCCAGCTTTAAAATTTAAGATTGTAGTTTCTAGTTTATTTTTTAGAATTGTTTTTCTTTTGGTCTGAGATTTTGTTTGTTTGATCAGCAGTTTTGATTTGTTTTATATATTTTTTTTAAATTTGGTTTCTCAGATTTGAGAAGTTTTAAGAAAAAAATGAAAACAGCTTGGTTTATAAAATTCTTTTGTATACATTTCAATTCCAAGAGAAATGTTGATTTTACCACTTGTAATCTTGTGCTTCTTTAGTTAACACTTGTGATTTCTTTAAACTACATGTTTACACTTGTTTAATTCATTGTTTAGATTTCTTACAAATGTTAATATCCTTAACTATTAACCTTACAAATGTCTTTATATATATTTTTATGTATATATCTCATGTTTAATATTTTGTATTTCCTTTTTATATAAATATCTCTAACTTTAAATAAGTTGGTTATAAATAAATAAACACACATAATATATATTTTATTCAAATCTTAATTTTCAAAATATATGTGTATATTAGAATTAGAAAACAAATTTCTGTTAGTATTTAATTATAGAATTTTCAAATCCAAATATTATTCAAAACTTTTATTTTTAAATTCCAAATTCAAAAGTTAATATACAATCAAGTTATCAAGTTGTATTTATAAATGAGTCAACAAATATTTTTCTATAAGTATAAACCTTATTCCAACCATAATTTATTTGCTTCCCGAATCTTTATTTTTAACATATATTTATTTGAATTTCAAATTCAAATTCCAAATTATAATCTATTTATAATTAAGCAGGCACAATATTTATTCAAAATTTAGAAAATACAAAATTAGTTTACAATTTAATTTCAAAAATTAAATTAATTACCAATATGAATTTGGTTATAAAAAAACATGAATGTTACAGGTTGAAATGATAAACCCAAGCGATTTTCATTTACTTTGAATTAGGATTGCGGGTTGAAATAATATATACCTGTAGATATTTAAATTGCGGATTGAAATGATAAATATCCGTATCACTTGACCACAGGATAGAAAATTATATACAGAAACCGTTGGTGTGTGTATATATATATATATATTAAAACGATTTCTAGGTCTTGAAAGATATATATATATATATATATATGGTTTTATATAAATATTGATTTTATTATATATCAATGTTAATTTATATATGTTTAAAATTTTAGATTTTTAAAATTATATGTTTTGAAATTTATTAATTATAAGTTAGTTTTGAAATTTATTAATTTTAAGATTTTACTTATAATTTTACTATTTTAAAAATATATAAAATAAATTTAATAATAAGATTTGCTTTAATAAAGTTTGATTTAATTGCTATATAATATATTTAAGTATTTATTTAAATTATATTTTAAAAATAGATTTTTATAATAATTTCAAATAAATTAAGGTTGAGAAGATAAATTTAAATTGATTAAAATTGTACTTATTTAAGAATTATATTTAATTAAAATTGACTTGAAACTTGTTGAATTTGAGATTTTAAGGATACGATTTTATAACTTGATTTTGATTTAAGATGATTTAATCAATATTTTCAAATTTAAATAAATTTAAATGGGATAATTAGTTTTGTTTGAAATTATATTTTGAAAGTTTATTTAAATTATATGGGATTGACTAAGTGAATATTTCAATATTAAATAATGGTAAAGTTGAATTTGAAATATAAATGAATTTATCAAATTGAGTTATTGTAAGGTTTAAATATTTTAAACTTTGAAATCTATTGAAATCGAAATGATTTATTTTTGTAGTTCAAATCCACATTTGAAATTGATATAAAATGGTTTATTGAGATTTAAATTGAATTGAAATGGAAGAACTGAGATTTAATTTAAATTGGATTTTGGAATTTGAGTTAATTCGAATTGATTTGTGAAATTTGAGGAAACTATTTATCATGTAAAGTATTTTAAATATATATAAATATTTTTACTTTATAAATTATTTTAATATATACATTATTTTGACAATAAAATTATTTTAATATATATTATTTTAATATAAAACTATTTTAACATATAAATTATTTTAATATAAACTATTTTAACTTATAACTATTTAAATATACTAATTATTTTATTATATAAACTACTTTAACTTATAACTATTTTGTTATACATACTATTTTTAATATCTAACTATTTAAGTAGGAAGTATTATGATTTCAGAGTGTTATAATTTCCAAAGTTATGGTTTCAGTGTGTTATGATATCCAAAGTGTTCTGATTTTAAAAGTGTGATAACGTCGAAAGAGTTATAATTTTGGAAAGTGCTTTAATTTCGGAAACGAATATTATTTTAAAGTGAGTAATGATCTCGAATTGATATGGTTTTGAAACGAATATGATATTTTAGTTTTGAAGTACGATATTTTGAAATGACCACGGTGTTATAATAATGTTTGGTTGTTAGAGAGACGGGATCGGTTATTGTCATACTCTCTGCCAATGCAGAAAACCACTTTAACAACTGTGTACGTGGTAGAGATTCCAGAATGAAGTAGGATGGTTGGCGACGAACCTATATGAGGTATACACGTGGACCTAACTCCCGTGAGTTAGCTTAAGGTGGCTAAACAGGAGCAATGATGGGGCAAGTGAGGAAGCTCCTTCGATCGGACACACTTCTTTAATACCATTCTATTACTTTGTGATTGATAGGGACACCATCGGATTTTGGGAGTGTGGATCGAAGTGGGCAGTAGCTGCGGCTATGCATTACCACCAGCCCGGAAGTGTAATTGGTTGATCTACCCTGGCATTGCCTCGTTGTACCGTGTCACTTACCATATCAAGCCCACTATGATCTTGTTTTGTACCATACCAATGGAGTTCCCTTTGATTGCCCCCTGGTTTGGTGGAGTTTATGGTACTGTATAGACTATGGGAATATATAAAATGTGTTAAGGGGGCTATGGGTAATTCCTTAAGGCTATTTTAATACTTTTCCTTTACTATAGACATATTATAATAGCTTATTGCACTACATAGTAGATAGTTTCATGGATCCTCAGAGGATGGGTATCTCAAACATCCTTTGAGTTACTTGTATTTCTATTGATATTTCACTTGAGTTAGATTTATTGATATAAGGATGTTAATCCTGACTTGAGTGTTTTGTGTCTTTGCTTTACACTCGGGTCAGACTGAGTGTCACAGCATTTGAGACTCACCTTTGGAGTTAGAGCTTCGCTTGGAGATCCATCTAGATCTATTCAGCTTTCAGTAATTCATTTGACTCCAGTGATATATTCAAATTTTGTTATTTTACTATTGTATTGAGACTTCTATGTATTCGAGACTTCTGTTGTATCGTGATTAACTCTGTTATATATATAGTAGCTTCATGAACTACTATTCATTTGTTTCCGCTGCTTATTATTATTTTACTCTATGTTTATGATTCTATGATTTATTTATTTACTATATATGCTGAGTTTTGCCAAATATAAATTGGCAATCTGATATTTTGAGCAATTGAAGTCCGATATGTGCAGATGTGAATGACACGAAATACTGGGATGTTACATGTGGTATTAGAGCTCTGGCTTTAGGAAAAACTTAACATATAAAGTAAATTTAATTACAGAATCGCCTTCGTTCGAGCTTGAATTCCTTCCTCTTTGATTAGGTTTCCATTAAATTTTGGAACTTCCCCATTCGTTCTAAAATCCATTATTGTCTCTTTCTATTCGTGCTTTTCTTGATTCAGGAGTATCCCATAACTCCATTTTGGTTGAACTCTATAATAAATCTGCGGTTTCGCTAATCTTAGAATGATTGTAAAGGGGGTGAAACTCCTTTACAGCCCGTGTTGATTCATCAGAGATTTTTGTATCCTCCGTTTAGATGCTGCTATCTCTTCCTATGCCCGAATGTTTCTCTAGTAAACAACCAGGGTAATTCTCTTGTGATCAGATGTCTATTTGCCTCAGAATTCCGCATCGATCTTATTCCAAAAGTTACGGTTAACCCGGTTAACGTCGCTCGGGATTTATTACTCTATCCATCTTTTCTCTTTTGCTATTTAATTTTTTAATCTCCCATTCAAGCTTATCATCTAGTTAGAATTCTTCTTGATTTGGGTCCCTCTAATTTGGATCTCTATATTTGTTTGAAATCCATTTTATTGTATCATCGAGTGAGGGAGTGTATTTGTAATTAATAAAAATTTTATAGTGTGTTGTTTGAGTTGTTAAGGTTGATTTGGGGTTCCGATCGATTCGTCCGATCAACGCTATCCATAGGAATTCCATAACACTTGAATAGAGCAAACAGACACAATATTTTTTTCAAATTGGCAAATGAAATAAATTTTGTATGATTATTATATATAAGTATAAATTTTATGAAATTAAATAGTCAAATGAATGGGTTGTTAGAAATGATAATATTTGATTTTCATTTACTGTTTTGTAAAATATAAATAATTAAAATATAAAGCATGGTTTATAAATTTATTTGGAATTGAATTAACTTTAAATTAAGGATTTAAGAATTAAATTTTTGGTATTTTAGAAAATTTGGTCTTAAATTTTAGAGTATATTATTTAAAGTATTTTCGAATAGAAATTTGTTTCCAAAGAAATTTTAAAGG
Organism: Allium cepa; assembly: GCA_030765085.1. NCBI lineage: Eukaryota > Viridiplantae > Streptophyta > Magnoliopsida > Asparagales > Amaryllidaceae > Allium > Allium cepa. Next base: position 77,627,114 of record CM060946.1, read on the forward strand.
TTTAAATGAGTACTCTCCTTGTTTGTCGCTGGAAAATAATTTCGGTGATGACTGCAGCATCATCGACATTCATTTTCGAGTTTCAGAGTGGAGAGATCACTTAGTAGCTTTTCTACACTTTTGTTTTGGAAAATGAATTTGATTTAAATTTCTTATGTATGATTTGATGTATAATATATATAGGTATATGTTTATAGATTTGATTTGATATAAAGAATATATATATCTACATTTATAGAAATGGTTTGTAGTGAAATCAGAAATTTAATTCTTAAATTTTTGTTAAAGGATGATTTCAATTATAAACTGAAGTCAAGATTTTTGAATAAATAATTAAACTTGAAATAATTGAATTGGGAAAATTTTACTTGTATAATACTTAATTGCATTCCAATATATATATAACTTACCTAAATTATTCAGAAGTTGAATATATAATTGAATAATATACAATATTAAAAGATGTTAAGGAATTTTTAAATAAATTGAGTGGTTATAATAAGTGTCAATATACTTAATATATGTGATAAGATATATCAAGTGGAATAAATTGAATAATAATTTGAAAGAAAGAATTAATTTGTTGAATAAAATATGGTTATAATAAATGTTTATATATTTGATTTATGATTATAGGAAATGTAAATTTAGATAAATTGAAAAATAAGATAATAATAATAAATATGAATTTAGAAATAGTTAAGAATGAATAATAAGTAAAATTAACTTAAGTGAAATCAAATGGATTAAACCAAATTGTTGAATATTAATTAATTTTAATTGAAATTTATATGTTATCGAATTAATTGTTTTATTTTATATTTCAAATCTATTTTGCTCTTTGGTTGTTTCAATTCTCTTACCACGTTCCTTTACGGGGATAAAAAGTTTAGAGTAGGGAAGAGTGTAACAACCCATAAATTTTAATGGTTTTAACAACATAATTAACTGAATTTTTGTGAAATTTCAAATAATTAAATTTTGAAATGAAAATTTTATATTTGGAATACGTCTATATAAGCGTAGCAAATGGTAAATTTTCATCAGATAATATGTAAGTTTATTTTATTGTGTAATTTTATTTAATTTAAATCAGTTAATATTTGATGATAATAAAATGTAGTCCAAACCTGAATATTTTTATATAATAAATTTGTAAATCCTCTTCTGAGTGAGACGTCATATTTCGTTTTGCCAAATTCGAACTGCTATTGCTCCGTTTATCTTATTTTCGGCGTTTTAGCAGCATTTTCGATACTGAATATCGACTTTTGATATGATAATCGTACTACTGATATCTGTGTACCGTTTTCATCGTCTCATCGTGCTGATCTCTGCAATATATTCATTCTTGTGTTTCGGAGTTCAGAACACGACGAAATCGGTAAACCGATCAGTCGTACCAGTTCCACATTTGGACCTTTTACCTGCCCATGTCCATTCATTTGCTCACCGTATTATACCAGTCACCGGCATTTATATTTCTGACAAATCCAACCAGTGACTATTTTATTTTCCTTCCGGTTCCAATTTTATTTGCCTATTCGTATTATGGTCTGTTCATTTGCTTTTGCTTTGCTTTGAAAACGTTTGTTCGTCCCCTACTCTTCTTCATGCCTAAACTCACCTGTTCCCTTTCCTCTCTTTTTCGGCCATTCTTATGAATATATATATATATATATATATATATATATATATATATATATATAATAACAAATGAAAATGTATGAGAGCATGTTGTCTATTGCCTCATCTTCTTCTTTATCCCCAACTAGCACGCTCCTCCACCCAAAACTGATCTCTCCACCACCTATCTACCAAGATCCGAGCGCAGGCCGCCGAACCACCCTCCACCTTCCCTTCCACCATCACATTCGGCTTCGCTCGACCCATCCTCGACTTGAGTACGAGCAGCAGCCCAGGCAAGCCTACCGCAAGTCCACCTTCCCCACTGTCCGGCCTCTCTGCCATTCGCCTGCAACCACCTCAGCCGAAAGCTGCTCTGTGCTTCGCCTGCCACAACACCCTTCGACTCCATTGGAACCATACAACAACCTAGGTACACCGCATCACCGCCTTGCTCGCCAGTTAGCACCTCCTCCGCTTTATCAGTTCATCGGTTCTACTCCACCTTCCCACCTGACTAACTCGAGGTGTGTATATATATATATAGATATATATAAAAGATATATGTTATATGCATAAATTGTTTTATATCAATAGTTGGAGTTTATTTATATTATACATATATATATATGTATATATGAGAAGACTAATGCAAGCTCGTGATTTGAATGATGATGGGTGCTATTTTTGAAAGGTACATAGATTTTAAACATTATATGATATATTGATATTTAGTTTAAATAAACATTGATTTAAGATGCAATATGAGTTTTTTATATATAGATATAATATATAGACTGTTTATTTTAAGTTTCTTTTGTTTATTTACAATTGTATATTTGGTGGAGTGTATCCGTTTACATATTTGTTCTAAGACTGATTTCAATATGTAATGTATAATATATATACTTTGATATAAAATATATAGGTATACATAATAGTTTCGGCAGTATATATAAGTTTTTGTTTTGCCAGCTCATTTTGTTTTCATTTCCATTTTTTTTTGGAATGGGTCTAGTTTAAGTTGCTTTATTAGGTAAGCCTGTGCTAGTATATACCTGAGCTGTTATATATATATATATATATATATATATATATATGTTGTCTAGAGTATAGGTTTGTATAATCTATTATTTTCTGATTTTGATATTATATGTATGTATGTATGTATGTATTTAGTAACTTTATAACATATATATATATATATACACATATATTAGTACGCACATATTTTTAAAATGTTAGATTTTATAATATGTTGTGTATCAGGTCTATTTAGTTTTATACCTATTTGTTTACTAAACATTTTACTACGTCTATACGAATATTTTAAGTTATATATATATAATATATTTTGTATACATATGGATTTAGGTTTATTTAAATCTTGAAAGATCTACACATAATTCACATGAGTTTGGGTTCTAAATATATATATATATATATATATATATATTATTTTATAGGTGTAAAGCTAAAATATTGATTCGAAATTATATATATATATATATATATATCTTATTTTAAATATATGTTTAAAAAATGGTTTTAGAGAATTTTTTTTATAACGTATATTTTGTTCAGCTTACATCAAGCTAATTTTGATTGTTTCATCGATCCCCGTTATCAGCTCTGTTCGTCGAGTTCATGTCCATTGTGCTTTACTTTGGAATTCATGCTTGGATTTGTAACTCGTCTCATTCTCATTCATCACTAGCCTAGAAAGGTGAGCAATGACTCATGATTAACATTCTTATATTTATTAGATTTGATTTCATTTGAAATGACAATTGAAATATGCTGCTAAATTGAACTGTTAATTATTTATTTGCCACATATGATATGCCATTATCTGCAACTATTCACCTATGACATCCGACACCATGATCTATTATATATACTTTGTTTGTCATTGATGAAATATGTCTGTTATTGATTTGTTATATTTTTATCATATATGTTACCACTCTGCAAGTTCCCTGTTAGCATTGAATTTCCTATGGGTTGAAATGGTACATATTCGAACGATCTTGTAGTACAAGAGAAAATCGTCATGGGTTGAAATTATAAACCCAAGCGATTTTCATTTACTATGAATTTTGATTGTGGGTTGAAATGATATATACCCGTAGATATTTAAATTATGGATTGAAATGATAAATATCCATATCACTTGACCATAGGATAGAAAATTATATATAGACATCGTTGTATATATATATATATATATATTTTAAAATGATTTCTACGGTTTTGAAAAAAAAAGATATATATATATATATGTATATATATGATTTTATATAAATATTGATTTTATTATATATAAATGTTATATTATATATGTTCAAAATTTTAAATTTTTAATATTATATGTTTTGCAATTTATTAGTTAAAAGTTTGTTTTGAAATTTATTAATTTTAAGATTTTACTTATAATTTTACTATTTTAAAAATTTATAAAATAAGTTTTATTATAAAATAAATTTAATAATAAAATTTGATTTAATAAAGTTTGATTTAATTACTATATAATATGTTTAAGTTTTTATTTAAATTATATTTTAAAAATAGTTTTTTTATAATAATTTTAAATAAATTAAGGTGGGGAAGATAAATTTAAATTGATTGAAATTGTATTTATTTAAGAATTATATTTAATTAAAATTGATTTGAAACTTATTGAATTTGAGATTTTACGGATATTATTTTATAACTTGATTTTGATTTGAGATGATTTAATGAATATTTTCAAATTTAAATAAATTTAAATGGGATAATTAGTTTTATTTGAAATTATATTTTGAAAGTTTATTTAAATTATATTAGATTAAATAAGTGAATATTTCAATATTAAATAATGGTAAAATTGAATTTGAAATATAAATGAATTTACCAAATTAAGTTATTGTAAAGCTTAAATATTTTAAACTTTGAAATCTATTGAAATTGAAATGATTTATTTTTGCAGTTCAAATCTATATTTGAAATTGATATAAAATGGTTTATTAGGATTTGAATTGAACTGAAATGGAAGAACTGAGATTTGATTTAAATGGGATTTTGGAATTTGAGTTAAGTCGAATTGATTTGTGAACTTTATGGAAACTATTTATCATGTAAAGCATTTGAAATATATATAAATATTTTTACTTTATAAATTATTTTAACATATGTACTATTTTAAAAATTAAATTATTTTAATATGTATTATTTGAATATAAAACTATTTTAATATAAAATTATTTTAACATATAAATTATTTTAATATAAACTATTTTAACTTATAACTATTTAAAGATACTAATTATTTTATTATATAAACTACTTTAACTTATAACTATTTTATTATGTATACAATTTTTAATATATAACTATTTAAGTGGTAAGTAACATGATTTCAGAGTGTTATAATTTCCAAACTTATGATTTCAATGTGTTATGATTTCCAAAATGTTATGATTTCCAAAGTGTTCTGAGTTTAAAATTATTATAATTTCGAAAGAGTTGTAATTTTGGAAAGTGCTATGATTTCGGAAATGAATATTATTTTAAAGTGAGTAATGATCTCGAATTGATATGGTTTTGAAATGAATATGATATTTTGGTTTCGAAGTACAATATTTTGAAATGACCACGGTGTTATAACAATGTTTGGTTGTTAAAGAGATGGGATCAGTTATTTTCATACTCTCTGCCAACGCCGAAAACCACTTTAACAACTGTGTACCCGGTGGAGATTCTAGAATGAAGAAGGATGGTTGGAGACGATCCTATATGAGGTACACATGTGGACTTGACTCCCGTGAGTTAGCTTAAGGTGGATAAAACAGGAGCAATTGATGGGCCAAATGAGGTAGCTCCTCCAATCGGACACACTTCTTCGATACCATTCTATTACTTTGTGATTAATTGGGTGCACCCTTGGATTTTGATAGTGAGGATCGAGGTGGAAGGTAGCTGCGGCTATGAGTCACCACCAGCCCGGAAGTGTAATTGATATATCTACCCTGGCATTGCCTAGTTATGTCGTGTCACCAACCATATCGAGCCCACTACGAGTTTGTTTTGTACCATACCTATGGATTATGATGGCCCGTTGGTTTGGTGGAGTTTATGTTACTATATAGGCTATGGGAATATATAAAATGTGTCGAGGGGGATGTGGGTAATGCCTTAACGCTATTTTAATACTTTTACTTTACTATAGGCATGTTATAATAGCGTATTATACTACATAGTAGATAGTTCCACGGATCCTTAGAGGATGGGTATCCCAAACATCCTTTGAGGTACTTGTGTATCTGTTGATATTTCACTTGAGTTGGATTTATTGATATAAGAATGTTAATCCTGACTCGAGTGTTTTGTGTTTTTGTTTTATACTCGATTCAGTCTGAGTGTCGCAGCATTTGAGACTCACCTTTGGAGTTGGAGCTTCGCTTGGAGATCCATCTGGATTTATTCAGCTTTCAGTAATTCAGTTGACTCCAGTGACATATTCAGATTATGTTATTTGACTATTGTATTGACACAAATGTATTCGAGACTTCTGTTGTGTCTTGTTTAACTCTACTATATGTATAGTAGCTTCATGAACTACTGTTCATTCGTTTCAGCTGCTTATTGTTGTATTACTCCATGTCTGTTATTTTGTGATTTATTTATTTACGGTATATGCCAAGTTTTGCCAAATATAAATTAACAATCTGATATTATGAGCAATTCAAGTTCGACACGTGCGGATGCGAATGGCACAAAATACCCGAGATGTTACAAGCCTGTGCATGATACTATCACCACAGCCGTGCTTGCCATATCCAACCTACGCTGCGAAATTTGTAATCTCGCATGGCCAAATGGTAACTCCAAACGCTACGAAATTTAAAATCCTCTAATGGAATTGGTTTCGTCGAATTCTAAGATTGTGCCTCGGAAGGCTATTTTTAAATGTAAATTTAAACGATATATTTTTAAAATTGAACAAATCACTTCCAAATTCATTTTAAAAAGTTTTATTGTCTTCGGTATTATTAATATAAATTTTATACCCTTGTAAATTATATTTATCAAGCTTAAAAATCAAGATTCAATATTTTAACCAATTTTCAATTATTAATTCAACAATAAAATTATCCAATAAATAGCTATATTTGGAATTCAAGTTAAAAATTAAATTTTAAATATTTAAAATCGGTTAAATATTCAAATTTTAAATATCAAAATTTTTGGGTCGTTACATTCCTCCCCCTATAAGAATTTCGTTCTCAAAATTGCCAGGTAAGAAGAATCGTCCAAACCCAGTAACTATTTCCCAGAGCTAACGGTTTAAAACCACTTTTCGAAAACAACTTTTATTAAAATCACATTATCACCTCCACCAATTTCTAACCTTATTCAAAGATTACACTAGTATTATTCCCTCAATCGTTTAAACTATAATTTAAAACCAAATTTTAAGTTATCAAAAATTTTCTAACTCCTTAAATTTTCGAAAAATTTCGCCAACGTCTCCTTTATACGGCTAGATTAGAAAAACTACAAAACTGCCTCTGTGGGCCCAAATCATCAAAAGAAAACAAAATCCAAGTGGCTCAATCATAAGACCATCAATTTCATACAATAATTTAAATACATACCTTTTGTCGGGCAATCAAATTTACTTCTGAAATCGAAGAAATCAATTTAGCTTTTGCTTTTAAATACCTGCATCTTACTTCCCAATAGTATCCAATCATACAATTCAAAATCATTTTATTTATTCCTTTTCAAAACTTTCAATATTTTTTTTACTTAAGCGCGTACAATGTACATACATCATCCACAAGCAATATCAAATCTGATCGCTTACTCGGTCACATAATTTCACTTCGGAACTAGTATTGTTCACACGTTTCTCTAATGCGGGCTTAGATCTGGTTCCTTGATTAGAAATCATCATTCTCCTTGCATAGCCGTATACTACGATAAGTATTCTAGAATTAATCAAAATCCGTATTCAGGGTTCGCCGTTGCAAATCGAGTGAAGAATCCTAACTCGAATCCATATAACGATCTCGAAATTCTGTGCTCGAATCTGGATCAAAACGCTATGCGAATAAAATAATATACGTACAATTTACGTATCAATTTCCAATTGATTCTTAGCTGTATAAAATTATTTTATTCACATTCATTTAATTAGCAATTAATTCTTCACAATTATTATACACATTCACCTATTTACTTAGTATGTTTCCTTAGTACCAATTTCACTTAAGAATCACCTTAAATTTCCTTAAGTCAACTTATAAGATTTTATACAAATTGTTATTATGGTTATTAACACTCCATAACTTAAGTTTATATCCATTTCAATTCAAGTTCAATTTTCATTTTCCCATTTTAATCAAATTCAATTCCAATTTTCCAATTTCACATTTGAATTTTATCAATCAATATTCATGACCATAACCAAATAACTAATCGATTTAAATAGTTCCTTTATTTATTTATTTCAAATCTCAATAAATCCCATTAACTATTTCATTTAGCCTACTTAGGCTAAATTTTCAAATTTCTCATATTTAACTTTGTTCAAGATAATTTCCATTCCAAATAAAATTTTAAATTTTTATAAGTTTTCAAACTTAATTATATTCCATATAACATTTTAGACCAAACTCCAGAGTTTTAAACAATTATTTAAGTGTTTCAAAATCATTTTTGAAATCGTAAATACCCAAAATCCTTGGTATATCAAATCATCCATTTGGATTTCAAAACCAACACTAGTTTTGCAAACAAACTCCAATTCAAATCATTGAGGTAGCAATTCCTCGCTTGGAAACTCGCAAATGAAAGTCAATGATGCTGCAGTCATCACCAAAATTATTTTCCAGCAGCCATAGTGAGTTCAGTGCCTTTATCTCTTTTGAAAACCATTTTAAATATTTCAATTCACAAATATTTCCCAAATAACATCACCATAATTTTCCAAGACTTTGACAATCATTTTCAAATCCAACAAGAAATTAAATTCCTAAATTTTCAACTTTTAAATCCTTTATACAAATCATATTTAAATATACTCCGAAATTTTATTTCACTTTAAATCATAAATACATTTATAATAATCTAGTTACATAATCCCATTTTGTTATATGAATTACTTTCTTACCTTTGGTTATAATATCAACTTTTATTCAATCACCACAACAACAAATAATAATGGTTTAGTATTATAATTTCCTAATAATCAAGCACACCATTTATAATTATAAAAAAAATTTGAAAAATTATTTCTTTATATATATTCATAAATTGGGTAAAATTATTTCATTTATTCCCATTTCAAAATAATACCATGTCGAATTGCTCTGTTCAAGTGTTTAGAGATCCCTGTCAATAATGTTAACTACTCTGTTGACCAGAATCCAGAACTACTCAACAAACAATTCAACACAATATAAAATATAAAACAATTTTATATTCATTATAAAGTACACGCTCGCATCAATTAATACAATCAAACTCATTCTAGGGTGTTACTGACCTATCTCTAATGAGTAATGCCCACTAGAGCTAGGGTTTTCGCTTAACCTTCAGCTTTGATGCCAAGTGTGATGGCCCGGTTTTTCAACCTTCGAAAATTGACATCAATACGTCCACCATATTACATGCCGAGAAATCAAATGCTAGAAATACCAGATCTTTTGGGAAAAAGAAGAAGAGGTAGAAGAAGAAAATAGAAAACAACAACACATGATCTCACAATCGCAACGGAACAATATATAATAGATAACAGCTGGTGTTTATACAAAAAGAACTATAACTATTTTTATACATTACATCATCAGAGTACAATACATCAACGACACAACACCGGATAGTTATAATATCTTATCCTTACAAAAGCTGAATATACAGCCTACAATACACAGCAGAATATAAATCAAATACGAGTAATACGTCTTCGCCATCCAGATCATCTCCTAAGCTCCATAGCATCCTATCCTGAATCTGTAATACTCGATCTGACACGAGCATTATAATAAAATAACACCCGAGTCGGTCTGGAAAACTAGCGTGAGAAAACACACTCAATTAGCATTATTAAAGTTTCAAAATCTTTTGAAAATCAAAGGTATCTCGTAAGACCACGCCACACATATACACGGTGGGTTTTTACCTTACAATAACCAAAACATTCATATCAAATCCTCTGATATTATAATAGTGTCTAAGTACAAGTACTTATTCAAATAGCTGAAATTGTAACATTAATTAAATTTCAGCATACTAGGCTCTACAATCAAAATCGTAAAGGCGCGTATTGGAGAATGGATTCCATACGAATGACTAGGTACTGGTGTATCACCTGTCATAGTACATGTCTAGAACATCGTACCGAGGACCATGCCGGAATCCCCTGTAATACAAGACCATTCTACCCTTAACCTGGATAAACCGAATATGCTATCACCCCAGGTATTTCCACCCCTTCTGAGCTCGTTCCATGAATCGTGGTAATAATATATCCGAGGGTATCTAGAAAGGTGATAAACATATCCTAATTGGGTGCGACCCACTTAGCCTTGCTGCATCTTCCTTACTTTTCCGTCATTCCCGATTGATAAGGCTAGAGGCTATGATTACCTTTTAAGGAATTTTCACTTAGAATGCTCATTGTCCTCCAATGAAAATGTACTGATAGCATTCTTCCATATAAGTCCGTTCTGGGTCCGAATGGAATCGAAGGCACTACTCCTACTACATCCATTTTCGAATAATCCTCAGGATTAGTAGCGATTATGCCTTGCATTTCACTACTCCTTCATCGACTCCATGCTCTTGTTTTCCTTTCGATAACGCACTCGTTAGATCAAAGTTGTTTTCGGATAATTTATCTGACTTCGGACTCTTTGAAACAACGTTTGATATTTTTGGTATACTCAACCCCGGTTCTTTAGAAAATAATCGGATGAAATAAGATCGGAGACCACCTCCTAACTTTTAGTGGACGGATTTCCTTATCATTGTACTAGAAGAATGAAACGAGTTTATACGCACAGTATAGCACCACGAACAGTAACTGTACCATATAATTACCGTATTTCTCCTAGATATTTCCAAAGTTATATTTTGGGTCCAGATTTGATAGTCGATTATTTAACTATCAAATAAACAATTATTCAACCAAATATTTTCTTTTCCACTAAAAACGCTACGTCTTATTCAGTTTAAATTACATTATTTAAACCTCTTTATCCAAAATATATAACTTTTTACCGAATTTAGAATATTCACAAACTATTCTTTTCAAAGATATTTGAAAACCTTTAAACTAATCTGGAAAGTACCACTGCGGTATCAAACCATGGATTCACGACTCAATGGTTACGTCTCTGTCCTACAGAAATCCAAAACTTAACTGTAGGCACTCACTGCCTCCAACTTCGCCATGTGGGTATACCATTTACTTCTCGAAAAATTTATTTAAAAATTTTCAAAATAATACTTATGAAATTTCTATAATAATCTCTAAGTAAATTTTGGCGAATACTCTTTAAAATAAAAGTAATTATATAACATTGAATAATTTATCCCTTTAAAAAATATAATACTGATTAATCTTTAAATAATAATTAACTTACTATAAACTAACTTGATTAATATTTAAATATACTTTAAACAATTTAAAACAACAAGATAGCTAATTTTTTTCTGAAATATTCTTTAAACAACTCTTAAAAATTACCCAGTTAATAATTAAAAATCCTTCCTTCCTTTTAAAAAAGACTCAATTCGTCGATAAAAAATATTTTGCAATTCCAACATAACCAGTCTAACATTTATAAATCTCTCTCGATTTATCCCTAATTTAATTTTCGTCCCAATTCCGTAAATTCCCTTTCCACATTACTAAAAAAATAAATCTACCATTTATTTTTAAACTGATTTGCCAATCTCCATAGAAATCCTCACATTAAATTTAGGACTTTAATTTATCCACTGACAATCACTTCACCTTATTTATAAACCTTGTTTATAATTTCATAGTCTCATTTCTCATTTATACAATTCACAACACTTAATCGATTTTAAATCGATCTCAAAATTAAATTCCACTTTTAAATTAATTTCTTAAATAACCCAAATATATTCCAAAACCCAACTAAATTCAGATTCCACTTCTTTCCATAATTTAAAATCTTATTTAAAATCTAGTGCAACAATTCCATATTTTATTTTCAAAATTCTCTTTTCATTCTTCCAACTATTTAAATCTCAATTTAAAAAAATCCTTTTATACTTAAGCAATATCGCCTCATTTCTATTATTTAAAAATTCTTTTATTTCCATCATTCAAAAATCTCTATTTTTTCTTGTTTTGAAATTACTAAGTACAATTTTAATATCGTAACTATTTATTTTACCCAAAATTAATTTCTTTTAATAAAACCAAATCCCACTATAAATATTTTTACTTCCAAATTCCCTTTTTAATTTCTTTTTAAATTCAAAACATTCATTATTAACTTTTAAAAATACCAAAGTCCAGGCCAAAAATACCATATCATCCAATAGATTCAAATTGCACCAATATACATGTAATTAAATTCAACATTTTTGAGGAATCCAGTTGGATCCCTCCTACCTGTTTCCCTGCATCCACGGATGTTAATACAATATAAAAATACCAATCCCACTTCGAGAGAGATACCGCGGTATATAGGGTCATCCGCTATTATGCGGGGTGCATAAGGTCTCATCCGCTATATATATACGGAAATATCAATCGCTCCAATATATATATATATATAATATCACATTCAACTGATAATAATTTATCAATCTAATCAATCAATCATCAATTAATTTTAACTATTTAAAATAGATTACGGTAATCCAAAATCGAGTGAGATTTACTCAGTTTTGATTTTATTGTTGCCTTGCATTCTGCTTTCGATTTAATCTGAGTGCGTTTGAATTTATCTAAAAATTTCAGAAACTCCAAATTCGATCAATCCAGTTCATGTGGGTCGTATTCGTCGATACAAACACAATGAAACCAACTTTGTGTTGATTGGACCTAAAACGAATGAGACATGAATTTTATAATCTTTCAACTTTTATTAAAACAATTTTTATTCACTAATTTCATACTAAAATTTATACCATTAATACAATCCAGCCCATGGAGCCCAAGCCCGCGACATCCTTCTTTCCAAACACATGATCTTCTCCTATAGCATGTACACGACACTACACCACAGCCATGCATGCCGTGTCCAACCTAGAGCTCCGATCATCGAAATAAAAAACCGAGCTCATTGATATCTCTCCCCTCGCGAGTTCTTCTTCCCTGACCCTACCACGCAAAGCCTGACTTCCTTGATTAAAACGCGACCTGCAAAACCCCTGCGTGCTATAGTGAAGTTGCACTCCACCAATTTCGATCATGAGCTCCGATTTTTCCCACCGAGATGCTTCCTCCCCTCATGAGTTCGGAAATGAGCTCCATTTCTCGAATCGGCAAGCTAATTCCTTAAAACATGGAACCCTAGTCTAAAACCACAATTCGATTTGCTGCCGCAACCCCACGTTCACCACCGCACAACCCATAGCCTTAGCCGTTCATAGCCCTTCCCCAAACAAGAATTTTAAAATTAGTTTCGAAATTTTTCGTTGAATATTTTGTGAAATATAAATTTTTGAGATTAGATTTTTTTTCTTTTCTTACTGTGTATGTTGCGTGTATTTAAAAGGACGAGGGAATCGTATTTTGAACGGTTGGGGCACAATGATTTGGGTGAAAAAAGGATGGGCTGAAGTGAATATTTTTGTCAAGTTAATGAATATATATATATATATATTATTTAAATTTAAATCATCTCGATTTCATAGCTTAAAATCTTGACCTCGTATCGAGGCATGCCGTTAGACGTTCATAATGTTATACCCCTATTTCAAATGCAGTGGAAAAGGTTTCGAGTCCTAATTCGATCGTATGGAGAAGATAGCTTTTTGGACTCAATTATTATATTGAATTTTTGATATAAATTTCAGCGCGTTTATATCGCATACGGCCAAATGATAACTCCAAATGCTACAGAATTAAAAATTCGATAATAATACACTTTTACGGATCCAATAGAACTAGTTTCATCGAATTTCGAGACTGTGCCTCGGAAGGCTATTTTTAGATGTAAATTTTAACAATATATTTTTAAAACTGAACAAATCACATAAAAATTCATTTTAAAAAGTTTTATTGTCTTACTAATATAAATTTTATAAGCCTATAAATTATTTTTATCAAGTGTAAAGCTCTAGATCCAATATTTTAACCAATTTTCAATTATTAATTCAATAATAAAATTTTCTAATAAATAACTATATTTGAAATTCAAGTTAAAAATTAAATTTAAATATTTAAAATCAATTAAATATTCAAAATTTAAATATCCAAAGTTTCTAGGTCGTTACAAATTTCACATAACATACTAATGACAATTTTCATCACAAAAGTGTCAACCTTTAAATCAATATAACATTTTCCTTTTTTTTTTTCAACATAGCAATTCAATATTAACATCTTGAAGCATATTAGTAACCTTATCGTCGCATCTATTTTTACAAATAAACAACATAATCTATACTATTAATAATAAAAGTTCCATCTACATGATTCAACCGTGTCTTCATGAAGTGCCGAAAATGCCCTTTTTCACTGTCATTCGCATTTTCTTTCTCCTCTAATTTGTTTCTTCATTGGTTTCATTTTATTCTGCTTTCTTCCAAAATCGGTAACCTTAATGGCCAGTGCCGTTCAAAAGCATACACAACCTACTCATCGCAAAATAATAACCATCTAGCGGCCTCTTCCTCCTCAGTTTCGACTGCTGTTACGAAACCCTACTCAGAAGCTATTCCGTTTGCCTCCTCCTCCGTCTTTTTTATCTGCAGAAGAATAAATATAGCAGCCACGAATTTCTATACCTACCTTCTCTCATCGATCAATCTTATCAATCCAGGTAATTTTTCCTCTTCGCTTTACCTTTTAATCAGTTCAGCAACAGATTTCCTATGCTTCATTCTTAGCTATATGCATAGATCTAAGGTTAAACAATTACAAGTGCCCGGATTTGCTTGAATTTATTTTGGCCCTATACCTATTCATTGATTGACAATTGAACGTTAATTTTAGGTTGTCCATTAGTTAATGATTTACTCTGAGTTTTTTGATCGCCTCTTCCTTCATTATTTTTTCTCCTCAGAAAAATAAACATAGCGGCCGCCAATACCTTTACTTTGTCAATTTAAACCACCAACACATTTACTTCGTCAATTCAATTTCTGCATTTCTAATTCTCTGTTGGAATGATGAACTCTAAATGTTGGAATTGGCTGTTATTGATCAATATATTGATAATGGTTACATACAATTTCAATACTTATCAGTTTGTATACATTGATGTATGTAATTTTATTTGTTTCACTCATTCGTTTTAGATGTTCCAATGCTAAGAAATTTGTATATAGTGATGTTTATGGCTTGTTTTTTTTTGACCAACGACTATTCTCTTTCATGTATTCCTTTGTACCATCAATACTCCTACGTGTATCCCTAGATTCAATTTTATTTGTAGTTCATTCTCTGAAAATTTATCGTTTTTGCTATAAGTTTTATATGCTAGCTTAGTTCTTTACTTTAAACAGGACTTAAATTTACTAAAAAAAATACGTATGGCATTGTTTTATTTGTTTCTCCGCACTTTGATATATGTTTATTGTTTTCAAATTTTGCTTCAAAGTTTATTTGACATATAATAAACATTGCTATTTATATTTGACAAAATTTATTTCTTAAAGGCTGATTACCTTTCAAACGCTTTTCCTCATACATGTTTCTTTGTATTGTATGCTTGGCCTATTAAACCATTACTTTTCTCAGTTTCAATAATGTACTCATTAAGTATTATTTGTAAAAGATTTCATTTGATTATTTGCTTAAATTAGGGATTTATAGACATCTCTGCAGTCTGCAGCATAGTATGTCAGAATAGGAAGAAAAAGGGATGTATGTAAGCCCAAAATTCTCTTGGTTGCAGTCTGTGGCTACGGATAAATGCAAACAAACAAACACTAATTAATGCAAATCTTTATATCATTAATTAATGCATCACACTAATTTTATTGTTTCTGACAAACACTTAAAAGAGATGTATATAAGGGAGTCTTTATTGTTATGACAAATTAAGGTATTATGATGCTGATTTTAAATTAGCTTAGGATTTTAAAGCGGGTAAATATTTAATCATGATTGCATTTTTTTCCTTTTCCTTTTTTGTTGTGATTTAAATGATATATTCATAATAAATTTCAACCTCTAATTGGTACCGTGGAGATGCAATTAATGCAAACAAACACCCTTCCTTATATTAGCCTGAGGAATCAAAATGCTTGAATTGAAGTAATTTCGCAATTGGTAATAGCAATCTTGAGTTCAAAATCAATGTTTTAGGGTTTTTGTCATCTATAATAACATTTTTATTACTATTATAGATTGTGGTTTGATCTCTAATTGAGATAATGAATAGCTCAAAATATGTTATTTTTAATCCAAAGTACTTAAGCTAACACTATTTCGTTTAACAAATTTCTAAGTTATTTTTCTTTACCTGTTACAGGATCATAGACATGTCTTTTTTGTCTAAATTTTATCAAGGAGACTTACTTTTGTTTTGTTGTTAATTGTAACATGCAAGGTACTTTAAAATGAGCATTTGTTTGGACTTGAAAAGCATATGCCTCAAAGGTTTGAAGAATGACAAGTGTTATTGATGAATTTTTGGAAGTTTGGAAGACATCGTGCTCAAACAGATAAGGCTTTCTATAAAGTTGAAGTTGCAATGTTTTTTTGTAAGTTTTTGGTTTTGTTTTTCTTTATGTTCATTAATGGTTTTAGTGATTCACAATTCTGAAATGATGATGCATGTTTTTCTGCTATAGATAAACACAAGTATTGAGGCAGTTTGAAAATTGCAACTTTATGCATTATTTATTGAATGTGAAGGTTGTGATGATATTATATGCAATAAACTCCACATTTATCATGTCCCTGTATTTTTATAAATTTAATTTCAATTAGAAAACCTTTAAACATATAAATATATATCACCTTATCTATTTATGTACATCAGCATTTTTAATATAATTTCAAAAATAAGTTTTCATCTCATTATACTAAGCATTTGCACTAAAAGGAAGCGTTTCAATTTTAATTCATTGATTGAATACGAAAGACATTGAGACACACCTATAATTAAGTTGATTATATCAACTTTGAACTAATATTTCATCCTTTATATTTGATATTTTTTCCAGAAACACAACAGGATTACAAGGCTAACCAAAACTCGAAAAAGATGAAACTAGCCATGTACTGTCTTCGAAACAGATCAAAGCTTACTTGACATATGGAGATGTATATGGCATGAATTGACTTTCCTTCGAGAGTATGTTTTCCTTCTATTTTTTATACTATGTTTACTTTGAGGATGTTTCTTTTTCAATGTGTCAATATGGGATATGATCATTTAAATTCATGACCAAAAAATCAAGCTTTAATACCGATTTAAATAAGCTATGTAATAACCTATTTCTATTCAAAATTGAGAATCATTTTTTTCTTGATATTAAGTTAATTCAGTACGTTATCAAAGTAAAAATGAACTTAATAAGATTAAGGGTAGTCTAAAAATTTTCATACACCGTAATGTTATATTTTGCATGCTCAAATTCGAGCATAGGTTAAAAGTACAAACTTATGTAAATATTTAGAAATATAATTACAACTATATGCCGGTTATACATGAATTTAGATTATTTAATGCCGGTGAACTAATGGAGATGGTAGTATGCAAGTGTAATGTTGTTTTTTTATTTGGCTATATGTTTTGTATATACCTACGTGAATTAAGATTATCATAAATCAAATTTCATGCATGTAGGTTGAACAACCCATTACCTCATTTTTCCTTATATCCAAGTTGTCGAGCGAAAGTGTTGCCAATTTAAATTTGAAAAACTTATGATATTTTTCATATATTTTACCAATTTGTGCATAATATATGTACTGTTTCTTTACCAATTTTACCATTGCTTTTGATGTTTATATTTTTTCAATTGACAGCTGAAAAAACATTGTGTTTCATTACATTTTTATATATAATTAGATGGTACTCATTTTTTCGCTTCTTATTGCAATCATATGCATGTAGAAAAGGAAAGTCTAATATTTCGGTTTCATCTTTGTTTTTCCCCTTTTCCAATATTCATCAGAGGATATAAACTTGAATAAATATTACTATGTTTTGACACCAAATACATGGTTTTCTTATATAGAAACTCCTAAACTATAAGAACATTATCTTTTTCCATGAACACACGAAGACTTGGATTTTATTATCTATTTAAATGTGAAATATATTACATAAACTACAATTAAACTTCCCTTATGTATGGTTAAGCAAAAACTTAAACAAGTTTTATCTTTTGGGACATATATTTCTTTTATTAAATTTTAGCATGGTAATATCTTAAAATTCTATTAAATGTACCGATTAATTTGAAACACGGAATTTACTCATTCAAAACCTTGGTAAATTAGTGAATGCTATTTTAATTGTTAATTAAATTTGGTGATACAATTCAATTATGTTCCAATTTGAATGCGGTCAATTCAATTTGAGTGATTTTATTATTATTAGCCGCAATATATTGTTGATGTTGAACAGAGCAGTATTGTTTTGCAAATGATATTGTGTTATTAGAATGCATGACGTTGTATGTATGTTCCAGTGTTAAGTAGTTAGTTGGTCACTACATCTTCGTTGTATTCCAGTATCAGCAATAAAAGATTGTTCTTACGCTTACGAGTTTAACAAGTATTTGATAACCATAAATTTGGAGATGATGTGGAATTAGGTTGGTAACTGCATCCATCGTAGATCAAAACCTGATGAATGGAATATATAACGCAAGACCTAGGTTTTCAGTAAATTTATCATTAAAAGCCATAAAACCCAGTTCAGCAATTTTTACTTCTTATCTCAAGCTCAATTTTTTTTCCTTCTGAACTTTATTGCTTCTTGACATTTTTTTCTATGGAATAAGTACACATACATAAAGCTCTGATTAGGATAGTCCACTTTGAGCTATAGATATATACATTTGTTCTCTGATGCCATAAAATGATTGTTTGGCAGGTTTGAATCTCTTAAGAATTGAAGCAAATAAGCAGTGAATATGTTGATCATTTTGAAAAGGTAATTTCCTAACAATATGCGATAAGTACTTAAGAACTATAGAATTTTTTGTTTGAGTTTATCATCCCTGTTTTATAATTTAGGTAATTTTTTTGAGTAAATGGAGATATGATAGAATAAAAAAGCTTATTTTTCTATATATGAGCTACGTTTTATTACACCATTTGTTAACTTAAGATAACAACCTGAAAGTAATTGATTGTGTCCCTATGAAATCTATCTGTCACACTTTGTTAATGTCCCTAATAATAAGTTAATTAGAACTATTGGTTTTAACACAAAATTACAAACTATAAATAATTTGAATGTGGCCAGTATTAAAAATCAACAAATTTTCGATAAGCTGACTTACATATGAGATTAACTTATACTTGAAAAAGGAAATACCATTAAAGATATCAAGTAACAACATAATTTTTGTTCTTTGAACAAATTTTGCATGAAATATTAATTACAGATAAATAAAGTTACTTGCAAGTATTGAACAGATTACAACAAAGGCATCATTGCCTAATCAGTTGGTTGAGAATGATTTGTTCATCTCCACAAATGGTCCGAGGATGGATCTCATTACTGGCAAGCTACTCTACTAATAACTTTATTAGAAAAAAAATTCTATAAATCTATTTTGGGACTATTCGTATGATGCTTACCAATCTTACCTATGTAAGTATGGAAATTTGACCGTTTTGTAAGGAAATTAATGCGAAATTTGACCATTTTGCAAGGAAATTAATGCGAAAACATTAATGAACTGTTTCTTCCTTATTATGTGGTACATTAATGGTCTGTTTCCTTCCTCATTATGTGGTACATTAATGGACCGCTTCCTTCCTCAAACGTTTCCTTCCTCATTATGTGGTACATTAATGGACCGCTTCCTTCCTCAAACGTTTCCTTCCTCATTATGTGGTCAATAGAATCTAAAGGGTTTTCCTATTAAAATGCTAATAAATAAATCGATTATAATCTAGAGCATTAATTTCTCTCATCTTGGTCTTGATGGACGATCAAGATTAAGTCTACAAATCTGGAAAGTTGGTCCTCTCTCTACCTATAAATATTAACCTTTGCCCATCACAAAGGAGATAGTAAAAACATAAAGAAAGATATATTAATCTTAGGGTTTATGTTATTCGCAAGATATAGATTACAATGGATGCTACTTTTCGAGTTCCAACAATTGCTGCGTTAAGTAATCGCAAGTCAATATTAACAATACAAAACTAATGTTTCACTATATTACTAATACAAGCTTGATCTATATCAGGACATGTTGTGAAAATTACCTTGATCTGAAACATCATAGTGATTTATTTTCTAAGCTCATCCCATCTAAGAATTTTGGAATGAATCCTATACTAGATTTAATGTAGATGTATGCATGACTCAACATGTTTAATTTTTGTTTCTTCCAATATTGTTCAATTGTACATACTAATTTGAAACATAAATTAAATTCCCAAATTCAACTTTTTTCAATACAATAATTTAAAACCGAAGCATCACTTCTATAATATAGTTTTGATGTATGCATGAATAAAGATATGTATAGTTTATACAGAAGATCACATTTACTAAAACATTTTATACAAACTATATTTGTGAGTATCACAAGTATGGTTACATGAACAGATATGTATATGTCTGAATTTTTTGCTTCGCACCTAAAATAAAATTGTGGACTATTTTAATTTTTTGATTTAGGAATGCATAACTAGCACGTCAATCATAACTGTAACGACCCAGAATTTTGAACAATTTAAATTGAGCATATTTAATTTATTTTAAATATTTAAATGATGGTTTAGATTGAATTTTCAATATAACTTTGAATATAACGACTGAATTATAGAATTTAATCTGTTGTGAGTTGAATAAAAATTTGAATCTTCAAATTTAAGCCGATTAAAAACATTTCAAAGGCTTGTAAAATTCATATTGATAATATTTAAGATAATAGAAGCTTCAGAATTGAAATTGAAAGTGAATTGCTCAGTTTTGAATTAAATCGTTCGAATCGATATTTAAAAATAGCCGTCCGAGGCACAGTCTCGGAATTCGACGAAACCAGTTCCATTGGGTCCGTAATATTGAATTATTACCGGATTTCAAATTTCGTATTTTTCGGAGTTAATATGTGAGCGTACGTTGAGTAAACGCGTTGCGAATTTAAATTGAATTCAATTTAAATTTAAATTTATAAATAAATGACAGCATCCTAAAATCACGCCTAAAATCTTGGTTACGTCGTGGTAAAGATCGTGCAAACCATACTCTTTCACGTTTTAAATACCTTCCCCTTTCTCCTCAGATTCATTCACAAATCAATGCCGAAGCCAACCTTCGTATTCCCCTCTTTTCATTTATATTCACGAAATTTAAAATGAGCCGAAGCTTTCTTCCCCCAATTCAGTTCGAACGCAGATAAACGAAAAAAAAATTTATATGGCCGAAGCCCTAAATCGCGCGCGCGTGGAGAAGACGCGACACGGCCTGGATGGTGATGGCGTGCGCGTGATTTGGGAGAGCAACGGCGATGGATTCGAAGCGACGGCGATGTCGTGCGCTGTGGGGGTTGTGGGTTGCGACCTGGAGGCGACAAGGCGCGCGTTTGGGATTTTTGGCGCTCGCGACGGCGATTCGCATAGGGGTTAGAGGCGGCGGCGTTGTCTGGTGGAGGCGCGTGCTGGTGGGTCGCGGCGTGAGGGGGGCGATGTCGAAACGGGGCTGTGGTTCGCGAGCTCGAGCGCGATGGTGGCGCGACTCGAGGAGTAGAGGCGGTGGGTGAATCTGGTTTTGCAGTGAGGTATTATTTTTTTTTTATATTATTTTATTCGATTTCTAAAATTAATTTATATGTACGAGTAAAAATAAATATATATATACACAGTGAGTAAAACTGTTAAATTTAACAAAGTTAGTTTAAATTTAAAATCTATTTTAATTTAAAATGATAACTTTATATATATGTTTATTGGAAAACAGAAAATGCAGTAAACAGCAAATTTTATTTGGAATATATATATATATATATATATATATATATATATATATATATATATATATAATTTGTAAAAGGAAGGATAATGTATTTAAGTAAATTTAGTTTTAAATTTAAGTTTAATTAGATAAATTTATTAAAAGAATCAGTTCGAGTTTAAAAAAAAAATGTGTATATAGATTAGAAATAAATAATAATAGGAAATTTAAAAAAAAAACTTGAAGATAATTTAGTTTAAAACTAAATTATTAGTTGAATAGAGATTTTTGTTTCGAATGGGAAATATTTTGTAAAAGAAAATGTGTTAGTCGATTTAATTTATAAAAACGAAATTTAGTTCAATTGGAAATTCCTAGTTAAAATTTTTTTTTAAAGTAAAATAATTAGTTAAACTAAATTTATTAAAAGGAATTGATATAAGGATATTAATTTAAGGTAAAATGATTAGTTAAATTGTTATAAAATAAATAGTTTACGATAATAAATTTGTTTTATCTATTATGGTTACTAAAAAGAAAATTTTTAGTTAAATATTTTATTTAAGAGGATTTGTTAGGAATTTGATTTATTGGATAAATAAATTTATTTAAGGAGAAAATTGGGTTAAAAGAAAGTATCAAAGAAAATTTAGTTCTTAAATTAAATTTTTATTTAAATAAATTTTAAAGGAGAAATTGGTTTAAATAAACCTATCAGTTAATTTAACTATAAAAAAATGAAATCACCAATAAATCGAAATTATCAAATGAAAATTTATTATTCGATTTATTCGAATATTAATGAATTGTATAAAATTGTTATACAAGGTATAAATGAAGAAAACAAGTTGAATTGGAAGTGGATGGCAAACGGGAATAAAAGGTGAGAACTTCTCACTCAAAAGGAATTTTTATTGTTTATTTGAATTTTAAATAGTATAAATTTAAAATTGATTGACTGTGTTGATTGATTGATTGAATGATGATTGTTATATATATATATTGGATGTGAATAGACCCTATACGCCGTTAGTAAGCGGAGGTTATTTAGTACACACATATACCGCGATATTCCACCTCGAAGTGGAATTGGTATTATATTATATATAGCAATATATATATATTGGCATATGTATATATTGCAGTTGATTGATTTCCCGCATTTTCTTTTAGCGGATGAGACCCTATGCGCCGTTAGTAAGCGGATAATATTTTATAAAACCCCATATACCGCGATATTCCGTCTTGAAACGGAATTGGTATTGTGCTAATGTCTGTGGATGCAGGGAAACAGGTTGGAGGGATCCAATTGGATTCCTCACAATATTTATTTGATTTCATATATTGTGATATTTGATTGTTTATCATGGATGATATATGATGTTTGAAAGTCGTGAATTGACTATTTGATGTGTTGCATCATCGGATCCAATTTTTGAAGTTTAAAAATAACGATTTTTATTTTTTTAAGAGATTTCTAAAGTAATTTTGAAAATATACGCTTTATAAATATTTTTAGAATTGATTCATTCTAAATAAATAAACGTTATAATTTTAATGTTATAAAAATTATATTTTTGAGAAATATAATTTAAAGTTGTTTTTTTTTGAAAATATGAGATTAACGATTTTATAAAATTGGGATTTTTGAATAAATTATAAAAAAGGTTTAAAAATAGGATTTATGAAATTGGATTATTTCTAAATCAAAAGATGGATTTATAAAAGAGTAAAAGGCATTTTAAAAATAGTAAAATAAATTGATTTATATTAAAGATTTACAAACGGATATTTGTAAATTAAAATATTGGAATTATAAAACGAAATTTTTATAAGAGTTATGATGAATTGTGAATGAATTTCACAAATGAATGAATTTATAGAATTATGAACGGTGAAGTTATAATTGGAATTTTATAAACAGTAGGTTTATAAAATTTGTGAAGTTATTTAAAAGAATAAAATTTTGGATAAATAAATGAATCTTATAAGTTATAAGATTTATAAAATTAGTGAAGTTTAAAGGAAGGATTTTATAAACAAACAAATTATAAGTATTTAACTTATAATATGAATTTTTTTTATATCATTGAGATATGAAATTGAATAGATTTATAAAGGAGATTTATAAAGAAAGTAGTTATAAAATAAATAGAAATGGAATTTATAAACATTGTTTATAAATTCGCAAACTACTCATTTTGATAAGTAAATTGTTGCAATTTATTTATGGAGTTATATTCATGTTTTTGAACAATGAATAATTCCTTAAAATAAAATGAATAGAAGTGATGAAATTTATTAACAAGGTATATTCACGTTTTTGAATAGTGAATATTAAGTTAAAGAAATTATTTTGGAAGTGATGTTTGAAATAGAATTAAAACAATCTAAAGATGTTTTAAAAAGGTATTGAGATTTGAAACCATAGATTTCAACATTTATTGTTGAAATAGATGTTTTCGAGAAATAAAGGGAAATAATAGATTATAACACTGTTGTTATAATAGATGATTTCCGAAAGGAAATGTTTTGTATAGTATTGGGATTTATATATCTAATTTTATTTCGAATCCCTATACTAGTGATTTTGGGTTGTCGTAACGATGTTTTACGCAACATTCGTTTTGGCCCAAATAAATATGGTTAAGTGAATGATTTCCTTAAAAAATGAAATATATACTTAATTTCGATTAGAGTATATTAAATATTTTCTAAGCGTAGAAAATAAAAAGACTTGTGAATTACTTATTTAATAAGTATGGAAATGTTTTCCAATATAAAGTGAATATGTTGAGAATTTATCTTTCTGAAGATAAATTGAAAATGAATATTTGAAATCGTATATTCATAAATATTTTGGAAATATAAATTCAATATGGAATTTATAAATGGATTTGGAAAATGGGTTTAAAAATAAATATCGATTTATTTTTGAAGAATGGAAATTATGGATATATCTAGTAAAGATATTTTCGAGAAATAAATAATTTGGAAAATTATTTGGAATCTGGTGATGTGTGCATATCTATTGATAGTTCAATAACCGACTATCGATAATTACCTTGAATGGTATTTGTTGTGATTTGCTTGAAATTGAATGCACACTTTATTTTTTAAAAAAATAAGCGCTCACTATTCGGGTTAACCGGGAAAGGACCATGGGGTCGTATAACCCATTCCGAATACGTGATACGTCGTTATGAATTGCATTCGAAGACCGGTGTTGAAGACCGGATATTTTCGAAAACGAAAGGGTTTCTTGTCGAATGTTTTTGCATCGACTGGTCCCCGGTATAGAGACTCCATATGTGATGGGAAGTCCGAACGTGATTAGTGAATATCCGGATTGCAAGGACTTCTTTGTAAGTGCCTTCGGTTCTGTTCGAGCCCGGAACAGATTTGTATGGATTGTGTGTCTGACATTACAAATTGAGTTATAAAGCCGATTTCTTTCAAATATATTTCTGTGGTGGCGGAGAATTTATTCTTTTAGCTTAACACCCTTCTCTGAAACGTACGAGCTCAGAGGTTATATAGTTGAAGTTATCAGCAATATATTCCCAATTTGGTAATGTGACATGCTGAGTGATGCTGAAATGATCATTGTGTTGATTATTTGTGATAGGATCATTTATTTGATCGTCTATCCTGGTGATCATTGTATTGATCATTTGTTGACCCAAAGCATGACTTTTGTATAAAGTATGTTTTTGTGGACGTGAATTCGTCAAGCCTCACATCCCGGAAATGGTCAAAACAAGAAAGATGCAGCAAGGTTATGAGGGGTAGCACCCTTTAGGATATGTGCATTTCCTTCTGGAAAAGGGTGGTATCATGGTATGGAGCCCAGATACTTACTCATGTTGAAACACTTTGTTTTTATGATTGTGTGAATTGATTAGAGAGCTCTCGGATAAAGGTCCCAAAGGACCGGGGGATGGCATATTCGGTCAGTTGTTACTCAGTTAGGAGTAACCCGGCCTTGTGTTGGTAGAGATCCGGTTTGGTTCTCGGGGATGTCCATCCAGAGGCATTCTCATGTGGCAATGGGAAGTTCCTTGGCCTGACCATTTGTTGGAAATCCAATTCCCAATACGAAACCTGTACGGTATTAGTTGTAGAACCTGCTATTCACTTATGGTGGTCACCACTGTTTGGATAGTAGCTATAGTAGGCATACGATAATGGTCGTATGTTGGCTAAGATTTATATTCTACTTTCGAAATGATTTTCCTCTACACTATGCACTAATAATAATATCAAATATTATTTAAATGCGTATCAAGCATCTTTGACTATCATAAGGAGAAATCTCCTCCGATTCTGCGTTTGCATGTGTGTGTGTGCGGGAGGCCTTATGGTAGTCTCATTTTTAAAAACATTGCGAATTGAATTTAAAAAAATATCTCTCTATTTTGATTTTAAAGTAAATAAACTGTTTTGAGTTCTCACACCAGTCACATGACTGACTTGGAGTTTATTGTTTTCCTTCCTAAACTCTGGGTGCCCACCAATTTCCACACGGGCAGTCAAGAGTTAGGTTTATCAGGATATTCTGGATATTCTGGAGTTGCAGGAGGCAAGCTGGATGGCGTAGCATATTACGAGTATATAGTATTTCTTTTCCGCTGTTTATTGTTGTTGTAGTACACTCTGATGGTTTGATGTAATGTAATATAATGTGATGTAATAACTGATATAGTTCTTTATTTAAAGATTATTCATTTATTATTATACGTTGTTCCGCTGCGAATTGTGAGATTCTGATGTTGTTTCTGTTGTCTCCTTTCTGTCCGTTCTATTTTTAAAATTCTTCTATCTTCTATTTTCTGTTTCTCTGTTTTCAAAAAAAAAAAAATTGTCTATCTTCTTTCTCTCTATTTTCTATCTCTTCTCTCTTCTTTCTTTTTCTTAAATTCTTTTTAAAAACCCATAACATCTCGGTTTTTCGGCAACGAAAATCCGTTACTGTTACAATAACTGCTACATATGTTAAATGATGCATGACCTAAAATACCAGAACATTACATGAATGAAAATAAAAGATGCAAGAATAATTGGAATTTTTCTAATATCACTAATTGGATTATTAATCAAAGAAAATGTAATTTTTGATAGTAATAAAGTCAAATGTTTCTGCTATGATCCCGCATGCAGAGCATTGTAAGAAAGAAAGAATTAAATCATTACATAACAGACGTTTTATCACTTTTATGACATCTAGGCAGCCATGATTTTAAATTTTACTGTTGTTTCTCCTTCACTAACAACTAAAAAGACACAAGAGCCTGAGATAAAAATAAAAACCGCTTAGGATGACATATTACTTCTTACTGCATAATCCTACATAAATTGTTGACTTGACTTGCAATTGTAATGGAATCAATAATCATAAACTAAAATTGTACAGCTCAAGTTCGAGATAACAAAATGCAATTTTATCCATTAAATTGGCCCAAAATAATGGTAAGCTGAATAACAATGAATGGTGCAACTTAGGAAAGATCAACTTGCATGTCTTCTACAACAGTTGAAATATATCATCCACCCTGCAAATGATATTAAATGTTATTAATCATTTTTAGCAAATGATTTTCTCATTTTGTGAAATTAGTTGAGAAGAATTTCACTATATTTGTCCGAAAAAATACATAAGAGATAATCTAGACCAAAACAACAGTTGGAAATTTGACCAAACCACACAAGTTATATTTCAATTTTTAAACACGTATCATGTTCAATATTGTTTTCCAACTAATTAGACTTCCTAACAAATTAAGTATACATGGTGAAGCAATGAGTACTAAGAGGGGTTTAATTGTTGCTAAGGAGGATTGTGGCTTTGGGGATACACAGATGATAGAGAAAGAATGCAGTTATGGTTTGGTCATGATTAATGGTACAATGATACAAAATTGGGTGCATGAAAGTTACAGAGGAAACAGGATTCGGTAAAGATAGTTGTTGATCATATAACAAGGCAGTTTGTGTTAATTTCAAAAATTGGTGAGGTGTTGTTGCAAAAATTTGTTTTTCTACCTTATATAGGTTACAATCTGATATGCGTTGGAGAAGCTAAAGTGCTTGATTTTAATAAGTCAATGATTCAAAACTTGATAGAGGATACATATAAACTGGAAAAAATATGCATTTCTGCTGGGTGGTAATATCAAAGCTGATTTGTTGATGTGTGCAAAAACATGCGAGTTGCTGATGATTTGCATGAAATAATTTGTTCAAATGGTGCTATGTTTATTAGTTGATTCTGTCGCCCTTTGAAAATTTCGAGGGCATTTATACCTGTGATGATAATATAGAAGACTGTGTACGTAATGATGTCAAGTTGCATGGCAAGTTGGATGTGTCATTTCAAGATTTAATTTGTTAGGTTGGAGTAGGAATTTGTGAACTTTATGGATGTTACTCAGATTTAATTTAAAATTATTTGAACTTCAATTTACAGGTTAACTTCTGTTTTGGCTAGCTTTTTTGATCATTTTGATATCTTGGTATGAAACCAGCAACCTATGCATCATTAATGCCTCAAGTATCAAGATACAGTTGTGCCATCTTGCAATTTAATACTGCTAATATTATTGTATCAAATCCGCTGAATGGATGGATAAGTAGGTGCTGTGAATTTGAAGCTAAATTATTATGGTTGTAACATTTTATTCATGAAACAAAAGACGTGGGCTATTCCTAAAGGTTCTTATAAGGTGTTCCTATAATGAAATAACAATATTCCTAACTTTTAACATATTATATTTTGAAGTAGTAATGCAATAACAGTACCCTTTGCTATGGTTTAAGGAGAACAATTTCGACCTTTGTCAAATTTGGGTTTCGTTTTCTTGGTGGATGCCAGTATTCTTAACCTTTGAAGTATTCTATTTTTCAAAATGATGAAATTGATTTATTGTTTAATATGATGCATTAAGCACATGTTTGCGTGTTTCTTTTCTTAACATTTTTTAGGAGTAAAAATTGCATTCAACTGGTCAACAAAAATTGTTGGTTACTTTGTCAAAGGCAACAGTTGTGTATTCTCTTCCATGATACATTCGTCACTCATGAAAAACTTCATGGTGGTAATTGATTTGTTGATATTAGAATAATTTTTAGAATTTACAATGCATTGTACTTGCTATGGTAACATGTCTACGGTAACATGCTATAGTAAATTTTTAACATATGTATGCGTCAACTAATTTATGCTACTAACATATTTATTGCTTGATCACATATATATATTGTTTATTAAGGCTTGAAATAATCTTTTACCAGTTAGTTTTCATCTAAAGTTTTGTTGTTTATGCATAGAATAATTCAAATCAAATATTTGATCAATATTGAATGTGCTGGCTGAATAATAATATATATAGTTTTAACAGTTATATTTAAAGAAATATGAGAATGAAATAATATTTCAAAAATGAAACGTCTAAATCAAATTCAATTTAACATTGAAAATTATAATCTAATCCGAATAGCGAACAAATATAGTTAAAATTAACTCCAACAGAACGAGTTTCCTTTCCAATTTAGAAAGCCATATATATTATAATGATCCAAATAAAAGCTAGCATATTTTTATTAATAGTTTGCTTAGAAGCGCAATCTTTTGGTCTGATCGTGAACTTTCCAAAATAACTCTATATATAACTTTTTAAATATTTAATTATTATTTTATATTACCTACCCAATAAATTAGGAGATAAAATCTACCTACAACTACTTTAGACAAATTCAAACTTAGATGTTGATTCCAATTATTCATAAAATAGAATTGTTCAAATGTAATTGTAATTAGATTTCAAAGAGCGAATCAAATATATATGGCTGCATTAAAATATGTAATGCAAAAACTTTCTAAATAAATCAAACAATCTATATATCTTTATCAATCTTTAATAATAGTTTTGGCTTTGGAGTCACACTTCTTTAATATCAATGTGAGCTACCGAAAATACGGGTCTATATATTTCCAAATTTTAATCACTTAAAAATAGGTTTTAATACTAAACCTTTATTACAAATTCAAATGCCCATAAATGTAGGATCTAACAATTAAATATGCTTTACAAATTCAAAACGCTTCTAAAAATAGGGTCTAAAATTAAACTTGCTTTACAATTTCAAAACACTTCTTTACAGATATTAACATCACTTGAAAATAAAAAATTATTTTTTTACTAATTTAAACATATACAACTTATATGAAAAACAATTCACGCGCGATGCGTGTGCCGTAAAACTTTACTTTTAGTAGGATGAAGCTCAATAATGTCTTTGTATTCAATGTTAAAATCCAATGGCTTTTGTATTTAAATGGTTTGGGATGTTTTATTGGTTAAATTAGCCATAAATAGATTGGTGGGGTTGTGATCATTAGTTTCTAAGCGGAGATATATTGCTTAAGCTGGAAAGAAATTTTGTAACCGCGACACATGTTGAAAAAACTATTTTTATTTTAGTGGCTATGTTTTCGACTAGGCCTAACCTCCATGAATGTTTAATACTATGGATATTGAATTCAACGGGACCAGTGTTAAAATTGATTTTATTCGGTTCAAGAACATTTGAAGGATGCAGAGTATTACCCTTTAGTTTTTTTATTACTTTTCTAATACTATTAAAATCCCTTGATAAGCGCTAAGGGATATTAAAGGTGTTAATGTGGTAAATGCAGGCCCACCTGGGCATGCATATATACTCGTATCAATAACAATAATTATGTCAGAATAATAAGGGAACATAGGTTAACGTATGTCATATCAAATCATAACCAAACTACGCAAAGTTTCTTAACTATTGCAACATTTCAATAGCATATCAATTGATATTCGTTCACTTAGCATAATATTATAAAATCGTGAGTGAATAACTCACCTTTCGAGGCTAGGAAATATTTGAAAAAAACAAAGCAATGAAATTTAAATCTTAATTCTAAAGCAATGCAAGCTAGAATCGATGGATCACAAAAATAGAAATATGCAATCTTTGTTTTTTTTATGAAATAGAAGAGAAAAGAGACAAAGAGGGCTCGGCCCATGGTAGGAAATAGGCTTGGCTATAGGATTTTTGGGAGGGTTTTGGGGCGGCTTAGGTAAGCTAAGGTGGAGGAGTGGTTGTAGCTAAGGCTAAGGAGGAGACGATGGTTGAATTGGTGGAGTTGTGGTGAGGTTTGGCTCGGCTATGGCTATGAGAAGAGGGTAGGGTTTTGGGTTTTGGCTTTTCGCGGTGATTGGTTACCGAAAGAAGGAGGAGGAGATGAGGGCTTGGATGGTGAAAGAGAGGGCAGCACAAGGAGGAGGAAGGAAGGATTGAAGGAAAGGAGGAAAATGTTTTGATTTGTGAGGTTTTGGAGATATGGGATTTAGAACTTTTCATAAATATTGAGAGACAGAAGGAAGTGTGTTGAGAAAGTTTTCTAAAGAGAAAATTATGTACGTACAAGATAGTCAGAAGGAAAAAACTAGTCGTAGGCATAGGAATAGACACAAGCTCTTGGTATGGTTAGAGTCTCTTTTTAACCAAGGCCCATTAGGGCTAAACCAACCCCATTAGGACTTAGCCAAATTTCACAACTAATCACCACAAACTTATGTCTGTTTTTCATAGAAATTCAAATATTTAAAGCAATAGAAATTTGATTTTTGACGAAACGAAAGGTGGAGAAAAAATCAGATTTCAGTCTATATCACACAAAAAGAAATAAAATTTAAAATTTAAATTTAAAATGTTCAAATAAAGGTTAAATTTTGACTAAGTTTGACCTAAAATTGAAATTTCAGAAAAATTTCTACTACATTGAATTTGGAAAAACAAAACACTCAATATTACAAAAAGAATTCTTTAATTTTAACCTTTAAATTTTATTTAAATTCAAGTAATAAAATATTTTAAGATTGATTGAATTGAACCTCCATTTTATTAACATTGGTCTATCTTCATTCAAATGTTCATTTTATTCAATTCAACATATGTTGCTTATTCTTAACTGAATCAATTACCACCCGCTTCTCTTTACCTTATTTAAAATATTAAATTCCAAATAATTCAATATTACATTTCCAATTGAATGTTGGTTACACACTAATCATTTTATTTTCATTAAATAATTCAAACTAAGTTTTGTCCTTTTATTTGGATTTAAATGTTCTTTATATTACATCAAATTTCTCTTTCAATTAAAACATATGTTTCCCTTTCATTTCCCTTTTATTTTAATTCAAACATACATTTTTATTATTATGTCCATTAATTACAATTAATGTTCTCTTTCCTTTTATTTGAAAGATTTCAATTACATTTAATTCAATTGATTACAAAATAAATTCCAAAGCGGATTAATCAAATCAATTGTAACAACATAGTAATTCATATCTACTATTGTTTACACAAGGAGTATAAATCTACTTACCAAATAATTAATTTCTTATTATACGCTAACTTATTTAGAATAATGTTTATCCCGTTCTTTAGTAACATTTATTGTTACTGTAAATTGAAATTACATTAATACAGTTGTCAATTACATTCAATCAATATTATTAAATTATATTCTAATACGTGTTACCACCTTCCATTTCATTAAAGATTAGTTGTTTTAGAATTTTACCTAAGATCGTGTTTTATATTCTAACAAATTTATTATTATTTTTACAGTAATAATTGAAAATTCTTTATTTCTAAACCTATTATATTCAACAATTATAATTAATATTTTTAAAATTTGTTTGAATTTACGAGTCATTACACTCTCCCCCACTCAAACTTTTCGTCCCGAAAATTAACGAGATAGAAGAATAAAAGCAAACAGAAAGATAAGATAGATTCGAAATGAATAGTACCATATACAAACAATTAATTCAAAACCATATAAATTTCATTTCAAATGCTAACTTTATACATTTTTATTACTTATTAACATCCATTTATTATTATCATTCTAATTAACTCACTTTCAATTAATTTACATTCATATCCAATTTATTTGCATTCGCCTTATTTACTTGTTAATTGATTAGCATTCACTTATTATTATTCACCTCATTAATCATTCAATAGATTTATATTTACTTCATTCGATTTTAATTGATTTACATTCAACTAATTTGGTTTCAATCCATTTTTATTCAATCATTCAATATTCATTGCATTCGCATTTTATTGATTCCAATTTAACGTATTTACATTCAATTGTTTTTTCAAATTTCATCCACATTTAATTAGTTTACATTCAATTGATTTACTTTCAATTTATTAACATTCACTGGAAAACTTTTTTCATGCTTACTTATTCATATTCAATGAATTCTCATTCCATTAATTTCCGTTCTATTATGTCCAATTAACTTACATTTAATTATTAACGTTCATTATGTTTACCCTATTTATTTACAATCATATTTTATATTCTCTTTCATATTCAAATTTTTTATGATCATTTATTTTATTTCATTCACAAAGTTTATTTCCTTTAATGTCAATATCACTTAATTAACCATTCTACAAATTTATTTAATTTTAATATCAACATTACATATTTTCTTCTGCCTATCCAAAATGTTTAACCACTTTCTTATTTGATTTTTTTTACTTCCTATTTTCTCAATTTTCAAGTTATATAACTTATATATTCCAAATTTCTTACATCCCTATTTAATTAACTTTCATTCATAATTTATTAACATTCACTTTATCTTTATAACTTCACTTAACTTATTATTATTATATTTTTTTCAAAACATATCTTATTTTATTTAACTCATTTCATTTATTTAATCCATTTGACTTCATTAAAGTTAATTCCACTTCATAATTCTATTTCAACAATTCTCTGTAATATACCTTTGTATCACAAAAAGTTTACAAAATATAAATTTATTTATTACTTGTTTAGTTTCTAAAGTTCATATTCACTTTCTTAAATAGCATTCTCTTCCTATTATTCGATTTATTTCACTTAACATTTCTTATAACATTGCTTAACTGTATAAACATTTATTATAACAACTTAAATTTTAATGTATAACTTTCCTTAACAAATTTCATTTTGGACATTTTATTACTTACATTTTATATTGTATACTATTCAATTACATGTTCTCATTAACATTTAAACTTTTTCCTGGTATGTTTTTATTAATGTTTCAGAATGTAATTGAGCATTATACAATTTACCTTTTATTTACATTATTTTTATTAAGAAAAATTTAGTTTGGACATTTTTATTACTTAATTTTCCTCTTGTATACCCTTCAATTACATATGCATGCCAACATTTTAACTTTTTAAATATTTCAAGTAAGTTATATATGTTTTAGAATGCAATCGAGTATTATACAAATTAATTTTATCCTAGTTCAACTATTTTAAGTTGTTTCAATTTCATTTCTCATTTTAGACACTCCAACTATTCAGAAATTTTACTTCATTTCAATAATGGAAAACCATTACTTAACATAAACTTAAAAGTTTAATTTCCGTGAATATCAGAATAATGCTTAAGAAATTCAAATCAAAATCCAATTTCCGAAACAAAAGTGTAGCAAAGTTACTAAGTGGTCTCCCTTAATATAAGACTCGAAAATAAATGTTGATGATGCTGCAGTCATCACCGAAATTATTTTCCAACGACATAAGAGGAGAATACTGACTTGCTTCTTTTAAAAATTCTTTTGGAAACAATTTCTACTTGAAAATACTTTCACATAATATTAATATTAATATTATTTTATTTTTTCAAAACTTTGAAAACTAAATTTTGAAAAGCACTGAAAATTAAATTCTCAAATCCATAATTTAATTTTATCTCATTTGCAAACCAGATTTACAAATCATGTTCTAAAATTTCATCTCCTTGTAACATACAACAATACTTGCCAGTTTAGAATGTTAACAAAACAATAAATAATAATATAGTATTATCATTTCCAACAACCTATTCATTTAACTATCAAATTTCACAAAATTATACCTTTATATATAAAATATAATCATACTTAACAAACTAAACAATACGATATAAAACAATTTTATAACACTAACAAATACACTCTTTCATAGGATGATTCAAGAATGGATTTTAGAACAAAGATAGAGATTCAATTTTAGAGGGACCCTAATCAAAGATAATCCTAACTAAGAAGATATGTCAAAAGGAAGTATGATTCTGTAATTGATTCTACTCATTCTAGGGTATTGCTATCCTATTTCAAATGAGTTTTTACTCCATAAGCTAAGTTTTGCCTATACCAAAGCTCTGATACCAACTGTAACAATCCGCTATTTTAAACCATTCAAATCAACAATAATCCACACATGTCGGACTTGAATTACTCAAAATAATAGAATGTCAATTTATATTTGGAAAAACTTAGCATATATAGTAAATAAATCAATCACAGAATCACACACATAGAGTAATACAACAATACATAGCGGAATAGATAAATAGTAATTCATGAAGCTACTACAGAAACACGGAGTCCTAAAAGAAAGTACAACATAAGTCTGAATACAAAGAAGTCGCTCGTACAATAGCAAATGATAAGTCTGAACACACATAATTAGAAATGTCTGAAATAACAGGAAAGCTGAATAGATAAGATAGATCTTCAAGCCAAGCTCTAAGTTCCAAAAGGTGAGTCCCAAAGCTGTAATACTCAAGCTGACCCGAGTATAAAGCAAAACAAAAAACTGAAACGATCCTGACTTGACCTTCGAATTAGCAACACCCAATACATCACTCGTATTCAAATGTCGCAGATTCAAACATTGAGTCTGGTTCGTCGGAGCTTATAACACATTAAGTAAATATAACAGTGAAAATAGAAAGAATAACTTTACTGATACACAACGGATACAACATTCTGATAAAAATATGATATAATCCGAATATCATTATCAGAGCCAAATACAACAGCGGAAAGAAATCTTCAACAGAGGAACACCAACAATAACTTCAATAGAAAGAGAGAGAGAGCTTGAGAATCCAATAATGTATCTCCATTTCCAAAGCTCAAAAGACTCTAAGCTCAAACCCACCATCATGATATAATGTAGCAAGCTTGCTAACAGATGAAGCAAATGCGATCGCCAAATCCAAAGGCTTCGAAGGACTTCAAAGATCTCCAAATGCTACCAAATGAAAGACTGAAGGCTACCGAATCTACATCTACTATTTGACTATCTGAAAGTCTAATTCTAGGCTGTCCGTGTGAAAAATTGTAGGCACCCAGAGTTTAGAAAGGGAACAATAAAATCCAAGTCAGTTATGGGACTGGTATGAACAAACAAAAACAGTTTATCTTTAACAAAAGAAAAACAAAAGAAATTAAAAGGAATCTGTAATTCTTTTTGGAAAATGAAACTACCATAAGGCCTCCCGCCATACACACAATGCAAACACACAATCGGAGGAGATTTCCCTTTATGATAGTCAAACATGTTTGAATACGCGAAAATCATTTTGATATTATAACTAGTGCATAGTGTAAAAAAAACATTTTGAAAGTATAATACTGATCTTAGCCAGCATACCACCATTATAGTATACCTACTATAGCTACCATGTTCAATAGCAGGCTACCACCACATTCCATGGCAGGTTATACAACTAAAACCATACAGGGCGCGTATTGTTTCTTTGGATTTCAAACAAATGGTCAGGCTAAGGAACTTCCTAGACCACATGGGTATGCCTCTGGAGAGACGCCCCGAGAATTTAACAAGCTCTCTACCAACACAAGGCCGGGTTACCTCTGTAACTAGGTAACTACTAACACGAGTATGTCATCCCTCGGTCGTTACCGACCGTTATCCAAGGATCCTCAACACCAACAACCACAAAGTAATAAATTTGCAGCAACCACATAGGTTAAATATCTGGGCTTCATACCGTGATACCACTTTTTTCCAGAAGGAAATTGACATATCCTAAAGGGTGCGGCCCTCATAACCTTGCCGCATTCTTCCTGTTTCAACCATTTTCGGATTGTGAGGTCCGACGAAGTCTCGTCCACAAAGCTACGATTTAACAAAATCCATGCTTTGATCAACAAATGATAAGCAGCACTTCGTATGCCACATTACCAAATAGGGAATGTATCACTAGTAAATATCAACTACATAATCTCTGAGCTTGTACATCTTAAAGAAGGGTGTTAAGCTAAGAGAATAAATTCTTCGCCACCAAACAGAAATGAATTGGTTAGAAACCAGTTTTACGTCTCAAAGTTTAATGTCAGACATACATCCATACAAGTTCGTTCTGGATTCGAACGGAACCGAAGGCACTTCAAAAGAAGCCATTGCAATCTGGGTATTAACAATGTCGGTCGGCCTCCCCATCACATATGGAGATCTCTATACCGGTGCAACTTAGTGCAGAGCCATTCATAGGTAATCCTTTCGTTCTTGAAAATACCCGGTCTTCACCACCGGTCTTCAAATGCTATCCATTTCGTCGTACCATTATTCGAAATGGGTTTTCTGACATAAAGTCCTCTCCTGGCTAAACCGAATAAAGAGCGCTTAATTTTAAAAACATATGGATATTGGGATCTTAGTTAAGTCACAACTTATTACCTAAAACGTTTCTTTTGAATGGTTTAAACAAATTACCATTTTAATCTTTTAAATAAAGATTCACCTTTTAAGATCACTTTCAATTTGAAACAAAGTTCACCATCCTTCACAAAGATTCATTCATAGCTTTCAAAACTATTTCAATTCCAAATCTTATATACAAAAGATACACCTTTAAGATCCTCTTCAATTTGAAAAAAAAGTTCATCAATCTTTAACAAAGATTCATTCGTAGCTTTCAAAACTATTTTCATTTCAAACTTGAAATCCTTTCAACACAAATTGGAAATCCTTTCTTTATATCAAAGCTATTATTATTTGAAAAATAAGGGCTTTTGTTTTGGAGAAATTCGATCAAATATGCACAAGTTATATCCTTTAAAGTATAAACTTGGGTTAAATTTAAATTTCCAAAATAATACTTTTAAAATACTTTAAAGATGGTTTTAACATCCATATATATATATTATATAACTTGTATAAACCTTTCAAACCAAATTTCCAAAACAATTTCAAAACTTAAACAAGATATATTATATTCAAACTAAATTTCTGTTTCAAACTTCCTTTTCAAAAGCTTTTCATATTCAACCCAATTCCATTTTCAAAACCATTTGGGTTAAAAATTCAACTTTAAAACCATTTCATAATATTAAATTCAAATATCCGTGACTTAACCAATTTCCTCGTGTAATCTATATTTTTGTGTGTGGTGTAGTCCAGGGGTTTTACACGCAACAATACAATATCATCAATCATCACAAATCCAAGCACAACAATAGCGATAAGCGGTATAATCCTATGATGCTTATCTTCATTCACAGATTCACAGATAAATATGTACATTCAACATAGATAAATAAATTACAATCATCACAGCTCAAATCAAAATAATTCATATCAGAAAGCATCATACATCAGGGATATCAAACAATTCAAAGCATTCCACACAATCCAAACATCCATAAGTAAAATCAATTAATCATCAGACTAATTTTAAATCAGATTAATTACTATGAATAAAATACTAATTCGGGTTAATTAACATTAATTATTTACAAACCATTTTAATTTAGTTATCCTTTAATCACTTATTTATTAACCTTTAATAATAAATTAATTAACCTTTAATCATTTATCAATATTAATTAATAACCTTTACTCATTAAATAATTAACCCCTAATTATTTAATTATTATTTAATTAATTATCCTTAATTAATTAACCCTTAATTAATTATACTAAGTAATTATCTTTCAATTATAAAATAATTAACCTTTAATTAATTCACCTTTAATCATTAATTAATTATTCCTAATTAATTTCATTAATTAATTAACCTTTAATTAATTAATTATCCTCAAATTAATTACCTTAATTAATTAATCACATTAATTAATTATCCTTTAATAAATTAATTATTGTTTAATCACTTGATTAATCATCCTTTAATTATTAATTAATTATCCTTAATTACTTTCATTCAGTAATTATCTTTAAGTAATTAATTACCCTTTAATTATCAATTAAGAAATTTATTAATTTTTCTTTAATCAATAACACTAAGTAATTAATCATCAAATTCCATTTGAGAAGCATTTATAAATTAATATAATTAACCTAACATATATTGCATTAGAACAAATCAATTTTAAACATTTAACTTAAAAATTGAACTTTGAAACTTTGTTAAACACTTGTTAAAAATTCATTCTAGCTTCTAAAATATGGTTAATGTATCTTGAAAACTTGATTAAATTTACCATTGCTTTATAAACTTTGTTTACCTTCTTATGTTCATTAGAAATTTGATTTAAACATTTACTTTGTTTAAGCATTGTTAATTATTTACTTCAAATTTTAAAAAACTTGATGTATTTCGAATAACCCGAGCCAACCTTTTGTTTTACCCGAGCCTTGCTTCGAGTTTTCCCTCGCCACTCTCATCTTTGAGTCAACTCTGATCCATAACGAACAAAAACGCGAGAACATCTTTCTTCTTCCCCGATCCCAAAACCATCCAAAAATAAATTATACATTAATAAGTAATCACAAATATTATATATATAAAAATTCAAAACAGCCTTTTGAAAATTATTATATTAATCTCAATCATAACTACCAAATATATATTACATATATATATATATATATATATATATATATATATATATATTCAAAGTAATTTCCAAAACTTTCTTTTCAAAAGTTTTCAAATCCAATTTATTTTCAATATATTTTTTTATATATTTTTTGAATTTCAAAACAAAATTTTATTAACAGTATATATACTTATTTCCAAATTTTCAAATTAATCCACAATTGAATCCAAAATTTTATTTTAATTATCAAGTTAAATTTGACTCAAAAACGGGATTGTTATAGATTTCCCCCTAAGAAAATTTCGTCCCCGAAATTTGCTAGACAGGGAGACGACCAGAGAATAGATAAAGATATTACTTTCCAGATCAAGCTGAAATTTTTCTGTATTTGGCTTACCAAATAAGAATATCATCAATAATTATGAGAACGATATTATTTAATTCTTCTCAAAATACTCGGGTCATCCAGTCTACGAAATATGCATGGGCATTGGTTAGTCTGAAGGGTTAACTAATCGTTCGTAGAATATATCTAGATCTCGAAGAATAGACAAACGGATAAAATTTAATTCAGCTTCATATTTCATTAACCAATTATTTCTAATAAAATTTCAAATTCATTAGAGTCAAAACGAAAAGCTGATAGAGAACTAATTAAGAGAATACGAATTAGAAATCTTTCTACAACGATTCGCAGGGCCACCATCACACCATAGCTTCTTCTTGGAGCTACCACGAAGCAATCAGAAAATTGAAATTGGATGATGAATCAAAATAGATTGATAGGGAAAATTTATTCCTTGTTGTTGCAGGGTATCGACCATTTACAGTGGTACCGCCCTGTCCCCTACCTCGTCCTCTTCTTGCACTCATACTCTCTATCAATGGATAGTAAGAGAATTTACTAAGGCATACAGACGGATATCTTAGGGATATACTCATTCTAGGGTATTTATAACCCTATCTCTAATGATTTACCTAATGTGTTATACTCCTGAGCTAAAGTTCTTACTCATCCTTCAGCTCCGATACCAAATGAAACGATCCTGACTCGACCTTCGAATCATCGACACCCAAATACATCACTCGTATTTGAATGCCACAGATTCAAACGTTGAGTCTGGTTCACGAGAGCTTATAACACATTAAGTAAATATAACACAGCGGAAACAGAAAGAATAACTTTAATGATACACAACGAATACAATATTCTGATACAAAGATGATATAATCTGAGTATCATTATCAGCGCCAAATACAACAGCGGAAAGAAATCTTCAACAGAGGAACACCAACAATAACTTCAATAGAAAGAGAGAGAGAGAGAGAGATTGAGAATCCAATATTGTATCTCCATTCCCAAAGCTCAAAAGACTCCAAGCTCGAACCCACCATCAAGCTGTAATGTAGCAAGCAAGGTAACGGATGAAGCAAATGCAATCGCCAATCCAAAGGCTTCAAAGGACTTCAAAGATCTCCAAATGCTACCAAATCAAAGACTGAAGGCGATCGAATCTACATCTACTATCTGATATTCGAAAGTCTAACTCTAGGCTTCTCGTGTGGAAAATTGTGGGCACCCAGAGTTTAGAAAGGGAATAATAAACTCCAGGTCACTCATGGGACTGGTGTGAGCAAACAAAAACAGTTTATCTTTAACAAAAGAAAAACAAAAGAAAATAAAAGGAATTCGAAATGCATTTTGGAAAAATGAAACTACCATAAGGCCTCCCGCCACACACACAATGCAAATGCACAATTGGTGGAGATTTATCCTTATGACAGTCAAACAAGCTTGAATACTCGAAAATCATTTTGATATTAGTACTTGTGCATAGTGAAAAAAAAACATTTCGAAAGTATAATGTTAATCTTAGCCAGCATACCACCATTATGGTATACCTACTATAGCTACCATGTTCAATAGCAGATTACCGCCACATTTTATGGCAGGTTATACCACTAAAACCGTACAGGGCGCGTATTGTTTCTTTGGATTTCCAACAAATGGTCAGGCTAAGGAACTTCCTATGCCACATTGGTACGCCTCTGGAGACATGCCTCAAGAACTTAACCAGCTCTTTGCCAACACAAGGTCAAGTTACCTATGTAACTAGGTAACTACCGACACGATTATGCCATCCCCTGGTCGTTGCCGACCTTTATCCAAGGATCCTCAACACCAACAACCACAAAGTAATAAATTTGCAGCAACCACATAGGTTAAATATCTAGGCTTCGTACCATGATACCACCTTTTTCCAGAAGGAAATTGACATACCCTAAAGGGCGTGACCCTCATAACCTTGCCGCATTCTTCTTGTTTCGACCATTTCCGTGTTGTGAGGTCCGACGAAGTCTCATCCACAAAGCTACGCTTTTCGCAAAAGCCATGCTTCAATCAACAAATGATCAGCCGCACTTCGTATGCTACATTCCCAAATTGGGAATGTATTGCTAGTAAATATCAACTACATAACCTCTGAGCTAGTACGTCTTAGAGAAGGGTATTAAGGTAAGAGAATAAATTCTACGCCACCAAACAGAAATGTATTTGATAGAAGCCGGTTTTAAATCTCAAAGTGTAATATCAGACATACATCCATACAAGTCCATTCCAAGTTCGAACGGAACCGAAGGAACTTCAAAAGAATCCCTCGCAATCCGGGTATTCACAATCCAATCGGACTCCCCATCACACATGGAGACCTCTATACCGGCATGACTCAGGGCAGAGACATTCACAGGTAATCCTTTCGTTCTTGAAAATACCCGGTCTTCACTACCGGTCTTCAAATGATATCCATTTCGTCGTATCATTATTCGGAATGGGTTTTCTAACATAAAGTCCTCTCCCGATTAAACCGAATAATGAGCGCTTAATTTTAAAAACATATGGATATTTGGATCTTAGTTAAGTCACAACTTATTACCCAAAACCTTTCTTTTGAATGGTTTAAACAAATTACCATTTTAATCTTTTAAATAAAAGATTCACCTATTAAGATCGCTTTCAATTTGAAACAAAGTTCACCATCTTTCACAAAGATTCATTCATAGCTTTCAAAACTATTTCAATTCCAAATTTTTATACAAAACATACACCTTTAAGATCCTCTTCAATTTGAAAACAAAGTTCACCAATCTTTAACAAAGATTCATTCATTGCTTTCAAAAATATTTTCTTTTCGAACTTGAAATCCTTTCAACACAAATTGGAAATCATTTCTTTATATGAAAGCTATTATTATCTCAAAAATAAGGGTTTTTTTCAGAAAAATCCGATCAAGTATGCACAAGTTATATCCTTTAAAGTATAAACTTGGGTTAAATTTAAATTCCCAAAATAATACTTTTAAAATACTTTAAAGATGGTTTTAAAATCCATATATATATATATATATATATATATATTACATAACTTATATAAACCTTCAAACCAAATTTCCAAAATAATTTCAAAACTTAAACAAGATATATTATATTCAAACTAAATTTCAATTTCAAACTTCCTTTTCAAAATCTTTCATATTCAGCCCAATTCCATTTCCAACACCATTTGGATTCAAAATTCAACTTTAAAACAATTTCATAATATTAAATTCAAATATCTGTGACTTAACCAATTTCCTCGTGCAATCCATATTTGTGTGTGTGTGGTGTAGTCCAGGGGTTTTACACACAACAATACAATATCATCAATCATCACAAATCCAAGCACAGCAATATCGATAAGCTGTATAATCCTATAATGCTTATCTTCATTCACAGATTCACAGATAAATATGCACATTCAACATAGATAAATAAATTATATTCATCACAGCTCAAATAAAAATAATTCATATCACAAAGCATCATACATCAGGGGTATCAAACAATTCAAAGCATTCCATGTAATCCAAACATCCATAAGTAAGATCAATTAACCATCTGATTAATTTTAAATCAGATTAATTACTTATGAATAAATTACTAATGCTGGTTATTTAACATTAATTATTTACAAACCATTTTAATTAATTATCCTTTAATCATTTATTAATTAACCTTTAATAATAAATTAATTAACCTTTAATCATTTATCATTATTAATTAATAACCTTTGATTATTAAATAATTAACCTCTAATTATTTAATTATCCTTTATTTAATTATCCTTAATTAATTACATTAATTAATTAACCCTTAATTATTTATACTAAGTAATTAAATTTCAATTATAAATTAATTGACCTTTAATTAATTCACCTTTAATCATTAATTAGTTACTCCTAATTAATTTCCTTAATTAATTGACCTTTAATTAATTAATCGTCCTTAAATTAATTACCTTAATTAATTAATCACATTTTGTTTAATCACTTGATTAATCATCCTTTAATCATTAATTAATTAACCTTCATTCTATCATTCAGTAATTATCTTTAAGTAATTAATTACCCTTTAATTATCAATTAAGAAATTTATTAATTATTCTTTATTTAATATCGTTAAGTAATTAATCATCAAATTCCATTTGAGAAGCATTTAGAAATTAATATAATTAACCTAACATATATTGCTTTATAAAAAATCAATTTTAAACATTTAACTTAAAAACTGAACTTTGAACTGTGTTAAACACTTGTAAAAAATTCATTTTAGCTTCTAAAATATGGTTAATTTATCTTGAAAACTTGATTAAATTTACCATTGCTTTTTAAGCATTGTTTACCTTCTTTTGTTCATTTAAAACTTGATTTAAACATTTACATTGTTTAAAACTTTG
This sequence comes from Allium cepa, assembly GCA_030765085.1. Lineage (NCBI taxonomy): Eukaryota > Viridiplantae > Streptophyta > Magnoliopsida > Asparagales > Amaryllidaceae > Allium > Allium cepa. The sequence continues at coordinate 77,671,507 of CM060946.1, forward strand.
TTAATTATTTACTTTAAATTTTAAAAAACTTGTATTTCGAATAACCCGAGCCAACTTCTTGTGTTACCCGAGCCGTGCTTCGAGTTTCCTTTCACCTCTATCATCTTCGAGTCAACCCCAATCCATCACGAACAAAAACCCGAGAACATCTTTCTTCTTCCCCATCCCAAAACCATCCAGATACACCTATATACACGTGCACATGAATGGTCATTCTGATCATCACTGATCCCCGCAGTGATCATCCACACATCGTCGATTATCTATTGTATCATCATAAAAACCCAGATCAACGAAACAACATCGAGCTTTTAATAGAGCCATTCGATACCACATAGAACCAAACTCCGGTCACAAAAATCAACTCGCCTCCCCGATCAAGACCACTTGAAGCCTTGCCATCATGATCGGTTCTTCATCGACAACCCATACATTGTTTCCACCTACCCAGCCTTGTCCGATTCGCCATTGGCGACGGAATCGCCTCTGAAACTTCATCGAGCAAAACTTGGTTTTAAACCCTAAAACCCAGCTGCGCCGCCACCTCGATGATCGAAAAAATCTACGATCATTTTTCCCTAACCGTCGACCTCTATGCCTGCTCCACCCAAAACCCTGACCTCCCTCATCACGCATCACCAACAATAGCCAAAAAATCCAAATTCATTCAACCTTGAATTTCTCAATCAATAAGTCGCTAAAATTCTGGTTTTACTTTTAAAAATCATAATTTTTAAAGACGAGGTGAATGGTATAGGTAAATCGAGCAATTGCAATATCCGAATTTTGACATTTTTTGAATTCCACTGTTTATCCTCTCCCTAGTCCATATCTTCTTCAATTTTAACTTGAAAATATTTTTAGAGTTCAGATCTTGATTATATAAACATATTTCATCTATATCTTAAAACCTAAAATGAATTGGAGGAAGATAATTTAATTTTTTAATAGGTGTAAGTCTTGCAACCCTCGAAACAGAGATGTATGATTGTACAATAGACATGCACAACGTATCTACACATATATATCTCATGCAAGAATATTGATCTTCTATACAAATACTTTTCACAACAAACATACAAGTATTCATCATAAACATCAGATATATAAGAAGATTCAAGCTTTTAGGGTGTCAGTATACTCACCTGGCAATAAAAACATAGACCAGGTTGAAAATCTAGAGCCATATTTTGATCTGTATCCTTGATTTGTTGAAGTTGATCTTTGCATTGTTAGATTTAGTTTGGAATCAGTTTGAAACTTTTGAATAATGCTCAGTTGAATCAGGCTGAAACTTGATTTTGATTCAGTTTCGATTGCTTTAAACTTTGCTTTGCTTTGAAATGTTTTAGGTATCAGGTTGTAGATTTGATTAACTGAGTTGATCTTGTTTAGGTTTGAAACTTGAATTGTTAGCTTGCCTTTGATTTTCTCTCTGGTTTTGATTGTTGTTAGCTTCAGATTTTAAGATGATGTTGATCTTTGTTTTGTTTTAATATCAGGCTTTGGTTTTGTTTTCAGTTTTATTTGATCTGTAGTTTGATTTTGTTTTGATCTTCATTTCTAGGTTTTATTTCTTTAGTTTGATATTTAGCAAATGAAGATGAGAAGTTTTTGAAGCCTTGTTTACAAAATTCTTATATAATTCAAATTTTAAAAGAAAAAGAATCATATGCCACTTGTAATTGCAAGGCATGCAAAGTTTACAAACGTTAATGTATGTTATAATTAGTTTACAAGTGTTACAAATATAAATTTTTATGTTTTAACCCTTTACTTCAATTTTATTTTAATCTTATATTTACATAGGTTTGTGTTTTTATGTTTTAAACTTAAATATATTTACAACTTAGTTCATAAGTATTTTTAAAAGAAAGAACATTAAATCTTTTTATTAAACTTAAATATTATATATATATATATATATATATATATATATTACACTTACATAACTTTTAAAAGAAATTAATTTGAAATATAATTATACACTAATAAATAATCTTATTTTTATTAAAAATATTTATATAAATACATTTACCTTTATAATTATTTATATAACCTTAAGAAAAATGGTTTTAAAACAAATTATACATTAATAAGTAATCACAAATATTATATATATAAAAATTCAAAATAGCCTTTTGAAAATTAGTATATTAATCTCAATCATAACTTCCAAATATATATTTCACATATATATATATATATATATATATATATATTCAAAGTAATTTCTAAGACTTTCTTTTCAAAAGTTTCAAATCCAATTTATTTTCAATATATTTATTTATTTATTTATTTTTGAATTTCAAAACCAAATTTTACTAACAACATATATACTTATTTCCAAATTTTCAAATTAATCCACAATTTAATCCAATTTTTTTTTAATTATCAAATAAATTTGACTCAAAACCGGGATCGTTACAGAAACAATCGAGTCAGGATTTAAAATCTTATGCAAGTAAACCAACTCAAGTGAAATGTCAAAATGAAATGCAATAAATTAAAGAATGTTTGAGATTACCATACTTTAAGGATCCGTGGAACTATCTACATACCTAATAGAGTATGCTACATAAATAATATCTACAGTAAAGTAAAATATTAAAATAGCGTTAATGCGTTACCTATATCTCCCTTAACACAATTTTATATAAATACCATAGTCTATACAGATACTGTAAGCTCTTCCAAATCGGTGGTTTACTTAGTGAGCACCCCATAGGTACGATACAAACCAAACTCGTAATGGGCTCGATCAGAATAAATATGACAAGGCACGCGAGGCAATGCCCATGGTAGGGTACTACCATTTTGCGAATTCGGACTGGTGGTAACACATAGCAGCTACTATCGCCTACCTCAAGACACACACCCAAATCGAATCAAAGGGCAGCCACTAAATCAATCACAAACTAATAATATGGTATCGAAGAAATGTGCCTGATAGGAGGAGCGACACCACTTGCCCCGGCTTGGCTCCTATTTTAGTCATTTTAATTACGATTCGAAGGTCAAGGCCATCCATCATCGTTCTCTTACTTCATTCTAGTAGCATTCGCAAACCATTCTACTTCATTCTAGATTCTCTACCATGTGCATAGTTGTTAAAGTGGTTTTCAGTATCGGCAGAGAGTATGATGAGATGCGATGTCGGTCTCTTTATCAACAAAACGCTTATTTCGCATCAGTTGGCTCTTTTACATTTCCCAAACCAATTCATAATTTATATCAAAATATCATATTCACTTCAAAATCATATCATTTTCGAAGTCATATTCACTTCAAAGTCATATCACTTTCGAAACCATATTCACTTCTGAAATCATATTCATTTTCAAAATCATAACCACAAAATAGGTTAAACCATCGTATCAAAGTATTCGCATTTTAAATCAATTAAAGCTAAATCACAACAGTTCCAACTGTAAACATTTTGAATATTGTAAGTAGTTTTTTATATTGGAATAGTTATACATTAAAAGTAGTTTATATTTAAAAATAGGTTATAGATTTTAAAAATAGGTTATAGATTGAAATAGTTTATATATTAGAAATAGTTTATATATTAAAATAGGTTATAGATTGAAATAGTTTATATAATAGAAGTAGTTTAAATTTTAAAATAAGTTGTATATTAAAATAAATATATTAATTTAAATACATTAAATATAATATATTTCATTAAATAAAATCTTATATTATGCAAAAATAATAAATAAAGTTATAAGTAAAACCATAAAATTTACATTTTAAAACTTACTTATAAATTTAGAATTCTTAAAACATAAAATTTAAAAATCTAAATTATACATATATGTTTAAAATAACTTTATATTAAGTTATAAAATCATTTTCTTTTTTTTCGAACACATCTTTCCAAAGTTTCAGAAATCACTTTAAAAACCAACCACCGTTGTCCGTATATACTTTTCTATCCTAGCGTCAGGTGATACAGATATTTATCATTTTAGTCAGCAATAAGTTAAAATTTACGGGTATATATCTTTTCAGCCCGCAATCCTAAATTTCCAAAGTAAAAAAAATTGGGTTTATCATTTCAACCCATAATGATTTTTCCCTATTCTAAAGATCATTCAGGTATGTATCATTTCAACCCATAGGGAATTCCTAAAACTAAGGGAACTTGCAACATGATTTACACAAAATAAATAACATAACCAAAAATCATACATAACAATTTACATAAGATGCCACATAACTTACATAATGAATCATATAACATAACGTATTACTTACATAACCAATTACATACAATAACATATAACTACACACAAACTACATTATATAACATATATGCATATTTATCATGGAAGGTGACATAAGATTCATACCATAACATAACCCAATATGCAACCATTTTTAACAGAGCAATTTAGGTTATTTCCAACATAACACATATATGCATATAAATTTTATCCTTTTATTTTATTTTATCATTTTCACACATAAATTTCACATAACATACTAATGACAATTTTCATCACAAAAGTGTCAACCTTTAAATCAGTATAACATTTTCCTTTTTTATTCTGTTCAACATAGCAATTTAATATTAACATGAAGCGTATTAATAACCACATCATCACGTCTATTTTTAAAAAACAATAACATAATATCAACAACAATAATCATGACAAAATAATAAGGGAAGATAGGTGAACATATGTCATATCAAATCATAACCAAACTACGTAAAATTCTTAACTATTGCAACATTTAATAACATATCAATTGATATTCATTCACTTAGCATAAGATTATAAATCGTGAGTGAATAGCTCACCTTTCGAGGCTAGGAAATATTTGACAAAAACAAAGATATGAAATTTGAATCTTAGTTCTAAAGCAAGGTATGGATCACTAAAATAGAAATATGTAACCTTTGTTTTTCTTTATGAAATAGAAGAGATAAGAGAGAAAGAGGGCTCGTCCTAGGGTAGGATAAGCTCGGCTACAGGGTTTTTGGGAGGGTTTGGGTGTGGCCTAGGTGAGCTAAGGTGGAAGAGTGGTAGATTATTGTTTTCTTATTGTGCACTAACATATTTAGAATATTGTTTATCCCATTCTTTAGTAACATTTATTGTAACGACCCAGAATTTCTGTCATTTGAAATTCATACATTTAATTCACTTTAAATATTAACAAGTAAAATTTGGAAGTCGAATAATTTTTTTTTCGAATATCTAGATTTAATTGGATAATTAAATCGATAATTTAATATTTGAAATTACAGAAATAATTGGAAATTTGGGTTTAATGTGATTAAAATTGATTTGTGAAGTTGTATTAAATCATATTGGAGTTAGAATGATGTTATAGAACTTTTAAAATCGAATTAAAAGTCAAACTGTAGAAATTGAATATTTTAATATTTAATTGGCGAGTGAGAATAGCTATTTTTCAAACAGTCTCGGATTTCGACGAAACCAGTTTTATCGGATCCATAATGTTATATTATTGCATGGTTTCAAATTTCGTGTCAATCGGACTTACGGTTTGTCCGGGGAAAGCTAAAACGCACTGAAATCGGTTTAAGTGAATTTTAAATTTAAACAGTCGATTTGAAATCGTATCTTTCAAATATGATCGAATTGGCTCCCGATATATATTCTATTGCGTTCGGAATAGGGGTAAAACATTATAAACGCCAAGCGACATGCTTCGTTTCGAGTTTGGAAATTTTTTGGGTGAATAGTGTTTTGCAGTTTTCTATAAAAGGACCTCAACATTCATTATTTTCACCAAAACCCCAACCAAGCCCTAGCCGCCAGCATATTTTTCAATGGCCGAAAATGGCCAACCTTCTTCCACTAATTTCTTCAAATCCACACATCGATTCGAAAAACCCCCAACTACAAACTTGTAGAGAATCGTGAGTGCTTCAAATCCATACGGATACGATTATCCAATTTGCAAAAATGGAGAAAAAGGCTCACGTTCGGTCAATGTTCACACGTGTTTTTCGAGAAAGATGGTCGACCGAGCTTCAACGTTTTCTGGCCGATGGTGGCTCGCGTGGGGGACTTCGATTTGGCGGTGGAGTGATGGGGTTTCGTGTAGCGACGTGGCCGCGGCGTTCAAGGAAGTCGAACGAGATATGCGTTCGGTCGCATATAAAAGTGCTTGGGAAGAAGAAAGGGATCGTGCGACCATGATCTAGGGCAAGGGAATGCACGGCCGAGATTGATTGGTTAGGAAATAATAAAGAAATTGTAAATATTAATTTTTTTTAATTCGTTCAATCTTTGAAACATCATATCTTCTTCATACGAGGTCGAAAAATGACGAAATAAATTGCGTTGGGTTTGTATTCGCGAATACTACATAATGGAGCTGGATTGGAATCGATTAGAGCTAGTGATAATTTTGGGTAAAATTAAACGCGTGTTTAATTTTATTCGAAATAAACGCTGAAACCGCTATTAGAAGCAAGGTGAGAACTTCTCACTCAATTGAATTTTGTTTCGATTTAAATTTTAAATAGTTAGATTTAAAAATTGCTTTATTGTGTTGATTGTATGCTTGGATGATAAATTTCTCTCTGTTGTATTGAAATAGACCCTATACGCCGTATATTAAGCGGAGGTTATTATATTAAACACATATACCGCGATATTCCACCTTGAAGTGGAATTGGTATTATATATGTACTTGGAGTTGATTTACCACATTATATAGCGGATGAGACCCTATTGCACCGCATAATAGCGGATGATATTTTATATAAACCCATGTACCGCGATATCCCGTCTTGAAACGGGATTGGTATTGTGCTAACATCTGTGGATGCAGGGAAACAGGTTGGAGGGATCCAACTGGATTACTCAAATAATTGAATTTGTTTCAATGTTGTGTGTTGATTATTTATAATCTCTGTGTGATTATCTTTTTGATTGAAATCGTTGAAGGCTAAAATTTAGACGAGCGTAATTTTGGTATCGTTAGATATCGGAAATAAGTAAATATTTGATTTTTGAAAATTCAGGTTGAAAGTTTATATTAAATTTTTTGATGTTTTGAGAAATATAGTTGAAGGGTTAATTTTGGAAAAATGAAGTTGATTATTTTATAAAATAATTTAAACGGTGATTTTTGAATTTATTATAAAAGCTTTACATATAAGATTTAAAATATTGGATTTTTATAATCAAAGTGATGGAATTATAAAGGAGTTTTAAAGACGTTTTAAAATGATGTTATAAATGGATTTTATAAAAGAATAGAATCTACGATTAGTGAAGTTATAAAATGAATGAATTTGTAAATAGAGAATTATAAGTAATTTGCTCATAATCTAGATTTTGGCGTGTAAATGAGATATGGATAGAATTTGTTAATAAAGTGATTTTATAAGTTGAAGTTGTTATAAAATATAAATGGAATTTATAAACATTGTTTTATAAATTCGAAATCAACTTATTTTGATAAGTTAATTATTATAGCTTATTAAAGGAGATATATTCACGATTTTGGACAGTGGATAATCCTTTAAAATAAAATGTGTAGAAATGTTGAATTTGGTTAACGAAGTTGTTAGCGCCAAAATTGGTCACTAACACCCAAATCCAGATGAAAGCACCAGATCCCAATTACAGCTCACAGATAGGATGTATGTAAAGAGTAATAATATAAAGAACAATCAAAATTAAAATGAAAGCAGTAAAGAACAACAGATTTATAGTGGTTCGGCTAACTCCGGCCTACATCCACTCCAGAAGTTTTCTTTTTATTGATTTAATAATCCATTACAGTTACAATGTGGTAGACTTGTCTTAGTCTTAGAAAGTAAAAAGTAAGAGAGCGGAAAGAAGAAGAAGCAGTCGCTCCCCCATCTGGAGACCCACATGCTGTATTTATAGGCAAAACCAGGTTGTTGGGCCTCCTGAGTAGTTTGGACCCACCAAGGGTACCGAGGTATCAATGTGTCGAGGTATGGAGCTACCGAGGTGTCGAGGTATGGAGCTACCGAGGTATGGATCTACCGAGGTATGGATCTACCGAGGTATGGATCTATCGAGGTATGGAGGTATGGATCTACCGAGGTATGGATCTACCGAGGTATGGAGGCATGGATCTACCGAGGTATGGATCTACTGAGGCATGGAGGTATGCCGAATGACCCGTCCAATGCCGAACGAGATTTATGCCGAACCTCCACCATGCTGGACCATGTTTAATGCCGAAGCATGTTTCCTAGACCCAAATTATAGTCGGTTCATTTTTATCCAATCATATTTCCATCTTCCAAGCACGCTGCGTCAACCATCCATCCAGTCGACTGAATCCATCGTACATCAGCCTCGATGCACGCGTAGTCAATTAAGTTAAATCCGCATATCCATGGCCTTGCCAAAAGGCGGGTTAACACTTGCCCCCCAAAACATACCTTGCCGTTGGAAGGTGTGTTTTGAATAGCCTCAAATCCAATATCCGAAGTCCATGTTTCATCCATATCCAATAACCAATAACCGACTTTAGGACCTCTCCAGGTCAATATCCAAATCTTCTGTCGTTCATAACTGATATCCATATCCGTACCCTCTTCGGGTTCTTGTCAAGCGCAATCCACACCTGACGACCGTGATCATGTGTCCCTGGATGTTGAATATTGCCGTGGCTTAAGTCCTAACCCGAATCCTGGTCGCTTCGGACCCTTCTCGAGCATTGTCCATACTCGACGACCTGAAATAGTAATCGATAATATGGGGCCTAAGTCCTAGGTCGAATCCTGGTCTCTCCGGACCCTTGCCGAGCATAGTCCATACTCGACGACCTGAAGTAGTAACCGATGATATGGGGCCTAAGTCCTAGGACGAATCCTGGTCTCTCCGGACCCTTGCCGAGCATAGTCCACACCCGACAACTTGAAATAGTGACCGATAATATGGGGCCTAAGTTCTAGGCTGAATCCTGGTCTCTCCGGACCCTTGCCGAGCATAGTCCATACTTGACGACCTGAATAAGTCAATTCACCACATTTGGACAAAAAGACTTACCCCTTGTCGAGAACAATCCATACCCGACAACCGTTTACCAAAAACCAGATAAAAATCCAATCAAAAGCCAATTCAAAATCCAGATCAAATTAGAAAACAAAAAATCCATATCGAAAATCCAAACCAATATCCAAACCAAAATTCAAACCAGGAAACAAACAGAATCAGGAGTTCGAACCAAACTCCAAAACCAAACCAGAAAAACAGAAATCCAAATTAGGAAACAAACAAAACCAGGAGTTCAATCCAAACTCCAAAACAGAATCAGAAAAAGCAAATGTCCAAGCCAAAATGGAAAACCAGAAAACCAACCAAATCGGGAGTTCAATCCAAACTCCAAAACCATACCAAAGAAAAGTAAACGTAAAAAATATGAAAGAGGGAACCAAAGTTTGCAGAAAAATAAAAAGAAAGTAGGATTTCATAGACTCAAGTAGCACGGTTTTTTGTCATCTCAGAGCACGCCTTGGGACCGTCCTCGATCCCATACGAGTGTAAGTGACCTAGCCGCATTACTTTGAGTTCTATTACTTATTCAACACCATAAACCTGTTTAGTTGATAATGAGCTGTCGTTGCCCAGATCCAGTGCCATCTCCGTTCAAGGTAGGTGGTAGTCTTTCTATGGATTGGTCTCGCATTTCCTGGTGGTATGCCCCCGAGTCTAGATCCATTCGGATTGATAACCGTCTGCTGATTGGAGGTTGCCCTCTGCTGAGCCATTCCCTCTGCTTGCTGGTTGTGCGTTTCAGATCCAGCTCCATGGATCTAAGCCCCTGCCTTTCCTGCTCGCGCAAATTGTCTGAGAAGAGCCTGCATCATCTCCTCTTGTCTTTTCACCATGGCTTCCATTTCCTTTCTGGTGATGTAAATGGAGGCTCCACCTGCTCCATTTCCAAAGGAAGCCTCTCCCTCCTGATTGCTCCTCTCTATCACTTGCTTCCTTACTGATGGTCTAGCCATTGCTCCTTCAAATCCAAGTTTCTAACTCCACAATTCCTGAGCGCTTCAGTTCACAGTGAAAGCACCAAAATGTCAACGCCAAAATTGGTCACTAACACCCAAATCCAGATGAAAGCACCAGATCCTAATCACAGCTCACAGATAGGATGTATGTAGAGAGTAATAATATGAAGAACAATCAAAATTAAAATGAAAGCAGTAAAGAACAACAGATTTTATAGTGGTTCGGCTAACTCCAGCCAACGTCCATTACAGAAGTTTTCTTTTTATTGATGTAATAATCCATTACAGTTACAATGTGGTAGACTTTTCTTAGTCTTAGAAAGTAAAAAGTAAGAGAGCGAAAAGAAGAATAAGCAGTCGTCCCTCCATCTGGAGACCCACATGCTGTATTTATAGGCAAAACCAGGTTGTTGGGCCTCCTGAGTAGTTTGGGCCCACCAAGGATACTAAGGTATCGAGGTGTCAAGGTATGGAGCTACCGAGGTGTCGAGATATGGAGCTACCGAGGTATGGAGGTATGGATCTACCATGGTATGGAGGTATGGATCTACAGAGATATGGATCTACCGAGGTATGGATCTACGGAGGTATGGAGGTGTGGATCTACCGAGGTATGGAGGTATGGATCTACCGAGGTATAGAGGTATGCCGAATGAACCATCCAATGCCGAAGAAGATTTATGCCGAACCTCCACCATGCCGAACCATGTTTAATGCCGAACCATGTTTCCTAGACCCAAATTATAGTCGGTTCATTTTTATCCGATCATATTTCCATCTTCCAAGCACGCTGCGTCATCCATCCATCCAGTCGACTGAATCCATCGTACATCAGCCTCGACGCACACGTAGTCAATTAAGTTAAATTCGCATATCCATGGCCTTGCCAAAAGGCGGGTTAACAGAAGTATATTCACGATTTTGGACAATGAATAATATATTAAAGAAATGTTTTGGGAAGGCGATATTTTAAAAAGAATTAAAACGATTTAAAGGTGTTTTAAAATGTATTAAGTATCGAAACCATATATTTAAACATTCATTGTTGAAATAGAAATTTTCGAGAAATAAAAGGGAATAGTGGACTATAACATTGTTGTTATAGTAAATGATTTTCGAAAGGAAATGTCTTATATAGTATTGGGATTTATATATCTATCTTAATTTCGAATCCCTATAATAGTGATTTTGGGTTGTCGTATCGATGTTTTACGCAATATTCGTTTTGACTCAAATAAATGTGTTAAGAAAATGTTTTCTTAAAGAATAAATTATATACTTAATTGTGATTTAAGTATATTGAATATTTTCCAAACGTTGAAAATAAATAGATTGTGAATTACTTATTATTAAATAAGTATGGAAATGTTTTCCAATATGAAGTGAAATGTTTTGAGATTATGTCTTTTAAAGATAAATTGAAAGTGAATATTTGAAATCGACTTGAAAATCGTATATCAGTAGACATTTGGAAATTTAAATTCACCATGGAATTTATAAAGGAAAGTGAAATTTGTTTAAAAATAAACATTGATTTATTTTTGAAGTGTGGAAATAATTTACGGATTTGGAACGTAAATTTAAAGTAAATCGGTAAGAATTTATTTAATTTGTTTAAATGAACCATTTTGAAATGAAAGTGTATTCTCCCTGGAAAGCCGAATAAAATTTCTGAATAGCTTTGAAATATATATATATATATATATATATATATATATATATAAAATTCTAGAATTGGTTTTGAAATGGACACTTTGGAGAAACTAACTTCTTCAATTATTTTAAATCCTTTAAGTAAAGATTTGTTAAGTTGATATAGAAATGATTATTTCTAAGATTTAATCAATGTTTGTTTTAGAAAATAGTTATTTAAATAGTTATACTCTATTTACTAATTTTGTTTTGAAAATTAGTTTGGACTTAAGTTATATGTAATGTTGGTATAATATTTTTATAACTAATATTTTAAGTAAAGTGTCTAAAGAAAAATAGTTTATTTCAAAGTGTTTTCTCGATATATTTTGGATAAGTGTTATAAATTATTTTAAAGTATTTGAACTCGGCAGATTTCCAGTGAAAATGAATAAATATTTGGAAGTGTTTCCGCGTAAGGAAAATGATTTGAAATTTGTTTTCAAAAGCTGTAAAGGTGAAAAGTGATTTGAAATTTGTTTTCAAATGGTTGAAGTGTGGAAAAAAAAATATCTTGTAAAGATATTCTTGGAAAATAAATGATTTGGGAAATTATTTGGAATCTGGCGATGTTGTGCATATATATTGATAATATTTACCTTCAAATAGGTATTTGTTGTGGTTTGCTTGAATTTGAATGCTATACTTATTTTAAAATAAGCTCTCGTTATTTGGTTTAGCCGGGAGAGCACCTTTGGTTCATGAATCCCATTCCGAATCGTGATACGTCGTAATGGATAACATTTGAAGACCGGTGTTGAAGACCGAATATTTTCGAAAACGGAAGGATTACCGTCGAACGTCTCTACATCGGCTGATCTTAAGTATAGAGATTTTATCACCCTTTGTGATGGGAAGCCCGGTCGTGATTAGTGAATATCTGGATTGCAAGGGCTTCTTTGGAAGTGCCTTCGGTTCCGTTCGATCCCGGAACGGACTTTTATGGATGTGTGTCTGACGTTACAATTTGAGATGTAAAGCTGGTTTCTATCAAATACATTTCTGTTGGTGGCGGAGAATTTATTCTTTTAGTTTAACACCCTTCTCTGAGACGTACGAGCTCAGAGGTTATGTAGTTGATGGTTACTAGTGATACATTCCGAATTTGGTAATGTGGCATACGAAGTGCTGCTGATCATTTGTTGATCAAAGCATAGCTTTTGTGAAAAGCATAGCTTTGTGGACGAGACTTCGTCGGACCTCACACCCCGGTAATGGTCAAAACAGGAAAGATGCAACAAGGTTATAGGAAGTGGTGCCCCTTAGGGTATGTGCATTTCCTTCTGGATAGAAGTGGTATCAAGGTATGGATCCCAAATACTTAACTTATGCGGATGTCGCAAATATATATGACTTTGTGATTGTTGTTGGTTGAGGATCCTCGGATAAAGGTTGTTTACAACCGGGGGATAGCATACTCGTGTCAGTAGTTACCTAATTTTGCTGAGGCAACCCGGCCTTGTGTTGGCAGAGATCCGGTTAGGTTCTCGGGGCGTCTTTTCAGAGGCGTACCCATGTGGCAGTGGGAAGGTCCTTGGCCAGGCCATTTGTTGGAAATCCAAAGAAACAATACGAGCCTTATACGGTTTTAGTTGTAGAACCTTCCATCTAATTGGTAGCTATAGTAGGCATACTATAATGGTACCTATGCTGGCTAAGATTAATATTGTACTTTCACAATGTTTTCCTACACTTTGCACTTATAGTAATAATATCAAAGAAATTTTTTTCTGCGTATCAAGCATGTTTGACTATCATAAGGAGAAATCTCCTCCGATTCTGCGTTTTCATTGTGTGTATGTGCGGTAGGCCTTATGGTAGTTACATTTTCTAAAGGCATTGCAGATCTGTTTTAAAATATTTTTTTGTTTGTTTTTAAAAATAAATAAACTGTTTTAAGTTCTCACACCAGTCCCATGACTGACCTGGAGTTTATTGTTCCCTTCCTAAACTCTGGGTGCCTAGCATTTTCCACACGAGCAGTCTAGAGTCAGGTTATCAGGTCATTTTGGAATTCAGTAGTTGTTGTGGAGATCAGGAGCAAGCTGGATGGCATGGCGTATCAATTAGTATGTAGTATTTCTTTTCCGCTGTTTGTTGTTGTAAACTCTGATAATGTAATGTAATGTGATGTAATGAAATAACCGATACAGTTCTTTTGATTTAAAGATTATTCATTTATCTATTATATGTTGTTCCGCTGCGATTGTGAGATTCTGATATTGTTTCTGTTGCTTCTTCTTTCTTTCTTCTTCTATCTTCTACCTCTTCTTTAACCCTAACGGTTCGGTTTTTCGGCATTCGATTGTTCGGCAGTTGATACAGTGGACGTATTAACGTCGATTTTCGAAAGTCGAAAATCCTGATCGTGACAAGTTGGTATCGAAGCATTTGGTTAAGCGGCAACCGTGGCTCTGTTGGGTGTTACTCATTAGAGATAGAGTCAGCAGTAGTCTAGAATGAGTGTGAGCGTAATAATAATATATAAGAGTGCATATTTGTTAGTGAATATAAAAATTGTTTTTTATTGTGTTGATTGTTTTGTTGAGTGGTATATGGATTCTGGTCAATATGAGTAATTAACATTATTGATAGGAATCTCTAAACACTTGTACAGAACAAATTCGACACGATATCATTTTAAATAGGGTAAATGAAATAATTTTACCTAAATTATTTTCGTATATAAAAGAGAAAAAATTTCTGTGAATTATTATAATATATGATTGCTTGGTTGCTAGAAAGTGATGACATTAAATTATTATCATTAATGTTGAAAAAGAAATTCAAATCGTAACTCCAAAGGTAAGAAATTAATTCACATATAAATAGAATTGGAGAATATAAATTGTAAATGTGATTTGTAATTTAAAGTAAAATTTCAGTGGAATATTTGGAAATGTTCTGAAAAGGTTTTCAATGGTTTGGAAAATGTTTTTGGGAGCGATAAAAGCTCTAAACTCTTTTCGGTCGCTGGAAAATAACTTCGGTGATGACTGTAGCATCATCGGTGTTCATTTTTTCCAAAAGAGGGATTGCTGCCAAGTTGTTTTAAATGGAAGTTGTTTGGAAAATTTGGGTTTGGGTTTTGAAATTCAAAGGATAATTTGAATTGGTTTAAAAAATGGTTTTGAAATGTTGGAAAGACTCTGGATTCTGATAAAAATAGTTATGGAATAAAATTTATTGAGTTGAGAATAAATTTGGGATAGAAACAAATGAATTGAAATTGAGTTTGAATTATGGAAATAAATTTATGAATGAATGAATTTACGATTGTGAGTAAATGAAATTGGAAACTAAATGTTGAAATTCATCTTGAAATTGCAAGTAAATTGAAATTTTGTCAAGTTGGATCAAACGAAGCTAAGTATTAAAATAAAATTAGTAAGTAAAACTAATTGAAGAAATGACAAATTTAATATGGGTTGAAATGAATTGAATTCAACATTTATAAATAAAGGGTAAATTAAATTCATATGGAATTTGAAATCCAGTTTAAATATAAGTGGTTATAAACGGAAATAGTGGATTGAATTATGTTTGGAGATGAACAGAAGAATAAAAACTGAAATTGAAAACTGAATATTGAAAACCAATTTGAATTGTGCGAGATGAAATGAGTTAGAACTTGTAATGAATTAGTAAAAGAAACTAATTTAAAATAGCAAGATGAATTAGTTGTGAATGAAAAATAATTGATAAAATTCAGTATTCAAAGGGTAAATTGAATCCAAATAGAATCGAAATTGTAAATTGAATTCAAATGAAATTGATAACGTGAGATTGAATGAAAATTGATATTATGGTTAGCAGGATATACAGGTGGATTAAAGGAAATTGGGATTTTGATTTCAAAGATTAAAAAAAAAATTAAATTGCTCGACAAAAGGTATGCATTTGAAGTTAAGTATGAAATTTGATGATTCTCTTGTCCAGCCACTTGGCTTTTTCTTTTCTTTTTGAAATCTGGTGGCCGTGGTGCCATTTTTGTAGTTGTACCGAGCTAGCCGCGCAAAGGAGTCGTTGGCGAAATTTTTCGAAAATTTAATGTGTTAGAAATTTTTTGAGAAAATTGGAAATTTTTGAAAACTATAACTTTGATTTTGGAGTGAAAAGTTAAACGATATAGTTGGTTTTGAAAAGATAACTAAGTATGATTTGAAAACTTAGTAAAGTTATTGTAAGAAGTTTAACTATGGATTTTGGAAAAGTTGAAATGTTTAAATGAATTTGAAATTTAATTTGAACAAATGGTTTTGAATGGATTTCAAGACTTTTTCTGACTTGGCAATTTCGAGGACGAAATTCTTTTAAGGGGGAAGTTTGTAACGACCCAGAATTTCTGTCATTTGAAATTCGTATATTTAATTGATTTTAAATATTAACAAATAAAATTTGTAAGTCGAATAATTTTTTTTCGAATATCTAGATTTAATTGGATAATTAAATCAATAATTTAAAATTTGAAATTACAGAAATAATTGGAAATTTGGGACTAATGTGATTAAAATTGATTTGTGAAGTTGTATTAAATCATATTGGAGTTAGAATGATGTTATAGTACTTCTAAAATTGAATTAAAAGTCAAACTGCAGTAATTGAATATTTTAATATTTAATTGGCGAGTGAGAATAGCCATTTTTCAAACAGTCTTGGATTTCGACGAAGCCAGTTTCATCGGATCCGTAATGTTATATTATTATATGGTTTCAAATTTCGTGTCAATCGGATTTACGGTTTGTCCAGGGCAAGCTAAAACGCACTGAAATCGGTTTGAGTGAATTTTAAATTTAAATAGTCGATTTGAAATCGTATCTTTCAAATATGATCGAATTGGCTCCCGATATATATTCCATTGCGTTCGGAATAGGAGTAAAACATTATAAACGCTAGGCGGCACGCTTCGTTTCAAGTTCGGATTTTTTTTGGGTGAATAGTGTTTTGCAATTTTCTATAAAAGGACCTCACCATTCAGTATTTTCACCAAAACCCTAACCAAGCCCTAGCCGCCAACATATTTTTCAATGGCCGAAAATGGCCAACCTTCTTCCACTAATTTCTTCAAATCCACACATCGATTCGGAAAACCCCCAACTACAAACTTGTAGAGAATCGTGAGTGCTTCAAATCCATACGGATATGATTATCCAATTCGCAACAATGAAGGAGAAAAAGGCTCGCGTTCAGTCAATGTTCACACGCGTTTTTCGAGAAAGATGGTCGACCGAGCTTCAACATTTTCTGGCTGATGGTGGCTCGCGTGGGGGACTTCGATTTGGCGGTGGAGTGATGGGGTTTCGTGTAGCGACGTGGCTGCGGCGTTCAAGGAAGTCGAACGAGATATGGGTTCGGTCGCGTATAAAAGTGCCTGGGAAGAAGAAAGGGATCGTGCGGCCATGATCTAGGGCAGGGGAATGCACGGCCGAGATTGATTGGTTTGGAAATAATAAACAAATTGTAAAAAAAAATTTTAATTCGTTCAATCTTTGAAATATCATATCTTCTTCATACGAGGTCGAAAAATGACGAAACGAATTGCGTTGGGTTCGTATTCGCTAATACTACGCAATGGATCTAGATTGGAATCGATTAGAGCTAGTGATAATTTTGGGTAAAATTAAACGCATGTTTAATTTTATTCGAAATAAACGCTGAAACCGCTATTGGATGCAAGGTGAGAACTTCTCACTCAATCGAATTTTATTTCAATTTAAATTTTAAATAGTTAGATTTAAAAATTGCTTGATTGTGTTGATTGTATGCTTGGATGATAAATTGCTATTTGTTGTATTGAAATAGACCTTATACGCCGTATATTAAGCGGAGGTTATTATATTAAACACATATACCGCGATATTCCACCTTGAAGTGGAATTGGTATTATATATGTGCTTGGAGTTGATTTCCCACATTATATAGCGGATGAGACCCTATTGCGCCGCATAATAGCGGATGATATTTTATATAAACCCATGTACCGCGATATCCCGTCTTGAAACGGGATTGGTATTGTGCTAACATCTGTGGATGCAGGGAAACAAGTTGGAGAGATCCAACTGGATTCCTCAAAAAATTGAATTTGTTTCATTGTTGTGTGTTGATTATTTATAATCTCTGTGCGATTATCTTTTTGATTGAAATCGTTGAAGGCTAAAATTTAGCCGAATATAATTTTGGTGTCGTTAGATACCGGAAAGAAGTAAATATTTGATTTTTGAAAATTCAGGTTGAAAGTTTATATTAAAATTTTTGATGTTTTGAGAAATATAGTTGTAAGGTTGAAAGTGAATTTTGTTTAAAAATAAACATTGATTTATTTTTGAAGTGTGGAAATAATTTACGGATTTGGAACATAAATTTAAAGTAAATTGGTAAGGATTTATTTAATTGGTTTAAATGAACCATTTTGAAATGAAAGTGTATTCTCCCTGGAAAGCTGAATAAAATTTCTGAATAGCTTTGAAATATATATATATATATATATAATTCTAGAATTGGTTTTGAAAAGGACACTTTAGAGAAACTAACTTCTTAAATTATTTTAAATCCTTTAAGTTAAGATTTGTTAAGTTGATACAGAAATGATTATTTCTAAGATTTAATCAATGTTTGTTTTAGAAAATACTTATTTAAATAGTTATACTCTATTTAATAATTTTATTTTGAAAATTAGTTTGGACTTAAGATATATGCAATGTTGGTATAATATTTTTATAACTAATATTTTAAGTAAAGTGTTTAAAGAAAAATAGTTTATTTTAAAGTGTTTTCCCGATATATTTTGGATAAGTGTTTTAAATTATTTTAAAGTATTTGAACTCGGCAGATTTCCAGTGAAAATGAATAAATATTTGGAAGTGTTTCCGCGTAAGGAAAATGATTTGAAATTTGTTTTCAAAAGCTGTAAAGGTGAAAATTGATTTGAAATTTGTTTTGAAATGGTTGAAGTGTGGAAAAAAATATATCTCGTAAAGATATTCTTGGAAAATAAACGCTTTAGGAAATTATTTGGAATCTGGTGATGTTGTGCATATCTATTGATAATTAAATAACGGACTATCAATATTTATCTTTAAATGGGTATTTGTTGTGGTTTTCTTGAAATTCAATGCTACACTTATTTTAAAATAAGCGCTCGTTATTCGGTTTAGCCAGGAGAGGACCTTTGGGTGATGAATCCCATTCCGAATCGTGATACGTCGTAATGGATAGCATTTGAAGACCAGTGTTGAAGATCGGATATTTTCGAAAACGGAAGGATTACCGTCGAACGTCTCTGCATCGGCTGATCTTCAGTATAGAGATTTTATCACCCTTTGTGATGGGAAGTCCGGTCGTGATTAGTGAATATCGGATTGTAAGGGCTTCTTTGGAAGTGCCTTCGGTTCCTTTCGATCCCGGAACGGACTTGTATAGATGTGTGTCTGACGTTACAATTTGAGATGTAAAGCTGGTTTCTATCAAATGCATTTCTGTTGATGGCGGAGAATTTATTCTCTTAGCTTAACACCCTTCTCTGAGACGTACGAGCTCAGAGGTTATGTAGTTAATGGTTACTAGTCATACATTCTCAATTTGGTAATGTGGCATACGAAGTGCTTCTGATCATTTGTTGACCAAAGCATAGCTTTTGTGAAAAGCGTAGCTTTGTGGACGAGACTTCGTCGGACCTCACACCCCGGTAATGGTCAAAACAGGAAAGATGCATCAAGGTTATAGGACGTAGCTCCCCTTAGGGTATGTTCATTTCCTTCTGGATAGAAGTGGTATCATTGTATGGAACCCAAATACTTAACTTATGTGGATGTCGCAAATATATATGACTTTGTGATTGTTGTTGGTTGAGGATCCTCGGATAAAGGTTATTTACAACCGGGGGATGGCATACTCGTGTCAGTATTTACCTACTTTTGCAGAGGTAACCGGCCATGTGTTGGCAGAGATCCGGTTAGGTTCTCGAGGCGTCATTCCAGATGTGTACCCATGTGGCAATGGGAAGTTCCTTGGCCTGGCCATTTGTTGGAAATCCAAAGAAACAATACGAGCCTTGTACGGTTTTAGTTGTAGAACCTGCCATCTAATATGGTAGCTATAGTAGGCATACTATAATGGTACCTATGCTGGCTAAGATTAATATTTTACTTTCAAAATGTTTTCCTGCACTTTGCACTTATAGTAATAATATCAAAGAAATTTTTTTCTACGTATCAAGCATGTTTGACTATCATAAGGAGAAATCTCCTTCGATTCTACGTTTGCATTGTGTGTGCGGGAGGCCTTATGGTAGATACATTTCCTAAAAGCATTGCGGATCTATTTTAAAATATTTCTGTGTTTGTTTCTAAAGATAAATAAACTGTTTTAAGTTCTCACAAGAGTCCCATGACTGACCTGGAGTTTATTGTTCCCTTCCTAAACTCTGGGTGCCCATCATTTTCCACACGGACAGTCTAGAGTCAGGTTATCAAGTCATTCTGGAATTTAGGAGTTGTTGTGGAGATCAGGAGCAAGCTGGATGGCATGGCGTATCAACTAGTATATAGTATTTCTTTTCCGCTGTTTGTTGTTGTAAACTTTGATAATGTAATGTAATGTGATGTAATGAAATAACTGATACAGTTCTTTTGATTTAAAGATTATTCATTTATCTATTATATGTTGTTCCGCTGCGATTGTGAGATTCTGATATTGTTTCTGTTGCTTCTTCTTTCTTTCTTCTTCTATCTTCTACCTCTTCTTTAACCCTAATGGTTCGGTTTTTCGGCATTCGATTGTTCGGCAGTTGATACAGTAGACGTATTAATGTCGATTTTCGAAAGTCGAAAATCCTGATCGTGACATTTATTGTTACAGTTAATTGAAATTACATTAATATAGTTGTCAATTACATTCAGTCAATATTATTAAATTATATTCTAATATGTGTTACAACCTTCTATTTCGTTAAAGATTAGTTGTTTTAGAATTTTACCTAAGATCATGTTTTATATTCCAACAATTTTTTTATTATTTTTATAGTAATAATCAAAAATTCTTTATTTCTAAACCTATTCTATTCAACAATTATAATTTATATTTTTAAAACTTGTTTGAATTTATGAGTCGTTACACATCTCCTAATAATCAACTCATCAATATAATATATAAATTTTGAAAATCATTCTATAGATATAAAATATATTCCTAAGTAAAATTATTTAATTTACCATTTTAAAACAATACCGTATCGGTAGGTTTGTTCAAGTGTTTAGGAATCCCTATTGATAGCTCTAATCAGACACATCAAACAGGATTCATATACCGCTCAACGGATCAAAAAACACAATATAAAATATTTATATAACACTGACAAATACACACTCAATATACACAAACACACCGACTCTTAGATTTATCCTAGGACATTACTAATCCTATCTATAGAGAGTATACCCCACCAGGGCTTAGGGTGTCACTAAACCTAAGCTCTGATACCATCTGTGATGACCTACCTTTATGACCTTTGGAACGATTAATACATCCATAGTATTTGTGTGCCATAGCCTAAGTGCCTGAAAGACAAGCTGCCTTTGGGTGGAATAAAGAACAGAACAGGATATAATAGAAAAACATCACAACAGAATGGTTACACATAATACAAAATGATATAGTATAAAAAGGTTACTCCTTACATGTATCAGAGTTAAACTAAAGTATTACATCTTACAGATTTGCAGCTATAAATTCTGACTTTTTGTAACAACCCGCATATTTATCGATTTTATATTTAAATATTTTATTTAAATATTTTATCGTTCGTCGGATTTTGGTCCGAAAAGCTACTTTTTGCAAACAGTCGAATTGGGACTCGAGACCACCCCCATTAAGTTCAAAATGACGTTTGCGACTTTTTGAGTATAAGCTTCGATATGTTTGGAGAAAGTTGATTTTTGCTACCTTTTCACTTAGGGCTTTGGTTTGGGCTGAGCCCAATAACCCCACTTATGTATTCAGTCCCAACCCCTTATCCTCTTCATTCCTTCATAATTTCCTAATACATTCAAGCTTCATCAATAATGGGGGGAGAGAAAAAGAATTAGGAAATCCTAAGCCCTAGTTTCCATTAGCAAATCCATCTTCTAGCTCCAAACTCAAGAGAACCCATTGGTAAGCATCTCCTTCTTCTTCCCCAACTCATTCTCTCATTGATTTCAGAAATTTCCTAAACCTAACTTAGGGAATGTTCTTCTTTTAAGCTTAGATTCAAGCTTCTAGTGTTGAGATTGAAGTGTGGTTGATCTTCCCTTGTCTTCAAGCTTCTCATTCATTGATTTGGGTTTAAAGGTGAGATTTTTATCTCACATCTATGCTTATATTTATCTTCGATTATTAGGTATGAATTCCTAACACTTATTCGTGTGCATTTGCTTTTGGTTTGGATTGATTTGGTGAATATTCCAATTTTTGGTGTTTTGAGTTCAATTCGTTAAAAATCCTAACTTTGATGTTTGAACATGATTTTGGTGATGCATCGAGGAGCATATAGGGCTGGGTAGTAGATAGGCATAAACCCTTAGCGCCGTTGCTCGAGCGAATGCAATTTGGTCGAGGTTGGACCTCATTTGGATGGGCTGGAAAGGGACTGGCAACAGGTCCGGTCGACAGAGCTCTGTAGCCGGCCGGCCGATCTGCTGCCAAGTGCATAAGCACCCCTCTATTTAAGGTTCGGTCGACCGAGTACAGGGTTCGGCCGACCGACCTGCTTCCCGAGGAATTTTGAGAACAGGGTCCGGTCGACCGAGCTCTGTAGCCGGCCGACCGACCTGGTGCATTTTTGCCTATTTCGCCTAGTTGTTTGAATTTCCAACTTTAATCGATTCGTGTTGTTTCCTATGTGTTGTTATCATTTGTTATGACTTTGATGACTCCTTTTTAGGGATTTTTGAATATCCATTTTGATGGATTCTTTATCGGTTTCGTTGGGTTTTTATTCACATCTTCGTATGTGAATTTTAGTGATTGATTGTTCCTACAATCTTCTTTGTGATTTGTCACTTTAAAAATATAAAGGTTTCTATTCTAGTAGTAAATATCAAAACTCTTTCTTCAAATGATTTCAACACTAATTTATAACAAAGCTCGTTTTTCTCAAACTGATTTCCAATCTATTAGTATATACAAGCCTTTACCTCACTCGTATGAGAAATCTAATTAAACGACTTAGTAAAACAAGTGGTATGAAACGCTTGCGTTTACTTCGTCGGTTAATTCTTGGACTTGTTCGATTGAATCTCTTGTGACAATTTTCTAGTGGAGATCTACAATTTGTTCGTAAATATTTAAGTTAAGCTAGTGGTTATGGGACATGAAGCTAAGCTCATATATTTACTAGCTTACTGTAATTGACACTTCTCGTTGATCATGACGATCATCTTTGTGATTTAGACTAGCAATGTGCGATGTCTCTTGTCTATGTGGAGGACTGTTCCTCATTTTATTGAGCTTCGTCTCATTTCTTACATGGGTCGTACCTTTTTAGGTGAATCGATGTTTGTTTACTTCATGGAGCAATCGGCTCAATAAGTCGGGGCATGGGACGTATCTTTCTAGTTGCGTCGATGTTCGTCTATGCATGGGGCGTGTCTTTCTAGGTGCGTCGATGTTCGACTTAGCATGGGGTGTCTCTTTCTAGGTGCATCGATGTTAGACATTACATAGGGTGTATCTTTCTAGATGCATCGATGTTTATTTATGCATGGGATGTATCTTTCTAGGTGCATCGATGTTTATTTATGCATGGGGCGTATCTTTCTAGGTGCATCGATGCTAGAGCATGGGGCATATCTTTCTAGGTGAGTCGATGCTAGAGCATGGGGCGTATCTTTCTAGGTGCGTCGATGTTCGTCTGTACATGGGGCGTGTCTTTCTAGGTGCGTCGATGTCCAGTTTGTGGGATTGGCCATCCTTTTCTTGTGATTTCTGGATTTTGTGTGTTGAATTCTGGAATTTATGCTTCACCTATCTTCGTGATTTCTATTGATTTGATTTATCAATTATTATGGCTTGGTGAATGAAATTAGGAGTATGACATTCCTTTTGATCCTTGAGGAGGTTATTGTGATATTGATTAATCTCTTGTTGATTTTCAATTACTTATATATCACAGCTTGGCGTTGTGATTATTATACGTTTAGTCATATCTCTTATTCTATATCCTTTCATCTGATATTTATAGTTAGACTGATCCGTTTATTATTTTCTTATTAAATAATACTCGGGTCAGACCGAGATGTTACAGGTGCTTCTGCTTGACTTCTTCCCTGGGATTGACTTCTCTGACTTTTGGCAAACTACTTAAATTAGTAGTTTATTTTGTTATATACACTTGAGATATAGACTCATTGTTGTATTCTTTTGTATAGCACGTGTTGCTATTCTTTTGTATTATTGTGGATCTTTTGACCACTACTCTGATATACACTTCCATGTGTTAATTGTATATTCATATCTATTTCCGCCTTTGTGATATGAATTATCTGTGACTGATTTGTGTTATGTTTATTTCTATATTTGTTTTCGAAGACCTTTATAGCCACTATGTAGTAGTTTTGAGTTTGTGTCGGTATGTCGGATTTCCTCTTGAGATGAAAAGTTATATTTTTATCTGGCATATCGGTACTCGCACAAAGCAATTATACAGATGGTCGCTCCTCAACAGCCTTATTCTCCGTGCTAGTTGACAACATTACACTGTAGTGTTCTTGGCTAGCGTGGGTATAGAGGTGGGGCTTCACAGCTTGGTATCAGAGCCAAACTTCGGAACAATATGGAATATTATAACAACGATCATCGTCCTAAGTCTTTCTTAGGAGTCGTGCTTTAGGATTTAATTCGTGTCTTCGTACCGATTCATCCTATTTTCCTTTATGATTCCTTGTTTTATCTATCAAGATTGCTTGATATTCATTTGGAGAATAACTTTTCTTCTTCTTTCTTTATTAAAGAAGAGAAATGGTTAGACCTGGCCGTCCCAGCGCCGGTCAATCTAGTGCTACTCCCTAGGATGGAGTATTTATGTCTGCCCAGCAGCTCCTAGATCTTGTTAAGAATGCTCAAGCTGCCGGACCCAATCCAGAGCCTACTCATCCTAGATCCGGTTTTGCACGCTTGTGCAGAGACTACACCGATTTGGGTGGAAGGCCATTCGAGGGATCCGAGAGTGTTATTGAAATTCAAGCTTGGC
The DNA here is from genome assembly GCA_030765085.1 of Allium cepa. Taxonomy (NCBI): domain Eukaryota; kingdom Viridiplantae; phylum Streptophyta; class Magnoliopsida; order Asparagales; family Amaryllidaceae; genus Allium; species Allium cepa. The sequence goes on from CM060946.1 coordinate 77,696,412, forward strand.
TCAAATCATGCGATCACATCTTTTCTCGCATGAACCTTATTGACCTTCATCGAGTCCAAGTGGCTTCTAGCATGCTCCAAGAAAGAGCATTAGATTGGTATGAGCTTTTAATTTATGAAATCATTGAAGCGGATCTCACTTGGGAGCAATTCCGAGAAAGGTTCGAATTGAAATTTGTGCCGGAGGCCGAAAAAGTAACTTTGGCCCGGCGTTTTATTGACCTTGTTCAAGGTGAATCTTCTATGACAGACTATGTCGCATCTTTCGAATCTCTTTCCAAATACGGGGTTGAATACATTAACACCCCAATGAAGAAAAATCAGAGATTCGTCTATGGCTTGAATAAGAATCTTAAGAAGCCATTACTTCTGAAACTTGAAGTTTCATTTGATCAGCTTATTGATATCGCTCTTCGTCTTGAAGAGGCCGATAATGAAGGTGATGTTGAAGTTGTGCGTGCCCAACAGAACTTCGACAATAACTTGAAGAGGCCTATTAAATTCAAAGGCCCCATTCCCAACAAGAAAGGGAGACAAGAAACCCCGGTAGAAAAAGCACCTACCACTAGTCGTGGACAATGCTACAATTGTGGTTCCACGAACCACTATGCAAGGGAGTGTCCAACACCCCTCTTTTGTCGCTATTGCAAAAATTCGGGTCACCATATTACTGCATGTCCCGTACTTCAAAGTAAGAAGGAGGGAGAGCTCAATGTAGTGCAAGCTCCTGGTAACACTTCTCGTGGCCAAGGTATTTCTCATTTAATCCTTGATTACATTTATTTTGTGATCTTCTTAAGTTCTTTTTAATATGGGTTTCATCTCATTATTTTTATATCAAAAGAACTTGTGATTCTTCTTCTTTAAACATTTTTGGGCTTGAAGACTTCTTTAAGGATTTTGAATCCGGATGGGTCCGCAAACCTCAATTTGCTTTCTATTGATGTCGAAATTATTTTATGTGATTTTTCTTTCCGAGCCGATTTTTACTTAGGCTTCGGAATTGATTTGTGCGATAATATTGGCTTAATCATTAATGAAGCCTATATCCTATTTTCTCGAGTGGACTATTCATCTTTGACATTTTCAATCTGTTAAACAGATTTCTATTTTTCCTTTATGATTTTGAATTAAAAATTGATGGCATCATTTTATTCTTTAAGCTCACATGTTGAGTAGAGCGTTATTTCTCTCATTTGGGTAGTTGTGAATTTTCTGGTAATTTTTGAGCTTGTCTTAGGATTATCACCTAAGTAATCTTTTGTGTGGTGCTAAGGTCTTTTCAGTTCGACCTTACCACCGGTTTTCATTTGCTACGAGTTGCGGAAGATTTCATTCCACTTACCGCATTCCGCACTCGTTATGATTCTTATGAATGAATTATTATGTCATTCAGTTTGTCCAGCTTATTTCATCCATTTTATAAATCGAGTATTCTATGAATGTTTCGGTGAGACCATTCTTGTATTTATTGATTTTGGATGAAAATAGTAATTTAAAATTTTAAAAATCTTTTTCATAAGATTTATTTATAAGTACAATTTGATTTTTGTTCTTAAAATGAACAAAGAATATTCTTAAAAGTTTTTAGAAACATGTTTATCATATAGAAGATGATTTTGTGATTGTATTGCCCGTTGAGTGTTTTAAGAATTCTGGTCGATGCGGTTGATCAACGTTATCGATAGGAATTTCCTAAACGCTTTGATGAGACAGTCAGACGCGATATATTGACTTGTAAAAATGTAAAATTTTGTAGAAAGATTATTACATAAAAATAAAAATGTAATCTTGAAAGTTTTAACTTTTCGGAAAAGAAAATTATTTAGAAGAAGTTCTTTCTTTTCGATACTTCTATTCTTGTGATTCCTGAAGGGGAACCAAGACTTTGCTATTTGTACCGATACTAGTCGTATTGGTTTGGATGTCGTTCTCTTGCAAAGGAGAACGTGCTATCACTTGTGCTTCTAAATCATTATAGCTTATCGAGACTAGATATGCCACTCATGATCTAGTGCTCGCGGCTATTGTTTTACTTTTGGAATTTGGCATCATCATATTTTGATGAGAAATTTATTCTCTACCTCGATCATAGATCTTTGAATATTTATTTTCTCATAAGGAACTTCATGTTGACTCGAGTTCCTGACATCTTATGATCTTGATATTCGTTTTGCTCTCGGAAAGGGAAACCGCGTTGCGGATGCGCTTTGTCGTAGGCAACAAGTGGTTGATTCTTTGATGATGTCTGAATGGAATTATCTTTTTATCAATTTCATCGAACGTTTTTGATATACTTCGTTTTATTGAGCTTTATCTCATTCCTTTTATGGACTAGTGTCCGATGTTCTTTTATGGTGTTCGGTTCATCGGAGGTATTGTTATTATAATACATCGATGTTCCATCCTTTTGATTCATTGGATGTACTGTTTGTACTACATCAATGTCTTTGCTTTTGATTCATTGGATGTACCGTTTGTGTGAGGACCCGTAAATCCGTACTCCTTGAATATACACTAATCTCCCTTGATTAATTCAAGATGAACAGAAATACGAATTCTCAATGTTTAAGAAAAAGATAAAGAGAGAAGGAGAGAGAAGAAGAGAGGAAAGATAGAGAAAATAGAGAGGAAAGAAAATAGAAAATAAAGAAAATAGAAAATAAAGAAAATAGAACAGAACAGAAAACAACAGAACAATATCAGAATCTCACAATTCGCAGCGGAACAACATATAATAATAAATGAATAATCTTTAAACAAAGAACTATATCAGTTATTACATTTTATACATTACATTACATCATATCATCAGAGTGTACAACAACAAACAACATCAAATAGTGCAGCGGAAAAAGAAATACTATATACTAGTAATACGCCATGCCATCTAGCTTGCCTCCAGCAACTCCTGAATATCCAGAATATCCTGATAAACCTGTCTCTTGACTGCCCGTGTGGAAATTGGTGGGCACCCAGAGTTTAGGAAGGAAAACAAAAAACTCCGAGTCAGTCATGTGACTGGTGTGAGAACTCAAAACAGTTTATTTATCTTTGAAAACAAAATAGAGGAATATTTTTAAAGTCAATTCGCAATGCTTTTAAAAATGAGACTACCATAAGGCCTCCCGCACACACACACAATGCAAACGCAGAATCGGAGGAGATTTCTCCTTATGATAGTCAAAGATGCTTGATACGCATTAAAAAGAACATTTGATATTATTACTAGTGTATAGTGTAGGAAAAATTCATTTCGAAAATAAAGATATAAATCTTAGCCAACATACGACCATTATCGTATGCCTACTATAGCTAACTATGTTCAATAGCAGGTTACCGCCACATTCCATAGCAGGTTATACAACTAAAACCGTACAAGTCTCGTATTGTTTCTTTGGATTTCCAACAATGGTCAGGCCAAGGAACTTCCCATTGCCACATGGAAACGCCTCTGGATGGACGTCCCGAGAACTTAACCAGCTCTCTGCCAACACAAGGCCGGGTTACCTTTATCACTAGGTAACTACTACATGAGTATGCCATCCCCCGGTCCTTTGGGACCTTTAACCGAGCGCTCGTAATCAATTCACACAATCATAAAGTGTTTTCAACATGAGTAAGTATCTGGGCTCCATACCATGATACCACCCTTTTCCAGAAGGAAATGCACATACCCTAAAGGGCGCTATCCCTCATAACCTTGCCGCATCTTTCCTGTTTTGACCATTCCGGGGTGTGAGGCTCGACGAAGTCACGTCCACAAAAACATACTTTATACAAAATCCATGCTTTGGGTCAACAAATGATCATAGAAATGATCACCAAGATAGACGATCAAATAAATGATCCTATCACAAATAATCAACACAATGATCATTTAACAGCAACACTCAGCATGTCACATTACCAAATTGGGAATATATCGCTGATAACCATCAACTACATAACCTCTGAGCTCGTACGTCTCAGAGAAGGGTGTTAAGCTAAAAGAATAAATTCTTCGCCACCAATAGAAATATATTTGAAAGAAATCTGCTTTATATCTCAATTTGTAATGTCAGACATACAATCCATACAAGTCTATTCCGGGATCGAACAGAACCGAAGGCACTTACAAAGAAGTCCTTGCAATCCGGATATCCACAATCCTGATCGGATTTCCCATCACATATGGAGAACTCAATACCGGAGCAACTCGGTGCAGAGTCAATCGATAGGTCATCCTATCGCTCTCGCAAATACCGGGTCTTCAACACCGATCTTCAATGCTATCCATTACGTCGTATCACTATTCGGAATGGGTAATCCGAATAACGAGCGCAATAATTTAAAAACAAGTGTAGCATTCAAATTCAACAAATCCCAACAAATACCTTTCAAAGGTAAATATTGATAGTCGGTTATTGAACTATCAATGGATATGCACACATCACCAGATTCCAAATAATTTTCCAAATTATTTATTTCCCAAAATTCATATCTTTACAAGATATATAATTTCAATACCTCAAAAATAAATCAATATTTATTTTTAAACAAATTCCCTTTTTTTATAAGTTCCTTAGTGAATTTTCATTCCAAAATATCCATGCATATACGATTTCAATTATTCATTTCAGTTTATCTTCAAAAAGATAAATTCTCTAATATTCACTTTATATTGGAAAACATTTCCATACTTATTTATTAATAAGTAATTCACAAATCCATTTATTTTCAACACTTGGAAAATATTCAATATACTTAAATCGAGATTAAGTATATATTTCATTCTTTAAGGAAATCATTCTCTTAACCATATTTATTTGGGCCAAAACGAATGTTGCGTAAAACATCGTTACGACAACCCAAAATCACTAGTATAAGGATTCGAAATTAAAATAGATATATAAATCCCAATACTATACAAAACATTTCCTTTCGGAAATCATTTACTATAACAACAGTGTTATAGTCCACCATTTCCTTCTATTTCTCGAAAACGTCTATTTCAACAATGAATGTTGAAATCTATGATTTCGAATCTCAACACATTTAAAACATCGTTAGATTGTTTTAATTCTGTTTAAAATATCACATCCTAAACATTTTCTTTAACATATTATTCACTATTCAAAAACGTGAATATACTACGTTAACCAATTTCATCATTTCTATTCATTTTACTTTAAAGGATTATTCATCGTATAAAACGTGAATATAACTCCATAAATAAATTACAACAATTTACTTATCAAAATAAGTCCTTGCGAATTTATAAAACAATGTTTATAAATTCCATTTCTATTTATTTTATAACTACTTCCTTTTATAAACCTCCTTTATTAACCTATTCACTTTATAACTCAATTATAAACCAAAGGTTCATATTATAAGTGAAATACTTAGAATTTATTTGTTTGCACAATCGTTCCTTTGAACTTCATAATTATAAATCTTATAACTTATAAAATTCAATTGTTTATCCAAAACCATTCTTTTAATAACTTTATAAATTTTATAAACCTACTGCTTATAAAATTCCATTTATAACTTCACCGTTTATAATTCTATAAATTTCATTCATTTATGAAATTCATTCACAATTCATTCTAACACTTGTAAAAACTCGTTTTATAATTCCAATATTTTAATTTACAAATATCCATTTTATAAATATTTTATATAAATCAATTTATACTATTATTTTAAAACATCTTTGATCTCCTTTATAATTTCACCATTTTGATTTATAAAATAATCAAATTTTATAAATCCTATATTTAAACTTTTCACAATAAATTCAGAAATCCCGTTTTAACTATTTTATAAAATCATTAACCCCATATTTTCAAAAATAAGTTTTTAACTATATTTCTCAAAAATATAATTTTTATAACATTAAAATTATAACGTTTATTTATTTAAAATAAATCAATTTCAAAAATATTTTATAAACGTATACTTTCAAAAATCACTTTGAAATCCTTTTAAAATTCCAAAATTTGGTCCAATGATGCTGCATACCAAATAGCCAATCACGACAACAACGATATCATATATCGATATGATAATCCATCAAATATCAAAATATCTGAAATCAAATAAATACTGTTGAGGAATCCAGTTGGATCCCTCCAACCTGTTTTCCTGCATCCACAAACATTAGCACAATACCAATTCCGCTCCAGTACGGAATTATCGCGGTATATGGGATTTAAAATATTATCCGCTTAATAGACGGCGCAATAGGGTATCATTCGCTATACAAATGCGGGAAATCAATAACTCCAATATATACATATGCCAATATATATATATATATATATATTGCTATTATATATAATACCAATTTCACTGTTTATGAAATATTCGCGGTATATGTTTTTAATAAATAACATCCGCTTACTAACGGCGCATAATGTCTATTTTAACAATCAATAGATAACAATCATCATTCAAACATTCATTCAAATATTTTAAATCTAACTATTTAAAATAAAATCGAAACTGATTCGATTGAGTGGGAAGTTCTCACCTTGATTTCAATTTCGTTTTAGCGATTTATTTCGAATAAAATTAAACGGACGTTTAATTTTACCCGAAATTCTCACTAACTCCAAACGACTCCAATCCAATTCCATCGCGTAGTGCTCGTCCATACGATTCCAACGCAACTGGTTTCGCGCGTTTTCGACCTCGTATGAAAAAGTTATGCATTTAACAAGTTTACACGAATTTTAAATATAAAATTTACAATTTATTTTTATATTTAAACCTATAATAGTTCATGGCCGTTAGATCCTATGACTTTGCATCTGGGCCGCACCCCCCTACCCCTTTCTTCTTCATTCTCTTCTCCAGTAAACTACACGCAACCAAAACCCATAGCTCAAATTTAGGTTTTGATTTTGCGACCACCTCGATGCATGAAAACACGATCAGGAAGCTCCATATTGTAGCCTACCTCAAGCACTATACTCGGCCATAGCTGGGTGGAGCTCGGCCTCCCCCTCTCCTCGAACTGCACGCCTAAAGTGAAGGCGAACGCGGCTTCCTATCTCACGAAATACAGCTCCATTCTCGATCTCCACCGTTGAACATGAAGATCTCGATGTGCTCTACGTTTTTGTAGTTGGAAGTTGTTGATAATAATCAATGGATTGGAAGATAATTGAGGGAGAAGAAAGGAGCATTTTCGGCCATTGGTTCCTTGGTGGCGGCCTGAATAGAATTAGGGTTTAGATATTTTTATTTTTTATTTTTTATTCTTGTGAATGGAGGCTATTTATAGGGAACCGACGAAACACTATTCATTTCGGAAATTCCGAACTCCGATTCACACGTGTAACCAGCGTTTCTAGGGTTTACCCCGCGTTCCGGACACAATGGAACAGGTTTTGGAAGCTAATTCGGTCATCTGTGCGAGTTATGGTAATAAACGTTCGATTTAAATTAAACCGATTTAAACGATTTTCTAGGCGTTTTAATTTGTACCGGACAAACGGTAAATCCAATTGACACAAAATTTGAAACCTTACAATAATATCACATTACGGATCCGATGAAACTAGTTTCGTCGAAATCCGAGACTGTTTGAAAAATGGCTATTTTAATTCGCCAAATTAATATTAAAAACAATTCGATGTGTTTCGAGCTGCTACGATCAAAAGATAACTTCGATTGACACGAAAATTGTAATCCAGTAATAACTAACTATTACGGATCCAATGGAACTGGTCTCGTCGAAATCTGAGACTGTTCGAAAATTGACTATTTTCACTAGTCGATTAAATATTAAAATATTCAATTTTCACAAATTAACTTTTAATTCGATTTTAAAAGTTCTATAATATCATTCTAACTCCAACATGATAAAATAAAATTTTACAAATCATTTTCAATCATATTTAACCCAATTTTCAATTATTTCCATAATTTTAACATATTAAATTATTGATTTAATTATCCAATTAAATCCAATTATTCGAAATAAAATTTATTCGACTTATAAATTTACTTATTAATATTTAAAATTAATTAAATATTCAAATTTTAATTATCAAAAATTCTGGGTCGTTACAGTTTGTACTACATCAATGTCTTTGCTTTTGATTTATTGGACGTACCGTTTTTGTACTACGTCGGTGTTCCAAATTATTCGAGTTTCTAGTTTCTCTGGCGTACTGTTATTATACTACGTCGTTGCACCAGTTAAATTTTCTGATATTCATGACGTTTTCCACATCTTTTAACTATGGAAATGCTTTTATGTTTCCGGTTTTTATTCTTGAGCCCGGTGTTATTGAGGGGATTGAAGTTTCACCAAATTTGACTTTTGAGCAACATTCTATTCGCATCATTGCTTCGGAGGTTGAGTGCCTTCGATATAAAGATATTCTTTTTGATAAAAGTTCAATGGTTCTCAAAAGGATTGCTCTTGTGAAATCTTGAGAATTCATCGAACGATCCCGTTCGTGCTAACTCTTTCGTGCTCTTTATGGTGAACTTCTTATTTCAATTTTCTTTTGTATTGATATGCTTTTATGGTTGTTACTCTTTATTTTCTTCTTAAGTATTGCGAGGACGCAATTTCTTTAAGGGGGGAGTCTGTAACAACCCGCATATTTATCGATTTTATATTTAAATATTTTATTTAAATATTTTATCGTTCGTCGGATTTTGGTCCGAAAAGCTACTTTTTGCAAACAGTCGAATTGGGACTCGAGACCACCCCCATTGAGTTCAAAATGACGTTTGCGACCTTTTTGAGTATAAGCTTCGATATGTTTGGAGAAAGTTGATTTTTGCTACTTTTTCACTTAGGGCTTTGGTTTGGGCTAAGCCCAATAACCCCACTTGTGTATTCAGTCCCAACCCCTTATCCTCTTCATTCCTTCATAATTTCCTAATACATTCAAGCTTCATCAATAATGGGGGAAGAGAAAAGGAATTAGGAAATCCTAAGCCCTAGTTTCCATTAGCAAATCCATCTTCTAGCTCCAAACTCAAGAGAACCCATTGGTAAGCATCTCCTTCTTCTTCCCCAACTCGTTCTCTCATTGATTTCAGAAATTTCCTAAACCTAACTTAGGGAATGTTCTTCTTTTAAGCTTAGATTCAAGCTTCTAGTGTTGAGATTGAAGTCTGGTTGATCTTCCCTTGTCTTCAAGCTTCTTATTCATTGATATGGGTTTAAAGATGAGATTTTTATCTCACATCTATGCTTATATTTATCTTCGATTGTTAGGTATGAATTCCTAACACTTATTCGTGTGCATTTGCTTTTGGTTTGGATTGATTTGGTGAATATTCCAATTTTTGGTGTTTTGAGTTCAATTCGTTAAAAATCCTAACTTTGACGTTTGAACATGATTTTGGTGATGCATCGAGGAGCATATAGGGCCGGGTAGTCGATAGGCATAAACCCTTAGCGCCGTTGCTCGGGCGAATGATATTTGGTCGAGGTTGGACCTCATTTGGATGGGCTGGAAAGGGACTGGCAGCAGGTCCGGTCGACCGAGCTCTGTAGCCGGCCGACCGACCTGCTGCCAAGTGCATAAGCACCCCTCTGTTTAAGGTTCGGTCGACCGAGTACAGGGTTCGGCCGACCGACCTGCTTCCTGAGGAATTTTGAGAACAGGGTCCGGTCGACCGAGCTCTGTAGCCGGCCGACCGACCTGGTGCATTTTTGCCTATTTCGCCTAGTTGTTTGAATTTCCAACTTTAATCGATTCGTGTTGTTTCCTATGTGTTGTTATCATTTGTTATGACTTTGATGACTCCTTTTTAGGGATTTTTGAATATCCATTTTGATGGATTCTTTATCGGTTTCGTTGGGTTTTTATTCACATCTTCGTATGTGAATTTTAGTGATTGATTGTTCCTACAATCTTCTTTGTGATTTGTCACTTTAAAAATATAAAGGTTTCTATACTAGTAGTAAATATCAAAACTCTTTCTTCAAATGATTTCAACACTAATTTATAACAAAGCTCGTTTTTCTCAAACCGATTTCCAATCTATTAGTATATACAAGCCTTTACCTCACTCGTATGAGAAATCTAATTAAACGACTTAGTAAAACAAGTGGTATGAAACGCTTGCGTTTACTTCGTCGGTTAATTCTTGGACTTGTTCGATTGAATCTCTTGTGACAATTTTCTAGTGGAGATCTACAATTTGTTCGTAAATATTTAAGTTAAGCTAGTGGTTATGGGACATGAAGCTAAGCTCATATATTTACTAGCTTACTGTAATTGACACTTCTCGTTGATCATGACGATCATCTTTGTGATTTAGACTAGCAATGTGCGATGTCTCTTGTCTATGTGGAGGACTGTTCCTCATTTTATTGAGCTTCGTCTCATTTCTTACATGGGTCGTACCTTTTTAGGTGCATCGATGTTTGTTTACTTCGTGGAGCAATCGGCTCAATAAGTCGGGGCATGGGACGTATCTTTCTAGTTGTGTCGATGTTCGTCTATGCATGGGGCGTGTCTTTCTAGGTGCGTCGATGTTCGATTTAGCATGGGGTGTATCTTTCTAGGTGCATCGATGTTAGACATTACATAGGGTGTATCTTTCTAGATGCATCGGTGTTTATTTATGCATGGGATGTATCTTTCTAGGTGCATCGATGTTTATTTATGCATGGGGCGTATCTTTCTAGGTGCGTCGATGCTAGAGCATGGGGCATATCTTTCTAGGTGCGTCGATGCTAGAGCATGGGGCGTATCTTTCTAGGTGCGTCGATGTTCGTCTGTACATGGGGCGTGTCTTTCTAGGTGCGTCGATGTCTAGTTTGTGGGATTGGCCATCCTTTTCTTGTGATTTCTGGATTTCGTGTGTTGAATTCTGGAATTTATGCTTCACCTATCTTCGTGATTTCTATTGATTTGATTTATCAATTATTGTGGCTTGGTGAATGAAATTAGGAGTATGACATTCCTTTTGATCCTTGAGTAGGTTATTGTAATATTGATTAATCTCTTGTTGATTTTCAATTACTTATTTATCACAGCTTGGCGTTGTGATTATTATACGTTTAGTCATATCTCTTATTCTATATCATTTCATCTGATATTTATAGTTAGACTGATCCGTTTATTATTTTCTTATTAAATACTACTCGGGTCAGACCGAGATGTTACAGGTTCTTCTACTTGACTTCTCCCCTGGGATTGACTTCTCTGACTTTTGGCAAACTACTTAAATTAGTAGTTTATTTTGTTATATACACTTGAGATATAGACTCATTGTTGTATTCTTTTGTATAGCTCGTGTTGCTATTCTTTTGTATTATTGTGGATCTTTTGATCACTACTCTGATATACACTTCCATGTGTTAATTGTATATTCATATCTATTTCCACCTTTGTGGTATGAATTATCTGTGACTGATTTGTGTTATGTTTATTTCTATATTTGTTTTCGAAGACCTTTATAGCCACTGTGTAGTAGCTTTGAGTTTGTGTCGGTATGTCGGATTTCCTCTTGAGATGAAAAGTTATATTTTTATCTGGCATATCGGTACTCGCACAAAGCAATTATACAGATGGTCGCTCCTCAACAGCCTTATTCTCCATGCTAGTTGACAACATTACACCGTAGTGTTCTTGGCTAGCGCGGGTATAGAGGTGGGGCGTCACACTTTTCATTTTTAGATACAAAACATGCATACATAATTATACAGCAGAAATAAATAGCTAGATAAGTAAGGAGCCCCACGCTCGTCCGTTGTCTTCAAGTAGCTCTGAAAATTTCCTGCTACTCTCTTACCACTCAAATATAATTGAGTACCCGAAAGTTTAGCGAAAATAAACAAATCGGGCCAGATAATATGGTTGGTATGGGTAAAATTCTGAAATAGAAGAGAGTGTATTTGGCAATAATATGTGAGACCATGCCCTAAAGTGGAACGGGTTTTCACCTTTATAAATAACAACCAAACATAGGAATAGAAAAGGACATAGGAAAAAACTCCAAACATAGATTTTAGGAAAAAATAGTATAAATATCTAGACTTGAAAGAATTGATATAGTTTGAACAAAATCCAAACTAGACGGAATGGATAAAACAAGATAACATTCCAAACTTGATAGAATGGACAAAACCTATGATTAAACATCATGAAGAATGTTTGGCTCTTCCCGTTGGAATTAATGAAAAACAATTCAAAGGTTTGAACCAAATAAGGAAAGAAATTTTTTCAATAAATGACTAGGAAGGTGCATCATCCTTGAAGTATAGCTCTAGTAGTATACTTCTGAGAAGCTCATATACTCCATGACACTTTGTGGACAATGCCATGCCGGATCCCACCAGACCTTATCGACAATCCGAATATTTCCACATCTAAGTGCAAATCGAATTCAAACTTGATTAGATGTGAAAATACTCTTTTAATGGGAGCAACCCCATATAGCTTGGATTTCTCTTGCGCTTTGGGTTAGTCATTTCCAACAAAAGATAACAATGCTTAACAGGGCAATAATCATCTTAGAATGACGATAATAAAGAAGCCGAAGTAACTGATAGCCACGAAACCAACTATCGAGGATATATGACGATCATATATGGAAATTAAGTCCTGTATACTTACCACCACTCATCGAATTTAAACTTGCATTATTTCTTGGTTAACAATAAATGGGACAATTCAAGGTAGTGTTACCTCGAAGTCATGTCTCATGATTATTCTTAACTTTCAAAATAGCGACGAGTGTACTTCTTCGATGTTTGGTGCTAATGAAACAAATAAATTGTTTCCATATAAGTGATTTTCTTTAAGGAAATTAATTCATTTTCCACAAACGAATCAAACTTTTTCTCTTAAAAACCCGAATTCATGGTTAGCTTCACATTACAAGTGTTATCTTTAAAAAACTTTGTTAAAAGAGTTCACTAACTTTAAACATCATTATAAGAAGATTTAATAACTTATGCCATCCTTATTACATTGATTAATTAACTTTAAAACTTCATTAATTCAGTTGATTGATTAACTTCAATAGCCCTTAATTCAAAAGAAGTTAATCACTTTTAAACATCGATAATTAACTAATGAAATTAAATATAATAATTAAATTAATAAATAATTAATTAAATATCATTATTTAAAAGTGATTAATTAATTTAAAACTTTATTTAAGGAAAGATTAATTAAGGTTAAACTAATTTATTTGGGTTTTTTAAAGTTATTAATTAGAAGGGTAAATTAATTTTAAAAACATCATTAGTAAATTGATTATTTAACTTTAATCCCTCATTTAAAAGATTAATTAACCTAAGCATCATTAGAAAAAATGATTAATTAATTTCAAAACATCATTAACTAAATGATTAGTTAATTTTTAACACATCGTTAATAATTTAATTAGTTAACTTTAATCCTTATTAATTAAATAATTAATTGATTAAATAAATTAAATAATTATATTTAAAATAATTAATTATTTTGAAAGCATCATTAATCAAAAACTTGATTAACTTGTAAAATAATTCCAAGCAAAAAATGAAACCAAACGGTTTCGATAAAAGATGATTTTCTGAAAGTACTCATATAATGACTATCGCTATACGGATAGTTCAGCAAACAAGTTCATGTTATTTTTCATCCATCGAGTCATCGCACAACATATGAGTAAGCATATAAACATGGTATGTACATTTACACAACAAGCAGGAAACAACACTTGCAAAATTTCAACTTTAGCTTCCTAACTTGTCAAGTTACTTACTAACTTCCAAAGTGTTAACTTTCGATGCATAAGTCAAGCCAACAACCATTATAACACAACATATATCCAAAAATCGTTCACGAGCAATATATATGAAGTATATTTAAAGTTACAAACTTGGATTTTGAAAGGTGAGATTATTACTCATAAGAAAATGCATCTGAACTAAGCCAGACTCCTACAACAACTTGCCAACACACGAATTATACTTCACTCCACTCAAGTTCGGGCTTTTAGGCCCTTCAATAGGCTGTTTGGGTTCGGCCATGGCTTTTATGGGCTCGGCCATGTTGAAATGGGTAGCTACAGTGTTGATTTGGTAAATAGAGTGGTGTAGAGAAGGTATAAGCTAGTTTCAAGTGGATGAAGTGGAAAAACTATGGTTTAAGCCATGAACATACAAATGGAAGTAATGGAAATTTATTAATACATGAACAAAATGGAACTGAATATGGAAGTGAAGATGTAAAGTGAAGAATGGTGAGAGGAGGCATGTATTTACAGGCAAATAAGGAGTGTATTTTAGTAAATTGACCCAAGAATTAAATAGTATGAAATGTTTATGTATCATGGACCTCCATACCTCCACCATCTCTCATTTTACACGTGAATTGTACCCCTCTCCCCATTTCCGCTTCATGAACATGATGAGGGATGATGGTAAGGTGTAGGTGCAATTCAGGGTACTTATGTGTAGTTTATAGCTTATTTTAATACATTAAGTTCAAATCATGTTTAATTATTAACTAAGCATAATTAGTAACCTTAACCAAATTATCAACTTATCATGGCATGTATATATGTGTGTGTGTGTGTGTGCGCATGTGTACACTAGTGCACAACGTTTTCCGACAACTTTTTTATGCCGAAAAGTCGAAATTTCGAAAGACGTTTTCTGGTTTTTATTTGAACAAACTATTTTAGTACACATATTTTGAAAATGATATTAACATCATTAATTATTGTTTAAAAGAGGTTTATTTGGTTATAAAAATCCATTATTTCAATATTTAAAAATGATTTAAATATTTATATACAAAGTGATTAATGTACGGATCGTTACATCTAAAACTACCAAATCTAAAGTGCCGAAGTATTGAAAAAACCTGATGCTCAACATAAAAATGAGTGCACAAATCCACAAATATTACAAAAACCATGCGTAAAACAATAATATTAACTTTCGACGAGAACCTTCAACCGTCCACCGAAGCATCATCAACATCATCATCATCATAAAATATATTTCATCAATGCTAAGTAAAGGGATAACAACTAATTAACTCACTTAATTCATAAAGGTATTTCTTTAAAATTATATCCTAACCCTCAAATTTTGAATCTCATTCTTATAGTTGTATTCATTTTTAAATGTTATAAGTCAACACATACCAATACTACATGTCTCATTCCATTTAGCATTAATATATATCTTTCATTAGTTCATACTAACTCAATTAGTTTTTCATGCTCCACGTTTCAAAATGTTACGCCACCCTTGGCTATACCGCTCAATTAGGAGTTTTTATACACTTGTAACCTTGGTAACACCACCCGATGATCATCCACTTTACTAGCCTATAATGCTCTCCTAATTTTGGAAACCCATTGGTTGTGTTATGCTTCATTCCTCACAGTCGATTAATTATATCTCGTTTTAGATCCTTTTAATCTCTCGGATGTAATTCTACTCATACAAGAAGCAACTCTAACTATACCAACTTTTATGACATTTAGAAGTTATATACATAAGTGATCATCAACATAAATGAGTCTTCAACACAAATATGGTTCATTCGTCATCACATCTATTCTATTCTATATAAAAGTGAATATTTGGCTCAATATATTTTTATTTCCTTTTCACTCTCACTCAAAATACTCTTCTATCATAAACTTAGATAGAAAATTATTCTCAGCCCCATAAATTAAGTATGCTTATTTTGAATGAAATCAATTTACACTATAAGATATATGTTTCTTATTGTATTATTTCCATCTCCCACTTCCTGAATTTGCTGTTCTCACATAATCCAACTGACTTCGTCATTCTTTTCTCAACACATTCATTATAAGAATTTTTTTTCTCTTTCCTAATATTTCTCCATATTCACTTTATTCTCCTTCCTTTCATAAATTTGTTTCTCCTCCATCTTGAGATGACCCACCTCCTCTACTCTTGGAAATGGCATAATACATCCTCGGTATTCACATGCCATAAATCCAAGTGCCGGAGAGGCAGATTATCATAGGTAAGAAAGAAAATAAAGACAGAACAGAATCTCACATGAATGAAATAACATATATTATTTCAACACATAACCTTTACAGCGGAAATTTTAAATACATTTGTCAAAGTTAAAAATGAACAATTATAAATTTCTGTCCTTACAAATGCGGAATAGAATACTATGCAAGTGTGGCGGAAACAACCTTGAGAGGAATCTTCTAACTCCATGCTCTGAGCTCTTCTAGATTTCTTGTAACTAAACCTGACTACTAGTCTGTCTGCAAAAATTAGGACACGCAGAGTTTAAGGGAAAGGGAAAATAAACTTCGGACCAGTCATGTGACTGGTGTGAGAAACTCAAAATGCGTGTTTTGAAAAGAAAAGGTATCTCATAAGATCACACTGAACATAAAAATGGAACATGTTTTTACCTCATGGTAACCAAAATATTTGATGTGCAAAATTTGGGAATATTATTATTAATGACATTCTTTAAAAACACTTTTGAAGTAAATATATTCAAATAGACGAAATTGTTACATTAGTTAAATTTGCCGGCATAATGGGTTTACATTCAAGTCCGTAGGCACTTATTTTAGAATGGATTTCCATGCAATGGAGGTTTAAGGACTACCTTCTATATAGTACATCTCTAGAGGAATGTACTGAGGATACAAAAATAATCTTCTGCATCTGGCAAAACCGTTCTACCCCTATTTGGCACTCATACATAGTCTGGATAGAAACCAAATATGAGATCACCCTAGTCATTACTAACCTATCCAAGAGATCTCTTAGCATACACAACATACCCAATATATAGATGGTTATCTAGAAAGGTGAAGACTATACCCTAATGGGGTGCGACCCACTTAGCGTTATGGCGTACCCTATTTAAGACATTACCGGGTGATGAGGCCTGAGCTAACGATTACCTTTCACCTAGCACATTTCACTATGAATGTCACACTGCCATTACATTGTCACATAACTGATTTCTACGAATGCATAACTTCTGAGCTCGTAAGTCCTAAAAAATGATGTTAAACTAAGAGAACTTGCCTTCTCTGCAACCAAATAGATTATACGTTCATACAGATCAATTGATGTAATTAGAAATGCAATATCATACATTCGTCCATACAAGTTATCCAGGAATAAGATAAACCAAAGGCACTCTCCTATCACATCATGTTGAACCCCTATGATTAGTAGCGAGAAGTCCTTGCATCAAAGATCTCAAATGAAGAATTACTGCCACATAATACGATATTGGATATTTCCCTCGAGGGTCAATGACAAGCAGCCCTACATTCCATCTTCTAAATCATCACCATGTCTTCACTTCGAATATGCAAATTGGTTTGAAGTGGTCTTGGGATAGGAATCATCCAAATTCAACCCTGGTTCCTTCGAACCCATCATCGATAAAAAGATGTTAACTGAATAGAGAATTATTCTTTGATTGATTAATTACTTTTTATCAAAATATCTTCTAAAGATATGTATTTTTTAAACATTCTTTTCGGTGTATAAGGAATCATTAAACATCTCTTATCAAATTCTTTGATTATTTAAAACCTTTTTAAACTTGGAATAATTCGAAATCATTTCATTTTTCGCTTTGGAAAATATTTCCAAATCATTTCAATTTTCACGTAGGAATATATTTCCAAATGATTTCATTTAAATATTGAAAAAGATTTCTTAATTTAACTCCCAAAAATTTGATTGAGTTAAAACCATGTTGTCTATCCAAAACCAGTAAATATTAAGTGAGCAGAATCTATAAAAATCATCTAAATCTACTCAATATCAATTCTCGTATTCAACAAGTACTATGGGTGGAATAAGAGCGAAATCACCTTTTAAATTCCATAAATAGTACGAGTTCCCTCTTCGGGCTTTAACACTAAGTACAAGAAGATTGTCTCCATAAAATCCAAGTTGTTTATATTTGGAAATTTATATCCTTTATACTTTAGGAATTTTGATCTAAATAAATCAAACTTACTATTTCCTATGTTAGGCCAGTCTGTATAGCCTGGGAGAGTAAGAAACTGGTTTTCCAAACTCAAGCCTAGACACTATCTCTCTGTCACCCATAAGGCGGTTAAGTTATTTGTTCGACCCTAAGTGATTTAACATTTATTTAACCATTCCATAAATCTTTCAAATCACTTTTAAAATACTTAATTATCATTTAAAAACATTTACAAAAGATAAGGAAAAGAATAGTTGTGTTTAAAACTATATTTCAAAAGTTATAGAAAAATGCTGCGAAAAGTGATTTTTAAGCTATATTGGTCAAAAAGACTTTTCTATCATTTGAAAATTCATTTTTTCATTCAGTTCATTTTTAAATATTTTAAAAAAAATGTAGAATTTATTTCATATTTTTAAACAATTTTAATATATCATTTTTCAGGAAATCCTATTATGGATTCCGAACTACAAAACCACGATTTTTCCAAAACTTGTTTTCCTCATATTTCAAAGTCTACTTATCGAAATCTCAATTTTCTTTTTTATTCGAAAACTATGGATATACTAGTTTGGAAAGTTCTTATCTCGAAAAATTCTAAGCTATATTCCATACTCATGTGACTTTTATGGCGCAAAATCGCGAACTGCCTTTACGCGACGCGCGTATATTTGACAATTGTCAATATTCATTTAAAATTTTCCAAAACTCTTTTGAATGTTTATAAAACATTTCTAAATCATAATAAACCATTTTTAAGAGGTTTAAACATTCCATATACCTCAATTCATTCAATAAAGGAATGTGTTTTGCCTTGTGATTATCGACATGTATTAACGCGACTTGCAAATATATTCAACATCCATATTAAACAAATATCATCAACAATCTTATCTACACATATATTTCATCCAATAGCATATATTACAATAATTTAGGAGTTTCTCGCCTGCATTTTCCCTTCGAGCTAATCTTAAATTGGTTATAGCTTCGTTATCATGAAATCTAAGCTCACCGTCACTAGCACTGTTGCCTCTAAATGGCTTGGCCTAGACTTTGGATGCAAGGAGGAGCTCATGGCCTTGCTAGGGGAGGAGAAAGGGCACGACCTTGCATTGGGAAGTGGTGGCCATGGGTTATATTGAGGAAGAGGGGGTGTTTGCTTTGGTTTGGAGGTGTAATACTATAGTTCATATATGTATTAATTTTTTTATTAGTTCTTCATAGTTTTCCTAAGATAGAAGCCATTAAAATGCTGAAGAAAGAAAAGGAAGGAGATGAAGAAATGAGTGAATGAAGGAGTGAATGGATGCTTGTATTTATAGGCATAATAAGTAAAAAAAAATCGAAACATCATCATTATCCATCACCATCACCATGTGCACCCAACTCCTCCATTCTCATCATGTTCCATATGTTAGCCCACCTTCCTTCACATTCTTCCTTCACTTCATTCACTTCCAAGCCATTCATTCATTTCCTTAGTTGACTTAACGTTGCTTAACGTTTAAGTATTTAAAAAATATTTTAGATTTGTTTCTTATATTTTCTTATATATAAATGTATTTGTCAATTTGTATATGTATATATGTTCATGCGTACATATGTATGTTATATATGTGTACATGACATATAAAAAAGGTTGCAACAGTTTTCGAACACTTCTGTTTGTTAAACCATTGAAATTCGAGAAACGGATTACTATTCACATTTTTACTTATAACTTAAATTACATATGAATGTAGACAAAATTTGAAAATAAATTTTTAATCATTTTTAATTAATAAAAATGATCCCATTTGAATTATAAAATCTTATAAATCAATATTAATAATTATTTACAAAAATTGCTATTATACCGATAAAGCGATATCAATTTTCATATATTTTTCAAACCAAGTATATATCTTTATAATATTATTACAAATGATTTAATCACTTTATAACTAATTAAAATGAATTACTATCATTTAAAAGCAATTATTTGAATAACTATAATAATTATTAAATCTTAAATTAAAATTCATAAATCTACATTTAAACATAACAGCATCACTTGTGATGTCATAAACGCATTTTATTTTCGCAAAAATAAAATGATTATCTTTATTTCATATTCTTGTTCAATTATATAAATAAGTGTATATATCTAGCTCCATGCATGATGTTTTACTATTATAGAGCTGTTTATTGACAATAATATTTTTTGGCCATTTTATCAATTTAAATTCGGAGGGAATATAATTTTGTAAATATCTATTCAAATAAGATTACGATTATTTATTATCACTAAAAAATATTATTTTTATTATCAACCTTTTATTTGAATAATTATAAAAATGAATATAATTTATCAAAGTGATAAATTTGCGGGTCGTTACAAACTTCCCCCTAAAAGAATTTCGTCCTCGAAATTATAATGCAAAACCCAAAGGTGTTTTCTCAAAATATTTATTTTTAAACCAATACCAATACGATGTATATAGATCATCTGTATGCAATATATGATTCGATCTTTTATACGAATTCACAACTTTACTTCCGAACTAGTATTGATTCTCGATCCTTAATGCGGACTCTGACTATGCTTTTTTATCAGAACTTCAGTCTTTCCTTGCATAGCTCTCTACTATGATAGAAAACTCAAGTATCCAACCAAAAACCTTCATTATTGTTTGTCGTTAAGAATCGAGTGATAAATTCTTTTTCGGACCGAGGTAAACACCTCAAAATTCTACACTCGAATCTTAAATTAAATCGTGCGATGAAATAATCCATGAACTAAATGTATTTATTAATATTTAAAAAAAATTAGGAAAACTTTTCATAAAAATTTCATTCTTTATTCAAACTTTTATAAATATACCACTTTATACATAACCATTTTACATTTTTATTTTCATATATTTCTGCCTAAAAAAATTTATTTTCAAAAGATAAATATCATTTATTATAATACATCTCTAAACTTATCTTCCTAAAAAACTCATTTTCAAAATAATTAATTAAACTGATAAATTTCCATAAACTTCCTTCAACCAATATTAAATGTGAAAATTTTCTTTATTATTTAAAACTTACTTTATTATATAGTACTCTTTTATTAACCAAAACTCCTTTACGCATATTTATACTTTAGTAGTTTCAATATATAAAAGTATTCGTATACTTATTCAACTGTTTTAGGTTTATTCATAATTTAGTTTAAAAATTTCACTTAGCTTAAAGTATAATCATAATTAAAACAATTATTACCAAAACTATTTTTCATTTGAACACAACCACAAGAAGAGGAATCCTTAAGAGAAACGTTTACCATATGAACACAACTCCTGCCCATTTTTACTCACTTTTAAGCCACTCAAATCAAGTATTCATAAAACTATTTTTCATTTCCCAAAATCCCATTTTATAATTAATAATATTATTATTCCTTTAACAAAATCATTTGAAATTCCTTCCAAAATACCGGAATTTAAATTCTCAAAAATTCCTTTATAAAGCATGTTTTATAAATCCAGTTTGTAAAATCACTTGCATAAAACATATTCATAAGATTTATCTATCTTAAGTAATTCTTTTAATCTTAAACCAAAATTATTATTTATTGATTACTCCATAGTCAAATTATGAAACTAAATTGATGAGGTGTTCGTACTTAAAACTTTAAATAAACCACCAATCAATCAATGATAATAATTGAGTATTATCATTTCCTTAATCAAATAACTATTTTAAAAAATATTCTTTATATTCAAAATATGATCCTAGATAAAATTATTTCATTCACACATTTTCAGAAACAAAATCATTTGTATATATCATTAACAAATACACGCTCATATATAATACGCCCAAACTCATTCTAGGGTATTACTAACTATATCTCTAATGAGTACTCATCCTAGGTATTACTAACCTTATCTCTGATGAGACTTTACCCCTCTAAAGCCAAGGTTATCACTTAACCTTGCACTCTGATACCAAATGAGACGACCCACTTCCTCGACCCCTGGAGATTGACATTAATACATCCTTGGTATTGACGTGTCATAAATCCAAATGCTGCAGAGGCAGATTATCATGGGTAAGATAGAAAATAAAGACAGAATAGAATCTCACACGATTGAAATAACACATATTATTTCAACATATAACCTTTAAAGTAGAAATTTTAAATACATTTATCAAAATTAAACATGGATAGTTATAAGCATTTGTCTTTACAAATGTGGAATATAATACTATGCAAGTGTGGCGGAAACAGTCTTTAGAAGAATCTTTTAACTCCATGCTCCGAGCTCTACCAGATTTCTTCTAACAACACCTGACTACTAGGTTGCCCAGGAAAATTAAGGCACCCAAAATTTAAGGAAAGGTAAAATAAACTATTGGTCAGTCATGGGACAATTGTGAGAAACTCAAAATACGTGTTTTGGAAAGAAAATGTATCTCATAAGACCACGCCGCACATAAGCATGGAACAGGTTTTTACCTTATGTTAACCAAACATTCGCTACATAAAATCTGGGAATATTATTTTTAATGACATTCTTTAAGAACACTTTAAAGTAAATATATTCAAATAGCCGAAATTGTTACATTGGTTAAATCTGACGGCATAGTAGATTTACAATCAAGTCTGTAGGCACTTATTGGAGAATGGATTTCCATACAATGGCATGTAAGGGACTACCTTCCATAATGTACATATCCAGAAGAATGTATCAAGGATACTAAAACAATTCCCTGCACCTGGTTAGACCAGTCTATCCCTATTTGGCACTTATACATGGCCTGGATAGAAACCTAATATGTTATCATCCTACCAATCTATCCGAGAGCTCTCTTAGCATACACAACATACAAAATATATTGAGGGTTATCTAGAAAGGTGATGACCATACCCCAATGGTTGCGATCCACTTATCCTTATGGCGTACCATGATTAAGCCATTACTCGGTGATGAGGCCTGAGGTAACGATTACCTTTCACATAGCACATATCACTTTGAATGCCGCACTACCATTCAATGGTCACACGACTGATTTCTACAAATGTATAACTCCTAAGCTCATATGCCTTAGAAAAGAGTGTTATGCTAATAGAAGTTGCCTTCACCTCCACCATATAGATGATACGTTCATAGAGATCAATTAATGTAATTAGAAATGCAACATTAGAAATTCATCCATACAAGTTGTCCAAGAATAGGAAAAACCGAAGGCACTCTCCAACCACATCCTGCTGGGGATTACCCCTAGGATTAGTAGCGAGAAGTCCTTACATCGAAGATATCAAATGAAGAACTACTGTCATATAATAGGATAAGGGAAATGATTAAATTATGGATTCCTTTCTTTCTTACATATTATTTACATTCTTCTTATAAATGTTACTCATATATAATCATTTAGACATATGTAAATCAATTTCTTAAAGTATTATATAGGTTTCTTTGTAAATAAACTCACATTCATACATTAGATACTTATTTTCATTTACTTTCATCCATTACTAAAAAAATCCCCTGAGTGCTGGTGACAAGCAACCCTACATTCCTTCCAAATCATCTCCATGTCTTCACGTCGAATACACAAATTGGTTCGAAGGGGACTTCGGATAGGAATCACCCAAATTCGACCTCGGTTCCTTCGAACCAGATATCAAGAAAAAGATGATAATTGAATAGGGAATTACTCCTTAATTTATTAATTTCATTTTGTCAAAATATCCTCTAGAGATATATATTTTTAAAACAATCTTTTCGATATATAAAGAACCATTAAACCTCTCTTATCAAATCCTTTGTACTTAAAACCTTTTTAAACATGGAATAATTCGTAATCATTTCATTTTTCACTTAAGAAAACATTTCAAAATCATTTCATTTTTCACTTAGGAAAATATTTCCGTATTATTTCATTTAAACCTTGAGAAAGATTTCTTAATTCAAAACCAAAAACTTTGATTGAGCTTAAACCCAAAATTCATTTAAACTAAGGATAACATACGTTTGTATAAATTATGTTATATAGGATGTTAATCCAAAACCAGGAAACATTAGGAGTGCAGAATCTATATAAATCATTTAATTCTACTCAATATCAATTTTCTTATTTATCAAGTACCGTGGGTGGAATAATGGTGAAATCACCTTTTAAATTCCATTAATAGCATGAGTTCCCTCTTCGGGTTTTAACACTAAGTACAAGAAAATTATATCCATAAAATCCAAATTGTTGATATTTTGAAATCTATATCCTTTATACTTAGGAAATTTTGATCCGAGTAAATCAAATTTACTATTCTCTTCATGAGGCCAGTTTGGATAGTCAGGGAGAGCAGGAAACTGGTTTTTCAAACTCAAGTCTAGATATTATCTCTCAGTCCCCATATGGCGGTTAAGTTATTTGATCAACTCTAAATAATTTAAAAATTAGTTAACCATTTCATAAGTCCTTCAAATCACTTTTAAAATACTTAATTAATCATTTAAAAACATTTACTAAATATTTGGAAAAGAATGGTTGCGTTTAAAACTATATTTCAAAAATTGTAGAAAAATGCTACGAAAAGTGCTTTTTAAGCTATATTGATCAGAACGATTTGTCTATCATTTGGAAATTAATTTTTATAACTCAAATTTTGAAACATTTTAAAATATTTTTAGAATTTATTTCATATTTTTTAACAATTTTAAAATATCGTTTTTAAAGAAACCCTTTTATGGATTCAAAACTACAAAACCGCGATTTTTCCAAAACTTGATTTACTCAAATTTCGAAATCTACTTGTTGGAATTTTGATTTTAATTCATTGTTCGAAAACAATAGATATAATAGGTTGAAAAATTCTTATCTCGAAGAATTCTGAACTGTATTCATTCTATAAACTTGCTTGACTTTTGTGACACGAAATCGTGAATTGCCATTATGCGACACGCCTATTTTTGACTCAATTCTCAATATTCATTTGATCTTTGCCAAAACACTTTTAAATATTTATAAAAAAATTCTAGATCATATTAAACCATTTTTAAGAGGTTTAAAAATTCCATATACACCAATTCATTCAATAAAGGAAAGTGATTTTCCTTGTGCTTATCGACGTGTATTAATGTAACTTGCAAATATATTTAACATTCATATTAAACAACTATAATCAACAATAATATCCACGTATATATATATATATATATATATATCATCCAATAGCATAATTACTATAGTTTAGGAGTTTCTCACCTTCATTTTCCCTTCGAGCTAATTTGAAATTGGCTATAGCTTCGCTATCACGAAATATATGCTCGCGATCACTAGCACTATTGCTTCTAAATGGCTTAGCCTAGACATTCAGCCTTACTAGGGTAGGAGAAAGGGCTCTGGCTTGCTTTGCTAAGTGGTGGCCGTGGGTTATGCTGAGGAAGAGGGAGTGTTTGCTTTGATTTGGAGGTGTAATACTACAGTGCATATATGTATATATATATATGTATGTATGTATAAAATTTTATTATTATTTCTTTTTAATTTTCCTAAGGTGGAAGCCATTATAAAGCTAAAGAGGGAAGAGAAATGGAATAAAGATATGAATGAATGAAGGGGTGAATGGATGCTTGTATTCATAGGCAAAAAGAAGTGAAAAAATATCAAAACATCATCATTATCCATCACCATCACCGTGTGCACCCGCCTCCTCCATTCCAATTATGTTCCACATATTACCTCCCTTTCATCCATGTGCTTCCATCACTTTATTCACTTCCAAGCCATCCATTCATGTTCTTAGTTCACTTATGGTTGCTTAAAGATTAAGTATTTAGGAAATATATTAGATGTTTTTCTTATATATGTTATATATAAACGTATTTGTATATCTGAATGTGTATATGTGTTCATGTGTGCATATGTATGTTATATGTGTGTATAACATATAAAAAAGGTTGCAACAACTTTCGAACAACTTCTTTTTGTTGAACTGTTTAAAATTGAGAAACCAATTACCAATGACATTGTTACTTATAATTTAAATTACATATATATATATATGCAAAAAAAAATTGAAAATAAATTTCTAATCATTTTTAATTAATAAAAATGATCTCATTTGAATTGTAAAATCATATAAATCAATATTAATTATTATTTACAAAAGTTGCTATTATACCGATAAAGCCACATCAATTTTCTTATATTTTTCAAAAATAAGTATATATCTTTATAAAAATTATTACAGGTGATTTATTATCACTTTATAACTAATTAAAATGAACTACTGTCATTTAAAATCAATTGTTTGAATAATTATAATACTCATTAAATCTCAATTTAAATTTTGTACATTTAAAGATAAGAGAATCACTTATGATGTCATAAACACATTTTATTTTCCCAAAAATAAAATAGTTAATTTTATTTCATATTCTTGTTCAATTATAAAAGTAAATGTATGTATCTAGCTCCGTACACGACATTTTACGATTATTGAGCTGTTTGTTAATAAAATATTTTTTGTCCATTTTATCAATTTAAATCCCAAGGAAAAATATTTTTGAAAATATCTATTCAAAATAAGATAACTATTATTTATTATCACTCAAAACAATATTAATTGTATTATCAAATTTTTATTTGAATAATTTTAAAATAAATATAATTTACCAAAGTGATAAATTTGCGGGTCGCTACACATCTCCACTTTTACATAAAAAATTCATTTTCCATTCCAAATTGGAGAGTTTACCCAAACAATTTATGTACTGATCTTATAATACTTTTAACATGATTATAGTTTAATTGGATTCATCAATGATAATCATTTGTATTCGGCTTTTTTATGTTACTCATGTTATGTTTAGTTATTTTTCTATATGTTTCTTTTAGTTTTAGGATTCATATAGAAAAATTATGTAAAAGCTGCTAGAAAAGTTTAACTTACTAGTTTAACAAGATTGATTTAAAGGTTAGATCTTTATTTTATTACACACCTTTTCTATTGATTTTTTTTAATCTTAAAATTATGATATCATATTTATGATTTGATTTTTTGTCCAAATTTATTTTTTTCGTCTGACTTTTGTTTCAGTTACGATTTGTTTCCCTTTCAACTTTTTTATTTCCATCTCCTTCTCTAGCCTCTCACAATTTTGTTTCTTCTCCATTCTTTAGTTTCCTATATAAACAAAATCAATTCTCAATTAGAAATAAATCAGTGTTTCTTTCCAAACAATTTAGTTATTAGTCTCATAACTTTCAATTAAAATGCTTTTGACTAAATTCATCAATATTTCTTCGCAGTTATTTTAACTTTAATATATTTATTCACGTTATGAAATGTTTGTTTTTCTACCTGTTGAATTTAGTGTCCGAATACATATGGATAAATTATCTAAAAGCCGCTAAAAATCTTTGGCTTACTAGAACAACAAGCTTAATTTAAAGATTAAAAAATTATTGCATTCCACGTATTTTCTCTCTGTTCGAAGTGAATTTTTTGTTTTCCCCCTAAATGTTTGTGCCCAGATTTGTAATTTTCGATGATTTTGTATTGACTCAATAATTTATTTTGTAGGGTTTATTACTAATATACAAGCATGGTAGAATATTCCATTATTCTGTAAAACCTAATACAGGTAAATATATATATGTTCTATTATATATGAAAGTGATATTTGGCTCTATGTATTCTTATCTCACATTCATCCTCTCTTAAAATACTCTTCTATCGTAAATTTACGTGGAAAAGTGTAACGACCAACATATTTGGATGATTTAAGTCAACAATAAACCATATACGTCTAACTCAAACCATTCAAAAGGAAGTATTTTCAATGGTATTTAATAAGAAAATAAGATAAAGAAGATAACAAAACATAGAATCTCGCTGTGGAATGACAGAATACAATAATCAAATAAACAGTTCATGAAGATGTTTTACAATATTCATTTGATTACACAATTTTTACAACATAATCAAAGCACAAACAAAAACATACCAATACTGATGCAGCGGAATAATACTGATAATATAATATACTAAACTCCATCTTTGTCCTCTAGAAATAATATCTTCAAACACTGAAATGCTCAAGCTGAACAAAGCGTAATGAAAAGAAAAAATACTCGAGTCAGAATTAAAGTTAAATCAATAACAAGTAAATATGAATGTAATAGCTTCAGAGATGTTTACGGTATTTTACATCTCCTACCCAATGTATAACATGAGTGCAATAACTTAAGAGATGTTACAAGATTTTCCATCTTCTAAGGATCCATTAATCTATCTATATGTAGTAGGATATGCTATATATGTAGTGTCTAATCAATAAAATAAATATTTTTATTAGCATTAATGCTTTACATTAATCACTCTTAACACATTTTATGCACTGTCTCACAGTTTCCTTTGTGACACCATCACTAACGTCGGTAGTCAGGGAGGCGCCGTGATAAGAAAAAACTAAAAAAATTGTAGTGGCCCATATAAGGATAAAACTATGGCAAGGCACATGAGGTAATGCCCAAGGTAGGATTCTACCAATTTACCCTTTCTGGCTGGTGGTAACGCATCCTAGCTCCGACCGCCCACCATGTCCAACACCCCCAAAATGAACCCAAGGTGCATAGATCAAGTCCAAAATCAATATAATAATGTGAAGGGGCGATGGCCTCTAAAGGTTGCGAACCCCTTGGCCCGACATAGGCTCCTACTTTAGTAATTTCCAATTGTCACAAATGTCGGGGTCATCCATCATCGTTCTCTTTCTTCAAATCTAGCAAATGTTTACCAAATCCAACTACTTCATTCTGAATCATCCACCACGTACACAGTTGTTAAAGTGGTTTCAATATTGACTAAGAGTATGCCAACAAGAGGCCCCGGTCTTTTTAACAACCAAACGTCGTTTTTCACACCGGTCAGTTCTTTTACATTTCGTAACCGATTCATATTTGATATCAAATTATCATATTCACTTCAAAATATCACTTAATTTCAAAATACATATTTACTCAAAATATATTATTTTCACTTGAAAATATCATTCCAAATTCCAACTTTTTGAGAAAAATGTGCGATCGTCTAAAATAGAGCTGAGAACACATGTAAATAAATATATATATATATATATATATATATCTCAAGATAAGGTGCTGCCAACATGTCTGGCAGGTAGCTAATCTAAGTACGAGTTTCAAATGAAAAACTCAGGTACCCCTAAAATGAGCTCTGGCATGGCCACCGCCTATTACACCCCAATACCGTGCTCCAGCATGGCCACCGCTCGATATTAAGGTGTTAAAATTACCTAAAAAACTATGGAATATCACCTAACCGATGAATTAAAAGCTAGCTCTATCTAAGAAGGCAACTCTTTGCTGCTGACTTGGAAGGAAATGGAACTTCGAATGATCTGAAATGGAACTTCGAATGATCTGGACTGGAAACGCCACCTTGAAGACTCGATAAAATAGGAAGGAGTGAAAATTTGAATAGTGAATCCTACTGAAAAAACGCAATAATGAAGATAAACATGTACTGAGAAGAACCCCTCACTGCAATCTGCAATCTTGTGTACCTGCAATAAGAAACTAATACCATACCAAGTCTAAATATGTATCTGAAAAGGAACCAAAGAAAACAGTTACAGTGATACATATGTATGTATATAAATGAAATTTATATACACATATATATATATATGTGTGTGTATAAAAGAAAAAGAAATAAAGATTAAAAAAATTAAGCTAATAGGACAGAATAGAAAAAAGATTAGAAAAATGACTAAAAGGAATACTTGATCAAATGAACTTAAAGAACTATAAACTAAAACAAACATAAACAAAACAATAACTAAAACTAATCAAAAATATCCTTATGGCCCTTTGATCAAAATTATATTATGATACACGATGAAATCATCATTTAAGTTCGAAAAAATATTAATACTAGAAATATTAATGTCAAAATTATTATTTTTATGTTTAAATAGTTAAGATATTCTTTAAATAGATTATTTTTAGCTAATTTATATTTAGGATTAGAAATCCATTTAAATCAAAATGAAGAAATTATAAAAATCAATTTATTAAAATGACTACAATTATTTATTAAATCTCTCTTATTTCTTTCAAACCAAACATACAAACAAATTATAATGAATAAAGTGTGAAGTAAAAAATCTATTTTCCCTTTTGAACTTAAATCAAAATTATTCCAATAATATTCACAATCATAAATTTTAGTTGTTAAATTAAAGTTAAATATTTCAAGAGTATTATTGTAACGACCCGCCTTTTTGGACAGTTTAAACCGACGATCAAATACACATGTCGATTCCAAACCATTCAAAATGGCAGATAGTTATTGGGGTAAATAAGAAAAGAAAAGAAAGAGAAATAAAGGAAATGAAACAACACAGAATCTCGCAGCGGAACGATAAAATATAATAGTCAAATAAACAGTTCATGAAGCTGTTTACTATACTTTGACAATTATTTATACAACATTTATCAGAGTTATACATATACAACAGAACAATTTAAATAATGCAGCAGACAACATGATGCACAGGTAATAATAGTAATAGTATACCAAATCCTCGTCTTCATCCTCCAGAGTAGATCTTCAAAAATCTGAAAAAACTCAGGACTGACCCGAGCATAATGAAAAGACAAAACACTCGAGTCAGGACTAAAACATCCTTATGAAAGTTTAATCAATCGTAAATAAATATGAGTGTGACGGCGTCAGAGATGTTTACGGGGTTTGACATCTCATATCCAGTGTCAACGTGCGTGCAATAACTTAAGAGATGTTACGGGATTTTCCATCTCTTAAGGATCCGTTAAACTATCTACTATGTAGTAATGTATGCTAAGTAGATAATGTCTATCAGTAATATAAAGTATCAAAATAGCGTTAAGGCGTTACCATAATCCCCCTTAACACATTTTTATAATGCCATAGTCTATACAGCACCGTAAGCCCCACCGTAAACTGGTGGTTATCAAAGGGTACCCCATAGGTATAACACAAAAAAAAAACGTAGTGGTCGCGAATAGGATAATTAGTATGACAACGTACATGAGGCGATACCAACTAGGATACTAGTAGTTGCGTGATCCGGACTGATGTTGAGCGTAGCCAGCAGCTACCCCAACACCGCGAAACAACACTCCCAAATCAAGGGGTGCACCCAAATCGAATCACAAATGTAATAGAAATGGCAACAAAGAAGTGTGTCCGCTAGAGGTGGCGAACCTCAATGGCCCGGCGCGGCTCCTGTTTTAGTCATGTCAGGGGTCATCCAATATCGTTCTCTTTCTTCAGTCAACGCGTTCACCAAACCATACACTTCATTCTGGATCAACACTCTGCGTATAATAGTTATTAAAGTGGTGTTCGGTATCGACAGAGAGTATGTCCATATCCGATCCCGGTCTCTTTAATAACTACGTATTATTACACAGTTGACTCTTTTATATTTCAAATCGGTTCATAATTGATATCAAAATATCATATTCACTTCAAAAATCAAATCCATTTCAACTATCGACATAGCCATTCAAAATATAAGGTTCCTTTTCAAAAATCATTTTTCGTCTCAATATCTCATTTCGATTTCAAAATCATTCCGAATTTCAATTTAGGTTGCAACTTCATTTAACCCAATTCGTATTTAAATTCAAGATTTAAACATAAACATTTCACCTTATTAACCAGCTTGAAATTTTTAGAAAATAGTTTTAAGTAGTTTAAAAGTAGTTTAAATAATTAAAATACTTAAAAATACTTAAAATCTTTAAAATGGATTTAAAATAGATAAATTAGTTTAAAATAATTTAAATTGGGTTAAGTAGATTAAAAATAGATTAAAATAGTTTAAGTATTCAAAATGGTTTATATAACAGAGTAATTTGGAAAACAAATTAAAACAGCTTCAAAACCAATCCATTTCAATTATAACTTCCCAATTCAAATAAATTTCAATTTCCAATTTACCGATTCAATTTCGATTTCAATTCAAATCAATATCAACTTTGACTTCAAATTTATTCAATTTTACATTCACCTTCAACTTATTCAATTCCAATGTATATCGATTTTTAGCTTGATTTTTCAAAATATCAATTTTTAACACTTAACAAAATTTTCCTTCAATATTCAAATTTAAATCCCACTTACAAATATGATTCAATTTCAAGCTCAATTTCAAATATCATTTTATATCACTTTTACTTAGTAATATTCAAAGCTCGAATTTAATGTTCAATCTTTAAAACAAATAAATTTCCGACATTCAATCATATCCAAATTTTAAATCTCAAAGTCTTCACTTAAATTTATTCAACAATTTCTTTTAACCAAAATTTTATTTCAACATTCCAAACTCAATTTTTCGATAAATTCGATTTCTATAAATTGATTTCCATTTATCACTTTTAAATCAAAACATTTAAATAAATTTCAAATCGACGATTTCAAAATTTATTAATTTAGCCAATTCGGTGTCCGTATATAATTCTATCCTATGGTCAAATAATTATTTATTTCAATTAAATGTCAGGGATGAATATATATTACTTAAATCAAATCATAGTGTCATATGTATGCATAACAGTATATATAAGCAAATAAACATCCAAAAATTTAAATATCAACCAATAACATCCATCAAAATACATCATCCAATAGACAATACAATTCATGGCAGTTTCATAGTTATCAATGTCAGGTAATTTAATCGCAGTTCAATTTCAATTTCAATTTCAATTTAACTGTCAATTTAATTCCAACGGTTAATTCAAATGACAATCTATATGGCAATTAAATTTATCAAACAACGACAAATAAAAATCATAACACTTCATAATATCCAATTTAACTAGCATAAAGATATTTAGTACGTTGTGAGCGTTATAAAACACTCACCTTGATTTCAATGCAGTTCCAGCGGTTTATTTCGAATAAAATTAAACGAGCGTTTAATTTTACCCGAAATTTTTACTTGCTCCAAACGACTCCAATCCAATTCCATAGCGTAGTGCTCGTCAATACGAAGCCAACGCAAAATGTTTCGTCCGAATCCGACCTCGCAGCAAAGGGATACAGCTTTTTAAAGATATACGAATTTTAATATAATATTTACAATTTATATCACATTTTCAAACCGCTAACCATCTGGACCGTTGATTTCTATGATGGAATATGGGCTGGCCGCTTCTCCTTCTTCCACTCGCGTTTGCGTGAAAACTCCCAGGTGAATACGCGAATGAAACCCATATCGCGCTCGACAACACCAAGTCGCGACCCAAAACAAACGTCCTAACGACGATCGAAAAGTGCCAAAACGAAGGCCTCACTCTCCTCTACCTTCGGCCGCAACCTTGATGAACTCGGACCCCTTCTCTCTCGAAAAGCGTGAAGAATGGCCGGTCATCTCGAGTAATTTCTGGTCAATTCACCGCGAGTTTTTTGATCACAGCCGTTGATTACCTTCGTCTCGTGATGCTTTACATTTTCCATGTTGAAGGTTTGTTGAATCGATGAACGGATTTGAAGATAAGAGGAGGAGAACGAAATGATTTTCTGGCCTTCGGTTTAGAGGCCGGCGGCTAGGTTTTAAACCCTAATTATTATATATATATTTTTTTTATTTGTGATAAAAGGGGGGGCTATTTATAGGAAATATCGAACACTATTCATTCCGGAATTTCCAAACTCCGATTTACGCGCGGTGACCAGCGTTTCTAGGGTTTATCCCGCGTTTCGGACACAATGGAACAGGTTTCGGAAGCTAATTCGATCATCTGTGCGAGTTACGAAAATAAACGATCAAATTTAAATTAAACCGATTAAATTAATTTCTAAGCTTTTTGGTTTGCCCCGGACAAAAGATAAATCCGATTGACATGAAATTTGCAATCTTACAATAATATCACATTACGGATCCGATGAAACTAGTTTCGTCGAAATCCGAGACCATTTCAAAAATGACTATTTTAACTCGTCAAAATAATATTAAAACAATTTCAACGCGTTTCGAGCTGCCACGGTCAAACGACAACTCCGATTGCTACGAAAATTGAAATCCGATAATAACTAACTATTACGGATCCAATGGGACTAGTTTCGTCCAATTCTGAGACTGTTCAAAATTTGGCTATTTTCCGGTCGATAATTAAATATTAAATATTCAATTTTCACAAATTTTCTTTTAATTCGATTTTAAAAGTTCTACAACATCATTCAAACTTTAATATGATAAAATAAAATTTTACAAATCATTTTTAATCATATTAAACCCGTTATTCAATTTATCCAATAAATTCCAATTGTAAAATCTTATTAACTCTATTATAATCCCAATATAACTTACATTCACTTTGGAAACCAATTTGAATCATATTAAATCAAATTTTAATTATTCACTCTATTTTCATATATTAAATTTCAATATCAAATTCGGAATTTAATTATTCAAACATTTGTAATATTAAATTTAAACAAATTTGATTATTCTTAAATCACTATCTTTTGAAA
This sequence comes from Allium cepa, assembly GCA_030765085.1. Classification (NCBI taxonomy): domain Eukaryota; kingdom Viridiplantae; phylum Streptophyta; class Magnoliopsida; order Asparagales; family Amaryllidaceae; genus Allium; species Allium cepa. The sequence goes on from CM060946.1 coordinate 77,730,893, forward strand.
TATTCAAACGAACTTAAAAAATTTAACAAATTCAAATTATAGAACAACCATTTTCATTAAAACAGTTATTCAATTCCCGTTATTCAATTAATTCAATAGATTCCAAATATTAAATTTAAACAATTTAATTGTTCAATATTTGACGGCTTTCAATATTGGATTTTGAAATAAAATTTCATTATCAGTCGATTTACTATATTACATCAAATGAACTCTACATTATTATTAATCAACAGTTAGAGATAATGCACTCAACTAATATATGAACTTTCATTTCAATTTCAGTTGGTTCACAAATTCAATTCGACCAACTAAATGAATAGGTAACTTAAATAATTATCACCGTTAACTGTTAATTACTTATAAGTTTATTATTTACAAACAAGCGTCACAATTACCTATACAATACAAATTCATTCAATTACCTTTTACTACATATCATTTCGATTGATTTGGGATTTTATTCAATTCATAAATAATTAACTTAGATAGAATCTTGTTGCATTTCATTCTAGTTATTATTATTCCAAACGACTTACAATTTTTTTTCTAACACTAAATCACGAAATCTTATTGAATTAGCTATTTTAATTATCGAAAATTTACGGATCGTTACACTCTCCCCCACTCAAAACTTTTCGTCCCCGAAAAGGAAAAAGAAGGGAAAAGGAACTAAGTAAAGAATTCAACATTTGATATATTTTATTAAAAATTATCCACTTATAAACATTGAAATTCCATTTATAAAGTCATAACTACGCTTCCACTAAGTTACTCCAAACGGCTTCTTAACTTCAAAAGTTAGTAATCAAAACAAGTTATAAAAATTTTTAAAACTTGAAAATTTCTCTAACACCCGGATTTTACGGAAAATTTCGGTAGAGTCTCCTTTGCGCGGCTTGATCGGAAAAAAATATAACAGTATATATATCACAAATATACATCTCATTAAGTGATGAGGCATCCCGCAGGGAAAAAGTGTAAAAGTACGGTATGTGATCCGAGATATGTACCTTATATATTGTTAGTGAGCATATACGGCTAATATAGCGCGAAAGCGAGCTCCAAATGCGAAGCAAGCGCAATCCGCACCTACTAAACACTCAATAACTAAGTTAGAACCATGCATATAAAGATAGATCGATATACTTAGCCTACACAACATATATATAACATATTTAGCTTCAAAACTGAGATTCCAATTTCAGGACAGCAAACAAATCTTAGTTTTAGGACACCTAAACGATAAAATTCGGCAACAGAATCTAAACAAAAGTTGTTGCATTCATTTCAGGCTTTTCGAAATGTCTAAAATCATCGAGTTCAGACCATACGTTCAAAAATTATGGCCGTTTTACTTAGAGGATACGCCTCAGCCTGGGCAATGAATTGTGCAGGTCCGCGACGTTCACCTGCATTTTCGACCTTCTAAACGACATCAAAACACAAAATACTTAAAACAAAAGTTTTAGCCTACGTTCTTAGCTTTCCAGGAAGTGCAAGATCATCAAAATCCGATAAACCAGTCAAAAGATATGGCGAAAATACTAAGGGTGTATACTATTGATTTTACTTATTTTTACACAGGACAGTGAGTAACATTCAAGTTTTTAACCTAGTAGCCGAAGGACTTTTCTCAAGTTATCTAAACAAAAGTTGTGCTATAGTTTCTAAGCTTTTCGAAAAGTCCAAGATCGTCGAATTCCGTTCAGCCATTTAAAAGTTATGGTTGTTTTCGTTTCAGCATATATTGGATAATTTTGGATTTTTCCCAAAAATTTGCTTTTATTATTTCAAAGTACAAACCATCAAAACTTCAAATTTTCTAAAGAACAATCATAAATACAAAGTTATTTATTTTCTTATTCATCTATGCAATAGGTTTACATTTAATTTGTTTTTGATTTATTCAAGTTTGTTTCATTCACATTTTAAATTCAAGTCAATTTGCTTCAATTTAAATTGAATCCAATTATATTTAATTTCACTTTGCTTCAAATTTGAATTTAATTATTTTAAAATTTTATTCCGTTTATTCAATTCCATTAACACTAATGAATTCTACTTAATCAATTTTCATCCATCTAACAACCAATGCATACCAAACATTAACAACCATCCAGAATCTACACTAAATCAATTATACATTTCCAAGTCAATTTTTAATTTCATACACTTCCAAGTTTATTGACATTTAGTTATATTCAAATTTAATTAGTTTCCATTTACCAATTTTATTTTTCATTAATTCTAAATTTTATTCATTCACTTATATATATCATTCATTTTACAGCTTAAATTTCTTTTATATTTACAACTATCAATAGATCTTCACATTTTATTATTCATTCTCACACTGGTATATTATTTCTCTACTTATCCTTATTAGCATTTTAAACCTTTTAAGTATTTGGTAAGTTATAGTTATGCAAATAGAATGTAGTTAAACAACATACAACTTCTTTTCATTTAAAGTTGAATTTTCAATTAATTAATTCTTAAGTGATTACTTAAATTTCACTATAATTCAATTTCACATTTACATTCACATATAGTATTTCCATTTTATATTAACATAATTGTGAATCACCTTTAAATGTTAATTTAAAATCCAATTATTTACTAAAAAAAATATTTATATTTGCAAACCATTAATTAAATGCATATTTCATTATTCAAACCTATACTTGTATATTATCCAATTAACAATTCATATAACATTTTTGAACTTCTTAAATATTTTGGTAAGTTATATCTATGCTATAGAATGAAATTTAATTCTATGCGAGTTTTACAGTTTCAATTTTATTTTAAGTTCATAATTTCCTAATTCTAAGGATTTCTACTTCAATTGATATTTTCACTTAGCTCTTAGGTTCATTTCTCATTTCACAATTCAGAAGTTCCTTAATGATTCAAGTCTGAATTCATTTCAATCATTTAAAAAAAAATCATTAATTATTAAAGGACTTAAGAATTCCAATCCCAGTTTCATTTCAAATCAAGTTTTGAAATAATATATACTTATATAATTTATATATCAAATCATACTATAAAAACAAAATAAAATTTGAATCAAAACAAGGTTTAGACAGGCTATTAAGTGGCCTCCCCCACTCGGACTCTCGAAAATAAACGCCGATGATGCGTGCACTCATCACCGAAATCATTTTCTAGCGTCAAGAGAAGGGAATATAACACTCATCATTAAAAAAAAATTCATTCGAAAACAATTTCAACTCAATTATACTATCATATAATACTCATATTATATTTTTCAAATTCTTGTAAGTCAATTTCAAACATGCAAAACTTAAATTCCCAAATCCAAGTTAAAATTCATTTATATTCATTATCAATTGTGTTTACAAGATTTCATTTTTCTAAATCCATTGTTATTTAATCAATTGTTGTAAATATTGACTGATCAAAAAATAACGATAATAATCTAATATTATCATCTCCTAACAATCAATTCAATCAAAATGAATAAATATCCAAATAATTCTTTTATATAAAATATATTCCAAAATGATATTGTGTTGGTTTGTCCTATTCGAGTGTTTAGAAATTCCTATCGATGCCTTGGCGTCCCAAGTATCGACCAGAATTCATAAATACTCAACGGAACAAAGTTAACACAATATAAAACCATTTTATATCAAATAACAAGTACGCTCTCTAATATACACTCAACTCATTCATATAGTTTACCTCTATTTCAACGAGTTATTCCCCACTAGAGCCAAGGTTTATCGCTAAACCAAAGTTCTGATACCAACTGTAACGACCCGCCTTTTTGGACAGTTTAAACCGACGATCAAATACACATGTCGATTCCAAACCATTCAAAATGGCAGATAGTTATTGGGGTAAATAAGAAAAGAAAAGAAAGAGAAATAAAAGAAGTGAAACAACACAGAATCTCGCAGCGGAACGATAAAATATAATAGTCAAATAAACAGTTCATGAAGCTGTTTACTATACTTTGACAATTATTTATACAACATTTATCAGAGTTATACATATACAACAGAACAATTTAAATAATGCAGCAGACAGCAAGATGCATAGATAATAATAGTAATAGTATACCAAATCCTCGTCTTCATCCTCCAGAGCAGATCTTCAAAAATCTGAAAAAACTCAGGACTGACCCGAGCGTAATGAAAAGACAAAACACTCGAGTCAGGACTAAAACATCCTTATGAAAGTTAAATCAATCGTAAATAAATATGAGTGTGATGGTGTCAGAGATGTTTACGGGGTTTGACATCTCATATCCAGTGTCAACGTGCGTGCAATAACTTAAGAGATGTTACGGGATTTTCCATCTCTTAAGGATCCGTTAAACTATCTACTATGTAGTAATGTACGCTAAGTAGATAATGCCTATAAGTAATATAAAGTATCAAAATAGCGTTAAGGCGTTACCATAATCCCCCTTAACACATTTTTATAATGCCATAGTCTATACAACACCGTAAGCCCCACCGTAAACTGGTGGTTATCAGAGGGTACCCTATAGGTATAACACAAAACAAAACGTAGTGGTCGCGAATAGGATAATCAGCATGACAAGGTACATGAGGCGATACCAACTAGGATACTAGTAGTTGCGTGATCCGGACTGATGTTAAGCATAGCCAGCAGCTACCCCAACACTGCGAAACAACACTCCCAAATCAAGGGGTGCACCCAAATCGAATCACAAATGTAATAGAAATGGTATCGAAGAAGTGTGTCCGCTAGAGGTGGCGAACCTCAATGGCCCGGCGCGGCTCTTGTTTTAGTCATGTCAGGGGTCATCCAATATCGTTCTCTTTCTTCAGTCAACGCGTTCACCAAACCATCCACTTCGTTCTGGATCAACACTCCGTGTATAATAGTTATTAAAGTGGTGTTCGGTATCGACAGAGAGTATGTCCATATCCGATCCCGGTCTCTTTAATAACTACGTATTATTACACCGTTGGCTCTTTTATATTTCAAATCGATTCATAATTAATATCAAAATATCATATTCACTTCAAAAATCAAATCCATTTCAAATATCGACATAGCCATTCAAAATATAAGGTTCCTTTACAAAAATCATTTTTCGTCTCAATATCTCATTTCGATTTCAAAATCATTCCGAATTTCAATTTAGGTTGCAACTTCATTTAACCCAATTCATATTTAAATTCAAGATTTAAACATAAACATTTCACCTTATTAACCAGGTTGAAATTTTTAGAAAATAGTTTTAAGTAGTTTAAAAGTAGTTTAAATAATTAAAATACTTAAAAATACTTAAAATCTTTAAAATGGATTTAAAATAGATAAATTAGTTTAAAATAATTTAAATTGGGTTAAGTAGATTAAAAATAGATTAAAATAGTTTAAGTATTCAAAATGGTTTATATAAAAGAGTAATTTGGAAAACAAATTAAAACAGCTTCAAAACCAATCCATTTCAATTATAACTTCCCAATTCAAATAAATTTCAATTTCCAATTTACCGATTCAATTTCAATTTCAATTCAAATCAATGTCAACTTTGACTTCAAATTTATTCAATTTTACATTCACCTTCAACTTATTCAATTCCAATGTATATCGATTTTTAGCTTGATTTTTCAAAATATCAATTTTTAACACTTAACAAAATTTTCCTTCAATATTCAAATTTAAATCCCACTTACAAATATGATTCAATTTCAAGCTCAATTTCAAATATCATTTTATATCGCTTTTACTTAGTAATATTCAAAGCTCGAATTTAATGTTCAATCTTTAAAACAAATAAATTTCCGACATTCAATCATATCCAAATTTTAAATCTCAAAATCTTCACTTAAATTTATTCAACAATTTCTTTTAACCAAAATTTTATTTCAACATTCCAAACTCAATTTTTCGATAAATTCGATTTCTATAAATTGATTTCCATTTATCACTTTTAAATCAAAACATTTAAATAAATTTCAAATCGACGATTTCAAAATTTATTAATTTAGTCAATTCGGTGTCCGTATATAATTTTCTATCCTATGGTCAAATAATTATTTATTTCAATTAAATGGCAGGGATGAATATATATTACTTAAATCAAATCATAGTGTCATATGTATGCATAACAGTATATATAAGCAAATAAACATCCAAACAATTAAATATCAACCAATAACATCCATCAAAATACATCATCCAATAGACAATACAATTCATGGCAGTTTCATAGTTATCAATGTCAGGTAATTTAATCGCAATTCAATTTCAATTTCAATTTCAATTTAACTGTCAATTTAATTCCAACGGTTAATTCAAATGACAATCTATATGGCAATTAAATTTATCAAACGACGACAAATAAAAATCATAACACTTCATAATATCCAATTTAACTAGCATAAAGATATTTAGTACGTTGTGAGCGTTATAAAACACTCACCTTGATTTCAATGTAGTTCCAGCGGTTTATTTCGAATAAAATTAAACGAGCGTTTAATTTTACCCGAAATTTTTACTTGCTCCAAACGACTCCAATCCAATTCCATAGCATAGTGCTCGTCAATACGAAGCCAACGCAAAAAGTTTCATCCGAATCCGACCTCGCAGCAAAGAGATACAGCTTTTTAAAGATATACGAATTTTAATATAATATTTACCATTTATATCACATTTTCAAATCGCTAACCATCTGGACCGTTGATTTCTATGATGGAATCTGGGCCAACCTCTTCTCCTTATTCCACTCGCGTTTGCGTGAAAACTTGTAACGACCCAGAATTTTTAATAATTTAAATTTGAATATTTAATTAATTTTAAATATTTATAAGTGAATTTTTAAGTCAAATAAATTTTTATTTGAATTATTGGATTTAATTGGATAATTATATCGATAAATTTAATACGTTAAATTATGGAAATAATTAAAAATTGAGTTAAAAATGATTGAAAATAATTTGTAAAATTTTATTTTATCATATGGAAGTTAGAACGATATTTTAGAACTTTTAAAATCGAATTAAGAGTTAATTTGTGAAAATTGAATATTTTAATATTTAATCGACTAGTGAAAATAGCCAATTTTTGGACAGTCTCAGAATTGAACGAAACCAGTTCCATTGGATCCGTAATAGTTAGTTATTATCGGATTTCAAATTTCGTGTCAATCGGAGTTATCGTTTGATCGTGGCAGCTCGAAACGCATCGAATTATTTTTTAATTTAAATTTGGCGAGCAAAATTAGCCATTTTTCAAAAAGTCTCGGATTTCGACGAAACCAGTTTCATCGGATCCGTAATGTGATATTATTGTAAGGTTTCAAATTTCAAGTCAATTGGATTTACGGTTTGTCCGGTACAAATTAAAACGCCTAGAAATCGATTTAAATCGGTTTAATTTAAATCGAACGTTTTCAGCCATAACTCGCACATACTTCCGAATTAGCTTCCGAAACCTGTTCCATTGTGTCCGGAACGCGGGATAAACCCTAGGTACGCTGGTTACGGCGTCTAAATCGGAGTTCGGAATTCCCGGGATGAATAGTGTTTACGCTAGCTTTTTCTATAAATACACCTCTCTCCTCTTCACAAATTAAAAAAAAAAAAAAAAAAAACCCTAAAACCCTAAATCTATACAGCAGCCGCCACTAACATTATGAAAGGCCAGAAATGCTCCATCTTCATCACCAAAAATCTTCCAATCCGTCGACATTCACGCGAAGTGCTCAACTACAAAGATGAAGAGCACAACACGAGCTAGAGATTCAACGGTGGAGATCGTGTTTGGAGTCGCGTAGAAGGAGAAAAAGGGGCCGAACCTGCAGATGTTCGCACGCATCTCGAGGGGTCATGTGCAGGCCGAGCTCCAAGTGGTTGATGGTGGTGGTAGCTCTCGACGAAAGCTTCGATTTGCAAGTGGTTTGATGAATTTTCATCGAGTATTGAGCGAGCAAATTGAAACCCTAGTTCAAGCTAAGTGGGTTTGTTTGTTCGGCCTTGGATCTGGAGATGAACGTGGTTTGGGAAGATGAGCAGGGGCCGTTGGATTTAGATCTGAGGGCTAGGATGAGCTGTAGGTTAAATTAATTAAGTTATGTTATATTAGTTTATATAAATCGTGTACAAACTTGTAAAATTCATATCTTTTTCATACGAGGTCGAAAAAATGCAAACTCAGTTGCGTTGGAATCGTATGGACGAGCACTACGCGATGGAGTTGGTTTGGAGTCGTTTGGAGTTAGTGAGAATTTTGGGTAAAATTAAACGCGCGTTTAATTTTATTCGAAATAAAAGCTAAAACGGAAATTAAAACCAAGGTGAGAACTTCTCACTCAATCGAATAGATTTCGATTTTATTTTAAATAGTTAGATTTAAAATATTTGAATGCATGTTTGAATGATGACTGTAAATTATTGATTGTTAAAATAGACATTATGCGCCGTTAGTAAGCGGATGTTATTTAATATAAACATATACCGCGAATATTTCATAAACAGTGAAATTGGTATTATATATAATATCAATATATATATTGGCATATGTATATATTGCAGTTGATTGATTTCCCGTATTGTTTAGCGGATGAGACCCTATTACGCCGTTAGTAAGCGGATAATATTTAATAAAAACATGTACCGCGATAATTTCGTACTGGAGCGAAATTGGTATTGTGCTAATGTTTTTGGATGCAGGAAACAGGTTGGAGGGATCCAACTGGATTCCTCAACAGTATTTATTTTATTTCAGATATTTTGATATTTGATGGATTATCATATCGATATATGATATCGTTGTTAGTCGTGATTGATTATTTGGTGTGTAGCATCATTGGACCAAATTTCTGGTATTTTAAAAATGTTTTTAAAGTAATTTTTGAAAAGATAAAATATTTTGGAATTGATCCATTTTAAATAAATGAACGTTATAATTCTTAAAGTTATAAAAATTATAATTTTTGTGAAATATAGTTAAAAGCTGATTTTTTTTGAGAAATATGGGTTAATGATTTTATAAAATAGTTAAATTGGATTTTTGAATATATTATAAAAGTTAAAAATAGGATTTATAAAATTTGATTATTTTATAAATCAAGATGGTGGAATTATAAAGGAATTCAAAGACGTTTTAGAATAATAATATAAACTGATTTATATTAAGAGATTTATAAATGGATATTTATAAATTGAATTATGGACATTATAAAACGAGTTTTTATAAGTGTTTGAATGTAGTGAAAATGAATTTCCTAAATGAATGAAATTTATGAAATTATAAACTGTGAAGTTATAAATGAAATTTTATAAGCAATAGGTTTATAAAATTTATAAAGTTATCGAAAGAATGAATTTTGGATAAATAAACAATCTTATAAGTTAAGATTAATAATTTGGGAAGTTAAATGAACGATTTTGTAAAATAATCGTTTTATAAGTAATTAACTTATAATATGAACGTTTAGTTTATAATTTAGTTATAAACTGGAATAGGTTAATAAAGGAATTTATAAAAAGGAAGTTTTTTTATAAATAATTAGAAATGGAATTTATAAACGTTGTTTTATAAATTTGCAAATGATTTATTTTGACGAGAAAATTTGTTGAAACCTATAGATGGAGTTATATTCACATTTTTGAATAGTGAATAATCCTTTGAATTAAAATGAATAAAAGGATGAAATTAGTTAACGAAGTTTATTCACGTTTTTGAATAGTGAATAACACGTTAAAGAAATTGTTTTAGATTTGGTGTTTTAAACTGAATTAAAACGATCTAACGATGTTTTAAAATGTGTTAAGATTCGAAACCATAGATTTCAACATTTATTGTTGAAATAGACGTTTCGAGAAATAAAAGGAAATAGTGGACTATAACACTGTTGTTATAGTAAATGATTTCCGAAAGGAAATGTTTTTGTATAGTATTGGGATTTATATATTTATTTTAATTTCGAATCCCTATACTAGTGATTTTGGGTTGTTGTAACGATGTTTTACGCAACATTCGTTTTGGCCCAAATAAATATGTTAAGTGAATGATTTCCTTAAAAGAATGAAAGATATACTTAATTTGATTTAAGTATATTGAATATTTTCTAAGTGTTGAAAATAAAAGAGATTTGTGAATTACTTATGAATAAATAAGTATGGAAATGTTTTCCAATATGAAATGAATATTTAGAATTTATCTTTTTGAAGATAAATTGAAAATGGATAATTGAAATCGTATATGCATGGTATTTTGAAATATAAATTCATTATGGAATTTATATGTGAAAGTGGAACTTGTTAAAAATAAATATTGATTTATTTTTGAAGTGTGAAAATTATATATCTTGTAAAGATATTTTGGAAAATAAATAATTTGGAAAATTATTTGGAATCTGGTGATGTGTGCATGTCCAGTGATAGTTCAATAACCGACTATCAATATTTCCCTTTGAATGGGTATTTGATGTGAATTGTTTGAATGTGAATGCCACACTTATTTTTGAATAAGCGCTCACTATTCGGGTTAACCGGGAAAGGACCATGGGGTCGTATAACCCATTCCGAATATGTGATACGTCGTTATGAATTGCATTGAAGATCGGTGTTGAAGACCGAGTATTTGCAAAAGCGATAGGATGACCTATCGATTGTCTCTGCACTGGGTAGCTCCTGGTATAGAGATTCCTTAAGTGATGGGAAATTCGATCGGGATTGTGAATACCCGTATTGCAAGGGCTTCGTAAGAAGTGCCTTCGGTTTTGTTCGAGCCCGGAACAGACTTGTATGGATTGTGTGTCTGACATTACAAGTTGAGATATAAAGCCGATTTCTTTCAAATATATTTCTGTTGGTGGCGGAGAATTTATTCTTTAGCTTAACACCCTTCTCTGAGACGTACGAGCTCAGAGGTTATATAGTTGAAGTTATCAGCAATATATTCCCAGTTTGGTAATGTGACATGCTGAGTGATGCTGAAATGATCATTGTGTTGATTATTTGTGATAGGATCATTTATTTGATCGTCTATCTTAGTGATCATTGTGTTGATCATTTGTTGACCCAAAGCATGGCTTTTGTATAAAGTATGTTTTTGTGGACGTGACTTCGTCGAGCCTCACACCCCGTGAATGGTCAAAACAGGAAAGAAGCAGCAAGGTTATGAGGGGTAGCACCCTTTAGGATGTGTCCATTTCCTTCTGGAAAAGGGTGGTATCATGGTATGGAGCCCAGATACTTACTCATGTTGAAAACACTTTGTTATGATTGTGTGAATTGATTACGAGCGCTCGGTGAAAAGGTCCCAAAGGACCGGGGGATGGCATATTCGGTCAGTTGTTACCCAGTTAGGGGTAACCCGGCCTTGTGTTGGTAGAGATCCGGTTTGGTTCTCGGGGATGTCCATCCAGAGGCATTCTCATGTGGCAATGGGAAGTTCCTTGGCCTGATCATTCGTTGGAAATCCAAAGAAACAATACGTAACTTGTACGGTTTTAGTTGTATAACCTGCTATGGAATGTGGCGGTAACCTGCTATTGAACATAGTTAGCTATAGTAGGCATACGATAATGGTCGTATGTTGGCTAAGATTTATATTCTACTTTCGAAATGAATTTTTCCTACACTATGCACTAATAATAATATCAAATGTTATTTTAAATGCGTATCAAGCATCTTTGACTATCATAAGGAGAAATCTCCTCCGATTCTGCGTTTGCATGTGTGTGTGTGCGGGAGGCCTTATGGTAGTCTCATTTTTAAAAGCATTGCGAATTGAATTTAAAAATATTCCTCTATTTTGTTTTCAAAGATAAATAAACTGTTTTGAGTTCTCACACCAGTCTTGTTAAGCTATTGGGCTATGTGATGGGGGGTTCTCGCTTCGCGGTTTGGTGGCGAACGGGAGACTCTTACTCCCACACATCCTCTTTTAGGGGGTTGGTTAGGCGTAAGCTGTGACAGTCGAAAGGCTGGCCGTAAAAGCAAGTTTGGGATATCAGTGTAAGCCACGGTGGGGCTGGGATGGTTGAAAAGCCTACCGGTTGTGACCACTCCCGTTCGAAAATTTTCGGGGCGTTACATTTGGTATCAGAGCTGATGGTTAAGCGACAACCATGGTTCTGTAGGGTATAATTCATTAGAGATAGAGTCAGCAGTACTCTAGAATGAGTTTGAGTGTAATAATAGCTATGAGAGCGTATTTGTTAGTGAATAAAAATTGTTTTATATTGTGTTGACTTATCGGTTGATTGTTTATAGATTCCAGTCGATGTAGTCTAGCTAACTATCGTAGATAGGAGTTTCTAAACTCTTAAACAAGATAAACCGACACGATATTGTTTTAAAATTGGGTAAATGAAATAATTTTACTTGATTATATTTTTATATATAAAGGAATAATTTTTCAGAATTATAAAAGTGTATATAAGTTGATTGTTAGGTTGTTTGAATAATCTAAATAAAAGAATAATTGTATAAGTAAATGAATTATAAGAATTGAATTATAATTAAAGTGATTTACAATTGTGAAATAAACTTATATATATAAGAAGTGAAACTATATGAATATGAGTTGTAAATAAAAGTGAATTTAAAGTTAAATGGAAATATAACTTAAGTGATGTTGAATGAAGTTGATATTGGTATCAAAGTAAATTAATAAAGGTTAATGATAAATGTAAACTTGAGTTATATAAATGAAATTCAACTTTTATAATTGAATTGAAAACCCTTTCATTGAATATGAGTGAGAATATGAATGAATATTATTGGTTATGGATGTTAGTTGGTTGATGGTTGAATTTGTTGTTTAGTTGCATTTGCTATGTTGGTATATATAGTTATTATGTTGCTATATGTTGTATATTGAGATTATTTGCATATGTGCATGTTCTCATGTTGTTTGTTGAGTGTTTAGTAGGTGCGGATCGCGTTTGCTTCGCATTTGGAGCTTGCTTTCGCGCTATATTAGCCGTATATGCTCGCTAATAAAATATAAGGTACATATCTCGGATTACATACCGTACTTTTACATTTTTTTTCCCTGCGGGATGCCTCATTACTTGATGAGATGTATATTTGTGATATATATACTGTCATTTTTTTTCGGATCGAGCCGCGCAAAGGAGACTATGGCGAATTTTTTCGAAAACTTAAGGCGTTAGAAAAAATTTGAAGAAAATTGGAAAATTTTGGAAACTTTAACTTTAATTTGGAATTGAAAGTTAAACAATAGTAGTTGTTTTTGAAAAGATAACTAAGTATGATTTGAAAACTTAGTAAAGTTATTATAAGAAGTTTAATTATAAATTTTGGAAAGTTAATAGATTCTGTAACTTTTCTTACTAGTTAATTTCGAGGACGAAATTCTTTTAAGGGGGAAAGATTGTAACGACCCAGAATTTTTAATAATTTAAATTTGAATATTTAATTAATTTTAAATATTTATAAGTGAATTTTTAAGTCAAATAAATTTTTATTTGAATTATTGGATTTAATTGGATAATTATATCGATAAATTTAATACGTTAAATTATGGAAATAATTAAAAATTGAGTTAAAAATGATTGAAAATAATTTGTAAAATTTTATTTTATCATATGGAAGTTAGAACGATATTTTAGAACTTTTAAAATCGAATTAAGAGTTAATTTGTGAAAATTGAATATTTTAATATTTAATCGACTAGTGAAAATAGCCAATTTTTGGACAGTCTCAGAATTGAACGAAACCAGTTCCATTGGATCCGTAATAGTTAGTTATTATCGGATTTCAAATTTCGTGTCAATCGGAGTTATCGTTTGATCGTGGCAGCTCGAAACGCATCGAATTATTTTTTAATTTAAATTTGGCGAGCAAAATTAGCCATTTTTCAAAAAGTCTCGGATTTCGACGAAACCAGTTTCATCGGATCCGTAATGTGATATTATTGTAAGGTTTCAAATTTCAAGTCAATTGGATTTACGGTTTGTCCGGTACAAATTAAAACGCCTAGAAATCGATTTAAATCAGTTTAATTTAAATCGAACGTTTTCAGCCATAACTCGCACATACTTCCGAATTAGCTTCCGAAACCTGTTCCATTGTGTCCGGAACGCGGGATAAACCCTAGGTACGCTGGTTACGGCGTCTAAATCGGAGTTCGGAATTCCCGGGATGAATAGTGTTTACGCTAGCTTTTTCTATAAATACACCTCTCTCCTCTTCACAAATTAAAAAAAAAAAAAAACCCTAAAACCCTAAATCTATACAGCAGCCGCCACTAACATTATGAAAGGCCAGAAATGCTCCATCTTCATCACCAAAAATCTTCCAATCCGTCGACATTCACGCGAAGTGCTCAACTACAAAGATGAAGAGCACAACACGAGCTAGAGATTCAACGGTGGAGATCGTGTTTGGAGTCGCGTAGAAGGAGAAAAAGGGGCCGAACCTGCAGATGTTCGCACGCATCTCGAGGGGTCATGTGCAGGCCGAGCTCCAAGTGGTTGATGGTGGTGGTAGCTCTGGACGAAAGCTTCGATTTGCAAGTGGTTTGATGAATTTTCATCGAGTATTGAGCGAGCAAATTGAAACCCTAGTTCAAGCTAAGTGGGTTTGTTTGTTCGGCCTTGGATCTGGAGATGAACGTGGTTTGGGAAGATGAGCAGGGGCCGTTGGATTTAGATCTGAGGGCTAGGATGAGCTGTAGGTTAAATTAATTAAGTTATGTTATATTAGTTTATATAAATCGTGTACAAACTTGTAAAATTCATATCTTTTTCATACGAGGTCGAAAAAATGCAAACTCAGTTGCGTTGGAATCGTATGGACGAGCACTACGCGATGGAGTTGGTTTGGAGTCGTTTGGAGTTAGTGAGAATTTTGGGTAAAATTAAACGCGCGTTTAATTTTATTCGAAATAAAAGCTAAAACGGAAATTAAAACCAAGGTGAGAACTTCTCACTCAATCGAATAGATTTCGATTTTATTTTAAATAGTTAGATTTAAAATATTTGAATGCATGTTTGAATGATGACTGTAAATTATTGATTGTTAAAATAGACATTATGCGCCGTTAGTAAGCGGATGTTATTTAATATAAACATATACCGCGAATATTTCATAAACAGTGAAATTGGTATTATATATAATATCAATATATATATATTGGCATATGTATATATTGCAGTTGATTGATTTCCCGTATTGTTTAGCGGATGAGACCCTATTACGCCGTTAGTAAGCGGATAATATTTAATAAAAACATGTACCGCGATAATTTCGTACTGGAGCGAAATTGGTATTGTGCTAATGTTTTTGGATGCAGGAAACAGGTTGGAGGGATCCAACTGGATTCCTCAACAGTATTTATTTTATTTCAGATATTTTGATATTTGATGGATTATCATATCGATATATGATATCGTTGTTAGTCGTGATTGACTATTTGGTGTGTAGCATCATTGGACCAAATTTCTGGTATTTTAAAAATGTTTTTAAAGTAATTTTTGAAAAGATAAAATATTTTGGAATTGATCCATTTTAAATAAATGAACGTTATAATTCTTAAAGTTATAAAAATTATATTTTTTGTGAAATATAGTTAAAAGCTGATTTTTTTTGAGAAATATGGGTTAATGATTTTATAAAATAGTTAAATTGGATTTTTGAATATATTATAAAAGTTAAAAATAGGATTTATAAAATTTGATTATTTTATAAATCAAGATGGTGGAATTATAAAGGAATTCAAAGACGTTTTAGAATAATAATATAAACTGATTTATATTAAGAGATTTATAAATGGATATTTATAAATTGAATTATGGACATTATAAAACGAGTTTTTATAAGTGTTTGAATGTAGTGAAAATGAATTTCCTAAATGAATGAAATTTATGAAATTATAAACTGTGAAGTTATAAATGAAATTTTATAAGCAATAGGTTTATAAAATTTATAAAGTTATCGAAAGAATGAATTTTGGATAAATACACAATCTTATAAGTTAAGATTAATAATTTGGGAAGTTAAATGAACGATTTTGTAAAATAATCGTTTTATAAGTAATTAACTTATAATATGAACGTTTAGTTTATAATTTAGTTATAAACTGGAATAGGTTAATAAAGGAATTTATAAAAAGGAAGTTTTTTTATAAATAATTAGAAATGGAATTTATAAACGTTGTTTTATAAATTTGCAAATGATTTATTTTGACGAGAAAATTTGTTGAAACCTATAGATGGAGTTATATTCACATTTTTGAATAGTGAATAATCCTTTGAATTAAAATGAATAAAAGGATGAAATTAGTTAACGAAGTTTATTCACGTTTTTGAATAGTGAATAACACGTTAAAGAAATTGTTTTAGATTTGGTGTTTTAAACTGAATTAAAACGATCTAACGATGTTTTAAAATGTGTTAAGATTCGAAACCATAGATTTCAACATTTATTGTTGAAATAGACGTTTCGAGAAATAAAAGGAAATAGTGGACTATAACACTGTTGTTATAGTAAATGATTTCCGAAAGGAAATGTTTTTGTATAGTATTGGGATTTATATATTTATTTTAATTTCGAATCCCTATACTAGTGATTTTGGGTTGTTGTAACGATGTTTTACGCAACATTCGTTTTGGCCCAAATAAATATGTTAAGTGAATGATTTCCTTAAAAGAATGAAAGATATACTTAATTTGATTTAAGTATATTGAATATTTTCTAAGTGTTGAAAATAAAAGAGATTTGTGAATTACTTATGAATAAATAAGTATGGAAATGTTTTCCAATATGAAATGAATATTTAGAATTTATCTTTTTGAAGATAAATTGAAAATGGATAATTGAAATCGTATATGCATGGTATTTTGAAATATAAATTCATTATGGAATTTATATGTGAAAGTGGAACTTGTTAAAAATAAATATTGATTTATTTTTGAAGTGTGAAAATTATATATCTTGTAAAGATATTTTGGAAAATAAATAATTTGGAAAATTATTTGGAATCTGGTGATGTGTGCATGTCCAGTGATAGTTCAATAACCGACTATCAATATTTCCCTTTGAATGGGTATTTGATGTGAATTGTTTGAATGTGAATGCCACACTTATTTTTGAATAAGCGCTCACTATTCGGGTTAACCGGGAAAGGACCATGGGGTCGTATAACCCATTCCGAATATGTGATACGTCGTTATGAATTGCATTGAAGATCGGTGTTGAAGACCGAGTATTTGCAAAAGCGATAGGATGACCTATCGATTGTCTCTGCACTGGGTAGCTCCTGGTATAGAGATTCCTTAAGTGATGGGAAATTCGATCGGGATTGTGAATACCCGTATTGCAAGGGCTTCGTAAGAAGTGCCTTCGGTTTTGTTCGAGCTCGGAACAGACTTGTATGGATTGTGTGTCTGACATTACAAGTTGAGATATAAAGCCGATTTCTTTCAAATATATTTCTGTTGGTGGCGGAGAATTTATTCTTTAGCTTAACACCCTTCTCTGAGACGTACGAGCTCAGAGGTTATATAGTTGAAGTTATCAGCAATATATTCCCAGTTTGGTAATGTGACATGCTGAGTGATGCTGAAATGATCATTGTGTTGATTATTTGTGATAGGATCATTTATTTGATCGTCTATCTTAGTGATCATTGTGTTGATCATTTGTTGACCCAAAGCATGGCTTTTGTATAAAGTATGTTTTTGTGGACGTGACTTCGTCGAGCCTCACACCCCGTGAATGGTCAAAACAGGAAAGAAGCAGCAAGGTTATGAGGGGTAGCACCCTTTAGGATGTGTCCATTTCCTTCTGGAAAAGGGTGGTATCATGGTATGGAGCCCAGATACTTACTCATGTTGAAAACACTTTGTTATGATTGTGTGAATTGATTACGAGCGCTCGGTGAAAAGGTCCCAAAGGACCGGGGGATGGCATATTCGGTCAGTTGTTACCCAGTTAGGGGTAACCCGGCCTTGTGTTGGTAGAGATCCGGTTTGGTTCTCGGGGATGTCCATCCAGAGGCATTCTCATGTGGCAATGGGAAGTTCCTTGGCCTGATCATTCGTTGGAAATCCAAAGAAACAATACGTAACTTGTACGGTTTTAGTTGTATAACCTGCTATGGAATGTGGCGGTAACCTGCTATTGAACATAGTTAGCTATAGTAGGCATACGATAATGGTCGTATGTTGGCTAAGATTTATATTCTACTTTCGAAATGAATTTTTCCTACACTATGCACTAATAATAATATCAAATGTTATTTTAAATGCGTATCAAGCATCTTTGACTATCATAAGGAGAAATCTCCTCCGATTCTGCGTTTGCATGTGTGTGTGTGCGGGAGGCCTTATGGTAGTCTCATTTTTAAAAGCATTGCGAATTGAATTTAAAAATATTCCTCTATTTTGTTTTCAAAGATAAATAAACTGTTTTGAGTTCTCACACCAGTCACATGACTGACTTGGAGTTTATTGTTTTCCTTCCTAAACTCTGGGTGCCCACCAATTTCCACACGGGCAGTCAAGAGTTAGGTTTATCAGGATATTCTGGAGTTGCTGGAGGCAAGCTGGATGGCATGACATATTACTTATATAGTATTTCTTTTTCCGCTGCATTGTTTGTTGTTGTATGTTGTTGTACACTCTGATGTGATGATATGATGTAATAAAATGTGATGTAATGTAATAACTGATATAGTTCTTTGTTTAAAGATTATTCATTTATTATTATATGTTGTTCCGCTGCGAATTGTGAGATTCTGATGTTGTTCTGTTGTTTTCTGTTCTCTTTTCTATTTTCTCTTCTTCCTATTTTCTGTTTTCTTCTCTATCTTTTCCCTCTATTCTCTCTCTTCTTTCTTCTTTTTCTTTTCCTAAATTCTTTTTAAAACCCATAACATTCCGGTTTTTGGCCTTCGATTTCTCGACAGTCGATAAAGTGAGTGTCGATGTTGAATTTTCGAAAGTCGAAAATTTTCGGGGCGTTACAAAACTCCCAGGTGAATACGCGAATGAAACCCATATCGCGCTCGACAACCCCAAGTCGCGACCCAAAACAAACGTCCTGACGATGATCGGAAAGTGCCAAAACGAAGGCCTCACTCTCCTCTACCTTCGGCCGCCACCTTGATGAACTCGGCCCCCCCTTCTCTCTCGAAAAGCGTGAAGAACGGCCGGTCATCTCGAGTAATTTCTGGTCAATCCACCGCGAGTTTTCCGATCATAGCCGTTGATTACCTTCGTCTCGTGATGCTCTACATTTTCCATGTTGAAGGTTTGTTGAATCGATGAACGAATTTGAAGATAAGAGGAGGAGAACGAAACGATTTTCTGGCCTTTGGTTTAGAGGCCGGCGGCTAGGGTTTAAACCCTAATATATTTTTTTGTGATAAAAGGGGGGCTATTTATAGGAAATATCGAACACTATTCATTCCGGAATTTCCAAACTCCGATTTACGCGCGTTGACCGGCGTTTCTAGGGTTTATCCCGCGTTCCGGATACAATGGAATAGGTTTCGGAAGCTAATTCGATCATTTGTGCGAGTTACGAAAATAAACGATCAAATTTAAATTAAACCGATTAAATTAATTTCTAAGCGTTTTGGCTTGCCCCGGACAAACGGTAAATCCGATTGACATAAAATTTACAATCTTACAATAATATCACATTACGGATTCGATGAAACTGGTTTCGTTGAAATCTGAGACCGTTTGAAAAATGACTATTTTAACTCATCAAATTAATATTAAAACAATTTCAACGCGTTTCGAGCTGCCACGGTCAAACGACAACTCCAATTGCTACGAAAATTGAAATCCGATAATAACTAACTATTACGGATCCAATGGAACTAGTTTCGTCTAATTCTGAGACTGTTCAAAATTTGGCTATTTTCCAGTCGATAATTAAATATTAAAATATTCAATTTTCACAAATTTTCTTTTAATTCGATTTTAAAAGTTCTACAACATCATTCAAACTTTAATATGATAAAATAAAATTTTACAAATCATTTTTAATCATATTAAACCCGTTATTCAATTTATCCAATAAATTCCAATTGTAAAATCTTATTAACTCTATTATAATCCCAATATAACTTACATTCACTTTGGAAACCAATTTGAATCATATTAAATCAAATTTTAATTATTCACTCTATTTTCATATATTAAATTTCAATATCAAATTAATCATATCAAATTCGAAATTTAATTATTCAAACATTTGTAATATTAAATTTAAACAAATTTGATTATTCTTAAATCACTATCTTTTGAAATATTCAAACGAACTTATAAAATTTAACAAATTCAAATTATAGAACAACCATTTTCATTAAAACAGTTATTCAATTCCCGTTATTCAATTAATTCAATAGATTCCAAATATTAAATTTAAACAATTTAATTGTTCAATATTTGACGGCTTTCAATATTGGATTTTGAAATAAAATTTCATTATCAGTCGATTTACTATATTACGTCAAATGAACTCTACATTATTATTAATCAACAGTTAGAGATAATGCACTCAACTAATATATGAACTTTCATTTCAATTTCAATTAGTTCACAAATTCAATTCGACCAACTAAATGAATAGGTAACTTAAATAATTATCACCGTTAACTGTTAATTACTTATACGTTTATTATTTACAAACAAGCGTCACAATTACCTATACAATACAAATTCATTCAGTTACCTTTTACTACATATCATTTCGATTGATTTGGGATTTTATTCAATTCATAAATAATTAACTTAGATAGAATCTTGTTGCATTTCATTCTAGTTATTATTATTCCAAACGACTTACAATTTTTTTCTAACACTAAATCACGAAATCTTATTAAATTAGCTATTTTAATTATTGAAAATTTACGGGCCGTTACAATTATTCAGAATGTAATAAGTATCCATGCAATCATAGTATACATGTTTAATATCTTCAAAATGCAGATTACAAAAATAAGGTTTATTATCAATTTGCATATTTTTTCTTTTTAAAATTCAACAGTACTTAGTTTTCCATACATTATTAACCACATGTGAATTTCAAATTTAGGAGGAGCATTTGATTTGAAAATAAATTCCAAATTCCAACTTAGGTTATAACCTCATTTAACCACATTCGCATTTAAATCAATGATTTAAATATAATCATCTCAACCTTGCACGGTTTGAAATTTTAGAAAATAGTCTGAATGGTTATAAAGAGTTTATAATAGTTTAATATAAAATGGTTTGAGTATTGAAAATAGTTTATATAGTAAAATAGTTGGAACATATAAATAATTTGAATATTAAAAAGAAAAGATTTCAAACAATTTGTATGTTAAAATAATTTATTTTGAAAATAATATCAAATCAAACTATTTCTTTCCATTTCAACAAATATGGACCCATGTCCAGATTTCAAATCAACAAAGCTCAATTTCCAATCTTTCAATTCAATTAACTAAATTTCAATTTTGTTCTAAATCAACTTGATTTCAATTTCAATTCGAATTAACTTTACCTTTCGAAATGTTCATTTTTAACTTCAAATTCGATTCAACAATTCAATTCAATGATTTAAATTTCAATCCAATTCTTATTTTAAACCACCTCAATTTATACCAATTTCGTGTCCAATTCCAATTTATAGATGTAAATCGATTAAATCAAATTAAACCTAATTGCTCAATTTTAAGGTCCAAATCTTAAAATAATTCAATTTCCAAAATTAAAGTCATACCACAATTATAACTTCACATTTCCAATTCAATTCTTTAATAATTTCTTTTACCAATTTTAACTTCAACATTTCAAAGCTTGAATTAGAAAGTAATTTAATTCATATGAATCCACAATTTATTTCCTTTAAATAATATCATTTAA
Source organism: Allium cepa (assembly GCA_030765085.1). Lineage (NCBI taxonomy): Eukaryota > Viridiplantae > Streptophyta > Magnoliopsida > Asparagales > Amaryllidaceae > Allium > Allium cepa. Next base: position 77,752,749 of record CM060946.1, read on the forward strand.
TCAAAACAAAAAAATCAAGAATTTAAAACCATTTGATTTAACCAATCCGGTGTCCATATATAATTTTCTATCCTATGGCCAAGTGACCAGTTATTTCAATTTTAACTATAGGGATGGATATGTATCATTTCAATTCAAATCAAAGTGTCACAGGTATATATCACTTAAACTATTTCTTAGTTTATTCAAAATAATTTAAATAACAGTTTATATGTTTTCAATTAGTATACAGGGTAATAACACGGATATAAAAAAAATAAACATCCAATCATCCAAAATGCCAACAAATAGTCATCCATCATAGTCAACATCCAAATCAGCCAATAAATCAAAACAATTCACTAGTTATTAATATCAGGTATTAACTAGATATTATATTTGATATCAATTTACATTTCAATTTAATTCGATATAAATTCAAATTAAATTCAAATGACAATTTAAATCACCAAACAACACTCAATAAAACTCTTATCACTTCAGAAATTTAATTCAACTAACATAAGAAGGTTCAGTATTACATGAATGGGTTAAATCACGTATGTTTGATTTATAGTCGATTGAAAATTCAATAAAAGGCCAAAATTTAAATAGTCTCTAAATTCAAGCAAACCAGTTTCATGTTGTCCGGAATGTCGATATGATCCCGATAGAAGAAACTGCACGTCAATCATAGTTCGTTTGAAAAAGTTATGAAGTTAGAAGTGTTAAAATTTAAATTTAAATTAAAAATAAAATAAGGGCATTATTGTAAATTACACGTCTCCTTAACTCTAGCATGCACAGCATGATCGATCCTATACATCACCTACAGCCGTCGTGTTTAACCCCTATTCGTTGCCGATCCATGTTGCTTCCCCTCGATTAGACTTAACCAAAGCTTCCCACGCTTCGAGCCGCCTCCCCCCTGATCGCACCGCCACTGCTAGTAGCCTCTAGTCACTTCCTCTTGGACACGGCCTTCGCCGCTCTTACCTCGATTTTTAGCGATCTCGAGCAACTTCAATATAATCGATGACTATGGATCATCTCTGCTCGACCTCCTCTACGCACTGCAACTTCTCAATCATCGAATGGTCGAAGTTTCACTGTTTGTCACCAAATCCTAACATGGACGACCGAGACTGTTTTGGTGATTTCATGACAAATCGAAAATCGATTGCAAAAATAAACTGTAGATGAAGATTACGTCCATTGTAAGCTTCATGATGATATATTATATGACATGATTTGAGCAGTCTAAATTTTTTTATTTGATCTAGAATTGTAATTAGGTTTGAGATATCTACGTTTGAGAAAGACAGATAACCGAACAGATAAAAACATAAATTGTACGTACATAAAATGAAATAGAAGTAGCCAGGGTTTATAAGAACACACACACACACACACACACACACATATTAGAGATGGATAAGAATGGATGGAACAGATCGAATGGGTCGAAGCGATAAAAAAGACCTAAAAAGCCCGTTTCATTCTCGAAATGAAAATAGGTCATCCATTATATCGAAATATAGGTTTTCAATATTTTTAAACTTAATGGAATTAGTTTCAAACCCTAATTCTATTATATATATAAGTTAGCTCTTAAAATCAAATTATATTCATTTAAATTCCATTAATTGATTTCTACGCGTTTCGAGCTTGCATAATCGAAAGATAAGTCTGATCGCTACGAAACCGGAAATCCTACAATAATTCACTATTACGAATCCGATGAAACTGGTTTCGTCGAAATCCGTGACAATGATTAAAAAGACTAATTTACACGTTAATTAAACAATCTATTTTAAAATCAATTTAATCACGTTTAAATTCAAATTTAAAAGGTACCGATTTTCATCACTCTTGATTACATGGAAATTAATAATCTTTTGCAATATAGTATTCCATATTAACTCCAATAATTAAATATTGAATTAATTACAACATTAAATTACAACAGTAATAAACCTAAGTTAATTATATTTTAATTTCAACCTATTCTTTTATTTTCATTTACATTCTTATTATCAAATAAACAATTCCCTTATGAAGTTTTTTTAACATAAGTTTTCATCTTATTATTCTCATCAATCTACAATTAATGTCTTTTCTTCTATTAACTACAATATTTGATTATATTGAATTTCATTGATTTCCAAATTGATTTCAACAGATTAAATAATAAGATGGGAATAAATCAATTGTTACAGCGTAGTAATTTAAACCCATTTGAGAATTAATCGTTACATCTTAATAATTCAACATATTTATACATTTATTGTTTGCACACAGAGGCTAATAAATTACTTACCACCTAACTAATTTCATATTCTACATTAAAACCACTTCCAGTCAAGTTACATATAATTTCACCATTAACACAACATTTAATTTATCCCTTATTAACCTTTATTATAACCAATAATTGGAATTACATTAAACAGCTGTAAGTTACATTCAATCAAAATTATTAAATTATATTCTTCTTTTCATTTATAATCATAAATTTTAATTTCCCATAGTATTAAATTACAAAATCTTATTAGATTTCATATTTTAAATTATCAAAAATATGGATCTTTACAAAAAGTATTCTCGGCCTGTTAAATTAAATATGCTCATTTAGAACAAAAACTATTTTTGATATAAGATAATGGTTTCTTATTGTTTTTTTCATCCTCCACTTCCCAAATTTAGTGTTCTTATATAATCCAATCAAACTTCTCATTCTTGTATCAACGGCTTCATTATAAGAAAAAAAATTATTTCCTAATATTTTTCCACCTTCACTTTGTTCTTCCTCCTTTCACAAATTCTTTTCTCTTCCATCTTGAATTTTTTGTAAAAAATTATTTTCCATTCCAAATTAGAGATTTTACCCGAACAATTTATATATTGATCTCATAATATTTTAACATGATTGTAATCTAATTGGATTCATTAATGATATTCACTTCTATATTTCCCTTAATTTTTTTTATTTTAGTCATGTTATGTGTAGTTGTTTTTCTATATGTAGCTTTTAGTGTTAGGATTATTATAGAAAAATTATCTAAAAGCTAGAAAAAAGTTTTACTTACTAGATCAAGAAAATTATGATAGCATATTTTAATTTGATTTTTTGTCCAAAACTATTTTTTTTCCTCTGACATTTGTTTCAATTAAAATTTGTTTCCATTATAACATTCTTATTTCTACTTCAATTTCTTCTCTAGTCTTTCACATTTGTATTTCTTCTTCGTTCTTTAGTTTCCTATATAAACAAAATCATTTCTCAATTAGAAATAAACTAGAGTTTCTTTCCAAAAAAATTAGTTATTAATCACATAACTTTCAAGTAAAATTATTTTGATTTAACTAAATTTGTCAATGTTTCTTCACGTTTGTATTAACATTAATATTTCTAGTCATGTTATGAAGTGTTTGGTCTTCTATCTATTGTTTTTAATGTTGTAATACATATGGATAAATTATCTAAAAGCTACCAAAAATCTTTGACTTACTAGAGCAACGAGCTTAATTCAATGGTTAGATTTTTATTTTATTACACGTATTTTTGCTCAATTTGAGGTTGAACTTGTTTTTTTTCTCTAAATGTATTGTTCAGATTTCTATTTTCCTCCGATTCGTTATCGACTCATTAATTTATTTTGTAGAGGTTTATTGGATTTACTAATGTACAAAATTTGTAAAATCTTCCATTGATCTATAAAATCTATTATAGGTAAATTTGATAAAAACTTCTTTCTTGTATTTTATATCAATTTTTTTTCCATTGGTAAGATTGCAAATTTTAGTTCCTTTATTTAGTTTGCAACGATTTATTTGTTTATTGATAATGGATACCATAAAGCTTAAGTTGTTCTATATAATCAAATGGAATTGTCAAATGGAGAAGTGCTTTAGATAAAGGAACTTGAAAAAATGTATTTTGTTGTAGAAAAATTTCATCAAGGAGAGAATTAAATAATTCGTTCTTTCTCCGTAAAAAAACCGTAATACTAACTTTTTCCTAATAATTTACCTCTATTTTTCCACCTAATTTTCTATGTCATCAAATAATTGATTCTATCACATCTTTGAAGCTCTATAATTTAAATAAGTAGTTAAAAATTGAAGATCATAAAGGAGGACCCATCATGGTCTATGTCAATGTTCCATTTGCTAAGTAATCATCTTAATTAAGACCGAAGACACTAACAGATTAATTAAAATCTTATAATTAATAAATTTTATTGGATAGAAGGGAGAAGGAATATTTCTTTTTCAAAATTAGAAGGGAAAGAAAGAAAGAAGGGTATATTTTGAGTAGGGGTAATAATTTTCTACAATAAAATAAGTATAGAAGAAATATTTCTCTTATTGTATCTCCTTTCATACAGTTTTCTCGATATGATTCACTCCCATTATATATAACACTTCTCGCTTTAACAACTTTCGAATCAAATAGAGCTAAATTTATCTTTATTTCAGTCTGAAACATAAATATATAAGAAATCAAGTTGGAAGAAAAAATTATGTTTGAAGTACTATAAAATGTAAATAACACACATTCATCATTATCGCAGATCTTACAGTACAATAAGATGTTTATGATGTCTTTTCTCGAATTCTTCCATGTTATGTTATCTAGTAGTTTGGACATGTTTATAAATAACTTTACATTGATGATGAAGTTATATATGATGTATATAAGCGAATTTTATTTCAGTAGAAATGGTCATTTCAAATAGTATTACCATGTAATAAATAAAAGAATTAATCGCTATTAATTCTGATCCATTTAAATTAAGAGTAATCAGGGAAATAAAATGTAATTTAATTTAAAGAAAGGGTTATTTACATATTATCATTAATTCTAATCAATCAAAGAATTAACAAAATCAATCATTTCCTTTTGATTATTTCCTTTTGTCATCAACATCTTATATTGATTTTCTCTTCACATTTTGTTTCGACTTGTAAGATTATGAATTTGGGTTCCTAAATTTTTCGTAGGGAGTTATTAGTTTTTAATTATGTAAATACCAAAAATCCTTAAAAAAGTTATATGTTCAAATAAAGTTCGAATTGATCTATATTTTTATCACGACCCGCCATTTCAATCCTCAAAAGTTGACACTAATACAACTATGGTATTCACATGCCAAGAATTCAAGTGCTAGAAAGATAGATTATTGGAGAAAAAGAAAGAAAAGACAAAGAAAATCTCACATCGTGACAAGTAATATATAATATAAAACAGATCTTTACACAAAGAAAATTGTAATGTACTTACGTCAATCATAGTATGCTAAAAAATTATCAACTTGGACTGTTACAATAACTTGTCCTTACATTTGCTGATATATACAACAACATAAATGAAGTGGAAATAAAAAGATACATGAATACGTCTTGCAGATGTAGGTCGACTCCTAAAGTTCCAAGTATTCAAACGGAATTTGTAAATATGCTTGATTTGAATTAAGCATTATAATAAAATAAAACCTAAATCAGTATGGTAAATCAACATGAGAAAAACACGTCAAATGGATTTTTAATGTTGTAAAACCTTTTAAAATAAAAGGTATCTCATAAGACCATGCTGCATATAAACATGGAGGAGTTTTTGCCTTACGATATCCAAACCATTTATAATAGAAAATTTAGTGATACTGAAGTAATTTCTAAGGGTGAAAATATTAATAATCGAGTAGCTGTGTTGCTTGTGAGTGTACATCACTACAATAATAAGTATATAATCAAAAATCACTAGGGAACGTTCACTAATTTTGTAGAATTCCATAGAGGTGGCCTTTAGTACTTCGAGAGCGGTCCTTCTGCACAAGGATTAAAGTTATCCTTTTGAAGCAACGATACATCCCTAGTGATGTATTATAGGAAATACATAGCTGGCCATACAAGGCCGAATGCATCGATCCACTTATGCATAACAACTATAGGTAACTTTAGGAAGGAGGCTATTGTACCCTTGTGGGTTAGCTTAACCCCTGGCTGTGCGTCCTAGCTCTGGTTTTAGTCATTATCGTTGGTGAGGCTATGTCCGACATTTTAGCTCACACACTGCCAACTAAACATATCACAAAATCATACATAGGTTCTCTTATCTCAACAGGTCTTAGAACCACACATGGGTTCCCATATCTCATCAAAGATCTTGGAATCACACATGGATTCCTATACCCCAACGAGTCTCAGAATCGCATATGGATCCACATATCTTAACAAAGATCTCAGAATCGCATATGGATTCCCGTACCCAATTGGTCTCGGAATCACACATGGATTCCAGCATCCAAAACAAAAATCGAATCTCCTCCAAGTATAGACCCCGTATATGGTTTTGGAGTGGTTACGGTTTCGAGTCAACTCTTACGATTACACTCCTACGCTTACCGAATGTTTCAAAAACAACCAATCATTTTTCGGAATAATGAATACTGGTTTTCTGGAAATAGTTAGACAATAAATAAGAGCGGGGATCACTCCCTAGATATATATGTGGACCCTATCATTTTTTTTAAAAGAATAAAACAGGTTTACAAATACAGTATGGTACCACCGACGGTGTAACGACTCGAATTTTGCCCGCTCAAAAATCGACATCCATACTTCAAATCGTATTCGAATGCCATAGATTCGACCGTTCAAATCCGATTCGCCGGAGCTTATAACAACATTAAGTAAATAACACGGCGGAAAAAAAAGAATAATACATTGATATACAGCTTTGATACAATATCTGATACAACAGATGATCCAATAGATATCAATATACATCAGAGATATAATACAATAAATATAGCAGCGGAAAAGAAACAGATATCATCAGCAGCGGAACAATATAACTCTAAGGTAGTCTTCAAAAGAGAACTCCAAAACCGCAACTCAATTCCAAGAACCAATCCAGCAGTAGCTTGAACCCCCAATCGATGCACCTAGCATAAGCAAGTCTGGTCTGATCCAAAGACTGAACTAACTCCAGATAATCCACTACATCTGACTATCTGAAAAACCCAACTCTAGACTGCTCCTGTAGAAAATAATGAGCACCCAGAGTTTAGGAAAGAAACAATAAACTCCGGATCAGTCGTGGGACTGGTGTGAGCAACAAAAACAGTTTATCTTTTAAAGCATTCAACAAAAGATTTTCAAAGTCAATTCGCAATGCTTTTTAAAAATGAGACTACCATAAGGCCTCCCGCACACACACACAATGCAAACGCAGAATCGGAGGAGATTTCTCCTTATGATAGTCAAAGATGCTTGATACGCATTAAAAAGAACATTTGTTATTATTACTAGTGCATAGTGTAGAGAAAATTCATTTCGAAAATAAAGATATAAATCTTAGCCGACATAGACATTTCGAACTATGCCTACTATAGCTACCATCCAAACAGTGGGGTGCCACCATAAGTGAATGATAGGTTCTACAGCTAAAACCGTACACGGTACGTATTTGAAGAATGGATTTTCCAACAAATGGTCAGGCCAAGGAACTTCCCATTGCCACATGGAAACGCCTCTGGAAGGACTCCCCGAGAACCAAACCGTTCTCTGCTAAACAAGGCCGGGAACCCCTTTTCCCAAAGGATATTACAAACCCTCAGATATACCACCCCCGGTCCTTTGGGACCTTTAAACGAGAGCTCTCTAACCAACATCACACCATAATAATAAGTGTTTCAACATGAGTAAGTATCTGGGCTCCATACCATGATACTACCCTTTTCCAGAAGGAATGGTCATACCCTAGGGACGCTATCCCTGAAAACCTTGCCGCACAATTCCTGTTTCGACCATTACCGGTTTGTGAGGCTCGACGAAGTCTCGTCCACAAAAACACACTTTATACAAAAGCCATGCTTTGGGTCAACAAATGATCATAGAAATGATCACAAAGATAAACGATCAAACAAATGATCCTATCACAAATGATCAACATAATGATCATTTCACAGCAACACTCAGCATGTCACATTACCAAATTGGGAATATATCGCTGATAACCTTCAACTACATAACCTCTGAGCTCGTACGTCTCAGAGAAGGGTGTTAAGCTAAGAGAATAAATTCTCCGCCACCAACAGAAATATATTTGAAAGAAATCAGCTTTATATCTCAAATTGTAATGTCAGACATAACAATCCATGCAAGTCTGTTCTGGGTTCGAACAGAACCGAAGGCACTTCTTACGAAGCCCTTGCAATCCGGGTATTCACAATCCCGATCGGATTTCCCATCACTTAGGAAATCTCTACACCAGGAGCTACCCAGTGCAGAGACAATCGATAGGTTATCTTATCGTTCTTGCAAACACCCGGTCTTAAACACCGGTCTTCAAATGCTATCCATATACGACGTATCACATATTCGGAATGGGTTATACGACCCAAAGGTCCTTTCCCGGCTAACCCGAATAGTGAGCGCAACATTAAAAACATATGGATACGGGATTTCAATTAAGTCACAACTTAATAATTCAAAACTTTCTTTTCAAATGGTTTAAACCAATTGCCATTTCAAATCTTTTAACAAAAGATTTATTTCATAAAGTTCACCTACTTTCACAAATATTCATTCCTGGATTTCAAAACAATTCCAATTCAATTGGATTTAATTCATTAACTCTTTAAATTAAGATTTAACTTATATCTTTCAAAGTTCGTTCCCAAATATTCTCTTTCAAAATTCGTTTCCAAATATTCATCTATAACTTGGAAGACTATTTCAGTTTAAACTTGAAATCCTTTTTATACAATTTGAAATTCATTTCTCCTATGAAAGCTTTCTTTTATCATTTAGAAACAACTGTGTTATTTCGGAAAAAACCTTATTTCATTTATACAAGTTATAATCTTTGGGTTAATTCAAATTGTCAAAAGAACAATACTTTAAAAATGGTTTGACTCATATATAACTAGTATAATATCGTTATAATCCCTAGTTCAAATCCTAGAATTCAATTTCAAGTATTGAATTCAAATTTAAATCAAAATATTTAAATTTCAAATCTTAATCAAGTTATTCAAAATATATTTCATCTTTGAAATTCCGCTTCAAAAGCTTTTCACTTTAAACCCACTCCATTTCCAAAACATTTGAATTTAAAAATTCAAATACAAAACTATTTTCAAAAATCTGTGACTTAAATCGGTTTCCTCGTGAAATCCATATTTGTGTGTGTATGGTGTGGTCCAGGGGTTTAACACACAATAGTGCAACATCATTCAATCATCACAGGTTAAAAACACAGAAATATAGTTGATAAGCGATATAAACTATAACGCTTATCTACAGATCACAGATATATATCACAGATAAATAAATTACATCACAGATCACAACAAAAATCAAGATATATCACAAAGCATCATATATCAGGGATATCAAACAATTCAACATCCAATATAATCCAAACTTCCATAAGTGGGATCAATTTAATTATCTGATTACTTTAAATCAAATGGGTCATCTATCATAGTTAATTAACATTAATTAATGTCAAATCATTTGATTAATTGTCCTTTAATCATTTATTAATTAAATTAATCAATTTTTTTTTTAAAATTATTTAAATAATTAACCTCTAAATTATTTAATTAACCTTTAATTCATCCACTTAACTTGTTAAACATCTTTAATTTAACCATCTTTGTAATTAATTATCATTAACAATTCCTGATTATAAATAAATTTGACATTTAATTATAAATTTACCAATTTTAAATTGCAAATTGATAAACCTCTAATTATTCAATTAATTACATTCTACCGACTCTAAGTAGAACGGATTTGCGGGCCTTAATTAATCATAAATTAATTTATTAACTTCAAAACATGAACTTCACCACTTCTTAATTATCTTTAAAATCAATTATTCTTAATTATCTTTAAAATCAATTATTCTTAATTAACTTTAAAATCAATTATTCTTAATTAACTTTAAAATCAATTATTCTTAATTATCTTTAAAATCAATTATTCTTAATTAACTTTTTAATTAATAACTTTAATTATCGATTAAATAAACTTAATTAATAATTTATTTATTACTAATTACTTAATTAATTTCCTAATCAATTAGTTAAATAATTTATTTTTTTGACTTAATAATCGATCAAAACTATTCAATTTAAACTTGTTTAAAACATTCATAATTTTAAATTCAATTCCCCTTTAAAACACTTAATTGTTATTAAAACAATTTTTTAACTTAAAAACTTATTTATGTCCAAAACAAAGTTACTAGGCTAATCCCCTTAACAACGAAAATCCAGAGAACCCACTTATTACTCTTCCTATTTCCCGAATTTCTCTCGTACTCCACTCCAACTCCATCTTCTTTTTCTCTTTTCCTTTATTTTGCTTGAGTAAAAAAAAAATGAATTAACTGCTGAACAACTCAAGTAAATGTGAACACCCCCTTCCCACATCATTCGAACCGCCACTGATACGCGCCTACGTGGGTGCACGTGCTCCATTATTCCGATCATCTCTGATCGTCGGCGAGCCACTCCACAAGTCACCATCGACTTCACTGACCAACACACCCTTCCAGTTCGAAGCGAACGAGGCCACATCCAAATCGAGCATTTCCATCCTTCCTGGAACCCAACCTCAACACCAAAACCTGCCCCTTTGAACCACATCCGGCCACATGAGTTGCCACCCCTTCGCCTACACACTCGACTACAACCCAGGCACCTCCCCTTCAAGCCCGACCACGCTCGACGCTACGACGAAGTCGTGGCGATCAAATATTCGAGCACCGGTAAAATTAGGTTTTAAAAAAAGAAACCACCACCACTGTCACCTCCGAAGTCGTGACCACCCCTATCCATATTTCCTGCCACCCCGGTAAGCTCCACCACCTTCAGGAACAATCGCAGCCACTCCCATCAACCCAATTGCCAGAGGCAACTCAAAATCCCCAAATTGGTCAATAGAGAAATGCTCAATCAACCCTTAACTAAAAAATGTAATCTTAGTTTTAAAAATCAGGATTTTGATCAAGTATTCAATTCATCTCCCTGAATCCAAGGATTTTGAAGTTTGAGTTTAGACTAAATTTGAGTTTGCTCAGTAGTTCTTTAAATTCCAGAGACAAAACCAATTCGTTTAACTAAACTAAATTTTTAAACTAACATCTATGATATAACAATCATATTTCATTTGTAACTTAATTCTTAACAAAGCCTAGATCAGGAGATAAAGGAATTTTAAATCAACATGAGCTTGGAATTTTTTTTTTTTAACAAAGATGTCTTACAGGTTAAACAAACATACATTCATCCTATATCACACATACACAACATTTCAACAATGTATAAACACAGATTTTTTTTTTGATTATCTTCATACTTAATTCAAGCAATCCAAATACTTAAGTATTTTTAAAAGAAAAAGTTACTTACCTGGCAAATGTTTGAAACAGAGGGTTTGTGAATTTTTTTTTTTTTGAACTGGAGATTGAATCTTCAGTATATTGCTTTCCAACTTGAATACACAGTGATGTTTTTCTCCTTTTTTTTTATTTTCTCCAGTAAATAGTTTTCAAATGTAAATAGAAGGTGATGATCTTCTTCTCCTTTCTCTTCAGTAAATTGTTTTGAACTTTAAATAATAAGTGATATTTGTTTTCTCTTCTATTTCTGTTTTTTTTTTCTTTGTTGAATTGTTTGAACGAATGAACTAAAGTTTATGGATGTATAATTATATATGAAGATTGTTTAAAGAGGAAAGCAGGTAGGCAAGTACAGTTTTTATTCTTTTTCTCAGTTTCTTTCTTAGCTTTACTTTTAAATGAAACGAAGTGGTGATGAAGAAGATATAAAGAAAGAAGTATATTGGGATAGAAGTATACAGGGTATACAAAACTGGTACATGTGATATCTTTATCTATTTAATAAGCATGGCTGAAGTATGTTGCATTAAATGTTGAGATGTATTGCATTAAATGCATGAAGCATGTTACATAAATTACCATTGTACAATATCACTTTGTCTATTCCTTTGCCTTGCATTTCTTTGTTACGGCTGATATGATCAATATTTTAGTTGCCGAGATGATATTATGTACTTGTTTTATAAGCTACAGCCTACATACTTATCTTTTCTTTGCTTGTACTTCTTTGTTTTGATATAGTTACTTACTTTATACTTCATGCTTATGTTAACACTTGGGTTACTTATTATTTTCTTGCTTGCCTATTGTATATGTGTTTCTCATTTTGTTTACAGCAAGTCAATTTGCTTTGTACTTAGTCTATAGATATTTGTTTTGTTTGCACTATACACATTTGAATGTAGTTTGTTTCTTGTCTTATGACTTTTTAATATAAATAAATTTCCATTTTAATATGTCATTTTAAATTTAGTTGTGTGTTTACTCTATATTTTTAGTTAATGTGTTGTTTTGAATTTTAACTATACGTATTTATTTTAATATGTTTACTTTATTTTGTTGACTTTATAGTTTATAGTTTATCTCACATATATTTCTATTTCAATTTCTAACTTAATATTTATTTGTATATTTTATTTTAAAGACTTCATTTTGAATTTTCAAATCAATTTATCAATAAATTTAACCATTTTATTCAAAAACTAAATAAATTATCAATTTAAATTAAATTAAAATCCGGGATCGTTACAGACTTCCCCTCTTAAAAGAATTTCGTCCTCGAAATTCGCAGGCACGAAAATAACACAGAGATAGACTCAATCTCTACAATTTCTCAAATACAAGATATGGATTCCAAATTCAAGTCGAAATATCTCAAAATATATACCAATTTGTCCCTCTTCGGACTTCGACCAACCCAAGAAATTACAAAAGAATTTCAAATTTTGGTTTTAAACGAAATCGTTTTATCGATACAATTCAAATTATCCTTCATATTCTATTAATCAATTTTAACTCAATTTAAAATTCTAATTCATTTAAAATCTCCAATTTCAATTTTCAAATTCATATTCATTAAAGTTTAAATCGAAAAACTGATAAGAAACTGATGAGGATACGAAGTAAGAATTTCCTATAATGATTCATAGGGCCATCATCACACCGAAACTTCTTCTTGTAACTGTCACGAAGCAATCAAAAAGAAATTGGAATCGAATCAAAGGAAATTGATAAGAAAGTCATTTTCACCGTTGTAGGGTATTGACCATTTATAGTCGTATCCCCCTTCCCCCTATCTCGTTTTCTTCTTGCACTCATATTTACTATCGGTGAACAGTAAGAGAATTTACTAAGGCATTCAAACGGATATCTTAGGGATATACTCATTCTAGGGATACTTCACTCTATCTCTAATGAGTTACTTAATGTGTTATACTCCTGAGCTAAAGTTTAACCTTAGCTCTGATACCAAATGTAACGACTCGAATTTTGCCCGCTCAAAAATCGACATCCATACTTCAAATCGTATTCGAATGCCATAGATTCGACCGTTCAAATCCGATTCGCCGGAGCTTATAACAACATTAAGTAAATAACACAGCGGAAAAAAAAGAATAATACATTGATATACAGCTTTGATACAATATCTGATACAACAGATGATCCAATAGATATCAATATACATCAGAGATATGATACAATAAATATAGCAGCGGAAAAGAAACAGATATCATCAGCAGCGGAACAATATAACTCTAAGGTAGTCTTCAAAAGAGAACTCCAAAACCGCAACTCCATTTCCAAGAACCAATCCAGTAATAACTCGAACCCCCAATCGATGCACCTAGCATAAGAAAGTCTGGTCCGATCCAAAGACTGAACTAACTCCAGATAATCCACTACATCTGACTATCTGAAAAACCCAACTCTAGACTGCTCGTGTAGAAAATAATGAGCACCCAGAGTTTAGGAAAGAAACAATAAACTCCGGATCAGTCGTGGGACTGGTGTGAGCAACAAAAACAGTTTATCTTTTAAAGCATTCAACAAAAGATTTTCAAAGTCAATTCGCAATGCTTTTTAAAAATGAGACTACGATAAGGCCTCCCGCACACACACACAATGCAAACGCAGAATCGGAGGAGATTTCTCCTTATGATAGTCAAAGATGCTTGATACGCATTAAAAAGAACATTTGTTATTATTACTAGTGCATAGTGTAGAGAAAATTCATTTCGAAAATAAAGATATAAATCTTAGCCGACATAGACATTTCGAACTATGCCTACTATAGCTACCATCCAAACAGTGGGGCGCCACCATAAGTGAATGATAGGTTCTACAGCTAAAACCGTACACGGTACGTATTTGAAGAATGGATTTTCCAACAAATGGTCAGGCCAAGCAACTTCCCATTGCCACATGGAAACGCCTCTGGAAGGACTCCCCGAGAACCAAACCGTTCTCTGCTAAACAAGGCCGGGAACCCCTTTTCCCAAAGGATATTACAAACCCTCAGATATACCACCCCCGGTCCTTTGGGACCTTTAAACGAGAGCTCTCTAACCAACATCACACCATAATAATAAGTGTTTCAACATGAGTAAGTATCTGGGCTCCATACCATGATACTACCCTTTTCCAGAAGGAATGGTCATACCTTTGGGACGCTATCCCTGAAAACCTTGCCGCACAATTCCTGTTTCAACCATTACCGGTTTGTGAGGCTCGACGAAGTCTCGTCCACAAAAACACACTTTATACAAAAGCCATGCTTTGGGTCAACAAATGATCATAGAAATGATCACAAAGATAAACGATCAAACAAATGATCCTATCACAAATGATCAACACAATGATCATTTAACAGCAATACTCAGCATGTCACATTACCAAATTGGGAATATATCGCTGATAACCTTCAACTACATAACCTCTGAGCTCGTACGTCTCAGAGAAGGGTGTTAAGCTAAGAGAATAAATTCTCCGCCACCAACAGAAATATATTTGAAAGAAATCAGCTTTATATCTCAAATTGTAATGTCAGACATAACAATCCATACAAGTCTGTTCTTGGTTCGAACAGAACCGAAGGCACTTCTTACGAAGCCCTTGCAATCCGGCTATTCACAATCCCGATCGGATTTCCCATCACTTAGGAAATCTCTATACCAGGAGCTACCCAGTGCAGAGACAATCGATAGGTTATCTTATTGTTCTTGCAAACACCCGGTCTTCAACACCGATCTTCAAATGCTATCCATATACGACGTATCACATATTCGGAATGGGTTATACGATCCAAAGGTCCTTTCCCGGCTAACCCGAATAGTGAGCGCAACATTAAAAACATATGGATACGGGATTTCAATTAAGTCACAACTTAATAATTCAAAACTTTCTTTTCAAATGGTTTAAACCAATTGCCATTTCAAATCTTTTAACAAAAGATTTATTTCATAAAGTTCACCTACTTTCACAAATATTCATTCCTGGATTTCAAAACAATTCCAATTCAATTGGATTTAATTCATTAACTCTTTAAATTAAGATTTAACTTATATCTTTCAAAGTTCGTTCCCAAATATTCTCTTTCAAAATTCGTTTCCAAATATTCATCTATAACTTGGAAGACTATTTCAGTTTAAACTTGAAATCCTTTTTATACAATTTGAAATCCATTTCTCCTATGAAAGCTTTCTTTTATCATTTAGAAACAACTGTGTTATTTCGGAAAAAACCTTATTTCATTTATACAAGTTATAATCTTTGGGTTAATTCAAATTGTCAAAAGAACAATACTTTAAAAATGGTTTGACTCATATATAACTAGTATAATATCGTTATAATCCCTAGTTCAAATCCTAGAATTCAATTTCAAGTATTGAATTCAAATTTAAATCAAAATATTTAAATTTCAAATCTTAATCAAGTTATTCAAAATATATTTCATCTTTGAAATTCCGTTTCAAAAGCTTTTCACTTTAAACCCACTCCATTTCCAAAACATTTGAATTTAAAAATTCAAATACAAAACTATTTTCAAAAATCTGTGACTTAAATCGATTTCCTCGTGAAATCCATATTTGTGTGTGTATGGTGTGGTCCAGGGGTTTAACACACAATAGTGCAACATCATTCAATCATCACAGGTTAAAAACACAGAAATATAGTTGATAAGCGATATAAACTATAACGCTTATCTTACAGATCACAGATATATATCACAGATAAATAAATTACATCACAGATCACAACAAAAATCAAGATATATCACAAAGCATCATATATCAGGGATATCAAACAATTCAACATCCAATATAATCCAAACTTCCATAAGTGGGATCAATTTAATTATCTGATTACTTTAAATCAAATGGGTCATCTATCATAGTTAATTAACATTAATTAATGTCAAATCATTTGATTAATTGTCCTTTAATCATTTATTAATTAAATTAATCAATTTTTTTTTAAAATTATTTAAATAATTAACCTCTAAATTATTTAATTAACCTTTAATTCATTCACTTAACTTGTTAAACATCTTTAATTTAACCATCTTTGTAATTAATTATCATTAACAATTCCTGATTATAAATAAATTTGACATTTAATTATAAATTTACCAATTTTAAATTGCAAATTGATAAACCTCTAATTATTCAATTAATTACATTCTACTGACTCTAAGTAGAACGGATTTGCGGGCCTTAATTAATCATAAATTAATTTATTAACTTCAAAACATGAACTTCACCACTTCTTAATTATCTTTAAAATCAATTATTCTTAATTATCTTTAAAATCAATTATTCTTAATTAACTTTAAAATCAATTATTCTTAATTAACTTTAAAATCAATTATTCTTAATTATCTTTAAAATCAATTATTCTTAATTAACTTTTTAATTAATAACTTTAATTATCGATTAAATAAACTTAATTAATCATTTATTTATTACTAATTACTTAATTAATTTCCTAATCAATTAGTTAAATAATTTATTTTTTTGACTTAATAATCGATTAAAACTATTCAATTTAAACTTGTTTAAAACATTCATAATTTTAAATTCAATTCTTAATTGTTATTAAAACAATTTTTTAACTTAAAAACTTATTTATGCCCAAAACAAAGTTATTAGGCTAATCCCCTTAACAACGAAAATCCAGAGAACCCACTTATTACTCTTCCTATTTCACGAACTTCTCTCGTACTCCACTCCAACTCCATCTTCTTTTTCTCTTTTCCTTTATTTTGCTTGAGTAAAAAAAAATGAATTAACTGTTGAACAACTCAAGTAAACGTGAACACCCCCCTTCCCACATCATTCGAACCGCCACTGATACGCGCCTACGTGGGTGCACGTGCACCATTATTCCGATCATCTCTGATCGTCGCCGAGCCACTACACAAGTCACCATCGACTTCACTGACCAACACACCCTTCCAGTTCGAAGCGGACGAGGCCACATCCAAATCGAGCATTTCCATCCTTCCTGGAACCCAACCTCAACACCAAAACCTGCCTTGTTGAACCACCCCCGGCCACCTGAGTCGCCACCCCTTCGCCTACACACTCGACTACAACCCAGGCACCTCCCCTTCAAGCCCGGCCACGCTCGACGCTACGACGAAGTCGTGGCGATCAAATATTCGAGCACCGGTAAAATTAGGTTTTAAAAAAAGAAACCACCACCACTGTCACCTCCGACGTCGTGACCACCCCTATCCATTTTTCCTCCCACCCCGGTAAGCTCCACCACCTTCAGGAAGAATCGCAGCCACTCCCATCAACCCAATTGCCAGAGGCAACTCAAAATCCCTAAATTGGTCAATAGAGAAATGCTCAATCAACCCTTAACTAAAAAATGTAATCTTAGTTTTAAAAATCAGGATTTTGATCAAGTATTCAATCCATCTCCCTGAATCCAAGGATTTTGAAGTTTGAGTTTAGAATAAATATGAGTTTGCTCAGTAGTTCTTTAAATTCCAGAGACCAAAACAATTCGTTTAACTAAACTAAAATTTTAAACTAACATCTATGATATAACAATCATATTTCATTTGTAACTTAATTCTTAACAAAGCCTAGATCAGGAGATAAAGGAATTTTAAATCAACATGAGCTTGGATTTTTTTTTTTAACAAAGATGTCTTACAGGTTAAACAAACATACATTCATCCTATATCACACATACACAGCATTTCAACAATGTATAAACACAGATTTTTTTTTGATTATCTTCATACTTAATTCAAGCAATCCAAATACTTAAGTATTTTTAAAAGAAAAAGCTACTCACCTGGCAAATGTTTGAAACAGAGGGTTTGTGAAATTTTTTTTTTTTTTGAACTGGAGATTGAATCTTCAGTATATTGCTTTACAACTTGAATACACAGTGATGTTTTTCTCCTTTTTTTTTATTTTCTCCAGTAAATAGTTTTCAAATGTAAATAGAAGGTGATGATCTTCTTCTCCTTTCTCTTCAGTAAATTGTTTTGAACTTTAAATAATAAGTGATATTTGTTTTCTCTTTTATTTCTGTTTTTTTTTTCTTTGTTGAATTGTTTGAACGAATGAACTAAAGTTTATGGATGTGTAAGTATATATGAAGATTGTTTACAGAGGAAAGGAGGTAGGCAAGTACAGTTTTTATTCTTTTTCTCAGTTTCTTTCTTAGCTTTAATTTTAAATGAAACGAAGTGGTGATGAAGAAGATATAAAGAAAGAAGTATATTGGGATAGAAGTATACAGGGTATACAAAACTGGTACATGTGATATCTTTATCTATTTAATAAGCATGGCTGAAGTATGTTGCATTAAATGTTGAGATGTATTGCATTAAATGCATGAAGCATGTTACATAAATTACCATTGTACAATATCACTTTGTCTATTCCTTTGCCTTGCATTTCTTTGTTACGGCTGATATGATCAATATTTTAGTTGCTGAGATGATATTGTGTACTTGTTTTATAAGCTACAGCCTACATACTTATCTTTTCTTTGCTTGTACTTCTTTGTTTTGATATAGTTACTTACTTTATACTTCATGCTTATGTTAACACTTGGGTTACTTATTATTTTCTTGCTTGCCTATTGTATATGTGTTTCTCATTTTGTTTACAGCAAGTCAATTTGCTTTGTACTTAGTTTGTAGATATTTGTTTTGTTTGCACTATACACATTTGAATGTAGTTTGTTTCTTGTCTTATGACTTTTTAATATAAATAAATTTCCATTTTTATATGTCGTTTTAAATTTAGTTGTGTGTTCACTCTATATTTTTAGTTAATGTGTTGTTTTGAATTTTAACTATACGCATTTATTTTAATATGTTTACTTTATTTTGTTGACTTTATAGTTTATAGTTTATCTCACATATATTTCTATTTCAATTTCTAACTTAATATTTATTTGTATATTTTATTTTAAAGACTTCATTTTGAATTTTCAAATCAATTTATCAATAAATTTCACCATTTTATTCAAAAACTAAATAAATTATCAATTTAAATTAAATTAAAATCCGGGATCGTTACAGACGGTAACTGTGCCATATACTTGACGTGTTTCTCTTAGATATTTTCAGAGTTAAAATCCCTCGATGTTAAGCAAGGAATATCTCGTACCACTAAAATTAAGAAGGATTACATATTTAGTACAAGATTTATAGTCTATTATCTAACTATCAAATAAACAACCATTGCAAATAGGGATTACATCTCCCATGGAAACCATCAAACCTCTCAAAATTAATCTTTCATTGATTAAAATCTCTATGTAAATACTTGGAAATCACTTACATATACTTATCTCAATAGGATAATTATATTCACAAAACACTACATTTCGACACTTAGAAAATATAACCATATACTTATCTCAATAGTATAAGTATATTCACAAACTACTTGACTTTCAAGAGTTTGAAACTTTTCCACATACTTATAAGTGTATAAGTATATTCACCAAACACTTAGAAAGCGTAGTAAAATAATTAATTCAATTTTTGTGGATAATGTAGAATTAGTTGATCTAAGTGAATTAAATAAGGCCTTTACTGATTACTATAAAGATAATTTTGGTAATAAAAACAAACATAGGATAAATGCTTGATGGAATGAGTTTTATCTTATTGAGTCTAGAATAAACCTTAATTATATTGATAATCCTTTTACGGAAGAGAATATTTTAAGGGCTATTAAAGACATTCCTAATGATAAAGCTCCAGGATACCATGGTTTTCCTGTTTTATTTTACAAGCAATTTTGGAATATTATAAAATATGATTTAGTTAATATGTTTAACGAATTTTATAATGGTCGACTACAATTAGGAAGACTTAATCTTGCAAACATAATTCTATTACATAAAATATAGGTGCTAATAATTTGAAAGATTTTAGAACAATTTCTTAAATTAATTATTCAGTTAAAATATTTTTAAAGTTTTATCGAATAGGCTTAAAATAATAATGAATGATTTGATAGATTGTTCACAAAGAACTTTCATTAATGGTAGAAACATCACATAATTTTTCAAGAGTTCGTTAATCATTGATGTAAGAATAATACTACATGTGCACTCTTAAAACTCAATTTTGCGAAAGCCTTTGATTCGGATGATTGGGATTTCCTGAAAGATAGGTTAATGGCTAGAGGTTTTAGTCGTAGAAGGATAGGTTGGATTATGACATTGAGTAAAACGGGTAATTCTAGTATAATGGTTAACGGGGTACTAGAAAATAAAACATACTCAAAGCAGGTTCTATGGCAGGGCGATCCTTTATTGCCTCTTTTGATTAATCTACCTGCTTCTCTAGAACAGTTAAAAAAGCTATAGGAACAGAAATTTGGGTAGTGTAGGAAGTGAAATTACACGTAATGGTATTTTCGTTCTACCGTTTGCATATGACACCATGTGACGACCCGCAAATCCGATCTATTTAGAGCTGGTAATAAACCACACATGTCCAACCCAAATTGAATGAAAAGAATGATAACCATGAGAAAGAAAGAAGAGAGAAGAAGAGAAGAAAGAGAGAAAGAAGAGAGAAGATGAACAAGAGAAATAGAAGAAGAAAGAGAAGGCATAACAGAAGAAACTAAACAATTGCAGAATCTAACAATCATAGTGGAAAAACATATAATATCATATTAATGTTCTTTACAAAACAGAAACTATAATATAATTTACAAATATCCATTAGAGTACAACAATCAATCACTAATCATCAGCCTGGACAATTATAGTGACCTGTCCTTACAAATGTTGATAATTTAAACTACAATGCAGCGGGAAAATAAACATATACATGAATACGACCAGAAGACCTACAGCTCGTCTTCTGAAGCTCTAAAGCATCAAATCTAAACCCGTAAATATACCCGGTTTGACCCGTGCATTGAAAGGGAAGAATGTCCGGATCAGTCTGGTAAATCGGCGTGAGAAATCAAATCTCAACTGAATTTTAAAGTTATAAAACTTTCCTTTAGCAAAATAAAGGTATCACGTAAGACCACGTCCATACATAAACACGGACGGGTTTTTACCTTAAGATAACCAAAACATTTCATATAAAACTTTGTTATATTATACTAGTGTCTAGTATACAAATAATGATTCAAATAGCCGAAATTGTTGCCATTATTAAATTCCAGCATGCTAGGATCTATAAACAAAATGGCAGGCACACAATGGAGAATGAATTTCCATACAAATGATCAGATTAAGGAAATACCACTCCGCAGTACATCTCTAAAGGAATGTACTGAGGCACAGAACATCCACCCTCCATCAACACAAGACCGGTCCTCTTTTCTCGCTAAATAGTACGGAATATGTCATCACCCTGGTCGTTACCGACCTATCCGAGGGCCCTCATAGCATAAATCCATAATAATTTAAAACCCAAACATTATAGCAGGAATAAATATATCTAGAAAAGGCTGATCATATCCTAATGGCTGCGAACCATATAGCCTTGCTGCATCTACCATGTGTCGGTCATTCTGGGTGTGAAGCTTAAGGTCGCGATTACCTTTCACATAGAACATCATCTTCCTTCGAATGTCGCATTGCCATTCCTTCGATCAATATTGACTTTCATAAACATACAATCTTTGAGCTTGTATATCTCAGAGAAGGGTGTTAAGCTAAGAGAAGTTGCCTTCTCCGCCACCAAACAGATGCATGTTTATAAATGTCAATGATGTAATCTCAAAAATCTAATGTCAAACATCCATCCATACAAGTTGTTCAGGAATAGGACAAACCGAAGGCACTCTCCTACCACATCCTATCGAGAATTACCCCTAAGATCACTAGTGAATAGTCCTTGCATTGGATCTTTCAAAATGAAGAAACCAGTGCTACTATATGTATATTGGGAGTTTACCCCCAAATGACCAACAAGCAATACTTCATTATGAAAATCCCAAACATTAATGTCTTACAACATCTGCACATTCGAATGCATATACCTTGGTCCGAAGTGCTTCTTGGATAAATCCAACCCCGGTCTCTCCGAATCAACAATGATAAAGAGGCCAAATATTTAATAGTCAGTTATTTAACTATCAATGTAACAAACAATAATATCTAGCACCATAAGCAATTGATAGGCCTATTTAATTAATCTTTTGTTGATTAAGTATTTACTTCAGTTTATCTTTTAAAAGAATATATTCCCAAACCATTCCAAAATTCTATATTTAGAAAACATTTCCATATACTTATATTAATGATATAAAAATATTCACAAATCATTTCATTTTCAACAATTAGAAAATGTTTCCATATACTTATATCAACGGTATAAGTACATTCAATAGCACTACCATTTAAGGCACGCTAAATAGATTTCAATAACCGTACAACTCTAGAGTTCATACGCCTCCAGTCGGGTGTCAAGTATATGAAGCAATGCTCCTACACCACCAAGCATTTAGCACGATCATAAGAACCAATTCGTGTATTTCACGATGGATGGTCAAAACGTAATTTTATTGAGTCAAAACGAATATTGCGTAAATATCGTCATGACAACCCAAAAACACTAGTATATGGATTTGACTAATACATGTATATGCATGTATATATACCGTATACTATATTAAATAGTTCCTTTCGAAAATCTTTTCCATAAAAAACAATGTTATAGTCATGCCTCCCATACTTCCTGAAAACGTCTATTACAACAATAAATGTTGAACCCTATGTTTCCGTTACTTATCACATTTTAAAACATTTCAAGACCGCTATACTCCATTTGGAATTATTATTTCCAAAACATTTATTTTTGAGAGATAAACTACTTTTCTAAATAATTTAATTCCATTTAAATATTTTTTAAATAAAAATGCATATTTAAATCTCAACATAAATAATTTTCATACTTATAAAACTATTTTGATAAATCTCCTTTCGATTTTTATAAAACTTCTATTTTATAAAATTCCTTTGTTTACAAAATTTTATGTATAAATCATTATTTTATAAAAACTCATTTTACTTAACAAGATCCATTTATAAATCCATTTCTTTAAAAATTAAAATTATTCATAAAATCCATTTACTAAACAAACTTCAAATTTCAATTTTTAATCAACTTTTTTATTTGAAAATATCGCCTTAATAAATCTTTTTATAAACTTATTCAATCTCAAATCAAAGCATTTCATCAAACCCAAACTTTTACAACATCAAAAATCATATTTTTATTTATTTTAAAACAATATCCTTTCTTTTAATAATTCAAAAATCATTAAAACATATTTATACTTCCAAAATTACTTTAAAATCCAGTTCAAATCAAAAACATCATTTTAGTATTTCAAAATATCAAAATAAGGCCCAGTGCTACCATAGCTAAATAAGTAAAATCATATTCAAATCAATAGCATGACATCTAACAAATCACATATCAGCATATATATCAAATAAAATCAATAGCGGTGAGGAATCCTGTTAGATCTCTCCAACTTGACCCCTTGCACCATAAATAGCATATAATCATAAAAATATAATTAACCACTTCAAGGCAGGATTCGCATACAAAAGGTCATTCTCTCTTGCACGAGAACGTAATAGGGTCTCATCTGCTCCAATAGGTGACAATATATCCAAGCCAACTAATATATAAAGTATATCTTCCAAATAAGCAACAAACGTTATAAAAAAAATTATTCTCGCTTATATAAAAATATAAGCAGGCTAAAGAGGTGTAAGTTAACTCACAAAAATGCCAGAAATCACCTAAGCGATCAAATTTGAATTAAAATTGAATGGTTGTTCAATATAACTCAAAATTCCAACTAGTTACAAATTCATTCAATTCAACTCCATAGCCTATTGCTTGTTGCTACTAACGCAACGCAACTTCTCACACTCGAAATGAATCTTGTATGTATAAGTTGTGATTAATTATCATTTTAATAATTAATTATATAATTAACATAACTTAAATATAAATTAAAAAATTTAAATCTTTATCGTTCTCCCTCCTAGGCTTCCTGACCCAACGCGTGCTTCAAGCCGTGATATATGTTTGTTTTTCTCGTTCGTGAATCACCTCGTTCGTGAATCACGCCTCCATCCCCAGGCGCCAACATCGTTGCTTGCGCCCACCTCCCCCAGCCGCGCCGCCCTCCACTTGCGCTACCATTACCCATGGCCGCGCGCGTACGCGTGAAAACGTTGATCGCCGAAACTTATTTGCAGCATTGAATGTGGCAATTTTCTAGTCGCCTCTGCTCGTAGTTAAAAAATATGATCATACCTTAGCTTCGTAACATTGTCCTTTACATTTCTCTAGTTGAAGTCGTTGGCTAATTTTGCATCAAGAGGCTCCAATCAATGCGACGACCCATATTTCAAAAGTTTTAAATTAACAATAATCCCCACATGACCAACTCAAACAATCTGAAACACAGATAATCGATGAGGTTAATTAAGAAGATAAGGAAAGAAGAAAACAAACATAGAATCTCGTAGCACAATGACAAAATATAATAATCAAATAAACAATTCATGAAATTGCTTATACTATACATTTAATTATAATTTATAGGACATTTATCGGAGTTATATATATAATACAACAATAGAATAATGTAGTAGAACACATGATGCAGGCGAATAATATTAGTAATAATAATATATCAAACCTTTGTCTTCATCCTCCAGGGAATAATTTTCAATACGTTGAAAACTCAAGGCTGATCTGAGCGTAATAAAAAGGCAAAACACTCAAGTCATGACTAAAATATCCTTATTTGAGTCAAATCAATAAGAATGTAATGGCGTTAGAGAAGTTTACGAGGTTTTTCATCTCCTATCTAGTGTAAAACATGCAAGCAATAACTCAAGAGATGTTATGGAATTTTCCATCTCTTAAGGATCCGTCAAACTATTTATATATAGTAGAATATGCTATATATATGTGATGTCTAATCAGTAAAATAAATATTGTTCTTAGCGCTAAGGCTTTACATTAATACCCCTTAACGCATTTTTAAGCATTGTCGGACAATTTTCATATAACATCCCAATAGCACGTCGAGGGATAGGTATGTGCCATGATACGACAACATTACACCAAAATCGTAGTGGTCTCATATGGGTATGAAAGTACGACAAGGCACGTGAGGCAATGCCCAAGGTAGGACACTACCAGTTCGGATCGTAGGGCTGGTGATAACACATCATAGCCACGATCACGGACCACGCACATCCATCCCACATCGTGTCAAAGAGAGGTTATCCTAAAATCATGGTGCACCAATCGAAACTAACAACAAGGAATATAGTATGGACCGAGTCCAAAGAAAATAGAAGAATGGATGTCCGCTAGTGATAGCTA
This sequence comes from Allium cepa, assembly GCA_030765085.1. NCBI lineage: Eukaryota > Viridiplantae > Streptophyta > Magnoliopsida > Asparagales > Amaryllidaceae > Allium > Allium cepa. The sequence goes on from CM060946.1 coordinate 77,778,524, forward strand.
GCCTGCTTGACCCTATCAAGCTGTCTCGTTTTAGTCATTTCAAATTGGCACAAGTGTTGGTGTCTATCCATCATCATTTTCTTTCCATAAATCCAGAAAACGTAAGCCAAATCTAACCACTTCGTTCTGGAGTCTCCTCTGCGTACACAGTTGTTATAGTGGTTCCAATATTGATAGAGAGTATGCCAATAAGAGGCCTCGATCTCTTTAATAACCAAATGTCGTCTACACCACGGTTGGTTCTTTTACATTTCAAAACGATTCATACATGATATCAAAATATTATATTTGCTTCAAATATCTATTCACTTCAAAATATCATATTTATTTCAAATATGTCAATTTCACTTGAAAATCATTTTCATTCCAATATCTTGATTTCACTTTCAAAATCGTTTTGAATTTCAACTAAGTTTATAACTTCAATTTAACCCAATTCGCATTTAAATCCACGATTTAAATATAAACATTCCAACCTTGAGCAGTTTGAATTTTTAGAAAATAGTTTGATTTTTTTAAATAGTTTAAAAAGTTAAAATAGTTTGATATAAAATAGTTTGAGTATTGAAAATGGTTTATATAGTAAAATAGTTTGGAAAATCAAAATAATTTGAATACATAAGAAGATAGATTTTAAACAATTTATATTAAAATAATTTAGTTGAAAATAGTTTCAAAGTTAAACTAAATCAGATCCAAATCTTTCAATTCAAAATTATTTCAATTTCCATTTTAATTTAAATCGATTCAATTCTGATTTCAATTCGAATTAATTTCCATTTCATTCCAATTCTCAATATTAAACCATTTTAGTTTATGTAAAGTTTGAGTTCAATTTCTGAATATCTATTTAAATCACTTAATTCAAATTAAAGTTCAATGTTTGAATTTAATGTTCAAAGTTTTAACATAATTTAATTTCGAGCCGAATTTGAAATATCCTTTTAAATTATTTTAACTTTTTAATATTTCAAAGTTTAAGCAAAAGTTACAAACTTTTCAAACAAATCAATTTTCATTATTCAAATCATATTTCATACATAACTTCAAACTTCCGAATTCAATTTTTTAAACAATTTCTGTTAACCAATTTCAATTTCAACATTTCAAGCTCAGTTCGAAAATAATCCAATTCCCATATTTCAATTCAATTTTATTTTCATGAAGAAAAATCAATTGAATAAATTTGAATCCAAGAATTTAAAATCCTTTAATTTAACAAATCCGGTGTCCGTATATAATTTTCTATCATATGGCCAGTGAGCAATTAGTTCATTTTTAATTTTCGGGATGGACATATATAATTTCAATCCAAAATAAATGTCATAGGTATATGTCATTTCAACCTATTTCTTGATTTATTCAAAATAATTCAAATAACAGTTTTGTATACCGTCAAATAATTTACAAGGTTATAACAGGATATATAAAAATAAATAAACATCCAAATCATCCAAAATATCAACCAATAACATTTATCACAATCAACATTCCAAAACAGTCAATATATCACAAAAATTAACCTGTTATCAATAATTGAGAATTTAACTAGTAGTTTAATTCCAATTTTCATTTAACTATTAATTCAAAATTCCTAACATATAAATTGTTAGGAAATCAAATCTACTGTTCGATGACAAGAACTATACAATGAAAATCGAATATGCATATATATTTCTATTTACAGGTAACTACTAAAGTAACATCACTAGAGAGACAAGAACGAAGCTCAAAGAACATTACATGAGATGACAAGTCGATAGAATCAATAGAGCAATGACACAGATACACAAAAAACAACATGCACAAGACCAGATGTCTGGGTGCACTAGCCAGACGTCTGAATAAATGCTTTAGATTACAAACCAGACAGAATCAGACGTCTAGTTAATGTACTCAGACGTTTGAAAGACTACTATATATAAAAAATATATAGAGCTAGACATCTGAGACATATTCCAGACGTTTGGAACTGAACTCAGATTTTGAAATTCAAATAACAACTTCCACATTTGAAGAGACATCTTCGCTTCTCTTGGCTGCAACTCTTCATCTCCATCAGAAGCGAACATAGAATACTTGTTAATGGATGCAACTACTCAAGGAATCACTCTACCACTATAAATAACATCAAGAATCCAAGAGAAGAAGTTACCTTACTTTCTTGTCCTCTTTACTCTTATACTCTGACATATTCTTGATCTATAACAACTATATATTTGTATTTCACTCTTCCATATATTCAGAACTCTTCAGTTAATATTCTCTAGACTTTCAACTAAAGCATTTGTACTTAATAGTCAATATTCGTGTTATAGAACACACAGTTGACAAGAACAAGCTATTGTAACCAATACTATTCCTCCAAGCGAAGTGAGGGTGTTTGATAGTCGAATTCCAAATGGGAGCTTCGGGACTGGACGTAAGACAGGAGGTCCGAACCAGTATAAAATCCTGGTGTGCTTAGTCTGTATTTTACTAGATTAATTTTATATTAGTTACACCATATAGTTAGTCACATATACTTGCATACACACTACACGATCCATCCTATAGATTTTCATTTGGTATCAGAGCAAGGTTTGATCAAAGTACAGTAACACGTTTTTGAATCATTTTAATATGGCAAGTATTTTTCAAGAAGGACAATCCACAACACGACGCCCACTTTTTAATGGCTCTTACTATGCATATTGGTCACTACGTATGAGAATTTTTATAGAAGCTAATGGTATAGAAATTTGGTCAGCCACTCAAGATAAATATGAAGCACCTACAACTGCTATGAACACATGGACCGATGCACAAAAAACAACGTCTTTTAATAATGCCAAAGCTATGAATGTTTTATTTTGCTTATTAGATAAAAATGAATTCTCACGCGTCATGCTATGTAACACGGCATTTGATATTTGGCGCACTTTACAAGTCACACACTATGGCACTAATAAATTTAATCAAACCAAGATTTCAATTTTAAAAAATCAATTCTCATCATTCAAAATGAAATAAAATGAATCTATAGTAGATATGTACTCTAGATTTCAAACCGTTCAACATGATTTAATGGCACTTGGAGTCAAATTTACAAATTTTGATTTAGTATCTAGAATACTCATTTCTTTAACTCTAGTGTGGGAAAGAAAAGTATTAGCTATCGAAGAAGCTAATGATCTTTCAGCACACTTAGTTGAAGAATCGATAGGAAATTTAATGTTCTATGAAGCTAATTTACAGGCATGAAAATAACTAAATTCGAAAAAGAAGAACATAGCATTCCTAGCGACAAATGAAGACTCCGACTTAGACGAAGAAGAAATTGTATTTATTGCCAAAAATTAAAACAAACTCAAGAAGGTTAGGAAAATGGCTAAATTTCAAAAAGGAGGAAAATCAAGCTCAATGAATCAAACATCAATCAAATGTTATAAATGCGATCAATTTGGACATATAAAGAAAGACAGCCCCAATCTCAATAATGAAAAAAAGTAGAACAAATTTGAAAAAAATCAAAAAGAAGAAGGCTTTCAAAGTAGCATGGTTTACTCGGATTCTTCATCATCTAAAAGTGATAGTGATAGTGATAGTGACGGAGAACAAGCTAATGTGTGTTTTATTGCACAAACTGATGAGGTATGTCTCAAACTTAGCTATGTCGAATTATTAGAACTTAGCATGGAATTAGATGATAAATTTAGACAAATTAATAAATTGAACAAAGAGCATATAGCCAAAATAAATAGACTAGAATTTGAAGTAGGAATGTTAAAAGATGAAAAAATTTATCTTAAAAGAAGAACTAGAATTATATCAAGAAAAAATTAGAAATAATTTGATAGAAGTGAGGCTATTGCTATTGATTTTGATAAAACTAAAATAATAAAAGATAATTTGTTAAAAGAAAATGTCAACTTGAAGAGTAATATTGAAATTTTGAAAATTTATAATTTATAATTAAAAGAAAAATTAGATAAGTTTACAAATAATGTTTCAAAATTTAATAAAGGAAAACAAGATTTGGAAAATCTTATCAAAACCTCAAAATCATCAGGTAATAGAAATAGAATAGGATTTAAAAATACTGCTAAACAAAAATGAAATGATGCTAAGAATTATAGTTATAAAAAGACTAAAAGTTTACCTAAGTCTAATATGAATATCGAAAATATGAAAATTGGGATTCCTAAGACAAATAATAATTTGATTAGAAAAAACATATTAATAATATTTTAGAAAATGTAGTCCATAATAAAAATTATATCTATAAAGGACCAAACCATATTAGGTATGGCTACCTTCTTCTAACATCTAGGACCCTAACAAAATATATGGGTACCAATTAAAACATCTTTTATTTTGCAGGTATCCAAAATAAAAAATAAGGAGAAATGGATACAAGATAGCGGATGCTCTAAACATATGACAGGAAATTCAAAAATGTTATCAAATATAACATACATCGATGGTGGAACAATAAGCTTTGGAGATAATTCAAAAGGATATGTCGTGGGCATTGGAGAAGTCATCAACTTTGATATTTCTAACTCTACTGTTAATACGAATGTTTTATTAGTAGAAAATTTAAAACACAACCTACTAAGTATTAGTCAATTATGCGGTAAAGGTTTTCAAATAAATTTTGAAAAAGATAGATGTAGTATTTTCGATAATATCAAATAACTTGTATTTGAAGGTTTCAGAAACAAGAATATTTATGTAATAAACATAAATATAAATACAAACTCAAATTTATGTTTAACCGACAAACATAATGACCCATGGTTATGGCATAAACGATTTTGCCATATCAATTTTATATATATTAATAAATTAGCAAAATATGAGCTAGTTAGAGGTTTACCTAAAATAAATAACAAAGTAGAAAAGTTATGTGACGAATGTCAAATTGGAAAACTAAAGAGAAGTTCTTTTAAAACTAAAAATAATATTTCTACAAAACAACCATTAGAATTATTACGTTTGGATTTATTTGGTCCGACGCAATACGATCTATAAATTACAACAAATATGTTTTCGTAATAGTTGATGATTTGTCAAGATATACACGGACTTTATTTTTAAAACATAAAAGTGATACCTTTGGTATGTTTAAAATATTTGCTAAAAGAATTAAAACACAAATGGATTCGAAAATTAAAATATTCGAAGTGATTATGGCGGAGAATTTGAAAATGATATTTTTACAAATTTTCGCAATAAGAAAGGAATGAGTCATAAATTTTCTTTTCCTCGCACACCTCAACAATATGGTGCAGTAGAAAGAAAAAAACGTACGTTACAAGAATATGCATGAACACTACTAAATAGTAGTGGTCTACCAAAACATTTTTGGGCTGAAGATATTGCCACAGCTTGTTATGTGTTAAATCGAGTAACCATACGTCCTATGACTAAAAAAACTTGTTTTGAAATATTTTTTGGAAGAAAACCTAAAGTATCATACTTTAAAACTTTTGGATCAAAATGTTTAATATTAAATACAAAAGATAATTTAGGAGAATTTGACCCGAAGGCCGATGAAGGAATCTTTGTTGGATATTCGGATCGCAGGAAAGCATATAGGATTTTTAATAAATGAAATAATATTATTGAAGAAAGTTTACATGTCTCATTTGAAAAAAAAATTCTTAACCATCATACTAGTGATGATGAAGAAATAATTCCAATAACAAATACAACAAACTCTATTGATAATGAGACAAATGTGCAAAATGATATTTGATATCATACCCTAGAATTCTTAAGGATCGTCCAAAAGATAATATCATTAGAGATCTTAATTCTAAAGTAACTAGAAATCAACTTAATCAAATAAGCCATATAGCATTTATGTCAAATTTTGAACCAAAAATTATAAAGAAGCTTCAAGAGATAATTTTTGGATAATAGCTACGCAAGAGGAATTAAATCAATTTGAACGTAATAATGTTTAGGAATTAGTACCAAGACCGGAAGACCAATCGGTTATAGGAACAAAATGGGTATTTAAAAACAAAGCAGATGAAAACGGAAATATTGTAAGAAATAAATCACGTTTAGTTGCTCAAGGCTATAATCAAGAAGAGGGTATCTGTAGCGACCCAACTTTCTAACACCAGAAAGTCGCATCACTAATTAAGAAAGAAAGGGATAGAAGAAGAAGAGAAAGAGAAAGAAGAAAATCAACAACATCAGATAACTCACAACGGAACGAATGAAATATAATATATCACATAAAATATTGCATAGTATCATATTACATCAGAGTACACAACTTATACAACACATATTAGACACTTATATACATCCGTCTAACTATACGACTCAAGATATCACAAGATACAAATACAATACAAACACAGCGGAACCATAATATATCTACACGTGGAAGCCTCGTGCTCCATATCTCCTCCAGAATTCATCAAGCTAACCTGAATCCCTCGACCACTCATACATAATATGAGTACCCAAGAGTTTAATAAAACAGAAAATAAACACTCGGGTCAGACAGGGGTCTGGTGTGAGTAAATGGGTTAAAATTGTTTAACTTTAGAAAATCCTTTGAAAAGAAAAGGTATCACGTAAGACTTTCCACACATAAACATGGAAAAGTTTTTACCTTATGCTAACCAAAACATTTGATAGGAAATCCAGTGATATTATAATAGCGTCTAGGGTTTTCAAGTAAATAAGAAATAGCCAAAATTGTTACATTATTAAATTCCAACTACTAGCCACAAAAGTGGGTAATACAGACAAAACCGTAGGGTCTCGTAGGAATAATGGGTTTCCATCAATGGCAGGGCTACCGGGGTACCGCCCGTCGCAGTACGTGGCCTAGATCACAGTACCGAGGATTACGCCCAATCCCCTGCATCATAAAGCCGGAACCATTCCTTACTGAACAGTCCCGAGTAAGATCACCCCGTGGTTGGCGCGACCAACCACCCACAAAGCCAAAAAAGGGACATCTAGACAGGAATGACCTCACCCTGAAATAGGTGCTACGCACCTAGCCTTGCTGCACCTCCCCTATTTTAGCCATTCCCCGTTGATGAGGCTTGAGGCTGCGATTACCTTTATAGAACACATCTATCTTAGAATGCTCATCGTCTACCTGACGATGTTCTCAAAGCATTCAATCCATACAAGTTCATTCCGGGTTCGAATGAAACCGAAGGCATTATCTCGTTGCACTCATTTTGGAATCACCCTCAGAGTCAACGGCCATAGCCCTTGCACTCTGAATCACCATCTCGCACCTGTAAGTACTATCTCCGTCAAACTCATCACGGAATCACCCCCAGAGTTATACTGACGTATAGTTCTTACACTTCGAGTCATCACTAAGCTCCACTTTGATTCACGTCCTAACGTTTAATTTGGATCGATGTGGTTTTCGGATCTCAAATATGGAAACCCGATCCCGGTCTCACCGAAATCCAAACGCCATTTTAATGTCCAAGTTATTTTAAAGGGTTTAAAACATTTAAAACTTATATTCAGGATCATATAAACGGATAGATGAATCACATTATCACAATAGATAATTCATATCAAACATTCATCTCACAAAGCAGCATATCACATATCATAGATATCCAAATCATCTAATATCAACCAATCACCCAATATAATCAATCAATATAAATCATTCAATATCAATCAATCATCCAAAAGAAGAATTGATTAACTCTTAATCAATTGGATTACCTAAATCCTTCTTCATTAATTTATTCCAAATAAATTAATCATCTCTTAATGATCTTCCTTATTTAATCTTTCTTGATTAATTATCTTATAATTACTCTCAAGTAATTATCCTTAACCGTATACAGTAATTAACCTTTACTTACTATCATTAATCACAATAATTAATGATCCTTTATTTTCTTCCATTAATTAATTAACTATAATTAATTACATTAAACCTTAATTAATTACAATTAATTAATCACACTTAAATTAATCACGTTTATTAATCAGCCTTGATTAATTCATTAATTATATTAACTAATGATCCTTAACAATTTCTTTAATAATTAAATAACTTGTAATTAATCATCCCATTAATCATAAACAGTAATTAATAATTCGTAATTACTTATCTTAATTAATTAGCTTCTTAATTAATTATATTAACCCTTTGATTAATTAATCTAATTAATTAATCTTTAATTACTTCATTAAGTAATTATTATTCAATTAAATTTAATAAATAATCCTTAATTAATTACCTTATTAATTAATTACATTTTAATTAATTACACTTAGTAATTAATCTTAAATTAATCACATTAATTAATTAATTAATCACATTAATTAATTAACTAAAATTAACTAAGTAATTAACTCTTAATTACTTACATAAGTAATTATCTTCTAATTACTTCCATTAGATGATTACTCTTTAAATCAATTACCTTAACAAGTAATTAATTCTATCATTAAATAATCCTTAATCCATTAATTAATTAATTACTCCATAATTAATTAACTTCAAACCCATTATATTAATCAATTCCTTAATTAATAACATCAAGTGATTATCCATTAATCACTTTCATTTAATTACTCCCATGAGTAATTTTCATTATTTACTTGCATAAGTAATTTCCATTTTTAATTACATTCAATAATTAACCATTAATTACTTCATTAAGTAATTACACTTAATTAATTCACAATTAAGTGATTATTTAAAATTAAATAAACAATTAACTAATTAATTAAAATTAATTAATCAATTAATTAATTAACTTCTTATATTTAAAGAAACTCCTTAATTAATTAAGAAAATCATTCATCTTAATTAATTCTTTACTTATTAATAAATCATAATATTTTAAATATACTTTAGTTCATATCCAATTTATTTATCCTTATTTGAAAATAAAACATTTAGAAATCAAATTGGAAATTTAAAACACTTTAATTATCCAATTTAAACTTATTTATTTTCAAAAAAATTTGAAAACTTTGTTATTAAAAACGTTACTTCAAAATTTAACTTAAAACTTTGATAAAATAATTAAATTCAAAACACTCTTTTAAATGGAAATTCAAAATTTAATTAGATAATTATTTTCAAAAACAATCATCTTACAACATTTTAAATTTGAAATATAAATTTAATTTACATTTTTAAATGTTTGATTAACATTTATTTTCAAAGAATAAGTTTTTAAATTGTAAACTTATTTTCTGTTTGAAAGACTTAGGCTTAATTTTATTTATTTCAACAATCTGTTCAATTTTGCAACTTCATCACTACACGGAACTTACTAAAAGCAACAATCTAAAAACACTCGAGTTTGAACCCCAAAATACTCGAGTAAGCCCCGAAGCAAAACCAGCACCCTTCAACTTCGAGTCGATCGAGATGAAATGCGAGTGCTCCTTCGAGTCTTCAACTCGTCTTCCCAGTTCATAAATTTTCCAGTGTACAGAACGTACATGGTGCACATGCACTACCAACCCAAAAAACTCCGACCATCAATCGATCGCCGACCAACCCCAAATGACTTCGACGACCTGCTCCTCAACCCAGATTGAACAAAACATATTCAAATCAAAATTTGAACTTCATCTTGTAAAACTGTAGAAGTTCGAACCACAAAAACCCAACCACCACTGATGATCTTGCCGTCGAAATCTTCAATACCTTTTCCAAAGCATCGTCGTGACTCCACGCTACCCTTCCCCATGTCACGATCGCCTCCGGTCCATCATTCACGTCGTAAAGTTCACGACAGCAAAGCCGAACAAAATACAAGCTAAAACCCTAGTTCATTCAAATTCGAACAATTCACTTATTGAAAAAAAATCAATTGCATTTTTCCCAACATCTACAACCTAAGAACAAGATTCGATCAAAATTCTAGCTCAAACCATCATGTTGTTCTTCGGCAAATCGCCAAAATCCCCAAATCGAACAAACCCAAATATAACATTAAATATCCAACTAAAAATTACAAATTCCATATCAAAATTCATGATTTTCCATCATGATTACATGCACGTAGTTCAATTTTGAATTTAAGGTAGTTAATTTTTAACAAATATTCCAATTTTACTGTTAACCCCTTTTTATAATTATTTGTTGCTTTAAAAATTATGAAACTATTTTTAAAATTTCTACCTAACATTAACATACAATTTTCATTTACATATCAAGTTCAAATAAGGCTTAGATTTGAAAGATTTTTGCATCTTCCTTTTAGAAGAACAACTTCTGTAATTATACAGAGATGAACATAAACAGGTTCATCTATAACCAGACATGCCATACCCTTAATCTTGCATATACAACTGTACTAATGTAAACATGTATTCAATATCATAGCAAATTCAACACATGCAACAATAAATTCAACTGTAGGTTTGTTAAAAACTGTTTTAAGAAGAATTTACTCACCTCTTAATTGCAGAGGACAGAGCAGGTTTTTGAATTCTTCCAGGCCTTTAATCTTAAATATGGATAATGTTTGATGTTGAAAATCTTACTGCATGTCTTCAATTGATGTTTTTAAAAGGTTGAACAGATGTTGAACTTACTGAGTTGACCTTCACTTGAATTGCAGGTTAGAAAGTTGCAGTTTTGATTTTGCTGTGAAGAACTTTGCTTGCAGATTTTATTTTCAGATTTTACTATGCTTTTGGATTTTAAATCTCAGGTTTTGAAAAAGATTTCTGGTTTGCCATTAATTTGAGTTAAGAAAAGAGAGCAGAGAATGAAAGTGTTGCGTAAAAAAACTAGTTTTCTTCTTAAAATATTTATTAAAAATTAAGATAAAATATTACCACTTGTTGATAAATTGAACAAGTGTCTCAAGCATATTTTAAAGAGTTTACAAGTGTTAAATTTCTTTGTTTAAATTATTTAAGCTATAAAGGTATTTATGAAGTATTTTATGTGCATATAAAATGTTTTTTTTATGTAAATAAGCTTTTGAATTTAGATAAATATACAAGTGTTAAAGATATTTATAAACATTTTTTTTATACATAGCTTATATTTTTAAAACAAATAAATGTATGATATATGTATTTTTAAAATTTAAAACATTTATATTTATACATCTATAACTATTTTAATTTAAGCATTTTAAAGAAAACAAAACAAAACTTTTATTAAATCTTTTTTAAACTATCATATTTAAAAACAAATAATTATCTTATAATTGAAAACAATTGAATTAATCTCAAATTAACTTTTGAAAAATATTAATTTTAAAACAAAGCTTTAAATTACAATTCATACATATATAAATTATAAATAGATTATATTAAATTTTCAAAACAAAATCCAAATTATAACATATCCATACATATATATTACAATTTGAAAATTCATCTTTTATTTAAAACAAAAGATATGTCTATTCACAATATATATACCAATATATATATATTATAAATAGAATAGAATTTTATTAGCTTTGAAAAATAATTCTTATCAATATTATATTGTTAAAAAAATATTGATCAAATTGCCAGATTAAATATTTATTAACCTTTAAAAGATTAAATTTACCAACTTGAATTAAAATCATAAAGAAAATTTTATCAAATCAATTTAATTATTAATACAGATTATTAAATTGATATTGCCTAAAATTCCGGGTCGTCACAGTATCGACTATGATGAAACCTTTATTCCAGTAGCAAGATTGGAGGCCATTCGTACATTACTCGCATTTGCAACCCATCATAATTTTAAACTATTTCAAATGGATGTCAAAAGTGTTTTTCTAAATAGTTTTATTAAAGAAAATGTATATGCGGAACAACCCCCATTATTTGTTCATGAAAATTATCCTGACCATGTTCTTCAGTTACACAAAGCATTATATGGATTAAAACAAGCTCCTCGTGGGTGGTACGGACGTCTTGAAAATCACTTAATTACATGTGGTTTTCAAATAGGCAAAATCGATACAAACTTATTTATTAAACGAGAAAATAATGATATTTTAGTAGTATAAATTTACGTTGATGATATTATATTTGGTTCAACCAATGAAAATCTATGTGACCAAGTATCAAATATTATGAAAAATGAATTCGAAATGTCACATATTGAAGAATTGAATTTCTTCTTAGGTTTACAAATAAAACAACTTGAAAATAGTATTTTTTTTCATCAAGAAAAATATTATAATGATCTATTACATCGTTTTGAAATGGATAAAACTTCGACCAAATCAACACCAATAAGTACTACTGTTCACTTAGAAAAGGATGATAACGGAAAAGATTTTGATGAAAAATTGTATCGCAGCATGGTTGGTTCTTTACTCTATTTGACGGCTAGTCGACCCGATATTATGATGAGTCTATGTCTTTGTGCTCAATTTCAAGCAAAACCAAAAGAATCTCACCTAAGAGCCGTTAAACATATTTTACGATATATATCTAGTACAAGAGATTATGGTTTATTTTACCCTAAAAGATCATCATTTAAACTAGTTTCATATAGCGATGCGGATTTCGGTGGATGTAGAACAAATCGTAAGAGTACTAGTGGCACTTATCACTTATTGGGCAATTATTAGTTTCATGGCTTAGCAAAAAGAAAAATTGTGCTTGTTTATCTACTTGCGAAGCCGAATATACCTCAGCAGCTCTAGCATGTGCACAAGTGATATACATGCAACAAACACTTACGGATTATGGCAAAATTATCGATAAATCTCCAATATATTGTGATAACATGAGTGCAATAAATTTATCAAAAAACCCTGTCAATCACTCCTGAACTAAGCATATAGATATACGACATCATTTTTAACGAGACAATGTTGAAAAAAGAATTATTTCATTAGAATACGTAAACACCGAAAATCAAATAGCTGACATCTTTACAAAACCACTAAATGAACAAAATTTTATTAAACTCCGAGTGATTTAGGGATTGCTCTCTTCATGATCTGCTCAAATAATACTCACTCCTTCTTTTAGTCTATGATTAGCCAATAATTTTTCTATCCACAAATTATAATTAAATTCTGCACCTTTGTTTTTTTAGTTAGTTTTTTACAAATTTTCTATAAATAATCTTTAAACTTCTATGTAAACAGTTATACAACAAAAAATATATATACACAATTCATATTTTTTAAGAAACAAAATATAGTCATGTCTTCTGAAAATTCTTTTATATCCATCTCGACACCTAAGACAGATTGCTCGGTCGATATACCACAACGGCTTCCTACACCCACACCAAATCAGGAACCGACGTATAGGTGGTCCTCATATCACACGGGATTCACTCCCGATAGCAAGAAGACCAAATGATCTTTATTTGTCTCTCCTAACACAAAGGAGAAAATTGATGAAATTCATCACTATCATAAACAACAAATAGATCTTCAAAGAGAACTATATTTTGAACAAAAAGTTACAGCACGTCGGCTAAGCTTTTTGGAGCAAGTAGCGATGAAGTTTTGTACGTCATGGAAGAAATATGTCCATGAACCGCTTCCAAAGCTTTGTAGTTCCTTGGATCCCTCTTCTTCCTATCGTACCCCTTTGGATCCTTCACCAAGACGATTCTCTGGCTCCCCGAGAACCTACAAGCGTGGAAATATATGGTCTCCACTTAAACCTCGGAGGGATAACAAGTCAGAAGACTGTAAAACTCCATCGCCATCTAAATAAATTACGTTTTTATTTTATGTGTATCGATGTTTATTTGTTATTTAATTTCACATAAATAATACTACATTTTGTTTTGAAAATAGAGAATCGAGAAATAAGCAAAACCATTAAAGTTTAAGCTATTTTTAGAAAAATTGCCCATTTCAGACGTTTGGATATGGACCTCAGACGTCTGACACTCTGGTATACCTCTATTTTTAGCACTGTGCATATGTCAGACGTCTGTTATATTCCCCAGACTTCTGAAAATTTGCTCTGCCTCCTCGTAATTAAAATCGGACTATTTTAGACGTCTGAAATACGATCCAGACGTCTGAATTATGTCTTTGCCACCAAGTTTAAAAACTTGACCTATTTCAGACGTTTGATATTTTACCCAAACGTTTGGAAAAACTCTTTGACTATCATTTTTTTACAAATTCGATCAAACTAGATGTTTAGCAGATAAACCAGGCGTCTTAAGTTATCTACTATATTCGAATTAGGGCAAACCGGATGTGACGCCCCACCTCTATACCCACGCTAGCCAAGAACACTACGGTGTAGTGCTGTCAACTAGCGCGGAGAATAAGGCTGTTGAGGAGCGACCACCCGTGTAATTTCTTATCACACGGTGGCTATAAAATGATCTTCGGAAACAAATATAGAAGTAAGCATAACATGCGAATCAATCACAGATATCCATATCACAAAGGCGGAAAGAGATATGAATATATATCACATAAAAGTGTACATCAGAGTAGTGGTCTAAAAAGATCCACGATAATACAAAAGAATAGCAACGCGTGCTATACAAAAGAATACAACTATGAGTCTATATCTCAAGTGTAAACAACAAAAGCTGCTAATCTAAACAAGTAGCCAAAAGTCTGAGTAGTGAATCACTGGGGGAGGAGTCAAGCAGTAGCACCTGTAACATCTCGGCCTGACCCGAGTATTATTTATAAGAAAATAATAAGCGGATCAGTCTAGCTATATCAGATGACATGATATAAAATAAAAGATATGGCATAAACATAAAATATCCATACTGACATACTACTATAAGTATGCAATTAATGATCAACAGGAGATCAACCGATAAGAGATAAATCAATATCACAAGAATCTTCTCAAAGATCCAAAGAGGGCATCATACCCTAAACTTGTACTCATGACAAGTCAAAGAGATAAATTCCAGAAATCAACACAAGAAATCCAGAAATCATAAAAAGGGAAAGAGGCCTATCACATGACGGTCCGAAGACCATGGGGAGCTACCCCACATGTGTGAATGGAATCACACAGATTGAGGTCAAGACTAACCAAAAAGCAGAAAGGTATGTGTGAATGGAATCACACAAGTGGTGTCTAGTCTAACCTTGCAATGAAAGAGACATCGCGCAATTGCTAGTCTAATTCATGAAGCGATCATCAAGATCAACGAGAAGTGTCAATTACAGTAAGCTAGCAAATATAGAAGTTTAGCTTCATGTCCCATAACCACTTGCTTAACTTAAATATTTACGAACAAACTATAAATCTTCACTAATAAAATTGTCACAAGAGGTTCAATCGAACAAGTCCAAGAATTAACCGACGAAGTGAACGCAAACGTTTCATACCACTTGTTTTACTAAGTCGTTTAATTAGATTTCTCATCCGAGTGAGGTAAAGGCTTGTATATACTAATAGATTGGAAAACGGTTTAAGAAAAGAGCTTTGTTATTAAAAATAGAGTTGAAATTGTTTGTTAAAAGAGTTTTGATATTTACTACTAGTATTGAAACCTTTATATTATAAAGTGACAAAACACATAAGCAAGTGTAGAAACAATCAGTCACAAAGATCGCATACGGAGATGCGAATAAAATCCAAGGAAATCAGCTCAATGTTTTTCAGATAAGATCCCCTACGGAGGGGGGGTCCAGGGGGGTGGCAACCCCCCAAGGTGGGGGTGCGGGGGCAACGCCACCGCTTACGGGGTTCGACCTGCCCGGTCTGGTCGCGGGGGTCCAGGGGCAGCGCCCCCGGCGGGGTGCGGGGCAGCGCCCCGACCAAAACGGTACGACCTAGTGAAGACAAAATGAGGTCTAACGACCTAAGGGGAATAGGGTCGAGCGACCTAAGGGTTGCGACCTAGGGGTCCAAGGGGTCAAGCGACCTATCGGGATAAGGTCCAACGACCTATAGGGTTATAATGTCATGTGACCTATCGGTTTATAAGGTCATGCGACCTAACGAGCTATGGCCAAACGACCTAGTAATGGTAGTAGGGTTGAGCGACCTAAAGGTTTAACCGGTCAAACGACCTAAGGAAGGTAAGGTCTAAAAACCTAACGCTCGCGACCTAACGGTCTAAAGGCCATGCGACCTAGAGGAAAACAAGGTCAAGCGACCTAAAACGTCGCGACCTAACGACCAAAAACGTCGCGACCTAGCGACCTAAAAATGGAAGGCAAGGCTGAGCGACCTAACGAAGAGGGGGTGAGCGACCTATGGTCATAAACGAGGTCGAGCGACCTATAGAGGCATAGGATGCAGCGACCTAAAACGTCGCGACCTAGCGACCTAAAACGTCGCGACCTAGCGACCTAAGGGGATAGGAGCCGAGCGACCTAACGTTCGAACGACCTACGACCTAAGGAGATAAGGGCCGAGCGACCTAACATTCGAACGACCTACGACCTAAGAGTCGAACGACCTAAGTGTTACGACCTAAGAGTCGAACGACCTAGCGTGGAAGCGGCCTAAAAGCCAAACGACCTAACGACCTAAGGTCATACGACCTAGCGACCTAAAGCCATACGACCTAACGACCTAAGGTCCATACGACCTACGACCTAAGGTCTATACGACCTAACTCCGAAGACATTAGAAATGGCCAGGACGACCTACGACCTAAGGTCCATACGACCTACGACCTAAGGCTCAACGACCTAATTCCGAGGCTAACGACCTAACGCTGCAGGGGGAATTTAAGGCCAGAAACGACCTACGACCTAAGGGTTAGGTCGTGAGCGACCTAACTCCGAACACACGAAAATGGCCAGAACGACCTAAGTGCAGAAAATTCACCAAAACGCTAAAAATTGGAGTTTTTCGCCAATCCAATCCAAACCAAATGCTAATATGCATGCAAAAGTGATAGGGAATCATTCCCAACAGTCCAATATGGTTATAGACTAGAATTGTGAGATAAAATTCTCACCTTTGCTCCAAAACCCAATGAAAATGAAGAACAAAGCTTGAAGGCAAATGGAGAAGCAACCACAAGCTTGAATCCGATGTCTTCTTCTTGAATTTGGAGTTGAATGTTGGAGTTGCAATAAAACAAAGACTTTGGAGTTTTAATTTCTCATTCCATTCACCATTTTTGTTGAAGCTTTAGTGTTAGGAAATGAAATGAAGCAATGAAGAAGAAGGGGGGTGGAACTTGGGCCTAATGGGCTAAAAGTCCAAACCAAAGGCTCGAGTGAAAAAGTGGTGAAATTCCACTAACCCCAAACATATCAATGTTTATACTTAGAAGATTGCAAACGACGTTTCGAACTCAATGGAAGTGGTCTCGAGTCCTAATTTGACCGTTTGCAAAAAGTAGCTTCGGACCAAAATCCGATTAACGATAAAATATTTAAATAAAATATTTAAATATAAAAATCGATAAATATGCGGGTTGTTACAGACTCCCCTCCTTAAAGAAATTGCGTCCTCGCAATATATAAGGTGGAAATAAGAAGTAACAACCATAAAAGCATATTAATACTAAAGAAATTTGATATTAGAAGTTCACCTCAAAGAGCAGGAGTAAGCAAGTCCGGATGTGTTCGCTCGATGAATTCTCTGGATTCCCAAGAGCAATCCTTAGGATTTGTGGACCATTGAACCCTCACAAGCGGAACATCTTTATTTCGAAGCCGTTTACCCTCCGAAGCAATAATTCGAATAGGATGCTGCTCATAAGTTAAATTCGGCGAAACTTCAATTTCTTCCACAACAGCAGGCTCAAGAATGGAATCGGAATCCCGAAGGCATTTCCGTAATTGAGAAACGTGAAACATATCGTGCATAGCAGAAAACTGAGCCGGTAATGCAAGGCGACAAGCCATGGAATCTATACGTACGGTGATAGGGAATGGCCCAATATATTGAGGCGCTAATCTTTCCCTATCAACGGGAACGTACAACACCTATCATAGGTGAAACACGAGTAAAAATTCTGGACCTAAAACCAGCTTCTCACCGACCTTAAGCCAACAAGAAGGAGATTGGCATAGCATTCCCTAGAGTGCCTCGAAGAATGCCATACCAATACTAGATTGGAAGCTATGATTATAGGAAAATTCAATAAGAGAAATATGATTTTCCCAACTTCCACAAAAATCAAGCACACAACACGAAGAAGGTCTTCCAGAGTTTGGTTCACACGCTCTACTTGTCCATCGGACTGGGGTAATAAGCGGTGCTTAAATTAAGCTTCGTTTCTAAAGCTTTTTGAAGACACTTCCAAAAATCCACTAGTAAACAATGGATCACTATCGCTATCGATAGAAGTAGGAACTCCATGTAATTTAACATCTCCTTTAACAAAGAGTTTGTGCCAAAAGAGGAACGGTTCGGTTAATCCGAACGGGGAATAAAATGGACGGATTTAGTAAGTCTATTTACTATAACCCATAAGCTATCATGACCCGAACGGGAACGGGGAAAGACATCTATAAAATCCATGGGGATTTGGTCTTACTTCCAAATTGGAATTTCTAAAGGTTGCATTAACCCACCAGGCCTTTAGTGTAGGGCCTTGACAAGATGGCGAGTCATACAACACTTAACAAAGTTAGCGATATCAGATTTCATTCACTCCAAATAATAAAGTCGCTTCATATCTACGTACACTTTACTACTTCTAGGATGAATGGTAAGTTTGGAACGATGTGAATCTTCAAAAATATATTGACGAAGATCACAAATATTTGGTACGATAAGTCTACCAAACTTTTAAATGTCGCCACGAAAATCAATATCGAAGTCTTTCTAACTTTCAATAATAATTTTATCCCTACAACATTGGCTAAGAAGAGCCAATTCAGAATCTAGCCCTTTGAGCTACAAGAATGCAGTCTAAAAAGAATAAGGAACCTCTAGACTACATAAAACAAGGGATGCATATAAACCGGATTTCGCGATCTCGAATCTCTCAAGTGAATAGAGTCTCGAGATCGTTCCATTCGGATATCACCATAGAAAACAACTACTTGTTGCTTACGACTAGTGCATTGGCAACAAGATTTCCCCTTTCAGGGAGTATATATAGAATATCAAGATCATAAGATGCAAGAAATTCGAGCCAACATGGTTGACGCAACTTAATTATGAGAAATAGATATCCCAATGATTTATAATTGAGGTAGAGAACAAATTTCTCCACCAAAGACGATGATGCCAAATATTGAAAGCAAAATCAATAGCCGCGAGTACCAGATCATAAGTGGCATTCCTAGTCTCGACCGGCTTTAAAGATTTAGAAGCAAAAGTGATTGCACGTTCTCTTCGGGAATCACAAGAATAAGAATATTGAAAAGAAGGAATTTTGTCCTCTTTCCCAAAAAGCTAAAACTTTAAAAATCACAATTACCTTTATAGAAAAATTTATAATTTACAAGTCAATTTATTGTGTCTGATTGTCTCATCAAAGCGTTTAGGAAATCCCTATCGATAGCGTTGATCAAGTGCATCGACCAGAAATCTTAAAACACTAAATGGGCAATACAACACAAAATTATTTTCTTCTTAAAAAAGATTTGCAAAATTTTAAATTTCTATTCTCATTCAAAATTAATAAATATAAGATTGGAATTATTTAAGATATTCATAGAATACTCGATTTATAAAATGGATGAAATAGACTGGATAAATTGAATGACACAATATGTCATTCATATAAATCATAATGAGTGCGGAATGCGGTATGTGGAAGGCTAACTTCCGCAACTCGTAGTGATTGAAATTCGGTGGCAAGGTCAAACTAGAAAGACCTTAACACCACTTAAAAGGTTGCTTAGGTAATGATCCTAAGACAAACTCAAAAATATCGGAGAATTCTCAACCGATATGAATGAGAGAGATATCTCTTTATTCAACATGTGAGCTTAAAGAATAAAATGATGCCACTGATTTGAAATCGAAATCACAAAGGAAAAATATGAATCTGCTTAACAGATTGAAAATATCGAAAATGAATAGTCCTTTCGGAAAAATTGGATATGGGCTTTACAATAAGCCAATCCTTTCACGCAAATCAATTCCGAAACCAAAGCAATGCCTAACATGCAAATTGGTTCGGAAAGAAAAATCACATGAAATAATTTTCGATATCAATAAAAAGCAAGTAGAGTGTTGCAGATCCACTAATCTGGATTCGCAATCCTCAAAGAAGTCATCAAGCCCAAAACATAAAAAGAAAGAAAATCATCAAGTTCTTTTGATATAAAAATAATGAGACGAACCTATATCAAAAAGAACTCGAATCGGATAATCGAAAACAAATGAAATCAAGGATTAAATAAGAAATACCTTGACCCAGAGAAGTTTCGTTAGAAGCATTTAGTTTTCCTTCTCTCCTGCTAGGTCGCTTGGGACATGTAGACAAGTAATGGCCCGAGCCTTTACAATAGCGGCAATAGAGAGGTTCTGGGCAATTGATTACATAATGGTCTGTGGAACCACAATTATAACATCGTTTACGACTAGAGGTAGGTCGCTTGGCTACTGAAGTTCCTGGTTCCACCCTCTTCTTTCTTAAAAGTATGGGGCAGACAGAAATATGATGACTGGCATCTTTGCAATAGCGACAAAAGAGTGGCTCAGGACATTCCTTTGCATAGTGGTCCTTAGAATTACAATTGTAGCATCCTCCACAATTAAGGATTGGAGTCTTTGCTCCAAAAATAGGTTGCTTCACCTTCTTATCGGGATGAGGGCTTTTGAATTTAATACGCCTCTTCTTGGAAATCCCAATATCACTATCAATCCCTCTATCAGCCTCTTTTTCTTGTAGCATGATATCTACAAGTTGGTCGAAAGGAACTTCTAGTTTCAGAGGTAAAACCATTTCGGGATCCTTATCCAAAGCACAGATAAACCTTTGATTCTGAGCAAGATCCAAAAGTTGTTGGGCAGACATGAATGCGCCATCCAGAGAAGGGCAATTGGATTGACCAGTGCTAGGACTGCTAGAACTAACCATTTCTCTTCCTTAAGAAAGAAAGAAGGAAGAAGAAGAAGGTTATTCACAAAATGAATATCAAGCAATCTTGATAGATAAAACAAGGAATCATAAAGAAAATAGGATGAATCGGTACGAAGACTCGAATTAAATCCTAAGGCACAACTCCTAAGAAAGACTTAGGACATGATCCTTGTTAAATTATTCTACAATGTTCCGAAGTTTGGCTCTGATACCAAGCTGTGACGCCCCACCTCTATACCCACGCTAGCCAAGAACAATACGGTGTAGTGCTGTCAACTAGCGCGGAGAATAAGGCTGTTGAGGAGCGACCACCCGTGTAATTTCTTATCACACGGTGGCTATAAAATGATCTTCGGAAACAAATATAGAAGTAAGCATAACATGCGAATCAATCACAGATATTCATATCACAAAGGCGGAAAGAGATATGAATATATATCACATAAAAGTGTACATCAGAGTAGTGGTCTAAAAAGATCCACGATAATACAAAAGAATAGCAACGCGTGCTATACAAAAGAATACAACTATGAGTCTATATCTCAAGTGTAAACAACAAAAGCTGCTAATCTAAACAAGTAGCCAAAAGTCTGAGTAGTGAATCACTGGGGGAGGAGTCAAGAAGTAGCACCTGTAACATCTCGGCCTGACCCGAGTATTATTTATAAGAAAATAATAAGCGGATCAGTCTAGCTATATCAGATGACATGATATAAAATAAAAGATATGGCATAAACATAAAATATCCATACTGACATACTACTATAAGTATGCAATTAATGATCAACAGGAGATCAACCGATAAGAGATAAATCAATATCACAAGAATCTTCTCAAAGATCCAAAGAGGGCATCATACCCTAAACTTGTACTCATGACAAGTCAAAGAGATAAATTCCAGAAATCAACACAAGAAATCCAGAAATCATAAAAAGGGAAAGAGGCCTATCACATGACGGTCCGAAGACCATGGGGAGCTACCCCACATGTGTGAATGGAATCACACAGATTGAGGTCAAGACTAACCAAAAAGCAGAAAGGTATGTGTGAATGGAATCACACAAGTGGTGTCTAGTCTAACCTTGCAATGAAAGAGACATCGCGCAATTGCTAGTCTAATTCATGAAGCGATCGTCAAGATCAACGAGAAGTGTCAATTACAGTAAGCTAGCAAAAATAGAAGTTTAGCTTCATGTCCCATAACCACTTGCTTAACTTAAATATTTACGAACAAACTGTAAATCTTCACTAATAAAATTGTCACAAGAGGTTCAATCGAACAAGTCCAAGAATTAACCGACGAAGTGAACGCAAGCGTTTCATACCACTTGTTTTACTAAGTCGTTTAATTAGATTTCTCATCCGAGTGAGGTAAAGGCTTGTATATACTAATAGATTGGAAAACGGTTTAAGAAAAGAGCTTTGTTATTAAAAATAGAGTTGAAATTGTTTGTTAAAAGAGTTTTGATATTTACTACTAGTATTGAAACCTTTATATTATAAAGTGACAAAACACATAAGCAAGTGTAGAAACAATCAGTCACAAAGATCGCATACGGAGATGCGAATAAAATCCAAGGAAATCAGCTCAATGTTTTTCAGATAAGATCCCCTACGGAGGGGGGGTCCAGGGGGGTGGCAACCCCCCAAGGTGGGGGTGCGGGGGCAACGCCACCGCTTACGGGGTTCGACCTGCCCGGTCTGGTCGCGGGGGTCTAGGGGGCAGCGCCCCCGGCGGGGTGCGGGGCAGCGCCCCGACCAAAACGGTACGACCTAGTGAAGACAAAATGAGGTCTAACGACCTAAGGGGAATAGGGTCGAGCGACCTAAGGGTTGCGACCTAGGGGTCTAAGGGGTCAAGCGACCTACCGGGATAAGGTCCAACGACCTATAGGGTTATAATGTCATGTGACCTATCGGTTTATAAGGTCATGCGACCTAACGAGCTATGGCCAAACGACCTAGTAATGGTAGTAGGGTTGAGCGACCTAAAGGTTTAACCGGTCAAACGGCCTAAGGAAGGTGAGATCTAACGACCTAACGCTCGCGACCTAACGGTCTAAAGGCCATGCGACCTAGAGGAAAACAAGGTCAAGCGACCTAAAACGTCGCGACCTAACGACAAAAAACGTCGCGACCTAGCGACCTAAAAATGGAAGGCAAGGCCGAGCGACCTAACGAAGAGGGGGTGAGCGACCTATGGTCATAAACGAGGTCGAGTGACCTATAGAGGCATAGGATGCAGCGACCTAAAAACGTCGCGACCTAGCGACCTAAAACGTCGCGACCTAGCGACCTAAGGGGATAGGAGCCGAGCGACCTAACGTTCGAACGACCTACGACCTACGACCTAAGGAGATAAGGGCCGAGCGACCTAACATTCGAACGACCTACGACCTAAGAGTCGAACGACCTAAGTGTTACGACCTAAGAGTCGAACGACCTAGCGTGGAAGCGGCCTAAAAGCCAAACGACCTAACGACCTAAGGTCATACGACCTAGCGACCTAAAGCCATACGACCTAACGACCTAAGGTCCATACGACCTACGACCTAAGGTCTATACGACCTAACTCCGAAGACGTTAGAAATGGCCAGGACGACCTACGACCTAAGGCTCAACGACCTAATTCCGAGGCTAACGACCTAACGCTGCAGGGGGAATTTAAGGCCAGAAACGACCTACGACCTAAGGGTTAGGTCGCGAGCGACCTAACTCCGAACACACAAAAATGGCCAGAACGACCTAAGTGCAGAAAATTCACCAAAACGCTAAAAATTGGAGTTTTTCGCCAATCCAATCCAAACCAAATGCTAATATGCATGCAAAAGTGATAGGGAATCATTCCCAACAGTCCAATATGGTTATAGACTAGAATTATGAGATAAAAATCTCACCTTTGCTCCAAAACCCAATGAAAATGAAGAACAAAGCTTGAAGGCAAATGGAGAAGCAACCACAAGCTTGAATCCGATGTCTTCTTCTTGAATTTGGAGTTGAATGTTGGAGTTGCAATAAAACAAAGACTTTGGAGTTTTAATTTCTCATTCCATTCACCATTTTTGTTGAAGCTTTAGTGTTAGGAAATGAAATGAAGCAATGAAGAAGAAGGGGGGTGGAACTTGGGCCTAATGGGCTAAAAGTCCAAACCAAAGGCTCGAGTGAAAAAGTGGTGAAATTCCACTAACCCCAAACATATCAATGTTTATACTTAGAAGATTGCAAACGACGTTTCGAACTCAATGGAAGTGGTCTCGAGTCCTAATTTGACCGTTTGCAAAAAGTAGCTTCGGACCAAAATCCGATTAACGATAAAATATTTAAATAAAATATTTAAATATAAAAATCGATAAATATGCGGGTTGTTACACCGGACGTCTGATTTAGATTCCAAAAGTTTGAAATTCAATCGACACTTTAAAATCACCCAGATAACGTCATTTTTTTACTTTCATCTCTATTTTTCAACTCCGATTTCTCGATTGACGATTTTTCTCTCAAAATCATCTTTTTACGCACGCTTAATTCATAATGCCTCCTCGAACTAAAAATCCTAAAATATCCAAACGAAACAAGACCAACCAACATCATCCTCAAATCCTCAAGTTTGCTCGGATGATCAAATCGAAAGATTGATGAACAGAGCACCACATTCAATCAATAGATATGAGGATATACAAGACAAAAAGATTCACACAGGTCCATTCTATAACCTACTTACATTTCCAATGTATGATTTGGATGAAATGTGTGAGAATGCTGGACTAGAAACATTGATTTCATTCACTCCTAACGACATGCAAATCGATCAATTGGCAATATTTCTTTTCTATGCAAATTTGGATAGCACTTCAGTATGGAACAGTGAAGATGAAGATAATTGGTTATCGTCTAGCGTGTATGTCAACACGATTAGACTCACTCCTGGCATAATTGGTAGAACACTAGGATGTTCTGACACAGACGAAGATTTATACTATATTCCCGATATGCGCTTCAAACTAAGAAATAGTATAACACATCAAATTTGGGAAGATGAAATGCCAAAATTTGCTTCTAAATATCTACATCCAAAAGCATGACTTCTTGCTCGAATTATAATCAACACCATCGTTCCAAGTATGCGAAGTCATGAGCAAATAACCGAGTTAGAGCACAAAGCCTTATATGCTCTATTTAGCGGAACAATAGTGAATTGGGCCAAATTTATCTTTGACGAGTTCAAACATTTTTAAACTCGATCACGACCATCAATTATCTACCCTACGTATATTATGAGACTTCTTCGGGCATACAACATTCCTTCGTACCTATCGACTTTTAAAGAAATCTCTCCAAAATATGTTTCCACCAAGTTTTTCTCACTTATGCACTTACCCGAGATTCCCCCAGAATTTATATTTTTTGAAGATTGGACGCACAATCGTCAAGCCAGACAAGTTGAGCCTCCACCTCAAACACACGTTGGACCATCTCTAGAGGAGGAACATCATCGTGAAGTAACCGCGGCTCCTCCTGCACCATTTGGTTATCCAAGTCAGGATGAGATTGTGGAGACTCGAACTGAAACATATCCAAATGAAAGCGTTCGAGATCTAACCCTTCGAAATCAACATATATTATCTTAAAATCAATTTTTCTTGGCTAAGCGTGTTGACAACTTCGGAACATCGTTTGCTACACGCCTAGCAATAGTTGAAGAATCACGTTCAACTATCATATCGGTTGTCAAAGAAGTACTCCAATGGGTTCGCTATCCAACACCGCCTTCTGAAGATTGGCCAACCCCAGTACCTTCTCCTCTCGCAAAACATTCCAAACTTTATGAGGATGAACCTCTCAAACAAGCTTTGACATTTCCTACAAAGCCTAGCAATTCTCAAAAAGAAGAAACAGAGGATGATCAAGAAAAAGCTTCTCCGAAGGAATCATAGATTTTAGGATTTTAAAATTTCAAATTTTGTACGTTCGCTAAAATCTATGAATGTAATCAATTTCGAATTATTAATGAAAATTTCATTTTGTGTGTTATCTTTGGCGATTGGATAAAATTTTATAATTCTTTTTGATAATGCCAAAGGGGGAGAAATACATATATATATATATATATATAAGTATAATTATAAAACACTAAAAATAAGCACATATCAGGGGGAGATTTATAAAGTGTATACATAAGTACATTGTATAGTTGTCATTATCAAAAAGGGGGAGATTGTTAGAAAATCAAATCTACTGATTTGATGACAACAGCTATACAATGGAAATTGAATATGCATATATATTTCTATTTACAAGTAATTGCTAAAGTAACATCACTAAGGAGACAAGAACGAAGCTCAAAGAACATTACAAGAGACGACAAGTCCATAGAATCAATGAAGCAATGACATAGATACACAAAAAGCAACATGCACAGGATCAGACGTCTGGGTGCACTAGCCGGACGTCTGAATAAATCCTTTGGATTACAAACCAGACAGAATCAGATGTCTGGTTAATGTACTCAAGCGTCTGAAAGGCTACTATATACAAAAATATATAGAGCTAGACATATGAGACATATTCCAGACGTTTGGAACTAAATTTAGATTTTGAAATTCAAATAACAACTGCCGCATTTGAAAAGGCATCTTTGCTTCTCTTTGCTGCAATTCTTCCTCACCATCAGAAGCGACCATAAAAAACTTGTTAATGGATGAAACTATTCAAGGAATCACTATACCACTATAAATAACATCAAGAATCAAAGAGAAGAAGTTACCTTACTTGTGCTATTTACTCTTATATTCTGACATATTCTCGATCTATAGCAACAATATATTTGTATTTCACTCTTATATTTAGAACTCTTCAATGAATATTCTCTAGACTTTCCATTAAAGCATTTGTACTTAATAGTCAATATTTGTGTTATAGAACACACACTTGACAAGAATAATCTATTGTAACCAAGCCTATTCCTCCAGGCGAAGTGAGGGTGTTTGATAATCGAATTCCGAAGGGGAACTTCAGGACTGGACGTAGGACGGGAGGTCCGAACCAGTATGAAATCCTGGTGTGCTTAGTCTATATTTTACTAGATTAATTTTATATTAGTTACATCATATAGTTAGTAACATATACTTGCATATACACTACACGATCCATCCTTTAGATTTCATAAATTTCTATGTCGATTTCTATGTCAGTTAAATGATTAAACAACAATCAATAAAATTAAATCACTTCAGGATTTCAAAAAATTATTTAGTCAATTGTGGGTGTTTAAAACACTCACCTTTATTTGAAATTGAAAATTTTCTAAGCTTAAAATAAATACCACTTCAATTCCATATCGTAGCCTTCGCCGATACGATTCTAACGCGACTCGTTTCGCTCGAATCGGAACTCGTATGCAAAAGTTACGGTTTAGTTAGCTTTAATGATATAATTAAAGTATAATTAAGCAAAATAATAAAATAAATTACTAACGTTACCTCACCTTAATCTCTCTGCTCGTCTTTCAGGCTTGCTACTGTTCACGCATTGAGGCTCCCTCTTTCCTCTAGACAGAACTCGCAACTTCGTTCCCTTATGGTCTTTTCTATAATATCGATCGACGATGATCGCCTCTGCCCAGAGGCCGCCACCGCTAGCACCTACAACCGCTACCACTCACAGCTGCACGCATGCACAATTCAAAGCCCGAAAATCCAAAAACCTAACTGCAGCGAATCCTCTCTATCTTGTACTCGAGCTTGCCCAGGAACGCATGTGCTAATCTCAACTTCTAGGTCGCAGCTTCGTAGCGAATACATTTTCTCCATTTTTTCGATCTGCAAAAATGAAAGTGGGAGGGAGAGAGGTATAGGCCAGATAGAAAAGGGCTAAGCGTAAGAAGTGGTTAAGTGATGGTGTGTGTATATATTAGTACAATTAGAAAATATCTAACTTTGAAATGTCCTAAATTCTAAAACTCCAAAAGAAGCATGCCGCCTAGCATTCTATATGTTATACCCTATTCCGAACACAAAGAAATAGTTTCGGGAGCCAGTTCCATCATATTTAGAAGATAGCATTTCAAAATCAAATTATTTTGATTAAATTTTTTAAATGCTTTCTACGCGTTTCAAGCTAGCACCGCCAAACGATAAGTCCGATCGCTATGAAATTTGAAATCCTATAATAATTTACTATTACAGATCCATTGAAACAGCTTTAGTCTAAATATAAGACAGTGCCCATAAAGACTATTTTTACACGTTAATTAAAATATATAATTTTCAATTTTTATTTATCCATTTTTAAATTCAACTTTAAAAGTTGACAATCTTCATTCTTATTTAAATAAAATTCAAATCAACTTTCGACATCATTTTCATTTATATTTAATTCAGGATTCAATTATCTAAATAATTTTCAATATTAAATTTAAACAATTCAATTATCAAATAAATTACATTAATAAATCATAAAATTTCAAATGTAATTTAATTATCAATAATTATTTTATTTCCATCTAAATATCACAACATTTATTATCCAATTTCAATTATAGATTATAAACACATTCAATATATAAAATTTCATTCCAATACTTGTTATTTCCTAAATCTTTAAAACCGTTTATTTCAAAATTTTATTCAAGTTCGTATTCAATAAATTACACTAATAAATCATTAAATTTTTATTTCCAACCATTTTTATTCAATAATCATATTAAATTTAACAATTTAAAATAGTTAAAAATATGGGCCATTACAATCAACGTTGGCCATTAGATAATGGAGTTTAATGGCAGCTGAAATATCATTTAGGGTTAGGTTTTGCAAAATGAAAAAAGTTGAGGTCTATTTATAGAAAATTTGGTGTGATACTAATCATCCGTGAAAATTCCAAACCCCAAACAAAGCGTGCCACCGACGTTCTATATGTTATGCTCCTATTACAAACACAATGGAATATGTATCAAAAGCCAATTCCATCATATATACAGAAGATAGCTTTTCAAAATCAAATTATTTTAATTAAAATTCCTTTAGTAAATTTCTATGTGTTTCAAACTCGCATTACCAAATGATACATCCAATCGACATGAAATTTCGACAGCATGCTATAATTCACTATTACGGATCTAATGAAACTGGTGTTGTCGAAATCCGAGACAAAGATAAATATGACTATTTTTACATGTTAATTAAAACGAGTGGTTTCCGATTTCAATTTATTTAATTTCACATCAAATTTAGTAGTTTACTAACTTCATTCCAATTTAGAAAGAATTTAAATCAACTTTAGATATCATATTCATTCATATTAAATTCAAGGTTCAATCATTTAAACAATCCCAAATATTAAATTTAACAATTTAATTATCAAATAAATCACTATATTTGAAATACAAGTTATTTAACTTATAAAATTAAATTTTAAATATTTAAAATCAATTTAATATTCAAAATTTGAATGACTAAAATTCTGGGTCGTTACATTCTTCCCTTCACCAAGTAAAAAAACTGCCACAAAGCCCAGTAACTCTTCAAAGAGAATTAGTAAAAACTCCTTATAAAAAAACTTTTTCTATGTCTTCAAATTCATAATTTACTTTCCAAAAATCAACTAATATCATTCATTCATACATTCCAACTTGTAGTTCAAAATCAAAATTTTAGTTATCAAAAACTTTTTCAAATTATCAAAAAGTTTCAAACGTCTTAAATTTACGAAAAATTTCTCCAGCGTCTCCTTTGCAAGGTTCGATAATAGTAAAATCACAATATATACGTAATCACAAATATACATCTCATCTTCGAGGATGAGGCATCTCGTATGAAAAAAATATAAAAGTACAATATGTAATCCGAGATATGTACCTTTTATTATACTAGCAAGCATAAACAACGAATATAATGTGAAAGCGAGCTCCAAATGCGAACCATACGCCATCGGCACCTGTTAAACACTCAACAACCAATAAGAACTTGTATATAGAAAGTAATATCAATAAATAACATGTATTAATACAATATCTGTATGCAAACATAGCAAATGCAACATAAGCAACAATAGAAACCATCAATCAATTAATATTCATCCAATTAATTCATAACCATATCAATTTATAATTTCTAATGTCAAAATTTAATTTATTAAACCCGTAAGCTGTACATATATCATCCGTATACAAAATCATACCTGATTGCTTGCTCGATCACATAATTTCACTTCCGAACCAATATTGTTCACACGATCACTCTAGTGCGGACTCAAATCCGGTTCCTTGGTTAGAAAACCACCATTCTCCTTGCATAGCCATATATTATGATAGAGAATATTAGAATCAATCAAAAATCCTTATCCAGGATTTATCGTCGAGAAATCGGATGAAAAGTCCTAATTCAGATCGGTGTAAACCACCTCGAAATCATATATTCAAATCTGGATCAAACTGTTACGTGAATAAAATAATATACGTACAATTTACGCATTTATTCCAATTGATTTCTTGTTATATATCATTCTTTTTCTCGATTCTTTTATTTACATACAATTCCTTTTACATTCATTCAATCCGCATTCACTTTAATCAAATTCAATTATTCATATTAATTTACCTTACATTTAATTTATTAATATTCACTTATTAATATTCACTTAAAAATCAATTTATGTTTAACAATTTTTCGTTCCATATATTCCACTTACTTAGTAAATTTCCTTTTAATACTAATAACACTTAAGAAACCATTCCATAAAATTATTTACTTAAGGTTATAAACATTCAATGCAACATTCTTATACTAGTTTCACTTTAAAATTTAAGTTCTTTCAATTTTATCAACAACATCATAAAACATATTCAATTCATTTCACAACTCAAATTTAATTGCATTTTATAACTTTAGTACATTTTCATTTCAAAAGTCAAATTCTAATCTCATTTAACTTGTTTCTTCCCACTTTACTTAACTTTAAGTTAAATTTCATTTCAAAATTCAAATTCGGAATTAGATTTCTTTTCTTCTTAATATTCTCATTCAAAAAATTAGAAAATTTGTTTTTAGCATCATATTATTCAATTCCATAAGTTATACAAACTTATTTACCTAAAATTTCATTTCATTATCAATTCCTAATTTCCTTTTATTAGCTTAACCAAAATGTTCAACCATTTTAAAATTTGGATTTACTTTCACGTTCAAATTCATAAGTTGTAAACTTATTTCTTATTTCTACTATTTTCAAATTATAAGTTCAAAAACTTGTTTCATATATTTATCAAATCATACTTGAAATTTTACAATTGAAACTTGTTTTATCGAAAAAAATCCAACAGTAAATTATTAAGGTAGCCATTCATTACTTAGAGACCCAAAAATGATTACCGATGATGCTGCAGTCCTCATCCGAATTATTTCCAAGCGTCTAAAGCGAGTTCAATGATTTTATATTTCTTTTAAATTCCCTTCTATTTATAAATCATGTTTATAAGTATATACTTATATATAGTTTCTCTTATTTCAACTTGGTTATATAAAACCATTTCCTATTTGTTCATATTTGTTTATATTATAATAACAACCTTTTATAAAACACAACCATCAAATAATAATTATCAAATATTACCATTCACTGACAACCAAAAACATCATATATAACCTATAATATTTTATAAAAAAATTATTCATTTATATATAAAATATAATTTGGGTAAAATTATTTCATTTAGCCACTTCCAGAACAATACTGTGTCGGTTCGCATTGTTCAAACGTTTAGAAATCCCTATCGATAACATGGTGTCCCACATATCAACTAGAATTCATAAGCCACTTCAACAGATAAATTAACACAATATAAACCATTTTTATAATCATTAACAAATACGCGCTCATATATACACACTCAAACTCAATATAGGGTGCTACTGACCCTATCTACAATGAGTAGCCATACTAAAGCCTAGGTGTTTGCAAAATCCTAAGCTCTGATACCACATGTGATGACTCGCAAATCAGACCCATATATAGCTGACAATAAACCACACATGTCCAACCTAAACCGAATGGAAAGATGGAATCATGAGAAAGAAAGATGTAACGACCCTTGATTTTCGATGATTAAAATAGTTAAATTAATAAGGCTTTAGGGATTTAATATTGGTAGAAATAAAAATTTGGGATTTATTAACTAAATAATAACTTAAATGAAAGGTAACAATGTTAATTAAAGTTAATTATTAAAAACTTGAACGGAATTCCAATCAATTGAAAAAATCTAAATGTTATAATGGTTATAAACTGAATAGAGGAAAACAAATGTAATATTGAATTAATTGATGAAATAATATAATAAAAGGGAATTGATTAAAATCGGTGTTAGGTAAGTAATCATAACATATGGTTGAAAGTAATAAACATATAAGTGAAACTAAAGTTAATGGTGACAATAATTATATGTTACCTATTTAGTTAATCTTTTAAATGAAAATTTGAAATCAATTGCAATTAATTCACTTAATTAATGCAGTTTATGTAGATTATATTGATCATTGTATAATATTAATTCAATAAGATATAACCAATGTAAATTTTAATCATAATATGACTATTTATTTGGATAAAAAGAATTGGAATCAAGTTTGACCAAAGTATTGGAATTTAAATTATAATAAGCGAATTTATTACAATTAAATATAATTAAAGATAACTTTAATGGAATGTAAGATGAAATAGTGAATATATATAATGTAGTAAAAGTATGGGAAGGTCATTATGAGTACAAGACAACAATCGATGTAATGAAAAGAGTGAAACAAAAATAAACTAAATTTGTTGAGATTATACATTATAATATAATTGAAAAAAATTCAATATAAGAAAACTATAGTAATCGTTACAATTAAAAGGTGGAAATTAGAGAATATTAATGTAATAAAATGTAATACAATGTTAATTATGAATGTAGAATAATAATTGATTGAATGTAAAGATTTGAATAAAATTGAATCAATTTATTGAGATTAAATATTAATTAGATTTAATTACAGTGGGAATTGAACACTATAATTAGTGTAATAACCAACACAGAATTATTATATAAACTTCTTTTGAATCATTATAATTGTCTAAGCATTCAGAAATGATGAAATTTGTTAGTTAATGAATATTGAATTAAAAAGTGAATTAATTAATTTAATATTAATTTATTTAATTATTGTGAAAATAGCCATTTTGGCAACTGTCTCGGATTTTGACGAAACTAGTTTCATTGGATCTGCAACAGTGAGTTATTGTAGGATTTCAAGTTTCATAGCGATCGGACTTGTCGTTTGATCGTATGGACTAGAAACGCCTGGAAATCAATTTAATTGAAATCAGTTGAAATCAATTTGAAATAAGCTGATTTTAATATAAATTCTTCATACGATGGAATTAGATCTGAAATATGTTCCATTGAGTTTAAAAAGATCGATAACATCTATTTTCATATATGGGATGACCTATTTTCATTCCGGAGACAGAAAGGGCGTTTCAGACCGTTTATCGTTCAACTTTCCAAATCAAATCTTGTCCGTTCTTTCTATTTTTTAGCTATACCTATAAATAGCCTATTATAAACCCTAGTTATTTCTTACTCCATTTCTCCGTACGTACATTTCCTTCTCAACATCTCATTCCAATGGTAGATAAACGAAAACCAAAACCCTCAATTCAATTTCAAAATCAATTCCAAAATTAAAAGTCCTCAACCTATATCGAGTTATATATCGATTTGAAGCTCTCAACAAGTGCATCTCAGATCTATAGTTTGTTTACCAATTCAAATCACCATTTATCTAGAAATTGAATATTTATTCTCGGCCACCCGTTTGGGGTTTGATCGACAACGACGGATCGACGATCATAGGGTACAGTTTTGTAGAGAGGTCAGAGGGGAGTTCATCGGCGTGGTTCGTTCTATTATCTGATGGTTGGATTGCCGCCTAAAATTCGCCTAATGTTTTCATTTGGAATCGGTGGCAGGGCTACTTGGTCGTTCGATGTCGCTTGGAGGTTGTAGATATGGGGGTCACGGCCTTGGGAGGAACGGCGGCAGAGTCGGCAGTTGCTAGTGAGTGGGCGCGACGTGGCGGCGATAGACGAGGTGGCCTGTGTGGGGAGGGTTTCGCGTGTTTCTTCTATAGGATTGGGCTTCGATGGCCTAATGGGAAATGACGTGTAATATTTTATTTATTTTAGTTATCTTCTAATTTAAATCATTTAATCTTCTAATCTTAATAACTTTTACAAACAAGATCCGATTCGAACGCGGTTCGTTTTGCCGTGATCTTATCGAAATTTCGGACATTTGGACGCTTGTTTGGTCGAATTCTAAGACCGTTCAAATTTTGGGTTTAAATTTGATTTAAATTCAAAGGTGAGCGATTTGACCCACTAACAACTTCTAAAATTTCTTATGTTAGTTAAATTAAATTTATGATGTGATTAGGAATTTATTTATGGTTGTTTGGTATATTTAAATTGCTATTCCTATTGATTTGAATTTATTATTAAATGAAATTGTCATTTAAATTTACTATTGAATTTAAATTGCCAGTTAATTACCTGTAAGTGATAGTTAGTTAATTGTTGATATTTAATTTTTGATTGAATGGCGATTGCGATGGATGTTTGGTTTTGTTGGATGATTTGACATTATGTTAAATTATATATTGCTATCACTCTGCAAGTTCCCTTAGATAGTATTAGAGAAATCATTATGGGTCGAAATGATATATACCCAAACGATCCATAGACTAGGAAAAATTGTTATGGGTCAAAATGATAGATTCAAGCAATCTTATGGATTTTATACTAAATTTGGGATTGCGATTTGAAATGAATATAACCGTAAAATTTTAAATTGCGGATTGAAATGATAAATATTCGTATCACTTTACCCTAGGGTAGAGAATTATATACGGACACCGGATTAGTTAAATTAAATAAATTTTAAAAATTTTAATTTTCGAATTTAATTAAATGATATTTTGAAATAAGATTTGATTTATATAAATTGAATGATTATTAAAAAATCAAGTTTTATGTTGAAATGGGAGTTGGTTTAAGGGAATTGCTTTAAGAAATTTAACTGAAAGTTTAAAGTTAATTTTTTTAGTATAAACGAAATCTATCAGAATTGAGTTATTGGCTTTGTTTGAAATATGACTTTGAAATATTTTAAAATTGGAGTAATTCGAATTGATATTTGAACTTGGATTGAAATGATATAAAATTTAATAGCTTTATGGAGAGTTGAATTGAAAGATCGAAATTGGGTTTTGTGATTTGGAAATGTGAAATTTTCTAGATAAGTTGAAATAAAATAAATAATTAAATTTATATGAATTCCAAATTCATATTTAATGTAAACTATTTTTAAAATATATTATTTTAAAATTCCTAATTATTAAGATTTTGGCCTATATTAACTATATAAATTACCTATTTTTGAACCAAGTTAATTTATTTTTAAACTAATTTAACCATTGAATTTAATTAATATCTAATTAATCTATTTTAAATTATTTTAGAGTATTTTAACTATATATAACTATTTAAACTATTTATAACTATTTAAACTATCTTTCTAAATTTCCACTAAATAAAGTAGATGCGTTTATATTTTGAATCCGAAATTTTAAAGTGAATATGGTTGCATGATATTATAACCTAAGTTGGGATTTAAACTTTTTTTTTGAATATGAAGTTTTAAAATAAGGGTTTTAAACTATTTTGAAATATGATTTTTGAAAGTGAATATAATTTCGAAAGTGATACGGTTTGAATTGAATATGATACTTTGATATCAAATATGAAATGTTTTTTGGAAATTTAGAAAGAACCATCCAGTGTGTAATAAGTGATTGGTTGTTAATGAGATCAGGATCGGATATTGTCATACTCTCTGCCAATACCGAAAACTACTTTAACAACTGTGTACGTGGTGGAGATTTTAGAAATGAAGTAGGATGGTTTGGTGAACAATTTCTATATAAGGTATGACGTGACCCTGACTCCCGTGAGTCCGCTTAGATGTGACTAAAACAGGATCTACACCTGGGCCAAGTGAGGTCATTCCTTCCACCAGACATGCTTCTTCGATACCTTATTATGACGTTTGTGATGATTTGGTAGCCACCCCGTGATTTTGATTTAGGAGTGTGTTCCAAGATAGGCGGTAATAGCTGCTATGCGTTACCACCAGCCCGATTTTGCAATTGGTATATCTGCCCTGGCATTGCCTCGAGTGTCGTGTTGACATGCCATAGAGTGTCTTCTACGAGTTTTTTTGTGTGTCGTACCTATGGAGTGCTCCCTGATAGCCCACTCGCGAGTGGAGTTTACAGTATCTTTATAGACTACGGCATTATATAAAATGTGTTAAGGGGGATTTGGGTAACGCCTTAATGCTATTTTAATACTTTACTTTACTATAAACACTATTATAATAGTGTATTGTACTACATAGTAGATAGTTTAACGGATCCTTAGGAGATTTGAATCTTGAACTTCTCTTAAGTTATTGCACTCATGTTAAACACTGGATAGGAGATGTCAAACCCCGCAAACATCTTTGACGCCATTGCACTCATATTTATTGTTGATTTAACTCACATAGGATCTTTTAGTTTTGACTCGAGTGTTTTGTCTTTTTCAATTCGCTCGGGTCAGCCTGAGCATTTCAGGATTTGAAGACCTTATTTCTAGAGGATGAAGACGAAGATTTGTACTATTATTATATATTATATTATTCCACTGCATTAATACTGTTCCACTGCATTGTTATTTATCTCTGTTGTATGTAACTCTGCTCCTATGTTGTATAAGTATAATCAAATGTTTTGTAACCACCTTCATGAACTGTTATTTGATTATTATATTTTGTCATTCCACTGCGAGATTCTGGTTTGTTTTTATTTTTTCTCTTCTTTTCTTATTTACCCCATAAAAATCTACTTTTTTGAATGGTTTGAGTTTGATGTGTGTGTCTGCTTAAAACGTCCAAAAAGGCTGGTCGTTAAAGTTGGTATCAAAGCTTCAGTTTAGCTATAACCTTAGCTTTGTGGGGTCAGGCTCATAATAAATATGGTAATAATACCCTATGATGAGTCGTTGAGTGTATATATATGACATAGCGTATTTGTTAGTATTATAAAAGGTTTTTATATTGTGTTAATTTGTTCCGTTTTATATTTATAAATTTTGGTTGGTGCATAGGATGCTATGACATCGATAGAGATTTCTAAACATTAAAACAATATTCCACACAATATTTGTTTTGAAATATGGGTAAATAAAATAATTTTGCCTGTTATATATTTTTGTATATAAAATAACAATTTTATGAATGATATATTTTGGTTGTAATATATTTGTTGTTAGGTAGTGAAATTTATAAATATTGGCAAAAAATGAAATTGTGAATAAAATAAATATAAACTGGAAATTTAGAACTTACGTTCCTGGATATTTTAAATTCTATCAAAAGATTTTTGGAATATAATATTTGCATTATTTGAAAGTATTATCTGATATAGATATTTCAATATAATTTTAAAGAAAGTTTTTAAAGAAATTTTGAAATGGAATAAGTTCTGTACTCCACCTCTATCGCTGGAAAATAATTTTGGTGATGAGTGCACGCATCATCAACGTTCATTTTCGAGTTTTAAAGTGGGAAGACGTGTAACATCCCGCCTTTCCGCACGGTTTAAATCAACGGTAAACCACACACGTCAGACTTAAACCATATAGAAGGGCGGATTATTGTGGGGTAAATAAGAAAAAGTAGGGAAAGAAAAAAACAAAATAGAATCTTACAGCGGAAAAATAAAATATAATAATCAAATACACAGTTCATGAAGCTGTTTTATAAACATTTGATTATATTTATACAATACATATCAGTGTTGCACATACCAATGAATAATAATCGATGCAGCAGAACATATGTGATGCAGTGGACTAATATAATATAAAATAGTAATAAAATCTTCGCCTTTGTCCTCCAGAAGTAAGGTCTTCAAATCCTGAAATGCTCAGGCCGACCCGAGCAAATTGAAAAGACAAAACAGTCGAGTCGGAACTAAAAGATCTTATGTAAGTTAAATAAACTGAAATAAATATTAGTGTAACAGCCTTGGAGATGTTTACGGGGTTTGACATCTCCTATCCAGTGTCTAACGTGAGTGCAGTAACTTAAGAGATGCTCGGGATTCACATCTCCTAAGGATCCATTAAACTATTTACTATGTAGTAATATTACGTTGTTATAATAGTGTCTAATAGTAAAATAAACTTACTTTTTTCATAGCATTAATGGGTTACCCATATAGCCCTTAACACGTAATAGTCTCAGTAGTCCATCCAGTATCAGCGCATCTCCAGATTGGGAGACTACCCTAAATACTCCATGGGCTATAGGAGAAAACCAAACTCGTACAAAGCGCGATAGGGTAGGTGACACGGCACAACTAGGCAATGCAAGGGTAGATGTAACAACCCTAGATTTTTCATATATTTTAATATTTGACTTTGTTTTATTTTCAAATTATTTTAAACTTATTTTATTTCAAACATTTCATTTTTAAATGTAGGTGTTGATTATTATGTGAATTATAATTTTAAACCGGTATAAATTAGATATTTTACTGAAAGATGAATTTCTGTTCAAACTGGTCAAACCTTGACTTTTAAATTTAAAATTTAAATATTTAAATTCTTAAATTTTATCTTCTATTATGAAAATATATTTAATAACTTGAATACTGCTTTTTGTTTCGTTGAAAACGGATTTAATTTCTGAAAGTTATGTACATTTCAATTTTGAGTATGATTTGTTTTATTTTGAGATTTTGTCTATTTTAAATTATATAAATCATATTTTCTATGTTATATTTTATTTTAATATGTTTTAATATGTTATTTTATGTATATTTTGTCTTTTAATATTTTTAAAATGATAATAAATTTTTTTCCAAAATTTACTGTATTTATTTCCTATTTTTAAAGGCTGTTTTCTATTTTTCTGCTATTTTCTTCATTTAAATTATATTTAATTAAAATTTAGATATTTATTTTGTCAATGTATTTTTATTTTGTGTTATTATTTATGTTTGAAAATATTTTACAAGCTCATATGAATTTTCTCAAAATTATTCTATTTAATTTCAAATTTTCTAGTCTAGTTCACTATTTTTAGCTATTTTTCTTAATTTAACTTTATATAATTAATAAATATTATATAAATTTTTATATTTTGATAAATTTTCGAAATTTTATCTGGGATTATTATTATTTCCAGAAATATAAAGTTATAAAAATTAAATAAGGATATATGAAGAGTTTTTAACTTTTGAATTGACTTTTGCCTTTTTAAATTCCACCTCTTCATTTTCCTCACAACTCTTCATTTCGTTTGGCATAACTACCCACATTTCAGCTGACTAATTCATTTTCATTTCACATATCTTCCTTTCCTCCTTCCTGAGAAAAAAATTTCGGCCATCACATGCTTGGGAAGTTGGTAAAAATATTTATTTCTTTTATCTCTTTTTCTACTTATATTGTTTATTCTAGTTTGATTTTTTGCACATGCTTTCACCTTTTTAGGATCAGCCATGTCTCCATTGCTGCCTAGCCGCCTCCAGCACCTTATGGCACACCACCAAAACCTCCTCCTCACCAACCAACATGCCGTGACCCCCCTTAGTGATGCCTGTCCACAAACTTTTCAAAACAACCCGAATTCCTAGCCTAGCCGAGCACAACATCACTTCCATCACCTCACCACCCCTCTAGCCGCCACCTACCACGCCTCCACCACCTCCAGCACCTCCAGCACCCTCGGCGACACCACCACAGTGGACCCCACACCTCTGGTCGTGAAACTTGGAGCCTTGGCCGAGCCCAAATCCATGACCAAATGCATGTATTCATGCTTATGTGTATTATTCGCTTCACCCACTTTGGCACCATCACAAATGACATCTAGGCCGACCCATACCCACCACAACCTGATCCAAACACCTGCCATTATTTTGTATTTCCCCTTATGGCTGATCCTAGTAAAGGTAAAAAGCAAGTGCAAGCACTTCTATTTGATTCTGTGTAGTCTATTCTAGTGTAGTTTTGATCGTAGTTGATTTGAAACTCATCGTTGTTATATTGTTTTGTTTGATGTGTATCCAAGGAATTTGACATTTGGCTCCTCCATTCGAATCTGTGTCGTGCTTTTGTGCTTGTGTAGATCCCGTTTGTGAAATTTGTCGTTGCGTCATCAACTCAAACCAGTGAGTTATTCTCACCAGACAGTTTTATGCTTATATGAATAGTAAATCGATCGCTTGTGAATATGTAAACTGCATCGCCAAATTTTATTTTCTATGTCACTATCATATGATGTTCACACATGATTAAACACCAGTTATATCATATGTTACTGTTATATTATTGTTGTTTTGTTATTTTATCAGTTAATCACACTGCAAGTTCCCTTTAGATTAGAATCACTATGGGTTGAAATGATACATACCCGAACGGACTTTAGAATAGGAGAAAATGTTATGGGCTGAAATGACAGGCCTGAATGATTTTCAATCATTTTCATTTACTTGGGATTGCGGGTTTGAAATGATCAAACCCGGGTTTTCTTTGTAAATTACGGGTTGAAATGATATATCATCTGTATCACTTTACCTAGGCTAGAAAATGAAATACAGACCCGTTGTTAAAATATGTTTTTCTTAAAATTTTAAAATATTTTAGAAATTTAAATATTATAATATTTTGATTTAAATTTGATTAAAAATGATTTTTGTAAAGCATTATATACTCTCTGAAAATTTATAAGTGAAATAAATTAATGGTAAAGTTAGAAAATCTGAAATGTAAGTTTTTTTGGAAATTATAATTTTTTGATAAATGGAATTTAAATTAAATATGAAAATATGATAAGTTTTTGATATTTTGAATTAAATGAATTTAAAATAATTTTATAATATATTAATGATTTTTGTATTAAGTTAAAATGTGAAATGAATGAATATTTAAGTTGAAATTTTGAAATATAACTAAAATTGGAAATTTGTAAATTTGGCTTAAAAGTGAATTTTAAGTTAAGTAAATAAAAATGAAATTAAGTTATATTTTAAAATTTAAAATTAAGTGTTAAGTTAAATTTAATTTAATGAATTTAAAATTTAATGTTGGAATTTAATAAATGAATTACTATTAAATTTTGATTTTTGAATAGAGATTTAACTTTATAAAATCATGAATATAAGGGTATTTGAATGATTGTTTTAAAAGTGAACTTATATGATTTTATAAGTTAAAAATGGTTTAAATAAAAATATAATTGTTTGTGAAATTATACTGAATATTTGAAGTTAATTTACTGCATTTCTAAAATGCGATTAATTCTAATGTAAAGGATAATACAGCATTTGTAAATGATGTAGTTGATAATAATGAACCAAATGGCTCAATTTAATTAAAGGCTATTATAGCATTTTTTGTGAATGTTATAATGGTTGAATTTAACTAAGTTTATTTGAAACTAATGGAACCCTATTACAGCATTTTAAATGTTGTCTTTTGTTAAATTAAACTGTTTTAAGTGTGACTTTCCGTAGCATTTTCTAAATGCTGCGAAAGTTGAATTTTCATTGTTTTAATAATTTTAAGTAGATGAATGAACTTTGAAAGATTAAAATTTTGGAAATTTAATAATTTAATTATTAAATATAATATCTTCATTTTAATGATTTAAATGAAGCAATTTGTTTCGAAATATAAACTATTTTGAAATGTGTTTTGAAATGGTATTTAAATTAAATAAAAATGAATGTGGTTTGGAAGATATGATATTTTGATATTTTGAAGTGGATTTCGAATTATATTGAATTTTTAAATGATATTTGATTTCGAAGTATAAATACAATTTTGAAATTTTAACCACGGTATGTATTTAATTTATGGTTTAACAGATCTTTAAAGGATGGGCGATCCCAAGCTTCCTTTAAGTTATGGTGCATTTCTACTACAGTTCACTTGAGTTGATTTACATTATATAACTATATATTGTCCTGACTCGAGTATTTTGTGTTTTACTTTACGCTCGGGTCAGCCTGAGTATTCACAGCTTTGGATTCTCTTTCTGGAGCTGGTCTTTGCTGGAGTTTCTGCTTATCTACATTTATATCTACTTTCTGTTTCAGCTATTCTAGTTTATCTCATGTATTAGTGAAGTTCTATGTATTTGGGATTTCTATTTTGTTGCTTTCATACTGTATTATGTTTTTCGTTTCAGACTCTGCCGTAGTAGCTTCATGAACTACTATGTATTTTATATTCCGCCGCGAGGTATTCCGTTTGTTCTGTGTCTGTGATTCTGTGATTTGTATTTCATTTGCTCCAAATTTATTTACAATGCGGTATTTTGAGCAATTCAAGTCCGACATGTGCGGCTGCGAATGGCTGAAAATACCAGTTTTTATATTTGGTATCAGAGCTTTGGTTTTAGGCAAACCATAGCCTGTGGAGCAAAAAATCATTAGAAATAGGGTAGAAATACCCTAGAATGAGTGAAATCAATCTTAGAATCCTTTCTTGTGAGAGAACGTATTTTCGAAGTATAAAATAATTTCCAAATGATTTTAAAAGATTTCAAAGATTATTTTGGTATAAAAACTTTCTTATTTTGAAATCAAGATTTTCAAAACTTCATCCCTTCAATATCCATCTTGTTAGAAATCTCTTGGTTAGGATTCTTATCGATTAGGATTCCTTGAACTTTGGAACGCTCCCACTTGTTCTGAAATCCAGTCTTGTCTTCCCTATTCTATCCATTTTAATTTTGGAGCATTTCATAACTCCACTTTGGAATAACCTCTATAAAGATCGGTGATTTCGCAAATCTTTGAATGATTTGTAAAGGGGTGAAAATCCTTTATAATTGGCATTGATTCACCGGATATTCCTGTGTCCTCGGTTTTCGATGCTATCTATCTCCTGCTCTACCCGGATTCTATCTATGGCGATTGAATGTTGATTTGCCTTAGATTTTCGAATTGATTACATTACTGAAGTCACGGTTGACCGGTTAAAGTCGCCCGCGATTTATATAGGCTTATCATCTTCTATATGGTAATAAAATTATCTTATCTTCATTCGAGCTTATCTTCGAAACATAATTCTATTTTATTAGAGTTCCTATAAATTCGAATCTCCGTATTGCTTGAAATCTAACCTTGAATCATTCTTTGGAAATTTGTGTTTGATTGTAGTTTGAATTTGTGCATATATCGAAATTATTATTTTGACAAGGATGACCCTATTTTGTATAAAAAAGTGAAATGTTTTCAATAAGGATTTTTACCTTTGGAAAATGAAAATTTGAAGCTTTGAAAGGATTTGAAATTTTGGAAATTTATAAGAAAATGTGATTTATATAAAAATAATTTATAAATGAAGGGTTTTGAATTTGAATTTCGAGGAATCGAACTCCTGTGTTTTGAAATGGGTTTTTAAGATTTTGGAAAATATATAATAATAATATGATTTAAAGATTTTTTTTCCAAATAAGAAATGTTTCAAATGTATTCGAATGAATTCCAATGATGTCAAAGAGATTTCAAAGAAGTTTCAAGAATAAAAGACCAGAACCCACTTATGTCGCTGAAAAATTATTACGGTGATGAATACATGCATCGTCAACATTGATTTTTGAGTTTCTGAGTGGGGAAGAGGCCACTCTAGTAGGTTTTCTATGCGAGTGATTTTATGAAACCAAATTTTGATTTTCGATTTCGAAGTATGGTTTGATATTCGAAAGATATGTGTGTATATATATATAATTGAAATGATTTAAAATAAGCCGGTGTTCAATCCTCGAGATTCAGATTTGTTTTAGTATAACCTTACCTATTGGAATCGATTTACTAATTTCTTGGTGATTTCCTACTCTTGGATTGAAAATATGATTTCTTCGACTATTTTGAAGGTTCGAGCACTTCCAAATCAAGGTTAAATTTTCAAAGCTAAGAAATTTTGAATGGTATAAGGTATTTGATAAAGTATAAGTTTAGTTTGGTATGATTAATGTATAAAGTAATATGATTTATATAACTTTGAAACTGTTGTCGAGTGAAATAAATAAGACTATTTTGAATTATACTGGTATGAAATATAGTTTTGAAAAGATATTTGAAGTAAAATGTTGAGTTTTTGTTAAATTTATAAGTTAAGAAAAACAGTGAATTTTGACTTAACAAATGAAAGTGAGTTTTAAATTGAATAATTAATTTAAAATTTTGTTGTGATAAAT
Source organism: Allium cepa (assembly GCA_030765085.1). Classification (NCBI taxonomy): domain Eukaryota; kingdom Viridiplantae; phylum Streptophyta; class Magnoliopsida; order Asparagales; family Amaryllidaceae; genus Allium; species Allium cepa. The sequence goes on from CM060946.1 coordinate 77,822,770, forward strand.
CATATGTTATAAATTATTTAAATGTGAAATTTTGAAGTCTAGAAATATGATTTATAAGTTTACAATTTGCTAAAATTGAAGTTGTATTGTTTTTTAAAAGTTATAATAAAATGTGGAATTTTATTAATTGCATTTCTAAAATGCTATAGTTTTATGACAACACTTTAAAATGCTGCTGTTTTTGAATTTAACTTTGTTTGAATTAACTAAATATCTGTTATGACATATTATAAATGCCGTTATTCTTGAACTAAACTATTCCAAAACTATAAGTTACGATTTCACTTTTAAATGCTGTCATTGTTATAGTTTGACAATGTTTCGTAATGTTATAGATTTTAACACTGTTGAGTTATGTTTCAAAAAGTTAAATGATTTAATTTTGGAATTGATTATTTGTGAAATTTAAGGAGTTTTGAATATAATGTAATATTTAAATTTGAATTTTAAGGAATTTAAATTTAATTTGAATTTAAATAAGGTTTACTTGGTTATGTGTTAAATGGAATGAAATGTAATGAGATAAATGAATTTTTGAATGGAATTTTGAAATGTATTTTGTAATGACATTTGAAATAATAATTGAATGACATATTTGATTTTTTTAAAATGATATTTAAATTTAAATATTTGAAATTGAATTCAAATAATGATTTGATAATGAGGCTTTGAATGATATAATCTTTATTTGATAAAGAATGTGAATCAGGAATGATAACTGATTTTGATAAATGAAATTTAAAGTTTATATTTGTATGAAAGGATAGTTGGTTTACTTGTAATTTGAGTTTAATTAAAAATGATAGATTTATGAAATGAATATGTCAAAACTAAGTAATAATGAAGTAAAATTTGAGATATATTAAATTATAAAATTTAGTTTTGGAATACGGTACATTTAAGCTCTCAAATACATTAAAGATTGAATAGTTTATTTTGCGGATCAAATCTTTATTTGAAATTTGATAATATTTGAAATGGTTTCGTTGGAAAACTAAATTGAATTGAAACTGATGGTTTGAATTGAATTAAAGCTGGAACTTGTAGACTTGGGTTTAAATTGAATAAATTTGTGAAATATAAAGAATTAAAGGGATATTTTATGATTTCAAAATGTATGATTTAGAAAAGTTATGATTTTCAAAGTGTAATGATTTCAAGTATTTTGGTTTCGAAAGATTTATAACTTCGAAAGTATTATGATTTTTGAAAGTGAATATATGTTTGAAAAGGAAATGAATTTGTTTGACATAAATTTTTTTTGATTTGGAAATTTGGATTATTTGCTAAATCTATTGTTTTAAGAAACTTTGAAACTGAGTATATGTAATTCAGAAGAAATGATTTGGCGAAATCATATATGATTTTGAAACTGAAATGTTATTTAAACAAATTAAAATTGAGAACCTTGTTTTACTAAATACTTGATTTGGGAGTTATCGAACTTATATAAAATGGATTTGTATAAGTATGAAGTTGATTTTGAAAATGTTGAATTGAAAAGGAACTCAATTTGTAAATTAAAATCTTATATAATCGAAGTTTATATAAGTATGATTTGATATACTATTGATTTTGGAAAGTATTCGATTTGAAAATGAAATCTTATATATAATGGAATTTATATAAGTGCGATATTTGAAGCTATGATTTTGAAGGGCTACTATATATGGTATATTATATTTTGATGTAAGGCGTATGGAAAGTACCCACCGGAAGAAGTATAGTGATACGCTTCGACCCAGATGGACTTGGGGAATCCAGGAATGGATTCGACCGATAAACCCTAATGGACTTGGGTGAGTTCAGAAATGGATTCGAACTGATATGGTTGTCCAGACTTAAACTCATGAGTTCCTCGATTTTTTTCAGGGTAGATGGTTCTTTAGTTTACCCAATGGAGGCGCTTTCGATCCTGGGATCTGTTGTTTAAGGATCTTCCGGGAAGGAAGTGCATCCATTGTGTAAATCGTTGAATCAGCAGCGTACCACTGCAGCAGGGGTCGATGGTCCCTTGTTTACGAACTGGCTACGATATTTTTCTGGAATCCGGAAGGTAGAAGGATCTTCTGGAAAGTGTTGTGTCCATTTCGTAAATACTGGATCAGCAGCGGGCCACTGCTATCGTATTATCATCATTTGACATTGGATTTTGAGCGGAACTTCTCATACCTATTTTTTTTAGTATTTTCACTGGGTGTTGAAACAGGTCTACTAAGTACTTGGAGAATTCTAGCGTTGTGCCTGATCAACGCATAGCCAGAGTCTGCAGGAACGAAAGTAAACTTGTTAAGACATCGAGTTATAAAAGTATTTTAGTAAAGTATTGTATAAAGGATATTCTAATCATGATTTAAAATGTCTTAAATATTTTTTACTTCGAACTATCAAATTTGAATCAAATAACTAATTATCATATTAAATGTTTAACATGTCAAACATAAAATAAAATAAAATAATGGTTCATCCATGTCTTTCAACCTGCTTTCCCTCCTAGCTACTTTTTCCCTACCTTCTTTCAGGATGTCTTCCAACCTATTGTTCTTTCTTGTTGTTTCTTCGTTTCCTTCCTTTTCGAGGACGAAAAGATTTGAGTGGGGCAGAGTGTAACAAACCTAGATTTTTCATATATTTTAATATTTGGCTTTTTTTGTTTTGAAATTATTTTAAACTTATTTTATTTCAAACATTTCATTTTTAAATGTAGGTGTTGATTATTATGTGAATTATAATTTCAAACCGGTATAAATTGGATATTTTACTGAAAGATGAATTTCTGTTCAAACTGGTCAAACCTTGACTTTTAAATTTCAAATTTAAATATTTAAATTCTTAAATTTTATCTTTTATTATGAAAATAGATTTAATAACTTGAATATTGCTTTTCGTTTCGCTGAAAACGGATTTAATTTCTGAAAGTTATGTACATTTCAATTTTGAGTATAATTTGTTTTATTTTGAAATTTTGTCTATTTTAAATTATATAAATCATATTTTCTATGTTATATTTTATTTTAATATGTGTTAATATGTTACTTTATGTATATTTTGTGTTTTAATATTTTTAAAATGATAATAAAAAATTTCCAAAATTTACTGTATTTATTTCCTATTTTTAAAGGCTGTTTTCTATTTTTCTTCTATTTTCTTCATTTAAATTATATTCAATTAAAATTTAAATATTTATTTTGTGAATGTATTTTTATTTTATGTTATTATTTATGTTTAAAAATATTTTACAAGCTCATATGAATTTTCTAAAAATTATTCTATTTAATTCCAAATTTTCTAGTCTAGTTTACTATTTTTAGCTATTTTTCTTAATTTAACTTTATATAATTAATAAATATTATATAAATTTTTATATTTTGATAAATTTTCGAAATTTTATCTGGGATTATTATTATTTCTAGAAATATAAAGTTATATAAGTTAAATAAGGATATATGAAGAGTTTTTGACTTTTGAATTGCCTTTTGCCTTTTTGAATTCCACCTCTTCATTTTCCTCACAACTCTTCATTTGTTTTGGCATAACTCCCCACATTTCAGCTGACTAGTTCATTTTCATTTCACGTATCTTCCTTTCCACCTTCCTGAGAAAAAAATTTTGGCCATCATATGCTTGGGAAGTTGGTAAAAAAATTTATTTATTTTATCTCTTTTTCTACTTATATTGTTTATTCTAGTTTGATTTTTTGCACATGCTTTCACCTCTTTTAGGATCGGCCATGCCTCCATTGCTGCCTAGCCGCCTCCAGCACTTGATGGCATACCACCAACACCTCCTCCTTACCAACCAACTATGCCGTGACGCCCCTTGGTGATGCCCATCCACAAACTTTTCAAAACAACCTGAATTCCTAGCCTAGCCGAGCACAACATCACCTCCATCACCTCACCACCCCTCTAGCCGCTATCTACCACGCCTCCACCACCTCCAGCACCCTCGGCGACACCACCACAGTAGACCCCACACCTCTGGCCGTGACACTTGGAGCCTTGGCCGAGCCCAAATCCATGACCAAATGCATGTATTCATGCTTATGTGTATTATTCCCTTCACCCACTTTGTCACCATCACAAATGACATCTAGGCCGACCCATACCCACCATAACCTGACCCAAACACCTGCCATTATTTTGTATTTCCCCTTATGGCTGAGCCTAGCAAAGGTTAAAAGAAAGTGCAAGCATTTCTATTTGATTCTGTGCAGTCTATTCTAGTGTAGTTTTGATCGTAGTTGATTTGAAACTCATCGTTGTTATATTATTTGTTTGATGTGTATCCAATGGATTTGACATTTGGCTCCTCCATTCGAATCTGTGTCGTGCTTTTGTGCTTGTGTAGATCCTATTTGTGAAATTTGTCGTTGGGTCATCAGCTCAAACCAGTGAGTTATTCTCACCAGACAGTTTTATACTTATATGAATAGTAAATCGATCGCTTGTGAATATGTAAACTGCATCACCATATTTTATTTGCTATGTCACTATCATATGATGTTCACACATGATTAAACACCAGTTATATCATACGTTACTGTTATATTATTGTTGTTTTGTTATTTTATCAGTTAATCACACTGCAAGTTCCCTTTAGATTAGAATCACTATGGGTTGAAATGATACATACCCAAACAGACTTTAGAATAGGAGAAAATGTTATGGGCTGAAATGATAGACCCGAATGATTTTCAATTATTTTCATTTGCTTAGGATTGCGGGTTTGAAATGATTAAACCCGGGTTTTCTTTGTAAATTACGGGTTGAAATGATATATTATCTGTATCACTTTACCTAAGCTAGAAAATGAAATACAGACCCGTTGTTAAAATATGTTTTTCTTAAAATTTTAAAATATTTTAAAAATGTAAATATTATAATATTTTTATTTAAATTTGATTAAAAATGATTTTTGTAAAGCATTGTTGACTCTCTGAAAATTTATCAGTGAAATAAATTAATGGTAAAGTTAGAATCTGAAATGTAAGTTTTTTTGGAAATTATAATTTTGTGATAAATGGAATTTAAATTAAATATGAAAATATGATAAATTTATGATATTTTGAATTAAATGAATTTAAAATAATTTTATAATATATTAATGAATTTTGTATTAAGTTAAAATGTGAAATGAATGAATATTTAAGTTGAAATTTTAAAATATAACTAAAATTGAAAATTTGTGAATTTGGCTTAAAAGTGAATTTTAAGTTAAATTAATAAAAATGAAATTAAGTTATATTTAAAAATTTAAAATTAAGTGTTAAGTTAAATTTAATTTAATGAATTTAAAATTTAATGTTAGAATTTAATAAATGAATTACTATTAAATTTTGATTTTTGAATAGAGATTTAACTTTATAAAATCATGAATATAAAGGTATTTGAATGATCGTTTTAAAAGTGAAATTATATGATTTTATAAGTTAAAAATGGTTTAAATAAAAATATAATTGTTTGTGAAATTATACTGAATATTTGAAGTTAATTTACTGCATTTCTAAAATGCTATTAATTCTAATGTAAAGGATAATACAGCATTTGTAAATGCTGTAGTTGATAATAATGAACCAAATGGCTCAATTTTATTAAAGGATATTATAGCATTTTTTGTGAATGTTATAATGGTTGAATTTAACTTAGTTTATTTGAAACTAATAGAACCCTATTACAGCATTTTAAATGTTGTCTTTTGTTAAATTGAACTGTTTTAAGTGTGACTTTTCATAGCATTTTCTAAATGCTGCGAAAGTTGAATTTTCATTGTTTTAATAAATTTAAGTGGATGAATGAAGTTTGAAAGATTAAAATTTTGGAAATTTAATAATTTAATTATTAAATATAATATCTTCATTTTAATGATTTAATTGAAGCAATTTGTTTCGAAATATAAACTATTTTTAAATGTGTTTTGAAATGGTATTTAAATTAAATAAAAATGAATGTGATTTGGAAGATATGATATTTTGATATTTTGAAATGGATTTTGAATGATATTGAATTTTTAAATGATATTTGATTTCGAAGTATAAATACTGTTTTGAAATTTTAACCACGGGATGTATTTAATTTATGGTTTAACTGATCTTTAAAGGATGGGCGATCCCAAGCATCCTTTAAGTTATGGTGCATTTCTACTATAGTTCAGTTGAGTTGATTTACATTATATAAGTATATATTGTCCTGACTCGAGTGTTTTGTGTTTTACATTAGGCTCGGGTCAGCCTAAGTATTCACAACTTTGGATTCTCTTTCTGGAGCTGGTCTTTGCTGGAGTTTCTGCTTATCTACATTTATATCTACTTTTTGTTTCAGCTATTCTAGTTTATCTCATGTATTAGTGAACTTCTATATTTTGGGATTTCTATTTTGTTATTTTCAGACTGTATTATGTTTTTGGTTTGAGACTCTGGCGTAGTAGCTTCATGAACTACTATGTATTTTATATTCCACTGCGAGGTATTCTGTTTGTTCTGTGTCTATGATTCTGTGATTTGTATTTCATTTGCTCCAAATTTATTTACAGTGCGGTATTTTGTGCAATTCAAGTCCGACATGTGCAGCTGCAAGTGGCTGAAAATACCTGGTTGTTACAGTAGATATACCAATTGCTATCCAGGCTGGTGGTAACGCGTAGTGCGCGGCTACCGCCCACCTCGAGCCACACCCCCAAATAAAAAAAAATCCAAAGTGGCCACCGAATCAATCCAAAAGTCAAAGTATAATATTGAAGGGATGTGTCCGATCAAAGGTGCTACCTCATTGGCCCGAGAATCGCTCCTGTTTTAGCCACCTTATGCCAACTCACGGGAGCCGGGTCCACGTATTTACCTTAAAGGAAACGTCGCCACCATCCTACTTTATTCTAGAATCTCCACCGCATACACGGTTGTTAAAGTGGTTTTCGGAGTTGGTAGAGAGTACGACAACTTTCGATCCTGGTCTCTTCAACAACCAAATGTTATTATAACACCGCGGTCATTTCAAAATAATTTATACTTCAAAACAGAATATAATATCCATTTCGAAACCATATATCATTTTCCCTTTTAAAACCAAATCAATATGATATCATTTTCCAAATATATCCTTTTCAAAAACCAAAATATTTTCAAGGTTAAATATTTCAAAAACAAAAGCTTGAAATATAGCCTTACAAAACACAAAACTTTGAATTTCATAACTTTGAAATGTAACTACACCACTTAAATGGTATAAATATTAAATTACTTTATAAAATACAATAGCTTCTTTAATTTCACAAATAAATTTCAAATACCGATTTGAACCTCCAAATAAACCATTTCAAATTTAATATATTTCAAAGCTTAAATATCCAACCATTTTAAACTACTTCTTTGATAATTCCATATATATCAAATTCAATGTTTACTTAATAAATTCAATAAAATTTAAGTAAAACTTTTAACTTCAAACAACTGGATATTTTTTCAATTTAGTTAACTCGATATACTCATTCAAATCAACTTGATATTCATTTAAATCATTCTAGACTAAACATCAAGTTATAAAAATTGTACTCTTTAAAAATCGTGATTTTATTTAAATTTCAAATCAAATTTATTCGAGTATAATTCTTAAAAAATTTATTCAAATCAATTTCATATTATCTTCCCTCCTTATTTCCCTTTAAGTTATTATAACTCCAGAAATAAAATTTGAATAAATACTTAACCATATTTATTTCTTAATAAAATCAAACCTTATTATTAAACTTCCTTTATACTTTAAATCAATTTTATAAATTGCTCAAAACAAAAAATTCCACTATATATAAGATAACATTTATATAATATCTAAATCAATATCTCAAAAATAATCATATATTTCTTTACAAAACCATATAAATCATTTCAAAATATTTTTATATATAGACCGCGGTGTCTGTATATAATTCTCTATCCTATGGTCAAGTGATATGGATATTTATCATTTCAATCCGTAATTTAAAATAAAAGTTGCGGTTAAATCATTTCAAACCACAATCCTGAATGAAATAAATGCTTAACAACTTGCAGATTATGATGATATAAACAAAACATCCATTCATCCATCATAAAAATCATACATCCATCACAATCATCATCCGAAACAATCAATCAATATCAGTATATAACTGATAATATATAACAGGTAACTAATTGACAGTTATATTCAATAATAAATTAAATAACAATTTAATTTAAATAAATGCAATTAACTGAGATGATGATTAAAAATATACAAACAGTCATAAATAAATTCATAATCACAACATAAATTAATTTAACAAACATAAGAAACTTTAGAAGTTGTGAGTGGGTTAAAACACTCACCTTTTGAATTTAAATTCAATTTAAATTCAATTTAAACCCAAAAATTTGACAGTCTCAGAATTCGTCCAAACCAGTTCCAAAATGTTCGAAATTTCAATACGATCCTAACAAAAAAAACTCCGCGTGAATTGGTAGTTCGTATGTGAAAGATAGAGCGAAAATTGTGTTTGAATTTCAATTTTTTTTTAAAAGAACACATTCATCTCACCTCACTGCCACGTCATCCACACTCCATACGGCTACAGGGAGAACACGCAAACCCACCTAGTCTCCTACAGTACGCACGCATACCAGTACCAAACACTACCGCCCCAGCGATGTCGCGACCACGTTAACCACTCCACCACTGGCCACACCCCGACCCCCTATGACCCACGGCCACGCGTCGATCGCGCAATCCAAAGACCAGCCGCCGCAAAAACCCAAGAATTCAAAACCTAAATCGAATATTTTCCGTCGATCAGACCGTTGGTTTGCCAAATAAACTACATGGATGAAGTCCCCTCGGTCCTCTCTTCAAAAACCAGAAAGGATTTCCCAATCAGATGAAGTTCATCGTCGAGCGATGAACGACCGAAAATTGATTTGTGATTTTTGGAAAATCGATGATTCAAAAACAAAAACGAACTGCAGATCCGAGATACGTACATCGAGAGCTTCGATATATAATTTTTCTGAATTTTTTTGAGGAGTTTTAAATTTGGCTTTGATTTTGAATTGCAGTTGAAATTAGAGGTTTGTCTGTTATTGAACTGAGTAGGTGAAAGAAATCGTAAGCACAGACAAATGAGAATGAGGGACAAATAGGGTTTATAACAGAGCATTTATAGACAAGGTTAAAAAAAGAATAGATGGATCAGATAAGTATACGCGTTGCACGATGAATGGCCCGAAAAGCCTGTTCTAACTTCGGAACGAAATTAGGTCAACCCATATATCACAATAGATGTTTTAAAATATTTTAAACACAATGGAAAAAGTTTCAAGTCCAAATTCCATTCTATGAAGAAGTTATGCTAAAATCAATATTTTTCAAATTGATTTCAATTTCATTGATTTTAAGGTGTTTCGAGTCCGTACGATCAAACGACAAGTCCGATTGTTACGAAACTTGAAACCCTGCAATAATTCACCGTTACGGATCCGATGAAACTGGTTTCGTTGAAATCCGAGTCAGTGGCCAAAATGGCTATTTTTACATAAATTAAATAAATTAATTAAATAACTAATAATATCAAATTTTCAATTCTATTCTTTAATTTGACCAATTTCAACATTTTAAATTTCTTAATCGTTTACAATGATTTAAACAAATTTAAATGTCAATTTAACGTTGATTCGTTCATCAATTTCAGCGTTAAATTTCATTTTTCTTACATTCAGAAATTATAAATTAAATAAATTTATCCATTACTATGTTTAGTTTCAATTTAAATAAATTTATGAATTATCGCTTGAAATCTTAGTAAATCCATTTATTTGATTTAAAAATATTACTATTCAATAAATTGACATCTTAACGTTATAATTTACATTGATTTATATTACATTTCATTAATGTATATTTCATTTCATATTAATTTCCATTAACGTAATATTTTATTTCATTCAATTTCAAAAATCCATTTATTTCATCTCAAACCTAATAAATTTATAAATCTTAACTTCAATTCTTCTTATCCAACCAATTGCTTTAATTAATTTGGATTGCACTAATTAAGTCAATTACCATAATTGCTTTCAAATTAAATTCAATGAACTAAACAAATAGGTAATTCATAACAATTGTGACCATTAAACTTTAATTAACTTTAAGTTTATTACTTTCAAACAGATATTATAATTACTTGCAAAACATTGATTTTATTCACTCGCTATTTATTCATTATAAATTCATTGATTAATCCAATGTTTACATTTATTTTTCTTATATTAATTTATTACCAAATATTCCTATCGATAGGTATTGCATTGAATTAATTATTTATTAGGTTACATCATCCTATAACCAAGTTATACCATTTTCTATTATTTCACTTATTGCAATCCCATTCAATTTACACAATTCAGCTTTAATTAACTTCGTTGTTATATTCCATCCTAGTTATTATTTCATTATTTATTATAATTACTTACATCATATGAATTCATTCTATTACCCTAAATCAGACATTAATTCATATATTCGTACAATATTTAACTTTATTTACTTATATTAAATCTTATTCCGTAATGTAACAGTTACAACAAATTAATAGGACAAATAAATAGTAACTCACGACCGTTACTACTTCTTTGATTTATTAATTACAATTAATATTCTCAATAAATTTATTTACTTGGCGTCATACTTTCTATTACACCAATTACTAACTTATAAATAAATTTTACATTTCCCTTTTAATTTACACCCACACTTTCCGTTATAATATTAATTATCAATAAAGTACATTTAGTTATCTTTAGTTTTCCCAACCAATTACCATATGTTATTATAACTTTACAATTTTAAATAAATTCATTAATTGACATTTCATTCAACCTATTAATTATTAACCTAAATTAGCACTGTTACGTTTTAATTTACTTAATAGCTCACAACAAGTGCTATTATTAGTTCATACACTAATTCATTCCATTTCCATTCATTATACATTATTTTATTGGTAAGTTAACATTTTAAATTATTAATTTACCTCTTATACCCCATTATAAATTAATACGCACATTAATTAAGATTTTAAATCAATTTGATCATTTTATTTTTGGAACATTCTTTTATTATGATAAGAATAAAATCAACAATTACATTGTTCATTTATTGGAATTACATCCAAGTTATTAACAATTAACTCACCAATCTTATCCAAGTTATTCTTTCCATTACTAAATTTTTATTCCTTTCTAATTTAAATTCCGAAAATCTAATTAAATTAACCAGTTTTATTTATCAAAATTTACGGGTCGTTACACTCTCCCCCGCTCAAAACTTTTCGTCCCCGAAAAGGAAAAAGAAGGGAAAAGGAGAATTAAGATATCAATATATCTTACTAAAAATATTAATTTTACAAACAATTAAATTTAAAAAATTAATTACATTTAAATAAAATATACAAATTTATGACCATTAAATCTTTTTATACTTAAATTAATAAAGTTTGGAAAACAATTTCAAAATATTTTCTAAGTCCAAAATTTACGGAAAATTTTGACAGTGTCTCCTTTGTACGGAGAGGCTCGGGGGAAAATGTAATATCGATTATAACAATATATAACATATATTTTCCAAAATAATATATCCCAACACGGGAAAAGTAATATAATTACGCTATAAACCGTAATCTGAAAACGTACCTATTTGTTGGGCAATTTACGCTTATATTATGAAAGCAAATGCAGTAGCAATTGCTTCCATAACCTGTATTTCACTTATATAATCCAAAAGAGTTGATAATTATATAAAATGAAATGTTTAAAGTTGTTTCAACTACAACAAACAATCAATACAAACAACTATCACTTGCAACAAGTCATACAACCATCACATAGAATCAATACAAATCAATCATTCATTCATATCAAACAAAACAAATAGTTGTTCGGGTTCAAAACTTCAAATTGTACAGAATGAAAAATAAACTACTAAGTGCACCATTTACTCAACAGTCTCTGATGAAGCTAAATAGATTATTCATCCCTCTAAGCAAATTTAAAGTATCCTTATCCAAACAACCATAAACCAAAACAAACAACAAATCAACCAATAGATCAAGTTCACTCTGATTAATTTCATTCATTATTTATTTTTATCCATCAATTGCATTACATTTATTTATTTATATTATCATATTCAATCAAATTTCTTAGCAGGTAAATTTATTATATGAAATCAAACAACTAATGCATAAAATGAAATTAAGATTTGTTGTTTGTTTTCTTTTATTTCATATAATGATTTATCTTTTTATTTTTACATTTATTTCTTATAAAATTTTACTTTTATTTATTCTCATTTATTCATACCATGTAAATTTTCTTTTATTATATTGCATTCATTTAGTCACTGCTTAATTTCATTTATTTACAGTATTCATCTTTCTGCTTATTTTCAAAATTAGTAACTTCAACATTTACTTAAGTCTGTAATTACTTACTTACAACATTTACCTACTATCATATTTTATTATAGTAAGATTTCCATTATAACTTAGGTTTATAACAATTACAACATCAATTCTTAAGAATAAAAGCCATTTATTGAACACTTCGTTACATACTTTTCATTGTACCATTTCCATTACATTTGCGTATTAAACATTTCAACTTTTAATATTTGGCAAGTCATATATATGCTTTTAAGAATGTAATTAAAATCATACAAGTCTATCTTATTTATTTTAATTAATTAAATGTTCAATAATATTATTCCTTGTTTCATAGGTTACAGTTTCAAATTACCTTTAATCTATACTATTATATTAACAGTGAGTTCAGTTTCAAGCTCACAGAAGCCTCCACCAATTTTTGGAAATGAACAGTCTTTTTTTTTCCCCTTGCAGCTTCTATCCTTGCTCCGTCCAATTCTAAAAAAACCACCATACATCTATACTATTATATTATTAGTGAGTTCCATTTCAAGCTCATGGAAGCCACCACCCATTTTTTGGAAATGAACGGTCGCAATTTTTTCCCTTTCTGCTTCTGTCTGTGCTTGCTCCGTCCAATTTACAAATGAATGGTCGCCGTATTTACTCCTTTCTCTCTCCCATGTTCAATATTATCCTCTCTCCCCATTTCACATGCGATTCTAGCACCACCGCCATTTTTTCCATCCCTTCTCCATACATAATTAAGTCCCTTTCGATTTTCACTTCTCCGCTCTGTACTCTATCTCCTGCGTTCTTTCCACCGTCGAATTGCCCCAGATCTATGCCCTTTCTTCCCCGTCATCATTGAATCACATCAATACGAAGTGTCATGTCATCGTTACTAGGCTGGCTCAAAACTTTTAGCCCTCTTCTGATCACCATCTACAGGTATCGTAAATTGGGGGTTTTTTCTTTTGCATCTCCGTATCGGTAACCCAGAGTATGTTAATTTAATGGGTAGTGGTAATTTTATTTTTTACAACTTGATTCATTACAGAGGCTTTGATATGTCATTGTAATTAACTTTATTTTTGCAAAAAATAATTTAATTCGGTTAATGATTTTCACTTTCCTATGATAGTTTACTCAATTGCGTAGTCTCTAACAGAAGTAATTGGTTAATTTAGTGCAAATCTATGATTTTAGATAAACATATCAGTTGCGTTTAAGTTAGAACTGACTTTTGTATGTGTCACTTTGTACCAAATTATTTTCTTTTTAATCTTTATTTTAAAGGAGCATAAATTTTATTTTATTATTAGTACTAGACTATACAAAGTGGTGACCATGGAGCTTTTCAGAATAAGAAGGAAAATGGACCCAAGTTGGGCATGCGTACTGTTAAATAATTTACAAGAGTTCATGTAACTTTTGTCCTAAACTTTACAAGGTGGGTATGATACGTTTTGTGTTGGTTTGTGATTTTTATCTCAATGTCTTTGTTTTATGTCAAAAAGGTTGCTTGATCCTTGTGATTAAATTACATTGCATGTGATTGTAATCAGTTAAGACAAGGTCAATCTCATAGTTAACAGCCACAAGTTTATCCATTTGCTGATTCCATAAGTTTTTGGTAGTAGTTATGCTGGTATGTGGAAGTACAATATATAGCCAAAATGAAAGTAGCTGCAGCTCCATCATTTTTTGGTATCCCACCTTCCCTCTGCAGGTTCTCCTACTATTACTGAAGCTTTAGTTTAACTGACAAAGAACATAGATTCCAGAACAAGAGATGTTAAAGTTCTCTAACATACTTTTGCAACATAAGTAGTAAATTATTGATCCTTAGTCACCATAACCATTTTTATTTATTGGACATGAAATAGTATTGTCAGATTTATTCAACATGAAATATTATTACGATCAGTTCTTACTTCCTTTTGTTAATCAAGAGGTTATCGAAGATTCACTGACAAAGTTTTATGTCCAATTTGTATGCACAGTCTTGATATAGCAATCAAAGGACTATGCTTTGAGTCTTGGTTCTCTTCCTTTCCAATGAAAAACGTTATGTTACATGTCATACGTTTTATTATATAAATCACCTAATTTTGTAATATTGCTCAATAAATGTTGAAACTATTGGTGAAATCATTTATATATCTATGCACAATCATCAAGCCTTTGAAATTTGATGACAAATTCTATGAATGATTCAAGGTAGTTTATAAATAACATTAAATTACTCGCTCTTATCTTTTTGTATTTTCCTAAATTTTTAATGAATTTTCAGTAGTTGCATTCTCAAATTCATATAGGTGACCAAATTTCTTTAGATTATAATGAATTTCCAGTATTTGCATTTTCAAATTAATTTAACAGATTACTTTAGATCTTCTCTAACAATGCATTTTAGAACAATTGGTCTGATCTATGCAGTATTTCTTCTATCTTATTTCATCCTTCTTAATTTATATTTGTATACCATTTAGGTTTCTCTAACAATTCACTCTATCTCTTAAATTTGATTTTGCATCCCATGATCGGTTCAATAGCATTTGCTTCACATTATACAACACAACGAATTTTGAACCGAAGTCATAATTTATGTTATGAATATAATTTTTACTGAGGACTCATGAAGTTGAACTTTAATTCCTCTAAAAAGCAGTTCATCATTTGATTTCTTCTCATGTCCTCATTAGTTATCAAAGATGCAGAAATTAGTTCTTTATCCAGATACTTCTACATGTGAGTATGATCTAAGGCTGAATTTGAATTTTCTTTTAAAGCGCATCTAAAGGTGTGACGCCCCACCTCTATACCCACGCTAGCCAAGAATATACGGTGAATGTTGTCAACTAGCACGGAGAATAAGGCTGTTGAGGAGCGATCATCCGTGTAATTGCTTTGTGCGAGCATCGATATGTCAGATAGTATAATATGCAATTCTTTTCAAGTGGAAATCCGACATGCCGACACAAACTCAAAGCTACTACACAGTGGCTATAATATCTTCGGAAACAAATATAGAAGTAAGCATAACACAAATCAGTCACAGATAATTCATATCACAAAGGCGGAAGAAGATATGAATATAACACATGAAAGTGTTCATCAGAGTAGTGGTCAAAAAGATCCATAATAATACAAAGGAATGGATACAAGTGCTAGACAAAAGAATAAGTATACATCATAGAGTCTGTATCTCAAATGTATACAACAAAAACTACTAAACTAAAGTAGTTATCCAAAAGTCGGGATGATAGTCCGATAAGGAGTCAAGCAGAAGCACTTGTGAAATCTCAGTCTGACCCGAGTATTATTTAATAAAAAAATAATAAACGGATCAGTCTAGCTATAAATATCAGATGAAGTGATATATAATAAGAGATATGACATAAACATATAATAATCACAATGCCAAGCTGTGATAAATAAGTAATTGAAAATCAACAAGAGATTAATCAATATCATAAAATCTACTCAAGATAAAAAGGAATGTCATACTCCTAATTTCATTCACCAAGCCACAATAAATGACATAAATATCCATGCCAATCGTAAAAGTTGGTGAAACATAAATTCTAGAAATCAACACACGAAATCCAGAAATCACAATAAAAGGATGGCCAATCCCAGAAAAATAAACTCCTCCTGACAGGGTATAGTCCACCATTGCGGACATTGAGCCGAAGCTCCTCCTGGTGAGCCGAAGCTCCTCATGACAGGGTATAGTCCCCCATTGCGGACATTGAGCCGAAGCTCCTCCTGGTGAGTCGAAACTCCTCCTGACAGGGTATAGTCCCCTATTGCGGACATTGAGCCGAAGCTCCTCCTGGTGAGCCGAAGCTCCTCGTGACAGGGTATAGTCCCCCATTGCGGACGTTGAGCCGAAGCTCAATAAAAACGACGTACAATCCTCTACGTGGACAAAGAGACATCGCACAATGCTAGTCTAAACCATAAAATGATCGTCATGATCAAAGAGAAGTGTCGATTACAGTAAGCTAGTAAATATATGAGCTTAGCTTCATGTCCCATAACCACTAGCTTAACTTAAATATTTATGAACGAATTGTAGATCTCCGCTAGAAAATTGTCACAAGAAATTCAATCGAACAAGTCCAAGAATTAACCGACGAAGTAAACGCAAGCGTTTCATAACACTTGTTTTACTAAGTCGTTTAATTAGATTTCTCATACGAGTGAGGTAAAGGTTTATATATACTAATAGATTGGGAAACGGTTTTATAAACGAATTTGGTATTAAAATAGTATTGAAATAGTTTGAGGAAAGAGTTTTGATATTTACTACTAGTATAGAAAACCTTTATATTTTTAAAGTGACAAAGCACAAGGGGGATTGTAGAAACAATCAATCATAAAGATCACATTCGAAGACGTGAATAAAAATCCAATGAAATCGATAAAGGATCCATCGAAGTGGATATATCTAAAATTCCCAAAGAAAATAAGTCATCAAAGATGATAATGAATGATGACAATAAATAGGATCATCACGAATCGATTTAAAATTGGAAATTCAATCCAAAAAGGCAAATTGGACTCAAACAGCAGGTTCAGTCGACTGAACGGAGTTTTCAGTCGACTGACCCTGTGCCTGGAAATTTTCTAGGTTCAGGAAACTTTCTGTTTCCAGTTTCAGTCGACTGAACAGAGTTTTCAGTCGACTGAATCATGCCTGGAAACTTTCGGGTTCCAGGTTCAGTCGACTGAACAGACTTTTCAGTCGACTGAATCATGCCGGGCTGTTTTTCAGCCTATTCAAATGAAGAGCAAATTCTTCCAAAATGCAACCGGACGAACAATGGCTCTAAGGGTTTATGCCAATTGGCAACCCGGCCCTATATGCTCCTCGGTGCATCACTAAAAGCATGATCAAACATGCATAAAAGGATTTCACGCAAATTGACTTAAAAACTCAAAAATTGGAATATTCACAAAACCAATCCAAATCAAGAGCAAATGCACATGAAGAAGTGTTAGGAATTCATACCCAATAACCAAAGATAATTATAGTCATAGATGTGAGATAAAAATCTCACCTTTTCTCAAAATCAAACAAGAAGAAGCTTGAAAGAAAATGGAGAATCAACCTCTCTACAACACAACCCAAATGAGCTTGAATCTATGCTCAAAAACAAGAACATTCCCAAAATTAGGTTTAGGAATTTCTGAAATTGGTAAGAGAACAAGTTGGAGAAGAAGAAGAGAAGCTTACCAATGGGTTCTTCTTGAGTTTGGAGCTTGGAATTTGATTTGCAAGAGAAACTAGGGTTTTGGAGTTTTAATTTCCTCTTCCACCCTCCATTAACATAAAAGCTTGAGTATTAGGAAAATAGAAGAGAAGTGAATGAAGAGGAGAGTGTTGGAACTGAGTTAAGTGGCTAATTGGCTCAGCCCAACCAAAGCCCTAAGCGGGAAAAAGTAGCAAAAATCAACTTTCTCCAAACATATCGAAGCTTAAACTCAAAAAGGTTGCAAACGTCATTTTGAACTCAATGGGGGTGGTCTCGAGTCCCAATTCGACCATATGCAAAAAGTAGCTTTTCGGACTAAAATCCGACTAACGATAAAATATTTAAATAAGATATTTAAATATAAAAATCAATAAATATGCGGGTTATTACAGACTCCCCTCCTTAAAGAAATTGCGTCCTCGCAATACTTAAGAAGAAAATAAGAAGTAACAACCATAGAAGCATATCAACACAAAAGAAAATTTGAAATAGGAAGTTCACCATAAAGAGCACGAACAGGATCGCTCGATGAATTCTCTGGATTCCCAAGAGCAATCCATAGGATTTGAGAACCATTGAACTATTATCAAAAAGAATATCTTTATATCGAAGGCGCTCAACTTCCAAAGCGACGATGCGAATAGAATGTTGCTCAAAAGTCAAATTTGGTGAAACTTCAATCCCTCAATAACACCGGGCTCAAGAATAAAAACCGGAATCCCTAAGGCATTTCCGTAGATAAAAGACGTGGGGAACGTCAAGAATAGCAGAAAATTGAGCCAGTGCAATGGCGTAGTACAAAAACGGTACGCCCGAGAAACTAGAAACTCAAATAATTTGGGACATCAGCGTAGTACAAAAACGGTACGCCCAATGAACCAAAGCAAAGACATTGATGTAGTACATACGGTACATCCAATGAATCAAATAGCAAAAACATTGATGTAGTATAAACGGTACACCCAATGAATCAAAAGCAAAGACATTGATGTAGTGCAAACGGTACATCCAATGTATCAAATAGCAAAATCATTGATGTAGTACAAACGGTACATCCAATGGATCAAATAACAAAGACATTGATGTAGTACAAACGGTACATCCAATGAATCAAAGACACTGATGTAGTACAAGCGGTACATCCAATGTATCAAAAGCGAAGACATTGATGTAGTACAATGGTACATCCAATGAATCAAAAGCAAAGACATTGATGTAGTACAACGGTACATCCAATGAATCAAAAAGCGAAGATATGGATGTAGTACAACGGTACATCCGATGAATCAAAAGCAAAGACATCGATGTAGTACAAACGGTACATCCGATGAATCAAAAGCAAAGACATCGATGTAGTACAAACGGTACATCCGATGAATCAAAAGCAAAGACATCGATGTAGTACAAACGGTACATCCGATGAATCAAAAGCAAAGACATCGATGTAGTACAAACGGTACATCCGATGAATCAAAAGCAAAGACATCGATGTAGTACAAACGGTACATCCGATGAATCAAAAGCAAAGACATCGATGTAGTAAAAACGGTACATCCGATGAATCAAAAGCAAAAACATCGATGTAGTACAAACGGTACATCCAATGAATCAAAAGCAAATTGAGTGTTGTGGATCTACCATCCGGATTCACAACTCTCAAAGAACTCATCAAGCCCAAAATATTCAAAGAAAAAGAATCGACAAGTTCTTTTGATATAAAAATAATGAGATGAAACTCATATCAAAAAGAACTCGAATAAGAAGATCACAAAATAAATGTAATCAAGGATTAAATGAGAAATACCTTGACCAAGAGAAGAGTTGCTAGGAACCTGCAGCTTTCCTTCTCTCTTGCTTGGAAGCTTAGGACACGAAGATAAAAGATGACCCGACCCTTTGCAATAACGGCAAAAGAGAGGTTTCGGGTACTCCCATGCATAGTGGTCTGTTGAACCACAATTGTAGCATTGTCCACCACTAGAGGTAGGAGTCTTTGCTACCGGAATTAGTTGCTTCCCTTTCTTATTAGAATTGAGGCCTTTGAATTTGATAGGCCTCTTCAAGTTATTGTCGAAGTTCTGTTGGGCACACACAACTTCAACAACACCTTCATTATCGGGCCTCTTCAAGACGAAGAGCGATATCAATAAGCTGATCAAATGAAACTTCAAGTTTCAGAAGTAATGGCTTCTTAAGATTCTTATTCAAGCCATAGACGAATCTCTGATTTTTCTTCATTGGGGTGTTAATGTATTCAACCTCGTATTTGGAAAGAGATTCGAAAGATGCGACATAGTCTGTCACAGAAGATTCACCTTGAACAAGGTCAATAAAACGCCGGGCCAAAGTTACTTTTTCGGCCTCCGGCATAAATTTCAATTCGAACCTTTCCCAGAATTGCTCCCAAGTGAGATCCGCTTCAATGATTTCAGAAATTAAAAGCTTATACCAATCTAATGCTCTTTCTTGGAGCATGCTAGAAGCCACTTGGACTCGATGAAGATCAATAAGGTTCATGCGAGAAAAGATGCGATCGCATGATTTGAGCCAAGCTTGAATTTCAATAACACTCTCGGATCCCCTGAATGGCCTTCCACCCAAATCGGTGTAGTCTCTGCACAAGCGTGCAAAACCGGATCTAGGATGAGTAGGCTCTGGATTGGGTCCGGCAGCTTGAGCGTTCTTAACAAGATCTAAAAGCTGCTAGGCTGACATAAAAACTCCATCTTGGGGAGTAGCACTAGATTGACCGGCGCTGGGACGGCCTGGTCTAACCATTTCTCTTCTTTAAGAAAGAAAGAAAGAAGAGGAAAAAGTTATTCTCAAGATAAATATCAAGCAATTCTTGATAGATAAAACAAGGAATCATAAAGAAAATAGGATGAATCGGTACGAAGACTCGAATTAAATCCTAAAGCACGACTCCTAAGAAAGACTTAGGACGATGATCCTTGTTATAATATTCCATATTGTTCCGAAGTTTGGCTCTGATGCCAAGCTGTGACGCCCCACCTCTATACCCACGCTAGCCAAGAACATTACGGTGAATGCTATCAACTAGCACGGAGAATAAGGCTGTTGAGGAGCGACCATCCGTGTAATTGCTTTGTGCGAGCATCGATATGTCAGATAGTATAACATGCAATTCTTTTCAAGTGGAAATCCGACATGCCGACACAAACTCAAAGCTACTACACAGTGGCTATAATATCTTCGGAAACAAATATAGAAGTAAGCATAACACAAATCAGTCACAGATAATTCATATCACAAAGGCGGAAGAAGATATGAATATAACACATGAAAGTGTTCATCAGAGTAGTGGTCAAAAAGATCCATAATAATACAAAGGAATGGATACAAGTGCTAGACAAAAGAATAAGTATACATCATAGAATCTGTATCTCAAATGTATACAACAAAAACTACTAAACTAAAGTAGTTAGCCAAAAGTCGGGATGATAGTCCGATAAGGAGTCAAGCAGAAGCACCTGTGAAATCTCAGTCTGACCCGAGTATTATTTAATAAGAAAATAATAAACGGATCAGTCTAGCTATAAATATCAGATGAAGTGATATATAATAAGAGATATGACATAAACATATAATAATCACAATGCCAAGCTGTGATAAATAAGTAATTGAAAATCAACAAGAGATTAATCAATATCACAATAATCTACTCAAGATAAAAAGGAATGTCATACTCCTAATTTCATTCACTAAGCCACAATAAATGACATAAATATCCATGCCAATCGTAAAAGTTGGTGAAACATAAATTCCAGAAATCAACACACGAAATCCAGAAATCACAATAAAAGGATGGCCAATCCCAGAAAAATAAACTCCTCCTGACAGGGTATAGTCCCCCATTGCGGACATTGAGCCGAAGCTCCTCCTGGTGAGCCGAAGCTCCTCGTGACAGGGTATAGTCCCCCATTACGGACATTGAGCCGAAGCTCCTCCTGGTGAGTCGAAACTCCTCCTGACAGGGTATAGTCCCCCATTGCGGACATTGAGCCGAAGCTCCTCCTGGTGAGCCGAAGCTCCTCGTGACAGGGTATAGTCCCCCATTGCGAACGTTGAGCCGAAGCTCAATAAAAATGACGTACAGTCCTCTACGTGGACAAAGAGACATCACACAATGCTAGTCTAAACCATAAAATGATCGTCATGATCAAAGAGAAGTGTCGATTACAGTAAGCTAGTAAATATATGAGCTTAGCTTCATGTCCCATAACCACTAGCTTAACTTAAATATTTACGAACAAATTGTAGATCTCCGCTAGAAAATTGTCACAAGAAATTCAATCGAACAAGTCCAAGAATTAACCGACGAAGTAAACGCAAGCGTTTCATACCACTTGTTTTACTAAGTCGTTTAATTAGATTTCTCATACGAGTGAGGTAAAGGTTTATATATACTAATAGATTGGAAAACGGTTTTATAAACGAATTTGGTATTAAAATAGTATTGAAATCGTCTGAGGAAAGAGTTTTGATATTTACTACTAGTATAGGAAACCTTTATATTTTTAAAGTGACAAAGCACAAGGGGGATTGTAGAAACAATCAATCACAAAGATCACATTCGAAGATGTGAATAAAAATCTAATGAAATCGATAAAGGATCCATCGAAGTGGATATATCTAAAATTCCCAAAGAAAATAAGTCATCAAAGATGATAATGAATGATGACAATAAATAGGATCATCACGAATCGATTTAAAATTGGAAATTCAATCCAAAAAGGCAAATTGGACTCAAACAGCAGGTTCAGTCGACTGAACAGAGTTTTCAGTCGACTGACCCTGTGCTTGGAAATTTTTCAGGTTTAGGAAACTTTCCGTTTCCAGTTTCAGTCGACTGAACAGAGTTTTCAGTCGACTGAATCATGCCTGGAAACTTTCGGGTTCCAGGTTCAGTCGACTGAACAGACTTTTCAGTCGACTGAATCATGCCTGGGCTGTTTTTCAGCCTATTCAAATGAAGAGCAAATTCTTCCAAAATGCAACCGGACGAACAATGGCTCTAAGGGTTTATGCCAATCGGCAACCCGGCCCTATATGCTCCTCGGTGCATCGCTAAAAGCATGATCAAACATTCATAAAAGGATTTCACACAAATTGACTTAAAAACTCAAAAATTGGAATAATCACAAAACCAATCCAAATCAAGAGAAAATGCACATGAAGAAGTGTTAGGAATTCATACCCAACAACCAAAGATAATTATAGTCATAGATGTGAGATAAAAATCTCACCTTTTCTCAAAATCAAACAAGAAGAAGCTTGAAAGCAAATGGAGAATCAACCTCTCTTCAACACAACCCAAATGAGCTTGAATCTATGCTCAAAAACAAGAACATTCCCAAAATTAGGTTTAGGAATTTCTGAAATTGGTAAGAGAACAAGTTGGAGAAGAAGAAGAGAAGCTTACCAATGGGTTCTTCTTGAGTTTGGAGCTTGGAATTTGATTTGCAAGAGAAACTAGGGTTTTGGAGTTTTAATTTCCTCTTCCACCCTCCATTAACATAAAAGCTTGAGTATTAGGAAAATAGAAGAGAAGTGAATGAAGAGGAGAGTGTTGAAACTGAGTTAAGTGGCTAATTGGCTCGGCCCAACCAAAGCCCTAAGCGGGAAAAAGTAGCAAAAATCAACTTTCTCCAAACATATCGAAGCTTATACTCAAAAAGGTCGCAAACATCATTTTGAACTCAGTGGGGGTGTTCTCGAGTCCCAATTCGACCATATGCAAAAAGTAGCTTTTCAGACTAAAATCCGACTAACGATAAAATATTTAAATAAGATATTTAAATATAAAAATCGATAAATATGCGGGTTGTTACAAAAGGAGTGATTCTTGAAGAGTGCACTTAAGGTTGATGCATTTGTGGAGATACCAAGGATGGTTGGCTCTTGGTTTTGATGCTACTAGTATAAACTTCTTGCTGAAGAGCAAGAATTTTCAACTTTTTAAGGGGATGGAATGTTCTTAGATTTTGGTAATTTTTAATATACATGGTTTTATTCTTTTGGACCTTTTTCTAAATATTTGTGATACAATTATA
Organism: Allium cepa; assembly: GCA_030765085.1. NCBI lineage: Eukaryota > Viridiplantae > Streptophyta > Magnoliopsida > Asparagales > Amaryllidaceae > Allium > Allium cepa. The sequence continues at coordinate 77,846,537 of CM060946.1, forward strand.
CCTAAATATTCTTTTGGCAGTCTGGTTATATACATGTACTGATTGACGTTATGTCTTTTGCTTTGGACAACTTTGCAGTAATATATAATCAACTGTACTGTTTAGAAAGAACCAACAAGATTAGATTCTAAAAAATATTCTTCCTATAACTCGAACTTTATGATTTAATATCACCACATTTTATTTTTGGCGAAACATTATGCATCTTAGACAACATGATAGCCATACTGATTTTAGTAGCAAAGTATGGAAATTTAGCAACACTAATACTAGGTGAATTTTCTATTATAAATGTGCAGAAATGAACTAGGTCCCACTGCACTGTAACGTGTGGAATTGTTCTTACATTTTTAGTAAAATTGTCAAACTAAATGTACTGCTATTCATGCTGTTTTGGTCCATGATAATGGTATTGATTAGAGACTTGAAAACGACTAGCTTGCTTAATATATTTGTAAACAAAAAGTGAATACACTAAGTTTATCGATATCATTGGATAAATGCTCATTGTTATAGTGAATGGTAAATTGCGATAAATAATGGTAAATTTATTATATTAGACAAAGGCATTAAGAGTGTATTCTTTAGGTTTTTTTGCTGATGGTAAAACAATCTTCTTAGAAAATTTATATAGTGTTTGCTTTGTTTTTATTGACCTTGCATGATATTTGGAGTAATATCATACTTAGTTATCCAAAAAGTAATGTGGATCGACTTAAAGTTAACGTATATCAACAATTCTAACGTGTCCGCTTGGACCATAAATATTGTTTTTTATTTTTTTATTTTAATGTGATAACAAAAAATGAGCATACATAACACAGAGTTATTCAACGTGAGCATTCTTTAATTAGCAATATGTTGAGAGTTGTATAAAATAGAAAAATAAGCAAAGTACTTATATCAATGGTGCTTTAATGTTCAAATTCGGGTTGTGTAACAAAGCAAATAAGCAATATGCTTATATCAAAGTTGTCTGGATTTTGATATGCATGTTATCATCTTTATACATGTAATTAAAAAATTTATATCAAAATTATATAGTTTATGCTATACGTTTTCTTATTATATAGAGTATCCTAATGTTTTTTGAAAAGATGTTAGTTATTTTTAATAACTGATTGTTCAAATTATAAACTAGCATATAACGTCTAAAATTAATTATCATTGTGACGCCCCACCTCTATACCCACGCTAGCCAAGAACACTACAGGTGAATGCTGTCAATTAGCACGGAGAATAAGGCTGTTGAGGAGCGACCATCTGTATAATTGCTTTGCGCGAGCACCGATATGTCAGATAGTATAACATGCATTTTATCTCAAGAGGAAATCCGACACACCGATACAAACACAAAGCTACTACACAGTGGCTATAATAATCTTCGGAAACAAATACAGAAATAAACATAACATAAATCAGTCGCAGACAATTCATATCACAAAGGCGGAAGAAGATATGAATATATAATTAACACATGAAAGTGTAAATCAAAGTAGTGGTCAAAAAGATCCACAATAATACAAAAGAATAGCAACACGTGCTATACAAAAGAATACAACTATGAGTCTATATCTCAAGTGTATACAACAAAATAAACTACTAATCTAAGTAGTTTGCCAAAAGTCAGAGTAATGAATCCCAAGGGAGAAGTCAAGCAGAAGCACCTGCAACATCTCGGTCTGACCCGAGTATTATTTAATAAGAAAATAATAAACGGATCAGTCTAGCTATAAATATCAGATGAAATGATATAGAATAAGAGATATGACTAAACGTATAATAATCACCATGCCAAGCTGTGATATATATAAGTAATTGAAAATCAACAAGAGATTAATCAATATCACGAAATCTTCTCAAAGATAAAAAGGAATGTCATACTCCTAATTTCGTTCACCAAGCCACAATAAATGAAATATATATCAATGCCAATCGTAAAAGTTGGTGAAACATAAATTCCAGAAATCAACACACGAAATCCAGAAATCACAAGAAAAAGGATGGCCAATCCCACAAACAGGACATCGACGCACCTAGAAAGACACTCCCCATGTACAGTCGAACATCGACGCACATAGAAAGATACGCCCCATGCTCTAGCATCGACGCACCTAGAAAGATACGCCCCATGCACAAATAAACATCGATGCACCTAGAAAGATACATCCCATGCCTAAATAAACATCGATGCACCTAGACAGATACACCCCATGTAATGTCTAACATCGATGCACCTAGAAAGATACACCCCATGCAAAGTCTAACATCGATGCACCTAGAAAGATACACCCCATGCAAAGTCGAATATCGACGCACCTAGATAGATACGCCCCATGCCCCGACTTATTGAGCCGATTGCTCCACGAAGTAAATAAACATCGATGCACCTAGAAAGGTACACCCCATGCATAAATAAACATTGACGCACCTAAAAAGGTACGACCCATGTATAAACAAACATCGATGCACCTAGAAAGGTACACCCCATGCATAATAAAACATTGACGCACCTAAAAAGGTACGACCCATGTGAGAAATGAGACGAAGCTCAATAAAATGAGGAACGGTCCTCCACATAAACAAAGAGACATCGCACATTGCTAGTCTAAACCACAAAGATGATCGTCATGATCAACGAGAAGTGTCAATTACAATTAGCTAGTAAATATATGAGCTTAGCTTCATGTCCCATAACCACTAGCTTAACTTAAATATTTACGAACAAATTGTAGATCTCCACTAGAAAATTGTCACAGGAGATTCAATCGAACAAGTCCAAGAATTAACCGACGAAGTAAACGCAAGCGTTTCATACCACTTGTTTTACTAAGTCGATTAATTAGATTTCTCATACGAGTGAGGTAAAGGTTTGTATATACTAATAGATTGGAAAACGGTTTTAGAAAACGAGCTTTGTAATAAAATAGTGTTGAAATCATTTGAAGAAAGAGTTTTGATATTTACTTCTAGTATAGAAAACCTTTATATTTTTAAAGTGACAAATCACAAAGAAGATTGTAAGAACAATCAATCAGTAAAATTCACATTCGAAGACGTGAATAAAATCCAAAGAAACCGATAAAGAATCCATCGAAATGGATATTCAAAAATCCCTAAAAAGGAGTCATCAAAGTCATAATAAATGATAACAACAAATAGGATCATCACGAATCGATTAAAATTGGAATTCTCAAGCGAAAAGGCAAGCAGGCAAAACACTGCTGATTCAGACGTCTGAAACAAGTGGTTCAGACGTCTGAATCTGGAAATATAAAAATTTCCAGAACACAATTCAGACGTCTGAATCAAGTGTTTCAGACGTCTGAAATAGGCATATTTTAGCCTATTTCCTTTCTGGTTCCAAATGAACCAATTCAGACGTATGAAACCATATATTCAGACGTCTGAATCTGGGAATAGAAAACTTCCCAGAACAATATTCAGACGTCTGAATATCACGTTTCAGACGTCTGAATGAAGGGTTCAGGGCATTCCCTGAACCTAGGCCAAAAATGGCCAAACGGATATCGGAAACGATCGAACGAGCAAATGGCGATGACTAAGGAATTACGTCGAACGACAACCCATCCTAAACGGCTCTTCGATACGCCTCAAATATCGATGTCCAATTATCCATAATAGGATTTTCATAAATTAGACCAAAACACCAAAAATTGGAATATACACGAAATCAATCCAAACCAAAAATCAATGGCACACGAATAAACATTAGGAATTCATACCTAACAATCGAAGATAATTATAGACAAAGATGTGAGATAAAAATCTCACCTTTGAACCCAAACGAATGAAGAAGATGCTATGAAGCAATGGCAAGAACAAGCACTCTTCAATTCCAACTCAACAAGCTTGAATCTAAGCTTAAAAGAGAAACATTCCCTAAATTAGGTTTAGGAAATTTCTGAAATCAAAGAGAGAATGAGTTGGAGAAGAAGAAGAGGAAGCTTACCAATGGGTTCACTTGAGTTTGGAGCAAGAAGATTGATTTGCTAATGGAAACTAGGGCTTAGGAATTTCTATTTCCCATTCTCTTCCACCATTGTTGCTAAAGCTTGAGTGTTTAAGCAAAGAGGAGAAGTTATGAAGAGAAGGGGGTTGGGCTGAGCTGATAAGGGTGCAGTCCAAACCAAAGTTATAAGCGGGAAAAAGTAGCAAAAATCAACTTTCTCCAAACATATCGAAGCTTATACTCAAAAAGGTCGCAAACAGCATTTTGAACTCAATGGGGTGGTCTCGAGTCCCAATTCGACTGTTTGCAAAAAGTAGCTTTTCGGACCAAAATCCGATGAACGATAAAATATTTAAATATACAATCGACAAATATGCGGGTACAGACTCCCCTCCTTAAAGAAATTGCGTCCTCGCAATACTTAAGAAGAAAATAAGAAGTAACAACCATAGAAGCATATCAACACAAAAGAAATTTGAAATAGGAAGTTCACCAGAAAGAGCACGAAAGAGTAAGTCCAAACGGGTTCGCTCGATGAATTCTCAAGATTCCCAAGAGTAATCCCTAGGATTTGAGAACCATTGAACTCTCACAAGAAGAACATCTTTATTTCGAAGTCGTTTGAGCTCCGAAGCAATAATTCGAATAGGATGTTGCTCAAAAATCAAATCTGGTGAAACTTCAATTTCCACAATATCACCGGGCTCAAGAATGGAAACCGGAATCCCTAAGGCATTTCCGTAGATAAAAGACGTGGGGAATGTCAAGAATAGCAGAAAATTGAGCCAGTGCAACGGCGTAGTACAGAAACGGTACGCCCGAGAAACTAGAAACTCAAATAATTTGGGACATCAGCGTAGTACAAAAACGGTACGCCCGATGAACCAAAGCCCGAATAATTTCGAAACACCGACGTAGTACAAAAACGGTACGTCCAATGAATCAAAAAGCGAAGGCATTGATGTAGTACAATAACAGTACATCCGATGAACCGAACACCATAAAAGAACTCCGGACACTAGTCCATAAAAGAAGTGAGATAAAGCTCAATAAAATGAAGTATACCAAAACGTCCGATGAACCTGATAAAAAGATAATTCCATTCAGACAACATCAAAGAGTCAACCACTTGTTGCTTACGACAAAGCACATTGGCAACACGATTTCCCTTCCGGGAATAAAAAGAATATCAAGATCATAAGATGCCAGGAACTCGAGTCAACATGAAGTTCTTTATGAGAAAATAAATATTCCAAAGATTTATGATCGAGGTAGAGAACAAATTTCTCATCCAAATATGATGATACCAAATTCCAAAAGTAAAAACAATAGCCGCGAGCACTAGATCATGAGCGGCATATCTAGTCTCGATAAGCTATAATGATTTAGAAGCGCAAGTGATAGCACGTTATCTCATGTAAGAGAACGACATCCAAACCAATACGATAAGCATTGGTACAAAAGATAAAGTCTTGGTTCCCCCTCGGGAATCACAAGAACAAGAGTATCGAAAAGAAAGAATTTCTTTTAAATAACCTTCTTTCCTGAAAAGTCAAAACTTTCAAAATTACATTTATCATTATGTAATAATCTTTCTAGAAAAATTTACTATTTTCAAGTTAATATACTGTGTCTGATTGTCTCATCAAAGAGTTTAGGAAATTCCTATCGATAACGTTGATCAAGCGCGTCGACCAGAATTCTTAAAACACCAAATGGGCAATACAATCACAAAAATCGTATTCTATAGGATAAGTAAGTTTCTCAAAAACTTCTAAGAATATTCTTTGTTCGTTTTAAGAACAAAAATCCGGTCATACTTCTAAATAAATCTTATGAAAAAGATTTTGCAAAATTTTAAATTGCTATTTTCATCCAAAAATCAATAAATAAAAGAATGGTCTCTTCGAAATATTCATAGAATATTTGATATATAAAATGGATGAAATAAGCTGGACAAATTGAATGACAAAATAAGTCATTCATTAGAACCATAACGAGTGCGGAGTGCGTAAGTGGAATGCTAACTCATGCGACTCGTAGCCAAATGAAAATCGGTGGCAAGGTCAAACTGAAAAGACCTTAGCACCACACAAAATATTACTTAGGTGATAATCCTAAGACAAGCTCAAAAATACCGGAAAATTTCTCTAACTACATGAATGAGAGAAATAACACTTTCCTTATAAGTGGGCTTAAGGAATAAAATGATGCCATCAAGTTGGAATCAAAATCATAAAGGAAAAATAAAAATCTGCTTAACAGATTGAAAATGTCAAAGATGAATAGTCCACTCGAGAAAATAGGGTATAGGCTTCATTAATGATTAAGCCAATCCTATCGCACAAATCAATTCCGGAGCCTAAGTATAAATATTGGCTCGGAAAGAAAAATCACATAAAATAATTTTCGACATCAAATAAAAGCAAATTGAGTGTTGCAGATCTACCATCCGGATTCGCAATCCTCAAAGAAGTATTCAAGCCCAAAATATTTAAAGAAAAAGAATCGACAAGTTCTTTTGATATAAAATAGTGAGATGGAACCTATATCAAAAAGAACTCAAATAAGAAGATCACAAAATAAATGTAATCAAGGATTAAATGAGAAATACCTTAACCAAGAGAAGAGTTGCTAGGGGCTTGCACAATATTTAGCTTTCTCATGTCCTTGTTCAAAAGTTTGGGACATGCAGATAAAAGATGACCCGGTTTCTTGCAATAGCGACAAGAATGCGGTTTTGGACACATATTCGCATAGTGTTCCTTAGAATTACAATTGTAGCATCCTCCACGATTAGGGATTGGAGTCTTTGCTACAAAAGTAGTTTGCTTCACTCTCTTATTGGGATTAAGGCTCTTGAACTTAATATGCCTCTTCTTGGAAGTCCCAATATCACAAACACTTCCTTTACCAACCTCTCCATGAAGAAGAGTAACATCCACAAGATGATTGAAAGAAACTTCAAGTTTCAAAGGTAGAACCATTTCGGGGTTCTTACTCAAAGCATAGATAAACTCTTGATTCGTTACAAGATCCAAAAGTTGTTGAGCAGACATGAATACTCCATCTTGGGAGTAGCACTAGATTGACCGGCGCTGGGACGGCCTGGTCTAACCATTTCTCTTCTTTAAGAAAGAAAGAAGGAGGAAAGTTATTCTCAAAATAAATATCAAGCAATCGTGATAGATAAAACAAGGAATCATAAAGGAAAATAGGATGAATCGGTACGAAGACTCGAATAAAATCCTAAAGCACAACTCCTAAGATGGACTTAGGACGATGATCCTTGTTATAATATTCCATATTGTTCCGAAGTTTGGCTCTGATACCAAGCTGTGACGCCCCACCTCTATACCTACGCTAGCCAAGAACATTATGGGTGAATGCTGTCAACTAGCACGGAGAATAAGGCTGTTGAGGAGCGACCATCTGTATAATTGCTTTGCGCGAGCACCGATATGTCAGATAGTATAACATGCATTTTATCTCAAGAGGAAATCCGACACACCGATACAAACACAAAGCTACTACACAGTGGCTATAATATTCTTCGGAAACAAATACAGAAATAAACATAACATAAATCAGTCGCAGACAATTCATATCACAAAGGCGGAAGAAGATATGAATATATAATTAACACATGAAAGTGTAAATCAGAGTAGTGGTCAAAAAGATCCACAATAATACAAAAGAATAGCAACACGTGCTATACAAAAGAATACAACTATGAGTCTATATCTCAAGTGTATACAACAAAATAAACTACTAATCTAAGTAGTTTGCCAAAAGTCAGAGTAATGAATCCCAGGGGAGAAGTCAAGCAGAAGCACCTGCAACATCTCGGTCTGACCCGAGTATTATTTAATAAGAAAATAATAAACGGATCAGTCTAGCTATAAATATCAGATGAAATGATATAGAATAAGAGATATGACTAAACGTATAATAATCACCGTGCCAAGCTGTGATATATATAAGTAATTGAAAATCAACAAGAGATTAATCAATATCACGAAATCTTCTCAAAGATAAAAAGGAATGTCATACTCCTAATTTCGTTCACCAAGCCACAATAAATGACATATATATCAATGCCAATCGTAAAAGTTGGTGAAACATAAATTCCAGAAATCAACACACGAAATCCAGAAATCACAAGAAAAAGGATGGCCAATGCCACAAACTGGACATCGACGCACCTAGAAAGACACGCCCCATGTACAGAGGAACATCGACGCACCTAGAAAGATACGCCCCATGCTCTAGCATCGACGCACCTAGAAAGATACGCCCCATGCACAAATAAACATCGATGCACCTAGAAAGATACATCCCATGCCTAAATAAACATCGATGCACCTAGAAAGATACACCCCATGTAATGTCTAACATCGATGCACCTAGAAAGATACACCTCATGCAAAGTCTAACATCGATGCACCTAGAAAGATACACCCCATGCAAAGTCGAATATCGACGCACCTTGAAAGATACGCCCCACGCCCCGACTTATTGAGCCGATTGCTCCACGAAGTAAATAAACATCGATGCACCTAGAAAGGTACACCCCATGCATAAATAAACATTGACGCACCTAAAAAGGTACGACCCATGTATAAACAAACATCGATGCACCTAGAAAGGTACACCCCATGCATAATAAAACATTGACGCACCTAAAAAGGTACGACCCATGTGAGAAATGAGACGAAGCTCAATAAAATGAGGAACAGTCCTCCACATAAACAAAGAGACATCGCATATTGCTAGTCTAAACCACAAAGATGATCGTCATGATCAACGAGAAGTGTCAATTACAATAAGCTAGTAAATATATGAGCTTAGCTTCATGTCCCATAACCACTAGCTTAACTTAAATATTTACGAACAAATTGTAGATCTCCACTAGAAAATTGTCACAGGAGATTCAATCGAACAAGTCCAAGAATTAACCGACGAAGTAAACGCAAGCGTTTCATACCACTTGTTTTACTAAGTCGTTTAATTAGATTTCTCATACGAGTGAGGTAAAGGTTTGTATATACTAATAGATTGGAAAACGGTTTTAGAAAACGAGCTTTGTAATAAAATAGTGTTGAAATCATTTGAAGAAAGAGTTTTGATATTTACTTCTAGTATAGAAAACCTTTATATTTTTAAAGTGACAAATCACAAAGAAGATTGTAAGAACAATCAATCAGTAAAATTCACATTCGAAGACGTGAATAAAATCCAAAGAAACCGATAAAGAATCCATCGAAATGGATATTCAAAAATCCCTAAAAAGGAGTCATCAAAGTCATAATAAATGATAACAACAAATAGGATCATCACGAATCGATTTAAATTGGAATTCTCAAGCGAAAAGGCAAGCAGGCAAAACACTGCTGATTCAGACGTCTGAAACAAGTGGTTCAGACGTCTGAATCTGGAAATATAAAAATTTCCAGAACACAATTCAGACGTCTGAATCAAGTGTTTCAGACGTCTGAAATAGGCATATTTTAGCCTATTTCCTTTCTGGTTCCAAATGAACCAATTCAGACGTCTGAAACCATATATTCAGACGTCTGAATCTGGGAATAGAAAACTTCCCAGAACAATATTCAGACGTCTGAATATCACATTTCAGACGTCTGAATGAAGGGTTCAGGGCATTCCCTGAACCTAGGCCAAAAATGGCCAAACGAATATCGGAAACGATCGAACGAGCAAATGGCGATGACTAAGGAATTACGTCGAACGACAACCCATCCTAAACGGCTCTTCGATACGCCTCAAATATCGATGTCCAATTATCCATAATAGGATTTTCATAAATTAGACCAAAACACCAAAAATTGGAATATACACGAAATCAATCCAAACCAAAAATCAATGGCACACGAATAAACATTAGGAATTCATACCTAACAATCGAAGATAATTATAGACAAAGATGTGAGATAAAAATCTCACCTTTGAACCCAAACGAATGAAGAAGATGCTATGAAGCAATGGCAAGAACAAGCACTCTTCAATTCCAACTCAACAAGCTTGAATCTAAGCTTAAAAGAGAAACATTCCCTAAATTAGGTTTAGGAAATTTCTGAAATCAAAGAGAGAATGAGTTGGAGAAGAAGAAGAGGAAGCTTACCAATGGGTTCACTTGAGTTTGGAGCAAGAAGATTGATTTGCTAATGGAAACTAGGGCTTAGGAATTTCTATTTCCCATTCTCTTCCACCATTGTTGCTAAAGCTTGAGTGTTTAAGCAAAGAGGAGAAGTTATGAAGAGAAGGGGGTTGGGCTGAGCTAATAAGGGTGCAGTCCAAACCAAAGTCATAAGTGGGAAAAAGTAGCAAAAATCAACTTTCTCCAAACGTATTGAAGCTTATACTCAAAAATGTCGCAAACGACATTTTGAACTCAATAGGGGTGGTCTCGAGTCCCAATTCGACTGTTTGCAAAAAGTAGCTTTTCGGACCAAAATCCGACGAACGATAAAATATTTTTATAAAATATTTAAATATACAATCGACAAATATGCGGGTTGTTACAATCATTATCATACAAACAATGCACTACTAACATACTCACTATAGTTAATTCAGTGAGTTTTAATTATGATTATCACAATCAAATATACATCTATGCATTCGTTATCCTTGCACATTGATGCAACACTATCGTTCAACAATATTTTTTCATTACCAATATATTAATATTCTTATACCTTTGGATATGGCCTATGCAACTACAATATTTTTGCTATGCCCGTGTGCGAAGCGCGGGTTTACACTAGTTTCATTCATAACCTAGCATTATATTCCTTATTTTAATTAAAGGCTCCAATTATTAATTGGTTACATTCCATTTCACTACAATAATTGGAACTATTAATAAATCGGAAACTTAAGAATTAAATACCGGGTTAAATTTCAAATCATTTTAAAGATAATAGATAAAGGTTTATACTTAAAACTTATATATCCTATTATAATTAAAACAATTTAAAAAAAATTATTTGGTTTATCAAAACAAATCTGCAGTAAACTACTACAGTGGCCTTCCCACTTCGAAACTCGAAAACAAATGTCGATGATGCGGCCGCCATCACCGAAATTATTTTCCAGCGATAGAGAGGGGAGTACATAACTTGTTTCTTTTTTTAAAAATTCCTTTAAAACAATTCTTTTCAAATTATATTGAAATATTTATATCAGAAAATACTTCTAATAATATTATTATATTCCAAAATCATTTGAAAGAAATTTCAAAACCCCGGAACTGAAGTTCTAAAATTTCCAATTTGATTTATTTCATTTTCAATCTTATTTCAACTATTATTTATAAATTTCATTACCTAACAACCAATATATTGCAACAAAATATATATATATCATTTAAATTTTTTATTTTATATATAAAAAATATATTAGGCAAAATTATTTCATTCACCTATATTTCAAAACAAATATTGTGTCGGTCTGTCCTATTAAGTGTTTAAAAATCCCTATTGATGTCATAGCGTCCCATGCATCAACCAGAATTTATAAATACAAAACGGAATAAATTAACACAATATCAAAACCATTTTATAACACTAACAAATACGCTCTCTCATATATATATATACACGCTCAACGACTCATCATATGGTATTGCTACCCTATTTATAAAGAGTCAGACCCCACAAAGCTAAGGTTTATCGTTAAACCAAAGCTCTGATACCAGATGTAACATCCCGCCTTTCCACATGGTTTAAATCAACGATAAACCACACACGTCAGACTTAAACCATACAGAAGGCCGATTGTTATGGGGTAAATAAGAAAAAGTAGAGAAAAAAACAAAATAAAATCTTACAGCGGAACAATAAAATATAATAATCAAATATATCGTTCATGAAGCTGTTTTATAAACATTCGATTATATTTATACAATACATATCAGAGTTGCACATACCAACGAATAATAATCGATGCAGCGGAACAGATGTGATGCAGTGGATTAATATAATATAAAATAGTAATAAAATCTTCGCCTTCGTCCTTCAGAAGTAAGGTTTTCAAATCCTGAAATGCTCAGGCTGACCCGAGCGAATTGAAAAGACAGAACGCTCGAGTCGGAACTAAAAGATCTTATGTAAGTTAAATCAACCGAAATAAATATGAGTGTAACGGAGTTGGAGATGTTTACGGGGTTTGACATATCCTATCCAGTGTCTAACATGAGTGCAGTAACTTAAGAGATGCTCGGGATTCACATCTCCTAAGGAACCGTTAAACTATTTACTATGTAGTAATATTTGCTAGTATAATAGTGTCTAATAGTAAAATAAACGTACTTTTTTCATAGCATTAAGGGGTTACCCATATAGCCCTTAACACGTAATAGTACCAGTAGACCATCCAATATCAGCGCATCTCTAGATCGAGAGACTACCCCAAATACTCCATGGGCTATGGGAGAAAACCAAACTCGTACAAGGCGCGATAGGGTAAGTGACATGGCACAACTAGGCAATGCCAGGGTAGATATACCAATTGCTATCCGGGCTGGTGGTAACGCATAGCGCGCAGCTACCGCCCACCTTGTAACAACCCTGTATTTTGTGATTTATTTTTTTTGTATATTTTAATTATTTTAATTGAATTTTTGATTTAAAAAAACTTATTTTATTTATTTTGAATGATAAACTTTAGTATTGATATGAATTATCATTCCAAAGCAAGACTAAAAAGAATATTTTCCAAAAAGCGAATTTTTGGTCAAAATAGTCAAACTTTGACTGTTATTTTAAAATTTTAAAAGTTTGAAAATTTAAATTTTTTTCTTTTATTTTGAAAGTACATAAAATTTTAGGAACACTGCTTTTTGTTTCGTTGGAAACGGATTTAAATTGTGAAAGTTATGTATATTTCAATATTGAGTGCAATTAGTTTATTCTGCAATTTTGTTATTTTAAATAGTATAATTTTATTTTTCTTTGTCATATTTTATTGTAATATGTATTGATATGCTATTTTACGTATGGTTTTGTCTTTTATTATTTTTGAAGTGAGGTAGGAATTTTTCTAGAGCTAGTAGTATTTTTCTTGTAATTTCCATGCCCTATTTTCAATTTTTAAACATTTTCTTTAGTTCTTTTCTATTTTTCTCAAATTTAATTATTTATTTTATTTTAGAAATGATAAATAAATTATTTTATATCAAAACTTTTCTTTAGAATATTTTTGTGAAGACCCGTAAATCCGTACTCCTTGAATATACACTAATCTCCATAGATTAACTCAAGATGAACAGAAATACGAATTATCAATGTTTAAGAAAAAGAAAAAGAGAGAAGAGGAGATAAGAAGATAGAAAATAGAGGGAGAAGAAAATAGAAAATAGAAAGAAAAGAAAATAGAACGGAAAGAAAACAACAGAACAATAACAGAATCTCACAATTCGCAGCGGAACAACATATAATAAATGAATAATCTTTAAACAAAGAACTATATCAGTTATTACATTTTATACATTACATTTCATTACATAATATCATCAGAGTGTACAACAACAACAAACAAACAGCGGAAAAGAAATACTATATACTAGTAATACGCCATGCCATCCAGCTTGCCTCCAGCAACTCCTGAATATCCAGAATATCCTGATAAACCTTAACTCTTGACTGCCCGTGTGGAAATTGGTGGGCACCCAGAGTTTAGGAAGGAAAACAATAAACTCCGAGTCAGTCATGAGACTGGTGTGAGAACTCAAAACAGTTTATTTATCTTTAAAATCAAAATAGAGGAATATTTTTAAAGTCAATTCGCAATGCTTTTTTAAAAATGAGACTACCATAAGGCCTCCCGCACACACACACAATGCAAACGCAGAATCGGAGGAGATTTCTCCTTATGATAGTCAAAGATGCTTGATACGCATTTAAAAAGAACATTTGATATTATTACTAGTGCATAGTGTAGAGAAAATCATTTCGAAAATAAAGATATAAATCTTAGCCAGCATAGACATTCCGAACTATGCCTACTGTAGCTACCATCCAAACAGTGGGGCGCCACCATAACTGAATGATAGGTTCTACAACTAATACCGTACAAGATCGTATTGTTTCTTTGGATTTCCAACGAATGATCAGGCCAAGGAACATCCCATTGCCACATGAGAATGCCTCTGGATGGACATCCCCGAGAACCAAACCGGATCTCTACCAACACAAGGCCGGGTTACCCCTAACTGAGTAACAACTGACCGAATATGCCATCCCTCGGTCCTTTGGGACCTTTCAACCGAGCGCACGCAATCAATTCACACAATCATAAAGTGTTTTCAACATGAGTAAGTATCTGGGCTCCATACCATGATACCACCCTTTTCCAGAAGGAAATGCACATATCCTAAAGGGCGCTACCCCTCATAACCTTGCCGCATCTTTCCTGTTTTGACCATTCCCGAGGTGTGAGGCTCGACGAAGTCACGTCCACAAAAACATACTTTATACAAAAGCCATGCTTTGGGTCAACAAATGATCATAGAAATGATCACCAAGATAGACGATCAAATAAACGATCCTATCACAAATAATCAACACAATGATCATTTCACAGCAACACTCAGCATGTCACATTACCAAATTGGGAATATATCGCTGATAACATTCAACTACATAACCTCTGAGCTCGTACGTTTCAGAGAAGGGTGTTAAGCTAAGAGAATGAATTCTCCGCCACCAACAGAAATATATTTGAAAGAAATCTGCTTAATATCTCAATTTGTAACGTCAGACATACAATCCATACAAGTCTGTTCCGGGCTCGAACAGAACCGAAGGCACTTACAAAGAAGTCCTTGCAATCCGGATATTCACAATCCTGATCGGATTTCCCATCACATATGGAGAACTCAATACCGGAGCAACTCGGTGCAGAGTGAATCGACAGGTCATCCTATCGCTCTCGCAAATACCGGGTCTTCAACACCGATCTTCAAATGCAATTCATAACGACGTATCACATATTCGGAATGGGTTATACGACCCCATGGTCCTTTCCCGGTTAACCCGAATAGTGAGCGCTTATTCAAAAATAAGTGTGGCATTCAAATTCAAACAAATCACATTAATTACCCATTCAAAGGGAAATATTGATAGTCGGTTATTGAACTATCAATGAATATGCACAACATCACCAGATTCCAAATAATTTTCCAAATTATTTATTTTCCAAAAATATCTTTACAAGATATATAATTCAATATCTCAAAAATAAATCAATATTTATTTTTAACAAATTCCACTTTCTTTTATAAATTCCTTAGTGAATTTATAATCCAAAATATCTATGAATATTCGATTTCAATTATTCATTTCAATTTATCTTCAAAAAGATAGATTCTCAAAACGTTTCATTTCACATTGGAAAAACATTTCCATACTTACTTATTAAGTAATTCACAATCTTTTATTTTCAACACTTGGAAAATATTCAATATACTTACATCGAAATTAAGTATATATTTCATTCTTTAAGGAAATCATTCTCTTAAACATATTTATTTGGGCCAAAACGAATGTTGCGTAAAACATCGTTACGACAACCCAAAATCACTAGTATAGGGATTCGAAATTAAAATAGATATATAGATCCCAATACTAAACAAAACATTTCCTTTCGGAAATCATTTACTATAACAACAGTGTTATAGTCCACCATTTCCTTCTATTTCTCGAAAACGTCTATTTCAACAATGAATGTTGAAATCTATGGTTTCGAATCTCAACACATTTTAAAACATCGTTAGATCGTTTTAATTCTATTTAAAACATCAAATCTAAAATAATTTCTTTAACATAATATTCACTATTCAAAAACGTGAATATACTACGTTAACAAATTTCATCCTTTCTATTCATTTTATTTTAAAGGATTATTCACTGTCTAAAACATGAATATAACTCCATTAATAGGTTTCAACAATTTACTTATAAAAATAAGTCATTTACGAATTTATAAAACAACGTTTATAAATTCCTTTTCTATTTATTTTATAACTCCTTTTTATAAATCTCCTTTATTAATCTATTCGATTTATAACTCAATTATAAACCAAAAGTTCACATTATAAGTTAAACACTTATAATTTATTTGTTTACAAGAATCATTCTTTTAAACATCCCAATTCATAAATCTTATAACTTATAAGATTCATTAAATCAAAAATCCATTCTTCAATTAACTTTTCAAATTTTATAAACCTACTGCTTATAAAATTCCATTTATAACTTCACTGTTTATAATTCTATGAATTTCATTCATTTATGAAATTCATTCACAATCCATTCTAACACTTATAAAAACTCGTTTTATAATTCCAACATTTTAATTTATAAATATCAATTTATAAATCTTTTGTAAATATCCATTTATATTATTCTTTAAAACATCTTTAAACTTCTTTATAATTTCACCATTTTTGATTTATAAAATAATCAAATTTTACAAATCCTATATTTAATCCTTTATAATAAATTCAAAAATCCAATTTAATTATTTTATAAAAACATTAACCCATATTTCTCAAAAATCAATCTTTAACCGTATTTCTCAAAAATCATAATTTTATATAACTTTTAAAAGTATAACGTTTATTTATTTATAATGGATCAATTCCAAAAATATTTTATAACTTACACTTTCAAAAATCTCTTTAAAAACATTTTAAAATTCCAAAATTTGGTCCAATGATGCTACATACCAAATAGCCAATCACGACAACAACGATATCATATATCGATATGATAATCCATCAAATATCAAAATATCTGAAATCAAAAATAAAAACTGTTGAGGAATCCAGTTGGATCCCTCCAACCTGTTTTCCTGCATCCACAAACATTAGCACAATACCAATTTCGTTCCAGTACGAAATTATCGCGGTATATGGGATTTAAAATATTATCCGCTTAATAGACGGCGCAATAGGGTCTCATCCGCTATACAATGCGGGAAATCAACAATTGCAATATATACATATGCCAATATATATATATATATTGCTATTATATATAATACCAATTTCACTATTTATGAAATATTCGCGGTATATGTTTTTAATAAATAACATCCGCTTACTAACGTCGCATAATGTCTATTTTAACAATCAATAGATAACAATCATCATTCAAACATGCATTCAAGTATTTTAAATCGAACTATTTAAAATAAAATCGAAACCGATTCGATTGAGTGAGAAGTTCTCACCTTGATTTCAATTTCGCTTTAGCGATTTATTTCGAATAAAATTAAACGGACGTTTAATTTTACCCGAAATTTTCACTAACTCCAAACGACTCCAATCCAATACCATAGCGTAGTTCTCGTCCATACGATTCCAACGCAACTAGTTTTGCACGTTTTCGACCTCATATGAAAAAGTTATGAATTTTTGAAGTTACACGATTTTATAACTTAAATTTACAACATAATTTTATATCTTTCAACCTTCATCAAATCTCACCCCTTAGATCTAAACCCCTGCAGATCTCGGCCCTCCATTGCATCTTCCTCCCCACGCGACTACACTACAGGCTACCACACGCAACAACAAACCCATTACATAGAACTAGGGTTTAATTATACTCCATCATCACCAACATATATCTCGATCAGAGAGTTCCATTTGAATGCCTTCGACGAGAGCTACCCACGGCCACCACCACCTGCAACTGGCCACCCACAGCACCTCAAAGCGCGTGCGCAACATCAGGACGTCAGCCCCCTGTATCTCCCTCCACGTCGCTCCAATTCCGATCAACTTCGTATGGATTGAAAGCTCTCTTCATGCTCTACAAGTTTCATGTTGAACACTTTCTCTAATTGTTGATGGATTGAGAGTAATTGAGGAGAAAAGAAAACAAAATTCTGGCCATTGAATTTAATGGAGGTGGCGGCTGCAGATTTTGACCTAGGGTTTCTAATTTTTGCAAATTATGAAGAGGGGGGGCTTTTATAGAAAATTCGCGCGACACTATTTATCCCGGATTTTTCGAACTCCAAACGAAGCGTGCCGGTTGGCGTTTCTAAAGTTTACCCCGCGTTCCGAACACAATGGAAGATGTTTCGGGAGCTACTTCAGTCATCTGTGCGAGTTATGGCAATAAACGTTCAATTTGAATTAAACCGATTTAAACGATTTTCTAGGCGTTTTAATTTGTATCGGACAAACGGTAAATCCAATTGACACAAAATTTGAAACCATACAATAATATCACATTACAGATCCGATGAAACTGGTTTCGTCGAAATCCGAGACTTTTTGAAAAATGGCTATTTTAACTCGCCAAATTAATATTAAAAATAATTCGATGCGTTTCGAGCTGCCACGATCAAACGATAACTCCGATTGCTACAAAAATTGAAATCCGGTAATAACTAACTATTACGGATCCAATGGAACTAGTTTCGTCCAATTCTGAGACTGTTCAAAAATTGGCTATTTTACAGTCGATAATTAACTATTAAAATATTCAATTTTCACAAATAAACTTTAATTCAATTTTAAAAGTTCTAAAATATCGTTCTAACTTCAATATGTTAAAATAAAATTTTACAAATCATTTTCAATCATATTTAACTCAATTTTCAATTATTTCCATAATTTAACATATTAAATTATCGATTTAATTATCCAATTAAATCCAATTATTCGAATTAAAATTTATTCGACTTATAATTTCACTTTTTATATTTAAAATTAATTAAATATTTCAAATTTTAATTATCAAAAATTCTGGTTCGTTACAATTTTTAAAATGAAGTAGATATTTTTCCAAAGCATTGATGTTTCAATTGTAATTTTTGAACCCTGTTTTCAATTTTTAAGCAATTTCCTTAATTCTTTTTATATTTTCTTTAAATTTAATTATATATTTTTATTTTATTTCACTTTTTTCGGTTTTTAGATGTACTTGCTTAAGTTTATTTCGTTTTACTTAACTTAAAAGAAAAGAAGGTTTTAAAAGCTAAGAAACGTAAAGTCGTTTCACCGTTTCTTTTTCAATTAATGCATCAATTTATTGTAGCCGTTCCTTTTCTTTTGCTTATTCACATGAAAGTTTCTCATTCCATCAATAATACACATCCATTTCAGATCTGAGCAAAGAAAAATAAGCAATGGCCTCTCTTCCTCCTCTCATTTTTCTACTTCTTCTTTGTTTTGCTTGATTTTTGCCATGACCTCTCATAGCTTTGCCCGGCCCCACATCTCCACCACCACCACCGACCACACTACCATCATCTATAGCAGTACCACCTTCCCCTCCTCTGACCAAGATCTGACCCCTCAAACTTGTAAAGCAATCCTTGAAAACAATGCCTAGACCACATAACTTCACTTATATCATTCTTCTATCACCTTGGCCACCTCACCTTGCTCCACCACCACCATAACCTGATCTCTGGCCATCACTTGACCTCTGTCCAGATCTGGAGCAAGCATGGCCAAGCCCAAACAATGACTAGGCCGAGCTTAGTGTGCAACAAAAACCACTCCTTTTGGCCTTGACTCTTTGTCTGCTTCATGTTTAACTCCTACCTCTTCACATCCCATTGTTTTGTCTTCTTTTTGCTGACCATTGGATGAGCATTTCAGGTCTAGACCCGATCATGAGCCAAATGATGTCATGGCCAAGCACTTGAATAGTTAATGAATGGTTGAATCATTTTGTCCTTTGTTAATTTCAAATTTCCAATTTTTTCTATATTGTTTTGGTTGAATATTCATAAGTTATATTGTCTTGTTTTGGGGTTGTTTACAAGATGATATCTTGGCTATTTCTCTCTACTCAAAATCAAAGGCCGTGCCTTCTGGATCCGTTGTGTCATTTAAATTAATATCTCCAGCATAAAAATGTGAGTTATTCTCACCAGACATTATGTACTTATATAAGTAGTAAATTGACACCCTGTGAATCTGTAGAACTATATGATCATGTTATAACTGCTTATATTATTATCATATGATTTTCACACCTGTTATTACACCTATTATATTATATGCTACTGTTATTTCATGTTATCCTGTTTATTTTATCTGTTCATCACACTGCAAGTTCTCTTTAGATTAAAATCACCATGGGTTGAAATGATACATACCCGAACGGACGTTAGAATAAGGGAAAATCGTTATGGGATGAAATGATAGGCCCGAACGATTTATTTACTTGGGACTGCGGGTTTGAAATGATAAAACCCGGATTTTTTTTGTAAATTACGGGTTGAAATGATATATTACCCGTATCACTTTACCTAGCGTAGAAAATTATATACAGGCCCGTAGTTAAAATATGTTTTCTAAAAATTTTAAAATATTTTAGTAATTTAATTATTATAATATTTTGACTTAAAATTAAATAAAAATGTAAAATTTTGTAAAGTATTATTGATTTTCTGGAAATCTATAAGTTAAATAAATTATGGAAAAGTTAGAAAATCTGAATGTAAGTTATTTTGGAAATTTTGATTTAATTTTTAATGGAATTTAAATTATCTTTGAAAATATCATAAATTTATGATATTTTGAATTTAAATCAATTTAAAATCATTTTATAACATATTAATGATTTTTGAGTAAAGTTAAAATGTTATTGAGTGAATATTGAGTTGAATTTGAAAATATAACTTAAATTGGAATTTATGAATTTGGTTTAAAAGTGGAATTTTAAGTTAAGTCAAATAAAATGGAATTAAGTTATATTTGAAATTTTAAACTTAAGTGTTAAGTTGAAATTTAATGTAATGAATTTAAACTTGAATGTTGAAATTTAATAAGTGAATTATTAATAAATATTGATTTTTGAAAGGAAACTTAACTTTATCAAATCATGAATTTAAGGAAAATTAAATGATGCTTATAAATGTGAAAATGTATGATTTTATAAGTTAAAAATGATTTAAATAAAAAAATAAGTGTTTGTGAAATTCTATTGAATATTGAAGTTAATTAACAACATTTTTAAATGCTGTCTTTTGTTAAATTGAATTGTTTTGAATGTAACTTTTTGTAGCATTTTCCAAATGCTGTGAAACTTGAATTTTCATTGTTTAGTAAATTTAAGTGCATAAATGAACATCGAAAGGTTTAAATTTTTTGAATTTAATTATTTAATTATTAAATGTAAAAACTTCATTTTTATGATTTAAAATGAAGTAATTTGTTTTGAATTTAACTATTTGAGATATTAAAATGATTGAAATGTGGTTTCGAAAAGATACGATATTTTGATATATTAAAATGATTTGAAATGTGGTACTGAAAGATATGGTATTTTGATATATTAAAATGATTTGAAATGCGGTACTGAAAGATATGATATTTTGGTATATTGAAATGATATGAAATGTGGTTTTGAAAAGTATAGCTATTTTGATATATTAAAATGATTTGAAAGGAAGTTTTGAAAGGATATGATAAATTAGTATATTGAAATGGTTAGAAATGACTTGATATTTATTTTGATAAATATTTGAATTGAAAGATATGGTATGATGATATATTAAAGTGGTTTGGAAATAATTTAATCTTTATTTTGATAAAGATTCGGGTTGAAATGATATTTTATTTTGAAGTATAAAATATTTTTTTTAAAGTTATAACTACGGGTTATAATAATGATTAGTTGTTAAAGAGACCGGGATCGGATATTGTCTTATAGCCGGCCAATACCGAAAACCACTTTAACAATTGTGTACGCGGTGGAGATTCCAGAA
The DNA here is from genome assembly GCA_030765085.1 of Allium cepa. Classification (NCBI taxonomy): domain Eukaryota; kingdom Viridiplantae; phylum Streptophyta; class Magnoliopsida; order Asparagales; family Amaryllidaceae; genus Allium; species Allium cepa. The sequence continues at coordinate 77,868,273 of CM060946.1, forward strand.
TGAAGTAGGATGGTGGCGACGTTCTCGAGGTATATTACGTAGACCCAATTCCCGTGAGTTGGCATAAATGACTAAAACAGGAGCTATACCGAGCTACACAGAGGGTCTCACCCTTTCATCGAGCATGCTCCATCGGAAACCATTCTATTACTTTTGTGATTCGATATGTGGTGCCACTTTGATTCGGGGGTATTGTTCGAGGTGGGCGGAAGCTGCTGGCTTGCCGTCACCACCTGTCCGGGAGTGCAAACGGTGTATCCACGCTGGCATTGCCTCGCGTGCCGTGTCATCTCCTTATATGGAGCCCACTACGATTTTGGTTTTAAAGATCCGGCCGCGTTAAGGTTCACCATCCCCTTAACGCTATTTTCTATATGATTATACTTTACTGATTAGACAATACTGTATATAGCGTATATTACTACATAGTAAATAGTTTAACGGATCCTTAGAGGATGGGCGGTCCCAAACATCTTCTAAGTTACTTGTACCTTTGCTACAGTTCACTTGAGTTGGTTTACATTGTATAAGTATGTATGTCCTGACTCGAGTGTTTGTATTTTTATTTACGCTCGGGTCAGCCTGAGTTATTCACAGATTTGGATTTCCATTTTCTGAAGATTGGAATCGCTGGTGATTATCTACATGTCAAGTTTCATCTTTTCAGTTCAGTTGTTCTATTCAGCTTGTACTTGGTTATCATATTTAAACTTCTGTTGTACTTTATTTCTTCTATTGTATCTTATGTAACTCTGATATATTTATATAGTAGCTTCATCAACTACTATCTCTTTTACTTCCGCTGCATTATTATTACTCTATGTCTGTGATCTGTGATTTTTATTTACTGTATATTCTGAGATTTGCCAAATTTTTTATTTACAACGCGGTATTTTGAGCAATTCAATTCCGGCATGGGTGTCTACGTATACACTTATAATGGATGCGAATGGTTGAAAATACACAGTTGTTACAATTGGTATCAGAGCTTTGGTAGCTCTAGGCAAAACTCAGCATATGGAGTGAATGTATTTACAGAATCACTTTCATTCGAGTTTGAATCTCTTCCTTTTTGACTTGATTCCTTTGAATTTTGGAACATTCCCTACGGTTCCAAAATCCATTCGTATCCCTCACTATTCATCTTCTTTTGACTCTGGAGTATTCCATAACTCCGCTTCGAATGATCTTTCTAGTGAGTCGGCGGTCACGCCAATTTCAAATTGAATTAAAAAAGGGGGAAAACTCCTTTACAATTAACATCGATTCACCAGAGAATTATATCTATCCTTGGTTTAGATGCTAATATCTTTTTCTATCCCAAACTCTAACTCTTGAGATCGAATGTAGATTTACCCCAGAAAAATCCACATTGATCTTATTCTTTAAGTCACGGTTGACCCAGTAAAAGTTGCCCATGATTTATTTAAGCTTATCCACCTCCCTACTCTGTTATTTAATCATCTTGTCTTTTGTTTCCAATCTATTCTTCCAAACATTTTGAATTGTACTTGTATATCTATGTTTTGTTTTATATATTGTGTTGTTTGAGTTGTTGATGTTGATTTGGATTTCCGATCGATTCGTCTGATCAACGCTATCGATAGGATTTCTAAAACACTTTGACAGAACAAACTGACACAATATTATTTTAAAATTTTGGTTAATGAAATAAATTTTTATATATAAGTAAATTTATGAAACTTAATAAATTGATTTAAATTGATTATTTGAAGTGATAATACTTGATTTATCATTTATTGTTCTATAAATGAATCTATAAATAGTTGTTTATAAATTTATTTGGGAACTAAAATGAATTTAAAACAAGAATTTGAGAATTTAAATTCCGTTTATTTCGAACTTTGGTTTAATGTTTTAAAAAAAGGGATATACTATTTAAAGTATTTTCAAATAGAATTTGTTTCCAAAGAATTTTAAAGTGCTCTTCTCCTTGTCGCTGAAAATAACTTCGGTGATGATCGCGACATCATCGACGTTCATTTTCGAGTTTCAAAGTGAAGAGACCGCCATGTAGTCTTGCTACAGCTTTGTTTTGGGCAATTTAATTGATTTGAATTTCTAAAATATGACTTGATTTTAATATATATATATATGAATGAAATTTGATTTGACATATTATGTATATATTATTACTTATCTCTAAATGGTTTGAATGTAATCAGAAATTTAGTTCTTAAATTTTATTTTAACGAATAATTTCAATTATAAAAAAAATCAATCAAAATTTTAGATGAATATCAAGCATGAAATGATTTAATTGGAAAGTTTATTTGTATAATACATATGCATTCAAATATAACTTACCTTAATTTCAGAAGTTAACAATGTAATTGGATAATATACAATATAAAAAGGTTTTATAAATAAAATTTGAGTGGTTATAATAAAAGTTATACACTTAAATTTTAAAATGATTAACAGAGGTAAATATAATAATGGGTAATTGAATAACTTACAATAAATTAATGTTAGAAGAACTAAGAATAAAATAAAGCAGTTATAATAAGTGTAAGCATATTTAACATGAGTGATAAATATATTGAGAGGAATAAATTTAATTTTAATTAGGAATAAAGAAGAATAAAATTTATTAAGTACATTGTGAGTGTAATACATGATTATTTTTCAAACCCATGGTTTTAAAAATTGTTAATTTTAGATGATTGGATAATAAGATAATGAAATTTGAGATAGTTAAGATTTATTTAACTTGTGTAAAGATTTATTCTCTATTTAAGATGAAATTTCCATGCTGTCAAATTTATGTCCTTATTTTGTTTTTAAAACTATTTTTTTGTTGTCCTCATCATCCTTACCTTGCTATAGACTGGTGTAGGAATCTTTCTATATTCTGTTTATTAGAAATCTTTCTATAATCTTTGGTACTCATTTTGAATCTATTTTTGCGTGCTTGTGTTCTTGATTTTGGAGTATCTTAGAAAGATCATCTCCACCTTGCGAAACTTACCTATAACAACAGTTATTAGGTATAATTTCAATCTCCTTGTCATCTTGTCCAAATCTTGTTTCACTCTATCTTTTTCTGTGCTTTCCCGTACCTCATTCCTTTTCGGGGATGAAAAATTTTGAGTGGGGGAGAGTGTAACAACCCTGTATTTTGTGACTTATTTTTTGTATATTTTAGTTATTTTAATTGAATTTTTGATTTAAAAAAAAACTTATTTTATTTATTTTGAATGGTAAACTTTAGTTTTGATATGAATTATCATTCCAAAGCATGACTAAAAAGAATATTTTCCAAAAAGTGAAATTTTGGTCAAAATAGTCAAAGTTTGACTTTTATTTTAAAATCTTAAAAGTTTAAAATTTAAATTTTTTTCTTTTATTTTTAAAGTACATAAAATTTTAGGAACACTGCTTTTTGTTTCGTTGGAAACAGATTTAAATTGTGAAAGTTGTGTATATTTCAATATTGAGTGCAATTCGTTTATTCTGCAATTTAGTTATTTTAAATAGTATAAATTTTATTTTTCTTTGTAATATTTTATTGTAATATGTATTGATATGCTATTTTATGTATGTTTTTGTCTTTTAATATTTTTGAAGTGAGGTAGTGTGACGCCCCACCTCTATACCCACGCTAGCCAAGAACACTCCGGAGTAGTGCTGTCAACTAGCACGGAGAATAAGGCTGTTGAGGAGCGACCATCCATGTAATTGCTTATCACACGGTGGCTATAAATAATCTTCGGAAACAAACATAGAAATAATCATATCAAAAATCAGTCACAGATATTCATATCACAAATGCGGAAGAAGGTATGAATATATAACTAACACATGAAAGTGTACATCAGAGTAGTGGTCAGTAAGATCCACGATAATACAAAAGAATAGCAACACATGCTATACAAAAGAATACAACTATGAGTCTATATCTCAAGTGTATACAACAAAAACTACTAATCTAAACAGTTAGCCAAAAGTCAGAGTGATGAATCCCTGGGAAGAAGTCAAGCAGAAGCAGCTGTAACATCTCGGTCTAACCCGAGTATTATTTAAGAAAATAATAAACGGGTCAGTCTAGCTATAAATATCAGATGACATGATATAACATAAAAGATATGGCATAAACATAAACATCCATAATGACATACCACTATAAGTATGTAAATAACGATCAACAGAAGATCAATCAATAAGAGATAATCAATATCACAAGAATCTTCTCAAAGATTCGGAAAGGGCATCATACCCCAAACTTGTACTCATAACAAGTCAATGACATAAATTCTAGAAATCAATGCAAGAAGTCCAGAAATCATAGAAAAGAGAAAGAGGCCTATCACATGACGGTCCTAAGACCAAGGGGAGCTACCCCACATGTGTGAATGGAATCACACAGATTAAGGTCCAGACTAACCAAAAAGAAAAAAGGTATGTGTGAGTGGAATCACACAAGTGGTGTCTAGTCTAACCTCGCAACAAGAGACATCGTACAGTTGCTAGTCTAAATCATCAGAATGATCGTCATGATCAACGAGAAGTGTCAATTTCACTAAGCTAGTAAATATAGAAGTTTAGCTTCATGTCCCATAACCACTTGCTTAACTTAAATATTTACGAACGAACTGTAAATCTTCACTAATAAAATGTGTCACAAGTGGTTCAATCGAACAAGTCCAAGAATTAACCGACGAAGTGAACGCAAGCGTTTCGTACCACTTGTTTTACTAAGTCGTTTAATTAGATTTCTCATTCGAGTGAGGTAAAGGTTTGTATATACTAATAGATTGGAAAACGGTTTAAGAAAAGAGCTTTGTTACGGAAAATAGAGTTGAAATCATTTTGTTGAAAGAGTTTTGATATTTACTACTAGTATTGAAACCTTTATATTTTTAAAATGACAAATCACAGAAGAGATTGTAGAAACAATCATCACAAAGATCACATTCGGAGATGTGAATAAAATCCAAGGAAATTAGCTCAAAAGCATCAAAGTGGAAGTTCCCCAACGACCAAACGTGGCCGAGATGACCAGAGATGGTTTGTCTCGAAGAATGGTCAACTCAGCATCTCAACAAAGCAAGTTCTGTTGAATGTTTTTCAGATAAGATCCCCTACGGAGGAGGGGTCCGGGGGGTGGCAACCCCCCAAGGTGGGGGTGCGGGGGCAACGCCACCGCTTACGGGGTTCGACCTAGTGAAGACAAAATGAGGTCTAACGACCTATCGACTCAAGGGTCTAACGACCTAACGACTCAAGGGTCATACGACCTAACGACTCAAGGGTCATACGACCAAACGAGCTATGGCCAAACGACCTAACGACTCAAGGGTCTAACGACCTAACGACTCAAGGGTCTAACGACCTAAAAGTATAAAGGTCACGCGACCTATCGGTTTAAGAGGCGAGCGACCTAAGTGTTACGACCTGAGAGTTGAACGACTCATGGGTCTAACGACCCAACGACTCAAGGGTCATACGACCTAACGACTCAAGGGTCATACGACCTAACGACTCAAGGGTCTAACGACCTAACGACTCAAGGGTCATACGACCTAACGACTCAAGGGTCATACGACCTAACGACTCAAGGGTCATACGACCTAACGAGCTATGGCCAAACGACCTAACGACTCAAGGGTCATACGACCTAGTGTTGACTCGCGAGCGACCCAACTGAAGCGACCTAACTCCGAACGTGCCAAAAACGGCCAGAACGACCTAACAGCAGTTTCTCCCCAAAAACACTAAAATTTGGAGTTTTTTCGCCAATCCAATCCAAACCAAATGCAAATGTGCATGCTAAAGTGATAGGGAATCATTCCCAACAGTCCAACATAGTTATAGACTAGAATTGTGAGATAAAAATCTCACCTTTGCACCAAATATCAATGAAAATGAAGTTTTAAGCAAGCAAGAATCAATCCTTCTTCTATCTAAGCACAAGAAGCTTGAATCCAATGTCTTCTTCTTGAATTTGGAGTAGAAAGATGGATTGCAATTGAATTTGAGTTTTGGAATTTTAATTTCCCATTCCCTCCACCATTAATGCCAAAGCTTGATTAGTTAGGAAATTTATGAAGAGTGAGGAGAAGAGGGTTGGAACTTGGGCTTAATAGGCTAAACTAACCCAAAGTCCAAAGCGGGAAAAGTTAGTGAAATTTCACTAACTCCAAACCTATCGATGTTTATACTTAAAAAAGTTGTAAATGACATTTCGAACTCAATGGAAGTGGTCTCGAGTCCTAATTTGACCGTTTGCAAAAAGTAGCTTTTCGGACCAAAATCCGATTAACGAGTTAATATTTAAATAAAATATTTAAATACAAACTCGATAAATATGCGGGTTGTTACAGGTAGGAATTTTTCTAGAGCTAGTAGTATTTTTCTTGTAATTTCCATGCCCTGTTTTCAATTTTTAAACATTTTCTTTAGTTCTTTTCTACTTTTCTCAAATTTAATTATTTATTTTATTTTAGAAATGATAAATAAATTATTTTATTTCAAAATTTTGCATTAGAATATTTTTAAAATGAAGTAGATATTTTTCCAAAGCCATTGATGTTTTAATATTAATTTTTGAACCCTGTTTTCAATTTTTAAGCAATTTCCTTAATTCTTTTTATATTTTCTTTAAATTTAGTTATATTTTTTTATTTTATTTCACTTTGTTTCGGTTTTTAGATGTACTTGCTGAAGTTTATTTTGTTTTACTTGATTTAAAAGAAAAGGAAGTATGGAAGGTTTTAAAAGCTAAGAAACGTAAAGTCGTTTCACCGTTTCTTTTACCGTTTCTTTTTCAATCAATGCATCAATTTATTGTAGCCGTTCCTTTTCTTTTGCTTATTCATGTGAAAGTTTCTCATTCCATCAATTATACACATCCATTTTAGATTTGAGCAAAGAAAAATAATCAATGGCCTCTCTTCCTCCTCTCATTTATCTATTTCTTCTTCTTTGTTTTGCTTGATTTTTGCCATGACCTCTCATAGCTTTGCTCGGCCCCACATCTCCACCACCACCACCGACCACACCGCCACCATCTACAGCAGCACCACCTTCCCCTCCTCTGACCAAGATCTGACCATGGCCTCCCTATGAAGCAAACCCCTCAAACTTGTAAAGCAATCCTTGAAAACAATGCCTAGACCACATAACTTCTCTTATATCCTTCTTCTATCACCTTGGCCACCTCCCCTTGCTCCACCACCACCATAACCTGATCTCTGGCCATCACTTGACCTTTGTCCAGATCTGGAGCAAGCATGGCCAAGCCCAAACAATGACTAGGCCGAGCTTATTGTGCACCAAAAACCACTCCTTTTGGCCTTGACTCTTTGTCTGCTTCATGTTTAACTCCTACCTCTTCACATCCCATTGTTTTGCCTTCTTTTTGCTGACCATTGGATGAACATTTCAGGTCTAGACCAGATCATGGCTGAGCCAAATGATGTCATGGCCGAGCACTTGAACGGTTAATGAAAGGTTGAATCATTTTGTCCTTTGTTAATTTCAAATTTCCAATTTTTTCTATATTGTTTTGGTTGAATATTCATAAGTTATATTGTCTTGTTTTGGGGTTGTTTACAAGATGATATCTTGGCTATTTATCTCCACTCAAAATCAAAGGTCCTGCCTTCTGGATCTGTTGTGTCATTCAAATTAATATCTCCAGCATAAAAATATGAGTTATTCTCACCAGACATTATGTACTTATATAAGTAGTAAATTGACACCCTGTGAATCTGTAGAACTATATGATCATGTTATAACTGCTTATATTATTATCATATGATTTTCACACCTGTTATTACACCTATTATATTATATGCTACTGTTATTTCATGTTATCCTTTTTATTTTATCTGTTCATCACACTGCAAGTTCTCTTTAGATTAAAATCACTATGGGTTGAAATGATACATACCCGAACGGACGTTAGAATAAGGGAAAATCGTTATGGGCTGAAATGATAGGCCCGAACGATTTATTTACTTGGGACTGCGGGTTTGAAATGATAAAACCCGGATTTTTTTTTGTAAATTACGGGTTGAAATGATATATTACCCGTATCACTTTACCTAGCGTAGAAAATTGTATACAGGCCCGTAGTTAAAATATGTTTTCTAAAAATTTTAAAATATTTTAGTAATTTAATTATTATAATATTTTGATTTAAAATTAAATAAAAATGTGAAATTTTGTAAAGTATTATTGATTTTCTGGAAATCTATAATTAAATAAATTATGGAAAAGTTAGAAAATCTGAATGTAAGTTATTTTGGAAATTTTGATTTAATTTCTAATGGACTTTAAATTATCTTTGAAAATATGATAAATTTATGATATTTTGAATTTAAATCAATTTAAAATGATTTTATAACATATTAATGATTTTTGAGTAAAGTTAAAATGTTATTGAGTGAATATTGAGTTGAATTTGAAAATATAACTTAAATTGGAATTTATGAATTTGGTTTAAAAGTGGAATTTTAAGTTAAGTCAAATAAAATGGAATTAAGTTACATTTGAAATTTTAAACTTAAGTGTTAAGTTGAAATTTAATGTAATGAATTTAAACTTGAATGTTGAAATTTAATAAGTGAATTATTAATAAATATTTATTTTTGAAAGGAAACTTAACTTTATCAAATCATGAATTTAAGGAAAATTAAATGATGCTTATAAATGTGAAAATGTATGATTTTATAAGTTAAAAATGATTTAAATAAAAAAATAAGTGTTTGTGAAATTCTATTGAATATTGAAGTTAATTAACAGCATTTTTAAATGCTGTCTTTTGTTAAATTGAATTGTTTTGAATGTAACTTTCTGTAGCATTTTCCAAATGCTGCGAAACTTGAATTTTCATTGTTTAATAAATTTAAGTGCATAACGAACATCGAAAGGTTTAAATTTTTGGAATTTAATTATTTAATTATTAAATGTAATAACTTCATTTTTATGATTTAAAATGAAGTAATTTGTTTTGAATTTAACTATTTGAGATATTAAAATGATTGAAATGTGGTTTCGAAAAGATATGATATTTTGATATATTAAAATGATTTGAAATGTGGTACCGAAAGATATGATATTTTGATATATTAAAATGATTTGAAATGTGGTACTGAAAGATATGATATTTTGGTATATTGAAATGATTTGAAATGTGTTTTTGAAAAATATAGCTATTTTGATATATTAAAATGATTTGAAAGGAAGTTTTGAAAGGATATGATAAATTAATATATTGAAATGGTTAGAAATGACTTGATATTTATTTTGATAAATATTTGAATTGAAAGATATGGTATGATGATATATTGAAGTGGTTTAGAAATAATTTAATCTTTATTTTGATAAAGATTTGGGTTGAAATGATATTTTATTTTGAAGTATAAAATATATATTTTAAAGTTATAACTACGGGTTATAATAACGATTGGTTGTTAAAGAGACCGAGATCGGATATTGTCTTATAGCCGGCCAATACCGAAAACCACTTTAACAACTGTGTACGCGGTGGAGATTCCAGAATGAAGTAGGATGGTGGCGACGTTCTCGAGGTATATTACGTGGACCCAACTCCCGTGAGTTGGCATAAATGACTAAAACAGGAGCTATACCGGGCTACACAAAGGGTCGCACCCTTTCATCGAGCATGCTCCATCGGAAACCATTCTATTACTTTTGTGATTCGATATGTGGCGCCCCTTTGATTCGGGGGTATTGTTCGAGGTGGGCGGAAGCTGCTGGCTTGCCGTCACCACCGGTCCGGGAGTGCAAACGGTGTATCCACCCTGGCATTGCCTCGCGTGCCGTGTCATCTCCTTATATCGAGCCCACTACGATTTTGGTTTTAAAGATCCGACTGCGTTAAGGTTCACCATCCCCTTAACGCTATTTTCTATATAATTATACTTTACTGATTAGACACTACTGTATATAGCGTATATTACTACATAGTAAATAGTTTAACGGATCCTCAGAGGATGGGCGGTCCCAAGCATCTTCTAAGTTACTTGTACATTTGCTACAGTTCACTTGAGTTGGTTTACATTGTATAAGTATGTATGTTCTAACTCGAGTGTTTGTATTTTTATTTACGCTCGGGTCTGCCTGAGTTATTCACATATTTGGATTTCCATTTTCTGGAGATTGGAATCGCTGGAGATTATCTACTTGTCAAGTTTTATCTTTTCAGTTCGGTTGTTCTATTCAGCTTGTACTTGGTTATCATATTTAAACTTCTGTTGTACTTTATTTATTCTATTGTATCTTATGTAACTCTGATATATTTATATAGTAGCTTCATGAACTACTATCTCTTTTACTTCCGCTGCATTATTATTACTCTGTGTCTGTGATCTGTGATTTATATTTACTGTATATTCTGAGATTTGCCAAATTTTTATTTACAACGCGGTATTTTGAGCAATTCAAATCCGGCATGGGTGTCTACGTATACACTTATAATGGATGCGAATGGTTGAAAATACCTAATCGTTACACACTTCGAGGCACACCCCCAAGTAAAAAAATCAAAAGTGGCCACCAAATCAATCCAAAAGTCAAAGTACAATATCGAAGTGATGTGTCCGATCAAAGGTGCTACCTCATTGGCCCGAGAATCGCTCCTGTTTTAGCCACCGTATGCCAACTCACGGGAGTCGGGTCCACGTATTTACCTCAAAGGAAATGTCGCCACCATCCTACTTCATTCTGAAATCTCCACCGCGTACACGGTTGTTAAAGTGTTTTCAGAGTTGGCAGAGAGTATGACAACTTCCGATCTCGGTCTCTTCAACAATCAAACGTTATTATAACACCACGGTCATTTCAAAATAATTTATACTTCAAAACCAGAATATAATATCCATTTCCAAACCATATATCATTTTCCCTTTTAAAACCAAATCAATATGATATCATTTTCCAAATATATCCTTTTCAAAAACCAAAACATTTTCAATGTTAAATATTTCGAAACAAATGCTTGAAACATAGCCTTCCAAAACATAAAACTTTGAATTTCATAACTTTGAAATATGACTACACCACTTAAATGGTATAAATATTAAATTACTTTATAAAATACAATAGCTTCTTTAATTTCACAAATAAATTCCAAATACCGATTTGAACCTCCAAATAAACCATTTCAAATTCAATATATTTCAAAGCTAAAATATCCAACCATTTTAAACTAATTCTTTGATAATTCCATATATATCAAATTCAATGTTTACTAAATAAATTCAATAATATTTAAGTAAAACTTTTAACTTCAAACAACTGGATATTCTTTCAATTTAGTTAGCTCGATATACTCATTCAAATCAACTTGATATTCAATTAAATCATTCTAGACTAAACATCAAGTTATAAAAACCGTACTCTTTAAAAATCGTGATTTTATTTAAATTTCAAATCAAATTTATTCGAGTATAATTCCTAAAAAAATTATTCAAATCAATTTCATATTATCTTCCCTCCTTATTCCTTTAAGTTATTATAACTCCAGAAATAAAATTTGAATAAATACTTAACCATATTTATCTCTTAATAAAATCAAACCTTATTATTAAACTTCCTTTATACTTTAAATCAATTTTATAAATTGCTCAAAATAAAGAATTCCACTATATATAAGATAACATTTATATAATATCCAAATCAATATCTCAAAAAAAATCAAATATTTCTTTACAAAACCATATAAATCATTTCAAAATATTTTTATATATAGACCGCGGTGTCTGTGTATAATTTTCTATCCTATGGTCAAGTGATACGGATATTTATCATTTCAATCCGTAATTTAAAATAAAAGTTACGGCTATATCATTTCAAACCGTAATCCCGAATGAAATAAATGCATAACAACTTGCAGATTATGATGATATAAACAAAGCATCCATTCATCCATCATAAAAATCATACATCCGTCACAATCATTATCCAAAACAATCAATCAATATCAATATATAACTGATAATATATAACAGGTAACTAACTGACAATTATATTCAATAATAAATTAAATAACTATTTAATTTAAATAAATGCAATTAACTGAGATGATGATTAAAAATATACAAACAGTCATAAATAAATTCATAATCACAACATAAATTAATTTAACAAACATAAGAAATTTTAGAAGTTGTGAGTGGGTTAAAACACTCACCTTTTGAATTTAAACCCAAAAATTTGACAGCCTCAGAATTCGTTCAAACCAGATCCATAATGTTCGGAATTTCAATACGATTCTAACAAAAAAACCGCGCTTGAATTGGTGTTCGTATGTGAAAGATATAGCGAAAAATGTTTCTGAATTTCAATTTTTTTTTAAAAAGAACACATTCGTCTCACCTCACTGCCACGTCATCCACACTCCATATGGCTATAGGGAAAACACGCAAACCCACCTCGTCTCCTACAGTACACACGCACGCCACTGTCAAACACTACCGGCCCATCGATGCCGCGGCCACATCAACCACTCCACCATCGGACACTCCACATCCCGACCCCCTACGACCCACGGCCACGCGTCGATCGCGCAATCCAGAGAGCAGCCGCCGCGAAAACCCTAGAATTCGAAACCTAAATCAAATTTTTGTCATCGATCAGACTGTTGATTCGTCAAATAAACTGCATGGATGAAGTCCCTACGGTCCTCTCTTCAAAACCCAGAAAGGATTTCCCGATCAGACGAAGTTCATCGTCGAGCGATGAATGGCCGAAAATTGATTTGCGATTTCTGAAAAATCGATCATTCAAAAACAAAAACGAACTGCAGATCTAAGATGCGTACATCGAGAGCTTCGATATATAAATTTTCTGAATTTTTTTGAGGAGTTTGAAATTTAGCTTTGATTTTGAATTGCAGTTGGAATTAGGGGTTTGTCTGCCATTGAACCGAGTAGGTGAAAGAAATCATACGTACAGACAAATGAGAATGAGGGACAAATAGGCCCAAAAAGCCTGTTCTGACTCCGGAATGAAATTGGGCCAACCCATATATCAAAATAGATGTTTTAAAATATTTTAAACACAATGGAAAAAGTTTCAAGTCCAGATTCCATTCTATGAAGAAGTTATGCTAAAATCAATATTTTTCAAATTAATTTCAATTTCATTGATTTTAAGGCGTTTCGAGTCCGTACGATCAAACGACAAGTCCGATTGCTACGAAACTTGAAACCCTACAATAATTCACCGTTATTGATCCGATGAAACTGGTTTCGACGAAATCCGAGTTAGTGGCCAAAATGGCTATTTTTACATAAATTAAATAACTAATTATATCAAATTTTCAATTCTATTATTTAATTTGACCAATTTCAACATTTTAAATTTCTTAATCATTTACAAAGGTTTAAAAAAATTTAAATGTCAATTTAACGTTGATTCGTTCATCAATTTCAGCGTTAAATTTCATTTTTCTTACATTCAGAAATTATAAATTAAATAAATTTATCCATTACTATATTTATTTTCAATTTAAATAAATTTATGAATTATCGCTTGAAAACTCAGTAAATCCATTTATTTGATTTAAAAATATTGCTATTCAATAAATTGACATCTTAAGGTTATAATTTATATTGATTTATATTACATTTCATTAATGTATATTTCATTTCATATTAATTTTCATTAACATAATATTTTATTTCATTCAATTTCAAAAATCCACTTATTTCAGCTCAAACCCAATAAATTTATAAATCTTAACTTCCATTCTTCTTATCCAACCAATTGCTTTATTTAATTTGGATTGCACTATTAAGTCAATTACTACAATTGCTTTCAAATTAAATTCTATGAACTAAACAAATAGGTAATTCATAACAATTGTAACCATTAAACTTTAATTAACTTTAAGTTTATTACTTTCAAACAGGTACTATAATTACTTGTAGAACATTGATATTATTCACTCACTATTTATTTATTTATTGATTAATCCAATGTTTACATTTATTTTTCTTATATTAATTTATTACCAAATATTCCTATCAATTATACCACTGCAATTGTTTAAATCAATAGGTATTGCATTGAATTAATTATTTATTAGCTTACATCATCCTATAACCAAGTTATACCATTTTCAATTATTTCATTTATTGCAATCCCATTCAATTTACACAATTCAGTTTTAATTAACTTCGTTGTTATATTCCATCCTAGTTATTATTTCATTATTTATTATAATTACTTACATCATATGAATTCATTCTATTACCCTAAATCAGACATTAATTCATATATTCATACTATATTTACCTTTATTTACTTATATTAAATGTTATTCCCTAATATAACAGTTACAACAAATTAATAGGACGATTAAATAGTAACTTACGACTGTTACTATTTCTTTGATTCATTAATTATAATTAATATTCTCAATAAATTTATTTACTTGGTCTCATGTTTTCTATTACACCAATTACTACCTTATAAATAATTTTACGTTTCCCTTTTTATTTACACCCACACTTTCCGTTATAATATTAATTATCAATAAAGTTCATTTAGTTATCTTTATTTGTGACGACCCGGAATTTTGAGCAATACCAATTTAATAATCTTTGATAATAATTAAATTGATTTGATCATTTTACATTATAAATTGACAAGTTAAATTTATTTTAAAAGATTAATGATAACAATTTGTTAATATCTATCAATAATTTTCTCAACAAAGTATAGATTAGTAAGATTAAATTCTTTTGAAAGTTTATAATGATTTGATTTGGAAATATTTATTTTGATAAATAAGAAGTTTTTAATGTAGTAAAACTTTATATTCAAATTGTGATATATATAAATGTATATATTGTGATTTGATATTTGTTTCAAAATTTAATATGGAAATTAATAAATATAATGTTAGTATGTTTTTCTATTTGAAATGTGTATATATATTTGTATATATATTTGAAATAGGAAAATTTATTAATTTAAATTTAACAAGAGTTTTTCAAACTTTAATATATATAGTTTTGAAATTTGAAATGTTAATTTGATTTAATGACTTTGAATTGATAATTGAGATTTAAATTTTAAATAACAAAGTTAATTCCTTATTTATGATAAATATGTACTTTAAGCTTTTAAATAAGATTTAAAATAACAGTTCATTTGTTTTAATAGTCTTTCATTTTAATTTTAACATAAGATAAATTGTTTTAAATTTTTTATATAAGAGTTAAACTCAATTTCTCAAGTTTATAAACATATATTATATAGAATAAATCAAAATATAAGTTATTTAAATTTACATGAATATTTATTAAAAAGGTAAATACACATTTCTATATTACATAATTACATATACATAGCTTAATAATTATAAAATAAAAAGAAGTAATATTCATAAAACATTAATTAAACTTTAAAATAACACTTGTTAACTAGTTAGTGTATGCTAATGACACTTGTGAAGTATATTGCATATAACATGACAAATGTCCTTTTCATTTATAATAATAAAATTTAAAATTTTGTTGTAAAATTAAAAGAAAAAGTTTTTTTCTTCAGCTGAAACATTTTCTTCAACTCAAACAAAATACAAAAAAAAAACAAATCATAAATGAATGCAAATCAAAAAGGAAATCAGTGAAAAAAAAGGATAAGAAGAAGTTACTGTAAATCTGGAAAAAGGGGGGCAAATGCAAGTTCATTTTCAAATGCTCAGCTGCAAAATTCTTTCAAATAGAATATCAGAGGCATGCAAGATGTAAAACTTCATCACATTCAACATGCATTCTGGAAATTAATCATCACTTCAACATGCAAAGGAAATTGAAAGCCTGGAAACCATTTTTCTGTTTTCTGCAAATTTACAGGTGAGTAAACGAAAATTTTAAAAACAGTTTTGATTCTAAATTTCACCTTGATATTGTGTTGATCACCATGATGTTAATAAATTATCTGAATATAAACTGAATGCATGTTTGAACTAAGTAGATTGGAATGTCTATGTAGTTTACATGATCTCTGTGTGATTTTAGCAGTCATCATTTCCATAATAAAATCATTAACTCCATGTTGAGTCCAATCTAGCTTATGATTTGTAAATAAAGGTTGCTTGAAATCACGTAATCTTTCTTCTAAAAATAATTACAGGCGTTTAAAGTGAATAGTTGGCTCTGAAATTTTGAAATTACAGTCAATTTTTAAATTGGGTCAAATTCTATCGAAACGATTTTAAGCCTTGATTACATAATTGAATTCGTAATGTTAAATCATGAATTTTAATGGTTGAAACATGATTTTTCATTGGTAATTAAAGAGAATTCGGGGATTTTATGTTTTGGGTATTTTGGCCAAATAACGGCAAACTACGGCGAATTGGACATCGCCGTTGATCATGAAGGAGGAGGAGGCAACAGGGGTCATGCGAAAAATGCTCTTGGATTTTATCTTAGATCGTGATGTTCAGAATTGATTATAATAGGGTTTAGCTTCCTGATAATAGCATTGTCGTTCTGATGGGCTTTGTGGCTTCGAGAGGTTATTGGGGGCGTTCGCATATGGTTCTGGGGTTGCGGGGAAGTGAGTTGGAGCTACGGTGGTGGTGGCGTGGTCTCCGGTGAAGGGGATGGCCGGCGGTGGTTGGATTTGTGGATGGGGCTTTTGAACAGTTTTTGGGCTGGAGGGCTATATTTCGATTTTCAATTGAAATAATTTTTCTAGGTTGCGCGTAGGGATACCGGGGTCTTGTGTGATGTGGTGATGACCGGAGAGGGGTTCGTCGTTGGCGAGGTTGGTTGTGCACGTTAACGTGCACAGATCTGTGCTTCAGTGGGGGTTCTGGGATGAAGAGGGGAGGAGACTCGAAGAAGGATTCATGTTTTTGATGTATGGGACTCGAAGCAAAAAGAAAGGTGGAAGCACGGAGTTATCGTGTGTTAACTTGGGGTCGTACGCGTGAGTTCCTGTGTGTTTTGCTCGAGTGCCCTGCATGCTCAGGTTTGGGTTCAGAAGGTTTTAAAAAGTTTTTTTAAAAAAATTTAACAGTAATGTTTTTAAAGATTTTAAACAAAGAATAATATGATCTTGTAAACCATTAGAGTTTTAACCAAAGTTAAATAGGTTTATATGTAAAACTAACTTGTTTCAAGTTAATGTTTTAGACAAGTTTTTACATATTAAATTATGGAAGTAAATAAATAAAATAAGTGAATTTTGGAAATAAGTTATATTGATTGCTATTAAATAACTTTGGAAAAGGTTTAGAAATTTTAAAGTTCAATTTAAAATATGTTTAATTATAATTGATTTCTAAATATTATATTTTATTTAAATAAAGTTTAATGATTTAGAATTTGATTAATCAATTGTAATAAAGATTTATCTTATGTAAATTGGAATTTTGATTTAATTAAAGATAAATAAATTTGGAAAGGTAATTAAGATAATTACATTATTAATCATTGAAAGGTTATTGGTTAATATAAATAATTTAATTAAAAATAATGATTTTCTTAATTAAGAATCTTTATAATATAAGAAATTAAGGAATCATTTAATAAATTTAAATGATTAAGTTAAATAAGTTAAATAATTAAATAATTAATTAGTGATTAATTAAGATAATCACTTATGAGTTAATTTAATATAATTCCTTGGTGAAAAGTAATTAAGTAATGTGATTTAGAGTTAATCACTTGTGTTATTAATTAAAGGATTGATTAATATTAGTTAAAGGTTTAAATTATTTGATTAATGATTAATTAAATAAAGGATTAAGAGTAATGAATTAAGTGATTAATTACTTGTAAAAGTAATTAATTAAGAAAGAAATTTAATTAATGGAAATAATCATTAGTTAATGAAAATAATTAATTAATTGTTAATTAATAATTTAAGAATAATTAATTTATAATTAAGTTTTAATTACTAAATGTAATTAAAGTTATTAATCAAAGGTGATTAATTAAAAGTAATTAATTAAATATGATTAATTAAAAGTAATTAATCAAGTAGTATTTAATTAAAAGTAATTAATCAATGTGATTAATTAAAAGTGATTAATCAGGTGTAATTGATTAAAGGATAATTAAGGAATAATTATTAGGATAATTAAAGAATAATTAATCAAGGTTGATTAATTTAGAGGTAATTAAAAGGTAATTACTTAGTATAATTTGGAGTAATTAAGTAGGATGATTAATTAATATGGTAATTAAGTAAGAATTACTTAAAGTAATTAAGTGATAATTAATCAGGAAAGATTAATTGAAATGGATTTAAGTAATGTTAGTTAATTAATTAATTTGTAATTAATTAATGAATAGTAAAATGGATTGAAGATAATCCAAGTATTTAATTTAAAGATTAATTAAATTAATCAAGTTTGGATCAAACTTGTTTATGAATGATTAATGATTGGATGATATATATCATTGGATGAGTTAATGATATTGGTTGTTGTTGGATGACATTGATTGATGGGTGATGATGTGAATATGCTATATCTGAGATGTGACTTATATGCTACTTTGTGATATGTATAGATGCATGTGATAATAGATGCTTATCTATCTGTGTAATATGGTACATCCATTTATGTTAAGTGATATTTCTGAAATATCTATTGTTTAAATCCCTTATGTACAACTTGGACATTAAAATGGCGTTTGGTTTCGATGAGACCGGGATCGGGTTTCCATATTTGGAATCCGAAAAGCACATCGATTCCAATTAAACGTAGGACGTTAATCCAAGTGGAGCAAGTGAAGACTCGAGGTGTAAGGGCTATACGTCAGTATAACTCTGTGGGTGATTCCGTAATGAGTTTGACGGAATAGTGCTTATAGATTCGAGATGGTGATTCAGAGTGCAAGGGCTATGGTCGTTGACTCTAAGGGTGATTCCAAAATGAGTGCAACGAGATAGTGCCTTCGGTTTCGTTCGAACCCGGAACGAACTTGTATGGATTGAATGCTTTCAGCACATCGTCAGGCGGACGATGAGCATTCTAAGATAAATGTGTCCTATAAAGGTAATCGCAGCCTCAAGCCTCATCAACCGGGAATGGCTAAAACAGGGGAGGTGCAGGAAGGCTTCGTGGGTCGCTCCCACTAGAGAGCGAGATACATCCCTGTCTAGATGTCCCTTTTTATTTCGGTTTTGTGGGCGGTTGGAACTGCAGCCAACTGCGGGGTGGTCTTGTTCGGGACTGTTCAGTAAGGAATGGTTTCGACCTTGTGTTGCAGGGGAGTGGGAGTACTCCTCGGTACGGTGATCTAGGCCACGTACTGTGACGGGCGGTACCCCAGTAGCCCTGCCATTGTTGGAAACCCATTTTCCCTACGAGACCCTACGTTTTTGATTGTATTACCCACCTTTGTGGCTAGCAGCTGGAATTTAATCATGTAACAATTTCGGCTATTTCTTATTTACCTGAAAACCCTAGACACTTTTATAATATCACTGGATTTCCTATCAAATGTTTTGGTTAGCGTAAGGTAAAACTTTTCCATGTTTATGTGTGGGAAGTCTTACGTGATACCTTTTCTTTTTAAAGGATTTTCTAAAGTTAAGCAATCTTAAACCGTTTACTCACACCAGACCCCTGTCTGACCCGAGTTTTTATTTTCTGTTTTATTAAACTCTTGGGTACTCATATTATATATGAGTAGTCAAGTGATTCAGGTTATCTCTTGACGAATTCTGGAGGAGCTTTGGAGCAGGAGGCTTCAGCGTGTAGATATATGGTTAGAGTTTCCGCTGTGTGTTATTCTGTATGATGTCTTGTATTATATTAGACAGAAATGTTATAACTGTCTAAATTAAGTTGTATAGTTGACTACTCTAATGTATATGATACTATGTATATGTTTCTATATTATATTTGAATCGTTCCGCTGTGAGATTCTGAAGTGTTGTTTTTCTTTCTTCTCTTTCTTTCTTCTTCTATCCCTTTCTTTCTTAATTAGTGATGCGATTTTCTGGGAGTGGAAAGTCGAGTCGCTACAGCTGGTATCAGAGCGTTAGGTTGAGTGAATACCTAGGCTCTGGAGTGGTGTCTATCTTGAGAGAGCGTACTTGTAATTTTTATATAAATATATATATATATATATTTATATCTACCTAATCTGTTGGGTTATCTGTTCGGATTTTCCAACATAGGTTATAAAGGTAGATAAGGTAGGAGTGTGTGGAACACGACTACCACTATTGGTTGAGGCTTATATGTTGTGGTTGGAGATGTGTCTGTCGAGATTGTAGATCTAATACCGTCTCGAATAAGTTTTGGTGGATTGTAGAAAGGATTTCTTTGAGTCCAGAGGAAGTCTTTTTCAAGGATTAGAGTATATTCTTGAAGTGTGAGGTTGATTTGCTCTCAATTGAGCGGGATTTCTAAAGTTGAATCTGTCCGCTGAGAAGAAGCAAGTGGTGGTATCTTGATAGCTTCAAGAAGGAATAGCTGTGTGGTGAGATGCAGTTTCCATAGATGGTTCTGAAGATTCAAATGTTTAGAAATTTTCTGGATCTCAAGTAAGGGTGTCTTATCTTTATTGAAGTTTGAGACTAAGGTCGTTGAGTTACCTCATTTCAGACATGGTCTCATTTGTTTTCCCTTAAGAAGATAAGTGGTTGGATTTTTGGTTTGGAGCCGAGTTTCTTGAGGAGATGTCAACTCGTCTCAAGGATTTTTGGCAAAATTGGATGATAGTTTTGAGTTTCAGGAGCTTGTGGTTAAGAATGATCTTTTGGCTTAGTTGTATCATTGAAGTGAAGTTTGGAAGCAGCAGCGTGACCTATTTCTTTGATGATTCAGTAATCTTTGGGACTTTACTATCGGCAGACCAAGCAGATGGTGAAGGCTTATTCTTTTCTTTGGGAGGCTCAGCAGAGCGGAATAATTGTTGGAAGTGATCTATCAGTTCTCTGGTAGATAAGCCATTCTGGAAAGATTGATCTTGATTAGGAAAGTTGTTCTAGTTGGGAAGACAGTTTCTTGGAATCTGAACTGAGTGGAATCGCAAAAGTGACTTGCGATTAGTTTGGGAATCTTTGAGTATTCTTTAGCTTAGGATTGAGGCATCTCAAGTGGAGGTGAAAGCTATGAAAGTAGTCGGAGATTTTCTAGATGTTTTTGAGAAAATCAGAAGTTGACCTGAATCGGAGATTGAGTTTTCTTATCAAAATGGAATTCAGGAATAATTTTAATGGTTCAACCTTGTAGTGGGATGACTCTTAGAGAGAGAAGAATTTGGTGAGGCAGCTCAGGGCTCTTTGAAGAAGGATTGATCATCTTATTCTAAGTTAAGATTCTGTTTAGATGTTTGATCAAGAAGAATGGTCACTAAGATTTTATGAGTCGGATGAACTGTGTATGTAGAAAGTTTTTTCTTGTGTTCTTCAATAGCATTCTTATCTGCTCTAGATCAGAGTTGTGCAGCGGAAGCGAGTTGGCAATTATTCTTGAATGGGAGCAACCGGGAGTTGCAGTAAAGAAATTTCTACCGGAAATTCAAGTATGAAGGAATTTTCTGGATTTGGTAGGCAAGGTTGTCAAGTGCAACTGTTTGGTTAGTCGAGATAGGAGAGGTAGGTTTGAAGTCCATTGATGCTTGTGGAATAGAGTTGTATTTTGGATTTTAGCGAATTATTTTTGGAAAGCCATTTTGTTGAGTAGGATTTGGAGATTTGGTTTGAGTTGGTGTTGTTGTTTCATGGAGCAATCAGCAAGGGTTAGGCTGATCAGGAATATTGGAGGTGAATCAGAAGCATCTGAAGAGTTGTGCAGTTAGAGTTTGGATATTGACTTGGTTTTATCCAATCAAAGGAGATATAAGATTTGGTAAAACTGGAGAGTACGCTCTGGAGGTATTTTGAGTTTTTATGTGTTCTCTGGAGATTAGATTTTGATCTTCAGGATTGAATTGCCAGTTTGGATAGCTGGAAATTCATTATATTTCACATTTCTCTGAGGAATATGTGTATGATTCTTCGAGTGATAGAATCAGCAGTTAAGAAGGAATCTGGTAGTTGATCTGGTTTTGAGTTTAGATTGATATCTTGTTCGGATTTGTAGGAATCAGATGAGGGAGTTCTTGGTTTTAATAGTGTAGTTAATTAAGATTCTGTAGAGCAAGTATTCCAGTATAGGTATCTGGAAACTCTTGATAATATTAGGAAGTTCTATTCAAACTTTTGTCTGAATAGATAAAATTATTTTTTTGAATTGGTTGCTATGATTGGTAGTGTATGATTGATTGTATGATTGCTAAATTAAATTAAATTCTTTAACTGGGTTATTAAATTATCTTTGCTTTTAAATTTCGGGGATGAAATTCTTTTAAGGGGGGAGGAATGTGACGACCCGGAATTTTGAGCAATATCAATTTAATAATCTTTGATAATAATTAAATTGATTTGATCATTTTACATTATAAATTGACAAGTTAAATTTATTTTAAAAGATTAATGATAACAATTTGTTAATATCTATCAATAATTTTCTTAACAAAGTATAGATTAGTAAGATTAAATTCTTTTGAAAGTTTATAATGATTTGATTTGGAAATATTTATTTTGGTAAATAAGAAGTTTTTAATGTAGTAAAACTTTATATTCAAATTGTGATATATATAAATGTATATATTGTTATTTGATATTTGTTTTAAAATTTAATATGGAAATTAATAAATATAATGTTAGTATGTTTTTCTATTTGAATTGTGTATATATATTTGTATATATACTAGTGCGTGGCCCGTGCTACGCACACGGACAGTGCTGGTATTTCCCTTTAATTATAGGTCCAATTGAATGTAGTCCAATTGTATGTTAAAGCAGTATGTACAGGTCATGTGTAGTGATGGTTCTTAACCCCTTCAGCTTTATGTTCAGCTTTGAGGTAGTTGGAAATTATTGCGAGAGAATAAAATAGTGATAAAAATTTGTAGTAGGGACATAACCAAAGTGCAGAATAGTGTATCTACGGTTATTCATTTGCAGTAAGGCAGTATAGTAAGCAAAAAGTGAAAACCTTATTTAGGAAATCAATCTATCTTCTTTGAATTCAATTTATTTAGTCTAAATCTTTTTATGTGTAGTTGAAAAGTGTTAAATGTTCAATTTGTTATGGCCCATTTGGCTGGTAACTAAAGTTTGAGTTTTTATTTTCTATTTTGGTGTGAAAGAGTGGTTGGAGAGGAAGGGACGTGGAATGCGTTAGAGAGAGGTTTTTTTAGTCCTGAAAAAGTGTGGAATAATAAAATTTTGTTGTTAAAAACTCGTTCTTCTTCCTGTCATCTCCCCTTTATTCCCCACCGTGCCGCTTTGTTATACCATGCTGTTTGATTTGAAAATTGATGTTGCAAAAGTGAAAAAATATTGAGAAATAAGTTGGGCCTTTAGTTGTTTGATCTTTGGGTTTGCAAAAAATATGTTAGTTGCAAGTTTGTGGAAAATAAAAAGGTTGGTAAAGACAATGAAGTAAAAAAAAACTGGTTGTTTTATAAAATAAATGAGTTTAGGTTTTGTGACCCATGCTAAGCATACGGGAAGTTGTGAAAAGGTTATGGAATTCATTTGTGTATGTCACATATTATGACTTTGTGTTGCAGTTGTCATTATTTCTTCTTATGTTGATTGTATATATAGATTGTGATTGTGTTTACTCTTTTTATCCGGTAGTTTCATTTGGATGCTTCTATAAAAGGATGCTAAAATATGTTTGATAAGGGAATGGCTTATTACGTCCTTACTTTTCATTTTGAATGTAAAATTAGTGAGTTTAAAACTTGAAAATGTTCATATTTTTCAGCGAGCTCGTTCAAATTTTAATGACAATTGAAATCAATCCTTTCTACATAAATTTCATGATATAAAATATTTTTAACCTATTTCTATTGATATATTCTTAAATGGTAACCGATTTAGGTAACTACTTTTAATCTGAGGCAATAAAACAATTTAAACCGTATGAAGGAATAATGCATAAACCATGATATTAACCTGAGCAAGCATAAAAATAGTGTCTTAATCACTTGAAATTTCAACGCTAGCTAGGTACATCCATTCTTGTAAATAATAAACTCAAATATGATAGAATTACAAATATAATCATTTTAAATTGTTAAAAAGATAATGTGGGTTTCTCTATCTTCTTATATTTTATTCTCGTTGCTAATATCAAGGTATATCTTTGTAAGAGTACGTAAACACCTTTTCTGCAAGTGTAGCGACGTTCTAAAAAAAGCGTAGCAATGATATGAAAAAAAGCCATAGTAATGATGTAACATACTGCTTCTTCTACAAACCAATTTTCTATATAATGTAAACCAAAGCAATAGATGGCTGCCAAGATGCACTCTTTTCAAACCCACCAGCGACGGATTCCTTGTCAATGATCTCTCCAGCAATAGATTTGTAACTAATTTTCTTTATTCACTTAGTGTTAACCAGTTCATTAAGTCCACTTGAAATTACCATGAATAGGAGAAACCTATGTGCAAAAAAATCAATGACATTGATATCTTACTTTAAAAGGTATCAGATAATACATAAACGAAGAAATTTGTTACTTGCCATATATAACACAAATAAAATCTTCAGTTACTATTGTTCTAATAATCAACAATTTATAATGAAATATATCATTTTATAAAACAGAAAGACCAAATTAAGAAGCTGGTGTAAGTAAATGAATCATATTATGTTTAGATAAACACATATAACTCACTGGCAAGGGAAGAGTTAAATGTAGTGCACATGGGGTGATGGCCCTATATCATAATTAGTAAAAACGTAAGTTTTACATTTATGCCTTTTATCATCTAAAAAAATTTACCTCTCTCATTCCATCTCATTTTGGTGTTGACTCATTTGATTCATCTTTTAGTAGTTTCCCATTTTTTCTCTTTCATAAAATGTAATTATATCTAATATTATGTTCTACCACTTCACTATTGGTGGCTTCTTGTGCATGTTATCAGCTCAAGTGCAAAATTGTGTTACAATGATGAGCAATGCATAGTGCATTTAAAAAGACCAAATTTATGATACTAATTTAATGTAACGTCAAATAAGAATATATGACTAAATTATTTCTCTTAGGAAAAATCATATTTTTGTAATGTCTAAATCTGTAGTTTTTGTTCAACGGATTATACTTAAAATACCAAAGCAATAGATTTGTAGTTTTTGTTCAAATAACACAAAAATACCAAGCTTCTTTTGTCTTAAAAGTCAAAGCTTCTAGTTTGCTTGTATAATTGGCTTGATGCTTTCTTAATTTCTTTTGACGTCATGGATATGGATCAAATCCACCTTCATTTGCACCATAAACAATTAATTGATGCGACAACTATGTACTCTCCCTATATTTAAAGAGTTTTCGTAGCCAGTTCTTTGCTGATTTTATTGTCTCTCCATGCATGTCAAATTTATTTGAGGTAGAACATAAGTGTTCTTGGGTTCACAGACATGCAACCACATGAAAAAAGCATTTATACTCTGTAGTAAAAAAAGATAACAGGCAAAAAAAGTGAGTAAATAGAGACCGTAAACCAAGGAAAAATTAATAGAAACACAAAGTCGTGAATAAATAAATAATACCACCAAATTTCACAATTTTTCACCATGTGCTATAGTGACACTGTAATATAAGTACTCAAATCTGTTAAGTTCTCTTAAGTGCGACATAAGACTAATCCACATCTGTTAAACACTTACCTTATCTAGTGACTACACATTCATCATACGGGAGTAGAAAGAACATAATTTATATTGAATTATACGAACATTTGCATTCATAAAATCAGACCGTATTTATCAAAAAATAATATACCCTATTTATTAGATAATAGAAGTACTCACATCAGAGCTAGCAATTAGGACAATCGAACAATGAAATTAACTAATCCTAATAATAATATGTTAATTGCAAAAATAAATATGCATGTGAGCATCAAAAGAAAATTCGCTCGTCTTAAGCTTAATTTCTTGTATTGTAACTTGTAAACTAAGGTATGGACATTGATTTCACCAAATAAATAAACTGCAAACTATGCATTATGAGGAAATAACATTGGTACCCAAGAACTTAGGGGTCAAATTATATAACATGCATAATGCATTATTATTTTTGAAAGTAATAAATTTATTGACCAAGCTATGTGAAACCTCAATCGTTTGTATTATCACATACATTAATGTAAAGCCTAAGCATTAATATATTTTATGTGGTGTAACTAACGAACATGAATAAATCAAAAAAATTAAAAAATAAAGTTGAATTTTTTAACTATAATAATATTTCTTATCCATGTATCATTTCCATTAAAGAATTTATGACTCAAGCATAAAAGAATTATTTTAAGGAAATGAAGAATTATTATATGAAATTTCAAAAGAAATGATTATGATTTAGTACTTCAATGACATTTTTGTATTGTTATTTCTTACATAATTCTTAATATAAATAAGAATATAACCACTACAGTTTTATTTTCTTGAACATTTATATTTTTAAGGGTATTAGGTAAATATTTAGTACCACCATTAAACAAAGATATACATCTACTTGATTATCATACTTATTCAATCAAGGACTTCAAAAATTATACTTCGTTCTAGTCATTTTCCTTTTTATACTTTGGCACAATAAGAAATTAATTTCAATGAAAGTATATTTCAACAGAACTAAATAAAATGTAACATGCTAATCATCAATAATTGTATGTGATTATTGAAAATAGAATTTGATAGAAACAATTAAAAATTAAAACATGAACATAACTTAAAAAACAAAAGAATTTAACATCTTAAATGCATGAGTATTTTCATTATAATTATCAAATTTGTGCATGGTATGGACTAATAAGCTACATTCAAACATATATATGTTGTTCACGTTCCTACACAAACAACTTTCAGTTTGAATATTTGCAGTATATTAATAAAAATTATTGCATTTTTTTAATATTTCCTCATGCTCTTCATGTTACAAAATGAAGAGCTTCAATTAATCTTTAATTCACATGTTTGAGATTATTCCACCAATTCTTTTTTCATATTATGTGTGCACAATTCCACGTTTTTGTGCAACTCATAATGGAAATCAATTAAAGGTGAAGTCATTTGGTTTGAAAATAGAACATAACATGTAGAGACCTCTATTAATGTTGTTAATATGAATGTAAACATGGACTAAAGATTCTACACATGGTTATTTTATGGAAGAAAGGGTTATAACTTTTGCAAACAGTATAGAATGTCATTTAAATTTATCATTATGTTTTCCACTAACTATTGTTAGCAACGCACTCACTTGTGTGACTGTCGGTTCACATTGTTGAATTCATTATTGTTATTAAAATTATATTACAATAGAAGAAACACTCACTAAACCCCGTAACATGACACTACATAAATTTAACAGTAAGTAGTATTGTGTATAAGACTTTACAGTACAGACAAATCAAATCATGTAGTTAATGGTTGCATGGTATTCAAATTTAAGGTTGGTCACTCACTAAAACCCGTAACATGACAATACATAAATTTAATAGTAAGTAGTATTATGTATAAGACTTTATAGTACAGACAAATCAAATCATGTAGTTATTGGTTGCATTGTATTCAAATTTAAGGTTGACCACTCACTAAAACCTGTAACATGACAATACATCAATTTAATAGTAAGTAGTATTATGTATAAGACTTTACAGTACAGACAAATCAAATCATGTAGTTAATGGTTGCATTGTATTCAAATTTAAGGTTGGCCTTGATGAAAGTGCAAATTCTCCATCCATCACAAAAGTATAAGTTGATAGTGATGCATTTACTAAGATAAAGTTAATAATCATTTGGATCAGAAACCATAAATTTTCATGGTATTTTATTCTTACATGAAACTGTTTGATATTTATTATCATAGTTTGTCAGTATACATATACTTATATGTATTGCAAATGATTAAGAGAAAGATATTTAAACCAACTCTGTCTATTTCAGAGTAATAGAGAAACTGAGGACAAAAAGATTTATGCTAATTTGAATTTATTTGGATATACGACGATAAACCAAATTGTCAATATGGACATTGAAAAGCAAAAAATGTATTAAGATGATGGTAACATTGTTAAATATTTCAAAGACGTATAATAAACTGGATGGACTTCAGTTATTAGCAAGGCGCAAATCATTATGTACTCAAGTTCAAAAACGACAGCTAATTGTACAAAATTTTACCATATTAAACCTATATGTATAAATCAAATATGAATACAAAAATATGCTATTATTATTATTATTTTTAACTGTAATAGAATAAGCATGTTTGGGATAATAGAGGATAAAGATCGAGATTTAGATGTTAGATTCAACTTATTGCCTTGAAATCATATAGCTAAATTAATATTAACAAAATATCATAATCAGTGCTGCACAAAGGTACCGTGGTTTGTTCAGTGGTGTGCTACTGTTGAATTACATTTTGTTTATTCTTCAATTTACAATACATAAGGACTATATTTGTATTTGATATTCTTTGCTATAACTGCTTTTTTCTACTACTTAAAAAGAATGAGCCTGAGAATATTCCGAAATAGTTTCAATAAATGATGAATTTAAGCAATAAGATGCATGTAAAATGAAAACCAGGTTCAGAGTAAATGGGTTGGAAATATTTGGAATGACGTCAGTAAACATAATTTTACTTATTGTTTTAGGACTGTATACAACAGGAATAAAAACTTTCGATTATTTCTCCTATTTCTAAGTATAAGACGTGTGAATTATCATGAATATAAATTGAGGGGATTACCTCTTAGTCAACATTCCAAAATCAATAGTGCAATATATGAGAGTACGGAGAAACTATCAAACTTTGTCTCAATACTACACTTCAATTAATATATGTAGAAATTTAAAACATGCAGTAGCAAAAAATCCATGACAGATGATATAAATTTAACTTGTTCAACTTTAGTAGTGAAAACCCACAATTTTAATACAAATTTATATTCATGCTCACTAAGCATGCTATAAAACATACTTAGTGATTTTTTTGTTCACACGATGGTGTTCTATACACTACATAAAGTGAATGAAAAATGGTCTTACAACTGCAGCTAGCTTTTGAGCTTTTTTTGCTGCATTTTTGCACAACATCAATTCTTTCTTCTCCTTTTGTGGTCATCTTGTTTCTTGTTTCGTAGCAGCCTGCGCTTGATACAACATAATAATATTTATTAGAATTATGCAAGTGCTGTATGTGCATATGCATATAAAATTCTAGATAATATACCAAAAATACCTACAAAATTGTAAACAAAAAGAAATATAAGAATGGTTATAAAAATCAAATTAGTTACTGTCTGACTTATTGATCCTAGATTCAATGCATTATCTTCTTTTAAAGTTATAAAAATCATAGTATTGTTTAAAAATATAAGTGTAAGAAATGTATGTGTTGGCCTAATGCCTTTGAATATTACTTATTCTCTTTCTCTGCCTCCTCTGACTCTGAGTTTTTTTTCATACAAAATAGAAATTATGATTATCAAATGTGTCAGTTGTGCCGCCATCCCTCATGCCTACAACAACTATATTGTATTTCTGAAATAGCTTATTAATTATAACATCATTTTTCTTAATTTGTGCTAGCGAAAATAGCTTCTTGTGACCACTTAAGTACATCTATTGCTTTATATCCTATTCAAATTCTTCAATAATCTATCGAGCAATAGCAAAACTCTTGACACAAAATATTATTTCCCAAAGTTTAGAATAAAGATAAATTACATCGTAGGCTACTAATGTAACATTCTCTATTGTTATAATTTCCCCTTATTAAACTGTATGTCTTCCATCATGAATTATTCATACAAAATCAATAAAGATTTTTAGATTTTTATTTTCAGTATTCTATGATTTTGAAGAAATCATATCTTGAAAATGAAATATGGGAACTTTTTATTCGGTTACCCAAAAAAATTGCGATAATACTTACGATGCCACACCAGAAAGGATGAAATATGACCATTGGTGTATATATGTGATGAAGCTTGTACACAGAGCCACCTCAAGTTAAATGATGCAATGTTTCAGTTGCCTATGTGTCATCATCTTAAACTCATGTCTATTTACTTCCTTTCAAAATTATCTCCAGTTCTGGTATTGTCGATGAAGCCCTGTTTGTTGCTATTATGATTGTTCATCTGTGATTAGATGCTTGATGTTCCAGCAGTGATTGCTCGTTGGATCTACACAGGCCACTGTTAGCATTACTCGACAGTTTTGGTTCTATTGTTCCATGATTTCAATAATATCTTTGCTTATTGTTCTGGGAACTTTGCTGCCTACTATCCTCTGCTCGATCATGTTCGCTACCTTCTAGAAACTGATTCACTGCATGTGTTTCAGTTCTAATCTGTCAAATATCAACTTTAATAGCGTCCTCAAATTTTGATACCCAACCTAGGAGAAACTGCACTCTTTCATAAATTACATGTTTTCATTCATCGGTACAGCAGCTTCAACAATAGTCAGCTCATCCATGCTTCTCACCATTGTCCGCATTCATTCATGTACTCTGTTATCATTCCCGTACATGCCTTCTTTCTAACGATG
Source organism: Allium cepa (assembly GCA_030765085.1). NCBI lineage: Eukaryota > Viridiplantae > Streptophyta > Magnoliopsida > Asparagales > Amaryllidaceae > Allium > Allium cepa. Next base: position 77,898,888 of record CM060946.1, read on the forward strand.
TCTTCTTTTCATATCAGTCCTCAGTTGTGTCTTCCTTGATGCAGGACTATACATTACTTCAGATTTCAGGACCCTTGCTTCAGCTGTCCACTCCTTAGTTTCAACACAGTTGCCTGGCTATGATACTTCAGAGCACAATTTAGCCATACTACATTTTAAACAGCAGTTTTTTGTTAGCATTAATTGATTAACATAGTTATTCAATTCATTAGCTTTACTATATTTAGATGGATCATCGATCAGATGTTCTCTTTGTTATATGTCTCATAGTTGTGCAAGTTTGATATATGACATATAATTTCATGTGTATCGTCAACTACCAGACTTATTGGTAGTATATTTTATCCTATAGTATTAAATATTTATGAGTGCTCTCTCAATTCAAGGATCCATGTTTCATCAAAAAAATATAAGTTTTATCTGTTTCTCTTAACTTAGGGGTTGCAACACCCCAATTGTTTGGTAGGGTTCCCCTAAATTGGTCCTGCTTATAAATCCTTAATCTATGAATTATTTGTGAATTATTATTTTTTGGTTACTGTATTGTTAATATAGTAGAGAAATTAATCAAGGAATTATTTTCTATACAATTTCATGCTCTATAGTAGACACATACAATTTCTAGGCAGTTTATTATGACATATCAAACGGTGTGGTAATAATGATTTTCACTATCTCTACATATGAGATTTAAATAAATCAAACATGGTTATAGATTTTTGAACGCACAAATACCCAAAAAGGTTACATATATAGCATATATAGTATAACCAGTCTCAAAATTTTCTACAACGTCACTGAAGATAAACACTTGGGAGGCATCAATTTCATAAGTAGCTTCCCTAATAAGCATATTAATGACTCAATGCCAAAAAATTTATGCATGTTAGTCTATTTCATTATGAAATTGAGTTCACCAATTAGTTTCGAAAAAAATTAAAAGAAAAATAAGCAATGGTGTATTAGGCACATGAAACAACTTGCGATATTATAGGAAAAACCTTCCATATAACCGAACTCTATCTACCTAAGTTTCACATATGGATCTTCATAATTTATACCCATTATAACACAGATTCAGGGAATAAGAACTTACAAAGAACAACCATAAATAGGAACTCAGTTGGAAGAGAAGCCAGTCAGATGTTCCATTTCTCTACATTCACGCTACAATTTCTAGCACTCAATTTCTAGTAAAGGAAGAAAAAAATGATGCATCAACTTCATTTAATGGCTTTATAATATTTTTTCCATTAGCTTCCAACTTCATATAGTTCTAAATTCTAATTTTCCAACTCCCAATTCATTAACACAAATCCAAAAATCGTGTTACATCACAAACTTACCGTGCAAAAACTAAAAAGTACTGACAAATAATAAATTGAAAACAGATTTAGATTGTTGAGGTAGATACTGAAGTTGCAGGGTGCACGATGTTGTATAAAAATGATGATATAATTAGCTAATTAAAAAATCGATAGGCGACAGCCAGGAGAACCATTGTTATCACTGAAATCGGCTCAAATATAAAGCATAGGAAATAGAGCCAAAATCCAGTAAAACTGAGTCACAACAGTTAAATAGTTTTATCTTACTTAACAACTGTAGGCATCAAACTAAAATTATAAAATCTAAAAATTACCTTATGAAAGGAAATATTCCAAAAATGATATGACCATCGATAAAATGTTCGATCGTAGATATAAAAGACATCCACATCCCAGCAAGCTGTCAAGTCCCCACTGAAATCTCAACTGTTGGCATAAAGCCATGATTTTGGTTTTGTTACATTTGATGTGACATCTGCAACATGGCGAAAATTCAATAATTGATTAGGTTTTAAAATTGAAACATTGGTATCCTTTGTTTCATGAAGAAAGATAAGAAGAAAATTCTTATCCTGACTATTATCGTATAATCATGGCCATGGTTATTTATCATAATTATTTTCTAAGGTTTTCCTTCCTATTAAAGAATGAGGAACTTTTTTCCCTCTTTCCTTTAATGGTTTTACCATAACAATTCATGATTATCCAACTTCCTACAGTTGGAATTATTCAACAACCAGTCAATTGAAACAAATAAATTATTGTGTTCGATTCAAACCTCTATAACAAACTTAAAGGATTACAGAGTAATAGGAATTTAACAATTGATTCAGAATTTCCTATTTTCTGAAAAGGTTGCAGAGTAATAGAAATTTAATAATTGATTCAGAATTTCTCATTTTCGTATGAATTTAAATCATAAAATCAAGATATTACCTGCCGAAAGCAACGATATTCCAAAGACAATGATAGAGATGTTAATCAAATATGTGTTTGAGACAATAAATAACATCAATATCGCATCTAGAAGTTAGTTGTAATCGCAAATTCCTACAGTTGTAAATATGCTCTCTCAATTCAAGGGTCGATGTTTCATCAAAAAAATATAAGTTTTATCTGTTTCTCTTAACTTAGGGGTTGCAACACCCCAATTGTTTGGTAGGGTTCCCCTAAATTGGTCCTGCTTATAAATCCGTAATCTATGAATTATTTGTGAATTATTATTTTTTGGTTACTGTATTGTTAATATAGTAGAGAAATTAATCAACGAATTATTTTCTATACAATTTCATGCTCTATAGTAGACACATACAATTCCTAGGCAGTTTATTATGACATATCAAACGGTGTGGTAATAATGATTTTCACTATCTCTACATATGAGATTTAAATAAATCAAACATGGTTATAGATTTTTGAATGCACAAATACCCAAAAAGGTTACATATATAGCATATATAGTATAACCAGTCTCAAAATTTTCTGCAACGTCACTGAAGATAAACACTTGGGAGGCATCAATTTCATAAGTAGCTTCCCTAATAAGCATATTAATGACTCAATGCCAAAAAATTTATGCATGTTAGTCTATTTCATTATGAAATTGAGTTCACCAATTAGTTTCAAAAAAAATTAAAATAAAAATAAGCAATGGTGTATTAGGCACATGAAACAACTTGCGATATTATAGGAAAAACCTTCCATATAACCAAACTCTATCTACCTAAGTTTCACATATGGTTCTTCATAATTTATACCCATTATAACACAGATTCAGGGAATAAGCACTTACAAAGAACAACCATAAATAGGAACTCAGTTGGAAGAGAAGCCAGTCAGATGTTCCATTTCTCTACATTCAAGCTACAATTTCTAGCACTCAATTTCTAGTAAAGGAAGAAAAAAATGATGCATCAACTTCATTTAATGGCTTTATCATATCTTTTCCATTGGCTTCCAACTTCCTATAGTTCTAAATTCTAATTTTCCAACTCCCAATTCATTAACACAAATCCAAAAATCGTGTTACATCACAAACTTACCGTGCAAAAACTAAAAAGTACTGACAAATAATAAATTGAAAACAGATTTAGATTGTTGAGGTAGATACTGAAGTTGCAGGGTGCACGATGTTGTATAAAAATGATGATATAATTATCTAATTAAAAAATCGATAGGCGACAGCTAGGAGAACCATTGTTATCACTGAAATTGGCTCAAGTATAAAGCATAGGAAATAGAGCCTAAATCCAGTAAAACTGAGTCACAACAGCTAAATAGTTTTATCTTTCTTAACAACTGTAGGCATCAAACTAAAATTATAAAATCTAAAAATTACCTTATGAAAGGAAATATTCCAAAAATGATATGACCATCGATAAAATGTTCGATCGGATATATAAAAGACATCCACATCCCAGCAAGCTGTCAAGTCCCCACTGAAATCTCAACTGTTGGCATAAAGCCATGATTTTGGTTTTGTTACATTTGATGTGACATCTGCAACATGGCGAAAATTCGATAATTGATTATGTTTTAAAATTGAAACATTGGTATCCTTTGTTTCATGAAGAAAGATAAGAAGAAAATTCTTATCCTGACTATTATCGTATAATCATGGCCATGGTTATTTATCATAATTATTTTCTATGGTTTTCCTTCTTATTAAAGAATGAGGAACTTTTTTCCCTCTTTCCTTTAATGGTTTTACCATAACAATTCATGATTATCCAACTTCCTACAGTTGGAATTATTCAACAACCAGTCAATTGAAACAAATAAATTATTGTGTTCGATTCAAACCTCTATAACAAACTGAAAGGATTACAGAGTAATAGGAATTTAACAATTGATTCAGAATTTCCTATTTTCTGAAAAGGTTGCAGAGTAATAGAAATTTAATAATTGATTCAGAATTTCTCATTTTCGCATGAATTTAAATCATAAAATCAAGATATTACCTGCCGAAAGCAACGATATTCCAAAGACAATGATAGAGATGTTAATCAAATATGTGTTTGAGACAATAAATAACATCAATATCGCATCTAGAAGTTAGTTGTAATCGCAAATTCCTACAGTTGTAAATATGCTTTCTCAATTCAAGGATCGATGTTTCATCAAAAAAATATAAGTTTTATCTGTTTCTCTTAACTTAGGGGTTGCAACACCCCAATTGTTTGGTAGGGTTCCCCTAAATTGGTCCTGCTTATAAATCCTTAATCTATGAATTATTTGTGAATTATTATTTTTTTGTTACTGTATTGTTAATATAGTAGAGAAATTAATCAACGAATTATTTTCTATACAATTTCATGCTCTATAGTAGACACATACAATTCCTAGGCAGTTTATTATGACATATCAAACGGTGTGGTAATAATGATTTTCACTATCTCTACATATGAGATTTAAATAAATCAAACATGGTTATAGATTTTTGAATGCACAAATACCCAAAAAGGTTACATATATAGCATATATAGTATAACCAGTCTCAAAATTTTCTACAACGTCACTGAAGATAAACACTTGGGAGGCATCAATTTCATAAGTAGCTTCCCTAATAAGCATATTAATGACTCAATGCCAAAAAATTTATGCATGTTAGTCTATTTCATTATGAAATTGAGTTCACCAATTAGTTTCGAAAAAAATTAAAAGAAAAATAAGCAATGGTGTATTAGGCACATGAAACAACTTGCGATATTATAGGAAAAACCTTCCATATAACCGCACTCTATCTACCTAAGTTTCACATATGGATCTTCATAATTTATACCCATTATAACAAAGATTCAGGGAATAAGCACTTACAAAGAACAACCACAAATAGGAACTCGGTTGGAAGAGAAGCCAGCCAGATGTTCCATTTCTCTACATTCACGCTACAATTTCTAGCACTCAATTTCTAGTAAAGGAAGAAAAAAATGATGCATCAACTTCATTTAATGGCTTTATCATATCTTTTCCATTAGCTTCCAACTTCCTATAGATCTAAATTCTAATTTTCCAACTCCCAATTCATTAACACAAATCCAAAAATCGTGTTACATCACAAACTTACCGTGCAAAAACTAAAAAGTACTGACAAATAATAAATTGAAAACAGATTTAGATTGTTGAGGTAGATACTAAAGTTGCAGGGTGCACGATGTTGTATAAAAATGATGATATAATTAGCTAATTAAAAAATCGATAGGCGACAGCCAGGAGAACCATTGTTATCACTGAAATCGGCTCAAATATAAAGCATAGGAAATAGAGCCTAAATCCAGTAAAACTGAGTCACAACAGTTAAATAGTTTTATCTTTCTTAACAACTGTAGGCATCAAACTAAAATTATAAAATCTAAAAATTACCTTATGAAAGGAAATATTCCAAAAATGATATGACCATCGATAAAATGTTCGATCGGATATATAAAAGACATCCACATCCCAGCAAGCTGTCAAGTCCCCACTGAAATCTCAACTGTTGGCATAAAGCCATGATTTTGGTTTTGTTACATTTGATGTGACATCTGCAACATGGCAAAAATTCGATAATTGATTATGTTTTAAAATTGAAACATTGGTATCCTTTGTTTCATGAAGAAAGATAAGAAGAAAATTCTTATCCTGACTATTATCGTATAATCATGGCCATGGTTATTTATCATAATTATTTTCTAAGGTTTTCCTTCCTATTAAAGAATGAGGAACTTTTTTCCCTCTTTCCTTTAATGGTTTTACCATAACAATTCATGATTATCCAACTTCCTACAGTTGGAATTATTCAACAACCAGTCAATTGAAACAAATAAATTATTGTGTTCGATTCAAACCTCTATAACAAACTGAAAGGATTACAGAGTAATAGGAATTTAACAATTGATTCAGAATTTCCTATTTTCTGAAAAGGTTGCAGAGTAATAGAAATTTAATAATTGATTCAGAATTTCTCATTTTCGTATGAATTTAAATCATAAAATCAAGATATTACCTGCCGAAAGCAACGATATTCCAAAGAGAATGATAGAGATGTTAATCAAATATGTGTTTGAGACAATAAATAACATCAATATCGCATCTAGAAGTTAGTTGTAATCGCAAATTCCTACAGTTGTAAATATGCTCTCTCAATTCAAGGGTCGATGTTTCATCAAAAAAATATAAGTTTTATCTGTTTCTCTTAACTTAGGGGTTGCAACACCCCAATTGTTTGGTAGGGTTCCCCTAAATTGGTCCTGCTTATAAATCCGTAATCTATGAATTATTTGTGAATTATTATTTTTTGGTTACTGTATTGTTAATATAGTAGAGAAATTAATCAACGAATTATTTTCTATACAATTTCATGCTCTATAGTAGACACATACAATTCCTAGGCAGTTTATTATGACATATCAAACGGTGTGGTAATAATGATTTTCACTATCTCTACATATGAGATTTAAATAAATCAAACATGGTTATAGATTTTTGAATGCACAAATACCCAAAAAGGTTACATATATAGCATATATAGTATAACCAGTCTCAAAATTTTCTGCAACGTCACTGAAGATAAACACTTGGGAGGCATCAATTTCATAAGTAGCTTCCCTAATAAGCATATTAATGACTCAATGCCAAAAAATTTATGCATGTTAGTCTATTTCATTATGAAATTGAGTTCACCAATTAGTTTCAAAAAAAATAAAAATAAAAATAAGCAATGGTGTATTAGGCACATGAAACAACTTGCGATATTATAGGAAAAACCTTCCATATAACCAAACTCTATCTACCTAAGTTTCACATATGGTTCTTCATAATTTATACCCATTATAACACAGATTCAGGGAATAAGCACTTACAAAGAACAACCATAAATAGGAACTCAGTTGGAAGAGAAGCCAGTCAGATGTTCCATTTCTCTACATTCAAGCTACAATTTCTAGCACTCAATTTCTAGTAAAGGAAGAAAAAAATGATGCATCAACTTCATTTAATGGCTTTATCATATCTTTTCCATTGGCTTCCAACTTCCTATAGTTCTAAATTCTAATTTTCCAACTCCCAATTCATTAACACAAATCCAAAAATCGTGTTACATCACAAACTTACCGTGCAAAAACTAAAAAGTACTGACAAATAATAAATTGAAAACAGATTTAGATTGTTGAGGTAGATACTGAAGTTGCAGGGTGCACGATGTTGTATAAAAATGATGATATAATTATCTAATTAAAAAATCGATAGGCGACAGCTAGGAGAACCATTGTTATCACTGAAATTGGCTCAAGTATAAAGCATAGGAAATAGAGCCTAAATCCAGTAAAACTGAGTCACAACAGCTAAATAGTTTTATCTTTCTTAACAACTGTAGGCATCAAACTAAAATTATAAAATCTAAAAATTACCTTATGAAAGGAAATATTCCAAAAATGATATGACCATCGATAAAATGTTCGATCGGATATATAAAAGACATCCACATCCCAGCAAGCTGTCAAGTCCCCACTGAAATCTCAACTGTTGGCATAAAGCCATGATTTTGGTTTTGTTACATTTGATGTGACATCTGCAACATGGCGAAAATTCGATAATTGATTATGTTTTAAAATTGAAACATTGGTATCCTTTGTTTCATGAAGAAAGATAAGAAGAAAATTCTTATCCTGACTATTATCGTATAATCATGGCCATGGTTATTTATCATAATTATTTTCTATGGTTTTCCTTCCTATTAAAGAATGAGGAACTTTTTTCCCTCTTTCCTTTAATGGTTTTACCATAACAATTCATGATTATCCAACTTCCTACAGTTGGAATTATTCAACAACCAGTCAATTGAAACAAATAAATTATTGTGTTCGATTCAAACCTCTATAACAAACTGAAAGGATTACAGAGTAATAGGAATTTAACAATTGATTCAGAATTTCCTATTTTCTGAAAAGGTTGCAGAGTAATAGAAATTTAATAATTAATTCAGAATTTCTCATTTTCGCATGAATTTAAATCATAAAATCAAGATATTACCTGCCGAAAGCAACGATATTCCAAAGACAATGATAGAGATGTTAATCAAAAATGTGTTTGAGACAATAAATAACATCAATATCGCATCTAGAAGTTAGTTGTAATCGCAAATTCCTACAGTTGTAAATATGCTCTCTCAATTCAAGGGTCGATGTTTCATCAAAAACATATAAGTTTTATCTATTTCTCTTAACTTAGGGGTTGCAACACCCCAATTGTTTGGTAGGGTTCCCCTAAATTGGTCCTGCTTATAAATCCTTAATCTATGAATTATTTGTGAATTATTATTTTTTGGTTACTGTATTGTTAATATAGTAGAGAAATTAATCAACGAATTATTTTCTATACAATTTCATGCTCTATAGTAGACACATACAATTCCTAGGCAGTTTATTATGACATATCAGACGGTGTGGTAATAATGATTTTCACTATCTCTACATATGACATTTAAATAAATCAAACATGGTTATAGATTTTTGAATGCACAAATACCCAAAAAGGTTACATATATAGCATATATAGTATAACCAGTCTCAAAATTTTCTACAACGTCACTGAAGATAAACACTTGGGAGGCATCAATTTCATAAGTAGCTTCCCTAATAAGCATATTAATGACTCAATGCCAAAAAATTTATGCATGTTAGTCTATTTCATTATGAAATTGAGTTCACCAATTAGTTTCGAAAAAAATTAAAAGAAAAATAAGCAATGGTGTATTAGGCACATGAAACAACTTGCGATATTATAGGAAAAACCTTCCATATAACCGAACTCTATCTACCTAAGTTTCACATATGGATCTTCATAATTTATACCCATTATAACACAGATTCAGGGAATAAGCACTTACAAAGAACAACCACAAATAGGAACTCGGTTGGAAGAGAAGCCAGTCAGATGTTCCATTTCTCTACATTCACGCTACAATTTCTAGCACTCAATTTCTAGTAAAGGAAGAAAAAAATGATGCATCAACTTCATTTAATGGCTTTATCATATCTTTTCCATTAGCTTCCAACTTCCTATAGTTCTAAATTCTAATTTTCCAACTCCCAATTCATTAACCCAAATCCAAAAATCGTGTTACATCACAAACTTACCGTGCAAAAATTAAAAAGTACTGACAAATAATAAATTGAAAACAGATTTAGATTGTTGAGGTAGATACTGAAGTTGCAGGGTGCACGATGTTGTATAAAAATGATGATATATTTAGCTAATTAAAAAATCGATAGGCGACAGCTAGGAGAACCATTGTTATCACTGAAATCGGCTCAAATATAAAGCATAGGAAATAGAGCCTAAATCCAATAAAACTGAGTCACAACAGTTAAATAGTTTTATCTTTCTTAACAACTGTAGGCATCAAACTAAAATTATAAAATCTAAAAATTACCTTATGAAAGGAAATATTCCAAAAATGATATGACCATCGATAAAATGTTCGATCGGAGATATAAAAGACATCCACATCCCAGCAAGCTGTCAAGTCCCCACTGAAATCTCAACTGTTGGCATAAAGCCATGATTTTGGTTTTGTTACATTTGATGTGACATCTGCAACATGGAGAAAATTCGATAATTGATTAGGTTTTAAAATTGAAACATTGGTATCCTTTGTTTCATGAAGAAAGATAAGAAGAAAATTCTTATCCTGACTATTATCGTATAATCATGGCCATGGTTATTTATCATTTTATTTTCTAAGGTTTTCCTTCCTACTAAAGAATGAGGAACTTTTTTCCCTCTTTCCTTTAATGGTTTTACCATAACAATTCATGATTATCCAACTTCCTACAGTTGGAATTATTCAACAACCAGTCAAGTGAAACAAATAAAATATTGTGTTCGATTCAAACCTCTATAACAAACTGACAGGATTACAGAGTAATAGAAATTTAACAATTGATTCAGAATTTCCTATTTTCTGAAAAGGTTTACAGAGTAATAGAAATCTAATAATTGATTCAGAATTTCTCATTTTCGCATGAATTTAAATCATAAAATCAAGATATTACCTACCGAAAGCAATGATATTCCAAAGACAATGATAGAGATGTTAATCAAATATGTGTTTGAGACAATAAACAACATCAATATCGCATCTAGAAGTTAGTTGTAATCACAAATTCCTACAGTTGTAAATATTCATGAACTTTTTGTAATTAACATTGATGACAAATTTGACGATATCGGTCAGAAAAAAATAGAGGATCAAAGCATTGATGACAAACCTCTATAACAAATCTGTGCTTGAGAAATCCACATAGCGTCCAAAAGCTCTCGAATTGAAACATTGGTTCCTTTGTTCAGTTAAGAAAGATAATAAGAGAAATTTGTAGTACATTTTTTGAATGATGGAAAGCTGGTAAAACGATTGTAAAAATTGATTTGAGCGTAGGAGAAATGTTGGATTTGTGAAACTGCAACCGTCTTTAAAATATTGAGGAAGAAAGGTCGCCTGATTCACTTGATTTTAACTGAAAAATAGACGATGTCTTAATTGGACATGTGGAATAAAATTAGAGAGTGGTCTCTCCTTTCCTATTTAAGTAATAGATTTGAAATAGGAAAATTTATTAATTTAAAATTAACAAGAGTTTTTCAAACTTTAATATATATAGTTTTGAAATTTGAAATGTTAATTTGATTTAATGACTTTGAATTGATAATTGAGATTTAAATTTTAAATAACAAAGTTAATTCCTTAATTATGATAAATATGTACTTTTAGCTTTTAAATAAGATTTAAAATAAAAGTTCATTTGTTTTAATAGTCTTTCATTTTAATTTTAACATAAGATAAATTGTTTTAAAATTTTTATATAAGAGTTAAACTCAATTTCTCAAGTTTATAAACATATGTTATATAAAATAAATCAAAATATAAGTTATTTAAATTTACATGAATATTTATTAAAAAGGTAAATACACATTTCTATATTACATAATTACATATACATAGCTTAATAATTATAAAATAAAAAGAAGTAATATTTATAAAACATTAATTAAACTTTAAAATAACACTTGTTAACTAGTTAGTGTATGCTAATGACACTTGTGAAGTGTATTGCATATAACATGACAAATGTCTTTTTCATTTATAATAATAAAATTTAAAATTTTGTTGTAAAATTAAAAGAAAAAGTTTTTTTCTTCAGCTGAAACATTTTCTTCAACTCAAACAAAATACAAAAAAAAAAACAAATCATAAATGAATGCAAATCAAAAAGGAAATCAGTGAAAAAAAAGATAAGAAGAAGTTACTGTAAATCTGGAAAAAGGGGGGCAAATGCATATTCATTTTCAAATGCTCAGCTGCAAAAAATTTTCAAATAGAATATCAGAGGCATGCAAGATATAAAACTTCATCACATTCAACATGCATTCTGGAAATTAATCATCACTTCAACATGCAAAGGAAATTGAAAGCCTGGAAACCATTTTTCTGTTTTCTGCAAATTTACAGTTGAGTAAACGAAAATTTTAAAAATAGTTTTGATTCTAAATTTCACCTTGATATTGTGTTGATCACCATGTGTTAATAAATTATCTGAATATAAACTGAATGCATGCTGGAACTAAGTAGATTGGAATATCTATGTAGTTTACATGATCTCTGTGTGATTTTAGCAGTCATCATTTCCATAATAAAATCATTAACTCCATGTTGAGTCCAATCTAGCTTATGATTTGTAAATAAAGGTTGCTTGAAATCACGTAATCTTTCTTCTAAAAATAATTACAGGTGTTTAAAGTGAATAGTTGGCTCTGAAATTTTGAAATTACAGTCAATTTTTAAATTGGGTCAAATTCTATCGAAACGATTTTAAGCCTTGATTACATAATTGAATTCGTAATGTTAAATCATGAATTTTAATGGTTGAAACATGATTTTTACATTGGAAATTAAAGAGAATTTGGGGATTTTATGTTTTGGGTATTTTGGCCAAATAACGGCAAACAACGGCGAATTGGACATCGCCGTTGATCATGAAGGAGGAGGAGGCAACAGAGGTCATGCGAAAAATGCTCTTGGATTTTATCTTAGATCGTGATGTTAAGAATTGATTATAATAGGGTTTAGCTTCCTGATAATAGCATTGTCGTTCTGACGGGCTTTTTGGCTTCGAGAGGTTATTGGGGGCCTTCGCATATGGTTCTGGGGTTGCGGGAAAGTGAGTTGGAGCTACGGTGGTGGTGGCGTGGTCTCCGGTTAAGGGGATGTGTGACGACCCACCTTTCTGACCCTTGAGAACGACACTTAATACATCCATGGTATTCATGTGCCGTTGCCCAAGTATCTGAAAGACGAGTTGCCTTGGGTTAAAAATATAAGAACAGAATAATAATCTCACAACGGAACGGTTAAATATAACATAAAAATAAGACGGTACATAATGTTACTCCCCAATATGGAGTTATCAGAGTTACAACAAAAGTACCACTAACAGTCTATGCAGTTATAACAACCTGCCTTTAAATATACATACATAGAGTCAACATCTCATAATAGCGGAAATAAATAGCTAGATAGATAAGGAGCCTCCTGCTCGTCCACCATCTTCAAAAGAGCCCAAAGAAACCTGTCATTTCTGGACTACTCAAATATAAATGAGTACCCAAACGTTTAGAGGAAAAAAACAATTCGGGTCAGACAATAAGTCTGGTATGAGTAAACTCCAAAAATAGAACACACAAAGTAACTAGTGAGACCACATCGGAAAAACGCAGAACAGGTTTTTCCCTCACAAGGACAACATCCAAGTATAAAAGAATGGATACAGATAATTAAACATCGCGAAGAGTGCAAGACGCTTCCCGATGAAATTAAGAAAGAATCAATCCAAAGATTTGAATCAAAAATAAGGAAAAGGAATTTTTTTCCAACAATGACTAGGAGGGTGCGCCCCCCATATCGAAAGTATACCTCTAGAAAATATACTTGAGAACTACGATGGCTCTCGGAAACCTCCAAGCCGGACCCCGCCATCCTTACCGAGTATCCGAGTATTTCACATCTCCGTGCGCATACAACCGGAACCAATCTAGAGTAGATGTGAAAATACCCTAATGGGAGCAACCCCACATAGCTTGGCCCCCACTCGCTCTTTATATAGTCATTTCCGATAAAGGATATCAATGCTCAAATTGAGCAACAAATCGTCTTAGATTGACGAAACAAAAATAAAAGGAAGAAGGGTATCGAAATTGATAGTCAAGATATCGACTATCGGGGATAAAAAAACGATCGTATATGGAAATTAAATCTTATACTCTTTAAATACTTGGAAAATATCCATATAATTATCCCATCGGTATAAGCATATCCTCAAAACAATTAAGAGGATTTCATATTTCAAAAGCATACTTAGATGGGTCAAAACAATTGTCTATAAGAAATGCAAAGGTTTTCCATTATAATTATAAAGATCATTTATGGAAATTAAATCTCCTACACTTGTCACGTTTTCGATATTCTCGACTTACTCTATCCCTCGCCCAGAAACAAAGCCAGGTAAGTCAGGGCACTGGTTGCTCCTAGCCTTGCCTTGACACTTCGGTTCCAGATCTCACAGATAGAGAATCAATCTACTCATCGGCTTTTAGTGCCAAGTATAGGACTACTTATAAATAACTCATTTAAATTATTATATAAATTTTGAAGCTCCTTTAAAATACTTTAAATAAAGATTTAAAACTTCCATTCAAATCATAACTTAAACCCATCATCTTTAAAGGAGATTACAACTAAGAGGGGTGAAGCTTCCTCTTAATCAAATGAGATAGCAAAAAGGGGTGTTGTTTCCTTTTAACCAAAAAGTCACTAAATGTCAATCCTAAGTTAAAAGGTGGTGTAAGTTCCCTTTAACTAAACATCAAAGTTATTGATCATAAACTGGCCGAGCACAAACCAAACAAGAATAATAACAAGAACAATAACAGACTCATTATTATTAACAATTTACAATCAATAGTTAACACAACATTTGTTAAAATATGAATGAGTAAAAGGAAAGAGATTAAGATCACACTGACTGTAAAATAATTAAATTATACTCGTAGAATAAGTTATACCCACTAAACTATGAAAACAAGGAATGTATTCACATAATAAGTTGTACCCACTAAACTATGAAAACATGAAATATACTCACATCCTATTTGCTTTGATGGAGACTTGGAACACTTCACCTTTTAAAATGATTTTTAGTTCTTTTCTTTAGTTTGTGAATGAAATAAAATGAGATATGGACTTGGTTATTTATAGGTGAAGAGAAGGGTGCTTTAGTAATTTTCTATAGCCTAACCTGATTCAACCAGATTTTGGTCCAATAGAAGCTGGCCATATGGCATAATTTGATTCGACCATATTTTGGTCCAATAGAAAACATCCTTATGGCTTAATTTGATTCGACCACCTTTTGGTCCAATAGGAATCCTTCTTATCAACTATGGGCTAAACTGATTTGACCAGATTTTGGTCCAATGGCAACCATCCGCATGGCATAACCTGATTCGACCAGATTTTGGTCCAATGGCAACCATTCGCATGGAATAACCTGATTCGACCAGATTTTGGTCCAATGGCAACTACCGTATGGAATAAAATAATCATTATGCTATTTTGTTTTATTAGGCAAGTAATTATACTATTTTGTTTTATTAGGCAAGTAATTATACTATTTTGTTTCATTAGGCTAGGTTAATAATTCTTTCTTGTTTTATTAGGCAAGTAATTAAACTATTTTGTTTTATTAGGCAAGTAATTATACTATTTTGTTTCATTAGGCAGGGTTAATAATTCTTCTTGTTTTATTAGGTAAGTAATTATATTATTATGTTTTATTAGACAGGGTAAATAATTATTTCTTGTTTTATTAGGCAAGGTTAATACTTCTAGATATAAAATCCATTATTTAATCATTTAAAAACATATTAACTATTCATGTTCAAAGTGATTAAATTATGGGTCGTTACATCCTCCCCTCCTTAAAGGAAATTTCGTCCTCGAAATTAATCGGATAAACTCTAGATATCAAAGAACCCAAATGATATCATATATACTACACAAAGATACAAGGAAAGTGACCTTAACACAACCGGTGAGTACACTAAAAAGAAACAGCAAAATACAAACAACAACTACATCAACTCGGGATAAGAATCCCTAATATAGTCCTCAGTTTCCCAAGTACAATCTCTAACATCTCCACTCCACTGAACCTTAACGAGATTCACAATCTTCTTCCTTAATCGCTTTATATCTCGAGCAACAATACGAATAGGCCGCCTAAGAATGGTTAGGTTAGGCTGAACCTCCAAATCAACTTGTTGTCCTGGTTTTATTATCATCGAAGGGTCGTGTACATACTTACGTAAATGAGATACGTGAAATACGTTGTGCACATCTGATAGTCGATCTGGTAACTCCACTTTGTACGCAAGTTTACCAATCCGGTCTAGTATGGGAAAAGGGCCAATATATCGAGGGGCTAACTTCCCTGTCTTCCCAAACCTTACGACACTTCTCAGAGGAGAGACTTTTACAAATACCAAGTCCCCGACTAAGAACTCTAGATCCCTACGCCTTTGATCTGCATAACACTTTTGCCGATCTTGCGCTTCCTTCATCTTTCTTCTAACATCAACTACCTTCTCATTGGCTTCTAAAATTATGTCTGGTCCAAGAACAAGTTTATCTCCAGATTCAACCCAACACGAAGGAGAACGACATGGACGACCATAAAGAGCTTCGAAAGGGGCCATACCAATGCTTGCTTGATAGCTATTGTTATAAGTGAATTCAACTAAGGGTAAATGATCTTCCCAAGAACCCTCGAAGTCTAGAATGCATGCTCGTAATAAATCTTCCAAGATTCGGTTCACTCTCTCTGTTTGCCCATCTGTTTGGGGATGGTAAGCTGTGCTTAGACTTAGCTCAGTCCCTAAAGCAGTCTACAGTCCCTCCCAAAACCTACTGGTGAATATCGGGTCTCGGTCACTTACAATACTACGAGGAATCCCATGGAGTCTCTCAATCTCCTTCACATACAAACTCGCCAGACTCGTAGCAGTCCTAGTCAGCTTAACAGGGATGAAATGGGCACTCTTGGTTAGTCGATCGACTATAACCCAAATGCCATCACTACCTCTTCTTGACCAAGGAAGCCCATCAATAAAGTCCATAGAGATCTGCTCCCACTTCCACTTTGGGATCTCAAGTGGCTGAAGCAATCCAGCTGTCTTCAGCTGGTCACTCTTAATCTACTGGCAGTTTGCACAACGGCTCACAAAGATTGAAATATCTCGCTTCATCCCCTTCCACCAGAATACCCTCTTCATATCTTTGAACATCTTGGTTACTCCTGGATGAAAAGATAACTTTGAATGGTGGCATTCGTCTAGCACTTCTTGCCTAAGTCCATCAAAGTCTGGAACACTAATACGCCCATTCATTTTCAATATGCCCCGGAGATCAATCTTAAAGCTAGAAACAACACCTTCTTCAACATCTTTCTTAAGTCGGGCTAAAATAGGATCTGCCTCTTGACTGGATGCAATTCTCTCTAACAATACTGGCTTAACTTCTAGATTTGCAACCATTGCTACATTCCTACTCAATGCATCAGCAACGACATTTGCTTTTCCAGGGGTATAAAGAACCTCTAGATCATAAGAGGCGAGAAACTCCGGCCATCTCTGCTGCCTCAAATTCAAATCTTTCTGCGTAAAAAGGTATTTTAAGGATTTGTGGTCCATGTATAACTCAAACCTTTCACCCAAAAGATAATGCCTCCACATCTTTAGTGCGAAGACAACAGCCAAAAGTTCCAAATCGTGCGTATCATAATTTTTCTCATGCGGCTTTAGCTGTCGACTCGCATAGGCAATAACTTTCCCACGCTGAATCAGAACTGCTCCTAATCCGGTTCCACAAGCATCTGTATACACGGTTAAACCTTCGCTCCCATTTGGAATGGTTAAAACAGGAGCGCCAGTCAACTTGCTTTTCAATTCACTGAATGCTTGATCACACTTAGAAGTCCAAACGAACCTAACATCTTTCTTTGTTAACTTCGTCAGATGAGAAGCAATCTTCGAGAAGTCCTTGATAAACCTACGGTAAAAACCAGCCAATCCCAAGAAACTTCTAACTTCCGTCGCACTTTCGGGCTTTTTCCAGTCTTGGACCGCAACAACTTTAGCTGGATCCACCGATATACCTTCTCCCGAAATAACATGCCCTAGAAATCTAACTTCAGATTTCCAAAAATGGCACTTGGAGAACTTAGCCTTCAACTCATGGCTCTTTAATGTATCGAGTACGACACGGAGATGATATTTGTGTTCCTCCTCTGTCTTTGAATAGATAAGAATGTCATCAATAAAGACGAGAACAAATTTATTAAGAATTTCTCGAAATACTCGATTCATTAAGTCCGCAAAATAAGCGGGTGCATTAGTCAATCCAAACGGCATAACTAACCACTCGTAGAAATTTTTAGGAGTTCGAAAAGCTATTAAAGGAACATTCTCCTCTGCCACTCTTAATTGGTGGAAACCAGTGGCAAGATCTAATTGAGAAAATATCCGAGCACCATGGAGTTGATCAAACATATCGTCAATTCTTGGCAAAGGATATTTATTCTTGATAGTCCTTTTGTTCAACTCCCGATAGTCTACACATAACCTTAGAGAACCGTCTGCCTTTGTAACAAAGATGACCGGCGATCCCCAGCTCGAGGTACTACGTCGGATCAAGCCCTTCTGCAACAAGTCATAAGTCTGCCTTTCTAACTCCCTCTTCTTTTTTGGAGCCATCCTTCGTAAGGGTTGTACAATAGGTCTAGTTCGCGGAACCAAATCAATACGGAACTCGACTTCACGGTGAGGAGGTAAACCTTGCACCTCGTCAAAAATATCTATGAAATCTCGAACAACCGGCACATCTCCAAGCTCCGCTTTAGTCACTTCGAGTGAATAGAGAAAACTGCTCATTAACTTCTTAGGCTCTTCACAACTAATATCAACACCAACATCTCCTGCATCACTAACTCTAACAAGCCTTCTACCACAATCCAAGATAGCTTTAAACTTAGATAACCAATCCATTCCCAACAATACTCCAAAACCCATAAACCCAAGAACAAACAAGTCAAAAGGAAAGAGACGATTTCGACAAGAAATAGGTATATTTAGACACATGGTGTCAAGATTTGTCGGACCTCCAATTGGGTTTGACACACTAAGAGGGTTACTTGTGATAACATATTTAAGGTTTAATCTGTCCATTAGAGCATAAGAAATAAAACTATGGGAAGCTCCTGTATCAAATAGCACCCTTACAGGAATATCATAGATGGATAATGTACCTTGCAACACTTGCTTCCCCTTTTTATCTGAAGAAGTGGATGGTATCTCTTCAATGGTAAAAGTTTGTCCTTGAGATCCCTTTTTAGGAAAATGGCACTCATTCTTCATATGTCCTGGATGGCCGCAATTAAAACATGTGGCAATTGGGCAATGATTTGCAAAGTGGCCCATCTTATTGCACTTAAAACAAAGAATGTTTGCCAAGTTGGTCTGCTTCTTCTATGCTGGAGCGCCATCTTCGTGTTTCTTCCCTGCACCCTGCTTCTTTCCCTTAAATTTACGCTTGAAGTTTGGCTTACCTTCAACCGGTATAACCGATAAAGGCTTGGCACTTATTGCTGGTACTACGCCCTTCTGGACTCCTTCCTTAATATCAAGAGCCTCAAACCTCAAAGCCATGCTAATAATGTTGGTGAATGTACCCATAAGATGATTGGTCATTTCACGATGGAACTCTGGTCGCATTCCATTCACAAACATTTCATTTTTCTTGAGTGGTGTGTCAATCAATCCAAGTCCAAAACGGGACAAAGCATTGAACTTATGCTCATACTGCGACACGGTCATATCACCCTGCTTTAAGTCAATGAAACTTCTAAATAACTGAGTTCTTCCGGCTTCTGGAATAAACTGTGCTTCAAAAACTTCCTTGAACTGGGCCCAAGAAAACTCCCCCTCTGGAGTACTTGCTGTTTCTGAATCCCACCAATCCATCGCTGACTTTTGAAGTTGTCGCGATGCCAACAGCCGTTTCTCAGCATCTTCCAACCGAAGATCTCCAAATATTCTTTCACAAGTTCGGAGCCACATCTGCACCCCAAGAATGTCTTCAGTCCCATAGAATGGTTTTCCACCCAAAGTGGTAAAATTCTTACACAAAGCCGCAAAGTTCATAGGGGTATGAACTTGCACTAGCATTTCCTCTGCCGGATCTACAGCTGACATAGTAGCATTTCTAGGTACCCTACCATTAGTATCCGTGCTAGTTCTAGATCCTCTCCTTCCTCCTCTTCTTGTATTCATTTTCTATTATCTGAACAAATAACAGGTATCTTTAGAATACAAAAATAGGATTAAAATGGTTTAACTAAAACTAGACTTTAGAGGATAATAATTATTATTATTACAAAAATTACAAATACGCTCCCTCAGGATTAACTCATTCTAGGGCATCACTTACCCTATCTCTGGTGAGTTGCACCCCAATCAGGCTAAGGCGTTCGCTCAACCGAAGCTCTGATACCAACTGTGACGACCCACCTTTCTGACCCTTGAGAACGACACTTAATACATCCATGGTATTCATGTGCCGTTGCCCAAGTATCTGAAAGACGAGTTGCCATGGGTTAAAAATATAAGAACAGAATAATAATCTCACAACGGAACGGTTAAATATAACATAAAAATAAGACGGTACATAATGTTACTCCCCAATATGGAGTTATCAGAGTTACAACAAAAGTACCACTACCAGTCTAGGCAGTTATAACAACCTGCCTTTAAATATACATGCATAGAGTCAACATCTCATAATAGCGGAAATAAATAGCTAGATAGATAAGGAGCCTCCTGCTCGTCCACCATCTTCAAAAGAGCCCAAAGAAACCTGTCATTTCTGGACTACTCAAATATAAATGAGTACCCAAACGTTTAGAGGAGAAAAAAACAATTCGGGTCAGACAATAAGTCTGGTATGAGTAAACTCCAAAAATAGAACACACAAAGTAACTAGTGAGACCACATCGGAAAAACGCAGAACAGGTTTTTCCCTCACAAGGACAACATCCAAGTATAAAAGAATGGATACAGATAATTAACATCGCGAAGAGTGCAAGACGCTTCCCGATGAAATTAAGAAAGAATCAATCCAAAGATTTGAATCAAAAATAAGGAAAAGGAATTTTTTCCAACAATGACTAGGAGGGTGCGCCCCCCATATCGAAAGTATACCTCTAGAAAATATACTTGAGAACTACGATGGCTCTCGGAAACCTCCAAGCCGGACCCCGCCATCCTTACCGAGTATCCGAGTATTTCACATCTCCGTGCGCATACAACCGGAACCAATCTAGAGTAGATGTGAAAATACGCTAATGGGAGCAACCCCACATAGCTTGGCCCCCACTCGCTCTTTATTTAGTCATTTCCGATAAAGGATATCAATGCTCAAATTGAGCAACAAATCGTCTTAGATTGACGAAACAAAAATAAAAGGAAGAAGGGTATCGAAATTGATAGTCAAGATATCGACTATCGGGGATAAAAAAACGATCGTATATGGAAATTAAATCTTATACTCTTTAAATACTTGGAAAATATCCATATAATTATCCCATCGGTATAAGCATATTCTCAAAACAATTAAGAGGATTTCATATTTCAAAAGCATACTTAGATGGGTCAAAACAATTGTCTATAAGAAATGCAAAGGTTTTCCATTATAATTATAAAGATCATTTATGGAAATTAAATCTCCTACACTTGTCACGTTTTCGATATTCTCGACTTACTCTATCCCTCGCCCAGAAACAAAGCCAGGTAAGTCAGGGCACTGGTTGCTCCTAGCCTTGCCTAGACACTTCGGTTCCAGATCTCACAGATAGAGAATCAATCTACTCATCGGCTTTTAGTGCCAAGTATAGGACTACTTATAAATAACTCATTTAAATTATTATATAAATTTTGAAGCTCCTTTAAAATACTTTAAATAAAGATTTAAAACTTCCATTCAAATCATAACTTAAACCCATCATCTTTAAAGGAGATTACAACTAAGAGGGGGTGAAGCCTCCTCTTAATCAAATGAGATAGCAAAAAGGGGTGTTGTTTCCTTTTAACCAAAAAGTCACTAAATGTCAATCCTAAGTTAAAAGGTGGTGTAAGTTCCCTTTAACTAAACATCAAAGTTATTGATCATAAACTGGCCGAGCACAAACCAAACAAGAATAATAACAAGAACAATAACAGACTCATTATTATTAACAATTTACAATCAATAGTTAACACAACATTTGTTAAAATATGAATGAGTAAAAGGAAAGAGATTAAGATCACACTGACTGTGAAATAATTAAATTATACTCGTAGAATAAGTTATACCCACTAAACTATGAAAACAAGGAATGTATTCACATAATAAGTTGTACCCACTAAACTATGAAAACATGAAATATACTCACATCCTATTTGCTTTGATGGAGACTTGGAATACTTCACCTTTTAAAATGATTTTTAGTTCTTTTCTTTAGTTTGTGAATGAAATAAAATGAGATATGGACTTGGTTATTTATAGGTGAAGAGAAGGGTGCTTTAGTAATTTTCTATAGCCTAACCTGATTCAACCAGATTTTGATCCAATAGAAGCTGGCCATATGGCATAATTTGATTCGACCATATTTTGGTCCAATAGAAAACATCCTTGTGGCTTAATTTGATTCGACCACCTTTTGGTCCAATAGGAATCCTTCTTATCAACTATGGGCTAAACTGATTTGACCAGATTTTGGTCCAATGGCAACCATCCGCATGGCATAACCTGATTCGACCAGATTTTGGTCCAATGGCAACCATCCGCATGGAATAACCTGATTCGACCAGATTTTGGTCCAATGGCAACCATCCGTATGGAATAAAATAATCATTATGCTATTTTGTTTTATTAGGCAAGTAATTATACTATTTTGTTTTATTAGGCAAGTAATTATACTATTTTGTTTCATTAGGCTAGGTTAATAATTCTTTCTTGTTTTATTAGGCAAGTAATTAAACTATTTTGTTTTATTAGGCAAGTAATTATACTATTTTGTTTCATTAGGCAGGGTTAATAATTCTTCTTGTTTTATTAGGTAAGTAATTATATTATTATGTTTTATTAGACAGGGTAAATAATTATTTCTTGTTTTATTAGGCAAGGTTAATACTTCTAGATATAAAATCCATTATTTAATCATTTAAAAACATATTAACTATTCATGTTCAAAGTGATTAAATTATGGGTCGTTACAGGATGGCTGGCGGTGGTTGGAATTGAGGATGGGGCTTTTGAACAGTTTTTGGGCTGGAGGGCTATATTTCGATTTTCAATCGAAATAATTTTTTTGGGTTGCGCGTAGGGATACCGGGGTCTTGTGTGATGTGGTGATGACCGGAGAGGGGTTCGTCGTTGGCGAGGTTGGTTGTGCACGTTAACGTGCACAGATCTGTGCTTCAGTGGGGGTTCTGGGAAGAAGAGGGGTGGAGACTCGAAGAAGGATTCGTGTTTTTGATGTATGTGACTCGAAGCAAAAAGAGAGGTGGAAGCACGGAGTTATCGTGTGTTAACTTGGGGTCGTACGCATGAGTTCCTGTGTGTTTTGCTCGAGTGCCCTGCATGCTTAGGTTTGGGTTCAGAAGGTTTTAAAAAGTTTTAAAAAAAAAATTAACAGTAAAGTTTTTAAAGATTTAAACAAAGAATAATATGATCTTGTAAATCATTAGAGTTTTAACCAAAGTTAAATAGGTTTATATGTAAAACTAACTTGTTTCAAGTTAATGTTTTAGACAAGTTTTTACATATTAAATTATGGAAGTAAATAAATAAAATAAGTGAATATTGGAAATAAGTTATATTAATTGCTATTAAATAACTTTGGAAAAGGTTCAGAAATTTTAAAGTTCAATTTAAAATATGTTTAATTATAATTGATTTCTAAATATTATATTTTATTTAAATAAAGTTTAATGATCTAGAATTTGATTAATCAATTGTAATAAAGATTTATCTTATGTAAATTGGAATTTTGATTTAATTAAAGATAAATAAATTTGGAAAGGTAATTAATATAATTACATTATTAATCATTGAAAGGTTATTGGTTAATATAAATAATTTAATTAAAAATAATGATTTTCTTAATTAAGAATCTTTATAATATAAGAAATTAAGGAATCATTTAATTAATTTAAATGATTAAGTTAAATAAGTTAATTAATTAAATAATTAATTAGTGATTAATTAAGATAATCACTTATGAGTTAATTTAATATAATTCCTTGGTGAAAAGAAATTAAGTAATGTGATATAGAGTTAATCACTTGTGTTATTAATTAAAGGATTGATTAATATTAGTTAAAGGTTTAAATTATTTGATTAATGATTAATTAAATAGAGGATTAAGAGTAATGAATTAAGTGATTAATTACTTGTAAAAGTAATTAATTAAGAAAGAAATTTAATTAATGGAAATAATCATTAATTAATGAAAATAATTAAATAATTGTTAATTAATAATTTAAGAATAATTAATTTATAATTAATTTTTAATTACTAAATGTAATTAAAGTTATTAATCAAAGGTGATTAATTAAAAGTAATTAATTAAATATGATTAATTAAAAGTAATTAATCAAGTAGTATTTAATTAAAAGTAATTAATCAATGTGATTAATTAAAAGTGATTAATCAGGTGTAATTGATTAAAGGATAATTAAGGAATAATTATCAGGATAATTAAAGAATAATTAATCAAGGTTGATTAATTTAGAGGTAATTAAAAGGTAATTACTTAGTATAATTTGGAATAATTAATCAGGATGATTAATTAATATGGTAATTAAGTAAGAATTACTTAAAGTAATTAAGTGATAATTAATCAGGAAAGATTAATTGAAATGGAATTAAGTAATGTTAGTTAATTAATTAATTTGTAATTAATTAATGAATAGTAAAATGGATTGAAGATAATCCAAGTATTTAATTTAAGGATTAATTAAATTAACCAAGTTTGGATCAAACTTGTTTATGAACGATTAATGATTGGATGATATATATCATTGGATGAGTTAATGATATTGGTTGTTGTTGGATGAAATTGATTGATGGGTGATGATGTGAATATGCTATATCTGAGATGTGACTTATATGCTGCTTTGTGATATGTATAGATGCATGTGATAATAGATGCTTATCTATCTGTGTAATATGGTACATCCATTTATGTTAAGTGATATTTCTGAAATATCTATTGTTTAAATCCCTTAAGTACAACTTGGACATTAAAATGGCGTTTGGTTTCGATGAGACCGGGATCGGGTTTCCATATTTGGAATCCGAAAACCACATCGATTCCAATTAAATGTAGGACGTTAATCCAAATGGAGCAAGTGAAGACTCGAGGTGTAAGGGCTATACGTCAGTATAACTCTGTGGGTGATTCCGTAATGAGTTTGACGGAATAGTGCTTATAGATTCGAGATGGTGATTCAGAGTGCAAGGGATATGGTCGTTGACTCTGAGGGTGATTCCAAAATGAGTGCAACGAGATAGTGCCTTCGGTTTCGTTCGAACCTGGAACGAACTTGTATGGATTGAATGCTTTCAGCACATCGTCAGGCGGACGATGAGCATTCTAAGATAAATGTGTCCTATAAAGGTAATCGCAGTCTCAAGCCTCATCAACCGGGAATGGCTAAAACAGGGGAGGTGCAGCAAGGCTTCGTGGGTCACTCCCACTGGAGAGCGAGATACATCCCTGTCTAGATGTCCCTTTTTATTTCGGCTTTGTGGGCGGTTGGAACTGCAACCAACTGCGGGGTGGTCTTGTTCGGGACTGTTCAGTAAGGAATGGTTCCGGCCTTGTGTTGCAGGGGAGTGGGAGTACTCCTCGGTATGGTGATCTAGGCCACGTACTGTGACGGGTGGTACCCCAGTGCCCTGCCATTGTTGGAAACCCATTTTCCCTACGAGACCCTATGGTTTTGATTGTATTACCCACCTTTGTGGCTAGTTGCTGGAATTTAATCATGTAACAATTTCGGCTATTTCTTATTTACTTGAAAACCCTAGACACTATTATAATATCACTGGATTTCCTATCAAATGTTTTGGTTAGCCTAAGGTAAAAACTTTTCCATGTTTATGTGTGGGAAGTCTTACGTGATACCTTTTCTTTTCAAAGGATTTTCTAAAGTTAAGCAATCTTAAACCGTTTACTCACACCAGACCCCTGTCTGACCCGAGTGTTTATTTTCTGTTTTATTAAACTCTTGGGTACTCATATTATATATGAGTAGTCAAGTGATTCAGGTTATCTCTTGACGAATTCTGGAGGAGCTTTGGAGCAGGAGGCTTCAACGTGTAGATATATGGTTAGAGTTTCCGCTGTGTGTTATTCTGTATGATGTCTTGTATTATATTAGACAGAAATGTTAAAACTGTCTAAATTAAGTTGTATAGTTGAGTACTCTGATGTATATGATACTATGTATATGTTTCTATATTATATTTAAATCGTTCCGCTGTGAGATTCTGAAGTGTTGTTTTTCTTTCTTCTCTTTCTTTCTTCTTCTATCCCTTTCTTTCTTAAATAGTGATGCGATTTTCCGGGAGTGGAAAGTCGGGTCGCTACATTAGTTTTCCCAACCAATTACCATATGTTATTATAACTTTACAATTTTAAATAAATTCATCAATTGACATTTCATTCAACCAATTAATTATTAACCTAAATTAGTACTGTTACGTTTTAATTTACTTATTAGCTCACAACAAGTGCTACCATTAGCTCATACACTGATTCATTCCATTTCCATTCATTATACTTTATTTTATTGGTAAGTTAACATTTTAAATTATTAATTTACCTCTTATATCCCATTATAAATTAATACGCACATTAATTAAGATTTTAAATCAATTTATCATTTCATTTTTGGAACATTCTTTTATTACAATAAGAATAAAATCAACATTTACATTGTTCCATTTATTGGAATTACATCCAAGTTATTAACAATTAACTTACCAATCTTATCCAAGTTATTCTTTCCATTAATAATTCACTAAACTTTTATTCCTTTCTAATTTAAATTCTGAAAATCTAATTAAATTAAGCAATTTTATTTATCAAAATTTATGGGTCGTTACAAGACGGTAGTAGTAGTTAACTACATACTAGTTTGAAAAAGGAAAAAAATCTGGATTTTAATTCTTAAATATGATTTGATATATATATATATATATATATATATATATAAAGATATGGTTATATATATTTTAAATGATTTGAAAGAGGACCCAACATTTAATTCATAAAATTTTATAAATTAGAAATTTCAATTAATGTAACAAAATGAAATTTGACTACTTAATAATTGGAACTTCTAAAATGGAAATTAGAAGATTTAATGCTAATTACAAATGAAACTACAAGAAATTTGAAAATTTGAAACCTGTAACTTAAAGATATGAGAATGAGAAAATGTAACAACCCATAATTTTGCAAATATTTTTAAATAGAATTTATTTGAACTTTGATTCTAAGTCATTCAAAAAATTGGAATTTTGGAATTTTTCAATGTATTTTTGGATTTTGTTCATAATTATTTTCCCAAATATAATAAAATAAAGATTTTATGAAAATTTTATATTTTGGTCAACTTTGGTCAAACTTTTACTTTCAGTTGAAATTTTAAATTTGAATTTTAAATTTCCAATCTTTTTCTTTGAAGCTGAATTTGATTCTGTATTCGTTCTGCTTTTCGTTTCGTTGCTTTTAAAATCTGATAAAATTTAGCATTTTACATGCAATTATTTTCAGTATTTTGTTGTTATTTTCTATTCTCTATCTTCTATTTTATTTTCTAAATTCTGTTTTTGTTTGGGATTTGAATTTTGATTCGGTTGTGAGCTTGTTTCGATTCGGGCTTTGCAATTGGGCCTTGTGTTTCCTAATAGCCAGTTGTTTGCCTTTACAAAATGAAAAGGTGCCCATTCATTTGCTAGCCATTCAAAACATTTCCCTTTCTCATCTCTCTTCTCATTTTCGATTTCCTGAACAAAACTTTACAGTAAGTTTCCTCCTTCTTCTTCTTTTTCTTTTTCCTTTCACTTTTTGTTTGCAAGCATAGCTCGGCCACCACCATCCTCCCTATAGCCGACCTTATCTCCTCCACCATCCATCACCTATGATCGACCACCATCTCGTCGCCACCCCTGCCTATGCTGTGAACCATAGATCCAAACCCCATCACCAAATGCTTCACAAACCCTAGCCGAACACCACTATATTATCCACTTCCTCTTTGCTAGCCTCGGCCACCACTAGTTCTACCTTCTTCTTTTGCCTTGCCGTAACCACTTCCACCTCTACGCCGTACCATTTCTGATGTGCCTCGACCTGATCCAAGCCTTAGCACCCATAGCCGAACCATGGTAGCCATAGGCCAAACCCAAAGCTCACATGCCCTTTTGCCTTTTTGCCTTCCACTTGACTTTTGGTTTGCCACCACTTCATCTATTCCATAGCCATGCCTTTTTCCTGATCATGGCCGAGCATATGTGCGTATAAACCATAGCGGCCGAGCTCAGTTTGATGATGGTCGAGCATAAGGTGATGTGATCGTGCCCAAAACACAAGTGACCGAGCCTATTTCCATGTGGTCGAGCCTATTGCATAAGTTGCTAGCCCATTTTCTTTGTGTTTCATTTTATTCTTTTATGTATAAATAGTTTGCTTATATATATATATTATTTTTTTTATTTACAAGATTTTAATCTTGGATATTCATCCACTCGAACTATCATGCTTGGTCGTGCTTTTCAGAGTTTGTTTGTGTGTATTGAATTGTCATCTCTAGCTTTAGAAGGTGAGTTTATCACTCTCAACATTCGTACTTATATAATTGTGAAACAATGGCATGTGAATGTGTAGTAGTTGATAAGCTATGATGATATATGTTCATATATGCAGTTACATGACTATATTGATGTTATAACCCGATTATACGTGTTACATCACATGATATGATATGCTATGTTGTTTATTTTATATTTTGTTTCTCACACTGCAAGTTCTCTGTTAGTATAGAATTCACTATGGGTTGGAATGATACGTGCTTGAACGGACATTAGAATAGGGAAAAATCATTATGAGCTGAAATGATAGGCTCAAGCGATTTTTATTTTATTTGACGTAGGATTGCGGATTTGAAATGATAGAACTCATGATTTTTATAAATTACGGATTGAAATGATACATATCCATATATCTTGAATTATACAGACCCATGGTTGATTTTTAAATAATAGTTTTCTAAAAATTATTAAGTATTTTTGAATTTATAAATATATGAAATTTTAACTTAAATTTTGATTTAAATGATTTTAAAATATAAGGATATATTGGTCTTCTAATAATTTAAAATTTTATAAATAAATAAATGGTTTAAAAATTGAATTTAAAATTTTATCTATGATATATAACTTAATAATTTAAATTTGATTTAATATAGAATTTTAATTCTAACCTGATAATAGTGATAGATTTTTATTTATGAAATGGATATGTTTTGTATAAATAATAATTATGATTTAAATTTGAAGATATTATGTTTAAAATGTTATGGTAGAATTTGTGGCATTTCCAAAATGCTATGTTATTTTAAATTATGTTTTAAAGTGCTATACTACTTTAGGTTATGTTTTAAAAATTATGTATTTCTTAGAAATAACATTTTTGAAATGTTATTATATAAGGGTCATATTCAGGTGTTATGATTTCTAAATTATTACATTTTGAAATGCTATAACTAAGTATATGGATTTGAAATATTACCATTTTGAAATAGATATTATATTTAGAAGTGTAATAGCATTTGGTTTTAAATGGTTTTGGAATATATATATATATATATAATGTTTTGATTTGGAATGTAAACCATTTGAAATAAATAACCATGGGTTATAATAACGTTTGGTTGTTAAAGAGACCGGGATGGGTAGTTTTCATACTTTCTGCCAACTCCGAAAACCACTTTAACAACTGTGTACGAGGTGGAGATTCCAGAATGAAGTAGGATGGCGGGACGTTCTATTGAGGTATATACGTGGACCCGACTCCCGTGAGTTGGCATAAGATAGCCAAAACAGGAGCGATTCCGGGCCAATAAGGTAGCTTCTCTTATCGGACACACTCCTTCGATACCATTCTATTATTTTGTGATTGGTTGGGTGCACCTTTGGGTTTTGGGAGTGTGGATCGAGGTGGGCGGGAGCTACGGCTATGCATTACATCCAGTCCGGATGCGTAATTGGTATATCTACCTTGCATTGCCTAGTTGTGTCGTGTCACCTACCCTAGCGTGTTTTACTACGAGTTTGATTTATGTCGTACCTATGGAGTATCCTCTGGTGGCCTCCCGATCAGGAGAGACTACGATACTGTATTGACTATTGGCACTATAAAATGTATTAAGGGGGATATGGGTAACGCCTTAATGCTATTTTTAAAATATATTATACTTTACTTTAGACATTATTATAATAGCGTATATTACTACATAATAGATAGTTTAACGGATCCTTAGAGGATGGGCGATCCCAAGCATCCTTTAAGTTACTTGTGCAGTTCTATTATAGTTCACTTGAGCTGATTTACATTATATAATTATGTATGTCCTGACTCAAGTGTTTGTGTTTTTCTTTACGCTCGAGTCAGCCGGAGTATTTCAGCTTTGGATTCACCTTCTGAAGATAGAGAAATTCTAGAGATTATCTATCTAGTTGTTTATCTATTTTTATCCAGTTATTTCTATTCAGCTTATGTACTAGTGGATATATGTATTGGGATTTCCTATTGTATCTATTTTCAGACTCTGGTATTTTGTACTTGTTTTGAGACTATGTTCGTAGTAGCTTCATGAATTACTATGGTTATTTTATTTCCGCTGCATTTTATTTTGATATTTCTGTGTCTGTGATTCGGTGATTGGTTTTATTTTCTCCAAATTATATTGCAATCTATTGTTTTGAAATATTCATGTCCGACATATATGGTTTTATAATCGATTTGAATGATCCAAAATAGCAGGTCGTTACATTTGGTATCAGAGCTTTTGTTTTAGGCAAACTTTAGCGTGCAGAGCAAAAAATCATTAGAGATAGGGTAGAAATACCCTAGAATGAGCGAAATCAATCTTAGAATCATTTCTTTGTGGGAGAACGTATTTTCAAGTATAAAATGATTTTTCAAATGATTTTCAAGGGAATTTCAAAGATTATTTTGATATAAACTTTTTTTGCTTTGAAATCAAATTTTTCTTAACTTCATTCCTTTCTTTATCCACCTTGTCAATTAAATTCCTTGATTAGGATTTCTATTCTGGTTGAATCTTGTCTTTTGTTTCTTAGTTTCTGTTATCCTACTCGGCAGAAGGGCAAGTCATCTAGTGTTTTTGCAGTTACCTTTGCTCATGCTCCTAGTATTACCCAATGTACTCTTCAGAGCACCTTTTCTCTGTTTATTTTTGTTGTTTGTCTTTTATTTGATTCTGGAGCTTCTCATAGTTTTATTTCTGTGGATCTTTGTGATAAGTTTGAGCATCTTCTTTCACCCGAAATTTCCCCTGAACCTTTGTGTGTTAAAATCCTATTGGTTGTCCTACAAAGCTTTGTAGGATTTGTGATCGAGTGAAACTCCTCTATTTTTATCACCGCTTCAGTGGTGATTTCTATGTTCTGGGTTTTGATGCTTTTGATCTTGCTTGGAGGTGATTGGCTGAAGAGGCATGAAGCCGTTATCTCTTGTAAAACCCAAACTATTTCTCTTGTTGATGATCGTGGAAATTCTTTGGTTATTCCATGCCGTATACGTCAGGATTTTTCGGGCAGCTTTATTTATTCTCTTGATTCTTCTCCTGGTGATCTTCATTCGACTCATGTGGTCAAACTCTATCCTCATGTATTTGGTGAAGTCATTTCTTTCCTCCTAAGTGGGAAATCGATTTCCATATTGATCTTATTCCCGAAGCTCGACCTGTAGTTCTTCCTCCCAAAAGAATGGCACCCTGTGAGAAGGTTGAGTTAGGAAAGCAAATTGAGGACTTGTTCTCCAAGGGTATGATTAGACCTAGCCATTCCGAATAGGGAGCAGCGGTGGTTTTCGTCACTAAGTCCGATGGTTCTTTGAGGATGTGTGTTTATTATAGGGATCTAAACAAGATCACTATGAGAAAAAGATATCCATTGCCTCGCATCAATGATATGTTCGATCAGCTCTATAGAGCTACTGTTTTCTCTCAACTTGATCTTACTACAAGTTTTCACCAGCTCAGAGTTGCTGAGGAAATTATTCCCAAGACTGTTTTCTGTATTGGGAATGGTTTCTATAAGTGGTTAGTTATGCCTTTTGGTTTGATTAATGCCCCAGCTTTCTTTGTTGATCTTATGAATCATGTTTTCGTGATGTTCTTAATGAATTTGTTCTTGTCTTTGTTGATGATATTCTTGTCTTCTCTAAGTCAGTGGAGGAGTATGAATTACATTTGAGGTTTGTTCTGCGAACTCTTAGTAGTCATCTGTTGAAAGCCAAATTCTCGAAATGCCATATTTGGAAGGAGGAAGTCCGATTTCTCGGGCATATTGTTTCTAGTGATGGAGTTTCTATTGATCCAGTTGAAATCGCGGCGATCAATGTAAGTCTTTCTTCTCTTCTCTCTTTGTGGATAGATTGACCAAGTTAGCTCATTTCATTTCGGTCAAGTCTACCCATTCTACTTCTTGTTTGGCTGAGATCTATATAAGTGAGATTGTTCGTCTTCATGGTGTTCCTGTTAGTACTGTTTGTGATAGAGACCTCAACTTTACCAGTCAGTATTGGAGAGATTTTTAGGAATCTTTGGGTACTCATCTGAATCTGAGCACTGCTTACCAACCACAGACCGTCGGTCAAACGGAAAGGGCGAATCAGATTCTAGGGATCTTCTGCATGCCTGTGTCCTTGATTATGGAGGATCTTGGGAAGATCATCTCCATTTCATTGAATTCACCTATAACCACAATTATCAGGTATAATTCCAATCTTCTATTCTAATCATGTCTTAATCCTTTATCTACCTCTTTTTATCATTGAATCTCCCATATTTGAATTTCTGTCCTTATTTTGAAATCCATTTTGGAACCATCGAGTGAGGGAGTGTATTTATATTAATATTGAATGTTTTATATGTTGTGTCGTTTGAGTTGTTGATGTTGATTTGGGATTTCAATCGATTCGCCTGATCAGCGATATCAATAGGATTTCCAAAACACTTGAACAAAACGAACTGACATAATATTGTTTTCAAATTTGGTATATGAAATAATTTTATATTATTACGTTATATATAAAAAATTCTAAAATTAAATAGTTAACTGAATTGGTTATTGAAATGATAATATTTGATTTCATTTATTGTTTTGAAAACCAATGACTATTGGCACATGATAAATGAATAAAATTATAAAGCATGGTTTATAAACTGATTTGGAATTTAAATGAATTTATATTACGGATTCGAGAATTTAATTCCGGTGATATCAAACTTTGGTCTTAATGTTTTAAATGTATATTATTTAAAAGTATGTTTGAACATAAATTTTTTTTACAATGTTTAAACCTATGCTCTTCTCTTATGCCACTAGAAAATAATTTCGGTGATGGCGGCCGCGTCATCGACATTCATTTTTGAGTTTCGAAGAGGAGAGACCAATTCGTAGCTTTGCTACACTTTTGTTTTGAAAAAAAAGAAAAGAAAAAAATAAATAAATAGATTTAAATTTCTTAAGCATGGCTTGATTTTATATATATATATATATATATATATATATATATAAGTATATGATTTTAGATTTGATTTGATCTTATATATATATAATTGTCTCTAAATTTTTTTAGGTACATCGGAGATTTAATTACTTAAATTTATGATTCGGGGATGATTTCAATTATAAACCGAAGTCAAAATTTTTGGATAAATAATTGAACTTGAAATAATTGAATTGGAAAATTTTATTTTTAATACTAAATTGCATTTCAATATAACTTACCTAGTTATTAATAAATTAGGTATGTAATTGAATAATATACAATATAAAATGGTGTTAAAGGAATTTAAAAATATACTTGAGTAGTTATGATAAGAGTAAATATACTTAATATATGTGATAAAATATAATAAGTGGAATAAATTTAATAATAATTTGGGATAAAGTGGAAGATGAGGGAAGCTTTCTCCTAGATTCATAGGTCCTTTTCGCATTTTTAGAGAGGATTGGTTCTTTAGCTTATCTCCTGGATTTGCATGAGAAGTTTTTTGGAATGCATAATGTATTCCATGTTTCGCCTCTTCGTCAGTATCTTCATGATCCATCCTTGATGGTCCAGTCTTCTGCTCTCGAGAGTTTGGATATCGAGCCAAACTTACTATCGAGAGGAAGCCACTTCGTATTATGGATAGAGGTACGAAGCAGCTGAGAAATAAATCTGTCAACTTGGTCAAAGTACGGTAGAGTACTGATGATCGGGATTGTACCTGGGAGACGGAGGAGAGCGTGCATGCTTCGAATCCGAAATTGTTTTTTTCAGGTACTATTTTTTTATTCTATCTTATCTTTCCTTTCTTTCGTGTCTCATTCCTTTTTGAGGATGAAAAATTTTGAGTGGGGGAGAGCGTAACAACCCATAAATTTGCAAATATTTTTAAATATAATTTATTTGAACTTTGATTCTAAATCTTTTAAAAAATTGGGATTTTCTAATGTATTTTTGGATTTTGTTTATAA
This sequence comes from Allium cepa, assembly GCA_030765085.1. Taxonomy (NCBI): domain Eukaryota; kingdom Viridiplantae; phylum Streptophyta; class Magnoliopsida; order Asparagales; family Amaryllidaceae; genus Allium; species Allium cepa. Next base: position 77,933,187 of record CM060946.1, read on the forward strand.
TTATTTTACCAAATATAATAAAATAAAAATTTTCCGAAAATTTTATATTTTGGTCAACTTTGGTCAAACTTTGATTTCAGTTGAAATTTTAAATTTGAATTTTAAATTTCCAATCTTTTTCTTTGAAGCTGAATTTGATTCTGGTAATCATTTTTCTTTTGATCATTTCGTCAAAAAATATTTTATACTTTTAAAATCTAATAAAAGTTAGCGTTTTACACACAATTATTTTCAGTATTTTATTGTTATTTTCTATTCTCTATCTTCTATTTTATTTTCTAATTTCTATTTTTGTTTGGGCTTTGAATTTTGATTGGGTTGTGAGCTTGTTTTGATTCGGTCTTTGCAATTGGGCCCTGTTTTTCCTAATAGCCACTTGTTTGCCTTTTCAAAATGAAAAGGTTCCCATTCATTTGTTAGCTACTCAAAACATTTACCTTTCTCATCTTTCTTCTCATTTTCCATTTCCTGAACAAAACTTTGCAGTAAGTTTCCTCCTCCTTCTTCTTTTTCTTTTTCCTTTCTCTTTTGTTTGCAAGCATAGCTCGGCCATCAACATCCTCCCTATAGCCGACCTTATCTCCACTACCGTCAAACAGCTATGACCGGCCACCATCTCATCACCACCCCTACCTATGCCGTGAACCATAGAACCTAACCCCATTACCAAATGCTTCACAAACCCTGGCCGAGCACCACCATATTATCTACTTCCTCTTTGCTAGGCTCGGCCACCACTAATTCTACCTTCTTCTTTTGCCTTGCCGTGACCACTTCCACCTTCAGGCCATACTATTTTTGACGTGCCTTGACCTGATCCAAGCCGTAACACCAATGGCCGAACCATAGTAGCCATAGACCAAACCCAAGCTCACATGCCCTTTTTCCTTTTTGCCTTCCACTTGACTTTTGGTTTGCCACCACTTCATCTATTCCGTAGCCGTGCCTTTATCCTGATCATGGCCGAGCATATGTGCTTCTAAACCATTGTGGCTGAGCTTTGTTTGATGATGGTCGAGCACAAGGTGGTGTGACCAAGCCTAAAACACAAGTGGTCGAGCCTATTTCTGTAGGATCTAGATTAACCCAAAGGGGGCGGGGGTGAATAGGGTTATAGCAAATTTTCTCGATATAAACACAGAAAAAAAACGCAGAAATAAATATGCTGAAAAAGTAAATCACACACAAAATTTTACCCAGCTTCGGCAACCCCTGCCTACTGCTGTATTCCCAGATTTCTATTAGAATTAAACAGTATCACGCTTACAAACACTCTACTAGACTCGCAGACATTTGCTCCCGCTCACAAACACTCTACTAGACTCGCACGCCCTGCTCCCGCCTATAGAGTTTCGTTTACTCGCAAACTCTGCTCCCGCCTACAATAGAACTTTGCTTACTTGCAAACTCTGCTCCTGCCTATAGAGCTTTGCAAACTCGCACACCCTGCTGACCGAACTAATTCTAACTAGACAATCTGACACGACCTAATCCCTAGGTGGTGATTTACAAATTCTTCGATTTGAAAAATAAAAACAACAATTAAAAGACAAAAATTAATAACCCTAAATAAACTTAAACTAAAGCCTTTTATAATAAGGCCGGCCCCCCTTTTTTTTTAATTCTATGACCCATTCCCTTCTTCTTTTGCTTGGCCCGTTCCTTTGCTTGTGAGAATAATGGCGGTTTCGTCCTGTTTCTGAAATTAGGGCTTCGGCTCTTCCATTCCAAATTAGGGCTTCGGCTCTTGATCCAAATTTAGGGTATTGAAGCTGCGCCTTTTTCGTGTGCTTTGTTCTCGTTCGTTCGCTCTTGGATGCTTCGTTGTTCGATCGAGTTCGACTCCTTGCTTCGGTATGTAATTTTATCCTTTTGCTTTACTGGGTTGATGCTTGAACTAGATCGTGATTCGAGTTGGATGATTTTTTCTTTGTTATGCTCGAACTCGAATGAATTTGCCGATGATGATCCTAGGGTTTATATAGGACTCGAATTCCTATTTTTGCGTTCATATAAAATCATTTGAATTTGTCATATTATTCATCACGGCCACTTGACTTTGTTTCGATGATTGAGATGTTTTCTGACTTGATCAAAAACGTATATTAATGGTCACGGCTTTGCTTGGCCACCACGATATTTAATTCTGCCTTGTTCAACTTCGATTTTTGCTGGCATTTTTGGTTTGAGCTAGTTGCCTTGGTCATCACGGTTTGATTTGACTTGACTTCTGCCATGTTTTGATTACGTAAATTTTTGGTTTCGTGAATTTCTTCGTTCATCTTGTAGTCTTCGTCTCTGGCCATTTGTGTTGGGCATTTCCATATGATGTTTGTCACTGTTGTATTATTGATTCTGTTTGCTCGGTTACTGATGCATACACGAACTGTTGCTTGAATTGTCACTTCATATACATATGTCTCTGTTCGCCATGTTGCAACTGCTTGTTGTTACTTGAAACTGTTTTGTCAATTCGAATTGCACTTGCACACTCCATGTTGCATTACTGTATACTTTTGGTCATGTTGTACTTCTGGTTGGTCACTTGATTCACATGTGCACTGCCTGTTTGAAGTTGTAGCATGTCACTGTGATGTTTTCATTTGCTTGAGTTTTAACTGTGCTCGAGCTCTGATCATGTTGCACAATTTCTGTTGTTTCCACCTTCTGGTATGCTGCAGCTTGGTCTTTGTTCTCCTGCATATAGTCGGTAGTTTGCATTCTCTTATGGTTTCAAACATGTGAGTTGATCATGTTGCATTGAGTATATGTGTTCATTGTGATGACTGTGATGACATTCATGTTGCAGTGACATGTTTTCCTATATTCATGTTCTTGCAGTCTTCATTTTCGGCCTATAGTATTCATAATGCATTTGTATGTTGTCATGTGCATTGTGTTTATTTGAAGTTGTTTCACTGGTGGCCTATGTACATGCTTCACTGCGTCTTGTCTTGTATCACTTGTGTCACCATGCCTGTTATACATGCAGCTGAATCATTCCTGAAGTCGTTGCCTTGTTTCACTGTCCACCTGTATCATGCTTGGCTTTGTGTAGTTGATGTTGTACACTGTCTTGTGCATTGCCCCATTCACTGTTGCTGTGCAGTTGCTATGCCTTGCTTGGTCTTTGTTCTTTGTTCATTGGTCAACGCTTCGTCATTGCACTGCTGAACTTGATTCACTTCATGTATGGCTGTTATGATTTGTTGAAGCTTTGAAATGTTTCATTGTTTCATGCATTGTTGTAACTGTGTTGGACTTGTGACCTTCCCTATGTTGAATCCAATTTTTCAAAAAACTCGGGTTTGACCTTGTGCTCGAGAGTTGTGACTTTTGAATAAACTGCACGTGAGTTGAACCTGGCTTTTTATTTGGGTTTGACCTGTGCTCACTTGTCCCTGTAAATCAATCAAGTGTATATATCGGCGTGCACGACCTTGTGGCATATACAGTAATACACTGTGTATGTCACAACTTGTTCGTGTATGATGAATTCAAATTTAAATTATGACGAACAACCCAATCAATTGAGGCAAATCATATTTTAAAAAATTATCTTTTATTTTTGAATTGCAAAAATATTTCTTGTTCAATTTTACTGCGTTAGTTTATATTCTTGCAGATTGCTCAGATGCTGGATTCAAACTGGAATGCAGTTGAAGATAGAAATATGAGTGTGAGTGATATGTAGTGAGGTGAATTGTAAATATGAAATGTGATATAATTGTAATCAAAGTTGTATAGTTATAGTGAGAGCTTGAAATTGTACTATTCAAAAATGTAATAAATATTTATTTGAATAAAATATCTGTTTGAATTCAAATTCTGTGTAATTTATTTTATTCAACAAATATTTATTTAAACTGTGAAAAATAGAATAGTACAAATACATTTAAACGAATGTATATATGTTTATTATCATCAAACAAAAATCATATAAGCGCAAAGCGCATATTCAACAATCTCCCCCTTTTGATGATAACAAACATATATTTAAGATTTTGAATGTATTAAATGTATTTGATCGTTCAATTTGCTCCCCCTATTTGAATGCTTCCTCTCTACATGATACTCCCCCTACATATATGCATACAAATAAAAATATGTAAATGAGCCTATATGCAAATGAAAAAATTATTTGACCTTTGCTTGATTCTATTTGACAAAATCTTAACTTTTCTCTCCCCCTTTTGTTATCAGCAAAAGAATAACAGTATTATAAAAATAGGGATGAAGTGACAGACATGAATCAAACATTTAACTCAATTGCATATAAATATCAAATTTCAATAAAACTCAAACAAACATCATAATTACCCTTGTCAGGCGCATATTCCACTTTCAGAAGTGATGTGAATAAAATCATCAAAAAAAAATCATACAGTACTGTCTATTTGTGGTATATTTATTTCGGGAAATTTGAATATCTACTAACCATGCATAACCGTTAGGACTTTTAAATGAGATTAGTAGTATTCACAATTTTTATTTTAAAAAATCAAGTATCTTCTAACCACGCATAACCGTGAGGACTTTTAAATGGGATTAGAATCAACTTGTCTATTAAATCAATTAATTTTGATATGCGTTCCATACATGCATAACCGTAAGGACTTTTAAATGAGCATGGAAGCACATAATCAAAAATCCAAGTAATTCACCCATGCATAACCGTGAGGACTTTTAAATGAGAGTGAATACTTTGGATATTTATTTTTATTGCCAAACATAATAAATTGAAGCACAAATAATTTCCTTCACAAATTTAAAGATATTGAAGAACAAATGATTTCCTTTGTAAACTACCACAAATTTACATACTATATGTAATTTTATGAGTGATGGTCGATAGAAAGATGATAGAAATAGAAATGGTCATGGAATTTTTACCTAACAAATTTTTTTTTAACTCTTGTTATGAAATTCTAAAGAAATTTTCTAATTATATTGTCTTGAGTTATAATATATGATAAATATCAACACTCATCACTTTTTCAATCACTATTTATCTTTTCGATAATCAAAGGGAGTCAGATTAGTCAAAATAGTCATTTAAAATCAAATTATAAAATTATAAAATCAATTTTTCAAAAATGACTAATCTGTAAATATGGTCAAACATGATTTTCTCGAGGGGGTTTTATAAGAAAATTTTCTGCTATTTGAAAATTATTTCAAGTGAAAAATATGCAGATATTTTCTTTGAAAAACGATGCAGCAAATGAATGTTTCAAATATTAATCACGTTCCACTAGTAATTTTTCTATCAACTATATTACCAGTGTAATCTGCATCTGAATTTAAATTTCACTCAATATTCACTCGTTGGATATCAAAGACCAGATTGTGAAATTTCAACAAATTATCTCAGAATAAAATTTGAAGTGAAGCTATGTTAACACTCAAACAAATATCATAGTGTTAATTTCAGACACCTTAGGATAAACGGTTATATTCAGAGTAATCAATAGTCAATCAACATCATAATTATTTCAAAAACAATTTCTTGAAGTTTCAACAATTTCTCAAAATCCTTTTTAACAACTTTCACACGAAATTTGAAATCATGCAAATTTACAAGCAGTGACCAAAAAATGTCAAAACAAATATATCTACGTGTAGCATGAGTAACCAATGTTTGACCGAACAAATTTATATGGATTAGTTCAAGGTTGAAAATCTGATTGGTCATCATTTAAGCACAAATCAAAGTAAGAACAAGTCAAAAGAAACCATATCAATTAAGAATAAGTCAGAATCATCTCTTTTCAACATCACAATCTTTGGCTGATTTCATTCAGAATACGGTGCAGATTATCACATTTAATATATCGTTCAAAACAAAATTACCTATTTTACCTTTACGATAATTTTTCATGATTGCCCATTGTAATTCTGTCGCCTTTGTACTAGGCTAAGGAACTTTGCTTTGTCGCCCGTTGTGTTTCTGGAACAGCCAAAATCCAGAGAACACTATTGTTGTTCCTTAGCCTGCCACCACACCTACACGATGAAAGATTTATGTGACCTATTTGTTTTTATAGGTCCATGATTGTTAGTGGCAGAATTTGAAACATATGTTTGTGGAGACCCAAAACTATTTATATATGTTTCTTTTGGCACCCAAATTTGTTTGACTTTCAAAGATTTTATATTTGTGCCTTTTGGAACCCAAATCGGTATAGTTTTCACATGTTTGGGTATATACCAACAATTATTTTGATTGTGTCCAAATTTTCTACAAATTGTGCACATTGAATTTTCTTGATTAATCTCATTTCTAACATATTCAGAATGAGTATATCCAAGTCCTTGTCTATCAATATTGACAGTTTGTTTTCCAATTAACATATTCAACGATTTTTCACTTTTGGAAAAATTTTCTAAAATCGTTGACAATTGTTGGACTTTTGTTTTCAAAGATTCATTTTCTTTCAACAATTGAGTGCACCATTTAATAGAATTTTCTCTTCTAGTATTTTCAATTTTTAAAATCAGAATTTCATTTTCAAGTGATCTCATTTTAATTTCTGATTTTTTAATTTCTTCTTCAAATGTTGGACACTTATCACACTTAGGGATCCTACTTTGATAGGTTTTAACTAGTTGGTCAAGTTGTTCATTTAATTCTATCAAAGTGTCTTTTTGTGATTCAAGTTTAGCGTATTTTTCCCTAAGTCGTTCAAAACAGCCATTTACTTTGTGGAAATAAATAAGTAATTTAGAGTGAGTAAGTTTTGATACCTCGCTTGGCTCGTCATCGTCGCTATCGGTTATATTCCCATGAAGGCAAATATCTGCTTTCTCACTTTCACTGTTATCGCTTTTATTCCACGTGGCTACAAATTTCCTTTTTGAATTCTTCATTAATAATGCCAGCTCAGCTGCACCATCATCATCATCCTCATCACAACTGTTATTTACCAATCCTGTTAAGCATATTTCTTTAACCGAGTCGGTTGTGGAGGACTTCACATTGCTGATGACTTTTGCACCATATATTGCATCGAGAGTTTTCCAAATTTTCTGTGCATTTTCACAATGAGAGATGAAATAAAAATTATCACGATTAATATGAGAATATAATATATGCATAGCAAGAGCATTAATCGAGATAATTTCCTTATTTGTTATATCACACCCATTTTCAATAATATCCCAACATTTAATATTAACAGATTTTAAATAAAATTCCATTTTCAATTTCCAATTTCCAATTCAAAAAACCGTTCCATCGAAAATAGAAGGAATAATATTGAAACGACCCTCAACAAAAATATTATCTGGTGGATTCATGACTCTAGAGTTAAAAAAAAATACCGGGCTCTGATACCACTTGTAGGATCTAGAATAACCCTAGAGGGGGGGTGAATAGGGTTATAGCAAATTTTCTCGATATAAACACAGAAACAAAACGCAGAAATAAATATGCTGAAAAAGTAAATCACACACAAAATTTTACCAACTTCGGCAACCCCTGCCTACTGCTGCATTCCCAGATTTCTATTAGAATTAAACAGTATCACGCTTACAAACACTCTACTAGACTCGCAGACATTTGCTCCCGTTCACAAAAACTCTACTAGACTCGCAAACATTTGCTCCCGCTCACAAACACTCTACTAGACTCGCACGCCCTGCTCCCGCCTATAGAGTTTCGTTTACTCACAAACTCTGCTCCCGCCTACAATAGAACTTTGCTTACTTGCAAACTCTGCTCCTGCCTATAGAGCTTTGCAAACTCGCACACCCTGCTGACTGAACTAATTCTAACTAGACAATCTAACACGACCTAATCCCTAGGTGGTGATTTACAAATTCTTCGATTTGAAAAATAAAAACAACAATTAAAAGACAAAAATTAATAACCCTAAATAAACTTAAACTAAAGCCTTTTATAATAAGGCCGGCCCCTTTTTTTTTAATTCTATGACCCGTTCCCTTCTTCTTTTGCTTGGCCCGTTCCTTTGCTTGTGAGAATAATGGCGGTTTCGTCCTGTTTCTGAAATTAGGGCTTCGGCTCTTCCATTCCAAATTAGGGCTTCGGCTCTTGATCCAAATTTAGGGTATTGAAGCTGCGCCTTTTTCGTGTGCTTTGTTCTCGTTCGTTCGCTCTTGGCTGCTTCGTTGTTCGATCGAGTTCGACTCCTTGCTTCGGTATGTAATTTTATCCTTTTGCTTTACTGGGTTGATGCTTGAACTCGATCATGATTCGAGTTGGATGATTTTTTCTTTGTTATGCTCGAACTCGAATGAATTTGCCGATGATGATCCTAGGGTTTATATAGGACTCGAATTCCTATTTTTGCGTTCGTATAAAATCATTTGAATTTGTCATATTATTCATCACGGCCACTTGATTTTGTTTCAATGATTGAGATGTTTTCTGACTTGATCAAAAACGTATATTGATGGTCACGGCTTTGCTTGGCCACCACGGTATTTAATTCTGCCTTGTTCAACTTCGATTTTTGCTGGCATTTTTGTTTTGAGCTAGTTGCCTTGGTCATCACGGTTTGATTTGACTTGACTTCTGCCATGTTTTGATTACGTAAATTTTTGGTTTCGTGAATTTCTTCGTTCATCTTGTAGTCTTCGTCTCTGGCCATTTGTGTTGGGCATTTCCATATGATGTTTGTCACTGTTGTATTATTGATTCTGTTTGCTCGGTTACTGATGCATACACGAACTGTTGCTCGAATTATCACTTCATATACATATGTCTCTGTTCGCCATGTTGCAACTGCTTGTTGTAACTTGAAACTGTTTTGTCAATTCGAATTGCACTTGCACACTCCATGTTGCATTACTGTATACTTTTGGTCATGTTGTACTTCTGGTTGGTCACTTGATTCACATGTGCACTGCCTGTTTGAAGTTGTAGCATGTCACTGTGATGTTTTCATTTGCTTGAGTTTTAACTGTGCTCGAGCTCTGATCATGTTGCACAATTTCTGTTGTTTCCACCTTCTGGTATGCTGCAGCTTGGTCTTAGTTCTCCTGCATATAGTCGGTAGTTTGCATTCTCTTATGGTTTCAAACATGTGAGTTGATCATGTTGCATTGAGTATATGTGTTCATTGTGATGACTGTGATGACATTCATGTTGCAGTGACATGTTTTCCTGTATTCATGTTCTTGCAGTCTTCATTTTCGGCCTATAGTATTCATAATGCATTTGTATGTTGTCATGTGCATTGTGTTTATTTGAAGTTGTTTCACTGGTGGCCTATGTACATGCTTCACTGCGTCTTGTCTTGTATCACTTGTGTCACCATGCCTGTTATACATGCAGCTGAATCATTCCTGAAGTCGTTGCCTTGTTTCACTGTCCACCTGTATCATGCTTGGCTTTGTGTAGTTGATGTTGTACACTGTCTTGTGCATTGCCCCATTCACTATTGCTGTGCAGTTGCTATGCCTTGCTTGGTCTCTGTTCTTTGTTCATTGGTCAACGCTTGGTCTGCACTGCTGAACTTGATTCACTTCATGTATGGCTGTTCTGATTTGTTGAAGCTTTGAAATGTTTCATTGTTTCATGCATTGTTGTAACTGTGTTGGACTTATGACCTTCCCTGTGTTGAATCCAGTTTTTCAAAAAACTCGGGTTTGACCTTGTGCTCGAGAGTTGTGACTTTTGAATATACTGCACGTGAGTTGAACCCGGCTATTTATTTGGGTTTGACCTGTGCTCACCTGTCCCTGTAAATCAATCAAGTGTATGTATCGGCGTGCACGGCCTTGTGGCATATACAGTAATACACTGTGTATGTCACAAGTTGTTCGTGTATGATGAATTCAAATTTAAATTATGACGAACAACCCAATTAACTGAGGCAAATCATATTTTAAAAAATTATCTTTTATTTTTGAATTGCAAAAATATTTCTTTTTCAATTTTACTGCGTTAGTTTATATTTTTGCAGATTGCTCAGATGCTGGATTCAAACTGGAATGCAGTTGAATATAGAAATATGAGTGTGAGTGATATGTAGTGAGGTGAATTGTAAATATGAAATGTGATATAATTGTAATCAATGTTGTATAGTTATAGTGAGAGCTTGAAATTGTACTATTCAAAAATGTAATAAATATTTATTTGAATAAAATATCTGTTTGAATTCAAATTCTGTGTAATTTATTTTATTCAACAAATATTTATTTAAACTGTGAAAAATAGAATAGTACAAATACATTGAAACGAATGTATATATGTTTATTATCATCAAACAAAAATCATATAAGCGCAAAGCGCATATTCAACAATTTCCATGTGGGCGAGCCTATTGTGTAAGTTGCTAGCCCATTTTCTTTGTGTTTCATTTTATTCTTTTATGTATAAATAGTTTACCTATATATATATAATATTTTGTTTGTTTACAAGATTTGAATCTTGGATCTTCATCCATCAAATCTAGTTCGTGCTTTGTCGTATTTTTCGGAGTTTGTTCGTATGTTTTGAATTGTCATCTCTAGCTTTAGAAGGTGAGTTTTTCACTCTCGACATTCGTATTTATATAATTGTGAAAAAAGGCATGTGAATGTGTAGTAGTTGATATTCTATAATGATATATGTTCATATATATTGTTGCATGACTTGATATGATGTTATAACCTGATTATACTTATTACATCACATGATATGATATGATATGATATGATGTTTATTTTATATTTTGTTTCTCATGCTGCAAGTTCCTTGTTAGTATAGAATTCACTATGGGTTGAAACGATACATGCCCGAACGGACATTAGAATAGGGAAAAATCGTTATGAGCTGAAATTATAGGCTCAAGTGATTTTTATTCATTTGACTTGGGATTGTGGGTTTGAAATGATAGAACCCGAGAATTTTATAAATTACGTATTGAAATGATACATATCCGTACCACTTGACCTAGGTTAGAAAATATTATACAGACCCATGGTTAATATTTGAATAATAGTTTTCTAAAACTTATTATGTATTTTTGAATTTATAAATATATGAAATTTTGACTTAAATTTTGATTTATATGATTTTAAAATATAAGGATATATTGGTTTTCTAGTAAGTTAAAATTTTATAAGTAAATAAACAGTTTAAAAATAGAATTTAAAGATTTTATCTATGATATATAACTTAATAATTTAAATTTTATTTAATATAGAATTTTAATTCTAACCTAATAATAGTGATAGATTTTTATTTATGAAATGGATATGTTTTTTATAAATAATAATTATGATTTAAATTTGAAGATATTATGTTTAAAATGTTATGGTAGAATTTGTGGCATTTCCAAAATGCTATGTTATTTTAAGTTATGTTTTAAAATGCTATACTACTTTAGGTTATATTTTAAAAATGTTGTATTTCTTGAAGATAACCTTTTTGAAATGCTATTATATAAAGGTCACATTTTTCAAGTAATATGATTTCTAAATTATTACATTTTGAAATGCTATAACTACGTATATAGATTTGGAATATTACCATTTCGAAATGGACATTATTTTTAGAAGAGTAATAGCATTTGGTTTTAAATGATTTTGGAATATATATATATATATATATATATATATATATATATATATATATATGTTTCAATTTGGAATGTAAACTATTTGAAATAAATAACCATTAGTTATAATAACGTTTGGTTGTTAAAGAGACCGGGATCAGAAGTTTTCATACTCTCTGCCAACTCCCAAAACCACTTTAACAACTGTGTACGCGGTGGAGATTCCAGAATGAAGTAGGATGGTGGCGACATTCTATTTAGGTATATACATGGGCCCGACTCCCGTGAGTTGGCATAAGGTGGCTAAACAGAAGCGATTCCGGGCCAATGAGGTAGCTCCTCTTATTGGACACACTACTTCGATATCATTCTATTACTTTGTGATTGATTGGGTGCACTTTGATTTTTGAGAGTATGGCTCGAGGTGGGCGGTAGCTGCGGTTATGCGTTACCACCAATCCGGATGCGTAATTAGTATATCTACCCTGACACTGTCTAGTTGTGTCGTATCACCTACCCTAGCGTGCTGTACTACGAGTTTGATTTGTGGCATGCCTATGGAGTATCCTCTGGTGGGCTCTCGACTAGGAGGGACTACGATACTGTGTAGACTATTGGCACTATAAAATGTGTTAAGGGGGATATGGATAACACCTTAACGCTAGTTTTAAAATATATTATACTTTACTTTAGACATTATTATAATAGGGTATATTACTACATAGTAGATAATTTAATGAATCCTTAAAGGATGGACGATCCCAAGCATCCTTTAAGTTACTTGTGCATTTCTATTGCAGTTCACTTGAGTTGTTAACATTGTATAAGTATGTATGTCCTGACTCGAGTGTTTGTGTTTTTCTTTACGCTCGGGTCAGCCTATGTATTTCAGCTTTGGATTCACCTTCTGAAGCTAGAGAAATTCTAGAGATTATCTATCTATCTACTTGTTTATCTATTTCTATCCAGTTATTTCTATTTATCTTATGTATTAGTGGATATATGTATTGGGATTTCCTATTCTATCTATTTTCAGGCTTTAGTATTTTGTACTTGTTTTAAGACTATGTTCGTAGTAGCTTTATGAACTACTATGGTTATTTTGTTTCCGCTATGAGTTATTCTTATATTTCTGTGTCTGTAATTCTGTGATTGGTTTTATTTGCTCCAAATTATATTACAATCTATTGTTTTGAATTATTCAAGTCCGACATGTGTGGTTTTATTGTCCATTTGAATGGTCCAAAATAGTGGGTCGTTACAGAAATGATAACTATCAAACATTAGAACTAAAAAATGAAATAAGATAAACTTGTGTAACTTTCAGTTGCATTCTTAAAGACATATATATAGCTTGCCAAAATGTTAAAAGTTAAAAATGTTAATAAAAACATGTAATGGAATATTATACAAGTGAAACTTAAATAATGAAAGTGTTCAATGTAACTCTTTATAAATAAGAACTTTGATATTATAGTTGTTATAAACCTAAGTTATAATTTAAAAGCTACTAATTTAATGTAATAGAAAAGTAAGTATTATAAATAAATTATTATAAACTTAAGTAAATGTTTGGAGTTATTTATATCAAAATAAGTAGAAAGGATGAACACTATAAGTAGATGATTATAAACTCAAGTAAATGGTGGAAGCCATTTATAATTAAAATGAATACTATATTAAATTAAATGATTATAATTTCTGGGAAGCTAAAATGATTTAGAAAATGGATTCAATAGACAATGACACATAATGTAAATTAAAAAGCAAGAAATTTAAGAATGAACTTATGCACTAGTGAATATAAATATCTAATGGAAATCAAGTAGAGAAATAAATAAATGTGAACTAAGCTGTAATAAATGTATGACAACTAAAACAATGAATTCATTGATTATTTTTAAACAACTGAATGAAAATAACTTAAGTAAGAAATTAATATAAAGTAATGAAATGAAATGACATTGTGTGGATAAATGAAAATGAATATATAAAATGAATTTCGTAAGTAATGGATGAAAGTAAATGAAAATAAGTATTTAATGTATGAATGTGAGTTTATTTACAAACAAACCTATATAATACTTCAAGAAATTGATTTACATATGTCTAAATGATTATATATGAGTAATATTTGTAAGAAGAATGTAAATAACATATGTAAGTAAATGAATGTAAACAAATGAAACTAAGTAATTAATGAATGAATGGAAATTTAATTTTGTAAGAAATAAATGTAAAATTAAGGAAAGTAATCATTGAATGAAAAAACAATGAACAAAAAATCTTGTGAAAAGAAATTAATAAGAATAAACTCAAATAATGTTGGAATCTGATGTTTGTTTTGGTTTATAGGTTGTTGGGTAAAGATACTGCTAATTGTTTAGGATGTATGAATAATTTATAGATTTTTATCTAAGACTGTTGAGCAGACGGTATACTTGGTAGTTTATTTGTTATCCTATATGATTTAGAAGTGTTAAAACTCGAACAAACCACTTGTTTTGTTTATATGGATGTATGATTGATTACATTGGTTTCATATGATGATTGTATGCTTTTTGGTTGCAAGTGCTTATTGTGTGTTGTTTGGAAGTGAATATTGTTATGATTTGTTTATTATAAATTGAAGCAATATAAATATTTCATTTTATATAATTATTAACATCTTTGGATTATATAAGTGGAATACAGGTTATGGAAGCAATTGCTACTACTTTTGGTTTCATAAAATAAGCGTTATCTTCCCGACAAATAGGTACATTCTTGGACTATGGTTTTCTAGGGATATTATATTATTTTCCCGCTGTTGGGATATATTATTTTGAAAAATTATGATATATATTTTTATTATTAATATTATTATTGTTTCCAGACCTCTCCGTACAAAGGAGTCTCTATCGAAATTTTCCGTAAATTTTGGACTTAGAAAATTTTATGGGATGTTTTTCGAACTTTTGTTAACTTAAATATAAAGGATTTAATTATTTAAAAATTAATATATTTTATTTAAACTATTTAATTTTTTAAATTGATTGTTTATAACTTTAATATTTGAATAATATATATATTGATTACTTAATTCCTTCTTTTCCTTCTTTCTCCTTTTGGGGACAAAAAGTTTTGAGTGGAGGAGAGTGTAACGACCCTTGATTTTCGATGATTAAAATAATTAAATTAATAGGGTTTTAGGGATTTAATATTGGTAGAAATAATAATTTGGGACTTAATAACAAATAATAACTAAAATGAAAGGTAACAATGTTAATTAAAGTTAATTATTAACAACTTGAATGGAATTCCAAATAATTGAAATAATGTAAATGTATAATTCGGTTATAACTGAATAGAGGAAAAAAATGTAATATTGAATTAATTAATGAAATAATATAATTAAGGGGAATTGATTACAATCAGGGTTAGGTAAGTAATCATAACATTTGGTTGTAAGTAATAAACTTATAAGTGTAACTAAATTTAATGGTGATTATAATCATATGTTACCTATTTAGTTAATTTGTTAAATGAAAATTTGAAATCAGTTGCAATTAATTCGCTTAATTACACCAGTTAATGTAGATTAAATTTATCACCGTATAATATTAATTCAATAAGATGTAGCCAATGTAAATTTTAATCATAACATGACTATTGATTTGGATAAAACAATTGGAATCAAGATTGACCAAAGTATTGGAATTTAAATTATAATAAGTGAATTTATTACAGTTACATATAATTATTGATTACTTTAATGAAAAGTGAGATGAAATGGTGAATATATATAATGTAATAAAAGTATGGGAAGGTCATTATAAGTACAAGAGAACAATCGATGTAATGAAAAGAGTGAAACAAAGATAAACCAAATTTGTTGAGATTCCAAATTATAATATTATTAAAAAAATTCAATAAAAGAAAACTATAGTAATTATTACAATTAAATGGTGGAAATTAGAGAATATTAATGTAATAAAATATAAAACAATGTTAATTATGAATGTAGAATAATAATTGATTGAATACAAAGATTTGAATCAAATTGAATCAATTTATTGAGATTAAATTTTAATTAATTAGATTTAATTACAATGGGAAATGTACACTATAATTAGTGTAATAACCAACACTGAATTGTTACACAAACTTGTTTTAAATCATTATAATTTTCTAAGTAATCAAAAATGATGAAATTTGTTAGTTAATGAATATTGAATTAAAATATGAATTAATTAATTTAATATTAATTTATTTAATTAATGTGAAAATAGCCATTTTGGCAACTGTCTCAGATTTTGACAAAACCTGTTTCATCGGATCTGTAACAGTGAGTTATTGTAGGATTTCAAGTTTCGTAGTGACCAGACTTGTCGTTTGATCGTACGGATTCGAAACGCCTAGAAATCAATTTGAAATATGCCGATTTTAACATAACTTCTTCATACGATGGAATTAGGTTTTGAAACCTATTCCATTGAGTTTAAAAATATGGATAACATCTATTTTGATACATGGGATGACCCACTTTTATTCCGGAGACAGAACAGGTTTTTCGAGTCGTTTGTCGTTAACTTTCCAAATCAAATCTTATCCGTTCTTTCTATTTTTGAACTAAACCTGTAAATAGCATGTTATAAACCCTAGTTATTTCTTATTACATTTTTCTGTACATACATTTCCTCCTCAACTCCTCATTCCAACGGTTGACAAACCAAAACCAAAACCCTCAATTCAATTTCAAATTCAATTCCAAAATTAAAACTCCTCAGACTTTGTCGAGTTATATATCGGTGTGAAGCTCTCGACAAGTGCATCTCAGATCTGTAATTCATTTTCTAATTCAAATGACTGTTTGTCCAGATATTGAAGGTTTATTCTTGGCCACCCGTTTGGGGTTTGATCAACGACGATGGATCGACGATCTGAGGGTACAGTTTTGTAGAGAGGACCGAGCGGTGTTCATCGGCGTGGTTCGTTCTGTCATCTAATGGTCGGATTACCACCTAAAGTTTTCCTAGGGTTTTCATTTGGAAATGGCGGCTGGGCTACTTGGTCGTTCGACGTCGCTTGAAGGTTGTAGCCAAGGGGGTTGTGGCCTTGGGAGGAACGGCGGCAGAGTCAGCGGTTGCTGGTGAATGGCCGTGACGTGGAGGCGATAGACTAGGCGGCGTGTGTGGGAAGGGTTTCGCGTGTTTTCTTCTTCAGGCTTGGGCTTCCGTGGCCTAATGGGAATGACGTGTAATATTTTATTTATTTTAATTATCTTCTAATTTAAATCGTTTAATCTTCTAATCTTAATAACTTTTACATACGAGGGCCGATTCACACGCGGTTTGTTTTGCTGGGGTTGTATCAAAATTCCGGACATTTTAAAGCTGGGTGGTCGAATTTTGAGACCGATCAAATTTTGAGCTTAAATTCGATTTAAATTCAAAGGTGAGTGATTTGACCCACTCACAACTTCTAGAATTTCTTATGTTAGTTAAATTAAATTTATGATGTGATTAGGAATTTATTTATGGTATGGTTGTTTGGTATATTTAAATTGCTATTCCTGTTGATTTGAATTTATTATTGAATTAAATTGTCATTTAGATTTACTATTGAATTTAAATTGCCAGTTAACTACCTGTAAGTGGTAGTTAGTTAATTGTTGATATTTATTGGTTGATTGGATGATGGTGGCGATGGATGCCTGATTTTGTTGGATGATTTAATATTATGTTAAATTACATATTCCAATCACTCTGCAAATTCCCTTAGATATTATTAAAGAAATCATTGTGGGTTGAAGTGATATATACCCGAATGATCTATAGATTAGGGAAAATCGTTACGGGTTGAAATGATAGACTCAATTGATTTTATGGATTTTATATCAAATTCAGGATTGTAGTTTGAAATGATATATAACTGTAAAATTTTAAATTGCGGATTGAAATAATACATATTCATATCACTTGACCTTACGGTAGAGAATTATATACGGACACCGGATTGGTTAAATGTATCGACCCGCGAATCCATACCCCTTGAGTCAACACTATTCTCCATCAATCAACTCAAGATGAACGGAAATGCGAACCATTTGGGGTTAAACAAGAAGAAAAGATAGAAGAAGAAGATAGGAAACAACATCAGAATCTAACCATCGCAACGGAATAAAATATAATAGATAATCACAGATCTCTACACCAAAAGAAATACTATATCTATTTATACATACATCATCATAGTACATCATCTGAGTTCAACATTTATAACATACAACTGGATACAGGTGGAACAATAATCAAGTACGGAAGTACGTATCGCCATCCAGCTCGTCTCCTGAGCTTCACAGCATCAAATCCTGTATCCTATAATACTCGGTCTGACCCGAGCATTATAGTTAAATAACACCCAAGTCAGTCTAGAATACCAGCATGAGAAAACCACACTCAAATTGATTATTAAAGTTTCAAAATTATTTTGAAAACAAAAGCATCTCGTAAGACCACGCCACAAATAAACATGTCGGGTTTTACCTTACAATAGCTAAAACATTTTTTTTACTAAAATCCTCTGATATTATAATAAGGTCTATATACAAATACTTATTAAAATAGCCGAAATTGTTGCATTATTAAATTCCAGCTACTAGCCACAAAGTGGGTAATACAAACAAAACTCGTAAAAGGCTCGTAGGGAAAATGGATTTCCAACTAATGACTAGGCACTGGGGTACCACCTGTCACGGTACATGGCCTAGATCACTGTACCAAGGATCACTCCCGATCCCCTGCAACACAAGACCAGGACTATCCCTTACTGGATAATCCCGAGTAAGATCACCCCACAGTTGTGATCAGCAACCGCGCCACTAAGAAGAAATAAAAATGGACATCTAGACAGGGATGACCTCACCTTGAAGTGGGCGCTACCCACCTAGCCTTGCTGCATAACCCCTGATTTTCAGTCATTCCCGGTTGATGAGGCTTGAGGCTAAGCGTAACCTTTTAGAACGTTTCACTTAGAATGCTCATCGTCCACTTGACGATGTTCTGAAAGCATTCATCCATACAAGTCCATCCCGGGTTCGAATGGGACCAAAGGCACTATTCCTACTACATCCATTTTGGAATAATCCTCAGGATTAGTACCGGCTAGCCCTTGCACTTCACTCCTCCATCTTTGAATCCAAACTCGTTTTTTCCATGAAAACGTACAAACCGGATCGAAGTGGTTTTCGAGAAATTAATCCCGATCCCGGTCCCTTCGAAACGATCAGCGCATTGTCCAATATTGATAGTCGGTGATTTAACTATCAATTAACATTCACAAACATCCATCACAAAATATATAATTTCCCAAATTATTTATTTATCTCAAACTATCTTCGCAAGATATATTTCCACTTTTCAAACCATTTTGAACAGTTTCAAACTATCTTCCTTTTACAGAATAAATTTCCCAAATATTTTCTATTTCCACTGAAATCAACATGCACAATACTTTAGATTTTTAAAATAATTTAAAAACACTTTATTGTAAAATATGCTTTAACATTTAAATTTATAAAAAACTACTTTAATACTTTATTAAAAATAATACTTTAGAAATATTTAAAATAAGGTTACTTTATAAAATATAAAACTAGATTTTCTCCTTTAAAACAAAATACTAAGTCACATTTAAATAATTACTACGATAACAGATTTGAAAAAAAAATACTTACTTTAGGATTTAAACATTTAGCTATAATAAATTTTCTAAAACATGCTTTTTAAAACAACATTAGAACTTTTATCTTATATTTAAAAATTTACTTTGAAAACGTACTTGGCTATCCAAGGAAATATACTTCTCTTCACATTCTTTAAAAAAATAAATCACTATTTATTTTTAAACAAATGTTCCCATTCCTTTAATAACTTACCATCGTGAATTTATTTTTTTCCAAATATCCACTGATATATTACTTTGCTTTTATAAACCCAGTTTATAAATTTCATAGCCACACTCTCCTTTAAAAATCTCGGTTTTACACACTTAAGTCATTTCCCAAATTGGTTTCCAATTTACTCCATTTATTCCAAAATCCATTAACTTCAGATTTTATTCCTAAATTATGATTTAAAATACTTTTAACTGAAAATACCAATTTTAGATTTCCCAAATTACTTCTTATCCTTTTAAATAAATTTAAACCTTGAATTTTAAAATAATTCTTTATTCTTTTAAATGATATCGCTTAAGTTTACAATTCATTAATTTCTATTTATTCAAAATCCCTTTTTTTCATACTCGAAATTATTTATTAGTATTTTAATATCACTTTCATTTCTTTTCAATTCATTCTTAATTTATTCAAATTTGCTATAATTATTGTATTTAAAACTCCACTCTTTTATTATCTTTCCAAAAATCCAATTTATATATTTTTATAACTCAGTGTACCGAAATATATACAAGCAAACCATAGCATCCAACATTCCAATATAATTCATCATAGAATATCAAATAATCACAACAGAGAATATTAAATAATTTAAATAAATGTTGAGGAATCCATATGGATCCCTCCAACCTGTTTCCCTGCATCCACAGATGTTAGCACAATATAAAATACCAATTCCACTTCGAGGTGGAATATCGCAGTTTATGGGATTAATATAATATCATCCGCTATTATGCGGCGCATAGGGTCCCATCTGCTATATAACGTGGGAAAACAATCATTCCAAGATATATACTATATAATATACCACGTCCCATAAATTCAACCAGACAACCAAATATTTTAAATTTAACTATTTAAATTTAAAGAACAAGCCAGATGAGTGAGGTTAACTCACCTTCTTGTTTGTTGATGTTTGCAATCCATTCCAAACTGGCTTGTTTCCATAATGTAAAACCTCACTGACCAAATCGAACAAACCCTAGCCGTTCACACGCCATCCATCCCTCGAGAAATCTACCTCGCGTGCATACCCAGCACCTCCAAACGCGACATCCACCGTCCAAAGCCTGCGCCGCACGAATCCCTAAATCGCATATCTCCAATCCCTATCGACGGCGAAGGTCTTGGCGAATCGAACGTGTAGCCAGCCATGCCCATCCCACTTTCTCCCAAAACGGTATCTTGCCATCGCAACAAGTTGAACGCGCACTTCTCGATTCCTTTACTCCAAACGTGCAATGTCTCGACCTCGAGCTCACGTGCCGATCCTCTTGCTGGCGTTACTCGCGCGTTTGCCCTTCCTCCAATCGCGAGTCGCTTGCAATTTATTTGTTTTTCTTTTCGAACGAATTCGAATTCTATTAGGAGATGGGTTTAATTGGAAATAAAATCTAGGAAGAGGGTGAAAGAATTCGGCATATTAAATTGAATTGAAGAAGAAAAGAAAACAAACGAGTGGCCATATTAATTTCCAAACAACTCTTTGCATTGAAAATTGTAGAGGAAGATTGCGTGCTTAAGAAGGGAATGCGGAACAAGATTTGAAATAAAGGCGACTGATTTTAACAGGTGAACAGTATTCCTGAAATAAGATGAAAAGCTTTCATGTGAAAAGTTTTTGACTGGTTTAATAATATGTTTTAAATTTAAATTTGAAATTAATTTTAAACCATCCCAAATTCGCAGCTAAAAAAATCTTGACCTCCTATCGACGCGTGCCGCTAGGCGTTCATAATGTTATACCCCTATTCCGAACGCAATGGAAAAGGTTGCGAGTCCTAATTCGATCGAATGGAGAAGATAGCTTTCTTGAGCTCAGTTATTATATTTAATTTGATATAAATTTCAGCGCGGTTTTATATCGTACGCTCACACAACAACTCCAATTACTACAAAAATTGAAACCCGATAATAATACACTATTGCGAATCTAATGGAACTGGTTTCGCCGAATTCCGAGATTGTGCCTCGGAAGACTATTTTTAAATTCAGTTTAAACTATATATTTCTAAAACCGAACGAATCACTTCCAATTTCAATTTAAAAGCTTTTATTATCTTCAGAACTATCAATATAAAATTTACAAGCCATCAAATTATTTTTAACAAGCTTAAAACTGAAGATTCTAACATTTTACCCAACTTTAAATTATTTCATTTAATAATTAAATTACCGAATAAATGGTGATATTTGAATTCAGGTTAAAATTTAACTTTTAAATATTTAAAATCAATTAAATATTTCAATTTCAAATGCTCAACGATTCCTGGTCGTCACATTAAATTAAATAATTTTAAAATTTTTAATTTTTGAATTTAATTAAATGATATTTTAAAATAAGATTTAATTTGTATAAATTGAATGAAAAATCAAATTTTATGTTGAAATGTGAGTTGGTTTAAGGGAATTGCTTTAAGAAATTTAATTGAAAGCTTAAAGTCAATTTTTTTAGTATAAATGAAATTCTATCGGAATTGAGCTATTGGCTTTGTTTGAAATGTAACTTTGAAATATTTTGAAATTGGAGTAATTCGAATTGATATTTGAATATGGATTGAAACGATATAAAATTTAATAGCTTTATTGAGAGTTCAATTGAAAGATCGAAATTGGGTTTCGTGATTTGGAAATGTTAAATTTTCCAGATATGTTGAAATAAAATAAATAATTAAATTTATATAAATTCCAAATTCATATTTAAGGTAAACTGTTTTTAAAAATACATTATTTTAAAATTCCTAATCATTAAGATTTTGAAATTATTAAACTATTTCAGCCTATATTAACTATATAAATTATTTTAACCTATTTTTGTACCAAGTTAATTTATTTTTAAGCTAATTTAACCATTTTAAATTTAATTTAAATTTAATTAATGTATTTTAAAGCTATTTAATCTATTTCAATTATATTTAAATCTATTTGAAATCTATTCAACTATCTTAAATCAAGTTAAACTATTTTTAATCTATTTTAAATTATCTTTGAGTATTTTAACTATTTATAACTATTTAAACTATTTATAACTGTCTAAACTATCTTTCTAAATTTCAACTAAATAAAGTAGATGTGTTTATATTTTAAATCCAAAATTTTAAAGTGATTATGGTTGCATGATATTATAACCTAAATTGGGATTTAAATTTCATTTTGATTTGAATATGAAGTTTTGAAATAAGGCTTTTAAACTATTTTGAAATATGGTTTTTAAAAGTGATTATAATTTAGAAAGTGATATGCTTTGAATTGAATATGAAACTTTGATATCAATTATGAAATGTTTTTGAAAAGAGCCATCTGGTGTGCAATAAGTGATTGGTTGTTAAAGAGACCGGGATCGGATATTCTCGTACTCTTTGCCAATACCCAAAACCACTTTAACAACTATGTACGTGGTGGAGATTCCGAAAATGAAACAGGATGGTTTGGTGAACGATTTCTGTATAAGGTATGACGTGACCTTGACTCCCGTGAGTCAGCTTAGATGTGACTAAAATAGGAGCTACACCTGGGCCAAGTGAGGTCATTCCTCTGATCAGACATGCTTCTTTGATATCTTATTATGACGTTTGTGATGATTTTATGGCCACCCCTTGATTTTAATTTGGGAGCGTGTTCCTAGTTGGGTGGTAGTAGCTGCTATGCGTTACCACCAACCCGGTTCTACAATTGGTATATCTACCTTAGCATTGCCTTGATTGCCGTGTTCACATGCCCTAGAGCGCCTTCTATGAGTTTGTTTTGTGTCGTACCTATGGAGTGCTCCATGATAGCCCACTCGTGAGTGGAGTTTACATTATCTATATAAACCATGACATTATATAAAATGTGTTAAGGGGGATATGGGTAACGCCATAACACTATTTTAATACTTTACTTTACTGTAGACATTATTATAATAGCGTATTGTACTACATATGAGATAGTTTAACGTATCTTTAGGAGATGTGAATCTCGAACATCTCTTAAGTTATTGCACTCATGTTAGACACTGGATAGAAGATGTCAAACCCCATAAACATCTCTGAATCCGTTGCACTCATATTTATTGTTGATATAACTTACATAGGATCTTCTAGTTCTGACTCGAGTGTTTTGTCTTTTTCAATTCTCTCGGGTCAGCCTGAGCATTTTAGGATTTGAAGACCATATTTATGGAGGACGGAGACGAAGATTTGTAATATTAATATTTATTATTTTATTCCACTGCATTCATATTGTTCGACTGCATTGATATTTATCTCTACTGTATGTAACTCAATTCTATGCTATATAAGTATAATCAAATGTTTTGTAAAAAGCTTCATGAATTGTTATTGATTATTATATTTTTTCATTCCGCTGCGAGATTATGGTTTGGTTTTTTTCTTTATCTTCTTTTCTTATTTATCCCATAACAATCTGCCCTTTTGAATGGTTTGAGTCTGACATGTATGTCTGCTTAAAATGTCCAAAAAGGCTGGTCATTAAAAAAGAAGAGTGAAGAAGAGAAGAGAACAGAGAGAGAAAGAGGAGAGAAGAAGAAAGAGAGAAAGAAGAGAGAAGATGAACAAGATGAAAATGCTACTAATGATCGTAATATGGAATATAATTAAAGTTATCTACTAGTGAGCAATATGAATATAAAAAGTAAATAGTAAAGTAAATGACACTAGATATTTTTATACTAGTTTGAAATCTCGTTCTACGTCCAGTCCCAGACTCCTTTTGGAACCTAACTATCAACCCTCCCTTAACCCGGAGGGATAGTTATTACACTGCCTAATCAATCGAGTAAGACTTCTATCGCCTCGACAACTGAATAGGACTTCTACCGCCTAAGCAACCGAACAGGACTTCAACAAATCTTGATTGATTATGCTCTTTTATAGGACGGATAAGTCTTTAGAGTAAACCCTTCCTATAATCTTTTCCTTTATGGTATATAGCGTAGTTCATGAAGATTGGAAGTTAATTTAATCAAAAATGAATTTGTGCTTGAATGTAAAAGTGAATTGAATGGAATTTGAAAGAAAATGGAAGAATATTTAGATAACAAAAGCATGAGAATAGAATTTTAAAATTATGTTTTTAAAACTACTGATACGAAGGCTATATATAGATTTAAGCGATGCAATTCTTGGCGAAGAGTTACAATCAAAAGATAGAAAACAACTCTTGAATTGAGCTGACCGTTCAGAAAATACCCGTTATAAATATTCAGTTGACCGAGGAAAAAAATTTCAGTCTACTGAATAATTAAAATTTTGAAATTAAAATTTTGATATTCAAAAGACACATAGTTCATTCGACTAAATGGGATGGTTCACTCGACTGAACCTTCAAGTGCACTGTGCATGTGCACAGGTTTTCAGTCAATTGAAACTCCTCATTCAGTCGACTGAATTTAGAGTTTCTACTATATTAAAGTATTTTTGAAAACTTTTTGATAATGTAATTTTAAAATAACTAATTACTTTGTGTGTATATGAATTGAAAATAATTTTAAACACTTGTGTGCGTGCATATACCACTTAGGGATATTTTAACAATGATTAACTACAAAACTAGACTACAGACAACCCATTAATAAATTTTGAAACTTCTCTCTAAATTCTTGGTCTTCAATCTATTGTCAAGTAGAACAATATCTTCTCCTGCAAATATGGTTAGTTCACATAATATTTACTTATATAGTTGTTAAGATCAAAAAATCAAAATACAAGGTTCTAACATTCTCTCCATTTTTGATGATGACAACTACGTAAGTTAATTTTTTTTTAAAATTGATTGTTACTCCTCCTGAATTAATGATCTATCTACTAAATATTTATTGAAAATTTTTATTTCTCCCTTTTCGTCATCAACCAAAAAGAATATATGAATAGCATAAAAATAGTATCAAGGATGAACATATATGAGAAAGATAAAAAAAAGTTGCGAGGAATATATACATGCATTAGAACAATATTATAGAAGCACATGTTAAAACAAAATAACAACAAAAAAGTAATGTTAAACAACATCAAACAAAAAACATCAAATGTGCATTGTAACAATAGAAGGAATAACGGAAATGAACGAAAATAGATATGCATAAAATAAAGAAAACCATACTTCCTCGCTCCTCGATTCTTCCACTTCTTCCATCTCGGGTGTAACATTCCGGAATTTTGAACAAGTTTAATTTGACAATTAGTTTAATTTTTGGAATCAAATTGAGAATAAATGTTAATTTTTCCTAATTTAATCAGATATTTGTATATAAATTTTATTTTGAATTGAATTGTGAGATTGAAAATTCAGAAATAAATATTTTGAATAATATATTAATTATAAATCTAATTGTGATTTAAATTGAGAATTTCCTAAACAAATAAAAATGTATTTTTGTATATGTAAAAAGATGTGAATGAATGTGATATTTCAAAGTTAAATAGGGTATGTATTGTAAATACAAATTTTAATTTGGAAATTTAATAATTATATTGGAAATAAAATTTTTTTCTAATTTTAATATGTGTATATGAATATATAAAATAATAAATAAATTAGATTTAAAAAGCTTTATTAATTAAGAATTATATATGTATGATTATTTATAAATTGCTTTCAATTCATTTTCCTTTATAAATTATATAATTTCAAATGAAGGCTTTAAAACTTACATATATAGGTATATATCTTTTGAAAATTAATACATGAATTAGAATTGGGATGTAAAATATAAACAAGATTTAATAGTTAGTTTTATATGTACATTAATATTCAAGCTTTGATATGAAAATATTTTTTTTTTAAAAAGTACAAGATCTAAAACTACATAACATATATTTGTAAAATATAACATAGATAAATATGTTTTATAAATCGAAATCAAACGAGGGCTAAAAAAACATGATTTGTAAATAAATTATAAAGAAATGAAATAAGGTTTAAAAACAAAATGTATAAATTAATTTAAAGCAAGGATTTAAAACTAAAATTTAAAATTAATTGAACTAAAGGTCTCAAACATAAATCTCCTTATTTTTAACAAATGTAAACTATATGACATAAAAAAATTAACAAGTGTAAAATAAATGTACAAGTGTATGGATTTAAAGAACAAGTGGCAATTTGTTTAATTAAAAAAATACATAAAAGAAAAACAAGGCAATACACTTCATTGTCTTTGAACTTCAAATATGAAATAAAAGAGAAAAAAACAGCAATCAAGTAAATTCAACAACTCAGCAAATTAAATTCAAGCTTCAGATCTAAATAACTCAACCTGATTCAAACTTACAAAGCCAAAAACAAGTTCAAACTTAAATTACAATGCAAATCAAATAGCAGATCAACATCAAGTTTGAAGCTTCAGAAATTTAAGACAATGTAGAAATCTGTGGCAACTAGAATAAATGCAAAGATCAAACTCTTTCAGATTCAACAATTTCAAATCTTTCAACCGAAGTTAAGCAGTGATTCAGATTTCAACTTAATCTAGTTGCTAGTCAAAGGATCAAAAGATATCAGGTCCAGATCAATTTAAAATACAAGTTCCATATTTTCAAACTTAAAGGCATGCTAGTTCCAGGCAAAACTCTCTGCTTTCAAACCCTTCAAGGTGAGAAAACCCAACCTGTTATATTTTTGAATGATCTGTGAAATTTTCTCTCAAATGTGCTTGATTGATGCTTTGGTTATCCTTGCATGTATGTGTATGTTGAGGGATAATGATATGCATATCTGTATTTAGGCTCTGTTCCTCCCTGTTCAGGTTTTCAAACTTGAAAAAAAAATTAAATCTTCTTCCCTGAGTGTCTTTAGACTATAATATGGATACCAAATTTATTAGTTATATCAAAATAACCATTTCAAAATTTTTTAAAAAAATTTAACCTGTAGTTGGTTTAAATAAAAGGAAGAAGAACAATTCTTCTGAAAATTTATCAAAATCTCGATCATAGGAATAGTTTGTTTCAGGTATATAATCTGTTATGCTATCGAAAACTAGGATTTTTGAAATGAAAATCAAGATTTAGGCTTATAAATAACGAGAGATCGAGAGTTGAACGTTATATGGATATCGAGTATTTTCTGGTGATTGGCGAAGTAATTGGCCTCGAAATTTTTACTGAAGCATGTTTGAGGATGGGGGATCTCGGCAAAAATGATCGAAAAATTATCCGATCATCTAGATGGAGGTGCGAGGATGAAATAGGGATTTACACCCATTTTTGATTGACGAAGTTGCCATGTTCGTACGTCAACTACGGTGAAACGGACATAGTTGCAGTTGGTGGAATTGAAGTGTTGAAGCATGGCGAGGGTTTAGAATTATGAACGTGATTTCTGATGGTCAGAAGTGACGTCGGCGAGGCATTTTGTGTTTGACTGGGTTTGGTTGCCTGGGTGTTTGAGCTACTCGATTTCAATTCGTGGTCAAGTTCGACGATTTGGTTGTGTGGATGGCTTGTAGGTGTTGTCAACGATTTGGAGGGGTGATCGACGATGATCGAAGTCGATCGGAGTCCCTGTACACATGCAAGCGTGACACTCTGTGCATCTGGAAATATGGTGGTTGGAGAAGAAGGGGGGAACTCGTGTCGGTCTCGAGTAGGTAGCGTGAGTGACTCGAAGCAAAAGTTGTAGGGTAACGACTCGAAGCAAGGCTCGGGTTAAACTCAAATTGGCTTGGGTCTGCTTGATAGACAGCAGGTTTTAAAATTTAAAGAATGAAATATGTACAGGTTTCAAAATTTTGAAATATAATCTGTACCAGGTTTTAAATTTATAAAAAAAATAGTGTACCAAGGTTTTAAACTAAAAAAAATAATATGAACAAGTTTTCAAAGGAAAAAGGTTAAGGTTAAACATTTTAAAATTGTTTTGGAAATAAATTGATTTTGAGAAAAAATTTATATGAGGATAATAAATATATTTCTAAGTATCTTAAAGGGGATTTGATAATACTTGAATTAAATAAGTGCTTGAAATAAGTATATAAGAAACCTTAACTAAGAAATGTTTTTGGAATTTAAATATTATTTTATTAAAGATTGATTTGTTTATAAATAGAGATTAGTGTATTAAGTTTCAATCAAAAAGTATTAATAAATTTCTTAATGTAATTAATCAAAAGTTTATTTACTTAACTATTTAAAGGGTAATAAATTATGTGCGATTTATTAATTAAGGATGAATAAAAGAATAATTAGTTATAATTAAGATTTAATTAATTAAAAATTGAGGATTCATTAATTAAAGAAATTAATTAAAAATTCAAGTTAATTAACCATGTAATTAATAAATGATTTTAATAAAAATAATAATTACTCAGTGAAAGTAATTAAGAATAGATGATTAAAAAGATTAAAGATTGATTAATCAAACATTAAAGGTTAATTTCCTTTAAGCATAATTAATCAATGTGGTTAATTAATTAGGGTAATTAAATTAAGAATAATCAATTTAGGATAATTATTTTTAATTAAGATTTAATTAATAATTAAGGGTTTATTTATTAAGGTAATTAATTAAGGTAAATTAATTGCTTAGTTAATTTATGGTTAACGATGACTTAGTGATTTAAGAATAATCACTTATTATAATTAATTAAGGATAATTAATTAATGTGATAAATTAATTAAAAGTTAATTAATGAAGGTGATTAAGGGATGATTATTGATTAAGGGTTAATTAATTATTGTAATTAATTAAGAATAATTAATTAAATGATTTGTAATTAATTAACATTAATTAACTAAGATTTGTGACTAATCTGATTTAAATTGATCAGATAATTAATTGATATTACTTATGGATGTTTGGATTGGATGATTTAACTGTTTGATATCCCTGATATATGATGCTTTGCGTTAAAAATTATCCAGATTTGTGCTGTGATCTGTGATGTAATTTATTTATCTGTGATGTAATTTATTATCTATGATGAACTT
Organism: Allium cepa; assembly: GCA_030765085.1. NCBI lineage: Eukaryota > Viridiplantae > Streptophyta > Magnoliopsida > Asparagales > Amaryllidaceae > Allium > Allium cepa. Next base: position 77,962,559 of record CM060946.1, read on the forward strand.
ATATTATTCATCCATGATTTGTAGATTAAGATAAGCGTTACAGTTTATACCGCTTATCGTTATTTCTGTGTTTAAATCTGTAATGGTTGATGTTGTTGCACTATTGTGTGTAAAACCCCTGAACTACACTATACACACACAAATATGGATTGCACGTGGAAATCGGTTAAGTCACAGATTTTTAAATAGTTTTGAATTTGAATTTTAAATTCAAATGGTTTTGGAAATGGATTGGGCTAAAAGTGAAAAACTTTTGAAAAGGTGTTTTAAAAATGAAAGTTATTGTGAATAACTTAATAAAGATTTGAAATTTGAATCATTTGATTTAAATTGGAATTCAATATCTAAAATTGAATTCTATATCGGGTATTTATGATGTAAAAAGGTTATACAAGCTATAAATGAGTTTACATGGGTTTTTAAACCATTTTAAAAGTATGGTTTTGAAAATTTGAATTTAACCCAAGTTTATATTCGAAAGGCCTTAACTCGTGCAATTATAATCAGGTTTTCTGAAATGGAAAACAAGTGGTTTCAAATAATAATAGCTTTATATAAGGAAAGAATTTCTATGACGACCCGCCTTTCTCAACCCCAGAAAGACGTTTCATCATTAAGAAAGAAAGGGATAGAAATAGAAAAGAATAGAAAGAAAGAACAACAACATCAGAATCTCACAGCGGAATGGAACAAAATATAATACATCACATAACTACTACATAGTTATACATACATCAGAGTCATACAACATCATATAACAGGACTGTCATATACATATATGTCCATACATACATCCAAAATACAGCATACACTAACTACACAGCGGACTACATATATAGATACATACGTCTGGTCTTCTCCCAAAATAGCTCCTCCAGAAAATCAACACTTCCAGATACCTATCACTTGGCAACTCGTAAAAATTTGAGTACCCAAGAGTTTATGAAAACACAAAATATAAACTCCGGGTCAGACATGGGTCTGGTATGAGTAAACAGGTTAAAGTTGCTTAACTTTGAAAATCATTTGAAAATAAAGGTATCACGTAAGACTCCCCACAAATAAATACGGGTAAGTTTTTACCTTACGCTAACCAAAACATTTTATAGGAAATTCTGTGATATTATAATACTGTCTAGGGTTTTCAAGTAAATAGAAAATAGCCGAAATTGTTATATGATTAGATTCCAGCTACTAGCCACGTAAGTGGGTAATACAAATCAAAACCGTAGGGTCTCGTAGGGTAAATGGATTTCCAACAATGGCGGTGCTACTGGGGTACCGCCCGTCACAGTACGGGGCCTAGATCACCGTACCGAGGATTACTCCCTTCATCCCCTGCAACACAAGGCCGGAACCATTCCTTACTGAACAGTCCCGAACAAGATAACCCCGCAGTTGTGGCCAACAACTGCTCACAAAGCCGAAATAAAAAGGGACATCTAGACAGGGGAAAATCTTGTCTTGCTTGGGCATGACCCACCTAACCTTGCTGCATCTCCCCTGTTTTAGCCATTCCCGGTTGATGAGGCTTAAGGCTACGATTACCTTTAAAGAACATATCACTTAGAATGCTCATCGTCCGCCTGACGATGTGTTGAAAGCATTCAATCCATACAAGTTTGTTCTGGGTTCGAACGAAACCGAAGCATTATCTCGTTACACTCATTTTGGAATCACCCTCAGAGTTAACGACGATAACCCTTGCATTCTGGAACACCATCTCGATTCACCATTTGATAAGTCACGACCTATCGTTTAATTTGGATCGATGTGGTTTTCGGAGAATCAAAATTGATTCTTCCGATCGGTCTCATCGGATCCAAACGCCATTTCAAGGGCCAAGTTGTCTATTTAACTTAACAGTTTAATTTAATATCAGAATTAATATAACAGATAAATCAGATAAATCATATACAGTTATCACAGGTATCCATAATATATCACAACATATCACAGAATAATCATCAACAGATATCAAAGTCGATCAACATGATCATCAATTCATGCTAAACAGTTTAGTTTTACTTAACCAAATTATTTGTCCAAGAATAAACTATTTTATTATGTTTAATTAATTACTGATTAATTAGCTGATTAATGATCAATTAATTAATTAGTTAATCATTAATTATTAATTTATTAATCATCTCATCTTTAATTAATTATTTAAACTAATTAACTTTTATTCATTAACTATTACTCAATTATTCAATTAGTTAGTTTATTCTTAATTATCAATTAATAATTTACTTATTAAAATGAATTAATTATTTAATTATCACAAATTACTTTAATTATCAATTTAATTAAAGTGTAATATCTTTAATTAATCTCGTATGTTAACTTTCATTCAGTAATTAACTTTTTAATGATAAGCTTACATTCTTAAGATTTGAATTGATTTAACTTATGATTAAATTTTTATTTCAAAATCAACTTAAAGTTATTAATTTAAAATTCAAGTATAAATTTTAATCAACATTCTAACTACTTACTGATAATCTCCTACCTTTACATATTTACTTAAATCAACCTTTAATTAAAACACTAGCTTAACTAACTAACAATTATTTATTGAACTTAGTTACATACCTGTACAAAAATCAGTACAAGTCCATTTGAAAGCACTGAGACCAACATCGTTCCTTACTCGAGAAAACTCGAGTTTTCCCGCGTCTCTCTCCCGTATCACTCTCGCATCCCCTTTCTTCTTCTCCCCAGTTTATTCTCATTTTTTTTCTTTTTAAGTTGTAAACGAACTGGTGTAGCTACTCTCGTACGCGACTCGGAGGGAACCACAGGGACACTCGAAGCGACCTCACAAATGTCTCGAGCAACCCCCACGCGATAACCCAAAAACCAAAACCATGGCACTGATCACCACCGTGCACGTGCACGGTGGCGCGCCTCTCCTATGGCGACTCACGTCCATCCCCACAAACCACAAAACACCCTTAGACTCGAAATTTAAACCCAGATTTCAATTTCAAGTTGAAAATAAAAATATGACCCGAAGCTTGAATATGCGACAGCACTCCACTGTCAAATCAAACGCGCGGCCACCACACATCACCGGAGGTAATGAAAATTCACCTGAACGTCACTCACATCACCCTCTACCTCCACCTAAAGTTGCACTACACTCGGCTTCATGATGATGCCGAAAACTAATTTTTTACAGAGCATTGGAAAAAAGGAGCTTAAACCCTATTCTAGATTAAAACTCAAAATACTTGCATTCGAAAAATAATTTAACATTTTTCTAGTGTTGATATATCTTTAACCTTGCTTCATGCCAAATTCTAGGAATTAAAATTTCCTCAATCTTCCAAATTTGACAAAAATCAGTAAAACTTATTTTAAGAACTGCTCTGGAAATCTTTACTTTCAAACCAAAATTTTTATGTTAAAAATCATAATTATGTTTATGGAAACTAAATATATTATTGAATTTACAAATTTCAACATTTGAATTTTTAAACTTTGATTTTCTTTTTAACCTGTAATTTGAAAATACAGAGTTAATATCATACTGTTAAACTTTAAACATGTTTTGCAGGCTTTTGTTTCATATAAATAAACTTGAATTAGCTCACTACCAAATTCAAATGGCTATATAAATATGTTTTGTAAATTTATTTGCTTTACTTGTACAAAACTTGAAGTACTGATCAAGAACAACTATGAAAGCTTCCAGTTCAAACAAACATACACAGAACAGTATGTTTTAAACTACATCAACACATATCATTAATAAGAAAATATGCAAGCTAAAGTTGAAATTAGTTTGTTTACTCACCTGATCAATTTGAACAGAAGATGTTGAAGAAAACACTTGCAGGTGAAGCTTTCCTGAAACCCTTCTTTGTTTCTTTTTTTTATTCCTTTGTTTGTTTTCAGTTTTTCTTCTTTTTAGTTTAAGTTTTGTTCAGTGTTAATAAATAAACTGAAAGTTATAGGTGATATATATATAGATGCTTGAACAAAACAGGTTGCAACTGGACAGTTGTACTTGTTTGTATTGCCATTTTCTTTTAATTGGTTAAGATATAAATACTTGCAGAAGAAGATTATGACCAGAATTTCGGCTACATGTACTTGTTAAGCATGAAGTTATGCTATTTAATGTTTATGTTTTTAATTATGATAGCAAGTAATAAATGGTTTACTGACAGTTGCTATTTGTACAAAGTATTTATTGTTATTTTCGGCCAGAATATTTTGTATGATACAGGTTTTTGTTTTATTACTGGTTTACATTCATTTTTAGTTTATAAAATCTTTCTCTGGACAAACACTTAATTGCTGTGTATATGTGTACATAGGCACTACACTTATTTGTTTTTCAGTTCTTCTTTTAGTTTAAGTTTTGTTTTATGATATTTGAAGTGAGACTTATTTTATATTGAAGTGGACTTGTTTCCTTAGGCACAAAACTGTACACAGCACCTATTAAAAGTTATTGTTAACATATATGTTTATTTATATTGATAGTTAAATTTTATATGAAATTTGTATACTTGTTCATATGATTTTTTTTAACATTTTTATTAAGGATGTTGTGTTGTACAATTTGAATTTTGAAGATCATTGTTTGACTCAAAATACTTGTATTTATATATGTCAAATTATAATTTATATTTTGTATATTTATGTTACTTTGATTACATTTATAATATATGATTGTGTTTTATACTAGTTTTTGAATGTTTATACCTATATTGTTTTGCACTTTCATGTTTAAGTTTAATATTTTCATGTTTGTTTATTTTAAAACTTATCATTTTCAAAACTAAAATTGTATTCATATAAATTATCAAATAATAAAATATAAAGTCTTTGATTTGATTCTATTGAATAAAACCGATTTTGTTTTAAATGGTTTTGAAGTATTTAATTTTAAAATTTCTCAAATCAAAACTTTCTTTTATAAAACATATAACTGTTAAATATTTAATATCTCATCAATTTAAACATTGACAAGCTTATATTTAATTTAAATTAGTTTAAATATTTATTAAATATGCAGTCAAAAATTCCGGGTTGTTACATTCCCCCCCTTAAAAGAATTTCGTCCCCGAAATTTAAACAACAGTAAATTCAAAAACTTTTATATTAACCATCCAAACATACATATCATTCATACAATAGCAAATAAACAAACAGTCTATTCTAACAAACAACACTGGTTATCCGAACATAAATCCGGATAAGCTTTCTTAAAACTATCGAGAGTTCCCCAGGTACAATCTATGGGATCCTCACTCCATTGCACCTTGACGAGTTTCACCACTTTGTTCCTGAGTTGCTTCTCGTCTCGGTCCATAATCTAAACTGGATTTCTGACTACAGTTAAATTTGGTTCCACTTCCAAATCGTCTTGAATTACCGGTTCCACAACCAGTGAGGGATCACGAACAAATTTCCTCAAATGCGATACATGAAACACATTGTGAATCACAGACATCCGCTCTGGCAATTCAATCCTGTAGGCCACAGTTCCAATTTTCTCCAACACTCGGAATGGTCCAATGTATCTCGGAGCAAGTTTTCCCGTCTTTTCGAATCTTATAGCACCTTTAATTGTGGAAACTTTAACAAAAACTAAGTCTTCGATCTCAAATTCCAATGGCCTTCGTCTTCTATCTGCATATTTCTTCTGACGATCTTGAGCAGCTTTCATTCTTTTCTTAATAAGCTCAACCTTCGCAGAAGCTTCTCGAATAAGATCGGGTCCGAGCACAAGACGATCCTTCGATCCAATCCAACAAGATGGAGATCTACACGGTCTTCCGTAAAAAGCTTCATAAGGAGCCATCTTAATACTTGCTTGATAACTGTTATTATAAGAAAATTCCTCTAAATGAAGATGGTCCTCCCAAGATCCTCCAAAATCTAAAACACAAGCCCGTAGCATATCCTCAAGAACACGATTCAGCCTCTCTGTCTGTCCGTCCGTTTGAGGATGATAGGCTGTACTCAATCTCAAATCTGTTCCCATTGCTGATTGCAGAGCTTTCCAAAATTTGCTAGTGAAAATAGGATCACGGTCACTTACTATGCTGACTGGGACACCATGCAATCGAACTATCTCTTTCAGGAAAATTTCTGCCAAAGAAACTGCAGTACGGGTTGCCTTTACTGGTATAAAATGGGCACTCTTAGTTAAACGATCCACAATAACCCATATACCGTCATTTCCTTTCCTAGTTCCAGGCAAACCATCAATAAAATCCATCGAGATCATTTCATATTTCCAATTCGGAATTTCCAGAGGTTGCAATAACCCGGCAGATTTCTGTTGATCACCTTTAACTTGTTGACAAATGGCACAACTGTTCACAAATCTAGCAATATCCTTCTTCATGCCCGGCCACCAAAAAGCTCTCCTCATGTCTTTATACATCTTCGAGATTCCAGGATGAATATTCAGTTTGGAGCGATGACTCTCGGATAAAACTTCCTGCTTCAAATCCTTGTCGTTCGGAACACAGATTCTCCCATTGATCCTTAGTGTTCCTTGGTCATCAACTTCAAAACTGGGACACTGACCCTTCCTGACTCTTTTGATGATCCTCCTCAGCTTCTTATCATATTCTTGCTTGCTTGAAATCCTTTCAATAAGAGATGGAACCACTTCCAGAAGAGATAAAACCGCATTCCTACTGAGAGCATCAGCTACGACATTTGCTTTCCCCGGAGTGTACAGAATATCCAAATCATAGGATGCAAGAAATTCGACCCACCACTGCTGTCTCAGATTAAGGTCTTTTTGAGAGAATAGATATTTTAACGGTTTGTGATCCGTGAACAATTCAAATTTCTCTCCTAAAAGATAATGCCTCCAAATCCTCAGAGCAAAAACAATGGCAAGCAATTCAAGATCATGCGTAGCATAGTTTTTCTCATGAGGCTTCAACTGTCGACTAGCATACGCAATAACCCTTCCGTTCTGCATCAGAACTGTACCCAAACCAACAATACAAGCATCAGTATAAACCTCGAATTTGCTCTTCCCATCCGGAATAGCAAGTACTGGTGCACTAGTGAGCCTTATCTTCAATTCCTGAAAAGCTTCTACACATTGAGGTGTCCATTTGAATTTCGCTCCTTTTCTGGTCAGCTTAGTCAGATGCGAAGAAATCTTGGAATAATCTCTGACGAATCTCCTGTAGTAGCCAGCCAATCCTAGAAAACTGCGAACTTCCGTCGGTGTCTTTGGCTGTTTCCATTCCAGAATAGTTTCAACTTTCGCTGGGTCTATAGAAATGCCTTTACCAGAAACAATATGCCTTAAAAATTTAACTTCCGATTTCCAGAAATGACACTTCGAAAACTTCGCCTTCAGTACATTCTTTCTCAGAGTCTCCAATACAATCCTCAAATGTTCCCTATGCTCTTCTTCGGATTTGGAATAGACCAAGATATCATCAATGAATATCAGCACAAACTTATTCAACACATCTCTAAAGACTCGATTCATGAGGTCAACGAAATAGGCAGGAGCGTTGGTTAATCCGAACGGCATAACCAACCACTCATAGAAACAATTCGGTCCCCTAAATGCAGTCAAGGGAATACTGACTTCAGCTACCCTCAACTGGTGGAAACCTGAAGCTAGATCCAATTGAGAAAAATAGAAGCACCATGCAACTGGTCAAAAAGATCATCGATGCGAGGAAGAGGATATTTATTACGGATAGTCACTTTGTTCAATTCTCTATAATCCACACAGAACCTCAGTGATCCATCCGATTTGGTCACAAACACCGCCGCTGAACCCCAACAAGATAAACTAGGTCTTATCAATCCTTTCTATAAAAGATCTTGAGTCTGCTTAATCAACTCTTCTCTTTCCCTAGGAGCCATTCTCCTACTGGGTTAAATCACTGGCACAGCTCTTGGAATCAAATCAATACGGAACTCTATTTCTCGATGTGGTGGCAAACACTTAACTTCTTCAAAAACATCAGCAAAATCTTGAACCACATCAATATCTTCAACTCTCTCTTCAGATGTCTCAATTCCGTGCAAAAGACTGCTCAAGTGAATTCCAGAATTATCACACGACACTCTGGCAATTCTACCCAGATCAGTTTCTAACGAAACTGTTCTCTCATCACAATTCAAAACGGCTTTATACTTATCCAGCCAATCCATACCCAAAATTAGATCAAATCCCTTAAAATTCAACACATACGGGTCACAAGAAAAACTGTGGGATAGATAAGAGATCTTCAAGTCCTTACAAATAGAGTCTAATTTGGTCACCCCTCCTATAGGATTAGATACCAAGATAGGACTATTTACTGAACTAGGGGTAAGAGAAAACTTTTCAACAGAGTTCAAAGAAATAAAACTCAAGGAAGCACCCGAATCAAACAAAACTCTAATATATTTTCCATTTAAAAGTAAAGTACCTTCTAATACTCCTTTGCCCATCGAAGAAGAAGTTGGTCCTGCTTCCAAAGCAAAAACTTTATTCTGAGGTGCTCTCTGCAGAAGTGGACAGTTCTTGATCATGTGCCCTGGCTGATGACAATTAAAGCACAAAGATTTCTGAACCATAGCTGATCCTGGGCCACTCTGGTGCGGTTGCTGCTGGAATCCTTTCCTAGGACACTTATTTGCCAAATGCCCCTCCTGATGACAAATGGAGCACTTCCGGGGTCCTTTGTTATTCCCAGGTTTCTTCTTATTTGGCTTCCTCCATTTGGGATCGAACTTTCGCTTATTCGGATTAGTGAAATTCCCACTTGAAGTTGCAACTGGAGCCACTGGTTTCTTACTCATCAAACTATCATACCTCAATGCCATATCAATCAAATCAACAAAAGATCCCTTCAGAAGCACTGTCAATTTCCCATGGAATTCAGGCCTCAACCCTTGCACAAATTTCTCATTCTTTTTCAGAGGAGTATCGATGAGTCCTGGTCCATAACAAGAGAGTTCGTTGAATCTAGTTTCATACTCCGAAATGGACGTACTGCCCTGCTTCAAATACAGAAAATCCTGATACAATCGGGTTCTCCCTGCCGTCGGCACAAACTTCTCTTCAAACAACTCCTTGAATCTATCCCAAGAAATGTCATCCTCAGAAATATTTGAAATAGTTGAATCCCACCATGCTACTGCACCACCTTGCAGTTGCCACGATGCCATATGCCTCTTACGCTCATCAGACAATCACATGCTCTTGAAGATACGTTCACAAGAGCGTATCCAGTCCTGAACTTCAATTATTGACTCCGAACCTTTGAATGGTTGGCCTCCAAGATGTTTGAAATCCTTGCATAAGGCTGCAAAACTAACTTGAGACGGCACTGGATTGACAGCCTCACTAACATTTTGACTCCGTCCATTATCTGTAGAAGTACTGGCCCTAACTCTGCCTCTTCTTCCTGAACTCATGTTGGTCACCTGAACAGGTAACTCAACCAATTAATATATATATATATATAATATTATATGAAAATACAAATAGGTACTCTCAAGATAAATATAACACAAGAGCCTAAGTACTCGCTTTACCTAGCGCTCTGATACCAACTGTGACGACCCGCCTTTCTCAACCCTAGAAAGACGTTTCATCATTAAGAAAGAAAGGGATAGAAATAGAAAAGAATAGAAAGAAAGAACAACAACATCAGAATCTCACAACGGAATGGAACAAAATATAATACATCACATAACTATTACATAGTTATACATACATCAGAGTCATACAACATCATATAACAGGACTGTCATATACATATATGTCCATACATACATCCAAAATACAGCATACACTAACTACACAGCGGACTACATATATAGATACATACGTCTGGTCTTCTCCCAAAATAGCTCCTCCAGAAAATCAACACTTCCAGATACCTATCACTTGGCTTCTCGTAAAAATTTGATCACCCAAGAGTTTATGAAAACACACAATATAATCTCCGGGACAGACATGGGTCTGGTATGAGTAAATAGGTTAAAGTTGCTTAACTTTGAAAATCATTTGAAAATAAAGGTATCACGTAAGACTCCCCACAAATAAATACGGGTAAGTTTTTACCTTACGCTAACCAAAACAATTTATAGGAAATTCTGTGATATTATAATAGTGTCTAGCGTTTTCAAGTAAATAGAAAATAGTCGAAATTGTTACATGATTAAATTCCAGCTACTAGCCACGTAAGTGGGTAATACAAATCAAAACCGTAGGGTCTCGTAGGGTAAATGGATTTCCAACAAAGGCGGGGCTACGCGGGGCTACTGGGGTACCGCCCGTCACAGTACGGGGCCTAGATCACCGTACCGAGGATTACTCCCTTCATCCCCTGCAACACAAGGCCGGAACCATTCCTTACTGAACAGTCCCGAACAAGATAACCCCGCAGTTGTGGCCAACAACTGCTCACAAAGCCGAAATAATAAGGGACATCTAGACAGGGGAAAATCTTGTCCTGCTTGGGCATGACCCACCTAACCTTGCTGCATCTCCCCTGTTTTAGCCATTCCCGGTTGATGAGGCTTGAGGCTACGATTACCTTTAAAGAACATATCACTTAGAATGCTCATTGTCCGCCTGACGATGTGTTGAAAGCATTCAATCCATACAAGTTCGTTCCGGGTTCGAACGAAACCGAAGGCATTATCTCGTTACACTCATTTTGGAATCACCCTCAGAGTTAACGACGATAACCCTTGCATTCTGGAACACCATCTCGATTCACCATTTGATAAGTCACGACCTATCGTTTAATTTGGATCGATGTGGTTTTCGGAGAATCAAAATTGATTCTTCTAATCCCGGTCTCATCGGATCCAAACGCCATTTTAACGGCCAAGTTGTCTATTTAACTTAAAAGTTTAATTTAATATCAGAACTAATATAACAGATATATCAGATAAATCATATACAGTTATCGCAGGTATCCATAATATATCACAACATATCACAGAATAATCATCAACAGATATCAAAGTCGATCAACATGATCATCAATTCATACCAAACAGTTTGGTTTTACTTAACCAAATTATTTGTCCAAGAATAAACTATTTTATTCTGTTTAATTAATTACTGATTAATTAGCTGATTAATGATCAATTAATTAATTAGTTAATCATTAATTATTAATTTATTAATCATCTCATCTTTAATTAATTATTTAAACTAATTAACTTTTATTCATTAACTATTACTCAATTATTCAATTAGTTAGTTTATTCTTAATTATCAATTAATAATTAACTTATTAAAATGAATTAATTATTTAATTATCACAAATTACTTTAATTATCAATTTAATTAAAGTGTAATATCTTTAATTAATCTCGTATGTTAACTTTCATTCATAATTAACTTTTTAATGATAAGCTTACATTCTTAAGATTTGAATTGATTTAACTTATGATTAAATTTTTATTTCAAAATCAACTTAAAGTTATTAATTTAAAATTCAAGTATAAATTTTAATCAACATTCTAACTACTTACTGATAATCTCCTACCTTTATATATTTACTTAAATCAACCTTTAATTAAAACACTAGCTTAACTAATTAACAATTATTTATTGAACTTAGTTACATACCTGTACAAAAATCAGTACAAGTCCATTTGAAAGCACTGAGACCAACATCGTTCCTTACTCGAGAAAACTCGAGTTTTCCCGCGTCTCTCTCCCATATCACTCTCGCATCCCCTTTCTTCTTCTCCCCAGTTTATTCTCATTTTTTTTCTTTTTAAGTTGTAAACGAACTGCTGTAGCTACTCTCGTACGTGACTCGGAGGGAACCACAGGGACACTCGCAGCGACCTCACAAATGTCTCGAGCAACCCCCACGCGATAACCCAAAAACCAAAACCATGGCACTGATCACCACCGTGCACGTGCACGGTGGCGCGCCTCTCCTATGGCGACTCACGTCCATCCCCACAAACCACAAAACACCCTTAGACTCGAAATTTAAACCCAGATTTCGATTTCAAGTTGAAAATAAAAATATGACCTGAAGCTTGAATATGCGACAGCACTCCACTGTCAAATCAAACGCGCGGCCACCACACATCACCGGAGGTGATGAAAATTCACCAGAACGTCACTCACATCACCCTCTAACTCCACCTAAAGTCGCACTACACTCGGCTTCATGATGATGCCGAAAACTAATTTTTTACAGAGCATTGGAAAATAGGAGCTTAAACCCTATTCTAGATTCAAACTCAAAATACTTGCATTCGAAAAATAATTTAACATTTTTCTAGTGTTGATATATCTTTAACCTTGCTTCATGCCAAATTCCAGGAATTAAAATTTCCTCAATCTTCCAAATTTGACAAAAATCAGTAAAACTTTTTTTAAGAACTGCTCTGGAAATCTTTACTTTCGAACCAAAATTTTTATGTTAAAAATCATAATTATGTTTATGGAAACTAAATATACTATTGAATTTACAAATTTCAACATTTGAATTTTTAAACTTTGATTTTCTTTTTAACCTGTAGTTCGAAAATACAGAGTTAATATCATACTGTTAAACTTTAAACATGTTTTGCAGGCTTTTGTTTCATATAAATAAACTTGAATTAGCTCACTAACAAATTCAAATGGCTATATAAATATGTTTTGCAAATTTATTTGCTTTACTTTGTACAAAACTTGAAGTACCGATCAAGAACAACTATGAAAGCTTCCAGTTCAAACAAACATACACAGAACAACATGTTTTAAACTACATCAACACATATCATTAATAAGAAAATATGCAAGCTAAAGTTGAAATTAGTTTGTTTACTCACCTGATCAATTTGAACAGAAGATGCTGAAGAAAACACTTGCAGGTGAAGCTTTCCTGAAACCCTTCTTTGTTTCTTTTTTTTATTCCTTTGTTTGTTTTCAGTTTTTCTTCTTTTTAGTTTAAGTTTTGTTCAGTGTTAATAATTAAACTGAAAGTTATAGGTGATATATATATATAGATGCTTGAACAAAACAGGTTGCAACTGGATAGTTGTACTTGTTTGTATTGCTATTTTCTTTTAATTAGTTAAGATATAAATACCTGCAGAAGAAGATTACGACCAGAATTTCGGCTACATGTACTTGTTAAGAATGAAGTTATGCTATTTAATGTTTATGTTTTTAATTATGATAGCAAGTAATAAATGGTTTACTGACAGTTGCTATTTGTACAAAGATATTTATTGTTATTTTCGGCCAGAATATTTTGTATGATACAGGTTTTTGTTTTATTACTGGTTTACATTCATTTTTAGTTTATAAAATCTTTCTCTGGACAAACACTTAATTGCTGTGTATATGTGTACATAGGCACTACACTTATTTGTTTTTCAGTTCTTCTTTTAGTTTAAGTTTTGTTTTATGATATTTGAAGTGAGACTTATTTTATATTGAAGTGGACTTGTTTCCTGAGGCACAAAACTGTACACAGCACCTATTAAAAGTTATTGTTAACATATATGTTTATTAATATTGATAGTTATATTTTATATGAAATTTGTATACTTGTTCATATGATTTTTTTTTAATATTTTTATTAAGGATGTTGTGTTGTACAATTTGAATTTTGAAGATCATTGTTTGACTAAAAATACTTGTATTTATATATGTCAAATTATAATTTATATTTTGTATATTTATGTTACTTTGATTACATTTATAATATATGATTGTGTTTTATACTAGTTTTTGAATGTTTATACCTATATTGTTTTGCACTTCCATGTTTAAGTTTAATATTTTCATGTTTGTTTATTTTAAAACTTATCATTTTAAAAACTAAAATTGTATTCACATAAATTATCAAATAATAAAATATAAAGTCTTTGATTTGATTCTATTGAATAAAACCGATTTTGTTTTAAATGGTTTTGAAGTATTTAATTTTAAAATTTCTCAAATCAAAACTTTCTTTTATAAAACATATAGTTGTTAAATATTTAATATCTCATCAATTTAAACATTGACAAGCTTATATTTAATTTAAATTAGTTTAAATATTTATTAAATATGCTGTCAAAAATTCCGGGTTGTTACATTCCTCCCCCTTAAAAGAATTTCGTCCCCGAAATTTAAACAACAGTAAATTCAAAAACTTTTATATTAACCATCCAAACATACATATCATTCATACAATAGCAAACAAACAAACAGTCTATTCTAACAAACAACACTAGTTATCCGAACATAAATTCGGATAAGCATTCTTAAAACTATCGAGAGTTTCCCAGGTACAATCTCTGGGATCCTCACTCCATTGCACCTTGACGAGTTTCACCACTTTGTTCCTGAGTTGCTTCTCTTCTCGGTCCACAATCTGAAATGGATTCTGACTACAGTTAAATTTGGTTCCACTTCCAAATCTTCTTGAATTACCGGTTCCACAACCAGTGAGGGATCATGAACAAATTTCCTCAAATGCGATACATGAAACACATTGTGAATCACAGACATCCGCTCTGGCAATTCAATCCTGTAGGCCACTGTTCCAATTCTCTCCAACACTCAGAATGGTCCAATGTATCTCGGAGCAAGTTTTCCGGTCTTTCCGAATCTTATAGCACCTTTAATTGGGGAAACTTTAACAAAAACCAAGTCTCCGATCTCAAATTCCAATGGCCTTCGTCTTCTATCTGCATATTTCTTCTGACGATCTTGAGCAGCTTTCATTCTTTTCTTAATAAGCTCAACCTTCGCAGAAGCTTCTCGAATAAGATCGGGTCCGAGCACAAGACGATCCTTCGATCCAATCCAACAAGATGGAGATCTACACGGTCTTCCATAAAAAGCTTCATAAGGAGCCATCTTAATACTTGCTTGATAACTGTTAGTATAAGAAAATTCCTTTAAATGAAGATGGTCCTCCCAAGATCCTCCAAAATCTAAAACACAAGCCCGTAGCATATCCTCAAGAATACGATTCAGCCTCTCTGTCTATCCGTCCGTTTGAGGATGATAGGCTGTACTCAATCTCAAATCTGTTCCCATTGCTGATTGCAGAGCTTCCCAAAATTTGCTAGTGAAAATAGGATCACGGTCACTTACTATGCTGACTGGGACACCATGCAATCGAACTATCTCTTTCAGGGAAATTTCTGCCAAAGAAACTGCAGTACGGGTTGCCTTTACTGGTATAAAATGGGCACTCTTAGTTAAACGATCCACAATAACCCATATACCGTCATTTCCTTTCCTAGTTCTAGGCAAACCATCAATAAAATCCATCGAGATCATTTCCCATTTCCAATTCGGAATTTCCAGAGGTTGCAATAACCCGGCAGATTTCTGTTGATCACCTTTAACTTGTTGACAAATGGCACAACTGTTCACAAATCTAGCAATATCCTTCTTCATGCCCGGCCACCAAAAAGCTCTCCTCGTGTCTTTATACATCTTCGAGATTCCAGGATGAATATTCAGTTTGGAGCGATGACTCTCGGATAAAACTTCCTGCTTCAAATCCTTGTCGTTCGGAACACAGATTCTCCCATTGATCCTTAGTGTTCCTTGGTCATCAACTTCAAAACTAGGACACTGACCCTTCCTGACTCTTTTGATGATCCTCCTCAGCTTCTTATCAGATTCTTGCTTGCTTGAAATCCTTTCAATAAGAGATGGAACCACTTCCAGAAGAGATAAAACCGCATTCCTTCTGAGAGCATCAGCTACGACATTTGCTTTCCCCGGAGTGTACAGAATATCCAAATCATAGGATGCAAGAAATTCGACCCACCGCTGCTGTCTCAGATTAAGATCTTTTTGAGAGAATAGATATTTCAACGGTTTGTGATCCGTGAACAATTTGAATTTCTCTCCTAAAAGATAATGCCTCCAAATCTTCGGAGCAAAAACAATGGCAAGCAATTCAAGATCATGCGTAGCATAGTTTTTCTCATGAGGCTTCAACTGTCGACTAGCATACGCAATAACCCTTCCGTTCTGCATCAGAACTACACCCAAACCAACAATGCAAGCATCAGTATAAACCTCGAATTGGCTCTTCCCATCCGGAATAGCAAGTACTGGTGCACTAGTGAGCCTTATCTTCAATTCCTGAAAAGCTTCTTCACATTGAGGTGTCCATTTGAATTTCTCTCCTTTTCTGGTCAGCTTAGTCAGATGCGAAGAAATCTTGGAATAATCTCTGACGAATCTCCTGTAGTAGCCAGCCAATCCTAGAAAACTGCGAACTTCCGTCGGTGTCTCTGGCTGTTTCCATTCCAGAATAGTTTCAACTTTCGCTGGGTCTACAGAAATGCCTTTACCAGAAACAATATGCCTTAAAAATTTAACTTCCGATTTCCAGAAATGACACTTTGAAAACTTCGCCTTCAGCACATTCTTTCTCAGAGTCTCCAATACAATTCTCAAATGTTCCCTGTGCTCTTCTTCGGATTTGGAATAGACCAAGATATCATCATTGAATATCAGCACAAACTTATTCAACACATCTCTAAAGACTCGATTCATGAGGTCAACGAAATAGGCAGGAGGGTTGGTTAATCCGAACGGCATAACCAACCACTCATAGAAACAATTTGGTCCCTTAAATGCAGTCAAGGGAATACTGTCTTCAGCTACCCTCAACTGGTGGAAACCTGAAGCTAGATCCAATTGAGAAAAGATAGAAGCACCATGCAACTGGTCAAAAAAATCATCGATGCGAGGAAGAGGATATTTATTACGGATAGTCACTTTGTTCAATTCTCTATAATCCACACAGAACCTCAGTGATCCATCCGATTTGGTCACAAACACCGCCGCTGAACCCCAACAAGATAAACTAGGTCTTATCAATCCTTTCTCTAAAAGATCTTGAGTCTGCTTAATCAACTCTTCTCTTTCCCTAGGAGCCATTCTCCTACTGGGTTGAATCACTGGCACAGCTCCTGGAATCAAATCAATACGGAACTCTATTTCTCGATGTGGTGGCAAACACTTAACTTCTTCAAAAACATCAGCAAAATCTTGAACCACATCAATATCTTCAACTCTCTCTTCAGATGTCTCAATTCCGTGCAAAAGACTGCTCAAGTGAATTCCAGAATTATCACACGACACTCTGGCAATTCTACCCAGATCAGTTTCTAACGAAACTGTTCTCTCATCACAATTCAAAACGGCTTTATACTTATCCATCCAATCCATACCCAAAATAAGATCAAATCCCTTAAAATTCAACACATACGGGTCACAAGAAAAACTGTGGGATAGATAAGAGATCTTCAAGTCCTTACAAATAGAGTCTAATTTGGTCACCCCTCCTATAGGATTAGATACCAAGATAGGACTATTTACTGAACTAGGGGTAAGAGAAAACTTTTCAACAGAGTGCAAAGAAATAAAACTCAAGGAAGCACCCGAATCAAACAAAACTCTAATATATTTTCCATTTAAAAGTAAAGTACCTTCTAATACTCCTTTGCCCATCGAAGAAGAAGATGGTCCGGCTTCCAAAGCAAAAACTTTATTCTGAGGTGCTCTCTGCAGAAGTGGACAGTTCTTGATCATGTGCCCTGGCTGATGACAATTAAAGCACCGAGATTTCTGAACCATAGCTGATCCTGGGCCACTCTGGTGCGGTTGCTGCTGGAATCCTTTCCTAGGACACTTATTTGCCAAATGCCCCTCCTGATGACAAATGTAGCACTTCCGGGGTCCGTTGTTATTCCCAGGTTTCTTCTTATTTGGCTTCCTCCATTTGGGATCGAACTTTCGCTTATTCGGATTAGTGAAATTCCCACTTGAAGTTGCAACTGGAGCCACTGGTTTCTTACTCATCAAACTCTCGTACCTCAATGCCATATCTATCAAATCAACAAAAGATCCCTTCAGAAGCACTGTCAATTTCTCATTCTTTTTCAGAGGAGTATCGATGAGTCCTGGTCCATAACAAGAGAGTTCGTTGAATCTAGTTTCATACTCCGAAATAGACATATTACCCTGCTTCAAATACAGAAAATCCTGATACAATTGGGTTCTCCCTGCCGTCGGCACAAACTTCTCTTCAAACAACTCCTTGAATCTATCCCAAGAAATGTCTTCCTCAGAAATATTTGAAATAGTTGAATCCCACTATGCTGCTGCACCACCTTGTAGTTGCCACGATGCCATATGCCTCTTACGCTCATCAGACAATCACATGCTCTTGAAGATACGTTCACTAGAGTGTATCCAGTCCTGAACTTCAATTATTGACTCCGAACCTTTGAATGGTTGGCCTCCAAGATGTTTGAAATCCTTGCATAAGGCTGCAAAACTAACTTGAGAAGGTACTGGATTGACAGCCTCACTAACATTTTGACTCCGTCCATTATCTGTAGAAGTACTGGCCCTAACTCTGCCTCTTCTTCTTGAACTCATGTTGGTCACCTGAACAGGTAACTCAACCAATTAAGATATATATATATATATATATATAATATTATATGAAAATACAAATACGCACTCTCAAGATAAATATAACACAAGAGCCTAAGTACTCGCTTTACCTAGCGCTCTGATACCAATTGTGACGACCCGCCTTTCTCAACCCCAGAAAGACGTTTCATCATTAAGAAAGAAAGGGATAGAAATAGAAAAGAATAGAAAGAAAGAACAACAACATCAGAATCTCACAGCGGAATGGAACAAAATATAATACATCACATAACTATTACATAGTTATACATACATCAGAGTCATACAACATCATATAACAGGACTGTCATATACATATATGTCCATACATACATCCAAAATACAGCATACACTAACTACACAGCGGACTACATATGTAGATACATACGTCTGGTCTTCTCCCAAAATAGCTCCTCCAGAAAATCAACACTTCCAGATACCTATCACTTGGCTTCTCGTAAAAATTTGAGTACCCAAGAGTTTATGAAAACACACAATATAAACTCCGGGTCAGACATGGGTCTGGTATGAGTAAACAGGTTAAAGTTGCTTAACTTTGAAAATCATTTGAAAATAAAGGTATCACGTAAGACTCCCCACAAATAAATACGGGTAAGTTTTTACCTTACGCTAACCAAAACATTTTATAGGAAATTCTGTGATATTATAATAGTGTCTAGGGTTTTCAAGTAAATAGAAAATAGCCGAAATTGTTACATGATTAAATTCCAGCTACTAGCCACGTAAGTGGGTAATACAAATCAAAACCGTAGGGTCTCGTAAGGTAAATGGATTTCCAACAATGGCGGTGCTACTGGGGTACCGCCCGTCACAGTACGGGGCCTAGATCACCGTACCGAGGAGTACTCCCTTCATCCCCTGCAACACAAGGCCGGAACCATTCCTTACTGAACAGTCCCGAACAAGATAACCCCGCAGTTGTGGACAACAACTGCTCACAAAGCCGAAATAAAAAGGGACATCTAGACCGGGGAAAATCTTGTCCTGCTTGGGCATGACCCACCTAACCTTGCTGCATCTCCTCTGTTTTAGCCATTCGCGGTTGATGAGGCTTGAGGCTACGATTACCTTTAAAGAACATATCACTTAGAATGCTCATCGTCCGCCTGACGATGTGTTGAAAGCATTCAATCCATACAAGTTCGTTTCGGGTTCGAACGAAACCGAAGGCATTATCTCGTTACACTCATTTTGGAATCACCCTCAGAGTTAACGACGATAACCCTTGCATTCTGGAACACCATCTCGATTCACCATTTGATAAGTCACGACCTATCGTTTAATTTGGATCGATGTGGTTTTCGGAGAATCAAAATTGATTCTTCCGATCCCGGTCTCATTGGATCCAAACGCCATTTGAAGGGCCAAGTTGTCTATTTAACTTAACAGTTTAATTTAATATCTGAATTAATATAATAGATAAATCAGATAAATCATATACAGTTATCACAGGTATCCATAATATATCACAACATATCACAGAATAATCATCAACAGACATCAAAGTCGATCAACATGATCATCAATTCATACCAAACAGTTTGGTTTTACTTAACCAAATTATTTGTCCAAGAATAAACTATTTTATTTTGTTTAATTAATTACTGATTAATTAGTTGATTAATGATCAATTAATTAATTAGTTAATCATTAATTATTAATTTATTAATCATCTCATCTTTAATTAATTATTTAAACTAATTAACTTTTATTCATTAACTATTACTCAATTATTCAATTAGTTAGTTTATTCTTAATTATCAATTAATAATTTACTTATTAAAATGAATTAATTATTTAATTATAACAAATTACTTTAATTATCAATTTAATTAAAGTGTAATATCTTTAATTAATCTCGTATGTTAACTTTCATTCACTAATTAACTTTTTAATGATAAGCTTACATTCTTAAGATTTGAATTGATTTAACTTATGATTAAATTTTTATTTCAAAATCAACTTAAAGTTATTAATTTAAAATTCAAGTATAAATTTTAATCAACATTCTAACTACTTACTGATAATCTCCTACCTTTATATATTTACTTAAATCAACCTTTAATTAAAACACTAGCTTAACTAATTAACAATTATTTATTGAACTTAGTTACATACCTGTACAAAAATCAGTACAAGTCCATTTGAAAGCACTGAGACCAACATCGTTCCTTACTCGAGAAAACTCGAGTTTTCCCGCGTCTCTCTCCCATATCACTCTCGCATCCCCTTTCTTCTTCTCCCCAGTTTATTCTCATTTTTTTTCTTTTTAAGTTGTAAACGAACTACTGTAGCTACTCTCGTACGCGACTCGGAGGGAACCACAGGGACACTCGAAGCGACCTCACAAATGTCTCGAGCAACCCCCACGCGATAACCCAAAAACCAAAACCATGGCACTGATCACCACCGTGCACGTGCACGGTGGCGCGCCTCTCCTATGGCGACTCACGTCCATCCCCACAAACCACAAAACACCCTTAGACTCGAAATTTAAACCCAGATTTCGATTTCAAGTTGAAAATAAAAATATGACTTGAAGCTTGAATATGCGACAGCACTCCACTGTCAAATCAAACGCGCGGCCACCACACATCACCGGAGGTGATGAAAATTCACCGGAACGTCACTCACATCACCCTCTAACTCCACCTAAAGTCGCACTACACTCGGCTTCATGATGATGCCGAAAACTAATTTTTTTTACAGAACATTGGAAAACAGGAGCTTAAACCCTATTCTAGATTCAAACTCAAAATACTTGCATTCGAAAAATAATTTAACATTTTTCTAGTGTTGATATATCTTTAACCTTGCTTCATGCCAAATTCCAGGAATTAAAATTTCCTCAATCTTCCAAATTTGACAAAAATCAGTAAAACTTCTTTTAAGAACTGCTCTGGAAATCTTTACTTTCAAACCAAAATTTTTATGTTAAAAATCATAATTATGTTTATGGAAACTAAATATACTATTGAATTTACAAATTTCAACATTTGAATTTTTAAACTTTGATTTTCTTTTTAACCTGTAGTTTGAAAATACAGAGTTAATATCGTACTGTTAAACTTTAAACATGTTTTGCAGGCTTTTGTTTCGTATAAATAAACTTGAATTAGCTCACTACCAAATTCAAATGGCTATATAAATATGTTTTGTAAATTTATTTGCTTTACTTTTACAAAACTTGAAGTACGGATCAAGAACAACTATGAAAGCTTCCAGTTCAAACAAACATACACAGAACAGTATGTTTTAAACTACATCAACACATATCATTAATAAGAAAATATGCAAGCTAAAGTTGAAATTAGTTTGTTTACTCACCTGATCAATTTGAACAGAAGATGTTGAAGAAAACACTTGCAGGTGAAGCTTTCCTGAAACCCTTCTTTGTTTCTTTTTTTTTTATTCCTTTGTTTGTTTTCAGTTTTTCTTCTTTTTAGTTTAAGTTTTGTTCAGTGTTAATAAATAAACTGAAAGTTATAGGTGATACATATATATAGATGCTTGAACAAAACAGGTTGCCACTGGACAGTTGTACTTGTTTGTATTGCCATTTGCTTTTAATTGGTTAAGATATAAATACCTGCAGAAGAAGATTATGACCAGAATTTCGGCTACATGTACTTGTTAAGCATGAAGTTATGCTATTTAATGTTTATGTTTTTAATTATGATAGCAAGTAATAAATGGTTTACCGACAGTTGTTATTTGTACAAAGATATTTATTGTTATTTTCGGCCAGAATATTTTGTATGATACAGGTTTTTGTTTTATTACTGGTTTACATTCATTTTTAGTTTATAAAATCTTTCTCTGGACAAACACTTAATTGCTGTGTATATGTGTACATAGGCACTACACTTATTTGTTTTTCAGTTCTTCTTTTAGTTTAAGTTTTGTTTTATGATATTTGAAGTGAGACTTATTTTATATTGAAGTGGACTTGTTTCCTGAGGCACAAAACTGTACACAGCACCTATTAAAAGTTATTGTTAACATATATGTTTATTTATATTGATAGTTATATTTTATATGAAATTTGTATACTTGTTCATATGATTTTTTTAACATTTTTATTAAGGATGTTGTGTTGTACAATTTGAATTTTGAAGATCATTGTTTGACTAAAAATACTTGTATTTATATATGTCAAATTATAATTTATACTTTGTATATTTATGTTACTTTGATTACATTTATAATATATGATTGTGTTTTATACTAGTTTTTGAATGTTTATACCTATATTGTTTTGCACTTCCATGTTTATGTTTAATATTTTCATGTTTGTTTATTTTAAAACTTATCATTTTAAAAACTAAAATTGTATTCATATAAATTATCAAATAATAAAATATAAAGTCTTTGATTTGATTCTATTGAATAAAACCGATTTTGTTTTAAATGGTTTTGATGTATTTAATTTTAAAATTTCTCAAATCAAAACTTTCTTTTATAAAACATTTAACTGTTAAATATTTAATATCTCATCAATTTAAACATTGACAAGCTTATATTTAATTTAAATTAGTTTAAATATTTATTAAATATGCTGTCAAAAATTCCGGGTTGTTACATTTTCCAAATTATGATGAAAAGATTTCAAATTTGAAATGAATTGGCTTTGAGAGCTATAATTGAATCTTTATGAAAGATAGTTGAACCCTATTTTGAAATTGAAGAGGATTTTTAAATGGGGTATCTTTTATATATAAAAGATTGAAATGGGAATTATTTTGAAGGTTATGAATGAATCTTTGGAAATTGTTTTGAAAGGCTAAGAATGAATCTTTGTTTAAAAGATTGATGAACCTTGTTTAAAATTGAAAGGGGTTTTAAAAGTGAATCTTTTGTTTAAAAGATTTAGTTGTGGAAATTGTTTAACCCATTGAAGATTTTTGAAATGAATCTTTTGTGATTAAAAGATTGGGAATGGTAATTTGTTTTAACCATTTGAATGAAAGGTTTTGGGCTTTAAGCTGTGATTTAACTGAGATCTCATATCCATATGTTTTTAAAATTCTCGCTCATTATTCAGTTAGCCGGGAGAGGACCTTGTGTCATATAACCCGTTTCGAATAATGGTATGACGTTATGGATAGCATTTGAAGACCGGTGGTGAAGATCGGGTATTTGCGAGAACGATAGGATGACCTATCGATTGTCTCTGCACCGAGTAGCTACGGTATAGAGATTCCCTAAGTGATGGGAAGTCTGATCGGGATTGTCGATTTCTGGATTGCAAAGGCTTCTTCGGAAGCGCCTTCGGCTTTGTTCGAACCCGTAACAGACTTGTATGGATGTGTGTCTGACATTACACTTTGAGATGTAAAATCGGTTTCTATCAAATACATTTCTGTTTGGTGGCGGAGATTTATTCTCTTAGCTTAACACCCTTCTCTGAGACGCACGAGCTCAGAGGTTATGTAGTTGATGGTTACTGGTGATACATTCCCAATTTGGTAACGTGGCATACGAAGTGCTACTGATCATTTATTGATCAAAGCATGGCTTTGTAAAAAGCGTAGCATTGTGGACGAGACTTCGTTGAACTTCACGACCCGGAATGGTCGAAACAGGAAGAATGCAACAAGATTATTTGGGGGTAGTGCCCCCTGAGGGTATGTTCATTTCCTTCTAGATAAAGGTGATATCATGGTATGGAGCCCAGATATTTAACCTATATGGTTACTGAAAATACATTACTTTGTGGTTGTTGGTATCGAGCGCTCGGATAAAGGTCGGTTACGACCGGGGGATGGCATACTCGTGTCAGTAGTTACCTAGTTACAGAGGTAACCCGGCCTTGTGTTGGCAGAGATCCGGTTAGGTTCTCGGGGAGTCCCTCCAGAGGCGCACCCATGTGGCCCAGGAAGTTCCTTAGCCTGACCATTTGTTGGAAATCCATTCTTCAATACGCGCCTTGTACGGTTTTAGTTGTAGGACCTGTCATTTACTTATGGTGGTCACCACTGTTTAGATGGTAGCTATAGTAGGCATAGTTTGGAATGTCTATGCTGGCTAGGATTTATATTATACTTTCGAAATGATTTTCCCACACCGTGCACTTATGATAATAATATAAAAGAAATTTTCTCGTATCAAGCTTATTTGACTATCATAAGGAGAAATCTCCTCCAATTCTGCGTTTACATGGTGTGTGTGGCGGGAGGCCTTATGGTAGTTTCATTTTCCAAAAAGCATTACGGATTTCAAATTTAAATTCTTTTATTTGTTTTTAAAGATAAAATGTTTTTGTTTGCTCATACCAGTTCCATGACTGACTTGGAGTTTATTGTTCCCTTCCTAAACTCTGGGTGCCCACAATTTTCCACACAGGCAGTCTAGAGTTGGGTTTTTCAGATAGTAATATAGAATCGATTATGTAGCTTTCGGCTTTCTCTTGGGTATTCTATAAAGACTTTGGATATTGAAGTATTTGGTTAGGACGACAGACCATACTTGCTTATCTAGGTGAAACGTGATGGTGGTTTGAGCTTGTAGTTTGGAGTTTAGCTTTGGAGCATTGGATTGAGGTTATCTCTTAGCTATTTGTTTTCCGCTGCTGTTTATTGTCTTTGATATTCTTATATCATATTGTATCAGTGTTGTTCCATATTTGGATATTGTATTCATTGGAGTTGTATATGATATTCATTTCTTTTTCTTCCGCTGTGTTGTTATACTTAATGTGTTATAAGCTCCGGCGAACCAGATTCGACGTTTGTATCTACGGCATTTGAATACGAATGTCGTATTCGGTGCTGATTTTCGAAGGTCAAGTCAGGGTCGTTATAATTGGTATCAGATCTGAAGGTTGAAACTTTGTCTCAGGAGTATAGCACATTAGGTAACTCATTAGAGATAGGGTGAAGTACACCCTAAAATGAGTATCCCTAAGATATCTGTTCGTGTGCCTCAGTAAATTCTCTTACTATCCACTGGTAGTGAGTATGAGTGCAAGAAGAGGACGAGATAGAGGACAGGGGAGTACCACTACAAATGGTCAATAACTTGTGACAGTGGAAACAACTTTCTTTTCAATCTCCTTTGATTCGATCTCAATTCTTTGATGGTTCATAGCAGCTCCAGGAAAAAGTTTGATATATTTGCATGGAACATAAACTCCAGATGGGTCGGAATTGTTTGTTTGGATGAATTGTTTTCTTTGGTTGCTATGGTTGATAGGTATGTTTTGGTTGTTTAAACTAAAATTTTGGATTGCATCCATATATCTGTTTATTCATCTGGGTCTCGATATATTCTACGAGGGGTTAGTTATCCTTTGAACCAACCAATATCCCTGTATATTCATAGATCTGGTGACCCGAGTATCTTGGTTCATTCTTGTATCCATTATTGATATTCTGATTTGGTAAGCCAAATGTAGAATAGATATTCAGTTTGATCTGGTGATTCATCTCTTATCTCTCTATATTCTTTTGTTGTTTCCCTACTTTCAAATTTCGGGGACGAAATTTTCTAAGGGGGGAAATCTGTAACATTCCTGAATTTTGAACAAGTTTAATTTGACAATTAATTTAATTTTGGAATCAAATTGAGAATAAATGTGAATTTTTCCAAATTTAATCAGATATTTGTATATAAATTTTATTTTAAATTGAATTGTGAGATTGAAAATTCAGAAATAAATATTTTGAATGATATATTAATTATAAATCTAATTGTGAATTAAATTGAGAATTTCCTAAATAAATAAAAATTTATTTTTGTACATGTAAATAGATGTGAATGAATGGATATTTCAAAGTTAAATAGGGTATATATTGTAAATAGAAATTTTAATTTGGAAATTTAATAATTATATTGGAAATAAAATTTGTTTTCTAATTTTAATATGTGTATATGAATATATGATATAACAAATAAATTAGATTTAAAACACTTTATTAATTAAGAATTATATATGTATGATTATTTATAAATTGTTTTCAATTCATTTTCCTTTATAAATTATATAATTTCAAATGAAGGCTTTAAAACTTACATATATAGGTATATATCTTTTGAAAATTAATACATGAATTAGAATTGGGTTGTAAAATATAAAGAAGATTTAATAGTTAGTTTTATATGTACATAAATATTCAACCTTTGATATGGATTTTTTTTTTAAAAAGTATAAGAGTTAAAACTACATAACATATATTTGTAAAATATAACATAGACAAATATGTTTTATAAATTGAAATCAAATAAGGGCTAAAAAAACATGATTTGTAAATAAATTAAAAAGAAATGAAATAAAGTTTAAAAACAATATGTATAAATTAATTTAAAGAAAGGATTTAAAACTAAAATTTAAAACTAATTGAACTAAAGGTCTCAAACATAAATCTCCTAATTTTTAACAAATGTAAACTATATGACATAAAAAAATTAACAAGTGTAAAATAAATGTAAAAGTGTATGGCTTTAAAGAACAAGTGGAAATTTGTTTAATTAAAAAAATACATAAAAGAAAAACAACGCAATACACTTCATTGTCTTTGAACTTCAAATCTGAAATAAAAGAGAAAACAAACTACAATCAAGTAAATTCAACAACCCAGCAAATTAAATTCAAGCTTCAGATCTAAATAACTCAACCTGATTCAAACTTGCAAAGCCGAGATCAAGTTCAAACTTAAATTACAATGCAAATCAAACAGCAGATCAACATCAAGTTTAAAGCTTCAGAAATTTAAGACAATGTAGAAATCTGTGGCAACTAGAATAAATGCAAAGATCAAACTCTTTCAGATTCAACAATTTCAAATCTTTCAACCGAAGTTAAGCAGTGATTCAGATTTCAACTTAATCTAGTTGCTAGTCAAAGATCAAAAGATATCAGGTCCAGATCAATTTAACATACAAGTTCCAGATTTTCAAACTTAAAGGCATGCTATTCCAGGCAAAACTCTCTGCTTTCAAACCCTTCAAGGTGAGCAAACCCAACCTGATATTTTTTTGAATGATCTGTGAAATTTGCTCTCAAATGTGCTTGATTGATGCTTTGGTTATCCTTGCATGTATGTGTATGTTGAGGGATAATGA
The DNA here is from genome assembly GCA_030765085.1 of Allium cepa. Classification (NCBI taxonomy): domain Eukaryota; kingdom Viridiplantae; phylum Streptophyta; class Magnoliopsida; order Asparagales; family Amaryllidaceae; genus Allium; species Allium cepa. The sequence goes on from CM060946.1 coordinate 77,990,058, forward strand.
TATGTATATCTGTATTTAGGCTCTGTTCTTCCTTGTTCAGGTTATTAAACTTGAAAAAAAAATTCAAATCTTCTTCCCTGGGTCTCTTTAGACTATAATATGGATACCAAATTAATTAGTTATATGAAAATAACCATTTCATTTTTTTTAAAATTTAACCTGCAGCTGGTTTAAATAAAAGGAAGAAGAACAGTTCTTTTGAAAATTTATCAAAATCTCGATCATAGGAATAGTTTGTTTCAAGTATATAATCTGTTATGCTATCGAAAACTAGGATTTTTGAAATGAAAATCAAGATTTTTAGGCTTTTAAATAACGAGAGATCGAGAGTTGAACGTTATATGGATATCGGGTATTTTCTGGTGATTGGCGAAGTAATTGGCCTCGAAATTTTTACTAAAGCATGTTTGAGGATGGGGGATCTCGAGAAAAATGATCGAAATTTTTTTCGATCATCGAGATGGAGGTGCGAGGATGAAATAGAGTTTTACATCCATTTTTGATTGACGAAGTTGCCATGTTCGTATGTCAACTACGGTGAATCAGACATAGTTGCAGGTGGTGGAATTGAAGTGTTGAAGCACGGCGAGGGTTCAGAATTGAGGACGTGATTTCTGATGGTCAGAAGTGACGTCGGCGAGGCAATTTGTGTTTGACTGGGTTTGGTTGCCTGGGTGTTTTAGCTACTCGATTTCAATTCGTGGTCAAGTTCGACGATCTGGGCATGTGGATGGCTTGTAGGTGTTGTCGATGATTTTGGGGGGGGGGGGGGGGGTGATCGGCGATGATCGAAGTCGATCGGAGTCCCTGTACACATGCAAGCGTGAGACTCTGTGCATCTGGAAATATGGTGGTTAGAGAAGAAGGGGGAACTCATGTCGGTCTCGAGTAGGTAGCATGAGTGACTCAAAGCAAAAGGAGTAGGGTAACGACTCGTAGCAAGGCTCGGGTTAAACTCGGGTCTGCTTGATAGACAGTCGGTTTTAAAATTTAACAGAATGAAATATGTATAGGTTTCAAAATTTGGAAATACAATCTATAACAGGTTTTAAATTTATAAAAAAATAGTGTAACAAGGTTTTAAACTAAAAAAAAATATGAACAAGTTTTCAAAGGAAAAAAGGTTAAGGTAAAACATTTTAAAATTGTTTTGGAAATAAATTGATTTTGAGAAAAAATTTATATGAGGATAATAAATATATTTCTAGGTATCTTAAAGGGGATTTGATAATACTCGAATTAAACAAGTGCTTAAAATAAAAATATAAGAAACCTTAACTAAGAAATGTTTTTGGAATTTAAATATTATTTTATTAAAGATTGATTTGTCTATAAATTGAGATTAGTGTATTAAGTTTCAATCAAAAAGTATTAATAAACTTCTTAATGTAATTAATCAAAAGTTTATTTACTTAACTATTTAAAGGCTAATAAATTATGTGTGATTTATTAATTAAGGATGAATTAAAGAATAATTAGTTATAATTAAGATTTAATTAATTAAAAATTGAGGATTCATTAATTAAAGAAATTAATTAAAAATTCAAGTTAATTAACCAAGTAATTGATGAATGATATTAATAAAAAAATAATTACTTAGTAAAAGTAATTAAGAATAGATGATTAAAGATTAAAGATCGATTAATCAAATATTAAAGGTTAATTACCTTTAAGCATAATTAATTAATGTGGTTAATTAATTAGGGTAATTAAATTAAGAATAATCAATTAAGGATAATTAATTTTAATTAAGATTTAATTAATAATTAAGGTTTTATTTATTAAGGTAATTAATTAAGGTAAATTAATTGCCAGTTAATTAATGATGACTTAGTGATTTAAGAATAATCACTTATTGTAATTAATCAAGGATAATTAATTAATTTTATAAATTAATTAAAAGTTAATTAATGAAGGTGATTAAGGGATGATTTTTGATTAAGGGTTAATTAATTATTGTAATTAATTAAGAATAATTAGTTAAATGATTTGTAATTAATTAACATTAATTAACCAAGATTTGTGACTAATCTGATTTAAATTGATCAGATAATTAATTGATATTACTTATGGATGTTTGGATTGGATGATTTAACTGTTTAATATACCTGATATATGATGCTTTGCGTTATAAATTATCCAGTTTTGTGCTGTGACCTGTGATGTAATTTATTTATCTATGATGTAATTTATTATCCATGATGAACTTATATTATTCATCCATGATTTGTAGATAAAGATAAGCGTTACAGTTTATATCGCTTATCGATATTTCTGTGTTTGAATCTGTAATGGTTGATGTTTTTGCACTATTGTGTGTAAAACCCCTGAACTACACTATACACACACAAATATGGATTGCACGTGGAAATCAGTTAAGTCGTAGATTTTTAAATAGTTTTGAATTTTAAATTCAAATGGTTTTGGAAACGGATTGGGTTTAAAGTGAAAAACTTTTGAAAAGGTGTTTTAAAAATGAAAGTTATTGTGAATAACTTAATAAAGATTTGAAATTTGAATCATTTGATTTAAATTGGAATTCAATATCTGAAATTGAATTCTATATCTGGTATTTGTGATGTAAAAAGGTTATACAAGCTATAAATGAGTTCATATGGGTTTTTAAACCATTTTAAAAGTATGGTTTTGAATATTTGAATTTAACCCATGTTTATATTTGAAAGGCCTTAACTCATGCAATTATAATCAGGTTTTCTGAAATGGAAAACAAGTGGTTTCAAATAATAATAGCTTTATATAGGGAAAGAATTTCCAATTATGATGAAAAGATTTCAAATTTGAAATGAAATGGCTTTGAGAGCTATAATTGAATCTTTGTGAAACATAGTTGAACCCTATTTTGAAATTGAAGAGGATTTTTAAATGGGATATCTTTTATATATAAAAGATTGAAATGGGAATTATTTTGAAGGTTATGAATGAATCTTTGGAAATTGTTTTGAAAGGCTAAGAATGAATCTTTGTTTAAAAGATTGGTGAACCTTGTTTAAAATTGAAAGGGGTTTTAAAAGTGAATCTTTTGTTTAAAAGATTTAAATGTGGAAATTGTTTAACCCATTGAAGGTTTTTGAAATGAATCTTTTGTTTTTAAAAGATTGGGAACGGTAATTTGTTTTAACCATTTGAATGAAAGGTTTTGGGCTTTAAGCTGTGATTTAACTGAGATCCCATATCCTTATGTTTTTAAAATTTTGCGCTCATTATTCGGTTTAGCCGGGAGAGGACCTTGTGTCATTTAACCCATTCCGAATAATGATACGACGTTATGGATAGCATTTGAAGACCGGTGGTGAAGACTGGGGTATTTGCGAGAACGATAGGATGACCTATCGCTTGTCTCTGCACCGAGTAGCTATGGTATAGAGATTCCATAAGTGATGGGAAGTCCGATCGGGATTGTGGATTCCCGGATTGCAAGGGCTTCTTTGGTAGTGCCTTTGGTTCTGTTCGATCCCAGAACATACTTGTATGGATGTGTGTTTGACATTACACTTTGAGATGTAAAACTGGTTTCTATCAAATACATTTATGTTTGGTGGCGGAGATTTATTCTCTTAGCTTAACACCCTTCTCTGAGATGTACGAGCACATAGGTTATGTTGTTGATGGTTATTAGTGATACATTCCCAATTTGGTAATGTGGCATACGAAGTGCTGCTGATCATTTGTTGGTCAAAGCATGGCTTTGTAAAAAGCGTAGCTTTGTGGATAAGACATCGTCGAACTTCACAACCCGGAATGGTCGAAACAGGAAGAATGCAGCAAGGTTATTTGAGGGTGACGCCCCCTGAGGGTATGTTCATTTCCTTCTAGATATAGGTGATATCATGGTATAGAGCCCAGATATTTAGCCTATGTGGTTACTGCAATACATTACATTGTGGTTGTTGGTATCGAGAACTCGGATAAAGGTCGGTTACGACCGGGGGATGGAATACTCGTGTCAGTAGTTACATAGTTACAGAGGTAACCCAGCCTTGTGTTGGCAGAGATCTGGTTAGGTTCTCAGGGCGTCCCTCCAGAGGCCTACCCATGTGGCCCAGGAAGTTCCTTAGCCTGACCATTTGTTGGAAGTCCATTCTTCAATTCGCGCCTTGTACGGTTTTAGTTGTAGAACCTGTCATTTACTTATGGTGGTCACCACTGTTTAGATGGTAGCTATAGTAGGCATAGTTCGGAATGTCTATGCTGGCTAGGATTTATATTATACTTTTGAAATGATTTTTCCACACCGTGCACTTATAATAATAATAATATAAAAGAAATTATCTCGTATCAAGTATATTTGACTATCATAAGGAGAAATCTCCTCCAATTCTGCGTTTGCATGGTGTGTGTGGCGGGAGGCCTTATGGTAGTTTCATTTTCCAAAAAGCATTACGGATTTCAAATTTAAATTCTTTTTTTTTTTAAAGATAAAATGTTTTTGTTTGCTCATACCAGTCCCATGACTGACCTGGAGTTTATTGTTCCCTTCCTAAACTCTGGGTGCCCACAATTTTCCCCACGGGCAGTCTAGAGTTGGGTTTTTTAGATAGTAGATATAGAATCGATTCTGTAGATTTCGGCTTTCTCTTGGGTATTCTATGAAGACTTTGGATATTGAAGTATTTGGTTAGGACGACAGACCAGATTTGCTCATCTAGGTGAAACGTGATGGTGGTTCGAGCTTGTAGTTTGGAGTTTGCTTTGGAGCATTGGATTGAGGTTATCTCTTGGCTATTTGTTTTCCGCTGCTGTTTATTATCTCCGATATTCTTGTATCATATTGTATCAGTGTTGTTCCATATTTGGATATTGTATTCATTGGAGTTGTATATGATATTCATTTCTTTTTCTTCCGTTGTGTTGTTATACTTAATGTGTTATAAGCTCCGGCGAACCAAATTCGACGTTTAGATCTGCGGCATTTGAATACGAGTGTCGTATTCAGTGCCGATTTTCGAAGGTCAAGTCAGGGTCGTTTTATCGGTTGTAGATCTTCGCCCATCTCTTGTTCAAAAAGCCCTTGATGGAATTGAGCTTCTTGTTGGTCTTGACGACATTCTTTTCGACGGTGACCAATCATGGATTGAGCTTGCTTTGATTTTGGGAGAGAGTGACAAGGCCTTGTTTTTCATTAAAATCACCTTGAAGCTCTTGAATTTTGTCAACTTCTTCTTCTTCCTCCATTTGATGGGAAGTGGAGGAGGAGCTAATGTGTGTTTCATAGGGTTGCAGAATCCCTTGTGCTCAATTGGCTGCCCACTGTTGGAAACTTATTATTTCCTGAGGGTGAAAACTCTTGGGCAAATTCATAAGACTTAAATTCTTACAATTTAGCTCACCAACATTGACGAAGTCTGCATTGCGTATGGTGAGTCCAAAATTCATGAGAATGCGCATGATATAAGCTCCAAAATTCATGAGAATTCATCAAAAATGACTTTATCCCAATTTACCCATTGGGAGGAGTAAATGGTGTAAAGTGCTTGAAAGTCTCTTTTGTAGACCTTCTCGTAACTCCCGGTATGAGGTTGAATAGATCGGATTAGAGCACGATGAAGAATGCGCACCTTTGGTCGTAAGGCAATAGATTTAAGAGCGGTCAAGTCATCGGAGAGAAATCTAAGAGAGATTTCATCTTTATTATCCATATCGACATCATTTTCGTTGACATTGGCTCCATTGGATGGACAACAGAGAATATGGCCGAGTTGTTAAAGAGGAAGATAGATGCGGACGCTGCAAACTAGAGTCCAAATGCTGTCATCTTTATTTCTTGGATCTTGGTGATCCAGTTCAAGTTCGCGAATAATAGTTTGATGAGGAGGGGGTAAATCTTGACATTATTAGCATCGAACCCAATAAAGCTAATAATCTGCTAGCTTCGGCAGTTTCAAAAATGGAATAAGCATTGAAATCAGGAAATTTAATGTAGGAGCCATCAAAAATCCTTGAGTTCTTCATGGCATTGAATCGAGTAACCGCAATGTTGTTATGAAGCCGTGATCTTATTTGACTTTCTGATGGACCTGCGGAGGATTCGCTAGCTCTTTTTGTTCTTGGGGCCACTGGATTGAATGGATTTGAGAAAGAATTGATTTGAAGAAAAATGGGGGCTAGGTTTTTTTGTGCTGAAAGAGGTAAGTTTAAATATAAAGAAGATGTTAAATAGAGTTGGTGAAAAGGTAAGTCGGGAAATGTGTAGGTAGATTTTAAAAAACCAGAGATACATGAACCAACTAAAGTGGTTAGGGAAGTTGACTGGTTTGTAGGAAATATTTCCCGCAAGTTATCAGTGTAAAATTGACCAATTCAGTCGACTGAATTTATCAGGTCAGTCGATTGTTTTATGAAATAATCTAAAGTAGGTATTAATGTTCAGTCGACTGAATCTATATTTCAGTCGACTGATATGCAGGAATTTTAAGGCCCCCAGTTTTTGCCTATAAACCAAGCTTTTCAGTCGACTGTTTTTTGGTGGAGCAGTCGACTGAATCTGTAGTTGTAAAATAGTTCATATGAAGTTTCAATCGACAGCTTTATCCTATTTAGTCGACTGAAACTGTGCATTTTTGACAGGTTGCCCTTTCACAAAAGATTTATCTACTAGAAAACTAAATAATACAAATACTTATTAATTTTTGAATTATAATCTATTGGAAAAAATATATTATTATGGAATAGAAAAAACATATAATACATACAAATTTACTATAAAACAATATACAAGAAATCTTAGTTTCTAGAATATTTTGAATCATCCAAATGTGGTTCAACCTTCTTAATTTCTTGTAGTTGATGGATAGATGACCATACATTACTACGCTCCCAAGAGCTTGGTGACACCTGAGGATCTTGAGGGCTTTGTTGCCCAAGAGTTTGGTGGCACTTGAGAATGCTGTGGTGATGGTTGGTGCATGCATTCTTCAAAGCAACTTGTTCTAGAAAGCTTAAGCGTTAAGCGTTAACTTTCTTCTCATAGTACATTTCGCGTTCAAGTTCTAGAGTCTCTCTTTGGTAATGGTGAATATCATCAATTTTATCTTTAGTGGATGGAGAGCTAAACTGTAAGTTACGTTTAGTTCGTTGCGCCTGTGGCATATATCTAGTGTGATGTATTAGAGACGTAATCTTAACTGGAATATATACAAGAGTATAGTTGTTGGAATTTTTTGACGATTCGAAAGTGGGAGTGCTGAAAACAATGGAAGACTGATTTGATCCTTGTTGTGAAGACATTATGGAGTTTGTAAAAAAATTGAAAAATATCGAGCTAAGAAATTTTAATGCAAGTAATTATGAAGAAAAAGGTTTGGTGGGAAGCCTTTATATACTATGCGGACACACTATTTTCAAGTTAAAGAAACCCAAGAAGCAAAATGATTGAACGTTTATGGCCAAAGAAAAAATTAGAGATAGATAAACATAAGAAATACCGACCGTACAGGTAATTTGAGGTAAGTAATTATTATTAATCCAAGAAACAACATAGCATAATGGAAATGCATAGAACTTCCTTACCAGTGGCTAGAGATCGGGGGCCGACAACTTCAGGTTTTAAAATAAAATTTCAAAAATTTGTAAAATGAATTTTAATTATAAGTCATGCAAAGATATAATACCTAACTCTCGATGTAATTTAATAAAAGTATTTTTATTTAAAGGTTTAGTAATTATATCAGCTATTTGATTTTCTGAAGATACAAATTCTAATGAAATATTACCTTTTCTATATTATCTCGAAGGAAATGATGCTTGATATCTATGTTTTTAGTTCTAGAATGGTTTATTGGATTTTTTGATAAATTTATAGCACTTGTATTGTCACAAAAAATTGTTGAAATAGAAGGATTTATTCCAAAGTCTTGAAGTATTTGCTTCATGTAGATTACTTGAGCACATGCTAAAACAGCAAAGATATATTATGCTTCATGCGTCGAAAGTGAAGCAGAATTTTGTTTCTTACTAAACCAAGATACTAAAGATCATCCAATAAAGTGACAATTTCCACTAGTACTCTTTCTATCCGTTCGACATTCTCCAAACTCAACATCGCTATATGATACTAATTCAAATGGGCATTCTTTTGGATAAAAGAGACCGTAGTCTTTAGTCTTGCTTAAGTACCTCAAAATTCGCTTCACTGCCCACCAATGTGATTCATTGGGATTTGCTTAAAATTGTGCACACAAGCATACACTCATCATATTGTCTGGTCGACTAACAGTTAAATATAGTAGTGAACCAAGCATACTATGATATAATTTTTGGTCAACACTTTTGCTATTTTCATCTCTATCGAGATGTAATGTAGTACTCATAGGAGTTGGTTTAGCAGAAGTGTTTTCCATGCCAAATCCTTTAATGAGATTATTACAGTATTTTTCTTGATTAATAAAAATTCCATTTTTAATTGTTTAGTTTGTAGACCAAGAAAATATGAGAGTTCTCCCATGTGAGACATTTTAAATTCTCTTGTCATACTTTTTAAAAATTCTTGACATAATTTTCATTAGTAGAACCAAAAATAATGCCATCTGCATAGATTTTTTTAAAATATCATTTTTATCTTGTTTTATAAATAAAGCTGATCCACTTTTCCAATTTTAAAACCTGAATTGATTAAATAACTTTTAAAACGGTCATACCAAGCACGGTGTGCCTGTTTTGAACTGTACAAAGCCTTTTTTAATCTATAAATATGACCTGGATATTTTTCATGTGTGAATAAAGGAAGTTGTTCTACATATGCATTTTCTTTTATAAAAACATATAAGAAAGAAATTTTTACACCCATTTGATATTATTTAAACTTATTAAAACATGCATAAGCAAATAAAATACGTATAACTTCTAGATGAGCTACAAGTGCAAATGTTTCATCATAATCTATTCCTTCTTCTTGATTATAACCTTGAGCAACTAACCTAGCTTTATTTCTTATAATATTTCCTTGCTCATCACTTTATTTTTTGAAGACCCATTTCGTACCGATAACCACTTGATTCTTTGGGCTAGGAACTTAGTCCCAAATGACGCTACGTTCAAATTCATATTATTCTTCTTGCATAGCTATAATCCAATGGTCATCGGTTGAAGCTACTTTTGCATTTTTGGGTTCTATATTCGAAAGAAAAACTATATCACCCATTTGATTTAGTTGATTTCGTGTTCTTATGTTTGTATTTATTTCTCCAATGATATTTTCAGCAAGATGGTTTCTTAGAATTTTTAATGGGGATCTTATTTCATTATTACCTGGTAAATTATTGTTAGTATTATTTTCAAAATCATTATATGAATCATTTGATTTAGAAATAATTTCTTAATCTTTTATTTTATGGTCAACTTTGAAATTTTCATCGAAAGACACATGAAGTGTTTCTTCGATTATTTTAGTTCCATTATTATAAATTATGTAAGCTTTGTTTCATTCTGGATATCCAATAAATATTTCTTCATCAGATTTAGATTGAATTTACCAAGCTTATATTTTATATTTAATATAAACATTTTCAACCAAAAACTTTAAAATATGATATGTTGGGTTTTCTTCCACTAAAAAGCTCATATATGGTGTATGTTAGTTAATGGTCTACTGGAAACTCTATTTAAAACATAACAAGCAGTTGGTACAGCTTCTGCCCAAACTGTTTTGGTAGAGTACTTCCATTTAATAAGGTTTTAGCACATTCTTGAAGTGTTCTATTTTTTCTTTTTACAACTCTATTTTGTTGCGGATATTTAGGAAATGAAAATTGCGAACAATTCCTTTCTTATCACAGTCATTTTCAAAAGATTCATTTTCGAATTCACCACCGTGATCGCTCCGAAAGTTTTTAATTCTTAAATTTTTAATATTTTCATTTTTTTAGAAAATATTTTAAAATTTCCAAAAGTATCACTTTTGTTTTTCAAGAATATTATCTAGGTATATCTTGAAAAATTATCTACTATTACAAAAACATATCTATTATGGTTTATAGACTAAACTTGAGTTGGTCCAAAACGATCAAAATGTAATAACTCAAATAGTGGTAATGTAGAAATAATTTTGTTTGAATTAAAAGAAGATTTTGTTAATTTTCCTAATTGATAAGCATTACAAATATTTTTTGCTTTAAAATTCATTTTCGGTAAACCTTTAACTAAATTATTTTTAGATAATTTGTTTATTGCTTTAGAATTCATATGACAAAATCTTTTATGCCATAACCAAGGATCATTTTCTTTGGCTATTAGACACATATTTGTGTTATGACTGACTTTCATAGTTAATACATAAATATTTCTTTCTTTGGTTCCTTCAAATATAAGATCATTATTTGATCAAATACGTTGCATTTATTTTATGAAAAAGTTATATTAAAACTTTTATCACTTAGTTTAAGTCCTTAGAAAATTATGTTTTAAATTTTTAACTAGTATAGCATTTGTAATAAGAGGTTAGTTAATGTATCGTCATTGCTCACATCGCCTTTACCGGCCTTTGAAATTATCTCCAAATGTGACAGAGTCTCCATCTGAAAGATAATGTTGGTATGTTTTGAGCAATCACTGTCTAGTATCCACTTTCCTCTTTTCTTAGTTGGCACCTGCGAAAAATATACGAACGACGTTGGTACCTACCTTTTATTAGGGTCCTAAGAGTTAGATCTTAGGAAGCCGAAACCAAAAGTGTTTAGAATTCCCTTTATTAGTAAAATCATTATTTTTATGAACCGTGTTTATAAAAGATTTAATATATTTATTTGATTAATTATTATTGGTTTTTGGTACCTAAATTTTTATAATATTTGTGTTATCAATTTCTTTCTTTTGAGTGAAAATCTTTGGTGTTGGTTTTGCTTTAACAAAATTGTTTTGTAAATTGAAATTTTTATATGATATACTATTCTTGCTGGAACTTATCTTTGAAGAATTTTTATTTCCTGATCCATTCTTATTAGTAGTAGCTTGAGAATTACTGGTAATTTATAAAGATTTTCTCTTCCTTTATTAAAATTAGGTACATTTTTAGTGATATTCTCTAGCTCAGTTTTGAGACTGGTATTTTTCAATTCAAGAATTTTGGCATTTGATTTTAAATCATGATTTTATAAAGCTAATGTCATGTATTTTTTTCTTTTTGCACTTCCACTTTATTTGATAGCATAGTAAGTTGAGAAGAAACATTAGACAAAGATTCTTATGTATTAACAAGTTCTTCTTCTAGGATTTTATTTTCATCTCTTATCATATCAACTTCTATTTCAGTTCTGTTTAATTTTTCTAGTGCATATTTATACTTTTTTTTAACTTCTTTGAGTTTATCTAATAGTTTTGAATTTATATCAATTAAATCATTAAAATTTAAATCACTTACATCATTAGTCGAAGCCATAAAGCAAACTTTGGCTTGTTTAAAATCATTGTCTGTGTCACTATTTGGTGATGAAGACGATTCTGAATCATCCCATGTAACATAGAATGTTTGTTTCTTTTTGTACTTGTCCTTCTTATTCTTAAATATGTCTTTCTTTATATCAGGATTGTCTTTCTTCGTGTGGCCCTTCTTATGATATTCTTAACATTCGAGATTTGAGACTAGCGGTTTACTAGAGTTATCACTCCCATAGTTTCCAAACTTCTTGTTCCTTTTGAACTTTAAAAACTTTTTGAATTATTTGCAATTAATGTCATGTCATCTTCGTCTAATCAGAATCCTCTTGTTCAGCTTTGAAGGCAACATTTTTTTATCTTATGCTTGATCTCGCATAGCCTGCAAATTTACTTCATATGACATGAGATTTCCTATTAACTCTTCAGGTTTGATGATATCTAATGTCATCAGCTTCTTCAATAGCTAAGACTTTTCGTTCTGATTCACCCGTTAAAGAGTTTAGAATTTTTGAGACAACATCAAAATCTAAAAATATTTCTCCTAATGCTAATAGTGAATGATGTATATCTAGGAATCTAGAATACATGTCATTTATAGTTTCATCTGGTCTCATTCTGAAATTTTGAACAGATTTTTAAGCACAGAAATCTTTCTTTGTTTAACTTTATTAGTTCCTTTATGTGTGACTTTAAGAGTTCTCCAAATTTCATAAGCAGTTGTGCACATGCTAAGTCTATTAAAATCATTTTTATCTAAGGCATAAAATAACATATTACTGGCTTTTGCATTTGAAGTAGTATCTAACTTTTGTGTATTTGACGACTCTGCAAAAGGTGTAATGGGCATAGTGTATTCATTTTGAATAATATTCCATGTATCATATCCATCTGCTTGCATAAAAATTCTCATTCGAGTTCACCAATAATTGTAATTCAAATCATTAAATAGTGGTAGTCGTGCAGTGGATTTACCTTCAACAAATCTTGTGTTAGTGTTATTTTCCATGTTAACTGTGTATCAAATACCTATGTTATGGTTATATGATGGCCTTTCTCTGATACCAAATGAAAGTACTACTAAGGATCGTAATATGGAATATAATTTATGTTATCTACTAGTGAGGAATATGAATATAAAAATTAAATAGTAAAGTAAATGACACCGGGGATCTTTATACTGGTTCAAACTCCCGTTCTACGTCTAATCCCAGACTCCTTCTAGAATTTAATTATCGACACTCTTTTAACCCAGAGGAATATGTGTTACACCACCTAAGCAACCGAACAAGACTTCTACAGGCTAGACAACTGAATAGGACTTCTACCGCCTAAGCAACCGAATAGGGCTTCAACAATATAAAGAATTTTCTTGACTGATTGTGATCTTCCGATAGCATGGATAATGTAAGAATCCATAAATTTTTGACAAGTAAAATTTGTTAATTTAATTAGATTCTATAAATTGATATTGGAAGAAATAAAATTTGTGAATCATTTAATGAAATAATAACCAAAATGAAACATAACAATGTTAATTTGAGTCAATCATTAACAACTTTAATGAAATTCCAATCAATGGAAATAATGAAAATGTTATAGCTCGGTTATAAGTTAATAAAAGAAAACAAACGTAAATTTTTAATTAACTATTGAAATAATAGGTTGTTAATGGTAATTGAATGAAATTAGTATTATGGAAGTAATTGTAACATTTGTTTGTAAGTAATAAACTTATAAATGTAACTAAAGGTTAATGGTGACAAATTATTATATGTTACTTATTTCATTAGTTCGTTAAAATTAAATTGAAATCAATAGAAATTAATTCACTCAATTAGTGTTGCAAATATAGATTTAGTTGACAATTGAAGAATGTTAATTCAATAAGATGTAACCAATGTAAATTCTATTCATAATATGATAATGGAGTGAATAAAAAGAGAATTGAAGTTAAGTCTGGTCAATTTATTAGAATTTAAGCTATAATAAATGGATTTATTGAAATTAAATATAACTAAATATTACGTTAATGAAAATTTAGATGAAATTGTAAATACTAATACACTAAGGTACAAACCGATAATAATTATACCCATAAGATGAAAATTGGTTGAATAATAAGATTGTAAGTCAAACAATTGGATTTTTGGAAATATAATTTTATAATCTTTGAATTTATTGAAATTGAAATTATACTATAATTGGTCAAATATACAATATTAAATTGATATAGAATTTTTTTACAAAGGACTATAAACTACCAAGTAATCCAAATTAATAGAAATTGTAAACAATAAAATTTGAATTGAAAAATTGGTTTAATTAATTTACCATTAATTTAGTTAATTAAAGTGAAAATAGCCATTTTGGCCATTGACTCGGATTTCGCCGAAACCAGTTTCATCGTATTTGTAACGGTGAATGATTGTAGGATTTCAAGTTTCGTAGCGATTGGACTTATTATTTGATCGTACGGGCTCGAAACGCCTAGAAATCAATTTAAATTAAAATCAATTGAAATCGATTTGTAATAAGCTGATTCTAACATAACTTCTTCTTGCGATGGAATTAGGACTTGAAACCTATTCCATTGAATTTGAAAATATCGTAAACATTTATTTCGATACATGGGATGACCTATTTTCGTTTCAGAAGCAGAACGGGCTTTTCGGGTCGTTTATCGTTCCAATCCAAATTGATCCGGTCCATTCTTTCCTGTTTCAGCTATGCCTATAAATAGCTCGTTATGAACCCTATGTTATTTCTTATTTCCATTTGTCTGTATATACATTTCCTTCTCAACTCCTCATTCCCATGCAGACAAACCAAAAACCAAAAACCCTCAATTTCAATTTCAATTTCAAAACCAAATCCAAAATTCAAACCCCTCAAACTATATCAAACTATATATCAATTCGAAGCTCTCGATGAGCGTAACCCACTGGTGTTGTTCTTTTTTGTCATCGGATCATCATTTCTCTAGAAATCGAGGTTGAACTTTGGCCGTCCATTTGAACTTTTGACGATCCAACAGTGGATTGTCGCCCGATTGATGATCAGGAAGCAGCGTTGGGAAGCTGGTGATGAGCAGGTCGTGGATCAGGTATTCGTTCATGCTATAGGAATTCGACATCGCCAGAAATAGCCACTTTTGGCGACGGCGGTGAGGTAGACTGGAGCCACCAGAGCTTTGCACTCATGACTGAGAGGTGCGCCTTAACGAGTGGAGCTCGGCTTGGTGTTCAGATCGTGGTCTCATAGCCCGATATGGCGGCATTTGGTGGTCCAAGAAGTCGTGTAGGTGGCGGCCAGGGATTCGAGTGCATGATGAGATAGATTAGGGTTTCCGATTGGAGGCGCTGATGTGGTAAACGCTTTTTCTTTTTTATTTGTTTTTTTAATTGTAATTCGTGTAATCATTTAACTTTAATATCTTTTGCATACGAACTCAGATTCACTGTGGTTTGTTCCGCTAGGATCATATCAGAATTCCAGACATTTCGATGCCAGTTTGGACGAATTCTGAGACTGTTTGAATTTGGGCCCTAAATGGAATTTAAATTCAAAGGTGAGTGATTTGACCCATTCACAACTTCTAAAATTTCTTATATTTGTTAAATAAAATTTATAGTGTGATTGGATATTTATTTATGGCCATTTGGTATATTTTAAATCGTTATCTTAGTTAATTTGAATTTATTTGATTTAAATTGTCATTTAATTTATTATTGAATTTAAATTGTCCGTTAAGTACCTTTAAATGATAATCGGTTAATTGTTGATATTTATTGGTTGAATTGAATGATGATTATGATGGATGTTTGATGGCTGATATTGATAATTGGATGATATGTTTGATTTGTATACTGTTATCACCCTGCATTTTCCCTATGGGTAGAAATGATACATACCCGAACGATCTATAGATTAGGAAAAAATCGTTTTGGGTTGAAATGATAGGCTCCAGCGATTTTATCGATTTTAATATTAAATTTGGGATTGCGGTTTGAAATGATGTATAACCATAAAATTTTAAATTGCGGGTTGAAATGATAAATGTCCCTATCACTTGACCGTAAGGTAGAGAATTATATACGGACACCGGATTGGTTGAATTAAATGATTTTAGAATCCAAATTTTTTTAGTTTAGTTAAGTGATAATTTGAAATAAAACTTGATTTGTATAAATTGAATTATTATCAAAATCCAAGTTTTATATTGAAATTGGAATTCGTTTAAAGGAATTGTTTAAAGAAATTTAATTGAAATTGCAAAATCAAAATTTGAAGTATAAATGAAATTTATAGAAATTGAGTTGTTGAAATTGTTAGAAATATAACTTTGAAATATATAGGAATTGGAGTAATTTAAATTGATATTTCAAACATGGATTGAAAGCGATAAAGAATTAAATATTGTATTGAGAATTGGAATTGAAGATTTTGAAATTGGGTTTTTGGAAGTCGAAAATAGTCCGAAGGTGTTGAAATGAAATAAATAGTTTAAATTGATAAAAATTTCAAAATCGTGTTTTAATATATACTATTTTAAAAATATATTATTATAAAGATTCTAAATTTTAATGATTTCAAAATATTAAACTATTTAAACTTATATTAACTATAGTAAATTGTTTTAACCTATTTTAAGCCATTTAATTTATTTCAAATTAATTAACCCATTTTAACTTATATTAAATATAATTAACCTATTTTAAAGCTATTAATCTATTTTAATTATATTTAATCTATTTTAAATCTATTTAACTTTCTTAAATTAATTTAACAGTACCGTTAACCTAAAATTTAAACTATTTTAGAGAATTTAACTATTTATAACTATTTAAAATATTTTCTAAAAATTTCAGACTAAGTAAAGTAGATTGGTTTATATTCAAATCCTCGATTTTAAAGTCAATATGGTTAAATGACATTATAATTCATATTGGGATTTAAATGACGTATTTGATTTAATAAGACGATTTTGAAAATGGATCTAACCTGTTTGAAATATGATTTCGAAAGTGAATATAATTTTGAAAGTGATATGGCTTGAATTGAATATGATATTTTGATATCAAGTATGAAATGATTTTGAAATTTTAAAAGAACCATTCGGTGTGTAATAAGCGATTGATTGTTAAAGAGACAGGGATCAGATATTGTCGTACTCTCTGCCAATATGAAAACCACTTTAACAACTATGTACGTGGTGGAGATCCAAAAAATGAAGTAGGATGGTTTGATGAGCTGTAACGATCCCCTTTTTGAGTCGAATTTAAGTTGGTGATTTAAATTAATTTTTTGAATTAAATTGTGAATTTAATGGTGAGTTAATTTGAATCTTTCCAAATGAAACATCTGTTTATATATATATATATATATATATGTGTGTGTGTGTGTGTGTGTGTGTGTGTGTGTATTTGTATATGGATTGATTTTAAATAGAATTTATATTTGAAAAATCTAAAAATATTTATTTTAAAATTATACAGAATATGAAAACATTTTATTTTTAATTGTAGATATTTTATAAATAAATGGATTTATTAACTTTATATTTCCAAGGAACTAATATATATATATATATATATATATATATATATATATATGGATATATATATATATATAATTATTCATTTGTGATATCCCGGAATTTTGACCCTATTATTATTATAAGTTTTTGATCAAATTTAAATAAAATATAATATTTTAATTTATAAATAAATAAGATGTTGGATATTATTAGTTGTATATGTGTTATAAAGGAATATAGCTTCAAAATATAAAGTAGACTCTTTTAACAATATTCAAAAATTTAATCTGTATTATTCAATTAAATTAAAAGTTATGTATGAATAATATGCAATGCCAGATATATGAATGCAGTTAATAATAATAAGTATAATAACACAATCATATTCATATAAATATAAAATACATTAGTGCAAATACAATACAAATCAAATATTGGAAAGATTAAACCTTTAAATAAAAATAAGATTTGAGGAATGTTTCTAACAACTTTTATGATTAAAATAAAATAAGCTTATAAATATTAAACATGAGCTTCTATATAAATATAAATACTTATAAATATGGTTATAAACATGAGCTTCTATATATTTAGCATAAATATAACATAAAAGTAGGATCATAAACATAAGTACAAAATATGATGTGAATAAGATATAAATAAAAGTGTTAACTATGTAAAGACAAATATACATAATTAGTAAACCAAGAGACAAATATCTTTAAACAGAAATTAACTTATCTGCAAACATATGAAATTGGTCAAAATCAGTGTATAAATTTGTGTTCAAAATATTTGTGTCAGCCAATACTAATTAGTGTATACTAATTCAAAGACAAAACAAAGTTTGCCAGCAAGCATATTAGTACAAACACAAAAGAAAAACTGCAAATATCTATATACAAATCCTTGTGTCAGCTAGCATTTAATTATGTGTTAACATATGAGTAAACACATACATTAATTAGCCCACCTTTATATCTGGAAACATAATCTTTCAGTCGAAATTTGCCTTTAATTTCAGGTTTAGTACCTTAGTACATGATAAAATAATGCAAGATATTATATTATGGTAAAGCTTGCTCCAGAATTCATTAAGTTCAAAGTTATAAATATTTGTATACATCATCTTTATCCCTTAGCTCATTTGTAACTGAAAAGGGAAAGTAATATAAATAAAAACTGCATATTTTCAAGCAAAGGGGAAATTTACAGAAATTCAAGCTACAGTTTTCTTTCTTCATCAAGCAACTAGCCTTTGTTTCATCAGTAAGCTATTTGGGTGAGTAAATTTATTTTAAATCCAACTTTTAATATGTAGTTCAAGAAGAAATTATTATGTGAATGATTTAAAATTCCGGAATGCTTTCTATTTACTTTGAGTACTGTATATTATGTTCTTCCAAATTTCATTTTGCTGAGGCAAAGAAAACAGAGGATATATCATACTTCATATATATATAAAATCATTTCCTATAATTAGTAACTAAACTAAATAAATTTGTGTTTATGCTAAAGATTAGGTTGGGAATAAGTTTTGTTCTAGTGGCTATGAGATATAGTTACTGTAAACACAAATTTACAGTAAATTTAAAACAAAGACCAAAATTCGAGAAACTCGAATTGTAAAAGTGAACTTATAAATTGAAATAATATGCAAAGCTATGATTTTTAAGACAATAATCATAATTTTTAATCCACTATTCACATAGCAGTTAGTCAGTGAACCAAATTTTCTTTTATATGAATTTCTGAAGATTCTTTCAATAATTATTGACGAAAATTGACATGAAGCTTAAGTGGTGTTGTGAGATCACTGGAAAAATGCTAAATTTTTTTTATTAATGCAAGATTTTTAAGGGAAGATCAAAAGTAGGGTTTTCAGGGATCGAAGTTTTGAGCTCTGTTCATTTGAAGGTCGCATCGTCGTGGCGCAACCGAGTGCTATGGAATTTTAAGAGGTGCTCGAGTGTGTTGTTGGCGAGATATGGCCGAAGCCTTGTCGTGTCAGATGGTCGTGAACGCGAGAGCGAGGAGAATTTGAATACCGTGGTTTTTGTTGCAGTTCGACATTTTTGGCCTTATTTTGATTTCGAGTCGTACGCGTTTTACTGGGCGGTGATTTCGCGTGAGGGGATGCTTTGTGACTTGTGGGTGGCGTCTTGATGCGATGGCGCGATGGTGGACCGCCGTGCACGTGAACGGCGGTGGGGAAGTATCTGCTGGGGATCGACTCGAGTTCAACTCGAGAATATTAGCATGTTGCTTCGGGTCTTTAGCTGGGAAGTGTTGGTTGAGAGACGCGTGCGTATTAATATGTTTCTACAGTTTTAACTTAAGCTTTAAAAAAAAGAAACAGGGAAGAAAAGAACAGGGGAAGAAGAAGAGAAGGGAACGCAGGAGAGTGACGCGAGAAACATTCAGGAAGATGTCGAGTACGACCCGAGTTAAGGTGTTGTTCTCTTCGGTTTTCAATACTCCCAGGAATTTGCTACCTATCATGTTAAGTTATAGTTAAAGAAGTTTGTGTAAATTATGTTAGT
Source organism: Allium cepa (assembly GCA_030765085.1). Classification (NCBI taxonomy): domain Eukaryota; kingdom Viridiplantae; phylum Streptophyta; class Magnoliopsida; order Asparagales; family Amaryllidaceae; genus Allium; species Allium cepa. Next base: position 78,009,525 of record CM060946.1, read on the forward strand.
CGGTGTTGACTAAATTGTTTAAGCCACGTTAAATTTTTAGCTTTGCAGAAAATGAATGAGTAATTAATTTTGATCAAGTTAATTATGCATGTAATAAAACTTTATAATTGTAATTTAATGGTAGTTCAAATGTAATCAATTTTATAATTATAATTTAATAAGTAGTTCCAAACGGAATCAAAATTGTAGTTAAAGATTTTAATGATAATCTTGTGGAATCATTTGAAATTAAGAATTTAATTAATCATTTGAAGTTGATTAATTAACAAATCGTAGTTAACAAATTAAGTAAATAATTAATGATTGAACGATTAAGTTAATTAATAAGTAATGGTTGATTAAGCAATTAGTAATAATTAATTGGGTAATTGAGTTTATAAATCAATAATTAAGGTTATTGATTAGTAATTAAGAATTAAATCATTAATTAAGTGAATAATTAATAGGTAATTAATGAATTGAAATAAGTTAATTTATTAGTAATTGATTAAGCAAAGAATAAAATATAATTTATTTGAAGTATGCAATTAAGTTTTAAACAAATCAAACTTGTTGATATGAATCAATGACTCTATTTGATTGCCTCTGATGTTTATTTATATCATGTAATGCTCTGTGATATTTTGGATATAACTGTGATGATTGTGTATGATTTATCTGTGTTAAATTGCCATATGATTTATCTAATGTTATTTATCTGTATTTAATTGTTATATGAATTCAATTGTTAAATTTAAACTGTTAAGTTAATTAGACAACTTGGACTTTAAAATGGTGTTTGGATTTCGATGAGACCGGGATCGGAAGAATCAATTTGATTCTCTGAAAACCACATCGATCCAATTTAAACGTTAGGTCGTGAATCCTGAAATGAAGATCGAGATGGTGTTTTCAGAATGCAAGGGTTATCGTCGTTAGCTCTGAGGGTGATTCCAAAATGAGTGTAACGAGATAATGCCTTCGGTTTTGTTCGAACCCGGAACGAACTTGTATGGATTGAATGCTTTCAGCACATCGTCAGGCGGACGATGAGCATTCTAAGAAATATGGTCTATAAAGGTAAACGCAGCCTCAAGCCTCATCAACCGGGAATGGCTAAAACAGGGGATGTGCAGCAAGGTTAGGTGGGTCATGCCCAAGCAGGACGAGGTATACCCCTGTCTATATGTCCCTTTTATTCGGCTGTGTGGGCGGTTGGTCTGCAACCAACTGCAGGGTTATCTTGTTCGGGACTGTTCAGTAAGGAATGGTTCCGGCCTTGTGTTGCAGGGGAGTTAGGGTGGCTCCTCGGTACTGTGATCTAGGCCACGTACTGTGACGGGCGGTACCCCAGTAGCCCTGCCATTGTATGGGATCCAATTTCCAATAAGCGCTGTACGTTTTGATTGTGCCCAACTATGTTGAAATGTGAGATGTAAGCATTTCAGCTATTTCTGTATTTTACTTGAAAACGCTAGACACTATTATAATATCACTGGATTACCTATGAAATGTTTTGGTTAGCGTAAGGTAAAAACTTACCCGTATTTATGTGTGGGAAGTCTTACGTGATACCTTTATTTTAAATGATTTTCAAAGTTAAACAACTTTAACCCATTTACTCATACCAGACCCATGTCTCACCCGGAGTTTGTATTTTGTTTTTCATAAACTCTCGGGTACCCAAATTTTTACGGGTAGCCAAGGGATTCAGGTTAGCTTTGACAAATTCTGGAGGAGTTGGAGCAGGAGACCAGACGTATGTAGCTATCTATATAGTTCCGCTGTGTTAGTTAGTTTATGATATTTGAGGTGTATCTCCTGACTGATATGTATATAATAGTCATGTTGTATGATATTGTATAACTCTGATGTATATAACTATGTAATAGTTATGTTGATATATTATATTTTATTCCATTCCGCTGTGAGATTCTGATGTTGTTATTCTTTCTTTCTTTTCTTTTCTATTTCTACCCCTTTCTTTCTTATTGATGACACGTCTTCCTGGGCATAGGAAGCCGGGTCGTCACAGGTGGTATCAGAGCATCGGTTGGTGATAACCTTGGCTCTTGTAGGAATTACTCATATAATAGAGTCAGTAGAACTCTAAAATGAGTTTGAGTGTACTAATAGATATGAGTGCGTATTTGTTAGTGAATATAAAGAGGTTTTAAATTGCGTTGATTGATTTATTGAGTGGTATATGAACCTTCGTCGGCACAGCCTCGAAAACTGTATCGAAGGGGTTTCTAAACACTTAAATAAAGCAATTCGACACAATATTGATTTTCAAAGTGGGTGAATGAAATAATTTCATCCAAAACCATATTTTGATATAAAAGAAATATTTTCTGAAATTATTATATATATTTGGATGTGTGATTGTTAATACTACAACCAAATAAAATTTAAATTTGAGTGGTCTATAAACAAATAAAATTGTCTAAGTATGATATTTAATACTAAAGGAATATAACTAAAATTAGATTAAACAAGAATTTAAGTCCCGGAAATTTGAAAGGTGTTTAAATAAATTTGAAACAAAGGATTTGGGAATTTAAAATTTTGAGAATGTTTGAAATGTTTTTTCAAAGATTTGAAGGCAATAATGGGATATTGTTTTGAAAAATATTGTTGAATGAAAATTGTTCGGAAAGAAATTGTAAAGGTAAGGAAGCACTGAACTCACTTCAAGTTGCTGGAAAATAATCCTGATGATGATGGCCACATCATCAGTGTTCATTTTTGAGTTTCTAAAGTGATGGATTGCTACCAGGATAGTTGGTTATGATATTGTTTGGGGTTGTTGGGTATACAAGTTGTTTTAAAATTTTCAAAAGAGAAAATTTGTTTTAGTGAAAACAAGTGTTTGGAATTTGAAAATTTGATTTGATATACCAAGTAGGTATGTGTAGTTATCATTTCAAAATGGTTTTGGAAATGAAAACCGGGCAATTGAATTTTAAGAAAATTCTATTTAATAATGTGAAAGGTTTGAATAAATCAACTATTGAACTTGTAAAGTAAAGTTGATATTAATAAAAAGAAATCGGGAATTTTAATCCCGGAATTAAATGTAACAACCCTGTATTTTCTGATTATTGCAATTGTATATTTTAATTATTTTAATTTAAATTCCTAATTTACAAAAAAACTTTATTTTATTTATTAAAATGAATATATTTTGTTAATTGAAATACAAATGTTGATTTTGATGTGGATTTGAATTTCAATCATGCATAAATTGAATATTTCCAGAAAAGTGAATTTGGTCAATCAGGTCAAACTTTGACTTTTAAATTTAAATTTTAAAAGTTTTAAAATTTTAATTTTACCTTTTTTTATGAAAGTAAATAAAATTTCAAGAACAATGCTTTTCGTTTCGTTGAAATCCGAATAATACTGTGAAAGTTATGCTTTTACAAAATTGGGTGTAAATTGTTTTATTTGACAATATTGTTTATTTTAAATTATATAGATAATTTTTATTTGTCATATCTTATTATAAATTGTATTATATGTTATGTTACATATATTTTTACCATTTAAATATTTTTAAAGAGATGTTTGAAATTTTCCAAAGCTTATTGAATTTATTTTCTATTTTTAAAGCCTAGTTTCTATTTTCTTCGCTATTTTCTTCATTTAAATTATATTTAAATAAATATTTATATATTTATTTGTGAATGCATTTTAGTTTATGTTATTATCTTTGTTATAAATATTTTTACAAGTACATAAAGATTTTCCAAAGTTCATTGCATTTATTTTTCATATTTTCAAGACTAGTTTGCAATTTTTGCTGTTTTATTAATTAAATTATATGTAATTAATATTTATTTATTTTGTTTACTTGTTTAATTTATTTTTGAGTTTATTTTATCTTTATTTATCAGTATTTTAAATGTATTTAAAATTACAAAATGAATTAGAGAAATATGAAGAGTTTAAAACCTTTCATTTACCTTTGACTTTTCACCTCCTTGCCTTTTCAATTTCATCATATGCATTCAATTGGGGCTGTTCCTTATACCATCTTCAGCCGTATTTTTTTTTTCTTCATTTTTCACGAAATTTCTTCCTCCTCATCTATGAAAATTTTAGCCTCCATCATCTCCAAGAGTTTGGTAAAATTCTTTTTCTTTTCCATTGCTTTTCTACTTGTTTATGTTGTTTTCACTTGCTTTCTCACCCTTGTAGCTCAGCCCCTTGCTCCTCCTTCACCATGGCTGCCACCACCACCACCTGAGCCAGCCTCCACCACCTCCTCTACAGCCCTAAGCCACTGGCCATGCACCCATGTGACCAAATCCAACAATATCTACAGAAACTTCACCTATATGCACCATAGCCAATCACCTATGCCTTCATCACTTTCAACCACCCGTTGGCCGCCACCTACTCCACCTCCACCATCCATGGATGACCTGGAACCCGCTGCCACACCATCCTACAGCCCACTACAGTGATGGCCGCACCATGCTAGCTTGTGGCCGAACCCATATGTTGCATAGGATCCATGGTAGTTGCATTGTAGTGTTAGTTCCATGCACTTATCTCTCTACCATGCTTTGCTCCATCATTTTCCCATGCTAGGCCGACCTTTAGGAACCCATACCAGATCCAAACCATGCCTTTAGCCGTGCCATTTCAGATCTGGAGCTGAAGCATAGGTGGTAGAAAGCAAGTGCAAACACTTTGGATTTGTTTATGCATCCAATTCTATCATTGTTTAATGGTATTTTGTGTTGAAACTTATGTGTTGTTATACTTGTTTTGTTGAATGTATCTAAGGGAATTGATACTTTGGCTCTCCCACTCATCTTTGTGTCGTGTTATCGTTCTTGTTGGGATCTCATTCGTGCATTCGTTGTTGTGTCTCCAGCTCAAACAAGTGAGTTATCCTCACCAGACAATATGTACATATATAACTAGTAAATTGACCCCTTTTGAATCTGTAAAATGCATTATCATGTTACATATGCTATATTATGATTATATGATGTTCACCCATGCTTAAACACCTATTATAACATCTGTTACTGTTATATTATGTTGTTCTGTTATTTTTATCAGTTTATCACACTGCAAGTTCCCTTTAGATTAGAATCACTATGGGTTGAAGTGATACATACCCGAACGGACTTTAGAATAGGGGAAAATCGTTATGGGCTGAAATGATAGGCCTGAGCAATTTTCATTTTATTTCATTTACTTGGGACGACGGGTTTGAAATGATAAAACCCGGATTTTCTTTGTAAATTACGGGTTGAAATGATACATTACCCGTATCACTTTACCTAGGCTAGAAAATTATATACAGCCCGTAGTTAAAATATATTTTTCTAAAATTTTTAAAAATATGTTTGAAATGTAAATATTATAATATTTTGATTTAAAACATAATTAAAAATGATTTTTGTAAAGTATTATTGATTTTTTTGGAAATTTATAGGTTAAATAAATTATGGAAAAGTTAGAAAATTTAAATGTAAGTTATTTTGGAAATTTTGATTTAATTATAATTGGAAATTAAATTAAATATGAAATTATGATAAATTTATGATAATTTGAATTTAAAATGAATTTAAAATGATTTTATAATATATTAATGATTTTTGAGTAAAGTTAAAAAAATGAAAGGGATGATTATTTAAGTTGAAATTTTGAAATATAACCAAATGGGAATTTGTGAATTTGGCTTAAAAGTGAATTTTAAGTTAAGTGAATAAAATTGAAATTAAGTTATATTTTGAAATTTAAACTTAAGTGTTAAGTTGAAAAATAATTTAATGAATTTAAATTTGAATGTTGAAATCTAATAAGTGAATTATTATTAAATCTTGATTTTTGAATGGAAATTTAACTTTATAAAATCATGAACTTAAGGAAAATTAAATGTTGTTTATAAATGTGAAAATGTATGATTTTATAAGTTAAAAATATTTTAAATAAAAATATAATTGGTTGTGAAATTATATTGAATATTTGAAGTTAATTAACTGCATTTTTGAAATGCTATTAATTGCAATTTAAATGATATTACAGCATTTGTAAATGATGTAGTTGATGATAATGAACTAAAAAGCTAAATTGAATTAAAGGCTATTATAGCAATCTTTTTAAGTGCTATAATTGTTGAATTTAACTAAGTTTATTTGATTTATTAAGTAAACCCTATTACAACATTTTTAAAAATGCTGTCTTTTGTTAAATTGAACTGTTTTGAATGTAACTTTCCATAGCGTTTTCTAAATGCTGCGAAAAGTGAATTTTCACTGTTTTGATAAACTTAAGTGAATAAATAAACTTTGGAAGTTGAAATTTTTGGAAATTTAATAATTTAATTATTAAATATAATAACTTCATTTTAATGATTTAAAATGATTTTTGAAATATAAACTGTTTGGAAATGTAAATTGAAATGGTATTTTAAATTGAATAAAATGAATAATGATTTGAAATGAATGTGGTTTTGAAAAGATATAATATTTTGGTTTATTAAAATGATTTGAAATGAAGTTTTGGAAAGATATGATATTTTTGATATATTAAAATGATTGAAAGGACTTGAAATGGATATGATATTTTTGATATATTAAAATGATTGAAATGAGGTTTTGAAATGATATGATATTTTGATATATTAAAATGATTTGAAATGTGGTTTTGAAATGATATATATTTTGATATATTAAAATGATTTGAAATGTGGTTTTGAAATGATATGATATTTTGATATATTAAAATGATTTGAAATGTGGTTTTGAAAAGATATGATATTTTGATATATTAAAATGATTTGACAAGAATTTCTGGAAAGATATGATGTTTTAAAATGGTTTGGAATTAATTTAATCATTATTTTGATAAAGATTTGGATTTGAAATGATATCCTATTTTGAAGTATAAACATTATTTTAAAAGTTATAACTACGGGTTATAATAACGATTGGTTGGCAAAGAGACCGGGATCGGATATCTGGCATACTCTCTGTCGATACCGAAAACCACTTTGACAACCGTGTACGCGGTGGAGATTCCAGAATGAAGTAGGATGGTGGCGACGTTCTTGAGGTATATTACGTGGACCCAACTCCCGTGAGTTGGCATAAGGTGGCTAAAACAGGAGCGATCTCGGGCCAAGTGAGGTCATTCCTCCGATCGGACACATTCCTTCGATTCTATACTCTTACTTGTGATTGATTAGATGGCCATCCTCCGATTTTGATTGGGAGTGTGTTCCGAGGTGGGCGTATGTGGCTGCTGCGTTACCACCAGCCCGTGTGCGTAATTGGTATATCTACCCTGGCATTGCCTTGTGTGCCGTGTCACCTACCATACCGAGCCTTTACTACGAGTTTGTTTTTCTCCCGTAGCCCGTGTGGTATCCTCTGACAGTCACCCGGAGTGGAGATGGCATGATATTGGATGGACTACTGGGACTATTATGTGTGAAGGGTGATATGGGTAGCCCGGAACGCTATTTAAAAGTATGTTTATTTTACTGTAGACATTATTATAATAGCGAAATATTACTACATAGTAAATAGTTTAACGGATCCTTAAAGGATGGGCGGTCTCAGGCATCCTTTAAGTTACTTGTACCTTATTACAGTTCATTTGAGTTGGTTTACATTATATAAGTATATATTGTCCTGACTCGAGTGTTTGTATTTTTATTTACGCTCGGGTCAGCCTGAGTTATTCACAGATTTGGATTCCACTTTCTGGAGATTGGAATCGCTGGAGATTATCTGCTTATCTAGTTTTATCTATTCCAGTTCTGTTGTTCTATTCAGCTTGTACTTGGTTATCATCTTAAGAGTTCTGTTGTACTTTATTTAGTCTGTTGTATTTTATTTAACTCTGATATATTTATATAGTGGCTTCATGAACTACTATTTCTTTTACTTCCGCTGCATTATTAAATACTCTGTGCCTGTGATCTGTGATTTTATTTACTGTATATTCTGAGATTTGCCAAATTTTATTTACAATGCGGTATTTTGAGCAATTCAAGTCCGACATGTGCGGATGCGAATGGTTGAAAATATCGGGTTGTTACAGTTGGTATCAGAGCTTTGGTAGCTCTAGGAAAAACTCAGTATATAGGGTAAATGTATTTGCAGAATCACTTTCATTCGAGTTTAAACCTCTTCCTTTTTGACTCGATTCCTTTGAATTTTGGAACATTCCCCGTGGTTCCAAAATCCATTCATGTCCCTCACTATTTATCTTCTTTTGTTTCTGGAGTATCCCATAACTCCACTTCAAAAGATCTTCATAATGAGTCGGCGGTCTCGCCAACCTCAAATTTATTTGTAAAAGGGGAAAACCCCTTTACAACAACATCGATTCACCAGAGATTCTATATCCTCGGTTTAGATGCTAGTATCTCTTATAATTTCGAACTCTACATCTTGAGATCGAATGTCGATTTACCCAAGAAATCCACATCGATCTTATTCTTTAAGTCACGGTTGACGCGGTTAAGGTTGCCCGCGATTTATATAAATTCATCCATCTCCCTATTCTGTTATTTAATCATCTCATCTTTGTTTCCAACTTATCTTCAAATTATTCTTGAAGTGTATTTGTAAACTAATATTTAAAATGTTTTATATATTGTGTTGTTTGAGTTGTTGATGTTGATTTGGGTTTCTAATCGATTCGTCTGATCAACGCTATCGATAAGATTTCCAAAACACTTGAACAGAGCAAACTGACACAATATGTTTTTAAAATTTAGTAATGAAATAAATTTTGTGAAATAAATTTTGTAACTATATTATAAATCTTTATCTGGATTTTTATTTGAATTGGTTGTTAAGAAATAATATTTGATTTATATATCATTTTCTATTGTTTCATATATCTAATTGAACTATAAAACATGGTTATAAATTTATTTGGAAATTTAAAATGAATGTAAAACAAGAATTTGAGGATTTAATTTCCGATGGATTTCAAACTTGGTGTTTAAAGTTTTAAAGGATATATTATTTAAAGTATTTTGGAATAGAAATTTGTTTCCAAATAATTTTAAAGTTTAAAACTAGTGCTCTTCTCTTTGTCGCTGGAAAATAACTTCGGTGATGACTGCAGCATCACCGACATTCATTTTCGAGTTTCGAAGTAAAGTGACCATTCTGTAGTCTTGCTACAGTTTTGATTTGGGAAGATTTTATTGATTTTAATTTCTAAAATAAGACTGGATTTATAACATATGCTGATATATGATTTGAATTTGAATGGATATATATATATATATATAGTGTATATGAGCATTTATTTATCTCTAAATAGTTTGGAATTTATCGGAAATTTAATTCCTAAATTTTATCTTCAAAGATAATTTCTAAGTATAATTTCAAGATTTGGATAAATATTCAAGCTTGAAATAATTGAATTAGAAAGTTTTATTTGTATAATACACAATTTCATTCCAATATAACTTACCTTAATTTTCAGAAGTTGAATATGTAATTGGATAATATACAATATAAAAAAAAGGATTTTATAAATAAAATTTGAGTGGTTATTATAAATGTTATATACTTAAATTTTTGTTATAAAAGGATTAACAGAGGTAAATAAAGAAAAAGGGTAATGGAATAATTTATAATATAAAATGATGATAAAGGAACTAAGAATAAATTTAAGGCAGTTGCAATGAGTGTGAGTATATTTAACATAGGTGATAAAATATATTGAGAGGAATAAATTTAATTTTAATTAGTAGTGAAGAAGAATTAAATTTTATTTGGTACATTTTGAGTATAATAAAAGATTTTTCAAATACATGATTTTAGGGATTTGTTAATTTAAGATAATTGGATGATAAGATAATGAAATTAGAGATGCTTAAGATTTATTTGACTATGTAAAATTAATTTTCAGTTTAAGTTGAAATTTTATGGTTTCAAATTTATTATTTTATTTTGTTTTTCAAACTATCTTTTGGTTGTCCTAATTTCCCTTATCTTGCTACAGAATGGGAGGCTATTGCATATACCAGTCTGTTTAGAAATCTTTCTATAATCTTTAAAAATCTTCGGTACTCATCTTTGAATCTAAGCACTGCTTGCCATCTACAGACCGTCGGTCAAACGGGAAGGGTGAATCAGATTCTAAAAGATTTTTTTCCATGCTTGTGTTCTTGATTCTGGAAGATCTTGGAAAGATCATCTCCACATTGTTAAACTTACCTATAGCAATAGTTATCAGGTATAATTTTAATCTTCTTGTCATCTTGTCTTAATACTATTTCATTCAATCTTTTTCTGTGCTTTCCCATACCTCATTACTTTTCGGGGACGAAAAGTTTTGAGTGGGGGAGAGTGTAACAACCCTGTATTTTCTGATTATTGTAATTGTATATTTTAATTATTTTAATTTAAATTCCTAATTTAAAAAAAAACTTTATTTTATTTATTAAAATGAATATATTTTGTTAATTGAAATACAAATGTTGATTTTGATGTGGATTTGAATTTCAATCATGCATAAATTGAATATTTCCAGAAAAGTGAATTTTGGTCAATCTGGTCAAACTTTGACTTTTAAATTTAAATTTTAAAAGTTTTAAAATTTTAATTTTACCTTTTGTTATGAAAATAAATAAAATTTCAAGAACAATGCTTTTCGTGTCGTTGAAATCCGAATAATACTGTGAAAGTTATGCTTTTACAAAATTGGGTGTAAATTGTTTTATTTAACAATATTGTTTATTTTAAATTATATAGATAATTTTTATTTGTCATATATTATTATAAATTGTATTGTATGTTATGTTACATATATTTTTACCATTTAAATATTTTTAAAGAGATGTTTGAAATTTTCCAAAGCTTATTGAATTTATTTTCTATTTTTAAAGCCTAGTTTCTATTTTCTTTGCTATTTTCTTCATTTAAATTATATTTAAATAAAAATTTATATATTTATTTGTGAATGCGTTTTACTTTATGTTATTATCTTTGTTATAAATATTTTTACAAGTACATAAAGATTTTCCAAAGTTCATTGCATTTATTTTTCATATTTTCAAGACTAGTTTGCAATTTTTGCTGTTTTATTAATTAAATTATATGTAATTAATATTTATTTATTTTGTTTACTTGTTTAATTTATTTATGAGTTTATTTTATCTTTATTTATCAGTATTTTAAATGTATTTAAAATTACAAAAAGAATTAGAGAAATATGAAGAGCTTAAAACCTTTCATTTACCTTTGACTTTTCACCTCCCTGCCTTTTCAATTTCATCATATGCATTCAATTGGGGCTGTTCCTTATACCATCTTCAGCCGTATTTTTTTTTTCTTCCTTTTTCACGAAATTTCTTCCTCCTCATCTCTGAAAATTTTAGCCTCCATCATCTCCAAGAGTTTGGTAAAATTCGTTTTCTTTTCCATTGCTTTTCTACTTGTTTATGTTGTTTTCACTTGCTTTCTCACCCTTGTAGCTCAGCCCCTTGCTCCTCCTTCACCATGGCTGCCACCACCACCACCTGAGCCAGCCTCCACCACCTCCTCTACAGCCCCAAGCCACTGGCCATGCACCCATGTGACCAAATCCAACAATATCTACACAAACTTCACCTATATGCACCATAGCCAATCACCTATGCCTTCATCACTTTCAACCACCCGTTGGCCGCCACCTACTCCACCTCCACCATCCATGGATAACCTGGAACCCGCTGCCAAACCATCCTACAGCCCACTACAGTGATGGCCGCACCATGCTAGCTTGTGGCCGAACCCATATGTTGCATAGGATCCATGGTAGTTGCATTGTAGTGTTAGTTCCATGCACCTATCTCTCTACCATGCTTTGCTCCATCATTTTCCCATGCTAGGCCGACCTTTAGGAACCCAGACCAGATCCAAACCATGCCTTTAGCCGTTCCATTTCAGATCTGGAGCTGAAGCATAGGTGGTAGAAAGAAAGTGCAAACACTTTGGATTTGTTTATGCATCCAATTCTATCATTGTTTAATGGTATTTTGTGTTGAAACTTATGTGTTGTTATACTTGTTTTGTTGAATGTATCTAAGGGAATTGATACTTTGGCACTCCCACTCATCTTTGTGTCGTGTTATCGTTCTTGTTGGGATCTCATTCGTGCATTCGTTGTTGTGTCTCCAGCTCAAACAAGTGAGTTATCCTCACCAGACAATATGTACATATATAACTAGTAAATTGACCCCTTTTGAATCTGTAAAATGCATTATCATGTTACATATGCTATATTATGATTATATGATGTTCACCCATGCTTAAACACCTATTATAACATCTGTTACTGTTATATTATGTTGTTCTGTTATTTTTATTAGTTTATCACACTGCAAGTTCCCTTTAGATTAGAATCACTATGGGTTGAAGTGATACATACCCGAACGGACTTTAGAATAGGGGAAAATCGTTATGGGCTGAAATGATAGGCCTGAGCAATTTTCATTTTATTTCATTTACTTGGGACGACGGGTTTGAAATGATAAAACCCGGATTTTCTTTGTAAATTACGGGTTGAAATGATACATTACCCGTATCACTTTACCTAGGCTAGAAAATTATATACAGCCCGTAGTTAAAATATATTTTTCTAAAATTTTTAAAAATATGTTTGAAATGTAAATATAATAATATTTTGATTTAAAACATAATTAAAAATGATTTTTGTAAAGTATTATTGATTTTTTTGGAAATTTATAGGTTAAATAAATTATGGAAAAGTTAGAAAATTTAAATGTAAGTTATTTTGGAAATTTTGATTTAATTATAATTGGAAATTAAATTAAATATGAAATTATGATAAATTTATGATAATTTGAATTTAAAATGGATTTAAAATGATTTTATAATATATTAATGATTTTTGAGTAAAGTTAAAAAAATGAAAGGGATGATTATTTAAGTTGAAATTTTGAAATATAACCAAATGGGAATTTGTGAATTTGGCTTAAAAGTGAATTTTAAGTTAAGTGAATAAAATTGAAATTAAGTTATATTTTGAAATTTAAACTTAAGTGTTAAGTTGAAAAATAATTTAATGAATTTAAATTTGAATGTTGAAATTTAATAAGTGAATTATTATTAAATCTTGATTTTTGAATGGAAATTTAACTTTATAAAATCATGAACTTAAGGAAAATTAAATGTTGTTTATAAATGTGAAAATGTATGATTTTATAAGTTAAAAATGTTTTAAATAAAAATATAATTGGTTGTGAAATTATATTGAATATTTGAAGTTAATTAACTGCATTTTTGAAATGCTATTAATTGCAATTTAAATGATATTACAGCATTTGTAAATGATGTAGTTGATGATAATGAACTAAAAAGCTAAATTGAATTAAAGGCTATTATAGCAATCTTTTTAAGTGCTATAATTGTTGAATTTAACTAAGTTTATTTGATTTATTAAGTAAACCCTATTACAACATTTTTAAAAATGCTGTCTTTTGTTAAATTGAACTGTTTTGAATGTAACTTTCCATAGCGTTTTCTAAATGCTGCGAAAAGTGAATTTTCACTGTTTTGATAAACTTAAGTGAATAAATAAACTTTGGAAGTTGAAATTTTTGGAAATTTAATAATTTAATTATTAAATATAATAACTTCATTTTAATGATTTAAAATGATTTTTGAAATATAAACTGTTTGGAAATGTAAATTGAAATGGTATTTTAAATTGAATAAAATGAATAATGATTTGAAATGAATGTGGTTTTGAAAAGATATAATATTTTGGTTTATTAAAATGATTTGAAATGAAGTTTTGGAAAGATATGATATTTTTGATATATTAAAATGATTGAAAGGACTTGAAATGGATATGATATTTTTGATATATTAAAATGATTGAAATGAGGTTTTGAAATGATATGATATTTTGATATATTAAAATGATTTGAAATGTGGTTTTGAAATGATATATATTTTGATATATTAAAATGATTTGAAATGTGGTTTTGAAATGATATGATATTTTGATATATTAAAATGATTTGAAATGTGGTTTTGAAAAGATATGATATTTTGATATATTAAAATGATTTGACAAGAATTTCTGGAAAGATATGATGTTTTAAAATGGTTTGGAATTAATTTAATCATTATTTTGATAAAGATTTGGATTTGAAATGATATCCTATTTTGAAGTATAAACATTATTTTAAAAGTTATAACTACGGGTTATAATAACGATTGGTTGGCAAAGAGACCGGGATCGGATATCTGGCATACTCTCTGTCGATACCGAAAACCACTTTGACAACCGTGTACGCGGTGGAGATTCCAGAATGAAGTAGGATGGTGGCGACGTTCTTGAGGTATATTACGTGGACCCAACTCCCGTGAGTTGGCATAAGGTGGCTAAAACAGGAGCGATCTCGGGCCAAGTGAGGTCATTCCTCCGATCGGACACATTCCTTCGATTCTATACTCTTACTTGTGATTGATTAGATGGCCATCCTCCGATTTTGATTGGGAGTGTGTTCCGAGGTGGGCGTATGTGGCTGCTGCGTTACCACCAGCCCGTGTGCGTAATTGGTATATCTACCCTGGCATTGCCTTGTGTGCCGTGTCACCTACCATACCGAGCCTTTACTACGAGTTTGTTTTTCTCCCGTAGCCCGTGTGGTATCCTCTGACAGTCACCCGGAGTGGAGATGGCATGATATTGGATGGACTACTGGGACTATTATGTGTGAAGGGTGATATGGGTAGCCCGGAACGCTATTTAAAAGTATGTTTATTTTACTGTAGACATTATTATAATAGCGAAATATTACTACATAGTAAATAGTTTAACGGATCCTTAAAGGATGGGCGGTCTCAGGCATCCTTTAAGTTACTTGTACCTTATTACAGTTCATTTGAGTTGGTTTACATTATATAAGTATATATTGTCCTGACTCGAGTGTTTGTATTTTTATTTACGCTCGGGTCAGCCTGAGTTATTCACAGATTTGGATTCCACTTTCTGGAGATTGGAATCGCTGGAGATTATCTGCTTATCTAGTTTTATCTATTCCAGTTCTGTTGTTCTATTCAGCTTGTACTTGGTTATCATCTTAAGAGTTCTGTTGTACTTTATTTAGTCTGTTGTATTTTATTTAACTCTGATATATTTATATAGTGGCTTCATGAACTACTATTTCTTTTACTTCCGCTGCATTATTAAATACTCTGTGTCTGTGATCTGTGATTTTATTTACTGTATATTCTGAGATTTGCCAAATTTTATTTACAATGCGGTATTTTGAGCAATTCAAGTCCGACATGTGCGGATGCGAATGGTTGAAAATATCGGGTTGTTACATTAAATGTAACTTAAGTAAATGAAAATAAGAAAATATACCTGAGTTTAACCTGAGATAAGCTAAATGGAATTGAAGTTCAAAATGAACTTATTTGGATGTAAAATTTGAAGGTAAAATGGTTGTAATTGTGAGGTGGAAATTTATACCTTAAGACAGTAAGTGCTATATATATATTTATAATCCGAAATTGTGGTTATAAGGTGAAATGGCTCAAATGAGCAATATAAGCTTTTAAGTAAACAAATAAGCTTTGAACTCATATATTGAGAAATAAAATTTAAAAAGAATGGTAAGTAGCTAGATTAACTAAAGTGGAGTGGAAATAAAACTGAATTCAAATGAATTCAATCGAGTTATATATAATATTGATTGGGAAAAAATTCTTAAGTGAATAAGTAAATGTAGACCAAGTAATCCTTCGATTTGGATAAAATAGAATTGGAATAAGTTGTAAACAAATCTAATTCAAGCATAAATTGAATGACTTTATTTTAAATTCAAGAAAATGAATTGTTAATGTAAATTAAGATTTAAGAATGGATAAAAGGATAAACTAATCAGTAAATTAGTTGGAATTTGATTAAAGGAAAAATCAAATCAAAGATTTAAATGGAATTGGTGAAATAAAATAAACCTAAGTTGTTAGGTGGAACAGTTTGAAGGAAATAAATGACTTAAGTAAATTGTGAGATGATTGTTTAAAATATTGGTTGTCGAGTTTAATAAAATGGTTTAGAATCAAACTTTTTAAAAAAAATAAAAGAAAATGCAATGAAAGGATTGTGAATAAATTAATTGTGGTGGAGTCGAGTGTAAATTGAGTTGGAATCAATTTAAGATTTGCTATAAAGCTTAAGTGATTGTTTATTCACAATAATACTGTTGAATTGCATAAGGAAATGGATTGTTTAAAGTAAATGGGATTGAATAAAATTTTATGAATTATTAGAAGCATAATAAGATGATTTTGAATATGAGTCTGTTTTGCTTAAGCAAGTAAGTTGTAAATCACTTAAACTAAAGGGAATAATTTGGAAATGGGTTGGAAATACTTGTAATAAGTGTTGAACCCTTACATATGTGCTTATATAAATATGTAATGCTAAACTAATGGAGACTCTGTCAAAACTTTTCAGAATTTGAAAACTATAAAAAAAAAATTAATTAGCAACAGAAAGATTTTCAAATTGGAAATTGAAAATAAATTAGTGGATTAAATTAATTTATAATAATGATAGAAATCAGTTATGAATGAAAGATAGTCAATAAAATTTAATATTCAGAGTTGAAGAAAATTTGAATTCACATGGAATTAGAAATTCAAATTGAAAATAAGTGAATATAAGAGGATATAAAGGCTATAATGGTAGAGTAATAATATAAGGGAATATATAATGCTTATATTAAAACTTAAGAAATGGATGGTGAAACACTTAAGTAAAATTTGATATTGGGAAAATTTATTCCAAGTGGATAGAATCAGAATAATGGGAATAAAAGAAAATTGATATGGTTGATAATCAATGGATATAAATACGTAGGATGTACGTATATTATTTTATTCGCATAACAATATTATCCAGATTCGAGCACAGAATTTCGAGATAGTTATATCAATCCGAGTTAGGATTTTTCACTCGATTTTTGACGACGAACCATGATTTTGGATTTTGATTGGTTCTGGAAATTCTCTATCTTAGTTATGACTATGCAAGGAGAATGAAAGTTTTGATCAAGAAACCAGATCTGAGTCCGCACTAGGAAGTCGGGTGGACAATACTAGTTCGGAAGAGAAATTGTGTGATCGAGCGAGCGATCAAATTTTATATTGCGTACGAATGGTATATGTACATCGTACGGGCTTGATTGAATAGATATTGAATTCTATAAAGAAATCAATAAAATTTAGGAAAGAATTGATACTGTAGATTTCAGAATTGAATTGCCAGAGTGAATATCTAGAATGTATTGTATATTCCATATATCCCATCTAAGGAAATGTGTTTATGATTCATCATTGGTTGTTCATCCAGTAATTCAGGAATTTGGAAATTTAAATCCAATTTAACTGTGGTCAGGAATCCAGTTTGGATTGTTGATCATTGAGAAACAAACTCTCGACAGTTTTAGTAAGACTTATCCAAATTTATGTCCAGATAACTAGTAGTGTTGTTGGAATTGACTGTTTGATTGTTTGTTTTGTATGGATGATATGTATGTTTGGATTGTTAATATTAAGTTTTTGAATTAACTGTTGTTTAAATTTCGGGGACGAAATTCTTTTAAGGGGGGAGGAATGTGGCATCCCGGAATTTTGACGCTATTATTATTATTATAAGTTTTTGATCAAATTTAAATAAAATATAATATTTTAATTTATAAATAAATAAGATGTTGGATATTATTAGTTGTATATGTGTTATAAAGGAATATAGCTTTAAAATATAAAGCAGACTCTTTTAACAATATTCAAAAATTTAATCTGTATTATTCAATTAAATTAAAAGTTATGTATGAATAATATGCAATACCAGATATATGAATGCAGTTAATAATAATAAGTATAATAACACAATCATATTCATATAAATATAAAATACATTAGTGCAAATACATTACAAATCAAATATTGGAAAGATTAAACCTTTAAATAAAAATAAGATTTGAGGAATGTTTCTAACAACTTTTATGATTAAAATAAAATAAGCTTATAAATATTTAACATGAGCTTCTATATAAATATAAATACTTATAAATATGGTTATAAACATGAGCTTCTATATATTTAGCATAAATATCACATAAAAGTAGGATCATAAACATAAGTACAAAATATGATGTGAATAAGATATAAATAAAAGTGTTAACTATGTAAAGACAAATATAAATAATCTGTAAACCAAGAGACAAATATCTTTAAACAGAAATTAACTTATCTGCAAACATATGAAATTGGTCAAAATCAGTGTATAAATTTGTGTTCAAAATATTTGTGTCAGCCAGTACTAATTAGTGTATACTAGTTCAAAGACAAAATCAAAGTTTGCCAGCAAGCATATTAGTACAAACACAAAAGAAAAACTGCAAATATCTATATACAAATCCTTGTGTCAGCTAGCATTTAATTATGTGTTAACATATGAGTAAACATATACATTAATTAGCCCACCTTTATATCTGGAAACATAATCTTTCAGCCGAAATTTGCCTTTAATTTCAGGTTTAGTACCTTCGTACATGATAAAATAAAGCAAGATATTATATTATGGTAAAGCTTGCTCCAGAAGTCATTAAGTTCAAAGTTATAAATATTTGTATACATCATCTTTATCCCTTAGCTCATTTGTAACTGAAAAGGGCAAAGTAATATAAATAAAAACTGCATATTTTCAAGCAAAGGGGAAATTTACAGAAAGTCAAGCTACAGTTTTCTTTCTTCATCAAGCAACTAGCCTTTGTTTCATCAGTAAGCTATTTGGGTGAGTAAACTTATTTTAAATCCAACTTTTAATATGTAGTTCAAGAAGAAATTGTTATGTGAATGATTTAAAATTCTGGAATGCTTGCTATTTACTTTGAATACTGTATATTATGTTCTTCCAGATTTCATTTCGCTGAGGCAAAGAAAATAGAGGATATATCATACTTCATATATATATATAAATCATTTCCTATAATTAGTAACTAAACTAAATAAATTTGTGTTTATGCTAAAGATTAGGTTGGTAATAAGTTTTGTTCTAGTGGCTGTGAGATATAGTTACTGTAAACACAAATTTACAGTAACCTTAAAACAAAGACCAAAATTCGAGTAACTCGAATTGTAAACTTGAACTTATAAATTGAAATAATATGCAAAGCTATGATTTTTAAGACAATAATCATAATTTTTAATCCACTATTCACATAGCAGCTAGTCAGTGAACCAAATTTGCTTTTATATGAATTTCTGAAGATTCTTTCAATAATTATTGACGAAAATCGAGAAGAAGCTTAAGTGGTTTTGTGAGATCACTAGAAAAATTCTAAAAAAATTTATTAATGCAAGATTTTTAAGGGAAGATCAAAAGTAGGGTTTTCAGGGATCGAAGTTTTGAGCTCTGTTCATTTGAAGGTCGCATCGTCGTGGCGCAACCGAGTGCTATGGAATTTCGAGAGGTGCTCGAGTGTGTTGTTGGCGAGATATGGCCGAAGCCTTGTCGTGTCAGATGGTCGTGAACGCGAGAGCGAGGAGAATTTGAATACCGTGGTTTTTGTTGCAGTTCGACATTTTTGGCCTTATTTTGATTTCGAGTCGTACGCGTTTTACTGGGAAGTGTTGGTTGAGAGACGCGTGCGTATTAATATGTTTCTACAGTTTTAACTTAAGCTTTAAAAAAAAGAAACAGGGAAGAAAAGAACAGGGGAAGAAGAAGAGAAGGGAACGCAGGAGAGTGACGCGAGAAACATTCAGGAAGATGTCGAGTACGACCCGAGTTAAGGTGTTGTTCTCTTCGGTTTTCAATACTCCCAGGAATTTGCTACCTATCATGTTAAGTTATAGTTAAAGAAGTTTGTGTAAATTATGTTAGTCGGTGTTGACTAAATTGTTTAAGCCACGTTAAATTTTTAGCTTTGCAGAAAATGAATGAGTAATTAATTTTGATCAAGTTAATTATGCATGTAATAAAACTTTATAATTGTAATTTAATGGTAGTTCAAATGTAATCAATTTTATAATTATAATTTAATAAGTAGTTCCAAACGGAATCAAAATTGTAGTTAAAGATTTTAATGATAATCTTGTGGAATCATTTGAAATTAAGAATTTAATTAATCATTTGAAGTTGATTAATTAACAAATCGTAGTTAACAAATTAAGTAAATAATTAATGATTGAACGATTAAGTTAATTAATAAGTAATGGTTGATTAAGCAATTAGTAATAATTAATTGGGTAATTGAGTTTATAAATCAATAATTAAGGTTATTGATTAGTAATTAAGAATTAAATCATTAATTAAGTGAATAATTAATAGGTAATTAATGAATTGAAATAAGTTAATTTATTAGTAATTGATTAAGCAAAGAATAAAATATAATTTATTTGAAGTATGCAATTAAGTTTTAAACAAATCAAACTTGTTGATATGAATCAATGACTCTATTTGATTGCCTCTGAAGTTTATTTATATCCTGTAATGCTCTGTGATATTTTGGATATATCTGTGATGATTATGTATGATTTATCTGTGTTAAATTGCCATATGATTTATCTGATGTTATTTATCTGTATTTAATTGTTATATGAATTCAATTGTTAAATTTAAACTGTTAAGTTAATTAGACAACTTGGACTTTAAAATGGCATTTGAATTTCGATGAGACCGGGATCGGAAGAATCAATTTGATTCGCCGAAAACCACATCGATCCAATTTAAACGTTAGGTCGTGAATCCTGAAATGAAGATTGAGATGGTGTTTTCAGAATGCAAAGGTTATCGTCGTTAACTCTGAGGGTGATTCCAAAATGAGTGTAACGAGATAATGCCTTCGGTTTCGTTCGAACCCGGAACGAACTTGTATGGATTGAATGCATTCAGCACATCGTAAGGCGGACGATGAGCATTCTAAGAAATATGGTCTATAAAGGTAAACGCAGCCTCAAGCATCATCGACCGGGAATGGCTAAAACAGGGGATGTGCAGCAAGGTTAGGTGGGTCATGCAAAAGCAGGATGAGGTATACCCCTGTCTAGATGTCCCTTTTATTCGGCTGTGTGGGCGGTTGGTCTGCAGCCAACTGCGGGGTTATCTTGTTCGGGACTGTTCAGTAAGGAATGGTTCCGGCCTTGTGTTGCAGGGGAGTTAGGGTGGCTCTTCGGTACTGTGATCTAGGCCACATACTGTGACGGGCGGTACCCCAGTAGCCCTGCCATTGTATGGGATCCAATTTCCAATAAGCGTAGTACGTTTTGATTGTGCCCAACTATGTTGAAATGTGAGATGTAAGCATTTCAGCTATTTCTATATTTTACTTGAAAACCCTAGACACTATTGTAATATCACTGGATTTCCTATGAAATGTTTTGGTTAGCGTAAGGTAAAAACTTACCCGTATTTATGCGTGGGAAGTCTTACGTGATACCTTTATTTTAAATGATTTTCAAAGTTAAACAACTTTAACCCGTTTACTCATACCAGACCCATGTCTGACCCGGAGTTTGTATTTTGTTTTTCATAAACTCTCGGGTACCCAAATTTTTATGGGTAGCTAAGGGATTCGGTTTAGCTTTGACGAATTCTGGAGGAGTTGGAGCAGGAGACCAGAAGTATGTAGCTATCTATATAGTTCCGCTGTGTTAGTTAGTTTATGATATTTGAGGTGTATGTCCTGAGTGATATGTATATGATAGTCATGTTGTATGATATTGTATAACTCTGATGTATATAACTATGTAATAGTTATGTTGATATATTATATTTTATTCCATTCCAGTGTGAGATTCTGATGTTGTTATTCTTTCTTTCTTTTCTTTTCTATTTCTACCCCTTTCTTTCTTATTGATGACACGTCTTCCTGGGCATAGGAAGCCGGGTCGTCACATCATTAGTAATGAATAATTTTATTTTAAATCATTTGTTTTAGAATTTTATAAGTACAAAATAAAATGTATGAGTGCAAATGTAAGACAAGAATAAATAAAAAAGCTTTGATATGTACACATATGTATATCTCTTTTGAAATTAATGAGTTAAAAATGTTTTCTATAATACATAAAACATAAGAGATAAACAAATTCACAAATTTTAAAATGAAAAGGTTTAAACCATAAATTATAAATTTATTTAAATAAAGGTCCAAACATAAATTTTATATTTATTTAAAGAAGGGATTTAAACACTTAAGTTATAAATAAATTCAAGAAAAGGTTTAAACATAAATTTTGTGGTTTTTGACATTTGTAAGATGATTACAAAAGTAAGTAACAAGTGTAAAATAAATTCTAACTTACAATTACAAGTGTAAAACACAAAGACTAAAAATGACAAGTGTCATTTCTATTTCTTTTTATTTTTAAAAAATTTATAAACAAAAGGGAATTTATGTATATATGTACATCAACTTCCCTGCCTTCATTCTTTCTTCATACTTCATTTTCAAAAAATCAAAATCTGAATCAAAACAACAACAAGCCTGAAACAAACTACAGACCAGAAAAAGATTAAAAGAATACAAGTTCAACAGATCATCTTAGCAATCAAACTACAACCTGGATTATCAAAGTTCAAGTTCAAATATAACTTCCAGATCCAAGTATATCCAAGTTTGTAGAATTTAAATAAATACCAGATCAAACTAAGATCAAAAGCAAACCAGAACAAAATCAAAACTGTAAAACAAAGCTTCAGATCCAAACATCAACTAAAGCAAGCTTCAAATCAAAAAAAAAATACTTTCAGTTTCAAGCTTCCAGACCCTACTTCATTTTCAACAGCAAAAAGGTGAGCAAACTTTCATCTTGAATCCATTTTAATTCTTGATTTATGTGATGAAATCTGGGGATAATATAGTATGTTTAGATGTGAATGAATGTTTGTAAATAGGAAATGTCTGTGTGCATAGGAGTTATGTATGTATATCTTCCTCTGTTAAAAGACAAGTTCTAAAATTCATAAACAAATTCATATCTTTTTATTTATACAAATTCAAGCTACGATTTCTAAAGGAAAAATGATTGAAACATTATAATATCGTGGTTAAAATTAATTCCACGTTTTTATGTTGTGTATATATTTTAAAAATTGAAGACTAACAGAAGAAATTAGATATAAGTTGAAAATCAATGCTTAAGTTTTCGAGTTTGGATTCCATAATCAAGTTTGAAATAGAAAAGGATGATTTTAGAAAGTTATTTCAGGATTTTTCGATTAGTAAATTGTGAGAAATCGTGAGTTTACCAAATTTGGTATTATCATTGATCACCGACGATTGGCGAAGTGGAATTGGTTGTGGTTGATGCCGAGGGTAGCTTGAAGGATGCTGGTCATAGGAAAATAGTAATGGCATTTTTCCATCATCGTGGCGGCTTCACATCATCGAACTAGGGTTCGACTGTTAGTTTTTATAGGTGGGTTTGTCATGGCAAGTTCATCAGCATCGTGGGATCAAGTTGAACCGGACCTAGGGGAATCGAAGCAGGGGAGGTTGGTGAAGCCCTAGTCAAGGTTGCATGGACATCGGTGGTGATGGTTTGAGGCGTATTTTGATGAAATGTGTTGTTCTAGAATTGTTCGATTTTTTCTTGTTTTCGATTTGAGGTTCGAATTAGATTTCTGGGTGGTCGCGAGGCTTGAGGGGATCGCCGGCGACTTTCCGAAGGTCGTGGTGATGGTCAGAAGCAATCGGGTTGATCGTGCATGTGCACGATATATCAATGGTGTCTGGTGAAGTCTGGGTTTAGGAAGATTGTCGATTGGTTGGTGATGAGCTCGTGAAAATTGAAAGATAGACTTGAAGAAGATTAGAAATAAGTTTGTTCGGGGAAAAGACGTTTTGGCTTGGGTTTTCATTCGATTGTCTCATGTTCATTTTGTCAAATACCAGGTTTTAAAATTTCTAAAATTAAACATTTTTTCAGATTTAAATATAACCAGGTTTCGAAACGTGGAAAGAAAATTTGTTACAGGCTTTAAAATTTTATAAGAAGCATAACAAGATTTCAAAATTAGTCTAATAATCAGGTTTTAAATAAGTTTTTCAAAGATTTAATTTTTTTAATTAAATGTTTAAAATTGTTTGTTTTAAAATAATAATGATGATATGTTAATTTATTAGATTATTTTCTAAAATGAAATAAAGTGATATTTTAAGATAAGAGTAGTAAAAATTTAATTAATTGATTAAGAATATGATTAAGATAAATGGCTCATCTTAAATAATGTTTTTATTTATTAATTAATTAACTTAAAAGTCTTAAGGATAATTAACCAAGGCGATTTATTAATGAAATTAATTAAAGGTTAATTAAATAAATGAAAGTAATTAAGGATAATTAAATAATGATTAAGGGATGATTTATCAAGTGATTAAAGAATAAGTTAATTAAGGGATAATTAATTTATGGGATTAATTAGTTAAGGTAATTAATTTGAGGACAATTAATTAATTTAAGGTTAATTAATTAATAAAGGGTTAATTAATTATGTAATTAACTTAAGAATGATTTATTTATGGTAATTGATTAAAGATAATTAATTAAATGTTAATTAATTAAGGTTAATTAATTTATGTGATTAATTAAGAATCATTAAGTAATCAATGGTTGGTTATTTAATGATTAAAGGTTGATTGATTTATTAATTAAGGTTAATTAATTTATTATTAAAGATTAATTAATAAATGGTTAAGGGATAATTAGTTAATGTTTTGTAATTAATTAACCAGGATTAGTAGTTTATTCATAAGAAATTAATCTGATTTAAATTAATCAGATAATTAAGTGATCTTACCCTATGGATGTTCGAATTCTATTGAATGTTGAATTGTTTGGTATCCCTGATGTGTGATGCTCTGTTTTGATTTGAGCTATGATGAATGTAATTTATTTATCTGTGATGAATGTATATTATTTATCTATGAATCTATGAATAAAAGATAAGCGTTATAGATTATACCGCTTATCGATATTGATATTATTGAATCTGTGATGATTGATGATGTTGCACTACCGTGTAAAACCACTGGATTACACCACACATACAAAATTATGGATTTCACGAGGAAATTGGTTAAGCCATAGATATTTGAATTTAATATTAATATATTTAAAATGGTTTTGAAAATTGAATTTTAATCCAAAAATGTTTTGGAATTGGAATTGGGGTTAATATGAAAAGCTTTTAAAAGGAGTTCGAAGATTAAAATTATTTTGAATAACTTGATAAAGTTTTGAAATTTAAATAGTTTGATTTGAATTTGAATTCAAGATTTGAAGTTGTAAACATATATATATATATGTGTGTGTGTGTGTGTGTGTGTGTATGTATGTATGTATGTATGTTTATTTGGAAATTATGGTTTAAAATGGTTATTTAAGTTATATAATGTATATATAGATTTCAAACCATTTTGAAGTGTATTAAATAAATTGTTTTTGGGAAATTTGGATTTAATTCAAATAGAACTTGCCAATGATATGGCAGTTCACTGATTTTCTGGAATTATACTTTTAAAGGCTATAACTTGTGCATATTTGATTGGATTTTTCAGAAATGAAAAGTATTTATTTTCAAATGATAATAGCTTTCAAATAAAGAAAGGACTTCTAGTTTTTGTTGAAAGGTGTTTCAAATTTGAAATGGAATTGTTTCGTAAGCTATTAATGAATATTTGCTAAAAGATTAGTGAACTTTGTTTCCAAAATAAGAGGATCTTAAAGGTGTATCTTTTGTATAAAAGATTTGAATTGTAAATAGTTTTCAAAGCTATGAAGTAATCTTTGTGAAAGATTGGTGAACTTTGTGAAGTGAATCTTTTATGTTTAAAAATTTGAAAATGGTAACTTGTTTAAACCATTTAAAGAAAGGTTTTGGGCTTTAAGTTGTGACTTAACTGAGATCCCAATATCTGTTTGTTTTTAAAAATTGCGCTCATTATTCGGTTTAGCCGAGAGAGGACTTTGTGTCATATAACCCATTCCGAATAATGATACGACGTTATAGATTGCATTTGAAGGCCGGTGGTGAAGATTGGATATTTTCCAAAGCATAAGGATTACCTGTCGAATGTCTCTGCATCGGCTGATCCCCGATATAGAGATTTGATCACCCTTTGTGATGGGAAGTCCGAACATGATTAGGGATTACCCGGATTACAATGGCTTCTTTGAAGTGCCTTCGGTTCTGTTCGAACCCGAAATAGACTTGTATGGATGTATGTCTGACGTTACACATTGAGATGTAAAGCTGGTTTCTATCAAATACATTTCTTTTTGGTGGCAGAGAATTTATTCTCATAGCTTAACACCCTTCTCTGAGACGTACGAGCTCAAAGGTTATTTAGTTGATGGTTACTAGTAATACATTCCCAATTTGGTAATGTGGCATACGAAGTGCTGGTTATCATGTGTTGATCGAAGCATTGCTTTTGTGTAAAACGTAGCTTTGTGGACGCGACCTCGTCGGACCTCACAACCCGGAAATGGTCGATACAGGAAAGATGCGGCAAGGTTATGAGGGTCATGCCATTTAGGGTATGTCCATTCCCTTCTGGAAAAGGGTGGCATCATGGTATGGAGCCTAGATATTTAACCTATGTGGTTACCACAAATACATTGCTTTGTGGTTGTTGGTGTTGAGTGCTCGGATAAAGGTCGGTAACGACCAGGGGATGGCATATTCGTGTAGTAGTTACCTAGTTACAGAGGTAAGCCGGCCTTGTGTTGGCAGAGAGCTGGTTAAGTTCTCATGGCATCCCTCCAAAGTCATACCCTTGTGGCCCAGGAAGTTCCTTTGCCTGACCATTCGTTGGAAATCCAATCATCAATACGTGCCTTGTATGGTTTTAGTTGTATAACCTGCCATTTACTTATAGTGGTGACCCATTGTTTAGATGGTAGCTATAGTAGGCATAGTTCGTAACGTCTATGCTGGCTAAGATTAATATTATACTTGGAAATGTTTTCCACTATGTACTAATAATAATATCAAAAAGGTTTTCGCTATCAAGCATGTTTGACTATCATAAGGAGAAATCTGCTCCAATTGTGTGCTTGCATTGTGTGTGTGGCGGGAGCCTTATGGTAGTTTTATTTTCCAAAAAGCATTGCAAATTTATTTTTATTTCCTTTTAAAAATAAACGGTTTTTTTGCTCATACCAGTGCCATGACTGACTTGGAGTTTATTGTTCCCTTTCTAAACTCTGGGTGCCCACAATTTTCCATACGGGAGCCTAGAGTTGGAATTTTCAGATAATCAAACAGTAGGTGTAGATTCAATAGCATTCAATCTTTGGATATTGGCAATCGCATTTGGATCGAGTTGCTTCACTTCAGCATTGAGGGTGGTTCTCGCTTTTTGGTTTGGGGTCTTTCTAGCTGTGGAGCTTTGGCAATGGAGATGCGGGCTATGTTTCTCTCTATCTCTTTAAAACTCTGTGTGGATATCGTTCTGCTGTTGTATCTCTGATGTATATTGATATCATTTGTATAAATGTGTTGTATCAAATGTTGTATATCAATAAAGTTATTCATTTTTCTTCTGCTGTGTTGTTGTACTTAACGTGTTATAAGCTTCGACGAACAGATTCGACGTTTGTATCTGCAGCATTCGAATACGGATGATGTATTTAGTGCCGATTTTCGAAGGTCGAGTCATGGTCGTTACAGTGGTATCAGAGCTGAAGGTTGAATAAAAACTTTAGCTCAAGAGTATAACACATTAGGTACTCATTAGAGATAGGAATATAAATGCCCTAGAATGAGTATACCCCTAAGTTATCTGTCTGTATGCCTTAGTAGATTCTCTTGCTATCCACAGATAGTAAGTATGAGTGCAAGAAGAGGACGAGATAGGGGACTGGGGGATACCACTACAAATGGTCAACACCCTGCAACACGGGAACAACTTTTCTATCAATCTCTTTTGATTCGTCTTTCAAATTCTTTGATGCTTCGTGGCAGCTATAAGAAGAAGCTTCGTTATGGTGGTGGCTCGGCGAATCATGTAGATAAGTTCTTAATTCATATTCTCTTCGTCGGTTTTCTATCAGCTCTTCGAATTTAACTTTAATGAATTTGAAATTCTAGTTAAAATAAATTGGTTAACTAAAATATGAAGTTAAATTTGATTGCACCGATGAAACGATTTCGTTAAAACCAAATTTGAGAATTTTGTTATGATTTCTTTTGTGAATCCATGTTTGAAGAGGGACAAGCTAGTGTACATTTTGGAATATTCTGACCTGGGTTGAGTATCCATTTGTCTATTCTTTGGGTCCAGATATATTCTACGAATGGTTAGTTATCCTTCAAACTAATTAATTCCTCTGCATATTTCGTAGACTTGAAGACCCGAGTATCTTGTGAAGTGTTGAATAAGTTCGTTCTAGTATTCATTGATGATATTCTTATTTGGCAAGCCAAGTGCAGGATAAATATAGAGTTTGATCTGTAAAACTGTTTCTCTATCTTTGTGTATTCATCTATTCTTTGGTTGTCTCCCTCTTTAGCAAATTTCGAGGATGAAATATTCTTAATGGGGAAATTGTAACGATCCCGTTTTTGAATCGAATTTAAATTGGTAATATAAATAAATTTTTGAATTAAATTGTGAATTTAATGGTGAGTTAATTTGAATCTTTCCAAATGAAACATTTGTTTATATATATATATATATATATATATATATATATATATATATATTTGTATATGGATTGATTTTAAATAGAATTTAAATTTGAAAAATCTAAAAATATTTATTTTAAAATTATATTGAATTTGAAAACATTTTATTTTTAATTGTAGATATTTTATAAATAAAATGGATTTATTAACTATATGTTTCGAAGGAACTAATATATATGGATATGTGTATATATATATATAATTATTTATTAGTAATGAATAATTTGATTTTAAATCATTTGTTTTAAAATTGTATAAGTATAAAATAAAATGTATGAATGCAAATGTAAGACAAGAATAAATGTAAAAGCTTTGATATGTTTATATATCTCTTTTGAAATTAATGGGTTAAAAATATTTTTTGTAATACATAAAACATAAGAGATAAATAAGTTCACAAAATTTAAAATGAAATGGTTTAAAACATAAATTATAAATTTATTTAAATAAAGGTCTATACATAAATGTTAAATTTATTTAAAGAAGTGTTTTAAACACATAAGTTATAAATAAATTCAAGAAAAGGTTTAAACATAAATTTTGTGGTTTTTGACATTTGTAAAATGATTACACAAGTAATTAACAAGTGTAAAATAAATTATAACTTACAATTACAAGTGTAAAACATAAAGACTAAAAATGAACAAGTGTCATTTTTATTTCTTTTTATTTTAAAAAATTTATAAACAAAAGGGAATTTAAGTATATATGTACATCTACTTCCCTACCTCCATTCTTTCTTCATATTTCATTTTCAGAAAATCAAAATCTGAATTAATACAACTACAAGCCTATAACAAACAACAAACCAGAAAAAGATTAAAAGCACACAAGTTCAATAGACCATCTTAGCAATCAAACTACAACCTGGATTATCAAAGTTCAAGTTCAAATATAACTTCTAAATCCAAGTAAATCCAAGTTTGCAAAATTTAAATCAATTCCAGATCAAAAGCAAACTAGAACAAAATCAAAACTGTAAAAAAAGCTTCAGATCCAAACATCAACTAAAGAAAGCTTCAAATCAAAAAAATACTTTCAGTTTCAAGCTTCCTGTGACCCCCCACCTCTATACCCACGCTAGCCAAGAACACTACGGAGTAGTGTTGTCAACTAGCACGGAGAATAAGGCTGTTGAGGAGCGACCATCCATGTAATTGCTTATCACACGGTGGCTATAAGTAATCCTCGGAAACAAACATAGAAATAAGCATATCGCAAATCAGTCACAGACATCCATATCACAAAGGCGGAAGAAGATATGAATATATAACTAACACATGAAAGTGTACATCAGAGTAGTGCTCAAAAGATCCACAATAATACAAAAGAATAGCAACACGTGCTATACAAAAGGATACAACTATGAGTCTATATCTCAAGTGTATACAACAAAAACTACTAAGCTAAACAGTTAGCCAAAAGTCAGAGTGATGAATCCCTGGGAAGAAGTCAAGCAGAAGCACCTGTAACATCTCGGTCTGACCCGAGTATTATTTAAGAAAATAATAAATGGGTCAGTCTAGCTATAAATATCAGATGACATGATATAACATAAAAGATATGGCATAAACATAAAATATCCATAATGACATACCACTATAAGTATGTAAATAATGATCAACAGAAGATCAATCAATAAGAGATAATCAATATCACAAGAATCTTCTCAAAGATTCGGAAAGGGCATCATACCCCAAACTTGTACTCATAACAAGTCAATGACATAAATTCTAGAAATCAATGCAAGAAGTCCAGAAATCATAGAAAAGAGAAAGAGGCCTATCACATGACGGTCCGAAGACCAAGGGGAGCTACGCCACATGTGTGAATGGAATCACACAGATTAAGGTGCAGACTAACCAAAAAGCAAAAAGGTATGCGTGAGTGGAATCACACAAGTGGTGTCTAGTCTAACCTCGCAACAAGATACATCGCACAGTTGCTAGTCTAAAGCATCAGAATGATCGTCATGATCAACGAGAAGTGTCAATTACACTAAGCTAGTAAATATAGAAGTTTAGCTTCATGTCCCATAACCACTTACTTAACTTAAATATTTACGAACAAACTGTAAATCTTCACTAATAAAATTGTCACAAGAGGTTCAATCGAACAAGTCCAAGAATTAACCGACGAAGTGAACGCAAGCGTTTCATACCACTTGTTTTACTAAGTCGTTTAATTAGATTTCTCATCCGAGTGAGTAAAGGTTTGTATATACTAATAGATTGGAAAACGGTTTAAGAAAAGAGCTTTGTTATTAAAAATAGAGTTGCAATTGTTTGTTAAAAGAGTTTTGATATTTACTACTAGTGTTGAAACCTTTATATTATAAAATGACAAAACACAGAAGCAATTGTAGAAACAATCAATCACAAAGATCGCATACGGAGATGTGAATAAAATCCAAGGAAAACAGCTCAATGTTTTTCAGATAAGATCCCCTACGGAGGGGGGGTCCAGGGGGGGTGGCAACCCCCCAAGGTGGGGGTGCGGCGGCAACGCCACCGATTACGGGGTTCGACCTGCCCGGTCAGGTCGCGGGGGTCCAGGGGGCAGCGCCCCGACCAAAACGGTACGACCTAGTGAAGACAAAATGAGGTCTAACGACCTAAGGGTCTAAGGGGTCACGCGAACTATCGGGATAAGGTCCAACGACCTATGAGTTAAAGGTCCAACGACCTATTGGGTTATAAGGTCATACGACCTAACGACTCAAGGGTCTAACGACCTAAGGTATTCGCGACTTAACGGGTTATAGGCCTAACGACCTAACAGGGTTCACGACCTAAGGTATTCGCGACTTAACGGGTTATAGGCCTAACGACCTAACAGGCTTCACGACCTAAGGTATTCGCGACTTAACGGGTTATAGGCCTAACGACCTAACAGGCTTCACGACTTAAGGCTTAACTCGTGAGCGACCTACGACTTAAGGCTTAACTCGCGAGCGACCTACGGCTTAAGGCCTAACTCGTGAGCGACCTACGACTTAAGGCTTAACACGCGAGCGACCTAACTCCGAAATGCCAATACCTCCAGAATGACCTAAAGCCCTGCGACCTATGGTACTAACTCGCGAGCGACCTAACGAGTTAACTCGTGAGCGACCTAATTCCGAAGTGCCAATTCTTCCAGAACGACCTAAAACCCTACGACCTACGACCCAGTGACCTTGCGACCTATCATCGAACGACTCAAGTGGCCAGAACGAGCTAAGTGCAGGAAATTTCCAAAAATACTAAAAATTGGAGTTTTTCGCCAATCCAATCCAAACCAAAGGCAAATGTGCATGCAAAAGTGATAGGGAATCATTCCCAACAGTCCAATATAGTTATAGACTAGATTTGTGAGATAAAAATCTCACCTTTGCACAAATTCAATGAAAAATGAAGTTTTAAGCAGGCAAGAATCAATCCCTCTTCTATCTAAGCACAAGAAGCTTGAATCCAATGTCTTCTTCTTGAATTTGGAGTAGAAAGATGGATTGCAATTGAATTTGAGTTTTGGAATTTTAATTTCCCATTCCCTCCACCATTTTTGAAGAAGCTTGAAGACTTAGGAAAATAGAAATGAAGTTATGAAGAGGAGGGGTGAAGGTTGGGTCTAATAGGCTAAAAGCCCAACCCAAAGTCTCAAGTGAAAAAGTAGTGAAATTCTACTATCTCCAATCATATCAATGTTTATACTTAAAAAAATTGTAAACGGCATTTCGAACTCAATGGAAGTGGTCTCGAGTCCTAATTTGACCGTTTGCAAAAAGTAGCTTTTCGGACCAATATCCGATTAACGACAAAATATTTAAATAAAATATTTAAATATAAAATCGATAAATATGCGGGTTGTTACACTTCCAGACTCTACTTCTTTATTCAACAGCAAAAAGGTGAGCAAACTTTCATATCTTGAATCCGTTTTCATTCTTGATTTATGTAATGAAATCTGGGGATAATATAGTTTGTTTCGACGTATGTTTTGATGTGAATGAATGTTTGTAGATAGGAAATGTGTGTGTATATAGGAGTTATGTATGTATATCTTCCTCTATTAAAAGACAAGTTCTAAAATTCATAAACAAATTCATATCTTTTTATTTATACAAATTCAAGCTACGATTTCTAAAGGAAAAATGATTGAAACAATATAATATCATGGTTAAAATTAATTCCAGGTTTTTGTGTTGTGTATGTATTTCAAAAAATAAAGAATAACAGTAGAAATGAGATATAAGTTGAAAATCAATGCTCAAGTTTTCGATTTTGGATTCCATAATCAAGTTCAAAGTAGAAAAGGATGATTTTAGAAATTTATTTCAGGATTTTTCGATTAGTAAATTGTGAGAAATCGTGAGTTGACCAGATGTGGTATTATCATTGATCACCGACAATTGGCAAAGTGATATTGGTTGTGGTTGATGCCGAGGGTAGCTCGGAGGATGCTACTCATGGGAAAAATAGTAATGGAATTTTTCCATCACCGTGGAGGTGACACATCGTAGAAATAGGGTTCGATTGTTAGTTTTTATACGTGGGTTTGTCGAGGCAAGTTCGTCATCATCGTGGGATCGAATTGTACCGGACCTAGGGGAATCGAAGTAGGGGAGGTTGGCGAAGCCCCAGTCGAGGTTGCGTGGACATCGGTGGTCGGTGGTGATGGTTCGAGGCGAATTTTGACGAACTGCGCTATTCCAGGATTGTTCGATTTTTTCTTGTTTTCGATTTGAGGTTCGAATTAGATTTATGGGTGGTCGCAAGGCTTGAGGGGATCGTCGGCGACTTGCCAAAGGTCGTGGTGATAGTCGGAAGCAAACGGGTTGATCGTGCACGTGCACGATATATCAATGTTGTCCGGTGAAGTCTGGGTTTAGGAAGATTGTGGATTTCTCGGTGATGAGCTCGTGAAAATTGAAAGATAGACTCGAAGAAGATTAGACATAAGTTTTCTCGGGGAAAAGACGTTTTGGCTCGGGATTTCATTCGATTGTCTAGGGTTCATTTTATCAAAAATCAAGTTTTAAAATTTCTAAAATTAAACATGTTTTTAGATTTCAATATAACCAGGTTTCGAAACATGGAAAGAAAATTTGTTTCAGGCTTTAAAAGTTTTATAAGAAGCATAACAAGATTTCAAAAATTAATCTAATAATCAGGTTTTAAACGGGTTTTTCAAAGATTTAATTTTTTTAAATTAAATGTTTAAAATTGTTTATTTTGAAATAATAATGATGATAGGTTAATTAATTAAATTAATTTCTAAAATGAAATAAAGTGATATGTTAACATAAGGGCAGTAAAATTTTAATTAATATTTGTTAATTAAGAATGTGATTAAGATAAATGGCTCATCTTAACTAATGTTTTTATTTATTTATTAATTAACTTAAAAGTCTTAAGGATAATTAACCAAGGTGATTTATTAATGAAATTAATTAAAGCTTAATTAAATAAATGATAGAAATTAAGGATAATTAATTAATGATTAAGAGATGATTTATCGAGTATTTAAAGAATAAGTTAATTAAAGGATAATTAATTTATGGGATTAATTAATTAAGGTAATTAATTTGAGGATAACTAATTAATTTAAGGTTAATTAATTAATTAAGGGTTAATTAATTATGTAATTAACTTAAGAATGATTTACTTATGGTAATTAACTAAAGATAATTAATTAAATGGTAATTAATTAAGGGTTAATTAATTTATGTAATTAATTAAGAATCATTAAATAATTGAATGTTAATTATTTAATGATTAAAGGTTGATTGATTTATTAATTAAGGTTAATTAGTTCATTATTAAAGGTTAATTAATAAATGATTAAGGGATAATTAATTAATGTTTTCTAATTAATTAATGGTTAATTAACCAGGAATAGTAGTTTATCCATAAGTAAGTGATCTTACTTATGGATGTTTGGATTCTATTGAATGTTGAATTATTTGATATCCCTGATGTGTGATTCTCTGTTTTCATTTGAGCTGTGATGAATGTAATTTATTTTTCTGTGATGAATGTATAATGTTTATCTATGAATCTGTGAATAAAAGATAAGCGTTATAGATTATACCGCTTGTCGATATTGATATGATTGAATCTGTGATAATTGATGATGTTGCACTATTGTGTATAACCCCTGGACTATACCACACATACACAGATATGGATTTTACGAGGAAATCAGTTAAGTCATAGATATTTGAATTTAACATTATTATATTTAAAATGGTTTTGAAAATTGAATTTGAACCAAAAATGTTTTGGAATTGGAATTGGGGTTAATATCAAAATCTTTTAAAAGGAGTTTGCAGATCAAAATTATTTTGAATAACTTGATAAAGTTTTGAAATTTAAATAGTTTGATTTGAATTTGAATTCAAGATTTTGAAGTTATATACATATATATGTATGTTTATTTGGAAATTGTGGTTTAAAATTGTTATTTAAGTTAGATAATGTATATATAGTTATTAAACCATTTTGAAATGTATTAAATAAATTGTTTTTAGGAAATTTGGATTTAATTCAAATAGAACTTGCCAATGATACGGTAGTTCACTGATTTTCTGGAATTATACTTTTAAAGGCTATAACTTGTGCATATTTGATCGGATTTTTTCAAAACGAAAAGTATTTATTTTCAAATGATAATAGCTTTCAAATAAAGAAAGGACTTCCAGTTTTTGTTAAAATGGGTTTCAAATTTGAAATGGAATTATTTTGAATTTTCCAAAAGATTAATGAACTTTGTTTCCAAAATAAGAGGATCCTAAATGTGTATCTTTTGTATAAAAGATTTGAATTGTAAATAGTTTTGAAAGCTATGAATTAATCTTTTTGAAAGATTGGTGAACTTTGTGAAGTGAATCTTTTTGTTTGAAAATGGTAATTTGTTTAAACCATTTGAAGAAAGTTTTTGGGCTTTAAGTTATGACTTAACTGAGATCCTAATATCCATATGTTTTTAAAAATTGCGCTCATTATTCGGTTTAGCCAGGAGAGTAATTTGTGTCATACAACCCATTTCGAATAATAATACGACTTGTGGATTGCATTTGAAGACCGGTGCTGAAGACCGGATATTTTCGAAAGCGAAAGGATTACTTGTCGAATGTCTCTGCACCAACTGACCCCCGGTATAGAGATTTGATCACCCTTTGTGATGGGAAGTCTGGACGTGATTAGGGATTATCCGGAATGCAAGGGCTTCTTTGAAGTGCTTTCAGTTCTATTCGAACCCGGAACAGACTTGTATGCTTTGAGATGTAAAGCTGGTTTCTTCAAATACATTTCTATTTGGTGGTGGAGAATTTATTCTCTTAGCTTAACACCCTTCTCTGAGACGTACGAGCTCAGAGGTTATGTAGTTGATGGTTACTAGTAATACATTCCTAGTTCGGTAATGTGGCATACGAAGTGCTGCTGATCATGTGTTGATCGAAGCATGGCTTTTGTGTAAAGCGTAGCTTTGTGGACGTGACCTCACCGGACCTCACAACCCGAAAATGGTCGAAACAGGAAAGACGCGACAAGGTTAACAGGGTCGCGCCCTTTAGGGTATGTCCATTCCCTTTTGGTAAAGGGAAGTATCATGGTATAGATCCTGGATATTGAACCTATGTGGTTACTGCAAATACATTTCTTTGTGGTTGTTGGTGTTGAGCGCTCGGATAAAGGTCGGTAACGACCTGGGGATGGCATATTCGTGTAGTAGTTACCTAGTTACAGAGGTAAGCCGACTTTGCGTTGGCACAAAGCTAGTTAAGTCCTCGAGGCGTCCCTCCAGAGGCATATCCATGTGGCCCAGGAAGTTCCTTTGCCTGACCATTTGTTGGAAATCCAATCACCAATACGCGCCTTGTATGGTTATAGTTGTATAACCAGCCACTTACTTATGGTAGTGACCCACTGTTTAGATGGTAGTTATAGTAGCCATAGTTCGAAATGTTTATGCTGGCTATGATTAATATTATAATTGCAAATATTTTCCACTATGCACTAATAATAATAATATCAAAAAGGTTTTCGCATATCAAGCATGTTTGACTATCATAAGAAGAAATCTCCTCAAATTGTGCGCTTGCATTATGTGTGTGGCGGGAGGCCTTATGGTAGTTTCATTTTCCAAAAAGCATTGTGAATTTCTTTTTATTTATTTTTAAAGATAAACTGTTTTTGTTTGCTCATACCAGTCCCATGGCTGACCTCGAGTTTATTTTTCTCTTTCTAAACTCCGGGTGCCCACAATTTTCCACACGGCCAGCCTAGAGTTGGGATTTTCAGATAATCAAATAGTAGGTGAAGATTCGATAGCATTCAATCTTTGGATATTGGCAATTGCATTTGGATCGAGTTGCTTCGCTTCAGCATTCAGGGTTGTTCTCGCTTTTTGGTTTGGAGTCTTTCTAGCTATGGAGCTTTGGCAATGGACATGCAGGCTATCTTTCTCTCTATCTCTTTAAAACTCTATGTGGATATCGTTCTACTGTTGTATCTCTGATGTATATTGATATCATTTTTATAAATGTGTTATATCAAATGTTGTATATCAATAAAGTTATTCATTTTTCTTCCGATGTGTTGTTGTACTTAATGTGTTATAAGCTCCAGCGAACCAGATTCGATGTTTGAATCTGCGGCATTCGAATACGGGTAATGTATTTAGTGCCGATTTTCGAAGGTCGAGTCAGGGTCGTTACATGAACGATTTCTGCATGAGGTATGACGTGACCCTGACTCCTATGAGTTAGCTTAGATGTGACTAAAACGGGAGCTATACTGGGCCACGTGGGGTCATTCACCCTGTCGAGCACATTTCTTCGATACTATATTTTGACTTTGTGATAGATTTGATCGCCACCCTTCGATTTTTGATATGGGAGTGTGTCTGAGGTAGGAAGTAGTAGCTGTTATGCATTACCACCAGTCCAGGAGTGCAATTGGTATATCTACCTGGCATTGCCTTAAGTGCCGTGTTCACATGCCCTTGCGCGCCTGCTACGAGTTTGTTTTGTACCATATCTATGGAGTGCCCTCTGATAGCCCTCCCGTTTACGGAGGAATTATGGTACTGTATAGACTATGGGAATATATAAAATGTGTTAAAGGAGATATGGGTAACGCATTAACGCTATTGTAATACTTTACTTTATTGCAGGCACTATTATAATAACGTATTGTACTACATAGTAGGTAGTTTAACGGATCCTTAAGAGGTGAAAATCCCAAACTTCTCTTAAGTTACTGCACTCACGGTATACACTGGATAAGAGATGTCGAACCCCGTAAACATTTCTAACGTCGTTACATTCATATTTACCGTTGATTAACTTACATAAGATCTTTTATTTCCGACTCTAGTGTTTTGTCTTTTCAATTCGCTCTGGTCAACCTGAGCATTTCAGGATTGGAGAACCTATTTTTGGAGGACGAAGACAAAGACTTTTACTATTATTATTTATTAAATTCCACTGCATCATGTTGTTCTGCTGCATTTTTTTATTTTTTTATTTATTCTTATTGTCTGTAACTCTGATTCTATATCATATTAGTATAATCAAATTTATTTGTAAATAGCTTCATGAACTGTAATTTGACTATTATATTTTGTTGTTCCACGGCGAGATTCTGTGTTTGTTTTATTTCTTTCTCTTTTTCTTAATTACCCCATAACAATCTGCTCTTTTGAATTGTTTGAGTCCGGCATGTATGTCTGCTTAAAACGTCCAAAAAGGTAGGTCGTTACTGTTGGTATCAGATCTTTGGTTCAGTGATAACCTTAGCTTTATGGGGTCTGACTCACATTAAATAGGGTAGTTATACCCTAGAATGAGTCACTGAGTGTGTATATATGTGAAAGCGTATTGTTAGTTTTATAAAAAAAGTTTTTTATATTGTGTTAATTTGTTCCGTTTGGTATTTATAAATTCCGGTTGGTGCATAGGATGCTATGACATCGATAGGGATTTCTAAACACTTAATAGGGCAGACCGACACAATATTTGTTTTGAAACGTAGGTAAATGAAATAATTTTGCCTATTATATTTCGTATATAAAATAATAAATTTTATAAATGATTAATTTGGTTGTAATATATTTGTTTGTTAGGTAGTGAAATTTATAAGTACTGGTTGAAAAATGGGATTATAATAAAATGAATATAAATTGAAAATTTAGGAACTTAATTTCTGAGATTTTTTAAAATTTCTTTCAAAAGATTTTAGAATATATTAATAATATTATTTAGAAGCATTTCTAACATAAATATTTGATGTGATTTGAAAGAAATGTTTTAAAAGAATTTTGGAATGAAATAAGTTTTTTACTCCCCTCTCTGTTGCTGGAAATAATTTCGGTGATGAGTGCACACATCATTGATATTCATTTCCGAGTTTCATAGTGGGAAGGCTACTGTAGTAGTTTTACTACACGTTTGCTTGATAAATAAACCTTGATTTTTATCTTTTAATATGATTTGAGATATATAAAAGATATGGTTATATATATTGTCTCA
Organism: Allium cepa; assembly: GCA_030765085.1. Lineage (NCBI taxonomy): Eukaryota > Viridiplantae > Streptophyta > Magnoliopsida > Asparagales > Amaryllidaceae > Allium > Allium cepa. The sequence continues at coordinate 78,048,748 of CM060946.1, forward strand.
AATGATTTGAAATGGAATCTGGCATTTAGTTCTTAAATTTCTATAAATTAGGGATTTTAATTATTATAATGAAACGAAATTGACTATTTAACAATTGGAACTTCTAACGAAAATAAGGAATTAAATTCTAAGTTATGAATGAAATATACAAGAAGTTTGGAATTTGTAACCTGCAAATAAAAAAGGATATGAAAATAAGAAATGGTAAATGTTGAACACTTATTTACTAAAATGAAATAGGATAAACTTATGAAACATTTAATTGCATTCTTAGAAACACACGCATATATATAACTTACCAAAAGATTATAAGTTATAATGTTAAAAAAGAGAATGTAGTAGAATATTATACAAGTAAAACTTAGTAATGAAAGGGTGAGTATTATAAATAAATGATTATAAACTTAAGTAAATGTTTGAGGTTATTTATAATTAAAATAAGCAGAAGGGACGAATACTATAAGTAGATGATTATAAACCCAAGTTAATGATGGAAGTCGTTTTTAATTAAAATGAATATTATATTAAATTAGATGATTATAACTTCAGAAAAGTTGAAATGATTCAGAAGATAGATTTAATATTCAATGACCTTATGTGAAGAAATGAATGAAATGAAAAAAAGGAAATTTTCATTATATAAAAAAAATTAAAAATGAATTTTTAAGAAATGATGGGAAGTAATTGAAATAAACACTGAATGAATGAATGGAAACAAAATTTTGTCAAAAATAAACGTAATTAAAGAAATAATCCTTGTATGGATGAAAAAGAAAAATAAACTGTAAATGTGTGAAAGAAAATTTGATAAGAATAACTTACATAATATTGCAAATCATTGTTTGTTTTGGATTATGGTTGTTGGTAAAGGATACTTCTAATTGTTTAGGATATATGAATAATCTGTAGAGTTTTATCTAAAACTGATGAATGTATGACATAGTTAATAGTTATTTGTCATTCTGCACGATTAAAGGTATCTACACCCAAACAAACCATCAGTTTTGATTGCTATGGATGGATGGTTGATTTACTTGACTGCACGTGATAATTGTACTGTTTGTCTGCAAGTGACTATTGTATGTTGTGATTGTTTGTTGACATTAGTTGAAACAACTTAAATATTTATCTTTTATATAGTAATTAACCTCTTTAGATTATATAAGTGAAATACAGGTTATGGAGGCAAATTACTACTGCTTTTTTAATATAAAATAAGCGTTAATTGCCGGACGAATAGGTACGTTCTTGAATTACGGTTTCCTTGCGATATTATCTTGTTTTCCCATTGTTGGGACATGTTACTTTGAAATATGTGTGATATATATTGTTATTATTGATATCATTGCTTCTCCCAGACCTCTCCATACAAAGGAGATTCTGTCGAAATTTTTCGTGAATTTTGGACTTAGAAAATTTTATGAAATATTTTCCAACTTTTATAATTTGAATATAAAGGATTTAATTGTTATAAGTGATATTTTTTTAAATTATTTAATTATGTAAATTAATTTGTTTACAAATTTAATATTTTGAATAATATATATTGATTCTATGATTCCTTCTTTTCCTTTCTTTTTCCTTTTCGAGGATGAATATTTTTGAGTGGGGGAGAGTGTAACGACCTGTAAATTTTTGGTAAGTAAAATTTGCTAATTTAATTAGATTCGTGAATTAATATTGGAAGAAATAGAATCTATAAATTATTAAATAAAATAGTAACCAAAATGAAACATAACACTGTTAATTTGGGTCAATCATTAACGACTTTAATGAAATTCCGATCAATGGAAATGATGAAAATGTTATAGCTTGGTTATAAATTAATAGAAGAAAACAAATGTAAATATTAAATTAACTAATGAAATAACAGGTTGTCAATGGTAATTGAATGAAACTAGTGTGATGGAAGTAATTGTAACGTTTGTTTGCAAGTAATAAACTTTTAAATGTGACTAAAGGTTAATGGTGATAAATTATTATATGTTACCTATTTCTTTAGTTCATTAAAATTAAATTGAAATCAACAGCAATTAATTCGCTCAATTAGTGTTGTTAATAGAGATTTAATTGACAATTGAAGAATGTTAATTCAATAAGATGTAACCAATGTAAATTCTATTCATAATATGATAATAGAGTGAATAAAAAGAGAATTGAAGTCAAGCCTGGTCAATTTATTAGAATTTAAGCTATAACAAATGGATTTATTGAAATTAAATATAATTAAATATTATGTTAATGGGAATTTATATGAAATTGTAAAATATTAATTTACTAAGGTATAAACTAATAATAATTATATCCATAAGACGAAAATTGGTTGAATAACAAGATTGAAAGTCAAACAATTGGATTTTTGGAAATTTAAATTTATAACCTTTGAATTTATTGAAATTAAAATTAAACATGATAATTGGTGAAATATTCAATATTAAATTTATATATAAATTTGTTGTAAAGGATTACAAACTACCAAGTAATCCAAGTTGATAGAAATTGTAAACAATCAAATTTGAATTGAAAAATTGATTTAATTAATTTAATAATAATTTAGTTAATTAAAGTGAAAATAGCCATTTTGACCACTGAATTGGATTTCGGCGAAACCAGTTTCATCGAATCCGTAACGGTGAATTATTGTAGGATTTCAAGTTTCGTAGTGAATGGTCTTGTCATTTGATCGTACAGGCTCGAAACGCCTAGAAATCAATTAAAATTGAAATCGATTTGAAATAAGCTGATTTTAACATAATTCTTCTTACGATTGAATTAGGACTTGAAACATATTCCATTGAATTTTGAAAATATCGAAAACATCTATTTTGATATATGGGATGACCTGTTTTCATTCCGGAAGCTGAACGAGCTTTTCGGGTCGTTTATCGTTCCAATCCAAATCGATCTAGTCCATTCTTTCTATTTCAGCTATGCCTATAAATAGCTCGTTATAAATCCTAGGTTATTTCTTATTTCCATTTGTCTGTACGTACATTTCCTTCTCAACTTCTCATTCCCATGACAGACAAACCAAAAACCCTCAATTTCAATTTCAAAACCCAATCCAAAATTTCAAACCCCTCAAACTATATCAAACTATATATCAATTCGAAGCATTCAACGAGCGTAACCCACTGGTGTAGTTCATTTTTTTCATCGGATCATCGTTTGTCAAGATATCGAGGTTGAACCTTGGCCGTCCATTTGAACTTTTGACGATCCAACGGTTGATCGTCGCCCGATCGTCGATAAAGAAGTGGCGTTGGGAAGCTGGGGACAAGCAGGTATTGGATCATGATTCGTTCATGCTATAGGAGTTCGACATCGCAAGAAATATCCACTTTTGGGGGCGGCGACAGCACGGTAGGCTAGGGGCCACCGGAGCTTTGCGTGCGTGCTTGGGAGGTGCGCCTCGACGAGTGGAGCTCGGCTAGGTGTTCAGATCATGGTCTCGTGGCACGACACGGCGGCAATTGGTAGTCCAAGGTATTGTGTAGGTTGCGGCCAGGGATTTGAGTGCACGATGAGATAGATTAGGGTTTCTAGTTGGGGGCGCTGACGTGGTAAACGCGTTTTCTTTTTTTATTTGTTTGTTTTAATTATAATTCATGTAATCTTCTAACTTTTATATCTTTTGCATATGAACTCAAGTTCATGCGCAGTTTGTTCCGCTAGGATCGTTTCAGAATTCCGGACTGTTTGGCATATGTTTTGATGAATTCTGAGACAGTTTGAATTTGGGCCCTAAATTGAATTTAAATCCAATTTAAATCCAAAGGTGGGTGATCTGACCCATTCACAACTTCTAAAATTTCTTATGTTTGTTAAATAAAATTTATAGTGTGATTAGAAATTTATTTATGGCTGTTTGGTATATTTTAAATCGTCATCTTAGTTAATTTGAATTTATTTGAATTAAATTGTCATGTAATTTATTATTGAATTTAAATTGCCAGTTAATTACCTGTAAATGATAATCGGTTAATTGTTGATATTTATTTGTTGAATTGAATTATGATTATGATGGATGTTTGATGGTTGATATTGGATGATTGGATGATATGTTTGATTTGTATACTGTTATCACCCTGCAAGTTCCCTATCGGTTGAAATGTTACATACCCGAACGATCTATAGATTAGGAAAAAATCGTTATGGGTTGAAATGATAGACTCGAGCGATTTTATGGATTTTAATATTAAATTTGAGATTGTGGTTTGAAATGATATATAACCGTAAAATTTTAAATTTCGGGATGAAATGATAAATAACCGTACCACTTGACCCTGGGGTAGAGAATTAATTATATACGGATACCGGATCGGTTAAATTAATTGATTTTAAAATCCAAATTTTTTAGTTTAGTTAAATGATAATTTGAAATAATATTTAATTCTATATGAATTAAATTATTATCGAAATCCAAATTTTATATTGAAATTGGAATTCGTTTAAAGGAATTGTTTAAAAAAAATATTGAAATTGCAAAATCAAAATTTGAAGTATAAATGAAATTTATAGAAATTGAGTTATTAAAATTGTTCGAAATATAACTTTGAAATATATTGGAATTGGAGCAATTTAAATTGATATTTTAAAATGGATTGAAAGCGATATAGAATTAAATATTGTATTGAGAATTGTAATTGAAAATTTTGAAATTGGGTTTTTGGAAGTTGAAAATAATCCAAAGGTGTTGAAATGAAATAAATAGTTTAAATTGGTAAAAATTTCAAATTCATGTTTTAATATAAACTGTTTTAAAAATATATTATTTTAAAGATTCTAAATTTTAATATTTCAAATTATTAAACTATTTAAACTTATATTAACTATAGTAAATCATTTTAACCTATTTTAAATCATTTAATTTATTTCAAACTAATTAACCCATTTTAACTTATATTAAATCTAATTAATCTATTTTGAAGCTACTTTATCTATTTTAATTATATTTAATCTATTTCAAATATATTTAACTTTCTTAAATTAATTTAATAGTATCTTTAACCTATATTTAACTATTTATAACTATCTATAATTATTTAAACTACTTTCTAAAAATTTCAGACTAAGTAAAGTAGTTGGGTTTATGTTCAAATCCTCGATTCTAAAGTGAATATGGTTAAATGACATTATAACCTAAGTGGGGATTTAAATGACATATTAGATTTAACATGATGATTTTGAAAACGGATCTAACCTGTTTTGAAATATAATTTCGAAAGTGAATATAATTTTGAAAGTGATATGGCTTGAATTGAATATGATATTCTGATATCAAGTATGAAATGATTTCGAAATTTTAAAAGAACCATCCGACGTATAATAAGCGATTGGCTGCTAAAGAGGTCGGAATCATATATTATCATACTCTCTGCCAATACCGAAAACCACTTTAACAACTATGTACGTGATGGAGATTCCAGAAATGAAGTAGGATAATTCGGTGAACGATATCTGTATGAGGTATAACATGACCCTGACTCCCGTTAGTCAGCTTAGATGTGACTAAAACAGGAGCTATATTGGGCCAAGTGGGGGTAATTCCCCCTATCGGGCACATTTCTTCGATACTATATTTTGATTTTATGACTAATTTAGTGGCCACCCCTCAATTTTTTGTATGGGACTATGTCCTAGGTGTGCGGTAGTAACTGATATGCGTTACCACTAGTTCGGGAGTGAAATTGGTATATCTACCCTGGCATTGCCTCGATTTCCGTGTTCACATGCCCTAGCACGCCTGCTATGAGTTTGTTTTGTGCCATACCTATGGAGTGCCTTCTGATAGCCCTCCAATTTATGGAGGAATTACGGTACCGTATAGACTATGGGAATATATAAAATATGTTAAGGGCGATATGGGTAACGCCTTAACGCTATTTTAATACTTTCTTTATTGTAGACACTATTATAATAGTGTATTGTACTATATAGTAGATAGTTTAATGGATCCTTACGAGATGGAAATCCCAAACATCTCTTTAAGTTACCGCACTTATGTTAGACACTGGATAAGAGATGTCAAACCCCGTAAATATTGGTGACGCCGTTACACTCATATTTACCGTTGATTTAACTTACATAAGATCTTTTAGTTCTGACTCTAGTGTTTTGTCTTTTCAATTCGCTCGGGTCAGCTTGAGCATTTCAAGGTTGAAGAACTTATTTCTGGAGGACAAAGACGAAGACTTGTACTACTATTATTTATTATATTCCACATCATCATGTTGTTCCGCTGCATTTATTTATTTATTTATTCTTGTTGTCTATAACTTTGATTCTGTATTGTATTAGTATAATCAAATTTATTTGTAAACAGCTTCATGAACCGTTATTTGACTATTATATTTTGTCATTCCACCATGAGATTCTGGATTTAGTTTATTTCTTTCTTTTTTTCTTATTTACCCCATAACAATCTGCCCTTTTGAATGTTTTGAGTTCGGCATGTGTGTCTGCTTAAAATGTCCAAAAAGGCAGGTTGTTATAGATAAATTTTTAGAGTACACCCTTCCTATAATCTTCTCCTTTGTGTTATATAGTGTAATGATCCCATTTTCAAGTCAAATTTAAATTGGCAATTAATGTAAATTTTTGGATTACATCGTGAATTAATTAGAAATTGATTTGAAACTTAAATATCTTGAAAAATAATTTGGATTTAAAAACTCTATATTTTCAATTTAATAAAAATTTGTTTCTAATTATAATATATAAATGTGTGTGTGTGTGTGTATTTTTGAAGTTATATTTTGAATTCAATATAATAAATTTTAAAAAGCTATTTTAAAGTTAAATTCTATATTTAAAAAATTCTATAGACACATATTTATTAATATTAGATATAATACCTTAGTTGAAAAAGATTTGATAAAAAGGTTTATATGCTTTTCTTTTTAATTTATACATAATTTTGGTTTGCGTATATATATAAAAATACATTAATTAAAAATATAAAGAAATATATAAAACATAATGCACAAATTATGAAAATGTAATTAATTAATAATCTTATAAGTAAAGGGTTTAAACATAAAAATTATTGAGTTTGACATTTGTGAGAAAATTAAAACATGCAATTTACATGTGTAGGTTTAGATTAATTTGAAATAAACAAGTGGCAAATGTATGTTTTATTTTAAACTAAATTATAAATAACGTGTATAAGTGAGAAACCAGGCTGATGCATTCATTTCTCAATTCTTCTTCATCATTCAAACTAAACAAAGAACCAAACAAAAGAAAATCAAAACAGACAACAAATTGAAAACAAACTCTTCTATTTTAAATCTAAAGCAAGTTTAAATCACACCAATCAAATTGTTTTCGACTGAGCTAAAGATCAAGCTATAGATTTGAAGCTCAACTCAAAGTATATCAAGCAATAATTCAAATTCCAACATTAAAGCTTCAGATCCAAACTCAACAAAATCAGGATCAACTTCAGTTTCAAATCAAGTGCAGATCAAACAGTTCCAGTTCAACAACGTATTTCAGTTTTCAAATTTAAAAACAAAGTTCCAGGCTTTGTGTTCTCTGTCTCTTCCAAACCAGGTGAGCAAACTTCTATTTTTGAACTTGAATCTATTTATAAACTTGATGTATGTGAAGTGAAGTGATGAAATTATGTTGCATATTCATATAAATATGTATATACTTATATGCATGCTTGTGTATATGTATATTGATGCTTTGTTATAAGTTACAGGTTTTAAAAACAAGATCATATTCAAATTTCTCTTCCCCTAGTCTCTTTTAGGATTTGATATCCTAATGAAATATGTTAGTATCAACCAGATTTCAATTTTAAAATTTGTTTCATATAGAAAAATCTAGCAAATACTTTGAAAATTAGAAATTTACAGTAAATAAAATGAAAAGTCAGAAAATCGATGGATAAAAATTTATGTTTTGAATGTATGACTGGATTCAAACTTGAAAATCATGAATTATGATCATAGTTTCAAGATTTTTAAATGTGTGAACGTCGAGTTATCTTGAGATGACCAGATTTTGGGTTTTTGGCGAATTCCGGTGAACGATGTCGCGTTGTGGGTTGTGATTTTGTCAACGGTAGCTTAAAGGATGTAGGTCATCGAAAAAATACTCGCATGAATTTTAAATTGCCGTGGTGGCCGTGCGAAGTCGATTTAGGGTTTGATGTCATGTTTGGGTCGAGGTGATTCCTGAGGTAACTGCGTCGTCGATAATGATCTGGAGGCGACTAAACCCGGGGGCTTAGAGGCGTAGGTGTGTGAAGCAGCTCTGGTGTGGTTCGCATGACATCTAGGGGTCTTTGGTGGCGGGGCGAGGCGATTTGGTCAATGGGGTGAATTCTAGAAAATTGATCGAGCAGCTAAATTTTGATTTCCTACGAAATCACCAGAGCTGGATGGCCGGTGCGATAGTGTGGATCATCGATAACTTGTCGAAGGCAGCAAGGTTGGTCGTAGGTGATCTGGACGGTGTGCACGATGCATAGGTGCATGTCGTATTGGTTGGTTGATGTTGAATTTGGGAAGAAAGGGAAGGCTCGGGTTTGTACTCGGGGAAGGGAAGGTTTGTCTCGGGAAGTGAAGAAAATGTGAGAGCTCGGGAAAAATATAAGTTGGCTTAGGAAATTTGCTGGTTTAACTCGGGTTCTTGGTTTTGTTAACAAGGTTTGAAATAAAAAGAAATAATAGGTTTTAAAGTCTAAAACTCAATCAAGTTTAAAACAATTAGTTAACCATTTTTTTTAAAATAATTAATGCTTGTTTAAGTTGGAATTTATTAAAGGTTTGGAAATAAATTTTCTATGAGTTTAAAGTGATTTAAAATATGTAATCTTTATTTTAAAAGTTTATCTTAATAAACTTAATATTGTAATTAGTTAAATAATTAAAAAGATGAAGTGTTTTTAAATCCTTAATTTAACTTAAAGATTTAAGTTAATTGGTTAATGATAATTCACTACAAGGTTTATTAATAAGTTTTAAGTGATAATTAAAGTGATTAAGTAAGATAAATATTTTATCTTTAATTAATTACAGATTTGAGTTATTAAAGAATAATTACTTAATGTCAATAATTATGGCGGGTAGTTAATGGATAATTACTAAATGTGATTTATTAAAAGGATAATCACTTAATAAAAGTAATTAAAGGTTAATTAAGTAATTAAAGGTTAATTACCTAATAATTAAAGGTTAATTAGCTTATGATTAAAGAATAATTAATTAATGTGATTAATTAATTAAGGTAATTAATTTTAGGATAATTAATTAATTAAAGGTTAATTATTTAATGAAAGTAATTAAGGGATGATTTATTAATTAAGGGATAATTAATTAAGGATGATTAATTAATTAAAGGATAATTAATTAAGGGAAAATTAATTTATGTAATTAATTTAAGGTTAATTAATTTAAGTGATTAATTAAGGGTTATCTAATTAATTAGGGATAATTAACTAAGATGGGTAATTAAGGTTGATTAATTAATTACATTTATTAAAATAATAATAAATGGTTTGTAATTAATTAATGTTAATTAACCAGGATTAGTAATTTTGTTCATAAGTAATTGATCTGGTTTAAATTAATTATAATCAGGTGATTAATTGATCTTACTTATGGATGATTGGATTCTATTAAATGCTTTGAATTGTTTGATATCTTTGATGTGTGATGTTCTGTGATATGATTGTTTTGAATTAAGCTGTGAACTGTGATTTATTTATCTATGATGAATTTACATATTTATCTATGAATGAAAGATAAGCGTTATAAGATTATATAGCTTATTGATATTGTCATGCTTGATTTGATTGATGGTTGTGATATTTTATTATCGTGTGAAAAATCCCTAGACCACACGCAACACGCACAAAAATGGATTTCATGGGAAATTGGTTAAGTCACAGATATTTTGAATTTAATATTATTTTCAATGATAAGAAATTTAAAGGTTGAATTTTGAATCCAAAATAGTTTGGATATGGAATTGGGTTGAATATGAAAAGTTTTTGAAAAGAAAGTTTTGAAATTGAAATTTAGTTTGAATATAACATGTCTTGTTTAAGTTTTGAAATTATTTTGGAAATTATGGTCTGAAAGGGTTATAAAAGTTATACAATATATATAAGGATTTTAAAACCATTTTTGAAGTATTTTGGAAATTTAAATTTAATTCAAATAGAACTTGCTGGGTGTATGGCAGTTCGTTGATTTTTCTGATTTTACTTTAAAAGGCTATAACTTGAGAAAATTTGATCGGATTTTTCCGAAATAAAGACCTTTGTTTTCAAATGATAATATCTTTTATGTAAATGAAAGAATTCCCAGTTTTCGTTGAAAGGATTCCAAGTTATGGGTGAATCAAATTGAAAATAGTTTTGAAAGCTATGAATGAATCTTTGTTAAAGATTGGTGAACTTTGTTTTCAAATTGAAGAGGATCTTAAAGGTGTATCTTTTGTATAAAAGATTTAAAGTGGAAATTTGTTTAAACCATTCAAAAGAAAGGTTTTGTGTAATAAGTTGTGACTTAAGTTAGATCCCAATATATTTATATGCTTTTTAAAATTAGCGCTCATTATTCAGTTTAGCAGGGAAAGGACTTTATGTCATAAAACCCATTCCGAATAAATGATACGACGAAATGGATAGCAATTGAAGATGGTGGTGAAGACTGGGTATTTTCGAAAATGAAAGAATTACCTATCGAATGTCTCTACACTGAGTTGCTCCTGTATAGAGATCTCCATACGTGATGGGGAGTCCGATCGGGATTGCGAATACCCGAATTTGCAAGGGCTTCTTTTGAAGTGCCGTCGGTACCATTCAGACCCAGGATGGACTTGTATGGACGTATGTCTGACGTTACACTTTGAGATATAAAGCTGGTTTCTACCAAATACATTTCTGTTCAGTGGCGAGGAATTTATTCTCTTAGTTGAACACCCTTCTCTGAGACGTACGAGCTCAGAGGCTATGTAGTTGATATTTACTAGTGATATATTCCCGATTTGATAATGTGGCATGCAAAGTGATGATAAATTGTTGATTGAAGAATGGCTTTTAAGAAAAGTGTAGCTTTATGGGACGATACTTCATCGAACCTCGCACCCTGGAAATTGTTGAAACAGGAAGGATGCAGCAAGGTTATAAGCGTCGTGCCCTTTAGCGTATGTGCATTTCCTTTTGGATAAAAAGTGGTACCATGGTATGGATCCCTGATATTTTACTTATGTGGTTGTTGGAATTTGTTGGTGTTGAGAGCTCTCGGATAAAAGTCGGTGACGAACGGGGGATGGCATACTCGTGATAGTTAGTTACCTAGTTACAGAGGTAACCCGACCTTGTGTTGGCAGAGATCCGGTTAGGTTCCCGGGGCGTCCCTCCAGAGGCATACCATTCGGAAAGGAAGTTCCTTAGCCTGGCCAATTGTTGGAAATCCAAACAAACAATACGAGCCCTTTACGGTTTTAGTTGTATAACCTGCCATGCAGCGTGGTGGTAGCTTGCCATAAAACATGATAGCTATAGTAGGTATACTATAATGGTAGTATGCTGGCTAAGATTAATATTATACTTTCAAAATGATTTCTACACTACGCATAAATATAATATCAAAAGGATTTTTGCATATTAAGCACGTTTATCTATCATAAGGAGAAATCTCATCCAAGTCTACGATTACATTGTGTATATGGCGGGAGACATTATGGTAGTTTCATTTTCCAAAAAGCATATCGAATTTCTTTTGTTCTTTTTGTTAAAATAAATTTTGTTAGTTTGCTCACACCTGTCCCACGACTGACCTGGAGTTTATTGTCCCCTTTCTAAACTCTGGGTGCTTACAATCTTCCACACGGGCAGCATAAAGTCGGGTTATCAGATAGTCAGCTAATAGGTGTAGCTTTTGGCAATCTTTGGAATCTTTGAAGTCTTTGGTTTGGATCGGATTTTCTATATTGCAGCATGATAGTGTCTTTGAGCTTTATGTTTTGGAAATCTTTCGAGTTTTGGATTGAAGATGCAGTATTGGGTTCTCTCGCTCTCTCTCTCTCTCTCTCTCTCTCTCTTTCTATTGAAGACATTGTTGGTGTTCCTCTATTGAAGATTTCTTTCAGCTGTTGTATTTTGGCTCTGATATTGATAATCATTTGTATCAGATTGTTGTATCTTTATTGTGTATACATAAAATTCATTTTTTTTCGGCTGTGTTGTATTCATATAATGTTTCGAATTTCAACGTTTGAATCTGCGGCATTCGAACACGAGTGAAGTATGGATGTCGATTTTCGAGCGCTGGATTTTGGGTCGTCACAAGTGGTATCAGAGCTAAAGGTTGTAAGAACTTTAGCTTTGGAGTATAACACATCAGGTGACTCATTAGAGATAAGGTTAGAAATACCGTAGAATGAGTATCCCTAAGATATCTTGTCTGTATGCCTCACTGAATACTCTTACTATTCACTGATAGTGATAATGAGTGCAAGAAGAGGACAAGATAGGGACAGGGGAGTACCACTACAAATGGTTAATACCCTGTAACAACAAGGAAAAAATTTCTCTATCAATCTCTTTTGATCGTCATCCAATTTCAATTTCTTTGATGGCTTCCAGGCAGCTACAAGAAGAATCTTTGGTGTGGTGGTAGCCCTATGAATCTTTGTTTACGATGTAGATAAGTTCCTATTTCGTATTCTCTTCATCAGTTTTCTATCAGCTTTTCGTTTTTAACTTTAATAAATTTGATATTTTATTAAAATAAATTGGTTGACAAAATATCAAGCCAAATTGAATTGTATCCATTTATCTATTCTTTGGGATCCAAATACATTCTACAAATGGTTAGTTATCCCTTCGAACTAACCAGTGCCCCTGCATATCTCGTAGACCTGGTGACCCGAGTATCTGTGAAGTATTGAGTAAATTTTTTCTCGTATTTATTGACGATATTCTGATTTGGTAATCCAAACATAGGATAAATATTTCAGCATGATTTGGTGAACCATTTCTCTATCTTTTCCGTGTGTTCATATATTCCTTGTCGTCTCCCTGTCTAGCAAATTTCGGAGATGAAATTTTCTTAAGGGGGGAATCTGTAACGATCCCGTTTTTAAGTCAAATTTAAATTGGGAATTAATGTAAATTTTTGGATTAAATTGTGAACTAATTAGAAATTGACTTAGAATTCAAATATCTTGAAAAATGAATTGGATATAAAAACTCTATATTTTAAATTTAATAAAAAATTGTTTCCAGTTATAATATATAAATGTGTATATATATATTTTGGAAGTTATATTTTGAATTTAGTATAATAAATTTTCAAAAGCTGTTTTAAAGTTAAATTCAATATTTAAAAAAATTCTATAGATACATATTTATTAATATTAGATATAATAGCTTTAGTTGAAAAGGATTTGATAAAAAGGTTTATATGCTTTTCTTTTTAATTTATACATAATTTTGTTCTGTGTATATATATAGAAATATATTATTAAAAATATAAAAAGAAATATATATATATAACATAATACATAAATTATGAAAATATAAGTAATTAATAATCTTATAAGTAAAGGGTTTAAACATAAGGTTATTGAGTTTGACATTTGTGAGTAAATTAAAACATGCAATTTACATGTGTAGATTTAGATTAATTTGAAACAAACAAGTGGCAAATGTATGTTTTCTTTTACATTAAATTATAAATAACATGTATAAGTAAGAAACCAGGCCGATGCATTCATTTCTCAATTCTTCTTCATCTTTCAAACTAAACAAAGAACCAAACAAAAGAAAATAAAAACAGAAAAGAAACTAAAAACAAACTCTTTAATTTTAAATCTGAAGCAAGTTTAAATCAAAGCAATTAAACTGTTTTCAATGGAGCTAAAGATCAAGCTATAGATTCGAAGCTCAACCCAAAGTATATCAAGTAATAATTCAAATTCCAACATTAAAGCATCAGATCCAAACTCAACAAAATTAAGATCAATTTCAGTTTCAAATCAAGTGCAGATCAATAACCTGTTTCAGTTTTCAAATTTAAAAACAAAGTTCCATCTTTGTGTTCTCTAACTCTATCAAGCCAGGTGAGAAAAGTTCTATTTTTAAACTTGAATCTGTTTATAAACTTGATGTATGTGAAGTCAAGTGATGAAATTGTGTTGCACATTCATCTAAATATGTATATATGTCTATGCATGCTTGTGTATATGCATATTGATGCTCTGTTATAAGTTACATGTTTTATAAACAAGATCAAATTCAAATTTCTCTTCCCCAGTTCTCTTTTAGGATTTGATATCTAAATTCAATATGTTAGTATCAACCAGATTTGAATTTTGAAATTTGTTTCATGTAGAAAAATTTAGCAAATACTGTGAAAATTAGAAATTTACAGTAAATAAAATATAAAGTCAGAAAATCGATGGATAAAAATTTATGTTTTGAATGTATAATTGGATTCAAACTTGAAAATCATGAATTTTGACCATAGTTTCAAGATTTGCAAATGTGTGAACGTCGAGTTATCTTGAGATGACCAGATTTGGGTTTTTTGGCGAATTCCGATGAACGACGTCGAGTTGTGGGTCCTGATTTTTGTCAAAAGTAGCTTGAAGGATATACATCATCGGAAAAATACTCGCTTGAATTCTAGATTTCCATGGTGGCCATGCGAAGTCGATTTAGGGTTTAATGTCATGTTTGGGTCAAGCTGGTTCCTGAGGTAACCGTGTCATCGATAATGATCCAGAGGCAACCAGACCAGGGGAATTAGAGGCACAGGTGTGTGAAGCAGCTTTGGTGTGGTTCGCATGACCTCTATTGGTCTTTGGTGGTGGGGCGAGGCGATTTGGTCAATGGGTTTGATTCCAGAAAATTGATTGAGTAGATAAATTTCGATTTCCTACGAAATCACCGGAGCTGGGTGGCCGAAGCGATAGTGTGGATCATCGATAACTTGTCGAAGGCAGCGAGGTTGGTCGTAGGTGATAACGACGGTGTGCACGATGCACTGGTACATGTCATATTGGTTGGTTGCTGTTGAATTTGGGAAGAGAGGGCAGTCTCGGGTTTGTACTTGGGGAAGGGAAGGTTTGTCCTGGGGAAGTGAAGAAAATGTGAGAGCTCGGGAAAAATATACGTTGGCTCGGGAATTTTGCTGGTTTGACTCGGGTTCTTGGTTTTGTTAACAAGTTTTGAAATAAAAAGAAATAATAGGTTTTAAAGTTTAAAACTCAATCGAGTTTAAAGCAATTAGTTAACCATTTTTTTAAATAATTAATGTTTATTTAAGTTGGAATTTATTAAAGGTTTGGAAATAAATTTTCTTTGAGTTTAAAGTGATTTAATATATATAATCTTTCTTTTAAAAGTTTATCTTAATAAACTTAACATCGTAATTAGTTAAATAATTAAAAAGATGAAGTGTTTTTAAATCCTTAATTTAACTTGAAGGTTTAAGTTAATTGGTTAATGATAATTCATTACAAGGTTTATTAATAAGTTTTCAATAATAATTAAAGTAATTAAGTAAGATAAATAGTATATCTTTTAATGAATTAAAGTTTTAAGTAATTAAAGAATAATTACTTAATGTCATTAATTAAGTCAGGTTGTCAATGGATAATTACTAAATGTGATTTACTAAAAGGATAATTACTTAATGTAAGTAACTAAAGGTTAATTAAGTAATTAAAGGTTAATTACTTAATAATTAAGGGTTAATTAATTTATGATTAAAGGATAACTAATTAATGTGATTAATTAATTAAGTTAACTAATTTTAGGATAATTAACTAATTAAAGGTTAATTAATTAATGTAAGTAATTAAGGGATGATTTATTAATTAAGGGATAATTAATTAATGTAATTAATTAAGGATAATTAATTATTAAAGGATAATTAATTAAGGGCAAGTTACTTTATGTAATTAACTTAAGGTTAATTAATTTAAGTGATTAATTAAGGGTTATCTAATTAATTAAGATGGGTAATTAATTATAACCTCACACCCCAGAAATGGTCGAAACAGGAAGGATGCAGCAAGGTTATGAGGGTTGCGCCTTTTAGGGTATGTGCATTTACTTCTGGATAAAAAGTGATATCATGGTATGGAGCCCAGATATTTTACTTATGTGGTTATTGGAATTTGTTGGTGTTGAGAGCTCTCGGATAAAGGTTGGTGACGACTGGGGGACGACATACTCATTACATTTAGTTACCTAGTTACAGAGGTAACCCGGCCTTGTGTTGGTAGAGATCCGGTAAGGTTCTCGGGGAGTCCCTCCAGAGGCATGCCCATTCAGAAAGGAAGTTCCTTAGCCTGGCCATTTGTTGGAAATCCAAACAAACAATACGAGACCTGTACGGTTTTAGTTGTATAACCTGCCATGCAGCGTGGTGGTAACCTGCCATAAAACATGGTAGCTATAGTAGGTGTACTATAATGGTAGTAAGCTGGCTAATATTAATATTATACTTTCGAAATGTTTTCTGCACTATGCACTAGTAATAATATCAAAAGGACTTTCGTGTATCAAGCATGTTTGACTATCATAAGGAGAAATCTTCTCCAAGTGTGCGATTGCATTATGTGTGTGGTAGGAGGCCTTATGGTAGTTTCATTTTCCAAAAAGAATAGTGAATTTCATTTTACTCTTTTTGTTAAGATAAACTATTTTTTTTTGCTCACACCAGTCCTATGACTGACCTGGAGTTTATTGTTTCCTTTCTAAACTTTGGGTGCCCATAATTTTCCACATGGGCAGCCTAGAGTCACGTTGTCGGATAGTCAGCTAATAGGTGTAGCTTTTGGCAATCTTTGGAATCTTTGAAGTCTTTAGTTTGGATCAGATTTTCTATATTACAGCATGATGGTGGCTTTGAGCTTTCTGTTTTGGAAATCTTTCGAGTTTTGGATTGAAGATGTAGTATTGGATTCTCTCGCTCTCTCTCTTTCTATTGAAGGCAATGTTGGTTTTCCTCTACTGAATATTTCTTTCCGCTGTTGTATTTTGGCTCTGATATTGATAAATATTTGTATCGGATTGTTGTATTTTTATTGTGTATAAATAAAATTCATTTTGTTTCCACTGTGTTGTATTCATCTAATGTTTTTATAAGCTCTCGGGAATCGAATTTCAATGATTAAATCTACGCATTCGAATACAGGTGAAGTATGGATGTCGATTTTCGAGCGCTGGATTTCAGGTCGTCGCGTGTAGTGTACTTCATGAAGATTGAAAGTTAATTTGATCACAAATGAATTTGCACTGATTGTGCAAGTGATTTGACCGGAATTTGAAAGCAAATGCCAGAATATTTTAGATAATGAGAATAGAATCAGAAAATTAAGTTTTAAAAAAAAATGAAAAGAAGGCTATATATAGAGTTTAGGTGATGCAATTATTTAGAATGGAAATGACTATTTAGAAATGACTATTTAGAAAATAGCCGTTATAAATATTATATCAATTGAGGAAAAGATTTTGGTCTACTGAATATTCAAAAAATTTGAAATTTAAATTTTAATATTTAAAAGACACATAGTTCAGTCGTCTGAATAGGGTGGTTCGTTCGACCGAACCTTCAAGTGCATTATGCACGTGCACATGTATTCAGTGGAATGAAACTCCATATTCAGTTGACTAAATTTAGAGTTTCTACGATAATAAAGTATTTGTGAAAACATTTTTACAATGGAATTTGAAATAACAAATTACTTTGTGCGTATATGATTTGAAAATAATTTTAAATATTTGTGTGCATGCATATACCACCTAGTAGGGATTTTAACAATGATTAACTACAAAATTAGACTATGGACAAACCATTAATAAATTTTGAAACTTCTCTCTAAATTCTTGGTCTTCAAACTATTGTCCATGTTACTTTCTTCTTCAAATATGGTTAGTTCACATAATATTTATTTATATAGTTGTCAAGATCAAAACATCAAAATAAAAGGTTCTAACATAGGAGAAATAGAAGAAGAAAGAGAAGACAAAGCAGAAGAAACTAAAACAATTACTGAATCTCACAATCGCAGCGTTAAAACGTATAACATCATATCAATAATCTTTACAAAACATAAATTGTTATATAATTTACATTCATTAGAGTACAACAATCAGTCACTAATCATCAGCCTGGTTAGTTATAATAACCTGTCCTTACAAATGATCATAATTTAAAAAACAAAGCAGCGGAAAAATAAAGATATACATGAATATGACTAGAAGACCTCCTGCTTGTCCGCTGAAGCTCCAAGCATCAAATCTAAACCTGTAAATATACTCGGTCTGACCCGAGCATTGAAAGGGAAGAACGTCCGGATTAGTCTGGTAAACCAGCATGAGAAAACACATCTCAGCTAAATTTTAAAGTTACCGAACTTTCCTATAGCAAAATAAAGGTATTTCGTAAGACCATGCCCATACATAAACATAGACGATTTTTTACCTTACGATAGCCAAATAATTTCATATCAAATTATGGTATACTATACTAGTGTATAGTATACTAATAATAATTTAAAAGACCGAAATTATTGCCATTATAAAATTCCAGCATACTAGGCTCTACAAACAAAATGGCAGGCATATAAAGAAGAATGGATTTCCATACAAACGACTGGGTGAAGGGACTACTTTCCGGCAGTACATATCTAGAGGAATGAACCGAGGCACAGAACATTTTCCCTCTACAAACACAAGACCAGACTACCTATCTTACTATATAGTACAAAATATGTCATTAACCCGGTCGTTACCGACCTATCCGATGGCCCTCATAGGATACATCCATAATAATTTAAAACCCGAACGTCATAGCGGGAATACATATGTCTAGAATGAGATGATCATATACTAATGGTTGCGAATCACATAGCCTTGCTGCATCTACCTTGTTTCGGTCATTTCCGGGTAGGAGGGTTAAGGTCACGATTGCCTTTCACATAGCACATCATCTTTCTTTAAATGCTACATTTTCATTCCTTCGATCACTATTGACATTCACAAACATACAACCTCTAAGCTCGTACGTCTCAGAGAAGGATGTTTAGCTAAGAGAAATTTCCTTCTCCGCCATCGAACAAATGCACATTTATAAAAGTCAACTATGTAATTTTAAAAATGAAATGTCAAACATCCACCTATACAAGTTGTCCAAGAATATGACAAACCGAAGGCACTCTCCTACAACATACTATAGGGAATTACCCCTAGGATTAGTAGCGATTAGTCCTTGCATTGGATCTTTCATAATGAAGAGACCACTGCTACTATATGTATATTGGGAGTTTATCCCCAAATGACCAACAAACAGTCCTTTATTACGAAAATCCCAACATCAATGTCTTCCAACACCAACACATTTGTACGCATATATGTTGGTTCGAAGTGGTTCTCGGATATATCCAACCCCGGTCTCTCCAAATTAACAACGATTAAGAGGCCAAATATTTGATAGTTGATATTAAACTATCAAAGCAACAAATAATAATATCTAGCACCATAAGCAATCACCAAGCTCATATAATTAGTCTTTTATTGGTTAAATCAATATACAAATATATATTTCAAATAATCTTTTAAAACAATGTGACGCCCCACCTCTATACCCACGCTAGCCAAGAACACTCCGGAGAAGTGCTGTCAACTAGCACGGAGAATAAGGCTGTTGAGGAGCGACCATCCATGTAATTGCTTATCACACGGTGGCTATAAATAATCTTCGGAAACAAACATAGAAATAATCATATCACAAATCAGTCACAGATATCCATATCACAAAGGCGGAAGAAGATATGAATATATAACTAACACATGAAAGTGTACATCAGAGTAGTGGTCAATAAGATCCACGATAATACAAAAGAATAGCAACACGTGCTATACAAAAGAATACAACTATGAGTCTATATCTCAAGTGTATACAACAAAAACTGCTAATCTAAACAGTTAGCCAAAAGTCAGAGTGATGAATCCCTGGGAAGAAGTCAAGCAGAAGCACCTGTAACATCTCGGTCTGATCCGAGTATTATTTAAGAAAATAATAAACGGATCAGTCTAGCTATAAATATCAGATGACATGATATAACATAAAAGATATGGCATAAACATAAACATCCATAACGACATACCACTATAAGTATGTAAATAATGATCAACAGAAGATCAATCAATAAGAGATAATCAATATCACAAGAATCTTCTCAAAGATTCGAAGGGGGCATCATACCCTAAACTTGTACTCATAACAAGTCAATGACATAAATTCCAGAAATCAACACGAGAAATCCAGAAATCATAAAAAAAAAAGAAAGAGGCCTATCACATGACGGTCCGAAGACCATGGGGAGCTACCCCACATGTGTGAGTGGAATCACACAGAATGAGGTCAAGACTAACCAAAAAGCAGAAAGGTATGTGTGAATGGAATCACACAAGTGGTGTCTAGTCTAACCTTGCAATGAAAGAGACATCGCGCAATTGCTAGTCTAATTCATAGAGCGATCATCAAGATCAACGAGAAGTGTCAATTACACTAAGCTAGTAAATATAGAAGTTTAGCTTCATGTCCCATAACCACTTGCTTAACTTCAATATTTACGAACAAACTGTAAATCTTCACTAATAAAATTGTCATAAGAGGTTCAATCGAACAAGTCCAAGAATTAACCGACGAAGTGAACGCAAGCGTTTCATACCACTTGTTTTACTAAGTCGTTTAATTAGATTTCTCATCCGAGTGAGGTAAAGGCTTGTATATACTAATAGATTGGAAAACGGTTTAAGAAAAGAGCTTTGTTATTAAAAATAGAGTTGAAATTGTTTGTTAAAAGAGTTTTGATATTTACTACTAGTATTGAAACCTTCATATTTTAAAGTGACAAATCACAGAAGCGATTGTAGAAACAATCAATCACAAAGATCACATTCGAAGATGTGATAAAAATCCAAGGAAATCAGCTCAGGAAGTTCGGTTGAATGTTCTTCAGATAAGATCGCCTACGCAGAGTTATACGGGGTTCGACCTGCCCGGTCAGGTCGCGGGGGTCCAGGGGGCAGCGCCCCCGGCGGGGTGCGGGGCAGCGCCCCGTCACGGTACGACCTAAGTGAAGACAAGCGGCTTACGACCTAAAGCAAAATGAGGTCTAACGACCTAACGACTCAAGGGTCATACGACCTAACGACTCAAGGGTCTAACGACTCAGCGACTCAAGGGTCCAACGACTCAGCGACTCAAGGGTTAACGACTCAGCGACTCAAGGGTGAACGACTCAGCGACTCAAGGGTGAACGACTCAGCGACTCAAGGGTTAACGACTCAGCGACTCAAGGGTGAACGACTCAGCGACTCAAGGGTGAACGACTCAGCGACTCAAGGTTGAACGACTCTGCGACTCAAGGTTGAACGACTCAGCGACTCAAGGGTGAACGACTCAGCGACTCAAGGGTGAACGACTCAGCGACTCAAGGGTGAACGACTTACGAGATAACACGCGAACGACTTACTGGAGCTTAGGTCGGAGACGACTTACGAGATAACACACGAACGACTTAACTCTTAACTCGCAGCCGACTTAGCACTCTAACTCGTGAACGACTCAACACAGGCGAACAGAAATACAAAGGCGGTGACTTTTCAACGCGCGCGACTTACGACTTAGGCTTAACTCGTGGACGACTTAGCGATGGCCAGAAACGACTTAACTCCGAGGCAGTGCGACCTAACTGCAGTTTTTTGTCAAAAACGCTAAAAATTGGAGTTTTTCGCCAATCCAATCCAAACCAAATGCAAATGCACATGCTAAAGTGATGGGGAATCATTCCCAACAGTCCAATATAGTTATAGGCTAGAATTGTGAGATAAAAATCTCACCTTTGCACTAAAATTTATGAAGATGAAGCTTGAAAGCAAGGAGAAGCAATCCAAAGCTTGAATCCAATATCTTCTACTTGAATTTGGAGTTGAATGATGGAGTTGCAATTGAATTTGAGCTTGGAGTTTTAATTTCCCATTCTCTTCACCATTAATGCTAAAGCTTGAGTTAGTTAGGAAATTTATGAAGAGTGAGGAGAAGAGGGTTGGAACTTGGGCTTAATAGGCTAAACTAACCCAAAGTCCAAAGCGGGAAAAGTTAGTGAAATTTCACTAACTCCAAACCTATCGATGTTTATACTTAAAAAGTTGTAAACGACATTTCGAACTCAATGGAAGTGGTCTCGAGTCCTAATTTGACCGTTTGCAAAAAGTAGTTTTTCGGACCAAAATCCGATTAACGATTTAATATTTAAATAAAAATATTTAAATGTAAACTCGATAAATATGCGGGTTGTTACAAACAATATCTTCTCAAAATGATTTCAAAATTCTATATCCGAGAAATATTTCCATATACTTATATTAACGATATAAGCATATTCACAAATCATTTCATTTTCAGCACTTAGAAAATATTTCCATATACTTATATCAACAGTATAAATATATTCAATTACACTTCCATTTAGAGACACGCCAAATAGATTACTATAACCGTACAACCCTAGCGTTTGTACGCCTCTGGATGGATGTTAAGTATAGGAAGCAATGCTCCTACACCACCAAGTCTTTAGTACGATCATAAGACCAATTCATGCATTTCACGATGGAAGGTAAAAATATAATTTTATTGGGTCAAAACAAATTTTGCGTAAAACATCGTTATGACAACCCAAAAATATTAGTATAGGGATTCAATTAATATATATATATATATATATATATATCCCTTATACTATACAAAACGTTTCTTTACGGAAATCATTTACCATAACAACAATGTTATGGTCCATGCGTTCTATACTTCCCGAAAACATTTATTACAACAATAAATGTCAAATTTTAGTTTCCAATTACTTATCACATTTTAATACATTTCAAAACCGTTATATTCCATTTGGAATTATTATTTCCAAAACTCTTACTTTCAAGAGATAACTTACTTTTCTAAAATCATTTAATTCCTTCAAAATATTTCTTTAAATAAAATCCATATTTAAATCTCAACAGAAATAATTTCCATATTTATAAACTATTTTTATAAATCACCTTTTGATTTTTATAAAACTTCTATTTTATAAAATTCTTTTATTCACAGAATTCTATGTATAAATCATTCTTTTATAAAAACTCATTTTACTTAACAGAATCCATTTCTATATAAATCAAACTTATTCGTAAAATCCATTAACTAAACAAACTTCAAATCCATTTATGAAATATTTACAAATTTCAATTTTAAATCAACTTCTTTATTTATAAAATATAATAATTTTCTCATATAAACTTATACAAAAATCTCAAATCAAAGTACATCAAACCTAAACTTTTACAACATCAAAAATCATATTTTTATTTATTCTTAAACAAAATCCTTTTTTTAATAATTCAAAAATCATTAAAACATATTAATATTTCCAAAATTACTTCGAAATCCTTTTCAAATCAAAATCATCATTTTAGTATTTCAAAATATCAAATTAAGGCCCAATGCTACCGTAGCACCAAATAAGTCAAATCATATCCAAATCAATAGCATGACATCCAACAAATCATATATCAGCATATATATGAAAATAAAATCAATAATGGCAATCCTGTTGGATCCCTCCAACTTGTTCCTCACATCATAGGCAACGTATAATCATAGAAATATAAATCAACCGCTTCGAGGCGAGATTCGTATATAGAAGGTCATCCGCTCTTACATGGGAATTTAATAGGGTCTCATTTGCACCAATAGATGTGAATATCTCTAAACCAACTAATATATATAGTATATCATCCAAACAAGCAACATTCATCATAAATAAAAAATTTCCCACTTATATAAAAATATAAGTAGGCCAGCGGGGTGAGTTAAATCACAAAAATTCTAGAAACCGCCTAAGTGCTTCGATTTGAAGTAAAATTAGACATTCGTTCAATTTAACTCAAAATTCCAACTAGCTCCGACTTCGTCCAATCCTACTCCATGGCATAGTGCTCGCTGATACGAACGCAATGCAAATTATCGTGCTTAAAATAGACTTGTACGAACAAGTTGTGAATTAATTAACATTCGAATAATTAATTATATAATTTACATAACTTAAATAAACCTTTTAAACCTTTATCTTTCTCCCTCCAAGGCTACTTGGCCCATATGCGCTTCAGGCTATGATATATATTATTTTTTCTCATTCGCAAATCATGCCATCAACCCCAAGTGCCACCACGATGCCATTGCTTGACCTCCTATCCCCCAATCGCGTTGCCCTCCGCCTATGCTAGCATCACCAACGGCTGTGCGTGTACGCGCGAAAATTTCAATCGCTAAACCCATTTGCTGCGACAGACGCGACGATTTTTCGATCTCCTATGCTCATCATTCGACGATCTGGCCGTACATTTACTTCGTACCATTGCCCTGTACATTTCTCTAGTTGAAGTAGTTGGCTAATTTCGCCTCTAGAGGCTCCGATCAACGTCGGCCGTTGGATGGTGGAGTTCAGTAGCGGCTGAAATATCTTTTAGGGTTATGTTTTGCAAAATGAAAGAAGTTAAGGTCAATCTATAGAAAATTTCATGTGGCACTATTCATCCGTGAAAATTCCAAACTCCAAACGAAGCATGCCGCCTAGCGTTCTATGTTTTATACCCCTATTCCGAACATAATGTAATATGTATCGGAAGCCAATTCCATCATAAACAGATGATAGCTTTTTAAAATTGAATTATTTTAATTAAAATCTTTTAATAAGTTTTTATGTTTTTCAAACAGACGATACGTGCAATCGACACGACATTCGACAACATACTATAATTCACTATTATGGATTGAATGAAACAAGTTTCGTTAAAATCCGAGATAGTGCAAAAAATGACTATTTTCACACTTTAATTAAAACGAGTAATTTCCAGTTTCTATTTATTCACTTTTAAATCAAATTGAAAAGTTTACTAACTTCGTTCTAATTTAAATAGAATTTAAATCAACTTTATAAATCATTTTCATTCATATTAAATTCAAGATTCAATTATTTAAACAATTTCAAATATTAAATTTAACAATTTAATTATCAAACAAATCGATTATTTGAAATATAATTTTTTTAGCTTATAAAAATAACTTTTAAATATTTAAAATAATTTAAACATTCCAAATTCGAATGACTAAAATTCTAGATTGTTACACACCATGTTATTTACTTCACATTTACCTAAATATATTATTGCACTTAAATTCGTTTTATACAGTTTTAAACTACTTTTAGGACTCAAAATTGACTTTGATAAAAGTTTAATTTTAGTGTTAAATGATGTTTGTAAGGTTGAAGGCTTAGTAGCTAATACGTTAAATTGTAAAACCATGAACTTTCCTATTGATTATCTTGGTTTTGCGATTAGGCCAACTAAACTTAAACACGATGAATGACTAATTATAATAGATAAGATTAAAAATAGAATTTCAAAATGGAATGGTAGGTTTTTATCTAGGGCGGGCAGATTAGTTCTAATAAATTTAGTTTTATCTGCACTTCCAATTTATTGGATGTCTATGCATCTATTTTCAGATTTGGTAATAGATAAAGTTTATAAAATAAGAAAGGATTTTTTATGGAGTGGTGATAATCCAAATAGCAGCTTAAAAGTTTAGTTAATTGGGACACTGTATGTAAATCTAAAGAGGAGGGTGGACCAGGGGTTTTTAATTTACATAATATGAATATGTCTTTACTAGGGAAATGGTTGTGGAAATATAAGGATATAAATGATAATTCTATTTGAAAAGAAAGTGTCTTTAAACGTTATTATAATGGCAGTTATAATTTATATAAAATTACACCTAATGTTAATAATAATTTGTCTAATTTTTGAAAATCAATTTTAAAATGTCATGATATTTTTAAACTAAGTATTAAAAAGATTGTACACTCTGGAAATAATACAACCTTCTGGCATGATCATTAGTTATCTGCCATTCTACTTAGAGTGGAATTTAAAGAACTTTTTGAAATTCGTAACTATAAAAATGCTTTAGTTAAAGTTTTTTTCACCGGATTATGATCCTCCATGGAACTTTAGTTTTAATAGAAGCTTAGAAGGTACATCTCTTAAACAATATGCTTTCTATGTGCAAAATTGAGTTTATATAATATTGATAATGAAAATAATACTATTGATTGGGATAGGGATAAAAGCAAGAAATTCACTTCTACCACAATATATAAACTTCCAAATTATTCGGGCTTTATTAATAACACTTTTAATCTTATTTGGAAAGCAAATGCACCACCAAAAGCTAAGATTCATATGTGGTTGATCATTTATGGGTAGCCAAATACGGTTGAAATCTTTAAAAGAAAGAATTTTCCAATTGATAATAAATGTGCATTTTGAAACTTGCATTTAGAAATTAGTAATCTTATATATTACGAATTTAAGGATACTTATTACATTCTTAATAATACTCCTAAAATTTTTAACTTTGATTTTACAACTATGGTTACTGATTGTCATTTTTACTGGAATAATTTAAGATTTAAAGTAAAACGTGAATATAGACTTTTACTTGACACTCTGTTTACTATAATTTGTTGGTTTATTTGGCTTGAAATAAATCAAAGATAATTTAATGATAATAATAATCTTATTAATAATTTGGTAATGATAACTGCTCTATTTTTTTTAATTGGATCTTAAATTCAAAATATAAATTGGAAAAAAATAATCATTTTCAAGATTATCTTAATAAGATTAGAATAAGCATTGATTTATTTAAACAAAAAATAAATATTTTTAATAATAAACCTTTAGCATTACCATTTATTCGAATTCAAATGATGTTTTTAAGGATTATTCTAATGTATTTTTGATCATAGGAATATGGAGTTTGTATTATTTTATGTTGTTATTTTAAATATATTTTTATAAAAATTCATATTTTATACAAATATACGACTTTTGGTATCATGACCACTATCTCTTTACTTAGAAGAAAATTGACATTTTGCTTATTGAGATTGACTTTTATTTGTTTTGCGTGTATTATATGTTCGTTGCTGCTATATAGTATGAGCTATAGTTCATATAATTTGTAATCAATGCATATATATGTATATAAATTTTATTTATATACATATATATATATATCTATGTACTGTATTGTTCTTACGTTTTTGTTTGGTTTCGCTATAGGTATATGTAACAACCCGAGTATTTACAGGTTGTAGATATCTTACCTTGGGTTGCTGCTAGAGCTATGAAGTCTCTTCATATCTTTTGGAGTTTTCGTTGTTATTTAAAGTAGTCAATGTATTTGTATAGGAGGTTGTATATTCATGTATATTATTCACGATAATGTACTTGTATATGTAACTTCCAGAGTCGACAGTTGTAGTTGTATCATATGTATTGTATCACATGTATTGTAACTGAAACCAGTTATATATATATATATATATATATATATATATGAGACTTTCTGTTATATCCGTGTTCCGCATTTACATTATCTGTGTTATTATTATATATATTGTCCTAAACTATTACGAACCATTGTAGTTCGTTTTATACTGGAATTGGGTATGTCGATGGGAGTAAATAAATAAGAGATGAAAAATTAAAAATATAAATCACTCCTATCGAGGTAACCAATACTAGTGTAAGGCCTAACTACGGATGGCCGCTCCTATCCAGCCTTATTTTTCATGATAACAGACAGTATTTCTTTTAATACTCTTTGTTATTGCGAGCATAGAGGTGGGGCGTCACAGTTGGTATCAGAGCTTGGGGTTTATGGACATAATATAAAACGAACTACGATGGTTCGTAATAGTTTAGGACAATATATATAATAATAACACAGATAATGTAAACGCGGAACACGGATATAACAGAAAGTCTCATATATATATATAACTGGTTTCAGTTACAATACATGTGATACAATACATATGATACAACTACAACTGTCGACTCTGGAAGTTACATATACAAGTACATTATCGTGAATAATATACATGAATATACAACCTCCTATACAAATACACTGACTACTTTAAATAACAACGAAAACTCCAAAAGATATGAAGAGACTTCATAGCTCTAGCAACAACCCAAGGTAAGATATCTACAACCTGTAAATACTCGGGTTGTTACAGTATAGGTTTAGGCGGAAGATGGTGTAGGATTACCATTTGTGGGATTACGGGATTGTTGTTTACAAGGTTGCAGGGTTGCTATCTATAGGACTTGGTAAGAGAGATTTTATATGATCGATCCGGATCATCAGAGCTAGTTGTGAGGCGTTCTTTCACTAGCGGAGTAGCTTGTTAATCTCACTTATGCATTTGGATGCACCATGGCTTGTTTTGGGTACTTCTAACACTTCATTATCGGCCAGTGGCCTTGCTGAAGCTCAATGCTATAGTGTAATGGGTGGTGGCATTGCCGAAACTCATTTGAGAATTTACCTTTAGTACTTGATTTGTTTTCTTAGACTTTATCGTTTTTATATATTATGTTATTGTTACTTGCTAGGCACGTTGGCACCTCCTTTATTTTTGGTGAAATATATACACACACATTTGTGCTCTCCTCTACTTTAGAAGATCACACATATCTCCAAAAAATCATGTTAAAATAATCAAACCGAAATGTCATTAAAATGGGGATATTTTTAACCCAAAAAAAACTAATCTTTTTATATATCTCTTTCCAAAATAAATATCTCTTTTATAAATTTCCAAAGTATTTATAAATCTTCTTTATAAATCTCTAATCTATTTATAAAATATTCTTTTATAAATCTCCAAGTTTTATTTATAAAATTGCTCTTCTATAAATCTTCAAATACACCATTTATAAAACTTTTCTTTCATATCGCTAAACCATTTATAGACCTCTTTTCTAGATTCATTCCAAACCCAACTTCTTTTCAAATTCCAAGCCTCTTTCAAATTTATAAACTCCTTTAAATAATTCTTTTAAAAAATAAACCCTTTTTATAAATAATTTAATATTTAATTATAATAAATAAAAAAATTAACATCATAAAGGTAGATTTAAAACATTTTTAAATAAAATAATAATAAACTTTAAGACATTTTAGTAATATAATAATTAACTTTAGTACATTTTAATAAATATGATTAAATAACTTTTATGACTTTTAACTATATACAACATTTCTAATACAATAATTAACTAGTTTTAAACAATCACTAATAAAATAATTTATTATCTTTAACAACCTTGATAAGTAATTATTCATCTTTAAACAATATTAGTAGAATAATTAATTTTAACACATTATAAATATAATAATTAACTTTACTAAAGAAATAATTCTTCAAAACAGTTAGCAAAATAGAAATTAAACAAAGCTTCGTTAAAATAATAATTTAACAAAATATTTTACTTCAAATTATAATATTTAAACTTCATTTAAATCCATAACTTTTCGAATCTAGTAATGATCCCAATGTTACATAAACAAGCTGCCCCTAAATTTAGTTTAATTTCTCAAGTTAAATTATAGGTATTTACATAAGCTGGCATATATATCGACCAAATCCATAATTAACAATTAATTGTTCACACATCACATATCCAACACTAATCAACTGGCACTTAAATGAATGTCCAAATTAATATACTAGTAGAACAAGAATTTATTCTGCTAAATAAATGTCATTCAAATGAAACTCTTCCATTTATTTTTAGACGGTGTTTATTTGGCCAAATTGATAACACCAAAGAAGTATGCTTAAATAAAACTACGTTGTTATTTAAAACAACGTAAGTATATTAAACCAGTATTATCTTATCACGTTATAAATTATCCTTTTTCAAAAATGATAATTTGTCCAAACTAAATAACTAGCAAATAAAAACATCTAAGCAGTCAAATTTTTTTTTTTATCCACTACATATCTTACTGATAAACCAAAAAGGTGAGTTTAATTCACCGAAATTTCTGTTATCGTCGAAGTATTCTAGTTCCATCTAAATTCAAACAACGTTTGATTTTAATGCATTATATGACAGCTTAAATCTCAAAAGATCCAATTCAAGATGCAGCCAATGTCATTACGAACCCAATGCAATGGTCCACGTTCCATTTGGGTCTTGTTTGGACAAGTTATACAATTTTTAAGCTATCGGATCTTAAACTATAGTTAAATATACTAATTACACTCATTAATCGAATCATCCCACTTCCTCAAGTTTAAACTCCCACCATTACTCCCTGAAGCAAACCTTACCATTATTGTATTGAAATTTTGACCACCCACAATAACTCTTTCCTTTCATGAACCACCATGTGACCGCCTCCAGCATTCATATTTTTAAGAGACGAACCCAACCATCCTCACCTCGATACAACCGCATCCTCTTCCCATTTCATGACCTGTAGACTTCCAGCGTCCGTACCATCAACGCACTCTTCCTCAAAGTGACGCACCTCCCCTTACTTTGCCGCACGGTGCAAAATTCCACCCCGAACCAAAAACAAACAACAACATGGCCAGTCAACGCCTATACTTAGAGAAATTTCAAACCGTAGTCTAAAACGCACATTGACCAAATCAACGCAAGCCTCAGCTTTGTAACATCCCGGTATTTTAAACCATTTGCATCCACACATGCTGGATTTGAATTGCTCAAAATACCAGATTGTTGTTTTATATTTGGCAAAACTCAACATATGCAGTAAATAAATAAATCATAGAATCACAAACATAGAGTGATATACAATATGCAGTGGAAACAAAAGAATATAGTTCATGAAGCTACTATATACATATCAGAGTTAAATGAGATATAACAGAAGTGTCAAATACAACAGTCAAATACAAGATCAGAATACATCACTAGAATCAACTGAATTTTTGAAAGCTGGATAGATAGCTGGATCTCCAAACGAAGCTCCAACTCCAAAGGTGAGTCTCAAAAGCTGAACCACTCAATCTAACCCGAGTGTAAAGCTAAACACAAAACACTCGAGTCAGGATTAACATTCTTATATCAATAAATCCAACTCAAGTGAAATATCAAATGAAATACAAGTAACTCAAAGGATGTTTGGAATAATCATCCTCTAAGAATCCGTTAAACTATCTACTAGTAATATACACTATTATAATAGTGCCTAAAGTAAAGTAAACTTACTGTAAATAGTGTTAAGGCTTTACATTTTCCACCCTAACACATACATAGTCCCAATAGTCTATCCAGTATCATAGTCCCTCTTGATCGGGAAGCCACCAGAGGATACTCCACAGGCTATGGCACAAACCAAAATCGTACAAGGCGCGCTAGGGTAGGTGACATGACACAATGAGGCAATGCCAGGGTAGATATACCAATTACGCATCCGGGATGTTGGTAACGCACAGCCACAGCTACCGCCAACCTCGAGCCACACCCCCAAATGAAAAATAAAAGGTGGACGCCAAATCAATCACAATGTCAGAATATAATATCGAAGGAGTGTGTCCGATCAGAAGAACTACCTCATTGGCCCGAGAATCGCTCTTGTTTTAGCCACCTTGTGCCAACTCACGGGAGTCGGGTCCATGTATGTACCTCAATAAAACGTTGCCATCATCCTACTTCATTTTAGAATCTCCACCATGTACATAGTTGTTAAAGTGGTTTTCGGATTTGACATAGAGTGTGACAACTTCTGATCCCGGTCTCTTTAACAACCAAACGTTATTGTAACACTGCGGTCATTTCAAAATAGTTTGTACTTTTAAAACCAAAATATCGTTGCCATTTCAAAACCATATCAATACAATATCATTTCCATTTCAAAACCAGTTACGATAACATTTCCCAAAATCATAGCACTTTCACAGTTATAATACTTCGAAACCAAACCAATTGAAATTATAACACTTTCAAACATAATTCTTTGAAATTCATAACTTTGAAAACATAACTTCCACCACTAATAGTTTAAACATAATTTAAAATACTTTATACAATAAAATAACTTCCTCAAATTTCACCAGTCAATTCCAAATCAACTCTAGTTCCAAATATCCAAATTCAAATAAATCTCATATTATCAATTTCAGTTAAATTCAATTTCTCAATAAAACCATTCCAATACATTTCAAAGCTTTAAATATTTCATAATTTCAAAACTAAATTTGATAATTTCATATATATCTTAATTCAATTTACTAATATTTGGTTTTGAAATATTTACTTAATAAATTCAATATCATTTACATAAAACTCAAACTTGAAATATTCCTTAATCACCTTAAACCAACATCAAGTTATAAAATCATACCCTTTAACATCTCAAATTCAATAAGTTCCAAATCGATTTTTATTAAATATAATTCTTAATTCAATACAATTTCAAATCAATTTCAAATCCATCTTCTCAACCTTAATTTATTAAAATCGTTATAAACTCTATATTAAAATATAATTTAAATAAATATTTAACCATAATATATATAAAAAAATCAAACTTTATTATTAAACTTATTCCATATTAAAACAAATTTATACACAACTTAAAAATCAAGAATTTAGCTATATATAAAATAATATTTATATAATGTCAAAATCAATATTCATATAAAACCATATATTTCTATCCAAAAATATAGAAATCATTTTCAAAAATATTTATATATATGGACTAGCGGTGTCTATATATAATTTTCTAACTTATGGTCAAGTGATACAGATATTTATCATTTCAATCCGTAATTTAAATAAAAATACGGGTATATATCATTTCAACCCGCAATCCCAAATTCAATTCAATGAAAATCGCTTGGGTTTATCATTTCAACTCATAATGATTTTCTCCAATTCTAAACTTTGTTCGATTATGTATCATTTCAGTCCATAGTGAATTCTATACTAACAGGGAACTGGCAGAGTGATAACAGATATGATAATTACATAACATGCATATATCATCAATATAAATAATAGATAATGGTGTCAGATGTCATAGGTGAACAGATACTGATAATAACATGTATATAGCAATGTAACTAACTAAAAGCAGCATATTTCAATATATATATAGAATTTAAAATTAAAATACATTTAAGGTAAATCATCAATATACATATAGAATTCAAAATTAAAATACATGGAAATTAAATAAGAATGCACTGTATATTATATTTTTAGAAATATATTTTATATTAAACCACTATACAAATATAACATCTACAGGTTACTCCTTTATATTATCAACATGAACAGCATGTAATATATATTCAAATGATATATGCCATTCATATATACATACATTTCTATATATATAATATATAACTAACAGAAATATTTTTCATTACCATAAAATACTGTAAGCAACTCATATGCGAACTCTAGAAAAGCAAATATATAAATTGGTATATAAATAATAACAATATATATATGTACTTAAAAAAATGCAAAATACTTTCATACGTGTTATATCTTTAACACCAATATTTAAAATAAAATTTATATATACTTGATCTATTTTGATACGCATATATCTCTTCTCAGTATTACATATTTATATAGATGAAATACAAAACAAACTTGCATAGTACATATTACAGACGAGTAAAAACTTACGTACAGATCTTGTAGTTTATATTTATATTTAAAATAAACAACTTACTTTAATTATAGCTATAAATACAATACAACAGATCTAATACCGATATATGTAAAACATATTGTATAATATATAAAATAGTATGTCACATATATACTTACTATAACCATATATATATAGCATATACATAGACACACATATACAAACCAATATAAATAAAAGTATTTATATATACCTTATAAATATATCATAGAAGTTTCGGCCCAGACAGGAAGTGTAGCAAGGTGGGCATGGTCACATACAAAAATGGCTACGGGAATGCAAGGAGGAAGGAGTCCTTGCATGATTGTTCGGTCAAAAGTGCAACGGTGCTTGGTGGAGATGGAGGAGCTGCAATTCGACGAAGTAGTGGGATGCAATGGTGGTAGTAGCACGGCGGAAGTAGGGGTGTCAGAAATGGCACAGCCACTAGCGGAGAGGCACACAGGCGCAGGAAAACAAAAGAAAATGAATAAGCTTTAGATATAAATATTTTGTTTCTGTTTTGAAACAACCAATAGGTTCAGAAGAAAGTAAATATGGAATGCGTGGGTAGAGGTTTCATGGAAATTAACAGGCACGTGATATTTTCTTAAAAATGATCGCGTGATATACGACGAAGCAACAAAGAAAAAAATGAAAGGACCCGCGTTTATATGGTAAGAATATCAAAAGTTAGTGATAAATTCAGGGAATACGAAATGTAAATAGTAATTGTCCTAAACGTTGGGACAAGAAGTGGTGCGAGAAACCAAAAGACACAAATTGGTTACCACTGTGGTTAGCCATTTCACGGATATCACCGGGTACCAAAAAATCTAAAACACAGAATTGAATATGTCGTAGAGATACGACGAGACGATCAATACGGTATAAAAATGTCAGTGTTACGATTATCCGATCAATAATCGATATCGGAACGAAAATGGTGCAATTTCGTAGGAAATAAGACCGAGGAGTAATAATAGTCAAAATTTTGAGAAATGAAATACGATGTCTCATTCAGAAGAAGATTTACAAATTTTCTATAGAAAAATATCCAGGTTTGGAAAATATTTTATTATCATCAAATTTTTAGCTGGTTTGAATTGAAATAAAATCACACAATTAAATAAACTTCCATATTATTAATTGAAAATTTACCATTTGCTATATTTAAATAGACGTATTCCAAATATTAAATTTTTAGTTCAAAATTTTATTATTTAAAATTTCAAAAAAATTTCAATTAAACATATAAATAAATAAAAAATTATTAAAAATTTACGGGTCGTTACACTCTCCCCCACTCAAAACTTTTCATCCCCGAAAAGGAAGGAGGTAAGAATAGAACCAACCAGAAAGAAAATAGATTGAAATATAAAAGAAAACAATTAATTTTTAAATCTTATAAATTTCAATCTAACTTAATCAATACTCAATAATTGATTTTAAATTCAAGATATTTCATTAAGTTTATTTACTTCAATTTTTATCAAATCCCCTCAAACAAAATTTATTTTATTTATCTTATTTATTTAATCCATTTATTTTACTTAAGTTAAGTTCATAAAAGTTCAATCTTTATTATTTATAACTTTAAATTTATTTATTCATTACCTTATTATTCCATTTATCTCTGTTAACATTTACAACTAAAATTAAGTGTATAACATTTATTATGATTGCTCAAATTTTATTTATAAAATCATTTAACATTATTTTACATTGTATATCATTCAGTTACAAAGTTAACTTTTGAATAATTTAGGTAAGTTATATTGGAATGCAATTGAGTATTATACAAGTAAAATTTTCCCAATTCAGTTATTTCAAGTTTAAATATGTATTCCAAATTTTTGACTTCATTTTATAATTGAAAACATCCTTTAACATAAATTTAAGAATTAAATTTCCGATTTCACTTCAAACCATTAGAGATAAGTATACAATTATATATAAGTCAAATCAAATCTATAAATATATACCTATATTATAAATCAAGTCATACTTCAGCAATTCAAATCAATTTAATTTCTAATATAATAGTGTAGCAAGGCTGCAGAATGGTCTCGCCACTCCGAAATTCGAAAATGATTGTTGATGATGCGGCCGCCATCGCTGAAATTATTTTCCAGCGACAAAACAGGAGAGCACTGATTTAAACATTTAAAATTCTTTGAAAACGGTTTCTATTCGAAAATACTTTAAATAATATACATTTTTGAACTTTAAAACCAAAGTTTGAAATTATTGAAAATTAAATTCTCGAATTCTAAATTTAAATTCAATTAAATTTCAAATCTAGATGTTGAAATAGTCAATGGTTTACAAAATAATAAAAGAAAATCAAATATTATTATTTTCAACAACCAACTGATTAACTATTTAATTTCAAAAAACCTATACTTATATATATAATATAATTATACAAAATTTATTTTATATACCAAATTTGAAAACAATATTGTGTCAGCATGCTTTGTTCAAGTGTTTTGGAAATTCCATCGATAACATTGATCAGACGAATCAATCGAAAACCCAAATCAACATCAACAATTCAAACAACACAATATATATAAAACATTTTTAATATTAACTTAATAATACACTTCCTCGCTCGACGATACAAGAATGGATTTCAAAGCAAGGATAAAGATTCAAATTTGATGGACTCAAATCATAGAGAATTTCGATTAGAAGATAGGTTTGAAACAAAGATAAGATAATTAAATAAAAAAATAGGGAGTTGGATAAGTTTATATAAATCGCGGACAACCTCAACCGAGTCAACCGTGACTTCAACAATTAGATCGATGCAGAATTTCGTGGCAAATCGACATTCAATCTCAAGAGATAGAATTCAGGCATAACAGAAGATAACAGCATCGTAAACCGAGGATACAGAAATCTATGGTGAATCAATACTTATTGCAAAGGAGTTTCACCCCTTTACAAATCGTTTGAAGATTGGCGAGATCGTCGAGTTATTATAGAGACTGTTTGAAGCGGAATTATGGGATACTCCAGAATACAAATAGAGAGAGATAAGGATGGATTTTGGAACCGAGGGGAACGTTCCAAAATTCAAAGGAAACCAAGTCAAAGAAGACAGAATTCAAGCTCGAGCGAACGCAATTCTGTAAATAAATTTACTATATATGCTAAGTTTGCCTAGAGCCAAAGCTTTGATACCAAATGTAACGTCTTGATATTTTCAACCATTCGCATCCACACATGCCGGATTTGAATTGCTCAAAGTACCAGATCGTTATTTTATATTTGATAAAACTCAGCATGTATAGTAAATAAATAAATCACAGAATCACAGACACAGAGTGATACACAATATGCAGCGGAAACAAAAGAATAGTATATGAAGCTACTATATACATATCAGAGTTAAATAAGATACAACAGAAGTGTCAAATACAACAGTCAAATACAACATCGGAATACATCATCAGAATCAACTGAATATCTGAAAGCTGGATAGATAGCTGGATCTCCAAGTGAAGCTCCAACTACAAAGGTGAGTCTCAAAAGCTGAACCAGTCAGTCTAAACCAAGTGTAAAGCAAAACACAAAATACTCGAGTCAGGATTAACATTCTTATATCAATAAATCCAACTCAAGTGAAATAACAACTGAAATACAAGTAACTCAAAGGATGTTCGGGATAACCATCCTCTAAGGACCTTAAACTATCTACTATGCAGTAATAAACGCTATTATAATAGTGTCTAAAGTAAAGTAAACATACTTTAAAATAGCGTTAAGGCTTTACATTTTCCACCTTAACACATACATAGTCCTAGTAGTCTATCCAGTATCATAGTCCCTCCTGATCGGGAAGCCACCAGAGGATACTAAACAGGCTACGGCACAAAACCAATATCATACAAGGCGCGCTAGGTTAGGTGTCACGGCACAACGAGGTAATGCCAGGGTTGATATACAAATTACACATCCGGATTGGTGGTAACACATTGTCGCAGCCACTGCCTACCTCTAGCGCCACCCCCAAATCAAAAATCAGAAGGGGCAACCAAATCAATCACAATGTTAGAATATAATATCGAAGGAGTGTGTCCGATCAAGGGAGGTACCTCATTGGCCCGAGAATCGCTCCTGTTTTAGCCATCTTATGCCAAATCACGGGAGTCGGGTCCACGTATATACCTTAGTAGAACGTCGCCACCATACTACTTCATTCTGGAATCTCCACCGCGTACACAGTTGTTTAAGTGGTTTTCAGAGTTGGCATAGAGTATGACAACTTTCAATCCCGGTCACTTTAACAACCAAACGCTATTATAACACCACTGTCATTTCAAAATAGTTTATACTTTTAAAAACAAAATATCATTGTCATTTCAAAACCATATCAATACACTATCATTTCCATTTCAAAACCAGTTACGATACCATTTCCCAAAATCATAACATTTTCAAAGTTATAATATTTCGAAACCAAACCATTTGAAATTATAACACTTTCAAACATAATTCTTTAAAATTCATAACTTTGAAAACATAACTTCCACCATTAACAGTTTAAATATAATTTAAAATGCTTTATACAATAAAATAACTTCCTCCAATTTCAACAGTCAATTCCAAATCAACTCCAATTCTGAAAATCCAAATTCAATTAAATCTCAAATTAACAATTTCAGTTAATTTCAATTTCTCAATAAAACCATTTCAATATATTTCAAAGCTTTAAATATTTCATAATTTCAAAACTAAATTTGATAATTTCATATATTCTTAATTCATTTTACTGATATTTAGTTTTGAAATATTTACTTAATAAATTCAATGTCATTTAAATAAAACTCGAACTTGAAATATTACTTAATCACCTTAAACCAACATCAAGTTATAAAATCATACCCTTTAGCATCTCAAATTCAATAAGTTCCAAATCGATTTTCATTAAATTTAATTCCTAATTAAATAAAATTTCAAATCAATCTTCTCAACCTTAATTTACTAAAATCATTATAAACTCTATATTAAGATATAATTTAAAAAAATATTTAGCCATAATACATATAAAAGAAATCAAACTTTATTATTAAACTTATTCCATATTAAAACAATTTATACATAACTTAAAAATCAAGAATTTAGCTATATGTAAAATAATATTTATATAATGTCAAAATCAGTATTTATGTAAAACCATATATTTCTTTCCAAAACCATAGAAATCATTATCAAAATATTTATATTTATATATATAAACCAGCGGTGTCTGTATATAATTTCTATCCTATAGTCAAGTGATAAGGATATTTACCATTTCAATCCATAATTTAAATAAAAAATACGGGTACATTTCATTTCAACCAGCAATCCCAAATTAAATTCAGTGAAAATCGCTTAGGTTTATCATTTCAACCCATAATGATTTTCTCCTATTCTAAAGTCCGTTCGGGTACGTATCATTTTAACCCATAATGAATTCTATACTAATAGGGAACTGGCAGAGCGATAAGAGATATGATAATAATGTAACAGGCATATATCATCATATAAATAATAGATAATGGTCTCAAATGTCATAGGTGAACAGATAGTGATAATAACATGTATATAGCAATGTAACTAACTAACAGCAGCGTATTTCATTTGTCGTTTCAATTGAAATCAAAATTAATAAATATAAATAAGAACGTTAATCGTGAGTGATTGCTTACCCTTCGAGGCGAGAAGATAGACAAAGGAGTTGGGTTACGAATCCAAGAAGGAATTCCAAATAAAGCAAAATTGGCACGAATTCGACAAGCTGATGGATAAGAATTGATGAACTGAATCAGAATCTGTTTGATGTAAAAAAATTATATTATTATCATTATGAAATCAATTTTTAAATTTTAAAACAAATATTAAAATAACATATTTAATTAAAATCAATGTTTTAAATAATATATTGTCTATATAAACTTATTGAAATCTGTATATATATAAAACATAATATATAACTAGCTGTATATATATAGTCTAAAATCAATATTAACTTCCGAAACCCAAAATAAAACATGTATTAAAATTTCAAAAGCAATACTTAATGCAACATTCCTAAAACAATATTTGTATAAATCAGACAGAAGGATCGCAAAATTAATGACTACGACAGTGTCAAATGAATAGTAATATATATACACATACTTATACAAACAGATCCAAAGTTCATACTAATGTATATATAGTAGACTTTATATAAAATAATATAAGATATTATATATAATCATTTTAAACTCATGTAGATAAACCTATACATATACAGATAATGAGGTTTGTAAAACTTTATATACTATATATTCCGACTTACAACCAATATTTTATATTTCGAAATCTATATGCATTTAAGGTAAATCGTCAATATATATGTAGTATTTAAAATTCAAATGCATGGAAATTTAATACAAATGCACTGTATATTATATTTTTAGAAATATATTTTTATATTAAACCACTGTACAAATATGACATGAACAGGTTACTCCTTATATTATCAACATGAACGACATGTAATATATATTCAAATGATATATGCCACTTGCATATACATACATTTATATATATAATATATAACTAATAGAAATACTTTTCATTACCATCAAATACTGTAAGCAACTCACATGCGAACTCTGGAAAAGCAAATATATAAACTGGTATATAAATCATAACAATATATATGTGTACTTAAAAAAATGCAAAATACTTTCATACGTGTTATATCTTTAACACTAATATTTGAAATAAAATTTACATATACTTGATCTATTTTTATATGCATATATCTCTTCTCAGTATTACATATTTATATAGATGAAACACAAAACAAACTTGCATAGCTCATATTATAGACGAGTAAAAACTTACGTACAGATCTTGTAGTTTATATTTATATATAAAATAAACAATTTACATTAATTAAAGCTATAAATACAATACAATAGATATAATACCCATTTATGTAAAACGTAATGTATTATATATAAAATAATATGTCACATATATACTTACTGTAACTATATATATAAAGCATATACATAGACAGACATATACAAACAAATATAAATAAAAGTATTTATATATACCTTATATATATCATAGAATTTCGGCCCTGACAGGAAGTGTAGCAAGGTGGGCCCGGTCACAAACAAAAATGGCTACGGGAATGCAAGGAGAAAGGATGCCTTGTGTGTTTGTTCGATCAAAGGTGCAGCGGTGCATGGTGGAGATGGAAGGAGCTGCTGTTCGACGAAGCAGTGGGATGCGATGGTGGTAGTAGCGCGACGGAGGTAGAGGTGTCGGAAATGGCGCGGCCACTGGTGGAAAGGCACACAGGCGCAGGCAAACAAAAGAAAATGAATAAGCTATAGACATAAATATTTTGTTTCTGTTTTGAAACAACCAATAGGTTCAGAAGAAAGCAAATAAGGAATTCGTGGGTGGAGGTTTCATGGAAATGAACCGGCACGTGATATTTTCTTAAAAATGATCACGTGATATACAATGAATCAGCAAAGAGAAAAATGAAAGGACCAGCGTTTATATGGTAAGAATATAAAAAGTTAGAGATAAATTCAAGGAATACGAAATGTAAATAGCAATTGTTTTAATTGGTGGGACAAGAAATGGTGCGAGAAACCAAAAGACACAAACTGGTTACCGCTGTGGTTAGCAGTTTCACGGATATCGCCGGGTACCGAAAATCTAAAACATAGAATTGAATATGTCGTAGAGATCAGCACGACGAGATAATCAAAATGGTATATAAACGTCAGTGTTATGATTATCCGATCAAAAATCGATATTGGAACGAAAATGCTGCTATTTCATCGAAAATAAGATCGACGGAGCAATAACAGTCAAAATTTTGAGAAACGAAATAGAACGTCTCACTCAGAAGAAGATTTACAAATTTTCTATAGGAAATATTCAAGTTTTGAAAATATTTTATTATCATCAAATTTTTAACCGGTATGAATTGAAGTAAAATCAAACAATAAAATAAACTTCCATATTATTAATTGAAAATTTACCATTTTCTATGTTTAAACAGACGTATTCCAAATATCAAATTTTTAATTCAATATTTTATTATTTAAAATTTCACAAAATTTCAATTATATATGTAAATAAAGCAAATAAAATTTATTAAAACTTTACGGGTCGTTACAAGCTTGAAGCCATAACTTCCAAATTTCATGCTTTAAATGATAGATCTCACAATTTTAAACTAAAATATTTAAAGCTTTCTGTTTCTTTTGATTTTTAAACATTTTATTTAAATTTTATAAGAAGAGGATGAACATGTTTCTCTCTCTCTCTCATTTTATTTGAATAAGTTGGTACGAAATAAAGACAAAGGAAAGAGGAATTGCAGAATATGTTGGGTTTGACTTATAATTGATTTTTGATTTCTGGCATCTCACCACAAAGATTTCGTCCATGTACGAATCCCGAACGATAAAACAACAATACAGTTGCGCTAAGAACAATGATGTGACTCTAAAACAATAATAATATGCAATGGTTATTGAATTATGTAAAATCACAAAAACACCGTTGTTTCCGATAAATCATCAAATGAATAATTGCAAAATTTTCTAAATTAAATATGATGAAAAAATCAT
The DNA here is from genome assembly GCA_030765085.1 of Allium cepa. Taxonomy (NCBI): domain Eukaryota; kingdom Viridiplantae; phylum Streptophyta; class Magnoliopsida; order Asparagales; family Amaryllidaceae; genus Allium; species Allium cepa. The sequence continues at coordinate 78,091,058 of CM060946.1, forward strand.
ATAAATTAAATTAAAAATACGTAAATAAAAATCGAGTTGTAAAAATAGAAATGAATTTTTTGATTAATTTTTTGAACCATTTATTACTATAAATATTGCAAAATGAATCCATCGTTATTATTTATTAATTTTAAATTAGTTAAATAAGACCATAAAACTCATTTAAAAAACATTCAATTCAAATCCAAATATTTAATTCACTATTCAAATACTGAGTTCACAAGTTAAATATTTTTATAATCTCTATTTTGATTCATGTTTAAAACTTTAAAAACCAATCTTTCAAATATTTAAAATTAATTAAATATTTAAATCCAAATTGGAAGAAAGACATTATATAAGAAAAATGAATATTCAAATAATAAATTTTCATCATATATTTTGGTGAAAAGGATAATTATATAAGCCCTTCAACGGACAACTTTAAATTTTTATTAAAAGCTAGTTTTGAACGCATATCGTAAACTTATTATTTATTTTGAAATGCATTATGTACGATTTGCCGACTAATTTTTTGTACTGTCTAACACTATCCCGCTAATAAATCTAGGATTAATATTATTTAGCTATGTAGTTTAATAGATGCAACGATCCAGTTTTTTGACGTTGATTTGGAATATTTAAACGGTATTAAATATTTAATTTGAATTATTGGTTAACTTTGGATATGGAAATTTGGGTTTTTATTTATAAAATAAATTCAAAATTTAAATATAGCGAGATAAATCGGTTATTGAATTTAGTAATCGACGATTGGTTAAATTATTGTGTCTTGAGTTCTAGACTCGATAAAAAAAATTAAAGGCTTGTAAAATTTATATTTATAATAATGAAGATAATAAAAGTTTCAAAATTGAATTGAAAATGATATGTTCAATTTTAAAAATATTTGTTTAAATTGACATTTTAAAATAGCTTTCTAAGGAACAGTCTCGAAATTCGAAAAAACCATTTCCATTGGATCCTTAATAGTGTATTATTATCGTATTCCAAATTTTGTAGCCTTTGGAGTTATCGTTTGGTCATACGGGAAGTAAACGTGTTGAAATTAATATCGAAATTTAATATAATAATTTGGTCCAATAGCCGTCTTCTCCATACGGTCGAATTAGGACTCAAAACCTTTTCCATTGCATTTGAAATAGGGGTATAACATTATAAACGTCTAGCGGCATGCCTCGATAGGGATTCGAGATTTTGAGTTGCGTAAATCAAGACGTTTTAAAATTTAAATAAATAATTATCTGGTCAAACATTCACATCAGTTTTATTTTCTCCTTTTCAAATCATTGTACCATTACCTACTCAGACATGCTCTATCCCTATGTTAAGTTACATCTTTTTCTGCCTTTTCCCTTTATTTAAAATCGCAGAAAGGAAAAAAATAAACCAAGTAAAAATTGGACAAACAGGCCACCTTCTCCTTATACCTCAAACCGTTAGTCCCTCTCTTCCTTTTGTTTCAATTCAGCATCAGCGAAATCGAATTATCTCCTCTGTAAATCACGTTACTTCCTCTGAAATAAATATTGTCTCCTTCTTCTGTAAAAAAAGTTAAAAATTTCATCAAAGCAAGACGCGAACGAGCTCGCATCGATGGCGGAGGCGAAGAGATCGAATATATCGGTATCATGGAGTAACAGCGCGAGCGCCTGGAGGGCAAACTTCGATCTTGAATTTAGCACGTTGATTGATGAAATGGAAAACATAGCTTTGTCGCGAGAGTCCCATCGTCGTGCGCGAGCCGAAGGGGGAGGGCGATGGCGATGGCGATGTCTAAGATGGAGAAGCACGGTCGTGTTGAGGTAATGATTGCCCTGAATTTAAGGGTAGATCGACTTCTGCGATTTGGTTGGGAAATCTGGTGGTGGCAAGCTGGTGGCACACGAGATGGTGGTCGCGATGGCTGAAAGGAGGTGGTTTTGTTCGAGTTGTTTAAGGTTGTAGAGCTCATTCTCGAGCTGCAGGCATCGGCGGTGGTCGATGGTGAGGCAGGCCATGGTCGTTCGTTTGAAAGGACATGAAGGAGGGAAAATCATAAGTCTGTAGCATGAATTGGGAAAGGTAAGGCTGTCTTTTAAAAATAGGTATTTGTTAAATTATATGTTAACTAGAATATTAGTTGTAGTAATTAGGACACACACACACACAAATATATATATATATATATATATAAATCATATGATGTTAATGAATATTTACAAATTGTATAATTCATTTATGCGAGGTCTAAATCACAAAACGATCATGTTGGATTCGTGATGGTGTATGCGACGAAATAATATTGGTTCGATTAGCAATTCGAAAAATCAAGGTGAGAAAAACTCTCACTCATTTGGATTGCCCAAATTTAAAATTTAAAGTTGTTGAAATTAAATTTTGGATGCTAGTTGAATTTATTAAATTTATTGTTTGTTGAACGATCTAATATATATAGTTGTATGTGTATATATATTAGTAATTGGAGTGATATTCCCGCACATTATAGCGGATGAGACCCTATGCGCCCCGCATAATAGCGGATGACCTTGTATGCAGCGATATCCCCCTCGAAGTGGGATTGGTATTCATTTTATGTTGTATTAACATCTATGGATGCAGGGAAACAGGTTGGAGGGATCCAACTGGATTCCTCAAATATATTGTTTATTTTCCATATATAGTGATATATGAATTGTGTAGAATAATCTATTATAGATTATTGCCGTGATTGAAATTATTGGATGCTATTACAGTAGTGGCCTAAATGTTAATACTTTATATACCATAAACATATTTTTAAAATGGAAGGAATTAAGGGAAATTTTGATATAAAAATATTTATATTGGAATTGGGTTTATTTAAAAATACTAAATTAAAAAAAATGATTTTGGTTATATGAATTTTAAATGGAGATTTTAAAATGAATTATATAAGAGAATTTATAATTGATATCCCAGAAATATAAAAAGAGTTGAAGTCCACATTAAAAATAGATTTGAAATTGTAGATGGAAGTATTAAGATAATGGATTTATAAAAGGAATTTCTAAACTAGATTGTTTTATAAAGCAAGTAAGATTTAAGGGAGTCTAAAAATTTATAAACGATGTTATAAATAGGCTAAGCGATACCCGTGGATATATATGAAAATAAATTCGTAGGGTGAATTTATATTTACAATGGGGAAAAATGGTAAGAAAATAGTAGATACTATTTTGTAAAGTGAAAATGGTTACGCAAATCGGAATGGAAGTGATGAAATGAAAATCGAGAGAACTTATAAGTTGAATTGGTTCTTGAGATTTCAAAACATATTTATAAAATTTTAAGAAGTGAGTTGGTTTAAAAGAAATTTTGTATTATTTTAAAACTATGAAGTTTTAAACTAGTTAGGTTGAAATACTTGGTAACTAGATTTTTAAATATGAAATATTCATTTTTAATAAATTCTAACCTTGAAAATTCAGCTTTGAAAATTATTTGTTTAACTAAAATGGGTTATAATGTTATAAAAATGTTTCCAATATTTTAAATAATTACTTAAATATATTTAAAAATAAATTATTAATCTTTTATATACTTATATAGTTTTAAAGTAATTGAAAATTTATTTCATAAATTCTCTCGAGATTCAAAAAAGGTGGCTTATAAAAGGATATGATTTTGAGGAGAGGAAATTATTTGTGATTCTGGAGATTTTTGGAATAAGTTACGGAATAATTCCCTGGAACATTAATATTGAAAGTATTTTGGAGGATATGACTTGTAATTTTTCCTAAGTAAAGATAATAGAAATTTGGGGATATTTTTAAAGTGTTGAGATGTCGGAAGTATCCTGTTACGGATTTAAGTATTTGAAAAAAATTGTTTTCAAATTTTGGAAGGAATTGATATATCTTTTAAAGATATTTTGAAAGTAAATATTTTAGGAATTTTTTTAATAAGGCCAGATGATTGGTTATGGATGTTTAATTGATGGTTAAATAACCGACTATCAATAATTGGCCAATTTCGTTAATCGTTTCGAAAAGACCGAGAACGGATTTTATTATCCGAAAAGCACTTTGCTCCGGTTTGAACGTTACGAATGAATACTGTGAAGATGATGAAGATGGTGTTTCAGTTTGTCTAGATCTAGGACAACTTGTGTGGATGAAAGCTATCAGAACATCGTCTTTGGAGGACGATAAGCATTCTACGTAAAATTGTGTTCTTGAAAGGTGATGCTTAGCCTCGAGCTTCATCAACCGATGAATGACTGAAACAGAGGAGATGCAGCAAGGCTAAGTAGGTTTCACCCAATTAGGGTATGTTATCACCTTTCTAGATGACATCGGAAACCCATTTATTATGGATATGGGTGTGCATGGAAAGAGCGCTCGTTGGTAAGGATAGGAATACCCGGGGTAATAACAAATTTGGTCTATCCAGGTCAGGGGTAAGCTGATCTTGTGTAGTAGGGGATCCCGACGAGGTCCTCGGTACATTGTTCTGGAGGTGTACCATGGTGGGCGGTACCCCAGTGGCCCAGTCATTCGATGGAATCCATTCTCCAGTAAGCGTCGTACGGTTTTGATTGTGCCGAACTATGCTGGAATGTGAGATGCAAGCATTTCAGCTATTTTCTATTTACTTTCTATAGATACTATTATGACATTGGATGATTTTGATAAAAATGTTTTAGTTGTCGTAAGGTAAACACCCATCGTGTTTATGTGTGACGTCGTCTTATGAGATACTTTTGTTTTCCAAAGGATTTTGAAAAGTTAATAATTCAAATTGAGTGTGTTTTCTCACGCTGGTTTTCCAGACTGACTCGGTGCTCAAGTCAGACCAAGTATTATAGATTCAGGTTAAATGCTATGAAGCTCAAGAGACTAGCTGGAGGAGTTTTCAGTCGTATTTCCATACTTGACTTATATTCCATTGTGTAAGGAAAGGTTATTTAACTGTCCAGTTTGATGTATTGATTGTTGTACTATGATGATTGTAAGTATATAAACTGTTATAGATTCTTTTGAATAAAAATCTTTTATTATATATTATATTTGTTCCGCTGCGATTGTGAGATTCTATATTGTTGTTTTTATTCCTGTTCTATCTCCTTCTTCTTCACCCTTGATGAACTGATATTTCCAGCATTCGACCGCTCGGCACTTTATACAGTGGACTTACAAATGTCGATTTTTGGGGGTTGAAAATCCCGTTTGTTACAGTTGGTATCAGAGCTGAAGGTTAAGCGAGAACCTTGGCTCTGGTGGTGATTACTCATTAGATATACAGTCAGTAGTGCTCTAGAATGAGTTGAGTGTAATAATAGATATGAGTGTATATTTGTTAGTGAATATAAATGGTTTTATATTGTGTTGATTTATCTGTCGAGTGGTATATAAATTTTGTTCGAATAGTGTGACGCTGCTAATTTGGTATGTGTTTCTAAACACTTGAATGCGATCAACTGACACAATATGGTTTTGAAGCGGGTAAATGAAACAATTTTGCCCAAATTATATTTTTATAAAATAGTAATAATTTTCTAAAATTATTATGGTAAATTTAGAGTGTTTGGATGATAATATTATAATCAAAACAAGATTATAAAATCTGGAGTTGGTTATATATAACAAAATGAAAATTGTACAAGTATGGATTATACAATTGAATTGAAAACAAATACTCGATTTAAAACCAGAGTATGAAAAATTAAATATCAAAGATTTTTGGAAGTGTTTTCCAAAGTATTTTGAAACAAATAATAGTATTATTATTTTGGAGATATTTTTGAATAGAAAATGGTTTAAAATGGATTTTGGAAGGGATATAGCACTGAACTCACTTAATTCGTTGGAAAATAATTCTGATGATGATGGTCATATCATCAGTATTCATTTTCGAGTTTCTAAGTGACGGATTGCTACCATAATTGATTTGTTCTGATTTGTTGAGGAAAAAAGTTTGCTTTGAAAATTCCGAAGGGAGTTTTTTTGGATAAAAACCAGCGTTGGTTTAAAAATTTAAAAAAGTTATGATTTGGAATATTGAGATCTCAAAAGTGATATGAATAAATACCGGGTGTTTAAAAAAATTTGGAATCCTTATTTAAATAATTTAGAGATAATCAGAAAATAGTTATGAACTTTTAAATGGTGAATGATTCTGAAAAAAAATATGGAAATTGAATTTTGGAATTAAAATTAAACGTGAGAAAGTTAAAATGAAATTTAACTTAGATTAAGTTGAAGAAACTAAAATTTAGTTGATTGTGATTTGAATTAAATAAATTAGTAAAGTAGACTAGTAAATATATTAAATTAGGAAATGGATGAATTGAATTGGAAAACAAAATTTAAATTTAATTGAGGAATAAAATTGAATTGTGTTGAAAATAAAATTGAATTTAGTTATAGATGATATAGAATGGAACCGAATTCTTAATTAAATAAATTGGAATAGCTTATAAAAATTTAAATGGATTGAACAAAAATATACTTAGGCTATAAATAAGTATATAATCTCGAGTTAAAAAATAAAATATGAATGTACTCGAGCACAAATGGGTGGAAAAGTGAAAATGAGTTGTGTTACTTACAAAAGGTTAAAAGTGAAATAGGAAACCCAAAAATAAAATTGTTTGATATTTTGGTAAGGGAAATAAATCCAACTTGAATTATAAAAACGAATTAAGCTTAAGAAAAATGTAATAAAACTATTTTTGAAATAAAAATAAAATATTGACTTATAAATTGGAAGTGAGCTAATGAGCTACGTTAATTAGTTGAATGAATATGTTAATGGAAATTAACTTGGTTAAATAAAACTGGATTGTTAGTTAAAAATGGATTTTTGAAATGAAACTTGAGTAATAAATAAAATTCGACTTATATTGTAAGTGAATTAAATATAATTGGAACTGTTGCCAAATGAAATGGGATTAGATTAAAATAGAAATGGTTTGAGTTGCAAATAAATCCAATTTGAGTGTAAATAATTAAATATGGCCTTGATATCATTTAAATGAATTCGGAAATGAATTGAGTATGGGAATTAAAGTTTAAATGGATAAAGGGAATGAACAATTGAATTAATTTGTAGATTGGAATGGAATGTGATTAAATAAAAAATTGAAATGGAATAAATTTAAAATAGATGTAAGCTTAAGTGATTGTTTGTTTGAATGAATATTGCTGAATTCGTATAAGAAAATTGGTCGTTTGACGTAAACGGAAGTAAATAAAATTCTATGAATTAATAGAATTGAATGAAATTTATTTTTAATCAATTTGGAATGAATAATAATTTGTGTAGCATAAATATAAATTGACTGTAAGCAATTTGCTTGTATAATCATTCCGAATCGATTGAAATAGTGTATGGATTGGTTGAATGATATTAAATAATTTTCGGAACCTTATAATTACTTATAAATAAATTGTTTAGCATGCACTACTTATGAAACTTATGTGTTTAACCATTTGAATAAGCAAAATGTTAATAAACTCCATGTATTTCGTACTTACGTGTTTATATTGAGTAAGTACTACCCAGAGGCTGTCGGGCTAGATTAGCGTTGCATAATTGCTTATGAAGTAAAACTTGCTTGCTTAAAAACGCTAAAATAAGATACGTTCTCGGATTAAATACTGCAAAATACAAATATTGATATATATATTTTGTTTTTCAACCGTGTGGGTCAATGTATATATATTTATCTCTCTTGTCAAATTGCAAAAGGCTCTCCGTAAAAGAGAGACCTTATCAAAAAATTTCGAAAATTTAGGGTGTTATGAAATTTTTGAAATTTTTTGAAAATATTTGGTTAACGACAAATTAATTTCTAATTGAAATTGAAATAAGAGATTTTGGAATTAGAATTGAAAACTAATTGTTTTGCTAAAGACTAAAAGATTAGAAAGGTGAATATCAAGTTTTCACTAAATGGGTTTATGGATAAATTAATGGGTTCAGAGCATTCTTATACCTTAGCAATTTCGGGGATGAAATTCTTTTAAGGGGGGAAATGTGACGACCTGGATTTTTCGACGTTGATTTAGGATATTAAATGGTTTTAAATATTTAACTTGAATTATAGGTTAATTTTGGATATGGAAATTTGGGTTTTTATTTATAAAATAAATTTAGAATTTAAATATAGTGATTTATTAGATAAATCAATTATTGAATTCAGTAATTGAAGATTGGTTGAATTATTGTATCTTGAGCTTTAGGCTCGATAGAAGAAGAAAAATTTGAAGGGTTGTAAAATTTATATTCATAATAACGAAGATAATAAAAGTTTTAAAATTGAATTTAAAATTGATTTGTTCAATTTTAAAAATAGTTGTTCAAATTGATGTTTAAAAATAACTTTCCGTGGCACAGTCTCGGAATTCGATGAAACCAATTCCATTGGATCCATAATAGTTTATTATTATCGGATTCCAAATTTTGTAACCTTTGGAATTATCGTTTGGCATACAGGATATAAACACGTTGAAATTAATATCGAAATTTAATAGAATAATTTGGTCTAAAAAGCTATCTTCTCCATACGGTCGAATTAGGACTCGAAACCTTTTCCATTGCATTCGAAATAGGGGTTTAACATTATAAATGCCTAGCGGCATGCCTCGATCGGGATTCGAGATTTTGAGTTGCATAAATCGAGGCGATTTAAAATTTAAATAAATAATTGTCAGGTCAAACATTCACATCCATTATATTTTCTCCATTTAAAATCGCCGTACCATTACCTACTCAAATATGCTTCCATCCCCACGTTAAATCGCATCTTTTTCCTCTTTTTCCCTTCATTTCAAATCACGAAAAGAGAAAAAAATAAACAAAGTAAGAATTGGACAAACATGTCGTGTTTTCCTTATACCTCAAACAGTGAATCCCTCTCTTCCTTCTATTTCAATTTAGCATCAATGAAATCGAGTTATCTCCTCTGTAAATCATAATAATTCCTCTGAAATAAACTTCTTCTCCTTCTTTTGTAAAATAATTAAAAAAAATTCAGCAAAGCAAGACGCGAATTAGCTCGCGTCGATGGCGGAGGCTGAGAGATCAAATATAGCGGCATAATGTAATAGCAGCGCGAGTGCCTGGAGAGAAAATTTCGATCTAGAAGTTAGAATGTTGATTGATGAAGTGGGAAACATAGCTTTGTCGCAAGAGTCTTGTCATCGAGCACAAGCCGAAAGGGGAGGGTGATGGCGATGTCTAAGATGGAGAGGCGCAGTCGTGTTGATGTAATGGTCGCATCAAATTTAAGGGGAGATCGACTTCTATGACCTGTTGGGGATATCTGGCGGCGGCAAGCAGGTGGTGCACAAGATCGTGGTCATGATGGCTGAGAGGAGGTGATTTTGTTCGAGTCGTTTAAGGTTGTGGAGCCCATGCTCGAGCTGCGAGCTACAGGCGTCGGCGGTGGTTGATGGCGAGGCAGGCAGTGGTCGCTTGTGTGAAAGGATATGAAGGAGGGCAAATCACGAGTCTGTAGCGTGAATTGGGAAAGGTAAGGCTGTCTTTTAAAAAAAAGGTATTTGTTAACTTATATGTTAATTAGAATATTAGTTACAGTAATTAGGATATATGTATATAAGTAAATCATATGATGGTAATGAATATTTGCAAATTATACAATTCATTTATGCGAGGTCAAAATCACGAAATTGATCACGTTGGATTCGTGTTGGTGTAGGCTATGAAATAATATTGGATCGATTAGCGATTCGGAAAATCAAGATGAGAAAAACTCTCGCTCATTTGGATTACCCAAATTTAAAATTGTTGAAATTAAATTTTAGGTGCTAGTTGAATTTATAAAATTTATTGTCTGTTGAATGATTTAATATATATATATATATATATATATATATATATATATATATATATTAGTAATTGGAGTGATATTACCACATATTATAGCGTGAGACCCTATGCTCCCCGCATAATAGTGGATGACCCTATATACAGCGATATCCCCCTCGAAGTGGGATCGGTATTCATTTTATGTTGTATTAACATCTGTGGATGCAGGGAAATAGATTGGAGGGATCCAACTGGATTCCTCAAGTATATTGTTTATTTTATATATATAGTAATATATGAATTGTGTAGAATTATCTAATATAGATTATTATCGTGATTGAAATTATTGGATGCTATTGCGACACTGACCTGAATGTTAATATTTTAAATACCATAAATATATTTTTAAAATGGACGGAATTAAGGGAATTTTTGATATAAAAGTATTTATATCGGAATTGGGTTTATTTAAAAGAAACAGAATTAAAAAAATTGATTTTGGTTATATGAATTTTAAATGGAGATTTTAAAATAAATTATTCAAGAGAATTTATAAATGATATTCCGAAAATATAAAAAGAGTTAAAGTCGATATTGAAAATAGATTTTGAATTATAGATGGAAGTATTAAGATAATGGATTTATAAATGGAATTTCTAAGCGAGATTGTTTTATAAAGCAAGATTTAAGGGAGTACAAAAATTTATAAACGCTATTATAAGTAAGTTAAGTGATACCAGTGGATATATTGGAAAATGAATTCGTAGGTTGAATTTATATTTAAAATGGGGGGAAATGGTAAGAAAATAGTAGATACTATTTTGCAAAGTGAAAATGGTTAAGAAAATCAGAACGGAAGCGATGAAATGGAAATCGAGAGAATTTATAAGTTGAATTGGTTCTTGAGATTTTAAGATATATTTATGAAATTTTAAGAAGCGAGTTGGTTTCAAATGAAAAATTGTATTATTTTAAAACTATGAAGTTTTAAACTTGTTTGGTTGAAATACTTGGTAACTAGATTTTTAAATATGAAGTCTTCATTTTTAATAAATTCTAACTATGAAAAATCAGCTTCGAAAATTATTTGTTTAACTAAAGATGAGTTATAATGTTATAAAACTGTTTCCGGTATGTTAAATAATTACTTGGATATATTTAAAAATAAATTATTAATCTTTTAAATACTTATTACACACATATATATATATAGAGTTTTAAAGTAATTGAAAATTTATTTCATAAATTCTCTCGAGATTCAGAAAAGGGGCTTATAAAAGGATATGATTTCGAGGAGAGGAAATTATTTGCGATTCCGAAGATTTTTGTAATAAGTTACGGAATAATTCTTTGGAATGTTAATACTGAAAGGATTTTGGAAGATAAGACTTGTAATTTTTCCTAAATATAGAAAATAGAAATTTGGGGATATTTTCTTAAGTGTTGAGATGTTGGAAGTATCTTGTTACGGATTTAAGTATTTGAAAAAAATTATTTCCAAATGTTGGAATGAATTGATATATTTTTAAAGATGTTTTGAAAGAAAATATTTTGGGAATTTTTTTAACAAGGCCAGATGATTGCTTACGGATGTTTAATTAATAGTTAAATAACCGACTGTCAATAATTGCCAATTTTGTTACAGATTCTTTTGTATGAAATCTGTTATTATATATCGTATTTGTTCCACTATGATTGTGAGATTCTATTTTGTTGTTTTTATTCCTTTTCTATCTCCTTCTTCTTCAGCCCTAATGAACTGATATTTTCGGCATTCGACTGCGTGGCACTTTATACAAGTGATGTATAAATGTCGATTTTCGAGGGTCGAAAATCCCGTTTGTTACAATAGACTATGAAATGTTCATAAGAAACATGCATTCATAGTTATCACCAAAGTCTTGATCTCTTGGAACGATGAGGTAATTATCCATGATTTAACGTTGTTTAGGTCTTTTCTTTTTTTGCAATTTGGAAATCTATACTATACTATTATTACCGAGTTTGATTTTAAAAGCTCATAAGCCTTCTCGATATTTTGTGAAATGAACAGTCTCCCTGTTTTTCCCATTATCTTTCTCTTTCTCCTCCCAATTAAGACTTAAAGCCTTATAATTTGTAAATTCCTCCTCATCCCCATTATTGCCGAAACCTAATTTGAAATTAGGCAATATAAGTCAAATCCACTTCAACGAGACGATCGATGTTGTCCTCCCACCTAACCGTTACGATTTTGTTTTCCAATAGCCATTATTCACCCCAACCTCGATGACCACCACTCTTTCGCAATCGTCCATCGGTATGTTCCCAAGGCATGCAAAAGTAGTCACATTTGGGTAATCTCCTCAGCCATTTTTCCCTCCGCTTAGTGTTGCTAATGTATTTGGCGGGTATTTTTTGGTGTTCGATTATTGATTTGACATTTTTCTGTTGCGAAATCCATTGTTATCTTCCTTTTAGATTGAGAGTTTGGTTGCGATTAGGTTATTTTACCGTGTTCGTTATAATACTAAATGGTCTCGAAGTTTAAGACAATGGAAATCTGATGATTGCAATAACAATTGTTTCGTTGATATGAATGTATATGTGTATGTTACAATAGGGCTTCGGGATTTGCTATTTGACCATACTTTTCTGTTCCAGAAAGGTGCAACACAGTTTACAGGATCAATTATGTCAGATTGATGCTTAAATCAATGTTTAAAAGTTCTCTATAATTCACGATAAGTCGATACTAGATAAATTTTCATTATTATTTAAGAATAGGTTCTTTTGCTATTGCACGGTTTTTTTAAAATGCTTATTTCCTGAGCTAACTTTGGAAAATATTATCCTCCGTTGGAGTGTGTATTTAATTTTTCCTATGATTACCTTTCTTTGTTCTTTTTACCTATTAATCCGGTATAGATTTTTAAGATTCTTTTACCATGATAATCGCCACAATTACGGTCATCTTTCCATATATGAATGATAAAGACTAATGATATTATGGATAAGTTTAACTGAGACTGTTGGAGTGATATGTCAGAATCATGAAGTTGTGAAAAACATAGATTTGTATTGATGACTTTACCTTCCTTTGCCACGAGTATTGAAAGCATTTTGTAACGACCCACCTTTTTGGACGGTTTAAATTGACAATAAACCACATATGCCCATGCAAACCATTCAAAAGGGAGTACTGTTAATGCAGTAAATAAGAAAATAAGAGAAAAGAGGGAAAATAAAAACACATAATCTATGAGACGACCCGACTTCCTTTCTCCAGGAAATCGCATCATCTTGAAGAAAGAAAGGGATAGAAGAGGAAAAGAAAGGGAAAGAAGAAACAGAACAACATCAGAGAACTCACATCGGAACGAATAAAATATAATATATCTCATAAAATATTACATAGTATCTTATTACATCAGAGTTACATGACTTATTAGACACATATTAGACAGTTATAACATCCGTCTAACTATACAATTCAAGTACACAAGAAACAGATATAACAAACACAGCTGAATCAATATATCTCTACACGTCGAAGCCTCCTGCTCCATATCTCCTCCAAATTTCGTCAAGCCAACCTGAATCACTTGACTACTCATACATAATATGAGTACCCAAGAGTTTAATAAAACAGAAAATAAACACTTGGGTCAGACAGGGGTTTGGTGTGAGTAAACGGGTTAAAATTGCTTAACTTTAGAAAAACCTTTTAAAAGAAAAGGTATCACGTAAGACTTCCCATTTGCAGGTTGATTGCAGATTTGAACTTCATTGCAGGTTGAAGATTTGCAGAGTGGAGTTAATATTGCAGGTTGATGGTTGTAGATTTGCTTTTGATTAAATTCAGATTTTGAAAGAAATCTCTGGTTGCCATTATTTTTTGTTAAGAAAAGTAAACTAAGAAATGAAGGTTTTTGAGAAAATCAGTTTTCTTCTTTAAAACATTTATTAAAAATTAAAACGAATATGCCACTTGTAAAAATTTGAACAAATGTCATTTACACTACTTAATTGTTTTACATGTATTTTAAGAGGTGTTAATATGTTTACATTTGTCTTTAAGTGTTTTTAAACTTTTATTTAATTTAAATGTAAATATAAACTTACATTTTTATTTTACTCTATAAATGAGTACTTACATATGTAAATATAAACTTCTTTTTGAAGAAAATATTTTAAAACTAAATATAACACAAATATATTTTCTTATACATATTGTTAAAAATCTAAAACATTATACATATACATTTTTAACCATTTAAAATTAAACACTTTAAAGAAAACATAAATAAGACTTTGATTTAAATCCTTTCTAAATTATCATTTTTTTTAAAATAACAATTATCTTACATTTTAAAAACAAATGAACTAATCTTTAAATTAACTTTAGAAAATATAAATTAAAACAAAGCTTAAAATTACTATTTATTCAATATAAAACAATCAATACCAATAGATTAAAATTAAATTTCCAAACAACTCAAATTATAACATATATATACATATATATTACAATTTGAAAATTCATCTTTAAATTTAAAACAAAAGATCTCCTATTCACAATATATCAAATGTATATAGTATAAACAGAATAAAATTTCATTAACTTTGAAAAATAAATCTTATCCATTTAAATTGTTAAAAAGATATTGATCACAATTATCAGATTAAATATTTATCTATACTATAATGCAAAACCTTTGGTCAACCAGTCAAAGTGAAGCCTTTATGGTCTTCCACAAATAACCTGACTACTTAGCAGTTTCACACTCTCACCAATCGTGGACATATTTGTCATTTTCCAGTATCCATTTCTACCGTTCAATCTCACGTCTCCCGTAACCGCTCCACTTCATTATTCATTCATTTTCCTTCCTTCTCACGATCCAAACTCCAAACGAACCACAATCTGGAAAAAAAATGTTAAAAATATCCAAAAAAATGGCTTTTTAACGGCAAGGAAACTGAGGCTCGATCTCCTGTTTCTCAACAAGCTGCTTCCTACATCTCAAATCCGGTATTGGTATGTCTGATTCTAATATTATTTACCCGTTTTTTATTTTCTTACTTTGATTTCGAATTTCTATGTTTTATAGTGGAGTCGTTTAAATGGTTACAAACTCTTTCTATTTTGAACCGTGAAGGAGGCAGTCTGATATATATTTGATAAGGCACGGTAATGATTTGTGGCTTCTAGATCTTAATTTTCCTGAATATTGACAAAATGTTTGATTTTCATTGTGCTCATGTTAGATCACTATTTCATTTTTGAGATTATCCATAGCTAGATACGTAGAGAATTCAGAATTGATTGGTGGAGTTCGGAAAAAGGGTTTATTTACAGGTAGGAGAAAGGAGCTTAAGCACAGAATTGTGTTATTGTAGCAAGAGTAGAATCTCGCTTAAACATATCCCATGAACACAAGATTTCAACTTTCAGAATTGGTACACATTTTGGCTAATATCAGATCTGGACCACCAAAGATTAGTACTTGCTTATTTTAATTAGATTTAATGCATTTTTTTTAGTTTTTGTCTTCGATTTCTCAATAATCTAATAATCCGCATCTAATATGTTTCTCAGCTACTGTGCACATCTATTGGTATACTACATTAGTTCAACAAATTGAGTTTTTAAAAGGTATAATTTCCCTTTACTTCTAATCATTTGTTTCTTATACTTTTGTAGTTGTAATGGTAATAAATTTTATTTCCAGCGAAATGTTCTTGGTTGTTATTAAAAACAGAGAGTACATAAGCCTTTTTTTATTCAAATGTCAAATTTTATTTTGCTATACTCTAGATCCAAAAATGCAATGGATTGTTTTGGGTCGTTTTATTTTGTGGTTTGGATTGTTGAATCCAGGCACTTTAATTTTATGATTATTTGGATTCTTTACAGTGTGAAAACTCCAATAACTTTGTAGTTGAAAGTTGCCAAACTATATTATACTTATATTAAATTCTACAGGTTAAATTTTTGATTTTTAGGCTGACATAAGGATTTGTTGAAGCTACCGAGACATAAGTAAGATTGGAGAGCTATGGAGCAAACTAACAGATTTGGAGGGAGTTGTATGGCTAGGTTTATTACTATTTACCTTTTCAGTTGATTTTTTAATACTGTTTAATGTCACCAAACCACTCCTCTCAAAAAGTGCAGTTGGTTATTCGATATTGAATATAATGTTGACCATTTGGAATGGATATCCTTTATCCCAGTTTTCATGTCTTTGTTTCACAAACTACATCACAATTATTCATTAATAGTTATCAACTCTAGATGGGAGAGAATTAATTGGTGGAGGGGAAGATAGGACTGTTGCTATCGGCTTTTTTTGTTACAAGAGGTCCATTTATTTTATATCTTATTTATTTTTTTAGTTCCTTTTGTTTGCTAAATTTTAGAACCATTTAAGGTGTAGTTGAAGGCAATCTAAATAGTATGATGATATATTGTTAACCTAATGTGTTAGTAGGGCGAAAATTTGTGTTGCATGTCTAACTGTTTATACTTGGAAAAATTACACAAGAGCCATGACATCTTCCTGTGGGTTAATAATTTAATAGTGGGAGTTTCTTGCAACATAAAATGCATCTTTGACCGGTTACATAACTACATCGATAAAAATGAAGACAGAATTTATTAAAACAATTTGTAAAATCCCAAAGAGAACAATATACAAGAGATGTTAAGGTTAGTCGATTAGAAAACTATGCAATTGTATTGCATAAGACTTTGGCAGCTATTTATTTCTAAACTATTTTAAAATTCCACTTATAAACGTTTTTCATGCAGGTCATATCTGTACAATATTTAGGCTTCCATTTTTTGTACCCACCACTTACTCTTCATACTTAACGTTTTTTCTTTAGGTGTTGTTTTTCTTTTACATTTCTCTGTTTTTTCTTTTGAAACAGTGTTACAATATATGTGAATGTTAATAGTTGATGCTATATCTTATAGATGGCAAGGTGAACAAATTATTAAAAAAGAATTTTGATACTAATGGAGTCGTTACAATAATAAAAAACATAAAAAATCGCATTGCGTTGAAAATTGAATTTTATTTTGTTGCTTTGATTTTTGTATGGATGCATATATCATGGTTTGTCTTAGATTAACAATAAACAATAGTGCAGTACTATATATCTTCCATTATATGCTCCTTCATCTAATTGAAAAACTAAAGTATCACAAAATTAATTATCAAATGTTGGTAACATGATCTTTCAAGTGATTTTGTCTCCTTATATTTAAGATTATAGTGTCCAAAATGATGATCAGATTGTCATTTCTTATTGGTTGCTTGATGTTTAAACTTTAAATAGCTCTAGCATATTAATTTATCTACTATTCTTTCCGTGGAAATCAATTACTATATCCTATACATTCCATACTGACAGGTGCATTTCTCTGTATCTATCAATCAAGTACTGTCCATAATTATTTGAATTTAATTCAAAAGTATCTGCCTGATCTAAACGAAAAAATGTGATAGATTTGCAAAAGGTAACAAGAGTATCAACCTAAAGTAGCGTGAATAAAAAAATGACCACAATTTCATTTTAAATAGTAGTTTCAATCACTAACAATTGTTGTTTGTATTGCAGATCCAGAAGCTGGCTCGCCTATTTATAAAAGAAGACCAAATCAGTAACAATAGTGTCGGTAATCTTATGAATGATTTAGCTATTGTTCTTTTTATTTACTATAAGACTAACATTATTTCATTTTCCACTTATGTGATTACATTTTTGCTCTACCTATTGTTCTGTCTACTATGCAGTTACATTGGCTCTTAAAATGTATAGTCATCATTAATTATCAAAATCTCACTCTCATTTCAGTTTCTGCAATCTTATTTAATGACAAATGAAACATTTTAATGTGTACTTGTACATAAAACTGTGGGTTTATTCACTAATCTACCTTACTTAAGTTTGTGATGATAGTGAATACTCAAAATTCTGAAATCCATCCACAACCATAACCGAAAATGATAAAATATACGGTATTTAGAAAATGATAGAATATCCAATATCAAACTAATGGATAGGGCTATAGATTGGATGTTTGAGATTTCGAGTATTATGATAAATAGTAAATATTAGTTTAGAGCCCTGAATTATCTTGAGATGCCCCATTTTGATGCTGAGTTATGTTATACACTTCTATAGCATGATAATTGATCAAATGTTGTATATTAAACCAGCTGCATAGTTGATTTTTCAATACCTCGATTTCTGTAAAAATTGTTACTTTCGTTGATAAGTTGTCGCTGCTTTATAATGCTAAAAAGAATCCAGGTGTCTCCTAATCCAATTATCATCGCTGACATTGTTTCTAAGGTGATTTATGAATATCAAAGTTACTTGCCTGATGCAAAAATGATAAATTGTGGATTTATAGTGAAATTTTATATGTGATAATATATTTGCATGAGTTTAATTATATAATTTCCGTATCATATGGAATCGTAGAATATTATGTAGTGATGGATGCAGTTATACAGGCTGTTGCTGATTTGAAAAAGAAGTGGAATCAAACATTCTGTCAAATTCAAGAACATGCCAAATTTATTGAAAACCATGGGTGTCTGACAAAGGGACAGAGGAAACAAATTTACTTCCTAGACTTTGCAGTTTAAACTTGATCTTACTGCCCAATAACTTCCTAAAGAAGATGAAGTGGAATCTGCTTAGGCTATGTTGACATTCTGGAAGGAATAGTATCAGAGGTAAACTCTAAATTCTAAGTGAACTAATAATTGTCTCTATGTATGTATAAGCTGTAATGCATTCTACATGGTCATTGCATACCCATTTTCCCTTATTTTTTTCTTCAAACTTTTCATTAGCGTAAATTATTTCTCATTTCACATGTGAAGTGGATGATTATTGTACTATTTATATCGCCTTAAGCATGTGATGGTGTTTTTATAAAAAAATTCTGTACCACATGAAACACAAGCGCATTTGTACAAGTTGTTCTCCAAGCAAGCAAAAAGAACACGTCATTTGTATAAAACATATAGAGCATGCCTTTTATACTATATAAATGTATGCAATGATATTTTGTTTTTGAAGTTTAATGATTAAAAACAGTTTGATCACAAAAGTAACTTAATAAAATAAGCACATAATGTGTCACTGACTTACCAAAGATGGGATTCAAAAAAAGAAATATCGTTAAATAAAGTAATTAGCAATTAAATAAAATAATTACTATCCAAGGTCAAATGCGATGTATCGGCAATTATTTTAACTATTTCCGTGACTTTTTTGTGTTGACCTGTAGTCCGCTTTAGCTTGCCAGCTAGCCATATAGTTGTTAAAACATTCATGCTATTGTTTTAACATGTATGGTATATCATGGAATTAGTTGTACACTATTAATGCTTATGTTTTTGGTATAGGTGTTTCGTAATATTTTCCAAAAACAACTTAAGGTTTCCTGTTATTAAATGTAAAGGAATGTTATATATTGTTGTTTTTCATGCAAGGATTCCAATTTGATATATTTAATAAACCTTACTAACCTTTAAAACATTTTTTTTCTGCGGTTTGGAAGACGAGATATTGGTTGAATTAACTTGCATTATTACAGGTAGTTGAAAGAATAATTATATCAACTATTTATCAACTGGACAGAGGTAGTTTAATTCATTTGTAACTCACAGTACTCTTTTGTCTCAGTTATGTTATGACAAAATAACATATGTTCATGCTAAAAAATAATATCACTGAACCTGAAGTGAAAGAGCTGAATTTTTTTAATGCATTTTGATATTTTTATATGTTTTCTGACGATGATTGTTACCCAGCTTCATTGTGCATGCCTTAAGTTATGCAATAGTGACATTTATTTTTTGTAGTCTAATCGTTTGATGAATGGCTGAAGAACGAGCTAAGTACACAATGGATCATGAGTTCCCAGATGAACCTGAATTCAAAAAGTGCAAAGCAACTTTACATCCCTCAGCAAAGCTTGAATCAATGGTAATTTTATACGCACTCCACTCTCTCATATTTTTAAGTAAAGCAATACATAGCAACATTACCTTTTATTTTGGTTATAAAAGGCAAGTTTTACAGCATGGGAACCCCCACATGGCCATTTTAGGCACTTCTTCTACCCATGGGCAGAAAACATCAAAGTTGGGGCACTGCTCCGACACTGTGCTTATCAACTACTGGCTTTGATTGGTTGCTTCCATTCAGAGATACAGGAAACAATATATTCTTTGTTACCTCCAAATTCTCTTAGTATGAATATTTCTACTTAGTTACAAAATTAGAAATGAAATTTAATGATTTTCATTCAAGCACTATATAACTTAAGGTATGCTTTCTAATTGGAGATTTCTCAGGCACTATATAACTAATTGAGGTATGCTTTCTAATTGAAGATTTTAGAAGCCATGAAAGATGCAGCAAAACTCATTCGCAACATAGCAGATGATATAAGCAACATATAACACACATGAATAAAATAACTTCTTACCGTAAGAGATCAAGTGTCACTTCATTGAACCTCAAAGAATTGACAACAATGAATGGTACGCTATTGTTAGAAGTGGCTAAAGAGGAGTCATACTGTAAGAGAATGAAGTAGCAGCAAAGAAGGTTATATTCATGGCCAAGGGAGGGGTTGTGTTGGCTCTTGGTTTGAAGGCTGAAGAGCATAAGAGGTTTGGGTACAATGTGCGGAGGAAGGAAAGCAAGCAGTCGTGTCGGTGCTTGGATTCAAGGCGGATGACCATAACAGATTCTATAAGGTAAGGGGGAAAGGAAGGTGGTGGGTGTGTCGACATTGGGTTTGACGGCAGAGGAGAAAATTGGGTAGTATGGATGAGTTCTTTACCTGTTTTTTAGCTGTTGATGTTTTTTTTTACAGTTTCAGTATGATTTGTTTACCTGTTGTATAAGTTTAATGTGTCCAAGGAATTGTAATATAGTCTTTTCAATCAAATAATATTATTTGGAAGACCAATATTCTAACAGCTACATAATGAAACCGTGAAAACAACTTTTGATAACAATTGTAACTACGAATAAAAATTTCGTACAATAGTATTGGAAAATAGAGTTGAACATAAAACATTGAATAATCTGTAAATATAGATCCATCACTGTTTTCGTATTTATTTTGTAGTTATTATTCATCTCAGGTTTAATTATATCCTGAAGTGTTAAATCTACTATATTTGGCATGATACAGTATTAACCTTCAATTGTAATTTTTCCTTCCTCATAGTTGTTTGTTTCATTTAAGATTTATCCAGATCCTTTGCATATGAGGTTTATATTGTCTGATTTGTAATATTTGTATTCCATTATAAGATATTAGTTACTATGCATAAGTTGAAAAGCACGGACAATTCCTTAATCTTAAGCAGCACTAACAAAAGTATTTTGTTATAAAACAAAAAAACCCTATGAACAAACATCATAAAAATATTAAATTGTTCGACACAAAATCAAACACTGAATTTAGGAATCTGGATAAGTCCTTATAGATATACACACAGGCACATATCTGTGTACATATGTATGTGTGTGTGTGTGCGTATATTTCACTACCATAACTGTAGCGCACACAAAAGTTTCACCCTTCCTTCTTCGCACACGTCCAACAGACGTGCCACCATACTCGTTAATTATAAAAAGAATAAATTTATCAATTTAAATTAAAATTATAAAGAAAAGTTATCAAACCAGTTAAATTATTTATACAGATTATTAAATTTATATTGCTAAAAATTCCGGGTCGTTACAATCCTTCCCCCTTAAAAGAATTTCGTCCCCAAAATTTAAAAGCAAAGGTAATTTAATAATTCAGTACAGATTTTAATTTAAATCAGCAAAGCATTCCTAACAACCAATAACTATCAACCATAGCAATCAAATAAACAAACAAACCTAACTAATTATTCTGACACAAATCAGAATAAATCTCTAATACTATCTCGAGTTTCCCAAGTATAAATCACCGGGATACTCGCTCTACAAAAGCCAACAAACTAACTATACAACCAAAATCCAGAGCTCCTCTCATCTCCAGATCAATCAATCTGAACAGAACATCAGACTACTCTCAAATCCAGCTCAACATCCAACTCCAACTGAACTACAAATTCAATAACCAACGATGAATCATACACGTACTCTCTCAGAGACACGTGTTACAAAATGAATTCCAGCTATCCAAACTGGCAATTCAATCTTATCCTATAAAAAACACAGATAAGAAATCTTTAAATGCCTCAGCACTAACCAACCAATCCTATCCAATCTAACCCAATTTCAGCTCACTTGACCAGAGAATTCTTAACAACAATGAAAGTTTTCAACTTCGAATTTCAAAACTCCTTATCTCATATCTACATAACTCAACAGATATTCCTGGGCTGCCAATATTCTTCCTGATCAGCTCAACCTATGCTGATACTTCCAGAAACAACTAAACCAAAACAAAGCAGTTTATGGATCCTATTCAACAGAAAAGTCTTCCAAAATCCATCGAAATCCAGAACACAAACTCTACTCCCAAACAATATCAAACATAACTTACTTTCTTCCTTGCACAGCAGCTACCTCGCTTCCGCTGCATAACTCTGATTCTGAAATAGATGAGAATATTGCTGATGAACACGAATATAAACTTACCCAATATCTGAAAAGCTTTGTTCATCAAATCCATAAAAATCTGAGTAACTCATCTGACTCAGTCACCCAACCTTATAACAGAATCCAATTCAAAAACTTGATTTGACCAATCCAAACTCCAAAAATATCTGAGTTGCTACATCAACTCTTCCCCACCAGGAACCATTCTGCTACCAGGTTAACCACCAATATCACTTCTGGAACCAAAACAATATCAAACTCAACTCCAGATGCTAAAAAACTCCTGATTACTTCAGCAGCTCCTATCCGCATGAGAACCCTCAGCCTCAAACAACGGATTACCCAAGATAAATTCCAAACTAATCGCAAGTCACTTTTGCGACCTACCTAGTTCAGATTCCAAACAAACTGTCATCACTTTTCCAATTAGAACAGCTTTAAACTTTTCCAAACAAGGTTAACCTCCAATAAAACTTCTCCAACTCCCGGGCCGCTGAAAGAAAACCACAAGAGTCCTGAACCATCGGAGAACAAGCAACAATGCTGCTTCTAAACTTCACCTCGATGATACTACAAAGCTAAAAGATCTCCTCGTCGGCATACTAAACACTTCGAGTTGCACTGCTATCACAGCTAACCAAAGACTTCTAATCCTAAGGCTTCTCAACTCCAAAACCATCAACAAACCACACAACTGTCCTTCAAGATGGCAGACATCCCAAAAGAAACTCGGACTCCAAACCAAGCATCCATACCTCGCTTTCCTTAGGGAATAACAAATGAGACCATGCCAAAGCAAATAACTAACAGACCTTAGTCTCATATTCCAAAACAGCCAATCTCCTTGCTAAAGATCCAAACAACTTATACACAAATGAATCATCTTTACGGCAGATAAAGACTGCTCCTCAACTACTACTAAAACTGCTTCAAGAGAAAACACCTTCAGAAAATATCCATGGATACTGCATCTCATCACGCAGTTATCAAGATACCATCACTCACTTCTGCACTTCCGACAGATCCAAACTCAAGAAAAATTCGCTCACCCGAGCGAAATCTAAACTTACACTTCAAAGATGAACTCCAAATCTTTAAAAAGATTTCCTTCGGATATCAGAGAAATCCTCACTCCAAACTACAAAACTCACTCAAGACAGTATTAGGTCTACGGTCTCGACAAATACTCCCAACCTCAAACATATGGACCTCTTCCATCAGTGGTAGTCGTCTTGCGCACACACACACCACTACTCCATCTACCTCTAAAAATTATGTTGGAAAATCCGAACAGATAACCCAACAGATTAGGTAGATACAGATATATATATATATAGTTATATATAAAAATTACAAGTACGCTCTCTCAAGAAAGACACCACTACAGAGCCTAGGTATTCGCTCAACCTAATGCTCCCTAAAGAAAGACACTCTTCTGAGCCTAGGTATTCACTCAGCCTAATGCTCTGATACCAAATGAGACGACCCGACTTCCTTTCTCCAGGAAATCGCATCATCTTGAAGAAAGAAAGGGATAGAAGAAGAAAAGAAAGAAGAAACATAACAACATCAGAGAACTCACAGCAGAACGAATAAAATATAATATATCTCATAAAATATTACATAGTATCTTATTACATCAGAGTTACACGACTTATTAGACACATATTAGACAGTTATAACATCCGTCTAACTATACAATTCAAGTACACAAGAAACAGATATAACAAACACAGCTGAATCAATATATCTCTACACGTCGAAGCCTCCTGCTCCATATCTCCTCTAAATTTCGTCAAGCCAACCTGAATCACTTGACTACTCATACATAATATGAGTACCCAAGAGTTTAATAAAACAGAAAATAAACACTCGGGTCAGACAGGGGTCTGGTGTGAGCAAACGGGTTAAAATTGCTTAACTTTGGAAAAACCTTTTAAAAGAAAATGTATCACGTAAGACTTCCCATTTGCAGGTTGATTGCAGATTTGAACTTCATTGCAGGTTGAAGATTTGCAGAGTGGAGTTGATATTGCAGGTTGATTGTCGTAGATTTGCTTTTGATTAAATTCAGATTTTGAAAGAAATCTCTGGTTGCCATTATTTTTTGTTAAGAAAAGTAAACTAAGAAATGAAAGCTTTTGAGAAAATCAGTTTTCTTCTTTAAAACATTTATTAAAAATTAAAACGAATATGCCACTTGTAAAAATTTGAACAAATGTCATTTACACTACTTAATTGTTTTACATGCGTTTTAAGAGGTGTTAATTGTTTACATTTGTCTTTAAGTTTTTTTAAACTTTTATTTAATTTAAATGTAAATATAAACTTACATTTTTATTTTACTTTATAAATGAGTACTTACATATGTAAATATAAACTTCTTTTTAAAGAAAATATTTTAAAACTAAATATAACACAAATATATTTTCTTATACATATTGTTAAAGATCTAAAACATTATACATATACATTTCTAACCATTTAAAATTAAACACTTTAAAGAAAACATAAAGAAGACTTTGATTTAAATCCTTTCTAAATTATCATTGTTTTTTAAAAAATAACAATTATCTTACATTTTAAAAACAAATGAATTAATCTTTAAATTAACTTCAGAAAATATAAATTAAAACAAAGCTTAAAATTACTATTTATTCAACATAAAACAATCAATACCAATAGATTAAATTAAATTTCCAAACAACTCAAATTATAACATATACATACATATATATTACAATTTGAAAATTCGTCTTTAAATTTAAAACAAAAGATCTCCTATTCACAATATATCAAATGTATATATATAAGCAGAATAAAATTTCATTAACTTTGAAAAATAAATCATATCCATTTAAATTGTTAAAAAGATATTGATCACAATTATCAGATTAAATATTTATTAACCATAAAAAGAATAAATTTATCAGTTTAAATTAAAATTATAAAGAAAAATTATCAAACCAGTTAAATTATTTATACAGATTATTAAATTTATGTTGCTCAAAATTCCGGGTCGTTACAATCTCACAGTGAAATGACAAAATATAATAATTAAATAAACAGTTCATGAAGCCGTTTTACAAATAACATTTGATCACTCTTTTATAATACAGATCAGAATTATACATACAATAGAAATAAATAAATAATGCAGTGGAACAGCATGATGCAGTGAAATAAATATAATAAATGGTAATAATATTCTAAATATCCATCTTCATCCTCTATAAATAAGGTCTTCGTCATTGAAATGCTCAGACTGACCCGAGCGAAATGAAAAGACAAAACACTCGAGTCAGAACTAAAAGATCCTATGTAAGTTAAGTCAAAATAAGTAAATATGAGTGTAATGGCTTTAGAGATGTTAACGGGATTATACATCACTTATCCATTGTCTAACATGCATGCAATAACTTAAGACAAGTTCAGGGTTCCGTCCCCTAAGAATCCATTAAAATATCTACTTATGTCATACAATGCGCTATTATAATATGTCTACAGTAAAGTAAAGTATTAAAATAGCGTTAAGGCTTTACACATATCCCCCTTAACACATTTTTATATAAATAGCGTTGTCTATACAAATACTGTAAGCTCCACCAAGCTGGTGATTTACTCAATGAGCACTCCATAGGCACGATATAACCAAAGTCGTAGTGGGCTCGATCAGGATAAATATGACAAGGCACATGAGGCAATGCCCAAGGTTGGACACTACCGTTTTGTAGAACCGGGCTGGTGGAACCGCACAGCAGCTACTGCCGCCCACCTTGAAACACACTCCCAAAATCAAATCAAAGGGTGTCCACCAAATCAAATCACACAGTAATAGATATGGTTTTGAAGAAGCATGCTCGATATGGAGAGCGACCCCACTTGGCCCAGGTATAGCTCCTGGTTTAGTAATTTTAATTATGACTCGAAAGTCATGGCTATCCATCATCGTTCTCTTACTTCATTTCAGTGGTGTTCGCCAAACCATCCTACTTCATTGCGGATTCTCATGCACGTGCACAGTTGTTAAAGTGGTTTTCGGTGGAGGTAGAGAGTATGACAATATCCAATCCTGGTCTCCTTTACAACTAAACACTTTTTTCACACTGGTTGGTTATTTTACATTTCCAAAACCAATTCATAATTGATATTCAAATATCATATTCACTTCAAAATCGTATCACTTTCGAAATCATTATTCACTTTAAATCTTATTCATTTCAAAATCAGAACCACAAGATAGGTTAAACCATCGTATCAAAATATTCGCATTTAAATCAATTAAATATAAATCAAAACGGTTCCAACTTTAAACAGTTTGAATATTGAAAGTAGTTTATATATATTGGAATAGATATACATTAAAAATAGTTTAGATATTAAAAAATATATATTAAAAGTTGTTTATAAATTTAAAATAATATATATTAAAATAGTTTATATTTTAAAAGTTGTTTATAGATTAAAATAGTTTATATATTAGAAATAGTTTATTAAAATAGATTATATATTAAAAATAGTTAATGTTTTAAAAATTATTAATATATTAAAACGGTTTATATGAGAAAAATAGTTTGTATATTAAAAGAGTTTATATCAAAAATAGTTTCAAATTAGGATTGTTTCTTTCAGTTTCACAAATCAATTCAAATCAACTTTAGTTCCAAAAATTAAACGTAAATCACTCTCAATTCAATGATTTCAATTCAAAAGGCTAAAGGTTTCAATTCAATTCTCAATAAAACCATTTCAATTTATATCGATTCCAAATCCATGTTTGAAATACAAATTTAAACCATTTCAAATTCAATTGGTTTCAAAGTTCAAACATTTATAATAACTCGAAATTGATAAATTTCATTTATATTTCAAAATTCAACTTTAAGATTTCAATTTAAATTCTTTAAATAATTCATTTAAACCAATTCCAATTGCAACATTTTAAAGCTTGGATTTTGAAAATAATTCAGTTCATATAAATCTAATTTCATAATATCATTTAACTGGATTCAAAAATTAAGGATTTTAAAATCATTTAATTTAACCAATCTTGTGTCCATATATAATTTTCTACCCTATGGTGAAGTGATACAGATATATATTATTTCAACTCGCAATAATTTAAATTTTCGGATACATATCATTTGAATCTGTATCCAGAATCACAATTTCCAAATCCGTAAAATAGCTCTGGTTTATCATTTCAACCCATAACGATTTTCTCCTAATCTATAAGATCTTTTGGGTATGTATCATTTCAAACCATAGTAATTTTCTAACAATAACTAAGGGAACTTGTAGTGTGATAATGGTATATAAAATAAACATAACATCGAATCATCCAAAATGTCAACAAATAAGCATCCATCACAATCATCATTCAAATCGGCCAATAAATCACAACAATTAACAAGTTATCGTTATCAGGTATTTAACTAGCAATCCCAAATGTCGATTCAAATGGCAATTAAATTCAATATAAATTCAAATTAAATATGAATGATAATTTAAATATACCAAATAGCAATCAATAAATTTCTAATCACATCATCAATTCAATTTAACCAACATACGATGGTTTAGAATTTATGAGTGGGTTAAAATACTCACTATTTATTTTTCGTCGATTTGAAATCCAAATAAAGACCCATTTGAATGGTCACAAAATGCATCCAAACTAGTTCCATAATGTCCAGAATTTTAATACAATCGCAACACAAGAAACCTCGTCCAAATCTAGGCTCATATGAACAAGTTATTATAGTTAGATCATTAAAAAATTAAAAACTAAAATAAAATAAATAAGGGCAATTACGTAAAAATGAATACCTTCTTAACCCTAACTATCAACTAGACACTGACGCACGCAACCCATACGCCCACCACCCCTCTACTCCAGTTCGCCGTCATTTGGAGCTACAATTGTCCGATCCAACATCACCCATGAGATCGCCGACCCATCGCCCTGACCGCCGCTGTTAGGACCAGAGTTAGTCACTAACACCCTTGAGAAAGATTGTGTAGAGAGATTAGTGAAGAAAGTAAATTAAAATAGAGAACTGTATGCTAAATTAAATGCAAAGACAAGAATACGTGGATTTATAGTGGTTCGGCGTAACTGCCTACGTCCACTTTGGATTTAATCTTTATTGCTTTACTCAACAATTAATTACAGGTACAATCCGTACACCAACCACTTGCCATGTCTTGCCTTATGTCGAACGGTAGTGATAGATGGTAGGAGAGTGGTGTACAACAACAACACTAGTCGAACATAATGCATAGTTGACTCAACCTATTTTTTATGCCCGAACATACGACAGTGAACAAGGATAAGACTTAAGCAATTAAGCATATCGGACAATCAAGACTAATAACTCTTCCGTTGTGACAACTATAAACCTGAATTTATCTTGACTAACAGATAATAACCTTCAACATATAGTGTCGATGTCGAGATCAAAATATAAACCATCATACGACAAGCTCTCATAGACGGTCAGCGTTGACAGTCTTCAAAGATGATAATTCAGAGCCTAAATCAATCCTGTGACTTTTAATTCCTTGGCACTTATACTTGAATGAAAGCACTAGTTCACACACCGCACGGGGGGAGTATTTTTGTTGTCATGTCTAACGTCGACCATTTTTTAAGTATAGTTTAAACAGGTGTTTCATCGGATTCTACACCCGTTAGAGATGTCTAGGAAATCTAGTTCTGCCACAATCTCGGATAGACCCAGGCCATCCTCTCAACAAGAAGTAGTTGGAACTTCAAATCCATCAACTATTCCTGTACAAGACATTCTGAGCCCAACGATCGCATCCATCGACTTAGCTCCTGATGCCCTGGACGCAGCGATCTTTTTAGACGATCTGATCGATTCTCTAGTCTTGAGAATTAACAAAAGCTCCCTTCATCGCATATGCTCGGTGCATGGGATTCCTTTCGACGATGTGTTGGTTCCATCAGGACAAGATCGTCCTCAACTGCCCCCAGTCAGATACACGGCCTGTAACAAATTTATGTGCTGGGTTAGCAGTGTGTCGCCATTCAACTCCTTTCTTCGCGACCTACTATAGTATATTGAGATTGCACCATCGCAATTACACCCAAACAATCATGCGTTCGTGTATGGCACGTGCATCCTCTTCATGAGTATGCTTTTCAGGCTCCAGACTCCTGGCAATATACGATACATTTATCATTTCAAGAGACGATCAGACAGCCTATCTTTTGTATTTCTTGAACCACACAACAAATATCAAATTCTGACCGGGGTGTGGGGCAAATTTGCCAAGTACAAGCAAGAGTGGTTCTACATGCGCTTCCCCCCGGCTTCGTAAGGAGATGGGTGGAAGGGAGTAAGTTTCTTTTCTGAATCGATACTTGCATTTGGTGGAATTTGCACCTTTTCTAACTCTTTATCTACTTTTTTAGGCATCGGCTCACGTCCCGAAGGCTCCGGGTATTCTGAAACCATTGAGGCTATTCGAGCTATCCCCACAGGAGACCGGGACATTAGGTCTCTTATTTCGAACGAGTCACTCTCGAATTTTTGGCTGCTGGCGGCAGGTCGCCAGATAAGCCTTCCTCAAGGTGTCACCATAACAACATCTGCCTCAGGAAAAGGAAAAAAGCAAGCTGGGCCCTTAGCACATGACATCCCTGACACATCTGAGGAGGGGGAGATTAAAGAAGCTGAAACGCTCGAAGTACATGGCGAGAATGTTGGCCCCGCTCTGGAGCCGGTAGTCGAGGTGCACGATATCGAAGTTACGCCTCCCCTTGCAAGGGGAAAGTAAAAATTGACCTACAAAATGAGGAATAAGACAACGGGTGGTACCTCTAAAGTCACAATCACCCCGGTGGATGGATAGCCTTCTCCTCGACGCTTAGAGAGTTCATTGAAAGTCCTGTCGGACCTCACTATTCCCGACGACTTGCTTAAACTTCATTCACCCATAAGAGGCGATGCAGGCGCTCAAGCTTATGTTTAGGTGGAAAAAATTCCCATAAGTAGAGATAAAGAAACTGGTCCGTTGGGGGAAACACTTGGACACACACGGACACGTGCACTTCACCTTACACTTAAATTTCTTCCATCGCTCTACACTTTGCTAACTTGTCGTTATTTAAATTCTGTGCAGGTGATATGGGACGTACACACGGGCTTGATTGTCTTCGTGGGTCATCCATCTTTCACCACTCTGGACGGGATTCGGGCTCCGGAAGACGTCGTGATAGAGATGACGACGGCGGCAGGGATTATCACTCCCATGATTCATCATCTCGAAAGAAAACTTATCATTAGCCTTCATACCATTATAATCCTCCTTCTCACTCGGATCAAGGAAGGGAGAAATACGGCCACAAGGGGTCCCAATCCGATGCTCCCTATGATCAACACTCTGGTTCATCCAGCACACGGCAATCTCGGGAACCCAACAAGAAAACTAAGCTCTCAACACCATCTCCCCCTGTTGCCGCAACAGATCCGACGATATCGAAGAGGCTAGCCGAGCTTATGGCTAAGTTCCCTAAAATATGCTTCAATGGTCTGAAGTTTCTTTCGGCTATCCATCATATTTCGGGACATGTCAAACATAGCGCCGTTGCTTGTAACAACGATGTTCAACATGACGCGTTTGTTCATTTAGCCGAAAAAGTCTCGAAAGTCGCTGTTGAGCGTCAACAGGAAATTGATTGCCTAAAGCTCAAGGCCATTCACGATAAGGTCATTATCAAAGCTCAAGATGAAGAGCTCTCTTCGTACAAGCCTTAGCTTGAAGCCGCCTAACAAAGTGCTAAAGATATCGCAGAGGCCGTCAATCGTCTGGTAACTGCACATAAGAAAGAAATTGACGAAGCGGTCCAATGTTGCGAGGCCCTAGCTTTAGAGAAGGATTCTGTTCAGAAGGAAAGGGATGCATTTTCCCTCTGAGTCAAAGAGTTGGAAGATCAACTCCGCAAAGAGAGAGGGGAAAAAACTACTGCTTAGGAAGAGTCGCGGCGATATTGCGATGAGATTGTTGCTACGCGGTTCCTGAAGGCAAAGCTCGACGACGAGCTCTCTAAGGTTGGAATGCTGAAGGATGAATCCCATGAAGAGGGAAAAAGAATAGAACCTGTAGAGACTGACTCTTGCCTTGAGGTGGCTATAGAGGCTGGTAGGGAGGAGGTCAAGTGCTTATTCGACCCGCTTATCGCGGAATACAACGCCC
Organism: Allium cepa; assembly: GCA_030765085.1. Classification (NCBI taxonomy): domain Eukaryota; kingdom Viridiplantae; phylum Streptophyta; class Magnoliopsida; order Asparagales; family Amaryllidaceae; genus Allium; species Allium cepa. The sequence continues at coordinate 78,122,708 of CM060946.1, forward strand.
GTGTCCTCATGCATCGAGAATTAACTTTTCTTGGCGAGGAAAACCTCGAATCTCCAGCCGAGGCATGGGAAACTTTAATAAAGATTAGAAAAGTAGAGCTGGGCACCAAGAAGGTTGATGAGGAGGCTTTGATAAAAGAACTTCTTAGGGGGAACGAGCCTTCGGATTTGTCTACAGCGAAGGCCCTCTACAACAAAGGTTCCTCCTCATAGAAAGGAAAAGATGAGATTGCCGGTCCATCTGGAACCAAACCTCCTTCTCCTCCCCTTATTCAATTGACCAGTCGGCCGACACTTGACCCGTTCGAACGGCACGTCGTTTATGACCCGGAAGCCCCTGGCCTTGGCATTCATATACTATCTCCCATTCCACAGGGTGAAACTCCAAGGACGGTTGAGAGCCAGCAAGAAACTGGTAAATAACTTTTCTTCTTAAAGTTGAAAGAGCCATTTTTTTGGCATGATTTCATTATATTCTAACATTTATCTCTTGTGGTCTTGCGTAGGTCGCTTTAACCCTGAGCAAACTTCGAGGAGCGTTGATGCCAAGGAGAATAATGAGAAAGCAGGCGAGGATACTGACTTAGGAGAGACTTCCGGTCGAGATGCTCAAGTGATTGAGGCGCTCGATGAGGATAAGTCTAAGACTTCGTCTCTTGTCGAAGAAATTTATGAAATTGAGATCACAAGTGCCTCTGGACACACTTCTAAAATGAGAATGAAGAAGCAGCTCGCGGAGGAAAAGAAAACGATAGCTGACCCGAGTCGTGGATCTAGATGATCCTTTGAAAAAGCCTTTGAAGGTCGTCCTCCTTGGTAGGTCCAGGCAACTCGAGGTTCCTCGTTCTTCCTTGATTGTTACCTTCCCTTCAAGAAAAATGTCCAAACGAAAACGCCTGGGGGAAGAGTCACCTGATAAAATAAAAGGAGGAAAAGAAACCCAAGAAGTCAAAGAAGTAGCCGTTACACTAGTTCAACGAGAGCTAGCATTGATTATGTAATTATTTTCGTTTATTTCCGTAGTCAATGTAAATAGACTTTTGACTCCGAGTTTTGGAGGAGTTGTGGTAGAACCTCATTTTGGATGAATAAATAAAATTTAGTTCTTTTGTCCTTCAAACGACTTTTACTGTTTAGCTTTTTGTATTATTGTGGTCGAAACCCGAGCTATTAGGAGTTACAGAAACCCCCAGTTTACCTTCATATAACTCGAAAATTCTTTGAAATTGTACATCCTTTATTCCATGTTTTGGGTACTTAGAATATTTTTCAGCCTATATGCTGGGGACTTGATGACTTCAAGTCAGTTGTACTCTAGTCTTCCCTCTGAGGACATAGAGATTTTCAGGCCGTTTATACTCTAGTCCGCACTCAGGAGGCTTAGAGTACTCCAGTCCGCACTCAGAAGGCTTGGAGATTTTAAGTCGTTTATACTATAGTCTGCACTCAGGGGACTCAGAGTAATCCAGTCCGAACTTAGGAGACTTGGAGATTTTAAGTCGTTTATACTCTAGTCCACGCTCAGGGGACTCAGAGTACTCCAGTCCGTGCTCAGGGGCCTTGGAGATTTTAAGTCGTTTATACTCTAGTCCGCACTCAGAGGACTCAGAGTACTACAGTCTGCACTTAGGGGACTTGGAGATTTAAAGTCGTTTATACTCTGGTCTGCACTCAGGGGACTTGGAGATCTAAAGTCGTTTATACTCTGGTCTGCACTCAGGGGACTCAGATTACTCCAGTCCGCACTCAGGGGACTTAGAGATTTTAAAGTCCTTTATACTCTAGTCCGTACTCAAGGGACTCAGAGTACTCCAGTCCACACTCAGAGGACTTGGAGATTTTAAATTAATTTATACTCTGGTCCACACTTAGGGGAATCAGAGTACTCCAGTCCACACTCAGGGGACTTGGAGATTTTAAGTCATTTATACTCTAGTCAGCACTCAGGGGACTCAGAGTACTATAGTCCGTACTTACGGGACTTGGAGATTTAAAGTCGTTTATACTCTAGTCCGCACTCAGGGAACTTGGAGGTTTTAAAGTCGTTTATACTCTGGTCTACACTCAAGGGACTTAGAGTACTCATGTCCGTACTCAGGGGACTTGGAGATTTTAAGTTGTTTATGCGCGTTCGTACATCAGATAGAATAATGTAACTCTAGTTTTCCTCCATAAAATTATCATACACGGAAACATCAATAATTCATGGGAAAAAAGGCTTAAAGCCTTTATTAAGAAAGTAAGCTAAATTGTTTTATTACATGCCGAAAACTAAGAATCAACGGAATGAAAACATACTGAAAATAATTGCAACAAAGATAGAAAATGAATAGACTAAATATAATAATGTCACAGATGCTCGCTATTCCATGCTCGGGGGAGTGTCGCGCCATCAACGGTCGCTAGCTTGAAAGTTCCTTCTCAAGCCTCCATTCAATGATGTATGGACCTTCCCATGTGGGATTCAGATACGACGGATCCAGAAAAACTCGTTTCAAAACGAGGTCGCCCATGTCGAAGACTCTTGGCCAGACTTTTTCTTTATAATATCTAGCGACTTAGTGTCTATATGAGGCTGCTCTTAAATTAGCTTCTTCACATTTTCCATCAATGAACTCCAGCGATTCCAACAAAAGTTCCTGATTCATCTTGGGGTCGTAATGAGTTACCCGATGTGACTGAACTTCAAGTTCTACGGGAATAACGGCTTTCGTGCCATATGCCAATGCGAATGGAGTATGGCCAGTCGCGAACTTGTTGGTGGTTCTATAAGCCCATAATGCCATTGGAAGTTCATCCACCCACTTCCCTCTAGCCTTTTCCAAACGCTTTTTCATTATGGACTTGATTATTTTGTTCACGGCTTCCACTTGTCCATTGGCTTTCGGATGAGCAACAGCTGCGAACCTTTTTTCAATGCAATACTTTTGACAAAATTCTTGGAACTCTTTGCTTTCGAGTTGAGTTCCATTGTCTATAATGATAGTCCATGGGAGGCCAAAACGGCAAATAATATTTCGTACAACGAAATTTAAGACCTTCTTTGTGGTGATCTTGGCTAAGGGCTCTGCTTCTATCTACTTAGCAAAATAATCGACCGCAACTATTGCGTATTTTGCACCATCTTTAGATATGGGTAACGAACCGATTATATCGATCCCCCATATTGCAAACGGCCAGGGACTAACCATTTGCGTGAGTTCCGTTGGCGGAGCTCTTGGGGTTTTTGCATACTTCTGGTATTTTTCACATCTCCTTACGTAGTCTGCAGCGTCACGATTTACAGTTGGCCAATAGTATCCATAGCGGAGGATTTTCTTTGCTAATGTCCGCCCCCTAGTATGGTCACCGCATTCTCCCTCATGGACTACCTTCAGGACTCGTTTTATCTCATCATGGGCAATGCACCGGAGTAAGGGGGTCTAGAATCCCTTCTGGTACATTATTCCGTCCTGCATTACATATCGCGAAACCTTGCGAATGACTTGTCGTCTTTCGCTCCTTCTTTCGGGCAAGATCCTGCGTAGGAAGTACTGTTTGAATGGGGTCGACTATAACTCCTTTTCGATTTCTGTTTCTAATATGAAAGCAATCTCCATCATATTTATACTCGGAGAATGTAAGGTTTCGGCGGGAACAAATCCCATCTGTTGTGCATCACCAGTACTCGCAAATTTTACCAGTGAATCGGCTTCTCTGTTTCGTTCACGCGGGACATGTGAAATATCATAATATTCTAGATTTGCTTGCAGCTCTTGAACCCGTGCTAGATATAGGGCAAGTCTCTATCCCTTCGCTTGGTAGTCCCCCCGCATCTGGTATACCACCAATTGCGAGTCACAAAAGATTTCAACCAATTTTACCCACAGCTCTCTGATGAGTTTCAAGCCAGCAATCAATGCTTCATTCTTGGCCTCGTTATTTGTTGCTGAAAACTCAAGCTTCAAAGCATAACAAATTAATCGGTTTTTGGGAGCCACCAGAACTATGCCAGCTCCCGAGCAATGGTTATTAGATGCCCCATCGGTGTACATCTTCCATCAAATAAGAGGTATGACATTATTACCGTCTGATTCGCCTGACATGGTGAATTCAGCAATGAAGTCTACCAGCGCTTGCCCTTGTATGGCTCTTCGTGGAAGGTAGGTAATATTGAACTGACTCAACTCGATATTCCATTTTAACATCCTTCTAGAAGATTCCGGTCATTGGAGTACCTGCCACAAGGGTTGATCGGTATAAATACTGATTGAGTGCGAAAGTATGGTCGGAGCTTGCGTGATACAATCACCAAGAAATTGGCTAGCTTCTCAATCTTAGGATAATTTCTTTCTACCCCCATTAAATTTTTACTAACGTAGTACACTGGCTTTTGAACTCGGTCCTCCTCACAAACCAAAGCCGTACTGATAGCATACTGGGATACAGCCAAGTACACGTACAACATCTCATGGTCTACCGGTTTCGATAGTCCCGGAGGACTTTCTAAATGCCTTACTAGAGCTCGGAATGCTTCCTCACAGTCGGTTATCCATTCGAAATTCATCTTTCCTTTCTTTATTACGTAGAAGAAAGGAATACACTTATCTGTGGCTTTCGATATGAATCGACTCAGTGCGGTCACCTTTCCACTCAAGCTTTGTACCTGTTTTATGGTTTTGGGCATTTATATATCTCGAATAGCTTGAATCTTCTCCGGGCTAGCCTCGATTCTCTGCGCATTCATAATGAAACCCAAAAATTTCCCCGATGAAATGCTAAAGGAACACTTCAAAGGATTGATCTTCATTCCATAATGTCCGAGTATATCAAACATCTCCGCTAAGTCCCGAATGTGGTCGTTTGACTGCCGTGACATCACGAGTATGTCATCCACATAGGCTTCCATCATTCTACCAATCTGCCCTTTAAACATTCGATTCACCAGACGCTGATAAGTCGCGCCTGCGTTTTTCAATTCGAAAGGCATCGCTACATAGCAATATAACCCAACGTCTGTGACAAAACTGGTGTGTTCTTTGTCTGGAATGTGCATCGAGATCTAATTGTATCCCGAGTACGCATCCATAAATGACAGTAACTCGTGTCTGGCCGTTGAGACGATGAGCTGATCGATTCTGGGTAAAGGGAAACTATCCTTTAGGCATGCTTTGTTCAAATCAGAGTAATCAATGCAAGTTCTCCACTTCCCATTTGCCTTCCTTACTAGCACAGAGTTGGACACCCATTCAGGGTAGAGGGCGTCGCGAACGAACCCATTGGCTTTGAGTTTGTCCACCTCCTCCCTAAGAGCAGTGGATCTCTCTGGGTCCATGCCTCTCCTTTTCTGTTTCACAGGAACGTACTTTGGGTCTATGCTCAATCTATGACTAGAAATAGCGGGAGAAATCCCGCACATGTCAAAATGTGTCCAAGTGAAAAAATCCAGATTCACTTGGAGGAAATCAATGAGATCCTCGGCCACTGACAGGTCGAGTTGTGATCCAATCTTGAGTACTTGTGATGGGTCATCTTGGCTGACTCGAATGTCAGTCGTTAGTTCAGTCGGTGTTGCTTTTTCTTCCCAAGGTTCCCCATCATCATCTCTTGGATCTATGTCTCTATAGATCCGAGAATGTCGCTCGAGCCAGGACTCGGGCACTACTTGTCAATCGTCAGTATTCCGAATACGGGAGGAGTTGTACACAACCTTTCGTTTCTCTCTTCACTGGGCCTCTCTCAGCTCAGCCACATGGCATGCGCGGTCGGTCGCTTGATCACCATGCACCAAAACAACTCCTTTGTCTGTCGGGAACTTCAAAGTCAAACACCTTAGGGCCAAAGGTGCCCTAAACTCCGCCAGGGCCGGCCTACCCAGAAACACGTTATTTATAGAATCAACATCCAATATTATAAACGGTAGGATTCGCACCCTCTAATGCTCACCTTCTCCCAGTTCAACTGGCAACTCAACATACCTCACTGCATCAGTCGCTGCACCATTAAAGCCATGGATATGGGCTTTAGATGGCTTTAAATCTTTTGTCTCCATCTTCATTTGGTCGTATGCCTTTTTGAAGATGATGTTAATGGAACTTCCACAATCAATTAAAATTCTCTTTACATACCTGGCCCGATCGTCACAGATATGACCATTGGGTCGACGGTAGGAGCCTCCGCCTTGTCCGCATCTCGGTTCCTAAATATTATATCATTTGTCATCATGCATTGCTGCTTAGGGAGGGGGGGTTCCCATCCTACATATTAGAACAACACTCATAGTCCGCATGCCTATAGGAGTTAGCATACCGCTCCATTTCCTGCCAGTTCTTGTCTGCAGGATGAGGTCCACCAACGATAGTGTTTATGACCAGTCTCCCTACAGTTCGGGCAGGTTCCTCTGGATGGCGTGGGGCCGGCCCGCGTCCATGGTCGATGTTCCTTGCATTCCTTCGTGCGGGTTCTTGACAAACTCCTGTAATTTTTTCTGTCTAACCAGCTTTTTAATGTCATCGTGGAGATGTCTACGCTCCTTTGTATTGTGCCCGTAAGTCTCATGGAAGCGACAGCACTTCCTAGTCCGCTTCTGTTCCTCTGTTGACTCCTTTGGGCGAAGCTTTCTGTATTGAAAAGTGTTACAGGTTGATAAGTAAATATTCCCAAGAGATGCATTCAATGGGGTGTATTCGTTGCAGGTTAGAATCCATGGATTCCATTTCCCTGCTTCTCTTTTCTTTCTGGGATTTACTCCTCCAGACCCTTTAGATTGCCCGGGTTTATTTTTTATGTTGACTTGGACCTTCCTTGAATTGTCACCGGACTGTTTCACAGCGATGTTGCTTTTTACAGTCTCATGAATAGGACGTAGTGCCTTATCTTGCCTTGTCTATCTAGCTTCCTCCCTCCTTATGAATTGATGAGCCTTTGAATAGAAACGCTCCGGCATAGTTGGAGGCTTTCCAGCCAACCAATCTCCAAACTCTGAATCCGGATCCACATCTCGCATTACCGCCGTCAGAATTGCATGGTCGTTAGGGTTGCTAACTTCAGTAGCCGCAGCATGAAATCTCTGCAAATACTCTTTCAGTAACTCCCCCGGAGCCTGGATTACACTAGATAGGGATATCACATCCTTGGGACGAGTGGCGTGTATCCTGAATTGTTTCACAAATTTCGTCGTCAATTCGTCCAAGCTGGATATAGACCGTGGGGGAAGTTGAGTGAACCACATGGTGGCGATTTCAGATAAAGTAATTGGAAAGCATCTACACATGGTCGCATCATTTTCTCTAGCCGAATCCATCATCCATTTGTACCTCATCACGTGCTGCCTAGGATCAGTCTTTTCTTCGTAGGCCGGGATAGTTGGCATGCTAAACTTCCTAGGGTACTCGGCTTGTAGAATAGTATCTATGAATGGAGTATGACTCGTGGATATCCCCCAATCTTCATTGGTCAAGCCTTGATTCTCTCTCATCAATTGTCCGACCATAGCCGATAAGTCTGAGGTATGTATGGAGGATGGAAGGTAATTGGGCTCTGTTTCGGGACCGCTCAGGTTGGTGTTTCCTCTATTGGCGATCTGCCAAACGTGTATCTTAGGGACCAACTTCATTGGGGTTTGGGTGAGCCAGACGTCCAGTCTCCAAACGTGCTCCAGCTCCTAAGTTTCCCATTCCAGCTTGCGTGTGGTCTCCAAGATGTAAGTGACCCCTAATTGATCGATCAGTAGCACTGCTTGTGCAATTTCTACGCCTGGTAGGTTCGTCAGACGAGGTCGAACTATTAGATGAAGAGTAAGGAACAGGCTACCACTAGCATTCTAATGCTATTGCCGAGTAAACTGAGTCATGAGGTTAGCGTTATCTTGAATTTGTTCAGCAAGTTGTCTCCTGCTTTCCATGAGTTCACTCATCACGTTGTTGAACTTCGTCCTACTAACAACCTCTATCTGGTTATGGGTTTCGACAGTCCCTACGCCAGGATTAACTTGCTGATTGTTAGGTCCTATCTGTTGTACGCTAGTAGTCTCGTTGACATCCACATTATGAGAGGCAGACCTGGTACGCGGCCTTTCCATAGTAGAGTTGTTTATAGAAACTCTGAGTAGATTCAAAGGACGTCCTGTGAATGACTTGGATCTCCTTCGGGGGATTTATTCAATCTTGTAGCAGCAAAGCAGACCCTAATGGCCTTAGAATTCGATTCTCGATGAAAGATCCAAAATGCTAGCACCAGAATCGGTCACTAACACCCTTGAGAAAGATTGTGCAGAGAGATTAATGAAGAAGGTAAATTAAAACAGATAACTGTATGCTAAATTAAATGCAAAGACAAGAATACATGGATTTATAGTGGTTCAGCGTAACTGCCTACGCCCACTATGGATTTAATCTTTATTGCTCTACTCAATAATTGATTACCGGTACAATCCGTACACCACCACTTGAATACAAATGCTAAGTAAAGAAGAATGAGTCTTAAATGCGGTAGAGTCTCCCCAGTGTTCTCGAAAAAAGGTCCATTTCACTGTGCTCCTGCCCTTCTATTTATAGACGAAGATGGGTCGGACTTCCCTAATGGGCCTAGGAGAAAAATACCCCGGCCCATGGTAAGTGACTTCGGCACGTCGAGCCATAAATGCCGAATGACAATTGCCAATCTACATATCTAGGCCGAGCGGCATTCGTATGCCGATCGAGGAAAGCATGCCGAATGGTACCTGTATGCCGAATGAGGAAGTGCGCTGAGTGAAGAATGTAGGCCAAACAAGGCCTGTGCCAAACGAGACTCGATGCTGGTCAAGGGGAGATGCCATGCGAGGCTTCATGCCGACCGACCCTTCAATGCCGAGCGAGTTGTTGTGCCGAACGACCCTTCAATGCCGAGAGAGGTGCTGTGTCGAATAACCCTTTCATGTCGAACTAGGGAAGATGCTGAGCATCCTCTCTATGCCGAACGAGGCCAGATGCCGAGCGACCTCCCTATGCCGAATGAGGCAAGATGCAGAGCGACCTATCTATGCCGAACGAGGCAAGATGCCGAGCGACCTCCCTATGCCGAACGAAGTAAGATGCCGAGCGACCTCCCTGTGCCGAACAAGGCAAGATGCCGAGCGACCTTTCCTTGCCGAACGAGGCCTTGTGCCGACTGGCACATCTATGCTGAACGATGCTCTATGCCCAGTGAGAGGTTGTGTTCCGAACGGGGCCAGTGCCAAGCCTCTTGTTACATGGTCAAACAACCGGGTAATAGCCGCCATACGCGACGCCGCCACCTCCCCATATTTCGCTCCACCACCGTTCATCATTTTTAGGAAATTTCTGGTGATTAAAGGCACCTATAGACCAAAAGAACCATATATATGAGCACTGCTCATCCTCCTCTATGTCGCAACAACCTCCAATGGTCGATTGGATGAAGATCTACCATCGAAATCAAAACCCTGGGATGGAAGGCCGAGAATAAATCACCAATTTCTATCACATCCGCGACTCGAATCAAAAAATGAATTGCTACAGTAGATTGTGCTCGTCAAGATCTTTCCAACGATATATAATATGACATGGTTTGAGGAGTTTGAAATTTTGGAATTGATTTTGATTTGAAATTGAATTTGGGTTTTCATGTTCTGACTTTTGAGAAGGAGGACCAGATAGATATAAAAGAACGTATAGAAATAAGAAAAGACCGCTGGGATTTTAGAAAATAAATCTATTTATATGGACAAAGATAGATAAGAATGAATGGACATATCGAATTGGGTCGAAACGATAACAACGACCCGAAAAGCCCGTTTCACTTCGAAAACGAAAATTGGTCATCCATTATATCAAAGTATAGGTTTTCGATATTTTTAAATGGAACTAGTTTTAAACCCTAATTTCATTATATAAACAAGTTAGCTTTTAAAATCAAATTATTTTAATTGAATTCATTAAATTGATTTCTGCGTGTTTCAAGCCTGGACGATCAGACGATAAGTCCGATCGATACAAAACTTGAAATCTTACAATAATTAACTGTTACGGATCTGATGAAACTGGTTTCAAAATCCGAGACAGTGACCAAAATGGCTAATTTCATGTTAATAAAATGAATTATTATTAAACTGATTTAGTCACTTTTAAATTCAAAATTAGAAGTTAACAATTTGATCAGTCTTGAGTACAAAGAAATTAATAACCTATTGAAATGAAATTTTTATGTTAAATCCACTTTTAAATATCACATTAATTTCAGAGTTCAATTGCAATTTTAATCAAATTCTAATTAATTATATTTTAGTTTTAATTGAATTCTTTTATTTTGATTCTAACTCTTAATATTGAATCAGCTATTATCCTATGAATATAACTAACATTAGTTTACATTTATTTACGTTCATACTTTACAATTATCATCCTTTACCATATTAATTATAATATTTAAATTTCATTAATTCCATTGATTACCAATTTAATTCCATATTTATAATTATAACCAAATTAACTTTATAATTATTTCAATTGACAGAAATTACATTAAAATAGTTGTCAATATCATTCAAACAACATTATTAAATTTATATTCTAATTATTTTTCTCATTCATAAAGTAAATTTTTTTAATATCTTACAATATCAATATTTCAAAATCTTATGTAATTTAATTGTTTTTAACTATCAAAAATTACAGGTCTTGCACTCTTCCCCATTCAAAAATTTTCATCCTCGAAAAGGAACAAGAAGGGAATTAAGAAATTCCACTTCCTAACAAACAAACATATCATGTACAACTATATCCATGTATAAAAATTATTCTTTTATATACAAAATATAATACTAGATAAAATAATTTCATTTACCTATATTTCAAAAATAATATTGTGTCGGTCTGCCCTATTAAGTGTTTAGAAATCCCTATCGATGCTATAGCATCCTATGTACAGACAAGAATTTATAAATACTAAATAGAAAAAATTAACACAATATAAAAACATTTTTATAACACTGACAAATACCCTCTCTCATATGTATACACACACTCAAACAAACTTATTCTAGGGTATTACTACCCCATCTCTAATGAGTCAAACCCCACAAAGCTAAGGTTATCGCTAAACCATAGCTTTGATACAAAATGTAATGACCCACCTTTTTGGACGGTTTAAATTAACAATAAACCACACATGTCAACTCAAACCATTCAAAAGGGAGGATTGTTAGTGGCTTAAATAAGAAAATAAGAGAAAAGAAGGAAAAAAACACATAATCTCACAGTGGAACGACAAAATAAAATAATCAAATAAACTGTTCATAAAGCTATTTTACAAATAACATTTGATCACACTTCTATAATACAGATTAGAGTTATACATACAACAGAAATGAATAAATAATGCAGCGGAACAACATGATGCAGCGGAATAAATATAATAAACATTAATAATATGCTAAATATTCATCCTCCAGAAATAAGGTCTTCATCACTGAAATCCTCAGACTGACCCAAGCGTAATGAGAAGACAAAACATTAGAGTTAGATCTAAAAGATCATATACAAGTTAAATCAAAATAAGTAAATATGAGTGTAAAAGTTTCAGAGATGTTTACGGGATTTTACATCTCCTATCCAACGTCTAACGTGCATTTAATAACTTAAGAAATGTTCGAGATTCCATCTCTTAAGGATCCGTTAATCTCTCTACATATGTAATACAATATGCTATTATAATATGTCTACAGTAAAGTAAAGTATTAAAATAGCGTTAAGGCGTTATGTAACAACCCAGTATTTTGCGATTATTTTAATTGTTTATTTTAATTATTTAAATTGAAACTTCTAATTTAGAAAATTTATTATATTTATTAAAATGAATAAAAAATTTTTATTTTAAGAGTATATTTTGATTTTTGTGTGAATTATAATTTCAAACCTGAATAAATAGGATATTTCCAGAAAAAGTGGATTTTTGGTCAATCTGGTCAAACTATGACTTTTAAATTTAAAATTTAAATGTTTTAATTTTTTAATTTTATCTTTTATTATGAAAATATATTAAATTTGACAATACTGCTTTTTGTTTCGTTGAAATCTGATTTATATCGTGAAAGTTATGCATTTTAAAATATTGTGTGTACATTAATTTATTCAACAATATTGTTTATTTTAAATTATATAAATAATATTTTTATTTGTCAAATCATGTTCTAATATGTGTTATAGGACATGTTAGGTATATATTTTATTTTAAAACATTTTTAAAGTGATGTTTAAATTTTTTCAAAGTTTATTGCATTTATTTTCAAAAAAATTTAGCCTAGTTCCAATTTTTGCTATTTTTCCCAATTTAATTATATTTAGTTAATATTTATTTATTTATTTTTGTACATTTATCATATTTTTGTGTTTTTATCTGTATTTATAAGTATTTTAAATGTATTTAAAAATTTAAAAAGAATTATGGAAATATGAATAGTTTATGACTCTTTAAGTGCCTTGTCTTCTCCGATTCTAATCACCTTTCCACCAATCAATGCACTAATTCAATTTGCTGCCTTATACTCCTTTCTTCAGCTGACTCCACTTTATTTCTCACGTGAAAATATATCCACCTCAACCCTAAAAACATTCGGCCTCTTCCTGAAGAATTTTTTTTGTAAAACTTTCTTTTCATTTTCACTTTTTCCACTTGATTTGTTTGAATTTTGCACTTGTAATCACCTACTTAGGTTCGTCCTCTCCACCTCCAGCTCCTTGGCTGCCTCCACCACCACCTATTCTAGCCACCATACCCTCCTCTCCATTTCCATTCTAGAGCCGAGCCATCCAAGTTGAAGATCCATTAAGAAAATGATAAAAACTCCACTTTGTTCAGCTAGCCGAGCTCTACTTGATCCACCACTCCACCATCATGCTTTGGCCGGCCATCCACCACCACCAGCCACAACCTACGCCTAGGACCCATGCCTCATCTGTAGTTGATCATACCAGATCAGTCCATGCCTAATAGTCCCTTGGCCGAAGACATTTAGGACTTGAAATCCGTGTTGTTGCTTGTAGTTGCCTTGTTTTTGTAAATGCATGCACACATACCTTCATCTCCTTTATATTTATTTGGCCCACCCCTATATGACCTTAACCTGATCCAAAACCATCCCATTACAGTGTCTTTCCAGCCCATAGCTGAAGCATAAGTGGTTGAATGCAAGTGCAAAAGTTTAGCTATGTATTGTGCTTATATTTCTAGCTTTGTTTATAATAGTTTGGTTTGAAATTTATGCGTTATACTTTGTTTTGTTTGTCATGCAACAAGGTAATTAGATTTGGCTCTCCCACTCTCGTATCATTGTCGTGCTTTTGTGCCTTTGTGGATATCAGTTTGTGTACTTTGGTTGTTGACTTCAGCTTATACCAGTAACTAATTCTCACCAGACAGTATTTATACTTATTTGACTAATAAACCGATCACATTTGAATCTGTAAAATATATCACCATGATATATTTCATATGCTATGATCATATGATGTTCACCCATGCTTATTTACCTGTTATAATATTTTTTACTGTTATATAATGCTATTCTGTTATTTATAACAGTTTATCACACTGCAAGTTCCCTTTAGATTAGAATCACTATCGGTTGAAATGAAACATAATCGAATGGCCTTTAGAATAGGGAAAAATTGTTATGGGCTGAAATGATAGGCCTGAGCGATTTTTATTTATTTGCATTTACTTGGGATTGCCGGTTTAAAATGATAGTACCTGGATTTTTCCTTTGTAAATTACGGATTGAAATGATATATTATCCGTATCATTGGACTTAGGTTAGAAAATTTTATGCAGACCGTGGTTAAATATATATTTTTCTAAAATATTACAAAAATGTAAATATTATGAACTTTTTATTTAAATTCAATTAAAAATGATTTTATAAAGTATTAGTGATTTTTTTACAAATTTATAAGTGAAATAGATTAATGGTAAATTTAGAAATTTAAAATATAAGTTATTTTGGAAATTATGATTTGGTTATAAATGGAATTTAAATTAAGTAGAAAAATATGATAAATAGATTTAAAATTTGATTAAAAATGAATTTAAAATGATTTTATAAAGTGTTAATGATTTTTGTATAAACTAAAAGGTTAAATAAATGAATGTTTAAGTTGAATTTTGAAATATAACTTAGATTGGAAATTTGTGAATTCTGTTTAAAAATGAGTTTTAAGTTAAGTAAATAAAATGAAAAATAAGTTATATTTGGAAATTTAGACTTAAGTATTAAGTTAAAAATTTAATTGTAAAGAATTGAAATTGAATGTTGAATTATATAAGTAAATTATTATTAAATTTGATTTTTGAATGAAAATCTAACCTTATAAAATCATGAATATTAGGGTATTTAAATGATTGTTTTAAAAGTAAAAATATATGATTTTATGAGTTCAAAATGATTTAAATAAAATTTAATTGTTTGTGAAATTATATTGAATATTCGGAATTTAATTAACAGCATTTGTGAAATGTTATTATTTCTAATATAAAGGATATTACAGCATTTGTAAATGTTGTAATTGATAGAAATGAACTAAATGGCTAAAATGAACTAAGGGCTATTACAACACTTTGTAAGTGTTGTAGTTGCTAGACTTAACTAAAGTTTTAATTGAAATCTAAACCTATTACAGCATTTTACATGCTCTCTTTTGCTAATTGGATTATTTTTAAACATAACTTTCCATAGCATTTTCTAAGTGCTGTGAAAGTTGAATTTTCACTGTTTTAATAAATTTAAGTGAATAAATGAACTTTGAAAGGGCTAAAATTTTAAGAAATAAATATTTGATTTTAAATATAATGGCTTCAAATTTTAATGTTTTAAATGAAGTAATTTGATTTGAAATATAAACCATTTTGAAATGTGACATGGAAGGATATTTAAACTAAATAAAATGAATGTGGTTTTGGAAAGATATGATATTTTTATATTTGAAATGAATTTGAAATGATGTTGAATTTTGAAATTGATATTTGATTTAGAAGTATAAAATAACATTTTTGAATTTTAACCACGGGATGTATTTAATTTATGGTTTAACTGATCCTTAGAGGATGGGCGATCCCAAGCATCCTTTAAGATATTGTGCATTACTACTACAGTTCACTTGAGTTGGTTTACATTATTTAAGTATATATGTCCTGACTCGAGTGTTTTGTGTTTTACTTTACGCTCGGGTCAGCCTGAGTATTTACAGCTTAGCTTTGGATTTCTTTTATGAAGCTAGGAATCGCTGGAGATTCTGCTTGTCTAGTTATCTGTTTCCTTTCAGTTTCAGTTGTTCTTTTTCGGTTCTGGTATTTATAAACTTTTATATATTTGGGATTTCTATTGTATATGTTTCAGACTGATTTTATGTATAATGTTTTGAGAGTTTGTTATAGTAGCTTCATGAACTACTATGGTATTTTAATTTCCCCTGCGAGTTATTATGATATTTCTGTGTCTATGATTTCGTGATTGTATTTCATTTGCTCCAAATTTATTTACAATGCGGTATTTTGAGCAATTCAAGTCTGGCATGTGTGGATGCGAATGGTGAAAATACCGGGTTGTTACAATTGGTATCAGAGCTTTGGTTTTAGGAAAACCTTAGCCCGCGGAGCAAAAACTCATTAGAGATAGGGTAGAAATACCCTATAAGGAGTAAAATCAATCTCAGAATCATTTCCTTGTGAGAGAGCATATTTTTTTAAGTATAGAATAATTTCCAAATAATTTTTAAAGGATTTTCAAAGATTATTTTGGTATAAAATTTTTCTTATTTTGAAACCAATATTTTCTAAACTTCATTCCTTCTATATCCACCTTGTTACATATCTCTTGGTTTGGATTCTTATCGATTAGGATTCCTTCAACTATGGAATACTCCTACTTGTTATGAAATTCAGTCTTGTCTTCCCTACTTTACCCTTTTGATTTTGGGCATTCCATAACTCCACTTTGGAGTGGCCTCTATAAAGATCGGTGATTCCGCCAATCTTTGGATGATTTGTAAAGGGGTGAAACTCCTTTACAATTGGCATTGATTAACTGGAGATTTCTATATCCTCGGTTTACGATGCTATCTATCTCCTGCTCTATTTGGATTCTCCCTGGTGATCGAATGTCGATTTGCCTTAGAAATTTGTGTTTGATTGTATTTTGAATTTGTGCATACATCGAAATTATTATTTTGATAAGGATGACCCTATTTTTTATATAGAAGGGAAATATTTCCAATAAGGATTTTATATCTTTTGAAAATGAGAATTTGAAGCTTTGAAAGGATTTGAAATTTTAGAATTTATAAGAATTTGATTTATATAAAAATGATTTATAACTAAAAGGTTTTTCAATTTGAATTTCGCGGAATCGAACTCCGGTGTTTTGAAATCGGTTTTAAGATTTTAGAAAATATATAATATCAATATGAGTTAAAGATATTATTTTGAATAAGAAATGTTTCAAACGTATTCGAATGAATTCCAATGATTGAGAAGAGATTTCAAATAAGTTTCAAGAAAATAAAAGTCCAGAACCCACTTATGTCGCTGGAAAATAATTTCGGTGATGAATGCGTGCATCGTCGACAATGATTTTCGAGTTCTGAGTGGGGGTGAGGCCTCTCTAGTGGCTTTGCTATGCGAGTGATTTTTTGAAACCAAATTTTGATTTCATATTTTTAAGTATGGTTTGGTATTCAAAAGATATATGTATATATATATATATATATATATATATTTGAAATGATGTAAAGTAAGCCAGTGTTCGGTCCTTAAGATTCAGAATTGTTTTGGTATAGCCCTATCTTTTGGAATTGGTTTACTGATTTGTTAGTGATTTCCAACTCTTGGATTGAAAATATGATTCCTTCAACTATTTTGATGGTTCGGGCACTTCCAAATCAAGGTTAACTTTTCAAAGCCAAGTAATTTTGAAAGGTATAGGGTATTTGATAAAGAATATAAGTTTAGTTTGGTATGATTAAAGTATAAAGTAATATGAATTATATAAGTTTGAAACTGTTTGTTGAGTGAAATAAATAAGACTATTTTGAAATATACTTGTATGAAATATAGATTTGAAAAGTTTTTAATAAAGTATATATATAGAGTAATAATCTTTCCAATGGCAAATTGGAATTTTCATACAGAAATAAATAGTTTGAAGGTTTTAAAAAGAGTTGGTTTTAAATTTTGTAACCATTTTAGATATTTTGATGATTGAAATGGTTTGGAAACGATTTAATCTTTATTTTGATAAAGAATGTGAATTTGAAATGATAATTGATTTTGATAAATGAATATTTGAAGTTTATATTGGTATGAAAGGATGTTTGGTTTACTTGTAATTTGAGTTTATTTAAAAATGATGGATTTATGAAATGAATATTTCAAATCTAAGTAATAATGAAGTAAAATTTGAGATATATGAAATTATGAAATTTAGTTTTGGAATATGATATATTTAAGCTCTGAAATATATTAAAGATTGAATAGTTTATTTTATGGATCAAATCTTTATTTGAAATTTGATAATATTTGAAATGGTTTTGTTGGAAAACTAAATCGAATTCAAACTGATGGTTTGAATTATATTAAAATTGAAAATTTTAGATTTGGAATTAATTGAATAAATTTGTGAATGTAAAGAATTAAAGGAATGTTTTATGATTTCAAATGTATGATTTCGAAAGGTTATGATTTTCAAAGTGTAATGATTTCAAATATTTTTGAGTTTCGAAAGATTTATAACTTTGAAAGTCTTATGAATCTTGAAAGTGAATTTATGTTTAAAATGGAAATGAATTTTTTTGACATAAATTTTGTTGATTTGGAAATTTGGATTATTTTCTAAATCTATTGTTTTAAGGAACTTTGAAATCGAATACATAATTAGGAAGAAATGATTTGGCGAAATCATATATGATTTTGAAACTAAATTGATATTGAAATGGTTTGAAATTGAGAACCTTGTTTATTTAAATACTTTTATTTGGGAGTTATAGAACTTATATAAAATTGATTTGTATGAGTATGAAGTGATTTGAAAACTATTGATTTGTAAAGGTACTCAACTTGTAAATTAAAATCTTATATAATCGAAGTCTATATAAGTATGATTTGACATACTATTGATTTGGAAAGTATTCGATTTGAAATGGAATCTTATATATAATGGACTTTATATAAGTATGAAAGGTACTATATGATACATATTTTCAAAGTAAAAGATATGGAAAGTGCCTTCTGCTTGATATCCGCTTTATGGCCACACTATGGATTCATTCTATCGATATTATTCTCTCTGATTTGGGTTTTTCGGATATGATACTCGAGTGTTCATCGAATTCCATGGAGATCTCCATGGTCCTACGAGTGCGACTGCATAGCGCAACTGCCTGGATGAGATGGCCTAGGGGTACGGATTGTTTCCTGCGGAATCCAGGCATAACCATTGTGTATCCTGCAATCTATGTAGGTCGCATTAGTAGCGAAACTGCCTGGCTGAGACGGCCTAGGGGTATGGATTGTTTCTTGGGGGATCCAGGCATAACCATTGTGTATCCTGCATTCTACTAGTCATCATGGCGTAACTCGCAGGGCTGAGAAAGCTTACAGATATGGATTGTTTCCTGGGGGATCCAGGCGTAACCAATGTGTATCTGCGATCCATGCTTAGATAAATGTTTTGGTTTGGTTGATTTGTTTGGATTGTACTTTCCATATCTGTTTTTTTAAAAGGTTTTCCAGTATTTTCACTAGTTGTTGAAACAAGTCTACTAAGCACATGAAGAATCCTAGCTTTGCGCCTGATCAATGCATGGCCAGAGTCTGCAGGAACGAAAGTAAACTTGTTAAGACATCGAGTTATAAAAGTATTTTGATAAAGTATATTATATAAAGGATATTTTTATCATTTATTTTACTTGTCTAAATAATTTAAAAATGTTTCAAATATTGTTTACTTCGAACTATCAAATTTGAATCAAATGACTACTTATCATATTATAAAATGTTTAAAATGTTGTAAATATAAAATTTTAAATTGAAATGTATATGGTTTTAAAATAATGGTCCATCCTTGTGTTCCAACCTATTTTTCCATCTAGCTATTCCTACCTTCTTCTTCTTTGAGGGTCCTTTCTGCATTATGGAAAGAGTTGGTTCTTTGGCTTATCGTTTAGATTTCCCCGAGAAACTTTCCCAAGTGCATGATGTATTCCACGTCTCACATCTCCTCTAGTATCTTCTTGACCCATCTCTTTTTGTTCAGCAAACTTCTCTTGATACTTTGGATATTTAGCTTAATCTGACTGTCGAGAGTAAGCCACTTCATACTGTCAGTAGAGGTACGAAGCAGCTAAGAAGGGAATTTGTTAGTCTGATCGAGGTACGATGGGGTACCGATGATCGATATTGTACCTGGGAGACGGAGGAGAGCATTCATGCTTCGAATCCGATATTGGTTTTCCAGGCACTATTTTTTCTCTATCTTGCTTTTTCTTATTTTCCTTGTTCATTCTCTTCGAGGACGAAAAGAATTGAGTGGGGGAGAGTGTAACAACCCGATATTTTGCGATTATTTTAATTGTTTATTTTAATTATTTAAATTCAAACTCCTGATTTAAAAACTTTATTATATTTATTAAAATGAATAAATTTTTTTATTTTAAGAGTATATTTTGATTTTTGTGTGAATTATAATTTCAAGCCAGAATAAATAGTATATTTTCAGAAAAAGTGGATTTTTGGTCAATCTGGCCAAACTTTGACTTTTAAATTTAAAATTTAAATGCTTGAATTTTATCTTTTATTATGAAAATATATTAAATTTTGAGAATACTGCTTTTTGTTTCTTTGAAATCTGATTTATATCGTGAAAGTTATGCATTTTATAATATTGTGTGTACATTAATTTATCTAACAATATTGTTTATTTTAAATTATATAAATAATATTTTTATTTGTCAAATCATGTTCTAATATGTGTTATATGACATTGTTAGGTATATATTTTATTTTAAAACATTTTCAAAGTGATGTTTAAATTTTTCCAAAGTTTATTGCATTTATTTTCAAAAAAAATTTGCCTAGTTCCAATTTTTGCTATTTTTCCTAATTATTTATATTTAATTAATATTTATTTATTTATTTTTGTAAATTTATCATATTTTTGTGTTTTTATCTGTATTTATAAGTATTTTACATGTATTTAAAAATTTAAAAAGAATTATGGAAATATGAATAATTTGTGACTCTTTAAGTGCGTTGTCTTCTCCTATTCTAATCGCCTTTTCACCAATCAATGCACTAATTCAATTTGCTTCCTTATACTCCTTTCTTCAGCCGACTCCACTTTATTTCTCAAGTGAAAATATATCCTCCTCAACCCTAAAACTTTCGACCTCTTCCTGAAGAAAATTTTTGGTAAAACTTTCTTTTCTTTTTCACCTTTTCTACTTGATTTGTTTGAATTTTACACTTGTAATCGCCTACTTAGGTTCGGCCTCTCCGCCTCCAGGCCCTCTGCTGCCTCCACCACCACCTATTTCAGCGACCATACCCTCCTCTCCACTGCCATTTTAGAGCCGAGCCATCCAAGTTGAAGATCCATTAAGAAAATGATAAAAAAACTCCACTTTATTCATGCTAGCCGAGCTCTACTTGATCCACCACTCCACTATCATGCTTTGGCCATCCATCCACCACCAGCCACAACCTGATCCTAGGACCCATGCCTTAGCTTTAGTTGATCATACCAGATCAGGCCATGCACAATAGTCCCTTGGCCAAAGACATTTAGTCCTTGAAATCCGTGTTGTTGCTTGTAGTTGCCTTGTTTTCGTAAATGCATGCACACATACCTTCATCTACTTTATATTGCTTTGGCCGACCCCTATATGTCCTTAACCTGATCCAAACCTGATCCAAAACCATCCCATTACAGTACCTTTTCAGCCCATAGCTGAAGCATAAGTGGTTGAATGCAAGTGCAAAATTTTAGCTATGTATTGTGCTTATATTTCTAGCTTTGTTTATAATAGTTTGGTTTGAAATTTATGTGTTATACTTTGTTTTGTTTGTCATGCAACAAGGCAATAAGCTTTGGCTCTCCCACTCTCGTATCATTGTCGTGCTTTCTCCCTTTTTGGATCTCAGTAAGTGTACTTTGGTTGTTGACTTCAGCTTATACCAGTGAGTAATTCTCACTAGACAGTATTTATACTTATATGACTAGTAAACCGATCACATTTGAATCTGTAAAATATATCACCATGCTATATTTGCTATGCTATGATCATATGATGTTCACCCATGCTTATTTACCTGTTATAACATCTGCTACTGTTATATAATGCTATTCTGTTATTTATATCAGTTTATCACACTGCAAGTTTCCTTTAGATTAGAATCACTACGGGTTGAAATGATACATACCCGAATGGACTTTAGAATAGGGAAAAATCATTATGGGCTGAATTGATAGGCCTAAGCGATTATTTTTTTGTATTTACTTGGGATTGCGGGTTTGAAATGATAGAACCATGATTTTTCCTTTGTAAATTACGGATTGAAATGATATATTATCCGTATCATTGGACTTAGGGTAGAAAATTTTATACAGACCGTGGTTAAATATATATTTTTCTAAAATATTACAGAAATGTAAATATAATGAAATTTTGGTTTAAATTTAATTAAAAATGATTTTATAAAGTATTAGTGATTTTTTACAAATTTATAAGTGAAATAGATTAATGGTAAAGTTAGAAATTTAAAATATAAGTTATTTTGGAAATTATGATTTGGTTATAAATGGAATTTAAATTATGCAGAAAAATATGATAAATAGATTTAAAATTTGATTAAAAATGAATTTAAAATGATTTTATAAGGTGTTAATGATTTTTGTATAAATTAAAAGGTTAAATAAATGAATGTTTAAGTTGAATTTTGAAATATAACTTAGATTGGAAATTTATGAATTCTGTTTAAAAATGAGTTTTAAGTTAAGTAAATAAAATGAAAAATAAGTTATATTTGGAAATTTAAACTTAAGTATTAAATTAAAAATTTAATTATAAAGAATTGAAATTAAATGTTGAATTATATAAGTAAATTATTACTAAATTGATTTTTGAACGAAAATTTAACCTTATAAAATCATGAATATAAGGGTATTTAAATGATTGTTTTAAAAGTGAAAATATATGATTTTATAGGTTTAAAATGATTTAAATAAAATTTAACTATTTGTGAAATTATATTGAATATTTGGAATTTAATTAACATCATTTTTGAAATGTTATTATTTCTAATGTGAAGGATATTACAGCATTAGTAAATGCTGTAATTGATGGAAATGAACTAAATGGCTAAAATGAACTAAGGGCAATTACACCACTTTGTAAGTGCTGTAGTTGTTGGACGTAACTAAAGTTTTAATTGAAATCTAAACCTATTATAGCATTTTACATGCTCTCTTTTGCTAATTGAATTATTTTTAAACATAACTTTCCGTAGCATTTTCTAAGTGGTGTGAAAGTTGAATTTTCACTGTTTTAATAAATTTAAGTGAATAAATGAACTTTGAAGGGGCTAAAATTTTGAGAATTAAATATTTGATTTTAAATATAATGACTTCAAATTTTAATGGTTTAAATGAAGTAATTTGATTTGAAATATAAACCATTTTGAAATGTAACATGGAAGGATATTTAAATTAAATAAAATGAATGTGGTTTTGGAAAGATACGATATTTTGATATTTGAAATGAATTTGAAATGATATTGAATTTTGAAATTGATATTCGATTTAGAAGTATAAAATAACATTTTCGAATTTTAAACACGGGATGTATTTAATTTATGGTTTAGCTGATCCTTAAAGGATGGGCGATCCCAAGCATCCTTTAAGATATTGTGCATTACTACTACAGTTCACTTGAGTTCATTTACATTATATAAGTATATATGTCCTGACTCGAGTGTTTTGTGTTTTACTTTACGCTTGGGTCAGCCTGAGTATTTACAACTTAGCTTTGGATTTTTTTCTGGAGCTAGGAATCGCTGGAAATTCTGCTTGTCTAGTTATCTGTTCCCTTTCAGTTTCAGTTGTTCTATTTCTGTTCTGGTATTTATAAACTTCTACATATTTGGGATTTCTATTGTATATGTTTCAGACTGATATTATGTATAATGTTTTGAGAGTTTGTTATAGTAGCTTCATGAACTACTATGGTATTTTATTTTCCGCTACATGCTATTCTGATATTTCTATGTCTGTGATTCCGTGATTGTATTTCATTTGCTCCAAATTTATTTACAATGCGGTATTTTGAGCAATTCAAGTCCGGCATGTGTGGATGCGAATGGCAAAAAATATCGGGTTGTTACACGTTACCCATATCCCCGTTAACACATATTTATATAAATAATGCAGTCTATGTAAATACTGTAAGCTCCACCAAACTGGTGATTTACTTAGTGAGCACTCCATAGGTACGATACAAAACAACGTCGTAGTGGACTCGATCGGGATAAATATGACAAGGTACGTGAGACAACGCCCAGCGTAGGATACTACCGTTTTGCAGAACCGGGCTGGTAGTAATGCATAAGAGCTACTACTGCCCACCTCGAGACACACCCCCATAATCAAATCAAAGGGTGGTCACCAAATCAAATCACAAAGTAATAGATTTGATTTCGAAGAAGCATGCTCGATAGGGGGAGCGACCCCAGTTGGCCCTGGTATAGCTCCTGTTTTAGTCGTTTTAATTACGACCAAAAAGTCAAGGCTATCCATCATCGTTCTCTTACTTCATTCCAGTAGCGTTCGCCAAGTTATCCTACTTCATCCTGGATTCTTCACCACGTTCATAGTTGTTAAAGTGGTTTTTGGTATTGGTAGAGAGTACGACAATATCCGATCCCGGTCTCTTTAACAACCAAATGTTTATTTCGCACCGGTTGGTTCTTTTACATTTTCAAAACCGGTTCATAATTGACATCAAAATATCATATTCACTTCAAAATCGTATCATATTCGAAATCATATTCACTTTCGAAATCATTATTCACTTTAAATCATGTTCATTTCAAAATCATAACCACAAAATAGGTTAAACCATCATATCAAAATATTCGCTTTTAAATTAGTTAAATCTAAATCATAACGGTTCCAACTTTAAATAGTTTGAATATTGAAAGTAGTTTATATATAATGGAATAGTTATACATTAAAAATAGTACAGATACTAAAAATATGTAGTAAAAGTTGTTTATAAATTTAAAATAATATATGTTAAAATAGTTTATATTTTAAAAATAGTTTATGGATTAAAATAGTTATATATTTGAAATAGTTTATATATTAAAATAGGTATTAATATATTAAAATGTGTTTTATGAGAAAATTAGTTTGTATATTAAAAGAGTTTATATTGAAAATAGTTTCAAATTAGAGTTGTTTCTTCCAATTTCACAAATCAATTCAAATCAACTTTAGTTCCAAAAATTAAATTTGAATCAATCTCAATTCAAAAGGCTAAAGATTTCAATTCAAATTCTCAATAAAAACATTTCAATTTATATCGATTTCAAATCCATGTTTGAACTACAAAATTAAACCACTTCAAATTCAATAGGTTTCAAAGTTTAAATACTCAAACGTTTACAATAACTCAATTTTGATAAATTTCATTTATATTTCAAAATTCAACTTTAAGATTTCAATTTAAATTCTTTAAACAGTTCATTTAAATCAATTCCAATAGCAACATTTTAAAGCTTGGATATTGAAAATAATTCATTTCATATAAATCTAATTTTATTTCGTAATATCGTTTAACTAGATTCAAAAATTAAGGATTTTAAAATCATTCAATTTATCCAATCTGGTGCTCGTATATAATTTTCCACCCTTTGGTCAAGTGGTACAGATATATATCATTTCAATCAGCAATAATTTAAATTTTCAGATATATATCATTTCAACTCGTATCCTGAACCACAATTCCCAAATCCATAAAATTGCTCGGGTTTATCATTTCAACCCATAACAATTTTTCCATAATCTATTTGATCGTTCGGGTATGTATCATTTCAACCCATGGTGATTTGCTTACAATAACTAAGGGAACTTGCAGTGTGACAATGATATATAAAATAAACATAACATTGAATCATCCAAAATTTCAACAATTAACCATCCATCACAATCATCATTCAAATCGGCCAATAAATCACAACGATTAACTTATTATCATCATCTTGTATTTAACTAGCAATTTAATTCTAATATCGGTTCAAATGGTAATTAAATTCAATAAAATTCAAATTAAATTTGAATGACAATTTAAATATACCAAATAACAATCAATAAAATTCTAATTATATCATAAATTCAATTTAACCAACATAAGATGGTTTAGCATTTGTGAGTGGGTTAAAACACTCACCTTTGATTTTTGTTCAACTTAAAATCCAAATAAAGGCCCAAATTTGAATAGTCTTAGAATGCAGTCAACCAGTTCCATAATGTCTAGAATTTCGATACAATTACAATACAAGAAACCGCATCCAAATCGGAGCTCGTATGAACAAGTTATGATAGCTAGAACATTAAAAATTAAAAAATTAAAATAAAATAAATAAGAGCGATTACGTAAAAACGAATACCTTCTCAACCCTAACTACCGACTAACACTCACGCCACGACCCATACGGCACCACCTCCATACCCTAGTTCGCCGCTGTTAGGAGTCACAATTGTCCGATCCAACATCACCCATGAGCTCGCCGCTCCAAGCTAACCCATCGCCCTGATTGCCGCCATATGCAACACCGCCACCTCACCATATTTCGCTCCATCGCTGCTCATCATTTTAAGCAACTAAAGGCACCTATAGTCCAAATGAACCATATGGATGAACGCTGCTCGTCCTCCTCTACGCCATAACAAGCTCCGATCGTCGATTGGATGAAGATCCACCCTCGAAATCGAACCCCTAGGATGGCGGATAGAGAATAAACTGCTAATTTCTAGACAAACCATGACCCAAATCAAAAAAGGAATTACTGCAATAGATTGCGATCGTCGAGAGCTTTCCAATGATATATAATATGACATGGTTTAAGGACTTTGAAATTTTGTAACTGATTTTGATTTGAAATTGAATTTGGGAATTAGGTTTTGATATTCTAACGTTTGAGAAGAAGGAACAAATAGAAATAAAAGTACGTACAGAAAAAAGAAAAGGCTGCTAGGCTTTCAGAAAAGAAATCTATTTATATGAACAAAGATAGAAAAGAATGAATGAACATATCGAATTTGGTCGAAACGATAACGACCCGAAAAGCCCATTTCACTTCCGAAACAAAAGTAGGTCATCAGTATATCGAAATATAGGTTTTTGAAATTTTTAAACTCAATGGAACTGGCTTCAAAGCCTTATTTCATTGTATATAGAAGTTATCTTTTAAAATCAAATTATTTTAGTTGAAATCATTAAATTGATTTCTACGCATTTCGAGCCCGCACGATCAAACGATAAGTCCGATTGCGACGAAACTTGAAATCATACAATAATTCACTGTTATGGATCCGATGAAATAGGTTTCGTCGAAATCCTGGATAATGGTCAAAATGGCTAATTTTCACGTTAATCATATGAATTATTATTAAATTGATTTAGTCAATTTTAAATTCAAAATTAGAAGTTAACAATGTTATCAATCTTGATTACTTAGAAATCAATAACCTACGGAAATGAAATTTCCATGTTAAATTCACTATTTAAATATCACATTAATTTCAGAGTTCAATGACAATTATAATAAAATCCCATTTAGTTCTTTGATTTTG
Source organism: Allium cepa (assembly GCA_030765085.1). Taxonomy (NCBI): domain Eukaryota; kingdom Viridiplantae; phylum Streptophyta; class Magnoliopsida; order Asparagales; family Amaryllidaceae; genus Allium; species Allium cepa. The sequence goes on from CM060946.1 coordinate 78,149,585, forward strand.
ATTCTAACTCTTATTATTGAATCAACTAGTACCCTATAAACATAATTACATTAGTTTCCATTTATTTACACTCATGCTTTATAGTTATCATCATTTACCATATTAGTTATAATATTTAAATTTCATTAATTCCAGTGATTATCAAATTAATTCCCTATTTACAATTATAACCAAACTAACTTTACAATTATTTCATTTGATTGAAATTACAATAAAATAGTTGTTAATACCATTCAAACAACATTATTAAATTTATATTCTAATTAATTTTTTCATTCGTAAATCATAAATTTTAACCTCTCACATTATTAATATTTCAAAACCTTATTTAATTTAACTGTTTTTAATTATCAAAAATTACGGGTCGTTACACATTTTTACTTAACATGACAATTCATGCTATTTGTTTATCTTTCTTTTCGAATAGCGAATGTGACCATCATCTGTTAACATTCCATGTCACTTTCATTTTCTTATTTATCAATTTCCCCCAGTCATCGTCGCCAATCTTAATTTCTACACCCTTCCATCACTTTCATAATTGATAATATTCCTGGAATTTAGGTATATTTTAATGGTTGATTTTATTTTATTTGTTTGTTTTTTGCCCGTTCTGGGTTTGTTACAAATTTTCAGCCCTATCTCATCTCCTTGCATCAATTTTTTTTATGAGTACCAGTGCAAACTTTTACTTTTTTGTTTGTACTTTTCTGAATGTAGTAGATTTTATGTTGCGCCCTTTGGTTTTATTTTTGGTCATTAAACATTAGAATTTCTTCATAATTATTTACTATTATGTTTCTAATTTATATATAATTTGATCTTTTTCTTCAATGTCAATTTCTATTTAGTTACTGGATTATATTCAGATCCAAATTGATGAAGAAACAAAAGAATATGAACATCTTAGCTTTACTATGAAAAAGCGGGAATAAAGATGAATTGATGGTGCTTAATTAGTTAAAATCAATTGTAAATTAGAGTGCTTCCAAAAAAATTCAGTATGACCTTTTTCATATAATCATATGTTTCTAACTACTTTTTGGGAACCTTTTTTAAGGTTGGAAAAATTCAAGATCCATCTTTCAGAGGATTACTATGGTGGAAATCAGCTAGAGTTGATTCAGGCTATGGTTAAGGAGCAAAATTCCCATAAGTTGAGGTACAAACCATTTTATCCACTAATTATGAGGATAGTATTATTGTTGAAATATAAAACCTGTTATCGTAGAGAAAACATACACATTTAAATAAAGCAAACCCACCAATGCATATTGTTATGGCTCCAGACTATGTATGCTGTAATAATTTTCAACCAGAAAAGAAAATGACCTAGAAAAAGACTTGCCAACCCGGTACTTGGCGTATATGCATAAAAGAACAAGTTTACGACACCATTGAGAATGTGTGATAGTATAAGCAATGAGTGAATAAGTTGGTATTACTGACATTAGACAATTTCATTCTTTACTTAAATAATGTAATAGCTTTATTTGATAAATATTGTTTTTTTAGATAATTTTTGTTAATGACTATTAAGATTGTGCGGCAATGTAGAAGACTGGATGATCAAGCTATAGTACTGTACCAAAAATTACACATAACGATGCCTTGCTATTGGTGAAGAACATTTGGGATTGCTAGATCTGTAAAATAAATTTTGAAGTCTTGGTTCATAAGAAGCAAATTCATTGTTCGTAAGTATCATATTTTCTTCTTTCATATTAACTTAGTTATTTTTTTTTTTGACATTAGTAATAAAATAAGCCAGCTAAGTATAATCAAGTAACATTCATATTTTCCAACCAAATATATTTCTGCTTCTATTTCTGCATTTTGGTCTTATTACTAAATGTTAGCATTATGTTAATTAATATAAAGGAAACATCATTGTGTATTATTCAACCATGTTGGATAATATTGTTATAATTGGACTATTTGAGTATATAGATTAGCTCTCAAGCTTAACTGAAGCATTCTTTTTTTTTCTTCTATGGTTGCACTTCACCGTATAAATATTTTACTTTGCGTTTGTAAAATTAACTTTATGGAGATTTCATTATAAAGTTAGGTTTTATTAACTCTATAAATCATTATGTTTTTTCTTAAACTACCTATTTGTGGCAGCTATTACAATGTAAAAAACTTGAAACTTAACATTGGATATGAAAATTCTATAAGTGATTCACATTTCTTCGATACACATTCAATGTTTCTACATGCATAATTTTTTATAAGGACCATATTTTTATCTTCTTGGAAGTGTTAGCTTTTATTTTTTCGTGAGTACGTTGAATCATGTGCAAAATCTGATAAAAAATTATCATGAATCATATACAACACTTGATAAAAGTGTATTTATCATATAACAATAATGTTTTGAGTTGAAATCAACAATTCGACATACTTTGGTTCATACCTCTTTCTGTTTTCTTTTTTGTTTAATATGTAGGGTATTAGTCTTCGAACCTCCTTGGCATTTAGAGGACCATATATTTTCATATATTTAATCTTCCAGTTTGTTAATGAATTTAATTTCTAACCAACAATTATATGACAAAAAGTTAAATGAATTCTTGGGTTACATCCACTTTTCTTAAATCTCATTGTTTTAAATTTCATAACTAGATAATTTTTCCGGTGCAAAAAATTTGTGTTAAGCTATTCCTTAATATTCATTCTCGGTGGAAGCTGTCCACTAGATGTTGTGCCTATATCACCATGCCCCTTCAAGAATATGGATGCTTATGTTTCCATATATATGATGCATAGTTTATTGTTTTAACATAAATCGATTGCACCTTGTAACTACATGTAAATATGACTGTACATATATAAGATTTTGATTATGCATTCGTTATTGCATTGCTATTTCTTAACCTTTCTTTTTTTGTCGCGCTCTCTATCTTAACGTGCATGATGGATTGGGTTGTTGGTTTTGTTATCTTGAAGTCATAAAGTATGACTTGATTGTGAACTTGTCACCACAAAATTCTATATTGCTTGTTAGATTATTGTTATTATTTTCTCAATCAGTAGCTTCAATCATGCATAGATGTAATAACAAAAGAATATGAAAAACCATGTATATTTTACACTTTAACTTTATTTGTTATTTTATTGTGCAACCATTATGTTTATTATTTTCATTTAGGAGCATACCATGGTAATAAAATGGTCTTTTGAGCTAGACTTTAAGCATCCCCAAAAGGTCAATGGAAAAATGGGAGCTCAAAGTCTACATTTCCTTTACACTAAGAGCGCCCACTCATTTTAGTATTAATATGCAATGAAATTTTGGATGTTACATTATTCCAACTTGGATGGTTAGAGCAGAGGTTATTAGGTTATGTGCAATAATAGTTATCATTGTTAAGAGTTTGCTAATCTGTTTGGTTACGTTTTTTTATCTTTCTTGCATCATATCTAAAATAATGTATTTCAAGCATATTGTTGCCAATGAATAATGTTTTTAGTAGGAATTTTCTTTTTAATATTTAATATATATTATATTAGAATATACGATAACAAGAATGTATTAATATTCAAATTAAGATTATACAATTTGTTGTACTTAAACTTTGTTAGAAGATAAAGCTCTTTAATTATAAGATATTCAACTGAATATCTTCATGTTATTTATCATTTTTACTTCCACAATTGAAACTATGTCATATATGCTTTACTTTAATCCATGGGAATAAAGTTAGAACATTGCTCTATCGATAACACATCAATTGTGCTTTAAATAATTTTGTTTTTATCTACAATAATTTGTATAATGATGGCATTTTTCCTCTAGCATAACTCCTTTGCATTTTTGAATTGTCTATAGTTCACTATTAATTGACTTTTGAAATTGACTAAGTAGTAAAATAGCCAACATGTAAATAAAAATGATTTATTCTATTTTTAGTCATCACTTATATTTCATTAGAATATTTTTTTTGTCTACAATTTTATTTTAATCTCTGAACATGTGGATTCTGATGTTTATTTAATAAATTGTGTGGTTGTTGATCAGTTTGAATAATGTTTATATTTTGTTCAATTTTTCTACTGCAACCTTTTCCTAATCCTTTATAATAATTTAAATTAGAGACATATAATTAGAAAATCATGCTTATAGGAAAAAATTTGTTCGATGACCGTGCCCATGATATTATATTCAGCATTAGAAGAGCCTATACTTAAAATATGACTGATACCCGCATTATATGGCCTTCATTCATGTTTAGTTCGTTCCATTTTTTAGATGTAGTAGTTGAAAAAAGCACTTTTTGGGTTTTGTGTATCTATAACGCTAGGAAGGAGAAACTATTACTTTATGTCATATCCCGGGTTTTCGGGCATCAGATAATTGTATAGTTATCTGATTTAACTTTTAAAAGTACTGATTTATAAATCGAACAAATTCAAATGTGATAATCTCCATTTTAAATTATTTAAAATTTGGCAAGATTGTTAATTTCAAATCAATAATAATAATAATATGTTGTGTGTATATATGTATTAATAGAGAATTATTATATACAAATTGAACTTGTGTTTGTTTAAATATACATGTTTAAGTTGATTTTAAATTGGATTTTTAATTGAATTTGAATTTGAATTTGGAATTTTAAAAGTTATGTGTCTTGAAAATATTTTGGATAAAATAATAAAGTTTTTATTAGAATAAGATTTGTTTATAATATTTTCCTTAAAGAAGTTTATTTTATGTAATTTAGAAAGTAATTATTTAATTGTAAATTAATTACAAAAGTTTTATATTAGCATTTAAAATGGAGTAAAAATATATTTTAATATTTTATTTAAAATATAATTGGTTTTTATTCTATTTTCTTTAAAGGATTTTATTTATTCAAAATTAAGAAAGCATTTATTAATTTAGAAAGGTATTTGTTAATTAGGAAATTTATTTCAAAAAGCTTTTAAATCATTTAATAATAAATAAAAATGAGTAAATACAAGCGTTTAATTATGAAGCTTATTGTTAACATGTGTAAGAAGATTAATAATGTAATTAACAAATGGTGTTAAATTGTACAACTGTCCATTTCTTTTATTTTCTTTTTCTTTAATTCTAATAAATCATAATAAACACTATATAAACCTTCATTCCCTCTCTTCTATTTATTTTTCTATCTTGACATTTTCTAAACAAAGAAACTTAACCTGTAATCTATCTTTAAAACAGAAATCAAAAACCTATAAAACACTCTACAAACCAAAATCAAAGTCCTATAACAAATTCTCAAATCAAAATCCAAAACCCTGCAACTTTCTCAAACAAGATCAAGCATTCCAGTTTCATACTTTCAAGTATTTTCAATCAAGATCCCATTTTCAAATGCAACCTGAAGCAAATCAAGAGCAGAAAAAATCATCTCAGTTTCAAAGCTTTCCAGTGTTCAAATCAAAAGCACTAACAAGCTTTTCAAGTTTCAAAAGGAATCAGCAACTCAGTTTTCAAAGTTTCCAGTAAAACAAAGCTTTGTTCATTTTTAAGGTGAGTAAACATTTTAATTTAAAAGTTAAGGGAATACATGTCTGTTGCTTGTGAAATTCTAAAATAAGTGATGCATGCATATGTAAATACAAGTGTGCTATATGTTTGTTTATGTTTTGAAACTGTGCATGTCAATCTTCTCTGTATCATAAGTTTCAAATTTAAAATTAAATCAAAATTCAATATATCGCTACTTGATCTACGTTTGGTTCTAGTTTTCAAATGATTTTTATTTGTTTAAAACATAGAGTAAGATTATAATTTTATTTGAGCAAATCAAAAAGGGTATTTATCTGGGAAACAGGAAAAACAATAAGAACTTAAGAATAGGTTAAAATCCATTATCATGGATTACTGATTCAAGTTTATAAATTGAATTGATATTGTAAATTATGAATTTTAAAAAGAAAATCAGGATTTCTAATAATGCATTGAGTATGTATTTTGGTGATATTTGGAAAATGATTTTTGAGCAATTACTGGTTCTCAGGTGAGTAAAATTTTGACTTAAAAACAGTTTTCAAATCTGTGATGAAATTCTTGTTGCATGTGTAAGAGTGTAGTTTATAATGCTTGCTTGAATATCAATGTATGTAAATCAGTATAATATGTATGCAATGGTCTCTGCATGTTTGTACGAGTGCTCTGTTGTTAGTAACAAACTAAAACTTATCACCAATAATTTCATATCTCCTTGTATAATCAAAATTAGACATTGATTACTGAAAAGAAAATGTTAAATACATTGTATTCTTGTTTTTAAAAATAAATTTAGGTAAATGTATTTAGTTAATACTCTGTAAAATATAAAGTTACAGTGAAAATCAGAAAATGGGTAAAATTCAAACTTGATGATTCTCGAATTCACCAATATATTTTGATTTGTCTTCAAAAGATAGGAATTTTAAAAGTTAAATCATAATTTTTAAGAAAATATTGAGTGAGATATTTAGGTTTGCTCAGAAAGGGCGTTTTAGGTCTTTCCGGATGATCGGTGCGTTCGTGAGCGTTGGGATTGCTACCGAAGGTGGTGAAGAAGTAGTGGAGTATGGGAAAAATGCTCAGTGGATTTTATGAATGGCGAGGCAATGGCGAATGGTTGAGGTAGGGTTTTAGGTCTGTGGTGAGTCGATTTTGTTCTCGAGGCCTTTGCAGAGTCATCAGCACTTCGGAGTTCATCGGAAAGGTGGGATCGGCTTCAGGGATGGTCAAAGAACGTTTGGTTATGGTTACGCTTCGTTCGGTGGCCAGCAGCGTCTGATCGAATTGGATTTCAGTTGATTGGTGTGTTCCAGTTGAAGTCAATATAGCTTGTTTTCGAGTTTAGGCTTCATGGTGATTTTGGGTGATCGGAATCGTCTCAAGGGAGGCTCGGCGACGTGTTGAAGATAGCGCCGATGATCAGAATCCGGTGGCTACGACGTACACGTGCACGCATGTACCGGTGATTCTAGTCTGGGTATGTTCGTTTTGGGTAGTGATTTGTTGTGTTTACTCGAAGGGTATTCGAGTGTGGCTCAGGGAAGAAGCACGCGAGTGTGCTTTGTAGTTAACTTGAGTTTTTTGTTTTGGTTTGGGAAACTATTTCCATTTTTTTTAAAATCGTGCTCAGATTTTAAAACTAAAATGAATTTCAAATTTTAGAAGCCAAAATGGAATTTTAAAATAAGTTTTAACTAGTTTACGAAAGAGGTGTTTCAGTTTTTTTTAAAATTAAAGCTTGAGTTTACAAATGATTTCATATTTTAAAGTAAAAGCAAATTTTAAACAAAGTTTTAAGTTTTGTTTTTACAATAGTTTTGATTGATATATTTTTACTTTAACAAAATCTCCCAAACTTTATTCCATAATGTTTCAAATGAAAAGGGGTAATTTGTTGAAATTAAGTGTGATATAAGTAAAAGAATTATTTGACTCTAATAATCAAAGAATGATGATTTTAATAAATAATATTCAAGCTTTTAAATCTATTTATTTTAAATGGAAGTTAAGAGTTAAATGTAATAAATGTTTTATCTTAATTTAAATCAAGTTTTATTTACAAAAGTAATTAAAGTAAAATTACTTAATTAAGTTGAGTAATTAAATTAAGGTAATTGATTTGTGAAATTAGTTAAGTATAACCAATTTCTTAATTAATATTTGATTAATCAAAGTTAATCAATTAAGATACAATTAAGTAATAAGTAATTAGGGGTTAATTACTTGATGTTAAGAAGGTTATTAAAGGTAATTACTTAATAAAGTAATTAATTTCCTATGTAATTAATTAAGTTAATGTGATTAATTTTAATTAATTAATTAAGTTTAACTAATTAAAGAGGATTACGTAATGATGGATTAAGTATAATTGTTTAATATAATTAATTAAGTGTAATTAATTAGCGAATTAAATTAATGAATAATTACTGGATGTAATTAATTTAAATGGGTAATTACTTGATGGAAAGTAAATAAAGAATAATTACTTAGTGGAAGTAATTAAGTGTTAATTATTCAGTGTAATTAACTAAAGGATTTATTAATTAATTAAGAGGTTAATTAATTAATTAAGAATTAAGAATAATTAATGACTAAATGTGATTAATCAAGGTTGATTAATGAATGTGGTAAATTTATTGAAGGCTAATTACTGAATGTAATTAAAAAGGATAATTAGGGGATGAATAATGGTTTGTAATTAATTATTGTTAAGTATGCAAGATTAAAAGTGATTAAAGTAATTAATTTGATTTAATTAGGAATGGGTGACTAATTAATCTTGCTTATGAATGATTGGTTGATAATTTTGATACGAAATGTTTGTGAAATGATATGTTTGTCTTGAACAGTGATTATGTGGTTATCTATCGATGATGAATTATTGTGTAAAAAGTGACATCTTGTGATTAAAGGTTGAAGTGGGTTTCACCTGAATAGTGTGGGTTAAGATGGTACTGAATTCGAAGAGACCGGAGTCGGGTATCCCGAAACCACTTCGATTTGTAATCTATAATAATTTTGTTCAGGTTTGATATGTGAAATCTATAGACTGGATTGGAACGATTTAAGTGAACTGGACCATTTAATATAAGTTTGGTACTTAGAAATTGATAAGTGTAATAAAGTATTAACTATACTAAACCTGTGAATTTGTAAAATTGATGCGAGTTACACCGCGTTTTATATAAGTTTTATGTTTTTATATTCCTTGGTAGATGGGTTTGCTCACGCTGGTTTCCAGCCTGACCCGGGTGTTACTTTGATGTAATGCTCGGGTCAGACCGAGTATTACAACTTTTCAGGTAAGGACGTTTTAGAGCTCAGGAGATGAGCTGGATGGCAGGAACGTATGGAGTGTTTCCGCTGTATTATATTGTTGTATATATCTAAGACATGTTGATTGTATTTGTCGAGTGTTTGTATATATGTTGTAACTCTGATGTATTAAAGTGAAATTTGACAAGTGCAGTTTTTCTTTGTATAACTATTATTATTTGTTATTATATTTTATCCGCTACGAATGTGAGATTTTGGTGTTTCTATTCTTCTTTTTCTTCTATCTCTTTCTTCTTTTCCCTAACTATCTGGAATTTTCGGGATCGAAAATTTCAGGTCGTTACATTTGGTATCAGAGCTGAAGGTTAAGCGAGAACCTTGGCTCTGGTGGGATTACTCATTAAGGATAGGGTTAAAGGTGCCCTAGAATGAGTTGAGTGCGTGTGTGTGTGTGTGTGTATGAGAGCGTACTTGTTATTTTCTTATATAAAGATTTTAAATGATTTTATATAAGAATATATTTTGATAAAGCAATATTTCTTTCTAATAAATATTAAGTTAATTTGGTTGTTAAATTATTGGAATTAAATTAAGTGGTAATAGAAATACAACTAAATTGAAATAAGATAAAGATAAGTTTGAAATGGATTCAAACTAAAATTAAAATCTTTAGTTTGGGGAAGAATTTCAGAAAAAGATAATAATGAATTGGTTTTTAGATATGATAATCTTGGTTATTATCATAAATGGTTGCTGTATTTAATAATGAAATGTTTTAAGGAAGTAAAACATTTGAGTTAATATGACTTGTAAATTGGAATTGAAAATGATCTAAATTGTGAAATTTTAAATCTAGGTCCAGAAATTTGAAAATTCTTTTTGAATCTAAAACCAAAGATGGTTTGAGATAAACTCTAAATGTTGAGTTTTAAATTTGGAATGAGATGTGATACCCAAAGTGGTAAGTTTTCGAACTTAATAAGTGGGAAGATTATTAATGTGAAGTTTAAAATTTGAAGTGGGAATTTAAATTTTAGTAAGGATTAATGGGATTAAATTAAAGTGAATTTAACTTAGAAGAAGTTAAGCATGAATGATCAACCTAATTTGGAAATTTCAAGATGAAATTGGGATTTAACTTGGAAAGTTAAATGGTTAATTTGAATTGAAAGTTTGTGTGATCTCAAAATAGGTTTGAGATTTGTAAATTGGAAATGTATGGGTGTTTTAAAATATTTTGGACAATATTATCCTATTAATAATCTTTAAACTGTGAATTGGATTTAAATTATTATTTGAACCTAGAAATAGGTTTATGAAGAAGTAAAGGTTAAATTGATTTAAGGGAATTAAATCAACATTTGAAAGTTTAACTCAAATTTATATAATTCGAGATGATTTAAAGTTAAATTGAATTTGAAATTAGTTCAAATTAATTTAAATAATTTGGATTTGTGATTAAAGTCGAATAGTTTTAAATTGAAATGGAATTTGTAACGATCCTGATTTTTAATTAAATATAAATTGATAATTAAAGTAAATTTTTGGATAAATTTGTAAATTAATTTGAATTTTCCAAATTAAATAGGATATTTATTTATTTGGACCTTGATTTTAAAAATTTTAATTGGGGTTATGAAATTGTATATTTAAAATCTTATAAATAAAAAGTAACATCCTAAAAATTTATCAATACAAATTAATAATATACTTTAAACTTTTGAAATTTAATTGGAAAATTAATTAAAAGAAAAATCTCAAACAAATAAAATGAGTAATAAACTATACATAAATGAATTCCAATTTATTTTGAGTTTAAAAAAATCTTGAAATAATAAATATTTTAAAAAGAAAAAAATCATTTGAATTCAAATTATACATATATATATAAGACATACTTTCTTTTGAAAAGAAAAAATTCACTTACTAATAACATTAGTTTTTAAAATCATTTCTTTCTTTAAATTGGTATAAGTAGAAGTAATAGACATAAATGTTTATATTTCAAAGCTTAAATTTGAGATTTGGATTTAAATTCAAAATGAATGGTTTTAAAAATAAATGGCATTTAAAATTCATTAAGATAATTAGGGAATATTTTATATAATGTAAATATTGGTTAAAAACAACTTTTCTTTTAACATTGTATATGTGCATACAAATGAATGAAAAGGTGTATTCATTTACAAAGCAAATATGACATAAAATTTATTTAAAAATTTCTTTTGTCTTTGAAAATTTCAAATGATAAACATACACAAGATGGTGGAGTAAAGAAGTAAACAATGACATGGGGATATCATGATGATTTCTTACAAATGGCATCAAAAATAATTAATTTAATAAAATAATTAAATTAAAAATTACAAGAAACTTTTGAGCTCCCCCATATGCAATCATATGATATCTTAGCTAAATCTCTGGAAAGAAAAATACAGTAAACAAAAATTTGAATATCACAAACTACAACCCCAAAGAACAGAAAAAAAGCAGAGCAAAGATCATAAAAAAGAAAAAAAGAAGAAGAACATATAAGCAAAGCTTTAATTCTGCAATCAAATTACAATCTGAAGCAACAAGAATCAATGCAACCTGAAGATCAACTCATCAATTCAAATCATAAAGTGTCAAATTCAAATCAGGAAGCTTCAACCTGAAATAGAATAGGCAGTACAGTTTCTCTGGGAATAAATGAAGGCAAGTAATTTTCTTTGAAAGTTAGATTTTCAAGTTGATTGATTAATAACAATTAAAGGATCTAAGCAATAGTGTCAATCTAAGTTGCAGGAGAAAAATCAAAATCAAAGATTTAATCTACTTCCAGTTTCCAAATTGCAGAAAAAAAAGGCTTCTCTGTGTATAGCAGAGATTCATACTGTAAGTAAAATAAATAAATAAAACTATTGTTATTAATGACTTAAGTAAATGAACATGACAGAGTATAAGCAAAGATTTCCATTTGTAACTTGCAGATCTAACTAAGAAAAAAAATTAAAGTAGGAAAAGAAGGGAGTTGCAGGCTTCACTTTCCTTTGATTTTGCCAGGGAACTCTTCTATCTTCTGAAAAAAATGAGAGCAAACCTTCAACTTTGGATCTGTTATTATTGTTTGTGAGTAAACTAATTTCTCTTACCCACTTATGCATGGTGGGATGCTTGGATAAATGTTTGTGTTGATTGAAAACCTGACTATACATTGGTAAGTAGGGTGTGTATGTTGTTTCCAGGCAGATATGCCTCTGATATTTTTTGACAGGGTTGATAAACCTGTTCAAAAATGAACATCATCCCAATGCAATTCAAATTAGGCTCTGATCTCTGAAAACGAAATGTTTGGAACATTGTAAATTAAATTTTAAAAATAGTTTTCAAGCAAAAATATTAATAATATTCTGGAAAAATAAAAATAACAGTAAAAACTTATAAATATGTTAAAAACGATTGATACAATTCTCTGGTTCAAATACATAACTTGAATTAGCTTGGGAAATTATGATTTTTGAAATCAAAATCACAATTTTAAGTAATGTATTGAATGTGAATTTTGGGTTTGACTGAAATTTGATTTCTGGTCAATTTCTGATGATCGGCTAAATTTTGAAAATCGTATTTTGGCATGGAGATACTAGGGTGATCATAGATTGGTGGAAAAATACAAGAAGATTTTTTAATTCATTATAGTTTGAGATTTAAATCAAACTAGGGTTAAGTCGGGTTTTAGTTTAGCGTCAGGAAATTGATCGCCGCGTCATCAGGATGGTATCGGACTTCATCGCGACTGGGGGAAAATAGAGTGTTGAGGTTGGCGCAGCTCTAGGCGAGGTGGCGAGGTTTCAGATGATCTACGGCAACGGTGCGGGATCAATTTAGGGGATGGTGTGTTTCTGGGTTGGGTTTCCAGGTTGAACCCATCAGCTCGATTTCAATTCTTGGTTAAATTCGTCGATCTCGATGGTTGGTTGAGGTGAGGTGATCGTCGTTATTACGTTGATGGTGGCACGGTGGGTCGGAGATGGACGGAATGGTGTGCACCTTGCACATGCATGTTTTCTCGTCTTTGGGTTTCATTGAGTTGTTTGGGGAAGACAAAGGAAGAAACTCGGAGTAATCTTCGAGGAAGGGTGGCTTTGGCTCGGGTTCGCAACCGGGTTGTTTTCGTTAGTTTTTAAAATGTAAACTGAAACAAAGTTTAAAAAAAGGAAGAAAGGAATAAAAAGGACTCGGGGGAAGCTCGGGAGAACATGAAATGGCTCGGGTTTTTGAGAAAAAAAAAACTTGTTGATTCAAAGAATTTTCAAATAAGTGTTGAACAAGTTTAAAGTTTATTAGATTTAATAAGTTTTAAAAAAGATATAAATCAAGATTTTTAAAGTAAATTTGTTTACAAGGGTTGAAATATATTTCCAAGATTTATCTCTAAAGGATTAGGTGTTTTAAAAATCTATTGATATGATTTTATAATAGTTTTATCAAGATGATTAATTTAATTTCAAAAGTGTAATTTAATGGTAAAATCAAGAAATGATTCACCTAGAATTTCTTCTTCAATGATTTAATGTAATTAGAATAAGTGATGCAACTAAAGTAAAAAAAAAATATAAATAAAGATAAAGCGGTTCATCTTTTAATTAAATTAAGAAATAAATGATTGTTAATAAAAGTAACTAAGATAAATTTATTAATAATTCAAGTTAATTAATCAAGTAATTTATGAATAATTAAATAAAAATAACAATTACTTAGTGAAAGTTATTAAGAATATATAATTAAAGATTAGAGATTGATTAATCAAATATTAAGGGTTAATTACTTTAAAGCATAACTAATTAATGTGGTTAATTAATTAGGGTAATTAAATTAAGAATAATTAATAAAAGGATAATTAATTAAAATTAAGATTTAATTAATTACAATTAAGGTTTTATTAATTTAAGTAATTAGTTAGGGAATAATTTATTAAAATTTAATTAATTACAATTAAGGGTTAATTAATTAAAGAAATGATTAATTAATGAAGGTGGTTAAGACTTAAACAATTGAAATTAATGATAGTTAGTCATTGACTTAAAGATTACTAATGAAAATATTTATGTGAGTAATAAATTTAAAACCACCCAATTTATTCATTTTAATTGTAGATGTTGATTGTCATTGAATGCTTTGTGATGGATTGATATATTTGTTATGTGATGTGATGCTATGTGATGCTTTGTGCTGAGCTGCTATATTTGTGATAAGTATACTGTCGTATGAATATGAAAACCCTTTGACCCTTAGAACGACATTGAAATATCGATGCGACAGGTAGTCGGATTCCAGTTGGTTATCCGAAACCCACATCGAATTGTAATGTAAATCTTTGTGATTGATAATTTATTTTATTTATGAATCTGTGAATAAAGATAAGCGTTATGGGTTATATTGGTTATCGATATGATTGAATCTGTGATGATGCTGTTGTGCACTATTGTGTTGAACCCCTGTACCACACTTATACACACACAAATATGGATTGCACGCGGAAATGGGTTAAGTCACAGATTTTTGAAATAGTTTTAAAAATTGAATTTTTGAATCCAAAATAGTTTTGGAATTGAAAGCTTTTGAAGATGAATTTCAAAAATAAAAGCTATTTTGAATAACTTGATTGGTTTTTGAAATTTACATAATTTGATTTAAATTTGAATTCAATATTTGAAACGGAATTCTATGATTTGGAAACAATGGTTTAAAAAGGTTATTCAACTTGTAAATGTGTTTATATGGGTTTTTAAAACCATTTTAAAAGTGTTGTTTTGGGAATTTAAATTTAGCCCAAAGATTTAACTTGTATAAATGAAATCGGATTTTTCTAAAATGAAAACTATTTGTTTTCAAATAATTAAAGCTTTCACATAAGAAATGAACTTTCAATTTGTGTTAAAAGGACTTCAAGTCTAAAATGAAAATAGTTTCCAAGTTATAGATAAATCTTTGGAAACGAGTTTGAAAGCCATAAGCTAAATCTTTAATTTAAAGATTTATATGAGTTAATCCAATTAAAATGGAAATTGTTTTGGAATCTATGAATAGATCTTTGTGAGACTGGGTGAAACTTTGTGAGATAAATCTTTTTGTTAAAAGATTTGAAATGGTAATTTGTTTAACTATTTAAAAGAAATTTGGATTTTTAAGTTGTGACTTAACTAAAAATCCCATATTCATATGTTTTTAAAAATGGCGCTCATTATTCGGTTTAGCCGAGAGTGGACCTTGTGTCATATAACCCATTTCGAATAGTGATACGACGTTATGGATTGCATTTAAAGACCGTTGAAGACCGGGTGTCTTCGAGGACGTTAGGATAACCTATCGATTGTCTCTGCACCGAGTAGCTACGGTATAGAGATTCTCTAAGTGATGGGAAGTCTGATCGGGATTGTGGACACCCGGATTGCAAGGGCTTCTTCGGAAGTGCCTTCGGTTCTGTTCGAACCCGGGACAGACTTGTATGGTTGTATGTCCGACATTACACTTTGAGATATTAAACTGATCTCTATCAAATACATTTCTGCTTGGTGGTGAAGAATTTAACTCTTAGCTTAACACCCTTCTCTGAGATGTACGAGCTCAAGGGTTATGTAGTTGATATTTATCAGTGATATATTCCCAATTTGCTAGTGTGGCATGCTGAATGCTGCTGTGTGTTGATGATCTTTTGTTGATCATTTGTGATCAAAGCATGGCTTTTGTATAAAGCGTAGCTTTGTGGACGAGACTGCATCAGGACCTCACACCCCGGATATGGTCGAAACATGAAACATGCGGCAAGGTTATGAGGGTCGGACCCTTTAGGATGTGTCATTCCCTTCTGGAAAAAGGTTGGTATCATGGTATGGAGCCGAGATATTTACTCATGTGGATACTGTAGATCTATTACTTTGTGATTGGTTTGTGGTTTTAGAGGCGCCTCGGATAAAGGTCCTAAAGGACCGGGGGATGGCATGCTCGAGTAGTAGTTACCTAGTTACAGAGGTAACCCGGCCTTGTGTTGGCAGAGATCCGGTTAGGATCTTGGGACGTCCCGCCAGAGGCGATCCCATGGACAGTAGGAAGTTCCTTACCCTGGCCATTTGTGGGAAATCCAATCAAAACAATACGCGCCCTGTACGGTTTTAGTTGTAGAACCTGCCATTTACTTATGGTGGCGCCCCACTGTTTAGATGGTAGCTATAGTAGGCACACGATACTGGTCATATATTGGCTAGGATTTATATTGTACTTTCGAAATGGTTTTCCTACACTATGCACTAGTAATAATATCAAAGAAATTTTCTCGTATCAAGCATATTTGACTATCATAAGGAGAAATCGCCTCCAATTCTGCGATTGCATTGTGTGTGCGGCGGGAGGCCTTATGGTAGTTTCGTTTTCCAAAAAGCATTACGGATTCCAAATTTAAACTCTTTTTTTTGTTTAAAAGACCAAATGTTTTTTTTGTTTGCTCATACCAGTCGCAAGACTGACCTGGAGTTTATTGTTCCTTTCCTAAACTCTGGGTGCCCATAATTTTCCCACACGAGCAGCCTAGAGTTGGGTTTTTCAGATAGTCGGGTTTAGTAGATTATCTGGAGCTAGCTCCGTCTTTGGATCGGGACTGCACTTGCTTATCTTTATGCATTGTTATTGGGAGTTCGAGCTATTTCTGGATTGGTGCCTTGGAGATGGAGATTACCGATACTAGAGTTCTCTTTTGAAGATTACTTTCTCTATTGAAGATATGGTTCCGCTGCTGGTGTTATCTTTTCTTTTCTGCTGCTATTATCTTGTATCATATCTCTGATGTATATTGATATTCATTGTACCATTCCGTTGCATCAGATATTGTATCAATGTTGTATATTGATATGTTTTATTCTTTTTCTTCCGCTGTGTTATTTTACTTAATGTGTTATAAGCTCCGGCGAACCAGATTCGACGTTTGGATCTGCGGCATTTGAATACGAGTGTCGTATTCGGTGCCGATTTTTGAAGGCGAGTCAGGGTCGTTACAGAATTTGATTTGAATTTGGAAAGAATAAAGGACAATTCAACTTGAATTGGGATTAAATTCAAACTGGGGTTGAAATGAATTGAAAATTTAAAATTGGTTCAGTTTGAAATTTATTTGAATTAATTGGAATTATGATTTAAGATGGATAAGTTTAAAAATTCAAATGGAAATTTGAATTGGATAATTTGAAAAGAAATTGAAGTTGAATGAGTTCGAATTCAAATAGAAAGTTGATTTGAATTTGGGATGAGAATGGAAGTTAACTTAATTTAAATTGAAATTGACAGTTAATTGGAAATTGGCAGTTGATTGGAATAGGGATCAATTCAAATTGGAATTGAATCAATTTAAATGGAAGTGGAAATTTAAATTGAATTGATGGGAATGGAGATCGGGAATTGAACATTTTGGCTCTGGACTATTTTCAAAATAATTTGTTTTAATATAAATCTATTTTTCCAAACTATTTACTATACAACCTTTCTTTTTAAAAGCCAAATTATCTAATACTTATTTTATAATTATTTTTGGAACTATTTAACAATTTTTCAACTGTTTTATAAAATGATTACTATTTTTCAACTACTTTATAACTAATTACTATTTTACGTCTATTTTGCAATTATCTAACTATTTTATAACTATTTAACTACTTTCCAACTATTTTATCAATACTTAACTATTTTACAGCTATTTTACAAACTAATAATTATTTTTCAACCACTTATGTATTATAACTTTTCAAACTATTTTCTAAAATTAAGTCGGGCAAATCCAAACTGTTATGGGTAAATACCTAATTGAGATAAAAATTGAGTGATTATCCAAATGGATTGAAGCAATTGTGAATTAAGTGAATAGAATCAAAATGAATGTGAATAGAAAAGAGGATTGATTTAGTTAATAATCAATAAAAATGAATACGTAGGATGTACGTATACTATTCTATTCACATAGTGATTTGATCCAGATTCGAGCACAGAATTTCGAGATAGTTGTATCGATCCGAGTTGGGATTTTTCACTCGATTTTCGACGGCGAACCAGGATATGGATTGTTGATTGGTTCTGGATATTCTCTATCATAGTTATGACTATGCAAAGAGAATGGCAGTTTCTAATCAAGAAACCAGATCTGAGTCTACACTAGGAAGTCGGTTGGACGAACTAGTTTGGAAGTGATATTATGTGATCGAGTGAGCGATCAGATTGATATAGCGTACGAATGAAATGTGTATATCGTGCGGATTTGAATTGATACTGTGAATTTGTGGATAAGAAATGTGAAATTGTTTTTGAAATGAAAGGTAAATTTTGTGGAATATACAATGAAGTAAAATGGAAATCGGATGTTTCTATGATTAGAGGTTCACTTTATAGAAAAGAAATGAGAAATCAAATTTGAATATTTGATTTGGAATAAACAAAGTTATATATCTTTGTTGTATAAGGTAAATCTCCCCTTGTTGAATCTATTGCCGGAAGAAAAGGATTTTTGGAAAATATTTGAAGTATAAAAAGGGTTTTATACAAGTTTGAAATGATTAAAAGATTTTCAAGGATATATATATCTATATATATAATGGATCTTATGAGAATGATTTTGAGAAAAGGTTTTGGAACCTTTGGATTTGGAAAGGCTTTTGATTTTTAGGTAAAATCAATATTGGATTTTGAAAAGCCTAGTTTGAGAATTATCGATTTTGGGATAATCGATGTTGAGAAAGGAGATTTATATGAGATTCATACTAGGTGTATGATTTAGAAGATATTATATGTGTATAGTATAAAGTGTTTTGAAATGGCTCTGGAGAAAAAGGCGCTCCCTTAAAATGAACTTCTCAAGAGTACCATAGGTTGGTACTTCCTTGAGCCTCAAAGGAGGAGGTTCAAAAGTTGATCCTGTGAGGAGTCCGGACAAAACTAGTTCCTAAGGATTATGTGTAGTGTGTAGCGAAAGTCGGGGGCGCTGAGGCCTATAGAGGCATTTGGGTTATGTTGTGACGACAGTGTAACTTGATGTCACTGCGATCTACTGTAGACCACAGTGGAAGTCGTGTGTGCCGCTGAGAGCCAACAGTCTGCGTTTGATTTTATATTGGTAGACTGCGACCTATGGTAACATAGCGAAAGTCGTGTGTGTTTTTGAGAGCCAACAGCCTGCTTTTGATTTTACATCGGTAGACTGCGATCTATGTGGGAGTGGAGAAGTTTCATTTTTGGCAGCGGAATTCGAGGGCGCTGAGGCTTACAGTTATATTGGTTTTTGCTGTGACAACAACGTAACCACAGTTGTACCTGCGATCTGTAGCGGGTTCCATGGTGTAATCGAGGGGCGTGGAGGCCTACAATTATCTACGGATTTTGCCGGGACAGCAACGTAACCATCGAGTTAACTACGACCGTAGATGGAGGTGATGATTTCCAGAGCATTCTCACTAAGATATTTCCTCTATTTTCAAAATAAATGATTTTCTATATTTTAAATAAAAATTATTTTCCAAATGTATTTTCACTGGATGTTGAAGATGGGTCTACTAAGTACTTATAGATTTTCAGTCCAACGCTTGATCAACGTATGACCGAATTTCTGTGAGAACGAGGACGGACTGGTTGAGACATCGAGTTATAAAAAATATTTTTATAAAAACCATTTTTTAATATTATATAGGTTTTAAAAGTGTTTTAAAAATGATCAAGAATAATTTTCTGATAATAAGCATTTTCATAATTCTGGCATCGTTTTTTTTCGAGGATGAAAAGATTCTAAGGGGGGGTAATGTGATATCCCGAGTTTTCGGGCATCAAATAATTGTATAGTTATCTGATTTAACTTTTAAAAGTACTGATTTATAAATCGAACAAATTCAAATGTGATAATCTCCATTTTAAATTATTTAAAATTTGGCAAGATTGTTAATTTCAAATCAATAATAATATGTTGTGTGTGTGTGTGTGTGTGTATGTATAGAGAATTATTATATACAAATTGAATTTGTGTTTGTTTAAATATACATGTTTAAGTTGATTTTAAATTGGATTTTTAATTGAATTTGAATTTGAATTTGGAATTTAAAAAGTTATGTGTCTTAAAAATATTTTGGATAAAATAATAAAGTTTTTATTAGAATAAGATTTGTTTATAATATTTTCCTTAAATAAGTTTATTTTATATAATTTAGAAAGTAATTATTTAATTGTAAATTAATTACAAAAGTTTTATGTTAGCGTTTAAAATGGAGTAAAAATATATTTTAATATTTTATTTAAAATATAATTGGTTTTTATTCTATTTTCTTTAAAGGATTTTATTTACTCAAAATTAAGAAAGCATTTATTAATTTAGAAAGGTAATTGTTAATTAGGCAATTTATTTCAAAAAGCTTTTAAATCATTTAATAATAAATAAAAACGAATAAATACAAGTGTTTAATTATGAAGCTTATTGTTAACATGTGTAAGAAGATTAATAATGTAATTGACAAATGGTGTTAAATTGTACAAGTGTCCATTTCTTTTATTTTCTTTTTCTTTAATTCTAATAAATCATAATAAACACTATATAAACCTTCATTCCCTCTCTTCTATTTCCTTTGTTATCTTCACATTTTCTAAACAAAGAAACTTAACCTATAATCTATCTTCAAAATAGAAATAAAAAACCTGTAAAACACTCTACAAACCAAAATCAAAGTCCTGTAACAAATTCTCAAATCAAAATCCAAAACCCTATAACTTTCTCAAACAAGATCAAGCATTCCAGTTTCATACTTTCAAGTATTTTCAATCAAGGTTTCATTTTCAAATGCAACCGGAAGCAAATCAAAGTAGAAAAATCATCTCAGTTTCAAAGCTTTCTAGTGTTCAAATCAAAAGCAGTAACAAGCTTTTCAAGTTTCAAAAGGAATCAACAATTCAATTTTCAAAGTTTCCAGTAAAACAAAGCTCTGTTCATTTTTTTAAGGTGAGTAAACATTTTAATTTAAAAGTTAAGTGAATACATGTTTGTTGCTTGGGAAATTCTGAAATAAGTGATGCTTGCATATGTAAATACAAGTGTGCTATATGTTTTTTTATGTTTTGAAACTGTGCATGTAAATCTTCTCTGTTTCATAAGTTTTAGATTTGAAATTAAATCAAAATTCAATATATCTCTACTTGATCTATGTTTGGTTCTAGTTGTCAAATGATTTTTGTTTGTTTAAAACATAGAGTAAGGTTATAATTTTATTTAAGCAAATCAAAATGGGTTTTTATCTGGGAAACAAGAAGAACAATGAGAACTTAAGAATAGGTTAAAATCCATCATCATGGATTACTGATTCAAGTTTATAACTTGAATTGATATTCGAAATTATGAATTTTAAAAAGAAAATCAGGATTTCTAATAATGTATTGAGTATGTATTTTGGTGATATCTGGAAAATGATTTTTGAGCAATTACTGGTTCTTAGGTGAGTAAAATTTTGACTTAAAAACAGTTTTCAAATCTATGGTGAAATTCTTGTTGCATGTGTAGGAGGGTAGTTTATAATGCTTGCTTGAATATCAATGTATGTAAATTAGTATAATATGTATGCAATGGTCTCTGCATGTTTGTATGAGTGCTCTGTTGTTAGTAACAAACTAAAAGTTATCACCAATAATTTCATATCTCCCTGTGTAATCAAAATTAGACATTGATTACTGAAGAGAAAATGTTAAATACATTGTATTCTTGTTTTTAAAAATAAATTCAGGTAAATGTATTTAGTTAATACTCTGTAAAAATTTAAAGTTACAGTGAAAATCAGAAAATGGGAAAAATTAAAACTTGATGATTCTCGAATTCACCAATATAGTTTGATTTGTCTTCAAAAACTAGGAATTTTAAAATCTAAATCATAATTTTTAAGATAATATTGAGTGAGATATTTAGGTTTGTTCAGAAAGGGCGTTTTGGGTCTTTTCTGATGATCGGTGCGTTCGTGAGCATTGGGATTGCTACCGAAGATGGCGACGGAGTAGAGGAGTATGGGAAAAATGCTCAATGGATTTTGCGAATGGCGTGGCGATGGCGAATGGTTGAGGTAGGATTTTAGGTCTGTAGTGAGTCAATTTTGTTCTCGAGGCCTTTGTAGAGTCATCAGCACTTCGGAGTTCATCAGAATGGTGGGATGGGCTTCAGGAATGTCAAAGAACGTTTGGCTGTGGTTACGCTTCCTCCGGTGGTCAGCTGTAATGTCCCATAAATTTCGATAATTAAATTTGTTGAATTATAAGAATTTTGTAATTAAATTTTAGAAAGAAATAAAAAATTTATGATTTTTAATGAAGTAAATATTTAGAATGAATTGTAGCAATGGTTATTAAAAACTAATGTTTGACAATTGAATTTGAAAAAAATTAATAAGATGAAATAGTGTAAATTGTTGCACTTGGGAATTAAATTGACAAAAAGTAAATAAATGTAAGTGTTGTATAAATAAAGGGATTTGTACATAATTAATAATGATTGAATTGAAATTTAAATTAAATAAATGAGTATAAATAAGGGTTACAATAATGGGAATGAGAATACGGCAAGTAAATGAAAGGCAAACAATAGTAACCAGTTTATAGCGTAATAATAGGCATAATATAAAGATGGGAATTCAATTCAAATCAATGGAAATAATATAAATGTTATACTTAGCTACAAATTGGATATATGGAAATAAATGTAAGCTTTTAATTAATTAATGAATTTGAATTTCAATAAATGGTAATTGAATAAAAGTCAATGTTCTATAAGTAATTATATTATTTGTTTGACAGTAATAAATATAAAGTTAATTAAATTTTTAATGGTTACAATTGTATAAGTTACATTTTGTTTAGTTCATAAAAATTTAATTTGAAAGCAATTGCAGTAATTGAGTTAATTAGTGGTGATTGGATGGATTCAAAGTTATATTAACCGATGAAGTAATACATAATAAATTGAAATTTTATACAATCAATGTAGATAAGTAATTATGATGTTTGTTGCTGATAATAAACGTTACCTTAATGGTAATTAATAAAACAGAGGAAGTGTGAATGTATAAATTTCCTAGAAACTAATGTATGTATAAGTAATAAATTGGTATAAGAATGGAATTAAGGTAAATTCATCGCTTGGCTTTAACCCTTAATTAATGTGTACAATTGATAGAAGGACACATTTAGAAATGTAATATTTATTCAAATTAAGATGTAAGTAGGCGTATATTAATGTAATGAAATTAATTAGCGTTATATATGGAATTATAATCTGGGTTGATAAGTAACGAACTTATAAATGCAATTAAAAGAAAATAGGTGGCAAATAATATAGGTTATTTGTTTATTTACTGTGTTAAATAAACTTTGGAAATTAATTATAATAAATCTAAAATTTATGTTTTGTTAACGTAAATTAAAGTAATAATCGAAAATAATGTTAATTTTATTTATAAAATGACAGTTGGTTAAATAAAAGGAATGCAAAAATAAAGTTTTGTCAGTATGTTGAAGTTTAACGCATGATAATAGGTTTAATTGCAAATAAATGAATTTAAACATCTAAATATTACGTTAATAGAGATTTAAATGAAATCTAAGAATATTAAGATAATAGATTTTGAATCCAATGTTAATTTCATCCGTTTGATAATAATAAATTGAGTAGTAGAATGAAAAGTGAATTAATTGGAATTTTTGTAAATTAAATTTATAGTTTCTGAATGTAATAAAAAAGAAACTTAACCCTGTAATCGATGAATGAATCAACATTAAATTGACAGCTAAATTTGTTTAAAATCATTGTAAATGATGAAGAAATTTAAAATGATAAGAATTGTCAATTTTATAATTTAAATTGGAAAAGTGATTTAATTAATTTATTTTTTATTTATTTAATTAATATAAAAATGTCATTTTGGTCACTGACTCGGTTTTCGACGAAACCAGTTTCATCGGATCCGTAACGGTGAATTATTGTAGGATTTCAATTTTCGTATCGATCGGGCTTGTCGTTTGATCGTATGGGCTTGAAATGCCTTGAAATCAATAAATTGAAATAAATTGAAATCAATTTGAAAATATTGATTTTAGCATAACTTCTTCATACGATGGAATTTGGACGTGAAACCTTTTCCATTGATTTTAAAATATTTTAAAACACCTATTTTGATATACGGGTTGACCTGATTTCGTTTTGTAGCCAGAACGGGCTTTTCGGGCCACTTTATCGTTTAGCGCGTATACCAATCTAATCCATCTATTCTTTTTCAACCTTGTCTATAAATACCCGGTTATAAACCCTAGCCTCTCTAATTCTCATTTGTTTGCACATACAATTTCTCTTCACCTCCTCATCTCAATGGCAGGTAAACAAATCCAATTGCAATTCAAAAATCAAATTGAAATTTCAAACTCCTCAAAAAAATTCAGGAAAATTACATAACGAAGCCCTCAATGTACGCATCTCAGATCTGCAGTTCGTTTTTGGTTTCGAATCACCGTCTGTCCTAAAATCGCAAATGAAATCACGACCATTTGTCCTAAATCGCAAATCAAATCGCGGCCATTCGTTGGTGTTAGACGATCGTCGTCCGATCGACAAATCAGGATGTGGGTTTTGTAGAGGGGCAAACATGTATTCATCGGTGGTATTCGCTTGGAGTCTCAACGGCTGGATCGAGCTGCAAAATTTAATTAGGGTGTATCAAGCTGCGGCGGCTGCTCATGACGTGGAAGTGTAAGGTGATCGGTGAACCATGAGGGGTGGTCGCGAGTGTTAGGCGGCGCTTCTAGCCGAGGCGGCGGGGTTCAACTCGACGTGGAGGGCGCGGTGGATCGAGTGATGCGGCGGCTGGTTTAGTTCGAATGAGAAAAGAGGGGGCTGTAGGGTTTCGTTTCTAGAGACAATGTGACGCCCCACCTCTATACCCACGCTAGCCAAGAACACTACGGTGTAGTGCTGTCGACTAGCACGGAGAATAGGGCTGTTGAGGAGCGACCATCCGTGTAATTTCTTTGCGCGAACATTGATATGTCAGATAGTACAGCATGCATTTCATTTAAGGAGGAAATCCGACATACCGATGCAAACTCAAAGCTATCACGCGGTGGCTATATATAATCCTCGGAAACAAATATAGAAATAAGCATAACATAAATCAGTCACAGATAATTCATATCACAACGGCGGAAATAGATATGAATTATCTGTGACTGATTTATGTTATGCTTATTTCTATATTTGTTTCCGAGGATTATATATAGCCACCGCGTGATAGCTTTGAGTTTGCATCGGTATGTCGGATTTCCTCCTTAAATGAAATGCATGCTGTACTATCTGACATATCAATGTTCGCGCAAAGAAATTACACGGATGGTCGCTCCTCAACAGCCCTATTCTCCGTGCTAGTCGACAGCACTACACCGTAGTGTTCTTGGCTAACGTGGGTATAGAGGTGGGGCGTCACAGCTTGGTATCGGAGCCAAACTTCGGAACAATATGGAATATTATAACAAGGATCATCGTCCTAAGTCTATTTTAGGAGTCGTGCTTTAGGATTTAATTCGGGTCTTCGTACCGTTCTATCCTATTCTCTTTATGATTCCTTGTTTTATCAATCAAGTTTGATTGAAATTCATTTTTGTGAATATCGTTTTCTTCTTCCTTCTTTCTTTTCTTAAAGAAGAAGAATTGGTTGAATCTGGCAGTCTTAGTGCTATTCAATCCAGTAGTCGATCTCTGGATGGCATATTCATATCTGCCCAACAACTTTTGGATCCTGTAAAGAATCAAAAGTTTATCTGTGCTTAGTTGAGATAGAGTCGCTGACTTGATCGACTTTTGCCCTGCTATTTTCTGTCTCGAGTACCTTGCTCGTTTTGCTTTGATTTTTCCAATTGTTAATCGATTCTTCTTTTCCGTTTAGTTGTTATCATCTTTGTCGACTTTGATAACTTCTATTTCTGGAATTTTTGGGTATTCCAACTTTGACGGATTTGGAATCGAATTCTTTGGATTTTATTCACGTCTTCGAATGTGAATTTTAGTGAATTGATTTGATTTCTTAATTTAATCAATTCTTGAATATTTTCCCGATTTGTTGCTATTATTTATTAGCAACTTTGGTGATATTTTCTTCGGGATTTTTGTGAACATACTTTTTGAAGGTTCAATATTGATTCTTTCGGATTCTATTCACATCTTTGTATGTGAATTCTTGTGAATTGATTTGGTTTCCAAATTTTAATCGATTTCTTTCGATTCTATTCACGTCTTCGAACGTGAATTCTTGTGATTGATTGTTTCTACAATCATTTTGGTGAATTGTCACTTTAAAAAAATATAAAGGTTTCTATACTAGTAGTAAATATCAAAACCCTTTTTCTCCAAATGATTTCAAAACTATTTTACTACGAAGCTTTTTTCTTAAACCGTTTTTCAATCTACTAGCATATACAAATCTTTATTTCACTCGTATGAGAAATCTAATTAAACGGCTTAGTAAAACAAGTGGTATGAAACGCTTGCGTTTACTTCGTCGGTTAATTTTTGGACTTGTTCGATTGAACCTCTTGTGACAATTTTTCTAGTGACGATCTACAGTTTGTTCGTAAATATTTAAGTTAAGCTAGTGGTTATGGGACATGAAGCTAAACTTTTATATTCACTAACTTAGTGTAATTGACACTTCTCGTTGATCATGACAATCATTCTTATTATTTAGACTAGCAATTGTGCGATGTCGCTTTTGGTTAGGCTAGACACCATTTGTGTGATTTCGTTCACACATACCTTTTCGGTTAGCCTAGACACCATTTGTGTGATTTCGTTTCGCACATATCTCTTTGTCGGCGTGGATAGCTTAGGCCTCGTCGGTGTGATTTTGACTCACACATATCTCTTTGTCGGCGTGGATAGCTTAGGCCTCGTCGGTGTGATTTTGACTCACACACATCTCTTTGTCGGCGTGGATAGCTTAGGCCTCGTCGGTGTGATTTTGACTCACACATATCTCTTTGTCGGCGTGGATAGCTTAGGCCTCGTCGGTGTGATTTTGACTCACACACATCTCTTTGTCGGCGTGGATAGCTTAGGCCTCATCGGTGTGATTTCGTCTCACACATATCTCTTGGGCTTTGAGGATTGTCTAGACACCATCTGTGTGATTCCGACTCACACATGTGGGGTAGCGCCCCACGGTCTTCGGGCCATTCGTGTGTCAAAATTAATGGCTTGCAACCATGAGATAGCGTCTCGTTATGCGTTGCACGTGTTGATGATTTTTCATGCTCACGTGTAGGTGAGATTCTGTGCTCCCGTTCTCGCTTTGCATTGCACGTGTTGGTGATTTTCATGCTCATGTGTAGGTGAGATTCCGTGCTCCCGTTCTCGCTTTGCGTTGCACGTGTTGATGATTTTTCATGCTCGCGGGTAGGTGAGATTCCGTGCTCCCGTTCTCGCTTTGCGTTGCACGTGTTGATGATTTTTCATGCTCGCGTGTAGGTGAGATTCCGTGCTCCCGTTCTCGCTTTGCGTTGCCCGTGTTGGTGATTTTCATGCTCACGTGTAGGTGAGATTCCGTGCTCCCGTTCTCGCTTTGCGTTACATGTGTTGATGAATTTTCATGCTCGCGTGTTGGTGAGTTTCCATACTCTCCTTTGAGTTTTCATACTCCGTTGGAGTTTTCATACTCTGTTCGAGTTTTCATACTCCGTTTGAGTTTTCATACTCTGTTCGAGTTTTCATACTCGCGTTCGAGTTTTCATACTCCGTTCGAGTTTTCATACTCTGTTCGAGTTTTCATACTCTCCTTTGAGTTTTCATACTCTGTTCGAGTTTTCATACTCCGTTTGAGTTTTCATACTCCGTTCGAGTTTTCATACTCCGTTCGAGTTTTCATACTCCGTTCGAGTTTTCATACTCCGTTCGAGTTTTCATACTCGCGTTCGAGTTTTCATACTCCGGTTCGAGTTTTCATACTCGCGTTCGAGTTCTCATACTCTTAGCTTGTGTTATCTGGATTTCTTGTGAGGATTTCTAGAATTTGTGCTTCACCAATTTTCGTGATTTCTATTGATAAGTTTTATCAATTCTTGTGCATTGGTGAATTCGTGTGTTATTGACTTGTTATGAATACAAGTTTAGGGTATGATACCCCTTTCTATCTTTGAGAAGATTCTTGTGACTCTTTGGATGAATGAAAATCCACTTATCGAAGTTGCTTCTGATGTCGTTGTTTTAATCACATACTTAAAAAAAAAAAAAAAAAAAAATTTGTTTCAAAATATAAATCAAAATTGTTTTCAAAATTTTTACGATTTGCGCTTTCAAAAGAATGAGGAAGCGAATTAAACGTTTCAGTAAAATCGAGGACTATGACCCCTTTCTTTTACTGATTCGCTTAATTCCGGACTTGTCCGTTTGAGAACGTAAAATGTTATTTATTTAAAATACACAATTTAACACTTTCAAGGAAACGATGAAGTGAATTAAACGATTTAGTAAAACTCGTGGTTATGAGTCATGTGCGTTTGCTATTTCGGTTAATTTCGGACTCGTTAATTGAAAAATTTGTAATTTGAAATTTGATTACCGTTGTGGTAATTTCTGATGATCATTTTGATAATCAGATATTTATTGTTTCTGATTATCGCTTGTGATAATCAGATATTTGAGATCTAATTATCGTTTGTGATAACTAGATATTTGTGATTTGATTATCAATTGTGATAATTAAATAATCGTTGATTCGTGATTTCTGATTTATCGTTTTTGATAATCAGATATTTATTGTTTCTAATTATCTATTGATAATTAGATATTTGAGATTTAATTGTCGTTTGTGATAATTAAATATTTGTGATTTAAGATTGATTTTCGATTTTGATAATCGAATACTTGTTGATTTGATTATCGTTTTTGATAATCGAATATTTGTGATTTGAGATCTCTGAATTATCTATTGATAATTAGATTTTGTTGATAATTTGTGAATTTCCTTTATGAAATTAAAAGATTTCTTTGGCGTTTATATTGTACTACGCCAGTGTACCGGCTCAATTTTCTGTTATTCATGACGTTTTCACACGTCTTCCTTCTACGGAAAAGCCTTAGGGATTCCGATTTTTTATTCTTGAGCCCGGTATTATTGAAGAAATTGAAGTTTCACCAGATTTGACTTTGAGCAACATTTTAATTCACATCAATGCTTTGGGGGTTCAGCACCTTCGAAATAAAGATGTTCTTCTCATGAAAGTGCAGTGGTTCTCAAATCCTAGGTATTTCACTTAGGAATCCGGAGGATCCATCGAGCAAACACGTTTAGACTCTCTCTCTCTCTCATTCTCTATATGGTGAACTTCCTATTTCAAATTTCTTCATCGTGTGTTGATATATTCTTATGGTTGTTACCTTTTGCCCATTTATTCCTTAAGATTGCGAGGACGCAATTTCTTTAAGGAGGGGAGTCTGTAACAACCCGATATTTTCGTCAAATTTCAAATTGACGTTTTTAAAATTTAAATTAAAAATGGTTATAAAGTTTGAGGGGCTTTGACTTTTAAATAATGGTCCGCTTTTTAAGTTTGGGCCGTGACAATTACTTAAACAAATAAACCCGTTCCCCTTTCTTATTCTTTTTCTTTTTATTCTAAACCCTAAATCGAACGAGAGGAACGAAAATGGCGGCATCCTCTCGCCTTTGCTAGTCTTCGTTCGTCCTCGCGCTCGTTCGTCTTCTGGAGGTAGGACTCATTCAACTCGAAGGCGTCAACTTCAATGGCTCCTTCAACTTGCTCGCGGCTACTTCAACTTGGCGAACAAAGGTGAGTTTGCTCACATCTAATTCATGCTCGAGTTATGTGTGTATGTTGTTGCTTGAAGTCTTGGCTATTATTACTTTGAATTTTAGTGATTTCGACTTGAACTTGTGTGAGTTCTCTCACATCTAATTCAACACAGTTCAACTTCGCCTGCTTTATTTGTTTTCGTTGCTTCGGCTTCGATTTGGTATTTGTTCGTGTTGATGCTTTTCTGCCTTGAGGTGATTTTGGGGCTGCTTTTGATTTTGACTTCGAACTTGTCTTCTTGCCTCTGGTTGATTTCTACTTGGCCGTTGTGATGATTTTCTCGGCTAAGATAATTTGATCGAATTTGTTTTAGTTGAACTTCGAC
The DNA here is from genome assembly GCA_030765085.1 of Allium cepa. NCBI lineage: Eukaryota > Viridiplantae > Streptophyta > Magnoliopsida > Asparagales > Amaryllidaceae > Allium > Allium cepa. The sequence continues at coordinate 78,179,563 of CM060946.1, forward strand.
ATTAACTTGATAATGCCTTCGAGTTCTTTATTTAAGTGTGTTTGAATGGGTACAGTTGTGACTGCCCTTGACCCTCTGTAGTCGTGGCATTCATTTTGTACTTGCACTTGTATTTCATGGTTGTTGTTTCCACTCTTGTGCATGCTGTTTCAATCTGGGTTTGGTTTCTTTATGCCGCCATGTTTACTTGAAGTCTGACCTCCCTGTTTGTTGACTTCGAGTTAGGTGACCTGAACATTGATTCCTGTAAGATTGAACCATACTGTGCTCATTATTAACTGGAGTTTACATTTGATCCACTGTTGCTTGTTGCTGCCTTGTTGTCATATTGACTTCATGTGTATAAATAAATATTGCCTTTTATTTGAAATTGATATATTCAGATTCATGCTGCATATCTTCATGTTCTTATGCATTTCTATTTGAAATTGAAGCATCGAGAATTCATGTAGTGGCACAGCCAGTTCATCACTTATGTGCACATGCTCCACTGTACTGCATATGTTCGCATTTACATTCCTGACAAGGGAAACAAGGGAAACAAGTGCTACAGGTCAGGAATGTAAATGCGAACATATGCAGTACAGTGGAGCATGTGCACATAAGTGATGAACTGGCTGTGCCACTACATGAATTCTCGATGCATCAATTTCAAATAGAAATGCATAAGAACATGAAGATATGCAGCATGAATCTGAATATATCAATTTCAAATAAAAGGCAATATTTATTTATACACATGAAGTCAATATGACAACAAGGCAGCAACAAGCAACAGTGGATCAAATGTAAACTCCAGTTAATAATGAGCACAGTATGGTTCAATCTTACAGGAATCAATGTTCAGGTCACCTAACTCGAAGTCAACAAACAGGGAGGTCAGACTTCAAGTAAACATGGCGGCATAAAGAAACCAAACCCAGATTGAAACAGCATGCACAAGAGTGGAAACAACAACCATGAAATACAAGTGCAAGTACAAAATGAATGCCACGACTACAGAGGGTCAAGGGCAGTCACAACTGTACCCATTCAAACACACTTAAATAAAGAACTCGAAGGCATTATCAAGTTAATGTCGAAGTTCAACTAAAACAAATTCGATCAAATTATCTTAGCCGAGAAAATCATCACAACGGCCAAGTAGAAATCAACTAGAGGCAAGAAGACAAGTTCGAAGTCAAAATCAAAAGCAGCCCCAAAATCACCTCAAGGCAGAAAAGCATCAACACGAACAAATACCAAATCGAAGCCGAAGCAACGAAAACAAATAAAGCAGGCGAAGTTGAACTGTGTTGAATTAGATGTGAGAGAACTCACACAAGTTCAAGTCGAAATCACTAAAATTCAAAGTAATAATAGCCAAGACTTCAAGCAACAACATACACACATAACTCGAGCATGAATTAGATGTGAGCAAACTCACCTTTGTTCGCCAAGTTGAAGTAGCCGCGAGCAAGTTGAAGGAGCCATTGAAGTTGACGCCTTCGAGTTGAATGAGTCCTACCTCCAGAAGACGAACGAGCGCGAGGACGAACGAAGACTAGCAAAGGCGAGAGGATGCCGCCATTTTCGTTCCTCTCGTTCGATTTAGGGTTTAGAATAAAAAGAAAAAGAATAAGAAAGGGGAACGGGTTTATTTGTTTAAGTAATTGTCACGGCCCAAACTTAAAAAGTGGACCATTATTTAAAAGTCAAAGCCCCTCAAACTTTATAACCATTTTTAATTTAAATTTTAAAAACGTCAATTTGAAATTTGACGAAAATATCGGGTTGTTACAGACAATGACGTGTATGTATGTTTATTTGTTTTATTTGTTTATTTTAAATTTAATTTTGAATCTTCTAAAACGTATAACTTTCGCATACGAGGTCAATTTTACACGCGGATTTTTGTGTTGGGAACGTATCAGAATTTCGGACATTTTGGCACAAGTTTGGATGAATTTGGAGACAGTCCAATTTTTGGTTTAAATTGGATTTAAATACAATTTAAATTCAAAAGGTGAGTGTTTAACCCACTCACAACTTCTAAATTTCTTATGTTTGTTAATTTTTTTTTGTGATTATGCATTTATTTATGACTTTTTCATATATTTTTAATCATCATCTCAGTTATTGCATTCATTTAAATTAAATCGTTATTTAATTTATTATTGAATATAACTGCCAGTTAAATACCTTTTATATATATTATCGGTTATCTATTGGTATTGATTGATTATTTTGGATGATGATTGTGATGGATATGTGATCTATTGATGGATGAACGGATGTTGTATTATATATTATTTTAAACTGCAAGTTCTATGTATTTTATTTCATTCGGGATTGCGGTTTGAAATGATATATAACCATAATTTTATTTTCAATTACAGATTGAAATGATAAATATCTGCATCACTTAACCATAAGGTAGAAAATTTATACAGACACCGCGGTCTATATATAAAAATATTTTGAAATGATTTTCTATGGTTTGTAAAGAAATATATGGTTTTATGAGGTATGGATTTGGATATTGTATAAATGTATTTTTTATATATTGTTAAATTCTTGGGTTTAATCTATGAATAAGATTTGTTCAAAATATAAATAAGTTAAATAATAAAGTTGGATTTTATTAAAATATAATATGGTTAAGTATGTACTTAAAGTATAATTTGTATAGAGTTTATATTGATTTTTATAAATCAAGGTCGAGAAGATAGTTTTGAAATTGATTGGAGATTTTATTTAATTAAAGAATTATATATCATAGGAATCCTTTTGGAACTTATTGAAATTGAGATTTTAAAAGAATATGGGTTTATAACTTAATTCGAGTTTAAGGTGATTTGACTGAATAAACTGAGGAATATTTCGTTATTGAAAATTTAAGTTTTATTTAAAGGATATTGGATTTAGCAAGCAAATATTTCAAAACTAAATAATAGAAAAAGTGAAATTGGTGGATATATGAATTATAAAATTTAGTTTTGAAATATTTAATATTTAAGATTTGAAGTATAGTAAATTAAAATTTAGAAATTCGGGTTGTTTTGGAATTGATTTGTGGAAATTAAGAAGCTATTTTATTTTATAAGTAATTTAATATTTAAACCATTTAAGTGGTGTAGTTATATTTCAAAGTTATGAAATTAAAAGTTTTATGTTTTGGAAGGATATATTTCAAGCATTTGGTTTCGAAATATTTAACTTTGAAAATTTATGGTTTTAGTAAAGGATATATTTGGAAATGATATCATATTGATTTGGTTTTAAAAGGAAAAATGATATCGTAATTATATGGTTTGGAAATGGATATTATATTCTGGTTTTGAAGTATTTATTTTGAAATGACCGCGGTGTTTTAATAACGTTTGGTTGTTGAAGAGACCGGGATCGGAAGTTGTCATACTCTCTGCCAACTCCGAAAACCACTTTAACAACTGTGTACGCGGTGGAGATTCCAGAATAAAGTAGGATGGTGGCGGCGTTTCCTTTGAGGTAAATACATGGACCCGACTCCCGTGAGTTGGCATAAGATGGCTAAAACAGGAGCGATCGACGGGCTAATGAGGTAGCACCTATGATCGGACACATCCCTTCGATATTATACTTTGACTTTTGAATTTAGTCGATGGACACTTTTGATTTTCTTTTTTGGGGGTGTGGCTCGAGGTGGGTGGTAGCCGCGCGCTACGCGTTACCACCGGCCCGGAAGCGTAATTGGTATATCTACCTTGGCATTACCTGATCGTGCCATGTCACCTACCATATCGCGCCTTCTACGATTTTGGTTTTCTCCCGTAGCCCGTGTGGTATCCTCTGGTGGCTTCCGATCAGGAGGGACTATGATATTGGATGGACTACTTGGACTATTAAGTGTTAAGGGCTATATGGGTAACCCCTTAATGCTATTAAAAAGTAAGTTTATTTTAAAAATAGACATTATTATAATAGCGAAATATTACTACATAGTAAATAGTTTAACGGATTCTTAGGAGATGTGAATCCCGAACATCTCTTGAGTTACTGCACTTACGTTATACACTGGATAGGAGATGTCAAATCCCGTAAACATCTCTGACGCCGTTACACTCATATTTTTAACGTTGATTTAACTTACATAAGATCTTTTAGTTCTGACTCGAGTGTTTTGTATTTTCAATTCTCTCGGGTCAGTCCGAGCATTTCAGGATTTGAAGATTTTATTCTGGAGCAAGAAGACGAAGATTTGTATTACAATTATATATTATATTAATCCACTGCATCACATTTGTTCCGTGGCATTATTATTTGTTTCTTTGGTATGTGTAACTCTAATATATATTTTATAAGAATAATTGAATATTTTGCAAACAACTTCATGAACTGTATATTTGATTATTATATTTTATCGTTCCGCTGCAAGATTCTATTTTGTTTATTTTTTCTTCCCTGCTTTTTCTTATTTACCCCATAACAATCCGCCCTTCTGTATGCTTTAAGTCTGATGTGTTTTGTTTATCGTCGATTTAAAGCGTACGAAAAGGCAGGACGTTACATTTGGTATCAGAGCTTTGGTTTAGCGATAAACCTTAGCTTTGTTGGGCCAGACTCTTTTTAAATAGGGTAGTAATACCTATGAGGAGTCGATGAGTGTATATATATGAGAGAGCGTATTTGTTAGTGTTATAAAAGGTTTTAATATTGTGTTAATTTGTTCCGTTTTGTACTTATAAAGTCTGGTTGATGCATGGATGCTACGACATCAATAGGGATTTCTAAACACTTAATAGGACAGACCGAAACAATATTTGCTTTGAATATAGGTGAATGAAATAATTTTTCCTTTTATATTTTCTATATATATAAAATAAATTTTATAAATGATATATATATATTTGGTTGCTATATAATGGTTGTTAGGTAATGAAATTTATAAAAAATAGTTGAAATGAGATTGAAAATAAAATAAAAGGAAATTGGGAGTTTAGAACGTAAATTCTGGGGTTTTGAAAATTTCTTTTGAATGATTTTGGAATATAACAATAATATTATTAGAAGTATTTTCTGATATAAATATTTCAATATAATTTGAAAGATTTGTTTTAAAGGAAATTTTGGAAAGAACTAAGTTTTGTACTTCCCTCTCTGTCGCTGGAAAATAATTTCGGTGATGAGTGCACGCATCTTCGACATTTATTTTCGAGTTTTGAAGTGGGAAGGCCACTGTAGTAGTTTACTGCATATTTGTTTTGATAAACAAATGTAAATTTTAAATTGTTTTAAATGTAATTTGATATAAATCTTTATTTTAAAATGATTTGAATTTAACCTGGTATTTAGTTCTTAAGTTTCTATTAATTAATAGTTTCAATTATTGTAGTGAATTAGAGCGTAGGTAATTAAAGAATTGAAACCTCTAAAGGAAATAAGAGATTTAATACTAAGTTACAAATTATATAAAAAGAAAATTTAAATTTGTAACCTTGAACAAAGGATATTATTATTGAACAGTTAATTAATTAAAATAATTGAGAAAAACTTGTATAACTTTCAATTACATTCTTAAAGCATATATATATAACTTACCAAATATTAAAAGTTAAAATGTTAAAGATTTGTAATGGAAAATTGTACAAGTAAACTTATGTAATGAAATTGTTCAATAAATTTCTTTTATTTATAAGAATTGATGTTTTATTTTTTATGGACTTAAGTATAATTGAAATGCTACTAATGTAATAGAAAAGAAAGGTAAGTATCATAAATAAATAATAATAAACTTAAGTAATAGGTTGAAGTTACCTCTGAATAAATTAAGAATAAAAGATAAATACTGAAAAATGACTATAAACTTAAGTTAATAAATTTACCTACTAAGAAATTTGATTTAATATGAATAATATAAATAAATAAATGTAATGCAATAAATAGAATTTGGCATTATATAGATAAATGAAAATGAATTGGTAGGTAATGAATAGAAATAGATAAAAATAAATTATGAATGAAAAAGAGAAATCAAACAACATATGTATGAATGGAATCAATAAAATTAAACTAAATCTGTTGTTTGAAATTGTTGTTTTTGTTTTGGTTTATGGTTGTTTGGGCAAGGATACTTTAAAATGGTTCGGATAAATAAATAATCTATTTAGTTTCATTTAGGTCTGTTGAGTAAATGATTCACTAATTAATTTATTTTCCATTCTGTACAATTTAAAGTTGAACTCGACCAACTATTTGTTTTGTTTGATATGAATGAATGATTGATTTGTGATAATTCTATGCGATGGTTATATGTCTGGTTGCAAGTGATTGTTGTTTGTATCGATTTCTTTGTTATTGATTGAAACAATGTTAAATATATCATTTTATATAATTGTTAACTTTTTGGATTATATAAGTGGAATACAGGTTATGAAAGTGTAATAACCTGGGATTTCTGGACATTTGTAATTGATAATATAATTGGATTAATTTATAGAAATACTGAATTGTAAATTGAATAAGTAAATCTGATAATAAATATTTATTTGAAATCTCCTAATATAATTATATAGTGGGAAAACTTATAATGTTCAAACAAATTAGATATGTGTTTGTTTAAAAATAAATATATAAGATTCTAATTTAAAATTTGAATTTGAGATTGGAATCCAAAGATAAATATCTTAAAGTAAATTGGATTTAATAATAATGTGTGTTTGATTTTAAATGGTAGATAAGTAGTTATATAATATTTTCTTTATAAGAATTTTATAAGAATAAATTAATAAAATGTATTTACCAAATGGAAATTAAAAATACAAAGATTTTCAAAATATTTAAAATAATAAATGCATTCAAAAACACAAGTGTAAATATTCTAACACATGTATAAAGACAAGTGTAAGCCTAGTATAGCATGCAAATTACAAATGGCAAATTTATTTACTCAAAATTGTAAGGTATGATTTAAATTATGAGAGCAAAAAAAAAAATTAAACGATAATTCATAAATAAATAAAAGTTAACTAGGGGTTTAGGCATGAAAATACAAGTTGTAACAAATGTGAATTAAGTAAGGCATGAATTAACAAGTGTTGAGTTAGTTTAACAAGTGGCATATTTTGTTCTCTTTCAAGATTGAATTACATGAAATAGAATGAATTAAGGAAAAAAAAATCAGGCTTTACTTTCAGATTTATGTATCTTCCCAAATAAAACTGTAAGTTGAAAAAGAAAAAGAAATACAAACTAGAGGAAATAAAATTGCAAACAGAGTTTTCTTTATTTTAAGCTCAGATCTGGTCAAAAGTAAAGATCATGCAGAAGAAGAAAAAAGAGGAGCATTTCAACCCTGATTCAAATTATAAATCAAGGCCTGTACTAAAACAGTAAACAAGATCAAATTTCAAACTGGAATCATCTTGGCAACCTACAACTTGAAGCTTATTAACTTAAATTCAAGCTAATTCAACAAGGATTCAACAAGCAGCAGCTCTTAATCAAGAAATTCCAGATTTTGCAAAAAAAAAAAATACAATTAAGTCTGCTCCTTTGTTGTCCTCAAAAACAGATGAGTTAATATTTATTAACAAGTTTAAGTAGATAAATGTTATTTCATATGTGTTTCAGTGATGAAGAATGAGCTGCATGAACATGTGTGTCTGATCTAAAGTATGCATGTCTGATTGAATACCTCTGTTCTTAGTCCAGATTTAAATTTTTGTTTTAAATTCAAATCTCCTTCTCTGATCTCTGATAGGTCGTAGATTTAAGTCAAATTAAGATTGTTTAAACATGAACTAGGATCTGAAAATAGTTTAAACATGTTTAAATATGTATAGTATCTGGAAAATAAGTTTGCAGTGGAAAAATTATAAAGCACGTTAAAACCAATTGTGGCAATTCTCTGAATTCAAGTATATAACTTGAATCAGCTTGGAAAATAATTTTTTGTCTGTAATAACAAGGAAATCGATTTTTATGTTTCCAGGGAGATCTAAGATAGTTTTTACCCAAATAGGAAAATTTCAGTATATGCATGATTATATCAAAATCTCGATTTGAGTAAATCATGAATTCGGGTATATAATCTGGTGTATTGTATGAAATGATGATTTTTAAAAATAAAATCATGAATTTTAAGGGGGTAGTTCGAGATGAGTAGTATGTTGAACGAAATATGGGTTTCTTGCAAATTCGTTTAATCGATGGCACTTGAGTGGTCGGTGTAACGACCCGTAAATTTTCGTCAGTTAAATTTGTCATTTTAATAAGATTAGATAATTTAAATTTAGAAAGAAGTAAAGATTTATATAATGAAGCATATGTTGAAAAGGAAATGAAACCATAGGAATTTAAGCTAAGTATTATCGGTTGATATAAAATGACGAATAAATTTAAAGTAACGTAAAGGGCCATACTAGGATAAGAAGAGAATATAGGGAAACAAGGGTAAGTTGTGAATTTATTTAAATGAATTAATATTATTAGATAGTAAATTGAATTAGATCAATGTCCTGTATGGTTTAGTAAATAAAGCTTTTAAAGGAAAACCTTTAATTTATAAATGAAAATCAATGCATTAAATTAGGTGTAACTGAATGTATGCAAATAATTTTGTAAGAATAAGTTAATAAACAATTTATTTGCACATACCCGATTTAAATTGGAATAACAGAAAGGACAAGAACTTGATTTGCCTAGGCATTTATATATTTATAAACTATAACTAAATAGAAAGTTTGGTAGTAAATAGGATATAAGAAGACAAAGGCAACTAGTAAATTAATAAATGAATTCATAATAATAAGTAGTAATTAATGCATATATATTTGGCATTAGTGATAATTACAAAACTTTACCCATTTATCTAATTTATTTAATTAAATCTAAATCTATGGCAACATTGTTGTAATGATGGTTGTAAGTGAATTTGAATGTAAAAGGGTAACAATTATTTAGGTTAACCATTTTGAGTATGTTAAGTTAAGAATGGCAATCGATTGAAATAAATCTAAATTAATTATTTTGTTTTGGTTAATGTGTTCTAGTTAATAAAGGGGAGTTTATAAGAAATAAAGCATGCACTAATGACATGTGTTATAATTAAAATGTTATTTATACCCATAAAATGTCTATTTACTGAATAGAAAGATTTTAAATCAATAAGCGAATTTATTTAGGTTCCAATTTATAATTTATAACATATAATGTAGACTCAATTACAATTAATTGACTTAAATCGTGCAGTTAGCGTAGATTTGTTTTGTAATTGGAGTAGTTAATTCTATAAGATGAAGTTAATGCTAATTCTATTTATAATTGGACCATTTGTTGATATAGATTATAGAAAGCAAGATGTATAAATTTAATTAAAGGATCAACATTCAACAATTGTAATTATTGAAAATTAAAATGGAATTTGAGGATAATAAGGTGAAACCATGAACAAATGTTAGTGCATCCTTATTACTGGTAAAAGATGAGTATATAAAAGTTTGAAAATCAAAAATAGGTTTTTGAAAACTTAATTTATAATTTCTAAATATAAGGAAGTGGAGAAATTAACACTGCAATGGATAGACTTATCAGCTTTTAATTTACATCTAAATTTGTTTAGATCAATTTGGAAATTAATAAAATTGTGGATATATTTTGAAACGTAAACGAAACGTCTAGATTTACATTTGTAAATAGGTTTAAAATAAAATGTAAATGATAAGGAATTTATTTATTTCCTAAATACGTAACGTGTGTAATTAATATTATTTATCTTTTGGGACCACTTCCGTTTGCACGTTAAAATTCGTGCACACCTATTCTTTTGCGATCTATCTATAAATAGACGATTATAAACCCTAGCCTCCATCTTCTATCATTTGTCTGTACGTTCTTTTCTTCAACTCCTTCTCCTCCTCAAATGGATGCAAATGTCAGATTCAATACTATTCAAAATTCAAATGAAAATTCAAAAATCTCAGAAAAATTCCAAAAAAAATATATGTTGTAGATTTCATCAATACGAATCTGCGTCTGCTGTTCGTTTTTCAAGACGGTGACCGAATTTACCAGAAATCGTGGTCAAACCTTGAATTTCGAAACCCATATGGTCGATTTGGGGCTTTTGAATTTAAGCTTCAATCGAAGAAATTGAAACATGGGTTTGGTGAGGCCCATCGCGAGGAGGCTAGCGCTGGTGGTCGTTGGTCGTGCAGTGGCCTGTGGCGACGGGAATTTACGTTTTAGGGTTTCAAAGCCCTAGCTTTTCGGTAGCGGCGGCATTACTAGAAGGGGGCGCGGCGGCGTAGGGGGGTGCGGCCGGCAAAGGGAAGCCCGTATGGGGAGGCGCCAGGGGCTATGGCGGCGCGTGGAGGTGTAGGTCGTTGGTCAAACGGCGGTCAAGGGGGGCGTTTCTTCGTGTACTGGAGGCTAGGTGGGAACGCATGTTTAGGGGGGAGATAGTATGACGTGGAAATTTAAATTTTTGGTAAGTTTTGTTATAATTTAATTTGTTTCCAATCGCAATTTTCGACATAACTTTCTCGTACGTTATCCGTTTCACGTGAATTTTTTTATTAGGATCGTAATTAAATTCCAGATCTTTTGACACTGGTTTGGACAGATTTGGAGACCGTTGAATTTTTGGGTTTAAATCGAATTTAAATTCGATTTAAATTCAAAAGGTGAGTGTTTTAACCCACTCACAACTTCTAAAAATTCTTATGTCTGTTAAATTAATTTTAGATATGAGTAGAAATTTATTTATGACTATTTGACATGTTTTATTTCTTATCTCTGTTAAATCGCATTTATTTAATTTAACTGTTCATAAATTTTATTACTGCTTATAAATTGACAGTTATAGTTATTTATTTGCATATAAACTGTTAGTTTAATAGTTGTTAAATCCATTTTTGAATATAACTGCCAGTTATTACCTGTTATATATTATCAGATATATATGGATATTGATTTATTATTGGATGATGATTGTGATTTGGATGATGAATGATGAATAGATGTTTTATTTTATATCATTAAACTGCAAGTTATCATGCATTTTTCATTTCATTCGGGATTGTGGTTTGAAATGATATACAACCGCAAAATTTTTATTTTAAATTGCGGATTGAAATGATAAACATCCGTATCACCTGACCATAGGATAGAAAATTTTATACAGGCACCCCGGTAAATATATATAATTATTTTTGGAAATGTTTTTCTATGGTTTTGTAAAGTTATATATATATGGTTTATGAGATATTGATTTGGTTATTGATAAAGGCTATTATATATATATATATAGTAATTTTCGGTTTTTAAGCTTTGTATAAATTTGATTTGAAGTTTAAATAAAGTTTGATTTTAAGATCAAATAAGGTTAAACATTTATTTAAAATTTAATTTCTGGAGTTTTATGACTTAAATGAGAATAGATTTGGAAGATGAATATTATGTTAAGTTGAAATTTAATAAAAATTAGAATTTTTTTAAAGGATATGATTTTTATAACTTGATTTTTTGTGTAAAGTGATTTTAATGAATATCAGGTTGATTAAATGAATATATAATAAATTGAAAGGTGATCCAGTTATACGAAGTTAAAAGTTTTCCTAAATTTTATTGAATTCATTAAGTAAACATTTCAAGTCTAAATAAGAAGTAATTGAATTTGATACATATGGATTTGTCAAATGAGTTATTTTTTTTTTTGAAATGGTGAAATATTTAAAGCTTTGAAACATAAGAATTGAAATGGTATTTGGAAGTTTAAATCGATATTTGAAATTGACTTGTGAAATCTAAAGAAGCTATTTAGTTTATAAAGGTAATTTAATATTTAACCATTTAAGAAATGGAAACTTGTTTCAAAGTTATGATTTTAAAGGTAGTATAATTTGAAAATATTATATTTAAGAATTTTGATTTCTAAATATTTTACTTTGAAAATCCTATGATTTTGGAAAAGAATATATTGGAAAATAAAGATGATATCATATTGTTTTGTGTTTTAAAAGGAAATGATATCATATTTATATGGTTTTGAAATGGATATTTTATTCTGGTTTTAAAGTATAAACTATTTTGAAAAGACCGCGGTGTTATAATAACGATTGGTTGGCAAAGAGACCGGGATCAGATATGGACATACTCTCTGTCGATACCGAAAACCACTTTGACTAACCGTGTACGCGGTGGAGATTCCAGAATGAAGTAGGTTGGTGGCGGCGTTTCCTGTAAGGTAAATACGTGGACCCAACTCCCGTGAGTTGGCATAAGGTAGCTAAAACAGGAGCGATCGACGGGTTAATAAGGTAGCACCTTTGATCGGACACATCCTTTCGATATTATACTTTGACTCTTGGATTGATTCGGTGGCCACTTTTGATTTTTATTTGGGGGTGTGGCTCGAGGTGGGCGGTAGCTGCGGCTATGCGTTACCACCGACCCGGAAGCGTAATTGGTATATCTACCCTGGCATTGCCTAGTTGTGCCGTGTCACCTACCCTAGCGCGCCTTATACGATTTTGGTTTTGTACCATACCTATGGAGTGCCCTCTGACGACGCCCAGTACGGGGGAGATTACGATATTGTATAGACTATGGGAATATATTCTGTGTTAAGGGCTATATGGGTAACCCCTTAACGCTATTTAAAAGTAAGTTTATTTTACCAATAGACACTATTATAATAGCGCAATATACTACATAGTAAATAGTTTAACGGATCCTTAGGAGATGTTAATCCCGAGCATCTGTTGAGTTACTGCACTCATATTTATTTCTATTAATTTAACTCACATAAGATCTTTTAGTTCTGACTCGAGTGTTTTGTCTTTTCAATTCGCTCGGGTCAGTCCGAGCGTTTCAGAATTTGAAGTTTTAGCTCTGGAGGACGAAGACGAAGATTTGTAGTATTACTGTTATTATTTATACTAGTGCACTACACACTGTTCCGCTGCATTGTTATTGGTATGTGTAACTCTGATATGTATTATATAAATGTTTGTAAACAGTTTTATAAACTGTATATTATATTATTATATTTTATTCTTCCGCTGTGAGATTCTATTTTGTTTATTTCTTCTCTGTTTTTCTTATTTACCCCATAACAATCCGCCCTTCCGTATGGTTTAAATTGGCATGTGTGTCCGTTTAAATCGTGCGAAAAGGCAGGATGTTACAGTTGGTATCAGAGCGAGGTTTAGCGATAAACCTTAGCTTTGTGGGGTTTGACTCTTTACTAATAGGGTAGTAATACCCTATGAGAGTCGCTGAGTGTATATATGAGAGAGCGTATTTGTTAGTGCTATAAAAAGGTTTTAATATTGTGTTAGTTTGTTCCGTTTTGTATTTATAAATTCTGGTTGGTGCATGGGACGCTGTGACATCAATAGGGATTTCTAAACCCTTAATAGGACAGACCGACATAATATTTGTTTTTAATATAGGTGAATGAAATAACTTCGCCTATTATATTTTCTATATATAAATTATGTTATTAAGGTATTATATATATATATATATATATATATATATATGTATATCTATATATTGTTGGTTGCAATAGATGGGTTGTTAGGAATAAAATTTATAAATAATTGGTAAAATAAGATTGAAATTAAAATCAATGAAATTTGGAAATTTTAGAACTTAAGTCCGGGATTTTGGAAATTTGCTTTCAAAGGATTTATGAATTATAATAATTTTGTTTATAAGTATTTTCTTATATAAATATTTAGTATAATTCGGAAGAATTGTTTTAAAGAAGATTTTGGAGAAAATAAGTTTAGTACTTTCCTCTCTGTCGCTGGAAAATAATTTCGGTGATGGCGGCCGCACATCGACTTTCATTTTCGAGTTTCGAAGGGGAAAGGCCACTGTAGTAAATTCTACTGCAGATTTATTTTGAAATATCTAAATTTTAATTGTTTAAATATAATTAGAGGTATATAAGTTATAAGAATATACTTATCTATTGAAATTTAATCCGGTATTTAATTCTTAATTTCCATTAATTAATTGTTTCAATTATGATAGTGAAACAGAAATAAATTAATAGTTGAAACCCTAAATAAAATAAGAGACTAAAATACTAAGCTATAAAGGAAGTTAAATTTTTAACTTATAAGGGAAAATTTAAGATTTATTGAACATTAAATTAATTAAAAGATGAGATAAAACTTGTATAAGTTCTTTTGCATTTTCTTTAACATAAATAACTTACCAAATATGAAAAGTTGAAATGTTAATAAGAGATTGGAATAGAATATTATACAAGTAGAAATTTTGGAGATAATGAAGTATTCAATAAATTGCTGTTATAAATGGAATTTAATGTTATAAACTTAAGTTGTAAATTGAAATTTTACCATAATTGAAGGTAAGTATTATTAATAGGTGATTTTAAGCTTAAGTAAATAAAATGAAATTCTTTAATAAATAAGGATTGATGTGTAGGATTTTAAACTTAAGAATGATTTAATCAACTAGTTTAATATAATAGGAAGTAGGTAATATAAATAAATGACTGTAAACCCTAGGTAATAAATTAATAAAATCCTTTATTTATAAGAATGGAGGTTATAAGGTTAAGAATTTAAGTGTAATTAAAAAAACGGGTTACTGTAATTGAATATAATAGAATGTAAGCATTTAATAAATGATTGAATTTGAGAAGTGAAGTAAATGTAATACAAATAAAAGAGACTTACATAACCTAAATAAAATAAAAATGAATAATGGTAAGTAATAAGTAGAAATGAGGAAACAACCATTGAATGAGAAATAAAATTTGAAGTTTGTTAGAAATAAATGTAAATTATAAATAAATAAAAGGAAAATTTATATGGTTTGAATAAAAGAAAGGAAATCAAACAATTAAAGTATGTAATGAATTTATATAAGTTGAATTGATTTGTTGGTTAAATCGATATTGTTTGCTTTGTAGTTGGCTGGGTAAGGAAATTTGAAGTTGTTGGATGAATAAATAATCTATTTCTGTCCCATCTAAGACTGTTGAGTAAATGATGCACTGGATAGTTATTTTTCATTCCGTACCATTTCAAGTTTTGAACCCGAACAACTATTTGTTTGTTTGATTGAATGATTGTTTGTTTTGTTGTGTGTGCTGTTTGTTAAAATTGATGGTTGTTGTATTGATTTGTTGTTAGCGATTGAAACCACTTAAATATTTCACTTTACATAAATAGTTAATCTTTTGGATTTTTATAAGAGAAATGCAGGTTATGGAAGCAACTGCTACTGCTTTTGGTTCCATAATAATAAGCGTAAATTGCCCGACAAATAGGTACGTTTCGAATTTCGGTTTATAGCGCTATTTTGTATATTTTTCCCGTGTTGGGATACACTATTTTGAATATTCTATATGATATTTTGTAATATTTTAATATTATATTTTCTTCCGAACCTCTCCGTACAAAGGAATTCTGCCAAAACTTTCCGTAAATTTTGGACTTAGAATTATGTCAAAAAATGATTTGAACTTTAATTTTTTAAGTATAAAAGGATATAATGATTATAAAACGGGTATATTTTATTTAAGGTAATAAATTTAGTAAAATTATTGTTTATAAGTTAATATTTGAAATAAGATGTACTGTTATTAAATTCTTCCTTCTCTTTTCTTTTCCTTTTCGGGGACGAAAAGTTTTGAGTGGGGGAGAGTGTAACGACCCGTAAATTTTCGTCAGTTAAATTTGTTATTTTAATAAGATCAGATAATTTAAATTTAGAAAGAAGTAAAGATTTATAATTTATAATGAAGCATATGTTGAAAAGGAAATGAAACCATAGGAATTTAAGCTAAGTATTATCGGTTGATATAAAATGACGAATAAATTTGAAGTAATGTAAAGGGCCATACTAGGATAAGAAGAGAATATAGGGAAACAAGGGTAAGTTGTGAATTTATTTAAATGAATTAATATTATTAGATAGTAAATTGAATTAGATCAATGTCCTGTATGGTTTAGTAAAGAAAGCTTTTAAAGGAAAACCTTTAATTTATAAATGAAAATCAATGCATAAAATTAGGTGTAACTGAATGTATGCAAATAATTTTGTAAGAATAAGTTAATAAACAATTTATTTGCACATACCCGATTTAAATTGGAATAACAGAAAGGACAAGAACTTGATTTGCCTAGGCATTTATATATTTATAAACTATAACTAAATAGAAAGTTTGGTAGTAAATAGGATATAAGAAGACAAAGGCAACTAGTAAATTAATAAATGAATTCATAATAATAAGTAGTAATTAATGCATATATATTTGGCATTAGTGATAATTACAAAACTTTACCCATTTATCTAATTTATTTAATTAAATCTAAATCTATGGCAACATTTTTGTAATGATGGTTGTAAGTGAATTTGAATGTAAAAGGGTAACAATTATTTAGGTTAACCATTTTGAGTATGTTAAGTTAAGAATGGCAATCGATTGAAATAAATCTAAATTAATTATTTTGTTTTGGTTAATGTATTCTAGTTAATAAAGGGGAGTTTATAAGAAATGAAGCATGCACTAATGACATGTGTTATAATTCAAATGTTATTTATACCCATAAAATGTCTATTTACTGAATAGAAAGATTTTAAATCAATAAGCGAATTTATTTAGGTTCCAATTTATAATTTATAACATTTAATGTAGACTCAGTTACAATTAATTGACTTAAATCGTGCAGTTAGCGTAGATTTGTTTTGTAATTGGAGTAGTTAATTCTATAAGATGAAGTTAATGCTAATTCTATTTATAATTGGACCATTTGTTGATATAGATTATAGAAAGCAAGATGTATAAATTTAATTAAAGTATCAACATTCAACAATTGTAATTATTGAAAATTAAAATGGAATTTGAGGATAATAAGGTGAAACCATGAACAAATGTTAGTGCATCCTTATTACTGGTAAAAGATGAGTATATAAAAGTTTGAAAATCAAAAATAGGTTTTTGAAAACTTAATTTATAATTTCTAAATATAAGGAAGTGGAGAAATTAACACTGCAATGGATAAACTTATCAGCTTTTAATTTACATCTAAATTTGTTTAAATCAATTTGGAAATTAATAAAATTATGGATATATTTTGAAATGTAAACGAAACGTCTAGATTTACATTTATAAATACGTTTAAAATAAAATGTAAATGATAAGGAATTTATTTATTTCCTAAATCCGTAACGTGTGTAATTAATATTATTTATCTTTTGGGACCACTTCCGTTTGCACGTTAAAATTCGTGCACACCTATTCTTTTGCGATCTATCTATAAATAGACGATTATAAACCCTAGCCTCCGTCTTCTATCATTTGTCTGTACGTTCTTTTCTTCAACTCCTTCTCCTCCTCAAATGGATGCAAATGTCAGATTCAATACTATTCAAAATTCAAATGAAAATTCAAAAGCCTCAGAAAAATTCCAAAAAAATATATGTCTTTTCAATTAACTCACATAAGATCTTTTAGTTCTGACTCGAATATTTTGTCTTTTCAATTCGCTCGGGTCAGTCCGAGCGTTTCAGGATTTGAAGTTTTAGCTCTGGAGGACGAAGACGAAGATTTGTAGTATTACTGTTATTATTTATACTAGTGCACTACACACTGTTCCGCTGCATTGTTATTGGTATGTGTAACTCTGATATGTATTATATAAATGTTTGTAAACAGTTTTATAAACTGTATATTATATTATTATATTTTATCCTTCCGTTGTGAGATTCTATTTTGTTTATTTCTTCTCTGTTTTTCTTATTTACCCCATAACAATCCGCCCTTCCGTATGGTTTAAATTGGCATGTGTGTCCGTTTAAATCGTGCGAAAAGGCGGGATGTTACAGTCGGGGTTCTCGCTGAAGCAGGCTTGAAGGTCGAGGAACTCGACAAAATTTGCTGGAGAATTGATTGTTGCCTATGGTGGCGGGACAAGGGAACGAAAGGGTTTTAAAAGCCTGTTTAAGTTGAGGTGGTTCGTCGCTTAACTGAGGTGTCACGAGAGCATCGAGTGGGCTCGGAGGAGTGGTTGAGGGAAGGTGGAATCGTGGCGAAGGTTTGTGCGAGATTTCATGATTTTCGTTGATCGGAAGAGATGGCAGGGATGATTTGCCTGATCGAAATTGGTTCCAAGTTTGGTCGAGACAACTTGATTTCGATTCAGGATTTGTGTTGAACTTAGGGAGGTCAACATTGTTAGTGGTGATGTTTGTGGTTGTGTGGGTGGTGTCGGCGATGATCAACGTGACGTTGATCATCGGTGCATGTGCACAGCTTGTTGTGTATGTTGGTTGTTCGGAGGAAGATGTTGTCTCAAAAGATGACTCGGGGGGGGGGGGGGGGGGGGGAGGGGGGATAGAGGACTGATCGGGTTTGACTTCAAGTATGGGTGCAAGTGCAAAGTTAGCAGGTTTTGAATTTTAAACTAAACTAAACGAAAACTGAATGGGTGAATGGAAGGTAACTCGGGTTAGACCTGAGTAAATCTTGGGGTTGACCCGAAGCAAGTCTTGCGCACAGTATTAAAGATTCTAGAACAAAGTTTTTGAAAAAATTTAAAATACATTTTAGTTTAAACCTTCTTAGATAAATTACTTCATAAAATAATTGTTTTCCTCGATCATTGGTTGAGAAGTTGAAATTTGTTTTGATTTAACTTTTGTTAAGTAAATTTTAAAGTTATTTTAAACTTAGATTTGGAATGAGATTTTAAAGCAAGTTATTTGGGTTTAAATTGAAAATAGTTTATACGGTTATTGGATAAATGTTTAAAGTTATTTAAAATTAGTTTAAAATTGATTTATTAAGTTAAAGGATTATTTTATTTCAAACTTAAATAAAATGATTTAATTTGGTTAAGTTAATTATTATGTTAAAATGTTAGGGGTAATCAAAATATTAATAAGATAATGTTGTCTTAAGTTAATAAATTTGTAAATTAATTAATGAGGAGCACTTGATGATGGATTAAACATACATGCTTAATGAATAAATAAGTGTAATTACTTAGTAAAAGTGAATGATAGAAATTTTAGAATGTAATTAATGAAAGAAATAATTACATAATGGGATGTAATCTGAGAGTAATTACTTAGTTGAAGTAATTAGTTAAATAATTACTTGGTGTAATTTATTGAAGTACTAATAAATTAATTAAATAATTAATTTATTAAAGTAAGTAATGACAGAAAGTTTAATTTCTGTTTATGATTAATTATGGTTGATTAATCTTGCTCATAAAGGATTTAATGCATTGGAATTATTGATATTTCAGATATGAAATATCAGTGATAGGATTTGGTTGGACGGTGATAAGGTGGTTACCTTTCTATGATGAATTGTTGTGTAAAAATTGACAACCTGTATATAAAGTGAACTGAATTTCACTTGAATAAATTGGATTTGAATGATATTGAATTCGTAGTGACCAGAGTCGGGTATCAGTATTACCCGAAACCACTTCGATTCTATATAAACTTGATATGTGAAATCAATAGGCTGGAGTAGAATGAGTTAAGTGAAGTGAACCATTTAATCTAATTTTTTGTACTAATTTGAAGTGTGAAATAAGTGATGTCTATAACAACTTGTGAAGTGAAAATTGATATAAGTTACCCAGGTTTTAAATAAGTTATATGTTTTGGTATTCCATATTAGATGGGTTTACTCACGCTGGTTTCCAGCTTGACCCGGGTGTTACTTTGATGTAATGCTCGGGTCAGACCGAGTATTATAGATTTTTAGGTAAGGACATTCTGGAGCTCAGGAGGCGAGCTGGATGGCTGGAACGTATGGAGTGTTTACCGCTGTGTATAGTATAGTTGGCTTGGACATGCTGTTTTAAAATGTCTGGTGTATTGTAATGGTTGTAACTCTGATGTATAAACGTATAAGTGTATTGATACAGTTCTTCTTTGTAAAACTATTATTTATGTGATATTATATTTTATCCACTGCGAAGGTGAGATTCTAAGTTTGAGTTTTCTGTTTCTTCTTCTTTCTCTTTCTTCTTTTCACTAACTATCTGCAATTTTCGGGATCGAAATTTTTGGGTCGTTACATTTGGTATCAGAGCTAAAGGTTAAGCGAGAACCTTGGCTCTGGTGGGATTACTCATTAAGGATAGGGTAAGTGGTACCCTAGGATGAGTTGAGTATATATATATATATGAGAGCGTACTTGTTATTTTCTTATATAAAGATTTTAAATGATTTTATATAAGAATATATTTTGTTATATAAAGTAGTATATCTTTCTACTAAATATTAAGGTAATTGGATGTTGAATATTGGAATTAAATTAAGAAGTAATAGAAATACAACCAAACTGAAATTAAATCTTGAATTTAGGAAAGGTTTCAGGATAAGGATAATCAATTAATTTATGTAATTAATTAAACTTTATTTAATGAGATTAATTAATGGATAATAATTGGAAATGATAAATTAAGAGGAAGTTACTTAATGAAGTAACTAGAGGTAAGTAATTTAAAGGAAAATTACTTAATGAAGGTAATTAAGAAATAAGTTAATGACCGAATGTGATTAATTGGAATTAATTAATGACATAATTAATTTAAACAAACTATAAATAATAATATTTAATGCAATTGAATGAAATGGTCCTATTTCAAACAAGAGTTGTTTGAAAATTTAAAGAAATTTGTTTTGAATCAAAAACCAAAGGTGGTTTAAATTTTTAATAAGCATGGCTGGGATGGCCAAGAAATAAATATGCATATATGTATTTACAATATCAAAGATGGTTTGAAATAAACTCTAAATATTGAGTTTTAAAACTGGAATGAGATATGATACCCAAAGTGAATTGAGTTTAACTTGGGAAAAGGTTAAATAAGTTGGAATGATCAACCTGATTTGAAAACTTCAGGGTGAAATTAAGATTTAACTTGGGCAGATTAAATGGTTGATTTGAATTAGGAAGTTTGAGTGATCTCAAAATGGGTTTGAGATCCGAAAATTGAAAATGGACGGATGTTTTAAAATAATTTGAATGATACCATTCCGTTGTTATTAATAATCTTTAAGCTGAAATTGGATTTGATAAATGAAGAAATGGACTGTAGTAATATATCCTTATTTGGGATAGAAGAAAAATCTAACTTTAATTTGAAATTAAGGATATGGAATTACTTTGAATTGAAAATCTAAATGATTGAATTTGTAAATTAAACTTGTTTAAGAATTGATTTCAAACTAGAAGATAAGAAAATTGTTTTGAACACTTATGTTAACTTTGAAATAAGTAAGCAAAGATAATTTAAAATGAAAATTCTAGAATTTGAGCTCAGAAATTAAATTGTTTAAAAGCTTTTAATAAAGGTTAAATTGGTTTAAAGGGTTATACCAACCTTAGTGAATTTAACTCGAATTTATATAATTCGAGATGGTTTAAACTTGGAATTTGAATTGAAATTAGTTCAAATTGAATTTGATTTGAATTAACTGAAATTGTGATTGTAGATGTATAAGTGTAAAATTCAAATGGAAAATTTGAATTGGATTGATTTGAAACGATTTGAAATTGAAGTGGGTTCAATTTGAAACTAGTCCGAATTGATTTAAATAACTTGGAATTGTAATTAAAGTTGAATAGTTTTAAATTTAAATGGAATTTGAATTGAATTTGGAAGGAAATCAAGAATAATTCAACTTGATTTGGAAATGGAGTTTGAAATTGGGATTAATTCAAACTGGAGTTGAAATAAATTGAAATTGGAACTAGTTCAATTGAAATTTATTTGAATTAGTAGAATTTGAGATCAAGGTTGAATAAGGTTAAATTTGGAAAGAAACCGAGGTTAATTCAACTTGAATTGGGGTTGAATCAATTCAATGGAAATTGAAGTTATTTAAATTGGAATTGGGTCAGTTTAAATGGAAGCGGAAATTTTGAATTGAATTGATGAGAATGGAGATTGGGAAGCGAGCAGTTTCGAATCTGGACTATTTTTAATATAATTTTTTTAATGTAAACTTATTTTTCCAATATATATACAACCTTTCTTTTAAAAGCCAAACTATCTTATACATGTTTTACAATTATTTTTGAAACTGTTTAATAATTTTCCAACTATTTTATAAACTAATTACTATATTTCAACTACTTTACAAAACTAATTACTATCTTAATATTATTTTGCAATTATCGAAAATTTCTATAATTATTCTAACTATCTTCTAACTATTTTACACCTATTTTACAAACTAGTAATTATTTTCCAACTACTTATCTATTTTTAATTTTTTCAAGCTATTTTCTATATAAACTGATCGGAGTTCAAACTGTTATTGGTTAAATACCCAATCGAGATAGGAATAGAGGTGATAATCCAAATGGATTGAAGCAATTGTGAGTAAGTGAATGAAAATCAAAGTGAATGTGAATAGAAATGGAATTGATTTGGCTAATAACCAATAAAGATAAATACGTAGGGTGTATGTATGTTATTCTATTCGCATAGTGATTTGATCCAGATCCGAGCACAGAATTTCAAGATAGTTATATCGATCTGAGTGGGATTTTTCACTCGATTTTCAATGGGGAACCTGGATATGGATTGTTGATTGGTTCTGCATATTCTCTATCATAGTTATGACTATGAAAGGAGAATGACGGTTTCTGATCAAGAAACCAGATCTGTGTCCGCATTAGGAAGTCGGGTGGACGATACTATTTATGAAGTGAAATTGTATGGTCGAGTGAGCGATCAGATTGGTATAGCATACGGATGATATGTGTACATCATACGGATTTGAATGAAAATGATATTGAAAAGAGTAATCAAATTTGAATATTTGATTTTGAGTGAACAAAGTTAAATATCTTTGTTTTATAAAATGAAACTCCCCTTGTTGAATCTTTTGCCAGAAGAAAAGGGGTTTTGAAAATGTTTGAAGTATAAAAGGAGTTTTATACAAGTTTGAAATGATCCAAAGTTTTAAAAAATTATATATATCTATATATATATAAAGGATCTTATGAGGATTTTAGAAAAGGTTTTGGGAACCTTTGGATTTGGAAAGGCTTTTGATTTTTGGGTAAAATTAATATTGAAATTTGGAAAGCCTGGTTTGAGAATTATCGATTTTGGAAAAAAATCGATTTTTGTGTAAAGGAGCTTTTGTATGAGATCATGCTAGGTGTATGATTTGAAGATACTATATATGTATAGTATAAAGTGTTTTGAAGATAGCTCCGAGGAAAAAGTCGCTCCCTTGAAATGAACTTCTCAGGAGTACCACCGGGTGGTGCTGCCTTGAGCCCCAAGGGGGGGTTCTAAAGTTGATCCTGTGAGGAGTCCGGACAAAACTAGTTCCTGGGGATTATGAGTAGAGTATACCATAGCGAAAGTCGTGTGTGCCGCTGAGAGCCAACAGTCTGCGTTTGATTTTATATTGGTAGACTGCGACCTATGTAGGAGTAGAGGCGTTTCATTTCGACAGCGAAAATCAGAGGCCGCTGAGA
Organism: Allium cepa; assembly: GCA_030765085.1. Taxonomy (NCBI): domain Eukaryota; kingdom Viridiplantae; phylum Streptophyta; class Magnoliopsida; order Asparagales; family Amaryllidaceae; genus Allium; species Allium cepa. The sequence goes on from CM060946.1 coordinate 78,203,039, forward strand.
GCCTGCAGTTACATGGACTTTTGCTGTGATAGCAACGTAACCCTGGAATGTAACTGCGATCTGTCATGGGTTCCATGGCGTAATCGAGAGGCCGCGGAGAGCCTGCAGTTGCATGGACTTTTGCTGCGATGGCAACGTAACCCTGGATGTAACTGCGACCATGGATGGGGGTGATGATTTCCAGAGCATTCTCACCAAAGATATATCCTCTATTTTCAAAAAAAAAACCGTTTTCTATATTTTCAATAAAATTATTTTTCAAGTATTTTTACTGGGTGTTGAGAACGGGTCTGCTAAGTATTTATAGATTTTCAATTGTATGCCTGATCAACGTATGGCCGAATTTATATGAGTACAAGTATGGACTAGTTGAAACATCGAGTTATAAAAGTATTTTTATAAAAACTATTTTGGCAATATTATATGAATTTTTAAAAGTATTTTGAAATGATCAAAGAATATTTTAACTGGTTTTAAAATATTTAAATAAATTATGGCTTCGTTCCTTTTCGAGGACGAAAAGATTCAAAGGGGGAGGAACGTAATAACCCGGGATTTCTGGACATCTGTAATTGATAATATAATTGGGTTAATTTATAGAAATACTGAATTGTAAATTAAATAAGTAAATCTGATAATAAATATTTAATTGAAATCTCCTAATATAATTATATAGTGGGAAAACTTATAATGTTCAAACAAATTAGATATGTGTTTGTTTAAAAATACATATATAAGATTTTAATTTAAAATTTGAATTTGAGATTGGAATCCAAAGATAAATATCTTAAAGTAAATTGGATTTAATAATAGTGTGTTTGATTTTAAATGGTAGATAAGTAGTTATATAACATTTTCTTTATAAGAATTTTATAAGAATAAATTAAGAAAATGTATTTACCAAAGAGAAATTAAAAATAAAAAGATTTTCAATATATTTAAAATAATAAATGCATTCAAAAACACAAGTGTAAATATTGTAATACATGTATAAAGACAAGTGTAAGCCTAGTATAGCATGCAAATTACAAATGGCAAATTTATAGACTCAAAATTGTAAGGCATGATTTAAATTATGAGAGCAAAAAAAAAATTAAACCATAATTCATAAATAAATAAAATTTTAACTAGGGGTTTAGGCATGAAAATACAAGTTGTAACAAATGTGAATTAAGTAAGGCATGAATTAACAAGTGTTGAGTTAGTTTAACAAGTGGCATATTTTGTTCTCTTTCAAGATTGAATTACATGAAATAGAATAATTTAAGGAAAAAAATCAGGCTTTACTTTCAGATTTATTTATCTTCCCAAATAAAACTATGAGCTGAAAAAGAAAAATATATACAAACTAGAGGAAATAAAATTGCAAACAAAGTTTTCTTTATTTTAAGCTCAGATCTAGTCAAAAGTAAAGATCACGCAGAAACAAAAAGAAGAGAGAAGCATTTCAACCCTGATTCAAAATATAAATCAAGGCCTGTACTAAAACAGTAAACAAGATCAAATTTCATACTGGAATCATCTTGGCAATCTACAACTTGAAGCTCATCAACTTAAATTCAAGCTAATTCAACAAGGATTCAACAAGCAGCAGCTCTTAATCAAGAAATTCCAGATTTTGCAAAAAAAAATACAATTAAGTATGCTCCTTTGTTGTCCTCAAAAACAGGTGAGTTAATATTTATTAACAAGTTTAAGTAGATAAATGTTATTTCATATGTGTTTCAGTGATGAAGAATGAGCTGCATGAATATGTATGTTTGATCTAAAGTATGCATGTCTGATTGAATACCTCTGTTCTTAGTCCAGATTTAAATTTTTGTTTTAAATTCAAATCTTCTTCTCTGATCTCTGATAGGCCATAGATTTAAGTCAAATTAAGATTGTTTAAACATGAATTAGGATCTGAAATAGTTTAAACATGTTTAAATATGTATAGTATCTGGAAAACAAGTTTACAGTGGAAAAATTATAAAGCATGTTAAAAGCAATTGTGGCAATTCTCTGAATTCAAGTATATAACTTGACTCAGCTTAGAAAATAATATTTTGTCTGTGATAACAAGGAAATCGATTTTTATATATTTCCAGGTTGATCTAAGATAGTTTTTACCAAAATAGGAAAATTTCAGTATATGCACGATTATATCAAAATCTCGATTTGAGTAAATCATGAATTGAAGTATATAATCTGATATATTGTATGAAGTGATAATTTTTAAAAATAAAATCATGAATTTTAAGTGGGTAGTTCGAGATGAGTAGTATGTTGAACGAAATATGGGTTTCTTGCAAATTCGTTTGATCGAAGGCACTTGAGTGGTCGGGGTTCTCGCTGAAGCTGGCTTGAAGGTCGAGGAACTGGGCAAAATTTGCTGGAGAATTGATTGTTGCCTATGGTGGCGGGACAAGGGAATGGTAGGGTTTTAAAAGCCTGTATAAGTTGAGGTGGTTCATCGCTTAACTGAGGTGTCACGGGAGCATGGTGTAACAACCCGCATATTTGTCGATTTTTATATTTAAATATTTTATTTAAATATTTTATCGATACTCGAAATTTAGTCTGAAAAGCTACTTTTTGCATACGGTCGAATTAGGACTCGGGACCACTCCCATTGAGTTTAAAATGCCGTTTGCGACCTTTTTGAGTATAAGCTTCGATATGTTTGGAGAAAGTTGAATTTTGCTACCTTTTTTACTTAGGGCTTTGGTTTGGGCTGAGCCACTTATGTATTCAGTCCCAACCCCTTCTCCTCTTCATTACTTCATTCCTCATTTCCTAATACTCAAGCTTTTATATTAATGGAGAGTGGAAGAGGAAATTAAAACTCCAAACCCTAGTTTTCTTTTGCAAATCAAGCTCTAGCTCCAAACTAATAAGAGAACTCATTGGTAAGCTTCTCTTCTTCTTCTCCAACTCTTTCTTTCTTTGATTTCAGAAAATTCCTAAACCTAATTTGGGAAATGTTTCTCTTTTTAGCTTAGAATCAAGCTTCTTGAGTTGGATTTGAAGAGTGGTTGATTCTCCTTTGCTTTCAAGCTTCTTCTTCAATCGTTTGGGTTCAAAGGTGAGATTTTTATCTCACATCTTAGTCTATATTTATCTTCGATTGTTAGGTATGAATTCCTAACACTTATTCGTGTGCATTTGCTTTTGGTTTGGATTGATTTGGTGAATATTCCAATTTTAGTGTTTTGGGTTCAAATCTTTAAAAATCCTAACTTCGATGTTTGAATGTGTTTTGGTTATGCATCGAAGAGCTCATAGGGCCGGGTAGTCGATTGGCATAAACCCTTAGCACCGTTGCTCGAGAGAATGCAATTTGGTCGAGGTTGGACCTCATTTGGATGGGCTGGGAAGAGACGGGCAACAGGTCCGGTCGACCGAGCCCTGCTGCCGGCCGACCGACCTGCTTCCAAGTGCATAAGCACTTCTCTATTTATGGTCTGGTCGACCAACTACAGGGTTCGGCCGACCGACCTGCTTCCCAAGGATTTTTCAGAACAGGGTCCGGTCGACCGAGCTCTGTAGCCGGCCGACCGACCTGTTGCTGTTTTGCCTATTTCGCCTATTTTGCGTGGTTTCCAATTTAAATCGATTCATGATGATCCTATTTGTTGTTATCATTTATTATGACTTTAATGACCCCTTTTTAGGGATTTTTGAATACCCATTTCGATGGATTCTTTATCGATTTCTTTGGATTTTCATTCACGTCTTCGAATGTGAATTTTAGTGATTGATTGTTCTTACAATCTTCTTTGTGATTTGTCACTTTAAAAATATAAAGGTTTTCTATACTAGTAGTAAATATCAAAACTCTTTCTTCAAATGATTTCAACACTATTTTTTTACAAAGCTCGTTTTCTTAAATTGTTTTCCAATCTATTAGTATATACAAACCTTTACCTCACTCGTATGAGAAATCTAATTAAACGACTTAGTAAAACAAGTGGTATGAAACGCTTGCGTTTACTTCGTCGGTTAATTCTTGGACTTGTTCGATTGAAACTCTTGTGACAATTTTCTAGTGGAGACTTACAGTTTGTTCGTAAATATTTAAGTTAAGCTAGTGGTTATGGGACATGAAGCTAAGCTCATATATTTACTAGCTTACTGTAATTGACACTTCTCTTTGATCATGACGATCATTTTAAGATTTAGACTAGCAATTGTGTGATGTCTCTTTGTTTCGGTGTGATTTCGACTCACACATGTGGGGTAGCTCCCCATGGTCTCGGGCCATTCATGTGTCAAAAATTAATGGCTAGCTACCATGAGATAGCTTCTCGTTCGTGTGATACATATGTTGGTGAGTTTAATGCTCCCGTTCGTGTGATAGGCCTTCCCCCCCCCCCTTTGTGATTTCTGGATTTCGTGTGTTGAATTCTGGAATTTATGCTTCACCAATTTTAGTGATTTTCATTGATATGATTTGTCAATTTTTGTGCATTGGTGAATTCGTGTGTCATTGACTTGTTGTGAATACAAGTTTTGGGCATGAAACCCTTTTTGGATCCTTGTGAAGATTTTTGTGATATTGATTAATCTCATGTTGAGTTTCAATTGCATACTTATAGTAGTATGCCATTATGGTTATCATATGTTTATGCCATATCTCTTATTCTATATCATGTCGTCTGATATTTATAGCTAGACTGATCCGTTTATTATTTTCTTATTAAATAATACTCGGGTCAGACCGAGATGTTACAGGTGCTTCTGCTTGACTTCTCCCAAGGGATTTATTACTCTGACTTTTGGCTAACTACTTAGATTAGTAGTTTATTTTGTTGTATACACTTGAGATATGGACTCATAGATGTATTCTTTTGTATAGCACGTGTTGCTATTCTTTTGTATTATTGTGGATCTTTTTGACCACTACTCTGATATACACTTTTATGTGTTAGTTATATATTCATATCTTCTTCCGCCTTTGTGATATGAATTATCTGTGACTGATTTATGTTATGCTTATTTCTATATTTGTTTCCAAAGGATTTATATAGCCACTATGTAGTAGTTTTGAGTTTGTATCGGTATGTCGGATTTCCTCTTGAAATAAAAGGCATGTTTTACTATCTGACATATCGGTACTCGCACAAAGCAATTACATGGATGGTCGCTCCTCAACAGCCTTATTCTCCATGCTAGTTGACAGCATTACTCCGTAGTGTTCTTGCCTAGCGTGGGTATAGAGGTGGAGCGTCACTGCTTGGTATCAGAGCCAAACTTCGGAACAATATGGAATATTATAACAAGGATCATCGTCCTAAGTCTTTCTTAGGAGTCATGCTTTAGGATTTAATTCGAGTCTTCGTACCGATTCATCCTATTTATTTTATGATTCCATGTTTTATCTATCAAGAATTGCTTGATATTTATCTTGAGAATAACTTTTTCTTCTTCTTTATTTCTTTCTTAAAGAAGAGAAATGGTTAGACCTGGTCGTCCCAGAGCTGGACCATCTAGTGCTACGCCCCAAGATGGAGTTTTTATGACTACCCAGCAACTTCTTGACCTTGTCACGAATGCTCAAGCAGTTGGTTCTAATCCGGAACCTACTCACCCTAAATCTGGGTTTGCACGTTTGTGCAGTGATTACACCAACCTGGGCGGGAAGCCATTTAAAGGTTCTGAAACTATTATTGAAGTCCAGGCTTGGTTAAGGACATGCGATCGAATCTTTTCTCGAATGAACCTCATTGATCTTCACCGAGTTCAGGTGGCTTCTAGTATGCTCCAAGAAAGAGCATTGGACTGGTACGATCTTTTGATTTCTGAAATAAATGAAGCGGATCTCACCTGGGAGCAATTCCGGGAACGCTTCGAGTTGAAATTTGTACCAGAAGCAGAGAAAGTGACATTGGCTCGACGATTTATAGACCTTGTTCAAGGTGATTCTTCAGTGACTGATTATGTCGCCTCCTTCAAGTCGCTTTCCAAATATGGGGTTGAATACATCAACACCCCATTGAAGAAGAACCAGAGGTTCGTCTATGGCTTAAACAAAAATCTCAAGAAGCCATTACTTATAAAATTAGAAGTTCCTTTCGACCAACTCATTGATATCGCTCTTCGCCTTGAAGAGGCTGATAGGGAGAGTGATGTTGAAGTGGTGGCTTCCAAACCAAACTTCAACAACAAGAAGAGGCCAAAAAAATTTAAAGGTCCTTATCCCAATAAGAAAGGGAGGCAAGCAACTCCTGCTGCAAAGACCTTTTCCTCTACTGAAGGGAAATGCTTTAACTGTGGTTCCAGAGACCATTTTGCGAACAAGTGTTCAAAGCCTCATACTTGTCGCTATTGCAAAAGCCCGGATCATTATTTATCTTCTTGCCCAAGCTCCAGGGCAGGAAAGAGGGAAAGTTAAATGTTGCTCAAGCCCCTGGCAACACATCTCGTGGTCAAGGTATTTCTCATTCTATCCTTGATGGCATTATTATATTTCGTGCTCAACCTATTCGAGTTCTTTTTGATACGGGAGCATCCCATTCTTTTATATTAAAAGAACTTGTTGATACTTTTTCTTTAAGTGTTGTTGCTTTAATGACTTCTTTGAGAATTGCGAATCCGGTTGGTGGATCCGCAACTCTTAGTTTGCTTTGTAAAGATGTAGAGATTATTTTGTGTGATTTTCCTTTCCTAGCCGATTTGCATGTCATGCGTTATTTAGGCTTTGGAATGATTTTGGGAATGGATTGGCTTAACCATTATGAAGCTCACATCCTATGTCCCGAGCGGACTATTTATCTCCGACACCCTCAATCTATTAAGCAGATTTCTATTAATCTTAAAGATTCGGATTCCAGCTTGGTTGCATCTTTATATTCTTTAAATCCTCGTGATGACGATAATGATGATGAGGAAGATATAATTTCTCTTATTCACATTGTTCGTGAATTTTCTGAAATATTTGAGCCCGTTTTAGAATTACCGCCTAAGCGAGCAATTGAGTTCAAAATTAATCTTATTCCTGGAGCTCAACCTATTACTCGTCCTCCTTATCGCCTGTCTAATAAGGAGAATGAGGAGATGCGCAAACAATTATCCGAATTGGAGACGAAGCAATTTATTCGCTCTAGTTCCTCGCCTTGGGGAGCTTCGGCTATTTTCGTGAAGAAATTCGATGGTACACTTAGGCTTTGCGTTGACTACCGCAAGCTTAATGATCTTACTATCAAGAATAAATACCATTTACCTTGGATTGATGATCTATTCGATCAACTTAGTGGTGCTAGAGTCTTTTCGCAATTGGACTTGGCTACCGATTTTCACCAGCTTCGTATTGCAGAGGATAACATTCCTTTGACATCGTTACGTACTCGTTATGGATCTTATGAATGGCTTGTTATGCCATCTGGTCTAACGAATGCTCCGACTTATTTCGTTGATCTTATGAATCGAGTTTTCAAAGATTTTCTCGATCGATTTTTTCTCATCTTTATCGATGATATTCTTGTGTATTCAAAAACCGAGGAGGAACATGAGAAGCATCTTCGGATTGTGTTGGAAACTCTTAGGAGTAATCGTTTGAAAGCAAAATTTTCTAAATGCCATTTTTGGCAATCTCGTGTGAAGTTTCTCGGTCATATTATTTCCGAATCTGGAATTTCCGTGGATCCTTCAAAGATTGAAGCGATTCAAGATTGGAAGAGACCGGAGAGTGTGACAGAGATTCGTAGTTTCCTTGGATTGGCAGGTTATTACCTCCGTTTTATCAAAGACTTTTCTAAGATTGTCATGCCTCTCACTAGCTTAACGAAGAAAGGTGTTAAATACATTTGATCGGACAAATGTGAAACGTCTTTTTAGAAACTAAAGGAACTTCTTTCCGATGCTCCTATTCTTGTTATTCCCGAAGGAAACCAAGATTTTATTGTTTATACCGATGCCAGTCGCATTGGTTTGGGTGCCGTTCTTATGCAAAAAGAACGTTTTATTGCTTATGCTTCAAGGCAATTAAAGCCTGCTGAGACTAGATATGCCACTCATGATTTAGAGCACGGGGCTATTGCTTTTTCTCTTCGGATTTGGCGTCATTATCTTTTAGGAGATAAATTTGTTCTTTATATCGATCATAAGTCCTTGAAGTATTTATTCTCTCAAAAGGAACTTAATTTGCGTCAACAGCGTTGGCTCGAATTTCTTGCACCATATGATCTTGATATCCTTTATACTCCCGGAAAGGGAAACCGCGTTGCGGATGCACTTAGTCGAAAGCAACAAGCGGTTGTTTCTATGATGATATCCGAATGGAACGATCTCGAGATTTTATCCACTTGTGAAATTCGAGACCGTGTTTCTGATTTATGCTCATCATTTGTTTTATGTAGCCTTGAGGCTCGTCCTTCTCTTTTAGACTGCATTCTTGATGCTCAAAGACTAGATCCCGAATTGGCTCTTCTTGGCCAAAATATTAGGGATAAAGTTGATATTGAAGGTTTGAAAGACTTTGATATCGATTCTCGTGGCGGCATTCGGAAATTTGGTAGACTTATCGTACCAAATATTAGTGATCTTCGTAAAGCTATTTTAGAAGATTCCCATCGTTCTAAATTTACCATTCATCCTGGTAGTAGTAAAATGTACGCGGAAATGAAGCGACTTTATTATTGGGAGGGAATGAAACTTGACATCGCTAACTTCGTTAAACGTTGCATGCCTTGCCAACTCGTTAAGGCCGAGCATCAAAGGCCCGGTGGGTTATTGCAACCTTTAGAAATTCCAATTTGGAAGTGGGACCAGATTTCCATGGATTTTATAGATGGCATTCCCCGTTCTCGTTCGGGTCATGATAGCTTATGGGTGATTGTTGATAGGCTTACTAAATCTGCCCATTTTATTCCCGTTCGGTCCAATCGGACCGTACCTCTTTTGGCCAAACTTTTTATTAAAGAAATTGTTAAATTGCATGGAGTTCCTACTTTTATTGTTAGTGATCGTGATCCATTGTTTACTAGTGGATTTTGGAAGAGTCTTCAAAAAGCTTTAGGAACGAAGCTTAATTTTAGCACCGCTTATCATCCTCAGTCCGATGGATAAACTGAACGTGTGAATCAAACTCTTGAAGATCTTCTTCGTGCATGTGTTCTTGATTTTGGTGGAAGTTGGGAAGATCATATTTCACTTGTTGAATTTTCCTATAATAATAGCTTCCAATCTATTATTGGCATGGCACCTTTCGAGGCACTATATGGAAGGCCATGCCGATCTCCTTCTTGTTGGCTTGAGGCCGGTGAGAAGTTGGTTTTAGGTCCAGATTTTATTCGTGATTCCAAAGAAAAGATTGACCTTATTCGTCATAGGATGAAAAAAGCCCAGAGTAGACAAAGATCCTATGCCGATAACCGAAGAAGGAAATTAGATTTTCTGTGGGAGATCTTGTGTTCATTCGTGTTTCACCTATGAAAGGTGTTGTACGTTTCAGTCGATCGGGAAAGTTAGCGCCCCGATATGTTGGGCCATTTCCTATTATCGAACGTATTGGTTCCGTGGCCTATCGCCTTTTATTACCGGTTCAGTTTTCTTCTATTCATGACGGGTTTCACGTTTCTCAATTACGGAAGTGCCTTCGAGATTACGATTCTATTCTTGAGCCCGGTGTTGTGGAAGAAATTGCAGTTTCACCTAATTTAACTTATGAGCAACATCCTATTCGTATTATTGCTTCGGAGGTCAAGCGCCTTCGAAATAAAGATGTTCCGCTTGTTAAAGTCCAATGGTCCTCAAATCCTAAGGATTGTTCTTGGGAATCTGAAGAGTTCATCGAGTGATCACATCCGGACTTGCTTTCCCGTGCTCTTTAAGGTGAACCTTTTATTTCAAATTTCTTTTGTGTTGAATATGCTTTTATGGTTGTTACTATATATCTTCTTCTTAAATATTGCGAGGACGTAATTTCTTTAAGGAGGGGAGTCTGTAACAATCCGCATATTTGTCGATTTTTATATTTAAATATTTTATTTAAATATTTTATCGATACTCGGAATTTAGTCCGAAAAGCTACTTTTTGCATATGGTCGAATTAGGACTCGGGACCACTCCCATTGAGTTTAAAATGCCGTTTGAGACCTTTTTGAGTATAAGCTTCGATATGTTTGGAGAAAGTTGAATTTTGCTACCTTTTTTACTTAGGGCTTTGGTTTGGGCTGAGCCACTTATGTGTTCAGTCCCAACCCCTTCTCCTCTTCATTACATCATTCCTCGTTTCCTAATACTCAAGCTTTTATATTAATGGACAATGGAAGAGGAAATTAAAACTCCAAACCCTAGTTTTCTTTTGCAAATCAAGCTCTAGCTCCAAACTAATAAGAGAACCCATTGGTAAGCTTCTCTTCTTCTTCTCCAACTCTTTCTCTCTTTGATTTCAGAAAATTCCTAAACCTAATTTGGGAAATGTTTCTCTTTTTAGCTTAGAATCAAGCTTCTTGAGTTGGATTTGAAGAGTGGTTGATTCTACTTTGCTTTCAAGCTTCTTCTTCAATCGTTTGGGTTCAAAGGTGAGATTTTTATCTCACATCTTAGTCTATATTTATCTTCGATTGTTAGGTATGAATTCCTAACACTTATTCGTGTGCATTTGCTTTTGGTTTGGATTGATTTGGTGAATATTCCAATTTTTAGTATTTTGGGTTCGAATCTTTAAAAATCCTAACTTTGATGTTTGAATGTGTTTTGGTTATGCATCGAAGAGCTCATAGGGCCGGGTAGTCGATTGGCATAAACCCTTAGCGCCGTTGCTCGAGAGAATGCAATTTGGTCGAGTTTGGACCTCATTTGGATGGGCTGGGAAGTGACTGGCAACAGGTCCGGTCGACCGAAACCTGCTGTCGGCCGACCGACCTGCTTCCAAGTGCATAAGCACTTCTCTGTTTATGGTCCGGTCGACCAACTACAGGGTTCGGCCGACCGACCTGCTTCTCGAGGATTTTTCAGAACAAGGTCCGGTCGACCGAGCTCTGTAGCTGGCCGACCGACCTGTTGCTGTTTTGCCTATTTCGCCTATTTTGCGTGGTTTCCAATTTAAATCGATTCGTGATGATCCTATTTGTTGTTCTCATTTATTATGACTTTGATGACTCCTTTTTAGGGATTTTTGAATACCCATTTCGATGGATTCTTTATCGATTTCTTTGGATTTTCATTCACGTCTTCGAATGTGAATTTTAGTGATTGATTGTTCCTACAATCTTCTTTGTGATTTGTCACTTTAAAAATATAAAGGTTTTCTATACTAGTAGTAAATATCAAAACTCTTTCTTCAAATGATTTCAACACTATTTTATTACAAAGCTCGTTCTCTTAAACCGTTTTCCAATCTATTAGTATATACAAACCTTTACCTCACTCGTATGAGAAATCAAATTAAACGGCTTAGTAAAACAAGTGGTATGAAACGCTTGCGTTTACTTCGTCGGTTAATTCTTGGACTTGTTCGATTGAAACTCTTGTAACAATTTTCTAGTGGAGACTTAAAATTTGTTTGTAAATATTTAAGTTAAGCTAGTGGTTATGGGACATGAAGCTAAGCTCATATATTTACTAGCTTACTGTAATTGACACTTCTCTTTGATCATGACGATCATTTTTAGATTTAGACGAGCAATTGTGCGATGTCTCTTTGTTTCGGTGTGATTTCGACTCACACATATGGGGTAGCTCCCTATGATCTTCGGGCCATTCGTGTGTCAAAAATAAATGGATAGCCACCATGAGATAGCTTCTCGTAGTGTGATACATATGTTGGTGAGTTTTAATGCTCCCGTTCGTGTGATAGGCCTTCCCCCCTATTTGTGATTTCTGGATTTCGTGTGTTGAATTTTGGAATTTATGCTTCACCAATTTTAGTGATTTTCATTGATATGATTTGTCAATTTTTGTGCATTGGTGAATTCGTGTGTCATTGACTTGTTGTGAATACAAGTTTTGAGTATGAAACCCTTTTTGGATCCTTGTGAAGATTTTTGTGATATTGATTAATCTCATGTTGAGTTTCAATTGCATATTTATAGTAGTATGCCATTATGATTATCATATGTTTATGCCATATCTCTTATTCTATATCATGTCGTCTGATATTTATAGCTAGACTGATCCGTTTATTATTTTCTTATTAAATAATATCCGGGTCAGACCGAGATGTTACAGGTGCTTCTACTAGACTTATCCCCATGGATTTATTACTCTGACTTTTGGCTAACTACTTAGATTAGTAGTTTATTTTGTTGTATACACTTGAGATATGGACTCATAAATGTATTCTTTTGTATAGCACGTGTTGCTATTCTTTTGTATTATTGTGGATCTTTTTGACCACTACTCTGATATACACTTTCATGTGTTAGTTAGATATTCATATCTTCTTCTGCCTTTGTGATATGAATTATCTATGACTGATTTATGTTATGCTTATTTCTATATTTGTTTCCGAAGGATTTATATAGCCACAGTGTAGTAGTTTTGAGTTTGTATCGGTATGTAGGATTTCCTCTTGAAATAAAATGCATGTTTTACTATCTGACATATCGGTGCTCTCACAAAGCAATTACATGGATGGTTTCTCCTCAACAGCCTTATTCTCCGTGTTAGTCGACAGCATTACTCCGTAGTGTTCTTGGCTAGCGTGGGTATAGAGGTGGGGAGTCACACATGGAGTGGGCTCAGAGGAGTGGTTGAGGAAAGGTGGAATCGTGGCGAAGGTTTGTGCGAGATTTCATGATTTCCGGTGATCGGAAGAGATGGCAGGGATGATTTTCCTGATCGAAATTGGTTCCAGGTTTGGTCGAGACAGCTTGATTTTGATTCAGGATTTGTGTTGAACTTCGGGTGGTCAAGATTGTTAGTGGTGATGTTCGTGGTTGTGTGGGTGGTGTCGGCGATGATCAACGTGACGTTGATCATCGGTGCATGTGCACATTTTGTTGTGTGTGTCAGTTGTTTGGAGGAAGATGTTGTCTCAAAGGAAGACTCGGGGGGATAGAGGACTGATTGAGTTTGACTTCGAGTATGGGCGCAAGTGTAAAGTTAGCAGGTTTTGAATTTTAAACTAAACTAAACGAAAACTGAAAGGGTGAATGGAAGGTAACTCGGGTTAGACCCGAGTAAATCTTGGGGTTGACCCGAAGCAAGTCTTGAGCAAAGTATTAAAGATTTTAGAACAAAGTTTTTGAAAATTTTTAAAATACATTTTAGTTTAAACCTTCTTAGATAAATTACTTCATAAAATAATTGCTTTCCTCGATCATTGGTTGAGAAGTTGAAATTTGTTTTGATTTAAATTTTTTAAGTAAATTTTAAAGTTATTTTAAGCCTAGATTTGGAATGAGATTTTAAAGCAAGTTATTTGGGTTTAAATTGAAAATAGTTTTTACGGTTATTGGATAAATGTTTAAAGTTATTTAAAATTAGTTTAAAATTGATTTATTAAGTTAAAGGATTATTTTATTTCAAACTTAATTAAAATGATTTAATTTGGTTAAGTTAATTGTTATGTTAAAATGTTAGGGGTAATCAAGATATTAATAAGATAATGTTGTGTTAAGTTAATAAATTTGTAAATTAATTAAAGAGGAGCACTTGATGATGGATTAAGCATACATGCTTAATGAATAAATAAGTGTAATTACTTAGTAAAAGTGAATGATAGAAATTTGGGAATATAATTAATTAAAGAAATAATTACATAATGGGATGTAATCCGAGGGTAATTACTTAGTTAAATTAATTAGTTAAATAATTTCTCAGTGTAATTTATTGAAGGACTAATAAATTAATTAAAGAATTAATTTATTAAAGTAAGTAATGACAGAAAGTTTAATTTCTGTTTATGATTAATTATAGTTGATTAATCTTGCTCATAAAGGATTGAATGCGTTGGAATTAATGATATTTCAGATATGAAATATTAGTGATAGGATTTGGTTGGACGGTGATAAGGTGGTTACCTTTCTATGATGAATTATTGTGTAAAAATTGACATCATGTATATAAAGTGAATTGAATTTCACTTGAATAAATTGGATTTGAATGATATTGAATTCGTAGTGACCAGGGTCGGGTATCAGTATTACTCGAAACCACTTCGATTCTATATAAACTTGATATGTGAAATCAATAGGCTGGAGTAGAATGAGTTAAGTGAAGTGAACCATTTTATCTAAGTTTTGGTACTTAGAATTTGAAGTGTGAAATAAGTGATGTCTATAACAACTTGTGAAGTGAAAATTGATATAAGTTACCCGGGTTTTAAATAAGTTATATGTTTTGGTATTCCATGTTAGATGGGTTTACTCATGCTGGTTTCCATCTCGACCCGGGTGTTACTTTGATGTAATGCTTGGGTTAGACCGAGTATTACAGATTTTCAGGTAATGACGTTCTAGAGCTCAGGAGGCGAGCTGGATGGCTGGAATGTATGGAGTGTTTACCGCTGTGTATAGCATAGTTGGCTTGGACATGCTGTTTTAAACTCTCCGGTGTATTGTAATGGTTGTAACGCTGATGTATAAATGTATAAGTGTATTGATACAGTTCTTCTTTGTAAAAATATTATTTATGTGATATTATATTTTATCCGCTGCGAAGGTGAGATTCTGAGTTTGAGTTTTCTGTTTCTACTTCTTTCTCTTTCTTCTTTTCACTAACTATTTGGAATTTTCAGGATTGAAATTTCCGGGTCGTTCAGGAAGAAATTGCTACTGCTTTTGGTTTCATAATTAAGCGTTGTTTGCCCGACAAATAGGTACGTTTTCGGATTACGATTTATAGCGTTATTATTTTTTCCCGTGTTGGAATATATATATATATATATATATATATATATATATTATTTTAGAAAATATATGTTGTATATTGTTATTTTTGATAATATATTTTCTCCCGAGCCTCTCCGTACAAAGGAAAATCTACCGAAATTTTCCGTAAATTTTGGACTTAGAGAAATTTTGAAAAATGTTTTCCAAACTTTATTAATTGGAGTATAAAAGATTTAATGGTTATAAATTGGTATATTTTATTTAAATTAATTGATTTTGTAAATTTATTTGTTTATAAATTTAATATTTTAAATAAGATATATTGACCTCTTAATTCTTCTTTTCCCTTTTTTTCCTTTTCGGGTACGAAAAGTTTTGAGTGGGGGAGAGTGTAATGACCCATAAATTTCGATAATTAAATCTGTTGAATTAAAATAATTTTGTAATTAAATTTTAGAAAGAAATAAAAAATTTATGATTTATAATGAAGTAAATATTTAGAATGAATTGTAGCAATGGTTATTAAAAACTAATGTTTGACAATTGAATTTGAAAAAAATAAATAAAATTAAATAAGGTAAATTGTTACACTTGTGAATTAAATTGACAATAAGTAAATAAATGTAAGTGTTGTATAAATAAAGGGATTTGTACATAATTAATAATGATTGAATTGGAATTTAAATTAAATAAATGAGTACAAATAAGGGTTACAATAATGGGAATGAGAATATGGCAAGTAAATGAAAGGCAAACAATAGTAACCAGTTTATAGCATAATAATAGGCATAATATATAGATGGGAATTTAATTCAAATCAATGGAAATAATATAAATGCTATACTTAGCTACAAATTGGATATGTGGAAATAAATGTAAGCATTCAATTAATTAATGAATTTGAATTTCAATAAATGGTAATTGAATAAAAGTCAATGTTCTATAGGTAATCCTATTATTTGTTTGAAAGTAATAAATATAAAGTTAATTCAAATTTTAATGGTTACAATTGTATAAGTTACCTATTTGTTTAGTTCATAAAAATTTAATTTAAAAGCAATTGCAGTAATTGACTTAATTAGTGGTGATTGGATGGATTCAAAGTTATATTAACCAATGAAGTAATACGTAATAAATTGAAAATTTATATAATCAATGTAGATAAGTAATTATAATGTTTGTTGTTGATAATAAACGTTACCTTAATGGTAATTAATAAAACAACGGAAGTGTGAATGTATAAATTTCATAGAAACTAATGTATGTATAAGTAATAAATTGGTATAAGAATGGAATTAAGGTAAATTCATTACTTGGCTTTAACCCTTAATTAATGTGTACAATTGATAGAAGGACACATTTAGAAATGTAATATTTATTCAAATTAAGATGTAAATAGGTGTATATTAATGTAATGAAAAAATTAGCGTTATACATGAAATTATAATTTGGGTTGATAAGTAACGAACTTATAAATGCAATTAAAAGCAAATAGGTGGCAAATAATATAGGTTATTTGTTTATTTAGTGTGTTAAATAAACTTTGGAAATCAATTGTAATAAATCTAAAATTTACGTTTTGTTAACGTAAATTAATGTAACAATCGGAAATAATGTTAATTTTATTTATAAAAGACAGTTGGTTGAATAAAAAGAATGCAAAAATAAAGTTTTGTCAGTATGTTGAAGTTTAATGTATGATAATAGGTTTAATTGCAAATAAATTAAATTAAACATCTAAGTATTACATTAATAGAGATTTAAATGAAATCTAAGAATATTAAGATAATAGATTTTGAATCCAATGTTAATTTCATCCGTTTGATAATAATAAATTGAATAATAGAATGAAAAGTAAATTAATTGGAATATTGTAAATTAAATTTATAATTTCTGAATGTAATAAAAAATGAAATTTAACGCTGAAATTGATGCGTGAATCAACATTAAATTGACATCTAAATCTGTTTAAAATCATTGTAAATGATTAAGAAATGTAAATGATAAGAATTGTCAATTTTAGAATTTAAATTGGAAAAGTGATTTAATTAATTTATTTTTAATTTATCTAATTAATATAAAAATAGCCATTTTGGCAACTGACTTGGTTTTCGATGAAACTAGTTTCATCGGATCCATAACGGTGAATTATTGTAGGATTTCAGTTTCGTATCGGACTTGTCGTTCGATCGTATGGGCTTGAAACGCCTTGAAATCGACAAATTGAAATCAATTTGAAAATTTTGTTTTTAGCATAACTTCTTCATATGGTGAATTTGGACGTGAAACCTTTTCCATTGCGTTTAAAATATTTTAAAACACCTATTTTGATATACGGGTTGACCCAATTTCGTTCCGGAGTCAGAACGGGCTTTTTGGGCGACTTTATCGTTTAGCGCGTATACTAATCTAATCCATCTATTCTTTTTCAACCTTGTCTATAAATACCCGGTTATAAAGCCTAGCCTCTCTAATTCTCATTTGTCTGCACACACAATTTCTCTTCACCTCCTCATCTCAATGGCAGACAAACAAATTCAATTGCAATTCAAAAATCAAATTGAAATTTCAAACTCCTCAAAAAATTCAGGAAAATTATATATCGAAGCCCTCGATGTACGCAACTTAGATCTGCAGTTCGTTTTTGGTTTCGAATCACCATTTGTCCTAAAATCGCAAATCAAATTGCGGCCATTTGTCCTAAAATCGAAAATCAAATCGCAGTCGTTCGTTGGTGTTCTACGATCGTCGCCCGATCGACGAATCAGGATGTGGGTTTTATAGAGGGGCAAATGCATAGTTCATCAGTGGTATTCGCTTGGAGTTTCAACGGCTGGATCGAGCTGTAAAATTCAATTAGGGTTTATCAAGCGGCGGCAGCTGCTCGTGACGTGGAAGTGTAAGGTGTTCGGCGAACCATGGGGGTGGTCGCGAGTGTTAGCCCGTGCTTCTAGCCGAGGCGGCGGGGTTCGACTCGATGTGGAGGGCGCGGTGGATCGAGTGATGCGACGGCTAGTTTGATTCGAACGAGAAAAGAGGGGGGCTGTAGGGTTTCGTTTCTAGAGACGATGACGTGTATGTATGTTTATTTGTTTATTTTAAATTTAATTTTAAATCTTCTAATACGTATAACTTTCGCATACAAGGTCAATTTTATGCATGGATTTTTGCGTTGGGATCGTATCAGAATTTCAGACATTATGGCACAAGTTTGGATGAATTTGGAGACAGTCCAATTTTTGGGTTAAAATTGGATTTAAATTCAATTTAAATTCAAAACGTGAGTATTTAACCCACTCACAACTTCTAAATTTCTTATGTTTGTTAAATTAAATTTTTGTTGTGATTATGCATTTATTTATGACTTTTTCGTATATTTTTAATCATCATCTCAGTTACTGCATTTATTTAAATTAAATCGTTATTTGATTTATTATTGCATATAACTGCCAGTTAAATACCTATTATATATATTATCAGTTATCTATTGGTATTGATTGATTGTGATGGATGTGTGATCTGTTGATGTATGAATGGATGTTGTATTATATATTATTTTAAACTGCAAGTTGTTATGCATTTTATTTCATCCGGGATTGCGGTTTGAAATGATATATAACCATAATTTTATTTAAATTATGGATTGAAATGATAAATATTCTTATCACTTGACCATAGGAAAGAAAATTTTATACAGACACTGCGGTCTATATATAAAAATATTTTTAAATGGTTTTCTATGGTTTGTAAAGAAATATACGGTTTTATGAGGTATGGATTTGGATATTGTATAAATGTATTTTATATATAGTTAAATTCTTGGGTTTAAGCCATGAATAAGATTTGTTTAAAGTATAAATAAGTTAAATAATAAAGTTGGATTTTATTAAAATATAAGATGGTTAAGTATTTACTTAAAGTATATTTTTGTATAGAGTTTATATTGATTTTTATAAATCAAGGTCGAGAAGATAGTTTTGAAATTGATTGGAGATTTTATTTAATTAAAGAATTATATTTAATAAGAATCCTTTTGGAACTTACTGAAATTGAGATTTTAAAAGAATATGGGTTTATAACTTAATTCGGGTTTAAGGTGATTTGACTGAATAAACTGAGGAATATTTCGTTATTGAAAATTTAAGTTTTATTTAAAGGATATTGGATTTAGCAAGCAAATATTTCAAAACTAAATAATAGAAAAAGTGAAATTGGTGGATATATGAATTATAAAATTTATTTTTGAAATATCGAATATTTAAGATTTGAAGTATATTAAATTAAAATTTAGAAATTCGGGTTGTTTTGGAATTGATTTGTGGAAATTAAGAAGCTATTTTATTTTATAAAGTAATTTAACATTTAAACCATTTAAGTGGTGTAGTTATATTTCAAAGTTATGAAATTCAAAGTTTTATGTTTTGGAAGGCTATATTTCAAGCATTTGGTTTCGAAATATTTAACTTTGAAAATGTTATGGTATTAGAAAAGGATATATTTGGAAATGATATCATATTGATTTGATTTTAAAAGGGAAAATGATATCGTAATTATATGGTTTGGAAATGGATATTATATTCTGGTTTTGAAGTATAAATTATTTTGAAATGACCGCGGTGTTATAATAACATTTGGTTGTTGAAGAAACCGAGATCGGAAGTTGTCATACTCTCTGCCAACTCCGAAAACCACTTTAACAACCGTGTACGCGGTGGAGATTCCAAAATGAAGTAGGATGGTGGCGGTGTTTCCTTTGAGGTAAATACATGGACCCGACTCCCGTGAGTTGGAATAAGGTGGCTAAAACAGCGGCGATCGACGGGCTAATGAGGTAGCACCTTTGATCGGACACATCCCTTCGATATTATACTTTGACTTTTGGATTTATTCGGTGGACACTTTTGATTTTCTTTTTTTTGGGGTGTGGCTCGAGGTGGGCGGTAGCTGCGCGCTCCGCGTTACCACCGGCCCGGAAGCGTAATTGGTATATCTACCCTGGCATTGCCTAGTTGTGCCGTGTCACCTAACCTATCGCGCCTTGTATGATTTTGGTTTTCCACCATTGCCCGTGTGGTATCCTCTGGTGGCTTCCCGATCAGGAGGGACTATGATATTGGATGGACTACTGGGACTATTACGTGTTAAGGGATATATGGGTAACCCCTTAATGCTATTAAAAAGTAAGTTTATTTTACAAATAGACATTATTATAATAGCGAAATATTACTACATAGTAAATAGTTTAACGGATCCTAAGGAGATGTGAATCTCGTGCATCTCTTGAGTTACTGCACTCACGTTAGACACTGGATAGGAGATGTCAAATCCCGTAAACATCTCTGATGCCATTACACTCATATTTTTACCGTTGATTTAACTTACATAAGATCTTTTAGTTCCGACTCGAGTGTTTTGTCTTTTCAATTCGCTCAGGTCAGTCCGAGCATTTCAGGATTTGATGATTTTATTCTGCTGCATTATTATTTGTTTCTCTGGTATGTGTAACTCTGATATATATTTTATAAGAATAATCGAATATTTTGCAAACAGCTTCATGAACTGTATATTTGATTATTATATTTTATCATTCCGCTGCAAGATTCTATTTTGTTTATTTTTCCTTCTTTGCTTTTTCTTATTTACCCCATAACAATCCGCCCTTCTGTATGCTTTAAGTCCGACGTGTTTGGTTTATCGTCGTTTAAAGCATACGAAAAGGCGGGACGTTACATCAGCAGCGTCTGATCGAGTTGGATTTTGGTTGATTGGTGTGTTCCAGTTGAGGTCGATATAGCTTGTTTTCGAGTTTAGGCTTCGTGGTGATTTTGGGTCATCGGAATCGTCTCAAGGGAGGCTCGGCGACATGTTGAAGATAGCGCCGATGATCAGAATCCGGTGGCTGCGGCGTACATGTGCACGCATGTACCGGTGATTCTGGTCTGGGTTTGTTCGTTGAGTTTGGTAGTGATTTGCTATGTTAACTCGAAGGGTTATTCGAGTGTGGCTCAGGGAAGAAGCACGCGAGTGTGCTTTGTAGTTAGCTCGAGTTTTTGTTGTTTTGGTTTGGAAAACTATTTCCATTTTTTTTAAATCATGCTCAGATTTTAAAACTAAAATGAATTTCAAATTTTAGAAGCCAAACTGGAATTTTAAAATAAGTTTTAACTAGTTTTCAAAAGCGGTGTTTCATTTTTTTAAAATCAAAGCTTGAGTTTACAAATGATTTCAAATTTTAAAGTAAAAGCAAATTTTAAACAAAGTTTTAAGTTTTGTTTTAACAATAGTTTTGATTGATATATTTTTACTTTAAGAAAATCTTGTAAACTTTGTTCCATAATGTTTCAAATGAAAAGGGGTAATTTGTTGAAATTAAGTGTGATTTAAGTAAAAGAATTATTTGAATCTAATAATCAAAGAATGATGATTTTAATAAATAATATTCAAGCTTTTAAATATATTTATTTTAAATGGAAGTTAAGAGTTAAATGTAATAAATGTTTTATCTTAATTTAAATTAAGTTTTATTTACAAAAGTAATTAAAGTAAAATTACTTAATTAATTTGAGTAATTAAATTAAGGTAAATTGATTTGTGAATTAATTAAATATAACTAATTTCTTAATTAATATTTGATTAATCAAAGTTAATCAATTAAGAAATAATTAAGTAATAAGTAATTAGGGGTTAATTACTTAATGTTAAGAAGGTTATTAAAGGTAATTACTTAATAAAGTAATTAAAGTAATTAATTACATGTGTAATTAATTAAATTAATGTGATTAATTTTAATTAATTAATTAAGTTTAATTAATTAAAGAGGATTGCTTAGTGATGGATTAAGTATAATTGTTTAATGTAATTAATGAAGTCTAATTACTTAGCGAAGTAAATTAATAAATAATTACTCGATGTAACTAATTTAAATGGGTAATTACTTGATGGAAAGTAATTAAAGAATAATTACTTAGTGGAAGTAATTAAGTGTTAATTATTCAGTGTAATTAATTAAAGGATTTATTAATTAATTAAGAGGTTAATTGATTAATTAAGAATTAAGAATAATTAATGACTGAATGTGATTAATCAAGGTTGATTATTGAATGTGGTAAATTTATTGAAGGCTAATTACCGAATGTAATTAGAGAGGATAATTAGGGGATGAATAATTAATGGTTTGTAATTAGTTATTGTTAAGTAAGCAAGATTAAAAGTGATTAAAGTAATTAATTTGATTTAATTAGGAATGGGTGACTAATTAATCATGCTTATGAATGATTGGTTGATATTTCTGATACGAAATGTTTGTCATATGATATATTTGTCTTGAACAGTGATGATGTGGTTATCTGTCGATGATGAATTGCTGTGTAAAAAGTGACATCTTGTGATTAAAGGTTGAATTGAGTTTCACCTGAATAGTTGGGTTAAGATGGTATTGAATTCGAAGAGACCGGAGTCGGGTATTAGTAAATACCCGAAACCACTTCGATTTGTAGTCTATAATAATTTTGTTTAGGTTTGATATGTGAAATCTATAGACTGGAATGGAATGATTTAAGTGAGCTGACCATTTAATATAAGTTTGGTACTTAGAAATTGATAAGTGTAATAAACTATCGATTATACCAAACCTGTGAATTTGTAAAATTGATGCGAGTTTCCCCGGGTTTTATATAAGTTTTATGTTTTCGTATTCCATGTTAGATGGGTTTACTCATGCTGGTTTCCAGCCTGACCTGGGTATTACTTTGATGTAATGCTTGGGTCAGACCGAGTATTACAGCTTTTCAGGTAAGGATGTTCTGGAGCTCAGGAGACGAGCTAGATGGCAGGAACGTATGGAGTGTTTCCGCTGTATTATATTGTTGTATACATCTAAGACATGTTGATTGTATCTGTCCAGTGTTTGTATATATGTTGTAACTCTGATGTATTAAAGTGAAATTGACAAGTCCAGTTTTCCTTTGTATAACTATTATTATTTGTTATTATATTTTATCCGCTGCAAATGTGAGATTTTGGTGTTTCTGTTCTTCTTTTTCTTCTATCTCTTTCTTCTTTTCCCTAACTATCTGGAATTTTCGGGATCAAAAATTCCGAGTCGTTACACTTTATATCTTGAAATCTAAGGTCTTTATCACTTTTTAGTTGAATTTTTCTTATATATTATTGAGTTACTTAGTTCATACATTTCTTTTGTTGAATTTATTAGTAAAAAATATTTGATTCATGAACAAGAAGGTATGAGACTCGTGGGTTTGATTTCCCATACTTTCTTATTGTCAAGCGAGATAGTTTAAGGTAATTAATTAACGATTTACTCAAGTTTTTAAAAAATCTTGGTTAATAATGGATATATTATTATCTCATTTTACGTGTTATTACTACAGGACATGGCAAATATCCATTAACATAATTTTACGGTTGGTTAACTATTTAAGAATATATTATACATTATCATTATTATAGACAAAGTGAATAGTTAATGATTACATACTTATCACTGTATGAATATATTTTAAACAGCATATTATGTTATGGTTGTGAAGTTAAGAAAATATCGTTTACTACTTTCAGAGAATATTATACAACATAACAACAATACATACTACATTTGCAAAAATATGAAACTTTGATGCCTATGAATATGAGAACCTACACTTCCAAGTAAATATATCTTATATAACTATATATATATATATATATATATTCAATTGTGGTTGTAGTTTTATTTTTTATTAAATGCTAAAATTTGGAAAGCTTCTTATGGGAATGATCTTTTAGGATCCGTGAGGTAGAACATGCAAGGTAGAAGATGTAATCTTTGAAGAGATATAAATTATGAATCATATTTGAACTATGGAGCTTGCACAAGTTCCACATAGGAATTATAGTCTAAATTAAACGATTATAAACTAGGTAGTGCCAAGAGTATAAAATAGTTCAAAGATATAGATTGAATTTGCACATACTTATTTTAAAGAGATAATATGCTACCAATGTTCTTTTTAACATACATATCGAAAAACCTGTCATGTATGTAAGGGATTATTTTCATTTCAATAATATTTTAACCACAACCACCATTCAATAAAAAATTTATTAAGTATTAGGTATATTCACTTGAGTGTATAAGTTGTTCATTGGCATTAATGTTTCATAATACATAACCGCAATATTTCTAGCCTTTTGAAATTTCAAAGAAGTAAACTGTAAGTTCCTGTGTTGAAAAGGCTAATCAAATTTCAAGTGCAAAACTATTTACCTCAATGTGCAAAGTCATGAGTTCGACTCAAAGAAAATTCAAGTTAAAATGGATCTAGGTGGTAAAAATACGATAATTTAGGTATGTTTAAGATGAAGATTAATCTATACTATACTGTTAAATCAAATACCTTTATTTTGTGTCTTTTAAGGATTTGAAAATGGATCCAAGTTGTTCATTTAATAGTTTTTATTGCTCCATGTTTTAAATTCTTTGCAGCTTCCATTCCATCTTAGATTTTGTTCCAAACCACTATTAAGCTACTTTCCATATCAAGATTTACATTGTTCATGGACGAACATGTTACCACTTTAATAATCCAACATAAATAGAGCTGCATCTAAGAACCATGGACAAACACATACATGGTAGGTATAAGATCATTTGGCTACTTCTTTTACAGACCATTCCTCAGTTTGAAAATAGAAATGTTTTTCACCATTATCAAATTTTATTTTTTTCCTTGGATTAAAATAAAAATATAGTTTCGATGCCCTTTTAAGTTCAAAGAAAAATTGTAACAGCCTGATATTTTCAACCATTTGCATCCGCACATGTCGGACTTGAATTGCTCAAAATATTAGATTGTTAATTTATATATGGCAAAACTCAGCATATACAGTAAACAAATAATCACAGAATCACAAACACAGAGTAATATAACAATAAGCAGCGGAAACAAAAGAATGGTAGTTCATGAAGCTACTATATATATAACAGAGTTAAAATAAGATACAACAGAAGTCTCCAATACATAGAAGTCTCAATATCATAGTCAAGTACAAGATACGAATATAACACAGGAGTTAACTGAATAACTGCAAGCTGAATATATAGATGGATTTTCAAGCAAAGCTCCAACTCCAAAGGTGAGCCTCAAATGCTGTGACACTCAGTCTGACCCGAGCGTAAAGCAAAACACAAACACTCGAGTCAGGACTAACATTCTTATATCATTAAATCCAACTCAAGTGAAATATCAACTGAAATACAAGTAACTCAAAGGATGTTTAGGGTAACCATCCTCTAAGAATCCATGGAACTATCTACTATGTAGTAATATACGCTATTATAATAATGTCTAAAGTAAAGTAAACTATTAAAATAACGTTAAGGCATTACCCATTTCTCCCTTAACACATTTTTATACATTCCCATAGTCTATATAGTACTGTAACTTCCTGTAAACTAGGCTTATTAGAGGGCATTCCATAGGTATGGTATAAAACAAACTTGTAGTGGCTCAATATGGTAGGTGACATGGCATAACTATGCAAAGCCACGGTAGATATACCAATTACATTTATGGGCTAGTGGTAACGCATAGCAGCAACTACCGCCCACCTCGGAACACGCTCACAAATCAAAATCAAGGGTGGCCACCAAATCAATCACAAAGTCAAAATATAGTATCGAAGGAATGTGCCTGATCGGAGGAATTACCTCACTCGGCCCGTCGATTGCTCCCGTTCTAGCCACCTTATGACAACTCACGGGAGTTGGGTCCACGTATATATCTCATATAGGATCGTCGCCACCATCCTACTTCATTGTGGACTCTCCACCACGTACATAATTGTTTAAGTGGTTTTCGGTATTGGCAGAGAGTATGACAATATCCGATTGTAGTCTCTTTAACAACCAATCGTTATTATAACACCGCAGTCGTTTCAAAATAGTTTATACTTCAACACCAAAATATCATTGCCATTTCAAAACCATATCAATAAGATGTCATTTCCATTTCAAAACCATATCAATACAATATCATTTTCAAAATCATAGCACTTCAAAGTTATAACACTTTCTAAATCAAATCACTTGAAATTATAACCCTTTGGAAATCATAACACTTTGAAATCATAACACTTTGAAATCATAATAGTTTGGAAAACTATGACACTTTCCTTTAAATAGTTTAGTCATTAATAATAGTATATATAATAAAATAGGTTATAAAATAGTTATAAGTTGAAATAGTTTATATTAAAATAATTAGTATATTAAAATAATTTACATTAAAATAGTTTATATTAAAAATTGTTTACGTTAAAAATGATTTTCATTAAAATAATTTATATAAAAATAATTTATAAAGTAAAATATATAAATAGTTTTAAATATAATTTAAAAATACTTTATATAATAAAATAGATTCCTCAAATTTCACAAATCGATTCCAAATCAACTCAAATTCCAAAATTCAAATTTAATCAATTCTCAAATCATCAATTTCAATTCAATTCAGTTTCTCAATAAACCATTTCTATTTATATCGATTTCAAAAACATATTTGAACCACAAAATAAACCATCTTAATTTCAATATATTTCAAAGCTTTAAATATTCCATATTTTCAAAACTAAATTTGATACTTTCGTAAATATATATCAAATTCACTTTACTGTTGTTTAGTTTTGAAATATTTACTTAATCATTCCAATAACATTTAAATAAACTTCAAATTACAAATTTAAATCAACTAAATATCCCATTTCAATTTATGTAAATTTGAAACGCTCATTTAATTACCTTAAACCAAAATCTAGTCCTAAAATCATATCCTTTAAAATCTCAATTTCAATAAGTTTCAAATCGATTTAATTTAATAAAATTCTTAATTAAATACAATTTCAAATAATTTCAAATTTATCTTTCCAACCTTAGCTTATAAAAATCATTATAAAATCTATTTTAAAATATAATTTTTTTAAATAAATACTTAAATAATTATTAAATTTATTTATATATATTTAAATCTATTTATATATTTGAAAATAGTAAAATCATAAATAGATACTTAAAATTTATAATTTCAAAATTAACATATAACTATAAAATTTTCAAAACATAAAATTTAAAAATCTAAAATTTAAAACTTTAGAAAATACATTATATAGTATCTTAAAATAAATAATTATTAAAACTATATATTTCTTTCCAAAACCATAGAAATCATTTTCAAAATATTTATATATAGACCAACGGTGTCTGTATATAATTTTCTATCCTATGGTCTAGTGATACGGATATATATCATTTCAATCCGCAATTTAAATATAAATACGGGTATACATCATTTCAACCCGCAATCGTAAATTCAATTCAATGAAAATCGCTTGGGTTTATAATTTCAACCCATAACGATTTTCTCCTATTCTACAGATCGTTCGGGTATTTATCATTTCAATCCATAGGGAATTCTATACTAATAGGGAACTTGCAGAGTGAGAACATATATGATAATAATATAACAGGCATATATCATCAATGTAAATAACAGATAATGGTGTCAGATGTCATAGGTGAA
Organism: Allium cepa; assembly: GCA_030765085.1. Taxonomy (NCBI): domain Eukaryota; kingdom Viridiplantae; phylum Streptophyta; class Magnoliopsida; order Asparagales; family Amaryllidaceae; genus Allium; species Allium cepa. The sequence goes on from CM060946.1 coordinate 78,230,373, forward strand.
CAAATACAGATAATAGCATATATATAGAAATGTAAATAACTAACAGCGACATATTTCAATTGTCGTTTCAATTGAAATCAAATTTAATGGATATAACACATTAATCGTGAGTGATTGCGCACCTTTCGAGGCTAGAGGATAGACAAAGAAATTGAGTTATGAAATGTAAGCACGACTTCCAAAGCAAAGCAAGATTGAACGCGGATTGGACGAACAAGGCTTATAACCGAAATTGATGAGAACAAAGATATACAAAATTTAAAATCTAATATTTACTTATATTAAAATAAATTCCTCTATACAAAACCCAATATTTAATTTAAAACACATATGTATTAAAATCAAAATGTTTATAGGTATATACAAAAATCATTATTATATTTGAACCCATATGTTTAGAATATATATAATATAAAATTTAAAATCAATATCTCTTATAAAAATCAAAATAACTTATTTTATTATGATACATTTATAAACCCAAACAAATCATATGTACCTATATATATTCTGCCATAATATAACTTATATATAAAACTATATATATATATATATAAATCTATATGTAAAATTTACTTACGTATAACACTTGGAATAAAAATATATATACACATACACACACACTCTAATATATAACTAATTTATATGGACATATATACAAATTGTAAGTTAGCCATACAAGACAAGCACGATTGGAAATATATGGCTTATATATGTACTTATTAAAATGCAAAGTGCTAAAGTTATTATTATAAGTTATGCGAATAAAATAAAAAGAAAACAAAAGAAAACAGAAGCTTTTAAAATGAAAATTAATGCAACTACCCATCTTTATATACTCACATATTTATTGAATTCGACAGATCAAATTCCCATATATTCTTAACTATATATATCCTAAAACGCGAACAGAGTATAAGATGGACAAAGTATAACATATATAGACATAGTATATATATAGCAGCTACATTAACATTTTATATACAATTATATACAGACAGACCGCATATAAGCACCAAGATACGTATACAAAACAAACATGCAAGTTATGTTTGAAAACAATATATATATATATATATATATACACACACACACACACACACAATACAATCATATATGTAAGCTATTTATATATGCAAACAACTACATGTGTAATACATAAATATATATATGCAGATTCATTATATACATGCAGACATACTTCATATATAATTTTGGAAACACAACAGAGAATATAGTTTATAACATAGGAAATATATTTATAAAACCAATAGACCATAATATATAATCATACAGACATATATATTCTTATATATGCATGCAAACAAAAAATTTCCTCCAATAGAGCATATACATATGTATGCCTCATAAATATTATATATAAAATAAAACCGTTAAACGTAAGTCCCTTATTACATAGATTAATAGAGAACCATATTCCATTAACATATCAAAATACTATCATGTAATATGAAATATATAATACTGTAAGTAAAAGAAAAAATGAAAAACATATACAATACCTATATAAATAATAAGTGAAGGCACAGTGGCTATGAAGACAAGCCAGCGATGGAGGATCTGGGTTGTGGACAATCATGGAGAGAAGGCACAAGTGCTAGGGGATGATGGCTATAGATGTGGTGCTGGCTACGAGTACGGAGAAGAAAAGGAGGCGAGTTTTTAGGAGCTTTGGTGACTGGAGTGGATGTTGGTGAGGTCGATGGTTTAAGAGGAACGGGGAGGAGTTTGGATCGCTAGTGGTAATCGGATGCAAGGAGAAGGGGTGGTGGTTTAATGGGAGAAGAGGAGGGACCGGCATTTTGAGAGGGAGTGAGGGAAGAGGGAGGAGAAAGGCTCGGCCAATGCTAGTTGGAAGAAGGGGATATTTGTAACAACCCTAGATTTTGAATATAATTTAAATTTGACTTTAATTTATTTTGAAATTATTTTATTTTATTTTTATTTGTGAGATTTCATTTATAAATATTTTTAAAGTGAATAAAATTTTTCCAAAATTATTGCATTTATTTTCTATTTTTAAAGGCTAGTTTCCATTTTTCTACCATTTTCTTCATTTAATTATATTTAATTAAAATAATTTATTTATTCTTATGCATGCATTTTATTTTTGTGTTTTTATCCTTATTTATAAATATTTTTCAGGTACATAAATTTTTTCCAATATTCATTTCATTTATTTTCAAATTTTCAAGCCTAGTTTACAATTTTTGCTATTTTCTTAATTTAATTATATTTAATTAATATTTATTAATTTATTTTTGTTTATTTACTATATTTTCGTGTTTTTATCTATATTTATACATATTTTACATGTATTTAAAAAAAATCAATAAGAAATATGGATATATGAAGAGTTTTGTGACCTTTTGTTATACTTAGGCTTTTTGTATTCTTGCCTTTTCATTTCAACCAATACCTCTTCAATTTTTCTGCCATAACTCCCTACTCTTCAGCCAACCACTCCATTTCATTTCATGCGAAAGAAAATCTTCTCAACTCACAAAAACTTTCGGCCTCATCCTGTATAAAAATTTTGGTAAAAAGTTCTTCTTTCTTTTCACCTTTTATTGTTTTTGTTGTGATTTTGCACTTGCCTTCATCCTACTTATGTTCGGCCTGCCATCTCCATCACCTTAGTCACCTCCACCACCACCTATTCTAGTCATCATATCCTCCACTCCTCTGACCATCCCATGGACGAAGGTCCTTATGAGGTAAATCCATCTAAAAATGCACAAACTCCACTTGAAACTCCATAGCCGATCACTACTTGTTGCTACCACTCCACCATCATGCTTGGCTGACCCAAACACCACCCACTCAAGCCACAAACCTAAGTTTCAGACCATGCCACACCTGTAGTTGACCTTCCAAGATCTGGCCGTGCCCATCCATGCTTGGCCGAAGACATCCATGCCTTGAAACCACTTGTATTTGCCTTGTTTTGTGAATTCAAGCACATATGTCTTCATCTCCTTTGTAATTGCTTTGGCCGACCATAACATGACCATAACCTGATCCAAAACCATCTCTTTGCTGTGCCTTTCTGTAACATTCCTGAAAATTCATTAAGTTTAATTTGGCAATTAAATTAATTTTTGAAAATAAATTGTGAATTAATTAGAAAATTTTCTAAGATAAATAAATAAATAATTTGATTATAAATAGAAATTTATATTAGAAATTTAAGGATAAGTGATTTATAAAATAAATATTGAGTTTCAAAATAAAATGTATTAGAAAAATAAAAATAGAATTTAAAAGCTTGAGATTAATAAAATGATAGTAATAGTTGTTTTCTAAAATATTAATTTTTATTTGGAAGATTTATTAATTTTCATAATATTATTTTTAAGTTAAATTTTCATACATAAATAAGTGTGACTAATTGTTAATATGAAATCAGAGTGTTTGAATCCATTCTTTTCTTTTGTAGAATTGTACAAAATAAATAATAAAAAAATATATGAATGTAAATGGTGTAAATATAAATTTTTAAATAAATGTATGAACTAAGTTTAAATAATATTGGTCATAAGGATTGAATACATATTGGAATTGATTTTAAATTTTAAATGATATGTTTTAAAATAATTGGCATTTAAAAAATCATTGAAGTGTAACTTGTATAATGTAAAGATTGGTTAGAAACAATTCTTTTAAACTTTGTGTATATGTATATACAAATGGCATCATTGCAGTTATAAAATAATCAAATTTAAAATTACAAAAAGAAAGAAATAACATTTTTTTTCAGCTATGAAACAAATAAAAGAAGACAAAGATAATCAATGGCATATCTTTTGCACACTAGAGAATATCATTAGCCACCAAACACCCCCTATCAGCCACCAATCAAATCTGCAAATCAAAGATTTGGACAAGAAAAAAATAATAATAAAATAAAAAGCATAGATATCAGCTGAAGATCAAGCTTGTTTACAAAACAAAAACAAAAAAAAAATCTCAACATCCAAGAAAAATAAAGTAGAAGATCTTGCAAATCTTAATAACCATCAAACCAGATCAGCGAAGGGTCATCTCAAATAATAGGATATAGAACAAAACCTGGAAGCAAATGCAAGATCATTTCAAAATCAAGCTTCAGTTTACATTTGTTTCCAGCATGTTTAAATTCAAAGTAAAGAAGCAACTCAGTAAACATGCAAGTTCAAATCTGGAAATTGAGGCAAAGTTCAATATTCAACACAAACCAGAAGATCAAAACTAGATATTCCAGTTGAAGAAATAAAGTAGAAAGAAAATTGGAAAACCAAATTATGGGAAATCAACCTGAAGTTAAATCAAAAAAAAAATGGATGCTTCAGTCTTTGGCCAGAGATAGTGCAGATCCTCTTAAGCAATTCAAAGGCCAATAAATTTCTTTTTAATTTTTTTTTTTTTTTGAGTTTGAAGTTGTTACACAATATTAAAGTAGAGAACTTAAACAACCTTGTAAATCAGTTGCAGGAAAACAAATCAAGTTTAAGGGCTAAAGTGATTTCTGGTTTGCAACTGCAGACCATATATCCCTGCACCCAAGAATTTAAACTGTAGGTAAGTAAATTAAAATTTTTGTTATTGATGAAATGAATAAACAAATAAATAGTGATTAAGCAAAGATTTGATTTACAAGTTCCAGATTCAAGCCTCAGGCAAGACCAATCAAAAATCAAAACAAGGAAAAAGAAAAAAAGAAGAAGCAAAAGCCTGTAAACTCAAACTGTTCTCTGTCTTTCTTCATCAAAATCATCCAGGTGAGCAAACTGTTTCTTTAAGCCTAATTTAGTTGATCAGTTGTGATGTTGTGGTGAATGTTTGATTGTGTGATGGGAAATGTTTGAATGGATGCAAATTGGTGTGTATATGTTTATAAATAAGTGTGTGTTGAAGTTGCATGTCTGTATATATCTATATACAGGCCTTTGTTCCATCAATGTGAGCAAATCCTTAACTTTACCTACATCCTGGTTTGCATACAAGTAGGATTGATGTTTGTCTGTAAATAAGTTTACATATGCTGTGATATGTGTTTGGATGTTGATATGAATATGCTTGTGCATATAAGAATACAGACATATGCTTTTGTTTTCTAGTTCCAGGTTTTTCAAAAACTGTTCAAAACCAAATTTCTTCTTCTCTGTCTTCAATTCAAATCATCAAAATTCTTTTTTTCAAACCTTGTTTAGCTTTGATCCTTAAAAGGAAATTGACTACGGCGTTACAATGTTATTTTTAAAAGTTGTCTCAAATGAAAATATTTGGTAACTATTCAGAGAACAAGTGATTACAGTGGAAATCATATGCAAGTTGAAAATTAACATTCGAGTTTTCGAATTTGGATTTCATAATATGATTTTTAATAGGAAAAAATGATTTTTAATGATAAAATCAAGATTTTAAAGTTGTTATTTGAAGAGAAATCACAAGTTGAACAAATTTGACATTTTATAACAATCTGATGATCGGCAATGAGTTAGTAGTCAGGATTCATGGTGAAGAGAGCTTGGATGCGGGAGAATCATGGAAAAATACTCGTGAATTATATAAAATGCCGGGGTGATGGATTGACGTGATTTTAGGATTCTGCACTCTGATATTGTCGACAATGTTTGGGACAGGATATCTGAAACTGCAAATAGAAAAAAAAATCAGATCAAACTTCGAACTAGGAAGGAAAATGCAAGTTCGACTTAGCTTAAATCAAGGCAAAGTTTGAAAGCAACTCTCAGTTTCTTAAATCATAAACATCTCCAAATCAGTTTCAGATTCAACTACAAAAGCCTGTGAAATTTTGGAGCTTGAAGCATCCTCAACTTGGAAAGCATGCAGTGGATTCCTAAAGCAAATTCAAGATCAAAGTAAACAAATGCAATGCAGCCTGAAAGCAGGGTTGAAACAATATCATAGCCAATTCGAAATCCCTCCTCTTCAAGAACTGCAGATTTATAAAGGAAACAAAGCTGCAGTTCTTTTGGCCAGAGTATGCAAGAATCTCTGGAATAAGTTAAGTAAAATCTTTTTAAAAAAATTTGAATTTCATGTTGTAAATCAGTAAGTAAATACAATAGAAAGTAAGCAAAGCTTCTTCTTACAACTTACAGATCTAAAACTCCAAGATTTAAAGAAGTTAAAAAAAGGGTTTCCAGGCTCAAAAACATTCTCTGTCTCTGTCTTTCTTCATCGAGATCTAGGTGAGCAAACCTTTTGTCATTTATATACACTTGAAGTTGCTAGTATGTTGTGAATGAGCATGCCTGAATGTGTGAACACTTGTTTTTTTTTATGGCTTGTGCATGTCTATATAAACAGACATATTATTCTGTTGTTCATATATAAGTTCCAGTTCCCTTCAAACTAAACTTTTACTGCCATACAATTTAAACATTGATCTCTAATTTGAAACTGTCTGAAACATCAAAGATTGAATTTTAAAAGTAGTGTAAGTAAAGACAATTAGTGATACTCTGGAAAAGGATACATAACAGTAGAAGGAAATTACAAGGATACACATTCTTCTTCCTCCTCTGTTCAACATTTTAACAGACCTACCCACATTTGGTATCAGAGCCAGGTTTTAACTGCAGAGAAGCTTTCTCTGTTGTATAAAAATTTAAACAGTAAGTAAAAAAAATAAATTAAAATTGTTGTTATCAATGAATTAAGTAAACAAATATAATAGAGACTAAGAAAATTTGTATTTAAAAGTTGCAGACTTAACTTCAAGATTTAAAGGAAAGAAAGAAAAAGGGAAATGTTTGAATGGATGCAAATTGGTGTGTATATGTTTATAAATAAGTGTGTGTTGAAGTTGCATGTCTGTATATATCTATATACAGGCCTCTGTTCCATCAATGGGAGCAAATCCTTAACTTTACCTACATCTTGGTTTGCATACAAGTAGGATTGATGTTTGTCTGTAAATAAGTTTACATATGCTATGATATGTGTTTGGATGTTGATATGAATATGCTTGTGCATATAAGAATACAGACATATGCTTTTGTTTTCTAGTTCCAGGTTTTTCAAAAACTGTTCAAAACCAAATTGCTTCTTCTCTGTCTTCAATTCAAATCATCAAAATTCTTTTTTTCAAACCTTGTTTAGCTTTGATCCTTAAAAGGAAATTGACTACGGCGTTATAATGTTATTTTGAAAAGTTGTCTCAAATGAAAATATTTGGGAACTATTCAGAGAACAAGTGATTACAGTGGAAATCATATGCAAGTTGAAAATTAACATTCGAGTTTTCGAATTTGGATTTCATAATATGAATTTTAATAGGAAAAAATGATTTTTAATGATAAAATCAAGATTTTAAAGTTGTTATTTGAAGAGAAATCACAAGTTGAACAAATTTGACATTTTACAACAATCTGATGATCGGCATGGAGTTAGTAGTCAGGATTCATGGTGAAGATAGCTTGGATGCGGGAGAATCATGGAAAAATACTCGTGAATTATATAAAATGCCGGGGTGATGGATTGACGTGATTTTAGGATTCTGCACTCTGATATTGTCGACAAAGTTTGGGACAGGATATCTGAAACTACAAATAGAAAAAAATCAGATCAAACTTTGAACTAGGAAGGAAAATGCAAGTTCGACTTAGCTTAAATCAAGGCAAAGTTTGAAAGCAACTCTCAGTTTCTTAAATCATAAACATCTCCAAATCAGTTTCAGATTCAACTACAAAAGCCTGTGAAATTTTGGAGCTTGAAGCATCCTCAACCTGGAAAGCATGCAGTGGATTCCTAAAGCAAATTCAAGATCAAAGTAAACAAATGCAATGCAGCCTGAAAGCAGGGTTGAAACAATATCATAGCCAATTCGAAATCCCTCCTCTTCAAGAACTGCAGATTTATAAAGGAAACAAAGCTACAGTTCTTTTGGCCAGAGTATGCAAGAATCTATGGAATAAGTTAAGTAAAATCTTTTAAAAAAAAAATTGAATTTCATGTTGTAAATCAGTAAGTAAATACAATAGAAAGTAAGCAAAGCTTCTTCTTACAACTTACAGATCTAAAACTCCAAGATTTAAAGAAGTTAAAAAAAAAAGGGTTTCCAGGCTCAAAAACAATCATTCTCTGTCTCTGTCTTTCTTCATCGAGATCCAGGTGAGCAAACCTTTTGTCATTTATATACACTTGAAGTTGCTAGTATGTTGTGAATGAGCATGCCTGAATGTGTGAACACTTGTTTTTTTTTATGGCTTGTGCATGTCTATATAAACAGACATATTATTCTGTTGTTCATATATAAGTTCCAGTTCCCTTCAAACTAAACTTTTACTGCCATACAATTTAAACATTGATCTCTAATTTGAAAATGTCTGAAACATCATAGATTGAATTTTAAAAGTAGTGTAAGTAAAGACAATTAGTGATACTCTGGAAAAGGATACATAACAGTAGAAGGAAATTACAAGGATACACATTCTTCTTCCTCCTCTGTTCAACATTTTAACAGACCTACCCACATTTGGTATCAGAGCCAGGTTTTAACTGCAGAGAAGCTTTCTCTGTTGTATAAAAATTTAAACAGTAAGTAAAAAAAATAAATTAAAATTGTTGTTATCAATGAATTAAGTAAACAAATATAACAGAGACTAAGAAAATTTGTATTTAAAAGTTGCAGACTTAACTTCAAGATTTAAAGGAAAGAAAGAAAAAGGGAAATGTTTGAATGGATGCAAATTGGTGTGTATATGTTTATAAATAAGTGTGTGTTGAAGTTGCATGTCTGTATATATCTATATACAGGCCTCTGTTCCATCAATGTGAGCAAATCCTTAACTTTACCTACATCCTGGTTTGCATACAAGTAGGATTGATGTTTGTCTGTAAATAAGTTTACATATGCTATGATATGTGTTTGGATGTTGATATGAATATGCTTGTGCATATAAGAATACAGACATATGCTTTTGTTTTCTAGTTCCAGGTTTTTCAAAAACTGTTCAAAACCAAATTGCTTCTTCTCTGTCTTCAATTCAAATCATCAAAATTCTTTTTTTCAAACCTTGTTTAGCTTTGATCCTTAAAAGGAAATTGACTACGGCGTTACAATGTTATTTTCAAAAGTTGTCTCAAATGAAAATATTTGGGAACTATTCAGAGAACAAGTGATTACAGTGGAAATCTTATGCAAGTTGAAAATTAACATTCGAGTTTTCGAATTTGGATTTCATAATATGATTTTTAATAGGAAAAAATGATTTTTAATGATAAAATCAAGATTTTAAAGTTGTTATTTGAAGAGAAATCACAAGTTGAACAAATTTGACATTTTTATAACAATCTGATGATCGGCATGGAGTTAGTAGTCAGGATTCATGGTGAAGATAGCTTGGATGCGAGAGTGTGTTACAGTGGTATCAGAGCTGATGGTTAAAACCATAGCTTAGGAGTATAACGCATTAAGTAGCTCATTAGAGATAGGGTGAAGTATACCCTAGAATGAGTGATCCCTAGGATATCCGTTCGAATGCCTCAGTTAATTCTCTTACTATTCACTGATAGTAAGTATGAGTGCGAGAAGAGGGCGAGATAGGGGACAGGGGAGTACCACTACAAATGGTCAATACCCTGCAATAGCGGAAACAACTTTTCTCTATCAATCTCCTTTGATTCGATTCTCAATTCTTTCTATTGCTTCGTGACAGCTACAGAAAGGAGCTTCGGTGTGATGGTGGCCCTACGAATCGTTGCAGGAAATTCTTACTTTGTATCTTCATCCGTTTCTTATCAGCTTTTCGTTCTAAACTCTAATGAATTTGAAGATTTAAATTAAATAAATTGAAAATTTTAAATTAAGTTAAATTGATTAACAAATATAAAGCTAAACTTGAATTGTATAAATAAAACGATATCGATTAAAACCAAATTTAAAATTGTAATTTAGTGTGTATATCAAAGTCCATATACTTTGGGGTATTCCGACCCGAATTTGGTATCCATATCTAGCATTTGGGAATTGTTAAAAATTAAGGCTATCTATCTTTTCTCTGGGATCTGATATATTCTACGAACGATTTTATCCCTTCGAACTAATCAATGCCCTAACATATTCGTAGACCGGTGGACCCAAATATCTTGTGAAATAATTATATGAGTTTGTTCTCCTATTGTCGATATTCTGATTTGGTAAACCGAATGCAGAATAAATATTTCGATCTGATCTGATCAATCATTTCTCTATCTTTCATCTTTTCTTTATTGTCTCCTTGCAATTTCGAGGACGAAATTCTTTTAAGGGGGGAAATCTGTAACATTCCTGAAAATTCATTAAGTTTAATTTGGCAATTAAATTAATTTTTGAAAATAAATTGTGAATTAATTAGAAAATTTTCTAGGATAAATAAATAAATAATTTGATTATAAATAGAAATTTATATTAGAAATTTAAGGATAAGTGATTTATAAAATAAATATTGAGTTTCAAAATAAAATGTATTAAAAAAATAAAAATAGAATTTAAAAGCTTGAGATTAATAAAATGATAGTAATAGTTGTTTTCTAAAATAATAATTTTTATTTGGAAGATGTATTAATTTTCATAATATTATTTTTAAGTTAAATTTTCATACATAAATAAGTGTGACTAATTGTTAATATGAAATCAAAGTGTTTGAATCCATTCTTTTCTTTTGTAGAATTGTACAAAATAAATAATAAAAAAATATATGAATGTAAATGGTGTAAATATAAATTTTTAAATAAATGTACGAACTAAGTTTAAATAATATTGGTCATAAGGATTGAATACATATTGGAATTGAATTTAAATTTTAAATGATATGTTTTAAAATAATTGGCATTTAAAAAATCATTGAAGTGTAACTTGTATAATGTAAAGATTGGTCAGAAACAATTCTTTTAAACTTTGTGTATATGTATATACAAATGGCATCATTGCATTTATAAAATAATCAAATTTAAAATTACAAAAGAAAGAAATAACATTTTTTTCAGCTATGAAACAAATAAAAGAAGACAAAGATAATCAATGGCATATATTTTGCACACTAGAGAATATCATTAGCCACCAAACACCCCCTATCAGCCATCAATCAAATCTGCAAATCAAAGATTTGGACAAGAAAAAAATAATAATAAAATAAAAAGCATAGATATCAGCTGAAGATCAAGCTTGTTTACAGAACAAAAAAAAAATCTCAACATCCAAAAAAAATAAAGTAGAAGATCTTGCAAATATTAATAACCATCAAACCAGATCAGCAAAGGGTCATCTCAAACAATAGGATATAGAACAAAACCTGGAAGCAAATGCAAGATCATTTCAAAATCAAGCTTCAGTTTACATTTGTTTCCAGCAAGTTTAAATTCAAAGTAAAGAAGCAACTCAGTAAACATGCAAGTTCAAATCTGGAAATAGAGGCAAAGTTCAATATTCAACACAAACCAGAAGATCAAAACTAGATATTCCAGTTGAAGAAATAAAGTAGAAAGAAAATTGGAAAACCAAATTATGGGAAATCAACCTGAAGTTAAATCAAAAAACAAAAATGGATGCTTCAGTCTTTGGCCAGAGATAGCGCAGATCCTCTTAAGCAATTCAAAGGCCAGTAAATTTCTTTTTAATTTTTTTTTTTTTTTTGAGTTTGAAGTTGTTACACAATATTAAAGTAGAGAACTTAAACAACCTTGTAAATCAGTTGCAGGAAAACAAATCAAGTTTAAGGGCTAAAGTGATTTCTGGTTTGCAACTCCAGACCATATATCCCTGCACCCAAGAATTTAAACTGTAGGTAAGTAAATTAAAATTTTTGTTATTGATGAAATGAATAAACAAATAAATAGTGATTAAGCAAAGATCTGATTTACAAGTTCCAGATTCAAGCCTCGGGCAAGACCAATCAAAAATCAAAACAAGGAAAAAGAAAAAAAAAGAAAAGCAAAAGCCTGTAAACTCAAACTATTCTCTGTCTTTCTTCATCAAAATCATCCAGGTGAGCAAACTGTTTCTTTAAGCCTAATTTAGTTGATCAGTTGTGATGTTGTGGTGAATGTTTGATTGTGTGATGGGAAATGTTTGAATGGATGCAAATTGGTGTGTATATGTTTATAAATAAGTGTGTGTTGAAGTTGCATGTCTGTATATATCTATATACAGGCCTCTGTTCCATCAATGTGAGCAAATCCTTAACTTTACCTACATCCTGGTTTGCATACAAGTAGGATTGATGTTTGTCTGTAAATAAGTTTACATATGCTATGATATGTGTTTGGATGTTGATATGAATATGCTTGTGCATATAAGAATACAGACATATGCTTTTGTTTTCTAATTCCAGGTTTTTCAAAAACTGTTCAAAACCAAATTGCTTCTTCTCTGTCTTCAATTCAAATCATCAAAATTCTTTTTTTAAAACCTTGTTTAGCTTTGATCCTTAAAAGGAAATTGACTACGGCGTTACAATGTTATTTTTAAAAGTTGTCTCAAATGAAAATATTTGGGAACTATTCAGAGAACAAGTGATTACAGTGGAAATCAAATGCAAGTTGAAAATTAACATTCGAGTTTTCGAATTTGGATTTCATAATATGATTTTTAATAGGAAAAAATGATTTTTAATGATAAAATCAAGATTTTAAAGTTGTTATTTGAAGAGAAATCACAAGTTGAACAAATTTGACATTTTTATAACAATCTGATGATCGGCATGGAGTTAGTAGTCAGGATTAAGGGTGAAGATAGCTTGGATGCGAGAGTGTGTTACACTTTCCAGCCCATAGCTGAAGCACAAATGGTTGAAAGTAAGTGCAAATACTTTGGCTTTGTATTGTGCATTCATTTATAACATTGTTTAATTGTATATTGGTTTGAAACTTATGTTGTTTATAATTGTATTGTTTTGTTTGAATGTGTTTAAGGCAATTAGCCTTGTCTCTCGCACACTCAAATCATTGTCGTGCTTTCGTTCCTCTGAAGGTCTTTGTTGTGTGCTTTGGTTGTTGTCTTCAGCTTATACCGGTGAGTTATTCCCACCAGACATTTTTATACTTATGTGACTAGTAAACTGATCACATTTGAATTGTAAACTCATATCACCATGCTATATCTGCTATGCTATGATTATATGATGTTCACCCATGCTTAAACACCTGTTATATCATCTGTTATAGTTATATAACGCTATTCTATTATTTATATCAGTTTATCACACGACAAGTTCCCTTTAGATCAGAATCACTATGGGTTGAAATGATACATACCCGAACGAACTTTAGAATAGGGGAAAATTGTTATAGGCTGAAATGAAAGGCTTGAAAAATTTTCAACTATTTCATTTTACTTGGGACTACGGGTTTGAAATGATAAAACACGGGTTTTCTTTGTAAATTACGGATTGAAATGATATATTATCCGTATTCACTTTACCTAGGCTAGAAAATGATATACAGATCCGTGGTTAAAATATGTTTTTATAAAAATTTTAAAATAAGCTTGAAATGTAAATATTATAATATTTTGATTTAAAACTTAATTAAAAATGAATTTTGTAAAGTATTATTGATTTTCTAAGAATTTATAAGTGAAATAAATAAATGGTAAAGTTAGAAATTTGAAATATAAGTTATTTTGGAAATTTTGATTTGGTTATAAATGGAACGTAAATTAAGTAGGAAAATATGATAAATAGATACAAATTTTTTATTTAAATGAATTTAAATAATTTTTATAAAGTATTAATGATTTTTTAATAAGTTAAAAAGTTAAATAAATGAATGTTTAGATTGAATTTTGAAATATAACTTAAATTGGAAATTTATGAATTTTGTTTAAAGGTGAATTTCAAGTTGAATAAATAAAATGAGAATAAGTTATATTTGGGAATGTAAACTTAAATGTTAAGTTAAAATTTAATTATAAAGAATTGAAATTGAATGTGTGAATTTAATATGTGAATTATTATTAAATATTGATTTTTGAACGAATATTTAACTTTATAAAATCATGAATATAAGGGTATTTTAAATGATTGTCTTAAAAGTGAAAATATATGATTTTATAAGTTTAAAATGATTTAAATAAAAATTTAATTGTTTGTGAAATTATATTGAATATTTGAAATATAATTAACAGCATTTTTGGAACGCAATTATTTCTAATGTAAAGGATATTACAGTATTTGTAAATGTTGTAGTTGATATAAATGCACCAAATGGCTAAATTTAATTAAGGGATATTATAGCACTTTGTAAGTGCTATAATTGTTGAATTTAACTAAGGTTTTATTTGAACTAAATTAACCCTATTACATCATTGTAAATATTGTCTTTTGTTAAATTGAATTGTTTTGAAAGTAACTTTCTGTAGTAGTTTCCAAATGCTGCGAAAGGTGAATTTTCATTGTTTTGATAAATTTTAGTGAATAAATGAAATTTGAAAGGTTAAAATTTTGGAAATTTAATAATTTAATTATTACATGTAATAACTTCATTTTAATGATTTAAATGATGTAATTCGATTTGAAATATAAACTATTTTGAAATGTGAATTGAAATGGTATTTTAAATTTGAATTAAATGAATGTGGTTTTGAAATGATATGACAAGTTGGATATTTTGAAATGGATTTGAAATGATATTTAATTATTAAATGATATTTGATTTTTGGAATATAAATACCATTTTTAAATTATAACCACGGGTTATAACAACGATTGGTTGTTAAAGAGACCGGGATTGGATATGGACATACTCTCTGTCGATACCGAAAACCACTTTAACAAATGTGTATGCGGTGGAGATTCCAGAATGAAGTAGGTTGGTGGCGACGTTCCTGAGGTACATTACGTGGACCTCACTCCCGTGAGTTAGCTTAAGGTGGCTAAAACAGGAGCGATCTCGGGCCAAAAGAGGTAGCACCTCTGGCCGGACACACTTCTTCGATACCATTCTATTACTTGTTGTGATTGATTGGGTGCACCCCTTGATTTTAGAGTGCTGTTCGGGGTGGGCGTAGTGGCTGCTACATTACCGCCAACCTGTATGCGTAATTGGTATATCTACCCTGGCATTGCCTTGTGTGCCGTGTCACCTACCATACCGAGCCTTTACTACGAATTTGTTTTCTCCCGTAGCCCGTGTGGTATCCTCTAATAGTCTCCCGATCTGGAGATACCATGATATTGGGTGGACTACTGGGACTATTATGTGTGAAGGGTGATATGGGTAAGCCCCGAACGCTATTTTAAAGTAACTTTATTTTACTGTAGACATTATTATAATAGCATGATATTACTACATAGTAAATAGTTTAACGGATCCTTAGAGGATGGGCGGTCCCAGGCATCCTTTAAGTTACTTGTACCTTGTTACAGTTCACTTGAGTTGGTTTACATTATATAAGTATATATTGTCCTGACTCGAGTGTTTTGTGTTTTGCTTTACGCTCGGGTCAGCCTGAGTATTCACAGCTTTGGATTCTCTTTCTGGAGATGGTCTTTGTTGGAGATTCTGCCTATCTATATTTATATTTGTTCCTGTTTTAGCTGTTCTAGTTTATCTCATGTATTAGTGAACATCTATGTATTTGGAATTTCTATTATGTTGTTTTCAGACTGATATTATGTATTTTTTTGAGACTTTGTTATAGTAGCTTCATGAACTATTATGTTATTTTATATTCCGCTGCGAGTTATTCTGATTGTTCTGTGTCTGTGATTCTTTGTATTTGATTTCATTTGCTCCAAATTTATTTACAATCTATTATTTTGCGTCATTCAAGTCTGACATGTGTGGTTTATTATCCTTTTGAATGGTACGAAATACCGGGTCATGACAGTTGGTATCAGAGCTTTGGTTTTTGGCAAACCATTGCCTCTGCGGAGTAAAAACTCATTAGAGACAGGGTAAAGATACCCTAGAATGAGTGAAATCAACCTCAGAATCATATCTTTGTGAGAGACGTATTTTTAAAGTATAAATGATTTTTTAAATGTTTTCAAAAAGATTTTCAAAGATAATTTTGATATACAAAATATTTTCTTGTTTTAAAGGATTTTCAAATGTTTTCTAACTTCTTATCTTTTGTATCTACCTTGTTAGATTTTTTTCTTTCTTTAGGATATTCATCCAAGTGAATTCTCTTGTTTTATCTTAATTTATCTTTGGTTTGTCTTTATCTTGTCCTAAATTCATTCTTGATTTTTCAAGATGAATCGAGGAAATGCCAGAGGTAGGGGTCATGGTATTGCCCCAGCTCCTCAGCCTGTTTCTCCTGTTCGATTCACTATTCTCTGCAAGAAATTCAATCAACTCCATGGAACCCCATTCATCGGTTCAGAGAGCATCATTGAGGCTCAACGGTGGTTGCGTTGTCTTGAGAGGATATTTACTGGTCTTGAGATTGCTAATGCCCAGAAGCGTCAGTTAGCAACTTGGTAGTTGCGTGATTCTGCTTTAGATTGTTGGGAGTCCATTACGGCTAACGTCGTCGAGGCTGATATCACTTGGAAGCAGTTTAGCTATCTTTTGTGTTATCTTAATTTTGTTCCTATTTTCCTTTCTTTTGAATCTATCTTAAGCTTGTTTTCTCTATCTCTTTCCAGGGAGGCTTTTGTGGCAAAATGGTTGCCAAAAGCCAAGAAATCCCAGCTTTATCGTGAATTTATGGATCTTAAGTAGGGTAGCATGACTTTTGCTGAGTATGAGAGGAAGTTCAACGAACTTTCCAACTTCGGTCCTAGCCTGATTGATACTCCTCTCAAGAAGAATGGAAATTCATTACTAGTGCTCGTCCAGAGTATTATAGTCGCCTCATTTCTCATGTTCATGGCTCTTTCACCCAGCTTATGGATATGACTATTCGCTATGAGAACCCCACATCTAATGGTCCTGCCGTTTCTGGTGCTCCTCCCTCTTAGTCTTCCTCTGCTAATTCCAAGAAGCGTAAGCCTAATTTCCATCAGCAGAAGAAGAATTGGGTAAAGCGTCCTGGTTTGGTATCTACATCATCTGCTCATGTTCAAAGGCAACCAGTTGATCTTTGCTCTACCACTTGCTTTAGGTGTGATCAGAAGGGAAACTATGCCAATAGCTATCCTACCTTAGTTGGTGCAGCTGTTCCTCCACCTTCTCAGTTGGCTAGGCGTGATCTCTGCCATATCTATCTCCAACCTGGTCATTTTAAGAAGGATTGCCCTACCCAGCAGAGGGGTACGCCTTCTGGTATATTTGCTATCACTTCTGCCTCATCTCCAGTTCCTCCACCTCCCCCAGCTCCTAATGATGACCAAGGTACTCTCCAAGGTTCATTTACTTTATTCCATCATACTGCTCGTGTTTTGTTTGATACTGGAGCTTCCCACAGTTTTATATCTATTGATTTGTGTGATAAGTTTGAGCATCTCCTATCTCCTGAGTATGCTTCTGTTCCATTATGTGTTTCAAATCCTATTGGGGGTCCTGCTAACCTTAATCGAATTTGTAAGCAAGTGAAACTTCTCCATTCTGATCATCGCTTCTGTGGTGATTTTTATGTTCTAGGCTTCGATGCTTTTGATTTATTGCTTGGTCAGGATTGGTCAGTGAATCATGGTGCTCATATCTCTTGTAAAGCCCGATCTGCTCACCTTGATGATTATCAAGGAAGTTCCTTGATTATTCAGTGTCGCATGCCTTTGGATTTTGCTGGCAACTTTATTTATTCTCTGGATTCCTCTCCCAGTGATCTCGATTCAACTCATATGGTTAGATTATATCCCGATGTATTTGGTGAAGTCACTTCTTTACCTCTGAAGCGGGAAGTTGATTTTCGGATTGATCTTATTCCTGGTGCTCGACCTGTTGTTCTTCCCCCTAGAAGAATGGCATCCTGCGAGAAGGTTGAGATGGGAAAGCAAATTGAGGACTTCTGTGCCAAAGGTCTGATTAGGCCTAGTTTTTATAAATGGGGAGCTGCGGTGGTTTTTGGCACCAAGTCTGATGGTTCTCTTCAAATGTGTATTGATTATAGGGAGGTGAACAAGCTCACTATGAAAAACAGATATCCAATGCCCCATATCAATGATATGTTTGATTAACTTTATGGTGCCACTGTTTTCTCTCAGCTTGACCTTGCCATAGGTTTTCATCAGCTCAGGGTTGCCAAGGATAGCATTCCCAAGACTGCTTCCCGCACTGAGAATGGTTTTTATGAATGGTTATTCATGCCTTTCGGCTTGACTAATGCTTCTGCTATCTTTGTTGATTTGATGAATCGTGTCTTTCGTGATGTGCTTAATAAATTTGTGCTAGTCTTTGTTGATGATATTCTTGTCTTTTCTAAGACTAAGGATGAGCATAAGTCACATTTGAAATATGTTCTTGAGACTCTCAGAAATCATCAGTTGAGGACTAAATTTTCTAAATGCCATCTCTGGAAGGATGAAGTCCGATATCTCGGGCATATTGTTTCTAGAAATGAAGTTTCTGTTGATCCAGTCAAGATCGCTGCAATCAATGTAAGTCTTTCTACCTTCTCATTTCTTTATCATTTAATAATTTTATCTTTTCGGTTGTCCTTATTTTCTCCCTATTCTGTTTCAGGATTGGGAAATTCTAAAGACTCCTTCTGATATTTATAGTTTTCTGGGCCTTGCCGGTTACTATCGGAGACTCATTGAGAATTTTGCTCGGATTGCTACACCTCTCACTGCTTTGACTCGTAAGAATGCCAAGTTTGTCTGGAGTGATCAGTGTAAGGCAGCATTCAATGAGTTAAAGAGCAAGCTAACTTCCGCACCAGTTCTTATCGTTCCGAACGGAAGTGATGTATTGACGATATATACTGATGCTAGTCATGAGGGTTTGGGTGATGTTCTCATGCAGGATTGTAGGGTCATTGCCTATGCCAGCCATCAGGTGAAAACCCACGAGGCAAATTATGCTGCTCATGATTTATAGTTACTTGCTGTTGTCTTTGCTTTGAAACTTTGAAGGCATCATCTTCTTGGAACCAAGTTTGAGCTTTTCACCGATCATCAGCCTCTGAGATATATCTTCATCCAGAAGGATTTGAATCAGAGGCAAGTTCATTGGCTTGAGTTTCTAGCTTCTTACGACCTCGATATTAGCTATACTCCCGGTAAAGCTAATGTTGTGGCCGATGCTCTGAGTCGGAAGAAGGCTTTGTTGTGTCAGCTTATTGTTTCTTCTTCTCCTCTTCTGGGTCGTATCATGGCTAAGCAGGATGTGCATGAGATGCTTAGATTGATGAAGGAGAGTGTTCGTAGTAGGGTTGGTGGTAGTAGTGGTAGTGGAGCTCAGATTGATGATAGAGGGATTTTGAGGATTAATGGCAGGATTTGTGTCCTGAATGTTGATGGTTTTAGGCAGGAGTTGCTTCAGGAGAATCATCGATCTAGACTTTCTATTCATCCTGGTGTGTCGAAGATGTATCAGGATATGAAGAAGCTTTATTGGTGGAAGGGGATGAAGTTGGATATCTCTATCTTTGTTAGTCTGTGTGCGACTTGTCAACAAGTCAAAGCCAATCGCCAGAAGACCCCTGGTTTGTTGCAGCCCCTTGAGATCCCCAATTGGAAGTAGGAACAGGTTTCCATGGATTTCATCGATGGTTTACCGAGGACTCGGAGGGGTAATGAGAGTATCTGGGTTATTGTTGATAGACTAACCAAGTTCGTTCATTTCATTTCATTTCAGTCAAGTCTACTCGTTCTGCTTCTAGATTATCTGAGATCTACTTGAGAGAGATCGTTCGTCTCCATGGTGTTCCTCTCAATATTGTTTGTGATCGTGACCCTACCTTTACCAGTCAGTTTTGGAAAGCTTTTCAGGAATCTCTGGGTACTCGTTTGAATCTGAGCATTGCTTAGCATCCACAGACCGACGATCAAATGGAAAGAGTGAATCAGATTCTCGAGGATCTTCTTCGTGCTTGTGTGCTCGATTATGGAGGATCTTGGGAAGATCATCTCCATCTTTTCGAATTCATCGACAATAATAACTATCAAGTATAATCTTATCTTCTGTTTTTCAATCTATTCTTAATCTTTTTATCTATCTCATTCCATTTTTACATTCAGGCCAGTCTCAAAATATCTCTGTTTGCTGCTTTGTACGGACGACCTTGTAGATCCCCATCTTGCTGGATTGAATCCCGTAATCGTTTGGTTCTTGGTCCTGATGTGATGTTGGAAGCTTCTAACAGAGTTGAGGAGATTAAGAAGAGGTTGAGAGCCGCTCAGGATAGGCAGAAGAAATATGCTGATAGGCGTAGGCGAAACTTGGAATTTTCAATTGGTGATCTGGTGTTCCTTAAGGTTTCTCCCTTGAGGAATGTAATTCGCTTTAGTCGTACAGGGAAGCTTTCTCCTAGGTTTATAGGTCCTTTCCGCATTGTGGAAAGATTTGGTTCTTTGGCTTATCGTCTGGATATGCCCAAGAAGCTTTCTGGAGTGCATGATGTATTCCATGTCTCGCATCTTCGCCGACATCTTCATGATCCATCTCATATTGTCCAGGCTTCTACTCTTGATAGTTTGGATATTGAGCCTAATCTGACTGCTGAGAGGAAGCCACTTCGTATTATCGACAGAGGTACGAAGCAGCTCAGAAGGAAATCTGTTAATCTGGTCAAAGTACAATGGAGTACTGACGATCGAGATTGTACCTGGGAGACGGAAAGAGAGCATTCGCGCTTCGAATCCAGAATTGTTCGTTTCAGGTACTATTTTCTTTTTCTATCTTGTTTCTCTTTATTTTCTTTGCCCGTTCTTTTCAAGGACGAAAAGATTTGAGTGGGAGAGAGTGTAACAACCCTAGATTTTGAATATAATTTAAATTTGACTTTATTTTATTTTGAAATTATTTTAAATTTGTTTTATTTGTATGATTTCATTTATAAATATTTTTAAAGAGATAATAAAAATTTTCCAAAATTTATTGCATTTATTTTCTATTTTTCATGGCTAGTTTCCATTTTTCTACTATTTTCTTCATTTAATTATATTTAATTAAAATTTATTTATTTATTTTTTTGCATGCATTTTATTTTTGTGTTTTTATCTTTATTTATAAACATTTTTCAGGTACATAAAATTTTTCCAAAATTCATTTCATTTATTTTCAAATTTTCAAGCCTAGTTTACAATTTTTGCTATTTTCTTAATTTAATTATATTTAATTAATATTTATTTATTTTTGTTTATTTACTATATTATCGTGTTTTTTTCTGTATTTATAAATATTTTACATCTGTTTAAAAAACTTCAAAAGGAAATATGGATATATGATGATTTTTGTGCCTTTTGTTATACATAGGCTTTTTGTATTCTTGCTTTTCATTTCAACCAACACCTCTTCAATTTTGCTGCCATAACTCCCTACTCTTCAACCAACCACCATTTCATTTCATGCATAAGAAAAACTTCTCAACTCACAAAAACTTTGGGCCTCATCCTGTACAAAAATTTTGGTAAAAAGTTCTTCTTTCTTTTCACTTTTTATTATTTTTGTAAAAACATTTTTGTGCCTTTTGTTATACATAGGCTTTTTGTATTCTTGCCTTTTCATTTCAACCAACACCCCTTCAATTTTGCTTCCATAACTCCCTACTCTTCAACCAACCACCATTTCATTTCACGCATAAGAAAAACTTCTCAACTCACAAAAACTTTCGGCCTTATCCTGTACAAAAAATTTGGTAAAAAGTTCTTCTTTCTTTTCAATTGGTAAAAAATTAATTAATCAGCTATGCTATGATTATATGATGTTCACCCATGCTTAAACACCTGTTATATCATCTGTTACTATTATATAATGTTATTCTATTATTTATATCAGTTTATCACACTACAAGTTCCCTTTAGATTAGAATCACTATGGGTTGAAATGATACATACCCGAACGGACATTAGAATAGGGGAAAATCGTTATGTGCTGAAATTATAAGCCTGAACGATTTTCAATTATTTCATTTTACTTGGGACTGCGGGTTTGAAATGATAAAACTCGGGTTTTCTTTGTAAATTACGGATTGAAATGATATATTATCCGTATTCTCTTTACCTAGGCTAGAAAATGATATACAGACCCATGGTTAAAATATGTTTCTCTAGATTTTTGAAAATGTGCTTGAAATGTAAATATTAGAATATTTTGATTTAAAACATAATCAAAAATGATTTTTGTAAAGTATTATTGATTTTCTAAGAATTTATAAGTGAAATAAATAAATGGTAAAGTTAGAAATTTGAAATATAAGTTATTTTGGAATTTTTGATTTGGTTATAAATGGAACTTAAATTAAGTAGGAAAATGTGATAAATAGATATAAAATTTGAATTAAAATGAATTTAAATAATTTTTATAAATTATTAATGATTTTTGAATAAGTTAAAAAGTTAAATTAATGAATGTTTAGGTTGAATTTTGAAATATAAATTAAATTGGAAATTTATGAATTTTGTTTAAAGGTGAATTTCAAGTTGAATAAATAAAATGAGAATAAGTTATATTTGGGAATGTAAACTTAAATGTTAAGTTAAAATTTAATTATAAAGAATTGAAATTGAATGTGTGAATTTAATATATGAATTATTATTAAATATTGATTTTTGAATGAATATTTAACTTTATAAATCATGAATATAAGGGTATTTTAAATGATTGTTTTAAAAGTGAAAATATATGATTTTATAATTTTAAAATGATTTAAATAAAAATTTAATTGTTTTTGGAATTATATTGAATATTTGAAATTTAATTAACAGCATTTTTGAAACGCTATTATTTCTAATGTAAAGGATATTACAGTATTTGTAAATGCTGTAGTTGATATAAATGAACCAAATGGCTAAATTTAATTAAGGGATATTATAGCGCTTTGTAAGTGCTAGAATTGTTGAATTTAACTAAGGTTTTATTTGAACTAAAGTAACCCTATTACAACATTGTACATACTGTCTTTTGTTAAATTGAACTGTTTTGGAAGTAACTTTCTGTAGCATTTTCCAAATGCTGCGATAGGTGAATTTTCATTGTTTTGATAAGTTTAAGTGAATAAATGAACTTTGAAAGATTAAAATTTTGGAAATTTAATAATTTAATTATTAAATGTAATAACTTCATTTTATGATTTAAATGAAGTAATTCGATTTTAAATATAAACTAATTTGAAATGTGAATTGAAATGGTATTTTAAATTTGAATAAAATGAATGTAGCTTTGAAATGATATGACAAGTTGCATATTTTGAAATGGATTTGAAATGATGTTGAATTGTTAAATGATATTTGACTTTTGGAATATAAATACCATTTTTAAATTATAACCACGGGTTATAACAACGATTGGTTGTTAGAGAGACCGGGATCGGATATGGACATACTCTCTGTCGATACCGGAAACCACTTTAACAATCGTGTACGCGGTGAATATTCCGGAATGAAGTAGGACGGTGGCGACGTTCCCGAGGTACATTACGTGGACCTCACTCCCGTGAGTTAGCTTAAGGTGGCTAAAATAGGAGCGATCTCGGGCCAAAAGAGGTTGTACCTCTGGCCGGACACACTTCTTCGATGCCATTCTATTACTGTTGTGATTGATTGGGTGCACCCCTTGATTTTGTAGTGTTGTTCGGGGTGGGCGTAGTGGCTGCTACGTTACCGCCAGCCCATGTGCGTAATTGGTATATCTACCCTGGCATTGCCTTGTGTGCCGTGTCACCTACCATACTGAGTCTTTACTATGAGTTTGTTTTCTCCCGTAGCCCGTGTGGTATCCTCTGATAGTCTCCTGGTCTGGAGATATCATGATATTGGATGGACTACTGAGACTATTATGTGTGAAGGGTGATATGGGTAAGCCTGGAACGCTATTTTAAAGTAAGTTTATTTTACTATAGACATTATTATAATAGCACAATATTACTACATAGTAAATAGTTTGATGGATCCTTAGAGGATGGGTGTAGCAACCCGGTATTTCGCATCGATTTATAATCGACATAAAACGATTAATATTGTCACAAATTTCCATTTGAAGTTTTTAAATTTGAATTTAAATTCTTTTATAAATTTTTTAAAGGAATTTTGGGCTTCGAAATTAAATTGTGGTCCACGTTTTCTTTTTGGGCCGTGTTAATTCTCAAAGCAAATAAACCCCCTTCCTCCATCTTCATTTTCGTTCGACCCGACCTCCCCCCATTCACTAGCCCTAAAAACAAACGCGAATAAACGAAAATAATGGCGGCCTCCTCTTCGTCACTCATAGATTAGGGCTTTTCAAAATTTGAAGATGCCGACGTTGATGCTTTCGAACGTCTTCGTGAGGACCATGGCTTCGTCTCCCCTCGGCTGCCTCGTTTAACAAAGGTGAGTGTTCAACACTCACATCTAATTCGACACCATGCTTCGGCAGTATAATTTCGTGTGAATGTTGATGATTTTTATGATGTTTTCACTTCACTCGGTTTTGAACCCTTGATTGAGTTTAATTTTGGCATTGACTTTAATTCTGAGAAGTTGACTTCGGCTTGTAATGTCGCTGTTGTGATGATTTTGACTTTCATGGTTTGAACTGCAGTTGATTTCGTTTATGTGATGTCGTTTATGTGATGTTGTTTTTGTGTTCCTCATATTATCTCGGCATTTGAGTTGAATTGAAAAAAAAACCCGTCGTCTGCAGTGAACTTGACTTCTTCTTGCTGTTGCATGACCTTCGGCAGTTATGTCTTGTTCAAGGTTGATACTTGTATTTGATTCGGTACTTGTTAATTACCGATTTGGTTGGTATTTTGTGTTGAGGCCACCTGACTTTGACATCCTTGGGCATTTGATCACTTACGGCCTTGACTTTGTTATACACTGCATATACATTCTGATACATGTTCAAATTAGCATTGTCACATCATACTAGTCATTGCTCTTTGGTGCAATTTGTTGTGCATTTCCATTGTACTCGAGTTAGATCTGTAGCTTGCATTTTTTTTTGTGGTTTGGTGCTGTGTGTTGTACCTGTTTTTACAGTGTTACTGTTTACATGTGCACTGGTCCAAGTATAGGTGCGGTTTCATGTTGTCATCTTTGTTACTTTCACCTCCATTCTGCAGTATCTCCATGTTGAACCACTGCCATGTGCATTTGGTCATTATTTCATGTTTGATCTTGGCCGTACTATCCATACGAGATTGGTAGTCTTTACTGTGCATTCTGTAGTGTTGCGGTATTGTTTCAATTTCTTCTTGACTCTTTTATCTTTGAGCATGTTGCATAAGCGTAGTCCAGTTCGGTTGTCTCGACCACATTTGTTTTATCTGTTCTACTTGAGTTGTCTTCGAGACAGTTTACAGTCGCTTTCATGATGCAAAGTCTTCATGTTGCATTATATAGTCTTCACTTGATTTTCTGTTACTTGCCATTTTGAACTTCTACACTTTTTGTCCACTGCCGTGTATCACCTGCTAATTGATAAACTGCCCACTTCTTGTAGTATGGGTAGTGCAGTTACATTTTGCCTCACTTCTACTTTGTTAGCTTCAGATTGTGGTCTGGTGAACTGTTTTGATAGAAGTTTGTAGCGTTATGATTGGACTGGATTTACTTATTGTCTTGTAATCGGGTTCAACCCAGAACAGCTTTGACCAGATTGCATGTGCATATACATATGC
Organism: Allium cepa; assembly: GCA_030765085.1. Lineage (NCBI taxonomy): Eukaryota > Viridiplantae > Streptophyta > Magnoliopsida > Asparagales > Amaryllidaceae > Allium > Allium cepa. Next base: position 78,256,039 of record CM060946.1, read on the forward strand.
CATTATGCACTCCTTACTTGTTGCACTACCCAGTTTTCAGTACATACATGATGCACCTTAGGCACACACACTTGCTGTTGCACATTTCCAGTCTGGTCTCCTTTTGATGTCATGTGTACATTTGAGCATTTTGAACTGCTATGTCTCATGTTTTGAACTAGAGCTTGTCTCTGAACTGTTGTGTTCATTCATGCATGAGTCTACACTTGGTTTAAGCATTTTTGAAGCCTCATGATCATATATATATGCGTGTGACTGGGTATACTTGTGGACTGGTCTTCATTTGCATTGTGTAGTAGCTTGAACATTTAGCTTGTTATATTGGTTATCTTACTGGACTTGTGGAGTTCTCTGTGCACTACTGCACTGTTGTTGCTGCCGCGGTTGTGTTGAGTCACTGACTTGACCTCTGCATTTCGTAAGTGACTTAGCTTTGTAGTTACGACATGTTTCTCTTACATGTTCTTATGTTTGTGCATGTCACTATTCAATTTTTATTGCACCTGAGTTTCATATTGATTTTGGAATTTCACCTGTGTTGAACCCGTCTTTTTATTTTGGGTTTGACCTTGTGCCCGATTGTGTACATCATTACTGTAGTGGCAAGGCAGTGCACGCAGGCGTGAACTGCAGCCACACGGTATTGAGTTTTTGGGTACGACATCACTATAGTGGCAAGGCAGTGCACGCAAGCGTGAACTGCAGCCACACGGTATGGTTTTGTGATATTCTATTTTGTTTTGATTTATTAATCTTTTGCGTAATTCATGTGCTGTAGTGGCGAGGCAGTACACGCGTGCGTGTACTGCAGCCCTACTCATCTTAATGTTTTAATTGATATTTCAATGGTTTGAACTGTTTGTTCATTTCAATTCGATATTCTGAATTGCATTCTGATTTGGTTTAATTACTGTCGTCTATTCATTATTTAATTATTATTGCTTCTGTGCACTAATAACTGAGTTTGAATTAGACTAACCCGAGTATTATTTTCTTTTGAATTTAATACTCGGGTCAGACCGAGTATTTCAGGTTGTAGATATTCTGCTTTGGGTTGCTGCTAGAGCTATGAAGTTCTTTCATATCTTTTGGAGTAGTCGTCGTTATTTGTAGTAGTCTGTAAAATTGTATAGGAAGATATGTGTTCATGTATATTAAATACGTTAATGTACTTGTAGATGTAACTTCCTGAGTCGACTGTTGTAGTTGTATCATATGTACCGTGTCAAATGTATTGTAACTGACATCAGTTATTATATATATATATATATATATGAGACTTTTTGTTTCATCTGTGTTCCGCATTTATATTATCTGTGTTGTTATTTTATATTTACTGTTCTAAACTATTACGAACCATAGTAGTTCGTTTTATACTGGAATTGGGGTATGTCGATGGGAGAAAATAAACCAGAGATGAAAAATGAAAGAATATATATATTTATATCACTCCCATCGAGATAACCAATACTAGTGTAAGGCCAACTATTGATGGCCGCTCCTCAACAGCCTTATTCTCCGTGCTAGTTGACAGCACTACACCGTAGTGTTCTTGGCTAGCGCGGGTATAGAGGTGGGGCGTCACAGCTTGGTATCAGAGCCTGGGGTTTAGAACAAATATAAAATGTAACTTAGATAGTACATGTGTTACAACTATTTGTCGACGTTTAATCTCTTGTATTTGCATATGATTGTCTTTGATTGTTAGGTATGAATTCCTAACGCTTATTCATATGCATTTGATTTTGATTCTTGTGATTTCGGCTTTGATTTGATTTAGCCGATGATTGATTTTTGTTCGAATCTCAGCGATTCCGAACTTGATATTTTATGTTTTCCTCTGATTGATTTCCAAGACTCTGACATTGTTTGCCGTTGAATTCTTTGTTGATGATGTTGAATCGTTTTGTACTCTATTATGGCCATTAATTGTTGACTTCGGCATTGACTTGATTTTTATTTTTGTTGAAGTCATTTATGCATTTATGCTCGTTTGGTTTCATTATTCCATTTGTCAATCGATTCTTCTTTTCCGATTAGTTGTTGTCATCTTTGTCGACTTTGAAAACTTCTATTTCTGGAATTTTTGGATATTCCTACTTTGATGGATTTAGAATCGAATTCTTTGGATTTTATTCACGTCTTCGAATGTGAATTTTAGTGAATAGATTTGGTTTCCAAATTTAATCGATTTTTGATTGTTTCCCGATTTGTTGCTATCATTTATTAGCAACTTTGATGGCCATTTCTTCGGGAACTTTTGTGAACATTCCTTTTGATGGATACAGTATCGATTTCTTTGGATTCTATTCACATATTTACATGTGAATTCTTGTGATTGATTGTTCCTACAATCATTTTTGTGATTTGTCACTTTAAAAATATAAAGGTTTCAATACTAGTAGTAAATATCAAAAACTCTTTTATCAAAATGTTTTCAACTCTATTTTCAATACCAAACTCGTTTTTGAAACTGTTTTTCAATCTATTAGTATATACAAATCTTTATTTCACTCGTATGAGAAATCTAATTAAACGGCTTAGTAAAACAAGTGGTATGAAACGCTTGCGTTTACTTCGTCGGTTAATTGTTGGACTTGTTCGATTGAACCTCTAGTGACAAATTTTATTAGTGAAGATTTACAGTTTGTTCGTAAATATTTAAGTTAAGTAAGTGGTTATGGGACATGATGCTAAACTTTTACATTTACTGACTTAGTGTAATTGACACTTCTCGTTGATCATGACGATCATTTTTACGGTTAGACTAGGCCTCATCGGTGTGATTTCGTCTCACACATATCTCTTGGGCTTTGAGGATTGTCTAGACACCACTTCTGTGATTTCATTCACACATACTTTTCTTTTGATTGTGAGGTTAGACTAGACACCACTTGTGTGATTCCACTCACACATACCTCTTTTGATTTTTTTGGTTAGTCTGGACCTCAATCTGTGTGATTTCGACTCACACATGTGGGGTAGCGCCACACGGTCTTCGGGCCATTCGTGTGTCAAAATTAATGGCTTGCAACCATGAGATAGCGTCTCGTTATGCGTTGCACGTGTTGATGATTTTTCATGCTCGCGGGTAGGTGAGATTTCGTGCTCCCGTTCTCGCTTTGCGTTGCACGTGTTGATATTTTTCATGCTCGCGTGTAGGTGAGATTCCGTGCTCCCGTTCTCGCTTTGCGTTGCCCGTGTTGGTGATTTTCATGCTCACGTGTAGGTGAGATTCCGTGCTCCCGTTCTCGCTTTGCGTTGCACGTGTTGATGATTTTTCATGCTCGCGGGTAGGTGAGATTCCGTGCTCCCGTTCTCGCTTTGCGTTGCACGTGTTGATGATTTTTCATGCTCGCGTGTAGGTGAGATTCCGTGCTCCCGTTCTCGCTTTGCGTTGCCCGTGTTGGTGATTTTCATGCTCACGTGTAGGTGAGATTCTGTGCTCCCGTTCTCGCTTTGCATTGCACGTGTTGGTGAGTTTTCATGCTCGCATGTAGGTGAGTTTTCGTGCTCCCGTTCTCGTTATGCGTTACATGTGTTGATGAATTTTCATGCTCGCGTGTTGGTGAGTTTCCATACTCTCCTTTGATTTTTCATACTCTGTTCGAGTTTTCATACTCCGTTTGAGTTTTCATACTCTGTTCGAGTTTTCATACTTTGTTCGAGTTTTCATACTCCGTTTGAGTTTTCATACTCTGTTCGAGTTTTCATACTCTGTTCGAGTTTTCATACTCCGTTTGAGTTTTCATACTCTGTTCGAGTTTTCATACTCTGTTCGAGTTTTCATACTCCGTTTGAGTTTTCATACTCCGTTTGAGTTTCCATACTCTCCTTCGAGTTTTCATACTCCGTTCGAGTTTTCATACTCGCGTTCGAGTTTTCATACTCCGGTTCGAGTTTTCATACTCGCGTTCGAGTTCTCATACTCTTAGCTTGTGTTTTCTGGATTTCTTGCGTAGATTCCTAGAATTTGTGCTTCACCAATTTTCGTGATTTCTATTGATAAGTTTTATCAATTCTTGTGCATTGGTGAATTCGTGTGTTATTGACTTGTTATGAATACAAGTTTAGGGTATGATACCCCTTTCTATCTTTGAGAAGATTCTTATGACACTTTGGATGAATGAAAATCCACTTATCGAAGTTGCTACTGATGTCGCTGTTTTAATCACGTGTTTTAAAAATTGTTTCAAAATATAAATCCAAATTGTTTTCAAAATTTTTACGATTTACGCTTTCAAAAGAATGAGGAAGCGATTTAAACGTTTCAGAAAAACCGAGGACTATGACCCCTTTCTTTTACTGATTCGCTTAATTCCGGACTTGTCCGTTTGAGAACGTAAAATGTTATTTATTTAAAATACACAATTTTGCACTTTCAAGGAAACGATGAAGTGAATTAAACGATTTAGTAAAACTCGTGGTTATGGGTCATGTGCGTTTGCTATTTCGGTTAATTTCGGACTCGTTAATTGAAAATTTATGATTTCTGATTTATCGTTTTTGATAATCAGATATTTATTGTTTCTAATTATCGTTTGTGATAATTAAACATTTGCGATTTGAGATTTGATTATCAATTGTGATAATTAAACATTTGTGATTTGAGATTTGATTATCAATTGTGATAATTAAACATTTGTGATTTGAGATTGATTTTCGATGTTGAAAATCGAATAGATGTTGATTTGATTATCGTTTTTGATAATCGAATATTAGTGAATTGAGATTTCTGAATTATCTATTGATAATTAGAATTTTGTTGAGAATTTGGGAATTTCTTTTATGAAATTTAAAGATTACCTTTTCATGCTCTTTATGGTGAACTTCCTATTTGAAATTTCTTCATCTTGTGGTGATGTTCTTTATGGTTGTTACTATTTGTTCATTTATTCCTTATGATTGCGAGGACGCAATTTCTTTAAGGAGGGAAGTCTGTAGCAACTCGGTATTTCGCATCGATTTATAATCGACATAAAACGATTAATATTGTCACAAATTTCCATTTGAAGTTTTTAAATTTGAATTTAAATTCTTTTATAAAATTTTTAAAGGAATTTTGGGCTTCGAAATTAAATTGTGGTCCACGTTTTCTTTTTGGGCCGTGTTAATTCTCAAAGCAAATAAACCCCCTTCCTCCATCTTCATTTTCGTTCGACCCGACCTCCCCCCATTCACTAGCCCTAAAAACAAACGCGAATAAACGAAAATAATGGCGGCCTCCTCTTCGTCACTCATAGATTAGGGCTTTTCGAAATTTGAAGATGCCGACGTTGATGCTTTCGAACGTCTTCGTGAGGACCATGGCTTCGTCTCCCCTCGGCTGCCTCGTTTAACAAAGGTGAGTGTTCAACACTCACATCTAATTCGACACCATGCTTCGGCAGTATAATTTCGTGTGAATGTTGATGATTTTTATGATGTTTTCACTTCACTCGGTTTTGAACCCTTGATTGAGTTTAATTTTGGCATTGACTTTAATTCTGAGAAGTTGACTTCGGCTTGTAATGTCGCTGTTGTGATGATTTTGACTTTCGTGGTTTGAACTGCAGTTGATTTCGTTTATGTGATGTCGTTTATGTGATGTTGTTTTTGTGTTCCTCATATTATCTCGGCATTTGAGTTGAATTGAAAAAAAAACCCGTCGTCTGCAGTGAACTTGACTTCTTCTTGCTGTTGCATGACCTTCGGCAGTTATGTCTTGTTCAAGGTTGATACTTGTATTTGATTCGGTACTTGTTAATTACCGATTTGGTTGGTATTTTGTGTTGAGGCCACCTGACTTTGACATCCTTGGGCATTTGATCACTTACGGCCTTGACTTTGTTATACACTGCATATACATTCTGATACATGTTCAAATTAGCATTGTCACATCATACTAGTCATTGCTCTTTGGTGCAATTTGTTGTGCATTTCCATTGTACTCGAGTTAGATCTGTAGCTTGCATTTTTTTTTGTGGTTTGGTGCTGTGTGTTGTACCTGTTTTTACAGTGTTACTGTTTACATGTGCACTGGTCCAAGTATAGGTGCGGTTTCATGTTGTCATCTTTGTTACTTTCACCTCCATTCTGCAGTATCTCCATGTTGAACCACTGCCATGTGCATTTGGTCATTATTTCATGTTTGATCTTGGCCGTACTATCCATACGAGATTGGTAGTCTTTACTGTGCATTCTGTAGTGTTGCGGTATTGTTTCAATTTCTTCTTGACTCTTTTATCTTTGAGCATGTTGCATAAGCGTAGTCCAGTTCGGTTGTCTCGACCACATTTGTTTTATCTGTTCTACTTGAGTTGTCTTCGAGACAGTTTACAGTCGCTTTCATGATGCAAAGTCTTCATGTTGCATTATATAGTCTTCACTTGATTTTCTGTTACTTGCCATTTTGAACTTCTACACTTTTTGTCCACTGCCGTGTATCACCTGCTAATTGATAAACTGCCCACTTCTTGTAGTATGGGTAGTGCAGTTACATTTTGCCTCACTTCTACTTTGTTAGCTTCAGATTGTGGTCTGGTGAACTGTTTTGATAGAAGTTTGTAGCGTTATGATTGGACTGGATTTACTTATTGTCTTGTAATCGGGTTCAACCCAGAACAGCTTTGACCAGATTGCATGTGCATATACATATGCCATTATGCACTCCTTACTTGTTGCACTACCCAGTTTTCAGTACATACATGATGCACCTTAGGCACACACACTTGCTGTTGCACATTTCCAGTCTGGTCTCCTTTTGATGTCATGTGTACATTTGAGCATTTTGAACTGCTATGTCTCATGTTTTGAACTAGAGCTTGTCTCTGAACTATTGTGTTCATTCATGCATGAGTCTACACTTGGTTTAAGCATTTTTGAAGCCTCATGATCATATATATATGCGTGTGACTGGGTATACTTGTGGACTGGTCTTCATTTGCATTGTGCAGTAGCTTGAACATTTAGCTTGTTATATTGGTTATCTTACTGGACTTGTGGAGTTCTCTGTGCACTACTGCACTGTTGTTGCTGCCGCGGTTGTGTTGAGTCACTGACTTGACCTCTGCATTTCGTAAGTGACTTAGCTTTGTAGTTACGACATGTTTCTCTTACATGTTCTTATGTTTGTGCATGTCACTATTCAATTTTTATTGCACCTGAGTTTCATATTGATTTTGGAATTTCACCTGTGTTGAACCCGTCTTTTTATTTTGGGTTTGACCTTGTGCCCGATTGTGTACATCATTACTGTAGTGGCAAGGCAGTGCACGCAGGCGTGAACTGCAGCCACACGGTATTGAGTTTTTGGGTACGACATCACTATAGTGGCAAGGCAGTGCACGCAAGCGTGAACTGCAGCCACACGGTATGGTTTTGTGATATTCTATTTTGTTTTGATTTATTAATCTTTTGCGTAATTCATGTGCTGTAGTGGCGAGGCAGTACACGCGTGCGTGTACTGCAGCCCTACTCATCTTAATGTTTTAATTGATATTTCAATGGTTTGAACTGTTTGTTCATTTCAATTCGATATTCTGAATTGCATTCTGATTTGGTTTAATTACTGTCGTCTATTCATTATTTAATTATTATTGCTTCTGTGCACTAATAACTGAGTTTGAATTAGACTGACCCGAGTATTATTTTCTTTTGAATTTAATACTCGGGTCAGACCGAGTATTTCAGGTTGTAGATATTCTGCTTTGGGTTGCTGCTAGAGCTATGAAGTTCTTTCATATCTTTTGGAGTAGTCGTCGTTATTTGTAGTAGTCTGTAAAATTGTATAGGAAGATATGTGTTCATGTATATTAAATACGTTAATGTACTTGTAGATGTAACTTCCTGAGTCGACTGTTGTAGTTGTATCATATGTACCGTGTCAAATGTATTGTAACTGACATCAGTTATTATATATATATATATGAGACTTTCTGTTTCATCTGTGTTCCGCATTTATATTATCTGTGTTGTTATTTTATATTTACTGTTCTAAACTATTACGAACCATAGTAGTTCGTTTTATACTGGAATTGGGGTATGTCGATGGGAGAAAATAAACCAGAGATGAAAAATGAAAGAATATATATATTTATATCACTCCCATCGAGATAACCAATACTAGTGTAAGGCCAACTATTGATGGCCGCTCCTCAACAGCCTTATTCTCCGTGCTAGTTGACAGCACTACACCGTAGTGTTCTTGGCTAGCGCGGGTATAGAGGTGGGGCATCACAATGGGCGGTCCCAGGCATCCTTTAAGTTACTTGTACCTTATTACGGTTCACTTGAGTTGGTTTACATTATATAAGTATGTATTGTCCTGACTCGAGTGTTTTGTATTTTTGCTTTACGCTTGGGTCTGCTTGAGTATTCACAGCTTTGGATTCTCTCTCTGGAGCTGATCTTTGCTGGAGATTCTGCCTATCTATATTTATATATGTTCCTGTTTCAGCTGTTCTAGTTTATCTCTTATATTAGTGAACTTCTTGCTATCCCACCTTTTGGCAAAGCTGAGATACACAAAAATTAACTGAAAATCAATAATAACAAGTCTTGAATATCAGCTATGCATTGCAGGATAACCATGGATATCGATGAATTTTGTCCAAGTCTGGATCGGGCTGCAATTGATAAGACATGGCAAGCAAAACCATAAAATCCTGCATTCCAAATTTCTAGCCAAACCGAGTTCGTATGCTCAAGTTATGATCGATGCAAGTTAAAGTTGATAACCCCATTTTCGTACACCGAGCTCTGTTTCGAATCCATCAGATTCGTATCCATCAAAATGACTTCGCCTCGCTTCGAATCCATCAGGTTCGTATCCATCAGACAGCATCAACTTCGTATCAATAGAATCCGTATCCATCATCATGTCTCAATTCGTATCCATCAACTTTGCATCAATCAAGTTCGAATCCATCGGGGAACCTCGGCTCGCACCGATCAAGTTCGTATCCATCAATGGGGCATGCGCTTCATATCCATCGGCTATGACCTATTTCGTATCCATCCAGCTAGACATGGTCTGTATCCATGGATGGGCTTCCATTCGAATCCATCGTCTTTGTATCGGTCAGTGATGCAAGTCCTTCGTATCCATCTGTCTCGAATCCATCAGATGACTTCGCATCCATCAGGCGCTGACTACTTCGTATCCAACATGAGTTCTTGTACGAATCCATGAATAATTACTTGTTCGTATCTATCGAGTCAAACAAGCCAGAGATGACACGTTAGTTATGGATGCGAATGCGGCAAAATACTCGGAGTGACTCGATCAAACCGGAGTGAAAAGCGGATCGACACGAAGAGCGCGCGCCACGTCAACTTGATCACGTGCGTTATCATCGAGTCGAAGCGATCGATTCGAATCAATGGTTTCGAACCAAACAGCCATCCGAGAAATCTCAAGATCCATCGATCCAAATGCAACGAAATTTTCACACCAGCTTGCATACATGCTAAAGAACAGACCTGCCAAGTTTCAGCTCGATTGGATCATTTTTCGATCGATATGAAATTGTTTCGTATCGATCACAAATCGAGTCGAAACTTGGTAGGGTCGGTCGCGTGGGCCCACTTATGTGCCAGAAGAAGTCTCCCGAAGTTTGAGCGCGATATCAGCCTCCTACGTCTATAAATAGCCCCCTAAAGCTTACAGAAAAAGGATCTTTTGGCTACTCGACGTCCAGACTCTGCCGGATTCGATTCTACTTCTTTCCATTGCTGTTATATTCAAATTCATTCATTGTATCTGCTGCAATCATTTGTAATCAGCAAAGAACATCAATAAAAGATAATTACTTGAAGTGGACGTAGGCCGGAGATAGCAGAACCACTATAAATCTTGTGTCACCGTTCATTATTTCTATATTGTTGTTTGTCATTTGCTGAGATCTGCAACTTGTGCTTGAATATTACTAATCTATATTCATTGTTTGGTGCTTCCACAATACTTGGGGTTTGTGACCATTTTTGGTGCAAACACTTCTATGTATTTGGGATTTCTATTATGTTGTTTTCAGACTGATATTATGTATTTGTTTTGAGACTTTGTTATAGTAGCTTCATGAACTACTATGTTATTTTATATTTCGCTGCGAGTTATTCTGAATGTTCTATGTCTGTGATTCTGTGTATTTGATTTCATTTGCTCCAAATTTATTTACAATCTCTTATCTTGCATCATTCAAGTCTGACATGTGTGGTTTATTGTCGATTTGAATGGTACGAAATACTGGGTCGTGACAATATTTATTCGGCCATAAAGGTTTGCAAAGAAAAAAATATGAACTAACTGAAGAGAATTGTGAATAGAATACTAATTGCTGGAGTTTGAATACGAAATGAATAGATGGAATTTGAACCGGAAATCAAACAAATCAGAACAATTTAATAGATGGAATTTTAATTTCAGAAGTATAAATGCTAGTGGTTGATTGGGCTGATATATGGTGGAAATCAAAGGTTCACAAGAAATTTGAAAAGTTCGAAACCGTACCGATACGGCAAATTCTTTCATGGATCCTGCAGCGAAGCGGACATCAAGACACTGAGTTGAATATACCGCAGAGATCAGCATGACGAGGCGATCAAAACGGTATGCAAATATCAGTGGTCCAAATTTGAGAAAACGAAGAATGACGTCTCACTCAGAAGATGTTTTACAAATTTATGGTATAAAAGTATTCAAGTTTGTAAAATATTTTATTATCATTAATATTAACTGATTTAAATTAAAATATAATTTACACAAGAAAATAACTTCCATATTATAAGCTGAAAATTTACCATTAGCTATGTTTAAATAGACGTATTCTAAATATCAATTTTTTATTTCAAAATTTTCTTATTTAAAATTTTGCAAAATTATATTAATTAAATAAGTAAAACCACTAAAATTTACGAGTCGTCACACTCTCCCCCACTCAAAACTTTTCGTCCCCGAAAAGGGAGGTAGGAGAATAGTAGTAACCAGAAAGAAAAATAGATTTGAAATACAAAATAAAACAATTAATTTAAAACCCTATAGATTTCAATTAAAATAAATTAATATTCGATAATTGATTTTAAATTCAAGGTATGTCATTAAGTTGATTAAATTTCAATTTATAAATTCATTCAAAACAAAATTTAGTTTATCTATCTTATTTATTTAATCCATTTATTTCACTTAAATTAATTTTGCTAAAATTCAATCTTAATTATTTCTAAATTCATATTTATCTATTAATTATCCTATTATTCTATTTATCTTAATTAACATTTCTATAATTAAAATTAAGTGTATAACATTTATTATAACCACTCGAGTAAATTCTTTTAACATCATTTTACATTCTAAATTATTCGATTGCATATTCAACTTCTGAATGATTTAGGTAAGTGATATATTAGAAAGTAATTGAGTATTATACAAGTAAAATTTCCAATTCAATTATTTCAAGTTTAAATATTTATTCAAAATTCTGGTTTCATTTTATAATTGAAATCATCGTCAACATAAAATTTAAGAATTATATTTCCGATTCACTTCAAATCATTTAGAGATAAATATACATACATACTATATATAGCAAATCAAATCTAAAATCATATACTTATATATATATTAAATCAATTCATACTTAAAAAATTTAAGTCAATTTATTTTCCAAAACAAAAGTATAGCAAAGCTAAGAAATTGTCTCTCCACTTCGAAACTCGAAAATGAATGTCGATGATGCGGACGTCATCACCGAAATTATTTTCCAGCGACAAAAGAGGAGAGCACTGATGTAAACATTTTAAAATTCTTTGAGAACCATTTCTATTCTAAAATACTTTAATATGCATTATAAAACTTTAAAACCAATGTTTGGAATCACCAGAAATTAAATTCTCAAATTCTTAATTCAAATTCTTTTATATTCCAAAATAAATTATAAACTATGTTAGGTAAATTAATTGAAAAAGAAAATCAATGGTTTATAAAACTATAGATGAAAATCAAATATTATCATTTATAATAACCAATTTACTAACAATTTAATTTCAAAAATAAAACATACTTATATATATAATATAATTATACAAAATTTATTTCATTTGCCGATTTGAAACTAATATTATGTCAGTTTGCTCTATTCAAGTGTTATATAATTCCTATCGATAACATTGATCAGACGAATCAATCGAAACCCCAAATCAACTTAACAAATCAAACAACACATTATAAGATATTTTTATATCATTACAAATACACTCCCTTGCTCGATGATTCCAAAATAGATTCCAAAACAAGGATAGAGATTCAAATTAGAGGGACTCAATTTGGAGAGAATTCAAGCTAAGAAGATAGGCTTAAATGGGAGATAAATAATTAAATTTCAAAATAGAAGGGTGGATATACTGATACTAATCATGGGCGACTATAACCGGGTCAACCATAACTTCAATAATAAGATCAATGCAGAATTCTGAAGCAAATCGACATTTGATCGCAAGAGATAGCACTGTCTAAACCGATGATACAGAAATCTCCGGTGAATCAATGCCTGTTGTAAAGGAGTTCCACCCCTTTACAATTCATATAGTGGAGCCATGGGATCCTCCGGAATCAAGAAGATACAGATAGGGAGAGGAAAGAATGGATTTTGGAACCGAGGGGGAACGTTTCAAAATTCAAAAGAAGCCGAGTCAAAGAGGAAGGAATTCAAGCTCGAACGAAAGTGATTCCGTGATTAAATTTACTCTATATGCTAATTTTTGCCTAAAACCAAAGCTCCGATACCAACTGTAACAGCTCGATATTTTCAACCATTCGCATCCGCACATGTCGGACTTGAATTGCTCAAAACATCATATTGTTAATTTATATTTGGCAAAACTCAGCATATACAGTAAACAAATAATCACAGAATCACAGACACAGAGTAATATAACAATAAGCAGCGGAAACAAAAGAATAGTAGTTCATGAAGCTACTATATATATATATATAACAGAGTTAAAAAAGGATACAACAGAAGTCTCAATACAATAGTCAAATACAAGATAAGAATATATCATAGGAGTTAACTGAATAAATGCAAGCTGAATAGATAGATGGATCTCCAAGCGAAGCTCCAACTCCAAAGGAGAGTCTCAAATGTTGTGACACTAAGTCTGACCCGAGCGTAAAGCAAAACACAAAACATTCGAGTCAGGATTAACATTCTTATATCAATAGATCCAACTCAAGTGAAATATCAACTGAAATAGAAGTGACTTAAAGGATGTTTGGGATAACCATGTTCTAAGGATCCATGGAACTATCCACTATGTAGTAATATATGCTATTATAATAATGTCTAAAGTAAAGTAAACTATTAAAATAGCGTTAAGGTGTTACCTATTCCCCCTTAACAAAATTTTATATATTCCCATAGTCTATACGGTATTGTAACTCCCCGTAATCTGGGCTTATCAGAGGGCACTCCATAGGTATGGTACAAAACAAACTCGTAGTGGGCTCGATATGGTAGGTGACACGGCACAACTAGGCAATGCCAGGGTAGATATACCAATTACACTTCCAGGCTGGTGGTAATGCATAGCAGCAACTACCGCCCACATCGGAACACACTCCCAAATCAATCACAAAGTCATAATATAGTATCGAAGGAATGTGCCCGATCGGAGGAGTGCCCTCACTTGGCTCGTCGATTGCTCCTGTTTTAGCCACCTTATGCCAACTCACAGGAGTCGGGTCCACGCATATACCTCATATAGGATCGTCATCACCATCCTACTTCATTCTGGAATCTCCACCGCCTACACAGATGTTAAAGTATTTTTCGGTATTGGCAGAGAGTATGACAATATCCGATCCCGGTCTCTTTAACAACCAATCGTTATTATAACACCGTGGTCATTTCAAAATAGTTTATACTTCAAAATCAAAATATCATTGCCATTTCAAAACCATATCAATATGATAACATTTTCATTTCAAAACCATATCAATACAATATCATTTTCAGAATCATAGCACTTCAAAGTTATAACACTTTCTAAATCAAATCACATTAAATTATAACCCTTTGGAAATCATAACACTTTGATATCATAATACTTTGGAAAACCATGACACTTTCCTTTAAACAGTTTAGATATTAATAATAGTATGTATAATAAAATAGTTTATAAAATAAATAGTTTATATAAAGTAGTTATAAGTTAAAATAGTTTATATTAAAATAATTAGTATATTAAAATAGTTTATATTAAAAATAGATTATATTAAAAATAGATTATATTAAAAATGATTTATATTAAAATAGTTTACATGAAAATAATTTATAAAGTAAAATATATAAATAATTTTAAATATAATTTAAAAATACTTTATATAATAAAATAGCTTCCTTAAATTTCGCAAATCGATCCCAAATCAACTCAAATTCCAAAATTCAAATTTAATCCAATCTCAAATCATCAATTTCGATTCAATTCAGTTTCTCAATAAACCATTTCAATTTATATCGATTTCAAAAACAGATTTATATCATAAAATAAACCATTTTAATTTCAATATATTTAAAAACTTTAAATATTCCACAATTTCAAAACTAAATTTGATAATTTCGTATATATATTAAATTCACTTTACTATTATTTAGTTTTGAAATATTTACTTAATCATTCGAATAACATTTAAATAAACTTCAATTTACAAATTGAAATCAACTAAATATCCCATTTTAATTTATGTAAATTTGAAATGCAAATTTAATTAACTTAAACCAAAATCAAGTTATAAAATCATATCCTTTAAAATCTCAATTTCAATAAGTTTCAAATCGATTTAATTTAATAAAATTCTTATTTAAATACAATTTCAAATAATTTCAAATTTATCTTCCCAACCTTAACTTAAAAAAATCAATATAAAATCTATTTTAAAATATAAATTTTTTAAATAAATACTTAAACATATTATTAAATTTATTTATATACATTTAAATCTATTTATATATTTGAAAATAGTAAATCATAAATAAATACTTAAAATTTATAATTTCAAATTTAACTTATAACTATAAATTTTCAAAACATAAAATTTAAAAATCTAAATTTTAAAACATTATAAAGTACATTTATATAGTATCTTAAAATAAATATTTTATAAAACTATATATTTCATTCCAAAACCATAGAAATCATTTTCAAAATATTTATATATAGACCAACGATGTCTGTATATAATTTTCTATCCTATGGTCAAGTGATATAGGTATTTATCATTTCAATCCGCAATTTAAATATATATACGTTTATATATCATTTCAACCCGAAATCCCTAAATCAATTCAATGAAAATCGCTTGTGTTTATCATTTCAACCCATAACGATTTTCTACTATTCTATAGATCGTTCGAGTATGTATCATTTCAACCCATAGGGAATTGTATACTAACAGGAAACTTGCAGAGTGAGAACATATGTGATAATAATATAACATGCATATCTCATCAATGTAAATAACGGATAATGTTATCAGATGTCACAGGTGAACAAATACAGATAATAGCATATATATAGAAATGTAAATAGCTAACATCAGCATATTTCAATTGTCATTTCAATTGATATCAAATTTAATAGATACAAGAACGTTTATCGTGAGTGATTGCTCACCTTTCGAGGCTATATGATAAACAAAGAAATAAAGTTACGAAATGTAAGCACGACTTCCAAAGTAAAGCAAGATTGAACGCGAATTGGACGAACAAGGTTGATAACATAAATTGATGAGAACAAATATATATGAAATTTAAAGTCTGATATTTACTCATATTAAAATAAATTCCTCTATACAAAACCCAATATTAAATTCAAAACATATATGTATTAAAATCAAAATGTTTATAGGTATATACAAAAATCATTATTATATTTGAACCCATATATTTAGAATACGTATCTAATATAAAATTTAAAATCAATGTCTCTTATAGAAATCAAAATAACTTACTTTATTATGCTATATGTACAAACCCAAACAAATCATATGTACCTATATAATCTACCACAATATAACTAATATATAAAACTATATATATATATATATATACATAAATCTATATAAAACTTACTTACGTATAACACTTGGAATCAACAATATATATATATACACTAATATATAACTAATGTATATGGACATATATACAAACTGTAAGTTAACTACACAAGACAAATGCGATTGGAAAGTATACGGCTTATATATATACTTAATAAAATGGAAGGTGTTAAAGATATTATTATATGTTATGAAAATAAAATAAAAATAAAACAAAAGAAAGCAGCAACTTTTAAAATGAAAATAAATGCAACTACCCATCTTTATATACTAACATATATATAGAATTCGACAGATCAAATTCCCGTATATCCTTAACTATATATATCCTATAACGCAAACGGAGTATAAGATGGACAAAGTATAACATATAAGACATAGTGTATATATATAGCAGCTACATTAATATTTTATGTACAATTATATAAGGACAGACTGCATATAAGCACCAAGATACGTATACAAAACATACATGCAAGTTATGTTTTAAAACAATACACACACACACACACACACACAAAATCATATATGTAAGCTATTTATATATGCAAACAACTACATGTGCAATGCATAAATATATACATGTAGACCCATTATACATGCAGACATATTTCATATATAATTTTGAAACTACAACAGCGAATATAGTTTATAACATAGAAAACATATTTATAAAACCAATACACCATAATATATAATCATACGGACATATATATTCTTATATATGCATGCGAACAAAAAATTTCCTCCAACAGAGCATATACATATGTATGCCTTGTAAATATTATATATAAAATAACGGGACATTTCACCAGAAGGACAAACTTTGCAGTCCAATTAGTTTCTAGGACACACATTCAAAGAAATTACTTTCAAGGCCAAAATCGCAGAATAATTACTTTCAAGGACATAGTAAGTAGTCCATTTAGTTTCAAGGACATAATTTCATAGGTTTTTAGGCCCTATAAACTAATTATTTTACGTTTTGTCCTTGAAAGTAATTATTTTAGTTGTGCGTCCTAGAAACTAATTCCGCTTGCTAAAGAGGCCCTTGTGGCTAATTTCCACTAAAATAAAACTGTTAAACATAAATCTCTTATTACATAGATTAATAGAGAACCATATTCCATTAACATATCAAAATACTATCATGTAATATGAAATATATAATACTGTAAGTAAAAGAAAAAAATGAAAAACATATACAATACCTATATAAATAATAAGTGAAGGCACACTGGCTATGAAGACAAGCCAGCGATGAAGGATCTCGGTTGCGTGGACAATCATGGAGAGAAGGCACGAGTGCTAGGGGATGATGGTTGTAGATATGGTGTTGGCTATGGTTACGGAGAAGAAGAGAAAGTGAGTTTCTGGGAGCTTTGGCGAGTGGTGGGGGATGTTGGTGAGGCCGATGGTTTGATAGGAGAGGGGAGGAGTTTGGATCGTCGGTGGTGATTGGCTGCAGGGAGAAGGGGTGGTGGCTTCACGAGAGAATAGGAGGGATCGGCGGTTTGAAAGGGAGACAGGGAAGTGGGAGGAGAAAGGCTCGACCAATGCTAGTTGGAGGAAGGGGATATTTGTTCGGCCATGAAGGTTTGCAAAGAAAAAAATATGAACGAGCTGAAGAGAATTGTGAATAGAATACAAATAGCTGGAGTTTGAATACGAAATGAATTGATGGAATTTGAATCGAAAAACAAACAAATCAGAACAATTTAATATATGGAATTTTAATTTCAGAAGTATAAATGCTAGTGGCTGATTAGGTTGATATATCGTGGAAATCGAATGCTCACAAGAAATTTGAAAAGTTCGAAACCATACCGATTCGTCAAATTGTTTCATTGATCCTGCAGTGAATCGAACATCAAGACACCGTATTGAATATACCGCAGAGATCAGCATGACAAGACGTCAAAACGGTATGCAAATATCAGTGGTACGATCATCCTATCGAAAATCGACAATCGCTACCGAAAATGCTACCAATTTGCCAAAAATTAGATAAACAGAGCAAAAGCGGTCCAAATTTGAGAAAATGAAGAATGATGTCTCACTCAGAAGATGTTTTACAAATATATTGTATAAAAATATTCAAGTTTGGAAAAAAATTTATTATCATCAATATTAACTGATTTAAATTATAATAGAATTTACACAAGAAAATAAACTTTCATATTATCAACTGAAAATTTACCATTTGCTATGTTTAAATAGACGTATTCTAAATATCAAAATTGTAACGACCTAGAATTTCTGTCATTTGAAATTCGTATATTTAGTTGATTTTAAACATTAACAAGTAAAATTTGTAAGTCGAATAAATTTTATTTCGAATATCTAGATTTAATTAGATAATTAAATCGATAATTTAATATTTGAAATTACAGAAATAATTGGAAATTGGGTTTAATGTGATTTAAATTGATTTGCAAAGTTGTATTAAATCATATTTGAGTTAGAATGATGTTATAGAACTTTTAAAATCGGATTAAAAGTTAATTTGTAGAAATTGAATATTTTAATATTTAGTTGACGAGTGAAAATAGTCAATTTTCAAACAGTCTCAGATTTCGATGAAAACAGTTTCATTGGATCCATAATGTTAAATTATTATATGGTTTCAAATTTCGTGTCAATCGGATTTACGGTTTGCCCGGGGCAAGCTAAAACGCATTGAAATCGGTTTAAGTAAATTTTTAATTTAAATAGTCAATTTGAAAACCTATCTTCCAAATATGATAGAATTGGCTCCTGATATGTATTCCATTGTGTTCGAAATAGGGGTAAAACATTATAAACGCCAGGCGGCATGCTTCGTTTGGAGTTCGAAAAAATTTCGGGTGAATAGTGCACGAATATTTTCTATATAAGGACCTCAACATTCATTATTTTCGCCAAAACCCTAACCAAGCCCTAGCCGCAAGTAAACAAAACAATGGCCAAAATGCACCATCATTTTTCCTCCTTTTTCTTCTAATCCATTCACCTTCACCAAAAACATTCAACTACAAAATCAAAGAGGGCATCGAGATCTATAATGTCAACGACTATGATCGGATTTCGCACCACGAATCAACGACAATTGGTGATCCAACGCATGCGTTCAAGCTCGAATTACGAGGCAAAGAGGCAGCCGAGTGGGGCCGGCCTCTGGCCGTTGGGATGTCGCGCGAAGCTCTTCGAATTGGCAGGCTTTGATCATCGTCTAGATCGTTGATGTTGGAGCTGGAATTGGTCAAAGTTTCGAGCTATGGGTTTGTTTTCATGTGAGTTAACTGGGAAGGGAGGAAGAAGAACGTGGTTGGGCTGGGTTTCATCAAGCGAAATCAACGGTCCAGATTTACAAAGGTTTAAAAAATATAAAATAGAAAGTGAAATTATTATATAATTAAATCGTATTAACTTCTAAACGCCATATCTTGTTCATACGAGGTCGAAAACCGACAAAACGAATTGCGATGGATTCGTTTTGACGAATACTACGCGATGGAGCTAGATTAGATTTGATTGGAGCTAGCATGAATTTTGGATAAAATTAAACGCGTGTTTCATTTTACTCGAAATAAAACACTGCAACCGCTATTGGAAGCAAGGTGAGAACTTCTCACTCAATCGAATTTGTTTCGATTAAATTTTAAATAGTTAGATTTTAAATTGCTTGATTGTGTTGATTGTATGCTTGGATGATAAATTGCTATCTGTTATATTGAAATAGACCATATACGCCGCATATTAAGCGGAGGCTATTATATTAAACACATATACTGCGATATTCCACCTTGAAGTGGAATTGGTATTATATATGTACTTGGAGTTGATTTTCCCGCATTATATAGCGGATGAGACCCTATTGTGCCGCATAATAGTGGATAATATTTTATATAAACCCATGTACCGCGATATCCCGTCTTAAAACGGGATTGGTATTGTGCTAACATCTGTGGATGCAGGGAAAGAGGTTGGAGGGATCCAACTGGATTCCTCAACAGTATTGATTTATTTATAGATATTTGCGATATATTCTATTATCATATTGATATATGATGTTTGGATGTCGTGGTTGATGTATTGGTGTTGTTGCAGCATTGAGCCAATTTTTAGAGTTTTAAAAATGTTAAAGTAACGATTTCGAATTTAAAAGGATTTTCAACTGATTTTTGAAAGTATACAATTTTTTTTGAATTTTGGAATTGATTCATAAATAAACGTTATAATTTTTATGCTACAAAAATTATGATTTTTGTGAAATATAACCGAAATGTGATTTTTGAAATAAGTAGTTGATTAATTTGTAAAATGGTTTAAATTAGGATTTTTGAATTATTATAAACGGTTTATATAAAAGATTTATAAAATTGATATTTATAAATTAAAATATTAGAATTATAAAACGAGTTTTTATAAGTGTTAAAAATGAAGTATAAATGGATTTCATAAGTGAATTGAATTTATAGATTTATAAATTGTGAAGTTATAAAATGAATAGATTTTGTAAAATAAAAGATTTATAAGTAATTAACTTATAAACTGGATTTTGGCATTTAAATGAGATATAAATAGAATTTGTTAATAAAGAGATTTTATAAGTTGAAGTTGTTATAAAATATAAATGGAATTTATAAACATTGTTTTATAAATCCGAAATCGACTTATTTTGGTAAGTTAATTATTTTAGTTCATTAAAGGAGATATATCCACGATTTTGGACAGTGGATAATCCTTTAAAATAAAATGTGTAGAAATGTTGAATTTGGTTAACGAAGATATTCACGATTTTGGACAATGAATAATATATTAAAGAAATGTTTTGGGGAGGTGATATTTTAAATAGAATCAAAACGATTTAAAGGTGTTTTAAAATGTATTAAGTATCGAAACCATAGATTTCAACATTCATTGTTGAAATAGACTTTTTCGAGAAATAAAAGGGAATGGTGGACTATAACACTGTTGTTATAGTAAATGATTTTCAAAAGGAAATGTTTTATATAGTATTGGGATTTATATATCTATCTTAATTTCGAATCCCTATACTAGTGATTTTGGGTTGTCGTAACGATGTTTTACGAAACATTCGTTTTGACTCAAATGAATGTGCTTAAGAGAATGTTTTCCTTAAAGAATAAGATATATACTAAATTGTGATTTAAGTATATTGAATATTTTCCAAATGTTGAAAATAAATAGATTTGTGAATTACTTATTATTAAATAAGTATGGAAATGTTTTCCAATATGAAGTGAAATGTTTTGAGATTTTATCTTTTAAAGATAAATTGCAAGCGAATATTTGAAATCGATGTAAAATCGTATATCAGTGGATATTTGGAAATTTAAATTCACCATGGAATTTATAAAGGAAAGGGAAATTTGTTTAAAAATAAACATTGATTTATTTTTGAAGTGTGGAAATAAATTAATGGATTTGGAACGTAAATTTGAAGTAAATCGGTAAGGATTTATTTAATTGGTTTAAATGAACCATTCTGAAATGAAAGCATATTCTCCCTGGAAAGCCGAATAAAATTTCGAAATAGTTTTGAAAATATATACATGCATACATATATATATATATATATATATATATATATATATATATAATTCTAGAATTGATTTTGAAAAGGATACTTTGGGGAAATTAACTTCTTAAATTGTTTTAAATCCTTTAAGTAAAGATTTATTAAGTTGATATAGAAATGATTATTTCTAAGATTTAATCAATAATTGTTTTAGAAAATACTTATTTAAATAGTTATACTCTATCTACTAATTTTATTTTGAAAATTAGTTTGGACTTGAGTTATATGTAATATTGGTATAATATTTTTATAACTAATATTTTAAGTAAAGTGTTTAAAGAAAAATATTTATTTCAAAGTGTTTTCCAGATATATTTTGGATAAGTAATATAAATTATTTTAAAGTATTTGAACTCGGCAGAATTCCAGTGAAATGAATAAATATTTGGAAGTGTTTCCGCGTAAGGAAAATGATTTGAAAATTTGTGTTCAAAAGTTGTAAAGGTGAAAAGTGATTTGAAATTTGTTTTCGAATGGTTGAAGTGTGGAAAAATATATCTTGTAAATATATTTTTGGAAAACAAATAATTTGGGAAATTATTTGGAATCTGGTGATGTTGTGCATGTCTATTGATAGTTAAATAGCCGCCTATCAATATTTACCTTTAAATGGGTATTTGTTGCGATTTGCTAGAATTTGAATGCTACACTTATTTTAAAATAAGCGCTCGTTATTCGGTTTAGCCGAGAGTGGACCTTTGGGTCATGAATCCCATTCCGAACAGTGGTACGTCGTAATAGATAGCATTTGAAGACCGGTGTTGAAGACCGGATATTTTCGAAAATGGAAGGATTACCATCGAATGTCTCTACATCGGCTGATCTCCGATATAGAGATTCGATCACCCTTTGTGATGGAAGTCCGAACGTGATTAGTGAATATCCAGATTGCAAGGGCTTCTTTTGGAAGTGCCTTCAGTTGCGTTCTATTCCGGAACGGACTTGTATGGATGTGTGTCTGACGTTACAATTTGAGATTTAAAGCTGGTTTCTATCAAATACATTTCTGTTGGTGGCGGAGAATTTATTCTCTTAGCTTAACACCCTTCTCCGAGACGTACGAGCTCAGAGGTTATATATTTGATGGTTACTAGTGATACATTCCCAATTTGGTAATGTGGCAAAAGAAGTGTTGCTGATCATTTGTTGATCAAAGCACAGCTTTTGTGAAAAGCGTAGCTTTGCGGACGAGACATCGTCGGACCTCACACCCCGAAATGGTCAAAACAAGAAGAATTCTGCAAGGTTATAGGGAGTAGCGCCCCTTAGGGTATGTGCATTTCCTTCTGGATAGAAGTGGTATCATGGTATGGAGCCCAGATACTTAACTTATGTGGATGTCGCAAATATATATGTCTTTGTGATTGTTGTTGGTTGAGGATCCTCGGATAAAGGTTGTTTACAACCGGGGGATGGCATACTCGTGTCAGTAGTTACCTACTTTTGCAGAGGTAAGCCGGGCTTGTGTTGGCAGAGATCCGGTTAGGTTCTCGGGGCGTCCCGCCAGAGGCGTACCCATGTGGCAATAGAAAGTTCCTTAGCCTGACCATTTGTTGAAAAATCCAAAGAAACAATACGAGCCCTGTACGGTTTTAGTTGTATAACCTGCCATGAAATGTGGCGGTAACCTGCTATTGAACATGGTAGCTATAGTAGGCATACGATAATGGTCGTGTGTTGGCTAAGATTTATATTATACTTTCAAAATGTTTTCCTACACTTTGCACTTATAGTAATAATATCAAAGAAATTTTTTTGCGTGTCAAGCATGTTTGACTATCATAAGGAGAAATCTCCTCCGATTCTGCATTTGCATTGTGTGTGTGCGGGAGGCCTTATGGTAGTTTCATTTTCTAAAAGCATTGCGGATATATTTTAAAAATATTTCTTTGTTTGTTTTTTTTAAGATAAACTGCTTTAAGTTCTCACACAAGTCCCGTGACTGACCTGGAGTTTGTTGTTCCTTTCCTAAACTTTGGGTTCCCATCATTTTCCATACGGGCAGCCTAGAGTCAGATTATCAGGTTATTCTGGAATTCAAGAGTTGCTGTAGAGATCTGGAGGCAAGCTGGATGGCATGGCGTATCAACTAGTACATAGTACTTCTTTTCCGCTATTTGTTGTTGTAAACTTCGATAATGTATATTGACTCTGATGATCTAATGTATAAAAGGTACAGTTCTTTTGATTTAAAAGATTATTCATTTATCTATCATATGTTGTTCCGCTGTGATTGTGAGATTCTGATATTGTTCTGTTGCTTCTTCTTTCTTTCTTCTTCTATCTTCTCTTCTTTAACCCTAACAATTTGGGTTTCCGGCCTTCGATTGCTCAGCAGTTGATACAGTGGACGTATTAATGTCGATTTTCGAGAGTCGAAAATCCCATTTGTTACAATGTGGTATCAGAGCATTTGGTTAAGCGACAACCTTGGCTCTGTTGGGTGTTACTCATTAGAGATAGAGTCAGCAGTACTCTAGAATGAGTGTGAGTGTAATAATAGATATGAGAGCGTATTTGTTAGTGAATATATAAAAAAAAAAATTTATTGTGTTGATTGGTTTGTTGAGTGGTATATGGATTCTGGTCAATACGAGTAATTAACGTTATTGATAGGAATCTCGAAACACTTGTACAGAACAAATTCGACACGATATCGTTTTAATAAAGGGTAAATGAAATAATTTTACCTAAATTATTTCGTATATAAAAGAGAAAAAATTTCTGTGAATTATTATAATATATGATTGCTTGGTTGCTAGAAAGTGATGATATTAAATTATTATCATTAATGGTGAAAAAGAAATTGAAATCGTAACTCCAAAGTTAAGAAATAAATTCACATACAAATAGAATTGAAGAATATAAATTGTAAATGTGATTTGTAATTTGAAGTAAAATTCTAGAGGAATATTTGGAAATGTTTTGAAAGGGTTTGCAATTTGGAAAAGATTAAATTCCTTTTTGAGTTTGAAAATGGTTTTCAAGGGTTTGGAAAAATGTTTTTGGAGGGTAAAAGCTCTAAACTCTTTTCGTCGCTGGAAAATAACTTCGGTGATGACTGCAGCATCATCGGTGTTCATTTTCGGGTTTCCAAAAAAGGGATTGTTGCCAAGTTGTTTGAAAGGGAAGTTGTTTGGAAAATTTGGGTTTAGATTTTGAAATTCAAAGGATAATTTGAATTGGTTTCAAAAATTGTTTTTAACTATAATGAACATTAATTAGTGAATTAAACTATAATTAAATTTAATGAGATAAATAATTAATACCAATTGTCTTTAATGCTAATCAATTAAAGAATTAATTTGTATTCAGTTGATTCATTTTTGTTGTTGCTTCTATCAACAACATTTCAAACTTGGAACATGTAATGTGAAGTATTAGTTATACTTATCATAAAGGAGTATTAACTGAGGAACTCATTACTTATTCATAACTAATACTTATCTTTAACAAGATCAGCAAAAAAATCAAATAAAAACCAAGCAGATATATTTTAAAGATAATTTTCCTCAACATACTTACCAAATAATATCAGGATAATATTTTCTTATGCATTAAAATAAACATGATATTTTTGACCTATTTCTTATGTTTGAAAGGAAACATTATATATTTTATATGTTTAGAAGCACAATTATAATTTTTACCTTATATGCATAACAATTGTATTGCCTAATAAATATTATGTTATCGACGTTGGATGTACAAGTACAAATAATATAAGCATTCATAATGAGTTACCATTACATTATATTTTAGTACTTCGCTTCTGTGATGACCCAAAATTTTGGACATTTGAAATTGGAATATTTAATTGATTTTAAATATTTAAAAGTCAATTTCAAATGTAACCAATTATTAGGATAATTAAATTTTTGGATATAATAATTGGAAGTTGGTTAAAATAATGAATCTTGGTTTTTAAGCTGGTTAAAAATATTTCAAAGGCTTGGAAAATTTATATTTATAATACAGGAAATAATAGAAGTTTTAAAATTGAGTTTGAAAATGTTTTGCTCAGTTTTAAAAGTATATCGTTTAAATCGATATTTAAAAATAGCCATCCGAGACACAGTCTTGGATTTTGACGAAACCAGTTCCTTTGGATCCGTAATAGTGTTTTATTATCGGATTTCAAATTTCGTAGTGTTTGGAGTTGTCATGAGGTTGTACTATATATAAATGCACTGAAATCTATATTGATAATTTAATATAATAACTGGTTTCAAAAAGCTATCCTCTCCATACGATCGAATTAGGACTCGAAACCTTTTCCAGTGCATTCGGAATACGGGGTATAACATTATAAATGTCTGGCGGTATAACATATGGTTTGACTAGTCAAAGCATTCACATCAAAACATTTTAATTTCAGTTCAAAAACACTGTAGCCAGTTGTTTAAAACATATTAACATTGAAACGTGTCTCCTTGCCTTTATATCACACTCCAGATATACTATTCGAAAACAAATAAAAGAAAAGAAAAGCAATACATTTCACTTGATATTTTAATGGCTGAAACAAATTTCTTCTTTCCTCCCAAAATTCTTAAATCAAATCAGTCGGCTATTCAAAAAAATGTTAAGGAGGACAAAAATCAAGTACCGATAAAGATGGCAGACCAATCCTCGATCTTCCACCAGCTAATGTTGAAGTAATTTATTATGAGATGACGGAAGCTGAGAAAGACTTCTTTGAGGTTTTGTTCAAAAGATCCAAGTGAAATTCGACTAATTTGTGGAACAAGGAAGGGTTCTTCACAATTATGCTTCGATTTTGGAGTTGCTTTTACGGCTTCAACAGTGTTGTGATCATCCATTTCTTTTGATGAGTCGTGGGTATACAAAAGAATTTGCAGATCTTAATAAGCTTGCAAAGCGATTTTTTTAAAGGAGGTAAGGATATGGGTGCTAGCAAAGATTCAAATGTTGTACTGTCAAAGGCATATATTAAGGAAGTCGTAAAAGAACTAAATACTGGAGATGAAAGTGAGTGCCCAATTTTTCTAGAAGCATTTGAAGATGCAATATTGGCACTATGTGCTCACCGTTTATGCCTATAGTGTATTCTTGCCAGCTGGCGTAATGCTACCAATGGTCCCAGTCCTGTTTGTAGGAATGTCATCAGTAGGCAGGAATTAATAACTGTTCCTTCTAATAATCGCTTTCAAGTTAATGTTGCAAAAACTAGGTGGAATCTTGCAAGATTTATGTCCTTCTTCAAGAACTGGAGAACTTGCGTACTACAGGCTCTAAAAGTATAGTATTTAGCCAGTGGACTGCATTTCTGGATCTTCTTCAGATACCTTTTTCTCGGCTTAAATCGAGAAGGAAATCCTAGTCGAAGCGAAAATGGGTTGCAAACTTAAATCAATGGTGAGTTAATCTCACTCATCTGGATTATTATTTAAATTTAAATAGTTAAATTTATATTTTTGGTTGAATGATTGAATTGATTGGATGTGGTATATTATATATAGTGGTATATATATAATGGAGTGATTGATTTCCCGCATTATATAGCGGATGAGACCCTATGTGCCCCGCATAATAGCGGATGACCCTTTGTACCGCGATATTCCACCTCGAAGCGGGATTGGTATTTTAAATTGTTGTGTTAACATCTGTGGATGCAGGGAAAACAGGTAGGAGGGATGCAACTGGATTCCGCAAAATATTTAGATTGTTTTAATATTCTATGATATGATTTATTTAATAATCTGAGATAGATTATATTGGTAATTGAAATATTGAATGCTATGGTTGATTGAATATAATTGGGTATACTGAGTAATCAAAAATATATAGATTGGATTTTTGAAGGGAAATAAATAGGAGAATTTTTAAGTAAATTAAAGATTGAATTGGAAAGGAAATAAAGTTGATTTTTAAATTCTAATAAATAAATTTCAAAGTATGGAAGAGGAGATTTTTGAATAAATGGGAATAAATGAATTTTTAAACTTAAGTAATATTATTTAAAGGAATAAAAGATTTATTTTTCAATTCGGGATTTAAATGGTTTAGGAAAAGTAGAGGAAATTTTTCGAAATAAATATGAAATTGGTTGTTTCAATTTATATAAGATTTTTAAATCATAATAAAGAAGTTAAATCTGAGGTAAATGGGTTTTGAAATAAAAATTGAGTAAGTAAAAGAATTTATTTTAAAATGGAGTAAAATTTCAAAATCGATTTGGAAATTGATTTAGAGTTTGAAATTGTGTTTTAAAAGAAGATGAGACTATAGAATTTATAAACTAGGTTTATAAAGTGAAATAGGATATTAGTAGATATTTGGAAGTATAAATTCACGATGGTCATTTATAAAGGAATGGGTAATTTGTTTTAAAAATAATAGTGGTTTATTTTTAAACACATGAAAGAGAAGTGTATTTCCCTGAAAAGCCAAGTATGTTTTCAAAGCAGATATTTAAGTATAAGTTAAAAGTTTTAAAGTTGTTTAAAGGAATGTTTTTAGGAAATTATTATTTAAGTTGTTAAAATTTTAAAGGTAAATATTTATTAAATTAGTTATAGTGGTAATTATTTTAAAAGGTTAATTGGTATTACGTTTTAAAAAGATAATTATTATTATTTATATTTTATAAAATAGTTTTATTTTAAAGATAGTTTGGTTAATGTTTTATTTGAAAACTTGTATAGAATTTCATAACTCATATTTTAAAATTTAGTTTGGCTTAACTTTTATTTTAAAAATTATTTTTATATTTTATAAATTAGTTTTATTTTAAATATTTTTAAAGTATATATTTTAGAATAAAGTGATTTAAATTATTTTTAAAATCTAAAGTATTAAGACTTGGTGAATTTAAGTAGAAATAAACAATTTTGGAAATTTATTCTGCGACAGAATAGTGATCTGAAACTGTTTTCAAAAGATTGAGGTATAGAAGATATCTTACGAAGATATTTTGAATAATAAATAATTTGGAAAATTATTAAGGCTGACGGTTGTTTGTGGATGTTATATGATAGTTAAATAACCGATTATCAATATTGGCCAATGCGTTGATCGTTTCAAAGAGACCGGGAACGGGATTAATTTTCCTGAATACCATTTCGATCCGGCTTGAACGTTTTCGTAAGGAAAGACTAGAGCTTGGAGTCAAAGATGAAGCAGTGAAGTGCAAGGGCTAGTCGCTACTAATCCTGAGGGTGATTCCGAAATGGACGAAGTAGAAGTAGTGCCTTCGGTTCTGTTCGGACCCGAAACGGACTTGTATGGATGAATGCTGTCAGAACATCATCAGGAGGACGATTAGCATTCTAAGTGCAATTGTGTTAAAAAGGTATTGCATAGCCTCGAGCCTCATCAACTGGGAATGGCTAAAATAGGGGAGGTGCACACAAGGCTAAGTGGCTAGCAAACAATTTGGTAAGGTCACCCTTGTCTAGATGTCCCTTTATTTCGGCTGTGTGGACGGTTGCTGATCCTAACCACAGGGTGAACTTGTTCGGACTATCCAGTAAGGGGTAGCTCCGGTCTTGTGATGCAGGGGATCAAGGTGGATCCTCGGTACGGTGATCTAGACCACGTACTGTGATTGGCAGTACCCCAGTAGCCCTGCCATGGATTGAAATCCATTCTCCATACGTGCCTTTACGGTTTTGTTTGTAGAACCCACTTTGTGGCTACTATTGCTGGAATTTAATAATGTAACAATTTCGGCTAATTGAATAAGTATTTGTATATAGACACTACTATAATATCAGAGGATTTTATAAGAAATGTTTTGGTTATCGTAAGGTAAAAACCGATATGTTTATTTGTGGCGTGGTCTTACGAGATACCTTTGATTTCAAAGGATTTTGAAAACTTTAATATTCCAATTGAGTTTGTTTTTTCGTTGAATGGACGGTTGTGGAGCTCAGGAGACGAGCTGGATGACGAGGCGTATTTCCGTAGATTCATATATTTCTACTGTGCAGTGTACGCTATATATTCAACTCTGAAAGGACGAGATATTACAGCTGTCCTGAATTGTGATGTTAATTGTGTTGTACTCTGAAGATGTAATGTATAAAACATATATAGTTCATTTGTTTTAAATATTAGTCATTTATCTATTATATATTTTTCTGTTGCATTTTGAGATTCTGGTGTTGTTTTCTATTTCTTCTTCTACCTCCTTCTTCTTAAACCCTAATGGTTCAGTTTTCCAGCATTCGATTGTTCGACATTGGATATAGTGGACTGTATTGATGTCGATTTTCGGGAGTCGAAAAATCGGGTCGTTACACTTGGTATTAGAGCTGAAGGTTAAGCGAGAACCTTGGCTCTGGTGGGGATTACTCATTAAAAATAGAGTCCGTAGTACTCTAGAATGAGTTTGAGAGTATTAATAGTATGAGCGAGTATTTGTTTGTGAATATAAAAATTATTTTTATATTGTGTTGACTTATCGGTTGAGTGTTTATGGATTATGGTCGATATATGGGACGCCATATGATCGATAGGGGTTTCTAAACACTTAACAAGATAAACTGACACAGTACTGTTTTAAAACAGGGTAAATGAAATAATTTTACCCAAATTATTTTCGTATATAAAAGACATAATTTTCCGTAAATTATTGTAGTTATATATGGTTGCTTGGTTGTTAGGAAGTGATAATATTAAATTATTATAATTGTTGTGTAAAAATTAAATAAGAAATTGAAATCATAATTAAAAGATAAGAAATAAATTCATATACAAATGGGATTTGTAAATGTAAATTGTAAATGTGATTTATAATTTGAAATAGAATTCCAAAGAAATATTTGAAAATAAATTGAAAGGATTTGAAATTTGAAAATTTGGGAACTTTAAATTCGTTTGAATTTGAAAATGGTTTTCAAAGGTTTTGGAGAAATAATAGTGGTATTTTTCGGAGATATTTTTGAATTGGATTTGAAATCTGGTGAGATTTGGAATTTAAAAATATTTGGGAAGGGTTTTTGAAGAGAATAAAAGCACTGAACTCACTTCGGTCGCTGGAAAATAACTTCGGTGATGATTGCAGCATCATCGATGTTCATTGTCGAGTTTCCAAGGGACAAATTGCTGCATGGAGATTTTAAATTAGAGTTGTTTGAAAAACTGGGTTTGGTTTTGAGATTCAAAAAAATAATTGATTTCAAAAGTGATTTTGAAATGTTGTGAAATTGTTTAAAACTCTCGAAGCTTATTTAAAATGTTATGGAAATATAAATGGGTTTAATAAATAGTAAAATTTGAATTTTCTGGAATAGAAAATTTAACTTGAAGAAGAGTTATATTAAAATAAGTATGAAAACAAAATAAGCTATTGAAGTAATCGAAATAAATAAAGTAAAAAGATTAGTACATGAGATGTAATTAAATTTGGAAAACTTATAGAAGTTTAAAATTTTGAATTAAATCAGAGTGTGATTAAATCTAGCTAAGTAAAGATGAATGTAAAGAAAAAGTCTAGGTGGACTATATGAAATGGTTACTTAAATAAAATTGATTAAGGTGGAAATAAATTTGTGAATGTATACATGAATTTACATTTTCAAGTAATTGTGGCAATAAAATAAGTAAGTAAAGCAAGTCAATTAAATGAAGTAAATTCAAGAGATTGTGAATGGAATGTAAATAAGTTGAAAAACTTATCGAAACTTAAAATTTCGATTGAAACTGAATGTTTGAATTGTGTTACATAAAGTGAAATGGAAAATTTGTCAAGTTGGACTAAATAAAGCAAAGTATTGAAATAAAATTAGTAAGTAAACAAATTAATTAAACTTGTAAATGGAATTGAAATTGAATATTGGAATCGTGTAAAGTAAAGTGAAGTTGTAGAACTAGTTTAAAGTGATCTAAAATAATAAAAGTTTGGAAGTAAAATGGTTTGAGATAGGAATAAATTAGTAAGTGGAACTAATTAAAGAAAATTAAACATGGTTTGAGATAAATAGAATTCAATAGTTAAATTTGCAGGTAAATTTAATTCAAATGGAACTGTAAGGGAAAAGTGAATAGAAACGGATATAAACTTCAGTAGTGAAGTAAAAATAGATATAAGAAGTGAATAAAATACTTAAATTTAACTTAGAAGATAGATAGTGAAATTCTTAAGTAAAATTGGTTTTGGAAAAATATACTAAGTTAATATGTGAATAAAGGTTTGACAAAGGTGTGTGAAATGATGAGTGGATAGAAATCAAAATAAATGTGAATAAAAAAGAGAGTAGATATAAGTAATAATCAATTGAGATAAATACGTAATATGTACGTATATTATGTTATTCACATAGCGATTTGATCCAGATTCGAGCAAAGAATTTCGAGATAGTTGTATCGATCCGAGTTGGGATTTTTCTCTCGATTTTCGACGGCGAACCCTGGATATGGTTTTTTGATTGGTTCTAAAATTCTCTATCATGGTTAGGACCACGCAAGGAGATTGACGGTTTCTGATCAAGAAACCAAATCTGACTCCGTACTAGGTCGGGTGGACGATACTAGTTCGGAAGTGAAATTTTGTGATCGAGTGAGCGATTGGATTGGGTATTACATACGAATGATATACGGACATCGTACGGGCTTAAATGAAATAAATATTGAAACTTTTGAAAAGGAATGAATAAAATGGTTTTGAATGCTATGATTGGATAATATTGCTTAGTATAATATACAGATGTTTTAAAAGCAAAGGAAAATGCGGATTTTTGATTGCGGAAGATAAATTTGAATTGACTGACAAAAAAAGCATGTATTTAAATTTCTATATGAAATTTGATGGTTTTCTGGTCTAGCCACTTGGCCATTCATTTTCTTTTGAAATTTGGTGGACCGTAGGGGCATTTTATAGTTGTACCGAGCTAGCCGCGCAAAGGAGACGCTGGCAAAAAAAAATTTAAAAATTGAAGGAGTTAGAAAATTTTTGAGAAATTTTGATAATTTATTTGAAATTTTTTAAATTAAAATTTGAATGGTTTAGTAAATAGTATTGTTTGGAAGTTATGGATAAGTTTGGAAAGTTAGTACGAGGGATAGTGTGTCTTTAATAAAAAGATTGTTTTGAGAGTTGTTTGAAACTGTTTGGTTTTGGGAAAATGATGAATAGGTTATGGACCATTCTTCTTAACTAGTAATTTCGAGGACGAAATTCTTTTAAGGGGGTGGGATGTGACGGCCCGGAATTTTAGACATTTGAAATTGGAATATTTAGTTGACTTTAAATATTTCAAAGTTAATTTCAAATGTAACCAATTATTAGGATAATTAAATTTTTGGATTTAATAATTAGAAATTGGTTAAAATGGTGAATCTTGGTTTTTAAGCTGGTTAAAAATATTTCAAAGCCATGGAAAATTTATATTTATAATACGGGAAATAATAGAAGTTTTAAATTTGAGCTTGAAAATGTTTTTCTCAATTTTAAAAGTATATCGTTTAAATCGATATTTAAAAATAGCCATCCGAGGCACAATCTCGGATTTTGACGAAACCAGTTCCGTTGAATCCGTAATAGTGTTTTATTATTAGATTTCAAATTTTGTAGTGTTTAGAGTTGTCGTGAGGTCGTACTATATATAAACGCATTAAAATCTATATTGATAATTTAATATAATAACTTGGTCAAAAAGCTATCCTCTCCATACGATCGAATTAGGACTTGAAACCTTTTCCAGTGCGTTCGGAATAGGGGTATAGCATTATAAACGCCTGGCAGCTCGCCTCGATAGGAGATCAAGATTTTAGGCTTTGTTTTCTAATCGATTAAATTTAAAATTTAAAAATAATATATATATGGTTTGACTGGTCAAAGCATTCACATCAAAACTTTTTAATTTCGGTTCAAAAACACTGTAGCTAGTTGTTTAAAACACATTAACATTGAAACATGTCTCCTTGCCTTTTTATCACACTCCAGATGTCCTATTCGAAAACAAATAAAAGAAAAGAAAAGAAATAAATTTCATTCGAGATTTTAATGGCTGAAACAAATTTCTTCTTTCCTCCCAAAATTCTTAAATCAAATCAGTCGGCAATTCAAAAAATAATAATAATGTTAAGGACAAAAATCAAGTACTGATAAAGATGGCAGACCAATCCTCAATCTTCCACCAGCTAATATTGAAGTAATTTATTGTGAGATGATGGAAGCTGAGAAAGACTTCTATAAGCCTTTTTTCAAAAGATCCAAGGTAAAATTCGACCAATTTATGGAACAAGGAAGGGTTCTTTACAATTATGCTTCGATTTTGGAGTTTCTTTTACGTCTCCGACAATGTTGTGATCATCCATTTCTTTTGATGAGTTGTGGGTATACAAAAGAATTTGCAGATCTTAATAAGCTTGCAAAGCGAGTTTTTTTAAAGGAGGTAAGGATATGGGTGTAGGCAAAGATTAAAATGTTGTACTGTCAGAGGCATATAATAAGGAAGTTGTAAAAGAACTAAGTACTGGAGATGAAAGTGAATGCCCAATTTTTCTGGAAGCATTTGAAGATGTAGTATTGACACCATGTGCTCACTGTTTATGCCAAGAGTGTCTTCTTGCCAACTGGCATAATGCTACCAATGGTCCCTGTACTGTTTGTAGGAATGTCATCAATAGACAGGAATTAATAACTGTTCCTTCTAATAATCGCTTTCAAGTTGATATTGAGAAAACTGGGTGGTATCTTGCAAGATTTTTATCCTTCTTTCAGAACTAGAGAACATGTGTACTACAGGCTCTAAAAGTATAGTATTTAGCCAGTGGGTTGCATTTCTGGATCTTCTTCAGATACATTTTTCTCGGTCTTAAATCGGGACAGACAACCTAGTCAAAGCAGAAATGGGTTGCAAACTAAATCAAAGGTGAGTTAATCTCACTCATCTAGATTATTATTTAAATTTAAATAGTTAAATTTAAATTTTTGGTTGAATGATTGAATTGATTGGATGTGCAATATTATATATAGTAGTGTATGTATATATATATATATATATATATATATATATATATATATATATATTGGAGTGATTGATTTCCCGCATTATATAGCGGATGAGACCCTATGCGCCCCGCATAATAGCGGATGACCCTTTATACCGCGATATTCCGCCTCGAAGTGGGATTGGTATTTTAGATTGTTGCGCTAATATCTATGGACGCTGGGAAAATAGGTTGGAAGGATCCAACTGGATTTCTCAAAATATTTAGATTGTTTTAATATTCCATGATCTGATTTATTTAATAATCTGAGATGGATTATATTGGTAATTGAAATATTGGATGCTATGGTTTGATTGAATATAATTGGGTATATTAAGTTATCAAAAATATATATATTGGATTTGATGGGAAATAATAAGGAGAATATTTAAGTAAATTAAAGAATGAATTGGAAAAGAAATAAAGTTGATTTTTAAATTCTAATAAATAAATTCCAAAGTATGGGAATGGAGATTTTTGAATAAATGGGAATAAATGAATTTTTAAACTTAAGTTATATTATTTAAAGGAATAAAAGATTTATTTTTCAATTCAGGATTTAAATGGTTTAGGAATAAAAGGAAGAATTTTGAAATAAATATGAAATTGGTAGTTTAAATTTAAATAAGATTTTTAAATCATAATAAAGAAGTTAAATCTGAGATTAATGGGTTTTGGAATAAAAATTGAGCAAGTAAAGGAATTTATTTTAAAATGGAGTAAAATATGAAAATCGATTTGGAAATTGATTTAGAGTTTGAAATTGTGTTTCGAAAGAAGATAAGACTATAAAATTTATAAACTAGGTTTATAAAGTGAAATAAGATATTTGTGGATATTTGGAAGTATAAATTTACGAAGGGAATTTATAAAGAAATGGGTAATTTATTTTAAAAATAATAGTGGTTTATTTTTAAAGGTGTGAAAGAGAAGTGTATTTCCCTGAAAAGCCAAATACGTTTTCAAAGCAGACTTTTAAGTATAAGTTAAAAGTTTTAAAGTTGTTTAAGGGAATGTTTTTAAGAAATTATTATTTAAGTTGTCAAAATTTTAAAGGTAAATATTAATTAAATTAGTTATAGTGGTAATTATTTTAAAAGGTTAATTGGTATTATGTTTTAAAAAGATAATTATTAATATTTATATTTTACAAAATAATTTTATTTTAAAAATAGTTCGGTTAAAGTTTTATTTGAAAACTTGTATAGAATTTCGTAACTCTTATTTTAAAATTTACTTTGGCTTAACTTTTATTTTAAAAATTAATTTTAAATTTTATAAAGTAGTTTTATTTTAAATATTTTTAAAGTACGTATTTTAGAATAAAGTGATTTAAATTATTTTTAAAATCTAAAGTATTAAGACTTGGTGAATTTCAGTGGAAATAAACAATTTTGGAAATTTATTCCGCGAAAGAAAAGTGATTTGAAACTATTTTCAAAAGATTGAAGTGTAAAAGATATCTTGCGAAGATATTTTGAATAATAAGTAATTTGGAAAATTATTAAGGATGAAGGTTGTTTGTGGATGTTATATGATAGTTAAATAACTGATTATCAATATTGGCCAATGCGTTGATCGTTTTGAAGAGACCGGGATCGGGATTAATTTTCTCGAATACCACTTCGATATGGTTTGAACGTTTTTGTGAGGAAAGACTAGAGCTTGGAGTCGAAGATGAAGCAGTGAAGTGCAAGGGCTAGTCGCTACTAATCCTGAGGGTGATTCCAAACTGATGTAGTAGGAGTAGTGCCTTCGGTTCCGTTCGGACCCGGAACAGACTAGTATGGATGAATGCTTTCAGAACATCATTTGGAGGACGATGAGCATTCTAAGCAAAAATGTGCTCAAAAGGTAACGCATTGCCTCGAGCCTCATCAATCGGGAAAGGCTAAAATAGAAGAGTTACATACAAGGCTAAGTGGCTAGCAACCAATTAGGGTAAGGTCACCCCTGTCGTGATGTCCCTTTATTTCGGCTGTGTGAGCGGTTGCTGATCCCAACCGCGGGGTAAACTTATTTGGACTATCCAGTAAGGAGTAGCTCCGGTCTTTTGATGCAGGGGATCAGGGTGGATCCTCGGTACGGTGATCTAGACCACGTACTGTGACGCACGGTACCCCAATAGCCCTGCCATTGATGGAAATCCATTCTCCCTATGTGCCTTTACGGTTTTGTTTGTAGAACTCACTTTGTAGCTAGTATTGCTTGAATTTAATAATTTGACAATTCGGCTATTTGAATAAGTATTTGTATATAGACACTACTATAATATCATAGGATTTTATAAGAAATGTTTTGGTTATCGTAAGTTAAAAACCCGACATGTTTATTTGTGGCGTGGTCTTACGAGATACCGTTGATTTCAAAGGATTTTGAAAACTTCAATAATCCAATTGAGTATGTTTTCTCAAGCTGGTTTTCTAGGCTGACTTGGCTATTATTTAACTATAATGCTCGGGTCAGACCGAGTATTATAGAGTATAGATTTTGAATGGACGGCTGTGGAGCTCAGGAGACGAGCTGGATGACGAGGCGTATTTCCGTAGATTCATATATTTCTGACGTGCAGTGTAAGCTGTATATTCAGCTTTGGAAGGACGAGATATTATAGCCGTCCTGAATTGTGATGTTGATTGTGTTGTTCTCTAATGATGTAATGTATAAAATAGATATAGTTCATTTGTTTTAAAGATTAGTCATTTATCTATTATATATTGCTCCGTTGCGTTTGTGAGATTCTGATGTTATTTTCTATTTATTTTTCTACCTCCTTCTTCTTTAACCCTAATGGTTCGGTTTTCCGGCATTCGATTGTTCGGCATTGGATACAGTGCACTGTATTGATGTCGATTTTCAGGCGTCGAAAAATCGGGTCATTACAGCTTCATTGGCTTTGTTTTCTTATGTCGACGCTCTTACAAATTTATCTAATGTCATGTCATCTAAAGTATTTTTGATGTGTATCCAGAAGTTATGTTTCTCAAATGATATATTATCTCTGAATTATGCTAACATTTATATTATTTCATTTACTTATTATGTTGATATAAATATTTAATACAAAAGAAAAATTATTTTAATTGTTTTACTAATTAGAATGTAATGTCCTTGAGCGATAACTCATCCGGTCATTGCACCAGATTTAATGAAGAGGTTTTAATATCACTTCCCAACGACGGCATTAAATCCATTACGTATTGTAGCGGTTATCATGATGCTCACTTTGAAGTTTATATATTATTCAATTTGCTTGAGAACGAAGAAGAAGAAGAAAAATTTAGCAATACAATGTTTATAATGGTTGTTTATTTCTCGCATCATATTGTACTATATTTATTTGTAAATATGGTGTTCCAAGCAATTAAAATATATTTCTAAGATAGTGTCAAATAATTGCATCGATGCAAATGTTGGAATATTCATTTTAAACCTAATTTGAACCACTATTTCACGTCAGACATGATTAATTTATGCCAGCTATAGAACATTATTACCATATTAAATATGTACATATTTGAATTTACATTTTATAAAATGTGAACTTATGTTGAACTTATTCATCTCTTAAATAAATATGTTGCTCAGTAATATAATTGTTATGAAGTAGGAACAATTAGAAGTTGTAATTATTTTTTTTTGTATAAATCCATTATCCTTTATAGAATTTGCTATACTTCCTCTACTTCAAGATTACTTAAAGCATATTTATCGACAAATTTTTATTAACAATGTTTGAGAAAAGATTAATCCGTATAAATTACAATCCACAAACATATGCTTTCATATTCATATAAGTGGAAAGCAACGATAAATAAATAATTTGGTGAACTCTATATGCATAGCACATGTTCGCACTAGTTTTACTCATATTAATATAAGTACACAAATACATCAACATTATGTCATAAAGAAAACACAAGATTAATTTACCATATTTTAATCATTTAAATAAATTTAATTTAGTTAACTCATCTTTTAGTTATTTCATAGCAAACCGTACATATCAAACAATCACTTCATAAAACTAAAACACAGCCCTAATAGAATATTAAGCATAATCAATCGATATAATATTACTCCAATGTAACAAAAATACTAAACAATCAAAGTAATCATTGGATGTACAGAGCAATTGAAAAGTCAATCATACCTTGAAATTTCCTTATTATTACTTAATCATGAGAATAATGATATTCACATATTTTATTATTATTTATTTCATAACTAATATTATCTCTTTCAAAATATAAAATAAATATTCCCTATAAAAAACGACACTACCTATCGCTCAACTTCTTTTACCATTACTTATATTGGAAATAATAATGATCTACTTTGCAGTACAATGCTACCATTTATTCCCAAAAATAATAATAATTAAAAATTATATTATAATAATTATTATTTTTTAATTTTAGAAAAATAATATATCATTTTACCTTAAAATAATATAGTTATTGTCTATTCCTAAGTAATAACAGTATTTCATAACTGTTGCGAAAGAATAAATATTTTACCTAAAATAATATTCGCTTCTCATTTAGTTCTTTTGTAAAAGGTAAAATTACTATTTAATATAAACCCTTTTCTAAATCAAATTATAAATTTTTAACCCAAAATTTAATTACCCATGTTAATCTTTTTAGAAATGTAATGTTTAGTTTTCAAAATACTTAAATTATATCTGCATCTATAAAGTAATATTTGTATAACTCAAATTGTTTTTGACATATACCTTTATTATTCATCCTTGTAATAATAAATATCAACTTTCTTTTCCAATCCATTTTACTGCACTCATTTTTACATTGGAATGAATTTTGAAATATTGTAACATGAGCATAAGTTTTATTAAAATAACTTAATTGAAGGAAATTAGAATGGATACTTCTAAAATCATATTATTATCCATTTAAAATCAAACTTCTTTAAATAATTTTATATTCTAAATTTACATATAAGAGTTTTATTATTATTAGTTACAAATTTTATATAAAATCATACCCAAAATATGAAATCATGTATTATCACT
The DNA here is from genome assembly GCA_030765085.1 of Allium cepa. Lineage (NCBI taxonomy): Eukaryota > Viridiplantae > Streptophyta > Magnoliopsida > Asparagales > Amaryllidaceae > Allium > Allium cepa. Next base: position 78,295,708 of record CM060946.1, read on the forward strand.
CATTCTGAAATAGTAATTGTAACTGGTTTTTAAAATTCTCTAAAATAATAACACTGCAATTATTTAAAATGATGTTGTACCGTAAAATACCTTAAATTTATATTATTCTTAGTACCCACCTCTATAATAGTAATAATTTTTTATACTCGCTTTTGGGACATGAATAATTTAACCTCTTCCAACCAACAATAGTTTCTTTTAATAATATTACTAACCATTTGAAACAATCTATCCTACATACCTTTTCCTAAATGGATACAATTTGATGCCATTGGCTTCCTTAAGGCATTAAGTTGTAACAACCATTTTAAAACAATTATTTTCAGAATGATAGTTTTACCCAAACTATTTTTAAATGATAATATCCTTTTTTATAAAAAAATTCCTATCATTGACCTCACTTTCTCTTAAGTTAATTTACAATATTATGCTATTATTATTTATGAATTTCCTTGAAATTCATAAATAATAATTTGATTAATAAACTATGCCACAAAGTGAATTAGACAACTATGATCACATGACATAAGGTAGATTTTTGTTATCTCACTTTTTCACACAACACATAAGAAAACCATTTGTTATCTAAAGAGCCACATAATCTTTCAACCGTTGTCTGGATACCTCATTAAATCTCTATGAACAAGCTTGTTATTTAGGCAACATTTTATATGTCGTCTGATTTAAGTTATCAAAATTTTCATTTTTGACTCCATCTTTTCCCTCTCGGTTATTTCATGGCGGCTCTTTTTATTTTGTTTCCCCTGTGTATATTTTTGTTCCTCCTTTCTTTCTATTTTATTTTTTACTCGCTTCTTTCTTTCATCCATATCAAAAATTCGACCGCTTTGAAATTCGTTTGAATCGTCTTACTCCATCAATAAACTTTCTTCTTCAATCGCCTTTCTTTGTGGGCTTGTTACTAATTTGATTGCGTGTTTTGATATAGGGTTTTCAATTTGAAACTGCCACTTTGAAATTGTTGAAATGAATCACCTCTTTCTTTAATATGTGCTTGCGTTCAATGATTAGTAGGCAATTTATGGTCGCAGTTGCTTCTTGTAGAGAGTTCTTCGATTTATATTGGTATGATTTCTGCCGCTTTCGATTTATATTATTCTCGACTTCTGTGTCTAATGCCTATTATGATCTAGGTATATTTATAGGGTATTGTTCCCTATATTTTTGGTTTTGAAAATTTTGATGCTTTGATTTCTATTGTTTCATGTCCACACTCATGTGTGTTGCTTGTACTTGCTGTACAATGTTGTATTTCATGCTTAGTTAACGACGACGATAGGTTGGTTGGTTCTTGCTTTGATGCTTATATTGGCTGTTGTTAGAGTTGTTTGTTGTGTCGAATTCGATTTTCCTGGAGCTTGCTTGTGTATGAGTACATTTAAGTATGTTTATGCTTATATTGGCTGTTGTTTAGGTATATTTATAGGATTTTTCTCGGCTGTTGATTTCTCTTCTATTTTAGTTTACTTATTCATCTTGGTGCACTTAATGGTCCATGTTTATTTTGTTGTCTTGGTTCATCCATAATGTTGTTGAGTTGTCTTTTTATTCACTATGTACATGTATACATGTATATACATATGTGTTTATATGTATATTAGTTAACCTTGTTATGTCGAAATGTGTGTGCTTGGTTATGTCGAAACCGTCCCTTGTTTACTACATTTGCACTAGCACTTGTATATACATATGTACATATATATGTATGTGTATGTTTATGTCCACATATCATAACATATTTATATATCACTGCGTATGTGTATGTGTGAACTTCCATGTATATAAATACATACATACATACGTATGTATGTATGTATGTATGTATGTACGTATGTATGTATGTATGTATGTATGTATGTATGTATGTATGTATGTATGTATGTATGCATGTATGTGTGAATGTTCTTATATCTGCATATATATGTTTTAATTTATGACACTTTATTTGATTTCTTGTTACACTTTCAATTCGCTATTTTAATATGTGAACTTCCATGCTAGAACCATTTTGAAGTTTAGTTGAACTTGTTTTCAGTTCTGAACCATTTTGAATTGCATTTGAGTCAACGTTTATGCATGGTTTTGCTACTTGGTTCAAAGTAGTGTTTTGATACTTTTGAGCTGAACCAATTCTGAATTACTTATGCTTGAACCATTTTGAGCATGTACATATATACATGTATATACATATGTTTATATATGTATATTACTTGAGCTCTAAAGCTTGCTGATTGGTTTGCTTGTACTTGTACTTGTATATGTGCCGAGTTTGTTTTGATTTGCTCCCTGATGCTTGCTATTGTTTGAATCTCTGAACATGTGTTGCATATATACATGTATACATATATATGTGTGTGTGTGTGTGTGTGTTGTTACAGCACTTCTTTTGTTTGAGCTTGTTATGTGCACTGTGATTTCTTGTTACACTTTCAGTTGTAAATTTGTTTATGTTCGGTTCTCACATATACTTGTATGTACTTGATCTTGAAGTATTTTGAGTATGTACATATATACATGTATATACATATGTGTACATATGTATATTACTTGAGCTTTGAAGCTTACTGTTTGGTTTTCTTGTACTTGTAATTATATATGTGCCTTTTTTTTATCAACTCCCTGAAGGTTGCTGTTGGTTGAATCTTTGAACTTGTATGTGCACTTTTTGCTCATAAATTAGAGATTTATCACTTGTTCTTTTGCTTGAAACTGTTTTGTCTGACAATGATACTTGTTAAGTTTGTTGCCTGAAATTGATTTGTTCCATATTATTCCAGTGCATTGTTGGTTGAACCTCATTTTTTATTTCATGTGAAAGTGCCTTAAGTTAGTTTCTCGTTATGCTCATGTTTGGCTTGTTGTCCATGAGATTTAATCGATGCTCGGCCTTGTGATATTCATAGTAATACAATGTAAATGTCATAATTTGTCCAGGCATATATATATTTGTCCCTGTCTAAAACATGAGAAAGCAAACCCATAAATTGAGGTAATATTAATATCCAATTCAATTTTATTTTTGCTATTTAGGTTTGTTTCTTTTAATATTTTACTACATTTTTTATTTGACAGGTATTTGAGATAGCTGGAGACAAACAAGAGCAAGCAAATCAAGATCAACATCAAAAACAAACTCATGTCAGTGTGAGTAAAAAAATTATTGTATATGAGAGTAAAGAAATATTGTATATATGAGAGTGATAGTGAATGTCGTATTTGAAAATGTAAATAGAGTGATTGTGAAAGTTGTATTTGAAAATGTAGGTAAAGTGATAGTGAAAGTGGTATTGTACTTGAATTTAATTTGAAATAAAAAATTTGTTTGAATAAATTACTCGAATTTCATTATGTGAACAATTATTCATATTAGTCAATATTTATATGTGGTCTAAAAGGAATTTCTTGAAACGATACTATAACATCATATAACATATGGTTTTTTGTTATGCTGGTGCATATCAGACGACGGGGCATCTATGTGGTTGAAGTGTAGTGAGACGGCACAGGGTTTAATGACAAATAGGTATGCAATCAGACAACAGAGCAAGTATGCCGTCTGATTCTTTTTTCCATAGTGATAATTGCTTTAATATATATAATTGTTTATTTATAGTATCCTACTCTATGAATTAAAAATAGAAATCTAATAACTAATATAATAATTCAATAGTCTATAATGTGCAATAATAGGAAAATAACAACATTAAAACAAACTAATAATATTCAACCAACATACTAATTCAACAATGAATATGACAAAGTTTATCCAATAACCAATAAATATGAAATCACATTGTGTAAATAAAATCATATAGTGAATAATTAAATATATATATATATATATATATATATATACAAGGTAAGGATATTCCAATTAGATGATTATTCCCAAACCACCTAGATTCATCAAAATCTACGTCAAAATGTTTGGAATTTCGACATGAATCCAATATCGTTGGTTTTGCTTATGTCCGAGCTCGCATGTAAAAGATGCGGTTATTAGAAAATGTAAGAGCTTAAGTGCAAATAATAAAACAAAAGGGGATTAAATGTAAATTTTTCATCAAAACGTGATTAAACCCTTCTCGAACCTCTGTCGCGACACTTTTGACCACTTGAGGATGTAGCCACCACTACTTCCAGCATCGCCGACCACTAAAGCCGAATTTCCTAGTCTAGGAGCTGCGCAATCACCAAAAATGTGAATTTCAAACCTATATGTTGTCGGCTCAATCATTATTTCAAGAAATTTCCACCACGATTAACTTCCACTTGATTATATCTTTCTATCAGTCTGGTCACACCTCTAATATGTTGTCGATTACGAATCCTCGAATTTCGATAAGGGTTTCACTACATACCTTTTTGACCAACACTTTGGCTAGCCCATGCATCTTTTTGATAAATGAACATTTTTTCTTTATTAGTATCGAGACAATCAATGCGATATATAATTTGCTTGGTTTGGACAGCATTTATTGTTTTGATGTAATTTTAATTTATGCTATTAATCACCGTTACATAGAGGTGATTATTATAGGGATTGGAGGAATTCTTCATAAGTGGAGCTAGCCTAATAGGTTCAATAAATTTGTTTATATTAATAGTCAAAAAAATTTAAAAATTTACAACCATTCAACCTTTAAAGCAGTTAAACATCTCATTTAACTATTTTAAAAGCATTATTTCAAAACCGTAACTTCAAATTTAACAAACTTATAATTTTAATCGGTTAGTTCAAATGGATCCACACAATTCAAAAGGATCCATGCAATGGTATAAATATACCACCATCATTATGCTATTCAAAATTTATTTCATTATCTCTGAGTCATTACATCCATGTTTCACTAAAACATTTCGTTGCTTAAAATTTTCTATACTAAACCTTTTTCGTATGGTATCTATGATATTTGAACCAGGTAATATTTCTATTGACCTAGACTGCAAAGTGATAAAGAGATGAATCAAGAAACATAGAAGACATCTAGAGTGCTAAGAATGGAAGACTCAAGAAACTAGAACATATGATGCACATGTCATATCAGTTGGTATCGAACCATGTAAAGGAGAACCACTCTATTGTATGTTAAGGCTAGGCGTCAAAGTTAAAGAAATAAAATGTTGTTGAAGTGGCATGGATTAGTACTGACCCATATGGGTTGGCATCAAAACAGAGTTATTCAAAGACTTCGAAATTTGGAAGTTTAAAGATTTGTTCCATGCTAAGGCGAAAGTGAAAAAGGGGTCAAAGGCATGGGTCGGTACCAGTCCATTTTGATCAGCACCGATCCAATTTGGTTATTGGATTTGGCTCAATTTAACCTGCTCTTCATGATGGAACTTCAAATCTGGAGATATTTTCTCATTCAAACCAGATTCAGTGATGCTCATGCTCGTACTCGAATATAAATAAAAAAGCAATCATTAATAAGAATGGGCATTTTTGGACTTTTGCAAAGAGATTCTACCATTTATGAGATCTATCTACTTTTAGATTTGAAATCGATTATACTTTGGCTGAACTTGTCAAAGCTAACTGAAATAATGTTGATAGTGGACATAGGCTTAAGACACCTGCCTAAGCACTTTAAAATTTGTATTTTTTTCTTTCTTATCTTTGATTCTTAATCTTTTAATTTTCATTATTTGATTAAATTGTGGTGTCTGCCTATATTTTCTGCAAAATTTTTGATGCTTTCAACAAGAACCGATTCCCTTAGGCTAGATTTATTATTATTTGAATTTAAAGAAAATTCACTATTAGATCTAGGATGATAATGTCTCTAAGAGAGTAAATATAACTAGTGTGATTATTAAAGGTGATAATGAAGGATCTTGGTATCATGAAAAAGAAACAAATCAACCAAATTAATGCAAACTACATAAATTTAAGAGGTGGTGAAAAGAGTTGAAATCGATCATATGAGGATTAAAATGAACAAGACGACGATGGAGAGACAAAAGGCAATTATGGATGAGAAGAATGAAAGCTTTGCTATTATGTCCCAACCACCTCAGAAGTATAGGAAGAGTAATAGACATTCGTCGTCTTTAGATTTTGATGAAAAGAGTTCATCTTTATCTAAATAGAAAAATGAGATGTCAAGAAAAAGATGTGGAGGAAGGATGAAGAGGAATAATGGAGGCAAATTATAGGATCTGGAGTGATTTTTCTAGCATCACGATCAGTCGGTACCAACTGACCTAGAAAGCTCAGTATCCATCGATTAGAGAGGGTCACATTGAGTGATTCCGAAGGAGACCTCTAAGAGGACAGTAAGGATGGTAGAGGTGGATAAGTTACTAGTCCTTAGAACGTATATTGGTTCGTATACGTGTCCATGCCTGACCCCCGATCACGATTGCACGGTCATGAGTCATTGTCAAGTTACATAGTTATTCCTTGTCTTATGTGAACATCCACGACCGATCGTTATTCACTGAATGGAAAGTATAATCAGTTTTTTAAAATGGATGACCAAATTCATTCGTTATCTCTGAATGGATTTTTGTACCCATCTATTTACGATCGTCCTTGTACGATCGTTATCATTTTCTATATATATATATATATATATATATATATATATATTTAATGATCATTACTTATTGTTAGTTCATATAAAGGAGTTTTCGGATCGTTCTTCGTGGTCGAACGATTAGTAGGAATTCTAGTTTAAATGATCGGTATATCTCATGGGTTGAATGATCGGTACATGTTCTTGCTATAAAACTTTCATCCTTGACCATTTTTATAATCAAGTTTGATTGTTTTTAGACCTGCATAATGTTGGATCATTTTAGAACGATCTGTTCTATGTTTTTGCCATAAAGGGTCGGCATGCTTCTTCATATAAAAACATTTCTTCTTGGTCATCTCCATCTCCACTCTTTCATTTTTGTATCATTTTGACTTTGAATTCGAAAAGGAAAAAACAAGCTGCTCCACCTTCTTCCTCTACCAATCCAAGAACGATCTGATTTATCAAAATCAATCCCATCCCTTCTCGATTCTTCATTACACTAGCTCCCAACTCTCACCTCGGATCAAACTTGAATCTATCTGTTTCTCTCAGATCTCACACTTAGGTAGGATGACCTGAACTTGCTTTATGATTCAAGGACGAGACTTAGACTGCCTTATATATCGTGTTAGTTAGTTTAGTTGTAGAATCTTTCTATCTAAGTTAAGCTGAAGAGGATGGGAACTGGGAAGATGGAGTTTCTGAGTGTGGAAAATGATGTAGATTAATGCATGACGCTTGTCCTTGGACGATCGGTAGAGCTTTGGACATAGTGAATTTTGAAGCAAATGGATCGACTTGAAAAACGATCGTATAGATGGAGTAGAGACAACAATCGGTTTAAAAGGCTAAGGAGATAATCGGTGGGAATGAGTCGACAATAAACAATTGGTAGGTTTAGGCCTAGGAACAATCTGTTAGGGTAAAGCTCGAACGATCGGTTTAGGAGAGTTAATTTGAACGATCCATGGTGAGGCATGTGGAATGATCGATGATGCTAAAATGAATGATCAATTATCTTCAAATGAACCTTAAAAGTGGAACCTGATTAAATAGACTTGAACCCAGTGACAAGCTTTGGCCTTGCACAATCAACTGAACTTATATGACTTGTATAGGACTTGAACTGCATATTCGGTAATATATGTGTGATGTCCCGGAAATTTAAGCAATATTTATTTAATAATTTCATTGATAATTATTTTAAAAATGTGAAATACTGATTTAATAATTTAATTCAAACAGGAATTTTCTTTTGAAGATTAATAATTGTTTGATTTGATAAATGATATTCTTTTCAAAAATAATAATAATTTAATTTAATTTGAAAATCTTATTGTTTTCAAATGTTAAAAATATTTAAATGATAAATTCATCTTTCTAAATTGATTTAAAGGATATATATTTATAATGTATAAATGTGTATACGCTGTAAATAGGAGTTTTGATTTTAATTTTAATTTAATTTAATAAAGAATATTTTCCAACTTATTATATATAAATGTATAATTGGTTAAATTGATTTAAATAGTATTGAAAACTTTTCAAAAGTTTGTTTTAAAAAAAATAATCTATCTTATATTTTCATAGAAATGTAAGTAAGTATTTATTTTGTTTATAAAAAATAAATGTAGTTTAAATTTTGTTTTATAATAAAAGTTTATTTTGTTTTGTTTTAAAAATTGTTTTGTTTGAAATAAATTTAATTCATTCACATTAAAATATAGTATTTTGATTTAAAAGTCTTGAATAAAATTGATTCAACATTTCTTTTCTTTTCAAAATCTTCTCTTTTGAAAAATTAGTTTTAAAAGAATATTATTTTAAAAATAATTAAACAAACATTAAAATGTAAATGTTATGAGGAAGTTTACATGTATTTATTTAAAGACTAAATGTTAATAAACATTTAGAATATGCTAAAACAAATTAGAAATGGTTTTAGATAAATTTAAATACATTTATAAATTTAGAATCGTCTTTTATATTAAAAATGTACATGTGTTAGCTTTTAAACTAATAGAAGACACTTGTAAATTTATTACAAATTAGTACAACAAGTGGGATTGTTTTAAAAACCTTTTTATATAAATTATATTAATAAGAAACTTAACAAATCTTTTTGTTTTCAAACACTTTTACTTCAATTGAAAAACAGAAATCAGATTTCTGTAAAATCAAAAACCCAAAACAAAATGCATGTTAAAATCTGCAAAATCAAAATATAAATCAAAATCTGCAAACAGCTTCAAATCTGCATATCTGAAAAACAAAGTCACAACATCAAATATGGAAACTCGGCAATCAAAATACAAGTTAAAATCAACTTCAACTTGCAAATGCATCCAACAAGCAATTTCTGTAATCAAAATGAAAGCCCAGATTTCAACATGCAGCTTCAAGTCAGGTCCTGGAAAAATGAAATCTGCATCTAATTGTTCTCTGCATCTTCAAAATTGAGAGGTGGGTAAACTTCTATTTTTAAAAACAGTTCTTTCCTTTAAAATCAATGCTTAAGCAAGTAGTAGCACTAAAGATTCTAATACAAACTGTTTTTTTATAGTTAATAATCAAAACTGCTATGAAATAAACTGCAGTACCATTATTATTATTTTTAGTGAGTAAGCTCACAATTGAAAAGTTACTTAGAATTTTTTTTGTTGCATGTGGATAAATTGGATTAAGTTTGCTTGTATGGTTTCTATTGTGATGGATATTCTGTGAGATTATATACAAACACATATATATGTGTTACAGGTATCTTATTACCTGGTTTTGTTTTTAGAAACTAAACCTTTAATGAAATAAAAAAAACCCATGACCTCTTGAATTGATTCTCTGTTGTATTTGTTATGAAAATGAGGGATGTTTGTTTAGTATAGATTAAATTTATAAATCATAATTAAGGTTAAATTTGAAATCTGTTTTCACTGTAAACTGTAAGGGAGAGTTAACATAAAATAAAAAAATTCAAGAATCTTAAACTTCTTAAATCATTGAAACAGGTTTACAACCTGAATACATGAATGAAATCATGATTTCTGGAACAAAAATCCCATTTTTAAAGTAACTGTGGAGTGGGCAATTTTGAGTGGTCGGGTTTTGATAGCTTCTGGATTTTACTGTGATGCATCGAGTGAGGAGGGGTTTTGTGAGTTTGCAGAGGAGATGTAGAGGAAGTTATAGCAAAGGTCGCGTCAACGATGGTGGTCGGAGGTGGGACCCCACAGCGTTGACAGGTTTGAGTATTTGTGCTATGAAGTTTTCCAAGTCTGAATAAATTCTTTGATTCCAAAGTTTGAGTTGCAGTGGAGATTAGGTGATCGTACCCATGTTAGGAGATGGTCGGCAACTAGGGGGAGTAGCCTAGGGTGTCAGGAGTTGATCAGAGCTCTAGTGTATATGCACCGTTCATGCTTGATGTCTGGTGAATTTCTGGGGTGTGCAGGGTTTCTAGCTCGAAGTATTCCTCGGGTTTTTGTGCTTTTGACTCGAAGCAAGTGGGATGGAAACTCGAAGTGGAGAGAGGGGTTTCTCTGGCTAGTATAGTGTAGGTTTAAAAAACCTGAGAGTTTTGCAGTTCTTTTAAATTGAATGAAATTCATAGTTTAAAGTTGTAACTTGACTCAAATGTAAGTTAAGTCTGAATTCAAATGAAGTTTGAAATTCAAAGATTTTAAAAATGAAAATTTTAAAATTTAAACAAGATTTAAATTTAGTTTTAAATCAAGATTAAAAACAGTTTTCAAGATTACCTTTAAAAATCAGATTTTTGCTTCAAAACAGTTTTTGTAAATTTTTAAATTATGAACAGATTTAAATGTTTTTAAGCAAGATTTAAATCTGTTTTGAAATCAAGTTAAAACAGTTTTCAGATTTACTTTGGAAACCAGTTTTGGATTCAAAACAGTTTGTAAATTAAAAAAATGATGAACAGATTCAAATGTTTAAAAGTAAATTTGAAAATGAAATTTGATTTCGAATAAGTTTTTAACTTGAAAGAATTTATTTCCTTTAATATTTGAATTTGAAGTATGAAATGTTAATTTAAATTTGAAAGTTAAAATAATCAATTTATTTTCAAAGCTTGATTTATTTTGTAATTTGATTTTAAACCTTTCTTTTATATTTAAGTAATGTTCTTTAACATTCATTTTATTTTAAGGTTTATGATTATTTAAATTTAGATTAATGTTTAAATAGTTATACATTTAAATATTAAATTTTAAATGGAATTTGAATTTAATTTTAGAAATGTATTGTTTTAATATATTTTGAATGTAAATGAAGTCATTTGATAAGTAGATAAATAATTTTGAAAATAATTAAGATAATTAAGAATTTACTTAATTATTTGGTTTTAAATAATGGTTTAGAATAATTTTTAATTAGAAATGATTTATTGATAATTAATCTAAGATAATTTTTCTTAGGTAACTAATTATTCAAGATGTTGTTAATTAATAATAATTATCTAAGGATAATTAAGTAATTAATTAATGTAATTAATTTTGATAATTAACTAGATTAATTAACTGAATATAATCAATTGTAATTTGTTAGGTATAATTACTTAATATAGTAATTGAGAAATTAATTACATAATGTAATTAATTTTGATAATGTGTTTTGCTTAAATTAATTAATTTAGTTTAATTAATTTAAGATAATCATTTAATGATTTAATGGAAATAATTATTTATTGTAATTAATGGAGCATGATTACTTGGAGAAGTAATGAATGGTAATTACTAGAATGTAATTAGTGAAAGGTGATTTATTTTAATTAAGTAATTTGGATAATTACTTTTGTAATTAATCAAAAGATTTATTAATTAAGATAATTAATTATTGGATAATTAATTTGTTAATGAGTAATTAAAGATAGTTAATTACTGAATTAAATATTAATTAAGGTGATTAATAATTAATAAAATAATTAATTTTTAAATTAAGTAATTAATTTGAATATTAATTAGAGATCATTAATTATTATAATTAATGATGCAATTAAGGATTGTTTGATTAAGTAATAATTAAATAAGTGATTAATTAATAGTAATTAATTAAGGACAAATATAATTAATTATAATTAATTAATAAATGAGAAATTAAATGTTAATTACTTATGATTAAGGTTAATTAATTTATAAAATTAATTAAGGACTAATTACTTATTGTAATTAGAGGATGATAAATCTAAAGTGCTCAATCAAGTTAAATACTTAGTGGATAATTAATTAAGTGGGTTAATTAATAGCAGGATTTAAATATGGTAATTAATTTAATTTATTTTGAATTAATTAGAGATAGAAGTAATTAATTTAATTTATTTTCAATTAATTATAATTAATGGTTAATAAATCATTGCTTATGGATCTTATTGATTGAATGGTTGAGATCTCAGTAATGAGATGAGTCGTATCTGTATGATATGAATGCTTGGTTAAAGTATGATAGTTTGTGATGGATTATTTGGTTGTGATGATTGACTGTTTGTGATAATGATATAGATTATCCGTTTATGATATGAATGTGATTATCTGTTGTGATATGTAGTTATCTATCTGTGTGAAATAGATAATAATGAAATGAGTTAATTGTTTAAAACCCTTAAGTACAACTTGGACATTAAGATGGTGTTTGGATTCGATGAGACCGAGATCGGGTTTCCATATTTGGATATCCGAAAACCACATCGATTCCAAATTAAACGTTAGGTCGTTAATCCAAGTGGAGCAAGTGAAGACTCGAGGTGTAAGGGCTATACGTCAGTATAACTCTGCGGGTGATTCCGTAATGAGTTGACGGAATAGTACTTATAGGTTTGAGATGGTGATTTAGAGTGCAAGGGTTATGGTCGTTGACTCTGAGGGTGATTCCAAAATGAGTGCAACGAGATAGTGCCTTCGGTTTCGTTCGAACCCGGAACGAACTTGTATGGATTGAATGCTTTCAGAACATCGTCGGGTGGACGATGAGCATTCTAAGATTGATGTGTCCTATAAAGGTAATCGTAGCCTAAAGCCTCATCAACCGGGAATGGCTAAAACAGGGGAGGTGCAGCAAGGCTTCGTGGGTAGCCTCCACTGGAAAGCAAGATTTATCCCTGTCTAGAGGTCCCTTTATATTCGGTTGTGTGACAGTTGGCGATGGCCAATCTGCGGGGTGGTCTTGTTCGAAACTGTTCAGTAAGGAATGGTTCCGTCTTTGTGTTGCAGGGGAGCGGGCGTACTCCTCGGTACGGTGATCTAGGCCACGTACTGTGACGGGCGGTACCCCAGTAGCCCTGCCATTAATGGAATCCAAAATCCAATAAGTGCCTGTATGGTTTTGATTGTGCCCAACTATGTTGGAACGTGAGATGTAAGCATTCCAGCTATTTCTGTATTTTATTTTGAAAACCCTAGACACTATTGTAATATCACTTGATTTCCTATCAAATGTTTTGGTTAGCGTAAGGTAAAAACTTTTCCATGTTTATGTATGGAAAGTCTTACGTGATACTTTTTGTTTCAAAGGATTTTTCTAAAGTTAAGCAACTTTTATCCCCGTTTACTCACACCAGACCCCTGGCTGACCGAGTGTTTATTTTCTGTTTTATTAAACTCTTGGGTATTCATATTACGTATGAGTAGTCAAGTGATTCAGGATTGCTTTGACGAGTTTCTGGAGGAGATAATGGAGCAGGAGGCTTCAGTGTGTAGATATATTTAGTGGTTCCGCTGTGTTTTGAGTTGTACCTGTTTTCTCTGATGTACTTGAATTGTAATTGCTAGACAGATGTTTATAACTGTCTAGTTTGTGCTGTATTAGCTGTATAACTCCGATGTATATGATACTATGTAAAGTATTATGTGATATATTATAATTTATTTGATTCCGCTATGAGATTCTGATGTTGTCTGTTTCTTCTTTCCTTTCTTTTCTCTTTTCTATCCCTTTCTTTCTTCTTAATGATGCGTCTTTCTATGGAATGAAAGGCGGGTCGTTACATTGTGGTATCAGAGCTCTAGTTGAGCGAATACCTAGACTCTGAAGTGGTGTCCTTCTTGAGAGAGCGTATTTGTAATTTTGAATGTATATATATTTATTTATTTCTACCTATTAGATTGGGTTACCTGTTCAGGTTTTCCAAAATAAGTAATAAAGGTAGATAGGGTAGTGGTGTGTGTAACACAACTACCAATGGTTGGAGTTCGAGTGTTTGAGGTTGGAAGTAATCTGCTAGGGCAGTATTGGGCATCTTTAGTAGTTTTGCAGTTTAGTGTGAAGGATTTCACCAATCTCTGAAGGAAATCTTATCAAGATTCGAAGATTATCTTTGGATTGTAAGCTGGATTGCATTCGTGTGAGTTGATTTTCTTGAGTTTGGATCAGTTGGGAGTACAGAAGCCAGAAATGGTATCTTGGAAACTTTAGGAAGGAGTTTTGTCTATATTTGAGCTTGGTTTGGGAGCGAGTTTCCTGAGAGATATCTGTCTATCTGGAAGACTCTATTATGAAGAGGTTGGTGTAGCTTTGAGGTTCGATGAGCTTTTGTATAAGGAAGTTTTGGCAGCAGTAGCAGTAGAGAGTGGCTTTTTTCTTCGATGGTTCGAAAATCTTTGTGATTCTTCTATCAGTAGTCCGGGCAGATGGTGGAGTTTGTCCGTTTCTTCTGGAAGCTAGTTGGGAGTGATGTTAGTGGTTAAGAGGTGGACCACTAGTTCTTCTTTTGATTTGAAGGCTTTAGCTGTTCTGTTTGTTGCAGTGAGAACGATTTCTTGGAATCTGAACTGAGTGGAATCGCAAAAGTGACTTGCGATGATTCGGAAATTCTCTGAGTAATCTTTGTTTGGATTAAAGCATATCTAGTGGATGTTTGAGTTATCGATGTGGTTTGAGATTTTTTGGATGTCTTCGAAGGAGTTAAGATTTGCATCCACATCGAGAGTTTGAGTTCTGATTCGACTTGGTTCTTGGAGTTCTACCAGTGGATCAGATTAGTAGGAGGTTCTTTAAGAGAAATCTGTTTAAGTTGGTATGATTTATCGGATCCAGTTTTCTGGATGAATTTTTGCTGTGTGTTTGTGACTGAATCAGATAGGTCACTGAGATTTTATGGAATTTGATGAACAGTGTTTCCGGAGTGAGTTGATCAAGTTTGTACTTGTGTTCATCCACAACATTCTCAAATCAGAGTTGCACAGTGGAAGCATGGTGGCAGCTATTCCAGCATAGAAGCAACACCGATTCATTGGGAATTTGAGTTTTGTCTTGGATCAGAGGATTTCTACAGGAAATTCGTTTTAATCTGGAGGCTTGATTGTTTTGTGCATCTGTTTTGTTTCCCGGATAAGAGTAGTTTGTCTGAAGTCTTCTGATATTTGTGTAGAGGAGTTGTATGGTAGATTTGTTGTTCTAGGAGGTTGGAGGCAGCCCAGGATCGACATGAGAGATTTGTAGATAAGAGATTGGATCTTTCTGTTTCTCTTAAGAGTTCAGTGTTTGGTCTACAGGATCGAATTTCCAGTTCGGATGGCTGGAATTTGTTTTGTTTTCACGTATCTCTAAGGGAGTGCGTGTATGATCTACCACTGGTTTTAGAATCAGTACAACAGTGAAATTTGAAAGTTGATCAGGACTTGTCTGTGGTCCAGTTCCTATTTAGATTTGTAGATCTAGATATATAGGAGCTCTAGATTTGTGTGGTGTAGCTAGTTTAGATTCTGTAGAGCGAGTGTCCCGATGTTTGCACCTGGGAAACTCTAGGGAATCTTATCCAGAATTTTGTCTGGACGGTTAGAATTGTTTGTTTGAATTGGTTGTTATGATTGCTAGTATTTTGGTTGATAGCATATGTTTGATCTTTTAAATTTTTAAAATCTGTATGGATTATTAAATTACCTTTGCTTTTAAATTTCGGGGACGAAATTCTTTTAAGGGGGGAGGAATGTGATGTCCCGGAAATTTAAGCAATATTTATTTAATAATTTCATTGATAATTATTTTAAAAATGTGAAACATTGATTTAATAATTTAATTCAAAAAGGAATTTTCTTTTGAAGATTAATAATTGTTTAATTTGATAAATGATATTCTTTTCAAAAATAATAATAATTTAATTTAATTTGAAAATCTTATTGTTTTCAAATGTTAAACATATTTAAATGATAAATTCATCTTTCTAAATTGATTTAAAGGATATTTATTTATAATGTATAAATGTGTATACATTGTAAATAGGAGTTTTGATTTTAATCTAAATTTAAATTTATTAAAGAATATTTTCCAACTTATTATGTATAAATGTATAATTGGTTAAATTGATTTAAATTAGTATTGAAAACTTTTCAAAAGTTTGTTTTTTTTTTAAAAAATCTATCTTATATTTTCATAGAAATGTAAGTAAGTATTTATTTTGTTTATAAAAAATAAATGTAGTTTAAATTTTGTTTTATAATAAAAGTTTATTTTGTTTTGATTTAAAAATTGTTTTCTTTGAAATAAATTTAATTCATTCACATTAAAATATAGTATTTTGATTTAAATCTCTTGAATAAAATTGATTCAACATTTCTTTTCTTTTTAAAATCTTCTCTTTTGAAAAATTAGTTTTAAAAGAATATTATTTTAAAAATAATTAAACCAACATTAAAATGTAAATGTTATAAGGAAGTTTACACGTATTTATTTAAAGACTAAATGTTAATAAACATTTAGAATATGCTAAAACAAATTAGAAATGGTTTTAGATAAATTTAAATACATTTATAATTTATAATTTTCTTTTATATTAAAAATGTACATGTGTTAGCTTTTAAGCTAATAGAAGACACTTGTAAATTTATTACAAATTAATACAACAAGTGGCATTGTTTTAAAAACCTTTTTATTTAAATTATATTAATAAGAAACTTAACAAATCTTTTTGTTTTCAAACACTTTTACTTCAATTGAAAAACAGAAATCAGATTTCTGTAAAATCAAAAACCCAAAACAAAATGCATGTTAAAATCTACAAAATCAAAATATAAATCAAAATCTGCAAACAACTTCAAATCTGCATATCTGAAAAACAAAGTCACAACATCAAATCTGGAAACTCGGCAATCAAAATACAAGTTAAAATCAACTTCAACTTGCAATTGCATCCAACAAGCAATTTCTGTAATCAAAATGAAAGCCCAGATTTCAACATGCAGCTTCAAGTCAGGTCCTGGAAAAATGAAATCTGCATCTAATTGTTCTCTGCACCTTCAAAATTGAGAGGTGAGTAAACTTCTATTTTTAAAAACAGTTCTTTCCTTTAAAATCAATGCTTAAGCAAGTAGTAGCACTAAAGATTCTAATACAAACTGTTATTTTTATAGTTAATAATCAAAACTGCTATGAAATAAACTCTAATACCATTATTATTATTTTTAGTGAGTAAGCTCACAATTGAAAAGTTTCTTAGAATTTTCTGTTGCACGTGGATAAATTGGACTAAGTTTGCTTGTATGGTGTCTATTGTGATGGATATTCTGTGAGATTATATATACAAACACATATATATGTGTTACAGGTGTCTTATTACCTGATTCTGTTTTTAGAAACTAAACCTTTAAATGAAATAAAAAAAAACCATGACCTCTTGAATTGATTATCTGTTGCATTTGTTATGAAAATGAGGGATGTTTGTTTAATATAGATTAAATTTATAAATCATAATTAAGGTTAAATTTGAAATCTGGTTTCACTGTAAACTGTAAGGGACAGTTAACATAAAATATAAAAAAATCAAGAATCTTAAACTTCTTAAATCATTGAAACAGGTTTATAACCTGAATACATGAATGAAATCATGATTTCTGAAACAAAAATCCCATTTTTAAAGTAACTGTGGAGTGGGCAATTTGAGTGGTCGGGTTTTGATAGCTTCTGGATTTTACTGTGATGCATCGAGTGAGGAGGGGTTTTGTGAGTTTGTAGAGGAGATGTGAGGAAGTTATAGCCAAGGTCGCGTCAACGATGGTGGTCGGAGGTGGGACCCCACGGCGTTGACAGGTTTGAGTATTTGTGCTATGAAGTTTTCCAGGTCTGAATAAATTCTTTGATTCCAAAGTTTGAGTTGCAGTGGAGATTAGGTGATCGTACCCATGTTAGGAGATGGTCGGCAACTAGGAGGAGTAGCCTAGGGTGTCAGGAGTTGATCAGAGCTCCGGTGTATATGCACCGTTCATGCTTGATGTCTGGTTAATTTCTGGGGTGTGCAGGGTTTCTAGCTCGAAGTATTCCTCGGGTTTTTGTGCTTTTGACTCGAAGCAAGTGGGATGGAAACTCGAAGTGGAGAGAGGGGTTTCTCGGTTTAGTATAGTGCAGGTTTAAAAAACTTGAGAGTTTTGCAGTTCTTTTAAATTGAATGAAATTCATAGTTTAAAGTTGTAATTTGACTCAAATGTAAGTTAAGTCTGAATTCAAATGAGGTTTGAAATTCAAAGTTTTTAAAAATGAAAATTTAAACAAGATTTAAATTTAGTTTTAAATCAAGATTAAAAACAGTTTTCAGGATTACCTTTAAAAATCAGATTTTTGGTTCAAAACAGTTTTTGTAAATTTTTAAATTATGAACAGATTTAAATGTTTTAAGCAAGATTTAAATCTGTTTTGAAATCAAGTTAAAACAGTTTTCAGATTTACTTTGGAAACCAATTTTGGATTCAAAACAGTTTGTAAATTAAAAAAAAATGATGAACAGATTCAAATGTTTAAAAGTAAATTTGAAAATGAAATTTGATTTCGAATAAGTTTTTAACTTGAAAGAATTTATTTCCTTTAATATTTGAATTTGAAGTATGAAATGTTAATTTAAATTTGAAAGTTAAAATAATCAATTTATTTTCAAAGCTTGATTTATTTTGTAATTTGATTTTAAACCTTTCTTTTATATTTAAGTAATGTTCTTTAACATTCATTTTATTTTAAGGTTTATGATTATTTAAATTTAGATTAATGTTTAAATAGTTATACGTTTAAATATTAAATTTTAAATGGAATTTGAATTTAATTTTAGAAATGTATTGTTTTAATATATTTTGAATGTAAATGAAGTCATTTGATAAGTAGATAAATAATTTTGAAAATAATTAAGATAATTAAGAATTTACTTAATTATTTGGTTTTAAATAATGGTTTAGAATAATTTTTAATTAGAAATGATTTATTGATAATTAATCTAAGATAATTTCTCTTAAGTAAGTAATTATTGAAGATGTTGTTAATTAATAATAATTATCTAAGGATAATTAAGTAATTAATTAATGTAATTAATTTTGATAATTAACTAGATTAATTAACTGAATATAATCAATTGTAATTTGTTAGGTATAATTACTTAATATAGTAATTGAGAAATTAATTACATAATGTAATTAATTTTGATAATGTGTTTTGCTTAAATTAATTAATTTAGTTTAATTAATTTAAGATAATCATTTAATGATTTAATGGAAATAATTATTTATTGTAATTAATGGAGCATGATTACTTGGAGAAGTAATGAATGGTAATTACTAGAATGTAATTAGTGAAAGGTGATTTATTTTAATTAAGTAATTTGGATAATTACTTTTGTAATTAATCAAAAGATTTATTAATTAAGATAATTAATTATTGGATAATTAATTTGTTAATGAGTAATAAAAGATAGTTAATTACTGAATTAAATATTAATTAAGGTGATTAATAATTAATAAAAGTAATTAATTTTTAAATTAAGTAATTAATTTGAATATTAATTAGAGATCATTAATTATTATAATTAATGATGTAATTAAGGATTGTTTGATTAAGTAATAATTAAATAAGTGATTAATTAATAGTAATTAATTAAGGACAAATATAATTAATTATAATTAATTAATAAATGAGAAATTAAATGTTAATTACTTATGATTAAGGTTAATTAATTTATAAAATTAATTAAGGACTAATTACTTATTGTAATTAGAGGATGATAAATCTAAAGTGCTCAATCAAGTTAAATACTTAGTGGATAGTTAATTAACTGGGTTAATTAATCAATGGATGTTAAGCAGGATTTAAATATGGTAATTAATTTAATTTATTTTGAAATAATTAGAGATAGAAGTGATTAATTTAATTTATTTTAAATTAATTATAATTGATGGTTAATAAATCATTGCTTATGGATCTTATTGATTGAATGGTTGAGATCTCAGTAATGAGATGAGTCGTATCTGTATGATATGAATCTTGGTTAAAGTATGATAGTTTGTGATGGATTATTTGGTTGTGATGATTGACTGTTTGTGATAATGATATAGATTATCCGTTTATGATATGAATGTGATTATCTGTTGTGATATGTAGTTATCTATCTGTGTGAAATAGATAATAATGAAATGAGTTAATTGTTTAAAACCCTTAAGTACAACTTGGACATTAAGATGGCGTTTGGATTCGATGAGACCGGGATCGGGTTTCCATATTGGGATATCCGAAAACCACATCGATTCCAAATTAAACGTTAGGTCGTTAATCCAAGTGGAGCAAGTGAAGACTCGAGGTGTAAGGGCTATACGTCAGTATAACTCTGCGGGTGATTCCGTAATGAGTTGACGGAATAGTACTTATAGGTTCGAGATGGTGATTTAGAGTGCAAGGGCTATGGTCGTTGACTCTGAGGGTGATTCCAAAATGAGTGCAACGAGATAGTGCCTTTGGTTTCGTTCGAACCTGGAACGAACTTGTATGGATTGAATGCTTTCATAACATCGTCAGGTGGACGACGAGCATTCTAAGATTGATGTGTCCTATAAAGGTAATCGTAGCCTAAAGCCTCATCAATCGGGAATGGCTAAAACAGGGGATGTGCAGCAAGGCTTCGTGGGTAGCCCCCACTGGAGAGCAAGATTTATCCCTGTCTAGAGGTCCCTTTATATTCGGTTGTGTGGCAGTTGGCGACGGCCAATCTACGGGGTGGTCTTGTTCGGAACTGTTCAGTAAGGAATGGTTCCGACTTTGTGTTGCAGGGGAGCGGGCGTACTCCTCGGTACGGTGATCTAGGCCACGTACTATGACGGACGGTACCCCAGTAGCCCTGCCATTAATGGAATCCAAAATCCAATAAGTGCCTGTACGGTTTTGATTGTGCCCAACTATGTTGGAACGTGAGATGTAAGCATTCCAGCTATTTCTTTATTTTATTTTGAAAACCCTAGACACTATTGTAATATCACTGGATTTCCTATCATATGTTTTGGTTAGCGTAAGGTAAAAACTTTTCCATGTTTATGTGTGGAAAGTCTTACGTGATACTTGTGGTGGTGCATTTTGTATTTGTTGTGCCCCTTTTGTATATTTTGCCTTATTCTTGGTTGTATCTGGATTTGTCTCCTTATCTATAAAGCATGGCTTTAACTTTGGTACTTTGATGCCTCTGAACTTGTTTGCAACTGCTGGCCCCAGTGTTGTCTTCAGTTGCGCACTTGTTCTTCTCGTAATATGAACACGAAGTATTACATATATGAATTGCAGATTTTTGGAAGATAGTTTCAGGATTATATGACCTAACATGACTGTTCATTGTTATTATCAGTGCATCGTCACTGTTGCATTCTTGTATATGCATTTGTTGAGTTGTTCACTGATGCAATACTTGTTGCCCTTCATTTAAAACCCTGTTGCATTTGGGTTATGTAAAGACCCGTAAATCCGTACTCCTTGAATAGACACTAATCTCCTTTGTTATTTCACCATTTCGATTCATAAAATAATTAAATTTTATAAATCCTATATTTAAACTTTTCACAATAAATTCTAAAATTCCGATTTAACTTTTATGAAATCATTAGCATCATATTCTCAAAAATCAGTTTTTAACTATATTTCTCAAAAATCATAATTTTTATAACATTAAAAATTATAACGTTTATTTATTTAAAATGGATCAATTCCAAAATTATTTTATAAAACGTATACTTTCAAAAATCACTTTAAAATCATTTTAAAATCCCAAAATTTGGGTCCAATGATGCTACACACCAAATAGTCAATCACGACTACAACGATATCATATATCAGTATGAAAATCCATCAAATATCAAAATATCTGAAATCAAATAAAAACTGTTGAGGAATCCAGTTGGATCCCTCCAACCTGTTTTCCTGCATCCACAAACATTAGCACAATACCAATTTCGCTCCAGTACGAAATTATCGCGGTATATGTTCTTATTAAATATTATCCGCTTAATAACGGCGTAATAGGGTCTCATCCGCTAAACAAAAAATGCGGGAAATCAACAACTGCAATATATACATATGCCAATATATGTATATTGATATTATATATAATACCAATTTCACTGTTCATGAAATATTCGCGGTATATGTTTTTAATAAATAACATCCGCTTACTAACGGCGTATAATGTCTATTTTAACAATCAATATATATCAATCAACATTCAAACATGCATTCAAATATTTTAAATCTAACTATTAAAAATAAAATCGAAACTAATTCGATTGAGTGAGAAATTCTCACCTTGATTTAAATTCCGTTTTAGCGATTTATTTCGAATAAAATTAAACGGACGTTTAATTTTACCCAAAATTCTCACTAACTCCAAACGACTCCAAACTAACTCCATCGCGTAGTGCTCGTCCATACGATTCCAACGCAACTGGTTTCGCGCGTTTTCGACCTCGTATGAAAAGGTTATGAATTTTTAAAGATTGTACACGATTTTATAACTTAATTACAACAAAACCTTTATATTTTTAACCTCAACAATTACAGGCCGTTAGATCATGAACCCCTCAAATCTTGGCCGTCCCCCCCTTCTCTCCTCTCACGTTCAAGCTACAGGTCCAAAGCCGTTCATAAGAACCCACAACCATCAAGCTAGGGTTTCAAATTGCTCCTCCTACACTCGACTTGACGACGATCAGGAAGCTCCACTTCGAAGCTCATCTCCTCCACCATGTTCGGCCCCAAGGAGAGCAAGCTCGGCCCCCCCCTTCCACGTAGAAACGCGTGCGCAGGCCATGGAGGACGCGGCCCTGTAGCTTCCTCCACACGACTCCATATTCGATCATAACCGTTGAATCTCTAGCTCTCATCGCCCTCTTCAATTCTCTAGTTGAAACCTAAGGCTAATTCTTTGTAGATTGAGAGAGATTGAGGGGAAAAGGAAGATCATTTCTGGCCTTTGGTTGTATAAGTGGCGGCTAGGGTTAAAATTTAGGTTTTTATTTTTTTTTCTAAATTATGAAGAGGTGGGTGCTATTTATAAAGAAAAATCGAACACTATTCATCCCGGAAATTCCGAACTCCGATTTACGCGCCGTAACCAGCGTTTCTAGGGTTTACCCTGCGTTTCGGACACAATGGAACAGGTTTCGAAAGCTAATTCGGACATCTGTGCGAGTTATGGCTATAAACGCTCAATTTGAATTAAACCGATTTAAGTCGATTTCCTAGGCGTTTTAATTTGTACCGGACAAACGGTAAATCCAATTGACTTGAAATTTGAAATCTTACAATAATATCACATTACGGATCCGATGAAACTTGTTTCGTCGAAATCTGAGACTTTTTGAAAAATGGCTATTTTAACTCGCCAAATTAAAATTAAAAATAATTCGATGCGTTTCGAGCTGCCACGATCAAACGATAACTCCGATTGACACGAAATTTGAAATCCGGTAATAACTAACTATTTCGGATCCAATGGAACTGGTTTCGTTCAATTCTGAGACTGTTCAAAAATTGACTATTTTCACTAGTCGATTTAAATATTAAAATATTAAATTTTCACAAATTAACTTTTAATTCGATTTAAAAAGTTCTAAAATATCATTCTAACTTCCATATGATAAAATAAAATTTTACAAATCATTTTCAATCATATTTAACTCAATTTTCAATTATTTCCATAATTTAACGTATTAAATTATCGATTTAATTATTCAATTAAATCCAATAATTCAAATAAAAATTTATTTGACTAATAAATTCACTTATTAATATTTAAAATTAATTAAATATTCAACTTTTAATTTCTAAAAATTCTGGGTCGTTACAATCTTCCCCCCTTAAAAGAATTTCGTCCTCGAAATTATAAGTAAGAAAAGTTACAGAATTTATTAATTTTCCAAAATCCATAGTTAAACTTCTTATAATAACTTTACTAAGTTTTCAAATCATACTTAGTTATCTTTTTCAAAAGCAACTACTATTGTTTAACTTTCAATTCCAAAATCAAAGTTAAAGTTTTCAAAAAATTTCCAATTTTCTCAAATTTTTTCTAACGCCTTAAATTTTCGGAAAAATTCGCCATAGTCTCCTTTGCGCGGCTCGATCCGAAAAAAAAAATGACAGTATATATATCACAAATATACATCTCATCAAGTAATGAGGCATCCCGAAGGGAAAAAAGTGTAAAAGTACGGTATGTAATCCGAGATATGTACCTTATATTTTATTAGCAAGCATATACGGCTAATATAGCGCAAAAGCGAGCTCCAAATGCGAAGCAAACGCGATCCGCACCTACTAATCACTCATCAAACAACATGAGAACATGCATATATGACAATAATCTCAATATACAACATATAGTAACATATCAACTATATATGTCACATAGCAAATGCAACTAAACAACAAATGCAAACATCAACATATATTCAACCATCAACCAACTAGCATTCATAACCAATAAATATTCATCCATATTCTCATTAATATTCAATGAATTGGTTTTAAATTTAATCACATTCGATTCATTTAACAGTGGATGTTTTTACTAACATTCATTTTCAATTAGTTTCTATTCACTAATTTATATTCACGTTGGTTCACTTCCAAATCAAATTCAATTCTATTCAAGATTCACTTAACTTCCAATTGGATTTTAATTACTTTAGCTTTCAATTGGTTTAAATCAATTTCATTAACACTTAATGAATTATATACAATCAACTAACAACCAATGTTTATTAATTACAACCAAATTACTTTGCTTTCAATTGGTTTAATTAATTGATTTTCATTCAATTATTCAACTTTCTAATAACACTAGATTTTAATGAATTAACACTTATATTCATTATTTCATATCAACTTAATTTACATTCAATTGATTAACATTTAATCCATTAATTTAATTCAATTTCTAAAGTTAAATTTTATTTATATAACTTAATTCATTTTTATATTTACAACTCATATTCATAAATATATTCATTAGTTTCACTTCTTATCTATATATAAGTTTATTTCACAATTGCAAATCACTTTAATTTTAATTCAACTCTTATAATTCTTTTTGCTTATACAATTCCTTTATTTAGATTATTCAAACAACTAAACAATCAACTTATATTCACTTTAATAATTCTGAAAAATTATTTCTTTATATATAAAATATACTCAAGGTAAAATTATTTCATTTACCCAATTTTAAAACAATATTGTGTCGAATTGTTCTATTCAAGTGTTTAGAAACCCCTTCGGCATAGTCTTGCGGAACACGCTGACGAAAGTTCATATGCCACTCAATAAACCAATCATCTCAATATAAAACAATTTTATATTCACTAACAAATACGCTCTCATAGCTATTATTACACTCAAATTCATTCTAGAGTACTGCTGACTCTATCTCTAATGAATAATACCCAACAGAACCATGGTTGTCGCTTAACCATAAGCTCTGATACCAACTGTAAAGACCCGTAAATCCGTACTCCTTGAATAGACACTAATCTCCTTTGTTATTTCACCATTTCGATTCATAAAATAATTAAATTTTATAAATCCTATATTTAAACTTTTCACAATAAATTCTAAAATTCCGATTTAACTATTTTATGAAATCATTAGCATCATATTCTCAAAAATCAGTTTTTAACTATATTTCTCAAAAATCATAATTTTTATAACTTTAAAAATTATAACGTTTATTTATTTAAAATGGATCAATTCCAAAATTATTTTATAAAACGTATACTTTCAAAAATCACTTTAAAATCATTTTAAAATCCCAAATTTTGGGTCCAATGATGCTACACACCAAATAGTCAATCACGACTACAACGATATCATATATCAGTATGAAAATCCATCAAATATCAAAATATCTGAAATCAAATAAAAACTGTTGAGGAATCCAGTTGGATCCCTCCAACCTGTTTTCCTGCATCCACAAACATTAGCACAATACCAATTTCGCTCCAGTATGAAATTATCGCGGTATATGTTCTTATTAAATATTATCCGCTTAATAACGGCGTAATAGGGTCTCATCCGCTAAACAAAAAATGCGGGAAATCAACAACTGCAATATATACATATGCCAATATATATATATTGATATTATATATAATACCAATTTCACTGTTCATGAAATATTCGCGGTATATGTTTTTAATAAATAACATCCGCTTACTAACGGCGTATAATGTCTATTTTAACAATCAATATATATCAATCAACATTCAAACATGCATTCAAATATTTTAAATCTAACTATTAAAAATAAAATCGAAACTAATTCGATTGAGTGAGAAATTCTCACCTTGATTTAAATTCCGTTTTAGCGATTTATTTCGAATAAAATTAAACGGACGTTTAATTTTACCCAAAATTCTCACTAACTCCAAACGACTCCAAACTAACTCCATCGCGTAGTGCTCGTCCATACGATTCCAACGCAACTGGTTTCGCGCGTTTTCGACCTCGTATGAAAAAGTTATGAATTTTTAAAGATTGTACACGATTTTATAACTTAATTACAACAAAACCTTTATATTTTTAACCTCAACAATTACAGGCCGTTAGATCATGAACCCCTCAAATCTTGGCCGTCCCCCCCTTCTCTCCTCTCACGTTCAAGCTACAGGTCCAAAGCCGTTCATAAGAACCCACAACCATCAAGCTAGGGTTTCAAATTGCTCCTCCTACACTCGACTTGACGACGATCAGGAAGCTCCACTTCGAAGCTCATCTCCTCCACCATGTTCGGCCCCAAGGAGAGCAAGCTCGGCCCCCCCTTCCACCTAGAAACGCATGCGCAGGCCATGGAGGACGCGGCCCTGTAGCTTCCTCCACACGACTCCATATTCGATCATAACCGTTGAATCTCTAGCTCTCATCGCCCTCTTCAATTCTCTAGTTGAAACCTAAGGCTAATTCTTTGTAGATTGAGAGAGATTGAGGGGAAAAGGAAGATCATTTCTGGCCTTTGGTTGTATAAGTGGTGGCTAGGATTAAAATTTAGGTTTTTATTTTTTTTTCTAAATTATGAAGAGGTGGGTGCTATTTATAAAGAAAAATCGAACACTATTCATCCCGGAAATTCCGAACTCCGATTTACGCGCCGTAACCAGCGTTTCTAGGGTTTACCCCGCGTTCCGGACACAATGGAACAGGTTTCGAAAGCTAATTCGGACATCTGTGCGAGTTATGGCTATAAACGCTCAATTTGAATTAAACCGATTTAAGTCGATTTCCTAGGCGTTTTAATTTGTACCGGACAAACGGTAAATCCAATTGACTTGAAATTTGAAATCTTACAATAATATCACATTACGGATCCGATGAAACTGGTTTCGTCGAAATCTGAGACTTTTTGAAAAATGGCTATTTTAACTCGCCAAATTAAAATTAAAAATAATTCGATGCGTTTCGAGCTGCCACGATCAAACGATAACTCCGATTGACACGAAATTTGAAATCCGATAATAACTAACTATTACGGATCCAATGGAACTGGTTTCGTTCAATTCTGAGACTGTTCAAAATTGACTATTTTCACTAGTCGATTTAAATATTAAAATATTAAATTTTCACAAATTAACTTTTAATTCGATTTAAAAAGTTCTAAAATATCATTCTAACTTCCATATGATAAAATAAAATTTTACAAATCATTTTCAATCATATTTAACTCAATTTTCAATTATTTCCATAATTTAACGTATTAAATTATCGATTTAATTATTCAATTAAATCCAATAATTCAAATAAAAATTTATTTGACTAATAAATTCACTTATTAATATTTAAAATTAATTAAATATTCAACTTTTAATTTCTAAAAATTCTGGGTCGTTACAATCTTCCCCCCTTAAAAGAATTTCGTCCTCGAAATTATAAGTAAGAAAAGTTACAGAATTTATTAATTTTCCAAAATCCATAGTTAAACTTCTTATAATAACTTTACTAAGTTTTCAAATCATACTTAGTTATCTTTTTCAAAAGCAACTACTATTGTTTAACTTTCAATTCCAAAATCAAAGTTAAAGTTTTCAAAAAATTTCCAATTTTCTCAAAAATTTTCTAACGCCTTAAATTTTCGGAAAAATTCGCCATAGTCTCCTTTGCGCGGCTCGATCCGAAAAAAAAATGACAGTATATATATCACAAATATACATCTCATCAAGTAATGAGGCATCCCGAAGGGAAAAAAGTGTAAAAGTACGGTATGTAATCCGAGATATGTACCTTATATTTTATTAGCAAGCATATACGGCTAATATAGCGCAAAAGCGAGCTCCAAATGCGAAGCAAACGCGATCCGCACCTACTAATCACTCAACAAACAACATGAGAACATGCATATATGACAATAATCTCAATATACAACATATAGTAACATATCAACTATATATGTCACATAGCAAATGCAACTAAACAACAAATGCAAACATCAACATATATTCAACCATCAACCAACTAGCATTCATAACCAATAAATATTCATCCATATTCTCATTAATATTCAATGAATTGGTTTTAAATTTAATCACATTCGATTCATTTAACAGTGGATGTTTTTACTAACATTCATTTTCAATTAGTTTCTATTCACTAATTTATATTCACGTTGGTTCACTTCCAAATCAAATTCAATTCTATTCAAGATTCACTTAACTTCCAATTGGATTTTAATTACTTTAGCTTTCAATTAGTTTAAATCAATTTCATTAACACTTAATGAATTATATACAATCAACTAACAACCATATAACAACCAATGTTTATTAATTACAACCAAATTACTTTGCTTTCAATTGGTTTAATTAATTGATTTTCATTCAATTATTCAACGTTCTAATAACACTAGATTTTAATGAATTAACACTTATATTCATTATTTCATATCAACTTAATTTACATTCAATTGATTAACATTTAATCCATTAATTTAATTCAATTTCTAAAGTTAAATTTTATTTATATAACTTAATTCATTTTTATATTTACAACTCATATTCATAAATATATTCATTAGTTTCACTTCTTATCTATATATAAGTTTATATCACAATTGCAAATCACTTTAATTTTAATTCAACTCTTATAATTCTTTTTGCTTATACAATTCCTTTATTTAGATTATTCAAACAACTAAACAATCAACTTATATACACTTTAATAATTCTGAAAAATTATTTCTTTATATATAAAATATACTCAAGGTAAAATTATTTCATTTACCCAATTTTAAAACAATATTGTGTCGAATTGTTCTATTCAAGTGTTTAGAAACCCCTTCGGCATAGTCTTGCGGACCACGCTGACGAAAGTTCATATGCCACTCAATAAACCAATCATCTCAATATAAAACAATTTTATATTCACTAACAAATACGCTCTCATAGCTATTATTACACTCAAATTCATTCTAGAGTACTGCTGACTCTATCTCTAATGAATAATACCCAACAGAACCATGGTTGTCGCTTAACCATAAGCTCTGATACCAACTGTAAAGACCCGTAAATCCGTACTCCTTGAATAGACACTAATCTCCTTTGTTATTTCACCATTTCGATTCATAAAATAATTAAATTTTATAAATCCTATATTTAATCTTTTCACAATAAATTCTAAAATTCCGATTTAACTATTTTATGAAATCATTAGCATCATATTCTCAAAAATCAGTTTTTAACTATATTTCTCAAAAATCATAATTTTTATAACTTTAAAAATTATAACGTTTATTTATTTAAAATGGATCAATTCCAAAATTATTTTATAAAACGTATACTTTCAAAAATCACTTTAAAATCATTTTAAAATCCCAAAATTTGGGTCCAATGATGCTACACACCAAATAGTCAATCACGACTACAACGATATCATATATCAGTATGAAAATCCATCAAATATCAAAATATCTGAAATCAAATAAAAACTGTTGAGGAATCCAGTTGAATCCCTCCAACCTGTTTTCCTGCATCCACAAACATTAGCACAATACCAATTTCGCTCCAGTACGAAATTATCGCGGTATATGTTCTTATTAAATATTATTCGCTTAATAACGGCGTAATAGGGTCTCATCCGCTAAACAAAAAATGCGGGAAATCAACAACTGCAATATATACATATGCCAATATATATATATTGATATTATATATAATACCAATTTCACTGTTCATGAAATATTCGCGGTATATGTTTTTAATAAATAACATCCGCTTACTAACGGCGTATAATGTCTATTTTAACAATCAATATATATCAATCAACATTCAAACATGCATTCAAATATTTTAAATCTAACTATTAAAAATAAAATCGAAACTAATTCGATTGAGTGAGAAATTCTCACCTTGATTTAAATTCCGTTTTAGCGATTTATTTCGAATAAAATTAAACGGACGTTTAATTTTACCCAAAATTCTCACTAACTCCAAACGACTCCAAACTAACTCCATCGCGTAGTGCTCGTCCATATGATTCCAACGCAACTGGTTTCGCGCGTTTTCGACCTCGTATGAAAAAGTTATGAATTTTTAAAGATTGTACACGATTTTATAACTTAATTACAACAAAACCTTTATATTTTTAACCTCAACAATTACAGGCCGTTAGATCATGAACCCCTCAAATCTTGGCCGTCCCCCCCTTCTCTCCTCTCACGTTCAAGCTACAGGTCCAAAGCCGTTCATAAGAACCCACAACCATCAAGCTAGGGTTTCAAATTGCTCCTCCTACACTCGACTTGACGACGATCAGGAAGCTCCACTTCGAAGCTCATCTCCTCCACCATGTTCGGCCCCAAGGAGAGCAAGCTCGGCCCCCCCTTCCACCTAGAAACGCATGCGCAGGCCATGGAGGACGCGGCCCTGTAGCTTCCTCCACACGACTCCATATTCGATCATAACCGTTGAATCTCTAGCTCTCATCGCCCTCTTCAATTCTCTAGTTGAAACCTAAGGCTAATTCTTTGTAGATTGAGAGAGATTGAGGGAAAAAGGAAGATCATTTCTGGCCTTTGGTTGTATAAGTGGCGGCTAGGGTTAAAATTTAGGTTTTTATTTTTTTTTCTAAATTATGAAGAGGTGGGTGCTATTTATAAAGAAAAATCGAACACTATTCATCCCGGAAATTCCGAACTCCGATTTACGCGCCGTAACCAGCGTTTCTAGGGTTTACCCCACGTTCCGGACACAATGGAACAGGTTTCGAAAGCTAATTCGGACATCTGTGCGAGTTATGGCTATAAACGCTCAATTTGAATTAAACCGATTTAAGTCGATTTCCTAGGCGTTTTAATTTGTACCGGACAAACGGTAAATCCAATTGACTTGAAATTTGAAATCTTACAATAATATCACATTACGGATCCGATGAAACTGGTTTCGTCGAAATCTGAGACTTTTTGAAAAATGGCTATTTTAACTCGCCAAATTAAAATTAAAAATAATTCGATGCGTTTCGAGCTGCCACGATCAAACGATAACTCCGATTGACACGAAATTTGAAATCCGGTAATAACTAACAATTACGGATCCAATGGAACTAGTTTCGTTCAATTCTGAGACTGTTCAAAAATTGACTATTTTCACTAGTCGATTTAAATATTAAAATATTAAATTTTCACAAATTAACTTTTAGTTCGATTTAAAAAGTTCTAAAATATCATTCTAACTTCCATATGATAAAATAAAATTTTACAAATCATTTTCAATCATATTTAACTCAATTTTCAATTATTTCCATAATTTAACGTATTAAATTATCGATTTAATTATTCAATTAAATCCAATAATTCAAATAAAAATTTATTTGACTAATAAATTCACTTATTAATATTTAAAATTAATTAAATATTCAACTTTTAATTTCTAAAAATTCTGGGTCATTACAATCTTCCCCCCTTAAAAGAATTTCGTCCTCGAAATTATAAGTAAGAAAAGTTACAGAATTTATTAATTTTCCAAAATCCATAGTTAAACTTCTTATAATAACTTTACTAAGTTTTCAAATCATACTTAGTTATCTTTTTCAAAAGCAACTACTATTGTTTAACTTTCAATTACAAAATCAAAGTTAAAGTTTTCAAAAAATTTCCAATTTTCTCAAAAATTTTCTAACGCCTTAAATTTTCGGAAAAATTCGCCATAGTCTCCTTTGCGCGGCTCGATCCGAAAAAAAAACGACAGTATATATATCACAAATATACATCTCATCAAGTAATGAGGCATCCCGAAGGGAAAAAAGTGTAAAAGTACGGTATGTAATCCGAGATATGTACCTTATATTTTATTAGCAAGCATATACGGCTAATATAGCGCAAAAGCGAGCTCCAAATGCGAAGCAAACGCGATCCGCACCTACTAATCACTCAACAAACAACATGAGAACATGCATATATGACAATAATCTCAATATACAACATATAGTAACATATCAACTATATATGTCACATAGCAAATGCAACTAAACAACAAATGCAAACATCAACATATATTCAACCATCAACCAACTAGCATTCATAACCAATAAATATTCATCCATATTCTCATTAATATTCAATGAATTGGTTTTAAATTTAATCACATTCGATTCATTTAACAGTGGATGTTTTTACTAACATTCATTTTCAATTAGTTTCTATTCACTAATTTATATTCACGTTGGTTCACTTCCAAATCAAATTCAATTCTATTCAAGATTCACTTAACTTCCAATTGGATTTTAATTACTTTAGCTTTCAATTGGTTTAAATCAATTTCATTAACACTTAATGAATTATATACAATCAACTAACAACCATATAACAACCAATGTTTATTAATTACAACCAAATTACTTTGCTTTCAATTGGTTTAATTAATTGATTTTCATTCAATTATTCAACTTTCTAATAACACTAGATTTTAATGAATTAACACTTATATTCATTATTTCATATCAACTTAATTTACATTCAATTGATTAACATTTAATCCATTAATTTAATTCAATTTCTAAAGTTAAATTTTATTTATATAACTTAATTCATTTTTATATTTACAACTCATATTCATAAATATATTCATTAGTTTCACTTCTTATCTATATATAAGTTTATTTCACAATTGCAAATCACTTTAATTTTAATTCAACTCTTATAATTCTTTTTGCTTATACAATTCCTTTATTTAGATTATTCAAACAACTAAACAATCAACTTATATACACTTTAATAATTCTGAAAAATTATTTCTTTATATATAAAATATACTCAAGGTAAAATTATTTCATTTACCCAATTTTAAAACAATATTGTGTCGAATTGTTCTATTCAAGTGTTTAGAAACCCCTTCGGCATAGTCTTGCGGACCACGCTGACGAAAGTTCATATGCCACTCAATAAACCAATCATCTCAATATAAAACAATTTTATATTCACTAACAAATACGCTCTCATAGCTATTATTACACTCAAATTCATTCTAGAGTACTGCTGACTCTATCTCTAATGAATAATACCCAACAGAACCATGGTTGTCGCTTAACCATAAGCTCTGATACCAACTGTAAAGACCCGTAAATCCGTACTCCTTGAATAGACACTAATCTCCTTTGTTATTTCACCATTTCGATTCATAAAATAATTAAATTTTATAAATCCTATATTTAAACTTTTCACAATAAATTCTAAAATTCCGATTTAACTATTTTATGAAATCATTAGCATCATATTCTCAAAAATCAGTTTTTAACTATATTTCTCAAAAATCATAATTTTTATAACTTTAAAAATTATAACGTTTATTTATTTAAAATGGATCAATTCCAAAATTATTTTATAAAACGTATACTTTCAAAAATCACTTTAAAATCATTTTAAAATCCCAAAATTTGGGTCCAATGATGCTACACACCAAATAGTCAATCACGACTACAACGATATCATATATCAGTATGAAAATCCATCAAATATCAAAATATCTGAAATCAAATAAAAACTGTTGAGGAATCCAGTTGGATCCCTCCAACCTGTTTTCCTGCATCCACAAACATTAGCACAATACTAATTTCGCTCCAGTACGAAATTATCGCGGTATATGTTCTTATTAAATATTATCCGCTTAATACCGGCGTAATAGGGTCTCATCCGCTAAACAAAAAATGCGGGAAATCAACAACTGCAATATATACATATGCCAATATATATATATATTGATATTATATATAATACCAATTTCACTGTTCATGAAATATTCGCGGTATATGTTTTTAATAAATAACATCCGCTTACTAACGGCGTATAATGTCTATTTTAACAATCAATATATATCAATCAACATTCAAACATGCATTCAAATATTTTAAATCTAACTATTAAAAATAAAATCGAAACTAATTCGATTGAGTGAGAAATTCTCACCTTGATTTAAATTCCGTTTTAGCGATTTATTTCGAATAAAATTAAACGGACGTTTAATTTTACCCAAAATTCTCACTAACTCCAAACGACTCCAAACTAACTCCATCGCGTAGTGCTCGTACATACGATTCCAACGCAACTGGTTTCGCGCGTTTTCGACCTCGTATGAAAAAGTTATGAATTTTTAAAGATTGTACACGATTTTATAACTTAATTACAACAAAACCTTTATATTTTTAACCTCAACAATTACAGGCCGTTAGATCATGAACCCCTCAAATCTTGGCCGTCCCCCCCTTCTCTCCTCTCACATTCAAGCTACACGTCCAAAGCCGTTCATAAGAACCCACAACCATCAAGCTAGGGTTTCAAATTGCTCCTCCTACACTCGACTTGACGACGATCAGGAAGCCCCACTTCGAAGCTCATCTCCTCCACCATGTTCGGCCCCAAGGAGAGCAAGCTCGGCCCCCCCTTCCACCTAGAAACGCGTGCGCAGGCCATGGAGGACGCGGCCCTGTAGCTTCCTCCACACGACTCCATATTCGATCATAACCGTTGAATCTCTAGCTCTCATCGCCCTCTTCAATTCTCTAGTTGAAACCTAAGGCTAATTCTTTGTAGATTGAGAGAGATTGAGGGGAAAAGGAAGATCATTTCTGGCCTTTGGTTGTATAAGTGGCGGCTAGGGTTAAAATTTAGGTTTTTATTTTTTTTTCTAAATTATGAAGAGGTGGGTGCTATTTATAAAGAAAAATCGAACACTATTCATCCCGGAAATTCCGAACTCCGATTTACGCGCCGTAACCAGCGTTTCTAGGGTTTACCCCGCGTTCCGGACACAATGGAATAGGTTTCGAAAGCTAATTCGGACATCTGTGCGAGTTATGGCTATAAACGCTCAATTTGAATTAAACCGATTTAAGTCGATTTCATAGGCGTTTTAATTTGTACCGGACAAACGGTAAATCCAATTGACTTGAAATTTGAAATCTTATAATAATATCACATTATGGATCTGATGAAACTGGTTTCGTCGAAATCCGAGACCTTTTGAAAAATGGCTATTTTAACTCGCCAAATTAAAATTAAAAATAATTCGATGCGTTTCGAGCTGCCACGATCAAAAGATAACTCCGATTGACACGAAATTTGAAATCCGGTAATAACTAACTATTACGGATCCAATGGAACTGGTTTCGTTCAATTCTGAGACTGTTCAAAAATTGACTATTTTCACTAGTCGATTTAAATATTAAAATATTAAATTTTCACAAATTAACTTTTAATTCGATTTAAAAAGTTCTAAAATATCATTCTAACTTCCATATGATAAAATAAAATTTTACAAATCATTTTCAATCATATTTAACTCAATTTTCAATTATTTCCATAATTTAACGTATTAAATTATCGATTTAATTATTCAATTAAATCCAATAATTCAAATAAAAATTTATTTGACTAATAAATTCACTTATTAATATTTAAAATTAATTAAATATTCAACTTTTAATTTCTAAAAATTCTGGGTCGTTACAGGTTAGTGGCTACATTAAGTTGTTTTCATGTGTGATACTTGTGGTGACTGCAGTATTTGTTGCAGTTTGCCTTTGTATTCATTAGTGACTGCAGTTTCATTTTATATGCAGTTTCGCTTTGTGATTTGCGTCGCATTGATGCAATTGGATTTGTTTTTCCTAATTTCAATTGAGTTCGGCACTTACGTTGTCGTTGCTCGATCGTTTAGTTCCGTGGCCATTTGCTTGTTTCAACTGCAGATTCTATGTGCAGTTGTTTCCTATTTTACTTTGATATTTGCAGTTTTCCCCTGTTTGGTATTTGTTTCTATACATTGAGTTGAATCCAGCTCAAATGCTTGAGTTTGACCTTGTGCTCGTTTGTGAACTTCCATTGAGCTTTTGGGTACATCATCACTATAGTGGCGAGGCCGTATACACGTGTGTGTACTGCAGCCCTACCAAATCTAATGTTTTAAATGATGTTTTCTTTTTGATGAAAATTATTTTATGTTGCCAATTCAATATAT
This sequence comes from Allium cepa, assembly GCA_030765085.1. NCBI lineage: Eukaryota > Viridiplantae > Streptophyta > Magnoliopsida > Asparagales > Amaryllidaceae > Allium > Allium cepa. Next base: position 78,331,976 of record CM060946.1, read on the forward strand.
TTCGAATCGATTTTGATGATTTTGTGGTTAATTGCCGTTTAGGCAAATTTTGATTGTTTTCTAAATTATCTTCATCAAAAATCCCTTCATCTATCCTGTTTGATAATTTGAATCTACTGAGTTATTGTTTAACACTGTTAAGTGTTATATTTACCGTTATCTGATTACTTTTTAAAGGATCGGATAGGTAAATTTATATTTGACTATCGTCTAATTGTTGTTTGATTATTATTGCCTCTATGCACTAATAACTGAGTTTGAATTATACTGACCTGTGTATTATTTTCTTTTGAATGTAATACTCGGGTCAGACCGAGTAATTTTACAGCTTGAAGATTTTCAGGCCGCGAAGTTAGAGAGAGTTGGGAAAATTGCTTCACTTTAGTTTTTCGAAATTTTTTTGTACTTGTAAAGGATATATTCCGCTGTATAAAAAAATTTAATGCATTGTATAAACTCTGATATATGTCAGAAAAATTCATTTATGTGAAATATTATGATTATTCTGTGATTCTGTGGGTGATTCTGTTTAAACTCTATAAACTGAATAACAATCCGTCATTTTGAACGTTTCAAGTTGGTTTAATTAATGATTGGAGGCGGTCAGAACGGCGGGTCGTTACAAAAGTGGTATCAGAGCTTTGGTTTACACAAAGCTTAGTTTATGGCGTTTAATATGAATAGTTACTAGAATCACTTTAAAGAAAGCGTTTTTCAAACCTAAAGAAGTATAAAATTGTTTCTTTGAAAAATAAAAGTTATTTTGAAAATTCAAATCTTTTTCGAAAATCCCCCTCTCTTTTGTAGCTCTCTAAAATTTAGGTTTGCAATAGTTTCTTTTCGGTAAGGTCTCCTTAGATTTGAGTCCCGATCATTCGAAAACCCATTATCGAATTGCTGAGATTTATGAAAGAATAAAATATAAGTTAAGTGAATTAGTAAATTGGTTTAAATTAAATATTTTGAATATCTCCAAAGTAATAATTGGGAAATAAGATGACATGTCAATTTAGTTATAATCAAGCGGATTATTGAACCATGACTCGGGAATTTGATTCTGAACTCTTTTGAAAATTGATTTCAAATGTCGTGAAGAATGATTTAGTAAATAAATGGATTATAAGTATTTAACTTACAATATGGACTTTTGGTATATAATTGAGTTATATAAGTGGAATTGAATTAATAAAGGAGATTATAAATCGAAGTTTTATAAATAGAAATGGAATTTGTAAAGATTGTTTATAAATTCGAAACCAATTGAATTTGATAAATGAAACATAGAAGTTATTAAAGGAGTTATATTCGTGATTTTGGACAGCGAATTATCCTTTAAATTAAATATTGTGATAATAAATGTTGGTTGGAAATTTTATCCACGATTTTGGACAGTGGATAATCTTCTATATAAATGTATATAAACATTGAATTGAATAAAGAAGTACATTCACGATTTTGGACAGTGAATATATTATTAACTAAAACGGATATGGGGGAAGTGATATTATGAAATGAAGTTAATGGTTTTAAAGATGTTTTAAAATGCATTAAGTATCGAAACCATAGATTTCAACATTCATTGTTGAAATAGGCGTTTTCGAGTAAAAAGGAAATGGTGGACTATAACACTGTTGTTATAGTAAATGGTTTCCGAAAGGAAATGTTTATATAGTATTGGGATTTATATATCTATCTTAAATTCGAATCCCTATACTAGTGATTTTGAGTTGTCGTAACGATGTTTTACGTAACATTCGTTTTGACTCAAATAAATGTGTTTAAAAGAACGATTTCCTTAAAGAATGGAATATATACTTAATTTTGATTGAAGTATATTGAATGTTTTCCAAATGTTGAAAATAAATGGATTTGTGAATTACTTATTATTAAATAAGTATGGAAATGTTTTCCAATATGAAATGGAAAGTTTGAAATTTTATCTTTTAAAGATAAATTGAGAAATAAATATTTGAAATTTGTTTCAAATGTTTAAGTGTGGAAAATTATATATATCTTGTAAAGATATTTATGGGAAATTTGAACAATTAGTTCAACTTGAATTTTTCCAAAAAAGATTGAATCTTGAGTTAAATTGAGTTTAACTTCGACACCAAAAACAATATAAGTTGAGCTTTGAATTTTAGATAGTCGATTTGGATTGTATGTCTAGCATTGTGAATTGATGACATAGAAATTGATCTCTATTAAATATATAACTGTTGGTGGCGGAGAATTTATTCTTTTAGCTTAACACCCTTCTCTGAGACGTACGAGCTTAGAGGTTATATATCGGTAGACGTCAATTATGTGTTGAGAATTTACGATGTCACGTGAAATCCAAATCGAGTGTGAAGTTGATAATAAATTGAATTTTGAATGTGAATTGGGTTTGAGATAACCTTCAATTTTCAAATCGATTTAGAGGAAAATTTTAAACGAGATGGAAATTTTTGGAATCCGCTATTTGTTATGAATGTGAATTGGGTTTTCGAGACTTATATATGTAAATGTAATAATTCGAAAACTATCAGTTTGGAAAGTCATTATTATGAAAATCCTGTGTAGGTTTACATAGGTATGATATGTACGAAATGTGAAATGAAGTACTATATGTATATGACATATGTTTTCTAAAACTGAGGATATGGAAATGTACCTTCCATTTATAATTTGTGAAGGTGATTGGAACTCTGTAACGTCCACTCTTTTCGCACACTTTAAACCGACACTTGTCCCAATTCAAAGCATACGCAAGGGCGGATTGTTATGGGGTAAATAAGAAAAATAGAGAAGAAATAAAACGAAAATAGAATCTCACAGCGGAAGGATAAAATATAATAACAAATATACAGTTTCATAAACAGTTTACAAAAGCTTGATTCTTCTTTTACAATAAATATCAGAGTTACACATACCAATACAAGCAATGCAGCGGAATAGAAAGAGTGTGGTGCAATACTATATGTAAAATAATACCGATTCTTCGTCTTCGTCCTCCAATGCTAAAATCTGCTATCCTGAAACGCTCGGACTGACCCAAGCGAATTTGAAAAGACAAAAACACTCGAGTCAGACTAGAAAATCTTATATGAGTTAAATAAACAGAAATAAATATGAGTACAATAACTCAAGAGATGCTCGGGATTTACATCTCCTAAGGATCCGTTAAACTATTTACTATGTAGTATATTGCGCTATTATAATAGTGTCTATTTATAAAATAAACTTACTTTTAAATAGCGTTAAGGCTTTACATTTTCCACCTTAACACGTAAAATGCCAATAGTCTATACAGTACCGTAATACCTCCTGATCGGGAGGCTACCAGAGGATACTCCATAGGTACGACACAAATAGAAACTCGTAGTAAAGGCTCGGTATGGTAGGTGACACGGCACAACTAGGCAATGCCAGGGTAGATATACCAATTGCTATCCAGGCTGGTGGAAACGCGTAGCCGCAGTTACCGCCCACCTCGGACTAACTCCCCAAAATCAAAATATAGAAGTGGCCACTGAATCAATCCAAAATCAAAGTATAATATCGAAGAGGAGGGTCCGATCAGAGGAATGACCTCATTGGCCTGAGAATCGCTCCTGTTTTAGCCACCTTATGCCAACTCACGGGAGTTGGGTCCACGTATTTACCTTACAGGAAACGTCGCCACCACCTACTTCATTCTGGAATCTCCACCGCGTACACGGTTAGTCAAAGTGGTTTTCGGTATCGACAGAGAGTATGTCCATATCCGATCCCGGTCTCTTTGCCAACCCATCGTTATTATAACACCGCGGTCATTTAAAAATAGTTTATACTTTAAAACCAGAATATAATCCATTTCTAAACCATAATATTACGATATCATTTCTTCTTTTAAAACCCAAACCAATATGACATCGTTTATCCCAAATATAATTTTCCAAAATCATAATGCTTTAAACTTCATAACTTCTGAAACCCAAATATTTTCAAGCATAATATTTTGAAATCCATAATTTCAAACCATAACCTTTAAAACTCAAATGATTTGGATATTCAACGGTATATAGAGTAAATGGTTTAACTTTTAAAGTTTACTTCGTAAAGAAATAATTTCTACGGCTTTATAAATAAAATTCTTTATTTTAAAGTCTAAACCATAACTTAAATATCACTCTTGAGTTCCAAAATCATTTCAATTTATATACATATATGCCTATATTCATTTGGAGTATTTATATTTCAAAACTAAAGTTGGGTTTTTCTTTCTACAAATCAATGCTTTATTAATTAGCCTTGAATATTCACATAAACCCATAATAAATAAACTCCAATTCTAGTGATAAAACATATATATTTTCCAATTCAAATTATACTAGAATATTTTTTCCAATTCAAATTTATACTAGAATATTCATTTCAATTCATTTTGGAAAAAATTCAATTTATAAATATCATATCCTAAAATTTCCAACTTAACATTTAAACATAGGATATAAATTATCAAACTCCATTTTTTAAATTTTCTTCCATTTTTAATAAAGAGATTTATACACCTTTTAATTCCAAAATTTCAACTTCATATGTATATAAATATGGAAGAAAAATATTTATACAGTATAAATTTTAAGATTATTATAAACCGTATTCCATCCAAACCATAGAAATCATATTAAAATAGTTATACGTAGACCGCGGTGCCTGTATATAATTTTCTATCCTATGGTCAAGTGATACGGATATTTATCATTTCAATCCGCAATTTAAAAGATATAAAATTTGCGGTTATATATCATTTCAAACCACAATCCCGAATGAAATAAATATGCATGATAATTGGCAATATAATGATATACAAATAAAACATCCATTCAACAACACATCCATCATCTAATCACAAACATCAAGCAATATCAATCAATAACAATATATGTTTGGTAATAGACACAGGTAATAATTGGCAGTTTTATTTCAAATTATATTTATCAACTATTAATCTAACAGTTTATATTCAGTGATGATTGACATAACTGTTAACTAGCAGTTCATATGCAAACAAAAATTTCTAACAGCCAATTAATACGCAATAAATCAATTAAATTAACAGTTAAATTCAATAAAATGCAATTCAACAGATATGAATGAAATAACATGCCAAAAGCTCATAAATAAATTTCTATTCATTTCAAAAATTTATTTAACAAACATAAAAGCTTCTAGTAGTTTTGAGTGGGTTAAAACACTCACCTTTTGAATTTAAATCGAATTTAAACCCGATTTAAACCCAAAAATTCGCCCGTCTCAGAATTCGTCCAAACCAGCGTCATCAGATCCGGAATTTAAATACGATCCTAACAAAAAAAAATTCGCGTGAAACCGATGTCGTATGAAAAAGTTATGACGAAAAACTGATTTGAAAACAAAATTAAATCAACAAAACAACTTACACACATTACAATGCCACGTCATCAAGAATATCACTCCCCCTAAACCCGCGTACCACTCTCCAGCGTGCCCAAGAAGACACGCACTTGCTAGAACCCTAACGCACGAAACACCCAGCCGCCCCCAAATTTTCGAAACCCAAATCAAAAATAGCCCCACATCCAACCGTTGATTCGCCCCAAAAATCATATAGATGCACTCCCCTCGGTCCCCTCTACAAAACCCAGAAACAGTTTCTCCATCCGACGAAGTTTTGTGCGCTGATGATGAACGGTTTTGGGGCTGTTTGAATTTATTCTGGATGAATGACAGCTCCAATTGACAAACGAATTTCACCATGAGATTACGCGTATCGAATACTTCAACATATATTTTTTCTGGAATTTTCTGAAATTTTTGAGTTTTGACTTTTGATTTTGAACTGTGGATAGATCTGGAATTGGATCTGAGATGTATCCATTGAGGAAGAAAGAAGGTTGAAGAAAATGAACGTACAGCAAATAGACAATAGGGTGAAGCTAGGGTTTATGATCGCATATATATAGACAAATAGAAGAAGGCTAGGTGGGTACGGATAACGAACGAGCTAGACGGTAGTTGGCCCAAAAAGCCCGTTCTGACCCCGGAACGAAATTTATCAAACCAATATATCCAGATAGGTATTTTAAAATTTTCTGAACGCGATGGAAAAAGTTTCGCGACCAAATTCGATCGTATGAAGAAGTTATGCTGAAAACAAGATTTCCAAATTGATTTCAAATTGATTTTTAATAAAATTGATTTCAAGGCGTTTCGCGTCCGTACGATCAAACGACAAGTCCGATCGATACGAAATTTGAAACCCTATAATAATTCACCGATACGGATCCGATGAAACTGGTTTCGTCGAAATCCGAGTCCGTGCCAAAAATGGCTATTTTTAATATTTATTAAATGAATTAAAATAAATTATAAATCCAGTTTTTATGTTTCAACTTCTAATATTGGCCAAATTTTGTGACTTATATAATTCAAACCATCCCAAATGGTTTTCCAAGCTTGGATGTGAATTAAAATTTATAAGTATATCAATTTTGCAGTGTTAATCTCTGCGTTTCCTTATTATTTGGGAATTATAAATTTTATTCGCAAAACCCAATTATTAAATCATATACTTTTATACTCTCATCTTAAATCTAATTAAATAAATAACTTGATTTCCATTTCAACTCATTTTTAATTGCAATTAACCTTTTTACCATAAATTAAAAATCCCAAATTAAAAATAAACTTTTATTTCCATTTCCTTTTTCTCAATTTGTTTATTAATTCCCATCCAAATGAATTCAACATTATGAATTTGATAAATTTATTAGATTTACTTCCTTTCTATATTTCTAAGTTATCGTTGTCAATATGAACATTAGTTTAAGATTTCACTCAAATGTTTACCAATTCAAATCTAAACTCAATAACGTCCTAATTAACGTTAGAATCCATTTTATTATGCATAAATTCTAAATTTTATTGACCCAAATTTTCTTCTTTTCATTCCATATTAATTGTCAATCCCATAGAAAAATTAACATTAGGTTCATACCTTTTTACAAATAACTCCAATTTCTTCCAAATAATAATTACATAAACTATTAAATATTAAATCCATTAAATTGCAATAAATTCAATTGATTGCAATTTATTTCCAAATAAATTTGGATTTTTATTTGGTTATACACAAAATTCCGTTATCACTTGCCTAACAAGGTTATTGTCACCTAAGATCTCACTGCATCCACATTTCACATTTTCATTTCCTAGTTTCTTTACTTTATTCTACATAATTTATTACAAATGGGATTTCCTTTGGTTTACATCTTATTTGTATCTAACATTTCTCGATCACCAATTCATTTCACTTTAACTGCGGTAAATTGGCGGATAAATTGAATTTGATTCCCAAATTTTAAATTAACAAGAAACAAGGGTAGGTAACATACAATAGTCATTACTCCAAATTCTAGTCACCTAAATAGTCTTTTATTCCTTGCAAATAAATGTTACTATTTATTTTCATAGTACAAATCTCAATGATTATTCCATCTTATATTTACTTAGGCCATTTATAGTCCACTATACATATCTACATAAATGGGTAATTTATTCAATTCATTAAGTGTCAATTCTATTAAGCCCTATTTATATCTTTATGCATTCTTCTATTACTTTACAAAAGGGAATAACTTTTAAACTCATACACTTAATAACAAAACCGTTATAAATCCAATAAACTTCCAAATCCAAGTTTGTACACATTTTACACAACTATTATGATTTCTCACAAACGTTGAATTTATTAAATGACCATTTATTATAATTTAATTCCCTTAATTGAATCAAATGCTTATTATTATATATATTCTTTTCATTCTACCATTCCTTCCCATTATAAATTCATTAACGTATTTACACATCTCTATCTTTCAAATATAAAATAACCAACTGATTACAAACACTGTTTCTATCAATTTTCATAAGTTTGTTCAAAACTATACTTTTGTTTCATAAAATAAATTTTATGTTTCTATTAGTTTTCTTTTCCCTTCACTACAGGCATAAATTATTACTATCTACACTAAATACATCTTTGTATTAATGAACACCATTTAAGTTAATATTTATACTAACATTCACAAATTCAACATTTATTTGTTTCTTCAAAATTACTTTAAATCAAGTTGTGAAAATTTACATTATCCACATCTATTATCATAAAATTTTATAGTTACACTAAATTGCAACCACTATACCAAATTTCTACATTTATTTTTAACCAAATTAGAAATTATATTAATTCATTTTATTAAATATCATAAATTTAACGGGTCGTTACAATCTCCCCCACTCAAAACTTTTCGTCCCCGAAAAGGAAAAAGAAGGGAGGAGGAAGATTTACAGTGCATCTTATTTCAAATATTAACTTATAAACAATATTTTACTGGATTAATTTCCTTTAATGAAATATACTTGTTTTATAATCATTATATCCTTTAATACTTGAATTATTAAAGTTGGAAAAATACTTTCACAAAATTCTGAGTCCAAAATTTACGAAAATTTTTGGCAGAGTCTCCTTTGTACGGAGGGACTCTGGAGAAAATATAATATCCAAATATACAATATATTACATATATATCCAAATAAAATATCCCAACACGGGAAAATATATAAAATATCGCTTTATTCGAAATCCGGAAACGTACCTATTTGTCGGACACTATACGTTTTTTATTTTGGAACCAAAAGCAGTAGCAGTTGCTTCCATCACCTGTATTCACTTATGTAGTCTAAAAGTTAAATATTTATATTACAGCGAAATGTTTGGATAGATTCAATCATTCATATCCAATCAAATGCAACAACCATAAATTTTAACAAACAGCACATGCCACCAACAGACAACCATTCAATCAAACAATCAATTTGTTGTTCGGGTTCAAATTCTGAAATTGTACGGAATGAAGAATAACTATCAATTGCATCCGTTACTCAACAGTCTTAGATGGAACAAAGATAGATTATTTGTTCATCCCATAACTCCAAAATTCCTTACCCAACAAACATACATCAACCAAACAATCCAAACCAACACCAAAATAGTTTATTTACATTTATTTCATAATTCAGTGGTTTGATTTTCTTTCCTTCATTTATGGGGAAATTCTTTGTTTCTTACAAGTTTTATTTTCCAACTATCACAAAATTCATTATATTTGTATTTCCTTTTATTACTTAAGTTTCCTTTTATTACCTAAGTTTATAAAATAAATTCTCATTAATAACAACAAATATTTTGAATATCTTCATTTCCTTACTTCTTCACTTGTAAGATTTCCCTTAAATTCTTAATCTGCTAAAATTCATTCTTATAAGTGGAAGTTTTTATTTATCCATTAACTATGAATTGCAGTCATTTAATTTTTCCTACTTTCCATTATATTAGAATAGGGAAGATTAAAACATACTTAAGTCAATAATCATACAATCAATTCTTATTTTGAATTTCATTTTATATACTTAGGTTCATATCATCTATTAATAATTCTTAACCCTTTTTCAGTAAAATTTCAATTATAACCTAAGTTTATACCATTAAATTCTTATTATAACAGTAATTTATTGAATACTTCATTTTTCTAAATTCCTACTTGTAAAATATTCAATTCCAGTTTCTCATTTAACACTTCAACTTTTATATTTGGGTAAGTTATTTATGTTAAGGAAATTGCAATTGAACTTATACAAGTTTAATCTCCATTCTTTTAATTAAATTTAATGTTTATCCATATTACTCTTTGTCTCATATGTATGCAAATTCATCTTTATAGCTTTGCAATTATTCTCTTATTTCAATTAGAGGTTTCAATTCATTTATTACTTAACTTTTATTTCACTAACAAATTTTAAACAATTAATTAACGGAAAAATTTAGAATTAAGTACCGGGTTAAATTTCAATTTATTTTCAAATGATAGATAAATAAGTTCTTACAACTCAATATCTCTAATTATAGTTAGAGCAATAAAAGAAAAATTTTTAGAAAATTTCAAATAATCTGTAGTAGAATTCACTACAGTAGCGTTTCCCCTTCGAAACCCGAAAATGAAAGTCGATGATGCGGCCGCCATCACCGAAATTATTTTCCAGCGACAGAGAGGAAAGTACAAAATTTATTCTCTCCAAAATCTTCTTTAAAACAATTCTTCCAAATTATACTAAATATTTATATAAGAAAATACTTATAAACCAAATCATTATATTTCATAAATCCTTTGAAAGCAGATTTTCAAAATCCCGGACTTAAGTTCTAAAATCTCCCATTTGATTTATTATAATTTCAACTTAGCTTCAATTTATTATAAAATATTTTTTTTTTCCTAACACCCAATCTATAGCAACCAAATATATATATATATATATATCTTTATAAAAATATTTTTATATATAGAAAATATAATAGGCAAAATTCTTTCATTCACCTATATTAAAACAAATATTATGTCGGTCTGTCTTATTAAGTGTTTAGAAATTCCTATTGATGACATAGCGTCCCATGCATCAACCAGAATTTATAAATACAAAGCGGAACAGACTAACACAATATAAAAATCTTTTTATTAATACTAACAAATACGCTCTCTCATATATATACACTCAGCGACTCCCATAGGATATTTCTACCCTATTAACAAAGAGTCAAACCCCACAAAGCCAAGGTTTATCGCTAAACCAAAGCTCTGATACCAGATGTAACGTCCACTCTTTTCGCACACTTTAAACCGACACTTGTCCCAATTCAACGCATACGCAAGGGCGGATTGTTATGGGGTAAATAAGAAAAATAGAGAAGAAATAAAACGAAAATAGAATCTCACAGCGGAAGGATAAAATATAATAACAAATATACAGTTTCATAAACAGTTTACAAAAGCTTGATTCTTCTTTTACAATAAATATCAGAGTTACACATACCAATACAAGCAATGCAGCGGAATAGAAAGAGTGTGGTGCAATACTATATGTAAAATAATACTGATTCTTCGTCTTCGTCCTCCAATGCTAAAATCTGCTATCCTGAAACGCTCGGACTGACCCAAGCGAATTTGAAAAGACAAAAACACTCGAGTCAGACTAGAAAATCTTATATGAGTTAAATAAACAGAAATAAATATGAGTACAGTAACTCAAGAGATGCTCGGGATTTACATCTCCTAAGGATCCGTTAAACTCTTTACTATGTAGTATATTGCGCTATTATAATAGTGTCTATTTATAAAATAAACTTACTTTTAAATAGCGTTAAGGCTTTACATTTTCCACCTTAACACGTAAAATGCCAATAGTCTATACAGTACCGTAATACCTCCTGATCGGGAGGCTACCAGAGGATACTCCATAGGTACGACACAAATAGAAACTCGTAGTAAAGGCCCGGTATGATAGGTGACACGGCACAACTAGGCAATGCCAGGGTAGATATACCAATTGCTATCCAGGCTGGTGGAAACGCGTAGCCGCAGTTACCGCCCACCTCGGACTAACTCCTCAAAATCAAAATATAGAAGTGGCCACTGAATCAATCCAAAATCAAAGTATAATATCGAAGAGGAGGGTCCGGTCAGAGGAATGACCTCATTGGCCTGAGAATCGCTCCTGTTTTAGCCACCTTATGCCAACTCACGGGAGTTGGGTCCACGTATTTACCTTACAGGAAACGTCGCCACCACCTACTTCATTCTGGAATCTCCACCGCGTACACGGTTAGTCAAAGTGGTTTTCGGTATCGACAGAGAGTATGTCCATATCCGATCCCGGTCTCTTTGCCAACCCATCGTTATTATAACACCGCGGTCATTTAAAAATAGTTTATACTTTAAAACCAGAATGTAATCCATTTCTAAACCATAATATTACGATATCATTTCTTCTTTTAAAACCCAAACCAATATGACATCGTTTATCCCAAATATAATTTTCCAAAATCATAATGCTTTAAACTTCATAACTTCTGAAACCCAAATATTTTCAAGCATAATATTTTGAAATCCATAATTTCAAACCATAACCTTTAAAACTCAAATGATTTGGATATTCAACGGTATATAGAGTAAATGGTTTAACTTTTAAAGTTTACTTCGTAAAGAAATAATTTCTACGGCTTTATAAATAAAATTCTTTATTTTAAAGTCTAAACCATAACTTAAATATCACTCTTGAGTTCCAAAATCATTTCAATTTATATACATATATGCCTATATTCATTTGGAGTATTTATATTTCAAAACTAAAGTTGGGTTTTTCTTTCTACAAATCAATGCTTTATTAATTAGCCTTGAATATTCACATAAACCCATAATAAATAAACTCCAATTCTAGTGATAAAACATATATATTTTCCAATTTAAATTATACTAGAATATTTTTCCAATTCAAATTTATACTAGAATATTCATTTCAATTCATTTTGGAAAAATTCAATTTATAAATATCATATCCTAAAATTTCCAACTTAACATTTAAACATAGGATATAAATTATCAAACTCCATTTTTTAAATTTTCTTCCATTTTTAATAAAGAGATTTATACACCTTTTAATTCCAAAATTTCAACTTCATATGTATATAAATATGGAAGAAAAATATTTATATAGTATAAATTTTAAGATTATTATAAACCGTATTCCATCCAAACCATAGAAATCATATTAAAATAGTTATACGTAGACCGCGGTGCCTGTATATAATTTTCTATCCTATGGTCAAGTGATACGGATATTTATCATTTCAATCCGCAATTTAAAAGATATAAAATTTGCGGTTATATATCATTTCAAACCACAATCCCGAATGAAATAAATATGCATGATAATTGGCAATATAATGATATACAAATAAAACATCCATTCAACAACACATCCATCATCTAATCACAAACATCAAGCAATATCAATCAATAACAATATATGTTTGGTAATAGACACGGGTAATAATTGGCAGTTTTATTTCAAATTATATTTATCAACTATTAATCTAACAGTTTATATTCAGTGATGATTGACATAACTGTTAACTAGCAGTTCATATGCAAACAAAAATTTCTAACAGCCAATTAATACGCAATAAATCAATTAAATTAACAGTTAAATTCAATAAAATGCAATTCAACAGATATGAATGAAATAACATGCCAAAAGCTCATAAATAAATTTCTATTCATTTCAAAAATTTATTTAACAAACATAAAAGCTTCTAGTAGTTGTGAGTGGGTTAAAACACTCACCTTTTGAATTTAAATCGAATTTAAACCCGATTTAAACCCAAAAATTCGCCCGTCTCAGAATTCGTCCAAACCAGCGTCATCAGATCCGGAATTTAAATACGATCCTAACAAAAAAAATTTCGCGTGAAACCGATGTCGTATAAAAAAGTTATGACGAAAAACTGATTTGAAAACAAAATTAAATCAACAAAACAACTTACACACATTACAATGCCACGTCATCAAGAATATCACTCCCCCTAAACCCGCGTACCACTCTCCAGCGTGCCCAAGAAGACACGCACTTGCTAGAACCCTAACGCACGAAACACCCAGCCGCCCCCAAATTTTCGAAACCCAAATCAAAAATAGCCCCACATCCAACTGTTGATTCGCCCCAAAAATCATATAGATGCACTCCCCTCGGTCCCCTCTACAAAACCCAGAAACAGTTTCTCCATCCGACGAAGTTTTGTGCGCTGAAGATGAACGGTTTTGGGGCTGTTTGAATTTATTCTGGATGAATGACAGCTCCAATTGACAAACGAATTTCACCATGAGATTACGCGTATCGAATACTTCAACATATATTTTTTCCGGAATTTTCTGAAATTTTTGAGTTTTGACTTTTGATTTTGAACTGTGGATAGATCTGGAATTGGATCTGAGATGTATCCATTGAGGAAGAAAGAAGGTTGAAGAAAATGAACGTACAGCAAATAGACAATAGGGTGAAGCTAGGGTTTATGATCGCATATATATAGACAAATAGAAGAAGGCTAGGTGGGTACGGATAACGAACGCGCTAGACGGTAGTTGGCCCAAAAAGCCCGTTCTGACCCCGGAACGAAATTTATCAAACCAATATATCCAGATAGGTATTTTAAAATATTCTGAACGCGATGGAAAAAGTTTCGCGACCAAATTCGATCGTATGAAGAAGTTATGCTGAAAACAAGATTTCCAAATTGATTTCAAATTGATTTTTAATAAAATTGATTTCAAGGCGTTTCGCGTCCGTACGATCAAACGACAAGTCCGATCGATACGAAATTTGAAACCCTATAATAATTCACCGATACGGATCCGATGAAACTGGTTTCGTCGAAATCCGAGTCCGTGCCAAAAATGGCTATTTTTAATATTTATTAAATGAATTAAAATAAATTATAAATCCAGTTTTTATGTTTCAACTTCTAATATTGGCCAAATTTTGTGACTTATATAATTCAAACAATCCCAAATGGTTTTCCAAGCTTGGATGTGAATTAAAATTTATAAGTATATCAATTTTGCAGTGTTAATCTCTGCGTTTCCTTATTATTTGGGAATTATAAATTTTATTCGCAAAACCCAATTATTAAATCATATACTTTTATACTCTCATCTTAAATCTAATTAAATAAATAACTTGATTTCCATTTCAACTCATTTTTAATTGCAATTAACCTTTTTACCATAAATTAAAAATCCCAAATTAAAAATAACTTTTATTTCCATTTCCTTTTTCTCAATTTGTTTATTAATTCCCATCCAAATGAATTCAACATTATGAATTTGATAAATTTATTAGATTTACTTCCTTTCTATATTTCTAAGTTATCGTTGTCAATATGAACATTACTTTAAGATTTCACTCAAATGTTTACCAATTCAAATCTAAACTCAATAACGTCCTAATTAACGTTAGAATCCGTTTTATTATGCATAAATTCGAAATTTTATTGACCCAAATTTTCTTCTTTTCATTCCATATTAATTGTCAATCCCATAGAAAAATTAACATTAGGTTCATACCTTTTTACAAATAACTCCAATTTCTTCCAAATAATAATTACATAAACTATTAAATATTAAATCCATTAAATTGCAATAAATTCAATTGATTGCAATTTATTTCCAAATAAATTTGGATTTTTATTTGGTTATACACAAAATTCCGTTATCACTTGCCTAAAAGGTTATTGTCACCTAAGATCTCACTGCATCCACATTTCACATTTTCATTTCCTAGTTTCTGTACTTTATTCTACATAATTTATTACAAATGGGATTTCCTTTGGTTTACATCTTATTTGTATCTAACATTTCTCAATCACCAATTCATTTCACTTTAACTGCGGTAAATTGGCGGATAAATTGAATTTGATTCCCAAATTTTAAATTAACAAGAAACAAGGGTAGGTAACATACAATAGTCATTACTCCAAATTCTAGTCACCTAAATAGTCTTTTATTCCTTGCAAATAAATGTTACTATTTATTTTCATAGTACAAATCTCAATGATTATTCCATCTTATATTTACTTAGGCCATTTATAGTCCACAATACATATCTACATAAATGGGTAATTTATTCAATTCATTAAGTGTCAATTCTATTAAGCCCTATTTATATCTTTATGCATTCTTCGATTACTTTACAAAAGGGAATAACTTTTAAACTCATACACTTAATAACAAAACCGTTATAGATCCAATAAACTTCCAAATCCAAGTTTGTACACATTTTACACAACTATTATGATTTCTCACAAACGTTGAATTTATTAAATGACCATTTATTATAATTTAATTCCCTTAATTGAATCAAATGCTTATTATTATATATATTCTTTTCATTCTACCATTCCTTCCCATTATAAATTCATTAACGTATTTACACATCTCTATCTTTCAAATATAAAATAACCAACTGATTACAAACACTGTTTCTATCAATTTTCATAAGTTTGTTCAAAACTATACTTTTGTTTACATAAAATAAATTTTATGTTTCTATTAGTTTTCTTTTCCCTTCACTACAGGCATAAATTATTACTATCTACACTAATTACATCTTTGTATTAATGAACACCATTTAAGTTAATATTTATACTAACATTCACAAATTCAACATTTATTTGTTTCTTCAAAATTACTTTAAATCAAGTTGTGAAAATTTACATTATCCACATCTATTATCATAAAATTTTATAGTTACACTAAATTGCAACCACTATACCAAATTTCTACATTTATTTTTAACCAAATTAGAAATTATATTAATTCATTTTATTAAATATCATAAATTTAACGGGTCGTTACAAACTCGGCATGAGTGTCCATTAGAAATCGTAGCTACGTAGAATTTCCATTAGTGGAATGTCCATTGGGACTGGAATCCCCCACGATGGATCATCGTTTTGGGATTATGTGAATTGATGCTGGCGTAATTCGTGGGGTGTGATGCCTACAGTTACAAGCGATTCCACTAGGATAGTGGCGCAACCGCCGCGTAAACTGCGATCTAGAGGCCAAAGCGTAATTTGAGGGGCGAGATGCCTACGGTCATGAGCGATTCTACTGGGATAATAGCGTAACCGCCGTGTGAACCGCGATCTATGGCAACAACCATGGCGAAATTCAAGAGAGATGTGAAATCTACAGTTACAAGCGATTCTACTGGGATAGTAGCGTAATCGCCGGGTAAACTGTGATCCATGGGGGAACGTGCTTTCCATATCCATTTTTAAAAGAATTTTTAAAAGTATTTTCACTGGGAGTTGAAGCAAGTATATTTAGTACTTGGAGATTTTTAATCTTGCGCCTGGCCAACGTATGCCTAATGTCTGTAAGAACGACGAGGGACTTGTTAAACTTCGAGTTAACAAGTATTTTCAAAACTTTGAATAGAAAATCAATAGTATGAAATTAGAATTACATAATTCTAACCTAATGAATTAAGGAAGAAGATTTTTAAAATATCTTGAAAGCACACAGCTTTGGAAAAGATATGATATGCAAATATTTAGCATGAAGAATTTCAAGTTTAAAAATCTGAGTTTTGTAAGTCGAAAATTTTGGTAAAAGACTTTTGTGTCTTGATTATAGAAATCAATAATCAAAGCTAGTGAGATAATATAAAAGAAATGAATCCTATATTTATTTTAATAAGATTCGAACTTGGTAAAAAAATTGTGTAGGGTATAAATATCGGTGAATTTTAACAATCATTTTTCCTAACTTATAATTTCGGGACGAAATTCTTTAAGGAGGGAAGATTGTAACAACCCTGAATTTTGAACAATTTAAAAATGAAAATATTTAATTAATTTTAAATATTTGAATGATGGTTTGAGTTAAATTCCCAATATAACTATGAATTGGCGATTAAATTTTAGAATTTAATCTATTTAAAGTTGAATAAAATTTGAATTTGACTTTGGAGTTGAAATTGAAAATCGAATTTGTATTTTAAATTCAAACTAATGACTTAGAAAAAATAATTTGGATACAAGAATTATTATTTATGTAAATTTATAAAAGGATGGTTAGTTTTAAATAATATTTTTCTTTTCTTTAAAATAGAAAGGAATAAAATTTTAATCAATACACAATAAATATCAATACCCATAGTTAAAAAAATTCAAACAACAAAATTAAACAAAACAAAGTAAAGAAAATGATTATACAAAACAAATTGGATTTAAAATGAAAAAAATAAGAAAAAAATATATAAAAAATAATAATAATAGTATAATAACAAAAAAAAAGTACGCTGCCTTACTTATCATCAGTAAACACGCCCTAACTTACGCCGTTACACACGCCGTAACCCACGCAAAAATCACGTCTCCTTTCCCTTTTAAAATTCGAAACCCTACCCTCTTCAAATCATGCGGAAAAAAATATAAACGAAACAAAAAAAATGGCGGCTCTGTTGTTTCGTTCCTCTTCATCCCTCTTTCCAAAATTAGGGCTTTCGGCTTCGATCTGCTCGATTGACTTCTTCGTCTCTGCTTCAATTGCTTCGATCGATTCTTTGGCCTCGTCAACATAAGGTGAGTGATTATTTATCGCTCACATCTAATTTCATTCTTCAGTCATTCGAGTTTTGTTTTAATGTTGATGATTTTGATTTGTTTTGGTTCGACTTATGTTTACCACGGCACTGATTTTGTTTGAGTTCTGCAAACTAGATTTTTGTTGGCAACCTACAGTTTCTTCACTTGTATCATTTTTTTAACCTAATGCTTGATATTGACCATTATAACTGTGACACTATCATTACACTTGGGCATTGTTTGATTCGACCTGCAGTTGTTTTCAATTTCAACTTGATTTTTTGAATCTTTAGCACCTTTGTTCATCCCTGTAGCAGTTGGATGTACACGGCATTGACTTGAGATTTTACTTAACTATTCAGTGCTTCACTGTTGCATTTCTTTATGTTGTTACTAATGGTCCATATTATTTGTGAGGTTGTTGTCTTGATTCATTCCATTCCATCTATACTTTGTAGTTGATTCACTTAGTCTCCCTTTGTATTATTCACTATTGTACAGTTTGCATGTTCATGTAGCTCCACTGATCCATTTTGTTTGCAACTGCTGGCCCTGTTGCTTGCTGTTACTTACTTGATGCATCTATGTTTTGACCTTATTTAATTTCATTGTGTAGTCTACTTGAGTCACTGATTCTTGAAATAAGCGCTATAACTAACATGTTGCACTATTTAGACGTCTTGACTTCATACTGCCTTGACCTATTGCACAATAACTACACATGTGAATAAGCACTTTGCATTTTTGAAAAGTTTTACTTCCTAGCTGCATGCTTGGGTAATTGTTTTTGCAGACATTGAAATGTTTATCTTTGATTTGGTTGAGCTCGACACTGTGTTGCACTTGCTTGACCCAGTTTGGTAGATGCACTTTGCATTTATGTGCTTACTGTCCCATGTACTTGTGATCAGTTTTATGGCAGTTTCTTTTTGTTGCCTTTTTGGATTTTACTGACTTGAGCTCGAATATTGCTGTGCCCTTGTATTCATGTGGTGGCTGCATTTTCGTTGCAGTCTTGCCCTTGAATGTTTGTGGTGGCTGCAGTGCTTTTTGTTGAGATTAGTCCTTTGGTTGCATTGCATTAATGCACTGAGATTATTTGCAGTTTAATTTTTTGTACCTTGTACTGGCTCCCTTGTATTCAAGTGGGGGCTGCAGTCTTGTTTGCAGTTTTCCCCTTGAATATCTGAGTTGGTTTAGACTTGCATTTGTGGTGGCTGTAGTTTACGTTTGCAGTTGCCCTTGCATACTTGTGGTGGTGCATTTTGTATTTGCTGTGCCCCTTTTGTATATTTTGCCTTATTCTTGGTTGTATCTGGATTTGTCTCCTTATTTATAAAGCATGGCTTTAACTTTGGTACTTTGATGCCTCTGAACTTGTTTGCAACTGCTAGCCCCAGTGTTGTCTTCAGTTGCGCACTTGTTCTTCTCGTAATATGAACACGAAGTATTACATATATGAATTGCAGATTTTTGGAAGATAGTTTCAGGCTTATATGACCTAACATGACTGTTCATTGTTATTATCAGTGCATCGTCACTGTTGCATTCTTGTATATGCATTTGTTGAGTTGTTCACTGATGCAATACTTGTTGCCCTTCATTTAAAACCCTGTTGCATTTGGGTTAGTGGCTACATTAAGTTGTTTTCATGTGTGATACTTGTGGTGACTGCAGTATTTGTTGCAGTTTGCCTTTGTATTCATTAGTGACTGCAGTTTCATTTTATATGCAGTTTCGCTTTGTGATTTGCGTCGCATTGATGCAATTGGATTTGTTTTTCCTAATTTCAGTTGAGTTCGGCACTTACGTTGTCGTTGCTCGATCGTTTAGTTCCGTGGCCATTTGCTTGTTTCAACTGCAGATTCTATGTGCAAATGTTTCTTGTTTTACTTTGATATTTGCAGTTTTCCCCTGTTTGGTATTTGTTTCTATACATTGAGTTGAATCCAGCTCAAATGCTTGGGTTTGACCTTGTGCTCGTTTGTGAACTTCCATTGAGCTTTTGGGTACATCATCACTATAGTGGCGAGGCCGTATACGCGTGTGTGTACTGCAGCCCTACCAAATCTAATGTTTTAAATGATGTTTTCTTTTTGATGAAAATTATTTTATGTTGCCAATTCAATATATTTCGAATCGATTTTGATGATTTTTTGGTTAATTGCCGTTTAGGCAAATTTTGATTGTTTTCTAAATTATCTTCATCAAAAATCCCTTCATCTATCCTGTTTGATAATTTGAATCTACTGAGTTATTGTTTAACACTGTTAAGTGTTATATTTACCGTTATCCGATTACTTGTTAAAGGATCGGATAGGTAAATTTATATTTGACTGTCGTCTAATTGTTGTTTGATTATTATTGGCTCTATGCACTAATAACTGAGTTTGAATTAGACTGACCTGTGTATTATTTTCTTTTGAATGTAATACTCGGGTCAAACCGAGTAATTTTACAGCTTGAAGATTTTCAGGCCGCGAAGTTAGAGAGAGTTGGGAAAATTGCTTCACTTTAGTTTTTCGAAAAAAATTTGTACTTGTAAAGGATATATTCCGCTGTATAAAAATTTTTAATGCATTGTATAAACTCTGATATATGTAAGAAAAATTCATTTATGTGAAATATTATGATTATTCTGTGATTCTGTGGCTGATTCTGTTTAAACTCTATAAACTAAATAACAGTCCGTCATTTTGAACGTCTCAAGTTGGTTTAATTACCGACTGGGGGCGGTCAGAACGGCGGTTCATTACAATTCAAGTCTACCGCTTTAATCTTTGTCTGAACTGCCAATACTGCATAACCTTGACGCTTTCCACTCACTGACGTGAGTATTGATGGATCGGAATCTCCCATCGGAACAGGCTTTAAAATATCAACTTCTAAAGGGGAAATTACTCCAATGATTAAAGTTCCTACACTTGGTTTGTCGAGGGATAACACAAGACATTTGCACACACTTGCACCCCTCAACAGTGCATTTTTCTCAACTTGTGCTTTTTAATGCTTGCAGTTGATTAACTTTTTTTTTCCTTTGTAGAAATGATGGTGAACAAAAAGAACATGTTTGATTCCCTCCTAGATACAGACCACTGATCCGTTGGTTTATGCTCTAGCTCATACCATCAAGGTGGCAGTCGAGAGTACTATAATCCTAATTACCACTCCAATCGGGACCATGGTCATCAAGATAGGGTGATAGGGATAAACCATCTCAAGATAAACATTGATTTAGGTTGTAACATCCCCTATTTAGAGACCTGAAGCTAAGCGCTACAAATGCTATAGTCATCCGTAGCATTAACTTCGAGTGACCAAATACGTAATGTTAGTGGTATCCATAATATCAGAAGCACTTGAATATAAAATAAAATCATCACAGATTAAAAAAATTGATTACGTTTCAAAACAACATTTCATATCCAAGTTACATAATCCCAATCATTTTCCAGGTTCAGATCAAATATAATTATTTCGAAATACACCAAGAGCGACGTATGAAGATGCCCCTTGGATGACCAAAGTAATAAATATTCATAACCGACTTAATACAACACATCGGAATAAAACAAACAAAAAAACTCCAAAATAGCTAACTTCAGCCTTCTGCTCATCTTTGGAAGATTTATTCGTCAGCCTACTAAAAACCTGTAAATCCTCAACCCTCAGCCTACTCAAATAAATTTTGAACATCCGACAGTTTAAAGGGAAAAACATAAAGTTCAAGTCAGACATAAAGCTTGGTGTGAATAATACTATACATCTCGGTTACTTGATATTAAGTGAAAACATGCTGCTTAGCGAAACGGATTTTCCTTCACTAATATCCTTTTAAAAAATATCTTTTGCAAATCCTAATTTTGTAACCAAAACTGGTTAATACAATAATATCAATATCATGAAAGCATATAAATCAGGCAACTAATGGACTATATGTCTGAACAATGTAGTTTTGTTTGGCTAACTACTAACCTTTGGCTGACTCGGGCCTACCAGACAAAATAAACAAGTAATCTAACATCTGTTAGATACTCCTCCTCTGGACGGTCTGTCTATAACTTAATTCTCCCAGGGTCAACTGATCCTAATGGTTTTTCTAGCTCACCAATAACCTATCTTTGTACATTTATATTCTTTTTTGTGTGTAACATCATTTTAGTTTTACCTGTGATAAAGTCCTACACACTAGAATTTTGGACTAAATTAGCTAGGAGCTAATAACTAACGTATAGGGCGCGACCCTATACCAGACCCTTCTGGTATTCTAAAATTTGTGTCATTTTACTTAGGTTTAACTACCCATAAATTTTCCTTGAAAACCTTTTCTTTCAAAATAATTTAATCATTTAGATCATACTTTATACAAGGAAAATATACTATATGCTTTAATCAAATCACCATGACATGTTATATATAATTTACAAAAAACTTTGTTAATGAAAACATTTAACCTTTAAAAGTACTCCTTTCGAATCTAATGAAAGTATACCTTTCGAAACCAATTAAACCACTACAATTTATAATCTTAGGCCCAAGGCGAAAACATATCCTTTCGGATACCTTCATAATAAACTTTTCAAAACCATTAAAAAACATCACCTTCAAAAGCTTTAAAACCTTAGACATCCTATCTTTAAAACTTTTATCATTACCTTTCGAAAACATTAGATGCCTTCATTTTAAACCTCTCGAAACCATATGGCAACCACCCCTTCGAAACCTTCATTTAGACCTTTCGAAAGCATTAAAATCCTTTACAACATCAATCCTTTCGAAAGCATTTGGGTTCAAGTAAAACATGTGGAATCCTTTTGAAACCTTTTAAAACTATGTTGTTCGAAACCTTTGGGCTTATCTTTAAAAATCTAAAAAGGGCCATAAAAGAATAGGGTTGAAAGCCACACTTTCGAAAGCTATTTCCTAAGTGAAAGAAGTGATGATGTTGAAACTATTCCCTTCGAAAGCAGCAGAGAAGCGGCTTGGATTTTAAAACAAAGGGACCATTCGATCGCACTACATCGAAATGAAAAAAAGGCAGCAGCAAGGGATTTCGACCTAGTCAAAAGCCATTACTTAAAACAACAAGGCATAACAATTCCTTTAAAATATTTTAATCAAGTCAAAAGCTATCTAGTTGGAAGCATTCCTTTCGAAAGCAAAGTAGGTGCATTTTCAATAAAAGTCAAAGCATGGCTTCGTCCCGCTTCAGAATCTCTTGGTTCGGCCCAATACCTTCCACCTATATCTAATTCATTATATACCAAATCATTGATACTATGTGCATTGGTTTCGATGGTGATGGAGGCGAGAGTACTTGGTCGAAAGCCTGGTACCGACGACGAAACAAGTAAAATGAATGTTTTAACTGATTTTTAGCTTTTTAAAGTAATCTTTTCAACTAACCTGCCTTGTTTGTCAAAATATGATTGTTTGCTAATTTTATGTTCTAAAAGTGCTGCCAAAATTTCAAAAGTACTAAATTTAAATAATTTACAAAATGCCTCTTCTCCTTTTTATAAATATATAAAACATTTAAGTCTCATACCATAAATAATTTTATATATTCATTAAAACACTTAAGAAAATTCTACAAAAATTCCTACAAAACAATTTTTATTATGTTTTATATCATATATAAATTTCAGGCCCAAAACATATATAATTTAGCCCTAAATTATTTTAAACCCAAATGTCCATTTTCCTCACTAGAAAATTAATATAAAATCCACATTAATTCGGAAAATTATAAAAATCGAAATCCGCCTCTAAAATATCATTTCTGATCTGATTCAAAATTTACAAGGCTTTTGGATGTCATTTAATAGGGTTCTTACATTAAAACATATCATAAAATCCATATGAAATATCATAAATCATCAACAAGCATATATATCCATTTTAATAATTAAAACATGGCAAATAAGTTTGCAAAATAATTCGAATTTCATCCTAAAACCAAAAATAATAGAAAACATGAGATGCAGTCATTATTCACCTTAGCTTTGTAATTAAGGAGTTTGAGATTTGAGAATGGATTAAGTTGATTTAGTTTCTTCCCTTTTCTTTTCTTCCTCTTGTATCTTCTAATGGTGGTCGGCCTCTTAAATTTAATTTTTGCAAATGAACGTATGAAATAAATGAGTGTACGGGTTTAGGGTATATGGATCTACTTATTCCTAATTACCTCTTATCTAACTTCCCTAACTTGTTTTATTTTAAATCATGTTAGTTCATTTGTTAACATAGCATGGCTACCCTCATTAATCACAAATCTCAATCCCCTAATCATTACATTATTTAATTTAATTTAACTAGTTAAATATCCTAAATAATGTTACTAAAAATTAGGGTCGTTACAGACTCCCCTCCTTAAAGAACATCATCTTGGAAATTACGATAAGATACACAACAAATCAATCAAAAGGTAAAATATACCATTAAACAAATTAGGATAAGCATCTCTAATCCTGCTCTCAGTCTCCCAAGTACAGTCTCTCTCATCGTCTCCTTACTGGACTTTAACTAATCTGATTGTCTTTTTCCTTAGCCTATTCTCATTTTTCGCAACTATACAAACTGGATTTTTAACTATAGTCAAGTTTGTCTCTACTACTAAGTCCGTCAACATAGTCGGTGCTATATTAGTCTCCGATCTCGAATACACTTCCTTAGATGAGAAACATGAAAAACACCATGCACTTCTGCGAAAATGTTCGGTAACTCTACTTCATACGCGAATTTCCTGATCCTCTCTAAAATAGGAAATAGTCCTACAAATCTCAGTGCCAATTTCCTTGATTTTCCATTTCAAATCACACCCTTCATTGGTGACAACTTAATAAAAACATGATCTCCGGCAGAGAACTCTAAGTCTTTCCGGCTTCTATCAGCATAACTCTTCTGCCTAAACTGAGCTTCCTTCATCCTATCCCGAATTAACTCAGTCTTCTCTGTAGCTTCTTTAACTAAATACGAATCAAGAACCAACCTATCCTCGGTCTCTAACCAACAAATTGGAGAATTACATGGCCTTCCATACAAAGCTTCAAATGGTGCCATCCTTATACTAGCCTGATAGCTGTTGCTATATGAAAAAATCGACTAAGTTTAGATGGTTTTCCCATGATCCTCCATAATCTAGCGCACAAGCTCTTAACAAATCTTCCAATACTTTGTTAACTCTTTCCATTTGCTCATCGGTCTGTGGATGGTAAGCAGTACTCATTTTGAGCTTGGTACCTAAAGTATTCTGTAGACTCTTCCAGAACTCGCTAGTGAATAATGAATCACTATCACGTATTATGCCACTAGGAATTCCATGTAGTCTAACTATATTCTTCATAAATAACTTAGCCAAAATAGGTGTCGTCCTAGTTGACTTAACTGGAATGAAATGGGCATTCCTGGTTAACCTATCCACCATAACCCATATACTTTCATTTCCTTTGTTTGACATTGGCAACCCTCTATAAAATCAATCGAGATAGAATCCCATTTCCATACTGGAATATCTAATGGCCAAAGCAACCAACTTAGATTTTGATGTTCGGCTTTTGCCTATTGGCATTTTAGATACTGCTTCACCCATAAGCCTACATCACTCTTCATACCTTCCCAAAAGAAACTCCTCTTCATGTCTTGATACATCTTAGTTCCTCCCGGATGAATGGTGAACTTCGAACGATGGCATTCCTCCAAAATCTGTTTCCTTATGTCTCCTACGGTAGGAACACACAATCTCCCTTTCTTTCTCAACCACTTGTTATGGCCCAGAAGAAAATCCTTCAAGTCATCACTCTTTGTTCCATCCCTTAACTTCCTGATCTGCTCAGCTAATATTGGATCCTCTCCTTGCTTAGAAGCAGTCCTTCTAATCATAACCGGTCGAACTTCTAAACATGACAACACTATAGTTTCAGTACTAGGACCACTCGTAGACCTCCACTATACTCTATAAGTCGTCAACGCTTCCAAATCTTTCCACCCAACTATCATTGCCAATACTGCATATTGATGTTTTCTGCTAAGTGCGTCCGCAACCTTATTACCTTTTCCTGGTGTGACTCAATTCCAAAGTCATAAGTGGCTAAAAATTCTAACCACCTCTATTGTCTCATATTCAGCTCCTTCTGAGAGAATAAATACTTCAATGACTTATGATCCGCAGATAACTCAAATCATTCTCCTAAAAGGTAATGTCTCCACACTTTCAACAAAAAATCACTACATCTAATTCCAAATCATGCATTGGATATCTAACCTCATGTGGTCTAAGGTGTCGAGAAGCATAGGCAATCACTCTACCTCTTTGCATTAACACAGCTCCTAACCCAGTTCCACATGCATTTGTGTATACTACCAAATCCCGATTCCCTTCTAGAATAACTAGTACAAGTGCATGAGACAATAAGTGTTTCAAGCTCTGGAATGCTTCCTCACGCTTATCGATCCAAACAAACATCACATCCTTTCGCATTAGCTTAGTCATCGGTGCCGCTATCCGCGAAAATCCTTTATGAGCCTTCGATAATATCCCGCCAATCTAAAAAAACTCTTTATCTCCGTCACCTCTCGGGCGTCTTCCAATTATTCACCGCTTCAATCTTAGTCAGATCTACAGACAACCCATTCTCTGAGACTACATGATTAAGAAACTTCACTTCTTTCTTCTAGAAATGACACTTCAAAAACTTCGCCTTCAACTGATGTTGTCTTAGCTTCTCAAGTACCACTCTAAGATAAACTTTATACTCTCTTTCATCCTTAAAGCTTGTCAAATTATCATCTATGAAAACCGACATGGATCAATCCAAGTGCCCTCAGAAAATTCAATTCATCAAATCCTCAAAGAATGTTGGAGCATTAGTTAGTCCGAATGGCATCACTAGCCATTCGTACGATCCATACTAGGTCTAAACGCCATCAAACGAATATTATCCTCTGCTGCTCTAGGATCATGAAAACCTATTTCCAAATCCAACTGGAAAAATACCTTGGCTCCACTCAATTGATCAAACAAATCGTCAATTCTAGGCAATGGATATTGGTTATTTATCATCTTTTCATTCAATTTTCGACAATCGATACATAACCTCAACGATCCGTCCGGCTTCTTGGAAAACATTACGGCTACTACCCAAGGCGAACTTCAAGGTCTAATGAAATTCTTGCCTTCCAGATCCACCAACTGCTCTTTCAGCTCCCTCATCTCTATAGGTGTCATTCTGCTCGGCGATTTACTCACCGGTTCTGCTCTAAGTACCAAATCTATCCGAAAATCAATGACTTGTTTCGGTAGTAGTCCTATTACATGCTCAAAAACATCCGCGAATTCTCTAACCACGAAAACTCAAATTAACTAGTCTTCTACCTCCATAACACCCAATAAAGCATTCACCTCACAACTAGGGTTTTCTATGGTACATATAATTCGATCACTACATTTAGGGTGTCTAGATGATATTTTCCTATCATGGGAAAATATCATAGCATCGTACTTAATTAATCCAGATCTAAAATAATTTTGAACCCTACGAAGTCAAGCACATGCAAACTGCAAACAAAGGTATGACCTAACAAATCAAACTCTAGGTGGTCACACTTCATCCCAAGTGTCCCCCTATCGGATTTGCAACCTTTAAGGAAGTAACTAAATATAAGGGTTTTAGGTTAAGCTTATCGACCAAAAAATAAGATATAAAAGAATGTGATGCACCAGTATCAAACAGAATGCTAATTGACGTACCATGAATCTGAAGAGTGCCTCCCAACACAACTTTTCCTTTTTCCTCTGCTGTTGGCCTTGAGGTAGCAGGCTCAAATGCATATACTTTTCCCATCCCATCCTTAGCAGGCTCCTTGCATTGATTCTTGTAATGACCAATTTGCTCGCAGCTGAAACACCTCGCCACTTTCTTTTCCACAGTTTTCTTTCCTTTGCCCGTCCGACACTCATGGGCATAGTGTCGCTTCTTGTCACACTTATAATAGAATACTTCTACCATTCCCTTCTTAGCACCTCCACCCTTCCGAGGTCCTTTCATATGGAAGAACTTTCTTTTATAACTCTATCCCACCTGACTTCCTTTGCCTTATTTTTCTCCAAAAAAGCAAGCATCTCCTCATTCCTTAGAGTCATTTCCACTACAACATCACAGGGGTCTCTAATGTGCGGTAATGTAGCTTTGCCAACTTAGGCTTCAACCCCCTAATGAACTTCTCGTTCCTCTTAGTCATAATGCCTACAGTGGCATAACCATACCTTGCCAATTCCTCAAACCTTGTAGAATACTCCAATACAGTTATCTCTCCCTACTCCGACTCAGTAAACATTTTGAGCAAGGTAGACTGCGCCATCATAGACGTGAACCTCTCCTCGAACCTCCTCTTAAAATCAGCCTATGTCATCATCTCTTCATTCACTCCAATAGTCACACTATTCCACCAATATAAAGCTTCTCCTAGAATCTGTCTTGAAATAAGCCTTCTCTTTTGCTCACCATTGAGCCCCAAATCTACAAAGATCCTCTCATAATGCAGCAACAAGTTTTCTACTTTAATAGCATCTTCAGTTCCGATGAATGGCTTTCCTCCTAGCCTAACATGGTCTCTACTCAGAACAACATAATTGTTGATGGAGCGTCATGAATCCCTCCAGCATTTCCTTCGACTACTCAAGCATCAATTCCCGCCTACATCATGTTGAAAAAGAACCGTTACATTACTCACATGTCAACTTGAAGGACTGCAGCATCAACATTTCAGGCTTATGCATGAAAAGGGTTTCTCCTTGTATTTAGTCCGACATTTCCATTTTCGTGGTGCTTCCCCTCCAAGGTTAACCACTTCTAGCATTTACATATGTATTCAAGCCTCATGAGATACAGAAAAACGGCCAAAGAGAGATAGGAAACTAGAGATATAGTGTATAATTATATATAACAAATACAAGTACGCTGCTATAGCATTATCCCATGTCCCAATCTTATCTCTAATTCCTTAGGATTATGTTTTCAAAAAATCATTTTAGTTTAAAGTTTTTCATAAACCCATGCTCTGATACCAAGTTGTAACATCCCCTACCCGAAGGCACGAAGTTAAGCGCTACAGATACTGCAATCATCCAGTATTAACTTTCGGTGACCAAATACTATAATGTTAACGGTATCCATAATATCAGAATCACTTGAATATGAAATAAAATCATCACAGATTAAAACATTTTTTCTAATTACATTTCAAAACAACATTTCATATCCAGGTTACATAATCCCAATTGTTTCTCAGGTTCAGAACAAATATAATTATTACAAAATACGCCAAGAGCGACATATGAAGATGCCCCCTTGGATGACATGAGTACTAAATAGTCATAACTATCTTAATACAACACAGCGGAATAAAACAAACAAGACAACTCCTAAATAGCTAACTTCAGCCTCCTGCTCATCTTCGGAAGCTTTATTCGTCCACCTACAAAAAACCTGTAAACCCACATCCCTTAGCCTACTTAAATCAATTTTGAGCACCTGAGAGTTTAAGGGGAAAAACATAAAGTTCGAGTCGGACATAAAGCCTGATGTGAATAATACTATACATTCAGTTATTTCATATTAAGCAAGACCATGCCGCTTAGCGGAACAGGTTTCCCCTTATTAATATCCTTTTAAAACATATCTTTTTCAAATCTTAATCTTGTAACCAAAACTAGTTAAAATAATAATATCCATATCATGAAAGCATATAAATCAGGTAACAAATGGACTATTTGTCCGAATGATGCAGTTTTTTTGGCTAATTGCTAACCTTTGGCAGACTCGAGCCTACTAGACAAAATAAAAAAATAATCTAACATCTGTTAGATACTCCTCGTTTGGACGGTATGTCCCCAACTTAATTATCCCAGGATCAACTGATCCTAACGGTTTTGCAGGCTAATAACTTATCTTTGTACATACATATTCCTTTCTGTGTGTAACATCATTTTAGTCTTACATGTGATAAAGCCCTACACACTTGAATTTTTACTAAATTAGCTAGAAGCTAATAGCTAATATATAAGGCGTGACCCTATACCAGTCCCATATAGTATTCTAAAATTGGAGTCATTTTACTTAGGGTTAACAACCCATAAATTTTCCTCGAAAACCTTTTCTTTCAAAATGATTTATTCCTTTAAATCATACTTTAAACAAGAAAAATGTACTCTATGCTTTACTCAGATTACCTTGCCATGTTACATATACTTTATACAAAATTTTGTTGATGAAAACATTAAACATTTGAAAGTACCCCTTCGAATCCATTGAAAGTATCCCTTTCGAAACAAAGTAAACCACTATGATTTATAACCTTAGGTCGAAGGCCAAAACATATCCTTTCGAATCCCTTCATAATTCAAAACCATTGAAAAACATAACCTTCGAAAGTTCTAAAATCTTAGAAATCCTACCTTTGAAACACTTAACATTGCCTTTCGAAAAACATTAGAAACTTTCCTTTTAAACCTATCGAAACCATCGGGAACCACCCCTTCGAATCCTTCATTTAGACCTTTCGAAAGCATTAAAATCTTTTGCAACATCAAACTCTTCGAAAGTATTTGGGTTCGAGTAAAACATGTGGAAACCTTTCGAAACCAACTAAAACTATGTTGTTCGAAACATTTGGGTTTATCTTTTGTAACGACCCGCAAATCCATACCACTTGAGTCAACACTATTCTACCTAAATCAACTCAAGATGTACAGAAATACGAACCATTTGGGTTAAAGAAGAAGAGATAGAAGAAGAAAATAGAAAACGACATCAGAATCTAACAATCGCAGCGGAATAAAATATAATAGATATCAACATATCTTTACACCAAAACAAATATATCTGTTCATATATTACATCATCGGAGTACATCAATCGCAACTCAACATCAATAACATACAACTGGATAAACAACTAAACAACATAGCGGAATATATATATAAACAAGTACGGGAGTACGTATCGTCATCCAGCTCGTTTCCTGAGCTCCACAGCATCATATCCAGTATCCTATAATACTCGGTCTGACCCGAGCATTACAGTTAAATAACACCCGAGTCAGTCTGGAATACCAGCGTGAGAAAATCACACTCAATTGATTATTAAAGTTTCAAAAATCCTTTAAAAACAAAAGCATCTCGTAAGATCACGCCACAAATAAACATGTCGGATTTTTACCTTACGATAGCTAAAACAATTTTTATAGAAATCCTCTGATATTAGAATAGAGTCTATATACAAATACTTGTAAAATAGCTGAAATTGTTACATATATTAAATTCCAGCTACTAGCCACAGAGTGGGTAATACAAACAAAACTCGTACAAGGCTCATAGGGAGACTGGATTTCCAACTAATGACTAGGCACTGGAGTACCACCTGTCGCAGTACGTGGCCTAGATCACAGTACCGAGGAGTACGCCCTCTCCCCTGCAACACAAGACCGGGAATACCCCTTACTGGATACTCCCGAGTGAGATCACCCCGCGGTTGGGATCAGCAACCGTCCACTAAGCCGAAATAAAAGGGACATCTAGACAGGGATGACCTCACCCTGCTTGGGTGCTACCCACCTAGCCTTGCTGCATAACCCCTGATTTTCAATCATTCCCGGTTGATGAGGCTTGAGGCTAAGCGTTACCTTTTTAGAACATATCCCTTAGAATGCCCATCGTCCACCCGACGATGTTTACGGAAGCATTCGTCCATACAAGTCTGTCCCGGGTTCGAACGGAACCGAAGGCACTATTCCTACTACATCCATTTTGGAAATATCCTCAGGATTAGTAGCGACTAGCCCTTGCACTTCACTGCTCCATTTTCGAATCCAAACCCGTTTTCCACGAAAACGTACAAACCGGATCGAAGTGGTTTTTGAGAAATAAATCTCAATCCCAGTCTCTTCGAAAACGATCAGCGCATTTGGCCAATATTGATAGTCGGTTATTTAACTATCAATTAACATTCACAAACAACCATTAACCAATAAATAATTTCCCAAATTATTTATTACCCTCAAAATATCTTCACAAGATATATTTTAATTTCAAAACCCTTTTGAAAACAGTTTCCAACCATTCTTTCTTTTTCAGAATAAACTTTCCCAAATATTTTCTATCTCCATTGAAATCACCAAGCACAAAACTAGATTTTTAAAATAATTTAAAACACTTTACTTTGAAATATACTTTAAAACATTTAAGTTAAAACTACTTAAATAATTTTTTAAAATACATACTATATGAATATTTGAAAATAAGGTTACTTAATAAAATATAAACTAGATTTTCACTTTTAAAAATAGAATTACTAAGTCACCTTTTAAATAACTACTACGATAATAGATTTGAAAAATATCTACCTTAGGATTTAAAAGACTAAAAAAAAATTCTAAAACATGCTTTTTAAAACAACATTAAAGCTTTTAACTTATATTTAAAAATTTACTTTGAACGTACTTTGCTATCCAGAGAAATATACTTCCCTTTACATTCTTCTTTAAATTTTCAATTTCAAACATTTGAATCAATTTCCAAATTGATTTCCAATTAACCCCATTTATTTCAAATTCCATTAACTCCAGATTTAAATCCTTAATTGTGATTTAAAATATTTTTAACTGAGAATACCAATTTTTGATTTCTCAAATTACTTCTTAATCCTTTTAAATAATTTAAACTTTAAATTTTAGAATAATTCTTATTCCTTTAAGATAATATCACTTAATTTTACAATTCATTAATTTCTGTTTATTCAAAATCTTGTTTCATTTCATACTTGAAGTTATTTATTAAAATTTTAATATCACATCCATTTCCATTCCAATTCATTCTTAATTGATTCAAATTTTCTATAATTATTTTGCTAACAAATTCACTTCTTTTATTTTCTTTCCAAAATCCAATTTACATATTTTTGGTAACTCATTATACTCAAATATATTCAATCAAAGCATAGAATTCAATATTCCCACTATAATTCATCATAGAATATCAAATAATCACAACAGAGAATATTAAATAATAAATGTTGAGGGATCCAGTTGGATCCCTCCAACCTGTTTCCCTGCATCCACAGACGTTTGCATAATATAAATACCAATTCCACTTCGAGGTGGAATATCGCGGTATATGGGATTAAATATAATATTATCCGGTATTACGCGCGGCGTATAGGGTCTCATCCACTATATAATGCGGGAAATCAATCATTCCAAGATGTAATATATACTATAATATAGCACATCAGATCAATTCAACCATTCAACCAGATTTTTTAATTTAACCATTTAAATTTAAATTAAGCGTTCAGCTGAGTGAGATTTACTCACCTTTGAAGTTTGCAATTCCAATCCAAATCTTGACTTGTTTCTCCATGATTTTAGACCTTGTATAAATATTTATACAGTTTATTAATATTCGAAATAATCGAACAATCAATTTCCTTTTTAATAAATTTAATTAACTAATTATTTAATTTTAACTAAACAATTCTCCTTTTTAAAAAAAATCTTTTAGTAACTAAAATAAATTAAATACCTAAATTGAACAAATTTATCACAAAACCCATAATTTTAAAATAAATTAGTAAATTAAAATATCTATATTTGTATATTTATTTTTCCTTTGAAACTACATATAAAAATCTTTATAAGTTTAAAAATCTAATTTAATTAATTTTTTTTATAACTCCTATATTTATCCCAAATCTATAATAATTTTCTGTTTTCCCAAGGTCTTGTATATATATATATTAAATTAAAACAGAACTGTTGCATATATTCTACTGTAAAGAAAATTCTATTTTAACAATATATATACTCCTCTCGTCTGTTCTTATTTTTCTAATCTATACAAACATCAAATTAAATTAAAAGCAGATGAAGTTAGCTATACCTCGCTCCCTCGCCATACCAAGCATCGCGACCACCCTGCCGATCTCGAATACAACCCAACGAAACCCTATCCCAAATCGTCTTTCCGACCTCGACGTCCCATGCGACCAACTCGCAACCAACGTCGAATCGAGCACTGCCTCTTCCCCCAACACTATTGTCGAACACCACTGTGCCCATCGCTTCAGAGCTGCCGCCATCGCGATTTAATTCGAGCGATGCGTTCGAGCTTGACCAAGAACCGACTCTCCCCTCCCCCCTCCCCGCCATTGTTCGAACGAGTACGCGGCCTCTCCCCCCTAGCCTTGAATTCGGATCGAGCTTTCTTCGATTTTGATTTTGATTCGAATTAATTCAAACAGGAAACGAAGAAGAGGAATACAGGGTTTGATTCGCATATTTCTGTCGCCATTCCCCTTTTTTTTTCCTCAGGACTTTGATTTTTGTTGACAGAAGACATTTGGTTCGATACTTAAAGAAAAGGATTGCGTGATTTATACAAGGAAAAAGGACAGGACTGGGTTACTTCAGAGTAGGTCGGCTGCGATGGTATTAAAAGAGGAGACACGGATATGAAAGGAAGTTGGCTGAATATTAAAAGGAAAGCGTGTTTAAGAAGGCACCGACGACATTGATTTGATCAATTAAAGTTTTATTTAATTTTCGACGCGCTTACTTATCGTACGCTCACACAACAACTCCGATCAATACGAAATTTGAAATCCGATAATAATTCAATATCACGGACCCAATGGAACTGGTTTCGTCGAATTCCGAGACTGTGCTTCGGAAGGCTATTTTTAAATTCAATTGAAACGATAAAATTTCAAAACTGAACAAATCAGTGTTAAATTCAATTTTACAACTTCTATTATCCTCAATATTATCAATATAAATTTTATAGGCCTTCAAATTATTTTCGACAGGCTTAAAACTCCAGATTCAACATTTTACTCAACTTCAAATTATTTAATTCAATAATTTAATTATCAAATAAATTGTGATATTTGAATTCAAGTTAATATTTAACCATTAAATATTTAAAATTAAATTAAATATTCTAATTTTAAATGCTTAAAAATTCTGTGTCGTCGTATCTTTAAAAATATGAAAGGGTCATAAAAGAACAGGGCCGAAAGTAACACTTTCGAAAGATATTTCCTAAGTGAAAGAGGTGATGGTGTCAAAAATATTCCCTTCGAAAGCAATGGAGAAGCGACATGGATTTTAAAACAATGGGACCTTTCGAATGCACTGCATCGAAAGGAAAAAAAAGGCGGCAGCAAGGGGTTTTGACCTAGTCGAAAGCCGTTACTTGAAACTAAAAGGTGCAACCATTCCTTTAAAACATTTTAACTAAGTCAAAAGCTATCCAGTCGAAAGCATTCCTTTCGAAAGCAAAGTAGGCGCATTTTCATTTAAAATCAAAGCAAGGCTTCGACCTCCATCGGAACCCTTGTCTCGACCCAATACCTTCCACAAATATCCAATTCATTATTTACCCAATCATTGATACAATGTGCATTGGTTTCGATAGTAATGGATGCAAGAGTGCTAGGTCGAAAGCCTTGTGCCGAAAGTGGCGAAACATGTCAAATGCATTTTAAACTAACTTTTAGCTTTTTAAAGTAATCATTTCGTCCAATCTACCTTATTCATCAAAATATGATTGGTTGCTAATTTTCTTTTATAAAAGTACTACTAAAATTTCAAAAGTATTTAATTTAAATAATTTATCAAATACCCCTTCTCCTTTTTATAAATATATAATATTTAAGTCCCATACTTCAAATAATTTTATATATTCATTAAAACACTTAGGAAAATTCTACGAAAAAATTCCTACATATCTATTTTAATACGTTTTATAACACATATAAATTTAAGGCCCAAAATATATATAATTTAGTCGTAAATTATTTTAAACCCAAATATACATTTTCTTCACTAGAAAATTAATATAAATTCCACATTAATTATGAAAATTGAAAGCCAACTCTAAAATATCATTTTTGACCTAAGTCTAAAAACGCAAGGCATTTCAATGTAGTTTAATTGGGTTTTCACATTGAAACATATCATAAAATCCATATGAAATATCATAAATCATCAACAGGCATATATCCATTTTAATAATTAAAGCATTACAAATAACTTTGCCAAATAATTCAGATTCCATCCTAAAACTGAAAAAAATAGAAAACATGAAATGTAGTCATTATTGACTTTAGCTTTATGATTAAGGAGTTTGAGATTTGAGAATGGGTTAAGTTGATTTATCTTTTTCCTTTTGCTTATCTTGCTCTTGTATCTTATAATGGTGGCCAGCCTCTTAAGTTTAATTTTTGCAAATGAACGTATGCAATGAATGAGTGTAAGGGTTTAGGGTATAAGGATCTACTTATTCCTATTTTACCCCTTATCTAACTTCCCTAATTTATTTTATTTTAACTCGCATTAGTTCATTTTTTAACTTGCAAAGCTTCCCTCACTAATCACAAATCTCAATTCCCTAATCATTACATTATTTTATTTTATTTAACTAAATAAATATCCTAAATAATGTTACTAAAAATTAGGGTAGTTACATAGGTCCCCTACTCCAAAAGCTTCTACTAAGCCAACTGTTCGTTGGGACCCACCTGTCGATCCCTCTCGTGTTCCACCTCCTGTTTCAGTTCCTTCACAGCCTTTAGTTCCTTCCCATTCTCAGCAGTCTAGTGACTGTCTTCGCCATAGTGAACATATTGCTGCTCATAGGCCTAGAAAGGAAAGCACTAAAGTCAAAATTGTTACTGAAGGTCATATGATCGATCTGGTTTCTCGCATGGCACAACTTCGAGAAGAGTTTTCGAGCCTATGGTTTGAGGAGTTCTTTTTCCCTCCTAATCTGAAGTGGGTCCTAGACCATGTCAAAAAATGATTATTGATTGTGCCATTGATATCTACAAGCAGTACCATGAATGGATGAAAGATGGGGAGATAATGTCGAAAGTATCTTTTGAGCGTGCGGTGGAAATAGAAAAGTTAAAAAGCAGGAAGCTCAAAATAAAAGATTTATTGGTACTTTGACAAACGAGTTAGAGGCTTTTGGAACCTCTCAAGTAGAGGTCGTGGGTAAAGCTAATGCTACTCTTAAATTTATGGGGAGGATGAAGTAAGATCATCTAGATATGGTCAAGGTGCTACATCATCGAAATCAAGAAATTGTATTTAAGTGAGGTACAACTCGATGTAATGAATCCGCAGCCTTAAAGGAGATAGTAGAACTCAAGGCTAAGCTCGAGTAGGCAAACAAGGAGAAAGATGATGCTTAGAAAATCACTCAAGATGCTTGCGACGAGCTGGTGAGTGTTAGATTTAAGGGAGATAAGGCCGTGGAAAGGGCCAAAGATATTGATGCACTTGTTCAGCGCGAAGTAAAGGTTGCCAAGGATAAGGTTTGGGAGGATATAATGAATGAACTGGACCCACTTCTTATTCTTTCAACGCCAATGTTCTTAAGCATAGAAATATAATAGTGCTTGGTGATGATTATCCCTACCATCTCTGGTGCGTGAGGGAATTTCTTGTTGCATTGGAAAAAAGACTCCTTAATACTGGGGAAATCGACCTATCCAGACTTGAAGGGGAAATGCCATGGGGCGATGAAACCAAAACATTACATGCTTTCTAACTTACACTTCAAAAAGAATCTGTCACCGCCTCTTCACATGAAGTAGGTGAAGGATCCGGGTTGTCATAACCCGATGTTACAACTGAATTGCCTCCAACATCCAAGGCTATCCCTAAATGATGGCTGATTCTTCAACCATCCCCAGGTATGGTCCAGGCAAGCCTCTGCTTTCTCTAATTTCTAAACGTAGTTCTAAGGGTATTTTGGCTCAACTATGGAGCCATATTGAGGAGGGTATTTCGCTGACATCTTCTATCTTTCAAAAAGTTAGGGTGTTATTAGTTGATATTTCTAATCTTTTCACCTATTTTTTCTCAGCTCTAAATCTATCAGGTGTTGTTCCTTCTCCCTAGCAAGAGCCTCAATTGGATCACAAGCGGCCATGACAGAATCCATTAAAATTACAACTTCGGTCGTTACTCAGGGTGCTTAAGAAGAATCCTTTATTATTGATGATCAATTCATGGAGGCACTGTTCAAGGAAGGAGGCAACCCATACCATGAAATTCCTTTTGATGAGGATTTCATGATCACGGTCTCTTACTACCCTACTGATGAGCTTAGCATGAAAGAGTGCATTGAGAAGGAAGAGTCGTTGAAAAAGAAGGTGAAAGCTAAGCCTGTTAATATGGATTTCAATGAGCTGATTCCTATCCTGCACCAGATAATTCCTCTTAGCAGGATAAATCCCTGAGATGAGGTTCCTCATGCTTCTGGTGTTGAGAGTACCTCGATCCCTTCTGCATCTAAAGATGACGTCGCTTTGATCCACATAATTAAAGATGTTTCTTCGAATAGAAGCTAAGGCGGAAAAGGATCAAAGAGACGATCAAGTGGCAGTTTGGATGGAGCCACTCCCAAGAAACAAAAGAAAGAGAGGAAACCCAAGAAATAGTCGTTAGTTTGATGTGATGCGTAAATAGCTTAGATGGCTACTTTTTCTTTTTGTTGGTCATGTTTGTACGAGTATGACCCCTCCCCCCACTTTTACTTCTCATTTTGGACAAACTTGTATTGTGAACAATAAGTTTAGTTTGAATATGAATCTTTCATTCTTGTGTAGAATTCTTGTACATGCTTGCTTAAAAGATCGATCTATCATGTTTTCTATTTGATGTATTTATGATTCTTTGCTCATTGGGTCGGATATCGATTCGACTTATCCATCCTAAGGTCTCCATGAGTTCATCGCTTTGAGTCATGTCAGACACTAGGCTCGAGCAATAGTGTTACGCCATCAAATTATGTAGTTTGAGTGATTATACTCCTGCCCCCAGTCTTAGGTTAGTGGAGTTAGATAGTGGATGGTCGAACTCCATCCTTAGCAAATTCATACTCCCCATGTCAGGCTGGAGTTTATGGAATAATGAGTGGTCAAACCGCACTCATTCAGTTTTTTATACTTATGTCTGCACTCTCGGGACAAGAGTTAACTAGTGGTCGGTCAGCTCACATCTTTTTTTTATTTATGCACATATCTGCACTTCAGGGACGAGAGTCATTTTATAGGTGGTCGGCCACACCCATTTAGCATTTACACTCATATCTGCACTTTGGAAAATGAGTTATTTGGAAAACTATCGAGTTCAGTTCTCTTTGGTCAATCTTTCTGACCTTAAGCATGAGGCTAGTCTCAATAAGTGACTAGTCGAATCTCAATTACTCCCAAGTTATGTTGGTTCCCACGAACAGTAGGATTTAGTCCGTCATATATCACAATTAACATGTACTGCAATGGTAGGTCATAGATATGACGGAAAATTCAAAGCTCTATTACTGAATCGAAAGAAATGAAATTATTTTTCTTGTTACATATTTGAAAAATCAAATGTTAAAGCAAATCCTGAAATCAAATACAACTTAATGAAAAAGGAAAACTAAGCAAAATAACGTTGCATATGCTCGTTATTCCACGCCCTTGGGGGAGTGATGCCATCAACATTCGTTAGCTTGAAAGTTCTCTCTCCAGGCCTCTATTCAATGACATACAGTCCTTCCCAAGTTGGGTTCATATGCGACGGGATAGGAAAAACCTATTTTAAATTGAGATCATCGATTGTGAAGGTTCTAGGTCAGACTTTAGTGTTGTAATATCGAGCGATTCGATTTCGGTGTGCAGCTGCCCTCAAATTAGCTTCCTCACGCTTCTCATCTATAAATTGTAGATATTCCAAAAGGAGATCTTTGTTTGTTCTGGGATCATAATAAGTCACTCGATGATAAGGAACTTTGAGCCCAACAGGAATAATGGCCTCAGAGCTGTAAGTGATGGCAAATGGAGTATGTCCCGTCGCGAACTTGTGGGTAGTCCTATAAGCCCATAGTGCTGTCAAGAGCTAATTCACCCACTTTCCTCTATATCTTTCCAAAAGCTTCTTCATAATGGATTTTTATGATTTTGTTAATAGCTTCCACCAGCCTATTCGCTTGAGGGTGAGTGACTACCGCAAATTTCTTTTCAATACGATGAGGATGGCAGAAGTCTTTGAACTCAGCACTGTCGAATTGAGTTCCATTGTCTGTTGCAATAGTTTTTTGGAAGACAAAAACGGCAGATGATATTTGGAAAAGGAAGTTGATTACTTTCTTAGTTGTGATCATGGCTAAAGGTTCCGCTTCGACCCATATGGTGAAGTAATCAGCTACGAAAATATCGTATTTTGCACCACTCTTAGAGATCGGTAAGGAAGCGATAATATCTATAACCCACATGGAAAATTACGACGGGCTGATCATTTGTGTAATTTCTGTTGATGGAGCTCTTGGAACTTTTTCATATATTAGGAACCTGTTGCATCACGTTATATAATCGGCTGCGTCTTGATCAACAGTCGGCTAATAATACCCAAAATAAAGTATTTTCTTGGTTAGGGTTGCCCTCCAGTGTGACTGCCACATTCCCATTAATGATTTTCCTTTAGAACTTGTTTTATTTCATCATGGGTGATACACCAGATAAGGGGAACTAAAAAACCCTTTCTGTACATAATTCTATCTTGAATAATATGTCATGAAGCTTTGCGAAAGACTTGTCGCTTTTCATTCCTTCGTTCAGAAAGAAATCCCTATAGTAAATGATCTTTAATTGAAGTCAGCCATGAGTCCTTCTCAAGCTCCGCCTCTAGTGTCCGATAAATTTCCATCAGACTTGTTCTTGGAGCATTTAATACCTAGACCGGAACCAAGCCCATCTATTATGCATCCTCAGTGCTAACTAACTTTGTCGATGAATCTACCTCTCAATTTTGATCTCGAGGAATGTGTGTAATGTCGTAATACTCAAAGTCGGTCAATATCTCTTGGAGTTGGGTAAGGTATGGAGCACGTAGTTGTCCTTTATCTTGGTAATCTCCCCTAACTTGGTATACTACCAATTATGAGTCGCAAAAGATTTCAAGAGACTTTATTCCTAGTTCTCTTGTGAGTTTGAGTCCAACAATCAGAGCCTTATACTCAGCTTCATTGTTTGTTGCAGGGAAATCAAGCTTTAAAGCATAGAAAACTGACCAATTTTCAGGAGTTACAAGCACAATCCCAGCTCTAGAATAATGATTATTGGATGCTCAATCTGCATACAACTTCCACCACATGGTAGGGATTTCACCGCTCTTTGGGAAATCATTATGTGCGGTAAATTCTGTTATAAAATCTGCTAGTGCCTGACCCAAGATATTCAACCGAGGAAGATAAGTGTATCAAATTGGCTAAGTTTGATATTCCACTTGAGTAACCTTCTAGACATCTCAGGTCGCTGCTAGACCTATCGTAATGTCTAGTCAGTGTAAACATTAATAGGGTCAGCCTGAAAGCATTGGTAAAGCTTTTGTGATACAATCAGCAAACAATATGCTAGTTTCTCTATCTTAAGATAGTTCCTTTTAACCCATGTCAATCACTTGCTAAAATAATAGACCGATCTCCGAATTCATTTCTCTTTGTGAAGAAACATGACACTTATAGCATGTATCGACATGACTAAGTAGACATATAAATCATCACGATCCACTAGCTTTGATAAGATGGGAGGTCTCTTCAAGTGGTTTACCAAAGCTTGAAACGCGTCTTTACAATCTCATGTCTATTCAAAATTCATTTTTCCTCTCCTTATCAAGTCAAAGAAAGGAATACATTTATCGGTAGCTCTGAAAATTAATCGACTTGAGGCATAAGCTTCACATTCAGGCTCTGTACTTGTTGGATAGTCTTTGGGGGTTGGATATAGCGAATAGCTTGGATCTTCTCCGGATCAACATCGATTTTGCGTGCATTAACGATCAAACCCAAGAATTTTATTAATGCAATGCAAAAGGAACATTTCAGAGGATTAATCTTTATTTCATAATGCCTGAGGATGTCAAACATTTCTGCCAAGTCTCTAATGTGGTCGCTAGACCATCGTGACTTCATGAGCATATCATCCATATACAGCTCCATCTTTTTCCCGATCTGATCTATAAACATTCTGTCAACTAGGCGGTGGTAGGTCCCTCCTGCATTTTTTAGTCCAAACGGCATCACCGCATATCAATATAAACCAACATCGGTAATGAAGCTGGAATGCTCTTGATCAGAAATATGCATCGGGATTTGGTTATTTCCCGAGTAGGCATCTATAAAAGATAGCAATTCGTGCCATATGGTCGAGTCAACTAGCCGATCGGTCCTTGAAAAGGGAAAACTTACTTTTGGGCATGCCTTGTTCAAGTCTAAGTAATCAACGCATATTCTCCATTTCCTGTTTGCCTTTCTCACAAGTACATGATTACATGCCCATTTAGGGTAGAGGGCGTTGCGAATAAACCCATTGTCCTTAAGTTTATCCACCTCCTCATTAAGAGCGACAGATCTCTCCGGATCCATACCATGTCTTTATTATTTCACCGGGACATACCTCGGTCGATATTAATGCATGGCTTGCAAGAAGGAGAGATCCCACACATGTCAGAGTGAGTCCAAGTGAATACATCAAGATTTTCTTGGAGAAATCTAAAAGTTCTTTCATCATCGTGGGACTGAGCTATGATCCGATCATTAGGACCTGCAATGGGTCGTCGTGGCTAAATATAATGTCAATCGTCAGCTCAATTGGTGTAACATTGGTTTCTTTGGGCTCTTTTTGTCATCTTTCAGATCTATATCTCTATATAATGACAATGGCGCCCAAGCCAAGGCTTAGGTGCTAGTAGTCAATCACTAGTGGTTTGGATGTGTACTGACTTGTTCATACCCTTACCTTTCTCCCTCTGTTGAGCATCACTCAACTCAACTACATAACACTCACGTCTAGTCGCTTGATCACCATAAGTATCTCCAACGCCATTATATGTTGCGAACTTCAAAGTCAAACACCATGGGGCAAGAGATGCCCGACACTCAACTGGGGACGGTCGGTCCAAAAAAGCATTGTATAGAGAGTTAACATCCAAAAACCAAAAGGAAAATTTTGCACTCTCCTATGGTTTCCTTCTCCCAACTCTACAAGTAATTCAACATTACCGATAGCTTCAATTCAAGCACCGTTGAAGCCATGAATGAGGGCTTTTGACAGTTTCATGTCCTTTGCTTCCATCTTCATCTGATCATAAGCTTTCTTAAAAATTATGTTCATAGAACTTCCATAGTCAACTAATATGATTCTCACAAAAGTAGGGCCGATCATGGCCGAAATGACCATTAGGTCGATCATCGAAGCCTCCACCTTATCTGCATCTCTATTTCTAAACATGACGGCGTCTTCCATTTTACGCGGTATTTTTCCAAAGCTCCATCTTTCGTAATCAAAGAGCACTCAAAATCCACATGCTTAATCGCGCTAGCATAATGGTCCATCCCATGCTAACTTTTATCAACTGGATGTGGTCTTCCGACTATTGTATTGATCACCAATCTTCCACCAACCCATGCAAGCTCCTTAGCCTTGTGCGATGCTTGTCCTTGGTTCGAGTCAGATGTCCCATGCCCAACATCCTGTTGGGTTTTTACAAACTACTGTAACTTCGTTTCTCGAATCAGCTTTTCGGTAATATCCTGGAGATGTCTGCATTCATTTGTTTTATGCCTACAGCATTCGTGAAACGGATAGTGTTTCCTAATTTTTTTATGCTTCTTTGTTGATTCTTTTCGAGGCAACATTCTGTGCTACATGGTATTGCAGGTAGACAAATAGACATTCTCCCAAGATGTATTCATTAGCATGTAAGTTGTAACGTCCCAAAATTTGTTGATTTAGATTTGGTAACTTATTTGAAATTTTGGAATTTAATTTGAAAAGTTCAAAAGAAATAAAATATGTGTTAATTTATATGAATAAAACTTCAATTTCTTTTGATTGAAATAATAAACATTTTAAAAATAATTTGAATTTATAAAAATATATCTATGTAATTTAAATAATATGTACTAATATAAAGTAAATATCTTTAATGGGTAATGTATTTGTAAGAAAGTAAATATGACATAAAGGGTTTGATAGTTAAGCTTAAGAAAAAAATAAAAAAACAAGGGTTTATGCTAGAAATAAGCAAGTTTGCGTGTATGCAACCTAAGTTAAAATTTATAACAATAACTATAACAACTTTATATAAGGCATAAAGTAAAACAAAACCAGGCAAGAGGGGGTGTATGTTGCCTGTGAAGTAGATGTGCAAGGCAAGAAAGGAAAAAAAATATAAAAATAAAGTATCTATGTACATAATAAAATAGAACAAGGATGTAAACATGAAGGACACTTGCATTTAATTCTAGTACAAAAATAAGGTCATTCGAAAATATCTCTAAATCATTTCAGCTGAAATTATTGACTGGCCAAAGAAAGAAAGAAGAAAAAAAATCTCTGATTAAAACAGAATTTGCTTGTTTTAGTAAACACCTACCTATTCAAAACTATTTCCATTATATATACATCCATATTAGTATAGTTCGTTCAAACAAAAACAAATGCAAATCCAGGAAGAAAAAGAAGTAAAACATCACCATATTTTCAAATTCAAAATCATTCAACTAAACAAAACAGGATTCAAAAGAAGATCAACTGCAGGTTTTCAAAACAAGAAATTTTTTTATCTGTTTCAAATTTGCTTTCAGGTGAGTAAACATACAACTTTAAATATTTAAATCTGTGTATTGATTCATGAATAACTTTGTGTTTTGTTGTATATTTTTAAATAATTGGTTATGTATATGTATATGTCGTACTGTGTAGTTGAAATGGCCTGTTCTTCTTGTTTCTGGTTAC
This sequence comes from Allium cepa, assembly GCA_030765085.1. Taxonomy (NCBI): domain Eukaryota; kingdom Viridiplantae; phylum Streptophyta; class Magnoliopsida; order Asparagales; family Amaryllidaceae; genus Allium; species Allium cepa. The sequence goes on from CM060946.1 coordinate 78,376,865, forward strand.
AGAGTAAAGTAAAGTAGAAAATAATTAACACATCTTCATACGAACATTATTAAGCTTAGGGATTCAAACAAAATAGGTTTGTTTAAACTTAAATTAAGGCCTAGAATTAGTTTTAAGATTGATATTAAAATAATTACTCTGCAAATTTGGTTTTACGGTAAAAAGTTAATTTTAGGATAAATTCGAATATTGTTAAATATTAATTCAATTATATAGCTTGAATCAACGTTCAAAAACAAGATTTTTAAAACCAAAATGGTGATTTTTAGTGAAGTGTTTTAAGTGCAGTTCCAAGTTGAACCGAAAATACTTTTTCGGCCATTGCTATCGATCAAGGAATTATTGAATGTTAAGATTTTGTTTGAAGCTTGCTTGGCCATTGATGATTTCAGGAAAATTGTCAAATAATTTTTCTATTGCATGAATTGATTGGACGAGGCCATTTTAGGGTTTAATGTTCGAATTTGTGGTGGTTAGAATACGAGACGAGTTCGTCTCCTCTGATTGCACCGAGCTTCTCGAAATTCAAGGGAGTGGAAGAGTTGGGTATTGACATGGTGTGGACGGAATTGGAGCGTCTCCGGTGGTCTGAGCAACGGCGGCAAGGTGATTATGTTGGATAGGTCAATTGCAGTTTTCTAACGAACTGCTTAATTTTGATTTAGAAATTTTGGTGATGAATCGAGTTTGGATTTCGAGTGTATGTGAGATTCGCGACTTGCCGATGGTCGTGAAGTTCACCGGAGTAGTGGTGCGACGCCGTGCACGTGTACGGCGTAGATTGTGGTGTCAATGTTGATGGGTGGTGAGCAACTCGAGCTGTCGCTCGAGTAAAATGGTGATCGCTTTGGGTTAGTAATCGAGTACGAGAGCATGTTACCTGTTATTATAGTTTAAGTTTAACTTAGATTGTAACTGGTAAAAAAAAGAGGAAGAAGAAGAAACGAATGAGAGGGAAGAAGAACAACACGGGAAAAATGGTGGGGAAACTCGAGTTATTACTCGAGTAAACTGGAATCTTGCTCGGGTCGATTTCCCAAACCTGAAGTATAATAAAAGTAAGTTAGGAGAACCTTTCAAAACAAATTTTAAGTAATGATGACAATTAATGTTTGACAAATTGAGGTTAAAAATTTATTACAAGTTTAATTATTTGAGAAAAATACTTAACAATGTTTTCTAAAATCTTAATTAATATTTTAATTAAGTAGTTAACCTAAGTTAAGTATTTAATTTAATTAACACTAAAGTTTTCAATTTAATAATTATTTGATTTCAAAGTTTAAGGAAGATTTTAAATATTAATTAAGATAAATAATGATTATTAATTAATTGTTTAAAAAGGATAAATTAAGAACGGTTAAATTAATTTATAATTGTAATTAACTAAGTAATTAAGAATTTATAATTGTAATTAAAAAAATTTGGTTAATTAATAATTAAGTGTCTAATTTATTTGTAATTAAGAATTGTTAATTAGATAATTTAAGTTGATTAATTTATAATTGGCAGTTATTTAAAATAATTAATTAAGGAAAAATTAATTCATAAAGTTGATTAAGATTTAATCAATTTATCATTAAGAATAATTAATCATTGATTTAAAATAATCAATAAAAATAGTTATGTGGTTAATTCATCACATTCACCTTGATTGAAAATAATTAACTAATGTTGTGCACTGGATTGACATTTCCTGTGTGACTATGATACTGTGTGATGTGAATTGCTTTGTACTGAACTGTGATTGGTGATTTAACTCTGTATTGAGGTGAAAACCCCTTCGCCCGTAAAACGATATTTAAATTTCGATGTGATAGGGAGTCGGATTTCAGTCAGTTATCCGAAACCCACATCGCACCCTGAATGTGAATCTTTGTAATTGATGCATCCACGTGTTTTAAAATTAAGCGTTCACTATTCGGTTTAGCTGGGAAAGGATCTTTGTGTCATATAAACCATTTCGAATAGTGATACGTCGAAATGGATAACATTTGAAGACGGTGTTGAAAATCGGGTGTCTTCGAAAATGATAGGATAACCTATCGAATGTCTCTACACTGAGTTGCTCCGGTATAGAGATCTCCACATGTGATGGGGAGTCCGATCGAGATTGTGGATACCCGGATTTGTAAGGGCTTCTTCCTTTATTGGACGAAGTGCCTTTAGTTCTGTTCAAACCCGGAACAGACTTGTATGGTTGTATGTCTAACATTACACTTTGAGATATAAAGCAGATTTCTTTCAAATACATATCTGTTGGTGGCGGAGAATTTATTCTCTTAGCTTAACACCCTTCTCTGAGACGTACGAGCTCAGAGGTTATGTAGTTGAAGGTTATCAGCGATATACTCCCAATTTGGTAGTGTGGCATGCTAAGTGTTGCTGTGTATTAATGATCATTCGTTGATCATTTATGATCAAAGCATGGCTTTCGTGTAAAGCGTAGCTTTGTGGAAGAGACCTCATCGGACCTCACACCCCGGAAATGGTCAAAACAGGAAAGATGCGGCAAGGTTATGAGGGTCGCACCCTTTAGGGTATGTCATTTCCTTCTGGAAAAAGGTAGTATCATGGTATGGAGCCCAGATACTTTACCTATGTGGTTGCTGTAATCTCATTTACGGTGTGGTTGTTGCTTTGTGGTAGAGGGCCCTCAGATAAAGGCCGCAAACGACCGGGGGTGGCATACTCGAGTAGTAGCTACCTAGTTACTGAGGTAACTCGACCTTGTGTTGGCAGAGAGCCGGGTAGGTTCTCGGGACGTCCCTCCAGAGGCGTACCCATGTGGCAGTAGGAAGTTCCTTAGCCTGATCATTTGTTGGAAACCCAAACAAAACAATACGAACCCAGTACCGTTTTAGTTGTAGAACCTGCCATTTAACATGGCAGCTATAGTAGGCATAGTATAATGGTACCTATGCTGGCTAAGATTAATATTATATTTTCGAAATGTTTTCACACTATGCACTAATAATAATATCAAAGAGTTTTCTCGTATTAAGCATATTTGACTATCATAAGGGGAAATCTCCCCCAAGTGTGCGATTGCATTGTGTGTGTGCCGAGAGGCCTTATGGTGGTTTCATTTTCCAAAAGCATAACGAATTTTCTTTTATAAATCTTGTTTTATTTAAAAGCAACTATTTTTGTTTACTCATACCAGTCCCATGACTGACCTGTAGTTTATTGTTTTTTCTAAACTCTGGGTGCCCATCATTTCCACACGGGCAGCCTAGTAGCAGGTTTTCTGTTTTCTGGTGTTAGGAGTATTTTGGAGGCTTTTACCTTGGAGATATTTTGGAAGCTTTGGATATCAAGGTGCTTAGTTTTTGGAAGTTCACTATCGCTTTATTCCTTTGAAGACTTTTTGGCATATGATCACTTATGGTTCTATTATGATGTTCTATTTGGAGTTGTGATATATGTATAAAAATACTCTAATGTTGTAATGGATATTATGATAATGTATCTATGATGTAATGCATGATATTCATTTTGTTTCCGTTGTTTTATATTCATCTAATGCCGTTATAAGCTCCATCCGACTGGAGTTCGATGTTTGAATTTTCAGCAGTCGAATACAAGTGAGGTATTTAGTGTCAATTTTCGAACATTGGATTTCGGATCGTGACACAAGTATTGTACATCGGAATCCTAGACTTTCCTCTTCCAGAATCCTTTTTTTGTTCACTTCTTGTATCCATCTTTCTTTTGTTGATTTGGTTTCTTTCTTTTGTTGATTTGGTTTGTTCTGGACATTCACTTGAACTTTTTCAAAGCTTTCATCTAACTGCTTTACAGCAATATTACTCCGTACTCCCTTTCTACTCGGTCTCGCGACATTCTTCTTCCTTGAGGATCTGACATCCTCCTTCCTCAAATATTGAGCCGCCTTTGCTTAAAAGTATTCTGACATTGCGGGTGCTTGCCAGCTAACCAATATCCAAAATCAAGGATCGATCCCTCATGTCATGGCCATCAACATTACAAGGTCATTCGGATTATTGATTTCTGTAACAACTGTATGAAATCTCTCCAAATGATCTTTAAAAAATTCTCCTAGAGCTTGGATCACGCTGGACAGAGAAATTACATCCTTGGGGTGAGTTTGTGTGCATTCGAAACTATTCCACAAACCTTATTGCCAAATCATCAAATCTAGAGATCAACCATGGAAGTTACCTTGTAAACTACAACGTTGTTATTCCAGATAGCATCTACACTTGGTTGCATCATCTGTTCGTGCAGAATCCATCATCCATTCGTATCTCATGATGTGCTGCCTGGGGTCAGTTTTCCTTCATAGGTAGGCATCGACGGCATGTTGAACCTCCTTGGATACTCTACATGCAGGACATTATCAATAAATGGGGTATGGCTTCTCGAAATTCCCTATTCATCATTGGTCATGCCTTGGCTTTCTCTCACTAGTTGTCCGACCATAGCTGACAAGTCCGGCGTTAGGATAGTTGGTGCGAAGCGGTGATCATGCTCCACCTCACGCCGGTCGATGTCTATGGGTCGTTCTGCGCCTTCTTGGTTCAACATCTTCTCAATGTGTATCTCATAGACTCACTTCATCGTTGTTTCAGGGAAGCATCTGGTCAACATTTAACTAAACTCCATCATCCAAACCGACCGCAGTAGCACAGTTTGAGTCCCAGCAAGCACACATAAGTTCCCCGATCAGCATCGACTGTTCCTGGCAGACCACGATGGTCTTCATATTGATGCCTCGAAGTTTCTACGTGATATTCGTCTGTTTTACGACATCTATGCCTTTGATACTCATCCGATGAACTAAAACTCTTAGATGATGAGTAAGGGGTAAGGTCCCTCCTAGCTTTTCTTTACTGTTGCTGAGTGAGTTGGTTCATTAGGTTGATATTGGCCTGAATTTGCTGATTTAATTATCGATGACTATCTATTAGCTTTCTCGTCATATTTTGGAATTCGACTCTTGTAATAGAATCAGTTGGATTCTAAAATTCAACTGGTTCAGTATTCACATCCATTGGTTGACTGTTCAGGCCTCCTTACGGGATACTACCATTTTCGTTTCCTTCCATATTCTGAGAAGTATATCTAATGTTCCTCGCCATTGTTGATAGCTTTGCTTAGATTTTTGCAATCCTGAGTAGAATGAGAAAACTTCCTAAAGATAACTATGGATCTCATTCAAGGGATTTATGCAATCCAGTAGCAGCAAATGGGATTCCAGTAAGTTGAGAATTAAGTTTCTCAATGAAAGCACCAAAATGTTTGCACCAAAAATGATTACAAACACCCAAGAATAGTTTCTGTAGAGAAGTGAAGAAAAGAAAAATTAAACTGGGTCGATGAAAAGTAAGCAATAAATAATAAGATGTAATCGAAGACACAAAGGTTTATAGTAGTTCGACGTTGTATGCCTACGTCTACTTTGAAGATTATCCTTTATTACTCTCTTATGAATCTGATTGCAACAGCAGAAAAAAAGTTAGCAATTAATTACAATGGAGTCTAGAGTTACAAGCAGTGTAAAGATCCTCAAAATGAACCAATAGGTCTATATTTATAGAGTTTGATAATGAGATATTTTGCTAAGATTTCGACAGAAGGCTCTATAGGTCCATAGTGGCCCACCATAACGATCGGTGGTCCTAACTCGTCGTTCTGGAATGATTAGTACAAATTATACGGATCATTATTTTTGTCTCTAATTGCCATGTGATCCTTTGTGGGGAGTCCCACATGCCTCTATGCCTTGCTCCTAAATATGAAGCCATTTTGAGTTGTATGTTGTGAGATATGGATCAACCTTTGTTACATTTGGATCGTTTGCTGAGTTACGCCGATCGCTAGGGAAGAATGGCATAAAACGATTGGTATTTCTTGAACCTCAAATTTTTGACTTATGATCGTTTTTATGGGCTCCACCCTTCAATATATTGATGCCCTGAAAGTTTCAGATGAATTGACCTTGTGGATTTTGAGATATCGATCAATCTTCTCTCATTTGAGCTATTTTATGGATCGTTCCCAATCGATCATAATCCTTGCTTTGTCCATTACGCAAGCATATGAATTCATACTCCATTGAGTTTGGAATATAGCTCATGGGACTATGCTTATCATTCCATACTGATTGCACCTCGATTGGGTCTCGATCCATATCTGCTTGACCACCGTCCATAGTATTGTATACCATTGATTCTCAAGGCTGGTAACCATTCATTTCTAGCCAAGTTGATGACATCATGACCTTGCCAAAAAGCGGGATAAAAAAATCATAATGAAGAGACAGTGGTATTGGCACAAATGAATGGGATTCACCTATAGACTAATTTCAATAGATGGCTTAAGAGGAAGGAATTTTATCATAAGGCATCTCAATATCTATGCTTGGAAGAAGCAGATCTGGAAGTAGGTCTGGCAACTGGTAGTCAAGAAGGACCATGTAGATTCATTCAAAGAAATGTGGTTGTCAAATAAAGTGGAGATAGCGTAGGAAACATTGTGGTGAATGTCGGTAACTATAACAATATGTGAAACACCTCCACACCCTTTAGTATACACAAAAGGACACACTAAGAGGCATGGTGTGTTGTAGGTATGACTAAATCTAGCAAAGACTAAGATTCACAAGAAAAATATTAAATAATAATAATAATAGTTACACAACATAAAAAATTATAGTATTTTGCTAAAAATTAATTCCCACAATGTAAGATGATAAAAAAATAAGTCACCAAATATCCAATTCATCATATGATAAAATATCCATACAAGTCTCGTGAAATCAAAAACCAAAGTCTCAAATAATATTAGAGTACAATACATCCCTCTCAAAATACTAGCTCAACAATAGAACTAAAAACTGAAACTGAAGGAAAGAAATACATGATAGAATCTCCAATAAGTTTCTAAGAAGCTGCGGCCTACCTTCCTTGCCCCTGAATGCCTATGGGAAGGGCAAAGGAAAATAGAGGAGTGGGTCAGACTAAAATTCTGGTGAATGATAGTAATTACTAGAATCTTTAAGTAGAGTAAAAGTAATAGACCTTACTATAGTTCTAGTATATAAAATAAAAGAAAGGAAATATAGAGATGCCTAATTCTACCCTTTGATCGGTCTGGTACTCCACAGACCTTACTGCGGACTAGATGCTATATAAATCCCTACACATAAGGTAATGGAATCTACGAAAGATGCACAGTATACTGTCTACGAAAGATGCACAAAGTATTTATTGTGGACTAGACCTTATATAGCTCCCTACACAGAAGGCAATGGTGCCTACGAAAGGCACACATACTTAAGCACTTGGAACTCATAGCGATTACTGAGCACCAAAATGGATGTTGCATGCGTACCTGCCACCATGCTCATGCTACCTGTTACTCCACCTACTGGGTCTTCTTATTACCTATTCTCCAGCATAAGCATGCCCCTTGTCTCACATCAGGATTATGTGAAACACCTTGTCCATAGAAAAGTAGGGGAAATGCGGTTGGTACTGGTCTGTCATCCAAACAATGTCTAGTTGTGCCCCTTGTCCAAATCCCCCATGATTTGGACTTCAATTTGACCAATTACAACCATTATTAGCATATGTGTGTCCTCATCTCACTTCAGGCTAATGTGAGACCACCATTTTGTCTAATAGGGAATGCTTTTTGGTACGGATTCTACTTTCTTCTTTTCTTATTAACTTAGATAAATTATTTAAATAATCCTTGGTTATTATTTTTACTATCTTTGCTTATTAATTTATCTGAAGTCTTAAAATAAGCCTCCTTCTGTTCTATTTCTTATATTCACCAACGTTATAATCATGCTTATTACTTAACCCAAGGTCTAAGTGTAAAAATAAGCTCATGTCTTCTTATACTCTTTTTAATTATAATTCTAAATTATAACTAGACCAATTATCTTTAATTAGTCCAATTCTAACATTAATATCATAATTAGGCGTAATTTCAGTCTTAGTTCCATTTTTATTGTAGCCTTTACAATTTACATTTTATCTTCCGTTATTTCAGTATTCTTATAATTTTAATCCATATTTGCGTTTAATCTATTCTAATCCATATGTGAAGAAGAAGGAAAAATAAAAGAAAACTGAAAATAGAAGAAAACCCAAAGCGTAAGAAAAAGATGTAAATAACGCATAAATAACAGTAAATAACTTAAAGTGGAAATCAGCCACAAGGGCCTCTTTAGCAAGTGGAATTAGTTTCTAGGAGACACAACTGAAATAATTACTTTCAAGGACAAAACACATAAATATTAGTTTCTAGGGCCTAAACACTTATGAAATTATGTCCTTAAAAGTAATTGGACTGCTGACTTTGTCCTTGAAAGTAATTATTCTGCTGACTTTGTCCTTGAAAGTAATTTTTTTGAATGTGTGTCCTAGAAACTAATTGGACTGCAAAGTTTGTCCTTATGGTGAAGTGCCCCTAAATTAAAATACTATGAATAAAATGTAAATAAATGAAAAGCTATAATTAATGGAAATAAACTAAAATTAACTGGAAAGAATAGCTAAAAGAAATAGACTGAAAATAATTCTAAACATTGTAAATAAACTACTAAAAAGGTTATTCCAAAAATCTTAGTAAAACTACAATTATTGGAAACCCTATTATTTTAAATTACTTAAAGAAATTTAAAATAGTTACAATTACTCACCTGTGGTCCTAAGCTCTTCCCTATGGGTCTTCTCGGATTGACTTGGGGTTGTTAAATATTTTAATTTAATACGATTTTCTCCTTGGAAAATTATTCTGCTTAAAGTACTTCCTGAAAAGGTGAACCCAATTGGGGAAAATCTTAGAATAAGAAAATGTGTTAGGCCTAGGTCATATTTATATGGGTAGAAGTGGATCTCAGACCATTAGATTTGGGGATTGAATAGGATGCAACCATGTCATAGGCTGAATAGGAGCCATCGGATGGAAGCACGAAGGGACCAGATGAGCTGAAAGAATGAAAATGACATATACAACTGGCCATGAACATTACAGGAACGAAGGAAAAATTACTTCGTTCATTACCCAAGGCGGGTCGACCGCCCCTCCTCCTAGGTCGACCGACCGGTCGACCTAGGGCGTGGTTAGGCCGACCTAGCCCAATATATATATATATATATATATATATATATATATATATATATATATATATATATTCGACTTCTTGTCCGTCTCGTATCTTGCTCATATTAGCTTGGATTCTGATGCTCTATATATGGAAATTGACCACAAAATTACCACGGACAGAATGATGCAACTTCCGTGGCTCAATTCCGATATTTCATAAAGTTATTTTATCATTTCATTAATTAACAAATTAATTATTATGGTTTAAATTTAGAGTTGTTGCATTCTCCCCTCCTTAAGGGATTTCCTCCTCGAAATCTCTAAGGATAAGAGAATGAACTAAGTGTTTTCATCAATATCTACGACCATCTACTCAATCATCAACCATTCACCCATTGTCCTTAAATTTTTCCAATGCTATTTATGATACTTATGTAATTAGTGCGTGTAAATATCCCTAACTAATGCAAAAGATTAGACGGTCCACTGATTCAGTTGACCTCCTTTTATGCAATCATGTCTGTGTCATGTATCCAAATAAACGAACAAATTCCTAATGATAACTGATAGTTCTATATGCGTGCTTCAATCATCATCCAAATGCAACAACCATGTGATAAACATTCATTTATAGCAACCATGAAAATAAAAATGAAAATGCGCACACATCCATATGCATATGCTCTAGTGTCCTAGTTAGACCGATCCCTAAGAGATAATAGTGTCTAGTGTAAGTATACGCGTCCGTTAGCTCCACTAGCAAACACTTGAAACCACTTGCACACATCATCCATAACATGTTCTAATAACATGTTTACATCAAATCCTACAATCTATAGGTTAACTCCTAAGTTCTAACCTCCCAAAGGATAATAAAGAAAAAAACCTATTCAAAACTAAAGATGGAAAATAGGAAATTTGAAAAATTACTATTAAAGAAATGCAGATATGAGATAGAATTTTCTCCAAATCAAATATAGTCTTCTCCGAAGTCTTTTTAACCTCTATAGACTCTATCCAACACGAAAGCGACTTGCGCGGTCTTCCATAAAGAGCTTCGAAAGGTGCCACTCTAATGCTAGCTTAAAAGCTACTATCATGTGAGAATTCCAATAAACGAAGATGCTTTTCCCATGTTTCTTCAAAATCAAAAATACACTTCCTTAACCATGTGTGCCTTTCATCTTACTGATTTCACTTTACTGTTCTTCTATAGCCTGTTCACATGAATCAACATTCCTAGGTTCTCACTAGTGCCCTATATGCTTTACGGGTAACTCTATTATTACTTCCACAAGTAATTACTATTGTCTCCTTTATAGCCTTGCACCTTTTCCGTTGCTCCTTAGGGAATGATTCCTATCTATTCCACTTTTAAGAGTTTGGTTTGGTATTTAGCATCTCATTTCAAAAACTAAGGCTTCTAAATTTTCAAATCCCAAAACCTTTGCCCTTAAAAGTATTATCTTTAAGTTCTTCTTAAATTCAAAAATACTAGGTTACTTAAAATCTTATCTTTCTAGACTTGCATCTTCACAGCCTTTGGAATTTACATTATTTCCCAAACTAAGAGGGAAAAACTTTCAAATTCTAAGTCCCAAAACTTATTCCTCGTTTACTTTTAAAGACCTTATCAATTTTCTATAAAATTTGAGTTTTCAAATTCTATTTTTATTAAGTTTTTCATTTCAAAAACTTATTTACCTTTTCACCAAACCATTTCCTCTTAAAATATCTTCAACGTATCCTTCTTTGTTTTCAAAACATCTTCTTATTACACCTAACGGTCTCATACCTTAATGTATTGGAAATACTTTCTCCTATGAGAAATTATTAATGCTAAAATCTTCTATGGACCTTTTAAAAGAGGATTTCGTGTTTATGTGAAATTACAGGGAACTTATTTTATATTTTTCGAAATGGGCTATACAAATATGGTACTTCCTATACCTTGTATATCTCTTTCACATATTCCATATAACTTCACAAAACATTTTTATTGGTTCCATAGAAAATTATACCATTATCCTTTTCATTCCATATATTAAAGTATGCTTAATTTTTAGTCTCTTATGATAGGCATATTCTAATATCTAACTTACACATATTTTTTCCAGAAAAACTCATCTTCAAAACAGTTTTAATATATCCATAACTAGAAAACATTTTCTTATACTTATTAAATAATTAGTGTACAAATCACCTTATTTCTATTCTTAGAAATTATCTTTTTTTAAAATACATTTCTATTTGGGTTAAAACAGATATTGCGTAAAGCACCGTTACTACAAACCAAAAATACTAGTGTATAGATTTAAATAAATACTAGTAAATCTCATATACTATGTAAAAACATGTACTTTGGGAGTCACCTACTATAACAATAGTGTTCTATGCTCCCTTTTTTTTCCACGAAAACATCTATTCAACAATAAATGTTGTAATCTACATTTTGATATTTAATACATTTTAGGTTTCTATATTTAAAATCTTTATTTACTTACAAAGAAACTAGTGCGTTATATACGTTCTATAATTCTTCAAAAAGAAGTTCACTTTAGCCAAAATTTACATCATATAAAAACCAATTTAAATTTCTTACCGTATTCCTAAAAATCAGGTATTTACTTTTTTTTAAAATATCGACAATTCTTCTTTTTATTCTAATAATTTCATTTTATTAGGTTAGACATAAAGTGGATTTTCCTACTTACTACCCTAGAAGTATCCTTTCTAAACCTTGAAAATCTTATTTCCTTGCTTAAAGTCTTTTGTTCCTATACTCATATTTATTCTAAGGTGCCACCGTTAAATCCACTTATACAAAACAATTATAATTTCTACAATTATGTACACATGGGCTTTCTTCTTTCCTTATCAACTGAATCTATTATGCATCTCCAATCTTACCCTACCTCTCTTTGGATTTTCACAATCCGAACCTAAATGTACAAAATCATTTCTTAAACTCTTTCCATGTGTGGACCTTCTCTATGCCCCAAGAAACACACTTCCTTATACCAAAAGTGAAACTTCAAGAACTTTGCTTTTAACGGAAGAACGCGAGGTGTATGAAGAACCTCGTCAATGCTCTTGGAAAACACCAAAATGTCGTCGACGAATACTATCATGAATTTATTTAGGACATTTCTAAAAACATGGCTCATCAAATCTAAGAAATAAGCTAGGACATTGGTTAGCCAAAAAGGTATAACCAATCACTCAATGAATCCGTCGGGTGTTTTAAATGTTGTCTTATCAATGTTGTTATCAACGACCCTAAGTTGAAGAAATCCAGTGGTTAAATCAAGCTGAGAGCTACAGAGCCAACTAACTGGTCAAAAAGGTCATCTATCTAAGGGAGTGGATATCGGTTCTTCTTCGCGAGCTTATTCAATTCTCTATAGTCTACACAACGTTGAAGAGAACCATCCGTCTTAGTAGCGAAGATGACTGGCGCTCTACAATACGATATGCTCCTTCTTATAAATCCTTTCTCCAAAAGCTCACTGATCTGCTTGCTCGATTCCTTCCTCTCCCTAGGTGCCATGTGCCTCATGAGCAATGCTACTAGCTTAGCATTATTAGTCAAATAAATCCTGAAGCCAATCTCTCTCTTAGGGGGTAGTCCCCTAACCGCCTCAAAGACGTCTGGAAAATCATTGACGACAAGAACCGAATCTAACTCTGATGATGATGAATCGAGCGAATAAAGGAAGCTCAACATAACTGACTCTTGCGGGTCGCAAGAAACCTCAAGAGTCCTACCGCTGCATGTCTCTACTCTACCGACTCTCCTCTGGCAGTCTAATATAGCTCCATATGTGGATATCCAACTCATCCCCAAAATCATCCCATACCCCGAAGATCCTAGTACATAGGCATCATAATCAAATTCCACGCCTAGGATAAAAAATTTCAAACCCCTACAAACAATAGATAAGTGTGCTGATCCTCCTATGGGGTTTGTAACAACAATGAGGTCTACTACTAAAGAGATGTCTAAGTGCAAACAATCTACTAAAGAACTAAAGATGAAAGAATGTGATATTCTAGGATCGAAAAGAGTTCGAATGGGAAAATCAAAAATAGAAGCTAAATTTTCCTACCCTAATCTACTTCGCTGCTGGAAGGTGTTGCATCCAAAGCCTGAATCTACGCTCCAGGTGCACTCGCTCCCTGCCCCATCTTCTGAGGACAAAACTTACTTAGATGATCGGTTGTCCACAGCTGTAACACTTCTTCACCTTCTCTGTCTTACAATCTTTTGCGTAATAACCAACCATTCTACAGCGTTTACATTTCTTATTTTTCTTGATTCGTTTCTGAGGGCCTCCTCCTTTCCTCTTGTCCATATCCTCCTTCCACAATGGCTCCTTAGAGCTTCCTAACCTAGGAACTTCTTTAAGCTCTTCCTTTAGTTGCCAAGATGTATGCTGAACTCTTTATCGGTCCTACAAATCTAATAGCCTAAACCTTCACTCCATATCCCCTAACCTAGCTTGTGTCTCCTCGAAATCCTCCGTGCTAGAAAATGTTCCACCCCTTATTTAGGCGAAATTCTTGCATAGCTTAGAAAAATCAGCTGGTGTAGGTGGATTAAAGGGATTTTCACTTAACGGTGTTGTATTGGGCACTTTCCCTTGCACCTCTGGTACCGTAGCTCTACGGAACCAGTCAGCCATAACATGCAAAGAAAAGGAAACCTAGGTTTGAAAGAATCGAAAGAAGGTTGAACTTTGTGGGGATTTTTATAAAAACTCTTTTATACTTGAAAAACTTTTTCTAAGATTTTCTTTCCTAAAACTACTTTTTGAAACAAGTTATTTTGGAAAATACTTTATTTTTTTAAACAAATTTTTAGGAATCCAGTAAACTTAGGCTCTGGTACCGAAGGAAACACCCCACACCACTTAGTATACCCAAAAGGACACATTAAGAGGCATGGTGCATTGTAGGTATGACTGAAACTAGTAGAGACTAAGATTCACAAGACAAAATCAAATAACAACAACAACAACAACAATAATAATAATAATAGTAACACAACGGAAAAAATTATAGTATTTTGCTAAAAATTAAATCCCATAATAAAAGATGATAAAAAATTAAGTCGCCAAATATCCAATTCATCATGTGACAAAATACCCATACAAGTCTCGTGAAATTAAAATCCAAAGTCTCAAATAATATAAGAGTACAATACATCCCTCTCAAAAGACCAGCTCAACAAAAGAACTAAAAACTGAAACTGAAGGAAAGAAATACATGATAGAATCTCCAACAAGTCTCCAAGAAGCCGTGGTATACCTTTCTTGCACCTGATTGCCTATGGGGGGAAGGGAAAATAAAGGAGTGTGTCAGACTAAAAATCTGGTGAATGATAGTAATTACTAGAATCTTTAAGCAAAGTAAAAGTAATAGATCTTACAATAGTTTTAGTATATGAAAAGAAAGAAAGGAAATAGAGAGAAAGAATAAGCTAGAAATAAATACGATTTAACTAAATTAACACAATTTATTAACTTTGATTGTTTGCACTTGTCTTTGATAGCTGCTTTGATTAGGCTGAATTCCTAATCCTATGATTAGGCTGAAATCCTAATTCTACCTTTTGATCGGCCTACTACTCCATGGACCTTACTGTGGACTAAATGCTATATAACTCCCTACACATAAGGTAATGGCATCTACGAAAGACGCACAAAGTATAATGGTGTCGATGAAAAACGCACAAAGTATTTAATTTGGACTACATGTTATATAGCTCCCTACACAGAAGGAAATGGTGCCTATAAAACGCATACATACTTAAGCGCTTGGAACTCATAGCGATTACTGAGCACCGAAATGGAAGTCACATGCGTAACTACCACCACGCTCATGCTATTTGTTGCTCCACCTATTGGGTCCTCTTATTACCTATGCTCTAGCATAAGCGTGCCCCTTGTCTCACTTCAAGATTATGTGAAATACCATGTCCATAGAAAAATAGGGAAAATGCTATTGGTACTGGCCCGTCATCCAAACGATATCTAGTTGTGCCCCTTGTCCAAATCCGCCGTGATTTGGACGTCTATTTGACCAATTACTACCATTATTAGTTAAGCGCACCCTCATCTCACTTCAGGCTAATGTGAGACCACCATTTTGTCTAACAGGGAATGCTTTTTGGTACAGGTCTTACTTTCATTTTTGCTTATTAACTTAGATAACTTATTTAAATAAGTCTTTATTATTATCGTCATTATCTTTGCTTATTAATCTATCCTAAGTCTTAAAATAAGCCTCCTTATGTTCTATTTCTTATTATAACCTACGTTGTAATCATTCTTATTACTTAACCCAAGATCTAAATGTAAAAATAAGCTCCTTTCATCTTATACTCTTTTTAGTTATAATTCTAAGTTATAACTAGGCCAATTATTTTTAATTAGTCCAATTCTAACATTAATATTATAATTAGGCTCAATTTCAGTCTTAATTCCAATTTTATTATAGTCTTTACAATTTACATCTTATCTTCCATTATTTTGGTATTCTTATAGTTTTAATCCATATCCGCATTTAATATATTTTATCCATACACGAAGAAGAAGGAGAAACAAAATAAAACTGAAAATAGAAGAAAATCCAAGGCTTAGGAAAAAAGGATGTAAATAATGCTTAAATAACAGTAAATAAATTAAAATACTATGAATAAACTATAAATAAATGAAAAGCTATAATTAACAGGAATAAACTAAAATTAACTAAAAAGAATAGCTAAAAGAAATAGACTGAAAATAATTCTAAAAACTGTACATAAACTAGTAAAAAGGTTATTCCAAAAATCATAGTAAAACTACGACTATTGGAAATCCTATTATTTTAAATTACTCAAAGAAATTTAAAATGATTACAATCACTCACCTATGGTCCTAATATCTTCCTTTTAGGTCTTACCGAATCCACTTGGGGTTGTTAAATATTTTAATTTAAAATGATTTTCTCCTTGGAAAATTATTCCGTTTAGGGTCCTTCCTAAAAAGGTGAACCCAACTGAAGAAAATCTTAGAATGAGAAAAAGTGTTAGGCCTAGAGTTTTATTTATAGTGATAGAAGCGGTCTCAGACCATTAGATTTGGAGATTGAATAGGATGCAACCTTGTCATAGGCTGAATAGGAGCTGGCCAAGAACATTACAGGAACGAAGGAAAATTTCCTTCGTTCATTACCGAAGGCGGGTCGACTGCCCTCCTCCTAGGTCAACCAGCCGGTCGACCTAGGGCGTGGTTAGGTTTGGGTTAGCCTAGCCCAATATATATATATATATATATATATGTATATGTATATATATATATATGTATATGTATATTTGTGTGTGTGTGTATATATATGTGTGTGTATATATATATATGTGTGTGTGTGTGTGTGTGTGTGTATATATTCATTTCTTGTTCGTCTTGTATCTTGCTCATATTAGCTCGGATTCTGACATTCTATATATGGAAATTGACCAAAAAATTATCACGGACACAATGGTGCAACTCCCATGACTCAATTCTAATAATTTCACAGAGGTATTTTATCATTTCATTAATTAATGATTTAATTATTACGGGTTAAATTTTGCGTTTTTACAATATGAAAAAGAACCAGAACACTGGTGGCAAGAAGCAAGACATCATAAGGAATTCAAGGTTTACTTTTCCTAGAGATTACAAGGAATTGACGAATTTCATGGAGAACATTTATTATTCCATCAAAGGTAGGCATTACGAGTACTAGCCCCCAAGAGAGGAAATTAAAGAATAAAGGTGCTCTAGAAAGTATTTTTCTTCCATGTGACACATGGGCACAACACAATGAATGCTAACATAGTAGGAATGCCATTAAGGATTTGATTTGAAAGAATAATTTGAAATAGTATGTTCAAAACCCATAGGCCGGTGGGCAAGCTAATAACCAACCCCAATGGTAGCATGTCGATGGGAATTAGGCTGGGTCCAGCGGAGAAGGATCAAGACAGTCGGCTAGAGGCTTTGTGATAAATAACAATTTAAGAGGTCCACATCAAGCAAAGAGAAGTTGGAATGATATTTTTTATGCCACAGAAGAGGGTCTTTGACAAACTAGAAATGAACAATTGATGATGAGATTGTTTTAGAAATAGAAGTGCAAACGGAGTCGAAGCACCAACGGTTGGCCTAATGGTGATTACGGCAATGATTGGATCGACGATTGTGCACCGAGTCCTAAATGATTGTAGAACGTTAGTGAATATTTGTTTAAGCAATCCTTTGACTAGATGCACGTTAATGTGAAGGATATGCAGCCATGTAAATGCCATATTCTGGGATTAGCAGAAAGGCTAATGAACCAGTTGGGTGCGTCGAGCTACCTTTTGAGTTGGGAGAAGGAGAAGACTAGATGGTAGAATTGCAAAAATTTCTAGTGGTTAATGAATTTTTAGCTTATAGTGCTTTCTTGGTCCAACTGAAAATTGTCAATTTTGGAACTTCACACGCTCAGTGATGCTTGATGATGAAGTTCCCTAATTGAAAATGGAGTAGGAGCATTTCAAGGTGATTAGAAAATTGACCGAGAGCGTTACATCGTTAAGCTCAGCAAGGCAAAGCAACAAGAGTAGGGAAAGAATGCCGTTAAACCTCCTTGTATCAAACACCCAAAAGAATAGCAAATGCCACACAAGACTTATTTCTAGTCTAGTAGACAATTCTATAAATCCATGACTTAAAAAAAGATCTAGAAGACATGATGATGACGTTGATGGTACTAATGGCTGACATCCCGATTAATCATGAAGATCCCATGAAGGTTCACAAAGTTAGGTCTTAACTAAGCTTAAAGATGAGAACGGAGTCTGCATGATTTGTCCAAACAAATATGGACGTGTTTTCTTTGAAACATTCCAATATGCATGGGATATCGCCAAAAGTTCGCATGTCAAATGCTAAATGTGAACCTAAGTTACCGTCGTATAAAATAGAAGAGGGTTGGTATAGAACTAGAGTGATCCACTACATTAAAGGAAGAATTGGATAAGATGAAAGCGAATTCATCCCACTATATGTAGAGCATGTATCAAATCTAATGTTGGTCAAGAAGGCAAATGGAAAATCATGGACGTGCGTTGATTATTCCAATTTGAATAAAGTAGGTTTGAAGGACTACTTTCCATTTCCATGCATCGACCAATTGGTGGATGTGATAGCTGAACATAAACTGCTATCTTTCTTGAATGCATACCCCTACTATAATCAGATTGCGATACATATCCCAACTCAAGAGCATAACAGTTTCATTAGAGATTTTGGGTTATATTGCTATAGGGCCATGTCATTCGGTTTGAAAAATGCAATAGCTACTTATCGATGTTTGGCAAATGTAATGTTCAAAAATCAAGTTAAATGGACAATGGTAGTATATGTGGATGATATGCTCATGAAGTCATGGTGATCGACGTAACACAAGGGCAGCCTTTTAGAAATGTTCGAGGTACTCCAAAAGTATGAAATGAAATTGAATCAATTAAAATGTTATTTTGGGTCGCATCGGGGAAGTTTCTGGTTTTTCATTGTAAACTCAAGGAGCATCAAAGCAAATCCAATATAGATTGAAGTATTGAAACTAGGTGTTTCCCTTGAAGACAAAATGGGAAATGAAGAGCTTGAAAGGAAAGTTGCCATTTTGAGTTGATTCACCTTAAAAGTGATGGAAAAGTGCATACTATTTTTGATGCCTATAAAAATAAGGACAAAAGGTTCAAATGGATGGGTGAATGCGAAACTACATTTCAAAATCTATTTGAGCATCTAAAAAAGAAACTAACACTATCCAAGCTGTTGAAAGGAGATCTCAATACCTACTTAGCAGTATCGACTCCTACATTGAGTGCAACTTTAGTATGTGAGGAGTGCAAGATTCAACGGCCAGTCTATTACATCAACAAACCAATCACTTTGTTATTAAAGAACTATCCAACCCTAGAGAAGTTGGCATATTGTTTATTGATTGCATCAAGAAAGATAAGGCCATACTTCAAGGCTCATCCAATAGAAATGTTGACCGATCAACCGCTTAGATGAGTACAACATTGTCCCAAGACTTTGGGGAGATCAATCAAGTGGAACATCGAGTTGAGATAGTATGACATAACATATAACTCTAGGAAGGTGATTTGATGACAGGCATTGGTAGACTTAATCACCGCAGTCACCATCCAGGATGATGGTGGTAGAATAATAAGTCCAACTTTCTCAATGGAAGTTATATGTTGATAAAGCCTCCAATATACATGATTCTTATGTAGTAGTTCTCATTAATCTGGAGGGATGAAGGATATGATGTGCTTTAATGATGGAGTTTGGGATACGAATAATGGAGCTAAATAGGGAGCATTGATATAAGGACTCAAGATAAAAAAGAATTAGGGTGTGGAGACATTGCATATCTTTAATGACTCCCAATTTGGGACTTGTCAGGTTAAAAAGGAATTTTATGTTAACGGTGCGATACTTGTCCCTTACCCATCAAAGATGTTAGAATTCTTGGGTTATATGAAACACTATACGATAACGCACATCTTAGAGAGAAGAATACATTTCTAATTCATTAGCCAAACTGGCCAGTTCTGGGGATGTGCAACTGTTGGGAATCATGCTAGTAGAGTTTTTAACAACTCCAAACATTGATAAGGTAGATGTTGATTGGTCTTGAAGGTTAAATAAAAAAGGAATCATGGATAACTTTGATTAAAGATTATTTTCCTAAAGCGGATCTCTGGAAGAGTCAAAACAAAAGGTGAAAGGTCTTGCGTAAAGTAACTAGGTTTATTACGAAAGAAAGAGTACTATATAGGAGAGGATACTCGAACCCTTGCTAAAATGTGTCGCAAAAGACAAAGCTAAGAAGATCTATAGGAATGTACATGAAGAAAGATGTAATGACTACATTGGGAGGAATATTTTAGCAAAGAAGATTCATCGGTGTGGATATTTTTGGCCAACTGTTAATCAAGGTGCAGTAGACTATTCTTGGTGATGTGACAAGTTTCAGAAATTTGTAAAGATTCTATTAGCCCTATCCAATGAGATTACACAAATGATTAGCGTGTGGCTATTGTGGTATGGTGAATGTACATCAATGGACTGCTGCTAATGTTGAAGGGCGAAGTGAAATATGCAATAGTAGCCTTGACTACTACATAAAATGGACTGAACTAGAACTGCTTACAATGATCACATTGGAGAAAGTGATTAATATTACGGTGAAGAAAATTTTGTATAGATTTGGATTTTTAAAGAAGATAATCACTGAACATGGAACTCAATTCAAAAGTGTTGAACCGAGCTAATGACAATTGGGTGGATGAGATGCCACTAGCATTATGGGCTTATTGGGTAATCCATAAATCCTTAGCTGGTCATACTCCATTTCCCTTGGCCTAGGAAACTAAGGCCATGAATATGACTGAAGCTAAGTTTCTTCTCATAGAAGACTATAGAATGATACGATTCCATATTGAATGAGGAAGTCTTCCTTGAGTCTATCAACTTAGTTAAAGAAAAGCAAAAGGAGGGCATTTGAGAAGCACCGATAGCATGGCAGAAGGTGGCTTAGTAGAAATGAGAGGAATGGGCAAAGTTATAGATAAAGGTAGAGGGGTCTTCTCTAAGCCATGTTCAATCATAATATTCTTCATCTTGAAAATGTCAATGGTCTTCTTCTCCACAATGATTGGTTTAGTCCCTATCTTTAGTAAAACTCCACATCATCATTATTTGATGCTTTTGTCTCATCTAATACCTCCTTCCTCAAAGCCTTAATCTCTTCATTGTTGAGACCAGGGGCATATCCGGTGGAGGAGGTGGAAACCGAAAGCAGTGTTGAGATAAACATAGATGTAGTAACTAAGGCTTCAAAGACTGGAGTGTTGGTCATAACTGGCAAGCGAACTATGGGTAGTTGACCAGAAAGTAGATAGAGAGATTAAAAGGATTAGAGACATCTTTAGAGGGCATCTGAAGCTTCTTGAAGATAGAGGTAATCATAGACATACCTTATAGAGTCGTTATCAGAACATATGGAGAATCCACGATTCACCCCTCTTCTTGAGTGGGAGATATGAATGCAAGGGTGAAAGTAGTCAATGGTGGCACAAATCTGGGATCATCGGGATTATATCCTCCAAAAGATGTAGCTTAGCAGTATTGAAGGGCAGAAGTGGGATAGAGGTTGAAATGTCGATGGCCTCTGATCACCATAGAAACAATTACCTCCACTAGGGACTCCTTTGTGATGGAAGCAGTGTCTTTGACCAAGTCCTTTGATCTAGACTAGATGGGAGACCCAATGGTCGCTTGTGTAAGAGAAGCGCTTTTGTAGCCCTCGTTGTCTAACCCTTTGTTAAGGCCTTTAAATCCAATTCATCAAATGCGAGTGCATTAATTGCAACTTTAGATACAACTCCCTCTATCTTTTCTCTTTCTTATTTCAAGTTTTCCCCATATAATTTTGCTAGAATTTCAGAATAGTCCTCCTACAACCATCTAATGGCACCCAACCTAAAAATATTGACGTAGAAGTAGATGATGGTGGAGTCAATCTTTTTTTTGACATCTACTTGTTTTTGTTCCACTAGTGCGAGGCGGGCTTCTAGCTTAACAATATTTTCCTCTAATGTCTTTTCCCCTTATTATATGTTGCAAATCTCTTTAGAGTAAGACAAGGCGGTCTCGAAGGTCTTATTCTTTTCTTCCTTTTCAATCTTGGGATTGAGTTTATTTCTCGATCTCGACATCCATCTTTATTTGGAGCCATCTTTCTCGTTGGTTGTATAGCTAGTCTGGATACGAGCTGCTTAGACTTGTTCATCCAACACTTTCATCTTAGCCTCCATAGCCTTAATTTTAGTCTTATGCATGTCTTTGGCACCTTTTGCTGCCTGTCTTTGGAATATAGCTCATTTCTAACTTTTATATTTTTTTCAAAGAGAATATTCTTGATCTCCTCATCTTTATCACTCTTCCTTTCTAGAATTTTTTTCTTACGCTATTCTTCTTCTTTAAGTCGGCTAAGCCAATAAATAGATTACTCCATAGTGTAAACTACTCAACTAAATCTTTATGAAGTGACAATCCCGTGTCCAAGTCCTTTAAAGGAATTTTATTTGCATTATACATGAACTGGAGCCCAATTGAGTGCAACATAAGGCGTACGAACTTGTGATCCATCAACACTTCGAAGGACAGGGCATTTTAAGGCTAGAGATAATGGAGATATGCTTTTTCCTCGTTGCTGCTCTAGGAGTGAGTATGGTGATTGTGTTGTTTTGGATTTAGGATGGCTAGGAGCAAAAACATGAGGGAGAGGAGGTGGAACTAGAGTTGACCCTTATGGTAAATGGGGCTTATCAGAATACAGGTGTTGATCTCTTAGGAGTGTAGATTTTCCAGTGGGGTGAACCAGAAGTTATTTTGGACCTATAGCAGTCCCGAGATTTGTCGTGGTCAAAGTAGCACCTTCTTTTTTCTTGTTTCTCTCTATCTCTATTTCTCTCTCCCTTTCTTTCTTTTTTTCTCTTTTGTTCTCAAAATCATGAAGAAGGTCCCATCGAGGGTGATCGTCCGTTCAATGGAAAAAAGGGTGGCTGTTCCTACTTTATTCTCCATGTTCTCGAACCTAAATCTACCTATGGTACCTGGAAAGAGGAATCGATCTAATTAGAACTTTTATTCGAAAAGGGTGCATGCGAAATAAACTTGCTTGTGATCTTACGTGTTGTGTAGGGCGTCAGTGTGTTTAATAATTTTGTGGACCATGCTTATATCTACGAGAGGTTGGAACAACTACCTCCATGGAAGTATAAGGTACACTAGAACTAAGTAGGAAATCGAGAGTTGAGAAGTCATGATCTGTTGATGCCAAAAGTGGCTCAACACCCAAAGTCCTATAGAAATATAGAAATCTAGCAAAACATATTTGAAAAACAGAGAGAAAACCAAGATTTTTAAGGTAGTTTGGTAATCTCTAGCCTACATCCATTGTAATTTATTAATTATTTGATTGAGAGTCACGAGTAGAAGGGTTTTTAACGATCTAAATGCCTAGAGCAGTAAATAGTAGCTTCCTTAGTGATATGATGGAGGAGAGATAGAAAATGGATAAGATAATCCACTAGAAGTCCTTTTCCAGATGTTATAAGGGTTGTATTTATAGAGAAATCGTTTAGCAAAGTAGGAGGCCAATAAAATACCAAGTGCAGATCCTAATCCGAGAGTGCAGGAAGGGAAGATTGGGCCTGCCAAGCTATAAAATCTACTTGGTACCGACCAGAAGAAGTCGTTACCAAGCATACTCCTTGTGGGAGAACAATACCTTCTTTCCTTCTTTGATCTTCTATCCTCGATTCACTATGTTTCGAACACTTTTTCTTCGAAGTGGTATAGTTTTGAAGAAGTCCTAACATCATCTCTACTTATCTTCTTTCCTTTAGAAATTTCTTGGAGTTGTTCATCTATTCCTTGAGATATGCACTTCAAGATGATCACACATGATATCCTTCTACAGACCATAGGGTTGGAGGCTCATCAAAGTCCAAAAAAGTGCTTTGTACCAAGTAGAAGAGGTCGATACAGAGTCGTATCCATAGCCCTAATTGTGTCACAAACTCTTGAGACCCTCCATATTGTACTTCTACGCATGTTCTCAAGTTCGTAATTATTTCATCTTAATGCTAACATTTAGATTCGAGTAAAAGTCTACTTGGTGCTAGATAACACTTACCCCTTAGAGCATGCTTGTTTTGGGAACAAAGCATGCTCAGGAATAAGATAAGCACTAATTACTATCGACATATGTCGGTTGGTCATAAATAAGTTGCTTCGTAGCGTTCTCCATTTCATGGATATTCGTTCAACCGCTTTGAGTATTAAAATTCCGTTCTTCATGCTAAGGACAAAACTTGCACTCTGGAGATCATTCCATG
The DNA here is from genome assembly GCA_030765085.1 of Allium cepa. Lineage (NCBI taxonomy): Eukaryota > Viridiplantae > Streptophyta > Magnoliopsida > Asparagales > Amaryllidaceae > Allium > Allium cepa. The sequence goes on from CM060946.1 coordinate 78,400,944, forward strand.
CCTTAGATAGGTGCACACTTTTACATTCTATATCAGCATATGTACAAGTGCATATATACCCAATATAACTACTTGTACAACAACTTATCTAAATTATAATGTTTTTTTCCATGTAACGCTTTTATTTACTGAATCTCAGTGCATATATATATATTCCATTGTTTAGCCCTATTTATAGCTGCCAAAGTGTTCTGTTTGGCGAAACTTAACCATAGTTTTGAACCAGCTCCATTGTTATTCCTATTTGTGTTAGGTCGAGCTCCTTTGACTCTCAATGAGTAATAAATAATTCGAGTTCCATACTGATTCTTTTTTTTTGGCAAAGCCAGCCGACTTTATAGTAAGTCGTGCCACTGTATATAAATAAGGAAAATGTGATTTGCACATGCACAGAACAACTATATATGGTTTTATAGTGGCCACATCACATACGCTACAAAAAAGGTAAGAAGCAAATTGCCTCTGCATATAAAAAAATGTCCAAAGAAGACAAAGGCTCCCCCTCCCAAGAGCAAGAAGAGTCACTACCATCGGGGCCTAACACATGCAAATAATCTGCAAAATGTGTCGCAATACCCAGAGCAAATCCATGTTAATCAAAGCAGTAGATAAATCTCTTATCCCAACAATCATCAAGAAGAAGTGATCTATTACGTGCTCCACTGCGGCCATCCACAAAAAGAACAAGGCCACCACCTTTCGAGGCATATGAAGACGCCTAGATTCACATAATCATCACCAACAAACATGTGGAAATCTTATCTAGTAGGGTCATATCTTATGTTGGATGGGATATGGATCCAGGCTTTCTCCTTAGAAGTCCATTCAACATCAGAAGCTAAGGCAGTCGAAGGCACTACAGGATTATAAAAATCAGGCACTTCATAGGATTCCAAAACTACAACAGAGAAATCAGAATCACAAGGAGGATCAGGATAGTCGGTAGGAGGGACAGTAGGAAGCACAGATGGAGGAACAATTCGCTGTTTTTGGATCCATTTCATGACTAGAGGCGGAGGAATAGGGAGCCGATCAAGGGGAGGAGAGGAATAATATGGGACATACGAGAGCATGGTGTAGTGAGATGTAACGACTGACATGACATACATATATCTGGTTTCCAACCATACCGGACAACAATCTCTGCTACATGATTTTCAGACACTCTAACTTTGATTGTGAGGTAAAGGCTTATCAAGAGATATTTCTATCAAAGCTTTAGCATAAACTAGCTTATCCTTAGCAACCGTATTAGCATTAAAGCATTTTACTTTTCCTATCGCACTAGCTAACCAGTTTAGTCCTAACATAGGTTGCAAAATAAAGGTAATATGAGAGAAATAAGTGTAAACAGGAATAGACAGTACCTGCTCACGGGCATAATCAACAGACGGACTCCAAGGAGTGACAATAAATGGCTTTCCTTGAATAAAAATGGCGTCTTTTGTAAGAATATGAAGACGTCCCTCGGGTCCCGAGAACTTGAAGAAGAACATGGAATTGTCCATGTGGACTAGAAGACTTCCCTTAGGCTACCAAGCTTTGAAGCAATGATCATTAACCACTACATAAGACAGTTAGAGTCCAGAAAGAACCCAACAAGATACTCTAACCGATAATCAATTCCTACTTGGATTACTTCCGAAGGGGGAACCAAGACTCCATCTATATTGACCATTTCAAATGAACGAGGGACAATCCATCCGCATTTCTTTGCAGCGTCGAGAATAAGGAAGACCACTATGCTTCTTTTCATGGTGCATTTGATTCCAGGGGCTCAGAAAAATTACTAGGATAGACAGCAATTTTTTGTCGCACTGGAGTAGCAAGAACAGATGTCGCCACATCAACAGCAAACCGATTTCTTTGATAAGCAACGTCAACATGGGACTGGAAATGAACTCTACTAGATGTATTTAGTACAGTAGGACATCTTTCATTTCTGTCAACATTTTCATTCAAATTAACAACATTAACTTCTTTATTCAGATTTACACCAGAGTTTACATTCGTCACTGCATTCATATGCCCAACTTGAACACCATCGACCGTAGCACAAATAAGCGAGATGAGGCAGTACAATTCCAAAATTGATTCATTGGTTGAAGAATTGGGGAAATACCCAAGGTTTTGGAAGGAAAGGCAATACCTGAAACAGGGTCGGCCGTAGGCGATAAAGCATCTGAGGCGAACACGAGTGCCGCGAAAGCATAGGGAACCTCGTGGATGTCTACTCGGTCAACTTATTTTTTCCATTGATGGAGATTTGTTTCCAGACACTATAGCGACCAAAGGGGATTTTACCGTTGTCGAAGGAGGAGCATCAAAATCAGATCAGCAATCGTATGGAAATTTGTAAGCGGCGATGAGGAATATTCACGACCAGATCGAATCTGAGATCTGTTTGCAATCGAGGAAGCAAAACGTAGTTCACCTTTGCGATTTTTCGCCATTGATGAGATGAGGAGTGGGAAGGCAAGATGAGGCTAGAAGGAGGTTAAGGGTGGAGGGAGCAGAGGCGGACAGTGAAGAATTATACAGAAGTCAAGGGATGAAGACGAGACAAAATCGCCATAAAAGGATATCGGACGACATTATTTTCAAGTTTTCAAGATGAATATTATTAGTTCCGTGCTATTTTTTATCTATGGAAAACAACGTTTTAGATGTCTAACTCCCAATGTCTTCAATCCCATTAGTAACCGAGCATGACTGATGTTTTAATCTGATGGGGCAAATTACCTAATTTCCCTCCGTCTGATTATACTTTTTCAACCCTAACCCTAACCCTGACTGGAGAAATCCGGTTATACCGATTTTCAACCTCTTCGATGACTATCCTCGGTTATCCCCGACCAAACATGCCCCGTTGGGGAAAAAAGCGTTATCGTGAAGATTTTGACTGTATACTATTTCAAATATCCGAGAACTAGTGTTTTTGGATGCTTATCTCTAGGCATCCTCACCAAGTCTCACCTGCCTTTGAGTGTTGTTTGAGAGTATCTACTTACCATCCTGGCCAAAAATCAGCCTAGCATATCTTTCCAGGCTACAAGCTTGGTTGTCAAGATTTTAATTGCGCACTAGTTCCCATCTTTGGAAACTAGCGCTTTAACTGCTTGATTTCGAGTATTCCTACTTGACATCTCCTGATTCCGAGAAACAACCAATGGCAGAAGTTAGGATCAAATAATCCGATCGACCCCTGTGTTTAATCTCTTTAGTCCTGGGCAAGTGGATTTATTACCATTTCCAGAAATGATAAGGTCGAATTATCCGATTAACCCTTATACTAATTAGCTCTATGCCAATCCTAGACCAAAGGAATTGGTTATCCGAGTACATAAGCATGTAAGATTGAATTATCCAATCAACCCTGTTAGCCGTGCTCCTTTTTTTAGATATTATACCAAAAAAGTCATTATACGATTTTACTGCTAATTACACAGTGTATGATTTTTGCTTACAAAAACATGGTTCCATTGTTTCAAGAAGTTGACTTGTACTTATAAACATAATATACAGCAAGTCTTATCTTGGTACATTGACCATAGAATAGTTGGGTGGCATATTTGCAAAAAAAAATAGATTGAATAAAAATAAACAAACTAGTGTCGCAGCAAGTTGCTATTTCATGCTTGTGGAATCGAGATTTTGTCAACAATTGCTAGCTTGAACGTTCCATCTACAAGATTTTTCTCGATTGCTTAAGGACCTTCATAATTTGGATCGAGACCCCTATACCTAGAATAACTCATTTCAAAAAAGGTCTGCTACCTTGAAAGTATGGTTATAGACCTTGGTAAAGTATCATGCTACTCTTTTCTAGTGAGTAGCCACTCTTAATTCAGCTTCTACCCTTTTCTCATCAACCGAATTGAGAAATAAATCATGGGATCCTTGTTTGCCTCTCAATCACAAAAAAAATTATGATGAGAAGGAACCTCCAATTCTATCGAGATCATGGCCTTTGGTCCGTATGCCAAACAGAATGGCGTACGTCCGGTCATAGACTTGCGGGTCATGTTGTATGCCCATAATGCTAGTGAATGTTCATCAACATAGTTACCCTTGGCTTTCGTTAACCGTTCTTTAGGGTGGACTTTGTGATTTTATTCACTTCCTCCACTTTTCCATTTGCCCATGGATGTGATACCGTCAAAAAGCTCTTCTCAATCCTATATTGGCTTTGGAAATCCTTTAACTCGGTGCTTTTTGAACTGAGTTCCAATTTCCGTTATGTTCTTTGAGGTACTCCGAACCTGTAGATGATATTTTTTTACCAGGAAGTTGATCACCTTTTTCATTGTGATCATGGCAAGCAGTTTTGCTTCGACTCACTTTCTAAAATAATCCACCATAACTAATGCATATTTAGCTCCTCCTTTTTCCATTGATAGCACACCAATAATTTCAGTTCTTCCAACCATAAATGATAACGGGCTAACCATTTATGTATGCTTTGTAGATGGGGCTCTTGAAATCTTCGCAAATCTTTGATCGAGATCGCACCATTTGGTGTAATCGGCTACATCAAGATTTATTGTTAGCCAGAAATATCCATAGTGAGGTATATTTTCTGCTAAAGTCCACCATCGATGTGGTCAACATGGCTACCCTCATGGGTTTCCATGAGGATTTTCATAGTCTCATCCTTTGTTATATACCCGAGCAAGGGGCAGAGAACCCTCTTCTGTACAATACTCCTACTTGCATCATGAACCATGGTGCTTCTCAAAGGAGTTTCTTCATTATTGTCTCTTGGGAGAATTTCCTTAAGTAAATAATCCTTGAGAGGAGTCGTTCATGAATCCTTTTCTTCCACGTTCTCCAAAATCCATTTGATGTCGTTCTGATTGATATTTGGAGCCATCAAAACTTCCACTGGAATCAAACCCAATATATTGGCTTCCCTAGAACTAGCAAACTTGGCCAATGAATTAGTTTTTGCATTGTCCTCATTAGATATGTGCGTAATTGTACAATGCTTAACATCATCCAACAGTTCCAATGCCTTTATTAGATAAAGAGCAAGCCTCGAACCCTTATCCTGATATTCCATCCTCACATGACAAGCCACCAACCATGAATCGCTAAATATCTACAACTTCCTTATTCCTAGTTCCTTTGTTATCCTCAACCCTTCTATCTACACCTCGTACTCAGCCTCATTCTTAGATGCCGGAAATTCTAGTCTTAGTGCATAAAAAATTGATCTTCCCTTCGGGGTTACAAGCACTACTCCTACACCTGAGCTATGTTCATTTAAAGCTCCATCTTGAAATATTTTCTAATGAGGAAGTGTGGTTGCATCGTCTTCTTCTTCACCATTACCCGTTGTTGAATATGCGATTATATGATTTTTTTTGATGATAATAAACATATATATATATATTCGTGTAAATGTATTTGTTAATGTACTATTTTATTTTTCATAGACTAAATGAATATTTGCTGAATAAAAATAAATAACACAGAATTTGAATTCAAACAGAATTTTTAATTCAAACAAATATTTGTTACAATTTTGAATAGTACAAATTCAAGCTCTCACTATACACTATACAACTTTGATACAAATTCAATTACATCACAATTTTACATTTACAATTTACCTCACTACATATCACTCACACTCGTGTTTATCTTCAACTTTATTCCAAATTGAATCCAACATCTGAGCAATCTGCAAAAATAAATATTGACGCAGTAAAATTGAAAAGGAAATAATTTTGCAGTATAAAATAAAATGTGAATTTTTGAAAATAATATTTGCCTCAGTTATTTGGGTTGTTCATCATCATTTAATTTTGAATCCATCATACACGAACAGTGTGACATGCATAGTGTATCACTGTACATGCCATAATGCCGTGCACACCGATATACACTTGATAATGTTACAGGCACACGCGCACAAGGTCAAACCCGAGCTATTAGTTGGATTCAACACAGGGCAGTTGTACAGGCTACGACGTCAAGCATGCGAACAGGAAAAGCAAAACAATGCCCAACTCAAATAAACAGTGGGAAATGCATGTACATCGATGCACACATTCATGAACACATATATATGGTCTGAAACTCAAAGATTCAACTCAGGTACAATCAAAGTGCACAAGCTCAAGAAAATGGTCAAGACAACTAAAGAGCAAAAGTCAGAGAGATGTACACATGACAATGGAATGCAACAAGTTCACACAATAAATCAGTTCAAGGTTCAGACAATGGCAATAGTGATGCAACAAAACACTAGATCGGTGAACTGCAATATGCAACAGCAATGCAACTTACATGTACACCATGACATCAAGGCCAGAAGCTCAAGTCATTGCACAACAACCTCGACAAACAACAACACAGTCTCGACCAAAAAAGATTCAATGCTATACACTTAAAGACATGTATATCAGTGTACATATATAAGCATTGAACCAAATGAAGACCCAAACTATAATGAAAGCTCAACAGCTATAGCAGTGTGTAACTCGAGCTTTAGAAGAATCAAGTGACACAACAATGCTCAAAGACTCGGCAATCAAATGACACAGTGTACACAGGTGAAGCCAAATGAAAATCAAGACATCATGTATATACACAATGTCAACCAAAGTAGTGGAACTGCAACAACTCAAATGAACACAGTGAAATGCACAAAGACAGAACAACATCACAAGTCCAGCTAAATGAAGTATAAGTCAAGGCCGAAGCCATCAGAGGACATGAAACTCAGTACCGTAATAGCCAGAGCCGAAGTACACAGGCACATGAATTCTCAAGCCAAAGGCCGAAGCCAGTAGTAACATAAATTCACGAATCAAAATCGATTATGACCAAGTCAGAGTTCTAAACTGTGTTATCCAAGTAAATTGAAAAAGTCAGTAAAATCATCAACATCAAAAATTAATCGAATGGTCGAAAGTATAACTTTGAACAAATCAGACGAACGCAAATAAAGGAGATCCACTCCTATAAATTGCAATCAACATCATCGACAATGATCATTGAGTTCGAATACGAAAATCATAAAAGCTCAAAAAGGGAAAATTACATACCGAAGCAAACGTCGAACTCGATCAAATAGAAGCAGTAGTGAGCAACTCAAAGAAATAGACGATCGACAAAGAGAGGACCAGAATCAATCATACGCTCGATCAACTATCAGCAGCTTCTGTTTCAAAACCCTACTTTGGATCGAAGGGACGAAGCCCTAATTTGCAAAGACAAAGCCGCCATTAACATAAAAACAAGGAAGCATGCCGATATAGATAGAAGAATAAAGGGGCCGGCTTTTCTCTTTTAATAAGGGCTCTTAATTTTTTAATTAGGGTTATTTTAATTTAAATTGTTTTTAGTTTGTAATTTCTTTTTAAACCGTTTAAACTTCCAGTCGTGTGACTAGGGGACAAACTACGTGGCGTAGTTTGAGAATTCGCAACTCAGTGGTTGAGTTGTTGTAGGGTTTTGAGCGTAGAGTTAGGTTAGTCAATAGCGGTGTCGCGAGTTTACATGTGTAAGCGTGTGATTACTTAATTTCTAGTAGAAACTTTGGGGGCAGCACGTAGGCAGGGTTTTGCCGAAGCTGGGTAAATTCTGTGTCGTTCTATTTCTGCATTTTATTATTCTGCTATTATCTGTGCTGTTATTATTCTGTGATCTATGTTGAAATAATTTTATAAGCTTCCGCAATTTATTTTTATAATTAATACCATCACCCTATTCACCCCTCCCCCTCCAGGGTGAAACCGATCCTACAAGCGGTATCAGTGCTAGGAACAAAAGCCAATTTTGATTTAAAATTTTTATTTTTCAAAAACCAATTTTTGTTTTAAAAATTTGAATTTTTAAAATGGCTACTTTTGTTGAGGGACGTTCCAATATTATTCCTCCTATTTTTGATGGAACAGATTTTTTGAATTGGAAATTGAAAATGGAATTTATTTAAAATCTGTTAATATTAAATGTTGGAATATTATTGAAAATGGATGTGATATAAATGACGAGAAAATTATCTCGATTAATGCTCTTGCTATGCATATATTATATTCTCATATTAATCAAGATAATTTTAATTTCATCTCTCATTGTGAAAATGCACAGGAAATCTGGAATATTTCGATGCAATATATGGCGCAAAAGTCAACAGCAATGAGAAATCCTCCACAACCGACTCAGTTAAAGAAATGTGCTTAACAGGATTTGTAAAAAGCAGTTGTGATGAGGATGATGATGATGGAGCAGCTGAGCTGGCATTATTAATGAAGAAATTCAAAAAGTGGAACCACAAATACGGAAATCCGGCTCTAAATCAACAATTGAAAAGCAGAATAATTAAAGCACTAGACAACTCAGAAGAACACGGGATCATTTGCAACAAACCCGGTGATATCAAGCCCAATTATCCTCAAAATCAACGCGATTTTGAAAAGAAATCAAAAAGGAGAAATGCTACAGCCTTGTGGAATACTAGTGATGAGGATAATCAAAGTATTAGCAGTGAGAGTAAGAAAGCAGATATGTGCCTTCGAGGTAATATAACTGATAGCGATGATGATGAGCCAAGCGAGGTATCAAAACTTACTTACTTATATATTTCCACGAAGTAAATGGCTGTTTTGAACGACTTAGGGAAAAATACACTAAAGTTGAATCATAAAAGGATACTTTGATAGAGTTAAATACACAACTTGACCAATTAGTTAAAACCTATCAAAGTAAGATCCCTAAGTGTGATAAGTGTCCAATATTTGATGAAGAAATTAAAAAATCAGAAATTAAAATGAAATCGCTTGAAAATGAAATTCTGATTTTAAAAGAGAATGAAAATATTAGAAGAGAGAATTCTATTAAAAAGTGCACACAATTGTTAAACGAAAATGAGTCTCTCAAAACACAAGTCCAACAATTGTCAACGACTTTAGATAAATCTTCAAAAAGTGAAAAATCGTTGAATATGCTATTAGGAAAGCAAACTGTTAATACGGTAAGACAAGGACTTGGATATAATCATTCTGAAAATGTTGAAAGAAATATTAATCAAGTTAATTTTATGTGCACGATTTGTAGAAAATATGGACACGCTCAAAATAGTTGTTGGTATTGACCCAAACACGTGAAAACTATACCAATTTGGGTTCCAAAAGGCACAAATATAAAAACTCTCAAAGTTAAACAAATTTGGGTGCCGAAGGGAACAATTATAAATAGTTTTGGGTCTCCACAAAATTATTTTTCTAAATATTCTGCCACTAACAACCATGGACCTATAAAAACAAATAGGTCACAAAAATCTTTTCCCGTGTAGGTGTGGTGGCAGGCTAAGGAACAACAACGGTGTTCTCTGGATTTTGGCTGTTCCAGAAACACAACAGGCGACAAAGCAAAGTTCCTTAGCCTAGTATAAAGGTGACAGAATCACATTTGACAACAACGAAAAATATCGTAAAGGTAAAATAGGTAAAGGTATATTTATTTGAACGGTATATTAAATGTGATAATCTGCACCATATTCTAAATTAAATCAGCCAATAATGTGATGATGAAACAAATGATGATTTTGATTCTGACTTATTCAAAATAGTTGGCCAATTATATTCTTATGCCAAAAACACTATAAAAATCTGTAGAGTCTTTGAATTACTTCATATATATTAGTTTGGATTAAAAATAGTGTTTTGTTGGATAATACATTTGGTTATAATACGGCTAACTCTAAATTCACGGTTTTCTGATTATTTACACGGCTTCATTTCAAATTCAAGAGAATGTCATTTAAATTGCTGTTAAAATTGAGTTTGAAATTTTTGGTGCACACTTCATGGTTTGGTCGATCAAATTAAATTAATGATAATTTTGAGTGAAAAAGAAATTCAGATGCAGATTACACTGGTAATCTAGTTGATAGAAAAATTACAAGTTGAACGTGATTTTTGAGACATTTAGTAACTGCATCGTTTTTCAAAGAAAATATCTGCAAATTTTTCATTTCAAATAATTTTCAAATAGCAGAAAATTTTCTTATAAAACCCCCTCGAGAAAATCATTTTTGACCATATTTTCATATTAGTCATTTTGAAAATTTGATTTCATAATTATTTTTGAATTTGATTTTAAATGACTATTTTGACTAATCTGACTCCCTAATAATTATCGAAAAGATAAATAGTGATTGAAAAGATGATGAGTGTTGATATTTATCATATATTATGACTCGAGATGGTATAATTAGTAAATTTCTTTAGAAATTTAAACAAGAGTTATAAAACTTTTGTTGGTAAAAATTCCATGACCATCTCTATTTCTATCATATTTCTAACGACCATCACTCATCAAAATTCAATATAGTTTGTCGATATGTGGTACTTTAAATAGGAATCATTCGTTTTTCATTTTATATTCCTTTTTTAAAAAAATAAAAATAAATACCAAAGTATTCACTCTTATTTAAAAGTCCTCACGGTTATGCATGGATGAATTACTTGGAATTTGTTATGTGCTTCCATGCTCATTTAAAAGTCCTCACGGTTATGCATGTATGGAACGCATATCAAAAGTTGGTTTTTAAAAATAAACAAGTTGATTCTAATCCCATTTAAAAGTCCTCACGGTTATGCATGGTTAGAAGATACTTGAATTCATTTTTTAAAATAAAATTGGAATACTACTAATCTCATTTAAAAGTCCTAACGGTTATGCATGGTTAGTAGATATTCAAATTCCTGATATAAATATACCACAAATAGACACAACTGTATGGTTTTATATGATGACACCATTCCCATCATTCTAAAAGTGGAATATGCGCCTAACAAAATATTTATGATTTTTGTTTGATTTTTTATTGAAATTTTATATTTATATTCAATTGAGTTTTAATGTTCAATTAATATTGATCACTTTATCTCTATTTTATCTAACACTATTACTCTTTTGCTGATAACAAAAGGGGGAGAGAAAAATTAAGATTTTGGTCAAATAAAATCAAGCAAAGGTCAAATTTTTTCTATTTGCATCTAAGCTCATTTGCATATTTTATATGTAGGGGGAGCTTTGTGTAGAGAGGAAGCATTTAAATAGGGGGAGCAATTAGAGCATATCAATGATCAAATACATTTAACATATTCAAAATCTTAAATATATGTTTGTTATCATCAAAAGGGGGAGATTGTTGAATATGTGATTATATGATTTTTGTTTAATGATAATAAACATACATATATATATATATATATTCGTGTAAATGTATTTGTTAATGTATATTCGTGTATATGTATTTGTTAATGTACTATTTTAATTTTCGTAGACTTAATGAATATTTGCTGAATAAAAATAAATAACATAGAATTTGAATTCAAACAGAATTTTTTATTCAAACAAATATTTATTACAATTTTGAATAGTACAAACTCAAGCACTCACTATACACTATACAACTTTGATACAAATTCAATTACATCACATTTTACATTTACAATTCACCTCACTACATATCACTCACACTCGTGTTTATCTTCAACTTTATTCCAAATTGAATACAGCATCTGAGCAATCTGCAAAAATAAATATTGACGCGGTAAAATTGAAAAGGAAATAATTTTGCAGTATAAACTAAAATGTGAATTTTTGAAAATAATATATGCCTCAGTTATTTGGGTTGTTCGTCATCATTTAATTTTGAATCAATCATACACGAACAATGTGACATGCATAGTGTATCACTATACATGCCACAATGTCGTGCACACCGATATACACTTGATAATGTTACAGGGACACGTGCACAAGGTCAAACCCGAGCTATTAGCTGGATTCAACACAGGGCAATTGTACAGGCTACGACGTCAAGCATGCGAACAGGAAAACCAAAACAATGCCCAACTAAAATAAACAGTGGGAAATGCATGTACATCGATGCACACATTCATGAACACACATATATGGTCTGAAACTCAAAGATTCAACTCAGGTACAATCAAAGTGTACAAGCTCAAGAAAATGGTCAAGACAACTAAAGAGCAAAAGTCAGAGAGATGTACACATGACTATGGATGCAACAAGTTCACACAATAAATCAGTTCAAGGTTCAGACAATGACAACAGTGATGCAACAAAACACTAGATCAGTGAACTGCAATATGAAACAGCAATGCAACTTACATGTACACCATGACATCAAGGCCATAAGCTCAAGTCAGTGCACAACAACCTCGACAAACAACAACACAGTCTCGACCAAAAAAGATTCAATGTTATACACTTAAAGACATGTATATCAGTGTACATATATAAGCATTGAACCAAATGAAGACCCAGACTATAATGAAAGCTCAACAACTACAGCAGTGTGCAACTCGAGCTTTAGAAGAATCTAGTGACACAACAATGCTCAAAGACTCGGCAATCAAATGACAGTGTACACAAGTGAAGCTAAATGAAAATCAAGACATCATGTATATACACAATGTCAACCAAAGTAGTGGAACTGCAACAACTCAAATGAACATAGTGAAATGCACAAAGACAGAGCAACATCACAAGTCCAGCTAAATGAAGTATAAGTCAAGGCCGAAGCCATCAGAGGACATGAAATTCAGTACCGTAATGGCCAGAGCCGAAGTACACAGGCACATGAAATCTCAAGCCAAAGGCCGAAGCCAGCAGTAACATAAATCCGCGAATCAAAATCGATTATGACCAAGTCAGAGTTCTAAACCGTGTTATCCAAGTAAATTGAAAAAGTCAGTAAAATCATCGACATCAAAAATTAATCGAATGGCCGAAAGTATAACTTTGAACAAATCAGACGAACGCAAATAAAGGAGATCGACTCCTATAACGTCATCGGCAATGATCATCGAGTTCAAATACGAAAATCATAAAAGCGCAAAAAGGGAAAATTACATACCGAAGCAAACGTCGAACTCGATCAAATAAAAGCAGCAGTGAGAAACTCAAAGAAATAGACGATCGACAAAGAGAGGACCAGAATCAATCATACGCTCGATCAACCATCAGCAGCTTCTGTTTCAAAACCCCAATTTGGATCGAAGGGATGAAGCCTTAATTTGCAAAGACAAAGCTGCCATTAACATAAAAACAAGGAAGCGGGCCGATATAGATAGAAGAATAAAGGTGTCGGTTTTTCTCTTTTAATAAGGGCTTTTAATTTTTTAATTAGGGTTATTTTAATTAAAATTGTTTTTAATTTGTAATTTCTTTTTAAACCGTTCAAATTTCTAGTCGTGTGACTAGGGGACAAACTACATGGCGTAGTTTGAGAATTCGCAACTCAGTGGCTGAGTTGTGGCAGGTTTTTGAGCGTAGAGTTAGGTTATTCAGTCGTGGGTGTAGCAAGATTACGTGTGTAAGCGTGTAACTACTTAATTTCTAGTAGAAACCTTGGGGGCAGCACGTAGGCAGGGTTTTGCCGAAGCTGGGTAAATTCTGTGTCGTTCTATTTCTGCATTTTATTATCCTGCTATTATTCTGTGATCTGTGTTGAAATAATTTTATAAGCTTCCACAATTTATTTTTATAATTAATGCCATCACCCTATTCACCCCTCCCCCCTCTAAAGTGAAATCGATCCTACACGCGTAGTAAATACATTTATGAAATCTGCCAATGTCTTCCCGTTTTCTCTCACCTCAGATAATAAGTGATATAATATTGACTCAAACTTTATGTTCCACTTCCGCAACCTCCTCGAAGTCTTGGGTTGGTATAACACATGTTTTAAGGATTGATCTATCAACACTTTAATCGGGTGATCCTAAAAATATGGCCACTGCTTTCTTGATGCAATCAGCAAGCAATATGTAGGTCTTTCCATCTTGGGTAGTTTTTTCAGCTCCGGTAAACCATTTTCTAATATAATACACTGACATTTGAATCCTTGCCTCATCAAGTACTACTTCACGCTTAGCGCATGAGTAGACACTACCAACTAAATGAATAAATCCTCCCCGTACAATGGTTTGGATTGAACCGGTGGTGCCTCCATATGCCTTAACAACTCCTCGAAGGCATTCTAACCATCCTCATTCGATTTAATATTCTTCTTATCCATCTTAAGGGCATCGAAGAACAATATGCACTTATCTACTGCTTTTAAGACAACCAACTCAAAGCGGCAACCTTCCTATTTAAGCTCGCCAACTCCTTCTTCATGGTCGGGGATGTTACATTCCATAAGGCTTTGATCTACTTCGAATTAGCCTTAACTCCCCTAGAATTCACGATGAACCCTAATGCAAATCCAAATGTGTATTTCAATGGATTTGACTTCATTTCATACTTTCGAATACCTTGAACATTTGAGAAAGGTCGTCAATACGATCCATTGAGAGTCATGACTTCACAAGCATATCATCTATGTATACTTCCATCGCCCATCCAATTTGTTTTCTAAACATATAATTCATCAGCCCCTAAAACATAGCTTCGGCTTTCTTCAAACTGAATGGCGTTACTTGGTAACAGTACAATACCAAATCTGTTAAAAAGCCGGTGTAGTCCTAATACGGCATGGGCATTTGTAACGACCCATATTTTAAATGTTGTAGGATCATAAAATATTTTATTTTATTTTTATGAGATCATATGATTCCATAATTCTTGGATACGAATATTAGGGACATTTTAGATATATATGATTATTTCAAATTTCTGTATAGCCATTTTGACCTTGAAAATCTTGTTTGGGCTATAAGTTTTGATAGGAGCTGAACTAGGGTCACAAACCAGTTCCACATCATTAGGGTTATGGTTTCCCTTTCGATAGAATGGTCATCATAGAAAAACGGACGTACTGTTATAAAGTTATACCTGTTTTAAGTTCAGATAACTATTGGTCAAGATTGGTATGTAATTAATTAAGCACATTAATTGGCCCATTAGTTTAACTAGAGATAACTATAAATAGGGGTTGTAAGATTCAAATTAGATCTTTTCTCTCTCATATTAAGTCAGGTCTAAACCATAATTGACCCTAAATCCACCTTAATTCATCCAAGTTTCTCTCAAAGTTAAGCTAGACTATTAACTAATGATCAGATCGTCGATTTGAAGCTAGAGATCATCAAATTGGATGATTAGAAGTGCTTTTCTTTGATGTCCAGATTGGACCTACATTTGAATTGGTAGAATTTGGTAATTGGTGAGTGGTTTTTGACTTTTCACTATCCTTTGCAGTTTGTATTGTAGAATTATAATTTCAATATGATTTTTGACATAAAAATCCTTTGCAAACTTTAAATAACATGTTAACATATGATAGGGCCTAAATCAATGGCATATAACATGATTCTTTCGAAATTATCTTACGGTTCATCTTATTTACACCCATATGTTCATTGATTTTGTAGAATTGGATTAAAAATTATTTGATTTTTATAATTCTATGTATTGTTTATGTGATTGGATGTGAATGCATGTCGTTTTATTTTGGTATGTTGTGCTTTGAGGTTGTTTGTTAATCTTTTTAATACATAGGAAGATAGGTTGGTGAATTGGGCAAATCGCTGGCAAAGTTTGTCGAAATTGGACGAAACTTGGAGGAAAGGCCCTATACCATAGTAGGTTCCTACAAAAAGACATGCACCTTAAGTGGAGTTAAGGAGAAGACTTGGTGCTGACTTATAAGAATAAGTCGGTGACGAGTTAAAATGATGAAGGCTATAAGTCGATGGTCATCATAGATGGATAGAGCATGTCTAGGTAAGGTAATCTATAGCGAAGATGCAAGATATTTGGCAAAGGTTTGAGGACAATATCAAGTTATCTCTAGAACTTAAAGATGGTACTTCGGATTGGGACTGATTTATCAAGGATGGATGGGTCGGTGTTTAAAGCACCCACAAAGAGTACTAGAGGCATGGAAAAGAAGGTAGCTAATAATTGGCTAATTGTTTAATTCGATACCTTGTTATTGCACTGCATGGGATGGATGTGAAATTTCAAGGTAGGTAGAGGATGCTTTATAGGTTGTGCTAGAGGTGTTGGCTCGTTCGTATCAGGTTAGATGACGATGCAACAAACTAATGAAAAGCTAGAATCTTCGGATGTTGTTTGGTGTTGGGAGTAGGTTTTGAAGATGGCGGCTCATAAAGGAGTAAGCCATAGGATCTTGGAATATGGATAGGTTCCTCATGAATAATGGAAACTGGATTGATCATGAAGGGCTCGATATCCAAATGGAGGAAAGGTGGGCTCGAAAGTATGTGCTAAGTAATCATTGACGCCCAAAGTATTTTTTGTTGTACTTAAAGTAAGGGTATTATAAGTGGGGATGCCGTGGATTGGTAGCGAGGATCTGTGCACCTTGGACCTGTAGCTTTGGGTCTAATATCCATCTTTGGGCTACGAGACATATATCCATCCTTGGGCTACGAAATTTTAGAATACAGGGATAAGTGATAGTGAGTCTTGTTTGATGGATACTATGATTACTTTCCTTTAGTGGGCTATCACTTAAGGATATCATTGAGAGAAGGTGCTTGAGATAGGGATATTTGGACATCCACTATGGTATTATGTATTTTACCTTTACGATATTTTAGAGCGATATATTATACTGTTATGTGCTAACTCTATGGTTACAAAGATAGGTTAGGCAACGTTCATGTAATTTTGTTCCTTACCATATTTACCTATGTAATATTTTGAGGTTTACTTATCGCTCACACCTGACTATTCTCTTACCCCCAACGTTTTATGCTTTGCTTCCTATTATCTTGGGTACTCTTATATGAGTAGACTAGATAATAGGTCTAGGTGACACAGTTGCTGTTCGAAGGACGAGCTAGATGGAGCTATTACACTTGTGAGCCTTATAAGTGACTACTTATACTTGTGTTTGAGAAAGTTATTAAGTTTATTTCAATTATATAAACTATATGACATTTGATGTATAACTTTATGTGTCTGTACTCTAGTGATTTGGTCATATAGTTATTTCTACCTCTTCTGTTATATCTATGATAATTATTTTATCCATGTGATGTGTATATTCTTTATTTTTATTATTCATCTTGATGATCGACCTATATTGACCTGGCATGACAGCAGTTGCACAATCTAGTTGTTATCTATATCAGTGGTATAGGGCAGTCATCATGTTTGGTATCAGTGCTTTGGCCACGTGAATAACGTGAGTTGATACCGCTATCCAGTAAAGATAAGGAAGGAGTTACCGCCTTAGACTGGATCTAGAGTGTGTATATACGAGAGACTGACCATTCTGGTTTAGATGAGAATGAGATGGCATACAAGGATACTGTAAGTTCTAGTTCATGAGTTGAAGAGGGAGCAAGATCAAGAGCTATTGTGCCTGATTTCCAAGCTATGTTCAATGTTGTAAAGGCAATAACGATGAGGAATGCTCCAAGTAGAGTGGTTGAAGGAGGTTCTCCGATGCAAGCGCCTAAGGATGAGTTTTCTAAGTTGAGTAAGGATTACTCTACTCTTGGAGGGAAGCAATTCCATGGAACGAAATCAGCTATAGAAGTGCAAGATTCAATTGATACATGCGAGCGCATCTTTAGTGATATTGAAGTGGATGATGCTATAAAGAGGAAGTTGACCTCTAGGAAACTTCGGGAGTGAGCTATGAACTAGTGGAACGCGGTAAATGTCGCTATTCTAGAGGATCTGTTCATTTGGAACTAATTCAAGGCAAGATTCAAAGAAAAGTTCATCCCGGCTGCCCAAAAGTCGGTATTGTTTGAAAAGTTTGTCGAGCTGAAGCAGTGAGAGATGGCAGTCTCGATATATGTTGTGGAGTTTGATGTTTTTTCAAAGTATGGAATGTCATACATTGATAGTCCCTTGATAAAGAGTGAGAAATTTATCATGGGCTTAGATGGCTACTTGGGAGAGAAGCTATGGATCATATTGATGAGCCTTTTAAAAAAGTAGTAGAGAAAGCACTTCGTTGTGAGAGGTTTAACCCAATGTTAAGACTTCTATTGGTGTTTCTATTGAAAAAGAGGAGCTAAAACCACAGCAAGATGGTGATGCAAGAAGAAGTGGAATGGAAAGAGAAAACGGCCCAAGGAAAGGGTGGTAAATAGGAACCGACTTGCTATGGATGCAGTGAGAAGGGTTATTTGAAGATTGCAAGATGAGTGAGAAGAAGAAATATTATAATTGTGATAAGTCTGGGCATTTGACGAAGAATTGTCTAGAATCGATAAAGGATAAGCAATTGGTAAAGGCATATGCTTTAGATGTAGTCCCGACTTCGTCGACTGCTCCCTCAGCGAAAGAGAAGGGAAAGTGAGTCATTATTCAAGGTATGCTTTCTACTGGTGATGTTCCTATTTGAGTTTTGTATGATACCATTGCTTTTAATTCATTCATTTGCAATGACCTAGTCGATTGATTGGGTTTGGAACCTAGTGGATTGGCTCTTAATCGTGAGAAACCATATTAGAGGCTCGACTAGCCTGTGCATGGTTTAGTTTTATCGAGTAATGGATGTCCTTTTATTTGTGATTGTTTTGTTCTAAAAAATTTTGGGTTTAGGATTATCTTGGGAATGGACTGGCTAACGAGGTATGCAGCTATAACGGATTGCGAGAAGCTATTGGTGACAATCAAAGATATGGAGGGCGAATGAAAGTGATTAGCTACCTACCAGAGGATAAGGTGATGGTTAGCTTTATTTATTCTCTTGTGGTTCCACCGGAGGGGTTGTCATCTGTGTCGATCACTAGAGAGTATCCGAAGAAGGGATTAGATTGTCGCCGCATAGAGAGATCAAGTATCAAATTGAGTTGGTGAAGGAAGCCAAACCTATAGTTATGCCTTTGAGGCATTTGGCACTGAGAGAGCGGAAGGAATTAAAGGTGCAAGTGAATGACCTGTTAAGAAAAAGTTCATTCAAAGAAGCGTATCTGAGTGGGGTGCATCTTTTGTGTTCTTGACTAAGGCGAATGGCTCTTTGAGGTTATGTGCGGATTATCGTGAGCTGAATAAAGTGACGAAGAAGAACAAGTATCCACTCCCATGCATTGATGACTTGTTCGATCAGTTGTACGGTGCGAAGGTGTTTTCTCAAATGGATTTGACGATGGGATTTCACTAGCTTAGAGTGGCGAAGTAGGGTGTGCCTATTACTGCATTCTATATGCCACCAGGTTACTTTGAGTGGTTGGTGATGCCATTCGGATTGACCAACACTTCGGCACACTTTGTGGGCCTCATGATTTGGGTTTTTAGAGACCAGCTAAATAAGTTTGTACTTATGTTCATGGATGGTATTTTGATCTACTCCAAAACTGAAGATGAGCATTAGACGCACTTAAGGATTATGTTAGAGATATTGAGAAACCACAAGTGGAGAGCGAAGTTCTTCTAGTGTCACTTCTGGACATGATATGTGAGATTCCTGTGTCATATCATGTTGGGAGAGATTGTAGAAATGGATCCTACGAAGGTTGCAACAGTCCAAGGTTGGAATCTTCCCAAGAATGCTACGAATGTGAGAAGTTTCCTAGGATTGGTGGAATACAACAGACGCTTCTTCAAGGACTTCTCAAAGACAGCAGCACCGTTGACTAATTTTACAAAGAAGAATCGTACCTTTTTTGGTATGTGAAGTGTGAGCATGCATTTGTGAGTCTGAAAGAAAGGTTGATGAGTGCACCAATGTTGACCATTGCAAGTGGAAATGAAAAGTTTATAGTATACACTAATGCATGTGTTACTGGATAGGGTTCGTTGTTCATGTCGAAGGGAAGGGTTTTCACTTATGTGACTCAACAGCTAAAGCTACACGAAAGGATTACCCAACTCATGATTTGGAATTGGCAGTAATTGTTTTTTCCTTGAAGGTGTGGAGGCACTATTTATTGGGAGAAAGGTTTGAGCTATTCACGGACCAAAAATCCTTTAAGTACCTTTTCTCTCAAAAGGATCTCAACCTTCGTCAACAATTGTGGTTAGAGTTCTTGGCCTTTTATGGTTTCAATATTTCCTATGTCCTAGGAAAAGGAAATGCAGTTGCAGGTGCATTGAGTAGAAGACATGTTTGATTGGAAGCAATGCTCTTGGAATGGAAGCGGATAGAGTATATTGCTGGATTTGATTTTAGGCCTCAGTAAGAGCTAGAACCTGAAATGTTAGCAAGCTTATCGATTATACCTACTCTAATTAAAAGATCAGTATTAGTCAGAAGCGAGATGCTAGGGTAGCAGAGATCATTGCAAGGATAAGGGAAGGAGTAGAATCTGAAGACATGAAGCAATACGAACTTGACCAAGAAGGTTAGATTCATAAAGACAGGAGGTTGTTTATTCTCAATGTTGATGGATTGCGAGATAAAGTGATAAGAGAGTGTCACCATTCCAATTGAGCATTTATCCTGACGGTAGCAAGAAGTATCGAGATATGAAGAAAACCTATTATTGGAAAGGATGAAGAGGGATGTGTGAGCATCCATCTTGAAGTGTATAAGCTGTCAGTTGGTAAGGCAGAGCAGAAGAGACCTAGTGGATTGTTGTAACCATTATAGAGTCCTAGGTGGAAACGAGAACAAGTATCGATGATTTTGTAGATGCACTACCGAGGACTCGAGAAGGGTATGATGTCATTGGGGTCATAGTAGATCGATTGAACAAGTGTGTGAGGTTTATACCCATCAAGTCAAGTAAAATGGCATCTAGGCTGGCAAAGTTGTATGTAAAGTGGATAGTATGATTTTATGGTGTACCAAAAAGTATTGTGAGCGACCGAGATCCGTTTTTCACTAGTGGGTTTTGGATGAGCTTACAAGAGGCATTAAGGACCGAGCTGCATCTTAGTACAGCTTATCCCCACAAACGAATGTGCAGACCAAAAGAGTATATCGTATATTGGAATATCTCTTGCAAGCATGCATTATAAACTTTGGTGGATCATGGGATGATCATTTGGATTTGGTGGAGTTTGCATACAACAACAATTATCCGTCGATTATTGTGATGGTTCCATATGAAGCATTGTATAGAAGACCAAGTAACGTTCCTTCATATTGGTGGGAAACGGCTGAGAAATTGATACTTGGGCCAGATATGATTTGCGAGACATTAGAGAAGACTAAGATCATTCAGTGACCAATGAAAGCTGCTAAGGATCGATAGTAAAGCTATGCAGATAAAAGACGAAGAGATTTGGAGTTTTCTGTCGAAGATAGGGTATCGTGAAGGTTTCTGTTATAAATAATGTAGTTTGATAAGGTAGAAAGAGGAAGTTGGCATCGAGATTTGTAGATCCTTTTACGATAATCGAGAGGATTGGGAAGCTAGCATATAGAGTCGACTTACATAAGAAAATGGCAGGCGTGTACAATGTTTTTCATGTCTCTTATCTAGGGAAGTTTGTGCATGACTCAAGTATGGTGATTACACCGGATCAGCTAGAGGAGTAGAGGTGGAACCAAAAATTTTTATATCTCGTAGGCTGGGTCATATTATTCGATACGATATGAAACATCTTAGGAGAAATACGATGATACTAGCTAAAGTACAATGGAGCGAAAGTGATGATGACTATACGTGGGAGACGGAAGAGAGTATGAGGACTAGGTGTCTAGAGCGCTTTGAATGGTATGACCTAATGTTTATCGTATCTACTTTCACCATTGTATATTATGTTCGATAAGTTAGTATCCCACATGCTAGGATAAGTTCACTATGTTATTGGTTGCATGCTTACTTGTTTGAGATGTTTAATGATTGCTTATGATTGGAAGGCTTGCAGCATGACCATGGTAGTTTATACTTAGGCTTGTTTGGGGATTTCGGAGGAGAAACTCCTAAAGGGGGGAGAATGTAACGACCTGTATATTACGTATCAGAGGATCATAAAATACTTGTAGTTTATTCATATATGGTCATATGATTCTATAATTTTAGGATATGACTCTTAGGGACATTTTACAAACCTATGATTTTTCTCGAATTTCTATTTGACCATTTTGACCCTAGAAATTTTTTATGCTATAACTTTTGATAGGAGTCGAATTAAGCTCTCAAACCAATTCCATTGCTTGAAGATGATGGCTTCCCTTTCCCTAGAGTGGTCATAATAGAAAAATGAACATATAGTAAATAGCTATGCCTATTTTAAATTTAGATAACCGCTAGCCAAGATTGGTGTGTAATTAATTATGTACATTATTTTGCTCAATAGTCTAATTAGATGGCACTACAGATATGAGATGTAGGAGACAAATTAGAACTTTTCCCTCTCATTCCAAATCAGGTCCAAAGCCTAAGTAGTCCTAAATTCATTCTAATTTCTCTCTAAATCAAACTAGATTGTTGATTAATAATTAAGTCTTCGATTAGAAGCAAGAGATGATCAAATTGGTTGATTAGACATGCTCTACATTCCTGTCCGGATTGGATATACATTCGAATTGGTAGAAATTGGTACTTGGGAGTGATTTATAACTTCTCACTATCCAATGCATGTTTAGATAATAGAATTTTAGGTTTTAACATGGTTTTTAGTATACAAATCCTTTTCTAATTTTATATAACATGTTAACATATGATGGAGCCTAAATTAATGACATATAACATGATCCTTTAGAAACTACCTTGTGATTCATCTTACTTATACACATATATTCATTGATTTTGTAGAATTAGATCAGAAATTGTTTGATTTGTGTAATTCGATGTATTTCATATGCGATTCGATGTGAATGCATGTTATTCTATTTTTATAGGTTGTGCTTTGATGTTGCTTGTTAGTGTTTTAGATGCATAGGAAGATAGGTTGGTGAATTGGAAATTGGAGGCAAAGTTCGTAAAAATTTGAAGAAACTTAGAGGAGAGGGTATGGACTATAGTAGGAGCATATAATAAAACTCGCACCTTAAGAGGAGTTAAAGGAAAAACATAGTGTCGACTCGTAGGGATGAGTCGGTGAGGAGTTACAGTGGTGAAGGTTATGAGCCGGTGGTCATCGTCGATGGATAGTGCATATCGAGATGAGGTAATCTATAACAAAGATACAGGAGATTTAGTTAACGGATGAGGGCTATCGAGTTATCTTTAGAACTTGATGATGGAGCTTTGGATCAGGGTCGAGTTATCTAGGATCGATGGGCCAGGGTCTAGAGCATCAAGAGAAGAGTGCTAGAGGCATGGAAAAAAGGTAGCTTATAATAGGGTAAGTGTATAACTCGACATCGAGTTATACTTGTAACTCGACGTCGAGTTATCACACTACATAGGATGGATGTGAAATTTTCAAGAAAGGTGGAGGATTCATTATTGGTCATATTGGAGGCATCACCTCATTCGTATCAGGTGGGATGACGATGTAACAAAATGTTGAAAAGCTAGGATGTTGGCTTGTGTTTGGAGTAGGTTCTGAAGTTGGAAGTTAAAAAAGGAATGAGCCGTAGGATTGGAGTATATTAATGGAGTCCTCGTGAATAATGGAAACCTGATTGAACAAGAAGTGCTCGGTATCCAAATGGAGCAAAGGTGGGCTTGGAAGTATGTGCTAAGGAATCGTTGATGCTTGGAGTATTTTTATTGTACTCGAAGCAGGGGTATTATAAGTAGGGAAAATCATGAATTGGTAGCAAGGATCCGTGTATCCTTGAAAAGTGGCTTTGGTTCTAGTGCCAAGCTTTAGGCTGCGAGATATGTATCCAGCTTTGGGCTGCAAGATATGAGAGTACAACAGAGAACATGAATTTCCATTAGTCCCTGGTAGTAAGGAGGCAAGCGGGTTATTATATATTCAGAGCATGGGGATTAGTGATAGTGAGTCTTGTTTGATGGATGCTATGGTTGCTTAGTTGCTTTCCTTTAGTAGCCTATCATTCGGAGAGATCATTGGGAGTAGGTACTGGAGATATGGATATTTAGGCATCCACTATAGACTATGTATTGTAACTTTATGATATTGTAGAGTAGAATATATACCATTATGTGTTAACTCTTTAGTTGCAGGGACATGTCAGGTATGGTTCGTGCACTCTTGTTTCTTACCATATTTACCTATATACTATTTTAAGTTTTAATTCCTGCTCACACTAAACTATTGTCTGACCATAGGTTTTATGATTTCTTCTTATTATCTTGGGTACTCTTAAATGAATAGAAAAGATAACTGGTCTAGGTGATGTAGTAGCTGTTTAGAGGACGAGTTGGACTGTGCTATCTCATGTAGTATACTTCTATGGATTCTACGTTTATTCCGCTATGCAGCACTGGGGAGCCATAGAAGTGACTAAATATACTTGTGTTTGAGATTTTATTGAGTTTATTTCCATTGTATAAATTCTATGGCATTTGATGTATCACTTTATGGATATGTACTTTGATGATTTGTTTGCATACTCTTCTGTTATATCCATGATATTATATTTATCCATGCACTATGAGATATGACATGTTATATGCTTTGTTTGTTATTATTCTTGATGATTGTCTTATATCGGTCGGGTACGACTGCAGCTCAACATTTAGTTATTATCTGTGTCGATGTTATAGGGCGGTCGTCACAACATCGATATCTAATTATAGCCTGAAAAAGTTTCTATAAATGAAAGCAACTTAGGTCCTATGGTCATGTCTACCAATTGGTCAATCCTAGACAAGGGAAAGCTATCCTTTGGGCATGCTTTATTTAACGAATAGTCAATCCACATCCACCATTTCTTATTCGATTTCTTAACCAACACGAGGTTTGATTCCCACTTTAGGTATAAAGCATCATGAATAAAGCCACTCGCCATCATCTTATCAACTTCCTCCTTTAGTGCAGTGGATCGCTTCGAACTAAGCGCTTTCTATTTTATTGGCGAGAACCAAGGATACACATTTAGTGCGTGAAACGCTACCTCCGATGATCATATATCTAAATGCGTCCAAAAAAATACATACAATTTCCCTCGAAGGAAATTAATCAAATCCTTCATTAGTCCAATACTGAGTTGTGATCCAATCTTGAGTGTCTGGGAAGGATCATCCATATCGACTGGAACATCAACCGTTGGCTCAGCCAGTGTCACCTGGACTTCCTTTAACTTCTTCTTGCAATCAATAAACTTATCGAAAATGCTATGGTTCTTGAGCTAGGGCTCGAACTTTAATTGTTATGCTTTTGAATTCTTAATGCAAAGAACCTTCCCCACATTCTTTCCATTCTCTCATCACTTTGCTTCACTTAGCTCTGTAATATACCATTCCCTTTCTATGCTCTGACCTCCCCTTATCGAACCGACCTCGGTCTCCATGGGGAATTCATCATTAAGCGTCAAGGACCCAAAGCCATTCTAAAGTCATCCAGGGTTGGTGAACCCAAAAAATAATTTTATACTGAGTATTCATCCATAATAAAAAAATTCTAAATTTGCACTATCCTATGATCTTCATCGTCGATCTCCATGGGGAAGCCAATCATCTCGATTTTCCACTTTGTTTCACCCACAAATCCTTGAATTTTGGTCTTACAAGCCATACCATCCTTTATATTGATTTTCATTTGATCAAACGTTCCTCTGAATAGAATATTCATAGAACTTCCACTATGCACTAGGACCCAACATACTGTTGTCGGTCCAATACCAGCCGTTATCACTATAGGGTCAAAATTTGGTGCTTCAACTCCATTAGCATCTCTATTTGCTGAACATCATATCATATATTATCATCTTTTAACGCTTATACAGAGCTCCATCTTCTATAATAAAGTCACTCTCCTCTAGTACCTACTTCAATTAGCTCACGTATCATTCCATTTTCCTCCAACTTTTATCCACTAGGTGAGGCCTCCTATTATCATATTGATATCTAAGCTTCCATCAGTTTGCTTGGGCCCCTCTCTACTACGTCAAGGCAGATTTCCTTGGGCGAAGGGCTCTTCATGTTTTGCAATTTAACCACCATCCTGCAACTTCCTCACGTATTGCTGAAGATTTTTCTTTCTCATTGATTCCTTGATAAAATCCCTTAAATACCAGTATTCATTGGTGTTGTGCCCATGAGTTTTATTGAAACGACGGTATTTTCTTAAATGTTGTTCCTCTTTAGTTTCTTTCCTCCTAGGAGGCCATCTATACTTTTATTTACCATAGTGGCAAGGTGTACATTCTATAAGGTATCTTCAGAGGTATATATTCGTTAGAACTCATATTCCTTTGGCACTTTTTGGCTTTGTTACGCCTACCACTAGAGCCCTAAATTCTTTTTCTTATTATTAGAATTTCTGACATTAACTGCCATATTACCGGAGCTTTCTCCGGTGTTTAATCGCAAAATTGCTTTGTACAACATCCTTCGACTGTCTACCATTAGTATTCTAAGCAGTCCGACTTTCTTCCTTCAAATGAAAGAAATGATTGGCCTTCCTATGGGATTCCACCATTGTCGCTGGTTGTTTCATCTTAAACTATTTGCCAAATTCTGTGTCTAGATGTATGCCCTAGATCAAGGGCATAAACACTTAATCCTCCTACAAATTATTAAGTTTCGTTGCTGCAACATTAAACCAATTCAAGAAAAACCTTCAATGATTCCTTAGGTCCATGGGTAAGGCTCGGCAAGAACCTCACATCCTTAAGCGGAACGGTATAGAGCTTAAACTGTTCCATAAATTTCTTCAGCAACTCATCAAAAGTCGATACGGACTTCAGCGTGAGCTGAGTGAACCACATTGATGCAACCCCATCTAGGAAGATAGGAAAACATCGACATTGGACTACATTCATAGCATTGCATTCATATGTCATCCATACTAAACAAGTGTTGCTTGGGATCAATAGCACCATTATACGATGGCATTATAGGCATCGTAAACTTCTTAGGATACTCCTCCCTTATAATATTTTCCATGAATGGAATTCTACTAGGCATAGAACCTCACTCATTCTGTCTCCATTTATTTTCTTCTGTTAATTGCTTAAACATATCATCTATATACTCCTCACTAGATTGGTACTTCAAAGATCGACTATCAATGGCTAAGCCGAGTGTTTGGCTCTACAAACGATCTTGATTTGCCCGTTGATAATATAGGTTCTCTAGTGTTTAGGAAAACTACTCCACTAGCCTTCTGTTGATGTTTGATTGGCTCCGTTGCATTCATTTGAACTCGTATCACGTATAGCAACATTAGCCTCATAACCTCACCATCACACTTCAGATCTTCCTCTGAATCAAACATTTCCATGGCTTCAGCTCATTGTCCTCCTAAAATGCCCAAATTCTTCTTAGTACCGATCTGATTTTGGTCGATACTGAGTAGAATTCTTTTGAGTGCAGCACCACAGTTTCCTCTGGCAAATCCTTCTATTATTCCAGTAACCCTTTCCTTTAGTTTTTGTTTTCCGTCTCACTTATTCTAACCAATAGATGAGCTATTATATTCAAATCAGGTAGGTGAAATTTTCCCACTGCTCTTCCTAGTCCTCTATGACTGTGAGGTCAACAGAGCTATGATGGCATCCATCTTTTCCATTAAAGCCTTTTGATTGTTAGCCATCTTTTGGTTTATCTTCTACATCAATTTTTCAAACTCCACTTTGGCGACCATCACCTGTGAAGCAGATCATCTTAGCAACGCCTACTAGTTGCTAACTTCCATGCGATGAGAATTTCCTTCATCCTAAGCCACTGCTCCTGATGATCTTCCAGATCTCATAGGTTCCATTTATTCCAATATGCAAATTATTTATATCCTTAATAAAAACATTTTAAATCCAACTTTTGTCGCTTAAATCCAAAATAGACAGCTAGATCTATGCCTAAGAATCTCTGTTCTTAGTGAAGGCACCAAAATGTTCATGCTAAAAGTGGCTCAACACCCAAAGTCATATAGAAATATGAAAATCTAGCAAAAAATATGAAAACCAAAGAAAACATCAAGATTTTTAAAGTTGTTTGGCAATCTCTTGCCTAGTCCATTGTCGTTTATTGATTATTGGATTGAAAGTCACAAGTACAAGGGTTTTTACTGATCCAAAGGCCAAAATCAAAAAATAATAGCTTCCTTAATTACTATGATGTAGGAGAGATAGAAAATGGAGAAGATAATATGTCAAAAGTCTTTTACATATATTATAGTGGCTATATCTATAGGGAAATTGTCTAGCAGAACTGGAAGCCTATGAAATACCAAGTCTGGATCCAAATCTGAGAGTGCGTGAAGGGAAGACTGGCCCACCAAACTGTAAAATTTACTTGGTACTAACCATAAGTGGTTGGTACTGAGTTGATTCCATGTAAGAGAACCATGCCTTCTTCCCTCCTTTGATATTCCATCCACGATCCGCTGTGTTCTAAGCACTTTTACTTTGACATTTTACTATTTCCAAGAGGTTCTAACATTATCTATACTTTTCTGCTTTCCTTTTGAACTTCTTTGGAGTTGTTTGCCTATTCTTTGAGAAATTCACTTTAAGATGGTCACACGTTGCATCCTTTCATAAACTAGAGCTCTGGGGGCACATTGAAGGCCAAAAAGCTCTCGGAACTAAATAGAAGCGGTCCCTACCAATTTTTTCCAGTAGCTTCGCTTATGTCACAAACACTTGAGACTGTTCCTATTGTTCCTTCTAAGCATATTCTCAAGTCCATGAATCATGCAACAAGATCGAAACCTAGTCTAGCAGGGTCAGGAACATTTTTGAGATTGGATTGATCACTTAGGATGTCCTCCGTAGATAAGTTAGGGAATAATCCTCTGATAGGACTCGGTTATGGATCGCTCACATGTCAAGAAGCCTTAATTTTAGAGGTCTGAGTGCTAGTGGATCAGCATCTTCCTAGAGATTAGTCTCCCAAGTCGATTTCTTTTTATCAACTTCATTATCTTTTGTTGTCTTTATTCTTTTTCTTCTCCATCTATATGTCCCATCTCTCCTTTTTCTCTAACATTCCTCCCATCCTCCTCATTACCAATGCTATGAATTTCATAGGCTATATCTGAAATATCTTGATGTGCGATGATTGGAGGATCGTCTTTGACTTCTTAAGCGGCTGTGACTGCTTGTGCAACTCTAGGTATAAGGGGCATGTTGCCAAGTTTTCAACCGTTGCATAGTAATCTAAAGTGGCATAGTCTTAGATCTATAAGAAGGTTTTTTCTCATCTTGTCTTCAATAGGTATGTTCTTTAGGAATTGGAGGGTGCTTTCTGGAGCAGTGTATGATTCTTTGGGGGTTGTTTGTGTTAGAAATGAATGAATGAGGAAGTGGGGAAGAGGAAGAATAAGAGTGTGTATTGAAACAAAGTCCCACATCATGGGATATTTGTTTCAATATCACCTTATATATCACAACCCATTATACTAATTCAAAAGAAAAGAAGAAGGTGACATGAAGACTTGTGGCAATGTAGGCTTTGGGCCTTCATATTAAAATGTCAAAGATTGGGCCTTGGGGCTCTTGGGGTCTCGTGATTAAATGGGCCACCGACTGCCGCTTGGGCCTGCATGCGCTAAAACGGCTATTTTTCGATCGGGCGAGTCTGTTCGTCTGAATGGTCACCAGATGCAGCCATTCACTTCCAGGCGCGCGCACGCAACGGTCACTGCTGTTGGTTTAAGGGTCGCAACCTTTCCAACAGTCATGACCGCTCCGAATGGGCACCTCCTCCGGCCTATAAATAGGCGGCCAGAATCTGAGAATGATTCATTCAGTTTTATCTCAAATTCTGATCCTTCTTCCTCCAACATCTCTCTGTTCTAGTGCTATAATCTCTTCAGTTCGTCGGCGCTCCGTCTGCAAGCACGCTGCGGGGCTGGTCCGTTTCATCCTGGGGAACAAATTGCTAACACCCGTGAAACTACATACGGCGGCAATATTGTTTCAAGGAAACAGTTTCTACTGGACTCGGACTCTTTAATCGGTAATACTTTTCATACGGATCTAGTCAAGCATTTTTGTGTTACAATTTCACAAAATTAGTGACAGTTTTTGCCGTTACTACTTCTGTATTATTCTGTAACTGTTATTGAAGTTACAGTTGGTTTCGTAACACTTTACGGTAGTTGCGAATAACATTCTTGAAACAATATTGATTGTTGTAGACGACAATGTCTCAAAATAGCAACAACAATAATTCTGCACCAACACAGACGGTGACAAACACTCAGCCAATGCCTCTGCTTCCGACAATGGCACTGTCTCATGGAGAAAGGCCAGAAAAGTTCAACGGGACAGACTTCAAACATTGGCAACAGAAGATGTTGTTTTATCTAACAACATTAGGCCTTGCCAAGTTTCTGACCGAAGATGCTCCTGAAGTTGGCGAACTCGAACCCGATGCAATCAAAGTGGAGGCCGCAAATTTCTGGAAAAATTATGACTTTATGTGTAAAAACTATATTCTGAATGGTCTGGATAATAGCCTCTACAATGTCTATTGTACTGTTGCAACATCCAAGGAACTCCGGACGACCTTGGACCGAAAGTACAAAACTGAAGATGCAGGCATGAAGAAATTCATCGTTGGCAAATTTCTCGACTTGAAAATGGTAGATTCAAAGACTGTGATCAACCAGACTCAAGAAATGCAACTGATCATCCGTCAACTGCATGATGAAGGGATGATACTTAGCGAATCTTTCCAGGTTGCCGCAACCATTGAGAAACTTCCTCCATCGTGGAAGGACTTCAAAAATTACCTTAAGCATAAGCGTAAGGAAATGGAAGAACTCATAGTTCGTCTGCGAATAGAGGAAGATAATAGAAATTCTGAGAAAAAGATCTCTCAGAATATGGCTGCCAAAGCAAATGTTGTTGAGTCAGATAAACCTAACAAGAGAAAACGTGAGAATGCGCCGCAGAAGTCGAAGAAGAAATTTCAGGGTTCTTGCCATAACTGTGGAAAGAAGGGGCATAAAGCAGCTGAATGTCGCGCTCCCAAAAAGAAGAAATTAGAAGCAAATACGGCTGAAGTTACAAATGGCACTTATGATATGGATTTATGTGCAGTAATATCAAAATGCAACCTTGTTGGTAATTCAAGGGAATGGTTTGTGGACACAGGTGCCACTCGACACATATGTACTAATAAGTGATGTTTACAACTTATAAAACTGCAATTGATGATGAACAACTTTTCATGGGCAATTCATCTACATCAAAGGTCGAAGGCAAGGGAAAAGTTATGCTGAAACTAACTTCTGAAAAAGAGCTTACTTTGAGTGATGTTCTTCACATTCCAGAAATCCGCAAGAATTTGATATCAGGGTCCTTGCTTAGCAAGCATGGTTTCAAATTAACCTTTGTATCCGATAAGTTTGTATTATCAAAAAATGGAGTGTATGTAGGAAGAGGATATGTATGTGATGGTTTATTCAAGGCAAATGTAACAACTATTGTACCAAACATTGATATGAATAAAAGTGAATCTTCTGCTTATATTGTTGACTCTTCTAACATATGGCATTCTAGATTAGGGCATGTTAATTTTGATACACTGCGAAAAATGATTAATCTAGAATGTATACCAAAATGTAACAAAGATTCCAACTATAAATGTCAAGTTTGGGCAGAAGCAAAATTGACAAGAACCTCGTTTCATCGTGTTGAATGAGAAACTGAACCTCTAGACCTTATACACACTGATGTACGTGATTTGAAAATGTGTCAAACTAGAGGAGGAAAAAGATATTTCATTACGTTTATTGATGATTGTATTAGGTACTGCTATGTGTATCTCCTTAGAAGCAAGGATGAAGCATTCAATATGTTTAAACAGTATAAAGCAGAAGTTGAGAATCAACTCAACAGGAAAATTAAATCTTTAAGAAGTGATAGAGGAGGAGAATATGAATTTCCTTTTGAGGAATTCTGCGCTGAGCACGGTATTATACACCAAACTACAGCACCATATTCACCTCAATCGAACGGTATAGCCGAACGGAAAAATAGAACTCTTAAAGAAATGATGAATGCTTTATTAATCAGTTCTGGCTTGCCAGATAACTTTTGGGGAGAAGCTATTCTTTCGGCAAACCATATTTTAAATAAAATACCACGAAAGAAAACATCCAAGTCTCCTCACGAACTTTGGAAAAATAGACCGGCATCCTACAAATATTAAAAGTGTGGGGGTGTCTTGCCAAAGTAGAGATACCTAAACCAAAGAAGGTCAAGATAGGACTAAAAACAATTGATTGTGTATTCATTGGATATGCACAAAACAGTGTTGCTTATCGATTTTTAGTACACAAATCTGAAATTGATGATATTCATGAAAGTACCATCATTGAGTCGAGAAATGCAAGATTTTTCGAACATATATTCCCTTTAAAGCAGGGCACTGACAGTGATGCTCATAAGAGACCAAGGGAAGATGAAATCTCCAATTCTCTTGAGGATACTGAAGACAACCTTCAGCAAATAAGTGCTGATCAACAAGTGGAGGAACCAAGGAGAAGTAAAAGGTCTAGAACCTCAAAAACCTTTGGACCAGACTTCTATACCTTTATGTTAGAAGATGATCCATTGACATACAAACAAGCTATGTCCTCCAGCGATGCCCCTTACTGGAAAGAGGCTATTAACAATGAGATAGAATCCATTATGGCTAATCATACCTGGGAATTAGTTGATTTACCTCAAGGATGCAAGACCTTAGGTAATAAATGGATATTTAAAAAGAAATTGAAACCTGATGGTTCAATAGACAAGTACAAAGCTCGTCTTGTAGTCCAAGGATTCAGACAAAAGGAAGAACTGGACTATTTTGATACATATTCACCAGTAACGAGGATAACATCAATTAGGATGCTTATTGCAATTGCATCCATACTTGATTTAGAAATACATCAAATGGATGTAAAAACTGCACTTTTGAATGGTGACCTAGAGGAAGAAATATATATGAAGCAGCCTGAAGGGTTTCTGAGCTATGGAAAGGAAAATAAAGTATGCAAATTAGTAAAGTCGCTTTAAGGCCTTAAACAAGCTCCAAAACAATGGCATGAGAAATTTGATGAAACTATGTTATCAAATGGATTCACAATAAATGAATCAGATAAATGTGTCTACATGAAACACACACATTTAGGATATGTCATTGTTTGTCTTTATGTTGATGACCTGTTGATCCTAGGAAATAACAAAGCCATAATAACATCTACAAAGAATATGTTATCCTCTAGATTTGATATGAAAGACCTAGGACTGGCTGATGTGATATTGGGTGTCAAAATTTTGAGAACACCAAAGGGATATGCATTATCCCAATAACATTACATCGGTAAGATACTTGAAAAATTCAAGCAATATAATATAACTATTGCAAAATCACCCGTAGATATGAACCAAAATTGGGTAAAGAACACTGGTGATGGTATCTACCAGCTTGAATACTCTCGTATACTAGGAAGTATCATGTATGTTATGAACTGCACTAGGCCAGATATCGCACACGCTGTAAGTAAGCTGAGTAGATTTACCAGCAATCCTGGTAAACATCATTGGAAAGCGATAATCAGAGTTCGAGGATACCTAAAGTATACACAGAACTATGGTATACACTATACAAACTACCCTTCAACAGTGGAAGGATACAGTGATGCCAACTGGATAACTGGATCACAAGATACAAAAGTCTACAAGTGGATGTGTGTTCACATTAGGAAATGGAGCAATATCATGGAAATCATCCAAACAGACTTGTATAGCTAGATCTACGATGGAATCAGAGTTTATTGCACTAGATAAGACCGCAGAAGAAGCAGACTGGCTTCGAAGTTTCTTGGAAGATATTCCAAATTGGAGCAAACCTGTGCCTCCAATATATATACATTGTGATAGTCAATCAGCAATTGGAAGAGCTAATAGTACACTATACAATGGTAAATCTAAGCATATTCGTCGTAGACATAAAACAATTAGACAACTTCTCTCTAATGGAGTTATCACTATAGACTGCATAAGGTCAAAAGATAACATAGCGGATCCACTAACTAAAGGCTTGCCAAGAGAGAAAGTTCAAACCTTATCGAAGGGAATGGGGTTAAGGCCCATAGAATAATTTTTTTTTTTAAATGGAAACCCCACCTAGTTGACTGGAGATCCCAAGATCTAGGTTCAAAGGGACAACTAAGTTTAAGAGAAACTTGACAGCACTGTTACTCACAAACCATTCCTATGATAAGTCAGTGCTTTGTTTGTTGGAAAAATTGGATAAGTATTGATACTTTTAATGATGTCTGTATTTGAGGAATTGTGAATACCCTTTGTAGAATCACCTAAGTAAGTGCGAAGGCGCCGCTTCAAAGAGAATTATAAGGCCAAATTCTCTAAGCACTTATGATACCAGGCAGGTGTTCAAGGCAAAAATGAACACATACAGAGAACGAAGGATTATAAGAAATATTTGTCGTGTGTTATCTATTGTAGAATTACACAAAAGGCTTACAGTTCAAGGACATTCTATGTCTACTGATTCGCCTGTAATTCAAATAGGTAAACACTAGGAAAGTTCAAGGCCTCTGTGCTACTTTAACCGATACGATAAATGGTTCGTGAAACTAAGAACAACTGTTCATTCATGTGGGGGATTGTTAGAAATGAATGAATGAGGAAGTGGGGAAGAGGAAGAATAAGAATGTGTATTGAAACAAAGTCCCACATCATGGGATATTTGTTTCAATATCACCTTATATATCACAACCCATTATACTAATTCAAAAGAAAAGAAGAAGGTGACATGAAGACTTGTAGCAATGTAGGCTTTGGACCTTCATATTAAAATGTCAAAGATTGGGCCTTGGGCCTTGGGGCTCTTGGGGTCTCGTGATTAAATGGGCCACCGACTGCCGCTTGGTCCTGCATGCGCTAAAACGGCTATTTTTCGATCGGGCGAGTCTGTTCGTCTGAATGGTCACCAGATGCAGCCATTCACTTCCAGGCGCGCGCACGCAACGGTCACTGCTGTTGATTTAAGGGTCGCAACCTTTCCAATAGTCATGACCGCTCCGAATGGGCACCTCCTCCGGCCTATAAATAGGCGACCAGAATCTGAGAATGATTCATTCAGTTTTATCTCAAATTATGATCCTTCTTCCTCCAACATCTCTCTGTTCTAGTGCTATAATCTCTTCAGTTCGTCGGCGCTCCGTCTGCAACCACGCTGCGGGGCTGGTCCGTTTCATCCTGGGGAACAAATTGCTAACACCCGTGAAACTAAATACGGCGGCAATATTGTTTCAAGGAAACAGTTTCTACTGGACTCGGACTCTTTAATCGGTAATACTTTTCATACGGATCTAGTCAGGCATTTTTGTGTTACAATTTCACAAAATTAGTGACAGTTTTTGCCGTTACTACTTCTGTATTATTCTGTAACTATTATTGAAGTTACAGTTGGTTTCGTAACACTTTACGATAGTTGCGAATAACAGTTTGTTAGATCTGAAGTGAAAGTCAACGAATTGAATGAAGTTGACTCTAGTTGGTTAGGATGTACTTCTGGGTGAAAGCAATCGGACATTAGACGAAGAAATATTTGTCATTGAACTTGCTAAGCTTATTGTAGAGACCAATGACTATCTGATAGCCATGATACAACTCCATGAAAGTGAAAGATGTACTATCCTATCTCTTCTTAAAGTTTTACAGGCATCGGATGTCTTCGAGTATAGGTGACCTACCTAGACGTTGAACAAAGATCATGTATGTGTAGTTAGGGGCAGCATATCCATTTAGGTGAATATGAGCAAGCTTTAGAAGTCAGAGAGTCAGTCCCAAAAGTTGACTAAAAAGTGGGAATGTTGTATAGAGGCTCGTATACTAGTTGCATGCAGTGTATTCATATGGTGGATTGTGCACTCCATGATGTAGTAGTGGAGTCAGAGTTCCATCTAATTTAATGCCATAATGTACATAGAATCTCCTAACGTCTGCATTTATTAGCCTCAAATCTGTGGTATCTAGGGGTTAATCAAGTATAGAGATGCAAACTAGGTTGACATTTGGTGTGACGTCGACATAAGGCTTCCTTTCACTGGCATATCGAAGGACTTATACATTTTTTGTTAGACTTGAGGTTACATAACCCTGGATGGAGTCAAATTAGGCGCTGGGGCAGAAGAAGTGCCTACAGTCGGAGGCGTAAATGGGCCTGCTATAGTGGAGAGATGCCCTAAACATCCAAGAGATTCTAATTATACATAAAGCTTGAGATACGAGCATGGTCAGGTATGATTAAAATTTAGTGTTTACTTTGACTAAATCCCATGTAGCCGAAGTAGAGAAACCAATAGATATTTGATATGTGTTGACCAATCGGGTTCTTTGTATCGACAAAAGCAGTGATGTGTGATTTAGTCTGTGCAGTGTATCCCATGTCCTTCGCATGATGAATGGATGCACACTGTGTAGATAGCCTGCTCATGCTGACATACAAACTTCGGCACATGATGGAACTATTTATCAAAGCTTATTCATTAATGTAAGATTTACGTTAACAGCAGCGCTCTCTAAAATCGACATAGAGTTTTATTTATAGGATTGGAAATATGTATTGGTCCATTCTGAATGTCGATGGAACGAATGCTATAGAGTGCTTTGAATCTTGGGGTAGCTGATTGCTGGTGTATTCAATGAGTGATATTCACAAAATGACTCGATTGACCATACGATACCGACCTAGCTCCATAGTTGGCCTAAAGGGCCTCTCTTCCTCCTTATGCAATTTATTCCCATCAGTTTTCCATTATTCTTAGACTTAAGAAAGGGGAAGCAATGGTGTGAGATGGACTTGGGAATGGAAGTGAGTTGACAGTGATGGCATGGAGGTGTCAGGTCAAAGTGAAGATAAGGTAGCCAAAGTCATAATGCCACCAACCTTGTCAAAGTCGAGATCTGGATTCATGGAAACGATGATGGTTTGAAGTCTAGCGTGACTCAGGATGGAGCTGTTTCATTTATTTATTGGCTCAGTTAGAGTAGGCAGGATATGGTGATGGTGAAATTCAATGAAGTAATGGTGGCGTTTGCAAAGCGATGCGACTAATTATAGCTGGTTAAGTATAAGAAGTCGCAAGGGAAAAAGTTAGAAAGAAGCCAAGGGATGTAAAGTGGAATCAAAAAATGGTTATGTCTTATATTTATATAACATAAGAAAAATGGATCGGTACCAATCAATATGAAGTTGGTTCCTAAAAATGAATGAATGAATGAATGATGGAAAGAAATTGAGTCTCATGGGACTACAGACATAGAACAGCTTTCAGAAACTCTCGGTTTTAGAGAAGTCTTTAGTTGGAAGACTTTAATTTTAATGTTTGCTGAAAGGAAAAGCAACTTTTTAAAGTGGATGTTCTCAGGGGAATGCAACTTTTCATGAAAATAGTTAATCTATTAGAAGCATCTATGCATATCTAATTTGGTCATTTACCTTGATCAAAATCATGGTTCACATTCACAAAACACAATTTGAAGGGCAAGTGTTATCCAGTATTTCAACCTAGCAATATTTTAGCAGACCAAGAATGCAAAATGATTATATGAATAATGACTTGGAAGACATCTAGATTGCAAGATTGGAAGACTCAAGAAGCAAGAACTAAAAAGGCACAAGTGATATTAGTTGGTACCAAACCATGTGGGTCGGTATCAAATAATCCAAGAAGTGTACGGGACCCACTTTATCGTATGCTAGGGCGAAGCCTTGAAATTAAAGAAGCAAAATATTGTTGAAGTGACGTGGATCGATACCAGACCATATGCCGAACCATGGTTATTCAGAAACTTCAAGATGAAGTTTAAAGACTTAAAAAATATAGTTGTTGGTTGATTTATGGAAATTTTCCCCCATGATGTTGTCAGCTTGCTTTTGAAATTTAATGGCGTCTGTTCTTGCTTCTTCTTCTTTCTCTCTTGATTCTGCTTCTTTTCCCCCTCTCTCTACCTTATCGTCTTCATCTTCAGATACTTCATCTACTTCCTCTGCCTCTGTTTCTTCTTTTTCTTCTCTTCCCAATTCTGTGTCAGTTAATCCTGATTCTTTGGCATCCTCCATTAACATTGTTTCTCGTTCTTTGAAATCGAACTGGTCATCGCTCTTCAAATCTATTCCTAGGAATGCTGGAACTTATAAACCGATTCATTTTGATATCTCTCGTGATAAGCCTTCCACTGATTTACCGGATTTAGTTAAAGAAGAAGGAATAAAGTACTGGAATGATCACTTAGTTGGGTTCTTTTTGGATGGTACGCTCTCTTTTTTGACTGTTGTTAATTTCTTGAAAAGATTCTGGAAACTTAAAGGTGAAGTTGAGTTTAAATCGGATGGTTTTAATTTCTATTTCAAATTTTCCAATCAAGAAGATAGGGATCATGTTCTTGATTCGGATCCTATCTTCATTAGGGGTAGAATGTTCATAATTACAAAATGGGATCCTTCTATTGGTTTATCTCAAGCTCAGATTAAAAAAGTACCTATTTGGATCCATTTTCATAAGATACCCATTATACTTTGGACCTTAGTTGGTATTAATTGGCTGGCTTGTCACGTTGGCAGATTGATTTGTTTTGATAGTAGCACCGAGAAATTGCAAAGGTTTAAGTATGAAAAAGCACTGGTAGAGATTTCACCTGATTGTGAATTACCAGATTCTATTCATATTCCACAATTGGGTAGTAACTGTCCTGATGTTCAATTGTCTTATGACTGGAAGCCTAGAATTTGTACTCACTGTAAAAATTTTGGACATGACACTGTATCCTGTGAATTTGTAAACAAGCAGTGTGTTGGGGGTGATACTGATGAAAGTAAAAAGCATGTGGTGGGAGTGAATGTTAATAAGAATCAAGGTGGTGATAATGATGTTAATACAGTTGATCATACTTGGAGAGTTGTTAATAAAAGAAATAAAGGAGTATGGAAACACAAGCAATCAGTGGTCAAGGAAAATAATAAATCAAAAGTTGATTCAGTTAGTGATATGGAAGTTGGCAGGGCAATTGAAGCTGTAGTTCATCATGTCAATAGTTTATGTCTCTCAGAAAATCCTAATTCCTTTGAAGTTTTAAATGACTCCTCTCTTGTTACAAATAAGGATAGTGTCAGTGAAGCTTTCACATTTTTATCTACACTAAATCATTCCATGCATTCATCTAAATCTGTTCCTAAAGTTGTTTCAGCTGTTAATGATTCTGATCCTTCTGCTACTTTCTTAGTAGCTGAAACACTATCAAATCTATCATCTGCGAATAAAGTTGTCTCAACTGTTCTCCCTTGTGCAACCACATCTACTTCAGCTTCTTGTTCCTCTCAATTTAGTTCAAAATCTCCTATTCCTAATCCTTCCTCACCTTATTTGCATTTGTCTCCACCAAATCATATTTTGTTACCTCCACCTTCTGTATCTAATGAGTGTTCTGATGTCATATCAAATTCTGGCAAAAATAATGTTGTCAACACTGATGATCTCAACAAAGGTAAAAACTATAAACCTCATGAAGTCTTACCTTTATCCTCATCAAAAAATAATTCCCATCATAGGCATACTAGGAAAAATCCTTCACCTTTGTTTCCTCCACTCCCTCTTAAATGAATAATATTGCTTTTTGGAATATAAGAGGGGCTAATTTATCATCTAAACAATTTGAGATCAAAAATCTTATACAGGAAAAGAATATTCAATTAATGTGTGTATCTGAAACTAAGCTTGATATACAATCTACTATCAAGGCTATGCGTTTAATTGCTCCATCCTGGTTATATGATGATAACTTTCTTGAAGCTAATTATGGCAGATTACTCACTTTATGGAATCCAAATTTTTTCAAACTTTCCAGGTTAAATGCTTCTGATCAATATATTCATTACCTTTGTATTCATTTGCCATCCAATGTTTCTTTTCATCTTACCTCTGTTTATGCTCAAAACTCATTATCTTTAAGACAGGTTTTTCTGGATTCTCTTCCTTCTTTAAACTCATCTTCCACTCCTTGGCTAATTGGTGGTGATTTTAATTGTATGTTTGCAAGCAATCAGAAATGTGGTGGCTATCCATTATCTCTGAAGGATATTTCTCCATTAAATAGTGCCCTAATTCAATCAAATCTTATCTCTGCTAAATATATTGGTTCAGATTTTACTTGGTCTAACAGTAATAGGAGTGGTAATTCTACTTTATGTAAGCTTGATCATATTTTCTTAAACATTCCTTTTCTTCATCTTTGACCAAAATCTTTTTATCATATCTTACAACCTTCTTTATCTGATCATTGTCCATTATTATTTCATTGTGGAGCTAATGATTTTCGTGGTGGGAAGCACTCTTTTAAATTTTTTAATTTCTGGACTAAACAAGTTGATTATCATGTTATTTTAAAGCAGGTGTGGAATATGCAATATGGCAAGGATCCTCTTACAAATATTATTTTCAAAATGAAAGCTCTAAAATTTCAACTTAAGAAGTGGTCTGCTGTTAACTTTGGTAAGGATTCTAAACTATCTACTCAGATTAGGAATGAGCTCTTTAAAATTCAAGCTATGCTGAGTGATAGACCTTTTGATGCTTCTTTACTTCATATTGAATTGCAATTAAAAAATGCTCTGCATCAAGTTATACAAAAAGAAGTTTCTTCAATCAAATAGAAAATTCACTTGAGAATGGAAAGAGAGGCTGATAGGAATACTAAGTACTACCATAATTTTCTAAAAGTAAAAAGGAATCATGAATGTATTTTTCAGATTAAGGATATGCTTGGAAACATGGTGAATACTTTTGATGGAATAAATGAGGCTTTTGTTCAGTATTTCAAATCTATTTTAGCTCCATCCAACTTATTCATTCCTGATATCAATTCACTTTATGACATTAACCTTCCTACCATAACTGCCTCTCAGTCAAATACTTTGATTAGTGCAATATCAGGGAATGAAATTGAATCTGCAGTTTTTAGCCTAGATAGTGATAGTTGTGGTGGTCCAGATGGATTTAATGCACATTTTATTCAGCAGAGTTGGAAGATAATTGGATCAGATATTGTTAAGGCCATTCAGCATTGTTTTCTTCATAATAAGCTCCCTGTTGGTCTTGCTGCAACTGCTATTACTTTAATTCCCAAAATAAATAATCCATCTTCAGTTGCTGATTTTAGGCCAATTTCTTGTTGTAATATTATTTACAAAATTATATCAAAGGTTTTGGCAAATAGATTACAAATAGTCTTACCATCTATCATTACAAACAATCAAGCTGCATATATTACTGGTAGATCAATAAGTGATAATATCCTCTTGACTCAAGAATTGTTGCATGGATATGAGAGGACAAATATTTCTCCAAGGTGCATGTTAAAACTTGACATTAAAAAGGCATTTGATTCCATTGCTTGGCCTTCTATTTTAGCTATAATGTCTAGAATGAACTTCCCAAAACCTTTTTTAGCTTGGATCTACACATGTATATCATCACCTAAGCATTCTATTTCGAGAGAGGGTGGATTGTATGGTTATTTTAAAGGTAATCAAGGTGTTAGACAAGGTGATCCAATCTCAGCTTATTTGTTCGTAATAGTAATGGAGCTTCTGAATTCTATCATGAAGGATCTTGTAGTTCAAAATAATTTTCAGCTTCATCCCAAATGCAAAAATCCAATTATCACTCATCTTCTTTTTGCGGATGATCTTATAATCCTTACAAAGCCTACTTATCATAATATTCAATGTGTTACTTCATCACTAAAATTTTTCCATTCAATCACTGGCTTGCAAATTAATCTCCATAAATCAAATATCATGGTTGCTGGTTTAAATTCATTCCAAAAGAATGATATCATAAAATTTTCAGGTCTTCAAGAATTATCTAAGAACTCTTACTATTTGGGTTTACCTATCTTAAGTTCTAGAATTAATAAACAAAATTGCTTGCCACTCTTTGAGAAGATCATTGAAAGACTTCGAGTATGGCCTATTGATAAGCTATCACAAGCTGGTAGGCTTACTATCATCCAATCCATTGCTGTGGCTATGACCAATTATTGGACAAGACATTACATACTCCCTGTAAAGTTGATAAACATGATTTCTAGTGCTCTTAACAAATTCCTCTGGCATGGTGATCCTTTTTCTAGAAAACTCATCCCAATTTCTTTTTATAAACTGTTTGAATCTAAGAAGAATGGTGGTCTTGGTATAACTAATATTTTTCTTTGGAACAAGGCAACCATGTCAGTATACTTCAATAAGATCTTTGAATCTGATAGAAATTTATGGTCACAATGGGTTAATCATAATTTGATTGGTAAGAAGAATTTTTGGACTATGCAAATTCCACAGAACTGCAGTTGGAGTTGAAGAAGTATTCTTAAGCTTAGGGAAATTTTTATCCCTCTCTTACAATGCAACTATGCTCTAATTAAAGGTTTATCATTCTGGCATTCTCCATGGGCTAGACAAGGTTTGATTTTAACTTCTGTTGTTGATTTTAATCTGAGAAGGAATTCTGGTATTTCTGATTTCGCAACGGTTGATTACTTTATACAGGGTGATAGTATTGTTTTACCATATTCTAGTTCTTTTCAGCTCAGAAATTTATGGAATGTTATTAGCAGTAATCCCATTAAGAATAATGGAAATGTTTTGATCTGGTCAGACAAGGGTAAGATTCATTTTATTAGGCATGTGTATAAATCTCTCTGTGGAGTTGGTTCATATTTCCCATGGCATTCAAGAATTTGGAATATTGGTGGAAGTGCTAAAGAAAATTTACTGTTGTGGAAAGTGATGGCAAATGCATTAAACACTAAAGATAAGCTTTGTAGAATGGGTATTATCTCAGAGGATATTTGTGTTTTCTACAGATCAGAATCAGAAACAAATACACATTTGTTTTTTGAATGCACTTTTGTATATCAGATATGGTATAGGCTTTTGTCAAATGGTGGATTTTATAAGCCTTAACAAGTTAGTGCTATTGAGTGGTTTAATGTGTTTAAAGCAACTAGATGGAAGACCAGAATGACTAAACTGCTCCTTAAGCTACTAAAAAGGTTGATATATGCAGTTTGGACAGAAAGAAATAATAGAGTGTTTGGTATTTCTATTAAAAATTCTTCACAACTCTATAATATGATTCATGGTAGTATTCTTAGAGATTTGAAAACAGACTGTAACTGATGCTTGCTTTTATTTCTTGGAAGATCTGTAGATGATCATATTCTAAGTTTGTTTAATATGATGTGCCTGGATACTCAGATTTTTAATATACTGTCATTATTTGAAGTAGGAAGTTTCTACCAATGCTGGTATGAGAGCAACTGGATAGCCTGTTCTGAACATGAATCTGTATAAGAGATTGTTGTATCACTTGTTTGTTTCAGTACGCTTTAAGTTAGTTGTCACTTTGTGTATTTTTGTTCTGTATTATTGGTATTGATTGTAGTCAAGTATAGGGTTGTAACTGATTGTATCTTGTGGTTTTGTAATTGTTTGTTGTAATGTTGATTAAGTCAATAAAATGAGCTTAATGCTCTTTTCTTTTCAAATAGTTTAAAGACTTATGTCATGCTAAGAAGATAGTCAAAGAAGAGGTCAAAGGCACGGGTCAGTACCAATTCATATCGATTGGTACTGATGCATATTAAGTATTGGATTTGGCTAAATTTGACATGTACTTCTTGATTGTTTGCACAAAAACTGGGCAAACACCTCCAAGTTCGAATTTGGTTAAGTTTCCTTTAGGTTGCTTGATATGCTATTTTTCATGTCTTAATATGTTATCAAGTAATTATTACAGTCAAAGAACAGTTCACATGCTCAGAATAGGAAAGCGACTTAAAGGAAGTAAAACACACAAAGTTTTATAGCGGTTCATCCAGAACATGTCTACATCCACCGTCCATCTTATTCTTCTTCTTTGATTTGGTTACAAATACAAGTATGATTTG
Source organism: Allium cepa (assembly GCA_030765085.1). NCBI lineage: Eukaryota > Viridiplantae > Streptophyta > Magnoliopsida > Asparagales > Amaryllidaceae > Allium > Allium cepa. Next base: position 78,444,820 of record CM060946.1, read on the forward strand.
AAAGAGGAAAAACTAAGAGTAGCTGGGGTGATTGAATCTCAGTAGAGTTTTCCCTTTCTTTTCCCAAAAACCTATCCCCCTTGTTGTTGAGGAGCTTTGGTATTTATAGAGTGACATTATGAAGGGTGGATGGAGTTATAACCTTCTGAGTTTGGTTCGGCATGGAGTAAGCTTCTCTAGTTCGACGGTGAGAATCTAGGTCGGCATCGAGTCCAACTAGCTTTGGTTCGACGGCAAGAGATGGGGGTTCTTGAAGTTTCTTTTGTCCTGATGTGGTGCTGCTAATTTCCCGGATCACACATCTACTTTGGCAAGCCTGTGCACCAGACCAAATGTCTGGTTCAGTGTTTGGGTGTAGAGCCAGGGTACACGTCCGGCCTGGTAATACAATGTTATGCCGGACCAAATATCTAGTTCGGTATCCTAATGTTGTGCTGGACCAAATATCTGGTCCGACATCCTAATGTTGTGTTGGATGAGATGTTTTGTCCGGCATCCTAATGTTGTGCTAGACCCAATATTTGGTTCGGCATTCCAGTTGTGTACTCCATTCGATGTTCTTTTCTCTTTTCCTTTCCTTTGCTGATGTCTTTCCCGTGTGCCAACATACTAAGCCAACGGTGCTAGAACATCAAATATGAAGATATTAGCTCGTTTAAACCAGCTCCAATGATTTTGGTGCTCTAATTCATCTATATATAGAAGGTTATCATCAACAAGTAAAGGACGTTTTTGGACTTTTACATGGAGATACTGCCATTTTCAGAATTTGTTTTCTTCTAGACCTGAAATCGATTGTACTTCAGCTGAACTTGTAAAAGTTAGTTAGAAAAATTGGTAATGGACGTTCCAGCAAAAACTTTAAAAATGTATTTATCCTTTCTTCTCTTTAGTTCTTAATCTTTTAGTTTTCATTGATTTGGATCTGTGCCGTTAAAGAACTTAGCAGTTATACAGCGGCCGAGGTGCAAAAACTTATAGCGGGATAAATCGAAGATATAGAGGAAAATAGTGGAGGTGCAAAAGTTTTACTTGATATAAAACCAAATATTTAAAGTTAATTTATTCACATTTACACATTTTTTTTGTTGTAAAATGAAATATTTTTTAACGTTATATAACAAAAATGAAGAATGTCATTATTTATACAGACTAGATTCGGTAACTGCAATAGATTTCTAACTTATATTGAGCACTTATGCCTTCAAATTTAGTCTTTTCCCTAACTTCGTTAATTTGATTTAAAAGAGAACCAGTCAAATCAAGCTTTGTGTATTAATATTGCTAAAGCAGTTTCAAAAAACCTTGATTTAGCAGATGTAGTAGAAAATAATGAAGCTTTGAGCAGATTTGTTGTTTAATAGCACGAAATTGAAATAGCATAGCGGTCGGCGAGCGCTATGCGCTTTAGCGGGTATTTTGCAAGGCTTTAGCTGGGCTTTAACCGCATTGATAGAGATGTTTACCCATATTTTATGCAAAAAGTAGATGTATAAAGATTAGGACAATCCCAACGTCCTTTTTGGTATATCTTTATAAATCATTGTAACTAGTATATAGGATGCCTCTCTCAAATCTTTCATCAAAAAATTATTGGATAACTAAGCCTTCACTAATTGCAATATTTTTACATTGTTACCAATTAGTAGTAAATCATCAACACATAAACTTACAACACCATTTTGTCGTATAAGTGCTTCCTCTGTGTTTTGACTAAATTCAATCTATTCAATTACTTTATCGAAACATTTATTCCAACTCGTTGATGCTTGCATAAGACTGTAAATTAAGCTTCAAAGTCTTCATGCCTTGTGGCCTCCTCGCATCGACTTTGAAAGCCTATAGCTATGACATATAAAAGGTATCTTATAATTCACTATTTTAAAACATTATTTTAACATTCATATGCTATATTTAGTATTCATAATAGAAACGACTACAAGAAGAATCTAAAACATTTTAATCAACAACCTATTGGATACTCTTATTGAAGACAACTATTCGAACACTTTACTCCTTACTGATAGCTAATTTTCTTTTACTTTGCTTTCTTTCACCCTTTTTTCTTTACTCTTGTGTGTATATATGCATGTATATGTATATGTATGTGTGTTTCTACATATATGTAAACTTTATACATATATATATGGGTGGTTATTCCGATGCCTTTTGTTGAGTTTTTTCAATCTTAGAGGTCATTGCATTGGAAAACTAGAACAGACAGTGTGTAGGCGCTTGATTACTAGGATTAGTCCACTCACTAGCCTCATCATGGTCTTTTTATTTGCCTGATTTATACTTTGGTGGTTCCTTTATATGTGCATGGACATTTTCACATGTTTTTGTCTTTCTCCATATGATATAATTTGTCGAATTGGGGTTGCTGGTATATAATTTTGACTTCTCCTAGACATGTGTAAAGTTAAGTGTTATCTCTTAGTCCGTCCTACCGTAGTTTCATAAGCCTAGTTTTAGGACAATGAGTATTTTTTCTTTTTTCGCATATGAGGGTTTTCGGTACATGTGAGGCTTGTTTGCAGCTCCTTTTTTGAGTGTAGAATAAATGATATGAGTGCTCTCCTTCTTCTGAGGATCACTCCTTTTTCTCAAAAAATGTAGTCACGTTAAATTATATTTAATGATTTTCGACAAATATAATTTCATGTTTTGAAATTAAACTTATTTTAGTTACAATTTTGACACTTTTTGAATGAATTTTATTTTAGTTTTAAGTATAAACACTTTGATTGGTTATACATACATACATATATAATTATTGATGATCACATGTACAATATTTTACTATGTTATAGTATGCTAATAAAATATATTCTAATCTAGTAACTTACAAAATAATTAACATTATACACATATATACACACACATTATCCGAATATGTTTCAATTACCAAATATGTTAGAAGAATTATCAAGAGAAAGAAAACAACCAAGTCAATAGAAGGACATGGAAGCATTACAAGAGAGAAGAAATGTCTAGCTTCTAAAAGGATAGAGAGATGCCGAGCTTTTACATGGAATGAGGGATGTTGAGATTCTATAAAAAATGAAAGATGTCAAGCTTCTAAGAGAAAGAAAAGATGTCGAGCCTATACAAAAAAGAAAAGATGTCGAGTTTCTACAAGCGGGAAGAGATGTCGAGCATCTAAGGAGCAAAATATGTCAAGCATCAAGGGGATGTCAAGTCTACTACAACTTGATAACCAACAAGTATGTTATGCAATAAGTTCATGGCTATGCAAAGAAAATGGATCAAAAATCATCAATACAAGTTATTAACTAGGTTTTTAACTAAGCCGATTTCAACCGTAAGTTAGAATGTAAAAATGAAGATAAAATGATTCAAGAACATTGGACGCATTATAAAAAGGAAAGAAGAAGGAAATATAAAAAATGAGCACAAACAATTGACTTGAGCTTTTCAACTTGGCGCTTGATGTCGGACTTGAGTCATACTTGAGCAAAACCTAGGAAAAATGAAGGAAAATCTAAGTTGAGGAATAGAAAGGCAAGACAAAATGACTTGGTGTCGGCCAAGACAAACCCAATATCAACTTGGGTCAGACACGAGTCAACTCAGAACTGAGCGATTTGGACTCAAACGTGAGTCAAACCCAAGACAAAATCGGTCAGGCCTGTTATGTGATTTTTCTTGGGTCGAACTCACAAAACTCTCAGGTTGAACTCCAAGCACTCCAACCTTTGGACGACCTAAATAAGACGAAGAAAAAACTACTTTAAACTTGGTGAGCACACTTCAAAGGGCTAGAGAAGAAACTTGGGAAAGTTTTACTATATTTGGAGCTAACTCCTTATCTCGATACCGGGTTAAGGTGTCTCAATAAAACAACTCCAAACTTGGTAAGCATACTTAGAGGAGGCTCGACAAAAACTGGGAGAAGTTTCATCGAAAGTGGGACTAAATCCTCAACTCGCTACTAAGTAAAGGATTTAAGTTGGTACCAAGTTAAGGTTTATGATGAGTTAAGAATTTTGACGAGTTAAGGATTTTGAGTTGGTACCGAGTTTAAATGCCAAGTCTTGACATTTTCATATTACTAATAAGTGATCCATGAGTCTTCCTATGCATGTTCATGAAGTTCCGTAGAGGTCTAGAGAACCAATCATATGAAATGAAGACTTAACGGTCCGAACAGCAGGATAACCCAAGTCATGGAAGGATAATAATTAAAACTCGTCAATACATCTACCAAATTACAAGGACGATATCTAGACAAAGCAAGTAGCTCGAAAAAAGGGTTTATCCAAGTTATGACTAAGAATTAGACTCAGCCTTCAGTCAAGGTCTTGGCTTGATATCGAGTCTAAATCATAACTTGGGCTGTCATAATATTTCTTATACCACCTTGGGCCAATCTCTGGACTTCTCTGGTAGTGGGCTTCTAAAACGATATGACTGCTACCTCTATCAATACAAACCATAGAGTAACAAAGGAAGGATCTGGATTCTGCTATCACAAAGTAGGAATTCCATCTCTTTTTCAACTCTTTCCTCTTCACAACAGTCACCGAGGCAGTTTCTTCAGGCAATTCTAGGACTTAGAACTTGTCTAACCCCTGTACTTATGATTCTTCCTCTTTTAGACGCCTTATAATCTCATATAAACATGGTCAAATAAATAAGCAAAATTATAAATTAGATATAGGTGTAGTTAACAGCCGAACCACTATAAAAAATCTTGATGTCTCTCACTTATTTCTTCACTTTAATATTATTTTCTATTATCTTTGCCCTATCCTAGCAAGGCTGATGCTTTTACATAATACTCTTGGGTGTTGATCCTTTTTTTTGGGTTAATATTTTGTGGCTTTCACTGAGAATACTGAATCCATGCTTAGATCTAGCTATATAATTTGGATTGAATAGATCCAGAAGTTAGAACCACAAAGTTTACTTAAAGAAATTGAAGACTTGCTGCTCTATTGGCACCCAAAAGGAAATCCGCATCCGGGAGATCTACAATAGCAATTATTGGTGGTGATGAACTAAACATCCACCAAACTAAACCTAACAATGGAAACCCTGCTCCAAGCTCTTCTTCTTATCAAGAAGTTGCTGCAAGAGGAGAACTCGACCGGATGGTTAATGGGCTTAACTAGGAATTGGCTAATAGCCAAAAAGCTCTCATGGATAAGATTGATTCTTTGGTAGCACTGCAGCATCAAGCACTCCTAGAGCTAGCAAAACTGCAGCTGCTATGGAATAAGAGAATTCCTTTGTTCTTGGCTTTAACATGAGAAATGACAAAAAAACTCAAAGAGGTAGCTGGTGGAGCTAAAAGGATTGTTATAGAGGTGATGGTAGTGCTCCTCTTACCAGATTACAACCTAGTGCTAACCAAAATCTTGGAGTTAATACCCCTCACTCCTCAAGTGAAAATGAAATGCTTGTTTCTCCCTCTAAAGGTGACATGTAGCTTGATGGAGATGGATTAGAACTAAGTGATGATGTAAATAGGGAAAATGCTAGAAATGAAGTCTAAACTACATGATAAGGCCGACCGCGTGTCAATGGAACTCTACGAGAGTGGTTCTCCGGAAGAATGGAGAACCTAGGCTTCAATTAGCAAAAAACGACCAATTGCAGAGTCAAACACTCGACGTATCCCGTTATAGTCGACCTTTAGATTATTGTATCAGTGAAGATTGCATCACTTATATGGTCAAACGGTGGCTGAAGGAAAGTAGGGGTAGGAAGAATGAGGAGTGTGGTTCCGCACAAAACCAAACTCCATTAACTGAAAATGCTCTAAGAGAAGAATATCCTTGGAAGTTTACCATGCTCGCTATGCCATCATACAATGGAATAACAGATCTTAGACAATAATATCTTCTTGGAAGGAGTCACTTCCATGTGGTTAACGAGACTTCCACCGAAATCCATTTCCACTTTTGATGAGCTGGAAAGAGGTTTTTGGAGTAGTTGAAGATCAATTCTACATGTTCCAAGGATGTCCAAAGGACATGATATCTCTATCTAGCCTTTTACAAGGACGTAAATAATCACTAAAGGGCTTCTTAAGCTGATGGAACTACGCTCTTGCAATCAAATCTTCCCGTGTGCATCCATAAGCCACACATCGCATCTTGGATCGATGAAACCGCATCCTTGCAAGCACAAACTCCCGAGCAAATCCATAAGCCGCACATCGCTTCTTGAGCTGATGGAACTGTGCTCATGCAAGGAAATCTTCCTATACGCATCCATACACTGCACATCGTTTCCTGGATCGATGGAACCGCGTCCTTGCAACCAAAAACTACCATGCGCATCCATAAGCCGCACATCGCTACTTGAGCCAACGGAACAGGGCTCTTGTAGGAAAATCTCGTCGTGCGCCTCCCATAAGTCGCACGTCATTTCTAGAGCTAATGGAACTACACACTTACAAGCAATCTCCCTTTGTGTATACCTATAAGCTACACCATACTACTTGACGATGGAATTGTGTTCAGGTACGCTCCATTTCTTCGCTGCTTCAACCGAATGGAACTGTGTTTAGGTACGCTCCGCTTCTTCGCTACTTGAACCAATGGAACTTTGTTCAAGTATACTCCACTCCTTCACTACTTGAATCGTTGGAAATGTGTTCAAGTATGCTTCACTTCTTTGTTGCTTAGACCGATGGAACTGTGTTCAGGTATGCTCCACTTCTTCACTGTCTGAACCAATGGAACTATGTTCCAATACGCTCCACTTCTCCATTGTTTGATTTGATGGAACTATGTTTAAGTATGTTCCACTTCCTTGCTGCTTGAACCGATGGAACCACATTCAAGTATGCGATATTCCTATATACTACAAGTTGTGCATTGCTCCTTGAACTGATGGAATCATATTCACTCAGGTGATGCGCACAAACTTCATGCAATGTAACAACCCGTGATTGCAATTACCAAATAATAAATTAAAATTGTTATTTTAATTTAATTGGAGCTATTAATGAATTTTTAATGTGGCTAATTTGTTCAAAATTTCGTTATTTTGAATAAATCAATATTTTTAGGCTTAAGTGTGAAATGGACCGTCTTATGGAAATTAATTAGGGAAATTTGAAATTTATAAAACTGCAAAATTTTATATGTGTAAAATAATGCAATATTTTATTTGGGAATTTAATTTGCAATTTATTTGCAAAGTGGTGATTTTTTGGCTAATATTAACTTTAAACGGTATTCTGGGGAAATTAGGGGTTAAAATGTAAAATATTGTTGATATAGGATTTTATGAAATGGCTAAAAATAATTGTTAATATCTTTTCATAATTTTCTATGGTTTGAAATGTATTTAGTAATTTGTATGTGGATTGTACTTAGAGAAAATTGCCTACCTATATACACACTGTGTAGTTAATGCCCCGCAATTACCCTGCTATAACCCTGCTATATCTCATAGCGGATTTCTACCGCTATGATTTTTCCATGTAGACCCAAAATATACCCTTTCCGCTTTAATCCCCGCCATTTCTGCTATATCCCGTTATTCCCGCTATATTTTGTTATTTTCGCTATACCTTCTTTAATAAAATGAATTAAAAAATTGCATTTATACATTATAAAAATTATGAAACTAATTTATTTGATTTAAATTTTAATATATTTTCAGAAATGTAAATACTATAATATTATACTAAATTCAATTATGTTATATAACAGTTTTACGTTTATTTAAAGTATATTCGCACATGTTTTTTTGTTTAAAATTATTTGTGTATTAATTATAATTCAATTGAATGATAATTTTTTATTTAATTACCATTTATATATTTGTAAAAACATTAAGTACGAGTTTTATATGCTATTTTAGAGCCATCCGCTATATCCTGTTATATCCTCGATGTATCCTCGCTATGACTTTTTGCACCTCCACCACTTCGAATATGCCGAGCGCTTTAACTGCACAGTATACACATGAATAATACTAAGTCCTAATGGGTATTAAACCCAATAACCCTAACCATTAGCCTATAAATTATCTTTTACTCTCCCATTTCAGCTAACACTTCATTTCATTACTATAAAACCCTAATTAGAAAGCTCCTAAACCTAGCCATGACCTCCTAAGCAAAACTTCAATCTACACCAAATCAAAGAGAGTTAATCCAAACCATTAAAAGAGGTAATAGCAATCATAAAACCCACCTCTTATTCATTCTTTGATTTTTGAAATAAATTAGTAATCATTGTTTTTGTGCATTTTCATGGACTCAAGCTCATTGATCTTCATCTTCTTGCTTGGGGATTGCTAATCTTTGTGTTTGATCATGCTCTTGCTTGCTGAAAGGTAATAAATGCTAGCTAGAAACCCATTTGATATTTGCGATGGTTGGAATGTTGGTTTGTAAGTTTCTGAAATTGTTTTGGAAAAAAAACTGTTTTGACAAAACAGTGATTAATTTCAGTTCAAATGTCCAACTTCGCGACCTCGCTGCGAGCAGGTCCGATGTCAAATTTCATAGATTTTGGTCTCGTTGGAAAGATGAGGTCGAGATCTTCAACCCTGCAAGATTTGGTTAAGATCTGGGTGCGTTTGATACTTCGCTTTTATTGCCGAAGTAGCACCCAGAAACTGTTTTGGCAAAACAGTGATTAATTTTAGTTCAGATGTCCAACTTCGCGACCTCACTGCGAGTAGGTCCGATGTCGGATTTCATCGATTTTGGTCTCGTTGGAAAGATGAGGTCGAGTGATTCAACCTCGCATAATTTGGTTAAGATCTAGGTACGTTTGATACTTCATTTTTTCACCAAAGTAGCACCCAAAAACTGTTTGAGAAAAAAACAACACAGTGATTAATTTTAGTTTAAACGTCTAACTTCGCGACCTCGCTGCGAGCAGGTACGATGTCGGATTTCATCGATTTTGGTCTCAATGGAAAGATGAGGTTGAGATCTTCAACTCTTAAAAGTTTGGTTTAGATCTGGGTGCGTTAGATACTTTGTTTTTATTGCCGAAGTAGCACCCAGAAACTATTTTACAACAGTGATCATTTTCAGTTATCGTCGGAGCAACTTTGAGAGTTGCTATTTCTTCGTTTCAAGTTGGAATTTCTTGTTGCATATCAAAGTAGGAGTACTGTACTATTCTCCAGCAAATTTTCATCAAAATCTAGGTTCATATGACCCTTCGACCATGTCGTCGAAATTGGACCTTTGAACTTTTTTGCCACAACAGAGTTTTGTGATTTTTGTCCGACTTTGAGACGACGCCGTTTCTTCGTTTAAAGTCGGAATTGCCCGATTCTTTATGCTGTTTGGATCTGGGATGCTGATCTACATGCCTGCCAATTTTCATGTCATTTGGACTTGGCTTGCAGGTTCAAAACTGCCGTCGTACTAGTGACTTCGACTTGTTTTCAATGATTTTATACTTAGTATAATTTCGACTATTTTTCGGAGATTTGTCTCTAGATTTCGTGCACGTATTTCATAAATCATTTTAAAATGATTTTCCATCAAATTAGCTTTTGAAACTATTATTTATATTATTTTAAATATTAAATTAATTACTCCATAATAGGAGAATTTCAAACGCTATTTCTAAAGTGGTTTTCAAACGATTAAAAATCCGCTTTGTCCAACTATTTTCTAAGTGAAATATACACTCTTCTGCACTTCGAGCGAAGTAGACAGGTGATTAAATGGTTAGGTAAAACACGGACCATGAATCCGCGCGTTTATATTTTCGATTAATCCCCGACCTATTCGATTGATCGTTTTGGCCTTTTGGCCTTGTTTACCAATGACATGAGATGAACTTTTTACTACTTTGAGTGTGGAAGCTTACGATTGGTTAGTAAACTGTTTAGTGCGAACGTTTGAGTATGGGACTCATGTTACTACTTTACGGGTTTCTTGCTAAGAGTTCGTGACACATTCCTACCGTTAGTGGTAAAAGAGTATAGGGCCTACGAGCCTTTACCACTATGGCGTGTTTCCTGAGTGATACCTTTGGGATAGTGTCTTCGGACTTTCTCCCTTGGGTTTATTTCCTTTGGGATAGTCTCTTCGGACTGTCTCCTTCTGGCTCATCACCTTCTGGATAGTGTCTTCGGACTGTCTCCTTTAGGTGTTGCCCCTTAGCTAAAGTGATGGGTGTGTTACTGGGGTTTATTTCTTGTGTGATTGAGTACAGTACTAGCGTGCTAATGTTTTTTTGTGTGATTTATATTCCCTCATGTTGCGCCATTCGGTGATGATTTTATGCAACCACACGATATAAGCGCGACTACCTTGTGGAACTTGTTTTATGCCTACACTAGCGCTTGTGCTTATGTTATGTCGATGATATGAGGCTTGTTATACATCTCTACTTAGATGTTTGTTTCCTCTCTATTGAGAGATTTTGGTCTTTATTACCATGATATATGTTTGACTTTTAGAGATTATTATGTTATATGTTGCCTCATTATCTTATCATGATTATTATTCAGTTTATCTAACTGATTTGTTTAGCTAGCATGACCCGAGTATTTTATGCTCGGGTAAGACCGAGTTGTTTCAGGTTAGGTCGCTTTGGACTTAGCTTGCTTCGTTGCTTCCACTTTGGATATATCCGCTATACTATAGATAACTTTACTTGTTATTCATCCTTTATGATACTCTGATATTATGACTATCTTGTGTATATTCTTTTGACTCACGGATGTGTGAGTAGTGGCTTTGTACCCACTTTTATATTTGGTTCTGTACTTGATGTTATATTGTGCTGAGACTATTTGCTTATTATCTGATGTTGTTCTGTGGTGATGTTCATTTTGCTATTATTCTTTGTTCTGACAGATCTTTTAGCCATTGTAGTTTTGCTTTAAGTATTTATTGAATATGTCAAACCATATGAGATGAAAAAAAATAGATTCCACTTTTCGACATGTTCAGTAGATAGTTAAAGTAAGATTACACATGGTCGCATCCATTATACTCTATTGTTCGCATTAGCAGACGGTATTATCCATATAATACTCTTCGTTAATGAGGCACTCGAAGTGGGGCATTATAGCTTGATATTAGAGCGAGTTTCAAAACTAAGTATAGTAAACACAGAACAGTAACACTTAGTTCAATACATCCTAGTATCATTCAAATATTACAAAGCCCTTTCCTCATGACATTGGATAGATAAGTTAAGAATAAGTTTAGGAATACATTTATATTCCGTAGTATTCCACTTTGTATTATCTATCATTGAATCGTGCTTAACTCGTATCTTATCTTAACTTTCAGTATGTCTGGAAGAGGTAGGACCCGTCGTTCTATGGATGCTGGGCAATCTGGTCACCCACATCTAGGAGGCATTTTTATGACTACCGATCAGATTATGGAGCTTGTTCGAAACTCTCAGCCTCCTACTCCAGTTTCTGATGCATCGCGCAAGTCTGCCTTTGCACGTCTTTGCAGTGATTTCTCACATCTCGGGGGCAAGCCATTCAATGGCTCCAAGTCTGTTCTTGAGGTCCAGGCATGGATCCGCGTATGCGAGCTCATCTTTTCTCGCATGACTCTTCCTGATCATAAAAGAGTTCTTATAGCTTCCAGTATGCTTCAGAACCGCGCTTTGGATTGGTATGAGCTTCTCATTACCGAGGTCAATGAGAACACTCTTACTTGGGCTCAGTTCTGTAAGCGTTTTGAGCTCAAATTTGTTCCAAAATCTGAGAAGATCTCTCTTGCTCGCCGCTTTATTGATCTTAAGCAAGGGAAATCCACTGTTTCAGATTATGCTTCTTCTTTCGAGGCCCTTTCCAAGTATGGCCTCGAGTTCCTTAGCACACCACATAAGAAGAATCTAAATTTTTTTGAGGGTCTGAAGAAGTACCTCAAGAAGCAACTGATGCTTCAACTCAAGCTTTCATTCGAAGAGCTTGTAGATTCGGCGCTTCACCTTGAAGCAATCGAGAGGGAGAAGGATAGTGATGATGATGTTGAGGTGCCCAAGCACCCCAACAAGAAGAGGTTTTTCCACAAGCCTAATTCTTCCTCTTCCCCAAAGAAGAAGAAGAAGTTCATCAGTTCTGGTTTTGGTTCTCAGCCTCAGTCTCAGCCTAGTGGAACACCTTCCATTCGGAAGTGTTTCAACTATGGATCTACCGACTATATTGTTAGAGATTGTGCCAAACCTCTTATCTACCGCTATTGTAAGAAGGAGCGTCATCTTATTTCCGCTTGTCCTATTACACCTCCTAAAGATGGCAAGCTTAATGCTGCCAAGGCTCCTGCATCTTCATCTCAGTCTCGAGGTACGCATCCTACCATTCTCGAAGGTTCTATTTTATTTCATGATCAGTCTATTAGAGTTCTCTTTGATACGGGTGCATCTCACTCATTCGTTTTGAAGGAACTTGTTGATATTACGCCTTTGGATGTTTCTTGTTTGGTTTCTTCTCTAAGGATTGTGAATCCCATTGGCGGATCCACGACCCTTTGCTTTCTTTGTGAGAATGTTGATATTGGTCTTTGTGGCTTTTCTTTCCGTGCGAATATGCATGTTATGGCTTATTTGGGTTTCGACATGATATTGGGGATGGATTGGCTCATTCGATACGATGGCAAGATCATTTGTTTTGAGCGGGTACTATTTCTTAGTCACACTGACTCTTTTTCTCGGTTAGTTCTTGTTCTTCCGGATGTAGATATCTCCGAAGCTTCTCTATGTGCTCTTGATTCACGAGATGATGATTGTGATATATCTCGTATTCCTATTGTTCAGGATTACCACGATATTTTTGAGCCAGTTTCGAGTTTACTGCCTAAGCGGGCTATTGAGTTCCGTATTGATCTCATTCCCGGTTCTCATCCAGTTAGTCGTCCTCCCACAAGGATGTCTACAAAGGAGAATGAGGAACACAAGAAGCAATTAGTAGAACTCGAAGCAAAGCATTTTATTCAGTCCAGTTCTTCGCCGTGGGGTGCTGCGGTGGTCTTCATGAAGAAGTCTGATGGTTCTCTTGGGCTTGCATTGATTACCGCATGCTTAATGAGGTGACCATCAAGAATAATTATCCATTGCCTCGGATTGACGATATGTTTGATCAGCTAAGTGGCGCCAAGGTCTTTTCTTAGCTTGACCTTGCCACAGGATTTCATCAGCTCTGAGTTGCGGATGATAATGTGCCACTTACAGCTTTCCGCACTCGTTATGGTTCATTTGAGTGGTTAGTCATACCGTTCAGTTTGACGAACGCTCCTGCATTCTTTGTCGATCTCATGAATCGAGTATTCCGAGAATATCTCGATAAGTTTGTTCTTGTATTCATTGACGACATTCTGATATATTCTAGTTCCGAGACAGAGCATACCCATCATTTGAGGATTGTCTTGGATACACTTCGTCTTCATCATCTTAGAGCCAAATTCTCCAAATGCCACTTTTGGGAGAATGAGGTTAAGTTCTTAGGTCATGTTGTATCTTCTGAAGGCATATCTATCGATCCCTCCAAGATCGAAACCATTCAGAATTGGAAGCGACCTGAGAATGTGCATGAGATTCGTAGCTTCCTGGGACTAGCAGGTTATTACCGTCGGTTCATAAAGGACTTCTCCTGTGTTTTGCTTCCATTGACTACCCTTACTCGTAAGGGCGTCCGTTATATCTGGTCGGACAAGTGTGAAGATTCTTTTCAGCGACTGAAAGAACTTCTCAGTCATGCTCCTATTCTTCTGGTTTTTGAAGGAAACCACGAACTTGTTGTCTATACTGATGCATGCGGTAGTGGTCTCAGTGTCATTCTCATTTAGAAGGATCGGGTGGTTGCTTATGCTTCTAGGCAACTACATCCGAATGAGGTTCGCTATCCTACTCATGATCTTGAGTTAGCTACCATTGTCTTTGCCTTGAAGATATGGCGCCATTATTTATTAGGTGAACGTTTCATTCTTTGTACCGATCATAAGTCCTTGAAATATCTCTTCACTCAGAAGGATCTTAATATGTGGCAACAGCGATGGCTTGAGTTCCTTGCCTCATATGACCTTGACATTCAGTATACCCCTAGCAAAGGTAATCGTGTAGCAGATGCGCTTAGTCGCAAGCATTCGGCTGTAGTTTCTATGATGATAACTGAATGGGATATTCTTGAGACATTATCTATTTGTGATATTTATGATCGAGCTCCGCCTCCTGATTCTCCGATATTATTATTCGATCTGGAAGCTCGACCTAGCTTATTGGATCGCATTGCCCATGCTCAACGGCAAGATCCAGATTTATTGCCTTTCATTCATCTTGTTGAGACTGGATTCAGTGATGAGACGTCATTGGATTATAGTATTGATTCTCATCAGTGCCTTCGCAAGAAGAACCGTGTTATTGTGCCTTTTGATTTTGCACTTAGGTGTGACATTCTTGACGATTGTCATCGTACTAAGTATACCATTCATCCTGGTTCTAGCAAGATGTATGCCGACATGTGTCGCTTATATTATTGGGAAGGCCTGAAGCATGATGTTGCAAGTTATGTGAGCAATTGCATGACTTGTCAACTTATCAAGGCCGAGCATCAGTGCTCTTACGGTCTTCTTCAGCCATTAGAGATTCCATTATGGAAATGGGATCGGATTTTGATGGATTTTATTGACGGTCTACCTCGATCGAGGTCGGGCCATACTTCTGTTTGGGTCATCGTTGATCAATTGACTAAGTCTGCTCACTTTATTCCGATTAAGTCCACTCGGACTGCTCCTTTTTTGGCTAAGCTTTATGTGAAGGAAGCCGTTCAACTTCATGGTATCCCTAGTTCCATTGTTTGTGACTGTGACCCGTTATTCACTAGTCACTTTTGGAAGTGTCTTCAATCAGCTTTTGGCACAAAGTTGAATTTTTCTACTGCTTATCATCCTCAGACTGATGGTCATACCGAGAGAGTGAATCGTGTCTTGGAAGATCTCCTTCGCTGTTGTATCCTTGTTTTTGGGGGTAGTTGGGAGGACCACTTGCCACTTGTGGAGTTCTCCTACAACAACTGTTTCAGTTAAGTATTGGCATGGCTCCTTTCGAAGCCTTATATGGAAGGCCATGTCGTTCTCCATCTTGTTGGTTAGAATCTGGCGAGAAGCTTGTTCTTGGTCCAGATTCAGTTCGGGAATCTTCTGAGAAGATTATTCTTATTCGTCAGAGAATGAAAGAGGCACAAAGCCGTCAGAAATCCTACGTGGACAACCGTAGGAAGCTTCTTGAATTCTCGATTGGGGATCATGTATTTATTCGAATATCTCCAATGAAGGGGGTTGTGCGTTTCAGCTCCATTGGGAAATTGGCTCCTCGCTATGTCAGACCATTTCCTATTATGGAACGCATGGGCACCGTAGCTTATCGTGTTGCTCTGCCTGCTCATTTTTCCAAAATGCATGATGTGTTCCATGTTTCTCAGCTTCGCAAGTGTGTTTGCGATCCTAATTCTGCTATTGATCGGCTTATTATACCGAATTTAGAGATTTCTCCTGATCTATCTATTGACCAGCAACCTCTTCGTGTGCTTGATTCGGAGGTTAGATGCCTTCGAAACAAAGAGGTGCCGTTTGTTAAAATTCAATGGTCGTCTAATCCTAAGGACTACACTTGGGAGACCAAAGAATTTATCGAGCGTACTTATCCTAGTTTTCTATCTTCATCTGTTTATGGTGAGTATCTTTACTTCACCTTTATTTGATTTATTTTGAGGATTAGATGCTATAGATAATTTCCATATTTAAGGAATTGCGGGGGCGCAATTTTCTTAAGGGAGGAAGTCTGTAACAACCCATGATTGCAATTACCAAATAATAAATTAAAATTGTGATTTTAATTTAATTGGAGCTATTAATGAATTTTTAATGTGGCTAATTTGTTTAAAATTTAGTTATTTCGCATAAATCAATATTTTTGGGCTTAAGTGTAAAATGTAGCATTTTATAGAAATTAATTAGGAAAATTTGAAATTTATAAAATTGCAAAATTTTATATGTGTAAAATAGTGCAATATTTGATTTGGGAATTTACTTTGCAATTTATTTGCAAAATGGTGATTTTTGGCAATATTAACTATAAACGGTATTTTGGGGTAATTAGGGGTTAAAATGTAAAATATTGTTGATATAGGATTTTGTGAAATGGCTAAAAATAATTGTTAATATATTTTCATAATTTTCTATGGTTTGAAATGTATTTAGTAATTTGTACTACTTAGAGAAAATTGCCTATATATATACACATGAATAATACTAAGTCCTGATGGGTATTAGACCCAATAACCCTAACCATTAGCCTATAAATTATCTTTTACTCTCCCATATCAGCCAACACTCCATTTCATTACCACAAAACCCTAATTAGAAAGCTCCTAAACCTAGCCATGGCCTCCTAAGCAAAACTTTAATCTACACCAAATCAAAGAGAGTTAATCCAAACCATTAAAAGAGGTAATAGCAATCACAAAACCCACCTCTAATTCATTCTTTGATTTCTGAAAAAAATTAGCAATCATTGTTTTTGTTCATTTTCATGGACTCAAGCTCATTGATCTTCATCTTCTTGCTTAGGGATTGCTAATCTTTGTGTTTGATCATTCTCTTTCTTGGTGAAAGGTAATAAATGCTAGCTAGAAACCTATTTGATATTTGCGATGGTTGGAATGTTGGTTTGCAAGTTTCTGAAATTGTTTTGAAAAATAAAGAACTGTTTCGACAAAACAGTGATTAATTTCAGTTCAGATGTCCAACTACGCGACCTCGCTGCGAGCAAGTCCGATGTTGGATTTCATCGATTTTGGTCACGTTGGATAGATGAGGTCGAGATCATCAACCTTGAAAATTTTTGTTAAGATCTGGGTGTGTTTGATACTACGTTTTTATTTCCGAAGTAGCACCTAGAAACTATTTTGACAAAACAGTGATTAATTTTAGTTCAGAAGTCCAACTTCGCGACCTCGCTGTGAGCAGATCCGATGTCGGATTTCATCGATTTCGATCTCGTTGGAAAGATGAAGTCGAGGTCTTCAACCCTGCAAAATTTAGTTAAGATCTGGGTAAGTTTGATACTTCATTTTCATCGCCAAAGTAGCACCCAGAAACTGTTTGGAAAAAAAAAACACGGTGATTAATTTTAGTTCAAACGTCCAACTTCGCAACCTCGCTGCGAGTAAGGACGATGTTGGATTTCATCAACTTCAGTCTCGTTGGAAAGATGAGGTCGATATCTTCAACCGTGGAAAGTTTGGTTTAGATCTGGGTGCGTTAGATACTACGTTTTTATTGCCAAAGTAGCACCCAGAAACTGTTTTGACAAAACAGTGATTAATTTTAGTTCAGAAGTCCAACTTTGCGACCTCACTGCGAGCAGATCCGATGTCGTAATTCAACGATTTCGATCTCATTGGAAAGATGAGGTCGAAATATTCAGACATCCAAAATTTGGTTAAGATCTGAGTAAGTTTGGTACTTCAGTTTGATCACCAAAGTAGAACCCAGAAACTGTTTGAAAAAAAAACAACACTGATTAATTTTAGTTCAAACGTCCAACTTTGCGACCTCTCTACGAGCAGGTACGATGTTGGATTTCATCGACTTCTGTCTTTTTGGAAAGATGAGGTCGAAATCTTCAACCCTGTAAAGTTTGGTTTAGATCTGGGTGCGTTAGATACTTCTTTTTTATTGCCGAAGTAGCACCCAGAAACTGTTTTACAACAGTGATCATTTTCAGTTATCGTTGGACCAACTTTGAGACGTTGCTATTTCTTCATTTCAAGTCAGAATCCAACGATTCTTACTGCATATCAAATTAGGAGTAATGTACTATGCTTCTGCAAATTTTCATCTAGATGTGGCTTCATACGACTCTTCGACCATGTCATCGAAATTGGACCTTCGCACTGTTTTGACACAGCAGAGTTTTGTGATTTTTGTCCGACTTTGAGACGACGCCGTTTCTTCGTTTCAAGTCAGAATTTCCCGATTCGTTGTGCAGTTTGGAGCAGGGATGTTGGTCTACATGCCTGCCAATTTTCATGCCATTTGGACTCGGCTTGCAGGTTCAAACTTGCCGTCGAACTAGTGACTTCGATTTGTTTTTAGCGATTTTATACAGTATAATTTCGACTATTTTTATGAGGTTTTCCGATTTCTTTGAGATTTGCCTCTAGATTTCATGCATGGATTTCATAAATCATTTTAAATTGATTTTCATCAAATTAGCTTTTGAAACTATTATTTAGTATTATTTTAAATATTAAATTAATTACTCCATAATAGGAGAATTTCAAAGGCTATTTCTAAAGAGGTTTTCAAACGATTAAAAATCTGCTTTCTCCAACTATTTTCTAAGTAAAATATACACTCTTCTACACTTCTCGCAAAGTGGAAAGGTGATTAAATGGTTAGATAAAACACGGACCATGAATCCGCGTGTTTATCTTTCCTATTAATCCCCGACCTATTCGATTATTCGTTTTGGCCTTTTGGCCTAGTTTACCGATGACACGAGGTGAACTTTTTACTGCTTTGAGTATGGAAGCTTACGATTGGTTAGTAAACCATTTAGTGTGAATGTTGGGGTATGGAACTCACGTTACTACTTTACGGGTTTCTTGCTAAGAGTTCGTGACATATTCTTGCAGTTAGTGGTAAACGAGTACTGGGCCTACGAGCCTTTACCACTACGGCGTGTTTCTTGAGTGATACCTTTGGGATAGTGTCTTCGGACTGTCTCCCTTGGGTTTAGTGCCTTTGGGATATTGTCTTTGGACTGTCTCCTTCTGGCTCATCACCTACTGGATAGTGTCTTCGGACTGTCTCCTTTAGGTGTTGCCCCTTGGCAAAAGTGATGGGTGTGTCACTGGGGTATATTTCCTGTGTGATTGAGTACAATACTAGCGTGCTAATGTTTGCTTGTGTGATTTATATTCCCTTGTGTAGCGCCATTCGGCGATGGTTTTATGCAACCACACGATATAAGCGCGACTACCTTGTGGAACTTGTTTTATGCCTACACTGGCACTTGTGCTTATGTTATGCCGATGATATGAGGCTTGTTTACATCTCTACTTAGATGTTAGTTTCTTCTCTATGTGAGAGATTTTGGTCTTTATTACCATGATATATGTTTCTCTTTTGGAGATTATTATGTTATATGTTGCCACATTATCTTATCATGATTATTGTTCAGTTTATCTAATTAATTTGTTTAGCTAGCCTGACCCGAGTATTTTATTCTCGGGTCAGACCGAGTTGTTTCAGGTTAGGTCGCTTTGGACTTTGCTTGCTTCAGTGCTTCCGCTTTGGATATATCCTTTATACTATAGATAGCTTTACTTGTTATTCATCCTTTATGATGCTCTGATATTATGACTATCTTGTGTATATTCTTTTGACTCACGGATGTGTGAGTAGTGGCTTTGTACCCACTTTTATATTTGGATCTGTACTTGATGTTTTATTGTGCTGAGACTATTTGCTTATTATCTGATGTTGTTCTGTGGTGATGTTCATTTTGCTATTATTCTTTGTTCTGAAAGATCTTTTAGCCATTGTAGTTTTGCTTTAAGTATTTATTGAATATGTCGAACCACATGAGATTAAAAAAAAGATTCCACTTCTCGACGTGTTCAGTAGATAGTTAAAGCAAGATTACACATGGTCGCTTCCATTATACTCTATTGTCCGCATTAGCAGATTGTATTATCCATATAATACTCTTTGTTAATGAGGCTCTCGGAGTGGGGCGTTACACGCAATTGAGAATGTACTTCCTAAATCTCCAGATAAGAAGTATTGACTCCCGAACCACTGGATCGAAGGCGAAAAATGATTCCAACTCTCTAAGTATCAGCATTGTCCCGACAATGCTGGGAAATCCTTCTATTTTCTAATTATCAGTGTTACCCTAGCAACATCGAGAGGCTATCAAATTTTCTAGGTACCAATGTTTCCCTAACAACACCGGAAAGGTTTTGAATTGTCAGATAGGTGGAAAATCAATCCTCGCTTTCCAATAATCAGCATTGCAATAGTAATGTTGAAAATTCTCCTACTCTCAAGTACTAGTATTGCCCCAACAACACTGGGTAGTAGACCGACATTACGAATATCGGAGTTTCCCCAGCAACGTCAAGAGATATTTAACATAAAAAATTGAAAGGAAAATTGGTTCGGCCACCTAGGCGTCTATGTTTCCCTAGTAACATTGGGAACTCTAGACCGTCATAACGGTAAGAGAATCATACTCCTTAGAACTTACTATTGCCCAAAAATAGGCGATAGCATAAAGAACTTACTATCATCTAGAGATAGATGATATTAGGACGAACTAACCATTGCCTAGAGATAGATGACGACGGAAGGCATTTTTAGAATCAAATCATTAACACACCAGTTTTCGAAGACAGAAGAAGGTGCTTGACCGATTTCTTAAATTCTAACCTACAATATTCCAACATAGCCCGAAGAATGGAAATGTCAAGAGTGAGTAGCTCATCTTCCAAGAATCTAATACTGCTCGGAGACTAGTGATGTCAGGAAGGATAACCCTCAACTATCATAGATTTTCCTTGGCTTAGACATTAGCAGCTCTTAGAATAATCAGCTATGTAGAGGTTGATCAAGTACTTCAACTCTTGCTTATAAAAAACCAACTATTATCCGTAGACAGATAACAACAAGGAGAGAGCGCTTGGAATCGAGTAAGTAAACCATTTTTCTCGAAGATTGAAACCGATGACTAAGGACAGAAATCCACAACAGTGCTAATAGCCCAACAAAATGCATATGGCCCGAAACAAGCAGGGATAATTGTCACAGATTCAAGAGAAGCACTACCAAACTCTATCAGTCCATGATCAGGATGGGAAGAGCGTAGTAATATGAGAACAATGTAATGACTCAATCCACAATGTCTAATTTTCTTTAAGGTCCTAGAGTATGGCACTTGCAAATATTGAGTTTTGCAAATGGAAATCAGATTGGAGCAAAAGTCAATCGGAGGAAATTTGACCTATGCGAATAAGAATAACCTGTAATTGGTTAAACAATGGCCTTGCATCGCTAAGGGGAACACTTGACAGTTATAAACAATGGTAAGTAACGGAAAAGCCTAAGACTCTCATTCTTCTAGAATGTGGCATAGCCTGGAGTTGGAAAATGTTAAGAAAGCAGCTATGTTGGGTTAAGAGGAATCTAACCAACAATACAGGATCATAAGAATGATTTGATTTCACCTTGTAGGACTTTAATGCCACTCGGAGACTAACAGCTCTAAGGAAAGACTCTTATGATCCAATCATTGAAGTTCTAGTTTCCAATGACTAAAACTAGTACCCAACTTGAACACAATACCACCAATTCGATGGGAAATTCGACTTAAACTACTGGAACGACTAAAAAATTGATCCTTGCCTTTTAAAAATCGATGTTGCTCAAGAAACATTGGGAAGGGCCAAAACCGCTAGATCGAAGGGAAAATTGATCAAAACCTCACAAGTATCGATGTTTCCCCGGCAATTTCGAGCAGCTCCCTTATTTACTAAGTACTAGCCTTGCCCTAGCAATGCCGTGAAAACTTTATATTTTCTAAGTACCAGTGTTGCCCTAGCAATGCTGAGTCTACTTTTTATTTACCGGTGTTGCCTCGCCAATATTGGGAAACTTTCTATTTTCTATGTAACGGTGTTGCCTTGGCAATGCTAGGAAAATTTCAAATTGCAGGTCGATGAAAAACACTCACAGCACTAAACCATCGATGCACTAGCTTCCAAAGATAAAAGTTGGTGCTCAACTGAGTTTCCACCTTTGTCTCTAGAAAACTGTTGTTGCTCGAAAATAGGCAACAATAGGAAGACATAACCATTCATCGGCCAATCAAATGGTTCAGCTCTTTATCATAGGAATCAACCATTGCCTAGAGATAAAGAAGCATCGAAGGAAAATCCCGAGGATCGAATAGATCGTGTTATAGTAAACCGGTGCACAACTGAATTTCCAGTATTCAACTTAAAAAGTGTTTTGATGCAGCCCAAAGATAAGTAGCCTCAAAAAATGTTGCTTGGAACCAAGCAACTAAATCACTAGTTCTCGAAGATATGAACTAACATGTGAACATGGCTTCTATGATGATGATAGCAGTCAAGCAAGGCACACATGACAAAGGGAAAGCGGGAAAAAATGGAATGTCGAGAGTTAAATCACCAAACTTCCTTAATCTCAGAGTAAGATTAAGAACCAGATTGGGTGCAATTGAATCATTTTCCTTAAAACACTCCACCTCTCACAAATGCCTAAATGCAGGTGTTCGAAATAGGTAGTCCCATGAATAGGGATAGGAGCACAAATACGTGGCTAAAGGAAACCTAACCAAGTCCAAACACTAATAATCATGAAGTTGATTAGATAACTGTCCTTTTTCAGGAAAAAGGGCGTTTAGGCAACAAATTCCCACTTAGGGAAATGAAGGTATTAACATTTAGTAACTCGACATTGACCAAAGACAGGGGACGTTGAGAAGGAACTAACTTCCCTCCCCCGGGAATATGGCATTGCCGAAAGATAGATGGTGCTAGAAAGGAAAAAATCAACTCTAGGAATTTGTCATTGCTCGAAGATAGGCGATGACAGGGAGAGGAAATACCTAGTCTCAAGAATTCATTGTTGCTTGGAGATCGATAATAGTGAAAAGGTTCTCAAAACTAAACAAGGAATAAGGTAGATAGTTTAGCTTCGACTTGCATAAATTTTCCATTGCTTGAAGTCTGGCGATGACAAGAAGGATTGATAACCGACTTATGGACCAACCTGATCAGTTGGTTCCAACTTACCTGAATATGCCATCGCTTGAAGTTTGCTGTGATGACCACCCTACACCTATGATGCAGAAGGCTGTCAAAGGAAAGAAATAGAAATAATGTTGAGGAATAGGAAAGAAGTGAAGAGAATAGAAGAAAAGTGGAAGGAATAAAACATTACATAATTACATAATCTTTCGTATATCTCACATCGCAACAGATAAAATATAATAGTCATCAAAGAAATAAAACTAATGGGACAATAATAACTGAATGAATCGCAGAATTATACAGACACCTAAAGTTACACAAAAAAGTAATAGAGTTTATACAGTTGATAAATAAACTCATTGTCTCTAATAACAGTAATTAACACTGTCAAGGCTCTACAGTGTCATACAACGGAATAAAAAATAATAAGTCTAAAATATATATATGAGAAAGCACCCCCCAACTAGTTCATCTATACAGCCCCTAGTGTTGTTATACATGCTATCTAATCTATTCATTTAAGAGCACCCGAGATAATAAGAAGCAAAGCAAAAAAGCTCGAGCCAGACAATGATTTAATGTGACCAAAAAACAATCTCAAAATACTATAAAAATCAACATAGTATGTGGAACGGAAGGTATACTAATGATACATGATATGTCCTGCAACCAAAGAGTTAGCACATAACATTGATAATGTGCTACCATATAAACGTCATCAAGGGTACTCCATACTCAGCAAACTGTTAGGGTGTCTAGGTATCTCCATCCATAATACCTACTCTATACTAAGTAATAATCAAGGTGTCTAGGCATTACTATGCCTAATACGTACTCGTGTGACATCCCTAAAGTAACAAGTGGCTAGTGAATAACCATATAACATAGTATCCATCAAACGGTACAAATTTTCAATCATTATGCTATAGACAGATGATAATTTGTATGATCATTCTTCCCCAAAGGATTAATGAATACAAATCCCGATTTTTAATTGTACTTTTGTATCTCGTAGCCCAAAGCTGGATACACGACCCAAATCTACTGGCCCAAGGTATACGGATCCAATCAACTGTTCTACGGGTGACCCTAAAAGTAATACCCGATTTGAGTAAAAAAGAAAACACTCCAAGTACCAACGATCCAGTAGCACCTGTCTGCATTCTCTTCCTTGTTTCATCCATTTTCATGATTAAATCATACTGCATCCTATCCACGGATCACCTTCAAAGAAGCTGCCCATGTGAAACTCATCATGACGCCCATCGACATCAACCTCCAACCTCAAAACCTAACTCTACGCACCACCAAGCTACTCACCCAAAGCCCGAGAATTTCAACCTCAGAACCAACCTTTATGCACCACCAAGCTACTCATCCGAAGAACTAGACCATCATGTCAAAAACGTCGCATCGTCGTGATTATTGAAAGCACTCGTCGAAGAGCAATTCATCAAGACACAGAGTCAGCCACACGTACTAATCATCATATCATGCTCCCCAAAGTCCCCTCACCATCCATGTCAAAGATCGACCAAATCGACCATCATTAATAGTGATGGGTACTGACCACTCTACAATCTTCAATACCAACCACTTTAGTCCTGCACTTAGCCAAAAATGGATAAGTACTGACCAACTGTAAACATTTAGAATCTATTCTGAAGTCTGAAGCTTGTCCAAATCCATCATCTTCCATCCTCAGATATGTTGCACACATTCTAGCATTCTCTTACAAATTATCCTAATTGTTTGGGTTTTCGATCAAAAGGACGAAACCATAACGCACAGAATATTCCCTAATGCTGGATCGCCAATAAATCAGCATTTTCAACTTAACAACCAAACCGATATACATGCATTTAACAAGCATATAAATGTCTATAATAGTATATGTATACTATGTATAATCCATCGATCTTAATGAATGTGGGAAATCACATCAATAATAGCTCAAATCTAACAATTCCTAACAATGGCATTTTGATGGAAACTAAATGATATTTTTTATAAATCATTTAAAAATAATTTGATTTTATTTTATAAAAAATCTAACAGACATATAAGTATAGGAAAATAAAATTTAAAAATCAAAAATCATTCCCGAGCGTCAATCTAATACCATATAACCAATCATAGTATGGTGAGAGACAATATCACTCACCTTATCCAAATCTATCAAAACCAACACCAAGTCATAGAGCTGTCCATCACGAGTGCAAGTAGGAAATTGCACTAAAAACGGACATCGTATGCAGAAGATATGCAATATATAAGCTTTGAGATTATATAAATTATTAATTAACTTAAGTAATAGTTAACCTAAATTAATTACCGAGATTTAATCCATATTTTCCAAATAACCTATACATGCCATGCACATGAACCTAATACCCAATTGCTTCTTCCTTCGATTTTCCTAAGCTACTCAACGAATCAATGAACCGAAAAATATAGGGTGATTCACTACGCACGTGCTTCACGACGAACCCAAAAAAATGAACCTCGACTACCCCTTTCCACTCGAGACCTAGCAACATGGCTTCCTCCCTTTATTTCAATGGATTTTTCTATGGCTCGTCAAGCACGACAAAACTTGGTGGCAAGGTGTATATCGGCAAGAGAAATTCGCCTGCCCCTCTGTTTCATCTTCCATCGATGTCGCCTTATATGATCTAAACCCTTGAATCAGCCTTGAAACTGTTGAGTCCCCAAATCATAACCGCACATGACCAACCCACCGTAGGATTGAAGCTCTTCCTCGTATGAGACCAACGAGAGTGGTTTCATGTTTTTTCATGCAGTATAACTCTCGATTTGGGTTTTTGAATAAATGGGAAGAGGTGGCCATTTTTCTAATAGAACAGTAATGGGTATTGAGAGAGGAGGGTTTAGATAAGGGTTGTTTATAATAATATATTATCTTTTTATTTGATTTCTCAAATAAATCGGTCATGCATTTTCAGCTTTGTATGATTAAACAGTGCATCCAATCACCACGAAACTTGTGTGCGTGCATTTCGTCATTTTTTGATCTAGATGGTATAAATTTGCCGCTATTTGAGATAGCACTTCGGGATGATAATTTCACACCTTTCGAGACCGTTTTGACCATCGAATAATCCATTCTCCAGATATAGCGATCCTTATACTCATTTTGATTGGCAGTGTTGATACGAACTCAATAGAAATGGTCAAAAGTCCTGATTCAATCGTAAGTAAAAAAAATCATATTTTTAGGACTGTTAATTAATTAACGATTCAATATTTGAATACATTATCTTTATAATACGGGTCATTACATTTTCCACTCCTTAACAGGATTTCGTCCTGAAAATGTCAAGGACGAAGCAATACAACCCAATACCCTCACATAAGCAATAATACAAGAGAATCATCACTTATCAACTCACCTAATGATCACAGAAAGCGAAGGAACAAAGGGAATAGACTTGGAATTAGTTTGAGCCATCATACTCATCCCTAAGTACAATCGCTTTCAAATCCAAAATCAATGTGGCTAAGCCAAACATCTAAGTTATGCACTTATTTCCAAAGAAACAGATAATGGAAAATAAAAGCACCAACTTCATAATTGAAAGGCAAGTCGACCAAATGTCATACATTTTCGACTCTCGTTACTATCAGCAAAGTCTAATATCATATACGTTGACTTTTCTTTCAATTTTGGCTTATGTCATGAAAAATTTCGACAGCGCTTCCTTTGCGCGGTTAGGTCTGGGAAAAACCTCGATACTACATAAATATATATATACATCTCATATCCCTAAATATACTAGATCATATATAGAAATTCTCTCAAATAAGTATGCTATATCAAATCATAACTATCCCATATGCCTAACAACCACACAAACATAGGCTATCATCTCAAATGCTAACAATACAATAAAACACCATTCATAAGATCTATCATCATAAGTAACATCCATGCCTATCCTAACATGCGGAATACTAAATTATCTAGTATAAATCATCGAATGTGATATCTAGTATAAAAGCCGGTGATAAAAATGAAATCACACCTCCCAAAGTGCTCTGGATAAGCTGTCTTCATTCTCTTCTCCTTCTCCCATATCCTATCATTTTCACTTTTGCTCCACTGAACCTCTACTACTCCACTGCCCTCCTTATAACCTGATTCATATCTCATCTATCGATACAAATATGCCTACAAGTTCTCAAAGTCCATGGTTCAGTCTCGATATCATAAATTCGATTCGATGCCAAATATCCAAAAGTCTTATGTAAGTTCTCCCAAAACCCACCACCGGACAAAGGGTCTCGACCATTTACAATGCTCTAGGCATAAATGGAATCACAATATCCATCCTACATATGACTTATCAACCACGGATGCCATTCTATTGGAATTAAGGAATATAAACCTAGAATTTTTTTGTTAACCAACGACTATGACTCAAACGATATCATGCTAACCTCAGTTATGGGCAATCCATCGATGCAGTCTGTGAATATATGTTCCCATTACTGTTGAACAAACAACCTCAGTCGGGTCCACACTAAATCACCTCTACAGACACTACTTGCTCTTATAATTTAGCCGTGATCTTCACTAGTCTAGCCTAATGCCTCTGACTAGTACCAATCCGCTAATTCAAAGTAAGTCATGGTTAAACTAGCCATCATCTTTCTCCATAGCTTATCGAATTCTGAAGTCCTAACTAGAAATAAACTGAAGCATTGTCCACTCTAGGAATATCACTCCTAGTCAAGTGCCATAAGTGTGTGTATTATTAACTCCTCATTCCCACTCAGAATAAGTAACATCAGCGCCCTAGTCAACCTCTAGATTAGACTGACTAACCGCGTTCGCACCTTGCATTTGAAATAAAAGTCTGATCCTCTCCTATCAAATGGGTCAATGATGTTGCTAACTTGGATCTATTAAAATTCAGGACTACCTTCATAACTACAAGATTTACAGCGATGTCCTACATTAAAACAACGTGACCCAAGTATCTTACTTCCCTCCTTTAAAGCGATGCTACCAAAAATTCATCATCATTCGATGTTTTCTCGACACCTTCAATACAATCACTAATCATGCCTTATGCTCCTCTTTTGTCCATGGATAGATGAAAGTATCATCAACAAGCACAAGCACAAACCTACTCAAGTGATCTCATGGAACACAGTCCAAGAAATCAAAAAATTATGCAATGAGTTGGTTTGTCCGAATTTCATAACCAGCCAATCAAAAATCAAGGTAGCATACGTAACACTATAATTGGCACACTCTCCCAAAATACCACTATAATTGGCACACTCTCCCAAAATACTCTTAGTTGGTGAAACCTCATCGCAAGCTCCAACTAAGAGAACATTCTCGTGCCTTGGAGCTTATCGAACAAGCCATCAACAAATGGAAATAGAAACTTATTCGTCATCTCACTCAGCTCATGACGGCTAACAAGCATCTTCAAAGAGCCATCGACCCACGTGGCGAACACTATAAGTGCATCCCACTCAAATATACTCCTATGAGTGAACCTTTGTCTCAGTAGGCTATTCATTGACACCTTTAATTCCCTTTGCTCTTTGTACATCAAATGCCTTAAAGGCATAACTACTAGTCAAGTACGTCTAACTAGATCGATATGAAACTCAATCCCTATTTGGTGGAAATCTGGTCATCGCATCAAATGTGTCCAGCCGCTCTCTAGCTACAGGCATAGAAGACAATCCATCCGGTGAAGTCTCAAGCCAATATAGAAAGCTAACCATAACCCTATCCTCCAGTAGGTAGCCAATGACTATTATCGCCCACCCCTCCAGCCCCAATTATCACCAACAGTCTCTCATAATCCACCACTATTCCGTACCACTTTAGCCAGTCTATTGCCAGACCATAATGTCAAACCCAATTAAACCCAAAACAATCATTAACAAACAAACACCATTACTGGATAAGGCTAGGTCTAGACAAACCATGTGCAAGCTAAGGCTAAATAATACATGTTGTAACATTTCCCATTTCGAGGCCAGAAATTAAGCACTACGGATGTTGTAGTCATCCATAGTATTGATTTTTGATGACAAATGTAAAATGTTATACACGTATAACCTGGCTAAGCCCAAAACAAGGTTCGTCATAATCTAAAGGTCGGTCAACATATTTTGGTCTCAATCCCAATCTATCTACAAATCACTAGACATGAAGGAAAATGAAATCTCAACGTTGAATAGAACATGTATGGAAATGCCATAAATTGGAAGCATACCCTGGGTAGCAATGCCATTTCCCTTCTCTTTCATCGATGGATCAAATGACAAATCGGGACGACAATCAATACATATGCTTCCATTATCTGCACCTACTTAACAGGTTTACGAAAATCCTTCACAGGATAACGCTCTCAAGTCGTAAAGCCCTCTCGATCAACTTCTCAAAGCTTTAGTCAGTATGATCAACTAATCGCTTCCTATGATGGTTACTCAACCCAATGATAAATTCTCTATTCATTTTGAATGGTGTATCAATGGAAGAAAGACCATACTTCGATAGCTCATCAAATTCGTTCATATACACCGACACAGAAATATCGCCGTACTTTAAGTTGGCGAACTTCCTAAATAAATTTTACTTTTGAAAAGTCGAGATAAACTACCTTCGATGTGAACTTTAAATTATTCCCAAGTAAAATGGTCCTTGAGAATCGAAGCTATAAGGATGCTCCACATGTTATTTGTTCATCCCAGGAGTCATCTAGAGGTTAACTTCTACCTCATTACATCATCTAACTCTAAGTTATCAAAGATCCTTTCGCAAATATTCTTCCCGTCTGGCACCTCAATAGCTGTTTGAACGGCCAATTTTTCTATCGGTTAGAAATTAGCCGAAAATTTTTAAACAAAAATTTAGTCGCAAGCGCATGGTGTACAATTTTAGTACGTGGCGAGTACGGATCAATCTACAGGGAATTGTTTAGATTTTAAAATTTTCTATTCAATCAAATTAAACAAAACTTGAGATTGTGATTAGCTAAAGATGTAAAACAAAAGGCTAGAAAAAAAGTGATGGAAAATATGAGATGAGAAAACAATTTAGAGACAAATCCTCTCTCATACTTTTGTGAATCAAC
This sequence comes from Allium cepa, assembly GCA_030765085.1. Classification (NCBI taxonomy): domain Eukaryota; kingdom Viridiplantae; phylum Streptophyta; class Magnoliopsida; order Asparagales; family Amaryllidaceae; genus Allium; species Allium cepa. The sequence goes on from CM060946.1 coordinate 78,474,714, forward strand.
ATAAAAATATTTTATGATCTCTATTTTTGATACTAAGTGGAATTAGTGATGTATTTATCAAAAGTATGGTTTATTTATGTTATTGGTTAACATAACTTAAACCATCAAACTATAATACAACTACCAAAGCCACTTATCAGTTTCCATAAAAATGAAGTCAAAGCAAAAGCGATTTTAAGTATGATCTATTTACTATTTATTTAGTAATATAGATCATCAAATCTTGTTTCTACCTTAATTTCATAATAAAAAATCAATTAGTAAAATAATGATGTAAATTGTTGTTTATATTTGAATAACAATAACCAATTTGTAAATACAACATAGGCTATCAAATTCATTTTTATAAACTTACATTAACATTTACTTCTCATGAAGCATAATAGAGACCATAAATCACCAAATATGTTGAATTTTCATAATTTTAGAGAGCTTCATTACCCCTAAATTGAAGGGGTTTAGCTACTCATTTGTGTTATCAAATCAACACATGTAAATTTCAGTATTTGAATAAAATCAAAGAAGTTAAGAGCCAATTAGAATAAAAGTAGATCTAAACTAGTCGCACAAAAGTAAAACTAAGCTACTAACATTAAATGAAAGAGTATGTAAATAAAAATGAAAAAGGAAATAAAATAAGAAAAAAGAAGTAAAAGAACAAGAGGCTTAGGAAGCCATTTCATTTCATATTTCATTTGAAGCTACAACCCGTATCCTAATTTCCTAAATAATTAAAAGAGAGAATATTCATTACATGTACATAAAAAGGCTATTTACATAAGCATAAAACCCTAATCCATATTTTAAGGGGTTCCCAAAATATCTTTTAGGAAGTGTGGCCACTAAGTAATCATTAGTCTCTAATTAATCCATCATTAAGTATACATGAAACCTTAACGTCTACTAACTGGTCCATTAGCTTCTAGTTATAGATTAAGGTAAGTGGGTAGGTGGGTACTCCATGATGCATGGTTTGAATTATTTCCATCTTCATTCCTTTGTTTCCCTCGTTGTGCATGCATATCTTCATGAAACACCTTCATATTTCCATCCAAAATATTACTATAATTATAAAGAAAATGTGCAAGTAAACAAAGTTAATTCATGCACAAAATAACTATTTTACCCCCCCCCCCGTTGATGTATGAATGATGACTTGAAAGCATATTTGAAATTTTGTTTTAAACATGTAAAAATACCTAGTTATGACATTTATTTAAGTAAAAATAGATTAAATATGGATGTAAATATATGCATATTTACATGCACATCAAATACCCCCACCGTATCTTTTTATTCGTCCTCGAATAAAGAACTAAGATAAATCTGTTTTCATAGGAAACACGATTGCATTAAACATATGAAACAAGCCATTAAATCTCTAGGTGTCCCTAATAGGACGAGTGTTGTCTCGTGAGGGTTTTAAGCGGATACTACATGTTAACAAGATTTCTTGTCAATTCCCCAAATTTATTCCAAGTAGTATGAATGGATTGGTTTGAGTGAAGGAGGTGATATCCTTAAGAATTGCCTTTATATCTAGCTTCACTTATAGTTGGATCTTGGGTCAGACCTTTCAACGTTGTCGAAAGGTATAGACTTTTAGTTAGAGAACCTTTCGTCTTAATTGAACTTAAATGGGGTCTCCCGCCAAAGCTTTCATTTTGGTTAAGTTGAAGTTCCTTGAGTTTGTCCTTTTAAGGTTGGTTTTTGTCTTGTTGAAAGGTTAGGATGATTGACCTCCTTGGGTTTAAGTGGAATATCAAACTCCTTGGTGAATATGTAGAAGCTTTCGACCTTGTCGAAAGGTCAAGTACTTATATGACATGTCTTTGATCCTTGTCGAAAGGTTTAGGATCGGCCTCTTTTATATTAAGCCTTGTAAGTCTAGGTATCTATACTTGAAGAGCCGACATTGACATAGTCAAAAGGTTTTGGCCTCAAAGCTAATCACTTCGAAAGTTTGCCAATGATGTTTATACCAAATGTATTATCAACCTTATCGAAAGGTTTAATCTATCGGGTAAAGGGCTTCAAAAGGTTTCGGTAGTTACTTATAGTAGAAGTGTTGTCGACAAGGTCGACAAGAACCTTTCGGTGATATTGAACCTGAAATTAGAAATTAATCCAATAGAAGTATATTCAAACAGTAAAGTAATTAATAGAGCATAAGACTTCCCTCTTCATCCATGCAAAACTCTAATTTTATTTAATACCCAAATTAGTACCCAATTAGGGTTACAATATTTCGATTTAGAAAGTACAAGGTTAGAATGAGGGAATTCGAATCTCCAGAAGAGGACCCCTTGGGTCTTATTTATAGATGCAGGCGGCCCTCCTTTGAATCCATGCTCTCGACTAGGTCGGAAGGTCTCCTTTTATATGCAGCTTTCAAACTTTTGACTTTGTCGAAAGGTTTGCCTTTCATATACTATTATGGGCCTTTCGACTTAGTTGAAAGGTTTGCTTCTCTTTATGCCTTCATAAACCTTTTGACTTTGTCAAAGGATTTGCCTTCTTTATACTACTGTGAACCTTTTGATCTTATCGGAAGGTTGCTCTTCTCTTGGTTGTCGTGAACCCTTCTCCCTTGTCGGAAGGTTGCCCTTCGAGAGCTATGCTTTCCTTCAACATTGTTGAAAGGTAGTCTTTCACTCTTTGTTGACTCGTGAGTGCTACTTTCTTTACAAACCTTTCATTATTGTTGAAAAGTAACCTAGATGTGATTCAAATGGTTCGAAAGGCTTGTCATGCTTTTGAAAAGGTTACCATGTAGTTGCTCACACTTGCTTTAAATTCTTCATCCCCTTCGAAAGGTAAGAACACCTTAGATACTTGAGATAAAACCTTTCGACTCCTTCGAAAGGTTTGATGCTAATGCATTATAATGACTGCATCCCTTCGACACCTTCAAAAGGCTTGCGCTGTGCTCCTTTTCCTTTGTCTTTGTTGAAAGACCTTTCGACTTAGTCGAAAGGTGGATTTTTTGCGTAACATTTTCCTCCCCCAAATTTGAAGGGACGCTCTTAAATTTCCAAGTCATCTTTGTTGAAAGGTATAAAACTCCCCACCTCTTTGCCTTCCCGCGTTGATCTGGGATGTCCACTTAAATCTGATCTACGGTTGAGAATGTTGGCGGCTTTCCTTATATAACATTCTCCTCCTCTTTCTTCCTCTTTACCTGAAATTGAAATCATTGTGCACAAGTAAAAGAATTCCCCAAAATCTTTTGTATCTCAATTTCCAACCACAAGGTAATTCTTGAATTTGTTTCTTAATTTTAGTTTAATCTCCACTCTTATCGGTCTTTAATCAAATTTCCAGTTTTCTAAATCCAAAATTGAAATCCAATTTTAATTTGGTTTTCTGAAGAAATTTTTTTCTCTAAAATCGATTTCTAACAAAATTCATTTGTCGCTTTGGATTTTAAGATGCTGATGTTTGATAAAGGAAAATCCTCTTATTGGGTTTAATTTTTAATCCAAAGTCCCTAAATTTAGCTTCATGTTTTTAATCCTAGGTTTTTTGACTGGTTGATAATTTTTATTCTCCTCCGAAATCGAATTAGATGGATTACAGATGAAATCAATTTTGTTAATGGGTTTGTTTTATTTGTTCTTCATGAAGAATTTGAAAATTGCATTTATTATTGTGTTTGGGTTTGGTTAAACCTGATATGATAACCTGGAACCCACTAGTGCATAATTTGGCAATGCAAAATGACCTTCCTACCACTTCGAAAGAGATTGAGGCAGCAACAACAAATTTTCCCTTTTGTACCTTTCGGCAACGAAATATGGATAAGGTTGAAGAGTTTTGAACCTTTCAACTACTTGCTTTTAACAAGGTTGAAATTCTTTAACCTTAGAGTTGCTTATGCCCATCTTTGTCGAAACGTTTAAAGTACGCATGAGCCAAACCTGAAACCTTTCGACTTCAATGGTTATGACATATTTTGATAACTTAGACCAGACCTTTTGAGAACATCAACAATATCAATATTTTCTAACTTAGGAATTTTAAGGTTTTGGGTTTGACCATGTCGAATGGTCATGTCACTTGGCTTTATGTTACATTTAGAGTAGATTCTGGTTTCCTAGTGCTTCTGACATTGTTGAAAGGTGATGAATGGGTTGATGTTGCATTTTTTCCTTTCAAACTTGTCGATAGCTTAAGGAAGTTATATTTTTACTTGCTTTTTCGACATTGTTGGAGTATGATGCTTAAGGTTGATGTCATTGTCCTTTTGACATTATCGAAAGCTTAAATTGCTAACCTTTTGACATTGCCGAAAGCTTGATCTATAACCCTTCGACTTTACTGAAAGCCTTCATTATATACCTTTCGACTTTGTTGAAAGCTTTTACCGTAAATCTTTCGACTTTGTCAAAAGATTTCATTATAAACCTTTCGACTTTGTTGAAAGCTGCAACTGTTAATTTTTTACTCAAACTTTTTGCACCATCTTCCAAACCTTGTGTATGTTTTCATGCTTAAGTTATCTAAGAAAACTTATTTAGCTTTTAATTCTTGATTTCTTTTTAAATTCGTAATTGATTAAGAGTTTTTAATTAAAACATTTTCACCCGGCAGAACCATGAGCTCTACAAAGATTGAAGCCACTGCTAAGCAATCTTCCATCGAGTCTCAAAGTGAAATAAATGCCATGCTGAAAGACTTTGGAAACACCGGGATTGAAGCCATCCCTGCTAAACCCAATGATACTATAGACAACCCCCCAGAATGATATTTCGCATATACGACCATCCACATATGGCATGGTGACTTTCTTCCATTTCTTGAGTTCTTTCTCTCCTACTTGTCTCACATTGGCATTTCTCTAATACAATTTTATCCCATTGTTTATACCCATCTTTTATCTCTTGAAATGCTGGTGTTGGAATCCAGACTTCCTTCGCTCAATCTTGAAGTTTTAAACTCCTTGACAAAGCTGGCAAAGTAAAGCAAAATTAACAAGAAAATATATAGAGTTAATGTATATAAGAAGCTGATGTTGGATGGAATCAACAAGTTTAAGGATTGGGAAAACCAATTTTTCTTTGTCAAATGCATTGCGGATGTTCAAGGGGCCTTTGCCTCCCCTCGTAAGTCTATTTAATGTTGTCCGTGGTTTTCTATATGTTGTCTATCTATTTAGTTCCCTCCAAGGCTATCGTATCCATAAGTGTCACTGCTCCTCCTTCATCATACGCGGATGTGACATTAGTCCCGGAGGCTTTTCCTAGGTCCAAGAAATTTAAAAAAAGAAACCTAACAGTGCATCTCGAAGACGCTCCTACAGCGAAAGTATCAAAAGTCATTGATGTGGAGGTGGAAGAAAAGCAAACATCTCTAAAGAAAGCTTCAAAGAGCCCCACTGTTGAAGCTTCTTAAGATCAAACAGAGAAAACTCCACCTTCTCCGAAACCCTTTCTCGTATAACCATCACTGATTCCCCAGCTGCAGTTACGCAAATGTAGCTTTCTCTTTTACAGTCTCCTTCTAAGGCGTAGATCCCTTCGGAATCGTCATCTTCCGTTCCTCTGCCAACTACTTTCAATGAAATCGTTGAGTTTATCCTTCATTCATAAGCTTTATCTTCTTCTTATCTTTCGTTATTTAGCTCAAACTTGGCAGAAAAACACCGCTCTCTCATGGAGCAACAACTTTTGGTAAGCTTTCATCCCGACTAACCCTATTATCTTTCGATCTTTCTAATCGCTAACTTATGTTACACTTCTTGTTGCAGATTTCTAGGAACTGGATTTCCTTTTATGAACTTGTCTCTAGGCTCTCTTCTGGATCCTCCAGGATACAAAAGGAAAATGCTAACCTAAAAAGTCAAATATCTTCACTGACCGCTGCTCAAAATGATTCCTCTTCTGAGTTTTGGGGCGAATCAAGGCGTCCCTCACCAGGGCTGAGGACGATCTAGAAGCAGAGAGGAAAGCACATTGACTTACCTTCGATGAAATTTTTTCAAGGGAGTTGTCTTTGAAGGATTTGGAGGAGGAGGAAACTCGCTTGGTTAATAAGAATACTCTACTGAAAGCCAAATTCAAGAGAACCAAAGCTTCACTTAAGCTTATCGTTCGAACCCTGTCTGATTTCCAAAAGCATGTCACTAAGTTTGTTAAATCCACCTTGGGGCCTATGATGCTGAATCATTATAAAGATGCCCTCACGCTCGCCTATGCAGACAACCGTGATCAATATCCTGACTTTGGCTTTCCTTCTCCTGGCCTAGTTTTAGCTAAAAGAGTCATGGACAAAATTGATCAAATTAGGCAGTGTACCGAGCCTGAAGGGGAGGAGGAGATCGTGAATGTAAACTAAGCTCACTCTTTTGATATCCTATCCTTCGACATTGAATCCAACTTTGAAGAAGAGGATGATAAAGACAAAGATCCTAAGGAGGAGGAAATGATAATGAGATTAACCAAGACGATGACGATGATGGTGATAATGATATAACCCCTCTGGAGGTCATGGCTTTGGTGGAGACAAAGGGGATCCATCCGGTGCCACAAAAAAGGATTGTGATGATCCAACTAAATCTTCTGAAAAAAGTCATCCTCTCACAATTATATGCCTCTAACATCCCCTGGACCATCTTCCCTTCCAAAGGAAGAAACTTCTCATGTCTATATCGAGGACTCATAAAGGAAAGAACACGCCCCCAGGCTTCCGTTCTAGTTTCATAGGTATGTGCTACTCTGTTTAAATGTCTTACACTTCAAAGATAATAATTAGTGATAAATCATTTGTCTTAGATAAGGAAGAAGTCAAATTTTCCCTCTATCACAAAACTTGAGAGAAAACATGCGAAAATTAACAAGTTATATAAAGAGTTAGACAAATAAATAAAGGAGCACAATGCTTTATCTGAGAACTGTCACAATCTTGATAGGGGTACCTATGCGCTAGTGTCTTTTAAATGTCAAAGGGCTGCTCTTTTACTAAATAGAGCGTGCCTTCGATGTAGCACTCTCTTGAAGGAGAACAGAGAGTTAATAACCCTATTTTGGATGGTGATTAAAGAAAGAGACATTTTAATTAATTTCTCGTATAGTGCATATTATATACACTATATCATAAATTTATCGTACTTAGGTGAATTCTGTGGGGATTTTCTTAGATGTTTTCACAAAAGATACTTAGACGAATTCGGTTCTTACCCGCATCCTGGAGGTTGTTGGAATTTACCACGGGTCAGATCGATTCCCCAAGATCTTCCCTCTGAAAAGCTTAAGTATTATAAGGATAAATTTGTTTCTGAGTTTTTCTCTAAGTTCATTTTGTTTGAACCGGATGAGTGATTGTAAATATGTAACAAGTAATTGATTTATGAATATCTATTTTGTTATGTTTTCTATGCTTAGCTTTTCTTTACTGTGTTATTTCAGATTATCAATTCTTTAGATCGTGTCATCCCAAGCGACCGCCTAAGTCAATATGTTAACTTGAGAGGATTTTACTCTAAAAATGCACCAACTTTAAAGACTTCGAAGTTAGCGAGATATTTTTTTCTTTGGGATTTACAAAAATTGTACTTGGAATACCCTCGTCTCCTCTTTGACTTCGTTGGTGTAGAAAAGGAATCATTCTTAAAAGAAATCCGAACATTCCATTCCAAGTTAATTTATGGACATGATAATCCATCGGCCAAAAAATGGGATTATAGTAAATGTCTTCCAGTTATAACTCCTGACGGAGTCACTATACCTTTTGACTCAACAGTCATGCTTTCAGCTAATACTTTAGATAAAGTTAGAAAAGTAGTCTCTCACCTTTAGATATAATGAAAGTATTTGTTGTACCTTTTGACTTTGTAGTAATTTCAATTGTAACCCATTACTGTAATGATAATGATATATCTTTCCCCAAATTTGATTATATCTCATTTCTTTTGTTTAAATAGGAGCCACAGTCATCTAAAACCTCACTTGCTTGAAAATTAACATCCCACATTAATACAGTCAGAGAGAGATTATTGATAGAGTATGGAGCGATTGTGGTTCATGATGAAGTATTATTAGAACGTTTTGGTGGCAACGTTGGAGCCTAAAATGGCACCAAAGATACCTTATCCAAAAAATCATAGCCAACAATCATAAGGATCACATTGACTATCTTGAGATTGAGATTAAGAGAAAAGATGATGCGATTATTATTGCTTAAATGACAAGTAAACTCGAATCCCACAATCGACCTCGATGAAAAGATTTCGGAACTCATCCAGCGAATAGGGGACTTAGAGTTAAAATTGAAATATAGTCAAGCTCAATATGCCGCTTTAGAATTCTTCTTAGGGAAAAAGACTCCAAATATTGATCTTCCGGTCTCTCAAGCAACCCCTCCCATTGTCAAGCCCACTAGGTGAAAACTTCTCGCGACATAGAAATTTCTATCCATGCGGAACCCTCCCTCGGGTTTAGATGATAACGTAGTTGGAAACTGGTGCCAGAGCATGAAATTTGAAATTGCAAAGTATTTCAATAAGAAGCAGAAAATCAAGTATTCCCAAACCATTAATAATGGTTACGCTGCTAGAAATCAAAAGCTTTAGCATGATAATTACTTGGTCGACCAACATGTTGCTGAGTTGGAAAGAGAAAATAAAACCCTTTTAGCTGCAAATAGGGCCTTTAACTGTGCCCTAAAACCCAACATTGATACTATCGATGATGAGAGCATTATAAAGAGAAAAGAAAAGAAGCTGAAAGAAGTTCTCCATGCAACAATCAATCGTGTTATAAATCCTTTAGTGACGTAGTTTCTTAATAAAGCAGCTCAAGATTTGTAATTTATTTATGTATTTGAGCCATGTAAATTTTCTATCTTGTATATAATTTCATTATTTGTAAATGGCTTTACAATTTATGTAAATTATTGGAATTTTGTAAATATCACCTGATTTTTTATCCTTTTGTATAATGTAACTTTAAATATGCCTTTAAATTGCTTATTTAGCGACTCTTGTGCTTGCTGAATCTTTTGTTACTCCTAGTCATTCTGATTTCCCAAAGAAACATGTAGCATAAAATATTTTTAATTGTTAGCTTGAAATTGACATATTTACCTATGTATATCATTTGCCTAGATTAGCAAATCATCTTGCTAACTATATAAAAAGTAACTTACTCAAAACATTAAGATCTCATCTTTAACCATGATGAGAAATGATCAAGGATTCAACTCCTTCCACCTGATTTAGGAATCCATGTCTGAAATTTTGAACTAGTAACTCTCTCACCCATTCCTTAACATTAATCGGATTTAAAAAGTTAGAAGCCCAAAGTTTCCATTCGGAAGATCTTACTAATGGGATTTTTGATAATATTCTTTAGCCTAGATTCAGACATTTTGAAATAGATAAAAATCCAAAGACCTCGTACCTAGATTATGGCTTAAATAAACATCTGTTTAAATTCCCAGATTAGGGTATAGTAAGTGAGTGATTGATAATAATCTGAAACCCAGATTTTTGTTTCTAGATAATGAAATATTTATGTGAAAGGTCCAAAACCTAGATTCCAATTTTAATTGTAGTGAACGATAATGTTTTCATGCCCTGATTTGGGCTTAGTAAAGATGGCGATTGATAGAATCTCAAAATTCATATTTGGGTATTTGTTATTGAGAATCAAATATGAGAATTCCGACGCTCCGATTTGAGCATTAGTAGATGATGTTAAAGAAGTCCCAAAACCTAGATTCGGGTATCAATATATGATGTTAAGAAAGTCCTGAAACCCAAATTCGGGTAATAGAAAGTGGATTCCATTCTACTCCTTTGTTTTCGTCTTCTTTGAAGTTCATGTACCCTCCAGGTTTTGAATATGTATAGAAATAATTTTATTGGCTGCCTCTTGAGCTAGGACGTCTTAGTCCATAATTGAATATGCTTATTATTGAGCTTGAACATCTAAGTTTAGTATGGATCGAGCTCATTTAGGCTAGGACATTTTAGTCCTTTTTTGACTGGGCCTCTTCTTGGGCCTAGACATTTTAGCCATTGTCTGATGCTCTTGATTAGCTCTTCTTAGAGGCTGGAAACATGGACATACTTGACCTTCCTCTAAGTGGCGTCCTACTCTGGCCCTTTTACGGCGTAGATAGGGGCTTGTTAGATGCTTTACCCTAGCCATCTTAGGCGCGGATAGAGGCTTACTCTGTCCTCCCTCCAAGAGGTGCCTTAACCTGTCCCTTTTGTGATGCGGTTAAGGGCTTGTTTGGTGCTCTACCCTGACCATCTTAGGTGCGGAAAGGCATACTCTGTCCTCCCTCCAGGAGGTTCCTTAACCTAGCCCTTTTGTGGCACAGTTAAGGGCTTGTTCGGTGCTTTACCCTGGCCATCTTAGGCGCGGATAGAGGCTTGCTCCATCCTCCCTCCAGGAGGTGCCTTAACCTGACCCTTTTGCGGCACGGTTAAGGGGTTGTTCAGTGCTCTAGCCCAGCAATCTTAGGTGCAGATAGAGGCTTACTCCGTCCTCCTCCAAGAGGTACTCTTCCGTGGCCATCTCGGTGTGGACATAGGCTTTTCTACCATCTTAGGTAGTACTACCATCTTATGTAGTATCCAAATTTGAGGAGCTTTTTCACTCCCAACCGTGTAGACTTTCTCTTTTTAGAAAGCTAATTTTATTAATCTTTTCTCAAGTTCTCTTTACAAATTCAGTGATCTTTCCTTGTCTAAAGATATTGATGATCATCCCCTCTAGGGCTTACAATGGTTGGTTTCATGAGCATTCATCATATGATAGTGACAGAAGGATCCTCCTAAGTTTCTTTCATGTTTTGGCTTTTTCTTTTGTGTTATCCAATAGTTAAGTTCATCCTTTGTAAGAAAGTAGACATTTTCCATTGATGTGGTTAAGTTGCGTTCTTTTAGAGTCTAGACTTGAAACTTGACTCTTGAGGATGATTCTTTAGCTTTTTTACTTTTCATCCTTATCATTTCATGCTCTTCGGTTATCTTCCTTTTTCCTACCCTTTGAATCTCTTGGGTTGGAAGTGCTCTCATTGCAGTTGGTTGCCATTTGTGCGCAAAGGTGTTGTAATCATTCATGATCTCTTCCTCAAAGATTATGCCCTTGGCATAATGGTGAATTGTTCTTCTCATTTGATTAAAGATATTGTCACTTCCTTTTGTTCTCTTTCCAAGTGCAAAGATTGGGTTAGGGCCAACATGAAAGGGGTCAGTCTCCATTTCTCAGGATCGTAAGATTCTACTTTCTTTTTATTTATAATCCTTAAGGCTTCGAGCCTCAGTCTCTATTCTTCGTCTTGATTAGAGTTGTTGATGTCTACTTGGGAGAATCTTATCAAGTGTGGTTCAAAAGACCCTTGTTCAGATCTTTTAAATCTTTTATCCATGATCAAGCCAAAGTGAATAAACTTGGAGTAGGATTAATCCAAAGGGAGTTAGAGAATAGTAGTGTTAGGGGGTTAAACAAGTTGGTGGTTCAGGCCCTCCTTCTAGCGCCAAAAATGTTAACAAGATTTCTTATGAACACCCCAAGTTATTTCAAGTAGTATGGATGGACTAGTTTGATTGAAAGGCGTGATACCCTTAAGAATTTCCTTTATATCTGGCTTCACTTGTAGTTGGATCTTGAGTCAGACATATCGATGTTGTCGAAAGGTCTAGACTTTGAATTAGAGAACCTTTCATCTTAAGTGAACATAAATGGGGTCTCCAGCCAAAGCTTTCCTTTTGGTTAAGTAAAATTTCCTTTAGTTTGTACTTTTAAGGTTGGTTGTTGTCTTGTCGAAAGGTTAGGACGATTGACCTCTTTGGGTTTATGTAGAATATCAAACTCCTTGGTGAATGTGTGAAAGTTTTCGCCCTTGTTGAAAGGTTAAGTAGTTATATGATGTGTCTTTGATGCTTTTCGAAAGGCTTAGGATTGGCCTCTTTTAGATTAAGCCTTGTAAGTCTGGGTATCTATACTTGAAGAGCTGACTTTCGCCTAGTCGAAAGGTTTTGGCCTCAAAGTTAATCACTTCGGAAGGTTGCCAATGATGTTTAGACCAAATGTATTATCAACCTTATCGAAAGGTTTAATCTGTAGGGTGAAGGGCTTCGATAGGTTGCAGTAATTACTTATAGCAGAAGTGTTGTCGACCTTATCGACAAGAACCTTTCGATGATATTAAACCTGAAATTAGAAATTGATCCAACAAAAGTATATTCAAACAGTGAAGTAACTAATAGAGCATAATACTTCCCTCTTTATCCATGTATACTCTAATCCTATTTAATTCCCAAATCAGTACCCAATTAAGGTTACAATGTTTCAATTTAGAAAGTACAAGATTAGAATGAGAGAATTCGGATCTCCAAAACAGGACCCCTTGGGTCTTATTTATAGATGCAGGCGGCCCTCCCTTCGACTCCATGCTCTCGACTGGGTCGCAAGGTCTCCCTTTTATATGCAGTATTGAACCTTTCGACTTTCATCTACTATTCTAGACCTTTCAACTTAGTCGATAGGTTTGCTTCTCTTTATGCCTTCATAAACCTTTTGACTTTATCGAAGGGTTTGCCTTCTTTATACTGATGTGAACCTTTCGACCTGATCGAAAGGTTGTTCTTCTCTTAGTTATTGTGAACCCTTCGACCTTGTCGAAAGGTTGCTCTTCAGGAGCTGTGCTTTTCTTCAATGTTGTCAAAAGTTTGTCTTTCACTCTTTGTTAACTCATGAGTGTTGCTTTCTTCATAAACCTTTCATCGTTGTCGAAAGGTAACCTGGATGTGCTTCAACCAGTTCGAAAGGCTTGTCATGCTTTTGAAAAGGTCATCAAATAGTTGCTCACACTTACTTTGACTTCTTCATCCCCTTTGAAAGGTAAGAACACCTTGGACGCTAGCGATGGAACCTTTCGACTCCTTCTAAAGGGTTGATGCTAATGCATTCTGATGACTGCATCCCTTTGACTCCTTCGGAAGGTTTGGCCTATGCTCCTTTTCCTTTTTTTATAAGACCTTTCGACTTAGTTGAAAGGTGAATTTTTTTTGTAACACTACCCAAAAAATCCGAATGCAACACGAGAAATTCCTAAATGCAAGATTTATTTAAAAAGAGATGGATGCAAGCTTTTGAAAATATTTACAATTGAAGAATTTGGTTTCAAATCGACACAAATAAGTTAAATTCAAGTTCTGGTCATTATCAAGAAATTTAAGTCCTTTTACTCGTCAAACTTCAAACAAAAATTAAGTAATCATCACAATTAGACTCCAGTTTGGCTAGTTGTTTCCGTTGATAACATAGTGCAACTATGAAGCAAATCCTTAACTAAATATCAGTTTTTCAAAGTGGTATTTTCATTTCTTTTGAATAACAAGTCAAATCAAATAAGTAAAAATAGTGCTTGGATTTCACTTGCTTACTCTCTCTCTCTCTCTCTCTTTATTTGAAGTTTTATTGATATTAATAATATTTTCATATGCCTAACTCAGAAAACTGAGGCCAGATATATGACCCATGAACTATATTTTTGTCTTACGTGAAAGGAATACAGAGCATGGCAAGTGCACACACAAGTTTGTACACTCATCGACTGTAGGCATTACTAATGGAAGAATATTTATATACATACACCTAACTCAAATAAACTGAGGCCAAATACACTGATCATGCACTGCCTTTTGGGCTACGTGAGAATGGTACAGAGTATGACGAGTGAACACACAAGAGCGTAAACACATGACCCTAAGTGTTAATAAAATATTTATACACAAAAAATATATTTTTTTCTTTATTTTTTTTACTTTTTTTATGAAGATAGAGTTTTACAATATCATCATGGCATTACGTAATTTAAAAGATTTAAAATGTTATCGCCTTTACTTTAAATCAACCACTTATTTAAACGAAGATTTCAAGTAGGATGTACTTCATACTTATCACCCATGAACCTTCCAATGTACTAGTTAAACCATTGTTACTTGTAATCAAACTTTATTTTTATTTTTTGTTAAGACAAATAAATTTTCAAAAATTTCAATTTAATAACCAAAACGTATACCTATCCTATAGTGTTTCTTCAAAAATAAATCAAAATGCTAAACAAAAGAAATTCTATTTTTAGGATTTTTGTTTTTGAACTTTTATTAAGTTTTGGAAAGAAAATGAAAAAAAATAAACCATTAAACATAAAAAATAAAGATGACCCCCCCCCACACACACACTTGATTTTGACTGTGCCCACGGTCAGTGCATGATATAATGAGTGTAACGAGGAAAAATATCTACATATTGACAAAAGAGGGTTAACATTTCTTATTAGAAGTAGCATGACTCATGAAGATCATGAGCTCCTCTTCTTGATCATACGACAACTTAAAGAATGGTTTCAAATGATGACCATTGACTTTGAAAATCGATCCATCCCTAGTGTTTCGTATTTCTATGGCACAGCTTGGAAAAACAATTCATAACACAAATGGTCCGGTCCATCTCGATTTTTGTTTCCCAAGAAATAAATGAAGTCTAGAGTCATATAAAAGAACTTTCTGGCTTGGTGAAAACGTTTTTCTTAGGATTGACTTGTCATGAAAAAAATTATATTCTTTCTTTGTAAGTCTTTTCATTTTCATACGCATCATTCCTAAGTTCATCTAGTTCATTGAGTTGAAGTTTTCAGTTTTTGCCAGCTTTTTCAAGATCAACATTTAAGTTCTTTATTGCCCACAACGCTTTTGTTCAATTTCAACAAGTAAATGGCAAGCTTTCCCACAAATTAAACGAAATGAGGACATCCCAATGTTAGTTTTAAAAGCAGTATGGTAAGCCCAAAGCGCATCGGTCAATTTCTGAGACCAATCTTTATGATTTTTATTAACAGTATTCCCCAAGATTTGTCTTATTTGATGATTTGAAACATCAACGTGGCCAAAATTTTAAGGATGATACGGAGTAAATAACTTCTGGGTTATCGAATATTTCCTTAAAGTTTCAAAAGAAAGATTGCAAAAATGGGTTCCGTTATAACTGATTATTATGCGAGGTGTGCCGAACCTTGAAAAGATGTATTCTTTAAGAAATTTCACAACAATTCAATGGTTGTTGGTTTTACACAGAATGGCTTCGACCTATTTCGAAATGTAATTAACAACGAGAAGAATATATAAATTTCCAAAAGAATTGGGAAAATGTCCCATAAAGTCGGTAACCCAAACATCAAAGATTTCGATCATAAGAATGAGGCTTGGAGGCATTATATTTCATTGAGAAATTCTTCCGAGCATTCGGCAACGATCACATGTTTTACAAAATTAAAACGAGTCTTTGAAAAGATTAGGTCAATAGAAACCGCACTGAAGTACTTTTTCCGCAGTTTTTCGAGGACCAAATTGTCCACCGCATGCTTGATCGTGGCAAAATGAGAGAACACTTTGATTTCAAAATCTAGGACGCAACGTCAATTGATTTGGTCAGAATAGTATTTAAACAAGTATGGACAATTCCAATAGAAGTACTTGATATGGGAAAGAAATTTCCATTTATCTTGTTTCGACCATAATAAGGGAGTTTCCGTAGTGACTAAATAGTTCACTATGTCGGCATACCATGGATCAAAAGAGATAGAAAGAAGTTGTTCGTTAGAAAAGTTTTCATTGATTGGTAAAGGCGATGGTGCATTGGGAAGTCATGACTAGTGATCGGCTATGACATTGTTGGATCCTTTATTGTCCTTAATTGAAATATTAAATTCTTATAGTAAAAGGGTCGAACAAATTAAGCGAGACTTAGTGTCCTTCTAAGCAAAAAGATATCGATGAGCAGAATGGTCCGTATAAACAGTGATGTGTGAGCCTATCAAATATTATTAGACTTTTTCGAGAGAAAAAACTCCTGCTAGAAGCTCTTAATCAATGGTTGTGTAATTAATTTGAGAATCATTCAAAGTCATAATAGCGTAGTAGATAACGTGAAGAATTTATTTAATGCATTTCCTAAGAAAGCACCAACTACCAAGTTCGAAGCGTCACACATTATTTCAAATAGGAGATCCCAGTTTAGGGAGAAAATTATAGGAGTAGAAATGAGTTCATTTTTGAGACGTTCAAAAATAGAGACACAGTCAGAGTTAAAATCAATAGGAACATCTTTTCCAAGAAGAGTCGTAAGAGGTCAAGCAATCTTACTGAAGTCTTTCATAAAACGTCAATAAAAACCGGCATGGCCTAGGAAAGATGGTATGTCCTTAACGGATTTGGGAATGGATAGATTTGCAATGACATCGATTTTCACTTTATCAACCTCAATGGCTTTATTTGAAATGACATGTCCAAGGACTATGCCTTGAGTGACCATAGAATGGCATTTTTCCAAATTTAGCGTTAAGTGTTTATCCTTGTATCGTTTAAGAACAAGTTCAAGATGGTTTAAACAATCAGAAAAAGAGTTTCCAAAGATAGAAAAATCATCCATAAACACTTTCGAAAAACGTTCGATCATATCAGAAAAGAAGTTGACCATGCATCTTTAAAAAGTAGCAAGAGAATTACAAAGGCCAAAAGGCATATGTCGATACACAAAAGTGCCAAAGGGATACGGTAAAGTTGTTTTCTTTTGATCCTCGAGAGCGATTGGAATTTGATTATAACCGAAATATCCATCAAGAAAGCAATAAAATTCATGGTCGGCTAAACATTCGAGCATTTGGTCGATAGAAGTAAGAGGGAAGTGATCCTTACTGTTGCGACGTTTAATTTTCGATAGTTAATGCAAACATGACAACCCGTTTGAGTAAAGAGTTGGAATAAATTCATTAGAATCATTCTTGAGGTAAGTCTAGACTTTTTCAATACGACATGAATTGGGTTAACTCATGAACTATCAGAGAATGGGTAAATGATTCTATTGTCGAGAAGTTTAAGAATTTCATCATGCACCGCATCCTTCATTTTTGGGCTAAGCCTTCGTTGTGCGTCACGAATAGGCTTGGCATTGTCAATCAAATGGATGCGATGTTGAACAAGAGCGGGACTAATTCCCTTTGTATCGTTGATCGACCATCCAAGTGCTTCCTTGTTTTTGGACAGAATTGAAAGTAAGGAATTTCTTGATCAAGAGAGAGAGTTACAGAAATTATGATGAAAACGATTCATTATCACCTAAGTATGCATACTTAAAGTGATCAGGATGGGGTTTAAGGTCCAACTTCGAGAGTCTCTCGATTAAAGAATCAGGTTGACATTCGGACTCAACTAGAAGCCATTCAAAGGGGAGCATGTATTCAATCTCATTAGGGATTTCATGAAACAATCTTTCGTAATCAGCCTAACGTTCATCGTTAAGATCAATCGTCTCATTTTCGAAGTTTTTGTGAATGGCATTAACTTCCAACATTTGGTCATGAGGTTCATTTGATTGGTTTTCAAGACTGAAAATGTTAAGATCCAAAGTCATGTTTCCAAAAGAGATTATCATCGAAGTATTGCGACAATTGATTAAGGCATTTGAGGTGGCTAAGAATGGTCGGCCTAGTACTAAAGGGATTTTGACTGGCAGGGTTGGTCATAGGTTGTGTTTCGGGAACGATAAAATCAAAGGGGAATATGAATTGCCCTACTCTAATAAGCACTTCCCCAATTTCTCCTACGGGCTTTTTAATGGAACGATCGGCGAATTGAAGCGTGACCTTTGAGGGCTCGAGCTCACCTAAACCTAATTGTTCATACAGAGAGTATGGAATCAAATTGACACTTGCGCCTAAGTCTATCAAGCATTTGTTAATCGTCTTGTCACCAATTGAACACGAAATCGTGGGGCAGCCAGGATCTTTGTATTTAATAGGCATGGATTGGGATAAGACTTCACCCAAACTGGCCGCTAAGAAGACCTTTTTGGGCACTTAGTGTGTTGCTTTTAGGTACACAAGTCCTTACGAAATTTAGCGTAAGTTGGAACTTACTGAACGATGTCGAGAAGCGGGATGTTAACTTTCACTTGTTTAAAAATTTCCAACATCTTTTCCATTTGGTCCGAGTGTTTCTTTGGTCAAAGACGATGTGGAAATGGAACACGATACTTAGTAAGCTGGTCTACTATAGTAGAAGAAGAATTTTGATTGGCGTTTGACTCGACATTTGGCTCCACGTTCTGTTTAGATTCTTTTTTTGTTTTAGAAGTGTCGCGAGAGGTTTCCGGTAAATTGTTTGGATTAACGACTTGATTATCGATTTTTTTACCGAAATGCAGAGTTGTGAAAACATTCAGTTTGGATACGTTGATATCAAACCACATGGGCTTAATTCAAAATCGCGTTTTAATTTTTGGGATTTGGAACAGGCTGGCTTGGGAATGTGTAATTCAAAATCGCGTTTTAATTTTTGGGATTTGGAACAGGCTGGCTTGGGAATGTGCCTTGTTCGCATTCACTTACAGACGTGGCTAGTTGACTCATTTGAATTTCAAGTTTAGCAATTTTTTTGCTTGTGGTTTGCATATTTAAGGTCAATAAATTTTATAAATTGTTGTTTGATTGGAGGCTTTGAGTAGTTGCTTTAGCCAATGTTTGAAGACTTTTTCCAAGTGAGCTTAAATGTTTATCGTCTAGGGATGGGTGAGCAAGATTTGGTTGAAAATTTGATTGTTCTGGTTGATTATGAGATGGACCCGCAAAATTTGGTTGAAAATGATTGGATTGAAAGGGAGTATCCGAAGCATTATTCAGGAATGCTTGAAAATTGGAAAGAACCACATTCGTGTTGGGACTGTTTTGATTCCATGCAAATTCGGACGATTTCTCCAACCAGGATTACACGTTGAAGAAAACATGTTATTTTTAGCTTTATTGAAAACATTGATTTGTTCGACATAATTTGGATACTGATCGGCTATATGATTAGGATCATTGCATTTACAACACATCGGTTAGGAAGCTTGATTCATTTTGTTTGATGAGAAAATGGTGTCGAATTTATTAATCATTGCGTCAATTTTAGCTTCCAAGGCCAAAGATGATCCTATCGAGTGTGCGCTCGATTGTGAGTAAATAGATTTTTGGTTTGAACGTTCCCATTGGGACAAATTTTCGTCTAGGTTTTCAAGAAATTGCCAAGCATCATTGTGATGTTGGGCAAGAAATTTGCCTTGGCACATTGGTTCGAGCATGGTTCGTGAGCTGTTATGGAGTCCACTTTGTAAGATTTGACAAAGCGTCCATTTTTCAAATATATGGTATAGATATTTTATCAAAAGCTCTTTGAATCTTTCAAAATATTTTTAGAATGGTCTCACCTGAATTGATGAAAACTAACGATTTTATTTTGGATTTTAGATGTTTTTTCAAGGCGTCGAACTTTTTTAAGAAAACTTTCACAAATTCTTCCCAAGTTTTAATCGAGTTTGATGCTAAGCCGTACAATCATTTTTCAGTATAACCCATAAGAGCGAATGGGATCAATCGAAGTTTTATTCTGTCATCGAAAAGTTATTGGAGTCTCGTGGTTGAAAAAAGTTGATCGAGTTTCGTCAAGAAGATGTATGGGTCATCGTTTTCAAAATTGCTAAATTTTGGAACCGTGGGAATATGTTTCGAGTGAATTTCGAAATGGTTACCCATTGGGGTGGGTAACGAGATGCAAGAAGGAACAAAAACCCTATCGAGAAATATTCTATCTATAAGAGTTCGAGGGGAGTTCTCGTTCGCCATTTCAAGAGGATTGTTTGTTCGGGTCAAACAATTAGTTGTTGAATTACAAGTCCAAGTGTTAGTTTTTGTTTCACGAGTCCAAATGTTAGTTGTTGTGTCACAAGTCCAAGTTCTCATGCATAAGTAAAAGTTGAGAAGAGAAAGAAGTTAGAATCGAGTTTAGAGAATGAAATAAGATTTGAAAAATAAAGCAAAAAATTATTTTCGTTATTTTTTATATTTTTTGTTTTTAAAAGGAAAAAATATTTATCAAGAGAAATTTATGTTTCAAAAGAGAAGTTTGATTTTTGTTTTGTTTCTTTTGGCTTTTCAATTTTTTTATGTTTCTATTTTTGTACCTTCTTTTTTGAATTTTCAAATATTTACCAAAAGGATTTTTTTGTTTATGAATTTTCAAATTTTTCTTCTTTTTTAATTTGTTTTTGTTTTTTTTAAAAAGATTATATATATGTATTTGGAATTTTGTTTTTAAAGAAGAAACTTATTTTTGTTAGCACCAGAATTGGTCACTAACACCCTTAAGAAAGATTGTGTAGAGAGATTAATGAAGAAAGTAAAGTTAAACAGAAGACGGTATGTAAATTTAAATGCAGAAACAACGAACACCAGATTTATAGTGGTTCGGCATAATTGTCTACGTCCACTTTGAGGTAGATCGTTATTGATTTTCTCGATAATCGATGACAGATACAATCCATATGTCAATCACTCGAATACAATTGCTATGCAAAATAGATTAAGTCTTGAATGAGTCTTGAATGTGGCAGAGTCTCCCCGGTGTTCTCGAAAAAAAGGTCCCTTTAACTGTGCCTCTGCCTCACTATTTATAGGCGAGAATGGGTTTAACTTCCCTGGTGGGCCAGGTTGCTAAGTAGCTTGGCCCAAATAGAGTGATCTTTGTGTGTCGATCCAGAGAGGCCGAATGGAAAAAATGCCGAGCAAGGCATGAATGCCGAACGATATTCTCATGCCAAACGAAGTGATGCCGAAGACCCTTAATGCCGAACGACATTCTCATGCCGAACGAAGTGATGCCGAAGACCCTTAATGCCGAATGACATTCTCATGCCGAACGAAGTGATGCCGAACACCTTGAATGCCGGACGACATTCTCATGCCGAACGAAGTGATGCCGAACACCTTGAATGCCGGACGACATTCTCATGCCGAACGAAGTGATGCCGAACACCCTGAATGCCGAACACCCTGAATGCCGAACACCCTGAATGCCAAGCAGTATGGAATCATGCCGAACATCCTGAATGCCGAATGAGGTATTTGTGCCGAACAAGGTTTGGATGCCGAGCAGTATGGAATGCCGAATGACTCTGCCATGCCGAACGTCCATAGATGTCGAACAATATACAATGCCGAATGTCTCTCAATGCCGAACGCTCTCGCATGACGAACACTCCCGCATGCCGAACGTCCCATAGATGCTGACCGAACTTGAGTGCCGAACGAATCATATGTGCCGGACGACTCTGGAAGCCGAGCGCTTTCTAATGCCGAACGCTTCTAAATGTCGAGCATTCCTGAATTCCGAACGTTCTCTAATGCCGAACGATCTGGATGCCGAACGACTCATAAATGCCGAAAAATATGCTAATGCTGAGTACTTAGTTGCCTGGTCAAATCTCCAGGTAACACTTTCCCCTCAAAGTGCATCACGTGGTCGAACGTGGTGCGTTTTGAATCACGTGACCACTGTGCCTTGCTCCGAGCTGTGGTTTAGTTTCCTCAATGGTGACTTCGCTTGATTGCCACGTGAGGTGATGTGTGCCGAACACTATGCTAATATCGAACAGTATAACTGAAGCCGAATGCTCCATGTATGCCGAACGGCTTTGTATGCCGATGCCGAACGATGTGGCCTTAAATGGTTCTACCGGTCATAGTCTCTTCGACTTCCCCTCTTCTCCTATAAAAGTCGGCATTTTCCTTCTTCTTCTCTTTTCACTTTTTACCTCCGTTATTTTTCAAGAACTTACAACTTACCCCTCTGGAATCTTTCACGCCTTTCCTAAGTTAAGTTTTAACAACCTTCAATCCTAACTCACAGATCCTTGAGCTCTCTCTGTATTCTTCGGTAAGAAGCTTTTGATCACCCTCTTAAATTAGGAGACATTAGATATTACTCGAATTTATGAACCTTTCATAGATCGTAGAGAGTAAGGGGCATGTGAATAAGGGTGATGAATTAAGGCCCGGTCGTGTTCTAGGGCTGGAACTTAGTATGCTCTTAGGTGGTTTCGAGGTGGATGGATCGGAGAAGAGAAAGGTGGAAGGTGCATTGTAGCGGCTCGGCATGGTCTTTCAGTGCCGAGCGGTCCTATGGTAGCATGAGAATGGAGTTAGAGATTAGGCCTGTTGGTGTAGGTTGATACGACCATGGTTCGGCATGGCCTCCCCATGCCGAATGAAATTGGAGTGGAAAAATTGAAAGGTAGCGGGGAATGGACAGGATGCCGATCGATATTTTGGCCGAACAGCGCTTAATCCGAATGGCACGAATGCCGATCGATACTTAGGCCGAACGACGCTTAGGCCGATTGATAGTTTATTCGAACTACACTTAGGCCGAACAAGGTTTAGGCCGAATGATAATTAGGCCGAACGATACTTAGGCCGACCAATAGTTTGGCTGAATGATACATAGGTCGATCAAGGATTAGGCCGAACGATAATTAGGCCGAACGATACTTAGGCCGACCAATAGTTTGGCCGAACGACACTTAGGCCGACCAAGGTTTAGGACGAACGATAATTAGGCCGAACGATACTTAGGCCGACTAATAGTTTGGCCGAATGATACTTAGGCCGATCGACATTTACTTTGCCTAATCTTCTGACAAAAACAAGGACAAGGACCTAAGTAAACTAGCATATCGAACTAATCTGGACTGATAACTTCCTAGTTTCATTAATCACAAGCCTGGACCTAAATCGACAAAAACGGATAATCTCCTCTAACATATAGCGTCAATGTTTGAGTCCGAAATTGAAAATACCATAAGGTAGGTTTTTGGAGATGGTCAGCAATGACGGTCTTCGAAGGCGACGATTCAAAGCTCAACTTTATACCATTAACTCCATGACTTTCAATTTCTCAGCACTTTTACTTGAATTATCAGACTAATCCACACACCACACGGGGGAATACTTGTGTTGTTAAGTCCAACGTTGATTTTTTTTCAAGTATAGTTCAAATAGGTACTCTACTAGATTCAAGTTCTACTAATGATGTCTAAGAAATCTAGTTCCGTCATGATCTCAAATAAACCTGGGCCGTCTTCCAAACAAGGAGTCGCAGATACTTCAAACCCGTCGACTTCCCCTGCTCATAACTTAGCTCCCGACGCCCTAGAGGCATCAATTTTCTTGGAAAACCCGGTCGATTCACAGGCTTCGAAGATCAATTAAAGTAAACTCCGTCGGATATGCTCCGTCCATGGAATCCCCTTCGACGACGTATTAGTTCCATCGGGGAACGATCGTCCACACTTGCCCCCAGTTGGATATACAGCTTGTAATAAGTTTATGTGCTGGGTCGGCAGTGTGCCACCATTCAACTTATTTCTTCGGGACGTGCTGCAGTACATTGACATTGTCCCGTCACAACTGCACCCGAACGGTCACGCCTTCATTTACAGTACCTACATCCTCTTCATGAATGTCCTCTCCAAGCCTTCAACCCCAGGTGACATCAGATATATATATATATATATATATATATGATCAAGAAGTAGAGAGATAGCCCATCTTTCATGTTTCTCGAGCTGCACCACAAATGCCAAATCTTAACTGGGGCATGCAGCAAGTTCGCCCAGCACAAGCAAGAATGGTTTTATGCGCGTTGCCCTTCTGGTTTCACGAGGAGATGGGTGGAAGGGAGTAAGTCTTTTCTCTAGATCGATATTCATGCTTGGTTAAAGCCGTGCCTCTTCTAACTCTTTTTTCCATCTTTTCAGGTATCAATCCACGCCCTGACGCCCGTGGATATTCCGAAGCCGTCGAAGCTATTAGAGCCCTTTCTGTCGATGAACAGGACATCCGAACTCTCATTTCAAATGAGTCACTTTCGAGGTTTGGACTGTTGGCAGAAGGTCGTGGGATAAACCTTCCTCATGGCGTTTCTATACCCAGTCCCGCCTCTGGTAAAGAGAAAAAACAAGCTGAGTCTTTAGCACGCAACGCTCCTGGCGCACTAGAAGAAGGAGAGATCAAAGAAAATGAAACACCCGAAGCACAAGATGAGAACGTTGGTCCTACTCAGGACCCATTAGTTGAAGTTCATGACATCGAAACGTCATCCTCCCCTTCGAAGAGGAAAAGGAAACTGACGTACAAGATAAGGAGGGAAAAAGTTGGTGCAACCTCTAAAGTTACTCTTATTCCAACAGAGAAAGAGGCTACCTCATAACGTTTAGAAAGTTCTTTAAAGGGCCTCTCGAACCTCTCGATACCTGACAATTTACTTAATTACGATTTCGATGATCCTGAGGCACTTAAACTTCACTCGCCTATCAGAGGCGATGCAGACGTTCAAACCCAAACTCAGGGAGAAAAAGCTCCCATTAGTAAAGAAACTGGTCCATCGGGAGGAAACACTAGGACACACACAAACACATGCACTTCACCTTGTACTTAAATTTCCGTCGTCACACTACTCTTTGCTAATTCGTTGTTTTTTTAAATTCTGTGCGGATGACATGGGGCATACACATAGAATCGATCGTCTTCGTGGGTCAACTATCTTCCATCACTCTGGACGGGACTCGGGTTTCGAAAAACATCAGGACAGAGACGGCGATGGCGATAGGAATTATCTCTCCCGGGACTCATCATCTCGGAAGAAAACGTATTATCAGCCAAATACTACCAACATCCCCATTCTCACTCGGGACAAAGAAAAGATAAGCACGGCTATAAGGGGTCGCAATCTGATGTTCCCCATGATCAACACTCTGATTCCTCTTCCACACGACAATCCTGGGATCCTCACAGGAGAGCTGAAATTTCAAAGTCGTCTCCTCCTGTTCCCGCAACAGATCCAACAGTGTCGAAGAGACTGGCCGAGCTTAAAGTTAAATTTCCAAAGATCTGCTTTGATGGTCTGAAGTTCCTCCCGGCAATCCACCATATACCTGAAGATGTCAAGCAGAGCGCTATCGCCTATACCAACGACGCCTATGTTCAATATGACGCGTTTTTTTATCTCGCTGAGAAAGTGTCGGAAGTCTCCATGAAACGCCAACATGAGATTGATCGCCTGAAGCTTGATGCTATTCATGACAAAGACATTATCAAAGCTCAGGACGAAGAGATTGCGTCTTATAGATCTCAACTTGAGGCCGCCCACTAGATCGCCAAGGATACAGCCGAAGCCGTAACTCGTTTGGAATCGACTCACAAAAAAGAACTCGACGAGGCAGTACAACGCTATGGGGCTTTGGCTTTGGAAAAAGACTCGGTGCAAAAAGAGAGGGATGCATTCTATCTCCGAGTTAAAGAAATTTAGGAGCGACTCCACAAAGAACAAGAGGATAAGATTGCTTCCCAATAAGAGTCACAACGGTATTGCGACGAGATCGTTGCAACGCGACTCCTAAAGGCGAAACTTGAGGGCGTGCTTTCTAAAGTTGAGGCGCTGAAGAACGAAGCCCGCGAAGTGGGAAAAAAGATAGCATCTGCGGAAATCGACTCCCATCTTAAGGCGGCCAAGGAAGAAGGTAGAGAAGAAATCAAAACCATGTTCGACCCGCTTATGGTCGAATTCAATGCCCGCGTTCTCATGCACCGAAACTTAACTTTTCTGGGCGAGGGCTATCTCGAATCTTCGGACGAGGCATGGGAGACTTTAATTGAAATAAAGAAGGTCGAACACGGTATCGAGGAGGTTGATGAGGGAGCCTTGATAAAAGAATTCCTTAAGGGAAATGAGCCTTCGGACCTGTCAGCGGCTAAAGCCATTTATTGCAAAGGCTCCCCCTCAACAAAAGGGAAAGAAGTTATCGCCCGTCCATCCAGGATTGAGTCTCCAGCTCGTGTGCCTACCCATCCAGCCAGTCAGCCGATACTCGATCCTTTTGAACAACACATCGGCTATGACCCGGAGGACCCCAGCCTTGGTGTTCATGTTTTGTCTCCTATTCCAGAGGGTGAGACCCCCCTGACGGCTGAGAGCCAGCCGGAACCTGGTCGGCAACTCTTTTGCTTTAACATTCCAAGAGTTTTCGTTTTTCATCAGAAGCTATCGCATTCTAATACTTACTTTTCTTGATTTTATGCAAGCCGTTCTGATCTCGATCCCACTCCGAGGAGCGGTGTCGCCAAGGAGGTGAGGGGAAAAACGAGTGAAGCCACTCATGCAGGAGAGGTTCCCGGTCCCGATGCTCAGGTGATTGGAGCGCTTGACGAGGACAAATCTGAGGCTTCCTCTCCCATCGATGGGAGTTGTGAAGTTGAAATTACAGGCATCTCCGACCACACATCCGAACTGAGCATGAAGGAGCAGCTTAAGAAAGAAAAGGAAAAGGCGATCGAGATCAAGGTCGAACCTCAAGCTGTGGATCTGGACGATCCTTTGAACAAGCTATTGAAGGTTATCCTCCCAGGCGGGTCCGAACCCATGGATGTTCCTCGTACTTCTTCAGCTGTCACTCCCCCATCAAAGAAAGCTATCGAGGGTAAACGTACCGGGGAGGAGTCATCTAGCAAAAAGTCAAATAAGTCAAAGAAGTAGTCTTCGCTCTCGTTCAACAAGAGCTAATTTAGGTTATGTAATTATTTTTGTTTTCGTAGTTCATGTAAATAAAATTATTTGTGATGAATAAAACTTAGTTCTTTTCCATCTCAGAGGATTGTTGTTGCTTGGTTTTTTGTATAACCGTGGTCAAAACCCTGAGCTACTGCGAGTTACATGAACTTCTCAATTCATCTTCAAACAAGTTGACAACTTTCTTGGTGTTTGCACATTCTTTTATCCCACGTTCTGTGAACTTAGAATTTTTTTTCAATCCGTACGCCAAGGGCTCGATGACTTCAAATCATTTATATCCAGTCCGCCCTCAGAGGACATGGTCATTTAAATCGTTTATACTCTGGTCCTCACTCTGGGGATTTAGAGTGCTCCAGTCCGCACTCCGGGGACTTAGAGATTCTGAGTCGTTTATACTCGAGTCCACACTCTGGGGACTTAGAGTACTCCAATCCGCATTCCATGGACTTGGAGATTTTTAATCGTTTATACACGAGTCCACGCTTTGGGGACTAATAGTACTCCAGTCCGCACTCCGGGGACTTGGAGATTTTAGTCATTTGTACTCGAGTCCGCACTCTGGGGACTTAGAGTACTCCAGTCCGCACTCCGGGGACTTGGAGATTCTGAGTCATTTATACTCGAGTCCACACTCTGGGGTCTTAGAGTACTCCAGTCCGCACTCCGAGGACTTGGAGATTCCGAGTCGTTTATACTCAAGTCCACACTCTGGGGACTTAGAGTACTCCAGTCCGCACTCTGGGGACTTGGAGATTTTTAGTCGTTTATACTCGAGTCTGCACTCTGGGGACTTAGAGTACTCCAGTCCACACTCCGAGGACTTGGAGATTTTGAGTCGTCTATACTCGAGTCCACACTCCGGGGACTTAGAGTACTCCAGTCCGCACTCTGCAGACTTGAAGATTCTGAGTCGTTTATACTCGAGTCCATACTCTGGGGACTTAGAGTACTCCAGTCCGTGCTCCGAGGACTTGGAGATTTTTAGTCGTTTATACTCGAGTCCACACTCTGGTGACTCAGAGTACTCCAGTTCGCACTCCGGAGACTTGGATATTTTTAGTCGTTTATACTCGAGTCCACACTCTGGGGACTTAGAGTACTCCAGTCCGCACTCCGGGGACTTGGAGGTTTTGAGTCGTTTATACTCGAGTCCACACTCTGGGGACTTAGAGTACTCCAGTCCGCACTCCGAGGACTTGGAGGTTTTGAGTCGTTTATACTCGAGTCCGCACACTAGTGACTTAGAGTACTGAGTTCCGCACTCTGGGGACTTGGAGGTTTTGAGTTGTTTATACTTGAGTCCACACTCTGGGGACTTAGAGTACTCCAGTCCGCACTCCGGGGACTTGGAGATTTTTAGTCGTTTATACTCGAGTCAGCACTCTGGGGACTTAGAGTACTCTAGTCCGCACTCCAGGGTCTTGGAGGTTTTGAGTCGTTTATACTCGAGTCCACACTCTGGGGACTTAGAGTACTTTTGTAACGACCCACTATTTTGTACCATTCAAATTTGACAATAAATTAAAACTTGTCAAACTTGAAGAGTTCAAACAATAGATTGTAAATAAATTTGGAGCAAATGAAATCAAATCACAGAATCACAGACACAGATATCAGAAAACTCATAGCGGAATTTTAAATAATTAGTGGTTCATGAAGCCACTATAAATAGTCTCAAACAAATAAAAATTAAATAGTCTTTAATCTCAGATATAGTTTAAATCATCAAATAGAAAATCCAGATATTCCATAGTCTTGATTACATAAATAAGATAACGAACTGAAAGTTTTGCCGGCAGCTTGAAAAATCTACAGAAGTCTTAGCTCTGGGATGAAAGCTGAACTGCAACTCAGGCTGACCCGAGCGTATAATAAAACATAACACTCGAGTCAGGACATACATACTTATATAGTGTAAGTTAATTCAAGTGAACTGTATTAAAGTACAAGTAACTTAAAGGATGCTTGGGACCGCCCATCCTCTAAGGATCCGTTAAACTATTTACTATGTAGTAATATACGCTATTATAATATTGTCTATATTAAAATAAACTTACTTTTAAATAGCGTTAAGGCTTTACATTTTCCACCTTAACACGTAATAGTCCTAGTAGTCCATCCAATATCATAGTCCTACCTGATCGGAAGCCACCAGAGGATACCACACGGGCAACGGGAGAAAAACAAACTCGTACAAGGCTCGCTATGGTAGATGACACGGCACAACTAGGCAATGCCAGGGTACATATACCAATTGCTATCCGGACCGATGGAAACGCGCAGCGCGCAGCTGCCGTCCACCTCGAACAACACTCCCAAATCAAAGGTGCACACCAAAACAATCACAAAAGTAATAGAATGGCATACGAAGAAGTGCGTCCGATCAGAGGTGCTACCTCATTAATCCGAGAATCGCTCCTGTTTTAGCCACCTTATGCCAACTCACGGGAGTCGGGTCTATGTATTTACCTCAAAGAAAACGTCACCACCATCCTACTTCATTCTGGAATCTCCACCGCGTACACGATTGTCAAAGTGGTTTTCGGTATCGACAAAGAGTATGCAAGATATCCGATCCCGGTCTCTTTAACAACCAAGCGTTATTATAACCCTGGTTACAACTTTTAAAATGGTATTTATACTTTAAAAATCAAAATAAATTTCAAACACCTTCAATATCATAATATCATTTTTAAACATCAGTCATTTTTATAAAATACCATTTAAATCTATTCAATTTATTTAGGAATTAATTGCCTTTCAACTCACATTTAAAAGTTAAATTCTTCCATTTAAAACCATTTAAAGTCAATTCCTTATTTTTATTAATTACATATTAAATTCCAAAATTTAAGCTTTTTCCCAAAGATTATTTCCATTAAATTCTTTTATTAAAACAATCAAAATTCAGTTTCCGTAGCACTTATAAAATGCAACCTAAAGTCATAGGTTAAAACAGTTCATTTGCAAAAGACAACATTTAAGTGCTGAAATAAATTATTAACTTAACAACTAATTTTAAATTCCCAAATATAACTTACTATCAATTATTTTACTTAACTAAAATCTCACTTTTAACAAAAATTCAGAATAAGTTATATTCCAAAATTTTACTTAAACTTCCATTTATTTAACATTTTGACTCATTCAAAAATCATTATAAATTTCATAAAATCCTTTAAATACATTTAAACCAGAATATCATAAACTTTCTATTTAAAATATTTTTAAAACATTTCATAAAAATATTATATATACCACGGGTCTGTATATAGTTTGCTAGCCTAGGTCAAGTGATACGGTTATATATCATTTCAATCCGCAATTCACAAAAACCCGGGTTCTATCATTTCAAACCCGCAATCCCAAGTTAAATATTAAAAATTAAACAATTAAATAAATGAATGAATAAATAATTATCGTTCAGGCCTATCATTTCAGCCTATAACGATCTCATCTTTATAGGGAACTTGCAGTGATGATTTAACAGTAAATAGCATTAAATAGTATAACTGAAATAATATTACAATAGATAAACAACTGATGATGCGTCAATTTAAAATGGTGTTTAGCATCATACGTTATATCAAAGGCAGATAAAATTAAATAAAATAAATTTACAATTACACTTGTGATAAATTCATAGATATATAGGTATGTCTGTCTGGTGAGAAATACTCACCTTCCGAAGTTGTAGATTTTTCTCAACAACGATATCTAACCCGAAAGAAGAGTACAGAAAGCACGATCAATTTATAACGGATGCGACAACCCGATTTTGATCTTGACAAATAAAACGAATAATTAATTACACTAATTTAAACGGTCATGGAAAATTTAAATAAACAGCTGGAAATAAGATTGGAAGGAGAGTTTTGACATACTCGGCTCGACTAGTTCACCACACAAACCGACTCAACCTAACCACAACTCTGCCTATGTTCTTCTGATTCTTACGCGAGTTTAAAACAGCGGATAAAATTTTGTACAGGTGGCCCATCTTCAAAATTTGCATGAACGAAAGGAGTCACGCCCCATACTATTCGCGTGCACTAAATTCCTTCCTATATATATATATATATATATATATATATATATATATATTTCCTCGAGTGGCTCGACCACTTGCCCGTTTCAACTCAAAACATGTATGCACGCGCAATTCATGCTGGCCCATTTCATCAGTCATTCTCGTACAAACAGCAGGCACCATTGCACTCATCTTTTCTTTTGCTTTTTCTTTTTCTTATTATTTTTTTTTATAGTGGCACGACCGTTACTATCTTAACCCGAAAACATGCACACCTACCCACTTACGTCCTGGCCTATGCATGCATTCTTCCACTTTCTCCCCCCTTTTTTTCCCTCAAACTGAACATAATTCCTTTCTCCTCAGCTCTCTAGTCACGACCAATGCTAGTTATTTATACACAGGAGATGCATGGACTCCTGTACACTATTATTTCATTCCCCTCCAACAAGTGGCAAGCCAATAGTGAGTCTCGGCTGCAAGTTTGGTGGCGCCAAAATACAGGACGATGCGTCCATGGGTGATATGGGCGGAGAAGTGCATGTGAGCCGGTCGTGGAGTGGGGTGAGTCGGCCGAGCATAGAAATGGAAACAAGGAATACAAAGAAGAAAGAAAAAGAAAAAGAGAGAGAAGAAGGATCTGTGGCCATACCTGAAGCAAGCCTACTCACGAAGATGCAGATGAAGCTGAAACCAAATTTTGGACAACAGTTGGATACGGGTTTGATTTTAAAGAGAGGGTTTCAGGAAATCAAGGAGAGAATAAACGGCATGAGTAAATCAAGGCAGACTCTAATTAGTGAAAAGTTTTGGCAAAATATATAGGTGGGTTGCGAAAATATGGGCTGCTGATAAATTTTTTTTTTGCAAAAATTTCATTCGTATTGATAGAAAATAAAACCAGTAAGGGAAGAGATCTATTGTCAAAGAATTTCGTTTGCTTGCCCATTAATATGCAGAAAACGGCAAGTCTCGTTTGAAAATTTCCAAGTTACATGAATAATTGATTTAAGGCATTCCTAAATGCTGCGTGAAATAAGGCAAAGAAATAGGCAAATCTTTATTTCCAACGGTCAGGTTGAGTTTACACAATTGATTAATAGAAGCAAGAGATTCCGTACGTTCAAAATAATTGACCGTATTTGTGTTGCTTATGGGGAAAGGAACCGGCAAGCGATTTATAGATAGCGTTGATTTATAAAGAAACGGCAAAATTTTATACCAAATTTAAAATAATTTGAATGCATTGATTTTTTTTATACATTTTACTATTATATACGTTATTTATACCATTAAATATCGTACCCTTTTAAAAGCGAAATTTAACAGTCTATAAATACACTGACTTTTCAAAAGTTATTACTTAACTAAAAATTAAATTCGTTTACATTCTTCGCATTTTAAATATACAAAATTCATTTTTATTAAAATTCCCATTTGGAGTTGTCCTTTAACATAGTTAAAGATTTCAAAACATTCATTTTACATTTATAAATTTTAGGAAAGGATTCAATCAAATAAATATATATATATATATTACAATAAATTCCAATGTTTTATAAATAAAAGAAATAAGTGCTAGTAAACTAGGGCTGTTACACTCTCCCCCACTCAGAACTTTTCGTCCTCGAAAAGGAACGAAAGAAGGAAAACAAAGGAAGATAAGATAGTAAAGCAAAGTACCTTAAACGAATAATTCTGGAATAGAAGCATGGATGTTTTCCTCTGTCTCCCAGGTGCAATCCCGTTTATCCGTGCTCCATTGCACTTTGACCAGGCGGACAGATTTTCTTCTTAGCTGTTTCGTACCATGATCAATGATACGAAGCGGCTTCCTTTCAATAGTTAGGTCAGGCTCGATGTCCAAACTATCAAGAGCAGTAGGCTGGATGATAAGAGATGGATCGTGAAGACAGCGACGAAGGTGGGATACATGGAACACATTGTGTATTCCTGCAAATTTCTTGGGTAAATCCAGTCGATAAGCAAGAGATCCAATCCTTTCCAAGATGCGGAATGGACCAATGAACCAAGGAGCGAGCTTCCCTCTACGTCCAAACCGAACCACATTTCTTCAAGGGGAAACCTTCAGAAAAACCAAATCACCAACAGCAAAGTCCAAGCTTCTTCTACGACGATCCGCGTACTTCTTATGTCTATCCTGAGCAATCTTTAACCTTCTCTTAATCTCCTCCACTTTCTCCGAAGCTTCCAAAATCATTTCGGGCCCAAGAACTCAGCGATTACCGGATTCAATCCAACAAGACAGAGATCTACACGGTATCCCGTACAGAGAAGTAAATGGGGACATCTTAAGACTAGCCTGAAAAGATAGAATGAGATAGATAGGGAATAAGATAAGATAAGAACAGAGGATGGGAATTTATACCTGATAACTATTGTTATAGGTGAATTCCACAAGATGGAGATGATACTTCCTAAGATCCTCCATAATCCAAGATGCAAGCACGAAGAAGATCCTTTAGAATCTGATTTACCCTTTCAGTTTGACCGTCAGTTTGTGGGTGGTAAGCAGTGCTCAGATTCAAACGAGTACCTAAGGATTCTTGGAATGCTTTCCAAAATTGACTAGTGAAGACAGGGTCTCGATCACAAACTATGCTAAACGAACAATCTCCCTCGTATAGATTTCGGATTAGCTCGAAGCCGTACGGGTAGATCTGACTGGTATAAAATGGGCGGACGTAGTCAGTCTATCCACGATAACCAGATGCTTTCATTTCCCCTCCTAGATCTTGGTAAACCATAGATGAAATCCATAGAAACTTGCTCCCACTTCCAATTTGGAATCTCCAAAGGCTGCAACAATCCTGGTGTCTTCTGATGATCCGCCTTGACTTGCTGACAAGTCGCACACCTACTCACAAAGATAGAGACATCGCGCTTCATACCTCTCCACCAATAAAGTTTCTTCAAATCCTGATACATCTTCGCCACCCCCGGATGAATGGAAAGTCGGGACTGATGATGTTCCCGAAGTAACTCCTGCCTTAAACCATCAACATTCGGGACACAAATCCAATTATTTATCCTTAAAATCCCTCTACCATCAATCTGAGATCCACTACCATCAGAACTATTACTACCTCTGCTCCGGACATTCTCCTTAATCAATCTGATGATCCTATCCTCATCTTGCTTAGCTACGATACGGTTCACAAGAGGAGAAGAAACAATAAGCTGACATAACAAAGACTTCTTCCTACTCAACGCGTCCGCCACAACATTTGCTTTCCTAGGGGTATAGTTTATGTCGAGATCGTAAGAAGCAAGAAACTCGAGCCACCGTACTTGTCTCTGATTTAAATCCTTCTGGGTGAAGATATATTTCAAAGACTGATGATCGGTGAAGAGATCAAGCTTAGCTCCCAAGAGATGATGTCTCCAAAGCTTCAGAGCAAAGACCACAGCCAACAATTCTAAATCGTGAGCAGCATAATTAGCCTCATGTGTCTTCAACCGACGACTAGCATATGCAATTACCTTCCCATCTTGCATTAATACTGCACCCAAACCCTCTCGACAAGCGTCGGTAAAAACCGTTAATCTCTCATTTCCATTCGGTATAGTAAGCACTGGTGCGGAGGTGAGCTTATCCTTTAACTCTCGGAATGCAGCTTTACACTTATTTCTCCATATAAACTTAGCATTCTTTCGAGTCAGATCAGTCGAAGGTGCAGAAATCCGAGCAAAGTTCTCAATGAACCTCCGATAGTAACCGACAAGGCCCAAAAAACTGCGAATATCAGTTGGAGTCTTAGGTTCTTCCCAATCCTTGATCGCGGCAATCTTGACTGGATCAACAGAAACTCCTTCACTAGAGACTATATGTCCGAGGAATCGGACTTCCTCTTCCCAAAAATGACATTTAGAGAACTTAGCCTTTAATTGGTGATTTCAGAGAGTCTCTAAAACATACTTCAAGTGCGACTCATGCTCATCCCTTATTTTGGAGAAGACAAGGATGTCATCAATAAAGACAAGAACAAATTTATTGAGCACATCGCGGAAGACACGATTCATCAAGTCGACGAAGAAGGCAGGAGCATTTGTCAGCCCAAAAGGAATAACTAGCCATTCGAAGAAACCATTCTCAGTACGGAAAGCAGTTTTGGGTATGCTCTCCTCAGCAACTCTGAGCTGGTGGAAACCCATGGCTAGATCGAGCTGAGAGAAAACAATCGCTCCATAGAGTTGATCGAACATATCATTGATGCGGGGCATAGGATATCTGTTTTTCATAGTAAGCTTGTTCAGCTCCCTATAATCAACACACATCCAGAGGGAACCATCCGATTTGGTGACGAAAACTACGGCTGCTCCCCATTCTGAAAAGCTAGGTCTGATCAGACCCTTAGAGGATAAGTCTTGAATTTTCTTTCTTAATTCAATCTTTTCCCGTGGTGCCATTCTTCTGGGTAGAAGAACTACAGGTCGTGCTCTAGGAATGAGATCGATACGGAAATCAATTTTCCACTTCGGAGGTAGAGAGATGACTTCACCAAATACGTCGGAAAATAGTTTGACTACAGGGGTCGAATGGATATCATCAGGGAAAGTATCGAGGGAATAAATGAAACTACCAGCGAACTCTTGAGGCAATTTACACTGGATCTCTAATGGATTTCCTAAATCATCTTTATGGGCAACAATACGAGGACTACAAGAGATATCTGCATCATGCCTATCTAACCAATCACCTCCAAGCAAAAGATCGAAAGCATCGAACCCTAAAACATAGAAGTCACCATTGAAACACTACTGGAAATGGAGGAGCTTTACTTGTTTACAAATCTTATCAAGATTTGCAGGCCCACCGATGGGATTTGAAACACATAAAGGCAAAGAAGAAAACTCAGGAGAAAGGAGATGCTCAAATTTATTACAAAGGTCCGACGAGATGAAACTATGGGAAGCTCCGGTATCGAATAAAACGCGAACAGGAGATTTAAACAAAGTAAAAGAACCTTGAAGTGTACCTTGGGAGTCGCTGGGAGCTGGAGCGGTTGCAGGTGCAGGTTGTGGAGCTAGAGAGGATGCTGAAGTCACCGCAAAGATCCCTGATGTCGTGCCCTTCTTCTGCGTAGGGAAGTCTCTCTTGAAGTGTCCCAGCTGAAGGCAGATGTGGCAGAGGTCTCGTCTAGCCAACTGAGAAGGAGGTGGAATAGCAGCACCCAAGGTAGGACAACTATTCGCGTGGTGTCCCTTTTGGTCGCATCGGTAGCAAGTAATGGTAGATAGATCCACAGGCTGCCTCTGGGATGATGAAGACGATGATCCTAGCCCTGGAGTCCTATTCCTCTTATGACGGTAGAAGTTGGACTTCCATTTCTTAGAATTTCCAAAAGACTGAGATGGTGCAGATTGGGCAGCTGGAGTGGCCCTAGAGGTAGGGTTCTCATACCGGAGAGCCATGTCCATCAGAGCGGTGAACGTCCCATGCACGTGGGTAATAAGTCGATCGTAAAACTTGGGGCGAGCACCAGTGATAAATTTCTCGTTCTTCTTAAGCGGGGTGTCTGTCAAATTTAGGCCATACTGCGAGAGCTCACTAAATTTTCTCTCATATTCTGTGAAGGACATATCTCCCTGCTTCAAATCCATAAAGTCTCGAATAGCTGAGACTTGCCCGCTTCGGGCATCCATTTGACAAGAAAGGCCTCCCTAAAGCATGATAAAGATATAAGACAGATTCAAAATAGGAAATTCAAATCCTAAATTGGACAACCGAAGAAGGTACCTAAATTGCTCCCAGGTGATGTCAGCCTCATTTGTGTGAGAAGTAACTGACAGCCGCCAATTCAAAGCGGCTCCCTTCAACTGCCAGGCCGCCAGTTGCCTCCACTGGGCATTTGTGATTTCGAGACAGGAGAAGATTCTCTCCAAGTCTCTCAACCATTGTTGAGCTTCTATTATGGATCCAGAACCCGTGAACTTAGTGCCACCAAGCTCAGTATAATCTTTGCAAAGCTTAGTAAATCTAACAGGGGCTGCGGGTGGAGGAGTTGGGGCATCAGCTCGTCCCCTACCTCTAATATTTCCTCGATTCATCCTGAGACATCAAGAATGAATTTAAGAACAGAGGAAAAATATTGATGTCAAGATATTCAAGGTAAGATAAAGTTTAACTAGAACAAGCATTTAAAAAAGGCTCAAATTATATAAGATGGAGAAAAGGAAAGAAGTAGTTGGAAATTTTTTATTTTAGAACAGGAAAATTTTATATCAAAATACTTCTTTGAAAACCCTTTTGAAAACCATTTTATACTTTAAAATACGCTCTCTCACAAGGAAAGGATTCTAGAATTTGACTTCAATCATTCTAGGGTATTGCTACCCTATCTCTAATGAGTTTTTTTTTTTTTTGCTCCTTAGGCTATGGTTAAACCTGGCTCTGATACCAACTGTAACGAACCACTATTTTGTACCATTCAAATTTGACAATAAATTAAAACTTCTCAAACTTAAAGAGTTCAAACAATAGATTGTAAATAAATTTGGAGCAAATGAAATCAAATCACAGAATCACAGACACAGATATCAGAAAACTCACAGCGGAATTTTAAATAATTAGTGGTTCATGAAGCCACTATAAATAGTCTCAAACAAATAAAAATTACATAGTCTTTAATCTCAGATATAGTTTAAATCATCAAATAGAAAATCCAGATATTCCATAGTCTTGATTACATAAATAAGATAACGGACTGAAAGTTTTGCCGGCAGCTTGAAAAATCTACAGAAGTCCTAGCTCCGGGATGAAAGCTGAACTGCAACTCAGGCTGACCCGAGCGTATAATAAAACATAACACTCGAGTCAGGACATACATACTTATATAGTGTAAGTTAATTCAAGTGAACTGTATTAAAGTACAAGTAACTTAAAGGATGGTTGGACCGCCCATCCTCTAAGGATCCGTTAAACTATTTACTATGTAGTAACATACGCTATTATAATAATGTCTATATTAAAATAAGCTTACTTTTAAATAGCGTTAAGGCTTTACATTTTCCACCTTAACACGTAATAGTCCCAGTAGTCCATCCAATATCATAGTCCCTCCTGATCGGGAAGCCACCAGAGGATACCACACGGGCTACGGGAGAAAAAAAAACTCGTACAAAGCTCGCTATGGTAGATGACATGGCACAACTAGGCAATGCCAGGGTACATATACCAATTGCTATCTGGACCGATGGAAACGCGCAGCGCGCAGCTGTCGCCCACCTCGAACAACACTCCCAAATCAAAGGTGCGCACCAAAACAATCACAAAAGTAATAGAATGGCATACGAAGAAGTGCGTCCGATCAGAGGTGCTACCTCATTAATCTGAGAATCGCTCCTGTTTTAGCCACCTTATGCCAACTCACGGGAGTCGGGTCCACGTATTTACCTCAAAGAAAGCGTCACCACCATCCTACTTCATTCTGGAATCTCCACCGCGTACACGATTATCGAAGTGGTTTTCGGTATCGACAGAGAGTATGCCAGATATCCGATCCCGGTCTCTTTAATAACCAAGCGTTATTATAACCCGTGGTTACAACTTTTAAAATGGTATTTATACTTTAAAAATCAAAATAAATTTCAAATACCTTCAATATCATAATATCTTTTTTAAACATCAGTCATTTTTATAAAATAACATTTAAATCTATTCAATTTATTTAGGAATTAATTGCCTTTCAACTCACATTTAAAAGTTAAATTCTTCCATTTAAAACCATTTAAAGTCAATTCCTTATTTTATTAATTACATATTAAATTCCAAAATTTAAGCTTTTTCCCAAAGATTATTTCCATTAATTTCTTTTATTAAAATTCCCATTTGGAGTTGTCCTTTAACAAAGTTAAAATTTTCAAAACTTTCATTTTACATTTATAAATTTTAGGAAAGGATTCAATCAAATAAATATATATATATATATATATATTACAATAAATTCCAATGTTTTATAAATAAAAGAAATAAGTGCTAGTAAACTAGGGTTGTTACAACTTCAGTTCGCACTTCGAGGACTTGGAGATTTTTAGTCGTTTATACTCGAGTCCACACTCTGGGGACTTAGAGTACTCCAGTTCGCACTCCGGGGACTTGGAGGTTTTGAGTCGTTTGTACTCGAGTCTGCACTCTGGGGACTTAGAGTACTCCAGTCCGCACTCCGGGAACTTGGAGGTTTTGAGTCGTTTGTACTCGAGTTCGCACTCTGGGGACTTAGAGTACTCCAATCCACACTTCGGGGACTTGGAGGTTTTGAGTGCTCAAGCACGTTCGTACGTCGGGCAGAATAATGTATTCTTAGTCATTTGTTACAGCGTTATCATACACAGGAACATCGACAATTCATGGGAAAAAGAAATGGCTTCAAGCCTTAATTAATGCATATAAGCTGAATTGTCTTTTTACATGCCGTAAACTAGGAATAAAAACTTGATGGAAATAAATGCAACTAAAATTTGATAGAAATGAACTAAGTGTAATAATGCCGCAAATGTTCACCATTCCATGCTCGGGGAAGTGTCGCACCATCAACGGTCGCTAGCTTGAAAGTTCCTTCTCTAAGATTCCGTTCAATGACGTATGGACCTTCCCATGCGGGGCTCATGTGTGATGGTACTGGGAAAACTCGTTTCAAAACGAGATCACCCACGCCGAAGATTCTTGGTCGGACTTTTTCATTATAATATCGAGCAACTCGGTGCCTGTACGCGACCGCTCTTAAATTGGCTTCTTCGCGTTTTTCATCAATGAAGTCCAACGATTCCAGCAAGAGATCTTGATTTGACTCAGGGTCATAATAAGTTACCCGATGTGATGAGACTTCAAGTTCCACGGGTATGACAGCTTCCATGCCATATGCTAATGCGAATGGAGTGTGGTCAGTGGCGGACTTGTGGGTGGTTCTGTAAGCCCAAAATGCTGTTGGAAGTTCATCCACCCACTTGCCTCTAGCCTTTTCCAAATGTTTTTTTCAATATGGATTTGATTATCTTGTTTACGGCCTCCACTTGTCCATTAGCTTTCGGATGAGCAACTGCTGCAAACTTTTTCTCAATACCATATTTTTGGCAAAATTCTCTGAACACTTTGCTTTCAAACTGAGTTTCATTGTCTGTAACGATAGTTCGTGGATGGCCAAAGTGGCATATGATATTTCGTACAATGAAATTAATGACTTTCTTGGTGGTGATAGTGGCCAAAGGCTCTGCTTCTGCCCACTTGGTAAAGTAATCGACCGCAACAATCGCGTATTTTGCACCACCTTTGGATAGGGGGAAGGAACCGACTATATCGATCACCCACATTGCAAATGGCCAAGGACTAACCATTTGTGTGAGTTCCGTTGGCGGAGCTCTTGGGATTTTTGCATACTTCTGGCATTTGTCGCATCTTCTTACATAGTCCGTGGCATCCCGATTTACAGTTGCTAATAGTATCCATAGCGGAGGATTTTCTTTGCTAACGTATGCCCCCGGTATGGTCGCCACATTCACCTTCATGGACTTCCGTCAGGACTCGTTTTATCTCATCATGGGAAATGCACCGGAGCAATGGGGTCGAGAATCCCCTCCGATACATTGTTCCATCCTGCATTACATAATGAGAAGCCTTACGAATGACTTGTCATCTTTCGCTCCTTCTTTCGGGCATGGCCCCGTGTAACAAGTACTTCTTGAATGGGGTCATCCATGAATCCTTCTCGTTTTCTGTTTCTAACATGAAATCTACCTCCATTATATTTACGCTCGGAACATGTAAGGTTTCAACGGGAAACAATCCCATCTGCTGCGCATCGCCAGTGCTTGCAAATTTTTCCAAGGAATAAGCTGCTCTGTTTTGTTCACGCGAAACATATGAAATATCATAATACTCGAGATTCGCTAGCAGCTCCCAAACTTGGGCCAAATACGGGGCAAGTCTCTGCCCCCTTGCTTGGTAGTCTCCACGCACTTGATACACCACCAGTTGCGAGTCGCAAAAAATTTCAACCGATCTTATTCTCAGTTCTTTGACGAGTCTTAAGCCGGCAATCAATGCTTCATACTCGGCTTCGTTATTCGTTGCAATGAATTCGAGCTTCAAAATGTAGCAAACTGATCAGTTTTCAGGAATTACAAGAACTATGCCAACCCCCGAACAACGGTCGTTAGATGCCCCATCGGTG
This sequence comes from Allium cepa, assembly GCA_030765085.1. Classification (NCBI taxonomy): domain Eukaryota; kingdom Viridiplantae; phylum Streptophyta; class Magnoliopsida; order Asparagales; family Amaryllidaceae; genus Allium; species Allium cepa. The sequence goes on from CM060946.1 coordinate 78,515,389, forward strand.
TACATCTTACATCAGATGGGAGGTATGACATTGCGGCCGTTTGATTCGTCTGTCATGGTGAATTCAATGATGAAATCCGCTAGCGCTTATCCCTGTATGGCCTTTCGCGGTAGGTAAGTAATATCGAACTGACTCAGTTCGATATTCCATTTCAACATTCTTCCAGAAGTTTTCGGTCGTTGGAGTATCTGATGCAAGGGTTGATCAGTGTAAGCACTGATTGGGTGTGCTTGAAAATATGGGCGAAGCTTGCGTGATGCAATCACCAAGCAATAGGCTAATTTCTTGATCTTGGGATAGTTTCTTTCTGCCCCCGTCAAACGTTTACTAACATAGTAAACTGGCTTTTGAACTCGATCCTCTTCACGAACCAGAGCCGTACTAATAGCATGTTGGGATACTGCCAAGTATACATACAGCATTTCATGGTCAATCGGTTTTGATAGCACCGGGGGGCTTTCTAAGTGCCTTACCAGAGCTTGGAATGCTTCCTCACAGTCGGATGTCCACTCAAAATTCCTTTTTCCCTTCTTTATCACATCAAAGTAAGGAATGCACTTATCCGTGGCTCTGGATATGAATCGACTCAGCGTTGTCACCTTTCCGTTCAAGCTTTGTACTTGCTTTATAGTTCTGGGCACTTGTATGTCCCGAATAGCCTGAATCTTTTCCGGGTTAGCTTCAATTCCACGTGCATTCACAATGAAACCCAAGAACTTTCCTGATGCCACGCCAAAAGAGCACTTCAAGGGGTTGATCTTCATACCGTATTGTCTGAGTATACCAAACATTTATGCTAAGTCTCGGATGTGGTCGTTTGACTGCCGTGACTTCACGAGCATGTCATCCACATAGACTTCCATCGTTCTACCAATCTGGTACTTAAACATTCGATTCACCAGGCGTTGATACGTTGCCCCCCCTCCCGTTTTCCAATCCAAAGGGCATTACTACATAGCAATATAGCCCATATTTGTGACAAAACTGGTGTGCTCTTGGTCTGGAATGTGCATCGGGATCTGATTGTATCCTGAATACACAACCATAAATGACAATAATTCATGTTCGGCGGTAGAGTCGACGAGCTGGTCGATTCTAGGTAAAGGGAAACTATCCTTCCGGCATGCTTTATTCAGATCAGAGATCAATACAAGTTCTCCACTTTTCATTTTCTTTCTTCACTAGCACTGGGTTAGATACCCATTCAGGGTAAAGGGCGTCGTGGACGAACCCATTGGCTTTGAGTTTGTCCACCTCCTCTTTGAGAGCCGCGAACCTCTCCGGGTCCATACCTCTCCTTTTCTGTTTTACGGGAATGTGTTTCGGGTCTATGTTCAACATATGACTTGCAATTGCTGGAGAAATCCCGCATATATCATAGTGTGCCCAAGAAAAAACGTCCAGATTCGCCTGGAGGAAATCAGTAAGATCCTCGGCCACTGAGGGGCCAAGTGGTGATCCAATCTTAAAAACTCATGATGGGTCATCCCGGCTGACTGGAATGTCGATCGTCAGCTCAGCCGGTGCTGCATTTGTTTTCCTGGGTTCCCCATCATCATCTCTCGGATCTATGTCTCTAAGGATCCGACAATGCTACCTGAGTCAGGGCTCAGGCACTACTTGTCAATCATCAGTCTTTAGGATGCGGACGGAGCTGTCCGCAACCTTTTCCTTCTCTCTCCGCTGAGCTTCTCTCAGTTCCGCCACATAACATGCGCAACCGGTCGCCTGATCGCCATGTACAACACCGACTCCTTTGTCTGTTGGAAATTTCAATGTCAAACACCATGGGGCCAAAGCAGCCCTAAATTCTGCCAAGGCTGGACGACCCAAAAAGAAATTGTATGGAGAGTCAACATCCATTACTATGAACGGTAGGACTCGCACTCTCCTAGGCTCACCTTCCCCCGATTCAACTGGTAGTTCTATATACCCCATCGCGTCGGTTGCAGCACCGTTAAAGCCGTGGATACGGGCTTTGCATGGTTTCAAATCTTTCGTTTCCATCTTCATTTGGTCATAAGCCTTCTTAAAGATGATGTTGACAGAGCTTCCACAATCAATCAAGATTCTTTTCACGTAAGCTGGCCCGATTGTTGCAGATATAACCATTGGGTCGATAATAGGAGCCTCCACCTTGTCCACGTCTTGACTCCTAAACACTATATCGTCAGTCATCATGCATTGCTATTTTGTGGGGTTTCCATCTTCCACATTTGAAAAACATTCATAATCCGCATGTCTCAAGGAGGTAGCATATCGTTCCATCTCCTGCCAATTCTTGTCCGTAGGATGAGGTCCTCCTATAATAGTGTTTATGATCAATCTACCCACAGCCCGAGCAGGTTATTCTGGTTGGCGTGGAGCCGGCCCACGTCCGGGGTCTGACGTTCCTTGCCTTCCATCTTGCGGGTTTTTGACAAATTCCTGCAATTTCTTCTGTCTGATCAACTTTTCTATGGCTTCATGGAGGTGTCTACACTCCTCAGTATTGTGCCCATAGGTCTCATGGAAGCGACAGTACTTCCCTGTCCGTTTCTGTTCTTCAGTGGACTCCTTTGGGCGCGACTTTCTGTATTCAAAGGTGTTATAGGTAGATAGATAAATATTTTCAAGAGAAGTATTCAGCGGGGTGTATTCATTGTAGGTCGAAATCCTTGGCTTCCATCTCCCTGCTTCTCTTTTCTTTCCGGGATTTCCACCTCCGGATCCTTTGGACTGCCCAGGCTTGTTCTGGATGTTGACTTTAACTTTTCCTGAACTATCACCGGACTGCTTCACGGCGATGTTACTTTTCACAGTCTCCTGAACAGCCCCTAGTGTCTTATCTTGTCTCGTCCATCGAGCCTCCTCCCTCTATATGAACTGATGAGCTTTGGCATAGAATCGTTCCAATGTAGCTGAGAGCTTTCCCGCCAACCAATCTCCAAACTCTGAGTTTGGATCTACACCTCGCATTACCGCCATCAAAATTGCGTGGTCGTTAGGATTGCTAACTTCAATGGCGGCAACATGAAACCTCTGTAAGTATGCTTTCAAAGACTCTCCCGGAGCTTGGATTACGCTTGATAATGACATAACGTCCTTTGGACGGGTAGCACGTATCCTGAATTGTTCAACAAATTTCATCGCTAACTCATCGAAGCTGGATATAGATCGCGGAGGAAGCCAAGTAAACCACATAGTGGCGATTCTGGACAGAGTGATTGGGATACACCTACACTTAGTTGTGTCATTTGACCTTTTCGAATCCATCATCCATTCGTACCTCATTACGTGTTGCCTAGGGTTAGGCTTCCCTTCATATGCTGGGACAGTCGGCGTATTGAATTTCTTGGGGTACTCAACCTATAGGATAACATCTGTGAAGAGAGTGTGACTCCTGGACACTCACCAATCTTCGTTGGTTAGGCCTTGGTTCTCTCTCATCAACTGCCTGACCATGGCTGATAAATTTGGAGTTTGTATAGAGGGTGGGAGGTTGGGTTCCGTTCCATGGGACCGTGCAGGTTGATGTCCCGCTTGATTTGGGTCTTGGTGGTCCGGGCGTCCGGTCTCATCGCGTGCCTGATCCTTGACGGATCGATCGGTAGCACCTGGTTGTGAAGCTTCATCCCTACGGCATTTACGCTTAGGAGGTTCATTAGCTGAGGTCGAGCTATCAGATTCAGAACAAGGAACAGGACCACTTCCAGCATTCTGATGCTGCTGCTGGGCAAGCTGAGTCATAAGATTAGTATTGGCTTGGATCTGCTCAGCAAGTTGCCTTCTACTTTCCCTGAGTTCTCTTATCAAGTCGTTGAACTCTGTTCGGGAAACGACCTCCGCTTGGTTCTGGGTGGAGGTTCCTACGCCTTGAATTGCTGGTTGGTTACTAGGTCCTATCTGTTGTACACTAGCAGTTTCATTGACATCTGCGTTGTGAGAGGCCGATCTAGTTCGTGGTCTCCCCATGGTAGAGTTGTCGGTTGTAACTCTGAGTAGAATCAACAGATGTCTTGCGAATGATTTGGATTTCCTCCGGAGGATTTTTCAATCCAATAGCTATAAAGTAGATCCTATCGTCCTGAGAATTCGATTTTTAGTGAAAGCACTAGAATTGGTCACTAACACCCTTAAGAGAGATTGTGTAGAGAGATTAATGAAGAAAGTAAAGTTAAACAGAAGACAGTATGTATATTTAAATGCAGAAAAAATGGACACCAGATTTAGTGGTTCGGCGTAATTGCCTACGTCCACTTTGAGGTAGATCTTTATTGCTTTTCTCGATAATTGATTACAGATACAATATGTATGTCAATTACTCGAATACAATTGCTAAGCAAAAAAGATTAAGTCTTGAATGAGTCTTGAATGCGGTAGAGTCTCCCCAGTGTTCTTGAAAAAAAGGTCTCTTTCACTGTGCCCCTGCCTCCCTATTTATAGGCGAGAATGGGTTGGACTTCCCTGGTGGGCCAGGTTGCTAAGTAGCTTGGCCCAAATAGAGTGATCTCTGTGTGCCGATCCGAAGAGGCCGAACGGCAAAAATGTCGAGCAAGGCATGAATGCCGAACGATATTCTCATGCCGAATGAAGTGATGCCGAACACCCTGAATGCCGAACGACATTCTCATGTCGAACGAAGTGATGCCGAACATCTTGAATGCCGGACGACATTCTCATGCCGAACGAAGTGATGCCGAACACCCTGAATGCCGAGCAGTATGGAATCATGCCGAACAAAGTGATGCCGAACATCCTGAATGCCGAACGAGCTATTTGTGCCAAACAAGGTTTGGATGCCGAGCAGTATGGAATGCCGAATGACTCTGCCATGCCGAATGTCCATAGATGCCAAGTGATATACAATACCGAATGTCTCTCAATGCCGAACGCTCTCGCATGCCGAACGTCCCATAGATGCCAACTGAACTTGAGTGCCGAACGAATCATATGTGTCGGACGACTCTGGAAGCCGAGCGCTTTCTAATGCCGAACGCTCCTAAATGCCAAGCGTTCCTGAATACCGAACGTTCTCTAATGCCGAACGATCTGGATGCCGAACGACTCATAAATGCCGAACAGTATGCTAATGTCGAGTACTTAGTTGCCTGGTCAAATCTCCAGGTAACAATTTTTTTTTCGATTTTTTTTTCGATTGAAAATTTTCAAAGGAAAGGATTTAAAGGATGTTTTTGGATTAAAAAAACTAAGTTAAGCTAAATTTACAATTTTTTTGGTTTTGGATTTTTGATTTTTTTAAATATGCATGAATTAATGCAACTAAGTAAATGCAAAGGGCTTAGTTATAATTTTTTATCCTTAGTAGCTCCTAATCCAAAATTGTATAATTACACTTTGTCTTAAATCAATAAAAATATTTCTTAGCCAGATAACAGATAGAATTTATCGGTGCACTACGAATCACATAGCAATGCAGCCGAAGGTTTAAAGTACATTCAGAGAAACATCCATTAAAATGTGTACGAATCACTGTAATATTTATAAATGGTTATTGCTCTACCATAGCCTAGACACCAAGATATAAAATTGTTCAAAGAAAACAATTGTCAAGATATAACTGAGCCCTGGTGAGCTCGCGACACCCTTAAATCGAATGTCTAACCTTCATTACTAGTCAAAATTTTATGATGAAATGCAATTTGTGGTCCAAGGAATGGGTGATGAAATCCCCCACCTTATGTGAGTTGGGGTACTACTCTTAGATAATAAAAATAAGGTGTGATGAATGCAAAGCAAAAATTAAACATGTATTAACATTGCAACTAAGAATGATTTTTTTTTGGATTTTTTAATTTTTTTATATATATAAATGCAAATGCAAGCAACCAACAATGCAATTCAAATAAAACTAGAGAAGAAAGCATGATACCAGAGTGTGTAGAGTTATTAGCAATTTATTTTTTTTAGCGGCGCTTTTTTATAAGCAAGCAAAGCAATTGTTTTCCTTACGATTTTCTGCTTTAGCAACCTGAAATTTCGAAAAAGATATATATAATTGTTTTTTATATGGTCAAAACGAACAGCAAAGAAAAAAATTTATTTAAGAGAAAACTGAAGCCCCCTTTTATAAAACAATTTGCAAAGTTTTTTTTGTTATCAAGAAAGAACTAATACAAACCAAAACAAACAAAACAAAAGAAATTGAAACTTGTTTTCTTTTTTTTCCGAAAGATAATTAAACAACAAAGCTTTAAGACCAATACTTCCTTTTTTTGAAAAAACCACATGGGCCCGGCCTAGTTTAAAAAAAAGAAAACAACTCTAAAAAAATGAGAGATCCTTCAAACAACATCCCTAAACCACTTCAGCTAATACCAACAATTCGTTTACTATTCCCAAGTTAAATTTTCACAAATACTTCCCAAATAAAAATACCAAATGAAGTTACTTTCCAATGTTTTGAGTCGCCGCAGTTGTTTAAGATCGATGGTATTGCGGCTTGTTCGAAGGCGATGGATGGTGGAGCAGAGGAGGTGGAATGCGAACAAGTCGCGGCTGTTGAATTGGGGCTTCAGGCGATTCAAGTGCGTGATTTGAGAAGTCGCGATGCAGTTTGGATGCAGAGGTAGCGATGATTCGTGGGTGCACTTGTGAATGGTATGTGAAAGGCTGTTCTTTTTATGGTTGAATTCAGTGATGGTGGCAGTTTGCTATGGAGTTGAGTATGGCTGCCGTCTGTGTTATGGAAGATGTCAGTGTTGCGAGTGATTTGACTGGTTGGTTTGCAGAAGATTGTTGCAGCTGGGGGTGGTATTGAGGGGTGATGTAACTTTTAGGTGATGAAGTAGTGTGTAACGGTGGTATTAAGGGATGTGAAGGAGGTTTGCAGTGGTACTTGATGGACTTTTGTATGGTGGTGTTTGTGTGGTGCAGAGGTAGTGTTGTATGGATTGGTTGGGGGTTGCAGGTGAAGGCAGAAAGGTGAGATGGTGAAAGCAAGTCAGTAGAGGAGATGTGTTGTGGTTCAAATGGTTTAAATGGCAGAATAGATGATGGTTACTATATGATGGTTGAGGACAGTTAATAAGTATTGTGGTTGATCAAGCAGTATTGTAATGGCAACAGTGTGGGTTGCTGTGGATGGTAATGTGTGGTTTGTACTGTCGTTTTCCTCAGTTGTTTTTGATGGCAAGCAAGTGTGAGATGGCTATGTGGTTGGAGCAGTTGATGGAGAAGACAGTATGGTGGCTTTCTGGAAGTAATGGCTGACTGTAGTGGGTGCGACAGTGGTTGTTATAAGAGGCTTGATGTTTGATAGCAGGGGGAGGCAGTTTTGGTAAAAGAGATGATGGCAGGTTATGGTATGTAGGGTGATGTATGGAATTTCAGATGGCAGTGTGTGTTAATGGAATCAGATGGGTTGCAGTAGTGTTTACAGTGGCAGGATATGTATGTAGGGTGATGTGTAGACAGAATTGTTTGTACAGTGGTGGAGTTCTGGTGGGTTTGTGATGGTATGGGTTGTGATGTATAGAGATGGTCAGTGAATGGTTTTGGTGGTTAGTCAGGGGTTGAGAATTTCCTCGTATTATTTGTAAAAACATTTTGAAAGATAATGCTTCAAATATTTTACTTGCTCTTGTATCTCTAGAGGAAATAAAACATACTATTTTTAATGCCGGTGATAAAAAAAAGCCCAGGCCCTCATGGGTTTAATGCAAAGTTTTACAAAAATCAGTGGGATAATATTAAAAATCAAATTTATGAAGTCGTTAATGAATTTAGATAAAGGTCAAATTCTTAAAAGTATTAATCGTACTCTTATTCCTAAAAAGAAAAATCCTTCTAATATTGGTGACTATAGACCAATATCTTGTTGTAATTTCATTTACAAAATCATTTCTACTGTCTTAAGCAACAGAATTAAAATATTTTTGCCTTTCATCATCTCTGAAAACCAGAGTGCTTTTGTGCCTGGTAGATTAATTTCAGAAAATTCTATGCTAGCACATGAGATGGTGAGAAAATTCAATACAAAAAAGGTGATAATGTGTGCTCAAAAATAGATTTACAGAAAGCTTATGACAAAGTGAATAGGCATTTTATTTATCATATTATGAAGTGTATGGGATTTCCTAGTAAATTTTTTGACTTGATCATGGAATGTATCAACACCCTACCTTCTCTATACTTATTCAAGGCAAATCAGAAGGTTTCATCAAGAGTTATATGGGTATTAGACAAGGTGACCCTCTGTCTCCTTATTTATTTACAATGGTTATGGAATATTTTTCTGTTCTAATTAAAATAGAAGCTATTAAAGGGAACATTAATCTCATAAATAGAGTCCAACCTTGTATTAATCATCTTATTTATGCTAATGATCTGATGGTTTTTATTAAGGCCAATAAAAAATGCAATATCCAATAAAAGTGTCTTTGACAATTTGAACAAATTTGCAGGATTGCAAATTAACATTGACAAAAGTAAAGCATATTTCAGTAATTATAGCAGTTATAAAAATGATGTTCTAAATGTTTTAAAAATTACCGAAGGTAATCTTCCTATAAAATATTTGGGATTGCCTTTATCAGTAAATCAAAATAAAGATTCAGACTGCTCTATTTTACTGGATAAAATTCAAGAAAGAATGGAAATCTGGTCTAGTAAACTTCTTTCCATTGTAGGAAGAATAGAATTACTTAAAACTATGGTTTATGCAATTATTTTATACTGGTTACAAACATTCCATATTCTTGCTGCTTCTATTAAAAAGTTAGAAAGCAGATGTGCAAATTTTTTGTGGAGAGGTAAATACCACAAAATTAATTGGGATACAGCCTGTAAACCTAAGAATGAAGGTGGTTTTGGTATTAGAAATATGAAGGACCTTTGTCTTACTTGTCATTTAAAATTACTATGGAGGTTTCTTAGTGCAGACTCACTATGGGCCAGATGGATGAAGGCTAAATATCTCAGAAAAGGTAATTTCTGGAATATTACTCCAAACGACAATCAGTCTAATAATTGGAAACATATTTTAAACTGCAGAAATATTGGTAAGTTTCTTTTGGAAAGAAATTTTAAATCAGGTGCTGAAACCAGCTTATGGTTTGACTCGTGGTTCAAAAATAACTGCTTTGTTAATAAAATTGGATGGAGTAATTAGTTATATTTGGTGATACTAATGCAATAGTGTCTTCCATTATTATAAACAATCGATGGCAACCTTAAATTCACCCAATTACTAATCCACACAAAGATGAAATATGTAAAATTCACACTGATTGCAATGCAGATAGTGACTATTGGATATGGAAAGCCGACAATCAAGGGAAGTTTTCCTTTAAAAACACATGGATAGCTATTAGAAATAAAGTCACCAAAGTTGATTGGTATGTGTGCATTTGGAACAAGGTGAACAGCCCTAAGATGGCATACTGTACTTTCTTTGCTTTTCATAATAAATTGCCAACTTGAGACAAAATAAATAAATGGTGTAATAGTTCTAGTTCACTTTATTCCTTATGCAATCTAGAAAATGAGAGCTCTAATCATTTATTTTTTGAATGCAGTTACTCACAGTTTATGTGGAAACATATTAAAGCTAAACTGGATATTCAAAACAATGATCAACTGGATCTCAAGCAAATTATTCAGCTTATAAAAATCAAGTTCAAAGGAAAATCAATTGAAAGAGATCTTTCTCACATCTATGTTACTATTGCGGTCTATCATATTTGGAAATAGAGAAATCCTCGTACTCATAACAAAGTTAGTAGCAGTAAAGAGCAGAAATGGCTTATTATTGAAACTGACAGCAAGATCCTGCTTCATAAATCAAAGAAAAAAGTAAAATATCAAACCAAGTTTGCAAATTTAGCTGAAGACTGGAGTACAGAAGCAGGAAGTAAGCATCTGGAATAAATTTTAACCCATCCAAAGAGTATAAGGATGAGTAACCATTTATCTGATGAGCTTAATTCCGATAGTGCGTCTAACAGAGCTCATTTTTCCTCAAATCGAGATCGTGCTGCTCTCCAAAGGCTAGAATTAACAGATCTGAGTCATATTGACTACAGATCTATCAATTTTAGCAAGCGACTGGAACAAGATTATATCTTTGATAGAACGTCAAACAGAGCTCAAGCTACAACAAATCAAGCGCGTGTTGTTCTTCAAGGGGAAAATTCAACGGATCTGAGTCGTTTTGACTACAGATCTGCTGATTTCCCATGGATTAATCTACTTAAGAATAGTATCTTCACAATTGAAGAAACTGAAGGCATGAGAGGCAAATTTAACGAAGGCATCTCGTATTAGGAAATAGGCGAAGCCACTGGTGTTAAAAAGAGTGGTGGCGAAGCATAATTTGTACGTCGTTGCCATTTTTTCATTTTTTTCTCTGAAGCTTGTGAAGCGAGAATAAAGGTTTGTAGTCGACGCTTGTAGTAGGGTTTGTGTTTGTAGTTAGAGTTATCAGGTAACCTGAACTCTATATTTTCTTTTGTATTCGGGGTGGGCCCGGTTTACCTCTATTCAAAAAAAAAGTTTTGTGGTGGAAATGAAGCTGAGGTAGAAAGTTGATGATGAGTTTGATAAGAGGAGTTGTATTTCCATGGATGTTTTGACAGCTTGTTTTGCACTGTGCACTATTGATGGTTAGAAAGTGAATAACAGAGATGTTGGAGAAAGGCAGCAGTCTAAGGTAGAGTGAAAGCAGTAGTCTTGTGTGGCCGAGCAGTTGTTGTTGAAAGCAGGGGTTGCTAATGGGTAGAGAGATGACAGTGATGAAGTTAGTGAGATGTAGATGTTGAGGCAGTTAGGCAATATGGTTGATCTATACTTGTATGTATGGTTGTGGGGATGGCAACTAGTTTGTGGCACTGGTTGTTATGAAGTGTTGTTATGAAGTAGTGGTAGGAAGGGAGATTATGCAAGTTGGATGTTTCATGGCATTTATGTATGTGTGCTTACTGATTTTGATGACTGCAGTGGAGTGTGTTACTGATGGCAATAAGTTAGATGTTGGAAGAGGATGGTTGTGAGTTGTATTGTAATGGATGTGTGGTTGATGCTTTTGTGACAAACAAGTATATGAAGGCAAGTATTGTGTGTTGAGTGGATGGACAGAAGCAGAAAACTGGAGAGAAGCAGAAAACTTGTTGTATGGCAAGTGTTGTTGGAGTCTCGTGTATGGTCGTATGATTGTTGGACAAAAGCAAGAAGAAACTGATTGCAAATGTAAATAAGAGCAAACATTAATGTAAATGTAAAAAGGATATGTGTGTGTGTGTGTGTGTATGTATGTGTGTGTGTGTTTTTGAAATGTTTATGCTTTTTTCAAAATATGCAAATGAAAATGAAAATAGACTAGAAAATAAGCACATTACACAATAAACACAAAATTCACAAAACAAACACACAACCAAATTTTCTATCTTTGAATGCAACACACACAAAATGAAGCACACAAAAATCAAACAAAAATAATTTGAAGAATAGAAATTAAAATCAAAGAAAATTCCTTGGCAATGGTACCAGAAACTTGCTTGAACGACCAATTTTTCTATCGGTTTAGAAAACGGCTGAATTTTTTTAAATAAAAATCAACCGCAAGCACACGGCGTAAAATTTTAGAACGTGGCGAGTGCAGGTCGATCCGCAAGGAATATTTTTTAGATTTTAAAATTTTCTATTCAATCAGATTAAACCAAACTTGAGATTGTGATTAACTAAATATGTAAAACAAACACTAAAATGAAAGTAATGGAAAATATGAGATGAGAAAACAACTTAGAGGCAAATTCACTCTTATATTTGCAGGATCGATTTCACTCTAGAGGGGGGGTGAATAGGGTCTATTAATTATAAAAATTTATTGTGAAAGTTTATATAAAATTATTTCAACACAGATGTATCAAAATAATAGCAGCATAGATAATAACAAAATAATAAATACAGAAATAGAACGACATAGAATTTACCCAGCTTCGGCAAAACCCTACCTACGTGCTACCCCCAAGGTTTCTACTGGAAATTATGCAATCGGACGCTTACATATGTAAACTCGCGACACCCGCTATCGACTAGTCTTAACTCTACGCTCAAAACCCTGTCATAACTCAACCACTGTGTTGCGAATTATCAAACTACGCCACGTAGTTTGTCCCCTAGTCACACGACTAGTAATTACAACCGTTTAAAAAAGGAAAATACAAATTTAAAAAAAATTAAACACAAAACCCTAATTTATAAAACTAAAGCCTTATATAATCAAAACAAGGCCAGCCCACTTTATTATTAAAAATGTATCCCCTTTTCTTTTTATTATATCGGCCGACTCCTTGTAATTGCGTTGAAAATGGCTTCGTCCTCTTTACTTCGTTCGTTCCTCGTTCTGAAATTAGGGTTTTGGCAATTGAGGCGCGGATTGATTGTTGGTTGATTATAATGGCTATTGTACTGCTTTGCTTCGACAATCGACCGTTTCCTCGATTCTCATACGGCTGCTTCAATTCGATCGAGCTCGATTTAGACTTCGGTATGTAATTTAAGCCTTTTTGCTTTACTCATTAGTTTGTTTGAACTTGATGCATTTACGACCAATGATGTTAGTGTTTATATAGGGTTCGAACCCCTATATTTTCGTTCATATATGCTTATTTGAATTTTTCAATTTTTTTATCTCGGCCATTGATTTTCATATGGATGTTGATGATAATTTCTGACTTTGTCAATTTCGTATAATTTGATACTTGATTGACACGGCTTGTTTTGATTTTTCTTGGTCATCACGGTGTTGAATTTTTTGACATTTGATTTTAATTTTCGTTCTTCATTCTCTTTAACTTCGGTCTCACGACCTTGACTTGAATTTGCAAATTGACTTTGGCACTTAACATTATCGAACTTTTTGCTATGACTTCGGCCACTTGATTTGATTTGAAACTGTTGATCCGAAACTTCTATTACGTTTGGCTTTGGTCATTCTTTCTTTCTTGATTTTGTCTCGGCCTGTACTTGTGCATTTGAATCATATATATGTGTGTGTGTGTGTGTTAGCTTTGGATTTGGTCACTTGATCATCTCTGTTGATTGCCCTGTTGTATTTTTAACCTGATGCCGAACTTGCTTGATATGAAATTATGGTCGCTTCACTTTCATATTTAGGTTGCTGTTCTTTAGGCACTACTTACTATTAATCTTCATGTAGCTTGACTTGAGTTCAAGTTGCTGCCATTTACTACTGCACTGCTTCATTGATACATATGTATGTCTTGTAGAAATGTTGCAATCACTTGTATCATTTTGAAATTCCTGATGCACTTTTCAACCAGTTCGATTTTTACTTGTCGTTCCATGATTTTTTCTTCTTGCTTCACTTTGGTATGTGCAGTTACACTTCGTGTTTGAAGTGGTATGGAGCAGTTTGACATACAGTTGCATTTACTGTTTTACTGCATCATGCCTGTGTAGCCTTTGCCTGTTTTGAGTTTCATTGTGGCATTTGCTTTGAGTCATTGTGCCTGGGCAATTTGGTTGTGCTGCACTACTGCATTGTATTTTCATCATGTTTATGGTTTGTATGATATTACATCACTGGTGGTTTTTTGGTCTATATACATTAGTGCATTCATATGCGTGTTCCTTCAACTCAGTTTGCGTTGCTTCATTTTTGTCATATGATGAATTCTTTTGTCAATTTATGATGTACTGTTTGAAGCTCTGCACTGTTCATTTGATGTTGTTGAACTTCGTTCCATGGTGGTTGATGTTGTATGGCAAGACTTTCATTTGTCTTTGATATTGCCTTTGTTTGTCTCCAGTTAGAGTTGTACTTGCCTTTCTTTTGTCTTTGCTGGTTTGTGTGTACTTGGCCTTGCTGTATGGTCAGTGCTCCACTGAGTTGTAGCAGATCACTTTTGCACTTGAGTTGAACCCGGCTTTTGATTTGGGTTTGACCTTGTGCTCACCTGTCCTGTAGCTTTATCAAGTGTATATATCGGTGTGCACGGCCTTATGGCATGTACAGTGATAAACTGTGCATGCCACAAGCTGTTCGTGTATGATGAATTCAAATTTAAATGATGACGAACAACCAAAATAACTGAGGCAAATATTATTTTCAAAATTAACACTTTATTTTATACTGCAAAAATATTTCCTTTTCAATTTTACTACGTCAATATTTATTTTTGCAGATTGCTCAAATGCAGGATTCAGTCTGGAATAAAGTCGAAGATAAATTACGAGTGAATGAGCGATATGTAGTGAGGTGTATTTGTAAATGATAGATTGTGATGGAATTGAATTTGTATTGTAATCAAAGTTGTATATGTATAGTGAGAGCTTGAATTTGTACTATTCAAAATTGTAATAAATATTTGTTTGAATAAAATATCCGTTTGAATTTTAAATTCCGTGTTATTTATTTTATTCACCAAATATTTATTTAATTATGTGAAAAATAAAATAGTACACTAACAAATACATTTAAATGAATATATATATATATATATATATATTCATTAACAAAAATCACATACTCACATATTCAACAATCTCCCCCTTTTGATGATAACGAACATATATGTAAGATTTTGAATTTGTTAAACGTATTTGAACATTCAATTTGCTCCCCCTATTTGAATGCTTCCTCTCTACACAAAGCTCCCCCTTCATATATGCATGTAAATAAAAATATGCAAATGAGCCTAGATGCAAATAGAAAATATTTGACCTTTATTTTCTTTTATTTGACAAAATCTTAACTTTTCTCTCCCCCTTTTGTTATTAGCAAAAGAGTAGTAGTGTTATAAAAATTGAGATAAAGTGATAGATATTAATACAACATTAAAACTCAATCGAATATAAATATTAAATTTCAATAAAAAATCAAAAAAAAATCATAAATATTGTTAGCGCATATTCCACTTTTAGAATGATGTGAATGATGTCATCATATAAAACCATACAGTTGTGTCTAATTATGGTACATTTATTCCGGGAATTTGAATATCTACTAACCATGCATAACAATTAGGACTTTTAAATGAGATTAGTAGTATTCTATTTATTTTTTAAAAATGAATTCAAGTATCTTCTAACCACGCATAACCGTGAGGACTATTAAATGGATTAGAATCAACTTGTTTATTTAACAAATTAATATGGATATGCGTTCCATACATGCATTACCGTGAGGACTTTTAAATGAGCATGGAAGCACATATTCAGAAGTTCCAAGTAATTCACTCATGATAACCGTGAGGACTTTTAAATGAGAGTGAATACTTTGGATTTTATTTTATTTTATCATTATTATTTAAAAAAAATATAAAATGAAAAATGAATGATTCCTGTTTAAAGTCCACATATCGACAAACTAAATTGAATTTTGATGAGTGATGGTCGTTAGAAATATGATAGAAATAGAGATGGTCATGGAATTTTTACCAACAAAAAGTTTTTATAACTCTTGTTCAAATTTCTAAAGAAATTTACTAAATATACTGTCTCAAGTTATAATATATGATTAATATTAATACTCATCACTTTTTCAATCACTACTTATCTTTTCGATAATCATTAGGGAGTCAAATTAGTTAATGTAATCATTTAAAATCGCATTCAAAAATTATTATAAAACCAAATTTTCCAAAATGACTAATCTGAAACAAGGTCAAGCATGATTTCTAGAAGGGTTTTATAAAAAAATGTCTGCAATTTGAAAATTGTTTGAAGTGAAAATATGCAGATATTTTCTTTGAAAAATGATGCAGTTGCTAAATGTCTCATCATATATCACGTTCCACTAGTAATATTTCTATCAAGTAGATTACCAGTGTAATCTGCATCTGAATTTCTTTTCACTCAAACTTATTATTAGTTGAATATTACAGACCAGATCTTGAGTTGTGTAACAAAATATCTTAAAATCATTTTTAACAACTTTTTAAATGAAATTCTCTTGAATTTGAATTGAAGCCATGTAAATAATCAAAAACCGTGAATATAGAGTCAGCCGTAAAATAACCAAATGTATTATCATCCAATAAAACACTATTATTAATTCAAACTAATATATATGAAGTAATTCAAAGACTCTAGAGATTTTTATAGTGTTCTTGGCATAAGAATATAATTGGCCTACAATTTTGAATAAGTCAGAATCAATATCGTCATTTATTTCATTATTACATTACCGACTGATTTAATTCAGACTACGCTACAGATTATCACATTTAATATATTGTTCAAAATATACCATTACCTGTTTTACCTTTGCGATATTTTTTGTTGTTGCCCATTGTGATTCTGTCACCTTTGTACTAGGCTAAGGAACTTTGCTTTATCGCACGTTGTGTTTCTGGAACAGCCAGAACCTAGATAACACTATTGTTATTTCTTAGCCTACCACCACTCCTACACGATAAAAGATTTTTGTGACCTATTTGTTTTTATAGGTCCATGATTGTTGGTGGCAGAATATTTTGAAAAATAATTTTGTGGAGACCCAAAACTATTTATATATGTTCCTTTCGGCACCCAGATTTGTTTAACTTTGAGAGATTTTATATTTGTGCCTTTTGGAACCCAAATTGGTATAGTTTTCACGTGTTTGGGTCTATACTAACAATTGTTTTGATTGTGTCCAAATTTTCTAAAAATTGTGCACATTGAATTGACTTGATTAATTTCATTTCTAACATTTTTAGATTGATTATATCCAAGTCCTTGTCTAACTGTATTAATAATTTGTTTTCCTAATAGCATATGCAATGATTTTTCACATTTTGAAAATAAATCTGAAGTCGTTGACAGTTGTTGGACTTGTGTTTTGATAGATTCATTTTCATTTAACAATTGTGTGCACCTTTTAATAGAGTTCTCTCTTCTAGTATTTTCACTTTCCTTTAAAATCAGAATTTCATTTTCAAAAGATTTTATTTTAATTTCTTCTTCGAATATTGGACACTTATCACACATATGGCACTTGTTTTGATAGTTTTTAACTAATTGTTCAAGCTGTTCATATACTTCCATCAAACTATCTCTTTGTGCTTCAAATTTGGCATACTTCTCCCTAAGTCGTTTAAAATAGCCATTTACTTCGTGGAAATATATAAGTAATTTCGAGTGAGTGAGTTTTGATACCTCGCTTGGCTCGTCGTCGTCGTTATCAGTTATATCTCCTTATATGCACATATTTACTCTTTCAATCTTAATGCTAGTGCTTTTATTATCATCATCACTTTTATTCCACGTGGCTGCAAAATTTCTCCTTTTTAATTTCTTTTCTTTGTCGAGTTGAATTCGGGGATAATTTGGCTTGATGTGCCCGGGTTTATTGCTCTTATGATAGATGATCTCCCGTTCTTTTGGGTTGTCTAGTACTTTGTCTATTCTGCTTTTCAATTTCTGATTTAGAGCTGGATTTCTATATTTTCGGTTCCACCTTTTGAATTTCTTAATTATTAACGCTAGCTCAGCTGCTCCATCATCATCATCATCCTCATCACAACTGCTTTTTACCAATCCTGTTAAGCATATTTCTTTAACTGAGTTGGTTGTGGAGGATTTCTCATTGTTGTTGACTTTTGCACCATATATTGCATGAAAGTATTCCAAATCTCCTGTGCATTTTCACAATGAGAGATGAAATTAAAATTATCTTGATTAATATGAGAATATAATATATGCATAGCAAGAGCATTAATCGAGATAATTTTCTCGTCTGTTATATCACATCCATTTTCAATAATATTACAACATTTAATATTAACATATTTTAAATAAAATTCCATTTTTAATTTCCAATTCAAAAAATCTGTTCCATCAAAAACAGAAGGAATAATATTGGAATGACCCTTAGCAAAAGTAGCCATTTTAAAAATTCAAATTTTTAAAACAAAAATTGATTTCTGAAAAATCAAATTTTTAAAACAAAAACGGCTTTTGTTCCTAGCTTTGATACCACTTATAGGATCGATTTCACCCTAGAGGGGGGTGAATAGGGTGATACTATTAATTATAAAAATTTATTGCGGAAGTTTATATAAAATTATTTCAACGCAGATATATCATAATAATAGCAACATAGATAATAGCAGAATGATAAATACAGAAATAGAACGACATAGAATTTACCCAGCTTCGGCAAAACCCTGCCTACGTACTGCCCTCAAGGTATCTACTAGAAATTAAGCAGTCAGACGCTTACACACGTAAACTCGCGACACCTGCTATCGACTAGCCTTAACTCTACGCTCAAACCCTGCCACAACTCAGCCACTGAGTTGCGAATTCTCAAACTACGCCACGTAGTTTGTCCCCTAGTCACACGACTAGTAATTACAACCGTTTAAAATAGGAAAATACAAATTTAGAAACAAATTAAACACAAAACCCTAATTTATAAAACTAAAGCATTATATAATTAAAACAAGGTCAGCCCACTTTATTATTAAAATTGTATCCCCTTTTCAATTTATTATATCGGCCGACTCCTTGTACTTGCGTTGAAAATGGCTTCGTCCTCTTTACTTCGTTCGTTCCTCGTTCCGAAATTAAGGTTTTGGAAATTGAGGCGCCGATTGATTGTTGGTTGATTACAATGGCTATTGTACTGCTTTGCTTCGCTAATCGACCGTTTCCTCGATGCTCATACGGCTGCTTCAATTTGATCGAGTTCGTTTTCGACTTCGGTATGTAATTTATGCCTTTTTGTTTTACTCGTTAGTTTGTTTGAACTCGATGCATTTACGGCCGATGATGTTAGTGTTTATATAGGGTTCGAACCCCTATATTTTCGTTCATATATGCTCATTTGAATTTGTCAATTTTTTTTATCTCGGCCATTGATTTTTGTATGGATGTTGATGATAATCTCTGACTTTGTCAATTTCGTATAATTCGATACTTGATTGACACGGCTTGTTTTGATTTTGCTTGGTGATCACGGTGTTGAATTTTTTGACACTTGATTTTAATTTTCTTTCTTCATTCTCTTTGATTTCGGTCTCACGGCCTTGACTTGAATTTGCAAATTGACTTTGGCACTTGACATTGTCAAACTTTTTGCTATGACATCGGCCACTCGATTTGATTCGAAACTGTTGATCCGAAATTGCTACTACATTTGGCTTTAGTCATTCTTGAAATTTTTTTATTGATTTGTCTCAGCCTGTACTTGTGCATTTGCATCATATATATATGTGTGTGTGTGTGTGTGTGTGTGTGAGCTTTGGATTTGGTCACTTGATCATCTTTGTTAATTGCCCTATTGTATTTTTAACCTGATGCCGAACTTGCTTGATATGAAATTCTGGTGGCTTCACTTGCACATTTAGATTGATGTTCATTTTCCACTGCTTACTATTAATCTTCGTGTAGCTTGACTTGAGTTCGACTTGTTGTCATTTACTGCTACACTGCTTCATTGATACATATGTATGTCTTGTAGAAATGTTGCATTCACTTGTATCATTTTGAAATTCCTGATGCACTTTTCAACCAGTTCGATTTTTACTTGCCATTCCATGATTTTTTTCTTCTTGCTTCACTTTGGTATGTGCAGTTACACTTCATGTTTGAACTGGTATGGAGCAGTTTGACATACAGTTTCATTTACTATTTTACTACATCATGCTTGTGTAGCCTTTGCCTGTTTTGAGTTTCATTGTGGCATTTGCTTTGAGACGTTGTGCTTGGGAAATTTGGTTGTGCTGCACTACTGCGTTGTATTCGCATCATGTTTATGGTTTGTGTGATATTACATCACTAGTGGATTTCTGGTTTATATACATTAGTGCATTCATATGCTTGTTCCTCCACCTCAGTTTGCGTTGCTTCATTCTTGTCATATAATGAATTTTGTTGTCAATTTATGATGTACTGTTTGATGCCCTACACTGTTCATTTGATGTTGTTGAACTTGGTTCCATGGTGGTTGATGTTATATGACAGGACTTTCATTTGTCTTTGATATTGCCTATGTCTGTCTCCAGTTAGAGTCGTACTTGCCTTTCTTTTGTCTTTGCTGGTTTGTGTGTATTTGGCCTTGCTGTATGGTAAGTGCTGCACTGAGTTGTAGCTGATCACTTTTGCACTTGAGTTGAACCCGGCTTTTGATTTGGGTTGGACCTTGTGCTCACCTGTCCCTATAACTTTATCAAGTGTATATATCGGTGTGCACGGCCTTATGGCATGTACAGTGATACACTGTGCATGTCACAAGCTGTTCATGTATGATGAATTCAAATTTAAATGATGAGAACAGCCAAAATAACTGAGGCAAATATTATTTTCAAAATTAACACTTTATTTTATACTGCAAAAATATTTCCTTTTCAGTTTTACTGCGTTAGTATTTATTTTTGCAGATTGCTCGGATGCTGCATTCAATCTGGAATAAAGTTGAAGATAAATTACGAGTGCATGAGAGATATGTAGTGAGGTGTATTTGTAAATGATAGATTGTGATGTAATTGAATTTGTATTGTAATCAAAGTTGTATATGTGTGGTGAGAGCTTGAATTTGTACTATTCAAAATTGTAATAAATATTTGTTTGAATAAAATATCCGTTTGAATTTTAAATTCCGTGTTATTTGTTTTATTCACCAAATATTTATTTAATTATGTGAAAAATAAAATAGTACATTAACAAATATATTTAAATGAATATATATATATATATATATTTATTATCATCAAACAATAATCATATACTCGCATATTCAACAATCTCCCCTTTTTGATGATAATAAACATATATTTAAGATTTTGAATTTGTTAAATGTATTTGAACATTCAATTTGCTCCCCTTATTTGAATGCTTCCCCTCTACACAAAGCTCCCCCTTCATATATGCGTGTAAATAAAAATATGCAAATGAGCCTAGATGCAAATAGAAAATATTTGACCTTTATTTGCTTTTATTTCACAAAATCTTAACTTTTCTCTCCCTCTTTTGTTATCAGCAAAAAAGTAATAGTGTTATAAAAACAGAGATAAAGTGAGATATTGATACAACATTAAAACTCAATCGAATATAAGTATTAAATTTCAATAGAAAATCAAACAAAAATCATCAATTCTTTGTTAGGCGCATATTCCACTTTTAGAATGATGTGAATGATGTTATCATATAAAACCATGCAGTTGTGTCTATTTATGGTATATTTATTCCAGGAATTTGAATGATGTTTAACTTTGAGAGATTTTACATTTGTGTCTTTTGGAACCCAAATTGGTATAGTTCTCACGTGTTTGGGTTTATACCAACAATTGTTTTGATTGTGTCCAAATTTTCTACAAATTGTGCACATTGAATCGACTTGATTAATTTCATTTCTAACATTTTTAGATTGATTATATCCAAGTCCTTGTCTAACTGTATTAACAGTTTGTTTTCCTAATAGCATATTCAACGATTTTTCACTTTTTGAAAATTTATCTAAAGTCGTTGACAGTTGTTGGACTTGTGTTTTGAGAGATTCATTTTCGTTTAACAATTATGTGCACCTTTTAATAGAGTTCTCTCTTCTAGTATTTTCACCTTCCTTTAAAATCAGAATTTCATTTTCAAGAGATTTAATTTTAATTTCTGATTTTTTAATTTCTTCTTCGAATGTTGGACACTTATCACATTTAGAGAACTTGTTTTGATAGTTTTTAACTAATTGTTCAAGCTGTTCATTTACTTCTTTCAACCTATCTCTTTGTGATTCAAGTTTGGCATACTTCTCCCTAAGTCATTCAAAATAGCCATTTACTTCGTGGAAATATATAAGTAATTCTGAGTGAGTGAGTTTTGATACCTCGCTTGGCTCGTCATCGTCGTTATCAGTTATATCTCCTCGTAGGCACATATTTAATCCTTCACTCTTACTGCTATTGCTTTTATTATCATTATAACTTTTATTCCACGTGGCTGCAAAATTTCTCCTTTTTAATTTCTTTTCTTTGTCGAGTTGAATTCGGGGATAATTTGGCTTGATGTGTCCAGGTTTGTTGCACTTGTGACAGATGATCTCCCATTCTTCTGGGTTGTCTAGTAATTTGTCTATTCTTCTTTTCAATTTCTGATTTAGAGCTGGATTTCTATATTTGTGGTTCCACCTTTCGAATTTCTTCATTATTAACGCCAGCCCAGCTGCTCCATCGTCATCATCCTCATCACAATTGCTTTTTACCAATCCTGTTAAGCATATTTCTTTAACTGAGTTGGTTGTGGAGGATTTCTCATTGTTGATAACTTTTGCACCATGTATTGCATCGAAAGTATTCCAAATTTCCTGTTCATTTTCACAATGAGATATGAAATTAAAATTATCTTAATTAATATGAGAATATAATATATGCATAGCAAGAGCATTAATCGACATAATTTTTTCGTGTGTTATATCACACCCATTTTCAATAATATTCCAACATTTAATATTAATAGATTTTAAATAAAATTCCACTTTTAATTTCCAATTGGAAAAATCTGTTCCATCAAAAACAGGAGGAATAATATTGGAACGACCCTTAGCAAAAGCATCCGTTTTAAAAATTCAAATTTTTAAAACAAAAATTGGTTTTTGAAAAATCAAATTTTTAAAACAAAAATGGCTTTTGTTCCTGGCTTTGATACCACTTGTAGGATCGATTTCACCCTAGAGAGGGGTGAATAGGGCGATATTATTAATTAAAAAACTTTATTGAGGAAGTTTATATAAAGTTATTCCAATACAGATATATCAAAATAATAGCAGCACAGATAATAGCAGAATAATATATGCAGAATAGAACGACGCAGAATTTACCCAGCTTCGGCAAAACCCTGCCTACGTGCTGCCCCCAAGGATTCTACTAGAAATTATGGTCTCTATTTTTTATATTAAGTGGAATCGATGTTGTATTTATCATAAGTATGGTTTATTAATGTTATTGATTAACATAACTTAAACTATCAAACTATAATACAACTACCCAAGCCACTTATCAATTCTCATGAAATTGAAGACAAAGCAAAAGCTATTTTAAGTATGATCTATTTACAATAGTATTTAGTAACATAGGTCATCAGATTTTGTATCTACTTTAATTTCATAATCAAAAATCAGTTAACAAAATAATGATGTAAATTGTGTTTATGATTGAATAAGAATAGCCTGTTTGTAAATACAACATAGGCTATCGAATTTATTTTTATAAACTTGCATCAACGATTACTTCTCACGAAGCATAAAGGAGGCCATAAATGACCAAATATATTGAATTTACATAATTTTAGAGAGCTTCTTTACCCCCTAAATTGAAGGGGTTTAGCTACTCATTTTTGTTATCAAATCAACACATGTAAATTTAAAATTTTAAATAAAATCAAAGAAGATAAGAGCTATTTAGAATAAACAAGAAGTAAACTAGTTGCATAAAAGTAAAACTAAGCCACAAACATGAAAGGAAAGAGCATGTAAATAAAAATGAACAAGAAAATAAAATAAGAAAAAAAGAAGTAAAAGAACAAGAGACTTAGGAAGCCATTTTTATTTCATATTTTTATTTGAAGATTAAACTTTCATTCTAATTTCCTAAGTAACTAAAAGAGAGAAAATCCATTACATGTACAGAAGGGGTTATTTATACATGCAAAAAACCTTAATCCATATTTTAGGGGGCTTCCAAAAATTCCCTTCAGGAAGTGTGTCCATCAAGTAATCCTTGGTCTCTAATTAATCCATCATTAAGTATGCATGAAGCTTTAACCCCCACAAACTTTTCCATTAGCTTCTGATTGTAGATTATGGTAAGTGGGTAGGGGCGTCCTCCATGATCCATGGTTTGAATATTTTCCATCTTCATTCCTTTGTTTCCCTCCTTGTGCATGCATATCTTCATGAACCTTCATATTTCCATCCAAAAAATTTCTGTAACTAAAAGAAATGTGCAAGTAAATATTCTAACGACCCGCAATTTTCGATAATTAAAAATATTTAATTTTACAAAGTTTTCTGATTTAATGTTGGAAGAAATAAAAAAATTGTGATTTAATAAAAAAGAATATAACTAGAATGAAAGGTAATAGTATTAATATAAGGTAATTGATAATTGCTTTGAATGTAATTCCAATTAATTGAAATGATTAAAAGTTATAGATGGTTATAGAATGTAAATTAATTGCAATAATGTGTGTATTAATTGACAAGATTAAAAGAGTAATCGATAATTTAAATGTTTTATTAATTAATGGAATAATGTGTAATAAATTATAATTGGATGAAATTAGTGTTATGTAAGTTGTTATAACATTCGTTTGTAAATAATAGACTTATAAATGTGATTAAATGTGGAAAAGGTGACAATTGTTATATGTTACCTATTTATTTAATCAGTTAAACTAAATTAGAAATCAATTGAAATGTTGCAACTAATATGGTAAAAGATGATAATTATAGAATATTAGTGTAATAAGATATAAACAAATTTTAACTATGTCTGTAAAGTAATAATTGATTGAACAATAAGATTGAAATCAAATTAAATCAATTTATTGGAATTAAATTATAATTAACTGGATTTAATTACGGTTGAAATTGAACACTATAATTTGTGTAGTAGTCAACACTGAATTGATATGTAAATTTGTTTTAAATTATTATAATCATCTAAGTAATCAAAAATGATGAAATTTGTGAGTTATTGAATTTGAAATTAAAAAGTGATTTAATCAATTTAATTATAATTTATTTAATTAACGTGAATATAACCATTTTGGCCACTATCTCGGATTTTGATGACACCTGTTTCATCGGATTCGTAACGTGAATTATTGTAAGCTTTCAAGTTTCACAGCGATCTGACTTGTCGTTTTACCATACGGACTTGAAAGGTATAGAAATCAAAATTGATTTCAATTGAAATCAATTATATAAGCTGATTTTAAGCTAACATCTTCATATGATGGAATTAGTACTTGAATCCTATTCCATCGAGTTTAAAATTATCAAAAACATCTATTTTGATATATGGGATGACCTACTTTCGTTTCGAAGACAAAACAGGCTTTTGGGGTCGTTATTGTCAATTCAAATCAATTTGTGTGTTATTCATTTTTATCGTGCTTCGTTAGTATATATTATTCTGTTCTAACTCTAGTAGTCTTTCTATTTCTTATTCCCATACGTACATCAACTTCTGTCTATCTCCTCCTTTTCAATGGCAGAAACAAATTCAATCTCAAAACCCTAAATTAAATTTTCAAATCAGTTTCAAAATTCGAACTCCTCCAAACCCTATCAAATTATATACCGTTTCGAAGCTCTCAACCAATGTAAACTGCAACAATTCATTTCTCGAATCGGATAATCTTTTAGTCAGAAATCAATGAATTATTTCCGTTCGTTCATGCTAAGGCTGTTATTTTTAACGGTGGATCTTCATCCTAGTGTCGATCAGATGGCATGTGCTTGTAGAGGTCGTTGTGTAGTGTGCATCCATGGGTTCATTCGCATCTAATGGGCCTCGACATCACTAGAAATCGCCTTCAAACTCGACGGTGGCTTGATGGCCAGAGTCCACGGAAGGGGGTCGCACCACCGTAGCTGCATGCGGCCTGAGGCGAGCCTCTAGGTGGCGGCTTCAGATCATGGCACAGACGATTAGATTGGCGATGAAAATTCAAAAGGCGGTTGTGGCTCTTGTACCTCACGATCGAACTGGCTTCGTGTAAGGTTTTCTGCATGATGACGTGGCCGTTTCGATTGAGATTACTTCATTTATTTAAATTTATATTTTAATCATTCTAATCATCGTGACTTTTATATACGAAGTCGGATTCACACGTGGTTTTCTCCACTGTGATCTTATCAAAATTTCGGACATTTCGAAACTGGTTTGGGAAAATTATGAGACAGTTTGAATTTTGGGCCTAAATTGGATTTTAAGTTGATTTAAAATCAAAGGTGGGTGTTTTAACCAACTCACAACTACTACACTATCTTATGTTAGTTAAATTAACTTTATGATGTGATTAGAAATTAAAACGTTAATGTTTAGCATGTTTAAATTGTCATTCTAGTTAAATTTTGTAACATATCGATTTTATCGGGATTCGAAGGTCGGCATTCTTACGCCCACTGTATCAAATGCCGCATAATCGAATGTCGGAAAACCGAATTGTTAGGGTTAAAAAGAAGAGGTAGAAGAAAAAGATTGAAGAAATAAGGAACCAGAACAGAAACAATATCAGAATCTCACAGTCGCAGCGGAACAACATATAATAGATAAATGAATAATCTTTAAAACAAACAACTATATCAGTTATTACATTACATTATCATCAGAGTGTACAACAACAATATACAACACAACTAAACAATGGACAGTTATACAAACATGTCCTTACAAGCGAATTTACAGCAGAAAGATAATATTATATACAAGTAATACGTCTCGCCATCCAGCTAGCCACTTGAGCTCTAAAGCACTTCTGAATGCAAAATGACCTGATAACCCGACTCTAGACTGCCCATGTGGAAAATTATGGGAACCCAGAGTTTAGGAAGAGAACAATAAATTCCAAATCAGACATGGGACTGGTGTACGAACTCAAAATTGTTATTTATCTTTTAAAACAACAACAACAAGGGAAGTGAAAAATATCCGCAATGCTTTTGGAAAATTAAACTATCATAAGGCCTCCCCGCGCACACACAATGCAAACGTAGAATTGGAGGAGATTTCTCCTTGTGATAGTCAAAGATGCTTACTACGCAAAACAAATCATTTTTGATATTATTATTAGTGCATAGTGATGAAAGCAGTTCGAAAATAGAATATAAATCTTAGCCAGCATAGACATTTCGAACTATGCCTACTATAGCTACCATCTAAACAGTGGTGACCACCATAAGTAAATGGCAGGTTGTACAACTAAAACCGTAATGGGTTCGCATTGGGAATTGGATTTCCAACAAATGGTCAGGCTAAAAAACTTCCTACTACCACATGGGATCGCCTCTGGCGGGACGTCCCGAGAACCTAACCGGATCTCTGCCTAACACAAGGCCAGGTTACCTCTGTAACTAGGTAACTACAACTCGAGTATGTCACTCCCCGGTCCTTTGGGACCTTTATCCGAGGGCCCTCAATCACCAAACAACAACCACACAGAAAATGAGATTGGAGCAACCACATAGGTTAAACATCAGGGCTCCATACCTGACACCACCCTTTTCCAGAAGGAAATGACATACCCTAAAGGGAGCGACCCTCATAACCTTGCCACATATTCCTGTTTCGACCATTTCCGGGGTGTGAGGTCTGACGAAGTCTCGTCCACAAAGCCACGCTTTGATCAACAAATGATCAGTAAATAATCATCACACAGCAACACTCAGCATGCCACATTACCAAATTGGGAATATATCGCTGATAACCTTCAACTACAAAACCTCTGAGCTCGTACGTCTCAGAGAAGGGTGTTAAGCTAAGAGAAAATATTCTCCACCACCAACAGAAATGTATTTGAAAGAAATCTACTTTATATCTTAAAATGTAATGTCAGACACGTAACCATACAAGTCTGTTCTGGGCTCGAACAGAACCGAAGGCACTTCAAAAGAAGCCCTTGCAATCCGGGTATTCACAATCCCGATCGAATTTCCCATCACAAAGGAAATCTCCATACCGTAGCAAACGGTGCAGAGACAATCGATAGGTCATCCCATCATTTTCACAAATACCCGGTCTTCACCACCGGACTTCAATGCTATCCATTACGTCGTATCACTATTCGGAATGGGTAATCCGAATAACGAACGCAATAATTTAAAAATAAGTGTAGCATTCAATTTCAATCAATTCACAACAAATAGCCATTCAAGGGTCAATATTGCTAGTCGGTTATTTAACTATCAATCAATATTCACAACATCACCCGATTTCAAATAATTTCCCAAATTATTTATTTTCAAAGATATCTTTACAAGATATAATTTCCAGACTTTCAACCATTTGAAAAACAAATTTCAAATCAACTTTCACACTTACAACTTTCATTTCAAAATGGTTCATTTAAACCAATTAAATAAACCCTTACCGATTTACTTTAAATTTACGTCCCAAATTCGTAAATTTATTCCACACTTTAAAAAAATAAATCAATGTTTGTTTTTAAACCAATTTCCCTTTCCTTTATAAATTCCATGGTGAATTTAAATTTCCAAATATCCACTGATATACGATTTTCCAATCGATTTCAAATATGCACTTTCAATTTATCTTTAAAAGATATAATCTCAAAACATTTCACTTCATATTGGAAAACATTTCCATACTTATTCAATAATAAGTAATTCACCAATCTATTTATTTCCAACACTTTGAAAACATTCAATATATTTAAATCACAATTAAGTATAAAAATTTATTCTTTAAGGAAAACATTCTCTTAAACACATTTGTTTGAGTCAAAAGGAATGTTGTGTAAAACATCGTTACGACAACCCAAAATCACTAGTATAGGGATTCGAAATTAAGGTAGATATATAAACCCCAATACTATACAAAACTTTTCCTTTCGGAAATCATTTACTATAACAACAGTGTTATAGTCCACCATTTCCTTCTATTTCTCGAAACGTTTATTTCAACAACGAATGTTGAAATCTATAGTTTCGATACTTAATTCATTTTAAAACATCTTTAAACCGTTTTAAATTCTATTTAAAATATCACTTTCTCAAATATTTCTTTAATATATTATTCACCGTCCAAAATCGTGAATATACTTCGTTAACCAAATTCAATTTCTACATATTTTATTTGAAGGATTTTCCACTATCCAAATCGTGGATATATTTCCTTTAAAAAGCCATAATAATTAAACTTATCAAAATAAGTTAATTTCGGATTTATAAAACAACATTTATAAATTCTATTTATACTTTATAACAACTTTACTCATAAAATCACCTTATTAACAAATTTCTATCCATATCCCATTTACACGCCAAAATCCAATTTATAAGTTAATTACTTATAAAACTTTTGTTTTACAAAAATCTATTCATTTTATAACTTCACAATTTATAAATCTATAGATTTCATCCACTTATGAAATATATTTATATTTCATTTTAAATACTTATAAAAACTTGTTTTATAATTTAAATATTTTAATTTATAAATATCAATTTTATAAATCTTTTATAATAATTCAAAAATCCCAATTTAAACCATTTTATAAATTAATCAACTACTTATTTCAAAAATCACATTTCCGTTATATTTCAAAAAAATCATAATTTTTATAACATAAAATCTCAACATTTATTTATTTAAAATGAATCAAATTTCAAAATTAAATTTTATTACGAATTCTCAACTTAAATTTTCAGAAATCCAATTTTATTTATTTTCGGCATCTAACGATACCAAAAATATATTCGGCTAAAATTTAGCCTTTAATGATTTCAATCACAAAGATAATCACGCAGATTATAAATGGATCAACACACAACATTGAAATAAATTCAAATGTTTGAGGAATCCAGTTGGATCCCTCCAACCTATTTCCCTGCATCCAAAAATGTTAGCACAATACCAATTACGCTTCAAGACGGAATATCGCGGTATATGAGATTTATAAAATACTATCCGCTATTATGCGGAGCAATAGGGTCTCATCCGCTATATAATGCGGGAAATCAACTCCAAGTACATATATAATACCAATTCCACTACAAGGTGGAATATTGCGGTATATGGGTTTAATAAATAACCTCCGCTTAATCCGCGGCGTATAGGGTCTATTTCAACACAATAGATAATAATTTATCATCCAAGCATATAATCAACACAATCAAGCAATTTTAAATATTTAAAATTTAAATCGAAACGTATTTCGATTGAGTGAGAAGTTCTCACCTTTTCTATTTATTTTGCAATCCGTTTCCATTCCAAAATTGTTTTTCTTTTGCCATTTTGACCTTGTATAAATATTATATGAATTTGTTAATATTCGAACCAATCAAATAATCAAATTTCGTTTAGATAGTTTAATTATCTAAAAGTTTTATTTCAAACCAATTTCTTTTATTAAATTTATTTTAAGAATTTTTTTTAAAACTACATTTCCTTTAATAAATCACCCTATCAATTAATTTGAACTTCTAACCTATTTTCTTTTAAATAATCCTCTTAGTAACAAAAATAATTGAATGAATTAATTAAACCAACTTTCACTAATTTCATTATTTAAAACAACCTTGCAGATTAAAATAGGTGTATTTATATAATTTCTGTTTTCAACTACATATGCATATATATACATATACATTAAATCCTACTAAAATAAAGACACCTTACTGCCTTTGTATATAATTACAGTAAATAATAAAGCAAAAATTTTCTTACTGCAAAGCTTCTTCTTCAATATATATTTATTTGATTTATTTCAAACAGCTTATAAAAATAAGCTATTAAAAATCTTATCTTTATATAATTCTTATATATATATTTTTCTGAAAGAAATTATACTTTATGTATGCATATAAAAATATGAAAACCGCACAAATATATATAGTTTAAAATGCTTACTATTTTAAAATTAAAATATGTGTCCATCATTTTCTGTTTTACTGTAAATCAAAATTCAATACATATTTTTGTTTATATACCTACTAGTTTAATCTAAATTAAAACAAAATTTCATACCTTACTGCATAACAGCAGGTCACCACCATCGCCCGCTTACAACGAAACCCAAACTCTTGCCGTATGCGCCCCATCACCAACTTCCATCACCAATAACCAATCGAACTCGAGGCCCCGTCGCCACTTCTCGCGTACGAACCATAAGCCATCACGACATCACCGCCTCAACTTGCCACAAGATCTCGCCCCAATATATTTTCGATGACGATAGCAACGACCCCAATGACTCGCGAGGCTCGGGCTTCGATCGCGACCACCCCCACTCTATGCGCGCGACATCATCAAGATGGACGAGACGACTCGATTTCGATTCCACTCGGATACACTTTTTTTTTACAGAGTGGGGTTCAATTTTTTTTGAATGAAAATTATAAATGAAGAAGCTCGGCTATTTGATTTTGATTTGGGCAGAAAAGGGGCGGCCATTGCTCGATCTGAACGAAAAGGGAAGTCCATTTGGAGAATGATTCGTGCGGTCATTTTATTTCTTCTTTTGCTTTTTATTTTAAAAACTGTTTTGCGTGATGTTTTAAAAAGAGATGGGGGAGACAAGATTACGTGACTATGCAGGGAGTAGGTCAACGCAAATCAGAAGCTAGGGTGGCTGATGGGAAAGAATTTGACTAGTGGCGTGATATATTTAATTTTTTTTAATCGATAATCATCTCCTAGACGTTTTTATCTCGTACGATCACACGATAGCTTCGAAAGCTACGAAATTTGGAATCCAATAACTGTACAATATTACGGATCTAATGGAACTGGTTTCGTTGAATTCCGAGACTGTGCCTCTGAAGGCTATTTTGAAATATCAATTTAAACAACAAAATTTTCAAACTGAATAAATTATTCCCAAATTCAATTCTGAAGCTTCTATTATTTTCAATATTATCAACATTAATTTTACAAGCCTTTGAAATATTTTTAATCGGCTTAAAACTGAAGGTTCAAATTTTTATCCAATTTCAATAATTTAAATTCAATAATTAATTTGCCGAATTCATATTTACATTTGAAATTCAAGTTAAAATAAATTAAAAATATTTAAAATCAATTAAATATTTTCAATTTCAAATGTTAAAAATTCAGAGTCGTCACAAATTTGACTTTATCGTATTAAATCATCGTTTAATTCAATACTGAATTTAATTGTCAATTTAGTACCTGTCAATGATAATGGGTTATCTATTGATCTTTATTGGTTGATTTGGATGATGATTGTGATGTATGTTTGGTGGTTGATATTGGATGACTGATGTTGTATTTTATATTGTTATAACGCTGCAAGTTCCCTATGGGTTGAAATGATACATATCCGAACGATCTATCTATTAGGGAAAAATCATTATGGGTTGAAATGATAGACTCGAGTGATTTTATGGATTTTATTTACTTCGAGATTGTGGTTCAAAATTATATATAATCATAAAAAAATTAAACTACGGATTGAAATGACAAATGTCCATATCACTTGACCATAAGGTAGAAAATTATATACGGACACCGTATTGGTTAAACTAAATGATTTTTAATTCCTTAAATTTTGAATTCGGTTAACTGGCATTTTGAAATAGAAATTGATTTATATAAAATGAATTATTTTCAATAATCCAAGCGTAAATGTTGAAACTGGAATCGATTTAGTGAATTCTTCAAAGGATATAAGTTGAAATTTCAAAGTTGAGGTGCCAAATATAAATGAATTTATCGGAATTGAGTTATCGAAAATGTTGAATATAACTTTAAAATCTATTTTAAACTATATTAATTAATTTAAACTATTTTATCAATTAAAACTATTTTAATTTATTTTAATCTATTACAACCTATTTAATCCAATTTAAATCTATTTAATCTATTTTAAAACTATTTAATATAATTTAAATCTATT
Organism: Allium cepa; assembly: GCA_030765085.1. NCBI lineage: Eukaryota > Viridiplantae > Streptophyta > Magnoliopsida > Asparagales > Amaryllidaceae > Allium > Allium cepa. The sequence goes on from CM060946.1 coordinate 78,547,933, forward strand.
TAACCTATTTAATATAATTTGAATCTATTTAATCAATTTAAATTTATTTAATCTATTTTAAATCTATTTAATATAATTTAAATCTATTTAATTTATTTTAAATCTATTTAATATATTTTAAACCTATTTAATATATTTTAAATATATTTAAACATTTTAAATCTAATTAAATCTAATTTAAATCTATTTAAACTATCTTTACTATTTAAACTATTTTAATCTATTTTAACTATTTTTTTAAAACCATTAAAACTATTTATGACTATCTAAACTATTTTTTAAAATTTCAGACTGTGTAAGGTTGGAGTATTTATATATAAATCCTTGATGATAATACAATCTAATTTGGAAATTGAAATTGATACTTTTTTGTGAAATGACATATTTGAGTAAATAATGATGATTTTGGAATGAGAATTTAATTAGCCTAACTTATTGATAATTTCAAAAGCAAATATGATTTTGAAGTGAATATGGTTTTAAAAGTGAATATGATTCTGAAAGTGATATGGTTTGAAATCAAACATGATATTTGATATTAATTATGAAATGGTTTTGGAAATGTAAAAGAACCATCTGATGTGAAATAAGCGTTTGGTTGTTAAAGGGATCAGGATCAGATATTGTCATACTCTCTACCAATATCGAAAACCACTTTAACAACTGTGTACGTGGTGGAGATTCCAGAAATGAAGTATGATGGTTTGGCGAACGATTTTTGTATGAGGTATTTACGTGACCCTGACTCCCATGGGTCAGCTTAGATGCGACTAAAACAGGAGCCACGCCGGGCCAATTGAGATTTTTCTTCTATCGGACATGCTTCTTCGATACCATATTATGACTTTGTGATGTTTTGGTGCCCAACCTTGATTTTGATTTTGAAAGTGTGTTCTGAGGTGGGCGGTGGTAGCTTCTATGCGTTACCACCAGTCCGGATCCGCAATTGGTATATTCACCCTGGCATTGCCTTGAGTGTCATGTTCATATGCTCTATTGCGCCTTCTATAAGTTTAATTTGTACTATACCTATAGAGTGCCCTCTGATAGCCCTCCAGTTTACGGAGGAATTACGGTATTGTATAGACCATGGGAATATATAAAAATATGCTAAGGGAGATATAGGTAACGCTTTAACGCTATTTTAATATTTTACTGTAGACACTATTATAATAGTGTATTGTACTGTGTATGTAGGTAGTTTAACGGATCCTTAGATGTTGTAAATCCCGAATATCTCTTAAGTTATTGCACTAATGTTGACAATGGAAAGGAGATGTCAAACCCCGTAAACATCTCTGACGCCATTACACTCATTTTTATTTACTATTGATTTAATTTACATAAGATCTTTTTATTCTGACTCGAGTGTTTTGTCTACTTAATTCGCTCGGGTCAGCCTGAGTGCAACAACCTAGTATTTTGTGATTATTTTAATTATTTATTTTAATTATTTAAATTGAAACTCCTGATTTTAAAACTTTATTATATTTATTAAAATGAATAAATTTTTGTTATTTTAAAAGTATATTTTTATTTTGTGTGAATTATATTTTCAAACCTGAATAAATAGAATATTTTCTAGAAAAGTGGATATTTTGTCAATCTGGTCAAACTTTTACTTTTAAATTTAAAATTTAAATATTTGAATTTTTGAATTTTATCCTTTATTATGAAAATATATTAAATTTCAAGAATACTACTTTTCGTTTTGTTGAAATCTGATTTGTATTGTGAAAGTTATGTTTTTTACAATATTGTATGTAAATTGATTTATTTAATAAAATTGTCTATTTCAAATTATATAAATAATATTATTTGTCATATCAAGTTCTAATATATGTAATATGATACTTTAGATATATATTTTATTTTTAAAACATTTTTAAAGTGATGTTATAATTTTTTCAAAATTTATTGCATTTATTTTCTATTTTTAAAGGCTAGTTTTTATTTTTCTGGTATTTTCTTCATTTAAATTATATTTACTTAAATTTTATTTATTTATTTTTGTGAATGCATTCTGTTTTATTTACTTATTTTTATTTATAAATAATTTCCAAGTCCATAAAATTTTTCCAAAGTTTATTCTGTTTATTTTCAAATTTTCTAGACTAGTTTTCGTTTTCTGTGCTATTTTCTTATTTTTATCATATATAATTAATATTTATTTATTTATATTTTATATGTTTGTCATATTTTCGAATTTTAACTGAAATTATATATATATTCAGTTATTTAAATTTATAAAAAGAAAATGGAGGAAATTCGAAAAGGTTTTGTGACTTTTTGTTTTAAAGGCTTTTGAATTCCCACCTTTTCAATTCCAACCAACATCTTTTACACATTTTTGGCCATACTCCTCATTTCTTCAGCCGCCTACCTCATTTCTCATTCACGTAAACTTTTCTCAACTCATTCCTGAAAAAAAATTCGGCCTCCATAGCTTGTGAAAAAAATTGGTAAACATCTTTTTTTTCACTTTTATTGTTTTCTTTGATTTGTTTTGCACTTATTCTCCTTCCTTTTTGGTTCGGCCATGCTCCTTCACCAGCCCTGCCGTCTCCACCACCTCCTGAGCATGTCACCATCACCCTTTTCCTCACTGGCCACCCTAATCCGAGCCTCCATTGTTTGATTATCCACCACGAAGTTCACAAAAACTTCAACTATATACCACTAGCCGATCATACAATGTTGCCACCACTTCGTCACCCCCTTAGCCGCCACCTACTCCACCACCACCATCTCCAACCGACCTAAATCACACCTGCCATGTCCCCTCTTGACCACACCTGAGATGGTCGTTCCCCTGGTGGCCTTGGCCGAGCCTTCTATTGCATTCAAAACCATGTATGTTGTTGTTTAGTGTTGTTTCATGCATGCTCACATTTGCACCATCTCCATCCGTGTTTGGCCGACCCTTAGGAAACCAAAACCTGATCAAAAACCATCCTTTAGCCTTGTATTTCACCTATGGCTGAACCTAAAGTATGCTGGAAGCAAGTGCAAAGCATTTCTGCTTTGATTTATGCAGTTATTTCTAGCCTATTTTAGTCGTTTTTGAATAGAAAGCTTATATTTGTTGTATTGTTTTGTTTGATTGGTTTTCACGGAAATTATCCTTTGGCTCTCTCACTCAAATATGTGTCGTGCTATCATGCTTGTGTGGATCTCCGTTGTGTATTCGTTGTTGTCATCTCCAGCTAAACCCGTGAGTTATTCTCACCAGACAGTTTTGTACTTATATAATTAGTAAATCGATCGCTTGTGAATCTATAAAATGCATCACCATATTATATCTGCTATGCTACGATTATATGATGTTCACCCATGCTTAAACACCTGTTATATCATATGTTACTGTTATATTATGTTGTTCTGTTATTTATATCAGTTTATCACACTACAAGTTCCCTTTAGATTAGAATCACTATGGGTTGAAATGATACATACCCGAACGAACTTTAGAATAAGGGAAAATCGTTATAGGCTGAAATGATAGGCCTGAACAATTTTCAATTATTTCAGTTTACTAGGGACTGTGGGTTTGAAATGATAAACCCGGGTTTTCTTTGTAAATTACAGGTTGAAATGATATGTTACCCGTATCACTTTACCTAGTGTAGAAACTGATATACAAACCCATGGTTAAAATATGTTTTTCTAAATTTTTTAAAATATTTTAGAAATGTAAATATTATAATATTTTGATTTAAACTTAATTAAAAATGGTTTTTGTAAAGTATTTTGATTTTTCTGAGAATTTATAAGTGAAATAAATTAATGATAAAGTGGAAATTTGAAATAAAAGTTATTTTGGAAATTTAGGTTTAATTATAAACGGAATTTAAATTAAATATGAAAATACGATAAAATCATGATATTTTGAATTAAATGAATTTAAACTGATTTTTATAATATATTAATGTATTTTGCATAAGTTAAATGTGAAATAAATGAATATTGAGTTGAATTTTGAAATATAACTTAAATTGGAAAATTGTGAATTTTGTTTAAAAGTGAATTTTGAAGTTAAGTAAATAAAATGTAAAATGAATTATATTTTGAAATTTAAACTTAAGTGTTAAGTTAAAAATTTAATTATATGAGTTGAAATTGAATGTTGGAATTTAATAAGTGAATTATTATTAAATATTGTTTTTTGAATGGAAATTTAACTTTATAAAATCATGAATTTAAGGAAAATTAAATGATGGTTATAAAAGTGAAAATATATGATTTTATAAGTTTGAAATGGTTTAAATAAAAATTTAATGGTTTGTGAAAAAATAGTGAATATTTGGAATTTAATTAACGACATTTTTAAATGCTACTATTTTCTAAAGTAAAGGATATTACAGCATTTGTAAATGCTGTAGTTAATATAAATGAACCAAAGGGCTAAATTTAATTAAAGGCTATTGTAGCACTTTGTAAGTGCTATAATTGTTGAATTTAACTAAGGTTTTATTTGAATTAGTGTAACCCTTTCAGTAGCATTTTCTAAATGCTGCGAAAGTTGAATTTTCATTTTTTTAATAAATTTAAGTGAATAAATGAATTTTGAAAGATTGAAATTTTGGAAATTTAATAATTTAATTATTAAATATAGTGACTTCATTTTTATGATTTAAAATGAAGTAATTTGTTTTGAAATATAAACTCATTGAAATGTGTGTTGAAATGGTATTTTAAATAAATGAATGTGGTTTGGAAGATATGATATTTTGATATTTTGAAATGGATTTTTGAATGATATTGAATTTTTGAAATGATATTTGATTTCGAAGTATAAAATACCATTTTGAAATTTTAACCACGGGATGTATTTAATTTATAGTTTAACTGATCCTTAAAGGATGGGCAATCCCAAGCATCCTTTAAGTTATTGTGCATTTCTACTACAGTTCACTTGAGTTGGTTTACATTATATGAGTATATATGTCCTGACTCGAGTGTTTTGTGTTTTACTTTACGCTCGGGTCAGCCTGAGCATTTACAGCCTAGCTTTGGATTTCTTTCCTGGAGCTAGGAATCGCTGGAGATTCTGCTTGTCTAGTATCTGTTCCCTTTTAGTTTCAAATTTTCTATTTTAGTTCTGGTATTTATAAACCGCTATGTATTTGAGATTCTATTATATATGTTTTCATACTGATATTATGTATTATGTTCTGAGAGTTTGTTATAGTAGCTTCATGAACTAATATGGTATTTTAAATTTTCGCTGCGAGTTATTTTGATATTTCTGTTTCTGTGATTCTGTGGTGGTATTTCATTTGCTCCAAATTTATTTACAATGCGGTATTTTGAGCAATTCAAGTCTAACATGCGTGGATGCAAATGAATGAAAATATCGGGTTGTTACACTGAGCTTTTTAATTTATCAAAGATTTCTTTCTAGAGGACGAAAATGCAGATTTTGTACTATTATTATTTAATATATTTATTCGACTGCGTCATGTGGTTCCGCTGCATTTATTTATTATTTATTCTTGTTTTATGTAACTTTGATCTATATTATAAAGGTTTAATCAATGTTATTTGTAAACAGCTTCATGAACTGCTTATTTGATTATTATATTTTGTCATTCGCTGCGAGATTCTGCATTTGTTTTTCTTTCTTTCTCTGCGTTTTCTTGTTTACCTCATAACAATCTGCTCTTTTGAATGGTTTGAGTCTGACATGTGTGTTTTATCGTCGATTTAAACCATCTAAAAAGGCAGGTCGTAAGTTGGTATCAGAGCTTTGGTTTAGCGATAACTTTAGCTTTGTGGTGTTTGACTCGTATAGAATAGGGTGGAAATACCCTAGAATGAGTCCTTGTATGTGGATATATACATATGATAGTGCATATTTGTTACTATTATAAAAGGTTTTTGTGTTTTGTTAATTTGTTTCGTTTCGTATCTATAAATTTCGGTCGGTACATAGGATGCTATGGCATCAATAAAGATTTCTAAACACTTAATAAGGCAAACCATCACAATATTATTTTGAAATATAGGTAAATGAAATAATTTTGCCTAGTATTAAATTTTGTATATAAAAGAAGAATTTTAAAAGAAATATATTTGGATATAATATGTTGTTTGTTAGGTAGTGAAATTTTATAAGTATTGATTTTAAAATAGGAATTATAAATAAAATGAAAATAAATTGAAATTTGAGAACTTAAGTTCTGGGATTTTGGAAATTTCTTTCAAAATATTTTGGAATATAATCATAGCATTATTTAGGAACAAAATACTTGTTTTCTGGTATAAATATTTTAACATAATTTGTACTCCCCTCTCTGTCGATGGAAAATAGTTTCGGTGATGAGTGCACGCATAATCGACGTTTATTTTCGAGTTTCGAAGTGGGAAGACAGCTGTAATAGTTATATTGCACATCCTTTTTGATAAACTAATTTTAATTTCTGAAGTATGACTTATATATATATATAGGTAAGTTATGAGTATGACATATATATAGGTAAGTTATGAGTATGTATATATATTATTTTAAATGATTGAAATGGAACTCGGTTGTTTAGTTTTTAAGTTTCTACAAATTAGAAATTTAAATTATTGTAATGAATGGAATCTTGACTATATTAATAATTGGGAACTTCTAAAATAAAAATAAGAAATTGAAAATTTGTAAACTTTATATAAAATGGAAATGAAAATAAGAAATGGTAACAATGGAATATTTTGTTAACTAAATATATAAGAGAGACTTAGGTAATATTCAATTGCATTCTAAAATACATATATTATGTAACTTACCAAATTACTAAAAGTTGAAATGTTTAAAAGAATATGTAATAGAATATTATACAAGTAAACTTTAGCAAATCAAAGTGTTCAATGGACTTACTTTTATAATAAGAATTCTAATGTTATAAATAAACTAAAGTTAATGGTCTGAAATGCCACTAAATGTAATAAAAGTGAATAATGTAAGAAAAATGATTATAAGCTTAAGTTAACATTTAAGCTATCTTTAATCAGATTGAATAGTAAAGTTGAATACCGCAAGTAAATAATCTATACTATTATATTATTAGTGAGTTGCATTTCAAGAGCACATAAGCCTCCTAAAGTTTTTGTCAACTGAACAGTTGCGTTTATATTTTTCTTTCTCCTACCAGCTATCTGTTTCCTCCTTCATTCGTCAACTGCAAACAAAACGGCTAGGGTTTATACCGCCACTCTGCTTCATCGTTACTCCATCAGCTAAACTTTATTCCCTCCACTAAAAATTGGAAAGCTGCAGTTCCAGGTGATTCTTTCACATCATTTCTCCCCTACCTCCACTCCGCTTCATCCATTTCCCCTCATCTACAAATAAAAAAAAAGGGTTTTTAACGCCTGCTCTCCACTTCAAGTTGTTCCATCAGCTAAAAATTGAACGGCTACGTTTTCTGAATGATTATTCCTCAGTTTCTTCCACCGTGATTATCAGCTTCGTTATGATGACGTGGAGGCGAGAGAGGTGCTTGCGATGTTTGGAGCTATTCTGTCGATCGTCGAATTGGTGGATTCTGACGATATCGAATTAAGGATTGACGCTTTGTACGCTCTGTTGAATTTGTCGGCTGGGAATGACTTATGAATCTTTTTAACGACTTCTATTTATTTAATTTTAATGTTGTGTTTCAGTTCTGAAAAGAATGAATTGCATTTTAATATCCTGTACTTTTTATTTAGAAATAAAAATGAAAAATTGGCGAAACCCCAAAACCTTAATTTTTAATTGGTATTCCTTTTATTTCGTAAGTTAGATCTGAAGTATTTTACCTTCATTTATTAAATCACTATATCCTATCTGAATCAATCATTAAATTAAGGACAATGCTTGGGTACAGTGTTTGAGGCTATTGTAGCCAATTTTCTTGCATAAAGTGCTATAAAATCTAACCAATCTATAATTGGTGCATCTGGTGCGGTCCAATTTTTGGTGAAAATACTCAAAAATTCAAAGCCATGCAATCAGCTGAAATCGGACCCGATTCGGTCGTTGTGTAATTTGTTGAATTGTGATACAAATGTCACCATTATTGGTTAATTAGAGCTTTGGAGCACATTTTCCAAGTGATCGGAGATAGTGAAGTAGGTGATAAAATGCTGGTGATTGTTTCAAATATTGTTGCTTTTTTTTTAAGGGAGAAGGGTGGTCAGTAGATTGGTAGAGTGGATTGAAATTTTGGTGGATGTGCTTAGTTCGTGTGATTCACCTGAATGTCAGGTAAATCTATGATATTATCAATATAATTCTCTTTTTTTCCATCAGTGCTACCGTCCTTTCCCTTTTTTTACCTCTCCCTCCCCTTTTTTACCTCTCCCTTTGTGTCTCTCTCCTCCGCCCTTCTTCACCCCTCCTTCCCTCCGCGTGATATAGTTCGCTTCCCCCTTGGTCTCTCTTCCCATCTCCTCGGTTCATATTCACTACAGCAAATACTGAGATTTGCAACTAACCATCCGCGCATTTAGCAACGGTTATTAACCGTTGCAATTTAGCAACGGTTAATCACTGTCTTGGTTCAGTTAGCAACGGTTTTTTATCGTTGCTAATTAGGAACGGTTATTAACCGTAGCTTCTTTGGAGACAAATGATGGCGGTGAATTTCATCCTTTCGTGCCATAATTTTTGGCGCGCTTCGTTCCAATTAGCAATGGTTTTCAACCGTGGCTAATTAGCAACAGTTTGTAACCGTCGTAAATCTTTTAGGCAGGGCCGGCCAAGGGGCAAGCCCACCATGCCCTTGGGATGGTGCAACCAACTGAGCCGGGCAACACCAAAAATCTGTTTTACTTCAAAGTTACAGCTCAATAGCAATCTCCATGTTGGCGATGCTCGAACCCAAAAAAACTAGGGTTTCAAAAATCAACGCTTTCTACATAATCATCGCTGCATACTCGGCTATTCCATCAGCCATCGTCGGCTCATGCTTGCCTCCTACGTGATATTTTCTACTTCTGATTTGAAGTCCTGCTACAGTCTCTATACTGCCACTGCTAATTAAGTATGCGAATTTCTTGTTTTGAGTTGTCTAATTTTCTAAAATTGAGTCGCCCTTTTACTGCTTTAGATTTCATTAACCTTGAAAACGCCTGAAGCTAATAACTTATTAGTATTTAGTTATAAACAACTAGTTTTCTGTAAATAATCGTTTAGGAATTGAAATTTGAAAGCTGAAGATAAAAAACTAATAATTATTTAGGAACTGATACTTACATTGATGTACTTTTTTTCCTGCAGTGTGTGTATGTCTACCCGCAAACATTTAGGCAGAACCCAATATGATTTGCCTATACACTTAACTAGATACACTAGTTTGTAAACTTGATACATTTCGTTAAAAATTAAATACACTGTTTTGTAAACTATTTGAGACTATAAGTATTGCAGCCCACTTAATGTGGCAACTTTTGTATAAAAGGTTGGTACTTTGTTATGTTATAGTTTTATATGTGATTTTATGCTTATATATGAAAAAGAAAATAAAAAAAATTGACATGTTATATAGTAAGGGGCAAAAAAATTCATATTGGGCTTGGTCAACCGATTCTTTGGGCCGCCCTTGCTTTTAGGATTAATGTTTCATTAACTTTTTGGGGATTGATTATAGTCAATATCTACTACTCTTTAACAGTTTGCCAAAGTAGAGATGCACCTTCTAATCTGAACCATCAGAATACATATTTGATGTTTTAAGTGTACAGTGTTAGAGAACCAAGAAACAATTGGTTATGCAAGGGATGATCTTTTTACATTTATATATGATTTGTTTTACAAATTGTAATGTACTTTACTGCACTGCATGCTAGTTAGACATAGCTTCTTATAGTAACTGCTAGGGTATAAGTTGATGCAATAAATTTTGTTTTACTAAATATGAGACCATATTTAGTAAGTGGATAAAATTGTTGTTAATGGCGCAAGCCAAGTATCAGGAGAGGGGTAATGCATAAACATTACTCTGGTGCTACAAAATGGCGCCGTTGTAATGGCAAATTTTTTGGAAACAGTTTGATGCTAATGTTAAATTTCAAGTGAAATCAGAAGAATATGCATCTGTTTAGTTAATATCAGAGTTGAACTTGGTGGAAAGCCATAAGATATTGTTACCCATGATTTCATATTAGCTCTTGTTATTTTGTTTCAATATGTCTTTTAGTATAGACAAACAATGGATGAATCAATCTAATCGAAGAAATACAGAATATGTGGAAGGTGTGAGAAATTTCATTAAATTTGTTGCTGAAAACGGTGGCAATAAGGAAAAGTATTCGTGCCCTTGCACGCGGTGCAAAAATGAAGACACATTCAAATTAAATGACATTCATTTTCATTTGCTTAGTTATGGTATTGTTCAATCATATACCGTGTGGTGTTTTCATGGGGAAAGAATACCGGAGAAGCCAAAACAACAACCGGTTAGTCATGCCACAAATAATGATGAGTCCGAACATATTAGGATGGAGGATTTGATCAATGATTCTGATAGATTCCATCATTTTCAACCTACAAGTCAGTTGCATGATAATGCTAATATTGGTGAGCAGTTTATAGATAAATCATTTTTTGACAGTGCAACTGCAACAGAGCCATTGTATCCTTCTTGTCTAAAAGAGATTACAAAGTTGTATGCCATTGTGAAACTGAATAGCTTGAAGACCCAATACGGCTTTTCAAACAATGGTGTGACTGCACTACTCGAATTCATAAAGGAGTTACTCCCCAAAGGTAACACGCTACCGTCAAAGTACCCCGACGTGAAGAAGATCATTAAGCAAGTTGGGATGAATTACATAACTTATGATGCATGCATTAATGACTACATCTTGTACTGGAAAGATAATGCGAACAAAGTTTCATGTACAAATTGCAACGCACCAAGATATAAGACATCATTCGACAAAGAGAGAAAAGCTACCACAGTACCTCGAAAGACCTTAAGACATTTTCCTTTAATTTCTAGATTGATAAGACTGTATACTATACCATGGATAGCAGAAGCGGTGACCTGGCATGGTCGTGCCAAGTCCGGTACAACCGTAATGCGCCATCCGCGTGATACTTCTCAATGGAAAACTACAGATTCTTTTGATTCTTCGTTTGCTGCTGAACCACGAAATATCATGCTTGGAATAGCAACAGATGGTTTCTGTCCGAATGCTTCTTTAACTAACCCTTACAGCTGTTGGCCAATAATTGTAGTACCATATAAGCTTCCTCCGTCTTTGTGCATGAAAATAGAGTTCTCAATGTTAACACTGTTGATTTCTGGGCCAAAACAACCGGGGAAGGATATTGATATTTATTTAGAACCTTTGATAGACGAATTAAAGCAGTTATGGGAAGGAGTTGTTACATTTGATTCATTTAAGAAATCTGAGTTCATAATGAGAGCTAGAGTGTTGTGGGCAATCCACGATCATCCCGCTCTTGGGACTTTATCGGGATGTACAACTCACGGCTACTTTGCATGTCCTATTTGTGGAGAAAAAAAGTACATCTTTTTATCTCCCTGAAAGTAAGAAGATTTGTTACATGGGACATCGTAGATTTCTTCCGTCCGGACACAAGTTTCGATACGATAAGACAAATTTCAACAACGAGCAAGAACTTAAGCGTCCTCCAAAACCACTGACTGGTTATCAAGTTGAAAAAAAGGTAGCGAATATAAAAATGAAAGTTGGTAAAAACATACCGGAAATTGGTCGAAAACGGAAAAAGACAATCGATGAAGAAGTTCCTGCATGGTATAGGAGGTCGAAGTTCTTTGATTTGCCATATTGGAAAACAAATTTGACCCGACATAATATTGATGTTATGCATACGGAGATGAATGTCACGAAACATTTGATCAACACAATTATGAACCATAAAGACATGTCAAAAGATGGGATCAATGCACGGAAGGATTTGAAAATCATGGGTATAAAACAAAAGTTGTGGGTGATAGAAGATCCTGAAACAAGTAAAATAACCATACAAAATGCGACTTTCACTTTGAGCAAAGAAGAAAAGATACGGTTTTGCACCGTTTTGAAAATTTTGAATGTGCCAAGCAAATTCTCTTCAAACTTCCATAACAATGTGAGCATCAACCCTCCTGAACTAAAAAATATGAAGTCACATGATTACCACGTCATAATGCAACATTTACTTCCGGTATTGCTTCACCATTGTTTTCCGCAACATAAGGATCTACGGAATGCTATTCACCGCATTAGTCTCTTTTATAACATTTTGTGCTCAAAGGTGATCAACAGGGAACATCTTCTAAAAGCAAAGGCTAGTTTGGTAGAAGCAATGTGTGTTATTGAAAACATTTTCCGCCTGCATTTTTTGATATCAGTATTCACCTTATGGTTCATTTAGCCGATGAAGCGTTGATTTCTGGTCCTGTTAGATATAGGTGGATGTACCCATTTGAACAGTAAATTACTAATTTTAGTTATGTACATAATTATTCGATTTAAATAGCTATTGATGTCTACATTTTACAATTATTCATCTTCATAGGTTGATGAAAACATATAAAGGATATGTGCGCAACAAAAGATATATTGAAGGGTGTATTGCAGAAGGATATATTGTACAAGACGCTAGTCTTTACTGCATGGAGTATATGCCAAAAGGAGGTGCTGGCACTCATAAACATACCCGTGAAGCGTTTTTAGACGAGGATGATGAGTTTGCTGATGAAATAGCACTAGATAATGGTAAAGATATAACGTTAACTCAAGTGCAGTTTCAACAAGTGAGTAAATGGGTCCCTGATAAGTACGACGGATTGGATGAATGGAAGAAGTAAATTCATGAATTTGTTCTGAATTCTTATTATTGTAAATCAATTCATATATACAGTATTTATTGTGTGTTTTTCGTAGGAGGTATAACTCCTATGTACAAAGCACCAAATCTCAAACTCGAGGCGGGGGTACATCTGGGGAAGCTATTAAATATTTCACTTTTTGGTTACGTGAGGAGGTATATGTATTAAATATTTAATGTATTTTCAAGTTGACCATACACCTCCTTGACAATGTTTTTTTTTAATTATTGTGTTTGTTGTAGTTGTTGAAGACCGTCGATGTTGACTCAACTCTTTGGCGGTTAGTTAACGGGCCGAAGTTTGATGCCCGTAGTTATATGAAGTACCAAGTGAATGGGTCTTTATTTTCTCCGAAGAGTTATAAAGAGCGAAAGCTAACACAGGATAGTGGTGTGTGCATGAGAGCAATTACACAATTTAGAGCGAGTGGGAAGGATAAAAATTTTAAGGAAGCAGAAACAACTTATTACGGAGTCATTCAACAGATAATTGAGTTGGATTACATTGACTTCAAACAAACAGTTTTTTATTGTGATTGGGTAAAGGTCGAAGATAAGATCAACGGTTGTAAAATAGATTCTGTTTCAAGCTTGATCACAGTTCACTTGGGAAAATTGAAGAATAAAGATAGCGTGAATGATGAGCCATTTATTCTTGCATCGGAAGCGAGTTAAGTGTTCTACTCAATAGATTTAAAAAATAACGGATGGTTTGTGGTTTTGCATACACCGAAACGGTTGTCCATAAATGTGGATGACACTGAGTTTCCCACCGTTTATCAATCAGCTTTTGAAGACAATGAAAAATTAGAAGATCTTATCAAATGCATATGTTAACTTTGTGTTTCAGAGCAGTTATTGTACCTTAACAAAATATTTATTTAAAATGGTGTAAAATGTAGAACGGTGTGTTATATGATAGTAATAGATGCATTATATTTTGTGTTTGTATTTCGGAGCAGTTATTATACCTTAACAAAATAAGGATGGATATATTGCAAGAGTTCATTTTGTGTTTGTAGTTGTAGGTACTTGCATATGATCACATACATACACACATGTACACATACATACATATGATCAGCTTGACTATTCTTTCTTTCTTTGTGTTTGTAGGTAGACAGGCAGTTCAAGATATTGTATGTGCACCCTTTAGTTCAGCAGTGCTAAGGTAATATATTTTTGTATTTGCATCCTTTATTTCAGTCAGTATTTTAGATATTGTTTTGAATCCGCTTAAGTTTAAAATTCTGGTGATGCAGGAAGACTTTATCACTGCCGCATAAAAGTGAATGTTCCCCTTCCGCCCATCCCTGTGATTCCCGATTGCTATTAAGCTACTGTACATCTGATATAGTAAACAACGTCCCCTTTTGATTTGTCTGATCCCACAAGTTTCTCATCTTGTAATGTGGTGAGAAGTTGGTGGGATCAGACAAATCAGAAGGGGACGTTGGTTCATATATCAGATGTACAGCAGCAATCGGGCATCACAGGGATGGGCCGGAAGGGGAAGAAATGTACGTCATAATGTTGTTGGGATTATTTTAGGATTTTAGACTTTGCAGGACATAATGTCATAAGATGCCATACCACCGTCAAATGATACGACTTCACAATCATCCACTTTAAAACGGGAGAAAGTTGATATAGACAACTACGGTTCTCCAGTCGAAAAAAATGGTTCAAAGGTCGCTACGAAGATTGGTAAACTAGTAAGAAATCATGTGCCAATCTCATATCCAAGTTGGAAAAAAGTTCCGCCAAATTACAAGGAAGACGTGTGGAATCAATTGGAGGTAAGTTCTCCAATCTCATAACCATTTTTATGTACTGTTTCTGTTTGTAAAATATAGTCGTCTGATTGTAATATGCACCCTTTTTATGTACTGTTTCTGTTTCAAGATATATTCTTTTATGATATTTATAGGATATTTAGATTGATCACTTTATTCATAGAGACTAATGAAACTATATACGTTGAAATGCAAAAATCCATATACTTTGAAATGTAAACTGTGTACATGAACTTAGATGGTTTAAATTCATTTATAATGCTTTCAATACATAAATAAAAAATGGTTTACATGCATTTTTTGTTATGCAGAAATATTATGAGCTCGATCCTCTATCAAAGGAACTTATTATGAAAAAAATGTTCGAGGCTTTTAAGAGACACAAGAATGATTTGCGCAAGAATCATTATGACCATTTCATCACTGACGAAGAAAGAATGAGAAATTGTCCACCGAAAATTGCTCAAGATGATTGGGATGAGTTCATAAGAAATGAATCAAAACCCGAGGCGAAAGAAAAAGGAAGCGAGGCAAACAAAATAGATCAATGCTCGAATATGGTCATCATTCGGGACGTAAGAGTCACGCTATGATTACTCAAGAAATGGTATGTGTCATTGAATTGGTGCATCACATTGCATATACCATTAGTTCCAAATATAATTTTAGGTCATTGTATGCAGGTCGATTCAAGTAGTCCGGGAACAGAAGTATCACGTCTTCAAGTATGGGAGAAAACGCATAAGAAAAAAGAAGGCAGTACGTCAGATGCGACATCTTCCTACTTTGTAAGTTAAACAAATAACAACGCCTCTAAATTAAATTTTCATTATTCATATATATGTATTTACTTTTTAGGACAAAACTGAAAAAGAAAAGGAAACGACGAGTGGTGGTGATGAAGCAGTCTTTATATCAGTGTTTGGTAAAGATGTAAAGGGCAGGAGCCGAAGTATTGGGACCAATATAGCTCTTAGCCAAGTTAAGAGTGCTGCCATTCCATGCAAATGGCTCAAACAGGCCCAAGGAGTATATGAGCAGCGACTGCAAAATGTGGAGCAAAAATTGATGAAGCTGGACAATATGGATGATAAACTGGAGCGTCTTCTCAGCATAGCCCAAGATAATCATCAAGTAGGCAGTGAAATCGCATCTTCTCAGTTTGCCACTCCAAACAATCAGTTAATCGACCAAAGATGTGAAATCCTGAACTTCGAGGATGAAGTAATTGCAACAGGTACTATTTTATTAAAATTTGAAGAAAATAATATGTTGCAAAGTCATTGAATGCTTAACTTCGTGAACGGGAGAGTGCGCTGCATTTTCTTGCACGTATAAGCAAATTTATAACTTGCTGCCACATGTTTAATACAAAGTGAACCGTCACAATTTTGCTGAGTTATATCTCAACACATTTTTCATTTAACATAGCTCAATAATAGTGAGACTGTTAGTCAAGAAATAAAACAAGTTTGTTATCACGTTTACAATTGCTGAGACATATTAGTAAACAATTAACAGAGAAGCAAGGCAATGGGTGAAAACATTAATTCAAAAGCAACTTGAACTTTACATTACTCTGCCACAGCTAATAGCTAGCCGAGCAGTACTTGTGTACATGGCATTAAATGAATATGTACCTAAAACACTTCTCAGCACTCATTTCTTTGACTTAAGTAAAAAAAATAAAGAAAACACTTCATCATCCTTTATTCCACTTCTTTCAGCATCTCAAGCAAAGCATTTATGGCTGATATTGTTTAAACTGCTGCACCCTTTTAAATTGAGTTGCTAGCTGTTGTAGAGCAAAGACAGGTGAGTTTGAAACTCACGCATTTAATATATATGTTGCCTGGTTGCCAAAAAAATTCTCTGCAATTCACTTCTGGCATTAAACCTAAGTCATTATTAGGCAAATTTAGGTCTAGTTCATATGCTATGAAACTTGGGCCATCGCAGCATGTTTGTGAAATGATTTTGGGTAGCATGAGTTTTGTTTTTTGTTTATATAAGTTTTCATCTTAAAAAAATCTGGTTCACTGTCCCTGATGCATGCGAGTAAATCCTTTTGTACCTGCGTATGCACTGCCCCTGATCCATGCAAGTTTATTTCTTTATTACCTGTGTGTGTTATTTTTGCAAATTACATGCTTTATACGTGTGTTTTACTTTGATTTTTGTGTGAAAATTCTTGCATGCGTGATATATATTGCATGTATAATTTTCTAAAGGCAAATGGTTCCAAGATTTAAAACTTTTATTCTTGCGTGTGTAGTGTCCCTGAAGCATGCAAATACACCACCTCTAATATATGCATATCCTTGCATTGAAATTATTTCATGCGCACACTTATGCTTTTTTGCCCATATATACCACCTCTTAAATGTTTGGGAGCTTGTTAGTTCTGTAAATGTGAATCCATATATTCACTCCAGAAATTCTTATATAACAGGTACTATATGCCGAGATTCCACAGCATTAGTAATTCATGGAAAACCAGTACCACCCACATATGAAAAAGTGTTGTTGGACAAAATTTTATTGCCAGATGAGCTAACCGCCAAAATATGTCGACAATTTACCGAGACCTTTGGGGATGTTGGAGCCGGAGGTTATGTGAGCCATCAAAAGGGTTTGATACGATATCTTTAGTCGGAGGTATTGATATTTCTGACTTGTTCTTTGCATATATTGCTGATTTTCTTCTGTTTGCTGTATATGAAATTTGCATACGCAAATGCATGTGTATTTTGTCCTGGTCTGTCTTGTTTACAAGATAATCGACAATTTATCAAATACTAGGAAGTAAAGCTTTTACCTTCCAAAAAAAAAGGTTGAAGCCCATTATATTCTCCTTCAATGCCTCTCAAACTAAAAAACAACCGTGTTTAAAAATTATTATAACATTATATATTTGCAACTTGAAAGAAGTGTTTCCAACTCGTACAAAGCATAAAACATTATATTGACTTTGCATTTCAAAGTCTGAGCTAGAAAGATAATCAAACATTCACCAATTTTATTTTGATATTCGAAATAATAGAATAGAAATAGTTCAAAGTTGGATAATGAATTGCATTCAAGATTCAATGCAACTTCTATTAGTGGTAATTAATACTTATGTCACACGGACTGAGTCAGATTACATCCAGTGTCTATTCAAGACTGACCAAAAACAAGAGGGTTGATAATCTAATTTCTTTGTACAAATTTTCTTTTCTGCAAAATTTACATTTCCAATTTGCATTTACTGTTCACTGTTTCTGCCTTTCTAACAACAAACAGTCCATTCACAGCTCCACATACCAAACAGCTTTGCTTTGCATTTAATCACCAAACAACATCTCCAATTCAAAACTGTCACAATATAACAGCCTCCCCCTATACATTCCTCCTTGCTGACCACCAGTCACTACCCTTGCAATACCACTCCATCACCTCTACCATACAACATTCCTTCTCCACTGCTCACCCCACAAACTTCTCCCTTCATGAAATTCAACACAATGCACAACTGACACTGCCTCGACAATAATACAGCAATCTGCCTCGACAACATCCCTTCATAACATCATCTACACATATCCCCTGTTGCCACTGCATAGAGTAACGGCCTCCACATACTTCATCCACTCAGCCAAAATCATTTCTGCAGTCATCGACACAAAGCCTTCACTGACACTGGCCACCTCTGGCCTTTCACCGAACTTCTTCAAACCAAAACAAATTAAGCTCTGCTTCTCCCCTTTGCAAATTGCTTACAGCAATCAAATTGCTCATCCAAACCATTTCCAATTACAACTAACTCTACTGCTCACCATCATTTCTTACATTCACCATCAACTCACTCTACTGCTCACCCAAACCACTTCCCAATACTGTCCTACCCAATACACTTCTACAAACCACCATACATTTTTCCTATTTGGTAGATTCCATTTCCACCTGTAAATCATACCTACCATTGATGCAATTAATTTGTTCTGTTTATTTGCAAGTGCATAACGTTGACCAACTCTTTAGTATATTAATTATTAATATAATATATGCATAAGGTTACCCTTGAACTTAGTATAATATATGCATATGTTTGCTGCCACTTTTACTTGTGCATTATTATTGCTTACACAGGAATTCCGTTGCTCTATTAACTGAACTTGACCAAGCTAAAATTCACTGTATGCTTTGAGTTTAAAACCAGTTTTTACTTTTGCGCAGGAATTGGATAGAATACTGTATGCACCACAGCATGAGCCAAAGAAATATCAGCTTCGGCTAACCTGCTCAGCATCCTTTTAATGTGTTTATTATATGTAGACTTCACTGCTTGCAAAACAATTTAGTGTAATTAATGAAATCTTTGTACTGTAGTGTAATAAACAATGCAGTGTAATAAGTATGATATTCCGGCACGGTAGCATTCTGTTTGCAAAATAATGAGTGTAATTATAAGTTTGATAATTTTATGTGTATGGTATATGTGCGATATGTTTATAGTGCTTGTGTACCAATATTTTGATATTCTGGCATATTTTGATATATATTGATATTCTGGTGTGTATATACTGAGATATGCGTGTAACGCGGTAGTCAGTTACAGATGTGATTTTGTAGGAGCAGGAGCAAACACTATGTGCAACGGGTGTTAACCGTTGCTTTATGTGTGACTTTGGGCATAAAGAAACGGTTTTTAACCGTTTTTTACTGGACATGAAGCAACGGTTAGTAACCGTTGCCTTTTGTACATTAAGCAACGGTTTATACCAGTTGCCTATTGTCTATAAAGCAACGGTTTATACCCGTTGCCTTTGGCCCAGTTTGCAACGGTTTATAACCGTTGCCTTTGGCCCAATTTGCAACGGTTAATACCCGTTGCCTTTGGCCCAATTCGCAACGGTTTATACCCGTTGCCTTTGTCCCAGTTTGCAACGGTTTATACCTGTTTCCTTTTGGACACAAAGCAACGGTTTTCTCCCGTCGCTAAATTCAACCACTCCTGTTTTGAAGATAGTTTTTACCCGTTGCTTTTGGACTTAACAACGGTTTTTACCCGTTGTTAATAGCTTATAATGGTGTAGTGATTCATTAAATCTGTCAGGACACGATTCTTCGACTTCCGAAAATTCGACATCGACACTCACTTTATCGACTGCCGAGAAATCGAACGACGGAAAACCGAACACTGAGGGTTTTTAAGAAAAAGAATTTAGGAAAAGAGAAGAGAAAAAGATAGAAGATGGAGAGGAAAAGAAGATAGAACATTTTAAAATAGAAGAAAAAGAGAAAATAGAGAACATATAGAACGGAACAGAAAACAACAGAATCACATCAGAATCTCACAATTCGCAACGGAACAACATATATTAATAAATGAATAATCTTTAAACAAAGAACTATATCAGTTATTACATTTTATACATTTCATTACATCATATCATCAGAGTGTACAACAACATACAACAACAAACAGTGCAGCGGAAAAAGAAATACTATATAAACTAGTAATACGCCATGCCATCCAGCTTGCCTCCAGCAACTCCAGAATATCCTGATAAACCTTAACTCTTGACTGCCCGTGTGGAAATCGGTGGGCACCCAGAGTTTAGGAAGGAAACAATAAACTCCAAGTCAGTCATGTGACTGGTGTGAGAACTCAAAACAGTTTATTTATCTTTAAAATCAAAATAGAGAGATATTTTTAAATTCAATTCGCAATGCTTTTAAAAATGAGACTACCATAAGGCCTCCCGCACACACACACATGCAAACGCAGAATCGGAGGAGATTTCTCCTTATGATAGTCAAAGATGCTTGATACGCATTAAAATCAAATCAATTTTGATATTATTATTAGTGCATAGTGTAGAAGAAATTCATTTCAAAAGTAGAATATAAATCTTAGCCAGCATAGGTACCATTATATTATGCTTACTATAGCTACCTCCTGAGGAAGCAGGTTCTACAACTAAAACCGTACAAGTTTCGTATTGTTTCTTTGGATTTCCAACAAATGGTCAGGCCAAGGAACTTCCCATTGCCACATGAGAATGCCTCTGGAAAGATATCCCCGAGAACCAAACCGGAACTCTGCCAACACAAGGCCGGGTTACCCCTAACTGGGTAACTACTGACACGAGCACGCCATTCCCCGATCGTAAACGACCTTTCTCACGGGATCCCGAAAACCAACAACCACAAAGTAATAAATTCGCAGTAACCACATAGGTTAAATATCTGGGCTCCATACCATGATACCACCTCTATCCAGAAGGAAATGTACATACCCTAAAGGGTGCTACCCCTCATAACCTTGCCGCATCTTTCCTGTTTTGACCATTTCCGGGGTGTGAGGTTCGACGAAGTCACGTCCACAAAAACATACTTTATACAAAAGCCATGCTTTGGGTCAACAAATGATCAACACAATGATCACTAAGATAGACGATCAAATAAACGATCCTATCACAATAATCAACACAATGATCATTTCAGCAACACTCAGCATGTCACATTACCAAATTGGGAATATATCGCTGATAACTTCAACTATATAACCTCTGAGCTCGTACGTCTCAGAGAAGGGTGTTAAGCTAAAAGAATAGATTCTCCGCCACCACAGAAATATATTTGAAAGAAATCTGCTTTATATCTCAACTTGTAATGTCAGACATACAATCCATACAAGTCTGTTCCGGGATCGAACAAAACCAAAGGCACTTACAAAGAAGTCCTTGCAATCCGGATATTCACAATCCTGATCGGATTCACCATCACATATGGAGAACTCTATACCGTAGCTACTCGGTGCAGAGTAAATCGACAGGTCATCCTATCGCTCTTGCAAATACCGGGTCTTCAACACCGATCTTCAATGCAATTATAACGACGTATCACATATTCGGAATGGGTTATACGACCCCATGGTCCTTTACCGGTTAACCCGAATAGTGAGCGCTTATTCAAAAATAAGTGTAGCATTCACATTCAACAAATCACATCAATTACCCATTCAAAGGGAAATATTGATGGTCGGTTATTGAACTATCACTGGATATGCACACATCACCAGTTTTCCAAATTATTTATTTTCCAAAATATCTTTACAAGATATATTATTTCATACTTCCAAAATAAATCAATATTTATTTTTAACAAATTCCACTTTCTTTTATAAATTCCTTAGTGAATTTATATTCAAAAATATTCATGCATATACGATTTCAACTATCCATTTTCAATTTATCTTCAAAAAGATAAATCCTAATTATTCACTTCATATTGGAAAACATTCCCATACTTATTTATTCATAAGTAATTCACAAATTTTATTTATTTTCAACACTTAGAAAATATTCAATATACTTAAATCGAAATTAAGTATATATTTCATTCTTTAAGGAAATCATTCTCTTAACATATTTATTTGGGCCAAAACGAATGTTGCGTAAAACATCGTTACGACGTCCCAAAATCACTAGTATAGGGATTCGAAATTAAAATAGATATATAAATCCCAATACTATACAAAAACATTTCCTTTCGGAAATCATTTACTATAACAACAGTGTTATAGTCCACTATTTCCTTCTATTTCTCGAAAACGCCTATTTCAACAATAAATGTTGAAATCTATGGTTTCGAATCTCAACACATTTTAAAACATTATTCGATCGTTTTAATTCTATTTAAAACATCCAAATCCAAAACAATTTCTTTAACGTGTTATTCACTATTCAA
This sequence comes from Allium cepa, assembly GCA_030765085.1. NCBI lineage: Eukaryota > Viridiplantae > Streptophyta > Magnoliopsida > Asparagales > Amaryllidaceae > Allium > Allium cepa. Next base: position 78,570,301 of record CM060946.1, read on the forward strand.
AAACGTGAATATACTTCATTAACAATTTCATCCTTTTATTCCTTTTAATTCAAAGGATTATTCACTATTCAAAAATGTGAATATACTTCATTAACAATTTCATCCTTTTATTCCTTTTAATTCAAAGGATTATTCACTATTCAAAAATGTGAATATAACTCCATTAATAGGTTTCAACAATTTACTTATCAAAATAAGTCATTTGCGAATTTATAAAACAACGTTTATAAATTCCATTTCTATTTATTTATAAAACTTCCTTTTTATAAATTCTTTGATTAACCTATTCCAGTTTATAACTCGATTATAAACTAAAAGTTCATATTATAAGTTAAATACTTATAAAACGATTATTTTACAAAATCGTTCTTTTTAACTCCCCAAATTATAAATCTTATAACTTATAAGATTCATTCATTTATCCAAAATCATTATTTTAATAACTTAATAAATTTTATAAACCTACTGCTTATAAAATTCCATTTATAACTTCACCGTATAAAATTCTATAAATTCCATTCAATTATGAAATTCATTTTTACTTCATTCAAACACTTATAAAAACTCGTTTTATAATGTCCATATTTCAATTTATAAATATCCATTTATAAATCTCTTAATATAATTCAATTTATATTATTCTTTTAAAACGTCTTTAATTTCCTTTATAATTTCACCATTTTGATTCATAAAATAATTAAATTTTATAAATCCTATATTTCAACTTTTCATAATAAATTCAAAAATTCCGATTTAACTATTTTATAAACTCAATAGCATCATATTCTCAAAAATCAGTTTTTAACTATATTTCTCAAAATCATAATTTTTATAACTTTAAAAATTATAACGTTTATTTATTTAAAATGGATCAATTCCAAACATTATTATATAAAACGTATACTTTCTAAATCACTTTAAAATCATTTTAAAATCCCAAAATCTGGGTCCAATGATGCTACACACCAAATAGTCAATCACGACAACAACGATATCATATATCAATATGAAAATCCATCAAATATCAAAATATCTGAAATCAAATAAAAACTGTTGAGGAATCCAGTTGGATCCCTCCAACCTGTTTCCTGCATCCAAAAACATTAGCACAATACCAATTTCGCTCCAGTACGAAATTATCGCGGTATATGTTTTTAATAAATATTATCCGCTTAATAATGGCGCAATAGGGTCTCATCCGCTAAAAAATAAATGCGGGGAAATCAATAACTCCAATATATACATATGCCAATATATATATATTGCTACTATATATAATACCGATTTCACTGTTTATGAAATATTCGCGGTATATGTTTTTATAAATAACATCCGCTTAATAACGGCGTATAATGTCTATTTTAACAATCAATAGATAACAATCAACATTCAAACATGCATTCAAATATTTTAAATCTAACTATTTAAAATAAAATCGAAACTGATTCGATTGAGTGAGAAGTTCTCACCTTGATTTTATTTCCGTTTTAGCGATTTATTTCGAATAAAATTAAACGGACGTTTAATTTTACCCAAAATTCTCACTAACTCCAAACGACTCCAAACCAACTCCATCGCGTAGTGCTCGTCCATACGATTCCAACGCAACTGAGTTTGCATTTTTTCGACCTTGTATGAAAAAGTTATGAATTTTTAAAGATTGTACACGATTTATATAAACAAATTTCAACATACTTAACAATTTTAATACCCAAAGCAATTAACAGCCGTTGGATCCAAACAAAACCCATCAGGGCCGTTCCTCTCTTCTTCCTCTCCCTCTCGTTCTCCTCTCCCAGACAACATACGCGCATACATGAACCCATTTAGAAAACTAGGGTTACATGCCGTTGCCACATCGCTCAACTATACTTCATCAAACAACCACCATCGCGAAGCTCTCGACCCAAGCTATGCTCGGCCTGAACAGTGGCGAACTCGCCCCCCCCCCCCCCCCTCGCACGCAGTTCGAGAATGAACTACAGCCCTTTGAACACAAATTCCCGTTGATTCGTGAAGCCATTCGCGATCTTGACCATTGATATTAAAGATCTCTTCATGCTCTTCGATTCTCTAGTTGAAAGTTGTTGGTAAATGTCGATGGATGAGGAGATAATCGAGGTGGAAGTTGGGACGTTCCTGGCCGTTCAGGGGGGGGTGGCGGCTGCAGTTTTGCTAGGGTTTTAAATTTTTTTTTTTTATTTTGTGATGGTTGTGGGTCTATTTATAGAAGAAAATCGAACACTATTCATCTCGGAAATTCCGAACTCCGATTTACGCGTCGTAACCAGCGTTTCTAGGGTTTACCCCGTGTTCCGAACACAATGGAACAGTTTTCGGAAGCTAATTCGGAAGTATGTGCAAGTTATGGCTATAAACGCTCAATTTGAATTAAACCGATTTAAGCGATTTTCTAGGCGTTTTAATTTGTACAAGACAAACGGTAAATCCAATTGATACGAAATTTGAAACCTTACAATAATATCACATTACGGATCCGATGAAACTGGTTTCGTCGAAATCCGAGACTTTTTGAAAAATGGCTATTTTCACTCGTCAAATTTAAAATTAAAAATAAATTGATGCATTTCGAGCTGCCACGATCAAACGATAACTCCGATTGACACGAAAATTGAAATCCGGTAATAACTAACTATTACGGATCCAATGGAACTGGTTTCGTTCAATTCCGAGACTGTTCAAAAATTGGCTATTTTACAGTCGATTATTAAATATTAAAATATTCAATTTTCACAAATTAACTTTTAATTCGATTTTAAAAGTTCTAAAATATCGTTCTAACTCCCATATGATAAAATAAAATTTTACAAATCATTTTTAATCATATTTAACTCTACTTTCAATTATTTCCATAATTTAACGTATTAAATTATCGATTTAATTATCCAATTAAATTTAATAATTCAAATAAAAATTTATTTGACTTATAAATTCACTTATTAATATTTAAAATTAATTAAATATTCAAATTTTAATTAATAAAAATTCTGGGTCGTTACAATCTTCCCCACTTAAAAGAATTTCGTCCTCGAAATTACAAGTAAGAAAAATTATATAATCTATTAATTTTCCCAAAATTTATAGTTAAATTTCTTAGAATAACTTTACTAAGTTTTCAAAATCATACTTAGTTATCTTTTCAAAAACAATTACTATTGTTTAACTTTCAATTCCAAAATCAAAGTTTAAGTTTTCAAAATTTTCCAATTTTTCTCAAATTTTTTCTAACGCCTTAAATTTTCGGAAAAATTCGCCATAGTCTCCTTTGCGCGGCTCGATCCGAAAAAAAAAATGACAGTATATATATCACAAATATACATCTCATCAAGTAATGAGGCATCCCGAAGGGAAAAAAGTGTAAAAGTACGATATGTAATCCGAAATATGTACCTTATAAATTATTAGCGAGCATATACGGCTAATATAGCGCGAAAGCGAGCTCCAAATGCGAAGCAAACGCGATCCGCACCTACTAATTACTCAACAAACAACATGAGAATCATGCATATAGACAATAATCTCAATATACAACATATAGCAACATAATAACTATATATGCCAACATAGCAAATGTATGAAAAGCAATATATTCAACCATCAACCAACTAACATCCATAACCAATATATATTCATTCATATTCTCATTAATATTCAATGAATTGGTTTTCAATTTAATCACCTTTGATTCATATACAGTGGATGTTCTTTCTAACATTCATTTTGGTTTAACTAAATTGATTTTCATTTACTTATTCAACTTCCAATAACATTAGATTTTAATGAATCAACACTTATATTCATTATTTCATATCAACTTAATTCACATTCAATTCAATTCAATTCTAAAGTAAATTTCCATTTTAACTCTAAATTCATTTTTATTTACTACTCATATTCATAAATATATCCATATAGTTTCACTTCTTATATATATAAGTTTATTTCACAATTGTAAATCACTTTAATTATAATTTAACTCTTATAATTCTTTTCACTTATACAATTATTCTTTAATTTAAATTATTCAAACAACCTAACAATCAACTTATATATTTTAATAATTCTGAAAAATTATTTCTTTATATACAAAATATACTCAAGGTAAAATTATTTCATTTACCCAATTTTAAACAATATTATGTCGGTTTATCTTGTTTAAGAGTTTAGAAACTCCTATCTACGGTAGTTAGCTAGACTACATCGACTGGAATCTATAAACAATCAACCGATAAGTCAACACAATATAAAACAATTTTATATTCACTAACAAATACGCTCTCATAACTATTATTACACTCAAATTCATTCTAGAGTACTACTGACTCTATCTCTAATGAGTAATACCCAACAGAACCATGGTTGTCGCTTAACCATAAGCTCTGATACCACATTGTCAGGACACGATTCTTCGACTTCCGAAAATTCGACATCGACACTCACTTTATCGACTGCCGAGAAATCGAACGACGGAAAACCGAACACTGAGGGTTTTTAAGAAAAAGAATTTAGGAAAAGAGAAGAGAAAAGGATAGAAGATGGAGAGGAAAAGAAGATAGAACATTTTAAAATAGAAGAAAAAGAGAAAATAGAGAACATATAGAACGGAACAGAAAACAACAGAATCACATCAGAATCTCACAATTCGCAACGGAACAACATATATTAATAAATGAATAATCTTTAAACAAAGAACTATATCAGTTATTACATTTTATACATTTCATTACATCATATCATCAGAGTGTACAACAACATACAACAACAAACAGTGCAGCGGAAAAAGAAATACTATATAAACTAGTAATACGCCATGCCATCCAGCTTGCCTCCAGCAACTCCAGAATATCCTGATAAACCTTAACTCTTGACTGCCCGTGTGGAAATCGGTGGGCACCCAGAGTTTAGGAAGGAAACAATAAACTCCAAGTCAGTCATGTGACTGGTGTGAGAACTCAAAACAGTTTATTTATCTTTAAAATCAAAATAGAGAGATATTTTTAAATTCAATTCGCAATGCTTTTAAAAATGAGACTACCATAAGGCCTCCCGCACACACACACATGCAAACGCAGAATCGGAGGAGATTTCTCCTTATGATAGTCAAAGATGCTTGATACGCATTAAAATCAAATCAATTTTGATATTATTATTAGTGCATAGTGTAGAAGAAATTCATTTCAAAAGTAGAATATAAATCTTAGCCAGCATAGGTACCATTATATTATGCCTACTATAGCTACCTCATGAGGAAGCAGGTTCTACAACTAAAACCGTACAAGTTTCGTATTGTTTCTTTGGATTTCCAACAAATGGTCAGGCCAAGGAACTTCCCATTGCCACATGAGAATGCCTCTGGAAAGACATCCCCGAGAACCAAACCGGAACTCTGCCAACACAAGGTCGGGTTACCCCTAACTGGGTAACTACTGACACGAGCACGCCATTCCTCGATCGTAAACGACCTTTCTCACGGGATCCCGAAAACCAACAACCACAAAGTAATAAATTCGCAGTAACCACATAGGTTAAATATCTGGGCTCCATACCATGATACCACCTCTATCCAGAAGGAAATGTACATACCCTAAAGGGTGCTACCCCTCATAACCTTGCCGCATCTTTCCTGTTTTGACCATTTCCGGGGTGTGAGGTTCGACGAAGTCACGTCCACAAAAACATACTTTATACAAAAGCCATGCTTTGGGTCAACAAATGATCAACACAATGATCACTAAGATAGACGATCAAATAAACGATCCTATCATAATAATCAACACAATGATCATTTCAGCAACACTCAGCATGTCACATTACCAAATTGGGAATATATCGCTGATAACTTCAACTATATAACCTCTGAGCTCGTACGTCTCAGAGAAGGGTGTTAAGCTAAAAGAATAGATTCTCCGCCACCACAGAAATATATTTGAAAGAAATCTGCTTTATATCTCAACTTGTAATGTCAGACATACAATCCATACAAGTCTGTTCCGGGATCGAACAAAACCAAAGGCACTTACAAAGAAGTCCTTGCAATCCGGATATTCACAATCCTGATCGGATTCACCATCACATATGGAGAACTCTATACCGTGGCTACTCGGTGCAGAGTAAATCGACAGGTCATCCTATCGCTCTTGCAAATACCGGGTCTTCAACACCGATCTTCAATGCAATTATAACGACGTATCACATATTCGGAATGGGTTATACGACCCCATGGTCCTTTACCGGTTAACCCGAATAGTGAGCGCTTATTCAAAAATAAGTGTAGCATTCACATTCAACAAATCACATCAATTACCCATTCAAAGGGAAATATTGATGGTCGGTTATTGAACTATCACTGGATATGCACACATCACCAGTTTTCCAAATAATTTTCCAAATTATTTATTTTCCAAAATATCTTTACAAGATATATTATTTCATACTTCAAAAATAAATCAATATTTATTTTTAACAAATTCCACTTTCTTTTATAAATTCCTTAGTGAATTTATATTCAAAAATATTCATGCATATACGATTTCAACTATCCATTTTCAATTTATCTTCAAAAAGATAAATCCTAATTATTCACTTCATATTGGAAAACATTCCCATACTTATTTATTCATAAGTAATTCACAAATTTTATTTATTTTCAACACTTAGAAAATATTCAATATACTTAAATCGAAATTAAGTATATATTTCATTCTTTAAGGAAATCATTCTCTTAACATATTTATTTGGGCCAAAACGAATGTTGCGTAAAACATCGTTACGACGTCCCAAAATCACTAGTATAGGGATTCGAAATTAAAATAGATATATAAATCCCAATACTATACAAAAACATTTCCTTTCGGAAATCATTTACTATAACAACAGTGTTATAGTCCACTATTTCCTTCTATTTCTCGAAAACGCCTATTTCAACAATAAATGTTGAAATCTATGGTTTCGAATCTCAACACATTTTAAAACATTATTCGATCGTTTTAATTCTATTTAAAACATCCAAATCCAAAACAATTTCTTTAACGTGTTATTCACTATTCAAAAACGTGAATATACTTCATTAACAATTTCATCCTTTTATTCCTTTTAATTCAAAGGATTATTCACTATTCAAAAATGTGAATATACTTCATTAACAATTTCATCCTTTTATTCCTTTTAATTCAAAGGATTATTCACTATTCAAAAATGTGAATATAACTCCATTAATAGGTTTCAACAATTTACTTATCAAAATAAGTCATTTGCGAATTTATAAAACAACGTTTATAAATTCCATTTCTATTTATTTATAAAACTTCCTTTTTATAAATTCTTTGATTAACCTATTCCAGTTTATAACTCGATTATAAACTAAAAGTTCATATTATAAGTTAAATACTTATAAAATGATTATTTTACAAAATCGTTCTTTTTAACTCCCCAAATTATAAATCTTATAACTTATAAGATTCATTCATTTATCCAAAATCATTATTTTAATAACTTAATAAATTTTATGAACCTACTGCTTATAAAATTCCATTTATAACTTCACCGTATAAAATTCTATAAATTCCATTCAATTATGAAATTTATTTTCACTTCATTCAAACACTTATAAAAACTCGTTTTATAATGTCCATATTTCAATTTATAAATATCCATTTATAAATCTCTTAATATAATTCAATTTATATTATTCTTTTAAAACGTCTTTAATTTCCTTTATAATTTCACCATTTTGATTCATAAAATAATTAAATTTTATAAATCCTATATTTCAACTTTTCATAATAAATTCAAAAATTCCGATTTAACTATTTTATAAACTCAATAGCATCATATTCTCAAAAATCAGTTTTTAACTATATTTCTCAAAATCATAATTTTTATAACTTTAAAAATTATAACGTTTATTTATTTAAAATGGATCAATTCCAAAAATTATTTTATAAAACGTATACTTTCTAAAATCACTTTAAAATCATTTTAAAATCCCAAAATCTGGGTCCAATGATGCTACACACCAAATAGTCAATCATGACAACAACGATATCATATATCAATATGAAAATCCATCAAATATCAAAATATCTGAAATCAAATAAAAACTGTTGAGGAATCCAGTTGGATCCCTCCAACCTGTTTCCTGCATCCAAAAACATTAGCACAATACCAATTTCGCTCCAGTACGAAATTATCGCGGTATATGTTTTTAATAAATATTATCCGCTTAATAACGGCACAATAGGGTCTCATCCGCTAAAAAATAAATGCGGGGAAATCAATAACTCCAATATATACATATGCCAATATATATATATATATTGCTACTATATATAATACCAATTTCACTGTTTATGAAATATTCGCGGTATATGTTTTTATAAATAACATCCGCTTAATAACGGCGTATAATGTCTATTTTAACAATCAATAGATAACAATCAACATTCAAACATGCATTCAAATATTTTAAATCTAACTATTTAAAATAAAATCGAAACTGATTCGATTGAGTGAGAAGTTCTCACCTTGATTTTATTTCCGTTTTAGCGATTTATTTCGAATAAAATTAAACGGACGTTTAATTTTATCCAAAATTATCACTAACTCCAAACGACTCCAAACCAACTCCATCGCGTAGTGCTCGTCCATACGATTCCAACGCAACTGAGTTTGCATTTTTTTGACCTCGTATGAAAAAGTTATGAATTTTTAAAGATTGTACACGATTTATATAAACAAATTTCAACATACTTAACAATTTTAATACCCAAAGCAATTAACAGCCGTTGGATCCAAACAAAACCCATCAGGGCCATTCCTCTCTTCTTCCTCTCCCTCTCGTTCTCCTCTCCCAGACAACATACGCGCATACATGAACCCATTTAGAAAACTAGGGTTACATGCCGTTGCCACATCGCTCAACTATACTTCATCAAACAACCACCATCGCAAAGCTCTCGACCCAAGCTATGCTCGGCCTGAACAGTGGTGAACTCGCCCCCCCCCCCCCCCCCCTCGCACGCAGTTCGAGAATGAACTACAGCCCTTTGAACACAAATTCCCGTTGATTCGTGAAGCCATTCGCGATCTTGACCGTTGATATTAAAGATCTCTTCATGCTCTTCGATTCTCTAGTTGAAAGTTGTTGGTAAATGTCGATGGATGAGGAGATAATCGAGGTGGAAGTTGGGACATTTCTGGCCGTTCAGGGGGGGGTGGCGGCTGAAGTTTTGCTAGGGTTTTAAATTTTTTTTTTTTATTTCGTGATGGTTGTGGGTCTATTTATAGAAGAAAATCGAACACTATTCATCCCGGAAATTCCGAACTCCGATTTACGCGTCGTAACCAGCGTTTCTAGGGTTTACCCTGCGTTCCGGACACAATGGAACAGGTTTCGGAAGCTAATTAGGAAGTATGTGCGAGTTATGGCTATAAACGCTCAATTTGAATTAAACCGATTTAAGCGATTTTCTAGGCGTTTTAATTTGTACAGGACAAACGGTAAATCCAATTGATATGAAATTTGAAACCTTACAATAATATCACATTACGGATCCGATGAAACTGGTTTCGTCGAAATCCGAGACTTTTTGAAAAATGGCTATTTTCACTCGTCAAATTTAAAATTAAAAATAAATCGATGCGTTTCGAGCTGCCACGATCAAACGATAACTCCGATTGACACGAAAATTGAAATCCGATAATAACTAACTATTACGGATCCAATGGAACTGGTTTCGTTCAATTCCGAGACTGTTCAAAAATTGGCTATTTTACAGTCGATTATTAAATATTAAAATATTCAATTTTCACAAATTAACTTTTAATTCGATTTTAAAAGTTCTAAAATATCGTTCTAGCTCCCATATGATAAAATAAAATTTTACAAATCATTTTTAATCATATTTAACTCTATTTTCAATTATTTCCATAATTTAACGTATTAAATTATCGATTTAATTATCCAATTAAATTCAATAATTCAAATAAAAATTTATTTGACTTATAAATTCACTTATTAATATTTAAAATTAATTAAATATTCAAATTTTAATTAATAAAAATTCTGGGTCGTTACAAGATCTCTGTCGATTCATGTCATCCCCTTTCGTTTACCGCCGCTGTTCGTAACCCTAGGTCGGTGGTTCTGCAAATCGTACCCTCGCCGCCCTACCCTTTCACGCACACATTCTCTCTTCCGTTTCGAGTTTTCAACCTATGGCTTGGATAGTTTTTACTCCAACCTAAATCACTGTTGTTTTCCACTTTCCTAACCATACCCCAGTCTGAATGAAAAAAAATTCTTCCCTCCGTTCTGCTACCAACAAGAGGCAGATTGGCTATCAACATCGGGTACAACGTTTTGTTTTGCTTTCAATTTCCATCAATTATGTTTAGCCGGTACAGGTAGTTCCTATGAAATTATGTAAATTTTCAGTTTTACATTCTTTTATAGAATCATCTTGTCGACTGAAACTTATGTAAGTTCTTAATCATGTCAGCTCGGTCATCTGTTTTGGATTTTAACCTATAGTTTAGCAACTCTTCCTAATATGGAATGTAACAACGATCGTTATGCTTCATGATTCAACTACATGAAGAGTACTAATATTAATTTTCATGACGAACATTGAACATTTTATTTTCTGTTTGGTTTAGTATTCAATTTAACTTTACTTGAACATACTGCTTTACTTCGACCCTTTTATTTTGGCAGTTAACGCTATGTAACTGCTATCACTAATTTATTTTATGATATCTCATTATTATTTTTATTTTCTATATAGGTTTTGAAGGAAATGATGAGATTCATACAAATCATTCCAGATTTTAAATGGTAAGACAAGGATTTCATAGTCTAGTTTCTCTAAATGATTTATTTTTAGATACGATATTTCACGCTTTTACGAATGAGTAACCATTTAAGATGTAGATATTGATTTTTATTTATCCACCTATAGGTGACATGTAATAGTTCGACATCTTCACTACATATTTTAGTTAGTTAAGAATTCATAAGTTATCAAGTTGAAAACAGTTTTCTAAATTTTTTTTCCCGTCCATCTATATTAAATGTTCTATAACCACTGCATTGCGTTGTATAATAAACAGATGCCTATTGAAATAAAAATATGTGGATATCACTGTTAATTAAAAGTGGTCAAAATATCTTTATTTTGTTAAGAAATGACAATTTAATGCTTCTAAGGCTCAATGTTATACATGTGAATGTTAACCTATTTTTCTTTTTTCGTCTATGCCTACTTATTCCTCATGGATAACATTAAATGCAAAATATACTTTGAGAACTCAATTTAGTTTTAAGAACGATGTCTTTCATGTATGGATTTATATTTTATAATGGGATGAGATAAATTCGCACTTTTTTAGTACATGTCCTGTTATTTTATACTAAAATGTAAATTATGTGGGAATGATGTCTTATAGTGCTGTTGTCTTCTAAATTATTTTTTCGTAGGAGGGTTTCCTTTAATGTGTATACAAATATAAAGTGTTAATATTTTTATGCTAATCTGGTATGTTTTGAATTTTGTTCATATAACACATAAATGATCGACATATTAGAGGTGTTTATAGTAAACAATTGAAAACTTAATATTAGCGTATGAACAAATAAATATATATAGCATTTGTGAACAAATTTCTAATATGATTATAATTGAATTGCAACACCTATTTTCTATATTTATGTCTTTACAACGGTTTTTTTATGAAAACAGCAACCAATATCAGGCTCAACCTACCCAACATAATTTTTTCTAAAAAAAAGTTCCTCACTTAAGGCATTATATTATCTATTAAAATTTCATAACGCTGTCTATTCATTTTTTATATTTTCATTTTCATCTCTTGGATGATAGAATTTACTTACTACTGGTAAAATTATTTACCTACTTCTATTTTGAACATTTATAGAAATGGTGATTGAATAAAGCAATAACATGATACAAAAGCTGTATGTAATAGGGATGGAAATGCATATAACTCCACTGTTGTTGAATCAGTGGTATGGTTTTTTTGATTATGGTCATAGTTGGGTCACTACTCTCGCATGTTGCATAGCAGTATGCTAACAGTCACATTCTCATGTATAAAACTATCTTTTATGTGCTTTCTCTCAAGGCACTTCGTCTTTTTACTACTAACAAAATTAGTTTTTTTGTACTGCATTTTTAAACAAAATTATTTTTGTTTCAATTTTGAAATTTGTGATAGTGTTACGCGGTAGATTACATTCAGTCGTATTAATTTAACTAAAGGTACTATAATTTTATTTGGTGGTTGATCATTCTTTTTAGTTATTTTGTTTAGCTTAACTGCTTTGAAAGTTATTCAATGGATATATAGGGATTTCTTGACAAAAAAGATATATAATCTATGCTACTTTGACAAAACGCATTGATAGGTATTTTGTTGCATATTCTGAAATATAATGAAATGGGATGACATACCGCATTTTTAAATAAGAGTGACATTATGGGTTGATAAGATACACATACGCTTACTTATAATTTATTCATGATGTTTGTATCTTACAGGTGCATAATTATTACATGAGTTTGTCTTTTATTATTTTGGAGAACAATTTTATTAAGGAACTTCATTTTACTTCATGCGTCAAAGGTTAGTCCTTAATAACGAAAATATCTATATGTTATTACAAATATAGTATTTTGACTTTTACTATCAATTACGTATACATTGTAGGTTTATTGAGTTACTTCTTAATAAGAAAATCGTATACCATTTTAGAAAAATTCTTTGTCAAAATAATAAGTTGTCTTCTGCATATTCCAGTTTTTGCATGCTTGCCACTTGTTTGTTTATACATCCAAATCTATTCAGGTGTATTCTTAAAATAGGAGTCGATTCTATTTTAGTCAGATCCCATTGAGATAACAACTACTAAAGTTTAAAAAATAATTGGTTTACAAGCCAAGTGATGTAGAGATAGTAGTATGGCACTACCTGTTCAAATAGTTAAAGGCTTAAAGAGAGAGCGTTGATATCATCTGAAATGTTATTTTACTAATATTTATTTCGTTGGGTCCAAATAGTTTTTTTTTTTTTTGGGTTTTACATATGTATATAAAAAATATGACATATGAGACGGGGAGAGGAGAAGTAATCAGTAGTTGTTACAATGAATGAGAAAAAAAAGTGAGAAGTGCCTTTAATATCTACCAACAAAAAATTTGCATGTTAAAATCATTTTTAAAACTGCTCATTTTTCAAAGTTTTTGTAAATACTTAACCGATACGTTTTGGTCAAAATCAAAAATTTAAAACCAAATAATGCCTAACCTTTTATGGTTAACAAGGAAGATAAGATTCTTTGTTCTATCATTTAAAAAACTTCGTTAATGCAAGAGTTTTTATTTCTAACACAAAACATAATTATAGTTCAAATTTTGATTTCATTTCAACCTTAGGGTTCTAATAGTTTAGTTCCTTTACAACCACAAGATGCCAGCAATTGAGAACTTGATTTGTTACATAATATACTAATTGGCAATCCCAATTTAAATCTGTCCATATTAAATAGATGTGTCACTAATGTAAAGTTAATTTTCTAGCATGCTAGCAAATTATTTATAGTATATGCTCCAAATTTTGCACCAGTTTGGCATTTGCTAAGCCAAGACATTGGTATGGTGTGGTTATATACATGGCAGAGGCTGTTTGTTGATTATTATGGTTATTAGAATTTTTTCTATCAATAATTATTTTGTTATCTTACTAATTTATGGTTTAGAAATATAAAATTACCTTAATTACCTTAAGTTTGAAATTTACTTCATTTTCTTAAAGTGGAAGATTAAAATGTGTGTATGTTGCTCAAATTAGCCTATGTAATCGTGCATAAATGAATGTAGTAGCATATAGATGACATGCTTATAGGTAAAGTCTTGGTATACCAACCAACAGTCATTTAAATTGAATATCAAGTTGTTTTCAAATGATTAGTTTTATTTGGAAATTTATATCACATATAAATTTGTTTGGAGCAAGCTTATATACTGTGTTGTTGATAGGAGGAAGGAATAACATTCACGATTTCAAGATCTATGTGGCATGGTTGGTAGTGTACTCCCCAGGTATTTATGTCATTACTATATAATAATAAAAATTTACCATTTCTTAGAAAGAATTTGAGGCACTTAGACATTTTTAACTGCTTAATATAAGACTTAACGATGTTTATTTAAAATACATAGTTGTACATTATATTTTTTTGGCTTTATTTTTACATTGCAATTTGTGTGTCAGTCTTTAAACATCGATTGACTATGTCACTCAACTTCTAACAATGTGGAATTATTTTAAAATAGATAAACAATTTAAAGCACTTAAATTAGATGAAAAATTAACTCTCCTTACCGCTGCAAATATAGTCAAAAAATTATGGTTAGATTTACAAAACGGGAGAATTAATTTAAACGACAAAAATTTGTATATTTTTAGCTTCAATGACATGACCTCAATATTTTAACCATAAGGACAAACATTCTCCTAAAAATTATTCATAAGGACAAACATCTTCCAAAACTGCTACCAAACTAAAAACTGATAACTAAAAACTACTACCGATAATCACAAACTAATACTTAAAAACTGCTATTGATAACTAAAAATTGATACCTAAAGAAAGTTGTCCTTCAGGTTAAAATACTGAAGGTCCATCCTTGAGGCTAAAATGCTGAGAGATTTTGTCCTTGACAATAATTTTCTGTTGTAAAACAATTATTGTTCTAGAATGGTTATAGATTTATTTACAAAATGATGCTACTTTTGCCTTTGTAACGAAATTTTTTTGTGACGGTGTTTTTGAAGAAGGCAAGTACTTGTCCATTAATAGTTGTATTCCCTTCACCGAAAAATAAAAAATAATGGTTAAAGAATACTACTTTTTGTAAGTATTTACATAACAGTTTATCTTAAGGTTTACATGTATTTTGACTATCACTCATATATCTAATGAGTTCATTTTCTTTCAAATTTAAAGAAAAAAGATCGATTTTGATTAAATAGCTTATGTTTGCAAGAAGTAAGAATTATTATTATATTAATTTCATATACACGCTTCACTAATTCAATGTAGGGAATTCTCATGCATACTTTAGACAAAAAACACAACTCATGGTTTTTGTTTATTGCTGCAGGGAGACGCAAAAATGTCATTGTATAGAGAATGAATTTCATTGTTGCTATGTAGGTATTATTATTATGATTTCGATGCATGATCATGTACTCAAGTAATATGGCTGCTTATGAAGGAACTGCGGTAACTTCCTAATCATAATTTATTTCGTATCAACTTTACAAATGATTAAATGTAATTTAACATGTTTTAGATTAAGGATGCATTTTGTATAAAGCAACAATTACAGGTTAAACATGGTTCACTGACACAATATTTTTTCATTGTAGTTTCTATAAAGCTACACGGATCATGAAGATGGAAGTCATGATTATTAGCTGATGCTAATTCTGATATGGAACTACACAATTAAGTTGATTTGCTGGTGCTTTCGGCCTTGCCAAAACCCTTTGTGTAGATACGTATTCAGTATTATTCTTTTTTTATGGCATCATGTTTTATATTTGGTAGTTAAGCATGATAGCAGTTGTCTCCTCTTTTTTTCGCATATTCCGTATCAGTAATGATGGGGGAAAGCTTACTCTATTCATCTTTATTTTTTGTTAAGCATTTTGAATTGCTAAATCAAATTCATTGTTGGTTACATTTATAATTTGCTTTTATTTGTGAAATCATGTTTTCGACTTATGGGAATGTGCTCCTTTGGTTACTTTTTCTCCTTTATCATAATAAATGTGAGTGTGTGGTGCTCAATTTCTTTAATTAGATTGTAATACATAGTAAATAATCCCATAGACTGAAGACAAAAGTTCATTTATCAATTATGTAGATCCCAACAGGGTTCATATTAGATGGAAACTAAGGGTAATTTATCAAATACGTAGGCAGTTTATAAATGAGCATAATTTAACAATTTTCATATTAGGTGGAAACAGAGAGTAAATATAATGTTTCATGGTCATCCTGGTTGTCTTATAAAAATGTTACCAGTGTTTAATTTTAGGATCTATTTTAGCCTAATGTTTTAATCCATGGGTGCACCTTCTGCTAGGTGTCCACATTTGCTTATTTTTCCCTCATAATTGTGTCTGTATGGCTTTCCTTTACGCACATTCATATATTGACAATGAATTTCATATAGGGATAACCCAATAAAAATCAAATAATATATCAATAAATAACTTTTGACACAAATGCCGTGTGCATATTTTGGAACAACATCATGTGGATGATAGAAATAAAGCCAACGAGTTATCCTCATCTGCATTTTACCAACCTACATCGCAGTTAGTTATATATATTTTAGTTGTTTTTTATGCTTCATCATTCATACATGCTCGTGTAATACTGTTAATTCTCTTCTATGAAATGTTGTTGAATATTATACGCTACTTTTTTTTGGTTGAGACTTATGTAAAGATATGTATATATTGGAGAACATTGTTTATGTTTCTCATAATCAAGCTTCTCCATTGTACTATTTTTCTGAGTACGGTACTTTTTTGTTATTGTTGGTTTCTCCTACACATGGTGCCCATAACCCTGTTGGATGTTCAGTTATATAGTTGTGTTGGAATATAATATTTTTAGCTTTATAATATTTGGATTTAAGTACAGCATGTATCTTTCTTTGCACATCACGTTCATTTTCCTATTGTTGCAATTGCAATTACTCTGTACTTAATTTGTCTTTTTTAAGGGCTTAAATATATAAGTATTATTTTTTTCTTTTCATAGATAATGTACAGTATTATTAAACTTTCTCCAAAATTTCATAGTATTTTGCTTTGTGCGTTCCAAAGTATGGTATACTGCTTGGAATTAAAAATTTGTCATTGCTTGGTTGCTCTATACAGCCGTACATGTTTCATGAAATTTTGGATAATATGCATGTTAGCTTGCATTCTTCAAAAGGATGGTTATTTGCAAACTAACATCAAGATAATACTAATATATTTTAATAAATAAAACCTCTTTTTAAAATGATTTTACATCATCGAATTTTTCTCGTTAAGACATAGGTCTATCGTTGGATATTTCAAATAATCAAAATCCGTACGCATCCATATTTGAAATGTAGTTAAATATCCAATATCCTAAAAAGTGGGTGCATATGTGGATACGAAACACATCTGCATTTGAAAATTATCCATTCGATTTTTCTTCAAAATTATAGTGTAAATTATGTGTATTTTAGGATAATAAAATATATTTATTTATTGTTTTGTGAAGCTAGACGTTTATATTATACTCACTTAATGTATATTGATTGCTCCAAACTATTTACGATCATCACATTTCTTTATTTTTAACAATTTAATACTCAATGAAATTGAAAAAATGTTTATGTTAAACTAAAAATTTTCACCTTTGTTTCTTGATTTATCGGTCTTTAATGAATAGGATAATAATCCAATATTCGTTTATATCCGTGGATGCAAATATCTGATATCTGAACATGATTTCGGTTGCGGATACAGATAAAACACTATCTTCATCCGAAAGTATCCGTTTACGTGTTTACTTAAGAATTAAAGTTGGCTAAATAAGCTTAAATAAGCGGTAACGGTACAAAATAGTGTCTTTGCCTACTTATTTCATTTTACACAGTTAGCTAAAGAGGAAGGTATTCTTTTGAGATAGTTGTCATATTTTGATTTACCATATCAAACCTTTTTATATTTACACTCAGGTTCACTTATTTTTAAAAGCTATTTTTCTTAAAATCTTTATTATACAAACTCAAACTCATATTTTAAAACTGAAAATACCAAACACTAAAGAGAAAAATTTTAAGCGAGTCCTTGTTCATCCATATCCTTCTAAATGCTTTATTATCAACAATAATATACAAACACGGAGAGTTCTTACCTGCAAAATAAGAATATGCAATTTCAAAATTTGAATTATGATCATAAACGATCGTTCTACAAAAATATGCATTTCTGCCCAAATTATATGTCTCCAAATAACAATTATTAGCCTTAAGATAATTAACGCTAAGCGAAAAACTTGATACCATTAACTGTATATAAGGAGTATGCATGTCTCTTGCATCTGCTCTTTTTTGTGCATTGTTTGACTATCCTCCCAATGTCTACTTGAATCTACACACTGCTTTGCATCAATATGGGAACAATTTTTGTTTTATGCAAAGTAACGAACCTATGCATTTGCCAGATGCATCTGTCTGGCACGAAATGGAACTGTATTTTTAAAGGTAAATTTTCTTATCATCATGGAATTATTTCGCCAAATCTCTCATCTGTTAATACATTTCAGTCGATATTATGTTCCAAATAGAAGTTGTTTTGTCAATTTATGATTGATGGCAAAGCCATTTAACCTGTTAGGAGAATCCAGCCTTCCTTTGTTTTTTGGTTGGGAGAGACTACAAAATTATAGGTTTGGAGGAGAATTTCAGGATCATGGAGAGTAAGATAGCGGTGGGACCCAGTTTGAAGACGACGATGCCATATGACTATAGTGACATAGGAGAAGGGAGCACCTGGGATCAATTTTTCAAGAAGGCAGTTAAGGAGCTATGGAGGCAACATGTCTAGAATTCATTGCAACTGGTTTATTTTCAATTGGTAACTTCTATTTTTTTTTCCACCTCTGACTACCTACTTTATTGGAATTGCAATCAATGGATAAATGGTCTGTTCAGGATTTGGTTAGTTTATTGTGAAGGTATGTCACGCATTGAATTTTATAAAATCTTAAATTTAGTATCTCCTTGACTAAAATTATGTTCATTCGATGATTTCAGGCCAATTTGATATGAAATATATGTGCAATTGTTACATGCTGTCAACCTGTTTTTGGGTGCATGCTCGCACATCTATAGCACTAAATCATTTAATTTAGAGTTTTGGGCTACTATTACTACTATGTGTTAACCACATTTATGCATGCTCATTGCTAGTCCTCCTAACTTCAGCATTACCATATGTCTACAATAGTCAAGCTACAAGCTTTGGCAACATAGATATAGTCGGATGCAACTCACACTTCAAATCTCATTTCAATTCTAGCAAGTCCATGCTTACAACTCAGCAATGTCAGTTAGTTCTCTTTCAATTGCTTCAACAACTTTCAATTCATTCATGTCAGACCATGGTAACAATTCACGTCAGTCCATGCTGCTACACTTTGTAACTTGATATTACAATCCTTATTTCATTTCGTAGGGTAGAGACCATATATCTACAACAATCAAACCATAATTGGTTTGTAACGACCCAATTTTTCGACACCCGAAAGTCGATATCAATGCGCCCACTGTATTAAATGTCGAACAATCGAATGCCCGAAAACCGAACCGTTAGGGTTAAAGAAGAAAAAAGTAGAAGAAGAAATAGAAACAAAATAATACCTGTATATCCTACTTAACAATAATATCTAACCACGGAATTCAAAATCATTTTATCCATTTCTTTACAAAATTTTAATATTCATTTTATTCAAGCCCATACGATACACTATATCATTCGTACACAATACCAAATCCGATCGCTCACTCGATCATACAATTTCACTTTCGAACTAGTATCGTCCATCCGACTTCCTAGTGCGGACTCAGATTTGGTTTCTTGATCAAAAACGATCATTCTCCTTGCATAGTCAAACTGTGATAGAGAATTTCCAGAATCAATCAAAAATCCATATCCAGGGTTCGTCATCGAAAATCCAGTAAAAAATCCCAACTCGGATTAATATGACTATCTCAAAATTCTATGCTCGAATCTGGATCAAATCATTATGCGAATAAAGTAATATACGTACATCCCATGTATTTACTTCTAATTGATTATTAGCTATATCAATTCTCTTTTGTTCACATTTATATTGATTTCTATCCAAAATTTTCATTTCCCACACTTTTGTTAGCTCCATTCAAATAACACTTAGTATATTTTCCCAATTCCAGATTTTACTTAAGAATTTTCACCATTTATTTCTTAAGTTTAATATAAGTATTTTATACACTTCTTATATTTATTTTCTACTTCATCACTTTGGTTTTATGTCCATTTATATTCACTTGCATTTCAATTTCATTTGAATCCAGCTTATCTTAAAATTCGGAATCCTGAATTTTTTTTATCAACTACCTTCATTCATATTTAATCTATATCATCATTTTGTTTGACTCAAATTTTCAACCCTATTCTAAATTCAATTTTTTTCTTCAATTCTTAATTTATTTCCAAATCAAAATAAATATTTAATTCTATTCACCCTTTCTCAAACCCATTTCTTTAATTAGTTCCACTTACTAATTTATGTTTAAATCTCAATGGTTTTTATTTCCAAACATTAGTTTATTTTTAGCCTACTTTGACTTAATTCCACAACTTAAATTTACTTACACAATTTTTAATTAAATATCAGCCCAAAATTCATTTTCAGTTTACTTGCTTGCCCATTTAAATTAGTTAGTTTACTTACAAAATTTATTTTAGTCCTTTGTATTATTTAGTCCAACCCGAACTAATTCTTCTAATCTACCTTATTTAACATAACTCAAATTCAATTCCAATGTTTAGCTTGAATTCCATTTACTTTATTTAACTCAATTCAATTAATCTTTTCCAAACCTTTATAAGTTTTTAAACTAATAAATATTCCATAACCATTTTTAAATAGGATTCCAGAGTTTAAATAATCGATTAAGTATTTCAATATCATTTTTTTAAATCAATTATATCCAAAATCAAACAATTTCAAAATCATACTCAATTTTGCAAATATTCCCAATTCAAAACATTCGGGTAGCAATTCCTCCCTTGGAAACTCAAAAATGAACACTAATGATGTCGCGATCATCATCGGAATTATTTTCCAGCGACCGAAAAGAGTTTAGTGCTTTTATCCCTTCAAAAACATTTTCCAAATATTTTTAGATTCCAAATCCCACCAGATTCCAAATCCAATTCAAAAATATTTTCCAAATAATTTCACCATTATTTTTTCAAAACCTTTGAAAATCATTTGCAACTCAAAGAAATTTAGTTTCCAAAATTTCAATTCCAAATCCTTTTAATCCCTATTCCAAAAATTACTCTGGCATCTTATTTCAATTTATAAAGCTCATTTACACTCACATTACAAATTTCTTTCTATTAATGAATTTATTTCCATATACTTTGGTTATGATATCAATTCCTATTTTTAAATTTTTACACAACAATGATAATAATTTAATATTATCACTTCCTAACAACCATGCAACCATATATGACTATAATATTTTATGAAAATTATTTCTTTTATAGACAAAAATAGTTTGGGTAAAATTATTCATTTACCATATTTTAAAACAATACTGTGTCGGTTTATCTTTTTTAAGAGTTAAGAAACCCCTAACGATAAATTGGCATCCCACATATCGACCAGAATACATAAACACTCAACCGATAAGTCAACACAATATAAAAACAATTTTTATATTCACTAAAAAATAGGCGCTCATATCTATTAATACACTCAAACTCCTTCTAGAGTAATACTAACTCTATTTTTAATGAGTAATCCCCACCAGAGCTAAGGTCTCGCTTAATCTTCAGCTCTGATACCAAATTGTAATGACCCGATTTTTCGATGTCCGAAAGTCGACATCAATACGCCCACTGTATCAAATGCCGAACAATCGAGTGCCAGAAAAACAAACCATTAGGGTTAAAAAAGACGAAAGTAGAAGAAGAAATAGAAACAACATCAGAATCTCACAATCGCAACGGAACAAAATATAATAGATAAATGACTACTCTTTAAAACAAAAGAACTATATCAGTTTATACATTACATCATCAGAGTCATATACAACACAACAGCGGAAAAATAATATCATATACGTGTGATACGTCTCATCATCCAGCTTGTCCCCTGATCTCCACAGCATAACTTTCCTGACTTCGCTCCAGAGCTACTAATAACCTGACTCTAGGCTGCCCGGGTGGAAAATTAGGGGCACCCGGAGTCAAGAAAAGGGAACAATAAACTTCGATAAGTCACGGGACTAGTGTGAGATCTTAAAACAGGTGTTTGTACAAAATGAAATAAAAATAAATCCGTTCATGCTTTTGGAAAATGAAACTACCATAAGGTCTCCCGGCACACACTCAATGCAATCGCACACATGGGGAAGGTTTCTCCTTACAGTAGTCAAACATGCTTGGTACGCGAAAATCCTTTTTGATATTATTATTAGTGCATAGTGTGGAAAACATTTCAAAAGTATAATATTAATCATAGTCAGCATACGTATCATTATAGTATGCCTACTGTAGCTACCATTTTAAGTGGCAAGTTCTACAACTAAAACTATAACGGGCTCGTGCTGATTGTTTGGATTTCCAGCAAATGGTCAATGCTAAGGAACTTCCTTTATCCGAAGGGTACGCCTCTGGAGGGATGTCCCGAGAACCTAACCGGATCTCTGCTAATACAAGGCCGGGTTACCTCTGTAACTAGGTAACTTATTGTCACGAGTATGTCATCCCTCGGTCGTAACCGACCTTTACTGAGGCGCCTCAATTCCAACAACCACATAACTAAATATCTAGGCTCCATACTAGAATACTACTTTTTGTCCACATAAGTTAAATATCTGGGCTCCATACCAGAATTCCACTTTTTATCCAGAAGAAAATGAGCATACCCTAACGGGAGCGACCCCCATAACCTTGCTGCATCCTTTCCTGCTTCGACCATTTCCGGGTTGTGAGGTTCTGTAAAGGCCCGCAAATCCGTACCCCTTTTAGCTGGCAAATTTCCACAACAACTTAGCCAAAGAGGAACAAACCTACGAGTCTTTAGGGTTTAAAGAACGAAGAGGATAGAAGAAGAACAGAAACATAAACAGAATCTCACATTTTGCAGCGGAACAAATATATAATAGATAAATGAATAATTTTTAAATCAAAGAATCATCTCAGTTAATACAATACAACATTAGAGTTTACAACAACATCATACATCACTGACAGTTATTATAACTTGACTATATTAAAACTGATTTGCACAACCATACACAACAGGCACTACATAGTAAAAAGATACGTCTCGCCATCCAGCTTCAATTCCTGATCTTCACAGCAACTCCTGTATTCCAAAATGACCTAATAACCTGACTCTAGGCTGCCATGTGGAAATTAGTGGGCACCCAGAGTTTAGAAAGGGAACAATAAACTCTAGGTCAGTCATGGGACTGGTGTGAGATCTTTAAAACGGTTATTCTTTTACAAAAGAAAAACAAAGGAATTTTAAAGAAATCCGCGATGCTTTTTAGAAAATGAATCTACCATAAGGCCTCCCACCACACACACAATGCAAACGCAAAATTGGAGGAGATTTCTCCTTATGATAGTCAAATATGTCTGATACGTAAAATCATTTGATATTATTATTATTAGTGCATAGTGTGGAAACATTTTCGAAAGTATAATATTAATCTTAGCCAGCATACGTACCATTATAGTATGCCTACTATAACTACCATGTTAAATGGCAGGTTCTATAAATAAAACCGTACCGGGTTCGTATTGGGAATTGGATTTCCAACAAATGGTCAGGCCAAGGAACTTCCCATTGCCACATAGGTACGCCTCTGGATGGACGCCCCAAGAACCGAACCGGATCTCTGCCAACACAAGGCTGGGTTACCACTGCAAAAATAGATAACTACTACACGAGTATGCCATCCCCCGGTTGTAAACAACCCTTATCCGAGGATCCTCCACAACAACAATCACAAAGTAATATATATATTTGCGATATTCACAAAAGTTAAGTATCTGGGCTCCATACCATGATACCACTTCTATCCCGAAGGAAATGTACATACCCTAAGGGGCGCTACCCCCTATAATCTTGCTGCATTCTTCCTGTTTTTACTATTCCGGGGTGTGAGGTCCGACGAAGTCTTGTCCACAAAGCTACGCTTTTCACAAAAGCCATGCTTCGATCAACAAATAATCAGCAGTTCGTATGCCACATTACCAAATTGGGAATGTATCACTAGTAACCATCAACTACATAACCCCTGAGCTCGTACGTCTCAGAGAAGGGTGTTAAGCTAAGAGAATAAATTCTCCGCCACCAACAGAAATGTATTTGATAGAAACCAACATTACATCTCAAAGTGTAATGTCAGACACACATCCATACAAGTCCGTTCCGGGACCGAACGGAACCGAAGGCACTTCAAAAGAAGCCCTTGCAATCTGGATATTCACTAATCATGTCCGGAATTCTCATCACAAAGGGTGATAAAATCTCTACACCGGAGCAACCCGGTGCAGAGATATTCGACAGGTATCCTTTCGCTTTTGAACATACCCGGTCTTCAACACCATCTTCAAATGCAATCCCATTTCGTCCTATCGTTATTCGGAATGAGTTTTATCACACAAGGTCCTCTCTCAGCTAATTCGAATAACGAGCGCTTATTTTTTTTTAAAAAATAAGTGTTACATTCAGATTCAAACAAATCACAACAAATTCCACTTCGATCTTTTAAACAAAAGATCCATCACAATCACAAAGGTCTGATATGGGTTTCGAATATCCATTTGGAATTCGACTCCCGGTCGCATCGAAATTCAAATGCCGATTAAGGCCAATATTGATAGTCGGTTGTTTAATTATCAATCATCATTCACAACAGTCACTGGATTTCAAATAATTTTCCGCCAATTATTATTTTCAATATATCTTCGCAACATAAAATTTCACACTTCAATCCTTTGAAAATAAATTTCAAATCATTTTCCAAACCTTTATTCATTTCCACTGAAAATCTGCCGATTTCAAATATTTTAAAATAATATAAAAATACTTATTCAAAATATACTTGGAAACATTTAAAATAAACTATTTTAGAAAATTTGCTTAAATATTAGTTATGAAGAATATTATACTAATATCTCATACAAAATTCAAGTCTAAAGACTAATTTTAAAATAAAATTAGTAGATAGAGTATAAATATTTAAATACCTATTTTCTAAATCAAAAATCAATTTAATCTTTTAAATAGTCCTTATATAATTAATTAAATAAATTTTTACTTTAAACAATTTCCAAAACTAATTTCTCCAACAATATTATTTTAAAACCAAATCTAAAAATTTTAATTTTTATTCAAAAGCTATTTTAAAAATATACTTGGTTTTCCAGGGAAGAATATCTTTTCCATTACAAAATGGTCCATTCAAATAAATTAATAAATCCTCTCGATTTATTTTAATTTACATTGCAAATCTGTAAATTCCTTTCCATACTTTAAAAATAAACCAATATTTATTTTTAAACAATTTCCCTTTTCTTTACAAATTTCCCGTTGTAAGTTTTCATTTCCAAATATCAACTGATATACGAATTTTAAATCGATTTCCAAAAATCATTTTCAAACCCAATCAAATCCCAAATTCATTTCCAGTTTATTCAAACACAAAGTCAAATTCCAATTAGATTTCTCAAATTAATTTTCCAATATCAAATCAATTTCAAATTGATTTCCAAGTTAATTCCAAAACACCTAACCAAATTTCCAAATCAATCCCTGAGATTTATTCTAACTCCAAATTAATTCCTGAATCAATTTCTAAAATTAATTTCAACTCTAAATTAAATTCCAAATTTAATTTCTAAATTTATTTCCTTTTGAAATAAATTTCTTTATCTCTTTCAATTATTTAAAATACGTATCTTGAATAATTTCTTCAATTATTAAACAATACTACCCAAAATTCCTTTATTAAAATATTTTCCTTTATTTTTGGAATTAATTCGATCGGATTAGAAAAATCAACTTTAATAGTTTAATTGTAACGGTCTAGGCATTTCTACTATAATTTCCAAAAATCCAATTTCATATTTCTGATATCCTACGATACCAAACATATATTTGGCTAAATTACAGCCTTCACGGTTTCAATCACAAACATTCACACGGATTAAAATTAACCAACACACAACATACGAAACAAATTAAATATTTAAGGAATCCAGTTGGATTCCTCCAACCTGTTTCCCTGCATCCACAGACATTAGCACACAATTAAATACCAATTCCACTTCGAGGTGGAATATCGTGGTATATGGGATTTATAAAATATTATCCGCTATTATGCGGCGCAATAGGGTCTCATCCGCTATATAATGCGGGAAATCAACAACTCCAAATACATATATAATACCAATTCCACTTCAAGGTGGAATATCGCGGTATATGAGTTTTATATAATAACCTCTGCTACTATGCAGCGCATAGGGTCTAAACTTATATAACTAATAATAAATTAATTATTCAAGCACACAATCAATCAATTTAAAATTAAACTAGAAAATTTGATCGTGTGAGAAGATCTCACCTTTTGCTCACGCATGCAACCATTTTCCAGTCCAGCTCATTTTCCCGAATTTCTTTGACCTTGTACAAATATTATACAATTGATTAATATTTGGAATAAATCAAACGATTTATTTTCTTTTAATATATTTAATTAACCTGTGATTTTATTTTAAACTATAACTTTTTATTTTAAATCAATTCCTTTAAGTAATTATATTCAATCTAATTATTTAATTCAAACCAAAACATTTTCTTTTATAAAAAAAATTTGATAACTAAAAATAAGTTAAACAAATAAATCACCTTAAATATGAACTGGTAAATTTAAAATGTGTAAATTTATTTTTCTTTGAACTATGTATATATACATATAAATTAAAACACAAATTTTTTTTCCTCTAAAATAGCAGGAGTAAAATTCGAAATTTACGTGTTCTGTAAATGATTTTTTTCTTTCTTTCTATTCCTAAAACCTTATATATATATATATACTAATTTTTTTCCTGTATTACCAAAACATATATAAATTTAAATTAAATTTAACCGAATACCTTATTGAAATAAAATTTTATTTCCTGTAAATACACAATATATATTTAGAATTTAAACTGAATAGGTTTAAATCTCACTGTTAATTAAATTGGTTTAATTCTCTGAGCAAATAAACGTATTAAACAAACAATACCTCATAGCCTCAATTACTCGAGCAAGCCGCCAGTAACGTGTCGACGCCTCATCCCAAAATGGATCGCGAGCCATTCGCTCAATTGAACGCCGCCGAGTCGTGCTCCCTCACGAACTGGACAGTGAACGCCGTTCCGACGAACGACGACGTCAGCAAGCACATCCTAACCGACCTGGGCCCCACCCACTCTAGCTGCTGCAGTGTGTTTCGATGGTGGAATTTTGACGGGTTCGCTGGCTGCGTCGTGGTCGTTGCTAATGCAGGCAATGTTCAAAAGTTTCTTGGGTTTCGATTTGAGGATTGGAGGATGTCGATTTGAGGATTGGAGGATTAGAGTTTAGAAAGGAATTTGGGGAAAGGAAGAAGAACTGGCATCGGCCATTGTTTTGTTTTCATTTGAACGAAAACTAGAAATGAAGAAGCTTGGCCATTTTTTTCTTTTTTATTTGATTTTGAACGAGATGTCTATCGCATAATAATTTTTATTATTATTATTATTCTAAACGCGTGTTCAAATTTCACAGAGAGAAGAAGCCAGATGTCGAAATTATGAAACGTGTTAAATCAATAGCATTTATTCTTAACCGATTAAAATATCAAGTTAAATTTGAATTTTGAATTTAAACGAAATGAAATCGAGCTGATAATCTCGACCTGTAGTCGAGACATGCCGCTAGGTGTTTATAATATTATACACCTATTCCGAACGCAATGGAAAAGGTTTCGAGTCAAAATTTTATCGCATGGAGAAGATAGCTTTTTTGAAACAGTGAAAACATCAAATTTTCGATTTAAATTTCAACGCGTTTGTTTATCTTATGGCCAAACGACAACTCCGAATGCTACGAAAATTGAAATCCGATAATAATACAATATTGCGGATCCAATGGAACTGGTTTCGTCGAAATCTGAGACTGTGCCTCGGAAGGCTATTTTTAAATATTGATTTAAACGATAAAATTTCAATACTGAACAAATCATTCCCAAATTCAATTCTGAAGCTTCTATTATCTTCAGTATTATCGATATGAATTTTACAAGCCTTTGAAATATTTTTATTCAGTTTCAAACTGAAGATTCAAATTTTTATCCAACTTCAATAAATTAAATTCAATAATTTAATCGCCAAATTCATAGTTATATTTAAAATTCAAGCTAAACCATCATTCAAATATTTAAAATCAATTAAATATTTCATTTCAAATGTTAAAAATTTCCTGGTCGTCACATCCTTTCTCCCCTAAAAGAATTTCATCTCGAAATTACTAGTTAAGAAGAATGGACCTTAACCCGTTTACTATTTTCCAACCCAAAAAGTTTTATCAATTTATCAACCCAAATCTTTTTATTAAAGATTCATTTCAACTAACTTTCCAAGTTCAATTATAAGTTCCAAACAATATTGTTTACTTTCCAATTCAAATTTAGATTTGAATTCAAATTTCAAACTTTCAAAATTTTCTAACACCCTAAATTTTCGGAAAATTTCGCCAGCGTCTCCTTTGCGCGGCTAGCTCGGCACAACTAAAAAATGGCACCACAAGCCCGCAAATCCCAAAAGAAAACAAAACGCCAAGCGGTTGGACAAGAAAATCATCAAATTTCATACTGAAATTGAAGTACATACCTTTTGTCGAGCAATTCAATTTTATCTTTAAAATCAAAATCCCAGTTCCATTTCCTTTAATACACCTGTATATCCTGATATCCATAATATCCAATTACAATGTTCGAATATCGTTTTGCACCTTTCATTACAAAATTTCAATATATATGCCTCTTGTACCATTTTTACTTCACTATTAAAGTTACATCCATTTTCATTCAATCTTGCATTTTCAATTTTATTTTAATTCAATTTACACTACAATTCTATTTGAATTCAATTTATCTTCAACTATGAATATTGAATTTTATCTTTCAATTATAACTGATTCATATTATTATTTTAATTCAGTTTCATTTACTAATTTACTTCAATTTCCAATTTGAAATCGTTTGTCGCTACCAATTTTTTTTCAAAAATTTTCTAACTCCCAAAATTTTCGGAAAATTTTGACAGGGTCTCCTTTGTACGGAGGAGCTTTTGCAATTTGACAAAAGATATAAATATATATACATCGACCCACCCGGTCGGAAAAACAAAAAAATTTCGTATTTCCTATTTTTTATTGCGTAAGCGTACCTTATTAGCATTTTTAAGCAAAGCGGTTTAAATTAGCATTTTAGCACGATCAAATCCAGCCGAACGGCCCTCTTGTACCTGTATTTACTCAATTTAAACACATAAGTGACATATATAGAAAATTTATTCACATTTCACTTATTTCCAATAGTAAACACAGAGTCTTCACAAGCAATACATTCAAAATAGTTCGCATAAGCAATTTATATGGTTTCGATACAAATTTAATTG
This sequence comes from Allium cepa, assembly GCA_030765085.1. Lineage (NCBI taxonomy): Eukaryota > Viridiplantae > Streptophyta > Magnoliopsida > Asparagales > Amaryllidaceae > Allium > Allium cepa. The sequence continues at coordinate 78,599,905 of CM060946.1, forward strand.
CTTACAATCAATTCAGACCATTTCTATTCAATTCAAGTGATTTATAACTCGCTTTCTTTCATTCAATTTATTTTTAAGCAAAATGAGCTCATATCTATTTCAATTGATTCAAAAATCAATTTGATTTGCTTTTATTAACTCTTAGAATTTTATACATACTCGTTTGCGTCAAACAACAACCATTTCTATGCAAATTTCGACGATATTCACTTAATAGAATATCCAATCTAGTTATAACTAATTTAAATTGATACGGACTCAGTTTACTCTTTATTCTATTTCATTTCCAATTGATTCCGTTTAATTCATTTTGTATTCCATATTCACATTCATTTTAATTAAAACCATTTCACAATTTCCAGTTTATCCCCCATTTAATAATTTAGAATATTTCCCAACTATAAATTTTTACTTAAGAATTTTACCACTTATTTTTTAAGTTCAAGATAATTATTCTATATACTTCTTATATTTATTTCCAGTTCACCACTTTGGTTTATAACCACTTATATTTTAAACTGGATTCCAAATTCCATATGAATTCATTTTACCTTTCATTTATAAATATTGAATTCAATTCATTTTAAACCATATTACATTTGTCATTCTTTTAATTAGTTTCTTAGTTTCACTAACTAATTTTGATTCCTTTATTAACATTTAGCTCCATTTGATACAATATTCACTTAAGTTATTTCAATTCAAAATTCAAATTTATTTTTTCCTTGTAACACTTTCTAATTTAAATCCTTGATTTAATTTTCATTTATCAAATCCCTTCCATTTACAAATTTTAATTAAATTAGTTTTATTCACTTATCCATTTTAAATTCTCATTCTCAATTTATCTCTAATTCATTTTATCAATAACAAGGAAATTTTCCATTTATTTCTACTTACTTGAATTTATCTGCAAATTCAAACCATTTTTATTTAACTCACAATTCAAGTTTTGATTTAACTAATTCAACTTTCCTATTTCATGAATTGATTAATTATCATATTAGTTTACTTGAATTCAATCCATTTTATTTTCTTTTTCCCCAAGTTTGGATTTTTTATTCAACTTGATCCAAGTCAAATCTCATTTCAATTTATAAAACCCATTTATACATTCACATTACCAATTTCATTCCATTAATGAATTTTATTCCAAATTATAAATTACATTTAAAATTTACATTTACAAACCTCATTTGTATATGAATTCATTCCCTTATCCTTTCAATTAATATTTATAAATTTCATTTGTTAAATGAATTCATCTCCAAATCGTTGGTTATGCCATTATTTCTTATTAAATTTCCATACAACAATAATGATGGTAATTCAATATCATCACTTCCGAACAACCAAGCAACTATATATTATAATAATTCACAGAAAATTTATTTCTTTTATATACGAAAATAGTTTTGGGTTAATTATTTCATTTACCCTATTTTAAAACAATACTGTGTCGGTTTATCTTGTTTAAAAGTTTAGAAACCCCTATCGAAACAGTTGGCCAGACTGCACCGACCAGAATCTATAAGCAATCAACCGATAAGTCAACACAATATAAAACAATTTTATATTCACTAACAAATACACGCTCATATCTTTTATTACACTCAAACTCATTCTAGAGTACTGCTGACTCTATCTCTAATGAGTAACACCCAACAGAGCCAAAGTTGTCGCTTAACCAATTGCTCTGATACCACTTGTAAAGGCCGCAAATCCGTACCTCTTTTAGCTGGCAAATTTCCACAACAACTAAGCCAAAGAGGAACAAACCTACGAGTCCTTAGGGTTTAAAGAATGAAGAGGATAGAAGAAGAACAGTAACAATAAACAGAATCTCACATTTCACAGCGGAACAAATATATAATAGATAAATGAATAATTTTTAAATCAAAAAATCATCTCAGTTAATACAATACAGCATCAAAGTTTACAACAACATCATACATCAATGACAGTTATTATAACTTGGCTATATGAAAACTGATTTGCACAACCATACACAACGGACACTACATAGTAGAAAGATACGTCTCGCCATCCAGCTTCAATTCCTGATCTCCACAGCAACTCCTGAATTCCAGAATGACCTGATAACCTGACTCTAGGCTGCCCGTGTGGAAATTGATGGGCACCCAGAGTTTAGAAAGGGAACAATAAACTCCAGGTCAGTCATGCGACTGGTGTGAAATCTTAAAAACAGTTATTCTTTTATAAATGATCAGTCATGGCAGGTTCTACAACTAAAACTGCACTGGGTTTGTATTGGGAATTGGATTTCCAACAAATGGTCACGCCAAGGAACTTCCCATTGCCACATTGGTGCGCCTCTGGATGGACGCCCCGAGAACCTAATCGGATCTCTGCCAACACAAGGCCGGGTTACCTCTGCAAAAATAGATAACTACTACACGAGTATGCCATCCTATGGTTGTAAACAACCTTTATCCGAGGATCCTCAACAACAACAATCACAAAGTAATATATATATATATATATATATATATATATATTTGCGATATTCACATAAGTTAAGTATCTGGGCTCCATACCATGATACCACTGCTATCCCGAAGGAAATGTACATACCCTAAGGGGCGCTACCCCCTATAACCTTGCTGCATTCTTCCTGTTTTGACCATTTCGGGTTGTGAGGTCCGACGAAGTCTCGTCCACAAAGCTATGCTTTTCACAAAAGCCATGCTTCGATCAACAAATGATCAGCAGCACTTCGTATGCTATATTACCAAATTGGGAATGTATCACTAGTAACCATCAACTACACAATCCCTGAGCTCGTACGTCTCAGAGATGGGTGTTAAGCTAAGAGAATAAATTCTCCGCCACCAATAAGAACGTATTTGATAGAAACCAGCTTTACATCTCAAAGTGTAACGTCAGACACACATCCATACAAGTCCGTTCCGGGGTCTAACGGAACCAAAGGCACTTCAAAAGAAGCCCTTGCAATCCGAATAATCACTAATCACATCCGGAATTCCCATCACAAAGGGTGATAAAATATCTATACCAGAGAAACCCGGTGCAGAGACATTCGACAGGTATCCTTTCGCTTTCGAAAATACGCGGTCTTCAACACCATCTTCAAATGCAATCCCATTTCGCCGTATCGTTATTCGGAATGGGTTTTATGACACAAGGTTCTCTCCCGGCTAATCCGAATAACGAGCGCTTATTTTTTTTCAAAATAAGTGTTACATTCAGATTCAAACAAATCACAACAAATTCCACTTCGATCTTTTAAACAAAAGATCCATCACAGTCACAAAGGTTCAATGTGGGTTTCGAATATCCATTTGGAATTCGACTCCCGGTCAAATCGAAATTCAAATGCCGATTAAGGCCAATATTGATAGTCGGTTATTTAACTATTAATCATCATTCACAAAGTCACTGGATTTCAAATAATTTTCCCCCAATTATTATTTTCGATATATCTTCGCAACATAAAATTTCACACTTCAATCCTTTGAAAATAAATTTCAAATCATCTTCAAAACCTTTATTCATTTCCACTGAAAATCTGCCGATTTCAAATATTTTAAAATAATATAAAAATACTTTTTCAAAATATACTTGGAAACATTTAAAATAAATTATTTTAGAAAATTTGCCTAAATATTAGTTATGACGAATATTATACTAATATCTTATACAAAATTCAAGTCTAAAAGCTAATTTTAAAATAAAATTAGTAGATAGAGTATAAATATTTAAATACCTATTTTCTAAATTCAAAAATAAATTTAATCTTTTAAATAATCCTTATATAATTAATTAAATAAATTTTTACTTTAAACAATTTCCAAAACTACTTTCTCCAACGATATTATTTTAAAACCAAATCTAAAACTTTTAATTTTTATTCAAAAGCTATTTTAAAAATATATTCGGCTTTCCAGGGAAGAATTTCTTTTCCATTACAAAATGGTCCATTCAAATAAAATAATAAATCCTCTCGATTTATTTTAATTTACATTACAAATCTGTAAATTCCTTTACATACTTTAAAAATAAACCAATATTTATTTTTAAACAATTTCCCTTTTCTTTACAAATTTCCCGTTGTGAATTTACATTTCTAAATATCAACTGATATACGAATTTTAAATCGATTTCCAAATATCATCTTCAAACCCAATCAAATCCCAAATTGATTTCTAGTTTATTTCAAACACAAAATCAAATTCCAATTTGATTTCTCAAATTAATTTTCCAATATCAAATCAATTTCAAATTGATTTCCAAGTTATTTCCAAAACACATAACCAAATTTCCAAATCGATTCCTAAGATTTATTCTAACTCCAAATTAATTCCCGAATCAATTTCTAAAATTAATTTCAACTCTAAATTAAATTCCAAATTTAATTTCTAAATTTATTTCAAAATTCTAAATTTATTTCCTTTTGAAATAAATTTCTTTATCTCTTTCAATTATTTAAAATACGTACCTTGAATAATTTCTTCAATTATTAAACAATATTACCCAAAATTCCTTTATTAAAATATTTTCCTATATTTTTGGAATTAATTCGATCGGATTAGAAAAATCAACTTTAATACTTTAATTGTAACGGTCTAGGCTTTTCTACTTTAATTTCCAAAAATCCAATTTCATATTTCTGGTATCCTACGATACCAAAAATATATTTGGCTAAATTACAGCCTTCACGGTTTCAATCACAATCATTCACACGGATTAAAATTAATCAACACACAACATATGAAAGAAATTAAATATTTGAGGAATCCAGTTGGATTTCTCCAACCCGTTTCCCTGCATCCATAGACATTAGCACATAATTAAATACCCATTCCACTTTGAGATGGAATATCGTGGTATATGGGATTTATAAAATATTATCCGCTATTATGCGGCGCAAAAGGGTCTCATCCGCTATATAATGCGGGTAATCAACAACTCCAAATACATATATAATACCAATTCCACTTTAAGCTGGAATATCGCGGTATATGGGTTAAATATAATAACCTCCGATACTATGCGGCGCATAGGGTCTAAACTAATATAACTAATAATAAATTAACTATTCAAGCACACAATCAATCAAATTCAAATTAAACTATTAAAATTAAACTAGAAAATTCGATTGAGTGAGAAGATCTCACCTTTTACTCACGCATGCAACCATTTTCCAATCCAGCTTATTTTCCCAAATTTCTTTGACCTTGTATAAATATTATACAATTGATTAATATTCGAAATAAATCAAAAGATTTATTTTCTTTTAATAAATTTAATTAACCTGTGATTTTATTTTAAACTATAATTTTTTTTATTATAAATCAATTCCTTTTTGTAATTATATTCAATCTAATTATTTAATTTAAACCAAAACATTTTCTTTTATAAAAAAAAATTTGATAACTAAAAATAAGTTAAACAAATAAATCACCTTAAATATGAACTGGTAAACTTAAAATGTGTAAATTTATTTTTCTTTGAACTATGTATATATACATATAAATTAAAACACAAATTTTTTTCCTCTAAAATAGCAGGAGTAAAATTCGAAATTTACGTGTTCTGTAAATGATTTTTTTCTTCCTTTCTATTCCTAAAACCTTATATATATATATATATATATATATATATTAATTTTTTTCCTGTATTACCAAAACATATATAAATTTAAATTAAATTTAACTGAATACCTTACTGAAATAAAAATTTATTTCCTGTAAATACACGATATATATTTAGACTTTAAACTGAATAGGTTTAAATCTTACTGTTAATTAAATAGGTTTAATTCTCTGAGTAAACAAACGTATTAAACAAACAATACCTCATAGCCTCAATTACTCGAGCAAGCCGCCAGTAAAGTGTCGGCCCCTCGTCCCAAAATGGATCGCGAGCCATTAGCCCAATTGAACGCTGCCGAGTCGTGCTCCCTCACGAACTGGATAGTGAACGTCGTTCCGACGAACGACGACATCAGCAAATACATCCTAACCGACCTGGTCCCCACCCGCTCTAGCTTTTGCAGCGTGTTTCGATGGTGGAATTTTGACGGGTTCGCTGGCTGCCTCGTGGTCGTTGCTGATGCAGACAATGTTCGAAAGTTTCTTGGGTTTCGATTTGAGGATTGGAGGATGTCAATTTGAGGATTGGAGGATTAGGGTTTAGAAAGGAATTTGGGGGAAGAAAGAAGAACTGGCATCGGCCATTGTTTTGTTTTAATTTGAACGAAAATTAGAAATGAAGAAGCTCTGCCATTTTTTTTATTTGATTTTGAACAAGATGTCTATCGCATAATAATTTTTTATTATTATTATTCTAAACGCGTGTTCAAATTTCACAGAGAGAAGAAGCCAGATGTCCAAATGATGAAACGTGTTAAATCAATAGCATTTATTCTTGACCGATTAAAATATCAACTTAAATTTGAATTTTGAATTTAAACGAATTGAAATCGAGCTGATAATCTCGACCTGCAGTCGAGACATGCCGCCAGGCATTTATAATGTTATACGCCTATTCCAAACGCTATGGAAAAGATTTCGAGTCCAAATTTTATCATATGGAGAAGATAGCTTTTTTGAAACAGTTAAAACATCAAATTTTCGATTTAAATTTCAACGCATTTTCTTATCGTACAGCCAAACGACAACTTCGAATGCTACGAAAATTGAAATCCGATAATAATACAATATTATGGATCCAATAGAACTAGTTTTGTTGAAATCCGAGACTGTGCCTCGGAAGGCTATTTTTAAATAGCGATTTAAACGATAAAATTTCGATACAAAACAAATCATTCCCAAATTCAATTCTGAAGCTTCAATTATCTTCAGTATTATCAAAATGAATTTTACAAGCCTTTGAAATATTTTTATTCAGTTTAAAACTGAAGATTCAAATTTTTATCCAACTTCAATAAATTAAATTCAATAATTTAATCGCCAAATTCATAGTTATATTTAAAATTCAAGCTAAACCATCATTCAAATATTTAAATCAATTAAATATTTCATTTCAAATGTTAAAAATTTCCGGGTCGTCACAGGTTCGATGAAGTCTCGTCCCACAAGGCTGCGCTTTCCACAAAAGCCACGATTCGATCAACTAATGCTCAACACTTAGCATGCTACATTACCAAATTAGGAATATATCACTAGTAACCATCAACTACGTAACCTCTGAGCTCGTACGTCTCAGAGAAGGGTGTTAAGCTAAGATATTAAATTCTCCGCTACCAAATAGAAATGTATTTGTTTGAAACCAGCTTTATATCTCAAAGTGTAATATCAGACATACATCCGTACAAGTCCATCCTGGGTCTGAATGGAACCGAAGGAATTTTGTCCAATTAAGGAAAGAAGTCCTTGCAAATCCAGATATCCCCTAATCATGTCCGGACACCCCGTCTAATCTCTATACCGGAGCAACTCGATGCAGAGACAACCAATAGGCAATCCTTTCGTTTTCGAAAATACCCAGTCTTCAACCACCGTCTTTAAATGCAATCTCTTTTCGTCGTATCATTATTCGGAATGGATTTTATGACTTAATATCCTCCCCCGGCTTATCCGATTAATGAGCGCTTATTTTAAAAACATGTGGATACATTCAGATCAAAATTAAGTCATAACAAATTTCGATTTTTGATATTTTAAACAAAAGATCCACCTTTAAGATTCGATGTGGTTCCGGATAAACACTTGGAATTCGAACCCTGGTCTCATCAAAATTCAAATGCCATCTTAAAGGCCAATATTGATAGTCAATTATTTAACTATCAAATAACATCCATTAACAACGATCATATTTATAAATATCTTCGCAAGATATATTTCCACACTACAACCCTTTGAAAAAAATTCAAACTACTTTTCTCTCGCGGAATAAGTTTCCAAATATTGTTTATTTCCGCTAAAAATTACCAAGACTAAATGCTTTAGATTTTAAAATAATTTAAATCACTTTATGTAAAATTATATACTTTAAAATACTTAAAATAAAACTATTTAAAACAATTTATTTAAAATACCTGTTATGAAATCTAATAATAATTTTTCATTTAAAACTTAAGCAAAAACAAATTTTAAAATAAAAGTTATGAAATTCTTTATAAGTTTTTCAAATAAAAGTTTTAGCAAAACTATCTTTAAAATAAAATTACTTTATAAATATTGATAATTATCTTTTTAAATCATAATACCAATAGCCTTTAAAAATAATTATCACCATAACTAATTTAATAAATATTTGTCTTTAAAATTCTAAACACCTTAAATAATAATTTTTCAAAGTAACATTCTTTTAAAACAACTTTAAAACTTTTCTTATACTTAAAAATCTGCTTGAAAACGTACTCGGCTTTTCAAGGAAATACACTTTCCTATTTCTCAAAATAACATTCTTTTAAAACAACTTTAAAACTTTCATCTTATACTAAAAAATCTTCTTTGAAAATGTACTCGGCTTTTCAGGGAAATACACTTTCCTATCACACTTTTAAAAATAAACCACTATATATTTTTAAAGCAAATTACACATTCCTTTATAAATTCCCAACGTGAATTTATAATTCCATATATTCACATATATATTATTTCACTTTATAAACCCAGTTTATAAATTCCATATTCTCATTCTTTTTTAAAAACATAGTTGCAACACTAAATCGATTTCTAAAATTTACTCCATTTCAAATTTACCCTTTTACATATCAAAATTTATTTCAAAACCCATTAACCAATATTCATACCTATATTTATGATTTAAGTTCCACTTAAATTAGAAAAATCAATTTCATACTTGATTTGAAAATTCTCCCTTTATTTCTCCCAAACCATTTAAAATCCATTCCAAATTTCTCCTTTTAATTTATCCAATTCTCTAAAATTATTTTACTTAAAATTATCTACATTAATTTCCTTCCAAAACCCCAATTTTTATATTTCTATTATTTTAAAAATACCAAAAATATATACGACCAAACCATAGCCTTCAATAACTTTAATTACCAATATAATCAATCACGGGTAATAAATAAAGCATATCACAGCATATGAAATAAATTAAACATTTGAGGAACTCAGTTGGATCCCTCCAACCTGTTTTCCTGCATCCACAGATGTTAGCAAAACAAATTAAATACCAATTCCGCTTCAAGGCGGGATATCGCGATATAAATGGTCATCCGCTATTATGCGGGGAGCATAGGGTCTCATCCGCTGTATAATGTAGAAAATCAATCACTCCAATACATACATATATACACGCACACACACACACTACTATATTTAACATAATAATCCAACTGATAATAATTATCAATCCAAACAAACAACCAATAAATTTAAATTTATTTATTTAAATGAGTGAGAAGATCTCATCTTTGCTTTTGTTTTGCAATCCATTTCCCTTCCAGCTTGTTTTCATGATTTCTTAGACCTTGTATAAACATTTATACAATTTATTAATATTTCAAATAACTGAACAATCTATTATCATTTAATAAACTTAATTTTGACTAGTAATTTAATTAAATAAATCTCCTTTTAAAAATCTTTTGGCAACTAAAATTATTAAAATAAGTTAATTACTCAAATTAACCCTCTTAATATATTATTGTAAAAACAAATTAGTTAAGTAAAAATAGGGGTATATAAAAAATTTTGAAACTACATATGTATACTTCTGTGTTTCTATACATAATGAAATATGTGCGTGTTTATATAGATATACCTATATCTATATGTTATCTTTCTATAAATAGTACTACAGAAATTTCTTTGCTGTGAATATTTTAAACTCCTATATATATATATATATAACATTATATATATATATATTATGCTTTACTTTATACCTAAATATGTACATACATACATATATATATTATTAAACTTTAAAATACAGGAACTATATATCTTACTGCCCAGATCTAAGCATGAACAATCGAACGACCTATCTTCGATTCCAAACCACCACGCCTCGCCTCATCGCTACCTCATTCTTGACGCCTTGAACTACGTAGCCACCCAAACATCCCCAACGCGTCCGAGCTCCCGATTCCTAAAACCCAGATCGCTGATGTAACAATCGTGATTTTCGATTACCGTCGAAATAAATATTTGAAATAGAAATTTTAAAATTGAATTTTGAAAAATAAATTTGCGGTGCAAAATTGTTTCAAAGTCAGTTGCTTACTTTTTTATGTGGTAGTACATTTAAAGTAAATATCAAAGTTGTGCTATAATTCATTTACCTTCACGTGCATTTGAATAAAGGCTAATGTAAATCAAGTGGAACATGATATGCTGTGCTGTCACATTCAGTTGAGAAAGCACAAACAAGAGAGTAGGCCAACTTAGTAACAATGTTAAACATTTCTTGTTGTCACTTATTTTATCAAACAAATGGGTCCATATTGTAAAACAATGATACATGGGCTGTCACCACTTGTTTTTAAAGCAAATATGAGTACACTTTTCACCATCATTTTATATATGCTAGCCATGTACTTTTGCCACTTATACACGTTTACATTAAATGCCAATGTACTCCATCTCTTTGCCAGCACATTATTCTTTGACTTGTGCACAAAGAAATTTAAAAGAAAAGTAAGCTGCAGCTTTCCCTTGCTCATTTTCCAGTAGCATTCTTTTGTTGCTTTCAATTATAGTTGCTCTGCAAAAGTTTTAATGGCATCTCCAAAAATTTCTAGCTCCCTCTTGCATCTTTGTTGCTAATCGTTGTGGAACCAATTCTAAGGTGAGTGAAAAACTCATGCTTCTAATTTAAAAATTTATGCAGTCTGTTGCACCTGTGTACGCAAGTTACACACAGCATAGATACGAATTTGTTGTGTACAAAAGTAAGGCATTTTATATTTTCCACTTCAGTACGTGCTTGCATATATCAGTGCATTTTCCATTGTAAACATCTTTTCTTCACTACGTGTTTTGATACAATGTGAATTGCATAGAGTCCATATCATAAGTACATGTAAATTGTGGCGTGCATGCATTTTGTGTGGTCAAAACTTCACATATTTGTGCAAGTTAAAGGGTGTACGTAATTCACAAAAAACAAAGTCTGGGTTATTTTCATGCAAATGTATTTTCAAATTTATGCTCAGGTAGCTTACTAAGTTATTTTAAATGCTTTGTGAAATGTATCAGAGTTGCGTGTAACTTTATGAAAAATGAAATCTATTGGGCGAAATGCTTTGAAGCCTTGTATTTTGCGTCAGTATGCACGTTTAACTTAGCCCTGGTCACCTTAATTCGTTTCAAATTCGTGCTTATGTTAGTTACAAAAATTTTTATACGAAAAATGCTCAGGTTACATTTTTGGGTTGTTTTTTTTATTTGCCGTGCGTGTGATCATGTAACTTGCAGATTTAGGTTGCATGAAAAGGTTTTAAAAATAGCATACTTGTGTTCAAATGGATAGTTGCCACCTTCGTCCTTTTTATTTTACGTTTGTAACCATGTTGCATTTTACCAAGTTAAAGTGCCATGTCATTTTGATGAGTATGCACGTCCAGACCTTTATATTAGGACGTAAGTGCAGAGTAGTTGCCAAGTGCAAGCTTGAATTACTGTGAAAATGGGTCAGTGTTTTAAAAACACGTTGTGTGAAAATGGGTCCAAGCTTAAAAGTTTGCAGTCCAGAGTGTTATAATATAGTTTGCGTGTTATATTGACATTCCCAGACCATCCTCTATTTTACATTTTCTTTGCAATGCATGCGTACAAGAAGGTGAATTCTAGGTTCAAGCAAATTCGGTTACGTGCTTTAAAAAAATTTCACACGCCAGGCCTTGTATTAGATATGCTTGAATATTGTTAGAAAGCCAGCCATTGTATTCTTTTTTTTGTGAAGAAATAGAGTATACACGTGCGCATGGATTGTGGTTCCAGTAGTGTACGTTGCATTGTAAATTTGGTATGCATATATATCATGCACACGCACTACTTCCTGGCCACTATTCTATTTTGTTTATTTCAAAAAGTTCATGTTCCCATTTCAAATTGTAGTGTGTTTTGTCCATATTTGCATTGCCTGATTTTAATTTGTCGACCTTGTGTTGTACATGCATTTAATGCATGAGGCAGTCTATGTTCATTTTACATGCGTGCAAACAGTTGTATTGCAAAAAGGTTCAAGTCATTTAATTTGGCATTTTATTACGTGCATATAGAAATGACTTTTTCATTTGTTTATTTATCTATTGTTGCCTATTTCATTTTTGTGCAAGTGGGAAGTGCAATATTTTTGGTGAAAATATAGTGGTGCGGTCCACTATTTAATTTACGTTGAACCGATGTTACGTTTTTAAAACGTATTTTGTTGATGTTATTTTTACAACGGAATTTTAACGCCGGTATTATATTTTTGAAGCGTGTTATTTTGGTGACAGTTTTTACGAATAAAAATTACTGTTGCTTTTACTTCAGTAACCGTCAATTTAAAGTGAATTTTCAAGCGGTTATCCCGCAACGCTGATTTGATATCCGTTTTTACGGTGCTTTGTGAAGCGCAATTTCCTCGTCGAAATTGCTATAGATGTTGCTGTTTTAATCACGTGTTTTAAAAATCGTTTTAAAATATAAAAAATTGTTTCCAAAATTTTTACAGTTTACGCTTTCAAAAAAATGAGGAAGCGATTTAAACGTTTCAGCAAAATTAAGAACTATGAACCCTTACTTTTACTGATTCGGTTAATTCTGGACTTGTCCGTTTGAGAACGTAAAATGTTATTTATACAAAATACACAATTTTACACTTTCAACGAAATGATGAAGAGATTTAAACGGTTTAGCAAAAGTGCGGGTATGGAACCACACTTTTACTATTTCGGTTAATTCCGGACTCGTTAATTGAAATATTTGTTGTTTGATGATTTTGATGATTTTATTTGGCTTTCGAGCCACTCTGCTGGACCTTCGGGTCAATTACCAGTACTAGACCTTCGGATCATCTGTTGGACATTCGGGTCATATGTTGGACCATCGGGTCATTTGTTGGGCGCCAAAAATATAGTACTTGGTAGGCTTCGGCCATATGAGATGCACGTGCAGCGTAGCTAAAACTCGCCATCTGCTGGGATCGATCCATCTTTTATGCTGATTTTCTAGTTATCTTATTTTGATTTCTAGATTTCACGTATTGCTGTTTTGAATTCAATTGTGAATTTGGAAGTTGATTTTGATGATGTTTAATGGGATTTCTTTCTTTAAACTATGATGATTACTATGTTGTATAGTCTCATCTGAGATTATAATTTTGTGTATAGTCTCATCCGAGGTTATAAATTTGCGTATTACTGTTTTCAATTCAATTGGGAATTTAAAAGCTGATTTTGATGGAGTTTAAATTGAGATTTCTTCATTTAAACTATGGTGATTATTTATGTTGAATAGTCTCACTCGAGATTATTGATTTTGATGGAGTTTAAATTGAGATTTCTTTATTTGAACTATGTTGATTATCCATGTTGTACAATCTCATTCAAGATTATAACTATGTGCTTAAGTGTTGTTTATTATACACTTATTTCTGAAGTTTAAATTAGACTGATCCGTTTATTATTTTCTTTTAAATAATACTCGGGTCAGACCGAGTTATTTCAGGATAGTCGCTATCTCTGATTCTCTTGCCACTTCAGCTTTTGGGATTTCACTCCATCTTTTGTCTAGTCTTCGAGGTGTACTTTTGGTGTGTTGACCATCGCCTCATGTATGTTGATATCTTTGTATATGAGCATTTGGTTCTTGTGAACTATCGATTGTTGTAGCATGTATTCCAGACTTTTCTTCCGCTATTAAATACTTATCGGTGTTGTTGTTATTATAAGTTGTTCTGAATTTTTCTTAAGCCATCGTAGTTTCTTTTTAATTTGGATTGAATATATATCTTTAGGAGTAATTTACACAACTCCTGTCGATGTAATCAATACTCGTCTAAGGCATAACTTACGAATGGTCGCGTCTAACAAGCCTTATTCTTCGCAATAGCAGACGTTATTCCTTATAATAACATTTGTTGTTGTGAGCATAGAGGTGTGGCGTCATAGCTGAACCCTAGCCTTACTCCACACGAATCACCGCCATAAATCGAGCAGTGCGAAACCATTGCCTTCCCAAAATCTCAAGCTCGAGTTCGAACCATATGCACGATCGCGCTTCCACCTACGCCGCTTCGATCGTGCGTCAATCTAAAAAATGAAGTCGCGATTCGTTGCGATAATCACTTCTGCCATTTTATTTTTCGAGTTCGACCATGTATATTTTGATTTTGAATTTGGGGGACTTTGATTTGAATCAGTAATGATCGTGATTTTTAAACGGCAGCCATTAACTTATTTTGAATGAAAGATAAAAAAAAATTCTTCGTTTTGTTTAATTTTCTAAACATATTTTTTTAACGGTTACATGCCTTGCATAAGAAAAGAAGAAACACTTGTACGCAAATGAGAAAAGGTAAGGGACACGTGCTTTAGATTTCTCATCGTGTTTGTGCTTGCAACAGTGTTGCAAAGAAATTATAATATATATATATATATAAATATATATATATATATATTGAATTTAAATTCAAATTTAATTCGTCTCGATTATCTCAACTCACAATCTCAATCTCCTATCGAGGTGTGTCGCTAGGTGTTCATAATGTAAACCTCTATTCCGAATGCAATGAAAAAGGTTTTGAATGCTAATTCGATCGTATGGGGAAGATAGTTTTTTGGACCCAGTCATTATATTAAATTCCAATATAGATTTCAGTACATTTGCTTACCGTACGGCCAAACGATCAATCCAGATGCTATGAAAATTGAAATCCAATAGTAATACAATATTACGGATCCAATGGAACTAGTTTCGTCGAAATCTGAAAGTGTTCCTTGGAAGTTTATTTTTTTAAATATCGATTTAAATGATATAAATTCAAAACTGGACAAAATTCTTTTAAATTAAATTTTAGAAGTTCTATTACCTTCAGTATTATCCATATAAATTTTGTAAGCCTTTGAAATACTTTTAACAAGCATAAATCTGAAGATTTAATATTTTATCCAACTTTAAATAATTAAATTTAATAATTTAATTGTCAAATTAATAGTGATATTTGAAAATCAAGTTAAACTAACTTTCAAATATTTTAAAAATCAATTAAATACTTCAATTTCAAATGTCCAAAATTCTGGGTCATCACATGGTTATTGCAACTTCATATTTCAATTCTCATTTAAAGCTCTATCTACTTACACTTCAATTAACACCAGCCTATGCTAATAATCCTAATTCACGTCAGGTCCATTTACTGCCAATCCTTATCTGTCCATAGTTAACACCTGCATAGTCTTTAGTGGCCCAGCAATTAATGGTGCAATTCACGTAAGTCTCATTTTTCCCATATAGCAACCATACCTGCAATAGCTAATGTCCCATCTCAATTTCTCCATACTGCTGCACTATGTCATGTGTGCATATAACCCAGTGTACTCGTAGGCCTCTTCTACCAGATTGGCATCTTTTGTTATGACACCATGCAAGGTTTATGACCAATTGAGTGCATGTTTATCCATATATATATAATACCATACACACAGATATATGTGTGTGCATGTGTATATAAGTAAATAACGGTCATACTATATGAACTATTTTTCTAATATTTTTTTTAATCATGTTTCTTACAGCCATTGTCTAATTTTCAACAAACAACTATAACACTTGCTATATTTGGACATGCGATAACTTTTTTAAACTTTAACCTGAATGCTACACATTATTTAGGGTAATCATAACTGTGCAAATTTATGGTAAGCATAATATTACTAACATGACCAACACTTTGATTTTGTATACAAATTCATTTACACTTTTTATGTGTGCACATAATTACTGAATTATAAAGATATCACATCATTCATTGTAAATAATATTTCATATTAATATATATTGTAAATGAGGTTATATATGTGTGTGTGCGTGAAAATGGGAGTTTTATTGCGTTTTCCATTGACTAAAAGCATACTAACTTAGCAGTATAAAATAATTTCATCCATGCATTTTTAATACTTGCTTTATATTATTTAAATCATTGACCATAAACCTGGCTAGATTGAATTTTGCTATACTTTTATAATGTAGTTAGTGATCCTAGGTATAAAATAATGGTGTTGGAAGATGAATTCAGTGATAGAAAGGTTGTATCATTCAGATTTAGATTTATTTTGAAGTTGCTACCGCGCACCTACAGGTGAACCCACTTATGCATATTCTCTTGAGATATGAATTTGTTTTGAGTTTTGGCCCATGGCCAAAGAATAACTAGGTGTAGAGTAAAATTCTTATATGACTGAAGTAGCTGTTGTACATGTGTTTTGCTATAGTGTTTCCTAACGCTACTTCATGTTCCATGTAAGCGACATTAATTGGTTAGATTTGTTCACATGCGGTTGTAAGTTAATATTCATATCAAGTTTCCCTTTTGTACATATGCAGGTGTTCATGCTTTGGATAATGAGGGTTTAATCTTTCCTACTTCTGACCTCATTAACTTATGTGCAGACTGGAAAAGTATTTGCTTAAGTTCCTCGATATATCGCTTTTGTTGTACTAGGTGCCAAGATATTTTTTGCATGAATACGTAATTCCAGAGCAATCACGGCTAGCTATTTCGCTAATAATAAAGATGCAGATGCACCATAAATGTAGGCCCTACAAAAAGTCACTACTGGATGTCAAATTTAATATTTATTTAGGAATGGGAAATGGGAAGACCATCGCCTGAGAAATGGGGGTT
This sequence comes from Allium cepa, assembly GCA_030765085.1. Taxonomy (NCBI): domain Eukaryota; kingdom Viridiplantae; phylum Streptophyta; class Magnoliopsida; order Asparagales; family Amaryllidaceae; genus Allium; species Allium cepa. Next base: position 78,616,726 of record CM060946.1, read on the forward strand.
GGAAAGTTTCAAATGGTGAGGAAGTGATTTCATTTGGTGTCCGTGATGAGATCAAACATATGATGATACTGCGATAAAATTCTTTTACTTCTCCTTTTGCTAATATAACTCATAGTATCAATTCATTGACTTTATTCGATGTATGTCAGGGTTAGAGCATTGTAAGTTCATAATATATTTTGTAAGAAAAATGGGTAACCCAAACCTTGACTACAAGGAGTTATAGTATAAGTAAACCAGTCAATGTAGATAACATATAGAGCAAAACGTGTGGTATTTACAGACATTTTTGTCATTTCACTGAATAGCACGGAAACCTATTGTGTTATCGATGTGGAAATATTTTTCTGCATCATTACATATGTTCTATTCACTGAAAAGTATGTTTAGAATGTCAGGGATCGACAAGTTATTTGGATGCAATTAAGTAATGGCATCATATAACTGATTTTTATCAATCCATTATGTTTTCTTCTTTAGGACAAATTTTAAGATTTACATAAGCTTATTTGGGTAAAAATCAAAATAAGCAGGCTCTTTTGAACATTAGTAGGAGCAATGACATTTTGCTTCATCCAAGCTATTAAGAGGACATGGAAACATATATGGAAGCATGTTCAGTTCTACGAGATCAACTATTAGAAGCACTAGTGAATCAATGGGTGGTGGTTCTGTTACTTCGCTTTTGACCATGCTCTTAAGTGGTGGTAGTGGAGATGGTGGTTTGAGACATGTATTTAATTTCATTATCCATTACATTAACATCGTAAATTGACTTATTAATGTTATAGAACATGAACTTGATGGAATATGAAATTGCAACTTTTTTGAATAAATCATAGATATATGCAAGTTTTAACTAATGAACTGCTTAATGCTATAATGTATCCATTATGCACTTTGAGACGTTAATTATTCGGCAACATTCGCATATAGTATATGCTACAATAGGTTAAGATAATAATTGAATAAAGACAACATATAGTCATGATGACCTCCATCACTTGACATTAATGCGTACAATATAAATCTTAAGGCAGTGGATAATCTATTTTCCATAATGGTTGCAGGAACCACATTTGACCTCATGTGTACCATTTGATGTATGCATTATGCCATTTTCTCTCTATCATCAATTGACGTCTTTGCATAGTCTGATTATCATTGGAGTAGTTTCCACATTATGGTTGACTGCAAGTTGCTGCCTTTTTTGGATGTGTTTTCAATATTTATTGATACCTTGCTTACAATTATAAGTATTTGTGGCATATTTTACGTGCATCAAGGAATGAAGAAGATAACATCTTTATGTTTAGCTCCCATTTAAGGATTAGTTAAGAACAGTATATTTATGGATTCTATAGATGAATTCTTAGTTCTTCATATCTAATTAGTTATAGTTCTCTTATTTAATTGTTCATTCAATTTAGTAGTCTTATTACACAAAATTGGCATGTTACTTTATTTTAGTTTATATTATACACGTGTTCAAACTGCAATGATCATATAGCCGATGAGATTCTTATAAGGGAAATTTCAAACCTCCAAGAAATTGTTTATACAAATAATGGACGTGTTCTTGCAAAAACCCCCATCTTATATATTTAGGTTTAATTTTCTGATGCTGTGAAATGGACATAGTCGATTTATTATTATTATGGTCATTTTTGTAGTTTTGTTTGCTCGGTTACTTTTAGATACAAAAATCAAGTGAGATTTGTTTATGTTGTGGTTAGGAGCTTAATTGATCTGCTTTAGTCACATATTAGTATACACATCTAAACATTTGTCGATTTTACTAATGATGTATTTTTTTGAAATTCAGGTAGGGATTTTGCTACCTTCATTGAGGTCCAATACATAAATATCATACTCAATTTTGCTATGTTCATTGAGTTAACAATTTAGTCTTCCTCTTGCCTACATTTTAGGTATGAATTATTAATATTGGATTCGTTTTGTTAAATCTAATGCTTATTAGAGACACACTGTTTGTTTTGGCGGAGTGTATTTGATCTACCCCCAGTATTATCCAACACAACTGGTTGTTCAGTTTACCTAGATTAATTTTTCTTCTGCAGCTTTATATAATAGATAATGATGTCATTTAACCCATAATTAGTATTGAATTAACCATATGCTTGGTACATGCCCTATAGGTACATATTATGCACCGAACTTATGGTCAGTTTTAATCATCATTGGAAATATGAAATTTAATTAGTGGTAATATATTTTTTCTGCTGGTATTGAATTAGAGGTATGCTTCAGTATTTGCCCTACATATATATATTATATGCTGTTATGGTCGGTTTTTAATAGAGGACTAAATTTTAAACATAGTCAGTATACAAATTAATATATTAATATATCATTGTTGAATTTTCTTTCTATTCAATGGGAAACTTTTGTAATACTATAATCTAATCCTGAAAGGGAAAACCATTATGGAGCAATACAAACAACGGGTAAGGCAATATAACAAGTATTTGATGGAGATGGAAACAATACTCCCAACCCTCGGTCAAAAAATAAACATTTTATTTAGTTTAAACTCCATATCAAATTTAAATAGATTCCAACTTAGCTCTAAATCAAAGGCATGTTCATCGACGAAGTAATAACACAGTACTTCATTGGTGCACCCCTTAATTTTGGACGTGTACTGGTACAATTTTCTTCCTTTTGCACAAAAGGAAGTAAATTATTTCGACCACCGTAGCACTTTCCTTTTTTTTATTGAGTTCAGGTGTATGGCAAGAGTTAGCAGAGTTATTTTCAACCGTGTTGAATAATACGAATTCCACTTGATTTGTACAGTTTACTTTGGATGTTGAATTCCAAACGGTCGAGGAAGATGAACAACATGTTTTTTAGGTATGTTTTTTTTTAAGTTTTGGGTTTTTTAATTCTTTTGTTATCTGCACCATTTGATACTCCTTTTAACATTGATGTTTTAATTTTAAGCTTGAGTATGTACTCTTTTATGTATGAGGTAACTTTTAAACGACGGCCTTATGTAAATAATTGATCAATCTCAATTTATATGGTATATCATAGTATAAACCAAGTTATTTCATTGTATCATTCATATTTTATCAAACTACAAAAATCTCAGTAGTTGATTGATGTCAATATGTGAATATGATATCACTTTTTACCAAAATGTCATGTTACTTATTTATATAAAAAACTACTGGTGTGGCTTCACTGAATGAAGCAGTCATATGACAAAATAATCTAATGTTGAATACTTTTATTGTCCCTATTAGAGGATGAAAAATGTATAAAATATGTCAGAATTAATAAGACAAAGGATTCTCAATGGCAACAACATTTTGTGTTAGCTTGTTACTTTCACATATTTTTTTAGTTGGAATATAGATACAAGCATGGTTGCTCTTTACTATTATGCTTATCTTCTACTTTTATGCATTATTCTAATTGTGACAAATTGTTCTTCTGAAGGTGTTGTTCCCATATTGTACTACCGTGCTTGGCCTTTTCTTTATCACTCTTTTTTGTCGCCTTTTATATGTACAATTTTCTGCACATTAATTTATCTCCAGCTGCCAAATGCTATATTTCAAAAATTTCCTATCATGTTGTCTATTTGCAGTCGCACCCGTTTTAATATTAGTTCATAAATAGTTTCACCATAAATTAATAATACTGTTCGACTACAAACTATTATAAATGTCCCCAACTGTTATTGATGACATACCCAGAGCTTTTTATGTATGGTATCTCTATTCAGTGCATTTTGAAGTACAAATGTCCCTAGCATGTTGTATATGGTATTTCCATTCATTCCATCTTAAAGTATATGGTTTTATACAGATTTATAATGCTTGCTTACCATATGTTTATTTACAAATCTCCGTTTATGACCATCTTAAAGGTGTACCTTCTGTTGCTGCCTTCAACTTTTTTCCTTGGTTGAACACTATGTGAATTGAACATGGCAAATAATGTAAAACACTCCTTTTATATGCAGGTCAGTTATGAATGTCACCACCTCAAAGCCAAATATTAAATGAAAATCAAGACAAGCTTTGTGATCCATCAATTTTTGATTAAATTTACGTGTGCAACAAGGTTTCAACAGTCTTACCAAAAGTTATGAGTCGATTATAATAGATATTAGCAGGAAAAATGAATGGAAAAAACTACGATTTTGAGCAATTTTAACGGTTTATTCTTCTTTGAAATAATGACAGTCTTCGTAAATATGCTGTAACAACCCGCTATTTTCAACTATTCGTATCCGCACAAGTCGGACTTGAATTGCTCAAAATATCAGATTGTTAATTTAAATTTGGCAAACTTAACATATACAGTAAATAAATCAATCACAGAATCACGGATAATGAGTAGTACAACAATACGCAGCGGAATAAATGAATAATAGTTCATGAAGCTACTATATAAACATCAGAGTTAGGAATAAAATACAACAGAATATCTCAGATACAGTTAAGTCTCCAGTATGAGCAGACGACTTCTCTGAACCAATCAACTGGATGACTGAAAGGATAGATGGCTGGATCTTCAAGCAAAGCTCCAACTTCGAAGGTGAGTCTCAAATGCTGTATCACTCCGTCTGACCCGAGCATAAAGCAAAACACAGAAAAACTCGAGTCAGGATTAACATTATTATATCTATAAATCCAACTCAAGTGAAATATCAACTGAAATACAAGTAAATTAAAGGATGTTTGGGATAACCATCCCCTAAGGATCTACAGAATTATCTACAAGGTAGAAATATACACTATAACATCGTGATCCTTTCAAATTAATTTATATTTCAGAACGAAAATATCATTTTCACTTCAATTTAAAAATAGTGTGTGTGTATATATATATATATTGAAAATTTTATAAAGTAAAGTATTTATAATTTCCTCAAGTTTCACCGATCACTTCAAAAATCAACTCGACTTTCCTATTCAGATTTAATTAAATCTCGAATTTCAATTTCCATTCAATTTAGTCTTCCAAAGAACAAATCCAAAGCTCCATTCACCAATACAATGCAGTTCTCAATAAACCATTTAGATTTCAATGTGTTCAAAGCTTGAATTATTCAATGTTTCAAAACTAAATTAAATTGTTTCATTTATCTCCCCATTTAACTTCACTATTATTTAGTTTTGAAATATTCACTTAATAAATTCAATATCATTTAATTAACCTTAAATTACATCTTACTAAATATTTCCTTTAATTTATTTAAACGTGAAATATTCATTAAATCGCTTAAATCAAAATCCAGTTATCAAACCATATCCTTAAATTTCAAATTCAATAGGTTTCAAATTGATTTGATTTAGTAAAATTCTCAATTAAATACAATTTCAATCAATTCAACTTCATCTTCCTTGACATATACAAACATTGGAAATCTATTTAAAATGAAATACTTAAACATATTCTATTAATTAAATCAAACTTTATTAAATTAAAGTTTACTATTAAATATACTTACATTAAACATATTTATATATAAAAATATTTCCAATATTAACTAAAACCCTATATTTCTCCTAAAACCATAGAAAATCATTTCAAAATATTTATATATGGACCAACGGCGTCTGTATATACTTCTATCCGTAATTATCATTTCAATCCGTAGTTAAATGATACGGATATTTATTATTTCAATCTGTAATTAAGTGTATATATATATATATATACGGGTAGATATCATTTCGATCCGTAATCCCAATTCAGTTCAAACGAAAATCGCTTGAGTTTATCACTTCAACCCATAACGATTTTCTCCTATTCTAAAGCACATTCGGGTATGTATCATTTCAACCCATAGTGAATTCTATACTAACAGGGATCTTGGAGAGTGATAGCAGATAATAAAATAATAACAGGCATATATCATCAATAATTTAAATAAAATATAAACAACAGGATATGGTGTCATATCCCACAGGTGAACAGTTACAGATAATAGCATATATAACAAAATAACTACACATTATATTTCAATTGTCGTTTCAATTGAAATCAAATTTAATAAAATACAAGAACGTCAATCGTGAGTGATTTCTCACCTTTCGAGGCTAGAGAAGAACGATAATGAGGTCAGTTATGGATCCCAATACGAACTTTGAAGCAAAGCAAAATTGGCACGAATTTGATGACAAAGCTGATAGATAGAAATCGATGAAAAAAATAAATCGGTTTGATATAAACAGAGTATATATTATATGTGTTATTTAAATTTCCTTAAAATCTCAATAAAATTAATTTAAGATGGATATTCAAATAAAATATTCACATTGTTTGTAACTGATATTAAATTTAAAATACATATTAAAACGAAACATCATCATATTATTGAAAAATCAATACTTAAATTTAAACACATAAACGTTTTTCCTCTTAAATAAATATTACATTTAAACACACACACAAAATAAAATATAGGCATAATATATATAAAAATCATCACTTATTTAAAACACGCATTTTAAAATAACATATTTACATATAGTTTACTCAAAATTCAAAGCATATACTGAGAAAATCAATCCATATATATAGACCATACATTATGAAAGCACTACAGAAAAGAGAAAAAAACAAAACATACTTTATATATATACACTAGAATCGAGATGAAAAATATACATTTAAATTTTAGTTTTACAACATAAATCACTAATTCTTTTACAACACTCAGCTGCCATACTAATATATGTTATATTCGAACAGGAATAAAAATCTAATTATATTTTCAAATTATGTATATTACTAATATTTTATAATAACAAATAAGATATAAGACTAACATATATATACGTCTCTGAAAAGCTTGGCTTAAAATTCACATAAGCATTAAACATAAAAAAATATGTAGATATAGTTTTATGCTAAAATATCAATTAAATGGAGACTGTTATAATGTGAAAATTTGTGAACGCGAGTTGAAATATAAAGATGGATTTGTCAAATATATTGGAAGCAAAGGACAGGGAGGGGAGAAGCAAAGCATGGAAAAAAAATATAAAATAAAAAGAAGAAAAAATGGAGGCCATACCTTCAAAGCTCACCCACGCAAGAAGAAATGAAGAAAATGTTGAGATGCCACTGAAAACTATTTGTGTACGAGGCTTATATTTATACACGATTGCATTGATTGAGGTGAGAGAATATAGGCAAGAAATAAATTTAAATCAATTATACACAATTGCATTGATTGAGGTGAGAGAATATATACAAGAAAGATTTGAGCGAATATTTACAGTGGTATTGATTGCATGAATTTAGCAAAAGGAAATTGCTAGAAATCTTTGGCAAACATTTTGTACACGTTTAAAATTTATTAGGAAGTAAATGCGTTGATTAAAACGTAAGAAATATTTATAGAATGGGAAGGTGGTGAAAATTATTTGCGTACAAGGTTGAGTATTTAAATGAAACTAGTATTGATTGCTTGGAGAAACGGCAGGAAATAATTCCTGTCATGAGGAATTTGCGCGTGATATTTGATTTAGGAGAAAATTGCATTGGATAGATTAAATAAAGAAACGTACTAATTAATGGTATAGGAACATTAAGGAAATAAAAGAATTTCGTTTGAATGGTAAGGAAAATCAAAGAATTTGTTCCTATTAATTGCAAAGGAGTAAATGGAAAAGAAGAGACACTTATACTCGTGAATTTCAAACAATCTTGAATCAGATTTTAAACTTCTAAAGAGAAATAAATTTGCTTGAAACTGTTACGCTAATTTTTATTCCTATTATAAAAATGAGGAAAAAGGGAAGCGCGGAAATTTACATGTAACTTATCAAAACTAGATTTAAAAGAAATTGAACGTATAGGGAAATGATTTCATTCCCACTTGGAATGCAAGGATACAGATAAATTTATTGTTTAACGTAAAAATAAATATTATTCCCAATTGAAACCATATTAACTTTTAAATCATCAAATTAACATATAAAATAATAACAACTATCTACTGCTTTATAGAAAATAAAAAATTGTAAATTCACAGAATACAACCTATTACTTTTATTTCAAAATATCTTTCTTATAATAATTATTATATTTGAAAAATATTTTGAAATAATTTTCTCTTTTAAAACTTATAAATAAAATATTATTATGTTAACTACCAAATTAAATGTTCATTTTAATACATTCTCTTTCCTTAATGGAAAGATTTCAACAAATACAAATATTAATTTCATATTAAAATCAAATAAAAATATAATTCAACTACTTCTTTTTATTAACAATAAATCAAACATTATTTAATAATTTCACACAACTCAACATATCCATTAGTTACCAATTTTAGTTCATTTGTTAGAGCTTAACTTATTTGAATTACAACAATACAATTAAACTATTGTTTTCTCTTTAATTTTATTCAATAGATCAATATTTACAATTAACAATTGTTATTAAATTCTTAACATTTGTTGTTTTTAATTCAAATTGTAAATCTCATATAAACTATTATTATTCCCATCACTTTTGTTTCTACCCAATTTTATTCAATATTTAAAAAAAATTAAAATTTTAAATTGGTCTAAAATTTCGGATCGTTACCCATTACCATTTTTTTCCAGATCTGAACTTCATTGCAAAAAATGAAGATGGGAAGAGATTTTGAAACGGTCAGGAAATCAAAGATTTTTATTCCTATTAAATACGGAGACGCAAATGAAAGTGGAAAGTTTTACACGTGAATTGGAGGCAGGGTTTTAATCCTTTTTTTTTAAATGCACGTGCTGATTTGATTTTTAACAGCTAAGATATGAAAGCAAAGAGTGCGTATAATAGATGCAATAATTAAAACGAACGTACGTCCAAATTAATTAACAAGTAACGTAATCTAAATTTATATGTTTTCTTATTTATTCACTACTTATATTTAATTATACGTAATCCAAACATTAAATTTTTATTTCAAAATATTATAATTTAAAATTTCTCAAAAATTCAATTAAATACGTTATAAAATACCGTTTAAAAATTTATGGGTTGTTACACTCTTCCCCACTCAATACTTTTCGTCCCCGAAAAGGAAGGAGGTAGGGGAATAGCAACAAACAGAAAGAAAAACAGATTGAAGTACAAGATAAACAATTAATTTAAAACTATACAAATTTTACTTGAAATATTCATTTAAAAACTTCATTTGAAATTTAATTTTCTTTAATACTTTAATACTTTTCAAAACTCCTTTGAAAACAATTATTTACATTATTACTTATATTTACAAAGAAGCTATTGAAAATATTAAATCCAAAATTTATAAAAAAAATTATTTATCTCAAGATACTTCCAACATTATAGATAAATTAACAATCATTCTCTTTAAATATGTTATAATTAATTAATAACTTCTGAAACACTAAAAATTTTCTATTATACCATGTAGTATACAAATAAACAGTATTTAAAAAGGATATATCCAACAAGGAAAGAAGGTAGATTCGGAAAATAGAATCAAGGTGAATAAGTAAAGCTGAGCAGATAAGGTAGATTCAAAAGAATAGTATCGGGCACGAATAGTTAATTTCAAACCAAAAGATTTTCAATTTCAAAGATTAATACAAAATTTCTTGTTGGAAATACTTTTATAATAAAATACCTTTTCAAAAAAAATACCTTTATGTCGAAACCAATTTTCCTTTCGAAAATACTTCTATAACTCGATGTTTCAACAAGTTTATCCTCGTTCTTGCAGACTCTGGTCATGCGTTGATCAGGCGCAAAGCTAGAATTCTTCAAGTACTTAGTAGACCTGTTTCAACATTGATGTCCTGGAAATTTAGGCAATATTTATTTAATAATTTCCATTAATAATTATTTTAAAATGTGAAATGTTGATTTAATAATCTAATTCAAACAAAAATTATCTTTTGAAAACTAATAATTATTTAGTTTGTCAAATGTTATTCTTTTCAAAATTTATAATAATTATAAATTTATATTTGGGAATTTTATTCTTTTCAAAAGATAAAAATATTTAAATGATAAAATGATCTTTCTAAGCTTATGTAAAGAATATTTTATTTATAATGTATATATGTGTATACATTGTAAATAGAGAATTTGATTTTTAATTTAAGTTTAAATTTAATAAGAATATTTTCAAAAATTTATTATATATATAGATGTATAACTTGTAAAATTGTTTAATTTGATTAAAATTAGTATTGAAAAATTTTCAAAAGTTTGTTTAAAAATCTTTCTTATATCTTCAAAGAAATTTAAAGTAAAATATTTTCTTTGCTTATAAAAATATAATAGTTTAAATAGTATTTTATAATAAAAGTTCGTTTTGTTTTCTTTTAAAAAATTGTTTTCTTTTGAAAGAAACTTAGTTTATTTACATTAGAGTATAATATTTTGGTTTGAAACTTTTGAATAAAATAATTTCAGCATTCTTTTCTTTTTAAATTTTCCTTTCTTGAAAATTAGCTTTAAAAATATTATTTTTATAAAAATTCAAATAAACATTAAGATGTGTAATTTTATAAAAGTAATTTATATGTAATCATTTAAGGCTAAATATAGATAAGCATTTATATAAACATGTTAAATTAAATTAGAAACTGTTTAAGAAGAATTTAAAACATTCATAAACTAAGAAATTTATTTTTATATTAAAATGAACATGTGTTAAGCTTTTAACCCATAGAGAAGACACTTGTAATTAATTTACAAACTTAACTAACAAGTGGCATGTTAATTTATTTTTGAAATAATTATTTTAGATAAGAAAATTTAACGATGCATTATTGTTCAAAACATTTTTCTTCAAAAGAAAAACTGATAATCAGATTTAAAGAAACTGAAAACCAAATTCAATCAAAATTCGGCAAAACCAAATACAAACTAAAATCTGAAAAAAAATGCTGCAAAATCAAATCTGCTCCAATCTTCAACATCAAATTGAAGATCAATTCAAATCTAAGCAATGAAGATATGGGTCAGCATGCAGTTTTAAAAATCTACAACAACAAGAAAATCAACTTCAATGCAAGCATTTACCAGATCAATCAACCGGCAAATTTGCAAAACCCAGGTTTCAACCAGCAATCAGGTTCCAGGAAATGTGAGATTGCATCTGAACGTTCTCTGCCTCTTCAATTAAATGTGAGTAAATTTCCTTTTTTAAAAACAGTTCTTACCTTTTAAAAAGCAAAGCTAAACAAATTTACAGAACTCAGGTTCTAATTCACAGAAATCAAAATCTGTTATAGATGAAACTGCTCAGTTTCTTTTTAGAAGTGAGTAACCTCACAATGCAAAACAAACTTAAATTATTTGCTGCATGTGAATATATAGGAATGAGTATGTTTGTATGATTTTATTGTAATGGATATTCTGTGTAAAGCTATATATAAACATATATATGTGTGTTTACAGGAATCTGATTACCTGATCCTGTTTTTAAAACTAAAATTGTAAATAATAATAAAATAGAATAAAAAACCATTACCTCTTAATTGATTTCAATTAGGATTTGTTATGTAAGCAAAAGATGTTTGCTTAAGTATGAAATTATGATTATAAATCATAATTAAGTTAAATTTGAAACCTGTTGTCTCTGTATCAATAATAACAGTTATTGTTTCCAATAAATAAGAATATCAAACATCTTTAATTATTCAATCAAGTTTATAACTTGAATTCTTGTATAAAACCATGATTTTTAAAACAAAATTCACATTTTATAATTAACTGTTGAGTGTGCTTGTCCGAGTTGAACAAAATTGGGAGTTTTTGGGTTTTCTAATTGCCTAGTGGATTTTGGAAGCTGTAATTCTTCCTGGAGGTGGGAGATTGATTGGAGATTAGGGGAAAATTATCAAATGAATTGTCAGTGGTGGTTGGCGACCGTGGTTGGCCATTTCAGGTTCCTAGCCCTAGTTTTTAGGTGGTTAAGGTTTTGATGCTTCTCTTTATCTTTGTTGCATCGAGTGATGCGGGACTTTGGAAATGGGAAGAGGATTCATAGAGGGAGGGTTGGCCGGAGTCGCAGTGTCTCAGATGGTCGGAGGTGGGTTTGCAAGTTGATGGCAGGTTTGGGATTTTTATTGCAAGGGTGTTTCAGGTTGCATTGGTTAACCCGAATTTGATTTCGAGCTGATAGGAAACTCTGGTGATCGTGAACAAGTTTGGGGGATGGCCTGCATTGTGGTGAAGGGGTTAAGGGTGGCTGTGGATGGCCGGAGCGCCGGTGCATATGCACCGTGCGTATTTTTGTTTCTGATGAACTTGTTGGGTTTGTGCCGGGAGACGACTCGATTTTACTCGGGTAATTCGAGTATCTATCTCGAAGCAGTTAGGGTAATAACTCGAAGTAGTTATTAAGGGGACTCGGGTAAGTTTGTTTCAGGTTTATAAAACCTGACAGAAATTCTGATTTTAAAATTTGAATGGAATTTGGAATTTTAAAACAGGATTTTAAACTGGGGTTTTAAAATACAAAGTTTAAATTTGAATTCAATGAACTTTTAAATCAGAAGTTTTAAAAAAATGAAAATATTTAAATTTAAGCAAGATTTAAATCAAGTTTAAAAATCAAGTTTCAATATGGTTTTCATATTGACTATGAATCCAGGATTTTAATTTAGATCAGTTTTGTAAATTTTAAATATTGAACAAGTTCAAATGTTTAAAGTAGAATTTAAAAAATGAATTTGATTTCAAATAAATGGTTAAAACTTAATAGAACTCTTTTCTTTAATATTGAATAAAAATTATGATGTGTTTAACTTTAATTTGACAGTTAAATAATCAATTTATTTTAAGCTTAATTTCTTTTAATAAAATTAAGTAATTTAGATTTTTAAACTTTTCTTATATAAATATCTTATATAAGTAGTGATGGTTCTTTACTTTTATTTTAAGGAATTAATTTATTTAAAATCTGGATATGTTTAAATAGTTAAACATTTTGAAAATCTTAAATTTTAAAATGGAATTTGAATTTAATTTAGAAATGTATTGTTTTAAATACATTTGAATGTCAATGAAGTCATTAATAGGTAAATAAATTATTTTAGAAATAATTAAGATAATAAAAGAATTTAATTAAGGAATGTATTAATTATTTGATTTTAATTTATGATTTAGATAAATTTAATTAGAGATGATTAATGATGATTAATCTAAGATGAAATTCTTAGGTAAGTAATTAAAGAAATGTTGTTAATTAATAATAATAATTATCTAAGGATTATTAAGTAATTAATTAATGTGATTAATTTTGATAATTAATTACTTTAATTAATTGAAGATAATAAATTTTAATTTGTTAAGCATAATTACTTGATAAAAGTAATTAAGGAATTAATTACTTATTGTAATTAATTATGATAATGTGATTTGTTTAAGTTAATTAATTTAGTTTAATTAATTTAAGAAATCATTTGTTGATTTAATAAGTATAATTACTTAATGTAATTAATGGAGCATGATTACTTAGAGAAGTAATAAATGATGATTACTGGAATGAAATTAATGGGAGATGATTTATAATGAAGTAATTTGGATAATTACTTTTGTAATTAATCAAGGGATTAATTAATGGAGATAATTAATTATGGGATAATTAAGTTGTAATGACTAATTAAGGGTAGTTAATTACTGGATTTAATATTAATCAAGGGTGATTAACAATTGTATTTTAAATTTTAGATTAATTACAAAATGTAATTATTTTAAATAAAGTAATTAATTTAAATATAAATTAGAGATCGTTAATTAATATAATTAATGATGTAACTGAGAATTGTTTAATTAAGGAATAATTAATAATTAAGTGATTAATTATTATAATTAATTAAGGATAAATGTAATTAATTATTGTTAATTAATAAATGAAGTAATTAAATGTTAATTACTTATGATTAAGGTTAATTAATTTGTGAAATTAATTAAAGACTAATTACTTATTGTAATTAGAGAATGATTAATCAAAGGTGTTTAATCAAGTTGAATACTTAGTGAATGATAAATTAACTAGGTTAATTAATTAATAGATATATAAGCATGAATTATAGATGTGGTAATTAATTTAATTTATTTTAAATTAATTAGAGATAGAAGTAATTAATTTAATTCATTTTAAATTAATTATAGATGGTGGTAATAAATCATTGCTTATGGATGATATTGATATTTCTTTAGATGGTTGTAATCTCAGTAATGAGATGAGTAATATCTATATGATATGGATGCTTAGTTAAAGTATGATGATATGGATTATCTGTTGTGATGATTATCCAGTTGTGATGATTATCTGTTTGTGATGATGATACGGGTTATCTGTTTATGATGAGAATGTGATTATCTTTTGTGATATGTGAATTATCTATATGTGTGTAATAGATAATGATGAATTGAATTAATTGTTCAAACTAAATTCACTTGGACATTAAGATGGCGTTTGGATTTCGATGAGACCGGGATCGGGTTTCCAAATTTGGAATTCCGAAAACTACATCGATCCAAATTAAACGTTAGATCGTGAATCTCAAGTGAAGAGTGAAGACTCGAGGTGTAAAAACTATTCGTCAGTATAACTCTGGGGGTGATTCCATGATGAGTTCAAAGGAGATAGTGCTTACAGGTTCGAGATGGTGATTCAGAGTGCAAGGGTTATCGTCGTTAACTCTGAGGGTGATTCCAAAATGAGTGTAACGAGATAATGCCTTCGGTTTCATTCGAACCCGGAACGAACTTGTATAGATTGAATGCTTTCAGAACATCGTCAGGTGGACGATGAGCATTCTAAGATTGATGTGTCCTATAAAGGTAATCGTAGCATCAAGCCGCATCAACCGAGAATGGCTAAAACAAGGGGGGTGCAGCAAGGCTAGGTGGGTCATGCCCAAGTAGGATGAGATTTACCCCTGTCTAGAGGTCCCTTTTTATTTCGGTTGTGTGGCAGTTGGCGACGGCCAATCTGCGGGGTGGTCTTGTTCGGGACTGTTCAGTAAGGAATGGTCCTGGCCTTGTGTTGCAGGGGAGTTAGGGTGGCTCCTCGGTACGGTGATCTAGGCCACGTACTGTGACGGGCGGTACCCCGCTAGCCTTACCATTGATGGAAACCCATTCTTCCTACGAGACCCTACGGTTTTGTTTGTATTACCCACTTTTGTGGCTAGTAGTTGGAATTTAATAGATGTAACAATTTCGGCTATTTCTTATTTACTTGAAAAATCTAGACACTATTATAATATCACTGGATTTCCTATCAAATGTTTTGGTTAGTGTGAGGTAAAAACTTTTCCATGTTTATGTATGGAAAGTATTACGTGATACCTTTTGTTTTCAAAAGATTTTCAAAGTTAAGGAACTTTTAAACCCGTTTACTCACACCAGACCCCATGTCTGACCCGAGTGTTTATTTTCTGTTTTATTAAACTCTTGGGTACTCATATTACGTATGAGTAGTCAAGTGATTCAGGATTGCTTTGACGAGTTCTGGAGGAGAAATGGAGTAGGAGGCTTCAGCGTGTAGATATATAGTGGTTCCGCTGTGTTTGAGTTGTATCGGTTTTCGCTATGTACTTGAATTGTAATTTCTAGGCAGATGTTTATAACGGTCTAGTTTGTATTGTATTAGCTGAATAACTCTGATGTATATGATACTATGTAATGTTTATGTGATATAATATAATTTATTCGTTCTGCTGTGAGATTCTGATGTTATTTCTTTCTTTCTTTTCTATCTTTTCTGTTTTCTATCCCTTTCTTTCTTTTTAATATGCGTCTTTCTATGGAATGAAAGGCGGGTCGTTACACAACAACCAGTGAAAATACTTGAAAAACCTTTAAAAACAGATATGGAAAGTACAATCCAAACAAAATAACCAAACCAAAACCTTTGTCTAACCATGGTTCGCAGATACACAATGGTTACGCCTGGATCCTCCAGGAAACAATCCGTATCCGTAAGCTTTCTCAGCCCTGCGTGTTACGCCATGATGACTAGTAGGGTGCAGGATACACAATGGTTACGCCTGGACCCCCCAGGAAAAAATCCATACACCTAGGCTATCTCAACCAGGCAATTTCGCTACTAATGCGACCTACATAGATTGCAGGATACACAATGGTTACGCATGGATCCCCCAGGAAACAATCCGTACCCCTAGGCCATCTCAGCCAGGCAGTTGCGCTATGCAGTCGCGAGAAAAAAAAACCATGGGTTACGCCACGGTGGGACACTCGAGTATCACATCCGAAAAACTAAAAATCAGAGAGAATATTATCGATAGAATGAATCCACAATGTGGCCACAAAGCGGATATCAAGCAGAAGGCACTTTCCATACCTTTACTTCGAAAATATGTATCATATAGTACCGTTTCAAATCACTTTCAAATATCATACTTATATAAAGTCCATTATATATAGGATTCCATTTTCAATCGAATACTTTCCCAATCAATAATATATCAAATCACACTTATATAGACTTCGATTATATAAAATTTCTCTTTCCAAATTGAGAACCTTTCAAATCAATTTCGTAATATAAAAATCAGTTTTATATAAGTTCGATAACTCCCAAATCAAGTATTTAGTTAATCAAGGTTCTCAAATTTTTTCTCGTTTCAATAACATTTCAGTTTCAAGATCGTATATGATTTCACCAAATTTTCTTCCAAATTAAATATATTCAGTTTCAAAGTTTCTTAAACAATAGGTTTAGAAAATAATCCAAATTTCCAAATCAACAAAATTTAGGTCAAACAAATTCATTTCCAAAATCACCATATAAGTACTGGTTTTAATTCCAATCTAATTTCAAAACCAAATATTCTTCTCAAAATCAATTTTACTCAAAATGGTTTCTAAATTTATAATTATCCCTTTAAAACCTTTAAATTATTTATTTCTATATGAAAAATCCAATTTTCCTTTTTCAAATTATTTATTTAACAAAAGTTTCAAATTTACTTAAGTCATACTCTTCATACTTTAAACATACAAAACTAAACTTATATTCTTGATCAAATATTTTATACTCTTCGGAATTTCTAGTTTTAAAATTTTAAACCTTGATTTGGAAGTGCTCGAACTTTCAAAATAGTCAGTGAAAACAAATTTCAAATCCAAGAGTTGGAAATCAGCAACAAATCAGTAAATTAACTTTTATAAATAGAGTTATACTAAATCAAATTGAAAACTAGAGGATTGAACACCGGCTTCCTTTAAATTATTTCAAATATATATACCTATATCTTTCGAATATCAAATCATACTTCGGAATTTGAAATTAAAAATTGGTTTCACAAAATCACTCGCATAGCAAAGCTATTAAAGTGGCCTCTCCTTCACTCTAAAACTCGAAAATCAATGTCGATGATGCGTGCACTCATCACCGAATTTATTTTCCAGCGACACAAGTGAGTTCTGGACTTCCATTTTCTTGAAAACTTCTTGAAATTTCTTTGAAATCATTAGAATTCATTTGAACTCATTTAAAACATTTCTTATTTGGAAAATACTTTTAAATCCTATTATTATATTTTTTCAAAATCTTAAAAACCAATTTCATAACACCGGAATTCAATCTCTCGAATTTCAAATTAAAACCCTTAGGTTATAAATTATTTTTATATAAATCCATTTCTTATATAATCTTCAAAATTTCAAATGCTTTCGAAACTTTTATACATAGAATAACATTTCTTATTCGTTTTATATATAGGTATATAATCCTTTTCGAAAACATTTTTTCCTTTATATATAAAATAAAATCATAGTTACCCAAATAAAAATTTCGGTATATTAACAAATTTAAAATACAAACAAAACCCGATTTTCAAAGGATGATTCAAGAATGGATTTCAAACCAAGATAGAGATTTAAATTAGAGGAACTATAATCAATAGAATCCTGATTCGAAGGTAGACTCGATCGAAGATGAGATAATTAAATTACAAAATAGAAGATGGATATACTTCTATAAATCGCGGGCGACCTTAACTGGGTCAACCATGACTTCAGGAATATAATTGATGCGGAGTTCCAAAACAAATCGACATTCGAACGCCAGAGATAGAATTCGGCATATCAAGATATAACAACATCGTATACCAAGGCTACAGAAATCTTCGGTGAATCAATGCCAATTGTAAAGGAGTTTTCACCCCCTTTACAAATCATGTATGAGATACTCCAGAATCAAACGAATATAAATAGGGAGAGACAAGAATGAATTTCGGAACCAAGGGAAATTCCAAAATTTAAAGGAACTTCCAATCAAGAGAAAGGAGTTCAAGCCCGAACGAAAGTGATTCCGTAATTAAATTTTCCATACATGCTAAATTTGCCTAGAGCCAAAGCTCTGATACCAACTGTAACGACCCGCTATTTTCAACTATTCGCATCCGCACAAGTCGGACTTGAATTGCTCAAAATATCAGATTGTTAATTTAAATTTGGCAAACTTAACATATACAGTAAATAAATCAATCACAGAATCACGGATAACGAGTAGTACAATAATACGCAGCGGAATAAATAAATAGTAGTTCATGAAGCTACTATATAAACATCAGAGTTAGGAATAAAATACAACAAAATATCTCAGATATAGTGAAGTCTCCAGTACAAGCAGATGACTTCTCTGAACCAATCAACTGGATGACTGAAAGGATAGATAGCTGGATCTTCAAACAAAGCTCCAACTTCGAAGGTGAGTCTCAAATGCTGTATCACTCAGTCTGACCCGAGCGTAAAGCAAAACACAAAAACACTCGAGTCAGGATTAACATTCTTATATCTATAAATCCTACTCAAGTGAAATATCAACTGAAATACAAGTAACTTAAAGGATGTTTGGGATAACCATCCCCTAAGGATCTACAGAACTATCTACAAGGTTGAAATATACACTATAACACCGTGGTCCTTTCAAATTAATTTATACTTCAAAACCAAAATATCATTTGCACATCAATTTAAAAATAGTATATATATAGATTTTGAAAATTTTATAAAGTAAAGTATTTATAATTTCCTCAAGTTTCACCGATCACTTCAAAAATCAACTCGACTTTCCTATTCAGATTTAATTAAATCTCAAATTTCAATTTCCACTCAATTTAGTCTTCTAAAGAACAAATTCAAAGCTCCATTCACCAATTCAATACAGTTCTCAATAAACCATTTAGATTTCAATGTGTTCAAAGCTTGAATTATTCAATGTTTCAAAACTAAATTAAATTGTTTCATTTATCTCCCCATTTAACTTCACTATTACTTAGTTTTGAAATATTCACTCAATAAATTCAATATCATTTAATTAACCTTAAATTACATCTCACTAAATATTTCCTTTAATTTATTTAAACGTGAAATATTCATTAAATCGCTTAAATCAAAATCCAGTTATCAAATCATATCCTTAAATTTCAAATTCAATAGGTTTCAAATTGATTTGATTTAGTAAAATTCTCAATTAAATACAATTTCAATCAATTCAACTTCATCTTCCTTGACATATACAAACATTGGAAATCTATTTAAAATAAAATACTTAAACATATTCTATTAATTAAATCAAACTTTATTAAATTAAAGTTTACTATTAAATCTACTTACATTAAACATATTTATATATAAAATTATTTTCCAATATTAACTAAAACCCTATATTTCTCCTAAAACCTTAGAAAATCATTTCAAAATATTTATATATGGACCAACGGCGTCTGTATATACTTCTATCATATGGTTAAGTGATACGGATATTTATCATTTCAATCTGTAATTAAGTGTATATATATATACGGGTAGATATCATTTCGACCCGTAATCTCAATTCGGTTCAAATGAAAATAGCTTGAGTTTATCATTTCAACCCATAACGATTTTCTCTTATTCTAAAGTCCGTTCGGGGATGTATCATTTCAAACCATAGTGAATTCTATACTAACAGGGAACTTGTAGAGTGATAGAAGATAATAAAATAATAACAGCATATATCATCAATAATTTAAATAAAATATAAATAACAGGATATGGTGTCATATCCCACAGGTAAACAGTTACAGATAATATCATATATAACAAAATAACTACAGCATTATATTTCAATTGTCGTTTCAATTGAAATCAAATTTAATAAAATACAAGAACGTTAATCGTGAGTGATTGCTCACCTTTCGAGGCTAGAAAAGAACGATAATGAGGTCAGTTATGGATCCCAATAGGAACTTTGAAGCAAAGCAAAATTAGGCCGAATTTGATGACAAAGCTGATAGATAGAAATCAATGAAAAAAAATCAATCGGTTTGATATAAACAGAGTATATATTATATGTGTTATTTAAATTTCCTTAAAATCTCAATAAATTTAATTTAAGACGGATATTCAAATAAAATATTCACATTGTTTGAAACTGATATTAAATTTAAAATACATATTAAAACAAAACATCATCATATTATTGAAAAATCAATACTTAAATTTAAACACATAAACGTTTTTCCTCTTAAATCAATATTACATTTAAACACACACACGAAATAAAATATAGGCATAATATATATAAAAATCATCACTTATTTAAAACACGCATTTTAAAATAACATATTTATATATAGTTTACTCAAAATTCAAAGCATATACTGAGAAAATCAATCTATATATATATATATAGACCATACATTATGAAAGCACTACAGAAAAGAGAAAAAAACAAAACATACTTTATATGTATACAATAGAATCGAGATGAAAATTATACATTTAAATTTTTAGTTTTACAACATAAATCACAAATGCTTTTACAACACTCAGCTGCCTTACTAATATATGTTATATTCGAACAGGAATAAAAATCTAATTATATCTTCAAAATATGTATATACTAATATTTTATAATAACAAATAAGATATAAGACTAACGTATATATAGTCTCTGAAAAGCTTGGCTTAAAATTCACATAAGCATTAAACATAAAAAAATATGTAGATATAGTTTTATGCTAAAATATCAATTTAATGGAGACTGTTATCATGTGAAAATTTGTGAACGCGAGTTGAAATATAAAGATGGATTTGTCAAATATATTGGAAGCAGAGGACAGGGAGGGGAGAAGCAAATCATGGAAAAATATATATATATATAAAATAAAAAGAAGAAAAAATGGAAGTCATACCTTCAGAGCTCACGCACGCAAGAAGAAATGAAGAAAATGTTGAGATGCAATTGAAAACTATTTATGTACGAGGATTATATTTATACATGATTGCATTGATTGAGGTGAGAGAATATAGGAAAGAAATAAATTTAAATCTATTATACACGATTGCATTGATTGAGATGAGAGAATATATATAAGAAAGACTTGAGCGAATATTTACAGTGGTATTGACTGCGTGAATTTAGCAAAAGGAAACTGCAAAAAATCTTTGGCAAACATTTTGTACACGTTTGAAATTTATTAGGGAGTAAATGCGTTGGTTAAAACGCAAGAAATATTTATAACATGATAGGTGGTGAAAATTATTTGCGTACAAGGTTGAGTATTTAAATGAAACTAGTATTGATTGCTTGGAGAAACGGCAGGAAATAATTCCTGTCAGGAGGAATTTGCGTGTGATATTTGATTTAGGAGATAATTGCGTTGGATAGATTAAATAAAGAAACGTATTAATTAATGGTATTGCAACATTAAGGAAATACAAGAATTTCGTTTGAATGGTAAGGAAAATCAAAGAATTTGTTCCTATTAATTGCAAAGGAGTAAATGGAAAAGAAGAGACACTTATATACGTGAATTTCAAACAATCTTGAAACGGATTTTGAACTTCTAAAGAGAAATAAATTTGCTTGAAACTGCTATGCGAATTTTTATTCCTATTATAAAAATGAGGAAAAAGAAAAGCGTAGAAATTTACACGTAACTTATCAAAACTAGATTTAAAAGAAACTGAACGTCTAGGGAAATGATTTCTTTCCCACTTGGAATGCAAGGCTACAGATAAATTTATTATTTAACGTCAAAATAAATATTATTCCCAATTGAAACCATATTAACTTTTAAATCATTAAATTAACATATAAAATAATAACAACTATCTACTGCTTTATAAAAAATAAAAAATTGTAAATTCACAGAATACAACCTGTTACTTTTATTTCAAAATATCTTTCTTATAATAATTATTATATTTGGAAAACATTTTGAAATAATTTTCTCTTTTATAACTTATAAATAAAATATTATTATGTTAACTACCAAATTAAATGTTCATTTTAATACATTCTCTTTCCTTAATGGAAAGATTTCAACAAATACAAATATTAATTTCGTATTAAAATCAAATAAAAATCTAATTCAACTACTTCTTTTTATTAACAATAAATCAAATATTATTTAATAATTTCACATAATTCAACATATCCATTAGTTACCAATTTTAGTTCATTTGTTAGAGGTTAACTTATTTGAATTACAACAGTACAATAAACTATTGTTTCCTCTTTAATTTTGCTCAATAGATCAATATTTACAATCAACAATTATTATTAAATTCTTAACATTTGTTGTTTTTAATTCAAATTGTAAATCTGATATAAACTATTATTATTCCCATCATTTTTGTTTCTACCAAATTTTATTCAATATTTTAAAAAAAATTAGAATTTTAAATTGGTCTAAAATTTCGGATCGTTACCCATACCCTTTTTTCCAGATCTGAACTGCGTTGCAAAAAATGAAGATGGGAAGAGATTTTGAAACGGTCAGGAAATCAAAGATTTTTATTCCTATTAAATACGGAGATGCAGGTGAAAGTGGAAAGTTTTACACGTGAATTGAAGGCAGGGTTTTAATTCTTTTTTTTTTAAATGCACGTGCTGATTTGATTTTTAACAGCTAAGATATGAAATCAAAGAGTGCGTACAATAGATGCAATAATTGAAACGAACGTACGCCCAAATTAATTAACAAGTAACGTAATCTAAATTTATATGTTTTCTTATTTATTCACTACTTATATTTAATTATACGTAATCCAAACATTAAATTTTTACTTCAAAATATTATTATTTAAAATTTCTCAAATATTCAATTAAATACGTTATTAAAAACCATTTAAAAATTTATGGGTTGTTACATATGCATAATTGAAAATAATTTGCAACTGCTGATAGTTTTCATTGAAGCTTACCACATGGTGTTAACTTCATTTTTTTCGTTCTCTAAAATTCTATTCACTCTAAGTTCATGCAATATAAGCCCGATTTATTCAATGAGACATAACTCCAGCATATACATAACATATACGAAGAAATATCGCAATTAACTACCTACCACCAACATTGATAACTTTTGGTACAAAATAGTACCGTCTTTGCTAACTTATTGATTAAATTTCTTTTTTTCAAACCAAGAATGCTTCCATAAAAATATAAATACCAAGCTTTTTGTACGAAACTTTTTTAAATATCATGTTCCAATACCTGAAACTTAACAGCCAGTTCACTTGACAAACAAACAAAGGAGTGAAAGTTACATTCGTATTTACAATGACAATGAACATTAATTACATTTATTTAAATGTGTATACCCTCTTTCGGCCAATCCATGTGCGAAGCACGGGTTCGCACTAGTTGTAACTAAAATTAATGTTGAAGCCATTTATAATTGAAGTGAGTACTATATTAACTGAATGATTGTAACTTCAGAAGTGTTGAAATGACTTAGAAATAAATTTAATATTCAATAATACTATATATGAAACAAATGAATGTGAAAAAAATAAGCTACTAATGGTGAATTAAATTGTAAAGAGACTTACATGGTAATGAATACTCTAAATAATTGA
This sequence comes from Allium cepa, assembly GCA_030765085.1. NCBI lineage: Eukaryota > Viridiplantae > Streptophyta > Magnoliopsida > Asparagales > Amaryllidaceae > Allium > Allium cepa. Next base: position 78,640,582 of record CM060946.1, read on the forward strand.
AATGAAAATAACTTACGTAAGCAACGAATGTAAAGTAATGAAAAGAAATTGGTATTGTATAAATGAATGGAAAATGAATTTTTTAAGTGATAAATGTCAAGTAATTAAACAAGCATTGTATGTACAAATGAAGGTGAATAGTAAATAGTGTGAAAAGAAAGAGTAAAAAGAATAAGACTTAAATATTACTTGAAATTATTGTTTGTTTGGCTTATGGATTTGTTGGGAAAGGAACTTCTATTTTGTATGGAGATGCATAAATAATCTATAAAGTTTTATCTAAGACCGTTGAGTGTATGGTATACTTAGTGGGTTCTTTATCATTTTATACGATTAAAATTTCTAAACTCGAACAAACCATTTGTTTCAGTTGCAATGGATGGATGATTGTTTTCTTGGTTGAAATGTTGTTTGTACTGTTTGTTTACAAGTGATTGTTGTTAGGTTGTATTGATTTGTTTTTTTTATTAGTTGAAAACAACTTAAAATATTTCCCTTTTACACAATTATTAACTCTTTTGGATTAGATAAGTGAAATACCGGTTATGGAAGCAACAGCTACTGTTTTTGGTTTCATAAATAAGCGCTTGTTTGACCGACAAATAGGTACATTTTCGGATTAAGTTTTTCTAGCGATATTACATTGTTTTTCCCATGGTTACATTATTTTGAAACATGTAATATACCATTATTATTATTGATATTATTATTTCTTCCAGACCTCTCTATAAAAAAAAGACTCTACCGAAATTTTCCATGAATTTTGGACTTAGAAAAATTTTGTGAAATGTTTTCCAAACTTTTATTAACTTGAATATAAAGGATTTAATTGTTTATAAATTAATATATTTTAACAAATTATTTAATTATGTAAATTAATTGTTTATAAATTCAATATTTTGAATAAGATATATTGATTACTTAATTCCTCCATTCCTTCCTTTCCTTTTCGAGGATGACAAGTTTTGAGTGGGGGTGAGTGTAACGACGTATAATTTTCGATAATTAAAAATAGTTAATTTAACAAAATTTTCTGATTTAATGTTGGAAGAAATAAAAAATTGTGATTTAATAAAAATAATATAACTGGAATGAAAGGTAATAGTATTAATATAAGGTAATTGATAACTGCTTTGAATGTAATTCCAATTAATTAAAATGATTAAAAAGTTATAGTTGGTTATAGATTGTAAATTAATTATAATAATGTGTGTATTAATTGATAATTAGATTAAAAGAGTAATTGATAATTTAAATGTTGTATTAATTAATGGAATAATGTGTAATAAATTGTAATTGGATGAAATTAGTGTTATGTAAGTTGTTATAAAAAAATTGTAAATAATAGACTTATAAATGTGATTAAATAAGGAAAAGGTGATAATTGTTATATGTTACCTATTTATTTAATCAGTTAAACTAAATTAGAAATCATTTGAAATGTTGCAACTAATATGGTAAAATATGATAATTGTAGAATATTGGTGTAATAAGACATAAACAAAAGTTAACTATGTCTATAAAGTAATAATTGATTGAATCAAAAGATTGAATTAAAATAAATCAATTTATTGAATTAAATTATAATTAATTGGATTTAATTATAGTAGAAATTGAACACTTTAATTTTTGTAATAGTCAACACTGAATTGATATGTAAATTTTTTTTTAAATTATTTTAATTGTCCAAGTAATCAAAAATGATGAAATTGGTGAGTCATTGAATTTGAAATTAAAAGTGATTTAATCAATTTAATATTTGATTTATTTAATTAACATGAAAATAGCCATTTTGATCACTGTCTCGGATTTCGAAGAAACCAGTTTCATAGGATCCGTAACAGTGAATTATTGTAAGATTTCAAGTTTCGTAGCGATCGGACTTGTCGACTGATCGTACGGACTCAAAACGCATAGAATCCATTTAATTAAATTCAACTGAAATCAATTTGAAATAAGCTGATTTTAAGCTGACTTCTTTATACATTGGAATTAAAACTTGAAACATGTTCTATTGAGTTTAAAATTATCAAAAATATCTATTTTGATATATGGGATGACCTACTTTCGTTTCGGAGACGAAATGAGCTTTTCGGGTCGTTATTGTCAATTCAAATCACTTTGTGTGTTATTCATTCTTATCATGCTTCGTTATTCTATTCTAACTCTAGCAGCCTTTCTATTTCTTATTTTTATACGTACATCAACTACTGTCTATCTCCGCCTTTTCAATGGCAGAAACAAATTCAATCTCAAAACCAACTGATCGATGTTTGGTATGTTTAAATTGTCATTTTTGTTAAATTAGACTTTTATTGCCTTTAATCATCATTTAATTTAATATTGAATTTAAAATGTCAATTTAATACCTGTTATTGATTATCAGTTATCTATGGATGTTTATTGATTGACTTGGATGATGATTGTGATAGATGTTTGATTGTTGATATTGGATGACTGGATGTTGTATCTTATATTGTTATAACACTGCAAGGTCCTTATGGGTTAAAATGATACATACTCGAATGATCTATAGATTTGGAAAAAATCATTATGGGTTGAAATGATAGACTCGAGCGATTTTATGGATTTTTATTTAATTCGGGATTGCGGTTTGAAATGACATATAACCGTAAAATTTAAAATTGCGGATGGAAATGATAAATATCTGTATCACTTGACCGTATGATAGAAAATTATATACGGTCACTAGATTGATTAAATTAAATGATTTTAATTCTTTAGATCTTGAATTCAATTAACTGGTATTTTGAAATAGAAATTGATTTATATAAACGGAATTATTTTGATAATCCAAGCGTTAATGTTGAAATTGGAATTGATTTAATGAATGGTTTAAAAGATATAAATTGGATTCCAAAGTTGAAGTGCCAAATGTAAATGAATTTATCGGAATTGAGTTGTTGAAAATGTTTGGATATAACTATGTAATCTAATTTAAACTAATTTAAACTATTTAAATTAACTTAGATATTGTAACCAATTCAAACTATTTTAATTTATTTTAATCTATTATAACCTATTTAATAAAATTTAATCTATTTTACCCATTTTAAACTAATTAGATTTATTTAATCTATTTTAAATCTATTTAATATAATTTAAATCTATTTAATCTATTTTACATTTATCTAATCTGTTTAAAATCTACTTAATATAATTTAAACCTATTTAATCTATATTTAACCTATTTAATTCATTTTAAATCAAATTTAAATCTATTTAAACTATTTAAACTTTTTCCTATTAAAACTATTTATGACTATCTAAACTATTTTCTAAAATTTTAGATTATGTAAAGTTGAAGTATTTATATTTAAATCCTTGATGATGATTTGCAACCCAAGTTAGAATTTGGAATTGATACTTTTTTGTGAAATGGCATATTTGAGTAAATAATGATGATTTTGGAAGGTGAATTTAATTAACCTATCTTATCGATAATTTCAAAGCGAATATGATTTTGAAGTGAATATGGTTTTGAAAGCGAACATGATTCCGAAGTGATGTGGTTTGAAATCAAACATGATATTTTGATATTAATTAGGAAATGGTTTTCTAAATGTAAAGGAACCATCTGATGTGAAATAAGCATTTGGTTGTTAAAGAGACCGGGATTGGATATTGTCATACTCTCTGCCAATACCGAAAACCAATTTAACAACTGTGTACGTGGTGGAGATTCCATAAATTAAGTAGGGTGGTTTGGCGAATGATTCTATATGCGGTATTTGCATGACCCTGACTCCCATGAGTCAGCTTGATGTGGATAAAACGGGAGCTATACCGGGCCAAGTAAGGTCATTCCTCTTATCGGACGCATTTCTTCATTACCGCTCTATTACTTTGTGATTAATTTGGTGGTCACCCTTGATTTTTATTTGGAAGTGTGTTCCTTGATGGTCGGTAGTAGCTGTTAGGTGTTACCACCAGTCTGGATCCGCAATTGGTATATCTACCTTGGCATTGCCTCGAGTGCCGTGCCGCATGCCCTATCGCGCCTTCTACGAGTTTGTTTTGTATCATACTTATGTAGTGCTCCCTGATAGCGCACCTACGGGTGGAGTTTACAGTATCTATATAGACTACGATATTATATCAAATGTGTAAAGGGGAATATGGATAACGCGTTAACGCTATTTTAATACTTTACTTTACAATAGACATATTATAATAGCATATTGTACTACATAGTAGATAGTTTAACGGATCCTTAAGAGGTGGTAATCCCGAACATCTCTTAAGTTATTGCACCCACGTTGATATTGGATAGGAGATGTCAAACTCCGTAAACATCTCTGATGTCGTTACACTCATATTTATTTACCATTGACTTAACTTACGTAAAATCTTTTAGTTTTGACTCGAGTGTTTTGTCTTTTCAATTCGCTCGGGTCAGTCTGAGCTTTTTCAGTTTATCGAAGACTGCTTTCTAGAGGATGAAGATGAAGATTTTGTACTACTATTATTTACTATATTTAGTCCACTGCATCATGTTATTCCGTTGCATTTGTTTATTATTTATACTTGTTGTATGTAACTCAGATCTGTATTTTTAAAAGAATAATCAACGTTATTTGCAAACAGCTTCATGAACTATTTATTTGATTATTATATTTATGTCATTCCGCTGTGAGATTCTGTATTTGTTTATTTCTTTCTCTTGTTTTTCTTATTTACTCCATAACAATCTATCCTTTTGAATGGTTTGAGTCTGACATGTGTGGTCTATCGTCGATCTAAACCATCTAAAAAAGGTAGGTTATGACATAAGCATAGCGAATTAATCAATAAATGTTAGTAAGCACTATAATTCCAATCAATCAAACAGTAAAGTGATAATAGTCACCAATCATGAAACAATCATAAAGAACTATATCATCATACTCAATTCATTTTTTTATATATATAAAATATAATCCGAGTTAAAATCATTTCATATGCCAACTTTAAAATATTTATAATACAAACAAATACGCTCTTTTGTGTATGCATATGTACATACTCAAATTCATTCTAGGGTATTGAGTACCCTATCTCAAATGTGTTTGTCTTACAGGTTTAGGTATTCGCTAAACCTAAGCTCTGATACAAACTGTGACGACCTACCTTTTTGGGCGATTCAAGTCAATAATAAACCACACATGTCTGATTCAAACAGCCCAAAAGAATAAATTATCAATGGGTTTTATTCTAAATAAATAAGATACAAAAGAATAAAAATACAGAATCTTGCAGCGGAATGACAAAATATAATGATTACATAAACAGTTCATGAAGTTGTTTAACAATATGCAATAAATTCACTTTACAATATTGTCAGACTTATACATTTAACAGATATAATAAAGTATTGCCACGGAATAATGTCAATAAATATAGTCTTCAAACTCCATCTTCATCTTCAAGAAATAATATCTTCGAAACACTGAAATACTCAGGCTGACCCGTGCGTAAAGGAAAATAATACACTCAAGTTAGAACTAAAATACGTATGTGAATTAAACAAAATCAAATGAAATTTGGAATGGAGATAAATACATTTTTAAAGTTTGAAATTTTCCATAAAAGTAATTATTTTCATATTCAAAATACAACAGATTTCAAAATAGATCCATTCTAATAACTTACAAGTTTACAAAAAATTAAAAATTAAATTTTAAAGTTCAAGAGATTTAATTTATGAAAATTTTCCAAAGTTTCAAAATTCAATTTACGGAAACTTCCCAGGGTTTCAAAATATAAATTTGAAAACTATCAAATAAGATAACGGCAGTTTATTCCTCGAAAATCATTTTTATAGTTCAAACAGTAAATCTAAACATACTAATTTTTTTCACATTTAATATAAGAAATCCAAAGGTTTTGTATCCTTATTCAGTGTTCAAATAATCAATATGAAAATTTATATGATTGCAATAAACTATATGGTGGTAGCAAGGATATATCAAATAAATGAAAAAACACACATTCAATCAAAATATCATCTATCACAACTTATAGTCAACATTCAAATCAACCAATTCAACTAATTAACCAATTAAATAACATGTCACAATAATTATTAGCTATCATATATTAGTGTTTAACTATCAAGGGTTTCAAATTAAATGTAAATTAAAATTCCCAACCAGCAATCAATAATTTTATCACTAAATGATTTGGTTTAACTAGCAATAAAATTTTAGTATTTCATGAGTGAGTTTAATCACTCACCTTTTGGCTTTCTCTTTTCTATTTTGATTTGGGTCCGCTACAACTTTCTCATTTTGTTTTTTCCTTGTTATCTTAATCTTTTTTTAGAAAGTTCTGGAAGAGATGGAGAAGTTTGAATATGTCTGGATTTGAAGAAAAAGATTTGGAAAGAAGAAGAAGGTTTGGAAAAGAAGAAGAAGTAATAAAAAGAAAATGATGCTTTGAAAAAGAAGAAGAAGATTTGAAGAATAAAAATAAAAAAGGAAGCTTTGAAAAAAAAGGAGATTTGAAAAACATTATCATTTCTAGAGGTGCCTGGTAAATTTTGACTTGAGTCCCTCTTGATTCCTTCCTTTGATCCCCCTTGTTAACTCTTGAGTCATTTTGACTTGATGTAGATGTTCTAACTTCCACCAAACTCTATTAGGTTAAGAAATCGTATAACAGCATATATATATATATATATATATATATATATATTGATAAAATTGGTTTGAGTAACATAAATAAATATATAGATCGATTGGTTGATTAATTGATTGATTGATTGTCAATTGATTGATAAAGTTAATGGAATGTGTACGTATTAACATAAAACAAATGTTTTAATAAAGAATTAGATGGTATAAATATGTGTATATTTGGGTTTATTGAAATTAATTAATTGGATTAAGTTTTAGAATTTGGACCCCAAAAGTTTGTTCATAGTATATAAGTGGTCCCTTCATTTGTTTTATATTTATTATCATATCCACATTCTCTTTCTTTTCATTTTCAAGTTCTTCATGTAGGTTCCACTTAAGCATCTATTTAACTATTAGACTTCTCATTCATTTTTTATAAATTGATAGTAGCCTCATTTGATTTATTTCTAATTAATAATTGCCCCGTTCTTTTCATTTGTTCCTCATTTGTTTCGTTTTCTCCTTTCCAAATACTTTACCTGAAGTTTTTTTTCCATTTTAATATGAACATCCAAATAAATATTCATGCCACCTCATTAGCATTTACTATTCTCCATTTCTAAAATTTATTTTGTTTATGCATTATTAGTTCTTGTAGCTTCCTTTCATTAGCAATTTATTCTCCTGAAGCTTCATATTTAAAAATGGAAGATTTATTTTAACTTTGTTCATATTTTTATTCCTTCCACCTCTTTTAGTACCTACCATTTTTCAAGGCTGTTCATAATTTTGCTTTATTTGAATTCCTAGTTTTTTCATATTTACTTTATTAGCTTTTCATTTGTTTCCATCTTCAATCATGTATCTCATCTTCTGTAGCTTCATTTTCTCAAACAAAACTTCCATCTCATTTTTTCTCTCTCTTCACCTTCCTCCTACCTTCTTTTTCATTTCCTTTTCCAAATCTCCCTTTTTCAAAGATTCTTTTTTTGTTCTTATTCTTTAAATCTTCTTCTATTTCAAAGCATCGTTTACTTTTTATTTCTTCTTCTTTAAATTTTCTTCTTCTTTTTCCATACCTACTTCTTCTTTCCAAATCTTTTTCTTCAAATCCAGATGTATATAAACTTCTCTATCTCTTCCAAAACTTTCTAAAAAGGATTAAGATAACAAGGAAATAAACAAAACAAGAAAGTTGTAGCGGATCCAAACCAAACTGCAAAAGGGAAAGCCAAAAGGTGAGTGTTTAAACTCACTCATGAAATACTAAAAATTTATTGCAAATTAAACTAAATCATTTAGTGATAAAATTAGTGATAATCTTTAATTTGAAACACCAATGGTATTCCAAGCATCCATTTTTCTTGCATTATGAAACAATATCATTTCTAGAGGTGCTTGATAAATTTCATGGTATTCCAAGCAAGCTAATGGGAGAAGTGAGAATTCATCTGATTCAATCAGCATTCAATGCAACCAGTGCATGAATCATCATCAAAACAAGGCGACAAGCTACAAAATTTCATAGAGACCATCTACATAAGACAAAATATGGAACCTAAAGGAAGGAGACAAAAAAATGCCTAAGTATATGGATCGCCAGCGGTCCATAACCTACGGATCGCTTACAATCCATAGATCGTGTTATTTTGCTTCGAAATTCTCAAAAAAGATGAAGGAGGAGTATACAAAGTAAATGGATCGTTAGCAATCTAGAACCCACGGATCGCTAGCATCCATCAACTATGGATCGCTAGCGATTAATTAGGTTAGCTTGGGTCATCATGAAACTCTCTGGACTTCTTCATGGCATAATGTGGAGGCTTTTGGAAAAAGCAGCCTAGCCCAATAGTTATTCAACTCCTATACATACGGTCATACCTGCAACATTAATAGGATCTTCTTGACTGGAACCTGAAACTCTGCATAAACTGCTTTTCACTCTTCTCCTCCCACACAACAATCATCTAAAGGGTACACTGTGATTCTCCGGTGAACTCTAACACTGGTGACTTGATCTAACTTACATGATTGAATCGCATTGTAATCAGATTCAACTTGTAATTGCAGTCAGTCAATAACAAAATTATAAAGTTGATGTATGCTTCATTAAAAGCCGAACCACCATAAAAATCTTCTTGTCTTTTTACTATTTTTGAAGTTTTTACATTTGTGCTTTATAATATTGCTCTGTAAGATCCAAGCTGGTGCTTTCACAGTCAATTCAGGGTGTTGATCCATTTTTTGGGTAAACATTTTGGTGCTTCCACCGAGAAACCCAACTCAGGGTTTAGATCTAGCTATCTACATTGAATCAAATAGGTTCAGACGTCAAATCTTCAATCGTTGTTTGGAAGATCTGCTGTTGAGAACCACTGGCACCAGAAAGAAAGAGAACGACTTTCAAAAGATCCATAGGTCCATAAGAGCTACCATTGTTGAAGAAGAAACAAACCCCCAGCAAATTGAAGTCAACAATCCCAATACTCCGCATTTAGGAGCTAACTCAATGATTAGATCTCGGAATCCTCTATTCAGTGTGAATTTATTACTAGAGATGAATTGAATAAAATGGTTGACGAAATCAATTAGAAAATGAAAAACAGCCAAAGGACTCTAATGGATAAACTAAACACCCTATTGACTTTGCAAACTCATGCTGCTCTAAGAACTATGATAGAGCCCACGGCTACCATGGAACCAAAAAATTCTTCCATTTCTAGCCTAAACAAAAGGAATGGGAAGCAGCCGTAGAAAGGAGTGATAGGTGGAACCATGGGAATCAATATATAGGGAAACACAAGCACTCTACAAACAGCGTGGTAACCAGCTACAAACTAAAATCTAGAGGCGATGAACCCATAGGACGATATAGTCATGGACCTCTTCGATTCATAAGACCGTGAGCGACTTTATGGCAGTAAGTTAGAAGGAAATACCAATGCATTCGATAAAGCCAAGGGAATCCAAACTGTCCCAATCAGGTCATCTGCAAGCCAATGAAATCCCAAGGCAGTGGCTCCCCCAAAGACGGGAGAGCCTAGTCTTCATCCCACTCGCCAAAATTGTTTGCAAAGCCAAACATTCGATGTTGTTACTGACAACCGACCCTTAGATTACCGAACATTTGAGGTGTATATTGCGAACATTGTTAAGCGACCAATGGATGAGAGCAAGAATAGAAGAGATGATGAGTAGGGATTCGCTCCAAGTTGGACTCCTTTAACTGATGAGATTTTGAATGAGCGGTATCCCGAAAGTTTACTATGCCAACTGTTCTGTCTTTTAACGAAATGAGTGACCCAAAACCCCAATTATAAAGTACAGATGGTATATTGATGGATCGAATGCTTGGATTCCATTCTATATTGATGTTTCCCGATTTGTCTTCATAGAATTGCTTCCATGTTGTTCACTAAGCTTCCGTCGAGATCCATTTACACGTTTGATCAACTAACAAAAAGATTTCTTGATTAATTCAGACTTCACATGGCATAGCCAAAAGACGTGATGTCCTTACCTAGCCTATTGTAGGGGTGGAATGAATCCCTGAAATCTTTCATGAATTGATTCAACACTGTAATAATTGAAATCGCAATCTATATCAAGATATGATTTTCATGGCTCTGGTCCACGCCATCTACATAATGACCCTAATTTTAAATATATTAATTAGGAACATTTAATTGGATAAATTAAATGAAATAATGTAAAATGATTAAGGGATTGAGATTTGTGATTAAACTAAGGGGTAGCCGTGCCTAAGAAAATAAATGAACTAAAATGAACTAAAATAAATGGGTAAAGGAAATAGGTGAGGCGCAAAGTTGGAATAAGAGCATTCTAATACTCTAAACAGTTTGGAATTCATTTCATACATTCTTTTGCAATATCAAACTAAAATACTCGTCAGACACCATTAGCAAGAGCAAGAGGAAGAAGACAAAGAAAACCAAAGGAAAGAAGATTAATGAAAATCAAAAGCATTCAAGTATCAAACTTCTTAATCTCAAAATTAAGGTGAATCATGTTACATCTCATATTTTCTATTATTTCGGTTGTAAAGTAAATCTGAATTATTTTGCAAAGTTATGCCATGTTTTTTAATGATTAAATGTCCATATATGTTTGTTGATAATTTATGCTTATTCATATAGTTTTAATGATATGTTTTGATATGAAAACCCAATGAAATGACATCCAAATGGCTTGAATTTTTAGATTAGATCAGAAATGATATTTTAGAGATAGGTTTCAATTCTCATAATTTTCTAAAGTAATGTGGATTAATATTAATTTTCTAGTGATAAATTGATTATTTGGGTTCAAAAATTGTTTACGGTTAAATAATATATGTTTTGGGCCTAAAATTATTATATGTTAGAAAACATATTAAAAATGATTTTATGGAATTTTTATAGAATTTTCCTAAGTGTTTTAAAAGATATATAAATTTGTTTAAGCTATGAGACTTAAATTTTTATATATTTATAAAAGGAGAAGGAGTATTTCATCAATTTATTGGCAGCACTTTTTAAAAATAAATTAGCAACCAATAATATATTGACAAACAAGGCAGGTTAGTTGAAAAGAATTACTTAAAAAGGCTAAAAATCAGTTTAAACATGCTTTTTACATGTTTCACCACTTTCAGCACTATGCTTTCGACCCTGTACTTCCGCCTCCTTCTCAGTCGAAACTAATGCGCCTGGTATCAATACTTGTACGTAGCAAATTGAACCAAGGCAGAAGGTATGAAGTCGAAGCATGGGGTTCCAAAGGGGTTGAAGCATGTCTTTATTTTTAGAGAATGCACCTACTTTGGTTTCGATTTAATTAGCTTTCGACTTGGTTGGCTTTCAACTCGGCCAAATTGTTTTAAGGAAAGGTTTTGAAAAGGCTGTGCCTTTTTTTTAAGTAAAATCTTTCATTATGGTCGAAATCTCTTTGCTGCCACTTTCTATCTTTCAAAGCGATGCATTCGAAATGGCTATTTTGTTTTGTAAAACTTAAGCCGCTTCTCCAATACTTTCAAAAGGGTTGGTTTCGACACCATCACTTCTTTAAGAAATGCTTTCGAAAGAGTGCTTTCTACTTAAATGTTTTATGACCCTTTTGCTCTGTAGAAGGTAGAACCCAAAGGTTTGAAGGAGGTAGTTTTTAATGGCTTTGAAAGTTTTTCCACATCTTTTTCTTGAACACAAGTGGTTTCGAAAGGTTTGATGTTATGATGCTTTTGAAAGGTTTTAATGAAGGTTTCGAAGGGGGTTCCCCAATGGTTTCGAAAGGTTTGAAAGGAAGGTTTTTCATTGTTTTCGAAAGGCAATGTTTAAATGTTTTAAAGATAGGATGTCTAAAGTTTTATAGCATTCGAAGGAAAGATTTTTCAATGGTTTTGAAAGGTTTATATGAATGGTCTTGAATGGAATGTTTTGGCCTTTCATCCTAGGTTATAAAGTATTTACTTAGTTTCAAAAGGGATACTTTAAATGGAATTGAAAGGGGTACTTTCGAAGGTTTAAATGCTTTCATCAACAAGGTTTTGTATAAAGTGTGTATAACATGGCAAGGTGATTTGAGCAAAGCATAAAGAATATATTCCTTGTTTAAAGTATGATTTAAAGGTTTAAATCATTTTGTAATAAAAGGTTTTCAAGGAAAATTTTATGGGTAGTTAACTCGAAGTAAAATGACACAGATATTGTATACCAGATGGAAGTAGTATAGGGTCACGCCTTATATATTAGCTATTAGCCCCTAGCTAATTTAGTCCAAAATTTCAGTGTGTAGGACTTTGTCGTAGGTAAGATTAAGATGATGTTACACAAAGAAAGGAATATATTTTTATAGAGGTAGGTTATTGGTGAGTCCGCAAAACCATTAGGATCAATTGACCTGGGGAAAGTAAGTTAGGGACAGACCGGCCAGATAGTCCATTTGTTACCTGATACATATGTTTATATGATAATGCTTTACCGTTTTAACCCGTTTTGATTATAGGATTATGATTTGCAAAAGATATATTTTAAAAGGATATTAGTGAGGGGAAACCTGTTCCGCTAAGCGGTGTGGTCTCACTTAATATCAAATAACCGAGATGTATAATATTATTCACACCAGGCTTTATGTCTGACTCGAAGTTTATGTGTTCCCCCTAAACTCTCGAGTGCTCAAAATTGATTTGAGTAGGCTGAGGGTTGAGGATTTTTCAGGTTTTAGTAGGTGGACGAATAAAGCTTCCGAAGACGGACATGAGCCTGAAGTTATCTAATTAGGAGTTGTTTTGTTATATTCCGTGGTGTTGTACTAAGTCAGCTATGACTACTTGGTACTTTGGTCATCCAATGGGACAACTTCATATGTTTCTCTTGGTATATCGTGTAATAATTATATTTGATCTGAACCAGGGAAATGATTGGGATTGTGTGATGGAATATGAAACATGTTTTGTGAAATGTAATCAGAACAATTGTTTTTGAAATCTGTGATTTTTTTTGTATTCAATTGCTTCTAATGTTATGGATACCATTAACATTAACGTATTTGGTCACTGAAAGTTAATATTATGGATGGTTGTAGCATCTGTAGCGCTTAGCTTCGGTCCTCCAAATAGGGAATGTTACAACTTGGTATCGGAGCATGGGTTTATGAAAAAATTTACACTAAAATGATTTTTGAAAAAATAATTCTAAGGGATTAAAGATAAGTTCGGGGTATGGGATTACGCTATAATAACGTACTTGTATTTGCTATGTATAAGTATATGATGTATCTCTATTCTCCTATCTCTCTTAAGCTGTTCTTCTGTGTCTCACAAGGCTTGAATACAAATATGGATGCTAGAAGTGGAAGAGCTAACCTTGGAGGAAGCACCATGACAAATGGAAACGCCAGACCGAATACCAGGAGAAACCCAGGTCAGGCACAAGTATGAAATGTGGGTTCTGAAGTCCCACAACTTGAAATAGGAGCTATGTATTGGTTCTTCGTCAACATGATGCAGGCGGATTTTGCTGCTAGAGTGATTGGAGGGAATGTTGTGGGAGGAGTTTAGGAAGCTCCTGCTATTTTGAATAGAGACTATGTCTGGCTTGAAGGAAAGACATTTATCGGAACTGAAGATGATATTGAGGTGGAGAATTGGTTGTTGAATTGTGAGATGATCTTTACAAATTTGGGGCTCAATGACGAGTAGAAGAGATGGCTTTCTTTGAGACAACTTTAGGAAGCAGCTTTATTCTGGTGGAATAGTGTGACGGTTGGAGTAAATGAAGAGATGATGACATAGGCTGAGTTTAGAAGGAGATTCAAGGAGAGGTTCATGTTTGTGATGGCAAAGTCTAGCTTGATCGAAAAGTTTGTTGAGTTGGAACAGGGGAAAATGACTGTGCTGGAGCATGCTAGAAGGTTTGAAGAGCTAGCTAGGTACGGATATGCCACTGTGGACACCATGATGAAGAGAAATAAGAAGTTCATAAGGGGGATGAAGCTTGAGTTAGCAAAGGCCACATTACATCATATTAGGGAACCTTTTGTTGTAGTAAAGATGGCTTTCAAACATGAGAAGATGCTTGCTCTCTGCAAAGAATAAGGCAAAGGAGGTTGTAACATCCCCTATCTAGAGGCCCAAAACTAAGCGCTACAGATGTTGTAGTCATTCATTGTATTACCTTCTAGCGACTAAATCACTACACCACAGATAGGATTTTGGCGCGGCACATTTGATACGGCTATAAGCCGTATCAAATTTTAATACGGCTTAAAGCTGTATCTACATTATTTAATATGGCTGTAAGCCATATTAAAATTTGATACGGCTTATAGCCGTATCAAAATTTGTGCCTCTTTTCGTGGGAAAATTTTCCCCAAAACGCACACCCTCCCTCCTTTTTTTTTATTTCCAGCTTTATTTTTTTTCCCATGCTCTAATCACTGCTCTAATCAATCTTGAATTCTATCACTGCTCTAATCAATCTCCCAATTTCTGCCATCCGTCTTCCTGAATCGTTGACTGAATATCATCGGGGACCAAAATCATTGATAAAAGGACTCCTAAATTTTGATTTCTCTTCAGGTAAATAATATTTTAACTTAAATCCTACCTAAAAATACTATTGCTTGAATTTTTGGGTGAACATTATGGGTTTATCTTCCTTCATCCACGATTACAGTACATGATGCTAGGATAAGTGCTGAATAATCTGATTTATTAACCATAGCCATCTTTGAATTAATTTATCATTTTCAATTTAGTTACTGTTCTATACTGAAGTTGTTTAAGAGAACACATTTTTTCATGTGCTGAAGTAGAATTAAACTTTACTGACTATTGATTATTATAAACATCTGCTAATTATGGCAGTCAACAAATTGAAAATCATTAGTATATTGGGATTTCCTTATTTTGAACCTCAGCTTCTTTAACTTTGCTATTCTAGTATTCTGTGTTGTTCCTCAGTACTTTGGATTTGGGTGGCCGATTATATAATTAGCAAACCATTTTCACTCTATATTTTATACTCCTTTTCATCTGTACTGCAAATAGTCTTATACTATTTGCAACCATGTTTGGTAACTATCGCCCGAGACTGTGTAACTGTAGACATATAATTCGATTGCCGAAAGTACAAATTTCAACCCAACGACATCATATTTTGTTCATTGGTTAATTATTGTGATCTACATCCTTATACGATTAGTATAGATTTGTAACTTTGATATACACAACTGCTTATGTTAGGTACCCAGTTTTCTCAAATTCCATGACAGACCATTTATTTATTCCCGTGCTTATTTAGGGTTGTTAGTGGCGCAAGCCAAGTATCAGGAGAGGGGTAATGCATAGACATTACTCCGGTGCTACAAAATAGCGCCGTTGTAATGGCAAATTTTTTGGAAACAGTTTGGTGCTAATGTTGTATATTGTTCTGACATTGTTGTATAAGTAGATAAAATTGTTGTTAATGGTGCAAGCCAAGTATCAGGAGAGGGGTAATGCATAGACATTACTCCGGTGCTACAAAATAGCGTCGTTGTAATGGCAAATTTTTTGGAAACAGTTTGGTGCTAATGTTTAAAATAAACCCTATATTTTGAGTTCCATTTATTGAAATTTAAATAGTCCATATATTTTAACTATTTAAAATTAATTAAATATTTAAAATCATACCACAAAATTAATTCTAGGGTTATTGTCTACTTGTTTGTCTTACATTTGAGTATCATAGTTGAAAAGAATGGTAAAAGTTCAAGATAAATTATAGTTCTGGCATCAAGAAATCAAACATCCAACAAAAAACAAGCATGATTTCAATTGATCATTTTTAGATTTGTGCTCTCGATTAACTTGTAAGCTCATTTCATAAAAACAAGCATAATTGTTTATAACAATGAGGCCTTCAAAAATCATTTTTACAAATCCAAAGCAACCAAAAGATTTTGAAAGAAATAGAAGGAAAAGAATTTGTTCTTTAAAGATATGCACTGACAGGAAGTGAGTGTGGTAGGATTATGTTTGTGGAGATTGTTGTTGTATTTCGGTTATTGTTGTGGTGGCGCTTGGTGATTCATTGCTGGAGCAGGATGAGTTGATGATGCATAGAGGAGTTGTTTCAGAAGCTCTGATCAGTTGTAGGCTCTGGTTCGTCTTTGTTTCAGAGGTAAGAATTGAAGGTGACGTGGCTGTTTAAAATACAAGTTAGTTAAGTTGAATGGTATGGCTTACGATACGGTTGAGAATGATGAGTGATGTTAAAGGAGTTTGATGTAACTACAGCAGTTGTGGAAGTGTAGGGAGTAGGCATATGTGGAGATTTTATCACAATGTGGTCTGTTGATGGATTGTGTTTGGTCTGTTGATGGTGGTATGTGAGTTTATAACAGTGTGGAGGTATGACTGTAGTATGTAGCAGAGATGTTAGGGTTGGAAGATAGGGAGATGGTCAGGTAGTAGGAATGTAATATGGTTGAATGCAGTGATATGGTTGTGGAGTAAGTGAAGTACTTTGTATGCAGAAGAGTGTGGTTTACTGTCAGATGATCAGAGGTTGATGAGTGCGTAGCTCTATCAGTTCTGAAGACTAAATTGTTGTTGATTGTGAAAAAGTGGCCGTTGTGATGATCTGAAATTAGCTCTGGTACCAAATTTGTGGGTAAGAAGGGTAATTTTTATTCAACAGAGAAGCTTTTTGTTGAATTACAGGAGAATGAATTGCATACATATACTCAAAGTACATTATTAATAATAAAATAAACAAACAGGTGCTCCTAGAAAACAGCAACTACTACATGAAAATAGGAACTCTACTACATTAACTTCTCCTTGAATCAAGAAAACCCCATGAACAAGTCATCAACAATAGACTGCATCAATTTTCATCAGATTCTGATGAGTTGTGGCAGCCTATGGCCAAGGTGACGAGTGGCGGCAGGCTCCAGGGTTAGCGGAGGCTTGCGATGTGTTTTTTTTTCACTTTGAAGCGTGAGGAAGAATGAAAAAGATAGCGGGTTTGGGTGCTCTATATACTCGACATGCTGTCGATATGCACATCATTATTTCGTATAAATCGCTACAGTCTACAGTATATAATTGATCACATTTATAGGTTGATGAAAACATATAAAGGATATGTGTGCTACAAAAGATACATTGAAGGGTGTATTGCAGAAGGATATATCGTACAAGAAGCTAGTCTTTACTGCATGGAATATATGCCAAACGGAGGTGATGGCAATCATAAACATACCTACAAAGCGTTTTTAGATGAGGACGATGAGTTTGCTAGTGAGATACCTCTGGATAATGGTAAAGACATAACGTTAACCCAAGTGCAGTTTGAACAGGTGCGTAGATGGGTCCTTAATAAGTACGATGGATTGGATGAATGGAAGAAGTAAGTTCACGAACTTGTTTGGAATTTTAATGTTTTTAATTCAATTTATATATACATTTTGATATGTGTTTTTCGTAGGAGGTATAACTCCTATGTGAAAAGTACTAGATTTCAACCTAGAGGCAGGGCTACCACCGTGGAAGTAGTTCAAAGTTTTAATCTATTGTTACGTAATAAGCTGTTAAAGACCATCGATGTTGATCCAACTCTGTGGCGGTTAGTGCACGGGCCGAAGTTCATAACACGTAGTTATATGAAGTACCAAGTGAATGGATTTTCATTTTCCACAAAAAAGTACGAAGACCGTATGGAAACACAAAATAGCGGTGTATGCATGAGAGCAATTACAAAATTTAGAGCGAGTGGCAAGGATAAAAATTATAAGGAAGCAGAAACAACGTATTACGAAGTCATTCAACAGATACTTGAGTTGGATTACACTGACTTCAAACAAACAGTTTTTTATTGTGATTGGGTAAAAGTCGAGGATTAGGTCAATGGTTGCAAAATAGATCCCATTTCAAACCTCATCATGGTAAATTTATAGAAATTAAAGAACAAAAATAACGTGAATGACGAGCCATTTATTCTTGCATCAGAAGCGAGTCAAGTTTTCTACTCAAAAGATTTAAAAAATAACGGATGGTCTGTGGTCTTGCATACACCAAAATGGTTGACTACAAATGTGGATGACATTGAGTTCCCTACCGTCTATCAATCAGCTTTTGAAGACAATGAAAAATTAGAAGACCTTACCAAATCCATATGTTAACTTATTAATATTCGTACATCACATGATTGTGTGTCTGTATATTTTTAATTGCACGATTGTGTGTATGTATGTTTTGAATATTTTATCCATTCCAATGCAATTCCAGGTGTTGTCACTTAATAATTTTGTATGTGCAAGTGTGTTATATTATGGAGTGTTGACATTGATGCATTGATACATCTATAATTATTATCGTGACTTATTAAAATAATTAGTAATATTTTAATTTGCAGAAAACTATGTCACAAAATCCACCATCTTCACATTCGTCATGTTCAGAGGCGAAGAAAGTTGATCAAAACTTACTTGGTATTCCGGTCTCAGATAACGCTGGAAAAATCGCAACTACGCTCGGTAAAGTAGTAAGAGCTCATGTGCCGATATCATATATAAGTTGGAATAAAGTACCTGCAATATACAAGGACAACGTTTGGAACGAATTGGTGGTAGTATCCTTATCTGTTTGACAACAACTATTTCATTCAATAGCCTTATGGTTTCAACTCTTTGCACAACATTTAATTTAATATATTTTTTGCAGAAAATTTATGAGCTCGATCCGCTTTCAAAGGAAATGTTTTTAAGGAGAACGGCCGAGGCTTTTAGGAGATACAAGAAAAACTTGAGAGTAGTTTATTATGACCCTTTCAACAATGACTGAAGAACGGTTGAAAAATTGCCCACCTACAGTTGCTCAAGAAGATTGGGCAGAGTTCGTAAAAAATGAAGCAACGCCTGAAGCGAGCGGAAGAAGGGAGGTAGGCAAAAAGAATAGAGCATTGCTCAGTTATGCTCATCATGCAGGACGTAAAAGTCACGCTAAAATAGAACAAGAAATGGTAATTTATATTCACTTTCATTCAAATGATTTACACATGGTGATTGGATATTCATGTCGTTGCATCAACTTGTATTGCAGATCGTTGCTAGTCCATCAACAAATATCAGTTGTCGTCAAGTATGGGAGAAGACACATAGGAAAAAAGATGGTAGCATATCAGATGTCACTTCTCCATACTTTGTAAGTTAAACAAATATTAACTTGCATATTCTTTAAAATTCCTTATTCATGTAAGTATTATCATATTATAGGATCAAATTGCGAAAGCGAAGGAAAAGATCACTGATAGTGATGAAGAAAAATTGACAGTGGATGAATTCATCTAATCACAAGTGCTTGGTAAGGATGCAAGGGGTAGGAGCCGCGGTGTTGGGACCGTTATATCAAAGACTAAAGTTAAGGCTTGTGCCATTGCACAGAAACGACTCCGACATGTTCATGGCGAGCAGGATGAGTTGAAAATGAGGGTGGGAAGTTTGGAGAGTACGGTGGGAAATTTGTCTGGGCAAATGGAGGTTTTGATCAACATGGTGGGAAATATTGAACAGGGAATTCGTGCACCGGTCGATTCTTCTGATGGAGAACGCACCACACAATTCAATGCTCCTGAATTCTTTGCTTCGCAGTTCCAGGATTCGACCAATGTTACGAACAATCAAAAATGTGAAATCCTTAACTCTGATTTAGAATTAATAGGAACAGGTACTACATGCCAAGATTCTACATTGTCCAACATCCATGGGAAATCTGTACCATCCACACATGAAAAAGTGGTGTTGGATAGTATACTGCTACCAGACGAGAGAACCAGCAAAATGAATCATCAATTTGCAGAGAGCTTTGCTGATGTTGGAGTGGGTGAATATGTGTGCCATCCGAAGTGTCTTATTCGATATCTCTAGATGATGGAGCGGGTATATTTGACAGGAGAAATAAAAAATGGTTCATGAATCATATGGCAGGAGTAAATTAGAGAAAATAAGAAATGGTTCACGAACACCGAAACTTCACTTATCACATATATCATAATATCAATTTGTTCTTAACCTTAGGATTTGCTTATAACAGTCCGATTTATTCTTCATCTTACACATGTGTATATAGATAGTTCTTTGATCACATAATGAAAGTCTACATGCGTCTCTGTTTCACCTCCCTAAAATACCAAGAAAAATAAATACTTGTACATAACTACATCTTATACACTGGTTTTACCTAGATATAAGATGTAAATTTTACTTGTACATAACAGCAAGATATGTTGAGTTAGCAATTCATGACTAACTCAACATATAATCGTCTCTGTTTTCAACAATTACATGCTCTGCATGTAGGATATTTTGTTATAGTGATATATGGAAGAAATTCTTTATAACTATTACTAAGCACCATTGAAATGATTTTATATGTATAATTACAACAAGAGATCGATCTAAAATCACTAATATTATTACGACTGTTAGTTTTTAGAAGTAGAGTTATGAAAGTATTGTTAAAGCTTTCAAGTAACTTTTCATTTTCTATGAATTCATTTACCACTTTTACTACATTTCCTTAATATTATCTCGATGAGTTTTATAAAATTTAGAGTTGAACTCATCCGGACCAGGACTCTATAATCATTTGAATTAAAGTAATTTGCTTCACTTCTAATTCATTGAATCTCTCCATTACTTTTTTTAAAAGCAACATAATTTACTTTCTTCCTCTGCACTTTTACAAATTTATATACAATGCTTCTGTACGGTAAAAGCAAGTGACTGCCTACTAAGTTATATATACAGTGAACTTTGAGCATTTTCAATTGTCACAGCAACTTGCCTTGCTAAATCTGAAGACAGATGCAAGCATTTCTTTCATTATTGCTTTAGTTTCAAAATTGTTTTGTCTTACACAAAATATAAGCAATAAATTATCATTTTGCTTTAATTTATTTGTTATTTCTATAATGATATAGATTTCTACCATTCTTGTGCATTTATATTCGCTAATGGCAAAAGTTTTAACATACATGCTATAATATCTGAACGTTAATTATGTCAGGTTGTACATAAGTCAATAACAATTTCCTTGAAGCTTTTACCATTTATGAACCACAACATAAAAAATTAATGTAGCGCATGAAAATAATGGATCATATTTATATTTCCAAGCCATTATTAAACTTTCCATAAGCATAATAAACATGTGGATCTAGCTGTGAAAACCAAAAAAAGAATTTTAAAAAAAATCAAAGATGCTAACAGTAAACCTACCAATGTAACTTTATAACCATTAATTGCAGCACAATAAACATGTAAATCCTTCTATGAAATCCTTGC
This sequence comes from Allium cepa, assembly GCA_030765085.1. Classification (NCBI taxonomy): domain Eukaryota; kingdom Viridiplantae; phylum Streptophyta; class Magnoliopsida; order Asparagales; family Amaryllidaceae; genus Allium; species Allium cepa. The sequence goes on from CM060946.1 coordinate 78,662,028, forward strand.
TTAGAGAAACATAATTGTCATTTCATACATAAAAAAAAAAGGAAATATACCTTTGAATTACTTGGACCGGCTATAAGTATATCACATGCGCGTGCGCAATCTTATAGTTCACAAAGCTTGCGGTAAGGTCTTAATAATGCAGCATATCTACTACACCTTAAAATTTTCCGTAGTGATGATAGTGTTTCAAATACCATAGATTTCCATGCTTCAATAAAGGTGAACTTTTTAGTGGCAATCCACTAAAGAACAACTTTTGTAAAAAAGTGGTTCTGAATTAACATAAGTGGAAATTGTTGCAGTCTACTAAAGAACTTAATATAAAAAAGATTCTAAATTAACGTAAGTATAAGTCAAACAAAAAAGTGGGTTTATTATACTTTAAATAACAAAATTACAAGTAGCAAGTGCACTAGGAAGCATTAGCCAGTAGGAAATTGTGGATTGCAAGACCTAGCTAGTGATTCTACTACCGCAATAATGTATCTTTACAGTGTCAACTAGCACATTCAATGTTCTGGTTTGATTTGCGTCACTTACTTTGATTAAAATGCACATGTTCGCTCATAAATTTGTATTTCTACTTCTATTTCTTAACTATTAAATAGTTTTACAAAAATACTAGAGTTATACTGTGATTATACTAATAAAAAAGGTACCTTAATTTGTAGCAGAAAGGATCCATTGCTACTGCTCATCATTATTTGTATCATCTGGCCCATTCGCATTGCAATTCTAGCCGGTCTGTCCCTTTATCAATAGTACCAGCACTAGAATTATAAAAAAAAAAGTAGTGAGTAGTCAAATCTTGCCCTTAAAATTAAGTAGCATGCAATTTCATACTCTCTGTATTAATATCTCCACTTCTCTGCTATTAATAATAAAACTTCATCTTCATGCCTCTAATGTCCCAGCTCATTATATTTATTTACCCATAGAAGAGCTCCTAGTAGATCATTTAGGAGGAGCTAACTTGGGATTCTTGGGATTTGCAGTGTTTTCACATTTCTTCATAAAATTGGGGTTCTTCGACGCCAAGGGGGAGATATTTATGTCTGGAAAACTTTTACTTCATACTACTTGAATGTATGATGCAACATCAGTAATCAGTTCATCTACATTTTCATAATTGTCACTAGTATCAACTGCTTTTCCTTTATTACTATCTATTTTCTCTGTTGTGACTTTGGCAGGAGGACTCAAACATGTGGACAGATTTTGTACTACTATATATTACACACAATATACTTCTCAAACTGTCTTTTTGTACTACTATAATTTATACCCATTTTTATGTTTGCAGGTTGAATCAGGAATGATCTTTATGCAATCTTTGGTGCTAGCTAATTTTATTTGGTTTAGCAAAAAGTGTAGCAAGAAACTTGGAGTGATTCATTTGCAAAAGGTTAAGCCAGAGACACTGTTATAGATGTTATACTCTGGGTTCTATTGAACATCTTAAGGTCTTGTATTGATATTGTGACTTGTGTAGCTCTTGTTTTGAGCTTAACTTCATATTTGTACAAAATTCTAGTATGTACTATTTTTCTTGTTATGTAATGATATTGTTAAGTTATTATGCACTGCAATGCGGATTATTGAATCATTTGAATGTGCACTGTCTATAATATTATTTGTTTTCTAATATCATTTGAGTGCGGAATATTGTATATGTATGTGTAATTGACTACTTAGATACGGCCAATTAGATACAGATAATTGATACGTTAGACATGGCTACTAGTCGTATCCAATGAGACAATTAGATACGGCCTCTGCCCGTATCTAACTGGCACATTAGATACGGCTAATAACCGTATCTAATGTAACAATTAGATATGGCTTAAGGCCGTATCTAATTGTCTTATTAGATACGGCTTAAGGCCGTATCTATCTGTGTCATTAGATACGGCTTAAGGCCGTATCTAATTGGGTCATTAGATATGGCTAGTAGCCGTATCAAATTGATAAGCTCGCCAAATTTTGATACGGCTAAAATCCGTATCTAATCTTATTAGAAACGGCTTTTGGCCATACCAAAATTTGGTTTATGGTGTAGTGAATGCGGCTATGTTAATGGTATCTACAATATCAGAAGCACTTGAATATAAAATAAAACATAGATTTCAAAACAACATTTTCTTCATTATATTTAAAACAGATGTTCCATATTCTTCCTACATAATCCCAATGCGTTCCCAGGCAGAGATAAAATATACTTAATACAAAATATGCCAAGAGCTATATATGAAGAAAACCCCTTAGAGGATCAGAGCCATGTTGTCATAATAGACTTAATACAAACACAGTGGAGATATAACAAAACATAAAACTACAACTCCTAAATAGCTATCCGTTTGCCTTTACATTCCTTCGGTAGCCATATTCGTCATCTTACTAAACTTGAAAAAGAACTTAACCTCTCAGCCCGCTCAAATTAATTTTGAGCACCTGAGAGTTTAAGGGAAAACATAAACTTTGAGTCAGACATAAAGCCTGGCGTGAATAATATTATACATCCCAGTTTAATATGTTAAGTGAGACCACGTCGCTTAGCGAAACAGGTTTCCCTTCACTAACATCCTTCTAAAACATATCTTTGAAAAACCTTTTCTTGCAAACAAAACAGGTTAAATATTGTAAAGCAATTCATTATGTAGATATACATAAATATCAGGTAACAATGAACTATCTGTTCAAACACATAAGTTTTGTTTGGATAACTTTTAACCTTCAGCTGATTCGGGCCTACCAGACAATAAACTCAAAGTTAATCTAACACCTGCGAGCTATTCTTCTTCTGGACTATCTATCCTTACTACTTGTTAAATACTTTACTTCTAGACGGTCTGTCCCTAACTTAATCATCTCCCAGGTTTTCCTGATCCTAATGATTTTTTGGATTCACCAATAACCTATCTGTATACAAACATTTATTCTGTTCGCTGTGTAATCACAATATTAGTCTACCTGTGACCAAGCCCTACACACTGGAATTTTGGACAACAATTAGCTGGGGCTAATAGCTAATGTATAGGGCGCGACCCCATACTAATCTCATCTGGTATTCTAATATCCAAGTCATTTTCGCTTAAGGATCCCCTCACATAATTTTTCTTGAAAACATTTTCAAAATGATTTAAAACCTTTAAATCAAACTCAAACAAGGAAAATATATAATCATTATGCTTTACTCAAAATCACATTACCATGTTATTTATATCTTCTTTACTCAAATCTTAGTTGATGAAAATATTTAAGCATTTGAAAGTACATCTTTCTAAACTTTTGAAAACATCTCTTTCGGAACCAAGTGAAACCCTTTAATTTTTGTAAGCCAAAAGGCCAAAACCTCACCTTTCGAAACTAAACAACAAACCTTTCAAAAATATTGAAATCATTCCTTTCGAAAGCAATAAAACTTCAGATGTCATACTTTAAAACATCTTAAAATATTGCCTTAGAAAACCTTTGGGAAACTTTTCATTTTAAACCTTCCGAAACCATTCAAAGAAAACCTTTCGAATTCATTGAACTCAAGCCTTTCAAAACCATTGAACTAAAACCTTTCAAAATCATTGAACTCAAACCTTTCGAAACCATTGAACTAAAACCTTTCGAAAGCATTAGACCTTTTAAAACATAAACCTTTCGAAACTTATTGGGTTAAATCTAAAACATGTGGAAAATCTTCTTTTAAAGCCTTTCGACTTCAATGAAAGCTACCTTTCGACTTTTTCGAAAGGTCTGCTTCGAATGCTTTAAAACACATCATTTAAAACAATAGTCCCCTGCGTTTAAAATAACTCCTTCAAAAGCTTTGGGTTATACTTCAATTAGATAAAACATCTAAGTCGGAAGCTTCAATACCTTTCGTAAGCATTGAGAAGTGGCTGGTTTTAGAAACAGGTAAACCTTTCGACTTTGTCACAAGGTTCAAAATAAAACAATGATAAAGCGGTGGTAACCTTTTGACTTTGTCAAAAGGTTTAAAACCTTTATTTTAGATAGTTGACCTGGTCGAAAGTAACCAATCGAAAGCTCCTTTTAGAAAGCAAGCAAGTGTAAGACTTTGGTTTATAAAACAAACAAATCCCAACCTCTTTGGCAAACAACCTTTCGACTAAGTACCCTTTGACCTTCTTCAATTCATTACGTACCAAGTAACTTGATACAATATGTATTGAACTTTGACCCTGTTGAAGGCTATAACCTTTCGACTTTGTCGAAAGTTCTAGGTCAGAGGATTGATGCCGAAAATGGCTGAAACATGCTAAAAGTATGGTTTTCTTGTTCTTAACTTGAAAAAGATAACTTTTCAACTAACATTTCTTTGCTTGTCAAATTCTCATTGGTTAATAAATACTTTCAGAAAAGTGCTTCCAATAATTTCATAATTAAATAATAATTTTATTTTATAAAATTCCCCTTCCCCTTTTTAAATATATAAAACATTTAAACCTTAAATAATTTTATATATTCATCAAAACACTTAGGAAACCCCTAAAAAATTCCAAAAAATCTATGTTAATATGTATTTCAACATATAAAAATTTCAAAACCCAATAATTATTTATTTAGCCATAAATAATTATAACCTAATAAATTATTTTCTTCACTAGAAAATTTATATTAAATCCACATAAATTCATAAAATTATGAAAATCATAACCCATTTCTAGAGTATCATTTCTGATATATATTTAAATCTTCAAGGCATTTGGATGTCATTTAATAGGGTTTTCGTATCAAACATTTCATAAATACTAATATGATCATGCATAATTCACCTACAAACAAATAAATAACTTTAATCGTCAAACATGGCATATACTTGTAAAAAAAAGTTTCGGATCTAATCTTAAAACCAAAAACTATAAGAAAATGGTATTTAGTAATTATTCACCTTATCTTTGAGATTAAGAGATATGAGATTTGATGTTGAATTAGTTAATTGTCTTCCATCTCTTAAATCCTATCTTTAATATTTCCCTGAGAACAACAATGGCGGCTGACCTTAAGAATTTTTAGTTTGGTAAAATGAGAATGAATGTGAGTTTCAATTCTTAAGGGTTTAGGGTATAAGTCTTTTGCCTTTCCTATTTCCCATAATGCCCTTACTCATTTCCTAACACATTAGTTTTTGTTCTCTCATTTTAATTTACACATTAGCATGTTACGGCTACCTTTAGTTTAATCAAATCTCAACCTATAAATTTTCATATTATTTTATTTTATTTTACCAATTGAATATCCTAGATAATGTTATAAAAATATGGGTAGCTACAGACTCCCCACCTTAAAGAACTTCGTCCTCGAAATTACTATAAGGCATACACAAAACAATCAAAGGTAAAACATATCATCAAACAAATCAGGGTAAGCCTCTCTAATCATGCTCTTAATCTCCCAAGTACGGTATTTTCATCGTCACTCCACCAGAATTTTACTAATTTGATTGTCTTGTTCCTTAACTTCTTCTCATCTTTAGCCACAATCTGAATCGGCTTTCTAACTATTGTCAAGTCCGGCTCTATTACTAAATATTCTATTACTTTAGGTGCTATAGTAGTCTCCGGGTCTCTAACGCACTTTCTAAGACGAAAAATATGGAAAACATCATGGACACCTGCCATATTAATCGGTAACTCTACTATATAAGTGAGCTTCCCGATCCTCTCAAAAACACGGAAAGGTCCTATAAATCTAGAAGCTAACTTTCCTGAATTTCCAAATCTAATCAAACATTTCACCGGTGAAACTTTAATGAACACATAGTCTCAAACAAAAAATTCCAAGTCGTTCCTTCTTCTGTCTGCATAACTTCTCAGTCTAGACTGAACTTCCTTCATCTTAGCTCGGATCAACATAATCTTCTCTACGGCTTCTTTCACAAAATCCGAACAAAGAACCAACCTATCCCTGGTCTCAAAACAACATAGGGAGATTTTCATGGCCTTCCATACAAAGCTTCAAACGGTGTCATCCCAATACTAGTCCAATAACTATTGTCATACGAGAACTCGACTAAATAAAGATGGTCTTCCAATGATCCCTCGAAATCCAATACCCAAGCTCTTAAAAAATCCTCCAAGGCTTTATTAACTCTTTCCGTTTGCCCATCGGTCTATGGATAGTAAGCAATACTCATGTTGAGCTTGGTTCCTAATGCTTCATGTAGACTTTTCAAGAACTCACTAGTAAACAAAGAATCTCTATCACTGATGATACTACTAGGAATCCCGTGCAGTCTAACCACATTCTTCATAAATAACTTCACCAGAATTTGTGTCATCCTAGTTGACTTTACTGGAATGTAATGAGCACTCATAGTTAGTCTATCTACTATGACACATATGCTTTCATTTCCTCTACTAGACCTGGGCAACCCATCGATAAAATCCATATAGATAGAATCTCACTTTCATAATGGAACTTCCAACGGTCGAAGCAATCCACTTGGTTTTTGATGTTCATCCTTTGCCTGCTGGAAATTCAAGAACTGCTTAACACATAAACCAATGTCTCATTTCATATCTTCCCACAAGAAACTTCTCTTCATATCCTAATACATCTTCATTCGTCCTGGATGGATTGTGAACTTCGAATGATGGCATTCATCTAAAACATCTTTCCTCATGTGTCCTATGTTTGGAACACGCAACCTTCCCTTCTCTCACAATCATCCATTTTGGTCAAGACTGAAATTCTTTAAGTCATCGCTCCATGTTCCATCCTTTAGCTTTCTGATCCATTCAGCCAGAACTGGATCCTCCTCCTGTCTAGAAGCTATCTTCTAAATCATTATCGGTTAAACTTTTAAGCAAGACAATATAGCACTTCCTATACTAGAACCTGCCTCAGGTCTATACTACACACTACAAGATGATAATGCTTTCAAATCTTTCCACTCAGCGATCATAGCCAATACTGCATTCTGATGTTTCTTGCTAAGTGCATCCGCTTCCTTATTTCCTTTCCCGGGTGTGTACTCAATTCCAAAATCAAAGGCAGCAATAAACTCCAACCATCTTTGTTGTCTCATGTTTAGCTCCTTTTGAAATAACTAGTACTTAAACGACTTATAATCTGTATATAGCTCAAATCACTCTCCCAATAGGTAATGCATCTACACCTTTAAAGCAAATATTACGGCAGCAAATTCCAAATCATGCGTTGGATACCTAACTTCGTATTGTCTGAGCTGCCTAGAAGCATAAGCAATCACTTTACCTCTATGCATCAACACAACTCCTAATCCACTTCTACATGCATAAGTATAAACAACCAAATCTTGATTCCCCTCTAGAACCACCAACACCGGTGAATGGGTCAGTAAGTGTTTCAATCTCTAGAATGCTTCTTCACACTCATTAGTCCATACAAATTTCACATATTTTCGTGTATGTTTAGTCAATTGTGCAGCTATCCGCAAAAATCCTTTATAAACCTATGGTAATATCCAGCTAATCCAAGAAAGATCTTTATATTGGTCACTATCTCGGGTCTCTTCTAATTGTTCACCGCCTCAATCTTGGTCGGATCTACAGACAACCCATTCACTGAGACTACATGACCAAGGAATTTCACTTCCTTCTTACAAAAATGACAATTCGAAAACTTAGCCTTCAAATAATGCTTCCTTAATGTCTCAAGCACAACTCTATGACAATCTTCATGCTCCTTCCCATCCGTAAAGTATATCAAAATGTCATTTATGAAGACTAACATAAACCTATCTAAGTGCTCGAAAAATTTGGCTCATCAAATCCATAAAGAATGTCGATGGATTAATTAGTCCGAACGGCATAACTAGCCATTTGTACGATCCATACCACGTCCTAAACGCCATCAAAGGAATACTATCCTCTGCCACCCTAAGCTGATGAAATCTCATCTCCAAGCTGGGAGAATACCTTGGCTCCACTTAACTGATTAAGTAAATCGTCAATTTAGGCAATGGATATCGGTACTTTATCGTCTTCTCATTCAGCTTACGATAATCGATACATAGCCTTAACGATCCGTCCGGCTTCTTAGAGAACACTATGGCAGCTCCCGAAGGAAAACTACTCGGTTGGATAAAATTCTTGCCTTCCAAATCCACCAACTTCACCTACAACTCTTTCATCTCTGTAGGTGTCATCCTGCGTGGTGGCCTACTAATCGGTTCTGTTATAGTACAATCAATCCGAAACTCAATGGCTCATTTTGGTGATAATAAAGTTACTGACTCAAACACATCAGCAAATTCCCTAACCACAAAGACTCGATGCAACTCATCTTCTAACTCCATAATGTCCAATAAAGCATTCACTTCACAACTAGAATTCTCCACGGTATAAACTATCCGATCACTACAATCTAGGTGACTAAGTGATATTTTTCTATCATGGAAAAATATCCTAGCATTATACTTTCTTAACCAATCCATCCCAAGGATAACCTAAATCCCACAAAATCAAACACATGTTAACAACAATCAAAAGTATGACCTAGCAAATCAAACACTAAATGGTCAACCTCATCCTAAGTGTTGCATACCCTCCTATCGGATTTGCAACCCTTAAGAAAGTAACTAAATATGAGGGTTCTAGGTTAAGCTTATCTACTAAACATTGAGAAATAAAAGAATGTGATGCACTAGTATCAAACAGAATGCTAACAGACATACCATGAATCCATAGCGAGACTCTCAGAACAGCCTTCCCTTTCTCCTGCACAACCAGCCTTGAGATTGCGGGCCCTAGGGTATACATCTAACCATTTCCATCTCTACAAGCTCCTTGCGTTGGTTCTTATAATGGCCGATCTGATCACAATTAAAGCGTCGGATGTTCTTTTTCCTAGTTACCTCCTTTCCTTTCTCTTTTCCTTTTCAAGTACGGCACTTATTATCATAGTGTCCTTTATTATCACATTTATAACAAACCACCTTAGCTTTTCCCTTCTTTTGTGCTCCTTTCTTCCGAGCATTCTTCTTTTGGAAAAAAATTCTTTCCTGGCCTTGTCCCATCTGGACCTCCTTCATTTTCCTCTTTAAACAAGCTAACCCATCTTCCTGCCTCAATGCCATTTCTACCACTGCATCACTTAGATCTCTTAGGTGCGGCAAAGCAGCACTTATAAACTTCGGCCACAAGCCTCTTATAAACTTTTCATTCCTCTTGATCGCCGTATCAACCGTGGCATACCTTTACTGGGCCAACTCTAAAAATATATTTGCATACTCTAAAACTGACATCTCCCCTTGTTCCAGTTCAGCAAATTTCCTAACCAATGTCGACTGCGCCATCGTCGATATAAACCTTTCTTGAAACCTTCTCCCAAACTCTGCCCAAGTCATAGTTTTCTCATCAACACTAGCTATAACAGTATTCCACCAAAAAAGTGTAGCTCCTTGAAGCTGTCTCGAAGTTAATCTCCTCTTCTGCTCATCATTCTATCCTAGGTTAGAAAAGATTCTCTCATAGTGTAACAGCCAATTTTCTACCTCAATCGCGTCTTTAGTTCTAATGAATGACTTCCCTCCATGCATGGTATAGTCTCTGCTCAAGTTAGCATAGTGGTTGACTATCGGAGCTTCCAAAACTCCTCCTCCGGTATCATTCCCTCCTACAACTCCAGCTATAATTCCAGCTTGCATCATTTTTGCGAAAAACTGATATATGACACCCATATCTAATTGGGGGACCCCGACACCAACAGTTTCAGCATGAGCCTGACTTGGACCTCTTTTAACATTTGGTCAGAAATTTCGATTAGTGGTGGTGTTATCTCCTTCAAGATTAACTCTACCTCTTCTTCCTTCCATATATGTATTCAAGCTTCATGAGATACAGATGAATGCCTAACTATGATAATTGTATAGAAATGTTGCGTATACTTATATATATAACAAATATAAGTACGTTACTATAACGTTATCCCATACCCCGATCTTAACTCTAATTACTAAGGGTTATGGTTTTAAAAACCATTTTTAGTTAAAGTATTTCATAAACCATACTCTGATACCACACTGTAACATCCCCTATCTAGAGGCTCAAAACTAAGCACTATAGATGTTGCAGTCCATAGTGTTAGCTTTCGGTGACTAAATACGTCTATGTTAATGGTATATACAATATCAAAAGCACTTGAATATGAAATAAAACACTGATTTTAAAACAATATTTTCTTCATTATATTTAAAATAGATTTTCCGTATTCTTAATACATAATCCCAATGCATTTCCAAGCATAGATAAAATATACTTAACACAAAAGCCAAGAGTGGTATATGAAGATACTTCGTTGGATGATCAGAGTCATATAGTCATAATAGACCTAATACAAACATAGCAGAAATACAACAAAACATAAAACTACAACTCCTAAATAGCTATCCGTTTACCTCCTGCATGCCTCCAGTAGCCTTATTCGTCATCCTACTAAACCTAAAACAGACCTTAACCCCTCAGCTTACTCAAATTAGTTTCGAGCACCCAAGAGTTTAAGGGAAAACATAAACTTCGAGTCGGACATAAAGCCTGGTATGAACAATATTACACGTCCCGGTTTAATATGTTAAGTAAGACCACGCCGCTTGGCGGAACGAGTTCCCCCTTACTAAGATCCTTTTATAACATATCTTTGCAAAACCTTTTCTTGCAACCAAAACTGTTTAAATAGTGTAAAGAAATTCATTACGTAGACAAATATAAATATCAAGTAATAATGAACTATTTGTTCAAATACATAAGTTTTGTTTGGATAACTTTTAACCTTTGGTTGACTCGGGCCTACCAGACAATATAATTGAAGTTAATCTAACACATGTTGGCTATGCTTCTTCTGGACTATCTATCCTTAACTATCTGTTAAATATTTCACTTCTAGATGGTTTGTCCCTAACTTAATCATATACCAGGTCTTCCTGGTCCTGATGGTTTTTCGGGCTCACCAACAACCTATCTATATACAAACATATATTTCCTTCGGTATGTAATCATAGTTTTAGTCCATCTGTGACCAAGCCCTATACACTGGAATTTTGACAACAATTAGCTAGGGCTAATAGCTGATGTATAGGGCGCAACTCCATATTAGTGCCATCCGGTATTCTAATATCTAAGGTTGTTATGGTAATGGTTACCATTACCATTTTGCAAATACCATTACCGTACCATTTTTAATGGTAAACGAAAATTGTTTACTGTTACCGATTGACTAGTATACCGATGACTGGTAAGCGTTACACTGGTAATGGTAAATTACCATTGTCTAGAAAAATAACAAGTCGAACTAATTTTACACCGAATGATGCTACATTACATATCTCATTGGGTCATTTAATAAAGGACTTAGAAAAGAAGTGTATTTATCATCATTTGAGTCGAATTACTGAAATAAATTAAACTGTTTTCTTGTTTCTAAATGCCTGTAATACAACATCTTACATGAATATCAATGTATTATGAATGGACTAGCACATTACAATTACCACTGGTTTTGAAAAAATATTATCGATGTTTTACCGTTAAAAATGGTATATTAACCATTACCATACCGATTATGCTTGTATACCGACTTTACTTTTAAATGGTAATCAATTGACTGGTAATGGTATGGTAATGGTAAATTTACCATTACAATAATAGACTTACTAATATCAGAGTCATTTTCACTTAAAGAACCCCTCCCATAATTTTCCTTGAAACCATTTTAAAAATGATTTAAAACTTTTAAATCAAACTCAAACAAGGAAAATATATAATCTTTATACTTTATCCAAAATCACATTACCATGTTATATATATCTTCTTTACTCAAACCTTAGTTGATGAAAACATTTAAACATTTGAAATCACCACTTTCTAAACTTTTGAAAACTTCTCTTTCAAAACCAAATGAAGCCCTTTAATTTTACTAAGCCAAAAGGCCAAAACCTTACCTTTTGAAACTAAACATCAAACCTTTCGAAGCTATTGATATCATTCTTTTAGAAAGCAATAAATCTTTAGGCATCCAACTTTATAACATCTTAAAACATTGCCTTAGAAAACCTTTGGGAAACCTTCCATTTTAACCTTCCAAAATCATTCTAAGAAAACCTTTCCAATTTATTGAACTCAAGCCTTTCGAAACCATTGAACTAAAACCTTTCGAAATCATTAAACTCAAACCTTTCAAAACCATTGAACTAAACCTTTTGAAATCATTGAACTCAAACCTTTCGAAACCATTGAAATAAAACTGTTTGAAAGTATCCAACCTTTTAAAGCATAGACCTTTCGAAACTTACTGGTTTCAATCTGAAACATGTGGAAAATATATTTTTTAAACCTTTCGACTTCATTGGAAGCTACCTTTCGACTTTGTCGAAAGCTCTCTTCGAAAGCTTTAAAATACGTCATTTAAAATAATAGTCCCCTGCCTTTAAAATAACTCTTTCGAAAGCTTTGAGTTATGCTTCAATTAGATAAGTCAGATAAAACATCTAAGTCGAAAGCTTTGATACCTTTCGAAAGCATTGAGAAGTGGCTGGTTTTAGAAACAAGTAAACCTTTCGAATTTGCCGAAAGGTTCAAAACAAAACAATGATAAAGTGGCGGTAACCTTTCAACTTTATCGAAAGTTTTAAAACCTTTATTTTAAATAATTGACCTGATCGAAAGCTCCTTTTCGAAAGCAAGCAGGTGTAAGCTTTTGGTTTATAAAACAAACATACCCCAACCACTTTGGCAACCAATTTTTTGATTAAGTACCCTTCGATCTTGTTCAATTCATTACGTACCAAGTAACTTGATACCATATACATTGAACTTTGATCTTATCGAAGGCTATAACCCTTTGACTTTGTCGGAAAGTCTGGATCGGAAGCTTTGATTCCTAGAATGGCTGAAACATGCTCAAAGCATGTTTTTCTTATTTTTAACTTGGAAAAGATAGCTTTTCAACTAACCTACCATTGTTTATCAAATTTTCATTGGTTAATAAGTATTTTTCAAAAAAGTACTGCCATTAATTTTAGAATTAAATAATAATATGCCCCTTCCTCTTAATTAAATATATAAAACATTTAAGTCTCATACCTTAAATAATTTTATAATCATCAAACACTTAGGAAAAATCTGGAAAAAATCCAACAAATCTATTTTAATATGTTTTCCAACATATAAAAATTTCAAGTTCAAATAATTATTTATTTAGCCGTAAATAATTTATAACCCAATAAATCATTTTCTTCATTGGAAAATTATTAAAATATCCACATAACTTCAGAAAATTATGAAAATCGGTATCCATCTCTAGAATATCATTTCTGACTTATATTTTGAAGGCATTTGGATGTCATTTAATAGGGTTTTCGTATTAATGATTTCGTAAATACTAATATGAACATGCATAATTCACCCATAAACAAATAAATAATATTAGTCGTCAAAACAAGGCATATACTTACAAAAATATTTCGTATCTAATCTTAAAACCGAAAACTACAAGAAAATGGAATGTAGTAATTATTCACCTTAGTTTTTAGATTAAAAGATGTGAGATTTGATGTTGAATTAGTTCATTATCTTCCTTCTCTTCAATCCTAGCTTTAATCATTCCCTGAGAACAATAATGTGGCCGGTATTAAAAAAATTTGGTTTGGTAAATTGAGAATGAACATGAGTTTCAATTCCTAAAGGTTTAGGGTATAAGCCTTTTCTATTTCCCATAATGCCCTCACTCATTTCGTAATACATTAGTTTATGTTTTCTCATTTTAATTTACACATTAACATGCTACGGATACCCTTAGTTTAATCAAATCTTAACCTATTAATCTTCACATTATTTTATTGAATTTAACCAATTGAATATCTTAAATAATATTATAAAAATATAGAGTGTTATAGAGGTCCAGGTGGGGTAGAGTTAGAAAAGGAAGTTCTTTCGTAAGAAAGGAGCTTAGAAATTTGGAACGGCTAAGAAAGGGAAGGCTAAGATGGTCTATTATAAGTGTGATAAGAAAGGCCGCTATGCTCATGAGTGATGTAACGACCTACCTTTTTGGATGGTTTAAATCGACGATAAACCACACATGTCAGACTCAAACTATACAAAAGGGCAGATTGTTATTAGGGTAAATAAGAAAAGCAAAGAAGGAAGAAAAACAAAACAGAATCTCGCAGCGGAATGACAAAATATAATAATCAAATAACAGTTCATCAAGCTATTTATAAAATATTTGATTATACTTATACAACACAGAATTAGCGTTACACATAACAAAGATAAATAAATAATGCAGCGGAACAGTATGAATGCACTGGAATAAATATAGTATATAAAAGTAGCACAAGTCTTCGTCTTCGTCTTCCAGAAATAAGGTCTTCAAATCCTGAAATCCTCAGGCTGACCCGAGTGAATTGAAAAGACAAAACACTCGAGTCAGAACTAAATGATCTTATGCAAGTTAAATCAACAGCAATTAAATATGAGTGGAACGGCGTCAGAGATGTTTACGAGGTTTGACATCTCCTGTCCATTGTCTAACATGAGTGCAGTAACTCAAGAGATGTTTGGGATTCATATCTTCTAAGGATTCGTTAAACTATCTACTATATAGCGCAATACGCTATTATAATATGTCTATAGTAAAGTAAACTATTAAAATAGCATTAAGGCGTTACCCATATCTCCCTTAACACATTTTATAGTGCCATAATCTATACAGTATCATAATACCTCCTGATCGGGAGGCTACCAGAGGATACTCTATAGGTACGACACAAAACAAACTCGTAGAAGGCATGATAGGGCATGTGAACACAGCACAACTAGGCAATTCCAGGGTAGATATACCAATTACACTTCCGGGCTGGTGCTAACGCATAGCCGCAACTACTGCTCACCTCGAAACACTCTCCCAAATCGAAATCAAGGGTGGTCACCAAATAAATCACAAAGTTAGAATATAGTATCGAAGGAATGTGCCCGATCGGAGGAATGACCTCACTTGACCTGTCAATAGCTCTACTTTTAGTCACATCTATGTTGACTCATAGGAGTCAGGGTCACATCATACCTTATACAGAAATCGTTCACCAAACCATCCTACTTCATTTCTGGAATTTCCACCACATACACGGTTGTTAAGTTGATTTTAATATGATGATTTTGAAATGAGAGTTTAACCTATTTTGGAAATATGATTTATGAAGAAATTATGATTTTGGAAATGATATGATTTCAAAAGCGATAAGAATTTGAAAGTGACTAAAATTTTGAAAGTGATTTGGTTTTGAGAATATGATATTTTGATATAAATTATGAATTGACTTTTCAAATGTAAAAGAATCATCCGGTGTGAAATAATAACCCTATTCACTTTAAAATCAAGGATTTGGATGTAAAAACAAAATATTTACTTGGTTTGAAATTTAGAAAAAAAAAATAGTTTAGATAGTTATAAATAGTTTAAAGCAGTTACAAATAGTTAAAATACTCTAAAATAATTTGAAATAGATTAAAATAGTTTAACTTGATTTAAGATGATTGAAAAGATTTAAAGTAGGTTTAAGTATAATTAAAATAGAATAAATAGCTTTAAAGTAGATTAATTAGATTTAAATTAAATGGTTAAATTAGTTTAAAATAAATTAAATTGGTTTAAAAATAGGTTAAAATAATTTATATAGTTAATATAGGCTAAAATAGTTTAATAATTTTGAAATCTTAATAATCAGAAATTTTAAAATAATATATAGAAATTTAAAACAATTTTATTAAAATATAAATTTAGAATTTATATCGGATTAAACTATTCATTTTATTTCAACATATATGGATCATTTAAATTTCCAAATCAGCAAACCAAATCTCAAAACTTTCAATTTCAAATTTCAATAAACTATTGAAATTCGTATTATTTTAATCAATGTTCAAATATCAAATTCGAATTATTCTGATTTCAAAATACTTCTAAGTTATATCTCAAACAGTTTCGGTAATTCAATTCCGTTTAATTCCATTTGTACTTCAAACCCAACTTAAAATTTTAAATCTAATTTCTTTAACAATTTCTTTCACCAGTTCAAATTTCAGCATAATTTGATTTCAATAATAATTCAATTTATAAAATCAAACTTTATTTCAAAATGTCATTTAACTAAATTCAAGCAAATTTAGGATTGAAAATCATTCAATTTAACCAATCCGACGTCTGTATATAATTATCTACCCTAGGGTCAAGTGATATTGATATTTATCATTTCAATCCACAATTTAATATTTTACGATTATATATCATTTCAAACCGTAATCCCGAAAATAAATAACATCCATAAAATCACTCGAGTCTATCATTTCAACTCATAACGATTTTTATTAACATATAGATCGTTCGGGTATATATGATTTCAACGTATAGTGAACTTGCAGTTTATAATAATATAAAATACAACACCAATTCATCCAATCAAAATCAAACATCCATCACAATCATCATCCAAATCAATCAATAAATGTCAATATAGAACTGATAATTAATAACAGTATTTAACTGGCAATTTATATTCAATATTAATTATATAATGATTTAATTGAAATAAATTCAAATTAACTGAGACGACGATTTAAAGTATACCAAACAGCCATAAAAGAAATTCCAATCACATCATTAATTTAATTTAACAAACATAAGAGATTTTAGAAGTCATGAGTGGGTTAAAACACTCACATTTGAATTTAAATTGAATTTGAACCCAATTTACACCCAAAATTCAAACAGTCTCAGAATTCATCCAAACCAGCCCGTAATTTCAATACGATCCCAATGCAAGAAACCGCGCATGAATTGGACCTTGTATGCAAAAAATATTAACATTAGAACATTCAAAATTCAATTTATATATAGAAATAAAAGAAATTAATAGGAGCATTACACGTCAGGTTAGATCACACGTCCTCCCTCTCTCCAAAATCCTAACCCATCGTTCGACAACAGCAGCCACCTTCTTCGTGACCTCTGACCACCAAAACGCACCGCTATGCCCTACTGCACCCTGATCGGCAATCATGATGGCACTCCCACGCAGAGCCGACTCCACCAGGGAGTCACGGCCCCTCCTCTGGCCTCCCATTGCCATGCACCGCCATCTCATCTACGGGACGATTCTGGCGATTCGAGTGACCAATACCAACAACGAACGGCAAGGATGACCCCTACTTGTCGAGCTCTACGCGATGGCGCATCCTGATCGTCTCCATGACAAATATTCACTGCTAAACAATTAAAACCCTAATATGGACGGTTGACATTCAATCCCAATTTCTGGAAATAGATGATTTGATGACAGAAACGAATTGAAGATCTGGGTTAGGCTCATTGAGAGCTTCAATTCGATATATAATTATTTGGGTTGGAGGAGTTTGAATTTTTTTTGGTTTTGAATTGTAATTGAATTGGAAGTTTGTTTGTCTACCATCGGAATGAGGAGCTGAGAAAGAAATGTATGTACAGACAAACCGAATTGAGAAACACTATGGTTTATAACAGGCTATTTATAGGCAAATCTGAACGACCTGCAAAGCCCGTTAAGTCTCCGAAACAAAAATGGATCATCCTATATATCAAAATAGATGTTTTTAATAGTTTTAAACTCAATGGAACATGTTTCAAATTCTAATTCCATCGTATGAAGAAGTTATGTTAAAATCAGCTTATTTCAAATTGATTTCAATTGATTTTAATTAAATTGATTTATAGGCGTTTCAAGCCCGTTCGATCAAACGACAAGTCGGTCGATACGAAACTTGAAATCCTACAATAATTCACTGTTATAGATTCGATGAAACAAGTTTCGTCGAAATCCAAGTCAGTGGCCAAAATGGCCATTTTACGTTAATTAAACAAATTAACATTAAATTAATTAATCACCTTTTAATTCAATATTTATAACTAGTAGATTTTCATCATTTTTGATTACACATACATTTATAATAAATTAAATAAGTTTACATGTCAATTCAGTGTTAATTATTTTAATAATTACAATGTTCAATTTCAACTGTGATTATATCCAATTAATTATAATTTAATTCATACATTAATATCCTCCAATTTCCATCTTTTATTTGTATTAACTACAATATTTCAACTATTTTGAATTTTGTCAATTTCACAAATATGGATATAATTTTAAAATCCCAAATTGATTTTTATCTTGATTTCACTATTTAATTAAATCAATTATTACATTATGAATATAATTAACATTTGTATCCATTTTATTTCATTCACACTTTTCAGTTATTGTATTAACTCACTTTAATGTGACATTTAATTACACTTAATTGCAATAAATCCATTTATAATAATATAAATTCCAATTTAATTTAACAGGTTAAATAAATAGGTAACATATAACAGTTTGTTACTAATTAGCTTTTATTCATATTAGTAAGTTTATTATTTCAACCAAATGCTATAATTACTTTCCGAACACTAATTTTATTCAATTACCATTAGTTATATATTATCCCATAAATTAATTCATATTTACATTTGTCCCCTTATATTAATTTTTATAACCAAGTTGTAACATTTACATTATTTCCATTAATTGGAATTTCATTATAGTTGTTAATAATTAACTTTAATTAACATTGTTATGTTTCATCTAGTTATTATTTCATTAATTAATCCAAAAATTTTATTTATTCCAATATTAAATAAAAACTTATTAAATTAACAAATTTAAATTATCGAAAATATGGGTCGTTACAAGTGCCGGACAGGCAAGCGGAAGAAGGATGCTGAAAAGAAAGGAGTTAGATGTTTCAACTATGATCAAGTTGGAATTATAAGAACCAGCGCAAAGAGCCAGCTAAGGAAGGGAGATGCCAAGTGTTTGCATAGGAGCCAGCTACCTCGAGGCCAACAACAGAGAATAAAGGAAAAAGTTGTGTTAGGAGGTATGCTTTAGATTCATGGTGTCTGTTAGCGTTCTGTTTGATACTGCTGCATAGCACTCTTTTGTATCTCGTTGTTTGGTAGATAAGCTTAACCTAGAACCCTCATACTTAGTTACTTCCATAAGGATTGCAAATTCGACAGGAGGGTATGCGATGCTTGGGATGAAGTGTGACCACCTAGAGTTTGATTAGTTAAGTCATACCTTTGTATGTAGTTTGCATGTATTTGGTCTCGTAGGGTTTGGAATTATTTTGCGTGTGGATTGGTTAAGTACGTATGATGCTAGGATATTTTGCCATGATAGGAAAATATAACTTAGACACCCTAACTATAGTGATCGAATTGTATATACCGTAGAAATTTCTAATAGTGAGGTGAATGCTTTTTTGGGTGTTATGGAGGTAGAGGACGAGTTGAATCAAGTGTTCATCGTTAGAGAATTCGTGGATGTCTTCGAGTCGGTAGTATGATTGCCGTCGAAATGTGACATTGAGTCTCAGATATATTTGGTGTCTGGAGCAGAACTGGTGAGTCGACCGCCAAGTAGGATGACACCTATGGAGATGAGTGAGTTAAAGATGCATTTGGTGGATCTGGAAGGCAAGAATTTTATCAGGCCAAGTGGTTTTTGCCTTGAGGAGCAGCCACAGTGTTTGCTAAGAAGCCAGACGAATCCTTGAGGTTATGTATCGATTATCGTAAGCTGAATGAGAAGAAGATAAAGAACCAATATTCGTTGCCTAGAATTGACGATTTATTTGATCAGTTGAGTGGAGCCAAGATATTCTCTCAGTTGGATTTAGCAACAGATTTCCATCAGCTTAGAGTAGCAGAGGATAGCATTCCATTGATGGCATTTAGAACTAGATATGGATCATACGAATGGTTAGTGATGTCGTTCGGACAATCTAATGCACTAGCCTTTTTTATGGATTTGATGAACCAAATTTTCCAAAAGCACTTGGACAGGTTCGTGTTAGTTTTTGAAACAACCCGATATTTTCAACCATTCGCATCCGCCTAGCGCTTCGCTTCCGCTTCTTCGGAAGAATTCACTGACTTCTCCCTTCTTCATTGATCTGGGGGAAAAGGAACCGTCTACCACATAAATACTTATGAACTGTAAACCAACTCAAATGAACAGTAACAAAATGCATTAGTAACTTAAAGGATGCTTGGGATCGCTCATCCTCTAAGGATCCGTTAAACTATTTACTATATAGTAATATTGCGCTATTATAATAATGTCTATCAGTAAAATAAACTTACTTTAAAATAGCATCATGGGTTACCCATATAGCCCCAGACACGTAATAGTCCCAGTAGTCCATCCAATATCTGCATATCTCCTGATCGGAAGACTACGAGAAGATACGCATGGGCTATGAGAGAAAACCAAACTCGTAGTAAAGCTCGATATGGTAGGTGACACGGCACACAAGGCAATGCCAGGGTAGATATACCAATTATGCACACGGGCTGGTGGTAACGCAGCAGCCACATACGCCCACCTCGGAACAAACTCCCATATCAAAATCGGAGGATGGCCATCAAATCAACCACAAGTGAGAGTATAGTATCGAAGAAGTGTGTCCGATCAGAGGAACTACCCCTTTTGGCCCAAGATCGCTCCTGTTTTAGCCACCTTATGCCAACTCATTGGAGTTGGGTCTACGTAATATACCTCAAGAACGACGCCACCATCCTACTTCATTCTGCAATCTCCACCGCGTACACGGTTGTTAAAGTGGTTTTCGGAGTTGGCAGAGAGTATGATAACTTCTGATCCTAGTCTCTTTAACAACCAAATGTTATTATAACGCCGTATTCATTTAAAAATAGTTTATACTTCAAAAAGATCAAATCATTTCATTTCAAAACTATATTCCTTTCAAAATAGTTTATACTTCGAAATCAAAACCATTTTTATTTCAAAACTATTTATTCAATCAAAATAGTTTATACTTCGAAACCAAAACCATTTTTATTTCAAAACTATTTATTCAATCAAAATATTTTATACTTCGAAACCAAAATAATTTTTTATTTCAAAACTATATTCAAATCAGAATAGTTTATCATTTTCATTTCAAACATATATTCACCTTTCAAAAATTATAATACTTTCAAAGTTATAGCTTTTTCGAAACCAAAATACTTGAAATCATTACACTTTGAAAATCATAACATTTTGAATTCATACATTTGAAATCATGGAACATTCCTTTAATTCTTTACATTTTACAAATTTATTCAACTAAACCAAAATTTTAAATTTCCAATTCAATTCAAATCAAACCATCAGTTTCAATTCAATTCAGTTTCCTTACAAAACATGTCAAATCTTATCAATTTAAATATAGATTTGTTCCACAAAATAAACTATTAAATTTTTAATATACTTCAAAGCTTTAATATCCCACATTTCAAAACTGAATTTTATAATTTCATATATCTCAAATTTAACTTCATTATTACTTAGTTTTGAAATATTCATTTAATAAATCCAATATCATTTAAATAAACTCAAATTACAAGTAAACCAAATATCTTTTCATACAAATATAAACTTGAAATATTCATTTATCAAAATCAAATATCATTCGAAATTCATATTCTTTCTCAAAATAAAGATCAAAATCATTCCCAAACCATTTAAATCATCAAAATATCATATCCTTTCAAGTCCTCATTATCAAACCATTATTTGAATTAAATTTCAAATATTCAAATTTAAATATCATTTTAAAAATCAATTATGTCATTTATTTATTATTTCAAATATCATTACAAATACATTTCAAAATTCCATTGAAAAATTCATTTATCTCATTTCATTCAAATTAACATATAACCAAGTAAACCTTATTTAAACTCAAATTCAATTTAAATTCCTTGAAATTCAGTATAAATATTAAAATTTTATTCAAACTTCTTAAATTTCAAAAATAATCAATTCCAAAAGTTAAATCATTTTAACACTTTAAAATATGACTCAAATAGTGTTAAAATCTATAATATTTCAAACATTCTCAAATATAGCAACGACAGCATTTATAAAGTGTTATTGTAGCTTAAAGTTTCCAAAATAGTTTAGTTTAGGAACAACGGCATTTATAAAATGCCGTAATAGATATTTAGTTACTTCAAACTTAGTTAAATTCAAAAATAACAGCATTTAAAATGCTGCCATAAGACTACAACATTTTTGGAAATGCTGTTAATAAAATTCCATATTTTATTATAACTTTTCAGAAACAATAAAATTTCAAATTTAGAAAATTTTAAACTTATAAATCATATTTTTAGGTTTCATCATTTCACATTTAAATACTTTAACATATGATTTATCACAATAAAATTTAAAATCAAATATCCCATTAAAAATTCAATTTATTTGTTAAGTCAAAATTTCACTGTTTATTTACTTATTAAATTTAAACAGAAACTTAACATTTATTTCAAATATCATTTCAAAAACTTTAAATTAAATTTTCATTATTTACTTACATTTTAAAATATAATTTAAAGTCAAAAATCACATTTACTTCAAATTTACATACTTAAATTTATAAAATCAAAACTTAATATCTAGCCTTCTCAAAACCATAAAATATATATTTTTAAAATCAAAATTTCATACTTTAAAATACATATCTTAGAAAAATTCATTTAAAAATGTACCACGGGTCTGTATAAAATTTTCTAACCTAGGTCAAGTGATACGGATATATATCATTTCAATCCGCAATTTAAAAAGAAAACCCGGGTTCTATCATTTCAAACCCGCAATCCCAAGTAAATAAAAAATAAATAAAAATCGCTCAGGCCTATCATTTCAGTCCATAACGATTTTTTCCTATTCTAATGTCCGTTTGGGTATGTATGATTTCAACCCATAGTGATTCTATTCTACAGGGAACTTGCAGTGTGGTCATAAATAAATAAACAGTATAAACAACGTCAATGTCTCAATATAATGTCATATATCATATGCCAGGTGATAATTAACAGAATTAACATGGTAATAACAAGGCATAGCATATCATATAATCATCATTAACTTGCATAAAAAAATTAATTACTAAACACTTGTCATCGATTCACCATTTCATAAGTAGAAATGTCGGAGTGAGAAAGATTCACCGTTATCAAAGCTGGAGACAAACAACACACACAAGAGCGATTCCAAAGGCACGACAAGCACGATTTTATTTGAATGGATGGAGACCCTTGTAAATAACACAAAATATAACATACATAAGCATAAATATAAATATCGACATACAAATATAATCAACAACTTTAGTTTGCAAAAAAATTGCAAAACAAGATAGATGACGAAACCTTAGAAGCAAAAGATTTGAAAAAGACAACATAAGCTTATCACATGATCAAATGGGCTTGATATCACCACACTAGGCTCGGCCTAGGTGTCAGCATGGCTCGGCCATGGACTAGAGATAAGGCTTAGGGCATGAAAGTGGAAGGTAAAGGCAAACAAGAGGAAGGTAAAGGAGGCAAGGGTTTGGGTCAAGGAATGGAAGGTTTTGGTGTACATAGGCTCGGCCAATGGTCCTATGGGCTCGGCCTGCTGCATCTCAGGTCAGGTCAGAGGTGATGGTGATGGATATAGGTCATGGCAGCAAGTGGTGGTGGTGTTAGAGGTGGTGGCCAAGGCTAAACATGAAGGGAATGGGAATACAAGGCTCGGCTAGGCAATATTTGGAGTTTTAAGCAAAGTTTTGAGGTGTTGCTCATCTATATGGTCACAGCCTGGATCTGAGCAGAGAGGAGGAGTGCTGGCCATGGATGATGAGTGGAAGGAGGTGATGGTGGTGGTCGGTGGAGGTGATGGTGGGTAGGGCCGAGCAAAACTAGAAGAGGAGCAAGGGCAAAATCAATGAAAATGAAGAGGAAAATAAGAAAAGGAGAAGCCATTATCATACAAAATTTTTAAAAAAATAAAATGGCCGTGAGAATGAGGATGATGGGCAGTTGTTTTCACGTGAATTATCAATAAGAAATGTACGGCTATGCTAGAAAATGAAAAGCTAAGGCAAGTGAAAAGACTAGGCAATGAAAAGTCACAAGCAAATGAAAGACTTAGTCTCTTTGAATTTCCTTTTAATTCAAAATAAACAAAATAAAGTTCAGTAAAATTAAAATAAAAATGAAAAAAAATAAAATAAAAAAGAAAATAACTATACAATTTAAGGAAAAGTAGAAGATAATTAAGAAAATAGCTAATATACTGAAACTAGCATTTAAAAATTGTAAACGAAATACAATGAACATTGGAAAATTATAACAAAACTTTAAAAAAAAATTAAAAATAAATACATAACATGTCATATTACACATATATTTAAATTTAGAACAAGATAGGAAAAATAAAAATATTATTTATATAAATTAAAATAAACAAGTTTGTTAAATAAAACAATTTACACACAATATTGCAAAAAACATAACTTTCACAATATAAATCGGATTTCAACGATACAAAAAGCGGTATTCTTGAAACTAAATTTAATAATAAAATTCAAAAATTCAAATATTTAAATTTTAAATTTAAAAGTCAAAGTTTGACCATTTTGACCAAAATTCACTTTTTTGTAAAATATTCAATATATTTAGGTTTGAAATTATAATTCACATACAAATCAAAATTAATATTTAAAATAACAAAATTATTCATTTTACTAAATAAAATAAAGTTTTATCCATAAATAAAATAAAGTTTTTTTAAACCAAGAATTCAATAATTAAAATATACAATTAAAATAATCACAAAATACAGGGTTGTTACACTCTCCCCCACTCAAAACTTTTCGTCCCCGAAAAGGAATGAGGTACAGGAAAGAACAGAAGAAGATAGAACAAAATAGGATTAAGACAAGATGACAAGAAGATTGAAATTATACCTGATAACTGTTGTTATAGGTAAGTTTAACAAGGTGGAGATGATCTTCCCAAGATCTTCCAGAATCAAAAACACAAGCACGAAAAAGATCTTCTCGAATCTGATTCACCCTTTCCGTTTGACCGACAGTCTGTGGATGGAAACCAGTGCTCAGATTCAAACATGAATACCAAAGATTATCAAAGATTATAGAAAGATTTCCAAGCAGACTGATATAAGCTATAGCCTCCCCATTCTGTAGCAAGATAAGGAAAATAGGGACAACCAAAAGATAGTTTGAAAAATAAACTAAGATCATAAATTTGGAACCATGAAAATTTCAACTTAAATTGAAAATTAATTTTTTACATAAGTTAAATAAATCTTAAGCATCTCTAATTTCATAATCTTATCATCCAATTATCTTAAATTAACAATTTCTAAAATCATGGATTTAAAAAATCATTTATTATAAACGTAATGTACTCAATAAATTAATTCTTCTTTATTCCTAATTAAAATTAAATTTATTCCTCTCAATATATTTTATCACCTATGTTAAATATATTTACACTTATTATAACTGTCTTAAATTTATTCTTAGTTCCTTAACATCATTCAATATTGTAAATTATTCCATTACCCGATTTCTTTATTTACCTCTGTAAATCTTTTATAACTAAAATTTAAGTGTATAACATTTATTATAACCACTCAAATTTTATAAAAAAAAATCCTTTTTATATTGTATATCATCCAATTTCATATTCAACTTCTGTATAATTTAGGTAAGTTATATTGGAATGAAATTGTGTATTATACAAATAAAACTTTCCAATTTAATCATTTCAAACTTGAATATTTATCCAAATCTTGAAATTACACTTAAAAATTATCTTTTAAGATAAAATTTAGGAATTAAATTTCCGATAAATTCCAAACTATTTAGAGATAAATAAATGCACGTATACTATATATATCCATTCAAATTTGAATCATATATCAGCATATGTAATAAAACCAGTCTTATTTTTGAAATTCAAATCAATTAAATTTCTCGGAACAAAACTGTAGCAAGACTACAGAACGGTCTCTTCACTTCGAAACTCGAAAATGAATGTCGATGATGCTGCAGTCATCACCGAAATTATTTTCCAGCGACGAAGATAAGAGCACTAAATTTAAATTTAAAATTCTTTGGAAACAAATTTCTATTCGAAAATACTTTAAATAGTATATCCTTTTAAAAAATTTAAATACAAGGTTTGAAACCATCGAAAATTAAATTATCAAATTCTTATTTTAAATTCAATTTAAATTTCCAGATAAATTTATAACCATGTTTATAGTCAATTATTTATGTATGAAACAAGAGATAATGGTATATAAAATCAAATATTATTTCTTAACAACCAATTCAATAAAATCCAGAAAAAGATTTATAATATAGTTACAAAATTTATTTCATTACTAAATTTGAAAAAAAAAACTTATTGTGTCAGTTTTCCATGTTCAAGTGTTTTGGAAATCTTATCGATAGCGTTGATCAGACGAATCGATCAGAAACCCAAATCAACATCAACAACCCAAAAACAACACAATATATAAAACATTTTTAAATATTAGTTTACAAATATACTTCAAGAATGATTTGAAGATAAGTTGGAAAAAGAGATAAGATGATTAAATAATAGAATAGGAAGATGGATAAGCTTATATAAATCACGGGCAACCTTAACCGGGTCAACCGTGACTTAAAGAATAAGATCGATGTGGATTTCTTGGGTACATCAACATTCGATCTCAAGATATAGAGTTCGAAATTATAAGAGATACTAGCATCTAAACCGAGGATACAAAATCTCTGGTGAATCGATGATGTTGTAAAGGAGTTTCCCCTTTACAAATAAATTTGAGATTGGCGAGACCGCCGACTCATTATAAAGATCTTTTGAACTGGAGTTATGGGATACTCCAGAATCAAAAGAAGATAAAAAGTGAGGGACACGAATGGATTTTGGAACCGCAGGGAACGCTCCAAAATTCAAAGGAATCGAGTCAAAAAGGAAGATATTCAAACTCAAATGAAAGTGATTCTGTAAATACATTTACCATATATGTTAAGTTTTGCATAGAGCTACCAAAGCTCTGATACCAAATCTAACAACCTGATATTTTCAATCATTCGCATCCGCACATGTCGGACTTGAATTGCTCATAATAACGCGTTGTAAATAAAATTTGGCAAATCTCAGAATATAAAATAAATGAATAGTCACGGATCAGAGACACAGAGTAAATAATAATGCAGCGGAAGTAAGAGGGATAGTAGTTCATGAAGCTACTATATAAAAATAAGATACATCAGAGTTAAACAAAATACAACAGAAGAGTAACAAGATACATCAGGTATAAATCAGAATAAATCACTGAAATCACTGAATACTGAAAGCAGAATATATGGCTGGATCTTCAAGAAAAGCTCCAACTCCGAAGGTGAGTGTTGAATGCTAAATCACTCAATCTGACTCGAGCGTAAAGAAAAACACAAAACACTAGAGTCAGGACATAAATACTTATGAACTGTAAATCAACTCAAATGAACAGCAGCAAAATGCATCAGTAACTTAAAGGATGCTTAGGATCGCTCATCTTCTAAGGATCCGTTAAACTATTTACTATATAGTAATATTGCGCTATTATAATAAAGTCTATCAGTAAAATAAACTTACTTTAAAATAGCATCACGGGGTTACCCATATAGCCCCAAACACGTAATAGTCCCAGTAGTCCATCCAATATCTGCATATCTCCTGATCGGGAGACTACGAGAAGATACGCATGAGATACGGGAGAAAATCAAACTCGTAGTAAAGCTCGATATGGTAGGTGTACCGCCATACAAGGCAATGTCAGGGTAGATATACCAATTACGCACACGGGCTGGTGGTAACGCAACAGCCACATACGCCCACCTCGGAACACACTCCCATATCAAAATCGGAGGATGGCCATCAAATCAACCACAAGTGAGAGTATAGTATCGAAGAAGTGTGTCCGACCATAGGAGCTACCCCTTTTGGCTCGAGATCGCTCCTGTTTTAGCCTCCTTATGCCAACTTATGGAAGTTGGGTCCACGTAATATACCTCAAGAACGATGCCACCATCCTACTTCATTCTGGAATCTCCACCGCGTACGCGGTTGTTAAAGTGGTTTTCGGAGTTGGCAGAGAGTATGACAACTTCCGATCCTAGTCTCTTTGACAACCAAACGTTATTATAACGCCGTAGTCATTTTAAAATAGTGTATACTTCAAAAAGATCAAATCATTTCATTTCAAAACTATATTCCTTTCAAAATAGTTTATACTTCGAAACCAAAACCATTCATATTTCAAAACTATTTATTCAATCAAAATAGTTTATACATCGAAACCAAAACCATTTTTATTTCAAAACTATTTATTCAATCAAAATAGATTATACTTCGAAACAAAAATCATTTTTTATTTCAAAACTATATTCAAACCAGAATAGTTTATCATTTCCATTTCAAACATATATTCACCTTTCAAAAATTATAATACTTTCAAAGTTATAACTTTTTCGAAACCAAAATACTTAAAATCATTACACTTTGAAAATCCTAACATTTTGAAATCATACATTTGAAATCATGGAACATTCCTTTAATTCTTTACATTTTACAATTTTATTCAACTAAACCAAAATTTCAAATTTCCAATTTAATTCAAATCAAACCATCAGTTTCAATTCAATTCTATTTCCTTACAAAACATTTCAAATCTTACCAATTTTATTATAGATTTGATCCACAAAATAAACTATTAAATTTTTAATATACTTCAAAGCTTCAATATCCCACATTTCAAAACTAAATTTTATAATTTCGTATATCTCAAATTTAACTTTATTATTACTTAGTTTTGACATATTCATTTCATAAATCCAATATCATTTAAATAAACTCAAACTACAAGTAAACCAAATATCTTTTCATACAAATATAAACTTCAAATATTCATTTATCAAAATCATATATCATTCCAAATTCATATTCTTTCTTAAAATAAAGATCAAATCATTTCCAAACCATTTAAATCATCAAAATATCATATCCTTTCAAGACCTCATTATCAAATCATTATTTGAATTCAATTTCAAATATTTAAATTTAAATATCATTTTAAAAATCAATTATGTCTATTTCAAATATCATTACAAAATACATTTCAAAATTCCATTCAAAAATTCATTTATCACATTTCATTCAAATTAACGCATAACCAAGTAAAACCTTATTTAAACTCAAATTCAATTTAAATTCCTTAAAAATTCAAATATAAATATTAAATATATATTCAAACTTCTTAAATTTCTCAAATAATCAATTCCAAAAGATAAATTATTTAACACTTTAAAATATGACTCAAATAGTGTTAAAATCTATAATATTTCAAACATTGTCAAAATATAGCAACGACGGCATTTATAAAGTGCTATCGTAGCTTAAAGTTTCCAAAATAGTTTAATTTAGGAACAACAGCATTTATAAAATGCCGTAATAGATATTTAGTTACTTCAAACTTAATTAAATTCAAAAATAATAGCATTTAAAATGCTGTCATAAGACTACAACATTTTTGGAAATGCTGTTAATAAAATTCCAGATTTTATTATAACTTTTCAAAAACAATAAAATTTCAAATTTAGCAAATTTTAAACTTATAAATCACATTTTTAGGCTTTAGAATTTCACATTTAAGTACTTTAACATATGATTTATCACAACAAAATTTAAAATCAAATATCCCATTAAAAATTCAATTTATTTGTTAAGTCAAGATTTCACTGTTTATTTACTTATTAAATTTAAACAAAAACTTAACATTTTACTTCAAATATCATTCCAAAAAGTTTAAATTAAATTTCCATTATTTATTTACATTTCAAAAATCAAATTTACTTCAAATTTACATACTTAAATTTATAAAATCAAAATTTAATATCTAGCCTTCTCAAAACCATAAAATATATATTTTTAAAATCAAAATTTCATACTTTAAAATACATATCTTAGAAAAAATTATTTAAAAATATACCACGGGTTTGTATAAAATTTTCTAACCTAGGACAAGTGATACGGATATATATCATTTCAATCCACAATTTAAAAAGAAAATTCGGGTTCTATCATTTCAGACCCGCAATCCCAAGTAAATAAAAAATAAATAAAAATCGTTCAGGCCTATCATTTCATCCCATAATGATTTTTCCCTATTCTAATGTCCATTCGGGTATGTATCATTTCAACCCATAATGATTCTATTCTACAGGGTACTTGCAGTGTGATCATAAATAAATAAACAGTATAAACAATGTCAATGTCACAATGTAATGTCATATATCATATGCCAGGTAATAATTAACAGAATTAACATGGTAATAACAAGGCATAGCATATCATATAATCATCATTAACTTGCATAAACATTTTTAATTACTAAACACTTGTCATCGATTCACCATTTCATAAGTAGAAATATCAGAGTGAGAAAGACTCACCTTTATCAAAGCTACAGACAAACAACACACACAAGAGCGATTCCAAAGGCACGACAGGCGTGATTTGATTTTAATGTATGGAGACCCTTGTAAACAACACAAAATATAACATACATAAGCAAAATATAAATATCGACATACAAATATAATCAACAACTTTAGTTTGCAAAAAATTGCAAAACAAGAGAGATGACCAAACCTTAGAAGCAAAAGACTTGCACAAGACAACATAAGCTTGTCATTCGATCAAATGAGCTTGATCTCACCACACTAGGCTTGGCCTAGGTGTCAACATGGCTTGGACATGGCCTAGAGATCAGGTTTAGGGCATGAAAGTGGAAGGTAAAGGCAAACAAGAGGAAGGTAAAGGAGGCAAGGGTTTGGGTCAAGGAATGGAACGTTTAGGTGTACATAGGCTCGGCCTATGGTCCAATGGGCTCGGCTTGGTGCATATTCATGTCAGGTCAGAGGTGATGGTGGTGGCTATAGGTCATGGCAGATAGTGGTGGTGGTGTTAGAGGTGGTGGCCAAGGCTAAACATGAAGGGAATGGGAATACAAGGCTCGGCTAGGCAATATTTGGAGTTTTAAGCGAAGTTTTGAGGTGTTGCTCATCTATATGGTCACGGCCTGGATCTAAGAAGATAGGAGGACTGCTGGCCATGGATAATGAGTGGAAGGAGGTGATGGTGGTGGTCGGTGGAGGTAATGGTGATGGTGGGTAGGGCCGAGCAAAACTAGAAGAGGAGCAAGGGTAAAATCAATGAAAATGAAGAGGAAAATAAGAAAAGGAGAAGCCATTATCATACAAAATTTTAAAAAAATAAAATGGCCATGAGTATGACGATGATGTGAAGTTTTTTTCACGTGAATTATCAATAAGAAATGTACGGCTATGCTAGAAAATGAAAAGCCTAGGCAAGTGAAAAGACTAGGCAATGAAAAGTCACAAGCAAATGAAAAGACTTTGTCTCTTCGAATTTCCATTTCCTTTGAGTTCAAAATAAACAAAATAAAGTTCAGTAAAATAAAAATAAAAATAAACAAAATAAAATGAAAAATAAAATAAAAATACAATTTAAGGAAAAATAGAAGATAATTAAGAAAATAGCTAATATATTGAAACTAGCATTTAAAAATTGTAAACAAAATATAATGAACATTGGAAAATTATAACAACACTTTAAAAAAAATTAAAAATAAAAATAAATACATAACATGTCATATTACACATATATTCAAATTTAGAACAAGACAGGACAAATAAAAATATTATTTATATAAATTAAAATAAACAAGTTTGTTAAATAAAACAATTTACACACAATATTGTAAAAAGCATAACTTTCACAATATAAATCGTATTTCAATGAAATAAAAGGCAGTATTCTTGAAATTAAATTTGTTTTCATAATAAAAGATAAAACTCAAAAATTCAAATATTTAAATTTTAAATTTAAAAGTCAAAGTTTGACCATTTTGACCAAAATTCACTTATTTGTAAAATATTCAATATATTCAGGTTTGAAATTATAATTCACATACAAATCAAAATTAATATTTAAAATAACAAAATTATTCATTTTAATAAATAAAATAAAGTTTTATCCATAAATAAAATAAAGTTTTTTTAAATCGGAAATTCAATAATTAGAATATACAATTAAAATAATCACAAAATACAGGGTTGTTATAGTTTTTATAGATGATATTTCGATATAATCTAAGGATGAAAAGGAGCATGATGTTCATCTTAGAGTGGTGCTTGAGACGCTGAGACAACATCAATTAAAGGTGAAGTTTTTGAAGTGTCATTTCTGGAAAAAAGAAGTGAAGTTTCTTGGTCACGTAATCTTAGAGAAAGGGTTGTCTGTAGATCCCACAATGATTAAAGCAGTGAATAATTGGAAGAGACCCGAGACCATGACTGAGATAAAGAGTTTTCTTGAATTGGATGGATATTGTAGGAGATTCATTAAGGATTTTTTGCAGATAGCAGCACCGTGACTATGCAAACATGAAAGGATGTGAAGTTTGTTTGGACCGATAAGTGTGAGGAGGCATTCCAGAAGCTGAAACACTTACTGACTCATGCACCTATACTAGTTGTTCTAGTAGGGAATTAGGATTTGATCATTTATACAAATGCATGTGGAACTGGGTTAGGAGCTGTGTTAATGTTGAGAGGTAAAGTGATTTCCTATACTTCCCGACAGCTTAGACCGTATGAGGTTAGATATCCAACTCACAGTGATATTTGAATTTAAGGTGTGGAGACATTACCTTTTGGGAGAGAGGTTTGAGCTTTATACAGATCATAAGTCGTTGGAGTATTTGTCCTCTTAGAAGGAGCTGAATATGAGGCAGCAGGGGTAGTTGGAGTTTTTAGCTACTTATGATTTTAGTATTGAGCACAAACCAGTGAAAGATAATAAGGTTTTAGATGCACTTAGTAGAAAGCATTAGAATGAAGCATTGGCAATGATAGCACAGTGGAAAGATTTGGAAGCATCGTCAACTTGTAGAGTAAAGTGGAGATCTAAGGCTGGGTCTAGTGGAGAATCGGTTATATTGTCATGTTCAGAAGTTCGACCAGTTATGATCAAAAAGATTGCTTTTAAGCAAGAAGAAGATCTAGTTTTGGTTGAACAGATCAAGAAGTTAACGGATGGAACGGTGAGCGATGACTTAAAGGATTTTAGTCTTGAGTAGAATGGGTGGTTGAGAAGGAAAGGAAGATTATGTATTCCGAATGTGGGAGACATTAGGAAGGAAGTTTTGGAGGAATGCCATCGTCTGAAGTTCACTATTCATCCAAAAGGAACTAAGATGTATCAGGACATGAAGAAATTTTCTTCTAGGAAGGTATGAAGAGGGATGTAGGCTTATAGGTCAAGTAGTGTCCGAACTGCCAACAGGTAAAAGCCGAACATCAGAAGCCATATGGGTTGCTTCAACCATTAGATATTCTGGTTTGGAAGTGGGATTCTATTTCTATGGACTTTATAGATAGGTTTTCAAGATCTAATAGAGGAACTGAAAGTATATAGGTCATAGTGGATAGGTTAACCAAGAGTGCCAATTTCATTATAGTTAAGTCAACTAGGACAACACCTGTTTAGCTAAGTTATTTATGAAGAATATAGTTAGACTTCATGGAAATTCCAAGTAGCATAGTAAGTGATAGTGATTCTTTGTTCACTAGCGAGTTCTGGAAGGGTCTACAGGATATTTAGGTACCAAGCTCAAGATGAGTACCGCTTACACAAACTGATGGGAAAACATAAATGGTTAACAAAAACTTAGAGGATTTGTTAAGAGCTTGTGTGTTAGATTTTGGAAGATCACGGAAAGACCATCTACACTTAGTCGAGTTTTCATATAACAACAATTATCGGACTAGTATAGGGATGGCACCATTTGAAGCTTTGTATGGAAGACCATGCAAATCTCTAGTTTGTCGGTTAGAGACAAGGGATAGATTAGTTTTTAGTCTGTATTTAGTTAGAGATGATGCAGAGAAGATTGAGTTGATTCAGGCTAGGATAAAGGAAGCTCGGTCTAGGCAGAAGAGTTATGCAGATAGAAGATAGAAAGACTTAGAGTTCTCAGTTGGAGTCATGTGTTTGTTAAGGTATCATCGATGAAGGGTGTGATTAGATTCAGGAAATCAGGAAAGTTGGCACTGAGATTCGTAGGACCATTTCCTATTATAAAGAGGATCGAGAAACTCACATATAGAGTAGTGTTACCGAATAGTTTGGCAGGAGTCCACGACGTTTTTCATGTTTCTCATCTAAGGATGTGTGTTAGAGACTCGGAGACTACTATAGCACCGACTATATTAAAGGACTTGGTAGTAGAACCAAACTTGACTATAGTTAGAAATCTAGTTCGGATAGTTGTGAGAGATGAGAAGAGGCTAAGGAACAAGATAGTCAGGTTAGTCAAAGTCCAGTGGAGCGATGATGATAGATAATTGTACTTGGGAGACTGAGAGCGGGATTAGAAACGCTTATCCGGATTTGATTAATGGTATGTTTTATCGTTTTGATTGATTTTTTGTATACCTTATCATAATTTCGAGGGCATGATTCTTTAGGGATGGGAGTCTGTAATAACCCTAATTTTTAGTCACATTATTTAGGAACATTTAATTAGGTAAATTAAATGAACTAATGTAAAATGTTTAGGGGATTCAGATTTTTGATTAAAAAATGGGGTAGCCATGCCCAAGAGAATAAATGAACAAAAATAAAATAGGTAAAGGAAATAAGCGAGGGGAAAAAGTTGGAATAAGAGTATTCTAATACACTAAACCCATAGGAATTCATTTCATACCTTCATTTGCAATGCTAAACTAAAATAGAGGCCAGCCACCATTAGCAAGAGCAAGAGGAAGAAGATAAAGAAAATCAAAGGAAGGAAGATTAAACAAAATTAAATCCATTCAAATCCCAAACTCCTTAATCTTAAAGCTAAAGTGAATAATGACTACATCTCATATTTTCTACTGCTTTCGATTTTGAGGTTAATCCAAATTATTTTGCAAGGTTATGCCATGTATTTGAATGATTACATGTTCATATATGTTGTTGATGATTTATGCTTATTCATATAGTCTTTATGATATGTTTTGATGTGAAAACCCTATTAAATGATATCCAAATGCCTTGCAATTTTAGATTTAGATCAGAAATGATATTTTAGAGATGGTTTTCAATTTTCAGAAATTTTATAATTAATGTGGATTTAATATTAATTTTCTAGTGAGGAAATTGATTATTTTAGTTTAAAAATTAAATACGGTTAAATTATATATGTTTTGGGTCTGAAATTATTATATGTTAGAAATATATTAATAATGATTTTCTAGAATTTTGTATAATTTTCGTACGTGTTTTATTAGATATATAAAATTATTTAAGTTATGGGACTTAAATGTTTTATATATTTATAAAAGGAGAAGGGGCACTTTGTAATATATTAAATAGTTTATTTCCAAAATAATGGCAGAACTTTTGAAAAAGAAATTAGCAATTAATAATAATTTGACAAACAAGGCAAGTTAGTTGAAAATAATTACTTACAAAGGTTAAAAATCAATTTAAACATGCTTTTTTCGTGTTTCACCACTTTTGACGCTATGCTTTCGACCCAGCACTTCCGCCTCCTTCTCGGTCGAAACCAATGCGCCTAATATCAATACTTGGTACATAGCGAATTGGATTAAGGAAGAAGGTATGAAGTCGAAGCATGGGGTTCCGAAGGGGTCGAAGCGAATCTTTCTTTTTAGAGAATGCGCCTGCTTTGCTTTCGACTTATTTAGCTTTCAACTTGTTTGGCTTTCGACTGGGTCAATTTGTTTTAAAGGAAAGGTTTCGACTAGGTTGTGCCTTTTGTTTTAAGTAAAAGCTTTCGTTGGAGCCCTTTGCTGCCGCTTTCTACCTTTCAAAGCGATGCCTTCGAAAGGGCTATTTTGTTTTATAAAACTTAAGCTGCTTCTCCAATGCTTTCAGAAGGGTTGGTTTCGACACCATCACTTCTTTACTTAGGAATTGCTTTCGAAAGAGTGCTTTTGACTCATATATTTTATGACGCTTTTGCTCTATTAAGGTAGAACCCAAAATTTTCAAAGGAGATAGTGTTAAATGGCTTTGAAAGGTTTTCCACATGTTTTACTTGAACCCAAATGGTTTCAAAAGGTTTGATGTTGTGATGCTTTCGAAAGGTTTTAATGAAAGTTTCAAAGGGGGTTCCCCAATGGTTTTGAAAGGTTTGAAAGGAAGGTTTTTCAATGTTTTCGAAAAGCAATGTTTAAATGATTTAAAGATAAGATGTCTATGGTTTTATAGCTTACGAAGGAAAGGTTTTTCAAAGGTTTCGAAAGGTTTATATGAATGGTTTCGATAGGAATATTTTGGCCTTACGGCTTAGGCTACAAAAGGCTTACTTAGTTTCGAAAGGGATACTTTCAATGGAATCGGAAGTGGAATTTTCGAAGGTTTAAATGTTTTCATCAAGAAGATTTTGTATAAGTGTATATAACATGGCAAGGTGATTTGAGTAAAGCATAAAGAATATTTTCCTTGTTCAAAGCATGATTTAAAGGTTTAAATCATTTTGAAAAAAAAGGTTTTCAAGGAAAACTTTATGAGTACTTAACCCTAAATAAAATGATTCAGATATCGTATACCAGATGGGACTTGTATCGAGTCGCACCCTATATGTTAGCTATCAGCCTCTAGCTAATTTAGTCCAAAATTCCAGTGTGTAGGGCTTTGTCACTGGTAAGACTAAATTGATGTTGCACATAGAAAGGAATATATTTGTACAGAGGTAGGTTATTAGTGAGCCAGCAAAACTGTTAGGATCATTTGACTAGGTGAAAGTAAGTTAGGGACAGACCGTCCAGAAAAGGAATGTCTAACTGATGTTAGATTATTTGTTATTTTGTCTGGTAGGCTCGAGCCAGCCAAAGGTTACTAGTTAGGCAAACAAAACTACATTGTTCGGATAGAAGATCCATTTGTTAGCTGATATATGTTAATATAATAATGCTTTATAGTTTTAACCAGTTTTGTTTGCAGGATTATGATTTGAAAAAGATATGTTCTAAAAGGATATTAGTGAGGGGAAACTCGTTCCTCTAAGCGGCATGGTCTCACTTAATATCAAATAACAGAGAGTA
The DNA here is from genome assembly GCA_030765085.1 of Allium cepa. Lineage (NCBI taxonomy): Eukaryota > Viridiplantae > Streptophyta > Magnoliopsida > Asparagales > Amaryllidaceae > Allium > Allium cepa. Next base: position 78,699,161 of record CM060946.1, read on the forward strand.
TAGTATTACTCGCACCAGGCTTTATGCCTGACTCGAAGTTTATGTTTTTCCCCTTAAACTCTCAGGTGCTCAAAATTGATTTGAGTAGGCTGAGGTTTGAAGATTTTTTAGGTTTTAGAAGGTGGATGAATAAAGCTTCCGAACACGGGCAGGTGGCTGAAGTAAACTAATTTGGAGTTGTTTTGTTTTATTTCGATGCGGTTGTATTAAGTCAGTTATGATTATTTAGTACTCTAGTCTTCCAATGCGGCATCTTCATATGTCGCTCTTGGCGCATTTTACAATAATTATATCTAATCTGAACTAGGAAAACAATTGGGATTATATAATGGAATATGAAACATGTTTTGTTAAATGTAATCAAGAAAGTGGTTTTTGAGATCTGTGATATTGTTTCGTATTCATGTGCTTCTGATATTAAGGATACCACTAACATTACCGTATTTGATCAACGGAATTTAATATTATGGATGACTGCAGCATCTGTAGCACTTAGCTTTGGGCCTCCAGATATGGGATGTTACAATCCATCCCGACACTGAATTTGGAAAGTGGATCAAAATGAAACAACCCACTACTAGGAAGGATTTCAACCGAAAGGCGAGCCAGTACTTGAGACTGGAAGAGGCACAAGAACTAGAAAGGAAATTTGCTAATATACAACCGGCCAACGTTGGACAGAGTGGTGTAGCGAAGAACCAAGATATAAACACCTCTGGACCACTGAAGGAAATGCGGGAAAATATGGAATTCAAAAAAGGAAAAATTAAAATTTCAACAAGTGGAACGAAAGTAATAAGTGGAGTAAAGGTTTCAGGTCCGAGGATTGCACCCCACTCAAATATACTCTAGAAAACATCTAATTCACAACACATAGGATGAAGGAGTACAAGAAACTTCCTAAAAAGGAAGCAAATAATAGAAAAAACATTCTGAAAAGTACCATCTCTTCCACAAATGCGTGGCCACAACACGAATGAGTGCTATCACCTAAGCTGATCCGGGAAAACAAGCTTCGGCAATAAGTAAGAAAATCACAAAATCCTGAATAATCCACAGTTGTCCAAGCTCCTAGTGATTGAGGAAACCAAGCTGGAACCAGCAGAGAGGGATCTAGACGAACTGACCAGAGACTCGTCATTGGAACAATCTCCGCAGGACACCATCCCTTGCAAAAGAGTTGAGGAGAAATGGAGCACTATGCAAGTTCATTGAGGCACGCTTCGAAGGATGCATGCCATGCAATCGAAGATGCAAACCCTGCTAAGAAGCAGAGAACATTGAACGATGACATAGTATTTAGAAATCGAGACACTGAGGGAGTAGAAGCACCAACTCTCAATCCCATGGTCGTGACACGGGAATTTGACCAGCTGTGGTCCGATAAGTATTGGTAGACAGCGCTAGTTCTATAAATATCCTTTACAAATGCACCTTTGATCAGATGAAGATCAACATAAAAGACAAATTTGCCTGCGAAACCAAAATTCAAGTATTCATCAGCATACCCAAACAACCTGTCAGAATGATTGAATTGCCCGTAGAACTTGGGGAATGTGATCAAAGAGTCACCCTCATCCAAATTTTCGTGATCGTAGAAGAAACTACCACATACAATGCCTTCTTGGGACAACTCACACTAGCAAATTTCAGAATTGCTTTAGCCCAGTGGTGCCTTACAATGAAATTCCCAACGGAGAACGGAGTTGGGGTGATCAAAGAAGACCAAAGTGCTGCCAAAGAATGTTATATCGTAGAACTGAAAGGAAAAGGGGAAGAATGTGGGGAGAACTCTCCACATTCGCAAACCTGCCGAATAGCAACTACAGAGCCACCCCTAGTTTAGGGACCATAACCAATGCAGCAAGGATTTAGACCCTAGAAAGAAGAGTTCAGGGGATGATCCGGCAGCACTGAAAGAATTGACTGCGTCTGTCCTAGTTGACATGAATGGCCCAAAGTAGGTCTTGAAAATTGGATCGCACCTTGGAAACAAGATGTGATTGGAACTTGCTAAATTTCTTTGCACCAACTTGGATGTGTTCCCTTGGACACATTCCGATATGTATAGGGTATCACCAGAAATTTCATGTCATGCACTCAACATTTATCCCAAGTATACACCGGTAAAGCGAAAGAGGCGCGGCCTGGGCCCTGAATGATCCAAGGCGTTGAGTGAAGAAGTAGACAAATTGATGGCCAATGGTTTCAACAATGATGCGACCTACCTCGAATGGGTATCTAACCTGGTTTTGGTCAAGAAGCCAAATGGGAAATGGCGAGGTCGTATCGACTATTTGGACTTAAACAAAGCTTGCCCGAAAGATAGTTTCCCTCTACCCAGAGTTGACCAGCTTATAGACAGGACTACTGGACATGAACTGCTATCATTTATGAACGCATACTCTGCATACAACCAGATCCTGATGCACGAACCTGAACAGGAAAACACCAGCTTCATCACTGACCTAGGATTATACAGCTACAGGGTAAGGCCGTTCGGTTTAAAGAATGCTGGGGCAACATATCAAAGGTTAGTAAATTCCACGTTCAAGCGTCGGATCAGAAAAAATGTGGAAGTCTCTATGGATGACATGTTGGTTAAATCGCGAATAGCTTCCAATCACTTGGATAATCTCGCTGAAAAGTTTGAAATACTCCAAAAGTATGGGATGAAGCTCAATCCACTCAAATGTCACTTCGAGATAGCCTTTCGAAAGTTCTTGGGATTCATAGTTAGCACTGAGGCATCGTAGCAAATCCAGAGCAAATTACTACCCCACGAGAAGTCAAAGCTTCGAAGAATAAGGAGTTACAAAGCCTAAATGGGAAAGTCATAGCACTATGCCGGTTCATCTCAAAAGCCACTGACAAATGCATACCATTCTTTGATGCGCTAAAGAAAGAAAAGAAGAACTTCAAATGGAATGAGGCTTGTCAAACAAAATTGAAGGGTTGCTGCGACATATGGGAACCCCGCCAATCCTATCAAAGCAAGTAAATGTAGAGGACTTGTTCATCTACTTAGCAGTCTCACCTCACGCACTAAGTGCTGCTCTTGTATGTAAAGAAGCTAGGATCTAGCGACCCATATACTATGTTAGTAAATGGTTCACTGGAGCCGAGAAAAATTATCCAAAATTCGAAAAGCTAGCATGTTGTCTCTTGATCGTATAAAGGAAGTTACGACTATATTTCCATGCACATCCATCAAAGTATTGACCGATTAACTCTTAAAGCAAGTATTGTACCACCCCGAGACTTCCAAGGGCTCATCATATGGAATATTGAATTGATTCAATATAAAATCACTTATCATCCTAAAAGGACAATCAACAGGCAAGCAATGGCAGATTTCATCGCCGAATTTACCTTACGGGATGATGAAGAAGAAATTACTCCGGAAGTGGAAACACGATAGTAGCTCTTTGTGGATGGCGCGTCTAATAACTTTTTATCGGGGGCAAGAGTAGTGCTAGAGACCCCGAAGGACGAGCTATTTGCTATGCCTTACGATTAGAATTTCCAATGACAAATAAAGAAGTAGAATACGAGGCATTGATAGCTGGGCTAAAAATTGTGAAGAAGCTGGAAATAAAATCCATACACATCTATAGCAACTCTCATTTAGTCGTCTGTCAAGTGAAAGGCAAATACCAGGCTCCAGAGGAGAACTTTGCCCTATATCTATCTAAAGTGCAAGAGTTACTGAATAAAATCAAACATTACACCATAACTTACATCCCGAAGGAGCAGAAATCAAAGGCTAAAGCCTCAGCTAAACTGGCCAGCTCCGGAGAAGCTCGATCGTTGGGACTAGTCCCAGTTGAAACCCTAACCACTTTAAGCATAAGCGAAATGGATGTCAACTAGATTTTTGAGACCACCATTGAACCAGAAACGTAGATGGTGCCAGTCAAAGACTACTTGCTTTTAGGAACTCTTTCCATGGGAAGGAACAAGCGAAAAAAGCTTCTTTGGAAGGCACCGTGATTCATTATACAGGATGGATACTCTACCAAGGGTGTTCTCTACCCCCTTGCTCAGATGTGTGACCGATGATAAAGCTCAAAGGATCCTAAGAGAAGTTCACGAAGGCGACTGCAGAGACCATATTGAGGGGCAAACCCTTGCAGAAAAAAATCCTCCTATACGGGTATTTCTGGCCAATAGTGAACCACTATGTAGCAAATCACGCTAGACGGTGCGACCGATGCCAAATATTCAGCAAGATCAAAAGAATCCCTTAACAGAGCTAATCCAGATGGTCAGCTTGTGGCCATTCGCAATATGGAGAATTTATCAGATTGGCGTATTGCCAATAGCTAAAGGAGGGGCTAAATATGTTATAGTTATCATTGACTATTTCATCAAATGGGTCAAAGCGGAACCGATGGCCACCACTACCACAAAAAAGTCATTAACTTTGTTACTAAAAACATATTTGTAGGTATGGTGTGCATAGAAAATAATCACTGATAACAGGACCCAATTCAAAAGTATCGAGTTCGAAAAAATTTGCAAACACTTCCGGATCGAGAAGAGATTTTCTACAGTTGCTCATTTGCAAGCAAATAAGCAAGTGGAAGCAATAAACAAGATCATCAAGTCCACCATCAAAAGGTGGTTAACTAAAGCTAAAGGGAAGTAGGTTGATGGACTTCCAATCGCACTATAGGCTTACAGAACAACACACAAAGCAGCAACTGGGCCTACCCCGTTCGTCTTGGTATGTGGTTCAGAAGCAATGATCCATGTTAAACTAAAAGCCCCCTCTCATCGAATGCAAAATTTCAATCAGAGGCGAAATGAGAAGCTTCTTCTTGAGTCGGTTGATATGATCGATGAGAAGAGGGAAGATGTCGAGTTCTGGATCATTGCTCACCAAAGAGTCGCATTGTACTTCAACTCCAAAGTTCATAACCGAGCCTTCAAAGTAGGAGACCTCATCCTCAAACGAGTCTATCCTATACCGAGAACCTTTGGACCAAACTGAGAAGGGTCGTATGTGATCAGTCAAAAGCAAGGATGCAAATCGCCACGTCCTTATTTTATCTGAAGCAATCTTATATACTTCTTATTTTCAGCAATTAAACCATCTCGAAATGCCAAGGGCATTGTAAATAGGCAGAACTTGCCCAAATTTTCTCAATAAAATTGCTTTTCTTCCTGAAACAATAAAATCATGTTCATAAAAGTAACCTACCGAGTCATTGGGGTTAAATCGGCTCAAAAGTGTCCAATCGTTGCTTGAGATAGTGGAACCATGCTCAAGTACGCCTCACTACCCGCCAGGTCGACGGAAGTAAATCGACTCAACCCGTTGGATCTATGGAACCCAATCCCCGCCTTCTAAGAACCGGTGTTTCTCCGACAACACCGAGAAGGCCCAAATTGAAATTATGCATTTTGCAGCCCGTGCATCGCGTCTTGGATTGTGGAATCACATCTAGGCAAACACAACCTCAAAAGTCGCGCACACCCATAAGTCGTGCATTACTTTTTCAACCGTGGAATCATGCTCTCGAAGCATGAACTCCTCACGTTGTTTGAAGATTGGTAACGTTGAGGAGTTCCAAACCATTGCGGATCGATGGATCATATCGATCCTAAAAGTTGCGCATCCCATATGCCACGCACACTCCTAAAAGCCGCGCACATTCTTAAGTATCGGTATTGTCTCGATAATGTCGGGAAAATTATTTGTTGCGAGACTAACAAAAATCAATCCACTCCCACTATTAGGAGTAATGGGTATGAATCTGGAAATGTGAAACGACTATGAATAGGTAGAAAATTTCGATTGTTTATCGACAATACTTTTAGAATCGGGGCATCCAAATCACAAGTTCCCAAACGTAGGAAATGCAAAACAAGCCCAATTATAGACACTAAAAAAAAGTTGCTTAGATCAACCGGTCATTTTTCAAGTGTTTGGAATAACCAGCCCCGTGAACTGGGGGGCACACACCGATACTTTAAAAAAATATTCAAAAACAAAATTAAAGTACTTCACAGTTCTATTACTCCAAACAAAAAAAATTGGCGGTAATTACAGGATTAGATAAAATAAAATAGCAGTAAAAACTTGCATAAGAGCATGAAACGCAGATAAGGAGACCGATAAAGTTACAATCAAAATATCAACGTTGTATTACTAATAGCGTTTTCTATACAAAGTCAAAAATGTAGGGTCCGTACCCAAATAAGCGGCCAACAAAAAGAAAAATACAGACGCTACAACAATTAAAGTAGTAAGTGTAGACTCTGCACTTGAACAAAACACGTATCAAACAAAATAAAATATCCCAAAAACTGGCTCCACTACTACCCGACCCTGTTAGTGCCTTTTTCCATCACTCCCCTTCCCACCTTTAGTTGGAAATTTTTGCTTCCCCTCAGAATCCAGACCAAGGGTAGTGTATCTGCTTATAATATCAACTATCTCCTCGGCGTTGGCATCTCCTCCCTATTCTCGGACCTTCTCGAAAGACTCCCCCTTGGCCTTGCGCTTTCGGGATTTGCGAAAGCACCTCAAAGATTTTATCACTTCAACCTTTTCCTTCTTAACAACAATCATTTGTTGTTCAAATTCATGCAGCTGGCCAGTCTATTCCTCCTGCTCTCAAGCTTCAGATGTCGTAAAGTCACCCTCCAAAGATACAGAAAGGTCGTCTAGACCATGCAATGCATCAATTTTCTCAAATTTCTTCCCTGGCTGCGAGCCAGATGAGGGCACAGCAATCGGAGAAGTTACAGAAATAAGCGTCCATCGAGGCAGTTGAAATAGCGGCAAGCCCAAGCATCAAGGAAACCAGCGGGTTAGCAGGTAAAGAAGACGGACCTATAAGATCAAAAATGAAAGCATTAAGTTCATCTTGTCCTTGCGGCGTGAGCTGAAAATTCTCGAACTCGAGGAAACAAGAAGGTTACCTTTATTAGAGGAATGGCCATGAATGTCAATCTCATATTCCTTGCCTTCTCCTTCTTTTGATGGCCGCACAATCTTCGAAGAAGTTTCGGGGATACCTGAAGTTTCAGAGACATCTGCCGAGGGAACAAACGACAAAGCACTACCAGCAGAACTCACCAACTGATCGCAAGACTATCTTGATGGTCCGCCAGGCCCAGAAATGAAGGGCTCTGACAACAAATTTTGGCAGTTGCAGTCAGCAACATCGGCATCCTCCTGTTCCTTCTCAATTGGAAGGACCTTTCACCGTCCATCATTGCATTCTTTGATTCCTCATTGAGGTAGACATCCTCCAACTCTTGCTCGGTATATACATCCTTGTTTTCTCGAAATCGGGCTAGGATTTCTTACCAAGGCATGGAAAGAGTACGCGGAAATTTTATGGCCCAAATAAATGAGGCTTCCTTGATGCAACAAGGAATTAACGTAGAAATTTAAGATGGTATCGTCTAGCTTCTCCATCTTTTTTTCGAAAGTGTCCTACAGTTTCAAGTAATCCGCTGTTATGGCGACCTTCTCAACTTCAACTCGAGTCTTCTCGGTGCTAAGCTTTGCAACTCCTTCTTGAAGCAAAGTAATCGTCTGAGCTTGATCGAAAACGATATAGTCATGGGATTCCACATTTCCCGCATATTTAGCAATTGTCTTGTTACGCCCTCTAACAACTTTTTCATGATCAGCAATATTCTTCTTTTGGGCTTCAATAATCATGTCACGGGCTTCAAGCTCCTCTTTCATCTTAACTTCATCCGCATGGACCTTCTTGATTTCGTCTCGAAACACGATCTCTATTTTTACGTGGGCCTCTTTCATAACTTCAGCAAGCTGGCACTATTCTTACTCCCCGGAGTGCAGCGTCCCACTTTTGTATTAGTCGCTTAATTCTGGAGTCATGTTCCACTAATATCCTCTCAAAATCGTCTTTCTCCGATTCAAAGGATAGCATCTCTTGATAATTATTGTGGTTCGTGTCGGTCGGCTTCTTGCATAACTTTTCCCATCCCTCGGTTTCATCTAAATCACTTTGAATCACCTGAAGGGGGCATATAGGAATCTTTGCTGAATGGACGAAGGTCGCGGTCAAACTTAACTCCCTTTAGAACCACCCGGGGAACGCAGCTTCGAGTCTAGGGGGACTGGATGGAAGAATGTAAGCCCACATCCTGTGAGGATGCGAGAAACCAGAAGCGGGCACTATGTGAGTTGATGTGGCTTGAGATGAAAATGGAGCCCTAACAGAAGAAACCAGAAGTTTAAGACCAATAGAAATTGAGGTAGGGGTAAAAGCCTAATGCTTAGAGGGATGAGAAACGTGACCAACCTTCAACTTCTTGGATGGTTTCTCTCGGTCGTCAAGGATTTTCCCTTCTCATAACCACTCTTATACGTCCGACCCTATTCTCTATCATCCTGGCCACAAGCTTCGGCATCTGAGTCTTTTTGCCTTCTCCACTCTTCGGTGATTTCATAGGGCTAGTGGTGGCTTGAAGATTGTCTTGACAAATGTTGCAAATCAGTTAATTGCTCAAGATCGTCGTATAGTCCACGGCCTCTCACGGTACCCGACATGAAGAATAAATAAAGAGCTTTGGCAATGAGAAATAGTCCTAAATAATGCATGTGCCAGTGAATGTGACCCTAGTTCAATGTGTAATGTATCTTAAGGGGCCTAAAAGGATGTTACAAATCAGATTGGGAAGCCACCGCGGTAGAAATCGGGATGACTATAGACACAATATGACCAAGGCGAGAAGACGCTCCCTCGAATTCGAAATCTTCCCCAATAAGTTCATCGATATCCACGTAAACAATGATCAAATCCTCAAAGTCCACGCCGGCATCTTTAATCGAGGAACCCTAATGTTGCCCGGCTACTAGGGAAGCATCTTTATTGCGAATCTTTCGGTGAGGCGAATCTGGGAGAATGGGACTCATTTCTAGAGTCCCAACACACGATTCAGAATCTCCGTTGTCAGAGCTTGCATTGAAATCATCATCACTAAAGGAGGAATCATAACTACTACTGCCCTAAACTTCATCCTCCTCCTTTTCTATTGCCACTGCAACCTTGCCCTCACGCTGCTTGAATTCTTCTTCCCCTCCCTCCGAAATCAAGGGCATTTTGGTCGAACAGTTGGCTTCAGTCATAACACCCCTTCCTTCATGAGTTTCTTCATTTGACTCGCCAGACGAGCCTTTTTTTCTGGGAAATCACCTTCTTCAGAGCCGTGTAATGAAGAAGTGGAGCGTGTTCGTATTCTGGAATGAAAAGGAGATGGAACTTCAACGGCTACGGTGGATTTTCCTAGGATGCAACAGCCCATATAGAAGAACATTCTTGTCTGTTAGAAAATTTTAACCGATCTCTCCTTATCATCTATGGCCTTCAGAGTATGGAAAATCTGATCAAGTGTTGGGTCTTTATTCAACCTCGGAATAATTGTAAGAAGTATTTGATCTATCAGAAATCTCATAGCAACGTATCAAAACTCAATAAACAAAGAAGAGAACTAACCCACATCATCCAAAGGCGGTTAAATCCTTCGAGACACCTAACAAAGAAGTACTGAGTCTTAAATTGAGATAGAATGCTTTGAAACTGCAACACGATCTTGCGATTCACTTGGGCCTCAATGACGACAAGGGATGGGCACTTGTCTCTCTTCTCAAATGAGAGAAAATATCTTAACTCACCGAAACTCAGGGCATGATTGAATGCCAGCATAATCAGGACATGAAGGCAAGTCAAGATTGCATATCCATTAGGAAAAATTTGGAATGGAGCAATTCCCAAGTTCAGAAGAGTTTCTTTCAAGAAGTTATTAAAGGGGGGCACAGCTCCATTTAAGCATATATACCGGCGGCAAGCGGTGTACCCCGAAGGTGGCATATGGGCAAACTCATTCTTCTCTGGGAGGCGGACATCGTCCTCTGGAATGCCATGTAGTAAGAAAATGTTATATAGAAACTCTACGAAGATTACGGAGGAAGCTTTCCGAGGGGATTTAGTAGAACTCTGAAATTCAGAGGAGTCTGGTCTACAACTGGGCCAACTAGAACCAGTTGACCGCATTCAGCTCGTGGAACTAAAGAGGAAAGCACAATGGATGACGACTCAGCTTTTGAAAGTGCTGGACTTCCTCACTAGACTTATGGCGAGTGGGCAAATGCTTTATTCTGTACAGCAGAACTTGCATCCAATGTGGCCAGGTAATCCTATTTTTAACTAAAAATTCTCTTACAACATTTGAATTCCGAACGAATATCGTTTTACACTGACACATCGGATTTCAAGTGTAGATTGAGGGAAGTGCGGTGTGTTATCTATGTATAGTGAGCTCGGTGTCATGAACACTACAAATGCTCTATCAAGTGTAGATAGTTCGCTCGCAGTGAAGAATGAAAAGGGCTTGTCATATCATTTATTGAAGTTATTTCCCCAACACTTACCTATTGTCGATCAACGATCGATAATGGATCTGTTGTCCGAAGCGATGCGGAAAGCTCTTCCCATTTCAGGTACACTAAGTGTGTAATAACAGGACCAATCCAAACTCTTCGGAAGGACAAAACCAATTCGTGAGACATCATGTTGTATCACCAATGTAACTTACTGCAAGTTAATTCTAATTTTGTGGACGAAGATAGCAAAACATGTCAAGCACCAGGGTAAAGCTGGAGCATCATTCTATGAAGAACTCGAGACTAGATTTACTATTTTCTTCCACAAAATCACAATCAACTCGAATTTTCCACAACAATCATCTCCAATACAACCCCATCACCAAATTGCTTCCCTCAAGTCAAAAATCAAAAAGCAAGAATGGTTGAAGTTTGTGTCAGTAGCGAACCAAGGTAGCTAGGTCAATGGCAAACTTCGAAATGGTCAATGGCAAGAGGATTCGGCGATGGATGGTCGGCAGTGGTAACGGTATGAATGGATTTAAGGTTTAGACGAATGTGGAACGGGTCATGAGGTTGGATGCTCGAGTCGCAATAGAAATGTAGAAGAGAAAAGGATCGGCTCGATTGAATTAAGTAGGAAAACTGAACAAAAAATACACTAAGTCTGTGGATCGCTAGCGATCTAGAGACCATGAATCGCTAGCGATCCATCAGACTGGAACCAGTCTCCTCCAAATTTGCTCAGCATGATCCACGTATTATTTGTAAGGATCGTGAAAAATATGGGACTGAAATTGATTTGTTTTAACGATCAGCGACAATCCACGTCGAAATTCAACAAACAGCAAAAGCCAAATTCGCATGATGGCCTCAACACAACCTAATGAACCTCACTAAATATGAACTCCAAGGTGGTTACTTCCAAAGCATGCCTTGTTTCCAACAAAGATATGCTCTAGGGGGCAAATGTTATCCGGTTTCTAAACCCAATAGAGTTCAATGGAAGTTAGAGCGTCTACATCAAGTCAAAACGAATCAAGAGTTAACCAGAGGGATTAAAGAAAGGAATCAAGAGGGACTCACGAGAAAACAACAAAAAATAATGAAAGGGTATGGATCTTAGCAATCCATCACCTATGGATCGCTAGCGATCCATGAATAATGATCGTGGGCCACCATTTTTCTTGCATTATGAAGCATTATCATTTGTAGGGACGCCTGATAAATTACATGGTATTCCAAGCAATCTAATGGGAGAAGTGAGCATTCATCTGATTCAGTCAGCAGTTCAATGGAATCAGTGTATGAATCATCATCAAAACAAGGCGAAAAGCTACGAAATTGCATAGAGACCATCTACATAAGACAAGGAGTGCAACCTAAAAGAAGGAGCATAAAATCCCTAAGTATATGGATCTCCATCGATCCATACTCTATGGATCGCTAGCGATCCATAGGATCGTGTTATTTTGCTACGAATTCTCAAAAAAGATGAATGAGAAGTATACAAAGTAAATGGATCGTTAGCAATCCAGAACCTATGAATCACTAGCGCCCATCAACTACAGATCCCTAGCGATCCATCAGGTTAGCTCGAATCATCATGAAACTCTCTTAACTTCTTCATGGCATCATGTGGAGGATTCTGGAAAAAGCGGCCTAACCCAATAGTTATTCATACCCTATAAACATAGTCATTCCTACAACAAAAACAGGATCTTCTGGACTGGCTGCTGAAACTCTACAGAAATTACTCTTCTCCTCCTACACAATAGTCGTCTCAAGGGTTCGTTGTGATTCTCCAGTGAACTCTAACACTAGTGACTTGATCTAATTTATAAGATTCAGTCGCATTGTAATCAGATTCAACTTGTAATTGCAGTCAGTCAATAATAAAAGTTATAAAGTGGACATAGGCTTTATTAACAGCCGAACCGTTATAAAAATCTTCTTGTCTTTTTACTATTTCTGATCTTTTTACATATATTCTCTATATTATTGCTCTGTAAGAACAGGACCGGTGCTTTCACACTCAGTCCAGGATGTCGATCCATTTTTTGGGTTAACATATGCATTATAAAAATAATTTACTTTACTTTTTTAATTACTGTAATGGTAACATTAATGCAGCCAATTTACAATTTTTAACCACGTATAAAATGGAAAAGTAAATATATGTAAACATGTGTAATTAATGTACAATTGGTTATACAAAGTAATTTCTAATTGATTCCACAACATTTACATAATCATGAACCCTCTGATATATTTTAAAATTTGAATACTAATAAGTGTGTTTATATATATTATTCCAAAATGCTATTTTTCTTTATATAAAATCATACTTATATAAATGAAATTTTTATTTTATACGTCTCAAAACATGCATTTATTTTAATTAAAATGTTCATTCCATTTTGACACATAAATGCAAGTTCTTCTATTAACTCATTTATTACTATTTCATTCCTGTTTCCTTTTAATTGAAACATTTCAATTAATATAATTCTAATTAATTTCATTACTAATTTTGAGATGAATTCTAATTATAAAACACTGTTTTCATTTCATTTATGCTAATTCAAATATATTTTTTATAAAATTCCATATGCAACGAATTTACACACTATTTACGAAGTTAATGTTTTTATCTTAATGAAAATCAACTTCTCCAAGATACATTTCAAATAACAACTTATGTTTTTCTTTTATTAAAACATTCACTCAATTCTTTATTTAAATTCAACATTTGGTATCCCAGTTTCTGTTACTAATCTAATATAAACTAATATTATAAATTTAAATTCTAATGTGAGTTACAACTTTTTTCTTATTGTAATTGATTATTATTTAAAATTCATTTGATATTATAACTTACATTCGATATATTTTCATAATAAAAATCATAAAATTTTGTTTCTAACCATTTTTATTCAAATTTACATTAAATTTAATATTTTTAAATGGTTAAAATTTCAGGTCGTTGCACAGTTACATTTTTTTCACAGCACATCTTCCACTTTGAATGCCACTTTGCCATTTCATAATTACATAATTGATTTCTGCAAACGTATAACTCCCGAGCTCGTATGTCTCAAGAAAGTGTGTTAAGTTAAGGGAATTTGCCTTATCCGCCACCTAACAGATAATACGTTCATAGAGATCTATTAATATGATCTAGGAATGGAACGTTAGACATTCATCCATACTAGTTGTCCAAGAATAAGACAAACCGAAGGTACTTTTCAACCACATCCTGTTGGAAATTATCCCTAGGATTATTAGCGAATAGTCCTTATGTTTCGAAAATTTCCAAAACGAAGGAACCACTACTAGTTATTTATCTTGGGAGCTACCCAGAGATTATCAACAAGCAGTCCTACAAAAACGAAGATCCCTCATCTTTTAGAATCATGGTCTTTAATATATCTTCTTCACTTTTGAATGCGTAAATTGTTTCAAAGTGGTTTTCGGATACGGATTACCTAAATACAACTCCAATTTAGATGAACCAATCATTGATAAAAAGATGTTAAGTTGGTTAATAATTAATATTCCATTTATTTGTTTTCTTTTTATCCAATGACATTTTTAGAGATTTTATCTTTTGAAAACTATTTCTTTTCAGTATATATAGAATTCATGAAACCTCCTTATGAAAATTTACTAAATCATTTTTATAAATTATTTTAGAGTGCATTATTGTGTGAAATAGGGTCAAATAGAAATTGTACTACTTTTACTCAATATTAATTTCAATATTCAACAGGAACTATGGGAAAAATAACGGTGAAATCACCTTTTAAATTTCACGTATAGTACGAGTTCCCTCCTAGGAATTTAACATCAAGTATAAGAAGATTATTTCTATGCGATCCAAATTGTTTAAATATGGAAAGTTTAATCTTTTATACTTAACTCGTTTTCGACATTTCGACCTTATCTATCCCTCATCTAGGGACGCCAAGTGAGCCAGGGCACAGGTTGCTCCTGAACATCTCCTTAGTTTAAGCACCTCAACTAGATCTCACGAATAGGAAAATCAAGTGTACTCGTCGGCTTATTAGAGCCAAGATTAAATCATTTGCTTATAACATCCTTTCTACAAATTAACTTAATTAAACTCATTTAAATCAATTATAAAACTTTTATATCATTTTTAAAACACTTATTTATTTATTAGAAAACATTTATAAAAGTTTAAAAAAGAATTTTGAAGTTCGAAATCATATATTAAAATTACTGAAAAAGTGTTGCGAAAGATGTTCTAAAAGCTATATTGATTAAAACCATTTGTATATCATTTGGAAATTTATATATATATATATATATATATAGCTCAAATCTCTTTTAAAACATTTTACAAGATTTTCATGATTTATTTTATAACTTTAAACATTTAAAATATCCATTTTAAATCATTTTTAAACTTTGGTCATTAAATTGTAAAACAGCGATATTTTTGAAAACTTGTTTTGGACTTAATTGAAAATCTATAAGATGAAAACTCTATTTTATTTTATGGATATAATAGTCCATAAAATTCTTACTACAAAGAATTCTGAGCTATATTCCATTTTATATTCTCATCTGAATTCTACGACGCGAATCGTGAACTACCGTTACGCGATGTGCCTACTTTTGACTCGATTTTTCAATTTTCATTTAAAACTTGTTAAGATAAGTTCAAACGATTATAAAACATTTATAAAACATTTCTAATCATTTTCAAGGGGTTTACTGATTCTAAATTTATTTTTATAACTTGATTTGGAATATAATATCAACGTGTATTTAACGTGACTTGTTAAACATCCATATTCAACAATCAATACTTGATGAACAACATATAAATAAGCATCCATGGCAATCATTTCACATCATCATCACCACACACATGTGTATATATATATATATAATAAAGTTGTCTCATCTTGGGATAGAACGATTAACTAGAAAATGGATAATCCTTTCTAACTCGAATTGAAGCTTCACTAGTTCTGAAGTTCCTGTAGGGCTCAGCCTAGCTTGTGAAGGGGTAGAGGTTCACGTCCTTGGTTTTTTTAGCATGGTAGGCTTGGCTAAGGTGGTTGGTCGTCGGTTTGAAGAGAAAGAGGAAGGTTTTGGGTGAGTTTTGAAGTGTTATATGTGTTTTTTTGTGTATAATTTTCTCATGTTTTTTCTTAGATGAAAGCCATTAAAATGTGGAGGAAGCTTTAGAAAAATGAAGAAGAAGATGAATGAATGAAGGGAAGAATTGATATGGTATTTAAAGGAAAATTGAAGATTTAAACATCTCCTTCTAACATCACCACACATCATCATGCCACCTTCATCCATCACCATGCACGGACAACCTCCTTCCCAAGGTACGGCCGTAGTCACATCATATAGGGGCATGGCCATATGCCTCTTTGATTTGACATTTGATGTTGATAATATTTGATAATTATCTTAGATTCTTACACCACCACATGCTTCGCCTCTTTTCATCATTATCCTATGCATGGCTTCCTCCTTTCACCACCATATTAGCTTGGCCATGTAACCTCCATCACCTCCTAGCTCGACCATGTCACATCAAGGCATGTATTTGCGTAGATGTGATGTTTGATGGCAAGGATTGGTTGCTTAAAGGAGAAGGAGTTGCTTATATCTTATATGTTTATATATTTAGTATATATGTGTGTGTATAAATGTTCATGTACATATGCACATGGTTTCTTGAATGGGTATATGTATGTGTTCATTCGGATGTCACGTAGGATTCACAACGTTCTACAACTTCTATACGTCGAATCTTTATGAATTTTAGTTTCGATTTTCAGCCATATTTTCGCTCCTTATTTACTATATATATTTGTAAACAAAGTTTGAAAATAATATATCTATTATATTTATAAATAAAAAAGAGCTTTCAAATTTTATTTTATTTTATTGAATTTACGGGTCGCTACAGAAGAAGTATAAATAAATGCATAACTTTATAATTAAGCTAGTGTTGATTCCAAATATTGAGAATCTGACATAATTATGTAATACACTTTCTAAATAAAATCTCACCACAAGTCGAAAAACATGTTCTGATGGATTCCACATGATAAACATAGTTTATTTGCATAAGAGAGAGTTAATTTATAGAGTACATAAGTAAAATAATATAGCATACTCATTCGCTAAGGGACTGATGCGATTAGTTTTTAACTGGTCAAAAAGGTTGGAACAGGATTCCATAATTGACCCCAAGTGCAAGCGAGAGATTGATAGAGTTAGAGGTATGCCCTAGAGGCAATTATGTAATTGTTACATATTTCTAACTTGATAACCAACCTTGTTCATAATAAAAGTGTTTGATTTCTGTAGTATGCTTTGTTATATTGTAATATGATTGATTTAGTAATTATTCAAATTATATTAAATAGAAAATCCATAAATAATATGTTATGTGACGGTAATTACAATATGTTGCAATCATGACAATTTTATCCTATTGGAAAATAATGTATTATTTTAAATATTCTTAGAACATGTTTTGAGAAAGGATATCGATTCACTCATTAAGATCATGCCCTCCAAATGTTGGGCAATGTACTAGTCATGGTTGTTAGGTGGAACTAAGGTTATTATGTATTGATAATTATTTGATAACTATGGAATGACTCGCTCGAGAGTTCGATGTTGGTTAATATAACTGGGGTCAAATAGAAAATCTAGATGTGATGATGTTACATAGTTTCCTCGACTTTAGAATTGAAGGAAAAGAGCCAATCGGAAGTGGGTGAAATATATAGATTTCAAGAAAATTTCCTATCTTGGGTCTGTTGAGCCTGTGAAGTCTAAAGGGTTTATTCTAGATGAAATTAAATTTAATCTTATGTACTTACTCTTAAGTACACGTCCTTATAGAAAGAAGTAAACACGACTTTACTCATAATGTTTGGGATCTCAACTATACACATAAGATGAACTAACAATCAAAAGAGAAGTAGCATATGTAGATCTGAGATTTATTAACATCAACTTGTATACAATCAAATAAAATTAGAAAATTACCTTAAGATGAAGCCGAAAATCACACCTTTAATGTAGACTAAAACTTTTAGATTCGATCGAGTCAACCTAGATTTTGCAAGGATCAAGAGGTAAATACCACCTTGAATTTTTTGGATTTTTTTGGAATTTTATTCATGGTAGCCATTGAATTTTTGACCGTTGTAAAGAGAGAGCAAATAGGAGAAAATGGATTGTCGGGATAATTAAATAATTGAATGAATTTTGTTTTAAAGGAATAATTGAAACCTTTCCAGTTCCCTCACTAAAACCTTCCCTCTTTAATTTCTTATAGAATCTCAATCAAATCAACACCCCTTATAATGCAAGGCTGGCCAAAAAGAAGGCTACATAGGCTTTCAAAATCTACCCATTTGGTAATTAATCTATTCAAATCATATTTAAATATTTTATCGGTATCATATACCAATACTTGCATACATAACTAACTATATATATAATATTTATCCATTTCATGAAATACTATTGGCATTCAAACATCAAATCCAATAAAATATAATGACCAATATTTCATAAGTATTAGTAAATTTAAAATTAACCAATTAGCGATTATTATCTAACATTCGAACATTAACATTCAGACGTCACCTTAGCTAGTGATATGACATTTTGGTTGAATCAATTGCTACACATTTTTCAATAAAAAACCAATTTTGCTAAAAATAAGTGGTGCGTTTTAGCAACGATTATCTACATATATTCTCCTTGTCAAAACTATCACATTTGGACCTGTGGAATTTGTTTTTGGTTAAAATTCCAATATCGTTCACATTCAACTTGATTAATCCAAAAACAGAATTCTTGGTTCAATAACAACAACTGTTATTAATTGTACTGCTCTGGCCAGAGATTTTGACTTTGAGTTGACTATAGCTAATCATAATGCTAACCTTATATAACTAAGGAGACTAATTCCCTATTAAATAGTGTTTTCACTTCTAATGCTTCAAATCAAACCAACTATAGTCGCACGATTTGTCATGCCATAATTTAAGTATAATCAAAGTGGAGTGTCCACATTGAAGTTGTACAGTATTCCCAAGTCGAGGAAACTGTGTAACATCGTCACTTCAAGATTGTCTATTCGACCTTAGTTAACTAACATAGAACTCTCAAGTGAGTCATTTCACAGTTATCTCATAACTATCAGTATGTAACCCCTTGACGTTCCCATAGCCATTAATAATACACTACCTAATATTTGGAGAGCGCTACATAGTCCAGTATCAAGGGATGAATCGATTTTTTATGTAAAGGCCTGGAATTTCGAATACTTCATATTTAAATATTTGAATCTTGGATTTAGTATGATTAAATGGATTTTATAACCAAGTTAAACACCCTTTCATTAATAACTAATAATGGTAAACTTGTTTTTAATTTTTTTATAAAAATAAATACTTCGAGGAAATATCGATAATGTGGCCGGAAATTATTTTATCGACAAATGGTTTTTTACTCGGTAAAGGTTGTCTAAACTTTTTAGGAATTTCTGATATATTTACGTGTAATTAATTAGAAAATAAAAATATTTTAGCATTATGGCTAACTAAATGTGAACAGTAAAAAGATTAACAGGTGGATTGTCAGGACCCGATTCTTCGTCTTCCGAAAGTTCAACATCGATACTCACTTTATCGACTGCCGAGCAATCGAACGACGGAAAACCGAACACTGAGGGTTTAAGAAAAAAAAAGACAGAAGAAGAGGGAAGAAAACAACAGAACAACATCAGAATCTCACAATTCGCAGCGGAACAACATATAATAATAAATCAATAATCTTTAAACAAAGAACTATATCAGTTATTACATCACATACTTTACATTTCATTACATCATATCATCAGAGTGTACAACAACAACAACAAACAGTGCAGCGGAAAAGAAATACTATATACTAGTAATACGCCATGCCATCCATCTTGCCTCCAGCAACTCCAGAATATCCAAAATATCCTGATAAACCTAACTCTTGACTGCCCGTGTGGAAATTGGTGGGCACCCAGAGTTTAGGAAGGAAAACAATAAACTCCGAGTCAGTCATGTGACTGGTGTGAGAACTCAAAACAGTTTATTTATCTTTAAACATCAAAAATGGAGGAATATTTTTAAATTCAATTCGCAATGCTTTTAAAAATGAGACTACCATAAGACCTCCCGCCACACACACAATGCAAACGCAGACTTGGAGGAGATTTCTCCTTATGATAGTCAAAGATGCTTGATACGTATTAAAAAGAACATTTGATATTATTATTAGTGCATAGTGTAGAGAAAATTCGTTTCGAAAATAAAGATATAAATCTTAGCCAACATAGACATTTCGAACTATGCCTACTATAGCTACCATGTTCAATAGCGGGTTACCGCCACATTCCATAGCAGGTTATACAACTAAAACCATACAAGGCTCGTATTTGAAGAAGGATTTTCCAACAAATGGTCAGGCCAAGGAACTTCCCATTGCCACATCGAAACGCCTCTGGATGGACGCCCCGAGAACCACCGTTCTCTGCTAAACAAAGCCGGGAACCCTTTTCCCAAGGGATATTACAAACCCTCAGATATACCACCCCCGGTCCTTTGGAACCTTTAAACGAGCGCTCGTCACCATCATACACAATCATAAAGTGTTTTCAACATGAGTAAGTATCTGGGCTCCATACCATGATACTACCCTTTTCCAGAAGGAATGGTCATACCCTAGGGAAGCGATCCCTGAAAACCTTGCCGCACAATTCCTGTTTCGACCATTACCGGTTTGTGAGGCTCGACGAAGTCGCGTCCACAAAAACATACTTTATACAAAAGCCATGCTTTGGGTCAACAAATGATCATAGAAATGATCACCAAGATAGACGATCAAACAAATGATCCTATCACAAATAATCAACACAATGATCATTTCACAGCAACACTCAGCATGTCACATTACCAAAATTGGGAATATATCGCTGATAACTTCAACTATATAACCTCTGAGCTCGTACGTCTCAGAGAAGGGTGTTAAGCTAAGAGAATAAATTCTCCGCCACCAACAGAAATATATTTGAAAGAAATCGGCTTTATATCTCAACTTGTAATGTCAGACATACAATCCATACAAGTCTGTTCCGGGCTCGAACAAAACCGAAGGCACTTACAAAGAAGTCCTTGCAATCCGGATAATCTCTAATCACGTCCGGACTTACCATCACATAGGGAGTCTCTATACCGTAGCTACTTGGTGCAAAGACAATCGACGAGTTGTCCTTTCGCTTTCAAAAAGATCCGGTCTTCAACACCGGTCTTCAAATGCAATTCATAACGACGTATCACATATTCGGAATGGGTTATACGACCCCATGGTCCTTTCCCGGTTAACCCGAATAGTGAGCGCTTATTCAAAAATAAGTGTGGCATTCAAATTCAAACAAATCACATCAATTACCCATTCAAAGGGAAATATTGATAGTCGGTTATTGAACTATCAATGGATATGCACACATCACCAGTTTCCAAATAATTTTCCAAATTATTTATTTTCCAAAATATCTTTACAAGATATATAATTTTCACACTTCAAAAATAAATCAATATTTATTTTTAAACAAATTCCACTTTCTTTTATAAATTCCTTAGTGAATTTATAATCCAAAATATCTATGAATATTTGATTTCAATTATTCATTTCAATTTATCTTCAAAAGGATAAATTCTCAAAATATCCACTTTATATTGGAAAACATTTCCATACCTACTTATTCATAAGTAATTCACAAATTTTATTTATTTTCAACACTTGGAAAATATTCAATATACTTAAATCGAGATTAAGTACATATTTCATTCTTTAAGGAAATCATTCTCTTAAACATATTCATTTGGGCCAAAACGAATGTTACGTAAAACATCGTTACGACAACCCAAAATCACTAGTATAGGGATTCGAAATTAAAATAGATATATAAACCCCAATACTATACAAAACATTTCCTTTCGAAAATCATTTACTATAACAACAATGTTATAGTCCACTATTTCCTTTTATTTCTCGAAAACGTCTATTTCAACAATAAATGTTGAAATCTATGGTTTCGAATCTTAACATGTTTAAAAACATCATTAAATCGTTTTAATTCTATTTAAAACATCACATTCAAAATAATTTCTTTAACATATTATTCACTATTCAAAAAGGTGAATATACTACGTTAACAAATTTCATCCTTTTATTCATTTTATTTCAAAGGATTATTCACAGTCAAAAATGTGAATATAACTCCATTAATAGGTTTCAACAATTTACTTATCAAAATAAGTCGTTTGCGAATTTATAAAACAACGTTTATAAATTCCTTTATTAACCTGTTCAATTTATATCTCAATGATATACTAAAAATTCATATTATAAGTTAAATACTTATAAAACGATTATTTTACAAAATCGTTCTTTTAAACTTCATAATTATAAATCTTATAACTTATAAGATTCAATTATTTATCCAAATATATTCTTTAATAATTTCACAAAATTTATAAATCTTACTATTTATAAATTTCATTTATAACTTCACCGTTTATAATTTTATGAATTTCATTCATTTATGAAATCCATTTTTACTTCATTCAAACTCTTATAAAAACTCGTTTTATAATTCAAATGTTTTAATTTATAAATATCAATTTATAAATCCTTTATAAAATCAATTTATACTATTATTTTAAAACATCTTTAATCTCCTTTATAATTTCACCGTTTTTATTTATAAAATAATTAAATTTTATAAATCCTATTTTTTTCAACTTTGTATAATAAATTCAAAAATCCCAATTTAAACTATTTTATAAAATTATTAACCCATATTTTCAAAAATCAACTTTTAACTATATTTCTCAAAAATCATAATTTTTATAACATTAAAAATTATATCGTTTATTTATTTAAAATGGATCGATTCCAAACATATAGTATATTTTCAAAATCACTTTAAAAATCATTTTAAAATTCCAAAGTTTGGTCCAATGAAGCTACACACCAAATAGTCAATCACGACAACAACATTATCACATATCGTATATGATAATCCATCAAATATCAAAATATCTGAAATCAAATAAATACTGTTGAGGAATCCAGTTGGATCCCTCCAACCTGTTTTCCTGCATCCACAAACATTAGCACAATACCAATTTCGCTCCAGTACGAAATTATCGCGGTATATGGGATTTTAATATTATCCGCTTAATAACGGCGCACTAGGGTCTCATCCGCTAAAAAATACGGGAAATCAACAACTGCAATATATACATATGCCAATATATATATATTGATATTATATATAACACCAATTTCACTGTTTATGAAATATTCGCGGTATATGTTTTTATTAAATAACATCCGCTTACTAACGGCGCATAATGTCTATTTTAACAATCAATAGATAACAATCATCATTCAAACATGCAATCAAATATTTTAAATCTAACTATTTAAAATAAAATCGAAACTGATTCGATTGAGCGAGAAGTTCTCACCTTGATTTCAATTTCGTTTTAGCGATTTATTTCGAATAAAATTAAACGGACGTTTAATTTTACCCAAAATTCTCACTAACTCCAAACAACTCCAATCCAATTTCATCGCGTAGTGCTCGTCCATACGATTCCAACGCAACTTGTTTCGCGCGTTTTCGACCTCGTATGAAAAAGTTACAGATATTTGAAGTTACACGATTTATACTTATATAAATTTACAACTTTTATTATAAAATTTATAACCTAACTTATCACCACCGTTAGATCCAACTCCAAGCCATCAGAGCCGTGCATACCCTTCCCCTTCTCCTTCGTTCTCCCTACAGAACGAAGCCGCACGCGTAACCCATCCATGCCCTAACTAGGGTTTTATATTGCAACGACCACACCTCCTTCTAGCTTGATCAACAACCTCCACGTGAATGCCCCTGGCCACCACCACACTCGCCCCAAACACCAGAGAGCTCGGCCATCTACAGAACCTAGAAACACGTGCGCAAGCTCCAGGGAACGCGGCCCCCTATCGACAAATCTATAGCTCCTTATACGATCTTGACCGTTGATCTCGTAGCTCTCATCGCCCTCTTCAATACTCTAGTTGAAATTTTATCGTAATATTGAGTGGATTTGGAGATTTTGAGGGGAGAAGACGAACGTTTTCTGGCCATTGGTGAAAGGGGGTGGCGGCTAGGGTTTAGGAATTAGGTTATTTTTTTTTTTTAATTTATGAAGGGTAGGGGCTATTTATAAGGAAATGAACGAACACTATTCATCCGGAAATTCCGAACTCCGATTCACGCGCCGTAACCAGCGTTTCTAGGGTTTACCCCACGTTTCGGACACAATGGAACAGGTTTCGAAAGCTAATTCGGACATCTGTGCGAGTTATGGCTATAAACGTTCAATTTAAATTAAACCGATTTAAACGATTTTCTAGGCGTTTTAATTTGTACCGGACAAACGGTAAATCCAATTGACACGAAATTTGAAACCTTACAATAATATCACATTACGGATCTGATGAAACTGGTTTCGTCGAAATCCGAGACTTTTTGAAAAATGGCTATTTTAACTCGTCAAATTAATATTAAAAATAATTCGATGCGTTTCGAGCTGCCACGATCAAACGATAACTCCGATTGACACGAAAATTGAAATCCGGTAATAACTAACTATTACGGATCCAATGGAACTGGTTTCGTCCAATTCTGAGACTGTTCAAGAATTGACTATTTTCACTAGTCGATTTAAATATTAAAATATTCAATTTTCACAAATTAACTCTTAATTCAATTTTAAAAGTTCTAAAATATCGTTCTAACTCCAACATGATAAAATAAAATTTTACAAATCATTTTCAATCATATTTAACTCAATTTTCAATTATTTCCATAATTTAACATATTAAATTATCGATTTAATTATTCAATTAAATCCAATAATTCAAATAAAAATTATTCGACTTATAAATTCACTTATAATACTTAAAATTAATTAAATACTCAAATTTAAATTAATAAAAATCCTGGGTCGTTACAATCTTCCCCCCTTAAAAGAATTTCGTCCTCGAAATTAACAAGTAAGAAAAGTTACAGAATCTATTAACTTTCCATAAATTCATAGTTAAACTTCTTATAATAACTTACTAAGTTTTCAAATCATACTTAGTTATCTTTTCAAAAACAATTACTATTGTTTAACTTTCAACTCCAAATCAAAATTTAAGTTTTCAAAATTTTCCCAAATTTTTCTAACGCCTTAAATTTCCGGAAAAATTCGCCATAGTCTCCTTTGCGCGGCTCGATCCGAAAAAAAAATGACAGTATATATATCACAAATATACATCTCATCAAGTAATGAGGCATCCCGAAGGGAAAAAGTATAAAAGTACGGTATGTAATCCGAGATATGTACCTTATATTTTATTAGCAAGCCTATACGGCTAATATAGCGCGAAAGCGAGCTCCAAATGCGAAGCAAACGCGATCCGCACCTACTAATCACTCAACAACAACATGAGAACATGTATATATTAAAATAGCATCAACATACAACATATAGCAACATAATAACTATGTATGTCAACATAGCAAATGAAACAAACAACAAATGCAAACATCAACCAACTAGCATTCAACTAATTCATAACCAAATCAATATTCATTCATATTCTCATTAATATTCCATGAATTAGGTTTTCAATTTAATCACATTTGATTCTTTAACAGTGGATGTTTTTACTAACATTCATTTTCAATTAGTTTATATTCACTAATTCATATTCAAGTTGGTTCACTTCCAATTGAAATTCAATTCTATTTAAGATTCACTTAACTTTCAATTGGATTTCAAATTACTTTAACTTCCAATTTCATTAACACTTAATGAATTATATACAATCAACTAACAACCATATAACATTAGATTTTAATGAATTAACACTTATATTCATTATCTCATTCCAATTTATTCACATTCAATTGATTAACATTTAACCCACTAAATCAATTCAATTCAATTTCTAAAGTTGAATTTCATTTACATAACTTAAGTTCATATTCATCACTTAACTTTAAATTCATTTTTATTTACAACTCATATTCATAATTATGTTCGTATAGTTTCACTTCTTACATATATAAGTTTATTTCACAATTGTAAATCGCTTTAATTATAATCCAATTCTTATAATTCATTTTACTTATACAATAATTCTTTTATTTAGATTATTCAAACAACTAAACAATCAACTTACATACACTTTAACAATTCTAAAAATTATTCCTTCATATATAAAAATATAATCAAGGTAAAATTATTTTATTTACCCAATTTAAAACAATATCGTGTCGGCTTATCTTGTTTAAGAGTTTAGAAACCCCTTTCTACGATAGTTAGCTAGACTACATCGACCGAAATCTATAAACAATCAACCGATAAGTCAACACAATACAAAACAATTTATATTCACTAACAAATACGCTCTCATAGCTATTATTACACTCAACTCATTCTAGAGCACTACTGACTCTATCTCTAATGAGTAATACCCAACAGAACCATGGTTGTCGCTTAACCATATGCTCTGATACCACATTGTCAGGACCCGATTCTTCGTCTTCCGAAAGTTCAACATCGATACTCACTTTATCGACTGCCGAGCAATCGAACGACGGAAAACCGAACACTGAGGGTTTAAGAAAAAAAAAGACAGAAGAAGAGGGAAGAAAACAACAGAACAACATCAGAATCTCACAATTCGCAGCGGAACAACATATAATAATAAATCAATAATCTTTAAACAAAGAACTATATCAGTTATTACATCACATACTTTACATTTCATTACATCATATCATCAGAGTGTACAACAACAACAACAAACAGTGCAGCGGAAAAGAAATACTATATACTAGTAATACGCCATGCCATCCATCTTGCCTCTAGCAACTCCAGAATATCCAGAATATCCTGATAAACCTAACTCTTGACTGCCCGTATGGAAATTGGTGGGCACCCAGAGTTTAGGAAGGAAAACAATAAACTCCGAGTCAGTCATGTGACTGGTGTGAGAACTCAAAACAGTTTATTTATCTTTAAACATCAAAAATAGAGGAATATTTTTAAATTCAATTCGCAATGCTTTTAAAAATGAGACTACCATAAGACCTCCCGCCACACACACAATGCAAACGCAGACTTGGAGGAGATTTCTTCTTATGATAGTCAAAGATGCTTGATACGTATTAAAAAGAACATTTGATATTATTATTAGTGCATAGTGTAGAGAAAATTCGTTTCGAAAATAAAGATATAAATCTTAGCCAACATAGACATTTCGAACTGTGCCTACTATAGCTACCATGTTCAATAGCGGGTTACCGCCACATTCCATAGCAGGTTATACAACTAAAACCGTACAAGGCTCGTATTTGAAGAATGGATTTTCCAACAAATGGTCAGGCCAAGGAACTTCCCATTGCCACATGGAAACGCCTCTGGATGGACGCCCCGAGAACCACCGTTCTCTGCTAAACAAAGCCGGGAACCCCTTTTCCCAAGGGATATTACAAACCCTCAGATATACCACCCCCGGTCCTTTGGAACCTTTAAACGAGCGCTCGTCACCATCATCACACAATCATAAAGTGTTTTCAACATGAGTAAGTATCTGGGCTCCATACCATGATACTACCCTTTTCCAGAAGGAATGGTCATACCCTAGGGAAGCGATCCCTGAAAACCTTGCCGCACAATTCCTGTTTCGACCATTACCGGTTTGTGAGGCTCGACGAAGTCGCGTCCACAAAAACATACTTTATACAAAAGCCATGCTTTGGGTCAACAAATGATCATAGAAATGATCACCAAGATAGACGATCAAACAAATGATCCTATCACAAATAATCAACACAATGATCATTTCACAACAACACTCAGCATGTCACATTACCAAAATTGGGAATATATCGCTGATAACTTCAACTATATAACCTCTGAGCTCGTACGTCTCAGAGAAGGGTGTTAAGCTAAGAGAATAAATTCTCCGCCACCAACAGAAATATAATTGAAAGAAATCGGCTTTATATCTCAACTTGTAATGTCAGACATACAATCCATACAAGTCTGTTCCGGGCTCGAACAAAACCGAAGGCACTTACAAAGAAGTCCTTGCAATCCGGATAATCTCTAATCACGTCCGGACTTCCCATCACATATGGAGTCTCTATACCGTAGCTACTCGGTGCATAGACAATCGACGAGTTGTCCTTTCGCTTTCAAAAAGATCCGGTCTTCAACACCGGTCTTCAAATGCAATTCATAACGACGTATCACATATTCGGAATGGGTTATACGACCCCATGGTCCTTTCCCGGTTAAACCGAATAGTGAGCGCTTATTCAAAAATAAGTGTGGCATTCAAATTCAAACAAATCACATCAATTACCCATTCAAAGGGAAATATTGATAGTCGGTTATAGAACTATCAATGGATATGCACACATCACCAGTTTCCAAATAATTTTCCAAATTATTTATTTTCCAAAATATCTTTACAAGATATATAATTTTCACACTTCAAAAATAAATCAATATTTATTTTTAAACAAATTCCACTTTCTTTTATAAATTCCTTAGTGAATTTATAATCCAAAATATCTATGAATATTTGATTTCAATTATTCATTTCAATTTATCTTCAAAAAGATAAATTCTCAAAATATCCACTTTATATTGGAAAACATTTCCATACCTACTTATTCATAAGTAATTCACAAATTTTATTTATTTTCAACACTTGGAAAATATTCAATATACTTAAATCGAGATTAAGTACATATTTCATTCTTTAAGGAAATCATTCTCTTAAACATATTCATTTGGGCCAAAACGAATGTTACGTAAAACATCGTTACGACAACCCAAAATCACTAGTATAGTGATTCGAAATTAAAATAGATATATAAACCCCAATACTATACAAAACATTTCCTTTCGGAAATCATTTACTATAACAATAATGTTATAGTCCACTATTTCCTTTTATTTCTCGAAAACGTCTATTTCAACAATAAATGTTGAAATCTATGGTTTCGAATCTTAACATGTTTAAAAACATCATTAAATCGTTTTAATTCTATTTAAAACATCACATTCAAAACAATTTCTTTAACATATTATTCACTATTCAAAAAGGTGAATATACTACGTTAACAAATTTCATCCTTTTATTCATTTTATTTCAAAGGATTATTCACAGTCAAAAATGTGAATATAACTCCATTAATAGGTTTCAACAATTTACTTATCAAAATAAGTCGTTTGCGAATTTATAAAACAACGTTTATAAATTCCTTTATTAACCTGTTCAATTTATATCTCAATGATATACTAAAAATTCATATTATAAGTTAAATACTTATAAAACGATTATTTTACAAAATCGTTCTTTTAAACTTCATAATTATAAATCTTATAACTTATAAGATTCAATTATTTATCCAAATATATTCTTTAATAATTTCACAAAATTTATAAATCTTACTATTTATAAATTTCATTTATAACTTCACCGTTTATAATTTTATGAATTTCATTCATTTATGAAATCCATTTTTACTTCATTCAAACTCTTATAAAAACTCGTTTTATAATTCAAATGTTTTAATTTATAAATATCAATTTATAAATCCTTTATAAAATCAATTTATACTATTATTTTAAAACATCTTTAATCTCCTTTATAATTTCACCGTTTTTATTTATAAAATAATTAAATTTTATAAATCCTATTTTTTTCAACTTTGTATAATAAATTCAAAAATCCCAATTTAAACTATTTTATAAAATTATTAACCCATATTTTCAAAAATCAACTTTTAACTATATTTCTCAAAAATCATAATTTTTATAACATTAAAAATTATATCGTTTATTTATTTAAAATGGATCGATTCCAAACATATAGTATATTTTCAAAATCACTTTAAAAATCATTTTAAAATTCCAAAGTTTGGTCCAATGAAGCTACACACCAAATAGTCAATCACGACAACAACATTATCACATATCGTATATGACAATCCATCAAATATCAAAATATCTGAAATCAAATAAATACTGTTGAGGAATCCAGTTGGATCCCTCCAACCTGTTTTCCTGCATCCACAAACATTAGCACAATACCAATTTCGCTCCAGTACGAAATTATCGCGGTATATGGGATTTTAATATTATCCGCTTAATAACGGCGCAATAGGGTCTCATCCGCTAAAAAATACGGGAAATCAACAACTGCAATATATACATATGCCAATATATATATATTGATATTATATATAATACCAATTTCACTGTTTATGAAATATTCGCGGTATATGTTTTTATTAAATAACATCTGCTTACTAACGGCGCATAATGTCTATTTTAACAATCAATAGATAACAATCATCATTCAAACATGCAATCAAATATTTTAAATCTAACTATTTAAAATAAAATCGAAACTGATTCGATTGAGCGAGAAGTTCTCACCTTGATTTCAATTTCGTTTTAGCGATTTATTTCGAATAAAATTAAACGGACGTTTAATTTTACCCAAAATTCTCACTAACTCCAAACAACTCCAATCCAATTTCATCGCGTAGTGCTCGTCCATACGATTCCAACGCAACTTGTTTCGCGCGTTTTCGACCTCGTATGAAAAAGTTACAGATATTTGAAGTTACACGATTTATACTTATATAAATTTACAACTTTTATTATAAAATTTATAACCTAACTTATCACCACCGTTAGATCCAACTCCAAGCCATCAGAGCCGTGCATACCCTTCCCCTTCTCCTTCGTTCTCCCTACAGAACGAAGCCGCACGCGTAACCCATCCATGCCCTAACTAGGGTTTTATATTGCAACGACCACACCTCCTTCTAGCTTGATCAACAACCTCCACGTGAATGCCCCTGGCCACCACCACACCCGCCCCAAACACCAGAGAGCTCGGCCATCTACAGAACCTAGAAACACGTGCGCAAGCTCCAGGGAACGCGGCCCCCTATCGACAAATCTATAGCTCCTTATACGATCTTGACCGTTGATCTCGTAGCTCTCATCGCCCTCTTCAATACTCTAGTTGAAAGTTTATCGTAATATTGAGTGGATTTGGAGATTTTGAGGGGAGAAGACGAACGTTTTCTGGCCATTGGTGAAAGGGGGTGGCGGCTAGGGTTTAGGAATTAGGTTTTTTTTTAATTTATGAAGGGTAGGGGCTATTTATAAGGAAATGAACGAACACTATTCATCCGGAAATTCCGAACTCCGATTCACGCGACGTAACCAGCGTTTCTAGGGTTTACCCCACGTTCCGGACACAATGGAACAGGTTTCGAAAGCTAATTCGGACATCTGTGCGAGTTATGGCTATAAACGTTCAATTTAAATTAAACCAATTTAAACGATTTTCTAGGCGTTTTAATTTGTACCGGACAAATGGTAAATCCAGTTGACACGAAATTTGAAACCTTACAATAATATCACATTACGGATCCGATGAAACTGGTTTCGTCGAAATCCGAGACTTTTTGAAAAATGGCTATTTTAACTCGCCAAATTAATATTAAAAATAATTCGATGTGTTTCGAGCTGCCACGATCAAACGATAACTCCGATTGACACGAAAATTGAAATCTGGTAATAACTAACTATTACGGATCCAATGGAACTGGTTTCGTCCAATTCTGAGACTGTTCAAAAATTGACTATTTTCACTAGTCGATTTAAATATTAAAATATTCAATTTTCACAAATTAACTCTTAATTCAATTTTAAAAGTTCTAAAATATCGTTCTAACTCCAACATGATAAAATAAAATTTTACAAATCATTTTCAATCATATTTAACTCAATTTTCAATTATTTCCATAATTTAACATATTAAATTATCGATTTAATTATTCAATTAAATCCAATAATTCAAATAAAAATTATTCGACTTATAAATTCACTTATTGATACTTAAAATTAATTAAATAATCAAATTTAAATTAATAAAAATCCTGGGTCGTTACAATCTTCCCCCCTTAAAAGAATTTCGTCCTCGAAATTAACAAGTAAGAAAAGTTACAGAATCTATTAACTTTCCATAAAATCCATAGTTAAACTTCTTATAATAACTTACTAAGTTTTCAAATCATACTTAGTTATCTTTTCAAAAACAATTACTATTGTTTAACTTTCAACTCCAAATCAAAATTTAAGTTTTCAAAATTTTCCCAATTTTTTCAAATTTTTCTAACGCCTTAAATTTCCGGAAAAAATCGCCATAGTCTCCTTTGCGTGGCTCGATCCAAAAAAAAATGACAGTATATATATCACAAATATACATCTCATCAAGTAATGAGGCATCCCGAAGGGAAAAAGTATAAAAGTACGGTATGTAATCCGAGATATGTACCTTATATTTTATTAGCAAGCCTATACGGCTAATATAGCGCGAAAGCGAGCTCCAAATGCGAAGCAAACGCGATCCGCACCTACTAATCACTCAACAACAACATGAGAACATGTATATATTAAAATAGCATCAACATACAACATATAGCAACATAATAACTATGTATGTCAACATAGCAAATGAAACAAACAACAAATGCAAACATCAACCAACTAGCATTCAACTAATTCATAACCAAATCAATATTCATTCATATTCTCATTAATATTCCATGAATTAGGTTTTCAATTTAATCACATTTGATTCTTTAACAGTGGATGTTTTTACTAACATTCATTTTCAATTAGTTTATATTCACTAATTCATATTCAAGTTGGTTCACTTCCAATTGAAATTCAATTCTATTTAAGATTCACTTAACTTTCAATTGGATTTCAAATTACTTTAACTTCCAATTTCATTAACACTTAATGAATTATATACAATCAACTAACAACCATATAACATTAGATTTTAATGAATTAACACTTATATTCATTATCTCATTCCAATTTATTCACATTCAATTGATTAACATTTAACCCACTAAATCAATTCAATTCAATTTCTAAAGTTGAATTTCATTTACATAACTTAAGTTCATATTCATCACTTGACTTTAAATTCATTTTTATTTACAACTCATATTCATAATTATGTTCGTATAGTTTCACTTCTTACATATATAAGTTTATTTCACAATTGTAAATCGCTTTAATTATAATCCAATTCTTATAATTCATTTTACTTATACAATAATTCTTTTATTTAGATTATTCAAACAACTAAACAATCAACTTACATACACTTTAACAATTCTAAAAATTATTCCTTCATATATAAAAATATAATCAAGGTAAAATTATTTTATTTACCCAATTTAAAACAATATCGTGTCGGCTTATCTTGTTTAAGAGTTTAGAAACCCCTTTCTACGATAGTTAGCTAGACTACATCGACCGAAATCTATAAACAATCAACCGATAAGTCAACACAATACAAAACAATTTATATTCACTAACAAATACGCTCTCATAGCTATTATTACACTCAACTCATTCTAGAGCACTACTGACTCTATCTCTAATGAGTAATACCCAACAGAACCATGGTTGTCGCTTAACCATATGCTCTGATACCACATTGTCAGGACCC
Organism: Allium cepa; assembly: GCA_030765085.1. Lineage (NCBI taxonomy): Eukaryota > Viridiplantae > Streptophyta > Magnoliopsida > Asparagales > Amaryllidaceae > Allium > Allium cepa. Next base: position 78,732,276 of record CM060946.1, read on the forward strand.
GATTCTTCGTCTTCCGAAAGTTCAACATCGATACTCACTTTATCGACTGCCGAGCAATCGAACGACGGAAAACCGAACACTGAGGGTTTAAGAAAAAAAAAGACAGAAGGAGAGGGAAGAAAACAACAGAACAACATCAGAATCTCACAATTCGCAGCGGAACAACATATAATAATAAATCAATAATCTTTAAACAAAGAACTATATCAGTTATTACATCACATACTTTACATTTCACCCAGAGAAAAGATTGAATTGGTTCATCGAACTTATGAGCTACGAGCAAAAGGATTAATTCGACCCAGTGTTACTGAATGGGGCTCAGCCGTCGTATTTGTTGCTAAATCGGACGGATCTTTGAGATTGTGTGTAGATTACCGCGATCTCAATAAACAAACTCTTAAGAACAAATTCCCTCTACCAAGAATTGACGATCTATTTGATCAATTGCACGGCGCTCGTTTCTTTTCAAAGATGGATCTAGCCCAAGGATTCCATCAACTACGAATCGCCATAGATTGTGTACATTTAACTGCTTTCAGGGGTCCTAATATGTTTTACGAATGGTTAGTTATGCCTTTTGGGCTAACCAATGCTCCAGCATACTTCATAGATTTGATGACCTGTGTGTTTCGGGAAGTGCTGAATAAATTTGTTCTTGTATTTATCGATGATGTCCTAATCTACTCCAAAACCGAAGAAGAATATACTCAACATATTAGAATTGTTTTGGAAATCTTGAGAAGGAACATCTTATTTGCAAAATTTTCCAAATGCCACTTTTGGGTCAGAGAAGTCAAATTCCGTGGCCATATTGTTAATGAAGAAGGAATATCGGTTGATCCTAGCAAAATTTCCGCTATTCTTGATTGGAAACGACTCGCTACTCCAAAAGAAGTTCGAAGCTTTTTGGGTTTAGCAGGTTATTACCGGAAATTCGTTCAGGATTTTTCCAAGATAGCTAGTCCGCTGACTAAGCTAACAATGAAAGATGTAAAATTTGATTGGACTCCAAAATGTGATGAAGCTTTTCAGGAGTTGAAGAAGAGATTAACCACTGCTTCGGTTCTCTCTATTATAAACGGGAATCAGGGATTATCTGTTTATACTGACGCATGTGGTGATGGGGTAGGTGCAGTATTAATGCAAAATGGAAAGGTAGTTGCCTACGCGGGTAGACAATTATGTCCGCACGAGAGAAACTACCCAACCCATGATTTGGAACTTTTGGTTGTTGTTTTCGCCTTGAAAATCTGGCGACACTATCTTCTGGGTAAGAATCTTTTTAGCTTTCTTAACAATTTACGAAATTAATTTAACTTAAACAATATACTTAATGAACTCTTCTTTCCCCAGGTGAAAATTTTGAATTATTCACCGACCATAAACCTTTGAAATATCTCTTCACCCAGAAGGATCTGAATTTGCGACAACAACGTTGGTTGGAATTTCTAGCATCATATGACCTAGATATCCAATATACGCCGGGAAAAGCCAATGTGGTTGTCGATGCTTTAAGTAGGAGACATGCTATTCTTGCATATCTTGTTATCACTCCTACTCTTCTTATAAAGATCGCGAATAAGCAATATGAAGATGAGTTTCTTCAGGGAATTTATAAAAGAATTTGCCAAGGAGAAGACACTAGTTTTGAGATGGATAATAGAGGGGTAATGAGATTAAAAGGCAGGATTTGTGCTCCAGACTTCCCTGATCTGAAACGTGAAGTATTGGACGAATGCCACAAGTCCAAACTTAGTATCCATCCAGGGGTAAATAAAATGTATCGAGATATTAAAAGAACATTCTGGTGGAAAACGATGAAAAGAGACATATCGATTTGTGTGAGTTGTTGTGCTACTTGTCAGCAAATCAAAAGCGACCAAAAGAAAGTAGCCGGTTTACTTCAGCCTTAGGAAGTACCGAAATGGAAATGGGATCAGGTATCGATGGATTTCATCGACGGATTGCCACGAACCAAGAAGGGAAATGAAGCAATTTGGGTTATTGTGGACCGTCTGACCAAAAATGCTCACTTTATTCCAGTGAAATCCACTCGGACTGCAGTAAGCTTGGCAAATATATATATAAAGGAAATTGTTCACCTCCATGGTATTCCCAGCAGTATAGTGAGTGATCGTGACCCGATCTTCACTAGTAGATTCTGGGAAGCATTTCAGGACGCATTGGGAACGAAATTAAATTTTAGTACTGCTTATCACCCACAATCTGATGGACAGACTGAGAGGGTCAACCGAATTTTAGAAGACCTATTGCGTGCTTGCGTTCATGATTTTAGTGGTTCTTGGGAGGACCATTTGCATCTGGTTGAATTCTCATATAATAACAGTTATCAGGCCAATATAGAAATGGATCCTTTCGAAGCTTTATATGGTCGTCCGTGTCGATCACCTACATGCTGGATCGAATTAGGTGACAGACTTGTTCTTGGACCGGATATGATAAAAGAAGCCACTGAGAAGGTAGACTTTATTCGAAAGGAGTTATTAACTGCCTAAAGCCGTCAGAAGAGCTATTATGACCGCCGAAGAAGAAATTTGGAATTTCAAGTTGGAGATTCTGTATTTCTGAAAGTATCTCCGATGCGGGGTGTATTGAGATTCGGGAAAACTGGAAAGTTAGCACCGCGTTATATTGGTCCTTTTCCTATTCTGGAAAGGATTGGTCCTCTAGCACATAGAGTGCAGTTACCCAGCTGGTTGTGTGGCATACATGATGTGTTCCACATTTCTAATCTTCGGAAGTATGTGCACGATCCAGATGATATTATTGAAGAAGTTGCTCAGCAGGATCTCGAGATCACCCCAAATTTGGCAGTTAAAAGAGAGCCGATAAAAATTGTAGATCGTGATGAGAAGCGATTGCGAAACAAAGTTGTGAAACTGGTCAAAGTTCAATGGAGTGGCGATCCAAAGGAATGCACTTGGGAGACTGAGGATAATATGAAGAAATCATATCCCAAATGCAGAATAGACATCTCGGCTTAAATTGTCAGTCATTTCTTTATTTTCCTAAATTCATATATTCTTTGTTTGCGTTCTCTCTCTTTCAATTTCGAGGACGAAATTTTCTTAAGGAGGGGATATTGTAACATCCCAGAATTTATTAAATTAAATTTGGCAACTTATTTAAAATTATTTGGGATTTTAATTTTAAAAGTTTTAAAACAAATAAAATACGTGTTGATTTAAATGAATAAAACTTCAGATTCTTTTGAAAATTAAATCACTTGAATGTAACATTATATATATACATTGAATTTGAATTTTTAGTTAAAATAAATGTATGAAGTGAATAAAATATAAACAAAAATATACTTACCAAATAATACAAATAAATTATATATATTACATTCAAATATAGACATAAGAAAGAAAGAAAAAACTAAAACAAGACTCTTCCATATAACAAAGTAAAGTAAATTTGTATTAAAAATAAAAAAATAAAGTAAGATTGCTGTAAATACAAGTATCAAAGAAGCATTGCATTACATGCTTCCATTTAATGCTCTCATTAAATGCCATCTACTCTCAGCCCATAAACAAGAATCACATCAGCCAATTTAAAGCATGGTTTAGTTTCTTTTATATACCTTAACTTGTACTTGCTTCAGTAAACCTCAGCTTACACACAATCTCTTATATATACACACCAATTTATCTCTTTTATTTCCGTTCAACAAAATTTAGCAAAGAACGGAAATTTAAAAAGAAAAGCAAATATCACTTTATATTCAAGTTGAAAACAACTTGTTGAAGGAAGAAAAGGAGAGGCAGATCAAACTGCAGTTGCAAAATAATTTTAGTCTCTGCTCATCAATATATTCATGTGAGTAAACTTACACTTTTAAGTTTAAGTTTTAATCACAACAGTATAGGCTATTCATGTAATTTTATGTGTTGTTTGTGATTTATCTTTGAAAACAATCCTGTATATATATAGGATGTTCTGTATACTTTATCACCCTGTTTATTGATTACAGGGTTAAATGTTTATTCAAATTCGAATTTATTTCATCAAATCGTTATAAAGCTTTAGATTTTTCGACAAAGCAAGATGTCTAAACTCAGGTTAGGATTTTTTAAAAATTTGTTTTCAAACAAAAAAAGTGAACTATGCTCTGGGATCAAGTTCTTCAGACAAACAAGAATTTTTTTTGGTAAATATGATTTCTGTAAAATGCTAATTCGAATGTATAACCTGAATCCTAACTGAAAGATAAGATTTTTGAAACAGGAATGGGAATTTTTAGTGATAAATGCTTTGAGCAGTTTATAAATGAATAGGGTATGCCTTTTGATCAATTTCTCGTAATCAAATAGATTTTGGACGTTGTAAATTCGTGTGAAGCTAGTTTGCAACTCAATAATGTTAGGAAAAATGTTGAAAAAATTAATTATTGCAAGAATTTTGGGTACGAGATCAAGTTAGGGTTTTAAGAACCAGTGCGCATTCATGTCAGAAAACATGGTGTTGCGCCATAAATAGGCGATCGGACTTCGAGCCTCCGGTGGGGATAGGAGCATCTGGTCAAGGCGAAGCTTCAGCCGAGTTTTCGCGGCCTCTAGTGGCCATAGGAGGTGGCGCGGGTTGGTTTTATGGTGAGGTGCTGTTGGGTTCAATTGATCGAGATGACTCGATTTCATTCTCGAGGTCAATTCAAGTTTATGGGTGTTCGAATCGATTTGGGAGATGAAGCGCGACTTGTTGATGGTCACGACGGCCATCGGTGAGGCAGCGATCCACCGTGCACGTGCACGATGGTGTTGGTGTCTGAAATTTGGGTATGGGTAATTGAAGCAGTGGGAGCTCGAGTTAAATCTCGAGTAGAAGCACATTTTGCATCAGGGTGGACTCGTGTGCGCGAGTGTATACGGCTGTGTTGAGTTAGGCGTTTAACTGGAAAAAAAAGAGAAAAAAAAAAGAGAAGAAGAAAGAGAGCGCGGGGAAGAAGGGAGAAAGCACGGGAAGATTGAAGAACTGCACGGGGTCAAACCCGAGGCACTTGGGGTTTAGCTCGGTAGGGTGCTATCTTGAACCTTGGAGTTAGTTAAAGTGTAAATGTAATTCAAATAATTAAAAATCCAAAATTGTTTTAAAATGGTAAATTAGTATTAACAATTAACTGTTTTGAGTTGAGAACTTGCTTTCAAGTTAATTAATTAACAAATATTTAACAACGTTTCAAAAATCTAATTAATATTTTAAATAAATAATTAAATTAAGATAATTTAAGTTAGTTAATGTTTAAACTTGTTGTAGTAGAAATAAATTTCTGAATAAGAAGATTTCTAAATGTTAAATCAGATAAATAACAAATTATTTTGGAAAACCATGGATGATTAAATTAATAATTATAATTAACTAAATAATTAAGGATTTTTGTCATACTTGAAGATTGGTTAATTAACAATCAAGTATCTGATTAATTTGTAAATTAAGAATTGTTAACTTGATAATTCAAGTTGATTAATTCAAAATTGATAGTTAAATTAAGATAATTTATTAAGGAATAATAAATTAACATAGTCAATTGAGATTTAATTAATTTGTCATTACGAAGAATAAATCATTGGTATTAAATAGTAGATAAAAGTAATCAAGTGGATAATTTAATTAAATCACATTGAACTTAAGTTGAAGATGATTGACGATTATCGGATATTGTGTTCTGAATCTGTATTGCTATTGTGATTGTGATGCGTAGTGCTTTGTGTTGAACTCTGATTGTAATTTAAGTCTATATTGGGGTGAACACCCTTTGCCCGTAAAATGGCATTTAAACTTCGATGCGACAGGGAGTCAGATTTCAGTTAGTTATCCAAAACCCACATCGAACTCTGAATTTAAATCTTTGTGATTGATATATCCACGTGTTTTAAAAATTTAGCGCTCACTATTCGGTTAAGCCGGGAGAGGACCTTGGTGTCACATGACCCATTCCAAATAGTGATACGTCGAAATGGAGATCAATGAAGACCGGTGGTGAAGACCGGGTGTCTTCGAAAATGATAGGATAACCTATCGATTGTCTCTGCACTGAGTTGCTCCGGTATAGAGATTCCCTAAGTGATGGGAAGTCTGATCGGGATTGTGGATACCCGGATTGCAAGGGCTTCTTTGGAAGTGCCTTCGGTTCTGTTCGAACCCGGAACAGACTTGTATGGTTGTGTGTCTGACACTACACTTTGAGATATAAAGCGGATTTCTTTCAAATACGTATCTGTGGTGGCGGAGAATTTATTCTTTTAGCTTAACACCCTTCTCTGAGACGTACGAGCTCAGAGGTTATGTAATTGAAGGTTATCAGCAATATACTCCCAATTTGGTAGTGTGGCATGCTAAGTGTTGCTGTGTGTTGATGATCATTGGTTGATCATTTGTGATCAAAGCAAGGCTTTCGTGTAAAGCATAGCTTTGTGGACGAGACCTCATCGGACCTCACAACCCGAAAATGGTCTAAACAGGAAAGATGCGGCAAGGTTATGAGGGTCGCGCCCTTTAGGGTATGTCATTTCCTTCTGGAAAAAGGTGATGTCATGGTATGGAGCCCGGATATTACCTGTGTGGTAGCTCCAATCTCATTTACTGTGTGGTTGTTGCTTTGGATAGAGGGCCCTCTGATAAAGGTCCCAAAGGACCGGGAGGTGGCATATTCGTGTAGTAGTTACCTAGTTACAAAGGTAACCCGGCCTTGTGTTAGCAGAGAGCTGGTTAAGTTCTCGGGACGTCCCGCCAGAGGCGATCTAATGTGGCAGTAGGAAGTTCCTTAGCCTGACCATTTGTTGGAAATCCAAAAAAACCATACGAGCCCTGTACGGTTTTAGTTGTATAATCTGCCATGCAGCGTGACGGTAACCTTCCACAAAACATGGTAGCTATAGTAGGCATAGTTCGGAATATCTATACTGGCTAAGATTAATATTCTATTTTCGAAATGCTTTCTACATGATGCACTAGAAATAATATCAAAGAATTCTTTTTTCTCGTACCAAGCATATTTAACTGTCATATGAAGAAATCTCCTCCAATTCTGCGTTTGCATTGTGTGTGTGGCGGGAGGTCTTATGGTAGTTCCATTTTTAAAAGCATACCGAAATTTCTTTTATAAATCTAGTTTCTTTAAAAGTATCTATTGTTTTTTGTTTACTCACACCAGTCCCATGACTGATCCGGAGTTTATTGTTTTCTTTCCTAAACTCTGGGTGCCCATTATTTCCACACGGGCAGCCTAGTAGCAGGTTTCCGTATTTTGGAGTAGCAGTATTTTGAAGCTTTCATCTTGGAGATATCTTACGAGAATTTGGAGATTTCAGGTGTTTAGCTTTTGGAAGTTCGTTATCACCTCTTTCATTTGAGGACTTTTGGATATATAATCACTGTTGTATTGTCATGATGTTGTATTTGGAGTTGTGGTGTATGTATTATATACTCTGATATAGTATGGATATTATGTTAATGTTGTAAATGTGATGATATTTATGATATTGATTCTGTTCCGTTGTTTTATATTCATCTAATTGTTGTTATAAGCTCCGGTGATGCGAATTTGATGTCGTTTATCAGACGTCGAGTTTGGGTCGTCACATTCATGTACTGAGAAACCTCCATGGAAATCCATATGCGAACGTACCCTAGTGGTTTTTGTTGTATTTCTAATATTGTTGTGTTGTGAGATGCAAGCAACGTGATTTTTTCTGATTATATTCAACACCCTAGACATTATCCCTTATATTACCATAAGTATTTATTAGATGTTTTGGTTCTTTTGACTGGGGAGCCATTTTAGTGATTCGGGTGGTCTCAAAAGATACCATTAAGTGGGCACATTTTTCTTTAGTTTATCACATCAGACTTACGTCTGACTCTTGGTTTGATCTTTCCCTTATTTCCTTAAGTGTTCTTTCAAGCGGTTTGAGAAAGTTGGGTTTTCATTAATATTCTTTGGAGCTTCAGGAAATGAGTCGGATGCTTTCACCTACTGTTGTATTCTTATTTCTGTTGCACTACTAGTATGTTATATCAATAATTATGAGGACGGACATTTATAGTTGTCCAAGCTAATGATAGTACTTAGGATTGTAACTCTGAAATGTTATGTATCTTATTATGACACTTTATACTGTCATTTTGATATTATAAGTTATCGTTTTGCCATGAGATTCTGATGTTGTATTCTTTCTTCCTTGTTTCTTCCCATTTTATTTTCATTTACTTTAACAATCTACCTTTCCAGCACTTGGGTGGTCAAAAGAATACCATGGACGTATTAGTGTTGACATTTGGGGGTCGAAAATGTAGGGCGTTACATACTATCTCAAAACATCTTGACTAGAAAAATTAAAACAAGTTCTTCATTATGATAAATTTCTCATGATTACAACACATTGTAATTACTATCATATAACATATCATTTAAGAATTTTCGGTTTAATATACTTTAAATTAGTTGCTTATAATAAATTAGAAATCAAACAGCTCTATTGTGGACAAGATAGGTTATCGAGTAAGATACATATAACACATAATTGCATCTAGGGTATACTCAAACTTTATCAATCTCCCACTTGCGCTTAGGGTATATTATGGAATCTTATTCCAACTCCTTTGATCTGTTTTCTCAAAAACTAATCGGTCAATCCCTTAGTGAATGGGTATGTTTTATTGTTTTATTGTCTACTCTGCTAATTAACTATATCCAATGTCGATAAACTTTCTTTATCATATGGAACCCATCGCATTATGTTTTTCGACTTCTAGCGAGCTTTAAGCTCTTTTACGGACTATATCACTGCATTATTATTATATAAAAATGTCATAGAATTCTTAACATTTAGAATCACTCATATCTCAGTTATAAATTTATGCATTTATTTATACTTCTTTTATCATAGCCCTATTTACGGCGAATTAGCATTTGGTCAAACCAGCAACTACTTATTTTTCAAAAATTTATAATTTGAAGTACTTAACATAAGATTGAACAAGATATTGGGATTGACATACTACATTGGATATCACTTACGAAGTTGGAGTCCATGACTCCTTCATAAAGAATTCATTGTTTTTATAAAAAATTCTTTAGTATTTTGTAAATACTCAAGAGCACTAAACTGTCATATAGTGGTCTTAATTCGGATTTAATACTTCCTCTATATATCAAATACATAAGTGATATGCGATATTGTAGACAGTACATCATGTATGATAATTCCTGTTGCCAATACATAAGAAATCCATCTTACATGCTCCATATTAAACGTTTTAATATAGAACATATGTATATCGTTTTAGGGCAATCCCAACATCTTTATATTGATAATAAAAGATGTCAAGTTCAAATTTAATATCGAGTACTAACAACTAAATTAAAATGATTTTAACATGAGCACATCGCTAACAATCATAAGCTTATTGTTTAGTTATAGGTTTGAAATATTTTAGTACCTTTATTGCGCTTTCTTACAGTCACGAGCTTCATTAACATTTTGACTAAATTTCAAACTATTTGATTTCTTTATCAAAATACTTGCTTAAATTTTATGATTATTGAGTGATACTTTAGTATGAATTCTTAAGTCATATATATTAGCCCACAAACTCAGAATCATTACGACTAATTTCGAGACACTTTGGTTATTAAGTATAAAAGACAAATTCTAGATCATTATTCAGAAATTCTGTTTCAACTTAAAATCGTATCAAACGATAATTTATGAGTAAAATCTGAATTAACTTAAGCACAATGAATTATGTTATCCATAAAATATTCTCAGAAATGGAGTATGAAAGAAGAAACTTGAAAGCATTGGCAAAAATCTGAAATCATCAAGATGATATGGTTAATAGTAGCTTCCGACGATGGGCTTCCGACAAGGAGCTTTCGATGAGGTCGAAGGCTATGATTCAAAGTCCATATGCAGGGCACTTTCTCCTCATATCCCAAACCATGCATGGCATTTAGTTCTGAATCATTATATGCACGTTGGACAAGTTTTCCTAGTAATCAACCCTTTCGTAAGCATATATATCCCTTCGAAACGGTTGGAGCCACCTTTGTCCATTAGGGAAGTGCTAAACACATATTGGCATAAGGTTGCAGTGCTCCAAGTCACTACAGGCAAAAGGAGGTTTGGTTTCGATAACATCAATGACAAGCATCTAAATCAACCGTAAGGCACATCAGCATTCAAGTCAAAGAGCACAGCAACAAACCCTTCGATAACATTGAAAGGTTATCAGACAATCCCATTCGACAAGGTTGAAAGGAAACAAAGCAAGAGAAGTTTAATCTCAAGCGGCAACAACAAAAAGACAAAATCCTTTTAACACACCTTTCGACAACATCGAAGGGTACAATGAAGAAGACAATTCTTGAAAATCAATAAAGGTGAAAGGTTAGGAGAGAATGAAGGAATTGCTAAAGCATGACAAAGAGGACCAACCTTTCGACAAGGTCGAATGAATCATAAGGGCAAGTGAGGAGCAAACCTTTCGACAAGGTCAAGGGGCTTATAACAGCATATGAAGAGCCAACCTTTCGATAAAGTCGAAGGGTTCACAATGGCATATAGAAGGCAGACCTTTCGATAAGATCGAAAGGTACTGGAAAGAATAAGGAAGACAAACCTTTCGACAAGGTTGAAAGGTTCATAGTGGCATATGAGGGGCAAACCTTTCGACAAGATTGAAAGGTTTATAACTGCATATAAAAGAGGAACCTTCCGACCCGGTCGCGAACATGGAGTCAAAAGTGGAGCCGCCTGCATCTATAAATAAGACCCAAGGGGTCACGTTTTGGGGGATCCGAATTCACTCATTCTAATCTTGTAACTTCTTAATAAAAGTATTGTAACCCTAATTGGGTGTTGATTTGGGGAATTTAATAAAATAGAGTTTCTCATCGGTTCAGTATCACCGAAAAGTTCTTATCGACAAGGCCGACAACGCTTATAATACAATTAACTACTACAACCTTTTGAAGCCTTCAACTCAACGGTTTAAACCCTTCGACAAAGTCGACAACTTAACTGGATCAACGTTAACAAAAACCTTTCGAAATCATTGGCTCATGATTTAAACATTTCGACAAGGTTTACAATACATTTGGCCTAAACATCATTGCAAACTTTCAAAGTAATTAACTTTGAGGCTTAAACCTTTAGATTAGGTCAAAAGTGCTTATGCTATAACAATATCAGTAACCTTTCGGAGCTATAATCCAAGTGGTCTAACCTTTCCACTAGGCCAAGTTTGCTTTTTAAGTATAGATACCTGAACTTACAAGGCTTAATCCAAAAAAAGACAGCTCCCATACCTTTCGACAAGGACCAAATCTACTTCATTAAAGTGATCTAACCTTTCAATAAGGTCGAAAGCTTCTACATATCCGCCAAGGAGTTTGATATTATGCCTAAACCCAAAGAGGGCTATCATCCTAACCTTTCGACAAGATAAAACTAACCTTTAAAGGACGAACTAAAGGGACTTCAACCTAACCAAAGAGGAAAACTTTTGCAAGAGACCTCATACAAGTTCAACGAAGATAAAAGGTTATCTAATCCAAGGACCAAATCTTTCGACGACATCAAAAGGTCCATTTCAAGAATTAACAACAAGAAAGGCTAAATTTCAAAGAAATTCTTTAGGTTATCACACCCTACATTCAAATATGTTTAACCGTTCTTCTTGGAATAACTTTGGGTGTTGACAAGAAATCTTGTTAACAAGGATTTATTAACTGATAAGGTTAGATTGAAAGGCAATCCTTAAAGGTATCACTCCCTTTATTCACCAAAGAAGAAATCCATCCTTCTTAACATTATTTTTGGGGTGTTGACAAGAAATCTGGATAGCATTTTTGGAGCTAGGATGAGGGCTAGAACCTCCACTCTTTTATAGCATTCATCCCCGATCAATTGCATAAAGAGCCTTGACTAAAGAGGAGTATGGTAAAAGCTAATAGTAGTAACAATAATCCAAATGAAGAGGCAATATTACAGTCAACCTTTAAAGGTCACATGTTCTCAAATCCTAACTTAGGCAATATAGAAGTAGGATAATCTTCAACCCTAACAAAATTGGAAAGCAATGTGATCAAGGTACAGAATTAATGGCCACAAAAGATAGTAATAAAGGAGTATTTAGAAAGAGCTTCAACCTGGGAATTAATAAAGATTATGGAACGAGAGGATGAAATGCAACCTCCAAATGAGATAGAAGACCAAGGGTAAACCGAGACAGTCAAGTAAGTAAATCACTTGAACAATCGTATAGCTTTATCCAAGAAAACAATAAGAGTAGTCATAGAGATGAGACTAACCAAAATGACAAGCTACACCATATAATGGTAAATTCACCAAAATGACAAGCAACAAATCTTCTCCCACATATCCAAATTCCTTCGCTAAAATATAATGGAACAACTGATCCAGATGATATATTGTAGTTTTGAAAATTGGATGAACTTATACAATGCTTCAGAGGCAGTTCGCCATAAAAAAAATTCTATCATCTTTCAAGGAGCAGCAATCAAGTGGTATAGGAGTTACCGAATGGAAACTGTCTATCCGTGGGAACAATTTGGTTACAACTTTGTGGCTTAATTTTCTATATTCAGAGATACAACTATGGACTTTAGTTTACTAGCAACCATCATACAAAAACTAGAGGAATTGCTTGGTGAATATTTGAATAGATTCAACACAGAAGCATTAAGAGCAGAAAGTACAACTGATAGAGAAAAGCTCATTGCAGTTCGTTCAAGATTGATTGAACAAACTCCTTTCTATAAGGACCTGGATGCAGAGACTTACAATATTTCTTTCTCCGAGCTGATAAATTTATTCCAATGGACGAGATGCACCATGCTAAGAAAGAATTTCATCAATAATCCAAGAAAGAGAAATTTGATCTCAAGCGCTTTGACAAAAGGCCAAGGGAAGGTGAAAACCCGAAGGGGAGTCGAAGAAAGAATTCCAAAATGTTGTGCAATTTTGAATAAACTCCTCTCCTACATATTCGCTAAGATGAAAAGAAATGAGAATTTTACTGCACCGCAAAAAGCTCGGAGTGCCGTTGAGCCAAATAGAGGAGGAAGTTACTGCGAGTACCATAAAGCAAATGGATATGAAACTGTTGAATGTCGTGTCTTATCAGATAAAATTCAAGCCATGGTCGGGTCGGGATTTTTACAAGAGTTCGTCGGAGAAACTTGAAAGACATCTTATTCAAACTAAGAGGAAAACAATTCGGTAACTCCAAAATGCAGATTACTATCAAATCATGAGGACTTGCGATATCAGTTCAACTATGAACTTTCTCTCCTTCTTTTCATAGCTCTTTAATTTGATTTGTATTTCCGTTCATACTTAAATTTGTATTGTGTATTTATCATGTACTGATTAAACTTTGAGTGCAATTACAGGTAAAAAAACAGAATCAAACCGATGCACTCGACAAACTCTGAGATCATGACAAATTCCTGACTACTTGAAGAGAACAATCCAAATTCCAGACACAACATCAATACAAATATTTCATTCAACACAATACAAAGGCTTTCCAATAAGAAATGTTGAACCACTGCCAAACTCAATACCGATTTAGAAGAAATTCATTATACATCAAACCTATTTTTAGCAAATGATTTTAAAAGGAAATTTCTTAAATAGTTTTTTTAAGAAAACTATTTTCAATTATCCCATGGCCTGGGAGAAACAAATACTTATTTATCCCAAAAGCAGATTTATGCAATCAATGTGAGATATTTTATAGCATTAATAAATGCATATAAAACAGTTCAAACCAAGTAATTTCAATGTTTCAAAGTTTAGTAAAATTATGGGTGGAGGAAAGCCTATTCATAACCTTTTCAAGAAAGATTTTGCAAGCACAAAAAGTTTATTGGAACTCAAACTAGAGAATCCTAGTCTCAGCTAAAAGGCTGTTAGTTCATGAATCATGACATTCTAGTCTCCTATTTGAGATTCGTGTCTCCATTACGAGAACAACAAGAAAATTCTTGCAAAAGACTACATTGAGAAAAACTCTTTCATCAAAGGGATCCATGAACCCAAACTACTTTTTCGAAGGAAACTCTTCAATATAATAGAGGGGTTTAGTTACAAAATTCTTTCTCTTAAAGGAGACTCCATTTTTATTGGCCAAAAATTATTTTCATATATAAATACTCAAGCTTAAAATGATATTCCATAGAACCTCCTAGAGGGAGGGACATAAACCCACCACGCTATTCTATGGGACCTCTAAGAGGGAGGGACATAAGCCAACGATGCTATTCTATAGCATCTCTTGGAGGGAGAGATCGAACTCCTAACGTCAAAACCACCTCTTAGGGGATGGGTGAAGGTAGCACCCATTAGCGGCTATCTTGAGGAAGGTCAGCTAAGTATATATCCCTTTAACACAAGGGAAGCCCAAAGAGAGGCTCATCAAACAATGGACTAAGATGTCTAAACCCAAAGAGAGGCTTATCAAAAAGAGGACTGAGACGTCCAAGCCCGGCGAGGGCTCCATATAAAAGAATAAAGATAAAGGTATCTACAACTTAAGGAAAAAGTTAGAATCCAAGAGAATAAAGGGTTAGAGAAAGAAATCTATCTATCAACTGGGACAAAGTTGAAATCCTGAAAAGAAATGTAAACATATGCAATAGGACAAAGGTGACCATAATATAACTGAAAATAGGCAAAGAATCTAGAATTATTTCCAAAAGAGACAAGATATGAATTAGCGAATCCTAGAACATCTATTGCCTGATCAAAGGACTAATGAATCCGCATCCTTGGAGATGACAGAAGACAAGAAAAGAGATAAAAGAGTTCCTTGGCATGGTCAAAGGTCAAAATATATACAAAAGCCAAAAGAGCGGAATAGATAGTAAAGTACCGCTAATGGTAAAAAAGATTACAAGTAAACCACTACAGAGTTCCCAAAAACAGTGTGATCCCTTTGAACAAAAGAAGTATATAAGGAACCAATACTCTAATTAGTTACGAGGCTTTACAGATACGACCCAACTCCAATATATAAACTTTACTAACCCATAGGTCTAGGGATTTGTTTTTCAGACTTACTAAATTTATTATAGCTAGACAGGTTTCTAATTTTGACATTGAATGAATTTCAAGTGATTTATTTGTCAATTCGGATCCTAACAAGATTTTGGTTAGATTCCTGATTTTATGAACAGTCAATTCCCTATTTGTAAAGATTCCATTCATGATGATTTATTGTTTTCATTGACTTTATGGTGACTTACTAATTTCGTTAGAGAATTTCTAAAAAGGTTTCATATCGAATTTCTAGTATCAAGGTTTCCCAATTCCTTCATTAGTTTTTGAGATGATTTGCTGATTTAGTATTCATGATTTCTTTGGTAAAACATTGTGGTAATTTCTTGCTGAATTATTGGTTTAACGAGTTTCCATTTTCGCCATTGATTTCTATGATGGTTCATGAATTTTACATGTTACAATTCCGTATTGAATTTTTGCGACGTTTTCTTGTTGATTACTCGTTTCTTGAGTTCATGATTTCTTGATCCCGTTTATTGAGTTTCTATGATAATTTATGATTTTGTTGTTGGTCTTCTGATTTTGAATAAGAGTGGATGGGTTTCAGATCACATTTTTGATTCTTGATCTGTAATTCCTTTATTTAATGGAATTTAAGCTTCCTTACTGATTTCGTGATGATTAATGAATTTGGATGATCTTTTATTAGAATTTTGAATTAATGTATTCTGGAATTACTTGATGATTTATGGATTTCATGTTTCCTTATTGAGTGTTTTGCAATCCTTTATAAGATTCCTGATTTAATGAATTCCGAGATTTTCTTATGAATCTTTATAATGATTTGTGAATTTTGCATTATGATTTGTGAATTTTGCATTCTCAATGAAGTTGAGATAATTTCTTATTAGATTTTTGATATAGTGAATTTCGGATTTCCTAGTTGACATTCATAATTACTCACGAATTTTATGCTCTACACTTCCTTTGAAGAATTCGGATGATTTCCTGCTTGTTTTTCTGATTTGTTGGAATCATATTTTCCTTTGGATTTTGGTGTGAATTTATGATTTTCCTATACCCGAATGCCTTATTGAAATTTTAGATCCCTGGATTTAAAATTCTTGTATTTCCTTAATTATTCTCATGATGATTTATGGATTTCATATTTTTATTGTTCTTATTAAGGTTTTGATAATCACGATTCAAATTTGTGATCGAGTGAGTTCTGAAATTACCTTGTTGGTTTCCCAGATGACTCATGGATTTCTTATGCTTGATTTTCTCATTGAATTTTGGCTAATCCTTTGTGAATTGACCGATTTCATGGACTTTAAGACTTTCTTGTGGGTTTCCACAACAATTTATGAGTTTCACATCTCTGATTTTCTTATGAGACTCTTATTGGGTTCCTATATAAGTTTTGCATTCTGCTATTGAATTTTGTGATTATCTGTGATTATCCATTGAATTTAAGATTTGATTTCATTATGAGATCTTTATGACACCAAATGGAATTATTTTAAAACTATTTTCTATTTCCTCACTAATTAGGAATTATTAGCTCATGGCGTAAGGAACGAGTTAACCCAAGGAGGGAATACACGGAGAATATAGCTGATTCTCCTAGAGCTCATTTTATTAGATTGTTTTCTGCAAATCGGGTGATTTTATTCCACACTCTTAACCATGTATATCTCAGAATATATTTTATACGAAAAAATTGGCAAACAATACCTTAAGCTTTAACTCTACAAATTTATGATTACTCTTAAGTCTTCTTAATGGGATTACGAATTTAATTGAGATTCTTATCTATTTCGCAAGAAACAAAGAACGGGGTTCATTAGAGTTTTTGTCCTAAGGAACAAAAACTTCTTTCATACAAGGGAGGCTAAATTTTATCTATAAAATATTCTCAGAAATAGGAGTATGAAAGAAGAAACTCAAAAGCATTGGCGAAAATCAGAAAGCATCAAGATGATCTGGTTAATCGTGGCTTCCGACGAGGGGCTTCCGACAAGGAGCTACCGATGAGGTCGAAGGTTATCTGTCAAAGTCCATATGCAGGGCACTTCCTCCGCATATCCCAAACCACACAAGGCATTTGGTTCTGACTCATTATATGCACGTTGGAGAAGATTTCCTCGTAATGATTCGAAATCATATATAGCCTTTCGAAATGGTTGGAGCCACTTTCGTCCATTAAGGAAGAGCTAAACACCTATTGGCAGAAGGTTACAGTGCTCCAAGTCACTCAAGACAAAACAAGGTTTGGTGTCGATAACATTAAAGACAAGCATCCAAATCAACCATAAGGCAAACCAGCATTCAAGTCAAAGGGCACAACAACAAACCCTTCGATAATGTCGAAAGGTTATCAGATAATCCCTTTCGACAAGGTCGAAAGGAAAAAAGAAAGAGAAGTTTAATCTTAAGCAGCAAAAATAAAAAGACAAAATCCATCCAGCACGCCTTTCGACAATGTCGAAGGGTACAATGAAGAAGACAATTCTCGAAAATAAAGGCAAAAGGTTTGGAGAGAATGAAGGAGTTACTAAAGCATGACAAAAAGGACCAACCTTTCGACAAGGTCGAAAGGATCATAAGGGCAAGTGAGGAGCAAACCTTTTGACAAGGTCAAGAGGTTTATAACAGCATATGAAGAGCCAGCCTTTCGATGAAGTTGAAGTGTTCACAATGGCATATAGAAGGCAGAACTTTCGACAAGATCAAAAGGTTAATGAAAGAACAAGGAAGACAAACCTTTCGACAAGGTCGAAAGTTTCATAATGGCATATGAGAAGAAAACCTTTCGAAAGCTCGAAAAGTTCGTAGCTGCATATAAAAGGGAAACCTTCCGACCCAGTCGAGAGCATGGAGTCAAAAAGGGGCCGCCTGTATCTATAAATAAGACCTAAGGGGTCACATTTTGAGGGATCTGAATTCACTCATTCTAATCTTGTGACTTCTTAATAAAAGCATTGTAACCCTAATTGGGTGTTGATTTGGAAAATTTAATAAAATAGAGTTTCTCATGGGTTCAATATCACTGAAAGTTTCTTGTCGATAAGGTTGACAACACTTCTGATACAATTAACTACTGCAACATTTCAAAGCCTTCAACTCAACAGCCTGAACCGTTCGACAAGGTCAATAACTTCATTGGATCAACGTTCACTGAAACCTTCTGAAATCATTAACTCTATGACCTTTCGACAAGGTTGATAATACATTTGGTCTAAACATCAATTGCAATCTTTTGAAGTGATTAAATTTGAAGCTTAAACCTTTCGACTAGGTCAAAAGTGCTTATGCTATAACAATATCAGTAACCTTTTGTAACATCCCTCTATTTTGAGGCTCAAAACCAGTGGCTACGGATGCTGCAGTCATCCATAGTTATTAATCTTCGACGATCAAATATGGTGATGCTAGATACAATGATACACAGATCATAGCAACATGGAAAAAATTTAGCAATTCAAATACACATTTCCAAATTCAAATCAATACAATATATGTTCATTACATAATCTCAAATTAGCAAAATATAATTAGTACAAATATACCAAGAGGGACATATAAAGATGCCCCCTTAGTTGATCAGAGTATATAGTAAGGCTAATAAATCTGCCTTTACAAACAAAACACATAGCGGTAATAACTCAAAATATCCATCTGCCTCCTGCACCTCCGAAAGCTTTATTCATTAAAGAAGAAAACCTGACAACCTTAAATCTCAAACTACTCAAAATCAATTGAGTACCCGAGAGTTTAAGGGAGAAAAAAACTTTGAGTCAAACATAAAGCCTAATATGAATAATAATCTAACATCTCAATCCTTTTTAGGTCTAGTGATATCACGTCGCTTAGCAGAATGGGTTTTCCCTTCACTAGCATCCTAAAACCTAATAAAGCCATATACTGTGCTCCCGCATCCACAATGGTTAAAACATACATTTTCAAAATATTATGATGATATGCATACTAGAAAATAATTAGGATTTCTCATTCTCAGTTTAGTCTAACACCCTATCATAATTATAGTTTCTTGGGTCACTATTAACCTTTTTAGTTTTCATGGGATCATTAAGAATTTATAGGCTCCTGCCAGTTAACTTAATCAATTCATGGGTCTTCCTGAACCTATTAGTCTTTCCAATAAATAATCACCATCTCCTAGTTTTCATGGATTTACTAGGAACCTATGGATTTATTCAGTAACTCACTTCACATCCTAGTTTTCATAGGTTGACTAGGAGCCTACTAATACTTCTATTAGCTGCATTTTTATCGTAGTTTTCATGGGTTAACTAGGAACCTATTGACTGATATCAATTCTTAGTCCGGATATAGTTTTCATGGGTTCGCTATAAACCACTTAGCTCATGCTAGTCCTTAATATATAATTTTCATGGCTTAACTACGAATCTGTTGGTTTCCTCCAATAACTACTTTATCATAGTTTTCACGGGTTTACTATGAACCATTTGGTTTATGCCAATAACTACTTTATCATAGTTTTCACGGGTTTACTATGAACCTTTTGGTATGCACCAATAACTATAAAGTTTAGGCATCCTATATTTTTAGTCACCCTGACTCCATGGATGCAATTCTACTCATTCAGGAGTTTAAGTAATTTTATATTCGCTATTGAGTTAACCTAAATGGTTCTTCAACTCCTTTTTCCCCAAAATACAGTTATGGGTTGTCATGTGAATATATACATAATTGAAGAAGTAAAATAGCAATTTAAAAATACCACTCATGTGGGTTTAAGGTCCTTGAAATACATTTCATAAAACATAGTTAACACCTCTTAACTTATATTTTTATCAAGGAAATACTTCTTCAAAGTCTTATACTTAAAGTTATCACAAAACTCTTTTATATAAGCCGTGGGTTCTCCATAAAAAAAATATAGAGCATGGGTTTTTAAGACCTTTCGAAACCATTGAAAAGAAAACTTTTCGAAAGCTTGAACAACAATAAATACCTTTTAAAACCCAACCCTTCGACCTTGTCAGAGGGTATCCTAAATCCTTTCAAAACCAAACCCTTCGACCTTGTCTAAAGGTCTTCAAAACAACATTTTGAATCCAAACACTACAGCTAATATACTATATTACAACATCAAAAAAAACATTATAATAGGGATTTCACAATCTTTTTGCAAAAGTAGTATTAAACAAAATTGTAATAGAGCCAGCGACTTTTACAACGTTTTCTGATGTTGCAAAAAACGTTGTAATAAGTACAATTACAACTGTATTTAGATGTTGCAAAATGATATTTACAACTTTTTTAAAATGTTGCAACATATTTTTTACAACCTTTTATAAGTTTTTTGAAATATATACAACTCTAAAAAGATTAAAAAATTAAATAGACATTTCAACTACCGACTTTATCTTAAATTCTACTATAGAATTAAAATTTCAAAAATTGAAATACATAAAATTCATCGATTCAAACAACACTTTACATATAAAATAATATTCACACTTTACATATAAAATAATATTCAGTTCACTTACAATAATCAAACAATAATGTTACAACGCTCACATAAAAGTTTCCTTAGATACAATGGGTGATAACCGAAGATTAGAGGCAAATACAACTCGAAATTTCATAATCTCCCAAAAAAATAGTGAAGAGTTTTATTCTTCATCGTCCTTTTTCTGCTTCTTGCATTTGACCTTTTTGAATTGCTGAATAAATACGTGAATGGACACAAATCTGTCTTTCTTCGCTGGATGGGAGTTGCTGTCCTTCCACATAACCACACCACTAAATATTCATCATATAAAACAATACCGTCAGTTTTTACATGTAATTTTGCAATTTCATTTTCATATCTATATAGTATGATATAGCATATATTTTGTGATTTTTTAAAATATGCCATATACATATAGGACTATAAAAATAATCAGTACGATGATAACAAGCAACAACTATTTATATTTTTCATCAATTACCATTTGGACATATGTTTCTGAATATTACAGGATTCAAAACCAATACCAATAAGAAGCTTTCAGTGCAAAGTTCCTAGGCTTTATATTGAAATTCTTAGGTATAATTTTAATACCGACAACCTATACAGTGAGATATACATGACATTTCAAACAATAGTAACTAATATCAAAAAGATAAATCAATTCAATATAACAGCGATGGATGAATAAGTTAATAATTCTGTAAAATAAAGAACGCAAGAAGCAATAACATTGACATTTGAAGTCCAAAATTTACTTTGCATGGTTTGGAAAGGTAAATTGAAAGAATGAATGAATGAATTGATTTTCATGAAATTGACAAAATGTGACAACAATTATGTGCATCTTACAGAACTTTGTATAAGATATACTTAGTAATTATAAGTCTACCGCATCACAAATGCATACATATTTATTATTTTATTGAGGTGTTCAACATGTCGAACTGTGAAATAGCCAATGTAAAAATTTGTGTTGTCAAACTTAGAAGAAATGTGCTACTAGAGTCGAGATAAATAGAGTTAAAAGCCATAACTAATGTACATAATTGCACTAGCAAATTAAGGCTTTTAGAAAAAAGCATTTAGTCATATTATAGCCCAACTGAATGTATAACTTTTAATATAATGGAAACTGAACATACACAAAGTGCTTTAGTTCAATTACCAAATATATTTTTTATTATGTTTCCTCTAATTGTCCATAAGTTTTCAACGCAAAATATCAATGCATTGTACTTTATGTAGCATATTTTTATCTTGTTATGTTACACAATTGAACAATAAACTATCGTATGTTTCAAAACTCTTGTCCTATATAATCAAGACATTCAAGGGTAACTTGTTTTATAATGAGTGATAAAATCATTATACTACAGCTATTATCGATAAGCATACCATGCCCTCTTTCCAAGTTATACTGGTTTCGAGGGTAGTTTCCTCATTCTCATTATAATCCTTTAAAATCCATGAGTTTTCCAAAAAGGGATTATAAGAGAATTGCTGACAATTATAAGAATGAATCGGTTTAATAAAATTGGTAGACTTGGAAAATAATAATTGACAATAGAGTATGCACTCATAAAAACTAACAAAAGTAATAGTATAACCAGGCCTTTCTTTTTACTTCTTCACATCTAAAGTGTGCAGATACTTGAAAATATTAATTGACAAGAGATAGTTGTTTGTATTGCTTTTCAGGCTATAGATTATAAACACGGGCTTCATTATTATTTACGAGTATTATGGCACGCGTTTCACGCGTGACAATAGTACACCCTTCGCGAATAAATTGATTTTTTTACAAATTATACATGTTAACATATTCCTAAAAAATGATCTTCATAGCTATTTGTATGATTTTACATTAGGCCTGTCAAATGGGTTGGGTCAAAATGGATTGGGTCGAGTTCGATCCAACCTATTTATGACTCATTCTCTTTTACCCATTTATGACTCAACCCATTTATGACTCAACTCACTTAATAAACGGGTTACCCATTTAACTCATTTAAAGATTTAAATTTAGTTTGACTAATAAAAAACAAATAAATATAAAATAATTTAATTTCGGTGGGAGTTGATCGGTCGAAGTCTCGCCTGATTCCGAGTTAGAACGAAGGAGTTTTCGCAGTCCGAACAAAAAAAATAGCGGCTTCTGCACTAAGCGGAGTTCAAATATAGGGATGTCGTAGCCTGTTATTTTCTAAGTACAACTGTCAGTCTCCTTGGAGAACTACAGTGTGCGTTCACACGATGAAGTATCCGAATGTTCCATACTGTCCGTAATTTAAGTTGGAGTTGATCGGTTGAAGTCTCGTTTGATTCAGAGTTAGAACGAAGAAGTTATTGCAGTCTGAACAAAAAAATAGCGGCTTCTGCACTAGGTGGATTCAAATATAAGGATGTGGTAGCCTGTTATTTTCTAAGTACAACTGTCAATCTTCATGAAAAATTATAATGTATGTTCAAAATTCTTATTTTTTAAATTTATATTAAAATTTAATATTTTTAATAAATGGGTAAACGGGTTACCCATTTATAACCCTTTTAAAAATGGGTCAACCCAACCTATAACCTATTTTATGATATTCATAAATGGGTTGACCCAACCCATTTATAAGTAGGGTAAATAGGTTGGGTTAATGGGTTGTGTTAAATTTTGACAGGTCTATTTTACATTGGAATCATGTGTAGTCAGTTTGAGTTTTTATTTCTAATTTGTATCGTTTGATTTTTTTTGTTAGTTTTTTTCCAAGTCGTATCATTTGATTTTTTTGTTAGTTTTTTTCCAAGTCGTATCGTTTAATTTTTTTGTTAGTTTGATTTTTTTTTCCATTATCAATTAATAGAAAGCAAAAATATATAGAAAGTTTATTTGTTATATCATGTTTTTAAGTGATATTAAATTTGGTAATATATGCAAAAAAGCGTTATGAATTTGCAAAAAAGGTATATTTGCTAGATTCTATTTTTAAATGATATTAAAATTTGTTAATATCTGTAGAGTGACATTTTTGTAAGTGTTATATGCATGAGTTTAGGATTAGATATGTAGGTGCTATTTTTTAGGACCAATTAATATATGCACTGAGTGTAGAAAAAAAAATGCATATGCTATTTTGTAGGATCAATTTAGTGGTGGAATTTTTTAAAGAATAGTATATAAAGTACAATTTTGAAACTTCGCGGTCGGACCAAAAGATTTCGCTTCCAAGCCAACTATTAATAAAGATAATGACAGACCTCTTGGTCTTCATAACTCCTTAGAACACTAAATGAAGGGTGACGCACAGACAGTACAAGTAAAGAAGTGTATTATATATCAATCAAGATTATTAAAGCAAGTCTCTTGGATTGAACTTATATAAGAGACATGATCACACACTGTGGCATGCCAAAAATATGAGATTGATGCAATAATTGTGTTTTGCCTTCTATATAGATTGTCCTGCATATTGCACTGTATGTTTGCATCACCACTGAAACTTTATTCTTTGCTTTATCGTTGATTTGTTTAAATTATATGTATATCACACACAATAATAGCTGTAACGACCCGCTATTTTGGACTATTCGCATCCGCACATGTCGGACTTGAATAATTCAAAATACCGAACTGTTAATTTAAAATTTGGCAAAACTCAGATATACAGTAAATAAATAATCACAGACACAGAGTAATAATATGCAGCGGAAGTAAAAGAGACAGTAGTTCATGAAGCTACTATATAAATATATAAGATACATCAGAGTTAAATAAGTTACAACAGAAGTCTCGAATACAACAGTTAATAAAAGAATCAGAATACATCACTGGAATCATCGAATATCTGAAAGCTGGATAGATAGCTGGATCTCCCGTCGAAGCTCCAACTCCAAAGGTGAGTCTCAAAAGCTGAATCACTCAGTCTGACCCGAGCGTAAAGCAAAATACAAAACACTCGAGTCAGGATTAATATTCTCATATCAATAAATCCAACTTAAGTGAAATAGCAATCGAAATACAAATAACTCAAAGGATGTTGGAATAACCATCCTTTAAGGATCTGTTAAACTATCTACTATGTAGTAGTGTACGCTAAATAGATAATGTTTATCAGTAATATAAAATATCAAAATAGTGTTAAGGTGTTACCATTATCCCCCTTAACACATTTTATATAAATGTCATAGTCTATACAGCACTGTAAACTCCACCATAAACTAGTGGGCTATCAGTAGTACTCCATAGGTATAACACAAAACAATTTCGTAGTGGTCGCGTATATGGGGATACAAGTATGACAAGGCACATGAGGCAATACCCAAGGTAGTGAAACTACCATTCGCCTGATCCAGACTGGTGAGAACGCATCGCCGCAGCGATCGCAACACCACGAAACAACACTCCTGGAAGTACGAGGGTGCACCAATCGACAACAAGTAATGAGTAGTAGTTACGAAGAGGTGTGTTCGCTCGAGGTGGCTAACCCCGTTTGGCCCGGCACGGCTCCTGATTTTAGTCATTTCCAATTTGACACTAGTGTCAAGGCTATCCATTATTGTTCTCTTTCTTCAGTCATCACGTACATCATTCCAACCACTTCATTCTGAATCATCACTCCGCGTATAGTTATTAAAGTGGTTTTCGCTTTAGATAGAGAGTATATTCATAACCGATTCCGGTCTCTTTAATAACTTCCGTAATTATTACACCGATTGGTCGTTTAGTAAATTTCAACCCAAATCAATTTCAATTTCAATTTAAATTCATAAATCAACATTCCGTTTGTCTTCTAAATCAATTTCTAAAATTTACGTTCAAAATTTCCAAATTACCATTTCAAAATCTTATAATTCGATTTCAACTTCTATTTTAACCATTCAAATATTGATTCAAGTTCGTATATAAGTTTCATTCCGAAATCATTTAAAATGGTTTAATTTTCATTCAAATCAAATTAAATTTATTTATCGATTTCATTCGATATTCGCTAAGTAAATTTTATCCTTCAAACAACTTCTACTTAAATTCCAATTTATTTAAATCGATTACTTACGTTCAACTTCATCATATCAAAACTTCAAATTGAAATAAATTAGATCCGTCAAATCAATTCTCTAAATTACAAGTCTTACGTTAATTTCAATAAATCCTATTCATTTCAATAAATCATATTTTATTTCTTGTTAAAGAAATTCAATTTTCATTTATTTATTGACTCCGTTACAAATTTCAAACTCAATTAATAAAGAACTAAATTTCACATAATCGAGGAGTTTCACTTTCACTTATTAACTTACTTAAATAATTTTGTCAAACTTTAATAAATAAAGAAACTCAATTTCATTTATTAACGAAGTTCAAATCCACTTATTCGAAAGTTCAATTTCTCTTATCAAAGAATTCAATTTTTATTCAATTATCAAATAATTAAATCTTATTCAATTATTAAATAATTTCAAATTTTTTTTTATTAAATGATTTCAAACTTAATAATTTCAAAACTCAATTATTACTAATTCCAAATTATTTATTAATAATTCCAAATTTAATTATTAAATTTCAAATAGCGTTCTTTCATCAATTACTTACGTTAATATTTGTTTCAGATTTCAATATTTACATTTTCCTTTCAATTCAAATTCCAACTTCATTTCAAACTTATTCTTTATTCGAATAAAATCATTTATTTATTTTTAAAATCAAATTATTGACCAATCGGGTTTTTATTTAATTCTCTATCCTAAGTCAAATCCATTTGGGTGTTTATCATTTCAACCCGATTCCATTCCAATTCAAAAATCAAATCATAAAAAAAAAAGAAACTTGCAGTGTGATAACAGGGATGGTGTCAAAGTAAATATACAAGCAATATCAACAATCAATAACAATACAATAATCAATTCAAATAATCCTGAAATAATCGTATTAATTCGCATTGTTGTTTGTGCGAATTAATATAATTATCTCTAGAATCTACACTATCATTTCATGTAGATTAAAGATTATTACACTACGGTTTTTCCACTTGTCATTCAATTTCAATTTCAAATTTAATACTACAACAGTTAATCCAATATATGTTCAAAGGTTCAAAGTCTAATTTATCAAATTTTACGTGTCAATTAACTTAACAAATAAAAGGGGTCATATTATTCAAATTAACTAATCAAATTCAACACATATGTCGATTCACATTTTTAAACTATCCTACGTCAAATTCAATTTCATAATATTTATCACTTTATGCATTAAAATTTTACATCCGATATAAACAACAATCAATCAATCAATTATCAACCAAACTGTATTATCATCGCATAAATAATTAACAGATAATGGTGTCAGATGTCATAGGTGAACAGATACAGGTAATAGCATATATAACAGTGTAAACAACTAACAGCAGCATATTTCAATTGTCGTTTCAATTGAAATCAAATTTAATAAATAAAAAAATATTAATCGTGGGTGATTGCTCACCTTTCGAGGCTAGAGAGAATAGGAGATGACACGGATACGCGCACTGATACGGACACTGAAATTGAGTTACGAATCCATGCGCGAATTCCAAAGCAAAGCTAGATTGGCACAAATTTGACGAACAAACTGATAAATATAAATGGACGAAATCAAATCAGAATTTGATCGATGAATATAATTGGTACCAAACAACATAAATATAGATAACTGTCTATAAAAAAAATCATACTCTAAACCCCAAACACATATAAAATATACGTGTATTTCAAAATCGCTATTTTAAAATAAAACATACATTAAAATTAACATAAATACATTACATAATTTGAAATAAACACACACACACACACACACACACACATATATATATATATATATGTTATTATTAAATTATGTGCAACTTATACTTAGATTAACAAATAACTTTCAAAACTTATATATACACACATATAAATAACAGCAATTTCAACTTTAAACTTATCCATATATATAAACTAACATAATATTTCAACGACGAGATTTACTAGATGTAAACAAATGTACGTATATGACTTACAGTAATATATACTTTAAACGAACATACATATGCTAATATGAACTCTGTAATTTTGAAAGCTTTATGACATTATATACTTATAATATGTATAAACTTCAACAGTCAAAACAATATACTTATATAATTGGTAGATTAAAACCTGTATAAACTAATGTATAATTTAGACAGCCTTTCATACTATTTATAATATATAACTCTTGATATATAGGTATAAGCTGTGCACACTCCTTCATACTTAATAACTTTATATATATCACAACCATTCAATATAGTAAACCGTTATCTAGTATAAAAAAAATTATATAACTTACACAGTAAAAAAAAACTGTGTGCAACATACTGTTAATACTACATACAACAACACATATATATGAATTCCACATACATTTTAAAAGTATATATATAAACAGCAAATCGATATGACTTATGAGTATGGCAACATATATCTTATATATATAACCTATATTACTTACAAATACTACATATTAAGCTATGCGTATGATTATTATTTTTTTATAAAACAGAGCAAAAGGAAATAATGTATGAAAATTTAATATAAGTTTATACAGTTAAAAATGTAAATCAAAACAAACTATGCAAACACACCTAGGAATGCACGCTGTCAGTGCTTGGAGGAGAAGAGGAAGGGTGAAGAGGTGGTTCGCAGCAACTTTGGGAGATGGGCTGCATGGCTTGCATGCTTGAGCGAGGGCGAGGGTGATTTTTGTGTGTGTGACGTTCAGGTTGGCAAGGGGAGAGTGGCGATGATCGGTTGGAGGTAGGGTGAGCGAGAAGAAGGAGGAGGTAGGCGTGGGAGTTGTCGGCTTGCGGCAATAGGAGGGGAGAAGGGAAGGCCGTCGGGAAGTTGCGCTCAGGGCGGGGTCGGAGGTGGACACGGCCGTATGCTTGGAGGGAGGGGCGGTTTGGAGTGAGAGGAGGAAGATGGTGGCAGCACGTGAAAAAATGAAGCCAACAGGGCAGCTTCCCAAACCAAAGACCCGAGCTCCACTCCCTTTATTTTATTTTATTTTTTTAAACCGATCGGAAACTATACAAGAGGAGGTATGTGCTTTTTGAGGTGAGGCGAGTACCAGCATGAGGAGGGAAGACGCATGGCTTAGTGGCAGCCGCGGTGGAGAGGTTCGCCACTGATGTTGAAAGCTTCGGCAATGGGAGAAGGAGGAGCACGTGAAGAGGCAGTGGATCGAGTAAGGCTATGTGTAGAGGAAGAATAGGCTGATATTCATTTTAGAACATGCTACAGGTAAAAATGAAATAGGGTGTGTCTGGTTTGATAGGTGAGAAAGCATGCAACGTGCTGATAGTTTTCAAAAAGAAGACTTGCCTTCCCAATCCAATATATAAATGCTTCTCACACTGTTATTATTATTATTAACCTTTTTTTTTGGAGAACGGAAGAGTAGGGAAGGTGAAAAGGGCTGGTAGGTTTCTAAAGCAAAGTGAAACAGCAGTTTATACATTTCAATGAATAGGAGGAAATAGAAAGGAAGAGAAACAGCTGTACAAAATTTATACATTTGCTTTTCGAAATGGCTATAGGGTGGCAACGGCTAAAGGTTGATAAAAAATTATATCAATCTTATTAGTTGTCTGTCAGTCACGGTTCAAAGTTTGAAAGCAAAAGAAAATAAAAAGGTCATCGATCTGGTACCGATACGGCAAATAGTTTCATTGATCTCGCATCGAACCAGATTTTAAAATACAGAAACGAATATACTGCGGAGATCAACACGACGAGACGGTCAAAACGGTATATAAATATCAGTGGTACGATTGAATTATAAAAATTTGAATTTTCTAATAGTGGAAAATGCGTGAAAAACGTAGAAATATAAGATCGACGGAGCCAAAGATGTCCGAATTTGAAAAAACGACAAACTGACAACTTGCTTAAAAGATGGTTTAGAATTTTTCTATGTAAAAATAATTTGGTTTTGAAAACGTTTTATTTTCATCGCTTTTTAACTGATTAAATTGAAGTAAATTTACGCGCGAAATAAACTTCCATATTTTCGGACGAAAATTTGCAAGTGACTATGTTTAACTAGACGCATTTCAAATATCAAATTTATATTTCAAAATTTTATCGTTTAAAAATCCCGCAAAATTCCAATTAATAACGTTATTAAAATCGGCTAAATTTACGGGTCGTTACATTCTCCCACACTCAAAACTTTTCGTCCCCGAAAAGGAAGGAGTTAGGAGAATAGAAACAAGCAGAAGAAAATAGACTTGAATTACAAAATGAACTAATTAATTTAAACCATATAAACTTCAATTTAAATAAATTTATATTCAACAATTTATTTTTAAATTCTAGGTTTCCATTAAATTTGACTTGATTTCACATTTACTAATGTTAGGTACAAAGGTTCCTTCCAAATGAAATTCAATTTAATTTCGATTAATTCAAGATATCCTCTTAAGTTGATTTAATTCAATTATTAGCTTTCAAAACAAATTTCTTCTATTAATCACACCTATTACATTTAACTTATTATTCTATTTATCTCCATAAACATTTTATAATTTAAATTTAAGTGAATAACATTCATTATACGCACTCATATTTTATTTATAAAGACAATTTATATTATATATTATCCAATTTTCTTAAATTAACAATTTCAAAAATCATAAATTTGAATAGTCGTTTATTATAATCAAATTTTTATTTAACAAATTTAATTCTTCTTTATTCCAAATTATTATTAAATTTTATTCTACTTATATATCTTATCACGTTTATATTAAGTATATTTACATTTATTATAACCACTCAATTTATTATAAATTCCTTTAATCACCATTTTATACCGTATAATATCCATTACAAAGTTAACTTTTGAATTATTTTTTGAATGCAACCGGGTATTATACAAGTAAATTTCAAATTCAATACTCTAACGTTTAAATATTTATTCAAAATTTTGGTTCCATTTATAATTGAAATCATCTCTTACCCAAATTTTAAGAATTAAATTTCTGATTAACTTCAAACAATTTAGAAATAATTATATATATACATTATATCCAAATCAAATCTAAATCAAATACTTATATGTATTTTTAATCTTCTTGTACTTTAAAATTTTCAAATCAAATTCATTTCAAAACAAGAGTGTAGCAAGCTACTAATGGTCTCTCCACTTCGAAACTTGAAAATGAATGTCGATGATGCGACCGTCATCACCGAAATTATTTTCCAGTGACGAAATAAGAGAGCACAGATTTTAACATCTAAAATTTCTTTGAAATAATTTCTATTTGAAAATATTTAAAAACATTACACTCTAAAACTTTCAAATCGAAGTTTGAAATCACCGGAAATTAAATTTTCGAATTCTAATTTAAATTTACTTCAAATTTCAATCAAATTATACTCAAGTTTACAAATTCATTTATTTATATTATGAAATAGTCAATGGTTTATAAAATAATAAATGAAAATTAAATATTATCATTTCGGACAACAAGTTCATTAACATTTAATTTCAGAAAATTTAGACTTATATATAATATAATCGTTCAAAATTATTTTATTTACTAAATTTGAAAACAATATTGTGTCAATTTGCTTTGTTCAAGTGTTTTGGAAATTCTATCGATAGCGTTGATCAGACGAATCGATCGAAAATCCAAATCAACATCAACAACTCAAACAACACAATATATAAAACATTTTAATATTAATTCACAAATACACTTCCTCGCTCGACGATACAAGGATGGATTTCAAAATAAGCATGGAGATTTAAATTTTGATGGATATCAAATCAAAGAGAATTTTAATTCGATAATAAGTTCGAAACAAAAGATAAGATAATTCAATTAACAGAATCGGGAGATGGATAAGCTTATTTAATTCACGGGCAACCTTACCGGGTCGACCGTAACTTCAAGAATAAGATCGATGCTGAATTCTGAGATAAATCAACATTCGATCTCAAGAAATAGAATTCAGGTATTGCAGGAGATAGATAGCATCGTAAACCGAGGATACAGAAATCTCCGGTAGATCAATGCCTATTATAAGGGAGTTTAGCCCCTTTTCAAATCATTCGAAGTTTGGCGAGACCGCCGATTCACTATAAAGATCATTCGAAGTGGAGTTATGGGATACTCCAGAATTGAAGAAAGACGAATAGTGAGGGACAAGAATGATTTTCGGAACCGAAGGAACGTTCTAAAATTCAAAGAAATTGAGTCAAAAGAAAGAGATTGAAACTCGAGTGGGAGTGATTCTGTAAATACATTTACCCTATATGCCAAGGTTTGCCTAGAGCTACCAAAAGCTCTGATACCAACTGTAAGGACCCGCTATTTTGGACTATTCGCATCCGCACATGTCAGACTTGAATAATTCAAAATACCGAATTGTTAATTTAAAATTTGGCAAAACTCAGATATACAGTAAATAAATAATCACAGAATCACAGACACAGAGTAATAATATACAGCGGAAGTAAAAGAGATAGTAGTTCATGAAGCTACTATATAAATATATAAGATACATCAGAGTTAAATAAGTTACAACAGAAGTCTCGAATACAACAGTCAATAAAAGAATCAGAATACATCACTGGAATCATCGAATATCTTAAAGCTGGATAGATAGCTGGATCTCCAGTCGAAACTCCAACTCCAAAGGTGAGTCTCAAAAGCTGAATCACTCAGTCTGACCCGAGCGTAAAGCAAAATACAAAACACTCGAGTCAGGATTAATATTCTCATATCAATAAATCCAACTCAAGTGAAATAGCAATCGAAATACAAGTAACTCAAAGGATGTTGAAATAACCATCCTTTAAGGATCCGTTAAACTATCTACTATGTAGTAGTGTACGCTAAATAGATAATGTCTATCAGTAATATAAAATATCAAAATAGTGTTAAAGCGTTACCATTATACCCCTTAACACATTTTATATAAATGTCATAGTCTATACAGCATTGTAAACTCCACCATAAACTAGTGGGCTATCAGGGAGTACTCCATAGGTATAACACAAAACAATTTCGTAGTGATCGCGTATATGGGGATACAAGTATGACAAGGCACATGAGGCAATACCCAAGGTAGTGAAACTACCATTCGCCTGATCCGGACTGGTGAGAACGCATCGCCGCAGCGATCGCAACACCACGAAACAACACTCCTGGAAGTACGAGGGTGCACCAATCGACAACAAGTAATGAGTAGTAGTTACGAAGAAGTGTGTTCGCTCGAGGTGGCTAACCCCGTTTGGCCCGACACGGCTCCTGATTTTAGTCATTTCCAATTTGACACAAGTGTCAAGCCTATCCATTATTGTTCTCTTTCTTCAGTCATCACGTACATCATTCCAACCACTTCATTCTAGATCATCACTCCGCGTATAGTTATTAAAGTGGTTTTCGCTTTAGATAGAGAGTATATCCATAACCGATTCCGGTCTCTTTAATAACTTCCGTAATTATTACACCGATTGGTCGTTTAGTAAATTTCAACCCAAATCAATTTCAATTTCAATTTAAATTCATAAATCAACATTCCGTTTGTCTTCTAAATCAATTTCTAAAATTTACGTTCAAAATTTCCAAATTACCATTTCAAAAACTTATAATTCGATTTCAACTTCTATTTTAACTATTCAAATATTGATTCAAGTTCGTATGTAAGTTTCATTCCGAAATCATTTAAAATGGTTTAATTTTCATTCAAATCAAATTAAATTTATTTATCGATTTCATTCGATATTCGCTAAGTAAATTTTATCCTTCAAACAACTTCTACTTAAATTCCAATTTATTTAAATCGATTACTTACGTTCAACTTCATCATATCAAAACTTCAAATTGAAATAAATTAGATCCGTCAAATCAATTCTTTAAATTACAAGTCTTACGTTAATTTCAATAAATCCTATTCATTTCAATAAATCATATTTTATTTCTTGTTAAAGAAATTCAATTTTCATTTATTTATTGACTCCGTTACAAATTTCAAACTCAATTAATAAAGAACTAAATTTCACATAATCGAGGAGTTTCACTTTCACTTATTAACTTACTTAAATAATTTTGTCAAACTTTAATAAATAAAGAAACTCAATTTCATTTATTAACGAAGTTCAAATCCACTTATTCGAAAGTTCAATTTCTCTTATCAAAGAATTCAATTTTTATTCAATTATCAAATAATTAAATCTTATTCAATTATTAAATAATTTCAAATTTTTTTTTATTAAATGATTTCAAACTTAATAATTTCAAAACTCAATTACTACTAATTCCAAATTATTTACTAATAATTCCAAATTTAATTATTAAATTTCAAATAACGTTCTTTCATCAATTACTTACGTTAATATTTGTTTCAGATTTCAATATTTACACTTTCCTTTCAATTCAAATTCCAACTTCATTTCAAACTTATTCTTTATTCGAATAAAATCATTTATTTATTTTTAAAATCAAATTATTGACCAATCGGGTTTTTATTTAATTCTCTATCCTAAGTCAAATCCATTTGGGTGTTTATCATTTCAACCCGATTCCATTCCAATTCAAAAATCAAATCATAAAAAAAAAGGAACTTGCAGTGTGATAACAGAGATGGTGTCAAAGTAAATATACAAGCAATATCAACAATCAATAACAATACAATAATCAATTCAAATAATCCTGAAATAATCGTATTAATTCGCATTGTTGTTTGTGCGAATTAATATAATTATCTCTAGAATCTACACTATCATTTCATGTAGATTAAAGATTATTACACTACGGTTTTTCCACTTGTCATTCAATTTCAATTTCAAATTTAATACTACAACAGTTAATCCAATATATGTTCAAAGGTTCAAAGTCTAATTTATCAAATTTTACGTGTCAATTAACTTAACAAATAAAAGGGGTCATATTATTCAAATTAACTAATCAAATTCAACACATATGTCGATTCACATTTTTAAACTATCCTACGTCAAATTCAATTTCATAATATTTATCACTTTATGCATTAAAATTTTACATCCGATATAAACAACAATCAATCAATCAATTATCAACCAACCTGTATTATCATCGCATAAATAATTAACAGATAATGGTGTCAGATGTCATAGGTGAACAGATACAGGTAATAGCATATATAACAGTGTAAACAACTAACAGCAGCATATTTCAATTGTCGTTTCAATTGAAATCAAATTTAATAAATAAAAGAATATTAATCGTGGGTGATTGCTCACCTTTCGAGGCTAGAGAGAATAGGAGATGACACGGATATGCGCACTGATACGGACACTGAAATTGAGTTACGAATCCATGCGCGAATTCCAAAGCAAAGCTAGATTAGCACAAATTTGACGAACAAACTGATAAATATAAATGGACGAAATCAAATCAGAATTTGATCGATGAATATAATTGGTACCAAACAACATAAATATAGATAACTGTCTATAAAAAAAATCATACTCTAAACCCCAAACACATATAAAATATACGTGTATTTCAAAATCGCTATTTTAAAATAAAACATACATTAAAATTAACATAAATACATTACATAATTTGAAATAAACACACACACGTATATATGTTATTATTAAATTATGTGCAACTTATACTTAGATTAACAAATAACTTTCAAAACTTATATATACACACATATAAATAACAGCAATTTCAACTTTAAACTTATCCATATGTATAAACTAACATAATATTTCAACAACGAGATTTACTAGATGTAAACAAATGTACGTATATGACTTACAGTAATATATACTTTAAACGAACATACATATGCTAATATGAACTCTGTAATTTTAAAAGCTTTATGACATTATATACTTATAATATGTATAAACTTCAACAGTCGAAACAATATACTTATATAATTGGTAGATTAAAACCTGTATAAACTAATGTATAATTTAGACAGCCTTTCATACTATTTATAATATATAACTCTTGATATATAGGTATACGCTGTGCACACTCCTTCATACTTAATAACTTTATATATATCACAACCATTCAATATAGTAAACCGTTATCTAGTATAAAAAAAATTATATAACTTACACAGTAAAAAAAAAACTGTGTTCAACATACTGTTAATACTACATACAACAACACATATATATGAATTCCACATACATTTTAAAAGTATATATATAAACAGCAAATCGATATGACTTATGAGTATGGCAACATATATCTTATATATATAACCTATATTACTTACAAATACTACATATTAAGCTATGCGTATGATTATATTTTTTTTATAAAACAGAGCAAAAGGAAATAATGTATGAAAATTTAATATAAGTTTATACAGTTAAAAATGTAAATCAAAACAAACTATGCAAACACACCTAGGAATGCACGCTGTCAGTGCTTGGAGGAGAAGAGGAAGGGTGAAGAGGTGGTTCGCAGCAACTTTGGGAGATGGGCCGCATGGCTTGCATGCTTGAGCAAGGGCGAGGGTGATTTTTGTGTGTGTGTGACGTTCAGGTTGGCAAAGGGAGAGTGGCGATGATCGGTTGGAGGTAGGGTGAGCGAGAAGAAGGAGGAGGTAGGCGTGGGAGCTGTCGGCTTGCGGCAATAGGAGGGGAGAAGGGAGGGCCGTCGGGAAGTTGCGCTCAGGGCGAGGTCGGAGGTGGACACGGCCGTATGCTTGGAGGGAGGGGCGGTTTGGAGTGAGAGGAGGAAGATGGTGGCAGCACGTGAAAAAATGAAGCCAACAGGGCAGCTTCCCAAACCAAAGACCCGAGCTCCACTCCCTTTATTTTTTTTTTATTTTTTTTTAAACCGATCGGAAATTATACAAGAGGAGGTATGTGCTTTTTGAGGTGAGGCGACGCATGGCTTAGTGGCAGCCGCGGTGGAGAGGTTCGCCACTAATGTTGAAAGCTTCGGCAATGGGAGAAGGAGGAGCACGTGAAGAGGCAGTGGATCGAGTAAGGCTACGTGAAGAGGAAGAATAGGCTGATATTCTTTTAAGAACATGCTACAGGTAAAAATGAAATAGGGTGTGTCTGGTTTGATAGGTGAGAAAGCATGCAACGTGCTGATGGTTTTCAAAAAGAAGACTTGCCTTCCCAATCCAATATATAAATGCTTCTCACACTGTTGTTATTATTATTACCCTTTTTTTTTTTGAAGAACGGAAGAGTGGGGAAGGTGAAAAGGGCTGGTAGGTTTCTAAAGCAAAGTGAAACAGCAGTTTATACATTTCAATGAATAGGAGGAAATAGAAAGGAAGAGAAACAGCTGTACAAAATTTATACATTTGCTTTTCGAAATGGCTATAGGGTGGCAACGGCTAAAGGTTGATAAAAAATTATATCAATCTTATTAGTTGCCTGTCAGTCACGGTTCAAAGTTTGAAAGCAAAAGAAAATAAAAAGGTCATCGATCCAGTACCGATACGGCAAATAGTTTCATTGATCTCGCATCGAACCAGACTTTAAAATACAGAAACGAATATACTGCGGAGATCAACACGACGAGACGGTCAAAACGGTATATAAATATCAGTGGTACGATTGAATTATAAAAATTTGAATTTTCTAATAGTGGAAAATGCGTGAAAAACGTATAAATATAAGATCGACGGAGCCAAAGATGTCCGAATTTGAAAAAACGACAAACTGACAACTTGCTTAAAAGATGGTTTAGAATTTTTCTATATAAAAGTAATTTGGTTTTGAAAACGTTTTATTTTCATCGCTTTTTAACTGATTAAATTGAAGTAAATTTACGCGCGAAATAAACTTCCATATTTTCGGACGAAAATTTACAAGTGACTATGTTTAAGTAGACGCATTTCAAATATCAAATTTATATTTCAAAATTTTATCGTTTAAAAATCCCACAAAATTCCAATTATTAACGTTATTAAAATCGACTAAATTTACGGGTCGTTACAATAGCTATATCAGTTAAGAATATAACCATAATGATCAGCTGAAGCAAATAATATATATCAATATTACAAATTCAAGTAAGCATCAATTTCAAATTTAAAAATGTAACAATGGGACAAAGCATAAAATACTTGAATAATGCAATCCAATGCAAGTATGTGACATTAAAATCAAATATGAATATTTCAAGATTTATAATCAACCTCACTTAATATTGATTATAATCATGTGAGGTCACTTGAGAAGTTGAGATCCAATAATTTGTCAAGTAATCAATAGCAAAAATGGCCAATCGTGTAATATAGGTACCAAGTTGAACAGCGATTCCAATGAACCACTCCAGTTTTCATCCAACAAAGAATCAAAACTCTGGTTGAATTCTCAAATTATCTAAGAGGAAAAAACCATTATATACTACCTTTATAACATATGCTATAAAGATATTCCAGTTGTCCACTACTTTTGCATGCTTCAATAAGACATTAAGAAATCAAACAAACTGAATAATTTACACAGCTCATGTACAACAAGTATCACTGCACACTGGATTGAATAAACAAATAAAATTCTACAATAGACAAGTGAATGAACATTAATCATCCAAATCGATCGCAAAAATTAACAAAAAATAATGAATTGAGTAATACCTTTTCCAGTTCCTACTGTATATCCTGTAATGCCATGGTAGAAGACACGGACTCTGAATCGGTTAGTTTGGTCTTTTTCACCTTCATCTTTTCTCCATTGCACGTCGCCATCTTAAATCAAAACTCTAACCCTAAATTTCCCGTCGGATGAAGAATTAAATGCTATTCAGGTGGAGCTCTGATGAACTAGGTTGCATCTTTGCTGTGAGGGAGGAGTTGCTTGAGTTGGGGCAGAAGTAGGTTGTTGAAGACTGGAGGCGGTGAGGAATGTTGATTAGAATTGGATTTGAGAATGGGTGAATTTCGGTCGGGAAAGCTATATGTGAAAATGAAAATTTGGGGGCTGGAGCCAAAAATTCTGACTTTGGAGCCAAGGGTTTAGCTTGGAGACCAATGAAATTTGGTGTATCTTTGTAAAAGAATATCTCTTGAGGCATATGAAAATGATAATTAAATTTCTAGCTTGAAAAAGTTGCAGTAAATTTTGCAATGTAATCAGGGCCGTTCCTACGATATTTTTGGCCATTGACAAAACTTAAATTTGGACCCTTTCATGTGATTGCAACTAACACCTTCAAATGATAATAATCATATAAATAATACCCAAAGTGGTATTGTTTCCAAAAGCTAATTAATTTTTCATTGCATCCCAAAAAGTATCAAACTTACAACTTATTAATCATTAGAAATACAAACGGTAAATCCAACAATAACATCATTTGAAAATTTCTCTTAATGCATTTTTTGAAGCAAAATCATTGATTATATCGTCTTCTTTAATATTTTCCAACATATCTTTTTCGATGCATAGAATTGCTAGCTCATTCAACCTATCTTGAGACATAGAAGTTCGCAAATATGATTTTAACAATTTCAATTTAGAAAAGCTTCTTTCAGCAGATGCCACGGTCACGGGGATAGTCAATAATATTCTATAAGCAATCATCACATTCGGAAACATGTCTATTTCTCTCACAAACTCAATCATTCTTGTCGAAGTCCATGACTTGTTCATTTCATATGATTCCTTTGGCAACATAACTTGTAATACCTGTAATTCTGAACATAAATTTTTTCCATTCACATCAGAAGTATCATCTTTTTTTAAAGCATTTTCTAGATTCACACAAGCAATTAGTAATTCTTGATCATCCAAATTAACTAATTTTTGAGCATCAAATAAGAAACCAAATATAGACTCAAAGAGTTTCATTTGTTCAAATCTGGTCCTTAATTGGGAGAGTGCAATATCAACTACGTGGATAAAATAGTCGATCATAAATGATTCTTGTGCAGATAATTGTTCTCTATCATTATCAAATGGTTCATCAAAATGTTTTTCTCTTCGAATTCGTCGTTTTGTATGAAACGTCGGCTCAATCTCCATATCTATTGCTATTTGTTTTGCTTCTTCAATTGCTAGATTAAATCCATTTTCTCTATATTTTTCGAAAAAAGAAACAAGACCTTCCAATTGTTTAACTGCAATATCAAGACGCATATCGTTCGATTGTAACTTTTTACTTACTACATTTATTTTATTTAGAACATCATGCCAAATTACCAAAGATAATATGAATTCAAAACTTGAAAGCTCACATGTAGCTAAAGTTTCGGCATCTCTACTAAGCTTTGCATCTTCTGTAATTTCTGCTAATTTGAATAAAGCTTCTCTAATTTCAGAAAGTTGCGATTTTATTGCTTTAATACTTTCAATATGACTCTCCCATCGTGTGTTTGACAATGATTTTAAAGTTAAGCCCTTTATATGATCAAGTAAAACATGCCACCATTTGTTGAGTTAGAAAAAGCTAAATATATGCATTGACATGCTCCAAAAAATGATTTCGCTTTATGAGAACAAATTGCCATATTGCATAATATTAAATTAAGAGAGTGAGAACCACATGGCATGTAAAATGCTTTTGGATTTATCTCAAGCAATCTTGTTTGTACTCCTTGATGTCATCCACTCATATTAGATCCATTATCGTATCCTTGCCCCCTCACATCATCAATGTTAAGTCCAAGATTTTTTAATGCAATTTGTAATTCATTGAAAAGAGCTAGTCCAGTTGTATCCACAACATTTATAAACTCCAAAAAAAATTCTTCTATTTTTATTGGAGAACATGACACATCAACACATTTTATTATCAAAGTCATTTGTTCTTTGTGACTTGAATCAGGAGTACAATCAAGAATAACAGAAACATATTTTGCCTATTTATTTTTGTTAATTATAGCATTTCTAACTTTGGACGCTAGAATGGCAATCAACTCATTTTGGATTTTATGGCTAAGATAGTGATAATGGATTTCTTTATTTCTAATAAGTTGAAAATGATGTTGCATTACTGGATCAAATTCTGAAATCATCTGGATAAGACCCAAAAAATTACCTTTAGCATCGTCCAATTGTTTCATTTGTTCCACAAAAAGCCAAATTATTTATTGCAAGACATTTTACAACAGCAATAATTCGAACCATTACATTTTTCCAATGCAGTGTGTTGTTCCTAATTTGCATTTGCAATTCTTTGTCTATAGTTTGATTTTTCTTCAATCCAAGTCTTAGCATTTTCAATGATTTCAAGTTCTGAAGATGCTCGATGCTATTTTCGTGTTGTTCAAGTGTTTTGCTAAGATGTTTCCAATCTTTAATTCCTTCACTTGCTAA
This sequence comes from Allium cepa, assembly GCA_030765085.1. Lineage (NCBI taxonomy): Eukaryota > Viridiplantae > Streptophyta > Magnoliopsida > Asparagales > Amaryllidaceae > Allium > Allium cepa. The sequence goes on from CM060946.1 coordinate 78,773,143, forward strand.
TTGACTTTTTGATGGTTTTGTTCTGAATAATTTACAGCAAAAGCAAAAAACTTTATCTAAATCTTTTGAATACACCAACCATTCTCTATCACGGGTTTCTCCGTTTGGTAGATTTTGAATATAATAATTTGGAGAAAATCTTCGAGAGCATTCATTTTTTGGAAAATTAATATTAGTTTCCCGTTTAGGTCCATTTTCAATAAGTAAATTTCTAAGTTTTCCTTGAAGATTATCCCATATTCTAGGATCATAAATGTTTAAATCCAAATTATTTTTCAAATGCTTAGAATTATTGACGATATGCTCATTTGCTTGAAAATTGTTAATATCATTGTCATCTAATTTTTCAACATTGTTTTCATTTTTTTCATTTACTTCTTGATTTTCATTGCTCTCATCCTCTTTCAAATCTTCAATATCGTTTTGCATCTCAAATGGATTTAATAATTCATCAACATTTTCATTTTCCACAATACCAATTTGTTGTTCGGATTCAACTGATGAATTAGACTGTTTGTTAAAATATTTATTTAACGAACCTTGTAAACTTTGAGTCATAAGTTCTTGTCTTTGTCGTTTTTTTCTTTTTTGAGATCCAGATAATTGTTTCATGATTTTTCTAAACTAAGCTTTAACAATAGTAAAAAATAATAATGAGAACAAAAATCAAAACAATACAACCTCATTCATGCGCTGCAGCCCATTCACCAAACAATTATATCTCGATTCTCATCTTTCTTCTATCCAAATTCCAGCTAACGGGTAACCTAAAAAACTGAAACACAAAAAAAGTAACTAGTTTAATTCAATTTCCAGAATTGAATTCTGTACATATTTTTTTAATTCCAGAATTGAATTCTACACAAAAAAAGTAACTAGTTTAATTCACCGAACAATCATATCTCGATTCTCATCTTTCTTCTATCCAAATTCCAGAATTTAATTCTGTACATATTTTTTTAAGTTAGTAAAACTGACTAAAAATATGTCATGTCGGTGCACTAGTTTAATTAAATTTTGAAAGCTCGCATGTATTTAGAAGTATTGAAAAAAATTGAATTTTGAAATTAGATTTAGAAGTATACCTTGCTGTTGAAATCTGAAATCCCAAAGCAATCAAATTCGAATCGGATTTGAATCTAGAAGCAAACAAAAATTGGCAAATAAGCTTAAATACCGTAAAAACTATTCCAATTTTTGTTAGTAAAACAACTATTCCAAAATACCGTAAAAATATTAACAATTGTTTGCAGATATAGATCAAATTTCTTTTTCACGGACCCTTCAATAAATACAAAACAGGTCAAGTATACGATGAAGAAGCATTACCTGTAGTGTCTCAAAGCCAATACTAAGTGGTTCGAAAAAGAGCAGCAGAGACAAGTATATGCTAAAAGATCTATATAGTGAAATGCACAGCCTTATCCTACAATTGGAAGAAAAATTGGATCAAAATCGGATTTGAATCTAGAAGCAAACAAAAATTGGCAGATAAACTTAGAATTAGAAACGGAAATAAAATCTGAATTAATAAGAGAAATTGAATTGGGGAAGAAAGTTAGCTTCATTGAAAATTGAAAAGACCGCTTCGGCTTCTTAATCTGGTGTAAATGCGTCTTCTGCTGGCTGCTGTCCCTTCTGCGTGTGTTGAGATTTGAGAGGCTTAATTGGATTTAGGATTACCCACTGCTCAGCACAGCAGTTCTAAGTATATAAAAAATATACCGGGTTAGAAAATAAACGTGCCCCCTTGAAAATTGGGCCCTGGGCTGTCGCCCTGGCTGCCCAGTCCAAGGGCCGGCACTGAATGTAATTATGTCCTGAAGTTTTATGACATTCAGGTTAATATAATCATCGAGCAAAATCAGACAAGAGTATTGAGATTGGCAACGTAATATTTATATTTTTAAAACTTTGAACATTTTTAACATTTTGAATTTTCTGAAATTTTGAATATTTGGCTTAATTATTAATTGTTTAATAGAAATTGGTTAGCGGTAATTATTAATTATTAATTATCGCTTCTTATTTAATAATCATTAAATATCAATAATTACTTATTACTTGTTACTTGTTAATTTAATGTAAATTATTGAATACTAATTATTATGTCCATATTATTAATTATTAATGATTATTATTTGCTCAAATGGGGACATACATGAACTAAGGTCAAGTGCACTTATTAATCATTAAATATTAATTATTAATCATTAAGATTACTTATTAGTTATTAATTATTTAATAAGAATTATTAAGTATTACTTCATTAGTTATTAATTAGTACGTATTACGTCTTAATTATAGTTGAATATTGATTATTCAATAGTAACTATTAGTTATTAATTATATTCGTTAATTTTTAATGTTATTAAGAAATATTAACTATAATTTACTAATTATTAATGATTAATTACAATAAATTATTAACTATAGAAAATAATTATTAATTGTAGATAATAATTGGAAATTATAAATTATTTATTGATCAGTAATTATATATTATAAATAATTGCCTATCAAAGTTTTCATTTATAAATTATTAACTACCATTTATAAATTACTTAAGTAAGTTTTAAATAGAGGAAATTAGTTTAAAGGAAAAAATTTATGCTAATTTTTAAATGTAGGACGGAACTTTTAAAATTTAGACTCAAGAACAATAGCGCGTTCTATTCAACCAACTTCAATCGTTTCCTCCATCGTCTGAAGCCATCGTCTGAAGTTTTCCATAGCTGCCACCGCCATAGTCCTAACCTGCCGTAACCACCGTCGCCCTAACCTGTCGTAGCCGCCGTCACCCAAGCCACCGTCGTCGAAGCCGCCGCCAATGTCGAAGCTTCCGCCGTCCATTTCAAAATTGAAAAAAAAAACCTAATTCGACACTCCAATGCAAATGTAAAGTAGAAATTTCATGAAAATTGAAGTGAGTGCCACTAAATCTAGAGGTGAGAAACAAATGGAGAAGCAGAACACGGAAGAATAAGAAAGTCGAAAAGTTTTAATACAAGCCGAATGATATTTAGATATAGCACTTCTACATTTAAAACACAATAGACTGTGTTTAATATGCTAAATGATAGACTAATATAGCATTTATACTTTTAAAATATAGTACAATTATCTGACTATGCAAAATGATATTTGGATATAGCATAAGTATATTTCAATTGAATAAGAATGAAAAAATATGCAAAATGAACTTGAATTTAGCATAATTATATTTAAAGTGAAGTAGTATGAATAAAACATACAAAATGAAATAAGTTTTCCTAAGGAGAACTACCAAATGCAAAATGATTATTGCATATAGAACATGTATATTTAATGTAACATTATAATCACAAAGTTCACCACAATGTTTATGATATGCAAAATGATAGTTTAATGTAACATTTAAGTTATGAAATCCACTATCGTGTTTAAAGTATGCAAAATGATAGTTTGATATAGCATTTTAGTTATGAAGTCTAATACCAAAGTTACAATATGCAAAATGAGATTTAACATATCATTTTAATTACAATATCCATTGGTCTGTTTAAGTTATACAAAATGATAGTTTAATGTAGCATTTCAATTACAAAGTCCACGAGCATGTTTAGGATATGCAAAATGATAGTTTAATTTAGCATTTTAGTTATGCAAAATGATAGTTTAATATAGCATTTTAGGATATGCAAAATGATAGTTTAATATAGCATTTTAGTATATGCAAAATGATAGACTAATATAGTATGTTTGAAATATTTAAAATGATAGTTTAACATAGCATTTTAGTTGCGAAGTGCACTAGCATTTTATTTATGATATCTGTAACATTCAAAAAAAGCAACTCAATAAACAAGTAAACAAACAACTGGTGCATTATGTTTTATGCATATTTTATCATCTTGTGAAACATATAGCTAATTTTATCTAATCAAAATCACATCTTTTGCAAATTTTTAAAACAAAATTTACTTCAGCTTCTTGAAAATTAGCAACATTCAATTATACTATTACAAATATATAAACTATAACAACTGCAATGCAAAATATAACGTTCAGTTATGTATTATACATATAGAATTAGAATGCTAATTTCATATAGCATTTTTTCATAGTTCACTTCTGCACATTTAATCGTCATCGTTACTTTTGGCACTATCAGTAACCTTAACCTCCACTCCACCGCCGCTCATTTGAAATTGGTCATAAAAGTCATGGCTCAAGTCACCGCAGACCTTCAAAGTAGTCGCCACAACCTACGGTCCATAGCCTTCGTTTAATGAACGAGCTTTGCCTTCGCATGATGAATGAGCTCCGCCTTCGTCTGCGGTTGCGACACCGTCGTCTATTCTCGTGATGCAACGTTGCCTAATCTTGTGATGCCGCCGCATGTCCTATTAATTTGAGAACAAGATTTGAGAACCGTCTAATTTTTTTTGAAGAATTTCCGTCAAGCGAAAGAATTAAACTTGCGTCCCTAAAACGTAAAAATAATTGTCGCGTCCTTCATTCCAAAAAAATGCTAATTTTTTCCTTCGGTCAATTTTCCTGTTTTAAATATTTATTATCAATTATGCACTATAAATTATTAAAATATTTTAAGCAATACTAAATATATTCAAAAAAATTAACGCAGACCTATGGGTAAAATTACTTTTAAAATAGCCGTAGTTAATTAATATTTAGCCGTAAAAAACAATGTATTTACAACTTATTGAAACTGTTGTTAAAAGGTAACAATGACAACGTTCGCAAAAAAAAGTTGTAAAAAAGAAGATTTTATAACGTTTTTGTAGAAAACCTTGTAAAATGTTGGGTTTTACAACATTTTCTGAAACAATGTTGTAAAAATGATGTTTTTTACAACTTTTTTCAAAACAACGTTGTAAATGGTGTTTTTTACAACGTTTTAAATACAACCGTTGTGAAACAAAAGCTGTAATAAGCTGAATTTGTTGTAATGAAACCTTTTGAAACCATTCGGTAATTCAAACCTTCCGAAAGCATTCAACTCTTAAAATATAAACCTTTCAAAGACCTATTGGGTTCAATTTAAAACATACTGAAAATTCTCTCTTAAAACCTTTCGACTACATTGGAAGCAACCTTTCGACTTTGTCGAAAGCTCCGCTTCGAAAGCTTGAATACATCTCTTTAAAATAATAAGCTACAGCCTTTAAAACACCTTCTTTGAAAGCTTTGGGTTATACTTCAATTATAAAACAAGGGTAAATCATCTAAGACGAAAGTTTTGATACCTTTCGAAGGCAATGTGAGAAGCGGTTGGCTTTTATAACAGGTAAACCTTTCATCTTGGTCGAAAGCAACGACTTCGAAAGGTTGGAAAAAGCGACAAATACCTATCGACTCTGTCGGAAGGTTCAAAACAAAAAAATTATAAGCGGTAGTAACCTTTCGACTTTGTCGGAAGGTTTAAAACCTTCATTTATATAATTGACTTGGTCGAAAGCTCTTATTTGAAAGCAAAGCAAGTAATCTTTGGTTTATAAAACAAACATATCCCAACCTCTTCGGCAACTAACCTTTCGACTAAGTACCCTTCGACATTGTTCAATTCATTACGTACCAACTAACCTGATATCATATGCATTAAACTTTGACCTTGTCGAGAGATAACCTTTCGACTGTGTCGAAAGGTCTGGGTCGAAAGGTCTCATGCTAAAATTGGCTGGTACATGCTAAAAATACGATTTCTTTGTTTTTAACTTAAAAAAATAACTTTCCAACTAACCTGCCTTTATTTGTCAAATTCCTATTGGTTAACAAATACTTTTTAGAAAAGTGCTACCACTAATTTCAAAATTTGAATAATAATTTAATTTTATAAAATGTCGCTTCTCCTTAATTAAATATATAAAATATTTAAGTCTCGTACCTTAAACAATTTTATATATTCATCAAAACACTTAGGAAAAATCTGAAAAAATTCCATAAAATCTATTTTAATATGTTTTCCAAAACATAAAAATTTCAAACCCAAATAATCATTATTTTAGCCGTAAATAATTAATAATCCAATAAATCATTTTTTCACTAGAAAAATTATATAAAATCCATCTCAGTTCCGATAATTATGAAAATTGAAACTCGTCTCCGAAATCATGTTTTCTATAACACAATTCCCATCGCATTTAAAAATCATTTCATCTTGGTATTACCCTAAAACCGTGTATATCAACTTTTTAAACAACCTTGTTCAATCCATATATAAATCAAAATCAAACATATCATCATTCAATATATCACAAAACGGATTTATCCTGAAATCCGAAACCATATGATGTTAAAATCAAAATAAGGATGTGGAATTATTGTTCACCTTAGATTGGCTAAGGAAATTAAAGTTTGGTTGAGATTGATTCTGTAACATCCCGCCATTTCACACGATTTAAATCGACACATGTGCCAATTCAAACCATACAGAATGGCGGATTGTCATGGGGTAAATAAGAAAAAACAGAGAAGGAAAAAAAACTAAACAGAATCTCACAGCGGAAGGATAAAATATAATAATAAATATACAGTTCACAAAAACTGTTTACAAGACATTTGATTCTTCTTTACACAATAAATATCAGAGTTCACATACCAATAAATATCAATGCAGCGGAACACAATGTGTAGTGGAACCATATAATATAATAATAATAATAATAATAATAATAATAATAATGAAATCTTTGTCTTCGTCCTCCAGAAATAAAGTCTTCAAATCCTGAAACGCTCGGACTGACCCGAGCGAATTTGAAAAGACAAAAACACTCGAGTCAGAACTAAAAGATCTTATGTAAGTTAAATTAGCAGAAATAAATATGAGTGCAGTAACTCAAGAGATGCTCGGGATTTACATCTCCTAAGGATCCGTTAAACTATTTACTATGTAGTATATTGCGCTATTATAATAGTGTCTAATTATAAAATAAACTTACTTTTAAATAGCATTAAGGCTTTAAATTTTCCACCTTAACACGTAATAGTCCCAGTAGTCCATCCAATATCATAGTCCCTCCTGATCGGGAAGCCACCAGAGAATACCACACGGGCTACGGGAGAAATCCAAACTCGTACAAGGCTCGATAGGGTAGGTGACACGGCACAACTAGGCAATGCCAGGGTAGATATACCAATTGCTATCCGGGCTGGTGGAAACACGCAGCGCGCAGCTGCCGCCCACCTCGAACAAACTCCCCCAAAATCAAAAATAAAGGTGGCCACCGAATTAATCCAAAGTCAAAGTATAGTATCGAAGAGGAGTGTCCGATCAGAGGAATGACCTCATTGGCCCGAGAATCGCTCCTGTTTTTAGCCACCATATACCAACTCACGGGAGTTGGGTCCACGTATTTACCTCAAAGGAAGCGCCGCCACCAACCTACTTCATTCTGGAATCTCCACCGCGTACACGGTTGTTAAAGTGGTTTCCGGAGTTGGCAGAGAGTATGACAACTTCCGATCCCGGTCTCTTCAACAACCAAACGTTATTATAACACCGCGGTCATTTAAAATAATTTGTGCTTTTAAAACCCGAATAAAATATCCATTTCAAAACCATATAAATATGATATCATTTCCTTTTAAAACCCAAAACAATATGATATCATCTTTATTTTCCAATATATTCTTCTCCAAAATCATAGGGTTTTCAAAGAAAAATATTTAGAAATCAAGACTCTTGAATATAATATTTTCAAATTATACTACCTTGAAAATCATAACTTTGAAACAAGTTTCCATTTCTTAAATGGTTAAATATTAAATTACTTTTATAAAACAAAATAGCTTCTTTAGATTTCACAAATCAATTTCAAATATCGATTTAAACTACCAAATACCATTTCAATGTTTATGTTCAAGGCTTTAAATATTTCACCATTTCAAACAGACTCATTTGATAATTCCATATATATATCAAATTCAGTTACTTATTATTTAGACTTGAAATGTTTGCTTAATGAATTCAATATAATTTAAGAAAACCTTTAACTTCATATAACTGGATCATCTTTCAATTTATTATATATTCATTTAATCAACCTGATATTCATTAAAATCACTTTACACAAAAATCAAGTTATAAAAATCATATCCTTTAAAAATTCTAATTTCTATTAAATTTCAATTTAACTTAATATTCATCTTCCAAATCTATTCTCATTTAAGTCATAAAACTCCAGAAATTAAATTTTAAATAAATGTTTAATCTTATTTGATCTTAAAATCAAACTTTATTTAAACTTCAAATCAAATTTATACAAAGCTTAAAAACCGAAAATTACTATATATATAATAGCCTTTATTAATAACCAAATCAATATCTCATAAACCATATATATATAACTTTACAAAACCATAGAAAAACATTTCAAAAATAATTTTATATATTTACCGCGGTGGCTGTATATAATTTTCTATCCTACGGTCAAGTGATACGGATGTTTATCATTTCAATCCGCAATTTAAAATGAAAAAAAATGCGGTTATATATCATTTCAAACCGCAATCCCGAATGAATGAAATGCATACAACTTGCAATTAATAAGATTAATCATCCATTCATCCATCAAATCATACATCCATTTATCACAGTCATCATCCAATTTCAAACAATCATCAATACATAACAGGTGATAAATAATGATATCAATTATCAGTTTATACTCAAAATAAATTTAATAACTGTTAATTGGCAGTTTATACGCAAAAATAAACGTAAATTTAACCGGCAGTTAATATGAAATAAAAATTTAACATAACTATGACTGGCAGTTAATATGCAAATAAATAAATTCTAACTGTCAAATTTACATGCAAAAAATTAATTAACAGTTATATTAAATAAATGCGATTTAACAGAGATAATGAATAAAACATGCCAAACAGTCATAAATAAATCTCTACTCATATCTAAAGTCAAATTAACAAACATAAGAAATTTTAGAAGTTGTGAGTGGGTTAAAACACTCACCTTTTGAATTTAAATCGAATTTAAATCTGATTTAAACCCAAAAATTCGACGGTCTCCAAATCTGTCCAAACTAGTGTCGAAAGATCTGGATTTTATTACGATCCTAACAAAAAAAATCTCGCGTGAAACGGAGTTCGTAGGAGAAAGTTATACGCATTAATGCTGATTGACATTTCAAAAAAAAAAAAAAAGAATAGAAATAAAAGAACACCTTCAAGCGCCACGTCATCCCCCTTTCTTTCCCTCTCTCCCTCATGCGTTTTGCTTCCAGATTTTTCTGAGAAGTTTGAATTTTAGCTTTTGATTTGGTTTGGAATTTTATTTGGATCTAGATTTGTTTGTCTGCCATTGAGGAGGAGAAGGAGCTGATGAAATTTTACGTGCAGACAAATGAGAATAGGCGGAGGCTAAGGTTTAGCGGGGTATTTATAGATGAAGTTGGAATAGGCAGATGGATCCGAATTTAAATGAATTCACAATTTGTCAAATTTAAATTCCAATAATTCATTTATTTGATTTTTAGATCTTATTATGAATAAATGGCCAACTTACCATTCCTATCATTTCTGATTGCAATTAGCTTCGAATTTATTAACCAAACCTCCATATCAAATAAAGATTTATTGCAAAAATTTTAGTGTTTACCTTTAATTAAAGTAAATTCAATAAATTATAAAATCTTGTTTCAAATGAAATTTTATACCATTCATATTCAATTCTCTTTATTAAATCAATCATCATCTTATGTATATTTAACATTAGTATATATCAATTTACCCCAATTAAATAAAATTTTATTCTCAAATTGATTTACAGCCTAATATAACATTTGAATTTTATTCCCAATTCATAAATTACTACCTTAACTAAATTTTACGTTTCCCTTTTAATTTACATTTTCACCTTACGTTACTACATTAATTATCCTTAAAGTAACGTCTATTATTAATAACAATATTATAATTACTTACCATTTTATTTCATAAATTAATCCATTTCATCTAAATTCTTATCAATGTAATATTTCAACATTTAATTTCATCAAATGTAATTGTTTTCCAATACGTTAATGACTTTATTTCCAAGTCTTATATTACAACAAACTATCCAATACGAAAGTCTTAACATTGTTACAAATACTACTTTAATTAACATTAACGCAATACTCAATTAAAAATTATTGTAACTGATTTCAAAATTGTAAATTAACAAGCTACCAAAATAGGCAACATACAATAATCGTACTCTAACCTTTAGTCACATTAATACGCTTTTATTTCTCAAAATCAAAGTTCCCATTTAACTAAATCTCCATAAATGAATTTGACGTTATCTTCAAAAGTTACTTTATATTAACATTAACGTAAAAATTTATTTATATCTATTGCAATCGATTTAGTACTATTTTCTCTATATTTAAAATGATTTAACAAATTTTATATGTCAATTTATTAAAGATTAAATCAACATAAATATTAATTCCATAAAATCCAAAACTGTTGATAAATTTCCAAAACTTCCTTTTTTTATTCAATCAATCTATATTTATTCCTTTCATTAATCTTAAATATAAGGGTTTACCCTTTGGATTAAAAATTATAACATAAATATCCTATTTCAACGTAATTCTTAATTTAACATAATAAATAAAATTTGATTTCATTTATCTCACTAAGTCCTACTATTATAAAATAACCGATTGACTCACTATTCAAATTCACATTCTATAATTCAAAATTTTTCTATCACCTTGATTTACTTAACTTTATAATTCCTTAGACAAATCTCTATCTCAAATCTTAAATGTAAATCATTCTACTAATTATAGTACTTAATATTTTCTTAAAATAATCTTTCTATTACGCTTGAATCCAATTTATTAAATAAGTTTCCAATTAGATCCAATTTCAACCTTGCACATAAGTTTAGGTTATAATTAACTTATAACGTATACTTCCCTAGTTATTTCTTTATATACTCCCCATATTAATTCCACAATTAACCATTATTATTAGAATAACGCTTATAATAAATACAATTCTATAATTTACTCAACACTTAATTATTTCCTTTTCCATTAGGGTAACATTCCTTTATCTGATTATTACTTATTACACATTCTAATTCCATTAACAAGGAAGTAGGTAAATTATGATATATGCTACAAATTTTTAATTTATCACTATTCATTATTATTAACCTAAATTCAGCATTACTTACCTAGTGTTAACCTTATTACTTAAAATCCTAATCCAATTGAAATTAATTCTCTAAATAAATACATTTACTCCTTTCGTTATTTTATTAATTACAATTAAGGCACACCTAATTATCTTTATAGGTAAATAAGTGAATTTACTAGTAACCTACTATTACAACCTTTAATATACTTGTATATGGTTATTTTACCCTTTTATAATCCATTTATAAATATATGCACGTCTACAAATTAAGATTCTAAATCCAATTTATTATTCCATCTAGGTTCCATTTCTTCACTTTATGAATAACTAGCATTTCCTATTCATTTGTTACATCTACTTATATTCACTTTATGGATAGTTTGATATTCCATTTATTACTAACTTTAATTATTGCAATTTATTATCTACATACAATTTGAATCTATTTTCAAATTTTCACCTTCCAATAATAAATAAAAAGGATTGTACTAAATAAAATTTTATTTTCATTAATGAATTCAATCCTTGCCTTTATTTACTTATTTCTAACCTTATATCCCATTGCAAAAATTTCCACTATTACAATTAATTGCAATAAATAATTTAATTTGTACATTTTAATTACCCTTGATACGTCAAATTTTAACATTCTCTTTTATATAAATAAATAAGATTTTCATTCCTTTCTAAATTTAAATTAAAAATCCTATTAATTTAATTCATTTTAAATATCGAATTCACATGGGTTGTTACAGATTCCTTCTTACTTGAATCCTAAGCTTTAAGTTGATTTTCTCTTCTCTTCTTCCTAATGGCCGGCCTTACTTCTCATGGTTATAAAATTTGGTTTTAAGTAAAATGAACGTGTATGACCTAATGAGAATAGTCTAAGGGTGGGAAGTATGGTTATTTACCCTAATGCCCTTATGTTTAATTTCCTAACCATTTATACAAGTTCATTAGATATTAAATAAGCACGGTCACCTAATATATTAATCAACCTCAATCTCCTTGTCTACATTATTCTATTTAATTTATTCTAATTAAATCTCCTGAATAAAGTCAATAAAATTAAGGGTGTTATACCTTTCGGAGCTATAATCCAAGTGGTCTAACCATTCGACTAGGTCAAAGTCTACTCTTTAAGTATAGATACCTGGACTTACAAGGCTAATCCAAAGAAGACTATTCACATACCTTTCGACAAGGATCAAATCTACTTCATATAAGTGATCTAACCATTCGACAAGGTCGAAAGCTTTTACATATCCACCAAGGAGTTTGACACTAAACCCAAAGAGGGCTATCATCCTAACCTTTTGACAAGATAAAACTAACCTTTAAAGGACAAACTCAAGGGACTTCAACCTAACCAAAGAGGAAATTTTTTGCCAGAGACCTCATACAAGTTCAACCAAGATAAAAGGTTACCTAATCCAAGGACCAAACCTTTAGACGACGTCGAAAGGTCCAATTCATGAACCAATAACAAGAAAGGTCAAATTTCAAAGAAATTCTTAAGGGTATCCTGCCCTACATTCAAATAAGTTTAACCATTCTTTTTGGAATAACTTTGGGGTGTTGACAAGAAATATTGTCAACAAGGATTTATCAACTAATAAGGTTAGATTGAAAGAAAATCCTTGAAGGTATGATGCCTTTTATTCACCAAAGAAGAAATCCATCCTGCTTAACATTATTTTGGGGTGTTGACAAGAAATCTTGTTAACAAATTACTAATCTATTATGTGAACTTCAACAATTGAAATTTATAATGTTACTCTTATCAACGTTTGCTCCGTATATTCCAACTACATTGGTCATCTTCTTAAAGACACATCTGAGGTCGATGGATCATATGCCTTCAGGTACAACTATCAAAACTATATTAAAATATACTTGAAATCCATTTTGGATTTGAGCATCATGTCATATCATATACTCAATAATACTCTTAATGGCTTATTCACAACTACGGAAATTCTTTTCTCGACATTCATAAAAAAATTCTCTTTAATATGCGAGAGTTTTTATTAAACATTATAATTGTTTGTGTCCGTTAGGCTTTGTAAATTTTATTTCATCCTCTGTAATCAGTTTACCTTTGAATCGTATCCAAATCTATTTTACTACCAATAAGTTCTAAAAGAAAATCCTTCACCGTGATGTTGATGTCTCTTAAAACAATAATTGTTTTTCAGTACAATGGAATAGGTATTCAAAAATATTTTATGAATTGCCTATATATATGTAAAACTGAGTTGTTTTTATGTTTACGGAACTTTTTTTCATAACATAAATCGGTCAATCAATATTAACAGGTCACAAACTCATTTGGGGTGGTCCACACATGATTAATCACGAGCAATATTATGTGTAATTTTTTGACTCACACGACCTATCAACTCATTGACCTAGGATATGCAAGGATTGTCATTAACTGTATCCTATATGATTTCGTAGACTTCGTTTTAGATGAAATTAAATTTAACTTGATGTTCTTACTCTCAAGCACACGTCCGCACAAAAAGAGAGTACTCAATTTCACCTATCATTAATTTTACTTTTTTCAACAATGTCTGATTACTCCTTTTTCATAAATCATAATGTATCTTAGGGAGAAGTGGTTTTTGAGATTGAATCTTTTTCATTTTTAGGTAAATTTAGAACTTCTATCCAATACACTCACATAAGTAAAGAAATTCCATTGCAGGCAGATTGGTCCTCATCAAGTCTGTTTTGGGGTCTCTGGGCACTCATATTTTCGCCGCTATGACCCCCACTTCTTCCTTCTTTAGGTCGTTCCAATCTCTGGTCTCCTCCTTCTTCTGGGGTTCGAAGGTGGACAATCACCGCCACCACTGGGTTTCCTGGGATGTTATCTGTCGCCCCAAAAATGAGGGAGGGCTGGGTGTCCGTAATCCTAAGGATATTTGTTTGGCTTTCGCTTGTAAGTTGTGGTTTAGATTTGGCTCTAACGATTCTCTTTGGGCTTCGTTCCTTCATGCCAAATATCAGAGGCTAGCCGCTGGTGGCTTCATCGGTACCCCCTCTTATGCTAGTGAGACTTGGAAGCATATGCAGTCGGTCAAGTTGTTTTCCGATTCTCATGGCGGTCTTTCCGGATGGGACGGCGGCCAATTTTCTATTCGTAAGGTCTGGCTCTCTACTCGATCGCCGGCCCCACCGTCCCCCTCATTCTCATTTATCTGGAACTCTAGAATCTCCCCGAAGGTGTCTCTTTTTATGTGGCGCTCTCTTCATAATGGTTTGCCAGTTGAAATGAACCTTCAGCGGATTGGCATTTGCCTTGTGTCTCGCTGCAGGTGCTGCGGCAACAGCCATACGGAATCGGTGGACCATTTGCTTTTCTCTGGTTGTATCGCCAGAGCCTGCTGGAACTACTTCGGTAATTTGATGAGTATTCGCGGTCGTGTTTCCTCGTCGTCCGACCTTCTGGGTTCCTGGTGGATCGGTTGTAGTAGTAAATCTCTTCGTTCTATCTGCGGTCGTCTTATTTCTAGCCTTATCTGCTGGCACATCTGGTGTGCGAGGAATAAGGCCATTTTTGAGGAATTGCCAATGGATCCTTTATCAATTATCCGTCGCGTTAGAAATGATGTTTTCTTGGCTTTTAGAGGTCGACCCTTCAGGGGAACAGTCAGCTCTCGTACTGCTACCCTGGTCGCCCTTCTTTCAATTTCCTGCTCTCAGTCCTCCGTAAGATTGGGAATTGGGTGATCTTCGATCTCCAATAGCTTCTCCTGCTTGTTGGCCTTTTTAGTTTCTTTTCCCCTTGTCTCGCCCCCCCCCCCCCCCTCCTTTTTAATTAAATCTTGTTTTGGGCTTTCCTGTATTTTATCAGGTTCTGGTTAGTTGGCTGGATTGGAGCTTTACTCCCGCTGTTAGCTGTTTCTTGGCAGTTGGTCCATCGGTTATTTCTCTTGGCCTCCTTCTCTGCTGGTCTTTGGTCTTAGGTCATTTGGCGGTGAGTTTCTTGTTAGTTTGTTCTGTTTCCTTTGGCAGCTGTGCTTGGTTGGTATTGACATCGGCATCGGGCGGTGGCTTTGCCGGAGCTCGATGACGATGTTAGATGGGCGGTGGTTTATCCGGAGCTCATCTTTGTTCTTCCTTGCCTGCTCTCCTATTTCTCCGCTCCTTTGTCAGGCTTCTCCTACTGTTATTATCTCGTCTTTTGTTTTGGTTTTTTGGTCTTTGGATGTATTTTGGTAGTTTCGGCTGTTCTGCTTTGCTTCTGAGTTACCTGTCAGGCTTGTTGACAGCTTTTGATGTTGATTAATAAAATTTCTGTTATTAAAAAAAAAAAAAAAAAAAAAAAATTCCATAATGATTGTAAAAAATTTAGATACTTCAAAAAATAAAACTATAACGAATATTCATAACATTATTTTAGTAAATACTGTGAAAATTGTTATCATTTCATAAATAATGGTTGGTATATTTATGAAAATAATTTTTCATATCTTGATGCATCTATCGATAAATCATATGACGTGCTCCTACCATTGATGCCATTACCATGGTAGCGTATGAAATATGAGGTTGCATTTAACTATTTTTTATGTTTATTATTATATAATATATATTCAAGGCCCATCAACAAATTTGATGGCTAACATTACAAAAGTAAGTCAAAGTCTATAACTATCATCAGATTGATGATCAGCAGAATATATAGTTCAGCCTATTAACTACCGGTAGTACAAAACAAATTTAAGTAATAGTAGAGCTAGACAAATGAAAATGCAACAAAATGAAATGTAAATGAGATGAAAATAGTTGAAGCACTAGAGGTTGATTAATATTATATGATGCGAGCAAAAGTCTGATGTGTTGCAATTGAACTGGACCTGGATGGGAAGTGCTGGAGAATAAGTCACATCAACACAGACAAGCTATAAGAACTTAGCATAGAGATGAGTGCATGCATTAGGATAGCTGACGTGAGCATATTTGCATTGGGCGTAGAGTTCTCGTCGACATATATGAAGAATTAATGCACTGCATTCAAGAGCTTTAAGCAATAATGAAATGAACGTGTGCCACGTCATGCCTAGGGCGATATAACTTGGACATGACAGAAAGTATGGTTGTAGAAAACGAAGATTGCAACAGCGATGCAACATGAACACAGCCGATGCGTTCTCCCTTGTCTGAAAACTTGATGCGGCGTTGAGAGATGGTGATAATGAATTGAGGAGTAGGCTAGAAGATTGATCTGAACTGAACTGAGGAGAATGATGGGGGTGCTGAAGCAGCATCGATACATTGGACTGACCTAAACTGAGGGGAATGCTAGACTGTAACTTCGGTCGAAGAGCTGCAAAATAAGGCCTGTTGGAAGATGGAGATGCTGTTATGGGCAAAGTGTTGCAGCGAGGTGAAGCTGGAAGTGAAGGGTGGTGTCGTTCTCCCCCTTGTGTACTGTACACTTTGACCATGCATGTAACAGCCCACACCTCACCCAACACACAACGCAGATATTGTTCTCAACTTAGTCACCTCCGTCTCATGAGCCAAGTCCAGGTGTAGGATTTCGTTCATCAAACCGCCTCGACATTGTTATGAGATGAAGGCTTTGCTATATAAACACCAACTTCATAGTGTTTTTCGGCGATGTAAGACTACCATTCCCATTTTGAAGGGATGCTACAATAAAGACCACAATTCTGGCTGGATATGGCTCTGATACCAATGTAACAGTCTGCATCTCAGCTAACATAGATATTGTTTTCAATTTAGTCACCTTCGCCTCATGGGTCATTTCACGACCCGACTTCCCACTCCCAGAAAATCGCTTCATGAATTAAGAAAGAAAGAGATAGAAAAGAGAAAGATAGAAGAGAAGAAAGAAACAACATCAGAATCTAACACAGCGGAACGAATAAATTATATTAATAACATAACATTACTAGTTTACATCCAATATCAGAGATACACAGCATAATCAACTCATACTAGATAGTTATAAATACCTGTCTAGTTATACAATTCAATCACAAACAACATCTCAAAGAACACACAGCGGAATACCCTATAACTATACGCAGAAGCCTCCTGCTCCATTGCTCCTCCACAATTCGTCAAAGCTAACCTGAATCCTAACCTGAATTCTCTTGGCTACTCGTAAAAATTTGAGTACCCAAGAGTTTATGAAAAACAAAAATAAACTCCGGGACAGACATGGGTCTGGTGTGAGTAACAGGTTAAAGTTGCTTAACTTTCAAAAACCTTTTGAAAAGAAAGGTATCACGTAAGACTTCCCGCACATAAACATGGAAAAAAATTTACCTTACGCTAGCCAAAACATTTGATAGGAAATCCGATGATATTATAATAGGGTCTAGGGTGTTCAAAATAAAATACAGAAATAGCTGGAATGCTTACATCTCACGTTCCAACATAGTTGGGCACAACTAATACGTACGGCACTTATTGGATTTTGGATTACATACAATGGCAGGGCTACTGGGGTACCGCCCGTCACAGTACGTGGCCTAAATCACCGTACCGAGGATTACTCCCAATCCTCTGCAACACAAAGCTAGACCCGTTCCTTACTGAACAGTTCCAAATAAGACAACCCCGACGGTTGTAACTACTTAACCGTCCACACACAGCCGAAATAAAAGGGACCTCTAGACAGGGGTAAATCTTACTCTCAAGTGGGGGCTACCCACGAAACTTTGCCGCACCTCCCATGTTTTAGCCATTCCCGGTTGATGAGGCTTGAGGCTACGATTACCTTTATAGGACATATCACTTGGAATGATCATCGTCCACCTGACGATGTTCTGAAAGCATTCAATCCATACAAGTTCGTTCCGGGTTCGAACGAAACCGAAGGCATTATCTCGTTACACTCATTTTGGAATCACCCTCAGAGTCAACGACAATAACCCTTGCACTCTAAATCACCATCTCGAATCTATAAGTACTATTCCGTCAACTCATTACGGAATCACCCACAGAGTTATACTGACGTATAGCCCTTACACATCGAGTCTTCATACAAAGCTCCATTTTCATTCACGACCTAACGTTATTTGGAAACGATGTGGTTTTCGGATATCCAAATATGGAAACCCGATCCCGGTCTCATCGAAATCCAAAGCGTGTCTTTTAGGTCTAAGTTGATTTAAAGTTTTAAAACAATTTAATACAGTATCTATGTACACACAGATAGATAACTTAAATCATAACTGATAATCAACATTATCTCATAACAGGTAACACACATTATCAATATCAAATAGATATTCCATATATCACCATCACAATAGATAACCTATGTTATCATCACAATACAAACCAAACATTCATACCACACAATCATTTATCTCATTACTTAGATCACAAAGCATCCAAGACAATTCATGACATCCATTCATACATAAGCAAAGATTCATTTATACCATATAATTAATTTAAAATGAATTAAATTAACTATCTCTAATTAATTTAAAATGAATTAAATTAATTCCTTCATCTATAATTAATTTAAAATAAATTAAATTAATTACTTCATCAAATTATATATTGCTTACTCAATCATTTAATTGATTACAATCAATTAATCAATCATTCAGAATAAATTACCATAATTAATCATTCTTGATTAATTATACTTAATTACATTCATGTAATTATCCTTAATTAATTTCACAAATTAATTAACCTCAAACAAAACAGTAATTAACCGTTAATTACTTCAATTAATAATTAATCATAATTAATCACCTTAATCCTTAATTAATTATTTAATTAATTAATTAATTAATTATCTTTAATTTCCTCTTATTGATTAATTAATCATAATTAATCAACTTAATTACATCATTAATTAAAATAATTAATGATCCTCAATTATTCCTTAAATTAATTTCTTAATTAATTTCTCAATTAATTATTTGATTAATTATTAAACAATTAATTCAAATTATCTCATAATTAAACATCTCCATATAATTACAACCATGTAATTATTTAACAATTACTTAACTAAGTAATTACCCAAATCATTAATTACATAAAGTAATTATTTTTAAAACTCAAGTGTTTATAATTAATTAAACTTAATTAATTAAAAATAAACAATCATATTAAACTAAATCAATTACATTAAGTAATTAATTCCTTAATTACTTTATCAAGTAATTACTCTCTAACCATTTATAAATGATTATTATTAAATTAATTAATCTAATTGATTATAAAAATTAACTATATCAATTAATTGTTAAATAATCATGGTTAATGACCTTCATTAACCATCCTCAAATTATTTTATAAGGTAATTAACTTAAATTAATTACCATTTAAATTATCCTTAATCATTTATTAATTAAAGTTAATTATTAAATTAATTAACCTTAATTTAAAACTTAATTACATAATTAATAATCATTTATCATTAATTAATAACTTTATTAATGATCTTAATTCTAAATTGATTAATCATTAATCAATTATTAATTCCAAATTCAATTTATTTAATTAAATTAATTAATTAATCTTAATTACCTTATTAATTAAATTAATCTTGAAATATTAATCTAAATTTAAATTTCAAGATAAACATAACTTAATTATGTTAATGCCCCAACCATGAGGCCCCAACTGTTCCTAGATCATGGTCTTCCTTATTTACATCCAAGCCCCGTAATGCGGGAGTTTATGAACCAGTTGATTTCAAAATTGTTGAGGAAAACGGAGTGAAGATCCCTCCCCCCGTGTAATGCAAGCCGGTTTGGAATTTTGGTCAGGATATGTAGTTGGTTTCTTTTTGGACCCTAAATATCGACTTCACGATGCGGCCACTGTTTGTCGTAGGGCCTGGAAACTTCAAGGGGGTCTGAGAGTTAAGTTAGTAGATTCCTTGTACTGCCTTTTGTTCTCTTCCCCTGAGGAACGTAGTCGTGTTCTTGAGTCTGAGCCTTCCTTCATTGATGGTCAGCCTTTCATTATTACCCCCTGGACTCCGACGGTTGCTAATGCTCGTGAACAGGTCTTTTCTATCCCTGTTTGGGTTTATTTCTCTCAAATCCCTTCTGCTCTACAACCGCTGCTTGGTTTGAATTGGCTAGCATGCAATGTTGGTAAATTGATTTGTTTTGACTCTAATACTGTTGCGCGTGATAAGCTTGTTTATGCCAAGGCGTTGATTGAGATTTCTCCCCTAAAGCCGCTACCAACCTCTATTCCTGTCCAGCTTGCTGTTGGTCACGTGGTGGATGTACGTGTACGTTATGGATGGGTCCCTGACATTTGTTCCTCCTGTCACTCTTTTGGCCATGTAGCCTCTGCTTGCAAGCACTCTCCTGTATCTGCTGCTGCGCCAAAGATCCCTCTGCCTCGGCCTCCGCTTAGGAAATGGGTCCCCAAAGTCTCTCTAGTTGATCCTATCCCTGGTCCTTCTCTATCCATAGTGCAGCCTGTGTCCCCAGTTCCTGCTGAAGTTCCTCCTGATCTTTCTGTTGCGCAGGATCCCGCTCCGCCTCTCGTTGTTTGGGCCGAGACTGAATATTGTTGGGTTGACCGTCATTTTGGTATGAGATTCAACCCTGCGGATAACACCTACCACAAATATGTTTCTGATGATCTATTGGACCTACGATGCTTGTATTATAGAATTTCTGGTGAATCCTTGGTTCTTGACATGGAGAGCTCGTTTGCTGTGAATAATGCTGTTATTCTAGCTGATACGGACTGGGATCGATCCTATATATACTCCTCTGATGTTGACAGCTATGATCCTTCTCTTGCTATTCGTTTCCGCCCCTTTTTGGTCTTCAAGGGGATGGTTCTCTGGTTTCTTCCAGGGATGAAGCGGATGTTGGTGATTCTTCCTCTGCGGAGGAGAACTAGGCCACGTTTTTATTTCTTGTAGCTGTGACATGTCTGTCACACTCCTGTGCTTTATTTTTTATTTCTTTCTATCATAGTAGCTAAGGTGTCTCTGCCTTTCTCCTGTACTTCAACTTTATTACGTTCGTAATAAAAGTGGTCGGTCCACTATAAAACCGTCGGCCTTGCCAAAAAAAAAACTTAATTATGTTAAAACAATTTAATACAAAACAAAGTACTTATGAAATTACCTTTAAATTTCAATTTAAATTCAAGTTTAAAATAGAATAATTTTAAAACTTATCGAAGTTTTAAATAATTTAAAACTTATTTAAATTTCAGAACAAATCAAAAGTTTGTTAATGAAATCATAAGATTTGAAGTTGAATTCATTTCAATGTTTTAGAAATTTCAACTCTTTCTTAATTTAAACTTTCAATTTAAATCTTCTTTAAATTTAAACTGAACTCATTTTTTTTTAAACTTAGAATTTCCAGATTTAAAATTAATCTGTAAATCCTTACTTACATTTTTAAAACCTTAATATTTAAAGTTTTAAACCATTTACCAAAACAAATTTGATAGTTAAGTTAAATTTTCTAAAACTTCCATTTTACTATTAAAACTGGAATTCAATTTCAAATCAGAACTTTAAACTTGCATTTGAATTTTGAACTTAAACTTACCTAAACAAAAACTACAGTTTATAAAAAGTTTTAAAAAGAAAACTCAGATTTTTTTAAAAAAAAAACAGTAAAACAGGTTTCAAACCTGGAATTTTGAATTCAATTCAAAAATACAAACTTGAGTTTGATTTTAAACTTAAACTTTTCTTTAAACATAACTTCAGATTTTAAATTTTCAAAACCCAGATTTTAAAAGTTTAAAATCCATATTTTTAAAAACATACACAGTTTTACTGTATACCCTGTAATCTACAGGTTAACCCGAGAAATCAAATTTTTGCTTCGGGTTTCCCTCTCATTTTCTCCGAGTTTCACAACAACCTGCTTCGAGTTATCTTCCTATTTGCTCGAGCCATCTCTGCAACACACCCAAACCCAAAAAAAAAAACTTCACCAGAATATCTCGTCGCCGTGCATATGCATGGCGATTCTCGTCCACTTTGATCACCAGGGACGATCAATCCATAACTAGAAATCCATCGAAGTCCTAATATCATCACCAAATAGAGTAGTAAATCAGAGAATCAAAATCTTAACCAAATTCGAAACCTGGAAAATCTTTTACAGGTTTCAACTCGAAACCTGTCAACGTCCATTCCCAATTGCTCCGACCACTTGGCGTTCAACCCCTCCGGCCTCCAGTCATTCTACACACCAACTATCCATACACCAAAAACTAGAACACTCGATCCACCCTATGTCCCGAAATTGATTGATTCAAGGATGTAGTGAAAACTAGGGTTCAATTTCAGAAAAATCCAAACTGCAATCAATCTAGAAATTTATATCCACTTCTCTGATTTTTACAAGAATTTATGATCCATACTTAATAACTCATAAGAATTTCAAAATTTTCCAATTCAAAGATCAATAGAATTTGCACATATTCATAATTTTGTTCAAGAACAAACTTCAACCGACACATGCACTTAAAAATCCTGATACTTAATTTAAAACACAAGTTTCAGTTTATATGTTTGATTTGTATTACTGAATTACCATATTATTTAGATTGGGTTTGAATAAAATTGAACATGCATGATGTTCTTACAGATTCTCAAAGTCTAGAAATAGTTGGAATGCTTACATCTCACGTTCCAACATAGTTGGGCACAACTAATACGTACGGCACTTATTGGATTTTGGATTCCATACAATGGCAGGGCTACTGGGGTACCGCCCGTCACAGTACGTGGCCTAGATGACCGTACCGAGGATTACTCCCAATCCCCTGCAACACAAAGCCGGACCCGTTCCTTACTGAACAGTTCGACGGTTGTAGCTACTTAACCGTCCACACACAGCCGAAATAAAAGGGACCTCTAGACAGGGGTAAATCTTACTCTCAAGTGGGGGCTACCCACGAAACTTTGCTGCACCTCCCCTGTTTTAGCCATTCCCGGTTGATGAGGCTTGAGGCTATGATTACCTTTATAGGACATATCACTTGGAATGCTCATCGTCCACCTGACGATGTTCTGAAAGCATTCAATCCATACAAGTTCGTTCCGGGTTCGAACGAAACCGAAGGCATTATCTCGTTACACTCATTTTGGAATCACCCTCAGAGTCAACGACAATAACCCTTGCACTCTAAATCACCATCTCGAATCTATAAGTACTATTCCGTCAACTCATTACGGAATCACCCACAGAGTTATACTGACGTATAGCCCTTACACCTCGAGTCTTCACAAAGCTCCATTTTGATTCACGACCTAACATTATTTGGAAACGATGTGGTTTTCGGATATCCAAATATGGAAACCCGATCCCGGTCTCATCGAAATCCAAAGCATGTCTTTTAGGTCAAAGTTGATTTAAAGTTTTAAAACAATTTAATACAGTATCTATATACACACAGATAGATAACTTAAATCATAACTGATAATCAACATTATCTCATAACAGGTAACCCATATTATCAATATCAAATAGATATTCCATATATCACCACCACAATAGATAACCTATGTTATCATCATAATACAAACCAAACATTCATACCACACAATCATTTATCTCATTACTGAGATCACAAAGCATCCAAGACAATTCATGACATCCATTCATACATAAGCAAAGATTCATTTATACCATATAATTAATTTAAAATGAATTAAATTAACTATCTCTAATTAATTTAAAATGAATTAAATTAATTCCTTCATCTATAATTAATTTAAAATAAATTAAATTAATTACTTCATCAAATTATATCTTTCTTACTCAATCATTTAATTGATTACAATCAATTAATCAATCATTCAGAATAAATTACCTTAATTAATCATTCTTGATTAATTATACTTAATTACAGTCATGTAATTATCCTTAATTAATTTCACAAATTAATTAACCTCAAACAAAACAGTAATTAACCTTTAATTACTTCAATTAACAATTAATCATAATTAATCACCTTAATCCTTAATTAATTATTTAATTAATTATCTTTAATTTCCTCTTATTGATTAATTAATCATAATTAATCAACTTAATTACATCATTAATTAAAATAACTAATGATCCTTAATTATTCCTTAAATTAATTTCTTAATTAATTTCTCAATTAATTATTTGATTAATTATTAAATAATTAATTCAAATTATCTCATAATTAAACATCTCCATATAATTACAACCATGTAATTATTTAACAATTACTTAACTAAGTAATTACCCAAATCATTAATTACATAAAGTAATTATTTTTAAAACTCAAGTGTTTATAATTAATTAAACTTAATTAATTAAAAATAAACAATCATATTAAGCTAAATTAATTACATTAAGTAATGAATTCCTTAATTACTTTATCAAGTAATTACTCTCTAACCATTTATAAATGATTATTATTAAATTAATTAATCTAATTGATTATAAAAATTAACTATATCAATTAATTGTTAAATAATCATGGTTAATGACCTTCATTAACCATCCTCAAATTATTTTATAAGGTAATTAACTTAAATTAATTACCATTTAAATTATCCTTAATCATTTATTAATTAAAGTTAATTATTAAATTAATTAACATTAATTTAAAACTTAATTACATAATTAATAATCATTTATCATTAATTAATAACTTTATTAATGATCTTAATTCTAAATTGATTAATCATTAATCAATTATTAATTCCAAATTCAATTTATTTAATTAAATTAATTAATTAATCTTAGTTACCTTATTAATTAAATTAATCTTGAAATATTAATCTAAATTTAAATTTCAAGATAAACATAACTTAATTATGTTAAAACAATTTAATACAAAACAAAGTACTTATGAAATTACCTTTAAATTTCAATTTAAATTCAAGTTTAAAATA
Source organism: Allium cepa (assembly GCA_030765085.1). Lineage (NCBI taxonomy): Eukaryota > Viridiplantae > Streptophyta > Magnoliopsida > Asparagales > Amaryllidaceae > Allium > Allium cepa. Next base: position 78,798,194 of record CM060946.1, read on the forward strand.
GAATAATTTTAAAACTTATTGAAGTTTTAAATAATTTAAAACTTATTTAAATTTCAGGACAAATCAAAAGTTTGTTAATGAAATCATAAGATTTGAAGTTGAATTCATTTTAATGTTTTAGAAATTTCAACTCTTTCTTAATTTAAATCTTCTTTAAATTTAAACTGAAATCATTTTTTTTAAACTTAGAATTTCCAGATTTAAAATTAATCTGTAAATCCTTACTTACATTTTTAAAACCTTAATATTTAAAGTTTTAAACCATTTACCAAACAAATTTGATAGTTAAGTTAAGTTTTCTAAAACTTCCATTTTACTATTAAAACCGGAATTCAATTTCAAATCAGAACTTTAAACTTGCATTTGAATTTTGAACTTAAACTTACCTAAACAAAAACTACAGTTTGTAAAAAGTTTTAAAAAGAAAACTCAGATTTTTAAAAAAAAAAAACAGTAAAACAGGTTTCAAACCTGGAATTTTGAATTCAATTCAAAAATACAAACTTGAGTTTGATTTTAAACTTAAACTTTTCTTTAAACATAACTTCAGATTTTAAATTTTCAAAACCCAGATTTTAAAAGTTTAAAATCCATATTTTTAAAAACATACAGTACTGTGTACCCTGTAATCTACAGGTTGACCCGAGAAATCAAATTTTTGCTTCGGGTTTCCCTCTCATTTTCTCCGAGTTTCACAACAACCTGCTTCGAGTTATCTTCCTATTTGCTCGAGCCATCTCTGCAACACACCCAAACCCAAAAAAAAAACTTCACCAGAATATCTCGTCGCCATGCATATGCACGGCGATTCTCGTCCACTTTGATCACCAGGGACGATCAATCCATAACTAGAAATCCATCGAAGTCCTAATATCATCACCAAATAGAGTAGTAAATCAGAGAATCGAAATCTTAGCCAAATTCGAAACCTGGAAAATCTTTTACAGGTTTCAACTCGAAACCTGTCAACGTCCATTCCCAATTGCTCCGACCACTTGGCATTCAACCCCTCCGGCCTCCAGTCACTCTACACACCAACTATCCATACACCAAAAACTAGAACACTCGATCCACCCTATGTCCCGAAATTGATTGATTCAAGGATGCAGTGAAAACTAGGGTTCAATTTCAGAAAAATCCAAACTGCAATCAATTTAGAAATTTATATCCACTTCTCTGATTTTTACAAGAATCTATGATCCATACTTAATAACTCATAAGAATTTCAAAATTTTCCAATTCAAAGATCAATAGAATTTGCACAGATTCATAATTTTGTTCAAGAACAAACTGCAACCGACACATGCACTTAAAAATCCTGATACTTAATTTAAAACTCAAGTTTCAGTTTATATGTTTGATTTGTATTACTGAATTACAATATTATTTAGATTGGGTTTGAATAAAATTGAACATGCATGAAGTTCTTACAGATTCTCAGAGTCCAGAAACAAGTTTATTATCCTAAATAAAATCTAATACTTTAATTAGGATATACTACATGTTTTATTTGAAATTTACATCTAACATAGATTAGATCTGGAGTTCATGAATTCTGAATTATATTTTTAGTCTGGAATCTAGATCAGGAAAATAAATCATCAATGCAAACAAGCATTCAACTCATCATATATGCAGACATTTATAAGCATACAAACATATTTTTTTTATCTCAAACATTTAATCAAGCAACCTAATATAATTTAAGGTTTTAAATGTTACTCACCTTTGATGAATGCAGAAAACAAATGCAGAGCTCGGTTGAGTTTTGCAGAAATCACCAAAAATTCAGGCTTGACTCTGATATACTTCAAGTTTTGAATTTGATATGCAGTTTGCCTATTTGTTCACTGACTAAAATGCTTGCATGCAGGTAGATTAAGTTGCTAAAGCTTCACATGAAGGCAGAGACTTTCATGTCTTCAAATCCATTCCAGGATTTAAACAGAAGGCAGGAAAACATGCAGACTTCATTTTGATTTTGAAATGAAGTGTAGATTTGAATATGCAGATTTTTCTTGGATTTGAGGGGTTGCAGATGTTGTATTTTGAATATGCAAGTTTCACTTGAATTTGAGGTATGCAAATTTATGAAGAGTGTTGTAATTTTGAAGATGAGTTTGTGTATGCAGAATTGAAACCGTGGATTGCAGGGTTTCTGAATTTTTTATATGAAAATGCATTTGATCTTAGAAGTTTTGAAGATTTATTTGATTAAAGAAAATGAAGATGCAATATGAATGGAGATGCAATCTTAATTAATGTATTTTCAGATTTAATGGAAATAAAACAAAATAAAAACAAAATTAACACTTGTCTATTTTTTAACACTTGTCAAATTGAATGCAAAAGAATTTAACACTTGTATCTTTAAGATAATTAGTACTAATTGTAATTTAATGTGTATGTAATCCTAAGTTAATATGTTAGTTTATATAAGATATGTGTATAAATTTACAAAAGAAATAAAACAAACAATGTTTTACAAAACTTACACTAATAAAAATTAAAACAATTTAAAAATTTATACTTGGGAATTTAAATTCAAAATAAATTTCAAAAATCAAATATTTTCCATTTTATTAAACCATGAAATCATTTTGTTAAATTATTCTAAATTTAAAACTCAAGCTATTTTAATTTAAAACTTTTAATATTTTCCTTATAAATTTTAAAATCATATAATTATTTATGAAATAGTTTTTGAAAACTCAATACTAGTTTGTATTAAAATTTCCAAATTAAAAATGTGTATATTAGAATTTTAAAACATTATTCAATTATTAAATTTAAACCAAAACCATTTATTTAATTTTTGAAAAGCTTAAATATTAAATAAAACAAATTTTCCAAATTACTATAAATAATAAAACTAGAAAATATGCTTTACTTATTAAAATTAAAACAAAACCAATCTATTTAAAATATAAACCATATATTTATTTATAAATAGAAATCAATTTATTATTTAAAAGATAAAATGACCAATTTAAATATTTACTGAAGAAGATTATTAAATTTATCTGAATAATTATTAACAGATTATCAATATCAATTTAATCTTTAACTACAGATTATTAAATTGATATTGTTAAAAATTCCGGGATATTACAATCCTTCCCCCTTAAAAGAATTTCGTCCTCGAAATTTAAAATAATGGTAATTTAATAATCTCATTAAATTTTAATCTTAAACACAAGCATATGTCAAACCTATGCTAACAACCAAAACAACCAATTCAAACAAATCTAATTATCCAGACAAATTCTGGATAAAATTTCATCGAACTTCCCCCAGGTATATATATATCCACCGGGATACTCTCTCTAGAAAATCCAAACAAACAATACTATGAAGCTACAAAGCTCCTATACAACTATCTCTATAACACTAGACAAGATATCAGACTACAAACAAGTCTGACTCAACAACCAAAACTCCAAAACTGCTGGTTCCACAACCAGAGACAGATCATATACGTACTCGCTCAGAGATATGTGAAACTCATCGAATCCCAGTTAGCCAAACTGGCAATTCAATCCTGTAGATCCATCACTTACTCTTCAAGATACAGAAAAGATCCAAAACACTTCAAGCAACTTCTCAGACTTACCCAATTTTATAGCTCACTTATGATCGGAGACAACTTATCCAAAAATTTAAGTCTCCGACTTCAGAGTCCAAATCCCTCCGCCTCTTATCCACAAAAACTCTTCAGACAATCCTGAGCTGTCTATAGCCTAACTTATCAGCTCAACCTTCGCTGATGCTTCTAGAAACAACTAGACCACTCAACTCAACAAAATGATCTCCTCAAGATCAACCAAAACCAAGAACTCAACCTCTACTCCTCACATCAGAATACAACAACTTCTTCTCCTGAGCGGGAAAAGAAAAGCAGATGCACTTCCAAATTGCTTCTGCTGCTCAACTCTGATCCGAAGTAGAAGAGAAGGCTGAAGAAGAACACAAGCACAAACTGGACAACGCACCCCAGAGATATGGTTCAACAAATCCATAAGAATCATTCAGGAGTTCCTCCAAAACTCCGAGCTGCTACACCAACTCAATCTTCATATGAGAACCAAACTCTGACTTCCTGAAGATATTCGGAAAAATTCAGATAACCCAAGAGAACACTCAAACAATCGCAAGTCACTTTTGCGATCCACCAAAACAAATCCAAGAAAAACTGTCCTCCCTTAACCAAATAGAACAGCTCATACTTAAATAGCCAACCCATCAAAGAAACGGGTCCACTTAACTGCTTCTGAACTCCATTTGAGAAAAAATGCTAAGCCAAAAGGTCTCTCGCCAACACTGAGAACATTCCAAACTGCACTGCTGCCACAGATGCCAAAGAATTCCAAAACAAAGCTCTCCGAGAAACTCGGGTTTCAAAGAAAACAGAAACTCAAGCTGACCACAGCCACACTACTGAAGCAGACTCACTTCCTTAACTTGTTCCAAAGAAAACATCTTCGGGAACATCCATAGTCACTGCATTTCATCACGCAGCTACTACTTCCTGAGGTATTCAAAATACCATCGCTCAATTCTACCGAGCCAACAGATCCAAACTCTACTTAGCAAATCTTCAAAGAATTCACTCCGAACCTTAACAGGTTTCCTTCAGAGATCAATGAAGTTCTTCATCACTACAGAACTTACTCGAGACGGTATTAGGCCTACAGTCTCAACAGATACACTTCCAACCTCAAGCATTCAAACTCCAATCAATGGTAGTCGTGTTACACACACTACTACCCCATCTACCTTCATAACTTATATTGGAAAACCGAACAGGTAACCCATCAGATAGGTAGAAATATATATATATATATATATATATATATATATTAAAAATTACAAATACGCTCTCTCCAGGAAGACACCACTACAGAGCCTAGGTATTCAATCAACCTAACGCTCTGATACCAACTGTCACGACCTGACCTCCCACTCCCAGAAAATCGCGTCATGAATTAAGAAAGAAAGGGATAGAAAAGAGAAAGATAGAAGAGAAGAAAGAAACAACATCAGAATCTAACACAGCGGAACGAATAAATTATATTAATAACATAACATTACATAGTTTACATCCAATATCAGAGATACATAGCATAATCAACTCATACTAGACAGTTATAAATACCTGTCTAGTTATACAATTCAATCACAAACAACATCTCAGAGAACACACAGCGGAATACCCTATAACTATACGCAGAAGCCTCCTGCTCCATTGCTTCTCCACAATTCGTCAAAGCTAACCTGAATCCTAACCTGAATTCCCTTGGCTACTCGTAAAAATTTGAGTACCCAAGAGTTTATGAAAAACAAAAATAAACTCCGGCTCAGACATGGGTCTGGTGTGAGTAACGGGTTAAAGTTGCTTAACTTTCAAAAACCTTTTGAAAAGAAAGGTATCACGTAAGACTTCCCACACATAAACATGGAAATTTTTTTACCTTACGCTAACCAAAACATTTGATAGGAAATCCGATGATATTATAATAGGGTCTAGGGTTTTCAAAATAAAATACAGAAATAGTTGGAATGCTTACATCTCACGTTCCAACATAGTTGGGCACAACTAATACGTACGGCACTTATTGGATTTTGGATTCCATACAATGGCAGGGCTACTGGGGTACCGCCCGTTACAGTACGTGGCCTAGATCACCGTACCGAGAATTACTCCCAATCCCCTGCAACACAAAGCCGGACCCGTTCCTTACTGAACAGTTCCAAATAAGACAACCCCGACGGTTGTAGCTACTTAACCGTCCACACACAGCCGAAATAAAAGGGACCTCTAGACAGGGGTAAATCTTACTCTCAAGTGGGGGCTACCCACGAAACTTTGCTGCACCTCCCATGTTTTAGCCATTCCCGGTTGATGAGGCTTGAGGCTACGATTACCTTTATAGGACATATCACTTGGAATGATCATCGTCCACCTGACGATGTTCTGAAAGCATTCAATCCATACAAGTTCGTTCCGGGTTCGAACGAAACCGAAGGCATTATCTCGTTACACTCATTTTGGAATCACCCTCAGAGTCAACGACAGTAACCCTTGCACTCTAAATCACCATCTCGAATCTATAAGTACTATTCCGTCAACTCATTACGGAATCACCCACAGAGTTATAGTGACGTATAGCCCTTACACCTCGAGTCTTCACAAAGCTCCATTTTGATTCACGACCTAACGTTATTTGGAAACGATGTGGTTTTCGGATATCCAAATATGGAAATCCGATCCCGGTCTCATCGAAATCCAAAGCATGTCTTTTAGGTCAAAGTTGATTTAAAGTTTTAAAACAATTTAATACAGTATCTATATACACACAGATAGATAACTTAAATCATAACTGATAATCAACATTATCTCATAACAGGTAACCCATATTATCAATATCAAATAGATATTCCATATATCACCACCACAATAGATAACCTATGTTATCATCATAATACAAACCAAACATTCATACCACACAATCATTTATCTCATTACTGAGATCACAAAGCATCCAAGACAATTCATGACATCCATTCATACATAAGCAAAGATTCATTTATACCATATAATTAATTTAAAATGAATTAAATTAACTATCTCTAATTAATTTAAAATGAATTAAATTATTCCTTCATCTATAATTAATTTAAAATAAATTAAATTAATTACTTCATCAAATTATATCTTGCTTACTCAATCATTTAATTGATTACAATCAATTAATCAATCATTCAGAATAAATTACCTTAATTAATCATTCTTGATTAATTATACTTAATTACAGTCATGTAATTATCCTTAATTAATTTCACAAATTAATTAACCTCAAACAAAACAGTAATTAACCTTTAATTACTTCAATTAACAATTAATCATAATTAATCACCTTAATCCTTAATTAATTATTTAATTAATTATCTTTAATTTCCTCTTATTGATTAATTAATCATAATTAATCAACTTAATTACATCATTAATTAAAATAACTAATGATCCTTAATTATTCCTTAAATTAATTTCTTAATTAATTTCTCAATTAATTATTTGATTAATTATTAAATAATTAATTCAAATTATCTCATAATTAAACATCTCCATATAATTACAACCATGTAATTATTTAACTAGGTAATTACCCAAATCATTAATTACAAAAAGTAATTATTTTTAAAACTCAAGTGTTTATAATTAATTAAACTTAATTAATTAAAAATAAACAATCATATTAAACTAAATTAATTACATTAAGTAATGAATTCCTTAATTACTTTATCAAGTAATTACTCTCTAACCATTTATAAATGATTATTATTAAATTAATTAATCTAATTGATTATAAAAATTAACTATATCAATTAATTGTTAAATAATCATGGTTAATGACCTTCATTAACCATCCTCAAATTATTTTATAAGGTAATTAACTTAAATTAATTACCATTTAAATTATCCTTAATCATTTATTAATTAAAGTTAATTATTAAATTAATTAACATTAATTTAAAACTTAATTACATAATTAATAATCATTTATCATTAATTAATAACTTTATTAATGATCTTAATTCTAAATTGATTAATCATTAATCAATTATTAATTCCAAATTCAATTTATTTAATTAAATTAATTAATTAATCTTAGTTACCTTATTAATTAAATTAATCTTGAAATATTAATCTAAATTTAAATTTCAAGATAAACATAACTAAATTATGTTAAAACAATTTAATACAAAACAAAGTACTTATGAAATTACCTTTAAATTTCAATTTAAATTCAAGTTTAAAATAGAATAATTTTAAAACTTATCGAAGTTTTAAATAATTTAAAACTTATTTAAATTTCAGGACAAATCAAAAGTTTGTTAATGAAATCATAAGATTTGAAGTTGAATTCATTTCAATGTTTTAGAAATTTCAACTCTTTCTTAATTTAAACTTTCAATTTAAATCTTCTTTAAATTTAAACTGAAATCATTTTTTTTAAACTTAGAATTTCCAGATTTAAAATTAATCTGTAAATCCTTACTTACATTTTTAAAACCTTAATATTTAAAGTTTTAAACCATTTACCAAAACAAATTTGATAGTTAAGTTAAGTTTTCTAAAACTTCCATTTTACTATTAAAACTGGAATTCAATTTCAAATCAGAACTTTAAACTTGCATTTGAATTTTGAACTTAAACTTACCTAAACAAAAACTACAGTTTATAAAAAGTTTTAAAAAGAAAACTCAGATTTTTTTTAAAAAAAAACAGAAAAACAGGTTTCAAACCTGGAATTTTGAATTCAATTCAAAAATACAAACTTGAGTTTGATTTTAAACTTAAACTTTTCTTTAAACATAACTTCAGATTTTAATTTTTCAAAACCCAGATTTTAAAAGTTTAAAATCCATATTTTTAAAAACATACACAGTTTTACTGTGTACCCTGTAATCTACAGGTTGACCCGAGAAATCAAATTTTTGCTTCGGGTTTCCCTCTCATTTTCTCCGAGTTTCACAACAACCTGCTTCGAGTTATCTTCCTATTTGCTCGAGCCATCTCTGCAACACACCCAAACCCAAAAAAAAAACTTCACCAGAATATCTCGTCGCCATGCATATGCACGGCGATTCTCGTCCACTTTGATCACCAGGGACGATCAATCCATAACTAGAAATCCATTGAAGTCCTAATATCATCACCAAATAGAGTAGTAAACCAGAGAATCGAAATCTTAACCAAATTCGAAACCTGGAAAATCTTTTACAGGTTTCAACTCGAAACCTGTCAACGTCCATTCCCAATTGCTCCGACCACTTGGCATTCAACCCCTCCGGCCTCCAGTCACTCTACACACCAACTATCCATACACCAAAAACTAGAACACTCGATCCACCCTATGTCCCGAAATTGATTGATTCAAGGATGCAATGAAAACTAGGGTTCAATTTCAGAAAAATCCAAACTGCAATCAATTTAGAAATTTATATCCACTTCTCTGATTTTTACAAGAATCTATGATCCATACTTAATAACTCATAAGAATTTCAAAATTTTCCAATTCAAAGATCAATAGAATTTGCACAGATTCATAATTTTGTTCAAGAACAAACTGCAACCGACACATGCACTTAAAAATCCTGATACTTAATTTAAAACTCAAGTTTCAGTTTATATGTTTGATTTGTATTACTGAATTACAATATTATTTAGATTGGGTTTGAATAAAATTGAACATGCATGATGTTCTTACAGATTCTCAGAGTCCAGAAACAAGTTTATTATCCTAAATAAAATCTAATACTTTAATTAGGATATACTACATGTTTTATTTGAAATTTACATCTAACATAGATTAGATCTGGAGTTCATGAATTCTGAATTATATTTTTAGTCTGGAATCTAGATCAGGAAAATAAATCATCAATGCAAACAAGCATTCAACTCATCATATATGCAGACATTTATAAGCATACAAACATATTTTTTTTATCTCAAACATTTAATCAAGCAACCTAATATAATTTAAGGTTTTAAATGTTACTCACCTTTGATGAATGCAGAAAAAAAATGCAGAGCTCGGTTGAGTTTTGCAGAAATCACCAAAAATGCAGGCTTGACTCTGATATACTTCAAGTTTTGAATTTGATATGCAGTTTGCCTATTTGTTCACTGACTAAAATGCTTGCATGCAGGTAGATTAAGTTGCTAAATCTTCACATGAAGGCAGAGACTTTCATGTCTTCAAATCCATTCCAGGATTTAAACAGAAGGCAGGAAAACATGCAGACTTCATTTTGATTTTGAAATGAAGTGTAGATTTGAATATGCAGATTTTTCTTGGATTTGAGGGGTTGCAGATGTTGTATTTTGAATATGCAAGTTTCACTTGAATTTGAGGTATGCAAATTTATGAAGAGTGTTGTAATTTTGAAGATGAGTTTGTGTATGCAGAATTGAAACTGTGGATTGCAGGGTTTCTGAATTTTTTATATGAAAATGCATTTGATCTTAGAAGTTTTGAAGATTTCTTTGATTAAAGAAAATGAAGATGCAATATGAATGGAGATGCAAACTTAATTAATGTATTTTCAGATTTAATGGAAATAAAACAAAATAAAAACAAAATTAACACTTGTCTATTTTTTAACACTTGTCAAATTGAATGCAAAAGAATTTAACACTTGTATCTTTAAGATAATTAGTACTAATTGTAATTTAATGTGTATGTAATCCTAAGTTAATATGTTAGTTTATATAAGATATGTGTATAAATTTACAAAAGAAATAAAACAAACAATGTTTTACAAAACTTACACTAATAAAAATTAAAACAATTTAAAAATTTATACTTGGGAATTTAAATTAAAAATAAATTTCAAAAATCAAATATTTTCCATTTTATTAAACCATGAAATCATTTTGTTAAATTATTCTAAATTTAAAACTCAAGCTAATTTAATTTAAAACGTTTAATATTTTCCTTATAAATTTTAAAATCATATAATTATTTATGAAATAGTTTTTGAAAACTCAATACTAGTTTGTATTAAAATTTCCAAATTAAAAATGTGTATATTAGAATTTTAAAACATTATTCAATTATTAAATTTAAACCAAAACCATTTATTTAATTTTTGAAAAGCTTAAATATTAAATAAAACAAAATTTCCAAATTACTATAAATAATAAAACTAGAAAATATGCTTTACTTATTAAAATTAAAACAAAACCAATCTATTTAAAATATAAACCATATATTTATTTATAAATAGAAATCAATTTATTATTTAAAAGATAAAATGACCAATTCAAATATTTACTGAAGAAGATTATTAAATTTATCTGAATAATTATTAATAGATTATCAATATCAATTTAATCTTTAACTACAGATTATTAAATTGATATTGTTAAAAATTCCGGGATATTACAATCCTTCCCCCTTAAAAGAATTTCGTCCTCGAAATTTAAAACAATGGTAATTTAATAATCTCATTAAATTTTAATCTTAAACACAAGCATATGTCAAACCTATGCTAACAACCAAAACAACCAATTCAAACAAATCTAATTATCCAGACAAATTCTGGATAAAATTTCATCGAACTTCCCCCAGGTATATATATATCCACCGGGATACTTGCTCTAGAAAATCCAAACAAACAATACTATGAAGCTACAAAGCTCCTATACAACTATCTCTATAACACTAGACAAGATATCAGACTACAAACGAGTCTGACTCAACAACCAAAACTCCAAAACTGCTGATTCCACAACCAGAGACAGATCATATACGTACTCGCTCAGAGATATGTGAAACTCGTCGAATCCCAGTTATCCAAACTGGCAATTCAATCCTGTAGATCCATCACTTACTCTTCAAGATACAGAAAAGATCCAAAACACTTCAAGCAACTTCTCAGACTTACCCAATCTTATAGCTCACTTATGATCGGAGACAACTTATCCAAAAATTTAAGTCTCCGACTTCAGAGTCCAAATCCCTCCGCCTCTTATCCACAAAAACTCTTCAGACAATCCTGAGCTGTCTATAGCCTAACTTATCAGCTCAACCTTCGCTGATGCTTCTAGAAACAACTAGACCACTCAACTCAACAAAATGATCTCCTCAAGATCAACCAAAACCAAGAACTCAACCTCTACTCCTCACATCAGAAGACAACAACTTCTTCTCCTGAGCGGGAAATGAAAAGCAGATGCACTTCCAAACTGCTTCCGCTGCTCAACTCTGACCCGAAGTAGAAGAGAAGGCTGAAGAAGAACACAAGCACAAACTGGACAACGCACCCCAGAGATATGGTTCAACAAATCCATAAGAATCATTCAGGAGTTCCTCCAAAACTCCGAGCTGCTACACCAACTCAATCTTCATATGAGAACCAAACTCTGACTTCCTGAAGATATTCGGAAAAATTCAGATAACCCAAGAGAACACTCAAACAATCGCAAGTCACTTTTGCGATCCACCAAAACAAATCCAAGAAAAACTGTCCTCCCTTAACCAAATAGAACAGCTCATACTTAAATAGCCAACCCATCAAAGAAACGGGTCCACTTAACTGCTTCTGAACTCCATTTGAGAAAAAATGCTAAGCCAAAAGGTCTCTCGCCAACACTGAGAACATTCCAAACTGCACTGCTGCCACAGATGCCAAAGAATTCCAAAACAAAGCTCTCCGAGAAACTCGGGTTTCAAAGAAAACAGAAACTCAAGCTGACCACAGCCACACTACTGAAGCAGACTCACTTCCTTAACTTGTTCCAAAGAAAACATCTTCGGGAACATCCATAGTCACTGCATTTCATCACGCAGCTACTACTTCCTGAGGTATTCAAAATACCATCGCTCAATTCTACCGAGCCAACAGATCCAAACTCTACTTAGCAAATCTTCAAAGAATTCACTCCGAACCTTAACAGGTTTCCTTCAGAGATCAATGAAGTTCTTCATCACTACAGAACTTACTCGAGACGGTATTAGGCCTACAGTCTCAACAGATACACTTCCAACCTCAAACATTCAAACTCCAATCAATGGTAGTCGTGTTACACACACTACTACCCCATCTACCTTCATAACTTATATTGGAAAACCGAACAGGTAACCCATCAGATAGGTAGAAATATATATATATATATATATATATATATATATATATATATATTAAAAATTACAAATACGCTCTCTCCAGGAAGACACCACTACAGAGCCTAGGTATTCACTCAACCTAACGCTCTGATACCAACTGTCACGACCTGACCTCCCACTCCCAGAAAATCGCGTCATGAATTAAGAAAGAAAGGGATAGAAAAGAGAAAGATAGAAGAGAAGAAAGAAACAACATCAGAATCTAACACAGCGGAACGAATAAATTATATTAATAACATAACATTACATAGTTTACATCCAATATCAGAGATACATAGCATAATCAACTCATACTAGACAGTTATAAATACCTGTCTAGTTATACAATTCAATCACAAACAACATCTCAGAGAACACACAGCGGAATACCCTATAACTATACGCAGAAGCCTCCTGCTCCATTGCTTCTCCACAATTCGTCAAAGCTAACCTGAATCCTAACCTGAATTCCCTTGGCTACTCGTAAAAATTTGAGTACCCAAGAGTTTATGAAAAACAAAAATAAACTCCGGCTCAGACATGGGTCTGGTGTGAGTAACGGGTTAAAGTTGCTTAACTTTCAAAAACCTTTTGAAAAGAAAGGTATCACGTAAGACTTCCCACACATAAACATGGAAATTTTTTTACCTTACGCTAACCAAAACATTTGATAGGAAATCCGATGATATTATAATAGGGTCTAGGGTTTTCAAAATAAAATACAGAAATAGTTGGAATGCTTACATCTCACGTTCCAACATAGTTGGGCACAACTAATACGTACGGCACTTATTGGATTTTGGATTCCATACAATGGCAGGGCTACTGGGGTACCGCCCGTTACAGTACGTGGCCTAGATCACCGTACCGAGAATTACTCCCAATCCCCTGCAACACAAAGCCGGACCCGTTCCTTACTGAACAGTTCCAAATAAGACAACCCCGACGGTTGTAGCTACTTAACCGTCCACACACAGCCGAAATAAAAGGGACCTCTAGACAGGGGTAAATCTTACTCTCAAGTGGGGGCTACCCACGAAACTTTGCTGCACCTCCCATGTTTTAGCCATTCCCGGTTGATGAGGCTTGAGGCTACGATTACCTTTATAGGACATATCACTTGGAATGATCATCGTCCACCTGACGATGTTCTGAAAGCATTCAATCCATACAAGTTCGTTCCGGGTTCGAACGAAACCGAAGGCATTATCTCGTTACACTCATTTTGGAATCACCCTCAGAGTCAACGACAGTAACCCTTGCACTCTAAATCACCATCTCGAATCTATAAGTACTATTCCGTCAACTCATTACGGAATCACCCACAGAGTTATAGTGACGTATAGCCCTTACACCTCGAGTCTTCACAAAGCTCCATTTTGATTCACGACCTAACGTTATTTGGAAACGATGTGGTTTTCGGATATCCAAATATGGAAACCCGATCCCGGTCTCATCGAAATCCAAAGCATGTCTTTTAGGTCAAAGTTGATTTAAAGTTTTAAAACAATTTAATACAGTATCTATATACACACAGATAGATAACTTAAATCATAACTGATAATCAACATTATCTCATAACAGGTAACCCATATTATCAATATCAAATAGATATTCCATATATCACCACCACAATAGATAACCTATGTTATCATCATAATACAAACCAAACATTCATACCACACAATCATTTATCTCATTACTGAGATCACAAAGCATCCAAGACAATTCATGACATCCATTCATACATAAGCAAAGATTCATTTATACCATATAATTAATTTAAAATGAATTAAATTAACTATCTCTAATTAATTTAAAATGAATTAAATTATTCCTTCATCTATAATTAATTTAAAATAAATTAAATTAATTACTTCATCAAATTATATCTTGCTTACTCAATCATTTAATTGATTACAATCAATTAATCAATCATTCAGAATAAATTACCTTAATTAATCATTCTTGATTAATTATACTTAATTACAGTCATGTAATTATCCTTAATTAATTTCACAAATTAATTAACCTCAAACAAAACAGTAATTAACCTTTAATTACTTCAATTAACAATTAATCATAATTAATCACCTTAATCCTTAATTAATTATTTAATTAATTATCTTTAATTTCCTCTTATTGATTAATTAATCATAATTAATCAACTTAATTACATCATTAATTAAAATAACTAATGATCCTTAATTATTCCTTAAATTAATTTCTTAATTAATTTCTCAATTAATTATTTGATTAATTATTAAATAATTAATTCAAATTATCTCATAATTAAACATCTCCATATAATTACAACCATGTAATTATTTAACTAGGTAATTACCCAAATCATTAATTACAAAAAGTAATTATTTTTAAAACTCAAGTGTTTATAATTAATTAAACTTAATTAATTAAAAATAAACAATCATATTAAACTAAATTAATTACATTAAGTAATGAATTCCTTAATTACTTTATCAAGTAATTACTCTCTAACCATTTATAAATGATTATTATTAAATTAATTAATCTAATTGATTATAAAAATTAACTATATCAATTAATTGTTAAATAATCATGGTTAATGACCTTCATTAACCATCCTCAAATTATTTTATAAGGTAATTAACTTAAATTAATTACCATTTAAATTATCCTTAATCATTTATTAATTAAAGTTAATTATTAAATTAATTAACATTAATTTAAAACTTAATTACATAATTAATAATCATTTATCATTAATTAATAACTTTACTAATGATCTTAATTCTAAATTGATTAATCATTAATCAATTATTAATTCCAAATTCAATTTATTTAATTAAATTAATTAATTAATCTTAGTTACCTTATTAATTAAATTAATCTTGAAATATTAATCTAAATTTAAATTTCAAGATAAACATAACTTAATTATGTTAAAACAATTTAATACAAAACAAAGTACTTATGAAATTACCTTTAAATTTCAATTTAAATTCAAGTTTAAAATAGAATAATTTTAAAACTTATCGAAGTTTTAAATAATTTAAAACTTATTTAAATTTCAGGACAAATCAAAAGTTTGTTAATGAAATCATAAGATTTGAAGTTGAATTCATTTCAATGTTTTAGAAATTTCAACTCTTTCTTAATTTAAACTTTCAATTTAAATCTTCTTTAAATTTAAACTGAAATCATTTTTTTTAAACTTAGAATTTCCAGATTTAAATTTAATCTGTAAATCCTTACTTACATTTTTAAAACCTTAATATTTAAAGTTTTAAACCATTTACCAAAACAAATTTGATACTTAAGTTAAATTTTCTAAAACTTCCATTTTACTATTAAAACTGGAATTCAATTTCAAATCAGAACTTTAAACTTGCATTTGAATTTTGAACTTAAACTTACCTAAACAAAAACTACAGTTTATAAAAAGTTTTAAAAAGAAAACTCAGATTTTTTTTAAAAAAAAAACAGTAAAACAGGTTTCAAACCTGGAATTTTGAATTCAATTCAAAAATAAAACTTGAGTTTGATTTTAAACTTAAACTTTTCTTTAAATATAACTTCAGATTTTAAATTTTCAAAACCCAGATTTTAAAAGTTTAAAATCCATATTTTTAAAAACATACACAGTTTTACTGTGTACCCTGTAATCTATAGGTTGACCCGAGAAATCAAATTTTTGCTTCGGGTTTCCCTCTCATTTTCTCCGAGTTTCACAACAACTTGCTTCGAGTTATCTTCCTATTTGCTCGAGCCATCTCTGCAACACACCCAAACCCAAAAAAAAAACTTCACCAGAATATCTCGTCGCCATGCATATGCACGGCGATTCTCGTCCACTTTGATCACCAGGGACGATCAATCCATAACTAGAAATCCATCGAAGTCCTAATATCATCACCAAATAGAGTAGTAAATCAGAGAATCGAAATCTTAACCAAATTCGAAACCTGGAAAATCTTTTACAGGTTTCAACTCGAAACCTGTCAACGTCCATTCCCAATTGCTCCGACCACTTGGCATTCAACCCCTCCGGCTCCAGTCACTCTACACACCAACTATCCATACACCAAAAACTAGAACACTCGATCCACCCTATGTCCCGAAATTGATTGATTCAAGGATGCAGTGAAAACTAGGGTTCAATTTCAGAAAAATCCAAACTGCAATCAATTTAGAAATTTATATCCACTTCTCTGATTTTTACAAGAATCTATGATCCATACTTAATAACTCATAAGAATTTCAAAATTTTCCAATTCAAAGATCAATAGAATTTGCACAGATTCATAATTTTGTTCAAGAACAAACTGCAACTGACACATGCACTTAAAAATCCTGATACTTAATTTAAAACTCAAGTTTCAGTTTATATGTTTGATTTGTATTACTGAATTACAATATTATTTAGATTGGGTTTGAATAAAATTGAACATGCATGATGTTCTTACAGATTCTCAGAGTCCAGAAACAAGTTTATTATCCTAAATAAAATCTAATACTTTAATTAGGATATACTACATGTTTTATTTGAAATTTACATCTAACATAGATTAGATCTGGAGTTCATGAATTCTGAATTATATTTTTAGTCTGGAATCTAGATCAGGAAAATAAATCATCAATGCAAACAAGCATTCAACTCATCATATATGCAGACATTTATAAGCATACAAACATATTTTTTTTATCTCAAACATTTAATCAAGCAACCTAATATAATTTAAGGTTTTAAATGTTACTCACCTTTGATGAATGCAGAAAACAAATGCAGAGCTCGGTTGAGTTTTGCAGAAATCACCAAAAATGCAGGCTTGACTCTGATATACTTCAAGTTTTGAATTTGATATGCAGTTTGCCTATTTGTTCACTGACTAAAATGCTTGCATGCAGGTAGATTAAGTTGCTAAATCTTCACATGAAGGCAGAGACTTTCATGTCTTCAAATCCATTCCAGGATTTAAACAGAAGGCGGGAAAACATGCAGACTTCATTTTGATTTTGAAATGAAGTGTAGATTTGAATATGCAGATTTTTCTTGGATTTGAGGGGTTGCAGATGTTGTATTTTGAATATGCAAGTTTCACTTGAATTTGAGGTATGCAAATTTATGAAGAGTGTTGTAATTTTGAAGATGAGTTTGTGTATGCAGAATTGAAACTGTGGATTGCAGGGTTTCTGAATTTTTTATATGAAAATGCATTCGATCTTAGAAGTTTTGAAGATTTCTTTGATTAAAGAAAATGAAGATGCAATATGAATGGAGATGCAATCTTAATTAATGTATTTTCAGATTTAATGGAAATAAAAGAAAATAAAAACAAAATTAACACTTGTCTATTTTTTAACACTTGTCAAATTGAATGCAAAAGAATTTAACACTTGTATCTTTAAGATAATTAGTACTAATTGTAATTTAATGTGTATGTAATCCTAAGTTAATATGTTAGTTTATATAAGATATGTGTATAAATTTACAAAAGAAATAAAACAAACAATGTTTTACAAAACTTACACTAATAAAAATTAAAACAATTTAAAAATTTATACTTGGGAATTTAAATTCAAAATAAATTTCAAAAATCAAATATTTTCCATTTTATTAAACCATGAAATCATTTTGTTAAATTATTCTAAATTTAAAACTCAAGCTAATTTAATTTAAAACATTTAATATTTTCTTTATAAATTTTAAAATCATATAATTATTTATGAAATAGTTTTTGAAAACTCAATACTAGTTTGTATTAAAATTTCCAAATTAAAAATGTGTATATTAGAATTTTAAAACATTATTCAATTATTAAATTTAAACCAAAACCATTTATTTAATTTTTGAAAAGCTTAAATATTAAATAAAACAAATTTTCCAAATTATTATAAATAATAAAACTAGAAAATATGCTTTACTTATTAAAATTAAAACAAAACCAATCTATTTAAAATATAAACCATATATTTATTTATAAATAGAAATCAATTTATTATTTAAAAGATAAAATGGCCAATTTAAATATTTATTGAAGAAGATTATTAAATTTATCTGAATAATTATTAACAGATTATCAATATCAATTTAATCTTTAACTACAGATTATTAAATTGATATTGTTAAAAATTCCGGGATATTACAGGTCAAGCCAAGATGTGAGGTTTTGTTCCTCAAAAGGCCTCGACATTGTTATGAGGTGAAGGCTTTGGTATATAAGCACCCAGTTCATAGTATTTTTCTATGATGTGGGACTATTATCCCCATTTTGAAGGGGTGTTACAATGCAGATAGATATACACGTAGACCATGTAAGTCGACGCGGACAGATTGTTGAGAAATGTTGCATGATGAAGAACCAGCTTGAATTTGGATGGTAGGTGAGGAGTTGCAACCTATCGTTAGTAGTGTGTTCTGATTGCAATTTCGAGTGACTACGAGTAGTTTCTGTCCATATAAAAATAAACCAAGCAGCAGTAAAAATAATCGAATTAGGGTTTTGAGATGTATTGTTGAAAATATGTTGATTACACTCATACTACAAGGTTCAACATGCGATTGAGTAAATTGAATCTAGTGTTTTCATCATTGTTTGTGTAAAGTTTAACCTACAATAATTCCAATATTCTTAAAGTGGAGGCATAGGAGTATTGATAGCCATGTGAGAAATGTGGATAACCTTGTCGACAACGAATTGAGAGAATGGACGGTCGAAAAACAAGTGAGATGCGGTCCCAAGCATCGAGTTGCAAAAATAGCAAAGATTGTTATTAATATAAATATTGGTGGTTGTCCTTGGATTTAGATAGATGATGGTATTTAGTTTGTTGTGAAGAGTGATCCACATATGAATTTTAACTAGAGGGCTTTGATATTCTTATTAACGTAATCATAAGTACCATAACAAGTTAGAACTTTATACATGGACTTGACTCCATTTAACTACTTATTATGAGATTTTATTTTGTTTACTGTATCTAGTTTACAATCATGAATGCATATCAATTATCTGAACTTGAAGAAATAACTTTCATAGAAAACATTTTTCTATATGAAAATGCATTTGAAATGGAAATCACATTTCTCATTCCATAATAAGTGTTTTAATATTTTATACAATTTTTGTTTTCAATATGTCTTCATGAAGTAGAGGTGACCATTCACTCTCTTCATCCTAACCGTTCCTGTGTTACATCCATTTTCATACATTTGATTTCCTTTACAAATGGTTGAACCATTCAAAAGAAGACCTTTACTACAAGATCATAACAAACTCTTTATAAAAATGCATTCGGTCATCCTTAACATTTAAGGATATCAAATAAGTTCCACTTTACGCAAACTGGTCAAACTAATGTTTCAGCGATCGAATTCCAATCCAAAATATATCTTATAGCTTTTGGTTTAGTGCTACATCTAGCACAACAAGATCCTTTGTTGCAATCAAAAATATGAATACAATACCTTGCATTATGGTTTAAATGCTTACTTCAAATGAATTAATTTCATCGAAGTTTCAATAATTACGAATACGAATATTCACAATATAACATATATGTGATTGAATATGGATTAAATATCTATACTCTTATACTATTAAGTTTTCAAAACTCATAAAAGGCAATACATAGTCCCGGACAAACAAGCTCCTAAGTCATCAAGGTACAATTGTATTTAGTAATTGTATTATTTGGCTCTTGAATGGGCATTGAAATGACAACATGCCAAAAGATTTATCAGTAAGTGTATATTTATATCTCTTTTATCAATATTGATTCAGTTCATTTGTATATTTTACTTAATAAACATTTTATCAATTTATATTCATTGAGCTTGTATTCTTACAATATTAGAAAGGTTAAATGCTACCATTTAATTTTTCTAGTAAAGCTCCCACTAGATTTTATGGTTCTCAAAACCCAAAAAAATAGAGGAATCTTTGAATTCCTCTAATAAGAGTTGGGACTCGTTTGCCTTGTGACTATGGCGTTGAGTTTGCCTAATAAATCATAGGCCTATAGGTGATGGATAACATTTTATCGGTTGTATCATATATATCTCTCCTAACATATAGTCTTTTTTCTAATCTCAATCTCGACCTTGAGTTTGCTTAACAAATCGAAAAAATTCATTCGTACCCATCATTTTGCGACGGCCTAATTATGCCTATACATTAAATTTGCTCAACAAATATATTCATGTATCTTACTTCTTCTCGTCAATATGCTAATACCACTACACAGAACATCCCTAACTTGAGTTTGTTTAACAACCAAAGAGTACATAAATAATATGTTAATATATAAATGGTAGAGGACAACATCATACATCAATTATCAAGATTCATAATATTTTATATATTCATTAAGTGATATCGATTTAGGGAATATTGTATTTATTATGAAACAACCTCGCGATTCAAGTATCAGACTCATTTAAAATCATAGCATATGTACAATATACATGTACTTGTCCCTTGACCAAAGTTGGGTTTTTCACATTCATATTATATAAGTTTAATTCATATATAACAACTTATAATTTAATTAACCTATATAATATTCTTATATATTATATATATACTACTTAAATATTATTTAATTGATTTTAATTATTAATTCAATTAACAAATTAATTAGATTATTTTAAAATTTCAAAAATTTATTTTTTTTGTCTTAAACAAATTAAGATGAATATAAGTTTATAGTTTCGTATACATATATTGATTTATTAATTAACCTTTAATTAATATTTACTTATCAAATAAAAATTCATTTAATTAAAGCATTTTTAATTAAATTATTTCCTAATAAATTTCAAAATTTTAGTTTATTGTTGACCATAAACAATTTGAGATAAATGTATACACACATGTATTATTTTATATATTTTATTTAATTGATAAACTTTTAATTGATTATTTATGTAATTAATCCAATTATTTAATATAATTTTCGACATTAATAAATTTGTTTTCAAAACAATTTTGTAGTTATTTTATAAAATTTATAAAATTTCATCTTATGTTTTAACCTAACCCTTTAAATTTAAAATATATTCTAAATTTTCAAACTAAATTTGGAAAATTAGCCCAAGGCCCTAAATCAGTTTAAGCCTTTATATTGAAACAACCTTTGGGCATATATCATCCTTGGGGTCAGGCTAATAAGCAACTAGAGCAGAGTACTTGATTATCCAAAACCAACCGTAGATACTATCTTTCTACACACTCTACTAAATGGATAGGCTTTAATAAATTAGTCATAATATTACTAATTTAGACCGCATCGACCATCGTGCTCTAATACTTGAAATAACCGGGCCAGTCGAAAGCAGGTGAAATAGGTAGATTTAAAAAATCTATTTGGATTTATAGGGCCTATGAAGTCTAAAGGGTTTATTAGATTTAATCTAATATTATTTTAAATAAAATATTATTTAATTTAATTGTTTAAAAAGAGTTTTATTTTAGTTAGTTGATTAATTTATATTATGATGAGCATATCAAATATACTCATATGTGTATGTTGCAATGCAATATATAAATAGTGTACATGATTAATGTGTATGTTTATGTATAAATAATTGCAACCAATGTTTTAAATTTAAAACAAAAAAGTTTATAAAATTTATGGTTTTACATCTTTTAAAGCTTAAAGTTAGCAAATAGAAAGCTAGCGTTAACTTGTGAAGGGTTCAAAATTGGTTTATGATTTTGCACAAAAGTCCACTTATGAATTTTGAATTGAAACAACTTTAAAAAGTATGTAAATAGTAACCAAATGAATTTACATAAAAAACCAACAAAAATCGTGTATTCAATAACACATGTAGCTTACTTTTATTTGTGTATAAAATAAGTCACAGAATTATATCAATTAATTAAAATAAGTTTCAATCAAAATGGTTTTTTAAACACTAACATCCAAACAAACAACAAAATTAGATAGGACAGCCCAGACATATATAAAGGACAAAGGTGTACATTGCAGTGTATATGCCAACACCTGTAAACGTATTAATCATGTACATTGTTTATATGTATTTGAACATAATCAAGTAAGTAACTATAATGAAACTCCTATCAAATAAATTAAATTAAATTAAATTTATTCACAACATTATGTGTATGTTGCAAATAACATTATTCTCCATATAGTGGATGCTAGTGGACCACACCATAGAGCGGAATGAGTTTTCTGTAATGACCTGATATTTTCAACCATTCGCATCTAAACATGCCAGAATTGAATTGCTCAAAATATCAAGTTGTTAATTCAAATTTGGCAAAACTCAGCATATACAGTAAATAAAATAATCACAGAATAACAGATACAAAATAATATAATAATAATGCAGCAGAAACAAGAGAATAGTAGTTCATGAAGCTACTAAATATATAACAGAGTCAAATAAGATACAATAGAAGTCTTGAATACAATAGTCAAATACAAGATCAAGATACATCACTAGAATCAACTGAATATCTAAAAGCTGGACAGATAGCTGGATCTCCAAGCAAAGCTCCAACTCCAAAGGTGAGTCTTAAAAGCTGTATCACTCAGTCTGACCCGAGCGTAAAGCAAAACACAAAACAATTGAGTCAGGATTAACATGCTTATATCAATAAATCCAACTCAAGTGAAATAACAACCGAAATACAAGTAACTCAAAGGATGTTTGTGATAACCATCTTCTAAGGATCCGTTAAACTATCTACTATGTAGTAATATACACTATTATAATAATCTCTAAAGTAAAGTATAATATATTTAAAAATAGTGTTAAGGAGTTACTCATATCTCCCTTAACACATTTTATAGTGCCAATAGTCTATACAGTACTGTAATACCTTCAGATCGGGAGGCTACCAAAGGATACTCTATAGGTACGACACAAATCAAACTTGTAGAAGGCGCGCTAGGGTAGGTGACATGACATAACTAGGCAATATTAGGGTATATATACCAATTACGCATCCGGACTGGAGATAACGCATAGCAGCCACTATCGCCCACCACGAGCCACACTTCCAAAATCAAAAGGTGCACCCAATCAATCACAAAGTAATAGAATGATATCGAAGGAGTGTGTCCGATAAGAGGAGCAACCTCATTGGCCCGAAATCGCTCTTGTTTTAGCCACCTTATGCTAACTCATGGGAGTCGGGTCCACGTATATACCTCAATAGAACATCGCCATCATCCAATTTCATTCTGCAATCTCCACCGCATACACAGTTGTTAAAGTGGTTTTTGGAGTTGGTAGAGGGTATGACAACTTCCGATCGCAGTCTCTTGAACAACCAAATGTTATTATAACTCCACGGTCATTTCAAAATAGTTTATACTTCAAAACCAAAATATCGTTGCCATTTCAAAAACCTTATAAATACGATATCCTTTTCCCTTTCAAAATCAATTACGATATCATTTCCATTTCAAATATATCTTTTTTCAAAATCATAGCGTATTTCAAAGTTATAACACTTTTCGAAGCTAAACACTTGAAATTAAAACACTTTCGAAATATAATGCTTTAAAATCATAATACTCCCCACTTAACTGATTTAAACATTAAAATAATATATATAATAAAATTGTTTTCCTCAAATTTCACAAATTAATTCCAAATCAACTTGAATTTCCAAAATTCAAATTTAATCAGATCTCAAATCATTAATTCCAATTTAGATTCTAAATAAACCATTCAAAATTATATTGATTTCAAATACAGAATTGAACCACAAATAAACCATTTAAAAATATATATTTCAAAGCTTTAAATATTCTATAATTTCAAAACTAAATGTGATAATTTTATACATATCTTAATTCAATTTACTATTATTTAGTTTTGAAAGATTTACTTAATAAATTCAATATCATCTAAATAAAAGTTTTAAACTTCAAATAACTGAATATTCCTTCAATTTATTTAAACTTGATACATTCATTTAAATCACCTTAAACAAAAATCAAGTTATAAACATCATATCCTTTAAAATCTCAATTTTAATAAATTTCAAATCAAACTTATTTGAGTACAATTCTTAAATAAATTTAATTTCAAATCAATTTCAAATCAAGATACAACTCACGTAATAAATCTCAAGATGGATCAAATTATAGAAACCCTAAATGAAGTGTTGGAGGGAATGAAGAGCAACCAAAACTTATCTCCACAGCCCTCGCATCAATCAAAATCCCAACCCTATATACCTCCATTGTACAGAAATACATCAAGAAACCTCTCTGACTTGAGTTTGAATCCTGAATAAACCCTAAGCATACCATCTACCCATAAACTACTCCAACACCACCATCAAAATCGAGTTCCCTACATATTCTAGCGATGAAACAGTGATGGAATGGTTGGAGCAAGTAGAACAACTTTTCAGCTATCACCAATCTCCCGAAACTGAATGGGTTCCTACATGTTCATTTCACCTTAAACAAGATGCTTAAAAGTGGTATCACAGCAGGTCACAACGAACGAAAGTTCGAGTCATGAGATGGGCGACCAATAGGCTTGAACTGATAGATGAGTGAAGCCGTCCAAATGGGAAAAGGGATACCATCAGATCAGTCAATAAGGGAATAGAGTGGGCCGACGTGGACATCGGACTTTCGAGGAGTGGTGGAATGTAATGTCCCACATCGCCTAGTATGAGAATTGTGATGCGTTATATAACCCATTAGGCACCCTTCCCTTACAAGCTAGCTTTTGCGGGTGAGTTCTACCTAATTGGGCAGTAACAAAAGAGGGAGGAGGGAGAAAAAAGGCAGAGATGGAGAGAAAGATATGAAAGACGAATAGGGGGATAAGTAGAGTGGTGGATGCAGACGAATTAGGAAGGAGATTTGAGTAGAAAGAGGCGGGAACTGAGAACCGTAGAAGCCATTAATTTGCATCAGTCAAGCCAATAAATTATTATATTATTTTATTATATTGCCTCGAAGCTTTATTTAGGCTGCGATTGATTTTAATAAGAAGTTCTAAATCCAAATTCTGACTTATAGATTAGAACTCTATATGTTGTTTACTTTTTGTCAATGTCCTGAATAAAGCCATGTATTTATACAAAATAATTCAGAACTTTTTTGCTGTTTATTTTTTGTTCTGAACGCTAAATGTTGTTTTTTATTCTGAATACTGAAGCCAAAGAAACAAGTAAGTGATTATTCAGAATTCAACATTCAGCAATTAGTTTTCAGATTTAAGAGTTCAGTAATCAAAATTCACATTTCAACATTTAAAACAAACATAGCCTCGCCAAGAAACTCTGATAAAAACCAACGGGACCATTGATTTAGGTTATCGAATATATGGCATAATGCTACCAAAAAAACGAAACGACCATAGAAAATATGATACTTTGTCTATCAACAATATGATCTCAACTTACAAACAATATAATATTTTAATTATAAAAAATATGGTATGGTAGCTATCAAAATCACAAAGTAGTTTGCTACCAAAAAAAGAAGGTGTTTGCTAGCGAAACTTCACGCAAAATGAAAATATTCGCCATCAAAACTACATGCAGTTTTTGGGTTATGTACATAAAGTTTGATATTGAAATTACAAGAAGTTTTCTATTGGAAATATATGAAGTTTTCTTTAAATACACGAAGTTTGCTATTTAGATTACATGGGTTTGCTATTGATAACTCATATAGTTTGCTATTAAAAATCCTACCATTTTGGGCATAAAAAATACAAGGTCAGTTTCCAATAGAAATAAAGTCTCGTATGCTATCATGATTACCTAAAGTTTGCTATCACAAACACAGGCATATAGTGGTAAATCTGTAAATAGTTATAAAATGATTTGTTTTTTTAACCAAATAATGTATTCTTATTTAATTAAAACTTTACATTTATCATATTTTCATTTGTTATTTTTCAAATCGTAATAGCAACCTGTCTGAATTGTCCCCTTAATTACGTCGTTATATTAAAAGATTACCTATATACTTCTTTATCTATGGTAATTCAATGTCTTATCATTTAGTTCGTAAAAACATAAAAGTTACGCTAAAATCTTTAAAAATGCATCAAAAATCCTGAACAAATTTCTTTATCTCTGGTATACAAGATTCGGATTGAAATGTTGAATTTTTATATTTATAAATATTATTTTACAACCAAAAATTACATATTTTCATCTAGGGAAATTCATAATAGTTAATACACACATGAAAGAATTATGGAATTAAAATTCATCTTCGATTTAACGTTATAAATATTGTACCAAAATTTCAAAGCATTTGGACGTAGTTGATTACGATTTTAAGTCGAAATTCCTCGTTTTTTACTGGAGAACTTAGCATATATTTCCTTATATTCATTGCCATTATAGTTATAGTTTATCGAAATATCAATTTTTAATATTCTCACAATATATAATTTTCAGTCAAAAATGAATTTAAAGATATGAAAATATAATGAGCAATAATATAACTCACCTAAATGAAGAAAGTTGATTTGTAACTTTTACCTTTGGTAAAAAGAAAGTTTCTTCTGATAGTTGATTTGCTTTGGCTAATAGTTTAGTGCTATTTTTTTGGCAAAAGTAGAAACAAGAGAATGGAAATGTCTAAAGGAATATAATAGCTAATCTGGGATGACATTCTGTCGCTTATCAAGGAGGTTCTTTCGCTTGGTTTTGGAGGTGCTTTGGCTAATGTGTCGGGGAAGATTTGGGTCCTTTGGTCCAAAGACTGTGTTGTTCGTCCTGTTTTCGACTCGCCCCAGCTTTACTCTGTTTTGTGCTCCTCCCCCCTTTTCCCTCATCCATTCCTTTTTTCGGCGGTGTACGCGAAGTGTGATCGGTTAGAGAGATTAGCTCTCTGGGATGACATTCTGTCTCTAGCGGATTTGGGATTTGCGTTCTCTGTGGTAGGTGGGGATTTCAATGTTGTCGCTAGTCAGGCCGAAAAAATTGGGGGGTTGGTCGTCGATCGGCAATCGGTTTCTGACTTCAATTCCTTCATTGTGAGTTCCGGTTTAACAGAAATCCCTTTCGTGGGTTCTGCTTATACTTGGTCTAACAACCAGGAAGGGCCGCACCGGATTCTTTCCCGCCTGGATAGAATTTTTGGCTCTGCTGAATGGTTTAATCTTTCTTTCTCTTTTTCTACTTCTCATCTTCATCGATCTTGCTCTGATCATGCGCCTCTGGTGTTGCACTGTTCCTCTCATTCTTCGTCGGGGCCTTCTTCTTTTCGTTTTCTAAGTATGTGGAGCTCTCGCCATGATTTTCTCCGGGTTGTGGAGGAATCGTGGATAGTTCCTATTGATGCTGTTCCCATGGGGGCTTTCTTTCATAAACTGAAACGTCTTAAGGCTTGTCTAAAGACGTGGGATATTCATGTTTTCAGGAACATTTTCGACCGTGTTCTTGCGGCAGAAGAGTCTCTGATCATTGCCGAATCTGAATACGACGTGACTCCTTCGGCTGAAAACAGGGCTAATTGGGCTTGTGCCCAATTGGCTTTCTCCTCGGAACTTCGTATTGAAAACTCATATCTTCGCTAACTGGCAAGGGTCAAATGGGTTGTTGAAGGTGATGCGAATTCCAAATTTTTCCATTCGTCCATTCGCTAGAAAGCAAACTTGCTTTCTATTCGCGAGATTTTGAGACCGGATCGCTCTGTGGCTTCAACTCCTTCTGAAGTTAGAGAGGTCATTGTATCTCACTTCCAGTCCTACCTGGGTTCTCCCTCCGTGTCTGACCCGGATCTGGACCTCCTTTCCTTCATTCCTCGGCTGGTCCCTTCAGAGGAAAGTGCGGCTTTAGCTTATCCGCCTTCGTCGGATGAGATTCGTGATTGCGTCTTTGCTCTTAGCAAGAATAGTGCCTGTGGACCGGATGGTTTCAACGGTTCCTTCTATCGGCGTGCTTGGTCTATCATTCAATCAGACTTCTGTCTGGCTATTCAGCAGTTCTTTTCTGGTTGCATTCTTCCAATTAGCTGGTCATCCACTAATTTGGTTCTCATTCCCAAGAGTGATAATCCTCGGTCTTGCGTGGATTATCGTCCGATCAGCCTCTGTAATTTCTCTAACAAAGTGATTTCTAAGGTATTGGCCAAGCGTTTGGCTCCATACCTGGATCGCATTATTTCCTCCTCTCAGGCCGACTTTGTTAAAGGACGTTTGATCACTGATAACATCCTTTTAGCTCAGGAACTGATTTCCCAGATTGACAAGAAAGTCAGAGGTTCTAATATTGTTTTTAAACTTGATATGGAAAAGGCCTACGATCGTATGTCGTGGTTTTTCGTCATCAAGGTTCTTCGTGCCTTCGGGTTTCCTGAAACCCTGATCGATTTGGTGTGGAGGCTCATTTCCAACTGTTGGTTCTCTGTTTTCGTTAACGGATCGGCTAATGTTTTTTCAAGGCAGGTAGAGGGCTTCGGCAAGGTGATCCTCTTTCCCCTTCTCTTTTTGTGATAGCGGCTGAGGCTTTCATTCGAGGGATCCATGTCTTAACGATGTATGGCCAAATTCATCGTTTCGGACTTCCCAGTGGGTGTCCTCTCGTCTCTTCCCTTTCCTTTGCGGACGACATTGTCATTTTCTCCAATGGGAATCGAACTTCGGTTCGGCGGCTCATTCGGTTCATCCACCTTTACGAAAGGTGTTCGGGTCAACTGGTCAACTCTTCAAAGAGTTGTTTCGTCCATTCGAAGGACATGGAGCCTGAAAGGGTCTCCTGGGTAGAATCGTTTACCGGCTTCAGGGTAACGTCTCTTCCTCTTCCTTATTTGGGTATTGCCCTCTACAGAGGTAGGAAACTTAACGCCCTGTTCGACCCTCTGACCGACAAAGTTAGGGGTAAGATCATCCGTTGGAATGCGTCGCTTCTGTCCCTTGCAGGTAGATCGTTCCTCATCAAATCTATTTTAGGCTCTTTGGGCACTCATGTTTACGCCGCTATGACCCCTACTTCTTCTTTTTTTCGATCGTTCCAATCTCTGGCCTCCTCCTTCTTCTGGGGTTCGAAGGTCGACAATCACCGCCATCACTGGGTATCCTGGGATGTTATCTGTCGTCCTAAGATTGAGGGTGGGCTTGGCTTGCGAAATCCGAAGGACATTTGTTCGGCTTTCGCTTGCAAGTTGTGGTACAGGTTTGGTTCTAACGATTCACTCTGGGCATCGTTCCTTCACACCAAATACTAGAGGTTGGCCTCTGGTGGCTTCTCCGGATCTCCATCATTCGCTAGTGAGACATGGAAGCATATGCAAACGGTCAAGTTGTTCTCTGATTCTCATGGAGGCCAATCCGGATGGGACGGTGGCCCGTTTTCTATTCGTAAGGTCTGGCTCTCTTCTCGTTCTCCCGCCCCCGCTTTCCCCATCTTTTCTTTCGTTTGGGACGCTAGAATCCCCCCTAAAGTGTCTCTTTTCATGTGGCGAACCCTTCATAATGGTTTGCCAGTTGATGCGAACCTTCAGAGGATTGGTATCTGTTTTGTTTCTCGTTGCAGATGCTGCGACAGCGGTGAAACGGAAACGGTGGACCATTTGCTTTTTTCAGGCTGTACCGCCAGAGCCTGCTGGAACTACTTCGGAAATTTGATGGGTATTCGTGGTTGCGTTTTCTCGTCGAACGACCTTCTAGGTTCCTGGTGGATCGGTAGAAGTGGTAAATCTCTTCGTTCTATCACCTGTCGATTGATTCCTTGTCTGATTTGCTGGCACATCTGGTGTGCGAGGAATAAGGCTATTTTTGAGGAGACGTCAATGGATCCCTTTTCCATTATTCGGCGGGTTAGAAATGATGTTTTCTTGGCGTTTCGAGGTAGACCTTTCCGAGGATCAGTCAACTCTCGTTCTGGTCTCCTTGCGGTCCTGCTTTCAATTTCCTGCTCTCAGCCTTCCGTTAGAACGGGAATTGGTTGATCTCCGGTCTCGAGACTTGTGTCTCTTGCTTGCAGGTCATCTTGTTCCCTTTTTCCCTCATCCCCCCACCCCCCTCTTTTTTTTCTTCTGTATTTCGTTTTCTCCTGCCTTTTGATTTCAGGTTCTGGTATGTTGGTTGGGTTGGAGCTCTTCTTTCTGCTTTAGGGTGTTGCTTGGCAGAAGGACATTTGGATCTTTCTCTTGGCTTCCGCTTTTGCTGTTCTTTGGTTGTTGGGCGCTTTGATGGGATTTTTCATCTTCCTTCTTCCGTCGCCGATCTGCCTAGCCTTCTTCTGGTGGTTTGGTCTTTTGCTCTTCATTTGTATATTTTGTATGATTTTTGATTGGTGTAGTTGTTCTGCTTTGCTTTTGGGTCACCTGTCAGGCTTGTTGACAGCCTTTTGGTGATGGTTAATAAAATTTATTTGATTGAAAAAAAAGGAGAATATAATAGCTAATATCATGGGATTTGGGCTTAATTCATTTGCTTAATATATTGATTTATTAATTCCCTAAAATATCGTATCACACCAATATTTATACTGTTCAATCCCATAAAATACAATTTGGTTGGAAAGTTGCTTATAAACTTGCATTCTAATTTCACAATATTTTATTTCTTTAAAATAAATGTAATAAGCAAATTCCCTTTTATTGAATATAATGAAACATCCTTAAATTCTTATACTTTTATTTAATTAATCTTACTAACCTGTTATGATCGACTTAAATAAACTATTTTTTAAAGCCAAAATCAATTATTATTTTGGTTTTTTAAAAGTTAATAACTAGTTTGTTTAAGTTTATCTAAAACGAGCTTAACTCAAATACACTTAATTAATTAGTTAGTCAAATGTTACTAGATTTCATTGAGCCAGTTTCCACGTTGCTTCTAATTAGATATCACTATGTAAACATTTAAATATTTATTTTTCCCCATAAATGGTTCCTCCAAAAATACGGGTGTTACATGTGTATTATAAACTAAATGACACCACAATCTAATAACACCAAAGAAAGATCAACAAGAAAATCCAAAAAAGAAAATAAATACCTATTAGTTAGAACAACATTCATGAACAAAGACGATCCAACGAAAAAATATCCAGTCAAAAGCATATTCAAATATTTGTGTGAAATATGATAATTGATTTTAACAGAAACTGATCAAACTCAAAGAATCAAAATATAATTGACATTTAAATTGAAGATTAGAAAAGGAACGCAAAGTTGAGAGAAAATCAAAGATTTTACATATGAAAATAGAAATATAAAAGGTAAAAGTCAAATAAAGGAGGAAAATAAGACAAAAGTTTATAAAATGTACATCACTCTAGAATCCACATTATAATGAAGACAAAAAGGATGCATAAAGGATTTTGAAAACTAGCAAGGACCCAACGATATTTCTGTCTTTGAATAAAGACTAAATTTTGAAGTTTGGCATGTTAACGTATGCTTTCAGATGTGAACAGCGTCATATATATTCACATCTAAAATCGGTTTTTGGTATCGAATAACCATATCGATGGATAACAAACAAACATCAAATATTATTATATGCGTAGGCAAATAATGGATCTAAAGTTACATACAGAAAATTCATTTTAGCATAAAATTATTTCGGTTCTAATAATTATAAATATACAAAGCTAGCGATAGTGAGCATGCATTTATTTATACAAGCATATAATATAAATTATTATCTTCAGAAAACAATATTCACCGTTCCTTATGTTGAGATATATGTAATATAGGCTATTATATATAAAAAATAGAACCAATAATTTTTGAATACAGATACTTTCATAACTTCATAACTGCACCGTGTTCATTTTTTTTCAAATATCGTATATTTATTCGTTTTTAAGATACACGTTTGGATATATTTCACACTTTTGATAATGCATATAAGCTCACTATTCACTTGAAGTCCCATTTAAAACACATGTTCTGCATCCTGAAATCACGCGGGAAAGTTGAGAAGGCCATCAAAAGTTACAACAGAGTTTCCAGGGAATAGAAAAATAAATAACAAAAAAATAAAATAAAAAGAGAGTTTTGATCTTGAACATATTAAAAAATATAAATTGAAGTATAGAAGAGAGGGATAGAAAGAGATTAAGTTCTTCTCTTCTCTCTTTCTATCTCTTTCCCTTCTCAAATCATTTTTGAATACCATATATTTCATACCCTAAAAATTGATTGAAATTGGGCGTTTGATGGAAATATCTCATTTGAATAAAATCGAATCATTGCATTGTTGACGGGTGCATAGGCAAGTGATATGGCGTCGCCTAAGCCCAAAAGGCTCTATCAAGTTTGGAAAGGCAGAAATGTAAGAACCCTTTTCTCAATTTATTGTTCTTCTTTAATTACAATTTACAAAATTACAACGTATTTTGATATGAATTAGCATTACTAAAACTCTTTAACATTTTCCCTGATATTTTACCCAATTGGGAATAGATGCAAACACGAAATAAGAAATAATACCTTTTTGGAACATCTCAATCTGAACTACATTTTTTGCTAAATATGTCCGGTAAACTAGCTGTAATGTCACATTGCTGATATCTTCTATGAAATTCATACTTTGCAAAGTTAAACTTTGTCATTCAAAGTACTGCGATTTCCAGCGGACTCATTATCACTATTCACTTTGTTTCTAACTTATTTTTGGATTTATACATTTATATTCATGCCGAAGAGAACTTGATGTCCCCTATACAGAAATTTTGCTGTGGTGGGAGATTGATATTTGGTCCAGATGCAGCCTCGCTATCTCTGTCTATCGTTATGATTCTTGGGCCATCAATTACCTTCTGCATCCAAGTCATCCTTAAAATTTTACGGCATATGGATCATGATTTTCATCAAGGCATTGCTGATCAGCATCACATACTCGGGTTTCTTGCTCTCTTCGGAGCAATATTTTTAACAATAGTCGTAAGCATTTATATGAGCATGTCTATTCGATAGTCCAACTTATGTTTGATTTGATGTTAATGATGTATAATTATATGATTCAGGATATGGTATTTTTGCTGTTAACATGTAGTAGAGACCCAGGTATAATACCAAGAAATGCAAAGCCCCTTGAAGCAGATGAAGAATTTGATGCCACAACTCCTTCAATGGAGTGGATAAATGGAGCTGCCCCACATTTGAGAATACCTCGAATAAAGGAAGTGAATATAAATGGTTTCATCGTGAAGGTCAAATATTGTGACACTTGTTTACTTTACCGCCCTCCTCGTGCTTCTCACTGTTCTATTTGCAATAACTGTGTTCAGAAGTTTGACCATCACTGTCCATGGGTTGGTCAGTGCATTGGACTGGTAATTTTTTGTTGTTAATATTGGAAATGTTTTGAATATGAATTTTTATTCATTTAGACTGCCTTTCAAAAACATATTTCATATGTGAACCAACTTGCCTGCATGATAAAAGAAGACATTTTGTACTGGAACTGTTTCAAATAACGTATTTCCCAGGATAAAGTTTTTGTTTTCTCAAACAGAGCAAGTACAACAATTTTGTTTTGGGAAAATATATATATACTGAAGTTATTTGGCAGTGCAGTACAAAATGTCGCTTTCGCCACAAATGCAAGAGATTATATGCTTTTTAAACAGTTGCGAAAGTAGTTTAAATGTGTGAATTGTTTTAAAATGTTGTTTGAATGGATAAAAATTCCTTTTGAATACTAAGACAGTTTTATTTACAGGATTTGTTTTGTTTTTGTATGTGTTATGACTGCAGCGTAACTACAGGTTCTTTTTCATGTTTATATCAATGTCGACATTACTCTGCTTGTATGTTTTTACGTTCTCATGGTTAAATGTTATCGAGGAGAAAAAAAATTACAATAACGTGCTTCTGAAGTCGCTTGCTGGTGAAGTTTTGTCTCTCTGCCTTATAGTATACACTTTTATAACAGTTTGGTTTGTTGGTGGACTCACAATTCTCCATTTGTATTTAATCAGCACAAATCAGGTATATTTACTCATCCACAAATATATTATGCTGTTTAGGTATTGAAATTGCAAAATTTGAGAAAATTGCACTGTTTGTTTTATAGACAACTTATGAGAACTTTCGGTATCGGTATGATAAGAAAGAGAACCCATTTAACAAAGGCGTATTGGCAAATTTCAAACAAGTGTTCTTCTCAAAGCTAGCTCCTCCATTAACCGATTTTAGATCATTGGTTCGTGTGGATTCGATTGAAGCTGATTCTCATACCACAAATAGTGAATCAAACATATTTTTTTCAAAGGTGTCAACAGACATAGAAATGGGTAGAAAAAACATGACAGATGCAAATTCAAACATGCCTGACATATTGCGTAATTTGGATTATAGCAGCATTGAAGATATTCATCCTTTTGCTTTCCCTGTTATGAAAGAACTAGTTATTGACGAGTGTGGAGATTCAAGATATTCTTCAAACAAATCGTCCCATATACAGTAATGCAGGTATTCTTTTGTAATTATTTTTAGTATTTTTGCATTCAATCATTATGCTGTTTTGGTATTACAACAGAAATGGTAGAATTTAGCAGGCTAATTATCAAATAATGGACAGTTTTCGACTGATGTTAGATCTGATGATATTCAAATGACTTCATAGAACTTTGTATTCTTCTCAAGCTATATTTTAACTACAAACCATTTGTTAACCGTGATGGAAATCAAGAAGCATACATATCTAGGTTGGATATTTTGTTTGTGTTAATAATATCATACTCGTATTTTATTTGAACAATGACCAGCGAATCTTTTCAAACACACAAGAAGAATAATCATGCACTATCCGATTAATTCATGGAGAATAATAATGCATACATGCATCCCCTTTTTGAAGTTAGATACGGTTGCGTTCATGGATGATAGTCCAATTCCAGATGATCACTTAGTGAAAAGAGACTAGCTGTAGTTCTGAATTTTGCAACTAAGTAGTACATATGTGTAATCAGAAATGTGTTCTTTCATACTAAACCCTAATAGCTTTGTTAACATAGGATGAATCACTGGCTTGCCCCCGAAATAGCCTTACTTGCTTCATCCGAAGCAAGAAAAGCAACCTTCAGGTTATGAGAGTTGCTTCTTAACCAGCAATTTTATGCAGGCCAGCTTGTTCCCCATTTTTAAATGCTGTATAAATGAGTGCATGGTGCCATATATCGGTTCTATATGGTTACTTTGACTAGATTACTTAGTTATCCGATTTATTACAACCGTATACCTTGGTTCACATTTTCCAACTCAAAGTGTTGGGATTAGACTGAATTTTATTGTCAGTGTAAGTTGGTGGGATAAAGTGTTTTAAAGTGTAGTGATCAATGCTGTCCCATTGCTAGTGTTCTGATGATAATATGGAAAGAAAAGAAAAAAGGCAGTACTGCAGCATTTGTGTATCGTTGGGCAGTCACTGATAAATTTGCTTTCAGGTATGGTCAAGAACTAAGGCACTCCTCTTTAATTTTGGAACAATGAGGCGTCAATTCAGTACTTGCGGGGAAATTAGTGCAAACTGCAACCATTGAAGCCCAATGTAGTATTGTACAGCCTGATCATGAAAAAGGAATATGATATAAAAGAAAGCTTTACATCGTCTAATGCTAACTGAATTGCATTACATATCCACATGACCAATTATATAATTGCTATCAACTTTGATAGAGATCTTAAAGAAAGAAAGAAAATTTTAGCGTGAGCGGTAAACTTAGAGAATATCAATACCTTATCAACAGTTTGACGGTACCCTCACTTTTCTTTTTACTAGTTATCACCTTGATGAACAATCGTTTGAAGTACTTGGGCTATTTTGAGCAATATAGTTATACTTTGTCACACGCGCGCACACGAACCCCATAAATGTTTATTAGTTTTTACCATATAGAAATTGGAGCAATCAGTTTATGGAAAATATGTAAAAAAAAAAAAAAATGAATTAGGACAAACAAATCTTATTAGAAAAAAGATTAATAAGTTTTTAGCTTTAGTTATTGTATGAAATTAAGTTTTAAAGCTATCCCAGTCTTATGATAATAATAATTTATCATTACCATACCACCATAAAACAATTGATAAGAATATTGAGTTGCATGGTATATCTAAAGTGATGGTAAATTTAGCAGTGGTAAGTAGTGAATGTAGGAATCGAAAAATATCAAAATCCTTGATAATAGTAAATTTATCATTTAGTTTTCCATGTTTTTTAAGTTTATTAATTCTGACGAACACCTTTTGATGATAATCAAATTTAAAAAGACGTTTGTAGTCTTATTTAGTTTGATGATTCCTTTTGCTTTGTGTAACTTATATTTTTGATATGAACAAAGTTATTCATTGATGAGTTTTTGTTTTTCTTTTTAGACAGCTGTCATCTTTTGAAAACAGTGTTCCTCTTTTCTATTGTTTCATGATGTTTTATCAATGTAATCATTATGGTAACGATTTTTTAACATTAGCAATAATCAAGTTACCATATCAATCCAGCTACACTCTACTGTGTCTCAGAATGTAAAGTAACACGAACCTTTGTTGTAGATAAACACCAAAAAGTCCTAACGCCTTCACTAGGTCAAAAGAAAAAGTCGCAGCAACAGCAAAACAATGCTCATCACGATCAGGGCTTGCTCCGCCTGGATTTTGATTCAAAAGCAAGATTGAAAAATTTGGGTCATTATGATCATGGTCAGCTTTATGTGGATTTAGACCTAAAGTGAAATTTAGAAGTTATATTTTGGTATGTCATATACTTATATTTTGGTATATGTTATCGAAGAATGCAACATAAAAGGAAATGTTTTATTTGATAACTGATTATAAGAAAAAAAACTAGAAATTGTTAAAGCCAAGTGTCAATGCTATATTGATTTGCATGTGTCTGTACTATCGATTTGCATGGACTATAACGGTGTGTTCTTTTGGCATACCAACCACCGAGAAATGCCATTTGAAAGAGAGACAACAAAAGAATGTTTAACGAAGAAAAGAATGTGTTTTTATGTTTCGAAAGTGATACTTGAAAAGCTACTTAAAAGGGGCATGAAAGATGATTATTAATTTTGCAACTATTAATCATAATGTTAACGCATTTGTTTTGTTTTAAAATAGATGTATTTTGAGAAGGTAACTTAATTCAAAAATTAGATATTCAACTACAATAATAGTAAAATACAGTTATTTTTTTTTTTGCATAATTGATTATGAAAAAATAGTAAAATATAGTTATACTTGTACAGCACATACAATAACGATACAACTGTAGTTACAAAATACAAATTGATAGTGTTAAGCAAACGGTTCATATTGTAGTCCAGCAATAACTGGTTCATTTAATATGTTATCAGAGACGACCACCATGGAATTTGTTGTTGAACATGCTAGTATATGATTTTTGTTTGATGATAATAAACATATATATAAATATATTCATTTAAATGTATTTTTTAATATACTATTTTATTTCACGTAATTAAATAAATATTTGCTGAATAAAAATAAATAACACAGAATTTAAATTCAAACAGATATTTTATTCAAACAAATATTTATTACAATTTTGAATAGTACAAATTTAAGCTCTCACCATATATATATACACACACAATTTGCAATTACAACACATTTCAATTTACATAACCGTCCTCACTACATATCGCTCATTCACTCGTATTTAATCTTCAACTCTATTCCAGATTGAATCTATCATCAGAGCAATCTGCAAAATAAACACTAACGCAGTAAAATTGAAAAAGAAAATATTTTGCAGTATAAAATAAAATGTGAGTTTGAAAATATTATTTGCGTCGGTTATTTGGGTTGTTCGTCATCATTTAATTCTGAATTCATCAAACACGAACAATTTGTGACTACACAGTGTATCGCTGTACATGCCAAAAGGCCGTGCACCCGATATACACTCGATAAAATTACGGGGACATGTGAGCACAAGGTCAACCTCAAATTAAAAGCCGGGTTCAAATCAAGTGCAATACAAATAAAGTCACGACACGAACACATGGTCAAACCCGAGCTATAAGCTGGATTCAACATAGGTGCAGTCCGAATATACAAGTTTAATAAAATGGTCAGGAGCAAGGCAGTCAGAGTGTACACATGAATCAGAATAGTTCAATTCAAGACAACGACTCAATTATATCAGACATGACTCAAGTGCAATCAGACTAAATGAAAACAGAGCAACTTGACCATAAAGCATCATTGATATATAAATGCTACTCTTTTATTTTGTCTGGCAACAATGGAAGCTGTTCAAAGCATCAAATGTACACACCAGTACAGCAAGGCTACATAGTGCAAAGGAGACTACAGTGATGCAATATACAAAGGTATAAATCCAGACCAGATTTCAAAATGTTTAGCTACAAAATGAAGACAAATTCCAAAATCATCACAACAATGTAGCACAACCAAACTGCCCAGGGTCAAAGACATACATATATACTATCAACATGAACCGGCTCACAAATCAGACTCAAGTACACGGCACGAGCAGTAGCAAACTCGAACAAGTGATGCATCGGTGAAATAGTGGATAGAGCTCAATGCAACTCATTACATAATCAAATGGCCGAATTCAAGTTGCACATGAATACGGTGAACTGATTCAACCAAACAAACATATATACAAATGTACTATAAATACCATAGTCCATCACTGCAACCTGAACCAGACACAAGAATGTAAAACATGACACACTACACTAGACCAGAGCATTAACCAAACAATGAAAATAGCAAATGCAAGTGATGCCAGCAGACTACATGGATAAGCACATGAATGTACAGATGTACATCAAACACAACATACGGTGACAATATGGTTGTAGTGAAGACTCAAAGCGACTCAAAGAATATATACATGCGAGAGCATATATGTAGAGTGGAACCAAGAGGCAGCATACAAACAAGTACATATTCAAGTGCAGCGAAGACCAACAGCAAGTGCCAACCAGACAACAACAGAGTGAAATGCAACAGACTTACATAGACCAGGCACCAAGTATACATGAATCGAAGCACGTGCAAAGCAGCAGCAAGCATGCAAAAATAAGACCAAGTCGTAAATAATATATACAATGACAACATACATTAAATCTAAAGCTAACACACACACACACACACACACATATATATATATATATATACATGATGCAAATGCACAAGTACAGGCAGAAACAGAATCAAGCAGGAATTTTCAAAGTGGCCGAAGTCAAAATGGAATAAAATCCAATGCCAGAGAATTCAAGGCAGCAGTTTCAAACCAGAATCAAAACCGTGGTGATCAAGGAAGTTTGAACAATTCGAAATCAAGTCAGAGCCGTGATGACCACGGAAGTGGAACCAAGTCAGAAATCAAAGCCATGACAACCAAGAAAAACATATATGATTTTGAACGAGTCAGTAAGCATCTCAAACATTCAATCAAAATCATACAGCCAAGCTAAAATTATCAGACGAATTCAAATAGTATATTTGAAAGAAAATATGGGAATTAGAATCCTATATAAACCCAATCATCATCAGCCGTGAAAAGCATTCGAGTTCAAATATATCACAGATCACAACATCAATTAGGAACTCGAATCACGTCGAGTATAGAATAAATCGAAGAAGGAACAAACGTATCAATTTTCACAACAAATAAACTCGACTCAAATTGAAGGAGCCATGTGCAAAGAGAAGAAAGCATCGATCGACAAAGCAAGGGACATAAATCATCATTTGATCGAGTTACTAAAGTCGGCGACTTCAATTTTCCAAATCCTTATTTTAGAACAAAAGGAACGAAGAGGAACGAAGAAAGACGACCATTTTTACAAAGCAAAGCGGGCCGATAAATTAAAGAATAAAGGGAAAATTTTCTTATCACTTAACATATTTGGGACGGCTTTGATAATTATCTTTGGGCTTCTATTTTTAAATATTAGGGTTTTGGTTTAAATTATTGTTCTAAATTTGTAATTTACTTTTAAATTCTTGTAATTACTAGTCGTGTGACTAGGGGACGAACTACGATGGTGTAGTTCGAGAATTCGCAACTTAGTGGCTGGGTTGTGGCAGAGTTTTGAGCGTAGAATTAGGTTGGTCGATAGCGGGTGTCGCGAATTTACGTGTGTAAGCGTTCAACTACTTAATTTCTTGTAGAAATCTTGGGGGCAGCACGTAGGCAGGGTTTTGCCGAAGATGGGTAAATCTGTGTGTTATATTTCTGCATTTTTTATTCTGCTATTATCTGTGCTGCTGTTACACGACTATTATCCATGCTGAAATTATTTTATATAAACTTCCGCAATAATTTTTTTGAAAATTAGTAATATCACCATATTCATCCCCTTCTAGGGTGAAATCAATCCTACAAGTGGTATCAGATCTAGGAACAAAAGCCAATTTTGTTTTAAAAAAGTTCGATTTTTCAAAGACCAATTTTTCTTACAAATTTGAATTTTTAAAATGGCTTCTGTTAATAATGTTTTTACTGTGGGTCGGTCCTATATTATTCATCCTATTTTTTATGGAACAGATTTTTTGAATTGGAAATTAAAAATGAAGTTTTATTTAAAATATGTTAATGTTAAACGTTGGAATATTATTGAAAATGGGTGGGATAAAATAGATAAGAAAAATACTATGATTTTTCAAAATTCGGTGCCACTAACAACCATGGACCTATAAAAACAAATAGGCCACAAAAATCTTTTCTCGTGTAGGTGTGGTGATAGGCTAAGGAACAATATCAGTGTTATCTGGATTCTGGCCGTTCCAAGACACACAACGGACAACAAATCAACGTTCCTTAGCCTTGTTCGAAGGTGACAATATCACAATGGACAACAATGAAAAAAATATCATAATGGTAAAAGAGGTAACCGTACATGTATTTTGAACGATATATTTAATGTGAAAATCTGCACCGTAATCTAATCAGCCAGTTATGTGATTATAAAATAAATGTTGATATTGATTATGACTTATTCATATGTTCTTATTTGACTTGTTCTTATTTATGACTTTGATTTGTGCTTAAATATTGACCAATTATCTTTTCATCTTTGAACTAATTCATATAAATTTGTTCGGTCAAATGATGGTGTTTTATTGGTTTCTGATTGCTCATGTTACACGTGGATATATTTGTTCTGATACTATGTTCACTTCTTATTTATTTGCACAATTTCAATTCAAATTCAAAAGAATTTCATTTAAAAACTGTTAAAATGGTTTCAATAAATTGTTGCAACTTCACGGTCTAGTCTATAGCATTCAACTAATGATAATCTTGAGTGAAAGAAACATTTAGATGCAGATTACACTCGTAATCTAATTGATTGAAAAATTACTAGCAGAACGTGATTTAAGTTGAGACATTTAGTAGCTGCATCATCTTTTAAAGAAAATATCTGTATATTTTTCATTTCAAATTGCAGAAAATTTTCTTATAAAACATCTTTTAGAAAATCATTTTTGACCTTGTTTCAGATTAGTCATTTTGAAAATTTTGATTTTATAATTATTTTTGGATTTAATTTTAAAGGACTACATTAACTAATCTGACCCCCTACTAATTATCAAAAAGATAAATAGTGATTGAAAAAGTGATGAGTGTGGATATTAATCATGTATTATAACTTGAGACAGTATAATTAGTAAATTTCTTTAGAAATTTAAACAAGAGTTATAAAACCTTTTGTTGGTAAAAATTCCATGACTATCTCTGATTCTATCATATTTCTATTGACCATCACTCATCAAAACCCAATATAGTATGTCAATATGTGGTATTTTAAATGGAAAATCATTCGTTTTTCATTTCATTATTTTTTTAACAAATAAAAATATCTAAAGTATTCATTTTCATTTAAAAGTCATCACGGTTATGCATGTATGGAACACATATTAAAATTGATTGTTTAAATAGACAAGTTGATCCTAATCCCATTTAAAAGTCCTCACGGTTATGCGTGGTTAGAAAATACTTAAATTCATTTTTTAATAATTTTTTTGGAGTACTACTAATCTCATTTAAAAGTCCTAACGGTTATGCATGGTTAGTAGATATTCAAATTTATGAAATAAATATAACACAAGTAGACACAACTATATGGTTTTATATGATGACTTCATTCCTATCACTCTAAAGTGGAATAAGCACCAAATAGAGTATTTATGATTTTGGTTTGATTTTGTATTGAAATTTAATATTATACTCGATTGGGAATTAATGTTGTACTAATGTCTATCACTTTATCTCCATTTTTCTAATACTATTACTCTTTTGCTGATAACAAAAGGGAAGAGAAAAGTTAAGATTTTGGTAAATAAAGGTCAAATATTTTCTATGTTGCATTTAGGCTCATTTGAATATTTATTTTCATGCACATATGAAGGGGGAGCTTTGTGTACAGAGGGAGCATTCAAATAAGGGAAGCAAATTGAGTGATCAAATACATTAATAAATTCAAAATCTTAAATGTATGTTTGTTATCATCAAAAGGGGAGATTGTTGAATATGATAGTATATGATTTTTCGTTTGA
The DNA here is from genome assembly GCA_030765085.1 of Allium cepa. Lineage (NCBI taxonomy): Eukaryota > Viridiplantae > Streptophyta > Magnoliopsida > Asparagales > Amaryllidaceae > Allium > Allium cepa. Next base: position 78,841,342 of record CM060946.1, read on the forward strand.
TGATAACAAACATATATATATATATATATATATATTCATTTAAATGTATTTGTTAATGTACTATTTTATTTTCACATAATTAAATAAATATTTGCTAAATAAAAATAAATAACACAGAATTTGAATTCAAACAGATATTTTATTCAAACAAATATTTATTACAATTTGAATAGTACAAATTTGAGCTCTCACTATATATATACAATTTGCAATTACAATACATTTCAATTTACATAACTGTCCTCACTACATGTTGCTCATTCACTCGTATTTATTCTTCAACTCTATTCCAGATTGAATCCAACATCTGAGAAATCTGCAAAATAAACATTAACGCAGTAAAATTGAAAAAGAAAATATTTTGCAGTATAAAATAAAATGTGATTTTGAAAATATTATTTGCTTCAGTTATTTGGGTTGTTCGTCATCATTTAATTCTGAACTCATCAAATACGAACAGTTTGTGACATGCACAGTGTATCACTGTACATGCCACAAGGCCATGCACACCGATATGCACTTGATAAAATTACAGTGAAAGGTGAGCACAAGGTCAAACCCAAATTAAAAGCCGGGGTTCAAATCAAGTGCAATACAAATAAAGTCACGACACCAGCACAAGGTCAAACCCGAGCTATAAGCTGGATTCAACACAGGTGCAGTCAGAATATACAAGTTTAATAAAATGGTCAGGAGCAAACCAGTCAAAGTGTACACATGAACCAGAATAGTTCGATTCAAGACAACGACTCAATTGTATCAGGGATGACTTAAGTGCAATCAGACTAAATGAAACAAAGCAACCTGACCATAAAGAATCATTGAAATATAAATGCTACTCTTTTATTTTGTCTGGCAACAATGGAAGCTGTTCAAAGCATCAAATGCACACACCAGTACAGCAACGCTACATAGTGCAAAGGAGACTACAGTGATGCAAATATAAAAAGGTATAAATCCAGACCAGATTTCAAAATGTTTAGCTACAAAATGAAGACAAATTCCAAAATCATCAACACAATGCAGCACGACCAAACTACCCAGGGTCAAAGACATACATATATACTATCAACATGAACTAGCTCACAAATCAGACTCAAGTACACGACATGGACAGTAGCAAACTCGAACAAGTGATGCATCAGTGAAATAGTGGATAAAGCTGAATGCAACTGATCACATAATCAAATGGCCGAATTCAAGTTGTACATGAGTACGATGAACTGGTTCAACCAAATCAACATTTATACAAATGTACTACAAATACCAAAGTCCATCACTGCAACCTGAACCGGGCACAAGAATGTGCAGCATGACACACTGCACTAGACCAGAGCATTAACCAAACAATGAAAATAGAAAATGCAAGTGAAGCCAGCAGATTACATGAATAAGCACATAAATGTGCAGATGCACATCAAACACAACATACAGTGACAATATGGTTGTAGTGAAGACTCAAAGCGACTCGAAGAATATATGCATGCGAGAACATATATGTGGAGCAGAACCAAGAGGCAGCAGACAAACAAGTACATATTCAAGTGCAGTGAAGACCAACAGCAAGTGTCGACCATACAACAACAGAGTGAAATGCAACAGACTTACATAGACCAGGCACCAAGTATACATGAATTGAAGCATGTGTAAAGGAGCAGCAAGCATGCAAAAACAAGACCAAGTCGTAAACAATATATGTAATGATAACATACATGAAATCCAAAGCTAACACACACACACACACACACATATATATATGATGAAAATGCACAAGTACAGGTAGAAACATAATCAAACAGGAATTTTCAAAGTGGCGAAGTCAAAATGGAATAAAATCCAATACCAGAGAATTCAAGGCAGCAGTTTCAAACTAGAATCAAAAACGTGGTGATCAAGGAAGTTTGAACAATTCAAAATCAAGTCAGAGCCGTGATGACCAAGGAAGTCGAACCAAATCAGATATCAAAGCCGTGACAACCAAGCAAAAAATATACAATTTTGAACAAATCAGCAATCATCTCAAACATTCAATCAAAATCATACAGCCAAGTTAAAATTATCAGACAAATTCGAACAATATATTTGAACGAAAATATGGGAATTAGAATCCCATATAAACCCAATCATCATCGGCCGTGAAAAGGATTCGAGTTCAAGCGTATCACAGATCACAACATCAATTAGGAACTCGAATCAAATCGAGTATAGTATAATCGAAGAAGGAACGAACATACCAATTTTCACAACAGATAAACCCGACTCAAATTGAAGGAGCCTTATGCAAAGAGAAGAAAGCATGATTGACAAAGTAAGGGACATAAATCATCATTCGATCGAGTTACTAAAGTCGGCGACTTCAATTTTCCAAATCCCTAATTCAGAACAAAAGAAACGAAGAAAGGTGACCATTTTTACATAGCAAAACGAGCCGATAAATTAAAGAATAAAGGGAAAATTTTCTTATCACTTCACATATTTGGGCCGGCTTTGATAATTATCTTTGGGCTTATATTTTTAAATATTAGGGTTTTGGTTTTAAATTATTGTTTTAAATTTGTAATTTACTTTTAAACTCTTGTAATTACTAGTCGTGTGACTAGGGGACAAATTACGGTGGTGTAGTTCGAGAATTCGCAACTTAGTGGCTGAGTTGTGGTAGGGTTTTGAGCCTGGAATTAGGTTAGTCGATAGCGGGTGTCACGAGTTTACGTGTGTAAGCGTCTGACTAATTAATTTCTAGTAGAAACCTTGGGGGCAGCACATAGGCAGGGTTTTGCCGAAACTGGGTAAATTTGTGTGTTCTATTTTTGTATTTTTTATTCTGCTATTATCTGTGCTGATGTTACACGATTATTATCTGTGCTGAAATTATTTATATAAACTTCTGCAATAATTTTATTTATAATTAATAGTATCACCCTATTCACCCCCCTCTAGGGTGAAATCGATCCTACATTTGTTATATTTCATTCAACTGGTTTAGGATTTTTATTTCTGGACGTTTGAATATTACAGTAGTACTCTTATAGGAATTTTTATGGAACAAGATCGGGATCATCATCATAAGCTATAAATTTAGGATCTCCTTTGTTGTATCTTCGTATAAAATTGTGAATAGTCATTGAACGTAACAACATTTACTTGAATTTTATATTTGTATGTTAGCATGTTATGTAAGATTGCAAATTTTTTCTTTTCAAATTCCAAATATTCTTTCAATTGTTATATGTAAACTTGAATGGTAGTAGTTGAAAATTTCATTTACGGTCTTTGGTTGGTTCTGCTTTTCCATTAAAATCTGGAATATCATATCTAGCATTACAGTAAGGAGGTAAGCATGCATCCATTAGTGAGTATCCCGAGTCAACTAAATAATATTGTTCTACTAGTGGATGAGGAAAATTCAATTTTCTGTTGTTTAAAACTGAACAGAAAACTTTAGCGTCATGTGCGGTTCCTTCCCACCCCGTCTTTACAAACATAAAAGTTAAATCAAATGTGCATATAGCCATAATATTCTATGTAGAAAAACTTTTACGTTCAACATACCATTGCGTTTCTATAGCAGGAGATGTGCAACTACATGTGTGCCATCGATAGTCCTGACATAATTTTTAAAGAATGAGCAATATCGATCTGATGTCCTAATTTATTCTGAGACTCTATTAAATTGAGAGTTGGGCAACCTAAAATAATATTCTTAGGCATTAATAGAACAAGTTTCAAAACTTCGTGAAAATAAACACAAATCGTGTTATTCGATCATTGAAATCTTTCAGCAACCTGCCATGTAGGAAGAACTAAAGTAATTGTATATAGAAATATCGCTACTATTTCCTTAACACACATTTCAGACGTTGACTTCAAATTGTAACTTCCTAACTGCTCATACAATGTCAAAAAACAAAGTCTTTTCCTTTAAACGTTTCGTTGACAACGTTCTGTATGACCATACAATATATCATTAATCCAATTAATTCCTTTGTATTCGAAAGTGTGAATTCGGTATGTTGGAACTTTCTATAGCCCTCTACTAATAGCTTATATATCAGTCAAATCATTGGCTTTAGAATCCGAGTGATCACTTCCGTCGTACGGCTCGAAATATATATTTTTTGTTCGAAGATGGAGTGAAGATGGAGAAGATGATGGAATGGAAATAGAGGTGAAATGGAGTATATGAAGGTGATTTATATGGGAGTTATTAGCTATTTGAAGTAATCAATGGTTCTTCCGAACGGACCATTTATATGGGCCCCACCCTAGATGCATCAGATGCGTCCAACGCGTTGATGCGATGCCAAATTGACCTGAGCAAAAAAGGCTGCGAACGGTACCTAAATAGGTGATGTTTTGTTTGACAGTTGATATTTTATTTTTGTTAAACTATACCGATCATATAAAATAACCTTTTTTATACTACATCCAACCAACTTAACTTTTTATTATTATACATTTCATATAACTCTGTGATTATAAAGTATCTCTAGAATATATATATATATATATATATATATATATATATATATATATATATATATATATTGTGTGTGTTTGTGTGTAAATAGTAGGACTTGACATATTTACCTACTATTTACACACAAACACACACACTATATATATATATATAGTGTGTGTGTTTGTGTGTAAATAGTAGGACTTGACATATTTACCATATTAGCAATTACCAACCATTACTCACAGCTACCAAGTAAACTGGTCTTGAAAATCAAGAGCCGATTTGATTGTATGGTTTGTTGAAATGCATAAAAATGTGCAATATAGTAATAGAAATTTCTACACAAATTTTTTATGAAAGAAATTCATAATTTGATACAAAAACCCTATGCAGGTCCAATCATAAAGCCCATACAGAAACAACACGACCTGCTACAACAATGGTCCAACACAATCAACCATGAAGCACTCGTCATAGGACGAAGGACCTAGGGCTGTCCGACCACCTACTCGAATGATTGACTGCATCAACATGCCTGCTACGTCTACCATTTCAAATCAACACAACTAGTGGATGCAACTTGTACTAACCCTCTCAAGAGTTACCATCTTCTTAGGTCTCCAAAGAGCACTATGGTTATTCACGACATGATAGTGCTCATCGACCAAGATACTACCCACTTGGCATTTGTACAAAATAAACAAGAGACCCAAATAACCTCTTAAGTTATCTCTTAGGCATCTGAGACTTCAGCGTCACTCGTCTTACAACATATGAAGCCAGATAACCTTCGATGTTCTGGACCTAATGGCTACCATAGAGCATTAGACGAAAGAAACAATAGAGATACTCCCACTAACAATAGCAGTTGTAATAGCAAGCTCTTATGACTAAAGTAATGGCATAGAACAGTGTTCTCTAACAACTCCCATGCTACAGCACACACATAATCAAGAGTGTCTAGAATTGGGAATTTGAGCCATCTAGTTGGCATCAACGATCATAATAATACTCATGGAGCAACACTTTGTTATGAAACATTCAGATCATGTCGAAAACATATTACATCAAAGTCATACAGATTACGTCGCAACCATCTATTTAAGGGTCTCCACATGCAATACCTTAGGGATCAAATTTTCTTTACTCGCTTATTCAATGAAAAGAGCAACAAGCTCACATTAGGACAACATCATTGTTTTTTATCTCAAATTCTATAATCGTGTATCAAGTAGTGAAATGATAAGAATCATAGTGGGTGTAGATCGCTTTGATCGAAACACTCTAGAATACCGAGTCTCCTTTTCCATTTCTTAACCTAATCGGACAATACTTGTACGCACTGAAACATTTTTAATATCTAACTGGCTTTAGATCTACGTAGATCTCATAACTTTGAAGTTGCTTGAATATTCAGTCAATATTTTGGCGCAAGAAGGAGAGCCGGACTCTTGATCTCTGTTCTTAAACACCAACCATGTTTAACAAAGTTGGAAGCTCATAACCTAAAGGCCTAAATGAAAACTATAATAGTGGAACTGACGAATGCATGGTAAGTCCTATCCTTGGCATGATAAATATACTATTTAACACTCTTATATTCAATATTGTTGGAATGAGACATGTAGCCAGAGACATGATCGAGTGAGGTACCACATGGTTGTCTAAGAAGGTGCTAATTGAAACCCGATGTCTATATACCCGCAATATTCAGTGTAACATCCCATAAAATAAGCAGTAAATAATTGAAAAGAATTCATAAATAATTCATAAGGCTCAAAAATGGAATTTTAGCAAACGTCATAATTTGGCCAAGAAACTTGCACTATTGTGCTCATGGCGATTTTCTGAGTAACTTTTATATAAGAAGCTTCGCGATCGAAGTCAAATGGAGAAGTTATCGACTTTTGAAGATTTCGAATCAAAAATAGTTTAAAATAGATATAAGGGAATAAATGTAAAAATATAGAAAAAAACATTTAATAAATAAACCAAGCCCACTTGTCGATGGTCAAATAGGGGCGGTCGACCTCTCCTTCGATAAGTCGAGTTTGGGCTGGCGTGCTTTGAACTTTGGCCTAATCATCTCAGATTTAATATAAACTAATCCAATGAATATAATTTATTCAAGTGCCAAAAATACAGGCATAGGCCCTTGTTAGCGCCAAAATTGGTCACTAACACCTAAACGTAAATGAAAGCACCCAATCACAGTCACTGATCACAGATAGAATGTATGTAGAGAGTATAAATATGAAGAACAGTAAAATTAAGCAGTAAAAACAGAAGATTTATAGTGGTTCAGCTAACTCCGGCCTACGACCACACCAGAAATTTCCTTTCTATTGATATCCGAATCAATTACAGTTACAATCCAATGTTTTTAAAGCAACAATGGCAGAGTAGCCTTAACAGGGAAGAAGGGAAGCAGAGTAGATATCCCTTTCCTGAATCCCCGTCTGCTATATTTATATGCAAAATCCGAGTTACCAGGCTTCTTGAGTGGTCCGGGCCCATCTATGATGTCGATCCGCATTTGGCCAAACGACATGACCTTCCTTCCTTTGTCCGACCAACCCTCCTTAACCGATCCACTTTGGCATGCCGATCCACACAATCCTGACCGAACCATGCTGCCAAGACCGAACCACACCTCAAGACCGAACCATGCCACTGTGACCGAACCACACCATCTTGACTGAACCATGCCACCAAGATGGAACCACACCATCAAGACCTAACCATGCTACTGAGGCCGAACCACACCATCCTGACCGAGCCATGCCACCAAGACCGAACCATACCATCAAGACCGAACCATGCCACTGAGACCGAACCACACCATCCTGACCGAACCATGCCACCAAGGCCGAACCATATATGGCCGACTTGCCTTAGCTTTTACACCATGACCGAACGACATGGCCTTCCTTCCTTTGTCCGATCGACCCTTCATAACCGATCCACTCCACTGCCGATCCACTCTAATGTCGAACCAGGCCCGACCGTTTTATCTTGGCCGACCCACCTAGGCCGAGCCATGCATGACCTTTCATCCTTGGTCGAGCGGCACCCGCCGAGCCACCTAGGCCGAGCCACATACACCGAACCATCCACGACTGACCGTCTATCCATCCAACTTGTGCAAATCCATCGTATTCCAGTCTCGACAAACGAGCGGTTGATTTAGTTAAATCCGCCTGTTCACGGCCTTGCCAAAAGGTGGGTTAACATTTGCCCCCCAAAACACTTGCTATTGGAAGGTGTGTTTTAAATAGCCTCAAATCCGATATTCGAAGTCTATATGTTATCCATAACCATACTTTTTGATTCATAATCCAATCCATTTTATCCAAGTGCCATTGCCGTATTCTTATCCAAATCTACAACTGCTCCGAGTTGATATCCGATTTCTATCCAGTAACCAAATCCTTATCCAATTCCATATCCATCCGAACCCGACAACCGAGTTCTAATCCATCCATATCCAATAACCAATAACCACATCCATGACCTCTCCGGGTCGATATCCAAATATGGGACCGCTCCGAGTCCATGTCCAAATCCTTAGCGATTCATATAGCCAATATCCAAATCTGTAACCTCTTCGAGTTCTTGCCAAGCGCAACCTACACCTGACGACCTATGTTAAGTAATGTCATGGTGTCCCTGGTTCAGTGTCCCTGAACGTTGAGTGATGCCGTGGCTTAAGCCCTAAGCCAAATCTTGGTCGCTCCGGACCCTTACCGAGTATATTCGATACTCGAGGACCTGTGATAGTAACCGATAGGTGATATGGGGCCTAAGTCCTAGGCTGAATCCTGGTCTCCCCGGACCCTTGCCGAGCATAGTCCATACTCGACGACCTTTTAGCCAAAAACCAGATAAAAGTCAATCAAAATTGAATCTGAAACCCAAATTCGAACCAGAGAACCAGAAATCCATATCAAAGGTCCAAATCAAAATCCAAATAAAAAATCAAGCATCCAAAAAAAATCCAAACCAAGAAACCAACAAAACCGATGTACAAACCGAACTCCAAAACCAAAGCAAAAAACGTAAATGTTCAAGCCAAAAGGAAAAAAAACAGATTTCACAAGCCGAAGCGTCTCGGTAAACCATCATCTCAGAGCATGCCTAAGGGTTATCTCCGACCCCATACACGAGTAAGTGATTTAGCCATTTCCTCGGAGTTTGTTACTTATTCCAAACCATCATGATTAGTTGATGACCAAACGGCCACCATTCCTGGGACTTATGCCATCGTCGTTCAAGGTAGGCGGTGGCTGTTTCTGCTCCACCACCGCATTCCGAGTTCCGACATATTGCCGCAACTGACCATTCCTTACATGTTCATCGATTATATCCTTTAGATGTTTGTAGCTATTAGTATCATTCCCATCCAGGTCATGAAAGAGATAGTGCCTTCCCGATGCCCTTTCGCGTTCTGAGAGTTCCCTCCTTGTCGGCCTTCGATAAGGAAGGCGATCCCGAGTATGCAAGTATATCCGTTCCAATGTCTCATTCTGTCTCGTGTAAGTGGGAATTTTGATTCTCCTCGGCGCTTCCTTTTCCCTTTATCCTTATCTTTACCTGAGCTCTCACCGGACGGTTCTCCATCCTTAACCATGTTTACTTCCTTTGACTTCATATCCAAACATGCATCCTCTTGTTGAAGAAATCTCTCAGCTTCGTGAAAGAATTCTCCACGATCCATTAGTGGGCCCCGTATCAACGATACTTTGAAATCCGAATTATCCCTTACTTCTGATACTGCTGCCATTAGAACCATAGATGGATCCGGCGGATCCAATGAAGCAACTACTACATTAAACGAGTTAAGAAAGCCCTGAACGATTCATCCGCTCTCTGCTTAACTGAAGTCAGTGCCATCGCATTCTTCGGTCTTTTTATGTGAACTCGAAACTGTCTCAAGAACTTATCCACCAGTTTTGTCCATGTTCCAATAGATCCATCCTCTAGCTGTTTGAACTACATAGCAGCTATATCGGTCAAGTATATAGAGAAACACCGAGCCATAACCTCCTCTGATGCCCCCAGCACTTCCATATGCCTTGTGTATCTCATCAAGTGGTCAATGAGATCCGTCTTACCGTTGTATACCTCCAAAATGGGTAGCTTGAAATCGGGTGGATTCTTAGCCATCCTAATGTTACGGGTAAACAGACTTCTGTTTACTCCCTCTAAATTCGTGTTTGTCAGACCTCCGCGCATAGTTCGCTTGATGATGTTAGCCAACCTAGTGTTACCTTCCAAGACATCTACATTTCCTAAGCGCCCTCCAAGTCCTTGAGGGAATTCTGGTACATACTCCTCGTCATGCACTCCTGCGTTCCTGTTGGCGCCGGTCATTTGGTATCCCTTCACGTGTTGGTCCAGCATTATCTGGCCGTATGCCCCCGAGTCTAGGTCCATCCGGATTGATAGTTGTTTGCTGATTGGGGGCTGCCCCAACCAAACCACTCCATCTACTTGCCGGTTGAATCCTTTTGATCCAGCTCCATGGATATGAGCCCCCACAGTTCCTGCTTGTCCGAATTGTCTTAAAAGTGTTTGCATCATTTCCTCTTGCCTTTTCAACTGTTCTTGCATGGAATCCATCATGATCTACATCTTGTCCCAAGTGATGTAGACGGAGGCTTGATTAGCTCTAAAGGAAGCCTCCTGACTTCCCTCCTGCTGACTTCTTTCCGTCCTCTGTCTCCTAGATGATTGCTTTTCCATTGGCTCCAGAATCTAAGTTCCTAAGCCTTAAAATCCAAACTTCAAGCTTCAAATCCCCGAGTTCACTTCTCAGTGAAAGCACCAAAATGTTAGCGCCAAAATTGGTCACTAACACCCAGACGTAAATGAAAGTACCTAATCACAGTCATGATCGTAGATAGAATGTATGTAGAGAGTATAAATTGAAGAACAGTAAAAATTAAAAAGAAAGTAGCAAGAACAGAAGATTTATAGTGGTTCGGCTAACTCCGGCCTACGTCCACTCCAAAATTTTCCTTTCTATTTATATCCAAATCAGTTACACTTACAATCCAGAGTTTTTAAAGCAACATGAAAGAGTAGCCTTAATAAGGAAGAAGAAGGAAAGTAGAATGAATATCCTTTTTCTGAAGCCCCGCTTGCTGTATTTATAAGCAAAATCCAAGTTACCGGGCTTCTTGAGTGGTCCATGCCCATCTATGATGTCGATCCACTTTTGGCCAAATGACATGGCCTTCCTTCCTTTGTCCGACCGAACCTCCTTAACCGATCCACTTTGACATGCCGATCCACAATATCCTGACCGAACCATGCCATTGAGACTGAACCACACCATCAAGGCCGAACCATGCCACTGAGACCGAACCACACCATCATGACCGAACCATACCACCAAGACCGAACCATACCATGAAGACCGAACCATGCCACTGAGACCGAACCACACCATCCTGACCGAACCATACCACCAAGACCGAACCATACCATCAAGACCGAACCATGCCACTGAGACCGAACCACACCATTCTGACCGAACCATGCCACCAAGACCGAACCATATCTGGCCGACCTGCCTTAGCATTCACACCATGACCAAACGACATGGCCTTCCTTCCTTTGTCTGATCTACCCTCCAAAACCTATCCACTCCATTGTCGATCCACTCCAATGTCGAACCAGGCCCGACCGTCCAATCTTGGCCAACCCATCTAGGCCGAGCCATGCACGACCTTTCATCCTTGGCTGAGCGGCACATGCCGGACCAGCTAGGCCTAACTATATACACCGAGCCATCCAGGACTGACTGTCTATCCATCCAGCTTGCTCAAACCAATCGTATTCCAGTCTCGCCAAACGAGCATTCGATTTAGTTAAATCTGCCTGTCCACTGTCTTGCCAAAAGGCGGGTTAACAGCCCTCATTTTTCTTCTCATATTTTCTAAACAGAGCAGCGAGGCTCTGCCCTTTTTTTATATCCACTATTTCTAGAAATTATAAAAGTAGTATATATGTATATTGGAGGAGAATGGAAATTAAAAGGAGAAGAAAATGAGCGAATCGAGTTCTGCGTAAAAAAGTAAATTCAATAATTTAAAATTTAAACTTCCTTAACTCAAATCTTCTCTCAGATCAATAATTCTAAAAAGAGTGTGTGTTAGCAAAGCTAGCCGACTTTGTTGTCAATCGTCCATATGTATAACGAAATAAGAATAGATGTCTGGCACAGGTGCCAAAACAGTTGTAAGAAAAAAAATGAGCATGGGAAGTTGGCAAAATTACCAACTTATTAGAGACAAGACATAGTCCCCCTCCGCAGAGGAAGAACCACTCCCCTTACTACCATCATCCGAAGACATTTGCCTCATAACATGAAGATAACTTGAAAAAAGAGTCGCTTAGGCAGGACAGAAGTCCACGAATTCCGAGTAGTATAAATATTTCCTATCCCATGCTTCATCCGCTAATCAAATATGATTCTTGTCACCAATCCACCATAAAATATTAAGCGCTAGACCTTCTTCCTTCACATGATAAAATAACCGCATATCCACCTCAATCTCCCCCACATACTTGTAATACAAACCATCTTTCGGCTCATGCCTCGTCTCAAAAGGCCCATGGATCCAAGTTCACTCAGTCATAGCCCAAAAAATTACATCCAAGGGAGGGAGATCCACATTTGACTTATCCTACGATAAGTCAACAATAACATCAACTTGAAGGACCGAAACGTCAGCATGATGACGAGGCTTAGGAATCCACTTCATAACCGAGCGAGGAAGAGGAATCCCATCAGAAAGCGGTACAGAGGAAACATCTAACAATTGTTTACAATTTTCCAAGATGTGATCGAAGGAGCGAAAAGATGTGTACATTTCAGTTTTCCAACTATAATGAACACCGACAATAGTGACATGTCCATTAGCAATATGAACATGAATCTAAAAAGGCAAAGGCTTATCCGAAAATGCAAAGGCAAAGCCTTTGCATAAACTAACTTATTTTGAGCTACTGTATTTGCATCGAAGCATTTTAGTTTGCCAACAACAATAACTAGCCAGTTTAGCCCAAAAGGCATAACACAAAGGGATGTGAGTAAAATGTGCCCAAACCGAAATAGAAAGGATTTGCTCCTTAACTCTATCGACAGTAGGCTCCAAGGTGTAATAATAAGAGCCTAACCTACAATGATGGGAGAAGCCGCCTCAAGCACATGAAGCCTTTCATCTTTATGAAGAATTTGAAAAGGAGCATAGAGCCATCAAAGTGAACTTGGAGTCGATCCTTGAGCTTCCAAAACTGACGACAGTGATGACGCACAACTTGATAATGGTGGTTTGAATCAAGGAGAAACCAACTAAATAATCCAACCAAAAATGAGCCCCCACTTCCAACCCTTGGACCGGAGGAACCATAGCACCATCAAGTTCTGCAATTTTGAAATCACCAGGAACATACACTCCCGCATTTCTAGGCAACGCGCTAAATAGGCTAGACCATTTTCTCTGTAGGCTTGAGGCAACAACAAGATCAGCGGCTATTAGAAGCAACTTGGCTGCAGGTTGGGAAGATTTCCTGAGCTTGGCATTTTCTCAAACATCAAAAGGGCGTTCAACATTTTGCACAAACTTAGGGAACTCAAAAACTTGCTCACTATCACGCCGCTTCCCATCACTCAAGTTATTCTCAAAAACACAGTTCACGTTACCCACAACTACATTGTTCGATAACAACTGCCACTGGGTTTCCATGGCCCAAGCAACTAGCAAAGGGGTAATGGGCTTACTATCTGAAACTGCTACTTCTGGTTGGCCTAAGAGCGGAACAATTGAAGGATCGATAGTAAGCAATGAATTCTCTAAGGCAACGAACGGATTAGCTATAACAATGGGGATCTAGATGTCGCAGCCTTGGATGGAGGAGAATGACATGTAGCTTGCAAAGATTCCAACGAAGGGAAATCCAGACAAAAAACAGCAAGAGTATTCGGTGACTTAGGGAGATCGGCCATATTAGCAGGGATGTCGAAAGCTTTGCCAGATCTGGTGAGGGAAGGATTGACGACAGAGTGGGATTGAGAGGTTGCAGAGCGATTGAGACATATAGAGGGAGAAGGGTGGAGAGAAACGAAATGAAGAATTAGGAGAAGAAGCAGAAAAAGAACGGAGAGGGAAATCGTTCTAGCATTGTGGCCGTGAATCATTCATTGTACGAACCATTTTAAATCTTTGAAGTATGTGTATCTTTTTATACGTATTTTGATTGTAACGAAAAAGGACTCAAGTAAAAAAGGGATTGGATTTGGTGATTTGGCGAAAAAGGACTCCAGTAAAAAAGGGATTGGATTTAGTGATTTGGCGAAAAAGGACTCCAGTAAAAAAGGGATTGGATTTGGTGATTTGGAAGCTACGAGGTGAATGAAAAAGTATGTAATTTACATAATACAAAATTTATATAATTGAAATTCTAATTTTGTCTTTATGCCTAAGCGGAAACCATTTAATTATATGTTTAGATAAATAAATCTAACTTGAAATCCTTGCTTACATATTCAGAAATTGTTTAACATTGATGGAATAGTATATACACACATATACCCTAGATCTGGAAGTTGGGGAGAATAGTCTTCAAAATTTATGAAGTATAATATTGATAGAATTGCGTAGTTAATTTCAGATTTTTGTTATTTGGATTAAATCATTAATTGGAGTTTTTATTAATTTGAATTGAAACTTAAATTTCTTTGTTTTAATACACTGGAATTGTATAACGTACAATCTAGCTGTATTAATGCCATGTGAATTTCTATAAACTGTCCAGCTTCACGGTCATATGTGAAAAATGAGTCGTTTGAAATAACAAAAATATACATATATCCAAAGGAAAGACATGTGCAAAGTAGAGATGTTTTTCTATAGTTTACACTGTCTATTTCAACAAAAACAAGAAGAGGTAATTCATTGTAATTGCAAACGTAGCACGATCTCACTTCTCGTAATTTATGGAAAGTTGCAATGGTAATATTTCCTTCTTGGAAAATATACAACTTCGATGCATTAAAATGTAGAACAAATGCTGCAAGGAAATTTACACATAAGTGTATTCCCAGAAATCCCTGAATGTAGGGACTAAAAAGTTATAAATAGAAATATAAATAATCACATTTAACAAATATATATATATATATATATATATATATATATATATATATATATATATATATATAAAGTAGAGTATAAGTTTAGTAAATAAATAAACGTCCGTTACAACATTAATACATATGGTAACGCAATTAATTGTACGTTATCATATTAGTTATAAATAAAATGCTAAATATGAATAATGTAATAAATTAAGGAGTAAAATGGAAGTTATCGTAATCAAGTCAATATGGGTAGTAAACCACTTAATGGATTTAATTACAAAGACCAAATATGGAAATTGTAAAGAAAATTGAATGGGCATGATTACCGAAGATCATTGATAACTTTAATGGAAAGGAGAAATAAAAGCAGTAAACTTATAAGATAAGAAGTAATGGCAAGTAAATAAATGAATATGAATGAATAACAAACTTAAGAGACGTAATAATTTCCATTGATGAAATTATATGGTCTCAATAATATGTTTTGCGATGGTTGTGAATGAGAGGGCCCATCTAATGTTTAGACTAAGTATAAGTGACTTAGCTTAGTATGGTTTGGGATGAGAGGTCAGTAAAATTACACAATGAAAGTTTGCCCTTCGCAAGGGAGCCACCAGCAGTTGTGTATACATAGTATTGATGTAGGACATCTCCCACTATAGGATCCATAGGGATATATGTTCATGTAAAAGGTTGAGAAATACACCAAAAGATCTGCCTCATATTTGAAGTATTAAAAATGGTTGTAGGGTCTGCTTCAATTCTTAACCAAAGGTATTAAGCTATCAGAAATGGGCATTTTTCTTGATTTTCATAAGATAATTCTAAACGGAAACTGTGTATAGAGGTTGACGCTATGTCAGCATTGTGTATTAGTATTTATAGAGTAGGGCTGGGCATAGGTCGAAGCCGACATCATCCCAAGCGGTCGATCAGAAAAGACTAGGGGTAAGCTCGTACTGATTACACCTTCTACTACTGCAGAGTGAGATATGCACAGATCTTGAATATTAGTTGTTTGTCTGCTTATTTGGTAGTTAACCCTTAGATAAGTCTTTGAGATATGATTGTAATACAGCTAGTTAAATTATAGGCGTGTTTAGGAATTATCGGCATTCGGGCCGATTGACTATCGATTACGTTGCGAAGGGGTTTTCTTTTTGGGAGAATAGGGTCACTTATATAGATATATATACCCACACATGCACAAACATACTTATCCCTCGGAATATGTCGTATGTGGGGATGAAATTAAATCTAGAATTCTTGACAATAGACATAACACTTAAGTGGAGATCAATTGGCATAAACTAGTGTTATGGAGTATATAATTACCAATCATCATAACTTCTGACTCCCTGCTCGTTACAATTCACATGATAGATTTAAAGAGACGTGATACTAGTACAAGATAGGAACGATAGATGGACAAGTCTCATTCATACTCAGCATTGACAAGGCAATTAGATATCCAATGAATAATAACACTTCCATATACCTATTTAAATAATAAGTGTATTTACATACCACTTTATTTCTTTACTTAGAAATTATCTTCAAAACACTTTTTTTTTGCCCAAAAAATGTTGCATAAAACAACGTTACTACAACCCAAAAATACTAGTATACGGATTCAATTAAAATAAACATTAATAAATTCCATATGCTATGTGAAAACATTTCCTTTAGGAGTCACCTACTATAACAATAGTGTCATAGTCTATGCTACCTTTATTTTTCACGAAAAAATCTATTGCAACAATAAATATTGTAACTTACGTTTTCGATACTTAACACGCTCTAGGTTTTTATATTTGAAATCTTTGTTTACTTATAAAGAAATTAGCGAGCTATACATGCTCTATAATTCTTCAAAAAGAATTTCACTTTTAACAAAATTTACATCATATAAAAACCAATTTAAATTTCATACCACTTTTTTCTTTTCAAAAACCCAATATTTACTTCCTTATACATATTATATTTTTCAACTTTTAAATTCCAAAAGTTTCATTTTATTGGGCTAGACATAAAGTACCCTAGGAATACTCTCCCTAAACCTTGGAAATCTCATTTCCTTATTCCTTCCAAAATAAAAATACTCTGCATACTATCCCTAGAGAACTTTCCCACTTCCTATAACATTTGGATACCAATTTTCTCTCAAAACATAGTTTATTGTACACTATAAATCGACAATAACTTAGGGCTCAACATCCTTGGGTCATCCCAAACCCAACTAGCAAACTATACAAAAATATACTTCTAAAAACTTTCCATATGTCAAAATCTATAATTGTGGACTATTTGGATTTTAATACATACTGTATTTATATTTTATTCAAAAATGCAAATATGTTCACGCAAATATGTTCACTCATATTTTCTAATTTACTTAGGATCTATAAGCCTAAGCTCTGATACTAAATGTAGCAACCTGTATTCTAGTGAGTCCGGATTTTTTGCAAAAATGCTAAAATCCAAGCCCACTGAAGCCCGAGTTGGGTATCGGTATCCTGCAAATAGGCAAAGATAAATATATCAGACTTAAATAAATATCTCACAGTGGAACTAACTAAAATATAATGGTGAGTGAATACTCACTAAGGTAATGACACATTCTAAGCAAGTGTCTCAAAGTTGGAAAATCTCTGTCACCTATCTAACCCGTGGGATGTTATGTGGAGGGGGTCAGAACTAAAATTCTGGTGAATGGACAAATTATACACTTCTAAGCATAATTCTACATATATTGTTCTATTTTCATTTTCTGTTATATTAGGTTTATTGGGTTTATCATACTCTCGCCTCTATGCGTGAATCATACATATATACTCCCTAGTAGATTAAGACCTAATAACGAATATATATGGATGTAGCCACATGCCTAAAGACCACATCGGTCTTAGGTACTACCCATAGTACCTTCCGTATCCTCCTCGAAAAGGAGTCCATCGTCTCGCTGCTAGAGCGTATTGTAACTATATCTAAAAGGACAGCTTCGTGAGACCTACAATACAAATGTTTCGTCGTCTACTATGAAAACGTGAAACTGCATCCGCACTAGCTTATACTAGTGCTCGAAAATCCATAATGTACCACCCCACGCGTACATTGACGACTATGCGTAATCTTTCTATCTACTCTCTGAATTCTGCCAACAAGGTCTACCTTGTACGGAACTCAATCGGGGATTTTCTATATCTGTAAAGGTCTGCTTCATTAGGCCTAGAATACATATATTCTACTTGGTCCGTCTCTTTTCTCATTGTGGCTATGGCCCCACACCGCCACCCCTCAACTAATCAAAAGAACCTTCAAGAGCTAAATCATTGTGCCCCTCATCCAATGTCTCGATAGTGAAAATCATTGGCCTGTTGGTTTAACCCTAGTCTTTCTCGAACTCGCTCTGACTGATGATGGCTTGATCTCCGCATGCGACTATCCTTTTGGATCTTACCCACTAAAACCTACTCGCAATCTAGAGTACGGTGTCATATGAATATCCTACTCCATCCCTTTTGACTGCCCACAAAGGTCCACTTCGTTAAGCCGGCAATGCAAAAGCAGTCAATGCATACTCTCCTGATGGAACACCTATGGACTTGCCTCCGGGGGTGTAGCTTCGTTAGGCCTACCTTAGAGGACCATCCTAGAGTATCCTCACGTTTCGTTGATGTCTCGTACTTCCTTCTAGCCCGAACTAACCATGTTGGACATGCTCTTTCTGTACTAAAATCTACGATGAACTGCTTCATTAGGCTCTTTATCCAGATTCACTTTGGGCTACTCCAAATGCACCTTACCATTTTATTAGTCCCAACGTCTAATCTTTATTTTGCGTTTACTTTACTTTTCTTATTCTGTTGGCTACTTATTTACCTTGATCAGCAAGCCCAGCCCCACCTATGTGTGAGACCATCTGTCCTAGACCTAAAAGGGAATGCCGTCGGAATGGACCGCTTCTATTATTTTGCTTATTAACTTAATCCAAGATCTAATTTTGATAAAATAAGCCTCTTTTCTTTTTTTCTTTTTAATTATAACCTTTGTGTTACAATTATACTTGCAATAGTTACTTTTATATTCTTTTCTTTCTTTTATAAGCTGCATGTTATAAATGTAATTGCAAGTGTCTCTTTTCTATTCTAGTCTATCTTCTTTTATTATGATACTAAATTCTCTTTAGTTATCTTATATTATATGACAGTCTTAGCTTGGGACTTCATCGAACTGTCACAAATTACTTATCATAATAACCGCTTTACTTGTTATTCTACTATCTGTGCAGTAAATGCAGATCAAGTCACATTTTCTGTTTATTATTTCTAGTCTTGTCGAATATTTAGCTTGATTATTTTCTCTTCTTTAATTTCTTTAACGCTCCACGTTATTCTCTTTTATTCTGGAAAGTAGTTCTATTTGGTTGGTTACAAAAACTGTGCTAAAAATCCATTTCTATATTTTATAACGAAATAAGGCTATAACAAATGCTCATAACCACAATATATTTCTTTTATTATCTCTTTAATTGTTGGGTAATGCAAAATACAGTAATGTCTCTATTTTGTACTAATTCTACTTTTCTTGCTTTTATTCTTGCAATTACATTTAACGTTATTCTTACGATATTAAACTATGGAAGTGTATTCCCTTTTGTAAACCAACCAACTAACCTATCACTAACTTCCAAATCAAGTTATCAGATTTTTCCCTTTTTAATTCATTTCTCCTGTTTTAACATAATATACTGCAAATTTATCACTTTTAGGCTTATGCCTTTCTCTACAACTTTTAAGTCTAATATTACTTATATTTAATAGGATTCCTTTCTTTTTCCATATAAATAACATTTAAATATAAGTACACTTCTCTTATAAAATTTACAGTTTCAACATAACAAACTAGTAGAACTAATTACTGAAATAAATGTTGAATTAAATATTTAACGGAATCTAATGATATTATATATCATAAACATAAAAGAGATATAATTTAGATCCAATCACCTGTCATCCTTAGCTTTGCTCTATGGCCTTCCTGGATTCCCTTCTAAGGCGCCTAATATTTTTATTAGAAAGATATTCTCCTTGGAAATATTTTCTATTTAGAGTCCAGCCTCAGGCAATGAACCCAATTGGGAGAAAACCTGATTGTGAGAAAATAGCTAGGCCTAGGGCCCTATGTGTTCGAGGAATTCAGTCCATTGGATTTTATAGATTAGATCTTGAGCCACCACGTCACAGGGTCGCTGTAAATCGTTGAATCCAGAAAACGACGCTTTAGATCGCACGAAAATGGAATTAGAAAAGCTTGGCACGTCCCTGGACGATTTAATGTCCAGGGCAAACGCGGGTCGACCTAGGTCGACCTGTGTACTTTATGGGTCGACCTTAGGGTCAACCCTGGTGCTTTGTGGATCGACCTGATGGTCGACCCGTGGGGTCCTTCTATCTGTTATTTTTTTTGTTTAATTAATTATATATTTCTGATTTCTTGTTCTTCTCGTAACTTCTTCTTATTAACTCGGATTTTGACAAGTTATATATGAAAATTGCTCAGAAAGTTGCCACGAACACAATGATATAAGTTTTGAGGCCATATTCTAACAATTCCAAAAATGCCTATTTTCAATATTCATTGTTATTTGATTATGTAATTATCTAAAAATGTGAGGGTGTTAAACATATTATAATACATACTGTATTATGTATGTAGATAGTTTAACGGATCTTTAGGAGATGGAATCCTAAACATCTCTCAAGTTATTGCACGCACGTTAGACACTGGATTGGAGATGTAAAATCTAACAAACATCTTTGAAGCCATTACACTCATATTTATTTACTGTTGATTTAACTTACATAAGATCTTTTGGTTCTGACTCGGGTGTTTTGTCTTTGCATTACGCTCGGGTCAGCCTGAGCATTTCAGTGTTGAATACCTTATTTCTGGAGGACGAAGATCTAGTATATTATTACTATTTATTATATTTATTCCACGGCATCATATTGTTCCGCTGCATTATTTATTTATTCCTGCTGTATGTATAACTCTGATCTATATTATAAAAGTGTAATCAAGTGTTATTTATAAAAAAACTTCATGAATTGTTTATTTGATTATTATATTCAGGAAATTATTTTCAAGGACAAAATTTCTCAACGTTTTAGCCTAAAGGGCAGACCTTTAGTATTTTTGCCTGAAGGACAATTTTCTTTAGGTATCGGTTTTTAGTTATTGATAGCAGTTTTTAGGTATCAGTTTGTAGCTATCGGTAACAGTTTTAAGTATTAGTTTTTAGTTGGTAGTAGTTTTGAAAGAATGTTTGTCGTTATGAATTGAATGTTTGTCCTTGTGGTTAAAATATTAAGGTCGTGTCCTTGAGGCTAAAAATATACAAATTTTTGTCCTTTAAATTAATTTCCCCTATTTTATTTTGTCATTCCGCTGTGAGTCTCTATGTTTTATTTTTCTTTACTTTCCTTTTATTTTCTTATTTACCCCATTAATAATCCTCCCTTTTGAATGAGTTGAGTTAACATGTGTGGTTTATTGTCGATTTAAACCGTCCAAAAAGGTGTGTTGTTGCAATTCTTACGGGATATGCATTGATCTAAAAAATCGATTTGTTTGCTTGTTTGGAAGTTGCTAGTTAAACCTTAGATAAGTTTTTGAGATAAGATAGTACTACAACTGGTTAAATTATAAAGCCATGTCTAGGAATTACCAGCCTTCGGGCCGATTGACTATGATTACGTTGGAAATTGGTTTTCTTTTTATTACAAGACAAAAACGGTAGATAGGAAGGTCTTCTCATTCATGCTCAATACTGACAATATCCAAGGAATAATATTGGTTCCATGGTAGTATCCTTCGTCAGTATATATGTTTTATTATATTTTACTATTCCGCTGGGAGTTCGTTAGGTAGCTCTCTGATATACCCATGTTTATTATACATTCCCAACATTAGCGATCTGTACACTAATGGATTTGGGTTTTCGATTTAGTCAAAAAATCGACTCAATAAGGTGCAAGTAATTATAGTCCTAAAGACTATGCTTAGTTTGATCCACATCTCATAAGATAAACGGAAGTGTATCATGTTTAAAGTACCATAGGTCGGTGCCTCCTTAGCTCGTCATCCCCCCACTCCTACCCAATCAGCCGCCTTCACTCGACTAAAGAGGGTAGATAAACACTATAACCCATGCTTCAAGCATTAAAAAGAGAAATATATGGAAGTGCCCATGACCATGATGAACAAACGGCTCGGTCTTGGGACCGTAGTTTATCCTATAATAGGAGAAGTGGAAGATGTTATTTATAGAACATTATCTCGGTTAGAACTCTTTCCATGAACACATTTGTACATGGTCCTCAAGAAATGCATTGGTCATGCACCATAGTCAAAGCAGTGCATTGCCCTTAGAAGAAGTAGACTGAAATCCCCCACAGAGAAGCAAATGGTCCTCAAAGAGTAGAAATTAGCATTTGCAACAAGGTGATAAAGTTAAGAAAAGAGATACAGCATGTACGCACGCACAATAGAACTAAGGGGCACTTTCTGACGACGAGAATGGGGAACCATTCTTAGAGGAAATCATAGAAGCACACATTCATTGAAGACGTGTAATGCTCGATAAAGAAAAGTACGATGGAAGCTCAAACTCGTATAACTATCCGACTGGTTCAAATGCCAATATAAGAATCGACCTCATTAATGACATGGTTTAGTGCACCCTATTCCTGACTATGCTCATGGGTGATACTTCTCGCTTCCTTTTGAACTTGTACCCAGGGAGCATAAGTTTATAAGAACAAATATCCAACGAATTCAAGGCTCGGTTGATTGCCTCCAGAATCTTTCCTATGATAGCCAATGAGTTAGCTAACATCAAGTTAGCTGGGTGATTGAAACAATGACCATTCTAGTTTGTTACACCAAGTTAGCATCATGCACTAAAGGTTTTGAAAAAATCATCTTGGTCATTACCCACTGCTCAGGAATAAGACATGGATTCGAGATGTGGAAATAGCTTTAATAAAGACCCATTACTGCTTTGACTAACTTCTCAGAGGGTATTTGGTTCATCTAAATGGAAGAGGCGACCACTTTTAGGACAAGGATGACAAAATGGAAGACTAGTTATACCTCAATGGTGAAGGTGACGATAGAAAGAATGATCGACATGAACATGGAAAGAAATGCTTAAGGGATGGTTCCTAATACAAGCCTAGGCACCATGCTTATTTTTACACCCGTATTTCTTAAGCCTCGCTAAAGGCGAAATGATGCAAGCACCAAACCAAAAAAGGGATGCTCTCACAATAAAATTTAGACAACAAGAAGAGGAAGCAAAAAATAAGGAAAAGTCCAAAAATACCGTGCTCAAAAATTTTAAGACAACAAAGATTCGAAGATTACGTCAGCCCCCAACTCTGGTATTATAACATGATACTGTTCTCGAAATCCTGATGTGGTTACAGAGTGTAGAAAACAATATGCAGCCATAATACATAGAGCCACATCATAACCCATAAGTGACAATTAAAAGGAGATACCACGCTGCTATACCAAAAGCTACACTAATAACGCAAGAATACAACATATTCTCCCTTTAAAAAGTCATATGCAAATGGGAATGTGCTGCACTCATAAATCAATGTACAAAAAAAAAAACAGATCCACATTAACAGTCTTATATCAAAGGGATACAGGGATGCGCTAACATTTTGATTGACACTAAATGACGGAATAGCATCGTAGCTTGACAGCAAATCTAGGTCGACAAAGAAGTGCGCCTTTATCATAATAGACCGATGAGGAAATGCGCCCCCATCAACAACAAAGCAAAGGGATAACTCTCAACATCCTCTTGAAGCAGTACATAAGCCATCCCCCCTTTAGATCAAAAGTGCATGACGCATTTGAATTTGAGTTTCCCGCCTCAATTTTAGGTGTTCCTGCTTTAATTTCAAACCCCCGCCAATGCACAGAATTAAACCGCTCAAATTATGGTTTCTCGCTAAAGACATGTCAACAATCCTTGCAAGCCAACAAACAAGATGGACGGATGACATGTGGATGAATCTAAAGTTGGGAATTAAAACAATAGATGGAGAGTGACGACAATCTATGTGCATTTCCATACTATAAATAGAAAAGGCACTATAGTAAGAATGAGATCTTTTTGCCAATTCAAGATTTTTAAGGTTAATAACGAAAGGTTTTGTACCCTCTACCATTAATACTTGCACAAGGAATATAAAAGAAGAAAGTGATATTTCAATATCCGAACCACATAAAATTCTTTGCATCTTCACCTTTTTTCTGCATTTTTACTCACTTAGATTTCAATTTAGATTTTTTTACGTTATCTTTTAACAAACCGTTAAAGTGTAACTAGTTAATTGTGTAAGCTTCTAGCAACATAATTACTACCTTAAAGCAAATTTAATATTACTTAATTTTTTTG
The DNA here is from genome assembly GCA_030765085.1 of Allium cepa. Classification (NCBI taxonomy): domain Eukaryota; kingdom Viridiplantae; phylum Streptophyta; class Magnoliopsida; order Asparagales; family Amaryllidaceae; genus Allium; species Allium cepa. The sequence continues at coordinate 78,865,432 of CM060946.1, forward strand.
ATTCTAACCCACGAAAGTACGTTATAATTGCTATCGTGATCATTTGAGGTATTGTGAGATTGAAATATCTCATCAACAATTTTGGTGCTTGAAGAATAGTCTGAACCTTCGTTTCCTATTTTTGGCAAACTTTACTTATATTTCCCTTCATATATCATGAATACCACTAATTCCACTACTCCCCTTCCATAAGAACAGCTACACTTGGCTTCAAAAGCCTCAAAGAAGCCACTTATAATGTACAAATCTTAAACTTAAGCAGAAGCTTCAACCGAGGCCCCGATTGATCCGATCCTGGCTGCGCTCTGTTCCTTTACTTATTAAATAAACCAACGAATGAAGAGTCTAGAAAAGACAGTAGCCTGAAATATTTCCCTCAGACCAATCTTACCTCCACATTCCACAACTCATCGCCCACACTCACCAACTACGCTAATTATACAATGGGCAAGTGAAATGACATTCCCAGAAATGGGAATAGTGATGCTGGCCAGAAAAATGATGTCAAACTAAAAAGCAAAATCCTAGCTAACCTTCAAATCAAATCAAAGCTTGCCAATGTATACCTACTACTACTAAAAAAAATCCCAATCTGCCTACACCGATGACACCACTTCGTTTTATGGGAGCGATTCGTCCTAGATCGACCCTAAGGTAGATAAAATCCATCAATTAAAAGCCTGTGTAGAGCAGCTAGCAGAGATCTACTGCAAAGCACCGGAGAGAAAGTAGGAGAAGAGGTTTCTTCCCCATTTAGTTAGACCATCATAGAGGCAGACTTCCTTGACAACTTCAAAGCACCTTCAATTGACAAGTTTGATAGGACTACCATAACAACCCTCTTGGAGATGGGTCTAAACTCCGACCTAGAAAAGGCCCATCGAAACTTAGAACCATCTCAAAGCTAGCCGTTGATTGGTAAAATAAATAATACAAAACTATTTATCCACACATTTAGAATCTCACAGTGGAAGTATAAAATATAATAATAACAACAATACCAATTTCATTCAAATTTCAAAATATTATTCAAAACCATAGTAAAATATCCATAATGTCAAAACCCAAAAGTAACCGTACATATCCACAAAATTCAAAATTACAACATTGTTTTTATTTCATGGGTACATAAAAAAACTACATAAAATGACATGTAAATAAAAGTCTACTACCAAAAGCGTCATCAACGTCTTTGCCTTCAATGTTGCCCTTCCTAACTTGTGTGGTAACGAGGGGGGAGAGAGAATAACATATGTTTGGTGAATAAAAATATTGAGCCTTACTATATTAGTACTTGGGTAGTATAAATTAAATAGGAACATGTCTTATGTTTCTACCTACAACATAAGTCTTTCCAAATGTAAGCCCAAAGGATTTTCCAAAAAATAAAAGGCTTTCAAAATATAAACCCATGGCTAATTTTCTATCATCCCAATAACTCATATCTACCTTCAATAATGTCCTATCAATGTAAGAGATAGTACTCAAGTCACTTAATACCTTCAATAGGAATTATGCAGACCCCAACCATTTAATACCTTATTTGAGGTAGGCCCACTTCGTCTACTACTTATAATCCTAGGGCGGACTCTTCATTAGCAACTATCTAGCTGGCATTGCACAGAATCTCTTTGGCCACTTAATACTTCCTATTGAAGCGGTCCCTTTTTTGAGGTATCATCTACCATGCTTAACCCATAACCTTGATAATTTATTACATTCTACATAAAGAAGAGGCGGGCCCTCACAAAACTATTTAATACCTCCAAAATTGGAGGCAGATCTTCTGTATTATGACCTATAACCCATGACGATGTCTTACATTAGCCCAACAATTCGTAGGTACTAGTAGTCAAATTAGCTAGGCATATTTATCGTACAGAATTTAGGACCCACATTGCGTCATCACATTTACTTATTGTAGGTGATGTCTCACATCAGCCCCAAAGTCACATTGCTCGTAACCAGATTAGATGGGCAGAATTCCATGTATTTTTGACTAACCTCGCAACCTTATAACTTAGTCATAGTTTATATCACACTATACATACATTATCACACATCTTACAATTTCCATAATCAAGGCCTTATAAGAAATCATTCTTATTTTTCCTTTAACAGTAATTATCTTCCTAAAGGGGATTTAATAAAATTAATAACATATTTGACTATGCAATTATACGTGATAATCATACGTTAAGCATGCATATATATACATGTGTGTGTGTGTGCGCGCTTAGTAATGTCTAATCATGTGTAATATATGCCCTTAGCTAGCGTTTAAATGTCAACTCTTTAAACAATTATAAAAGTCTTGTTCTATATTATCAATAATATCAAAGTTCCAATATTCATATCCAAAAATTAAATAGACTTGTATCCAATTAAAATTTAAACTCAACCTATTACATCAAAACAATGTAATACATTGCTAGTAGAAATTTACAATTCTAATTTTTACGCTCTATTCAACTCCTTTTTTACATAAAAATAAATGAAGGAATTTCTATTTGATTTGAGGGAGTTAGCAGTGCAAACTACGAATAAAATTCATACTGTACACACTATTCCGTAATCAAAGTCCTTTAATCAAATTTAAAGAAAAAGAATAAGAAGTGGAATAGAAGGTAAAATTGTAAAAAATGCAAATCTACACAATTTCCATTATTTTGACATAAAAAATTAAGATTACAACGTAGAATTGACATTTCGCATTGAAAGAGTTTTGAGGGTTTATAATATGATGTTTTCACAAACCAAAACTTTCTACGGCATATTTAAATCCAAATTATGCAAATCAATTACTAAAATAGAAAAGCTAAGATTTATACTCACTGTATAGCCTTAGCCCTTCCTTCTTTGGAGTTGATACGTCTTTTGATGATCTCTATCAGATCTCCTCTTTTTGATACATATATACAACAAAGGATTTGTTACATTAGATTAAAAAAATCAAAGATTTGAGGGAGAAGGAATTAAAAAATAAATAATAAACAAAGATAGATCTAAAAGATTTCTTACTTCATGGAGTTTTTCTGAATCTTGAAGAGATGGACTACAGAGCTTCGCTACTGTTCCTAAAATGTCATGTGAAAAAAAGTAAGGGGTATATGGTCTTATTTATATTGTGAGAAAGTAGAAGAACCGTTGGATTTAAATAATTAAATCTAGAGCGTTCAAAAATAAATACCCTAGCTGCCACCTGATATGGAGCGGCCGACGCCCCTATGCCATCGGTCGATCGCGAGCGGTCGACCATTAGAGATTAAGGGTCGACCTGTCCATCTATTTTAGGATGGAATTTTGCCATTGTTTTATGCATTTATTTTCTTCCTTAATTACACTTTAATGTTAACGTTAATTTTAATGTTTACTTAACCCCTAAGTCTATCTATTGTTAATTCTGAATTTTAAATTTTTTGAATTTTTTTATTTGAATTTGAATCTTCTTAAATTATTTTCAGTTCGAAAACTTCAAACGTCGTAATTTTTTTGTTTGAGTTCTATTTTCAACATATTATATATATGGAAATTAATTAGAATCTCGCCACGAGCGCAACATCATAACTATCATGGTCAAATTCTAACTTTTACAAATTTCCATTTTTACCTTTATCTTATTTAATTTATCAAATTTATCTATGGCTGATTTTACAAAGTGTCACATTCTCCCCCCCCCCCCCCCCCCAAAAAAAGGGATTTCGTCTTCGAAATCTTTCCCAAGAGGCAAACCCTAAACATCCATGTTATGCAACCATTATCTAAACATCCATCCACTCATCCATAAGCCAATGTGATTATGTATTGCAAACATACTACAAATGAGCTCAATCCCAGCGTGACTGTGTGACTATGACATATAAGTATATATGCAAATCGCCTAAACATGCATGAAAATTTCGACATGAGTGCAAAGTGACTATGAAAATTGTAGCGACCATCTCGCACCATCAAATCTAGCAACCAAAATCTATTTTAGAGAGAAAACGTTAGCAGTGAAAAGCTCGAGATGAGTGATCTTCTTTTCTTTGGTCTCCCATGTGCTTTCCACTGGGTTATCTCCTCATTGTACTCGAACCAACCTAATTTCTTTACTGCGAAGCTTCCTAGTTCCATGCTCCATAATACATGCGGTGGAACGAGATGCTATCGGCTTCGTCTCAATATCCCCTAATTGATCATGCTCTACAATAATAGCTGTGTCATGAAGGAATTTCCTCAAAAATACAAATCGAGACACTTTTTGAATTAGCTTCTTGTCATTATTATTTTATAAATTGTTTACACTTGTTATAATGTATAGAGAATTAGTTTATATTTGTAATTTTGTATATTAATATGTTTTAAAATATATATATATATATATTTAAAATATTTTCCATTTAGTTTTATATTTATAAATGTTTTAAGTGTTTTTAATATTTAAACTTCTCTTTATTTATCTTAAATATAATTTGAAAGAAAATGAAATAAAAACCAAATTATATACTTAATATATCCTTTATTTATATTTATAAAACCTTTTAAATACAATGATATGAAACTAATCATATACTAACTAAAATCATATATAATTATTTTTAAATCCAATTTATTTCAAAGATATTTATCTTTTGAATTTTCCAATTCAAATTCAATTTCAATTTAAAATCCAATTTAAAATCAACTCATATGCATATACATATCCATTTAAACAAACACAAACTAAATTTGTTTGAAAATTAAAAAATTTCTATTAAAATCTACTTATATATATGAACCATCATTATTACTTGTTTTAAAAGAATAATTTGTCAATATTAAATAATTATATTAAGAGATTATCAAATAAATATTTATTCAGATATAAATGTTTATTATCAGCTTTATTTGTTCAATCTATAAATCAGTATTTCTATCAATTAACTCAGTTAATTATCAATTAACAGATGCTCCAAAATCCAGGTTATCACACCTTAGAGTCTTCTTAAGGCCATATACGAATTTTAGATTCTTCTCCATAGGTGTACTAATCAGCTCCATGCCATACATAAACAGTGCTTCAAACTTAGCTAAATATTCATCTACGGGTGAGGAATGTTGCTTCAAATCAATAAATTTTCTTCCCATAGCCGCTTTTTCTGCTTTTGGAAAGAACGTCCTCTTGAATCTACCTTGGAAGTCCTCCTAGGTCATCTCAGACTCGTCTATTTCAACCACTGATAGCTTGTACCATTTGAGAGCTTTCTCCTATGGTAAATTGGAAGCGATTTGGACCTTCTGCTAGTTAGCGACCCCAATACGTGTAAAGATGCATTTGCACGTCTTTTGCCAGGCTTAGACCCCAATCACACCTTCTGTTCCCTTGAAGGCGCTGCCTTCAAGGCTCTTATAGTCATTGCATAGCCTCGCAAAGTCAAATTGTGGAGTGTGTGATTTTGGAGTAGTGGAAGCACTAGTTGGTGAATGCTCCTCACTATCTCCACGAGCTGCTTAATAGTCATGAAAACACCACTAGATCTTGTGCTTAAGGACTGATATGGTTCACCATGGCCAAAGCTTGTTCCAGCCATATCTCACTGCACTTGAAGTGAGATGCAAGTTAGGTTAACCAAATAATATTGATACAAAGCATATATGTATAAACGATCATAAATAAAAGGTATGCACCCAATTGACGGCACCTTGTAATCATCATATAAACCTAGGTAATATTTAGTTTATCTCCATTGCCCCAAGAGACAAGGTCACCTAAGTCCATCTAGGCCAATGACTTGTGTGTTTTTATGACATGTATTGTTCAAACCTGCTCAGACACCAATTTTTGATGCCCCTATTTCTATAACCATGCTACTCAAGAGTATTACTAAGTAATACTATCAAGTAATATGCAGAATGAAGTGATATGGGACACACACGTGAATGTTCACTTAGACTAACATCGATACGTATCTCAAATATTAATAAAATATAATTTCGTACTCGGTCTTAATATAAAGCAATAAACACATGTGCCTCGAAGATGAATAATACAAAATCATAGACAAATATATAATATCTATTGAAGAACACAAACAGAACGCAGTAGATAAAATATAATATATGACGTAACATATAGTACATACATAAGCCTATAGGCTACAAAATGAAAGATTCTACCCTAATATATCATACATCATTAATAAATCATACACTACTACAAAAGATGCTTATAGTGCTGGACCGATAGGAAAAAATGAAATTCGTTCGGCAGTTTTCTTTTTTCTTTTAGAAATTATATTTTTTTAATATTTTAAAATAATAAGGCTACAAAATGAGTAAGGGAATGTATCATCCTAACTCTCCTACCAGCCTCTCCCATGTACTGGCTATATGAATGGATGTATATGCATGCTATTCCATGTTTACATGTTGTGATTTAATGTTATTTGCTAGTGTTTTAGATGTTAGGTAGATATGTTAGGAAATTAAGCAAATCGAAGGCAAAATTGGTCAGAATTGGACAAAACATAGGAGGCAGATTCTGGAGCTTGAGAAGAGCTCATGGTCCAAATTATATCCACCAATTCACTAAGTACAAAAGTCGGTATCCACTTCAGAGGTCGGTACCGAGTTCTCTTGATTGCTCCATGTCGGCAACGACTTAGGGGAAGGGGGAGAGTATGGCATGTAGAGTTTTCTTATACTTAGATTAGAGATCGGTTAAGTGTCGAAGGCTATGATGACTTGTTTCTAGGATAAGAAGTAGGGTGCTTTGAAGACATGACGACTTGACTTGGAGCAGAGAGGTTGGGGGTCAAAGCATATGAGCAAGAAGCACTAGAAGTACGGAATGGGATAAGAAAAGACTTGGCCACTATTTGGCCAAATATAGAGGTCGGTACAAAGTTTAGAGGTCAGTACCAAGCTCTTCTGCTTGTATCAATAGGGATGGAACTTCTAGGGGTTGGTATATGGGTTTGAGAGGTCGTGTTGGAGATGTTGCCTCGTTCGCATTATGATTGATGGCGATGTCACAACACGATGAAAGTTAGAGTCTTCGGATGGTAATTTGACGTTGAATGGAGTTATGTTCTGAAGAAGACTTCATGATGTAAAAAGGAGTTAATGAATGAGGAATGTAAAATGGTTTCTCGAAGGTAATGACTCAATGTTGAAAGGAGACATCGAGTGGGGGAATGTAGAATGTTTGTCCAGGATAATGAAAGCTATTTGGAGTAACGGAAATGGCTCGGATATGCATACTAAGAGATCGTTGATACTCAAAGTGTTTTATGTTGTACTTACCATAAGGACGCTGATGGTTAAGTTGAAAGTTGCTTTGGATCGATTGAATAGATCCGTGTATCCTAGACCGGTTGAATGAGTCTAGTATCAGCTTTAGGCTAAAAAGAGTACACTGAAAAACAGGATTACCATTAGCCCCTGGCCGTAGAATGGTCATATGAGTTATCATATATTCAGAGTACATAGAGTGATAGCAAGGATTGTTCGATGGATGCTATGTTGTTTTGATTTCTCTTCACACAGTCTATTACTCTAGGGTAGTCATTGAAGATAGATATTGGACATAGGGATACCCTGACAACCGTTATCATACTTAGTTGTATACTGTTTTGAAATTCATTGCTACTCATGCCAGACTATTATCCGACTCAAGGTTTTGTGCTTTGCTTCTTATTATCATGACTCTTAAATGACTAGACTAGATAGCACGTCTAGGTGCAACGCAGTAGCTATAAAGAGTATGAGCTGGAGGGAGCTATCTCATATTATATATATGGATTTCTGTGCTTATTCCGCTATGCAACACCGTGGATCCTTGGTAGTGCTGCTTATTAATATGATTATTATATAGTCATATAAGTTTACTTCTATTGTATATACTCTTTTTCATGATGTATTACTTTATGTATCTATACTCTGGTATTTGGATCACTTAGTTATTAATGTCTCTTCTGTTTTATACCCATGATATTATATTTTATTCCATATGCTATGACATATACTATGGATTCTGTGATGTTTTGTTTCATTTTTAAACCTTGATGATCATCCTACATCGATCGGCATGATAACATCACATTATCTTATGTAGATTGGGCGCCGGTGGTGTAGGGCGGTCGTCATATTTGGTATTAGAGCTTAGGTTGCATTGTTCAACCTAAAGGACACCATGAATCAGTAGAGATAGGGAAGGAGTTCTCACCCTAGACTGAATCGAGATAGATAGAGAGAGAGAGAGTGCGTGTGCATGATGTGTGTGTATGAGAGCACACACTTGTTATATATTTTGATTTTCAAAACTATATAGTAGTGTGTGTAGTATATAAGTCACATGCACACACACATATCATTAGCATAGTTTTCTTTTTGAGAGACTTATCATTCTTGTTACGGACCGAGAATGAGCTGGCAAACAAGAAACACCATTAGGAACTCCATCTCTAGTGTTGAGCAAGGAGCGGGTTAAGAGGCTGCAAATCTTAACTTGCAAGTTATGTTTAATGTGATGATGGCGAACATGTTTCAAAATGCATAAGCTACCATTTCGAATGTTGTTGTTGGTGGTGGTGCTCAAGTGCGAGCGTCGATTGCTTTGCCAAGCTGTGCAAAGATTACTCTAGTTTGGGAGGCAAGTCATTTCTTGGAATAGAGTCTGCCATCGAAGTGTGAATTGGTTGGACACCAACGAACGTATGTTTAGTGATATGGAGATTGATGATGCCCTGACGTGGAAGTTAACTTCTAGACAGCATCAAGGGCAGACCATGAACTAGTGAAATTCCATCAAAATTGCTACACCTAAGGATCAGTTCACTTAGGACTAGTTCAAGTCTAGGTTTGAGGAGAAGTTCGTTTCGAGTGCTTAAAACTTAGTGCTATTAGGAGATTTGCTGATTCAAAGCAAGGAGATATGTTTGTTTCTTAATACATTGCTGAGTTTGACACTTTTTTAAAATATAGGATGTCTTTCATCAACAATCCATTGAGGAAAAATGAGAAGTTTATTATGGGTTTGGACAACTTTTAAAGTAGAAGCTAGGAGTCATATTGATGAGCCATTTGAGAGACTATTCGAGAAAGCTCTTTTCCAGAAGAGTCTATACCCCAAGTCTAAATCGGCTATTATTGTTAAGGAAGGGCCAAATCGCAACAAAGTGGCGGAAGCAAGAAGAAGAAGTGGTTTGGAAAGAAGAAGCAATCTCAGTGGAAAGATGCTTAAAAGAAGGTTAAGTGGGATCCTACTTGCTATGGTTGTGGGAATAATGGTCATCTAATCAGAGACTGCAAAATCGATGGGAAGAAGAAGTGTTACAACTGTAAAAATCTGAGTATATACTGAAGGATTGTCTAAAACCAATGCAGCAGAAATAGGTTATGAAGGCATATGCTTTAGACGCTGTTTTTATTTCATTGAGTGCTCCCTCAGCAAAAGAGAATGGGAAGGACATTGCCATTCAAGGTATGCTTTCCCTTTATGATGTTCCTTTATGTGTTTTATTCGACTCTGGGGATTTATATTCTTTCATATCTAGTGACCTAATAAATATAGTAGGATTAAAACCCAAGATAGTTGATCAATTGTTAAAAAAATCGTTGGAGACTCCACTGAGAATGAACCTATTTTATTCGACACTAGGGATTATCTTTGGAATGGATTGGCTAAGGATGTGCGACAGTAGTGGATTGCGAGAAGTTGTTCGTGACAAATGAGGCTATGGAAAGGCAGACGGTAGTGATTAGCTACCTACTAGAGGATGGTGTTATGGTCAGCTTTTATATTCGCTTGAGATTCCATAGGATGAGTTTTCATCTATGCCTATCATTTGGAAGTATCCAAACGTATTTGAGGAGGTGACCAGATTACCGCCGCATAAGGAGATTGAGTTTCATATAGACTTGACGAAGGATGCCAGACCTATAGTTATGCCTTTAAGGCATATGGCACCTAGAAAGCAAAAGGAGTTATATGTGAAAGTGAATGACCTTTCGAAAAGAGGGTTCATTTCTAGGAGCATATCTAAGTGGGGTACACCTGTGTATTCACTACTAAGGCAAATGGCTCTCTAAGGTTTTTTGTCGTTTATCGTGAGCTAATAAAGTGATGAATAAGAACCAGTACACACTTCTGCGTATTGATTAATTTTTCGATCAGCTTCATGGTGCGAAGTTATTCTCCCAATTGGATTTGGCAATGGATTTCACCAGTTGAGAGTAGCCAAGGAGAGCGTGCCTATCATTGTGTTTTGTACACCTTCTAGTTTCTATGAGTGGTTGGTTATGCCGTTCGGACTAACCAATGCTTAGGTATACATTGTTGATCTCATAGACCATATCTTCAGGAATCAGCTCAACAAGTTTGTAATTGTGTTTGTAGATGACATCCTGATCTATTCTAGGACAGAGAAGGAATGCAATGTGCATTTAATGATTATGCTCGATGTATTAAGAAAGCACAATTGAAAATTGGCTACTGCACCGCGAGTGGATTTTTGCTGACTTAGGAATGAATGACAAGCAAAAGAGGAAGCTAGTTTTGAGACAGCTTCATGGAGCTACTCTATTTTGGTAGAATACTATTGTAGCTGGTGTTGATGAGGAAACCATGACTTGGGTGGGGTTTTGGAGAAGGTTTCAAGAAAGATTAATGTCGGTGATGGCGCAGTCGGCATTGGTTAGAAAGTTTGCAAAACTAGAACTAGGGGAGATGTCTGTACTTGAATATGCTAGGAAGTTTGAAGAGTTGACTTGGTACGGGTATGCTTTGGTTGATATGGTGATCGGGAGGAATGAGAAGTTTATAAGAGGCTTGAGGTCAGAGTTGATAAGTGCTACTTTGCCGCGCTTAAGGGATCCAAGTGATGTAATGGTAGAAATGGCGCTGAGGTAGGAAGAGGCGTTAACTTGTTTGAGGAAGAAAATGAAGGAGGTCCAGGTGGGACATGGCCAGAAAAGAATGTTTTTCCATAACAAGAATGCTCAAAAGGGAGGAACACAAAAGAAGGGAAATCTGAGGTGGTTTGTTATAAATGTGATAAGAAAGGACACTATGCTAATGAGTGTCGTACTGGAAAAGGAAAAGAGAAAGGAAAACAAGTAGTTGGAAAGAAGAACATCTGATGCTTTAATTATGATCAGGTTGGCCATTATATGAACCAATGCAAGGAGTCTGCTAAAGAAGGAAGGGGGCAAGTTTATGCATTGGAGCCCGCAACTTCAAAGCCAGTTGTGTAGGAGAAAGGGAATTTTGTTCTGGGACGCTCGCTACAGATTCACGATATATCTGTTAGCATTCTATTTGACACTGGTGCATCACATTCTTTTATTTCTTGATTTGGTAGATAATCTTAACCTAGAGCCCTCATACTTAGTTACTTCCTTAAGGGTTGCAAATTCGATAAGAGGTCATGCAACAAATAGGATGAGGTGTGACCATTTAGAGTTTGATTTGCCAGGTTATACTTTGATTGTTGTTTGCATGTGTTTGATTTTGTGGGATTTTTTATTATCCTTGGGATGGATTGGTTAAGTAAATATGATGGTAGGATATTTTTCCACGACAGGAAAATATCACTTAGTCACCCGGATTGTAGTGACCCGGTAGTTTATACTGTAGAGAACTTAGTTGTGAAGTAAATGCTTTACTAGGTATCATGGAGTTGGAGGATGAGTTGCATCGAGTCTTTGTGGTTAGAGAGTTTGCTGATTTGTTTAAGCCGGTAGTTGGATTACCACAAAAACGAGCCATTGCGTTTCAGATTGATTTGGTGCCTGGAGCAGAACCGGTGAGTAGGACACCAAGCAGGATGACACCTTCGGAGATAAGAGAGTTGAAGGTGCAGTTGGTGGATTTGGAAAGCCATAATTTTATTTGACCGAGTAGTTCACCATAGGAGCTACTGCGGTGTTTGCTAAGAAGCAGGATGGTTCGTCAAGGCTATGTATCGATTATCATAAGTTGAATGAGAAGACGATAAAGAACTGATACCCATTGCTAAGAATTGATGAATTTTTCCGATCAGTTAAGTGGAACCAAAGTATTCTCTCGGTTGGATTTAGCAACCGGATTTCATCATCTTGGAGTAGCAGAGGATAGTATTCCTTTAATGGCATTTACGGTAAGATATGGATCGTACGAATGGTTAGTTATGCCATTCAGACTAACTAATGTGCCAGCATTCTTTGTAGATTTGATGAATCGAATTTTCCAAGAGCATTTATATAGATTTGTGTTGGTCTTCATTGATGATATTTTGATATACTCTAGAGATGAGAAGGAGCGTGAAGTTCATCTTCGAGTTATGCTTGAAACGTTGAGGGAGCATCAATTAAAGGATAAGTTTTCGAAGTGACATTTTTGGAAGAAGGAAGTGAAGTACTTTGGTCATGTAAGTCTCAGAGAAAGGGTTTTCTATAGATCCAACTAAGACCGAGACGGTGAATAATTGGAAGAGACCTGAGACGGTGATCGAGATAAAGAGGTTTTTGGATTAGCCAAATATTATCGAAGATTTACAAAGGATTTTTCACAAATAGCTGCATCGATTACTAAGCTTATGCGAAAAGATGCGAAATTTTTATGGACTGATAAGTGTGGGGAAGCATTCCAAAGCTTGAAACACTTGTTCATCCATGCCCCGGTGTTAGTGCTTCTAGAGGGGGAATCAAGCTTTGGTTGTTTATATTGAAGCACGTGGAACTGGATTGGGAGGTGTGTTAATGCAAAGAGGTAAAGTGATTGCTTATGCTTCTGGGCAGCTCAGACCCATAAGAAGTTAGGTATACTGTGCATGATTTAGAGTTAATTGTCATTATATTAGCTTTAAAGGTTGGTGACATTATCTTTTGGGAGAGCGATTTGAACTTTATACATATCATAAGTGGTTGAAAAACTTGTTCTCTCAAAAGGAGATGAACATGAGACAACAGAGATGGTTGGAGTTTATTACTGCTTATGATTTTGGAATTGAACACACACCCAAGAAAGGAAATAAAACAACAGATGCACTTAGCAGGAAACACCAGAATGCAGTATTGGCTTTGATTGCTGGGTGGAATGATTTAAAAGAATTATCAACTTGTAGAGTACAGTTTAGATCCGAGGCAGGTTCTAGTGCAGGAAATGTTGTATTGTCTTGTTTAGAAGTTCGATAGGTAATGATTAAGAAGGTAGCTTCTAAAGAGGAGGAGATCCAGTTTTAGCTGAACAGATCAGAAGTTTAAGGGAAGGAACAGAGGGCAATGACTTAAAGGATTTCAAACTTGACCAAGATAGGTGGTTGAGAAAGAAAGTAAGGTTGTGTGTTCCGAAGTAGAAGACATGAGGAAGGATGTTTTGGATAAATGCCATCGTTTGAAGTTCACTATCCATCCATCCAGGAGGAATGATGATGTATTAGGATATGAGAAGAAGTTTTTATGGAAAGGTATGAAACGGGACATTAATTTACGTGTTAAGTAGTGCTTGAATTTCCAACACGCAAAGGCTGAACACCAGAAGCCAAGTGGATTGCTTCAACCGTTGGAAGTTCTGTTTGTGGAAGTGGGATCTATCTCAATGGATTTCATTGACGGGTTACCAAGATCTAGTAGTGGGCATAAAATTATATGGTTTATAGTAGACAGACTAACAAAGAGTGCTCATTTCATTCCAGTAAAGTCAACTAGGACTGCACCTATTTTGGCGATGTTGTATATGAAGAATGTGGTTAGAATGCATGGGATTCCTAGCAGTATTGTCGGTGATAGAGATTCATTGTTTACTAGTGAGTTCTGGAAGAGTCTACAGGAAGCATTAGGAACCAAGCTCTATATGAGTATCACTACCATCCATAGACTAATGGGCAAACGGAAAGAGTTAACAAAGTCTTGGAGGATTTTTGAAGAGCTTGTGTGTTGGATTTCAGGGGATCATGGGAAGACCATCTTCATTTAGTTGAGTTCTCATATAACAATATTTATTAGACCAGAACAAGGATAGCACCGTGTGAAGCTTTCTACGAAAGACCATGCAAATCTCCCATATGTTGGTTGGAGACCAAGGATAGACTGGTTCTTGGTCCGGATCTGGTGAAAGAAGCCATAGAGAAGATTGAGTTGATCCGAGGTAGGATGAAGGAAGATCAGTTTAGGCAAAAAAGTTATGTTGACAGAAGAAGGAAGGATTTGGAATTCTCGGTTGGAGACTATGTGTCTATTAAGGTTTCACCGATGAAGGGTATGATTAGATTTGAAAAGTCAGGGAAGTTAGCACATATATTCATTGGACCTTTCCGTATTGTTGAGAGGATTGGGATACTCGCTTATATGGTAGAGTTACCGAGTAGTTTGGCTGGAGTCCATGATGTATTCCATATTTCTCATCTTAGAAAATATATTAGAGACCTAGAGACTACATAGCATATGTAGTATTAGAGGATTTGGTAGTAGAGCCGAACTTGACTATAGTTAGAAAGTCGATTCAGATTGTAACCAGAGATGAGAAGAAGTTAAGAAAAAAGACAATTAAGTTAGTAAAGGTTCGGTGGAGTGACGATGCTAGCGACTGTACTTGGAAGACTGAGAGTAGGATTAAAGATGCTTATCCAGAGTTGTTTGATGGTATGTTTTACTTTTGATTGTTTTGATTGTGTGCCTTATCGTAATTTCGAGGACGAAATTCTTTAAGGTGGGGAGTCTGTAACACCCCATATTTTTATAACAATATTTAGAATGTTTAATTAACAAAATTAAATAAAATAATGTAGAGATTATTAAGTCGAGAATTTATTGGCTAAGGGGAGCCATGCCATGTTAGTATATAAACTGAAGTGAAATAACATAAGTTAATGTGTTAGGATATAAGAAGAGCAATATGGGAAATAGGAGAAGGGCTTATACCATAAACCCTTAGGAAATAGAATTCGCGTTCATTTCCATTTTAGAAAATAAAACATCTAAGGCCGGCCACCATTATTATTCTCAAGAGAAGATTAAAGTTATGATTTAAGTAAGGGATGAAAATCAACATAATCAACATCAAATCTCACATCTTATAATCTTAAAGTTAAGTTGAATAATTACTACATCCCATTTTCATATAGTTTTTGGTTTTTGATTAGATCAAAATATTTTTGCAAATATATGCCATGTTTTGATGATTAAAGTTATATATGCTTGTGGATGAATTATATATGTTCATGTTAGTTTTTATGATATGTTTAACATGAAAACCCATTAGATAACATCCAAATGCCTTGAAAATTTAAATATAGGTTAGAAAAGATAATTTAGAGATGAGTTTAAATTTTCATAATTTTATAAATTAACGTGGATTTCATATAAATTTTCTAGTCAAAAAATGATTTATTGGGTTATAAATTATTTACGGCTAAAATAATAAATATTTGGGTTTAAAATTTTTATATGTTGGAAAACATGTTGAAATAGATTTTTTGGGATTTTTTCTAAGTGTTTTGATTAATATATAAAATTATTTAAGGTATGAGACTTAAATATTTTATATATTTAATTAAGAAGAAGGGGCAATTTATAAAATAAAATAATTATTTAATTCTAAAAAATAGTGGCAGCATTTTTTCTGAAAAGTATTTGTTAACAAATGAGAATTTAACAAATAATGGCGGGTTAGTTGAAAATTATCCTTTTTAAGTTAAATACAAAGAAATCATACTTTTGGCATGTTTCAGCCAATTCTGGGATTAAACCTTATGACCCAGACCATCCGACAAGGTCGAGAGTTTCAAAGCTTTCGACAAGGTCAAACCAATGCATATGGTATCAGGTTACTTGGTAGGTAATGAATTGGACAGAATCGAAGGGTTCTTAGTCGAAAGGTTGGTTGCCGAAGGGGTTGAAGTATGCTTTATAAGCCAAAGAATCACTTGTATTGCTTTCGAATAATAGCTTTCGACTTGGTTGCTTTCGACTTGGTAAAATGCTTAAAATAAAGGTTTTAAAACTTTCGACTTAGTTGAAAAGTTACTGCTGTTTTATCACTATTTTTTTCTGAAACCTTTCGACACAGTCGAAAGGTTACTGCCAATTTTGTTTGGTTTTGTTTTGAACCTTTTGACTTTGACGAAAGGTTTACTTGTTTTAAAACTAGCCGCTTTTCTATGCTTTCGAAAGGAAGCTTTCGGCTTAGGTCATTTACCCTTATTTTATAAACTGACGAATAACCAAGCTTTTGGAGGAGTTGTTTTAAAGGCAGTGGCTTATTGTTTAAATAAAATGTTCTAAAGTTTTTGAAGCAGACCTTCCGACAAAGTCGAAAGGCCGCTTCCAATGAAGTCTAAAGGTATTAAAAGAAGGTTTTCCACTTTTTTTAAATTGAACCCAGTAAGTCTTCAAAAGGTTTTCTTCAAATGATTTCGAAAGGTTTAAGTTAAATGACTTTGAAAGGTTTAAGTTAAATGATTTCGAAGGTTTTAAGTTCAATGGTTTCGAAAGGTTTAGTTGAATGATTTTGAAAGATTTAATGAATGGTTTCGAAAGGTTTTAATCCATTGGTTTCGAAAGGTTTGATGAATAATTTCGAAAGGTTTTTATTCAATGGTTTCGAAAGGTTGAGAATGAAGGTTTTCCAATGTTTTTCTAAGGCAATGTTTTAAAGAGATTTTTAAAGAAGGATGTCCAAAGTTTCATTGCTTTCCAAAGGTTTACTTTTCAATGGTTTCAGAAGGTTTGATGAGTGGTTTCGGAAGCTAAGGTTTTGGCATATTAGCCTAGGTAATTAAAAGGTTTTCACTTGGTTTTGGAAAGGGGTACTTTCAAAGATTTAGAAAGAGTTTCTTTTAAGTGTCTAAATGTTTCCATCAACTAATGTTTGAGTAAAGAAGATATATATATATATATATATATATATATATATATATATATATATATAATATGGTGATATGATTTTGAGTAAAGCATATAAATTATATACTTTTCCTTGTTTAAGTTTGATCTAAAGGTTTTAAATTATTTTGAAAAATATTTCAAGGAAAATTATGGGAGGGGATCCTTAAGTGAAAATGACTCAGATATTAGAATACCAGATGGGACTAGTATGGGGTCTTGCCTTATACATTAGCTATTAACCCCAGCTAATTTTCGTCCAAAATTCCAATGTGTAAGGCTTTGTCACAGGTAGACTAAAACTATGATTACGTACCGAAAGAAATATATGTTTGTACACAGATAGGTTATTGGTGAGCCCGAAAAACCATTAGGATCAGGAAAACCTGGAAGATGAGTAAGTTAGGGACAGACCATCCAAAAGAGAAGTATTTAATAGATGTTTAAGGATAGACCATCCAGAAGTGAAGTATTTAACAAATAGTTAAGGATAGATAATCCAAAAGAAGAATAGCTAACGGGTGTTAGATTAATTTTGATTATATTGTCTGGTATGCCCGAGTCAGGTAAAGGTTAAAAGTTATCCAAAAAAACTTATGTATTTGAATAGACAGTTCATGATTACCTGATGTTTATGTATGTTTACATAATGATGCTTTACAGTGTTTAATCAGTTATTATTGTAGGAAAAGATTTTTCAAAGATATGTTTTAAAACAATGTCAGTGATGGGAACCCGTTCTGCTAAGCGGTGTGGTCTCACTTAACATATATATTCCAGGGTGTTTAGTATTATTCATATAAGACTTTATATCCGACTCGAAGCTTATGTTTCCCCTAAAAATCTTGGGTGCTCAAAATTAAATTGAGTAGGTTGAGGGGTTAATGTCTTTTCAGGTTTTAGTAAGATGACGAATAAGGCTACCAGAGGCTTGCAGGAGGCAAAGGGATAGCTATTTAGGAGTTGCGGTTCTTATTTTATGTTTTGATGTATTTCCGCTATGTTTTGTATTAAGTCTATTATGACTCTAATAATCTAAGAGGGTACCTTTATATACCGCTCTTGGAGTATATGTAATAAGTATATTTTATCTGTGCCTGGGAACGTATTGGGATTATGTAAGTTGTAACGACCCGGCTTCCACACTCCAGGAAGTCGCATCGTTAAGAAGAAAGAAAGGGATAGAAAATAGAAAGAAAGAAGAAAAAGAAGAAACAACACTAGAATCTCAACAGCGGAACGAATAAATTATATTAATAACATAAGTATAACATAGTATACATCAAATATCAGAGTTACACAGACATATACAATACATACTAGACAGTTATAAACACCTGTCTAGTTATTACA
The DNA here is from genome assembly GCA_030765085.1 of Allium cepa. Lineage (NCBI taxonomy): Eukaryota > Viridiplantae > Streptophyta > Magnoliopsida > Asparagales > Amaryllidaceae > Allium > Allium cepa. The sequence continues at coordinate 78,883,609 of CM060946.1, forward strand.
ACTCAATCACAATACAGCAACACTCAGAGATACCAACACAGTGGAACTATATAACTATACGCAGAAGCCTCCTGCTCCATTACTCCTCCACAATTCGTCAAAGCTAACCTGAATTCTCTTGGCTACTCGTAAAAATTTAAGTACCCAAGAGTTATAGAAAAACAGAAATAACTCCGGGCCAGACATGGGTCTGGTGTGAGTAACAGGTTAAAGTTGCTTAATTTTCAAAAACCTTTTGAAAGAAAGGTATCACGTAAGACTTCCCACACATAAACATGGAAAAGTTTTTTACCTTACGCTAACCAAAACATTTGATAGGAAATCTGATGATATTATAATAGTGTCTAGGGTTTTCAAATAAATAAGAAATAGCCGAAATTGTTACATTATTAAATTCCAGCTACTAGCCACAAAAGTGGGTAATACAATCAAAACCGTTGGCAATTATTGGATTTTGGATTCCATACAATGGCAGGGCTACTGGGGTACCGCCCGTCACAGTACGTGGCCTAGATCACCGTACCGAGGATTACTCCCTTCATCCCCTGCAACACAAAGCCGGACCCGTTCCTTACTGAACAGTTCCAAATAAGACAACCCCGACGGTTGTCATGATCAACCGTCCACACAGCCAAAATATAAAGGGACCTCTAGACAGGGGTAAATCTTACTCTCCAGTGGGTGCGACCCATGAAGCTTTGCTGCACCTCCCATGTTTTAGCCATTCCCGGTTGATGAGGCTTGAGGTTACGATTACCTTTATAGGACATATCACTTAGAATGCTCATCGTCCACCTGACGATGTTCTGAAAGCATTCAATCCATACAAGTTCGTTCCGGGTTCGAACGAAACCGAAGGCATTATCTTGTTACACTCATTTTGGAATCACCCTCAGAGTTAACGACAATAACCCTTGCACTCTGAATCACCATCTCGAATCTATAAGTTCTATTCCGTCAAACTCATTACGGAATCACCCACAGAGTTATACTGATGTATAGCCCTTACACCTCGAGTCTTCACTCGCTCCACTTGGATTAACGACCTAACATTTAATTGGAATCGATGTGGTTTTCGGATGTCCAAATATGGAAACCCGATCCCGGTCTCATCGAAAACCAAAGCGTGTCTTTTAGGTCCAAGTTGTTTTAAGTTTAAAACAATTCAATTCATTATCTGAATATACGCAGATAGATAATTCACAACACAAAGGATAATCAATCTTATCATTATCAACAGATAATTCATATCATAATCAGATAATCCATATTATCATCCAAAAGCAACCAATGCATCCATATCACATACACTACTCATTTCATAACTTAGATTACAAACCATACCAGGCAACCAATACCAATCATCAAACATAAGCTACTATCTAATGATCACACCATTTTATAATTAATTTAAAGTGAATTAAATTAATTACTCAATCTCTAATTAATTTAAAATGAATTAAATTAATTACTTCATCATTAAAATTCTGCTTAACTTAACCATCAATTGATTTCAAATAAATTTATAAATCATCATCTAAATATTGATTAACTATCTCTAATTACAATAAGTAATTAGCTTATAAGTTAATCACAAGTTAATTACCTAAACCCTTTGCAAACAATTAACTTGTAATTACTAAATTAATTGATTAACTAAAATTAATCACATTAATTATTTTTCATTATTAATTATACCTTAATTAATCAATTCCAAATTAAATCATTAATTAATTAATTAATGATTCTAATTGCATTTAATAAATTATAAATTAATTACATAAGTAATTAATCTGAAATTAATCACCCATGATTAATAACCATTCAGTAATTAACTACTTTAATTACTCATCCCATAATTAATTATTCTTAATTAATTATCTAAATTAATTCCCTTGATTAATTTCAAAGTAATTTAAATCCAATTACTTCTATATCAAATATCTTTAATTACATCCTGTAATTATTAATTAATTACTCCCTTAAGTAATTACAAATTCATAAATTACATAAAGTAATTATCAACAATCCACAAATGTTTAAATTAATTTAACTTAATTAATCTAAACTAATCACATTCATTAAATTAATTACACTAAGTAATTAATTCATTAATTACTTTCATAAGTAATTAACTATTGATTATTATTAATTAATTAATCTAATTAATTATCAAAATTAATCACATTAATTAATTGTTAAATAATCTTAAGTTAATGACCCTCATTAACATTTCTTAATCACTTAATTAAGAATTAACTTAAATTAATCATTATTAATTATCAATTAATTAATATTTAATTACAACTTAATTAATCACTAATTATTAATTAATTAAGTGTTAATTAAAATCTTAATCATTAATTTAATTAACCATCCATTAATTATAGATTAATTAACCTTAATTAATTAATCTCAATCTAATTAATTAACTTAAAAAAATTAATTACTTAATTAAACATCCATATAATTAATTTAAATAATTAATATTGATCTTAATTACCTTAATAATTAAATGAATCCAATCATTTAATTTTATTTATCTTTTAGATAAACATTTCTTATTTAAAAATAAAATGTTTTTCAATTTACTTTAAATTCTATTTAACTTCATTTTAACTTAAGACTCAAATTTATCTTAAACAATTCAAAACTTAATCTTATATGTTAAAACATCTACCCTATCAACAAGTTAAAACAATTTAAATTTCAATTCAATTTAAATTCAAATCAATTTAAAATTACTTTGAAATTTCAAAATTGAAATACAACTTCCAAATTCATTTTAGTTTTAACTCTTTAAAACTCTTCCTACAATCTACACCCTTAATTCAAATGCAAATCATATATTCATTTAAAAGTAATTTAAATCTTTATTTTAAAAACTGAAGTTTAAATTTTATTCCAGTTTTAAAAACTCAAATTTGAATTCAGTTTGAATTTCTAATTAAAATATTTAACCTTCCAATTCAAATGCAAAACACATATGTATTTACACTTGTAAGTTTGAAAATCAAATTTAAATTTAAAAACATGAATGATTTCAAATCTCAGAAAATCAAATTTGAATTCACCTTCAAATTTCAGATAAAAAAACTAAGTTTAAATCTCCACCTGCAAATTTAAATTTACCTTTACATATAAAAACAGAAAACCGTTCTCTGTTTAATTTAAAAACCAAACTTTGAAATTTTTGAATTTAAATTATTTCAAAAGACCAGAATTGAAGCTTATTTAAATTCATAGTTAAATTCAGTTTTAAAATCCTAAGTTAACATTGTAGTTTGCAGTTTATTTCAAATTTTATAAAACTTGAAACAGGTTTCCTGTTCTTCTTCATTTTTTTTAAAACAAACTTGAATTTCTGCATTTAAATTATTCCAAAATAAGAATTCAAACTATTTGAATTCATCTTTAGATTCAAGTTTAATCCTAAGTTCAATTTCCAGATTTAAATTTAAAACTTGACTTTTAAAATTCTTAAAACAGAACAGTTTCTATTTTGTTAAAACCTGAAACAAAATTAGACTCGAGACAATCCCACCACTACTTCGAGTTAAAAGCCTCCCTACTTCGAGTTTTCTCTCAAATAACCCGAGACCAATTCGAGGCAAAATTCCCTGCAACAAAAAATCAACCCCAAACCTGGAACAGACCAAACCCCCACCACCTAAAACCTGTCAACGCCGACCCTACACGCCTCCGGCCACCAACTCCACCCAAAATCCGGCAACATCTTCATCAACCCATTATCTATCCACACCCCAAAGATCTTTGAACTCGATCAACCCATGAGATCATACTCGAGCAACACAGTAACCCAGTGAAACTAGGGTTCATAACAGAAACTCCCAAATTCAACATCAAAACAAAATTTCAACTTAATTAAATAATTTTCCCATGATCATAGATAGCTACACTAACTCCAAAATCAAATTCACTCAAATCCAATGCAAGTTTCAATTGAACTTGACTAAACTGTAAAATACAGTGTTCTTGAAACTGCACCATATTTACAACACAATAAATTGAAATTTTTGTTTTAAAATTCTTGAATTTACTTACTGATTCTATTAATAAACCTGGAACAAAATTATCACTCTAGTCAAATTGGTTCTGTATAATTTGATTTTTCAGGTTACAGATATCATATTTAATTTATATACAATTAGAACTTACACCATTCTAAAACAAACATGACTTGTTCAAGAATTTAAGTCCTAAACAGCAATCAAGACAAAGGAAAATTCAGAAATCAAACATAAGTTTGAAATTTTGAAGATCACACATGAAAAATCATCTTCTTGTTTACTGACACATACTTGCAGGTCATTTCATATATATTTATCTGTAATTTATAAGCATGCACAACTACCTATTAAACAGTTTATAAAAGTTGAGTTACTCACCTATATTTGTAAAATGCAGAGTACATTTCCAATTGCATGTTCCAGATTATGAAATGCAGGCCCTTTTGAAACTTTAAACTTGTGAACTATATGCATGCAGGCTTCTTGCTTCCAGATGCAAAGAAATGCAGACCCTTTTTCTTGCTTTTAAATTTTGATTTATACATGCTTTCAGTTTTTTACATGCAGGCTTCAAATTGTTGCATGCAGGTTTGTATATTGAGGAATGCAGATTTTTATTTTGAAAAAGAGGAGTTTGAATGCAAATGTTTTACAGGTTTGAGAAATGCAGTTTCAAAAGTTTTATCTTAAAATCTGAAATGCTACAGATTTTATTTTCATTTTGTTGAAGGAGGAAAAAGGTTTCTTTGTTTTATAATGAAAAAGAGAAAGAGAAGTAGAAATGGGTATATGCAAGCTTATATAGTTAGATTATGATGAATTAAAATTAAAGAAAAACAAATTTAAACAAATGACACATGGCTTATGTTGTTAACACTTGTCAACTTAAATCTTAAATTACTTACACATGTAAATTAAGCTTACATATGTCTTTTGAATGGTTTTGTTATTTAATTAAGTGTTAAAGAAAATTAAACTTAGTTAATTAGTTCTTATACCCTTTAAAAAATTAAAATAAATTTATGAAAGATGTGATAACTTATATGAATACATGTTTCATATTTAAATTGTATTTTAAATTTCAAATTAAATTAACAAATCTCATTTTATAAATCATTATTTTAAAAAGAATAACACAAATATTTTGGTAACATATTTAAATGTTCAAACTTAAGTAAAAATGAATTTTAAACTAATAAAATATTTATCTTACATATTAAAATCATATAGTATTTTATTAAATATTTTTGGAAAAGCTTAAATCCAAAAATAAATCTCAATTCCTATTTTCAAAACATTAAAATTATGTTATACTAATTTAACAACTTATCTATTCAAAATATATATAAACACATATACATTATTAAGTAGAAAACAATTTTATCAGTTTATTAAAATAATTTCACTAATTAAATATTTAAATAAAGAAGATTATTAAATCAAATCAAATTTATTAACAAAAATTATCAATTCAATTTAAATTTAAACTCAGACTATTAAATTTAAATTGTCCAAAATTCCGGGATATTACATAAGTTGAATATGGAACATCTGTTTTAAATGTAATGAAGTGAAAGTTGTTTACAATATGTGTTTTATTTCATATTCAAGTGCTTCTCATATTATAGATACCATTAACATAGCCATATTTAGTCGCCGGATGCTAATACTATAGGTGACTGCAACATCTATAGCGCTTAGTTTTGGGCCTCTGGATAAGGTATGTTACACTTGTTCACCATGTGCCTGCCTGTATTTTTGGACATGAGATAAATCAAATCTATAATGAAATAATTACACTAGTTAGATTCCAGTAGGGAGATGATCCGGTTGCAAGTACATGGGAGCTTGAGGAGAATGTTCGAGCAGCCCATCCTAAACTCTTTTTTGGCACATTTCCGTTTTAGTTAGAAGAAAATATTTTTCTAAATAGGTTCGAGCATAGGTAGAGACTATTGGATGGTATAATTGTTTATAAACATGTTAATCAGATATGTTATGGATGATGGCTGCTAGTAGATGTGTTTGAATGTATTTTTTCGATTGCTTGCTATACACGTTTCAGACAGTATATCCTCTAGGTAGTACACACATTCACATTACCTCTTATTATCGTCTAGCTTGTTTTATATGATACATATAGATATTTAATTATGATTTATCTTATTGAGTATTATACATATGAATGTTGTGTTAGTCTGTGAGATAATGGTTTTGATGAAAACAACCTTAGAATAGATTATAAAATATAAATACTAACATTATAAGTTTAGATATATATGTATATACAGGATTAACCATGCAGGTACTAAAGAATGAAGACTGTACACTATAGAGATTCAAGATATCAAGATAGAAGACTCATGAGTATCAAAATTATCAAGAGTTCAAGATTTCAAGGTTAAGTATTTTTTATTATTAGGAATTTTGTTAAAACTCATAGAAAAGCACTGGCATCTTAAAATCCAAATTATTCGTGGAATGGAATCCACTTCGAGCCTGTTAAAGGGATGGAACCCTAAGTAGTATGGAACCTACGAAAAATCTAGTGGAACATTGTTTTGTATCCGCTAACTTTTTATTCAAAATGATTTTTCAAAATTATATCCAGTTTTCAAAATGTTTTCAAAAATTTCCTTTAAAAGATTCAAAACCCTCTATCCTGATTTTAAATAATTTTAGCCTCAAAATTATCTTTAATTTCAAAGTCAAATTACTCCTGATTTTAAACTATCTTTTAAAATAATATATTTAACTTTTAAATATTTATACTTAGATTTAAAATATAAATTAGATTTAAATTCTATATATATTATTCTCTATATTTACTTATGAATTTTAACTATATTCAAGTATATTTATAAAGTTTAAATTAGTTTTAATATAAGATAAATTTTATTTTCAAAGAAAATCAAGACATCAAAAAATGCTTTGGATGTCGACATGCCTATGTACCCCATGTCGACATGGTGTCAGTTGAGTTCAAAATTTAAATTTCAAAATAAGTGTCTATTCGCCATAACTCTTCATGAATGGACATGGCTGTTGTTCTTCTATAAATAGGGGTTAGTTTCAATGAATTTTATGTCAGATTTTCTGGTTTTTCACTCCTCTTCTTCTTTCACTTTTCTTAATACATATTCTTACCATTACTCTGTCGAAATCAACATGGAATCAAACTCGATTACTTCTACTTTGATTCTCTATCACTCTCTCTACAAGATTCTCAGTGCTATTCAGAGTTATAGGCTTTTTGTAATCTATCAAAAGAGAAAAGGTGTGATTGTAGCCTTGAAAATCAATCAAAATAGAAAAGGTGTGATTGTAGCCTTGGTAAATCAATTGGGTAAACTTGTGACCTGGAAATCAAGTATCTCTACCCAGAGGATCGAAATTCTGGAGGGTGTACCTCGTAGCCTTGAAACCGAGGGTGCAATTGTACAATTGCTTTTGAAAGGAAATCCGTACTTATGTTGTGGGACTGGATGTAGGGTAACTCCGAACCAGTATAATCTAGTGTGTTCTTTCCTTTACTGCTTCTATTTTATTTCTACATCTGTGTTTATGTCTTTGATCATATCTGTGTCTGTATATTGCATACATCGGTGTCTAAATTAACATAAATCGTAAAGATTTAGTAATTCTTTATTAACACTATTCACCGTCCCTCTATGTTAATCCTTGCCTTAAGATCCGTAATCCGCATTTCTCACAATTGGTATCAGAGCAAGGTTTTCAAAGTTTCATAATCTGATTTTTGAATTTTTTTTAAATGGCTATATTTGTTAATACTAGTTTAGAAGCATTCAAACCATCATCGTTTCTTGAGTCTGCATATAATCAATATTCAAATTCAAGTTGTCTACCAAGATTGTTTGATGTGGAGGAATCATGCTTTATGGGTGTTGAGGAATCAATCCACAACAGACAAATTGTGCAGATCAGAAAGAACAAGTGGATACTTGATAGTGGGTGTTCTAGACACATGACTGGCAATCCAGATATACGGAATGATATAATATACAAAGACGGAGGATTGGTTAACTTTGGAGACAATTCAAAAGGATATGTGATTGGCATCGGCAAAGTTGGTAATTCTGAAACTCCTACTATTACTAATGTTTTGCTAGTTAAGAATCTGAAACATAATCTGCTAAGTATAAGTCAACTATGTGATAAAGGATATAAAATTAAATTTGAAAAAGATAAATGTCACATTGAAGATAATAATTCAACCATTATATTTGAGGGAGTCAGGAAAAAGAATATTTATATTCTTAGTATGAAAGTTTCAAATGATAACCTGTGTCTGTTCGTAAATACAGGTGACCCTTGGATTTGGCACAAGAGATTTAGGCATTTGAATTTCAAACTCTTATCTAGACTGTCAAAACATGATCTAGTAAGAGGTCTCCCTAAAATGAATTTTAAAGTAGATAGTTTATGTGATGCTTGTCAATTAGGAAAACTTAGAAAAAGTTCTTTTAAGTTAAAAGATATGATTTCAACTTCAAAACCTCTTGAATTACTTCATCTTGATTTATTTGGTCCATCTCAAATTCTATCAATAAATCATAGTAAATATGTCTTTGTAGTTGTAGATGATTATTCCAGATTTACATGGACAATATTCTTGAAACATAAAAGTGACAGTTTTGAATGTTTTAAGACATTCTCAAAAAGAATTCAAAATCAATTTTCTCTAAAAATTGTAATTATTCGAAGTTATCACGGTGGTGAATTTGAAAATGAAAAGTTTGAGGAATTCTGCAATAAAAAGGGAATAACTCACAATTTTTCATTTCCCAGAACTCCACAACAAAACGGAGTAGTAGAACGTAAAAATAGGACGATTCAAGAGTATGCGAGAACTATGCTTACAGATAGTAGTTTACAGATAGTAGTTCTCGCACACCCTTGAATCTAATTTGAAAAAGACCTAATCTCTAACTTGAGGTCTTTTTCAAATTGATTCAACTGTGAAATACCACGATGTAGGTATCTAGGAAATAGTCGCTTCTAAAGTGAATCCTCCCTAGATACATGAATTTTATTATGATCTATTTCGCGAAAATACGAATTGTGCATCGAAGATAAAAAATGAAGTTTCTTTTATTTTTAATAAAAAAAGAATATGAAAAAATTTCTTTAAACGAAAACTTATTCTTAGGTAAATGGATTGCGAAATGTTTCTGTAGAGTGTCCAATATCCGTTTTACATCTTCTGTACGAAAATATTCAATTCTCATAAGATCCTCCTGACTGTTACTCAAAAGGTCCAATAATGTATGTATATTGAACTTTTTGAGATAATTATAGGCCCTAGGAGATAGTTCTAATTGGTCAATAAAAATACATTTCAATGGAATTCCTTTTTTGTTTTTCCTTAGCTTAGTTAATCCATTTTGAAAGGTACAAGGAGGTAGAGTAAACCTGTTTTTATTTTCCTCGAAATGAATGTTCCTTTCCTCCGCATGCAGAAAAGGAATAAATAAATTAATCAAATTACGAGAAGCTTCGTAAAGTGCTTCCTTAGGAGTTAAACTTCCATTCGTCCATATTTCTAGAAAAAGTATTTCTTGTTTTTCATTTCCATTTCCATAAGAATGAATACTATGATTTGCATTTCGAACAGGCATGGATACAACATCTATAGGATAACTTTCGTTTTGAGAGTTATTTGTGGGGTTCATACGGTATCCGCGATCTTTATTGATTTGTAATCCAGTACGCAAATCAATTGGTTCCGTCAGGTTAGCTATATACTGTGTTGTGTCAACTATTTCCACGAAAGGCGGTGAGATGATATCTTGAGCGGTTCTACTTGCTTTCGCAAATCATAATAATTTCAAATTATTTCAAGTGGATGTTAAAAGTGCCTTTTTAAATGGATTTGTAAAAGAAGAAGTATATGTTGAACAACCACCATTTTTGAAAATGATAAATTACCAAATCATGTTTACAAACTTAAGAAAGCATTATATGGTCTAAAACAGGCTCCTAGAGCCTGGTATGATAGACTAAGATCTTATTTATTGCAATCTAATTTTGAAATTGGTAAAGTAGATAATACTCTTTTTATTAAAAGAAATAAAAATGATATTCAACTAGTACAAGTTTACGTAGATAATATCATTTTTGGTTCAACTAATTTTGAAATGAATAAAGAATTTTCTGAAATAATGACAAAAGAGTTTGAGATGAGTCATATGGGTGAATTAAAATTCTTTTTAGGATTACAAATAAAACAATTAGATAATGGTATCTTTATTAGTCAAGAAAAATATGCTAAAGACCTAATTAGTAAATTTGGTTTGACTACTGCGAGTGGAAAACCCACTCCCATGGCAACCAATGAGTACCTTAGCAAAGAAGATCTCTCGAAAGAGGTAGATCAAAAATTATACTGAGGAATGATTGGATCACTACTCTATATTACTGCCAGTAGACCTGATATCATGCATAGTGTTTGTCTCTGTGCCAGATATCAATCCCAACCTAAAGAGACCCACTTAAAAACCGTAAAACGAATCATAAGATATGTTAAACACACATCTGATTATGGTTTATTCTACCCTAAAAATGATTCTTTTGACTTAATATCTTACTATGATGCTGACTATGCTGGTTGTAAATCACACCGAAAAAGTACAAGTGGGACTTGTCACTTTTTGGGGCATTCTCTGATTTCTTGGCTTAGTAAAAAGCAAAACACAGTTTCTTTATCAACAACTAAAGCAGAGTATATTTCTGTTGCTTTGGCTTGTTCTCAAGTAATATATATGCAACAAACCTTAAAAGATTTTGGTTTAAAATTTTCAAAATCACCAATTTATTGTGACAATACAAGTGCGATAAATTTATCCAAAAATACCACTCAACATGCTCGAACTAAACATATTGATATCAGACATCATTTTCTCAGAGATAATATAAGTAAGGAAGTAGTTACTCTCGAGTATATCAATTCTGAGAATCAAATTGTTGATATCTTAACAAAACCCTTAAATGAATCAATATTTACTAAATTAAGAAGAGAATTAGGTATTTGTTCTATAACTGAAATATAAAATATAAATAACAAGTATAATTAATAATTAATATCAAAATAATTCAAAGAGTTAAAATAAAAAGGACCCTGTCGACATCCCCCATATACCCATGTCGACATGCAACGTTTTCAAATTTCGAAATTTTTCCCCCCAAAATTCAAAAAATTTAGTTATATATTCTTCTCTATTTCGAATTTTTGTTCATTCTCTCTATTTTCTCTTTAATCTATCTTATGAAATAAATAAAACAATGGCCTCCTCTTCCAAATCAAACATAAAATCAACCTTTTCATTCCCCTCTCCTACGTCGGGTCCATTTCAATGTACAACTCTCGCTCGTGTGACTAAAATGGAGGAATCTATGAAGGATGTACTTCAGATGATGACTACAATTCAAGTGACTCAACTTCATATTGCAAAGGAACGGGAAAGGCAAGGCAAAATTCTTAGGAATTTGCAAAAATTCCTAATGGATAACCAGGCCAACCCTATCTTGATTGATGAAGACTCTTCACTCAATCAAGAACAAGAGGCCAGTGAAGAAGAACCCATGGAAGAAGTGCGCGAGGAGGATGATGACCAAGTCGTATGTGTTGGAGAAGTGTGTTTTGACAAGAATGGGAATCTTGTCGAACAACGTGGAAACTTCTGTTTCCACTATCCAAACTGTTCGATACATGGATCTCATATGTTTAATAACACATAATAGTTTATTTTCTTTCTTCTCCATTGTTTTTTGTGTTTTCTAAACATTCATGTATATACAACTTCATACGTAATAAATAAATCGTGTTCTTATGTATGTTTTAATTATAAATACTATCATGAATTCTTAGTTAGGGTAGTTAATAGTTTAGGACTATGTTTAGTATTAGTTTTAAGTGATGATTACTTATGATAACACTATCATTATAATCACATGTCATAGAGTATTAGTTTTAAGGGAGTTATATGGTTTGGAGTTATATAGTTATGTTGTTTGAAGTTATATAGTTTACATTTAGTTTTTGTTGATGACAAAGGGGGAGAAATATAAAATAGGGTAGTTAGGTATAAATTAAGGGGGAGTTATTAGTTTTAGGGGGAGATATTAGGATAGAAGTAATATTTTATAAACAAAGGTTGTCATCATCAAAAAGGGAGAGATTGTTAGTCCGTGAGATAATGGTTTTGATGACAACAACCTAAGAATAGATTATAAAATATAAATACTAATATTATAAGTTTAGATATATATGTATATGCAGGATTTAACCATGCAGGTACTAAAGAATGAAGACTGTACAGTATAAAGATTCAAGATATCAAGATAGAAGACTCATGAGTATCAAGATTATCAAGAGTTCAAGATTTCAAGGTTAAGTATTTTTTATTATTAGGAATTTTGTTAAAACTCATAGAAAAGCACTGGCATCTTAAAATCCAAATTATTCGTGGAATGGAATCCACTTCGAGCCTGTTAAAGGGATGGAACCCTAAGTAGTATGGAACCTACGAAAAATCTAGTGGAACATTGTTTTGTATCCGCTAACTTTTTATTCAAAATGATTTTTCAAAATTATATCCAGTTTTCAAAATGTTTTCAAAAATTTCCTTTAAAAGATTCAAAACCCTCTATCCTGATTTTAAATAATTTTAGCCTCAAAATTATCTTTAATTTCAAAGTCAAATTACTCCTGATTTTAAACTATCTTTTAAAATAATATATTTAACTTTTAAATATTTATACTTAGATTTAAAATATAAATTAGATTTAAATTCTATATATATTATTCTCTATATTTACTTATGAATTTTAACTATATTCAAGTATATTTATAAAGTTTAAATTAGTTTTAATATAAGATAAATTTTATTTTCAAAGAAAATCAAGACATCAAAAAATGCTTTGGATGTCGACATGCCTATGTACCCCATGTCGACATGGTGTCAGTTGAGTTCAAAATTTAAATTTCAAAATAAGTGTCTATTCGCCATAACTCTTCATGAATGGACATGGCTGTTGTTCTTCTATAAATAGGGGTTAGTTTCAATGAATTTTATGTCAGATTTTCTGGTTTTTCACTCCTCTTCTTCTTTCACTTTTCTTAATACATATTCTTACCATTACTCTGTCGAAATCAACATGGAATCAAACTCGATTACTTCTACTTTGATTCTCTATCACTCTCTCTACAAGATTCTCAGTGCTATTCAGAGTTATAGGCTTTTTGTAATCTATCAAAAGAGAAAAGGTGTGATTGTAGCCTTGAAAATCAATCAAAATAGAAAAGGTGTGATTGTAGCCTTGGTAAATCAATTGGGTAAACTTGTGACCTGGAAATCAAGTATCTCTACCCAGAGGATCGAAATTCTGGAGGGTGTACCTCGTAGCCTTGAAACCGAGGGTGCAATTGTACAATTGCTTTTGAAAGGAAATCCGTACTTATGTTGTGGGACTGGATGTAGGGTAACTCCGAACCAGTATAATCTAGTGTGTTCTTTCCTTTACTGCTTCTATTTTATTTCTACATCTGTGTTTATGTCTTTGATCATATCTGTGTCTGTATATTGCATACATCGGTGTCTAAATTAACATAAATCGTAAAGATTTAGTAATTCTTTATTAACACTATTCACCGTCCCTCTATGTTAATCCTTGCCTTAAGATCCGTAATCCGCATTTCTCACAATTGGTATCAGAGCAAGGTTTTCAAAGTTTCATAATCTGATTTTTGAATTTTTTTTAAATGGCTATATTTGTTAATACTAGTTTAGAAGCATTCAAACCATCATCGTTTCTTGAGTCTGCATATAATCAATATTCAAATTCAAGTTGTCTACCAAGATTGTTTGATGTGGAGGAATCATGCTTTATGGGTGTTGAGGAATCAATCCACAACAGACAAATTGTGCAGATCAGAAAGAACAAGTGGATACTTGATAGTGGGTGTTCTAGACACATGACTGGCAATCCAGATATACGGAATGATATAATATACAAAGACGGAGGATTGGTTAACTTTGGAGACAATTCAAAAGGATATGTGATTGGCATCGGCAAAGTTGGTAATTCTGAAACTCCTACTATTACTAATGTTTTGCTAGTTAAGAATCTGAAACATAATCTGCTAAGTATAAGTCAACTATGTGATAAAGGATATAAAATTAAATTTGAAAAAGATAAATGTCACATTGAAGATAATAATTCAACCATTATATTTGAGGGAGTCAGGAAAAAGAATATTTATATTCTTAGTATGAAAGTTTCAAATGATAACCTGTGTCTGTTCGTAAATACAGGTGACCCTTGGATTTGGCACAAGAGATTTAGGCATTTGAATTTCAAACTCTTATCTAGACTGTCAAAACATGATCTAGTAAGAGGTCTCCCTAAAATGAATTTTAAAGTAGATAGTTTATGTGATGCTTGTCAATTAGGAAAACTTAGAAAAAGTTCTTTTAAGTTAAAAGATATGATTTCAACTTCAAAACCTCTTGAATTACTTCATCTTGATTTATTTGGTCCATCTCAAATTCTATCAATAAATCATAGTAAATATGTCTTTGTAGTTGTAGATGATTATTCCAGATTTACATGGACAATATTCTTGAAACATAAAAGTGACAGTTTTGAATGTTTTAAGACATTCTCAAAAAGAATTCAAAATCAATTTTCTCTAAAAATTGTAATTATTCGAAGTTATCACGGTGGTGAATTTGAAAATGAAAAGTTTGAGGAATTCTGCAATAAAAAGGGAATAACTCACAATTTTTCATTTCCCAGAACTCCACAACAAAACGGAGTAGTAGAACGTAAAAATAGGACGATTCAAGAGTATGCGAGAACTATGCTTACAGATAGTAGTTTACAGATAGTAGTTCTCGCACACCCTTGAATCTAATTTGAAAAAGACCTAATCTCTAACTTGAGGTCTTTTTCAAATTGATTCAACTGTGAAATACCACGATGTAGGTATCTAGGAAATAGTCGCTTCTAAAGTGAATCCTCCCTAGATACATGAATTTTATTATGATCTATTTCGCGAAAATACGAATTGTGCATCGAAGATAAAAAATGAAGTTTCTTTTATTTTTAATAAAAAAAGAATATGAAAAAATTTCTTTAAACGAAAACTTATTCTTAGGTAAATGGATTGCGAAATGTTTCTGTAGAGTGTCCAATATCCGTTTTACATCTTCTGTACGAAAATATTCAATTCTCATAAGATCCTCCTGACTGTTACTCAAAAGGTCCAATAATGTATGTATATTGAACTTTTTGAGATAATTATAGGCCCTAGGAGATAGTTCTAATTGGTCAATAAAAATACATTTCAATGGAATTCCTTTTTTGTTTTTCCTTAGCTTAGTTAATCCATTTTGAAAGGTACAAGGAGGTAGAGTAAACCTGTTTTTATTTTCCTCGAAATGAATGTTCCTTTCCTCCGCATGCAGAAAAGGAATAAATAAATTAATCAAATTACGAGAAGCTTCGTAAAGTGCTTCCTTAGGAGTTAAACTTCCATTCGTCCATATTTCTAGAAAAAGTATTTCTTGTTTTTCATTTCCATTTCCATAAGAATGAATACTATGATTTGCATTTCGAACAGGCATGGATACAACATCTATAGGATAACTTTCGTTTTGAGAGTTATTTGTGGGGTTCATACGGTATCCGCGATCTTTATTGATTTGTAATCCAGTACGCAAATCAATTGGTTCCGTCAGGTTAGCTATATACTGTGTTGTGTCAACTATTTCCACGAAAGGCGGTGAGATGATATCTTGAGCGGTTCTACTTGCTTTCGCAAATCATAATAATTTCAAATTATTTCAAGTGGATGTTAAAAGTGCCTTTTTAAATGGATTTGTAAAAGAAGAAGTATATGTTGAACAACCACCATTTTTGAAAATGATAAATTACCAAATCATGTTTACAAACTTAAGAAAGCATTATATGGTCTAAAACAGGCTCCTAGAGCCTGGTATGATAGACTAAGATCTTATTTATTGCAATCTAATTTTGAAATTGGTAAAGTAGATAATACTCTTTTTATTAAAAGAAATAAAAATGATATTCAACTAGTACAAGTTTACGTAGATAATATCATTTTTGGTTCAACTAATTTTGAAATGAATAAAGAATTTTCTGAAATAATGACAAAAGAGTTTGAGATGAGTCATATGGGTGAATTAAAATTCTTTTTAGGATTACAAATAAAACAATTAGATAATGGTATCTTTATTAGTCAAGAAAAATATGCTAAAGACCTAATTAGTAAATTTGGTTTGACTACTGCGAGTGGAAAACCCACTCCCATGGCAACCAATGAGTACCTTAGCAAAGAAGATCTCTCGAAAGAGGTAGATCAAAAATTATACTGAGGAATGATTGGATCACTACTCTATATTACTGCCAGTAGACCTGATATCATGCATAGTGTTTGTCTCTGTGCCAGATATCAATCCCAACCTAAAGAGACCCACTTAAAAACCGTAAAACGAATCATAAGATATGTTAAACACACATCTGATTATGGTTTATTCTACCCTAAAAATGATTCTTTTGACTTAATATCTTACTATGATGCTGACTATGCTGGTTGTAAATCACACCGAAAAAGTACAAGTGGGACTTGTCACTTTTTGGGGCATTCTCTGATTTCTTGGCTTAGTAAAAAGCAAAACACAGTTTCTTTATCAACAACTAAAGCAGAGTATATTTCTGTTGCTTTGGCTTGTTCTCAAGTAATATATATGCAACAAACCTTAAAAGATTTTGGTTTAAAATTTTCAAAATCACCAATTTATTGTGACAATACAAGTGCGATAAATTTATCCAAAAATACCACTCAACATGCTCGAACTAAACATATTGATATCAGACATCATTTTCTCAGAGATAATATAAGTAAGGAAGTAGTTACTCTCGAGTATATCAATTCTGAGAATCAAATTGTTGATATCTTAACAAAACCCTTAAATGAATCAATATTTACTAAATTAAGAAGAGAATTAGGTATTTGTTCTATAACTGAAATATAAAATATAAATAACAAGTATAATTAATAATTAATATCAAAATAATTCAAAGAGTTAAAATAAAAAGGACCCTGTCGACATCCCCCATATACCCATGTCGACATGCAACGTTTTCAAATTTCGAATTTTTTCCCCCCAAAATTCAAAAAATTTAGTTATATATTCTTCTCTATTTCGAATTTTTGTTCATTCTCTCTATTTTCTCTTTAATCTATCTTATGAAATAAATAAAACAATGGCCTCCTCTTCCAAATCAAACATAAAATCAACCTTTTCATTCCCCTCTCCTACGTCGGGTCCATTTCAATGTACAACTCTCGCTCGTGTGACTAAAATGGAGGAATCTATGAAGGATGTACTTCAGATGATGACTACAATTCAAGTGACTCAACTTCATATTGCAAAGGAACGGGAAAGGCAAGGCAAAATTCTTAGGAATTTGCAAAAATTCCTAATGGATAACCAGGCCAACCCTATCTTGATTGATGAAGACTCTTCACTCAATCAAGAACAAGAGGCCAGTGAAGAAGAACCCATGGAAGAAGTGCGCGAGGAGGATGATGACCAAGTCGTATGTGTTGGAGAAGTGTGTTTTGACAAGAATGGGAATCTTGTCGAACAACGTGGAAACTTCTGTTTCCACTATCCAAACTGTTCGATACATGGATCTCATATGTTTAATAACACATAATAGTTTATTTTCTTTCTTCTCCATTGTTTTTTGTGTTTTCTAAACATTCATGTATATACAACTTCATACGTAATAAATAAATCGTGTTCTTATGTATGTTTTAATTATAAATACTATCATGAATTCTTAGTTAGGGTAGTTAATAGTTTAGGACTATGTTTAGTATTAGTTTTAAGTGATGATTACTTATGATAACACTATCATTATAATCACATGTCATAGAGTATTAGTTTTAAGGGAGTTATATGGTTTGGAGTTATATAGTTATGTTGTTTGAAGTTATATAGTTTACATTTAGTTTTTGTTGATGACAAAGGGGGAGAAATATAAAATAGGGTAGTTAGGTATAAATTAAGGGGGAGTTATTAGTTTTAGGGGGAGATATTAGGATAGAAGTAATATTTTATAAACAAAGGTTGTCATCATCAAAAAGGGAGAGATTGTTAGTCCGTGAGATAATGGTTTTGATGACAACAACCTAAGAATAGATTATAAAATATAAATACTAATATTATAAGTTTAGATATATATGTATATGCAGGATTTAACCATGCAGGTACTAAAGAATGAAGACTGTACAGTATAAAGATTCAAGATATCAAGATAGAAGACTCATGAGTATCAAGATTATCAAGAGTTCAAGATTTCAAGGTTAAGTATTTTTTATTATTAGGAATTTTGTTAAAACTCATAGAAAAGCACTGGCATCTTAAAATCCAAATTATTCGTGGAATGGAATCCACTTCGAGCCTGTTAAAGGGATGGAACCCTAAGTAGTATGGAACCTACGAAAAATCTAGTGGAACATTGTTTTGTATCCGCTAACTTTTTATTCAAAATGATTTTTCAAAATTATATCCAGTTTTCAAAATGTTTTCAAAAATTTCCTTTAAAAGATTCAAAACCCTCTATCCTGATTTTAAATAATTTTAGCCTCAAAATTATCTTTAATTTCAAAGTCAAATTACTCCTGATTTTAAACTATCTTTTAAAATAATATATTTAACTTTTAAATATTTATACTTAGATTTAAAATATAAATTAGATTTAAATTCTATATATATTATTCTCTATATTTACTTATGAATTTTAACTATATTCAAGTATATTTATAAAGTTTAAATTAGTTTTAATATAAGATAAATTTTATTTTCAAAGAAAATCAAGACATCAAAAAATGCTTTGGATGTCGACATGCCTATGTACCCCATGTCGACATGGTGTCAGTTGAGTTCAAAATTTAAATTTCAAAATAAGTGTCTATTCGCCATAACTCTTCATGAATGGACATGGCTGTTGTTCTTCTATAAATAGGGGTTAGTTTCAATGAATTTTATGTCAGATTTTCTGGTTTTTCACTCCTCTTCTTCTTTCACTTTTCTTAATACATATTCTTACCATTACTCTGTCGAAATCAACATGGAATCAAACTCGATTACTTCTACTTTGATTCTCTATCACTCTCTCTACAAGATTCTCAGTGCTATTCAGAGTTATAGGCTTTTTGTAATCTATCAAAAGAGAAAAGGTGTGATTGTAGCCTTGAAAATCAATCAAAATAGAAAAGGTGTGATTGTAGCCTTGGTAAATCAATTGGGTAAACTTGTGACCTGGAAATCAAGTATCTCTACCCAGAGGATCGAAATTCTGGAGGGTGTACCTCGTAGCCTTGAAACCGAGGGTGCAATTGTACAATTGCTTTTGAAAGGAAATCCGTACTTATGTTGTGGGACTGGATGTAGGGTAACTCCGAACCAGTATAATCTAGTGTGTTCTTTCCTTTACTGCTTCTATTTTATTTCTACATCTGTGTTTATGTCTTTGATCATATCTGTGTCTGTATATTGCATACATCGGTGTCTAAATTAACATAAATCGTAAAGATTTAGTAATTCTTTATTAACACTATTCACCGTCCCTCTATGTTAATCCTTGCCTTAAGATCCGTAATCCGCATTTCTCACAATTGGTATCAGAGCAAGGTTTTCAAAGTTTCATAATCTGATTTTTGAATTTTTTTTAAATGGCTATATTTGTTAATACTAGTTTAGAAGCATTCAAACCATCATCGTTTCTTGAGTCTGCATATAATCAATATTCAAATTCAAGTTGTCTACCAAGATTGTTTGATGTGGAGGAATCATGCTTTATGGGTGTTGAGGAATCAATCCACAACAGACAAATTGTGCAGATCAGAAAGAACAAGTGGATACTTGATAGTGGGTGTTCTAGACACATGACTGGCAATCCAGATATACGGAATGATATAATATACAAAGACGGAGGATTGGTTAACTTTGGAGACAATTCAAAAGGATATGTGATTGGCATCGGCAAAGTTGGTAATTCTGAAACTCCTACTATTACTAATGTTTTGCTAGTTAAGAATCTGAAACATAATCTGCTAAGTATAAGTCAACTATGTGATAAAGGATATAAAATTAAATTTGAAAAAGATAAATGTCACATTGAAGATAATAATTCAACCATTATATTTGAGGGAGTCAGGAAAAAGAATATTTATATTCTTAGTATGAAAGTTTCAAATGATAACCTGTGTCTGTTCGTAAATACAGGTGACCCTTGGATTTGGCACAAGAGATTTAGGCATTTGAATTTCAAACTCTTATCTAGACTGTCAAAACATGATCTAGTAAGAGGTCTCCCTAAAATGAATTTTAAAGTAGATAGTTTATGTGATGCTTGTCAATTAGGAAAACTTAGAAAAAGTTCTTTTAAGTTAAAAGATATGATTTCAACTTCAAAACCTCTTGAATTACTTCATCTTGATTTATTTGGTCCATCTCAAATTCTATCAATAAATCATAGTAAATATGTCTTTGTAGTTGTAGATGATTATTCCAGATTTACATGGACAATATTCTTGAAACATAAAAGTGACAGTTTTGAATGTTTTAAGACATTCTCAAAAAGAATTCAAAATCAATTTTCTCTAAAAATTGTAATTATTCGAAGTTATCACGGTGGTGAATTTGAAAATGAAAAGTTTGAGGAATTCTGCAATAAAAAGGGAATAACTCACAATTTTTCATTTCCCAGAACTCCACAACAAAACGGAGTAGTAGAACGTAAAAATAGGACGATTCAAGAGTATGCGAGAACTATGCTTACAGATAGTAGTTTACAGATAGTAGTTCTCGCACACCCTTGAATCTAATTTGAAAAAGACCTAATCTCTAACTTGAGGTCTTTTTCAAATTGATTCAACTGTGAAATACCACGATGTAGGTATCTAGGAAATAGTCGCTTCTAAAGTGAATCCTCCCTAGATACATGAATTTTATTATGATCTATTTCGCGAAAATACGAATTGTGCATCGAAGATAAAAAATGAAGTTTCTTTTATTTTTAATAAAAAAAGAATATGAAAAAATTTCTTTAAACGAAAACTTATTCTTAGGTAAATGGATTGCGAAATGTTTCTGTAGAGTGTCCAATATCCGTTTTACATCTTCTGTACGAAAATATTCAATTCTCATAAGATCCTCCTGACTGTTACTCAAAAGGTCCAATAATGTATGTATATTGAACTTTTTGAGATAATTATAGGCCCTAGGAGATAGTTCTAATTGGTCAATAAAAATACATTTCAATGGAATTCCTTTTTTGTTTTTCCTTAGCTTAGTTAATCCATTTTGAAAGGTACAAGGAGGTAGAGTAAACCTGTTTTTATTTTCCTCGAAATGAATGTTCCTTTCCTCCGCATGCAGAAAAGGAATAAATAAATTAATCAAATTACGAGAAGCTTCGTAAAGTGCTTCCTTAGGAGTTAAACTTCCATTCGTCCATATTTCTAGAAAAAGTATTTCTTGTTTTTCATTTCCATTTCCATAAGAATGAATACTATGATTTGCATTTCGAACAGGCATGGATACAACATCTATAGGATAACTTTCGTTTTGAGAGTTATTTGTGGGGTTCATACGGTATCCGCGATCTTTATTGATTTGTAATCCAGTACGCAAATCAATTGGTTCCGTCAGGTTAGCTATATACTGTGTTGTGTCAACTATTTCCACGAAAGGCGGTGAGATGATATCTTGAGCGGTTCTACTTGCTTTCGCAAATCATAATAATTTCAAATTATTTCAAGTGGATGTTAAAAGTGCCTTTTTAAATGGATTTGTAAAAGAAGAAGTATATGTTGAACAACCACCATTTTTGAAAATGATAAATTACCAAATCATGTTTACAAACTTAAGAAAGCATTATATGGTCTAAAACAGGCTCCTAGAGCCTGGTATGATAGACTAAGATCTTATTTATTGCAATCTAATTTTGAAATTGGTAAAGTAGATAATACTCTTTTTATTAAAAGAAATAAAAATGATATTCAACTAGTACAAGTTTACGTAGATAATATCATTTTTGGTTCAACTAATTTTGAAATGAATAAAGAATTTTCTGAAATAATGACAAAAGAGTTTGAGATGAGTCATATGGGTGAATTAAAATTCTTTTTAGGATTACAAATAAAACAATTAGATAATGGTATCTTTATTAGTCAAGAAAAATATGCTAAAGACCTAATTAGTAAATTTGGTTTGACTACTGCGAGTGGAAAACCCACTCCCATGGCAACCAATGAGTACCTTAGCAAAGAAGATCTCTCGAAAGAGGTAGATCAAAAATTATACTGAGGAATGATTGGATCACTACTCTATATTACTGCCAGTAGACCTGATATCATGCATAGTGTTTGTCTCTGTGCCAGATATCAATCCCAACCTAAAGAGACCCACTTAAAAACCGTAAAACGAATCATAAGATATGTTAAACACACATCTGATTATGGTTTATTCTACCCTAAAAATGATTCTTTTGACTTAATATCTTACTATGATGCTGACTATGCTGGTTGTAAATCACACCGAAAAAGTACAAGTGGGACTTGTCACTTTTTGGGGCATTCTCTGATTTCTTGGCTTAGTAAAAAGCAAAACACAGTTTCTTTATCAACAACTAAAGCAGAGTATATTTCTGTTGCTTTGGCTTGTTCTCAAGTAATATATATGCAACAAACCTTAAAAGATTTTGGTTTAAAATTTTCAAAATCACCAATTTATTGTGACAATACAAGTGCGATAAATTTATCCAAAAATACCACTCAACATGCTCGAACTAAACATATTGATATCAGACATCATTTTCTCAGAGATAATATAAGTAAGGAAGTAGTTACTCTCGAGTATATCAATTCTGAGAATCAAATTGTTGATATCTTAACAAAACCCTTAAATGAATCAATATTTACTAAATTAAGAAGAGAATTAGGTATTTGTTCTATAACTGAAATATAAAATATAAATAACAAGTATAATTAATAATTAATATCAAAATAATTCAAAGAGTTAAAATAAAAAGGACCCTGTCGACATCCCCCATATACCCATGTCGACATGCAACGTTTTCAAATTTCGAAATTTTTCCCCCCAAAATTCAAAAAATTTAGTTATATATTCTTCTCTATTTCGAATTTTTGTTCATTCTCTCTATTTTCTCTTTAATCTATCTTATGAAATAAATAAAACAATGGCCTCCTCTTCCAAATCAAACATAAAATCAACCTTTTCATTCCCCTCTCCTACGTCGGGTCCATTTCAATGTACAACTCTCGCTCGTGTGACTAAAATGGAGGAATCTATGAAGGATGTACTTCAGATGATGACTACAATTCAAGTGACTCAACTTCATATTGCAAAGGAACGGGAAAGGCAAGGCAAAATTCTTAGGAATTTGCAAAAATTCCTAATGGATAACCAGGCCAACCCTATCTTGATTGATGAAGACTCTTCACTCAATCAAGAACAAGAGGCCAGTGAAGAAGAACCCATGGAAGAAGTGCGCGAGGAGGATGATGACCAAGTCGTATGTGTTGGAGAAGTGTGTTTTGACAAGAATGGGAATCTTGTCGAACAACGTGGAAACTTCTGTTTCCACTATCCAAACTGTTCGATACATGGATCTCATATGTTTAATAACACATAATAGTTTATTTTCTTTCTTCTCCATTGTTTTTTGTGTTTTCTAAACATTCATGTATATACAACTTCATACGTAATAAATAAATCGTGTTCTTATGTATGTTTTAATTATAAATACTATCATGAATTCTTAGTTAGGGTAGTTAATAGTTTAGGACTATGTTTAGTATTAGTTTTAAGTGATGATTACTTATGATAACACTATCATTATAATCACATGTCATAGAGTATTAGTTTTAAGGGAGTTATATGGTTTGGAGTTATATAGTTATGTTGTTTGAAGTTATATAGTTTACATTTAGTTTTTGTTGATGACAAAGGGGGAGAAATATAAAATAGGGTAGTTAGGTATAAATTAAGGGGGAGTTATTAGTTTTAGGGGGAGATATTAGGATAGAAGTAATATTTTATAAACAAAGGTTGTCATCATCAAAAAGGGAGAGATTGTTAGTCCGTGAGATAATGGTTTTGATGACAACAACCTAAGAATAGATTATAAAATATAAATACTAATATTATAAGTTTAGATATATATGTATATGCAGGATTTAACCATGCAGGTACTAAAGAATGAAGACTGTACAGTATAAAGATTCAAGATATCAAGATAGAAGACTCATGAGTATCAAGATTATCAAGAGTTCAAGATTTCAAGGTTAAGTATTTTTTATTATTAGGAATTTTGTTAAAAACTCATAGAAAAGCACTGGCATCTTAAAATCCAATTTATTCGTGGAATGGAACCCACTTCGAGCCTGTTAAAGGGATGGAACCCCAAGTAGGATGGAACCTATGAAAAATCTAGTGGAACATTGTTTTGTATCCGCAAACTTTTTATTCAAAATGATTTTTCAAAATTATATCCTATTTTCGAAATGTTTTCAAAACTTTCCTTTAAAAGATTCAAAACCCTCTATCCTGATTTTAAATAATTTTAGCCTCAAAATTATCTTTAATTTCAAAGCCAAATTACTCCTGATTTTAAACTATCTTTTAAAATAATATATTTAACTTTTAAATATTTATACTTAGATTTAAAATATAAAATTAGAGTTAAATTCTATATATATTATTCTCTATATTTACTTATGAGTTTTAACTATATTCAAGTATATTTATAAAGTTTAAATTAGTTTTAATATAAGATAAAGGTTATTTTCAAAGAAAATCAAAACATCAAAAAATGCTTTGGGATGTCGACATGCCTATGTACCCCATGTCGACATGGTGTCAGTTGAGTTCAAAACTTAAATTTCAAAAGAAGTGTCTATTCGCCATAACTCTTCACGAATGGACATGGTTGTTGTTCTTCTATAAACAGGGGTTAGTTTCAACGAATTTTATATCAGATTTTCTGGTTTTTTTCACTCCTCTTCTTCTTCCACTTTTCTTAATACATATTCTTACCATTACTCTACCAAAATCAACATTGAATCGAACTCGATTACTTCTAGTTTGATTCTCTATCACTCTCTCTACAAGATTCTCAGTGCTATTTAGAGTTATAGGCTTTTTGTAATCTATCAAAAGAGAAAAGGTGTGATTATAGCCTTGAAAATCGATCAAAAGAGAAAAGGTGTGATTGTAGCCTTGGTAAATCAATTGGGTAAACTTGTGTCCTGAAAATCAAGTACCTCTGCCCAGGGGATCGAAATTCTGGAGGGTGTACTTCATAGCCTTGAAACCGAGGGTGTAATTATACAATTGCTTTTGAAAGGAAATCCGTACTTGTGTTGCAGGACTGGATGTAGGGTAACTCCGAACCGGTATAAAATCCGGTGTGTTCTTTCCTTTACTTCTTCTATTTTATTTCTGCATCTGTGTTTGTTTCTTTGATCATATTTGTGTTTATATATTGCATACATTGGTGTCTAAATTAACATAAATCGAAAAGATTTAGTAATTCTTTATTAACACTATTCACCTCCCCTCTAGTGTTAATCCTAGCCTTAAGATCAGTAATACGCATTTTTCACATGTTGCATATGGATGCAATAGTTGCGCATGTAGAATTACAAATATGTCATTTAGGATGTTCCATATATTTGCATGCATGACATCAGCATTTTTGCATGACAAGAGGTCGACTGAATCAATAGACCGCCTACTTTGGCATTAGAATAGACTCACATGAGTTTCATGTTGTGCATTAGAAAAATTCTAAGGACAATGATTTCTTGTGGATAATGGGTGAGTAGATGATTGTAGCTATTGGTTGATGTGTGTATGAGTTGCATTTTTCCATCCTTTTAGATATCGATAAGGAAATTCTTTTAAGGTGGAAGAATGTAACATCCCGAAAATTTAGTAGAAATTTAGATGGAAATTTAATAAGAAATTTAAATAAAAATAAAACAAGGACTTAATAGAAAATTTTCATAGATGTTCGGATTTGGCTATGAAACTTGTGATATTGGGTTCATAGCGATTTTCCAGACGACTTCCGTATATAACATTTTGAGAGGTAGTGTGGAGAAGTTATAATGTTAGAATGGATTTAAAATTTAAAATCTAGAAAATTATAAAGGCCCTTGGTCGACCCTTAGGAGTTCAACGTCGATTGGTAGCAGTCGATCATAGTATGAGTGGTCGATTCAAATGTGATTTTGATCATAAGTTATGTATTTTTTGAAAAGGAGATGAACGAACTAGATTTCTTGCTTGCAACTGAAGGCTATGACGAGAGGACTAGATTCTATAGAAATATTCCCTAAGCTAATCTAATGACCCAAACTAAAACCCTACCCTTATAAATACTAAGCTAATGAAATCCTACTTCTCACATAAATAATTACCGTAACCAAACTCTGCCAAAATTTTCTCTCAACCCTGAAATCCAAAATTCTCAAAAAATAAAATAAACCCTAATTGGAATAATAGAAGAGATTAAATCAAGGTGGAACAAGGTGAAGCTATCAATTTGATGGGATGAATTCTCAAGCACAAGCAATAGGAAGAGCTTAGGCTTGAAGTGGGTAGGTAAAAATTTGATAAGTTGATTATTATAGTTAGTTTAATCTATTTTGATTTATTAGGATGTTAAAAACTTAAATTGAATATGTTAAATTTAAATTGAGTATGTTAAAACCATAGATTTAAATTTAAAACCCTAGTTTTAAATTGTTAGTAAATTGTTAATTGGAAATTTATGTATATACCCCTTTCTCTCTTAAAATTGGAAACCCAAAATCAACAAACCCTAAACTTAACTACAACTTGATAATTAGACTGCAATTAGGTTAATTAAATACTATTAACAACTTTAATTAGATAGATAATCAATCGGCAAAAGAAAAATTATGGACCCTAAATTTTACTCATGACTGGTCAACCTGGAATCCCTAGCGGTCTACCGATAGCGGATGACCGTTGGGTATAGGCGGTCATCCGTCCGTATTAAAAACTGGCAATTTGAACCTCATCCTAAGGCTCAAATATATATAAATAAAATATATAAAATATGAATTGGTGAGGGCCTTTTTAAGGGTAATTAGATATGTGTTAGGACTTGTAAGAAACTAGTTTTATAGGAGTGGACGCTAGTTAGTAGTGGTGTTGGGTAAATACTGTTTACCCAATTTAGGATTAAGTAATCGATGTGAGGCGGTATATTTTCGCAAATGGCACTCACAAGAGGTCCCAACGGTGGGCGTGCAGTTGTCGTAGATTCTTGATGGAGTGGGTTTGGCACAGTGGGAGGTCCTAATAGTCAAAAATTCCTAATGCACATGATACAATTAGAGAGGAGGACTCGAAGCATGCAATTATAGGCCGATGCTACAATCGAGAGGTGAAAGTGAATGCAGACGATGACACTTTCTGTTGAGTCGACATTTTGGTTCTTCCACTCCTATCCTAGTAAGGGGGAATCATTCCTAGTAGCCTAGTTGCGATGATAGTAGTAGGAATTTAGCCCACAGTAGCCTACTGGCAGTGTTTTCATGGTCAGTAGCCAAAGGGCGATGTTTCCCCATTTACTAGCGGTGTAGCGATGTTTACATGTTTAGTAGCTTAGCAACATTATTTACATTGAGTACCTCTAAGAGTGGTGATCAATCGTTAGACATAAGATTTGATCTTTAGTTCGATCCATTATATTAGCCTACACAAATTATAGTGTAGGAAAGTATTATTCAAGAACCTTTAGGTGACATAACGTAGAAATTCTTGGACACTTGTACCATACCATGTATCACCCAGAGAAGTATTGAAGTAACTGCATATGATCATCGCATATTAAACTTGTACTCATTCACCAGACTTTTGTCTGACCCACTAGCTTCTTTCCATTTTTCCCTACCACAGGATTATATGTTAGTAGTTAATTGTGCATGGTATGTGGAGAAAGGAGCTTCACGTTGGAATTATCATATTATTATTGTTTCTCTTGCAATCACTTGTTGTATTAACTGTATGTAAAGCTTATATTATACTTGGGAAATATTGTATATGTAAAACAAGTAATTTAGAGACTGTTTTTTGGAGATGTCTATTTTTATTTACTTAAACTTTATTTCCTTCCATTATGAGAACTGAAAACATAAAAAGTCTTATAACATACCCTTATAATTATTCTCTGTAATGTTTTAAAATTCTAACAGCTTGTATTTCTCAGCATGACATGAGGCCGAAAGTCACACTGAGCTTTTGATCAGTGTGCTGGGAAGTGCAGGTTATTATAGTAACTCCTAACCGAAGTCTATCAACCAAATATTTAAATATAAACAAGTGTGTAGCATCAGTATCACACAGTACTCTTGTTGAAATACCAGAAATCAAAGCTATAACTTCAAAGACTTTCCCTTTGCCTCTTTCCTCGTCGGATGGTCCTCCACTTGGTCCTTCCAAAGCATAAACCTATGCTTTATGATCTGAACAGTCCTTCTTCAGATGTCCTACCTTATCACACTTGAAGCACATCACCCTTGCAAGGTTCTTTGGCATTGGACACTTTGTTTCATAGTGCCCCTTCTATCCGCAGATAAAACAAGCAACTTATGCGACAACAACCTCTCCACCTTTTCCCTTTGGCACTTCCTTTTAGCTTTAGTGTATAGGAAAAACTTTTACTTCTGCTCCACTGTTTGTCTCGCCTCCACTCTTCTCTACTACTTATACATCCCATCATATCTTATAACCATATCAACCACAAATGCAAAAGGAGATGCTAAATGAGCCATCAATTTATGATCAAGACCTTGCTTCAATCCTCTGATAAACTTCTCATTCTTCTTCATTGGAGTATTGATGATTTCCCCACCATACTTAGCCAACTCTTGGATGTACCCTTCCATTACAAGGTCACCCTACTTCAGATCAATGAACCTCTCTTAGTAACACACTCTACTAAGACTCTGATATGAATTAAGCCTCAAATCTATCTTTAAACTGCTCCTAGGTGATCTCTTCCTCTATGGTGGTAGCAACCACTGCCTCCCACCAGTCTAGTGCATCTTCTTGCAACATCTTTGAGGCCAACCTTCTTTTTTTGCATCATTCAATCCTAAATCTTCAAATATGCACTTCAAAACTCTCAGCTAGTTAAGCACTTCAACCGCAAGCTCCTTCCTCGTAAAGGCCTTTTCTCCTAAATTTCTGCTTTCTTTGTTCATCTTCGGGAAGTCCTCTCTCACTACTACAGGCCTTGGCTGAATAGCCTCCGGTGCAGCTTCCCTTATCATCTAAGCCATGAACTGTTTAAATAAGACATCACATCTATGCCTGCCTCATTTACTGGGTGTGCGCTTCCTCCCCTGCTGCTTTGGGAAATTCTCCCATATTTTCTACATCAATCCGTGTACTTTCAGCCTCAATTCTTACACTTGCACCTTCTATCGTAATTCGCCCACTACTCAAATCCATCTTGCTTTTTGGTTAAGAAAGTCTTTATTAGAAGTGGAAAGAAAAGGAGCAAAACAACAATAAAAGGATAGACGCATCTTCCTATATATCTATATAGCAACATACAAGTAAATTATATATATATATATATATATATATATATATATATATAGTATTGCATCCCCTCCTATGGATGTTCATTTTATTCTAAATATTTCTCCTTTTTTTCTAGATCTGTTTTATTTAAGTGTCCCTAACCTATGCTTTGATACCAAACTGTAACATCCCCACTTTGAGACTCGAAGATGAACGCCGATGTTGTAGAAGTCATCACCAGAATTATCTTCCAGCAACGAAAGTGTGTTCGATATATTTAAATAAGTGAAAATAAGGGACACATCCCTAGAATCAAACTTAATACACAAAACATCCTCCCAAAAAAAAATTAAATCCTTATTTTCAAATACTCCAAATTTCTTTTCTGAAATACCCCTTTATTCCATTGAATTCTTCATACGTGCATGTTATTCTCACGCACATAATTAAATTTTGCACCTTATTTAATTATCAATCTTTAAAATGCAATAACTTTTTGTAGAGACGACCAATAACAAACCGTTTTCACCATCGAATCACAAATTTTATAATGTTTCTAATAAGTGGCATTGTACATATTTAAAAACAACATTTGGTATGACTGTTGACAATTCTGCAATTATAAGCAATAATTGTAGAAAAGTCTGCAATTATATGCAATAATTGCAGAAATGTCTGCAATTATATGGTATAGTTGCGGACATTCGGCAATGATATGCAATAATTGCAGAAATGTCTACAATTGTACGCAATAATTACAGAAATGTCTGCAATTATATGGTAAAGTTGCATACATCCAGCAATTATATGCAATAATTGCAGAAATGTCTGCAATAATTGCAAAAATGTCTGCAATTATTTGCAAGAATTGCAGAAGTATTTGTAATTATTGCATAAACGTCTGCAGTAATAGCAAAAATGTCTGCAATTATACGGTATGATTGCAGACAACTATGTGATTATTTGGAATAATTATAGAGTTTTCTACAGTTATTCGACATAATTGCATAAAATTATGCACTTATATGAAATAATTGCATAAAAGTTTGCAATTATTCCATATAATTGCATAAAAGTTTGTGATTACGTGGAATAATTGCTGACATTTGAAGAACAAAATCAACGATGTTCAAAAATTGCAGAATTTTCTGCAAATATATGGAATAATTGCTTCCTTATTGAAAATATGGTTTTTTGGCATTAATGGATCTCATTTTAAAGATCATAATTTTTTTGATTTTTTGGTGAAAACGGTATGTTGATCCGATATTTCTACAGAAAGTTATACACGCTTGAAATATTAAAAACGTAAAGGGTATTTAGGTCTTTTTGCGCACGTGGATTTGAAAATAGGGATTGGAAATGTAAATTTAGTTTGGTGAGGATGTTTTTTCTATTTTGAAACTTAGTAGGGATGTGAGCCAAACTATCCCTTTAAATAAAGACTAAGTAAACAGAGCAACCAAATATTTTCATTTTGTAGAAATATACTTGATATTCATTACCTACGACTGTTCAGCAACATTCATAACATCATGTCCATGCAAGGGTCAAATGAAAAAAGAAAATAACATAGTAAAGAGTCAGGTCAACATATGAAGATACCGTCCGTACTCCTTCAAAGAGCGGAAACTATATCTTTATTAGCTAACAATGCCTCCTGCTCCGTCTTCGATCTTCGTGCTACGACCCTTATTTTAAACCTGCCTATCCCATAAAATCAATTTGCTTAAATGAGTACCCATGAGTTTATGAGAAAAAATAATAAAAGCATGGGCCAGACATAAAGTCTGATATGAGTAATACTTACCCAAAACAAAGACTTGTGAGATTAAACCGTACTGCACGGAATGGTTTCCCCTACTAGCCAAAGCATCATAAGTGAAACAATCATGGTTCTGACGCAAGTATTTCTTATTTACTACTGTACCTTTACGCATTTATAAGCAGTTCAAGTTTACTACTATGCCCTCGGTGCATTCCCCATTTAACCACCAAATTTAGATTATTCTTTAATATGTAGCTACTGCGACCCTAAGGCAGTCCCCTCCAGGCTCCCTTTTTGCTTTATCTTTAATCAGATACTGCATAGAACTAGCCACCCGCAGTATCCTTTTAATTTGTTTAAATTTAAAATGGCTAAAATAACCCACCATGGCCTCCATGTATTTATTTCATTTTATACTACTTGGAACATCTTAAAGCAATTGACTACAAAGAAACCTACATGCAATCCTTAAACATTGTTTAATTTGAGACTGCTTTGAATACCCTACCGCGGTCCCAGAAGTTGAATGCCTTTCCTCATCTTCTCTAGGTGTACATTTGAATAAGCATCCCCACTCAACGTCAGTAGCCTTTCCACTATATCCCTTAGAATATGAGTTCTTTTCCCTTACTAGCCCTGGTCTCCCCCTGAGTCCTACTAATTGTCTTTTATTGGGTTTCATTCACACCCTCCCTTGGTGCAGTACACTTCTGCCCCAACCTATGTGCGCAATTCACTCTTTACTTATTAAGTGAAAACTTCCAAATTGCGACGTGATATCTCTTTTGCATATTGCGATGCGGTTCAAATTCTTCCATCTTTATATATTTGTGGCACGGTTTGTCCTATACAAATTGCGGCTCGATTTTACTTTCTTGGAAATTCCTTCGATCTCCTTGGCTAATCTCTAGCTCTTCCCTATGTGCACAGTTTATATATAAAACGCCAAGCCGCTGCCTCAACTCTGTACTAGACAAACTCTAAAATATCTGACAACGTCTTTACACATTTTGCCATCTAATACATTGCAATTTTTCTTTCTGTTATTTGCAGTATCCTTTGTATTTATTTTCATCATTTTATTTGGATCTGGCTTCCTATTTACATTAAACTTATATTTTTTCTCCTATAATTTTATATATATTACATGCATTGCCATAGTCCCTCTTTCCCTGGCATATTTCTACTTGTTTTTAGCTTATATTCTTCCTAGGAAAGCTTATTAAAATTCCATAAAATTCATGAACACTTATTCTAATATTCACTATCCATTTTCTAGTTAAAGGATATTTCCCTTATCTATTATTTTGGCACACTCCTTCAATAAACCATAATAAATTAATTTCGACTTAAGAAATCTCTTAAACTAAAAACCTATTTTTACAATCATGGTTAGAACATCATATAAAATCTTCATAATATTTTGAAATCATTAAAGTACGAAAATTCATCTAAACATCCCATGTTCATCTATTTTTCCGCAAAACATTTATTAAACAATTTACATGTTAATGAATATCAATGTGAAACTCCATCATATATAATAGTCTTACAAGATCCTACCGAAACCATATATTTGGGTAATTTAACAACGGGTTTAGTATTACTCATCCAGATCTTTGGAATATCCTGCTTTAGTCTACTTACCTAGATCTTTGGAATATCTTTCTTTAGTCTTCTTAATCCCTACTAAGCTCACGTTTCCTTATCTCCTATAAGTTCCCTCTCCTTAAGCTATCGCCATTAGTGTTTCTCTCTAGCTTTATATTTAGTAGAATGAAATGAATGAATGAAAAAGGGTCATGCTTATTGTCCTATAGTAATTTGGGATTGGACCTTCATATTCTTTTTCATTAATTCTTTACCATTTCCTTTTTAATTAACTTATTTTAGCTCTTTAATTAATTAATTAAATTAATTCCAAAAGTGTGGGTTGTCACATTGTATAAGACACTAGAGTTGATATTTTTTTAATTACTCCTTGTGAGTAGATGATCCTCCAACGAAGATAACAGTATTTGGGTATTGCATATGTTACGTATATGAGGTGAAACTCGTTGGGGTGAGCATGGTTGTATGCCTATAGGAATACATATGTTATGTGTCTATATCATTTTGTATGCTCATACTATTTTAGTAAGGAGAAAACCAGATTAGGCTAGTATACATCCTAATGGCCTTATCATGAGGTTGCGTTCCGAATCCATGACAGTGTTATATGGCTTTGTGCTATCACCCTAGTGTCGCATAGGCCAACAGTCTATTACTATATGGCACTTGTAGGGTTGTGATTGTTGCATATCGTAGTCTTGCACTAGATGGATATAGTTACAATGGCTGCCTAGGAAACTAAAGACTATAGGAGCATTGCTAAAAAGGCATGTGAGCAAGCTCATATAGTAAGCTAGTGGCTGTTGGTTTCCTATTTGGTTATGATGTGCGGTATATAGACATATGATATTTATACACCCATTTGAGTTTAATGTTATATGATGAGAACTTGACGTCCATACCTAAGACTATGAGTCCAATGTATGGTCAATTCCCATATCTATCCATTATGAAATTATCAAGGATCCTAAATTAGGCTACGTTGGGGTGTTAACCTATTTTTTGTTGACATGTAATGCAGTTGTATGTTTGGGTGTATTGATGCTTCATCAGTATGAGTATAATGGACCCGATTATATCTTCTTTATGATTATTTAAGAGTCCTGGGCATTGTAGTAAGCTTGCTCTATTCGTACATGATGATTTTTTATGTATTGATGATAGTTAGACAGGTGGATGTTTACCCTATTATGTTACTATAATACCAAGTATGTAGCTTGACTTTGCTTTTATTTAAGTCATATATGCACATGGTTTATGATATATATTGATACATTTGAGTTATTTATATGCCACATGAGATACATATGATTAAACCGTGCCAAATTTTATTATATTTTGACATCCACATTCTAGAAATAGTCTGACCAGTGTGTTATTTATATAATACTCGGGACAGTGCGAGACATTACTGGTTCAGGGACGAAGTGACCGGCTTGCGGTTTTTGGGCATTGGATTGAAGGCTAAATTATTAGTGGGATGATGTATTATACATGAATATGTGTAGCCCCTTGTATGAATACGTAGATGTTAAGAAAGCACTAGATTTATGCTGTACAAATATTTTTGGAATAATTGACATTTAACTCTTTTGTACCACACTTGGATTATGTATTTCATATACTATATATTATCGGTGCATTGTTGACTTTGTATTCTTTGTTATTTTCTTTATGTTGTGTATTGTTATATACGGAAAAGCATGTGTTTATGCTTTGTGCCGATATGGAGTACATTTAGGTCATTAATTTATGATTTTTAAAATGTGTACAAGCGTCAATCCAAGGGAATATTCACATGTAACAACCTAATACTGGATTATTCTCTGTATTATCAGACCGTATTACTCAGCAATACTCTTTGTCAGTATGGTTACAGAAGTGGGATGTTTTGGAAAAGGACCAAAATTATGGACAAAGGGAGAGTGATCAGAGAGGTTAAGGGAAAGGATTTCATTGAAAAGGTTTGTCCATAACAATTAAGATTGAGAGTTCATTAACGCGTTATCAAGTTTAGATAATGTTTAATAACCACTACGAGATTTATTATTCCATGTATAGAAAAGAATAAATAATGGGCACGGAAGTGTAGATATTGTTGTTTAGAAGGACATCTTAATTGGAGAGGGGGTTACTACCATGTCTATCATTACATTCATCATGCAGTTCCAATCCTTAATGCGAGCCAAGTTTGATTGGGCAGTTTCAAGCTAGGTGAAATGGAGATAGTACAAGCAAAAAAATAAAGCCAGCAACATTGAAACTATAGTAGATCCATTCACTCAATTGAACTAATCCTGTTAGAATCACAGTAGTTCATCAATAGTAAAGCAATATCAATGATCGAGCCAACTTAGCCTATCCAAAATAGCAAAACAGCTAGATCCGACCAAACCACAGCAACATCTGGAATTGAAAAAAATTCAACGACGACGAAAGACCAACACACACACACACATCTATATAAAGAAATATTTGTATACATGTTTATGCAAGAGTAAAATAAAACTGAGTGGCAGCATAAAATTAATAATACGTAAGGAAAAAGGAACAAAATGAAGGATGAATCAAGACTATGGCTTAAACAAACTCAACAAACTAAATGGAAGTAAAAGGGAAAGAGAACCAAAATAAACAACATAAACTAAGTAAACTGAACAGTCTAAATAAAAATCTAGTGGAGGGTAAAAGACAAAAATAAACTGCTTGACTAATCCTAGCAAACAAAAACAAACTAGATAAAAGCACACAAGAAAAGTAAAGTGCTAAAGGTGCATCAAGAACAAAAGCACACTAAAACAAAGCTAATTTCCTAGTAAAAGTAGAGAATCAATATAATCATTAGCGAAACCATCTACTGAAATGTTACATAATGCATTATTATTTTTCCTATTTTTAAAAATAATTTTTCCTTTAAAAAATACAATACGAATTTTTACTTTTTGAGAATGTCTTTAAAATGAAGGTTATTGGTTAATTTATACCTAGTCTTCCAATTAAAACTAACTAAAGAAATTACAAAGATTAAATTTTCTAAGGAAGACTAATATTTTTTTTAAAAATCTTTGATTTCTTTTAAACCAAATACACCAATACGTGATAGAGAAAATAATGTGTAGTAAAAATTTATGGCCACTAGTAAAGTAATGTCTAAAGCTACACCAATAAAAATCACATTTGAAATCATTATTAATTACATTAAAGTTGAAAATACTAAAGATATTAAGAGAGTGAAATAACTGAAATGGCAATCATAATATAAATGCGTAGTAGTTTCCAAATTCAAAGTGCAAAGTTTGCCTTTTATCATTAAACAATTTCTTGTTTTTAAAAAGTTCAATAATATTTACTTTCTTATGTAAACCTAACCACATATGAAATTTATCTTAGGAGACACATTCGCTTTATAAATAAATTTAAATCAACTTGATTTAGTTCCTGAAAATTTAGAAATTTATAAAGTGAATTAGAATAAAGTTTTTTCTTCATCCCAATACCAAATTTTAATATCATTTTCATTACCAGTATTATGCCATTTTATTTTAGTACAAAGTATAACAAACCATGAGAAAGTGGTTTCATTAAGTGTATGATTAAAGCTGAATTACCAAGCAAAGCTTTCACATGGTCTAAAAACTTTTGAAATTAAAATTATTTTCAACTTACAAACATCATAAAGTCCTCTAAACTCGTTTATGGGGTATAGTAGTTATGTAGTGATAATACCAAAACGATGTGTTATACCACAAATTAATGATATTGCTAATTCCAATTTTAAAAATATTAAACTTTTGAAAATTGGTTTCCAAAAGTTAGAAAAATTATTGGATTTACTAGAAGTAATATGATGTAAATTATAAGAACCTCCATAAAATTGACCATGATTAATTCTTTCTAAATTAAGTTATCTTTGTTAGCATTGAACTGCCACAACCATTTTCCTAATAAAGGCTTGTTTAAATTATGTAAATCAATCATTCCTAACCCTCTCTCTTCTTTCAATTTACATATCATTTCCCACTAAAAAGACACTTTAAACTTTTACTAAGGTCATCCCCACACCATATCTTTTTTAACAATTACCTATTTTGGAAAAAGGTAAAAAGACATCTAATAAATGGGTAATGTCAAGAAAAAAGATTTAATAAGAACTATCACACCCACCCTTGATAAAAATTTACTATTCCACCTAAATAATCCTTTTTAATTTTATCTACTATAATTAACCAATCATCCTATTTAATTTTAGTTAGTCTTATAAAAAACCTAAATGATACGTGGGAAATTTCTTAACTTTACAATTCAGCATATTAGAAATTTGATCCTTTATCTTATCTAAGTCATTACAAACTAGCATGGAACTTTTCTAAAAATTACTCTTTAATCCAAAAATCGATTCAAACTAGTACAAAATAAACATAAGTGATGTAGTGTGATGAAGCAAATGAGATGTAAAGAGCATGATTTCACCCGTAAACGAGGGAATGAAGAAATCGCTAGTCCTGCCATATTCCCAATACAATCTAAAATCCCATACCTAGTAGCTAACTTAATAATCCTAGCAAAAATGTCTACAACTAAGTTAAACAAAAGAGGGGATCTAGGATCACCTTTCCTAAGACAATATTTTGATTGTAGTTTATTTCCTAAACTCTCACTAAGTGTAATACATAAATTTTCAATTTTAATAATTGATGTAATCCAGTCTATCCATCTAGCACTGAAACACCTAACAAATATTATGTCTTTAAGAAAATCCTAATCTATTGAGTTGAAATAATTTGCGAAATCAAGCTTTAGAAGTGCATAAAGGACTTTATTCTTACAATAGTAATTAATAAATTCATGAGCTACTGCTAACCCATTCGTAATTTTCTACCCTTCATGAAAGCAGTTCGCATACTATCAATTAATTCATTCATTTTAATACTTAACCTATTAGCTAAAGCCTTTTGAATAATTTTAAAATAATAGTTCAGTAACAAATAGACCTAAAGTCTTTCAATTCATTCGATCCTACTTTATTATGTAGTGAAATTTAATAAACGAAATTAATCCTACCTAACTGTAAGGAACTATCATGGAAACCACTAAACATTTTGTTTATACTATATTTAAAACATTCCAAATGGTTTTATAAACCAGAATAAGAAACCCATAAGGACTAGTGATTTATCACAGGATATATCATTTACTGCCCTCAAGATCTCCTCTTCCATAAATGGGTTGTCCAATCTGTTTAAGTCTATTGTAGTATAATTAGGATACAAATCCTCCCATCTAGCTCTAATCCTATGCTCTCTCGTAATTTTGATTTTACTTTATAATAGTTAGCGAAAGCATTATTTAGGTCATTTTGATCGAAATTCTTTATATTGTCAATAAAATCGAAATAATAGTGTTGCTAGGTTTCTACAGTTGCCAACTTTATCGAAAAATTTTATATCCTTATTTCCTTCATCCAACCGCTGCTCCTTTGTCCATTGTTTCCATGTCACTTCCTTTTGTGTAATAATTCTACTTAATTCTTCTTTAGATTTGGAAGTAAATTTCTTTGAAGATATTAAAGTCCTAAGCTCTGCTAATTTATTTAACTTTGAAATTTCATAAAATAATTTATCTATCTTAACTCTAATGTTACCAAAATTGCGCTTGTTTTATTTTTCAAGAAAAATTGTTATGTTCCTAAGTTTACTTACGAATTTTTTTGCTATATTACTTGAAAATCAGTAGTTATATTTACTCAAGGACCGTTGCTTATTAATCTAAATTGGTAAAATTATATCAACAACCATGTCTTTCGAATCTAAAAACTTTGGGCACAACGCCTTAGTCATCGTAGGGTAAAATAATAGGATACTGGTCTGAGTAAACAATCGGAAGACCAATGACTCTATAAATAAGGAATCTATCTTTCACCTTATCACTAATGAAAAACCTATCCAAAAGCACCATCGAAGGGTCCTTTCTTGTATACGACCAAGTAAATCTTCTATTGCTTAGTGGCAACTCAATTAAATTACCACTAATAATAAATTGGTCGAACACTTCCATAGTAGAAAGATTACCTTCTCTAGGAGAGCGGTCCCATAAAAACCTAATAACATTAAAATCTATACCCACTATCTAAGGGGTAGTACAGAGTACTATAAAATCAAGGCACTAGCTCCAAATAAATCTTCATTCAACCTTGGAGTTCGGCCCATAAACATTTGGTAACGAAAAGATGCGAATCATCACTTAAGTCCATGAAAATAAGGTGTTAATAATATATTATAAAAGTTTTATGCAATTTTCTCACTGACCCACCAGTAAGCCTCTCGAGCTGCCCCCGGTTGGGAGATAAACCCAAAGACGAAGGTTAAAACCTTCTAGACTTCTCCAAAATTGGTAACCAAGACGTTCTATTTTTGTTTCTTGTAATAAATAAATATCATTGTTAATATCTTTAAAGAAGACCTAATTTATACTACATTTATGTAAGTTGTGTATACCCATAACATTCCAACTAATGTACCGCATAATTAAAGCGATCCAACCCATGCTGACTCCCTACTTCTAATGTGCTCAGTATTTAAGTGAACATCGTCAAAAACGAAAACCAAATTCCTAGTTAAATAGAGCATGACATTAGTAGATAAACTAATCAAAACACAAGGACTATAAGTAATGCCTAAATGTGTATTCAAACCTGAGCTAGAGCCAACGGAAGTCAAGTGGCCACCTTTGAAGAAAAGCACTCCTCCTCATCGATCTGAATAAGCTCAAGCAGGGGAAAAATCCTTATTCTCTCCATGTACTGTAGAATCAGATTCTACCAATAGCTCATCTCAATCCCCCTTGAATATTGTGAATCAAGCTCAGATTACCAAGCACCAAACCTTCATGCATAGAATCCAGATCATCGTGCACCAAGTCAGGATCATCCAGATGCAAGTCTAGTTCACCATGCTCTAAAACTAGATCACCATGCACTAAATATAGATCATCGTGCTCAACAGCTCTAACATCTCAAACTGATCATGTCTATCAAAGTCAAAACCGAGCTTAGGAACAACAGCCAAATCCCAACCCTTTACAATGGCCATAACTTCCTCCCCTATGTTTTGATCATAAAATAAGGCATAGTACCACCTAAAACATATATAATTTTCCCACCAGGTCACATAACATATACATCTTCCACAAAGTTATAGCCACCCCCTCCACAAACACCCTGATCTTAGATAACAAATGAAGCATTGCATAGATCATCTATATACTCAACATAACCATTCTCGATCTTCCCAACCATTAAAGCAGCTATAATCAATGGATTTTTGAGCATAGAACAATATGCGTCGTGTGTACCATATATGCACATAACACTTTCTATTGACATATTATCTACATTCAACTCAATGGGAATAATTGCTGTGTAGGCCCCTACTGCACCATGATTACATGTAATGGTATCACTATGAATATCATTGTGCACATCAACAAGAAGACCTGAATTACATTGATTAACGCCAGGCACACATGTAAATATATCTTCATTATGCACCATATTTTCATCTGTAGCCATAACATCTTTACTCTCTTTTTAAACCACAATCATATCCAATGATAGTTTAGAACTCATATAGCTATCCTGAGCTTCATCCATCCATGCAACATGTCTCAAAGACCTCTCAACTACCATATCTAAACTTTGTCTTGTAGTGCCATGAAGTATCAAACTTAAGTCATGTTCTTCTTTAAGCAACAAGTTCATCCTTGTAAATTAATGAACTCGAGAGAACATTAGAACCGATCTCGTTAAACTGACAAACATACCCCATCTTCTCTTCAACACCCAATTTGCCAACATCAACCCCATCAACACCATCCTCTACCATTTTAGTAGTAAGATCAACCTCATCCACTTCAAATTCATTGAAAAAATCTTCAAATCCGCAACAACAATCATTGGATTAAAATTTTCTCTCATAAACCATTATTCCAACAATCAACAATGTCAGCATATCGTACATATATGCATGCGTGGCAGATCAACACCATCTTCATTGTTCTTAAGAAAAATCAAACTATAGTCTACCTAATAATTTTTAAACCATGACCTGAAATAGGCAAAGACATAATAACAACATCATCATAATTCAAGTCAGTGTTAGACATATGAGAAGTATAGCTACAATGATCAGACAACACTAAAATTTTATCGGTAGCCACTCCTAAACCCATTTCTAAAGAATTACGTTCAGTACTACCTTTCTCGATATTAGACTTATCATCAGTATCCAAGGCTAATGGTACTTAATATGAAAATATTACTATTTATTGTCTTACCTTTTATGAGAAGTAGAAATAATAAAAACCCTACAACAAATACCTAAATCAACAAATGTATCTTTGGAAACAAGCTTCTCCTTTTTCAACATATTCATATCATTTAAACTACCATTAGGAGCCACTCCTTCACCACTAAGCTTCTTTAAAGAACTCATAGAAGCCAAATGCTCAAAGGGAAAACATGGCTTCTTCTTGGTAATTACAGCGTTTCTATCATTTAAGAAACTACCATAAGTTTTTTAAGACTGAAGGGTTCTGGTAAAAAGACTCAGGTTCGATTCCTACCATGCGTTTTCCTATCCTATATAAATTTACCCGAGGTATGGAGGCTTGGATCAGCGGACGACTTTACTATACCCTCCTCAGGAGTTTACCAGTCCGCCGTGTTCTCCTGGGTTTTCAAAAAAAAATTTCTTTAATTCAACCAAAGGTTTAACCACTCTTTCATAGGAAGAAGCTATTCGAGACATACCTTTTGTAAAAGATTGTAAATGCCAAAAAGCTTATGGAAAAGATATGCCCTTTCTTCTTTCTTATCATGGTTATTCTCCATAAACAACCGCATAAATTTTAAAGCAAGACCCATGTTTTTTCATGTTAGTGGCTTAGGTTAAGTGGGATTAAGCA
This sequence comes from Allium cepa, assembly GCA_030765085.1. Taxonomy (NCBI): domain Eukaryota; kingdom Viridiplantae; phylum Streptophyta; class Magnoliopsida; order Asparagales; family Amaryllidaceae; genus Allium; species Allium cepa. The sequence goes on from CM060946.1 coordinate 78,925,689, forward strand.
GACTAGGACATGAGAATTTCTTATGGCAAAAAACATCACAATTGAAGAAATGGATCGAGTCACGGCATTCTTTAGAAAAATGAGATTTGTCACTATGTCTGAAACAAATGAGATGGCCTTGCTTATAATAAATCCAAGAATGAGATGTTATGCAATGTTTTATTAAATAACAGGGAGGAAATGAATTCGATTCCTTCACAACATTAGCATAATATCAAAACACCAAATATTAGTCGCCATTATTTGATAAAATCGAATAAGAAGAAGATTAAGCCTACATAAGCTCTAGGCAATGTTTGTGCACATTATTGGTGAAGGAACAACCATAAGGATGCAAGAAAGATGGAGGAAAAAGAAGAGAAGGATCTTTCGTTCTTGCACTAAAGGCCGCCATTTTTATCCGATATAATTTATAATTAAATCAAATTTTTGTTATTACGTAAATTAATACTTAAATAAGTAAATATTTATTATATTATATGTATATATGTATATGTATATATGTATATGTATGTATGTATATACATATATTCATGTATACCTATATATATATCCATCAGTCTCGAATAATAATTTATTTTAAACCATAATAAATTTATTAATATATAATATATATTTAAAATGTTTTCATTCGTTGATTAAAAATTAAAAACTAAAATACTTTTAGAAAATATTTAATAAAAAACATAGCTGAATTAATTATAAGGGTAATAAGAAAGTATGCACATATTAATATATTTTGAATAAATAAAATTGTAGAAAATCCTGTCAATTATTTAACACTTTGGTTTTTGGTTATCTCCTCCGTCTTCTTGTCTACGGTTTGCAGCACCACCTCCTTGGCCTCTCAAATGTCTGCCGGAAGCTAATATTATGCTAATTAAGTGTAGAGATAATAAGAGGGGGCTAGCTATTTATTGCTAACTGGAACACAAATATGTGGCCCCTTTCTCTCAAACACTAGGACACCATGTCTTCCTTTTTGCCTCATGCCGAAGCCAACCCTTGTATGGGTAGTGAAGGAAACGGTCCATTTTACAGCGGGTGAAATGGGTGGATCTAAAAAAACTCTATTTGGATCATAGTTGGCCTATGAAGTCAGATGGGATTCACTAGATTCAACTTAGTCGTTATTAAAAAAAATTATATTTTATTAAATTGCCTTTTTCCTATTTAGTTAATTCCATGTTAATTAAGTGTGAAATATGAAAAGGTGTGAATACATGAGATATATTTATATTTTAAAAGGTGTGACAAATATGTGACACATATAATGAGTGTAATTGTTTGGTGTTTAAATATGGGAACATACATGAAACTAGTTCCACGTATAATTGCATCAAGATCTATAAGAAAGGAGAAAAAGGCAGCATCATTGGTTGATTCCACCTTTTCTCCTTTTCAAACATTTAAATGACACTGTGCCTAATAAACATAAAAGGGATGATAGGTTACAGCAATATGTTTAAAATGACGAAAGAAACAAATAATAACATAGTTAATATATATAGTGTGGATATTGGGATTTATATCTATTACGTATATATTTGATATATATATATTATTGCATCAATTTTGAATTATTCAATGAAAAATAAATTTGTAAAGTAAATTATTTCTAAAAGAAATGCCTTAACAACATAAAATATAAATTAAATGTTTAAAAATATATCTACACATACACACACACATGCATGCACGCACGCACACACACACACACACATATATATAACACATAAAGATTAAGCCAAAATAATTTCCAATCGATTCAAAAAAGGACATTCATATTACATTAAATATTTTTGATGTACTTGCAAATACACACACATATGTGTGTGTAGAAATAAATTTTCAACTAAAAGTTAAAAAAATCGATTTCTCCAACAATTAAACTATTATAAAACTAGAATTGCATACATCAAATTAAACAATATATCAATAATCCCTATATTTTAGGATTGGTTAAAATTTCAAAGAAAAACATTTAAATCAACAAATCATAAAATTTGTTTTGAATATTATTATAGGTAATTATAAAATATTGATTCATAACCTAAAACATTGATTAAATTATTTAACAAGTTGTTTAGACTATATTACTAATATATGTTAAGATGGGGCAATAATATATACATATAAAATTGTGATAAGAATACTACGTCTAAGAAAGCAAATTAGATTTTAGAATGTACCTTTCATATCTAGCCGATAAATCACACTTTGATTTGAAAATCACTCCTAAATGCTTGAATCTACACCTATCTTTTCAAGAGATGAATAAACTATGTAGTTTTCATGTGTATTTGATACTTTGATATTTTTTTTTGGAATAGATGTTTTTCAAAGTAGTCGACATTTTTTAGAAAATAGAGAAGCAATTTTGTAGCCATAAAAGAGATGGAGGAGGTAGCCATAGATGATGGAAGAAGGAGAAAATATTGGATGAGAGAAATGGATGAGAGAAATGGATGAGAGGAATTAGTTTTAAGGAAAGAATATAAATCTTTCTTGTTCTTTTTTTTGAAAAAAACTTCCACTTTCATTTCCTAATTAATTTCAATCCATCCAAGCTTCCCGCTTTCCTTTGCATGGGAAAAATTTCCAAAAACCCCCGTTAAGTAATTGACTATATTTAAAGCTTAGTTAAATACATATCAATATCATATGTCGATACATCCATATATAACTTTTATAGATACATCTAGATAATTACTAACAACACCAAAACATCAATTTCACATTTATAAGCTAATTAAATCGTGTGGTAGTTTGGAGAATTGACAAATACGACTGTGAGACTAAGAAGTGTGAATTCAACCAACGGTTAATATTGAACAATTCAAATATTAATGTTCTCACATCATCTTAGCTAGTGGTATGAGAGTTTTGCTAACTTCATCACTTACAGATATTTTCAATAAAATCCACTTTCACTTTTTCTTAAGTGACATATTTTGGTAATGGTCATATACACACGCGCGTTCTCTTTATGAAAACTATATCATTTTAGGATATATGGTATTTGGTGTCGTCCAAAATTCCAATATTATTCACATTCAACTTGGTTAGTCCAAAAAAAGTTCTTGGTTCAATAATAACATTTAATATTAACAATAAAACTCTATCTAGAGATTTTGACCATGAGTTGAATATAGTTAACTGAGGTATTAACCTCACACAACCGAGGAGATGAATTCTCTATTGAATAGCACTTCACTTCTCATGCTTCAACGCGGACCCAACTATAGTCAGTTGATGGATCGTCATGCCATGATCTAACTATAATCAAAGTGGAGTACTATAATTGAACTTCCACTGTATTCTCAAGTCGACAGAACTATGTAACATCATTACATTAAGATTTCTTGTTTGACCTAGTTATTATCAATTGATAGAAAACTCTTGGACAAGTCATTCTATAGTTATCTAGTAACAACAAGTATGTAATCCCTTGGTTCCATAGTAGCAATGAGTAATACATGCCATACATTTGGAGTACGTTACGCACTTTGGTCTCAACCGATGAATTGATATCCTTTTCACGAAATCATGACCAGGAATATTTAGAACAATATTTCATTTTATTTTCTGATTAATTACCCACGACCATAACTATTTGCAACTACAATACCACATAATATTTTATTTAAGGATTTTCTTATCATATATTTTAAATTAGTTACTTAATTTATTATATCATAATATAACAAAGTATGTAAAGGAAGACAAACACTATTACTACAAACAGATTGATTACAGAGTTTGACATATGTTACATGTAACGACCCAGAATTTTTATTAATTAAAATTTGAATATTTAATTTATTTTAAATATTAAGAAGTGAATTTATAAGTCAAATAAATTTTTATTTGAATTATTGAATTTAATTGGATAATTAAATCGATAATTTAATACGTTAAATTATGGAAATAATTGAAAATTGAGTTAAATATGATTGAAAATGATTTGTAAAATTTTATTTTATCATATGGGAGTTAGAACAATATTTTAGAACTTTTAAAATCGAATTAAAAGTTAATTTGTGAAAATTGAATATTTTAATATTAAAATCGACTAGTGAAAATAGTCAATTTTTGAACAGTCTCAGAATTGAACGAAACCAGTTCCATTGGATCCGTAATAGTTAGTTATTACCGGATTTCAAATTTCGTGTCAATCGGAGTTATTGTTTGATCGTGGCAGCTCGAAACGCATCGAATTGTTTTTTTTTAATTTAAATTTGACGAGTGAAAATAGCCATTTTTTTAAAAAGTCTCGGATTTCGACGAAACCAGTTTCATCAGATCCGTAATGTGATATTATTGTAAGGTTTCAAATTTCAAGTCAATTGGATTTACCGTTTGTCCGGTACAAATTAAAACGCGTAGAAAATCGTTTAAATCGGTTTAATTTAAATTGAGCGTTTGTAGCCATAACTCGCACAGATGTTCGAATTAGCTTTCGAAACTTGTTCCATTGTGTCCGGAACGCGGGATAAACCCTAGAAACGCTGGTTACGGCGCGTAAATCGGAGTTCGGAATTTCCGGGATGAATAGTGTTTCGTCGGTTCCTTATAAATAGCCCCACCCTTCATAAATTAAAAAAATATAAAACTTAAAACCCTAATTTACATCTGCAGCCGCCTCCCCCCATTGGATGGCTGAAATCATCTCATCTTCTTCCATTAATCTCTCTCAATCCGTAAGGAATTACGCGAAGTGCTCAACAACAAAGTCGAAGAGCTCGACGAGAGCTTCGATTCCATACGGTGATGATCGTGTTTGGAGCGACGTGGAGGGAGCAATGGAGGCCGAAACCTGCAGATTTCGCACGCATTTCGAGGAGTCTAGAGCAGGCCGAGCTTCAGGTGGTTGGTGGTGGAGGTAGCTCTCGCGAAGGGCTTCGACATGGCAGTGGTTTGATGAGGTCTAGTTGAGTATTAATGGTGCAAATCAAAACCCTAGTTGCTTGTTGATGGGTTGGATGGTGCGGCCTGTACGTGATGGTGGGGAAGATGGAATGCATGGTGGAGATGAGCAGATGCAAGATCCTAAGGCCTGGATTGGATGAAGGTTGAAAATTATTAAAGTTAGTTGTAAATTATAAATATAAACTCGTGTAACTTCAAAAACACATAACTTTTTCATACGAGGTCGAAAACGCGCGAAACCAGTTGCGTTGGAATCGTATGGACGAGCACTACGCTATGGAGTTGGTTTGGAGTCGTTTGGAGTTAGTGATAATTTTGGGTAAAATTAAACGTCCGTTTAATTTTATTCGAAATAAATCGCTAAAACGGAAATAAAACCAAGGTGAGAACTTCTCACTCAATCGAATCAGTTTCGATTTTATTTTAAATAGTAGATTTAAAATATTTGAATGCATGTTTGAATGATGATTGATATCTATTGATTGTTAAAATAGACCTTATACGCCGTTAGTAAGCGGATGTTATTTATTAAAAACATATACCGCGAATATTTCATAAACAGTGAAATTGGTATTATATATAATAGCAATATATATATATTGGCATATGTATATATTGGAGTTATTGATTTCCCGCATTTTTGTTTAGCGGATGAGACCCTATTGCGCCGTCTATTAAGCGGATAATATTTTAAATCCCATATACCGCGATAATTTCGTACTGGAGCGAAATTGGTATTGTGCTAATGTTTGTGAATGCAGGAAAACAGGTTGGAGGGATCCAACTGGATTCCTCAACAGTATTTATTTGATTATGGATATTTTGATATTCGTTGATTATCATATACGATATGTGATATCGTTGTTGTCGTGATTGACTATTTGGTATGTAGCATCATTGGGCCAAGTTTGGAACTTTAAGATGATTTTTAACATTGATTTTTGAAAATATACTGTATGTTTGGAAATTGATTTATTTTAAATAAATAAACGTTATAATTTTAAGGTTATAAAAATTATGATTTTTGAGAAATATAGTTAAAAACTGATTTTTTGAAAATATGATGCTAATGATTTTATAAAATAATTTAATCGGAATTTTAGAATTTATTGTGAAAAGTTTAAATATAGGATTTATAAAATTTGATTATTTTATAAATCAAAATGGTGAAATAATAAAGGAGATTAAAGAAGTTAAAAGAATAATATAAATTGATTTATATTAAGAGATTTATAAATGGATATTTATAAATTGAAATATTGACATTATAAAACGAGTTTTTATAAGTGTTTGAATGAAGTGAAAATGAATTTTGTAAATGAATGGAATTTATAAAATTATAAATGGTGAAGTTATAAATGAAATTTATAAATAGTAAGATTTATAAATTTTGTGAAGTTATTAAAAGAATAGTTTTGAATAAATCGTTGAATCTTATAAGTTATAAGATTTATAATTATGAAGTTTAAAAGAACGATTTTGTAAAATAATCGTTTTATAAGCATTTAATTTATAATATGAACCTTTAGTTTATAATTGAGTTATAAATCGAATAGATTAATAAAGGAATTTATAAAAGGAAGTTGTTATAAAACAAATAGAAATGGAATTTATAAACGTTGTTTTATAAATTTGTAAACGACTTATTTTGATAAGTAAATTGTTGAAACTTATTTATGAAGTTATATTCACATTTTTATCGTGAATAATCCTTTGAAATAAAAATGAAATAAAGGATGAAATTGATTAACGTAGTATATTCACGTTTTTGAATAGTGAATAATATGTTAAAGAAACTGTTTTGAATGTGATGTTTTAAACAGAATTAAAACAAGTTAACGATGTTTTAAATGCATTGAGATTCGAAACCATAGATTTCAACATTTATTGTTGGAATAGACGTTTTCGAGAAGTAGAAGGAAATAATGGACTATAACACTGTTGTTATAGTAAATGATTTCCGAAAGGAAATGTTTTGTATAGTATTGGGATTTACATATCTATTTTAATTTCGAATCCCTATACTAGTGATTTTGGGTTGTCGTAACGATGTTTTACATAACATTCGTTTTGGCCCAAAGAAATATGTTTAAGAGCATGATTTCCTTAAAGAATGAAATATATACTTAATCTCTATTTAAGTATATTGAATGTTTTCCAAGTGTTGAAAATAAATAAAATTTGTGAATTACTTATGAATAAATAAGTATGGAAATGTTTTTCCAATATAAAGTGAATATTAGAGAATTTATCTTTTTGAAGATAAATTGAAAATGAATATTATAAATCGAATTGAAGTCGTATATTCATTAATACTTTGGAATGTAAATTCACTATTGAATTTATAAAAGAAAGTAGAATTTGTTTAAAAATAAATATTGATTTATTTTTGAAGTGTGAAATAATATATATCTTGTAAAGATATTTTGGAAAATAAATAATTTGGAAAATTATTTGGAAACTGGTGATGTGTGCATATCCAGTGATAGTTCAATAATCGACTATCAATATTTCCCTTTGAATGGGTATTTGATGTGATTTGTTTGAATGTGAATGCCACACTTATTTTTGAATAAGCGCTCACTATTCGGGTTAACCGGGAAAGGACCATGGGGTCGTATAACCCATTCCGAATATGTGATACGTCGTTGTAAATTGCATTTGAAGATCGGTGTTGAAGACCGAGTTTTTGCGAAAGCGATAGGATGACCTATCGATTGTCTCTGCACTGGGTAGCTCCTGGTATAGAGATCTCCTAAGTGATGGGAAATTCGGTCGGGATTGTGAATACCCGGATTTGCAAGGGCTTCGTAAGAAGTGCCTTCGGTTTTGTTCGAGCCCGGAACGGACTTGTATGGATTGTATGTCTGACATTACAAGTTGAGACGTAAAGCCGATTTCTTTCAAATATATTTCTGTTGGTGGCGGAGAATTTATTCTTTTAGCTTAACACCCTTCTCTGAGACGTACGTGCTCAGAGGTTATATAGTTGAATGTTATCAGCGATATATTCCCAATTTGGTAATGTGATATGCTGAGTGATGCTGAAATGATCATTGTGTTGATTATTTGTGATAGGATCGTTTATTTGATCGTCTATCCTGGTGATCATTTCTATGATCATTTGTTGACCCAAAGCATGGCTTTTGTATAAAGTATGTTTTTGTGGACGTGACTTCGTCGAGCCTCACACCCCGTGAATGGTCAAAACAGGAAAGATGCGGCAAGGTTATGAGGGGTAGCGCCCTTTAGGATGTGTGCATTTCCTTCTGGAAAAGGGTGGTATCATGGTATGGAGCCCAGATACTTACTTATGTTGAAAACACTTTGTTATGATTGTGTGAATTGATTACGAGCGCTCGGTGAAAAGGTCCCAAAGGACCGGGGGATGGCATATTCGGTCAGTTGTTACTCAGTTAGGGGTAACCCGGCCTTGTGTTGGCAGAGTTCCGGTTTGGTTCTCGGGGATGTCTTTCCAGAGGCATTCTCATGTGGCAATGGGAAGTTCCTTGGCCTGACCATTTGTTGGAAATCCAATTCCCAATACGAAACTTGTACGGTATTAGTTGTAGAACCTATCATTCACTTATGGTGGTCACCACTGTTTGGATGGTAGCTATAGTAGGCATAGTTCGAAATGTCTATGTTGGCTAAGATTTATATTCTACTTTCGAAATATTTCCTACACTATGCACTAATAATAATATGAAATGTTCTTTTAATGCGTATCAAGCATCTTTGACTATCATAAGGAGAAATCTCCTCCGATTCTGCGTTTGCATTGTGTGTGTGTGCGGGAGGCCTTATGGTAGTCTCATTTTTAAAAGCATTGCGAATTGAATTTAAAAATATTCCTCTATTTTGATTTTAAAGTTAAATAAATGTTTTGAGTTCTCACACCAGTCACATGACTGACTCGGAGTTTATTGTTTTCCTTCCTAAACTCCGGGTGCCCACAAATTTTCACACGGGCAGTCAAGAGTTAAGGTTTATCAGGATATTCTGGATATTCTGGAGTTGCTGGAGGCAAGATGGATGGCATGGCGTATTACTAATTATATAGTATTTCTTTTTCCGCTGCACTGTTTGTTGTCGTTGTATACTCTGATGATATGATGAAATGTATAAAATGTAATAACTGATATGGTTCTTTGTTTAAAGATTATTCATTTATTATTATATGTTGCTCCGCTGCGAATTGTGAGATTCTGTTATTGTTCTGTTGTTTTCTATTCCGTTCCATTTTCTGTTTTTCTATCTCTTCTCTATTTTCTCTTTTCTATTCTATTTTCTAATTTTCTGTTTTCTTTTCCCTCCATCTTCTACCTTTTTCTCTCTTCTTTTCTACTTTTTCTTTTCTTAAATTTTTCTTAAAACCCCTAAGGGTTCGTATTTTCGTTCATCTTGAATTAAACAAAGGAGATTAGTGTCTATTCAAGGAGTACGGATTTACGGGTCTTTACATTTTGTAACGACCCGCTATTTTGGACCATTCAAATCGACAATAGAACCGTATATGTCCGACTTGAATAATTCAAAATACCGAATTGTTAATAAAAATTTGGCAAAACTTAAAATATACAGTAAATAAATCAATCACAGATCACAGACACAGAGTAATATAATGCAGCGGAATAGATACAGAAATAGTAGTTCATGAAGCTACTATATACCTCAGAGTTAGAAATAAAATACAACCGAATAATTCAAATGCAGTGAAGTCTCCGATGCCACAGATGACTTCTCTGAACCAATCAACTGGATGACTGAAGGGATAGATAGCTGGATCTTCAAGCAAAGCTCCAACTTCGAAGGTGAGTCTCAAATGCTGTATCACTCAGTCTGACCCGAGCATAAAGCAAAACACAAAACACTCGAGTCAGGATTAACATTCTTATATCAATAAATTCAACTCAAATGAAATATCAACTGAAATACCATATAACTTAAAGGATGTTTGGGATGTTCATCCTCTAAGGGTCCATAGAACTATCTACGAGGTAGAAATATATACTGTTACCCCGTGGTCATTCACTTAATTTATATTTCGACCCAAATATCAATTTCACTTCAAAAATCGTATTCCCAAACTAGTATCCATATGTTAAGTAATGTATACGGTAAAGTATTTTCAGCTTCCTTATCTTAACAAATCGTTCACATCAACCTGACCTTCCCATTTAAATTTAATTCAAACTCAATTTATCAATTTAAACCTTCCTAAAATAACCACTTTAATTTTTATAAATCTCAAATCTGGATTTTGATATCCCAATTTCCCTTTTTATTTCAATATGTTTCCATACTTTAAGTATTTAACATTTCAACTAAATTTTTCCCAATCTAGTCTTCTAACTACGAATTTCAAAATTTAGTTCAACTAAATTTTCACTTAATTCAATTAGTTATCTACATAACGAATTCTACTATCTTGGTTTCAAATACATATCCAAATCTCTAAACCATTTAATTCCACTATAGTTCATAGCTTAAATATAACAATTTAAGTTTAACAGTTTCATATAGATTCTTGATTTTTACATCATTATTATTCAGTCTCGAATCCTTCCTTATTTGATTCAATATCATTTTAGTGACCTTAAATTACATTTTCTCAATATTTCTTAAATTTTATTAAACGTGAAATACCACATTCGATAAATTTCAAATTGATTTAAATAAATAAATCCTTATCTAAAAACCATTTAAAAATAACCCAAATTTATCTCCCAGTCTTAATTGTTCAATATTATTTCAAAACTATTCGAGATAAAATTTACATAAATTTTTATCAAAATTTATGTATTTAATCAAATCTTGATTAAACTAGATATACTTAACTCTATATTTATCATTACCCCTTATATGTATTTAAGCATTTACATTTAATAAGACCATATGTTTCTTATCATAGGGTTCAAGTGTTACGGATATTATCATTTCTATCCGTACACAAAATGTATACGGGTGAATAGCATTTCAACCCGTAATCCCAAATTTATTTAAATGAAAACCGCTTGGGTCTATCATTTCAACCCATTTCAATTTAAAAATCAAACATAACAAAGGGAACTTGCAGTGTGATGACAGGGATGGTGTCAAAGTAAATAAACAAACAATAACAACAATCAACAACCATTCAATAACTTAATCAAATAACCCCGAAATAATCGTATTAATTCGCATTGTTACTTGTATAATTATTTCTAGAATCTACACTATCATTTCATGTAGATTACAGATTATTACATTTCAGTTTTTCACTTGTCGTTCCATTTCAATTTCAGTTTAATATTACAACAGTTAATCCAAACTACGTTCAAAGCTTTAAAGTATAACTTATCAATTTCTACGACAATTAATGGGTCAAATTAAACTAATCAAATTTACATATGGCGGGGTCAGGTTTAATCAATCAAGGTCCATCATATATAATCCGTTTTACTTTGTAAACTATACCACCTCAAATCTTACTAGCAAACTAGTTATCACTTAACAATAGTAATTAACATCCAATTTAAACGACAATCAATCAATCAGTCAATTTTCAACCAATCTGTATTATTATCACATAAATAATTAACCGATAATGGTGTCAGGTGTCATAGGTGAACAGATACAGATGATAGCAGTCGTAACAGTAAAACAACTAACAGCAGCATATTTCAATTGACGTTTCAATTGAATCAAATTTAATAAATAAAAGAACGTTAATCGTGAGTGATTGCTCACCTTTCAAGGCTGGAGGCTAGAGAAGATAGACAATGAGGTTGTGTTTCGAAATCCAGGCACGAATTTCTACGGACAAGCTGATAATTCGAATAGACGAATTTAAATCAAACCGGGGTCGAGGAAGAAGATATATTGCATATAACATTTGAAATAAACACATACACATCTATATGTATATATACTCATAAAAAATGAGAAATACTCATACACATGTCCTACCTTTTGAATATTAATATAAATTTGTTTTATTTAATACATATAACCCAACATATGTATATATTGCAGACAACTCTATTCATAACTAAATATATTGAAATAAGATGAAACCTTAATACATATGTATCAATAACTATGCAGAACAATATATAACAATTGGCTAAGCTACAATATGCAGACTATGTTCATAAGCAGTATATATATAGTTCTAACTTTTGACCAAGATTTGCAAAACAGATGTATAGCTTTAAGCCTATCATATATTATTTAAATACATCTACAAATCTACTGATAAGATGGGTTTGCCTTATGTTTCATATATGTACTAACGCTTTATAAAATAATTTCGTAAACATTTTTTTTTTAAGCTGAAATAACTACCATGTTTAAAACAATATATATCCTTTATTGTAACATATAGTGTGTATAAAGTAACCCCAACCTTCTATCAACAGAACATATATATAAATTACTAATACTTATATACTGTTCTAACGTTAACAACTGTGATACACCTATTAACTGTGATATATAACCTTTTTATATAAAATATCTTGCATAAAGATATATGAACTGACATCAACCAATTATATAACTTACTCATCTAACAGTGCATATTACATATATAACTTACATGTCTTTAGGTGCAAAAAAAAAAGTGGTCGAGCTCGGCTGAATAAGGAGAGGACAGAGGGACGAAGTGTGTAGCTGGAAGTCTCGGTTGGGCTTGGTGAAGCAGTGCGTGTGGAGGAAGATGGTGAGGAGGCGGTCGGTTGTATGGCAGTTTGGGACGTTGCTCCATGCGGCAGGGGTGATGACCGGAGTCCCATGCATGGGAGGCAGAGGAGGGTGAGAAAGTGGGTCGCAAGAGCAGGCCGAGGCTGCGGGGTTGGTAGGGTACGGGGACAGAAGCAAGTCCGAGGTTTTGTGGTGATGGTCGCGTACGATCTGCTGTCATGGAGGGGAGGTGGCGGAAGTCAGAGACTGTGGGAGAGATGCGGTCGGCAATGGTGGAGTGCGGCTGATGCAGTGAGTTCGGCCGGTTGTGGTGGCGGCTAGGCCGAGTGGAGGTGGAAGGCGGATCTGGTTGAAGGGCGGTTGCGTGGTGATGGAGGTGGATTGCGTGTAAAGAAAAGGAAAGCAATATGCATACGAAATAATAATATTTATTTATATTTTTAGAGGGATGGGGAGAGGAGAAATGAAGAAACTGGAAAGGGGAGGAGATGGTGAAAGGCTGAGGTGAGGAGAGGAAGAAAATAAACTACAGGGTGGTCATATATAAAAGAAGAGGGTAAAAGAAGAGGCTGTAAATTAAAATACATATCCTTCCCAAATTGAATCGTTTGCAATAAATAATATAAACGGAAGGATGCAGAAAGGAATTTGTGGGAATAGTGGTAGTCAAGCCTAAATTTCGGAAAGATGAAAAAAAATCAACGGCTATACGAATTGATTTGGAAAAATAATTAAAGCTATAAAGTATGGACCGTTTTTAAAAATAATTAATGCAAACTACACTTGATTTTTCTCAACGTCTATAAGATTTCAACAGCTGGATTTCTTTTTGTTGAGTAACTGAGGAAATAAATGACAGCTAGAATATAACTGTAGAAGGGAAGAGGTGGACACAAGTTATAAAGGCCAATTAAAATGAACCGTGAATTAGACGAGCAGAGGGGAGAGAATTAGAATAATGCAACAGTGAACACGTTGAGCAGAGTCAAAGTCACGAATAAATATAAAGCGAATTGACTGGCAACAGTCACCTCAAATTTAGCTGACTTATTAAACCAATTGATTATGCGTGTTTAAATTTTGAAACTCAAAAGAAATAAAATGGTCACGGATCCGGTACCGATACGGTTACAGATTTCGTGGATTCCGTTGTGCACCGGATTTCAAAATACAGAAATAGATATACTGTTGAGATCAGCACGATGAGATGATCACAATGGTATATAGTTATCAGTGGTACGATCATCCGATCAAAAGTCGATAATCGGTACCGAGAATGCTGCTATTTTGCAGAAAATAAGGTAAACGGAGCAGTAGACGTCCGAATTTAGAAAAACGGAAAATGACGTCTCACTTAGAAGAGGATTCAGAAATATCCTATAGAAAAATATTCAGGCTTGAAAATAAATTTATAATCAGCAATTCTTAGGTAGCTTGGATTTAATAGAATTTCACCATGAAATAAACTTTGATAAAATAAATTGAAATTTTACCATCTGCTATGTTTAATTGGGCGTAACCCAAATATTAACTTTTTATTTCAAAATATTATTATTTAAATTTCTCAAAAATTCAATTAAATATGTAAATAAAACAATAAAATTTATTAAAATCTTACAGGTCGTTACACTCTCCCCCACTCAAAACTTTTCGTCCCCGAAAAGGAAGGAGGTAGGAGAATAGAACAACCAGGAATAAAGTAAATCGAAAGTCAAGTGTAGATAACTTATTTAAAACTATATAAATTTCCTCGAAATATTCATTTGAAACTTCATTTGCAATTTAATTTTACTTTAATATGTAATACTTTTCAAACTTCTTTTGAAACAATTATTTACATTATTACTTATATTTACAAAGACCATTTGGAAACATTTAATCCTTAATTCATAAATTTATCTCAAAATACTTTTCAACATTATTAATAAATCAATAATTATTTACTTTAAATATGTTTTTATTAAATTAATACTTCTAAAATACTTATAACACTTATATTTTCTACTAAACCATGTAGCATGTAAATAAACAATATTTAAAGATAAATCCAACAAGGAAGGAAGGTAGATTTTGAAAACAGAATCAAGGCGAATAAATAAGCTGAGCAGATAAGGTAGATTCAAAAGAAAGAATCGGGCACGAATTGTTAATTCACCAAAGGAATTTAATTTCAAAGATTAATACAAATTTCTTTGTTGGGAAAATATTTTATAATAAATACCTTTATAATAATACTTTTAAAATAAGATATTACTATATCAAAGTAAATTTCTTTCGAAAATACTTTTATAACTCGATGTTTCAACAAGTTTATCCTCGTTCTTGCAGGCTCTGGCCATGCGTTGATCAGGCGCAAAGCTAGAATTCTTCAAGTACTAAGTAGACTTGTTTCAACACCCAGTGAAAATACTCGGAAAAATCTTTTTAAAATCAGATATGGAAAGTACGATCCAACAAAACAATCAAACCAAAACCTTTGTCCGATCATGGTTCGCAGATACACAATGGTTACGCCTGGTTCCCCCAGGAAACAATCCATATCCGTAAGCTTTCACAGCCCTGCGAGTTACGCCATGATGACTAGTAGGGTGCAGGATACACAATGGTTACGCCTGGTTCCCCCAGGAAACAATCCGTACCCCTAGGCAAGACTCAGCCAGGCACTTGCGCTACTATTCGCGACCTACACAGATTGCAGGATACACAATGGTTACGCCTGGTTCCCCCAGGAAACAATCCGTACCCCTAGGCAAGACTCAGCCAGGCAATTTCGCTGTGCATTCACGAGAGAAAAAGAAACCGTGGGTTACGTCACGGTGGGAACACTCGAGTATTACATCCGGAAAACCAAAAATCAGAGAGAATAATATCGATAGAATGAATCCACGCTGTGGCCACAAAGCGGATATCAAGCAGAAGGCACTTTCCATATCTTTACTTGGAAAATATATATCATATAGTATCTTTTCAAATCACTTTCAAATATTGTACTTATATATAGTTCATATATATATAGGATTCTATTTTTCCAAATCGAATACTTTCCAATTCAATAGTAGATCAAATCATACTTATATAGACTTCGATTATATAAAATCTCTTTCCAAATTGAGTACCTTTCAAATCAATAGATTTCAAATCAACTTCATACTTATACAAATCCTATTTTATATAAGCTCGACCACTCCCAAATCAAGTGCTTAATAATGTAAGGTTCTCAATTTCTAATCATTTCAATATCAATTCAGTTTCAAAATCATATATGATTTTGCCAAATTTTCTTCCAAACTAGATGTCTTAATTTCAAAGTTCCCAAATAATAGGTTTAGGAAAATTATCCCAGTTTCTAAATTGAAATAATTCAAGTCAACCAATTTCATTTCCAAGATCACCATATAAGTACTTGTTTTTAATTCCAATTTAATCTCAAACCTAATATTTTCCCAAAATCAATTATACTCAAAATGGTTTTCAGAATTTAATATTATCCCCCTCTTTTCTTTTTAAACTTTTTAAACTATTTATTTCTATGTGAAATATCCAATTTACCTTTCTGGAAACCATTATTCACCTTTTTCTATTCCAAACATTTCAAAACTAAATTCCATATTAGTATAATTCAAAATGTTCATATTCATTTGCTTAACAAAAGGTTTCAACTTAAACATACCAGGCTCAACTTATATGCTTTATCAAATGTTTATACTCTTCGGAATTTCTTAGCTTTAAAACTTAAAACCTTGATTTGGAAGTGCTCGAACCTTCAAAATAGTTGGTGAAATCAAATTTCAAATCCCAAGTTGGAAATCAACTTTTATAAATAGGGTTATTCTAGGTCAAATCAAAACTCTAGGATCGAACACCGGTATACTTTATATCATTTCAAATATATACATATATCTTTCGAAAATATCAGATTATACTTCGGTATTTGAAATCAAAAATGGTTTTACAAATCACTTGCATAGCGAAGCTATTAAAGTGGCCTCTCCCCCACTCTGAAACTCGAAAATCAATGTCGATGATGCATGCACTCATCACCGAAATTATTTTCCAGCGACATAAGTGAGTTCTGGACTTCTAATTTCTTGAAAGCTTCTTTGAAATTTCTTCAAAATTATTGGAATTCATTTGAACTCATTTGAAACATTTCTTATTTGGAAAAATACCTTTAAATCGTATTATTTATATATATTTTCCAAAATCTTAAAACCAATTCCAAAACACCGGAATTCAATCCTCGAATTTTAAATTTAACACTTCAGTTATAAATCATTTTTATATAAATCAAATTCTTATAATTTTTCAAAATTCCAATTCTTTCAAAACCCTCTTACATAGAATAACATATCTTATTTGCTTTATATATAGGTATATAATCCTTATCGAAAACAATTTCTTTTTATATATAGAATAAAATCATAGTTATCAGAATGATAATTTTGATATATAAAGCAATTTCAAAATACAAACATACCCGATTTTCAAAGGAAATTTAAGAATGGATTTCAAACAAAGATAGAGATTTAAATTAGAGGAACCCTAATCAAAAGAATCCTGATACGAAGATAGGTTCAACAATGTTGAGAAAATCAAATTACAAAAATAGAAGATGGATATACTTCTATAAATCGCGGGCGACCTTAACCGGGTCAACCGTGACTTCAGGGATATGATTGATGCGGGATTCTAAAACAAATCGATATGCGTTTGCCAAATATAGAATTCGGCATATCAAGATATATCAGCATCGTAAACCGAGGGTACAGAAATCTTCGGTGAACCAATGCCAATTATACGTAGTTCATCCGTTCTACAAAACATTCAGTGGAGTCATTGGATACTCCAGAATCAAAAGAACAGAAATAGAGGGAGACAAGAATAAATTTCGGAATCGAGGGGCATTCCAAAATTCAAAGGAAATCGAGTCGAAAGGAAGAGATTCAACTCGAGCGAAAGTGATTCTGTAAATAAATTTACCATATATGTTAAGTTTTGCCTAGAACCAAAGCTCTGATACCAACTGTAACGACCCGCTATTTTGGACCATTCAAATCGACAATAGAACCGTATATGTCCAACTTGAATAATTCAAAATACCGAATTGTTAATAAAAATTTGGCAAAACTTAAAATATACAGTAAATAAATCAATCACAGATCACAGACACAGAGTAATATAATGCAGCGGAATAGATACAGAAATAGTAGTTCATGAAGCTACTATATACCTCAGAGTTAGAAATAAAATACAACCGAATAATTCAAATGCAGTGAAGTCTCCGATGCCACAGATGACTTCTCTGAACCAATCAACTGGATGACTGAAGGGATAGATAGCTGGATCTTCAAGCAAAGCTCCAACTTCGAAGGTGAGTCTCAAATGCTGTATCACTCAGTCTGACCCGAGCGTAAAGCAAAACACAAAACACTCGAGTCAGGATTAACATTCTTATATCAATAAATTCAACTCAAATGAAATATCAACTGAAATACCATATAACTTAAAGGATGTTTGGGATGTTCATCCTCTAAGGGTCCATAGAACTATCTACGAGGTAGAAATATATACTGTTACCCCGTGGTCATTCACTTAATTTATATTTCGACCCAAATATCAATTTCACTTCAAAAATCATATTCCCAAACTAGTATCCATATGTTAAGTAATGTATACGGTAAAGTATTTTCAGCTTCCTTATCTTAACAAATCGTTCACATCAACCTGACCTTCCCATTTAAATTTAATTCAAACTCAATTTATCAATTTAAACCTTCCTAAAATAACCACTTTAATTTTTATAAATCTCAAATCTGGATTTTGATATCCCAATTTCCCTTTTTATTTCAATATGTTTCCATACTTTAAGTATTTAACATTTCAACTAAATTTTTCCCAATCTAGTCTTCTAACTACGAATTTCAAAATTTAGTTCAACTAAATTTTCACTTAATTCAATTAGTTATCTACATAAAGAATTCTACTATCTTGGTTCCAAATACATATCCAAATCTCTAAACCATTTAATTCCACTATAGTTCATAGCTTAAATATAACAATTTAAGTTTAACAGTTTCATATAGATTCTCGATTTTTACATCATTATTATTCAGTCTCGAATCCTTCCTTATTTGATTCAATATCATTTTAGTGACCTTAAATTACATTTTCTCAATATTTCTTAAATTTTATTAAACGTGAAATACCACATTCGATAAATTTCAAATTGATTTAAATAAATAAATCCTTATCTAAAAACCATTTAAAAATAACCCAAATTTATCTCCTAGTCTTAATTGTTCAATATTATTTCAAAACTATTCGAGATAAAATTTACATAAATTTTTATCAAAATTTATGTATTTAATCAAATCTTGATTAAACTAGATATACTTAACTCTATATTTATCATTACCCCTTATATGTATTTAAGCATTTACATTTAATAAGACCATATGTTTCTTATCATAGGGTTCAAGTGTTACGGATATTATCATTTCTATCCGTACACAAAATGTATACGGGTGAATAGCATTTCAACCCGTAATCCCAAATTTATTTAAATGAAAACCGCTTGGGTCTATCATTTCAACCCATTTCAATTTAAAAATCAAACATAACAAAGGGAACTTGCAGTGTGATGACAGGGATGGTGTCAAAGTAAATAAACAAACAATAACAACAATCAACAACCATTCAATAACTTAATCAAATAACCCCGAAATAATCGTATTAATTCGCATTGTTACTTGTATAATTATTTCTAGAATCTACACTATCATTTCATGTAGATTACAGATTATTACATTTCAGTTTTTCACTTGTCGTTCCATTTCAATTTCAGTTTAATATTACAACAGTTAATCCAAACTACGTTCAAAGCTTTAAAGTATAACTTATCAATTTCTACGACAATTAATGGGTCAAATTAAACTAATCAAATTTACATATGGCGGGGTCAGGTTTAATCAATCAAGGTCCATCATATATAATCCGTTTTACTTTGTAAACTATACCACCTCAAATCTTACTAGCAAACTAGTTATCACTTAACAATAGTAATTAACATCCAATTTAAACGACAATCAATCAATCAGTCAATTTTCAACCAATCTGTATTATTATCACATAAATAATTAACCGATAATGGTGTCAGGTGTCATAGGTGAACAGATACAGATGATAGCAGTCGTAACAGTAAAACAACTAACAGCAGCATATTTCAATTGACGTTTCAATTGAATCAAATTTAATAAATAAAAGAACGTTAATCGTGAGTGATTGCTCACCTTTCGAGGCTGGAGGCTAGAGAAGATAGACAATGAGGTTGTGTTTCGAAATCCAGGCACGAATTTCTACGGACAAGCTGATAATTCGAATAGACGAATTTAAATCAAACCGGGGTCGAGGAAGAAGATATATTGCATATAACATTTGAAATAAACACATACACATCTATATGTATATATACTCATAAAAAATGAGAAATACTCATACACATGTCCTACCTTTTGAATATTAATATAAATTTGTTTTATTTAATACATATAACCCAACATATGTATATATTGCAGACAACTCTATTCATAACTAAATATATTGAAATAAGATGAAACCTTAATACATATGTATCAATAACTATGCAGAACAATATATAACAATTGGCTAAGCTACAATATGCAGACTATGTTCATAAGCAGTATATATATAGTTCTAACTTTTGACCAAGATTTGCAAAACAGATGTATAGCTTTAAGCCTATCATATATTATTTAAATACATCTACAAATCTACTGATAAGATGGGTTTGCCTTATGTTTCATATATGTACTAACGCTTTATAAAATAATTTCGTAAACATTTTTTTTTTTTAAGCTGAAATAACTACCATGTTTAAAACAGTATATATCCTTTATTGTAACATATAGTGTGTATAAAGTAACCCCAACCTTCTATCAACAGAACATATATATAAATTACTAATACTTATATACTGTTCTAACGTTAACAACTGTGATACACCTATTAACTGTGATATATAACCTTTTTATATAAAATATCTTGCATAAAGATATATGAACTGACATCAACCAATTATATAACTTACTCATCTAACAGTGCATATTACATATATAACTTACATGTCTTTAGGTGCAAAAAAAAGTGGTCGAGCTCGGCTGAATAAGGAGAGGACAGAGGGACGAAGTGTGTAGCTGGAAGTCTCGGTTGGGCTTGGTGAAGCAGTGCGTGTGGAGGAAGATGGTGAGGAGGCGGTCGGTTGTATGGCAGTTTGGGACGTTGCTCCATGCGGCAGGGGTGATGACCGGAGTCCCATGCATGGGAGGCAGAGGAGGGTGAGAAAGTGGGTCGCAAGAGCAGGCCGAGGCTGCGGGGTTGGTAGGGTACGGGGACAGAAGCAAGTCCGAGGTTTTGTGGTGATGGTCGCGTACGATCTGCTGTCATGGAGGGGAGGTGGCGGAAGTCAGAGACTATGGGCGAGATGCGGTCGGCAATGGTGGAGTGCGGCTGATGCAGTGAGTTCGGCCGGTTGTGGTGGCGGCTAGGCCGAGTGGAGGTGGAAGGCGGATCTGGTTGAAGGGCGGTTGCGTGGTGATGGAGGTGGATTGCGTGTAAAGAAAAGGAAAGCAATATGCATACGAAATAATAATATTTATTTATATTTTTAGAGGGATGGGGAGAGGAGAAATGAAGAAACTGGAAAGGGGAGGAGATGGTGAAAGGCTGAGGTGAGGAGAGGAAGAAAATAAACTACAGGGTGGTCATATATAAAAGAAGAGGGTAAAAGAAGAGGCTGTAAATTAAAATACATATCCTTCCCAAATTGAATCGTTTGCAATAAATAATATAAACGGAAGGATGCAGAAAGGAATTTGTGGGAATAGTGGTAGTCAAGCCTAAATTTCGGAAAGATGAAAAAAAATCAACGGCTATACGAATTGATTTGGAAAAATAATTAAAGCTATAAAGTATGGACCGTTTTTAAAAATAATTAATGCAAACTACACTTGATTTTTCTCAACGTCTATAAGATTTCAACAGCTGGATTTCTTTTTGTTGAGTAACTGAGGAAATAAATGACAGCTAGAATATAACTGTAGAAGGGAAGAGGTGGACACAAGTTATAAAGGCCAATTAAAATGAACCGTGAATTAGACGAGCAGAGGGGAGAGAATTAGAATAATGCAACAGTGAACACGTTGAGCAGAGTCAAAGTCACGAATAAATGTAAAGTGAATTGACTGGCAACAGTCACCTCAAATTTAGCTGACTTATTAAACCAATTGATTATGCGTGTTTAAATTTTGAAACTCAAAAGAAATAAAATGGTCACGGATCCGGTACCGATACGGTTACAGATTTCGTGGATTCCGTTGTGCACCGGATTTCAAAATACAGAAATAGATATACTGTTGAGATCAGCACGACGAGATGATCACAATGGTATATAGTTATCAGTGGTACGATCATCCGATCAAAAGTCGATAATCGGTACCGAGAATGCTGCTATTTTGCAGAAAATAAGGTAAACGGAGCAGTAGACGTCCGAATTTAGAAAAACGGAAAATGACGTCTCACTTAGAAGAGGATTCAGAAATATCCTATAGAAAAATATTCAGGCTTGAAAATAAATTTATAATCAGCAATTCTTAGGTAGCTTGGATTTAATAGAATTTCACCATGAAATAAACTTTGATAAAATAAATTGAAATTTTACCATCTGCTATGTTTAATTGGGCGTAACCCAAATATTAACTTTTTATTTCAAAATATTATTATTTAAATTTCTCAAAAATTCAATTAAATATGTAAATAAAACAATAAAATTTATTAAAATCTTACAGGTCGTTACACTCTCCCCCACTCAAAACTTTTCGTCCCCGAAAAGGAAGGAGGTAGGAGAATAGAACAACCAGGAATAAAGTAAATCGAAAGTCAAGTGTAGATAACTTATTTAAAACTATATAAATTTCCTCGAAATATTCATTTGAAACTTCATTTGCAATTTAATTTTACTTTAATATGTAATACTTTTCAAACTTCTTTTGAAACAATTATTTACATTATTACTTATATTTACAAAGACCATTTGGAAACATTTAATCCTTAATTCATAAATTTATCTCAAAATACTTTTCAACATTATTAATAAATCAATAATTATTTACTTTAAATATGTTTTTATTAAATTAATACTTCTAAAATACTTATAACACTTATATTTTCTACTAAACCATGTAGCATGTAAATAAACAATATTTAAAGATAAATCCAACAAGGAAGGAAGGTAGATTTTGAAAACAGAATCAAGGCGAATAAATAAGCTGAGCAGATAAGGTAGATTCAAAAGAAAGAATCGGGCACGAATTGTTAATTCACCAAAGGAATTTAATTTCAAAGATTAATACAAATTTCTTTGTTGGGAAAATATTTTATAATAAATACCTTTATAATAATACTTTTAAAATAAGATATTACTATATCAAAGTAAATTTCTTTCGAAAATACTTTTATAACTCGATGTTTCAACAAGTTTATCCTCGTTCTTGCAGGCTCTGGCCATGCGTTGATCAGGCGCAAAGCTAGAATTCTTCAAGTACTAAGTAGACTTGTTTCAACACCCAGTGAAAATACTCGGAAAAATCTTTTTAAAATCAGA
Source organism: Allium cepa (assembly GCA_030765085.1). Lineage (NCBI taxonomy): Eukaryota > Viridiplantae > Streptophyta > Magnoliopsida > Asparagales > Amaryllidaceae > Allium > Allium cepa. Next base: position 78,948,985 of record CM060946.1, read on the forward strand.
TATGGAAAGTACGATCCAACAAAACAATCAAACCAAAACCTTTGTCCGATCATGGTTCGCAGATACACAATGGTTACGCCTGGTTCCCCCAGGAAACAATCCATATCCGTAAGCTTTCACAGCCCTGCGAGTTACGCCATGATGACTAGTAGGGTGCAGGATACACAATGGTTACGCCTGGTTCCCCCAGGAAACAATCCGTACCCCTAGGCAAGACTCAGCCAGGCACTTGCGCTACTATTCGCGACCTACACAGATTGCAGGATACACAATGGTTACGCCTGGTTCCCCCAGGAAACAATCCGTACCCCTAGGCAAGACTCAGCCAGGCAATTTCGCTGTGCATTCACGAGAGAAAAAGAAACCGTGGGTTACGTCACGGTGGGAACACTCGAGTATTACATCCGGAAAACCAAAAATCAGAGAGAATAATATCGATAGAATGAATCCACGCTGTGGCCACAAAGCGGATATCAAGCAGAAGGCACTTTCCATATCTTTACTTGGAAAATATATATCATATAGTACCTTTTCAAATCACTTTCAAATATTGTACTTATATATAGTTCATATATATATAGGATTCTATTTTTCCAAATCGAATACTTTCCAATTCAATAGTAGATCAAATCATACTTATATAGACTTCGATTATATAAAATCTCTTTCCAAATTGAGTACCTTTCAAATCAATAGATTTCAAATCAACTTCATACTTATACAAATCCTATTTTATATAAGCTCGACCACTCCCAAATCAAGTGCTTAATAATGTAAGGTTCTCAATTTCTAATCATTTCAATATCAATTCAGTTTCAAAATCATATATGATTTTGCCAAATTTTCTTCCAAACTAGATGTCTTAATTTCAAAGTTCCCAAATAATAGGTTTAGGAAAATTATCCCAGTTTCTAAATTGAAATAATTCAAGTCAACCAATTTCATTTCCAAGATCACCATATAAGTACTTGTTTTTAATTCCAATTTAATCTCAAACCTAATATTTTCCCAAAATCAATTATACTCAAAATGATTTTCAGAATTTAATATTATCCCCCTCTTTTCTTTTTAAACTTTTTAAACTATTTATTTCTATGTGAAATATCCAATTTACCTTTCTGGAAACCATTATTCACCTTTTTCTATTCCAAACATTTCAAAACTAAATTCCATATTAGTATAATTCAAAATGTTCATATTCATTTGCTTAACAAAAGGTTTCAACTTAAACATACCAGGCTCAACTTATATGCTTTATCAAATGTTTATACTCTTCGGAATTTCTTAGCTTTAAAACTTAAAACCTTGATTTGGAAGTGCTCGAACCTTCAAAATAGTTGGTGAAATCAAATTTCAAATCCCAAGTTGGAAATCAACTTTTATAAATAGGGTTATTCTAGGTCAAATCAAAACTCTAGGATCGAACACCGGTATACTTTATATCATTTCAAATATATACATATATCTTTCGAAAATATCAGATTATACTTCGGTATTTGAAATCAAAAATGGTTTTACAAATCACTTGCATAGCGAAGCTATTAAAGTGGCCTCTCCCCCACTCTGAAACTCGAAAATCAATGTCGATGATGCATGCACTCATCACCGAAATTATTTTCCAGCGACATAAGTGAGTTCTGGACTTCTAATTTCTTGAAAGCTTCTTTGAAATTTCTTCAAAATTATTGGAATTCATTTGAACTCATTTGAAACATTTCTTATTTGGAAAAATACCTTTAAATCGTATTATTTATATATATTTTCCAAAATCTTAAAACCAATTCCAAAACACCGGAATTCAATCCTCGAATTTTAAATTTAACACTTCAGTTATAAATCATTTTTATATAAATCAAATTCTTATAATTTTTCAAAATTCCAATTCTTTCAAAACCCTCTTACATAGAATAACATATCTTATTTGCTTTATATATAGGTATATAATCCTTATCGAAAACAATTTCTTTTTATATATAGAATAAAATCATAGTTATCAGAATGATAATTTTGATATATAAAGCAATTTCAAAATACAAACATACCCGATTTTCAAAGGAAATTTAAGAATGGATTTCAAACAAAGATAGAGATTTAAATTAGAGGAACCCTAATCAAAAGAATCCTGATACGAAGATAGGTTCAACAATGTTGAGAAAATCAAATTACAAAAATAGAAGATGGATATACTTCTATAAATCGCGGGCGACCTTAACCGGGTCAACCGTGACTTCAGGGATATGATCGATGCGGGATTCTAAAACAAATCGATATGCGTTTGCCAAATATAGAATTCGGCATATCAAGATATATCAGCATCGTAAACCGAGGGTACAGAAATCTTCGGTGAACCAATGCCAATTATACGTAGTTCATCCGTTCTACAAAACATTCAGTGGAGTCATTGGATACTCCAGAATCAAAAGAACAGAAATAGAGGGAGACAAGAATAAATTTCGGAATCGAGGGGCATTCCAAAATTCAAAGGAAATCGAGTCGAAAGGAAGAGATTCAACTCGAGCGAAAGTGATTCTGTAAATAAATTTACCATATATGTTAAGTTTTTCCTAGAACCAAAGCTCTGATACCAACTGTAACGACCCGCTATTTTGGTCCATTCAAATCGACAATAGAACCGTATATGTCCGACTTGAATAATTCAAAATACCGAATTGTTAATAAAAATTTGGCAAAACTTAAAATATACAGTAAATAAATCAATCACAGATCACAGACACAGAGTAATATAATGCAGCGGAATAGATACAGAAATAGTAGTTCATGAAGCTACTATATACCTCAGAGTTAGAAATAAAATACAACCGAATAATTCAAATGCAGTGAAGTCTCCGATGCCACAGATGACTTCTCTGAACCAATCAACTGGATGACTGAAGGGATAGATAGCTGGATCTTCAAGCAAAGCTCCAACTTCGAAGGTGAGTCTCAAATGCTGTATCACTCAGTCTGACCCGAGCGTAAAGCAAAACACAAAACACTCGAGTCAGGATTAACATTCTTATATCAATAAATTCAACTCAAATGAAATATCAACTGAAATACCATATAACTTAAAGGATGTTTGGGATGTTCATCCTCTAAGGGTCCATAGAACTATCTACGAGGTAGAAATATATACTGTTACCCCGTGGTCATTCACTTAATTTATATTTTGACCCAAATATCAATTTCACTTCAAAAATCATATTCCCAAACTAGTATCCATATGTTAAGTAATGTATACGGTAAAGTATTTTCAGCTTCCTTATCTTAACAAATCGTTCACATCAACCTGACCTTCCCATTTAAATTTAATTCAAACTCAATTTATCAATTTAAACCTTCCTAAAATAACCACTTTAATTTTTATAAATCTCAAATCTGGATTTTGATATCCCAATTTCCCTTTTTATTTCAATATGTTTCCATACTTTAAGTATTTAACATTTCAACTAAATTTTTCCCAATCTAGTCTTCTAACTACGAATTTCAAAATTTAGTTCAACTAAATTTTCACTTAATTCAATTAATTATCTACATAACGAATTCTACTATCTTGGTTCCAAATACATATCCAAATCTCTAAACCATTTAATTCCACTATAGTTCATAGCTTAAATATAACAATTTAAGTTTAACAGTTTCATATAGATTCTCGATTTTTACATCATTATTATTCAGTCTCGAATCCTTCCTTATTTGATTCAATATCATTTTAGTGACCTTAAATTACATTTTCTCAATATTTCTTAAATTTTATTAAACGTGAAATACCACATTCGATAAATTTCAAATTGATTTAAATAAATAAATCCTTATCTAAAAACCATTTAAAAATAACCCAAATTTATCTCCTAGTCTTAATTGTTCAATATTATTTCAAAACTATTCGAGATAAAATTTACATAAATTTTTATCAAAATTTATGTATTTAATCAAATCTTGATTAAACTAGATATACTTAACTCTATATTTATCATTACCCCTTATATGTATTTAAGCATTTACATTTAATAAGACCATATGTTTCTTATCATAGGGTTCAAGTGTTACGGATATTATCATTTCTATCCGTACACAAAATGTATACGGGTGAATAGCATTTCAACCCGTAATCCCAAATTTATTTAAATGAAAACTGCTTGGGTCTATCATTTCAACCCATTTCAATTTAAAAATCAAACATAACAAAGGGAACTTGCAGTGTGATGACAGGGATGGTGTCAAAGTAAATAAACAAACAATAACAACAATCAACAACCATTCAATAACTTAATCAAATAACCCCGAAATAATCGTATTAATTCGCATTGTTACTTGTATAATTATTTCTAGAATCTACACTATCATTTTATGTAGATTACAGATTATTACATTTCGGTTTTTCACTTGTCGTTCCATTTCAATTTCAGTTTAATATTACAACAGTTAATCCAAACTACGTTCAAAGCTTTAAAGTATAACTTATCAATTTCTACGACAATTAATGGGTCAAATTAAACTAATCAAATTTACATATGGCGGGGTCAGGTTTAATCAATCAAGGTCCATCATATATAATCCGTTTTACTTTGTAAACTATACCACCTCAAATCTTACTAGCAAACTAGTTATCACTTAACAATAGTAATTAACATCCAATTTAAACGACAATCAATCAATCGGTCAATTTTCAACCAATTTGTATTATTATCACATAAATAATTAACCGATAATGGTGTCAGGTGTCATAGGTGAACAGATACAGATGATAGTAGTCGTAACAGTAAAACAACTAACAGCAGCATATTTCAATTGACGTTTCAATTGAATCAAATTTAATAAATAAAAGAACGTTAATCGTGAGTGATTGCTCACCTTTCGAGGCTGGAGGCTACAGAAGATAGACAATGAGGTTGTGTTTCGAAATCCAGGCACGAATTTCTACGGACAAGCTGATAATTCGAATAGACGAATTTAAATCAAACCGGGGTCGAGGAAGAAGATATATTGCATATAACATTTGAAATAAACACATACACATCTATATGTATATATACTCATAAAAAATGAGAAATACTCATACACATGTCCTACCTTTTGAATATTAATATAAATTTGTTTTATTTAATACATATAACCCAACATATGTATATATTGCAGACAACTCTATTCATAACTAAATATATTGAAATAAGATGAAACCTTAATACATATGTATCAATAACTATGCAGAACAATATATAACAATTGGCTAAGCTACTATATGCAGACTATGTTCATAAGTAGTATATATATAGTTCTAACTTTTGACCAAGATTTGCAAAACAGATGTATAGCTTTAAGCCTATCATATATTATTTAAATACATCTACAAATCTACTGATAAGATGGGTTTGCCTTATGTTTCATATATGTACTAACGCTTTATAAAATAATTTCGTAAACATTTTTTTTTAAGCTGAAATAACTACCATGTTTAAAACAGTATATATCCTTTATTGTAACATATAGTGTGTATAAAGTAACCCCAACCTTCTATCAATAGAACATATATATAAATTACTAATACTTATATACTGTTCTAACGTTAACAACTGTGATACACCTATTAACTGTGATATATAACCTTTTTATATAAAATATCTTGCATAAAGATATATGAACTGACATCAACCAATTATATAACTTACTCATCTAACAGTGCATATTACATATATAACTTACATGTCTTTAGGTGCAAAAAAAAAAAAAGTGGTCGAGCTCGGCTGAATAAGGAGAGGACAGAGGGACGAAGTGTGTAGCTGGAAGTCTCGGTTGGGCTTGGTGAAGCAGTGCGTGTGGAGGAAGATGGTGAGGAGGCGGTCGGTTGTATGGCAGTTTGGGACGTTGCTCCATGCGGCAGGGGTGATGACCGGAGTCCCATGCATGGGAGGCAGAGGAGGGTGAGAAAGTGGGTCGCAAGAGCAGGCCGAGGCTGTGGGGTTGGTAGGGTACGGGGACAGAAGCAAGTCCGAGGTTTTGTGGTGATGGTCGCGTACGATCTGCTGTCATGGAGGGGAGGTGGCGGAAGTCAGAGACTGTGGGCGAGATGCGGTCGGCAATGGTGGAGTGCGGCTGATGCAGTGAGTTCGGCCGGTTGTGGTGGCGGCTAGGCCGAGTGGAGGTGGAAGGCGGATCTGGTTGAAGGGCGGTTGCGTGGTGATGGAGGTGGATTGCGTGTAAAGAAAAGGAAAGCAATATGCATACGAAATAATAATATTTATTTATATTTTTAGAGGGATGGGGAGAGGAGAAATGAAGAAACTGGAAAGGGGAGGAGATGGTGAAAGGCTGAGGTGAGGAGAGGAAGAAAATAAACTACAGGGTGGTCATATATAAAAGAAGAGGGTAAAAGAAGAGGCTGTAAATTAAAATACATATCCTTCCCAAATTGAATCGTTTGCAATAAATAATATAAACGGAAGGATGCAGAAAGGAATTTGTGGGAATAGTGGTAGTCAAGCCTAAATTTCGGAAAGATGAAAAAAAATCAACGGCTATACGAATTGATTTGGAAAAATAATTAAAGCTATAAAGTATGGACCGTTTTTAAAAATAATTAATGCAAACTACACTTGATTTTTCTCAACGTCTATAAGATTTCAACAGCTGGATTTCTTTTTGTTGAGTAACTGAGGAAATAAATGACAGCTAGAATATAACTGTAGAAGGGAAGAGGTGGACACAAGTTATAAAGGCCAATTAAAATGAACCGTGAATTAGACGAGCAGAGGGGAGAGAATTAGAATAATGCAACAGCGAACACGTTGAGCAGAGTCAAAGTCACGAATAAATATAAAGTGAATTGACTGGCAACAGTCACCTCAAATTTAGCTGACTTATTAAACCAATTGATTATGCGTGTTTAAATTTTGAAACTCAAAAGAAATAAAATGGTCACGGATCCGGTACCGATACGGTTACAGATTTCGTGGATTCCGTTGTGCACCGGATTTCAAAATACAGAAATAGATATACTGTTGAGATCAGCACGACGAGATGATCACAATGGTATATAGTTATCAGTGGTACGATCATCCGATCTAAAGTCGATAATCGGTACCGAGAATGCTGCTATTTTGCAGAAAATAAGGTAAACGGAGCAGTAGACGTCCGAATTTAGAAAAACGGAAAATGACGTCTCACTCAGAAGAGGATTCAGAAATATCCTATAGAAAAATATTCAGGCTTGAAAATAAATTTATAATCAGCAATTCTTAGGTAGCTTGGATTTAATAGAATTTCACCATGAAATAAACTTTGATAAAATAAATTGAAATTTTACCATCTGCTATGTTTAATTGGGCGTAACCCAAATATTAACTTTTTATTTCAAAATATTATTATTTAAATTTCTCAAAAATTCAATTAAATATGTAAATAAAACAATAAAATTTATTAAAATCTTACAGGTCGTTACACATTTGGTATCAGAGCTTATGGTTAAGCGACAACCATGGTTCTGTTGGGTATTATTCATTAGAGATAGAGTCAGTAGTGCTCTAGAATGAGTTTGAGTGTAATAATAGCTATGAGAGCGTATTTGTTAGTGAATATAAAATTGTTTTATATTGTGATGATTGGTTTATTGAGTGGCATATGAACTTTCGTCAGCGTGGTCCGCAAGACTATGCCGAAGGGGTTTCTAAACACTTGAGTAGAACAATTCGACACAGTATTGTTTTAAATTGGATAAATGAAATAATTTTACCTTGAGTATATTTTATATATAAAGAAATAATTTTTCAAAATTATTAAAGAGTATATAAGTTGATTGTTAAGTTGTTTGCATAATCTAAATAAAGTAATTGTATAAGAAAAAAAATTATAAGAATTGAATTATAATTAAAGTGATTTACAATTGTGAAATAAACTTATATATGTAAGAAGTGAAACTAATGAATATATTTATGAATATGAGTTGTAAATAAAAATGAATTTAAAGTTAAATGGAAGTATAACTTAAGTGATATGGAATTAAGTTGATATTAGTATCAAACTAAATTAATAAAGTTAAGTGATGGATATGAACTTAAGTTATGTGAATAAAATTCAACTTTGTAATTGAATTGAATAAATGGATTGAATGATAATCAATTGAATGTAAATAAAAATTGAAAGGAAGTAATGAATGAAAGTTTTAATTCATTAAAATCAAATTAATTAAACCAATTGATAAGCAAAGGAATTTGGTTGAAATTAATATATATACATTGATTGCTATATGATTGTTAGTTGATTGATTGTATATAATTCATTAAGTGTTAATGAAATTAAATTAATGAAATTGGAAGCTAAAGTAATTGGAATTCAATTGGAAGTTAAGTGAATCTTGAATAGAATTGAATTTGATTTGGAAGTGAACCAACTTGAATATGAATTAGTGAATATAAGAAAATTGAATAAGAATGAATGTTGATAAAATCCAATGTAAATAAATCCAATGTGATTAAATTGAAAACCAATTCATTGAATATTAATGAGAATATGAATGAATATATATTGGTTATGAACTTGTTGAATGTTAGTTGGTTGATGTTTGCATTTGTTGCTTTTGTTTCATTTGCTATGTTGACATATATAGTTATTATGTTACTATATGTTGTATATCGATACTATTTTCTACATGCATGATTCTCATGTTGTTTGTTGAGTGATTAGTAGGAGCGGATCGCGTTTGCTTCGCATTTGGAGCTCGCTTTTGCGCTATATTAGCCGTATATGCTCGCTAATAAAATATAAGGTACATATCTCGGAATAAATATCGTACTTTTACACTTTTTTCCCTTCGGGATGCCTCATTACTTGATGAGATGTATATTTGTGATATATATACTGTCATTTTTTTTTCGGATCGAGCCGCGCAAAGGAGACTATGGCGAATTTTTCCGAAAATTTAAGGCGTTAGAAAAAATTTGAGAAAATTGGAAAATTTTGAAAACTTTAACTTTGATTTTGGAGTTGAAAGTTAAACAATAGTAATTGTTTTTGAAAAGATAACTAATTATGATTTGAAAAGTTAGTAAGTTATTGTAAGAAGTTTAACTATGAATTTTTGGAAAATTAATAGATTCTGTAATTTTTCTTACTTGTAATTTCGAGGACGAAATTCTTTTAAGTGGGAAAGATTGTAACGACCCAGAATTTTTATTAATTAAATTTTGAATATTTAATTTATTTTAAATATTAAGAAGTGAATTTATAAGTCAAATAAATTTTTATTTGAATTATTGAATTTAATTGGATAATTAAATCGATAATTTAATACGTTAAATTATGGAAATAATTGAAAATTGAGTTAAATATGATTGAAAATGATTTGTAAAATTTTATTTTATCATATGGGAGTTAGAACAATATTTTAGAACTTTTAAAATCGAATTAAAAGTTAATTTGTGAAAATTGAATATTTTAATATTAAAATCGACTAGTGAAAATAGTCAATTTTTGAACAGTCTCAGAATTGAACGAAACCAGTTCCATTGGATCCGTAATAGTTAGTTATTATCGGATTTCAAATTTCGTGTCAATCGGAGTTATCGTTTGATCGTGGCAGCTCGAAACGCATCGAATTGTTTTTTTTTTAATTTAAATTTGACGAGTGAAAATAGCCATTTTTCAAAAAGTCTCGGATTTTGACGAAACCAGTTTCATCGGATCCGTAATGTGATATTATTGTAAGGTTTCAAATTTCAAGTCAATTGGATTTACCGTTTGTCCGGTACAAATTAAAACGCGTAGAAAATCGTTTAAATCGGTTTAATTTAAATTGAGCGTTTGTAGCCATAACTCGCACAGATGTCCGAATTAGCTTTCGAAACCTGTTCCATTGTGTCCGGAACGCGGGATAAACCCTAGAAACGCTGGTTACGGCGCGTAAATCAGAGTTCGAAATTTCCGGGATGAATAGTGTTTCGTCGGTTCCTTATAAATAGCCCCACCCTTCATAAATTAAAAAAATATAAAACTTAAAACCCTAATTTACATCTGCAGCCGCCTCCCCCCATTGGATGGCTGAAATCATCTCATCTTCTTCCATTAATCTCTCTCAATCCGTAAGGAATTACGCGAAGTGCTCAATTACAAAGTCGAAGAGCTCGACGAGAGCTTCGATTCCATACGGTGATGATCGTGTTTGGAGCGACGTGGAGGGAGCAATGGAGGCCGAAACCTGCAGATTTCGCACGCATTTCGAGGAGTCTAGAGCAGGCCGAGCTTCAGGTGGTTGGTGGTGGAGGTAGCTCTCGCGAAGGGCTTCGACATGGCAGTGGTTTGATGAGGTTTAGTTGAGTATTAATGGTGCAAATCAAAAACCCTAGTTGCTTGTTGATGAGTTGGATGGTGCGGCCTGTACGTGATGGTGGGGAAGATGGAATGCATGGTGGAGATGAGCAGATGCAAGATCCTAAGGCCTGGATTGGATGAAGGTTGAAAATTATTAAAGTTAGTTGTAAATTATAAATATAAACTCGTGTAACTTCAAAAACACATAACTTTTTCATACGAGGTCGAAAACGCGCGAAACCAGTTGCGTTGGAATCGTATGGACGAGCACTACGCTATGGAGTTAGTTTGGAGTCGTTTGGAGTTAGTGAGAATTTTGGGTAAAATTAAACGTCCGTTTAATTTTATTCGAAATAAATCGCTAAAACGGAAATAAAACCAAGGTGAGAACTTCTCACTCAATCGAATCAGTTTCGATTTTATTTTAAATAGTAGATTTAAAATATTTGAATGCATGTTTGAATGATGATTGATATCTATTGATTGTTAAAATAGACCTTATACGCCGTTAGTAAGCGGATGTTATTTATTAAAAACATATACCGCGAATATTTCATAAACAGTGAAATTGGTATTATATATAATAGCAATATATATATATTGGCATATGTATATATTGGAGTTATTGATTTCCCGCATTTTTGTTTAGCGGATGAGACCCTATTGCGCCGTCTATTAAGCGGATAATATTTTAAATCCCATATACCGCGATAATTTCGTACTGGAGCGAAATTGGTATTGTGCTAATGTTTGTGAATGCAGGAAAACAGGTTGGAGGGATCCAACTGGATTCCTCAACAGTATTTATTTGATTATGGATATTTTGATATTCGTTGATTATCATATACGATATGTGATATCGTTGTTGTCGTGATTGACTATTTGGTATGTAGCATCATTGGGCCAAGTTTGGAACTTTAAGATGATTTTTAGCATTGATTTTTGAAAATATACTGTACGTTTGGAAATTGATTTATTTTAAATAAATAAACGTTATAATTTTAAGGTTATAAAAATTATGATTTTTGAGAAATATAGTTAAAAACTGATTTTTTGAAAATATGATGCTAATGATTTTATAAAATAATTTAATCGGAATTTTAGAATTTATTGTGAAAAGTTTAAATATAGGATTTATAAAATTTGATTATTTTATAAATCAAAATGGTGAAATAATAAAGGAGATTAAAGAAGTTAAAAGAATAATATAAATTGATTTATATTAAGAGATTTATAAATGGATATTTATAAATTGAAATATTGACATTATAAAACGAGTTTTTATAAGTGTTTGAATGAAGTGAAAATGAATTTTGTAAATGAATGGAATTTATAAAATTATAAATGGTGAAGTTATAAATGAAATTTATAAATAGTAAGATTTATAAATTTTGTGAAGTTATTAAAAGAATAGTTTTGAATAAATCGTTGAATCTTATAAGTTATAAGATTTATAATTATGAAGTTTAAAAGAACGATTTTGTAAAATAATCGTTTTATAAGCATTTAATTTATAATATGAACCTTTAGTTTATAATTGAGTTATAAATCGAATAGATTAATAAAGGAATTTATAAAAGGAAGTTGTTATAAAACAAATAGAAATGGAATTTATAAACGTTGTTTTATAAATTTGTAAACGACTTATTTTGATAAGTAAATTGTTGAAACTTATTTATGAAGTTATATTCACATTTTTATCTGTGAATAATCCTTTGAAATAAAAATGAAATAAAGGATGAAATTGATTAACGTAGTATATTCACGTTTTTGAATAGTGAATAATATGTTAAAGAAACTGTTTTGAATGTGATGTTTTAAACAGAATTAAAACAAGTTAACGATGTTTTAAATGCATTGAGATTCGAAACCATAGATTTCAACATTTATTGTTGGAATAGACGTTTTCGAGAAATAGAAGGAAATAATGGACTATAACACTGTTGTTATAGTAAATGATTTCCGAAAGGAAATGTTTTGTATAGTATTGGGATTTACATATCTATTTTAATTTCGAATCCCTATACTAGTGATTTTGGGTTGTCGTAACGATGTTTTACGTAACATTCGTTTTGGCCCAAAGAAATATGTTTAAGAGCATGATTTCCTTAAAGAATGAAATATATACTTAATCTCTATTTAAGTATATTGAATGTTTTCCAAGTGTTGAAAATAAATAAAATTTGTGAATTACTTATGAATAAATAAGTATGGAAATGTTTTTCCAATATAAAGTGAATATTAGAGAATTTATCTTTTTGAAGATAAATTGAAAATGAATATTATAAATCGAATTGAAGTCGTATATTCATTAATACTTTGGAATGTAAATTCACTATTGAATTTATAAAAGAAAGTAGAATTTGTTTAAAAATAAATATTGATTTATTTTTGAAGTGTGAAATAATATATATCTTGTAAAGATATTTTGGAAAATAAATAATTTGGAAAATTATTTGGAAACTGGTGATGTGTGCATATCCAGTGATAGTTCAATAACCGACTATCAATATTTCCCTTTGAATGGGTATTTGATGTGATTTGTTTGAATGTGAATGCCACACTTATTTTTGAATAAGCGCTCACTATTCGGGTTAACCGGGAAAGGACCATGGGGTCGTATAACCCATTCCGAATATGTGATACGTCGTTGTAAATTGCATTTGAAGATCGGTGTTGAAGACCGAGTTTTTGCGAAAGCGATAGGATGACCTATCGATTGTCTCTGCACTGGGTAGCTCCTGGTATAGAGATCTCCTAAGTGATGGGAAATTCGGTCGGGATTGTGAATACCCGGATTTGCAAGGGCTTCGTAAGAAGTGCCTTCGGTTTTGTTCGAGTCCGGAACGGACTTGTATGGATTGTATGTCTGACATTACAAGTTGAGACGTAAAGCCGATTTCTTTCAAATATATTTCTGTTGGTGGCGGAGAATTTATTCTTTTAGCTTAACACCCTTCTCTGAGACGTACGTGCTCAGAGGTTATATAGTTGAATGTTATCAGCGATATATTCCCAATTTGGTAATGTTATATGCTGAGTGATGCTGAAATGATCATTGTGTTGATTATTTGTGATAGGATCGTTTATTTGATCGTCTATCCTGGTGATCATTTCTATGATCATTTGTTGACCCAAAGCATGGCTTTTGTATAAAGTATGTTTTTGTGGACGTGACTTCGTCGAGCCTCACACCCCGTGAATGGTCAAAACAGGAAAGATGCGGCAAGGTTATGAGGGGTAGCGCCCTTTAGGATGTGTGCATTTCCTTCTGGAAAAGGGTGGTATCATGGTATGGAGCCCAGATACTTACTCATGTTGAAAACACTTTGTTATGATTGTGTGAATTGATTACGAGCGCTCGGTGAAAAGGTCCCAAAGGACCGGGGGATGGCATATTCGGTCAGTTGTTACTCAGTTAGGGGTAACCCGGCCTTGTGTTGGCAGAGTTTCGGTTTGGTTCTCGGGGATGTCTTTCCAGAGGCATTCTCATGTGGCATTGGGAAGTTCCTTGGCCTGACCATTTGTTGGAAATCCAATTCCCAATACGAAACTTGTACGGTATTAGTTGTAGAACCTATCATTCACTTATGGTGGTCACCACTGTTTGGATGGTAGCTATAGTAGGCATAGTTCGAAATGTCTATGTTGGCTAAGATTTATATTCTACTTTCGAAATATTTCCTACACTATGCACTAATAATAATATGAAATGTTCTTTTAATGCGTATCAAGCATCTTTGACTATCATAAGGAGAAATCTCCTCCGATTCTACGTTTGCATTGTGTGTGTGTGCGGGAGGCCTTATGGTAGTCTCATTTTTAAAAGCATTGCGAATTGAATTTAAAAATATTCCTCTATTTTGATTTTAAAGTTAAATAAACTGTTTTGAAGTCTCACACCAGTCACATGACTGACTCGGAGTTTATTGTTTTCCTTCCTAAACTCTGGGTGCCCACAAATTTTCACACGGGCAGTCAAGAGTTAAGGTTTATCAGGATATTCTGGATATTCTGGAGTTGCTGGAGGCAAGATGGATGGCATGGCGTATTACTAATTATATAGTATTTCTTTTTCTGCTGCACTGTTTGTTGTCGTTGTATACTCTGATGATATGATGAAATGAAATGTATAAAATGTAATAACTGATATAGTTCTTTGTTTAAAGATTATTCATTTATTATTATATGTTGTTCCGCTGCGAATTGTGGGATTCTGTTATTGTTCTGTTGTTTTCTATTCCGTTCCATTTTCTGTTTTTCTATCTCTTCTCTATTTTCTCTTTTCTATTCTATTTTCTAATTTTATGTTTTCTTTTCCCTCCATCTTCTACCTTTTTCTCTCTTCTTTTCTACTTTTTCTTTTCTTAAATTTTTCTTAAAACCCCTAAGGGTTCGTATTTTCGTTCATCTTGAATTAAACAAAGGAGATTAGTGTCTATTCAAGGAGTACGGATTTACGGGTCTTTACATTACAAATTAGATAATTTCCCCTTGGGCATACCACTAACTCTTTCAGGTTGTTTAGGCTTCCAAACTGTGGACCAAAATGAGCTAACACATTAAATAATTTATTTATTTCATTTATCTAAAGTCATTCATTAATTAAATCAACAGACAATTTTTACATGCAATTTTGAATAAATTTTAACGCTTTAAATAAATAATTAAAATGCCACTAAAATTCAATAAAACATTTGTATTTAATTTTATTACTAATTTATGAAATTTATATGTTAATTTTACATCGGTCGAACTCAAAATTAACTAACAACGCTGTTGTGCTTACTCTTTGGTGTAACCATGACCCATAATTCGTATATAACAATTTAAATACTAAAGCCAGCTAAAGTACATTATTAGGCACAAGTTCGATGATTGTAGATCTTTTAGGCAAAATCCAACTTCTAATCTATAAAATCTCACCTAATAATAACATTTGTACATGTATTATTTTTGTCATCGCTGTATCACGTAGATATGTAGAGTTTGGTCTAAGGTAAAAACTATATTAATATTTGTATTTAATTGTGTAGACTACTTTAAAGTCCTTGGTTTAATCTAGTAACATTTATTGATTAACCGATTTATTCTGACCATACATTTTAACTTTATGTTGACTACCAATTATGATGGTACCAACCTCTATAATGAAGGAAACATACCCTCTTTTGATTAGTATTTCACTTCATGTAGTTCAAAGTGGACCTAAATATAACCGTAAGTGATAGCCATGACATCTATTGAACATAGTCAAAATACTATCTACTTACCTAAGATCGACATTACTCTAAAATCTAAAGAATATCGTATGCTGTTACCATGAGTTCTTTTGTGACATAGTTGCATTAACATATAAAACACTGGTGTCAAGTCATTATATGATTGTTCCTAACAACCACAATTACATAACCTCTTGATGCGGTAAATGGTCTTTATAAATTCACCATCCATCATACATAGAGCATTATGTACACTATTCTTAGATGTATCGATGTCCATTTCTTAGCGAATCTCGACAGGGAACGTTTAAGAACTAAGTATTTAGATATTGATTTCACACTTGTGGTTACAAAAACAAATGCAGTCGATAAAATGCTTCTCCAGAGAATTTTATACTTATGTACATTTAATGGATTTAATTCCTTACTTATATCACTATATAACAACACATATAAAAGAAAGTAAAACCAAAAGCCAATTTCTATGGCGACCCGCAGTTCCGAACACTTTGTCTTTGAATATCAATTTTTTTTAAAATATTGTTAGTGTCATAAATATGATTTTATAACCTTGTTAAACATTTTTTAATTAATGATTAATGATAAGAAGCATGATTTTAGTTTTTTTTATATATAAATATAAATACTGATAATATGAACAAAAAACAATTTATCGATAAATAGCTTTTTATTCGATATAAGTTGTTCGATTCTTTTGTACTAAGCTAATGAGCATATGAACACATTGAGAACTAATTAACACACTTTCCTTTATAAATTAAGTGGAATCTTATAGAATTTTCTAAGAGATAAGAGATATTTCTATGTGAGCGGTAGTTTTGTCATTTACTTAGAAGTGAGGCGGATATGAGATGTGATGTAGCATAAGGGAGGGTAAGCCTTCCATGAAGAGTGAGAGCAAGGGCTAAGCTACCATCTTAAGCCTATAAAAGAGTGGGCATACCCTTTGAATCCACTTTTACTAATTTACAAAATAAAATCAAATTCTATTTCATATCTTTCTCTACATAATTTCCTCAAAGAAAATAATTTCAAAGCAACTCTAAATCAACTCAAACTTGGCCTAGAGCCTTAGGAAAACATCATAACACTTTCCATCAAGTTATACCTTAAAGAACCAAAGCTAGTGTTTCCCCATATTCATGAGCCGTGGGCATTTATAGGCAATATTGCCTAGAAACAAGTGAAAAGTTAAGGTGAAGGTAGGAAGTTAGGTGTTTGCAAGAAAGAGGTAGGACGTGACTACTTGGACTTGCTCGTTAACTTGCTTAAGGGTGAGCTAACTCACCATTGTATGAAAATATATTGTGTATACGTGCTTTTTATTGTTTGTTTCTTTGTGATTGAATGGATATTTATATATACTATAATATTTATTCGATTCTTGCTTTGAAAGAAAATAGAATATGTAATCCATATGTATGGACTTGAATGGACTTTTTTTACTAGTAGCATAGCCTTGAAACAAAGCACATAGGTTGTAGTTAAACATAGGTTTGAATTGAACTTGGATTTGAAAGTGCTCTTATAGCGATAGTAGCTATAATTGCACTTACGAATTGCCTTGTGTTCGGTAATTTTTATTGAAATTTGCAGGGAGATCCTTAAGGGTCTCTCACATGTTCGTGATGTATATTATATATGATTGATACCTATTATCCTGCCTTATTGACCAAGCAATGTTCAAATATATTAGGTGAAGTAAACTTGGGATTATCAAGGCAGAAAGCCCACAAAGATAGTCCAAGAATCCAGAAACCATGCACAAACAGGCCACAAGGTGAAGCCAAAACCAAAACAATAGATGACATGCCAAAATCCACAAAAGGGGTAGATCGGTACCGATCCGACCCTCTAGATTGGTACTAATCAACGTTCATCCAAACTTGCCTCTACTCTTATCACATACCCTACTTGATGCTAGAAGCCTATTTCAAATATAGTTTTGTTAATTCCGTGCAATTACTTATCAATCTCATTAAGCACTTAAATCAACAAATTTACTTCTCCATAGATCCATCATTTGAGCTCAGAAACAAGATAGTAATGGTGCAAATCACTATGGAATCATGAAGCTACTTATAAATCGAGCTAAGAGAAGAAGACCATGACCATCCAAATGAAGCAATTATGGATCGATACCGATCTAGGAGGTTGGATCGGTATCGATTTGTGATTGTTGTCGAGTTGTTCACCTATTTTCTTGAAGAATTTGTCTATACCATGGAAAACAAGGTGGAGATCATTGGGGCAAGATTTTAGACTTCCTATGTATATAAATAGAGGGGCAAGGATTAGTTCTAAGGATTTTTTGGCTCTTGCTTTCCCTTACTCTAATTTCGTGTAATCAATGTCAAATTTATAATGATCCATAAGAACTCATGGCTATAATCAGCAAAATAATCAATAAAATAGCTAAGTGGATGTAGGCCAAGGTCAGCTGAACCACTATAAAGTTTCATGTGTTCTTTTCTATTCATTTTTCATTTAAATTTCTTCACTTTTTCTTATCTACTTAATTTTCTAGGTGTTTGTTCCTTTTTGGTTCAAACATTTGGTGCTTTGACTAAGAGAACCTATTCTCAGGCTACTTCGATCCATCATCTATTATTGGATTTCTTAATTCCAAAAGATAGATCCAATTTTCCAACTATACAGTTTTATTATTCAGATTTTTAATAATCAAAGAGAAGTTATTCGACATGGAGCCATCAAGGAGAGAACATGCTATAACTTCTAAAGCTACTAATGATGTTAAGAACCAAGACATTCACAGTATGGATGAAGCTAGATAACCAGACAACTAGAGATCCAGAATCCAGCTGATGTCGTGACCAGAGTGGAAATGGATCAAATGATGAAGCTAATGGGGGATAGACTCTAGGAGGGTCGTACTGACATGAGCCAGCAGACGTAACGGAGCTTGAGGCTATTGAATGAACTAACGTAGAATAGATGAAGGATGAGCAGGAGGGATTCAAGTTCAGAATTTGGAAGTTCCTCATCGTCTGACCAGAGACGGAGGGATAGAAAGTAGAAGAAGACTAAAAACACTACTGGACTATCATATCAAGGAAGAATACAAATCAACGGATGGAGTTTGTGGATCGGTACTGATCTAAGTGGATGTATCGGTACCAATCCAATTGATGGTAGGCCCAGAACTTGCATTTTGGATAGCGACGTGGATTTGACTTCTGACCATGCTGTGGATGATCGAAATGCTAAATACCGAGCTACTGCTAATAAAACACATTGGAACTAAACATGGGAGGTTGCTAGGCGAATGGATCTCCCAAATTCTAAAGAAACAATGTATTGAGAGTATAGCCGAGAGCGTTCGCCAGGCCGAACATTCGGAATAGATCTTGATCACTGTCGTTCAACCGTAACTGTAGACCTAGAGTATTTGCAATATAGCCAAGAGACTTGTAAGTGAAAACCAATTTTGAAGCAATGGTGAATGAGGTACTTCTCCCAGTCAGAATCCATTTACTAAAGACATTCTGCGCTTGAAGTATCCATGGAGGTTTATAATACCAACAATGCTGTTGTACAGTGGAAAGAACGATCCAGTGCAGCACTCGATGAAGCACTAATGAAATATGGACTTAGCTAGAGCATTTGATGCCATAAGATGTCGTTTCTTTCTAATTTTCCTAGATGGAGTAGCAATGATGTGGTCCACTGGCACCCCATCGAGATCCATATCGTCCTTTGCTGAGTTGTTGCAAAAGTTTATGTAGCAGTTCCATTTACATACTTTACATTAAAAAGATGTGATGCCATTGTCAGACCTCTTCCAAGGTGTAGGAGAGTCATTAAAAGATTTCTTAAATGGGTTCCATATATCTATGGCAGAAGTAACGAATCCCAATGACGACATAGTGTTGTTGGCGCTGATTAGGGGGATTAATCCCTAGACAAATTTTGGGGAATAGTTGGAAAGGAAACCCCCACCGATGATGGATGCTTTCTATAGAAAAGCTAATTAGTACTTGCACTCGGAAGAGGAACGCAATCGTCCTTGGAGGAACAGTGCTAGAAATTTATATGAAGTGATACATAGCAACGTTGCTGTAAAGCAATCTAGAGGAAGTTCTGAAAATATGGATGTGAATATTAGCAATACAAGAGAAAGTATGATAATGAGGCCAAGAAACGAAAGCCAAATAATAGGAATCGTCCTATAATTCTAATTATCATAATTATACTAAATTGAATGACTCAACTAAAAAAATCTATCTGGCAACCCAAGGCACTGAGCAGTATAGGAAGTCGGCTTCGAGAGAGTTGACCAAGAAGGAGGATAGATTTGGAAAGTTCTACAAGTTTTATGAGAGCCATGGTTATAATACCAATGAATACCAACACTTGCAAGATTATTTGAGGAGCTGATTCAAAAGAAAGAGTGGCAACAATGTGTTAAAGCCCAACAGGATGGAGGACAAGAAAACTCCAACCCCATGTGTCAACAACCCATTGCGAGCAAGTCGGGTCTAGTAGTGAGGAGCCTAGGCGGCTTGAAAAACATTTGGTAATTAACACAGTCGTCGGTGGATCCCATCCGGCTGACAATAGTTTGAACGAGATGGACAAGTATGTTGATGCTTTGAACCATACCAAGAATGAGAGCTATTTCTCAATTGAGGATGGAGCTCCGGTAAAATAGTTCAAAACCATGACAGATGACATTGTTTTTCGAAATAGGGATCAATAATTGACCCATTGGTTACGGCCACGATTGGCTCTGCTATTGTACGTAAGATACTGGTTGACTCTAGAGTTTGGTCAATATTCTATTCAAAAAAGCCTACGATTAGATGCTTCTAGATGACAAAGATTTAAAATCATATAAATCTTGGATTCAAGGATTTAACAAGACAGCTATGAAGCTAGCTGGATATGTGGAACTACCAATGGTACTTGGAGAGGGCGATCATATGCGTGTGCAAGTCATGCCTTTTGTAGTGCTAGATATCTATTCTGCTTATAATACATTTTTTGGCTGACCGGCCCTGGCTGAATTCACAGCAGTTATAGCTCCCTAGTGTTTGACGCTTAAACTTCCTACAGAGAATGACGTGGGAGTAGTGCATGGAGATCAAGGGCTTGGCAGTGAATGTTATATAACGGAGCTAAGGGATATGAGGCAAAGAGAGAAAAATAGGTGTAGAGGGATTCTCTACATCAAATATTTGGATGCATAGCAACCAATGCCTGAGCCTTGGCTCGGGCGGTACAGTCGGTTCCATAAGGATATGGATCTGCAAAAAGAGCCACTGGACGAAAGCCCCACCGAATTGATGATCAATGTTCTAGTCAGCCAGGATGATCCGACACGAGTCTTGAAGGTTGGTTCATAGCTCGACATAAGAATGATGAAGGAGTTAGTTAGTCTTCTTAGGGTGAACTTGGAAGTATTCGCTTGGATGCACTTTGATATGTATGAATTCGCATCGAAGATAGCAAGCCATACATTGAACATGAATCCTAAATGCATTCCGATGAAGCAGAAGCACTACAGCCTAGATCCGGATAGATCCACTGCACTCAAATATTTGAAAAAATATAGGGGCAAAAATGGTCATTTTTGGGGCTAACGCACATGCTAGGGGCAATGGTTATTTCCGTGCATTTATTAATTTGAAAAAATTTACTTAGAATTTTCTATGTTGTTTTGTAGGATTTTTAGTAAATTTTACAAGTGGCATCATGAAGATATGCATGCACAAAAGTGAATACAAAGGAATTGAGATGGAAATAATTCAAAGTGATGATCATGGAGGACCGCACTTACCCACCTACCTTAATATACACTTGGGAGCTAATGCACATGCTAAAATACCATTAAATCTTCATGCACACTTAATGGATGATTATTCGAAGTTAATGATAACTTGACCACCACACTTCCTAAGAGGGTATTTTGGGTAGTTGCCAAAAAAAATGAATTAGGGTTTTGAACTTGTATAAATACGTCTTATGTTTCATGTAACCCTCTCCTATTCTTTAGGCTCTCTTCTCTTAGTCTCTTCTCTTGGTTTAGTTTAGATCAAAAATAAAATGAGAGCACGTTTTTTTTCATGACTGCTTAGTTATTTCTTTTATATAATTTTTTTATGCAATTTAATACATATTCTTTTCCTTTCCTTGCTTATTTTCTTTCATGTTAGTAGTGTAGTTTACTTTTCATGCAAGTAGATTAGTATTTACTTTTTTTACTTAGCTTTTCTTTTCATTTTGATCTCTTTTTCCTCTTCTTTTTGTTTAATGTTGCAAGCTACATTATTGATTTGATAACAAATATGAGAGACTAAAGCTCTTCAATTTAGGGTAATGGAGTTCTCTAATTATGTAGCTTCAACATAACTTGTTAATTTTGATCTCTTTTGTGTTTAAATGAATCTTGATGTGATTTCTTGTTTCATGTTGAATTTGATAGTCTATATTATTCATAACAAATAAGCTATTCTTAAACAATCATAAACAATAATTACCTCTTCATTTACATATAATTATGGTAATGAAGTGAATGTTGAAATTAAAATTTGATGGTCTATATTTCTAATTAATACTTAATAGACCAAACTTAAAATAGATTTTGCTTTCAGCTTTGTTGTCATATTTCATAAGAATTAAAAGTGGTTTAAATGTTGTGTTATAGTTTGACGTTTTATGTCGAGCTAACTAATAGCACAAATATATCGTACTTATAATAAAACGCATCATTTAAATCACTTATGACAAAAAAAGAGATCATAATTTCATGTTTTGTTGAACTATGTGATCTAGAGAGTGAATTTATCTCTAAATTGTCTTTCTACTCTCATATTTTTATCACTTTCTTTTTGTTAGTTTTTTGATATTTTTAGCTAAACATCATCAAATCTTTGGTTAATTTGATTGAATAGATATTTAAAATCAGCAATACCCTACGGATCGATCCGTATTCACTACGTACTACGATATTTTCTAACTCCATAGATATTTAAAATCAAATCTTTGGTTAATCACGTATGCCGTGCACTTGCGGTTAATTTTATTTCTAAATTCATTCGGCTATTTTCTAACTCCACAGATATTTAGCCGTCCGAACAAGTTTTTGGCGTCATTGCCGGGATTTGCTTTGAATTTAGTTTTCTATTATTCGAATTATTTTTCGGTGATTTTTGTGTGTTTTAATTTTTGTGTGTATTGCATTTAGAAAAGGAAAAGAAAATAAAATTGTGTGTTTTTATGATTATTGTTTGCATTTTGTTTGTGTGTTTGTTGTTATTTTCTAGTTGTTTTATTCATATGCATTTCATATTTTTTATAAAAAAATACATACACTAGTTTAAAAAAGGAAAATTTTATTCCACTTTCAATTACATTTGCATTTCACATTTGTATAAGTTTCATATTTACAAACTGTTTTACATTTACACTGCTGCTATTGTTTACTGTGCACCTCTGTGCATCATTCAAAACTGTGCATCTATTGTTTTATGCCTGGCCACCACCCATTTCAGTCATAAAGAATCTGACCATCACTGCTCAAACATACATCTCTTCCCCTGACATCAAAGCTTGCCAACAACTGCTCCTCCATCTCCTTTCGACAGCCACCACCACACCATCTCAAATAGCAACTCATCTCCTCTCTGCCACCCCATAACAAATACCCCTTCACAGTGCCATTTACCCACTGTTCGAACCACCAACCGTAATCTAGTGCCTACCAGTGCCTACAAGCACATTGCCACTGCCTTGCTAACCCTTGCACTCAACTACCTAAAACTGTACACACACAAATTTCAGTGCTCTTCCACATACTGTTCCACTACTGCAGCAGTGCACACTGTCATCCACCACTTCATCACATTTCACCTCTGCAATGTAAGATACCATCACTGAGTTTAAATCCATCAACTGCCTGCACACTCCTTCCATACCACTACTCCAGCTCATCCCTACTGCATACTGCCCTAACCACCTCCAGCAAACCACAACCTTATAAACCGCCATCCTCATTGCAAATTTGCATCAACACTTACCACTGCACTTGCTTGCTTCCTATCCTTACCACTGCACTTACAAAGCATCTCCAGTCATCACAAACTTCCTAACCTTGCCACTGCACTTACTTGCCAACAATACTCAACACAACCCTGTCATAGTGCACACAGTAGCACAATCCCGGTGCCACTTCTGTTACACATTGCAGCCTCCTTCCAACCCATCCGTCTACACCAAGCCTGCACGTCGACCACTTCTTCAACACATCAGACAACCCATCAAACCGTACAACATGCTCACTGCTTCCAAAGACCTTCATTACCCCTATCAACTGACTGACTTCAGCTCCACTGAGCAATACACCGAAGTACAAACTGCCAGCCACTGAGCAATACATTGAAGTACAAACTGCAAACCAGTCGACCACTGAGCAATACTTACCATTCCCTACAGCATATCAACTGCCAACCGTTCTAACTACAGCTAGCCACAACCCACCCATCTACCTCCTTGCAAACTTCCTCAACAAACATATACTCATCAACACCTCTCTCTACAAGCAACACTGTCTTCCACCAGAACTTTGCTCCACCACAATAAACTACTGCATGCATTTACCACCATTCAATACAAACCATACATCACCAACCATTCACACTTGCATCATTCAGTGAACACACATTACCACCCAACACTCTGTCATCATCCTACAACAGTCAACAGCCTGCGTGCAACTAACTTCCTCACTGTAGCGTCTTCCTACAACCCACCCTACATCGCAACTTCATCATCAAACGACAACAATCAGATCCACCCAGCCACGACCATTCCCACATCCTCCAATCGCGAAGGCAAATAACCACGTGACTTCCCACTACCATCGGTTTCGAAATCACCTAAATCTATTTGCCACACCTTCAATCAACCTCCAGCGCTACCTCCTACAACCGCAAGCCAAAACTCCACGACCCACCTGAAATCCCCAGATCATCGAATTCGATTTCCTGATTCCAATCGCCTCGAACAAGATCATCTCCATCCCGAACCCCTAAATCGCCTCCTTAAATTCCGAACGATTGCGACGAACAAAGAGAAGCAAATTTGAATTTTGATTTTCGGTATTTGTTTGGGGATTCTCGGAATTAGAATTTGAATTAAGAATAATCGAACGAGAGTTGCTTGTAACGAGTAGAAATTATTGGGCCGGGTTGTTTTCTGTTTATTTTATTTCATTTTATTTTTGTGTACCTTTTTTATTTATCCATCTTCCTTCTTATTCATTCTTCCTTAAAAAAAAGGGTTGTTTTTGTAATTTTGTTCGAGTGCAACTGTTTTTAAGTTTTAAAAAAAAAATCTTTGAATTCGTTTTTTTAGTTTAATTTGTTTTGAGCCCATTTGTTTTAAGTTTAATCCCTTCTTTAAAAAAAAAAAAAAAAAATTCAAGCAAGTTCTTTTGTCTTTTGTTTTAGTTTTATTTTCAATTTTTTTTTTTAAATTTGTTTTGTTTTTCAATTCTTTTACTTTTTCCTTTGATATATATATAAAAGAAGAAGTTTTGTGTATATATTGTTTTTATTTCAAGTTGCCGAAGTAGAAGGAGACAACCGCTTGCTAAAAACAAATGACTTAGCTTGCTTGATATAAAAAAAATTTGCTTCTCTTATATAGCCCCTATCTATTGTTTTTTTGCCTTGCATTGTTGGTTAGTTGCATTTGCACAAAAAAATTTAAAAAAAAAACCCATTCTAGTTGCATTGTTAATACACGTTTAATTTCTGCTTCGCATTTCATCCTAGAGTTTTGATTAATAAAAACCATTAGAAATCAATAACACTTAATTGTATATTGATAATTTGTCTTATTTTGACAATTTAATTTCTCGGTGTCTAGGCTATGGCGGAGTAATAATCAGTTATAAATATTACGGTGATTCGTAAATAATTATACTGAATTGTTTCTCTAAAGGTACTTAAACCTTCGGCTGCATTGCTATGGTGATTCGTGGTGCATCGATAAATCGTGCACGTTACCTGGCTAAGAACTATCTCGTTGATTTAAGGCAATGTGTGATTATACAATTTTGGGTTAGGATAAATAATTCGTAATTAGTCGTGCATTCATTTAGTTACATTAGTTCATGCATACTTTAAAAAAAACAAAAACAAAGAAATTCCAAAATCAAAAACAAAAAAATTGTGAATATTCCTTTGAAATTCCTAAATCCTTTTCATTTGAATTTTTTTAATCAAAATCAAAAATCCAAAAAAATATAAAATCTTTCCAAAAACAAAAACAAAATCTGAAAAACCAAAACAAAATCAATTTTCCTTGTGAACAAATTCATTTTGTAAATATTTTTCCTTCATAAAAAAACAAAAACATTCTTGAAAATTTTCGGTTTTCCATATTCACATGAATTTTATGATAGTTGTGAAAATCAATATAATCCGTATAATTTCACTTCAAATTCTTATAGATAGTTCAACAACAACTGTTGTTCAAACGGTTCGAGTTTTGAACCCAAAAAATTTCAAAATGACGAACAACCCTCGAATCTCAAAAATAGCATCGAAATGATTTCACCTTTACTCCAACTCTCTACACAACAAAATCAATAGATAAATGATTTGTGTAATTCATATTTGTGCATGATTCAAGGCCAAGTTTTCAAAGTGATCAAAACTTGAATTCACTTCTAAATTCAAATGATTTCGAGTGTAACACATGCCAATACAACTTCGAACTCCAAAACGAATTTCAAAATGGAAATGTGAATCACTTTTCAACTAGTATTGGCAATGGTAATAATCTCGACTATGATACGAGTGAAAATTTTTGTTCTCAAAAATGCAAATAAAAAATTCTCAAGTTATTAACTATAAATTGGATTTTCTTGAACAAATGGACGAATTTTACAATGATCAAATGGATTTGTTGATTGAAACATATATGAAACAACGTGATAAACAAAGTCAAATCCCAATGTATGACGAGTCAAGTGATGATCCACCTTTTACCCAAATGGACGATTTTCAAATAACAACTTTTGAAATTGAAAACGAAAATCTTAACGAAGTTGTTGAAAATTTGGTAATTGACCTGTATTTCAATTCTTTTGAGGGTGAGAAACATGATTTAAAATTTAATCTTCCTTTTCCCGATTTTGAAAATTTTAATACAACAACTTTGGATTTTGAATTTGACATATGCAATGAAGTTGTTAATTATTCAATAAAGGAAGACGAATTTTTTGGACTTTTCGAAGATGTGTTGTCTAGCTCTGAAGGGGAAGATGTAAGTCACCATTTTGATTTTGAAATCAACAATTTTGAAGAAGTTTTCAATGACAAATTTGAATTTCAAAATAGTGAATATAAACTTGAATTTCAATCAATTATTCTATCAACCCCGAAAATTATCGGAAATAAAACAACTCGAATGACTTTTAATAAAACAACATTAGTTTTTCCGAATCAACACTCAACTTTGAAATCTTTTACGATTTGGTTTTCTGAGCTAAATCTGTGTCTCGCATACTTGACGAGACAAATGAATCGGTCTTTGGAAGACCGTTCCATTTACTTTTTGACGATATACCTTTTGATCTCGTGTAAA
The DNA here is from genome assembly GCA_030765085.1 of Allium cepa. Lineage (NCBI taxonomy): Eukaryota > Viridiplantae > Streptophyta > Magnoliopsida > Asparagales > Amaryllidaceae > Allium > Allium cepa. The sequence continues at coordinate 78,976,146 of CM060946.1, forward strand.
TGCCATTCATTTTCATGTAAATAAAGGTCATATTTTTATTTTTGTTTTATTTTCTCCTTCCACTTGGTTTGACTGTGGGGACACAATCAAAATCAAGTGTGGGGTGGGAAGACTCATCTTCATTTTCTAATTTTTCATGGTTTATTTTTTATTTTTCTTTTAAAACTTAAAAAAAGTTTAAAAAAATACCAAAAACAAATTTTCTTTTGATTTATTTTTAAAAGAAACACTATAGGATAAATATATGGTTCTGGTTTATTAAATTGAAATTTTTGAAAATTTATTCGTTTTAACAAAAATAAAAATGAAGTTTGATTACAATTATTAATGGTTTAACTAGTATATAGGAAGATTCATACGTATTAATTATGAAATACATCCTAACTGAAAATCTTTGTTTTAAAAAATGGTTGATTTAAAGTAAAGATATAACATTTTTTTTGTCTTCTAAGTTAAATGGTGCTAAGATGATAGTGCTAAACTCTCTCTTCGGAAAAAACAAAAAACAAAAATATTTCTTATACATATGTATATTTTTTAATAGCACCTAGAGTCATGTGTACACAGTTGTGTGTTCACTCGCCATCCTCTGTACACTTCACACGTAAGCCCGAAAGGCAGTACACGATTGGTATATCTGGCCTCAATTTATCTGAGTTAGGTGTGTATATATAAAAATTATTTTGCTAATAACGCCTACAGTCATTAAGTGTTCACATGTGTGTGTTCACTCGCCATGCTCTGTATTCCCCTTACATCAGTCTGCAAGGTAGTGCATGGGTAATATATCTGGCTTTAGTTTATTTGAGTTACAAATATGTAAATATTAATATCCATAAATAAAAGAGCAAGCAATTGAAATCCAAGCACTATTGTAACTTATTTGATTTGATTTGTTATTGGAAAGAAATAAAAAAACCACTTTGAAAAACTTTGATAATTAGCTCAGGATGTGTTCCATAGTTATACTGTGTTATCAACTGAACAACGAGTTAAACTATAGTCTATTTGTTATGATAACTTGATTTTTGTTGGATGTTTTGACGAGTAAACGACTTAAATTTTCTTGATAATGACCAAAACCTATATTTAACTTATTCATGTTAATTTAAAAGTTAATCCTTCTTTTGTAAATATTTTTAGAAAACTTGCATTCATCCCACTGTAAATAAATCTTCCATTTTGTAAATACTGTAATCCTACATTTGGATTTTGTGGGTGGTATCTGCTGAAAACCCTCACGAGACAACACTCGTCCTACTGGGGACACCTAGAGGTTTAACGGCTTGTTGCATACGCTCAATGCAATCGTGCTCCCTATGAAAATGGATTTATCTTAGTTTTTTCCTATATTCAAGGAGGAATAAAAAATAAGTGTGGGCGTATTTGATGTGCACGTAAATGTGCATATTTTTACCACAATATTTAATCTATTAAAATTAAATAAATGATAATATCGGGTTTTTCAACTTGTTTAAACCAAATTCAAATTATTTTCAAATTGCCACATATTCATCTTTCATATAGGGGAAAATGGTCATTTTGTGCGTTTATTAATTTGAGAAAATTTACTTGGAATTTTTCTCTGTTGTTTTGTAAGAATTTTAGTGAATTTTCAAGTGGCTTCATGAAGATATGCATGCACAAGAGTGAATACAAAGGAATGGAGATGAAAATAATTCAAAGTGATGATCATGGAGGACCCCACTTACCCACTTACCTTAGTGTACACTTAGGAGCTAATGCATATGCTAAAAGACCATTAAATCTTCATGCATACTTAATGGATGAGCATTTGAAGTTAATGATAACTTGACCACCACATTTCCTAAGATGGTATTTTGGGTAGTTTCCAAAAAAGTGAATTGGGGTTTTAAACTTGTATAAATACCCCTTATATTTCATGTAACCCTCTCCTCTTCTTTAGGATCTCTTCTCTTAGTCTCTTCTCTTAGTTTCGTTTAGATCAAAAATAAAATGAGAGCTCGTTTTCTTTTTATGGCTACTTAGCCATTTCTTTTATATAATTTTTTTTATGCAATTTAATACATGTTCTTTTCATTTCCTTATTTATTTCCTTTCATGTTAGTAGTGTAGTTTACTTTTCATACAAGTAGATTAGTATTTATTTCTTTTTACTTAGCTTTTCTTTTTATGTTTCTCTCTTTTTCCTCTTCTTTTTGTTCAATGTTACAAACTACAATTGCTGATTTGATAGAAAATATAAGAGGCTACACCCCTTCAATTTAGGGGTAATGAAGCTCTCTAATTATGTAGCTTCAACATAACTTGTTAATTTTGATCTCTTTTGTGCTTAAATGAATGTTGATATGATTTATTGTTTCATGTTGAATTTGATAGTCCATGTTGTTCATAACAAATAGGCTATGCTTAAATAATCACAAATAATAATTGCCTCTTCATTTACGTATAATGATGGTAATGAAGTGAATGTTGAAATTAAAATTGATGGTCTATATTTCTAATTAATAGTTAATAGACCATACTTAAAATAGATTTTGCTTTCAACTTTGTTGTCATATTTCATGAGAATTAGTGGTTTAAAGGATGTGTTATAGTTTGATGGCTTATGTTGAGCTAACTAATAGCACAAATATGCCATACTTATAATAAACACATCATTTAAATTTACTTATGACAAAAAAAAGAGATCATAATTTCATGTTTTGTTGAACTATGTGATCTAGAGAATGGATTTATCTCTAAATTATCTTTCTACTCTCATATTTTTATCACTTTCCTTTTGTTAGTTTTCTTACATTTTTAGCTAAACATCATCAAATCTTTGGTTAATTTGATCGAATAAATATTTAAAATCAACAATTCCCAATAGATCGACCTGTACTCACTACGTACTATGATAGTATGTCGTGTGCTTGCGGTTAATTTTATTTCTAAATTCGTTCGGCTATTTTCTAACTCCATAGACATTTAGTCGTCCGAACAGGGTGTAAATCCAGTATTGGTGGAGAAGGCTAATGGGAAATGGAGGAGATGCATCGAATATTCCAATTTGAATCAGGGATGCTCGAAGGACAGCTTCATACCCCTAGGATTGACTAGTTGGTGGATTCGACCGCCGACCATGAATTACTTTTATACATGAAAGCATACTATATATGCAATCAGATTCCAGTGCATGTTCTGGACTAGGAACATACCAGCTTTATTACCGACTTGGGACTGTATTGCTATATGCTCATGTTTTGGGTTGAAGAACATTGGAGCAACTTACCAAAGACTGGTAAACAGGATGTTCAAAGATCAGATCGAGCAGTCAATGGAAGTCTATGTGGATGACATGCTCATGAAGTCACGATATTAAAAAAGCTACATTGATAATTTGGTAGAAATGTTTGGCATTCTTCGAAAACACGAGATGAAGCTCAACCCTTTGAAATGCTCCTTTGGCATTGCATTAGGGAAAATCTTGGGCTTCATTGCGAACTCCTGTAGGATTGAAGCCAATCCTAAAAAGATAAAGGCGTTAAGGGGGCACAGAGGCCACAAACATAGTTAAGAAGGTCCATTACTTGAACGGGAATGCCGCCGCCCTGAGTCGATTTATCTCCAGAGCCATTGATAAATGCATCCATTTCTTTGACGTAATTAAAAAAGGAAAAAGTACAAAGGGAAAAAGAAACTTCGGTAACACCCCAGGATTTTCCTGGAAATAAATAAGGAAATAAAATTCAAAGGTAAGAACAAACCTAAAAGGAAAATTTTAACAAACGTTCAAATTTGACTACGGGACTTGCACCATTGTGTCTATAGCAATTTTTGGGAAAATTTTCATATATAACTTGTTGAAATCCGAGTAAAAATGAAAAATCTATATAGGTTTAATTAAATAAGAAATAAAAATATATAAAAATGATTAAGAGCTAGGTCGAGCCTTATTGGGCCCAGGTTGACCGCGGGCGGTCAACCTAGCCCCTACGGCGGTGGACCCGGCCTTGTGTCGATCGTAGGGTCGCAACCTGGAATTGGTTCATTTCGTGTGTGCAAAATTGTTGCGTACTAGCCATGGTTTCGTACGACGAATGAGATGATTCTGGATTGAGATATGATGGTAGTGAGTTGAGGCTTGCCTCTATAAGTTAATAGATATGGTTAACCAAAAACCTAATTCTCACCATTAAAGTGAAGCTCTGCTCAAATAAAACTCCAAACCTTAGTTTCCCAAATCAATTTTTAAACCCCAATTCTATTCTAAATCTCAACCTAAATTAAAATAAAAGAAGATTTAGCAATTGGAGGAGAGGCATAAGCAAACTTAGGGAAGAAAGCTTGCGGCGTTAGAGGCAAACCTAAAGCTTAGGACAAAGATGAGTTGGCACATATTTAACAAGTTAATTGAATTAATTGATTTTAGTTTCTACCCTATGTTGATTTGACTATTTATTCTGAGATTAGTCTATTAATTATTAAATTGAGAATCTGGAATAATGGATCTTTTTTAATCTAATTGTAATTAACATATGTATGTTGTAAAACCATAAATCATATGTTAAATTGGAATTGACACTTTTCCACTTGGAATAATGTAAATGCTATGAAAAGTAAAATAAAATTAGGACAAATAGATTAGCCCAATTGAAATAAAAATTAAATGGATTAAGACTGATAATTGAACGAAATGGATTAATTTGCTTAAAATAGGTAAATTGAAAGATGTCTGAATTGTAAGCAATCGACCTAAGACTAGCGTAGGTCAACCGTCGTAAGTTACTTAGATTTAGTAGATTGTTTAGGGCCTTTAAGCCGATAGTTGTATGAACCTTGTTGTTCTCTAAATTGCTTGATTGGCGTAGACAAATTTATGTGTTCTTATTTAAGGTGGACGACTTTGTTCGCGTTTCTGTATCATAGAGTAGGATGCGGAGAGTCATTGAGACATGCAACTTATGTTTCAAAAGGTGCACATAGGTATTGGGATCGGATTAGCAATTGTTACTCGAGGTGTTGGGATCGGATTACCGGTGAGGTGTTAGGATCGAAGACTGTGCTGATTATGGACAGTCTTGTGGGCCTATATAGGGGTAGACATTGAAAGCTAGGTGGTGCCTAGTATCGGAAGGAGTTAGGCGTAGTAACCCTTGGGGGAACATAAGAGGTATTTTGCTGCTGGGATCGAGGGGTTTGGCACGGTGCGTATGATGAGTCATTGTGTGAGTTTACATGCGTGTCCTTCCTCTCCAGGCCTAGTGTGAGTTATAGTGGGATGGCAGTTCCCTAAAACTATATGATCATCCGGTGTGGTATGATCTGTTGTTATTCCCATGATGTAAAGCTATTGACCTTTGATATGTGACCTTAGGCATTTGGGCTTAGGTACATGGACACTGCACACACACTATATATCATCTAGAGTAGACCTAGAGTCAGTTGTATTTAATTTCCTTATTAGTCTTGTTCTCATTCACCAGACATATGTCCAACCCATTCCATTTTTTGTATTCAATTTCCTTATTAGTCTTGTTCTCATTCACCAGACATATGTCCAACCCATTCCATTTTTCCACTACCACAAGTGGACAGAGGAACCGTTGACAGATCCATTACTGCCTTCGGATTATCGTGCATGGAGTGTAGTTCTATTTTATCCTTTATCACGTATTTCCTATCAGTACATTAGCTCTTTTAGTACTTTGCTTGTGATGGATTATTTTTATGATACTCTGATGTTGAGATGTACTGATGGTTTTCTGAGACTATGAAATTATGATATTTTGAGATCAGGATATTTTGATGATTTAAGATGTTTATTATCGTTTTCTGATATTATCCATAAATCTAGTATTATGTTTCCACTGTGATGATGTTTGGCTTAGATAGATTATTTCTTCTTTGATATTTTAGTCCCTGTGATATTTCTTTTACCCCAAACGGATGATCTATGTTTCTTGATATGGTAGTGTTTGGCATGTTAAGGGCGTGGGTTGTCATGTGTGGTATCAGAGCCAACATTTAATATTCCTAAGGATAGGAGCGTATTTCACCCGTATGGATGTGTGTATGCATGTATATATATGATTTTGAAAAGAAAAATCATTTTTGAAATTGTTTTTAAAGTGGATTTCTAAGGTATAACTGTAAATACATACATACATACATACATATATATATATATATATATATATATATATATATATTGGAAAAAAATCATCTAGAATCCCTCAAATTTGTGCCTAGGCTTATTACAATTCATGTCTGTGTTATCTCTATTTTGAATCTTGTTTGAGCTATCTGTGGAAGTATCTAATTGAATCATTACTATTCACAAATAGAGATGGCTGATCCCACAGGATCTGGCTCAACCGACATCCCTGATATTTTGGGCATAAACATGCCATTTGGTTCCCTTGTTACTTATAGGCATGGGGACCAATTGAGCATCCGACTAGAGAGCCCTAGGAGGTGGCAGTTGGTGGGGTCCCTGTCTACCCACATATCGCTCATGACTTTACTAAGCTATGTAAGGACATTTTCAACTTGGATGGAAAGCCATTCTTGGGCACTGAGACATTTGTTGATGCTAGAGCTTGAATCGGTAGCTATGAGCAAATATTTGGACTTATGGGTTTAGCAGATGAGGTTAGTGGGCAGATTGCAACCGGGAAGCTACAGGGAGAGGCTCTCAGTTGGTAGGAGGTTATTAAGCAGAGATTGATGGTGGTATCATGACTTGGAGGGAGTTTAGGCAAAGGTTTGAGATAAAGCTCTTATTGTAGGTTGAGGAGGGAGTTATGTTAGAGAATTTTATAAATCTGAAGCAGGGTGATTTGTCAATTAAATAATATGGTAATCAATTTAATGAGCTTGCAAGGTTTGGAACGGAGTTGATCAATACCCCACACAAGAAAGCGCTCAAGTGTGCTAAGGGTTTGCATCAGCCACTATAGGACTTAGCAGTGAGCAATATTCCTATGGAAGCTACTTATGAGGGTCTGGTTGAGATGGCGTTGCTTACATCTATTGCTAAGAAAGTGGAAGGGGCTCCAAAGGCTGAAGTGAAGAACTTTGTAAAGAGGAACAATAAAGGCGGACCTCCACCTAAAGGGAAAATTCATAAGGAGTTGAAGTGTTATAAGTGTGGGAAGATAGGGCATCTTGTTAAGGATTGTTCACTACCCAAGCCGTAGTGCTTCAATTGCGATCAAGTTGGGCATATTAAGAGGAATTGTCCGCTACTACCCAAAATTTCTTCTTTGGCTTCTACTTAAGTGGTTCAAGCATATGCTGCGGAGGCCGTTCCCATTTCCAGTGTCTAGCCAGCACTACATGAAGGGAAGAAGGTAGTGATTGAAGGTGTGTTATCTCTTTCTGGTCTTTCTATTCATACTTCATTTGATCTGGGGCTTCTCATTCTTTTATCCTTAGTAGACTTGTTGATGACTTACACTTAGAGACTAGTATTATCGCGGACCCTATAGTTGTGTCGAATCCCATAAGGGGATTGACTATTTATCTATGACATGTCGAGTTTGAGTGTGAAGCCTATGTGCTGGGATTCTCTGGTTTTGGGTTGATATTAAGCATGGATTGGATGTCCAAATATGGGGCTATACTGGACTATGATAGGAAGACTGTCAGACTTGGCACTTGTAGTGGGAGTAGCTTAGAGATTTTCTATGATCCGTAAGGATGAGTCATGTTGAGCTACCTTTACTCCCTAAACCTACCACAGGATGATCTTGCTTCCTTCCCAATAGTTAGAGATTTTCTAACTATATTTCTAAGGTTACTAGTCTCCTGCCCTAGAGAGTGATCGAGATTAGGATCTATCTTGTAGAGAATGCTCGACTAGTTGCTTTGCCTTTGCGGTACATGGCTCCAAGGGAACGACCCAAATTGAATAAGTAGGTGAATGAGTTGTTAGAGAAGGGCTTCATTTGGAGGAGTATTTCTAAGTGAGGGGCACCAACCGTGGTTGTCACCAAGGTAGATGGTTCCCTTAGACTTTGCATTGATTACCGAGAGCTGAATAAGATGATGAAGAAGAATCATAATCCTTTGCCCTGCATAGATGATCTCTTCGATCAGTTGGTTGGAACGAAAGTGTTTTCCCAGCTTGAGTTAGCCACAGGTTTCCATCAGTTAAGAGTAGTCGAGGATAGTAGTCAGAAGACTGCATTTGGGACTCCTGATTGGTTATATGAGTGGTTAGTCATGCCTTTTGGACTAACAAATGCTTCCGTTTATTTTGTTGATTTGATGAGTCGAGTGTTTAGGGAGTTTTCAATAAAGTTTATGGTGGTATTTATGGATGATATCTTGGTATACTTAAGGAGTAGGGAGGAGCAAGCTTTGCATTTAGAGGGGGTTCTTAAGACCCTCCGAGTACATAAGCTTAAGGCTAAGTTTTAAAAGTGCCACTTTTGGAGAGACGATGTTCACTTTTTGGGGCATATTGGTTTAGAGAGTGGGTTGGTTGTGGATCCTAGTAAGGGGGCAGTAGTGCAGGATTGGCTCGTTTCGAACAAAGCCATAGAAGTGGCAGCTTTCTTGGTCTCGCAGGTTATTATAGGAAGTTCATTAAGGACTTTGCTAAGATATCTTCCCCATTGACTCGCCTCACCAAGAAGAATCTAGATTTTACATGGGATACAAAGTGTGAGGATGTTTTTGTAAGGTTGAAGGAGGCTTCGACCAGTGCACCTGTATTGTGTTACTTGATGGGAGTAGACCTTCTAGGTTTATACCGATACTTGTGGTATGGGGCTAGAATCAGTGTTGATGTTGGAGGGTAGAGTGCTATGCTATGCTAGTAGGAAGTTGAAGACTCATGAGAGGAACTACCCAATGCATTATCTTGAGTTGGTAGCTATAGTCTTTGTTATTAAGCCTTGGAGACGTTATCTTATGGTGAGAGATTTGAGCTTTTTACAAACCGCAAGCCCTTCAAGTAATTGTTCTCCCAAAAGAACTTGAACTTGAGGCAACAGAGATGGATGTAATTCTTAGCCTCATATGACTTTAAGATTTCTTATACCCCAACCAAGGAGAATTTTGGAGCGATGCATTGAGTAGATAGAGAGCTACACCGAGTCCTTTATTTTTAGAGTAGAGACATTTAAAGTATATTTCCACCTTTGATTTTAGGCCATCGTCCGATATTACCCCTGCATTATTAACAGCCCTAGATTTTCAGCCAACCCTAATGGAGCAGATTGGAGCTAGGAAGAGAGAGGATATTAAGCTGGCAGACCTTTTGGATAGATTTGGCAGAGGGGAGTCATCGAGTCATCTTAGGAATTTTGCTATAGACTTGAGAAGATGGTTGAGGAGCGATGGTAAGCTGTGTGTTCCTCGTAGTGCGGACTTGGTGGATGTAGTATTGATGGAGTCTCGCCGCTCAAGCATGACCATTCATTCTGGTAGAGATAAGATGTACCAGGATACGAGGAGAGTTTTCTTTTGGTCTGGGATGAAGAAGCAAGTGGCAAAGTATGTAGCTAAGTATATGATTTGCAAGAGGGTGAAGTCAGAGCAAAATAAGCCTGAAGGATTGTTGCAGCTACTGAACATTCCACAGTGGAAGATGGAGGGCATTTTTGTGGACTTCATAGATGGATTACTCAAATCTAGGAGAGGGAATGAGAGCATTTGGGTCATTGTGGACAGACTGACCAAATGCTCTCATTTCATACTAGTGAGGAGCACTATGACAACAGCTTTATTGGCAGCTTTATATGTTAGGGAGTTAGTTACAGTTTATAGGGTACTTACCAATATAGTTAGTGGTAGAGATCCACTCTTCACCGGTGAGTATTGAAGGAGTCTACAGAAGGCTTTAGGGACTAGTTGAGCTTGAGTATAGCATACATCCAATGATTAACAGTCAGACAGAGAGTGTGAATCTGGTTTTGAAAGATTTACTTAGGATGCTATTATTTGGATGCATATTCTATCGATTACAATACTGTCGAAAATATAGTAAAAACTGCAAGCGCACGACGTACGGTCATAGTATGTATGTGGGTATGGGTCGATCCACGTAGAAAGCAAAAATTCTAAAATTACTCAATTAAATTACCCCTAGGTTTTAAAATTGCTTTAAACTAAGAAAATTGTTAAAAACAAACTAGAAAAAAAAGTGAATAAGATTGTGAAGTTAAAATGCAACTTAGGGACAAATCCATTCTCGTGTTCAAACAAATCAATACACAATAATTTTACAATCTCTCTTTTAATCATTTTTTGAATTAGTGGATGTATTTTTTTATAAGTATAGCCTGATTGTGTTATTAAATAACACACTTAAACCATCAACTCTAACACACCCTCTAACCCACTTATCAACTCTCATGAAAGCGGCACAAAATTAAAAATAAAATCCATTTTGAATATGATCTATTTAATATGAGTTAGTAAAATAAAGCATCAAATTTTGATTCTAGTTTCCCTTTTATTACCAAAATCATATTTAGATGAAAGAGAAACTTTTGTTTATGTTTGATTAAGTATAGCCTATTTATTATGAACAACATAGGCTATCAAATTCAATATTAAACAACAAAATTTCATAAACACCAAAATTTCCATTAAGCACAAAAGAGAGATCATAAATGAAATCCTTACGTCAATTTTATGTGATTCTTGAGAGCTTCATTACCACTATATTGATGGGTTTTGGCTTTTCATATTTGAATACATGTTAACATAAAGTGATTTAGACATAAACATGAAGGAAAATGAGAGCTAATTAAAAGAAAAGAGAACTAACTACTTGCGTGAAATGAAACTAAACTAATTCCATAAATTAAAACTAACTACCAACATGAAATAAAGAAACATAAACTAAATAAAAGAGCATGAAATAAAATAGCACGAAAGGAAGAAAAGCATGTAGGCAATAAAAGAAAATAAGAAGAGGCTTAAGAAGTCATTTTATTTATCATTGATTTTGTGCATAAAACAGGAAACTTAGAAGCCACCATTACATGAAATGTAAAGGGTATTTATACATGCCTAAAACCCTAATCCTCTTTTTAGAGGACTACCAAAAATGCCCGTGAGTTTGTGTAGCCTCCAAGTAATCATTAGGGAATTAATTAGTCTCCACTGACATGTGTTTTGCCTTTAAATCTCCACTAACATGTGCATGTGATTTTAATTATAGTCCACTAGTTTGTAGGCATATTGGCTCCTCCATTTGCATGAATTCTTTTATTTCCTTCTTTCCTTGGCTTTGAACATTTGTGCATGCATATACCCATAAAGCTCCATCCAATTTTCGCTCAATTTTCTACAAATAAATATAGAAATGTGCAAACGGATTTTCTCAAAATTAATTCCTACATAAAATTACCATTTTCCCCCAAATGAAGATGAATGAATGATGATTTGAAAACAATTTAGATTTTTGTTTAAACATGTAAAAATACCCTAACATGCCTTTTATTTCAGCAAAAGAAGATTAAATATGAGAGTATAAATAAACACTTTTACATGCACATCACGTATCATTGATTTTGGAGCCTCTTGGAAGGATCATTTTCCACTAGTAGAGTTTTCCTACAATAATAGCTACCAGGCTAGCATAGGATGGCACCATTCGAGGCTTTATATGGCAAACATTTTAGATCACCATCGTGGTAGTGTGACACTGTAGGTAGGATTATCTTTAGGCCTGATATGGTTAGGGAGACTTCAAAGAGGATGGACTTAATTTGAAAGGGGATGAAGATAACTAGGATCGATAGAAGTTTTATGCAAATAGGAGGTGCTCTAAGTTGGAGTTTGCAGTTGAGGATATGGTATTTGTGAAGGTCTCACCCTTGAAACATATGATGAAATTTGGGAGTTCAGGGAAACTAGCTCCGAGGTTTGTTGGACCATTGCCGATTGTGGCTAGGATTGGTAGATTGGCGTATAGAGTTAGACTTTCAAAGAAGTGAGCTAGAGTGCATGATTTTTTCCATGTTTCGCACTTGGAAAAATGCTTATATGATTTAGTTGTGGTTGTAGAGCCTAGTAGTTTGAAGGAGGTTGAGGCGGAGCGTGAGTAACTTTTTCACCAAGTACCTACCCACATCGTGGAGCATGACACTACGTGGCTCCACAAGGAGATCAGATTACTTAAGGTTCAGTAGGGAGACGATCCAGCTAAGAGTGCATGGGAGTTCGAGGAGAGGATTCGAGCTTCCACCCACAGCTCTTTTCTGTAACATCTTACATTTTGATCTTTCTCTAGTTAGAACCCTTAGGTAAACTTGGGGGGATGGTAGACTGTATTAAGTAGATACCTTTAGATGATAGGTATGGTTGTAAACATGTCAATGAGATAGGTTATGGTTGATGGATGCTATTGGATGTACATGGATGTTTATGGATGCAAGTGGTTGCGTTGCATGCACTAGGACATTGGGTACCTTAGGTACACACATCCATACCTTGTGCATATTGACTTTTGATTGTTGTCCATTGATGATTTTTGAATATGGATGTTGCATTTGGATGTATGGCCGAGCTTACCTATAGAATTATCTGTTATTTTAGGACTTGCATACATTTGGATGCATAGCATAAACATACTGGCATAAACAAGAGGCCGACTGAATCAGTGGACTGGCTATTCTTTTGCATTAGTAAAGTTCATGTGCATTCCACTCTGCATAATTGCATAATTTCATTAGAATTATCAAAGATTATGGTTGTTGTGGATGATGGATGAGTATATAGGTGAAGATTTGGTAGTTGGTTGTTATTTGCATTCTTCTATCCTTAAAGATTTTGGGGTCGAAATTCTTTAAAAAAGGAGAATGTAATACCCTGGGATTTTCCTAGAAATAAATAAGGAATTATAATTAAAAGTTACGAATGAACCTAAAACAAGAATTTTAACAAATTTTTGAATTTGACTAGACTATAAGAGTTGAATGATTGTATCCGCAGCAATTTTCTGGACAACTTTTGTATATAACGTGTTGAAATCCGAGATAAAACGATATGTTTTCAAAGTTTGAATAAAAAAACAAAAAATATACATATAAAAATGATTAAGGGCTAGGTCGACCCACATTGGGCCCAGTCGACCAAGAGCGGTCAACCTGACCCTATGTCGATCATAGGGTCCTGACGTGGAGTGAGTTCATTTCGTGCATGCAAGATTGTTGCATTCTGGCGACGGTTTTGGATGACGAACGAGATGATTTTGGATTAGATCTGACGTAGTGAGTTAAGGTGGTCCCCTATAACTTGTAAAATAGGGTTAACTTAAAACTTAGTTCTCTCCATTACAACTAAGCTCTGCCAAAATAAAGCTGCTAACCCTAATTTCCCAAATCAAATTCTGAATCCTAATTCTATTCTAAATATCAACATATATTAAAATAAAAGGAGATCTAGCAATTGGAAGAGAGGCCTAAGCAACTTTAGGAGAGAAAACTTGCGATATCAGAGGCAAACCTAAAGCTTAGGACAGTAGTGAGTTAGCACAGATTTAACAAGTTAATTAAATTAATTGATTTTTATTTCTACCCTATATTGATTTGACTGTTGATGTGTACGTAAATATGCATATTTTTACCACCATATTTATTCTATTTAAATTAAATAAATGATCATATTGGGTATTTTAATTTGTGTTAACCAAAATACATATTAATTCCAAATTGTCACATATTCATCTTCATCCAAAAGCAAAATAGTCATTTTTATGCATAAATTAACTTGAGAAAATTTAATTAGAAATTTCCATACTATTTTGTGGGAATTTGATTTCAATTTCAAGTTGTTTCATGAAGAAGATATGCATGCACAAAAAGAACACAAAGGAATGAAGATGGAAATAATTCCAAGTGAAAATTATGGAGGACCCCACCTACCCACCACCTTAATATACAAGATAGAGGCTAATGCACATGCTTATGGCATTAATGGCTTCATGTATACTTAAATGAGGATTATGACATGCTAATGATCACTTGGTGGCCACACTACTTTAAGGGCATTTTGGGCATTCCCCAAAAATATGAATTAGGGTTTCATACATGTATAAATACCCATATGTTTCATGTAATCTCATCATCTTCCTCTTCATTAGTTTAGGCTCAAAATAAAAGAAAAGCTTCTCTTTCTTTTCATGGCTACTTAGCCATTTATCTTTGTGTAATTTCTTTTTTTTATGCAACTTCAATACATGTTCTTTTATTTTCCATGCTTATTTACTTTCATGTTGCAGTGTAGATTTATTTTTCATGCAAGTAGAATAGTTTTTCTTTATCTTGCTTTCTTTTTCCTTTTCTTTTTCTCTCATGTTGCAAGCTACATTTGTTGTTTTAATGACAAATATGAGAGGCTAAACCCCTTCAATTTAGGGGCTAATGAAGCTCTCTAATTATGTAGCTTCAATTATTTGTTGATTCATGCTCTCTTTTTGTGCTTAATGATGATGATAGAAATGGTTTAATTGTTGTTTTTGATTTGAATTTGATATCCTATATTGTTGACATCAAATAGGCTATGCTTAAACAATCACTAACACAAATGCCTTTTCATCAAAATATGATTATGGCATAAGAAAGTGATTTGAAATTCAAATTTGATGGTCTATATTTCTAATCAATAGTTAATAGACAATGCTTAAAATAGATTTCATTTTCATTTTCTTTGTCAAGTTTCATGAGAGTTAGTAAGTGCTTTAAGGGATGTGTTATAGTTTGATAGCTTAGGTTGGCTAATCAATAACACAAATATGCCATACTTATGATAAGCACATGAATTAAAGCGCTAATGACCATAAAAGAGGGATCATGATTTCATATGTGTTGAACTACATGATCTAGAGAGTGGATTTATTCTCTAAATTGTCACTTAACTTTTATATTTGCTTCTTTTTTCTTTTAGTTAGTTAGTTAATTCTCTAGCTAAACTTTCCATCGACTTTGGTTTAATTTGATTGAATAGAATTTTAAAATCATCAATTCCCTATGGATCGACCTGTATTCGCCATGTGCTACATTCGTACACCGTGCGCTTGCGGTTATTTTTAATTTAAATTTGTTCGACGGTTTTCTAAACCGATAGAATTTCCGTCGACAAGCAAGTTTTTGGTGCCGTTTCCGGGGAGTTGTTTTGATTTTAATTTTCTATTCTTCGAATTATTGTTCTTTTGATTATATTGTATGTTTGTTTTGTGTTTTGAGTGCATTTAAAAAAATATTGTGTGTGTTTGATTTGTGCTTGCATTTATTTGTATGTTTGTAGTTTTTCATTTTGCATTTGCATTTCTATTTAAAAAAACATACAAAATTTCAAAACAAAAACAAAAATATTTTATTTCCTATTCATTTTCTTTACAATTTCAGTTACAATTTTCCATTTCAACACACAATCTGTTTTTCTACATCATTTCTGGCCATACTATTCACTGTTTTCTACCATTTCACTGTGCACCGTGCACACAGCCTGCACACACCCTCCTGAGCACTTCACCTCACCACAAACACTTCTGTTTGCCACAATTCTATTACCACTGCCTCTATTACCACTTATGCTTGCCAAATTTCCGCCATAACACATCTCCAAAACTGCTTCATACCACAGTATAACCACCACCCAGCTTCCATTTGCCTCAACCATCTCCATATCTTCCCTCAACATTACAACTGCTCCTCCTCGGCCATTCAACCCATCACAATTCCACTGCAACTCAACAAGCTTCCATACTCAACCACTTCAATCCCACTACCTTGCTCAAGGTCACTTCACCACTTCATTTACATTTACAAACTGTCAACAGACCCTTCACCACTTTAACACCTTCACCTCTACAAAACACTGCTATCTCCCACAAACATTTTCAACCAAAACCTGCATCACAAACACCCCTTGCCACTTGAAGACAACTTCAAAACTGCAGCTATATTAGCCTACAAACCACTTGCCTCACTACCTTCTCAACATCTCCCTGTCATTCACCCACATCAATTTCAAGCTTCCATCACTGCACCATTCAAACATCCATCTGCACACAATACATACCCACAGATCAACATACACATCACCTTACTACTGCTTCAAGCCCCTGCAAAAGCATCACCGGCCTCTGCCCTATCACCACTATCCAGACATCGCCAACAGCCTTACAACAGACCACCATCAAAAAAAAAAAATTCCCAAACCTCAACTGAAATCGCCACCACCACTGCAAAGCCTCCCAGAACTGCCGTAGTTATCACCAGAAAACTGCTCACCCATCTTCATTTTTAGAACTGCCATACTAACCTATACCACTTCATTACAGTGCCACCGCAATTGCCTGACATCCTCCAACCAATTCACTCACAAACATTTCCCTACCTCAACTCAAAACCACCTCAGCAAACATCCGCAGCAACTTCAACTGCGCATTCATTTCTCCCTCAATCGCTAGAGCAAATCACCCATCAAACAAATCGCTCACTGCTGCTAACATCCTCTACCTTGAACCCCATGAACTCTCATCTACACCACTGCTTCACAACTGCTTGCTTCGACCACATAGCATATACGAACTGCTTTCCACTACCATCCCCAATCACTTGTGACTGTACTTCAAACCCAGTCGACAATTCAAGAAGACGTCACGCGACCTTCATTCATCGCCCACCATTCAAATCCCTACCCAAATCCCTTCAACTTCGCGAATCCAAGTCGAGCACGATCCAATTTCGCGAAACCACACGAATCTCGCATTTCTAATTTGAATCGCGATTTGAACAAGAGGAAAACCATTGGAGTAGCGATTTTAACATATAAGCGAACGTTTTGTGTTGATTTCTTGTTTTGCTTTACAGAGTGGTTTTTGTTTTATAAAGTGATATTGGGCTTGTGAAATTAAGTTGGGCCGAACTTTGTTTTGTTTGAAGATATTTGGTTTGTTTTATTTCTTTTTCTCTTTTTTTTATTTTTGTTTTATTTTATTAGTGTAGTGAATTTGATTTCAAATTTTTCTTAGTTTTTTTTAACAAGTTTCGCTTTACTTAAAGTTTTCATTTTTCATTTGTTTTCACTTGGTTTAGTTTCCGTTTATTTTATGTTTCATTTGTTTTGTTTTTCCACTTGTTTTGTTTTCTTCTTCAATAAACATATTTAAAAAAAACCAAAAAAATTATATATATCTTATTTTTATTACAGGTTACCAAACCAGAATTTCAGAAGGAGAACTGCTACCAAAATAAATTGCTTCGCTTTGCGTGCCAAAAAAAAATGCTTGTTTGCTTATCTATTGTTTTATTAGTTTTGCATTGTTGGTTGTTTGCATTTGCATTTTATATAAAAAAATTCAAAACTCAAAAAAAAAACAAAACTCATTCGTAGTTGCGTTATTAATACACGTTTAATTTCTGCTTTGCATTTCATCTTAAAATTTGTTAATAATAACAGTTAGACATCGATAGCACATAATTGTATATTAACAATTTGTCTTCTTTGAACAATTTAAATTCTTGGTGTCTAGGCTACGGCAGAGCAATAATTAGTTATAAATATTAGGGTGATTCGTAAATATTATACTAATTGTTTCTCTGAAGGCACTTAAACCTTCGGCTGCATTGCTACGGTGATTCATGGTGCACCGATAAATCCTGTCCGTTACTTGGCTGGGAACTATCTTGTTGATTTAAGACAATTTGTGATTAAATAATTTTGGGTTAACTTAGGATAAATCATTTGCAACTAACCCTTGCATTCATTTAGTTGCATTAGTTCATGCATATTTAAAAAAAAAAAAAAAATCAAAATCCAAAACTAAAAAATTGTAAACATTCATTCTCCTTTGAAATTTTTAAATCCTTTTTCTTTGAAATTCCAAAAAAAATTAGAAAAACCAAAATCCAAAAAAAAATTATAAAACCTTTTCAAAAACAAAGAAAAAATTTGAAAACAGGAAAACAAAAATCAATTTCTCTTTGAAAAATAAATTTTATTTGTAAATATTTTTCCTTTATACATATATAAAAAATTCTTGAAAACGTCCGAGCTTCTTTTTCCTTACTCACTTGAATTTTACAATAGTTGTGAAAACCAATATAATCTATATGATTTCACTCCAAATTTGTACGGATATTTTAACAACAACTATTGTGTAAATAATTCGAATTTCAAACTACAAAGTTTTCAAAAAAAAGAACAACCCTCGAATCTCGAAAAAAGCATTTCATCTTTACTTGAACTCTCTATACAACAAAATCAAAGTATAAATGAATTGTATAATTCATATTTGTGTAATAACTCAAGTCAAGGATTTCAAAATTTGAATTCAATTCAAAATTCAAACGAGAGCGATTATAACCCATGCCAATTCAATTTCGAACTCCAAAATGAATTTCAAGCTCAACATGAAAATGGAAACAACTTTTCAAACGAATTTGGCAATGGGAATAATCTTGACTACGATACGAGTGAAATTTTTTGTTCTCAACAAATCCAAATTGAAAATTCTCAAGTTAATAACTATAAATTGGATTTTGTTGAGCAAATGAACGAAATTTACGATGATTACACGAATTTGTTGTTTGAAACATATATGAAACAACTATGATAAACGAAATCAAATTCCAATGTGTGATGAGTCAAGTGATAATCCATCTTTTACCACAATTGGCGATTTTCAAACAACAACTTTTGAAACTGAAAATAACAATCTTAATGAAGTTGTTGAAAACACGGTAATTGAGTTGGATTTTAATTCTTTTGAGTGTGAGAAACTCGATTTAAATTTCGATCTTCGTTTTTCTGAAAATTTGAATACAATAACTTTGGATTTTGAAATGGATATATGTGACGAAGTTGTTGATAATCCAACAAAGGATGATGAATTTAACGAACACGAGTTTTATGGAATTTATGTAAACGAGTCATTAAATTTTGATGGGGAAGATTTCAATCACCGTTTTGACTTTGAAATCGATAATTTGGAAGAAGTTTTCAATGATAAACTTGAATTTCAATTTGGTGGAAATAAATGTGAATTTCAATCAATTGTTTTATCAACCCCAAAAATCATTAAAAGCAAAACAACTCATTCAATTTTTAATAAAACAAAATTCGTTTTTCCAAATCGACAATCAACTTCGTAATCTTTTACAATTTGGTTTTTCGAGCTTAAGCTGTGTCTCGCATACTTGACGAGACAAATGAATCGGTTTTTAAAAGAATGTTTCATTTACTTTTTGACTGTAGACTTTCTCATCTCCTGTAAATAATAATCTTTTCGGTAAATATAGGATTTTGTTTTTATTTTTCTCCTTCCACTTGGGTTGACTATGGGGACACAGTCAAAATCAAGTGTGTGGGGGGGGGGGGGGAGACTCATCTTTATTTTTTCTATTTTTCATGGTTTATTTTTGATTTAAAATCTCAAAAAAAAAATGTTAAAAAAATCCGAAAAGCAAATTTTCTTTTGATTTATTTTTAAATGAAACACTGTAAGATAAATATATGGTTTTGGTTTATTAAACTGAAAATTTTGAAAATTTTATTTGTCTTAACAAAAATAAAAATGAAGTTTGATTACAAATAATAATGGTTTAACTAGTATATAGGAAGATTCATGCGCGTTAATTATGAAGTACATCCTAATTGAAAACCTTTGTCATAAAAAGTGGTTGATTTAAAGTAAATGATATAACATTTTTTTGTCTTCTAGGTTAAATGGTGCTAAAATGATTTTGCAAAACTCTCTCTCCCTTTTAGAAAAATAAATAAATAATAACATCCAAGTATTCACTCTCATTTAAAAGTCCTCACGGTTATGCATGGGTGAATTACTTGGAATCTTTGATTATGTGCTTTCATACTCATTTAAAAGTCATCACAGTTATGCATGTATGGAACACATGTAAAAAAAACCAGACTTAATAAAAACCACCTACGGTCAATAGGTGTATGCACGAAAGTGTGTGCACTCGCCATGCTCTGTACTCTCCTCACATAAGCCCGCAAGGCAGTGCATGGGTGGTATATCTGGCCTCAGTTTACCTGAGCTAGGTGTGTAATTTTTCTTGCAAATAATGAAAGAGCAAGCAATTGAAATCCTAGCACTATTTTTATTTATTTGATTTGATTGGTTATTGAAAAGAAATGAAAATACCACTTTGATAAACTTTGATAATCAACTAAGGATCCATTTCATAGTTACACTGTGTTATTAACCAAAACAACGAGTTAAACTATAGTCTATTTGTTATGATAACTTGATTTTTGTTGAAAATTTTGATGAGTAAATGACATAAATTTTCAAGATAATAACCAAAACCTATATTGAACTTATTCGTGTCAATTTAAAAATAAATCCTTCATTTGTAAATATTTTCAAAAAACTTGCATCCATCTCTTTGTAAATAAATCTTGCATTTTATAAATATTTTCAACCTGCATTTGGATTTTGTGGGTAGTATCCGCTGAAAACCCTCATGAGACAACACTCGTCCTACTGGGGACACCCAAAGGTTTAACGACTTGTCGCATACGCTCAATGCGATCATGCTCCCTACAAAAACGGATTTATCTTAGTTTTTCTTTATTCGAAGACGAATAAAAAGATAAGTGTAGGGGTATTTGATGTGTACGTAAATATGCATATTTTTACCACCATATTTATTCTATTTAAATTAAATAAATGATCATATTCAGTATTTTAATTTGTTTTAACCAAAATACATATTAATTACAAATTGTCACATATTCATCATCATCCAAGGGCAAAATAGTCATTTTTGTGCATAAATTAACTTGAGAAAATTTAATTAGAAATTTCCATACTATTCTGTAGGAATTTGATTTCAATTTCAAGTTGTTTCATGAAGAAGATATGCATGCACAAAAAGAACACAAAGGAATGAAGATGGAAATAATTCCAAGTGAAAATTATGGAGGACCCCACCTACCCACCACCTTAATATACAAGATAGAGGCTAATGCACATGCTTATGGAATTATTGGCTTCATGTATACTTAAATGGGGATTATGACAAGCTAATGATTATTTGGTGGCCACACTACTTCAAGGGCATTTTGGGCATTCCCTAAAAATATGAATTAGGGTTTCATACATGTATAAATACCCATATGTTTCATGTAATCTTATCATCTTCCTCTTCATTAGTTTAGGCTTAAAATAAAAGAAAAGCTTCTCTTTCTTTTCATGGCTACTTAGCCATTTATCTTTATGTAATTTCTTTTTTTTATGTAACTTCAATACATGTTCTTTTATTTTCCATGCTTATTTACTTTCATGTTGTAGTGTAGATTTATTTTTCATGCAAGTAGAATAGTTTTTCTTTATCTTGCTTTCTTTTTCTCTCATGTTGCAAGCTACATTTGTTGTTTTAATGACAAATATGAGAGGCTAAACCCCTTCAATTTAGGGGATAGTGAAGCTCTCTAATTATGTAGCTTCAACTATTTGTTGATTCATGCTCTCTTTTTGTGCTTAATGATGATGATAGAAATGGTTTAATTGTTATTTTTGGTTTGAATTTGATATCCTATATTGTTGACATCAAATAGGCTATGCTTAAACAATCACTAACACAAATGCCTCTTCATCAAAATATGATTATGGCATTAGAAAGTGATTTGAAATTCAAATTTGATGGTCTATATTTCTAATCAATAGTTAATAGACCATACTTAAAATAGATTTCATTTTCATTTTCTTTGTCAAGTTTCATGAGAGTTAGTAAGTGCTTTAAGGGATGTGTTATAGTTTGATAGCTTAGGTTGGCTAATCAATAGCACAAATATGCCATACTTATGATAAGCACATGAATTAAAGCACTAATGACCATAAAAGAGGGATCATGATTTCATATGTGTTGAACTACATGATCTAGAGAGTGGATTTATTCTCTAAATTGTCACTTAACTTTTATATTTGCTTCTTTTTTCTTTTAGTTAGTTAGTTAATTCTCTAGCTAAACTTTCCATCGACTTTGGTTTAATTTGATTGAATAGAATTTTAAAATCATCAATTCCCTATGGATCGACCTGTATTCGCCATGTGCTACATTCGTACACCGTGCGCTTGCGGTTATTTTTAATTTAAATTCGTTCGACGGTTTTCTGAACCGATAGAATTTCCGTTGACGAATAACTGTTAATTCTAAGATTAACCCATTAAATTATTAAATTGGGAATTAGGAATAATGGATCTTTTGTTATCTAATTGCAATTGACATATGTAAATTGTAAAACTATAAATCATACGTTAAAATTGGATTTGAAACATATAATTTTCCAATTTTAATAATGAAATTGCTGTGGAAAATATAATAAAAATATGACAAAAAGACTAGCCCAATTGAAACAAAAATTAAATGTAAGACAATGGATTATTTTGCTTAAAATAGGTATCTTGAAAGATGTCTGGATTGTAAGCAATCGACCTAAAACTAGCATATGTCGACTGTCATAAGTCATTTTAGACTTAGCAGAGTGTTTGAGGCCTTTAAGCCGATAGGTGTATGAACCTTGTTGTTCTTTAAATTTCTTGATTGGCGTAGACATGTTTATGTGTTCTTATTTGAGGTGGCAAACTTAGTTTGCGTTTCCTATCATAGACTAGGATTGGGAGAATCATTGAGACATGCAACTTATGTTGCAAAAGGTGTGCATGGAAGTTGGGATCGGATTACTGATTGTTAGTCGAGGTGTTGAGATCGGATTACTGGTCTTTAGTCGAGGTGTTGGGATCGAAAACTGTGCCGATTATGTATTCTCAAAGGCTCGTATGGGATTTAGATGTTAAAAGCTTGGTGATGCCCGGTACCAGTAGGAGTTAGGCGTTGTAATTCCTGGATGTACATAAGAGGCATTTTTTCGCTAGGATTAAGAGGTTGGGCCCAAGTGCATACAATGAGTCACTATGCGAGTTCGCATGCGTGTTCTTCCTTTCCAAGCCTAGTATGAGTTATAATGGGATAGCAGTTCCCAAAACTGGATGATCAGTTAGTGAGGTATGATCCGTTGTTATTCCATGATGTTAGGCTGTTGACCTTTGATATGAAACCTTAGGCATGTGATCGTAGGTGCACAGACACTATACACATACTTTATATCACCTAGAGTGGATATGGAGTCAGTTTTATTTAATTTTCATGTTAGTCTTGTTCTCATTCACTTGACATATGTCAGATCCATTCCATTTTTCACCCACCACAAGTAGACAGAGCAGCCATTGACAATTCCACTGCTGCCTTCGGATTATCATGCTTGGAGTCTAGTTCTATTTTATCCTTTATCATGTATTTCCTATCAGTACATTTTCTCTTTCAATACATTTCTTATGAGGTATTATTTTTATGATATATTGATGTATGATAATCATATATATTATTGTGCACTTATTACATTTTGTTCTGAATTCGGCTTTGATACCAAGCTGTGACGCCCCACCCCGAGACCCACATTAACAAAGAAAATTACATTGTAACTCTGTCTGCTAATGCAGAGAATTGGGATGGTTAAGGGCGACCATCATAGTCTTGGATTAGATAACAGCTAAGTATGTCAGTTTTTGGCACTTTTTTCCATTTTTCACCTCGAGTATTCGACATACTTAATTCCTATCCAATACACTACTATAGTGGCTACATGATCGATCAGAAACAAAATACAATAGCTACAACAATCACAGTCACAAAACAGCAACACATAATACATATACATATCCATACATCAAATGTAATACAACCCATCACAAGTGGTATTCAACCATGATATATACATACATCCCATAAAAGAATATACATCATATAGTCCCAACCCAAAAGATTACTACACAAAAACAATGCTATAATCCCAAAGACGATGGAGAAGACCCAAAACAAAAGGCTAGCAAAGGTCCATAAGATAAGCAAGACCAAAAGGTAAGCAAGCTAAGAGTCCCACTGCCTAACCTGCAACTCGGCCTGACCCAAGTAATAAATACACAGGTCAGGCTAGCTAGAACTTGATATTAGTACAAGATAAGAGAAATATAAGTGCATAAGGTAAACCTTCCTTTAATTAGAAAGGAATGATATAGTTAAAGTTCTATTTACAATGTAAAGAGTGAAGGTCTAATAATATCTTATGGTTACTCAGGAATAAGCTTAACTCAACATAAAGGATTCACATTCATGGGTAACCAATATAAGTACAAGCAAGCAACACAAAAGCCATAGGAGAAAACATCAAAATCTCTAAAAATTCGAGTCTCATGGAACTCTAAAAAGGGTTCAAATCTCATAAAAATGAAATCACCATATATACATAACATCTCATTTAGCTCTAGACTATCGATGTAACAAAGCTATCTCAAAATGGTGAAATCATAAGAAAACTCAGATTGGCCAGATTCCCGATTGCAATGCCGAAGCAATGCTGCACATGCCAAACTCTTGTCCAATGCTATTTATAAATTTGGTACCTATCTCATGGACCCGAAGGTCATACTCATGGTGACCGAAGTCACATAACTTGTGGTGCTCGAAGTCACATATCTCAGATGACCCGAAGGTCTATAGCACTGGGATACTCGTGGATGTGTCACAAACTCCCAGAAAGGAACCCAAAAAGTGTTAACGTGCATCCCATACCGCACGTTCGCATGGTTTACTAACTGCTAGTTAACTCCACATCATAAAAATAAAATCTCAAATCTTAGAAATGTAAGAATACTCATTTATCTTGCCTCGTATCATCGGCTAGTGCAAATAAATCTCATAATGTTTTCTCGTAAACCATAATCCCCGAAAAGCGAAATCTCATCTCAAGACTCATCTCGTCTCATCGAAGAGTAAAACAACATCTATAAGTGGATATCATCGATTATTACTCCTATAATAGGAGATCTCGAAGGTCTCAACTCGTGAAATATAGGCTAACTCGGATAATTCCTATAATAGGAATTAGAATCTCAAATATCAACTCAAAATACAATAAACAAGATGTTTCGATCGTACAAGTCCAGAATTAATCGAAAAAGCAAATTCACATGTCTCAGACCACGTGTTTTACTAAATAGTTTAATTCTCTTTCTCATACGTCCAAAAAGTGCAAAAACGTGTATATTTATACATGAAATATATTTTAGCGAAATCGGGATTTGAAATAAATTTCAGAAAATATTTAAGAAATCGACTTTGAAAATCTCTTTATAATTTAGAAATATTAATTATATCATGTTTTATATGAAATCACTTTGTAAAATATATTTCTTAGAACAACAGATAGACTATAAACACTTCTGGAAAAATAGTTTGAAAATATATGCACGTGTGCTCGGAATCACAATGAAAACATCACAGAATGAATCATCAAAATTCATTAAAATCCCAATAACGGATTCATAAAAATCCTTGCTTCTATATAGTAGAAGGAATCCAAAAATAATCACAAGAAGCATGGTTTATCCCCTGAATAAGATAATACAACACTCAAGGTCTATATTAAAATTTATCATGAAAACCTTGCCCGAACAATACAAGACAATATATGATTCGATACTATAGCATATGTAATATAAAGATCTCAATAATTGCACTGAAATGAGCATCAAAACCATGCTCGTAAAACACAAGAAAAAGCACCAAAAACTGGTGCAACAATTCAAGATACACAGGAACCTGAGCGTTTTGCCCAAGCCTGTGTTTTGTTTGGCCTGTTTTCCCCTTTTAAATATATAGTTTGAAAAAATACAAAACACAAAAGTTGTAGAAGATATCCTAAGATTTCCATAACATAAAAATTATTGAATTCCGATAGGAAGTGAAAAGGTTATGGCTAAAACAATTCTAAGATCTGAATTTCACTACTTCTATCATTTTGGTCTTGGGACAACAACCTTAGATTGAACTTTCGACCATGTAAATTTCAAAATTTAACCAAATACAACACATAAAAGTTTAATGTGATTCTCTTGACTTGAAATTAGAAAAAAAATCATCAAAATTGGACTTACGGATCAAAAGATACGGCCAAAACAATTCTTAGATCAACGATCATTGTTGCTGTCGTTTTGCTCTCGGGATAGCAACAAACTAACATAGTTTTGACCAAGCTAACTTGAAAATTTCAAAAAGCGCATAACATAAAAATCAAAGGCAATTTTCTTAGCTTGAAACCAGAAAAAGAATCACAAAAATTAGACTTACAGATCAAAAGATACGGCCAAAACAATTCTTAGATCAATGATCATTGTTGCTGTTGTTTTTCTCTTGGGATAGCAAAAAACAAACACAGTTTTGACCAAGCTAACTTCGAAATTTCAGAAAACTCAAAATATGAAACTTTTAGTAGAAAGTCTATACTTTTCGAAACATCTAAAATTATTGAATTTGGATAAGAAACGTGAGAGATATGGCCAAATTCGTTTCAGCTTAAATCTCAAAACAAATATTACTATAAATGATTTTTTTTTTGGCCAACTTCTCACAAGCTTATCATTTTCAGCTAGCAAATTCATGAGCATGAACTCACCTTAGCGATTTAGCAAAGATTTTGATAACAAGCAGTGAACTTTGAAGAAGAATTGGAGCTTCAAAGACCTGTAAAAGCTAAAACAAAGACATGCACATCAAAAAAAATTGATTACAGACAATTCATACATAATTCTAAGATTATTGATGAAATCTTTGAGTATTGGGGGAGATTGCCTTCTCTTATCTCTATTTGCTTGACTAGTTCTTGAATTTGTAGAAATTTTGAGTGGAAGTTGATTTATATGAAGGAATCCATTGATTTTCTTTTTTTCTATTTTCTGTATACGGATGTTTTGAGAAGGAAGATGAAATTAACGTACAATTAATTTCCTCTTACCAGAAATCTCTAGATAATGAGTGTTGGGTTCTAAATCCTTACCCAATCAGCCCAAGACTTAAATACTTAGTGAAAATATAGAGCTATGTACATATTTATCCTTTTTTAACACTATATATATATATATATATATATATATATATATATATATATATATATATCAATTTTCACATTTTAAAGTCAAATAAAAATCTATACAACAAATGTTTGTAACTAAAATTGTTATTATAACAAAATAAATTTAATTTCAATAATAAAAAGTTAATTTTATAAATAAAACCCTATTTCTGACAATATTTTATAATTTACACAATTTTAGTGTAAAAACACTATTTTTAATGCAATAACTTAAATAAAAATTTCTTTCTTGTCAAATAAATTGCAATAGATCATTCTAACACGTTTTAATCATCAAAAAATTATTTTCAAACAATATTTCGTCTTTTATTTTAAGTAAACACATAATTTCTTCATTTTTCCTCCTTTTAAAATCAATAAAAGGTTAATATTGATAATGTTTTTCAATATTGTTGTATTTACCCAAATAAAATTGCACTTCGATTATTTAATGCTCAAATTCTCAAAATAAAGTTTTAAAACTTTATTTTCATCACTTTAGACTTATTTCAACAATTTAATGTTGAAATATATCACCTAATATTAGCTCTAAGCTAATAAATACCTAATATTTCAATTTATTTAAACCAAATACTTATCTAATCAATATTTAATCCCATATTTATGCCCAATTAAACAAAATAAAGTTCCAAACTTTATTTTTCTCGTTTTATTTACAAAATTCATTGTTTATTTCAAATAAAAAATTTAAAATTTCCAATTATATTTTAGTTTACAATATTAAATTACAACTTCCGTTATAATTTAATATATGCAGGTAATCTCCAAACAAGGTTGTTATAGACATTGAAAATCTGATCAGAAAATGTGCAATAACAAAATCAAAATAATATACATAAAATTTATTCATATCAAATTTGCTATATAATTTTAGTATATATAACAAACAAAACCAGACCAAAAAACACAGGGAATTGAAAAAAAAACAAAATTATAACCTATGTAAAAATTTCAAATTGTGTGATCTTTTGAAGGATAAAACAATCTGCATTTGATAGTGAAAAATTATAGCAGTGTACTTGATTGTCAAATAATAATAAGACCATAAAACAAAAAACAAATGGTTATATTCACCATGATGCATAGTAAGCAAGGTAGTTCTTATCTGCAGTATGCAAATAACTTATCAACATCAATGTATTGTGAAATATTTATGAAAATGGATCCAACTATAAACATATTTTCTAATTTATACTAAGCATTATTTTTAAGTGCGCAGATCAAGAGTTGAAGGCCAACTCAAACTATTGTAATAGTAGATGAGTACTTAACAAAGCAAAAATCAAATATGAAAATTTAGAAGAAATATGAAAACATACCCCATATTTTAGAATTTGTCATGTGCACATATTCTTTGGCTCCACCATGGCCAAACAGTTATAGTATTGGCAATAACTTTATCAAAACCCTAATCATATTCCTCAGCCATCGCCGGGCTCTCTGGCCACCGTCTCCACCCTAGCTCTGGTCCTGACTGCCTCATTTCTCCTTGCTTTCCTCTTCTCTTAGCCTTTCGTATGGCCTCCCACAACCATACTAGTCATCAGCCTTTCCCACCCCATGATCCGCCTCTAATCACTCTTGATCCACCGCCTGGTTTCCCGACGATAGCTTCTCATGAATTCCTCTCCCCAATAGATGATGGTTTTATTCCAATAAGGTCCAAAAATGGAAACGCCAAGAGAAATTCACCCCGCAGCCTTCTTCAACTAATCGCGCCTCTCACCATGTCTAGACGAAGGCCTCGCGACCCTCCCAACATTCAAATGCACAACACAACGTTGCCTGGTCTAATAGAAATCTTAACCGTCCCATACAATCTGAGAATGGAACTGCTACAAACAGATGGAATTTCTTTACCATGTCTAGTCAGGCGTGGAATGAAGTTGTTAAGGGTAATAATATCCCAATCTATGATCCTTTGAAGTTTTATCAACCCCGATAATTTAACTCGATGCAATGTGCCAAAATGTCTAATGAGGTTGTTCCGGATGTGAGTATACAGTGGGATAATGCCATAGTGATATATGTGGTTGGCCTTAAACCATACTACACTTACTTCAAAGACTATATTACTAGAGTATGGAAGCCCGTTGAGGACTTTTTTATTTATTCAAAGGAGAATGGATTCTATGTTATTAAATTTAATAATAAGCAAGATTCTGATAAATTCTTAGAAGGAGGTCCCTACTATTATAATAAAAAGCTTAAGATGATGAAAAAATAGTCGCTTGGGATGAAACTTAACAAAGAATTGCTCCATTCTATTCCGATCTAGGTTCGTTTTCCTAACTTACCTCTTGATTATTGGATGGAAGAGGGGATTAATCGTATTGCCTCGGTTCTTGGATCACCTATTAAATTAGACAAAATTACAGAAAGTATAATTAAGATTTCTAATGCTAGAGTTTTAATTGAAACCAAGAACATCTATGAATTTCCTAACAAGATTCCTATCCTATAGGAGACGGATGAAATCATTTGGCAGAAGGTAACATATGAATGGAAACCGGCTATTTGTTCTAATTGTTTTAGTTTTGGCCACTCGGAGTCAACTTATTAAGGTATGGAAACATAAAACATCTCCTCAAAACTAGCCAATAGACAATAATGAAAAGAATATTGATGATAGTATTCAAAAAGACAGCAATGAGTATTCATTGTATAATAACATAAGGATGGAATTGAATACAGATTTTCCAGTCTCGGAAGATATAAGCCGGATATTCAAAACAACAGTCAGATTTATATCACAACAGAAGAAAACGTGGTTGATGAACAAAATGTCTAGTCGATTATACAGTCCTCGACTTTTATTTCAGATTCAAAACAAGAGACTATATCTTCTACAGTTCATGACAAGAATATGCAGACTTTTAAGAATTACAAAGAAAAAGAGATCTCTAATGCATCGTATAAAGATGATATGCTACCTACTGTGCCTGTTGAGATGTCCACCTTGAATGTAACTACTGATTGTGTTATGGAAGCTCAGCAAACTGAGAATCAAGGTCTCGCTAGATCAAAACCTACTCGAAAATACAGACCAGAGGAAGCTCCGTTTAAGTTTTTTGCCACTACTTCATCATATGTTATTGAAAACCCTACTTGGAATATGTTAGTTTCTCAGCAGAAAGGAAAAAAAGACTAAAAAACCAAAGACAATGGGGACTGCTATTTCCCCTATTGATAGTAGCATTTCAGGGAATAGTTTATAGATGGAGTTCCTCTTTTGGAAAATCCGAGGCATGAATGCCTCGACTAAGCAGGTGGAAATTTTACATTCGTTGCACTCTAAAAGATTTTCTTTTATAGGCATTCTCGAAAATAAGCTATCTATAGAGAATATTGAGAAATCCATGTCCAAAGTCAATAACAATTAGAAATACTCACATAGTATTTCTACTGATCATAAATTAGAATTTTAATTATGTGGGATTCTTCACAATGGTTGAACATTTTATTACACTCTAATGATCAATTCATATCTTGCTTCCTTCATAATGCGAGTGGTGTTAGTATCTTGTGCTTGACGATCTATGCTTTTAGTGATGATTTTAAGCGTGCGAAGTTATGGCATTATATTACCAAGCAATCTAGAATTTTCAATCTCCCATGGATTGTGGTGGTAGATTATAATTCTATTCTATCGTCCGAATATAGAATTAACAACGGTTTTTGCAATTCGATGAGGGATAAGGATTTTATTGATTGTATTTCGTCATCTAAACTTATGGAACCTAATTTTACTGGCAACTACTTTACTTAGAGAGGTGGACAAAACTTCTCTATTCATAGTAAAATTGATCGTGCTTTTATCAATTCTCTTTGGATTAATTTGGTATTAATTTTGGCAATCATTCCCTATTTCTCCTATTTATGTCAAGCTCATGATAAATGATACTAGGAAGAAAAAAAAATACCTTTTCAAATATAATAACTCCTGGCATCTACGAGCAGGATATTATTCTTCCCTTCATGATGCTCTGTCATAGGAATTTTTGGTAACCCCCTTTATGTCCTCTTATGCAAGCTGAAAACAGCAAAATCAGCTTTGAAAATTTGGTTAAAAAAACATAACATTCATACAGTGCTTACTTAAATAAAAGAAGAGGCTAATGCAATATATAAACTGCTTGTCCAAAATCCTATAGATGAGAGTTTAAAAGAGCAATACTCTTTGAAAACTTCTCAGATCCACTCTATCATTGGAAAAATGGCAATTGATAATGAATAGAAAATGAAGATTAATTGCTGGTTAAAGGTGACAAACCAACAAATTTCTTCTGCTGTAGAATGAATGTTCGAAATCCTTATCGAAGGAGTAATTACACTCTAAATTTAGATGGGTCAAAGATTTTAGCATTAGAAAAATTAGCAAAGGAAGCAATTAATTATTTTTCTATTCTGTTTTCTACATCTCAGGATAATGTTCAATTTCTACGCATTACTTGTAAGAAATCCTATCTGAAAATGCTAGAGAATATTTGTAACGACTCGTAAATTTTAACTGTTCTTATAACGTAATTAACTGAATTTTTGTGAAATTTTAAATGATTGAATTTGGAAATAAAAATTTGATATTTGGAATACGTCAAATGAAACATAGCAAATGGAAAATTTTCATCAGATAATATGGAAATTTATTTTATTATGCAATTTTATTTATTTTAAATCAGTTAATATTAAATGATAATAAAATATTTTCCAAACCTGAATATTTTTACATAATAAAAATATTTATCATTTTCTGAGTGAAATGTCATAATTTGTTTGTTCAAATTTGGATCTCTTTAACCCTGTTTATCTTATTTTCTGCATATTAGTAGCATTTTTGGTCCCGAATATCAACTTTTGATAGCATGATCATATTGTCGATATTTGTGTACCGTTTTGATCGTCTCATCGTACTGATCTCCGCAGTATATCATTTATATGCTTTGGAGTCCGATACACGTCGAAATCGGTGAAACGATCAGTCCTAGTAGTTCCTCGTTTTGAGCCTTTTCACTTTCGTAAGTCCATTCATATATCCACCTGGTGAATTCAAACTGCCATCTGCTTTTCCGTATTCCCAAAATTATTATTTGACTTTTGCCATTTCTACCATTTCAAATTATTTTGCTGATTCGTCCATTTCAAAATATATGGTATTCTGTCTTATTTTCCAAAATATATAATACTATTTATATATATATATATGTTTTAATTGCTAAAACCTATTCATCTTCAAAACCGTCCTCGTCCTTCGAATTCCCTTCCCAGATCCTCCACCGTGCAGCCTCACCACTGCCACCTATTGGCAACCGATTGCCTCTCCTCTCTCCACCCTCTTCCAACTCACGTGGTCAAACCCCAAGCCCAGGCTGAGCCACCTCATTCTTCTTTCCTCCACCATCCCCTTCCATTATCTTGCAGTGACAACTACGGCTGCCCCTTTGCCACCGACACAGCCCACTCACCAAACGTCACAATCACCTCAGCCACTTAAACTTCCCCGTGTCGAGCCTGTTCTCCTTCTCCTACCTCCACCGAAACCATCCCAAGCACCTCAACCAATAGCCATGCCGAAGCAACCCCAGCCTACCCGAACTTCACCACATGATAGCTCCATACGTGAACAACTCTGACCAACCACCAAGTGTGCCGAGATTTCCACCCACCTTGCTCTTCTCTTGCGTTTATAAGAAGGTATATAATTTATATTATGTATATATATGGGTATTATATATATTGCATAACTTTGTCTTTTTTTTTCTCCTAAAAATATATATGTATATATTTATGTCTGCAATATCTAATATATATATGTGTGTGTGTGTGTGTGTGTGTGTTAGTTTGTGTCTATATATATATATATATATATATATATGTTTATGTAGGTGTTGTATGAATATTGTTTATGATGGTGTTTTGTGAATAGATATGTTTATATATTAGTTCATATATATGCTGCTAGGTTTATGTATATAAGTCTATAATTGTCTGTTTGAGTTCATATATGTATTGCATATATTTATGGTTAGTTACTCTATTGTATATGTTATTTATTTGATAGTTTACGTAAATGTATATACTGTTTTATACATAATTTGTAGGTAATGTGAGTCAGTACATTTCAGATTTTGAAGCATATCTATAATATACTAATTATTTTAATATAAACTATTTGAACTTATAATTATTTTTAATATGCTAACTATTTTATTATATATACATATATATGTGTGTGTGTATATATATATTAATATCTACACTGAAGTGGAAAGTATTATGGTTATTTTAATGTATATAGATTTAAATTATAAGTTTATATAAGTTATATATATTGATTTTTATAAAGTATTGATTTTGTAATAAAGTAATTTTTTCATACTTTCATTTGTATGTATATATTTCAATAAAGTAAGTTTATATGGTTTCTATAACAATATACCGATGCTGTGTTAAAAGAATGTGATGTATATATATATTTTTATACTTATAAGCTTACATATGATTTGCTGAGTTCATGTATAATTTAAGTTATATTGATTTTATAATTATTGATTTTTAAACATAGTAAGCATGTAAATTTATACCTATTTTTATATATTGGTTTATGTAGATAGGTAGATTTGAGTTTGGTTTTCACACACACACAAAGGTGTATATATATATGTTTAAAACTGATTTTTGAATTATATATGTATATAAATCATATTTTGTTTTAGTTTATATCAAGTTGATTTATTTGTTCTTATCGATTCCTATTTATCAGCTTCCCTGTCAGATCCGTGTTCAGCCTACTTTGCTTTGAAATTCGTTGTTTGATCGAGCGATTATCGAATTCGTAATTTTTCCCATGTGTTTGTCCTGTCTTCTCTAGCCTCGAAAGGTCAATTACTCACGATTAACATTCTTTTATTTATTAAATTTAATTTCGCTCGAAACAACAATTGAAATATGTTGCTAAATTGAACTGTTAAATTTATAATTGCTATATATATATATATATATATATATATATATATATAATATGTCATTATCTATAGCTGTTCACCTGTGAGATATGACACCACATCCTGTTGTTTATATTTGATTTGATTTATCACCGATGATATATGTCTATTGTTGATATGTTATATTATTATCATATTTTTGTTCTCACTGTGCAAGTTCCCTGGTAATTTAGAATTCCCTATGGGTTGAAATGATACATACCCGAACGATCTTGTAGAATATGAGAAAATCGTGATGGGTGGAAATGATAAACCCAAGCGATATTCATTAATTTTGGTTTTGAGATTGCGAGTTGAAATGATATATACCCATAGATATTTAAATTATGGATTGAAATGATAAATATTCGTATCACTTGACCATAGGATGGAAAATTATATACGGACACCGTTGGTCTATATTTTTGAAGATGATTTCCAAAGTTTTGAAAGTAAATATATGGTTTTTAACATATATTGACTTTAAAAATATAATATATAAATGCTATTTTTATATATGTCAAAATTTTAGATTTTCTAAAATAGTATGTTTCGAAAGCTTAATTTATAAGTTAGTTTTGAAATTATAAATTAAATCTTATTATTAAATTTTACTTAAATTTTATTACTTTCAAACATGTATAAATAAGATTTTATATAAATAAATTTAATAATAAGATTTAATTTAATAAAATTTAATTTAAATAGTATACAATATGTTTAAAAATATTTATTTAAAAATTTATATTAATATTTTAAAATAGATTTATAACTTTAATACTAAGGGTTGGAAAGATAAATTAATGTTGAATTGGAATTTAAATTTGTTAATAATTTAATTTAAAAAAGTATTGATTTAAACTTATTAGTTTTGAGATTTTGAAAATATATGATTATAACTTGATTCATAACATGATTTGATAAAAAGTGATTAAACGAATATTCTCAATTTTTTAATAAAATTAAGATTGAGTATTTAATTTTGATTTAAATATATGAATTGGGATTTAAATAAATTGTTATAAAAATGGTTAAAGGAGTAATTTCAATTCGAATAAATTTAAAGTTAAATGTCGAAATATAAAAGAAATTTATATTGTAAACGTTTGAATATTTAAACTTGAATTTTTGGAACTTTAAATTGAAATGGTTGAACTGGAATTGATTTAAATTGAAATTTTGGAATTTGAATCGATTTGTGAAATTGGAGAAAACTAGCTTAATATATAAATTATTTTAATATGTATAATATTTCAATCTATAACTATTTTAATATATACATTATCTTCAGTGTCTAAACTGTTTAAGTTAAAAGTGTTATGATTTCCAAAGTGTTATGATTTCAAAGTGTTATGATTTTGAAACTATTACATTCTGAAATGAATATTATTTAAAGTGAATAATGATATCAAAATTGATATGGTTTTGAAATGAATATGATATTTTGATATGAAGTATGAACTATTTGAAATGAAATGACCACGGTGTGAAATAAGCGTTTGGTTGTTAAAGAGACTAGGATCAGATATTATCATACTCTCTACCAATATCGAAAACACTTTGACAACTGTGTACGTAGTGGAGATTCCAGAATGAAATAGGATGGTTTGGCGACGATTCTATATGGTATTTACATAGCCTTGACTCCCGTGAGTCAGCTTGATGTGGCTAAAACAGGAGCTATACCGGGCCAAGTGGGGTCATTCCCCCTATCGGACACATTTCATCGATACCATTCTATTGCTTTTGTGATTTGATTGGGTATACCTTTGATTTGGGAGTGTGTCACGAGGTGGGTGGCAGTAGTTGCTATGCGTTACTACCATTCCGAGAGTGTAAATGATATATCTACTCTGTCATTGCCTCGAGCGCCTTATCGCATGCCATATCACGCCTTCTACGAGTTTGGCTTGTACCGTACCTATGGAGTGCCCTCTGATAGCCCTCCAAATTAGGGAGGAGTTATTGTACTATATAGATTATGGGAATATATAAATTGTGTTAAGAAGGATAAGGGTAACGCTTTAACGCTATTTTAAAACTTTTACTTTATTGATAGACATATTATAATAGCGTATATTACTACACAGTAGATAGTTCCACAGATCCTTAGAGGGTGGTTATCCCAAACATCCTTTAAGTTACTTGTATTTCATTTGACATTTCACTTGAGTTGAATTTATTAATATAAGAATGTTAATCCTGACTCGAGTGTTTTATGTTTTGCTTTACGCTCGGGTCAGACTAAGTGTCACAGCATTTGAGACTCACCTTTGGAGCTTTGCTTGAAGATCCATCTATATCTATTCAGCTTTTGGCTATCTAGTTGTTTGTTCATACTTGTCATCTGTTTGTTTCCGATACTATATTGTATTTGAGATATTCTGTTATATTTTATTTCAAACTCTGCTATTTACATAGTTCTTCATGAACTACTATTTATCTATTCCACTTCTTATTGTTATATTACTCTGTGTCTGTGATTCTATGATTAATTTATTTACCGTATATGCTTACTTTTTCCAAATATAAATTAATAACCTGACATTTTGAGCAATTCAAGTCGGACATGTACGAATGCGAATGGTTCAAAATAACAGGTCATTACAGTTGGTATCAGAGCTTTGGTTTTAGGCAAAGCTTAGCATATAAAGTAAATTTAATTACAGAATCACCTTCTTCCAAGTTTGAATTTCTTCACTTTGATTCGATTTCCTTTGAATTTTGGAACCCACCCCTTTGTTTGGAAATCCATTCTTGTCTCTCCCTATTCGAGTTCTTCTTGATACTGGAGCATCCTATAGCTCCATGTCTGTTAAGACAACCTTAGTATGATTAGTAAAGGGGTGAAACTCCTTTACAACAGGCATCGATTCACCAGAGACTTCTATATCCTCGGTTTAGATGCTATTATTTCCTACAAAGCCCGAACTGTCTCTAGTAGACGATTAGGGTAATTCTTGTAATTTTAACTCCACTCCAATAATTAGAGATTATCGCGATATTGGGTGAAGTCACTTCTCCGCCCCTTCAAGCAGGAAATTGAATTTCCACATCAATCTTATTTCTGGAATTTTGGTAGACCCGGTTATGGTCGTCGTAATTATTATAAGTCTATCCATCTTTTTTTTTTGTTGTAATTTAGTTATTTTATTTTCCTTTCGAGTCTATCTTCGTGGTTAGAATTTTTCTTTGACTAGGATTCATTTAAATTTGAATCCTATCCTTGTTTTGAAATCCATTTTTTGGGTCATCGTGCGAGGGCGCGTATTTATAATTAAAAATGTTTTATATTGTGTTGTTTGAATTGTTAAGTTTGAATTTTAGGTTTTGATCGATTCGTCTAGCTAATGTTATCGATAGGAATTCCAAAACACTTGAACAGAGCAAACTGACAAAATATTATTTTCAAAAGTAGGTAAATGAAATAATTTTATGTATGACTAAATTATATATATGTAAAAGTATAAATTTCGAAATTTGATAGTTAAATGAATTGGGTGTTAGAAATGATAAAATTTGATTATCATTTATTGTTTTGAAAACCATTGACTATTGCAACATGATATAAATAAATGAAATTATAAACATAGTTTATAAATTGATTTGGAATTGAAATGAATTTAAATTAAGAATTTGAGAATCTAAATTTTCGGTGTTTTCCAAATTTGGTCTTCAAAGTTTTGAATTTATATTAGTTGAAAGTGTCTTCGAATCTAAATTGTTTCCAAAGAATAATTTTAAAAGAAGAAACCAATACTCTCCTCTTTTGTCGCTGGAAAATAATCTCATTGATGACTGCAACATCATCAACATTCATTTTCGGGTCTCAAAGTGGAGAGACCACTTTGTAGCTTGGCTACACTACCGTTTGTCTGGAAAAATGTATTTGATTTAATTTCCTTGTGCATAATTTGATTTATAATATATATATGTATATATGTATATAATTATTTCAAAATGGTTAAAGTGTAACCGGAATTTTAACTCCTAAATTTTATGTTAAGCGATAATTTTCAATTATTGAAATTTGCAAAATTTTGAAAATTAAAGAATCTGAAAGAGAAATGAAAATTTAACAACTTAAAAAATAAAATAGAAAAAAATTAATTTGTATAACATTCACATTCCTTCTGAAACATGGATAACTTACTTGAATTATTTAAAAAGTAAAATGTTAATGTGAGTAAAATTGCGTTTATACAAGAGAATACTTAAGTGGAAATTTACCAAACTAAAATTTGTTAAAAAGAGGTGTTTTAAATAAAGGAGAAATTTGTATATTGCTTAATTTACACTCAGAAACATTACTATGACTTACCTACAAAAGTTTAAATGCAATTAGAATGTAATTGAATAGTATACACTATGATATAAGTAATAGGATATCAAAAAGAATGATATTTTGTTAAGGGAATTTACAGATAATAAATTGAATAATAAAAAGGGAATTGATTTGGTAATAAAAGATGGTTATAATATGTTTACACTCTTAATATGTTGAAAAATTTGTTAAGTGAAATAAATTAAATAGATTAAGAGGAAAATAATATTTAAGAAAATAAATGTGAATTTACGAATAGTTGAAATTGAATTTTTAATCGACGTAAGGGAAGACAAATGGATGTAATAAATGGGTTAATTAAAAATAAATTTTGTTTTGAAAAGAAAATTTTATAACAAATGCCAATAAATTGAAATTAAATCTATTGATTGAAATACATACTGAATCAACAAATTTTGAATATGATAAATAGTTATTGATTGAATAGAATGGATTGAACCCAAATTTGTTGAATAGTTGACATTAGATTTTTATGGAGGAATCAACTTAATAGAAGATAAATAGATTTAATAAAAAAGTTAAATAAAATAAATTTTATTTGATGGAAATTTTATAATAAATACTAAAGAATTTGAAACAAATCAATTGAATAAAAATATATGGAAATGAAATCAATCAAATGTGAACACAATAAATTTGATTGATTAAATAAAATGAATTGGAACCAATTAATTGAATATAAACCAATTTTAAAATAAGTGTAGTTTATATAGGTTTATATTAATTATTGTATTTGGTATTTCAATTTGTCTTTTCATCCAGGTTGTTCATATTCTCCTACCTCGTTCCTTTTTGGGGACGAAAAGTTTTGAGTGGGGGAGAGTGTAACGACCCATAAATTTTAACTATTTTTATAACGTAATTAAATGAATTTTTGTAAAATTTTAAATGATTGAATTTGGAAATAAAAATTTGATATTTAGAATACGTCTATTGAAACATAACAACCGGTAAATTTTCATCAGATAATATGAAAGTTTATTTTATTGTGTAATTTTATTTAATTTAAATCAGTTAATATTAGATGATAATAAAAGTATTTCAAACCTGAATATTTTTACATAGTAAAAATGTTTATCATTTTCTGAATGTGACGACATAATTCATTTCTTTAAATTTGGACCTCTTTAACCCTTTTTATCTTATTTTTGGCATATTAGCAGCATTTTTGGTGCCAAATATCAACTTTTGATAGGATGATCGTATTGCTGATATCTGTGTACCATTTTGATCGTCTTGTCGTGCTGATCTCCATAGTATATTCGTTTGTGTGCTTTGGAGTATGATACACGATGAAATCGGTGAAACGACCAGTCATAACAGTTCCGTGTTTACAGCCTTTTCACTTTCCTAAGTCCATTCGTATATCCACCTGGTGAATTCAAACAGCCATATGCTTTTTTGTATTCCCAAAATTATTATTTGACTTTTTCCATTCCAACCATTTCAAATTATTTTGCTGGTTCGTCCATTTCAAAATATATTGTGCTCTGTCTTCTTCTTCCAAAATATATAATACTATTTATATATATGTTTGTAATTGCTGAAACCTATTCATCTTCAAAACCTACCTCGTCCTTCGAATAATTTTCCCAGATCCTCCACCGTGCGGCCTCACCACTTCCACCCACCGACAACCGATTGCCTCTCCTCTCTCTACCCTCTTCCAACTCACGCGGTCAAACCCCAAGCCCAGGCTGAGCCACCTCATTCTTCTTTCCTCCACCATCCCCATCCATTTTCTCGCCGTGACAACTGCGCCTGCCCCTTTGCCACCGCCTCAGCCCACTCACCAAACGTCACAACCACCTCTGCCACTTAAACGTCCCCATGCCGAGCCAGCTCTCCTTCTTCCACCTCCACCGATACCGTCCCGAGAGCCTCACCCATTAGCCATGCCGAAGAAACCCTAGCCTACCCGAACTTCACCGCATGATAGCTCCATACGTAAGCAGCTCTGACCAACCACCAAACGTGTCGAGATTTCCACCCTCCTTGTTCTTCTCTTGCATTTATAAGAAGGTATATAATTTATATTATGTATATATGGGTATTATATATATATATTGCTTAAATCTGTCTTTTGTTTTCTCTTAAAAATTATATGTATGTAGTTATGTCTGTATTATCTAATATATATATATATATACATGTTAGTTTGTATATATGTATATACATATGTTTGTGTAGGTGTTGTATGAATATTGTTTATGACCGTAGTTTGTTAGTAGATATGTTTATATATTAGTACATATATATTATGCTAGGTTTATGTATAAGTTTATAATTGTCTATTTGAGTTCATATATGTATTGCATATATTTACAGTTAGCTACTATATTGTATAGGTTATATATTTGATAGTATATGTGAATGTATATACTGTTTTATACATATTTTGTAGGTAATGTGAGTCAGCATATTTTAGATTTTGAAGCATATCTATAATATACTAATTATTTTAATATAAACTATTTTAACTTATAACTGTTTTTAATATACTAACTATTATACACACACACACACACAATATATATATATATATATATATATATTTAATACCTAAACTGAACTGGAAAGTATTATGGTTATTTTAATGTATATGGGTTTAAATTATAAGTTTATATAAGTTATATATTGATTTTTATAAAGTATTGATTTTATAATAAAGTAACTTTTTCATACTTTCATTTGTATGTATATATTTCAGTAAAGTAAGTGTATATGGTTTTTATAACAATATATTGATGCTGTATTAAAAGAATGTGATGTGTGTGTGTGTATATATATATACACATACTTATCAGCTTATATATGATTTGCTGAGTTCGTGTATAATTCAAGTTATATTGATTTTATAATTATTGATTTTTAAATATAGTAGGTATGTAAATTTATACCTATGTTTATATATTGGTTTATGTAGATATGTAGGTTTGAGTTTGGTTTTCACACACACACACACACATATGTATATATATGTTTAGAACTGATTTTTGAATTATATATGTATATAAACCATATTTCGTTTCAGTTTATATCAAGCCGATTTGTTTGTTCTCATCGATTCCTATTTATCAGCTTCGCTCGTCAAATCCGTGTTCAGCCTTCTTTGCTTTGAAATTCGTTGTTTGGATAGAGCGATTACCGAATTCGTAATTTTTCCCATGTGTTTGTCATGTCTTCTCTAGCTTTGAAAGGTGAGCAATCACTCGCGATTAACATTCTTATATTTAATAAATTTGATTTCACTTGAAACGACAATTGAAATATGCTGCTAAATTAAATTGTTAAATTTATAATTGCTATATATATATATATATGATATGCCATTATCTGTAGTTGTTCACCTGTGAGATATGACACAATATCCTATTGTTTATATTTGATTTGATTTATCACCGATGATATATGCCTGTTGTTGATATGTTATATTATTATCATATTTGTTCTCACTGTGCAAGTACCTTGGTAATTTAGAATTCCCTATGGGTTGAAATGATACATACCCGAACGATCTTGTAGAATAGGAGAAAATCGTTATGGGTTGAAATGATAAACCCAAGCAATTTTCATTAACTTTGGATTTGGGATTGCGGGTTGAAATGATATATACCCATAGATATTTAAATTGCAGATTGAAATGATAAATATCCCCGCTTGACCATAGGATAGAAAATTATATACGGACACCATTGGTCTATATTTTTGAAAATGATTTCTAAAGTTTTGAAAGGAAATATATGGTTTTAAACAGATATTGACTTTTAAAATATAATATATAAATGTTATTTTTATATATGTCTAAATTTTAGATTTTCCAAAATAGTATGTTTGGAAAGCTTAATTTATAAGTTAGTTTTGAAATTGTAAATTAAATTTTATTATTAAATTTTACTTAAATTTTATTATTTTCAAACATGTATAAAATAAGATTTTACATAAATAAATTTAATAATAAGATTTAATTTAATAAAATTTAATTTGTATAGTATATAATATGTTTTAAATATTTATTTAAAAATTTATATTAATATTTTAAATAGATTAATAACTTTAATAATAAGGGTTGGAAAGATAAATTAATGTTGACTTGGAATTTAAATTGGTTGATTATTAGATTTAAGAAAGAATTGATTTAAACTTATTAGTTTTGAGATTTTGGAAAGATATGATTATGACTTGATTTATAACAGGATTTGACAAAAAGTGATTAAATGAATATTCTCAATTTTTAATAAAATTAAGATTGGATATTTAATATTGATTTAAATATATAAATTGGGATTTAAATAAATTTTTATAAAAATTGTTAAAGGAATAATTTCAATTTGAATAAATTTAAAGTTAAATGTCGAAATATAAATGAGATTTATATTGTAAATGTTTGAATATTTAAACTTGAATTTTTCGAACTTTAAATTGAAATGGTTGAACTGGAATTGATTTAAATTGAAATTTTGGAATTTAAATGATTTGAATCGATTTGTGAAATTTGAGGAAACTAGTTTAATATATAAATTATTTTAGTATATAAACTATTTTAATCTATAACTATTTTA
This sequence comes from Allium cepa, assembly GCA_030765085.1. Classification (NCBI taxonomy): domain Eukaryota; kingdom Viridiplantae; phylum Streptophyta; class Magnoliopsida; order Asparagales; family Amaryllidaceae; genus Allium; species Allium cepa. Next base: position 79,018,982 of record CM060946.1, read on the forward strand.
ATATATATATATATATATTATATCTTCAGTGTCTAAACTATTAAAGTTAAAAGTGTTATGATTTCTAAAGTGAACAATGAATATTATTTAAAGTGAACAATGACATCGAAATTGATATGGTTTTGGAATGAATATGATATTTTGATATAAAGTATGAACTATTTGAAATGAAATGACCACGGTTTGAAATAAGTGTTTTGTTATTAAAGGGACCGGGATCGGATATTGTCATACTCTCTACCAATACCAAAAACTACTTTGACAACTATGTACGTGAAGGAGATTCCATAATGAAGTAGGATGGTTTGGCGACAATTCTATATGGTATTTACATAGCCCTGACTCATATGAGTCAGTTTGATGTGGCTAAAACATAAGCTATACCGGGCCAAATAGGGTCATTCCCCCTATCGGACACATTTCATCGATACCATTCTATAGCTTTTGTGATTTGATTGGGTGCACTTTGATTTGGGAGTGTGTCACGAGGTGGGCAGTAGTAGCTGCTATACGTTATCACCAGTCCGGGAGTGTAAATGGTATATCTACCCTGGCATTGCCTTGAGTGCCTTATCGCATGCCTTATCGCGCCTTCTATGAGTTTGGTTTGTACCATACCTATGGAGTGCCCTTTGATAGCTCTCCAGTTTAAGGGGGGAGTTACGGTACTATATAGACTATGAGAATATATAAAATATGTTAAGGGGGATATGGGTAACGCCTTAACGCTATTTTAATACTTTTACTTTACCGATAGATATATTATAATAGCGTATATTACTGCATAGTAGATAGTTCCATGGATCCTTATAGGGTGGTTATCCCAAACATCCTTTAAGTTACTTGTATTTCATTTGACATTTCACTTGAGTTAATTTATTAATATAAGAATGTTTATCCTAACTTGAGTGTTTAGTGTTTTGTTTTACACTCGGGTCAGACTGAGTGTCACAGCGTTTGAGACTCAACTTTGGAGCTTTGGAGCTTTTCTTGAAGATCCGTCTATATCTATTCAGCTTTCAGCTATCCAGTTGTTTGTTCAGACTTGTCATTTGTTTGTATTCGAGACTATACTGTATTTTAGATATTCTGTTGTATTTTATTTCAAACTTTGTTGTTTACATAGTAGCTTCATGAACTACTACTTATCTATTCCGTTGCTTATTGTTATATTACTCTGTGTATGTGATTCTGTGATTGATTTATTTACTGTATATGTTGACTTTTGCCAAATATAAATTAACAACTTGACATTTTGAGCAATTCAAGTCCGATATATGAGGATGCGAATGGTTTGAAATAACATGTCGTTACAATATTTATGCAAGTCATTTCAACTAGAGGAAATTAAAACTGCCATATTTCAAATCAATGATAACAACACCCTTTGACCAGATGGCATCAATTCAAAATTTTACAGAGTTCATTGGGATATTCTTAAAAATGATAGATGGAATGCTATGAATGGTATTCTCCAATCAGGTAAAATAATTAAATAAATCAACCATACATTTATTTATTTGATTCCAAAAAAACCATATGCAGTTGATATGCCCGATTTTAGGCCTATTTCGCTTTGCAATGCCATTTATAAGATTTTAGCCAACCTTCTTTTCAATCGATTAAAACCTTATATGAATGACCTCATTTCATATAATCAGAATGCTTTCATTCCTGGATGAATAATTACTGAGAATTTTTTACATGCATATAAAATGGTGAGAGAATTTAATAGGAATAATACAAACAATTTTTTCCTGAAAATTGATTTACATAAAGCCTATAAAAATCAATAGAGAGTTTATTCATCACATGTTGATTTCCATGAGATTTCCTACCATATTTGCTAATCTCATTTATGAGGGCATTTCTACTCCTTCGTTTTCGGTGATTATAGATGGTTCCCCTTATGGTTTTATTGAGAGAGAGGGGTTTAAGACAAGGCGATCCTCTCTCACCATACTTACTTTCCCTGGCTATGGAATTCCTTACTATTTATCTTGATGTGGAGTACCTAAAAGGTAATATTACCCCTATTTACAATTTTGATCCTATAATTACCCATTTATTATACGCAGACAATATATTGATATTGGCAAAAGCTACTGTAAAGAATGCAGAATGCATTCTGCATACTTTTCAGAACTTGAAATATCTTACTAGTCTGAGCCTGAATGAGAACAAATATGCTTTATTTTTTAGTAAAGGAGCTTATAACAAATAATCGATAGTTAATATCTTAAATATCAATATTGGCGGTCTACCAATGATATATTTAGGCATCCTTTTATCTAACAACAAACTTAAAGCAAGGGTTTAGGATCCCCGATACACAAAATCAATAAAAAAATCAGTCACTGGCAAAACAAATTGCTCAACATAAGTGGTAGAATTGAATTAGTTAAAACAGTTATACACCCTATGATTCAATTTTGGGTGCAATTTTCCCAAATTCTTGTGTCTGTGATTCAGAGAATTAATTCTCTATGTACTAATTTTATATGGAAATCTAAAGCACATAAGATGTGTTGGGATGATGTTTGTAAAATAAAAGGTGAAGAGGGTTTTTTGCATTCGAAAAATAGATGAAATTTATAAAGTAGTTGCAATCAAGTTGGTCTGGAAATTTATACAAGGTGATATTCTATGGGCCAAATGGATGTGTAGAATATGCTACAACAAAACAAATTTTTGGACTGCAGATTTGAAAAACAATGCATCTTATTCCCAGAAATTATTGCTTAGAACTAGGCAATGGTGCAAAGGATTAATTGATAGGAAAATTGTCAATGGTGATACTACTAACATCTGGTGAGATCCATAGCTAAATGGATATCCACTGATCGATTAATTTGGGTGTAATGCTATGTATGTTGCTGGTGGTAATAATAGAAGAGTTTATACGTTTATTTCAAATAATAATTGGAAAAATAATCTTGAGTATGTTCCTACTCAAATTCACAATACTGTGAAGAACATCAAAATTCACAATTATATGCAACATGATTATTGGTTCTGGCTACCTAGCAGGGATGGTCAGTTTAGTCTAAATTCAGCCTGGAACCAAATTAGGAAGAAACATGTTGAATTGAATTGGACCAAGGTAATATGAGATCATTATTGTGCTCCTAAAATGTCAACATATTCTATTTTAGTTAAATTAAATAGACTGAATACAAAAGACAAGATTTTCAGATGGAATAATAGTATAGATAGGTCGTGTGTTCTGCCTATCTTAACATGAAAACCGAGAACATTTATTTTTTAACTGTGTATACTCAAGAAAATTTCTTTCAGAGATTATGCAAAAGCTCAATATCAACATTGGCAATTCTTTTGAAATTTCACCAATTTTGGGAATCGTTTGTCAACAGCAGAACAATAATATGACTATTAATCATCTTATGAATATTGCTTTTACGATCATAATTTGGCATATATGGTGCGAAAGAAATTCTCGGGTCTTCAAAGGTATTGAAATGCCATTTCAACTGAGAAGCATGTTCATATTACAAGACTGCAATTATCTAATTAAGCCTAAATTAGATCCTAAAAGGATTAGTAAAGACGTTGAACTTATCTTGTTGAACTTCAGGATCATAACTACTCCTTGCATGGAACTTCGTCCGCCCTGAGCTCAACAAGTTCTTTTATTCGATTGGTCAATAGCTCCTTCCAATTTCCTTTATTATCGAATTTAGGTAGCTCCGCCATTTTCGTTTTTGATTGTCTGGAGTTAATGGATCTGAGTTAGATTAGTAAAGTGAATATCGATTATGTCTCTCCAGTAGTTTCTTATGTGCTTGGCAATAGCTTCCACGAGTCTTGCTATCCCATGTTTTGTGTTTGTTGTTAAGCCACGTGTCGTGTTTTTTTGTTGTTTTTGTTCTGTTTGCTTCCCCATGTTGCTTGTATGGATGGTTTTAAGTGTGTTTCTATTGTGTTTTTACTCCTCTATATATCTGACAACGAGGTTTTCTAGCACTGTGGTTTGTTGTATTGTTAATATACGGACATAATATGTACTTGTTTTCTTCTGACAAGGTATCCATTTAGGTTAGGGCAATTGCAAGGTTTCAAAGAGACATATTATGAAAATATTTTCTTCTTCTATTCGTTAATCAAGTACCCTTTTTCAAAAAAAAACAACTTTATCAAAAGTTTATTATCCTTTTTGTCTTGAGAAATAAGGCGAATGATGTAATGCCTTTAAAGCATAATTTAAGAATATAGTCATCAATCATTAGCTACCAAAAATGAAATTACATTCTTTTCAAAAATTACCACTTGCACTATGACTACAAAGTGAGCATTTTTCTTTTGATAAAATACTTAGAATAAATTGTTGGAGTGTGTGTATTCACACACATGTACAAACAACAACACCTCCAAGTAATCCATCTATTACATCCTTCAAAAATCCGTGATACATTAAAAGCTTAGCCATAGTAAAAGCTGAGTAAGAAAATATAGAATTTAGGCCTGTAGAGCACAAGTGATAGTGTTCTACCCAAATTGACTCATTGACCTTAAATTTAGAACTGAATTCGATATCAACCAGCCAACATTCATTGTCGATATCCAAGATTTGATTTTTTTCTCAGGAACTCAATGTCATGGCATTGAGGGTATAACCCATTAAGGTATCCTATAAGCTAACCCACAAAAGAAATTTTTAATCAACTTTTTATGCCTTCATAAGCATTAATGCCTAATATTAAGAGAAAAGTTATTATATGTAACTGACGTATAAAGGCAGGTATAAAACACATTTTGGTAGGATTACAAGATGCAATTTGAAGCCCTTAAAATGGCTGACAAAACAATAGGATGAGTGTATAGGTGTGAAATTGAGAAGTAATCAAAATTTGTGTCCTATGAAGCCATTAGGAGTACTATAATAGCTTAAGATATGTTTTTTTTTATTGGGAAAAAAATTTGGTCAACTTAGATAAGTAAATATAAACTCGTTTTAAAAGTATTTTCGCTTTATTTAAAAGCAATCATATTTTTCTGTTGGAAGGCATATATTTTCTTCGGGATGTAGCTAAGCTGACTCTTTCAATTTCACTGCTATGTCAGCAAATTAGTCCAAAATTGGCGCATGTAAGATTATTTTTTTAGCTTATTTGTAACTGTTATATGAAATTGATTAATATGTGCAGATCAAACAAGGATTTTTCAAAAAACATTCTTATGATATGCACAAACATGGATATTTTTATAAAGGCTCTTACCAAACTACAACTTCAAAAGTCAGTACTATAGATTGGGTTAGGCAAAACTTTATTTGATTTTAACAAGGAAGGAAGTGGATGAAGTTGCTTATGATATGCACACTGATACAAATGATATGCGAAAAGTTGTCAAGATGGACAGGTCGGATTCTATGGAGAATAGTTTGGTTTACATTAACTGCAATCGAGGTTCAGGTGATTTTTTTTTTAAAATGTCAGGTTTATCAAAATTGATGGTATCATAGGAACTATTATCGATCCTACCGCCCAGCCTAGAACCAGAGCAACAAACTTGAAAGAAGATAAATAAATAATTTATAAACCACCGTGGTTAATACAATATTTGTATTTTTTCTAATTTAGATGCGAAAACAGAATTTGTTGATATTTGTTTCAGTTAATGTCAGTGCCTCTATTTTACTGATCTAATCTTCTCTTTCAGTTTCATTATTATTTTCTAGCGTTGAATACAGTGTATCGTATGTTTACCATACCATGTACGTGTACTGTGATTGAGATAATGTTGCACTAAAAGGCCTTGCCAAGTAAGTAGAAAGCCAATAATCTATTATATGCCTGTTATTTCTCCAATCTAAGAATTTAGTAATGTCTATATTTGCTCAACTTTTCCAGATTCTTCATCCAGTGAAGAGCATCTAGTAATAGGCTATTACATGCTGAGAAACTATTGGAGTATTAGGTATATACTTGGTCAAAGGTTTATTTAATTGTTTTTATCCTTTTTTGTATGATTAGTAATAAGATGTTATGTTATGAACACAAAGACAAATAGGGGGCAGAGTGAAGCTTCAGTTAATAATGACATCGTTATCTACATAAGTCAATAGAGTGTCATCTTCTGGTATCCATCAATATATACTTTTTATTAATGAATACATTTTAATTTAGGCACATTAGCATGTTTGCCATACAATTTTAGTGTGCCTTGTCTACTATCAGTTTGGTTACAATAAATCTTACACTATTATATTGGTGTTTTTAGGTATACGGTAACAATGTAGAGCTCTAGGTTTTTTGTGAACTGCACAACCGATCAATTCATGTATACTCTTGTGGTATAGGCGAGTTCTCGATATTACTTGCAACATCTAATTCACTAGTAAATTTTTCCATATAAACCATTCATGTACATGGTTTCCATAATCTATTAATACATTTCGAGGGACCTATGCTACAGAAATAAATCCAATAAGGTTAAGTTTCCATCAAAGTAGTCACTAAAACTCACTTGTTGATCCAAAGGCGAATGAATACTAGTGAAGGTCTTAAACATAGTAGTCTGAGAGGAGTGAGTTAATTAGAAAAAAACATTTTCCTCTACATGATTTGATTTGATGACAATATTGTTATAAACGAGGAGGAGAGAAGAAATTAATTATATTTCATAAAATATTTCATACAAATTTTCTTGCTTGCAAACAACACAAAATAACCACATATTTATAGTGGTTTACATGCCTTTACAGATAGACACGACCCTTTAGATAGACACCTCTTCACTCTAATGGACACGACTCTTCACTCAATAGACATGACTCTTCACCTTATTATTAATTTAAGTTTATTCTTTAACAAATTCCTCCCTTAAACTCAAAAATTTTCCATCCTTCATTCCAATCATCATCTTACAATTTCGAGCTGTACTTTTGGTAGCGACTTTGTAAATATATCCGCCACTTGGTCACGACTTGCAACATGACTCATTCGCATGTTTCCTTCCTTCACATGTTCCCTAATAAAATGAAAGCAAACATCTATATGCTTGCTCCTTTCATGGTGCATTGGATTCTTTGCCAACTCAATTGTTGATTTATTATTGATTCGTATTTCAGTTGCTTCGTGCTGCTGGAGTTTTAACTCATATAAAAAATTTCTCAACCATACTGCATGGCATACACATAAAGTTGTTGCCACATACTCTGCCTCACATGTTGACAATGTCACTATTGGTTGTTTCTTTGAGAGCCACGTGAAAGCAGTATCTCCCATATAGAAGATATATCCCGATGTGCTTTTTCAATCATCTACATCTCCACACAAATCGCTATCAGGGTAACCCACCAGCTTGTAATCATTTTTCTTAGAGTAGAGTAACACGAGTGACTCCGTTCCTCGTATATATTGAATAATCCTATTAACAGCCTTCAGAAGTAAATATTTTGGCTCCTCCATGAACTGACTTACTATGCCGACACTATACGCAATGTCCGGCCTTGTGCATGTGAGATACCGTAGATTTCCAATCAAACTTCGGTATTTGTTTGCATCCACTAGATCTCCTTCATCAAATTTAGAAAGCTTCGTACCAAGTTCCATCGACATTGCTACTGGATTGCACTATTCCATCTTGTTCTCCTTCAAAATTTCTTTTGCATAAGCGTCTTGTGACACAAATATTCCATTTCTTCCCTGCCTAACTTCAAGACCAATAAAGTATTTCATTAACCCTAAATCTATCATTTCAAACTCTCGAGTCATGGCCTCTTTAAAATCTTTTATCATCTCCACATTATTCCCCATGAACATTAGATCATCAACATAAAGAGCAACAAATATGAAGTTGCATTTTTTCTCCACATATAGTGCGTGCTCGTAGGGACATTGTACGAATCCGTTGTCCTTGAAATAGGCGTCAATTCGGGTGTTTCATGCACAAGGCACTTGCTTTACCCATATAGCGCCTTCCTTAACTTCAATACTTTACTCTCCTCCCCAGCTTTCATGTACTTTGGTGGTTGCTCTACGTATACTTCCTCTTCAAGCACACCATTTAAAAATGCTGATTCTACATCCATCTTATAGATCGACCACTTGAATGTTGCTTCTTGTGATATGAGTAGCCTGATTGTTTCCATTCTCGCCACTAGGGCAAAGACTTTGTCATAGTCGATCCCCGCCTTTTGTTTGTAGCCCTTCGTGACTAGGCGTGCCTTATACCTTTCTATCTCGCCATGAGCATTCATCATTTTCTTATATACCCATTTTACTCCTATGGGTTGATATCCTTCTGGCAAATCCACTAAGTCACAAGTTTCATTTCTACCGATAGCCTTCTTCTCTTCATCGATCGTAGCTTACCATTTCTTATCTCTCACTGCCTCTTCAAAAGTAATATTCTCAGCATCTGCCAAGAGACATATCAAGTGTACTTCATCTGTTGACTCGTATCGATCTTGCGAACTTTGCATCTTTGGTTGTCTTGGCCCTTCTTCATCATCATCAGATATTTGGGATGTTATTGGTGTGAGTATCGATGTTGTAATTAATGATTCTCCTTTTTCATCCTTCTGTGTCACTTTCATTTGGTTGTTCCAATCCTATGCACTTTCTTCATTCACCTGCACATCTGGCTCACAACCACCTTTTTTCAATTGGGTTGAACAACTTGAAAGCTTTTGTTTTTTCATCATATCAAATGAATACGTACTTCTTGCTCTTATCATTTAATTTGGTTCTTCCTTGATCTGATATATGCGCATATGCCAAACTACCGAATACTTTTAAGTGTGATACGGTTGGTTTTTGTCCACTCCAAGCTTCCTGTGGCGTTTGATATGCCAATACCGCATGTGGACACCGATTTTGCACATACACTGCACATTGTACTGCTTCTGCACGGAATTCTTTCGACATGGCTTTGCTTCTCAACATTGATTGAACCATGTCAAGAATGGTTCGGTTTTTTCTTTCATCCACATCATTTTGTTGAGGCGAGTATGGTGCGGTTAAAAATCTTTTGATCCCTTGTTCCTCACAATAGCTTGTGAATGCTGTTGACATATACTCTCTACCTCTATCTGATCGAAAGGCCTTGATATAAAGACAGTTCGTCTTATCTACTAATACTTTGAATTTCTTAAACATTCCAAGTGCCTCAGAATTTTTCCAAATAAACCCAAGTCTTTCTTATGTAATCATCAATGAAAATGATAAAGTGCCACTTCTCACTGAGTGACTTAGGTGTGATCGGGCCACATATATCGGTGTGTATCAACTCTAGAGACCTCCTTGCGCAATAATCATTCTTCTTTTGAAAAGAATTTCTTGTTTTCTTACCGAGCACACATCCCTCGCAAAATTTCTTTGTGTAATCCATGTCTGTTAGACCGTAAACCATATCCTTCTTTTCTAACTCTTTCAAATTGTCATAATGTAAGTGTCCGAACCATAAGTGCCACAGTGAGGCTTTATCCTCTATGTTGACTTGCAAACACCTTTCTCGCACTTTTCCTAAAGTGAGTTTGAACATTCGATTCTTGGTCATCTCTACATCTGCAAGTAAATAGCCATTTTTGTCCTTCAAATGTAACATCCTGTCTTTCATGAAAACTGAATACCCCTTCTCCAATAGTTGCCCCATGCTAAGGATGTTGCTCTTTAGTTCAGGCACGTAATAGAAATCTTCAGTCGACCCTTCTTTACCATCCTTTTGAGAAAAATAAATTTTGCCTTGGCCTTTGACTTGAACTTTTGACGCATCTCCAAATGGCATATGTCCATCCTTTACCTTTTGCATCTCCACAAAAAGGTGTTTTTGTCCACACATATGTTTACTAGGATTGATGACGAGATACCACATTATATCACTGTCAGAAGTATTGTCCTTGTAGGCCATCAAGAGAAAACCATCGTCTCTTGTTTCTTCTTCCGCAACCAGATTCACGCTTTCTTCCACCTTTTTCTTCGAATAGCAGTCTTTTGCATAATGCCCATATTTGCCACAGTTGTAACACTCAACATCTGGAAGACTTGACCGGCTACCTCTTCCACGACTAAGTCCCCGACCACACCAATTTGGTTGTCTCGGCTGGCCTTTTTCTTCAGGATTTTTTCCAAATCCACGTCCTCCACTATGGCCAAAACCACGACCTCCACGACCATGTCCCCTTCCTCGACTTTATTGTGCATATATCGCCTTGTCTTCCCTAATACATGCCTTAGCTTGTAAAGCCTCTTTGAGTGGCTCTTGTTTTTTTTTAATCCTCCATTTTTCATATGCTTCAAGAGAAACTGCAAGATCATCGATGGTCATTTCTGCCAAATTCTTTGACTCCTCAATTGCGCATACGATGTTCTCAAAATCATTGGTCAATGATCGCAAAATCTTATCTACAACCCTTGCACCAGTTTGGTTTTCTCCATTTCATTTGAGTTGATTAACCACTTCTAGGACAAGTGTGATGTAGTAGGATATTTCTTCCGATTCTTTCATTTTCATCACTTCCAATTCGTCTCGAAGAGTTTGAAGCCGCACTTGTTTAACTTGGTCGGCTCCCTTATAGCGTTTTGTAAAATATGCCACGCTTCCTTCGAATTTCCTACATTGGTAACTTTACCAAATCCTGACTCATCCCTACATGGAACAGGAGGTAGAAAGCGGCTTTATCTTTCATACACATTTCTTTCAATGTCTTTAACTGGATCGTAGTCAAGTTCATAATATTTTCTGTTTCTGTGTAGCCATTTTCTACTACTTCCCATGCATCTTGTACACCTAGCAACACATCCATCTGAATTCTCCAATTATCATAATTAAACTTGGTTAGTTGTGGAAACGGTATTTGCCCCAACGGTAAACACTCAAAATTTTCCATAGCTCTGATACCAATTTGTTAGAAACGAGGAGAGAAGAAACTAATTATATTTCATAAAATATTTCATACAAATTTTCTTGCTTGCAAACAACAAAAAATGACCACATATTTATAGTGGTTTACATACCCTTACAAATAAACACGACCCTTTTGATAGACGCATCTTCACTCCGATGGACATGACTCTTCACTCAATAGACACGACTCTTCACCTTATTATTAATTTGAGTTTATTCTTTAACAAATATTGCTTCCATGCATTCGACGTTATTAAACTTACCATGTAATATGGTTAATCTTGTGCCCTGGATATGTACTATATTATTATAATTGGGTAAGCTAAACATTCTGGTAGCTTTACCAGAAACAAAAATTATTATTATGATGTATGACATTTCTTTTTACAGGCAAATATAGACAAAGACCAAATGAAAGCTACCAACAAAGCATAGCAAGATCAATAGATCGATAATGTAGCATTGGTATTGCTTCACTTACTAATGACCAAGTGAGGCATATCAATTACAATGATTGGAAGTATCAAAACTTGTGATGCTTAATCTTTGAAAGGTCATTTATCGAGGTTGTCCCTCTGTTGGTAATAAAATAGTATAAAGTAAAAACTATAATCATAAAAATGTTCATACCATTTGGTATGTGTATTTTGCTTGGCAAAACGGTCCAAATAACTATAAAAATAATTTGTCATAGTTTAAGTCAATAATAAGTTAGTGAATATTAAGTATAAAAGTAAAAAATTATCCAAGTAATATTTTTTCCACCTCATCGTGTTCATCACTTGCATATCTTATTGTCCTGATTTGAATTATTTAATTGTTTGAGAAAATTCTTATCTGATGTAGACCAAATTCATTTTGCAATGCTCTATGCTCAAAAATCTTACCATGTGTAAGTATAGTATAACTAATACCATATCATTCACTTAAAACATGCGGTTCAATTTTGTTACCTGGGTAAGACAAAGAATATGCCCTGGACGTTTGCATTCTATACCATTATATAGGTACCTTAATTATTCCCTTTACTTTGTGGGTACACAAAACATTATTTTGCTATACGGAAGATTACTAGCTAAAGTTGCTAATAAAAGGTATGTTTTTATACATTAGAATATGTACGCTATTATGAAGTATATTTTGTTATATATGATATAAATTCGATCTTGTTTTGATCGTGTAGTGTATATTGAATTGGGGTGTGCGGGAAAGCACTAACCGTGCAAAGGAGGTGCTATCGAAAATTCATGAAATCCGATAAGTTTACAAAAATCAACAAAGTTTATAAGAATTAACTAAGTTAACCAAGTTATATTAAAGATAAATAATTTTTCAAAAATTAACCAATTTTCATAAAATTAATTAATATCTAAATATTAATAAAATTTTATAAAATTTAAATAATTTATGAAAATTAACCAAGTATAAAAATTTAACTAAGATAACTAAGTTATATAAAATATAATTCAAATTTAAAAAATTTACTTAATTTATAAAAATTAACTAATTTTTATAAAAGTTAACTACGTTATCAAGATTTATACAAATTTAACTATATTAACTAATTTTTTTGAACATTAACCAATTCTTATAAAATTTAACTAATTTATTTAAAAATTAACTAAGATTATTTAACTAATTTATAAATTAAGTTTTATAAATATCCAACTAAGTTAATTAAGTTAGTTTTATAAAAATTAATTAAAGGATATAAAAAATTTACTAAGTTATATAAAAACTAACTAAGTTAATTGAGTTTTGTTAAAATCAACAAAATTTAATTTTTTTTAATAAAATTAGCTAATGTTTATGAAAGTTAATTTAGTTTTATAAAAATCATGTTCTTTGAAATCTTTGTTAAAATATTATGAAAATTAACTAAGCTTTATAAAAATTAACTAAGTTAACTAAGTTTTATAAAAATTAATTAAGTTTCTATAAATTAACAAAATTTAGAAGAAGAATAATAATATTATATAATAATAGTAGTAGTAGTAATAAAATAATATTATTATACTAATATAATAATAAATTAACTAAGTTTAAAATAAGTAACTAAGTTAATTAAGTTTTATAATAATTAAATAAGCTAAATGTTTTTTGAATTAAAAAAGTTTATAAAATTTAATTAAGTTTTAAAAAAATTAAATAGGTTCATAAAATTTAATTAATTTTTTAAAATTAAATATATCAAATTAATTAGCTAAAGTTAATATAAATCAATTTATTTTTATAAAAATTGACTAAGTTAATCAAGTTTCCTATAAATTAATTAAGTTCCATATAAATTAATTAAATTTATATAATTAAGTCTCTCTCTCTCTCTCTCACACACACACACACACACACACATATCTGTATATAATTAACAGATTTAAATCAAGATGATTAAAAATCATAATAAATTTATCCATTAAATGTAATGGACCAAGTGTAGTGGTTTCAATTCCTATCGTAACCTCATAACCGTTTTAGGAGTATAGTCTTTCGATATGATAAATTGAGAGATGCAGTCCTAAACCATTTTATTTCTGTCACGCGCATTTATTGTTTTAGTTTAACAATGTTGAAAATAATTGCGTAAATGATAGATCAGGGTTTGAGGACCCTCATCGCAGTTTGAAAGTTAGGCATATTAAAATATGAAAATCATGGTAATTGAAACCGATTTTTAAAAAATTGATTTGGACTAGTTTTAATTTGTAATAGCTATTGACATACAACCTCCATCAATACTTCTAAACCCAAGCTTTTTGATAACCAATTTGGACAAAAATTAACCAGGTTAATAAAATTTTAAAAAATTAACTAGTTAACTAATTTTATAAAAATTAAACTAAGTTGACTAAATTTTGTATAAAAAAGTAACTAAATCTATGAAAATTAACTTTTTTTTTGAAAAAATTAACTAAACTAACTAAATTGTATAAAATTAAATGTATTTATATAAAAAACTAATTTATCAAAGATTCTTTTCTATGGAGGCCAACTAAAGGAACCGTAAAAATCATATTCAATGAATGATCTTTGATAGTGGTTGAGATAGAGATATGCATTGTATAAGGATACTATATGTAGGTTGAATCCTTTGTTAATGTTTTAGAATTAAAACGTACGAAGATAAACCTTCCATGTTTTTATCCACTGCTCGTAGGATAATTAAAGCCATTGAATCAAAGTACATGTATAACTAATGCATGAACCTTTTCCTGACGTCCTATATATATATATATATATATATATATATATTAAATTCAGAGCTTTAGAAACCCTTCTCACTTCAGGCTAAGCTGCAACCCATAATAATAAATGGATGTAACTAGCAGTAGGATCCTTCTGTCTAATATAATGCAAGTGCTTCTTTCAAAAAACAAACATATGTGAAGTTCAAATTTTATTTTCTCAAAAAAAGGAGCTTAATTAAACAAGAAGAACAAAAATTGGTAAAATGTTATATGACTTTGATAGGAACAACTACGATTTATACCTACTAATATCAGCCATTGAAGCTGTAATTGATGAACGTACAATCTTATTAATCTAATTATAATTCACAAATAATACACCAAGCCTTGCTAAACATCTGGAAAAAAGTGACGCTTGAGAAATAGAGAGCTTTTGTCAACAATGCTATGAAAACCATGTCAGAGCTTTAGATAAGGAACAAAGCAGATAGGTCCATATAGCTACCTTCCCATACAAATTTTGCATAATAAATAACACTACGTGCACAGATTCGAAACATGAATCTTTGTCTATTGTTACATTTGTTTAATAGACCTTAGTTTGCAAAGGCATATCAGATGGCTGGCGTGCTATTTGAACTGCTCTATGCTGTTAAAAAGACTAAGAAAGTCAAAGAAGTTTCATCTGAGGTTTGTGTGTTTTTCTCCTTGTACTTTTCAACTTTGTGTAAATGATTATTTTTAATCAAAACATTTTAAGTGTTACTGCTGAACTATAAATAGTGGGCGGCAAATCAGCTCTTAATTTATGAGAAATATATAGTAAGTTATCAAAAAAAAATCCTACCAAAGATGTTGATGTTATACAGTTCTAGATTTTTTTCTGGAACAAGATTTTGAGGATCCTGATGTTCATCATCGACATGTATCTCACTTGTTCGGTCTGTTTCTGGGTCATACAATTACACTGGAAGATACACTTGATTTATGCAAAGCTATTGACAAATAGTCTTTACAAGCAAGGTTCCTCAAATATCTTTTAAGTTAGAAGCATTACTAAAACAAAATACAATGCCCTGTCATTTTGTTGTTGTATGTGACTAAGCTAACTATTTCATGATTAATGCAGGAAACCTTGGTCCAGGATGGTCGACCACATAGAAAATAGCTTTATAGGCCCATCTTTACAATAGTGAACATGCTTATAAACTAGTAAAACTTTTGATCAACCTAGTTGACCCTGACCATGAAGCTGATTATGAAGTTGGTTTGTACAACAATTTGTTTGCTGCACATACTCCATTCCAAATTGATGCAAACTTTGGGTATATTTTTTCAATAAGAACTTATCAAATAATTCTGATTTTATTAAAAGAAAATTTACACATGAAAAAAATCTAGTAATTAATGAATGTTTTTTAGTTTCACAGTAGGAATTGCAGAAATGCTACTTTAGAGCACAATGAAGGACGTATATTTGCTTCATGCTTTACCACGAGATAAATGAGCCAAGGGAAGCATTCGAGGTTTGAAGGCACATCTTTGTTCTTAGTATGTATTAATGTGTTGTCCATCGACATTCATACGTCTTTGTTTTTAGTATGTATCATTTTGGTTGCCTATAATTATATGTATTGTTACTTTTGGTCACAAATATTTATAAGCTTAATACTTCGTGTTTGAAATATTATGTATATATATATATATATATATATTATTTGGCTTATCACCCCATTTGATTACGTACATTTCAATGTGATAAGTGCAGTTTTTTAAATTGTTATAATATATTTGTTGAAATAAGTTTAGTAGAATTGAAAATTGTAAACTTGAATGTATATGGCAATAAAAAATGCAATGGAAACTTTTCTATAGTGTTATAAATATGCTACGAAAAGTATAATTATTACTGCTTTCATATACTATGCATTTGTCTAGTGCTATACAAAATATTCTATAAGGATTAAATAGTTTTCATAGCAAAAAACATGCTACAATAGATAGTAATGAATTTCTATAGCGTTTCAATGCGTAATAAAAGATTGACATAATATTTCTACAGCGTTTTTAGACACTATAATAATATGGCATGTCAACATATTATAGAAATTTAATGATGTCATAATTGTTAGTATCATAAAACACAATGGTGTAAAAGTTCTATAGCAAGCTTTAAAATGCAATAGAAAAGTGGTTGTACCGGTACATCTAGTCTAAGATGGCAACAAAAACGCTGTTAAAAGTCAATTTTCCATTGCAATTTTGAAACGCTAAGGTAACTTTCAGACTTATTACAACTTGTTGATCTATGGCATTTATAGAAACGCAATAGAAGGCTTTAGTAGCAATTTTTAAACGCTGTAAAAAGGTCTGTTTGTTGTAGTGTAAAGTAATATTTTGAGTAAATGTTTTAAATCCTATTATAACTATTTTAAAATCATTTTTAAGTTTCTAGAAAATTAATTGATTATTTTATTAAAGTATAATATCTTATGTTATGCATATCTTTTAAATTGTTTTATTAAATATCCAGTTTTATAAATAAATTATTATACATATATATTATTTCTGGAAGGGTTTAAAAATGTAAACAAAAATTTCAAAAGGGGTTAGGAATTGCTTAGGGGCAGAGTTGTTATTTTTTAATTACTCATTTGAAAAGTAATTAACTATGCTTAACACTAAAAGCTTACGAAGTAGGCTTATCTATTTATGAGTGTTAAAATGGATGTTCAAGTAGTGATATAAGCAATAGTGCTCTAACCTATTGGCTTCACTCCTGACTGAGGAATAGTTAAGTGGAGAAGGTCGGAATAACCATGTTGATTACTTACTCATTTATGGAAAGTCATTAATATTATACTTACTCAAAGCTGATAGGGTAGACATGTCTATCTGTGAGAGTAGTGAATGAAGTGTCTAAGAAGGGCTTTGATACGTGAGCACGAGAAAACCAATTTATTGATCCAAGCAGACAATTGAAAATCCCAAACATTAAATAGCTCGACCAGGAGTAAGCTTAGTGTGTATTCCAACTTGACTCGGAGCCAAAGCCCAAAAGTCTTGCATCTTAACCCGAAGTTGTAACGGCCCGTAAAAATTTTGATAAATTTTAATGGTTTTATTTAACATATTAAATTTGATTTTGAGAAATTTTAAATAATAATATTTTGAAATAAAAATTTATATTTGGATTACGTCCAATTAAACTTAGTAGGTGGTAAATTTTCAATTTATTTTATGGAGGTTTATTTTATTAATTAATTCTACTACATTCAAATCAGTTAATAATTGATGGTAATAAATTAACTTTCAAACCTGAATATTTTTACATAGAAAAATTCTAAATCATCTCCTGACTGAGACGCTGTCTTTCATTTTTCAAAATTCGGACTTCTATTACTCAGTTTATCTTATTTCAGGCAAAATAACTGCATTTCTGGTACCGATTATCGACTTTTGATCGGATGATCGTACCACCGAAATCTATATACCGTTTTGATCGCCTCGTCATGGTGATCCCAATGGTATATTTATTTCTGTATTTTGAGGTCCGGTACGCATCGGAAAGAATAAACTGTTGATCGTAACGGTACCTTAAATTCTGACTTTATTCCTTCCTTTTGTTTCAAACTCAAAACGTGCCTTTCAATCAAACCATTAAATTGTATTTATTATTTAGCTGAAAAGATGGGTGACTTGTCGTTTTTTACGCTCTACATTTACTTGCCCACTTTATGCTTTCTATCTATCGTGGATACAATTTATTTCAAATTTCTCTTCGTACACCCTTCATCCCTATTCCAAATCTATTCTCTACCGGTACCACGTGTAAGGTCCATTCAAATTTCAAATGGGTGAAGGCATTTATTATTAGCCGTACCATGTAATTTATTATTAGCTGTTACCAATCCATAGTTTCAATGCATTGATGGTTTGCTGCCATTATTGCCATCAGTTTTGGAAAAAAATTAAGTGGTACGTTTTGCATACGGTACATTTCCTTTATTCTATTTTATTCATTAGTCTATCATTCTTTTTCTTATATATATATATTGCTCTGTTGATGTTATTATTTGGAGATCCTCCTCTCAGCCTTGCCCCTCTTTCTCTTCTCCTCTCATTGTCACTTCTTCCTTCTAATACATCTCTACCTCAAAATTAAAAGCCGGGGCGAAAACATCCCTCTTACCTCCTCTCTCTCTCCTCCACAACAAAGCCTAGCTCACCTCGTCCGTCCATCAACCGCCTTCACCTTATCATAGCCTGCCACGACTTCTTCCCCGCGCCCCTATTCGCCTGCTGCCTCGTCGGCCATGAGCCCACCCGAGCACCACAATTTCCCCTGCTCCATAAGCTACGGCCTTGCAAGCAGCTTCCATAATCAGGCAGTGCTAATCACCCATGCCACGCCTCCTCCCTGGCTGAGCCTACCTACCGACCACCATCCGTGCAAACACTACCCACCAGCACCTCCAGGCCTTCGCGTTTCCGCCTTCTCCTTACAGCCAACCCAAGTCCCCACCTTCCCTAGCCGCTGCAAACCAATCTTCAACCATCACGAACCCACCTCGCTCTTCCCCGTCGTTCATCGCCCAGACCATAACGTTGGCCGCCACCTTGTAGCTTGCAACGTCACCCCAATAGCCGCCGCTTCTCCTCCCTGATGCCTCTGGCCGATGCTTGTTTTATTTAGGTATATACTATATTAAAAATGTTATCATATTATACTATATTCCTTTATATTTTATCAAGAGTTTCGACCGTGTGTTTATATATATATATATATATATATATATATATATATATATATATATATATATAACTGAGTGTATATATATAACACGTTGTTTGTTTTATAGACATGTTATACTTTATATATTGCACAGTTTTACATGTAACACACAACCTGTTCGATCTTATGTTGAATTATATACGAATATAGAGCTTTAATTATATATTTTATAAATAAGTTTGGTTTTGCTGTTTTTAAAATGAGTTATATTAAGTATATATGTTTATAATATTGAATTTTATGTAAGTTACTATTTAACATAAAATATAAGAATCTGGTTGGGCTATATATATATGTCTTTTATTCATATGTTTGTATAAATGTACTATTTTGAAAAGTAGGTTTATATATCTTTATAAA
This sequence comes from Allium cepa, assembly GCA_030765085.1. NCBI lineage: Eukaryota > Viridiplantae > Streptophyta > Magnoliopsida > Asparagales > Amaryllidaceae > Allium > Allium cepa. Next base: position 79,038,191 of record CM060946.1, read on the forward strand.
TATAGTTTAAGTATCATTTTAAAATTCAATACCTATAGATATTTTGGTTTTGAGTATGTGGTTATATTCAAACTCTTCGTTTACAAATTTTATTAGGAAACGAGTTTACAATCCTTTTGTTATATATAGAAGTTTTGAGTTAAAAGTCAGTTGATTGTGCTATATGAATATTTTGCTGAAATTTATATAAGTGATATGTTGGGTGATGTTTTAAAAATGAATATATGATATATATATATATATATATATATATATATATATATATATAAGTATTCTGCAAATTGGTAGGTACATATAAGTATTGACTTCTAAAAATATAAATAAGGTGCATATGTCTAAAAAGTTAAGAATATATATACTATTAAACGAATATTGATTTTTTAATATTTTATATATAAGAAATTACTTTTATAAAGATTTAAATTTTAGGCAACACGTGTTGGAAATATGAGTTGATATATTATACAAGTATTTATTTCAAATTTTAAGTATATATGATGGGTAATTTTATTACTTGTTTCAAACCAAATATTGATTTCAATTTTTATCAACTAATTCAATCGTTCTCTTCGTTTCCCATTATCAGCCTTGTCCGTCGTGCCTATTTTCTGCATCAAATACTTATCCATCCAGCGTTGCTTTGGATTTTGTAGCTCGCTTCATTGTCTATCTCTCTAGCCTCGAAAGGTGAGCAATCACTCACGATTAACATTCTTTATCTATTAAATTTGATTTTAATTGAAACGACAATTGAAATATGAGGCTGTAGTCATTTAAATTATTATATATGCTATTATCTGTAACTGTTCACTTATGGGATATGACACTATATCATATTGTTTATATTTATTTTGATGATATATATGCCTTTTGTCATTATTATTTTCAAATCTGTTATCACTCTACAAGTTCCCTGTTAGTATAGAAATCACTATGGGTTGAAATGATACATACCCGAACGGACTTTAGAATAGGAGAAAATCGTTAAGGGTTGAAATGATAAACCCAAGCGATTTTCATTTAATTGAATTTGGGATTACGGGTTGAAATGATATCCACCCGTATATATTTAGTGTACGGTTGAAATGATAATATCCGTAGCACTTGACTATATGATAGGAAATATATACAGACACCGTTGGTCCATATAAATATTTTGAAAATAAATTTCTATAGTTGAAAAGAAATATATGGGATTTAATAAATATTGGTTCTTAAAATATTATATATATATATATATAAATGGAAATTTTATATATAGATTTAATAATAATATTATTGAGATTGATTAAATCCATATAATATGTTTGAGTATTATTTAAGATTTATATTTCAAAATTTACCGTTGTAAAAAGTTGAATAATTAAGATTGGGAGATAAATTTGGGTTTATTAAAAATGGTATTTAAATAAGGATTTATTTAATTAAATCGATTTGAAATTATTGAATGGAAAATTTAAAGGTATGATTTTGTAACTGGATTTTTGATTTAAGTGATTTAATGAATATTTCACGTTTAATAAAATTAAAGAAAATATTGAGTAAAATGTAATTTGAGGTTACTTAAATGATATTGAATCTAATAAGGGAGTATTTCAAGACTAAATAATAATGAGGTTAAATCGAGATCTATATGAAACTGTTATATAGAACATTTAAATATTAAAGCCTTGAACTATATTGGAATTTAAATGGTTTATGTTGAGATTCGGATCTGTATTTGAAATCAACGTAGTTGAATTTGTTATTTAGCAACTAAATTAAATTAAAAGGAAATTTAGGTTGAACTAAGTTTGAATTTATTATTTAGTAAATTGAATAAAAATTTAGTTTGAACGTTGAGTACATAAAGTTTTGAAATATATTGGAATATAAAGGGGTATTTTTGTGATTACAAATCCGAATTTGAGATCGATAAATTGAAGTGTTTATTTTAGGAATTGAGTTGAATTTAAATTGATAAATTGAGATTGAATTTAATTTAAATGGGAAGGTCGGGTTGATGTTGAAACGATTTGTTAAGTTGAGGGAATTGAAAATACTTTATTGTATAAATTATTTAATATATATAAATACTATTTTGGGAAATATAGAGATATTTGAAGTGAAAATGATATTTGGTTTTGAAGTATAAATTAAATTGAAATGACCATGGTGTTATAGTGTATATTTCTACCTTGTAGATAGTTCCATGGACCCTTAGAGGATGGTTATCCCAAACATCCTTTGAGTTATTTGTATTTCAGTTGATATTTCACTTGAGTTGGATTTATTGATATAAGAATGTTAATCCTGACTCGAGTGTTTTGTGTTTTGCTATACGCTCGGGTCAGACTGAGTGATACAGCATTTGAGACTTGCCTTTGAAGTTGGAGCTTTGCTTGAAGATCCAGATATCTATCCTTTTAGTCATCCAGTTGATTGGTTCAGAGAAGTCATCTGCTCGTACTGGAGACTTCACTACATCTAGGATATTCTGATGTATTTTATTTCTAACTCTGATGTATATAGTAGCTTCATGAACTACTATTCTTTATCTATTCTGCTGCATTTTATTACTCTGTGATCTGTGATTATTTATTTACTGTTTATGCCGAATTTGCCAAATTAAATTAACAATTCGGTATTTTGAATTATTCAAGTCAGACATATATGGTTTTATTGTCGATTTGAATGGTCCAAAATAGCGGGTCGTTACAGTTGGTATCAGAGCTTTGGCTCTAGGCAAAACTTAGCATATATGGTAAATTTATTTACAGAATCACTTTCGCTCGAGTTGAATCTCTTCCTTTTGACTCGATTTCCTTTGAACTTTGGGACGCTCCCTGTGGTTCCAAAATTCATTCTTGGCTCTCTCTATTTATATTCTTTTGATTATGGAGTATCTAATGACTCCACTAAATGATTTGTAAAGGGGGTGAAAACTCCTTTACAATCGGCATTGATTCACCGAAGATTTCTGTATCCTCGGTTTACGATGCTGTTATATCTTGATATGCCGAATTCTATCTCTGGCAATCGAATGTCGATTTGTTTTGGAATTCTGCATCGATTATATTCCTGAAGTCACGGTTGACCCGGGTAAGGTCGCTCGCGGTTTATATAAGTATATCCATCTTCTATTTCTGTAATTTAATTAACTCATCTTCGATCGAGTCTATCTTCGAATCAGGATTCTATTGATTTGAGTTCCTCTAATTTAAATCACTATCTTTTTTTTGAAATCCATTCTTGAATCATCCTTTGAAAATCGGGTTATGTTTGTATTTTTGAAATTATTTTATATATCGAAATTATTATTTTGATAACTATGATTTTATTCTAAATATAAAAGTTATTGAAAGGATTTGAAATTTTGAAAATTTATAAAAATTGATTTATATAAAAATGACTTATAACTGAAAGGTTTTGAATTTGAAATTCGAGAGATTGAATTCCGGTATTTTGAAATTGGTTTTAAGATTTTGGAAAGCATATATAAATAATACAATTTAAAAGAATTTTCCGAGTAAGAAATGTTTCAAATAAGTTCAAATGAATTCCAATAATTTTGAAGAAATTTAAAAGAAGCTTTCAAGAAAATAGAAGTCCAGAACTCACTTATGTCGCTGGAAAATAATTTCGGGGATGAGTGCACGCATCATCGACATTGATTTTCGAGTTTCAAAGTGGGGGAGAGGACTCCTTAATAGCTTCGCTATGCGAGTGATTTTGTAAAACCGTTTTGATTTCGAATTCCGAAGTATAATTTTATATTTTCGAAAGATATATGTATATATTTGAAACAATTTAAAGTGAGACCGGTGTTCAGTCCTCGAGTTTCGGATTTGATTTAGTATAATCCTATCTATTGAAATTGATTTATTGATTTATGTTAATTTTCAACTCTTGAATTTGGAAATTTGATTTCCCTAACTATTTTGAATGTTCGAACACTTCCAAATCGAGATTAAATTTTCAAAGCTAAGAAATTTCGAAGAGTATAAAATGTTTGATAAAGAATATAAATTTAGTTTTGAAATGTTTTGAAAAAATAAAATAAAATAGTTTTGAATAATGGTTTTCAGAAAGGCAAATTGGATATTTCAAATAGAAATAGATAGTTAAAAAAATTTAAAGGGATAATTATAAATTTGGAAACCATTTTGAGTATAATTGATTTTGAGAAAATATTTGGTTTTGAAATTAAATTGAAATTAAAAACCAGTACTTATATGGTGATTTTGGAAATGAATTGTTTGACTTGAATTATTTTAATTTGGAAACTGGGATAATTTTCTAAACCTATTATTTTTGGGAACTTTGAAATTTAGAAGAAAATTTGGTGAAATCATATATGGTTTTGAAACTGAATTGATATTGAAATGATTTGAAATTGAGAACCTTATATTATTAAGCACTTGATTTGGGAGTGGTCGAATTTATATAAAATGGATTTATATAAGTATGAAGTTGATTTGAAATCTATTGATTTGAAAGGTACTCAATTTGGAAAGAGAATTTTATATAATCGAAGTCTATATAAGTATGATTTGATATACTATTGATTTGGAAAGTATTCGATTTGAAAAAAAAGAATCCTATATATAATGGACTTTATATAAGTACGATATTTGAAGGTATTTGAAAAGGTACTATATGATATATATTTTCGAAGCAATGATATGGAAAGTTCCTTCTGCTTGATATCCGCTTTGTGGCCATATTGTGGATTCATTCTATCGATATTATTCTCTCTGACTTTTGGTTTTCCGGATGTGATACTCGAGTGTTCCCACCGTGGCGTAACCCATGGTTTTTTTTCTCTCGCGACTGCATAGCGAAATTGCCTGGCTGAGTCTGGCCTAGGGATACAGATTGTTTCCTGAGGGATTCAGGCGTAACCATTGTGTATCCTGCAATCTTTGTAGGTCGCGATTAGTAGCGAAACTGCCTAGCTGAGACGGCCTAGGGGTGCGGATTGTTTCCTAGGGGACCCAGGCGTAACCATTCTGTATCCTGCACTCTACTAGTCATCATGGCGTAACTCGCAGGGCTGAGAAAGCTTACAGATACAGATTGTTTACTGGGGGATCCAGGCGTAACCATTGTGTATCTGCGAACCATGGTTGGACAAAGGTTTTGGTTTGGTTGTTTGTTTGGATTGTACTTTCCATATATGTTTTAAAGTTTTTTTAAGTATTTTCACTGGGTGTTGAAACAAGTCTACTAAGTACTTGAAGAATTCTAGCTTTGCGCCTGATCAACACATGGCCAGAGTCTGCAAGAATGAGGATAAACTTGTTAAAACATCGAGTTATAAAAGTATTTTCGGAAAAAAAGAAAAAGGATTTATTTTGATATAAAGGTATTTATTACAAAAGTATTTCCAACAAAATAATTTGTATTAATATTTGAAATTGAAATTCTTATGGTTTGAATTAATTATTCGTGCCCGATACTGTCTTTTGAATCTACCGTATCTGCTCAGCTTTAGTTATTCCCCTTGATTTTGTTTTCCAGAATCTACCTTCCTTTTCTTTTTTGAATATAATCTTTTAAATATTGCTTATTTGTATACTACATTGTTTAATAGAAAATTTTAGTGTTATAAATATTTTTGAAGTTATTAATTAAATAAAACATATTTAAAGTGAATGATTTATTAATAATGTTTGAAAAGTATCTAAAGACAAATTTATAAATTTATGAATTATGGATTTAATGTTTTCAATAGCTTCTTTGTAAATATAACTAATCATGTAAATAAATTATTTTCAAATAATTTTCATATATTTATTAAGTGTTATTTAACATATTTAATTCCAATGGGTTTTGAATTTATTTTTTAAGTATTAAAGAAAATTTAATTTCAAATGAAGTTTTCAAATGAAGTTTTCAAGTAAAATTTATATGGTCTTAGTTAATTGTTTATCCTTGTCTTTCAATCTATTTATCTTCTGGTTGTTTCTATTCTCCTACCTTCTTCCTTTTCGGGGACGAAAAGTTTTGAGTGGTGGAGAGTGTAACGACCCGTAAAAATTTTGATAAATTTTAATGGTTTTATTTAACGTATTAAATTTGGTTTTAAGAAATTTTAAATAATAATATTTTGAAATAAAAATTTATATTTGGATTACGTCCAATTAAACTTAGTAGATGGTAAATTTTCAATTTATTTTATGGAGGTTTATTTTATTAATTAATTCTACTACATTCAAATCAGTTAATAATTGATGGTAATAAATTAATTTTCAAACCTGAATATTTTTACATAGAAAAATTCTAAATCATCTCCTGACTGAGACGCCGTCTTTCGTTTTTCAAAATTCGGACTTCTATTACTCCGTTTATTTTATTTCTGGCAAAATAACTGCATTTCTGGTAACGATTATCGACTTTAGATCGGATGATCGTACCACCGAGATCTGTATACCGTTTTGATCGCCTCGTCGTGGTGATCCCAATGGTATATTTATTTCTGTATTTTGAGGTCCGGTACGCATCGGAAAGAATAAACTGTTGATCGTAACGGTACCTTAAATTCTGACTTTATTCCTTCCTTTTGTTTCAAACTCAAAACGTGCCTTTCAATCAAACCATTAAATTGTATTTATTATTTAGCTGAAAAGATGGGTGACTTGTCGTTTTTTACGCTCTACATTTACTTGCCCACTTTATGCTTTCTATCTATCGTGGATACAATTTATTTCAAATTTCTCTTCGTACACCCTTCATCCCTATTCCAAATCTATTCTCTACCGGTACCACGTGTAAGGTCCATTCAAATTTCAAATGGGTGAAGGCATTTATTATTAGCCGTACCATGTAATTTATTATTAGCTGTTACCAATCCATAGTTTCAATGCATTGATGGTTTGCTGCCATTATTGCCATCAGTTTTGGAAAAAAATTAAGTGGTACGTTTTGCATACGGTACATTTCCTTTATTCTATTTTATTCATTAGTCTATCATTCTTTTTCTTATATATATATATTGCTCTGTTGATGTTATTATTTGGAGATCCTCCTCTCAGCCTTGCCCCTCTTTCTCTTCTCCTCTCATTGTCACTTCTTCCTTCTAATACATCTCTACCTCAAAATCAAAGCCAGGCCGAAAACATCCCTCTTACCTCCTCTCTCTCTCTCCCCTCCACAACAAAGCCCAGCTCACCTCGTCCGTCCATCAACCACCTTCACCTTATCACAGCCTGCCACGACTTCTTCCCCGCGCCCCTACTCGCCTGCTGCCTCGTCGTCCATGATCCCACCCGAGCACCACAATCCCCCCTGCTCCATAAGCTACGACCTTGCAAGCAGCTTCCACAATCAGGCAGTGCTAATCACCCATGCAACGCCTCCTCCCTGGCCAAGCCTACCTACCGACCACCATCCGTGCAAACACTACCCACCAGCACCTCCAGGCCTTCGCGTTTCCTCCTTCTCCTTACAGCCAACCCAAGTCCCCACCTTCCCTAGCCGCTGCAAACCCATCTTCAACCACCACGAACCCACCTCGCTCTTCCCCGTTGTTCATCGCCCAAACCATCACATCGACCGCCACCTTGTAGCTCGCCACGTCACCCCAATAGCCGCCGGTTCTCCTCCATGATGCCTCTGGTCGATGCTTGTTTTATTTAGGTATATACGATATTAAAAATGTTATCATATTATACTATATTCCTTTATTTTATCAAGAGTTTCGGCCGTGTTTATATATATATATATATATATATATATATATATATATATATAACTGAGTATATATATAACACGTTGTTTGTTTTATAGACAGGTTACACTTTATATATTGCACAGTTTTGCATGTTGCACACAACCTGTTCAATCTTATGATTAATTATATACGAATATAGAGTTTTAAATATATATTTTATAAATAAGTTTGGTTTTGCTATTTTTAAAATGAGTTATATTAAGTATATATGTTTATAATATCGGATTTTATGTAAGTTACTATTTAACATAAAATATAAGTATCTGGTTGGGCTATATATATATATATATATATATATATGTCTTTTATTCATACGTTTGTATAAATGTACTATTTTGAAAAGTAGGTATATATATCTTTATAAATATAGTCTAAGTATCATTTTAAAATTTAATACCTATAGATATTTTGGTTTTGAGTATGTGGTTATATTCAAACTCTTTGTTTACAAATTTTATTAGGAAACTAGTTTACGATCCTTTTGTTATAATAGAAGTTTTGGCTTAAAAGTCAGCTGATTGTGCTGTATGAATATTTTGCTGAAATTTATATAAGTGATATGTTGGGTGATGTTTTAAAAATGAATATATATATATATAAGTATTCTGCAAATTGGTAGGTACATATAAGTATTGACTTCAAAAAATACAAATAAGGGGCATATGTCTAAAAAGTTAAGAATATATATACTATTAAATGAATATTGATTTTTTAATATTTTATATATAAGAAATTACTTTTATAAAGATTTAAATTTTAGGCAACACGGGTTGGAAATATGAGTTGATATATTATACAAGTATTTATTTCAAATTTTAAGTATATATGATGGGTAATTTTATTTACTTGTTTTAAACCAAATATTGATTTCAATTTTTATCAACTAATTCAATCGTTCTCTTCGTTTCCCATTATCAGCCTTGTCCGTCATGCCTATTTTCTACATCAAATACTTGTCCATCCAGCGTTGCTTTGGATTTCGTAGCTCGCTTCATTGTCTATCTCTCTAGCCTCGAAAGGTCAATCACTCACGATTAACGTTCTTTATCTATTAAATTTGATTTCAATTGAAACGACAGTTGAAATATGAGGCTGTAGTCATTTAAATGGTTATATATGCTATTATCTGTAACTGTTCACTTATGGGATATGACACTATATCATATTGTTTATATTTATTTTGATGATATATATGCATGTTGTCATTATTATTTTCATATCTTTTATCACTCTACAAGTTCCCTGTTAGTATAGAAATCACTATGGGTTGAAATGATACATGCCCGAACGGACTTTAGAATAGGAGAAAATCGTTATGGGTTGAAATGATAAACCCAAGCGACTTTCATTTAATTGAATTTGGGATTACGGGTTGAAATGATATCCACCCATATATATTTAGTGTACGGGTTAAAATGATAAATATTCGTAGCACTTGACTATATGATAGGAAACATATACAGACACCGTTGGTCATATAAATATTTTGAAAATAAATTTCTGTAGTTGAAAAGAAATATATGGGATTTAATAAATATTGGTTCTTAAAATATTATATATATATATATATATATAAATGGAAATTTTATATATAGATTTAATAATAATATTATTGAGATTGATTTAATCCATATAATATGTTTGAGTATTATTTAAGATTTATATTTTAAAATTTACCGTTGTAAAAAGTTGAATAATTAAGATTGGGAGATAAATTTGGGTTTATTAAAAATGGTATTTAAATAAGGATTTATTTAATTAAATCGATTTAAAATTATTGAATGGAAAATTTAAAGGTATGATTTTGTAACTGGATTTTTGATTTAAGTGATTTAATGAATATTTCACGTTTAATAAAATTAAAGAAAATATTGAGTAAAATGTAATTTAAGGTTACTTAAATGATATTGAATCTAATAAGGGAGTATTTCAAGACTAAATAACAATGATGTTAAATCGAGATCTATATGAAACTGTTATATAGAACATTTAAATATTAAAGCCTTGAACTATATTGGAATTTAAATGGTTTATGTTGAGATTCGGATCTGTATTTGAAATCAACGTAGTTGAATTTGTTATTTAGCAACTAAATTAAATTAAAAGGAAATTTAGGTTGAACTAAATTTGAATTTATTATTTAGAAAACTAAATTGAATAAAAATTAGTTTGAACGTTGAGTACATCAAGTTTTGAAATATATTGGAATATAAAGGGGTATTTTTGTGATTACAAATCCGAATTTGAGATCGATAAATTGAAGTGTTTATTTTAGGAATTGAGTTGAATTTAAATTGATAAATTGAGATTGAATTTAATTTAAATGGGAAGGTCGGGTTGATGTTGAAACGATTTGTTAAGTTGAGGGAATTGAAAATACTTTATTGTATATATTATTTAATATATATAAATACTATTTTGGGAAATATAGAGAAATTTGAAGTGAAAATGATATTTGGTTTTGAAGTATAAATTAAGCTGAAATGACCTCGGTGTTATAGTGTATATTTCTACCTTGTAGATAGTTCCATGGACCCTTAGAGGATGGTTATCCCAAACATCCTTTGAGTTATTTGTATTTCAGTTGATATTTCACTTGAGTTGGATTTATTGATATAAGAATGTTAATCCTGACTCGAGTGTTTTGTATTTTGCTTTACACTCGGGTCAGACTGAGTGATACAACATTTGAGACTCACCTTTGAAGTTGGTGCTTTGCTTGAAGATCCAGCTATCTATCCTTTCAGTCATCCAGTTGATTGGTTCAGAGAAGTCATCTGCTCGTACTGGAGACTTCACTGCATCTGGGATATTCTGATGTATTTTATTTCTAACTCTGATGTATATAGTAGCTTCATGAACTACTATTCTTTATCTATTCTGCTGCGTTTTATTACTCTGTATCTGTAATCTGTGATTATTTATTTACTGTTTATGCTGAATTTGCCAAATTAAATTAACAATTCGGTATTTTGAATTATTCAAGTCAGACATGTACGGTTTTATTTTCGATTTGAATGGTCCAAAATGGCGGGTCGTTACAGAAGTAATACCCAACCAACTCAACCAGGTCTGGCCTTCAGTCAGCTCCAAATAAAGTACTGATTGACATTTTCGTCTTATAAATTTCATAATTATAAATCTCATCCGAGTCGTGCATCGGGCTAAGAACATCTCACCCGGTGCTTGTTTCGAGTACATGGTAACGCAATAATTTCCCACATCGCATCCACCAGTGTTCTAACTTACCTGGATTCACTCTTGACCAAAGGATAATATAGGTTGGAATGTTGAAAATGTGTTAAGCGTATGAACCTTAATTTCTATAAGGAATCATTATTAACTAGATAGTCGATAAGTCGACTATCGAACTTGACCAATTATAAATTAAGAAGTGTCTAAAAGCTTCACAACTTCATATATCCTTTGAGAACCACTAGGAAGGAGCATAGGAATGAATTGTCTCTAGCTTTAACAACTTATATATATCCAGATCCCCATGGGTGGACTCTTCTTTATGTTTGCTTACTTCTAAAATAACCGGATTTAAATTTACTACAAATTCATCAATTAGTATTGAAGAGTCCGAGTTTGCTAAGTGTTTTACTTATCGAATACCACTTTAAAACTAGCATACGAGTCTATGTTTTGGAAGCGATTGTGAAGTTCCATGTTATAGAGTTGAATTATCTATCCTGAGGTAAAGTCCAATGGGGAGGTCATCGTTAACATTTCAGACTTATGCTATAGAGTTGAATTGTCTATCGTAAGGTTTAGTCCAAGGGAGAGGTCAATGTTAGCATTTGTTAAACCGATTTATGCAGGAATCCATGAAGTGGTTCGTGTTCTATTCGAGCGATGAAGACTCATGTGAGTGATGTCAAACGTGACCTCGTCATTGGAAATGGCTAAAGACAGAGTAGGATGCATAGTCTAGGGTTTAGCTAACTCGCGATAGGGTATATCAACTCCATGTCTAGAGTATGCTTATCAATGTTGCTAGCGGGAGTTGTTGATACTTGGTTCCATGTGGTCATACTATGTTCGGGCATGGGCTGGCTGTGTTTGCCTTATGATATGTTTTATCTAGAGATATATGATGCTTAGAAGGTGTCTTCTGATTATTCTTCATGGAGATCTACTTCATTTTATTGGAGTTATCTCCATTGAAAATCCATATGCGAACGTACCTTAGCAGTTTTAGAATTACTTCTAATACTATTTTATTGTGAGATGCAAGTAGCACAGTTATTTGATATGATTTATATTCTATGCTCTAGACATTATCTAATATATAACTATATTAACTTAATGAATGTTTAGTTTCTTTTAAAGGAAAAACCGTCACTGGAATATGTACGGCTTCGACAATTATTGTTACATTTGCATGTATCTTGGGTTATCTCATACCAAACTTCTGTATGACACGTAGTTTTTGGTTTTCCTAAATTCCTTGTGTACTCTTTTGAGTAGGCTAAGTTAAGTAGGTTTTATTTCGGATGCTTCATAGTTCAGGGGACAAGATGGGGGCTTCACTTATCTATCTATTTCTATTTCCATTGCACTGTATTATATATGTATCAACATTGTGAGGATATGCAGTTATAACTGTCCAAGCTAATGATAGTACTTAGATTTCTCGTAACTTTTAAATTTCTTCATTCGAAGTGACCCTTTGTATTATCCTTTTGATATTATGTATTATTGTTTCGTTGTGTGATTCGGATGTTGTGCTCATTCTTTATTTTTCTATTCTATTTTTTATTTTACCCTAACCATCTATCTTTCCGGCACTTGGGTGCTCGGCACATGAATACCATGGATGTCTTTAGTGTCGACATTCAAGGTTGAAAATTTGGATCGTTACAATTTCAGTTTGAAAAAATTCTTTTATAAGAGGGAATTTCTTTTAAAAATAACATAATTGCCCCTAAGGACGCATCCTTAACTCTATCAATCTCCCAATTACACTTTGGGTCAATTATGGTGCCTCATCCTATACTATTGATCATTTTACCTAAATAGACTGAGAAGTGGCCTTGGTAATGAATCTACAATATTATTATTTGCATCTAGTATTCAATTATGTTTCCAGATTACCGATAAATTCTTTTGTCATATGTTCATTACAGAGAACATCTATACCTCATATTAAGCTATCGATTCCCATTGCAACCTATATTGCACTATAGGTATCATAATATGTTATTGGGTTCTCAATGGTGGGAACAACCCTAGTTCTTTTTAAAAATTAGTGTGCATATATTGCTTTCATTGCAACTCTACTCAAGGTGATGTACTTAGACTCTGTAGTTGAATCTGCGACAACCTCTTGTATGGAACATTTCCAACTTAATTCTCGTCGATCATGGTAGAAACATTAAATTAAGATTAACTTTCTATATTCGATGTCACTAATGAAATTCGAGTCTCAACACACCTTCACAAGGAGTTTGTTATTTTCATAACAATTCTCTAGTATTTCGTGATTACTTAAGAATACTCATTACTACCATTTAGTGGTGTTATTTCAGATTTGATATTCATTTAATACACCATGTGTATAATAGAAATCTAATATACCACACAACATACCATATATAATGATTCTGATTGCTGATATCTAAGGGATCTACATCATTTGTTCCATGTTAAACATTTTAATACGTTGTCTCAGTATATTCATTAGGACAATCCTATCATCTTATTATACCAAGTATATAAGATGTTTCTTTTAAATCTTTCATCAAGAATTAAACAACTAAACTTAAATTGATTAAACACGGGTACTGATGGAACCGGGTTGGTCTATAACAACTGAAGTAAGTGGATTTCAATTTTTTTTCTTACTGGGATCATAGTGGGCATATGAAGTCTAAAGGGTTGTAGTGGATCAAATCTAGTTAATTTAAATAAAATCCAATTTTATTTAATTTTGATTAATCAATTAATGACTTAATTAAATAATGTTATATACAGATATAAGTATATCATTATGTACTCATATTTATATAAAGTTGCATGTGCAACGTAGTGATATATATACATAATAAATGTATACGTCTATAGATGTTGGAATTTTCATCTATAACATATACATTTGCCATTAATGTATGCATTGGTTATCTCAAAACATTATTTACTATATATATATATATATATATTTCACATTTTATTTTATAATAAATAAAATTTTAATTCAACTATCCAAAAATATATTTTGCAAAAGTCAATAAAATTTGAATTCAAAACTTAATATCTAAAGTATCCAACTTTGGCTTAGTAAAACAACTAGAATTTCAAATTTAAATCTATAAAATAAAAAATATCCTTTAACTATTTAAAAAACATATATATTATAAAATAATATTGATCTTAAATAATTTTTTAAACATTTGAAATACCAAAATAAAACAAAGTATACACTTATTGTAATATAATAAACATTAAACATATATATTACATTAATTCTTTTTAGCCAAAATATTTAAATCCTACTACATTTTTGCTTTATAAAATTGCATACACGTATATTTATTTAACCGTGTGTATATATATGAATTATTATGTGGGTATTAATTTAAAATAATAAATGTAAATACATAATACATGTGTGTGTATTAAATAAATGGTCGGTAAATTAAAAAATGAAAAATATTTTGAATTTATTATTAATTTTAAAACAATTTAAACATGTTACATTTACATAAATTAGAAATCACAAATAATAATTTTAAATAATTAAAAGTTTATATTAATGTTAAAATTCATAAAATATGTGATACATGTATCGTGGCCGAAAATTAGATTAAACTAGATCCTCTTTAAATAATAATACTGCTTATCATAACTTAATAATGATATTAAATTACATTTAAATTTATGACAGCTAATGCATTTGTATAATCATTATTTATATATTATCTAACATGCATGACAAGCATAATATAAAATAAATTAGAATTTAAATCTTAAGAATGTTGCCTTTCAACAGTGCACATTGATTGATGCGTTCTCTTAAATTTTCCTTTAATCGATCCTTGATATTGCAAATGCCTAGAGTAGCATGACATTAATTTGTTTTGATGTGCGAGACTTTAAGTTTTTTTGGCCATAAGGGGTAGGAGATTCTCACCGCCAATAGAGAGTCAAGTATTCAAGAAGGAATTTTTTTGGATTTATGGTTATTCAAATAAGGAGAGGGAGGAGAAAAATACTCTTCCTTATACTAACTCCCCTTTTTACCAATTCTGGATATGAATTTAAAACAAAATTATCTCTCCCTTTTTACAGGATTATGACCAACCATTAGGTGGGCTAAATGGAACATTAAAACACCTCTGATAAGTAATTAGTACCATTTAAATCGTATTTAAATGTGCATCAATATCGTGTATTGACACATAATATATGACTTTTAAAATATGCACCTGATTAATTACTAATAACATATAGTAAATACTAATAGCACCCAACAAATAAGGTAATTAAATAATTAATATTTTAAAATTACTAATTAATTTTTTTTAATAATTTATAAAATTTCAAAGAAGTTACCATATGGTTATGTGACTCATAGGAGTAAATTTAGTCAACAATTAATATCAAACTATTTGAATATTAATTTCCACTTGTCACTTAGCTAGTGGAGTAACTATTTTTCGAATTATTACTTACAATTCTTTATGGGTAAAATCCAAATTTACTACTAGGCAGTACCATTCAGTAACGATTATTTGCACTAATTCTCTTCGCTAACACTATATCATTTTAGCATTTTCAAAATCTAGTTTTTCTTAAAATTCCAATATAATCCATATTAAATTAGCCCATAGATAAAGTCCTTAGCTCAATTATAACATTTATTATCAACCGTACCGTTAAACTAAAAGTTGGTATAACACCCATGATGTCGTGGATGATAAATGAATTCTTGTTCTGAGTATATAGAATAACACAATAAAGTCCTTGGCTCAATTATAACATGCCTATGGGTTTTAGATGTTGCCCTTTTGACGACTCATATGTCATCTTGGAATATGATATTCGAGACTCCTTAAGGTCGCTTGGAACAAAACGTGCGAGAGCTCTTATTATCACTAAGAATAAGATATTCGAGAATCCATAGTGTAACAACCCTGTTTTTGGTGATTACCCTGTTATAATCTAATATTGGAAAAATAAAAATAAATTGGAGATTCAAAACTGTTTATTTTGAATAAATAATAATTTTGAAAAGAATAAAATGGAGTTAAGATGATAATGTGGGTTATAAATGGTGAACGATGGAAATATGATGATGTGTGGATTTGTTGAATTATTAAGTAGGATAAAATAATTAAAATCAACATTAATTTGTTGTAATAAATGTGAAATAATGAAAATAAAGTTTTAAAAAGTTTTATTAAGTTAGTTTGGAGAAAATGACCATTTTATAGTTCTAAATTAAGAAAATGCAATAATTTTGCAAATTATTGCCAAATATGATTTTTTTTTTATCAATTTTAAATGAAGTATTTGAATTTATTATGATGTATTTTATAATAAAAAGGTGGAATTATGTTAGAAAATAATATTTTGATGTAGAAATGAAGTTAATGTGGTTTGTTTTATTTAATTATACAAGAAAATAATTTATGCATAATTTTTTATGTTAAAATTGGTGTTTTATGTAATAAAGGATGCAAATTGGTGTATTTATGTAAAAATAAGGTTTTAATGATAGAAATTAATTTTTATTATGTTGTTAAAACATTTTAGTTTACATTAACATTTGTTGTAAAAAATTGTTTGGTAAAAATATTGTATAAATATGTGTATATAAGGTGGAAAAGAGTGGAAACATGATTTTACTTAGTAAAATCTAACTAAGTATTGCAAACGGGAAAATCGATAGTAGGTTTGAATCCAAACCCAAATTCTAGAATATTCAGAAAAGAAAACTGTATGTAGTTTTCTTCTCATCCTTACTTCTTCTCCTAAAAACAAACAGAAGAAAAGAATCCATGGCCTCCAACTTAACTCTCTATTCTAAGCCTCATAGATTTAGTGAAATCAAGAGGATAAATGTAACGACCCGTATAAATTCGATGTTTAAATGAATTAAATTAATTAGATTTTTATTTAAATTTAGAAAGGAATAAAAATATTATTTATTTATATGAAAGAGAATGTTGAAATTTGATGTATCAAGGGTAATGGTCCGGACTGCGTGATCGAAGGTCACGAGTTCGAGCCCCGAAACTGACAACCCTGTAACAAGTACCCGAAGTATGTGTTTGGCAGGCACATACTTCCCTAGAGTTTACAAGCGAAGCTTGGTTCTCTAGGTAATTCAAAAAAAAAATTTACAAATTTAATTATATATTGCAATTAATTGTAATAGTGGAAATTTGTCGCATTTGAATATAAATATTAAAATGAAGGCTAAAATAAATTTTGTAAATGGTGACTTAAAACCTATAAAATCCAAATGAATTAGGTAGGAAAAAGATTCTTACCTGGATATAAAATTTAATATGAGAAATTTATGAAAGTATTAATTTGATTTAATGCAATAAAAGATTGTGAACGGTAATTGGAATAAATTAAGAAATCATATTAGTGCAAGTAAATAATTTATGACTTGAATGAGATTCCAATTCAAATAAATCATTTAAATGTTATGATTTGATTTTTAATGGAACATGAGAAAAACAAATGTAAGGATTTGATTAATATATATGTTATGTGTTCAGGGTATTGAATAAAAATTGGGAATCCAATTGTAATTAATGATAATTGTTATCCCGCTTTCTGGCAAAGCCGTGATACCAAAGGATTGGTCGAAAACGAGAGACAATTCGCCTCAGAGATTGGTCGCATTCCACTTCACTATGGATATCGATGAATTTTGTTCGAGCCCGGATCAGGCTACAATTGATAGGACATGGCTAGCAAATCCACCAGAGCCAACGTTTCAAGTTTCAAGTCAATCCGAGTTCGTGTGCTCAAGATATGATGGATTCAGTATGAGGGAAATAGCCCTTGTGCGGTTCGAATCCATTGATTCGACTCCACCTACTTCGAATCCATCACTTTGGAATACTTCGAATCCATGAAGTTCGTACCCATCCTCATGTCTCAGCTCGACTCCATCTAGTTCGAATCCATGCTACTTCGTGTCCATTGCCTTCACACCGGTCAGAAAGGAATTAGCCTCGCGTCTACCTAGTTCGAATCCACCCTCGTATGCCTTAGTTCGAATCCATCAGGTATATATTGCTTCGAATCCGTGAGAAATCGTTTTGTTTCGAATCCATCGAGCAAGCAAGCAGTTCGACTCCATCTAAGTAGCCATGCTTCGACTCCATCAACCATGCATTGGTTCGAATCCGTCCACAAGGTCTTGGTTCGAATCCATCAGTAGTCAGCCATGGTTCGAACCCATCAGAACACACCTTGCTTCGGCTCCATCGAGCAAGCTTTAAGGTCGTATCCATCTCATTATGCCTTGGTTCGAATCCATCCTTGTATGTCCTAGCTCGAATCCATCGGGGGAAAGTTTCCTCGAATCCATGCAAGTGAAGAAGCCCCGGCTCCATTCCAAAACTCGTCTTCGAATCCCCCAATTGAGGCAACCTCGAATCGATCAAATGCTTTGATCGATTCGAACGAGTACCAGTTCCATCGATTCGAAGGAAGCGTGCCTTCGAATCCAACTCTTCGAATCCATCAAATAAACGCGGCTAAAACCAAGGGTATGACCCAAAAAACTCGGAGAAAAAGGAGGATTAACCCGAAGCATACGCACCACGTCATCACTTTCACGTGCAGAAGCATGGATTCGACCCTATGGATTCGAACCATATCGATTCGAACGGGTCCCTGGAGTGAAAAACTCCAACTTGACTCGATCATAACTCGAGATCTACAAGTCCAAATGCTATGAAATTTTCACAGGAGCTTGCGTATACATAGAAGAATGTTCACGCCAAGTTTCATCACGATTGGACACTTTCTTGATCGATTCGAACCAAGGGTTGAATCGATCCCAATGTGGGCCCGGATCTCCAGAATTCGGTCGTATGGGCCCCCTCACATGCCAGAAGTGGTCTCTCCGGATTTTTAGGAGAAATATCAGCCTCCTACAGCTATAAATAGAGCCCCAGGTCATACAGAAAAGGGGATGGGAATTCTGAAGCGCCAAGACTCTACCGGATTCAATCCTACACCTTATCATCGTTGTTGCATTCGAGTTTCAGAGCTATAGTCCATTGTAACTTGCTGTAATCACTGTAATCATCAAGAGAATATCAATAAAGATAGAAAACTTCAAAGTGGACGTAGGCAAGATCGCCGAACCACTATAAATCCTGTGTCATTTACTTGTTTTTTGCTGTTTCCGCTGAATGTCCATCATTTTTGTTATCTACAAATTTGTAATTTGTGACTTGTGACTGCGAATGGGTGCTTTCACGACTTTTGGGTGTTTGTGGTCAATTTTAACGCAAACATTTTGGTGCTTTCACTAAGAAAGGCCGATTCAGGATAATTTGAATTTGAAGGCTTAAAGATTTAGATCTAAAACCATGACGAGACAAACAAGTAAGAAACAAAGGCCAGAGAGAAGTGAACACCAAGGAAGTCAAGAGGCTTCTTCAGGAGCGAATCAGGCACCGATCTTCATCACTAGGGACGAGATGGAGACAATGATGAAGAAACAAGAGGAGTTGATCCAAAGTTTATTTCAACAGATAGGACAACTTGGAGCGCAGAATCAAGGAGTAACCGGAGTTCAGAACAGAGCAGGACCATCCGACGTAGCACCTGGAGTAGGGGGGACACACATGGAGAATGTTGACCCAACCCCAGAGAGAGAGGGAAGCATCTGTACAACCTGGGAGTAGCAGAGGAGTGAACGCTCAGTTAAGGGGGAAAATCCCAGAATTCCCTCGTGGACTCGGGGGGAAGGTTGAAAGTAATGAACGAAGATTGCATCTCGGTGACAACGACAGATTGGCGGAGATGGTTAGAAGAGCTATGAGAGGCGGTTTGGTAAACAAAGATTTGGAGGATGTTAATAGGAGTCCTTTTACTCCAGCAATCAGACGATCTCAGAACCCACCGGATTTCAAGTTACCATCATTGGACATGTATGACGGGAGAACAGACCCCACGGTTCATCTAACGAAGCATATGAGGCATATGGAAGTGCTGGGGGCATCAGAGGAGGTTATGGCCCGGTGCTTTCCATTGTACTTGACGGATATTGCAGCATTGTGGTTTAGACAATTGGAGAATGGATCCATCGGAACGTGGAATGGTTTAATTGAGAGATTTATGAGGCAATTCAGGGTTCACATTACAAGGCCCAAGAATGTGATGACTTTGGCAACCCTAAAGCAGAAAGCCGGAGAGACCTTGAGGAGTTATCTAGCGCGATTCAATGCAGCAGCAGCTTCGGTGGATTGAGCAAATCCATCTATGGTGGTGATGGCAGCTATGTCCGGAGTAGCTGACGGCACAGAGTTCAAAAATTCATTGACTAAAGATCCATCCGTGGATCTAGAGGAATTCTACAACGAGGCAGAAAAGTTTTTACGATTAGAGGATGCGAAGGCAGAAAGAGAAGAAGGAGAGGGAATAGAAGTTTATGTGCTTAAGGACGAAAAGCCTCTCGAAAAGGACTCAGACAAGGATAAAGGAAAACGAAGGGCTGAGGATTATGATGACAGGTCAAAACGGCAACGGAGGGAGCCGCGATTCACTACTTACACCGAGCCGACTGAGAGTTTGGAGCGAATTTATCAGGATACCAAAGAGCAGGTTCTCTATCGTAGACCGATACGAAGGGATCCAACTTCTGACAAAAGGAGATCAGATAAGTTTTGTGTATTTCATGAATTAAATGGTCATAACACTAATGACTGTAGGCATATGAAGGATGAGGTGGAAGGGCATATCAGGAACGGTATGCTCCTTCAATATGTGAGGAGGCGAGCTTCAGCGGTGGAGCCAGAGCGGCCACCGTCTACATCAGCTAGGGGCAACCCTGAACCAGGACATCGTTTGGTTATCAATTAATTAAAATAAAGGTGAACAAGTCGCAAGCTTCCACTAACACAATTAAATCATTTACACATGTACGAGATCGCGAACGTTCTCCAGGCATGCTTTGAATGATCATTGATTGTTTCGTAGTGGGAACTTACACTTTGACATCTTTGCTTTGCTTTTGTTTCATGTTGATTTGGACATTTGAACTTGGTCTGTTTGGACATTTCTGTTTTTAAAATTCATCTGTTGAATAGATATTTGATCCTGATAATTCTGAAATGGCTAAGCTACTTACACATGTACGGGGTCGCGAACGGTCCTTAGGCATGCTCTGAGATGGCGATAAACCGCCCTGACAAACGATTCAGGGACCCACGCGAACGTGAGCCTGGTATCGATAATACCAAGCCCTCCCGGGCACACTTTCTCGCCTCGAATGGCACCCGACTTTGATCAGTCACCACTTGCCACGAACGACACCCAACTTCGAACAGTCACCACTCGCCACGAACAGCACTCGACTTCGAACAGTCACAACTCGCCACGAACGACACCCGACCTCGAACGGTCACAAAAACGCCTCGAACGGCACACGATTGCGAACGGTCACAACTTGCCTCGAACAGGCACAACTCGCCTCGAACTGGCACGACTCGCCCCGAACGACACAACTTATCTCACTTCAAATGGCTCGATCGCGAACGGTCGTCATTTGAGGTCCGCCACTTGACCGCGCACGGTTGCACTTCACCTCAAATGGCTCGATCCCGAACGATCGTCATTTGAAGTCAGGCGCTTGACCATGAACGGTCGCACTTCATCTCAAATATCTCGATCCCGAACGGTCGTTATTTGAGGTCGCATAAAGCTATAAATTCCTTTGCAGGACATCAACAGGATATGAACGTCCAGCTTATGGCATTACAAAACACGCCTTCTTACCGCAAGGCATGTTTCGGGGGGCAAATGTTATCCCGCTTTTTGGCAAAGCCGTGATACCAAAGGATTGGTCGAAAACCAGAGACAATTCGCCTCAGAGATTGGTCGCATTCCACTTCACTATGGATATCGATGAATTTTGTCCGAGCCTGGATCAGGCTACAATTGATAGAACATGTCTAGCAAATCCACGAGAGCCAACGTTTCAAGTTTCAAGTCAATCCGAGTTCGTATGCTCAAGATATGATGGATTCAGTATGAGAGAAATAGTCCTTGTGCGGTTCAAATCCGTTGATTCGACTCCACCTACTTCGAATCGATCACTTTGGAATACTTCGAATCCATGAAGTTCGTACCCATCCTCATGTCTCAGCTCGACTCCATCTAGTTCGAATCCATGCTACTTCGTGTCCATTGCGTTCGCACCGGTCAGAAAGGAATTAGCCTCGCGTCTACCTAGTTCGAATCCACCCTCGTATGCCTTAGTTCGAATCCATCAGGTATATATTGCTTCGAATCCGTGAGAAGTGGTTTTGTTTCGAATCCATCGAGCAAGCAAGCAGTTCGACTCCATCAAAGTGGCCATGCTTCGACTCCATCAACCACGCATTGGTTCGAATCCGTCCACAAGGCCTTGGTTCGAATCCATCAGTAGTCAGCCATGGTTCGAACCCATCAGAACACACCTTGCTTCGACTCTATCGAGCAAGCTTTAAGGTCGTATCCATCCCATTATGCCTTGGTTCGAATCCATTCTTGCATGCCCTAGCTCGAATCCATCGTGGGAAAGTTTCCTCGAATCCATGCAAGTGAAGAAGCCCGGGCTCCATTCCAAAACTCGTCTTCGAACCCCCCTATTGAGGCAACCTCGAATCGATCAAATGCTTTGATCGATTCGAATGAGTACCAGTTCCATCGATTCGAAGGAAGCATGCCTTCGAATCCAACTCTTCGAATCCATCAAATAAACGCGGCTAAAACCAAGGGTATGACCCAGAAAACTCGGAGAAAAAGGAGGATTGACCCGAAGTATACGCACCACGTCATCACTTTCACATGCAAAAGCATGGATTCGACCCTATGGATTCGAACCATATCGATTCGAACGGGTCCCTGGGGCGAAAAACTCCAACTTGAATCGATCATAACTCGAGATCTACAAGTCCAAATGCTATGAAATTTTCACAGGAGCTTGCGTATACATAGAAGAATGTTCACGCCAAGTTTCATCACGATTGGACACTTTCTTGATCGATTCGAACCAGGGGTCGAACCGATCCCAATGTGGGTCCGGATCTCCAGAATTCGGCCGCATGGGCCCCCTCACGTGCCAGAAGTGGTCTCTCCGGATTTTTAGGAGAAATATCAGCCTCCTACAGCTATAAATAGAGCCCCAGGTCATTCAGAAAAGGATATGGGAATTTTGAAGCGCCAAGACTCTACCGGATTCAATCCTACACCTTATCATCGTTGTTGCATTCTTGTTTCAGAGCTATAGTCCATTATAACTTGCTGTAATCACTGTAATCATCAAGAGAATATCAATAAAAATAGAAAACTTCAAAGTGGACGTAGGCAAGATCGCCGAACCACTATAAATCCTGTGTTATTTGCTTGTTTTTTGTTGTTTCCGCTGAATGTCCATCATTTTTGTTATCTACAAATTTGTAATTTGTGACTGCGAACGGGTGCTTTCACGACTTTTGGGTGTTTGTGGTCAATTTTGACGCAAACAATAATAACGTTGGTATTAGTTAATAAATTAAATTTCAATGCAATACCCATAATTAAATGGAATGAAATGAATGAAATGAATGTATGTAAATGTATACTAGGTTATTTATCAAATAGAAAGAAAAGTAAATATCGAATTGATTGATGAATAAATATGCATTGAATAGTAATTGAATGTAAGTTAATGGTAATTGTATAAAATCAATATAAGATGATGATTTGCAAAAACTATGGGTTGATATTAAATGTTGAAATATTATATAGATAAGGATTTAGATGGAATGGATTAATTTATGAAATAAAGGATAGCAACCATATAAAATGTTAAGTAAGTTAATATTGTCATTAATAAAAACGTTACTTTAAGGATAATTAATGTAGTAACGTAAGGTGTAAATGTAAATTTCAATGGAAGCGTAACCTTATTTCTAGGTAGACATTGCAGGTAGATTTATGAAATGGAGTTTATGAAATAAATGAAATTGAATATTTCGTTATTATGAATTTAAAGGAAAATGGGTTAATTTGATTAAATCAATAAAAGACAATAAATACAATGATGGTGGGTTATTAATAAAGATGAATAGGGAAATGATTGTTATAGTAAGAATGGAATTCCAACTTGTTGGAATGGAGTAAATACACTTAGTAATAAATTTAGTATAGGAAAACGAAATGGAAATATTGAATTAATTAATCCGTATATTTATAGTAAATGGTGATTATTGGATTGTAAATAATAAACTTATTAAAGGTGATCAAGAGTTGTGACCACCAGTTATTATGAGTGATACATACATATTTAATTCATTTAATTGATTTGGAAATCATTGCAATAAAAATAAATTAAATGTTACGTTAAATAAATTTAGGTAATAATGGGGAATAACGTATATAAATTCTTCATTAAATGATGATTTGTGAATATAAAGATGGAAATAAAGTTTATTAATATATCGGAATTTAATTTTGATAAAAGGTTAATTGCAAACAAAGGATAAATGCTTAAACAGGAATTAAGCTTTATTTATTCATTTGGATGTAGAATATGATAATTTGAATCTATTGAATTTATTTGAAATTGAATAGAACATTTTATGTTGATTGAAAATTTAAGTTGGAATTTAGAGATGTTTTAGTAATGGAGTATAAATCCAAAGGAATTCCCATCTATTGGGTACCAATAGATAGGATAATTGAATGGAAGGTCAACTAAGTGATTATTGCAAAGTTAATTTATAATTTGTAGATATAATGAAATTGAAATTTTACGCTGAAGTTAATAATTTAATCAGCATTTAAGAAACATCTTAAATTGTCTAAATTTGGATAATCAACGAAGGATTATTAAGTGATAAAAATTTTCCAATACTAAAACCGAAATATAAAAATTTGGATTTATTTACTAATTCTTAATTTAATTAATTAGTATAAAAATAGCCATTTTTGTCACGGACTCGGATTTCGACGAAACCAGTTTCATCAGATCCGTAACAGTGAATTATTGTAGGGTTTCAAGTTTCGTAGCGATCGGACTTGTCGTTTGATCGTACGAACGCGAAAATGCCTTGAGATCGATTTAATTGAAATCAATTTGGAAATTTTGTTTTCAGCATAACTTCTTCATATGATGGAATTTGGACGTGAAATTTTTTCCATCGCGTTCATAATATTTTAAAACACCTATTTGGATATATGGGTTTTCCCAATTTCGTTCCGGGATCAGAACGGGCTTTTTGGGCCACGTTAGCGTTAGCACGTTTGTTTATCTGGTCCATCTACTCTATTTCAACCCTACCTATAAATACCCTGTTATAAACCCTAATTTCTCCTCATTCTCATTTGTCTGTACGTGCCTTCTTTCTCAACTTCTCATCCCAATGGCAGACAAAACCTAATTCCCAAATTCCAAAAAATAATTTCAATTTCAAAAAAAAAAACAAAAAAATTTTGCGGATCTGCAACAGCTTCTGGTCGCGCTTCGGGTTTCAGAGGAGAAAACCCTAGAGCAACTTCGGGTCAGGAAGAAAATGACTCGGGTCGCTCCGGGTCATTTTGGTGAAAACTCCAAGCAGCACCGGGGATTTGAGGCGGCGCACCGAAGTCGAACCCGAAGTCGACCCAGGACCAGAATTTTCCATTTTTCAAATTTTCATAACTTTTGCATACGAGCTCGGATTCACGCTCGGTTTGTTTTGCTGGGATCGTATCGGAATTTATGACATTTTGGCACTGGTTTGGATGAATTTGGAGACTTTCCAATTTTTGGGTTTAAATTGGATTTGAATTCAATTTAAATTCAAAAAGGTGAGTGTTTTAACCCACTCACAACTTCTAGAATTCCTTATGTTTGTTAATTTGACTTAAGATATGAGTAGAAATTTATTTATGTTCGTTTGGCATGTTTTATTCATCATCTCAGTTAAATCGCATTTATTTAATTTAACTGTTAATTTATTTTATTTATTGCATATAAATTTGACAGTTAGAATTTATTTATTTGCATATTAACTGCCAGTCATAGTTATGTTAAATTTTTCTTTCATATTAACAGCCAGTTAAATTTATATTTATTTTGCATATAAACTGCTAGTTTAACAGTTGTTAAATTTATTATTGAATATAAACTGTTAGTTAATACATGTTATTTATTACCTATATAATTTATATGCTCTATATCGATGATTGTTTAAATTGGATGATGATTGCAAATAATGGTTGATGATTGATATTTGGATGAATGGATGCTATATTTATATTGTATAAACTACAAGCCATCCTGCATTTTCATTTCATTCGGGATTGCGGTTTGAAATGATATACAACCGCATTTTTATTTTAAATTGCGGATTGAAATGATAAACATCCGTATCACTTGACCATAGGGTAGAAAATTTTATACAGGCACCGCGGTATATATATATACAATTATTTTTGAAATGTTTTACTATGGCTTTGTAAAGTTATATATATATATGGTTTATGGGATATCGATTTGGCTATATATATATAGTAAATTTTCGGTTTTTAAGCTTTGTATAAATTTGATTTGAAGTTTAAATAAAGTTTGATTTTTAGATCAAATGAGATTAAGCATTTATTTAAAATTTAATTTCTGGAGTTTCATTGACTTAAATAAAGTTTGATTTTAAGATCAAATGTGATTAAGCATTTATTTAAAATTTAATTTCTGGAGTTTCATTGACTTAAATGAGAATAAGGTTGGAAGATGAATATTAAGTTGAATTGGGATTAAATAAAAAGTTAGAATTTTTAAAGGATATGATTTTATAACTTGATGTTTGTGTAGAGTGATCTAAATGAATATCAGGTTGATTTAAATGAATATATATAATAAATTGAAAGATTTTCCAGTCATGTGAAGCTAAAGGTTTTTCTTAAATTATATTGAGTTCATTAAGTAAATATTTCAAGTCTAAATAATAAGTAATTGAATTTAATATATATGGGATTGTCAAATGAGTTTGTTTTGAAATGGTGAAATATTTAAAGCTTTGAAACGTAAAAATTTAAAATGGTATTTGGAAGTTTAAATCGATATTTGGAATTGATTTGTGAAATGTGAAGAAGCTATTTTGTTTATAAAAGTAATTTAATATTTAACCATTTGAGAGATAAATTTTGTTTCAAAGTAATGGCTTTCAAGGTTGTATAATTTGGAAATATTATATTCAAGAGTTTTGATTTCTAAATATTTTACTTTGAAACCACTATGATTTTTGGAAAGAATATATTGAAAAATAAAGATGATATCATATTGTTTTGGGTTTTAAAAGGAAATGATATCATATTTATATGATTTTGAAATGGATATTATATTCTGGTTTTACAAGTATAAATTATTTTAAAGGACCGCGGTGTTATAATAACGTTTGGTTGTTGAAGAGACCGGGATCGGAAGTTGTCATACTCTCTGCCAACTCCGAAAACCAATTTAACAACCGTATACGCGGTGGAGATTCCAGAATGAAGCAGGATGGTGGAGGCGTTTCCTGCAAGGTAAATACGTGGACCCGACTCCCGTGAGTTGGCATAAGGTGGCTAAAACAGGAGCGATTCTCGGGCCAATGAGGTCATTCCTCTGATCGGACAGTCCTCTTCGATATTATACTTTGACTTTGGATTGATTCAGTGGCCACTTTTACTTTGATTTTTTTTAGGGAGTTGTTTCGAGGTGGGCGGTAGCTGCAGCTACGCGTTTCCATTAGCCCGGATAGCAATTGTTATATCTACCCTGGCATTTCCTAGTTATGCCGTGTCACCTACCCTATCGCGCCTTGTACGAGTTTGGATTTCTCCCGTAGCCCGTGTGGTATCCTCTGGTGGCTTCCCGATCAGGAGGGACTATGATATTGGATGGACTACTGGGACTATTACGTGTTAAGGGCTATATGGGTAACCCCTTAATGCTAAAAAAAAATTAAGTTTATTTTACAATTAGACACTATTATAATAGCGCAATATACTACATAGTAAATAGTTTAACGGATCCTTAGGAGATGTAAATCCCGAGCATCTCTTGAGTTACTGCACTCATATTTATTTCTGTTAATTTAACTCACATAAGATCTTTTAGTTCTGACTCGAGTGTTTTTGTCTTTTCAATTAGCTCGGGTCAGTCCGAGCGTTTCAGGATTTGAAGATTTAGCTTTGGAGGACGAAGACGAAGATTCGTATTATTATTATTATTTATTCTATTGCACTACACTCATACTATTCCGCTGCATTGTTATTGGTATGTGTAACTCTGATATGTATTATGTAAATATAATCAAATATTTTTGTAAAATAGCTTCATGAACTGTATATTTGATTATTATATTTTATCCTTCCGCTGTGAGATTCTGTTTTGTTTTTTTCTTCTTGTTTTTCTTATTTACCCCATAACAATCCGCCCTTGCGTATGCTTTGAATTGGAACGTGTGTCGATTTAAAGTGTGCGAAAAGGCGGGACGTTACAATAAATGAGAAAATTAAAAGTAAATACTGGTAATCAAATACAAAATCCAAAATTGTTTCATCAAATTCTCTGTTTTGAGAAGATATTGTCTGTACCTTTCATTTTTTGTTTGGATGTTGTTTCTTTCAGCTAATACAGGTTTGTAGAACTCATTTGCAATTGAAAGCTGACATCTTACATAAAAAATGCTGTAAATCTTTGCTGAGGTAAGTATAATCTCACAATTTCTAAGTTGAATGAGTTATAAGCTGAAATTTGATTGAATCTGAAGCATACTGTAACAAAAATTTGTTGTTGAAGAGTTGCAGTAATAATCTATTCTATAGTGCTACTTTGTGTGCATATAACCTTTTGCTTTTTCCATGAATTCATGCCCGATCTTCTTCGAATTGTTGTAGGAGTGTTGTAGTTTGTGTATGCAAAAGTTTACTGTCAAATTCTTCTCAGAACCAAAGCAAATTAGTGCTCAAAAATAAAACCGAAGAATGAAATACAACCTGCAGAATTCACGACCCAATGGTCGACCAAACTAGTGCAAGGGTTGACCTTAAGGTCGACCCAATGAAAACATAGGTCGACCTTAGGGTCAACCTATGAAGTAGTAAAGTCGACCTGTAGGTCTACCTATAGGTCGACCTTCCTTGTCCAAATTTCCTGTGTTTTTCTCCTTTGTTCTACAGTGTTTTGCCTCTTGATCCGGTGTCTTTGCTTCTTGTTTTGTGATATTTTGGTATGTTTTTGATTCGCTCTAACCTATCAATAAGTAAGCCAATATTTGGGTTGATCCGAACTCCGGATTGACGAGTTTTCGAGATGTTTTCATATGCTGAATTTCTAGTGTTTTCCAATGATTTCTGTTGTTTTCGAGCACGGTTTTTCCAAATGATTTTTGAAATGATTTTTAAATTAAAATAGTTTTTGTATTAAATATTTTATAATATTTAGAATTATTTTAGAAGCTATTAATGATATATTTATTCCCTATAATAAAGAGAATTTTCAAAGAATTGTTTTCCGAATGATTTCAAAAATTGTTTTAAAAACTATTCTTCTCAAGTAAATTGTTTTATATATATAATACACTATTTTTCACTCTTCGAAATATGAGAAAGAAAATTAAACAATTTAGTAAAATATGCGGAATGTGACACGTGCGTTTACTATTTCAGTTAATTCCGTACTTGTTTATTTGAAGCTTTGAACTTTTGAGTTGTTATTTGTGATTGCCATTCCATGGCGTGTTTTAAGATTTGTGAATTCCTAATTTAAGAATTATTTGAGATTGACATTCTTTGACAAGTTATGAGTTTGATATCTCCTATTTTAAGAGTTATGGTTTGTAAAAATCATCATGATGTCTTTTGTACTTACCGATGATATAAAGCAAGTTACGAGCTTTCTGAGATTTATGATTTTGATGATGTTGTTTTCTAATGTGGCATTGACTATTAGTTAGTAAACCATTAAGTGAGAACATGTGGTATGGGATGCACTGTTAACACTTTTCAGATTCCTATTTGAGAGTTTATTTTTTAGAACTGGTACTTTATATACAACAAATCATGGGGACAACATATCCTATGTCAAATAAACGTTCGAAAGCAAGTTTCGAACTTGTGACATCCTGCACCAAAGTCGAATCAATTTACCACTTGGACAAAGGTGCTTGTCTCCTATTTGAGAGTTTGTGACACATTCACGAGTTATTCCAGTACTATGGACCTTCGGGTCATCACGAGATATTAGGACTTCGGTCGTCGTGAGTTATTACAACTTCGATCGTCACGAGATATTTCGACTTCGGTCGTCAAGAGATCGATACCTAATATATAGTATTGGACATGAGTTTGGCACGTCCAGCATTTCTTTGGCATGCAATCGGGGATTTGGATCCAATCTGGGCTATTTTCTGAGTTTTTAGTTTTATGATTTCACCATTTCAAGATACTATTTTATACATTTTATAGCCTAGAGCTATATGAGATTTTATTTATATATGGTGATTTTATTTATGAGGTTTTGAACTCTTAACTGAGTTCCATGAGTTATGAAATTTTTTAAGTTTTGAACTCTTAATTGAGTTCCTCGAGTTATGATATTTTTGATGATTTCTGTGGTTTTCTTCTGAGATTTTATATGATTTTACTAGAATTTTTAGTTCTATAGCTTTTAAGAAGGAAACATTCATATTGTATTGATGTTATTCATGAGTGATCCCCTTGAGATATTTCGGAGTTTTCCATTACTTTGAGTTTGAATAAATCCGAGTTTATATCATTCCTTTTTTATTAAAGGAATGTTTCCTTTATGGGACTTATATCCTATTTATCATTACTAATCATCTTGCTCATGTTAGACTGACCCATGTATTCATTACTCGGGTCAGACCAAGTTGCAGGTTAGACTATTTGGCTTTTGCTTAGCTGTTCTCTGTGGGTCCATCTATCGACCTTTTGGATATATGCATAGTTTAAGTAGTTATCTTGTAGCAGTTTGACTTGATTATGTATATTCTTTTGTGGGGGACTTGATGTATATTTATATAGTGGTGTTTCACTACTCAGTATGACACTATGTATTGCACTTGCTGTATATGCATATATATATATATATATATATGTTTGATGGTCTATTATCTGTGTTCATTATCTATATTGTGTTTTGTTCTGAATTGATCCTGTAGCCACCATGGTATTATATTAGGTAAGAACAAAGTATGTCGAACCACTTCAGATATGAAATGAAAAAAAAAATGAGCCATATTATCGACATGATTAGTACTTATTTAATACAAGACCATGATGGTCTCTCCTAAATAGCCCTATTCTCTGCACTAGCAGACAATATTACCTAGTAATACTCTTTGTTAGTGTAGGTCCCGGTGTGGGTCGTCACACATAGGGTCTTTAGGAATAGGGTATTCCAAATTCCACGTTATACATCTAAAGGAGAAAGAAGATAAGTGGGAAGTATGTGAAATAGCCTATTTAGCATGTTAATGGACTAATTTAGTAGCGCTTATGTTCGAAGTCCAGTGCCTATATGTAACAGGCAAGATATGAAATATGAATATAAACACTAGTTCAGACCGAGGAAATCATGTACAGTACAATCACAATTGCTTTGGGTCTAAAGAGCTTTATTATACGCATATTCATGTCCACTGATGTCCAAAGTGCACAATCAAGGTAATATGTATGTCCAAGTCCTTGTTTATATAAATCGAGTATGATTACAGCCGGATTAGAATTGTCCTCAATTCAATTTAGGGTTACAAGTGTTTAATTTTGAGAGTTGAGAAAATAAATTTTCTTCCCTTCCTCATCACCCCTAGGGTCGTGTTTATAGGGGTAGAAGGGTTCAACACAGTTGCTCTATGTCGCTTTCGGCTTCCAATCTTTGGCATGCATAGTCCTCGATGTTGTCAATGGCGCCAGGCTCCATGTTTTACTTTTGATGATCTTCAGAATGCTATAATGATAGGACACTGATATAAGAAATGTTGATATGGGGCATAATGCATCAGTATCTTATACATTTTGTAGCTTTTATATTGACATTGATGATAGTCGTTATCAACGTCGTAGCGAAGGTCTGTGGTGATATCTTCGAAGTGTGGTATCGATATAATGCAACGTTCAAGTGAGATAGTATTGATGATAATTGATATTTCTCAACAGCAATTCTTATTCTTGATATTAATAAGAGGTGACACTGATTGGAGTCAATACTATTTTAAGTGTAACATCAAACTCGGCCTTGTTGATATATGGCATTGGTTGAGTGGTAGCAGTGATGGGTAACAACGCTGAATAGAGGCGATGTTGAGAAAGTATGGCAATCATAAATCATATGGCTTCGATGATGGGCGGTATGAAATTTTTGTGACATTAATGAAGTGCGGCGTCTTCCTTCTCCTTATTGATGAAATGCGGCATGGATAGTATACAAAACGAAAGCGATGTGGTATCACCTAAGGCTTGATACTAAGAGGAAGTGTCATTGCATGAGATACCACATTGAAGGAAGGCATCATGAAGGAGTGGAGGTATGGATGGGAGACGACGTTGTATGATATGCAACATGGCTGAGTAGTGGCATGCATCAGATTCGGCTAAGATTATACTAACAAATTATGATGTTACTTGAAATATAAGAGATTCGTCATTCACTATCTAACTCTATGGATGGTCTGTGGCA
Source organism: Allium cepa (assembly GCA_030765085.1). NCBI lineage: Eukaryota > Viridiplantae > Streptophyta > Magnoliopsida > Asparagales > Amaryllidaceae > Allium > Allium cepa. Next base: position 79,070,797 of record CM060946.1, read on the forward strand.
TTGTACATGGCCTTTTATTTGTGAGATGCAACATTGTAGGCTTTTGGCATCGATCCTAATAGCATTGATTTCTTGTGAGGTCACTACTTATAACATTCGTTCGACATTGAAATTAAGTGGACAACATTTACCCTCCCCTCCCCCTAGTATAGAAGAAGCTTTTTACACTTTAGTGTAAAACTAACAATTTCTTTGCTTTCTCGATTCCTTATGAGATTTCCTTTCAAATCTCATTTTTCTGTAAAACATAAAGTGAATGGCAACTTTCGTTATTAACTTTAAACTCGATTTCAATTTCAAGCAATCCCGTTTTGGCTTTGATTATAAATAAGTGTATATTGTCTACATCATTTATATGAGTTAAGATTATAATTTTGCTATAAGAGATCAATAAATAACAATAAGATTTCAAACGGAAGCCCAGAAGATTATCTGTAACAACAAAGAAGGGAGCACTAGAAATTCTCTTTGGCAATATCATGAATAAAAGACCAGAAACCCATCTGGCAGCAATAATATTCTAAGTGGGAAGCTAGGAAGTTATCCGAAAAGATGACCAGAAAATCCATCTAAATAGAAGATCAGAAAGTCATCTGGCAATAAAAGAAGACTAGAAAAACCATCTGTTAATACTAATTAGAATGGAAGACCAAAAAACCATCTAGCAATAACAAAAGACCAAGAATCCATTTGATGATAATAGAAGATCAGAAATCCCATCTAATAATAATGGAAAATAGAAATCCATCTGTTAATTATAGAAGAATCGAAATCCATTTGGCAATAAAAAAACAGAAATCCCATTTGATAATAATAGAAAATCAAAAATCAGTCTAATAACAATAGAAGAATAGAGATCCATTTGACAATAATAGAAGATCAGAAATCCCGTTTGATAATGATAGAAAACCATAAATCCATCTGATAACAATAGAAGACCAAAGATCCATCTGGCAATAACATAAGACCAAAAATCCTATTTGATAATAATAGAAAACCAAAAATTCATCTTATAACAATAGAAGACCAGAGACCCATCTGGCAGTAATAGAAGATCAGAAATCCCATTTGATAATAATAGAAGGCTAGAAATCCATCAGATAATAATAGAAGACTAGAGACCCATCTGGCAATAATAGAAGACCAGAAATCCTTATTTGGTAATAATAATAGAAGATCAGAAATCCTCATCAAGAAACTGAAGATTGTGTTCATTAAAAAGCACAAATTGTTCACATTCGATGGATCTTCCTCTAAAAGATTGTTTGAGTTGTTGCACTAACATGCTCTGATTGTTAATAGATTTTCCTTTAGAAGATTGATTGAGCTAGAGCTCTAATTTGCTATGAATTTGTTCGATTTGTTTGGCATCATCTTAGGTGATGATCTCTACTTGGATCGGACCACTTATCACCATTTTAGGTGATGATTTAAGTCATGTTATCTGATGCAGTTGGTTAGCTTCATTAAGCAGGATTGTCGACTTACCCGACCTTCCTCTAAGATGCATTTTAGTGATGCCTTTGATGATGGAACTAAAGGCTTAGTTCAGTGCGCTTGGTTAGCTACATCAAGCAGGACCGTAGACTTATCCAACCTTAATGTGACGACCCGTAATTTTTAAGCAATTTAAATCGGAATATTAAATTGATTTTGAATATTAAATAGAATAATTTTGACTTGAATTACGAATATCACAATTCATTTGATAATTTAATTATTGAATTTAGATAATTTAAAATTGGATGAAATGTTGAATCCAGAATTTTAAACCTATTAAAATATATTTGAGGGCACATAAAATTTATATTGATGATAGTGAGAGTAGGAAAAGTGTTAAAATTGAATTTAACACTGAATTGGTCAGTGTTGAAAATTTATCGTTAAATTGAATTTGAAAATAGCCTTCTGAGGCACAGTCTCAGAATTTGACGAAACCAGGTCCATTGGGTCCGTAATATGGAATTATTATCGGGTTTCAAATTTCATAGCAATTGGAGTTGTTGTGTGAGCACACGATATATAAACGCGCTGAAATTTAATTGATATTAATCGAAATAAAATATACTTATAAAAGAAAAATCAAATCTAAAGTCCAATCTTCCTCTACAGTCAAATCTTCTTCTATACGCTTCCTTTTCCTTTTATTTCTAAGCCGAGCCTTCTTCACGAACTCTCGTATCAATCTTTTTGTGAAGCCATTCTCGTTCAAATTAAATCTTTCCCTTTCGTCCTTTTAAGTCCAACCCAGTTAAACGAAAAAAATAATAATTCAATAATGGCCGAACTTCCTTCTTCCACGTGTACCTCAAATCCTTCGAATCTTGCTTCAGATAAAACTCTAAACCTAATTCGAAAAATAATGCCTGCCGATAGTTTCCTCTTCCCAGATAAAAAAAAATTAATTAAGGAATGGTGGTCGAGCTTTTGCAATCCAATTTCGCATCTCCTATTAAAAAATCGAAGCCAATATATAAAAAAAAGGAAGAGCAGGCGATTCATGTTAGCTAGTTGATCGGCCGCATGGGAGATGAAGTCTTCGCGAACTGGGGAAGCAATCTGTAGCTGAGTTCGATCGTGAGGGCGTTGGGTCTCAGGGGTCGCGCGCGGCAGCACTGTCGAGGGAGGCAGCTCTCGTTTATGGGTCGCGTCAATTGGGTACAGCCGGATCGAGCTCGCGATTGTGGCGATGTCGATTAGGTCAAAAGGGAGGGGCCAGCGAGGGCTCGCAATCGATTGAGGTGTAAGGTATAGACTTTTGTCTATTTTAAATTTGTGCAGTAATTGTTTTTTTAATCGAAGAAAAATATTGTGTAACGAACCGCAAATCCGTACCCCTTGAGTTAACACTATTCTACAACAATCAACTCAAGTTGCACAGAATTACGAACCATTTGGGTTAAAGAAAAGAGGTAGAAGAAGAGAAAACAAAATCAACATCAGAATCTAACCATCGCAGCGGAATAAAATATAATAGATAATATATAATCTTTACTCAATATCAAATATTTCTGTTTACATATATTACATCATCAGAGTACATCAGTCACAGCTCACATCAATAACATACAATGAGTACACAACAACTCAAACAGCGGAATATATATATAAATAAGTACGAGAATACGTGTCGTCATCCTGCTCGTCTCCTGAGCTCCACAGCATCATATCCTGTAACCTATAATACTCGGTCTGACCCGAGCATTATAGTTAAATAACACCCGAGTCAGTCTGGAATACCAGCGTGAGAAAATCACACCCAATTGATTATTAAAGTTTCAAAAATCCTTTGAAAACAAAAGCATCTCGTAAGACCACGCCACAAATAAACATGTCGGGTTTTTACCTTACGATAGCTAAAACAATTTTTATAGAAATCCTCTGATATTACAATAGTGTCTATAGAAAGTAAATAGAATCTAGCTGAAATGCTTGCATCTCACGTTTCAGCAATAGTTGGGCACAATCAAAACCGTACGGGCGCGTAGGAAAAATGGATTTCCAACAATGACTAGGCACTGGGGTACCACCTGACACAGTACGGGGCCTAGATCACCGTACCGAGGACTACTCCCTTCATCCCCTGCAACACAAGGCCGGAACCATTCCTTACTGAACAGTCCCGAACAAGATAAACCCCGTGGTTGGCGCGACCAACCACCCACTAAGCCGAAATATATAAGGGACATCTAGACAGGGGAATTATCTTGTCCTGCTTGGGCATGACCCACCTAACCTTGCTGCATATCCCCTGATTTTCAGTCATTCCCATTTGATGAGGCTTGAGGATAAACGTTACCTTTAGAACGTTTCACTTAGAATGCCCATCGTCCACCTGACGATGTTTCGCAAGCATTCATCCATACAAGTCCGTCCCGGGTTCGAACGGAACCGAAGGCACTATTCCTACTACATCCATTTCGGAAATATCCTCAGGATTAGTAGCGACTAGCCCTTGCACTTCACTGCTCCATCTTCGAATCCAAACATGTTTTCGCACGAAACGTACAAACCGGATCGAAGTGGTTTTCGAGAAATAAATCTCGATCCCGGTCTCTTCGAAACGATCAACGTATTTGTCCAATATTGATAGTCGGTTATTTAACTATCAATTATTATTCACAAACATCCATTCAACCATCCATTCAAAAATAAATAATTTTCCAACTTATTACCTTCAAATTATCTTCCCATGATATATTTCTATTCTCAATCCTTTGAAAACAGTTTCCAAAAATCATCTTTCTTCCCAGAATCAACTTTCCCAAATATTTTCTATCTCCCCTGAAATCACCAAGCACCAAAAATAGATTTTTAAAATAATTAAAACACTTTACTTTGAAATATATATGCTTTTAAAACATTTAAATTAAAACTACTTAATAATTTGTAAAAATACATATTATATAATAAGTTTACTTAATAAATATAAAACTATATTTATACTTTTAAGAACATAATATTAAGTCATTCTTTAAATAATTACTACTATAATAGATTAAGAGAAAATGCTTACTTTAGAATGTAAATATTAGAAATAAGAAATTTTCCAAATCTTGCTTTTTAAAAACAACTTTTAATCTTTTAACTTACATTTAAAAATTTACTTTAAAAAACGTACTTGGTTATTCAGGGAGAATTCCAACTTCAAACACTTAAATCAATTTTCCAAATTGATTCACCATTTATTTCCTTTGAAATAAATTTCTTTACTTAGCAGTTCATTTCGACATTCAATTAATTATGGACTTTATTATTATTTTCAGTTTGATTTTTAAATCCTTTAGCTGGAATATACAAATTTCAGGTTATTCCCAATTCCTTCTTTATTTTACTTAAATAATTTAAATCCTCAATTTAAAATAATTATTTTATTCCTTTGAACAATAACATTGAGATTTAAGTTCTATGAACGCTCCTTTATTCAAATTTTCCTTTCCATACACTAGATTTATTTATTAGAATTTTAAGGTCACTTTATTTCCTTTCCAGTTCATTCATAAATTTATTCAACTTTGATATAACTATTCTACTTACCCTTTCACTTCTTTTATTTCATTTCCAATCTCAAATTATATATTTAGTAATTTATTATTGCCCGATTAAAACAATCAAACCATAGCATTCAATATTCCCACATAATTCATTTCAGGATATCAAATATTCAGAACAGAGCATATTAAATAATTAAATAAATATGAGGGGTCCAGTTGGATCCCCCCAACCTGCTTCCCTGCATCCATAGATGTTAGCACAACATAATATCCATTCCAAACTATACCAGACTAAAGCACATCAATCAATTCAACCAATCAAGCAATTATTTAAATTTAATCATTTAAATTTAAATTATACTGAGTGAGATTAACTCACCTTTGCTATTATTTGCAATCCACTCCAGTCTCGACTGATTTAGACCTTGAATAAACATTGGGTGATATTTATTAATATTTGAATTAATCTAATAATTAATTACCCTTTTTATATAAATTTAACCCAGCTAATAAAATTTATCTTAAACTAATGATTTAATTCTAGACAAATAATTAAATCCTAAACTAATTTTCCTTTATCAATAAAAATTTTCTTTACTAACTGAAATAATTAAATCAGTTTTATAAAATAACTAATCATCCTAAACCCACATTTAAAAATGAACTACTAAGCTTAAAGTGTGCATATGTATATTTATTTTATTATTAATATTGCCCTTTTTTTTTCTTTTACTTTCAGAAAAAGAAATCCCTAATCTGTACACATACATGAATCACTGTTTATTTTTTTATTTTTTTTTCTAAATAAAATAATCAACTGATTCCCAAACTTAAGCTTATCACCTACTAATGAATCAATTAACCTTACCCTTAATCACCGCGATGCTCGGCAAGACCTACGCGACTCGCCACAGCCCCCTCTTCGAACACGAGAAACCTCGCTTCCGTCTCTATTGTGTACGCGCGCGAGAATCCCAAACTTGAGTGAAATCGTCCCCCCCCTTTGCCAGATCCTCCGGTGAACGAGCGCGCGCGCGAGCTTCAACCTAGTCGAAATCGCGATTAGTCTTCACCGGATTCGAACGCGACACGAATCGCGAGTTGCTCTACTAGCACTGATGTCGCCTCGCCGATCCTTCATATCCCCCCCTTCTTTGCTGTGCGTGCGAGCGGCCCTTTTTTTTTTTTTCTTCTGCACTTCGATTTCGATAATGAGGGAGAGTTTCGATTCGCAGGCACAAGGCTTCGGCCATACTTAAGAATTTTTATTTTTTTTTTATTTTTTTTGTTTTGACACTGTCTTCGTTCTGAAGAAATAAGGTTTGTCGGCTCTCTTTCTCCTTAAGATAAGGTTGTGTTGACGTAAAAGTAGGCAAGAAATGATTGAAGAGAAAGAAGCGTGCAAAGGAAGCTTAATTAATAAAACAAATTTCATTAGCCTATAATCACTTATAATTTTCGCGTTTAAATGTCGTGCACTCACACACTAACCTCGATCAATCCGAAATTTGAAGTCCGATAATAATTCAATATTACTGGCCCAATGGAACTGGTTTCGTCGAATTCCGAGACTGTGCCTCGGAAGACCATTTTTACTTTCAATTTAAACGATATATTTTTAAAACTGAACCAACCACTATTTTTAAATTCCATTTTAACATTTTTACTATCTTCACTATCATCACTATAAATTTTAATTTTACAACTTCTATTATCCTCAGGACTATCAATATGAATTTTACAAGCCTTCAAATTATATTCAACGGGTTTAAAAATTTGAGATTCAACAATTTACTCAACTTTTAATAATTAATTCTATTATTTAATTATCAAGCAAATAACGATATTTGTAATTCCAGTTAAAAATTATTATTTTGAATATTTAAAATCGATTTAATATTCCGATTTAAATTGCTTAAAAATTCCAGGTCGTCACATTCCTCCCCCCTTAAAAGAATTTCGTCCCCGAAATTACTAATTAGGATGAATGGTCCAAAACCCATTACTTTTCCCAAAACCAAACAGTTTCTAACAATTCAACAACTTACCAACTATCTGTTATAAAAGATCCATTATTATTCTTATCAACGTCCAACCTTTCCCTAGTTCCAAACCATACCATTCGTTTAACCATTCAAGTTTCAATTTAAAACCAAATTTTGAATTATCAAAATTTTCTCAAAATTTTTCTGACACCCTAAATTCCCGAAAAATTTTGCCAGCGTTTCCTTTGCGCGGCTAGCTCGGTACAACTACAAAATGGCTCTACGGCCTCCCAAATCCAAAAAGAAAACAAAAAGGCCAAGTGGCTCAATCCAAATCCAAATCCCAATCAAATTTCATACCAAATTTAAATACATACCTTTTTGTCGAGCATTTCAAATTTATCTCTTAAAATCAAATCCACACTTCTTTTCCCTTTTTATAATACCTGCATATCCTGCTTAGCACTAATATCCAAACTCAATATCCCAAAACATTTTATCGACTTTTCACGAAATGTCAATATTTACTCATCCAAATATTAATTTGGAATATATTTATATTATCAATATTCAATTTCCAATTAAGAATTGATCATTCCTTACTTAAGTTAACATAAGCATTTCATATGTTTCTTTTATTCATCTTCATCTTACTACATTAGTTATATCCATTCTTATTCAAATTAATTCTTTCATTTCCATACGAATTCAATTTATTTTCAACTCTTAAATCTTAAATTTTATTTTCCATTAATAACTAATTCATATCATTATTTTAATTAGTTTCATTTACTACTTATTTCAATTACCATGTTGAAATCGTTTTGTCGTTAACAAAATTTTCCAAAATTTCCAAAAATTTTCTAACTCCCAAAATTTCTGAAAATTTTTGGCAGAGTCTCCTTTGTACGGAGGAGCTTTTGCAAATTGACAAAAGAGATAAATATATATACATCGACCCACACGGTCGGAAAAACCAAAAACAGTTCATATTTCCTATTTTAATTGCGTAGGCGTACCTTATTTAGCATTTTAAGCAAGCAGCTTATTTATTTTTAGCAAATAGCACAACCCAATCCAGCCACATGGCTTCCAGGTACCTGTACTTACTCAGTTTAAACTTGTAAGTGCCAAATATAAGAAGTTTAACACATTTCACTTACTTGCAATAGTTAAAACATATGAATTCTAAAAGAAATTCACACTAAACATTTTTCTGTAAGCAACTTATACAATTTTCATGCTAATCTAACTATTTCAATTAATTTATAACCATTTTCATTCAATTTGAAAGGTTTTCAATCCACTCGTATACAACTTCACCAATTTAAATGGTTTAAAACATAATAGCTTACATTTAATTTATTTTAAGCAAGCTGAACTCATATTTAATTCAACTGCTATCAAAATCACTTTATGTTACTTCTATCAATACATAGAATGTTTAATTATTTTCATTTACGTCAATAGCCAATTTATTCTATGCAGATTGATGATATCTATGTGAATAAATAGATATTTATGTTTATAACCAATTTAAATGGATTTCACTCAATTTTATTCTTAATTCTATTCCACTTTAAATTTATTCACCAAACATATATTCCCAGTTTCATTGCAATTAAATTTTAATCCATTCACCATCATTTATTTAGCTCGACACATTCCATTTAAATTTTATTTGCAATCCATTCATTTTCTTTGCATCTCATTCCTTATTTGTTTATTCCAAACTATTTTATTTAGCTCGAAGACACTCCAAGCTATCCCACTCAATAATTATTTCTCAACTTATTTAAAACCACATTTCATATGATACTTATTTATTCCATCATTTATTTATTCAATATAATTAACTTATCCACTCAATTAATTATGAATGTTCCTTACCTTAAATATTATTTCAACCCACCAAGTTCTATTTCAATCCAAATTTATCTTTACTAGATTCAAATTCAATCCAAATTTATTTAAACTTGGTTTAAGTTGAATTAAATTCAACTCTCTTCGATTTATTCTGCTTAAGTCAATTTACTTCAATTTATTCAAATTTATACTTAAGCTTATTTCCATTTCACAAATAAATATTTTTCTCTTTTATCCAACTTGATTCCATCTCATTTAAATCTCATTTTAAATTTACAATTTCCTTCGGTTAGTTATTATAGAATTTAACTTCCCAGATTCAACTCATTTAATTTATCACAAATCCATTTCCATCTTATTTTTTTTTCTATACTTTCAAATTATATTTACTTTATTAACACTTCAAGCTAAGTTATAATCTATAACTCAAGTTTTGAATCCACTATTCATTTTCAAATTACCATTCACTTTTAAATTACCATTCAATTTATTAACTTACATTGCAATTTCATTCACAATTACTTCCACTTCATCAACAATTTGAATCAGCTTTAATTTATAACTTGAGTTTATTTCCAACTTCATCATAAACTCACAATTCAATTTCATTAACTAATTTATTATCTAATTAGTTCGTCCCTTATTTATAATCCAACACTTGAATTTTTATTCCAAATATCACTTCATTTTATTTACTTAAGTTCAATATACTTTGTAATTCAAGTTTGGATTTTTATTCTATTATCCAGAACATCAAACAATATTTATTTTGGAATTTCTATTCCACTCTCAAAACCTGTAAGTCACAACTCATTATTTAATCATTAATTCATTCACCAATTCATTATTTAACCAATAAATGTTATATCCAAACATTTATTATTTTTAGCCCATCCTGACTAATTTTCCCATTCCACATAATTCCACCCAATTAAATTTTAAATTCCAGTACTCAATTTCACTTTCACCGTTGAAATACTGTTTTTCAAAAAATTCCAAAGTTTAAACACTCTTTCAACATTTCAAAATTCTCTTTAAAACTTTCTATATCCAAAATTCGTTTGATAAATTCAATTTATCTCTTTGAATTTCAAAACTCAACCAGTTTTGCAAACAATTTCAACACAATTTGGTAGCAATTTCACTTCTGGAAACTCGAAAATGAAGATCGATGATGCTGCAGTCATCACCGAAGTTATTTTCTAACGACCAAAAGAGTTCAATGCTTTTATTCTCTTTCAAAAATCCATCCAATATTTTTTTTTTAAATTCCAAATCACTCTAGATTTCAAATCCGATTCAAAACTATTCTCAATATATATTATCCTCCCAACTTTTGAGAATCATTATCCAATCCCAAGAAACTTAAATTTCCAAATTCCAAACTCTTTAGATTTTAAATTCAAACTTTTCTTTGGAATTTTATCTTGCTTTAATAATTAATTACACTATAATTTACATTATAGTTTACATTTACAAATTCATTTAATATGAATTGGTTTCTTAGTTTTTAATTATGAATTCCATTCCTTATTCCATTATGAATCACATTCATAAATTTCATTTTTTTTTTCATTTTTTTTTTTAAGTTAATCTATTCCTTAATTATTATTTCAAACTTTATTCAATCATCTTACAATGATAATAATTTAATATTTATCACTTCTATCATCCAAACATCCATATATAGCTATAATAATTAAGAAAATCATTTTCTTTCATATACATAAAATAAATTTGGGTAAAATTATTTCATTTACCCTAGTTAAAACAATACTGTGTCGGTTTATCTTGTTCAAGAGTTTAGAAATCCCTATCGATGACATGGCGTCCCATACATCGACCAGAATCCATAAACACTCAACCGATAAATCAACACAATATAAAACAAATTTTTATTCACTAACAAGTACGCGCTCATATCTATTAATACGCTCAAACTCATTCAAGAGTACTATGAACTCTATTTAATGAGTAATTCCCACCAGAGCCAAGGTTATCACCAACCTAAGCTCTGATACCAAGTGTAACGAACCGCAAATCCGTACCCCTTGAGTTAACACTATTCTACAACAATCAACTCAAGTTGCACAGAATTACGAACCATTTGGGTTAAAGAAAAGAGGTAGAAGAAGAGAAAACAAAATCAACATCAGAATCTAACCATCGCAGCGGAATAAAATATAATAGATAATATATAATCTTTACTCAATATCAAATATTTCTGTTTACATATATTACATCATCAGAGTACATCAGTCACAGCTCACATCAATAACATACAATGAGTACACAACAACTCAAACAGCGGAATATATATATAAATAAGTACGAGAATACGTGTCGTCATCCTGCTCGTCTCCTGAGCTCCACAGCATCATATCCTGTAACCTATAATACTCGGTCTGACCCGAGCATTATAGTTAAATAACACCCGAGTCAGTCTGGAATACCAGCGTGAGAAAATCACACCCAATTGATTATTAAAGTTTCAAAAATCCTTTGAAAACAAAAGCATCTCGTAAGACCACGCCACAAATAAACATGTCGGGTTTTTACCTTACGATAGCTAAAACAATTTTTATAGAAATCCTCTGATATTACAATAGTGTCTATAGAAAGTAAATAGAATCTAGCTGAAATGCTTGCATCTCACGTTTCAGCAATAGTTGGGCACAATCAAAACCGTATGGGCGCGTAGGAAAAATGGATTTCCAACAATGACTAGGCACTGGGGTACCACCTGACACAGTACGGGGCCTAGATCACCGTACCGAGGACTACTCCCTTCATCCCCTGCAACACAAGGCCGGAACCATTCCTTACTGAACAGTCCCGAACAAGATAAACCCCGTGGTTGGCGCGACCAACCACCCACTAAGCCGAAATATATAAGGGACATCTAGACAGGGGAATTATCTTGTCCTGCTTGGGCATGACCCACCTAACCTTGCTGCATATCCCCTGATTTTCAGTCATTCCCATTTGATGAGGCTTGAGGCTAAACGTTACCTTTAGAACGTTTCACTTAGAATTCCCATCGTCCACCTGACGATGTTTCGCAAGCATTCATCCATACAAGTCCGTCCCGGGTTCGAACGGAACCGAAGGCACTATTCCTACTACATCCATTTCGGAAATATCCTCAGGATTAGTAGCGACTAGCCCTTGCACTTCACTGCTCCATCTTCGAATCCAAACACGTTTTCGCACGAAACGTACAAACCGGATCGAAGTGGTTTTCGAGAAATAAATCTCGATCCCGGTCTCTTCGAAACGATCAACGTATTTGTCCAATATTGATAGTCGGTTATTTAACTACCAATTATTATTCACAAACATCCATTCAACCATCCATTCAAAAATAAATAATTTTCCAACTTATTACCTTCAAATTATCTTCCCATGATATATTTCTATTCTCAATCCTTTGAAAACAGTTTCCAAAAATCATCTTTCTTCCCAGAATCAACTTTCCCAAATATTTTCTATCTCCCCTGAAATCACCAAGCACCAAAAATAGATTTTTAAAATAATTAAAACACTTTACTTTGAAATATATATGCTTTTAAAACATTTAAATTAAAACTACTTAATAATTTGTAAAAATACATATTATATAATAAGTTTACTTAATAAATATAAAACTATATTTATACTTTTAAGAACATAATATTAAGTCATTCTTTAAATAATTACTACTATAATAGATTAAGAGAAAATGCTTACTTTAGAATGTAAATATTAGAAATAAGAAATTTTCCAAATCTTGCTTTTTAAAAACAACTTTTAATCTTTTAACTTACATTTAAAAATTTACTTTAAAAACGTACTTGGTTATTCAGGGAGAATTCCAACTTCAAACACTTAAATCAATTTTCCAAATTGATTCACCATTTATTTCCTTTGAAATAAATTTCTTTACTTAGCAGTTCATTTCGACATTCAATTAATTATGGACTTTATTATTATTTTCAGTTTGATTTTTAAATCCTTTAGCTGGAATATACAAATTTCAGGTTATTCCCAATTCCTTCTTTATTTTACTTAAATAATTTAAATCCTCAATTTAAAATAATTATTTTATTCCTTTGAACAATAACATTGAGATTTAAGTTCTATGAACGCTCCTTTATTCAAATTTTCCTTTCCATACACTAGATTTATTTATTAGAATTTTAAGGTCACTTTATTTCCTTTCCAGTTCATTCATAAATTTATTCAACTTTGATATAACTATTTTACTTACCCTTTCACTTCTTTTATTTCATTTCCAATCTCAAATTATATATTTAGTAATTTATTATTGCCCGATTAAAACAATCAAACCATAGCATTCAATATTCCCACATAATTCATTTCAGGATATCAAATATTCAGAACAGAGCATATTAAATAATTAAATAAATATGAGGGGTCCAGTTGGATCCCCCCAACCTGCTTCCCTGCATCCACAGATGTTAGCACAACATAATATCCATTCCAAACTATACCAGACTAAAGCACATCAATCAATTCAACCAATCAAGCAATTATTTAAATTTAATCATTTAAATTTAAATTATACTGAGTGAGATTAACTCACCTTTGCTATTATTTGCAATCCACTCCAGTCTCGACTGATTTAGACCTTGAATAAACATTGGGTGATATTTATTAATATTTGAATTAATCTAATAATTAATTACCCTTTTTATATAAATTTAACCCAGCTAATAAAATTTATCTTAAACTAATGATTTAATTCTAGACAAATAATTAAATCCTAAACTAATTTTCCTTTATCAATAAAAATTTTCTTTACTAACTGAAATAATTAAATCAGTTTTATAAAATAACTAATCATCCTAAACCCACATTTAAAAATGAACTACTAAGCTTAAAGTGTGCATATGTATATTTATTTTATTATTAATGTTGCCCTTTTTTTTTCTTTTACTTTCAGAAAAAGAAATCCCTAATCTGTACACATACATGAATCACTGTTTATTTTTTTATTTTTTTTTCTAAATAAAATAATCAACTGATTCCCAAACTTAAGCTTATCACCTACTAATGAATCAATTAACCTTACCCTTAATCACCGCGATGCTCGGCAAGACCTACGCGACTCGCCACAGCCCCCTCTTCGAACACGAGAAACCTCGTTTCCGTCTCTATTGTGTACGCGCGCGAGAATCCCAAACTTGAGTGAAATCGTCCCCCCCCCTTTGCCAGATCCTCCGGTGAACGAGCGCGCGCGCGAGCTTCAACCTAGTCGAAATCGCGATTAGTCTTCACCGGATTCGAACGCGACACGAATCGCGAGTTGCTCTACTAGCACTGATGTCGCCTCGCCGATCCTTCAAATCCCCCCCTTCTTTGCTGTGCGTGCGAGCGGCCCTTTTTTTTTTCTTCTGCACTTCGATTTCGATAATGAGGGAGGGTTTCGATTCGCAGGCACAAGGCTTCGGCCATACTTAAGAATTTTTATTTTTTTTTTATTTTTTTTGTTTTGACACTGTCTTCGTTCTGAAGAAATAAGGTTTGTCGGCTCTCTTTCTCCTTAAGATAAGGTTGTGTTGACGTAAAAGTAGGCAAGAAATGATTGAAGAGAAAGAAGCGTGCAAAGGAAGCTTAATTAATAAAACAAATTTCATTAGCCTATAATCACTTATAATTTTCGCGTTTAAATGTCGTGCACTCACACACTAACCTCGATCAATCCGAAATTTGAAGTCCGATAATAATTCAATATTACGGGCCCAATGGAACTGGTTTCGTCGAATTCCGAGACTGTGCCTCGGAAGACCATTTTTACTTTCAATTTAAACGATATATTTTTAAAACTGAACCAACCACTATTTTTAAATTCCATTTTAACATTTTTACTATCTTCACTATCATCACTATAAATTTTAATTTTACAACTTCTATTATCCTCAGGACTATCAATATGAATTTTACAAGCCTTCAAATTATATTCAACGGGTTTAAAAATTCGAGATTCAACAATTTACTCAACTTTTAATAATTAATTCTATTATTTAATTATCAAGCAAATAACGATATTTGTAATTCCAGTTAAAATTATTATTTTGAATATTTAAAATCGATTTAATATTCCGATTTAAATTGCTTAAAAATTCCAGGTCGTCACATATTGTTTGTGGTTAGTAGGATATAATTAACAGCAAACTGTTAAAACAATTTACTTCTTCAATTTATAAATTATTTTGGTTTATACAGTAATGTATAAATACAATTTTTATTCTTTACATTTAAAGTAAACAGGTTTTAAGCATGTTTATGTATTAGTAAACACATATTTTAAATTTTAAAATTTTAAAATATTTTAACGGAAATTATTATAGATTTGGAAGAAGCAAGGATTTAAATTAAATATTGGATTTAAAAACCAAAGTATTAGGAATTAATTAATCGATTAATTCAAATATTAATAAATTATATAATGTTGATCAAGGTCTAAAATTATGGTGGAATTGGCGAGAAGGAAATGGATTGCCAAACAAAAATCAAAGGTGAGTTAATCTCACTCAGTTAATTTAAATTTAAATTCAAATAATTAAATTTAAATGATTGTTTGAATGCTTAAATTGATTGATGTGATACAGTATGGCATAATTTGAAAGTAGCATATTTTGTTGTGCTAACGACTGTGGATGCAGGGAAAACAGGTTGGAGGGATCCAACTAGACCCCTCAACATTTATTTAAATTATTTAATATTCTCTGTTATGATGGGCTGATATTCGATGATGGATTATATTGATATATTGAATGCTATGGTTTGATTGGAAATTATTGGGTATGATAAATTACTAAATATATATAAATTGGATTTGAGAAGGAAATAAAGAAGTGAATTTGTAGGCAAAATAATTATAGAAATTTGAATAAATTTAAGAATGAATTGGAAAAGGAATAAAGTGACTTTAAAATTCTAATAAATAGATCTTGAGTATAGAAAGGAAATTTGAATAAACGGAAAGTTAACGAATATTAAATCTTCAGTGATATTAATTAAAAGAAGAAAACGTTTATTTAAAATTTAAGATTTAAATTATTAAAAGAACAAGGAAGAAATTGGGAAAATCTGAAATTTGTATATTTCAGTTAAAGATTTAAAATCAAATAGAAATAATAATAATAATAAGTCCATAATTAATGACTTTGAAATGAACTGAGTAAGTAAAGCAATTTATTTCATTGGAATAAATTGGGAATCAATTTGAAAAAAAAAAATTGATTTAAGTGATTGGAAATTTTCTCTGGATAACCAAGTACGTTTTCAAAGTGAATTTTTAAATATAAGTTAAAAGTTTTTAAGTTGATTTCAAAAGAAGTTTGGAAAATTTATCTTTCTAAATATTTAAATATTAAAGTAAGTCTTTCCTTTTTAATCTATTATAGTAGTAATTATTTAATGAGTAACCTAGTAGTTTGTTTCAAGATTAAAAACTTAGTTATATTTTATAAAGTAACCTTATTTTCAAATATTTATATAGAATGTATTTTGAACAATTTATTGAAGTAGTTTAACTTAAATGTTTTAAAAGCATATTTTAAAGTAAAGTGTTTTAAATTATTTTTAAAATCTAGTTTGTGCTTGGCAAATTTCAGAGGAGATAGAAAATACTTGGGAAAGTTTATTTTTGGAAAGGAAGAATGATTTGAAAAACTGTTTTCAAAAGGTTGAAAATAGAAATATATCTTGTGAAGATATTTTGAAAGTGATGAATAATTGGAAAATTATTTATTTGTTGAATGGTTGTTTTGTGAATATAATTGATAGTTAAATAACCGACTATCAATATTGGACAATACGTTGATCGTTTAGAAGAGACCGGGATCGAGATTAATTTCTCGAAAACCACTTCGATCCGATTTATACGTTTTCGTGAAAAACGATTTTGGATTCGAAGATGGAGCAGTGAAGTGCAAGGGCTAGTCGCTACTAATCCTGAGGATATTTCCAAAATGGATGTAGTAGGAATAGTGCCTTCGGTTCCGTTCGAACGCGGGACGGACTTGTATGGATGAATGCTTGCGAAAACATCGTCAGGTGGACGATGGACATTCTAAGGAATATATTCTAAAAAGGTAACGCTTAGCCTCAAGCCTCATCAAATGGGAATGGCTGAAAATCAGGGGATATGCAGCAAGGCTTCGTGGGTAGCCCCCACTGGAGGGTGAGGTCATCCCTGTCTAGATGTCTCTTTATTTCGGCTTAGTGGGCGGTTGCTGATCCCAACCGCGGGGTGATCTTGCTCGGAACTGTCCAGTAAGGGATGGTTCCGGTCTTTTGTTGCAGGGGAGTTAGGGTGGCTCCTCGGTACGCTGATCTAGACCAGGTACTGTGACAGGTGGTACCCCAGTGCCTAGCCATTAGTTGGAATCCATTTTCCCTACGCGCCCGTACGGTTTTGATTGTGCCCAACTATTGCTGAAACGTGAGATGCAAGCATTTCATCTAGATTCTATTTATTTTCTATAGACACTATTATAATATCGGAGGACTTTAATAAAAATGTTTTAGCTATCGTAAGGTAAAAACCCGACATGTTTATTTGTGGCGTGGTCTTACGAGATGCTTTTGTTTTCAAAGGAATTTGAAACTTTAATAATCAATTGGGTGTGATTTCCTCACGCTGGTATTCCAGACTGACTCGGGTATTATTTAACTGTAATGCTCGGGTCAGATCGAGTATTATAGGATACAGGATAGGATGCTGTGGAGCTCAGGAGATGAGCAGGAGGACGATACGTACTCTCGTACTTGTTTATATATATATATATATATATATATATTCCGCTGTGTTGTGTAGCTGTGTATCCAGTTGTATGTTATTGATGTGAGCTGTGATTGATGTACTCTGATGATGTAATATATGTAAACAGATATATTTGATTTTGAGTAAAGTTTATTTATTATCTATTATATTTTATTCCGCTGCGATGGTTAGATTCTGATGTTGATTTTTGTTTTCTCTTCTTCTACCTCTTCTTCTTTAAACCTAAATGGTTCGTATTTCTGTGCAACTTGAGTTGATTGTTGTAGAATAGTGTTGACTCAAGGGGTACGGATTTGCGGGTTGTTACACTTGGTATCAGAGCTTAGGTTGGTGATAACCTAGGCTCTGGTGGGAATTACTCAAATAGAGTCTGTAGTACTCTAAAATGAGTTTGAGCGTATTAATAGATATGAGTGCGTATTTGTTAGTGAATATAAATTGTTTTAATATTTTGTTAGTTGGTTTATTGAGTGGCATATGAACCTTCGTCGGCACAGTCTGGACAACTGTATCGAAAGGGTTTCTAAACACTTGAATAGAATAATCGACACGGTATTGTTTTAAATATGGGTGAATGAAATAATTTTACCCAAAAATATACTTTTGATATAAAGAAAGTTTTGGTAAACTGTATAGCTATTATATGGTTGCTTGGATGTTAGAAATGATAATATTAAAGTATTATCATTGTTAAGTGAAAATTTAACTAGAAATTGAAATATAACTAGAATTTAAGGGAATAAATTCATTATAGAATGAAATTTATAAATATGAATTATAAATGTAAATTATAAATTGAAATATAATCAAATGAGAATTTGTACGAGCATAAGCTGTGCAAATGAATTATAGTTAAAATTTGATTTAAGCAGGATTGGGAAATTTAAATCCCGGAGAATTTTGAAAGTGTTTTTCGAAGTGCTTTGGAGATAACTAATAGCATTATTGTTTTGAAGGTATTTCTGAAAGGAAATGGTTTTAAATGGGTTTTGAAAGTGATATAGCATTGAAATCACATGGATTATTGGAAAATAATTCTGATGATGACGGCCGCATCATCAGTATTCATTTTCGAATTTCTGAGTGACAGATTGCTACCAAATTGATTTGTTCAGGAAAACCTGTTTGTTTTTGAAATCTCAAAGGAAATTTGTTGGGAATAAAACCAGGATTGGTTTAACTTTTGAGAAATGTGATTTGAGATGTTGGAGATTTCAAAATGATTTGAAACCAAAGCCGGGTATTTAAAAATCCTGATGGGATAGGTTGAAAGCTTATAAATTGAGATGATTTTTAAATCAGGAAGGAAATATGAGCTTTGAATGTTGGAATTAAAATTTAAAGTGAGAAGTTGTAAAATTGAAAATAACTTGGATTGGAAAATAAAATTTTGACTGGGTTGAAATCGAATTGAGTTAAATGAATCTGAGCTAAAATAAAAATCTAATTGGAATAAAATTCAATTGAGTTATTGAATGGAATTAGATTCTTACCTGAATAAAGGGAAAGTAAATTGGATAAGGATTGGATTAAATAAATTAGAATAACTTGTGATAGATTAAAAATGCATGGAATAAAATATGCTTGAGTTATAAGTAAGTGTAAGGCTTGAGTTAAAAATAAAAGAAGAATACATTCGAACCTATAATGAATAGAGTTGTGAAAATAATAAGTGGAGACTTCTAAAATTTGAAAAGTGGGATAGAAGACCCAAAATAAATATTTTTGATGAATTTAAAAAAAAAATGGAAAAAAAAACCAGAACTGAATTATAAAAAAAATTGAACTTAAGAAAATTTTATGAACAGATTTTTAAGATTAAAATCAAGTTCTGGATTATAAGTTGAGAAAAGATTATTTAGATAGTGAAATATGTAATGAGAACTCAATGCAGTTAAATAAAAGCTGAATTGGTAAGTTAATATTGGGTTTAGAAATAAACTCAAGTTATAAATCAAGTTCGACTTGAATCATTAGTGGAAATAAAATGTAAATGAATGAATTAAAAACTGAAAGTTTAAATTTATAATAATTACTCAAATGAAATTGAATTGTGAGTTAATAAAATTGGATAGTAAATTAAAAGGTGAATGGTTGAATCAGAATTTGAGTCATTAATTAAAATTCGATTTGAAGTGTTAACAAATTAAATATAATTGAAGCTGTTGCCAAATAAAAGAAAATTGGATTTAAATGGTAATGATATGTATTGCAAATAAAATCCAATTCGGGTATAAATGAGTTAAGTATGTGCTTGGATATTGTTTTGATAAATTGAGAAGGTGAATTAAAATTTAATAGAATTTGATTAGGTGAAATCAAATGGAAGTGAATTTAAGTTGAAATGAATAAATTGAGTAAATTAACTTAAGTTAAGAATAATTAAAAGCTCGACTACGAGTAATAATGGAAGACCATTAAATTAAAGCTTAGGTTGAATTAATTTGGGAATGGTTAGTAATATGCAAGCATGGAATGTGTCGAGTTAAATAAATAGTTTTGAATGGAACATGTGCATAATTGAAATTTACTTAAACCAAATGAAATCTAGTTGAATAGAAATTTAAATAGAAGTGAAAATAAAACTCAACTTGGAATAAAGTGAAGAAATTTAAAATTTTAAAAATTTCGAAACTTAAATGGATTGTGATTAAATGGGAAAATGGAAATTTAATTTGGATTTAGAGGAGTGGTTCACTGTTGATTGTTGTAACTTCTTGTTGCCGTGATTGTGATGGTAGTGGGAGGTGTATTGGTAGATGTAAGGTAACAGATTGAGGTTGCAAGTGGTATCCAATAAATAACTACACTCAGCTAAGACTTGGTAGCTTATTTGTTAATGTAGGTTGGGTTTATTTAATGTTCAGAAAATCTGAAATGGAGTATTTTGCAACCAGAGGAGTTGAAACCATATTGGTTTGTTTAAATGTTGTAACTAATATGCGTGGCCTACACCTTCTGATGAAGGTTTGTACACTTCAGTTTTTCTTACCTGTAAACATCTAAAAACTGAGATGTTTGTTGAAAGAGATATTATAATTGGAAAATGCAGTAATTAGATGTAAATGAAGATATAACTCAAAGAACTCATTTATCATGATATCAAATAAGTATTGAGTGGATTTAAGAAATTGAATTAAATTAAATAAAATTCTATGAAACATTGCAAGTAAATAAAATTGATTTTTTTTTAAATCAATTGAAATAATATGGGTTTATTTAAAATTAAAAATGAATTGAATGTAAGCAAGTGGGTGTAAACCATTCAAATTGAATGAAAATGGTTTATAAATTAATTGTAAACAATTGAATTGATATGAAACTATATAAATTGCTTACGGAAAATAATTGGTGTGCATTTCTTTTAGAATTCATTTGTTTAACAATTGCAAATAAGTGAAATGTTGTTAACCTTCATATATTTGGCACTTACATGTTTAAATTGAGTAAGTACAGGTACCTGGGAGCCGTGTGGCTGGTTTTGATTGTGCTATTTGCTAAAAATAATAAGCTGCTTGCTTAAAATGCTAAATAAGGTACGCCTACGCAATTAAAATAGGAAATATGAACTATTTTTGGTTTTTCCGACCGTGTGGGTCGATGTATATATATTTATCTCTTTTGTCAAATTGCAAAAGCTCCTCCGTACAAAGGAGACTCTGCCAAAAATTTTCAGGAATTTTGGGAGTTAGAAAATTTTGAAAATTTTTGGAAAATTTATTAACGACAAACCAATTTCAAACTAGAAATTGAAATAAGTTAGTGAATGAAACTAATTATAATAATGACATGAATTAGTTATAAATGAAAAATAAACTTTAAAGTTTAGAGTTGAAAATAAATTGAATTCGTATGAAATGAAAGAATTAATTTGATAGGAATGGATATAAACTAAGTGGTAAGATGAAAATAAATATACGAAACACATAAATGCTTATACTAGCTTAAGTAAGGAATGAGACACAATTGGAAATTGATATTTCAAATATAATCTAAGTTAGCATTTGGGTTAATAGATATTGACATCTGTAAGTGAGTCGATAAAATGTTTTGGGATATTGTGATTGGATATTAGTGCTAAGCAGGGTATGCAGGTATTATAAAGGGAAAGAGAATTGGATTTTGATTTCAAGAGATATAAAAATTTGAAATGCTCGACAAAAAGGGTATGTATTCAAATTTGGTACAAATTTTGATTGGGATTTGGATTGAGCCACTTGGCCTTTTGTTTTCTTTTTGGATTTGGGAGGCCGCAGAGCCGTTTTTGTAGTAGTACCGAGCTAGCCGCGCAAAGGAGACGCTGGCGAAATTTTTCGAGAATTTAGGAAGTTAGAAAATTTTGAGAAAATTTTGATAATACAAAATTTGATTTTAATTTGAAACTCGAATGGTTAAACAAATGGTATAGTTTGAAACTAGAGAAAGGTTTGGAAGTTAATAAGGATGATAATGGATCTTTGATAAAAAGATAGTTAGTAAGATGTTGAATTGTTTGGTTTTGGAGGTAAGTAAACGGGTATTGGACCATTCTTCCTAACTAGTAATTTCAGGGACGAAATTCTTTTAAGTGTGACGACCCGAAATTTTTAAGCAATTTAAATTGGAATATTAAATTGATTTTGAATATTAAATAGAATAATTTTGACTTGAATTACGAATATCACAATTCATTTGATAATTTAATTATTGAATTTAGATAATTTAAAATTGGATGAAATGTTGAATCCAGAATTTTAAACCTATTAAAATATATTTGAGGGCATATAAAATTTATATTGATGATAGTGAGAATAGGAAAAGTGTTAAAATTGAATTTAACACTGAATTGGTCAGTTTTGAAAATTTATCGTTAAATTGAATTTGAAAATAGCCTTCCGAGGCACAGTCTCGGAATTTGACGAAACCAGGTCCGTTGGGTCCGTAATATGGAATTATTATCGGGTTTCAAATTTTGTAGCAATTGGAGTTGTTGTGTGAGCACACGATATATAAACGCGCTGAAATTTAATTGATATTAATCGAAATAAAATATACTTATAAAAGAAAAATCAAATCTAAAGTCCAATCTTCCTCTACAGTCAAATCTTCTTCTATACGCTTCCTTTTCCTTTTATTTCTAAGCCGAGCCTTCTTCACGAATTCTCGTATCAATCTTTTTGGTGAAGCCATTCTCGTTCATATTAAATCTTTCCCTTTCGTCCTTTTAAGTCCAACCCAGTTAAACGAAAAAAAAAATAATTCAATAATGGTCGAACTTCCTTCTTCCTCGTGTACCTCAAATCCTTCGAATCTTGCTTCAGATAAAACTCCAAATCTAATTCGAAAAATAATGCCGGCCGATAGTTTCCTCTTCCCATATTAAAAAAAAATTAATTAAGGAATGGTGGCCGAGCTTTTGCAATCCAATTTCGCATCTCCTATTAAAAAATCGAAGCCAATATATAAAAAAAAGGAAGAGCAGGCGATTCATGTTAGCTCGTCGATCGGCCGCATGGGAGATGAAGTCTTCGCGAACTGGGGAAGCGAACTGTAGCTGAGTTGGATCGTGAGGGAGTTGGGTCTCGGGGGTCGCGCGCGGCAGCACTGTCGAGGGAGGCAGCTCTCGTTTATGGATCGCGTCAATTGGGTACAGCCGGATCGAGCTCGCGATTGTGACGATTTCGATTAGGTCAAAAGGAAGGGGCCAGCGAGGGCTCGCAATCGATTGAGGTGTAAGGTATATACTTTTGTCTATTTTAAATTTGTGCAGTAATTGTTTTTTTAATCGAAGAAAAATATTGTTTGTGGTTAGTAGGAAATAATTAACAGTAAACTGTTAAAACAATTTACTTCTTCAATTTATAAATTATTTTGGTTTATACAGTAATGTATAAATACAATTTTTATTCTTTACATTTAAAGTAAACAGGTTTTAAGTATGTTTATGTATTAGTAAACACATATTTTAAATTTTAAAATTTTAAAATATTTTAATGGAAATTATTATAGATTTGGAAGAAGCAAGGATTTAAATTAAATATTGGATTTAAAAACCAAAGTATTACGTAACGACCCGGAAAATTTTAACAATTTTAATTGATTCTATAACGTATTTAATTGAATATTTGTGAAATCTTGTAATAATTGAATTTTTAAATCAAATGTTTATATATTGAGAATACGTATATTTAAATATAGCAGATTGTAAATTTTCAAATAATTTTATGGAAGTTTATTTAATTGAGAAAACGTGCTATCCAATTCAAGCTATTAATTACTTTAATTGATTTCTGAATCAGTGCGTAACGATTTCTTTTTACTACCGTTAAAGATTTCTATCGCTTAATACTTTTCCAATCCAGGTAGACTTTTCCATTCGTAACCATTAATAAATTTGAGATCATCGACCTTGCTTTTATTATTCCTTGTAGTTTCGTGCACTGACTTTACCTTTCCCACTACCCATAATTTTCTCTATACGTTTCTTTTGCAATTGAAGCGTATATTTATATTTATGGTGGTGCGTTTATTCTGGTCTCTCTTTATTTTTGTTTTTAACGCTTGAAAGAATCTCAAATCATCAAGCTAGTAGCATCCGTTCCTTCCCTCGCTTTCGTAAGGCCTATAATATATAAACCACTTGCTTATAGATCCGAACACAACTTTGTCATCAAATTTAATGTGCCTTCCTCTCCCTATTATTTCGGTTCCAACCTTCCTAGTAAATGGCTTTAATAAATTTTGGCTAAATCATAGCTACGGACTTTTCAAATTTCTTTCATTTTATATTTATTTCCAATTCCTTCATTGCTTCAAAATTTTTGAACGTGCCTAATCATCTCAGCATGTATATATAATGTAAGCCTACCTTTCCTTGGAAAGCTATTGCTCACAAAAATTTCCTGATTTCTTTCCTTTTATCCATTTTTATATCCTTGACTTTCAAAACTCATTATGTGTTGTACAAACAAACAAAAAATTTATTGCTTTAAGTGTATAGCTAAATCAACTATTGACCGTTACAATTACTTTTTTTTTTCATTTCAATTTATTACTTAAATAACGTTTTGATGAATTAATGGACAGCTTTACGTTTCTTTTGCTTTTGAAAACTTTATATTTATAGTGTACGTTTCTTTTGCATTTCAAAATTTTGAAACATGCTGCCCCATTTAAGCCATTAATTGTTTTAATTATTTTTCTTAATCAACATATAACCGTTGCTTTTTATTATTCTAGGGTTTACATCCATACTTTAATCTCTGCTGTTCCATTTATTTCATTTGAAATCTAAATTTATTTACCATTCATTTATACGCCTCTTTCTCTTCCCTCTTTTACCTCTTCGTTTCCGTGTTTCTAGGAATATATATATATATATATATATATAGTATAGCATAGATTGCATCTTCTTTTCTCTCTGTAGGCTATTCATTGCCCTCAAATTAATATTAAAAGAGGAGAGAGCTTTGTAAATATTATATAAAGTCATATAGCACGTTCACATATCAGATGCAGACCTACCTTTATATTTAAGAAACTAGCATTTTCTCTGTTGCCTGAAGAATGCCCTTCGCCATGTCATGTTGCTTGAATCACGCATGCATTCTTCCTTTAAAAATCGCCTGTTCTCATCTCCCCTCCATCTTTTCTTATTTCTTCCAAACCTGAGCATGAGCTCTCTCTTTTCCTTGGCCTGCCTCCTCCCCATGGCCGTATGCATTAGTTGGCAAAACATTTCCTCTCTGGTTTTTAAAAGTAAGTACGCATTTTATTTGATATAAGTCTATTTTATATATTAAGAATATTATAGATTGTGCATAAGTTTTGTTTTATATGTTTACTGCAACTATGGGGATTTTGAATTCCCTAATAGTTGAACTTTAAAAATAATAATATATTTCATAATAGTATATATATGATAATTGTTATATTTATAAACGTGTATATAAATATTTAACTTCTGTTCATATATAAAGGTTAGTATATATTTATACTGTATTATGTATATTATTTTAAGATTTTACGGTATATAGTTTTTGACTTTTGTTAGCATATAGTTATCGTACGGCTTTAAGATACGTATGTTTTACTAACTAGTTGATAAGTTAAATATATATATATATATATATGCGTTTTATTTTACTATTGATAGCTTACGGTATATATGGTATAAGTTTGGCAGCCTTCTATTAATATACGTATTTTTATATGTTTTATATATTTGGTTATAACAGTTTCAACTATAATAAAATATGTTATTTTATTAGCTTTCATATGTTAGATATATAAAATATAGTATTTCAATTTTCGTTACTGTTTTGGTATATATATCATATAAAATTGGTGGGTACAAGTTTGATAGGTCAATTTATAATATATATATTTTTATGATTGTTTTAGTATTTTAGAGTCTACCGTACTATATTTTATTTTATTTTCAACAATTTACATAAGTTATATTTAAATGTAGGTATATATATAAATTTTCTATGGTAGTTTTACAGTATAAGTTATATCAATATTTTATAATTTCAACAGTATATGCTTTCAAAAGTTTATTTCATGTCAGCCTTAAGGTTGTTTGCACTGACTGATATACGTTGGATTTTTTTTTAAGGGATGTGTATTTTGATTTCAAGTATAGTCATGTGTATAGTCATATACAAATTGCTAGAGGAAATGTTATATAGTATATATATGGTTATATTAATATATCAGTCTGCACACCTATGTATATATATTAACCGAGGCATGCATATTTTGTTGCATATTTTATAAACTGTGTCTGCATATGTTGGCTAGTTGTATATAAGCTCACTTATCCTATTTATCTTCCTTGATCCAATTCTGATTTGAATTCGTCTATTCCTATTATCAGCTTTGATCATTGAACCGTGTCCATCTAGCTTTGTTTTGGAATTCGGATCTGGATTTCATAACTCACTTCTTTTTCTCTGGCCTCGAAAGGTGAGAAATCACTCACGATTAACATTCTTTTATTTACTAAATTTGATTTCAATTGAGACGACAATTGAAATATGAGGCTGTAGTTATTTAAATTGTTATATATGCTATTATCTGTAACTATTCACTTATGGGATATGACACCATATCCAATTGTTTATATATTTATTTTGATGATATATGCCTGTTGTTATTATTATTTACATATCTGTTATCACTCTGCAAGTTCCCTGTTAGTATAGAAATCACTATGGGTTGAAATGATACATACCCGAACAGACTTTAGAATAGGAGAAAATCGTTATGGGTTGAAATGATAAACCCAAGCGATTTTCATTTAATTGAATTAGGATTACGGGTTGAAATGCTATCCACCCGTATACATTTAGTGTACGGATTGAAATGATAAATATCCGTAACACTTGACCATATGATAAGAAATATATACAGACATCGTTGGTCCATATATATAAATATTTTGAAATTTAATTCATTGTTTTGGAAAGAAATATATGGTCTTATTAAATGTTAATCCTTAAATTTTTTTATATATAAAGGGTAATGATATATAGATTTAATAATATTTAATTTAGTCAAAATTTGATTTAATACATAAATTATGCTAAATATTTATGTAAATTTTATTCCAAAAGTATTCTGCAATTTACTAAGATTGGGAGATAAATGTGGGTTTATTTAAATGGTATTTAAATAAGGATTTATTCAATTAAATCAATTTGAAATTTTTGAATGGGAAATTTAAGGGTATGATTTTGTAACTGGATTTTTATTTAAGTGATTTAATGAATATTTCACGTTTAAATAAATTAAAGAAAATATTGAGTAAAATGTAATTTAAGGTTACTTAAATGATATTGTATCTAATGAGGGATTATTTTAAGACTAGATAATAATGAGGTTAAATCGTGATCTATATGGAACTATTAAATTGAACATTTAATTAAATATTAAAGCTTTGAACTATATTGGGATTAAAATGGTTTATTTTGAGATTCGGATATGTATTTGAAATCAGTATAGTTGAATTTATTATTTAGAAACTAAATTGATTAAAAAGTTAGTTTGAAACGTTGAATACTTAAACTTTTGAAATATATTGAACATAAAGGGTATTTTGTGATTTCAAATCCGAATTTGAGATCGATAAAATTGAAGTGGTTATTTTAGAAATTGAGTTGAATTTAAATTAATAAATTGAGATTGAAATAGATTTAAATGGGGTGGTCGGGTTGATGTTAAACGATTTGTTAAGTTGAGGGAATTGAAATTTCTTTACTGTACAAATTATTTAATATATAAAAATACTATTTGGGAAGTATAGAGATATTTGAAGTGAAAATGATATTTGGTTTTGAAGTATAAATTAAGTTGAAAAGACTACGGTGTTATAGTGTATATTTCTATCTTTTAGATAGTTCCATGGGCCCTTAGAGGATGGTTATCCCAAACATCCTCTAAGTTAATTATATTTCAGTTGATATTTCACTTGAGTTAGATTTATAGATATAAGAATGTTAATCCTGACTCGAGTGTTTTGTGTTTTGCTTTACGCTCGGGTCAGACTGAGAGATACAACATTTGAGACTCATCTTCGAAGTTGGAGCTTTGCTTGAAGATCCAGCTATCTATCCCTTCAGTCATCCAGTTGATTGGTTCAGAGAAGCCATCTGTAGCATTGGAGACTTCATGGCATTTGAACTATTCGGTTGTATTTTATTTCTAACTATGAGGTATATAGTAGCTTCATGAACTACTATTCTTTATCTATTCCGCTGCATTGTATTACTCTGTGTAAGTGATCTATGATTGATTTATTTACTGTACATTTTAAGTTTTGCCAAATTTTATTAACAATTCGGTATTTTGAATTATTCAAGTCGGACATGTACGGTTTTATTGTCGATTTGAATGGTCCAAAATAGCGGGTCGTTACATATTAGGAATTAATTAATCGATTAATTCAAATATTAATAAATTATATAATGTTGATCAAGGTCTAAAATTATGGTGGAATTGGCGAGAAGGAAATGGATTGCCAAACAAAAATCAAAGGTGAGTTAATCTCACTCGGTTAATTTAAATTTAAATTCAAAAGATTAAATTTAAATGATTGTTTGAATGCTTAAATTGATTGATGTGATACAGTAAGGCATAATTTGAAAGTAGCATATTTTGTTGTGCTAACGACTGTGGATGCAGGGAAAACAGGTTGGAGGGATCCAACTGGACCCCTCAACATTTATTTAAATTATTTAACATTCTCTGTTATGATTGGCTGATATTCGATGATGGATTATATTGATATATTGAATGCTATGGTTTGATTGGAAATTATTGGGTATGATAAATTACTAAATATATATAAATTGGATTTGAGAAGGAAATAAAGAAGTGAATTTGTAGGCAAAATAATTATAGAAATTTGAATAAATTTAAGAATGAATTGGAAAAGGAATAAAGTGACTTTAAAATTCTAATAAATAGATCTTGAGTATAGAAAGGAAATTTGAATAAACGGAAAGTTAACGAATATTAAATCTTCAGTGATATTAATTAAAACAAGAAAACATTTATTTAAAATTTAAGATTTAAATTATTAAAAGAACAAGGAAGAAATTGGGAAAATCTGAAATTTGTATATTTCAGTTAAAGATTTAAAATCAAATAGAAATAATAATAATAATAAGTCCATAATTAATGACTTTGAAATGAACTGAGTAAGTAAAGCAATTTATTTCAATGGAATAAATTGGGAATCAATTTGAAAAAAAAAAATTGATTTAAGTGATTGGAAATTTTCTCTGGATAACCAAGTACGTTTTCAAAGTGAATTTTTAAATATAAGTTAAAAGTTTTTAAGTTGATTTCAAAAGAAGTTTGGAAAATTTATCTTTCTAAATATGTAAATATTAAAGTAAGTCTTTCCTTTTTAATCTATTATAGTAGTAATTATTTAATGAGTAACCTAGTAGTTTGTTTCAAGATTAAAAACTTAGTTATATTTTATAAAGTAACCTTATTTTCAAATATTTATATAGTATGTATTTTGAACAATTTATTGAAGTAGTTTAACTTAAATGTTTTAAAAGCATATTTTAAAGTAAAGTGTTTTAAATTATTTTTAAAATCTAGTTTGTGCTTGGAAAATTTCAGAGGAGATAGAAAATACTTGGGAAAGTTTACTTTTGGAAAGGAAGAATGATTTGAAAAACTGTTTTCATAAGGTTGAAAATAGAAATATATCTTGTGAAGATATTTTGAAGGTGATGAATAATTGGAAAATTATTTATTTGTTGAATGGTTGTTTTGTGAATATAATTGATAGTTAAATAACCGACTATCAATATTGGACAATGCGTTGATCGTTTCGAACAGACCGGGATCGAGATTAATTTCTCGAAAACCACTTCGATCCGATTTGTACGTTTTCGTGAAAAACGATTTTGGATTCGAAGATGGAGCAGTGAAGTGCAAGTTTTAGTCACTACTAATCCTGAGGATATTTCCAAAATGGATGTAGTAGGAATAGTGCCTTCGGTTTCGTTCGAACCCGGGACGGACTTGTATGGATGAATGCTTGCGAAAACATCGTCAGGTGGATGATGGGCATTCTAAGGAATATATTCTAAAAAGGTAACGCTTAGCCTCAAGCCTCATCAAATGGGAATGGCTGAAAATCAGCGGATATGCAGCAAGGCTTCGTGGGTAGCCCCCACTGGAGGGTGAGGTCATCCCTGTCTAGATGTCCCTTTATTTCGGCTTAGTGGGCGGTTGCTGATCTCAACCGTGGGGTGATCTTGCTCGGAACTGTCCAGTAAGGGATGGTTCCCGTCTTGTGTTGCAGGGGAGTTAGGGTGGCTCCCCGGTACGCTGATCTAGACCAGGTACCGTGACAGGTGGTACCCCAGTGCCTAGCCATTAGTTGAAATCCATTTTCCGTACGCACCCGTACGGTTTGATTGTGCCCAACTATTGCTGAAACGTGAGATGCAAGCATTTCAGCTAGATTCTATTTACTTTCTATAGACACTATTATAATATCAGAGGACTTTAATAAAAATGTTTTAGCTATCGTAAGGTAAAAACCCGACATGTTTATTTGTGGCGTGGTCTTACGAGATGCTTTTGTTTTCAAAGGATTTTGAAACTTTAATAATCAATTGGGTGTGATTTCCTCACGCTGGTATTTCAAACTGACTCGGGTATTATTTAACTGTAATGCTCGGGTCAGACCGAGTATTATAGGATACAGGATAGGATTCTGTAGAGCTCAGGAGACGAGCAGGAGGACGATACGTACTCTCGTACTTGTTTATATATATATATATATATATATATATATATATATATATATATATATTTCGCTGTGTTGTGTAGCTGTGTATCCAGTTGTATGTTATTGATGTGAGCTGTGATTGATGTACTCTGATGATGTAATATATGTAAACAGATATATTTGATTTTGAGTAAAGTTCATTTATTATCTATTATATTTTATTCCGCTGCGATGGTTAGATTCTGATGTTGATTTTTGTTTTCTCTTCTTCTACCTCTTCTTCTTTAAACCCAAATGGTTCGTATTTCTGTGCAACTTGAGTTGATTGTTGTAGAATAGTGTTGACTCAAGGGGTACGGATTTGTGGGTTGTTACGCTTCCTCTAAGATGTTTTTAGTGAGACCTTTGATGACGACACTAAAGGCTAGTCAGGTGCTCTAGGTTGCTATCTTAAGCAGAACCAGAGTTTTACCCGATGTCCCTCTAGGAGGCACTTCAATAAGGCCTTTCATGATGGAACTTAAGGCTTAGTCTGATGCTCTAGGTAGCTATTTTAAGCAAAATCAAAAACATACCCAACCGCCCTTTAGGAGGTACTTTATTGAGGCATTTGATGAGTGTACTAAAGACCTTTTCCGCTTCTTTAAGGATATTCTTTTCCTTGATCCAATAGACATTCTTATCTCAACCTCTTTATTCATCCATTGTCGGGAAGTATGGTCGCAAATGTTCAGCATTCCATGTTACTCCTATTACATTGCCATTAAGTCAACATATTCATTAAGTCGCAGGTGAGACTACTTTGTGTACGATTAAAGGTCCTTTCCAATTTGGCCTAAGTGGTCCATCTGTCGAGATTTTATATCTTCCATAACTTTTCGAAGCACCAAATCTCCTTTTAGGAATGATCTTATTTTTACTTTCGAGTTGTAATGCTTGGATATCCCTCTTTGGTACTCAGCTGTCCATATGACTGCCTCATCTCTTAGTTTATTGATTGGATCTAAGGATTCTTTTCTCAATTCTTCAATGAGAAGGAACCACCACCTCAACTAGGACGTTGCTTCACACCCATATGTTAATGAATACGGAGTACATGCTGTTGCTATCATAGTAAAAGTTCTATTGGACAATAATACCATCGATATGTAACGATCCCAATTTTGAATTCGATTTAAATTAATAATTAATGTAAATTTTGGAATAAATTTTGAAATTAAATTGAATTTGAAATATATATATATGCATGTATATATGAGTAAATTTGAATTTGACTTTAGGATTTGAATTTGAATATTGAATGTGCATTTGAATTTTGAATTTAAATAAATGCTTTAGAAAAAATGATTGGGTTTGAAATTATTATCTATGTAAATTAATTTAATGGGTAATTAGTTTTAAAAGCATTTTCTTTTAAGTAATATAATAATGATTAGGAAGATGTATTTATAAATTAAGAAAAAAAATGCAATATAAAATTTAGTTAAAAAGCTTTTAATTCGTGAGAAATATAAGTGTTATTTGGTTTTATTTTTGAGAAAAAAAGTAAATTGAAATGAAATGAGGGTTTGGAAACAAAGTTATAAATTAATTTGTAAACAAGTTTTAAACTTTAAATTTTAAATTCATTTACATAAAGGTCTTTCACATAAAAATGCTAATTATAACCAATGTAAGATAAATGAAGTATGACATTAACAAAAGGAAAAGAAAAAAATATAAAAATAAAACATGAAACATGAAACAAGTCAAATATGTTGCTGTAAATTCATATGCAATGCAAAAGAAACAAACAAGTATGTACAAGCAAATAAAAGAACAAGTATGTAAGCTTGGAAGAGAAGACAATAGCAATTAATGTTGGGGTCTTTAGCACACAATATATATCTTATCAGCCACTAAAACAATATTACCAGCCACCAAAGGCAAGTAAAGAAATCGGCTAGTCAACAAGAAAAGAAAAATATCTCCGATATATTATAAAAACAATATAATCACCCTGTTCAAAGAAAATTATATCAACCTGTAAACTTCTTTTATATGTATCAAGCTTCCTCATTACAGTTCGCCCATCCAAAGCAGAAAAATCTGAAGTAAATCTCATCTCAAAACTTAAACAAAATGCCAACTTATAACAATAATTAACAACAATGCAATCAAGACAAGCCAGAGATCAAGAGAAAAGCTTCATCTTGCATTTTCACAACCTGTGTCAAAGAAACTCTGTTCATTTCTTAATCAATGTGAGTAACTTTAAAAAAAAATTGTTCGCACGCTAGGATGGTTGAAATGAATAAGTATTTGCAGGAGTATATAAGTGAAAATCTGATGTGAATATTTAATTGTGTGTATGCTGTGCATATGTATTATAATCTGTTTGATTCAAGGCTTAAATACTCATCGAAAAAATTCAATTGCTCTTAATCCAAGCTTTGATAAGACTAAAGTTTTGAACATAAAAATGTTTGTTATAACATGGACTTAAGTTTAGAAATTTATTTAAAAGGAAAGCAATTTGTATTGGTTCGGGAAATAATAAACAACAGAGAAAAACTGAAATAAGTTAAAATTTAATTTTCATAATTCATGGATTCAGGTATATGAATCGATTGCTAAAACTAAAACTTGATTTTTGAAGCCAAAATTACAATTTTTAGTTAAGGGTGGAGTGAGCAATTTTGGTTGGACTAAAATATGAGTTTTTGATGATCTCTGATGATCTTGGTGTGCTGGAGGGTCTGGTTTCCGTCTGATGATAGAGGAGCGATAGGGTAGTGAGGCAAAAATACCAGAAGTTGATCAGGATCTTTGTGGAGGTGCAAGTGATTGATTTAAGTTTAGAACCCTAGCTTTTAACTAGGTTGATTTTTGGGTTGGTTCGACTACCGCAATGGATCGAGTTCCACGTGCTTTTGGGGATTGTAGAGAGGTGGTAGTCGAAGCTATGGCTGGTGGTGATAGCTCTTAGGTGGTCGAAATTTGGAGTACGGCGAAGTTCCAGGTTTTGGAAGTTGATTGGTAGTTTGTGTTTCTAGGTTTGGGTTTTTACTCGAATTTGATTTCAAGGGGATGATGGAGCTTCTGATGGTCGGGGAGTGGATCATGGAGGATCGTCAACTTGTTCGATGATGCAGCGTTTACTGGAGAGGTTCGTCGGAGCCGTGCACATACACTGTGCACTAGCACTGGTAATCTAGAAATTGTGTGTTGGGTGGAAGCAGGGATGGTACGCGAGTTTGACTCGAGTTTTTCTCAAAGTAATGGGTTGGTTGGCTCGAAGATTCGATAGGTTGGACTCGAAGCAGATTTAGGATGGCTCGAGTCGTATGTGTATGTTACAGGTTTCATACATGTAGCATTTTTTTCCAGAATTTTAAAAACTGGATTATAAAATTGTAAAGCAGGATTTAAAACAAGTTTTGAATCCCAGTTTAATCTGATTCAAGTTAGTTGAATCTTAGTTTGAAATAAAATAAAGTTTTTAAAATTTGAATTGTTTAACAATCTTAAATGTTTAAATGATTTGAATTTTTAATAAAGGTTCCAAATGTAAGTGAAGTTTTAAATCAAAGGTTTAAATCTGATTCAAATCAAAATTTGAATCTTAGTTTTGAAATAAAAGAAAGTTTTTAAGTTTAATTTGTTTTAAAACAACTTTGCATGATTAAAGCATATTTTAAATATGATTTGAATTTAAGATGAATTTGGTTTTAGAATTTCTTTTAAAATTTCTTTTATAAGATAAATACTTCTTTAACAAGTGATTTTAAAGGTTTTAAAATTGGTTTTTAAATCTTAAAGTTAAATTGGTATTCATTTTAAATCTTAAATTTAAAATGAAATTTAAACTAAATTTAAAAGTAAATTGTTTTTTTAAATACTTTATCAATTATAATTAAAACATAAATATGAATAAAGTTTTATCTTAAAAATTGATTAGAATTTAATGATTTGTAATTCATTGAATTAATAGAATAATTAAACTGAATAATTAACTAATTTAATTAATTAATGATTCGGATTAATTAATTTAGTAATTAAGAGTTTAAATTAGTTAATTAAGGTTTAAGCTAATTAATTGAGGATAAATTAATTGGTAATTAAGGATCATTAATTAAATAAGATTTGAATTTTTAATTAATGATTAGTAATTAATTAATCAATTAATTAAGAACTAATTAAGTTACAATTAACACTTAATTAATTAACTAATTTGGATTAATTAATGAGTTATTAATGGTTAATCAATTTTAATTAATGATGATTAATATAAGTAATTTCTTTAACAAAGTAATTAAAGAATTGTTTTTAGTTAATGAAGGTCATTAACTAAGATTGTCTAAATAATTAATTAATGTGGTTAATTTTAACAATTAATTAGATTAAATTAATTAATGATAATCATTTATGAAATTGTTAAGTGTAATTACTTGATGAAAGTAACTAAGAAATTAATTGCTCATTGTAATTAATTGAGTTTAATTTGATTAATTTAAGTTAATTGTTAAATATTATGTACTAGATTGACATTTCTGATATGTGATTGTGATGCTATGTAATGTGAATTGCTTTGTGCTGAACTGTGATTTGTGATTCGTTTCTATGTGTATGTGAAAAACCTTTTTCCCCGTAAAACGGCATTTAAATTTAGATGAGACAGGGAGTCGGATTCCAGTTGGCTATCCGAAACTCACATCGAATCGTAATGGTAAATCTCTGTGATTGATGAATTTACTTGATCTGTGATGATTGATGTTGTGCACTATTGTGTAAACCCCTGGACTACACTTATACACACACAAATATGGATTGCACGTGGAAATTGGTTAAGTCACAGATTTTTGAAATAGTTTGATTTTGAATTTTGAATCCAAATAGTTTGGGAAATGGATGGGGATTAAAGTAAAAAGTTTTTGAAAAGGAATTTCAAAGATAAAATTTATTTTTGAATAACTTGATTAAGCCTTGAATCTTTAATAATTTGGTTTAAATTTAAATTCAAAATTTGAAATTGAATTCTATGATTTGAAACTAGGGATTAAAGATGTCATACAAGTTATATATGTGTTAAACCATTTTAAAGGTATTGATTTGGGAATTTGAATTTAAATTCAAAGGCTCTAACTCGTGCAAATACAATTGAATTTTTCCGAAACGAAAATTATTTGTCTTCAAATAATAAAAGCTTCATATAAGAAATAGAGTTCCAATTTGTGTTAAAGGGATTCCAAATTTGAAATGAAAATGATTTCCAAGTTATGGATGAATCGTTGGAAACGAGTTTTGAAAACTATAAGATAAACCTTTGATTCAAAGATTTAAATGAGTTAATCCTAATCGAAATGGGAATTGTTTTGAAGTCCGTAAACGGATCTTTGTGAAACTGGGTGAACTTTGTGAAATAAATCTTTTTGTTTAAAGATTTGAAATGGTAATTTGTTTAAACCACTTGAAGAAAAGTTTTGGATTTTATAAGTTGGGACTTAACTGAAATCCCATATCCATATATTTTAAATATTGCGCTCATTATTCGGTTTAGCCGGGAGAGGACCTTGTGCCATATAACCCAATCCGAATAATGATACGTCGATATGGATAGCATTTGAAGACCGATGGTGAAGTCCGGGTATTTTCGAAAACGAAAGGATAACCCGTCGATTGTCTCTGCACTGAGTCGCGCTGGTATAGTGATTTCCTAAGTGATGGGAAGTCCGATTGGGATTGTGAATACCGGGAGTGCAAGGGCTTCTTCGGAAGTGCCTTCGGTTCTGTTCGAACTCGGAACAGACTTGTATGGTTGTATGTCTGACACTACACTTTGAGATATAAAGCAGATTTCTTTCAAATACATATCTGTTGGTGGCGGAGAATTTATTCTCTTAGCTTAACACCCTTCTCTGAGACGTACAAGCTCAGAGGTTATGTAGTTGAAGGTTATCAGCGATATACTCCCAATTTGGTAGTGTGGCATGCTAAGTGCTGCTGTGTGTTGATGATCATTTGTGATCAAAGCATGACTTTGTGAAAAGTGTAGCTTTGTGGACGAGACCTCGTCGAGCCTCACAAACCGGTAATGGTCAAAACATGAAGGATGCGGCAAGGTTTCAGGGGTAGCTCCCCTAGGGTGTGACAATTCCTTCTGGAAAAGGGTGGTATCATGGTATGGATCCCAGATACTTACTCATGTGGGAACTGTAGTATATTTATTATCATGTGATGTTGTTGGTGTAGAGGTACCTCGTATAAAGGTCGCAAACGACCGGGGGTGGCAAATCTTTAGGTATTACTCCCGGACAGGGAGGAAATCGGCCTTGTGTTGGGAGAGAGCCGGGTAGGTTCTTGGGGCGTCCCGCCAGAGGCGTTCCCATGTGGCAATAGGAAGTTCCTTGGCCTGACCATTTGTTGGAAGTCCAAACAAAACAATACGCGCCTTGTACGGTTTTAGTTGTATAACCTGCCATTTAAAATGGTAGCTATAGCAGGCATAATATAATGGTACCCATGCTGGCTAAGATTAATATTATACTTTCAAAATGTTTTCCACTATGCACTAATAATAATATAAACGAAGAATTTTTCTTAGTAAGCATGTTTGACTATCATAAGGAGAAATGTCCTCCATGTGTGCGATTGCATTGTGTGTGTGCCGGGAGGCCTTATGGTAGTTTCATTTTCCAAAAAAGCATTGCGGGTTTATTTTAAAAGCTTTTGTTGTTTGTTTTAAAGATAAAAATGTTTTTGTTTTCTCACACCATCTCATGACTGACCTGGAGTTTATTGTTCCTTTCCTAAACTCTGGGTGCCCACTATTTTCCACACGGGCAGTCTAGAGTTGGGTTTTTTCAGATAGTCGAATAGTAGGAATTGATTCGATAGCCTTCAAAGCCTTTTGGATTAGTTGATCGCATTTTCTACGCTTCAGCATTCGCGGCTGACCTTGCTTATCTTGGTGCAACTTGATGATGGTTCGAGCAAGATTTGGACTGAAGATGGAGCCTTGGAGTTGGCATTGAAGACATTATCTTTCCGCTGCTATTTCTTGTATCTCTTATAGTATTGATATCTACTGTACTATTCTGTTGTATTCATTATTGTATCAGATATTGTATCAAATGTTGTATAATGTATTATTCATCTCTTCCGCTGTGTTGTACTTGATGTGTTATAAGCTCCGGCACGAGTCAGATTTGAACGGTTGAATCTGCGGCATTCAAGTACGAGTGAAGTACGGGTGTCGATTTTCGAACGTTGAAATTTGGATCGTGACATTTCGATATCAGAGATGAAGGTTAAAACTTCAACTCAGGAGTATAACACATTAAGTAGCTCATTAGAGATAGGGCGAAGAAAACCCTAGAATGAGTAATCCCTAAGATATCCGTTCGAATGCCTTAGTAAATTCTCTTACTATTCACTGATAGTAAGTACGAGTGCAAGAAGAGGATGAGATAGGGGACAGGGAAGTACCACTGCAAATGGTTCATACCCTGTAACAATGGAAACATTCTATCTCTATCAATCTTCTTTGATTCGATTTCAACTCTTTAATTGGCTTTGTGGAAGTTCGAGGGAGAAGCTTTGGTGTGATGGTGACTCTTACGAATCGTGTAGATAAGTTCTATTTCGTATTCTCTTCGTTTAATTTCTATCAGCTTTCCGTTTTAACCTCAATGAATTTGAAATTCTATTTGAAATAAATTGGTAAATTAAATATAAAGTTGAATATGAAGAATTGTATCGATAAAACAATTTCGATTAAAACCAAATTTGAAATTCTATTGTAATTTCTTGTGAATATCAAAGTCCAAAGAGGGACAAGTTATATATATACTTTAGGGTATTCCGACTTGGTTTTGGAATGCATATCTAGTGTTTGAAAGTTGTGGAAGGAAAAATCCATTTATCTATTGTTTAGGTCTCGATATATTCTACGAGTGGTTAGTTATCCTTCGGACTAACCAATGCCTTGCATATTTCGTAGAATTGATGATCCGAGTATCCTCCATAGTATTGAATAAGTTTGTTCTCATATTAGTGATATTCTGACTTGGTAAGCCAAATACAGAATAGATATCCAGTTTGACCTGGAAAACTATTTCTCTATCTTTGTGTATCTATCTTTGTTGTTTTCGTGCCTACAAATTTCAGGGATGAATTTTTTTTTAAGGGGGGGAATCTGTAACGATCCCAATTTTGAATTCGATTTAAATTAATAATTAATGTAAATTTCGGAATAAATTTTGAAATTAAATTGAATTAGAAATATATATGCATGTATATATGAGTAAATTTGAATTTGACTTTAGAATTTGAATTTGAATATTGAATGTGTATTTGAATTTTGAATTTAAACAAATGATTTAGAAAAAATGATTGGGTTTGAAATTATTGTCTATGTAAATTAATTTAATGGGCAATTAGTTTTAAAAGCATTTTCTTTTAAATAACATAATAATGATTAGGAAGATGTATTTATAAATTAAGAAAAAAATGTGATATAAAATTTATTTAAAAAGCTTTTAATTCATGAGAAATATAAGTGTTAAACAAGTTTTATTTTTGAGAAAAAAAGTAAATTGAAATGAAACGAGGGTTTGGAAACAAAGTTATAAATTAATTTGTAAACAAGTTTTAAACTTTAAATTTTAAATTTATTTACATAAAGGTCTTTCACATAAAAATGCTAATTATAACCAATGTAAGATAAATGAAGTATGACATTAACAAAAGGAAAAGAAAAAAATATATAATAAAACATGAAACATGAAACAAGACAAATATGTTGCTGTAAATTCATATGCAATGCAAAAGAAACAAACAAGTATGTACAAGCAAATAAAAGAATAAGTATGTAAGCTTGGAAGAGAAGACATAGCAATTAATGTTGGGATCTTTAGCACACAATATATATCTTATCAGCCACTAAAATAATATTATCAGCCACCAAAGGTAAGTAAAGAAATCGGCTAGTCAACAAGAAAAGAAAAATATCTCTGATATATTGTACAAACAATATAATCACCCTGTTCAAAGAAAATTATATCAACCTGTAAACTTATTTTATAAATATCAAGCTTCCTCATTATAGTTCGTCCATCAAAAGCAGAAAAATCTAAAGTAAACCTCATCTCAAAAACTTAAACAAAATGCCCCTTATAACAATAATTAACGACAGTACAATCAAGACAAGCCAGAGATCAAGAGAAAAGCTTCAACTTGCATTTCCACAACCCGTGTCAAAGAAACTCTGTTCATTTCTTAATCAATGTGAGTAACTTTAAAAAAAATTATTTGTTTGCATGTTAGTATGGTTGAAATGAATAAGTATCTGCAGGAGTATATAAGTGAAAATCTGGTGTGAATATTTAATTGTGTGTATGCTGTGCATACGTATTATACTCTGTTTGATTCCAGACTTAAATACTCATCGAAAAAATTCAATTGCTATTAATCCAAGCTTTGATAAGACTAAAGTTTTGAACATAAAATGTTTGTTATAACATGGACTTAAGTTTAAATTTTATTTAAAAGGAAAACAATTTGTATTGGTTCTGGAAATAATAAACAACAGAGAAAAACTTAAATAAGTTAAAATTTAATTTTCATAATTCATGGATTCAGGTATATGAATCGATAGCTAAAACTAAAACTTGATTTTTGAAGCCAAAAATTACTATTTTTAGTTAAGGGTGGAGTGAGCAGTTTTGGTTGGACTAAAATATGAGTTTTTGATGATCTCTGATGATCTTGGTGTGCTGGAGGGTCGGGTTTCCCTCTGATGATAGAGGAGTGATAGGGTAGTGTGGCAAAAATACTAGAAGTTGATCATGATCTTTGTGGAGGTGCAAGTGATTGATTTAAGTTCAGAACCCTAGTTTTTAACTAGGTTGATTTTTGAGTTGGTTCGACTACCCCAATGGATCGATTTCAACGTGCTTTTGGGGATTGGTAGAGGGGCGGTAGTCAAAGCTATGGCTGGTGGTGATAGCTCTCAGGTGGTCGGAATTTGGAGTACGGCGAAATTCTAGGTTTTGGAAGTTGATTGGTAGTTTGTGTTTCCAGGTTTGGGTTTTTACTCGAATTTGATTTCGAGGGGATGATGGAGCTTCTGATGGTCGAGAAGTGGAGCATGGAGGATCGTCAACTTATTCGATGATGCATCATCAACTGGAGAGATTTGTCGGAGCCGTGCACGTACACCGTGCACTAGCACTGGTAATCTGGAAATTGTGTGTTGGGTGGAAGCAGGGATGGTACGCGAGTTTGACTGGAGTTTTTCTCGAAGTAATGGGTTGGTTGGCTCGAAGATTCGATAGGTTGGACTCGATGCAGATTTAGGATGGCTCGAGTCGTATGTGTATGTTACAGGTTTTATACCTGTAGCATTTTTTTTCCAGAATTTTAAAAACTGGATTTTAAAATTGTAAAGCAGGATTTAAAACAAGTTTTAAATCCCAGTTTAATCTGATTCAAGCTAGTTGAATCTTAGTTTGAAATAAAATAAAGCTTTTAAAATTTGAATTGTTTAACAATCTTAAATGTTTAAATGATTTGAATTTTTAATAAAGGTTTAAAATGTAAGTGAAGTTTTAAATCAAAGGTTTAAATCTGATTCAAATCAAAATTTGAATCTTAGTTTTGAAATAAAAGAAAGTTTTTAAGTTTAATTTGTTTTAAAACAACTTTGCATGATTAAAGCATATTTTAAATATGATTTGAATTTAAGATGAATTTGGTTTTAAAAATTCTTTTAAAATTTCTTTTATAAGATAAACACGTCCTTAACATGTGATTTTAAAGGTTTTAAAATTGGTTTTTAAATCTTAAAGTTAAATTAGTATTCATTTTAAATTTAAAATTTAAAATGAGATTTAAAGTAAATTTAAAAGTAAATTGTTTTTTTAAATACTTTATTAATGATAACTAAAACATAAATATGAATAAAGTTTTATCTTAAAAATTAATTAGAATTTAATGATTTATAATTCATTAAATTAATAGAATAATTAAAATGAATAATTAACTAATTTAATTAATTAATGATTCGGATTAATTAATTTAGTAACTAAGAGTTTAAATTAGTTAATTAAGGTTTAAGCTAATTACTTGAGGATAAATTAATTGGTAATTAAGGATCATTAATTAAATAAGATTTGAATTTTTAATTAATGATTAGTAATTAATTAATCAATTAATTAAGACTAATTAAGTTACAATTAACACTTAATTAATTAACTAATTTGGATTAATTAATGAGTTAGTAATGGTTAATTACTTTTAATTAATGATGATTAATATAAGTAATTTCTTTAACAAAGTAATTAAAGAATTGTTTTTAGTTAATGAAGGTCATTAACTAAGATTGTTTAAATAATTAATTAATATGATTAATTTTAACAATTAATTAGATTAAATTAATTAATGATAATCATTTATGAAATTGTTAAGTGTAATTACTTGATGAAAGTAATTCAGAAATTAATTGCTCATTGTAATTAATTGAGTTTAATTTGATTAATTTAAGTTAATTGTTAAATATTATGTATTGGATTGATATTTCTGATAAGTGATTGTGATGTTATGCAATGTGAATTGCTTTGTGTTGAACTATGATTTGTGATTCGTTTCTATGTGTATGTGAAAAAACCTTTTGCCCGTAAAACGGCATTTAAATTTCGATGCAACAGGGAGTCGGATTCCAGTTGGCTATCCGAAACCCACATTGAATCGTAATGGTAAATCTCTGTGATTGATGAATTTACTTTATCTGTGATGATTGATG
Organism: Allium cepa; assembly: GCA_030765085.1. Classification (NCBI taxonomy): domain Eukaryota; kingdom Viridiplantae; phylum Streptophyta; class Magnoliopsida; order Asparagales; family Amaryllidaceae; genus Allium; species Allium cepa. The sequence goes on from CM060946.1 coordinate 79,113,461, forward strand.
TTGTGCACTATTGTGTAAACCCCCAGACTACACTTATACACACACAAATATGGATTGCACGTGGAAATTGGTTAAGTCGTAGATTTTTGAAATAGTTTGAATTTGAATTTTGAATCCAAATAGTTTGGGAAATGGATGGGGATTAAAGTAAAAAGTTTTTGAAAAGGAATTTCAAAGATAAAATTTATTTTTGAATAACTTTATTAAGCCTTGAAGTTTAAATAATTTGGTTTAAATTTAAATTCAAAATTTGAAATTGAATTCTACGATTTGAAACTAGGGATTAAAGATGTCATACAAGTTATATATGGGTTAAACCATTTTAAAGGTATTGATTTGGGAATTTGAATTTAAATTCAAAGGCTTTTACTCGTGCAAATATAATTGGATTTTTCCGAAACGAAAACTATTTGTCTTCAAATAATAAAAGCTTCATATAAGGAATGGAGTTCCAATTTGTGTTAAAGGGGTTCCAAATTTGAAATGAAAATGATTTCCAAGTTATGGATGAATCTTTGGAAACGAGTTTTGAAAGCTATAAGACAAACCTTTGATTTAAATATTTAAATGAGTTAATCCTAATCTAAATGGGAAATGTTCTGAAGTCCGTAAATGGATCTTTGTGAAACTGGGTGAACTTTGTGAAGTAAATCTTTTTGTTTAAAGATTTGAAATGGTAATTTTTTTAAACCTTTTGAAGAAATTTTTTGGATTTTATAAGTTGTGACTTAACTGAAATCCCATATCCATATATTTTAAATATTGCGCTCATTATTCGGTTTAGCCGGGAGAGGACCTTGTGTCATATAACCCATTCCGAATAATGATACGTAGATATGGATAGCATTTGAAGACCGGTGTGAAGACCGGGTATTTTCGAAAACGAAAGGATAACCCGTCGATTGTCTCTGCATTGAGTCGCGCCGGTATAGAAATTTCCTAAGTGATGGGATGTCCGATCGGGATTGTGAATACTGAGATTGCAAGGGCTTCTTCGGAAGTGCCTTCGGTTCTGTTCGAACCCAGAACAGACTTGTATGGTTGTATGTCTGACACTACACTTTGGGATATAAGGCAGATTTCTTTCAAATACATATCCGTTGGTGGCGGAGAATTTATTCTCTTAGCTTAACACCCTTCTTTGAGACGTACGAGCTCAGAGGTTATGTAGTTGAAGGTTATCAGCGATATACTCCCAATTTGGTAGTGTGGCATGCTAAGTGCTTCTGTGTGTTGATGACCATTTGTTGATCATTTGTGATCAAAGCATGACTTTGTGAAAAGTTTAGCTTTGTGGACGAGACCTCGTCGAGCCTCGCAAACCGGTAATGGTCAAAACAAGAAGGATGCGGCAAGGTTTCAGGGGTAGCTCCCCTAAGGTGTGACCATTCCTTCTGGAAAAGGGTGGTATCATGGTATGGAGCCCAAATACTTACTCATGTGGGCACTGTAGTATATTTATTACTGTGTGATGTTGTTGGTGTAGAGGTACCTCGTATAAAGGTCGCAAACGACCGGGGGTGGCATATCTTTAGGTATTACTCCCGGGCAGGGAGGAAACCTGCCTTGTGTTGGCAGAGAGCCGGGTAGGTTCTTGGGGCGTCCCGCCAGAGGCGTTCCCATGTGGCAATAGGAAGTTCCTTGGACTGACCATTTGTTGAAAATCCAAACGAAATAATACGCGCCTTGTACGGTTTTAGTTGTATAGCCTGCCATTTAAAATGGTAGCTATAGAGGGCATAATATATTGGTACCCATGCTGGATAAGATTAATATTACACTTTCAAAATATTTTCCACTATGCACTAATAATAATATAAAATAAGAATTTGCATAGTAAGCATGTTTGACTATCATAAGGAGAAATCTCTCCCATGTGTGCGATTGCATTGTGTGTGTGCTGGGAGGCCTTATGGTAGTTTCATTTTCCAAAAAAGCATTGCGGATTTATTTTAAAAGCTTTTGTTGTTTGTTTTAAAGATAAAAATGTTTTTGTTTACTCACACCAGTCTCATGACTGACCTGGAGTTTATTGTTCCTTTTCTAAACTCTGGGTGCCCAGTATTTTCCACACAGGCAGTCTAGAGTTGGGTTTTTTCAGATAGTCGAACAGTAGGAATTGATTCGATAGCCTTCGAAGCCTTTTGGATTAGTTGATCGCATTTTCTACACTTCAGCATTCGCGGCTGACCTTGCTTATCTTGGTGCAACTTGATGATGGTTCGAGCTAGATTTGTACTGAAGATGGAGTCTTGTAGTTTGTAACGTCCCGCCTTTTCGCACGCTTTAAATCGACACACGTGCCAATTCAAACCATACAAAAGGGCGGATTGTTATGGGGTAAATAAGAAAACAAAGAAGAAATAAAAAAAATAGAATCTCACAGCGGAAGGATAAAATATAATAATCAATATACAGTTCGTGAAGCTGTTTTACAAAAATTTTGATTATATTTATACAATACATATCAGAGTAAACATACCAATAAAAGTGCAGCGGAACATTATGAGTGTAGTGCAATAATATGAATAATAATAATACAGATCTTCGTCTTCATCCTCCAGAGCTAAATCTCCAAATCCTGAAACGCTCGGACTGACCCGAGCGAATTGAAAAGACAAAACACTCGAGTCAGAACTAAAAGAACTTATGTAAGTTAAATTAACAGAAATAAACATGAGTGCAGTAACTCAAAAGATGCTCGGGATTTACATCTCTTAAGGATCCGTTAAACTATTTACTATGTAGTATATTTTGCTATTATAATAGTGTCTATAGTAAAATAAACATACTTTTAAATAGGATTAAGGCTTTACATTTTCCACCTTAACACGTAATAGTCCCAGTAGTCCATCCAATATCATAGTCCCTCCTGATCGGGAAGACACCAGAGGATACCACATGGGCTACGGGAGAAATCCAAACTCGTACAAGGCGCGATAGGGTAGGTGACATGGCACAACTAGGCAATGCCAGGGTAGATATACCAATTACGCTTCCAGGTTGGTTGTAACGCGTAGCGCGCAGCTACCGCCCACCTCGAGCCACGCCCCCAAATAGAATCAAAAGTGGCCATCGAAACAATCCAAAAGTCAAAGTATAATATCGAAGGGATGTGTCCGATCAAAGGTGCTACCTTATTAACCCGTCAATCGCTCCTGTTTTAGCCACCTTATGCCAACTCACGGGAGTTGGGTCCACGTATTTACCTTACAAGAAACGCCGCCACCAACCTACTTCATTTTGGAATCTCCACCGCGTACACGGTTGTTAAGTGGTTTTTGGAGTTGGCAGAGAGTATGACAACTTCTGATCCCGGTCTCTTCAACAACCAAACGTTATTATAACACCATGGTCTTTTAAAAATAATTTATACTTTAAAACCAGAATAAAATTTTCCATTTCAAAACCCATAAATCCGATATCATTCCCTTTTAAAACCCAAATAAAAATGATATCATTTTATTTCATATATATTTCTTTTCCAAAATCATGCCACTTTTAAAATTTATAATACCTCGAAACCAAATATTTGAATTTTAACTTTCAACATAATACTTCGAAATCCATAGTTTTAAAACCATAACTTTCAAACTTAAGTGGTTTGGATATTCAACAATATATAAAATAAAACAGTTGAATTTAAAATTTCTTTAAAAATAAATAAATTCCACTCCTTCACAATTTTTATTCACTTTAATTCCAGTCTAAACCCATAACTTTTAGATTCACTTTCAGTTTAAATAAAACACTTCGATTTCAATACTTTCTAACTTTGAGTATTTAATGAATTTCAAAACTAAGGTTGTGAATTTAAATCAACAATTCATTTTTCTATTATTTAGTTTGAAAGGTTTACATGATAAATCCATAACCATTTAAAATAAACAAAATTTATTTACACTAAAAATTTCCTTCCATTTATTTATACTAAAATTATTTATTACATCCCGTTATAAATATCATACCTTTAAAATTTCTAATTTTAACAAGTTAACATCAACTTATGGAGTTAAATTTTCAAATAAGCTCAATTTATATTAAATTTCAAATTTATCTTTTAATCTTTATTGAGTTAAAACATTTAACTCTATATATATATATATATATATACACACACACACACAAGATCTTAAACCTGTACTTAAACATATAATATAAATTATCAAATGCCATTTTTCAACTTGTTCATTTTTATTTAACAGATTTATGCATAGCTTAAATTCAACAATTTAACTATGTATGTATATATAAAATATACAGGTAAATAGGCACAAGGAAGAAGTTGCAAAAAAATTTAGTCTCAGGGACAACAAGTTTGCTTTTTAGTCTGAAGGACATTTTTTAGTGTAAACTGAAAATGATAGTTACAACTATCATTCTGTGAATTGCACTAAAAAGTGTCCTTCAGCCTAACAAACAAATTTCTTTTCCCTAAAACTAAAATTTTCTCTAACCTTTTCCTTGAGCCTAAAAACCTCTAAAATATATTTATATCATATCCAAATTTAGTATTTATTTAACCGTATCATATCCAAACCATAAAATAATTTCAAAAATAATTATATATATATACCGCGGTGCCTGTATATAATTTTCTATCCTATGGTCAAGTGATACGAATATTTATCACTTCAATCCGAAATTAAAAATAAAAATGCGGTTGTATATCATTTCAAACCGCAATCCTAAATGAAATGAAAATGCATGATAACTTGCAGTTTATATAAGATAGAACACATCATCCATTCACCCAATATCAATCATCAACCAAATTATTTCAATCATCATTAATTTATTTCAATCATCATCAATTTAAACAAACATCAATATATAGCATATGCAATATAACAGGAAATAAATGACAGTTATTAACTAACAGTTTATATTCAAAATAAATTTAATAACTGTTTAACTAGCAGTTTTATGCAAGTATATAAATTTCAACTGCCAAATTTATATGCAATTATAAAATTAATTAACAGTCAAATTAAATAAATGCGATTTAACAGAGATAATGAATAAAACATGCCAAACAGTCATAAATAAATTTCTACTCATATCTTAAGTCGAATTAACAAACATAAGAAACTTTAGAAGTTGTGAGTGCGTTGAAACACTCACCTTTTGAATTTAAATCGAATTCAAATCCGATTTAAACCCAAAAATTCGACGGTCTCCAAATCCAACCAAACTAGCGTCAAAGTCTCCAGAATTTAAATACGATCCTAACAAAAAAATCGCGTGAAACGGATAACGTATGAGAAAGTTACACGTGATAAATCGCTTGAAACAAAATTAAATTTAAAATAAAACAAAGCAACTTACACACTAAAACGTGCCATGTCATCATCACAAGCCGTCCCTCTCCCTGTTCGAACCCTAATCACCTTCGCTCTGAAAATACAGCTGCTACCTCCATCAATTTTTCTACGAAAACGCCGCCACTTCTGAGATGATCCACTACCATCATTCGGCTAGCCAGTCGACCTCACCCCATATTGCGGCCACCTCCGGTCGCGTCACGAGGCGCTCCTGCCGTTCGAAAAATTTGACCCATCATCACCTAATTACCGCCGTTCGACGAACCCTTCAGTCGAAGTAACCGCATAGATGCTCTGCTCCTTGCCCCATGTACACTCACGAACATCCCGATCACTCAAACAAGGAAGATCCACCGTTGATCGAGCATGTGGCCTATGAACGGCCGAGGTTCATCTTGAATTTGAGGACAAACGAGTGGTCGAATCGAAAAACGAATTCCACTAGAAGATTACGCTCAATGAGTGCTTCGACATATATTTTTTTGGAATATTTCTGAGTACCTCGATTTTTTGTTTGATTTTTGAATAGAATTGGATTTGAAATTTGCATCCATTGAGGAAGAGACAGAGTTGAGGAAAAAGAACGCACAAACAAATGAGGATAGATGGAGGCTAGGGTTTATAATCGACTATTTATATGTAGGGTTGAATTAGAGTAGATAGACCGGATAGATGAACGTGCGGAACAAACTATGGCCCGAAAGCCCGTTCTGGCCCCGGAACGAAATTGGGTAAACCCATATATCAAAATAGGTGTTTTAAAATATTCTGAACGCGATAGAAAAAGTTTCACGTCCAAATTCGATCGTATGAAGAAGTTATGCTGAAATCAATATTTTCAAATTGATTTCAAATTGATTTCAATTAAATCGATTTCAAGGCTTTTCGCGTTCGTACGATCAAACGATAAGTCCGATCGCTATGAAATTTGAAACCCTACAATAATTCACTATTACGGATCCGATGAAACTGGTTTCGTCGAAATCCGAGTCCGTGACAAAAATGGCTATTTTTATATTAATTGTAAAAATTCAAAATAAATAAATAAAATCCAATTTTATATTTAGATTCTAAAATTGACCCATTTTATCACTTTTAAAAATTCTTAATCATTTACAAAATTCCAACAAGTTAAATGTCAAATCGAAAGAAGGTAAATTTATAAATTTCAATATAAATCCTTAATTCATTAAATACCCAAATTATAAATAATATCCTAAAATTTCGTTTAGTTAAATAAATTAATTCGTATTCCATTCATTCCTGTTAAACAGATGGATTAAATATTGGATTCCAAATTATCACACAAATTTCTCACATTATCTTTATTTCAAATAACGAATTATTTAACTATATTCAATCTCATTTAATTGCAATTAAATTCAATTATTAGACTTTAAGTTTCCATATAAATAAATAAATCCTGATTCCTATTCTTAAATTCACTATTTATCATAATACCATCCTGGGTATCATTTATTTTAGTATATATATCCAGATACTTTAACATTTTCCAATTGTTTATCTCAATTGCATAACATTAAATTTATATTTATTGTAATGGTTTCTGATTTAATTGAACGAACTAAGTATATAACTCATAATAATTGTTGTAAAACACTCAATCCCACGTTTATAAGTTTGTTATTTCCACTCAAATATTATATATATTTACAGGTATAGGTTTTTATTCAGTCATTATTTATTATATATTAATTAGATAAATTCACTATTTAAGTCCATTTAAATTTATTACCAAATACCCATTTACCTTTCCCATCAAATTTGAATTCCATTCAGTTAATATAAAAATCACTTTCCCATTCACACCTTGTTATCAACCCACAATTATTGCAATTCATTATCTTATATTGATTTTATACAATTACCATTAACTTTTCATTCAACTTCTATTCAATGTATATTTATTCATCAATCAAATTCGATATTTACTTTTCTTTCCTTCTATTTGATAAATAACCTAGTATACATTTACATACATTCATTTCATTCCATTCATTTATGGGTATTGCATTGGAATTTAATTTATTAGCTAATACCAACATTATTACCTTTAGTTACAACTGGATTCCCAATTTTATTCAATACCCTGAATAAATAACCTATATATTAATCAAATCCTTACATTTGTTTTCCTCATATTCCATTTAAAATCAAATCATAACATTTTAAATGATTTTAATGAATTGGAATTTCACTCAAGTCATAAATTATCAACTTGCAATAACATGATTCCTTAATTTATTCCAATTATCGTTTACACTCTTATTGCATTAAATCAATTTAATATTTTCATTAATTTCTCATATTAAATTTTATATCCAGGTAAAAATCCTTTTTCTACTTAATTCAATTTGGATTTTATTCAAATTTCTATAAATAGGTTTTAAGTCACCATTTACATAATTTATTTTAACCTTCATTTTAACATTTATTTATCCCCTTTATTTTTCTACTAAAATAAATTACAAAAATCCTATTAAATAAGCAAATTAAATTGTCGAAATTTACGGGTCGTTACACTCTCCCCCACTCAAAACTTTTCGTCCCCGAAAAGGAAAAGAAGGGAAAAGAAGAAATAAAAAAACAATATATCTTTCTTAATTAAATTTATAAACAAATAAGTTTACAAAATAAAATAATTTAACATAAAATATACCAATTTATACCTATTTAAATCCTTTATACATAAATTGTTAAAGTTTGTAAACATTTTCAAAATTTTCTAAGTCCAAAATTTACCGAAAATTTTGGCAGAGTCTTCTTTGTACGGAGAGGCTCGGAAGAAAATATAATATAAATATAACAATATACATAAATATTTTCCAAAATAATATATATCCCTACACGGGAAAATATATAAAATAGCGCTATAAACCGTAATCCGAAAACGTACCTATTTGTCGGGCATTTGACGCTTAATTTATGGAACCAAAAGTAGTAGGAATTGCTTCCATAACCTGCATTTCACTTATAAACACTTATAAAATCAAAAGAGTTAACAGTTTATGTAAAGCAAAATATTTATGTGGTTTCAATCACTAACAACAAATCGATACAACAACCAGTAATTTCAACAACCAGCATACAACAAATACAAACAACCATTCAATCAAACTAACAAATAGTTGTTCGGGTTCAAAACTTTTAAATTGTACGGAATGAAGAATAAACCATCAAGTGCATCATTTACTCAATAGTCTTAGATTAAACCCAATGGATTATTCATCCATCCCAACAAAGTTAAAGTTTCCTTACCCAACAACCACAATCAAAAAATAACAATTCCAATCAACAAAACAAATTAACTTATTATAAATTTTATTTCATACATCAGTTGTTTGATTTCTCTTTTTATTCATACCACATAAATTTTTCTTTTATAATTTACATTTATTTCTAACAAACTTTTAATTTCATTATAATTATTCATTCATTTATTGCATGCCCTCATTTACTTACATTTGTTTATCAATAGTATTCATGTCCCATTTAATTTCTTAGCATTTTCATTTTATTTACTTAAGTTGATATTCATCTATTTGAATTACTTACCCTTAATTATGTTCACTTATAGTAAAATTTCAATTGTAACTTAAGTTGATAACATTAAATTCTCATTTATAATAGCAAATTCATTGAATACTTCACTACCTACTTTTACTTGTACAATTTTCATTACATTTCTTATTAAAACATTTCAACTTTTTATATTTGGTAAGTTATATATGTTTTTAAAGAATGTACTTGAAAGTTATACAAGTTTTCTCATTACCTATGATTAATTTAACGTTCAATAATAATATTCTTTATTTCATAGGTTATAATTTCAAATTCCATTTAATACCATTTATAACCTATCATTAAATCTCTTATTTCCTTTAGAGGTTTTAATTTATTCATTACCTATGTTTCAATTTACTACAATAATTGAAACAATTAATTAATGGAAATTTTAGAATTTAATACCGGGTTAAATTTCAAATTATTTTAAAATAATGGATAAATATATAGAAAATATATCCTTACAACTTATATATCTCTAATTAATTTAAAACAATTCAAAATTTATATATTTTTCAAAAATGAATCTGCAGTAGAACTACTACAGTGGCCTTTCCCCTTCGAAACTCGAAAATGAAAGTCCATGATGCGGCCGCCATCACCGAAATTATTTTCCAACGACAGAGAGGAAAGTACAAAACTTATTTTCTCAAAAATCCTTTTTAAAACAATTCTTCCAAATTACATTAAAATATTTATATCAGAAAGTCCTCATAAACAATATTACTATATTCCAAAATTTATTCGAAAGAAATTTCAAAACCCCGGATCTTAAGTTTTAAATTTCCAGATTTCATTTATTTTCTTTTTCAATCTTATTTCTATTATTATTTATACACTTTATTACCTAACAACCAATCTATTGCAGCCAAATATAGATATCTTTTGAAAAATTTATTTTATATATATAGAAAATGTAATAGGCGAAATTATTTCATTCACCTATATTGAAAACAAATATTATGTCGGTCTGTCCTATTAAGTGTTTAGAAATTCCTATTGATGTCACAACGTCCCATGCACCAACCAGAATTTATAAATACAAAACGGAACAGATTAACATAATATAAAAACCTTTTTATAACACTAACAAATACGCTCTCTCATATATATACGCTCAGCGACTCTCATAGGGTATTACTACCCTATTAATAAAGAGTCTGACCCCACAAAGCTAAGGTTTATCGCTAAACCAAACCTCTGATACCAGATTAACGTCCCGCCTTTTCGCACGCTTTAAATCGACACACGTGCCAATTCAAACCATACAAAAGGGCGGATTGTTATGGGTAAATAAGAAAACAAGGAAGAAATAAGACAAAATAGAATCTCACAGCGGAAGGATAAAATATAATAATCAATATATAGTTCATGAAGCTGTTTTACAAAATTTTTGATTATATTTATACAATACATATCAGAGTACACATACCAATGAAAATGCAACGGAACATTATGAGTGTAGTGCAATAATATAAATAATAATAATACAGATCTTCGCCTTCATCCCCCAGAGCTAAATATCCAAATCCTGAAATGCTCGGACTGACCCGAGCGAATTGAAAAGACAAAACACTCGAGTCAGAACTAAAAGAACTTATGTAAGTTAAATTAACAGAAATAAATATGAGTGCAGTAACTCAAAAGATGCTCGGGATTTACATCTCCTAAGGATCCGTTAAACTATTTACTATGTAGTATATTTCGCTATTATAATAGTGTCTATAGTAAAATAAACATACTTTTAAATAGCATTAAGGCTTTACATTTTCCACCTTAACACGTAATAGTCCCTGTAGTCCATCCAATATCATAGTCCCTCCTGATCGGGAAGCCACCAGAGGATACCACACGGGCTACGGGAGAAATCCAAACTCGTACAAGGCGCGATAGGGTAGGTGACACGGCACAACTAGGCAATGCCAGGGTAGATATACCATTTACGCTTCCGGGTCGGCGGTAACGCGTAGCGCGCAGCTACCGCCCACCTCGAGCCACACCCCCAAATAGAATCAAAAGTGGCCACCGAAACAATCCAAAAGTCAAATTATATATCGAAGGGATGTGTCCGATCAAAGGTGCTACCTTATTAACCCGTCAATCGCTCCTGTTTTAGCCACCTTATGCCAACTCACGGGAGTTGGGTCCACGTATTTACCTTACAAGAAACGCCGCCACCAACCTACTTCATTCTGGAATCACCACCGCGTACACGGTTGTTAAAGTGGTTTTCGAAGTTGGCAGAGAGTATGACAACTTCCGATCCCGGTCTCTTCAACAACCAAACGTTATTATAACACCGCGGTCTTTTAAAAATAATTTATACTTTAAAACCAGAATAAAATTTTCCATTTCAAAACCCATAAATACGATATCATTCCCTTTTAAAACCCAAATAAAAATGATATCATTTTATTTCATATATATTTCTTTTCCAAAATCATGCCACTTTTAAAATTTATAATACCTCGAAACCAAATATTTGAATTTTAACTTTCAACATAATACTTCGAAATCCATAGTTTTAAAACAATAACTTTCAAACTTAAATGGTTTGGATATTCAACAATATATAAAATAAAACAGTTGAATTTAAAATTTCTTTAAAAATAAATAAATTCCACTCCTTTACAATTTTTATTCACTTTAATTCCAGTCTAAACCCATAACTTTTAGATTCACTTTCAGTTTAAACAAAACACTTCGATTTCAATATTTTCTAACTTTGAGTATTTAATGAATTTCAAAACTAAGGTTGTGAATTTAAATCAACAATTCATTTTCCTATTATTTAGTTTGAAAGGTTTACATGATAAATCCCTAACCATTTAAAATAAACTAAATTTATTTACACTTAAAATTTCCTTCCATTTATTTATACTAAAATTATTTATTAAATCCCGTTATAAATATCATACCTTTAAAATTTCTAATTTTAACAAGTTAACATCAACTTATGGAGTTAAATTTTCAAATAAGCTCAATTTATATTAAATTTCAAATTTATCTTTCAATCTTTATTGATTTAAAACATTTAACTCTATATATATACACAAAATCTTAAACCTGTACTTAAACGTATAATATGAATTATCAAATGCCATTTTTCAACTTATTCATTTTTATTTAACAAATTTATGCATAGCTTAAATTCAACAATTTAACTATGTATGTATATATAAAATATATTTATATCATATCCAAATTTAATAATTATTAACCGTATCATATCCAAACCATAAAATAATTTCAAAAATAATTTTATATATATATCGCGGTGCCTGTATATAATTTTCTATCCTATGGTCAAGTGATCCGGATATTTATCATTTCAATCCGCAATTTAAAAATAAAAATGCGATTGTATATCATTTCAAACCTCAATCCCGAAAGAAATGAAAATGCATGATAACTTGCAGTTTATATAAGATAGAACACATTATCCATTCACCCAATATCAATCATCAACCAAATTATTTCAATCATCATTAATTTATTTCAATCATCGTCAATTTAAACAAACATCAATATATAACATATGCAATATAACAGGAAATAAATGACAGTTATTAACTAACAGTTTATATTCAAAATAAATTTAATAACGGTTTAACTAGCAGTTTTATGCAAGTAAATAAATTTCAGCTGTCAAATTTATATGCAATTATAAAATTAATTAACAGTCAAATTAAAAAAATGCGATTTAACAGAGATAATGAATAAAACATTCCAAACAGCATAAATAGATTTCTACTCATATCCTAAGTCAAATTAACAAACATAAGAAACTTTAGAAGTTGTGAGTGGGTTGAAACACTCACCTTTTGAATTTAAATCGAATTCAAATCCGATTTAGACCCAAAAATTCGACGGTCTCCAAATCCAACCAAACCAGCGTCAAAGTCTCCGGAATTTAAATACGATCCTAACCAAAAAATATTCGCGTGAAACGGATAACGTATGAGAAAGATACACGTGATAAATCGCTTGAAACAAAATTAAATTTAAAATAAAACAAAGCAACTTACACACTAAAACGTGCCATGTCATCATCACAAGTCGTTCCTCTCCCTATTCGAACCCTAATCACCTTCGCTCTGAAAATACAGCCGCCACCTCCATCAATTTTTCTATGAAAACGCCGCCACTTCTGAGATGATCCACCACCATCATTCGGCTAGCCAGTCAACGTCGACCTCACCCCCATATTGCGGCCACCTCCGGTCGCGTCACGAGGCGCTCCTGCCGTTCGAAAAATTTGACCCATCATTACCTAATTACCGCCGTTCGACGAACCCTTCAGTCGAAGTAACCGCATAGATGCTCTGCTCCTTGCCCCATCTACACTCACGAACATCCCGATCACTCAAACAAGGAAGATCCACCGTTGATCGAGCATGTGGCCTATGAACGGCCGAGGTTCATCTTGAATTTGAGGACAAACGAGTGGTCGAATCGAAAAACGAATTCCACTAGAAGATTATGCTCAATGAGTGCTTCGACATATATTTTTTTGGAATTTTTCTGAGGAACTCGAATTTTTGTTTGATTTTTGAAAAGAATTGGATCTGAAATTTGCATCCATTGAGGAAGAGACAGAGTTGAGGAAAAAGAACGCACAAAAAAATGAGGATAGATGGAGGCTAGGGTTTATAATCGACTATTTATATGTAGGGTTGAATTAGAGTAGATAGACCGAAAAGATGAACGTGCGGAACAAACTATGGCCCGAAAGCCCGTTCTGACCCCGGAACGAAATTGGGTAAACCCATATATCAAAATAGGTGTTTTAAAATATTCTGAACGCGATGGAAAAAGTTTCACGTCCAAATTCGATCGTATGAAGAAGTTATGTTGAAATCAATATTTTCAAATTGATTTCAATTAAATCGATTTCAAGGCGTTTCGCGTTCGTACGATCAAACGACAAGTCTGATCGCTACAAAATTTGAAACCCTACAATAATTCACTGTTACGGATCCGATGAAACTGGTTTCGTCGAAATCCGAGTCCGTGAAAAATATGGCTATTTTTATATTAATTATAAAAATTCAAAATAAATAAATAAAATCCAATTTTATATTTAGATTCTAAAATTGACCCATTTTATCACTTTTAAAAATTCTTAATCATTTACAAAATTCCAATAATTTTAGATGTCAAATCGAAAGAAGGTAAATTTATAAATTTCAATATAAATCCTTAACTCATTAAATACCCAAATTATAAATAATATCCTAAAATTTCGTTTAGTTAAATAAATTAATTTGTATTCCATTCATTCCTGTCAAAAATATGGATTAAATATTGGATTCCAAATTATCACACAAATTTCTCACATTATCTTTATTTCAAATAACGAATTATTTAACTATATTCAATCTCATTTAATTGCAATTAAATTCAATTACTAGACTTTAAGTTTCCATATAAATAAATAAATCCTGATTCCTATTCTTAAATTCACTATTCATCATAATACCATCCTGGGTATCATTTATTTTAGTATATATATCCAGATACTTTAACATTTTCCAATTGTTTATCTCAATTGCATAACATTAAATTTATATTTATTGCAATGGTTTCTGATTTAATTGAACGAACTAAGTATATGACTCATAATAATTTGTAAAACTCTCAATCCCACATTTATAAGTTTGTTATTTCCACTCAAATATTATAGATATGTACAGGTATAGGTTTTTATTCAGTCATTATTTATTATATATTAATTAGATAAATTCACTATTTAAGTCCATTTAAATTTATTACCAAATACCCATTTACCTTTCCCATCAAATTTGAATTCCATTCAATTAATATAACAATCACTTTCTCATTCACGCCTTATTATCAACCCACAATTGTTGCAATTCATTATCTTATATTGATTTTATACGATTACCATTAACTTTTCATTCAACTTCTATTCAATGTATATTTATTCATCAATCAAATTTGATATTTACTTTTCTTTCCTTCTATTTGATAAATAACCTAGTACACATTTACATACATTCATTTCATTCCATTCATTTATAGGTATTGCATTGAAATTTAATTTATTAGCTAATACAAACATTATTACCATTACTTACAACTGGATTCCCAATTTTATTCAATACCCTGAATAAATAACCTATATATTAATCAAATCCTTACATTTGTTTTTCTCATATTCCATTTAAAATCAAATCATAACATTTTAAATGATTTTAATGAATTGGAATTTCATTGAAGTCATAAATTATTAACTTGCAATAACATGATTCCTTAATTTATTCCAATTATCGTTTACACTCTTATTGCATTAAATCAATTTAATATTTTCATTAATTTCTCATATTATATTTTATATCCAGGTGAGAATCTTTTTTCTACTTAATTCAATTTGGATTTTATTCAAATTTCTATAAATAGGTTATAAGTCACCATTTACATAATTTATTTTAACCTTCATTTTAACATTTATTTATCCCCTTTATTTTTCTACTAAAATAAATTACAAAAATCCTATTAAATAAGCAAATTAAATTATCGAAATTTACGGTCGTTACAGAGTTGGCATTGAAGACATTATCTTTTCGCTGCTATTTCTTGTATCTCTGATAGTATTGATATCTACTGTATCATTCTGTTGTATTCATTGTTGTATCAGATATTGTATCAAATTTTGTATAATGTATTACTCATTTCTTCCGCTGTGTTGTACTTGATGTGTTATAAGCTCCGGCACGAGTCAGATTTTAACGGTTGAATCTGCGGCATTCAAGTACGAGTGAAGTACGGGTGTCGATTTTCGAACGCTGAAATTTGGATCGTGACATTTTGTTATCAGAGTTGAAGGTTAAAACTTCAACTCAGGAGTATAACACATTAAGTAGCTCATTAGAGATATGGTGAAGAAAACCCTAGAATGAGTAATCCCTAAGATATCCGTTCGAATGCCTCAGTAAATTCTCTTACTATTCACTGATAGTAAGTACGAGTGCAAGAAGAGGACGAGATAGGGGACAGGGAAGTACCACTGCAAATGGTCCATACCCTGTAACAACGGAAACATTCTTTCTCTATCAATCTCCTTTGATTCGATTTCAACTCTTTAATTGGCTTTGTGGCAGTTCGTGGGAGAAGCTTTGGTGTGATGGTGACTCTTACGAATCGTGTAGATAAATTCTATTTCGTATTCTCTTCGTTAAATTTCTATCAGCTTTCCATTTTAAACTCAGTGAATTTGAAATTCTATTTGAAATAAATTGGTAAATTAAATCTAAAGTTGAATATGAAGAATTGTATCGATAAAACAATTTCGATTAAAACCAAATTTGAAATTCTATTGTAATTTCTTGTGAATATCAAAGTCCGAAGAGGGACAAGTTATATATATACTTTGGGGTATTCCGACTTGGATTTGGAATCCATATCTAGTGTTTGAAAGTTGTGGAAGGTTAAATCCATTTACCTATTGTTTGGATCTCGATATATTCTACGAGTGGTTAGTTATCCTTCGGACTAACCAGTGCCTTGCATATTTCGTAGATTTGATGATCCGAGTATCCTGTGTAGTATTGAATAAGTTTCTCATATTAGTGATATTCTGCCTTGGTAAGCCAAATACAGAATAGATATCGAGCTTGACCTGGAAAACTATTTCTCTATCTTCGTGTATCTATCTTTGTTGTTTTCGTGCCTGCAAATTTCAGGGAAGAATTTTTTTTTAAGGGGGGAATCTATAACGATCCCAATTTTGAATTCGATTTAAATTAATAATTAATGTAAATTTTGGAACAAATTTTGAAATTAAATTGAATTTGAAATATATGTGCATGTATATATGAGTAAATTTGCATTTGACTTTAGAATTTGAATTTGAATATTGAATGTGTATTTGAATTTTGAATTTAAAGAAATGATTTATGAAAAATGATTGGGTTTGAAATTATTATCTATGTAAATTAATTTAATGGGTAACTAATTTTAAAAGCATTTTCTTTTAAATAATATAATAATGATTAGGAAGATGTATTTATAAATTAAGAAAAAAATATGATATAAAATTTATTTAAAAAGCTGTTAATTCATGAGAAATATAAGTGTTATTCGGTTTTATTTTTGAGAAAAAAAGTAAATTGAAATGAAATGAGGGTTTGGAAACAAAGTTATAAACTAATTTGTAACAAGTTTTAAACTTTAAATTTTAAATTTATTTACACAAAGGTCTTTCACATAAAAATGATAATTATAACCAATGTAAGATAAATGAAGTATGACATTAACAAAAGGAAAAGAAAAATATAAAAATAAAACATCAAACAAGACAAATATGTTGCTGTAAATTCATATGCAATGCAAAAGAAACAAACAAGTATGTACAAGCTAACAAAAGAATAAGTATGTAAGCTTGGAAGAGAAGACAATAAGAATTAATGTTGGGATCTTTAGCACACAATATATCTTATCATCCACTAAAACAATATTACCAGCCACCAAAGGCAAGTAAAGAAATCGGCTAGTCAACAAGAAAAGAAAAATATCTCTGGTATATTGTACAAACAAAATAATCACCCAGTTCAAAGAAAATTATATCAACCTGTAAACTTCTTTTATATATATCAAGCTTCCTCATTGCAGTTCGTCCATCCAAAGTAGAAAAATCTGAAGTAAATCTCATCTCAAAAACTTAAACAAAATTCTACCTTATAACAATAATTAACAACAATACAATCAAGACAAGCCAGAGATCAGGAGAAAAGCTTCAGCTTGCATTTTCACAACCTGTTTCAAAGAAACTCTATTCATTTCTTAATCAATGAGAGTAACTTTTAAAAAAAATTATTTGTTTGCATGCTAGTATGGTTGAAATGAATAAGTATTTGCAGGAGTATATAAGTGAAAATCTGGTGTGAATATTTAATTGTGTGTATGCTGTGCATATGTATTATACTATGTTTGATTCCAGGCTTAAATACTCATCGAAAAAATTCAATTTCTCTTAATCTAAGCTTTGATAAGACTTAAGTTTTGAACATAAAAATGTTTGTTATAACATCGACTTAAGTTTAAAAATTTATGTAAAAGGAAAACAATTTGTGTTGGTTCTGGAAATAATAAACAACATAGAAAAACTTAAATAAGTTAAAATTTAATTTTCATAATTCATGGATTTAGGTATATGAATTGATTGCTAAAACTAAAACTTGATTTTTCAAGCCAAAATTACTATTTAATTAAGTGTGGAGTGAGCATTTTTGGTTCGACTAAAATATGAGTTTTTGATGATCTCTGATATCTTGGTGTGATGGAGGGTCGGGTTTCCCTCTGATGATAGAGGAGTGATAGGGTAATGAGGCAAAAATACCAGAAGTTGATCAGGATCTTTGTGGAGGCGCAAGTGATTGATTTAAGTTCAGAACCCTAGTTTTTAACTAGGTTGATTTTTGGGTTGGTTCGACTACCCCAATGGATCGAGTTCAACGTGCTTTTGGGGATTGGTAGAGGGGTGTTAGTAGAAGCTATGGCCGGTGGTGATAGCTCTCAGGTGGTCGGAATTTGGAGTACGGTGAAGTTCCAGGTTTTGGAAGTTGATTGGTAGTTTGTGTTTCCAGGTTTGGGTTTTTACTCGAATTTGATTTCGAGGGGATGATGGATCTTATGATGGTCGGGGAGTGGAGCCTGGAGGATCGTCAACTTGTTCGATAATGCGACGTCAACCGGAGAGTTTCGTCGGAGCCGTGCATGTACACCGTGCACTAGCACTGTTAATCTAGAAATTGTGTGTTGGGTGGAAGCAGGGATGGTACGTGAGTTAGACTCGAGTTTTTCTTGAAGTGATGAGTTGGTTGGCTCGAAGATTTGATAGGTTGGACTCGAAGCAGATTTAGGATGGCTCGAGTCGTATGTGTATGTTACAGGTTTCATACCTATAGAATTTTTTTCCAAAATTTTAAAAACTGGATTTTAAAATTGTAAAGCAGGATTTAAAGCAAGTTTTGAATCCCAGTTTAATCTTATTCAAGTTAGTTGAATCTTAGTTTGAAATAAAATAAAGTTTTCAAAATTTGAATTGTTTAACAATCTTAAATGTTTAAATGATTTGGACTTTTAATAAAGGTTTAAAATGTAAGTGAAGTTTTAAATCAAAGGTTTAAATCTGATTCAAATCTAAATTTAAATCCTAGTTTTGAAATAAAAGAAAATTTTTAAGTTTAATTTGTTTTAAAACAACTTTGCATGATTAAAGCATATTTTAAATATGATTTGAATTTAAGATGAATTTGGTTTTAAAAATTCTTTTAAAATTTCTTTTATAAGATAAATACTTCTTTAACATGCGATTTTAAAGGTTTTAAAATTGGTTTTTAAATCTTAAAGTTAAACTGGTATTAATTTTAAATCTTAAATTTAAAATGAAATTTAAAGTAAATTTAAAAGTAAATTGTTTTTTAAATACTTTATTAATGATAATTAAAACATAAATATGAATAAAGTTTTATCTTAAAAATTAATTAGAATTTAATGATTTGTAATTCATTAAATTAATAGAATAATTAAAATGAATAATTAACTAATTTAATTAATTAATGATTCGGATTAATTAATTTAGTAATTAAGAGTTTAAATTAGTTAAATAAGGTTTAAGCTAATTAATTGAGGATAAATTAATTGGTAATTAAGGATCATTAATTAAATAAGATTTGAATTTTTAATTAATGATTAGTAATTAATTAATCAATCAATTAAGAACTAATTAAGTTACAATTAACACTTAATTAATTAACTAATTAGGATTAATTAATGAGTTATTAATGGTTAATCAATTTTAATTAATGATGATTAATATAAGTAATTTCTTTAACAAAGTAATTAAAGTATTGTTTTTAGTTAATGAAGGTCATTAACTAAGATTGTTTAAATAATTAATTAATGTGATTAATTTTACCAATTAATTAGATTAAATTAATTAATGATAATCATTTATGAAATTGTTAAGTGTAATTACTTGATGAAAGTAATTAAGAAATTAATTGCTCATTGTAATTAATTGAGTTTAATTTGATTAATTTAAGTTAATTGTTAAATATTATGTACTGGATTGATATTTCTGATATGTGATTGTGATGCTATGTAATGTGAATTGCTTTGTGTTGAACTGTTATTTGTGATTCGTTTCTATGTGTATGTGAAAAACCTCTTTGCCCGTAAAACGGCATTTAAATTTCGATGCGACAGGGAGTCGGATTCCAGTTGGCTATCTGAAACCCACATCGAATCGTAATGGTAAATCTCTGTGATTGATGAATTTACTTTATCTGTGATGATTGATGTTGTGCACTATTGTGTAAACCCCTGGACTACACTTATACACACACAAATATGGATTGCACGTGGAAATTGGTTAAGTCGTAGATTTTTAAATAGTTTGAATTTGAATTTTGAATCCAAATAGTTTGGGAAATGGATGGGGATTAAAGTAAAAAGTTTTTTAAAAAGGAATTTCAAAATTAAAATTTATTTTTGAATAACTTGCTTAAGCCTTGAAGTTTAAATAATTTGGTTTAAATTTAAATTCAAAATTTGAAATTGAATTCTACGGTTTGAACTAGGGATTAATGATGTCATACAAGTTATATATGGGTTAAACCATTTTAAAGGTATTGATTTGGGAATTTGAATTTAAATTCAAGGCTTTAACTCGTGCAAATATAATTGGATTTTTCCGAAACGAAAACTATTTGTCTTCAAATAATAAAAGCTTCATATAAGAAATGGAGTTCCAATTTGTGTTAAAGGGATTCCAAATTTGAAATGAAAATGATTTCCAAGTTATGGATGAATATTTGGAAATGAGTTTTGAAAGCTATACGATAAACCTTTGATTTAAAGATTTAAATGAGTTAATCCTAATTGAAATGGGAATTGTTTTGAAGTCCGTAAACGTATCTTTGTGAAACTGGGTGAACTTTGTGAAATAAATCTTTTTGTTTAAAGATTTGAAATGGTAATTTGTTTAAACCATTTGAAGAAAAGTTTTGGATTTTATAAGTTGCGACTTAACTGAAATCCCATATCCATATATTTTAGATATTGCGCTCATTATTCGGTTTAGCCGGGAGAGGACCTTGTGTCATATAACCCATTTCGAATAATGATACGACGATATGGATAGCATTTGAAGACCGGTGGTGAAGACCAGGTATTTTCGAAAACGAAAGGATAACCCGTCGATTGTCTCTGCACTGAGTCGCGCTGGTATAGAGATTTCCTAAGTGATAGGAAGTCCGTTCGGGATTGTGAATACCGGGATTGCAAGGGCTTCTTCGGAAGTGCCTTCGGTTCTGTTCGAACCCGGAACAGACTTGTATGGCTGTATGTCTGACACTACACTTTGAGATATAAAGCAGATTTCTTTCAAATACATATCTGTTGGTGGCGGAGAATTTATTCTCTTAGCTTAACACCCTTCTCTGAGACGTACGAGCTCAAAGGTTATGTAGTTGAAGGTTATCAGCGAGATAGTCCCAATTTGGTAGTGTGGCATGCTAAGTGCTACTTTGTGTTGATGATCATTTGTGATCAAAGCATGACTTTGTGAAAAGTGTAGCTTTGTGGACGAGACCTCATCGAGCCTCATAAACCGGTAATGGTCAAAACAGGAAGGATGCGGCAAGATTTCAGGGGTAGCTCCCCTAGCGTGTGACCATTCCTTCTGGAAAATGGTAGTATCATGGTATGGAGCCCAGATACTTACTCATGTGGGCACTATAGTATATTTATTACTGTGTGATGTTGTTGGTGTAGAGGTACCTCGTATAGAGGACGCAAACGACCGGGGGTGGCATATCTTTAGGTATTACTCCCGGGCAGGGAGGAAACCGGCCTTGTGTTGGCAGAGAGCTGGGTAGGTTCTTGGGGCGTCCCGCAAGAGGCGTTCCCATGTGGAAATAGGAAGTTCCTTGGCCTGACCATTTGTTGGAAATCCAAAAAAACAATACGCGCCTTGTACGGTTTTAGTTGTATAATCTGCCATTTAAAATGGTAGTTATAGCAGGCATAATATAATGGGACCTATGCTGGCTAAGATTAATATTATACTTTCGAAATGTTTTCCATTATGCACTAATAATAATATAAAAGAAGAATTTTGCGTTGTAAGCATGTTTGACTATCATAAGGAGAAATCTCCCACATGTGTGCGATTGCATTGTGTGTGTGCCGGGAGGCCTTATGGTAGTTTCATTTTTCAAAAAAGCATTGCGGATTTATTTTAAAAGCTTTTGTTGTTTGTTTTAAAGATAAAAATGTTTTTGTTTGCTCACCTGTCCCGTGACTGACCTGGAGTTTATTGTTCCTTTCCTAAACTCTGGGTGCCCACTATTTTCCACATGGAAAGTCTAGAGTTGGTTTTTTTTCAAATAGTTGAATAGTAGGAATTGATTCGACAGCCGTCGAAGCCTTTTGGATTAGTTGATCGCATTTTCTACACTTCAGCATTTGCGGCTGACCTTGCTTATCTTGGTGCAACTTGATGATGGTTCGAGATAGCTTTGGACTGAAGATGGAGTCTTGGAGTTGGCATTGAAGACATTATCTTTCCGATGCTGTTTCTTGTATCTCTGATAGTATTGATATCTACTGTATCATTCTGTTGTATTCATTGTTGTATCAGATATTGTATCAAATGTTGTATAAGTATTATTCATTTCTTCTGTTGTGTTGTACTTGATGTGTTATAAGCTCCGGCACGAGTCAGATTTGAACGGTTGAATCTGCGGCATTCAAGTACGAGTGAAGTACGGGTGTCGATTTTCGAACGCTGAAATTTGGATCGTGACATTTTGGTCTTCTACCCAGTTTTCTTTTCCTTTGTCTAATCGTTTCTTGAGAATAGTTTAATATTTTTATTGGCCTCCTCAATGGCTCCATTTGCTTCAGGATGAGCTACAGATGAAAAGCTTTTAATATTTCCATTTCTAGTATAGAATCAAGTGAATTATTCACTTTTAAATTGAGTGCTTTTTCGGATGATATTTTGTAGAGATTTTGCTTCTAACCATTTTGCACCAATATTGGTCACAAACACCCAATAAATTTTTGCGGAGAAATAAATGAAGAAATCTAAATGAAAATAAAGGAAATGAGCAATTAACCAATTGGAAATAAGAAAAAACAAGAACACAACAATTTATAAAGGTTCGACGTTGATTGCCTATGTCCACTTTAATGAAATTGCTTTATTAATAACTTTGAATTTGGAGTACAAGAGTGATAGGATCAGAATCCTTGAATATAATGAGTAAATGGCATTTAATAGTGTAAAGATCCCTTAAATGAACCAAGAAGCCTGTATTTATAGCTGGAGATAGCCGAATATCCACCTGAAAAATCACCAATGGAATCTATGGATGCAGACACATTACCGATCGCTAGGCCAAAATCCTAAGGAATCGGGATCGGCCCTGATCCCACTTAATGGCCACGTAGGGTGTCAGGATCCCTTTGGTGGGTCCCCCCTTTATGTTAACTTCATGTCACCAAAACTGTTTGCATATTTGACTTCTGGATTTTTAGATATCGGTCAATCTCCATTGAGTTGATCTACTAAGTTGATGCGACCCGATCCCTTGTATACCCAATCCCTCGCCTAGTTGAGACTATAATCCATATTTATAATGTTATGTAGGGTTCATTCTTGGTTTCTCTTGATAGCTGCTTCATATTTTTTATCAGTGCTCGATCTCTTGACTCTGTGATCATCTCTCTGAACTATTTTTCTTATCCATCAACTCTAGCTTGCCCCGTCGATCTAAATACAGTCGGGCCAAAAGGCAGGATAACACCTTCCCTCCAAAGTGCATTCTATTTTGAACATGACATGCTTTGAACCGAAGCAAGTTAGAGTCACTGAAAGAATTCCATTCAGATTCCTGAATAGTCATTATCCTTTTATGGAGTTCACTCTCCAAAGAGTCGTCTCTCTCTTTGTCCGTTGTAACGCTTGATCGATATTTGCTAGTATAAATCAAAAATGCAATCACCAAACTTTATCTTTGTTTAGTTCCACTATGCTCATTAATCAAGTTAGTAACCTAACTATGAATGGTGACTTTATTCTGAGATATCCAGCTAATAGTTCAATTCCTGTCAATTCAAGAAATTGAATGTTGGGTGTGAATATACGCTTAGGTACACGTCATGTTGATTTGCTCCCAAACATGCCCATATGTTTAAGGGTCATTGCCAATATCATATATTTTGTTTTCAATTAGATTGAAATTTTATTTCATTTTTTAAACATTTCTTTAAAGAGGTAAGAATTGGTATAAATTCCCCGAAAAAGAGTTCGTACCCGATCCCTCCATGCATGGAGATTTAGCCGGTGTTTGGCTAAGTTGAACGGGTCCAAAAGAGATCGGGTAACGCTCATATATAAGATAAAACACAACCTCTTCTCATTTTCACTTATTCATTTATTATAACCGATCCTCATCCATTCTAAAGCCGCCATTAAAACGTCTGCTAAATCAACAGATTGATCCATCTTCATATCAATCCAGCCATCTCCCCTACATTTCAATCCTTTACCTTGCTAGACATCACCACCACCTCACATCAATCATGTGTTTAGCTTTGCCGAATCGTTTTCAGATTTAATTCTGAACCCTAATTGTGTTTGTCTCTTTCAAGTCAACTATTCATGCTTTCTTTTGATTTATACGCATACGTAGGCCTTGTTGTAAACGATTTAGGGTAGATGACAGTGACGAGAAGATAGGGTAAATCATTTTAGTGCTTGTGAAATAGCGAGCCTAGGTTAGACTAGAGAAGATGAAATGGATGAGATCGGTTATGATGGTTAAAGGTGGGGTCGATTGCCGCATGTCGCATGTAGGAGGTAAAGTGAAGTGGTAAAGTTAAGAGACTGATGGTGGACGTTGGAATAACGATTAGTCATAGGGTTCAGATTATAGAATGGGGCAAAGGGATCAATTGTTGGACGAAGTGGAGCGATCTGTCAAAGGGATTGGTTATGGCATACTGAAGTGTGAAATTGCACTAAGCGGTGCAGCATAGGAAAAGGGGTCGCTCAATCATTTTCTTGTGGGGACTTAGGTAATTTTCCTCCCTTTACAAACTTGAACACTCCAATACTTAGCCACATAAACTCAATCTTGAGCCGAAACTTGCATATGACCTTGAACTTGGACATGAACAATTTTGATTCGATAATTGACTTAAACCAATCGCATAGCATATAGTCTCAAATTGAGTGTACTCCACCTCGGACTTGATTGCGCACTTATATAGCACATGAAATTAAACATGAATTTAAATTATTACACATGCCTTGAATAGGTTTGGATGCTATTTTGTAATTGGATGCAACTAACAAATTCTAGCATGTCGATAACCGATCTCAGGGCTTAGATAGAATGCCAACCATTGACGTGAAAATTGCTTGGGATGGTTAGCGATGACAGTTACTAAGGTCGAATCCAAGAGTCTCGTCACTACTGTAGTTTTCATTCTGGATTGCTTATCACTGTACTGTAAAATACTGCACCGCACTGCACTATTTTACACTTTGGACGGGGGTAACATGTTAATTTTTCTAATGATGATTATCTGCCAAGTTTAATAGTTATGGGTTCCAAATTCTTAGAGCGCTTAGCCACTATGGCTAACGAACAGACTCCTCCACATACACTCCCGATGCTGAATCTAACTAAGTAACTTATCTGCCCGAAGCACTCCAAGTCAACAATTCGAACAACCTAAGAGTTCCCATCAAGTACCAGAAATTCCACAAAGTCTTGAAGTAGAAGATGAACCAAGCCTTGACACTCTAGAAGACATTGAATTCTTGAAAGTTCCGACAGACTCCATGGCTTTGAAAGTCGACAAGGCTTCTTCTTAAAGAATTTTCATTAAGCTTGGGATTCCATATGATAATGTATTAGCTCCATCTCATCATGATAGAGCTCATTTTCCCTTAAAGGTGTACACCACCTGCAATAAGTCCATGTGCTAGGAAAGATGTGTTCCACCCTTCAATCCGTTCGTCTGAAAATGCTACATTATTTGAGACTATCCCTGGCTCAGCTTCATCTGAATAATTATGTGTTTCTACATGGTACATATATGATATTTCTAGAAATCTTACATCATGAGCCAACTCCAAGAGACATTAGGTTCATCTATAATCTTAATCGATGAAAGGGAAGCCTCTTGTACACCTTCCTCGAGACAGCACCTAACTGTCAAGTCATAATTGGTGCTTGGAATAAACTTAGCGCTTTTAAGAATGAGTGGTCCTATGTGCAGTACCCACGTAGTCTCGTATGACAGTGGCTAGAAGGATGTAAGTGTCACTTCAAATTTAACTATGAGTGCTTTTACGTCGTATACTGAACTAAGAAGTTATTCTAAAAATTACAAGCAGCCACTCACGACCCAACGATAGTTGTTACTCGAAAGCGGTTTCAATGCTTAGTGTTACTCTTGAGGAAGATAGAGATATTAAGTTTCTCATTACCGATGAGTGCCTTTTCGCCTTTTCTCCTTTGGCCTACAAAGTGAAAGTCGCAGCAGTAGGCTATCTAGGAACATTAAGGAGTGTACTGCCAAAGGTGGAGATGCCGTTGGGCAAGGAGGTGACAATGCCAATCCTACCGTGCCCCCCATCGATGTGGCTTAGGATGCCAACATAGAAGGTGAAGCAAGGGGTGATGATGACAAATCTGGTCATGGTGATGTGAGTTCTAGCTATGAACTTGCAATCGAATTCTTACAAAGCAAACAGCCTCCTGCACCTAAGAAGAGAAAAGGAAGAAACTTGTCTACAAGCTTCGTAAAGGCTATGTTGCCAAGTAGCCCAAGCTATTTGTCAATCCTCAAGTCGCTCTAGATTTGTCTACTTCTCAACCTCTAGAACTTTGTTGATATGAGCATTGGGGGGTCTGATTCCCTATTAGAATTATTGTCGATATTCCTACCACCATTAGCTGAGAGGCTACTCCAGTTAGCAAGGCTCTCATATTTGGTCCGTTGGGGGTACACTAGGACACATACATCCACATGCACTCCACAACACTGCATTGCACTTGTCATGTGCCCTTTAATGCTGAAATTTAACTTGTTTTCGTTTTCCTTATAGGATGTATGGGAAAACACAAACACATTCCATTCTTTGTAAAACATAGCATGCCGACTCAAAGGCCTCGATAAGGCTCGTATCACCAAGGTGGCGGTCGTGAATATGACCCCAGTTACCATTTAAGTGGAGATTGAGGCTATCATGACAGGGATGATAGGGACCGCCCTTCACATGATTCTACTTCCAAGCACCAATCATGATTTGGTTCCTCTCATCCAAAAGGACCAAACAGGTAACTGGACCGGCATGATGATATCCCCCGACCAACATTTCATGAGGTCCACCCTCTGCTTCGGTCCCTACACAACTGATTGTATCATTATATTCTGAACGATCTTTTGACTACAGACATCACAGTGGTTCAAAGGCTCCTCAACACAGGCTAGGTAAAGAAAGCACTGTAACAAAAGTCGTTATTGAAGACCAATAGGTTGATAATTATTCCCGCATGGCCCAACACAAAGAAGAATTCCTAAATGTTTGCATCGATAGGTTTCTTTGTGCCCAACCTAAAGAGGGTTCCTGAGAAGGTCCAACAAATGACCATTGAATGCATGGCCGATATTCATAAATAGTACAATGAATGAATGAGAGTGGAAGAGAAGATCTACAAAGTCTTAAGAGAGAGGCACTAGGAAATTGAAAAGCTAGACCGCCAAGAAGCTCAAAGCAAACAGATCATTTCCACTCTTGATGTTGAGTTAGATTCCTCAAAGAAATCTCAAGCAGAGGCCAAAAAGAGTCAAAGAATTCACCAAAGCACTCGAAGTGGAAAAAACGAGACACTTGATTGAGGTTGAGCAGTTGCACCATCGAAATCATGAGCTGGTGATCGAGAGAGATACCGCTTGAACAAGTGCAGCTAAATTAAAGATGAAAATTGAGCATGAGATAAAAGAAAAAAAATTGTGTAGAAATTTGGCCAGGAGGCTTGTAGTGAACTAGTAACGGTTACACTTGAGAGGGCTATAGCCGTTGAGTAGGCTAAAGATATTGATGCTCTCATAAAGAGAGAAGTAGAGGCTGTAAAGAAACAAACCAAGGAGGAGGTTATGGATGAGCTGGATCCATTGCCTATCTCTTATAATGTAAATATCTTGAGGTTTGGAAATTTAGAATGGCTCCAAGGCAACTACTCTACCATCTTGCCTATGCTTGGAAACGAATAGTTGAAGATGAGAAAAGAGGTCTTGGGGCTGAAGAGATTGATCTGATGCAGCAAGAAAAAATTCTTAAGGGGCGATAAACCTAGAATTTTGCATAAGGGCCTACTCCTGATCCAAGAGGAAACTGCTGCAGCTTCCCTACAAGAGATAGGCAAGGGTTTTGAATCCATGCAGCATGACGCTATGACTGATCAAACTCCAGGGACCCAAGCCATACATAGCTCCAATGTGTATTCCTCTACTATAACTGCTTATAACCTAGAGGAATTGCTGCTTTAGAAATTCATCGGCCTCTCTTCCATCCTAGAAGAAGCATCCAGCGGTACTTTGGCTCACGTGGAACTTCCAACTTAAGAAGGTATTTCGTTGACTTCTCCCGTTTTTTAAAACAGTTGATGTATCTTCGGTCTATATTTCTAAGCCCTCTGATTGTATTTCTTTAGCTTCAGATCTGCTGCTATCGCTCTGCTTCCTCCCTAGCAACCCCGACCAGGACCACAAAGCCCGATGACGGAGTCTGTAACCGTAACGAATTCAACATTAACTCATAGCATTTCTAATAAGGAAGCTTTGGAATTTTCTAAGTTCTTGACGAACGCTTTGTTAAAGGAAGGATGTGATTGGAATCAAAGACTCAAGTTAATGATGACGTTGCTATTGCCACGGTTTCCCATTCCTCATCAGCTCCTTTTATGCATGAGATGGAGCAGAAACTTGAGGTAGATGTTCTTCTTGTAACAAAGATCAAACAATAAAAGATGGAAGTCGTTCCTCCTCCTATCTTTATAGTTCATCTCAGGGAGAACATTTTTTCCCTCATTCACATTTCTCCACCAATGGGCAATGAGAGTTTCTCGGCCTAGAATTGCTGCCTCCACCTATAGGCATTGAGGGCACACTTGCTGGATCAACCTAGAGCACTCCACTCAAGGGTAAAGGGAGTTTTATAAGAGGAGAGAAAAGAGGGAGAGAGAGTTCAAGTGAGATTTCTCCTGATTCCAGGAAGCAGAAGTTGTCAAAGAAGAAGTAACTCTGGGTTTGCACTTCTTTATAGCTTAGAACAAAGTCTCCTTTTTTTGGTTTGTTAGACATAAACTTGTAATTAGCTTCCAAGTATAGTATGTATATAAAAAAAAATTGTTTCCAACAACATTTGCGCAAATTTGTTTAAGTGTTCAAGCTATTACATTTTCCATTCAATGTACTTATAATTCGTTATTCGTCGTTTAAGTTGCAATGTCATTCGGTCATCCGTTGCTTCGGGCATCGACCCAATAATTCCATCTCAAGGCCTCCTCTTGGTCGTGGCCCTAAGTCGTTTGAAATCCAAGGCATTAGCCACAGTGCTCTGCCGTCATGTTCAAAGGTTAAGCAATTATATTTCTGCCGCCAGTTTCGAGTTTATACTCCTCCTGTCGGATTTAGGTTAGAGTCAGAGAATGAATGGTCGAGTCCCACTCATTGATATGTTTATACTCTTGTCCACACTTCGGAGGTAGGGTTAATGACGGGCGGTCTATCATGCCCGTTTGATACTTACTCTTCAGCCCGTCAGATCGTAGATGAGAGTTAGTGAACGGTCGAGTTATGTTCACTTTGTTTAATTCTATTATGGACCTAAAAACTTGGCTAGAGACAAACATTGGGTACTTTTTAGTTTATTTTAGGCGTATGTAAATGAAAGTTCATCATATATCAAAACTATTATATCATGCACAAACAGTTCACAGATGTGAAAGAAATCTCAAGTTCTATTTCCAACCGAAAAGAAGCGATAATATCTGTCTTATTACATGGCTTTGAGCAGAAATGCAAAAGCAAATGCTGAATGAAATACAACCGAATGAAATGAAACTAAGTGAAATAGCATTGTAGATGCTTGCTATTCTATGATCTTGGGAGTGTAATGTCATCGACGGTCGTTAGTTTGAAAGTTCCATCTCCAATCTTTTGGCCGATGACACATAATATGTCCTATTTCGAACCCATATGGACAGGGATAGGAAAAACCTATTTCAAGAAAAGATCACTAATTTTGAAGGCCCTAGTTCAGACTATAGTATTGTAGTATCAGGCAACTCAATGTTAATATGCAACTACCCTCAAATCAGCTTCTTCGTGCTTCTCATTGACCATGTCTAGGGATTCCAAAAGGAGATCTCGGTTAGTTATTGAGTCGTAGTAAGTCTTGATGAGAAGGGACTTCAAGTTCTATAAGATCATGACTTCGAAATCATATGCAAGGGAGAATTGAGTATGGCTAGTCGTGGATTTGTGGTTGGTTCGGTTTGCCCATAATGCTAACGGGAGTTTATCGACCCACTTGCCTCCGACATTCTCCAAATGCTTCTTTAGAACGGATTTTATGATTTCATAAACAGATTCGACATTTCCATTAGCTTGAGGGTGAGTGATTGCTGCAAATCTTTTCTTAATGTGATGTCGGCGACAGAAGTTTTTAAACTTAAAACTATTGAATTGGGTCTCATTATCAGTTGTGATTGTTCAAGGGAGACCAAAACAACATATGATGTTTCGAACGACAAAGCTGATTACTTTCTTCATTGTGAACATGGCCAAAGGTTCAACCTCAGCACATTTAGTAGAGTAATCGACTGCTACGATGGCGTACTTCGCATCACCTTTAGAAATCGGCAAGGTGTCGCCAATGTCAATTCCCCAAGTGGCAAATGGCCATGGACTGAGCATTTAACCGTCTATGGGGCTCTCAGAATTTTTGCAAACATCTAGAAATTGTCGCATTACCTGGCATAATCCGCTGCGTCTCGATTAACAGTTTGCCAGTAAAACCTGTAACGGAGTATTTTCTTAACTAGGGTTTGCCCCTTAGTGTGACCAATGCATTCTCCCTCACGGACTTCTTGTAATACTCGCTTGATTTCATCGTGGATAATACACTGAAGCAAAGGTACAGAGAAACCCTTTCTAAACATAATTCTTTCTTAGATGGCATAGCATGAAGCTTTGCGTAGGATATGTATTCTTTCATTCCTCTATTTGGAAAGGATTCCCGGTTGTTGATAGTCTTTGGTAGGAGTTATTCACGACTCCTTTTCCGGCTCCATCTCTAAGACCCAGTCGATCTTCATCTGGTCAATCATAGAGCATTAAGTACTTCAACTAGGACCATGCCTATTAGCCGTGCATCCTCAGAACTGGCTAGCTTGGCCAACTAATCGGCTCTCTCATTCTATTCTCTAAGGATGTGTGTAATGTTGTAGTACTCAAAGTTGGTTAATAGCTCTTAGACTCGGTTGAGATAAACAGGAAGATGTTGCCCCTTAACCTGATAATCTCCCACGACTTGGCATACTACAAATTGGGAATCATAAAAGATTTCACTCCCAGTTCTCTGGCAAGTTTGAGCCCATCAATCAAAGCTCATACTCAACTTCGTTATTTGTTGTAGGGAAGTCAAGTTTCATGGCATAGTTGATCTATCGTTCCTCGGGAGACACTTACATGACTTCAGTGCCTGAATATTAATCATTGGATGCTCCATCTATGTACATCTTTTATCGGATGGTCAATTCTCCGCTGCTTTCCAGAGAGACATCTGGCATAGTGAATTCAGCTATAAAGTCCGCCAACGCCTGTCCTTGGATAGCTCTCCGAGGGAGATAAGTGACATAGAATTGGGTCAATTCGATGTTCCATTTGAGCAACCTTCTAGATGTTTTAGGTCACTGTAGGACCTATCGTAATGGTTGACCGATGTAGATTTTGATGGGGTGAGTTTGAAAGTAAGGACAGTGTTTCACGATGCAACCAATAGGCAGTACATGAACTTTTTTGACTGCGAGCAGTTTCTCTCAACACATGTCAATCACTTGCTAACATAATATACTGGCCTCTGGATCCAATTATCTTCGCCAAAAGTGCAGCACTTATGGCATGTATCGACACCATTAAGTAGATGTATAAGTCTTTATGATACAATGGTTTGGATAGAACAGGAGATCTCTCTAATTGATCTACCATAGTTTGAAACGTGTCAATGCAGTCATGCATCCATTCAAAGTTCTTCTTCCCTCTCCTAATTAAATTGAAGAAGGGAACACACTTGTCGTTGGCCCTAGAGATGAATCTGCTTAAGGAGGCGACCTTCCTATTGTGGCTCTATACTTAATTGTTTTTGGCATTTAGGTGTTTTAAATTGCTTGAATCTTCTTGGGATTTGCCTCGTTTTGGTGAGAGTTAATGATGAAACTCAAAAATTTCCCTAACGTAACACTAGAAATGCATTTCTAGGGATTGAGTTTCATTCCTTATTTTCAGAGAATACCGAACATCTTCGCCAATTCATCGATGTGTTCATTTGATCGCCATGACTTTACGAGCATATCATCCAAACATACTTCTATCGATCGTTTGACCTAGTCTTTGAACATCTAATTGAGCAATTTCTGGTAAGTGGCTTCAGTGTTCTTTACCCCGAACGACATCACAACATGACAATACAGTCCCAGATCGATAATGAAACTGTTGTGCTCCTGTTCAGGGACGTGCATCGGGGTTTGATTATATCCGGAGTACGCGTCCATTAATGAAAGTAGTCCATGTCCAGCGGTCAAGTCTACCAGCTGGTCGATCCTTGGAAGTGGAAAGCTATCCTTCAGGCATGCCTTCTTCAGATCTGAGAAGTCAACACATGTCCTCCATTTCCCATTTCTTTTCTGAAGAGAACAGGATTAGATACCCATTTCAAGTAGTGGCCATCGCAGATAGACCAGTTACCTTTCAACCTATCTACCTCCTCTTTAAGTGCGACATATCTCTCCATTTCCATGCGACGTAGTTTTTCTTTCACCGGGAATGCCTCAGATCAATATTCAATGCTTGTAATGATTAGAGAAATCCCGTACATGTCAGAATGGTTCCAAGTGAACATATTAAGACTCGTTTAGAGAAAACCAACTAACTCCTTCATCATCACTGGGCTGAGCTGTGATCCGATCTTCAGGACCTGTGAGGGATCATCGTGACTGACCGTCATATTGATTGTCAACCCAGTGGGTGCACCCTTAAAATCTTTGGGCTCTTCTTCTTCGTCTTTTTGGATCTATATTTTTGTAGAACCGACTGTGGTGTCCAAGCCAAGGCCCAGACTTTGGTTGCTAAGCCTTATTGGTTTTTACGTAGAGAGATTTCTCTATATTTTTTCTCTTCTCCTTTCACTGAGCATCCCTTTGCTCAACCTCATAACAAGCACATCCAGTCACTTGATCTCCATGAATCACTTAGTCTTTATGAACAATTCCCACACTGTTGTCTGTATGGAATTTTAATGTCAAGCACTAAGGGGCAAAATCTGCACTGAATTAAACAAGGGCTAGTCAGCCCAAAAAAGGCATTGTATAGAGAGTCCATATCCAACACAACAAATGGCAGCATCCGCACTCTCCTACGACTTTCGTCCCTTAACTCTACTAGTAGCTTGACATAGCCTAACACTTCAGTAGCGGCAACATTAAAGCTGTAGATGCGGGCTTTGCATGGGTTTAGGTCTTTGGCTTCCATTCCCATCTGGTCGTAAGACCTCTTGAAAATAATGTTTAAGAACTACCATAATCAATCAAAACGATCATGGCCGAGATCACCATCAGGTCGATCATAGGGGCCTTTACCTTATCTACATCTCTACTTCGGAATACTATGTCGTCCATCATAATACGTTACAATTTGGCTGGTGCACCATCCTCCATTTTTGAACATCATTCAAAATCAACATGCCTGACCCCGTTTGCATAACGCTCCATTTCATGCTAGTCGGTTGGATGCGGTCCTCCAACAATGGTATTAATAACTAATCTTCCTCTAGTCCGCCTAGGTTCCTTAGCACTAGGCAGAGCTCGTCCTCATTTAGGGTTCGATGTTCCCTGCCCACCGTCCTGCAGGGCTTTAACAAAGTGTTGCAATTTTCTCACGAATTAACTGCTTAATGATGTCATGCAAGTGACGACACGCGTCTATATTATGACCAAAGGTTTCATGGAACCTACAGTACTTCCCTATCTGCTTCTCCATCAACTCTTTCAAAGGCGGTTTTTGGTACTGCAGGGTATTACAAATCGATAGACGGATGTTCTCTAATGACGTGTTCAAAGGCGTGCATGTGTCATATGTAGGGATCCTTGGTTCCCTCTCCCATAATCCCATCTTCGGTCGCAGTTTTTGTCACCGCCTTTTTTTTGCTCATTCGGTTTATTCTAAACATTAATTTAAACTTTCCCAAAACTAAAGTTAGATTGTTTTGCTTCTACATTATTTCGTTCTCCCTTGGCACTTGGGCCTGCAACGTCCATCTTTCTAGTTCACTTTGCATCCTCCTTTCTCAGAAACTGAGCCTCCTTTGAAAAGAAATGGCCTAATGTGGAAGGAAGTTTTCCTAACAACCAAACACTAAACTCAAAATTGGGGTCGACTCCCCTAGTTAGTGTCGTGAGTATTGCATCATCATTCGGATTATTGACTTATGTAACAGCTTTATTGAACCTTTCTAGATAATCTTTAAGCGACTCCCTCGGTGTCTGAACCAAGTTGGAGAGAGACATAATATCTTTAGGGCGTGGCACATGCATGTAGAGCTGCTCCAAAAAACTTTTTTGCTAATGCATCAAATGAAGAAATGTACCGTGGTGGTAACTTAGTGAACCACACGGTCGCAACTCCCTTCAGAAAAATAGGGAAACATCAGCACTTGACTGCATTAGGGGCATTGGCGGAGTCCATAAGCCGTTCCCCCCTCATAAGATGCTATCTTGGATCAGTTTTTCCCGTGTAAGCAGGCGTCAAAGGCATATTAAAACTCCATGGATACTCTACATGTGAACGTTATCGGTGAACGGAGTATGGCTCCTAGATAATCCCCAACCATCATTGGTTAAGCCCTGACTTTCTTTCACCTGTTGCCTCACCATGGCTGTTAAGTCCAGTGTTTGAAGAGTTGGCACCAAGTGGTGGTCGTATTCCACCTCACATAAATGTCACGGTCCGTGTCTATGTGTGGTGTCAGTCGTCTTGGCTTCTCTTGCTCCTGATCCATCTCTTGAGCAGTGGTCCTACCAACATCTCTCAACTGTGGTTCAACTACATTCGCTTGAGCTTCAGCGCCCTGATCAATTGTAGCACCTCTGGAGAGGCCCCTCCAACTGATGGGTGATTCCCTCCACGAGAGGAGGGATTGGCACTGATCACTTTAGAAGGATCGAGGACGATCGGTGTTGGTCGCTGATAGTGGGTATCTTGGTTTTGACCAAATGTTCCAGTGTTATACGCATTAGTTTTACGGCGTCTTCTCTGGTGATAATCATCATATGAAGAGGAGTTCTTTCCTCTTAAGTATAGAGTAGGCACCCTCCTTATCTTGCCACGCTGATCCTTCAACTGATTCTTCAGTTCAATATTGGACTGGATCTGTTGGTTAGGTTGCAAATAGCTATCGATCATTTCCTTCATCAAGTTTTGGAAATCATCTCTGCTGATAAATTCTCCTAAATTTTGGGTTTCTATAGCTACTGGTCGAACATTTTGATCAACTTTCTAACCACTAGCTTCTTCATTTCTTTCAATAACATCAGATGAAGACTTAGTTCACCTGACCATGGCTATTAGTTTTCTTTATATCTCCTTCAAATCTGAGTTGAAATAGAAACTTGTTAGTAGAAAACTAGATTTATCTCGCAGATATAGGAATCCACCGGTAGATGATAGGATCCAATTAGCTTGAGAATTGATATTCACGGTGAAAGCACCCAAAGGTTTGCACCAAAACTCACACTTAAGATATTATCTTATTCTCTGATTCTCTTGAGAAGCCTAGAACCTTCTCATTAGCATGCAAACTCCCTTCTCTTACACACTTTCATTACTGTGAATCTCATTTTTCCACTTTGCATAAATAATTAAAACTCTTCCTCCGTCATCACACATTCATATATAAAATAAAATAAATTACTTTAAATTATGAAATTTGAAATCAAGATTCTGAACAAGGATCTACGCCTCTAGGCGCAATTAAAATTCAATTTTAGGAAAGTTTAATGTCATGTTGCACTTTTAGTAAATGTGAATAATTGGGTTTTGGTGATGCTATGAAGTGCCATGAGAAGATTGGAGCTTCTCGTAGCTAAGGTGAGTGTTTTCCACTAATAAATATGTTTCTTGATGCTTTGATCGAATTGAAGTGCTGATTGTGTTTGAAATGAATTTTTTTGAAACCCATTTACTATAAATTTGAAATCTTCCTTAATGCATTTGATTCATGATGATATGTTGCTAGGATTCATATGTTTGTGTGTATTTAAGATTGTAATTGGGTGTAGCATTAGAGGAAAGTTTGGTTGTGCCTGCAATTGGAAAAAGGAGGTAGTGAAAGACCCATGGCCTAGAGGATATACATGCTCCAGGTCGTGACCCTGGTGCACCAGTCCAATTGACCGCTGGATCGATGCATGGTTTTAAATTTCCTATATCTCGCCCGAGATCTCGCCCGAGATCTCATTTTCACACTTAAACGAGACGAGACATCAAATCTCCTCCATATCTCCCTCGACACTTGTAACGCCCCACCTCTATACCTACGCTAGCCAAGAACACTACGGAGTAATACTGTCAACTAGCACGGAAAATAAGGTTGTTGAGGAGCGACCATCCGTGTAATTGCTTTGCGCGAGCACCAATATGTCAGATAGTATAACATGCATTTTATTTCAAGAGGAAATCCGACATACCGATACAAACACAAAGCTACTACACAGGGGCTATAATAATCTTCGGAAACAAATATAGAAATAAGCATAACACAAATCAGTCACAGATAATTCATATCATAAAGGCGGAAGAAGATATGAATATATAACTAACACATGAAAGTGTATATCAGAGTAGTGGTCAAAAGATCCACAATAATACAAAAGAATAGCAACACGTGCTATACAAAAGAATACAACTATGAGTCCATATCTCAAGTGTATACAACAAAATAAACTACTAATCTAAGTAGTTAGCCAAAAGTCAGCGAAATCAATCCCAAGTGAGAAGTCAAGTAGAAGCACCTGTAACATCTCGGTCTGACCCGAGTATTATTTAATAAGAAAATAATAAACGGATTAGTCTAGCTATAAATATCAGATGAAGCGATATAGAATAAGAGATATGACTAAACACATAATAATCAAAATGCTAAGCTGTGATATATATAAATAATTGAAAATCAACAAGAGATTAATCAATATCACAAAAATCTACTCAAGGATCAAAAGGAACGTCATACCCTTTATTTCGTTCACCAAACCATAGATATTGACGATTATATCAATATCAATCACAAAAGTCAATGACACACAAATTCACCAATGCACAAATATTGATAAAACTTATCAATGAAAATCACGAAAATTGGTGAAACACAAATTCTAGAAATCATCTCAAGAAATCCAGAAATCACAAAAAGGGGGGAAGGCCTATCACAAACGGGAGCATAAAGCTCACCAACACGTGTATCACAAACGGAATGCTAATTCCATGGTTGCTAACCATCACAAATTGAGCCGAAACTCCACAAACGGCCCGAAGACCATGGGTTGCTACCTCACCAATTTGAGTCGAAACTCCACAAAACGGGGTTTAGTCTCCCTCGCAGACAAAGAGACATCGCACATTGCTAGCCTAAACCACAAAGATGATCGTCATGATCAACGAGAAGTGTCAATTACAGTAAGCTAGTAAATATATGAGTTTAGCTTCATGTCCCATAACCACTTGCTTAACTTAAATATTTACGAACAAACTGTAGATCTCCACTAGAAAATTGTCACAAGAGATTCAATCGAACAAGTCCAAGAATTAACCGACGAAGTAAACGCAAGCGTTTCATACCACTCGTTTTACTAGGTCGTTTAATTAGATTTCTCATACGAGTGAGGTAAAGGCTTGTATATACTAATAGATTGGAAAACGGTTTAAGAAACGAGCTTTGTAATAAAATAGTGTTGAAATCGTTTTGATGAAAGAATTTCAAAATTTACTACTAGTATAGAAAACCTTTATATTTTTAAAGTGACAAATCACAAAGAAGATTGTAAGAACAATCAATCACTAAAATTCACATTCGAAGACGTGAATAAAATCCAAAGAAATCGATACCGAATCCATCGAAATGGATATTCCCACAAATCACGAAGAAGATATCATCAAAGTCGATAATAAGTGATAATAACAAAAGGGAATCAACACGAATCGATTAAAGTTGGAATTCTCAAGCAAATAGGCAAATAGGAAAAAAGAGTGCAGATTCAGACGTGTGAAATCAAGGATTCAGACGACTGAATCTGGAAAATAAATATTTTCCAAAGACAGAATTCAGACGTCTGAATCCTTGAAATCAGACGTCTGAAATAGGCACTTTTTAGCCTATTTCCTTTCTGGTTCCAAATGAACCAATTCAGACATCTGAAATCATATATTCAGACGTCTGAATCTGGGAATAGAAATCTTCCTAAACAATATTCAGACGTCTGAATATTACGTTTCAGACGTCTGAATGAAGGGTTCAGGGCATTCCCTGAACCTAGGCCAAAAATGGCCAAACGAATATTGAAAACGATCGAACGAGCAAATGACGACTAAGGATTTACGCCACGCGACAACCCAGCCTTAACGGCTCTTTGATGCGTCAATTTCAATGTCCAAATATCCATAATAGGATTTTCATAGATTTTGATTTCAAAACACCGAAAATTGGAATATACACCAAATCAATCCAAACCAAAATCAATTGTACAAGAATAAGTGTTAGGAATTCATACCTAACAATCGAAGATAATTATAGACTAAGATGTGAGATAAAAATCTCACCTTTGAACCCAAACAAATGAAGGAGAAGCTTTTAAAACAAGCTAAGATCAATTCCTCTTCAATAACAACTCAAGAAGCTTCAATCTAAGCTTCCATATAAAACATTTCCTAAGTTAGGTTTAGGAAATTCTGAAATTGGAAGGAGAATGGGTTGGAGAAGAAGAAGGAGATGCTTACCAATGGGTTCTCTTAGAATTTGGAGCTAGATCTTGGATTTGCAATGAAACTAGGGCTTGGAATTTCTAATCTCCACTCTCTTCCACCATTGTTGCTTAAAGCTTAAAGTGTTAGGAATATGAAATGAAGTAATGAAGAGTTAGAGTGGAGCTAGGGTCTTAAGGTGGAACATTGGGCTGAAACCCAAACTCAAACCCAAAGTGAAAAAGTAGCAAAACTTTACTAACTCCAAACATATCGAAGTTTATACTCAAAAAGGTAGTAAACGGCATTTTGAACTCAATGGGAGGGGTCTCGAGTCCTAATTCGACTGTTTGCAAAAAATAGCTTTTTGGACCAAAATCCGACGAACGATAAAATATTTAAATATACAATTGATAAATATGCGGGTTGTCACAGACTCCCCTCCTTAAAGAAATTGCGTCCTCGCAATACTTAAGAAGAAAATAAGAAGTAACAACCATAGAAGCATATCAACACAAAAGAAAATTTGAAATAGGAAGTTCACCATAAGGAGCATGAAAGAGTTAGCCTGAACGGGTTCGCACAGTGAATTCTCTGGATTCCCAAGAGCAATCCATAGGATTTGAGAATCATTGAACTCTCACAAAAAGAACATCTTTATTTCGAAGGCACTCAACCTCCGAAGCAATGATGCGAATAGAATATAACTCCTAAGTCAAATCTGGTGATACTTCAATTTCTTCAATAACACCGGGCTCAAGAATAAAAATAGGAAACCTAAAAGAATTTCCATAGTTAAAAGACGCAGAAAACGTCAAGAATAGCAGAAAATTGAGCCAGTGCATCGGCGTAGTACAAAAACGGTATGCTCGAGAAATGAGGAACTCGAATAATTTGGAACACCGACGTAGTACAAAAATGGTACGTCTAATGAATCGATAAACTGGAACAACGATGTAGTACAATAATGGTACATCCATTGATCCAGATAAGATGGAACATCGATGTAGTATAATAACAGTACATCCGATGAACCGAACACCATAAATGAACAACGGATGCTGGTCCATAAAAAAAATGAGATGAAGCTCAATAAAACGAAGTATATCAAAACGTCCAATGAACTTGATAAAAAGATAATTCCATTCAGACAACATCAAAGAATCAACCACTTGTTTCTTACGACAAAGCGCATTGGCAACACGATTTCCCTTCCGGGAATAAAAAGAATATCAAGATCATAAGATGCCAGGAACTCGAGTCAACATGAAGTTCCTTATGAGAAAATAAATATTCCAAAGATTTATGATGGAGGTAGAGAACAAATTTCTCATCCAAAAATGATGATGCCAAATTCTAAAAGCGAAAACAATAGCAGCGAGCACTAGATCATGAGTGGCATACCTAGTCTCAATCGGCTTTTAATGATTTAGAAGCACAAGTGATAGCACGTTATCTTTTGCAAGAGAACGGCATCTAAACCAATACGATAAGCATTGGTACAAAAGATAAAATCTTGGTTCCCTTCGGGAAACACAAGAATAAGAGTATCGGAAAAGAATTCTTTCAAATAATCTTCTTTCTCGAAAATCTAAAACTTTCAAAATTACATTTATCTTTATGAAATTAATAAATGTAAAAATGGAGTCATCGAGATATTCGATAGAATGCTCGATACATAAAATGGATCAAATAAGCTGGACAAATTGAATGACATAATAATTCATTCATAGGAATCATAACAAGTGCGGAATGTGGTAAGTGGAATGCTAACTTCCGCAACTTGTAGCAAATGGAAATCGGTGGCAAGGTCGGACTAAAAAGACCTTAACTCCACATAAAAGATTTCTTAGGTGATAATCCTAAGACAAACTCAAAAATACCAGAAAAGTTTCACAAATTATTTAGACAAGAGAAATAACACTTTTCTCATCTTGAGAGCTTAAAGAATAAAATGATGCCTTCAAAAATTTGAAATCGAAAACACAAGAAAAAAATAGAAATCTGCTTAACAGGTAGAAAATGTCGAAGATGAACAGTCCACATGGGACAAAGGATATGGCTTCATAATAATTAAGCCAATCTTCACAAAAGTCAATTCCGAAGCGTAAGTAAAAATCGGCTCGGAGAGAAAAATCACATAAAATAATTTCGACATCAATAGAAAGCAAATTGAGTATTACGGATTCACTAATCCGGATTCGCAATCCTTAAAGAAGTCATCAAGCCCAAAATATTTTCAAAGAAAAAGAATCAACAAGTTCTTTTGATATAAAATAGACCCATATCAAAAAGAACTCAAATAAGAAGATCACGAAATAAAACAATGCCGTCAAGGATTGAGTGAAAAATACCTTGACCAAGAGAAGAGTTGCTAGGGGCTTGCAGCTTTCCTTCTCTCTTGCTTGGAAGCTTAGGACACGAAGATAAAAGATGACTCGAACCTTTGCAATAACGACAAAAGAGGGGTTTCGGGCACTCCCTTGCATAGTGGTCTGTGGAACCACAATTGTAGCATCGTCCACGACTAGAGGTAGGAGTCTTTGCTACCGGAGTTTGTTGCTTCCCTTTCTTATTAGAATTGGGGCCTTTGAATTTGATTGGCCTCTTCATGTTGTCGTTGAAGTTCTGTTTGGCAACCACAACTTCAACATTACTCTCTCTATCGGCCTCTTCAAGACGAAGAGCGATATCAATAAGCTGATCAAATGAAACTTCAAGTTTCAGGAGTAATGGCTTCTTAAGATTCTTATTCAAGCCATAGACAAATCTCTGATTTTTCTTCAATGGAGTGTTAATGTATTTAACCCCGTATTTGGAAAGAGATTTGAAAGATGCGACATAGTCTGTCACTGAAGATCCACCTTGAACAAGGTCAATAAAATGTCGTGCTAAAGTTACTTTTTCAGCCTCCGACACGAATTTCAATTCGAATCTTTCTCGGAATTGCTCCCAAGTGAGATCCGCTTCAACGATTTCAGAAATTAAAAGCTCATACCAACCTAATGCTCTTTCTTGGAGCATGCTAGAAGCCACTTGGACTCGATGTAGATCAATAAGGTTCATGCGAGAAAAGATACGATCGCATGATTTGAGCTAAGCTTGAATTTCTATAACACTCTCGGATCCCCAGAATGGACTTCCACCCAAATCGGTGTAGTCTTTGCACAAGCGTGCAACAGATCTAGGATGAGTAGGCTCTGGATTGGGTCCTGCAGCTTGAGCGCTCTTTACAAGATCAAGAGCTGCTGGGCAGACATAAATACTCCATCCTGGGGAGTAGCACTAGATTGACCGGCGCTGGGACGGCCTGGTCTAACCATTTCTCTTCCTTTAGAAAGAAAGAAAGAAGAAGAAAAAGATTATTCACCAAATTGAATATCAAACAATCTTGATAGATAAACAAGGAATCATAAGGAAAATAGGATGAATCGGTACGAAGACTCGAATTAAATCCTAAAGCACGACTCTTAAGATGGACTTAGGACGATGATCCTTGTTATAATATTCCATATTGTTCCGAAGTTTGGCTCTGATACCAAGCTGTAACGCCCCACCTCTATACCCACGCTAGCCAAGAACACTACGGTGTAATGCTGTTAACTAGCACGGAAAATAAGGCTGTTGAGGAGCGACCATCCGTGTAATTGCTTTGCGCGAGCACCGATATGTCAGATAGTATAACATGCATTTTATTTCAAGAGGAAATCCGACATACCGATACAAACACAAAGCTACTACATAGTGGCTATAATAATCTTCGGAAACAAATATAGAAATAAGCATAACACAAATCAGTCATAGATAATTCATATCACAAAGGAGGAAGAAGATATGAATATATAACTAACACATGAAAGTGTATATCAGAGTAGTGGTCAAAAGATCCACAATAATACAAAAGAATAGCAACACATGCTATACAAAAGAATACAACTATGAGTCCATATCTCAAGTGTATACAACAAAATAAACTACTAATCTAAGTAGTTAGCCAAAAGTCAAAGAAATCAATCCCAAGTGAGAAGTCAAGCTGAAGCACCTATAACATCTCGGTCTGACCCGAGTATTATTTAATAAGAAAATAATAAACGGATCAGTCTAGCTATAAATATCAGATGAAGCGATATAGAATAAGAGATATGACTAAACACATAATAATCACAATGCCAAGCTGTGATATATATAAATAATTGAAAATCAACAAGAGATTAATCAATATCACAAAAATCTACTCAAGGATCAAAAGGAATGTCATACCCTTTATTTCGTTCACCAAACCATAGATACTGACGATTATATCAATATCAATCACAAAAGTCAATGACACACAAATTCACCAATGCACAAATATTGATAAAACTTATCAATGAAAATCATGAAAATTGGTGAAACACAAATTCTAGAAATCATCTCAAGAAATCCAGAAATCACAAAAAGGAGGGAAGGCCTATCACAAACGGGAGCATAAAGCTCACCAACACGTGTATCACAAACGGAACGCTAACTCCATGGTTGCTAACCATCACAAATTGAGCCGAAGCTCCACAAACGGCTCGAAGACCATGGGTTGCTACCCCACCAATTTGAGTCGAAACTCTACAAAACGGGGTTTAGTCTCCCTCGCAGACAAAGAGACATCGCACATTGCTAGTCTAAATCACAAAGATGATCGTCATGATCAACGAGAAGTGTCAATTACACTAAGCTAGTAAATATATGAGTTTAGCTTCATGTCCCATAACCACTTGCTTAACTTATATATTTACGAACAAACTGTAGATCTCCACTAGAAAATTGTCACAAGAGATTCAATCGAACAAGTCCAAGAATTAACCGACGAAGTAAACGCAAGCGTTTCATACCACTCGTTTTACTAGGTCGTTTAATTAGATTTCTCATACGAGTGAGGTAAAGGCTTGTATATACTAATAG
The DNA here is from genome assembly GCA_030765085.1 of Allium cepa. Lineage (NCBI taxonomy): Eukaryota > Viridiplantae > Streptophyta > Magnoliopsida > Asparagales > Amaryllidaceae > Allium > Allium cepa. The sequence goes on from CM060946.1 coordinate 79,157,647, forward strand.
ATTGGAAAACGGTTTAAGAAACGAGCTTTGTAATAAAATAGTGTTGAAATCGTTTTGATGAAAGAATTTTAATATTTACTACTAGTATAGAAAACCTTTATATTTTTAAAGTGACAAATCACAAAGAAGATTGTAAGAACAATCAATCACTAAAATTCATATTCGAAGACGTGAATAAAATCCAAAGAAATCGATACCGAATCCATCGAAATGGGTATTCCCACAAATCACGAAGAAGATATCATCAAAGTCGATAATAAGTGATAATAAAAAAAGGGAGTAAACACGAATCGATTAAAGTTGGAATTCTCAAGCAAATAGGCAAATAGGCAAAAAGAGTGCAGATTCAGACGTCTGAAATCAAGGATTCAGACGTCTGAATCTGGAAAATAAATATTTTCCAAAGACAGAACTCAGACGTCTGAATCCTTGAAATCAGACGTCTGAAATAGGCACTTTTTAGCCTATTTCCTTTCTGGTTCCAAATGAACCAATTCAAACGTCTGAAATCATATATTCAAACGTCTGAATCTGGGAATAGAAATCTTCCCAGAACAATATTCATATGTCTGAACATTACGTTTCAGACGTCTGAATGAAGGGTTCAGGGCATTCCCTGAACCTAGGCCAAAAATGGCCAAATGAATATCGGAAACGATCGAACGAGCAAATGACAACTAAGGATTTACGCCACGCGACAACCCAGCCTTAACGGCTCTTCGATACGCCTCAAATATCAATGTCCAAATATCCATAATAGGATTTTCATAGATTTTGATTTCAAAACACCAAAAATTGAAATATACACCAAATCAATCCAAACCAAAATCAATTGCACAAGAATAAGTGTTAGGAATTCATACCTAACAATCGTAGATAATTATAGACTAAGATGTGAGATAAAAATCTCACCTTTGAACCCAAACAAATGAAGGAGAAGCTTTTAAAACAAGCTAAGATCAATTCCTCTTCAATAACAACTCAAGAAGCTTCAATCTAAGCTTCCATATAAAACATTTCCTAAGTTAGGTTTAGGAAATTCTGAAATTGGAAGGAGAATGTGTTGGGGAAGAAGAAGGAGATGCTTACCAATGGGTTCTCTTAGAATTTGGAGCTAGATCTTGGATTTGCAATGAAACTAGGGCTTGGAATTTCTAATCTCCACTCTCTTCCACCATTGTTGCTTAAAGCTTAAAGTGTTAGGAATATGAAATGAAGTAATGAAGAGTTGGAGTGGAGCTAGGGTCTTAAGGTGGAACATTGGGCTGAAACCCAAACTCAAACCCAAAGTGAAAAAGTAGCAAAACTTTCATAACTCCAAACATATCGAAGTTTATACTCAAAAAGGTAGCAAACGGCATTTTGAACTCAATGGGAGGGGTCTCGAGTCCTAATTCGACTGTTTGCAAAAAGTAGCTTTTCGAAGCAAAATCCGACGAACGATAAAATATTTAAATAAAATATTTAAATATACAGTTGATAAATATGCGGGTTGTTACAACACTCATCTCGTCCGAGATATTCAAATCTCACCCGATATATGGATCAAAATCTCAATCCGAGATCTCACCCGAAGTTATATATTTTTCTTATTTTCCATAATAATTTTTATTTTCATATTGATTCAAAAGAAACTACTCGATCCAATTATAATTTACCAACTTCTTGAACATATTTTTTACTTTTTATCTTAATGAGTCATAGCGAAAGGTTTCACTTCTTTATTACGTTCAAATAAGAGGATATTAGTCAATCATTATCAAATCAATCAAGCTAATCAAGCTACTTCTCTTCTAAAAATATTTCTTTTTCCATGTAAATCAAGTACGTTGCCATGTTTATTTTTACTAAGAAAGTTATAATCGTTAAATAAATTTTTGACACATCAACTTTTAAACACATAAGTACATCCGAGATATTCCCGAGATACATTATAAGACCCGAGATGTCAATCTGAGATGTACACCCGATACGTACTCATCTCGTCCGAGATCTCTCCCGATACGAGATAACTTGTGTAAAAATTCCGAGAAGAAACATGACCGAAATCCGATATTTAAAACCTTGGATCGATGTGAACCTGAGCACGAATTTGCTCTAGGTCGGTGAATTGGCTATTTGAAAAAAAAAATTCTTTAAAAAATTAAATAAAAATTGGGTTTTTGATGTAGAGATTTGATAAGGTGTAAATATAAATTATCTTTGTGAAAAAGTTTTATTTAATTAAATAATAATTATCGAATTAATTATGTTTAGAAGTTATAAATTTTTTGGGTTTCAAATAATTATTTAAAAACTCTATAAAATTGTAGAAAAATATGTAATGGTTTCTAATTAATATTATGTGGGTTTTAAAGTATATTTTATGATTTATGATTAAAAAAATTTAGAAAAATATATTATATGAATTTGAAATAAAAGAATTACTTAATTGTAGAATTATGTGATGACTTTTATAAATGATGATTGATAGTAAAGGAGTAATCTATTATTAAAAATGTATTAAAAGAATTTAGAATTGCATTAAAAGGTTTGAGATTCTTATTTATGGCTTTGAATAAATTTAGAAAATGATGCTCCAACTACTAAAGAATATAAGAGTTTTTGGAAGTTGAATGTATTTTTGTAAATGAAATCTCTTAAAAATTGAATAATATGCTTGATTGATTACATTTTTCATGTGATGAGATATTGAATAAACGAAGTTACAATATGGTATGGTGTGAAACTTTTGGTAATGATACTATAGCTTGGACTTATTGCATAGAATATTACCATTGAAGTGAGTGTAGTGTACAAACATTGAGTAAATGAGCGAGTAACACTTATTGGTATGGGACATCAGATTTGATATTTGTTCGATTACTCCTTGTACGTAGATGACACTTAATGGTATAACACCCTGAAAAATTTAGTAGCAAATTAATATATCAAAAATGGTAAAATCATAGTTTTACATAAAAGGACAAGGTAGTGAATTTTTACAAATGAAGGAGTTTGGAAAATCCGACTTTTTCATTGTATCAATTAGATTTTTATAGTCCAAATTCATATATAAAATATCAGAAATGGATACCGAGTTAATAAAATAAAAAATGTTTACCGTAGCGTGCATATTGGGTTTACACCTATTTTTATTTTAAATTTAAGAATTAATTGCAAGAATAAATTAAACTTATTTGTTGAGTAATTAATTGAATATGTATAAATTCCTTTAAAAATAGTTCAATTGAAAAGGAGGAAGATATTTACATGAACAGAGAGAAAGCAATACTTACCGTGTTAACGGAATATTTTGTTATAGTTAATGAAAATATATGAAAAATATATTAGCTTTTTGATGAAAGAGTGGTCTCAAAGAAAGAAGAGCAATTGTTATTTAATTACACTAGTAAGTAACAAAAATGATCAACATGTCTGATGGATGACGATATAATGGTTTGCATATATTTATACAAAATATAGGATCATCACATATGTAACGACACGGATTTTTCGACGTTTGATTTGGAATATTTAAATGGTTTTAAATATTAAAGTTGAATCATGGATTGATTTTGAACACGGGAAATTTGGGTTTATGTATAAAATAAATTCAGAATTTAAAAATAGCATTTATTGAATAATATAATAATTGAAATAAATAATTAAATATTGGTTAAATTATTGTATCTTGAGTTTTAAGCACGATAAAAATAATTTAAAGGCTGTTAAATTTATAGTGATAATAATGAAGATAATAAAAGTTTTAAAATTGAATTTAAAAGTGGTCTGTTCAATTTTAAAAATAGCTTGTTTAAATTGATACATAAAAATAGCATTTTGAGGGATGGACTCGGAATTCAATGAAACCAGTTCCTTGGATCCGTAATAGTTTATTATTATCAGATTTCAATTTTTGTAGCATTTGGAGTTATCGTTTGGTCGTACGGAATATAAACGCCTTGAAATAATTTAATCGAATAAAATTTAATAGTTGATCCAAAAAGCTATCTTCTTCATACGATCGAATAAGGACTCGAAACCTTTTTCATTGCCTTCGAAATAGGGGTATAACATTATAAACGCCTAGCAGCACACCTCGATAGGAGTTTGAGATTTTAGGCTGTAAAGATCGTGACATTTTGAAATTTAATTATTTTATTATTTGGTCAGACTTTCTTTCAACTATTGTTTTATCCTTTCACTGTACTATCTTCCTCTTCTACATGCCACCTTCTTATCAGTCCATCCATCCCTTTTATTTTAAATCACGTGAGCTTCCCTGTTCTTTTGCCAGTTCAAATCGAGGAAAGAAAACCGAAGGGAAAGAAAGAAAAAAAGGGATGTCGATGTTTAACTTCGTCCTCCTTCTCACCATTCAATCTCAAAACCCATGGCATACCTTCAAATCGCGAAACCCAAATTGCATTCCATTCTTCCTCTCAATTCGATGTCAACTCTCACGCAAAGGAAGGGGAGCATGCTCAAGGCTAAATGCGTAGCTTGTGGTCTCAACTTGTTCACGAGGTGGTGGAAGGTTTTAGGCAATGCAAGGCTGGCACGTGGGCGCGTGGAAGCAAGTGGTTGGAAAGAATCGAAGGATGGAGCTGCGATTGCTAAACGGGAGGGGTAGTTATGGGATCGCGAAGTCGTACAGCACCAATTGTTTAATGATCGAGAAGCTAGGTGGACTGGGGTTTCGCGGCCGTGAAGTAGAGGCTCAAAGTGGTGGAAGTAGGTCGCGATTGCTCTGGTGGGTAGCGCACGCGAGAGATGCTGGAGGAGGGTTATGAGTTGGCTGGGATTTCGCGAGTGGGTGGGTTAAGCTCATCATAGAAGGAGCAGCAAGGTTTACAATGAATGTGGATTGTCGCCTTATGTTCGTAGTAATGAGACCTTCGCTATGGAAGAAATAGAAATTAGAACGATAAACGGATTCGAAAATCAAGGCGAGAAAATTCTCACCCTTTTGGATTACTAGTTTTTATTTTAAATAGTTATAATAAAATGTTGAATGCTAGTTGTATCTATAAATTTTTATCTATTGGATGTTGAATATATATATATAGGAGTATATATATATTGGAGGGATATTCTTGCACATTATAGCGATGAGACTCTATGCGCCCCGCATAATAGCGAATGACCCTATATACCGCGATATCCCCCTCTAAGTGGGATTGATATTTATTTATATTGTAATAAAATCTGTGGATGCAGGAAAATAGGTTGGAGGGATCCAACTGGATTCCTCAAATTTATTGTTTATTTTTCATCTATAATGATATATGATTTGTGTAGAATAATCTGTTTTAGATTATCGTAGTGATGGAATTATTGGATGTTATTATAGCACCGGCCTAAATTTTGATAATTTAAATACTATAAATATATTTTTAAAATTTATGGAATTGAAGGGAATTTGATAATATATATATATATATATATATATTGGAGTTGGAGATTTTTAAAAATGAATTATATAAAAGAATTTATAAGTGATATTCTGGAAATATAAAAAGGGTTAAAATCAACATTGAAAATAGATTGGAAGTATTAATGGAATTTATAAGAAATAAATTTATATAATGGACTTTTATAAATAAGATTTGTTTTTATAAACAGGTAAAACCAAAGGGGTTATAGAATTGATAAACGATGTTTATAATGGAGAAATTTGATATCGGATGATGATTAGGAATATAAATTCATAGGAAGAATTTATATTAGAATATGGAAACAGAGTTGAGAAAAATGGAAGATTCTATATTTAAAGTGGGAATGGTTAGGGAAGTGAAGACAAATCGATATGTTATGAAATCGAGAGGAAGTATAAATTAAATGGGTTATTAAGGATTTTAAAAATATATTTTTAAATTTTTAAGAAATGAGTTTGCTTTAAAAGAAATTTATCATTTTAAAACTATGGAATTTTAAACTAGTTGAGATTTGAATACTTGGTAAGTATACATTTAAATATGAAGTATTTATTTTAGTAAATTCTAACTTTTAAAATTAGCTTTGGAAATTTATTTGTTTAATTAAAGATGAGTTAGTAATGTTATAAAATTGTTTTCGATATTTTAAATAATTACTCGAACATGTTACAAAAATAAACTATTAATCTTTAAATATTATATATATATATATATATATAGAGTTTAAAGTAATTGAAAATTTAAATTTATAAATTCTCTTGGGATTCTAAAAGGGGATTATAAAAGATATGATTTTGAGGAGAGGAAATTTATTTGTGATTTCAGAGATTTTTAGGGCAAGTTACAAAATGATTCTCTGGAACGCTATTATTGAAAGGATTTTAGAAAAATAAAACTTATAATATTTTCCTAAGTATAGAAAATAGAAATACGAAAATATTTCTAAGTGCTGAGATGTGGAAAGTGTCCTGTTATGGATTTAAGTATTTGAAAAATTGTTTTCAAGTGTTGAAAGAAATTGATATGTCTTTAAAGATATTTTGAAAGTAAATATTTTGGGCAAAATTTATATTAAGGCCAGATGATTTCTTATGGATGTATATTGATAGTTAAATAACTGACTATCAATATTGGCCAATTTCGTTAATCATTTCGAAGAGACCGGGATCAGCTTTAATTATCTGAAAACCCCTTCAATCTGGTTTGAACGTAATGAATGAATACCATGAAAATGATGAAGACGGTGATTCGGTTTATCTTGACCCAGGGCAACTTGTATGGACGAATGCTATCAGAATATCGTCATTAGAGGACGATGAGCATTCCAAGTAAAATTGAGTTGTTGAAAGGTAATGCTTAGCCTCGAGCCTCATCAACCAGAGAATGACTAGGGGATCTAAGTGGGTCGCACCCAAGTAGGGCAAGGTTACCCCTATCTAGAGTCCTTTTTTTTGGCTATGTGGTGCAGTTGCTGATCCCAACCATGGGGTAATCTTACATGGACTATCCAGGTTAGGGGTAGTCTGGTCTTGTGTAGCAGGGGATCCTGGCATGGTCCTCGGTAAATTGTTATAGAGGTGTACTATGATGGACGGTACCCCAATGACCCATTCATTCGTTGGAATCCATTCTCCAATACGTGCTTACAGTTTTGTTTATAGAGCCAAGTATGCTAGAATTTAATTAATGTAACAATTTCCGCTATTTGAATAAGTATTTGTACTTAGACACTTTTATAATAGTGGAAATTAGCCAAAAGGGCCTCTTTAGCAAGTGCAATTAGTTTCTAGGACACACAATTGAAATAATTATTTTTAAGGACAAAATGGAAAATAATTAGTTTCTAAGGCCTAAAAATTTATGAAATTATGTCCTTGAAAATAATTCGACTATTGACTTTGTCCTTAAAAATAATTATTCTACTGACTTTGATGTGTGTCCTAGAAACTAATTGTACTGCAAAGTTTGTCCTTCTAGTGAAATTCCCCTTTATAATATCACTAGATTTTCTATAAAAATGTTTTGGTTATCGTAAGGTAAAAGCCCATCGTGTTTATTTGTGACGTGGTCCTACGAGATACCCTTGTTTTTCATAGGATTTTGAAATTTTAATAAATCGAATTGAGTGTGTTTTCTCACGCTGGTTTTCCAAAATGACTCGGATGTTATTTTATTATAATACTCGGGTCAGACCGAGTATTACAGATTCAGGATATATGCTATGGAGCTCAAGAGACTGGCTAGTGGAATTTTAGACGAACTTTCCGTACTTGACTTATATTCTGTTGTGTAAGGACATGTTATATAACTATCCAGTTTGATGTATTGATGGTTGTACTCTAATGATTGTAACTGTATAAACCGTTACAGGTTCTTTTGTATAAAATCTGTTATTATATATTATAGTTGTTTCGCTGCGATTATGAGATTCTGTGTTGTTGTTTCTATGTTTTCTTCTACCTCTTCTTCTTCTTACCCTAAAGATTCGTATTTCCGTCCAATTTGAGTTGAGCAGAGGTGAAATATTGTCGACTCGTAGGGGTACGGAAGTGTGGGCCTTGACCCTTGGTATCAGAGCTGAAGGTTAAGCGAGAACCTTGGCATCGTTGGGGATTACTCATTAGAGATAGAGTCAATATTACTCCAGAATGAGTTTGAGCGTATTAAGTGAATATAAATTGCTTCATAGTGTGTTGACTTATTGGTTGAGTGGCATATAAATTCTGATCGAATAGTGGGACGCCGCTAATTCAATAGGAGTTTATAAACATTTGGACATGATAAACTGACATAGTATGGTTTTGAAGCGGGTAAATGAAATAATTTTACCCAAATTATATTTTTATATAAAGGAAATAATTTTCTAGAAATTATTGTAGCATATTGGAGTGTTGGTTGATAATATTATGATTGAAATAGGATTATAAGATTTGAAATAGTTATGTATTTATAACCAAACAAAAATTGTACAAGTATGGATTATACAATTGAATTAAAAAACTAAGACCTAAGATTTGATTAAAAACAGAGTTTGGAAATATTTAAATCCCGGAGATTTTTGCAAATATTTTCCAAGGTGTTTGAAAAGGTTTTAAATGGATTTTGGAGATATTATAGCACTGAAATCACTTCGGTCGCTGGAAAATAATTCTGATTATGATCAGAACATCATCGGTATTCATTTTTTAGTTTCTAAGTGATGGATTGCAGCCATGGTGTTGTTTTAGGATTGTTTTGAGGAAAAACAAGTTTGATTTGAAAATTCCGAAGGGAATTTGTTCTAGATAAAAACCAGGTTTGGTTTAAAATTTAAAAATAGTGATTTTGGGATATTTTTGATTTCAAAAATGATTTGAAACAAGTACCGGGTATTAAAAAATTCTAGAATGCTGATTTAATTAAATTTAGAGATAATAAGGAAATAAGTTATAAACTTATAAATGGTGAATAATTTTGAATAAAATATGGAATTGAATTTTTGGGAATAAAATTTTTACTTCAGAAAGTTAAAATGGATGAATTTAACTTGAGCTAAGTTAAATAGAGTTGTATTGGAAATAATATCGATTGGAATTGAAATAAAAGTCCAATTGAGTTATAGATAATATTGAATGGAATTAGATTCTTACCTAAATAAATTATGAATGGTATGAAGTTTAGACTTAACATAAGTAAGTTAAGTAAAAATTGAATTGGGATAAATAAATTCGATAGCTTATAGAAATTGAAGTTTATGGAATAAAAATATGCTTGGGCAAAGAATAAATGTGTATTCCCGAGTTAACAATAAAATGCGAATGTGATCGTGTAACGACCCGTTAAATTAATAATATTAAATGAGTTAAATTAATATAATTTCTAACCTGATTTAGAAAAGAAAAAAAAAGGCTTTAAGATTTATTTGAGAAAATGTAGTAATTTGTTATAGTAATTGGAATTTAATGTAACAATTTAATTTTTATGACAATAGTTTTGGATAATGTAATTGTCACACTTTGTTAAAAGTTAATGTTAAGAAACCAATAAATGTTGAATTAGTGAATATTAATAAAATATTTACTAGAATGGGATTCATTTAATATTAAAATAAATAGTAGGATTGTTTCATTTGGTGACCGTTGAATAAACCAATGCAATAAGTGTAGATAATTTTTTTTATGAATATTGTTCGATAATGAATGTACTTAAAAACGGTAATAAACTTAATATAAGAAAACAAAGGCAAATTGTGTATTAATTAATGAATTCATGAATCAGTGTATGGACTTAGTGTAACTATACGTAAATGTACGCAATAAAGTTGTGAAATACCAATGATTTGGATTTCCAATTTATATTAAACATAATGTTGGTAGAAATTGGAATTCACTGTTGTGTGAAATATATGAGAAATCAGGTCAAATGTAAATTATACCGTAGATGATATACTCTTTTAAACAGTAGGATTTTTAAATAAATAAACGTTTCACTTAGGTTTCAATTGGATAACTTATGTAGTTTAATGGAGAATCAATTGCAATTAATTGCCATAAATTAGTGATGATAGGGTAGTTTGATTTGGCCTTTAAGAAGCAAAGAAAAAGAAAGCCAAGATTTATGAATTCATTTGCAATGTGAAATGCAAATCTTGTGGATTGTTTTTTTTTTTACAAATGGAATTAATATTTAACCATTACGTTAGTGGAGTCTGATAAGTTAAGGTAGATAATCAATGGTAATTTACCTAATTCAAAGGATATATTAATATAAATATGGGTAAAATGAGGTTAGACCAAGGATATAATATTAATTGATTTTTAAGGCTTAATTAATACGTGAAATAGACAAGATTCTACATTCAAACATTTATACAAAGCTAAGTTGTAAATAGAAGTACCAATGTAATATAATGTAAATAGATGGGAATCAACATTTATTTATTTATTTAATGGAATTTAATTTCTATAGTATGATAATCGCAATTAAATGAAATTGAAATAGCTAATTTATACGTTAGTTGAAATTTAGCTGGAATATGAGGATTTTTAATGAAATAGTGAAATCAAATGGAAATAAGGTTCCAATTATACATTGGAATTTATATTCACCATAAAAGGTTAATTGAAAACCAAAGGAGTTAATAAAGGAATCAAGCTTTATCTATTAAATTGGATTTAAGATATGGTAAATTGGATTTATTGCAATAATTAATTCTATAAGATGAGGTTAATACTTATTCTATTTATAATTAGACCAAATTGTTGATATAGATTTTTAGAAAGCAGAATCTATAAATTAATTTGAGTATCAAATTCAATAATTGCGCTTATTGCATAAATAAAGGGAATTTAACGTTAAATATTACGTTACTGAAATTTAAAATAGACTTTAAGAATAATAATGTGAATCATGAACCAAAGTATGTGGCATCCCTATTTTGGATAAAAGATAAGTATACAAGGATTAAAAATGTAATAAATAGGTTTTGAGGAACTTATTTATAATTCCTTAATATAAGGAAGCGGAGGAATGTATATTGAAATTTGATAGACTTGTCAACTCTAATTCACAGCCAAACTTGTTAAATCATTTAAATTGATTTTAATTTACATAAGCAATAGAATTGGGACAATTTTAGAATATTCATATAGAACTGGATTTCTATAATTTATTTAATTTATTTAATGAATATTAAAATTAGCCATTTTGGTCACGGACTCGGATTTCGATGAAACCAGTTTCATCGGTTCCGTATCGGTGAATTATTATAGGGTTTCAAGTTTCGTATCGATCGGACCTGTCGTTTGATCGTACGGACGCGAAACGCCTTGAAAATCAATTTTATTAAAATCAATTTGAAATCAATTTGGAAATCTTGTTTTCAGCATAACTTCTTCATACGATCAAATTTGGACGTGAAACTTTTTCCATCGCGTCCAGAATATTTTAAAATACCTATTTGGATATATGGGTTTGACAAATTTCGTTCCGGGGTCAGAACGGGCTTTTTGGGCCTTAGTTTGTTTCGTACGTTCATCTATCTAGTCTATCTACTCTAACCCAACCCTACCTATAAATATACAGTTATAAACCCTAGCTCCATTCTATTGTCTATTTGCTGGACGTTCATCTTCTTCAAGCTTCTTTTCTTCTTCAATGGGGGCTAACCCTAGATCCAGGCAGTTCAAAAAAAAAATTCAAATTTAAAAAAAAAAAAAAAATTCGGATCTGCAGCAGCTTCTGGTCGCGCTTCGGGTTTCAGGGGAGAAAACCCTAGAGCAACTTCGGGTCAGGAAGAAAATGACTCGGGTCGCTCCGGGTCGTTTTGGCGAAAACTCCAAGCAGGCACCGGGGAATTGAGGCGGCGCACCGAAGTCGAACCCGAAGTCGACCCAGGACCAAAATTTTTCCATTTTTCAAATTTCCATAACTTTTGCATACGAGCTCGGATTCACGCGCGGTTTGTTTTCCTGGGATCGTATCGGAATTTCTGACGTTTTGACGCTGGTTTGGATGGATTTGGAGACCGTCAAAATTTTGAGTTTAAATTGAATTAATTCGATTGAAATTCCAAAGGTGAGTGTTTTAACCCACTCACAACTACTAGAAGCTTTTATGTTTGTTAAATAAATTTTAGAAATGAATAGAATTTATTTATGAGTATTTGGCGTGCTTGTTTCATTCATATCTGCTGAATTGCATTTATTGAATTTAACTGTTAATTTAATTTATTTATTGCATATTAATTGACAGTTAGAATTTGTGTTTCCATGAAACTGCTAGTTAACAGTTATATAATTTATTACTGAATATAAACTGTTAGATTTATGGTCGTTAAATTTAAATTGAATAAAATTGCCAGTTATTACCTGTTATATATTATCAAATATAATATTGTTATTGATTGATATTGATTGATGATTGCGATTTGGATGATGGATGATGTTGGTGAATGGATGTTTATTGTATATCATTAAATTGCAAATTATCATGCATATTTCATTTCATTTGGGATTGTGGTTTGAAATGATATATAACCGCAAAATTTTATATCTTTTAAATTGCGGATTGAAATGATAAATATCCGTATCACTTGACCATAGGATAGAAAATTATATACAGGCACCGCGGTATATATATAACTATTTAAATGTGATTTCTATGGTTTGGATGGAATACGGTTTATAATAATCTTAAATTTTATATTGTATAAATATTTTTCTTCCATATATATATACATATGAAGTTGAAAATTTTGAAATTAAAAGGTGTATAAAAATCTTTATTAAAAATGGAAGAAAATTTAGAAAATGGAGTTTAATAATTTATATCATATGTTTAAATGCTAAGATGGAAATTTTAAGATATGATATTTATAATTGGATTTTTCCCAAAATAAATTGAAATGAATATTCTAGTATAATTTGAATTGGGAAAAATATATATATTTTATTACTAGAAATTGAAGTCTTATTATTTATGGATTTTATATGAATATTCAAGACTAATTAATAGAACAATTGATTTGTTGAAAGAATAAAATCCAACTTTAGTTTGAAATATTGATACTCAAAATGGATATACGTATATATAAATGAATTGAAGTGGTTTTGGAACTTGAGAGAGATAATATAAATTTTGGTTTAGACTTTAATAAAGAAATGTATTTGTAAAGCCATGAGAACTATTTTCTTTACAAAGTAACATTTAAGTTAAACCTTTTAATTCATATACCGTTGAATATCCAAACCATTCAAGTTTTAAAAGTTATGGTTTCAAATTATGAATTTCGAAATATTATGCTTTGAAAGGATATTTGGCTTTCAGACGTTATAAATTTTAAAGCATTTGGATTTTTGAAAAGGTTTATATTTGGGATAAAGGATATCATATTGTTTTGGGTTTTAAAATGATATCGTATTCATAATTTTAAAATGGAAATGTTTATTCTGATTTTTAAAGTATAACCTATTTTTAAATGACCGCGGTGTTATAATAACGATGGGTTGGCAAAGAGACCGGGATCGGATATGGACATACTCTCTGTCGATACCGAAACCACTTTGACTAACCGTGTACGCGGTGGAGATTCCAGAATGAAGTAGGTGGTGGCGACGTTTCCTGTAAGGTAAATACGTGGACCCGACTCCCGTGAGTTGGCATAAGGTGGCTAAAACAGGAGCGATTCTCAGGCCAATGAGGTCATTCCTCTGATCGGACCCTCCTCTTCGATATTATACTTTGATTTTGGATTGATTCAGTGGCTACTTCTATATTTTGATTTTGGGGAGTTAGTCCGAGGTGGGCGGTAACTGCGGCTACGCGTTTCCACCAGCCTGGATAGCAATTGGTATATCTACCCTGGCATTGCCTAGTTGTGCCGTGTCACCTACCATACCGAGCCTTTACTACGAGTTTCTATTTGTCTCGTACCTATGGAGTATCCTCTGGTAGCTTCCCGATCAGGAGGTATTACGGTACTGTATAGACTATTGGCATTATTTGTGTTAAGGGCTATATGGGTAACCCCTTAACGCTATTAAGAAGTAAGTTTATTTTATAAATAGACACTATTATAATAGCGCAATATACTACATAGTAAATAGTTTAACAGATCCTTAGGAGATGTAAATCCCGAACATCTCTTGAGTTACTGTACTCATATTTATTTCTGTTAATTTAACTCACATAAGATCTTTTAGTCTGACTCGAGTGTTTTGTCTTTTCAAATTCGCTCGGGTCAGTCTGAGCGTTTCAGGATCGAAGATTTTAGCTTTGGAGGACGAAGATGAAGAATCCGTATTATATTATTTATAGTATTGCACCACACTCTAAAATTTCCGCTGCATTGATTGTATTGGTATGTGTAACTCTGATATTCATTCTATAAGTAAAATAAATATTTTGTAAACAGTTATCATGAACTGTATATTGATTATTATATTTTATCCTTCCGCTGTGAGATTCTATTTTGTTTTATTTCTTCTCTGTTTTTCTTATTTACCCCATAACAATCCGCCCTTGCGTATGCTTTGAATTGGCACGTGTGTCGGTTTAAAGTGTGCGAAAAGGCGGGATGTTACAAGTTGGTATCAGAGCTTTGGTTTAGCGATAAACCTTGGTTTTGTGGGGTTTGACTCTTTGTTAATAGGGTAGTAATACCCTATGGGAGTCGCTGAGTGTATATATATGAGAGAGCGTATTTGTTAGTGTTAATAAAGATTTTGATATTGTGTTAATCTGTTCCGCTTTGTATTTATAAATTCTGGTTGATGCATGGGACGCTATGACATCAATAGGGATTTCTAAACACTTAATAGGACAGACCGACATAATATTTGTTTTTAATATAGGTGAATGAAATAATTTTGCCTATTATATTTTCTATATATAAAAATATTTTTATAAAAATATATATATATATTTGGTTGCTATAGATTGGGTGTTAGGAAATAAAAATATTTATAACAATTGAAGCTAAGTTGAAATTATAATAAATCAAATTGGAGATTTTAGAACTTAAGTCCGGGATTTTGAAAATCTGTTTTCAATGGATTTATGGGATATAGGGATTTGGTTTATAAGTATTTTCTTATATAAATATTTAGTATAATTCGGAAAAATTATTTTAAAGAAGATTTTGGAGAATATAAATTTTGTACTTTCCTCTCTGTCGCTAGAAAATAATTTCGGTGATGGCGGCCGCATCATCGACTTTCATTTTCGAGTTTCGTAGGGGAGAGGCCACTGTAGTAAATTCTACTGCAGATTTATTTTGAAATTATCTAAAATTTTAAATTATTTTAAATATAAATTGAGATATAAGTTGTAAGAACTCATTTATCTATTATTTTTAAAATAAAATTGAAATTTGACCCGGTATTTAATTCTAAAATTTTCCACTAATTAATGGTTTAAATTATTTTTAGGGAAATATAAAGTAAGTAATAAATGGATTGAAACCTCTAATTTAAGTAAGAAAATTAATGCTAGGTATAAAGGAAGTTAAAATTTTAACTGATAAATAATGGTAAAGATTTATTGAAAATCAACGAATTAAAAGGGTTGAGATTAAACTTGTATAAGTTCTTTTGCTTTTTCTTTAACATAAATAACTTACCAAGTATAAAAAGTTGAAATGTGAATTAAGAGTGGAATAGAATATTATGCAAGTAGAATTTTTGGAAATAATGAAGTATTCAATAAATTACTGTTATAAATAAGAATTTAATGGTATTAACTTAAGTGATGATTGGAATTTTACTAAAATTAAAGGTTGTATTATTAATAGGTGATTTTAACCTTAAGAAAGTAAAAATGAAATTCCTTAATTTATAAAGTTTGATTGTAGGGTTATTAACTTAAGTACGCCTTAATTTCCCCCTATTCTAATATAATAGAAAGTAAGTAATATATAAATGACTGTAAACCCTAAGTAATTAATTAATAAAATTCCTTATTTTTAAGAATGAAGGTTAAAAGGTTAATAATTTAAGTGTAATTAAAAAGGGTTACTGTAATTAAATATAATAGAAAGTGGGTAATTAAATTGTTACTACTATTAAATATAATAGAAACTTCAACATTAAATAAATGAATGAAATTAAAGGTAAGTTGAAATTGTAATTTATAAAACAAATATATATTAATTAAAGGAATTGAGAAGAAACTTGTAAATTTTCATTTACATTCTTAAAACATACATAACTTACCATATAATAAAAGTTGCAATGTTAGTAAGAAAATGTAAGGGGAAATCTTACAAGTGAAGCTTGAGGTAATAAAGGTATTCAATAAATTTGCTGTTATTAATGAGAATTGATTGTATAAACTTAAGTTAAATTGGAAATTTTACTATATAAGTAAAGGTAAGTAGTATAAATAGATGATATAAACTTTAGTCAATAAATTGGAATGCAAATATAATGAATTTTGTAATAAATGGAAAACGAAAATTGTAAGAAATAAAGAAATCCCTCCATAAATGAAAGAAAGAAAATCAAACCACTGAAACATGAAATAAATGTATAATAAGTTAATTTGGTTGTTGGTTTGAATTGTATTATTTGATTTATGATTGTGGGGTAAGGAACTTGAAGTTGTTGGATGAATAAATAATCTATCTTTGTTCCATCTAAGACTGTTGAGTAAAGGATGCACTTGATAGTTAATTTCATTTCATACAAATTTCAAGTTTGAACCCAAACAACTATTTGTTTGATGGATTAAATGATTGCTTTGTGTGTGTATGTATGTTGTTTGTAAGGTTGATGGTTGTTGAATTGTTTGGTTGATTAATGATTGAATCCACTTGAATAGTTCACTTTAAAATAAATATTTAACCTTTTAGATTTTATAAGTGAAATGCAGGCTATGGAAGCCACTGCTACTGCTCTGGTTCCCAAATAATAAGCGTATTGCCCGACAAATAGGTACGTTTTCGGATTACGTTTAAAGCGCTATTTTATAATTTTGCCCGTGTTGGGATAATATTTTGATAATATATGTAATATATTTGTATATTTTGATATTATATTTTCTCCAGAGTCTCTCCGTACAAAGGAGACTCTGCCAAAAATTTTCGTAAATTTTGGACTTAGAATTTTGTTGAATATTTTCCAAACTTTAATGATTTAAGTATAAAAGGTTATAATGACTATAAAACGGGCATATCTCATTTAAGGAAATTAATTTAGTAAATTATTGTTTATAAGTTAATATTTGAAATAAGATGTAATGTTTTATTCTTCCTTCTCCCTTCTTTTTCCTTTTCGGGGACGAAAAGTTTTGAGTGGGGGAGATTGTAACGACCCGTTAAATTAATAATATTAAATGAGTTAAATTAATATAATTTCTAAGCTGATTTAGAAAAAAAAAGGCTTTAAGATTTATTTGAGAAAATGTAGTAATTTGTTATAGTAATTGGAATTTAATGTAACAATTTAATTTTTATGACAATAGTTTTGGATAATGTAATTGTCACACTTTGTTAAAAGTTAATGTTAAGAAACCAATAAATGTTGAATTAGTGAATATTAATAAAATATTTACTAGAATGGGATTCATTTAATATTAAAATAAATAGTAGGATTGTTTCATTTGGTGACCGTTGAATAAACCAATGCAATAAGTGTAGATAAATTTTATTATGAATATTGTTCGATAATAAATGTACTTAAAAACGGTAATAAACTTAATATAAGAAAACAAAGGCAAATTGTGTATTAATTAATGAATTCATGAATCAGTGTATGGACTTAGTGTAACTATACGTAAATGTACGCAATAAGGTTGTGAAATACCAATGATTTGGATTTCCAATTTATATTAAACATAATGTTGGTAGAAATTGGAATTCACTGTTGTGTGAAATATATGAGAAATCAGGTCAAATGTAAATTATACCGTAGATGATATACTCTTTTAAACAGTAGGATTTTTAAATAAATAAACGTTTCACTTAGGTTTCAATTGGATAACTTATGTAGTTTAATGGAGAATCAATTGCAATTAATTGCCATAAATTAGTGATGATAGGGTAGTTTGATTTGGCCTTTAAGAAGCAAAGAAAAAGAAAGCCAAGATTTATGAATTCATTTACAATGTGAAATGCAAATCTTGTGGATTGTTTTTTTTTTACAAATGGAATTAATATTTAACCATTACGTTAGTGGAGTCTGATAAGTTAAGGTAGATAATCAATGGTAATTTACCTAATTCAAAGGATATATTAATATAAATATGGGTAAAATGAGGTTAGACCAAGGATATAATATTAATTGATTTTTAAGGCTTAATTAATACGTGAAATAGACAAGATTCTACATTCAAACATTTATACAAAGCTAAGTTGTAAATAGAAGTACCAATGTAAAATAATGTAAATAGATGGGAATCAACATTTATTTATTTATTTAATGGAATTTAATTTCTATAGTATGATAATCGCAATTAAATGAAATTGAAATAGCTAATTTATACGTTAGTTGAAATTTAGCTGGAATATGAGGAATTTTAATAAAATAGTGAAATCAAATGGAAATAAGGTTTCAATTATACATTGGAATTTATATTCACCATAAAAGGTTAATTGAAAACCAAAGGAGTTAATAAAGGAATCAAGCTTTATCTATTAATTTGGATTTAAGATATGGTAAATTGGATTTATTGCAATAATTAATTCTATAAGATGAGGTTAATACTTATTCTATTTATAATTAGACCAAATTGTTGATATAGATTTTTAGAAAACAGAATCTATAAATTAATTTGAGTATCAAATTCAATAATTGCGCTTATTGCATAAATAAAGGGAATTTAACGTTAAATATTACGTTACTGAAATTTAAAATAGACTTTAAGAATAATAATGTGAATCATGAACCAAAGTATGTGGCATCCCTATTTTGGATAAAAGATAAGTATACAAGGATTAAAAATGTAGTAAATAGGTTTTGAGGAACTTATTTATAATTCCTTAATATAAGGAAGCGGAGGAATGTATATTGAAATTTGATAGACTTGTCAACTCTAATTCACAGCCAAACTTGTTAAATCATTTGAATTGATTTTAATTTACATAAGCAATAGAATTGGGACAATTTTAGAATATTCATATAGAATTGGATTTCTATAATTTATTTAATTTATTTAATGAATATTAAAAATAGCCATTTTGGTCACGGACTCGGATTTCGATGAAACCAGTTTCATCGGATCCGTATCGGTGAATTATTATAGGGTTTCAAGTTTCGTATCGATCTGACCTGTCGTTTGATCGTACGGACGCGAAACGCCTTGAAAATCAATTTTATTAAAATCAATTTGAAATCAATTTGGAAATCTTGTTTTCAGCATAACTTCTTCATACGATCAAATTTGGACGTGAAACTTTTTCCATCGCGTTCAGAATATTTTAAAATACCTATCTGGATATATGGGTTTGACAAATTTCGTTCCGGGGTCAGAACGGGCTTTTTGGGCCTTAATTTGTTTCGTACGTTCATCTATCTAGTCTATCTACTCTAACCCAACCCTACCTATAAATATACAGTTATAAACCCTAGCTCCATTCTATTGTCTATTTGCTGGACGTTCATCTTCTTCAAGCTTTTTTTCTTCTTCAATGGGGGCTAACCCTAGATCCAGTCAGTTCAAAAAAAAATTCAAATTTAAAAAAAAAAAAAAAAAAAAATTTCGGATCTGCAGCAGCTTCTGGTCGCGCTTCGGGTTTCAGGGGAGAAAACCCTAGAGAAACTTCGGGTCAGGAAGAAAATGACTCAGGTCGCTCCGGGTCGTTTTGGCGAAAACTCCAAGCAAGCACCGGGGAATTGAGGCGGCGCACCGAAGTCGAACCCGAAGTCGACCCAGGACCAGAATTTTTCCATTTTTCAAATTTTCATAACTTTTGCATACGAGCTCGGATTCACGCGCGGTTTGTTTTGCTGGGATCGTATCGGAATTTCTGACGTTTTGACGCTGGTTTGGATGGATTTGGAGACGGTCAAAATTTTGAATTTAAATTGAATATAAATTCGATTGAAATTCCAAAGGTGAGTGTTTTAACCCACTCACAACTATTAGAAGCTTTTATCTTTGTTAAATAAATTTTAGAAATGAATAGAATTTATTTATGAGTATTTGGCGTGCTTATTTCATTCATATCTGCTGAATTGCATTTATTGAATTTAACTGTTAACTTAATTTATTTATTGCGTATTAATTGACAGTTAGAATTTGTGTTTGCATGAAACTGCTAGTTAACAGTTATATAATTTATTACTGAATATAAACTGTTAGATTTATGGTCGTTAAATTTAAATTGAATAAAATTGTCATTATTACCTGTTATATATTATCAAATATAATATTGTTATTGATTGATATTGATTGATGATTGCGATTTGGATGATGGATGATGTTGGTGAATGGATGTTTATTGTATATCATTAAATTGCAAATTATCATGCATATTTCATTTCATTTGGGATTGTGGTTTGAAATGATATATAACCGCAAAATTTTATATCTTTTAAATTGCGGATTGAAATAATAAATATCCGTATCACTTGACCATAGGATAGAAAATTATATACAGGCACCGCGGTATATATATAACTATTTAAATGTGATTTCTATGGTTTGGATGGAATACGGTTTATAATAATCTTAAATTTTATATTGTATAAATATTTTTCTTCCATATATATATACATATGAAGTTGAAAATTTTGAAATTAAAAGGTGTATAAAAATCTTTATTAAAAATGGAAGAAAATTTAGAAAATGGAGTTTAATAATTTATATCATATGTTTAAATGCTAAGATGGAAATTTTAAGATATGATATTTATAATTGGATTTTTCCCAAAATAAATTGAAATGAATATTCTAGTATAATTTGAATTGGGAAAAATATATATATTTTATTACTAGAAATTGAAGTCTTATTATTTATGGATTTTATATGAATATTCAAGACTAATTAATAGAACAATTGATTTGTTGAAAGAATAAAATCCAACTTTAGTTTGAAATATTGATACTCAAAATGGATATACGTATATATAAATGAATTGAAGTGGTTTTGGAACTTGAGAGAGATAATATAAATTTTGGTTTAGACTTTAATAAAGAAATGTATTTGTAAAGCCATGAGAACTATTTTCTTTACAAAGTAACATTTAAGTTAAACCTTTTAATTCATATACCGTTGAATATCCAAACCATTCAAGTTTTAAAAGTTATGGTTTTAAATTATGAATTTCGAAATATTATGCTTTGAAAGGATATTTGGCTTTCAGACGTTATAAATTTTAAAGCATTTGGATTTTTGAAAAGGTTTATATTTGGGATAAAGGATATCATATTGTTTTGGGTTTTAAAATGATATCGTATTCATAATTTTAAAATGGAAATGTTTATTCTGATTTTTAAAGTATAACCTATTTTTAAATGACCGCGGTGTTATAATAACGATGGGTTGGCAAAGAGACCGGGATCGGATATGGACATACTCTCTGTCGATACCGAAACCACTTTGACTAACCGTGTACGCGGTGGAGATTCCAGAATGAAGTAGGTGGTGGCGACGTTTCCTGTAAGGTAAATACGTGGACCCGACTCCCGTGAGTTGGCATAAGGTGGCTAAAACAGGAGCGATTCTCAGGCCAATGAGGTCATTCCTCTGATCGGACCCTCCTCTTCGATATTATACTTTGATTTTGGATTGATTCAGTGGCCACTTCTATATTTTGATTTTGGGGAGTTAGTCCGAGGTGGGCGGTAACTGCGGCTACGCGTTTCCACCAGCCTGGATAGCAATTGGTATATCTACCCTGGCATTGCCTAGTTGTGCCGTGTCACCTACCATACCGAGCCTTTACTACGAGTTTCTATTTGTGTCGTACCTATGGAGTATCCTCTGGTAGCTTCCCGATCAGGAGGTATTACGGTACTGTATAGACTATTGGCATTATTTGTGTTAAGGGCTATATGGGTAACCCCTTAACGCTATTAAGAAGTAAGTTTATTTTATAAATAGACACTATTATAATAGCGCAATATACTACATAGTAAATAGTTTAACAGATCCTTAGGAGATGTAAATCCCGAACATCTCTTGAGTTACTGTACTCATATTTATTTCTGTTAATTTAACTCACATAAGATCTTTTAGTCTGACTCGAGTGTTTTGTCTTTTCAAATTCGCTCGGATCAGTCTGAGCGTTTCAGGATCGAAGATTTTAGCTTTGGAGGACGAAGATGAAGAATCCGTATTATATTATTTATAGTATTGCACCACACTCTAAAATTTCCGCTGCATTGATTGTATTGGTATGTGTAACTCTGATATTCATTGTATAAGTAAAATAAATATTTTGTAAACAGTTATCATGAACTGTATATTGATTATTATATTTTATCCTTCCGCTGTGAGATTCTATTTTGTTTTATTTCTTCTCTGTTTTTCTTATTTACCCCATAACAATCCGCCCTTGCGTATGCTTTGAATTGGCACGTGTGTCGGTTTAAAGTGTGCGAAAAGGCGGGATGTTACAGATCGATTATAAAAATTGATGGAAAAGTGAAAATGAGTTGTGTGACTTATAAAGTTGAAAATTGAAGTAGAAAACCCAAAATAAAATTTGTTTGATATTTTTGGTGAAGAGAAAAAAAATCCAAACTTGAGTTATAAAATAAATTTGAACCCAAGTAGATTGAATAAAGTGATTTTTGAAATAAAATCAAATATTGAAATATAAATTGGAAGTGGACTAGTTCGATAACTAATTAGTTAATTGGATATAAAATGGATATTAATTTGGTTGAATAAAAGTGTATTGTGAATTATAAATGGATTTGTGAAATGAAATTTGAGTTATAAATAAGATTCGACTTATATTTTAAGCGAGATAAATGAAATTGAAAAGTTGTCGAATAAAATAGAATTGAATTGAAATAGAAAAGGGTTGAGTTGCAAATAAATCCAATTTGAGTATACATAAATTGGAAAAGGCCTTGATAATAATTAAATGAATTCGAAAATGGAATTGAATATGGAATTAAAATTTGAAATGGGTGAAGTGGATGAAATAGTTGAATTAGTTTGTAAAATGGGATGGAGTTAATTGAATGAGAATTAATCCAAAAACGGAAAGAGAATTTGGTCGCAAAAGAAATGAACTTCGGTTGTCTGATTGAAAAGGTTTAAGTAAATTAATTAGCTTGAGTTAATATAGAAGCTTGGCTTCGAGTTTGTGAAATGGCCATTCAATAAAATAGCCCGGAATGTTTCCGAGCTAAATTAAATGGATTTGAGCATAGTAAAAGATGGATTTGAATGGAATGCAAATTTAATTGATTGAGAATCAATTAAAAATGGAATAGAGCTAAATATAAATTGATTTGGTATCAATTCAAAATAGTTATAAACTAAGTGGATATTTTATTAATTAGATGTGTCAAAAATTTCATGGAAAAATTGTCATTTGGCATAAACGGAAGTAAATAAAATTCTATAAACTAACATAAGCAAATAAATTTGGTTTTTAAATCAATTGGAATGGATATGAGTTTGTTTGGTTTAAAAATAAATTGAATGCAGGTAAAGTGAGTTGTAAATAACTTAAATAGAACGAAAAGGTATGAAAATTGAGTGAAAGCAAATTGTAATGTTGAAACCTTAAAGTTGCTTATGAAAAATTGTTCATTATGGATTGCTTCTTGAATTCATGTGTTTAGATATTAAAAATAAGTGAAGTGTTATTAATTTCATATGTTTGGTACTTACATATTTAAATTGAGTAAGTACAGGTACTTGGAAGCCGTTTGGCTATACTTTGATCGCGCTAATTGCAAAATAAATAAGCCGCTGCTTAAAAACGCTAAATAAAGGTACGCCTACGCAATAAAAGAAAGAAAAATATAAATATTGTTATATATTTTGTTTTCCAACCGTGTGGGTCGATGTATATATATTTATCTCTCTTGTCATATTGCAAAAGGTCCTCCGTATAAAGAAGACTCTACCAAATTTTTTTAGAAATTTAGGGTATTAAGAAATATTTTGGAAATTTCGAGAAATTTTTTCTTAACGATAATTTGATTTCGAATTGTAGTTGGAATAAAGGTTTTGGAATCAGAATTGGAACTATTTGATTTGGGCAAAACTAAAAGATTATGAGGGTGGGGTGTCAAGTTTGACTAAGTGGGTTTTCGGATAAATAAATGGGTTTGGAGCATTCTTCCGTCTTGGCAATTTCAGGGACGAAATTCTTTTAAGGAGGGAGGAATGTAATGATCTGGATTTTTCGACGTTTGATCTGGAATATTTAAATGGTTTTAAATATTGAAATTGAATTATAAATTGATTTTGAATATGTGAAATTTGGGTTTATGTATAAAATAAATTCAGAATTAAAAATAGCATTTAATGAATAATTTAGTTATTGAAATAAATAATTAAATATTGGTTAAATTATTGTATCTTAAGTTCTAAGTTCGATAAAAATAATTTAAAGGCTTGTAAAATTTATTGTGATAATAATGAAGATAATAAAAGTTTTAAAATTGAATTTAAAAGTGATCTGTTCAATTTTAAAAATAGCTTGTTTTAATTGATATTTAAAAATAGCATTCCCTGGGACTGTCTCGGAACTCGACAAAACCAGTTATGTTGGATCCGTAATAGTGTATTATTCTAGGATTTTAATTTTCCTAGCATTATGAGTTGTCGTTTGGTCGTATGGAATATAAATGCCTAGAAATAATTTAATCGAATAAAATGTACAGGAATAGCCACTCGAAAAAAGTTGAAGATAAATTTAGTCTCAGGGACAACGACTTTGTTTTTTAGTATGAAGGACACATTTTAGTGTGAACAGAAAATGGTAGTTGCAGCTATCATTCTATGATTTACATTGAAAAGTGTCTTTCAGCCTAGAAATTAAACTTTTTTCCCTGAACTAAATTTTTCTTTGACTTTTTCCTTGAGCCTAAAAACACGTAAAATTTAATAGTCGGTCCAAAAGGCTATTTTCTTCATATGATCGAATTAGGACTCGAAACCTTTTTCATTGCGTTCGAAATAGGGGTATAACAATATAAACGCCTAGCGGTACACCTCGATAGGAGTTCGAGATTTTAGGCTGCAAAGATCGACACGTTTTGAAATTTAATTATTTAATTATTTGGTCGGGCTTTCCTTTCGGCTGTTGTTTTATCCTTTCACTTTACTATCTTCCTCTTTTATACGCTACCTTATTATCAGTCCATCCATCCCCTTTATTTTAAATCACGTGAGTTTCCCTTTTCTTTTTCTTGTTCAAATCGAGAGAAAAAACCGAAGGGAAAGAAAGAAAAAAAGGAAAGTCAATGTTTAATTTCATCCTCCTTCTCACCATTCAATCTCAAAACCCACGGCATACCTTCAAATCGTGAAACCCAAATCGCGTTCCATTCTTCCTCTCAATTCGATGTCGACTCTCACG
The DNA here is from genome assembly GCA_030765085.1 of Allium cepa. Taxonomy (NCBI): domain Eukaryota; kingdom Viridiplantae; phylum Streptophyta; class Magnoliopsida; order Asparagales; family Amaryllidaceae; genus Allium; species Allium cepa. Next base: position 79,183,036 of record CM060946.1, read on the forward strand.
CAAAGGGAGGGAAGCACTCAAGGCTAGAAGCGTGGCTCGTGGTCTCGACTCGTTCTCGAGGCGGTGGAAGTTTTAGGCAATGCGAGGCTGGCACGTGGGCATGTGGAAGCAAGTGGTGGGATATGAATTGAAGGATGGAGCTACGATTTTTGAGAGGGAGGGGTTGTTATGGGATCACAAAGTCGAGCAGCACATATTGTTTAATGATCGAGAAGCTGGGTGGACTGGGGGTTCACGGCCGTGCAGTGGAGGCTCGAAGTGGTGGAAGTGGGTTGCGATTGCTCTGGTGGGTGGCGCATGTGAATGATGCTGGAGGAGGGTTTTGAGTTGGTTGGGATTTCGTGAGTAGGTGGGTTGAGCTCATCAGAGAAGGAGCAGTAAGGTTTAAATTGAATGCGGATTGTTGCCTTATGTTCATAGTAATGAGACCTTCGCAATGGAAGAAATAGAAATTGGAACGATAAACGGATTCGAAAAATCAAGATGAGAAAATTCTCGCTCTTTCGAATTACTAGTTTTTATTTTAAATAGTTAAAAAAAATGGTGAATGCTGGTTGTATCTATAAATTTATATATGTTGGATGTTAAATATATATATAGGAGTATATATATTGGAGTGAAATTCACTCACATTAGAGCGGATGACGCTCTATGCGTCTACATAGTAGCGGATGACCCTATATACCACGATATCTCCCTCGAAGTGGGATACGTATTTATTTTAAGTTGTATTAACATCTGTGGATGCAGGGAAACAGGTTAGAGGGATCCAACTAGATTCCTTAAATTTATTGTTTATTTTTCATATATGGTGATATATGATTTGTATAGAATAGTCTGTTTTAGATTATTGTAGTGATGGAATTATTGGATGATATTGTAGCACTGGCCTGAATTTTGATAATTTAAATACTATAAATATTTTTTTTAAATTTATGGAATTGAAGGGAATTTGTTAATAAATAAATATATATTAGAATAGGAGATTTTTAAAATTGAATTATATAAAAGAATTTATAAGTGATATTCTGGAAATATAAAAAGGGGTTAAAATCAATATTGAAAATAGATTGGAAGTATTAATGGATTTTATAAGAAATAAATTAATATAATGGATTTTTATAAATAAGATTTGTTTTTATAAACAGGTGAAACCAAAAGGGTTATAGAATTGATAAACGATGTTTATAATGGAGAAATTCTATATCAGATGATAATTGGGAATATAAATTCATAGGAGGAATTTATATTAGAATATGAAAACAGGGTTGAGAAAAATGGAAGATTCTATTTTTAAAGTGGGAGTGGTTAGGGAAGTGAAGAGAAATCGATATGTTGTGAAATCGAGCGGAAGTATAAATTAAATGGGTTATTGAAGATTTTAAAAATATATTTTTAAATTTTTAAGTGAATTTGCTTTATAAGAAATTTTATTATTTTAAAAAAATGGAATTTTAAACTAGTTGAGATTTAAATATTTGGTAAGTAGACTTTTAAATATGAAGTATTTATTTTAGTAAATTCTAAATTTTAAAATCAATTTTGGAAATTTATTTGTTTTACTAAAGATGAGTTATTAATGTTATAAAAGTGTTTTCGATATTTTAAATAATTACTCGAACATGTTATAAAAATAAACTATTAATCTTTAAATATTATATATATAGAGTTTAAAGTAATTGAAATTTTAATTTATAAATTCTCTCGGGATTCTAAAAAGGGCTTATAAAAAGATATGATTTTGAGGAGAGGAAATTTCTTTTTGATTTCAGAGATTTTTGGGGTAAGTTACGGAATAAATCTCTGGAACGTTATTATTGAAAGGATTTTGGAAAAGTAAGACTTGTAATATTTTCCTAAGTATAGAAAATAGAAATATGGAAATATTTCTAAGTGTTGAGATGTGGAAAGTGTCCTGTTACGGATTTAAGTATTCGAAAAATGGTTTTCAAATGTTGAAAGAAATTGATATGTATTTAAAGATATTTTGAAAGTAAATATTTTGGGAAAAAATTATATTAAGGCAAGAAGATTGCTTATGAATGTTTAATTATAGTTAAATAACCGACTTTCAATATTGGCCAATTTCGTTAATCGTTTCGAAGAGACCGGGATCGTATTTAATTATTCGAAAACCACTTTGATCCGGTTTGAACGTAATAAATGAATAACGTAAAGATGATGAAGACGGTTTGTCCAGACCCAAGTCAACTTGTATGGACGAATGTTATCAGAACATTATCATTGGAGGACGATGAGCACTCTAAGTAAAATTGAGTCCTTGAAAGGTAACGCTTAGCCTCGATCCTCATTAATCGGGGAATGACTGAAACAGAGGAGGTGCAGCAAGGCTAAGTGGGTCGCACCCAAGTAGGGTAAGCTTACCCCTATCTAGAGTCTCTTTTATTCGGTTGTATGGTGCGGTTGTTGATCCCAACCGCGGTGTAATCTTACTCGGACTATCCAGGTGGGGTATTCTGGTCTTGTGTAGCTGGGGATCCCGATGTGGTCCTCGGTATATTGTTCTAGAGGTGTACCGTGCCCAATCATTTGTTGGAATCCATTCTCCACTATGAGCTTACGTTTTTGTTTGTAGAGCCTAGTATGCTAGAATTTAATTAATGTAACAATTTCAGCTATTTGAATAAGTATTTGTACTTAGACACTATTATAATATCATTGAATTTTCTATAAAAAATGTTTTCATTATCGTAAGGTAAAAATTCGTCGTGTTTGTTTGTGACGTGGTCTTACAAGATACCCTTGTTTTTCAATGGATTTTGAAAAGTTAATAATTCGAATTGAGTGTGTTTTCTCACGCTGGTTTTCCAAACTGACTCGTGTGTTATGTTATTATAATATTTGGGTTAGACCAAGTATTACAAATTCTGGATAAATGCTATGGAGCTCAGGAGATTAGCCAGAGGAGTTTCAGACGTACTTTCCATACTTGATTTATATTCCGATGTGTAATGACAAGTTATATAACTCTCCAGTTTGATGTATTGATGGTTGTACTCTAATGATTGCAAGTGTATAAACCGTTACAGATTATTTTGTATAAAATCTGTTATTATATATTATTATTTTTCCGCTGTGATTGAGAAATTCTGTGTTGCTGTTTCTATTTTTTCTTCTACCTCTTTCTTCTTCTTACCCTAAAGATTCGTATTTCCATCCAATTTGAGTTGAGTTGAGGTGAAATATTGTCGAATCACTAGGGTATGGAAGTGCGGGCCTTGACAACATTAATGATTAATATAAATTCTAAATAATGAAAATGAGATAAACAAACATATAATTATACATAACCAATTGGGGTGGGAGACTAGTGCTATCTATTAAATAATAGTAAAGCAGAAGATTTTCTGGCTCTCACATTGATTATAGGAATTTTCTCTCTTCTCCTTAATTCTCTCTTTAGATATTTTATTTTCAAATTCTTTAATTTATTACTTTACACTTATTTTACTAATTCTTTTCTATTATTTTACGTTTTAGTACATATATTCTAAATTTTATATAATTATTTACATATAATTTATCAGCTATCTTCTAATATTTTATATTTAAGTCCGCACATTTAGGTTAATTAAATAATCCAAAATTAAAGCTATTTAAATAAATTCATTTAATAATTCGTATAAATATGTATAACACTTAAACAACTAAACCATAATATTAACTTTTCATTCAACTATAAAGATATATAAATCACATAAATCAATAATAAAAAATTGTAGTTAATTTATTTCAATAAATTTATCATACATTTCATTGTAAATTCTACTTTGACTTCAAATATCTACATTTAAAATTATCATAATTATTCACAAAATTTACCTCACTTTTCTTCTAATATTTTACTTTTCACCTTATATGTATCAATTAAATATGCGATCTAAATGTAAACTAATTAGATAATCCAACTAACTAATATTCGTTAATTCGTTTACTAATTTGTGAAAATATCAATACGTACACCATATTTATATTAACAAAATTTAAAAAAATGATTAATGTAAAGATACCTAAGTTACATAATTAAAGAACCTAAAGTGAATACATAAATATTAATAAATTCTTTTTTCACATTTCTCCCAATAAATTTATCATGAAATGCATTACAAAATTATATTTTTTGTACTTCGAATATCTACATTATAAATTTTATATAATCATTTACACCCTCCCTCAATTCCTTTACAATATTTTACATTTAAGGTCATATATTGTAATCAATTACATAACTTTAAAACTAATTATATAATTTCGCTATACAATTTTTCACCGATTTATCAAATAAGTATGATCAATATGAACCATATTCATATTAACAAAAATGATAAAAAAATCATTCAAATATATAAATACATCAATCACATAACATAAATTAAAGTCATAAATAATAATTATAAGTTTAAAGTTTTATTTATTTATATCAATATGTGTATCATGCATTGCATTGTAAAACCCTATTTTAACGTCAAAAACCTACATTTTGAATTTATCCAGTTAGTTACAAAACACTTCACTATATCACCTACCATTGTATATTAAAGTCGATATTTTCAAATTAATTATGTGATTTTGAATTTAAATTATTTAAATAAATTCAATTAATTGTTAATTCATCTAATAAATGCTAAGATATAACGGTTTCAATACGTATACCATATTCATATCAGGCACAAAGGTGATAAAATTAGTTTTTCATTTAAATACAAAGATATATACGTCACCTAACATAAATAACATGCATAAGCAATGTTTCCAAATTTAATATATTATTCGTATATCTAAATTTATTTATATTGTATTACATTGAAAAATTCCCTTTTTAGCTTCAAATACGTACATTTTAACAATTGTTTCCTAAACCGCCCTCAATTATTTTCTATTATTTTATATTTAAATGCATGTATTTAAACTACTTACGAAATCTCAAATTTAAATAATTTAAATAATTTCAATAAATATTTAGTGTATTCTTCTAATAAATCATAAAAATATGTCAGTTTTAACACACACACATTCACATTACAGAAAATTATAAGACTATTTTTTTATTCAACTATAAAGATATATAAATCACATAACATAAATTATAACAAATTAATTTGTAAATAAATTATAATTCTTTTATATTAAGAATTTAACATACATGTTACAAAATTATGTTTTAGCTTCAATATATCCACATCAAAATTATACAATTTTCCATGTATGTAAAATAATTACATAATTTATATTTGACTTATTTAAACAAATTTCGTTAGATAATATTTTTCGGTTCATCTAATAAATTACTAACATACGTCAGTTTCAACATGTATGTTATATCCATATTAGCAAAAATTGAATAAATTACTTTATTATTATTATTATTATATGTGTGTGTGCGCGCGCGCGCGCACTATACAACATAAATTACACAAACATAATACCAATTTTAATTTATAGTTCATTTATTTTCACTAAATTTATCAACATTATATAACGAAAATCTCATTTTAACATTAAAGATATAATATTATATTCTACAATATTACCGTGTGCAAGCACGGGTTACACGTTTAATAGTAAAGCAGAAGAAATTCAAGCTCTCTCATTCATTCTAGGAGTTTTCTTTACTCTCCTTAATTTTCTCTCGATATTTTAATTTTAAATTTTTGTAATTTATCACTTCATAATTATTCTACTAAACTTCTAATGCCATTTTATAATCAAATACATACTTTTAAAATTTTCTAAGGTCATTCACAGCTTTCTTAATTCTCTTCTAATATTTTACATTTAAGTCCATACAATTAAACTAATTACGTAATTAAAAATTCAAACCATTTGGAAAAATCAGTTATCTAACATTCGATAAATCATGTAAATTCTAAAATATGAAAATTTCAACAGTATACCATAGTAGCATCAACAAATTGGTAAAATAAAAATATTATTTGCATATAAAGATATATAAATCACATAGCATAAATTATATACATCAACAACAATAATAAATTTATTTTATAATTCGTTTATCTCAACGAAGTTATCATGTACTGCACTGAAAAATCATATTTTTAACTTTAAATACCTATATTTTAAATTCCCATGGTTACTTACAAACTCTTCATGATTCTCTTCTAATATTTTTTTACTCATATACATGTATTTAACCAAATATGTAATCTTTATGTTAAATCATTCAAATAAATTCAATTTACTAATATTTTATAATTCATCTAATAAATCTTAAAATATATATATCGATTTAAATATGCATACAACACATGCGCACGCGAAGATGATAAAATTGTTATTTTTATTCATATATAAAGATATATAGATCGCATAACATAAAATATAAACATAAACAATAATATATTTTTAATTTATAATTCATTTGTTTCAAAATAATATCATACATTTTTAGTATAAAATTTCATTTTTTTACCACTTTTAAATGATAAATTTATAATTTACAACATTGAGATGTGATGCACGGATTACTCTAATACAAATTAGGTTATATCAACATTCTCATTTTCAACATGATATTAAAACTTATTGAACTCACAACTCTAATTAGCGCAATATTTTTTGTTGCTGCAAATACTGAAGTTGTAAACATGACACTCCTACAATGACATGAAATTTATGATTAATTGCTAAGTTAAAAAAAGATTTACTAATTGAAATCTCGGATAATGAATAAAGTTCATTTCAGATAAGTTGATTGTAAGATATTTTTCTCAACTACAACTACATACAAAGCTCTTCTCATTTTTTCTCTCTTTCCAACATTCAGCTCCATATATCTAATTAGTTAAGCTGATCACTGATTTAAAATATTTAAATATATCCATTTACATAATATTCATTATTCTATTGTAAATCATTAAAATTACATATACATATTCATATTAATAGAAATGGAAAATTCAATTTTTTCCATCCATTTATATAAAAAATACTTGTATCACATAGCATCAACTATTTACATATATAATAATAGCTATTATATATATATACATACATATATATATATATATATATATATATATATATTAGCGATCTTTTTTCTTACATCTGAGTGTTGTATGTCATTTTAAATTATAATTTTTTTATTTCAACAAATTTATCATATAGTGCTTAAAAAAATCAATTTTTAACAATAATTAAAATTTAAATATTACTTTTTAACAACGTTACCGTGTGCAACGCACGAGTTACACACTAGTTTTATGAAATGATGAATCAGTAAAGGCATGTAGTAGCTGAAGACAGTGAAATGTGGAGAATATGCGACACATATTGGAAACGGGGTGTAACAATATATTTTAACAGAAAAGAATGCATATAATGTTATATGTTTAAAAAACAAAGGTAACAATGTATGGATGGAAGAAAAGCAGAGCTTTCAAAAATGGCAAACTTCGCTTATCATTCGTCTCCTTCTTTCTCTCATACAGTGTTGAATCATCCATTTCCTCCGTGCAAATATTTTAATTCAAATTTCAGGAATTGTTCTTTTATCGAAGCAAGTAGAGATTCGCGTCCCAGATTCCAATCTCAAATCTATCGATCTGCTTGGGTTCCCAAATGTAAAAGGAGTATTTTCTGTTTTAGATGCGGGGACAAAAATCATATGGCTAATGAATTTTGGAATCTGATTCGTTGCTTTAAGTATGGAGCAGATGGTCGCAAGAAGATGTCTTGTTCGTTAGATTCATAGCCTTTACCAAATTCAAATCCTTTATTCCTTATACAGAGCCTCTTTCCATGAAATCAATGAGTCTTAAAGAGCATCATTTCAATTTTGTTTTAGAATTCTTGAAGGTGAGAGATCTGTTTCTTAGGAATTGTGTAGGGAATAAAGAGGAGGGTTGTTTTCTTCTTAATAAACTGTTCTGGCATTTCGACTGCTTAACTGCTAATAATATTAGAAAATATCATAATGATAGGAATAGTAATGAGTTTTATTCTTTTGATTTTAGGAAAAAGATAATGTTTTTCAAGAAAGTGTGGATTCTCAGTGGTTCGAACATGTAGATTTCTATATGAGTGACTCTGGTATGGTTTGTCATGCTAACATTATGTTACTGGATCCTAATGTCAATGTTTTCTGTTCTTCTTGCCCAAAGTCAAGAGATAGAGTTTCTGATCTTTATGTTGCTTCTAATGTCAATGCTTCTTATGTTAGTTCAGTTGACAGTGATGATTCTGTTGATCTTGTGGTTGTTAAGATGTTTCAAATGAATTTTATTGATTCTTCTTCTTTGGATCCAATTCTTTCGAACCAAACATCAATAAACTTAGCTCGTTTCTACTGCTTCAAGATTATGTTGCTATAGAACATTTTTCTGATTGTTTCAACCTCTTGCAAGTGTTTGATGATAAGAGTCATGGTTGTTTCGTGGATGGAAGGCTTTTAGGCGATAAAGTGAATGAATTTTTGCTCAGTGATACAGCTAATGTACACAGGGATGTAACTTTAGAGAGCAGTGATTTGAGTAGAATTTCGTTGTTGGATAGGATGTCGCTTAGTGATTTTTCTGTTGTTGAGCTTAATAAGGATTATCAGGTTTCTAATGGCTGTGAGAAATTGGATTTTGTTTTATAGTGAAGGGTGTGGATCATGTTGTTGTATGCATTATTGAGCATTCTAACAGTACTTCATTGCATGGGATAATGTGGTCTTCCTAGTAGGGGTCTGCATAGTCGGTTAACCGAACTGATTGACTAATTTACCGACTTAACCGACCAACGTATACAGTTCAACTAACCGAATCGAAAATTAATTTAGATGGTTCATACTGATCGAATCGTTCAAATTTAACCGTGGTGAACCGTATATGTCAATCGGTTATCCGAACATTAACCGCATTTAACGGTTAAAAATTAATCGAAATTGATGAAACTAAAGTAAGCATATAAGGCAGTAACCGAGCAAGACAACAACTATACGGTACATATGTAACAACCCAAAGTTTAAGCTATGATAATTAATTAGTGAATTAATTAAATATTAAAATAAGTTTGTGAAATTTTCAGAATTTGACAACAGGAGTTGCACCGTTGTTTCCATAGCGATATTATGATCAATTTTCATATATAGATTGTTAAAATCCGAGTTAATATGAAGAAGATAAGCTAGAAACAAGAAACGAACAAAACGAGGAAAAAAAATATTTGTGTTAGGTCGACCCCCAAAGGGTTAGGCCGACCCCCAATGTAGTAGGGTCAAGCCCTACCCTATTTAGGTCGACCCGTTTGTTGTTTTGGCCGTGGAGTGGTCCAGGTTTGAGCGAATGACGGGTTTTGTGATTTTCTTCACATCCAGTGCGTTTGTGCTTCCATTCGACGGTTCCAATCAAGCCTATGACATGGTTGCACCAGATTTAATCTCCAAATCCAACAGTCCGAGATCCATAAGTAACACTATAAATAAAATCCTAAACCTAGCTATTTTACTCATTCAGAGTTTCTCTATCTGGTTTCATTGCCTAAGGCTGGACCCTAAAAGGAATATTTTTCCGAAGAGAAGATCTTTTTAATTAAAATATTTATACCCTTCAAGTGGATCCGGAAAGGCCAAAGGAAAGAGCTAAGGGCCACATGTAAGTGTTTAGTAATTATTTTATATTTTTAAGTAATTAAAAATAATATAGTTTCCAATAGTTGTAGTTTTTCTACAATTTTGGGATAACCTTTATGCAAGTTTATTTACAGTTTATTTTTAGTAAATTTTAGACTTGTTTTCCAGTCTATTTTCTTTTAGTTATTGTATTTCAGTTCTTTGTAATTATTTATTATTAATTATAGCTTTTCCAATTATTTACAGTTATTTACAGTATTTACAGTTATTTGCTGTTATCTACGTTCTTTTACATCTATACTACGTTGTGATTTCTTCTATAATAGTTAGTTTCTTTTTAATTTCCTTTTTACGCGAATGGAATAAATCGCAAATATGGACTAAAACATAAGAAAACTGAATTTACAGAAAAACGGACGTAAAATAAGAAGACTATAATAAATTGGACTTAGAATGAAATAAGAAAATTGAAGATATTTGCAAGCTTAGTTATAACATACAATTGTAACTAAAAAGAGAAAATAGAAGAAACAGCAAAAGTAGCTTATTTTTATACTTAGACCTTGAGTTAAGTTAATAAGCAGAATTATAACACACAAGTTATAATTAGAGATAACAGAAAAGGCTTATTTTAAGGCTTAAATAAGTTAATAAGCAAATAAAGCAGAAATAACAGAAGATGCTTATTTTAATAAACTTAGATCTTGGATTAAGTTAATAAGCAAGATATAGAAGATCGGTATTGGAGGCCCAACGGGGTAGTCTTTTATTGATATAGGAGATCTGTATTGTAGGCCCAACGGTGTAGTCCTTTACAGATATAGAGACTTATTTTTATATTAAGTTAATAAGCAAAGATAAAAGTAAGACTCGTACTTGCATCATTTCCTTTAGGACACGCTTATGCTGAAGTAGTGTTAAATAAGAGGTCAATAAATAGAAGTTCAAATCATGGGGATTTGGACAAGGGGTGCTACTAGATTTTGTTTGTTAGATAGGACCTGTACCAACAACATTCCCTTTAGTCAGACACAGGTGGTCTCACGATAGCACATGTGAGGCAAGGGAATGCTTATGCTGGAGCAGTGGTAAATAAGAGGTCAACAAGAGGGAGTAACAGATAGCACGAGCCAAATGGTGGTCGAGCGTGCGGCCTCAGTGTTTGCTGATAAGTCGTTATTGAGTTCCAAGCACTAAGTAGGTAACTATTGTGTTGGGACCAACAGGGTCTAGACCGCAGTTGTAGGTGTCTATTACGTAGGCACCAACATGGTCTTGTCCGCATCTTTTGCATAAGGGCCAACAGAGTCTAGTTCGAATTTTTTGCGAAGGGACCAACAGGGTCTAGTTTGCATCTTTTACATAGGGGCCAATGGGTCTAGTCCGTAGAAGGCACGGTAGGGATAGAAGGCCGATCAAAGGGTAGAATTAGGACTTCAGCCTAATTAAAGTAGGATTAGGGTTTAAGCCTAATCTAAGAAAAAAATGCATACAATCTAATTGAACTATCTAAGCAAAGCAAGCAAGTTAAACCGTATTTTTTTCCAGCTTTATCTTTTCTTTTATTTCCTTCTAAACTAGAATTGTTTCAAAGTTTATTATCTTTACCTTGCTTAAGAATACTAGTAATTACTTTCATTCATCAGACTTTTAGTCTGACCCACAACTCTATTTTCCATTTTTCCCCCTATAAGCCAGCAGAGATAGGGACAATAGATTTTGGATTCTCGGAGATTTCAGCTGTGGAGATTTTTCTTCGTGTATTCTACTTCTTCTTTTCAATTTCATTTGATGTGCCGGCGCTTGTTGAGAGGGATGGTTTTATGTATGTATACTGATATTGTGATTGAGATGATATTTTCATAAGACATATGTATTTGGTATTTTGAGACTTATTTTGGTTATAACTTACTTTACGAAGTTTGATTTTTAAATAAATTATTGTTTTAAATGTTTCCACTGTTTTATTTATTTTTTCTTGTAATCTTAGTCTATGTAAAGTTTTTAGCTATACGTATAACGCAGCATATCCTTCAGTGTGTCCTTTTGGGGTATGTTAAGGGGTATGGGGTGTAACATTTGGTATCAGAGTCTAAGGTTACAGGATTCGTCAAAATTTGTTTTGAAAGTAAAGAATTTTTCAAGATAGCTTGTTTTAAAAGTATTTTTTAGAAATAAACTCTTAGAAATAGTATGCAATTATAAAATAGTTTTTATAAAAATCCCCTCAAAGTCAAGTTCAACCTTCTTTCGTTTCTTTCAAGCTTAAATTCTCTTTTCTCTGCTTAATATGGCTAGCTGATTTCGTAGAGCTACAGTACTAGAGGTGCAAGGGCAAGCGTCCAATATAGCACCAGTAGGTGGAGATTCTTTTAATCCACCTGCAGCGGTCAATTTTTCTAAGCTATGCAAGGACTACGCTAGTCTAGAAGGCAGAACGTTTTCTGACACAGAGGATTTCAAGGAGACACGAGCTAGGCAGCTAAAGGAGAAGCTTAAAGAGGTTCCTAGATTAGAAAGCTCTAAGAAGCCGTGGTGGAAGAACAAGAAGGATAAGGACAAGGGGAGAGAAGAAGGACCTCAGAAGCGTATCAGGAAAAGCATAAAATGTCATAGCTGTGGACTGGTTGGTCATTACGCAAAGGACTACAAGAAGGTGTTACAAATAAAGAGAAGGTGTTATAGTTGTGGACCGTTTGGTCACCTTAGTAGAGCTTGTCCTCGGAGAACGAGAAAGAGAGCAGGCGTACCTATAGCGTAAGTATAGGCTTTGGAAGCAGCACATTCAAGTAGTGGAGGGGATCGAGGTAGGAGAATCTCTACAGAAGATTGATTTCTATTTCAATTTTTTCTTATTCGAGCTCTTTTTGACTCGGGGCATCACATTCTTTTCATTCCTAGTTTCTTAATTGATTGTTTGCACTTAGATATCTCCTTAGTAGTAGACCCCATAGTTGTTTCAAACCCCATAACAGGATCGACACATTTATCCATGATTTGTAAGGGTTTAAAAGTTTTTATCCTAGGCGTAAAGTTTGATTGGGATGCCTATGTATTGGGATTTTTAGGGTATGGGATGCTTTTGGGAATGGATTGGCTATCCATACATGGAGCGATATTGGACTGCGAAAGGAGAGTCGTTAGACTAGAGACATGTAGCGGTATGACTCTTGAGGTTTCTTGCGACCCACAGGGGTCGGTCATGTTGAGCTTCCTTTATTCCCTCGATTCATCATCAACAGAGTTAGATTCAGTTCCCGTCATCAGAGATTTCACGAACGTCTTTGAGTAGGTTATAGGACTACCCCCTAAGAGAAAGACCGACTTTAGGATCTATATGAATGACAAGTCAGTGGAATTACCCGTGAGACATATGGCACCTAGGGAGAGTAGGGAGTTGAATAAACTCATAAAGAAGAACCATTACCCACTTCTTAGGATAGATGATCTTTTCGAATAGTTAGCTAGCTCCTCTGTATTTTCTCAGCTAGATTTAACTACTGGATTTCATCAGCTTAGGGTCGCTGACGATAGCATTGATGATATATCATTTAGGACACCCGATAGTTTTTTTGAGTAATTGGTTATGCCATTTGGGCAAACCAACCCCGCAACATATTTTTTAGATTTGATGAGCTGTGTTTTTGGAAATTTCCTAAATAAGTTTGTAGTAATGTTCGTAGATGATATTCGTTTAGAGGAGGTTCTTCGTACACTTCATTTTCATCAGTTGAAGGCAAAATTCTTGAAGCGGCACTTTTGGCATAAGGAAGTGCATTTCTTGGGGCACAGAGAAGGCTTACACATGGTAGGAGTTTGAGAAACGGTTTTGTACGTTCAGGTTCAGATTGTGGAAATCCAAAGAGAGGTAAGCAAAGATTGAAGATGTACAATGGATTCCATTGATAAAAATGAAGAAAGCCCATGTGTAGGTAATTGCAAAAAATTATAATTGTTTCAGATAAGTGGATTTGACGGCAATGCCTTAAAATAAATATAAGCATAAAATAGGAATAGGAATAAAAGGGCTTAGTTGGGAAATGAGATTTCCAAGGTTTAGAAAGGGTACTCCTAGGATAGTAAGAAGAGAATCCACTTTATGCCCAGCCCAATAAAATGAAATTGTTAGAACTGAAAGTTTGAAAACAATACAACTGCTAATATATTTAGGAAAGTAAATATTGGGTTATTGAAAAAGAAAAAAAAGTGGTATGAAATTTAAATTGGTTTATATATGGTGTAAATTTTGAAGTGAAATTCTTTTAGAATTGTAGAGCGTAAATGGCTCGCTAGTTTCTTTGAAAGTAAACAAAGATTTTAAATATAAAAACCTAGAGTGTGCTAAGTATCGGAAACATAGGTTACATCATTTATGGTTGTAATAGTTGTTTTCGTGAAAAATAAGGGGAGCATAGACTATAACACTATTTCTATAGTAGGTGACTCCCAAGGAAAATGTTTTTTCATAGTATGTGATATTTATTAGTATTTATTTTAATTAAATCCATACACTAGTATTTTTGGGTTGTAGTAACAGTGTTTTATGCAACAACTTTTTTGACCCAAATAAAAATGTACTTTGAAAATAATTTCTGCGTATAATAAAAAGTGGTTTGTTAGTACACTTATTATTATAAGTATGAGGAAATGTTTTATAGTTATGGATATATTAAAACAGTTTTGAAAATGAGTTTTCTTGAAAAGAAAAGTGTAGGTTAAATATTATGAATTAATAAATTTCATAGAAATTGACTATTGTAAGAGAATATATATTAAACATACTTTAATCTGTTGGAACGAAATGAATAATGATAAAAATTTCTATGAAACCAAATTATAAATAAAGATGCTTTGTGCAAGTTATAAGGAATACATGAAAAAGATATGTAAGGTATGGGAAGCACCATATATTGTATAGCCTATTTCGAAGAAACATATAATAAGTTCCTTGTAATTTCACATAAACATGTAGTCCTCTTTTAAAGGATTCATGGAAGATTTTAGCGTTAATAGTTTCTTATAAAAGGAAGTACTTCCAATATATTAAGGTATAAAACCATTAGGTGTGATAAGATGTGTAATGATTAGAGACAGTGTTAGTTAGGAGAGATATTATAGAAAGCCTTCGTAGTAAGTTAAGAACTCCTCCAAGGTTAGGTAATTGGATAGTTAAGGGGTTTTTAATTGTTCTTATCTACTCCATTTTTTTGCAAAATTGAAAATCTATTAAAAGAAGCTGTTTTGAAAACAAGTGAGGAAATTTTAAAGATATTTTAAAAGAGAAATTGTTTGGTGAAAAAGTAAATAAGTTTTTGAAAGCGAAAAATTTATTAACGGTTAAATTTAAAAAAAATCCCTATTTTTATAAAAAGCTGTAAGGATACAAGTCTAGAAAGAAAAATGTTAAGTAACCAAGTACCTTTGAATTTAATGAAAATTTGAAATCAACACTTTTTAAAGGCAATTTTTTTTAGGATTTGATGTTTTAAAAAATTCAAAAGCTTTAGTTTTTGAGATACCAAGCCAAACTTTTAAATATGGAGGAGGTAGGAATTATTTCCTAGATGTGAAGGAAAAAGTGTAAAGCTATATAAGAGATAGCAGTAATTACTTTTACAAGTAACAATAGAAGATTCCGTTGAGTGTAGAGGACACTAGTGAGAACCTAGGATTGTTGTTTCATATGTGTATATTATAGTAAGGTGATATTAGTAAGTAGTAAGATACACGTTGTTGAGGACGTGTCTTCTTGATTTGATTCGGAGAAAATGCGTACCTCTTATCCACATCTCTTTGATAGTAAAATTTTGAATTTTCTATTTCCATCTTTAGTTTTGAATAGGTTCTTTCCTTTATTATCCTTTGGAAGGGTAGAACTTAGGATTTAACCTATGGATGGTAGTATTTGATATAAACATGTTGTTAGAACATGTTATGTATGATAGATACTAGTGGTTGCAAGTGGTTGCTAATGGATGCATATACTTACATTAGACACTATTATCTCTTAAGGATCGGCCTAACTAGGACACTAGAGCATATGCATAATTGTACTACATAGTAGATAGTTTAACGGATCCTTAGGAGATGTGAATCCCGAACATCCCTTAAGTTACTGCACTCACGTGAGACACTAGATAGGAGATATCAAACCCCGTAAACATCTCTGACGCCGTTCCACTCATATTTATTTACCGTTGATTTAACTTTCATAAGATCTTTTAGTTCTGACTCGAGTGTTTTGTCTTTTCAATTCGCTCGGGTCAGCCTGACATTTCAGAATTTGAAGACCTTATTTCTGGAGGACGAATACGAAGAATTTATTATTATTATTTATTATATTATGTCACTGCTTCATACTATTCCGCTGCATTGTTATTTATTTATCTTTGATATGTGTAACTCTGATTCTGTGTTGTATAAGTATAATCAATTGTTTTGTAAACAGCTTCATGAACTATTATTTGATTATTATATTTTGTCATTACGCTGCAAGATTCTTTTTTTTCTTTTTTTTTACAGTTGGTATCAGAGCTTTGGTTTAGCGATAAACCTTAGCTTTGTGGGGTCTTAATCTTTATTAATAGGGTAGTAATACCTTATGATGAGTCGCTGAGAGTATATATAAGAGATCGTATTTGTTAGTGTTATAAAATGTTTTTAAGTTGTGTTAATTTGTTCCATTTTGTACTTATAAATTATGGTTGGTGCATGGGACGCTATGATATCGATAAGGATTTCTAAACGCTTAGTAGGACAGACCAACACAATATTTGTTTTGAAATATACGTGAATAAAATAATTTTGCCTATTATATATTTTGTATATAAAATAATAATTTTATAAATGGTATATATTTGGTTGTAATATGTTGGTTGTTAGGTAGTGAAATTTATAATATTGGTTGGGAATAAGATTTGAAAATAAAATAAATGAAAATTGGAAATTTAGAACTTAAATTCCGGGATTTTTGGAGATTTCTTTTGAATGATTTTGAAATATAATGGTAATTTTATTTGAAAGTATTTTCTGATATAAATATTTCAATATAATTCTGACGAATTGGTTTAAAGAAATTTTGGAAAGAAATAAGTTCTGTACTCCCCTCTCTGTCGTTGCAAAATAATTTCAGTGATGAGTGCACGCATCATCGGCATTCATCTTCGAGTTTCAAAGTGGGAAGGCTGTTGTAGTAGTTTACTACACATTTGTTTCGATAATAAATATTAAATTTTATTTCTAAATATGATTTGGTATATATATAAAGGTATAGTTATATATTATTTTAAATGATTTGAAATGGAACCCGATATTTAGTTCTTAAATTTCCATAAATTAGAGGTTTTAATTATTGAAAATGAAATGAAAATTCTAACTATTTAATAATTGTAACTTCTATATTGGAATAAGAAATTAAATATTAAATTATAGCTGAAGTATATAAGAAATGTGAAAGTTGTAACCAATAAATAAAAAGGATATGGAAATGAGAAATGTTAACTATCGAACATTAAGTTAATTAAAATAAATGAGATAAATTTGTGTAACTTTCAATTACATTCTTAAATACATAAGTATAACTTACCAAAATATTAAGAGTTGAAATGTTAAAAGAAAATGCAATGGAAATTTTTACAAGTAAAACTTCTGTAATGGAAGTGTTCAATGAATTTCTTTTATAAATAAGAATTTGATGTTATAGTTGTTATAAACTTAAGTTATAATTTAAATTTTACTATAATAAATGTGATAGAAAGTAAGTACTGTAAGTAGGTAATTATAGACTTAAGTTAATAAATTGATATGCTAAGAAATTGAATTGAACACGAATACTATAAATAAATGAATGTATATAGATGTAATTAAGTAACGAATGAATGGAAATTGAACTTTTGTAAACAATATATGTAAAATTAAGAAATAAATGTAAACTTAAGCAATGAGTCATTTTGTAAATGATATGAAAAGAAATAGGTTAACATAAACCTAGATAATGTTTGGAATTTTTTGTTGTTTTGGTGTATGATTTGTTTGGGATAGAATACTTCAAATTGTTAAGATTATGAACAATCTATTGAGTTTTACCTAAACTGTTGAGTAAATGGTGCACTCAGCAGTTTATTTGTCATTTTTGGCAGTTAAAATTTTTGGAACCCGAACAAACCATTTGTTTGTTTGCTATGGATGGATAGTTGATTTTGTTGATCTCATATGATGATTGTATGCTGTGGTTGCAAGTGATAGTTGTTTTATATTGATTTATTTGTTAGAAGTTGAAACAAATTTAAAAAAATCATTTTGTATAATTATTAATTTCTTTTGGATTATATAATTAAAATACAGGTTATGGAAGCAATAGCTACTGCTTTTGGTTTCACAAATGAGCGTTAATTGCTTGTCAAACAGGTACGTTTTCGGATTACGGTTTTATAGCGATATTAAATTGTTTTCCCCGTTGTTGGGATATTATTTTGAAAAATTATGATATATATTGTTTTATTGATATTATAATTTTTTCCGAGCCTCTCCGTACAAAGGAGACTCTACCAAAAATTTTCATAATTTTTAGACTTAGAAATTTCTCTGAAATGTTTTCCAAACTCTTGTTAACTTGAAAACAAAAGATTTAATTGTTTATAAATTTAATATTTTGAATAAGATATATTGGTTACTTAATTCTTTCTATTCCCTTCTTGTGACGCCCCACCTCTATGCTCACAATAACAAAGAGTATTAAAGGAAATACTGTCCGTTATCACGAAGAATAAGGCTGGATAGGATCGGCCATCCGCAGTTAGGCCTTACACTAGTATTGGTTATCTCGATAGGAGTGGTATATATTTTTATTTTTCATCTCTTATTTATTTACTCCCATCGACATACCCAATTCCAATATAAAACGAACTACGATGGTTCATAATAGTTTAGGACAATAAATATAATAATAACACAGATCATATAAATGCGAAACACAGATAAAACAAAAAGTCTCATACATATAATAACTGATGTCAGTTACAATACATGTGATACATTACATATGATACAACTACAACTGTCGACTCAGGAAGTTACATATACAAGTACATTATCGACTAATGTACATGAATACATATTAACCTATACTATGACATGACAACTCCCAAAAGATAAGAAAAGTCTTCATAGCTCAAACAGCAACCCAAAGCAAGATATCTACAACCTGAAATAACTCGGGTCTGACCCGAGTATTAAATTCAAAAGAAAATAATACACGGGTAAGTCTAATTCAAATTCAGTTATTTGTGCACAGAAGTAATAATAATTAAATAACAATTAGACGACAGTCAAAATAAATTCATCTATTCAATCCTTTAATAAAGAAATCGGATAACGGTAATTATAATGCATAACAGCATTAACAACAAATCAACAAATTCCAAAATATTGAATTGAAAAACAATTCAAGTAATTGTAACATCACTTAAAAACATCAATTCAGGTAGAGCTGCAGTACACGCAAGCGTGTAATGCCTCGCCACTACAACATGCATTACACAAAAGATCAACGCATCAAGAGCAAAAGAAATACCAATTAAAAATCGATACTGTATGGCTGCAGTTCACGCTTGCGTGCACTGCCGTGCCACTACAGTGATGATGTACACAATGAAAATTCACAAACGAAAACAAGGTCAAGCCCGAAATACCGGATTCAACTCAAGTGAATTCGAAAAACAAATCCAATTGCATCAATGCAATGCAAACTAACAAGGGTAAGACTGCATACAAACGAGACTGCAGTCACCATAAGAATGCCACAGTTCAAGTTCCAAAATGTCAAGAAAAGATGACAACCGTGGTACAACTACAGGAAAACAGCAAATCTGAAGGTGAGAGCACTAAGGATATGGCACCACAACACACAATAGAAAAAAAAAACGCAGGGCAACTTTACTTGAAATAATGTCACCAGTGAAGCACAGTGACCAAATGCAAATGAATACAAAGCATCAATGCAATGTATCAGATTCCAGTACAAAGACAGTGGACAGAGCCTGCATTTAAAGCAACCAGGCCTGACTGGTAGGTTCATACATGAACCATAATTCAATATCAAACCAAACTACACAGGAGTTTAATGCACATAACCTAAATGAACCAGATCCTATAATGAACAGGTGGAAATGGCCACAACGTCAATGAACAGAGAAAATATCAGCAAGTGGTACAAGACTGAACCAGACAAATGCAACTGAGTTCAAGTGTATGGCACAACATGAACTCGATGCAGTGCAACTACATGATGGCCAGACCAGATTAGTGTGACAACAAGTACTAGCTCCACCAAGTCAAGTGGATAACCAGAGTGGCAATGCATACTACAGGTCATGGTAACATGAATGTATAATCACACATGTATAAAATTAACTTACAGGGATATAAAACCAACAATGTACATAGTGGCCAGTATATCTACCCCAGACTTCGATGCATATACATGAAGGCAGTGCTGAAGTCAGGTAATGGTAAAGTCAAAGCCTAAAGAGAACAATGCAAGCGCAGACAAATGAACACAGTGAAACATACATAGGCAATGCCCATATAAACATGTGTAACCACAAACCATATAGTGATACAGGAACGAGCAATGAAGCAAAGCAACACTAACATCAATAAATGAAACAACATAATGCATCATTGAGACAAGACCAAAGTACAGGCAACATGAGACAGGCCAGAGTAATAACTCAGCATGTACAAGGCAACTGCACAAGTAACCAGACGTAAAACAGTGATGTACACAGGGAACACAATACAAAGAAGCAACCAAGCTTAAAATGACCGTTTTCAAGGCAGTTTAGTAAAGCCAGAGATTCACAGAACAGAATCAAGTTAAAATTAATGGACCGTGGCCAACAAGTATGCTGCAAGTTCAAAAAAAAAAGGACAACTTCGAAGTTATCACTGAAAGCAATTGCTAAACCAAGCAAACTATCATTTAAAGTATTTTCGCAAAACCAACATAATTAATTCAAGTGACCAAAGTCGACAGGAATCGAATCATGGTGGTCGTGAACGAACTCAATATCGTCAACCCAAAATCGAACAGTGATGACCACGAAAGACGACAGTTCAAAATCAACACCATGAAATCAAGAAATCAAATTATCCAAAACTGATAAAGTCAGAGAAGTCGTTAACATCCAACCAACGGCGAGTGGCCCAGATAAATAAATAGACGCATTCAAATGATTTGTACGAACGAAAATCAAAGCAACAGCCGAAATCACAAAGACGAATTCAAATCAAATATCAGACGAACGAAAATAGGGGGATTCAAACCCTACAACCTAAGATTTGAACTAGATATGAGTAATTAAAATTACTCACCTTTGATTCGACGAGCAAGCAACGAAACCCATCATTCGATCGAGCAAATCGAAGTCGGCGACTCAATTTCAAAAGCCCAAATTCGCATCGGAACGAATGAAAATGAGCAGCCTCCATTTTTTTTCTTTCGTACGTTTTATTTTGATCTAGGGTTTGCAATTGAAAAAAATGAAAGAAATGGGAGCGGGTAAAGATCATTATCACGGCCACAAAAAAAGAAGTGGGCCAATTAAATTTTAAAGCCCGCCTAACCTCTTAGAAATTATTAAAAGAATTTTAACCCACTTAAAAACTCCAAATAGCATTTAACAACCAATTAAATCGTCATTAGACGATCATTAATTGTTATAAAATTCCAGGTTGTTACAGACTCCCCTCCTTATAAAAATTGCATCCCCGCAATCTTCATATATAAAGTCGTCGGTAACAATTATTTTTTTAACATAATCTGGTTAAGCTAGAAAAATAAAGTCGGGAATACAAACGCCAAAGAAATCTTTTAATTTCAATAAAAGAAATTCACAACTTCTCAATAAAATCTAACTATCAAATAGATAATCAGAAAACAACAAAACTGAATAAATGCAATTATCAACAATATTCAATTATCAATTAGATAATTAGAATATAGAAATCACAAACAACAATATCTAATTATCGATACGACAATTAGAAAACAGCAAAATCTAATTATCAACAAAGGTAATTAGAAAACATGAACTTCATAATCAGCAAACTCTAACTATCAACAGAGATAGATAGAAAACAACAATTCAATATAACCAACATAATCTAGAATCAATTAGAGACTAGAAAATCTTATAATCAGCAAAATTAGCAATTATCTAATTATCAAAAACGATAATCAGAAATCTCAAATCAACAAATATTCAATTATCACAAACGATAATCAAATCTCAAATCAACAAATACTTAATTATCAAAAACGATAATTAGAAACACATATATTCGATTATCAAAAACGATAATCAAAAATCTCAAATATCTAATTATCAAAAACGATAATTAGAAATAACAAATATTCGATTATCAAAAACGATAATAAAAAATCTCAAATATCTAATTATCAAAAACGATAATTAGAAACAACATATTTTCGATTATCAAAAACGATAATCAAAAATCTCAAATATCTAATTATCAAAAACGCTAATTAGAAACAATAAGTATTCGATTATCAAAAACGATAATCAAAAATCTCAAATATCTAATTATCAAAAACGATAATTAGAAACAACATATATTCGATTATCAAAAACGATAATCAAAAATCTCAAATATCTAATTATCAAAAACGATAATTAGAAACAACCAATATTCGATTATCAAAAACGATAATCAAAAATCTCAAATATCTAATTATCAAAAACAATAATTAGAAACAACAAATATTCGATTATCAAAAACGATAATAAAAAATCTCAAATATCTAATTATCAAAAACGATAATTAGAAACAACAAATATTCGATTATCAAAAACGATAATCAAAAATCTCAAATATCTAATTATCAAAAACGATAATTAGAAACAACAAATATTCGATTATCTAAAATATCAAATATCTAATTATCAAAAACGATAATTAGAAACAACAAATATTCGATTATCAAAAACGATAATCAAAAATCTCAAATATCTAATTATCAAAAACGATAATTAGAAACAACAAATATTCGATTATCAAAAACGATAATCAAAAATCTCAAATATCTAATTATCAAAAATGATAATTAGAAACAACATATATTCGATTATCAAAAACGATAATCAAAAATCTCAAATACTTAATTATCAAAAACGATAATTAGAAACAACAAATATTCGATTATCAAAAACGATAATCAAAAATCTCAAATATCTAATTATCAAAAACGATAATTAGAAACAACAAATATTCGATTATCAAAAACGATAATCAAAAATCTCAAATATCTAATTATTAAAAATGATAATTAGAAACAACATATATTCGATTATCAAAAACGATAATCAAAAATCTCAAATATCTAATTATCAAAAACGATAATTAGAAACAACATATATTCGATTATCAAAACGATAATCAAATCAACAAATATTCGATTATCAAAAACGATAATCAAATCAACAAATATTCGATTATCAAAAATGATAATCAAATCAACAAATATTCGATTACCAAAAACGATAATCAAAAATCTCAAATATCTAATTATCACAAGCGATAATCAGAAACAACAAATATCCGATTATCAAAAACGATAATCAGAACTCGTAACATCAAATATCTAATTACCACAAGCGATAATCAGAAACAACAAATATCCGATTATCAAAAACGATAATCAGAACTCATAACATCAAATATCTAACGACCTGCAGATAATTAGATTCAACAAATATCTAGAAATCAATTAAGATACTCTAGAAAATCAACATAAAAGGTGGATCGATCTCATCATATGGCGAGTTTTAGCTACGCCGCACGTGCATCTCATATGGCCGAAGCCTACCAAGTACTGTCATCATAATTTTGGCGCCCATCATACGACCCGAAGGTCCAACATATGACCCGAAGGTCTGGTACTGGTATTTGACCCGAATGTCCATCATATGACCCGAAGGTCCATCATAGTGGCTCGAAAGCACACGAAAATCATCAAATATTTCAATTAACGAGCCCGGAATTAACCAAAATAGCAAACGCACATGTCCCATAACCACGAGTTTTACTAAATCGTTTAATTCTCTTCATCGTTTCCTTGAAAGTGCAAAATTGTGTATTCCAAAAATAACATTTCACATTCTCGAACGGACAAGTCCGGAATTAAGCGAATCAGTAAAAGAAAGGGGTCATAATCCTCGATTTTGCTGAAACGTTTAAATCACTTCCTCATTCTTTTGAAAGTGCAAACTGTAAATTTTTGAAAACAATTTCATTAATTTTATAAAAGTAATAATTTACATTCTCAAACGAACAAGTTCGGAATTAAGCGAATCAGTAAAAAAAAAGGGTCATAATCCTCGATTTTGCTGAAACGTTTAAATCGCTTCCTCATTCTTTTGAAAACGTAAACTGAAATTTTTTGAAAAACAATTTTATTTTTAAAACGATTTGCAAATTCATGATAAAAACATCAACATTAGTGACAATTTCGATAAGAAAATTGTACTTCTCAAAACACCGTAGAAACGGATCTCAAAATCAGCATTGCGGGATAATCGCTTGAAAATCCACTTTAAAATATGACGGATACTGAAGTCAAAGCGACAGTAATTTCTAAACGTCAAAATCTCATCAAAATAATTTGCATCAAAATATAACATCAGAGAATTTTCATTCATCAAAATGTCAACAAAACACCATGCTTCAAAAATTTAGCATCGACGTAAAAATTCCGTTGTAACAATAACGGCAACAAAATACATTTAGAACCAAACATCGATTCAACGTAAAAATAATGCAGTAACGTGCAACATAAATTTGCACGTATACCGCAAAATGAACAAATAAATCATTCAAATATATCTTCAATGAAGATAATTCAAAACAGCAGAAATCTCAACAAAATCACATAACTGCAACTGCTTCGAATTCTCAAATTGGATTCGAAATTTTCAAAGAAAACAAATTAAACATAGCTATGTAAACAACAAATGAAATTTATTTCAATTTCATATTTTGACTTTTAAATCTAAAGGTTATCAGCCGTACTCAGCGAAGACAGTCACTGTTTCCCCTGCGCACTCTGATAAACAGAACACACTCAATCAAATCATCAAACATAATTTCACTTTTTTATTTTTAAATAAAGATATTTTAAACTTTCAACATATTTTCAAAACTTTAGTTTTGATTCAAAGCACAAATAAAACATCGACAAATAGTTGTAACACATGTTCCATCTAAGTTATGTTTTATATTATGTTCATAAACCCCAAGCTCTGATACCAACTGTGACGCCCCACCTCTATGCTCACAATAACAAAGAGTATTAAAGGAAATACTGTCCGTTATCACGAAGAATAAGGCTGGATAGGAGCGGTCATCTGTAGTTAGGTCTTACACTAGTATTGGTTATCTCGATAGGAGTGGTATATATTTTTATTTTTCATCTCTTATTTATTTACTCACATCGACATACCCAATTCTAATATAAAACAAACTACGATGGTTCATAATAGTTTAGGACAATAAATATAATAATAACACAGATCATATAAATGCGGAACACAGATAAAACAAAAAGTCTCATATATATAATAATTGATGTCAGTTACAATACATGTGATACAGTACATATGATACATCTACAATTGTCGACTCAGGAAGTTACATATACAAGCACATTATCGACTAATATACATGAATACATGTCAATCTATACTATGACACGACAACTCCCAAAAGATAAGAAAAGTCTTCATAGCTCAAACAGCAACCCAAAGCAAGATATCTACAACCTGAAATAACTCGGGTCTGACCCGAGTATTAAATTCAAAAGAAAATAATACACGAGTCAGTCTAATTCAAACTCAGTTATTAGTGCACAGAAGAATTAATAACTAAATAACAATTAGACGACAGTCAAAATAAATTCATCTATTCAATCCTTTAATAAAGAAATCGGATAACGGTAATTATAATGCATAACAGCATTAACAACAAATCAGCAAATTACAAAATATTGAACTGAACAAAACAATTCAAGTAATTGTAACATCACTTAAAAACATCAATTCAGGTAGGGCTGCAGTACACGCAAGCGTGTAATGCCTCGCCACTACAACATGCATTACACAAAAGATCAACGCATCAAGAGCAAAAGAAATACCAATTAAAAATCGATACCGTGTGGCTGCAGTTCACGCTTGCGTGCACTGCCTTGCCACTACAGTGATGATGTACACAATGAAAATTCACAAACGAAAACAAGGTCAAGCCCGAATTACCGGATTCAACTCAAGTGAATTCGAAAACAAATCCAATTGCATCAATGCAATGCAAATCAACAAGGGTAAGACTGCATACAAACGAGACTGCAGTCACCATAAGAATGCCACAGTTCAAGTTCCAAAATGTTAAGAAATATGACAACAGTGGTACAACTACAGGAAGACAGCAAACTGAAGGTGAGAGCACCAAGGATATGGCACCACAACACACAATAGAAGAAAAAAAAAACATAGAGCAACTTTACTTGAAATAATGTCACCAGTGAAGCACAGTGACCAAATGCAAATGAATACAAAGCATCAATGCAATGTATCAGATTCGAGAACAAAGACAGTGGACAGAGCCTGCATTTGAAGCAACCAGGCCTGACTGGTAGGTTCAGACATGAACCATAATTCAATATCAAACCAAACTACACAAGAGATCAATGCACATAACCTAAATGAACCAGGTCCTATATTGAACAAGTAGAAATGGCCACAGCGTCAATGAACAGAGAAAATATCAGCAAGTGGTACAAGACTGAACCAGACAAATGCAACTGAGTTCAAGTGTATGGCACAACATGAACTCGATGCAGTGCAACTACATGATGGCCAGACCAGATTAGTGTGACAACAAGTACTAGCTCCACCAAGTCAAGTGGATAACCAGAGTGGCAATGCGTACTACAGGCCATGGTAACATGAATGTATAATCACACATGTATATATAAAATTAACTTACAGGGATATAAAACCAACAATGTACATAGTGGCCAGTATATCTACCCCAGACTTCGATGCATATACATGAAGGCAGTGCTGAAGTCAGGTAATGGTAAAGTCAAAGCCTAAAGAGAACAATGCAAGCGCAGACAAATGAACACAGTGAAACATACATAGGCAGTGCCCATATAAACATGTGTAACCACAAACCATATAGTGATACAGGAACGTGCAGTGAAGCAAAGCAACACTAACATCAATAAAAGAAACAACATAATGCATCATTGAGACAAGACCAAAGTACAGGCAACATGAGATAGGCCAGAGTAATAACTCAGCATGTACAAAGCAACTGCACAAGTAACCAGACGTAAAACAGTGATGTACACAGGGAACACAATACAAAGAAGCAACCAAGCTTAAAATGACCGTGTTCAAGGCAGTTAAGTAAAGCCAGAGATTCACAGAACAGAATCAAGTTAAAATCAATGGACCGTGGCCAACAAGTATGCCGCAAGTTCAAAAAAAAAAACTTCGAAGTTATCACTGAAAGCAATTGCTAAACCAAGCAAACTATCATCTAAAGTATTTTCGCAAAACCAACATAATTAATTCAAGTGACCAAAGTCGACAGGAATCGAATCATGGTGGTCGTGAACGAACTCAATATCGTCAATCCAAAATCAAACAGTGATGACCACGAAAGACGACAGTTCAAAATCAACACCATGAAATCAAGAAATCAAATTATCCAAAACTGATAAAGTCAGAGAAGTCGTCAACATCCAACCAACGGCGAGTGTCCCAGATAAATAAATAGACGCATTCAAATGATTTGTACGAACGAAAATCAAAGCAACAGCCGAAATCACAAAGACGAATTCAAATCAAATATCAGACGAACGAAAATAAGGGGATTCAAACCCTACAACCTAAGATTTGAACTAGATGTGAGTAATTAAAATTACTCACCTTTGATTCGACGAGCAAGCAACGAAACCCATCATTCGATCGAGCAAATCGAAGTCGGCGACTCAATTTCAAAAGCCCTAATTCGCATCGGAACGAATGAAAATGAGCAGCCTCCATTTTTTTTTCTTTCGTATGTTTTATTTTAATCTAGGGTTTGCAATTGAAAAAAAATGAAAGAAAGGGGAGCGGGTAAAGATCATTATCACGGCCACAAATCAAAAAGAAGCGGGACAATTAAATTTTAAAGCCCGCCTAACCACTTAGAAATTATTAAAAGAATTTTAACCCACTTAAAAACTCCAAATAGCATTTAACAACCAATTAAATCGTCATTAGACGATAATTAATTGTTATAAAATTCCGAGTTGTTACACTTCTTTTCTCTTTTCGAGAACGAAAAGTTTAGAGTGAGGGAGAGTGTAACGACCCGTAATTTTCGATGATTTAAATTTGTTAATTTAACAAGATATTGGTAATTAAATGTGGAAGAAATAAAATCTGTAATTTAACGATGAAATGAATACTGAAATGAAGGAACAAATGATAATTAAAGTTAATAATTAACAATTTGAATGAAATACAATTAATTCAAATAATGTAAATTGTTATACTAGGTTATAAATTGATATAAGAAAACAAATGAAAACATTGAATTGATAATTGAAATAGTATGAAATAAATGACCATTGAATAAAATTTGGGTTATACAAGAATTGTAACATTTGTTTGTGAATAATGAATTCATAAGTGATTAAAAGTTATAGCGACGATTGATGTAATTTACCTGTTCATTTGGTCTATAAAATTAAAATGGGAAACCAATTAAACTTAAATGAATTTAATGTTACATTTATGAGATTTTGACAACAATTTCAAAATGGGGATGTAATAAAAGAATGGAACCAAGATAAAAATAATTAATTGAGATTTTTAAATTTTAATTAATGTCTAAAATTGACAAAATTTCAATATAATCGAAATATAGTCATTAATACAAATAAAAGATGGGAATTGGAATATATTATTGTAATGAAATATAAAACAATATAAAACCTTGTCTATAGAATAACAACTGATTTGAGTATAAAGATTGTGTAACGACCCGTAAGTTTTCAATAATTAAATTTTTGATTTAATAAAATTTTGGTAATTTAATATTGAAGGAAATAAAAAATTAGTGAATTGTTATTGAAAATAATAACTAGAATGAATTGCAACAGTATAAATGTAAGCTAATTATTAATAAGTTGAATATAATTCCAATAAATAAAATAATGTCAATGTTATACTTGGTTATAAATTGAAATGTAAGAAAACAAATGTAAATATTTAATTAGCTAATGAAATAATAATATAATTAATGGTAATTGAACAAAATTAGTATTGTATAAGAATTGTAACATTTGTGTGTAAATATGAATTTATAAGTGTGATTTAAAGTCAATAGTAATAATTAATATACGTTAGCTATTTAATTAGCCTATTATATTAAATTTGAAACCAATTGCAATAAATGTAATTAAGTATTATGTTAATGTAAATTTAGGTAATATGTGGAATAATGTAAATTTTATTCATAGAGTAATAATGCATTTGATAAAAAGAATGAAATCAAGATGAATAAATAAATTGGGAGCATAAATTTTAATAAATATGTGCATTGATTTGTAGCGGGATATAAAAGGTAATTAATAATTTGAAGGTTGATTTATTAATAAAATAATGTGAAATGGATGGAAATGGAATAAGTGTAGTGTAATGAGAGTTGTTGTGATAATTATTTGTAAAGAATTAACTTACAAATGTTATAAAATGTATAATGGTGACAATTGGTGTTGTTACCATTAAACTATCAATTTCAAATAAATGTAATTAAATGTTACATTAATGATAATTAATACAATAACGGGAAGTGTGAATGTAATAAAATAAATAGAAATGTAAATGTAATCATAAGGTAATAATTATGTTAATAAAAGAATGAAGCTGAAATAATTAATTGAGACTTTAAATTTTAATTAATGTGTACATTTGAAAAGTTTCAATATAAGTGGAAATATAATAGTTAATACAATTAAAGATGGAAATTGGAGCATACTAATGTAATGTAAGACAAACTACTATTAACTAGGTTAATTGAGTAATAATGATTGAGTATAAAGGTTGAAAAATCAAATTAAAGCAATTAATTGAAATTTAATTTTAATAAATTGGATTTGATTACATGGAAATTGAATACTATAATTAGTGTTATAACCAACATTGAATTGTCATATAAACTTGTATTAAGTCATGGCAAAAGTCCAAGTGATTAAAAAGAATGAATTAGTTAGTTTATAAATATTGAATAAAAAGGTGATTAATTAATTTAATATTAATATATTTAATTGATAGGAAATAACTGTTCTACCTCTCATTATATTCATTTAGTCCATTTTTAAACTTAATCAACTGAAATTAATGTAATTGAAAATTTTTAATTAATAAGAGAGAGAATACTAATTGTAATAGGGCAATTAAACGCAGCTTATGTTTTGTGAAAATATAAGGAAAGTTTTGATTTAATGAAAAGAACATTTACATCAAATAAAATGAATGTTTCATGTGTGAATGTAGGTTTAATTTCATTAAAATAAAGAATAGAAAGATTGATTTTAAAGAAAGAAATATATGTTTATTTGAACTGTGTTTTAGCTAACAGACTGATTACAAGAATAGGAAAATAATTTATTTATTACTCTTGTATATAAACAAAAAAATTATAAATGTGTTTAAATAAACAATTGTTTTATTTTTTTCGTCCATTTTAGTTGTCTGTTTTAAAATTTAACTTTGTAAGTAATTGCAATTATAGTAATTCAAATGTTTCAATTAAAAGGAAAGAAAACGTTGATTGCAATTAATAGATTTAATAAAAGAAACACACATTTTGAGTTAGACAAAAAGGGTGTTTTAATGGAAATAAAAAAGATCATTTTGAGAGAAAAAATTGAACGTTTTCATTTTTAAGGTAACTATAAATATTTTGTTATGTGTAGATAAAAACCTAAATGCATACAAATTTGAATATTATTTGAGTTAATGAAGTTAATTTGGTTACGTTTAAAAAAAAAATTGAATTTCAAAAGGTCATGTGACATACATGGTCCATTCATTTCTTTTATTATTAATTGTTGCATGAACGTTTTAAAATAGTTACCTTATTATTAATACTTGATCCGTTTATTTCTCCTTCCATTTAATACCTGAGCTTAGAATTTTAGGTTGTATTTAATTCTTGCCACCTCATTTTCACGTATACAAAATTTTACTTTAGTTTGCAATTTTTCCATTCCTACGTACATTTCCTTATGCATAATTAATGCCTGAAGCTTTAAAAATAAAACGTGACATTTATTTTTGTACCTCCACCTTCATTTCCTAATTATAAATAACCTACAGCTTTGACATTTTGTTTCTTCTGACACCTCATATTCAAAAGCTCTTATTCTTGCAAATCCAAAAGCATTCTTTTATAAAACATGATTTTTTTTTTCATTTTTCGTACACTTCTTGTCCTCATCTTAGTTGTTCTTCAATCTTTTCTTGAAGCCTCATCTTGCCAAAACGTGAGTATTAAAATTTGTTTATTTATATATATTTTTAACGCATACTAATTTTTATTTTAATAATATTTCTTATAACATGAATATGTTTTGCATATAAACTTTGATTCACGCGCGATTTCTTCTGTTGGATTCATATTTAAATTCGGGACAACATGAAATTGATTTAGTTGAATTTGGAGATTGTTAAGTTTTGCGCTTCTGTTTGGATTTTTATGGGTTAAAATCAAAGGTGAGTGTTTCAACCCACTCACAACTTCTAAAATTTCTTATGTTTGTTAAATTAACTTATGATGTGATTAGGAAATTCTTTGTGATTGTTTGATATATTTAAATTTCCATCCCTGTTAATTTGTATCCTTTTGAATTAAACTATTATTTAATATATTCTTGAAATTAAATTGCCACTTGAATACCTATTATTGTAAATTAGTTAATTGCTGATATTGATATGGTTGATTTGGATGATAATTATGATGGATGTTGATTGTTGATATTGGATGATTGAATGTTGTGTTAATTTATATATACATATAATGTTATCATTCTGAAAGTTCCTTTAATTATTGTTAATTGAAAATCGTTATGGGTTGAAATGATAGACTCGAGTGATTTTATGACATTTTATATTTATTCGGGATTGCGGTTTGAATGATATATAACCGTAAATTTTTAAATTGCGGATTGAAATGATAAATATCCGTATCACTTGACCCTAGGGTAGAGAATTATATACGGACACCGGATTTGGTTAAATTGAATGATTTTAAAATCCTTAATTTTTGAATGGGATTAAATGATAATTTGAAGTAAAATTTGATTTATATAAATTGAAGTATTTTTGGAAAATCAAGTTTATGATGAAAAGGGAAATTTTGATTTATTGATTTGGAAATTAAAATTGGTCTAAACGTGTTGAAATGAAATGAATAGTTTAATTGGATATAAATTCCAAACTTATATTTTAACATAAACTATTTTAAAAGAATATATTATTTCAAAATTTCTAATTATTCAGATTTTTCAAATTTATTAAACTATTTAACTAATATTAACTATATAAAAAAAATCATCTGTTTTAAACCATTTTAATTTATTTAAATATAATTAATCTAGTTTAAAGCTATTTAATCTATTTTAGTTATACTTAATCTAATTTAAATCCATTATACTATCTTAAATCAGTTTAAAAGTATTTTTAACCTATAATTAAACTATTTATAACTATTTTAACTATTTATAATTATTTAAACTATTTTTAAATTTCCAGACTAAGTAAAGTGGAAGTGTTTAAATTCAATGCTTTATTTTAAAAGAGAATAAATTGAAAACGATGATTTTGAAGCAAGGTTTTACCGTATTTTGGAAATAAGACTATGGAAGAAATTATGACTTTTTAAAAGGAAATATAATTCCAAACTATGATTTCAAAGTAAATATGATTTCAAAGTGAATATGATTTGAAAGTGAATACGATTTCGAAAATATTATGGTTTGAGAATATGATATTTTTGATATTAATCGTGAATTGCCTTTTGAAATGTAAATGAATCATCCGGTGTGTAATAAGCGATTGGTTGTTAAAGAGACCGGGATCGGATATTGTCATACTCGCTAATACCGAAAATCACTATAACAACTATGTATGTGGTGGAGATTCCAAAAATGAAGTAGGATGGTTTGGTGAACGATTTCTGTATGAGGTATGACGTGACCCTGACTCTCTTGAGTCAGCTTAGTTGTGACTAAAATCAGGAGCCACGTCGAGTCAAGTGAGGTCATTCCTCCGATCGGGCACACGTCTTCAATATTATATTCTGATTTGTAATTGTTTTGGTGGCCACCCTTCGATTTTTGATTTGGAGTGTGTTCCGAGGTGGGCTGTAGTAGTTGATATGCGTTACCACCAGTCCGGATCCGCAAACGGTATATCTACCCTGGCATTACCTCGTATGTCGTGTTCACATGCCCTAACACGCCTTCTATGAGTTTATTTTGTGTCGTACCTATGGAGTGTTCCCTGATAGCCCACTTGTGAGTGGAGTTTACAGTATCTATATAGACTACGGCATTATAAAAATGGGTTAAGGGGGATATGGGTAACGCCTTAACACTATTTTTATAGTTTACTTTACTATAGACATTATTATAATAGCGTGTATTACTACATAGTAGATAGTTTAACGGGTCCTTAGGAGGTGTGAATCCCGAGCATATCTTGAGTTACTGCACTCACGTTAAACACTGGATAGGAGATGTCAAAACCTGTAAACTTCTCTGATGCCGTTCCACTCATATCTATTTCCGTTGATTTAACTAACATAAGATCTTTTAGTTCTAACTCGAGTGTTTTGTCTTTTTAATTCGCTCGGTTCAGTCTGAGCATTTTAGGATTTGAAGACCTTATTTCTAAAGGACGAAGACGAAAATTGTATTATTATTATTATTTATTATATTTCACTGCGTCATGTATTCCGCTGCATTATTTATTATTCTCTGGTATGTATAACTCTTATCTTTATTGTATAAGTATAGTCAATGTTTTGTAATACAGCTTCATAAACTGTTTATTTGATTATTATATTTTGTCATTCGGCTGCAAGATTGTTTTTTGTTTTTTTCTTTCTCTGCTTTTTCTTATTTACCCTATAACAATCCGCCTTTCTGTATGGTTTAAGCCGGCACGTGTGTCTGCTTAAACGTACAAAAAGGCTGGATGTTACAGATTGAAACCAAATAAAAACAATTTATTGGAATTAAATTATAGTTAATAAGATTTAAGGCAGTTGTAATCAAACACTGTAAATTTTGAAATAGTCAATAATGAATTGATATAGAGATTTGTTTTAGAGGATTATAAATTACTAAGTGATTTTAGGTGATAGAAATTGTGAATTATAAATTTTGAATTGAAATTTGATTTAATTAATTTAATATAATTTATTTAATTAACTGGAATATAGCCATTTTGGCAACTGTCTCGAATTTCGACGAAACGAGTTTCATCGATCCGTAACAGCGATTTATTACAGGATTTCAAGTTTCGTAACGATCGAACTTGTCGTTTGATCGTACGGGCTCGAAACGTCCAGAAATCACTTTAATTGAAATCAATTTGAAATAAACTGATTTTTAACGTAACTTTTTCATACGATGGAATTAGGACTTGAAACCTGTTCTATATAGTTTAAAATGTTTGGAAATACCGATTTTGATATATGGGTTGACCCATTTTCGTTTCGAAGTCGAAACGGGATTTTCGGGTCGTGTATCGTCCAACATTCAAAACCAATCGTGCCCATTCCTTTCTAATTTGTTCTGCCTATACATATGTCGTTACAAACCCTAGGACATTTCTTATTCCTTATTTCTGTACGTACGATTCCATTTGCTCCTCCTCATTCCTATGTCAGACAAAACCTCCCAAATGCAATTTCAAATCAAAACCAAATCAAAATTTCAAACTAGACAAACTGTATCGAATTATATATCGATTTGAAGCTCTCGACGAGCGCACCTCAGATTTGCAACTCATTTTTTGAAATCAAATCATAATTTTTCAAGAAACCTATAATTTAGTCACAGTCGTTCATGTATAATCGTCGAGATTCTACGTTGGATCTTCCACGATTCGTCGATCAGGGGTATGCTTCGCGTAGAGGGGAACCAGAGCTTCGCATATGTGGTTTAGTTGGGTGCCGTAGTCGATCGGAGTTGGCCAGAATCGCCTTGGAATGACCGACGGCGGCCACGCTCTAACGTTGGCCAGAGGAGGTCGGGTAGGGCGGCGCTTTGGGAGGAAGGTCGGCTTTGGGTGGTCGTCGCTATGCCATGTCAGAACAACGATTCGACGTATAGGGAAGCAGCGGTAATTGCTGAAATGGTGGCGGCTGGAGTCGAGCATCTCTCTGGTGGTAGGGTTTCGGCTTGTTATGTGAGGTGACGTATAAATTTTTATTGTTACTTTAATTGTTTTTAAATTGAATTTTATAACTTCTAATATACATAACTTTTACACGCGAGGTCAGATTCACGCACGGCTTGATCCGCTGAGATCAAATCAAAATTCTGGACATTTTGACGCTGGTTTGGATGAATTCGAAGACTGTTTGAATTTTGAATTTAAATTGAATTTAAATTCAATTTAAATTCAAAGGTGAGTGTTCTAACCCACTCACAACTTCTAAAATTTCTTATGTTTGTTAAATTTAATTTATGATGTAATTAAGGATTTTATTTATGACCGTTTGGTATATTTTAATCATCCTCTCAGTTAATCTGAATTTATTTGAATTAAATCGTTATTTAATTTATTATTGAATATAAATTGCCAGTTAAATACCTGTTATTGATTATCAGTTCTATATCGATATTTATTGATTGATTTGGATCATGTTTGTAATGGATGTTGATTGTTGATGTTGGTTGAATGGATATTGTGTTTTATATCGTTATAAACTACAAGTTGGTTACACATTTTTATTATTAATTCGGGATTGCGGTTTGAAATGATATATAACCGTAAAAATTTAAATTACGGACTGAAATGATAAATATCCGTATCACTTTATCCTATGATAGGGAATTATATATGGACACCAGATTGGTTAAATTAAATGATTTTAAAAGCCTCGATTTTCGAATGAAATTAAATGATATTTTGAAATGGAAATTTGATTTATATAAATTGAAGTATCATTGGAAATCAACTTTTGTATTGAAATGTGAATTGGTTTAAAAAGGGAATTGATTTAAGAAATTAAATCGAAAGTTTAAAGTTAAACTTTTATGTATAAATGAAATT
Organism: Allium cepa; assembly: GCA_030765085.1. Classification (NCBI taxonomy): domain Eukaryota; kingdom Viridiplantae; phylum Streptophyta; class Magnoliopsida; order Asparagales; family Amaryllidaceae; genus Allium; species Allium cepa. The sequence continues at coordinate 79,219,051 of CM060946.1, forward strand.
CTATCAAAATTGAGTTATTGAATTTGTTCGAAAATAACTTTGAAATATTTTGAAATTGGAGTAATTCGTATTGATATTTTGAATATGGATTGAAAGGATATGAAATTCGATAGTTTATTGAAATTTGGTTTGTCGATTTGGAAATTTGAAATGGTCCAAATATGTTGAAATGATATGAATAGTTTAATTTGATATTAATTTCAAACTCATATTTTAATATAAACTATTTCGAAAATATATTATTTTTATTAAACTATTTAACTAATATTAATTATATGAATTATTTTAATCTATTTTAAACCAATTTAATTTATTTTAAACTAATTAAACTATTTTAATTTATTTTAAATCTAATTAACCTATTTTAAAGCTATTTAACCTATTTTAATTATATTTAATCTATCTTAAATCTATATTAATTATTTATAACTATTTAAACTATTTTCTTCCAAATTCCAAACCAAGTAAAATGGATGGGTTTATATTCAAATTTCTCGATTTTTAAAATGAATATGGTTAATGATGTCATAACCTTAGCTGGGATTTAAAAGTGATAACTAATTGAATATGATGATTTTGGAGTAAGGATTTTACCTATTTTGGAAGTATGATTTTTGAAAGAAGTTGATTTTGGAAACGATAATGATTTGAAAGTGATATAGTTTTGAGAATACGATATTTTGATATAAACTGTGAATTTGACTTTGAAAGGAAATATAATTATCGAACTATGATTTCAAAGGCGAATATGATTTCGAAAGTAAGTAATAATCTCAAAAGTGATATGGTTTGAACTGAATATGATATTTTGATATCAATTATGAAATGATTTTGGAAATGTGAAAGAACTATCCGGTGTGCAATAAGCAATTGGTTGTCAAAGAGACCGGGATCGGATGTTGTCATACTCTCTGCCAATACCGAAAACCACTTTGACAACTGTGTACGCGGTGGAGATTCCAGAATGAAGTAGGATGGTGGCGACGATCCTAAAGGTATATTTACGTAGACCTAACTCCATGAGTTAGCATAAGGTGGCTAAAACAGGAGCAATCGACGGGCCAAGTGAGGTAGCTCCTCCGATCGAGTACACTCCATTGATACTATTTTCTGACTTTTCATTTATTTGTGGCCACCCTTCGATTTTTACTCGGGAGTGTGTTTCGAGTTGGACGGTAGTTATGGTTATGCATCACCAACAGTCCGGAAGTGTAATTGGTAGATCTACCCTGGCATTGCCTAGTTGTGCCGTGTCACTTACCCTAGCACGCCTTCTACGGATTTGTTTTGTACCATACGTATGGAGTTCCCTCTGACGACATCTAGTACGGGTGAGATTATCGTACTGTATAGACTATGAGAATATATAAAATGTGTTAAGGTGAAAAATGTAAAGCCTTAACGCTACTTTAATACATTTACTTTACTATAGACATATTATAATAGCGTATTGTACTACATAGTAGATAGTTTAACAGATCCTTAGGAGATGTGAATCTCAAACATCTCTTAAGTTACTGCACTCACGTGATACACTATATAGGAGATGTCAAACCCCGTAAACATCTTTGATGCCATTCCACTCATATTTATTTACCGTTGATTTAACTTACATAAGATCTTTTAATTCTGACTCGAGTGTTTTGTCTTTTCAATTCGCTCAGGTCAGCTTGAGCATTTCAGTATTTGAAGACCTTATTTCTAGAGGACAAAGACGAAGATTTTATTATTATTATTTACTTGATTATTCCACTGCATCATACTATTCCGCTGCATTGTTATTTATTTATCTCTGATATGTGTAACTCTAATTCTGTGTTGTGTAAGTATAATCAAATGTTTTGTAAACAGCTTTATGAACTGTTATTTGATTATTATATTTTTCATTCCGCTGCAAGATTCTTTTTTGTTTTTCTTTCGTTCTCTGCTTTTTCTTATTCACCTCAATAACAATCCGCTCTTTTGTATGGTTTGAGTCGGCACGCGTGTTAGCTTAAAGCGTCCAAAAAGGCGGAATGTTACAGTTAGGGTCATTGACACTACACTAACTGCATATGTATCATAAATCACATTAGAAAAACTTAAGGACAATGGATGTAATGGATGATGGTTGAGCAATTGGTTATAGTACTTGGATGAAAACATTTATTTCATTATTCTATCCTTAGAGATTTCGGGGACGAAATCCCTTAAGGAGGGGAGAATGCAACAACCCAAAATTTAAGCTGTAATAATTAATTAATTAATTAATTAAATAATAAAATGAGTTTGTGATATTTTCAGAATTAAACCACAGGAGTTGTAACATTGTGTCTGTGGCGATTTTCTGATCAATTTTCATATATAGATTGTCAAAATTTGAGTTAATATGAAGAAGATACGCAAGAAATAAGAAACGAACAAAACGAGGAAAAATGTGTGTGTGTGTGTGTGTATTGGTTATGTCGACCCCTAAAGGGTTAGGTCGACCCTAGGGTTGACCCCCAATGTAGTAGGGTCGACCCCTACCCATTTTAGGTCGACCCGCTTTTTTTTCGGTCGTGGAGTGGTCCAGGTTCGAGCTAATGACGTGTTTTGTGATTTTCTTCACATCATGTGCATCCATACTTTCATCCGACGGTTCCTATCGAGCCTATGACGTGGTTGCACCGGATTTAATCTCCAAATTCAACGGTCTGAGATCTAGAAGTGATACTATAAATAAGGTCCCAGGCCTTGCTATTTTTCTCATTCAGATTTTCTACATCTGGGTTCATTGCCTAAGGATAGAACATAAAGGGAATATTTTCCGAGGAGAAGATCTTTTTAATTAAAATATTTTATACATTTCAAGTGGATCCGGAAAGGCCAAAGGAAAGAGTTAAAGACCACAAGTGAGTGCTTTGTAATTATTTTAGATTTTTAAGTAATTTAAATAATATGGTTTCAAATAGTTGTAGTTTTTCTACAATTTTGAGATAATCTTTATGCAAGTTTATTTACAGTTTATTTTAAGTAAATTTTAGACTTGTTTTCCAATCTATTTTCATTTAGTTATTCTATTTCAATTATTTTCAGTTATTTATTGTTAATTATAGCTTTTTCAATTATTTATAGTTATTTGCAGTATTTATAGTTATTTACTATTGTTTATGTTTTGTTTACATCTATTATACATTGAGATTTCTTCTGTAATTGTCAGTTTCTTCATAATTTTCTTTTTATGCGAATGAAATAAATAGAATAGAATAAATCTCAAATATGGAATGAAATATAAGAAAACTGAATTTACAGAAAATGGGATGTAAAATAAGAAGACTATAATACATTGGACTTAGACTGAAATAAGCAAATTAAGATATTTTCAAGCTTAGTTATAACATATAATTGTAACTAAAAAGTGAAAATTGAAGAAATAGCAAAAGTAGCTTATTTTTATACTTAGACCTTGAGTTAAGTAAATAGGCAGAATTATAACATAGAGGTTATAATTAGAGATAAGAGAAAAGACTTATTTTAAGATTTAAATTAAGTTAAAAAGCAAATAAAGCAGAAATAACATAAGAGGCTTATTTTAATAAACTTAGATCTTTGATTTAAGTTAATAAGCAAGATATAGAAGATCGTTATTATAGGCCCAACGTGGTAGTCCTTTACTGATATTGAAAATCTGTATTGTAGGCCCAACGGGGTAGTCCTTTATAGATATAGAGACTTATTTTTATACTAAATTAACAAGCAAAGATAAAAGTAAGACTCGTACCAGCAGCATTTCCTTTGGGACATGCTTATGCTGGAGTAGTGGTAAATAAGAGGTTAATAAATAAAAGACCAAATCATGAGATTTGGACAAGGGGCGCAACTAGATTTTGTCTGTTAGATATGACCCGTACCAACAACATTCCCTTTAATCAGACATAGGTGGTCTCACAATAGCATAGGTGAGGCAAGGGCACGCTTATGCTGGAGCAGTGGTAAATAAGACGTCTACAGGAGGGAGAAACAGATAGCGCGAGCCTAATGGTGGTCGAGCGTGCGGCCTCAGTGTTGGTTGATAAGTCGTTATTAAGTTCCAAGCGCTAAGTAGGTATCTATTGCGTAGGGACCAACAGGGTCTAGTCCGCAGTAGTAGGTGTCTATTATGTAGGGACCAACGGAGTCAAGTCCGTATCTTTTGCGTAAGGACCAACAGAGTCTAGTCCACATCTTTTACGCAGGAGCCAACGGGTCTAGTCCACAGTAGGCACAGTAGAGATGGAAGGCCGATCAAATGGTATAATTAGGACTTCGACCTAATTAAAGTAGGATTATGATTTCAGCCTAATCAAAGCAGTTATCTAAGAAAAAGTGCAAACAATCTAATCGAACTATCTAAGCAAAGCAAGCAAGTTAAACCGTATTTTATTCCAGCTTTATCTTTTCTTTTATTTCCTTCTAAACTAGAAATGTTGTGAAGTTTATTATCTTTACCTTGCTTAATAATATTAGTAATTACTTTCATTCACCAGACTTTTAGTCTGACTCTCTCCTCTGTTTTTCCTTTTTTCCTCCATAGGCCAGCAAGGATAGGGACAGTAGATTTTGGACTCTTGGAGATTTCAGCTGTGGAGATTTTTCTTCATGTATTATACTTCTTCTTTTCAGTTTCATTTGATGTACTGTACCTGTTGAGAAAGATGGTTTTATGTATGTACTCCGATATTGTGACTGAGATGATATTTTCATAAGACATATGTATTAGGTATTTTAATACTTATTTTGGTTATAACTTACTTTATGAAGTTTGATTTTTAAATTAGTTATTGTTTCAAATGTTTCCGCTATTTTATTTATTTTGTCTTGTGAATCTTAGACTCTGTAAAGTTTTTAGCTATACCTATAACGCACCATATTCTTTTGAGTGTACTTTTGGAGTATACTAAGGGGTGTGGGGTGTTACAACATAATAACGAACAAACTTACATAAGCACATAAGAAATTTGAGTTAACTAGGCACGTATGCATACATTACATACTATCTAGCAAGCAGCCAATCAACTTATCATATTACAATACACACATTTATTACAAGTAATAAAACTAAAAATGCTAGATGTAACACACACTCTCTTAACTATTGACTCGGTATATATGTATTGCTAATCAATAAACATTTAGTCAGAAGCAAACTCTCCCATTTTATATGTTTTTAACCCAAAATTGGTCAAAGCATTATTATATAATTTTTAAAAGGTTATAATGAATGTATGTAAAGCCGTGGAAACTTCGTGTTTTTTTTACAATTATACCCTGACCTATAGTCGAAATTCATGGTATCTGAAAGTGAGGAAAAAAGTTGTGTTATGAGTCTATACCACTACCACCGAAACATTCTTTTTTCCTTAAAAAGGAAGAAGTAAACAAGTTTGAATGCATGGATATGGAGATAATTAATAGTACAACAAAATATACTCTCCAAAATAGAAGAATAAACATGAAAATAATTAATTATTGACTCTATATATGTATTACTTTAATATTTTCATTGTCTTGCCAACTAAATACGTCATAGCCAAACTATGCTGAATGTACTAGAGATGTAAAATAATAAAATTGATTTAAACTGGGAACTACTTATATGAAGTCAACCTCTAATACATGAATTGGTGCATTGCTAATTTACATTTTCATAAAATATATCCAAGATATTATATATTCAATTTATAGCATTGAACATTCACATTAATTTATTTATAAACTATCAGTATTACCTCGAACTTGCTGAATTACAGTAAACAAAATATTTTCACTTTACAGTTTGCACCGTTTGAATTACAGTTTATATTGATAAAGACGTGACACACACACAAATAATGATAATAAAGGATGAGAAAAGAACATTTTCAGTATAAATAAATTAGAATGTGTAAAGGCTTATTTATTAGGTTTGGGATCCATCCACTGATCAAAACCATAAAATTTTCAAGCATGTACCTTAACTGAGGTGGGTATCAATCCTCAATCATCAGAAAGGCATTTGGTTATAAAAAATACGAAATTTTGTGTTTGGTTATTGGCAAATAAAATTATCCTATTATTTTCACTTTTCATTTCAGCTATAAGATGCCCTGCTCTACATTATTTTGAGTGGTGGTTCTAGTGATTCTTGAAACCATTTTTATAATAGGACCTTTTCTTTGACATGAACTATTCTATATTATCATATACAGAAATGTAGTTAGAATGATGAGGAACTCTAAGGACATTGAAGACATGACTGTTGTTGATGAGGTTGTTAGAAATATTGGTCGAAATGTTCATCCTGGTGAGTTGAGCTATCGTATAATACTCTTAAAGGGACATTTTCATTACATGTAACCAGTGAGCAAAGGATTGGCCAGAATATGAACAGGTCTGCTGGACATTGTAAAGAATTGCACATATGTAGGACTTGCTGATGAAACTTTTGCACTACTCCAGTACAACACCCATATGTATCTTATGAACGTTATTAATGTAAGGTATGCCTTTAAAAGTCAAGATCATGTTTAATATCTCCCAAACCTTAATAATAATTTACAATTATGCTAGGAAGTCGTTAAAACTTATATCACTTGGTATTCAATGGTATTAAAAAAGTAGGAAATGAGAAGATTTGCGTAGTCGTGACATTTGTAATCCTTCTCCCTAATGGTCAATCTTTGGGCATCAAGAAGCATGCATTTTATGTATGATTTATGAGGTCCTTTACAATAAACATGAAAGTCGAACTGTCTTAGTTAGTAGTTTTCCCACTTGAATCAATGATATTACATATTTACACAATTTGAAGAATTATCTAACATGGTTAATCTGAAAGGTTTGTCCAGCGAAATTAGAATATCTTCAACTATTTCAGTGTTGTAATGTTTTAATAGCTCATGTATAAAATATTAATATTTTTTAGCAGCAAAGAGCTTATGTATCAACAAAACCATTAGTAAATTTGGAAAAGTCAATGCCTTCCAGCTAAGCAATCCCGCTCCACTCCAGGGTTGTTAATAACGGCACTTGTGGTGTAAAATAATAGGCTTGTTTTATACATTTTCTGCATTTGGTTATTCATGCATCCAATCTACACACATGTAATTTACAAGAATTGATTCAAGGTAATTGTACTCACCTACTTTCTCTTTGTTCTTGACGCCGTTATTTTCTACAATAGCTGGAGGCTGGCACTAACATGCTGCATCATGACTAATCGAGTTTAGGGATTTCGATTAGCAGATGAAGATGAGCACTTGAGACGATCTAGGGTTTTCCATTAGACAATGAAGATGAACACTGAACGCAGATCTAGGGTTTCTCACTTTCTCGTGTGTTTCTTTTGATTTTATCCGAATAGTCAAGAGAACTAAAAGCACGAAGTAGATAATAATTAGGGCACGAGATCGGTCTAGATGGACTAATAATTGGGCTGGGCTGTGCTATAAAAAATATTAATTATTTGGTCAGTTAACGGTTAACCGACCGATCAGATATTGTTAACCGTTAACCGAACCGAAAATGTTCGGTTATGGTCAGTCAGTTAAACAATGATGTCGGTTAACTGTATCTATTGGTTAAGTCGGTTCGTTCGATGTTGATTAAATCGGTTAAGTCGGTTAAATCGGTTAAATCGGGAAAATGCTCACCCCCACTTCTCAGGTTGATTTAAAGCAGTTTTCTTGTTAAATTGTTTTTAGAGATGATGGTGTTAATGAGGACGTTGATAGATTGGTGAAGTTTTTAGATGTTATGTTCTTGAATGTTAAAAAGGATGTTCTGTTCTTGGAAAGTATTGTAGTGACAAGTGGGTCTATTTGTATGTTAGTATGTACTATTCACTATGTTTGAAGACATGGAGTTTGAATCATGGAGCATTGTTGTTAATAAGGTGATTAGGCTATTGGATAGGTTGGATATAGAAACTAATATAGGGAGGTTGCATTTTATTGAAGATTTGTTAAGCGATTCTAGCAAGGTAATTTATTATTACATTGGGCCTTTCAGATTTATTATGCATTGATGCCTTGCTTCTCGAAGAAGATCTTCATCATCTACTTTCATGCTCATGTTTCTACTTCTATATCTAAAGATGATAAGAGAATTAGGAGGTGTACCGCAGCAGTTAGCATTAGAAGAAGTCCCCGATTGAAATTTAAAGCTTCTAAGTCTTATGCATGAGGGTGGATGAGTTTTTGGGGGTATTTTTTTGATATTTGTTGTTTTGGGGTTTATTTGTGGCTAGATTTTATGTGGTTTGTTATTTTGAGATTTTTCAGATTTTGGTTGTAGAGGTTGGTGTTGTAGGATTTGTTGTAGAATGTTGCTCTTTCTGTTGAGTCATTTCAGTCTTTTGTTTTTGGTTAGTGTAGTTTTCCTAGAGAGAGCCTTTAGTTTTATAGGCTTTTAGGAGGGTTTTATTTTTTATTTCTTTTTGCTACCTACTAGACTCGTTGGTAGCTCCTCTATTACTGGTGACATATATGTGCATGTATGCTCTCCTCTACTTTAAAGGATCACACATTTCTCTCAAAACAGTGTATGCATGGAAGTAAAAGGTTATTTTAAAGGAAATGTAAGTTATGCCTCTTTATCAGTAAAGAATAAATGGTACTTGGAAAAACTAATACCAATTAATAAATGATTTGTTACACAATTAACTGGTAAAGAATAAGATTGTTAATTAATGTAAACACACACACACACACACACACACACACACACACACATATATATATAAACATTTGGATGTAAATACATGATTTCCAACATTAAATGTGTAAAATATTAGTAAATTGTATTAATTGATTTGAATTATAATTAATAGTAATTAATGACATTAATTAGGAGAATATAAAGGTTGCCTTCTTTAAAAACAAAGAAAAGGAAATGAATTTTATGTATACGTAAATATAAGTAATATGTGAATAAGCATATAATTTTTTTGGACTTAGTATTCAACTATAAATATTGACATAAGCCTCCACTCATCACTTAAAACCCTTGCCTCCACCTATCTTTAATTCTTCTTCTTCAAGATCTAAACATCTACTCTCTTCTTTTAATTTATAAATCAAAGGTAAAATAATACAAAGCAAAATAAAAGAAGACAGAGAACAAATTGAAAATAAAGAAAAGAGAAATCAAAACATTAACAAGCTAGGAAGGAGAAGAGGGACGCAAATTCAAATCAGATTAGAAGGGGAATTTTCAGAGAAAGAAAATGAAAGTTAAAAATGAGAGTGGATTTATCTACGAAATGCGTATGATGGAGGAAAGGAACTGAGTTTCACTAATATACCTTCTTAGTAATAAAAATGTGATTTTTATTCTTGAATCTATCTGTTTTTTCTAAATTTATGATTTGAAATGATTTGGGAAACACTAGGAAATGATAGATCTAATCTTTGAACTGATAAATGAAAAAGAAACGGATTAAAACTACCTCTAACCCTGTAGATCAAAATTTGCATAACATGTTTGGTTTGAATTAAATGAATAAGAAATAATTTGAATTGAAACCATCCTTAATCTTATAGATCTGATTTATATGATGAACATGAAATGATTTTTGGATAGACAGAAATGAATCAACATATCCATTAGAATTTATTTAGAACCGATTCAATTTACATTGAAATACATGTAATAATTCATTTTAGTATACGTATATAAATCCTATAAATATACTCATATAATTGGTTGGAAAATTATATACAAACATTGCAATAAAACACTTGAAGTTGGATGCAAACAAGTAGAAATTGCATTGAAAACGCTTGTTAAACCAACCGTTACATTCATATTCGAATCCACAAAAAGAAGAATTATATTGCAGAAGTTCTTATCGTTCGTAGCCGGTCCTAGTCGCCAATTGGTAAAAACTAAAAAAGAGTGGACGAAGATGTTCGTTAGAAAAGGATCAATGAATCTTGGATGAAAGGTGGATCAACCCTTGATTGCTACTTGAGAAACGACATAGAGCTTAGGAAGTAGACTAGTGAGGAGATGTGGCAATGCATAAAAGACAAGTATCATTGGATAGTGATTTGGTAAATGGTCCAAGCATTGAATGTACACTCCATTTTGTGCACCAATGCATAGATGGCAAGTATCGTCAGACTATGATTCGATGAGTGGGCAAGGCATTAGATGTATATTCGATTGGAAGCACCGACGCATAGATGGCAAGAATCATCAAACGGTGATTCGATTAATTGGATAGGCATTGACTGTATATTTGGACAGATGTAACCGATGCGACCACCATCAAGGTTGTTAATTTGATGTATAATTAAATGGTTTACCATTGAGACCATACACAAGATATGCTTTAAGAAATTATTCAGTTTCAGTATGCTTCACCAATGAGTGGAACTTTCATAAATAATAAATGGAAATTTAGGATACTTAACCTATAATGTGAAATGACTTGCTCCACACACACACACAAAGGAATACCCTTAGGTGTAGGATATAACTGAACCTTAATTGCTTATCAACAACATACCACTAGTGATATAATCCACTCACTAGACCTTGTCTAATCTCCTCCATTTCTCCATCTTTATACCTTTACAGGAGGATATGGCAGTAAGTGATGTGATTTAGATAAGGTGCATGGAGGAGGTGACTTAGCACATCAAAAATACATTATTTATAGTTACTCCCCATGTAATTTACATTATATTATTTCAATCAATCAGACTCTTATGTAATGTCACTTGGAGACATTATTGTATGGATCACATTTATTTGGAGGCTATATAAATTTGGGATATTTTTAGTACTTATATTTTGTTTCCTTTCGCTATGAGATCTGAAATTGTAGGATGTTCTAACATTTATTAATCTTATATGTTATTGAATCTGAGTGTTCGAAGTTCAAATGTAAATCATGCAAACTTTTAAACCTAACGATTCATACTTCTTGATGAGACATGAGTTCAAACACAATTTTAGGCCTTGAATCGGTATGCCTGGAGGTGAGGGTTGTTATGTTTGATATCATAGCTTAGGTTAAGCAATTCTTACAAAATTAGGGCATATGAGAAAGCATATTTGTTATATATATATATATATGACATGCCATATATATTTTGACTTATATGATGGCTCATTTTTCCGCACCCTTTGAATTGACTGTTAGAACCCTAAGTTTACGATTTCGACGATAACAACTATACAATTGAAATCATATATATATATATATATATATATATATATATATATATCATACACAGGTACAAAGCAAGACAAACCACTACCTTGACAATACGATGACTAAAGCATTAAAGAAATTCATTTACAAAGTTGCACGAAGATCAAAGGAAAAAACACTCAAGAATGAACCCAGAAAAACCTCACTTGACAGGTTCAGATGTCTGAATGCAGAACATTAGACGTCTGAACGTAGATGCTGGACTAAAATTAGTAATAGGTTCCACACGTCTGAAAACAACATTCAGACGTCTGAAACTGGGCTTGGGGGAAAAAAACCCACTTGGGTATGGCTACCCTCCCCTCTTAACATTTAGGACCTTAATAAAAGAAGTACGTACGAAGTGAATAATTTTTGTTTTATAGGTACCCAAAAATAAAAGCAAGGAGAAATGGATACTTGATAGTGGCTGTTCAAAACACATGACTGGGAATGCCAAGATGCTCACAAATATAAAACATATCAATGGAGGCACTGTAACCTTTGGAGACAACTCAAAAGGATATGCCGTCGGAATTGGAGAAGTCATAAATATCGATATTTCTAACTCTCCTATTCTTTCTAATGTTTTATTAGTAGAAAATTTAAAACATAATTTACTAAGCATTAGTCAACTATGTGATAAAGGGTTTTCAAAAAAATTTCGAGAAAAATCGATGCAATATATTTGATAATAATACAAATTTATTATTTGAAGGATTTCGAAATAAAAATATTTATATTTTAAATATGAATATAAAACAAAATTCGGATTTATGCTTGACCGCTAAGCTTGATGATCCATGGCTATGGCATAAACGATTTTGTAACATAAATTTCAAATATATAAATAAATTATCAAAACATGAACTAGTTAGAGGTTTACCAAAAAAAATTGTAAAATAGACAATTTGTGTGATGCATGTCAAATTGGAAAATTAAAAAGAAGTTCTTTTAAATCTAAAAATAATATTTCAACAAAACAACCATTAGAATTGTTGCGTTTAGATTTATTTGGTCCTACTCAAGTAAGATCAATATCAAAACAAATATGTTTTTGTAATTGTTGATGATTTTTCAAGATATACATGAACTTTGTTTTTAAAACATAAAAGTGACACTTTTGGTATGTTTAAATTTTTTGCAAAAAGAATTAAAAAACAAATGAATTTGAAAATTAAAAATATTCACAGTGATCATAGAGGAGAATTCGAAAATGAACTTTTTACAAACTTTTGCAATAAAAAGGGAATTAATCATAATTTTTCAATTCCATGTACACCACAACAAAATGGTGTAGTTGAACGAAAAAATCGAACATTACAAGAATGTGCAAGAACAATATTAAATAGTAGTAATCTACCAAAACATGTTTGGACCGAAGCTATTGCTACAGCTTGGTATGTTTTGAATAGAGTGACACTGCGACCAATGACAAAAAACACGTGTTATGAAATAATTTTTGGTGAGAAACCTAAGGTATCATATTTTAGAACATTTGGATCAAAATGTTTCATATTAAATTCTAAAGACAATCTAGGAAAATTTGATCCTAAAGCTGATGAAGGAATATTTGTTGGCTATTCGGATCGTAGCAAAGCTTATAGAATTTATAACAAAAGGACAAATATTATAGAGGAAAGTTTACATGTTTCTTTTGATGAAAATTTTGTAACTACACAACTTAATGACGAAGAAGAAATGAATTCAACCGATTCTTCTAACACACTTCACAATAATAATGAAGCTATTAATCAAAATGATACTTTAGTTTCACCTCCTAGGATTTTAAAGAATCGTCATATAGATAACATTATTGGAGATCTAAATTCTAGAGTAATTCGAAATCAATTAAATCAAATAAGTCATGTTGCATTCGTCTCAAATTTTGAACCAAAGAACTATAATGAAGCCTCTAAAGACGATTTTTGGATTTTAGCTATGCAAGAAGAATTAAATCAATTCGAACAAAATAATGTTTGGGAACTCGTTCCAAGACAGGAAGATCAATCCGTTACTGGAACTAAATGGGTATTTAAAAATAAAGCCGATGAAAGTGGAAATATAGTTCAATATAAAGCACGTTTAGTAGCATAGGGGTATAATCAAGAAGAAGGAATCAATTACGATGAAACTTTTGCACCTGTAGCTAGATTAAAAGCTATACAAACTCTAATCGCTTTTGCTTGTCATAACAATTTTAAATTATATCAAATGGATGTCAAAGTGCATTTTTGAATGGTCTCATTAAAGATAATGTTTATGTCAAACAACCATCACTATTTGAACATGAAAATTTTCCAAATCATGTTTTTAAATTAAATAAAGCATTATATGGGTTAAAACAATCCGCTAGAGCATGGTATGATAGGCTTAAAAATCATTAAGTTTCATCAGGATTTCAAATTGGTGAAATTGACACGACTCTATTTATTAAAAGAGAAAATGATGATATTTTAGTAGTTTGAATTTATGTTGATGATATCGTATTTGGATCAACTAATGAAAATTTATGTGTACAATTTTCTAATATAACGAAAAATGAATTTGAAATGTCACACGTGGGCGAATTAAATTTCTTTTTAGGATTGCAAATAAAGCAACTAGAAAATGATATCTTTATACATTAAGAAAAGTATTGTAATAAACTATGAAAATGTTTCGGTATGGATAAAACATCTAGTAAACCTACACCTATGAGTACAACAGTTCATCTTGATAAAGATGAAAACGGAAAAGATTTTGAAGAAAAATTATATAGGAGTATGATTGGTTTGTTATTATATTTAACCGCAAGTTGACCCGATATATAATGATGAGTGTTTGTCTTTGCGCATGTTATCAAGCAAAACCAAAAGAATCTCATCAAAGAGCCGTTAAACGTATTGTGAGATATTTATCTAACATGAAAAAATATGGACTATTCTACCCAAATGGATCTTCCTTTGAACTTGTATCATATAGCAATGCAGATTTTGGAGGATGCAAAACGGATAGAAAAAGTACTAGTGGAACGTGTCGTTTCATTGGACAATCTCTCATCTCATGGTTTAGTAAAAAAACAAAATTGTGTATCTTTATCCACTTGCGAAGCCGAATATATTTCAGCAGCATTGGCATGTGCACAAGTAATTTACATGCAACAAACCTTAAAAGATTTTGGAAAAAATAATTGAAAAATCCCCGATTTATTGTGATGACACTAGTGCAATCAATCTATCTAAAAATCTGGTAAATCATTCTCGAACTAAACATATAGATATAAGACATCATTTCTTAAGAGATAATGTTGAAAAAGGAACTATAACTTTAGAATATGTTAACATTGAAAATCAAATAGCCGATATCTTTACAAAACTATTAAACGAACATACTTTTGTAAAATTACGACGAGACTTAGGCATTTGTTCACTTAATGAACTTTTAAACTAAGAAAAATTTCATATATCCACAAGTTTTTAGCTGGTTAAAAACCTTAAAAAATTTAGACAATAATTTTGGACCATAAAAATGCTACCTATTTTTATATTTGGATTGTTATATATCTAACTTTCAGAAGTATCTCTTTAAAAATATATATCAAATATAAAAATTAAAATGTCATCTCAAGAAATAACTTCATATAATTCTGGATCGTCATTCTCAAACGTATCAACCTCCTCTCTTCATACTCCTTCACCTCCTTATTCTCCACCCTCTCCTGACTTACCAAAAAGTCGATGGGGATTATCACCTCTACTGAAAAAAGACAAACAAGAAAAACAACCCATAATCCACGAAAAAATTGATGAAATATCACATTATCAACTCGCAATGATGGATGCTCAAAAGGAAATATACTATAGACAGGAAGGAACAATCTAACATTTGAACTTCCTCGAAAAGGCTCTATATGCTATATGTGGTCATTCTCCAACAAAGAAGTGTTTACATAAAAAATCTCCACGCTTTATTGAAACTCCTAGAGACGAACCATCGACTTCGTCGCCCAAAGCTCCTTCATGGTCCCCAATCAACTATGGTCGTCCCATCTACGAACCGAATTCATGGGATCGTCAGGAATGGAACCAGAACAAATAAACTATTATGTTTGAAGACGATTATATACATATGTATTTGTTTATATTGTATTCTAATTGAATAAATAAAGTTTTTCTTCACAAAAATATCAAAAAAAACTAATCTAGAGTTTTTTAGATGTCTGAAAAAGATTCCAGACGTCTGAAATCTTATCCAGACGTTTGAAATCCTTTCCAGACGTCTGAAGTTGCTCTCTTTCTAGTATTAGCACTTTCTAGACGTCTGATTGCTATTTCCAGACATCTGATTCTACTCTCTATTTCTACATTAAGCATTTTCAGACGTCAGATCCACTATTTCAGATGCCTGGAACTGGAAACAACAGTTTTTTAAAACCCTATCCCTGATCGATCAATCCACTTTTCCTATTTCTAATCATTTCCAAATCGAAATTTATTATTATCAAAAACTAATAATTGAATTTCTCATCTGATTAATGCCACCACGAACAAAAAAAGGGGAATTAGGAAAAGAAAACATGGAGAAGGATCCTCTTCTCAACCCTTGATGGTAACTGACACTCAAATCAAAGATTGGTTATTCCACAATCCAACAACTATAAGACGGTTTGAAGACTTGAAGATGCATCTCGGACCCTTCTATAACCTAATTAAGTTTCCTTCATACGATATGGATGACATCTGTGAGCAAGGTAACTAAAAACCCTTGTTTCTTTTAATGCCAACGATATCTCCATCGATCAATTGGCTATATACCTTTTTTACGCTAATCTGGATGGTTCATCCGTATGGACTACAGAGAATGATGAACAGTGGCTATGGACGAGTGTCTATGGGACAACAATCAAGTTAACCCCTACTATAAATGGATGAATTTTAGAATGCTCTTATACGGGTCACAGATTATCTGAGATGGATGATATGCGATTCAAACCTCATGATATTACAACTCATCAATTATGGGAGAATCAAATGCCTTAATTTTCATCCAAATTCCTTAGGCCACATGCTAGGCTCCTTACCCGAATGCTTATAAATACCATTATCCCGCGATTAGGTAGCCATGAACAAATTACTGATCTTGAGCACAAAGCTTTATATGCTCTTTTTAGTCGAACTACGATTAATTGGGCTCAGTTCATTTTCGATGAACTTAAAGGTTTTTAGAATAGATTTCGCTAGACTATCATTTACCCGGCTTATATTATGCGAATCCTCAAAGCACTAAACATCCCATCATACATTTCTGCTTTTGAGGAGTTACCTATCAAATATTGCGGAACAAAAATTTTCACACTTATGCATTTGCCGGAGGAATCACCATCTTATATAACTATTCTAAAATGGAGAAATGCACAAGATCAACCTCCTCCTCCTACACAACAATAAGAACAACAACAAGAAGAAGAAGGTAATACAGAACTACCAAGGCAACCATCTCCACCTCCTTCTTCCTCGTTTGAATATCACTCTGATATGGAGATTTTGGAAGCATGAACTCAGCCTAATGCTAATGAAAGTATTGCTCACTTAACTTTAGAAAACCAAGTGCTCCTATCTAGAAATAAAATTCTCCTTAGTAAACAAATAGCATGGCTTGATCACACATTGTCCACAAGACTTTCCAAGGTTGAAGATTCTCTTGCTTCAATGGTTTCCAAACTTGATCAAACACTTCAACAAGCCCGTCAACCTTCTTCTGACTGATTCACACCTTTTCAATCTCCTCATACATCGCCAAAGACCGGCGATAAGGACAAAGGGAATTTGGACCCCTTAGTGATAATCTACCTTGACCTCATATGGTTAATATTTTGTTGTAGTTAACCTTTTCTACTGGTAAGACACTATAAATATTTTGTTGTGCTTCAAGATATAATCATATTTTTTGTTATTGTTGTAATTATGTCTGTATATCGTACTTGGCTTTGCGTTATAGTTCATTAATTATTTTTGATAATGACAAAGGGGGAGAAAAATAGATATGCACACCTATAGAGGGAGATTACATTTAAGGGGGAGAATCCGTCTGTAATTATTTATCTAAGTACATTGTATCGTTGTCATCATCAAAAAGGAGGAGAATGTTATAACCCTGAGTTTACAATTTCGACGGTAACAACTATACAATGGAAATCACATATATATCATACACAAATACAAAGCGAGACAAACCACTACCTTGATAAGACAATGACTAAAGCATTAAAGAAATTCATCTACAAAGTTGCATAAAGATCGAAGGAATAAACACTCAAGAATGAACCCAGAAAAACCTTACTTGACAGGTTCAAACGTGTAAATGTAGAACTTCAGACGTCTGAACGTAGATGCTGGACTAAAATTAATAATAGGTTCCAGACGTCTGAAAACAACGTTCAGACGTCTGAAACTGGGCTCGGAGCAAAAAGTTCAAATAACAACTGTCATCTCCGAAAAGACACAACTTCATCTCTCCTCCACAACTCTTTACCAGTGAACAATGACGACTCTAGACAGAAAGGAAAGAGATGTCACTACTAGAAGCAACTCTCTACAATATATAAACAAGAATCAAGATGAATCAAAGTACCAACTTACTCACTTACTTTCTATCTTAATCATCTCTTGTTCTAATCATCTACTTGCTATCCAATATGTAAATCTGAGATCATACACTTTTATATTCTCTCGAACAATATTGTATTCAATCATTCAAGAGATATAAGAAGTTCAATTGTACTATATAGTCGAAATCCATGTAATAGAAGAACATATAGTTGACAAAGAAACACTACTATTGTAAACCTGTTCCTCCGGTTGAAGTGAGGGTTATTTGGTGAAAGGAAATTCCGAAGAGGAGCTTCGGGACTAGAGTAGGACGGGAGGTCCGAACCAGTATAAAAACCATGGTGTGATTATTCTTATTTACATTCTTTACTAATTATTACACTATAGTTTAATTTAGTTATATACTTGTCATATGTATAATCGATCCATCATAAGTTTGTTAGGAAATCAATTCTACGGTTTCGATGATAACAACTATACAATGGAAATCGAATATGCATATATATCTCTATTTACAGTTAATTGTTAAAGTAACATCACCAAAGAGACAAGAACAAGACTCAAAAGAAGTATCAAGAGGCTACAAGTCGATAGAATCAGAAGAGCAATGACACAGACACAGGAAAGCAACATGCACAAGTTCAGACGTCGGGGTGCACTAGCCAGACGTCTAATTGAATCCTCTGGTTCGCAAATCAAACAGAATCAGACGTCTGGTTAATGTACTCAGACGTTTGAAAAGAAACCATATACAAAAAATATATAAGAGCCAGACATTTGAAACATTTTCCAGACATCTGATTTTGAACTCGGCTATGAATATTCAAAGAAGAACTGTCACAATTGAAAAGACACTTTTGCTCCTCTTTGCTGCAACCCTTCATCACCATCAAGAGCGACCATATGACACTTGTTAATGGATACAACCACTCAAGGAATCTCTTTACCGCTATAAATAGCATCAAAAATCAAAGAGAAGACCTCACCTTACTTACTTATGCTCTTTACTCTTATTCTCTGATTTATACTTGATCTCTAGCAATCGAATACCTGTATTCTAATCTTCCATACATTCAGAACTCTACAATCAATATTCTCTAGATCTATAGACTGGAAGCATTTATACTTAAAGTCAATATCCGTGTTATAGAACACACACTTGATAAGAACAAGATTTTGTAACCAAGCTTATTCCTTCGGGCGAAGTGAGGGTGTTTGATAGTTGAATTCCGAAGAGGAGCTTCGGGACTGGACGTAGGATGGGAGGTTCAAACCGGAATAAAATCCTGGTATGATTATTTCCATTTACTTTGCTATTATCATCTATCAAGTTTATATTAGATACATTATATAGTTAGTCACTTATACTTGCATATATATATATATATATATATATATATATATACATACTACACGATCCACTCATATAGAATTACAATTGGTATCAGAGCAAGGTTTGATTAAAGAACAGTAACACATTTTTGAATCACTTTAATATGGCAAGTATTTTTCAAGAAGGACAATCCACAGCACGACCCCCACTTTTTAATGGATCTAACTATGCATATTGGTCAACACGTACGAGAATTTTTATGGAAGCTAATGGTCTAGAAATTGGGTCAGCCACACAAGATAAATATGAAGTACCTACTACTGCTATGAACACATGGACCGATGCATAAAAGACCTTAGCATCAAACAATGCTAAAGCTATGAATGTTTTATTTTGCTCTCTAGACAAAAATGAATTTTCACGCGTCATGTTATGCACAACTGCATTTGACATTTGGCGTACCTTATAAATTACACACGAAGGTACAATAAAGGTCAAACAAACTAAGATTTCAATTTTTCAAAACCAATTTTCATCATTCAAAATGAAGCAAAATGAAACTATTGTTGACATGTATTCTAGATTTCAAACTATCCAACATGATCTTATGGCATTAGGAGTTAAGTTTACTAATTTTGATTTAGTTTCTCGAATACTCAACTCTTTAACATTAGATTGGGAAAGGAAGGTTTTAACTATTGAAGAAGCTAATGGTCTCTCTACTCTTAAAGTTGAAGAGTTGATAGAAAATTTAATGTCCTATGAAGCTAATTTGCAGGCATGAAACGAACTGAATTTGGAGAAAAAGAACATAGCACTCCTAGCAACAAAGAATGATGACTCTGATTTCGATGAAGAAGAGATAGTCTTTATTGCCAAGAATTATAACAGATTCAAGAAATTTAGAAAGATGACCAAATTCCAAAAAGAAGGGAAGTCCAACACAACAAACCTGTCTCAAATCAAGTGTTATGAATGTGATCGACACGGACATATGAAGAAGGATTTCCCAAAACTCAACAATGATAAAAAAGAATAAATTTTAAAAATTCAAAAAGAAGTAGGCTTTCAAAGTAACATGGGATGACTCAGACTCTTCATCATCTGAAAGTGATAGCGATCGTGATGAAGAACAAGCTAATGTGTGTTTTATGACACAAACTGATAAGGTATGTCCTGAACATAGCTATGACGAATTATTAGAACTTAGCATGGAATTAGATGATAAATTTAGACAAATTAAAAAATTGAACAAAGAATATATAGTCAAAATAAATAGATTAGAACTTGAAGTAGGAATGTTAAAAGATGAAAAATTATCTTAAAAGAAGAACTAGAGTTATCTCAAGAGAAAATTAAAAATAATTTAATAAAAAGTGAAGCTATTGTTATTGATTGTGAAAACACTAAGGATAATTTGTTAAAAGAAAATGTTAATTTGAAAAGCAATATTGAAATATTAAAAATTGAAAATTTAGAATTAAAAGAAAAATTAGATAAAATTACAAATAATGTGTCAAAATTTAATAAGGAAAACAAGATTTGGAAAATCTTATCAAAACTTCAAAACCATCAGGGAATAGAAATGGAATAGGATTTAAAAATTCATCTAAACAAAAAGGAAATTATGCTAAAAATATTAGTTGTATGAAAACTAAAAGTTTACCTAAGTCTAAAATGAATATAAAGAATATGAAGATTTGGATTCCTAAGACAAATAATAATTTAATTAGACAAAAACATATTAATAATTTATTAGAAAATGTGGTTTATATAAAAATTATATTTATAAGGGAACCAAACTATCTTGGGTATGGCTACCTTCGTCTAACAATTAGGACCCTAACAAAATATATGGGTACCAATTAAAACATCTTTTACTTTGTAGGTACCCAAAATAAAAAATAAGGAGAAATTGATACTAGATAGAGGATGCTCCAAGCATATGACCGAAAATTCAAAAATGTTATCAAATATAACATACATCGATGGTGGAACGGTAACCTTTGGAGATAATTCAAAATGATATGTCGTGGGCATTGGAGAAGTCATCAACTCTAGTATATCTAACTCTCCTATTATTATAAATGTTTTATTAGTAGAAAATCTAAAACACAACCTACTAAGTATTAGTCAATTATGCAATAAAGTCTTTAAATAAATTTTGAAAAAGATTGATGTAATATTTTAGATAATAACAAACAACTTATTTTTGAAGGTGTTAGAAACAAAAATATTTATGTATTAAACATGAATATAATTAAGAGTTCAAATTTATGATTAACTGCCAATAATGATGATCCATAGTTACGGCATAAACGATTTTGTCATATCAATTTTAAGAATATTAAAAAATTGGCAAAATATGAACTAGTTAGAGGTTTACCTAAAATAAATTACAAAGCAGAAAAATTATGCGAGATTGTCAAATTGGAGAACTAAAGAAAGCTCTTTTAAATCTAAAAATAATATTTCTACAAAACAACCATTAGAATTATTACATTTAGATTTATTTGGTCCAACACAAATACGATCTATAAATCACAACAAATATGTTTTTGTAATAGTTGATGATTTTTCAACATATACATGGACTTTGTTTTTAAAACATAAAAGCGATACTTTTGGTATGTTTAAGATATTTGCTAAAAGAATTAAAACACAAATGGACTTAAAAATTAAAGACATTCGAGGTGATCACCGAGGAGAATTCAAAAACGATCTTTTTACTAATTTTTGTAATAAGAAAGGAATAACTCATAATTTCTCTTTTCTTCGCACACCTCAAAAAAATGGTGTTGTGGAAAGAAAAAATCGTGCATTACAAGAATGTGCACGAACATTACTAAATAGTAGTGGTCTACCGAAACACTTTTGGGCTGAAGCTATTGCCACAGCTTGTTATGTATTGAATCGAGTAACAATATGTCCTATGACTAAACAAACTTGTTTTGAAATATTTTTTGGTAAAAAACCTAAAGTATCATACTTTAAAACTTTCAGTTCAAAATGATTTATATTAAATACGAAAGATAACTTAAGTAAATTTGACCCGAAGGCCGATGAAGGTATCTTTATTGGATATTCGGATCGTAGCAAAACATATAGAATTTTTAATAAAAGAAATAATACTATTGAACAAAGTTTACATGTTTCGTTTGACGAAAATCTTTTTAATCATTATACTAATGATGAAGAAGAAATTGTTCCACTAACAAATTCAACAAATTCTTTTAATAATCAAATAAGCGTTCAAAATAACACTTTGGTATCATCCCCTAGACTTCTGAAGAATCATCCAATAATATTATTGGAGATCTCAATTCTAGAGTTACAAGAAATCAACTTAATTAGATAAGCCATATAGCATTTGTATCAAATTTTGAACCAAAAAATTATAAAGAAGCCTCAAATGACAATTTTTGGATAATAGTTATGCAAGAAGAATTAAATCAATTTGAAAGTAATAATGTTTGAGAATTAGTACCAAGACCTGAAGATCAATTGGTTATAGGAACAAAATGGGTGTTTAAAAACAAAGCAGACGAAAATGAAAATATTGTTAGAAATAAAGCACGTTTAGTTGCTCAAGGCGATAATCAAGAAGAAGGTATCGATTATAACGAAACCTTTGCCCCGATAGCTAGATTAGAAGCCATTCGTACATTACTTGCCTTTACAACTCATCACAATTTTAAATTATTTCAAATGGATGTCAAAAGTTCTTTCTTAAATGGTTTTATCAAAGAAAATTTATATGTAGAACAACCTCCACTATTTGTTCACGAAAAATATCCAGACCATGTTTTTAAATTACATAAAGCACTGTATGGATTAAAACAAGCCCCTCATGCATGGTACGAACGTCTTAAAAATCACTTACATCTGGTTTTCAAATAGGCAAAATAGACACAACTTTGTTTATTAAAAGAGAAAATAACAATATTTTAGTTGTACAAATTTATGTTGATGATATCATTTTTGGTTCAACCAATGAAAATCTATGTAATCAATTTTGAAATATTATGAAAAATGAATTTGTAATGTCACACATGGGAGAATTAAATTTCTTCTTAGGTTTATAAATAAAACAACTTGAAAATGGAACTTTTATTTATCAAGAAAAATATTGTAACGATCTATTACGTCGTTTTGAAATGGATAAAACTTCGAGTAAACCAACACTAATGAGTACCACTGTTCATTTAGAAAAGGATGATAATGGAAAAGATTTTGATGAAAAATTATATCATGGCATGATTGGTTCTTTACTTTATTTAACGGCTAGTCGACCCGATATTATGATGAGTGTATGTCTTTGTGCTCGATTTCAAGCAAAACCAAAAGAATCTCATCTAAGAGCTGTTAAGCGAATTTTATGTTATCTATCTAGTACTAGAGATTATGATTTGTTTAACCCTCAAGGATCATCATTTGAACTAGTTTCATATGGTGATGCGGATTTTGGTGGTTGTAGAACAGATCGTAAGAGTACTAGTGGAACATGTCACTTTAGAGGACAATCATTAGTTTCCTGGTTTAGCAAAAAAAATTGTGTTTCTTTATCTACTTGCAAAGTCGAATATATCTCCGCAGCTCTGGCGTGTTCACAAGTGTTATACATGCAACAAACACTCATCGATTTTGGCAAAATTATCAATAAATCTCCAATATATTGTGATAACACAAGTGCAATTAATTTATCAAAAAACCCGGTAAATCATTCACGAACTAAGCATATAGATATACGACATCATTTTTTACGAGACAATGTTGAAAAAGGAACTATTTCTTTAGAATACGTAAATACCGAAAATCAAATAGCAGACATATTTACAAAACCACTAAATGAACAAACTTTTAGTGAACTTCGACGTAATTTAGGGATTTGCTCTCTTCATGATCTACTCTCTTAATAACCACTGTTCCATTTGGGCCATGATTAGTCATTTATTTTTATCTACAAATTATAATAAATAATTTATACACCTTTGGTTTTTTAGATAATTAGTTTCTCTATAAATAATTTTTCTACTTTATATAAACAGTTATACAACAAGAAAAATTAAGTACACAATCCATATTCTCTTTAAGAAACAAAATATAGCCATGACTTCTGAGGACTCTTGTATATCCATCTTCATCTCGACGGATAGCTCGGCTGATACGCCACAATGGTTTCCTACACCTACACCAAAGCAGGAACCAACGTATAAATGGTCCTCGTATCGTACGGGTTTTACTTCTGATAACAAGAAGACCAAAAGATCTCTGTTTATCTCTCCTAACACCAAGGAGAAAATTGATAAAATTCATCATTATCAGAAACAATAGATAGATCTTCAACGAGAACTATATTTTGAACAAAAAGTTACAGCACGTGGGCTAAGCTTTTTGGAGTAAGTAGCGATGAAGTTTTGTTCGTCATGGAAGAAAGGTGTACATGAACCGCTACCAAAACCTTGTAGTTCTTTGGATCCTTCATCTTCATATCGTATTCCTTTGGACCCTTCACCAAGACGATATTCTGGCTTCCCGAGAACCCACGAACGTGGAAATATATGGTCTCCACTTAAACCATGGAGGGATAATGAGTCAGGAGATCGTAAAACTCCATCGCCTTCTAAATAAATTATATTTGTTATTGTATGTACCTATGTTTATTTGTTATTTCACAACAATAATATTATTTTTCGCTTTGTTATAAAAATTCGAGAAATCAGCAAAACCATCAAATTTTAAGCTATTTTTAGACAAACTGCTTATTTCAGACGTCTGGCTATGGACTTCAGACGTCTGACACAATGATATACGTCCAAATTTTAAGCACTGTGCATATGTCAGACGTCTGATATACCCCTCAGACGTCTGAAAATTTGCTTTGTCTCCTCAACATATAAATCATAGAATTTTAGACGTCTGACTTAGTTCTCTGCCATGAAGTTTTTGAAAAATAACCTAATCCAGATGTCTGATTTTTATATTCAAACGTCTGATAAATCTCTCTGCCTATCCAATTTTACAAACTCGATCAAAACAGACGTCTAAATCAAAAACCAGACGTCTGAATTTATCTGTTGTACTCAATTTAGGGCAAACCAGACGTCTGATTTACAATCCAGACGCCTGAAATCCAATCGACCCTTTAAATTAACCCAGATAAATTCATTTTTCACTTTCATCTCAAAATTTTCATCTGTGACTCCACCATTAGCGATTTTCCTCTTCAACAATTCGACTTTTTATGCGAAGATAAAACACAATGCCCCCTAGAACAAAGAATCCCAAGATTTCAAAACGAAAACAAGACCAACCGACCTCATCTTCAAATCCTCAGGTGTGCTCTGATGATCAAATCGAAAGGTGGATGAATAGAGCGCCACATTCCATCAAGAGGTATGAAGATATCCAAAAGAAAAAACTCTACATAGGTCTATTCTATAATCGCCTTAAATTTCCTATGTATGATTTGGATGAACTATGTGAAAATGCCGGGTTGGAAACCTTAATTTCATTCACTTCTAATGACATCCAAATAGACCAATTAGCAATATTTTTATTCTATGCGAATTTAGATAGTACTTTAGTGTGGAACACTGAAGATGAGGATAACTGGCTCTGGTCTAGTGTGTATGGGAACACGATTAGATTAACTCTAGGCATAATAGGCAGAACCCTAGGATGCTTTGGCACAAGGGAAGATTTATACAACATTCCGGATATGCGCTTCAAGCCATGGAACAGTATTACTCATCAAATTTGAGAGGACGAAATGCCAAAATTTGCCTCCAAATATCTACGTCCAAAAGCTCGACACCTAATTCGAATGATAATCAATACAATTGTTCCATATATGGGAAGTCATGAGAAAATAACCGAATTAGAGCACAAAGCCCTATATGCTCTATTTAGTGGGACAAGGGTGAATTGGGCCAAATTCATCTTCGACGAGCTAAAGCATTTTTGGACTCGATCAAGGCCATCAATTATTTACCCAACTTATTTATGAGACTTCTTCGTGCACATAACATACCATCCTACCTATCGACCTTCGAAGAAATCTCACCTAAATATGCTTCCATCAAATTCTTCTCTCTAATGCACCAACCCGAAATTCCCCCAGAATTCATATCCTTTGAAGATTGGACGCACAATCGCTAATCTAGACGAGTTGAGCCTCCTCCTCAACCATACATTGAACCATCCCAAGAAGAGGAACAACATCGTGAAGCAACTCCACCTCCTCCTGCACCATTTGATTATCCGGGACAAGATGAAATTATGGAGACTCGAACGGATACAAATCCAAACGAAAGTGTTCGAGATCTCACCCTTCGAAACCAACATATACTATCTCAAAATCAAAAACTTTTGGCTAAGCGAATTGACAACTTCGAAACATCATTTGCTGCATGCCTAGCCACAGTTGAAGAATCCCTTCAAACTGGTTTGTCGGTTCTTAAAGAAGTACTACAATGTGTTCGCGGTCCAACACCACCTTCTGAAGATTGGCCAACTCCAGTATCTTCTCCTCCCTCAAAACATTCCAAAATCTCTGAGGATGAACCTCTCAAGCAAGCTTTGACATCTCCTACAAAGGCTAGCACTTCTAAAAAAGAAGAACCAAAGGAAGATGATCAAAATAAAGCTTCTCCAAAGGAATAATAGATTTTGGGATAGATTTTTTTTTGGATATCAACTTTTTGTGCAAATGACAAAATCTATGTATGTAATCAAATTTCGACTTGTTAATGAAATTTCCTTTTTGTTTGACGATTGGCTTCAGTTTTATAGTTCTTTTTGATAATGCCAAAAAGGGAGGAATATAAGTATAATCATAAAACATTGAAAATAAGCACATATTCAGGGGGAAATTTATAATCTAAGTACATTGAATAGTTGTCATCATCAAAAAGGAGGAGACTGTTAGGAAATCAATTCTATGGTTTCGATGATAACAACTATACAATGGAAATCGAATATGCATATATATCTCTATTTACAGGTAGTTGTTAAAGTAACATCACCAAAGAGATAAGAACAAGACTCAAAAGAAGTATCAAGAGGGTACAAGTCGATAGAATCAGAAGAGCAATGACACAGACACAGGAAAGCAAAATGCACAAGTTCAGACGTCTGGGTGCACTAGCCAGACGTCTGATTGAATCCTCTGGTTCGCAAATCAGACAGAATCAGACGTCTGGTTAATGTACTCAGACGTCTGAAAAGCAACCATATACAAAAAAATATATAAGAGCCAGACGTCTGAAACATTTTTCAAACGTCTGATTTTGAACTCGGCTGTGAATATTCAAAGAAGAACCGTCACAATTGAAAAGACACTTTCGCTCCTCTTTGCTGCAACCCTTCATCACCATCAGGAGCGACCATACAACACTTGTTAATGGATACAACAACTCAAGGAATCTCTCTACCGCTATAAATAGCATCAAGAATCAAAGAGAAGACCTCATCTTACTTACTTATGCTCTTTACTCTTATCCTCTGATTTATTCTTGATCTCTAGCAATCGAATAGCTGTATTCTAATCTTCCATATATTCAGAACTCTACAATCAATATTCTCTAGATATATAGACTGGAAGCATTTTTACTTAAAAGTCAATATCCGTGTTATAGAACACACACTTGACAAGAACAAGATTTTGTAACCAAGCCTATTCCTCCGGACGAAGTAAGGGTGTTTGATAGTTGAATTACGAAGAGGAGCTTCGAGACTGGACGTAGGATGGGAGGTTCAAACTAGTATAAAATCCTGGTGTGACTATTTCCATTTACTTTGCTATTATCATCTATCAAGTTTATAGTAGATACATTATACAGTTAGTCGCTTATACTTTCATACATATACACTACACGATCCACTCATATAGAATTACAAAGTTAGTCTTTCATTGACAATAAACCACACATGTCGAACTCAAATTGCACGAATAAATGGATCATTTAGGGTAGAAAAAAATAAAGACAAAACAGAATATAATACAAATGGGGTAAACATAAATTATTTCAATAATAATCTTTACAATGGAAAATTTTAAAATACAATATCAGATTCTAACCTAGATTCAGCCTGGACAGTTATAAACCTCTATCCATAGAAATGTTGGAAACAACAAAACAAATGCAATAGATGTAGCAGATAATAGAATATGTTCATACGATGATAAAGATCTCTAGCTCTCCTTTGGAAACTCCAACCATCTTTAACTAAACCTGAAACTACTCGAATCTAACCCTAATATTAAAAATAGCCGGATCAGGCTTGATTAACCAGCGTGAGATACTCGAAATTTAAAAAGACTATGTTATAAAAACCTTTGAAAAGAAGGGTATCTCATAAGACCACGCCCACACATAAACACGGACGGGTTTTTACCTTATGATAACCAAAACACTTTATACCAAAATACACTTGATATTATTTTTAATGACATTCCTTTGAAAACACTTTTCAAATAAACTTATTCGAATAAGGTATCAATATCTGGACTAAGTCTAAGGTAAGATATCCAGACTTGGTCAACGAAATATACCGAACATAATATATGATACCAGAAAAGGGTAGCAGAAATGTTAGCAAGTCATTACAGATATTTTGGGAATACAATCAAAATCGTAAATCTCGTATTGGGATTGGATTTCCAACATGACAAGAAAACTCGTGGAAAGATCAATCTGTATCCACGGCTTACGTCCAACACTCGGACACCGTTATAAAACAACCCAAATGGCTAAAAGTGGATACAATTTGCGAATAACATCCAAGGACTCAGACTTCGCGCATCTCTGCCATGAGGCCCAGACGTATCTGGTACATAGGCCTCAAAACATCTAATAACCCAAATGACTACTATCCGAAATGCAAGCATACATCTGACCACATAGAATCCCAACATAACCTAGGTGTGAGGCTCACAAAACTATGATCAATTTCTCTAAAGCCATGCTTTTCATACAGAACCATGCTTCGATCATAACAGGTTCCACTTTGAATTCCATACGGCCATTCCTTTGATCACTATTTGACTCCCACAAGCATACAACCTCTGAGTTCGTATGCTTGGGAGAAGAGTGTTAAGCTAAGAGAAGTTGCCTTCTCCGCCACCAAGTAGATGTACATTTGTAAAAGTCAAATGTTGTGTCTTAGAAATGTGATATCATACATTCGTGCATACAAGTTCGTTTTGGGACTAAACGAAGCCGAAGGAACTTTCCTCGGCTATTACTAGGCGAGAAGCCCTTGCAATCCGAAAAAATCTCCACAACGAGGAGACCACTGCTATAAGTATATCTATAATGGGAGCAACCCAAAGCATGTCAACAAGAAGTCCTCACGCTATGAAGATCCACGGTCTTCAATAATCATTGTCTTCAACATGTCTTCACTTTCGAACGTATACATTGGTTCGAAGTGGTTTTCAGATAGGAATCACCCAAATCTGACTCTGATTCCTTTGAAGCCAATCATCGCTTTAAAAGATGTGACGACCCGGAATTTATAACAACTCAAATTGGAATTATTAATTTATTTTAAATATTTAAAAGTTAATTTTAACTTGAATTCCAGATATCAATATTTACTTGATAATTAAATTATCGAATTATATAGTTTAAATATTGAATTTAATAAGTGAAATTGAGTAAATTGTTGAATCTGGAATTTCTAAGCCTGTTTAGAATAATTTGAAGGCTTATAAAATTTATAAGGATGATTCTGAAGATAATAGAATGGGTGAAATTCAATTTAAAGGTAATTTGTTCAATTTTATAAATATAACGTTTAAATTAAATTTAAAAATAGCCTTCCGAGGCACAGTCTCGGAATTCGACGAAACCAGTTCCATTGGATCCGTAATAGTTAGTTATTATCGTATTTCAATTTTCGTATTAATTGGAGTTGTCTTTTCACCCTGGCAGCTCAAAACGCTTAGAACTATTTAATCGATTTAATTTTAAATTGATCGGTTCCTTCTATAACTCGTGTATATGAACGAATTAGCTTCCGAAACATGTTCCATTTTGTTTTGAATGCGGGTAAAACCCTGGAATCGCCTCGTGGCATTCCTTAAGAGGAGTTCGAAAATTTAAGTAACAATCGATAAAGCATTTTGAAGTTTTATATAAGTTAATGAAAAAGAAAATTAATTAAATTAGCAAGATAATTTTCCTTTACAATGTCGTGTTCAAGAAGCTTTCCATCTCCTTTATTTTTATTCCCGTCCCCCCTTGATTCTTTAAGGAGATCGAAATCTAAAAAAAAATGGCGAGCAAGCATCTCGTTCAAATCTGTCTTGTTCCCTGGGATTAATTCGAATAAAAAAAATAACACTTCATATTTCTATTCGATTCAAGCAAATCGTCATGGCCGCAACCCAGTATAGCATCGCACTCGATTCGAAATCGTTCAATTCGAAAGGAAGCATCGCGTGGCCGAAGATGAAGCAAGCTACTCAAGATCTAAGTTTGGGGTTGTTCGGCGATCGCGAGAGGGGAGTTCACGTGTGAGATGCGAATCTAGGGTTAGTGATGGGAGGGTAGCTCTTACGGCAGTGGTTTGGGGGCGTGTGGCTGCGTCGCTGGTCGCGACCTTGAAGAGGGGGGTCGGTGGTGTGTTCGGGGCAAGCTGTAGGTATAATCTGACCTATTTTTTTAAAATCAATTTAGAATTAGTTAGTTACAGAAAAATTTGTATATAGGTAATCTAGGATTTGGTTCTAAGTGTTATTAGTTTATTTAATTTTGGATCGAGGGAAAATAATAATCACATTAAGATAAGTGTGTATTTTTTCTAATTTATATATTCCAGTACAGGAAAGATTTTTATATAGAAAGGATTTGAAAGCAATATATAGGAATT
Source organism: Allium cepa (assembly GCA_030765085.1). Taxonomy (NCBI): domain Eukaryota; kingdom Viridiplantae; phylum Streptophyta; class Magnoliopsida; order Asparagales; family Amaryllidaceae; genus Allium; species Allium cepa. The sequence goes on from CM060946.1 coordinate 79,250,036, forward strand.
ATAAATAATTTAAAATTTTATTGTAAAATTAGATATTGAATCGATATAATTCAAGTTTTAAAATATATGTAGTTTTAAAGGAAGTAAAATAAAAATACATTTACACATTTTTATTTACTAGTTTATTTTAAACAATATTTGGGTGATTAACTTATTAAATTTATTTTGGAACTTAAAATTTATTTATTAAAAGAAAAGGAAATTTGTTTAAATAAAATTTTGGGTTAATTAAACTTATTTAAGGGAGATAAATTGTTCGGTTAATTCAAGTATTAATAATCACCTAATGTTTATACAAGGTCCATATATCGTGAAGAAAATAGTCGGGAGCGAAGTGGATTTGCAAATTTAAGGAGCAAAGGTGAGTAAATCTCATGCTTTTGGATTTCTATTTAAATTTAAATGGTTAAATTTAAATAATTGGTTGGATGAATAACTTGATTGGATGTGCTATTGAAGATGATGTGACTTTGCTTTGATTTGATCACGAGTTAATTGTGGTTGACTCGAAGGGTTCGGGTTTTTAAATTGTTTAGATTTAATATTATAAATAAGAGAACGTTTTCATTCTAATGTTGTTAAGGGCTTAATGAATTCTGGTTCATTAAATTTGAAGTGTAATTAAAATAAATAAATAATTAATTAGTTCAATTAATTAATAATTTGGGTTAATTAATTTTGTAATCAAGGGTTGGAATTAATTAATTATGGATTAAGTTAATTAATGAAGTTTAATTAGTTCAGAATAATCAATGGAGGGTTTGATGAATAATTACTTAATTAAATTAAAATAAAATATAATTACTTTGTGTAATTAATCAAGAGATTAATTAAGACGATTAATTAGGAGGAAATTGATTAATTTAAAGGAGTAAATAAATAGATAGTTAATTTAAAGGTTGAGATAAACCAAGAATGAGTGTATTGTGGTTTAATTAGTATACTTAGTTTAGATTTAGGTAAATTGAAATATATTGGAAATCAATAATTTACATAATTAATGATGTAATTAAAGATTGGTAAATTAAGATTGATTAATCCATAATATGCGACTTATGAGAAATTAAGTAATATAAGAAATTAAGGATTAATGTAATTAGTATAGTTAATTGAATTGTGAAATAATTAAGATTTCTTATTGATTTTGGGTTAAGAATAATCAATATCGTGAAGTGGATTAAAGATAATTACTTGAATGGAATTGGAAGATAATTAATCGAGGGTGATTAATTAAAATAAATGAATGTGGAAGAATTGATTAATTAATTGGCTTGGAAATTAATTAATGAAGAAATCTAAGTAATTGAGGATTGAAATTCAACTGAAGTAAATTGAATTGGCTTGTATGCGATTAAGCTTTGCGTATGGATGATTGAATGGTATTGGATGCTTGAATGAGTTGATACCTTTAATATGAAATGTTGTGTATTTCGTATGGATAATTTGGAAGAGGCCGGGATCGGGTATTGGGAAATACCCGAAACCACTTCGAATATTTTTATGGGTTGATATGTGAAATTTATATGCTGGGGTGAAGTGATTTAAAGGAATTGGACTATTTAAATCTAAGCTTTGGTACTTAGGAAATGGATGTGTGAAATTAGTTATGTCTATAACATACTGTGAACTTGTAAAATTTGTTTGAGTTACCTCGGATTTTATGTAAGTTGTTTGCTTTGGTATTCCATGTTAGTTGAGATTACTCACGCTGGTTTCCAGCCTGACCCGGGTGTTACTTTGGTGTAATGCTCGGGTCAGACCGAGTAGTACAGATTTTCAGGTAGGTACGTTCTGGAGCTCAGGAGGCGAGTAGGATGGCAATATCGCGTAGAATATTTCCGCTGTAATTATATTATTGTAATTCTGTGATAAATTGATTGTATATGATCAGCATTTGAATATATGTGAAACTCTGATGTATTGAAATGTAATCGACAGATATAGTATTCTTTTGTAAGCTATTATTATTTATTATTATATTTATCCGCTGCGAATGTGAGACGTTTGGTGTTTATGTTCTTCTCCTTCTATCTCTTTCTTCTTTTCCATGACTATCTGGAATTTTCGGGTTCGAAAATTTCGGGTCGTTACAAAAGATGTTAAGTTGATATGTGGATATCAATCATTAATCAATTACTTCATCTTTTATTTAAATCAAATATCTTTCTTAGATATATTCTTTTCAATTTATTCCATTTTCTTTTCAAGAGTATATGGAATCATTAAGCCTCATTTATTAGATCATTTGATTTATTTAAACCTTTCTTAATTCCTAGAATAATTCCAAATCATTTTCTCTTTTACTTAGAAAAGCCTTTTCAAATTATTCATTAAATCTTAATCAAAGATTTCCTTCTTAACTTCAAATCATATTCTTGCAAATCGAAGATTTTCGTAACATAGCACTATTTCCACCTTAAATATGGTAATTTTCACCTCCAGGGACTAATGGCAAGTAATCCCGCATCATGAATATCTTTGCCTTCAATGTGTTTTATTTTGAAAATTAGTCTGAAGGAGTTTTCGGATAGAAATCACCTAGATCCAATCCCGGTTCTTTGAATAGGAATGACCCAAATTCGATCCCAGTTCCTTCGTGCTAATCAAAAGATGTTAATTTCATATGGGGTTTCAAAAATTAGCTTGAAGTGATTTTCGGATAGGAATCACCCAAATTCGATCTCGGTTCTGCGGATAGGAATCACCCAAATCAGCTTCCAGATATATTTGGGAGATTCACTGATTCAGGCAAGTCCTCTGGATGGTAAATTCAGCTATGAAATCTGCTAAGACTTGTCCTTGAATGGCTCGCCTTGGAGTGTAGGTAATATCAAACTGACTTAGCTCGATATTACACTTGAGTAACCTACCAGACATCTCAAGCCGCGTAAGGACCTGTCGTAATGGCTGGTTGGTGTAAACGGTAATAGGATGAGCTTGGAAATATGGACGGAGCTTCCTTGAGGCAATAACGAGACAATAAGCCAACTTTCTAGCTTCGGATAATTTCTCTCAGCTCTGGTTAGTCGTTTGCTAATATAGTATATCGGTTTTTGTACTCGATCTTTCTCCCAAATTGGACAGCACTGATTGCGTTTATTGATACCGCCAAGTAAAGGTACAATTTCTCGTGATCGATAGACTTTGACAAAAAGGCGATGTGGAGAGATGCTGGATTAGTGATCGGAATGCGCCCTCACATTATGTGGTCCATTCAAAGTTCTGTTTCCCTTTTGGAATCAAATCGAAGAAGGGAATACATTTGTCAGTGGATTTGAAATGAACCTGCTCAGTGCTGCTACTTTCCGGTTGAGGCTTTGGACTTGCTTTATAGCTCTTGAAGTCTCAAGATTTCTAATTTCCCAGATCTTTTCGGGATTGGCTTCAATCCCTCGAGAGTTGACGATAAACCCAAGAAATTTTCCAGATGCGACTGCAAAGTGACATTTCAACGGATTATGCTTCATTCTGTATTCTCGAAGGATATTAAACATTTATTCTAGGTCTTTAATATGATCAGTGGAGGATCATGATTTCACTAGCATGTTGTCAACGTATACCTCCATGGTTTTCCTAATTTGGTTGGCGAACATCCTCTTAACCAATCAATGGTAGGTTGCACTAGCGTTCTTAAGTCCAAAAGGCATAACTTTGTAGCAGTAAAGTCCCGGATCAGTCACGAAGCTGATATGCTCTTGGTCGGGTAAGTGCATGGGTATTTGATTGTAGCCTGAATACATGTCCATGAAGGATAGGAGTTCAGGTCCAGCCGTTGAATCTACGAGCTGATCGATTCGAGGAAGTGGAAAACTTTCTTTGGGGTAAGCTTTATTCAAGTCTGAATAGTCGACACACGTTCTCCATTGCCCATTTGGCTTTCAGACAAGTATAGGGTTGGATACCCATTCCGGGTATAATGCATCTCGAATAAATCCATTTGATTTAAGCTTATATACCTCTTCCTTAAGGGCGGCAGAACTCTCTGGATCCATACCATGCCTTTTTTGTTTGATCGAGACATACCATGGGTCAATGTTTAATGTGTGGCTCGTGATGTCCAGGGAGCTTCCACACATGTCAGAATTTTTCCAAGCAAACACGTCGAGGTTTTCTTGAATAAATTCAACAAATTCCTCTTGCATTTGTTGGCTTAACTGAGATCTAATCTTTATCATTCTAGAATCTCCGCTATCATTAATTGGGACATCGATCGTCAGTTCCGCCTGAGAAGCTTGATTGTCTTTACTTTCATCTTCACTTTCATTTTCTCTCGGGTCAAGATCTCTTTGGAATTGGTGGGATGCCTAAGCTTGGGCCCAGGCACCAATTGTTAATTTTCAACAAAGCGGATGCAGAGAGATTCCTTTATGCCCTTTCCTTTCTCCTTTCGCTGCGCCTCGCGCAGCTCAGCAACATAACAGGCTCGTCCAGCAGTCTGATCTCCTTGAAGGACCCCAACCCCATGATCGATGGGGAACTTTAGAGTCAAACACCATGGGGCAATGGCAGCCCTGAACTTAGCTAGGGCTGGTCGGTCAAGAAAGAATTGTACGACTAGTCGATATCCAGCACAACAAATTATAATATCTGGACTCTCCAGCGTTCTTCGGTTCCTAAATCCACTAGCAATTCCACCACTCCAGCAGGTATGGTTACACTCCCGTTAAAGCCATGAATACGGGACTGACAAGGCTTCAAATCTTTAGCCTCCATCGTCATCTGGTCATAGGCTCGCTTAAACAATATATTCACTGAACTTCCACTGTCGACTAAGATCCTCTTCATCCAAGCAGGACCTATTTGAGTTGATATGACAAGTGGATCCATAGCAGGGGATTCGATCCTATCAGCATCTCTATCCTGGAATACGATGTCATCAGTCATCGTCTTCTTTGTTTGGCCGAAGCCCCATCTTCCAAACTACTACAACACTCGAAGCTCGCATGCCTAATAGAACTAGCACACGACTCCATTTCCTTCCAGCTTCGGTCTACTGGATGAGGACTACCACTAACAGTGTTTATCACTAACCTCCCGACAGTACGAGCGGGTTCCTCTGGTCTTACCTGATTTGGTTCATGATTTTTATTTGATGGGCCCGTACCTCCAAACTGTGACGCCCGCATAAACTGCTCTAACTTCCTCTCACTTATCAACTTTTCAATGAGATCCTGCAAGTGACGGCACTCATTCGTGTTATGGCCGTAACTATCGTGGAATCTGCAAAACTTTCCCTTCTGGATTTGTTTCTCTGATGATGGTTTCGGGGCAGGTTTCTTATATTGAAGGGTATTACAAGTCTGTAAGTACACATTCTCCAGCGACATATTCAAAGGAGTATTTATCAAACATGGGAGCCCTACGTCGTGGACCACGATTCCGATCCCGTTTCTTATTTCGATCTCCATTACCTCTCTACATATTCTGTTTATTTTGAATATTCAATTGCACTTTTCTGGAGCTCTCTCCGGATTGTTTAACAGCAACATTACCCTGGATTCCTTCCACACTGGACCCTACATTGACCTTTTTCCTAGACTGTTTCACATCCTCCCGTCTTAAGAATTGGGCCGCCTTGGAATAGAAATGTTCCAATGACACAGAAGGTTTTTCGGCCAACCAGTTGTCGAATTCAGAATCGGGATCAATCCCCTTAGTCAGTGCCATCAGAGTAGAGTTATCATTGGGTTTGCTAATCTCAGCACACGCAATATGAAATCTCGCTAGATAATGTCTAAGTGTCTCTCTAAGAGCCTGAGTGACACTGCACAGAGTGTTAACATCCTTCGATCTCGTTACATGAAACTGCTCAACAAACTTGTCGCCAACTGATCAAAACACGAGATAGATCGTGGTGGTAGACGGGTAAACCACATGGTAGCTGTGCCCCCAAGAGAGATCGGAAAACTCCGACACTTAACTGCATCATCAGCTCATGCAGCATTGATCAACCATTCATTCTTTAGAATATGCTGAATAGGATTTGGGCTCCCTTCATAAACGGGTAGAGTTGGCATCCTGAATCGCCGAGGTGGTTCAGCATAGAGTATGTCATCAGTGAAAGGGGTATGACTCCAGGAGATTCCCCAATCATCATTAGTGAGACCCAGACTTTCACGGATCATTTGACGTATCATCGTCGGTATGTTTGGCATCTGGACATTTTGAGCGCACTGGGCCAAGGTTCGGTCGGGTTCCACATCGCGAGGATGGGCCTGACGTTGTCGACGGTCTAGGTCTCACCTCCTTGGTTCTAAGTCTTTAGGGATATAATGTTTGGGAGTATGTTGACATTGGATCGGATCTGTCTGGTTTTGGGATCAACTCCCGATTTAGTAGTGGTGGTAGTGCGGTTGTCTGTAACATGATATGGAATAGTACCTCCTCGGGAGGAGGGTCTAGTCTGATGGTTGATTGACGGTCCAACTCTTGGTTGCCCAAGGCACAGTGCGTGTTAATGTCCAGTAGCTTGGGTGTAACTCCCATATAGCCGTAGGCGCATAGATCTGTAATGATAGTTTGAAGAAGGTGAAATCTCAGTGAATGGATAGGAAGCCTGATCCCTCCTGGTTCTCCTACACCTTTGGCAATTCGGCTGATTGGTCAATTCTACGTTGGCACACAACTGTTGAGTAAGTTGCTGGCGGCTCTGTGTTAGTTCTTGCAGTAGCATCTGAAAAGGGCCTTGCGGATCTGATGGTCCGATAGCATTTTTATCAGTCGGAGGTAGTTTCACGGGATTCTGTCGATCCCGTCCTTCTGGATTTGTAGTAGTAGAAATTGTCCTTATGTTTGCCATGATGAATAGCGAAGCTCTTTCCTAGATTTGATGCAAATCTGAATAGGATGGAAGAACTTTGAAGTTGAGATCTAGATCTTCTCCTTTGATTTATGCAATCCGATATCGATAGTAGATCCAAACGAGCAGGAGAAAAACTATGTTTTCTCAGTGAAAGCACCAAAGTTTTTGTACAAAAATAAGGCACAACAATCTTCTGAAGTGTTTGAAGAGATAAAATGAAGAAAGTAAATGTAAAAAGAGGATTGTCTAACAAACACTCCAAATTATAATCAGAAGATAGCAGAGAAGCACAAGATTTAGAGTGGTTCGGCATATTGCCTATGTCCACTATAAAATGGTTGTTCTGTATTAGATTTTACTTGCTGGTTACAGCAGATTACAGCAGAGGATTTCGAGTACAACAGTGAATTTCGAATACAACAATGATTCCGACAGAGTCTGGATGACGAGGAGGCCAAAAATCCTTTTTCTGTAGGTTTTGGGCTACTATTTATCGGCGTAGGCTGCAAATATCTCGCTCAGATCTCAGGATACTTCTTCTTGAAAGTGAGTGGGCCCACATGATCGATCTCATGTGGTTTGCACTCGATCTATGATCGCTACGAACGAGATTCATATCGATTAATGTTTTGTCCAATTGAGTCGGGATCGATCGTGAACGTTGTTGAGGATGTACGCAAGCTCCTGTGAAAATTTAGTGGCATTTGGACTTGTAGATTGTGAGTTATGATCGATGCAAGTTCGGGTTTAATATAGGCTATTGAAATCGTATCGATTCCCTTCGTATCGATATGTTCATATCACTTTTTGGGCATGTGCTTGCAAGTTGACGTGGCGCTAACTCCTCGGATCGTTCCACTTTTCATGCCAAGTAACAAAGTCTTTCATAGGGGCATATCTTGTTCATATCGATCCAGTTGAGCCTTGTTCGTATCGATCATGACTGCTGTGTTCGTATCGATCGTCATTGTTCTGTTTGTATCGATCGCTAAGTAATCGTTTTTGTATCGAAGGGAGATATTGATTTCGTGTCGACCTGTGGCTGATCGATACGAATTATGTTAAGACTAGACCGATACGAAATTGACTTCTGCGCTACTAACCGATGGATACGAACTAGCTAGTCGTGGATGGATACGAATTGGACTTGGGTTGACCGATACGAATAAGTTGGAGGTGATCTTGCGAAGCCGTATGAGGAAGGATGGATACGAGCGCTGCTCTTCTAATCGATACGAAAGCACGCGCACCTGATGGTTTCGAACTAGATCGATACGAAGCAAGGTTTTCTCTGTTTGTTTGGTGGATAAGAACAAAGTAATTACCTAAATCACATCGATCATATCTTGAGCACACAAACTCGGATTGACTTGAAATTTGGAACACTGGCCTTCATGGCTTTGCTTATCTCATCTCACCAATTATAGCTTGATCCAGACTCAGATAAAATTTATCGACATCAATAGTGAGCTTGCGTATAACCAGTCTTCGGGACGGACTGTCCTCTGTTTCGGTCGATTCCTTGGTGTCACGGCTTTACCAAAAGGCGGGATAACAGATAGAAAACTCTAGTACCTAACCAAATCCTCATCAATATTCGTCCTCGAAATCGAGTGTTAAATCCTTTTCCGGATTGGTGTAAACACCTCAAAGTTCCAAACTCGAATCTTATATCAAAATTGTGTGATGAGATGATCTGCATATAATATATGTATTTATTAACTTTCAAAAACATTTCATAAACTTTTATCTTAAGTTTAAACATTTTATAAAGGCGCTACATTATATAATCCCTTTAATTATTTATTTCCAAATATTTTTAATAAAGGAAAATATTCTATAGAAACCATTTTCCACTCGAAAGATAATTTATCTGTATTATAATTCCCACAATCCTTTAACTCTGTATATTTCTTTTAACACTGATATTATTTACGAGTCATTTTGTAAAACTATTACTTAAGTTTATTACATCTTATAACTTACGTAAATAAATCACATTCTAAAGACATACGTCCAAATTCTTAATTTATGCTAGAATTCATTAATAAAACATTTTCTAGGTTATACTTACCTTTTTTAGGAGTCATTATTTTACTTAATAGTTCATGACTAAAATCGATATTTGTATGATATACCTTTACATCCTAAGAGTATATAAATCCTAAATTTCAAATTGATATTACTTAAATCCGTCTATGTAACAAATTTAAACTTTGTTGTAAGTTACTATTATCTTAAATTCGTAAGTTATAAAACTTATTTCTTAATTGATACTATTATTCATTTTCTAGCTTTGAAAAAAAAAAGCAAAATTTAAAGCCGCTCGTATTTAAATCCTCATACTTTTAACTCTTAAATATCCTTTTTTTTCTTTATAAAACTGATTTATAAATTATCCTTATCTTATTTCATTTACTCAAAGTATTTCACAATATTTTACCAAAAGTTTTCACAAATTTCTTAGCTCTGAGTTAGATATGATTCGAAAATTTTCGACTGTCCAAAATCATCGAGAATCCCGCTTTATCTTATCAATTAGCGATCTCAATTTATCTTTGGTTTAAATACTTTTATAAAGATTTCTAATCAATGATTCACATTATTTCTTTAACTTAAGAAAATTATAGATCGAGTGACTCTAAAACAATGCAAGGAACTGGGTACTACCAATAGTATCATATATCCTCTTAACAAGAAGAGTAATACTTAAGAGAAGTGCTTACCATCCGAACACATCTCTTGCCCATTTTTAGTTTATTTTCGAGCTAATCGAATTAGTTATCTTAAAATACTTCTTTTTGTTTGAAATAATACTATTTTCAAAATCCTTTAGAGATAACTTTATAAAACCTATTTTATAAATTCATTTTATCTTATATTAATTTACTTCTTTTAAATTCTCACAATTCTTTTACTCGAATTTAAATTCTAATTCCTTTTATACATATCTTTTTACACAATTATTTCCTATGGTATTTTTATCTTATATGTTCATTCCTTAAACAAATCTTATTATCAAACACCTTATAGTCAAATCATGAAACTTAATTCACAAGGTATTTGTACTTAAACTGTTAAATCAAACAATTGCTCAATTTATGATAGAACTTAAAATTATCATTTCTTAATTTATTATTTTGGAACAAGTATTAAAGATCTTAATTACATTATATGATTTCTTACTTATCGATTATCTTTATGAAACATCTTATTGTCAAATGGTGAAATTCTAATCACAAGATGTTCATATTTAAATTTCACTAATCCTGATTTCTAATAATACAGCTTTTCAAAACATACACTTTATATTCAAAATATAATCCTAGGTAAAATTATTTCATTTACCAATTTTTCAAAATCAATGTGTCGATTCACCTTGTTTAAATGTTTAGGAACCCTCATCGATAACGGTGATCAGACGCATTGATCAAAATCCATAAATCACTCAACAAATAAATCAACACAAAAAATTTTATTAGTCACTAACAAATACGCACTCACATATAATATGCTCAAACTCATACTAGGGTATTATTAACCCTATCTCTAACGAGTCACTCATCCTAGGGTATTACTAACCCTATCTATGATCAGCCTTTACCCCACCAAAGCCAAGGTTCTCGCTTAACCTTAAGCTCTTATACCAAATGCAACGGTCCATTTTTCCGTACCCTTTGAATTGACAATAAACCGCACATGTCCAACTCAAATTGCACGAATAAGCGGATCGTTAAGGGTAGAAAGAAAATAAAGACAGAACATAATCTCACATGAATGGAATAACATATATTATTTCAATAATAATCTTTACAGTGGATAATTTTAAAATACAATATCAGAGTCTAACCTAGATTCAGCCTGGACAGTTATAAGCCTCTGTCCTTACAAATGCTGAAAACAACAAAACAAATGCAATAGATGTAGCGGATAATAGAATACGTTCATACAATGATGAAGACCTCCAGCTCTCCTATGGAAATTCCAACCGTCTTCAGCTAACCTTGAAACTACTCGAATCTGACCCGAGTATTAAAAATACTCGGATCAGGCTTAATAAACCTGCGTGAGATACTCGATATTTAAAATGACTATGTTACCAAAACCTTTGAAAAGAAGGGTAGCTCATAAGACCACGACCACACATAATCATGGACGGGTTTTTACCTTGTGATAACCAAAACACTTATAACAAAATACACATGATATTATTTTTAATGACATTCCTTGGAAAACACTTTTCAGATAATTTTTTTCAAATAAGGTATCAATATCTGGACTAAGTCTAAGGTAATATATCCAGACTAGGTCAACGGAATATACCGCACATAATATATGATACCAGAAAGGGGTAGCTAAAAAGTTTGCAAGTCATTACAGCTATTTTGGGAATACAATCAAAACTGTAAATCTTGCATTGGAGTTAGATATCCAACATGATTGGAAACTCATGGAAAGAACAATCTGCATCCACGGCTTATGTCCAAGACTCGGACGCCGTTATACAACCACACAAATGGCTAAAAGTGGATACAATCTGCGAATAACATCTAAGGACTCGGATTTCGTGCATCCCTGCCATGAGGCCCAGATGCATCAAGTACCTAGGTATCAAAACATTTGATAACCTAAATCAATACTATCTGAAATACGAGCATATATCTGATCACATTGAATCCCATCATAATTGGGGTGTGAGGTTCGCGAGGCTACGATCAATTTCTTCAAAGCCAAGCTTTTCATACAAAACCACGCTTTGACCATAACAGGTTCCACTTTAAATGCCACATGGCCATTCTTTTGATCACTATTTGACTCCCATAAGCATACAACCTATGAGCTCATATGTTTGAGGGAAGAGTGTTAAGCTAAGAAAACTTGCCTTCTCCACCACCAAGCAGATGTATATTTGTAAAAGTCAAACGTTGTGTCTCCGAAATGCAGTGTCAGACATTCATCAATACAAGTTCGTTCTAGGACTGAACGAAATCGAAGGTACTTTCCTCGGCCATTATTATGCGAGAAGCCCTTGCAATCCAAAAAAATCTCCACAATGAGGAGACCACTCCTATAAATAACTCTATAATAGGAGCGACCCAGAGCATGTCAAGAAGTAGTCCTCACTCTACGAAGATCCTCAGTCTTCAGTAATCATCATCTTCAATATGTCTTCACTTTCGAACGTATACGTTGGTTCGAAGTGGTTTTCAGATAGGAATCACCCAAATCCGACTCCGGTTCCTACGAAGCCAATCATCGCTTTAAATGATGTTAAGTTCATATGTGGATATCAATCATCAATCAATTACTTCATCTTTTATTTAAATCAAATATCATTCTTAGATATATTCTTTTCAATTTATTCCATTTTCTTTTCAAGAGTATATAGAATCATTAAGCCTCATTTATCAAATCATTTGATTTATTTAAATCTTTCTTAAATCCTAGAATAATTCCAAATCATTTTCTCTTTTACTTAGAAAAACCTTTCCAAATTATTCATTAAATCTTAACCGAAGATTTCTTGCTTAACTTCAAATCATATTCTTGCAAATCGAAGATTTTTCATAACATAGCACTACTGCCACCTTGAATATGGTAAATTTCACCCCCAGGGACTAATGTCAAATAATCCTACATCATGATATCTTTATCTTCAATATGTTTTATTTTGAAAATTAGTTTGAAGGGGTTTTCGAATAGGAATCACCCAAATCCAATCCTGGTACTTCGAATAGGAATCGCCCAAATTCGATCCCGGTTCCTTCGTGCTAATCAAAAGATGTTAAGTTCATATAGGAATTTGAAAATTAGTTCGAAGTGATTTTCAGATAGGAATCACACAAATCTGATCTCGGTTCTTCAGATAGGAATCACCCAAATTCGATCCTGGCTCCTTCGTACTAATCATCGAATAAAAGATGTTAAGTGATTAATTGACATTCAAAGAATTCGTTTCTTTTATTTCATCTTGGAAAAACTTAAATACGATCTTTTAGAGCATTCGGGCTTTTCTTTCGATCTGCTCCACCCCTCGCCTGAAAGGAGAAAACATAGGCCAGGTAAGTGTAGGGCACTGGTTGCTCCATCCCCAACCTTAGTTAAACACATTGTTTTATCTTCCCAAATCTCACGGGTGGGATAAATGTACTAGTCGTTTCCACATACTCAGTTTGTTAATACATTCAATATCTTCAACTAAACCAAAAACTACTCGAATCTGACCCGATTATTAAAATACCCGGATCAGGCTTGATAAACTAGCGTGAGATACTCGAAATTTAAAATGACTATGTTACCAAAACCTTTGAAAAGAAGGCTAGCTCATAAGACCACGCCCACACATAAACATGGACAGGTTTTTACCTTATGATAACCAAAACACTTTATAATAAAAAACATATGATATTATTTTTAATGACATTCCTTTGAAAATACATTTCAAATAAATTTATTCAAATAAGGTATCAATATCTGGACTAAGTCTAAGGTAATATACCCAGACTAGGTCAACGGAATATACCAGATAGAATATATGATACCAGAAAGGGGTAGCTAAAAAGTTTGCAAGTCATTACAGCTATTTTGGGAATACAATCAAAACCTTAAATCTCGTATTGGGGTTAGATATCCAACATGATAGGAAACTCATGGAAAGATCAATCTATATCCACGGTTTATGTCCAAGACTCGGACGCCGTTATACAACCACACAAATGGCTAAAAGTGGATACAATCTGCTAATAACATCTAAGGACTCGGATTTCGCGCATCCCTGCCATGAGTCCCAGATGTATCAAGTACCTATGGCTCAAAACATCTCATAACCTAAATCACTACTATCCGAAATACGAGCATACATCTGACTACATTGAATACCATCATAATCAGGGTGTCAGGCTCGCGAGGCTACGATCAATTTCTTCAAAGCCATGCTTTTCATACAAAATCACGCTTTGACCATAACAGGTTCCACTTCGATGCCACATGTCCATTCCTTTGATCACTGTTTAACTCCCATAAGCATACAACCTATGAGCTCATATGTTTGAGAGAAGAGTGTTAAGCTAAGAGAATTTGCCTTCTTCGCCACCAAGCAGATTACATTTGTAAAAGTCAAACGTTGTGTCTTCGAAATGCAATGTCAGACATTCATCCATACAAGTTCATTCTAGGACTGAACGAAACCGAAGGTACTTTCCTCGACCATTACTAGGCGAGAAGCCCTTGCAACCCGAAAAAATCTCCACAACGAGGGGACCACTCCTATAAATAATTCTATAATAGGAGTGACCCAGAGCATGTAAACAAGTAGTCCTCATGCTACGAAGATCCACGATCTTCAGTAATCATCATCTGCAACATGTCTTCACTTCCGAACGTATGCATTGGTTCGAAGTGGTTTTCGGACAGGAATCACCCATCCGACTCCAGTTCCTTCGAAGCCAATCATCGCTTTAAAAGATGTTAAGTTCATATGTGGATATCAATCATCAATCAATTACTTCATCTTTTATTTAAATCAAATATCATTCTTAGATATATTCTTTTTAATTTATTCCATTTTCTTTTCAAGAGTATATGGAATCATTAAGCCTCATTTATCAAATCATTTGATTTATTTAAACCTTTCTTAAATCCTGGAATAATTCCAAATCATTTTCTCTTTTACTTAGAAAAACCTTTCCAAATTATTCATTAAATCTTAATCGAAGATTTCTTGCTTAACTTCAAATCATATTCTTGCAAATCGAAGATTTTTCATAACATAGCACTATTGCCACCTTAAATATGGTAAATTTCACCCCAATGGACTAATGGCAAATAATCCTACATCACGATATCTTTATCTTCTATATGTTTTATTTTGAAAATTAGTTTGAAGGGGTTTTCGAATAGGAATCACCCAAATCCAATCTCGGTACTTCGAATAGGAATCGTCCAAATTCGATCCTGGTTCCTTCGTGCTAATCAAAAGATGTTAAGTTCATATAGGAATTCGAAAATTAGTTTGAAGTGATTTTCGGATAGGAATCACACAAATCTGATCTCGGTTCTTCAGATAGGAATCACCCATATCCGATCCCGGTTCCTTCGTACTAATCATCGAATAAAAGATGTTAAGTGATTAATTAACATTCGAAGAATTCGTTTCTTTCCTTTTATCTTGGAAAAACTTAGATATGATCTTTTAGAGCATTCGGGCTCTCCTTTCGGTCTATTCCACCCCTCGCCTGAAAGGAGAAAACATACAGGGCACCATCGTTGCTCCATCCCTAACCTTAGTTAAACACCTTGTTTTATCTTCCCAGATCTCACAGGCGGGATAAATGTACTAGTCCTTTCCGCATACTTAGTTTGTTAATACATTCAATATTCTTCACTTTTTTTAAATGGTATAAACAATTCATCTTAACAATTTATTCAAACTATTACTAAAACTTCCAAATTACCTTTGAATTACTTAATTATTCTCTCAAAATCTTTCACAAAAGACTTAGAAAAGAATTGTTAAGTTTAAAACTCATATTCAAAAGTTTATAGAATTCGCATCATAAAAGTGTTGCAGAAAGTGCTATATAAGCTTATTTGATTTGAACAACTTTTTAATATTTGAAAATTCATATTTTCCATTCAGAATCTCTTTTAAACCATTTTAATAGATTTATCAAATTTATTTCATATTTTTAGTTATTTAAAAATATCATTTACAAACAAATCCCTTTTTGGATTTAGAACTCCAAAACCGCGATATTTTTAGATAATTGTTTTGGACATATGTCAAAATCTACTTGATGAAATTTTGATTTTCTTTCTTCCTTTGAAAACTATTATCATCCTGAACCAAAGGATTTTTATTCGAAGAAATATGACTTATAAATCATTTTCTACATCAATTTGAAGTTACAGGTCGAAATTTACGAACTGTCGCTACGTGACGTACTCGATTTTGACCAATTTTGTGAATTGCTTGGAATTTGTCTGAAATACTTCAAATTTGTTTTAAACCATATTTAAACTATTTTAACTTATTTAAAACAATATTTTCATCATTTCAAACTCATTTTTCATTTCATATTATAATATCATATTGTTATAATATCATTCTCAATCTCTTTAGATATTTTGAAATCATTAAGAGGCCAAATAATTTCCATACACACATTTATATAGATTTAATTTCCATTGAATTAACTCTACATACTAACCATTTCACTTATCATTTATCAAACCAAGTTATCATCCATATCACAAACATATAATCAACCATAATATCAACCAAGTTATCAAATAATTAATTATCCAACATGTGCCAAGCATTTCATATAGTTAACTTGAAATACTTTTAAATATTAGTAACTTTAAATATGAGTACTCACGTTTAACTTAACTAATTCTTCCTACCAACATTCATATGCAACAACGCTTCACTAAATCCGCTTAACTACACCAAACCATCACGTAAAGAACTTCACTTGCTTTTTAGTGCTCGGCCATCACCTCCTTCTCTTTTTCTCGCTCCGGTGCTCCTTGAACTTGCTCCTCCTCCTTCATAGGTTTGGCCACACCTAGATCCTCCTCTTCCTCCATCATTTCTTTACTTCTTAGATGCAAAACCATGTTTTGATGATATTCTAAGGTTTTCGTTAAAGTTTGGTGGAGTTTTGACTTTTTTGATATGGTTTTGAAAAATTTAGTAAGGAAAAGAGAATAGAAGAATCCATTAGAGAGTGGAAGAAAAGATTGAAAAAGGAAGAAGAAGAAGTGTAAAAAAGGAAGAAAGTGGATGCTTATTTATAATAAAAGTTTTGGTTTAAAATAATATTTTGTAAAAAGATCAAAATAACATTTATTTACTTTTTAAGTAACCTTATTTTATCAACACTTAACATCACATTTAAAATCATTACTTTATGTCATTTTCACTTAATTATTAAGTAAAGAATATAATAACTATGTTTGCTTTGATTTGATGTTTAACTTTTTGGCTTTTGTACTTTTTTTTGTCTTTTTATGCTTACTTTTTGTTAATTATATTCTAGAATTTTCTAAGTATGTTTAGTTAAAGTAAACTTGATTAATGAATTAATTAATACTTATACTATTTAAATATATGTTCCTATATAAGAAAATAAAGGTGTGACGACGTTGCGACAACTTTTAATCGACAAAACGTTGATTTTCGACAAAATATTTTATGGTCAGATTCTGACGTTTTAATTAAACTATTTATTTATGTAAACCAAATTTAAAAATAAATTTTAATATTTCTATTTAAAAATATAAAAACTCATTAATAAATTAAAATAATTTATTTAGCCATTGAAACTTACTTTTCTAAATCAGCGTTTTGTCACTTTAGTCGATATAAGCAAGGTTACTATTTATGTGTATACTTTTCTTTTCAAATCATATCTAATATTATTTAAATCATATAACCTTACTTATTTTATATTTAAAATCACTTTAAAAAGTATATTTTAAAGTAGTCAAATTCTGGATCATTACATGTTAGCTTATCGCTTATATAAGCAAACAACTCTGAATTAAGATAAATGTTAAAATTGTAATAGTAGGGGTGACAAATAAATCCAACACATTTATTACAATTTACTTCACAAATAAATGCTAATGGAGGTTCCCTATATCAATTAGCGGTAGTGAGTAAATTGTGGGTCTAAGGGTGAACAGAATAAGAGCAGTACCATTGGACCCATATAAAATAAGTGTGATATTGATAAGGCATAAAGGAGACATGAAAGAAGGACTTTTCAAATTTAGAGTAAATCTCCCAGGTTAAAGTGGAAGCCCTGTTCTTTATATTAGAAATAGTTGCAAAGAAAATACTTATAAAATACCTTTTACATATTTGCTTTTCTATGTCAAATTTAACCATTTTGAAAAAACTTTGGAAAAGAAGAGTGTCATAAATTTTTATCAAAAGAAAAAAGCATATAAGATTAGCAGAGAATCTTATGATTTTGAAACTTACTGTTTTTTGTGAAAACAAAGAAAATAAAAGAAATTAATAATAATAATAATATGGGGTAAGTTTTGGTTTAAAAACTGAATTGAAAACGTTATTGATAGTTTAACTTGAAGTTTTATTGGAGTTATAAGGGTTACACAACCCATAAAGCTTAGGTTTATTAGAAAGGGCTAGCAAGAATAGTCAAACTGTCAATGTGCTAAGGACTTGCTAATTTACGGAGTTGTAAAGCATTGGAAGATTTTGGGGAAAGAAAGAAACTAAAATAGGGATTTATTGGCCTTTTCAATCATCGTTTGAAGTGGAAGGATAGGATACTAAATTGACTTTTATGTAATAATAAAGAGTAAATACCGTATCATGTTTTTACCCAAATATGGTTTGAGCTTCCTAATCTTAATGTGAGATGGTTTGCAAGATATGATTGGCTAAAACTTATTTAATTTTAAAGGAAGGAAAGAGTAAGCCAAGATATTTTACTGTACCAAAGAATGCTGCAGAGGTAAGAAGTTTTCTTGGTTTGGCCAGTTACTATAAGAAGTTCATTAAAGAGTTTGCAATGATTTGTGCACTGCTAATACATCGTACCTAAGAAGAATTTTGTTTTCTTGAGGAACTCGAATTGTGAGCATGCTTTTATTAAGCCAAAGGTGCTGGTTATCGATCCAAAATTCCTATAGTATTAAATGTTTTAAAATCACTAGAAGAGATAAACAAATTGGACAATTTGTGGATGGTGTTGTTAATCTGACATTTTGGGTAACGTTACACCACAAATGTTGATTTTGACTTGGAAATTTAATGGTACAGGGCAAGTAAGTTTTCATCTTACAGTATACATTCTATGGCGATATTTCTAAGTATTGATACTTGAGTTGTCATTGCAACTACAAATATATTGTTTGGACTGAGGTGACATGAGTTCCCTATTTTGTTCACTAGGCAAGGACATCATCCATTTTAGATGTTCTTAGAGAAGTTTTTGGTATGGAACTATTTAAGTAATGAAAATTATGTCTATTGGATTAATAAGGCAAGACTCTATTCCTTTCTGAGTTATCTTAACCGTAAAATGATTTTAGTAGAATGGTGTGAAGTTATGCTTGGGGGAGATCTTATTAATTAGAATGCATTAAAAAAGGTAAAAATTTGGAAGTTCGGGTTGCCAAAGATATCCTATATGAAGTTTAAATAAGATTACACAAGAATTGACTAATTTAAGAATTTAATTCTCATTAAGTAAAAGATATTACAATTTGCACGCATTGAGGATGTGGAGGCAATTTTTGTGGAAAATGATATCTGGAATATTTTTGTAAGATTCTGAGTAGATAACAATAGGATTCCTTTCAATCATCTCTTGGATCAAAAGGTGACTATTTATTTAACAAAGCTATCAAGAAATATTGACTTAAGGATACATAGTTTATGTTGCATAGTAATTGCACATATATCACCCAACATATTACCTTTAATGCCCAAACAAATTTAGATTAGGATTACACTTAATTTAGGACTCCACTTAGGCTAAGGATTTAGGTTACCGCGTTTAAATAGTGAATAGATTATTATTATCCTACTTGAATGCTTGAATACTTACTTGCTAATATATTGTAGGACTTACGATAAAATCTCTTTAGATTATAAACATGATACCTAGGTATCACAATTGTTGGAGGATTAATATGCAATGTCATATATGAAATGATACAACTTAAGCTAAATCGAATTTGGAAAATATGTTATGTTATTTTCACCACTTTAAGAGGTCACCAGATTTTGACATCCTTGGGTGAAAATAAGGAATAGCAAAATGTTCAAGTTCTTTGATGCTAGGTGAGACACCGTCCACTTTCTAGCTATCTTATCTTAGTGTCTAGAAGATGAAGTGATCGATAGACTGCTGGGATGATTTAAGGTAGTGTGTATGTGCACTGAAGGTTGCATAAGGCTACGTTTCTGTTAGGGCATACTTGTGCTTAAGTATTAGTTATGGTGCAAGTTGATGTCATTTTATTTGAGTCAGTAGCACGGACTGTAGAAGTTTACCTATGCACTTACAATTGTAGTTAATTGGAATAAGTCTTCACGCTAGTAGTAAATTCAATAATTTAAGGTTGGAAGATCCAGCAGAGAGTATGTAGGAGCCCAAAGGGAAGATCTGAACTATCCATCCAGAACACTTTTATGGTACATATCCATTTTAGTCAAATTATAGTGCATATAGTATTTATCTAAGAATAATCCATATGTAGGAATGCTAGGATGCTAGGAATGGTTATGAACGTGTCTGTCACATCCCCTATCTAGAGCCCAAAGATAAGTGTTATAGATGCTACAGTCATGTATAGTATTAACTTTCGGCGACTAAATACGACAATGTTAATGATACATATAATAACAGAAGCACTTGAATACGAAAAAAATCACATATTTTCAAAACAACATTTTTCCATTACATATCAAAACACATGTTCCATATTCATATTGTACAATCCCAAAAGGTTTCCCTGGCAATGATAAAATATACTTATTACAAAATATGCCAAGAGCGACATACGAAGATGCTCCCTTGGATGACCAGAGTCATAACTAGCTTAATACACAGTGGCAAAAAAAAGAAAAAAAAACCTAAATAGCTATCCGTCAGCCTCCTACTCATCTTCGGTACCTTTATTCGTCATCCTACTAAAACCAGAAAAGCCTCAACCCTCGGCCTACTCAAATCAATTTTGAGCACCAAAGAGTTTAAGGGGAAAAACATAAACTTCGAGTCGGACGTAAAGACTGGTGTGAATAGTACTATACATCCCGGTATTAATGTTATGTGAGACCGCGCCGCTTAGCGGAACGGGTTTCCCCTCACTAACACCTTTTGAAACATGTCTTTTGCAAATCTTTTCCTGCAACCAAAACAGATTAAATCTTGTGAAGCATCATTATGTAAATATACATATCAGGTAAATAAAAGAACTATCTGCTCAAGCACTTTATTTTTTTTCTTGGCTGACTCAGGCCTACCAGAAAATATAAGTAATTTTATCTAACATCTGTTAGACCCTCCACTTCTAGACGCTATATCCTTAACATTCCATGAAATACTTCTCTTCTGGACGGTCTGTCCCTAACATAACATCTCCCAGGGTCAACTAATCCTAATGGTTTTGCGGGCTCACCAATAATCTATCTGTATACAAAAATATATTCCTTTCTGTGTGTAATCATAATTTTAGTCTTACCTATGACAAAGCCCTAGACACTGGAATTTTGGACTAAATTAGCTGGGGCTAATAGCTAATGTATAGGGTGCGACCCTATACCTATTCCATCTGGTATTTTAATATCTAAGTCATTTTACTTAGGGATCCCTTCCCATAATTTTCCTTGAAAACCTTTTCAAAATGATTTAAATCTCTAAATCAAATTCACAGAAGGAAATTATATAATCTCTATACTTTACTCAAAATCACCTTTCATTGTTATACACACACACACACATACACATTACTCAAACCTTAGTTGATGAAAACAATTAAACACTTGAAAGTAGCCATTTCGATTCCCTTGAAAGTGCCCCCTTCAAAACCATTGAAAGCACCTATTTCAAATCCAAATAAAACCCTTCATTTATCTAAACCGAAAGGCCAAAACCTTCCTTTTGAAACCATTCTCAAAATCCTTTTGAAAACTTTTAAAACCTTCCATTCAAAAGCTTTAAAGCCTTAGACATCATATCATTAAACACTTCAAAACATTGTCTTTAGAAACCCTTGGAAAAACCTTCCATTTCAACTCTTTCGAAACCATCGGAAAACATTACCTTTCGACTTCTTCGAAACCCTTGGGGAGCAACCCCTTAGAAACCAATTTTAAAACATTTCGAAAGCATTAAACGTTTAGAAACTCAAGCCTTTCAAAAGCATTTGGGTTCAATTTAAAACATATGGAAAAACACCTTTCGAAACCATTTAAATCATTTCTTTCGAAACTATTGGATTATACTTCAATCAGAACAAAAAGGCTCAATAAAATCATTTAAGTGAAAATCCTACCTTTCGAAAGCTATCCCTAAGTAAAGAAGTGATGGTGTCGAAACCATCCCTACGAAAGCATTAGAGAAGTGGCTAATTTTAAAGGCTAAGTATACCTTTCGAAACTATTGACTACGAAAGGTAGAAAGGTGGCAGCTAGGGGTTTCGACCTGTTCAAAAGCATTACTTAAAATAAAAGAGCGCAACCCATTCGAAATCTTTTCTTTAAAACACTTGACTCTGTCGAAAACCAACCAAGTCGAAAGCTATTCTTTCTAAGGCAAAGCAGGCGCTACTTCCATTTTAAAACAAGGCATACTCCAACCCCTTAGGAACCCAGAGTTTCGACTACGTACCTTTCACCTCTATCCAATACGCTACTTACCAAGTAACTTGATACCATACGCATTGGTTTCAAAAGCATGGTGGCAAAACGTCCTAGTCGGAACCCATGGTGTCTAAAGTAGCGAAACATGCTAAAAACTTGTTGTTTCTGTTTTCAAATTAAAAGAGAAAACTTTTCACTAACCTGCTATTGTTTGTCAAATTTTCGTTGGTTGCTAAACATCTTCTTCAAAAGTGCTGCAAATATTTTCAGAAATAATGATTTTGTTTTACAAAATACCCCTTCTCCTTAATTAAATATATAAAACATTTTAAGTCTCATACCTTAAACAATTTTATATATTCATCAAAACACTTGGGGAAAATCTATAAAAGTTCCAGAATCCTGTTTATTATATTTTCTAGCACATATAAATTTCAGACCCAAATAATTAATTATTTAGCTATAAATAATTTATAACCCAATAAATCATTTTATTCACTAGAAAATTAATATCAAATTCACATTACTTTAGAAAATTATGAAAATTGAAACCCACCTCTAAAATATTATTTCTGATCTATATCCAAAATCGCAAGGCATTTAGGTGTCAATAAATAGGGTTTTCACAGCAAAACATATCATAAAATCTATATGAATGCGCATAAATCATCAACAAGCATATATAATCATTTAAACATTCAATAACATGGCATAGACATGCAAATAATTTGGATTTACCATAAAACAGAAAATCATTAAGAAAAATGAGGTGTAGTCATTATTCACTTTAGCTTTATGATTAAGGATGTGAGATTTGATCTTGATTATTTGATTTGATCCTTCTCTTGAATCCTAGCTTTATCTTCTCTTGAGATTGTTAATGGTGGTCGGCTTTAGAGGTGTTTTTGTTTGAGAAGATATGAAATGAACGTGTGTTATGGTTTACTTATGGTTTAGGGTATAAGTTTAATCATTTTTCCTATTTTCCCTCCTTATTTCCTAACACCTTAATTCTTTAATTCATTGTTTACTCCTTAACATGGCATGACTACCCCTTTAATTAAATCACAAATATCTATCCATTAATCAACCCACATTATTAAATTTAATTCTACTAATTAAATTTCCTAAATAATGTCACTAAAAATATGGAGTGTTACAATATTCCCTCCTTAAAGAATTTCTTCCTCGAAATTATGATAAGGTACACAAAAAAACAATCAAAGGTAAAATATACCATCAAACAAATTAGGATAAGTATCTCTAATCCTGCTCTCAGTCTCCCAAGTACAGTCTTTAGCATCGTCACTCCACTGGACTTTCACTAATCTGACTGTCTTGCTCCTCAACTTCTTCTCATCTCTTACGACTATCCGGGTAGGCTTCTTAACTATAGTCATGTCTGGTTCCACTACTAAATCTTCTAGCACTGTCAGTGCTATAGTAAAGTTTGGATCCCTAACATACTTCCTTAGATGAGATACATGTAAAACATCGTGGACCGCTTCCAAACTTCTCAGTAACTCTACTCAATATGTGAGTTTCCCGATCCTTTCTAAAATAGAAAATAGTCCTACGAACCTCGATGCTAACTTTGCTGTCTTCCCGAACCTGATAACACCTTTCATCGGCGATAATTTGATGAAAACATGATCTTCAACAGACAGCTACATATCTTTTCATCTTCTATCGGCATAGCTTTTCTTCCTAGACCGAGCTTCCTTCATTCTCTCCCTATTAGATCAATCTTTTTGTTGCTTCTCTTACCAAATCAGGACCAAGGACTAATCCACCTTCGATCTTCAACCAACATACGAGAGATTTGCATGGTCTTCCATATGAATCCTCAAACAGTGCCATCGCTCTACTAGTCTGATAACTATTGTTATACGAGAACTCAACTAGGTAGGTAGTCTTTCCATGATCCCCTGTAGTCTAATACACAAGCTCGTAACAAGTCTTCAAAGATCTTGTTAACTCTTTCCGTTTTCCCATCGATCTATGAGTGGTACGCAGTACTCATCTTGAGTTTGGTTCCTAAACTTTCCTGTAGACTCTTCCAAAACTCACTAGTGAATAAGGAATCTCCATCACCAACAATATTACTAGGAATTCCACGAAGTCTAACCACATTCTTCATAAATAACTTAGTCAATACAGGTGCCATATTATCTATCTAACCGGAATGAAATGGGCATTCTTGATATGTCTATTATGACCAATATACTTTCATTTCCTCCATTAGATCTCGGCAACCCTTCTATGTAATCCATATAAATAGAATCTCTTTTCCAAACCGAAATATCTAATTGCTGGAGCAAATCAGTTGGCTTCTGACGTTCGGCTTTCACCTACTGATAGTTCAAACATTGTTTCACCCATAAGCTGACCTCCCTCTTCATTTCTTCCCAGAAGAAACTTCTCTTCATATCTTGATACATCTTCGTTCCTCCTGGATGAATAGTGAACATCAAATGATGACATTCCTCCAAAACTTCTTTCCTTATGTCCCCCACATTTGGAACGCATAATTTACCCTTCTTTCTTAACCATCCACTTTGGTCAAGACTGAAATCTTTTAAGTCATCGCTCTCCGTTCCATCCTTTAATTTTCTGATCCTTTCAGATATCACTGGATCCTCTTATTGTTTAGAACCAATCCGCTCAATCAATACCATTCGACATTCTAAACAAGAAAATATAGCAGATCCTCCACTAGACCCAGCCTCAGATCTCCACTGCACTATGCAAGTTGTCAAGGCTTCCAAATTTTTCCATTATGCTATCATAGACAACACTACATTCTGATGTTTCCTACTAAGAGCATATGCAACCTTGTTTCCTTTCCCTGGTGTGTATTCTATTCCAAAATCATAAACGGCTAAAAACTATAACCACCTTTGCTATCTCATGTTCAGCTTTTTCTGAGGGAATGAGTACTTCAACGACTTATGATCTTTATAAAGCTCAAATCTCTCTCCTAAAAGGTAGTGCCTCCATACCTTCACAGGAAAAATAATTACAGCTAACTCCAAGTCATGTGTTGAATATCTAACCTCATGCGGTTTAAGCTGTCTAGAAGAGTAGGCAATCACTTTAACCCTTTGCATTAGTATAGCTCCTAACCCGGTACCACACGCATCTGCATAAACTACCAAGTCCTGATTCCCCTCCTAAACCACTAACACTGGTGCATGGGTCAACAAGTGTTTCAAGCTCTGGAACGCTTCCTCAACTTATCAGTCCAAACTACCTCATATTCTTTCGTGTTAGCTTGGTCATCGTGTTGATATCTGCAAAAAGTCATCAATGAACCTCCAATAATATCCTGCCAATTCAAGGAAGCTTCTTATCTCAATTACCGATTCTGATCTCTTCCAATTATTAAATGCTTCGATCTTATCTGGATCGACTGACAACCATTTCTCTGAAATCACGTCACCAAGAAATTTCACTTCCTTCTTCAAAAATCGCACTTTGAAAACTTTTCCTTTAGCTGATGCTACCTCAGCATCTGAAGCACAACCCTAAGATGAACTTCATGCTCCTTCTCATTCTTAGAGTATATCAAAATATCATCTATGAAAACCAACATGAACCTATCCACGTGCTCTCTAAAAATCTGGTTCATCAAATCCACAAAGAATGTCGGTGCATTAGTGAGTTCGAATGGCATAACTAACCATTCATATGACCCATATCTTGTTCTAAACGCCATTAAAGGTATACTATCTTCTGCCAATCAAAGCTGATGGGAGCCTGTCGCCAAATCCAACTGAAAAAATATCTTAGCTCCACTCAACTGGTCAAACAAATCGTCAATTCTCAGAAATGGATATCGATTCTTTATTAGCCTCTCATTCAACTTACAATAATTGATACATAGCCTCAACGATCCATCCAGCTTTTAGCAAATGCTGCGGCTACTCCTTAAGGCGAACTACTCGGTGTAATAAAACTCTTGCCTTCCAAATCCACCAATTGAGCTTTTAACTCCCTCATCCCTATAGGTGTCATCCTCGTAGCAGCCTACTTACCGATTCTTCCCCATGCACCAAATTTATCTGAAACCCGACGACTCATTTCGGTGGCAATCTTACAACCGGCTCGAAGACATCTGCGCATTCTCTAACCACGAAAACACGATTTAACCCATCATCCAACTCCATAACTCCCAACAAAGCATTCACCTCACGGCTAGGATTTTCTATGATATAAACTATTCGATCAGTACAGTCTGGGTGCCTAAGTGATATTTTCCTATCTTGAAAAAATATCCTAGCATCGTATTAACTTAACCAATCCATACCCAGTATAATTCTGAACCCTACAAACTCAAATACAAGCAAATTGAAGCAAAGGTATGACCTAAAAAATAAAACTCTAAGTGGTCAAACTTTATCCCAAGTGTCGCATACCCTTCTATCGGATTTGCATCTCTTAAGGATGTAACAAAATATGTGGGTTCTAAGTTAAGTTTATCTACCAAACACCGAGATATAAAAGAATGCGATGCACCAGTGTCAAATAAAATGCTAACAGATGTATCATTGATCTGAAGATTATCTCCCAATACTGATTTTTCCTTTCTTCTTGGCCTTTGGCTTTGAAGTAGCAGGCTCTAATGCAAATACTTGGCATTTTTATCCTTTAGCTGGCTCTTTGCACCGGTTCTTATAGTAGTCGATCTAATCACAATTAAAGCACCTGATGTTCTTCTTTCCTATCACCTTATTTCCTATTCCCTTTCTAGTACGACAGTCATGAGCATAATGTCCTCTCTTGTCGCATTTATAGCAGACCACCTCAGACTTCCCTTTCTATGCTACTCCTCCTTTCTGAGCATTCTTCATATAGAAAAACTTCCTCTTTTGGCATTGTCCAACCTGGACCTCCTTTTCATTCTTCTTCTCCAAACAAGCTAATATCTCTTCATGTCTTAATGTCATCTCCACTACCACATCACATGGATCTCTGATGTGCGGTAAAGTAGCCCTCGCCAATTCTGGCTTCAAGCCCCTATAGAATTTTCATTCCTTTTCATCACTGTGTCAACAGTGGCATACCCATATCGGGCTAACTCCTTGAACCTTCCAGCATACTCCAGAACAGACATCTCCCCTTGTTCTAGCTTGGAAAACGTTCTAACCAACACAGACTGCGCCATTACTAACATGAACCTTTCTTGAAACCTTCTTCTAAACTCTGCTCTCATCATAATCTCTTCATCCACACCAGCAATTACAGTGTTCCACCAAAACAAAGCAGCTTCCTGGAGCTGTCTTGAGGCAAGTCTCCTATTATACTCGTCATTGAGCCCTAAGTCGGTAAAAATCCATTCACAGTGTAGCGGTCAGTTTTCTACCTCGATAGCATCCTCAGTTCCAATAAACGGCTTTCCCTTAAACCTAGCATAATCTATTCTCAAGTTAGTACAATGGTTGACTATCGAAGCTTCTTGAACTCCTCCTCCAGCAGCACTTTGTCCAACGACTCTAGTTGCGATTTCAGCTTGCATCACGTTCGTGAAAAACTGAAACATGGCCCGCATATCTACTTGCGGGACCCCAGCACCAATATTCTCAGCCTAAGACTAACCTTGGGTTCTCCTCATATCTGGTCCGACATTTCCATTTATGGCGGTAATATCTCCTCCTAGATTAACTCTGCCTCTTCTTCCGTCCATATATGTATTCAAGCCTAGTGAGATACAGAAGAATAGCCTAACGAAGGTAGGAGACTAGAGATAAAGTGTATACTTATATATAGTAAATACAAGTACGTTACTATAGCGTTATCCTATACCCCAACCTTAACTCTAATTCCTAAGGATTATGTTTTCAAAAATCATTTTTAGTTAAAGTATTTCATAAACCTATGCTCTGATACCAAGTTATAACATCCTCTATCTAGAGGCCTAAAGCTAAGCGCTGCAAAAGCTGCAGTCATCTACGGTATTAACTTCTGATGACTAAATACGGCTATGGGGGTATCTATAATATCAAAAGTATTTGAATATGAAATGAATAGCAGATTTTAAAATAACATTTTTCCACTACATTTGAAAACACATTTTCCATATTCATATTACATAATCCCAAAACATTTCCCAAGCAATGATAAAATATACTTATTACAAAATACGCCAAAAACGACATATGAAGATGCCTCCTTGGATGATTAGAGTCATAACTAGCTTTATACATAGCGGAAACAACAACAAAACAAAGAACAACAACTCTTACATAGCTATCCGTCAGCCTCCTACACGCCTTCGGTAGCTTTATTCGTCATCCTACTAAAACCTGAAAAGCCTCAACCCTAAGCCTACTCAAATCAATTTTGAGGACCCAGTATTTTACGAGGAAATACATAAACATCAAGTCATACGTAAAGCCTGTGTGAATAGTACTATACATCTATGCAGTTAAAGCGCTCGACACACGCAATGCGACGGATGTGCAAAAAGTCGTAGCGGGGATACAGCGAGGATATAGCGGGATATAGCGGACGACTCTAAAATAGCATATAAAACTCATATTTAATGTTTTTACAAATATTAAATGGTAATTAAATGAAAAATTAACATTCAATTGAATTATAATTATTATATAAATAATTTTAAATAAAAACATGTGCGAATATAATGTAAATAAACGTAAAATTGTTATATAACATAATTAAATTAAGCAGAATATTGGAGCATTTTCATTTTTGAAAATATATTAAAAATTCAATTAAATAAATTAATTTCATATTTTTTATAATTATAAATGTCATTTTTCAGTTCATTTCTTTTAAAGAAGATACAACGAAAGTAGCAGAATATAGGGGAATAACGGGATAGAGCGGAAATAGCAGGGCTTAAAGTGGAAATGCTATATTTGAGGCTATATAGAAATATCATAGCGGTAAAAATCTGCTATAAGATATAACAGAGTTTTAGAGGGGTAATAGCAAGACATTAACTACACAGCTATACATCCTAGTTATTAATGTTAAGTGAGACCACGCCACTTAGGGAACCGGTTTCCCCTCACCAACATCCTTCTAAAACATATCTTTTGCAAATCTTTTCCTACAACCAAAACTGGTTAAATATTTTAAAGCATCATTATGTAAACATACATATCAGGTAAATAAAAGAACTATCTGTTTAAACACGTTAGTTTTTGTTTCGCTGACTATTAACCTTTGGCTGACTCGAGCCTACCAAACAATATGAGCAAAATTTATCTAACATCTATTAGACACTCCAATTCTAGACGGTCTGTCAATAACTTTCTGTGAAATAATTCTCTTTTGGACGGTCTGTTCCAAACTTAACATCTCCTAGGATCACCTGTTCCTAATGGTTTTGTGGGCTCACCAATAACCTATCTGTACACAAATATATATTCCTTTCTGTGTATAATCATTATTTTAGTCTTACCTATAACAAAGCCCTACACATTGGAATCTTGGACTAAATTAGTTAAGGCTAATAGCTAATGTATAGGGCATGACTCGATACCAGTCTCATCTGGTATTCTAATATTTAAGCCATTTTACTTAGGGATCCCTTCGCATAATTTTCCTTGAAAATCTTTTTAAAATGATTTAATCCTATAAATCAAACTCACATAAGGAAAATATATAATCTCTATGCTTTACTCAAAATCACATTGCCATGTTATACACACACACACACATTTTACTTGGACCTTAGTTGATGAAAACATTTAAACACTTGAAAGTACCCCTTTCGATTCCCTTGAAAGTTCCCCCATCAAAACCATTGAAAGCACCTCATTTGAAACCAAATAAAACCCTTCATTTATCTAGGCCGAAAGGCCAAAATCTTCCTTTTGAAACCATTCCCAAAATCCTTTTGAAACCTTTGAAAACCTTCCTTTTGAAAGCTTTAAAGTCGTAGACATCGTATCATTAAACACTTCAAAACATTGTCTTTAGAAACCCTTGGAAAACCCTGCCATTTCAACTCTTTCAAAACCATAAGAAAACACTGCCTTTCGACTCCTTCGAAATGCTTGGGGAATCACCCCTTAGAAACGATTTTTAAAACCTTTCGACAGCATCAAATCTTTAGAAAATCAAACCTTTCGAAAGCACTTGAGTTCAATTTAAAACATGTATAAAACACCTTTCGAAACCATTTAAATCATTTCTTTCGAAATCATTGGGTTATACTTCAAACAGAACAAAGGGTCAATAAAATAATTTAAGTCGAAAACCTTTCGAAAGCTATCCCTAAGTAAAGGAGTGACGGTGTTGAAATCATCCCTTCGAAAGCACTAGAGAAGTGGCTAATTTTAAAGGCTAAGTATGCCTTTCGAAACCATTAACTTCGAAAGGTAGAAAGGTAGTAGCTAGGGGTTTCGACCCCTTCGAAAGCATTACTTAAAATAAAAGAGCGCAACCCATTCGAAACCTTTTCTTTAAAACACTTGACTCAATCGAAAACCAACCAAGTTGAAAGCTATTCTTTCGAAGGCAAAGCAGGCGCTACTTCCATTTCAAAACAAGGCATACTCCAACCCCTTCGAACCCAACATTTCGACTACGTACCTTCCACCTTTATCCGATACGCTATGTACCAAGTAACTTGATACCATGCGCATTGGTTTCGAAAGCATGGTGGCGAAATGTCCTAGTCGGAACCCCTGGTGCTGAAAGTAGCGGAACATGCAAAAAACATGTTTTTTTTGTTTTTAATTTAAAAGAGAAAACTTATCACTAACCTGCTATTATTTGTTAAATTTTCATTGGTTGCTAAACATATTTTTCAAAAGTGATGCCAATATTTTTAGAAATAAACAATGATTTTATTTTACAAAATGCCCCTTCTCCTTAATTAAATGTATAAAACATTTAATTCTCATACCTTAAATAATTTTATATATTCATCAAAACACTTAGAAATTTTTTATAAAAATTCCAAAAAATCCTATTTAATATGTTTTCTAACCTATATATATTTAGATCCAAATTATTAATTATTTAGCCGTAAATAATTTATAACCCAATAAATCACTTTCTTCACTAGAAAATTAATATAAAATCCACTTTAATTCAGAAAATTATGAAAATTGAAACCCACCTCTAAAATATTATTTTTAATCTATATCCAAATTCTCAAAGCATTTAGATGTCAATAAATAGGGTGTTCACATCAAAACATATCATAAAATCTATATTAATAAGCATGATCAACAGGCATATATAATCATTTAAAAATTCAATAACATGGCATAGACATGCAAATAATTCAGATTTTACCTTAAAACCAAAAACCATTAAGAGAAATGAGATGTTGTCATTATTCACCTTAGCTTTATGATTAAGGATGTGAGATTTGATCTTGATCCTTCTTTTGAATCCTAGCTTTATCTTCTCTTAAGATTGTTAATGGTGGCCGGCCTTAGAGGTGTTTTTGTTTGAGAAAATATGAAATGAACATTTTTTTTGGTTTCCTAAGGGTTTAGGGTATAAGTTTAATCATTTTTCCTATTTTGCCCTTTCTTATTTCCTAACACCTTAATTCTTTAATTATTGTTTACTCCTTAACATGGCACGACTACCGTATTAATTAAATCACAAATCTCAATCCATTAATCAACCTACATTATTTAATTTAATTTACAAATTAAATTTCCTAATTAATGTTACTAAAAATAAGGGGTGTTGTAGTGTCGCTAGGACATATTTTGGATGATGGTTGCTAATGGATAAATTCTATTGGTTAGCACTGCACGTATGGGCTGACATATTAAGATTAGCCTACAATACACACCACCTTACTCAATTATTTTATCAGTTATATGCATAGTGATGGTCGCATATGTGTTGAATGGTTGCGCATCCATAAAGAGTAGCAAGTATATAAGGCAATGCATGCATTTTGGATATATGTCATAAGCACTTACATTTCAGGAGGTCAACTAGTTCAGGAGACTGCCTAATTTTGCATTACTTATATGTTCATATGAATTCCATACTTATATGTGTGTTTTGCATTAGAAATTGGATTTAAGAAAAACGGTTATAGATGATTGAGTATATGGTTATAGATATTGATTGTATGAGCGAATTACATTTTTCCATCCTTGGATATTTTAGGGATGAAATCCTTTTTAAGGAGGAAAGAAAGTAGCACCCTGGAAATTTTAATAACAAATTATAATATTAAATATGGTAAAATTGTAATTTTACAAAAAAGACAAAATAATGATTTTTCACAAATAAAGAAATTTGGGAAATCTGACTTGTCCATTGCACTAATTAGATTTTTCTAGTCCAAATTCATACATAAAATGTCAGAAACGAATAACTTATGAAGAAAATATGGAATGTTTACTATAGCACACATATCAGCTTTAGGAATTAATACAAGAATAGATCAAAACTTATTTATTAAATAATTAATTTTTTTTGAAGACAATTAAATAATTAATTATATATGTATGAATTGCTTTAAAAAGATTAAAATGGAGAAGGAGGAAAATATATACATGCATAAAGGGAAAGCATTAATACCATAATGGAATTTATTGTTGTAATTAATGAAAATATATGTCACATATATTAGATAGGGGATGTTACAATATATTCAAAAAGAAAATAATGCTAATGTTATAATTTTGAAAAGTGAAGGCAACATATATGCATGAAAGTGAAGTGTTATTTTAAAGGAAAGGTAAGGTATGCTATCTCTTTATTAGTGAAGAATAAAGGATACTTGGAAACATTAATACCAATTAATTTATGATTTGTTTCACAATTAATTGATAACGAATGAGGTTTCTAATTAATGTAAATAAACACACAAACACAGATATATGTATGTATGTATGTATGTATGTATGTATGTGGGTATATGTATATACCCACATGTACGTTTGGATATAAATACATGATTTCCAAAATAGTCAATAACAATAAATGTGTGAATTATAATAAATAATAATTAGTGACATTAATTAGAAGAATAGAACGTTGCCTTCTTTTAAAAAAGAAAAGGAAAAGAATTTGGCATATACGTAAAGTTCAGTAATATGTGAATAAGCATGTAATCTTTCTAGACCTACTTTTCAACTATAAATATAGGCATAAGCCTCCACTCTTCGCTAAAAACCCTAGCCTCCGCCAATCTCTAATTCTTCTTCTTCTAGATCCAAACATCTATTCTCTTCTTCTAATTTACAAATCAAAGGTAAAACAAAACAAAGAAAAATAAAGAATATAGAGAATCCAAATTAAAAATAAAGAAAAGGAAATCGAAATAACAATGAGTTAGGAAGAAGGAGAGGAAAGCGAACTCAAATTAGATTAGAAAGGGAATTTCAAGAGAAGGTAAAGAAAGGCTAAAAATGTAAGTGGTTTTATCTACAAGATGCGTATGATGGAGATAAGCAATTGATTTTCAATTATTTACCCTTTTATAATAAAAATGTGATTTTTATACTTGAATCTATCCATTTCTTCTAAATTTGTGAATTGAAATAATTTAGGAAACCCTAGGAAATGATAGATCTAATCTTTCAGTTAGTAAATAAAAAGGAAATGTGATGTGCATGTAAAAATGTAAATTTATTAGTCTCATACCTAATCTTCTTTAAATGGAATATTATGGTACTTTTACATGTTTTAAACCAAAATATAAAAGTGCTTTCAAATCATCATTCACTCATCTATATTTGAAAAAATGGTAATTTTGCGTATATGTTAGTTTTAAGAAAATTTATTTGCACATTCTAATTTTATTTTGTATGAAACTGAGTGCAAATTGGAATAGGCTTCATGGACTTATGCATGCACATATTTGGAAGCCAAAGAAAGAAAGAACACAACATAGAGGAGCCCATTTACCCATTTGCTAATGGACCACAATTAAAACAAAAGCACATGTTAGTGGCAATTAACTAATGCTTAATGATTACTTATTGGCCATACAAAGTTAAGGGCATTTTTGGTAGCACCCTTAAAAGGATTATGGTTTTAGATTTGGGAA
The DNA here is from genome assembly GCA_030765085.1 of Allium cepa. Taxonomy (NCBI): domain Eukaryota; kingdom Viridiplantae; phylum Streptophyta; class Magnoliopsida; order Asparagales; family Amaryllidaceae; genus Allium; species Allium cepa. The sequence goes on from CM060946.1 coordinate 79,284,197, forward strand.
AATACCCTATTATGTTCATGTATTTTGAGGACTTGGATGGATATGAAGTTGTAGCCATAAATCATAAATAAATATTCTCTTATCATTAATGGCTTCCTAGCTTTGTCTTTTCTATTATGAAGTTTAGTTTTATGCTTTTCTTTTCTTTTTTGCAATTTTAAGAAATTTAATGACGGCCCCTACCTCCTTTATTAAAAGAAAGTAAGCAATATTTAGGAGAAAAATACAATACACAGACAAACAAAAACAAGAGACGAAAAGTAAAATGACAGAACAAGAAAGAAGGAAAAGAGGCAAAGTGTGCACCTTAGAACCTGTCCTTCCCGTTGTTTAAAAGAGCATTATCTCCTGGTTCATAAGGGAAGGAAACCCTATGCAAGGGGACGGCCCTTCTTGCCTTAGCGATTATGCAACGAACCTCTGTCTATCATCTCGAAAGACCATCTTAAAGATATGTGTGACGCCCCATCCCGAGACCCACATTAACAACGAGTATTACTGGGTAATACTGTCTGCTTATGCAGAGAATAGGGCTGGATAGGAGCAACCATCTATAGCCTTGTCTTAAATATCTATTGAATACGTCGACAATGCCATTTTTTTTCCTGATTCAAGTGGATCGACATATCCAATAAATACTTAATACAAAGCCATAGAAGGCTATAGGATCTATCAGAACAAAATATAACAACTCAAATGTAAAACACATCACAGAACAACAGATAATCCCTTATATACACACATATGCAGATACATCACAGAGTGTACAAAATGATACATCACATATGTGGTATGACGACCACAATACACACGAGTCAAAAGAATATACACATCAGAGTAGCAAACCAAAAAGGACTACACAAAAAGCTATAACAAAAAGAGCTAGCAGAATAGTCCATGCAGAAGCAGAATTAGGCTAAGTCCAAATGTACCTAACCTGAAACACCTCGGTCTGACCCAAGTATAAAATACACGGGTCAGCCTAGCTAAACGAATCAGTAAAAGGTGATAGCAAAATAATAGAGCATAGTGATATTCTTCTTAAACAAGAAAAAACCATAAGAAAGCTAACCATAGACATATAAAGGATACACATCATGTATGGCATATATAATTACACTAGCTGATAGAACACTATTGCTTCAATAAGCATAAAACACAAAGGAGACTAAAAATCTCATGAATTGCTAAAATGTAGCTTGCCTCATATCATCGGCAATCATAAATCAAATAAGAATGGTTTAGGGAATAGTATAATGCAAACTCCTAAATGAGTAATTCCCAAACCGCCATATCGGCAACTCCAAGGAAAACATAAGCACAAGCCACCTCGACATAAGACATAAGCCATAAGGCAAATGTCAACAAAGAGATAAAAATCTTACACAATGCCAAAGGCAAATCTCATAAATAATACCAATAGGCAATCTCAATATATATACGCCAAAAGGCAAATCTCAACACGCCAGTGTAAGCAATGAAAATCTCAAAAGAACTCCCAAGAGTACAAAAATCCCAAAGTAATCGCCGCCGAATGGTTCAAAGGACCAATTCCAAAATGACGACACACAAAGGTAAAAATAATCTCAAAAAGGTTTTGCACGTGCTATTTTTGCCGAGTACTGTTTCACATAATGGTACCTCGCCCAAAGGAAAACGTCAAAAGACAAATACGCCGCAATGGCAAATACGACGCAATGGCAAACGTCCGAAGACGAATACGCCGCAATGAAAAATGACCCGAAGTTCCAGTACTGGCACGCCAACAGGCAAATGTGTCATAAACTCTTGAAAAGAAACCCGAAAAGTGTTAATGTGTGCTCCATACCACCCGTTCACACTAAACGGTTTACTAACCGCAAGTAAATTTCACACTCAAAGCAGTAAAAGTTTCACCTCATATCATCGGTAAACTAGACCCGTAGGCCAAAACGATCAAGTGGACAAGTCGGGAACTAACCGATAAGATAAACGCACATGTCGCATACCACGTGTTTTACCAAACCGTTTAATTCTCCTTCTTATTTGCTCGAAATATGCAAAAACGTGTAATTCAAACATCACCTTGAAATCAATTATAAAATCCATGCACCTAATCATCGAAATCAATTCAAATTCAATGGAGTTTTCTCAAATAGAACTCGAATAAATCAACAACATTGCAACTTAAAATCATCATAGAATGCCGGCTTTATAATGTATAGAAACATCCTTTTGAAAACATCATAATTCATCTCTGAAAATGCAGAAGAAAACAGTGCAATACAACAGAATAAAGGTCAGGATAATACGCAGTTAACACACTTAGGCAAGTGACTCAAACTTTTTATAGTACCTTCGAATGTCAGTTTATTTTATTTGTATAAAATTTCAAAGTTAAATTCCTAACCAAGTGGTGCAGATTTCATATTCTTTAACAACCATTTTAAACTCAGATTTGTAAATCTCAGTTTACATATACTCACGTGGAAAAAATCATATAAATTCGAAATTTAATATTTTTCACCCAAACTTTTTATAGTAGCTTTGAATATCAGTCTAAATTATATGTCCATAATTTCAAAGCCAAAATCCTAAACAATTGGTACAGATTTCATATTCTTTAACAACCATTTTCAGCTCAGATTTGTGAATTTCAGTTTACATATACCCACTTTGAAAAAATCATATAAATTCAAAATTTAATCTTTTTCACACAAACTTTTAAAGTAGCTTTGAATATTAGTCTAGATTATGTGTATATAATTTCACAGCCAAAAACCTGACAATTTGGTACAGATTTCATATTCTTTACCCATCATTTTCAACTCAGATTTGTAAATTTCAGTTTACATATACCCACTTTGCAAAAATAATATAAATTTGAAATTTAATTTTTTTCACTCAGACTTTTTACAGTAGCTTTGAATATTAGTCTAAATTATATGTATAGAATTTCAAAGCCAAAAACCTGACCATTTGGTACAGATTTCATATTATTAAACCATCATTTTCAACTCAAATTAATGAATCTAAATTGACATAATGTTAAACAACCAAATCAACCAATTTAACTCTTACATCATAACAATCATCATACAATAAATTAGCATACAGAAAAAAACAATTATTTCATAGCCTAATCGTTAGCGATAGATGTTGTGAGTGTTCAAAACTCACCTTATCATCTTCCAAATCGCATGCATCAACAAATAAACAAATCACTGAAAAATCTACATTTTCCTCCTCAGTGCAGCAAGGGTTCAGGATATCAAAACTAAGTGTTATCCTACGCAATTTTTATAGAAGGTGTATTCACGAGGTTAGAATAACGTAATAAAATTTCATATTTATATGATTTTCTACAGTTAGTTATGAATTTTCTACTGACATTCGTTTTTAGCCCAGATCCAACCCGAAAACCACTAGAGAAAACAAGATCTTTGACCTATCAGAACTAAACCAATTTCCATGAAATTTGGAGCAGAAGTGCTGAACATATCAAAAATAATATATCCAAATTTTAGAATTTTTGAGAATTTATTTGATTTATTATGATTTTTGGAACAGGTAGGGTTTGGTGAAAAGAGTTGTAGAAAGAGGAGTTTGAGCTTTCTGGTTTTGAATTTTTGAGAAATGCAATGAACCTACAGAGCAAAGAAGAGAGGAGTTATCTAATCTTCACTTGTAAATGGGATTAGGTTGGAGATTTGAGCCCAAATCCATTAATAAATCAATTTTTCACTATTTTAAACACACACAAAACATCTTTTAAGTCTATCTTTGAAAAATAATATATCCTAAACCAAAACTCATAAAAATGAAAATTTATTTTCAAAGATTAAGTACAAGACCTAAACTTTGCAATGAAACTAAAATCCCTCATTTTTATGTTCGTTAGACCCTTCAAACAGTTTATTGAAAATGGACCTTTTCATGTTTGAACACAAATGTAAAACATGTTTAAAATATATTTTAGCTCTCAAACTTATGGTTTCTTCATAACGAAATTTATGAGGAACTTTAATAACATAATTAAGATTTTTAACCAAGTTTACATTGGTAAATTTACAATAAAATCTCTTATTTTATTATTTCAAAAACGCGGGTTGTTACAATATGGTTCTTCCTTTCATTCCATAGCTTATCCATTAGTTTATGGATAAGACAACTCAGAATATAGGACTTAAGGTTGTTGCGCTTAGCCTTTTCAAAAATTCTTAACCATCCCTGCTCAGAGAAAGAAGCCAAAACATTAGCATGGGATTGACAAAGGACTTTCTTCCATATTCTGGACACCATGGAACAGTTAAAGAAAATATAAATATTTGTTTCTGAAGAGCAGCTGTAAAGCACGCAAAGGGACAAGGATAGAACACCCTGTGACATAAATGATTTTAAGTTAATATTTTATTCCTAAGCACCTTCCATAGCATAAGATTATCACTAGGTTTATGAAGCCTATTCCAAACTCCACTATACCAAATAAAGTCCTGACCCGTAATGTAACGATTCGTAATTTTATCACTTTCAATTGAAAAACTAAATTAATTTTAAATATCCAAATATAAGATTATTAAATATAAATAATCATGTTTTATGTGATATATAGTAACGGTGATCTTGTTTCGGAAAAAATTTATAAAAAAAATATTCTTTGGAAAATATCGGTAAAATAACCGAGAATTGTTTTATCGATAAACGGCTTTTTAACCACAAGAAGTCGCAAACCCGAAACTTGATATATACACTTTTTTCTCGCGTTAAGTAAGAAAATGTAATAAATTATTTATTTTTCTAAAAAATAAATGTTTTCGTGGCTTCATTAATGATGTCCTCATTTTCATATAATTGATTTTTGAATTTAAATGGTTTAATGATTGTTTTAAATTCAAATGAGGCCCTTTTAATTATTAAATAATAATAAAAACACTATTTTCAAACTTTGTTTATAATTCTATATATTAATTGAGAAGTAAAAATATGATCGGAAATCGGAATCTGAATTCGTGACGATTTGAAGTAGAGAGATTGTGCAACATTGTATGTTATATATGACATACATGCACACATATACACATATACACATACATATACAAATATATTCACATTTACATTCACTAATTACTAATGGTTAAATATATAAATATCATGATATTTTCTTAAATACTTCACCTTAATTATAGGAAAAGCAAATTAACCATCACTCATACACACACATGGTTGCAAATGGGAAGGAAGTGGGTTTGGATGTGTAAAGGAGAGGTGTGGGTGCATATGGGTGAGTGGATGGATAACGATAATATTTTGGAGATATTTTGCAAATTTTGTTATAAATACATGCCTCCTCTTCTCATAAATTCACACACTTCATTTCATACATCTTCTTACTTTCTTCTTCTTCTTCATGAGCACATCAATGGCCTCCTCCTCTTATAAAAATAATGTGAAAAATATAGCAAAGAGAAGTAAAATAATATATAAATACATATATAAAAAGAAAAACACCGTAAAAGCAAGTCCAAACTCTACCACTTCCTCTTTAAAACCCATGGCCACCACCACCTTCATCAAGCTTGGCTGAGCACCACCACTCCATAGGAGGCGGAGCACTTCAAAGAAGGAGGAGCAAGTTCGAGAAACTCTGAAGCGAAGAAAAGAGAAGGAAGTGCTATTGGAGTACCGTCGGATTTATTTCAAGAAGCTTCAGAAAAAGATTGGCGTAGGGGAAATTGATAGTGAATACTCAACATTAGGAATTATTAAATTGCATTTATAGTTATTTCAAGTATAGTAATATGACCTTTTAATATCTTGGATGATTTATTTGGATGTTTTAAAATTGGTTGATTATATGGTTGATAACTTGGATGCGATAAATAAAATCAACAATGGGAAATCATAATTATCCAAAATATAAACGGTTAATTAATTAACCATAGTTAATTCATGGAAACATAAATCCCTATTAATATGTGCATGTGAGTTAGTAAGCCTCTTTATGGATTTGAATATAAAAATGTTAAAAAATGAATATTATAATATGGAATAAAGTGGAAAATGAATTTTTAATACAGTAAAAATAGTTTGAAATGATTTAAATGGTTTATTATAGTGTTTTAAACATTTCAACAAGTTTCGGCAAATTTCAGTGAAGCTTGAAAATTGAGCCAAATCAAGCTCGTCACGTAGAGGCGGTTTGTAATTACGACCTGAAAATCAAATCAATATGTATGATGCAATATAAGTCGGAATTCTTTGAAATGAGAATTTTCCAAAACCATTAGAATATAGTTTTCAACAAAAAGAAAACCATGATTTCATTTAGTAGAGTTTGAAATATGTCAAAATCAAGTTTTCAAAAACATCGCGTTTTGGCTGTTCGAAAATCAAAGGGTAAATTCTTTAAAACTAATATTTTAAATCTTTAAAAATCAAATAAATTAAATAAATATGATTAAATATTTTAAAAAAGTTTTGACTAGAAAAATTGGATGTATATGAGGTGGAATATATATTTAGAGCCGTCTAAAAACACTATTCACGATGGTTTTTGCAACGGTTTTCGGTAACTTTTAAAAATCATGATTTTAACTTGATTACTCTTCCCCAATTTTTTAGTAATCTTTTCAAATGAATAAATAAGTATTTTAAAGATGATTTGGAAGTTTTATGAGTATTTTAAAGGAGTTTAAAATAAATGGTTAAAGGAAAATTATTTAAACAATATTTGGAATAGCATTAAGTAAATGAAAATCATCTCTAAAAAGGATCATATAAACAATTTAGAGTTAATCAAATAACTTGACCGTCTTATAGGTGATAGAGAGATAGACTCTAGACCTCGGCTTGGACAATCAGTGTTTGGGTTTCGCTCTAGCTATCCGGACTGGTCCGATGGAGAGGATAGTTAATTCGGTCTACTCGTACTGCATTTTCTTAAGTTAAAAGAAAAGAGATTTGGAGTTTTTCAAAATTTAAAAAGATTCTAAAAATATGATTGTGGTGGTATAAAGGATACCCTAGTTAAACTTTGTATTAAATTCTGAGGAGGAAACTCATACTATTCGTGTGAATTCAAAAGGTAATTTCACCATTATTCATGAATGGTACAGGTTGAATATGAAAATTGGTATTGAGTATAACTAGCCTAATCTCTATGATCCTTTTCTACTCAATAATAATTGATTTGGATTTACAACGAACGATGTCTTAAATAACATCGATTTTGACCTATTTAAAAATTATGATTTGAAAATAAGAAATATTTGTTAAGATTTAAATAAATGATTTCAAAATGTTTTCCTAAGTAAAAGATGAAATGAATTGAATTATTCCAAGATCAAAGCGATTTATTCAACCAGAGAATTTGATAAATGAGGCTTAATGATTCAATATACTCTTAAAAGATAATGGCATAGTTTAAAAGAATATATCTTTGAAAGATATTTGATTTGAAAAAAAGATAAATTAATTTTTCGTTGTTTGATAATCACCTATATACTTAACATCTTTTTATCGATGATTGGTTTGGATAAACCAGGGTAGAATTTGGGTAATTCCTATCTGAAAACCACTTCGAACCAATATATGCGTTCGAAAGTAAAGACATGTTGAAGACGATGATTTGAGGATGGAGATCTTCATGATGTAGGGTTTCTTGCCACTAATCTCTAGGTTAATCCTCATATATATATATGTGTGTGTGTGTGTGTGTGTGTGTGTGTATGTGTGTGTGTGTGTGGTGGCAGTAGTGCCTTCATTTTTAAAACGTTCAATTTGCAAGGACTACTCGCTACCATTTGTAACGACCCATAATTTCTGTCAATTAAAATTCGTATATTTAATTGATTTTTAAATATTGACAAGTAAAATTTGTAAGTCGAATAAATTTTATTTCGAATATCTGGATTTAATTGGATAATTAAATCGATAATTTAATATTTGAAATTACAGAAATAATCGAAAATTTGGTTTAATGTGATTAAAAATGATTTATAAAGTTGTATTAAATCATATTAGAGTTAGAATGATGTTATAGAACTTTTAAAATTGAATTAAAAGTTAAATTGTAGAAATTTAATATTTTAATATTTAATTGACAAGTAAAAATAGCCATTTTTCAAACAGTCTCGGATTTCAACGAAACTAGTTTAATCGGATCCATAATTTTATATTATTGTATGGTTTCAAATTTCGTGTCAATCGGACTTACGGTTTGTCCGGGGCAAGCTAAAATGCGTAGAAATCGTTCGAGTGAATTTTGAATTTAAATAGTCAATTCAAAAACTTATCTTCCAAATTTGATCGAATTGGCTCCCGATATATATTCCATTGCGTTTGGAATAGGGGTAAAACACTATAAACGCCAGGCGGCACGCTTCGTTTGGAGTTCGGAAAATTTCGGGATGAATAGTGTTTCGATATTTTCTATAAAAGCCCCTAGCTTTCCATTATTTTACACCAAAACCGTAGTTATAACCCTAGCTGCCAGAAGACAATTAATGGCCAAAAATGGTCAGTCTTCTTCCCCTCCGATCTCCTCATCCATCGACATTTACGAGAAACTTCCAACTACAAAAATGTAGAGCTCCTCGAGCTCGACAAATCCAACGGTCGATCTACGTTATCATCGACGAGGGGATGAGAAAAAGGGCTGCGTTTCCCTGTCGTTTGCGCACGTTTTTCCAAGCCCTGGGGCGATCGACCTCGGCAATCTTCTAGCCGAAGGTGGCTCTCGAGTGGGGCGTTCGAATGGCACTCTCTGATCGTGTTCAAGTTGCTCAATGTTGGTCGCGAAAATTCGAATTATGGTGGAGGCATGGGATTCGTGCGCGCGTGCTGATCTAGGGATGGAGAAGAACATATGTGCGACCGAGATTCTAGGGATATGGAATCAACGGTCCAGATGTGATATAGGTTTAAAAAAAATAGATTTGTAAATTTTATGTATTATAATTCGTTCGATGTTTAAAATATCATAACTCTTTCATACGAGGTCCGTTTCGCACGGAACGAATTGCGTCGGGTTCGTATTGACGAATACTACGCGATGGAGCTGGATTGGAGTTGATTGGAGCTAGTGAAAATTTTGGGTAAAATTAAACGCGCGTTTAATTTTATTCGAAATAAACGCTGAAACTGTTATTGAAAGCAAGGTGAGAACTTCTCACTCAATCGAATCTGTTTCGATTTAAATTTTAAATAGTTAGGTTTAAAATTGCTTGATTGTGTGATTGGATGGTAAATTGTTATCTATCGTATTGAAATAGACCATATGCGCCGTATATTAAGCGGATGTTATTTATTTAAAAACATATACCGCGATATTCCATCTTGATTGGAATTGGTATTATATATGTACTTGGAGTTGATTTTCCTACATTATATAGCGGATGAGACCCTATTGCGCCCATAATAGCGGATAATATTTATATAAACCCATGTACCGCGATATTCCGTATTGGAACGAAATTGGTATTGTGCTACATCTGTGGATGCAGGGAAACAGGTTCGAGGGACCCAACTGGATTCCTCACCCGTATTGATTTATTTACAGATATTGTGATATATTCTGTTATCATATGATATATGATGTTTTGGATGCCGTGATTGTTATATTTAGTGCTGTTGCAGCATTGGGCCTATTTTTGAGGTTTTAAAAATGTTAAAGTAACGATTTCGAATTTAAAAGGATTTTTAAAGTGATTTTTGAAAGTATACGTTTTACTAAATTTTGGAATTGATTGATTTAAATAAATAAACGTTATAATTTTAATGTTATAAGATTTATGATTTTTGAGAAATATAGTTAAAATGTGATTTTTGAAATATGGAGTTAATGAATTTTATAAAATAGTTTAAATTGGGTTTTTGAATTATTACAAACGATTTATATAAAAGATAAAATGGATATTTATAAATTAAAATATTGGAATTATAAAATGAGTTTCTATAAGTGTTAAAATGAAGTATAAATGGATTTCATAAGTGAATGAAATTTATAGATTTATAAATTGTGAAGTTATAAGATGAATAGATTTTGTAAAATAAAAGAATTATAAATAATTTACTTATAAATTGGATTTTGGCATTTAAATGAGATTTGAATAGAATTTGTTAATTAAGGGATTTTATAAGTTGAAGTTTTTAAATAAATATATAAATGTGAATTTATAAACGTTGTTTTATAAATCCGAAAACAATTGAATTTGATAAGTAAATATGAAAGCTTATTAAAGGAGATATATCCACGATTTTGGACAGTGGATAATCCTTTAAACAAAATGTGTAGAAATGTTGAATTTAGTTAACGAAGTATATTCACGATTTTGGATAGTTAATATATTAAAGAAATGTTTTGGGGAAGTGATATTTTAAATAGAATTAAAACGATTTGAAGTTGTTTTAAATGTGTTAAAGATCGAAACCATAGATTTCAACATTCATTATTGAAATAGACGTTTTTGAGAAATAAGGAAAAGATGGACTATAACACTGTTGTTATAGTAAACGATTTTCGAAAGGAAATGTTTTTGGATAGTATTGGGATTTATATATCTATCTTAATTTCGAATCCCTATACTAGTGATTTTGAGTTGTCGTAACGATGTTTTACGCAACATTCGTTTTGACTCAAATGAATGTGTTTAAGTGAATGTTTTCCTTAAAGAAAAATATATATACTTAAATTGTGATTTAAGTATATCGAATATTTTCTAAGTATTGAAAATAAATAGATTTGTGAATTACTTATTGTTAAATAAGTATGGAAATGTTTCCAATATGAAGTGAAATGTTTTGGGTTTTTATCTTTAAAGATAAATTGAAAATGAATAACTATTTGGAATTGCTTTCCCAATATGAAATTGAAATGGTTTAGAGAACATATCTTTTTAAAGATAGATTAAAGTGAATATCTGGCAAGTTATTTAATTTATGGAAGATTAATAAAAAGGGCCTAGTGATTGTTATGGTGCTGAATATTTGTTGGCCTTGATAGTTAAATAATCGACTATCAATATTTACCTTTAAATGGGTATTTGTGTGATTTGCTTGAATTTGAATGCTACACTTATTTTTGAAAATAAGCGCTCGTTATTCGGTTTAGCCGAGAGAGGACCTTTGTGTCATAAATCCCATTCCGAATAGCGATATGTCGAAATGGATAGCATTTGAAGACCGGTGTTGAAGACCGGATATTTTCGAAAATGGAAGGATTATCGTCGAATGTTTCTGCATCGGCTGATCTCCGATATAGAGATTTTATCACCCTTTGTGATGGAAAGTCCGGTCATGATTAGTGAATATCCGGATTGCAAGGGCTTCTTTGGAAGTGCCTTCGGTTCTGTTCCAACCCAGAATGGACTTGTATGGATGTGTGTCTGACGTTACAATTTGAGATGTAAAGCTGGTTTCTATCAAATATATTTATTTTGGTGGCAGAGAATTTATTCTCTTAGCTTAACACCCTTCTCTGAGACATATGAGCTCAGATGTTATGTAGTTGATGGTTACTAGTGATATATTCCCAAATTGGTAATGTGGCATACGAAGTGCTGTTGAGCATTTGTTGATCAAAGTGTGGCTTTTGTATAAAGCGTAGCTTTATGGACGAGACTTCGTCGGACCTCACACCCTGGAAATGGTCAAAATAGGAAAGACGCGGCAAGGTTATTAGGGGATCGCGCCCCCTTAGTGTATGTCATTCCTTCTGGATAGAGTGGTATTATGGTATGGGGCCCTGATATTTAACCTATGTTGTTGCTGCAAACATATTATTTTGTGGTTGTTGGTGAATCCCGGGATTTAGGTCGGTTACGACCGGGGGATGGCATATTCGTGTCAGTAGTTACCCAGCTAGGGGTAACCCGGCCTTGTGTTGGCAGAGATCCGGTTAGGTTCTCGGGACGTCATTCCAGAGGCGTTTCCATGTGGCAATGGGAAGTTTCTTGGCCTGACCATTTGTTGGAAATCCAAACTCCAATACGCACCTTGTACGGTTTTAGTTGTATAACCTTCCATGGAATATGGCGGTAACCTGCTATTGAACATGGTAGAACATGGTAGCTATAGTAGGCATAAGTGCGAAATGTCTATGCTGGCTAAGATTTGTATTATACTTTCGAAATGTTTTCCTACACTTTGCACTTATAATAATAATATCAAAGAAAATTTGCATATCAAGCATATTTGACTATCATAAGGAGAAATCTCCTTCGATTCTGCATTTGTATTGTGTGTGTGTACGGGAGGCCTTATGGTAGTCTCGTTTTCCAAAAGCATTGCGATTCTATTTTAAAATATTTCTTTGTTTATTTTAAAAGATAAACTGTTTAAGTTCTCACACCAGTCCCATGACTGACCTGGAGTTTATTGTTCCCTTCCTAAACTCTAGGTGCCCATCATTTTTCACACGGGCAATCTAGAGTCAGGTTATTAGGTCATTCTGGAATTCAGAAGCTGCTGTAGAGATCTGGAGGCAAGCTGGATGGCATGGCGTATCAATTAATATATAGTATTTCTTTTCCGCTGTTTGTTGTTGTAAACTCTGATAATGTAATGTAATGTAATGTGATGTGATGTAATAACTGATATAGTACTTTGTTTTAAAAATTATTCATTTATCTATTATATGTTGTTCCGCTGCGATTGTGAGATTCTTTTATTATTTCTATTTTCTTCTTCTTTCTTTCTTTCTTCTTCTATCTTCTACCTCTGCTTTAACCCTAACGGTTCGGTTTTCCGACATTCGATTGCTCGGTAGTTGATAAAGTGGACGTATTATTGTCGACTTTCGTGGACGAAAAATCGTACCTTTACATTTGGTATCAGAGCATATGGTTAAGTGACGACCTTGGGTCTGTTGGGAATTACTCATTAGAGATAGAGTCAGTAGTACTCTAGAATGAGTGTGAGTGTAATAATAGCTATGAGCGCGTATTTGTTAGTGAATATAAAAATTGTTTTGTATTGTGTTGACTTATCGGTTGATTGTTTATAAATTCTGGTCGGTGCAGTCTGGCCAACTGTTTCGATAGGGGTTTCTAAACTCTTAAACAAGATAAACCGACATAGTATCATTTTAAATTGGGTAAATGAAATAATTTTACCTTAATTATATTTTATATATAAAGGAAATTTTTTTCAGAATTATTAATGTGTATATAAATTGATTGTTTGGTTGTTGAAAATGTAAGAATATATATAAGTTAATTAAAAGAAAATTTGTATAAGCAAATGAATTTTTAAGTATGGAATTATAATTAATGTGATTTACAATTGTGAAATAATCTTATATATAAGAAGTGAAACTATATGAATATATTTATAAATATGAGTTGTAAATAAAAATGAATTTGAACTATGAATTGAAATTGTTGAATATAAGTACTCAAGTTATGAACTTATAATATGAAATAATAAAGACTTTAGCTTTGGTAAAGAATAAAGAATTTGGGTTAGTATAGTAAATATATGTTTTGGAATTTAACTAAAGGAAAGTTAAATAGAATTTACTTTAGAATTGGAATCTGAATTGGATTTATAAGTGGAAATTTAAGTTAAGTTAAACAAATGATGTTTGAAATGGAATATAACTTAAGAGATGTTGAATGAAGTTGATTTTGGTATCGAAGTAAAATAATAAAGTGAATTAAATGGATGTGAACTTGAGTTATATAAATGAAATTCAACCTTATTTGTTAAATGAATTAGCAATTGAATTAATGAATAAATTGAATGTAAATCAATTGAATGTAAATAAATTGATATGAAATAATGGATGTAAGTGTTAATTAATTAAAGCTAATTAAAAGTGATGAACCAAATTGAATGAAGGTAAGCAAAGTAAAGAAATTTGGTAATGTTGGATATACATTATTTGTTAGATAATGGTTAGTTGGTTGTATAGAAAATTCATATGAAATTCAATAAATGAAAATGAAACCTATAAATCATTGAATTCAAATTGGAAGTAAGTAAATCTTAAATAGAATTGAATTTGATTTGGAAGTGAACCAACTTGAATATAAATTAGTGAATGTAAACTAATTGAATATGAATAAATGAATGTTAGTAAAAACATCCAATGATAATGAATCAATCATGAATAAATTGAAGAAGATAAAAACCAATTCATTGAATATAATGAGAAGTGAATTTATATTGATTTGGTTATTGGTTGATTGGATACATATTGGATGTAGTTGGATGATAGTTGGTTGATGGTTGAATTTATTGCTTTTGATTGCATTTGCTATGTTGGCACATATAGTTGTTGGTATATGTTGTATATTGATATTACTTTCATATATGCATGTTTCTCATTTTTGTTGAGTGTTTAGTAGGTGTGGATTACGCTTGCTTCGCATTTGGAGCTCTCTTTCACGCTATATTAGCCGTATATGCTCGCTAATAATATATAAGGTACATATCTCGGATTACATATCGTACTTTTACACTTTTTCCCTGCGGGATGCCTCATTAATTTGATGAGATGTATATTTGTGATATATATATTGCCATTTTTTTCGGATCGAGCCGTGCAAAGGAGACTATGGCGAAATTTTCTGAAAATTTAAGGCGTTAGAAAAATTTGGGAATTTTGGGAAAATTTGTGAAAACTAAATTTTTGATTTTGAGTTGAAAGTTAAACGATATTAGTATAATTGGAAAGATAACTAAATATGATTTGAAAACTTAGTAAAGTTATTGTGAGAAGTTTAACTATTGGATTTTGGGAAAGTTAAACACTTAAGTGAATTTGAAATCTAATTCGAATGGATGTTTGAAAAGTTAATGGATTCTGTAACTTTTTCTTACATGGTAATTTCGAGGACGAAATTCTTTTAAGGGGGGGAGTTTGTAACGACGCAGAATTTATGTCAATTGAAATTCGTATATTTAATTGATTTTTAAATATCGACAAGTAAAATTTGTAAGTCAAATAAATTTTATGTCGAATATCTGGATTTAATTGGATAATTAAACCGGTAATTTAATATTTGAAATTATAGAAATAATTAGAAATTTGGTTTAGTGTGATTAAAAATGATTTATAAAGTTGTATTAAATTATATTGGAGTTAGAATGATGTTATAGAACTTTTAAAATTGAATTAAAAGTTAAATTGTAGAAATTGAATATTTTAATATTTAATTGACGAGTAAAAATAGTCATTTTTCAAACAGTCTCTGATTTCGACGAAACCAGTTTCATCGGATCCGTAATGCTATATTATTGTATGGTTTCAAATTTCGTGTCAATCGGACTTACGGTTTGTCCGGGGCAAGCTAAAACGCGTAGAAATCGATTCGAGTGAATTTTGAATTCAAATAGTCGATTCAAAAACTTATCTTCCAAATTTGATCGAATTGGCTCCCGATATATATTCCATTGCGTTCGGAATAGGGGTAAAACATTGTAAACGCCAGGCGGCACGCTTCGTTTGGAGTTCGGAAAATTTCGGGATGAATAGTGTTTCGATATTTTCTATAAAAGCCCCTAGTTTCCATTATTTTACACCAAAACCATAGTTATAAACCTAGCCGCCAGAAGACAATTAATGGCCGAAAATGGTCAATCTTCTTCCCCTCCGATCTCCTCATCCATCGGCATTCACGAGAAACTTTCAACTGCAAAAAATGTAGAGCTCATCGAGCTCGACAAATCCAACAGTCGATCTACGTTATCATCGACGAGGGGATGAGAAAAAAGGCCTCGCTTCCCTATCGTTTGCACACGTTTTTCCAAGCCCTGGGGCGACCGAGCTCGGCAATCTTCTAGCCAAAGGTGGCTCACGAGTGGGGCGTTCGAATGGCACTCTCTAATCGTGTCCAAGTTGCTCGATGTTGGTCGTGAAAATTCGAATTATGGTGAAGGCATAGGTTTCGTACGCGCGTACTGATCTGGGGATGGAGAAGAACATATGTGCGGCCGAGATTCTGGGGCTATGGAATCAACGGTCCAGATGTGATATAGGTTTAAAAAAAATAGATTTGTAAATTTTATGTATTATAATTCGTTCGATGTTTAAAATATCATAACTCTTTCATACGAGGTCCGTTTCGCACGAAACGAATTGCGTCGGGATCGTATTGACGAATACTACGCGATGGAGATAGAGTGGAGTTGATTGGAGCTAGTGAAAATTTTGGATAAAACTAAACGCGCATTTAATTTTATTCGAAATAAGCGCTGAAACTGTTATTGAAAGCAAGGTGAGAACTTCTCACTCAATCGAATCTGTTTCGATTTAAATTTTTAGTAGTTAGATTTAAAATTTCTTGATTGTGTTATTGGATGATAAATTGTTATCTATTGTATTGAAATAGACCATATGCGCCGTATATTAAGCGGATGTTATTTATTTAAAAAACATATACCACGATATTCCATCTTGATTGGAATTGGTATCATATATGTACTTGGAGTTGATTTTCCATTATATAGCGGATGAGACCCTATTGCGCCGCATAATAGCGGATAATATTTATATAAACCCATGTGCCGCGATATTCCGTATTGGAACGGAATTAGTATTGTGCTAACATCCGTGGATGCAGGGAAACAGGTTGGAGGGATCCAACTGGATTCCTCACCCGTATTGATTTATTTACAGATATTGTGATATATTCTGTTATCATATGATATATGATGTTTTGGATGTCGTGATTGTTATATTTAGTGCAGTTGCAGCATTGGGCCTATTTTTGAGGTTTTAAAAATGTTAAAGTAACGTTTCAAATTTAAAAGGATTTTTAAAGTGATTTTTGAAAGTATACGTTTTATTAAAATTTGGGATTGATTGATTTAAATAAATAAACGTTATAATTTTAATGTTATAAGATTTATGATTTTTGAGAAATATAGTTAAAACGTGATTTTTGAAATATTGAGTTAATGAATTTTATAAAATAGTTTAAATTGGAATTTTGAATTATTATAAACGATTTATATAAAAGATTTATAAAATGGATATTTATAAATTAAAATATTGGAATTATAAAATGAGTTTTTATAAGTGTTAAAATGAAGTATAAATGGATTTCATAAGTGAATGAAATTTATAGATTTATAAATTGTGAAGTTATAAAATGAATAGAATTTGTAAAATAAAAGAATTATAAGTAATTTACTTATAAATTGGATTTTGGCATTTAAATGAGGTTTGAATAGAATTTGTTAATTAAGGGATTTTATAAGTTGAAGTTTTTAAATAAATATATAAATGTGAATTTATAAACGTTGTTTTATAAATCCGAAAACAATTGAATTTGGTAAGTAAATATGAAAGCTTATTAAAGGAGATATATCCGTGATTTTGGACGGTGGATAATCCTTTAAATAAAATGTGTAGAAATGTTGAATTTGGTTAACGAAGTATATTCACGATTTTGGATAGTGAATAATATATTAAAGAAATGTTTTGGGGAAGTGATATTTCAAATAGAATTAAAACGATTTGAAGTTGTTTTAAATGTGTTAAAGATTGAAACCATAGATTTCAACATTCATTGTTGAAATAGACGTTTTTGAGAAATAAGGAAAAGATGGACTATAATACTGTTGTTATAGTAAATGATTTTCGAAAGGAAATGTTTTTGTATAGTATTGGGATTTATATATCTATCTTAATTTCGAATCTCTATACTAGTGATTTTGAGTTGTCGTAACGATGTTTTACGCAACATTCGTTTTGACTCAAATGAATGTGTTTAAGAGAATGTTTTCTTAAAGAATAAAATATATATTTAAATTGTGATTTAAGTATATTGAATATTTTCTAAGTATTGAAAATAAATAGATTTGTGAATTACTTATTGTTATATAAGTATGGAAATGTTTCCAATATGAAGTGAAATGTTTTGGGTTTTTATCTTTAAAGATAAATTGAAAATGAATAAGTATTTGGAATTGCTTTTCCAATATGAAATTGAAATGGTTTAGAGAACATATCTTTTTAAAGATAGATTAAAGTGAATATCTGGCAAGTTATTTAATTTATGGAAGATTAATAAAAAGGGCCTAGTGATTGTTATGGTGTTGAATATTTATTGGCCTTGATAGTAAAACAATCGACTATCAATATTTACCTTTAAATGGGTATTTGTGTGATTTGCTTGAATTTGAATGCTACACTTATTTTTGAAAATAAGCGCTCGTTATTCGGTTTAGCCGGGAGAGGACCTTTGTGTCATAAATCCCATTCCGAATAGCGATATGTCGAAATGGATAGCATTTGAAGACCGGTATTGAAGACTGGATATTTTCGAAAACGGAAGGATTACCGTCGAATGTTTATGCATCGGTTGATCTTCGATATAGAGATTTTATCACCCTTTGTGATGGGAAGTCCGGTCGTGATTAGTGAATATCCGGATTGCAGGGCTTCTTTGGAAATGCCTTTCGTTCTGTTCGAACCCAGAATGGACTTGTATGGATGTGTGTCTGACGTTACAATTTGAGATGTAAAGCTGGTTTCTATCAAATATATTTCTTTTGGTGGCGGAGAATTTATTCTCTTAGCTTAACACCCTTCTCTGAGACGTACGAGCTCAGAGGTTATGTAGTTGATGATTACTGGTGATATATTTCCAAATTGGTACTGTGGCATACGAAGTGCTGTTGAGCATTTGTTGATCAAAGCGTGGCTTTTGTATAAAGTGTAGCTTTTTGGACGAGACTTCGTTGGACCTCACACCCCGGAAATGGTCAAAACAGGAAAGATGCGGCAAGCTTATTAGGGGATCGCGCCCCCTTAGTGTATGTCATTCCTTCTGGATAGAGGTGGTATTATGGTATGGAGCCCTGATATTTAACCTATGTTGTTGCTGCAAACATATTATTTTGTGGTTGTTGGTGAATCTCGGGATTTAGGCCGGTTACGACCGGGGGATGGCATATTTGTGTCAGTAGTTACCCAGCTAGGGGTAACCAGGCCTTGTGTTGGCAGAGATCTGGTTAGGTTCTCGGGACGTCATTCCAGAGGCGTTTCCATGTGGCAATGGGAAGTTCCTTGGCCTGACCGTTTGTTGGAAATCCAAACTCCAATAGCACCTTGTACGGTTTTAGTTGTATAATCTGCCATGGAATGTGGCGTTAACCTGCTATTGAACAAGGTAGCTATAGTAGGCATAAGTGCGATTTGTCTATGCTGGCTAAGATTTATATTATACTTTCGAAATGTTTTCCTACACTTTGCACTTATAATAATAATATCAAAGAAAATTTGCGTATCAAGCATATTTGACTATCATAAGGAGAAATCTCCTCTGATTCTGCGTTTGCATTGTGTGTGTGTGTGCGGGAGGCCTTATGGTAGTTTCATTTTCCAAAAGCATTGCGAATCTATTTTAAAATATTTCTTTGTTTATTTTAAAAGATAAACTGCTTAAGTTCTCACACCAGTCCCATGACTGACCTGAAGTTTATTGTTCCCTTCCTAAACTCTGGGTGCCCATCATTTTCCACACGGGCTATTTAGAGTCAGGTTATCAGGTCATTCTGGAATTCAGGAGCTGCTGTAGAGATCTGGAGGCAAGCTGGATGGCATGGCGTATCAATTAATATATATTATTATTATTTCGCTGTTTGTTGTTGTAAACTCTGATAATGTAATGTAATGTAATGTAATAACTGATATAGTTCTTTGTTTTAAAAATTATTCATTTATCTATTATATGTTGTTCCCCTGCGATTGTATTGTTTCTATTTTCTTCTTCTTTCTTTCTTTCTTCTTCTATCTTCTACCTCTTCTTTAACCCTAACGGTTCCGTTTTCCGGCATTCGATTGCTCAGCAGTTGATACAGTGGACGTATTAATGTCGACTTTCATGGACGAAAAATCGTTACCTTTACACCAATCCTAGGGGTGATTCCAAACAGGAAGTAGTAGAAAGAGTACCTTCGGTTTGTCCTTCACCTGGACAACTTTTATGGATGAGTGTTTGACATTGCATTTCTAAAACAACGTACATTGATCTTGTCAAACGTACATCTGCTTGGTGATGTAGGAGTAACCCCTCTAATATTTAACATCATTCACTGAGACGTACGAGCTCAGAGATTGTAATTTTGTAGAAATCAATATTCTGTTTTTAGAAATGGCAATGTGGCATTCTAAGTGGAATTGGATTTTTGAAAAGAAAAGAGTGGCTTTGTGACAAGCAAAGCGTGGCTTTGTGGAAAGAAGGGCGTAGCTTCATTAGCCTCATATCCCAGGAATGATACGGGATACTATGTGGTCTACAAGACATATTTTTCAGGCTATTGGTTTTATTAATCATGGAGGAGTCCAGTAGTGTTTGGACCCTCGATGGTTTAAATGGGAAGGTATTAGAGGCTTGAATGAAAAAGAGAAAAGCCACCGAAATACGTTGTTCCTTAGTAGTATAACAATGTAGTACGGAGGCTTGCTTGAGAAAAATGAATAGTCACTAGAGACTAAGATGTTATGCATGGATTTCGCACAGGAGGAAATGGCCACTAGTTTCCTATCATGTTAGAAATCCAATTCCAACACGAGCATTACGATTTTGGTTGTATTCCCGAAATAGCAACAATGCTTTGCAAACATTTTAGGTAGCCCTTTGGTATTGTATACACCGTTTGACATTATCTAGGCATTGATACCTACTTTGTGTGTATATGTATTGCAAATATTTTTTCAATCCAATGTCATTAATGATAATATCAAATTTGTTTTGGTATAAAATATTTCGGATATCGTAAGGTAAAAATCCGTCCACATTTATATGCGGCATGTCTTGCAAGATACCCTTCTTTTCAAAGGTTTTAATTGGCATCAACCTGATCTATGATACCGTCGCATGCATTTATGATTTGAGTTCTCTCATGCCGATTTATCAAGCCTGATCTAGGTACTTTAATACTCAGGCCAAATCCGAGTAGTTTTAAATTGGCTAAAGACGCCTAAAGTTTCCAGAGGAGAGCTAGAGATCTTTATCAACGTATGGACGTATTCTATATTTCTGCTACATTTGTTTTGCTGTCACTCAGCATTTGTAAGGACAAGGGATTTATAACTGTCCAGGCTGAATCTAGATTAGACTTTGACATTGTAATCAAAATTTTCCACTGTAAAAGATTTTGTGGTTAATAATTTATAATTATTTCATTCGCGTGAGCTTCAATTTTCTACTACGTTCTGTGTTATTTTCCATTTTACCATTGATCAAACTAGGTTTCCGACACCTAAATTTGCAACTTGTGAATATCAAGAATTTATTAGTGTCGAATCGAGTGTTGGAAAGGCGGGTTGTCATTTGGTAATCGAGCTTTGGTTGAGCGAACAACTAGGCTTTGGTGGGATAAAAATCATTATAGATAGGGTTATTAACACCCTAGAATGAGTGACTCGTCGAAGATTGGGTTAGTAACACCTTAACATGAGTTTGAGAGCATTATACTTATGACCGCGTGTTTGCTAATTAATATATTTTGTGTTGATTAATTTGTTGGGTGGTTTATGAATTCTAGTCGATGCATAAAGAGATCCATGTAATCGCTAGGGATTTATAAATATTTAAACAAGGAGGATCGGTACACTATTTTCAAAATGATTATATTTTATAAACAAAAAGAATATAGTTATTAGTGTAATTTTGGAAATTTATATGGTGTATTCCCTTTGCAAAGTTCAATGAATATGGCCTTGATCTGTTTGGTGATGATTGTAATAATCTTCCAAGTCTCGGTTGGATGTTGGCTTGAGTGAATGGTATCGTACGCTTAGTAAATTATTCTCCTTATCCTTGAAGGATCAAGGCAAGTTCAAATCCAAATAAGTTTGAATCAAGGTTTTGGATAAAAAGGTTTTTAAGTCAAGAAATAAATGGTATGAAGCTTTTGATGATATTTTGGTATATCACTTAGGGGGGAAATGACTTTTTATATGTTGGGTGATGAGTTATAGATGAATTCAAAATAAGCATGAAGAGTGCGTGTAGAAAGAGAAGTAGAGGAAAAATTAAGACTAGGATCTTTTGCAGGCATCTACTGTTACAGATGCAGTAAAGAAGGGCATTATGCAGTTCAGTGTAAGAATAGGAAAATAAAGGAAAAGAAGAAAGAAGAATCTTTTAGCGATAATATATTCTATTTCAAGTGTAAAAGGCAAGGACGTTTTCTAAATGAGTGCACCGAAACAAAGAAGAAACCCAGAATTTGGTCAGGAAAGGCAAAGAGTTGCTACCATTGCAAAGGACTACGACATATATCCAAAGAGTGTCCTAAACGGTCTTGTAGTTTTTGCTATAAACGAAGATATTTACTGAAGGACTATACAAAGAAAAGGTGGGTTGACTTAGGTACCAAGAATAAAGCACGGTTTACCTCGGAAAGGATCCAAGAATAGCATGTATAGCAGTTTAAGTATCTATATATATGATGGTGGTGTATAATAAAATGTATACCCTAGAGTTTATTCCTTAAAATCTATGATACAGGCTAGGGTTAAGAGTAGGTGTATAAATATAATGTTAATTAATAAACATCATTTTGGATTATTCTCTCTGTGCATTTCTTCTATCTTATACCAGATTAATTTAATAAGAATATTTAGAAATAAAAAGCATAAAGGGATGTTATAAAGAAATGGCCTTATAAAAAGTGTTGATATCAAGAAAATTATTTAAGAATATATTTTATAAAATTATATTTTATAAAATTATATTTTATAAAATAAAGTGTAATTTACAAAATAAAATGATTTTGTAAGATATAGTTTTGAAATATATGTTTACTAAAAAAGGGATTTTAGGAACTCGTATCCTAGTGTTTTAAAAAAGTTTAAAAAGTGTTTGAAAAAGTTTAAAATGGGAAAGTTATTTAACATAAAATAATTTTGGAATTAAATTTATAAAGGTATTTAATAATAAAGAAATTTCAAAAGGATTTTGGAATAAAATTATAATAGTATTATTCTAAGTAAAGGATAATTGATTTAGTTTAAAAAGGAGATAAGAAATTTTGGTTGAATATTTTGAAATGATTTCAAAGAGTTAGAATAAAAGTTAAAATTTCATGAAAAGTTTTCATAAATTTTTTGGGAATGTTAATAAGTATGTATGTTATACATTAATCATTTTGTTAATGATTATGATCTAAGATTTGAGCATGGAACTTTGAGGTGTTTACATCGATCCGAAAAAGGATTTATCACTCGAATCTTGACGGTGAATATTGATGATAGTTAGTGGTTGGGTACTTGCTTTTTCTATCATAGTTGAGTGCTATGCAAGGAAAACTAAAGTTTTGATCGAAAAGCCTGATCAAGGGCACTAGAGAATCAAGGGATTGATACTAGTTTGAAAGTAAAATTGTGCATTCGAATATGAGATCGAATCAAATATTATATATGGGTGATCTGTGTATGTCATACAGAATTGAGTTTAATAATACATGTTTTGGGTCATAATTTCGAGGATGAAATTCTTTTAAGAAGGGAAGTTTGTAACGAGCTATAATTTTATCACATTAAAGTGGAATACTTAATTAATCTAAATATTCAAATATTCGATTATTAAACATAAATAGTCATGTTTTATGTGACAAATAATAATGGTAATCTTGTTTTGGGAAAATGTTTACAAAAATATATTCTTTGCTATCAGTAAAATACCAAGAATTGTTTTATTGATAAACAACTTTTTAAACATCAGAAGTCGCGAATGAAATTGGATTCATATACTTGTTTCTCCACTTAAATAAGAATATGTAATAAAAAATTAGAACAAAATGTTTTTATGACATCATTTTTAAATAATTGATTTTTGAAGTTAAATTAAACTTAAATGATTTAATAATTGTTTTAAATTCAAATGAGGCCTTTTAATTATTAAATTAAAAAAAATTATTATCAAACTTTCTATATATACACATATATACGTTAACCTACATTTTACCACGACGGTATATAGGCGGATTTAACCTAGCAGACTTTACGATTATCGAGGCCGATGAGTCTAGAGTGATGATTGTGGGACCCAAAAATTAGTGCAGATAATAATATAAAGTCAAGATTGAATGAAATTGATAGATATGCAAGACAGAATGTTCGAAGTATGGAATATGATTCAACAAATAGGAGCAAGTGCATTTCGATAGAAAACAATTAATAACTCAACAACCACAAGAAGGATCAAAGTGAAACTCTACTATGAGGAAGAGGGGACCCTGGAAGTTCACCCTAGGGATCGCACCCCAAAACATGCAACTTTAAAGGATTGGTACGGATCCCTTCATAAGGGATCGGTACTCTTTCCTCATAAGGATCCACTATATTCAATTCTAGTAGTAATTGGTTAATATCTCAACATCTATACATCCAATTGACATGAAACTTGGTGGACAAGTTAACTACAACATATAGAACACCCGTTGGGACTATATATCATTTGGAGCAAGTTGGAGAGATTGGTATCTATCCCTCCATAAGGATCGCTATAATCAGCCTTCATAACATATTGCAACAAAGATTGATAAATAACTCGATTTCTACTAGTCCAATTAGCATGAAACTTAGAGGCTA
The DNA here is from genome assembly GCA_030765085.1 of Allium cepa. NCBI lineage: Eukaryota > Viridiplantae > Streptophyta > Magnoliopsida > Asparagales > Amaryllidaceae > Allium > Allium cepa. Next base: position 79,308,729 of record CM060946.1, read on the forward strand.
AGCATAATAGAACACAGAGAAGCTCCCCTAGGGATTGCATGGCATTTGGAAGAGATTGGAAGGATCAATACCTATCCCTCTAGAGGGATCGGCAGAAATCAGGTTTCAAGCAACACTACTTCACAGAAAATGTGATATCTCACAAATAGTACGTTGCAATAGCACGAAACTTGGAGAGCAGGTAGCTAACATCATGGGGCACACCTCATGGTGATTGCAGCCCATGTGGACACACTAATAGGGATCAGTACGGATCCCTATTGTAGGCCCTAATGGGCTTGGAAATTTTTTGGTGACCTCATCTTGGTCTCCCGAACCTTCTATCAAAATTTCTGCCCGATCCATGCACATCTTCCCTTATATATACAACAGGCATGGCATCAACAGAAGGATCTTCTTTCTGCTTCTCTTTATCTTCAACCTAGGATAGACTATGTCAATTTGATTCTTGATTCGGATTGTAACTGTATACAAACTTTAGTATAATAAAAAGGATTATTTTGGGAGCGGACATAGGTCGGAGTTAGGCGAGCCACTATAAATCTAGTTTCTTTTTACTTGCTTTCTGATTGTTTTAATTTTGTTTTTTATTTATTTATATTCATATTTCTGTGATTAGATTGGATATTGATACTTTTACATAATTGGGTGTTGGTGGCTAATTTTGATGCCAACATTTTGGTGCTTTAATTGAGAAACCTCCGTGGATTCAGAATATCGCACATTGATCGATCAAACAGAGATTCAACAACTAAAAGAAAGATCAATTCTTTAAGATCCTTCTCCATAAAGGCCTTTATGAAATCCTAACAACGTCATCCGATTTAGAATCAATTCAGCCGGAGTGGCATAACACATGAGAACTTCTCGCCTCGACGAAAACAATGAAATCAAAATTTGTTGGAAGTAATAACCAACCCGCAATCAATAGGTTAGGTATAGTAATGCTATGAATGACCCAGTATCGAATACTGGTAATAATATCAACAAAAGAACGCTCTCTCGTGCTTCCAGACGAAAAATAAAGAAATGGTTGATATATTCAAGATAATTACGTATTTTCAAAATACCGCCTCAATTCATCCTATTTCATCAGATCCAGGATGTGATATGGTGTTTGGGCAATTTTCTTTCTATTAGGTAGGGACATTCAGGGAATTTGAGGTCTACAAAAAAAAATTGGTTGTGCCAACCAAAAGGAATTGAAAAGTTCCAATGATCAACCCTGCAATCAGTTGTTTGAATCCAAAAGGTAGGAATAGTTCTAATTCAATTGCGAAAACTGCTGATTCGAGAACATGATTAGATACTCTGGTAGTCCATGCCGTAAACGATGCATTTCCATGCTATAAATAAGTAAGTGGGATAGATAAAACATTGGATCATGCAAAGTATCAGTCAAAAATTTGTATCCATTTTTCATGATATTATGTATGGATCAGATATGTCATGGCCAATTCCTCAGAGGATTCTTTAATTTTATGGAATGATAAATCATTTTTTTTCTATATTTTCATGTAGTTCATATTTGGAATCAATAAGAGAGGTTAGAATTGGAGCAATGGTGAGACAATCAACAAGGAGACATGTAGTGGATAGGAGCATCATGAAGGGAGTCATGAGGCTTCCTCAAGAGCTGGAGCTATTCAAACATCTATCTACATCACCAGAGATGAAATAGGAACATGCTGAAAAGACAAAAGGAGATAATGTAGACTCTACTCCGATAGATCGAATAGGCTAGAGCAATAGGAGCCACTGGTATGCAAAACCAAGGAGTTAGAATGATAGGGACTACTAGAGTGATGGATCAAGGAGTCGAGGCAGCCAGATTCGTTGGAAATCAAAACCGGGAGCATGGAGATGGAGCTATTGGACAAAGGATTGGAATAAAGCAGCCAGGGGCAGTCCCGGACCATCTTAGAGGGATTGGCACTGATCCCCTAAGACATAGGGGCATTCCCCTAGGTCTGGTCGATCGTGATGTTAGAGGATCTACGGTCAATCCCATGGAGCTTGGTGCAAATCGGAATATGGATGCTTATCCAAAGGAATACGTTCTAGAATTACCTCGTGGACTCCGAGGGCAGCTTGGATATGATGATAAGAGACTACCACTGGATGACAATGGTAGGTTTGCAAAGATGATTAGGCGAGCTGTGCATGGAGGATTAGTGAACAGGGGTCTGGAGGATGTGAATAGAAGTTCGTTCCCTCCTAATATCAGGAATGCTATGAATCCACCAGAATTCAGACTACTAAAGCTGGATGCTTATAACGAAAAATTAAATCCAACTATACATATGATGAGGTATATATGGCACATGGAAGTAGTGAGGGATCCGGAAGAAGTCCTTCCACGATGTTTCCCTTTGTACTTAACGGATGTAGCTGCGCTATGGTTAAGACATTTGGAGAGCAGTTCTATTAGCATATGGGTAGAATTGATCGAAAGATTTATGAAGCAGTTTCTCTTTCACGTTACGAGACCCAAGAATGTGATGACATTGACATCAGTAAAGCAGTGGGCAGAGAATCACTCAAGAATTTCATAACCATGTTCAATGCGGCAATTGTTTCGGTGGATTGACCAGATCCATTGATGTTTTTGATGGCGGTAGTGTCAGGAGTTGTATATAATTCAGACTTTAAGATATCACCGATACAAGATCCACTAATAGATCTCAGGGAATTCTACCATGATGTAAAGAGATTTCTACATTAAGAAGATGCGAAAGTTAATAAGGAGGCAACAGAAGTTAATACGCTACGGCACGGAGAACCGCCCGGTGAAAGCTCAGGAAAGGACAAGGGTAAACGGAACATGGATAATAGCTTCGATGGACCAAAGCGACAGAGAGGGGAACCCAAATTCTCTTCTAATTTGGAATTATATGAAACCATAAAATGGATATATCTAGATACTCGAGGGTGCCTTCCATATCGGAGGCCAGCAAGGAGGGAACCCTCCGAACACGAATGGACATTAGGCAAGTGCTGCCTATTCCATGAGCTGGATGGGCATAATACAAATGACTTAAGCATTTAAAGGATATCATTGAGGAACACGTGAGGAATGGTCACTTACAACAATACTTAAGGACTCGGGCTGCGGCGGTGGAACAGGAGCAGCCACGTCCACCTAGAATGAAAATGGCACTGGATCAAGGCATCATCATCAACTTGTCATGAATTGATCGGGATGGAATGGAATAAGTTACAAACTCCATAGTAGGATGGCTAAGTCATGTACGGGATCGAGTACAATCCTTAGGCATGCCCTGAGATGATGATAAATCGTAGTGCTCGAGTTTGTAAAATTAGTTTTTGTTTTTCTTATCTTTTCTTCTTATTTGCTTCGAACTCTGGCTTATTAGTTGTGCGGACTCTTATTTTATATTTTGGCAAATAGACTTAGGAATGTTTAAATTTGGATCAATGTAATAGATAACATAAGTCGTCAGGTATGGACTATGCCTAGCAAGGAATCAGTCGCTTCGCTCGAACATGATAAATCGGTGTATTCACGTCGTTGAGTATGGTTGTGATCGGTATGGATCCGAAGAGATCAAGGTCATCAGGTATAGACTATGCTTGGCAGGGTTAGGTCGCTTTACTCAAATGCGATGGATAAGCCTATTCAGGTCGTCGAATATGGATTGTGCTCGGTAAGGATCCGATGAGATCGAGGCTTTAGTTTTGGCAAACGATCATGTAAGATCACAGATTTGGCTATTAGCTTTGGATAGATATGGATTCGTTTAAGGATTTGGAATGTATTCGGAACTAGATATCAACCCGGAACAATCATGGATTTCACTAACGGTCCAGAGAGATCGTAAATTTGGATTGGCAACGGATTGGATTCTGGATTGGAAAATATGGCTATCAATGGATCATGGATTTCAAATTTTGGATTTACGGAAATTCGAAGCATATAAAACTCGCACTTAATGTATTTACAAATATATAAATGGTAATTAAATGAAAAATTAACGTTCAATTGAACTATAGTTAATAACAAATAATTTAAATAAAAACATGTGCGAATATACGGTAAATAAACGTAAAACTATTATGTAACATAATTGGTTTTAGTAGAATACTAGAGTATTTTCATTTCTTAAAATATATTAAAAATTCAACTAAATAAATTAATTTCATAATTTTTCTAATGTATAGATGTCTTTTTTCAATTCATTTCTTTTAAAGAAGATATAGCGAAAATAAAGGAATATAGTGGGAATAAAGGGATATGGCGAAAATTGCGGGGCGTAAAGCTGAAAGGCTATATTTAGCAAGGTTATACTTGGGTAATAGCGGGTCATTAACTGCACAGACCTACCTTTTGCCAAGGTAGTATACAAGCGGATCTAACCCAATAAACTTCACGATTATCGTGCCGTTAAGTCCAGAGTGTTGATTGTAGGACTTGGAAATCAAGTATAGATAACACGAAGTCGAGATTGAATGGAATTGATAGATATGCAAGGCAGAATGTAGGAAGTGTGGAATATGGTTCAACACATAGAAGCAAGTGCATTTTGAAAGAAAACAATTAATCAACAAGCACAAGAGGGATTGAAGTGAAACTCAACGAGTAGGAAGAAGGGACCCTAGGAAGTTCACCCTAGGGCTCGTGCCCCAAAACATGCAACTTTAAGGGATCGGTGCTGATCCCTCCATAGGGATCGGTGCTTTTCCTTATATGGATAACCTATATTCAATTCTAGTAGTGATTGGTCAATATCTTCATATCTACACATCCAGTTGACATGAAACTTGGAGGACAAGCTAATTACAACATATGGAATACCCCATAGGAATTGCATAACATTTAGAGCAAGTAGGAGGGATCGGTACCTATCCCTCCATGGAGATCGGCTATAATCAGCGTTCATAACATATTACAACAAAGATTGATCAATAACTCGAGTTTTACTAATCCAATTGGCGTGAAACTTGGAGGCTAAGCATAATATAACATGGAGAAGCTCCCTTGGGGATCACATGGAATTTGGAAGATATTGCAGGGATTTGTACCTATCCCTCTAGGGGGATCGGAAGAAATCAGAATTCAAGCAACACAACTTCACAGAAAATGCGATATCTCACAAACCATACGTTGAAAATATGCGAAATTTGAGAATCGGGTAGCTAACATCATTGGGCACTCTTTATAGGGATTTCGGCCCATTTGGACACACTAATAGGGATCATTACCGATCCCTATTGTCGGTCCTAATTGGCATGGAAATTTTTGGGTGGCCTCGTCTTGATCTCTCGAACCTTTTGTCAAAATTTCGGCCCGATCCACGCACGTCTTCCCTGATAAATATAGTAGGCATGGTGTCAGAAAAAGGATCTTCTTTCTACTTCTCATTATCTTCAACTTAGGTTACACTCTACAAATTTTATTTTTGATTTCAGATTGTAACTGTAAATAAACTTCAGTATAATAAAAAAGATTATTTGGGAGTGGAAGTAGGCCGGAGTTAGCCGAACCACTATAAATCTTATCTCTTTTTACTTGCTTTCTAAATTTTCTTAATTTTGTTCTTTATTTATTTCTCTTCATATTTCTGTGATTGGATTAGGTATTGGTACTTTTACGTAACGAGGTGGTTGTAGCCAATTTTGATGCCAATAATACATATATTTATTGAAAGTAAAAATGTGATCGAAAACGGAATCTGAATTCGTAACAATTTGATGTAGAGAATTAATGAAATGTCATATGTTATATGTGACATACATGCATGCATATACACATATGTACATCCATATACACATAAATATAGAATTATATTACATTTACATTCACTAATTACTAATGGTAAAAATAAAATAAATATCATGATATTTTCTCAAATACTTCACCTTTAACCAATGGAAAAGCAAACTAACCATCACTCTTACACACACACATGGGTGGAGATGGGTAGGGAGTGAGTTTGGATGTGTAAAGGAGGGGTGTGGGTGCACATGGGTAGACACATGGGTGAGTGGGCAGGTAATGATAATGTTTTGGAGATATTTTGTAGATTTTGCTATAAATACATGCCTCCTCCTCTCATAAACTCACACACTTCATTCCATACATCTTCTTACTTTCTTCTTCTTCATTAACACATCAATCGCCTCCTCCTCTTATAAAAATAATGTGCAAAAATATAGCAAAGAAAAGTAAAATAATATATAAATACACATACAAAAAAAACACCTCAAAAGCAAGTCCAAACTCCACCACTTCCTCATTAAAACCCATGGCCACCACCATCTTCATCAAGCTCGGCCGAGCACCACCACTCCAAGTGGAGGCCGAGCACTTCAAAGAAGGATGAGCAAGTTCGAGAAGCTACAGAGCAAATAAAAGCGAAGGAAATGTTGTTGGAGTACCGCCATATTTATTTCAAGAAGCTTTGGAAAACATTAGCGTAGTGGAAATCGATAGGGAATACTCAACATTTGTAATTATTAAATAACATCTATAATTATTTCAGGTATGATAATATGACCATTTAATATCTTGGATGATTTATATGGTTGTTTGAAATTGGTTGATTACATGGTTGTTAACTTGGATGTGATAAATATAACCAATAATGGAAAATCATAATTATCCAAAATATAAATGGTTAATTAATAACTCATAGTTAATTCATGGAAAATAAATCCTTATTATTATGTGTATGTGAGTTAGTAAGCCTCTTATGGTTCAGAATATAAAAATTGTTGAAAAATGAATATTATAACAATATATTATTATGATATGGAATAAAGTGGAAAATGAGTTTTTAATGCAGTCAAAATGGTTTGAAATAATTTAAAATGGTTTATTATGGAATTTTAAACATTTTAACCAGTTTCGGCAAAGTTTAACGAAGTTTGAAAAATTGAGCCAAATCAAGCTCGTCACGTAGTGGTGGTTCGTAATTTTCCGACCTGAAAGTTAAATCAATGTGTATGATGCAATATAAGTCAAAATTCTTTGAAATAAGAATTTTTCGAAACCATTAGAATTTAGTTTTCAAAAAAAAGAAAATCATGATTTCATTTAGTAGAGTTTGAAATATATTTAAATCAATTTTTCAAAAACATCGCGTTTTGGCAGTTCGAAAATCAAACTGGAGGATTCTTCAAAATGAATATTTTTAAATTTGTAAAAATATATAATAAATTCCATAAATATGATTAAATATTTCAAAAGAGTTTTGACCAGAATAATTGGATATATATGAGGTGGAATATTTATTTAGAGATGAAAAACTCTAAAAACACTATTCACTGTGGTTTTTGCGATGTTTTCCAGTTATTTGCAAATCATGGTTATAACTTCATTATTCTTCCCTACTATTTTTAGTAATCTTTTCAAATGAATAACTAAGTATTTGGAAGTTTTATGAGTATTTTAAAGGAGTTTAAAGTAAATGGTTAGAGGAAAATTGTTTTAAACAATATTTAAAATAGTGTTAAGTAAATGAAAATCATCTTTAAAAAAGATCATATAAAGGATTTAGAGTTGATAAAATAACTTAACCGCATTATGGGTGACAGAGAGATAATCTTTGAATCCGAGCTTGGACAACCAGTGTCTGGATTCCGCTCTAGCTATCTGGACTGGCTCGACGGAGGGGATAGTTAATTTGATCTGCTCAGACCGCATTTTTTATGTCAAAAGAAAAGAAATTTGGAGTTTTTCAAAAGTTAAACAAGATTTTATAAATATGATTTTGCTGGTATATATAATACCCTAGTTAAACTCTATATTAAATGGCGACGAGGGAACTCGTACTATCCATGTGAATTTTAAAGATGATTGCACTGTTATTCGACGAATAGTACAGGTAGAATATGGAAATTGGTATTGAGTATAATTAGTCTAATCTCTATTGATCCTTCTCTACTCGATACTAATTGATTTGGGTTTACCGTAAATGATGTCTTGAACAACATCGTTTTTGACCCATTTAAAAGTTATGATTTGAAAATAAGAAATCTTTGTTAAGATTTAAATAAATGATTGAGAAATGTTTTCCTAAGTAAAAGATGAAATGATTTGGGACTATTCCAAGATTAACAAGATTTAATCAACCAGAGAATTTGATAAATAAGGCTTAATGATTCGATATACTCTTAAAAGATAAAGAAATAGTTTAAAAGATTATATCTCCGAAAGATATTTGATTCTACAAAAATATAAATTGATTGGATGTTGTTTGATAATCACCTATATACTTGACATTGTTTTATCGATGATTGGTTTGGAGAAACCGGGGCCAGATTTGGGTAATTCCTATCTAAAAACCACTTCGAACCCACATAATCGTTCGAATGTGAAGACATGTTAAAGATAATGATTTGAAGACGGAGATCTTTATGATGTAGGGTTGCTTGCCACTAACCTCTAGGTTGATCCTCATATTATATATATGGTGGCAGTAGTGCCTTCGTTTTGAAAATCTTCGGTTAGCATGGACTACTTACTACTAATTATAGGGGTGATTCCCAAGCAGGAAGTAGTAAGAGGAGTGTCTTCGGTTTTTCCTCCACCTGGATAACTTGTATGGATGAGTGTCTGACATTGCATTTCTAAAACCACATACATTGATCTCTATATACGTACATCAATTTGCTGTGTAGGAGGTGACTTCTTCTATACTTAGCACCCTTCTTTGAGACGTACAAGCTCAAAGGTTCTACTTTTGTGGAAATCCATAATGTGTTGTTAGAAATATCAATATGGCATTTTATGTTGAATTTTCTTTGTGAAAAGAAAAGTATGGCTTTATGAAATGCAAAGCGAGGCTTTGTCAAAAGAAGAGCGTAGCTTCACGAGCCTCACATCCCAGGAATGATACATGATACTATATGGTCTGTGGAACTTATACTTCAGGCTATCGGTTTCGTTGATGATGGAGGAGTCCAGTAGTGTCTGGACCCTTGATGGTTTAAATGGGCAGGTATTGGAGGCCCGACTGAGAAATAGCAAAGCCGTCGAAATACTATGCTCAATAGTAGTGTAACAATGTAATATCCCATATCTAGAGGCCCAAAACTAAGCCCTACAGATGCTGCAGTCGTCTATGGTATTAGTTTCCACCGACTAAATACGGCTACGTTAATGGTGTCACTAATATCAGAAGTACTTGAATATGAAATAAACACAAATTTCAAAAACCACGTTTACTTCATTATATTTCAAAATCAAATGTTTCACATTCACAACATATAATCCCCAAATCGTTCCCAGGCACAACAAATTATGCCAAGAGCAGTATATGAAGATACCCCCTTAGTTGATCAAAGTCATATGGTCATAATAGAATTAATGCAAACAACATGGCGAAAAATCCATCAAAACATAACAAGAACTACAAATCCTAAGTAGCTATCCCTTGCCACCTACATGCCTCTGGTAGCTTATTCATCAACATTCTAAAACCTGAAAAAGAACCTTAACCCCTCAGCCTACTCAAATAAATTTTGAGCAGCAAAGAGTTTAAGGGGAAAACATAAACCTAGAGTCAGACATAAAGCCTGGTGTGAATAATATTATACATCTCGAAATAATTATGTTAAGTGAGACCATGTTGCTTCGCGAAATGGGTTCCCCCCACTAACATCCTTTTAAAATATATCTTTGCAAAACCTTTCATAAAACTATATACTGTGCTCCTTCATCCACAACGATTAAATACTGTATAAAGCAATCATTATGTAAACATACATAAATATCAGGTAATAATGAACTATCTGTTCAAACACACAAGTTTTGTTTCGATAACTTTTAACATTTGACTGACTCAGGCCTACCAGAAAATATAATCAAAATTATCTAACACATGTTAGATATTATTCTTTTGGATTATCTATCCTTAAATATCTGTTAAACATTTCTCATATAGACGGTCCGTCCTTAATTATCTGTTAAATACTTCACTTCTGGATGGTTTGTCCTTAACTAAATCATCTCCCAGGTCATCCCTATCCTAATGGTTTTTTAGGATAAAGCCCTACACACTGGATATTTGGACAACAATTAGCTGGGGCTATTAGCTAATGTATAGGGCGCGATCTCATACTAGTCCCATCTAGTCTTATATTATCTGATTCATTTTCACTTAAGGATCCCCTCCCATGATTTTCCTTGAAAACATTTTCAAAACGATTTAAAACCTTTAAATCAAACTTAAACAACGAAAAGTATATAATCTTTATACTTTACTCAAAATCAAATCACCATCTTATATATATATATATATATATATATATATATATATATTCTTTACTCAAAATTTAGTAGACGAAAACATTTAACCATTTAAATGAACCTCTTTCTAAACTTTTGAAATTCTCTTTTTCAAAATCAAACAATAAACCTTTCGAAACAATTCTCCAAACCTTTCGAAACCATTGAAAAGCAAACCTTTCAAAAGCTACAAAACTTTGGACATCCTTCTTTAAAATCACTTTTAAAACATTGCCTTAGAAAAACCTTGGAAAACCTTCCATTTAAACCTTTCGAATCCATTGAACTAAACCTTTTGAAATCATTCAAAACAAAACTTTCAAAACCATTCAATATAAACCTTTCAAAACCATGCAATATAAACCTTCGAGACCATTCACTTAAACCGTTCGAAATATTCGCTTAAACCATTCAAAGTCATTCAACCAAAACCTTTTGAAATCATTAGAAGCAACCTTTTGAGTAAGTCGAAAGCCCTGCTTCGAAAGCTTTAAAAATATCTTTTAAAACAACTCTTTCGAAAGTTTTGGGTTTTACTTCAATTTATAAAACAAGGGTGAATCACCTAAGTCGAAAGCTTCTATTCAAAAGCATGGAGAAGCGGCTAGTTTTTAAAATAAGTAAACCTTTTTCAAAACAAAACATTTATAAAGCGGCAGTAACCCTTCGACTGTGTCAAAAGGTATCGATAAAGAATAGTGTTAAAACAGCAGTAACCTTTCAACTGTGTCAAAAGGTTTAAAACCCTTACTTTGAACATTTTACCTTGTCGAAAGCTCTTATTCGAAAGCAAAGCAGGTGAAAGCTTTTGGTTTATAAAACAAACATAACCCAACCTCTTTGGCTATCAACCCTTCGACTTAGAACTATTCGACTCTTTCCAATTCATTACATACCAAGTAGCTTGATATCATATGCATTGGTTTGACCTTTATCGAAAACTTTAAACCACTCGACCTTGTCGGAAGGTTTATTGCCGTAAAGGTTGAAACATGTAAAAAATGCGATTTCTTTGTTTTTAACTTAGAAATAAAATCTTTTCAACTAACCTCGTTTTGTTTCTCAAATTCTCATTGGTTAACAATCACTTTTCAAAAATGTGCCGCCACTCTTTTTAAAAATAAATAATCATTTTATTTTACAAATGCCCCTTCTCCTTAATTAAATATATAAAACATTTAAGTCTCGTACCTTAAATAATTTTATATATTCATCAAAACACTTAAGAAAAATCCCAAAAAATCTATTTTAATATGTTGTCTAAAATATAAGAATTTCAATCCCAAATAATTATTAATTTAGCCAAAAATAATTTATAACCTAATAAACAATTTCCTTCACTAGAAAATTAATATAAAATCCATATTAATTTGAAAAATTATGAAAATCAAAAGCCATTTCTAAAATATCATTTCTGACATATATTTAAATTTTCAAGTCATTTGAATGTAAGTAAATAGGGTTTTCGTGTCAAACATATCATAAAACTAACATGAACATATATAATCCATCAAAAACATATGTGTGTGTGTGTGTGTGTGTATATATAATTTTAATCATCAAAACATGGCATATACATGAAAAATAATTTTGGGTCTAATATTAAAACCAAAAACTAAAAGAAATTGGGATGTAATGATTATTCACCATATCTTTGATATTATAGATGTGAGATTTGACGTTGATTTAGCTGATTGTTTCCCTTCCCTTAAATCCTAGCTTTAATCTTCTTCTTGAGAATGATAATGGTGGCTGGCCTTAGGATTTTTAGTTTGAGTCGAATGAAATGAACATGAGCATTCTATCTCCTAACGGTTTAGGGCATAAGCTCCACGTATTTCTCATATTGCCCTTCTCATATCCTAAAACATTAGCTTAGGTTATTTCATTTTAGTTTGCACATTAACATGGCATGGCTATCCTTAGATAATAAATTATCAACGTATTAATCTCCATATTATTTATTTAATTTACCCAATTATTTATTCTAAACAATGTTATAAAAATGCAGGGTGTTACAAACAATGTAGTATGAAGGCTTGCTTGAGAAAAGTGAATAGTCACCAGAGACTAGAATGTTATGCACTTATTTCGCATTGGAGGAAATGGCCACTTATTCCCTATCATGATGGAAATCCAATTCTAGTATGAACTTTATGGTTTTGGTTATATTCCCAAAATAGATGTAATGCTTTACAAACATTTCAGTTGCTCCTTTGGCATCATATACTGTTTGACGTTATCCAGGTATTGATACTTATTTTATGTATATATTTACTGGAAAAGTGTTTTCAAACCAATGTCATTAATGATAATATCAAAAAAAATTGGTGTAAAGTATTTTGTTTATCGTATAGTGATAACCCTCTCGTATTTATGTGCGGCATGGTCTTACGAGATACCTTTTTTTCAAAGGTTTTAATTAGCATCAACCTGCTCTATGACACTATCACATACATTTATGATTCTAGTTTTCTCACGCTGTTTATCAAGCCTAATCTGGGTACTTTTAAAACTCGGATCAGATCCGAGTAGTTTCAGTATTTTCCGAAGACGCTTGGATGTTTCCAAAGGAGAACTAGAGATCTTCATCAACATATGGACGTAATCTATTTTTCCACTGCATTTGTTTTGTTGTTTTTCAGCATTTGTAAGGACAAAGGATTTATAACTGTCTAGGATGAATCTAGACTAGACTCTGATATTATATTCACATTTTTACACTATAAAAGATTTTGTGGTTAATAATATATGATTTTTCTATTCACGTAAGACTCTACTTTCTACTCTATTCTTTGTTATTTTCTTTTTACCCTTGATCAATCTGTCTTTCTAGCACTTGAATTTGCGGCGTGTGAATACTGAGGATGTATCAGTGTCGATTTTCGAGAGTTAAAAAGGAGGGTCGTTGCATGAAATAGACATTTCATTATATACAAGGCCAATGGAATGTCTGCATTGCTTATGTCCCCAAACTAGATCAATAGACTGAGTATAATGGATGGTCCTGCCCTCGAGATAAGACCAAAGATCATGAATGTTAGGATTGTTATTATGTGGTAGAGAGACATGGTTTCTATTAACATAGATGGCCATCAAGGCATTGAGAGGAATACCAGATTGACAAATTTGTTGATGTGTGAAGATCTTACTAAGAATGACACCAGGATTGGACCGCGGATGATTCCAAAATGAGGTGCTAGTTTTGTAAGGACAAAGAACAAGGTGCAGGCAAGAGTCTCTGCACCTAACAATGGATGTCCGGAGCCAACTAGAGTATGACTTGATATTCAAGGTCCAAAAAGATTGACTTCCTATAAGATGCCGATTAGTCCACTTCGACCAGAGATTTGGATTTTGTTGAAAAATGGAATTAATATATGCAGTGGCATTTGCATTATTCCATAGATATAAGCATTTATTCCTAGACCACCTTGATGATATGGCCTCTTCAATTTAGAGTGTTTAGTGGGGTCTAGTTTTATACAGAAGGGGCTACCTGACCATAGAAAGTGACATATCGCATTTTCTATCATTTTAAGAATGGCTCTAGGAAGAATAAAGGTTCTATAAAAGTAAATTTGCATGGAAAAAATAATGGAATAATGATGGTGAGGTGACCGGCCATAGTAAGAAACTTATTGTACCATGAGTTAAGCTTTCAAGTGATCCTTTCAAACATGGGAAGGCAATGCTATTCTTGAGTCTAGAAGAAATTAGGGAATACCAAGATAATTAATTCCTTGTTGCATAATGGTTAAACTAGCCACAGAAGCAACATCAATCTGCATAGACATGGAGAGACTCCCAAACATTATGGCAGACTTTCGTATATCAATCTCGAGGTTTGTAGCTAGGAAGAACTGGTGAAATGTGGGGGCAATGTTTTGCAAGGAGAAGTCAGTGGGCTTGGCGAATAGAAGTAAGTCATCAGCAAAGATGAGATTGATAATTTGAGGGAGTTACACTTAGGATGGAGGAGGATGAATTTATTATCAACTTCATATTTAAGGTGAAGGGTTAAGCCTTTCATGACCATGATGAAAAGGAAAGAGCTAGGATCGCCCTACCTTAAACCCCTCTTACCCTTGAAGAAACCATGACAGCGACCATTGATGGTAGAAAGAAGAAGTGGAGATGCAAGCGTGGATCAGGGATATAAATTTAGTGGGGAAGTTCAAGAGATTAAGAATGGTTGTAATACTTTACCACCAAGTCAAGTCAAATCCCTTCTTAATACCATATTTAATGCAACATCTAGGACTGATATTCTTCCTTGAATAACCATTTAACAGTTCATAAGTAAGATGTATATTATCAAGAATATTTCTATTGGAAACATAGGTTGATTGGTAGATAGAAATAATATCATTTAGCATTTCTTTCAGTTTGGAGGCCAAAAGCTTGGATATGCATTTATAGATCGTAGAACAGCAGCTAATAGGTCTAAATTCAGAAACACTGGTAGGGTTGGGGATTTTAGGAATAGGGCAAATAATGGCAGAATTTATACTTGTAAGCAATTTTATCCTTTTCTTTCATGCTCTTTTATGCTTTCTTTTTATTTCATGCAAGTAGATTAGTTCTTTTTTTTGAAAATTAGTTAGCTCTCCTTCTGTCTTTAATTCATTTTTCCTTTCCATTTGTTTATGTTGAAATCAATTTATGTTAATACGAATTCAAGTATGATAAGCTAAAACCTTTCAAATTAGGGGTAATGAAGTTTTCATGAATCATGTAGTCATTTTTGATCTCTTCTTTGGTGCTTAATGTAAATATTAGAATTAGATGAAAGTTTGGCGTTTATCGGTGAATTTGACATCCTATATTGTTAATCGTAAATACGTTATACTTAATTAAAAATAAACATAAATTACATCTTCATCTGGCTATGATTTTGATAATAAAAGTGGAAGTAGAATCAAAATTTAATGTTTTATGTTACTAGTTCAAAAATAGTAAATAGATCATGCTTAAACTAGATTTTATTTTTAATTTCATAATCATTTTCATAAAATTTTATAAGTGGGTTTGGATGATGTATTAAAGTTTGATGGTGTAATTTTTTTGTTAATATCACAAAGAGACCATACTTGTAATAAATACATCAACTAATTCTACATGATTAAAAAAAAGATTATCAATTTACTTTATCTTGATTTATATGGACATGAGAATTAATTTGCCTCTAAATTGACTTTTAATCACATTGCAAACTTGTAGTATATTTTGATTGAGCAATTTTGAAATTATTACTTTCTTTGTAGTTCGATCAGTACTCGCATACGTACTATTATTGCACGACGAATGCTTGCGGCATTTTATAACGATAAAATTCAACGATTTTCTAATCGATAGAAAAACCATTCTAAAGAATTTTTTGGCACCTTTACCGGAAAAACGATTTGATTTTAATTTACTCTTTGGATTATTTTTCTTTTATTTTGCATTCTCTTCAGTAGTTTAAAGAAAATAGAAAAAACCAAATTATTTCATTGCATTAGTTACTGTGCATTTAGTTACACTTAATTAGTGCATTTCATTTCTTCTCTACTATTATTTTGTTAGTGCATTTCATTACATTTTGTTTGTTCTCTGATTTTATGTTATTTTTCATAAAAAAAACATCCACATTGCATTTGTTCTGCATCTACATTGCTCAACACAAACATTTCTATTTTCGTTTGTGCATTTACATTTGCATTTCTGTTACATTTCAAAAACATATTTTCATTTGTGTTACATCACTATTACATTTCAACTCTGCATTCCAATCACTGTTCTTTGTTACACTTTCTATTTCTCACTTCTGCCTACACTTACTCACCAAGCTCTTCCTATTTCTCACTTCTATTTCTAGTTCCAAACCTTCACCACCCAACCTGCCACCATCAACCAAAAATCAAATCCAATCAAAAGCTCCACTATCAACCACTGCATCAGTATCAAACAATCAAAACCAC
Source organism: Allium cepa (assembly GCA_030765085.1). Lineage (NCBI taxonomy): Eukaryota > Viridiplantae > Streptophyta > Magnoliopsida > Asparagales > Amaryllidaceae > Allium > Allium cepa. Next base: position 79,324,944 of record CM060946.1, read on the forward strand.
CTCCACCATGCAATTACACCTCCATCAACCATTTCCCTTACCAAACGTACAACACCAACCAGCAATCAGAAAGTTTCTAACCAAAACAAACATTCTATAGCAACCCAAACCAACCAATACACCTCCATCACCAAACTGCCAAGTTCAACCCAAAAAATGATGCTTTTAAATAAATAATTTTACATGTTCTATCATTGATTTCTTATCTTTTTTATTTCTCTTGCATTGTTGATTGCTTTCATTCAAAAAAAATCATTTGTAATTGCATTGTTAATACATGTTTAATTTCGGTTTTGATCATTTCTTCTTGTTTTATTTTCCAAAGGCAACACCTAAATTCAAATAAGGTGGGTATTTCATCACCCTTTCCTTGATTACAAATTGCATTTCATCATATAAAATTGAATTAAATAATAAAGATCAGATGTTAGCCTTAAGGGCGTCGTGGGCTCTTGTACGGCAAATTTATGTTTTGACAAGTTGATTTCTTCTAACGAACTACTTCTTGGTATCTAAGGCAATGACAAAGCAACAATCATTTATAATTATTACGGTGATTCGTAAGATATTATATTAATTGTTTCTTTTAAGGTACATAAATCCTCAACTGCATTGCTATGGTGATTCGTGGTGCACTGATAAATCATGTTCGTTACTTGGTTAAGAATTATTTTTTTGAACTAAGTCAAAGTGTCATGATACAATATTGGATTAAAAGCTACTAAGGATAGAATCTTCTTAAGTCCTTGCATTCATTTTGTTGCATTAGTTTTATGCATATATAACAAAAATAAAAATCTAAAAAACATTTTCTTTCGTAAAAAAAATTTCTCTTAAGAAAAGATATATATATCACAAAAAAATAGACAAATAGAAAAAAACATTTCTTTTAATTTTTTTAAAAATAACTAAAAAAATCTAGCTTATTCTCTTTTCATTCTAATTTTCTTTTTATTTCCATCATTAGTCTTCTCTCTTGTGCACGAATGTTTGGACTCGTGACATTTCAACGAATCACCCAGTTCGAACAAACAATCATTTCACAATGGAAAACAAAAATAACCTTAAACTCACATTGGACATAATTTTCCCTAATCGAATTTTTGTCCTTCCTTACATTACTTTACCCGTCCCAAAATCATTTTAAAGTTCATTCAAGTCGTATTAACACACTAACAAATTTGGCAATTTTGAACATGATGACCCTTACATCTTTTTAAGAAAATTTAAACAAGTTTGTATAACTATTAAACAACAACGATTATGCGATGATGGAATAAAACTTAGGTTAATTCGATTCACACTTGCTGATTACGCCTAGAAATGGTTGTATAACTTACCTTCAAATTCAATTAAAATTTATGACGAATTTGTAAAAGTTTTCTTAAAGAAATTTTATCCTCTGGAGAAAACAACCAAAATTCGAAATGAAAACGTAAATTTTCATCAATTTAGGGTAAATCTTTTGGAAAATACTTCGAAAGATTTAAGAAACTTTTAATAAAATGTCCACATCACAATCTGTGAAATGGACTCTTAGCTAAATTTTATACGATGGACTTGAAAATACCTCGCGCACAATGCTTGAACCAATGTGCCAAGGAAAGTTTAACAAAACATCACGATGCCACTTGGTAATTTCTTAAACACTTAGCTGAAAAATTAGCTCAATGGGAATGATCTATCGAGAAATCAATCTATTCAAGACCAAACGCAAATTTGATTGGATTATCATTAACCTTAGAAGAAAAAATCGATGCGTTGATAAACAAATTTGATAATGTTCTTTCATCTAATCAAATGAACCAAGCTTCTCAGATCTTGTGTTATCAATGTATCAATCCAACCCACATTGCCGATCAGTTTCCTTAAATCAATGCATTTAACAAAGTCAAGAATGACCCATTCTCTCCAACATATAATCTCGGTTGGAGAAATCATCCTAATTTTGTTGGAACCAAAACAATTTGACCACGAATTTGGTCTGACCATCTTTTCTATCATTTTCAAATGTGCTTCAAATCCTCCTTTTCAACCAAATCAATTTCAATGAAACTTTGCCCTACCTTCTAAAAACCAAGCGCAACAATCTTTTTTCTCAAGATGGAAAATGAATGACTTCACTTGAAAAAAGTTTGAAAACTTTGGCTAAAACGAACACTTAAAATATTCAATCGAATAACAATTTAAAAATTTTGTTAACTTTGGAGATGCAAAATATGAGTCAATTAATCTCTAAACTCGAAATGCAAATGAGTCAATTAGCCAGCACCAAGAGTGAACGGGAAAGAAGTACATTCCCGTGTCAACCCATTCCAAACCTTAGTTATCAAAACACAAGCTCAAACCAAGCTCATGACATTTAAGATATCAATGTGAATCAAATGAATGCTATCACCAATTTGCAATCTGGTAAACAAATTGATAACCAAGTTGTCAAACCAAATGACTTACCAAAAGTTCCTCTTGACACTTCAAAAACCACAAATGATATTGACAAAACATCGAGTTACCTCGAACCAAATTCCGATTCTAATTCTTTTCCAACTCAAGTAGAATATATACTAGTTTCAAATTCCATTTCCACTTTGACTTTGACCTAAGAAGCATTTTATTAGTGGAAAAGCTTTTAGAAATTTTCAAACAAGTCAAAGTGAATATTCCACTCTTGGATATCAATCAATAATTCCCAATATATGCTAAATTTTTAAAGGATTTATGCACTCAAAGGAGACACTCAAGTGTCGAAAAAAGCCGGTCTAAGCGAAGTCTTGTCTCAATCCATTCCTATGAAATACAAATATCCCGGCTGCCCAACAATCTCGTGTATGATAAGAGAAAAGTCAATTAATAAATGCTTATTAAACATAGGTGTGAGTGAACTTGATTCCATACTCCATGTATCAATAACTAGGCTTAGGTGAGCTTAAATCGGCAGAAGTCACCCTTCAATTTGTCGATCTTCTATAAAGAAACTCATAGGATAAATCGAGGACATACTCATTAAAGTAGGGCACTTCATATTTTCAATTAATTTCATCGTTCTTGAAACATAACCTATAATCCTAAGAGTCAAATTCCTCTGATTTTAGGACGACTCTTCTTAGCCAGCTCATATGCCTTGATCAATTATCGAAATGGTTCAATGAAATTTTCCTTTGGTAACATGACCTTAGATCTTAACATCTTCAATTTGGAAAATCAATCGAACAAACCATTCGAGCACATGTTGGAAGTTAGCGCTATTCAAGAAAACTTTGAAAGCGAAAAAGTTGACCTTACTGACGAACGCAAGGCAAAGTATGAACATTTGTTTTAAGACATGCCAAATGAGATCGTAGATATGCTTCCTTTCAAACCTCTCACCGTTGAGTCCAAAATTCAATCGATTTCTTTAATTGAGCAACCTCCTAAGTAAGAGCTCAAACCTTTTCCGTGTCACCTTAAGTATGCATACTTAAGTGATAACGCATCGTTTCCTGTCATAATTTCTTCTGATCTTTCTCTTGGCTAAGAAGCATCTCTTCTTTCAATTCTTTCGAAAAACAAAGACATGATTGGTGATCCATTATCGATATTAAGCTAATTAGCCCTGCAAATGTCAAACATCGCATTCACTAAATCGATGAAGAAAAACCTACTCGTGACGTGCAACGAAGCCTTAACCTCAAAATGAAAGATGTAATGCGAGAAGAAATTCTTAAGCTCCTTGATAATGGTATCATTATCATATATTTGGTAGTTCGTGGGTTAGCGCAATTCATGTCGTGCCTAAAAATTCTAGACTTAACAATATCATGAATGATGCTAAGGAACTCAAATGATGCTAAGGAACTCATTCAATTTGTACCTAAAATGGGTGGCATGTTTGCATCGATTATCGAAAATTAAATGCAGCAACACGTAAAGACCATTTCCCTCTTCTTTTATCGACCGAATGCTTAAATGAATAGTCGGCCACAAATTTTATTATTTTCTTGATGGTTTTTCGGTTATAACCAAATTCCAATCAATCCAGAAGATAAAAAATGACTTTCCCATGTTCTTTTGGCACCTTTTCCTATCGACATATGCCATTTGGTCTTTGTAATTGTAGGATCGATTTCACTCTAGAGGGGGGGTGAATAGGCTGATACTAATCATAATAAAAATTAATACGGAAATATATAAAATAATTGCAGCATAGATAATAGCAAAATAATAAAAGCAGAAATAGAACAACCCGAATTTACCCAGCTTCGGCAAAACCTTGCCTACATGCTGCCCCCAAGGTTTCTACTAGAAATTAAGTAGTCAGACGCTTACACATGTAAACTTGCAACACGCGCTATCGACTAACCTAACTTTATACTCAAAACCCTGCCACAACTCAGCCATTGAGTTGTGAATTCTCAAACTACGCCCTGTAGTTTGTACCTAGTCATACGACTAGAACGTTACCCAATTTTAAAGTAAATGACAAATGAAATAATAACTAAAACAATACAAAACCTTAATTGAATAATCTGAAGCCCAAATAAAAGAAATGGCCCACTTAACAAATATAATTTGTAAAATGATGTCTCGCTTAATTTTCTTCGACCCATATCCTTTATTTTGCGAACTTAATGTCCGCCTCCTTTTTCCTATGCCCACGAATACTAAGGCTTTGTAATGAATTGAAGCTCCGCTTGTGATACTGATTGATTGCGGTGGCTATTGCATTGATTGGTTTCGTCAATCGATCTCTGGTTTTGACTTCTTCGGCAGCTTCAATTTCCTGAGTTCGACTGTGTATAATTTGGTATGTGAATTTTTCCCGTTTACTTCCTCTGTTGTTTTGCTTTGGCTCGAACTCGATTCGAGTTATTGATTTGGTATTTAATTTGAATCTTGGCTTTGTGATTTTTTGCTTTAACTTGAATGCCTTTTTTGGATGATGTTAATGGGTATTTATAGGGATCGAACCCTAAATTATCATTCGTATTTATTTTGCTTGAATTCTTCACGTTGCTATGCTTAGCCACTGATTTTCGATTGAACGATATGATTAATCCTGACTGGTTCAATTCGTATATTTTTCTATTATGCTTTGCTTGGTCACCACGGCTTGCGTTTGGTTTTTAGAATCTGTGATGCTTATTCATCACGTTTGTGACTTTTATTGAATTTGTTCATCTCGGCCTTGACTTGGTTATTGTGATTAGAATTTTCTTGAATATCTTTGGTCAGTTCCTATGGCTTCGACATTTGAGATTGTGATAATATTTTGAGATGAAAATTGACTTATTCAATTTTTATGACCATTCTCTGTTTTTGCTGCCTTGACTTTTTGAAACACTTCTTGACTTATTCATTTTGAAATCTACAACTCTCTAATGTATTCATATATTCAAAAGTTATGCATATATATTTCAAATATATTTTCCTAGTAAAACTGCTGCAATTTCAACTCCTCAACTTTATTATTCGAATTGCTACTATGTATATTAGAACTTAATGGAGTTTGACTTGTTGCCCTCTGTTCCATTCTTGCTGGCTTTGATCTATTTTATTTTGATACATATGATTCTTCTAATGTATTCATATATTCGAATTTCTACATATGTATATGTATACATGTGCGTTCGTGCATGTATATATGTATGCTTGACCAATTACTGTCACTGTTTGTTTTATCCTTGTTCTGCTTCGAGTTAAACTGGTCTCTACTTTGGTTGCACCCTACACCTGAACTGATGTTGATGCTTCATGTTTCGTATTTACTTGTATGTTACCACTGATCTTTCTGTGATGATTGTTTTATTGTGTATGAACTTGCTATATCACCATATATGTACATACATAAATATGTATGTGTGTGTATGTGTTGTTGATCATGCTGCACTGACCCATTCAGTTAAATATATACATTTGACTGAGCTGGTTGTGGTTTATACTTCATGTGTACTGCCCTTTGTACATGTTGATTGTTTGTGGTCTTGTTGTACACACTGGTCTCTAGAGTGCTTGGTTCACTACTTCTGGTAATTGAAGTTGTGCATTAGAGTATAGTCTTGGTTTTGATATTGTTGCATTGGTTGAGTCTTGTGGCTCTTTGGTGTTGAGGCTTTGCGTTGTTGCATTGTGTCTTCATGTTGACTGGTCTGGTTCGAAGTTTGGTTCCTTGCAATGCTTTGAGTCATGTTTGTGGCTTTGATTTTTGCATTTGTCTTGATTTTGAATGGTTGAGTTGTTTTCATTTCATATTGCTTTATAACTTCACTGTCGAGTCTGTTCTCATGTGTACATATTGAGTTTTTGGTCAAGCCTTTTTTTATGTTGGTTTTGGATTCTTGTTGCATGAGAACTTATACTTGATAATTTTTTATGATATTTTTGTATTGCAATGTCCAGGGTAGGATACTACCGATTTGCAGATCCGGATGGGTGGTAACCATAGCAGCCACTACCGCCCACCTCTGAACACACTCCCATAATCAAATCAAGGAGTGGCCACCAAATCAATCATAAAGTCATAATATGGTATCGAAGAAGCATGTCCGATCGTAGGTGTGACCTCACATGGCCTGGCGTGGCTCCTGTTTAGTCATATCAAGCTGACTCGAGTCAAAGCTACGATAATACCTCATACAGAATCATTTGCCAAACCATCCTATTTCATTCTAGAATATCCACCACGTGCACAGTTGCTAAAGTGATTTTTGATATTGGTAGAGAGTATGACAATATCCGATCCAGGTCTCTTTAACAACCAAACGCTTATTTCACACCGGATGGTTCTTTTACATTTTCAAAACCAATTCATAATTGATATCAAAATATCATATTCAATTCAAATCATATCACTTTCGAAATCATATTCACTTTCGAAATCATATCACCTTTGAAATCATATTCACAAATAGGCTAAACTCTCATTTCAAAATAATCATATTTGCTTAAAATATGTCCTTTCACGAGAAAATGTCATTTCAAATTCCAACGTAAGTTATAACATCATTTAACCTTATTCGCTTTTAAATCAAGGATTTAAATATACCAATTCAACCTTGCAAAGTTATAACTTAGAAAAATAGTTTTGATAATCATAAATAGTTTTAAAATAGTTTGAAATAATTAAAATACTTTAAAATAGTTTAAATGGGCAAAATAGTACAAAATAGATTAAAATGGTTTAAAATAGATTAAAATAGTATAAAATAGATTAAAATAGATTAAAATAGTTTTAAATAGTTATATGGTTTAAAATAGTTTATATAGTTTAAATTAGTTAAATGGTTTTATTATTGAAATGGTTTATATAGTAAATAGTTTGAAAATCTAAATAAAACTGAACTTAAAATAATATATTTTTAAATAGTTTATATTAAAATAATTTGTTTGAAATTAATATCAAGTTAAACGATTTCTTCCATTTCAAAAAATCTGGACCATATCCAGATTTTAAATCAACAAACTAAATTATTACTTTCAATTCAAATTATCATTAAAACCATTTAAATCTATATCGATTTCAAATCCATGTTTGAAATACAAATTTAAACCACTTCAAATTCGATAGATTTCAAAGTTTACATATTTAGCGTTACAATAACCCAAATTTGATAAATTTCATTTAAATTCCAAAATTCCACTTTGAAATTTCAATTTAAATCCTTTAACTAATTCATTTAAACACATTTCAATTTCAACATTTAAAAGCTAGACTTTGGAAATAATTCAGTTCACAGAAATCTAATTTTATTTCATGTAAAATAATATTGTTTAACTAGATTCAAAAATTAAGGATTTAAAAATCATTTAATTAACCAATCCGGTGTCCGTATATAATTTTCCACCCTATGGTCGAGTGATACAGAATTTATCATTTCAAGCAGCAATAAATTTAAATTTTACAGGTATATGTCGTTTCAGCCCGCAATCTCGAATTTAACTTCAAATCCATGAAATCGCTCGAGTATATCATTTTAACCCATAATGATTTCTCCCTAATCTATCAGATCATTCGGATATGTATCATTTCAACCCATAGGGATTTTCTAAAAAGATAAATTAAGGGAACCTGGAGTGTGATATCAACATATAAATATAACATCCAGTCATCCAATATTAAAAATTAATATCCGTTAAAGTCATCATTCAAATCAATCGATATAATCACAACCGAGAAAACTGCGCGTGAATCCGTGCTCATATGCAAAAGATATTCAGATTGGAAGTTATACGATTTATATTTAAAATAAATAAAATACTAATATAACAACACGCCACCATGCTTCCCTCACGTTCAACACATTATCGACACAGCTGAGACTCTACGCAGCCGCCAACGATCGTCTGCAAATGCACGCAACCACGGCCATCACTGACACGATCCATCCACGCTACAGGCCTTCCCACCTCCGGCCGCCTGCCTTGAGATCATGCGGCCACCCACAGCTCAGCCAAAGCCAACCGCCATCGTTCCTATTCAAATGCCAATATCTAGCGATCTAGACCACTTTACGATGAACGAAAAACACCACAAGGTCTGTTGTCCACCCTCTTCCCAACGCCGCTTCCCGATCGTCGATCGGATGCAGATCCACCGTTGGATCGTGAAAACCTAATATGGACGTCTAAGGTTCATCCTCGATTTTTGGCCAAAGATGAACCCAACTGAAAATGAATCACTATAGTAGATTGTGCTCATCAGCTGCTTTCCAATGACATATAATATGATTGATTTTTGAGAAGTTCGATCTTTTGAATTTGATTTGCAATTGAATTGAGGGTTTTGAGTTTGAATTGGTTTCTTCCACTAAAGAAAGGAACAGACAGAAGGAATTGTACATACAGTGGAAACTGAAGGACCGCTAGGGTTTGAGAAACAAAGTTGTTTATATGAACAAGCCCGATAAGAAAAATGAACACGTATCAAATTGGTTCGAACGATAATAACGACCCAAAAATCCCATTCCATCTCCAAAACGAAAGTAGGCCATCCAATATATTAAAATAGACGTTTTCGATATTTTTAAACTCAATGGAACAGGTTTCAAACCCAAATTTCATTGTATATAGAAGTTAGCTTTTAAAATCAGCTTATTTCAAATGAATTCAATTAAATTGATTTCTACATGTTTCGAGCCCGCACGATTAAATGACAAGTCCGATCGCCACGAAACTTGAAATCCTACAATAATTCACCGTTACGGATACGATGAAACTGACGTCGTCAAAATTCGAGACCGTGGCTAAAATGGCTATATTTCACGTTAATTAAATAATTTATTATTAAATTAATTAAGTCACCTTTTAATTTTTTACCTTATAAATTAACAATTTCTATCGTTTTCACGTTAATTAAATAATATATTATTAAATTAATTAAATCGCCTTTTAAATTTTTTCCTTAAAAGTTAACCATTTCTATCATTCTTGATTGCATATAAATTTCTAATCTTTTAGAAGAAATTTTCCATATCAAATTTAATTATTAATATTGCTCTAATTAAAGCGTTCTTATTTCAATTGTAGTAAATTCATTTATCTTGATTTTCATCTTATTATTCCATTAACTATCACTTTACGGACATAATTAACATTGGTTTACCATTTATTACATCAATATTCTACGGTTATCATTTTAGTTCATAATAACTGCAATATTTATGTAGATTAATTGCAATTGATTTACAATTTATTTCAACGAATTAAGTAGTGAATTTATAATTAAACCTGTGTTACAACTTATAATTTCAAACACATTTCTACGTTTATTATTAACAAACAAAATTAATAAATTCACGGTATTCTATATTAACCAGATTTCAATTAATTACATATAATTTCTCTTTTTAACACAACCTTGAATTTATTTCTTATTTACATTTATAACCAATTTAACTTTAAATTTATTTCATTAGTTGAAATTACATTAAGATAGTTATCAATTACCTTAAATTAACATTACAAAAATTACGTTCTGGTTATTTTCCTCATCGTTAAATCTTAAATTTTTAAATTTGTACAACATTAAATTCCAAAACTTATTTAATTTAATATTTTAATTATCAAAAAATGCGGGTCGTTATAAGGCCAATTTGTTATTTTAGAGTGATAATTGAGTCTTGAATGTTTTGTGTTCAAAATACTATTTTAAAAAGGAATAAGTCCTTATTTTAGTAAGTTATTAAAAGGGGAAGTTTATATTGTTTCTTTTTGAAAACCAAGCAGTCTTTGAAAGCTTTGAGTGGAAAGTCTTAACTTTTAAAGGGTTAAGTCTTTGATGACGAAAGTTTTAAAAGAAGAAATTACTTATCTCCTATTTGGAACTAAGAAGTTTTGAATTTTTGGTAAAGGTTTCTAAGTTTATATTTTTAAAGATAGAAATTTTAAGTTTGGTACTTAATGTTTGTGAAATTTTAAGTTTTATAAGAAATGAGATAATAATACTGATTTTGAATTTGATGAAAATAGTTTATTTAAAACTATTTTGTATGATTACTAAAATTCTAGTTTTATAAAGAATAGTTTTTACGGAGTAGATAGGGATCACTACTTAGGTAATATTGACTAAAGGTTTTAGGTTATGAATAAAATAGGAAGAGGATGTACAACCCGATTTGGAAATTTTAAAATCGGTCCCAAATCTCTATTTGAAGAAGTTGGTAATGTGTAAAGATATTCTAGATCTATAGTTGGATTGTAAATTAGGTTGCCTAAAGAATATGAATCTCTATATTTTAATTTTAGAGAAATTTCAACGTAATTTCCATAAATTATCCAATTTCAAATACGTACAAAAGTGCTTAGTTTGAAGCAACAAGGAATAAACTAAAAAGGAAAGAGATGTGTAAGAAATGAATATTCTTTTCCATAGTTTACACTGTCTATTTCAATAAAAAGAAAAGGAAACAATTCCTCGTAATTTCAAACAAAGCAAAATATCACTTGTGGTTAATATATGAGAAATTATGAAGGTGATCTTTTTAGAAGGACAGCTTCGATAAATAAAATATGAAAATAAATATTCTAGTTATAGAAATTAATAGATAGATATATACCTATATGCCACGCTCAACGACGAGAATATATATGGAAACTTGATATGGCATTTATGGAAGAAAGAAATTTAAGTAATGAATGGATTTTAGAAACTGAGAGAAGGTTAAAGAAGGATTAATAGGGAATGGTCTAATTTTGACAATAATGATCAACTGTTATGGATATATTAATTGAGGTAATGGATGGACCGCATTTATATAAAGACCGAAGAGGGAAAATTAAGGGAAATGGGTAATAGTGAAATGGCATATTAAGAAATACCCATCTTAATTTAGAAGGAAGAATTAGTACTTCAACACCATTTATATCAGTTGATAATAAATGACAGCTTCCAGCAAAATTTTCTTTAAGAGTTCTTGATTATAGTCGCTAGTTGTCTCCCTTAGTTATTGGAAAAGTGTATAATATGGTATAAGATATATCCATGATCTATTCCTGCATTGACTTTATAAGTAGGATTAAACCACTTGATATATGTTGGTAAGCAAAGTAAATAAGGAATTTTTATGGGAACACTTAACTCTCGGTAGACCATAGGTAAAACTAGAAGTTAATGAGGAAATTAGGTTAGCGGCCTAAAGTGAATAAATGTTTCAATCCCAAAACCTTAGAATTTTGGGAAACATAAGGAATTTAGCTCATAGAATGCTAACACTCAAGGAAAAGAGAAAATATATAGGAATGAGAACAGAATTTCCTATTGATCAAGGATTAAGAAACAAGGTGGGAGAAATTTTCGATAGAAGCAATGAAACCGCGGCATCTCCAACACAGCTTCATGGAGTTGCAGTTAGCATCGTTAGTAATAGGGACCCTTATTTTACTACCAAATTTTGGGAGGGGTCTGCTAGTAGCTTTAGGAAATAGCTTTGGAAATTTTGTTAAATTCGAGCATCACTTACCAGTTGAAGACCGACGTACATACTAAAGGAATGAACATGCGCATGGAGGAATTATTAAGGGCTTCCATCTTGGACTTTGGAGGACCTTAGGAGCAACGCCTAACCTTAGTAGAATTCATGTAGGATTGTAATCATCAATAGATGATTGGTATGGCACCCTTGAAGCACTTTTTGGAAGGCCATGCATATCGCCAAATTATGTGTAAGAAATAACCAACAAATTCTACTCGAACTGGATTTGTATTGCAAGACTTTGGAAAGTCAAAATTCATTAGGCAACGTGTGAAGATTGTACGATTTGGTTTGTTGGAAAAGTTGGCAGCGGATTTATTGGGTCTTTTCCAATATTAGGGAAAGATTAGAAAACTCTTTTGTTGGCTGGAGTCCATTAAGTTTTTCGCATTTCGTATTTGCGAAAATACATACATAGCATTGCAATTGTGATAGAGCCAAATCAATTGAGGGATTTTAATACGAAGCCAATTGCATCATGTGCCATTGCATGCATTATAGAGCATGGAACTAGAAAGCTCCACAATAAAGAAATTAGATTGGTCCGAGTACAATGGAGAGAAAATCCAGTGGAAGGCATGAGGACTTCACGTCCTAAGCCTTTATTTGAAAAAAATTCTCTCTAAAATTAGGATTTTTGTTGATCGTGGTTGTTAAATTGGATGTTAGGAGATGGTTGCTACATTTTTTCACCATCATTTTACACTCATATAGAAGTTATATGTATGTTTAGGGTATTTTCATTGCACGATCACACACTCATGCTAGGATGGAGCTCTTTTATAGTATGTTTGCAGTACATAATCATATTGCACTTCGGTTGAGTAGATGATTGTGTAGATAACTTGGTTATATAACATGGATGTTATTGCGCGTACATTATTCGCCCCTTGAAATATTTTGGGGCAAAATCCTTTTAAGGGCGAGAATATAACACCTCGTAGAATCAACCTTAATTATATAAGTAAATTAAGTGAAATTCAGTTAACTGGGGTAGTTATAAAAATGAATTTTTTACAAATGATGAAATTTGGTCACGATAGTTATTCTGTTGCGTTCGTGGCGAAATTCTTATCTGTTTCCATACATAATATGCTAAAAATGGAGCTCATATGAAGAAATTATAAGCATTTGAAGTTTTCAGATTTAAATTAATTTAGTTTGAATTCAAATTCAAATAAGAATTTAAATTAAGAGTTTAAATTTCAAAATTACCTTCAGGGCTAAGTAAACATTTCAACTAAGTTTAGCTCAATAATAAATGGGGTAACAAATTAATTAAAACCAGAACGCAACGGAAATGAATCATTATTGTCCAAAATAAGGTGGAGCGGTCAACCATGGTCGATCGGTCAAGCTTAGCCAGTTGACCAACTCCTGATGGTGGCAGCTAGGGTTTTGCGTTGTTCAATGCTCCATATTTATCTGTTTCTCTTCCAATTTGACCATATGGTTCTGGTATGTTTCAACTCCTATAAATAGAACCCTACCCTCTCCACATTTAATTCATATTATTTTAAGGAATACAGTGAAACTCTACCATTATTATCTCCCCAAATTATATTTAAAAATTCCGTGTAGAATTTAATTCCTTTTCTAATTATTTCTTCTTCTTCCTCTAATCTATTCTTCTTTTGTTCTTTCTTCAATTGTTCTAAATCATATATATATATATATCACTTTCCATTTGTGTGCGTGTGTATATATCAAAAGAGAAAGATTCTGGAAGAGACTGTAAGGCGTGCAATCCAAAGAAAGCGAAGCTAAAGCTATTCTATGAGTGGAAACCTTAGTATTTTTTCAGTAATCCTTTAATGTATCTCTATGGATTTGAATATGCCTTAGGGATTTTGGGATTGCGAAAATACAATAGATTAAAATCTCCCAAAATTCCTTTTAATTTCAAAATGTTAATTATATGTTGAGATTCTCAGTTATTTACATTAGTTTGATAGAATTTGTTTTGCTTATGCAATTTTTGATAATTTCATAGTCTATTTCATTTTTACTTCTTTTGGTTCAATTTGTGATTCTTTAATAAAATAAGGGGTTTAGATTAAGGATTTTATTTGTTGCTTACACAACTTATTCCACACAAATTTCCTTCTTATATACTTCTTTGTAAAAAAGGAGTTAAATAAAATATGGAGTTTAGATTGCAATTCCTATTGTTTAGGATATTCCATTGAATTGGTGTAATAAATTGGCTTTCCATTTTGTTTATAAGTCTCTTATTGCAGTTTTAGTTATGAATATTTATTCCCTATTTGGATATTATAATCCATTATTTTGGTATGTTGAAATCCTGGGAATTTGAAGAAAAAGGACTTGTAATAGTATTTGGTTAAGGAATTGACATTTAACGCTAGTTTAGGGCGTAAAATCCATGTGCTTAGAATTTATTAGGTGTGAATATTTATTTATCTCTATTAGCATAATTTATGTATAATTATTGCGCATATGGATGCAGATGGATCGATACTCACATGTTATTCGTATCGATCCATCTGCACCCAATTCGTATCGATACTCACATGCAGTTTGTATCGATCCATCTGCACCCAATTCGTATCGATACTCACATGCAGTTTGTACTGATCCATCTATGTCCAATTCGTATCGATCCTCGGATACACTTCATGGTTAATTAGGCATTTATTTTCATTTATTTCCCCCATTAAGAATGTAATTGATTGTTAGGCAAAAATAAGAGGAAACTTCTATATAACCTAATTATTATTCTAAGGCATACTCAGGAAGATTCCTTATAAGGCCGTACTTATGAAACAGTGAGATGAATATTATTATATATAGAGTGTATTTAATTTATGGCTAAGCTATAAGGATGCGAGGTCAATAGAGTTACATGACGGAAGTCTGCCATTCACTTTGAGCCTACCAACAGTTGTGTACACTTCCTATTGATGTGAGATATCCTTATGATAAATATTTATAATGACGCGAGGTTTCACTATGCGAAAAAGTGAATCAGATAATAGTGATCACACAACATAAGGTACATTTTATGTTATCCTAATATTTACCACTATTTTACACAACATATGAAAAAATAATCTATTGTTTGACATAGCCCCTGAAATCTCAATGTCATGCTTGTCATTCAGATAATGTTTTATTTATTGTATGATTGAAAATTATAAAAAAAAAATAGTTTTGGCTCCACCTATATTTTGGTTTCCCTCTCAATTATTTTGTGGCTGCTGGTTCTTCTAATTATTTCCTTCTTCTATTTCTCTCATTCTATTTTTCCCTCTTCAAAGTCAAATAAACGATTAAAACCCTCATCTGGTTTTCTTCTCGCCATACTATCTCAATCTCAAAAACCAAATCAAATCCTCTAGAATTAGAGTTTTAATCGAAAGAACCCTAATCTTGCATTGTCGATCGATCTGCCGCCTTCAACTGGAAGAACCCTAATCTTGCCTTATCGATCGATCTTTTGAAATTAGGGTTTCAATTGGTCGAGTTCTTTTGATCTGAGAATTTGTATGTTTTTTCTAATTTGGATTTTGATTTCTTCCTTTCTGAACTCGATAAATTATTGCTGATGACGGTAATGGATATTTACAGAAATTTGACTTATTCATCCTTTGATTCCTATCATTTGACCCTGATTGATTTCCCTGACTTCGGTCTTGACTTCGATTTGTTGTATTAGTTGATTTTCTGGACTCAGAGTATTGTTTGACATTTTTTGTTTGTTTAGTGATGAGAATCGTATAAATGTTGCCTTGTTTTAGGAAGTTAAGTTTGATTGGTTTTGTTTGTGACTGATTTTGTTTCCAACTAATTTTGTTTGAGTTTTCGGATAATTTCTGAAATGTACGCTCTGCCTTGTTAAATGTATATACTTATGTGTATGTATATATGTGTGAATGCTTTCTAAGCCAGTGCATACATGTATATACATAATTTGTGGCACTTTAATGGCTCGAATCTCATGGCTGCGCTTTGATCTTGAACTTGAACTGCCTGGACTTATTATTATCTGATGATGGTCCATGTTGCTTTTGCACTGTGATTTCTTGTTAAGTTGTCTTGGTTCATCCATACTTATGTGTTTATATGTTTATATATGCACATCACTACATATGTTTGTGTGTATGTGTGAACTTCCATGTATATACATACATATCTATGTATATATGTGTGAACTACCTTTGTACATGAGTTTGATTTTGTTCGTATCAAGTAATTTTAGACTTCCATGTATGTACATACATACATATGTATGTATACATACATATTTATGTATACATACATATTTATGTATATATGTGTGAATGTTGCTTTTGCACTGTGATTTCTTATTATGATGTCTTGGTTCATCCGTACTTATGTGTATATATGTTTATATATACATGCATATTATTTTTGAACATCCATGTATATACATACATACATGTGTATGTATATATGTGTGAATGTTCTTATATCTGCATATATATATGTGTGTGAACTGCCTTTTGTACATGAGTCTGATCTGGTTCAATTGCAATTCTTATTCCAATTTAGTTCTTGTATATACATGTATGTGGTTGTATATAGTTGTATGTGCTTGTATATACTTGTATACACTTGTATATACTTGTATATTCATATTACACTCGAGTTGCCTTGAGCTTGAACCATTTTGAGGTTTAGTTGAACTTGTTTTCAGTTTTGAACCATTTTGAGTTTTTGAACTATCTTGAGTTGAACTTGCTTTCTATACATAAATGATGCGTGCATTGAGTTAGTTTCTTGATGTATATGCTATTGAGTTGCATCTGTGTATATTTCCTCTTAGTACACTATGTGTCTGCTTGAATCTGATTTCCATCTTGTTGCGTTGTTTAATCTAAATCACAAATTCATGCTTGTTGTTGCAGTAGTATTGACCAGATACACTTCTACATGCATTTTTGTTCATGTCTGAATTTATATTCTTGCTTGAGTCTAATTTCCATTTTTTTATTTTGTTTACTAATCTAAGCTTATGCATTATGTTCGCTGCACCATATTCTGGCCTTCACTTCTGTTGAACTATCCCTTTGGTGATGTTTGTTGCACCATATTTCGATCTTCACTTGTGTTAGCTACACAATATATACATGCATACATATGTATATATATGTGTGTGACTGTGTAATACTGAATGCCTTATGTGCACTGCTTGGTCTGACCTTATGCACACTTGTTCGTGAGATTAGATTGAGGCTCGGCCTTGTGATATTCACAGTGATACACTGTGCATATCATAAGTTGTTCGTGAACATATATATTTGTCCCTATCTAAAACATAAAGAAAAACAAACTCATAAACTGAGGCAATATTAATATTCAAATTCAATTTTATTTTTGCAATTTAGATTTGTTTCTTTTTCCATTTTACTGCATTATTTATTTGACAGGTATAGGAGATGGCTGGACGCAAGCTGAAGCAAGAAAATCAAGGTCAACATTAAAAATAAACTCCTGTGAGTGTGAGTAAAAGAGATGTTGTATATGAGAGTGTATAGAAATGTTATATATATGAGAGTGGTAGTGAAAATTGTATTCAAAAATATAAGTAGAGTGATAGTGAAAGTTGTATTGTATTTGAATTTGATTTGAAGTAAAATATTTGAATTTTATTTTGTGAACAATTATTCATATCAGTCAATATTTATATGTTGTCTAATAAGAATTTCTAAAAATGATACTGTGAAATCAGACAACATATGATGATCGTTATTGTCGTGCTAGTGCATATCAGACGACGGGGCATCTCTGTGGTCTGATGTGCAATGAGACGGCACAGATTTAACGATGGATAGATATGCAATCAAACAACAAAGCATGTCCTTCGTCTGATGCCTTTTTCCCCATAGTGTTAATCCTAAATTCTGTTGGGGAAATCTGCCGAGCTAATATGGATACCAGTTTCTACGAATAGTCGGACTAATTCGAGACGTCGTTATGAATATAGGCAATAATACGAGGGGATTACTTTGGGTTCTTAAGGAATTAAGTGTTTGTTTAAGGGCCTGCCTCTTTTCCCCAAATGAAGTATTAAATGGAATAGAGGACATGTTAGGTGGTGTCTCTACAAGAGACCGCTTCTAGATAAGGTATTAAGTGATTGATTAAGGGTTCGCCTCTCTAAATAAAGAAGTATAAACTGACTTTGGATTGTATATGATGCCATCTAGATAGTACTATTGAGGAGCATGCCTTGGAAATAGGTATTAAATATGGGGTCCACTATTATTAAGGTATTGAACGATCGGATTCTGCCTATTCTCCAGTAAATGATATTAAGTAGCTTTAGTACTATCTCTTGTATCGCTAGTTAATTATAACGTGGGATTTGGGTTATGGGATTTGGCGACCTTCTTCTTTCCTTAAAAGAAATATTAAATGATAATGGTTTTATGTTCGTTGACGTATTCTTATTTTGAAATAAATTCCCATGAACTGAAAAGGTAAGAATCGAGGTTTTTATTCACTAAACACTTGTTCTGACTCCCTCCTCATTACAATACAGGTTAATGACGAAGTGATAGCCGTGACGATGCTTGAAGATGAAGTAGCTTGGTTTGTGGCAGTTATTATTATTTATAATGTTTTTATGTTGTACGCATGTATTTAGACAAATACTAATGGATATTATGTTACAGTTTTATGATATTTTATGTTATGACAATTCAATGATTTTGAAATAAACGTGTACGATTTGATATTATATTTTATTCCATCCATTGTGAGTTTTAAAGAATAATTATTATTCTATACTGTTATCTCTTTTTCTAACCAATAACCAACTTTATAATGGATCTAAGTTTCGATTGGCCTTTTTTGGGTCGAAATTTAGGCCTATTCCGAGGTGGGTTGTTATAATTTCTTGCTACCTGTTTAAAGAAGGCGTTGGAAAAGGAATATGTACATACAATATATAGGACTGGATGTAGGATTGTTAATCTGAACCAATATAAAAACTCCTGGTGCCATCTCTCTTACTTTTACTACATTTATATATATATGTGTGTGTGTGTGTGTGTGTGTGTGTCTATATGTTAATATGTGTGTGTGTACGATTGATTATCTATGTTTGATTTTAAATTATGAAATAGGTTAGTAAAATTCCACATAAGTTACAAAACATTATGCACCCCCCCCCCCCAAGTATTCAAGTAGCCTTAAGATCCATTCACAGTAGTACTACACTGCTTCTCACATAAATATATTTATATTTTATAAAAAAAAATATTACTACAAAAATTAATAATTTTTTCCAAATACTTAAACTATTTAAAATGCATAAAAAATTCGTATATGTATTTTGGATAAAATAATAATTAAAATTATATATATAAAATTATTTTCTTTCGGTCGAATTTATTTATTTTTTGGGTAGAAAATCCAAAACTATTTTATTTCTTTTAATAAAATACATACATACAAACATACATATATATTAAAATTAATATGAACATTATTTAAATAATTATTAAAATACAAATATAAATATAGTTATATTATATTTAAAAATAGGTTTGACAAATATTTTTAAAGCCAAAACATATTTCTGTTTATATTTTATTTTATTAACATTTTAATATGTACCATATATATATGGTTAAAATCAGTAAATAAAAAATTTAATGATTAAAAGTTATTTTTGGTATTTAGAAAAAATGTAAAATAAATAATACATATTATATATGGTTGAACAAATAACTTTTGTTTATTTTTTTACATAGATCTAATTTGTAATATCAATCAAGATATATAGTTCGTTGTGATTTAAAATTCAATAACTTTGGATGACAATGGATGCACATTAAAATCATTCTATAAAGGTTATATGACATATAAGATGTAAATTATAAAGCAAGAATAATTCCTTGACGAGATTGCCTATGATTTCAAATTATTTGAATAAATCTCCTAGATTCTGAAAGAAACATCCTTGAACCATGCAATGATCTAGAGTACACTTGTATTAATTTGTTTTGATGTTTTTTGTTAGTTTAGGAGCTCGACCATGGAGGGAAATGTTAGGATAGTTTGTCCTTAGCTTGAGTAGGAAGCAGTACCATCGAATGAAGGGGTTCGCAGAATTTAATTAGAGAATGTCAAGGAGACAAATGCTCATCCTTTTACTCTTTCTCTCCTTACTAATTCTTAGATCTAGATCCAAAATGTAAACCACTTCTCATTCTCTACCTAGGATGGCCATTTCATAGGCCTGCATGGGCCAGTGAAACCTCAAAAAATTATAGCAATTAACGTTATTTAAATCATACTTAAATGTATCGATATAGTAAATCGATACGTACATATATAACTTTTATGTACTTACCTCAATTATTCACTAAGGACACCCAGAAAATACTGATAGCACCCAATGCATTAAATAAATAATTAATTAATACTTCATAAACACTAAATAATTTAATTAATATATAGCAATTGTAACGTTTCTAGATTTTCGACTTCCAAAAATCGACATTAATACGTCCACTGTATCAACTGCCGAGCAATCGAAGGCCGGAAAACCGAATTGTTAGGGTTAAAGAAGAAGAGGTAGAAGAAGAAAGAAAGAAGAAGCAACAGAAAACCATATCAGAATCTCATAATGGCAGCGGAACAACATATAATAGATAAATGAATAATCTTTTAAATCAAAAGAACTGTACATTTTATACATTACATCATCAGAGTCAATATACATCGCAACAATAGACAGTTATATAAACCTGTCCTCACAACTGAATACACAGCGGAAAAGATAATATCATATACAAGTGATACGTCTTGCCATCCAGCTCGCCTCTTGAGCTCCACAGCACCTCCTGAATTCTAGAATATCCTTATAACCTTACTCTAGGCTGCCCGTGTGGAAAATGATGGGCACCCAGAGTTTAGGAAGGGAACAATAAACTCCAGGTCAGTCATGAGACTGGTGTGAGAACTTAAAACATTTTATCTTTAAAAACAAACAAAGAAATATTTTAAGATAGATCTGCAATGCTTTTAGAAAATGTAACTACCATAAGGCCTCCCGCCACACACACCATGCAAATGCAGAATTGGAGGAGATTTCTCCTTATGATAGTCAAACATGCTTGATACGCAAATTTCTTTGATATTATTATTATAAGTGCACAGTGGAAAACCTTTCGAAAGTATAATATAAATCTTAGCCAGCATAGGCATTTCACACAATGCCAACTATAGCTACCATCTAAACAGTGGTGACCACCATAAGTAAACGGTAGGTTTTGCAACTAAAGTTGTACAAGGTGCGTATTGGGGTTTGGATTTCCAACAAATGGTCAGGCCAAGAAACTTCCCATTGCCACATGGGTACGCCATTGGAAAGACGCCCCGAGAACCTAACCGGATCTCTGCCAACACAAGGCTGGGTTACCTCTGCAAAAGTAGGTAACTACTGACACGAGTATGCCATCCCCCGGTTGTAAACAACCTTTATCCGAGGATCCTCAACCAACAACAATCACAAAGTCATATATATTTGCGACATCCACATAAGTTAAGTATTTAGGCTCCATACCATGATACCACTTCTATCCAAAAGGAAATGCACATACCCTAAGGGGCGATACTCCCTATAACCTTGCTACATCTTTCCTGGTTTGACCATTACCGGGGTATGAGGTCCGACGAAGTCTCGTCCGCAAAGCTACGCTTTTCACAAAAGCTATGCTTTGATCAACAAATGATCAGCAGCACTTCGTATGCCACATTACCAAATTGGGAATGTATCACTTGTAACCATCAACTACATAACCTCTGAGCTCGTACGTCTCAGAGAAGGATGTTAAGCTAAGAGAATAAATTCTCCTCCACCAACAGAAATGTATTTGATAGAAACCAGCTTTACATCTCAAATTTGTAACGTCAGACACACATCCATACAAGTCCGTTCCGGGATCGAACGGAACCGAAGGAACTTCCAAAAGAAGCCTTTGAAATATGGATATTCACTAAACACGTCCGGAATTCCCATCACAAAGGGTGATAAAATCTCTATATCAGAGATCAGCCGATGCAAAGACATTCGACGGTAATCCTTCCGTTTCCGAAAATATCTGGTCTTCAACACCGGTCTTCAAATGCTATCCATTACGACGTATCACTATTCGGAATGGGATTCATGACCCAAATGTCTTCTCCCGGCTAAACCGAACAACGAGCGCTTATTTTAAAATAAGTGTAGCATTCAAATTCAAGCAAATCACAACAAATACTCATTTAAAGGTAAATATTGATAGTCGGTTATTTAACTATCAATAGATATGCACAACATCACCAGATTCCAAATAATTTCCCAAATTATTTATTTTCCAAAAATATCTTTATAAGATATATTTTTCACACTTCAACCATTTGAAAACAAATTTCAAATCACTTTTCACCTTTACAACTTTTGAAAACAAATTTCAAAACATTTTTCCTTACGCGGAAACACTTCCAAATATTTATTCATTTTTCACTGGAAATCTACCGAGTTCAAATACTTTAAAATAATTTATAACACTTATCCAAAATATATCGAGAAAACACTTTGAAATAAAACTATTTTTCTTTAAACACTTTACTTAAAATATTAGTTATAAAAAAATATTATACCAATATTACAAATAACTTAAGTCCAAACTAATTTTCAAAATAAAATTAGTAGATAGAGTATAACTATTTAAATAACTATTTTCTAAAACATAATTGATTAAATCTTAGAAATAATCATTTCTATATCAACTTAATAAATCTTTACTTAAAGGATTCAAAACAATTTAAGAAGTTAATTTCTCCAAAGTATCCTTTTCAAAATCAATTCTATATATATATATATATATATATATATATATATATATATATATTTCAAAGCTATTCAGCAATTTTATTCGGCTTTCCAGGGAGAATACACTTTCATTTCAAAATGGTTCATTTAAACCAATTAAATAAATCCTTACCGATTTACTTTAAATTTACGTTCTAAATCTGTAAATTTATTTCCACACTTCAAAAATAAATCAACGTTTATTTGTAAATAAATTTCCCTTTCCTTTATAAATTTCATGGTGAATTTAAATTTCCAAATATCCACAGATATATGATTTTCAAATATTTCAAATATTCACTTTCAACGGCAATTCAATTTTACAATTGATTTCAAAAATAACCAAATCAAATTCCATATTGATTTTTCAAGAAATTAAACACCAAGTGAATTTCATTCAGATCTCAAATTGAAATCAGTTTCTACTAAACCCCAAATCAATTTTCAAATTGATTCCAAATTCATTTTAAAACACCTAATAAATTTCCAAATGGATTTTCAAAATACTTTAAATTCAATGGCCAAAAATCAATTTCCCAAATGGGTTTCAAATCTTATTTCCTTTTTAAAAATAAATTCCTTTTAAAGAAAACCAATTCTTTTATTTTTTCAAACTCTTTAAAATCCATATTTTGAATGAATTCTTCAACTTTTGAATAATATTACCCGAAATCCATTTATTAAAGTTTTTCCCATATTTTGAAATTTTATTCAATAAGATTAAAAATAAAAATTTATTATTTTAGAATTCCTTCTTTTAAATTTATCCAATTCTCAAAAATAAATTTTAATATAAATTTTCAAAAATCAATTTTTTATTTATTTCCGGTATCTAATGATACCAAAACTATATTCGGCTAAATTTTAGCCTTTAACTATTTCAATCACAAAGATAATCACACAGAGATTATAAATACATAACATTGAAACAAATTCAATTATTTGAGGAATCCAGTAGGATCCTTCCAACCCGTTTCCCTGCATCCACAGATGTTAGCAATACCAATTCTGTTTCAAGACGGAATATCGCGGTACATGGGTTTATATAAAATATTATCCGCTATTATGCGGTGCAATAGGGTCTCATCCGCTATATAATGCGGGAAATCAACTCCAAGTACATATATAATACCAATTCCACTTCAAGGTGGAATATCGCGATATATGTGTTTAATAAATGACATCCGCTTAATATGCGGCGTATAGGGTCTATTTCAATACAATAGAATGCAATTTATCATCCAAGCATACAATCAACACAATCAAGCAATTTTAAATCTAACTATTTAAAATTTTAAATCGAAACACAATTCGATTGAGTGAGAAGTTCTCCCCTTGCTTCCAATAACGGTTTCAGCGTTTTATTCCGAATAAAATTAAACGCACGTTTAATTTTACCCAAAATTCACACTAGCTTCAATCAATCCCAATCCAGCTCCATCGCGTAGTATTCGTCAATACGAATCCAACGCAAGTCGTTTCGTGAATTTCCGACCTCGTATGACAAAGTTATGCTATTTTAAAGTTTATACGAATTTTAATAAAATTAATTTCACAAATTTCTTTTCTATTTTATAACCTTGCTCATCATCGGCTGTACGTTTCAGCTTGATGGAAATCTGGCCGCAAGATGATGCTTCTTCCCCAACAATAGATTCACGTTCAAAACTGTGCAACCCTAACCCATAGCCGCCGCCTTTCCATCAATTAACGCAACCACCACGTCGATTTCAACGACGATCAACTACCTCCACTTCGACGCCAAAGTCGAGCTCTACCCCCGCCGTGAGTATAGGCAAACTCGGGTGTACTTTTATCTCGAAAATCATGCTCGAACATCAGACGTTCGAACGTCTATTGTCGTTGATCTGTTGCCCTGATTTCGATCGTAGCCGTTGATCTAGAAGATCTTGACGTGCTCTTCAACTTCGTAGTTGAAGCCTTAGTCTAATTCTGCTTGGATTAGGAGGATTTGAAGGATGATCAACAGTAGGTTTCAGCCATTGATATTGAAAGTGGCGGCTGAAACCCTAGTGGTGTTAGGTATGTGAAAAATGAAATGATAGAGGTGCTTTCATAGAAAATATCGAAACACTATTCATCCCGGAATTTTCCCGAACTCCAAACGAAGCGTGGCGCCTGGCATTTATAATATTTTACCCCTATTCCAAACGCAATGGAATATATATCGGGAGCCAATTCGATCATATTTGAAATATAAGTTTTCAAATCAACTAATTTAAATTTAAAATTCACTTAAACAGATTTCAGTGCGTTTTAGCTTGCCTCAGACAAACCGTAAATCCGATTGATACGAAATTTGAAATCTTACAATAATATAACATTATGGATCCGACGAAATTAGTTTCGTCGAAATCTGAGACTGTTTGAAAAATGACTATTTTCACTCGTCAATTAAATATTAAAATAATCAATTTCTGCAAATTAACTTTTAATTCAATTTTAAAAGTTCTATAACATCATTCTAACTCCAATATGATTTAATAAAACTTTACAAATCAATTTTAATCACATTAAACCCAATTTCCAATTATTTCTGTAATTTTAAATATTAAACTATCGATTTAATTATCCAATAAATCTAGATATTCGAAATATAATTTTATTCGACTTACAAATTCTACTCGTTAATATTTAAAATCAATTAAATATACGAATTTCAAATGACAGGAATTATGGGTCGTTACAGCAATTTTAATCAGTTAAATCTTTTAGTATTTCAAAGAAATCATTAATGCGGTTGTGTGATTCGTAGGTGCAAACTCAATCGATGATCAATATCAAAAGAAATTAATGTTAATGTTCAGATGTCACCTTAGATAGTGATGTGACAATTTGGCCATATGTATCACTTATAAATCTTTAAAGGTGAAATTCAATTTTATCATTCCAGTGGTACTTTTTAGCAATAATTATTTACTTATATTCTCTTCATCAACACTGTATCTCTTTAGGATTTATGAAATTTGGTTTTAGTCAAAATTTCAATATCATCTGCATTCGACTTGTTTAGACCATAAAAAGTTCTTGTTCGATAATAACATTTATTATTAATCATACTATTCTGGTCAGATATTTTGATTTTGAGTTGACTACGGTTGACGGTGATACTAACCTCATACAATTAAGGAGTTAAATTCTATAATGAATAGATTTTCACTTCTAATGCTTTAACTTTGACCCAACTATAGTCGCTCAATGTCGCCATGTCATAATTTAACTATAATCAAAGTGGAGAATCCACACTGAAGCTCAACGGTACTCTCATGTCAAGAGAATTATGTAATACCCTCACTCCAAAATTTTCTGACTGGCCTAGTTGTTATTATCCAGCAGGAAATTCGTAGGTGGCTCATACCATAATTACTCAATAACATGAGTATGTAACCTCTTCCCAATAGCCATCAGTAATACACTGACCAACATTTAAAGAATGTTGCATACTTTGATATCAACAGATGTGTGTGTGTGTGTGTCTATATATCCTTTCTTGAAACATCTTGACCAAGAATATTTAAAATAAAATTTTATTATATAATGTGATAAATTACTCATGACTGCAACTATTTGCATCTACAGTCACATAATATTGTATTCAAGGATTTTCTTATTTATATACTTTAAATTAATTACTTAATTAATTTTATATTTATATAACAAAGTATATACTAGACAACAAACACCTTAATTATGAGCAAGATTGATTACAAAGTTAAATATATGCACCAAATTACATAATTGCCACTAAGGCATAGCCATAACACTTTCAATTCTTCCTTGTTGGGGAAGTTATAGGCTAACTAAGACTTAGTCATCTCGAAAATATCCAGGTGCATCCGTTGTGATTATGAACACCCTTTGTCACTTAGTAGGTTGATAATAAGCTTCAACCCCCTTTTCCTAGCATTTTATATAGGGGGGTCTTATCGTCTTATGCATCCTTAGATTTCTTTGCCTCTTCCACTTTGATGTGGCTATTAGCACACTCATAAAATGCATTCATCTCTTGGACTGACTTCTAGTAATTTCAGTCCAGAACATTGTGCCTTCCGGATTCCTAAATGTGCTTCCATCCATTATAGTTAAAGCCCCACTAATGCCCCACAAAATCCCCGCTATAGCACATAGTACTCTTCGACTTCTACGCTATTTCAATTTATTGCTATTAACTGTAGATCCGCTTTAAGCCCCGCTATTTTCCGCTAAATCCCCTAAATTAAGGCTTTTTGGCATCCATTTTAGCAAAATTAATATCCAAAGTTTGATTTGACTGGTTCTCTTTTAAACCAAATCAATAAAGTTAGGGTAAAGACCTAATTTTAAGGCGTAACTGCTGAATATAAGTTAGAAATCTATTATAATAACCAAAACTAATCTGCATAAACCATGATATTCTTCAGTTTGTTATATAATACTAAACAACATTTCCTTTTCTTACAAATGATGTGTTAGTGAGAATAAATTAACTTTAATATTTGCTTTTATATCTAATGAATCTTTTTGCACCTCCGTTATTTTCCGTTATATCTCTATTTTATCCCCGCTATAATTTTTTACACCTCCACCGCTATGGAATTGCTAAGCGCTTTAACTTCACACCTTCCATCAACAACCGTAACACTCCATAAAAATAATGGTAATTAATAATAATTATTAGGACTCAAAATTGAAATTTGAGCAAATATTGTAATTTGACCGTAAATCTTGCACTTTTGTGTTCGTGGCAATTTTCTGAGAAACTTTCATATTTGGAGTTTTGCAATCGGAGTTCAAACAAAGAAGATATCATCGTTTAAATTTTTTGTAACGGGAATTTTAAAAATGAGAAAAGAAGATAAATAATAATAAATATGAGACTCCACCAGTCGGACCTTTTATTTGGGTCGATCGACCTCTTATATGTGGGGGTCGACTGATCCTAAAGGTGGCAGCTAGGGTTGAACCTTGGTCAAACGACCCAGATATTGTTATTTTAATCTAATGGATACGATTGATTTGAGCGCCTATAAATACAAGCCTAGCCCTTCACTTTCTTCACATATTTTCAAATCAAAGCAATGAAGCTCTGTTATTTTCCCTTCTCCACTATTTCTAGAAATTATAAAATATTATATATATATATATATACACACACACACACCCACACATAACACACACACATATGCAAAAAAAAAATGGGAAATGGCAAAAATCAAAAGAGAAGAAGTGAAGAAGCAAATCAACATTGCGAAATAAAAAAGTTATTTCAATAATTATAAATTTATATTCCCCTTAACCATCTCTTTCCAAATATGTAATTCTAATGGTATGTATATATCTTGTTATACATGTTCTTTTTGATTGGAAAGGAAAAGGAGTCAAGTAAAAGATGAATTCAGATTTATGAGATTTGGATAGCTAGAAAGGTGAATAGGAAATTATATGATTTTTATATCATTTACTTTTATTTAATTATTATGTCTATATAAAATCTGATAAGTTGCAGGCTTAAAATGAATGTATAGGAATATCTCCTACATATTCTGTAAGATAGGTAATTAATATATGAATGATATTTTCATCCTAATATGAAAATTTGAAAATCAGACCCTAAAATTGTTAACGATGAGTGATAAAGTTGTAAAGTTTATTCCAGATTTACAGTTGGGTTATAAAATGTTAGTATCAGTTTAGTTGCCCTAATTTGACTTGGAATGTGAATTTCTATGTTTTCGTTTATTGGGAGCGGGGTACAATTTAATTTTATCTATTTCCACGTAAGTTTCATAAATTATCTAATTTTGCAAATGTATAAGAAGTTTTTCATTTGAAATAATAAGAAATATACCAAAAATGAAAGAGATGTGTAAGGTACGAATGTTCCTCCCCGTAGTTTGCATTGTCTATTTCATTAAAAAAGGCAATTCTTTGTAATTTCAAACGAACCAAAGTTCTCACTTTTGTTTAATTTATGGAATGTTATAAGAGTAATTGTAATAACTTGGGATTTTCGACCCTTGAAATCAACACTAATACGTCCATTGTATTGCGGCCGAGCTGTCGAATGCCGAAAAACCCGATTGTTAGGGGAAAATAAGGAAGAAAGAAGAAAAGAAGAGAAGAAGGAGAGAAATAAACTAAAAACAACACAGAATCTCAGAATCACAGCGGAACAAAATAAAATATAATATAATATCGATGGTTTTTACAAAGAGAAACTGTAATATACATACGTCCATCAGAGTACAACCACTACTCACAGCCATCAACCTGGACAGTTATAACAACCTATCATCACAATTGATGATGATTAAAATGGTCTATGCAGTGGAAAATAAACATATATGTAAATATGACTTGATCTCCAACTCATCTTGTGAGCTCCAATGCATCCAAAGCAATCTGTAAATATGCTCTATCTACCCGAGCATTATAATAGAATAATATCCGAGTTAGTCTGGAAAACCAGCATGAGAAAACACACCTCAAATGAATTTTAATGTTTTCAAAATTGAAATCGAAAGTTATCTCGTAAGACCACGCTGCACATAAACGCGAACGAGTTTTTACCTTACGATAACCAAAACATTTTCTATAGAAAATCCATTTATACTATGATAATATGGAGGGGTTGAAGTAAAATGTGAATATAGCTAAAATGCTTGCATTCGTATTTCAGCATAGTTTGGCATAACTAAGTCCATAAAGGTCATATTGGAGAATGGATTCCATACAATAACTGGGCTGCTGGGGTATCTCCCATCATGGTGCATCTCTAGATAAAATCACAACGAGGACCTAGCATAGATCCCCTGCCAACATAGGACCGACCTACCATTTGGCTAGTAGTACCGAATAGGATCAACCTTCTGTTAATGGGCCTGGAAGCATACAAATGAGAGATAATATCGATACTAGATAGGGATGATCATCCCTACTTAGGAGCGACTCACTTAGCCCTGTTGCATCTCCTATGTTTTTTATCATTCCCAGTTGATGAGGCTTGAGGCTACGTTTTACCTTTATACATCACTTCCCACTTGGAATGCTAATATTTCCCTCTAGGCAACAATGCAATACCAGCATTCATCCATACGAGTTTGTTCTGGGACTGAACGAAATGCTTGAGAGCTCCGTCTTCAATTCCATCATCTTTAAGATGTATTCACTTCAGAAATGCTAGAGTTGGATCGAAGTGGTTTTCGAATAACATACCTAATCCTGGTCTCTTCGAAAGAAACTTTTGATAATTTTTGATAAACTCAACCTCGGTTCTTTAGGAAATAAACAGT
The DNA here is from genome assembly GCA_030765085.1 of Allium cepa. Lineage (NCBI taxonomy): Eukaryota > Viridiplantae > Streptophyta > Magnoliopsida > Asparagales > Amaryllidaceae > Allium > Allium cepa. Next base: position 79,355,033 of record CM060946.1, read on the forward strand.
CAAAGATAAGAGCGGATATCACCTCCTAACCGTTAGTGGATGGATATTCTTATCATTTGTGTTAGGAGAATAAACTGAGATTTATACGTACAGTACAACATCATCGCAGATGACTGTGCCATATAACTCATGTGTTTCTCCTAGATATTTTCAAAGTCATGTTTTTGCGTCCAAATTCGATAGTCGGTTATTTAACTATCGAATAACAAACATTCAATCTAGGATTTAATTCCATAGGGAAAACCAACATTAGTTAAGCACATAAGGAAACACTAGCCTTTTCAATTTATCTTTGCATTAATTAAATTCAGTTTGTAAATATTGTAGAAAAATCCTTTTACAAAGATATATATAACCCATCTAATATTGTAGAAAAATCCTTTTACATAAGCAGCCAACATTTCAACGGCATAAGTATATCCACCAAACACTGAGGAAGATTTTCTTTTTATACAATTCTAAAATCATTTATAAATTCCATTAAATTTTCTAAAACCATTTATAAAACTATCTTATAAATCTCTGGAACCATTTATAAAACTCTTTTATACACTCCCAAATTCATTTAGGTTCCCTTTAGTCATCCGTAAACTCGTTTATAAAAATATCTTTTATAAATCTATAACCCATCTAAAATTCTTTTATAAACGTCTAACCATTTATAAAACTCCTTTACCTTGTAATTAATTTTCCTTTAAGTTTTCCAAACCATGTTATAGATTCCTCTTATAAAAACCCACATCTATTTATAAAACCCTATTTATAATCTCGAAAACATTTATAAATAAATCTAACCATTTACTTTAAAACACTATTATATAATAATAAACATTATAAATAATAAATATTAACATTAAAAAAATCTTAAAATATTAATTAAGAAATTCCAAAACATTCTTAATAAAGCAATAATAATACCTTCAACGTTATTATAAATAATAACAATAATAAATTTCCAAAACAATATTCATAAATAATTATATTTAATTTCGAACCATATTAATAATTTAAATAATTAACTTTTCAAAATATTAAAATATTAATAAACAACTTTAAAACAATATTAATATAAATAAACAACTTTTAGACATAAATATATTTCCTTGATAAAAATCCATACTTAATTTCAACATAATCATTTCCATATTTATAAAACTATATTTATAAATCTCTTTCCATTTTATAACATCTCCAAATCTATCCTCGCTTTCAATTTCCAAAATAGAATCAACTGTTTTTCTAAAACAACATCCCATATATTATCAAAAATCCATTATTTGATTTATTTTCCAATTTATCTAATGATAAAAGTTTACTTTTAATTTATAAACCCCGTTTATAAATCTGTCACTTTAAAAATACGGTTTTACAAATTTTTACCTTATTTGTAAAATGTCACTTTATGCATTGTCACCTTTATAAATTTCCATATTTATAAATAAATCTTAATATTTGTACATATTATATACATATCACTTTATATAAAACGGCTAATAAATATTTATACCAAAATATTTCTATTTTCTTTTAAAACCATATCTCTTTGTATAAAACATAAACTTAATTTTAAGATTTTGAAAATATTTGATCACAGTTTAAAATCTCTATTTAAAATATTTTATAAAACTATAAATTTATAATCTTTAAAAATCGTACTTTTTATTTTAAAATAAATTTCTTCTCTAAATAATTCAAGAAAGATTATTAAAACACATAAAATTTCCAAAATCACTTTGAAATCCCTTTTTAAATCAAATTATTAGTTTATAGTATTTTGAAATACCAAAAATATAAGGCCCAATTCTATTAAAGCACTAACAAGCAAAATCATATCCATGTCATCAAATATAGCATCCAACGTATCGTATATTAAATTATATGAATAAAATCAACAGTGTGAGTAATCATGTTGGATCCCTCCAACCAGTCCCCCTGCATCACATACAGTATATAATCAATAATATAAATCAACCGCTTCAAGACTGAATCATATACGAAGGGTCATCCGCTCTTATGCGGAAACGTAATAGGGTCTCATCCCTTTCAAGGGTGAGAATATGTCCAAACCAACAATAAAATAGTAAATCATCCAAAAAATCAATAACAATTAACAATAAAATATTAACACATCTAATAAATAATGTTTATCGACTATATTTTATTTCTGGTTAACCAAAAATGTGAGTTTAACTCATAATTATTATAGTTGTCATTGAGGCACTCTGGATTTCGTCCAAATCGAAAAATGTTTAATTTAGTATGAAATTCAGCAAGCTCCAATCTTTCCCATTATAATATTCGTGATACAATCCTAACACGACTAACCACGTTCGATTTGGACCTAAAATAAATTAGATATTAAATTTATAAGACCACGAACTAAATAATATAATTATATTCATTAATTACATAATTAGCTATTCTAATTACCCAAGCTTATCATATCGTTCGCGTTCTAGGCCGCACATTCAAAATGCCGACCTCCACTTAAATGTTCACCACCTTCGCTAAGCTTTGCCTGCATCCACCGCGACCCCACCGTGGGTAGCTTCATCCAATACGACCCTATAGCCACCAACACCAAACCTGAAATGTCGCCGTTTTTGAGAAAGCCCACGAAGTCTCAAGTGCCATCGAACTTGATTCGCCACCACCTTCTTCCATGTCGTGCTAATCCCACCAACAAAACCATTCGCCTTCCACCAACAAAACTGTCACTACACCATTATAAGCTATTAACAACGGGTAAAAACCGTTGTTAAGTCCAAAAGCAATGGGTAAAAACCGTCTTCAACACAAGAGTGGTTGAATTAGCGACGGGAGAAAACCGTTGCTTTATGTCCAAAAGGCAACGGGTATAAACCGTTGCAAATTGGGACAAAGGCAACAGGTATAAACCGTTGCAAACTGGGCCAAAGGCAACGGGTATTAACCGTTGCAAATTGGGCCAAAGGCAACGGGTATAAACCGTTGCAAATTGGGCCAAAGGCAACGGATATAAACCGTTGCTTTATGGACAATAGGCAACGGGTATAAACCGTTGCTTAATATACAAAAGGCAACGGTTACAAACCGTTGCTTAATGGGCAAAAAATCAACGGATATAAACCGTTGCTTTCTGTCCAAAAAGCAACGGGTGCAAGCGTTGCTTTATTGCCAAAAAACGTTGCTTTATGTCCAGTAAAAGACGGTTAAAAACCGTTTCTTTATGCCCAAAGTCACACATAAAGCAACGGTTAACACCCGTTGCACATAGTGTTTGCTCCTTCTCCTACAAAATCATATTTGTAACTCACTACTGCGTTACACGCATATCTCAGTATATATACTAGAATATCAATATATATCAAAATATGCCAGAATATCAAAATATGCCAGAGTATCAAACTATTGGTACACAAGCACTATAAACATATTGCACATATACCATACATATAAAATTATCAAACTTATAATTACACTCATTATTTTGCAAACAGAATGCTACCGTGCCGGAACCCGATTGTCTTTTTCCGTTTTCGACCAATTTCCGGTATGTTTTTACCAACTTTCATTTTTATATTCGCTACCTTTTTTTCAACTTGATAACCAGTCAGTGGTTTTGGAGGACGCTTAAGTTCTTGCTCGTTGTTGAAATTTGTCTTATCGTATTGAAACTTGTGTCCGGACGGAAGAAATCTACGATGTCCCATGTAACAAATCTTCTTACTTTCAGGGAGATAAACAGATGTAGTTTCTTCTCCACAAATAGGACATGCAAAGTAGCCGTGAGTTGTACATCCTGTAACGACCCAGAATTTTGAACAATTTAAATTGAAAATATTTAATTTATTTTAAATATTTAAATGATGGTTTAATCTGAAATTTCAATATAACTTTGAAATTGGCTATTAAATTATAAAATTTAATCTATTGAAAGTGAATAAAAATTTAAACCTTCAATTTTAAGCTGATTAAAATTATTTCAAAGGCTTATAAAACTTATATTGATAATATTAAAGATATTAGAAGCTTCAGATTTGAAATTAATAGTGAATTGATCAGTTTTGAATTTATATCGTTCAAATCGATATTTAAAAATAGTCGTTTTTCATACAGTCTCGGAATTCGACGAAACCAGTTCCATTGGGTCTGTAACGTTGAATTATTGCCGGATTTCAAATTTCGTATTTTTCGGAGTTGATATGCGAACACGCGGTGAGAAAACGTATTGGAATTTAAACGAATTCAATTTAAATTTAAAAATATAATGGGTCAAGATCATTTCAAATCACAACCACCCTATTTATTTTTTTTATAGCAGACCTACCCTGTAAAATCGCGTGAGTATGCCGAGAATCACGTTTCTTTTTCTTATAAAAAAATCGTGTAGCCTCTCTCATATTCAAAAACAAAAGAAACGAGTTTGCAATGCAGTTCGAAAAAAAAAAAATCAAACTCAAGAAAAACAATGGCCGCAGCCTGATAAAGAAAAAAAAAAGATTTTCACGAACGAAATTTCGTTCGAATTAGTCGCGTGGATCTCGAATTGGTCGCGTGGGTTCGGGGTTGTTCGAGGTAGCTCGATGCCGAGTGCAGTGGAAGCAAGCGCGGCGGGGGCTGGAGTTCGATCGATTTGGGGATTTGGAGTTGCGACAGTGGGCGGCGCTCACGAGGCTAGGGCATAGGCTCGGCGCGCGCGACTTGATGATGAAGAGGGGAGGTCGCGCGAGCTCGCGGCGTCGATGGGGAGAAGCAATGATGGCGGCGGCAGCTCGCGCGCGATGCGAGGGGGATCGCGATGCAGTGGTTACTGATGGAGGCTGTGGCGGCGGCGTCGTTTGGTTGGGGTTCGTGTCGCGTCGCGATGTGGTGGCGGCAGCATTCGAGCGGCGGTGGCGGCGCCTGTAGTTTCGATTTGGGGATTCTCGCGTGGGCTGTTGGTGGCTCGGTGACGCAAAATTTTGGTGGCGATGCTCGTGTCAGTGGAAGCTGTGAGGTATACCTGAATTTTTCCGAAATTTATTCGTCAAATTTTATAAAAAAAAAAAAGAAAAGAAAGGAAAAATGCAGTAAGTTGAAATGCAGATTTATATATATATATATATATATATATATATATATATAAAGAAAATTTATTTATATAGATAAAGCTAATACGTTGGATATTATTTCAATTATCATAAGGAGAAAAACAGTAAAGTCTTAAAATTTATAAAGCAGGAAAAAAAATAAAATAAATAGACTTATAGACATTTTGATTTATTTATTTGATTTAAAAAAAAAATTAAATTATATTATAGAAGTACTTTGTTTAGTTGCCAAATTTATTTTTAAAGGGGAAATTTGTTAAAAATATAATTTTGGGTAAGTAAAGAATTTTAAAATACATATAAACCATTTTAGCAAGTTTGTATGTTTTAAAATAATGATACAATACGATAATATACATATTTACATTTTTAAAATCTATTAGTTTAAAAATAATAATAATAATGTATGTAGATATGTGTAATTGATTTGGTTATTAAATGGATTGAAATTCTAAAATGTCAATTAATTTGTTTATTTACCAATTTAATTATTTTTAGTGTTAAAAGATTTTAAAGAAAATTTTTAGTTCAAACTATTATATTGGAAATAAATTATTAGTTTAAACCCAAATCGTGAGCCAAGTTAAATAAATCTATTAAACGGAAATTTATTATTCGATTTATTTCGAATATTAATCAGTTGCATAAAAATGTTTATATAAGGTATAAATCAAGAAAATCAAGCTGGAATGGGAAAATGGACTGCAAAATAAAAGCTAAGGTGAGAACTTCTCACTCAAAAGGGTATTTAGAATTTTAAATAGTTATATTTAAAATTTGTTGATTGATTGAATTGTTTGCCTGATTGTGATAGTAGATATTTTAGGATATATCTATATATAGCAATATATATATATTGGCATATGTATATATTGCAGTTGATTGATTTCCCGCCTCGTATAGCGGATGAGACCCTATTGCGCCGTTAGTAAGCGGATAATATTTTATAAAAATCCCATATACCGCGATATTCCACCTCGAAGTGGAATGGGTATTGTGCTAACTCTTTGGATGCAGGGAAACAGGTTGGAGGGATCCAACTGGACCCCTCACAAATATTTATTTGATTATAAATATTGTGATGATTATTGATTATCATATCGATATATGATATTTGTTGCCATGATTGAATGTTGGATGCTGTTGCATCATCGGATTCATTTTTAAAGATAAAAATAACGATTTTGAATTATTAAGGATTTTAAATTGATTTTTCCAAAGTATATGTTTGATTCATTTTATTTAAATTGAAATTTAAATTTTTAAACTATAGGAATTAATATTTTTGAAAAAAATATAACCAAATTGTTATTTTTGAGATAAGTAGTTGATAAATTTATGAAAGGGGTTAAATTTGGATTTTTGAAATATTTTAATGGGTTTATATATAAAGACTTATAAAGTTGATAATTATAACTTAGAAATATTGGAATTATGAACCAAGCTCTTATAAGTATTAAAGTGGAATAAAAAATGGATTTTTATAAGTAAATCGAAAGTTTTAAATTTATAAAATTGTGAAGTTGTAAACTGGATAGTTTTGAAAAATAAAAGATTATAAGTAAAATTTCTTATAAATCGGACTTTGGCATTTAAAAGAAGTAGAAATGGAATTTGTTGATAAATTGGTTTTTATAAATAGAAGTTATAAAATTATAAATGGGATTTATAAACGTTGTTTTATAAATCCGAAATTGAATTGAATGTGATAAGTTGGAAATAGGAAAATATAAAAGAATCTTTAAAAGTAATAAGATTTATAATTTGTAAAAGTTTTAAAGGAACGAGTTGGGTAAATAAATGAACTATAAGTGTTTAGCTTATAATATAGACTTTGGTATAACATTGAGTTATATTAATTGAATTGGATTGATAAAGAAAATTTATAAATCGAAGTTTATAAAAAGGAATAGAATTTATAAACATTGTTTATAAATTCGTAATCAATTGAATTTGATAAATTGAATATAGAAGTTTATTAAAGAAGTTATATTCACGTTTTGAACGGTGAATATATTATTAATAAAAATGGATATTTTGGAAAAGAATGTTTTAAATGAAATTTGAAACGATTTAAAGATGTTTTAAAATGCATTGAGTATCGAAAACATAGATTTCAACATTCATTGTTAAAATAGACGTTTTCGAGAAATAGAAGGAAATGAAAACATAGATTTCAACATTCATTGTTGAAATAGACGTTTTCGAGAAAATAAGGAAATGGTGGACTATAACACTGTTGTTATAGTAAATGATTTCCGAAAGGAAATGTTTTGAATAGTACTGGGATTTATATATCTAATTTAATTTCGAATCCCTATACTAGTGTTTTTGGGTTGTCGTAATGATGTTTTACGCAACAGTCGTTTTGACCCAATTAAATGTGAATAAAAGAATGATTTCCTTAACGAATGAAATATATACTTAACTATGAGTTAAGTATATTGAATATTTTCAAATTGTTGAAAATGAATAAGTTTTTTTTTTGAATTACTTATTATTAAATAAGTATGGAATTACTTTTCCAATATGAAATGGAATGATTTTTAAGAATTTATCTTTTTAAAGATAAATTGGAATTTAATAATTAAAATCTATTGAAACTGTAAATCAATAGAAAATATGACATATAAATTCACTATGGAATTTATAAATGGAAAGGGAAAATTTGTTTCAAAATAAATATGGATTTATTTTTGAAATATGGAAATTTTATATCTAGTATAGATATTTTGGGAAATTAAATAATTTGGAAAATTATTTGGAATCTGGTGATGTGGCGCATCTTTATTGATAGTTAAATAACCGACTATCAATATTTACCCTTGAATGAGTAATTGTTGTGATTGCTTGAACTGGATGCCACACTTATTTTTAAAAATAAGCGCTCACTATTCGGATTAACCGGGAAAGGACCATGGGGTCGTATAACCCACTCCGAATATGTGATACGTCGTTATGAATTGCATTTGAAGACCGGTGTTGAAGACCGGATATTTGTGAAAACGGATGGATTACCGTCGAGTTACTCTGCATCGGCTGATCTCCGATATAGAGGTTTATCACCCTTAGTGACGGGATGTCCGGACGTGATTAATGAATATTCGGATTGCAAGGGCTTCTTTGTAAGTGCCTTCGGTTCTGTTCGATCCCGGAACAGACTTGTATGGATTGTATGCCTGACATTACAATTTGAGATATAAAGCCGATTTCTTTCAAATATATTTCTGTTGGTGGCGGAGAATTTATTCTTTGCTTAACACCCTTCTTTGAGACGTATGTGCTCAAAGGTTATATAGTTGAAGTTATCAGCGATATATTCCCAATTTGGTAATGTGACATGCTGAGTGATGCTGAAATGATCATTATGTTGATTATTTGTGATAGGATCGTTTATTTGATCGTCTATCCTTGTGATCATTGTGTTGATCATTTGTTGACCCAAAGCATGGCTTTTGTATAAAGTATGTTTTTGTGGACGTGACTTCGTCGAGCCTCACACCCCGTGAATGGTCAAAACAGGAAAGAAGCAGCAAGGTTATGAGGGGTAGCACCCTTTAGGATGTGTCCATTTCCTTCTGGAAAAGGGTAGTGTCATGGTATGGAGCCCAGATACTTACTCATGTTGAAAACACTTTATGATTGTGTGAATTGATTACGAGCGCTCGGTGAAAAGGTCCCAAAGGACCGGGGGATGGCATATTCGGTCAGTTGTTACTCAGTTAGGAGTAACCCGGCCTTGTGTTGGTAGAGATCCGGTTTGGTTCTCGGGGATGTCCATCCAGAGGCATTCTCATGTGGCAATGGGAAGTTCCTTGGCCTGATCATTCGTTGGAAATCCAAAGAAACAATACGAAACTTGTACGGTTTTAGTTGTATAACCTGCTATGGAATGTGGCGGTAACCTGCTATTGAACATAGTTAGCTATAGTAGGCATACGATAATGGTCGTATGTTGGCTAAGATTTATATTCTACTTTCGAAAGGATTTGTTATACATTATGCACTAGTAATAATATCAAATGTTATTTTAAATGCGTATCAAGCATCTTTGACTATCATAAGGAGAAATCTCCTCCGATTCTGCGTTTGCATGTGTGTGTGTGCGGGAGGCCTTATGGTAGTCTCATTTTTTAAAAGCATTGCGAATTGATCTAAAAATATTCTTCGATTTTGATTTTTAAAGTAAATAAACTGTTTTGAGTTCTCACACCAGTCACATGACTGACTCGGAGTTTATTGTTTTCCTTCCTAAACTCTGGGTGCCCACAAATTTCCACACGGGCAGTTAAGAGTTAGGTTTATCAGGATATTCTGGATATTCTGGAGTTGCTGGAGGCAAGCTGGATGGCATGGCGTATTACTAGTTTATATAGTATTTCTTTTTCCGCTGCACTGTTTATGTTGTATGTTGTTGTACACTCTGATGATATGATGTAATGAAATGAAACGAAATGTAATAACTGATATAGTTCTTTGTTTAAAGATTATTCATCTATTATTATATGTTGTTCCGCTGCGAATTGTGAGATTCTGTTGTTGTTCTGTTGTTTCTTCCTTTCTGTCCGTTCTATTTTAAAATTCTTCTATCTTCTATTTTAAAAAATTTCTGTTTTCAAATTTCTTTTCTCCCTCTATTTTCTATCTTCTTTTATTTCTTTTTCTTTTCTTTTCTTTTTAAAACCCATAACATCTCGGTTTTCGGCCTTTGATTTCTCGGCAGTCGATAAAGTGAGTGTCGATGTCGAATTTTCGAAAGTCGAAAATTCCCGGGCGTTACATTTGGTATCAGAGCTGTTGGTTAAGCGACAACCATGGCTCTGTTGGGTATTACTCATTAGAGATAGAGTCAGTAGTACTCTAGAATGAGTTTGGGTGTAATAATAGATATGAGCGCGTATTTGTTAGTGAATATAAAATTTGTTTTATATTGTGATGATTGGTTTGTTGAGTGGTATATGAACCTTCGTCGGCGCAGCCTCGAAACTGAATCGAAGGGGTTTCTAAACACTTGAATAGAACAATTCGACACAATATTGTTTTAAAATAGGGTAAATGAAATAATTTTACCCAAAGTTATTTTTGTATATAAAAGAAGTGGTTTTCTATTAAATATTATAGTATATGGATGTTTGGATGTTAGGAGATGATAATATTAAAATTATCATTGAAATTGAATAAGAATTTAAATCATAACTCCAAGGTTAAATCCATATATATAAATAGAATTTGTGAATATAAATTGTTACTGAATTTATAAATGAAAATGGAATTCCAAGAAGATAATTAAAATTCATTAATGGAATGGAATTAGTAATAATGAATGTATAAGTGAAATTTATAAATCGAAATGCAAATAAGTTGATAACTTATAAAATATTCGAAATTTGATTGGAATGAGATTCTAATTGAAATGAAAATTTTGTGAAATAAATAGATTGGAACTTGAATTTGTAAGCAAATAAGGCTGGAACGAATTAAATTTAATGATTATGAAAGAAAACAAATTTGAGTTGTATGAATTGGAATTTGTAATAAATTAGTAATTGGAACTAATTTAAATAGTGTAGTTGTGAATGAATGATAGTTAACATAATTCAATATTCATAATAGAATTGAAATTGTGAATTGAATTCAAATGAAATTTGAAATGCAAAATTGAATGAAATTGAATATGCAACTTCAATAGTGAAGTAAAAATGGTATAAGAAGCATATATTGAAAATTTGTAATGAAATTGGCAAAATGATTTGAATGTTGGAATTGGATATCATTATTAAGCAGGATATACAGGTGTATAAATGAAATTGGAACATTGATTTGAAGAAAAAATTGAATTGCTCGACAAAAAGGTACGTATTTCAATTTTAGTATGGGATTTGATGACTTTCTTCTCTAGCCACTTGGCTTTTCTCTTTTCTTTTTGATTCTGAGGGGCCGTGGTGCCATTTTGTAGTCGTACCGATCGAGCCGCGCAAAGGAAACGCTGGCGAAATTTTTCGAAAATTTAGGGTGTTAGAAAAATTTTGAGAAAATTTGAAAGTTTAAAATTTGAATTTGAATTTAAATTTAAATTTTGAAGTAAACAAAGTTGTTTTGAACATATAAGTGAAATTAGAAAGTTAATTGGAATGAGAATGGATCTTTAATAAAAAGATTTAGGTTAGTAAGTTGATAAAACTATTTGAATTGTGAAAAATAATAAACGATTTAGGATCATTCTTCCTTAACTTGCAATTTCGGGACGAAATTCTTTTAAGGGGGGAAGGTTGTAACGACCCAGAATTTTGAACAATTTAAATTGAAAATATTTAATTTATTTTAAATATTTAAATGATGGTTTAATCTGAAATTTCAATATAACTTTGAAATTGGCTATTAAATTATAAAATTTAATCTATTGAAAGTGAATAAAAATTTAAACCTTCAATTTTAAGCTGATTAAAATTATTTCAAAGGCTTATAAAACTTATATTGATAATATTAAAGATATTAGAAGCTTCAGATTTGAAATTAATAGTGAATTGATCAGTTTTGAATTTATATCGTTCAAATCGATATTTAAAAATAGTCGTTTTTCATACAGTCTCGGAATTCGACGAAACCAGTTCCATTGGGTCTGTAACGTTGAATTATTGCCGGATTTCAAATTTCGTATTTTTCGGAGTTGATATGCGAACACGCGGTGAGAAAACGTATTGGAATTTAAACGAATTCAATTTAAATTTAAAAATATAATGGGTCAAGATCATTTCAAATCACAACCACCCTATTTATTTTTTTTATAGCAGACCTACCCTGTAAAATCGCATGAGTATGCCGAGAATCACGTTTCTTTTTCTTATAAAAAAATCGTATAGCCTCTCTCATATTCAAAAACAAAAGAAACGAGTTTGCAATGCAGTTCGAAAAAAAAAAATCAAACTCAAGAAAAACAATGGCCGCAGCCTGATAAAGAAAAAAAAAAGATTTTCACGAACGAAATTTCGTTCGAATTAGTCGCGTGGATCTCGAATTGGTCGCGTGGGTTCGGGGTTGTTCGAGGTAGCTCGATGCCGAGCGCAGTGGAAGCAAGCGCGGCGGGGGCTGGAGTTCGATCGATTTGGGGATTTGGAGTTGCGACAGTGGGCGGCGCTCACGAGGCTAGGGCATAGGCTCGGCGCGCGCGACTTGATGATGAAGAGGGGAGGTCGCGCGAGCTCGCGGCGTCGATGGGGAGAAGCAATGATGGCGGCGGCAGCTCGCGCGCGATGCGAGGGGGATCGCGATGCAGTGGTTACTGATGGAGGCTGTGGCGGCGGCGTCGTTTGGTTGGGGTTCGTGTCGCGTCGCGATGTGGTGGCGGCAGCATTCGAGCGGCGGTGGCGGCGCCTGTAGTTTCGATTTGGGGATTCTCGCGTGGGCTGTTGGTGGCTCGGTGACGCAAAATTTTGGTGGCGATGCTCGTGTCAGTGGAAGCTGTGAGGTATACCTGAATTTTTCCGAAATTTATTCGTCAAATTTTATAAAAAAAAAAAAGAAAAGAAAGGAAAAATGCAGTAAGTTGAAATGCAGATTTATATATATATATATATATATATATATATATAAAGAAAATTTATTTATATAGATAAAGCTAATACGTTGGATATTATTTCAATTATCATAAGGAGAAAAACAGTAAAGTCTTAAAATTTATAAAACAGGAAAAAAATAAAATAAATAGACTTATAGACATTTTGATTTATTTATTTGATTTTAAAAAAAAAAATTAAATTATATTATAGAAGTACTTTGTTTAGTTGCCAAATTTATTTTTAAAGGGGAAATTTGTTAAAAATATAATTTTGGGTAAGTAAAGAATTTTAAAATACATATAAACCATTTTAGCAAGTTTGTATGTTTTAAAATAATGATACAATACGATAATATACATATTTACATTTTTAAAATCTATTAGTTTAAAAATAATAATAATAATGTATGTAGATATGTGTAATTGATTTGGTTATTAAATGGATTGAAATTCTAAAATGTCAATTAATTTGTTTATTTACCAATTTAATTATTTTTAGTGTTAAAAGATTTTAAAGAAAATTTTTAGTTCAAACTATTATATTGGAAATAAATTATTAGTTTAAACCCAAATCGTGAGCCAAGTTAAATAAATCTATTAAACGGAAATTTATTATTCGATTTATTTCGAATATTAATCAGTTGCATAAAAATGTTTATATAAGGTATAAATCAAGAAAATCAAGTTGGAATGGGAAAATGGACTGCAAAATAAAAGCTAAGGTGAGAACTTCTCACTCAAAAGGGTATTTAGAATTTTAAATAGTTATATTTAAAATTTGTTGATTGATTGAATTGTTTGCCTGATTGTGATAGTAGATATTTTAGGATATATCTATATATAGCAATATATATATATTGGCATATGTATATATTGCAGTTGATTGATTTCCCGCCTCGTATAGCGGATGAGACCCTATTGCGCCGTTAGTAAGCGGATAATATTTTATAAAAATCCCATATACCGCGATATTCCACCTCGAAGTGGAATGGGTATTGTGCTAACTCTTTGGATGCAGGGAAACAGGTTGGAGGGATCCAACTGGACCCCTCACAAATATTTATTTGATTATAAATATTGTGATGATTATTGATTATCATATCGATATATGATATTTGTTGCCATGATTGAATGTTGGATGCTGTTGCATCATCGGATTCATTTTTAAAGATAAAAATAACGATTTTGAATTATTAAGGATTTTAAATTGATTTTTCCAAAGTATATGTTTGATTCATTTTATTTAAATTGAAATTTAAATTTTTAAACTATAGGAATTAATATTTTTGAAAAAAATATAACCAAATTGTTATTTTTGAGATAAGTAGTTGATAAATTTATGAAAGGGGTTAAATTTGGATTTTTGAAATATTTTAATGGGTTTATATATAAAGACTTATAAAGTTGATAATTATAACTTAGAAATATTGGAATTATGAACCAAGCTCTTATAAGTATTAAAGTGGAATAAAAAATGGATTTTTATAAGTAAATCGAAAGTTTTAAATTTATAAAATTGTGAAGTTGTAAACTGGATAGTTTTGAAAAATAAAAGATTATAAGTAAAATTTCTTATAAATCGGACTTTGGCATTTAAAAGAAGTAGAAATGGAATTTGTTGATAAATTGGTTTTTATAAATAGAAGTTATAAAATTATAAATGGGATTTATAAACGTTGTTTTATAAATCCGAAATTGAATTGAATGTGATAAGTTGGAAATAGGAAAATATAAAAGAATCTTTAAAAGTAATAAGATTTATAATTTGTAAAAGTTTTAAAGGAACGAGTTGGGTAAATAAATGAACTATAAGTGTTTAGCTTATAATATAGACTTTGGTATAACATTGAGTTATATTAATTGAATTGGATTGATAAAGAAAATTTATAAATCGAAGTTTATAAAAAGGAATAGAATTTATAAACATTGTTTATAAATTCGTAATCAATTGAATTTGATAAATTGAATATAGAAGTTTATTAAAGAAGTTATATTCACGTTTTGAACGGTGAATATATTATTAATAAAAATGGATATTTTGGAAAAGAATGTTTTAAATGAAATTTGAAACGATTTAAAGATGTTTTAAAATGCATTGAGTATCGAAAACATAGATTTCAACATTCATTGTTGAAATAGACGTTTTCGAGAAATAGAAGGAAATGAAAACATAGATTTCAACATTCATTGTTGAAATAGACGTTTTCGAGAAAATAAGGAAATGGTGGACTATAACACTGTTGTTATAGTAAATGATTTCCGAAAGGAAATGTTTTGAATAGTACTGGGATTTATATATCTAATTTAATTTCGAATCCCTATACTAGTGTTTTTGGGTTGTCGTAATGATGTTTTACGCAACAGTCGTTTTGACCCAATTAAATGTGAATAAAAGAATGATTTCCTTAACGAATGAAATATATACTTAACTATGAGTTAAGTATATTGAATATTTTCAAATTGTTGAAAATGAATAAGTTTTTTTTTTGAATTACTTATTATTAAATAAGTATGGAATTACTTTTCCAATATGAAATGGAATGATTTTTAAGAATTTATCCTTTTAAAGATAAATTGGAATTTAATAATTAAAATCTATTGAAACTGTAAATCAATAGAAAATATGACATATAAATTCACTATGGAATTTATAAATGGAAAGGGAAAATTTGTTTCAAAATAAATATGGATTTATTTTTGAAATATGGAAATTTTATATCTAGTATAGATATTTTGGGAAATTAAATAATTTGGAAAATTATTTGGAATCTGGTGATGTGGCGCATCTTTATTGATAGTTAAATAACCGACTATCAATATTTACCCTTGAATGAGTAATTGTTGTGATTGCTTGAACTGGATGCCACACTTATTTTTAAAAATAAGCGCTCACTATTCGGATTAACCGGGAAAGGACCATGGGGTCGTATAACCCACTCCGAATATGTGATACGTCGTTATGAATTGCATTTGAAGACCGGTGTTGAAGACCGGATATTTGTGAAAACGGATGGATTACCGTCGAGTTACTCTGCATCGGCTGATCTCCGATATAGAGGTTTATCACCCTTAGTGACGGGATGTCCGGACGTGATTAATGAATATTCGGATTGCAAGGGCTTCTTTGTAAGTGCCTTCGGTTCTGTTCGATCCCGGAACAGACTTGTATGGATTGTATGCCTGACATTACAATTTGAGATATAAAGCCGATTTCTTTCAAATATATTTCTGTTGGTGGCGGAGAATTTATTCTTTGCTTAACACCCTTCTTTGAGACGTATGTGCTCAAAGGTTATATAGTTGAAGTTATCAGCGATATATTCCCAATTTGGTAATGTGACATGCTGAGTGATGCTGAAATGATCATTGTGTTGATTATTTGTGATAGGATCGTTTATTTGATCGTCTATCCTTGTGATCATTGTGTTGATCATTTGTTGACCCAAAGCATGGCTTTTGTATAAAGTATGTTTTTGTGGACGTGACTTCGTCGAGCCTCACACCCCGTGAATGGTCAAAACAGGAAAGAAGCAGCAAGGTTATGAGGGGTAGCACCCTTTAGGATGTGTCCATTTCCTTCTGGAAAAGGGTAGTGTCATGGTATGGAGCCCAGATACTTACTCATGTTGAAAACACTTTATGATTGTGTGAATTGATTACGAGCGCTCGGTGAAAAGGTCCCAAAGGACCGGGGGATGGCATATTCGGTCAGTTGTTACTCAGTTAGGAGTAACCCGGCCTTGTGTTGGTAGAGATCCGGTTTGGTTCTCGGGGATGTCCATCCAGAGGCATTCTCATGTGGCAATGGGAAGTTCCTTGGCCTGATCATTCGTTGGAAATCCAAAGAAACAATACGAAACTTGTACGGTTTTAGTTGTATAACCTGCTATGGAATGTGGCGGTAACCTGCTATTGAACATAGTTAGCTATAGTAGGCATACGATAATGGTCGTATGTTGGCTAAGATTTATATTCTACTTTCGAAAGGATTTGTTATACATTATGCACTAGTAATAATATCAAATGTTATTTTAAATGCGTATCAAGCATCTTTGACTATCATAAGGAGAAATCTCCTCCGATTCTGCGTTTGCATGTGTGTGTGTGCGGGAGGCCTTATGGTAGTCTCATTTTTTAAAAGCATTGCGAATTGATCTAAAAATATTCTTCGATTTTGATTTTTAAAGTAAATAAACTGTTTTGAGTTCTCACACCAGTCACATGACTGACTCGGAGTTTATTGTTTTCCTTCCTAAACTCTGGGTGCCCACAAATTTCCACACGGGCAGTTAAGAGTTAGGTTTATCAGGATATTCTGGATATTCTGGAGTTGCTGGAGGCAAGCTGGATGGCATGGCGTATTACTAGTTTATATAGTATTTCTTTTTCCGCTGCACTGTTTATGTTGTATGTTGTTGTACACTCTGATGATATGATGTAATGAAATGAAACGAAATGTAATAACTGATATAGTTCTTTGTTTAAAGATTATTCATTTATTATTATATGTTGTTCCGCTGCGAATTGTGAGATTCTGTTGTTGTTCTGTTGTTTCTTCCTTTCTGTCCGTTCTATTTTAAAATTCTTCTATCTTCTATTTTAAAAATTTTCTGTTTTCAAATTTCTTTTCTCCCTCTATTTTCTATCTTCTTTTATTTCTTTTTCTTTTCTTTTCTTTTTAAAACCCATAACATCTCGGTTTTCGGCCTTTGATTTCTCGGCAGTCGATAAAGTGAGTGTCGATGTCGAATTTTCGAAAGTCGAAAATTCCCGGGCGTTACACATCCCGATAAAGTCCCAAGAGCGGGATGATCATGGATTACCCACAACACTCTAGCTCTCATTATGAACTCAGATTTCTTAAATGAATCAAGTGTAACGATTCCTTCCCATAACTGCTTTAACTCGTCTATCAAAGGTTCTAAATAAACATCAATATCCTTCCCCGGTTGTTTTGGCCCAGAAATCAACAGTGTTAACATTGAGAACTCTCTTTTCATGTACAAAGACGGTGGAAGAATATATGGTACTACAATTACTGGCCAACAGCTGTAAGGGTTAGTTAAAGAAGCATTCGGACAGAAACCATCTGTTGCTATTCCAAGCGTGATATTTCATGGTTCAGCAGCAAACAAAGAATCAAAAGAATCTGTAGTTTTCCATTGAGAAGTATCACGCGGATGACGCATTACGGTTGTATCGGACTTGGCATGACCACGCCAGGTCATCGCTTCTGCTATCCATGGTACAGTATACAGTCTTCTCAATCTAGAAATTAAAGGAAAATGTCTTAAGGTCTTTTGAGGTACTTTGGTAGCTTTTCTCTCTTCGTCGAATGATGTCTTATATCTTGGTGCGTTGCAATTTGAATATGAAACTTTGTTCGCATTATCTTTCCAGTACAAGATGCAGTCATTAATGCATGCATCATAAGTTATGTAATTCATCCCAACTTGCTTAATGATCTTCTTCACGTCGGGGTACTTTGACGGTAGCGTGTTACCTTCGGGGAGTAACTCCTTTATGAATTCGAGTAGTGCAGTCACACCACTGTCTGAAAAGCCGTATTGGGTCTTCAAGCTATTCAGTTTGACAATGGCATACAACTTTGTAATCTCTTTTGGACAAGAAGGATACAATGGCTCTGTTGCAGTTGCACTATCAAAAAATGATTTATACGTAAACTGCTCACCAATATTAGCATTATCATGCAACTGACTTGTGGGTTGAAAATGATGGAATCTATCTGCATCATTGATCAAATCCTCCATCCTAATATGTTCGGACTCATCAGTATTTGTGGCATGACTAACTGGTTGTTGTTTTTGCTTCTCCGGTATTCTTTCCCCGTGAAAACACCACACGGTATATGATTGAACAATACCATATCTAAGAAAATAAAAATGAATGTCATTTAATTTGAATGTATCTTCATTTTTGCACCGCGTGCAAGGGCACGAATACTTTTCCTTATTGCCACCGTTTTCAGCAACAAATTTAACGAAATTTCTCACACCTTCCACATATTCTGTATTTCTTCGATTAGATTGATTCATCCATTGTTTGTCTATACTAAAAGACATACTGAAAGAAAATAACAAGAGCTAATAAGAAATCATGGGTAACAATATCTTATGGCTTTCCACCAAGTTCAACTCTAATATTAACTAAACAGATGTATATTCTTCTGATTTCACTTGAAATTTAACATTAGCATCAAACTGTTTCCAAAAAATTTGCCATTACAATGGCGCCATTTTGTAGCACCAAAGTAATGTATATGCATTACCCCTCTCCTGATACTTGGCTTGCACCATTAACAACAATTTTATCCACTTACTAAATATGGTCTCATATTTAGTAAAACAAAATTCATTGCATCAACTTATACCCTAGCAGTCACTATAAGCAGCTATGTCTAACTAGCATGCAGTACAGTACAACATTTAGGCTTTAGTAAATATGAGAATGCACACTACAACACTACTTCTCTTCCATGTTGCAATGTTTGGCTGATGATACACCACACGTACGGGGATGTGTTAGATTATCTCACATTGCACAATTTGTAAAACAAATCATATATAAATGTAAAAAGATCATCCTTTGCATAACCAATTGTTTCTTGGTTCTCTAACACTGCACACTTAAAACATCAAATATGTATTCTGATGGTTCAGATTAGAAGGTGCATCTCTACTTTGGAAAATTGTTAAAGAGTAGTAGATATTGACTATAATCAATCCCCAAAAACTTAATGAAACATCAATCCTAAAAGATGAAGATAATGATGGAACTCAAATGACAGCTTATATGGTAACACTAAACAAACCCATAAGCAAGCATTATAGGGAATAAACTGTTCCTTAACTTGTGTTGCATCCCTTTATTTATTATTCTAAACCACAAATATAAGCATGTAATCTTTTCCTATTATTCAACCATAGAAACGAATGGATTCACCGTGTACAGACAGCCAGTCGTCGATAATACATATAAAGCACTGAGTAGAAACACACATGCTTGTTTTCCAAATAATTTACTGATTTCTATTAATCATGTGTGGATTACAGATTAATTTGTTATCATTGCATTTGACAATCTTTTAACTAAGTTGTGATAAGTCAATTTTCAAGGTGACTGTAACATTCGTCCTAAATTTCTTTTCAGCGACATGGAACAAGCAAAAGGTGGCAAATTTTTGGCCGAGAAGAATCAGAAAATCCTTGGTACATAGTTAAAAGTTTATCTTATCACCATGAAGATATTCACGTTAAATTTGAACCAGGTTCTTCAAGACTTAGCCGAGCAACATATGAAGTTAAAGGTTCTTTTAATTCTACACATAAGTACTGTGACATAACAATGCACCGCAAATACATGTACACAGAGTTTCCATTTCAATTGACAACAAGTATTATTACAAAACAAAGCTTACTTGGCAGTTATGCGCACTCTTCGATTATGCCAATGAAACTCGAGGAACCAAATATCAAAGATACACAGATCTGAGATAATTAAGATTTCAAATTAGATTTTATAATACAAGTATGAAACAAAATCAAATTTAAAATAGAAATCAAATAATTAAAAATGAGTACCCAACCTGGAGTAGGTATTCGATAAATTCACGTTGTAATACTTCTCCGAACACAGATCTGAGAGGGCCATTGATTGGCGTTGAATGAAGGAAGAACTGGTGCAGCTGGAAGGAAGATGAGTTCGCAGCTGGACACGATTAGGTGGAAAGATGGGTTCGCGGTTGGATGGAAGATGATTTCACGATTAGATGGAAAGATGAGCGGGTTGAAGCAAATCGAATTGGTGGAATTGGTTTTTTTTTTTTGATTTAGGTTTTCTTTTCGTTGAAAGAGGACGAAACGAATATCAAAGGAAAGGAGGGAAGGAAAAGTGACGGGCCAATTCTTTTTGGCTCCCAGCGAATATTTGGCACAAAATTAGCGCCATTATTTGCCACAACATTTACGACGGTTACAAACCGTTGCTAATTAGCCATGGTTGAAAACCATTGCTAGTTGGAACGAAGCGCGCCAAAAATTATGGCGCGAAAGGCTGAAATTCACTGCCATCATTTGTCTCCAAAGAAGCTACGGTTAATAACCGTTCCCAGTTAGCAACGATAAAAAAACGTTGCTAACTGAACCAAGACGGTGATTAACCGTTTCTAAATGGCAACGGTTAATAACCGTTGCCAAATGCGCGGATGGTTAGTTGCAAATCTCAGTATTTGGTGTAGTGTGTTTGC
The DNA here is from genome assembly GCA_030765085.1 of Allium cepa. NCBI lineage: Eukaryota > Viridiplantae > Streptophyta > Magnoliopsida > Asparagales > Amaryllidaceae > Allium > Allium cepa. The sequence goes on from CM060946.1 coordinate 79,375,926, forward strand.
CTTCTCCTTACAACCAATTTTCATGTTGGAGCCTCAGCTTGAAAATGCCTCAAAGGGCTCCGATCGATTCGAGTCGTGGGATTCAAGGGAATTTGAATTGAAAAGTTTTGAACCAGCCTGACGTAAACGTGGTTCTTAAAGGAAAGGGGGTATGGTACGAATAGTGAAAAGTATGGGTAAGGGTATGGCAAAGTGATGGCAATAAATATTATATATTATTTTATTTTAAATAATAAACTCTACACATTCGAAAAATCTCAAGCTCCAAATGAGACATACTGCCGAGCATTCTATATGTAATACCCCTATTTTAAACACAATGGAACTAATATCGAGATCCAATTCCATCTTATATAGAAGATAGCTTTCCAAACCCAATTGTTATATAAATTTCAAAAAATAAGTTCTAAGCGTTTCAATCTCGCACGCCCAAACGATACGTCTAATCGCCATGAAATTCAATGGCATATAATAATTCACTACTATAGATCTAATGAAACCAGTTTCATCGAAATCCAAGAACGTGCCTAGGAAGGCTATTTTATACAATAAATAAAATAAATTATTATCAAAAATCAGTTTAATCACTTTTAATTCCAATTTAAAAGTTTACTATCTTCATTTTTATTTAAATAGAATTTAAATAACCTTTCGAAATCATTTTCATTCATATTAAACTCAGGATTTAATGTTTTAAACAATTCCAAATATTAAATGTAACAGCTTAATTGTCAAATAAATCGCAATACTTGAAATTCAAGCTATTCAACTTATAAATTTAACTTTTCCATATTTAAAATCAATTAAATCTTCCAAATTCAAACGACTAAAATTCCGGGTCGTTACTGTAATCCTTTTTAGAAGGGTGGCTCTAATTAAAACGTGGAAAGGAATGTTTCAGTTTAGGGATTAGTAGTTAGAAATATGAACATATATATACACATATACACACACACACGCACATACATATAAATATACATATACATGTAACATCGCTTACCGATTAAAAACAAAAATATATTTATATAGCGTAAAATACGTCGATACTTGCATTAGTTATAATTAGGACATCTATCTATAAATAGTGTAGAAAATTATAGGATTAGGAGGTGTAGATGGTAAAGAGATAGTAACTCCAAAATTAATGGAGCAATAAACGTGCAGTTAATAGGGAGTTGCAGGAGTTAAATAGTGACATAAATGTATTAATGAGACTGGTTAAAGAATTTATTATTACATTTATCGGGAAATGAATAGGCATAATAGGTTGAATTAGAACGAATAAATAAATGACATTATAGATGATCCAATTAGAATAGTAATGACTATTTATTACATAAAATTGACATTCATGGAATATAGCGTAAGCGTATAAGATAAGAATTAAATACGGGAAGGCAATATAATTTCCATAGTGGGAAATTATATAGCCTTAGTTATATGTTTGGAATGAACTTGAATTAGTGGGCCTAGCCCATCATTTGAGCTTACGTTGGTTGGTTTAGTTTAGTGGGTTGGGATGCGAGGTCAGTAGAGTTACACAACATAAGTATGCCCTTCACCTAGAGGCTACCATCAATTATGTACACTTACTACTGATGTGAGATATATCCAATCATAGGACCCGTGGAAAAGGGACGTGCGGTAGCGTATAGGCAGGGAAAAATATATCCAAAGGTTCGCCTCAAATTTGAAGTATTATATGACCCAATACTTTTAAGAAAATGAGGTCAGCTTCATTTCTAATAGGAGGTATTAATTAACTAGAGTGGGCATATTTCTTGACTTACATTAGTATAGTCTAAACAGGATTCCGGCTGTAGGAGGTCGGCGGGCCATGTCAGTATTATTGTTGTTGAACTGATATTTGGTAGTAGGAATGGCATATAAGCTATGATGGCTAGCGGTCTTGAGCGATCGGTAGAAAAGACTAGGGTTATGCCCTAATAGATTTTCGCTTCCTACTAGTTCAGAATCTGTATGGGATACGCACAAACCTCAAAGTTTAATTAGATAGTTATTTTTTGTCAAAAGTGGGTTAATTAACCCTTAGACGAGTCTTTGAAATGCATTAGTAATACGGCAATTATACTATAAAACCGCATCTAGGGGATCGGTCTCTATAGCTATAACCGATTGATTAGCGATTACATTATCGGGGCCCACTTTAGGGTTGAGGTATTAAATGGTCGTTAGGCCTGCCTTCTCCCTATTTAGAAGTATTAAGTGACTGGAGTTTTTGGGTTGTACAACGTTTAGACATACATGTGTATAGGCATATATATATATACACACACACATATATTTATATATATAGTCATACATCGAAGGAGTTTAGGTATGTCGTAAGTGCATATAGGATTGAACGGATTAGCCATAAATAATAAACATAACATGTAAATAGGAATCAATCGGCATAAATTATTGTTATGAATAAAGTATGTAAATTTTCCATTCATCAGAATGTTGTTCAAACCCCTTCCTCATTACAACCCACATGATAGATTTAGAGGAATATGCTACTGGTGCAAGATAGAAATGATGGATGGTGAAGTCTTCTCGTTCATGCTTGATGCTGACAAGGCAAGTAAATATCTAAGGAATATTGCTCATTCCAAGGTACTAGCCTCATTCAGTATTTATGTTCTATTATATATATTTTTCACTATGATTTGGTATTAATCACTCTCTGGTATACTTCTATTTATTATAGGTTACCAAAACCAATGATCCGTGGCCCAATGGACTTGGGTTTCGATTTAGTCAAAATTCGAACTAATTAAGGTGCTGGTTGTTATATTTGGTATCAAAGGTTAGGTTAGTTGATCCTAGGAATTAGGATAAGCTAATGGAACGTATTTCTATTTTTACCTATAATCACACACACACACACACACACACACACACAGCACCAAACTTAATGAATTCCAAATATAGAAGTAGTTGCAACCATATTCTAAAAGGATAGATGGGGCAACTATGAGTTGGAACAATAAATAAAGGTAAATTTATACACCACGATTACCACATAGAGTGTAGGATGTACTGTAAGGCGTTGACCAAGAAGAGCATGAGCGTGACATATAGAAGGATTTGTAAGCTAGTTAGTACTTGACTCCTTTATTGGGCCTAGGCTACCTTATGATCATGGATTTCGATGGATTGTCGAATGAAGACGTATGATTCATCCATTCGAATGGGAAGTAAAACCCTATATGTCGTAAGCATCTAAAAGTAAGATGTGAAGAAGGATTGAGCAAGTTCCCATAAGAAGTTGTGCATTAATTGCCATAAGACGATAGCCTGATTTTTGAAGAACATGAGTTAAGAATGAGTAGAAAAAAAGAAAAGTCCAAAAGAAAGGACGATTAAAGTCCATTTTCGCATCCGACCCCATGTGATGGAATTTGATAAAAAGATTTTTTTTTTTTTAATTCTTTCAAACATTTGAATGGGTTTGTAACACCCCTACTTTTTAATAACATTATTCAAGAGATTTAATTAGAATAAATTAAATAGAATAATGTAGTGTGATAAGGGGATTGAGATTGATAAATGAATATTAGTGGCCGTGCTTATTTAAAATGAATATACTTATAAATGGTTAAGTGTTTGATAATTAAACACAAGGGAATTATAGTAAATTGCCACCCCTGTTCATCCCCTTTATACTATTTCCCTAAAACCATTCACGTTCAATTTACCATAAGAAAACTTTTAAACGTAATAAATAAACAGTGGAGGCCGGCCATTAGAAAGAAGAAGAGAAATCAAAGTAAAAGGTTAGGATCAAGCTAGAATAAATCAATCTATAATTTCCTTATCCAATCTAAGGTGAATAATAATCACTACATCTCTATTTTTGGTTTTTTTAATCATATGTTTTCAAATTTAAGGGAAAATTCATTTTTATGATATATTAGATGATGACATGCTTGATTTATGATCTGTTTAGTTTAAACAAGATTGTTTTAAAAAGAAATATGCATGGTTTTAGGGTAAAACCGAGTTTAAATGATTTTTAATGCCATGGAAAAACTATATATTATTAAAAACATGATTTTTGAGTTGGATTTCAATTTTTATATTTTTCTTATAAATTTATTCGAAAATTATGTTAAGAATTTAGGTCTGAAATTTTGATATGTTAGATAACATGATTAAAGTGAATTTTTAGAATTTTTGGGGATTTTCACTAAGTGATTTAGTATGGAAATTAAATTATTTTGAAAGGATGACCTAAATAATTAGTTGTTTTATTAATGGTAAGGGCTTATTTGTTAAAAGTTATTCTATTTTAGATCTGAGAAAATGCAGCAAATATTAGAAAAATAGTTGGAAAGTTTATTCAACCAATCAGGTGTTTACAAGTGGGCGAATTAGTTATAAAAAGTTTACTTTATTTAGCAAAAAAACAGCATTTTGCTCAGAAAAGTGGGTTCCGCCTTCTTTAAAAGGAGCTTTCGACCCAGAGCTTCCGCCTCCGACCTAGTCGAAACCCTCTACCACGAAACCAATACACATGGTATCACTTAGTTGGTACGCAGTGGATTGGGGAAAGGGGGAAGGTAAGGTGTCGAAACAAAACTTCTGAAGGTGTCGATACCTTTGTTTTGTTTTTACTAAAGGGTTTCGAAGCAATCGAAACCAATGGTCGTGAAAGGGTATTTCAAAAGAAGCTTTCGAAGGAGAACCGACGCATTTGTTTTTAGTAAGTAGCATTCGAAGAAGTTGCTAATTTTTTAAAGTGATGATTTTGGAAGGGGAAGTTTCGAGCAAATCGAAACCCTTCTATGATTTTGATGTCTTTCGATGGTATTGAAGATATCAATGTTGTCGAAAGGTGTTGTTTAATTCTATAAATATAAGTTGTTTCCTACTGCTTTCGAAAGGGGTTAGGGGTATCGAAAGCAATGGTTTCGGAAGGGGTTTCGAAACCAACATTCAATTGTTTTATCCAAATGTTTTAATGCTTTCGAAAGGATGGCTTCGACACCATCAAGCTTCCTCAATACCTTTTTGAAATAAAGAATAGTTTCGAAAGAGATGCTTTCGCTTATGTTCGCTTTGGCCCAAAAATATTAGCTTAAATATAAACCCAATGGTTTTGAAAGGTATTGGTTTCGAAGGGTAGCCTTCAATGATTTTGAAAGAGGTATTTTTGAATGGTTTCGAAGCCATGCTTCTTTACTTATATGATAATACTTTAACACGGTCGAAAGTTTTCGAAAGAGATGTTTTAAAGTATTCGAAAGGTAGGAGCCTAATGTTTTAAAGATAGAATTTAATGCTTTCGAAGGAGGTTATCTAATGAAATCGAAAGCAAGGTATCGAAGGTGTCGAAAGGCTTTTTAAACCCAAACTCATTTTTAAAGGAAAAACCCATGGCTAAATATAGGAGTTTTGAAAGGATTTCAATTATGTAAATTTGAAGAAGTATTTCCCTGATAAAAGTATAGGTGGAACGGGATTAACCATGTTTTATATGTAAGTGTTTTTGGGGATATTAAACCCACGGGAGTGGTGTTGTTAAGTTGTTATGTTTGCTTCTTCAAATATGAATATATTCATATGATAAGGAACCCTAACTGTATTTTGGGGATAAAGGACTGGAAGAACCAGCTAGGTTAACCCAGTAGTGAATATAAATTGATTAAACTCCTAAATGAGTAGACTTGCATCCAACGAGTCAGGGAGACCAAAATATAGGATGCCTAAATCTTGTAGATGTCCGGGAGACAGTTCATAGTAAACCCATGAAAACTATGATTAAGAAATTATTAGGGTAACTAACAGGTTCATAGTAAACCCATGAAAACTATGTATTAAAGATGATTGGCAGGGGCAATTGGTTTGTAGTGAAACCATAAAAACTATATTCGGATTAAGTATTGACATCAGTCAAAAGGTTTCTAGTCAATCCATGAAAACTAGGATAAGAAAGAAGTTATTGTATCAGTCAAAAAGTTTCTAGTCAATCCATGAAAACTAGGATAAGAAAAAAGTTATTGGAGGCATTAGTAGGTTCCTAGTCGACCCATGAAAACTAGGCTAAGAAAGGAGTTATTGGAGTAATCCATAGGTTCCTAGTCAACCCATGAAAAAAAGGATATAAGATGAGTTATTGAAATGACCAATAGGTTCAGGGGAACCCATTAATTAATTCAGTTAATTGGCAGGGGCATATAGGTTATTAGTGATCCCACGAAAACTTTGAAATAGGATAGGGTGTCCATGAATTATAAAAAGTTTATTAGTAAACCCATGAAAACTAATAGGTAAATTGTGACCCTAGAAACTATAAATATGACAGGGAGTCAACTAAACCGAGGAAGGGATATCCAAATGTTTGTATGTGTGCATATCATCGTAATATTTTGAAATGCTATGTTTTAACTATTGTGGGTGCAGGAGCACGGTATATGGTTTTATAAAAGGTTTTAAGATATTAGTGAGGGGAAAACTCATTCCGCTAAGCAATGTGGTTTCACCAAATATCTAAATGGTTGAGATGTTAGATTATTATTCATACTAGGCTTTATGTCTGACTCAAAGTTTTAGTTTTTCCCTTAAACTCTTTGGTACTCAATTGATTTTGAGCAGTTTGAGATTTAAGGTTTTTAGGTCCTCTTCTTAGACAAATAAAGGTTCTGGTGGCATGCAAGAGGCAGCTAGTTATTTAGAGTTATTTTTTCCGCTGTGTATTTTGGATGTAAAAGAAGACTTATTAGCCTTATTACATACTATAATAAACTAAAGGGGCATCTTCATATGTCGCTCTTGGCGTATGTGCAATAATTACATTTTTCTGAATGTGGTTAACGTTTTTGGGATTATGTAATTAACATGAAATGTTTTGAATGGAATGTGAAAATGTCTTTTTAATATGTTAATTTTTTTCCATATTCTTGTGATTTTGTACCAATATATCTAACGCCGCCGTATTTGGTCGTCGAGGATTAATAACTATGGATGACTGCAGCATCCGTAGTCGTTAGTTTTGGGCTTCCAATTAGGGGGATGTTACAGGGTTTTTCAAAAATATTTATTGGAAAGTAGTAGTTTTGAAAAGCAAGGAAATTTTGAAATTACTAGTTTAAAATTGGTTGAGTCAAATGTTTTTGATTTAAAGGTTTTTTGGTAAAGGGATTTTTCATCCTATTTTTGTAATTTTGAAAGTTTTTAAAATTCTTTCTAAGAGGTGGATAAATGGAAACTGTACTTGATTGAAATGAGGTAAAAACAATGGTAAGAATGCCAGATAAAGAAGAAAGGAGGAATATTCCCGTATAAGGGAAATATGGAGAAAAACAACCGATATATATATATATATATATATATATTGCTTTTCATATTAATAAAGAAAAACTCAATGACTAAAGCAGTAGACGAATGCACTACAATAAATCAACAAGAAAAACGTTAAAAGAGGAAAAGAGCTATGTAGTAGAAGCAAATTAGGTAGGTGAAATATAAATAGTAACGACGCTAGGAAGTTTAAATATGAAAAATGTTAGGAATTTATATTAGAATAATGTTAGTAATCTAGTTAGGAGTGGTGTAGGAACTTCGAGGCAAAGCATCGGAAAAATGGATAAATTCTGTAAATATGTGTAATAATTGTGTGTGATGACCCGGAATTTTTGAGCATTTGAAATTGGAATATCTAATTGATTTTAGATATTTGAAATTTTTATTTTAACTTGAATTCCAAATATCAATATTTAATTGATAATTAAATTATTGAATTAAATATTTTGAAATTGGGTAAAATGTTGAATCTGGAGTTTTAAGCTTGTTAAAAATAATTTGAAGGCTTGTAAAATTTATATTGATACTGCTGAGGACAATAAAAGTGTTAAAATTGAATTTAAAGGTGATTTGTTCAGTTTTAAAAATATATCGTTTAAATTGATATTTAAAAATAGCCTTCCGAGGCACAGTCTCAGAATTCGACGAAACCAGTTCCATTGGATTCGTAATATTGTACTATTTTCGGATTTCAAATTTCGTAGTGATCGGAGTTGTGGTGTGAGCATACGATATATAAACGCGTTGGAATTTATATCAAAGTTCAATATAATAACTGAGTCCAAAAAGCTATTTTCTCCATACAATTGAATTAGCGCTCGAAACCTTTTCCATTACGTTCGAAATAGGGGTATAACATTATAAACGCCTAGTGGCACGCCTCGATAGAAGTTTAAAATTTTAAGTTGCATTCATAGAGAAAAAATTGAATTTGAATTTAAATTGATATATATATATATATATATATATATATATATATATATATATATATATATTTCCTAGTCAACCTTTAGCCGTGATTCTTTCCCCTCAGCTGCCTTTCTTCTTTTCCCATCAGCATGCTCCCTTCGCTATCACAACTTTTTACCTTCTCAGTAGCAGGCATTCAATACAGAAGAAAACACGCACATCTCCTTTCTGTTAAATCACGGTCTCCCCTCCTTCTTGTTTTTAAAAACTCGCGAGCCTATCCTTCCCATTCAAAACATAATTAAAAAAGAAAAAAATTACGACGAATCGAAATCGAAAAGAAAAAAATAAAATAATGGCAGCAGTTCGTACCTCCACGTTTCCTTCGTCTTCCCTAATTTAACTTCCACTTCGTTCAAATCTATTCAAAAGGAAAGGGGGAGAAGTCGAGCATCTCCTATTACCTAGATCGAAGTATCGGTTCGAAATCAAGTCTCGGTATATAAAAAAGGGGGAAATCACAGTTATCTTCTTCCCAATCTCGTTCCTCTTTGAAATCAAATTTGTTCGACCGAAGACTAATCCCAATTCGCTCAGATCGAAGGATTTGGCAAGCTCGTTCGAGGATCGAAGCAGTGTGTCATCGCATGCGATCGGTCAGTGGCAAGGGCTCACGATTTCTAAGAGTATTGTCTTCGATTTGGGAAATTAGTATTAGTTTTGAGTTCGCCGTCGAAGGTGGCAACTTTGGCATGTTTTCTGGGACATACGATCGCCAGGAGCAACGCGACTTTAGTGCAGCCATGCGAGGCTTTGTCTGGTCGCGATTTGATTGAGCGAAGTAGGGTGCCGAGGGTGGGGAGGATGTTGAACGAAGGATTGGGGGAAAGAGCAGGCAGTTCGTCTTTGTGGTAGAAAAGTCTGTTAGGAATTTTTCTTTTTTTATTCTTAGATAAGTAATATATATATATATACATATATATATATATATATATATATATATAATGGAAACAGAAATTTTATAACATTTCAATTTGGAAAGTTTATGTTAAAAAATTGGACTTTTGGTTTATATAGACAAGTATATATGTAGTTTCAAAATAAAATAAATATACATATTTTAATTTACTAAGTTTATTTTAAATTAATGGATTATGGTAATTAACCTGTTTTATCAACTTAAGTAATTATTTCGGTCACTTAAGTGATTTAGAAAAAGGAAATTATTTAAATTAAATTAGACAGTGGAAATTAATTGATCAATTATCTCAAATATTAATAAATCATATTATATTTATACAGGGTTTAAAATCAAGGAAACATGCCAGTTTGGAATGGATTGCAAACAGCAAAATCAAAGGTGAGTCAATCTCACTCATCTGGTTTTAATTTAAATTTAAATGGTTAAATTTAAATAATTGATTGAATGATTGAATTAATTTGATGTGCTATATTATATATAGTAGTATATAGTATATATTGGAGTGATTGATTTCCCGCATTATATAACGGATGAGACCCTATGCGCCGCATAATAGCAGATTATATAAAATCCCATATACCGCATTATTCCACCTTGAAGTGGAATTGGTATTGTGCTAACATCTGTGGATGCAGGGAAACAGGTTGGAGGGATCCAACTGGATTCCTCAAAATTATTTAGACTGTTTATTATTATGTGTTATGAATATTTGATATTCTATGATGAATTATATTGATAATTGGAATATTGAATTGGATTTTTGGAAAAAATATAAGAGTAAATTTTGGAAGTGAAATAATTATAGAATAGAAATAAAAATGAATTTGGTTTTAAATTCCTTTAAACTTATTTTTTAAAATGAGTAATTAATTTATTTAATGAAGTAAATAAAAAGGTAGTTAATTACTGGTAGAGATTAATCAAGAGTGATTAATATTTATGGTTTAAGTAATGATTAATTACTTAATGTAGTTAATTTAGATTAGGATAAATTAAAATGTAATTAGGAATCATTAATTTATATAATTAATGATGTAATTAAAGATTGATTAATTAAGGTTAATTAATCAATAACAAATGATTTATGAGAAATTAATTAATATAAGTAATTAAGGATTAATGTAATTAATTAATTTGTGAAGTAATTAAAGATTAATTATTGTTTTTGGTTAAGAATAATTGATTTGTGTAATTAATTATAGATAGTTACTTGAATGTAATTGAAGGATAATTAATCCAGGGTGATTAATTAAGATGGATAATTAAGGCATAATTAATTAATTGATTTGAATTTAATAAATGTTATGTGAAGGAATCTAAGCGTTTGAGGTGAGTAATTCAATTAGAATTAATTAAATAAATTTAGAAGTGATCAAGCTTTGCTTATGGATGATTGAATGGTATTGGATGCTTTGAATAAGTTGATATCTCTGATATGAAATGTTGTGTATTTCATTTGGATAACTTGGGTTAGGATGACATGAGACTCGAAGAGACCGGGGTCGGGTATTAGGAAATACCCGAAACCACTTCGAATTTTTATAGATTGATATGTGAAATCAATAGGCTGGAATGAAATGATTTAAGTGAATTGGACTATTTGATCTAATTTTTGGTACTTGGAACGTTGATGTGTGAAATAAGTGATGTCTATAACAAATTATGAATTTGTAAATTGATACGAGTTACCCCTGTTTTATATAAGTTGTACGCTTTATATTCCATGTTCGATGGGTTTACTCACGCCGGTTTCCAGCCTGACCCGGGTGTTACTTTGATGTAATGCTCGGGTCAGACCGAGTATTACAGATTTTCAGGTAAGGACTTTCTGGAGCTCAAGAGGCGAGCTGGATGGCAGGAACGTATGGAGTGTCTCCGCTGTATTATAATGTTGTATATCTAAGACATGATGACTGTGTATTTCCAGTGTCGGTATATATGTGCAACTCTAATGTATTATAAATGTATTTGACAGATACAGAGTTCTTTTGTAAACTGTTATTATTTGATATTATATTTTTTTATCCGCTGCGAATGTGAGATGTTGGTGTTTCTATTCTTCTATCTTTTCTTCTTTTTCCTAACTAGCTGGAATTTTCTGGATCGAAAATTAAAATTCCGGGTCGTTACATTGTGCATATCTGTAGAAGTCCCCCTCATGTGCTATTAGAATCTCCACTAAGGTTGAAAGTGGAAATAGCATGAATAGTAAAAAATAATAGAATGGAAGTTATCATTGTCTACTACAGTTTTCATTGTTTAAATATGTTTTTGAGAAAAATGGTTTGGTATGACAATTGAGTATTTTAAATATTTTGAGTTAAAAATCTTACTTTTAAAGAAGTAAGTCTATGTTATAGGAAGTCCTTAAAAAGATAAATTTGATTAGAATAGGAAAAATTTCATGGCTTCTTTTGGAAAACAAGCAAATTTTGAAAAAGGTTTCTAGGGTTATATTTTCAAAGATAAATTTTTTGGATTAGGATCTTCGTTACTATCAAGTTTTATTTTTATAAAGAGTGATGAAAACAAAACCAATTGTTTTTTATATGGAGCAGATAGGGATGATTGCTTAGGTAAGATGAGGTAAAAGTTAAGCCTATGAATAATATAGCTATTGCCGCTATTAAGACCATCTATGGAACTGGTCGATCCACCAACGCAACTACCGCATTAAATCATGTTAAGAAACTCCTCAGGGACTCTCCTAACCTCTACTTTAGCATCGTTAATGTCATTGCATTCTTGGGTCTCGTGATGTGGACCTTAAATTGCCTCATGATCCTGTCCACTAGCTCATTCCATGTCCTGATTGAGCCATTCTCCAGTTGCCTAAACCAAAGCATAGTTATTTTCGTCAAGTACGAAGAAAAACATCTCATCATGACTTCCTTTGATGTCCCCAGCACCTCCATATGCTGAATATACCTCATCAAGTGCACTGTACGATCCAAATTTCCATTAACACCTCCAGTGTTGGTAGTTTGAACCCCGTTGGGTTCTTGGCTTGCCTGATATTTGGAGTGAACGGACTTCGATTGACATCTTCCAGACTCCTATTGGGCAATCCGCCTCTCATTATCCAACATACTAGCTCAACCATCCTTTCATTCTCATCCATTGGCGGCCTCCAAATCCATATTACCAGCCTGCCCCCGACTCTACAAGGGTATTTCAGAACACACTCGTCCGGACTTACATCTGCATTCCAATCTGCATCAACATGCACAACATCGACCATTGGCCTACCGACATCCAAACCAATCTGGCCCGAAGGCATGCCCCAAGCCTAGGGGGTTTTGTATTGACCCCTCTGGGGGGATCGGTGTCGATCCCCTGAAGTTGGTCGAGAGCTTCCCCTGGATGCTCTACTGCAATCTCCGGCCTGTTGGCTCCATTTCCATGCTCCCCGTTCTGATTTTCTGCAGCTCCTACTGCTCCAACTCCTTGATCCAAATTGCTAGTAGCTCCTACTGCTCCTGCCTGTCCAATTTTCCTAAGGAAATTCTGCATCATTTCCTCTTGCCTCTTCATCATCCTCTCCTAGATTGCATCTATCATTGCCTCCATCTTGTTTCTAGTAATGTAGACGGAAGCCCTTGAGGAAGCCTCATGGCTTTCTCCATGGTGAATCCTATCTATAAGCGCTCTCCTTTTAGATTGTCTAACCATTGCTTCCTAGATCCAAGTGTCTAAGCTACCAAATCCGTGGGTGCAAGTAATTTCTAATGAAAGCATGGAAACGTTGACATCAAAAATGGCACCAACCCCAAAATAGTATAAAAGCACTGTAAATCTAATAGCAACTCCCAAACAGAATGAAGAAGAGAATAAAATATGAAGGATATAAAATTAAAACAAAAGGAAATAAACACAGAAAGTTTTACAGTGGTTCGACTAACTCTGACCTACTTCCACTCCGGTAAATTTTCTTTTATTAAACTGTAGAATAAAATTACGGTCCGGATGATAGCCTTATAATAATAATGGAGGAAGAAGAGAGCCAGAAAGATCATCCCAGAATGAATGCGATGCCTGCTGTATTTATAGGGGAAGAGATGCGGAGATCCAACTAAAAACTCGCCTATAAGACCTCGAGACCAAGATCTAGCCCACTAGAGAAAACCGACCCCTAACTCCTCGATTTGAGGGATCGAGCCCGATCGGTCAAGATGGCCATGTAGGGCCCTATGATCGCTCATGTGAGTCCTCCACTATGCTAGCTTCGCATTTCTACAGTTGTTTTCTGATGTTGCCTAGATGAAATTTAAAGTAATCGATCGATTTCTGTTGAGTTGAACCGTCGAGTGAAGTGTCCATAGCATAGTGATCCGATTTGATCCCCAGCCTAGGGGAATGGGTAGGTACCGATCCTCTGCCTAGGGAAAGGGATAAGCACCGATCCATACTTAGGCATTTCTGGAATGTCATTCGTTTGAATCTGTTTGACTATCATCCATAGTCTTTCTTTTACCTGATTCCTAAACGCGACAATCATCCCTCCAGGCTTCCTGCCTTGATAATCACGGAATCTGTTTAGTTAAATCTGCATATATACTACCTGGTCAAAGGCAGATTAACAAATTGATCTACCCACGCAGTTGGGCCATGTGCTCTGTCAGTTATTGGCTTGCAGCCTTCGGTATATAGTAGCACAGCGTGAAGTTCAGGATGCGCTACATGCTATCTGGAACGTGCACAGCTCCTAGTTGATGTAGCTCATGGTTGCATCCTTTTAATGCTGCTTTGCTGTAGCTACCTATAATATTCTCTTGGATGTGCTTTATTTGTACCGTATTTGTGGCTTGAGGAAAAGTGGGCTAAACAATAGTGATGCAAAATGGTACCCTCTAAAGCCAAAAAAATCAAGCAATAATAAAGGTTCTGCCTTTTACATGCTCCCATAAAATGTCTCCTAAATTATCTACATGATTCTCTGAAATTATATCTCAAACTCATTTTTCCATATCTGAACAACTAGTGCCATCGCATAATAGTGGAATTTGGCCGATATAATTTTATACTATTTAATTTACCGCAACAACATAAGACTTTTCAGTATTTTTTTAATTTTCTTACAATGTTTTAAAATATATTGAAAATGATGAATTTTCAGCAAACCGTAATTTTTTTTCCCTGAATTTTTTTAACAAAATTTGAACATGATTATCTAACTAAATAAATTATCTTCTTAGACTAATTTCCAATTAAATAAAATAAATAAATAACTAAATAAATAATAACCTAAACCCGAACCCACCATCCATCCATAGCCCCAACTATGGATTTGGATCTTCCTTCTTCCGAACACGATTCCGGACCGGACATCGCATCCGAAGTTCCAACCCGTTACCAAACCTCCTCTGACGAGCATCGCCGTCTCATATGCGTCACTATTGAAGCTATATCCCAAATCCTTAAAGACAACAAGCTCCCAAAAACCCCAGTTTCTTACTTCGGCGCCACAGTATCCTCCTTGGACCGCATATCACGCGATCCTAATTCGGATTCTGACCCGATAACAGCCGCTCAGCTGTCCGTTTTGTCCTTCGTCATGACTAGGGTTTTGCCTAATACTGTTACAAAGAAGTGGGATATTGTAAATGAAGTGGTTGTTAGGATTTTGGCTTTTGTAGGATTGCGTATTGATGGGGTTAAGGCGGGCGTGAAGTGTTTGGCTCTTCTTTTGAGGGTTCCTGAAAAACGGACCTGGGATAGAGTTGTTGGATGTTTGAAGGTTTTTATTGGATCTGTTATAGACTCCATGCCTAAGGTATAAACTTTTGAAGCATGCCATTTCAATCTATTCTAATATCACGCCATATAACAATTCTGGATTGCAGTTAGGGAGCTTATACGTGTTTGGATATTGAGAATGTCAATTTAACTTGTCTTATGTTTGGAAGGGGTTGGTAGTGGCTAGTTCAGTTACATGTGTAGGCTCATGTATAATTGTATATGTAACCATATTTTGAAAATTTCGGGGCATGAGTTTGTTACCTGTCATCTAGACTAACACATTGTCTAACCATATAACTCATTTATTTGCAGCAAGGCATAGATGGATGATTTAGTTGGATTGAAGTCATAATGTTACTGACTTACCTCAGGCTTATCAAGTGACCCACTCGTCAGATATAAATTTACGCAGACTGGATGTATTGCTCATATAATGGGATTTTTTTTCATTTTGGCCTCGTTTTTAAACATATTATTGCAAATAGTCCAGTTTTAAAACTAATATCCAATATAGCTCTGTTTTGACCAACTCAACATTGATCTGGCTAAAAGGCACTGACGACTTTTCAAAAGTCATCGGTGTAATTTTTTTAAGAGAAAAAACACCGACGACTTTAAAAAGTCGTCAGTGTTTTTGCTTAATTTTTTTTTTAGTTGGCTCCTTTTGAAAAGGCACCTACCAAACTGAAAGAAAAAAATTATACAGACGACTTTTGAAAACTCGCTAGTGCATTTTGACCAGTTCGGCATTGAGCTGCTCAAAACAGTGCTATATTTAATGCTAGTTTTTAAACGAGGCTACTTGTGGCAATAAGTTTAAAAACGAAGCCAAATCAAAAAATATCCAACATAATGTTATAGGTTCCAGAAAACATGTTATGTTTGGGAATACTGAGCTCTTCAGTCATTAGTGTTAGAAAAATTTTGTGTGATTTTTTGTTTTAAGAGGAAAAGAGAGAAGAAATTAGTGGTAAGTGCGAATAGTTTCACAACTTTTATTTTATCATTATTATTTTTTGCGCTTGTATCTATTTAAATACAAGGCTCACGAGATAAAGGTTAGACCCTTTGGACATCAAGATGTATTCATTTATTTTGAGAATGGATGTCAAGCATCTTAACACACGCATGCACGCCGACACCAAAAAGCCAGATTCATCCTTTGGGTTTTGATTCAAAATAATATTATTTTTTGGACACTATATTTAGACCGATATTTCAGCTCAATAAAGAAACCTACAAATATTTTGAATTTGAAAATTCGAAGGAGTGTTTATGGGCGAGAATCTTTAAAGGGTGCATTTTTAAAAGAAAAATTATGACCTTTGGAATGAACAGCTATGATCGTTAGAATGAATAGCCATTGGAGTGAACGATTATGACTGTTGGAGTGAACTGGTATGACTATTCGTTGCCTATAAATAGTCCTGCAATCCCAAAATGAAAATTATTTTTTTTCTTCACTCAAAAATTCTCTTCTTCTCTCTGACCTTTATTTTGTTCTGTTTCAAAAATTATTAAGTTCGTAATAGTGTAGATTATTATCTCGATACACTTGTCCTTGAATTCATTTACAACATAGTTGAGATCGGATTTCAGCTTTGCGGCCGCAGTCGATCAAAGAGTTTAATACTTGGACTTCACTGTGTCTTAAGATTTGACAAACTCAATGCATCCATTTGTTTATCAAACTGTGGTGAAGATATATTGCATCTTAAGGAGAGCACCATTCTGCATGCTTTGGAGCGAATACACTCCCGGAAAATCGCATCACTAATGAAGAAAGAAAGGGATAGAAGAAAAAAAGAAAGAGAAAGAAGAAACAGAACAACATCAGAGAACTCACAGCGGAACAAATAAAATATAATATATAACATAAATATTACACAGTATCATAATACATCAGAGTATATAACTATACAACACATATTAGACAGTTATAAACATCTGTCTAATTCATACAACTCAAGTATACTAGATACAGACACAACATACACAGCGGAAACATAATATATATCTACACGTGGAAGCCTCCTGCTCCATTACTCCTCCAGAATTCGTCAAGCAAACCTGAATCACTTGACTACTCATAATCAAAATGCAGACATTGTCTAGAGTTGTACCTATACTCGAGAAATGCCAACCAACAATTAATGTGACAGTATAAATTTATATTAAGGGTGGGCATAGTAATAACCCATGTGCTAGGTTACTAAAAAATTGCCTCGTTTGTTAGTATAAATAATGGTATTTTTTCAAAATTTAAGGGAACTTTGGTTGTAAAATTATTTTATCAATTATATTTATCAGAACAACTGGTTGACAATTTTGCTTCGGCCCTTGGCAGCC
This sequence comes from Allium cepa, assembly GCA_030765085.1. Lineage (NCBI taxonomy): Eukaryota > Viridiplantae > Streptophyta > Magnoliopsida > Asparagales > Amaryllidaceae > Allium > Allium cepa. The sequence goes on from CM060946.1 coordinate 79,393,216, forward strand.
AAAAGCAAATATGTTTTGCTTATTTCGAAAGTCGTTTTGCTTTGAATAAGTCAGAAAGTTCAAGTGACAAATTTTTAACTTATATGTTAGGAAAATTTTAATTGAAATTAAAATTTTCAAATTTAAAAAATGCAAAATAGTAATAATATGAATTTGAAATTCAATTTTTGAAAATTTTTAATTTGAAATTTAGAGACACAAATTTCAAAAATCAAATTTTGTAATTAGAAATTTTAATGATTCAAATTTTGAAAATTTAACTTTTAAATTTCAAAATTCAAATTTTGCAAATTTTGAGTTTGAAAACTTGAAAATACTAATTTTGAAATTTTGAAAAATCACATATGAAAACACGAATTCTAAAATATTGAAATTTAAAATTTTGGTAATTTTGGAAATTCAAATTTTGAAATTTCAAAATTTGAATTTCATTTTATGAATTAAGAAATTAAGATTTTAAAATTTTACAAAAACAAAATTTGAAATTTCAAAAATTTAAAATTTGAAATTAGAAAAGTTGATAAGTCAATTTCAAAATTTGAATTTTTAAAAAGTTAAAATTAGAAATCTTGAGTTTAAATTTTTGAATTTGAAAATTCTTATTTTGAGAAACACTTAATTATGAAAATTCAAAATTCAAAATTTTAAAAATTCTTTTAAAAGTTGTTAACCTTAGTTCATCCTTGATTTTTTTTTGACTTTTGGTTTTTAAAAGCAAAAAATGCAGCTATATCTGCCTATTCAAAGGGGGCCTTAATTATGAAGAAGTTTTTTTTTGTTTTTTTTTGTTTTTTTCTTAAAAAAAAAGGAAAAGGAAAACATTTCTCTGTGGTCTCTTTTATCTTTAATTTCCTCCTTTGAAAATGTTATATCTGTTAGTAGGAACATTTGATTGAATATTTATTATCTTTAGTACATCATTAAACCTTTTCCGCCAAATGTGTACATGAACAAAAATGGTTAAAAAAATACAAACAGGATTTACATGTGTGAGTGTTAACAATAATTTTCTAGCAGTTAATAAATAAATACAGCTGAATGTGTAAATAAATAAGAAAGTAACTAAGGTTGAGAGGTTATGAATTGGTCAAACTCAACAATGCATTATCTTATGTGACTTGGTCGATTTCTTTGATTTTTAGCTCCATCCAGCTGAGATATTCTAACTTTATTTTCAGTTTCTGGTTATATCGTTTCTGATTTACTTTTTGGTTTTGAATTGGATCTGTTTGAGCTTATCTTTGATTTGAATAAATACAAAGATAATTTTTTAATAATTGATATTCATATGTATGTGCTATAGTATAAGTCAAGGAGTTGTGTGCTATTTTATGATAACATGTACTATAGTGTACTGCAGTAAGTTGTCACCTAGCTATAACACGTGCTTACAACTTCTTTAGTTTCTTTTCTTTTTGTGTGGTACTAAAGGCACTCTAATTTTCTCTTACTAATGCCGTTCCAATTTAATCACAGTCTGTTAAATTTTTACTCTTCTCAATACCATAAGTACATATATTTTTTCATTTCACAATTAATCACAAAACATGATATATAACTGTGCAAATCAAATCCGCAATTAGTTTTTGTAGAGCAGAAGAACACCACGATTAGATTCAATATCTTTCGTATAACAGTAAAGAAATTTGAAAATGGATTATATATAAACATTCAACAATTCTAGCATTTTTGAAACTAGATTTTGTGAAAATTGCAAAAAAATTAAATGCTATGATAATTTTTTTGAATTTCAATATTTTTGGAAGATCCCTTTTTTTAACCAAAAAAATACATAGGATTTGGGAGATTTTTTGAAGCATCTTATTCATGATCATGCATCCATTGTTGGGGAAATTTTGCGGTTCGAGACGAATTTGATAGCGATTGCAAAGAAAACAATGTTGTACTTCCGACTTCAAGGATCTATAGAATAGATTCTTTCAGACAATAGTTCAACCCACCAGGTACAAACGGGTTATAGAACTATTGATTTTCAGGATTCAATGAAGCCCTATAACAGCGTAATCGGATTCAAAGTTTGTACGACTTTGATCCGACCAAGAACACTTTAGAACGGTTTCTGATGATGCAATTTGTAGAGAAAGAGATGAAGAGAAGAAGAAGAAACAAATCTGCAACGTTCCAGCGTTTGCAACACCTTTAGATGTTACAAAATATAGGGTAATGGAAGTGCAGCTATTCGCAACACTTCCTTGGCGTCGTAGATCCGTGCAAGAGGAAGAAGAAGAAGAGCGCAGAGAAGAACTTTTTTTTTGAAACATGTTATGGGAGTCACTATTTATAGTGGTGAAGAGGTGTTCATTCGCGAAGCATCGCGACCATTAGCAACGGTTCGCAACTATTACAAACATATTCAAAAATCAAACATCGCAATCCATTCATATTTGCAACGTTCAGAAAACGTTACAAATTCCCTCCATCAATTCAAATTCTGAATTTCGGTTCTGGGTCCTTAACGGGATTAAATCTGGCCCCGTTACTGTTCATACACGATCCAAAAATATTTTCGGATTCGAACCCGAAACCCGTACCCGAACCCGGCCCGACCAGGTTCGGTTCGGTCGGAAGGACATATGGCGGCGGCGCGCGTGTGGTGTTGCATGACTTCTCTCCTCAGAACAAAGCAAACATGTGGGAGCCCCAAGGCCCCAACATCCACTTGAGAGAGCTATAGTTATACAAGTATAGTCTTCATTTTTCTACAATGTGGGACTTCTCTTCTTCCTCTTTGCTTCTTCTCTTCCAAAACCAAAACCCAAACCCCAAAGCTTTTGAAAATTTTGCAACAATCTCCCCCAATTTTCAAAATAAGAAAATAAACAAATAGGACGGCTGCATCACTAAAGTGATTTCCTACATACCCAAGTGGGATCAAGCCTATGTAGTTCTAAGATCAAGTTTTGCATCATCATGAAAACCAACACATAAATCAAAGGTATCTTTTGGATTTGAACATTTACTTAGTGTAAACTATTCAAAGCCTTATTGAGATTCTATGGTGAACGAATCTTGAACCAAGTATCCCTAATGATAAAACCGGAACAATCACACATGTTGATTTCCTTAGGTAAAGTGTTCTGTATTGCTCAGCACGTTAATGGCCATGTGCTTAAATCTTGGTTCATGAGTCAACTTAGAAAGTGGTCTTACTTTCCTAGGAAACGACCTGATTTCCATACTCATATAGGTAAGTCTCTTAAGGTGTTTCTGCGATACACCTTTTAAGGTTTCTAGACTTATTAAGGATATATCCATCTTTTGTTCTTACAGAATCCAACACTAAATATTATGGGATTATCGATTTAGTGTACCATAATCATTCTCTTAACTTGTTGGTACCCATTGAACTTTGTCTATCCTTTTCAAGACATAAGTTGGGTTTCTGTTAAGGATGATCAACCTTCATTCACGGACCTTAGTCCCATTTCTTGTGACTTTATAGAAACCATTGCCTTTGGAAGACTCTTTGTAAGTGGGTCAGCCAAGTTTTTCTTCGTTTCTATGTTGTCAACAATTATAACTTCTCTTTTGAGTAACTGTCTCACCATTTGATGTCTTAGACTCACATGTCTAGACTTTCCATTATATGTCTTATTAGACACATTGTATATCGTTGCTTGATTGTCACAGTTAATCAAGACTGTTGAAGATGGCTTCTTCCATAAAGGGATTTCCATTAATAAATTCCTAAGCCATTTCGCTTCTTTACATGCATCTGCTAATGCAATCAATTCTTACAACATTGTTGAGTCAGAAATATAGGTCTGCTTCTTGGATGCCCAAGACACAGCAGCGCCTCCTAATGTAAAGATCCATCCAGTCGTAGACTTGGATATGGATTCTACATTGTTCCAGGTTGCATCACTGTATCCTTCTATCACCGCAGGATATCCTTTATAAGATAAACCATATTCAACGGTTCCTTTCAAATAAGCTAAAACTCTGGAAATAGCTTTCTAATTTCGAAACCTGGATTACTCGTAAATCGACACAATACACTTATAGCATGTGCGATGTCTGGTCTAGTACAATGCATAGCATACATAAGACTCCCAATAACACTGGAATACTCTAGTTGAGAGATAGTACGCCCAGTGTTCTTTTCTAATTTAATACCAGGATCTAAAGGAGTTGGTGCTGGTTTGTCATCGTAATGACCATACTTTTGTAGGAATTTCTCTATATAACGAGATTGAGTCAGTAATAACTCCCCCTCTTTCCTAGCAATTTTAATTCCCAAAATTACATCAGCTTCTCCTAGATCTTTCATATCGAATTCAGAAGAAAGAAACTTTTTAGTTTCATTCACACAGGATATATTGGAACCAAATATTAGCATGTCATCAACGCATAAACATATTATAACAATACTATTGTTATCCGATTTTCTATAAATACATTTATCAACATCATTAACAATGAATCCATTTGACAGTGCAACTTTATCAAACTTCTTATGCCATTGCATGGGAGCTTGCTTCAGGCCATAAAGAGATTTCACTAATTTGCAAACTTTCTTTTCTTGGCCTGAGGTGTTGAAACCTTCAGGTTGTTCCATATATATCTCTTCTTCTAAATCTCCATTTAGAAAAGCAGTCTTTACATCCATTTGATGTATGACTAATTTATGAATTGATGCAAGTGCAATTAAATAATGTATAGAAGATATGCGAGCAACTGGAGCACATGTATCAAAGTAATCTACTCCATGTCTTTGCTTATATCCTTTAGCAACTAATCTGGCTTTAAACTTATCAATAGATCCATTTGTATTCAACTTTTTCTTGAATATCCATTTACATCCTATAGGTTTAGCACCAGGAGGTAAATCAGTTAAAACCCAAGTTTGGTTTAACAGTATGGATTTCATTTCATCATTGATAGCTTCTTTCCAGAAATTGGAATCTCTGGAACTCATAGCCTCAGAATAAGTTTTGGGATCATCATCGACGTTCATTACATATTTAGTCACATTAAGGACTTCGTCCTTACTGCCTTCTACACGATATGTAATGTTTCAGGACCATAGTCCTTTTCTATTCTTGCTCTTTTACTTCTTCGTTGTTCAGTACTATTATCTGGTACTGACACTTCCTTGCAGTTTTGAGCAGGAGCATAATCATCGTCATTGATATCATTAGTCATACTAGGTTATGGACTAGATGATCTCAATGGGATCTCAACAGTTTGATTTCTTTATTATATTTAACTTAATCATGTCGTTACAAGAGTATCCCTGTCCAATGAATTTACCATTCTTAGACAATACTAGCTTATCAGACTCATACACCATTTTGAATCCTCCTTTGTTAAGAAGGTATCCAGAGACCAAATTCTTACACATATCAGGTACATAAAATATCAGGTACATAAAATACATTGACTAATGTAAGAAATTTTCCAGAGGTGAGAGGAAGTTCTATAGTGCCTTTTCCCAAAACTTTGCTTGGAAGCTTATTTGCTCCAGTAACTTCGTCGGCTTCTCCTTTATTTTCTTCGTAACTCTTGAAAAGATTACGGTCTTTGCAAATGTGAATGGTTGCTCCAGTATCGAACCACCAATCATTATCATTGCCACTAACGGAGTTTTCCTCTTAGACTACAGCCACAAGCGAGTCTTCGACCACATTCACTTTTTGTTATTTCTTCCACAGACGGCAGTCTGCGGCATAGTGGTCGGGCTTGTTACAAAAATAACAAGCACCTTTCTTTTTGTTGTTGGTTTTGGAATGATTTTTTTCTTAAACTGTGTCTCATTCTTTGGTTTTAATTTATCAGTAATTTCAACATTATTTGCCTTAGAATGGGACTCAGTTTACGGATTATCATCTAGATCGCGTTTACGAGAGTCTTCTTCAATACGAAGATGACGCTGCAAACCGTCTAAATTATAATCCGTTTCCGCATTTTTCATCTTTTTCTTATAATCAATCCAACTATGTGGAAGTCTAGAAATTATAGCTTCAACAACAAAAGATTCAGGGAGATCAATTCCAGCATCTTTAAGTTGATTCACCAATAGTAAGATTTCGCTTACTTGTCCAATTATGGACTTATTGGTGACCATTTTGAAATTCATAAAATTATAAATAAGAAATTTTTTATTACTTGCCTCAGATATGCGGTACTTATTCTCCAGGGCAGTCTAGAGTGCCTTCGCTGTTTCCAAGGTCCTATAAGCATTGTAGACTGGGGTAGATAGCGCATTCAGAATATGGCCTCTGCATAGGAAATCGTCCTCTTTGCGCTTTGTACGTTTAGCCTTTAGAGCATCATCATCTTTATCAGTTTCGTCCGAGATCTCTTCCAAGTTATCTTCCAAAATGTAGAACAACTTGACGGTGACTAGGAAAAATTTCATCGTCTCTTGCCAACGAGTGAAATTATCGCCATCAAAAAGCTCCAATCGAGTTAGATGCTTATTCATAACTTGTAAAGAGCTCGTACCTTCCATGGTTGAACTATTGTCTGAAAATTATTGGGACGATTTTGCGTTTCGAGACGAATTTGATGGCGTTTGCAAAGAAAACAATGTTGTACTTCCGACTTCAAGGGTCTATGGAATAGATTCTTTTAGACAATAGTTCAACCCACCAGGATAAACGGGTTATAGAACTATCGACTTTCAGGATTCAATGAAGCCCTATAACAATCGGATTCAAAGTTTGTATGACTTTGATCCGACCAAGAACACTTTAGAACAGTTTCTGATGATGCAATTTGTAGAGAAAGAGAAGAAGAAGAAACATATCTGCAACGTTCCAGTGTTTGCAACACCTTTAGATGTTACAAAATATAGAGTAATGGAAGTGCAGCGATTCGCAACACTTCCTTGGCGTCGTAGATCCGTGCAAGAGGAAGACGAAGAAGAGCGCAGAGAAGAACTTTTTTTTTGAAACATGTTCTGGACGTCGCTATTTATAGTGGTGAAGAGGTGTCCATTCGCGAAGCGTCGCGACTGTTAGCAACGGCTTGCAACTGTTACGAACGGATTCAAAAATCAAATGCCGCGTCCATTCATATTTGCAACGTTCAGAAAACGTTACAAATTCCCACCATCAATTTAAATTCTGAATTTCGGTTCTGGGTCCTAACGGGCTTAAATCTGGCCCGTTACTGTTCATATATGATCCAAAAATATTTTCAAGCAAGAAACCCGGCCCGGTTCAGTTCGGTCGGATGGACGGACGGCGGCGGCGCGCGTGTGGTGTTGCATGACTTCTCTCCTCAGAACAAAGCAAACATGTGGAAGCCCCAAGGCCCCAACATCCACTTGAGAGAGCTATACTTACACAAGTATAATCTTCATTTTTCTACAATGTGGGACTTCTCTTCTTCCTCTTTACTTCTTCTCTTCCAAAACCAAAACCCAAACCCCAAAGCTTTTGAAAATTTTACAACATGCTGATTAACATATTAGCAATTGAGTAGACCGTGTGTGTGTATTGTGAATTTTTGATAAATTTTGGCAAGTATTGATATCCCCTGTATTATTAATGATATTTTGAAATATAATAGGTAGATTTACATGTATTCTTTAGTAAAAGTATTAATAAAAAAATCAAGATGACATTAGTAGCACACTGCACACTTCTTTTTTCCTTTTGGTTTAATGTAATCACAGTTTGTGTAAATTTGGTCGTAAAATTCTGATACTTCGATATCGTTATGAAGCATGATCATAATATATTTTTTAAATTATTTACCAATCAAAATGACAGCATTTTAATGCAGGTTAGGGAACAGTCACATGCATGCCTTTACGATGTTCTAGAATGCTTCCAAGGATCACCGGCTATAGCATTTAGAAGTGAGTTGACCACACAAAAATTTGAGGGTTCCATATTACTTGCTGGTGGACCAAATTCTAGTACTGCAGATGCATCAGAAAGATCAAGAGGAGCAACTGAGGCTCTGTATATAATGAATGCGCTCAAAAATTCTATTACTCTCTTATCGATTAAATACACGAACATCATACTGAAAAATTGCAAGTTATTGATAGATGTTAGATAGCCAATAGTCACAAGGACGATTATGGAAATGCTGCAAACTCTCTGCCGCAGTTCAACTTCAGAACTTACTTTAGAGGTATTATTAGATCTTCTTTGTTCACTGGTGCTATTTGTTGTTGAAAAAGGAAGCTCAGGAGATGAAATGGCATACATTGCAAGGTTGTTACTATTAAATTTTGGCGACACTATATGGAATTTGTAGAGATCGGAAGTAGCTTCATAACGGAGAAAACGGTTTGCAAATCGGAGTTTGGAAGTGGAAGTTATAAAAGAAAAGGCGAAGTGAGCTGAGTTGGGGCAGAGCCTTCTTTCAGACGTCTGACCAAAAGATTCAGACGTCTGATTTGGGACAGAAATGCTTACAGAGCATTCTGTCAGTCGTCTGATCAAATGGGTCAGACGTCTGATCTGAAGCAAAGTCGCTCCAGTGAGTTAAACCAGACGTCTGATCTTTTGGTCAGACGTCTAAGACGACTTCTGTCTGTTTTTCTACGTACGGACTTGGATGAAAATTTATGATATCTACAGGGGTAATTTCGGAACATTACCTAGGGTTTCTATTCTCCTATATAAGCTAGCCTCAGGTTTCAGATCTTGATGTGTGCAAGCAACTGCAAGAGATTAGCCTCCACCAAATTAGGGTTTATCAAAACCTAATTTTCTTCAATTCTCTTCTCCACAAATCATTTCTAAATAGAATTTTGATCATTGTATACAATCTCTTGTACTATTCTCATCAATATTAATAAAAGCTCTCTCTTAAAGTGGATGTACACTAACACAACGTTAGTGGAACCACTATAAATCTCTGTGTGATTTATTTTTCGTTATTGTTTTGATTTATATATTGCTTGTTTGAGATTGTGATTGCTTTTGGATTGGTTGAGATCGGAATTGAGAATTGATTGGTTGTTTTTACACTTCTTACCATGATCCCATCTTCCGCTGTGCTAGTGGGGTTTCAATTTGAGTGGTCTCTAGTTGGAATCCCGCACCAACATTTGTTATCAGAGCATTGGTGTTGGCAGGTGGTTGTAGAAATGCCTGAATCAAGTAGTAACTCTAGTAGTTCCTCAATGGGTAATCCAAGTGGTGTAGCTCCTTATTACATGGCTCGTATGCAGCTTTAGGATCACAATTGGTAATAGACAAGTTGAATGACGATAATGATTTTGAAAAATGGCAATGGAAGATGAAAGCGGTTCTAAGGAGGAATCAGATGCATCGGGTAGTGTTTGACACACAATTGTTGCCAGTGGACATCTCAGATGTTGAGAGAAAGGAGATGGAAGAGTGAGCATTCACTACACTTCAACTTGCTATGGGAGAGAATGTTATCTCTGAAATTAGTGGTGAGACAACCGCTAAGGTATTTGGGATAAGTTGGAGGAATTGTATATGAAGAAGTCACTGACAAATCATTTGATCTTATTACGAACGTTCTTCACCTATAAAATGAAGGAAGGTACTTCGCTGAAGGCGCGCTTAAACATTTTTTAGGATTTGCTAATGAAGACGAAGGTGCTAGATTTGAAGATTGGGGAAGAGAAAAAGGTTATGATATTGTTGTGTTCGTTGCCAGATCGTTATACAGGTTTCTCAAATAGTTTGATCTATAGTCGGGATACGTTGACTCTTGATGATGTCAAGACGGGTCTTCTTAGCGAGAAGTTGCGGGATCAAATGAAGAAGTTAGGTAATGGAAGTAGTGGTGCTAATCGTAGTCATGGTTTATTTGTAGAGAATGAGAGGTATGTGAAGAAGGAGAACTGGGGGCGTTCTAAATCAAGGAACCCCGGTTGGAGAGGAAAGTCGAAGGAAAGAAAAGGCAAGTGTTATATTTGTAGGAAGCCCGGTCATTGGAAGAATGAGTGTCCGGACAAGGAGAAGGCAAAGAAGGAAGTAGCATCTTCATCAGTAGCGGTGGAGAGTGCAGTTGGTGAGGGAGATGTAGATGTTTTATCGACGGTAGCATCGGATGTTTCCGGTAGCGATTCGGTGCTCGATTCTAGGGCGTCTTATCATATGACGCCAAATAGAAATTATTTTTCTTCCTACATCGACAAAGAAAGAAATTCAATTGTTATGGGAAATAGTGCTATTTGTAAGTCAAAAGGCATTTGTTCCGTGCAAATTAGGATGTTTGACAGAGTGGTTCGTACTCTCACTAATGTCCGCTATGTTCCGAGACTTAGGAAGTCTCTTGTCTCTTTGGGGCAGCTGGGTTCTTTAGGTTGTAAGATCACTATTGAAAGTGACAGTTTGCGGGTTTCGAAGGGGGCGCTTGTGGTGATGAAGGGTGCAAGGACTCATGGTATTTATTTTCTTCAAGGAGTGACTGTAGAAGGTGAAACTTGTATAGGAGTTGATAATTCTCGTGGCTTGGATGGGATTAGGCTGTGGCATTTGAGGTTGGGTCATGTCTCGGAGAGGAGTTTGGATGTTCTTTAGAAGAGAGAGATGATCAATGGAGAAAGTTTTAACAAGTTAGAGTTTTGTGAAGGATGCGTCATGGGGAAGCAAACTAAATTTCATTGGTGATGGAAAGCATGATTCGAGAAGGGTTCTTAAGTATGTTCACACGGATGTTTGGGGACCGGCACCTGTAGTTTCTTTAGGTGGAGCTCGCTATTATATTTCCTTTATAGATGACTTTTCTCTGAAAGTTTGGGTGTATGTAATGAAGGCCAAGTCGGAGGAATTGGCAAAGTTCAAAGCATGGAAGGCTCTTATTGAAAATGAGAGTGAAAAGTCTTACAAGCATCATCGTATTCGGAGGCATTTCACTACACCTAGAGATCCGCAGTCGAATGATGTTGCGGAGAGGATGAATCGTACTCTACTTGAGAAAGCTCGATGCTTGAGATTGACATCGGGTTTGGCCAAGGGATTTTGGGCTTAAGCTTTGTCAACCGCAGTGCATATTATTAATCCAATTCCTTGCTCGGCAGTTGGTAAAAATATTCCGAAGGAAGTGTGGAAGGGAAAGAGCATTGACTTGAGTTATCTTCGTGTGTTTGGCAGTTCGGTTTATGTGCATGATCCGGTAAATGATAAGCTTGAACCTAGAGCTTTCAAGGGGATTTTTCTTGGCTATACGGATGAAGTAAAAAGCTATCGGATTTGGAATCCGAAAACGAAGAAGTTAGTGAATTCTCGTCCTGTTACTTTTGATGAGTCGGCGATGTTCAAGGGGAATGTGAGCTCGTCGGATGTTCCAGATTTGGTTCATGGTGAATCAAAGGATAAGGAAATTATTTTCATATTTTGTCTATGAAGTGGAGAGAGTAGAGTAGTTGGATGTGAGGAAGTAGCGGTCGATGTTACATCACATAGTCCATAGGGGTGCCTCTAGTAGTGTTGGTGATGTACATGATTCTAGAGAAGATTAGGTTCAAGGTGGAGGCGAAGGGAGTTTGGGTGATGGTATTGCTACTCGGGTTGGTCGTCGTACTATAAGACCATCTGAAAGATATGGTGATTGGAACTATCTTAGCTTTTGTGATAATTTGAACTATGCTCTTCATGTAGTCTAAGATGAGCCGATGGACCTTCATGATGTCTTGAAGTCGAGTGATAGCTCGAAATGGATTTGTGCCATGAAGGAAGAGATGCAATCATTATTGAAGAATCAAACTTGAGATTTGGTTCCACTTCCTAAAGGAAACCATACTATTGGGTGCAGATGGATATACAAGGTGAAGGACGATGGAAGATACAAAGCTAGGCTAGTGGCTAAGGGGTTTGCACAAAGGAAGGGAAAGGAGTATGATGAGATATTTGCACCGATTGTACGCCATACTTCTATCCGGATATTACTTGTTATTGTTGCTATTCACGACTTGGAGTTGGAGCAGCTTGATGTGAAGATCGCCTTCTTGCATGGGGACTTGGATGAAGGCATCCACATGGAGCAACCAGAAGGTTTTGTTGTGGATGGTAAGTCAAATTTGGTTTGCAAGTTGAAGAAATCACTATATGTTTAAAGCAATCACTTAGACAATGGTACAAGATGTTTGATCATTTTATGCTTAAAAATGGTTTTGAGAGCAGCATCAAAGATGCTTATTTTTATTTTAAGAAGTTGAAAAATGATTGTTGTGTGTATTTAATTTTGTATGTGGACGACATGCTCATTGCTTCTAAGGATAAGAATGAAATCAACAACCTAAAACTGAGTTTGAAATCGGAGTTCGAAATGAAGGATCTTGGAGAAGCAAGAAGGATATTGGGCATGGAAATTGTCAGGAATCGAAAGCCTTTTGAGTTGAAACTAACTCAAAAGGAGTACATAAAGAAAGTGCTTTGTTGATTTAGCATGGAGAATGAAAAGACGTCAAATACACCTTTACCTTTGCATATGAAGCTTTCGAGTAAAGGATCACCTATCTTGGAGGAAGACAGGACTTATATGGCAAAGGTGCCATATGCTAGTGCGGTTGGAAGTCTAATGTATGCTATGGTGTGTACAAGGCCCAATATTGCAAATGCCGTCGGGATGGTTAGTCGATACATGGCTATTCCGGAGAAATCATACTGGGAAGCTGTGAAGCTTATATTGAGATATCTTAGAGGCACATCATCTCATGGTCTTGTTTTTGGCGGTAGTAAGGCAATGGATTGCAAGTTGGTTGATTATTGTGATTCGGATTACGCCGGTGATAGGGATCGAAGAAAGTCAACTTTCGGATATGTCTTCACACTTGGGGGTACAGCCATAAGTTGGAGATCTAGATTGCAAACTATAACAGCCTGCTAATCAGTACCCCTTGAGTCATTACTATTCTACCTAAAACAACTCAAGTTGTATAGAAATACGAACCATTTGGGTTAAAGAAGAAGAGTAGAAGAAGAAAATGGAAAACAACAACAGAATCTAACCATCGCAGCGGAATAAAATATAATAGATATTAACATATCTTTACACCAAAATCAAATATAGCTGTTTATATATTACATCATCAGAGTACATCAATCACAGCTCAACATCAACAACATACAAATGGATACACAGCAACTCAACACAGCGGAATATATACATAAACAAATACGGAAATACGTATCGTCCTCTAGCTCGCCTCCTGAGCTCCACAGCATCATATCCTCTATCCTATAATACTCGGTCTGACCCGAGCATTACAGTTAAATAACACCCGAGTCAGTCTGGAATACCGGCGTGAGAAAATCACACTCAATTGATTATTCAAGTTTCAAAAATCCCTTGAAAACAAAAGCATCTCGTAAGACCACGCGACAAATAAATATGTCGGGTTTTTACCTTACGATAGCTAAAACAATTTTTATAGAAATCCTCTGATATTATAATAGGGGGTCTATATACAAATACTTATAAAATAGCCGAAATTGTTACATCTATTGATTTCCAGCTACTAGCCACAGAGTGGGTAATACAAACAAAACTCGTACAAGGCTCGTAGGGAGAATGGTTTTTCAACTAATGACTAGGCACAGGGGTACCACCTGTCACAGTACGTGGCCTAGATCACAGTACCGAGGAGTACGCCCGCTTCCCTGCAACACAAGACCGGAACTACCCCTTACTGGATAATTCCGAGTGAGATCACCCCACGGTTGGGATCAGCAACCGCCCACTAAGCCGGAATAAAAAGGGACATCTAGACAGGAATGACCTCACCGTGCTTGGGTGCTACCCACCTAGCCTTGCTGCATAACCCCCGATTTTCAGTTATTCCCATTTGATGAGGCTTGAGGCTAAGCGTTACCTTTTCAGAAAATATTTCTTAGAATTCCCATCGTCCACCTGACGATGTTTCGCAAGCATTCATCCATACAAGTCCGTCCCGAGTTCGAACGGAACCGAAGGCACTATTCCTACTACATCCAATTTGAAAATATCATCAGGATTAGTAGCGACTAGCCCTTGCACTTCACTGCTCCATCTTCGAATCCAAACTCGTTTTCCACGAAAACGTACAAAATCGAAGTGGTTTTCGAGAAATAGATCTCGATCCCGGTCTCTTCGAAACGATCAACGTATTTGTCCAATATTGATAGTCAGTGATTTAACTATCAATTTATATTCACAAACATCCATCAAACAATAAATAATTTTCCCAAATTATTTATTAAGCTCAAAAATATCTTTACAAGATATATTTCAATTCCAATCCTTTGAAAACAGTTTCAAACTATCTTCCTTTTTCAAAATAAATTCCAAGTATTTCTATTTCTACTGAAATCACCAAGCACAAACTTTAGATTTAAAAATAATTAAAAACACTTTATTGAAAAATATGTTAAACATTTAATTTAGAAAAATTACTTTAATACTTAATTTATGATAATACTTTTAGAACTAACAAAAATAAGGTTACCTTATAACTATACATTAGATTTTCTTCTTTAAACAAAATACCAAATCATTCTTTAAATAATTATTACGATAATAGATTAAACAAAATACTTACTTTAGAATTTACTCTAAAATATTTAAATTAAAAGTACTTCAATAATTGATTAAAAATATATACTATATGAATATTTGAAAATAAGGTTACTTTATAAATATAAACTAGGTTCTCGCTCTTAAAACAAAACACTAAGTTATCTTTAAAATAATTACTACGATAATAGATTTGAAAAAAAATATTTACTTTAGAATTTAAACATTTAGAAATAATAAATTTCCAAGAACATACTTTTTTTAAAACAACATTAAAACCTTTATCTTATTATTATTTTTAAAAAAACTTACTTCGAAAACGTACTTGGCTATCCAGAGAAATATACTTCTTATCGCATTCTTCTTGAAATTTCCAATTTCAAACACTTGAATCAATTTCCAAATTGATTTCCAATTTACTCCCTTTTACTTCAAAATCTATTAATTTCAGATTTTATTTCTTAATTATGATTTAAAATATTTTTAACTGAGAATACCAATTTTCGATTTCTCAAATTACTTCTTAATCCTTTTAAATAAATTTAAACTTTGAATTTTAAAATAATTCTTTATTCTTTAATTGATATAACTTAAGTTTACAATTCATTAATTTCGGTTTATTCAAAATTCCTTTCATACTCGAAGTTATTTATTATTATTTTCATATTACTTCTATTTCTTTTCAATTAATTCTTAATTTATTTAAATTCACTATAATTATTTTGCTTAAAATTTACTCTTTTATTTTCTTTTCAAAAATCCAGTTCTATATATTTCGATAACTCAGTGCACCAAAGTATATTCAAGCAAATCATAGCAATCAATATTTCCAATTAACAATAATATTCATCATAGAATATCAAATATCCATAACACAGAATATCAAAAAATTCTAAATAATTTTGAGGAATCCTGTTGGATCCCTCCAACCTGTTTTCCCTGCATCCACAGACGTTAGAACAATATATAATACCAATTCCACTTCGAGGTGGGATATCACGGTATATGGGATTTACGTAATATTATCCGCTATTATACGGCGTATAGGGTCTCATCCGCTATATAATGCGGCGGGAAATCAAACATTCCAAGATGTAGTATATTCTATAATATAGCACAACAACCAACTTAACCATCCAACCAATTATTTAAATTTAATCATTTGAATTTAAATTAAAATTCAGCTGAGTGAGATTTACTCACCTTTGATTCTTGTTTTGTAATCCGACCCAACCCGGCTTGCTTCTATCAGATTTTGACCTTGTACAATCATTATATAATTTATTAATATTTGAAATAAATTGAACTATTAATTTCTCTTTTTATAAATTTAGTTAACAAATGATTTAACTTCAGACTAATAATTTACTTCGCTAAATAATTTTTATTAATATTCGAATCAATTAAACAATTAAATTTCCATCTACTAATTTAATTAACCAAGAATTTGGGTTTTAAGCTAATAATTTGATTTTAAACAAATTTTCCTTTATAATAAAATATTTTTTTAGCAACTAAATAAATCTACCTCCATAATATATTTTATTTTTAAAATCAAACAATTTATTACTGTTTTCTTCTTTCCATCTAACAAAGACAGTTTAATTTCCTATATATACATCTACATAAATCATTTTTATAAAAACTATTGTTATATTATTCTCTTCCGTAGATAACAAAATTGTAGTTTGTTTACAGAATTTTTTTTCTTAATATACATATATCTGTAAATAGAAATTTCTAATATATATATGGCTATATAAACTCTTACTATAATTATGCAATTTAATAATTTCCAGTTCTCTGCATATATCCATATAAATTAAATAAAAGAAAATTACCTCAGCTAAAACCTTACTGCTCCAATGCAACAGTAAGCTCCAAACGTGCACTGGCCACCCCACGAACATCGCCGACCTCCACTGGATGACTGCCGACTGCACGCGAGGGTTTCGACCAATATCTACATCACCCAAAGTTGCCTCGCGAACCCTCTACTGACGCTCAGAGCAACGCGCCACCATCACTGCCTAAGTCGACGTCGACAGTCAACCAAGCTCATCTCGTTGCGCGCGCGAACGCAACTCCTCCTTCTGACACATCGAACGCAGTCGCGTTCGTCCCCCCTCCCCAAATCGATCAAAAACGAGGTCGCCTCTCGTCCTATCGAACTCGCGAATCCCGTCGCGCCCTCGATATGCCCCTCCCCTAAGCCAGTTGTCACCGATGAACACGCGCGAGAGCTTCAACCTAGAAGAATCGAACAGCAGTCCGCCTTTAATCGCGATTCGATCTCTCTTTTTTTTCGAATCGATTTCCAATCGATTTTTTTTATTTTAACTGTTATCGGTTTAATTTGAGGAAGAGGAGGGAGACGGCATGAGTTCAGTCAGAAGATTTTGCTCGGCCATTGTAAAAATTTCTCCTTTGAATTTGATTTTGAACGAACCCATGGGAGACGAGGTCAAGTTTATAGATAGGCTTGAATTTGATTGAGTGAGAAAAAATGTTGCGTGCTGTTATAAAAAAGAGAAACACGGATATGAAAGGAGGTCGGCTTGCTCGGGAAAGATTTCGGCTGTGATTTGATTTTCTTTCAGATAAAGATATTTAAATTAAATCGATAATTATTGTCTAGGCCTTTTTATCTCGTATGATCACACGATAACTCCGATTAATACGAAATTGGAAATCCGATAATAGTTCAATATTACGGATCCAATGGAACTGGTTTCGTCGAAATCCGAGACAGTGCCTCGGAATGCAATTTTATTAAACATCAATTTAAACGATATATTTTTAAAACTGAACGCACCAGTGCTAAATTCAATTTTAAAACTTTTATTATTCCCAGCACTACCACTATAAATTTTACAAGCCTTCAA
Source organism: Allium cepa (assembly GCA_030765085.1). NCBI lineage: Eukaryota > Viridiplantae > Streptophyta > Magnoliopsida > Asparagales > Amaryllidaceae > Allium > Allium cepa. The sequence continues at coordinate 79,410,561 of CM060946.1, forward strand.
ATTATTTTTAACAGACTTAACATCCTAGTTTTAACATTTTACCCAATATCCAGTAATTAGATCCAATAATTAAATTCCAAATAATGGTGATTTTTGAAATTCAAGTTAAACATTAACTTTTAAATATTTAAAAACAATTAAATATTCTAATTTCAAATATTCAAAAATTCTGGGTCATCACATTCCTCCCCCCTTAAAAGAATTTCGTCCCCGAAATTACTAGTTAGAAAGAATGGTCTAATACCCGTTTACTACTTCTTCTTTTTTTTTAAAAAACCCACAATTCAATATCCCACCCAACTATCTTTTATAAAGACCCATTACCATTCTTACTAACTTCTCCAACTCTCCCATAGTTTCAAACAATATTACTTATTCAATCATTCAAATTCCAATTTTAAATCCAATTTAAAATTATCAGAATTTTTTAACTCTCTAAATTTTCGAAAAATTTCCCCAGCGCCTCCTTTGCGCGGCTAGCTTGGTACAACTACAAAAGGCCTCTACGGGCTCCCAAATCTCAAAAGAAAACGAAAAGCCAAGTGGCTAGATCCAAAAACCCAATCAAATTTCATACATAAATTTAAACACATACCTTTTTAGCCGGGCAATTCTAATTTTTATCTGAAATCAAAACCAATTTTCCTTTCCCTTTTCATACCTGCATATCTTGTTTAGCAATAATATCCAATCACAACATTCAAAAACATTTTATTGACTTCTTTTACACATTTCAATATTTGTTTTACTTAAGCCCGTACGATGCACATATATCATCCGTACACAATACTAAATCTGATCGCTCACTCGATCACACAATTTCACTTCCGAACTAGTATCGTCCACCCGACTTCCTAGTGCGGACTCAGATCTGGTTTTTCTTAATCAAAAACCGTCATTCCCCTTGCATAGTTGTAAACTATGATAGAGAATTTTCAGAATCAATTAAAATCCATATCCAGGGTTCGCCGTCGAAAATCGAGGGGAAAATCCTAACTCGGATCGATATAACTATCTCGAAATTATGTGCCCGAATTCGGATCAAATTTGCTATGCGAATAAAATAATATACGTACATCCTACGTATTTGCTCCAATTGATTATCAACTACATCAATTTCCTTTTTATTCTCATTTATTTTGATTGTTATTCACTTATTCACACTTTCCTTTGCCACAACTTCCAGTTTTAATCTTTTTGTATTCCAATTCCAAATAAATTCAATTTGCGAATTAATTTCAAACCTCAATACTTTTATCCAAATTTCATTCTCAATTTTACTTGAGTTTAATCAACCTTCCAATTCAAAATATTGTGTTCAATTCATCTCATCTCAAACGATATTCGATTAATCATTCCTTAAATTAATTTCACTTACTAATTTGTTTTTATATCTCGAATAAAAGTTTGTTTGCAAACTTTTTCTATCTTTAATTTCTTTGAACAATATCTTTAGTTCATCTTACTTTACTTCTACAATTTAAATTAGATTTCTATATTCAATTTCAATTCTATTTGCTTACAAATTTTAATTCATATGTCGTTAGTGAAAATTTTCAAAAGATTCAAAAAAATTCTAACTCCCAAAATTTTCGAAATTTTTTGGCAGAATCTCCTTTGTACGGAGGAGCTTTTGCAATTTGATAAGAGATATAAATATATATATATTGAACCACACGGTCGGAAAACAGAAAAACAGTTTATATTTTCTATTTGTATTGCGTAGGCGTACCTTATTTAGCGTTTTAAGCAAAGTGGTTATTTAAGCATTTTGCGTGCTCAAATCCAGCCATACGGCTCTCCTGTACCTGTACTTACTCAATTTAAATAGGTAAGTGACAAATATACAAAGTTTATAGCATTTCACTTATATATAAATAACTAAAACATGGATTCTATAAACAGTGCATATTATATACTTCCATAAGCACATATGAAATATTTCGACACTTATTTTGAATGCTTCCAAACAATATTCAAACCATCCTGTTCAATTTAAATGATTTCACAACTCTCTTACTTAACTTAAATTCATTTTAAGTCCAAGCAAACTCATTTAAATTGAATTAATTTCAAAAGAAATCTAGCTCCCATTTTATTCGAAGTCAAATTCTCATTAATATAACTTAAGTTAATTAACTCAATTACTAATTTCATTTACCAAACAAGTTTTATTTAAAATCATTTCATAAAGCTCGACACAACCATTTTACAATTTACTTAAATTAAGCTTTTATTCAAATATTACTTAAGTTATTTTATTTTTCGTTAAGTTATTTCAACTTTAAAACTCAAGTTATATATATATATATATATATATATATATATATATATATATATTATAAGCACTTTCCAATTTAAATCCTTAATTTAATTTCAATTACCAACCGATTTCATCTACTAACTAATTTAAATTAGTTTATTCAATCAACCATTTTGAATTTCATACTTCAATTATATTCAATTCACTGACAATCCAAGCTGAATTCATTTACACTTCATTGCTTACATTCAATTTATTTTTCATCCAGACAAGCCCATATTTATTACAATTGATTCAAAAACCAATTTTATTGGCTTCTGTTAATCCATAGAATTTATATAATCTCGTTTACGTTAAACGACAATTATTTTTATGCAAATTCAGTGATATTTACTTATAAGAATATCCATTTCTGTTTATAACTATTTTAAATTAATACCAGTTCAATCTATACTTAATTTGATTTCATTTTAATTGATTCCGTTCAATTTATTTCGCATTCCATATCCACATTCAATTTATTTACATCCATTTATTAATCTTGGAACATTTCATATTGGTTACATCAAATACTCATTTCATAATTTATTTGCAAAACATTTGCCACATTAAATTGGTATTCGACTTTCATTTAACCAATTCAAGTTCCATCTCTGTATTTCATTACCAATTAATTATTAGTTTGTTTATTCAAGGTTTATTCCCAATATTTTATTTTTATCTCAAACCACTTTAACTATTTTATTGGAGGTCAATTTATTTTATAATTTAAGTTTTGAATTTTTCATTCACTTCCCAAAATTCAAATCAATTTTATTTTGGCTTATTTATTTCACTTCTAAATTTTATATGTCACAAACTTATTTAATGCTTTCATCAATGGACAACCAATCCCATTCATGTTTTACTTTTAACTCGGAATTATACATTTTATTTAGCTAATATATTTTTATTATTCCATAAATATTTAAAATAAGATTCCAGAGTTTGAACAGTTTCCCAAAATTTCAAAATCACTTTTGAAATCAACTACATCCAAAATCTTTTGGCAAATTCAATTATTCCTTTGAATTTCAAAACCAAACCCAGTTCGCAAGCAATTCCAATTTAAAATATTCAGGTAGCAATTCCTCTCTTGGAAACTCGAAAATGAACACCGATGATGTCGCGATCATCATTGGAATTATTTTCCAGCGTCCGAAAGAGTTTAATGCTTTTATCTCTTTAACAACATTTCAAATATTTTTAATTTCCAAATCTCACAAGATTTCAAATACAAGTCAAAATATTTCCAAAATAATACTATTATTCCTCCAAACCTTTTGGAAACCGTTTTCCAACCCAAAGGAATTTAAATTTTTCCCCAAAAATTCCAAATTGCAATTCCTTTAAATCTATATTCAAACATTCTCTGGAATTTTATCTCATTTCAATTTCAAATTTTCTCTGGAATTCTATTTCAAAATTATAATCACCTTTACAGTTTACATTAACAAATCTCATTTGTATATGAAGTTTATTTCAAATTTATAAATTACATTTATAATCCATATTTCAAATTCCATTTTGTTATATAAATTTACTCTTCAACTTTAGTTATAAGTTTTCAATTTCTTATTCAATTTCTACACAATAGTGTTAATAATTTAATATTATCATTCCTTAACAAATCAAGCATCCAAATACTATAATACTTTACAAAAATTATATCTTTTTATATACAAAAATAATTTGGGTAAAATTATTTCATTTACCTTACTTTAAAACAATACTATGTCGAATTTTTTTATTCAAGTGTTTAGATATCCCTATCAATAACGTTAATTACTCGTATTGACCAGAATCCATAAATTACTCAATAAACCAATCAACATAATATTAAATCATTTTATATTCACTAGCAGATACGCGCTCATATCAATTAATACGCCCAAATTCATCCTAGAGTACTATTGACTCTATTTCAATGAGTAATTCCCACCAGAGCCAAGGTTATCGCTAACCTAAGCTCTGATACCAACTGTAACAGCCCGCTAATCTGTACCCCTTGATTCATTACTATTCTACCTAAAATAACTCAAGTTGTACAGAAATACGAACCATTTGGGTTAAAGAAGAAGAGGTAGAAGAAGAAAATGGAAAACAACAACAGATTCTAACCATCGCAGCGGAATAAAATATAATAGATAACATATCTTTACACCAAAATCAAATATAGCTGTTTATATATTACATCATCGGAGTACATCAATCACAGCTCAACATCAACAACATACAAATGGATACACAGCAACTCAACACAGCGGAATATATACGTAAACAAATATGGAAATACGTATCGTCCTCTAGCTCGCCTCCTGAGCTCCACAACATCGTATCATGTATCCTATAATACTCGGTCTGACCCGAGCATTACAGTTAAATAACACCCGAGTCAGTCTGGAATACCAGCGTGAGAAAATCACACTCAATTGATTATTCAAGTTTCAAAAATCCCTTGAAAATAAAAGCATCTCGTAAGACCACGCCACAAAAAAACATGTCGGGTTTTTACCTTACGATAGCTAAAACAATTTTTATAGAAATCCTCTGACATTATAATTGGGTCCATATACAAATACTTATAAAATAGCCGAAATTGTTACATCTATTAAATTCCAGCTACTAGCCATAGAGTGGGTAATACAAACAAAACTCGTACCAGGCTCGTAGGGAGAATGGATTTCCAACTAATGACTAGGCACTGGGGTACCACCTGCCACAGTACGTGACCTAGATCACAGTACCAAGGAGTGCGCCGGCTCCTCTGCAACACAAGATCGGAACTACCCTTTACTGGATAATTCCAAGTGAGATCACCCCGCGGTTGGGATCAGCAACCGCCCACTAAGCCGAAATAAAAAGGGACATAAAGACAGGAATAACCTCACCCTGCTTGGGTGCTACCCACCTAACCTTGCTGCATAACCCCTGATTTTGCAGTCATTCCCATTTGATGAGGCTTGAGACTAAGCGTTACCTTTTCATAACATATTCCTTAGAATGCCCATCGTCCACCTGACGATGTTTCGCAAGCATTCATCCATACAAGTCCGTCCCGGGTTTGAACGGAACCGAAGGCACTATTCCTACTACATCCAATTTGGAAATATCCTCAGGATTAGTAGCGACTAGCCCTTGTACTTCACTGCTCCATCTTCGAATCGAAACTCGTTTTCCATGAAAACGTACAAACCGAATCGAAGTGGTTTTCGAGAAATAGATCTCGATCCCGGTCTCTTCGAAACGATCAACGTATTTGTCCAATATTGATAGTCGGTGATTTAACTATCAATTTATATTCACAAACATCCATCAAACAATAAATAATTTTCCCAAATTATTTATTAACCTCAAAAATATCTTTACAAGATATATTTCAATTCCAATCCTTTGAAAACAGTTTCAACTATCTTCCTTTTTCAAAATAAATTCCAAGTATTTCTATTTCTACTGAAATCACCAAGCACGAACTTTAGATTTAAAAATAATTTAAAACACTTTATTGAAAAATATGTTAAACATTTAATTTAGAAAAATTACTTTAATACCTAATTTATAATAATACTTTTAGAAATAACTAAAATAAGGTTACCTTATAACTATACATTAGATTTTCATCTTTAAACAAAATACGAAATCATTCTTTAAATAATTATTACGATAATAGATTAAACAAAATACTTACTTTAGAATTTACTTTAAAATATTTAAATTAAAACTACTTCAATAATTGATTAAAAATATAAACTATATGAATATTTGAAAATAAGGTTACTTTATAAATATAAACTAGGTTCTCACTCTTAAAACAAAACACTAAGTTATCTTTAAAATAATTACTACGATAATAGATTTGAAAAAATATATTTACTTTAGAATTTAAACATTTAGAAATAATAAATTTCCAAGAACATACTTTTCTTAAAACAACATTAAAACCTTTATCTTATTTTTTTTTAAAAAACTTACTTTGAAAACGTACTTGGTTATCTAGAGAAATATACTTCTCTTCACATTCTTCTTGAAATTTCTAATTTCAAACACTTGAATCAATTTCCAAATTGATTTCCAATTTACTCCCTTTTACTTCAAAATCTATTAATTTCAGATTTTATTTCTTAATTATGATTTAAAATATTTTTAACTGAGAATACCAATTTTTGATTTCTCAAATTACTTCTTAATCCTTTTAAATAAATTTAAACTTTGAATTTTAAAATAATTCTTTATTCCTTTAATTGATATAACTTAAGTTTACAATTCATTAGTTTCGGTTTATTCAAAATTCCTTTAATTGATAATGCGGCGTATAGGGTCTCATCCGTTATATAATGCGGGAAATCAAACATTCCAAGATGTAGTATATTCAATAATATAGCACAACAACCAATTCAACCATCCAACCAATTATTTAATTTAATCATTTGAATTTAAATTAAAATTCAGCTGAGTGAGATTTACTCACCTTTGATTCTTGTTTTGCAATCCGACCCAACCCGGCTTGCTTCTATCAGATTTTGACCTTGTACAATCATTATATAATTTATTAATATTTGAAATAAATTGAACTATTAATTTCCCTTTTTATAAATTTAGTTAACAAATGATTTAACTTCAGACTAATAATTTACTTCATTAAATAATTTTTATTAATATTCGAATCAATTAAACAATTAAATTTCCATCTACAAATTTAATTAACTAAGAATTTGGGTTTTAAGCTAATAATTTGATTTTAAACAAATTTTCCTTTCTAATAAAATATTTATTTAGCAACTAAATAAATCTACCTCCATAATATATTTTATTTTTAAAATCAAACAAATTATTACTGTTTTCTTCTTTCCATCTAACAAATACAGTTTAATTTCCTGTATATACATCTATATAAATCATTTTTATAAAAACTACTGTTATATTATTCTCTTCCGTATATAACAAAACTGTAGTTTGTTTACAGAATTTTTTTTCTTAATATACATATATCTGTAAATAGAAATTTCTAATATATATATATGGCTATATAAACTCTTACTATAATTATGCAATTTAATAATTTCCAGTTCTCTGCATATATCCATATAAATTAAATAAAAGAAATTTACCTCAGCTAAAACCTTACTTCTCTAATGCAACAAGCTCCAAACGTGCACTGGCCACCCCGCGAACATCGCCGACCTCCACTGGATGACTGCCAAATGCACGCGAGGGTTTCGACCAATATCTACATCACCCAAAGTTGCCTTGCGAACCCTCTACTGACGCTCAGAGCAATGCGTCACCATCACTGCCGAAGTCGACGTCGACAGTCAACCAAGCTCATCTCGTTGCGCGCGTGAACGCAACTCCTCCTTCTGACACATCGAACGCAGTCGCGTTCGTCCCCCTTCCCCAAATCGATCAAAAATGAGGTCGCCTCTCGTCCTATCGTACTCGCGAATCCCGTCGCACCCTCGCTACGCCCCCTCCCCTAAGCCAGTTGTCACCGATGAACGTGCGCGAGAGCTTCAACCTAGAAGAATCGAACAGCAGTCCGCCTTTAATCGCGATTCGATCTCTCTTTTTTTCGAATCGATTTCCAGTCGATTTTTTTATTTTAACTGTTATCGGTTTAATTTGAGGAAGAGGAGGGAGACGGCATGATTTCAATCAGAAGATTTTGCTCGGCCATTATAAAAATTTCTCCTTTGAATTTGATTTTGAACGAATCCATGGGAGATGAGGTCAAGTTTATAGATAGGCTTGAATTTGATTGAGTGAGAAAAAATGTTGCGTGCTGTTATAAAAAAGAGAAACACGGATATGAAAGGAAGTCGGCTTGCTCAGGAAAGATTTCGGCTGTGATTTGATTTTCTTTTAGATAAAGATATTTAAATTAAATCGATAATTATTGTCTAGGCCTTTTTATCTCGTACGATCACACGATAACTCCGATTAATACGAAATTGAAAATCCGATAATACTTCAATATTACGGATCCAATGGAACTGGTTTCGTCGAAATCCGAGACAGTGCCTCGGAATGCAATTTTTTTAAACATCAATTTAAACGATATATTTTTAAAACTGAACACATCAGTGTTAAATTCAATTTTAAAACTTTTATTATTCTCAGCACTATCACTATAAATTTTACAAGCCTTCAAATTATTTTTAGCAGACTTAACATCCCAGATTTAACATTTTACCCAATATCCAGTAATTAGATCCAATAATTAAATTCCAAATAATGGTGATTTTTGAAATTCAAGTTAAACATTAACTTTTAAATATTTAAAGTCAATTAAATATTCTAATTTCAAATATTCAAAAATTCTGGGTCGTCACACAGACCGTAGTTGCTTTATCCACTACGAAGGCAGAGTTGATAGCCACGGTGGAGGCGGCAAAGGAGGCACTTTATTTGAAGCAATTGTTGTATGACTTAGGATTCGGGCATGTTAGTATCGATGTTCGATGTGATAGCCAGAGTTCTATTCACTTGGCAGAGAATTTAGCATTTAGCTCGCGGACTAAGCATATTGAGGTGAGAGAGTCATTTCTAGTAGCCATGGATGAAGATAAGCAAGTATATCTTCGGAAAGTGCACACAAAGAATAACATGGTGGATATGTTCACTAAGGCATTGCCAGTTGGAAAGTTCGAGCATTGCTCGAACTTAATTCGCTTAGGGAAGTGCTAGGTGCCACGGGGTGGCACGGTTAAAGGAGGAGCCTGGTGGTAGATGAGGAAGAGTATCAATGAGAGATTGAGGTTCTATCTTCTTGGTAAGTGCTAGTCTTTGGTGAGATAGCTTAGGCTTCGGATGTTTTCAACATTTCATTAGCGGGCGGGGGCTTGCCTGAGCTCGTTGGTGGAGTGCAATTGGCGTTGGCTTTGCCGGAGCTCATTGGGAAAGCATTCATGTTTGGTTGAAGGTAGAAGAGTGATAGTTGGCGCTATCGGTTGTAGTTGATGGTATGGTACCATTGGAAGTGAAGATAGATGTAGTGTCGAGGTGGAGTGTTAAATTTTGGCGACACTATATGGGGATTTGTAGAGGTCGAAAGTAGCTTCGTAACGGAGAAAATGGTTTGCAAATCAGAGTTCGAAGGTGGAAGTTATAAGAGAAAAGACGAAGTAGGCTGAGTTGGGGCAGAGCCTACTTTCAAACATCTGACCAAAAGGTTCATACGTCTGATTTGGGACAAAAATGCTTCCAGAGCATTCTATCAGACGTCTGACCAAATGGGTCAGACGTCTGATCTGAAGCAAAGTCGCTCCAGTGAGTTAAACCAGACGTCTGACCTTTTGGTCATACGTCTGAAATGACTTCTGTCTGTTTTTCTACGTACGGACTTGGATGAAAATTTGTGATATCTGCAGGGACAATTTCGAAACATTGCCTAGGGTTTCTATTCTCCTATATAAGCTAGCCTTAGGTTTCAGATCTGGATGTGTGCAAGCAACTACAAGAGATTAGCCTCCACCAAATTAGGGTTTATCAAAACCTAATTTTCTTTAATTCTCTTCTCCACAAATCATTTCTAAATAGAATTTTGATCATTATATACAATCTCTTGTGCTCTTCTCGTCAATATTAATAAAAGCTCTCTCTTAAAGTGGATGTACACTAACACAATGTTAGTGGAACCACTATAAATCTCTGTGTGATTTATTTTTCGTTATTGTTTTGATTTCGATATTGTTTGTTTGAGATTGTGATTGCTTTTGGATTGGTTGAGATCGGAATTGTGTCATTCATTGGTTGTTTTTACATTTCTTATCATGATCCCGTCTTCCGCTGTGCTTATGGGGTTTCGATTTGAGTGGTCTCTAGTTGGAATCCTGCACCAACAGTTACACAATGGCATGCGAAAGGCTTATGATCTGAACATGAAAACATGCTTTCTCTGACTTCCACTCATATTTCATACACTTGGAGTTATTTTAGCAAAAGAGCATGAGTAGGCTGTTAGAATTCTAAAAAATTGGTGAATGAGATATGTCCCACATAGCCAAAAATGTGTTAATTTTCTGGTTATATAGCATACTCTCAATCTATATTTATTCTTAGGGTTAGGTAATTTTATGACAGGGGGATGACCTATAAGGCCATGGATTAACGTGTGCGCCGCCCGCCCGTCCGAACGAGAACGGCCGGGCCGGGTCCAATAAGAGGGGACCATGTTATATTTTGCCGGGCCGGGTCCAATGAGAGTGGACGGTGTTATATTTTTGCTGTACATAAGTGAACAGTTTTCTACTATTTAAATTCAAAAAGAAGTGACTATTGGATAAGACGCGACTGTTGCAAACCGCAAGTGTTTCTACCTGTTGCAAACGAAGAGACGCGACTGTTGCAAACCGCGACTGTTGCTGGCCGTTGCAAACGGAGAGACGCGACTGTTGCAAACAGCAACAGTTTTCGGCCGTTGCAAACGAAGAGGCGCGACTGTTGCGAACAGCAACAGTTTTGCAACAATTTTCGGCCGTTGCAAACGAAGAGGCGCGACTGTTGTGAACAGCAACAGTTTTCGGCCGTTGCAAAACGAAGAGGAGTGACTGTTGCGAACAGTAACGCCTTTTGGCGTTACAAATGAAGGGATGCTACTTTTCTGAAAAAATGTAGCCATTGAGAATTCGGCTATAAATAAGGATGAAACTTGATCACTTTTCTCACTCAATTAATTCCAAATTTTCTCTTCTTTCTCTTTGTTTCTTAATATCTACAATCCGTGCGCTTTTGCATATCACACAGAAGATCATACAAATCACAATCTCGAGCAGATCACGTCTATTGTATCTTGGGAGACTTTGAATAAAGTCTTAAGGAAATTGTTACGACAAGCCTCAGACGTAATTTCCTTCTTCAACTGGTTAGATTTCTAGTTGATTTATATATATATATCGTTTTCGTTTCTGCGATGTACTATTTCTTTAAATAGTATAACGTCTGATTTATTGCTATAGTTATTATTGCTGTAGTTGTTAGTTCGTTGTAGTAATTAATTACAATATACTTATTGTTAAAATAACTAATACAGAATTCCAAAGTAGTGGAAATCTGAGTTGTAAACTTGTGAGACAAGTTTATTATTGATTAGTCTCTGTTTTGGTATACTAGACGTTTAACATCTTAAGACTTTATTGTTTTCACTAAAACAGAGATGGCAACGGTTGAACTATCAACAAAGCTTACTTCTCATAGCAGGCCTAATTCGTTCAAAGGAGATGATGATGACTTCATAACATGGAAAAATCAAATGCTATTTTATCTCACCACACTCGGTCTGCAACGGTATTCGATGAGAATGAACCGATTCCTACACCGGGTAAGGAATCAGATGTTGATATATGAAAGCATTCCGATTTTCTATGCAGAAACTATATTTTGAATTGTCTCGACAAGGTGCTATACAAAGTATATCAGCCTCTAAAGACAACAAAAGCACTTTGAAATGCACTTGCCACGAAGTACAAGACGCAGAATATCAGTCTTAAGAAATTCATTGTAGACAAATACATGGACTACAAGATCGTTGATTCCAAATCGGTAATTGCTCAACTACATGAACTGCAAATCATCATTCACGAACTCGTAGCGGAAGGTAATAAGGTTGGAGAATCATTTTTGGTTGAAGCCATCACGAGAAAACTGCTGCCGTCATGGAGAGATTACCGCAACTATCTAAAGCATAAGAAAAAGGAAATCTCTTTACATTATCTCATAGTCCGACTAAAAATTAAGGCAGATAACTGTGGATTTACAAAACCGAGCGAGGAGGCATTTATGGCTGAAGGGTCAAAGACCAAAAACAAAAAGAAGAATTTCCAGAAGAAAAGGAAATCTCCTGACAACAAAATAAAAGACAACAAATGAACCAAAAAGTTTAATGACGAGTGTTTGATTTGTGAAAAGGTTGGACATGCCACTAGAGATTGCACCACAAAAAGGAACGCAAAAAAGAGGCAAATATAGTAGACAACATGGAAGTAGACGAGTCCAACTTCTCGGCAGTAGTATCTGCATGCAATTTGGTTTAGAATCCTAACCAATGGTGGGTAGACACAGGCGCTATTCGTCATGTCTGCTCTGATAAATCCATGTTTTCTACATATCATAAATTCGATCACGAAGAAAAACTCTATATGGGTAATTCTGCAATATCCATGATCGAAGACAGTGGCACAGTAATCCTTAAGTTTACTTCTAGAAAAACTATGAAGTTGAATGACGTGCTCCACGTTCCAGACATACGCAAGAATCTCATCTCTGGTGCAGTACTATCGAAGAAAAGATTCAGAATGGTGTTTGAGTTAGACAAGATGGTTCTATCCAAAGCTGGAATGTATATCAGAGAGATATTTATGTGATGGCCTATTTAAGACAAATGTAGCCATTATCGGCAACAAAACTATGTATTCTGATTGTGCTATTAATAAAATTGAAGTTTCTTACTTGCTTGAGCACGAAATTTTATTATGGAATGATAGATTGGGACACATAAATTTCCTAAAAATGAAACATTATCAAACTTGGGATTAATTTCGAAATTCCAAGTAGACAAGAACTACAAATGTGAGACATGTATAGAAGCAAAAAATGATTAAAAAATCATTCAATCTGTAGATAGAAGCACCAAACCACTAGGTTTGATTCATACAGATTTATGTGATTTTAAATCATTACCTACAAGAGGTGGGAAAAAGTACTTTATCATGTTTATTGACGATTATACACGATACTGCTATGTATATCTTTTGAATAGTAAAGATGAAGCAATTACATCATTTAAAAATTACAAGGCTGAGATAGAAAATCAGTTAAATAAAAAGATCAAGATATTGAGATCTGATCGAGATGGAGAATATGAATCACCATTTGAATAGTTCTGTGTCAAAAATAGTATAATTCATCAAACAACAGCTCCACATTCACCACAACAAAATGGTATGGCCGAGAGAAAGGACAGAACGTTAAAAGACATGATTAATTCCATGCTTTTAACCTCTGGTCTACCGACCAACTTGTGGGGGGAAGCCTTAAATATGTCTAATCACATATTAAACAAAGTTCCTCATAATAAAATAGAAACAATTCCATATGAGATTTGGAAAGGACATAAAGCAAGCTTTAAATACGTCAAAGTGCGGGGTTGCTTGGCAAAAGTTCCAGTTCCGCCTCCCAAGAGAGTCAAATTTGGACCAAAAACAGTAGATTGTTACTATCTAGGGCTAGCCCAAAATAGTAATGCCTACAGATTTTTTGTATTCAAGTCTGAGATAGCCAATATTCATGTAAATACAATCATGGAATCTAGAGATGTCTCATTCTTTGAAGACGTGTTTCCGCACAAAAGGTATGAAGGGAATAATGTCCCTAAAAGGATAAGAGAAGAATCAAGAAATTCACATAAAGATGAAACTCATCATGAGATTGAGGAAGTTGAATCAAGAAGATGCGTAAGGGCAAGGACTTCCAAGACATTTGGTTAGGATTTTTTCACATATGTGTTAGAACACGAACCTCAAACGTACAAGGAAGCAATGTCATCTTATGAATCTTCATATTGGAAAGAAGCAATTCAAAGTGAAATTGATTCAATTCTAAGTAATAAAACTTGGGAAATTGTTGATATTCCACCTGGAATAAAACCTATTGGCTGTAAATGGATTTTCAAGAAGAAAATGAAAGCAAATGGATCTATCGACAAGTATAAAGCCAGATTAGTAGCCAAATGATATCATCAAAAAAAAGGAGTACACTTCTTTGATACATATTCGCCGGTAACACAAATAACCTCTATAAGAATGCTAATAGAAATTGCATTGATCTATAATCTAGAAATTCATCAAATGGATGTAAAGACAACATTCTTAAATGGAGATACGATGAGGAGATCTACATGGAGCAACCTGAAGGTTTTGTTTCCAAAGGAAATGAAAATAAAGTCCGTAGATTAGTAAAATCACTATACGGACTAAAACAAGCTCCAAAACAATGACACACAAAATTTGATAGTGTCATGATGAGAAATGGTTTTCGTATAAATGAATGCGATAAGTGTGTTTATTATAAACAAATTGGACAATCATATGCGATGATTTGTTTATATGTAGATGATATGTTAATATTTGGTCCAAATACTCAGGTAATAGAGACCATAAAAAAGATGTTAATTTGCAATTTCGATATGAAAGACTTAGGAGTTGCAGACGTTATTTTGGAAATCAAAATAATAAGAACACCTAATGGAATTGAATTATCTCAGTCACACTATGTACACAAAGTGATTGAAAATTTTCAAAAGTTTGGAATTAAAGGAGTAAGAACACCTTTTAATCCATCAGAAGTACTGCATAAAAACACTAATGAGAGTGTAATGCAACTAGAATACTCTCGTGTAATAGGATGTCTCATGTATCTCATGAATTGCACAAGAGCAGATATAGCTTACGCAATAAGTCGACTGAGCAGGCATACAAGCAATACAAGAAAGAAACACTGGAAAGCACTAATGAGAGTGCTTGGATATTTAAAAAATACCACAAATTATTCCTTACATTATGGAAAATATCCTACCGTCTTAGAAGGATAGAGTGATGCAAACTGGATTGCTGATTCATAGGAATCAAAATCAACGAGTGGTTATGTATTTACCTTAGCAGGGACAATATATCATGGAAATCTACTAAACAAACATACACTAGCTCGATCCACTATGGAATCGGAGTTCATCGCTTTAGATAAAGCAGGCGAAGAAGAAGAATGGCTTCGTCATTTTTTAGAAGATATTTCATTTTGGCCTACACCTGTACCGGCCATATGCATACACTGTGATAACCAAGCTACGCTAGGCAGAGTGCATAATTTTGTGTATAATGGAAAGTCACGACACATTCGTCGACGCCATAACACAGTAAGGCAGTTACTCTCAAATAGGACTATTTCCATAGATTACGTGAAAACAAATGATAACCTAGCGGATCTATATACTAAAGGTTTATCAAGAGAGAAAATTGACTACGCATCGAGGGGAATGAGTTTAAAAGCCTAAACCACCAAGAGTTATCTTATACGAAAACCTATCCTAGCGACTGGAGATCCCACGGACTAGGAACAATAGGCGAACCATTTCTGAGTAACTCAAGATGTAATGCATTTGCTTGAACATAGTCCAACTCCATTCCAATGGTGCACAATATAAATGCATGCCTACAGAAGTATTTAAAGGTTAAAACTATGTTTTTTAATGATGACCATATCTTGAATATAACAAGTGGGGTATACGTAGGATACACTTAATGGTTGCGATCACCTATGTTAGTGTGAGCTGGGTCGGCTCTATGAGAATATTAAAGGCTTTTATTCTCTAAAAACACTTGCAGAACCAAAAATTGTTCAAGACCAAAATAAACACAACCATGGATGTGAAGGGAAATAATGCTTTGTAAAACTTATTGTCTGGTTATACAATAACGGCTGACGGTTCAAGATAAAATAATTCACCGATTAGCCAAGTATATCCAATAAGTTTTAACTAGGGAAAGTTCAAAGTGAAATATATATTTATCCTCAATATAGCATTACTTTCATATGAACTGTGTGATATTACACTTTGTATGGGGAAGACATATATCGTCATTCATGTGGCGGATTGTTAGAATTTTTAGAAATTAGTGAATGAGATATGTCCCACATCGCCAAAAATATGTTAATTTTCTGGTTTATATAGTATACTCTCAATCCTTGTATTGGCCCTAAAGGTCAGGTAATTTTGTGCGAGGGAAAGGACCTATATGGCCATGGATTAAAACGCGTGCGCCACCACCTATTCGACCGACCGAACCGAGCCGGTCTGGTGCGGGTCCAATAAGAGTGGACCGTGTTATATTTTTGTTGTACAGAAGTGAACGGTTTTCTACTGTTTAAATTCAAAAAGAAGTGACTACTGGATTGGACGCATCTGTTGCAAATCGCAATTATTTCTAGCCGCTGCAAACGAAGAGACGCGACTGTTGCAAACTGCAACAGTTTCAGGCCGTGACAAACGAAGAGACGCGGCTGTTTTGAACAGCAACAGTTTTCGGCCATTGTGAACGAAAAGACGCGATTGTTACGAACAATAATAATTTTTAGCCGTTGGAAAAGAAGAGGCGCGACTTTTGCGAACATCAACATTTTTCGGCCGTTGCAAAACGAAGAGGCGCGACTGTTGTGAATAGTAACGCTTTTTGGCGTTCCAAATGAAGGGATGTTGCTTTTCTCAACGGATGTAGCCACGGGGAATTCGGCTATAAATAAGGAGGAAAGATGATCACTTTCCTCACTTAATTAATTCTGAATATTCTCTTCTTCCTCTTCGTTTCTTAATATCTACAATCCGTGCACTTTTGCATATCACACAGAAGATCATACAAATCACAATCTCAAGCAGATCACGTCTGTTCTATCTTGGGAGACTTTGAATAAAGTCTTAAGAAAATTGTTACAACAAGCCTTAAACGTGATTTCCTTATTCAACCGGTTAGATTTCTAGTTGATTTATATATTTCTATATACAGGTAAATAGGCACAAGGAAGAAGTTACAAAAAAAATTAGTCTTAGGGACAACAAGTTTATTTTTTAGTCTGAAGGACACTTTTTAGTGTAAACTGAAAATGATAGTTACAACTATCATTCTGTGATTTACACTAAAAGTGTCCTTCAACGTAAAAAGCAAACTTATTGTCTCTAAAACTAAATTTTTCTCAATCTTTTTCCTTGAGCCTAAAAACCTCTTCTATATATATATATATATATATATATATATATATATATATATATATTGTTTTCATTTCTGCATTGTACTATTTCTTTAAATAGTATAATTTTTGATTTATCGCTATAGCTATTATTTCTATAGTTGTTAGTTCGTGTAGTAATTAATTACAACATACTTATTGTTAAAATAACTAATACAGAATTCCAAAGTTATGGAAATCTGAGTTGTAAACTTATGGGACAAGTTTATTATTGATTAGTCTCTGTTTTGGTATACTAGACGTTTAACAGAGGATAAATTTGCTTCGACGAAGGCACTTAAAGGTTTGATATCATATTGCATTGACATAAGCCTAGTGATACAAGGGGGTGAACAAATAAAATCAATGACAATGGTGGGATAAGAAATTCTTCTCTGACAGTTATTGAAAAGATATGCCATGCTTTAGAAGGTTTTCTTGATGAGAAGTATTATGCAGTATGGGATTTGTCATTTCAGATCCTTTCAGCAGCATTTCTTAAATTTGGAGAATCTTCATCGGTTCTCATGGCAGAATCAGTTCGAAGGTTAGCAAATTTGCAGAACGAAAAAATTTCTTTTAAAAAGCAGCTTCATGAATGCGTTGGCTCGGCTATTGCTGCTATGGGGCCTGAGAAATTCCTGGGTATTATACCACTTAATCTGGATACAGAAGAGATCTCTGAAGCTAATGTCTGGCTGTTGAAATGTGATTCAAACCTTCCTAGTAAAGGTCAAAGTTATTAGCTATTATTAAGCATCTCTATTTATTTTATTCAGTTGTTTGAATTAATCTATTATCTTAGGCATGATATTAGACGTGATTAGTGGATCTTCAATTTAGCTTATTTTCTCAGCTTATTAAACCTTGTATTGTTCATCATTTTAATAAAAATATAATAAAATAAATGTATTGTGTTTTTCCTGAACTTTTCTTCCATTAATTATTGTCTTCTTCCTCTATTATAAGCCATCAAATTGGTATCAGAGCAATTTAAAATATCCGGGTTCATATCCAGGGAATTGAGAGGTGAAGAGTAAGGTTTGATCAAGATGCAATCAAATGGATCAAATGGCCATGGCTCATCACAACGACCTATCTTTAAAGGCATAAATTATCATTTCTGGATTTTGAAGATGAAAACCTTGTTCAAATCCCATGAGTAGTGAGGATTGGTTAAAAAAGGCTTTACAGATCATCAAACAGAGGAGCCAGACTAATCACTTCGAGAGAAAAGGAAGAAGGACTCCAAGGCATTGTTTATGATACAACAAGTCTTGGATGATGAGATTTTTCCATGGATAGCATCAACATCCAATGAAGCCTGAAATACACTAAAGCAAGAGTATTTGGGAGACAAGAAGGTGATCACAATTAGATTGCAATCACTGAGAAGGGAGTTCGAGACTTCCCTTATGAAGGAGAAGGAATCTGTGCAGGATTACCTATCTCGAGTGTCAAGTGTTGTGAACCAGATGAGATCATATGGGGAAGAGATCAGCAATAAGCACATTATTGGTAAGATTCTGAGAAGTCTTACCAAGCAATTTGACCATGTTGTAGCCGCCATTGAGGAGTCAAAGGACATGGAAACTTACACCTTTGAAGAGCTAATGGGGTCACTACAGGCCCATGAAGAGAGACTGAATAGATCAACCGAGAAGGAGGATGAGAATGCCATCAAGTAAAGGATGAATCCTTCGACAAAGATAGAACAAGGCAGTTCAATGGCAGAGGAAGAGGCAAAGGAAGATCAAGCGGTAGAGGTCGTGGTCGATGGCAAAGCAGTGAAGGGAAGGAGCAAAGCTCTTACAAGAATACCATTAGGTGTTACTATTGCAAGAAGCAAGGCCACAAGGAAATTAATTGTTGGAAGAAGAATGAAGAAAAGGGAGGAAAAAAGCAGGATCAAAGGTCCAATTTTGTGGAGCATGAGGAAAAGTTATTTTTTGCACACAACTTAACAGAAACCAATGAAGGAAGCCTTTGGTACATTGACAGTGGGTGTTCAAATCACATGTCAGGAACAAGAGCTATGTTTAGAGATCTGGATGATGCAAGGAAAAGCAAAGTAAGGCTTGGTGATGGAAAACAGCTGGATGTCGAGGTAAAAGGCACCATTTCCTTCAAGACAGAACAAGGTAATGCCAAGCTTTTGTATGATGTTCAGCACGTTCCAAACTTGGCTCATAATTTACTAAGCATGGGACAATTGCTAAGTAGTGGCTATTCTGTGTTGTTTGAGAATGATTCTTATATAATAAGAGACAAGAAATCACAAGAAAATGTGGTGAGAGTATCCATGGGAAAGAACAAAATGTTTCCTTTGGATCTGCAAGGAAATGCAAGCAAAGCCTTGGTGGTAAAAGGTGATGAAAATGCAAAACTTTGGCACCTGAGGTATGGTCATTTGAATATACATGGTCTAAGGTTGCTAGCTGCAAAAGAAATGGTAAGAGGCTTACCACAGATAGGTGATCTTGATTTATGTGAGGGCTGCATTTGTGGGAAGTAGTCAAAAGGCTCATTTCCAAGTGGAAAATCATGGAGAGCTAGTGAATGCTTGGAGCTTCTTCATGCTGATCTCTGCGGGCCAATGCAGACCACATCATTAGGGGGAAGTAAGTACTTTTTATTGATTACTGATGATTGCAACAGGATGAGTTGGGCGTTCTTCCACGAGACAAAGTCAGAAGCATTTGCCAACTTCAAAAAGTTCAAGATCATGGCGGAGAAACAACATGAGAAGCCTGTCAAAGTACTAAGGACAGATCGAGGAGGAGAGTTCCTTTCACAAGAATTCACTAAGTTCTGTAAAGAGGAAGGAATAAGGAGAGAACTGATAATACCATATACTCCAGAGCAGAATGGTGTTGCCGAGAGAAAGAATAGGACTGTGGTTGAAATGACAAGGAGTATGTTGAAAGCAAAAGGATTACCAAATGAGCTGTGGAGTGAAGCAGTAGCTACAGCAGTATAAATCCTAAATATTTCCCCAACAAAAGCAGTCATGAATCAAATTCCTTATGAAGCTTGGAGAGGAAAGAAGCCACAAGTAAGTCACCTAAGAACCTTTGGTTGTATAGCATATGCTTTAACTAATCTAAGAGCCAAGCTTGATGATAAGTCTATGAAATGTATTTTTATTGGCTACTCAACTCAATCTAAAGCATATAGGCTGTATAACCCTCTTACTGGCAAGGTGATTATTAGTAGGAATGTAATATTTAATGAAGATGGAGTATGGAGCTAGAAACATGAAGAGAAGAATGAAAGGATCTAGCCTGTTGTCACTTTTGACACAATAGTGGACTCAACTCAAGTGATAGATGCAAGCCAGTCTCCTCCAAGCTCTCCTACAATACCAAGCAATCACATCAGCTACTCTTCATCAAATCCTGCATCAAGTAGCAACTCTGCAAGTCATATATCTTTAAGCTCAACAAGTGATTCCTCGCCAAGAAGAATAAAGACTCTGTTAGAAATATATGAGAGCTGTGAATTTGCTCTGCTAGCCACTGAACCTACAACCTTTGAAGAGGCAACAAATGAAGTAGAATGGCAGATTGCTATAGAGGAAGAAATGAAGTCCATTCAGAAGAACAACACTTGGAAGTTGGTGGATCTTCCAAAGGAGAAGAATGTGATTGGTTTGAAGTGGGTCTTCAGAATCAAGTACAAGGCATGCAAAAGCACAAGGCTCGAATTGTTGCCAAAGGATATGCTCAACAAAAAGGAGAAGATTTTGAAGAGACCTTCTCACATGTTGCAAGATTTGAAACTGTAAGAGTTGTGCTTGCATGGGCTGCACAACTAAAGCTGCCAGTATTTCAATTGGATGTGAAGTCGGCCTTCTTGAATGGAGAGCTGCAAGAGAAAGTCTTTGTTGAGCAACATGAAGGCTTCATCAAGAAAGGAGAGGAAGAAAGAGTGTATAGACTCCAGAAGGCACTTTATGGATTAAAACAGGCGCCTAGAGTCTGGTACAGTAAGATTGATGCTTTCTTCGTCAACAACAGTTTTGAAAGGAGTGAGAATGAGCCTACTTTATACATCAAGAAGCAAGGTGCACATGAGTTCACAGTGGTATGTCTCTATGTTGTTGATATTATATATTTTAGCTCTGCACAGAACCTGCTTGATAAGTTTAAACACTCAATGATGGAAGAATTTGAGATGACAGACCTGGGTATACTACACTACTTTCTTGGGTTGGAAGTGAAGTGTGACGTTTCGAATTTTGCCCGCTCGAAAATCAACATCCATACTTCAAATCGTATTCGAATGCCATAGATTCGACCGTTCAAACCCGATTCGCCGGAGCTTATAACAAAATTAAGTATACAACACAGCAGAATAAAAAGAATAATACACTGATATACAATATCTGATACAACAGAACGATACAATAGATATCAATATACATCAGAGATATGATACAATAAAATAGCAGCGGAAAAGAAAACGATAGATAACATCTAGCAGCGAAACAAATAACTCTAAAATAGTCTTCAAGGAAGAACTCCAGAAATAACTGCAACTCCATTTCCAAGAACCAATCTAGCAATAGCTCGAACTCCCCATAACAATGCACCTAGATAACCAAGACTGGTGCGATCCAAAGACTGAACTAACTCCAGATAATCTACTAAACCTGACTATCTGAAAAACCCAACTCTAGACTGCTCGTGTAGAAAATAATGAGCACCCAGAGTTTAGGAAAGAAACAATAAACTCCGGATCAGTCGTGGGACTGGTGTGAGCAACAAAAACAGTCTATCTTTTAAAACATTTAACAAAAGAATTTCAAAGTCAATTCGCAATGCTTTTTAAAAAAATGAGACTACCATAAGGCCTCCCGCACACACACACAATGCAAACGCAGAATCGGGGGAGATTTCTCCTTATGATAGTTAAAGATGCTTGATACGCATTAAGAAGACATTTGATATTATTACTAGTGCATAGTGTAGGAAAAATTCATTTCGAAAGTAGAATATAAATCTTAGCCAACATACGACCATTATCGTATGCCTACTATAGCTAACCATGTTCAATAGCAGGTTACCGCCACATTCGATGGCAGGTTATACAACTAATACTGTACAAGGTTCGTATTGTTTCTTTGGATTTCCAACGAATGATCAGGCCAAGGAACTTCCCATTGCCACATGAGAATGCCTCTGGATGGACATCCCCGAGAACCAAACCGGATCTCTACCAACACAAGGCCGGGTTACCCCTAACTGAGTAACAACTGACCGAATATGCCATCCCCCGGTCCTTTGGGACCTTTCGCCGAGCGCTCGTAATCAATTCACACAATCATAACAAAGTGTTTTCAACATGAGTAAGTATCTGGGCTCCATACCATGATACCACCCTTTTCCAGAAGGAAATGCACACATCCTAAAGGGCGCTACCCCTCATAATCTTGCTGCTTCTTTCCTGTTTTGACCATTCCCGAGATGTGAGGCTCGACGAAGTCACGTCCACAAAAACATACTTTATACAAAAGCCATGCTTTGGGTCAACAAATGATCATAGAAATGATCACCAAGATAGACGATCAAATAAATGATCCTATCACGAATAATCAACACAATGATCATTTCACAGCAACACTCAGCATGTCACATTACCAAATTGGGAATATATCGCTGATGACTTCAACTATATAACCTCTGAGCTCGTACGTCTCAGAGAAGGGTGTTAAGCTAAAAGAATAAATTCTCCGCCACCAACAGAAATATATTTGAAAGAAATCAGCTTTATATCTCAATTTGTAATGTCAGACATACTATCCATACAAGTCTGTTCCGGGCTCGAACAGAACCGAAGGCACTTACAAAGAAGTCCTTGCAATCCGGATATTCACAATCCCGATCGGATTTCCCATCACTTAGGGAGTTTCTATACCGGCGCGACTTGGTGCAGAAACAATCGATAGGTCATTCTATCGCTTTCGCAAATACCCGGTCTTCATCACCGGTCTTCAAATGCTATCCATAACGTCGAATCACATATTCGGAATGGGTTATACGACCCAAAGGTCCTTTCCCGGCTAACCCGAATAGTGAGCACGATATTTCAAAAACATATGGATATTGGGATTTCAATTAAGTCACCACTTAATAATTCAAAATTTTATTTCAAATGGTTTAACAAATTACCATTTTCAATCTTTAAACAAAAAGATTCATTTTCACAACCTTTAACGGTTTAAACAATTTTCACATTTAAATCTTTTAAACAAAAGATTCATTCACACATTTTCTAAATCAATTTTCATTTCAA
Source organism: Allium cepa (assembly GCA_030765085.1). Classification (NCBI taxonomy): domain Eukaryota; kingdom Viridiplantae; phylum Streptophyta; class Magnoliopsida; order Asparagales; family Amaryllidaceae; genus Allium; species Allium cepa. The sequence continues at coordinate 79,433,929 of CM060946.1, forward strand.
TTCGATTAACTCGTTAAATCTTTAAATCAAAGATTTAACTTATAGCCTTCAAAACAATTTCATTTCAATTTGATTTAAACAAATCATCAATTTAAATCTGTTAAAAATAAACAGATTTAATTCATAACTTTCAAAAAGAATTCATTCATAACTTAGGAAAATCATTTCTCTATTCAATCTTGAAATTCTCCTAATTAACTGGAATCTCAGTTCTTATCTAAAAGTGTTTATCATTTGAAAACAACAGTTTTCATTTTGGAAATCTGATTCATTTATACGAGTTGAAATCCTTGGGTTAAATTCAAATTCCCAAAATAATACTTTAAAAATGATTTAACTCATAATGACTAGTATAATATCATTAATCCCTAATTTCAAATTACAGAATTCAATTTGAATATTGAATTCAAATTTAAATTAAAGTATTTAAATTTCAACACTTAATCCAGTTATTCAAAATAAATTTCCATCTTTGAAATTCCATTTCAAAAGATTTTCACTTCTATTCCAATTCCATTTCCAAAACATTTGAATTTAAAAATTCAAATTTTAAACTATTTCAAAAATCTGTGACTTAACCGATTTCCTCGTGAAATCCATAATTGTGTGTGTATGGTATGGTCCAAGGGTTATACACAGTAGTGCAACATCATTCAATTATCACAGATTAAAACATAGGAATATAGTCGATGAGCGGTATTAACTATCACGCTTATCGTTCATATACAGATCACAGATATATATCACAGATAAGTAAATTACAGATCACAACATAAATCAGGATAATCATAAAGCATCATATAACAGGGATATCAAACAGTTTAACATCCAATATAATCCAAACATCCATAAATAGGATTAATTTAATTATCTGATTAATTTAAATCAGATTAAATTTCTACGAATCATTCTTTTCACATTTATTATCAAATAAATTTCAAGTAAATGATCCTCATTAACTATTCATAATTATTTAATTACTATTCTTAAGTAATTAAACTCACTTTAATTATTGTTAATTATCATTGAATTAACCTTTAAAATCATATATTTAATCACTGATTATTTCATTAATTAAGTTCTAAACTGTAACTTAAAAATCTTTATTACTTGATTAAATAACCTTTATCATTTGTTTAAAAGACAACTCTTTATTAAATTAATAAATCTTATTTACAAATTTATTTACCTTAATTAACTTAACTCAAATCTTAATTTCTTGATTTAAATAAATTAATCAATTATTCATTATTAATAAATTAACTCTTAACAAATTAATTAATCTGTAATCAGCACTTAATTAACCTTCAAATTATTAAATAATAAATCTTTAATTAATCACATTAATTTATTCAATCACATAAATTAAATCTTTAATTAATTAATCCTTTTAATTAAATCTTAAAGTAAAACTTAATTAAATTGAAATAATTTACTTTTAAACCTTAAACCAATCCCATACTTAAATAAAACAATTATTTAAAAGAATGAGTTAAAATTGTTTAAAACTTGAATTTTGTTTAAAAATTTTGAAAACTGTTTTTTTTATACCACCCGGGCCTTGCTTCGAGTCAAGCCCCGTTCTACCCGAAGACAACTTCGAGTTTTTCCCCAAACCAACCCGAGATTCGTAAATTTCAAAATTTTTGTTTAAGCGTAAAAATTGACCCGGATACAAGTAAAAACTACCCGAGCTCAAACTCGAGCCAGCCCTACGTTTCCCCGAGACGGTCACTCGAATGCTTCGAGTCTTCCCCTGTTATTTTACGCAACCTTCTTCTTCTTCTTGTTTTTTTTCCTTTTATTCCTACAGCAAGTCAAGCTTAAATTTAAATACCAATTCAAAGCATCAGCGAACCCGGAGACAACACGAGCCTATCACCCATTTTCTCAGGTTTTACTCAGGGTCCTTCTTCTCCTTTCTTTTTTTTTTCAGTAGTAAAGTACTTAAGTTATAAATCAAAGCATCAGTATAAACCATATTCGAAACTGCCGACACACGCCAATGTGCGTGCACGTGCACCACTTCCCCGACCGCCTCCGATCAAGTTGCCACCCACCACCAAGTCGATGACCATCCCAACCATTGCCTCGACCACCCAAAACATCGATAACTCCTCCAAATCAAAATCGCGTATTCGAATCCAAACCTGGAACACGAAAGACACTTCCATCCCATACCTGTCAACGACTCGTCCACGCGACTCCGGCTACCAGAAAATCCCATACTCCGGTCATCACTTCGTCGCCTCAGCCTCTACCACCACCCAACAGCCCATAGCACTCGATGCTCCACCGTGATCGCGTCGATCAAAACCTTAGCTACAGGAAAAATTAGGTTTAAAAACTAATTTCTATCGCCGCCGTCACCTCCGAAGTCGTGACCACCTCCGGTTATTTTTCCAACCACCACCGTGTACTCCTCCATCACCACGAAGAAACCCAGCTATCCCAAACCCGAGGATCACCAGAAATTGAATATAACCCATTTTCTGTTCAACTCGAAAATTCACCCCATCTACAAACTTAAAAATCTAGATTTATATATCAAAAATCATCATTCTCCGATTCGATTCAGTTTATAAAATTAAAACTTGATATTTGGATACTAGATTTCCTGACATTAGTAGATCATTGCTGTTAATTTCTCATTTTTTTAATTTATTACTTATCATATATACTTAAAACTAATTTTAAAATAAAGGTGACCTTCATATATGCATTTTATCTTCAGACATCTTAGCCTAAAACAGAATCCATGAAGAGAGATAGAATTATTTTAGGTAGATTGGTGCCTGAATACAAACAGAGATGTATATGCATTTACACAGACCTGCATACTCAAACATTTACATATTTATATATATATATATATATATATATATATATATATATATTCAAACAGATTTTCATTCATGCAACCAATTTACTTCAAGTTATAATCACAGATATCTAGTTATAAATCAACTGAAGTTTCAAGATAGTAGTTTACTCACCTTGGTTTTCACGGAAAGGAAGAACAGAGTTTGCAAATGTTGAATAAGTTTGAAAAAAAATGCAAGCTTCCATTTTATCTTATTTTCCAGAGCAACATTTAAATTAGTTTTAATCTGAACCTATTTTAAATCCCTACTCTATCCTTTAACAACAAGTTTTTGTTTAAAAATCAAATCATAACATAGATTTGATCAGGGGATATGGACTTTTGTTTGCAAATCTGGGTAAAACAAAGAACAGAGGTATCTAAATAAACAGATATGCACATATCATTAACCAAAAATTCTAACAATATCAATACCCAAATATACTTCACAACACAATATTGATCACAACAGTAACATGCAGCCAGGATTTTACTTCATGTTCAAAGTGAAGTTACTCACCTGGAAAGTGGAGGCAGAGAACAAAAGATAGCCTGGGAAACTTTAGAACTGTGATGATTGATTTGCTTTTGATTTCCAGGCTTTAATTCTTGTTTGAGTTGAAGCTTTTGTTTAAGTTTAAGTTGAATATCCATTTCAGTTTTTCTTAGCTTTGAAGGTGAACGAAACTAAAAAGAAGGAATTGATTTGTATATAGAAAGAGTTGTACATGGAAAGGTATAGGCAAGTACAATAGGTATGTTGCATTAATTGCCTTACTTCATTCCATACTTACTTGTCCCTGTTTATATGTGAATATATTTTACTTCTATGCTTTTGTTTTTATTCCTTTACAATCCTGCAGGTTGCATACCTATACATGAATACATTCTATTTTGTTTTAATTCATACTTTGCTTATTTATTTGTTTTATACTTACCTTGCATATGTTTATTTGTGTTGTATTTTATTATTTTGTATACTTTGCTGAAATGTATTATATCTTGTACTTTATTTTACTTTTAGTTTACTATGGATACTTACTTTCCTTATCTCATACTTTAATAAATATGTTTCTATGTTATATTTTTAAACATTTATTTTAACTTGGTAAGTGCATTTGTTTCTTATTTTTATTCATAACTTAAAATTATTATTACTTTACAAAATAAGTGAACTTCTATTTTTATTTTTGAGTATTTATTTTATCTTACATACAAATTGTTTTGTATCTTTCTATATATTTATTTCAATAGTTTATATTTTAAAAGATATTTTGTTTTGTTTATGTTTGTGTTTTATTTTACTTTGCATGTTATTTCTTTTGTTTGAATACTTCATTTATATGTTTACTTGTTTCTTGTCTTGCTTCTTCATTTTATTTGCTTTGTATTTATTGTCTTGTATTTTTTATATATATTTTAACCATCAATAATAAATTAACAATTCACTTATTTATTCATTTCGTACTTGTGTCAATGTATATACTTTAATATTTATTTTTCAAACCATTAATATAAGATTTAAATTCAAATCAAAATATATATATACACACAAGATTTTAAAATTTCAAATTGACTCATATATACCCAAATATACATATATATATATATATATATTCACATATATACATATATACATAATATTTAAAAATTTAAATGATTTATATAGAATATATTTGAACTCGGGGAAACTCGTATCTATTTATAATTAATTTTACAAATTTTTTTATTCAAAATTTCATTTAATTATCAATTTAAATTAAATTAAAATCTAGGGTCGTTACAGACTTCCCCCCTTAAAAGAATTTCGTCCTCGAAATTTGCAGGCACGAAAACAACAAGGATAGATGAAAGATAGAGAAATATATTTTCAGATCAAACTGGATATCAATTCTGCATTTGGCTCACCAAATCAGAATATCAATAATAGATACAGGAAATTATAATAGAATTTCAAATTCGGTTTTAAACGATGTCGTTTTATCGATACTATTCAAATTATCCTTCATATTCTATTAATCAATTTTAACTAAATTTTAAAATTTACAATTCATTTAAAATTCCTAATTTCAAATTTTTGAATTCATATTCATTAAGGTTTAAAATCAAAAACCGATAAGAAACCGATGAAGATACGAAGTAAAAATTTTCCCACAACGATTCGTAGGATCATCACCGCACCGAAACTTCTTTGTGGAGCTGTCACGAAGAATTTCAAAAGAATTTGGAAACGAATCAAAGAAAATTGATAGAGAAAGTTATTTCCACCGTTGTTACAGAGTTTTGACTAATTGTAGTCGTATTTCCCTGTCCCCTATCTCGTTCTCTTCTTGCACTCATACTCACTATTAGTAGATAGTAAGAGAATTTACTGAGGCATTCAAACGGATATCTTAAGGATTACTCATTCTAGGATTTACTTCACCCTATCTCTAATGAGTTACTTAATGTGTTACACTCCTGAGCTAAAGTTTAACCCGTTGCTCTGATACCACATGTGACGTTTCGAATTTTGCACGCTCGAAAATCAACATCCATACTTCAAATCGTATTTGAATGCCATAGATTCGACCGTTCAAACCCGATTCGCCGGAGCTTATAACAAAATTAAGTATACAACACAGCGGAATAAAAAGAATAATACACTGATATACAATATCTGATACAACAGAACGATACAATAGATATCAATATACATCAGAGATATGATACAATAAAATAGTAGCGGAAAAGAAAACGATAGATAACATCTAGCAGCGAAACAAATAACTCTAAAATAGTCTTCAAGGAAGAACTCCAGAAATAACTGCAACTCCATTTCCAAGAACCAATCCAGCAATAGCTCGAACTCCCCATAACAATGCACCTAGATAACCAAGACTGGTGCGATCCAAAGACTGAACTAACTCCAGATAATCTACTAAACCTGACTATCTGAAAAACCCAACTCTAGACTGCTCGTGTAGAAAATAATGAGCACCCAGAGTTTAGGAAAGAAACAATAAACTCCGGATCAGTCGTGGGACTGGTGTGAGCAACAAAAACAGTCTATCTTTTAAAACATTTAACAAAAGAATTTCAAAGTCAATTCGCAATGCTTTTTAAAAAAATGAGACTACCATAAGGCCTCCCGCACACACACACAATGCAAACGCAGAATCGGGGGAGATTCTCCTTATGATAGTTAAAGATGCTTGATACGCATTAAGAAGACATTTGATATTATTACTAGTGCATAGTGTAGGAAAAATTCATTTCGAAAGTAGAATATAAATCTTAGCCAACATACGACCATTATCGTATGCCTACTATAGCTAACCATGTTCAATAGCAGGTTACCGCCACATTCCATGGCAGGTTATACAACTAATACTGTACAAGGTTCGTATTGTTTCTTTGGATTTCCAACGAATGATCAGGCCAAGGAACTTCCCATTGCCACATGAGAATGCCTCTGGATGGACATCCCCGAGAACCAAACCGGATCTCTACCAACACAAGGCCGGGTTACCCCTAACTGAGTAACAACTGACCGAATATGCCATCCCCCGGTCCTTTGGGACCTTTCGCCGAGCGCTCGTAATCAATTCACACAATCATAACAAAGTGTTTTCAACATGAGTAAGTATCTGGGCTCCATACCATGATACCACTCTTTTCCAGAAGGAAATGCACACATCCTAAAGGGCGCTACCCCTCATAACCTTGCTGCTTCTTTCCTGTTTTGACCATTCCCGAGATGTGAGGCTCGACGAAGTCACGTCCACAAAAACATACTTTATACAAAAGCCATGCTTTGGGTCAACAAATGATCATAGAAATGATCACCAAGATAGACGATCAAATAAATGATCCTATCACGAATAATCAACACAATGATCATTTCACAGCAACACTCAGCATGTCACATTACCAAATTGGGAATATATCGCTGATGACTTCAACTATATAACCTCTGAGCTCGTACGTCTCAGAGAAGGGTGTTAAGCTAAAAGAATAAATTCTCCGCCACCAACAGAAATATATTTGAAAGAAATCAGCTTTATATCTCAATTTGTAATGTCAGACATACTATCCATACAAGTCTGTTCCGGGCTCGAACAGAACCGAAGGCACTTACAAAGAAGTCCTTGCAATCCGGATATTCACAATTCCGATCGGGTTTCCCATCACTTAGGGAGTTTCTATACCGGCGCGACTCGGTGCAGAAACAATCGATAGGTTATCCTATCGCTTTCGCAAATACCCGGTCTTCATCACCGGTCTTCAAATGCTATCCATAACGTCGAATCACATATTCGGAATGGGTTATACGACCCAAAGGTCCTTTCCCGGCTAACCCGAATAGTGAGCACGATATTTCAAAAACATATGGATATTGGGATTTCAATTAAGTCACCACTTAATAATTCAAAATTTTATTTCAAATGGTTTAACAAATTACCATTTTCAATCTTTAAACAAAAAGATTCATTTTCACAACCTTTAACGGTTTAAACAATTTTCACATTTAAATCTTTTAAACAAAAGTGTAACGAGTCGGATTTTGCCCGCTCGAAAATCGACATCCATACTTCAAATCGTACTCGAATGCCATAGATTCGATTGTTCAAATCCGATTCGCCGGAGCTTATAACAACATTAAGTAAATAACACAGCGGAATAAAAAGAATAATACATTGATATACAGCTTTGATACAATATCTGATACAACAGATGATCCAATAGATATCAATATACATCAGAGATATGATACAATAAAATAGCAGCGGAAAAGAAAAATAGATAACATCTAGCAGCGAAACAAATAACTCTAAGATAGTCTTCAAGGAAGAACTCCAGAACTGCAACTCCATTTTCAAAAACCAATCCAGCAATAGCTCGAACTCCCAATAACGATTTGCACCAAGCTAGGCAAGACTGGTGCGATCCAAAGACTGAACTAACTCCAGATAATCTATTAAATCTAGCTATCTGAAAAACCCAACTCTAGACTGCTCGTGTAGAAAATAATGAGCACCCAGAGTTTAGGAAAGAAAACAATAAACTCCGGATCAGTCGTGGGACTGGTGTGAGCAACAAAAAAACAGTTTATCTTTTTAAAACATTCTACAAAAGATTTTCAAAGTCAATTCGCAATGCTTTTTTAAAAATGAGACTACCATAAGGCCTCCCGCACACACACACAATGCAAACGCAGAATCGGAGGAGATTTCTCCTTATGATAGTCAAAGATGCTTGATACGCATTTAAAATAATATTTGATATTATTATTAGTGCATAGTGTAGGAAAAATTTATTTCGAAAGTAGAATATAAATCTTAGCCAACATAGACATTTCGAACTATGCCTACTATAGCTACCATCCAAACAGTGGTGACCACCATAAGTGAATAGCAGGTTCTACAACTAATACCGTACAAGTTTCGTATTGGGAATTGGATTTCCAACGAATGATCAGGCCAAGGAACTTCCCATTGCCACATGAGAATGCCTCTGGATGGACATCCCCGAGAACCAAACCGGATCTCTACCAACACAAGGCCGGGTTACTCCTAACTGAGTAACAACTGACCGAATATGCCATCCCCCGGTCCTTTGGGACCTTTATCACCGAGCGCTCGTAATCAATTCACACAATCATAAAGTGTTTTCAACATGAGTAAGTATCTGGGCTCCATACCATGACACCACCCTTTTCCAGAAGGAAATGGACACATCCTAAAGGGTGCTACCCCTCATAACCTTGCTGCTTCTTTCCTGTTTTGACCATTCACGGGATGTGAGGCTCGACGAAGTCACGTCCACAAAAACATACTTTATACAAAAGCCATGCTTTGGGTCAACAAATGATCAACACAATGATCACTAAGATAGACGATCAAATAAATGATCCTATCACAATAATCAACACAATGATCATTTCAGCATCACTCAGCATGTCACATTACCAAACTGGGAATATATCGCTGATAACTTCAACTATATAACCTTTGAGCACATGCGTCTCAAAGAAGGGTGTTAAGCTAAAAGAATAAATTCTCCGCCACCAACAGAAATATATTTGAAAGAAATCTGCTTTATATCTCAAATTGTAATGTCAGACACAACAATCCATACAAGTCTGTTCTGGGTTCGAACAGAACCGAAGGCACTTCCAAAGAAGTCCTTGCAATCCGGATATTCACAATCCTGATCGGATTTCCCATCACTTAGGGAGTTTCTATACCGGCGCGACTCGGTGCAGAAACAATCGATAGGTCATCCTATCGCTCTCGCAAATACCCGGTCTTCATCACCGGTCTTCAAATGCATCCATAACGACATATCACATATTCGGAATGGGATATATGACACAAAGGTCCTCTCCCGGCTAAACCGAACAGTGAGCGCAGTATTTCAAAAACATATGGACAATGGGATTTCAATTAAGTCACAACTTAATAATTCAAAACTTTATTTCAAATGGTTTAATCCAATTACCATTTCAATCTTTAAACAAAAAGATTCATTTTCACAACCCTTAACGGTTTAAACAATTTTCACATTTTAATCTTTTAAACAAAAGATTCATTCACAGATTTTCCAAATCAATTTGATTAACTCGTTAAATCTTTAAATCAAAGATTTAACTTATAGCTTCAAAACAATTTCATTTCAATTTGATTTAAACAAATCATCAATTTAAATCTGTTAAAAATAAACAGATTTAATTCATAGTTTTCAAAAGAATTCATTTATAACTTGGGAAACCATTTTTCAATTCAATCTTGAAATTCCTTTTATTAAACTGGAATTTCATCTCTTATCTGAAAGCTTTTTATTCTCTTTAAAACAAACAGTTTTCATTTTGAAATTTGATTCATCTATACGAGTTAAAGTTCTTTGGTTAAATCCAAATTCTCAAAATTATACTTTTAAAATGGTTTAACTACATATAAACATATTTATAACATCGTTAATCCCTAGTTTCAAATTACAGAATTAAATTCCTAATTTCTTGAATTCAAATTTAAATCAAATTATTTAAATTCCAAAACTTAATCAAGTAATTTAAAAATAATAAATTTTATTTTGAAATTCCTTTCCAAAAGCTTTTCACATTTATTCCGATTCCATTTCCAAAACATTTGAATTTAAAAAAAATTCAAATTTAAACTATTTCAAAATCTGTGACTTAACCGATTTCCTCGTGAAATCCATCATTGTGTGTGTATGGTGTAGTCCAGGGTTTTAACACATTAGTGCAACATTATTCAATCATCACAGATCAAAACACAGAGATATATTTGATAAGCGATGTAGCTATAAAGCTTATCGCCCATTCACAGATTCACAGATAATATGCAGATGTAAATAAATGAATAAATCATACACGGCACAAACCACAGAATAAAATATCACAGATCAGTTAGGGCAAACAATTCAAGGCACCTCATACAATATAATCATTTATAGGTAAGGTCCAGTATTCAATAGTCATTTATAAGCAGGAGTAATTAATTGTTTAATCCCAAGTAATTTAATTTATTTTTAAATTAAATTATCTACTTATGAATAAATTTTTCAAATTCTGATTTATTATACAAATCATTTGATTTAAATTAATTTATCAAACACTTATCAATCTATCAAATGATTTCTTAAATTAATTAACTAAATTAATTAATTAAAATTAATCATATTATCAAAATTAATTGTAATAAATAATTAATCCTTAATTATTTTCATCAAGTAATTACACTTAATCAATTTACAAACGATGATCTTAATTAATTAATCTAACTAAATATTAAAATTAAATCACATTAATTTACAATAAAATCTTTAGTTAATGACCCTCATTAACTATTGATCAAAATATTAATAACTTCAATTAGTTAATTATTCATTTTAAATTAACTTAATGATTAAATTATTAATCTTTATTTACTCAAGAATAAAACATTTTTTCTTCTTCTTATTAATGATCAAATTTTCATTAATAAGCTATTTAAACAATTTACTTCAAATTTTTACTTTTAGATTTTATTTAAAACTTAAGATTTAAAATGAATACAAATTATCTTAGCAAAGTTTAAAACAATTTAAATTTAAACTTCTTTTATTTCAAACTAAGATTCAAATTTATATTCGAACTCAGATTTAAAGTTTAGTTTGAATCTCTATTTTTTTATTCAAAACTTTACTTTTCAATTCCTACTATTTAAACCTCTTTAAAGTTGTTAAAAAAAAAACTTCATTTATTCAAAACTGGGATTCAACTCTATTTGAATCCAAGCTATTATTTTTTTTTCTAAACTTTGTTTAAAGGTTATTTTTACATTCTAAAATCAAGTTTAAATTGTTTAAAATCTACAGGTTTTAACTATAACATACCATCTACCCGAGGCTCTCCATCACTGTCTTCGAGTAAATATTCATTTGCACGCAATATACTCCGAGTTCTTCCTTCTTCTTCCCCCCAACCCTCAACATCATCAGGCACTGGATGATACCGCGTGCACGTGCACGATGACGTTGGCCAGCTCCAGTCATCGCCGCGACTACGAGCATGTCCACGATCATCTCTAGATCGAGCTCCGACCCCTCGCACCGTCCCACCAATTCAAAATCAAAATTTTGGGTCGTGTTTGAAAACCTGGAACACTCGATACTGTCGACCCCCACAAACCTGTCAACACGCCACATCATCAACTCCGACCACCATAAACGCTGCGCTTCCGGCCACGAACGCTATGACCATTCACGAACCCATCCCTCGTGGTCCTATCGAACTCGATGCAACAGAGGGAACGAACGAAGCGATTTCCTGATCTTGCCTAAAACTAGGGCTACGAAAAGAAATTGCCTGCCGCTGTCACCACCGTCATTACTGACGCCACCACCCATTTTTCCCAGCACCCTGGTAAACTCCACCACCTCCAGGAAGAATCGCAGCCACCACGATCCACCCAATTGCCAGAAATTCCCCAAAAACCATTCTCCCTTCAACTTCGAACTGCACCCAAACTACACAACTAAAAATCACGAAACCCATCTCAAAAATCATCATTTCCAGTATGAATTCAAGTTATATATTTGAATCGAGATTTTATTAAATTCGAAAATTTCAAAATGTTGAGTATCCTCTGTAAAAATTTAAATTTTTCTCCCTGCATACGTTTCTACTTCATGAAATTATTTTTAGAATAAAGTTCTTACTTAAATACACCTTTTTGCTTTAAATATCAAAGCTTGATAATGATTAGAAATGGAGGAATCGAATTTTTTTTCTATTTGTTTCATTCAAAAGAACAGGGAAGAAGAACATCACTCAGCATTGTCCAATACAATTACATATACACTCAGTGTCAAAACAAAGAAGATGTCCAGGCCTCCATATTAGACATTAGTTATACACTGATTATAATCAACTTAATCTTTTATATTATGTTGTTTACTCACTTATTATCTGTTTTAAAACAGAGAGCCTGTAGAGTTTAACAGAGTGTTATAAACTCTACACAGATATTTCAAACATTTCATTCACATATATATATATATATAACAATCCATACTTAAACACATGCAGACCTATTAACAACCACTCCAGAGCATCATCAATATGACATCGAGGAATATAAGCAAAAGAAAGTGGGTTTGCTCACAGATTTACAGGCAATGAAAAAAAAGAAAAACTGGTTTCAGACAACATGAAGTTGTTCACAGATATACCTATATATATAAGTAAGCAACTGTTTTATAATTTAAAAATATCTAAAAAGACAAGTTACTCACCTTGTTCTGTGGAAGACAGAGAACAGGTTTCTTCAATTTGGAACTGGTTTGTATCTTGCTTCTTGATGTTTGAGTTGAATGATATATATAGAAAGGATGTACAGGGATTACAAGCTTGTACTGGGTGATATTATAATGCTTTGTACAAAAACATGTTGAAGATGCTGGCATTAAATGCTAGAGGTATGTTTCATTAAATGCAGGTGTCTTGTTTTATAGATATAAATGTATTTGCACTGTTTCCTTTTCTTTGTACTTTGCTTGAGTTAATTATATGTTCATTGTCTTCTTGCCTGCATGCTTGTCTTTATACTTAAATATAATTTACTATCTTGTATTATACTTACTCAATTATTTGCCTGCATACACATCTTTTTTTATTTTCTTTGTTTATTATGCAAGCTTGTTTTATTTATGTAAAAATATATACTTTATATTTTTTTTTTATTTACATAGCTTGCTTGGTATTTGCTTTTATATACTTGTCTTTTTATTGTCTACACCTGAATATATTGTATTGTTTTGTAATTTTATCTTCTAATCATATTTTCTAACATACGTATTAAATTTACAACGTATATTTTATTTTATTTCTTTCTTTTGTTTTCTTTCTTTTAACTTGTATTTATAATATTACTTTACAAATAAACTTTTATTTTAAAATTGTTGTTTAAATTTAGCAAATGTTCTACTTTCTATTTTTATAAAAATCTATCTTATATTATTTTATAAACTCAAATCATTATTAACCATCAATTCAAATATTTATTATTACTTATTTATTTATTTTATACTCATGTCAAATATCTGTATTTTATGATTATTTTTAAACCATTTACTTGAGATTTTAACTCAAGTTCAATATATACATATATATTATATAAAATTTGCTCATATATACCCAAATATATATATATATATATACATTCAATATATACACATATTTACAGTATTTTAAATGTAAATGATTTATACAAAATATACTTGGATCCGGGGAAACTCGCATCACTTAATCGATTAATTTCACGAATTTTATTCAAAATGAAATTACTTAACAATTTTAAATTCAAAAATTCAATTAATTATTAATTTAAATATTTTATAAAATTCGGGGTCGTTACAAAAAGATTCATTCACACATTTTCCAAATCAATTTTCATTTCAATTCGATTAACTCGTTAAATCTTTAAATCAAAGATTTAACTTATAGCCTTCAAAACAATTTCATTTCAATTTGATTTAAACAAATCATCAATTTAAATCTGTTAAAAATAAACAGATTTAATTCATAACTTTCAAAAAGAATTCATTCATAACTTAGGAAAATCATTTCTCTATTCAATCTTGAAATTCCCCTAATTAACTGGAATCTCAGTTCTTATCTAAAAGTGTTTATCATTTGAAAACAACAGTTTTCATTTTGGAAATCTGATTCATTTATACGAGTTGAAATCCTTGGGTTAAATTCAAATTCCCAAAATAATACTTTAAAAATGATTTAACTCATAATGACTAGTATAATATCATTAATCCCTAATTTCAAATTACAGAATTCAATTTGAATATTGAATTCAAATTTAAATTAAAGTATTTAAATTTCAACACTTAATCCAGTTATTCAAAATAAATTTCCATCTTTGAAATTCCATTTCAAAAGATTTTCACTTCTATTCCAATTCCATTTCCAAAACATTTGAATTTAAAAATTCAAATTTTAAACTATTTCAAAAATCTGTGACTTAACCGATTTCCTCGTGAAATCCATAATTGTGTGTGTATGGTATGGTCCAAGGGTTATACACAGTAGTGCAACATCATTCAATTATCACAGATTAAAACATAGGAATATAGTCGATGAGCGGTATTAACTATCACGCTTATCGTTCATATACAGATCACAGATATATATCACAGATAAGTAAATTACAGATCACAACATAAATCAGGATAATCATAAAGCATCATATAACAGGGATATCAAACAGTTTAACATCCAATATAATCCAAACATCCATAAATAGGATTAATTTAATTATCTGATTAATTTAAATCAGATTAAATTTCTACGAATCATTCTTTTCACATTTATTATCAAATAAATTTCAAGTAAATGATCCTCATTAACTATTCATAATTATTTAATTACTATTCTTAAGTAATTAAACTCACTTTAATTATTGTTAATTATCATTGAATTAACCTTTAAAATCATATATTTAATCACTGATTATTTCATTAATTAAGTTCTAAACTGTAACTTAAAAATCTTTATTACTTGATTAAATAACCTTTATCATTTGTTTAAAAGACAACTCTTTATTAAATTAATAAATCTTATTTACAAATTTATTTACCTTAATTAACTTAACTCAAATCTTAATTTCTTGATTTAAATAAATTAATCAATTATTCATTATTAATAAATTAACTCTTAACAAATTAATTAATCTGTAATCAGCACTTAATTAACCTTCAAATTATTAAATAATAAATCTTTAATTAATCACATTAATTTATTCAATCACATAAATTAAATCTTTAATTAATTAATCCTTTTAATTAAATCTTAAAGTAAAACTTAATTAAATTGAAATAATTTACTTTTAAACCTTAAACCAATCCCATACTTAAATAAAATAATTATTTAAAAGAATGAGTTAAAATTGTTTAAAACTTGAATTTTGTTTAAAAATTTTGAAAACTGTTTTTTTTATACCACCCGGGCCTTGCTTCGAGTCAAACCCCGTTCTACCCGAAGACAACTTCGAGTTTTTCCCCAAACCAACCCGAGATTCGTAAATTTCAAAATTTTTGTTTAAGCGTAAAAATTGACCCGGATACAAGTAAAAACTACCCGAGCTCAAACTCGAGCCAGCCCTACGTTTCCCCGAGACGGTCACTCGAATGCTTCGAGTCTTCCCCTGTTATTTTACGCAACCTTCTTCTTCTTCTTGTTTTTTTTCCTTTTATTCCTACAGCAAGTCAAGCTTAAATTTAAATACCAATTCAAAGCATCAGCGAACCCGGAGACAACACGAGCCTATCACCCATTTTCTCAGGTTTTACTCAGGGTCCTTCTTCTCCTTTCTTTTTTTTTTCAGTAGTAAAGTACTTAAGTTATAAATCAAAGCATCAGTATAAACCATATTCGAAACTGCCGACACACGCCAATGTGCGTGCACGTGCACCACTTCCCCGACCGCCTCCGATCAAGTTGCCACCCACCACCAAGTCGATGACCATCCCAACCATTGCCTCGACCACCCAAAACATCGATAACTCCTCCAAATCAAAATCGCGTATTCGAATCCAAACCTGGAACACGAAAGACACTTCCATCCCATACCTGTCAACGACTCGTCCACGCGACTCCGGCTACCAGAAAATCCCATACTCCGGTCATCACTTCGTCGCCTCAGCCTCTACCACCACCCAACAGCCCATAGCACTCGATGCTCCACCGTGATCGCGTCGATCAAAACCTTAGCTACAGGAAAAATTAGGTTTAAAAACTAATTTCTATCGCCGCCGTCACCTCCGAAGTCGTGACCACCTCCGGTTATTTTTCCAACCACCACCGTGTACTCCTCCATCACCACGAAGAAACCCAGCTATCCCAAACCCGAGGATCACCAGAAATTGAATATAACCCATTTTCTGTTCAACTCGAAAATTCACCCCATCTACAAACTTAAAAATCTAGATTTATATATCAAAAATCATCATTCTCCGATTCGATTCAGTTTATAAAATTAAAACTTGATATTTGGATACTAGATTTCCTGACATTAGTAGATCATTGCTGTTAATTTCTCATTTTTTTAATTTATTACTTATCATATATACTTAAAACTAATTTTAAAATAAAGGTGACCTTCATATATGCATTTTATCTTCAGACATCTTAGCCTAAAACTGAATCCATGAAGAGAGATAGAATTATTTTAGGTAGATTGGTGCCTGAATACAAACAGAGATGTATATGCATTTACACAGACCTGCATACTCAAACATTTACATATTTATATATATATATATATATTCAAACAGATTTTCATTCATGCAACCAATTTACTTCAAGTTATAATCACAGATATCTAGTTATAAATCAACTGAAGTTTCAAGATAGTAGTTTACTCACCTTGGTTTTCACGGAAAGGAAGAACAGAGTTTGCAAATGTTGAATAAGTTTGAAAAAAAATGCAAGCTTCCATTTTATCTTATTTTCCAGAGCAACACTTAAATTAGTTTTAATCTGAACCTATTTTAAATCCCTACTCTATCCTTTAACAACAAGTTTTTGTTTAAAAATCAAATCATAACATAGATTTGATCAGGGGATATGGACTTTTGTTTGCAAATCTGGGTAAAACAAAGAACAGAGGTATCTAAATAAACAGATATGCACATATCATTAACCAAAAATTCTAACAATATCAATACCCAAATATACTTCACAACACAATATTGATCACAACAGTAACATGCAGCCAGGATTTTACTTCATGTTCAAAGTGAAGTTACTCACCTGGAAAGTGGAGGCAGAGAATAAAAGATAGCCTGGGAAACTTTAGAACTGTGATGATTGATTTGCTTTTGATTTCCAGGCTTTAATTCTTGTTTGAGTTGAAGCTTTTGTTTAAGTTTAAGTTGAATATCCATTTCAGTTTTTCTTAGCTTTGAAGGTGAACGAAACTAAAAAGAAGGAATTGATTTGTATATAGAAAGAGTTGTACATGGAAAGGTATAGGCAAGTACAATAGGTATGTTGCATTAATTGCCTTACTTCATTCCATACTTACTTGTCCCTGTTTATATGTGAATATATTTTACTTCTATGCTTTTGTTTTTATTCCTTTACAATCCTGCAGGTTGCATACCTATACATGAATACATTCTATTTTGTTTTAATTCATACTTTGCTTATTTATTTGTTTTATACTTACCTTGCATATGTTTATTTGTGTTGTATTTTATTATTTTGTATACTTTGCTGAAATGTATTATATCTTGTACTTTATTTTATTTTTAGTTTACTATGGATACTTACTTTCCTTATCTCATACTTTAATAAATATGTTTCTATGTTATATTTTTAAACATTTATTTTAACTTGGTAAGTGCATTTGTTTCTTATTTTTATTCATAACTTAAAATTATTATTACTTTACAAAATAAGTGAACTTCTATTTTTATTTTTGAGTATTTATTTTATCTTACATACAAATTGTTTTGTATCTTTCTATATATTTATTTCAATAGTTTATATTTTAAAAGATATTTTGTTTTGTTTATGTTTGTGTTTTATTTTACTTTGCATGTTATTTCTTTTGTTTGAATACTTCATTTATATGTTTACTTGTTTCTTGTCTTGCTTCTTCATTTTATTTGCTTTGTATTTATTGTCTTGTATTTATTATATATATTTTAACCATCAATAATAAATTAACAATTCACTTATTTATTCATTTCGTACTTGTGTCAATGTATATACTTTAATATTTATTTTTCAAACCATTAATATAAGATTTAAATTCAAATCAAAATATATATATACACACAAGATTTTAAAATTTCAAATTGACTCATATATACCCAAATATACATACATATATATATATTCACATATATACATATATACATAATATTTAAAAATTTAAATGATTTATATAGAATATATTTGAACTCGGGGAAACTCGTATCTATTTATAATTAATTTTACAAATTTTTTTATTCAAAATTTCATTTAATTATCAATTTAAATTAAATTAAAATCTAGGGTCGTTACATGAAGCAAAGAAGGAATGGCATTTTTATGTGCCAAAAGAAGTATGCCAAGGATCTGCTCAAGAAGTTCAACATTGAAGAAAACGAGGCTGCAGTAACTCCTATGAGCACAAATGAAAAGCTTCAAAGAGAAGATGAGACTGAGAAGGCAGATGAGAAGAAGTTCAGGAGCATGGTTGGAGGGCTAAGCTATCTCACACACACAAGGCCTGACATAGCTTATTGTATAAGTGTAGTATCAAAGTATATGCACGGTCCAACAAAGCAACAGTTTCAAGCAGCAAGAAGGATGCTCAAGTATGTTGCTGGGATAGTGAATTATGGAATCTGGTATGAATGTGTAGAGAACTTTAGATTGCTAGACTACACTGATAGTGATTGGGCAGCATGTATTGACGACAGGAAGAGCACTTCTGGCTCAGTATTCAGTCTTGGCTCAGGAGCCATTACATGGAGCTCAAAGAAACAGGACACAGTGGCCTTATCCTCATCTGAAGCAGAGTATGCTGCTGCAGGAGCAGCTGGAAGGCAAGCACCGTGGCTTAGAAAATTGCTTAAGGATTTTTGTTGTGAGCAAGAAGTAGCCACTGAAGTTTGGTGTGATAACAAGTCTGCAATTGCCATGACGAAGAACCCAGCCTTTCATGCTAGGACAAAGCACATAGATATGCAGTATCACTTCATCAGAAAGCTGGTGCTTGAAGAAAAAGTTGAGCTACAGTTCTGTGGAATAAACTATCAAAGTGCAGGTTTGCTTACAAGGCTTTATGTCAAGCTAAGCACGGGTTCTTTATGGAGAAGTTTGGAATGAGAGAATTTGAATCAAGGGGAGGTGTTGAAATGTGATTCAAACCTTCCTAGTAAAAGTCAAAGTTGTTAGCTATTATTAAGCATCTCTATTTATTTTATTCACATGTTTGAATTAATCTATTATCAAACCGACCGTAGGGAGGTTTGCCTACTTCTACTAGCCAAAATCAATTTTCCTGAAGCCAAAAAAAGGTGGATCTTGTCTCGTCGCGGTTTCTCTAAAAACGTGGATCTTGTCTCATCGCGGTTTCTCTAAAAACGTGGATCTTGTCTCATCGCGGTTTCCCTAAACTTTCTCCTTTTATTTTGCGCATCAAAGATTCAAATTTAAATCTATTATGATTTTAAAATTTTAAAATTTTCAATTTCAAATGGACAATTTTGAATGTTTTGATTAATATTTAAATTTGAAATTCATATTTTCAGATTCAAATCTCAATTTATTCTTTTCCAACATATATATTATCACTTAATGTTTAAGTAATATTAACAAATTTTTTAAATGTATATTTCATATGAAAGTTATACAATCGGACGGTCGGTTTCTCCACCGTTGTACGGTTATACTAGTCTTAGGCATGATATTAGACGTGATTAGTGGATCTTCAGTTTAGCTTATTTTCACAGCTTATTTAAACCTTGTAATGTTCGTCATTTTAAAAAAAATTAAGAGAAATGTATTATGTTTCTCCTGAACTTTTCTTCTATTAATTATTGTCTTCTTTCTCTGTTACAAGCCATCACTGGCTGCTTCCTATCTTAAAGCAATATATTGTAGGTGCCCAGTTGTAATTTTTTTCAAAAAATATATTGGGTATGGTCAGCATCCTACAACAAAAAACCCGTAAGCTGGAAGTGGAGGGGGCGACATTTTCTGCTAGAAATGCAGTAGGCCTTGTATACCAGTTATGGTCTTTATTGCCAGCCTTCTGTAATTACCCTGTGGATACTTCAACTAATTTTAAAGATCTCTGTGAATCTTTTTGCTCCAAACTTACCCAAGATCCTGAGTTGCATGGGATTATTTGTTCTAGCCTCCAGATTCTAATTCGCCAGAAAAAAAATTGCTCTTGATAAAGACTCAATTATGCCTGATGATGAACTACTGGACTTCGAAAGAAAGGCAAAGGAGCATTACACTCAAGGTGTTGCAGAGAAAAATTTGAATGCTATACGATCGTTGTCAATGAAAATTTTATCTGCCTTATCCGAAGTATTCTTGACATCTTCAAAGGAGTGCAGAGGATGCCTGCAGCCCACCATCAACGAGCTTGCTTCCCTAACTGAAAAGAATATTGTGAAAAAGTTCTTCAAAAAAATATGATGAAACTTTTACATGTGACTGATGAAGCTAGTAAAGTAATTCAGCTTGAAAAATCCAGTAATATGCAAATTGATCAAACTTCAAATGATGCATCTCTTTCACGTGTGCGGGGTTTGTTGCATAGTTTAACGGTCTCTCTCTTGCCAGGTTTGGACAAGGGAGAAACTGACTTACTATTCACTGCCATCGGACCTTCATTGCAGGACAATGATGGTTTGTTGCAGAAAAAAGCTTAAAAAACACTTGCTACCATGCTCAAAGAGTCCAACGAATTCATTTCAAACAACGTAGATGAATTAATTTATTTGATGATAGAAGCAACGGATTCATGCCATTTCTCAGCAAAATGTCACAGCCTCGATAGTTTGTATCACTTAATTGTTTGTGTTATAAACGATGCATCAGAGCAAAGGAAGAGAGACATTATCAGTGTTGTTATTGCTGAAATTATCCTAGCTCTCAAAGAAGTTAATCAAAAAACAAGAAACAAGGCTTACGATTTGCTTGTTCAAATCGGTAAGGCATGTGAGATGGAAGACCATGGTGTACAAAGAAAACTTGCGTAATTATTTTCATATGATTGCTAGAGGCTTGGCTAGTGAAAACCCACACATGATTAGTGCGGCAGTTAAAGGATTAGCTCGTGTAGCATACGAGTTCCCATAGCTCATCGTTGTAGCTTATAATCTGCTTCCATCCTCTTTACTTCTTCTGCAAAGGAAAAATCGTGATATTGTCAAAGCTAGTTTGGATTGACTAAAGTATTAGTGGCCAAATCAAAAGATGATGCTCTACAAATGAATTTAAGGACGATAGTCGAAGGATGTTTAGAGGGGAGGATGACATTAGAAACCATTTTAAAACAAAGGTTAAACTGCTGCTTGAAATGCTTATAAGAAAATGTGGTATGGAAGCTGTTAAGGAAGCGATGCCCGAAGAGCATATGAAACTTCTTACAAACATAAGGAAGGCTAAAGAGCGAAAAGAACATCAAGCAAAATCTGAAGATGATTCGGCATTAGTTCGTATGAAAACAAGTATTTCTAGGCAAAGCAGGTGGAAACATTCACAGATTTTCTCATGTATTGGAGAGGAGGAGGAGGAGGAAGACAGTGAAGAAGAAATGATCGATTTGAGTGCCAAATTTTCAAAAGCTTCATTGTAGTCGTCGAGAAAGTGCTCTAAAAACGTTCCAGTATATCTTCTCGACCAACCGGAAGATGATCCTTTTGACTTGTTAGATGAAAAAAGAACATGAGCATCCCTTCATTCTTCATATAATGTCAAGAGAAAGCCGCACTTTCATGATGAGCCAGAGCTAGATCCAGATGGTCGTATTATTGTAAGAGAAGATGGAAGTTGCTTGATAAAGAAACTGGAACATACATCAAATAAAGACGTGGACAGTAAAAGCTATACTGGAAGCCATATATCAGCAAAATCTTTCTTAAATAGAAATCTGAAAAAGCGCCAAAAGACTTCAAGCTCAGGGTGGTCATATACAGGCTTTGAGTATGTTAACAAAAAGGCAAGTGGAGATAGGAAGGAGGACAGGCTTGATCCTTATGCTTACTGGCCTTTGGGTAGGAAGCTTTTGAATAGAAGATCTGAACACAAGGCATCTGCTCTTAAAGGCATGTGGAGTGTTGTAAGTTTACAAACAAGTTTGAAGGAAAGAGTGTTTCGAGGATGCTCTCCTGAAGGGTGAATGTGTAAGGGAAAGAAAGGGTGGGCGATGGAAAGAGCAACTGAATTGTGTGACCTAATTATTTTAGTGGAATTTAGGTTGAACGGGTTCTATTTGCAACGTAATAAGTTTCAAGGATAGCAGTTCTAAATAATTAGTTTTAAGGAAAAATTACAACATAATGATAAATTCATTTATCTTTTTAAGTTATATAGGAAAATGAAAAATCTTTTTATCATTATTTCTGTATAACTGAAAATGATAAATTTTTTTATCTTTTTTCTGTAAAATATCCTTAAAACTAATTTTTCAGAAGTGGTGTCCTTAGAACTTATTATCTTATACAAATAAGCCCTTGAACTGAATTGTGTGACCTATTTATTTTATTTTATTTTTTAAATCTCATCATATATATTTTTGTATACTGAAAATTACAAGTATAGATAGCATAGGATTATTTGGTTTCGTGACTTAATGTATGCTTTTGCTATATACGTGCAATTTTGTCCAATTTTGTATGTAAAGTTGCTAGCGAAAGGCAATTAATTAGTTCATTTTGTTCTCTTTTTTGTGCCAGTACAAGTTCATTCTACTAGAGAATTATGTAAATGTTATATAAATGGAGTTGATAACTGATGATCATGGTTGATTATTGATGTGTGTGCATGTGCACAGATGTTGATATCTTTTACTTCAAAATATTTTGGATTTATGATATAAACCTAAGCTCGAAGTAAAGAAATTTAGCTTATTCTTCACAAAGCAAGTTTTATATGACTATTTTTGTTAACTTGTTCCTAACTTGTTTTTATTATTATTGCTGTTGTTTATTTTCTTTTGTAAATAAAATACTACGTTCAGCCGTCCACAACACATAGAAGAGCTCAGACATACATGGTGTGAAATGTATCGCGTCTGTGAAAATCTGGCCGAAATGGAAATTTTGTTAACCTCTTGTGTTGGATATCATCTACATTTCATCAACTTAAAATGAGTAGAATTTGGGCATCAGCGTAAAGTGTTCTATTTAGCAATTCACATTTATTTATTTTGAGCAAATAGTTTGAGATTACCAAGTTATTTATAAACAAAAGTTTATATTTTGAGGTCAACGGTTTAGCTTTAGATTGTCATAATTAGCGCTAGTCTTACTTTTTTGATACAAATTCTATATCATTTATTAAAAATAATTTATTGTTGTAAAAAGTTATTAAAATAATTTATTGTCGTAAAAAGTTGTTAAAACATGTTTACCTTGTGGGCCGGTCCTTTTAAATTATTTTATAATATATACTTGGCTAGACAAATTTTTTACTCAATATATTATATTATAAAACTTTGTGAACTTTTAAATTATTTTATTATAATTTAAAAACCTTTAATATTGTTGTAAAACCTTCTACTCAAAAAGTTTTAATAATATAATTGACTAGAGACAAATGTAAACTCTGTGAACTTTTAAATTGAAGGCTTTTCACTTATATGTATTGAATAGTGAAGTTTTATAAATTACAACTTAAGCCGTCAATTTGAAATGACATTGAATAAAAATAATAGCATGTGCCCTTTTTAATTATGAAGTAATGAAAATCTTGTTAGCAAATATAAATTTATCTATGGTCAAATTAAAATCTATAAGATTACCATACGAAAATTTTGATTAAGTATATAAGAATGTATTTTGATCATTAGATAAGCAGTTGTTAAGTATGAAAGGAAAAAAGTTAGTGTTTCTTGAAATAAGTGTATAATTACAAAGTATTAATTACCGCACTGATATGATGAGAAGTCTGTCCAAATACTTGAGCCAGCCCTAGCGAAAGACAAACAAAACGGCCGTTTAGAGCAACTAACTTCGGGAGGGTAACAATCTAAAATTTTAGATATCTATAGTATTTTATGGATCAATCTTTCTAAAAAAATATCCATAAGTAATTAAACAAGTAAGTTTTAGTGTGACGATTGGTTGCTCTACTTTCATATACAAACACCCAAGTTCAATGCTTGCCACTCTTAAAGATAATATTTTTGCACTTTACTTTCATTTTTTAATCTTGTCTAGGGCAACCCCAAAACATTTGGCCAACGCAGAGTCTAACCATTATTATTTATTCATGCATATAGATATTTCTATTTAGAATAATGTGTATAATTTATTTCCAAAAAATGTAGTAATTTTAATAAATGACATATTCATCGATTATATTTATATAATATAATCAAACAAACATTGAAGGAAATGAAATATATGTAATGAATAACACTTCTTCTTTTGATATGTTACTTAAGAAGAGGATAATATAATTAAATCATTGTTTTCATAGCCAAATAATTATGTTACGTAGTATTTTGATTTTAAGACTGTTTGAAAATTTTCCTTGCAATTCTAGAAGGAGTTAAAAGCAACTTTGCGGACGATAAATGTATGCATATATAACATTGTCCATTTATTATTTTTCTAATAAATAAAATTTTTGTATCGAAAATGAAAGATTAGAAAATGACATATTTAAAGTATCTTAGTACATTTGGAGTTGAAACTAAACTGACAACTATTTAATTAGTAAATGAATTTATCTTATAAGTTGGGTGTAAGGGGGAAATTCTTCATAGCCATAGGACAAACCCAGACCAGTTGGAAAACATGCTTAAGGTCCGGACATGCACCTCGAGTGAATAGCACCTCAATCCGAGCTATAGATTGAAAGATATGGTTGTCTTAATATCAATCCACCACCTAATCAATTTAAGCCCTTAGAGAGTTGCTATCTACTTCATCCAAATTGAACATCCAAGGGCATTCAAGTGTTCTACTCGATAACATGAAGATATTATTCCAAGTTTTCACTCAATTCCAACTAAAAACAAAGAAGTTATTACACAAAAAAGATCGGTTTGGAATTGAACATCAGAAACAGTCCAGTAAGGAGTAAGCACCGAACACGAAAATCATTTTGGTAGTATGTTTGGCAAACCAAGTCCAACCTAAGCGAACCGACTTCTATAGAACCTAACCAATTCCTACCGAATTGAACCAACTCCTATCGAACCGACTAGGTCATATATAATTCTTTCACATCCTCACACCTATAAATACCCCATGGATAAACAGTAATAGCAAATGAGTTTGGAGCACAAAAACTATCGAACTGAATTAGCCAAAACAAATTATTGGAGCACTTTTAGGTAACAAGGAACCATCATAATGTTATCCAACACCTCCAATCATCCAGCCCACCATCCAACATGGAGTTGTGGTGATTAACATCAAGATCTTTGTCATCGGATCATTTCCAATCATAGATCTAACAACCCAAAATTATTATAACCGATCGAGAGAGATCTAGCATGTAACAACCCGTCTTTTCGACCTTGGTCCAACACCTGAACCAATGCCGACAACTCGATAGTCGAAAGGACGGGTCATTGTGGTTTGAGATAAAATAGACATGTACAGATACGGGTAGGTATCAAATATTAGATACCGTTGTAACTAACACTATTCACTAACTACTTTCAGAGTTTTACAGCGGAAGGAAATGAAAATATAATACGTAAGCAAATACCATAGTCACATCACCATAACATATCTAAAATATTGTCGAATACATATGTCTAAATACAAGTACAACCCAATCCATACACAGAGTCAAATCCAGGTACAACACATACATACGCCTTAAATATAATACATAAATGAATCTCCATCTCATTACCATACTCCATCAACGTAGATATATGTATAAAAAAATATGAGCGGGTCAGACATAAATCCGGTGAGGGAGCCATACTCTACTCTACATATAGTACAAAAATAATACTATAACATGATATGAGTCTATCGTCCGACCACCACACATTCCATCCCCACGTCATCTGAGAACATACCTATGACATAACACTATGTTTCTAATTCCTGTTGGATCATTAACTTCATCGATTTAGGTGTAGGTAACTCATCGAATCGACATTTTTATATGAAAACCTAGTTTTAACCTACTAATCATAAATAAATATCTCCCACTTCCAGTTTGAATCCAAATTTAAGTGTTAATTTATGTTATACCACAATAATATAGCCAACATATCATTATTAAAGGATTATAATTGCGTTATAGAACGAAGAGAGCACAAATCACTCATCGCAACATCTATTTTTGTCTTGATCCTCATTGTCCGGCCTGCTGCATCTCCTCCAATTAGATTTTCTACCTTCAATCCCTGCTACTTGGTAGCCTTGTCTAATAGCTTCATAACGCTTTTGGTCTCGTTCAATCTGGTGGAACTTTGAGGGAGATAATTGATTATAGATAGTTTGAAAGAAAGCAGGAGGAGGAAGAAAGAGAAATGATTGATTAGTTTCTCAACTGAAAAATGCATGTATTTTTCTAATTTAACGCAAGGAGGGAAAAATGGCTGTCTACCAAATTTCAAATTTCAAACTCAAACCTAACTTTGGCAACCATTCGACTCTATGTGTTTTCAGCCATAACTCCTTCATATAAACTCCAAACAATACAAAACAAAATATGGAATGACCTAGAAAAACAAGACGGTCGCAATGAAATTGGTTTAGTCATCAAATTCCAAAGTCTAAAAAATTACCATTTTACCCCTCCTTATTTTAAATTTATTTAATTAATTCATTAATTCCAACTATTTTCACAATATTCTATTATTATTAATATTTATTTAAAATACTTGTAAAATTTTCCAGGATATTACATTCTTACTCCTTAATAGAATTTCATCCTCAAATTTCCCAAGAAACGAAAAATATAATGCAACGTGTGCTCATCAAACTTATATCAACCAAGTCATAAGCAAAACATCCAATGTAAGCAAACAAACAAACACATACATACATATATATCTTTACTATTAATAGTGATAATTCATTCCGTAAGCATTCGACCATGTCTTTATAGAATACCTAATATACCCTTTCCTTTTATGCTCCATTTCCACGCATTGTCCGCTCTTCCTTGCTACAGAAAAAACCAAAATTGACTCTCTCTCTCTCTCTCTCTCTCTCTAAGGGCTATTATCGATTAAAAGTTAAGCTCAAGCCCTAAGATTCTAGCCTTCTATGATTATTCGTTGTTTGTTCAACAATTGCTTACGACCACCGTAAAGAGTTAAGCTCAAGTCCTAACAATCATATGTGATTATTGGCGATTATCGACCACCGTAAAGAGTTAAGCTCAATCCCTAACAATTATATGTGACTATTGGTGATTATCGACCACCATAATATGTTAAGATCAAGCATCACCAATCGATTTCTATCAGACTTCAGACTCGGGTAATTATTTGCTTATTTACAATAATTGCTTACGATTATGATTAGTGTGATTTATGATTAAGCCCGGATTGCTTATATCCATCATAGATTTGATTTCGGTGATTAACGGTGATTTACGATTAAGCATGGTTGTTATCTGCAATGGTGATTAGTGCTCCCTTTATTGATTTATTTTATTATTTTCTCTTTACTGTAGAAACTGAAGATAATTACTGTGACTAATCGTGTTCAGTTTGATTGCTTCAAAAATCAAAAACACGATAGCTAAGGTTAATAATGGATTTTAGAAAATTTAACAAAAGTGTAATATCAGCGGTATATTCAAATTTTCTATCTCTTAACACTTTACTTTCATCAGTATCAGTGCCAGCTCAACCAGAATCGTAGAAAATAGAAAGGAGAAGCCCAACAGGTAACAGTAACAAAAAATCAGTTGCATTGCTATGAAGAAGAAAAAAGCAGAACATATTTAATGAATATCTAAAAAGGTAAAGAACTGTTTGTAGATAACAAAAGGATATACATAGAATTGTTTTTGACCTCCTAAAGACTTGACGCTGCTTTGGGTATGTTTGCGTGTATAAAAGATGTAAATAACTATTAATTAATTTGAACTTATATAAGGAAGAAAACAAAAGACATGCGAATTTGTTTTATTATTTTCTCAAAACTTTGACATATATTTATCATTTTCAAATTTTGCTTTAAAGTTCATTTCAGTCATAATATATATTGCCATTTATGTTTGATTGGGAATTTTTATTTTCTGCTAGAATTTATGAGGTGACAAATGGAAGGAATAAAATATTGAGGAGAAGTATTAGATATATTTTCCATAGTGGGAAATAGGTCTTGGGAAATATACAATTAATGTTCATTCGTTATATCTAAATAACAAAATTTATCAAAATCAGGTTAGAAATATAAGATATATTTTCTAAAGTAGAAGAAGGTTAAAAATATAAGACATGTTATCACTTATGTTGACATGTGGAATTTGATTTATATGTGACTATCAAATATGAGAAGAAAATAAATACATATGGTGTTGTTTTATTTGTTTCTCAAAACTTTGAAATATGTTTACCGTTGTCCAATTTTGCTTCAAAGTTTATTTCAGGTATAATAAATATTGTTATTTATATTTGATTTGGAATTTTAATTTTCTACAGAATTTATGAGGTAACAAATGGAAGTAAATATTAAAGAGAAGTATAATATAAATTTCCCAAAGTTGAAATAGATTTAAGGAATTATGCGATCAATGTTCATTTTTTATATCTAAATACCAAAATTTATCAAAATTAGGTTAAAAATATAAGATATATTTTTTGAAGTAGAAGAAGGTTAAGTATAATAAAATGAGTAGAAAAAAAGTGAAGGATAATAAAATGAGATTCTGATGTGAGCCCCTTTCAGGATGATATTATACATCAATAAATATCAACAAGTTGAAGATTCTTCTATCGGTTATTATTATTATTTTTGTTTCGAGAAAAATGATCCGGTCAAGTAGTCATTGGTTTATATGGATCAAATAAATTACAAATAAATTCGTTTCATCTTCAATTCTTCATAGGTCGAATCTTGAGTCTTCCTTTGGTCGTCCAAATTTTTAAATCAAATAGAATATCTAATACTTCTCAAGATACGTTTGATCTAAATATTCTATTTAAATGTTTCTCTAAATATATTTCAACCACGTACTTAAAAGTTTATCATATTGTACAAATTTGAAATGTTCCACTGAAAGCCTAAATATTTACAATCTTTCTTTTAATTTTCAATTCTGTATCGTTCTGTCATTCCCATGGCATGGTTTGTGATTTTCGCAGACACGTATTGTTTGAGTGAACAAAAGGGAGTAGAGTAGCAAATATTAATCCAGATAATTGGTAGTTCCTTCCGATAATTACTTTTTGACTACATATGGAACCATATTAACCTTGTTTTTACAATTTGATAATCCCATAATATAATATTTTTTGCAGGTATGAAAGGCTAGAATGGTGATTGAGAACCATATGTTTCTTCAGTAACTACCTTTGATTTCGAGGAAGAATTAGTGACCAAGGTGTAAAACACAAATATCCTAAGAACATGTGATAAGTACTTAAGAATTATATAATTTTGTCTTTGAGTTTTTCATCACTGTTTTATAATTTAGGTAAAATTTTTGAGTAAAGGGAGACATGATAAAATAAAAAAAGCTTATTTTTCTCTAAATGAGCTAAGTTTTATTACACTATTTGTTAAATTAAGATAAAGATTTTATTACATTCACGGTTAGTTCTTACTGTGTTCACTGCCGGTTCTATTTTTCTATAACCGATTCTAAAGTTATACATGCCTTTACAATACTCTAAACCAAACTGCGTTGAGGTATTCGTACTGATTTGATTTTATTTTCGCCGACACTAAATTTGTGCATAATATATGTATTGTCTCTTTTACCAATTTTATCATCGCTTTTGATGTTTATATTTTTTTCAATTGACAGATAAAAAAACATTGTGTTTCATTACCGTTTTATATATAATCAGTTGTGCTCATTTTTTCCCCTTCTTATTGCAAACATATGTGTGTGGAAAAGGTAAGTCCACATTTTATATCATTGGACTACTTTGCAGGCTAACAATTCCAATGACAACGATTATTTTACTGCAAAATTTGTATATTTTTGTAAATACGAAGTTGTCTTATTTGCAATGTTTTCGGTAATAAAAACTCCCGATAATAGAATTACATTTTTGTTTAGTTTTGTACAATTTGATTCCTACAATTCCAACTCAATCATTGGTAACTTAAGAATGAGTTATGAACTTAGACGTCGATATAATTAATTTTAAAGTATTGATCATGATTAGCATTTGGTCAATAAAGTTAACCAATTTTATCGTTTTTGGCACACACGGGGAAAATAGCTCTGTAGAACTAAATATGCAGAATTGGTCTTGGTATGATTTATTTCAAAGCTCAGAGGAAATGGTTGTATGAATTTATGACATACAGGTATAGTAATCATTTTTGTACTATTTATCATTGAAATCATTGTATTATAATAATACTCAATCCTTTCAAATGACTTGATCATATATGCATATGTTTTATCATTGATTTCAGTATTAAGTAAAACTAAATATCAAATGGTGAAATGTGTCACTTTATTCTGAAGTGCAAAACGCACTCTCCTTACTCATGCTTTTAGTATTATTACAGTGTTAATGGAAAAGGTTTGAAAGATGAAAGCAATTGCGATGAGAGTGAGAAAAATGTCTGAGTGCTGCATTTGCCCCTTTTTTCCCCTTCTAGGAATTATATTATTGAGCTAGAGATTCAAATGGTAAATTTGATTGTGACCTATTAACGCATTTTTAACATATACCCGAGGGCTTGAGCAGTGTGCTTTTGGAAAAGGATAAGCATCTGTATCAACTTTTACAAATTCTCATAAATTCAAATAATACTCTAGACAGTACGGAAAATGCAGAACATATGATCGCGGCATATGCCAGTAACTTTTTGTACATGTGTTATAATTTAAAGCCATTTTTAAATTTTGATACTCATGGCCTATGCTCGGCTGAAACTCAGAGGACACATGGAATATGGAAATCTCAGATGGATTTAAAATACCTTCTATTTAGTGCTGTCAGATTTATATAGGTTTGTAAGTCAATTCTTTATTAATGAATGAAATATTGGACTACTTTGCAGGCTGATCGGAATGGAACAATTGTTGATATCATTGCTCATGATGGGAAGCCAGGTAGCATTGACGCTGCACGTCTCTTATACACACTAATTACTGTTATTATTGTTCTCTCTTTTATTCTACCAAATATTGTTCTTCTACTGTAGCCACTTTTCACAATCACACCCAGCTAAACATAAACATTTTCGGGATAGAAATAGACAGTTCTAACTTTGGAGAATAAGGCACAATGAAAGCTTTTACATTTATGTTTTTGTTTAGTGCTGAAAAAGTGATTGGTGCCTATGTTAATTGTAGATAAATTCCAAATCTGAACCAGGTGGATGGTGTACTGTTGATGCTTATTTTATTAAAAAAAATTCAAACATGTAAATTTTAGTGACTTCATTTTTACTTTGCCGACATAATGAATGTATTTTGACTGTAATAATATTTTTTTGCGATTTTGTCAAATATGAAGCACTGTGTTGGTGCTAGGAAAAATATACATTGCATGATATTAAAGCTAAGAGCATCTCAAAGAGTTCTCCATTCAGTTTGTATATTTAGTTTAATGGCTTTGACAAAGCAATTCGAACGTAATATTAAAGATAATATATCCAGTTTAAGGATTAAGATTCTGAATTGCATGTGAACTCATTAATGATTTGAATTTATCCGTTTATTATAAAACTGTTTAATGTCAAATATTTATTTGTTGCGTCTTAGCAAAATATAACCTCTAATATTGAAGATCTAGAATATCAAAAGCTATGCTCTATCAGTGTAAAATGTGTTGAAAATTCATCAGATATAACGCATTCATCCCCAGAATTATTTTCCAACGTCTAAAGCGAGTTCAAAGCTTTTATTTTTCATTTCAAAAGTATTTTCAAAATATATTTCTAGTAAAAACACTTTCAAATAATATTATTATTAATTTTCAAGGCTTTAAAACAAATTTTGAAAACAAAAGGATTTAAATTCTAAAATTTTAAATTTTTAGATTCTTTCCATTTTTAAACTGTATTATAAATCTACTTATACGAATTTCATTACCTTATTACCAAAAAAATTCATTAATTTACTGTTGAATATGCAAGTATATGATTTTTGTCTGATGATAATAAACATATATATGTATATTCATTTAAATGTATTTGATGTACTATTTTATTTTCACAAAATTAAAAAAATATTTGTTGAATAAAATAAACGACACAGAATTTAAATTCAAACAAATATTTTTTTCAAACAAATATTTTATTACAATTTTGAATAGTACAAAGTTGTGCTCTCACTATATATATACAAATTTCAACTACATCACATTTTTCACTATACATACATTTGCACCTCACTACATATCACTCGTTCACTCGTATTTATCTTCAACTCTATTCCAGATTGAATCCAGCATCTGAGCAATCCGCAAAATAAATACTAACGCGGTAAAATTGAAAAAGAACTATTTTTGCAGTGTAAAATAAAAAGTATTTTGAAAATATTATTTGCCTTAGTTATTTGGGTTGTTCGTCATCATTTAATTTTGAATTCATCATACACAAACAATTTGTGACATGCATAGTGTATCACTGTACATGCCACAAGGTCGTGCACACCGATATACATTTGATAAAATTATAGGGACAGACGAGCACAAGGTCAAATTCAATCAAAAGCCGGGTTCAAATCAAGTGAAATAAGTATCAAGTCACGATATTAGCATAAGGTCAAACCCGAGCTATTAGCTGGATTCAACACAAGTGCAGACCAAATTCAAATGTCAACAGACCGCCACTGACCATATACAAGTCAAAGAAACAAAACTACATTAGTGAAAGAGATCAGCTCAACATCAATGTAACATATTCATTGAGCTGGCCAGAAAATCAAAATGTACAACCCTGGCTGGTCAGAGAAATCACAGTGCAAAGTGGTGAATGCACATACAAGTACACAAGTGATTAACAACAGTACAACACTTTAATCAAAATTCAGTGGCAACCACAGCCCAGTCCAGTTCGAATGTACAGCATGACACACTAAACTAGACCAGAATATTAACCAAACAATGAAAACAGCAATGACCAACAGTGAAACAAGTGAACCATGAAGCACACAAATATGCAAGTATACATGACTTAAAGCAATGCATATAGACCAGAACACTCAGGAATACATATATGAAGTGAGACAAAATCAAAGACAACTAGATCATGGGAAAGTCTCAATAACATGTACACACACGCATATGCATGTGTACACATTGAGACAGCAAGCACAATGAAATCAAAGTGCAGCATAACCAAATTGTCCAAGCTAGATTCAACTTCAAAACGAAAAAGGAAGCAAGATAGGTTCAAAAGGAACCAACAACAAGGGATGTACACCTGAAGAAAAATTCCAAAATTATCAACACGGGTCAACAAAGTACAACCAGAATATGCAAGCATTTAGGAATGAAACAAGAACATAAAAACCTATATGAACACACACACACACACACACACACATATGCAGTGCAGACTCGAATGTCGAATGTACAGGTCAATGAAGATTCGGTGAAGCCAGAAGCAACAGAGTATCAAGTTGAGTCAAAATGCTCCAGACAATATCAAGTCGAGTCAAAACCAAAACTATGAAATTTATAAATAGTTCGATCAGTCAAGGCAGAGTTGAACCAGTAAATATTGTCACAAAACTAAAGAAGAACCAGAAAAGAATCGAACTTCTATCTGACAATTTGAAACTAAAGTCAGAGCCGTGGTGGTCAAGCAATTCAAAAGCCACAAAATCAAAGCCGTAATGACCAAGGAAAGCCAAGGTCAAAGTCGTGATAACCGATATAATCAAGCAAGCAATAATATACGAATTGAACAAGTCAAAAGAAATCACAGCATTCAATCATAATCAAGTGACCGAGATGAATTCAAGCAAATTATCAAACGAACGAAATTATAGGGAATCAAACCCTATATAAACCATAACATCACCGGCATACGAAAATCATTCGAGTTCAAGCAACAGAGAATAATCATTCAACTCGAATCAAAGTCGAGCGTGATTGAAATCAAAAGAAACATCACGTACCAATTTTATGACATACACGCTCGACAAATTGGAGCTGCCGCAAGCAACAATCAACAAGCCAAATCAAAGAGCATCCAACTCTATAATCGAACAATATCAAGCGGTGCTTTAATTTAGCAAAACCCTAAATCAGAGAGGAACGAACGAACACAAACGAGGCCATCATTTTTTTTACAGAGCAAAGCAAGCCAAAGAAATAAAAGAGAAAATGGGCCGGCATTTCTTTAGTGGTAATTTATTTTGGGCCGGTTTTTATAAAAGCTTTTGGGCTTATATTTTCAATTAGGGTTTTGTTTTGTTTAAATTGTTTTAAATTGTATTTTTCTTTTTAATCTTGTATATCGTCTAGTCGTGTGACTAGGGAACGAATTACGGTGGTGTAGTTCGTGAATTCGCACTCGATGGCTGAGCTGTGACAGGGTTTTGAGCGTAGAATTAGGTTAGTCGATAGCGGGTGTCACGAGTTTACGCGTGTAAGCATATGACTACTTAATTTCTAGTAGAAACCTTGGGGGCAGCAAGTAGGCAGGGTTTTGCCGAAGCTCGGTAAATCTATGTGTACTATTTTCTACTTTTATTATTCTGCTATTATCTGTGCTACTATTACTTTGTTATATCTGTGTTGCAATTATTTTATATTCTTCGACAATAAATTTTTATAATTATTAGTATCACCCTATTCACCCCCTCTAGGGTGAAGTCGATCCTACAAGTGGTATCAGAGCTAGGAACAAAAGCCATTTTTGTTTTTAAAAATTTGATTTTTCAATGCAATTTTTGTTTTACAAATTTGAATTTTAAAATGGCTTCTTTTGATAATACTTTTACTGAGAGTCGGTCCAATATTATTCCTCCTGTTTTTGATGGAACAGATTTTTTGATTTGTAAATTAAAAAGGGAATTTTATTTAAAATCATTTAATGTTAAATGTTGGAATATTATTGAAAATAGGTGTGATAGAATAGATGAGAAAAATGCTTCGATTTTTTCAAAATCAGTTTCCACTAACAACTGTGGACCTATAAAAACAAATAGGTCACAAAAATCTTTTATTATGTAGGTGTGGTGGCAGGCTAAGAAACAACAACAGTGTTCTTTGGATTCTCGCTGTTCCAGACACGCAATGGACGACAAATCAGAGTTCCTTAGCCTAGCACAAAGGTGGCAGAATTACAATGGGCAACAACGATATATTATCGCAAAGGTAAAATAGGTAACGATACATCCATCTTGAACGATATATTTAATGTGATAATCTGCACCCTAGTCTGATTTAATTCAGCCAGTTATGTGATAATAAAATAAATGATGATTTTGATTTTGACTTATTCTGATATATTCTTATTTGACTTGTTCTTATTTTTGATTCTGATAGTTGGCCACTTATCTTTATATGCTGATAGTTTTTGGACTAATGATATTGCAAGATTAGATGATAGAAGATATTGTCTTGTATTGATTTTTGATGATATACGTGAATATATTTATAGATCTCACACGATGGTCACTATTGGTAAATTTGCACGATTAAATTCAAAAGAATTTCATTGTAAAGGATTTTAAGGTATTTTTTGCAACTTCATGGTCTGGTCTATGACATTCAATGAATGATAATTTTGAGTGAAAGGAAAATTCAGATACAGATAACACTGGTAATCTAGTTGATAGAAAAATTACTAGTGAAACGTGATTTATGCTGAGACATTCATTACCTACATCGCATTTTTCAAAAAAAATATCTATATATTTTTCATTTCAAATAATTTTCAAATTATAGACATTTTTCTTTTGTAAAAGCCCTTCTAGAAAATCATTTTTTTGTTGACCTTATTTCAAATTAGTCATTTTTGAAAATTTGATTTTATAATTATTTTTGGATTTGATCTTAAATGACTACACTAACTAATCTGACTCCCTATTGATTATCGAAAAAATAAATAGTGATTGAAAAAGTGATGAGTGTTGATATTAATCATATATTATAACTTGAGAAAGTATAATTAGTAAATTTCTTTAGAAATTTGAACAAGAATTATAAAATCTTTTTGTTATCCCATTTTTTGGTCAAAACTGGAATATCGACAAATTAGCAAGGAATAATGGATGCCTTGATTGAAAATCGATTGGAAGCAAGGCTCAACACTAGCCTAGAAGTCCATCCAACATTCTCAGTGCAGAGGCTCATTCGGCCCCAGGAACATTCGGCCCCAAGCTTCATTCGGCCCCAAGATCATTCGGCCCCAAGCTTCATTCGGCCCCAAGCTTCATTCGGCCCAAGCCCTCCAATACCGAACCAACATGCCTTATCCCTCTACAGCCGAACCAAGATCACCACCGGACCAATACCACTACCGGATCCACTCCACTACCGGACCAGCCACCTACCTCAATGCCGAATGGACCTCCATTCCACTCCTTCACCGGTCCAACACCACCCATTCCAAACCGAATGAAGCCTCACCGAACCAGACAATTGCCAGTCCAGATTGCTTCAGCCCGGGCCCACCAGCAGCTATATACTTCCAAGACCCCTGCCCCCTACCTCACTCTATAAATAGAGGGGCAGGGGTACAACAATGGCAGACAAGTTTGAGAGCTCAAACCGGGAAGGAACTTTCAAACAACTTTCATACACTTGTACTACAAGCTTTGTACTTGTAATCGGATCGGAAAAGGAGAATAACATATAAAGTGGACGTAGGCACATTCTGGCCGAACCACTATAAATCTGTGTGTCTTTTACAGTTTAGTCCCTGCTTTTTACGCATTTGCATAAACCACCTAAATCACTACGAACAACATAAAATCAACTAAATCATACAACTTGGAGCTGTTTGCCCATTTTGTACAAACATCTTTGAGTTATTTGCTGAGATCTGTGATTAGTGTTTGAATATTGCTGACTTATATTCATACACTGGTGCTTTCACGACTTTGGGTGTTTGCGGCCATTTTTCACGCAAACATTTTGGTGCTTTCATTGAGAGGGACCAGCTCCCACTACATCGGATAGAAGTTTGGATTTGGAAGACAATGACTAGGCAAAACAGTAGAAGGCTAAGGGCTGAGAGAAGCCAACAAGGAGGAAGTCAACAAGCATCCTCCGGAGGTGAGGAAGGACCGGCTTCGATCTATATAACCCGGGATGAAATGGAAGCCATAACAAATTCACTGCAAGAGAGGTTGCTGAAAAGTCAACAGGAAATGATGCAAACTTTCTTGGAGCAAATGAGAGTTGCAGGGATGCAGAACCTAGGAACAGCTACAACGGCTGTGGATGCAGGACAAGAAGCTAGGGTTATGGAACCCAATGAAGGACAGGATACGGAGCCAGGCGGCAATCGACAAGGGCTTGGGGGCAGGCCCACAGGATTCAACACAGGAGAACCTTTGGAAGGAGTTCAACAGGCTAGAACCAACGTTGCTGCTAACGAGCCACACGAAGAGTATGTACCGGAGTTCCCTCGGGGGCAACCCCCGACAGATAACGGTGGATTGGTAGATATAATCAGGAAGACTGTGCGAGGTGGTTTGACCAACGGAGACTTGGAAGGAGTAAACAGGAGTCCGTTCACCCGGGAAATAAGGATGGCTCAGAATCCACCTAAGTTCAAGCTACCTAGCGTGGAGGCATACAATGGCAAGGAAGACCCTACGGATCACTTGATGAGATACACCAGACACATGGAGGTGCTGGGGGCATCGGAGGAGGTGATGGCCCGATGCTTCCCTTTGTACTTGACGGACTTAGCTGCAATGTGGTTCAGGCAGCTGGAAGAAGGATCTATCAGGACTTGGAGGGAATTGGTGGAAAGGTTTTTGGGACAGTTTCGGGTTCATGTCAAGAGACCGAAGAATGTGATGACGTTGACGTCGGTAAGGCAAAGGATGGATGAATCGCTTAGAGCTTTTCTAACTCGATTCAGTGCCGCAGTTACTTCGGTGGATCGGCCCGATCCATCGATGGTTTTAATGGCAGCAGTATCAGGAGTCAGGGAGAACTCGGATTTCAAGGTATCTCTGATACGAGATCC
The DNA here is from genome assembly GCA_030765085.1 of Allium cepa. Taxonomy (NCBI): domain Eukaryota; kingdom Viridiplantae; phylum Streptophyta; class Magnoliopsida; order Asparagales; family Amaryllidaceae; genus Allium; species Allium cepa. The sequence goes on from CM060946.1 coordinate 79,472,306, forward strand.
CCCACGGAATCTCGACGAATTTTTTCATGAGGCAGAAAGGTTCCTTCGACAAGAAGATGCGAGTACGGATTTAAAGCTGAAAAAGGTTAACGCGGTTGAGGGGGGAGGACCATCCAGCAATGGTTCGGATAAAAACAAAGGAAAAAGGAAGTTGGACAGTGATTCTGGAAATGCTAGGAAGCAATGGAAGGATCCAAAGTTTTCCACATACACAGGATTGAACGAGACACTGGAGCAGATATACCTGAATACTCGAAATCGCCTTCACTACCGGAGGCCGGCTAGGAGAGAACCAACAGAACGGGAAAGGACATCAGGAAGGCACTGTCTCTTTCATGATTTGGATGGACACGACACCAACAGCTGCAGGCACTTAAAGGACATAATTGAGGAACATGTAAGGAATGGACAACTGCCGCAATATGTTGGACCGCGGAATGCAACGGCGAGGCAGGAGCAACCGCCGCCTACCTCAAGCTACGATGGTGGGAGGCCCAGGAATGATGGTCGGTTGATCGTCCCTTAACCAGGTTAATATGAAATAAGTAGCAAACTATTGGCAAGCAACCAAGTCATTTACACATGTACGGGGACGGAGATAGCCCCTAGGCATGCTCTGAATGATGATAAACTGCGACGCTATGGTTTGTGAAATTTATCTTTTTCTTTTGGATTGGACAATGCTTTTCTTTTTGGTTTTCGGTTTTGGAGCTTGGATTGAGCTCCTGGTTTTCCTTGCTTTTTGATTTGGATTTTCCTTTGGACAATTGTTTTCGGTTTTGGATGTTAGTTTGGATTTCTGTTTTTATGGTTTTGGATTTGGATTTTGGATTTGGATTTTGGATTTGGATTCTGGATTTGGATTTTGGATTTGGATTCTGGATTTGGATTTTGGATTTGGATTCTCGATTTGGATTTTGGACTTGGATTTTGAGTTGGATTTTAATTGGATTTTTATCTGACTTTTGATAAACGGTCGTCAGGTATGGATTATGCCTGGCAAGGGGTGAGTCGCTTTGCCCGAACGTGGTAAATTGACTCATTCAGGTCGTCGAGTATGGACTATGCTCGGCAAGGGTCCGGAGTGACCAGGATTCGGCCTAGGACTTAGGCCCTATATTATCAATCGTTATTTTCAGGTCGTCGAGTATGGACTATGCTCGGCAAGGGTCCGGAGAGACCAGGATTCGGCTTAGGACTTAAGCCATGGCATTGTACAACATCCAGGGACACTGGACCAAGGTCGTCATGTGTGGATTAGGCATGGCAAGAACCCGGAGAGGTTAGCTCAAAGTCCAGGGACACTGGATCAAAATCGTCAAGTGTGGATTACGCATGGCAAGAACCCGGAGAGGTTAGCTCAAAGTCCAGGGACACTGGATCAAAATCGTCAAGTGTGGATTACGCATGGCAAGAACCCGGAGAGGTTAGCTCAACATCCAGGGACACGGGATCATGGCCGTCAGGTGTGGATTGCGCTTGGCAAGAGCCCGGAGAGGTTATGGGTTTGGATATCGACCCAGAGAGGTCCTGGATTCGGTTATTGGCTATTGGATAAGGATGATTTGAGGCTCGGCTGTCGAGTTCGGATGGACATGGAATTTGCTCAAGCTTTGGTTATTGGATTTGGAATTGGATATCGACTCGGAGCAGTCAAGGATGATCTACTCTACCGATATGGCTATGGACCTTGGATATTGGATTCGGAACTATTCAAAACACACCTTGTTATCACAAGGCATGTTTTGGGGGGCAAAGTGTTATCCCATTTTTTGGTCAAAACTGGAATATCGACAAATTAGCAAGGAATAATGGATGCCTTGATTGAAAATCGATTGGAAGCAAGGCTCAACACTAGCCTAGAAGTCCATCCAACATTCTCAGTGCAGAGGCTCATTCGGCCCCAGGAACATTCGGCCCCAAGCTTCATTCGGCCCCAAGATCATTCGGCCCCAAGCTTCATTCGGCCCCAAGCTTCATTCGGCCCAAGCCCTCCAATACCGAACCAACATGCCTTATCCCTCTACAGCCGAACCAAGATCACCACCGGACCAATACCACTACCGGATCCACTCCACTACCGGACCAGCCACCTACCTCAATGCCGAATGGACCTCCATTCCACTCCTTCACCGGTCCAACACCACCCATTCCAAACCGAATGAAGCCTCACCGAACCAGACAATTGCCAGTCCAGATTGCTTCAGCCCGGGCCCACCAGCAGCTATATACTTCCAAGACCCCTGCCCCCTACCTCACTCTATAAATAGAGGGGCAGGGGTACAACAATGGCAGACAAGTTTGAGAGCTCAAACCGGGAAGGAACTTTCAAACAACTTTCATACACTTGTACTACAAGCTTTGTACTTGTAATCGGATCGGAAAAGGAGAATAACATATAAAGTGGACGTAGGCACATTCTGGCCGAACCACTATAAATCTGTGTGTCTTTTACAGTTTAGTCCCTGCTTTTTACGCATTTGCATAAACCACCTAAATCACTACGAACAACATAAAATCAACTAAATCATACAACTTGGAGCTGTTTGCCCATTTTGTACAAACATCTTTGAGTTATTTGCTGAGATCTGTGATTAGTGTTTGAATATTGCTGACTTATATTCATACACTGGTGCTTTCACGACTTTGGGTGTTTGCGGCCATTTTTCACGCAAACACTTTTTGTTTGGTAGAAATTCCATGACCATCTCTATTCCTATCATATTTCGATCAACCATCAATCATCAAGAGCCAATATAGTATGTCAATATATGGTATTTTAAGTGGTAAATTATTCGTTTTCATTTTATTATATTTTCAGCAATAAAAACATTCAAAATATTCACTCCCATTTAAAAGTCATCACGGTTATGCATGGGTGAATTTCTTGGAATTTTTTATTACATGCTTTCATGCTCATTTAAAAATCCTCATGGTTATGCATGTATGGAACGCATATCAAAATTTATTAATTAAATAGACAAGTTGATTCTAATCCTATTTAAAAGTCCTCACGGTTATGCGTGGTTGGAAAATACTTGAATTCATTTTTTTTTAGATTAGGAATACCACTAATCTCGTTTAAAAGTCCTAATAGTTATGCATGGTTAGTAGATATTCAAATTCCTGATATAAATATACCACAAATAGACACAACTATATGGTTTTATATGATTACATTATCCCTATTCTAAAGTGGAATATACACTTACCAGAGTATTTATGATTTTTTTGTTTGATTTTTTATTGAAATTTAATATTTATATTCGATTGAGTTTTAATGTTATATTGATGTCTATCACTTTATCTCTATTTTTCTAACACTACTACTCTTTTGCTGATAACAAAAGAGGGAAGGAAAAGATAAGATTTTGGTAAATAAAGGTCAAATATTTTATTTTGTATTTTCTATATGCATCTAGGCTCATTTGCATATTTTGATTTATTTTCATGCATATATAAAGGAGGAGCTTTGTGTAGAGAGGGAGCATTCAAATAGGGGGAGCAAATTGAATGATCAAATACATTTAACAAAATTCAAAATATTAAATATATGTTTGTTATCATCAAAAGGGAGAAATTGTTGAATATGCAAGTATATGATTTTTGTTTGATGATAATAAACATATATATATATATATATATAAATATTCATTTAAATGTATTTATTAATATAATATTTTATTTTCACAAAATTAAAAAAATATTTGCTGAATAAAATAAACGACACAGAATTTAAATTTAGAAGATATTTTATTCGAACAAATATTTTATTACAATTTTGAATAGTACAAAGTCGTGCTCTCACTATATATATACAAATTTCAATCACATCACATTTTTTACTATACATATATTTGCACCTCACTACATATCACTCATTCATTCGTCTTTATCTTCAACTCTATTCCAGATTGAATTCAGCATCTGAGCAATCTGCAAAATAAACACTAACGTAGTAAAATTGAAAAAGAAATATCTTTACAGTGTAAAATATAATGTATTTTGAAAATATTATTTGCCTCAGTTATTTGGGTTGTTCGTCATCATTTAATTTTGAATTCATCATACACGAACAATTTGTGACATGCACAGTGTATCATTATACATGCCACAAGGCCGTGCACAACGATATACATTTGATAAAATTACAGGGACAAGTGAGCACAAGGTCAAACCCAACCAAAAGCCGGGTTCAACTCAAGTGAAATAAATATTAAGTCACAATATTAGCGCAATGTCAAACCCAAGCTATTAGCTGGGTTCAACACAAGTGCAAACCAAATTCAAGTGCCAACAGACCACCACTGACCACATACAAGTCAAAGAAACAAAACTACATCAGTGAAAGAGATCATCTCAACATCAATGTAACATATTCAATGAGCTGGCCAGAAAATCAAAATGTACAACCCTGATTGGTCGGAGAAACCACAGTGCAAAGCGGTGAATGCAAATACAGGTACACAAGTGATTAACAAAACTACAACACTTCAATTAAAATTCAGTGGCTATCACAGCCCAGTCCAGTTTGAGTGTACAACATGACACACTGCACTAGACCAGAGTATTAACCAAACAATGAAAACAGCAAAGACCAACAGTGAAACAAGTGAACCATGAAGCACACAAATATGCAAGTATACATGACTTAAAGCAATGCATATAGACCAAAACACTCAGGATTACATATATGCAGCTGAGATAAAATCAAAGACAACTAGATCATGGGAAAGTCTCAATAACATATACACACACGCATATACAAGTGTACACATTAAGACAGAAAGCACAATGAAATCAAAGTGCAGCATAACCAAATTGTCTAAGCTATATTCAAATTCAAAACGAAAAAGGAAGCAAGACAGGTTCAAAAAGAACCAACAACAAGTGATGTACACTTGAAGAAAAATTCCAAAATTATCAATACAGGTCAACAAAGTACAACAGGAATATGCAAGCATTTAGGAATGAAATAAGAACATAAAAACCTATATGAACACACACACACACACACACATATATATATATATATGAAGTGCAGAATCGAATGTACAGGTCAATGAAGATTCAGTGAAGCCAGAAGCAACAGAGTATCAAGTCGATTCAAAATGCTCCTGACAATATCAAGTCGAGTAAAAACCAAAACTATAAAATTTATAAACAGTTCGATCAGTCAATGCAGAGTTGAACAAGTAAATATTATCACAAAACTCAAGAAGAACCAAAAAAGAATCGAACTTCTATCTGACAGTTTCAAACCAAAGTCAGAGTCGTGGTGGTCAAGCAATTCAAAAGCCACAAAATCAAAGCCGTAATGACCAAGGAAAGCCAAAGTCAAAGCCATGATAACCAAGATAATTAAGCAAGCAATAATATATGAATTGAACAAGTCAAAAGAAATCACAACATTCAATCATAATCAAGTGGCCGAGATGAATTCAAGCAAATTATCAGACGAACGAAATTATAGGGAATCGAACCCTATATAAACCATAACATCATCGGCATACGAAAATAATTCGAGTTCAAGCAACAAAGAATAATCATTCAACTCGACTCAAAGTTGAGCGTGATTGAAATCAAAAGAAACATCACATACCAATTTTGTAACATACGCGCTCGACAAGTTGGAGCTGCTGCAAGCAACAATCAGCAAGCCAAATCAAAGAGCATCCAACTCTACAATCGAACAATATCAAGCGGTGCTTCAATTTAGCAAAACACTAAATCAGAGAGGAATAAACGAACATAAACGAGGCCATCATTTTTTTTACAGAGTAAAGCAAGCCAAAGAAATAAAAGAGAAAAGGGGTCGGCATTTCTTTAGCGATAATTTATTTTGGGCCGGTTTTTATAAAAGCTTTTGGGCTTATATTTTCAATTGGGGTTTCGTTTTGTTTAAATTGTTTTAAATTGTATTTTCTTTTTAAACTTGTGTATTGTCTAATCGTGTGACAAGGGAACGAACTACGGTGGTGTAGTTCAAGAATTCGCAACTCAGTGTCAGAGTTGTGGCAGGGTTTTGAGCGTAGAGTTAGGTTAGTCAATAACGGGTGTCGTGAGTTTACGTGTGTAAGCGTCTGACTACTTAATTTCTAGTAGAAACCTTGGAGGCAGCAGGTAGGCAGGGTTTTGCCGAAGCTGGGTAAATCTGTGTGTTCAATTTTTTCCTTTTATTATTCTTCCATTATCTATGCTGCTATTACTCTGCTATATCTATGTTGCGATTATTTTATATTCTTTCGCAATAAATTTTTATAATTATTAGTATCACTCTATTCACCCCCTCTAGGGTGAAATCGATCCTACATTTACAACTTTGTCATTTTAAACAATTTTATTGTAATTAGATCCAATTCAATTTAATCATCGAACGCTTCGTAAAATAAAATTCATGAAGTATTCGTTTTATTTTAATTCAACCAATAATTAATGATAATTAAATATTATCATCTCCTAATAATTATTTCATAAAATTTATCATTATATATATATATATATAATATAATATAATATAGGTAAATTATTCCATTTACCCTATTTTAGAACAATATTATGTTGACTTGCCTAGTTTAAGTGCTTAGGAACTCCTATCGATATCTTGGGGTCCCACACATCGACCAAAATTCATAAATAATTCAACGGATAAGAAAACACAATATAAAACATTTTATAACACTAACAAGTATGCTCTTTCATATATATACACACACACTCAAACAGACTCATTCTAGGGCATTACTACCTAATCTCTAATGAGGTAAATCGCAGAAAGCTAAGGTTATCACTAAAACCAAAGCTTTGATACCAACTGTGATGACCCATATTTCGAAAGGTTTAAATCAACAATAATCCACACGTGTCTGACTTAAACAATCCAGAACATAGATGATCAATGTGGTTAATAAAGAAAAATAAGAAAAGAAGAAGAAAACAAACACAAAATCTCGCAGCGGAACGATAAAATATAATAACCAAATAAACAGTTCATGAAGCTGTTTATACTATACATTTGATTACAATCTATACAACATTTATCATAGTGCTACATGAGGGATAAATAAATAATGCAGCAGACAACGTGATGCAGGAGTAATAATAGGAATAATATTTCAAAGCTTCGTCTTTGTCTTTTAGAAAATGATCTTCAATACGCTGAAAAACTCAAGGCTGACCTGAGCATAATGAAAAGAAAAAACACTCAAGTTAGGATTAAAATTTTCTTATGTGAGCCAAATAGATATCGCATATAACATGAGTGCCATGGGGTCAGAGATGTTTATGGGGTTTCACATCTCCTATCCAGTGTATAACATACGTGCAATAACTCAAGAGATGTTATGGGATTTTTCGTCTCTTAAGGATCTGTCAAAATATTTATATGTAGTAGAATACGCTACATATATATATGTCTAATCGGTAAAATGAATATTTTTCTTAGCGTTAAGGGTTTACATTGATCCCCTTAACACTTTTTTAAGCATTGTCGTACAGTTTGCATATAAAACACCAGTAAACCGTTGGTTTATAGGGAAGCGCCGTGATATGACAACACTAAACCAAAATCGTTGGGGTCTCGTATAAGGATAAAAGTATGACAAGGAAAGTGAGGCAATGCCCATGGTAGGATACTACCAGTTTACCTTCCCGGCTGGTGGTAACCCCTAACGTCCCACCATGTCCAAACACTCCCAAAATCCGAGGGTGCGCACCAATCAATCACAATGCAAATGATGGTAATACGAAGAAGTGTGTTCGCTGGAGGTAGCTAGCCTCATTGACCGGTACGGCTCCTGTTTTAGTCATTTCAAATTGAAACAAGTGTCAGGCCGATCCATCATCGTTCTCTTTCTTTAAATCCAGCAAACGTCGTGAAATCCAACCACTTCGTTCTGGAGCCTCCTCCGCGTACACAGTTGTTAAAGTGGTTCCAATATTGACAAAGAGTATGTCAATAAGAGTCGCCGGTCCCTTTAACAACCAAATGTCGTTTTACACACCGGTTGATTATTTTACATTTCGAAAACAGTTCATACTTAATATCAAAATATCATATTCGCTTCAAAAAGAAAATCCATTTCAAAATCTTCATATTCTCACAAATCATATTTTACTTCAAAATGTAAATTCAGTTCGATATATCGATTTCACTTCAAAATTTTGATTCGAATTACAATTTGGGTTATAACTTCACTTTAACCCAATTCGCATTTAAATCCAAGATTTAAATATAAACATTTCACCCTTTTGACCACTTTGAATTTTTAGAAAATAGTTTAGATAGTTTTAAAATAATTAAATAGTTAAAATAGTTTAATACAAAATAGCTTGAGTATTAAAAATGGTTTATATAGTAAAGTAGCTTGGAAAATCAAAATAATTTGAATATTTAAAGAATATAGATTTTAAACGTCTATACTAAAATAATTCATTTGAAAATAGTTTCAAAGTCAAACCGATTCAATTCCAAATTTCCCAATTCAAATCAGTTCCAATTTCCATCTCGATTTAATCGATTCGATTCCAAATTCAAGCCGAATTTTACTTTGTTTCCAAATTAATTTCAATTCCAAATTAATGTCAATTCCAATTACAAATTAATTTCAATTATAATCCAAATTAATTTCAATTTCAATTATAATCCAAATTAATTTCAATTTCAATTCCCAAATAATTTCAATTCCAAATTTAAACCATTTTGATCTATATCAATTTCGAGTTTGATTTTTAAAATATCGACTCAAAACACTTAAATCAAGTTTACCTTCAGTATCCAATTTACATTCCAAATCCTCAAATATAATTCAATTCCGAGCTCAATTCTAAAATATCGTTTTATATCACTTTTACTTAGCAATAGTTCGAATAAAAGTCCAATCTTTTAAAACAAAGCAATTTCTGAAATTCAAATCATATTTCGATTATAACTTCAAAATCTCAACTTCGATTATTTAAACAATTTTGTTTACTAAATTTAAATTTCAACATTTTGAGCTCAAGTTCAAAATAACTTAGTTTCCAAAATTCGATTTTTATTTCTTCGAATCAAATCTTTTAAATAATTTCAAATCAAAATGCTGAAATAATTTAATTTAACATATCCGGTGTCTGTATATAATTTTCTATCCTATGGCCAAGTGAACCAATTATTTCAATTTAATTCCAAGGATGGATATATATCATTTCAATGCAAAATAAATGTCATAGGTACATATCATTTCAACATATTTCTTAATTTATTCGAAATAATTCGATTTATAGTTTTATATACTATAAATAATATACATGATGATAAAAGGAGATATAAAAATAAATAAACATCCAAATTGTCCAAAACATCAATCAATAGCATCTATCACAATTCATCATCCAAACAGTCAATATAATTCACAACAATCACATAGTTATCAATATGGGGTATTTTACTGAAAATTAAATTCAAATTTCAAATTTAACCATCAATTTTAATTTTTAACAATCGGTTCAAATTTCAATTCCATTTCCAAACGACAGTCAATAAAATTAAATAATTTAACGAACATAAAAAGATTAGTAAGTCGTGAGCAATAAGACACCCACCTTCATTTGAATCTGAAAATTTCAGTTTAATCAAATAACGACGAAATCAACTCCACGACGTAGATGACGTTGACATGAATCCGACGCAAAAAACCGAGTGCGAATTCAACCTCGTACAAGATAGATACGATTTTATTAACATTTGAGATTATATAGATTAATTTAATAAAATAAGTCACTTTATTTAACTTTAATTAGCCATACCCTAATCACGTCGTCAACACGCAATCAGCTGCTAACATCCCTCTTCCTAGTCACAAATGCCCGAGTCCACGAACCCAAATTCACGTTGTCTTCTCCTCGCTGTGGCCACCACGCATGATCGAAGCTCCGCCTACCTATGTCGCTGAACACGCTTACCTCTGAGCTTCCCCCAACACCAGCCTCGGCTGTTATAGTTCGTTCAATACGCGAGAAAAGCGCGGATCATGGTTTCCATTCATCTCGGATTCGCCGTTGCCTCAGTCCACCAGAGGTCGCCAGATTTTAGTCGAAGCTAGCTCTCGACATTCTCTCTACTTCCCTTCAGGCGCCGTCGTCGATCAATGATCATAGTGGCCGGAATCGGCGATTGTAGCTGCGTCGATCATGGCCAATTTCTAGTCTCTCGAACCTCCGTTGACTATCTTGACCGTTAAATAGCATCGTGTCGTCGAGCTCTATAGTTCTCTTGTTGGAATCATCAGCTAATTGTGAACAGATTGGATCCGATCAACCATGGACGTTGGATGGAGGTTTTGAAAATAGCTGATAATATTATTAGGGCCGGCTGAAAATGAGCGTTGAACAAATGATGGAGAACGAGATGGTTTTATAGATAACAACTGAACACTGTTCACGAACCATGAACAAGATGCTTACACTAGCGTTCTAACATCCGGACTCAATGGAACTGATTGCGGAACTCAATTAAATTATATACAAAAGTTAAATTGTTTGTCGATCAATAAAATCTAAATTGATTTATATTCAATTAATTTCAAATCCACGGTTACAAACGATTAAAAATATTTCAACTTCAAATTCATATTATTACGAATCAACGTTCATTAACAATTTTGATTTATTATTATTTCACAAATTTGAATTCAACTGGATAATTATAATTCAAAAAAAAATTCCATTAGATAAAAATCGATTGCCAATTTAATTTGAAACGAACAAATTTCCAATTTCACATTAACACACTTTAGTTAAACGAATAAATTAAATATGTCAAGTTATTCAGTTTTAATAAAATGAAATCCTACGTTTATTTGTTACAATTACTTCGTATCGACAAATATTGTTATCTACTGTTATAATTATTCAATTCTTGTTTAAATCGAATTTCTCCTTTTATTAAATTATATTTACATCTAAATTGAAAAGTTCATTTAATATTGCAAGTTGTTTTATCTTTATTTGGATGTCCACTTTAATTTATCGACATTATCTATTTCATTAAACGTTGTTTCTACTCAACGCAACAATGTTGTTAACATTACTGATTTCTGTTATTAAATATACAACCCAATATCAATTCATATTAAATCAATTTGTTCAATCATCTTTTATCTTGTTGGAATTCGTTATTTAAAGTTTTTTTCTTCTAAGTTCATATCCAATAATTCACATTAATAACATTTTTATTTCTAGCCATTTTTATTCAAAACTATATGAAATTTAATATTTTGATTGGTTGAAAAATACGGGTAGTTACAAAACCCTATGCACTATAACGGGGATTTTGCGGGCTTTAAGTGCACAAACCCGACATTAATAATATTGAGTAACCCACTGACTGCCAAGTTGATCAAAACGAACTTGGCAGTTACTGGAGAGCCCATATTTGGACTCACCTACCTCTTGTAGGGATAACTAACCTCTTGTTGGAATGCTCTCAAAAGCCCACACAGGCATTTGTAAAACATTTTTATCCTAGATCACTGTTGTAGCACTATGAACAATTGTGAAACGTAATTGGTTGGAAGAGGGTGTAATAAATGCCCTTGGGTCAATCGCTACAAAAACTAGTGTAATTCGACCACATAACAAAAAAGGGGTCATAGTTTCGTTGAACGTATGTACTAATGATTCTACAGTGATCAACAGTTATGTTGCACAGTTGTTAATAGTACAACAATAGGGACCTAAGATGAAAATGCGTTACGAAATACTTTAAGATATAAATTTTCCTTTTCAAATCCCGTTGAAAACACTTTTCAAACTCAATTTCTCATGGAATAAATTTCCCAAATTGTTACTTCCCTTGAAAGTGTCCAAGCACCAATCCTTAAAATTTAAAATAATTAAAATACTTTATTCTTGAAAATACATTAAAACATTCATATTAAAACTTCTTACATACTTGATTTAATATATGTATATATATATATATATATACTTTTAGAAATATCTCAAATCAAACTGCTTTAGAAAGTATGAACTATTCTCTTCAAAATAAAGTTAAGTCATACTAAATTTAAAATAAAGTTGTGAAACTCTATACCATTTCTAAATAACACTTTGATTGACTATCTTTAAAATAGAACCATTTTATAAAGTATAAATAATAATAATATTCTTTAAAACATAATTCTAATTACCCTTTAAAAATAATTACTTCTATAACTACTTTGATGTATGTTCACTTTTAAATTTCTTACAACTTAAATAATTTTCTTGAAACCATTCTTTAATATAACTTCAAACTCTAACGTTTCAAAAATCTATTTTAAAAACGTACTTGGCTTTCAGGGAAATACACTTCCATCTTAGAATAACCAAAGAATTCTTTTTATCAATCCAACACGTTTTATCCTAATTCAATTTTACGTTCATCCCATAAAATTCCTTTCCATACTTTAAAAATAGCTCCTTTTATTTTTAAGTAATTAATCAAGATGATTAATTAAAATTGTAATTAAGGAATAATTACTTAAAGTAATTAAGAAATAATTATCAGGGTGATTAAATAATAATTAATCAAGGAAGATTAATTAAAGTAGATAATTAAGCGATGTTTAGTTAATTAACTTGTAATTAATTAATGAATAAGTAAGTTGGATTGATGATAATCAAAGTGATTAAGCAAGGAATTAATTTAATTAAGAATTAATTAAATTAATTAAGAGTAGTCCAAACTTGTTTATGGATGATTAATGATTGAATGATAAATATCATTGGATGAGTTAATGATATTGGATGATATTGTATGTCATTGGTTGATATGTAATGATTGAATGCTTTCAGAACATCGTAAGGTGGACGATGAGCATTCTAAGATAGATGTGTTCTATAAATGTAATCGCAGTCTCAAGCCTCATCAACCGAGAATGGCTAAAACATGGAAGGTGCAGCAAGGTTAAGTGGGTCATGCCCAAGTAGGACGAGATTTACCCCTGTCTAGATGTCCCTTTTTATTTCGGCTGTGTGGGCAGTTGGATCTGCGGCCAACTGCGGAGTTGTCTTGTTCGGGACTATGCAGTAAGGAATGGTCCCGGCCTTGTGTTGCAGGGGAGTTAGGGTGGCTCCTCGGTACGGTGATCTAGGCCACGTACTGTGACGGGCGGTACCCCAGTAGCCATGCCATTGATAGAAACTCATTCTTCCTACGAAACCCTACGGTTTTGTTTGTATTACCCACTTTTGTGGCTAGTAGCTGGAATTTAATCATGTAACAATTTCGGCTATTTCTTATTTACTTGAAAACTCTAGACACTATTTAATATCACTGGATTTCCTATCAAATGTTTTGGTTAGCGTAAGGTAAAAACTTTTCCATGTTTATGTGTGGGAAGTCTTACGTGATACCTTTCTTTTCAAAGGATTTTCTAAAGTTAAGCAATTTTAAACCGTTTACTCACACCAGACCCCTGTCTGACCCGTGTAAAGACCCGTAAATTTCGACAATTAAATTATTAATTAAAAAGGATTTTGAAATTTAAATTTTGTAGAAAAGGGAAATGTATATACATATAAAAGAGATAGATTAATACTAGATGAACGCTAAATGAAAATTTATAGCAACGGTAATTAAAAATCTTAATTAATTGTTAAATTTATAGAAATCTAATGATTGAGAATATGTAAGATTTATACCCTTGTGTAAGTTGAATAAATAAAGGAGATTTAAATTTATAATTTATAATGAATTTTAGAAACAGTTATTTAACCAAATTGTTGAAATTTAAGCGAAGTAAATAAATGATTTGTGTAAATTGTTGCACTTGAATAAAATATAAATAAGGAATTAAAGACAGGAATTTAAATCACTTATGTATTAATATGTATTGATAAAACTGTAACCGTATGTGAATTAAGGTAGTAAAATAAATGGCAGTTGATAGACAATCAATTATATGCAAATTCAAGTGTGATTGAAACGACTGTTTGGGTTTTATGTAGTGTAATTGGAAATAGTTAAAAGCATTATAATTTCTTAATCAAATATGTTTGTTTAATTAATGCTGAAAAAAACAAAATTGGGAAATTTATTTATAAGATATGAATTGAAATTGTATAATGAAATTTATTTGTTAATTTGTGGATGTAAACATTTGATAAATAAATGGAAGTGAATTTTTAATGTATGTTGGATAGAACATAAGTGATTGTAATTCGGTAGTATGTATTGAATATAAAGTTCATTCAATTATGGAGAAAGTTTTAATTAAGAAAAACGTTACTTTAGTAATTATTAATAAAGTAACGGAAGAGTGAATATAAATTTATGGTAACGTAAAACGTATTGTAAGGTAATAATTAAGTGTAGACTTATAAAATAGATTTATGACAATAATTATTGTACGTATTTATTCTATTTGTTTGTTAAGTTTTATTTTAATCAATTTCAATTTATGCACTAAATTATTGCAGTTAGTGTAGAATATTGGTAAGTGAATAAATAAGATGTAACCAAGGGAAAATTTCATTTTTTATAATATAATAATTAGTGTAATCTTAAGAATGCAACCAAAGTGGAATGAATTAATTGAGGTTTTAAGTTTTATTTATATGCAAGTTAACAAGATTTCAATTTAATTGAAATCCAGTAATTTATGCAAATAAAAGATGGAAATTGGGAATTATTACTGTAATGAAATATAAAAGGAACGTTAACTGTAGCTGAGTAATAATTGATTTAGTGTTAAGTTTGAAATCCAATAAAATCAAATTTATTAGAATTTATGGCAATTAATTTGGATTTATTTGCAGTAACCTTTGAAGATTTATTCACTAAAATAATTGACGATGGAAATTATATGTAAATTTGCTTTTAGTTAATTTAAAATATCCAGAGGGCTAGAAATGACACAAATCTACTAGTTTAGAAATTTACAATAAAAAGTGGTAAGTAATTTTTCTAAATATTTAGATAGTAGGAAGATGTAGATTTAGATGGAATTTATTATTTAACTATTTCATAAGTTGAGATCTAAGTTTAGAATTGAGATTTTTAACGTATAGATATTGAGCTAATGTTAGTTTCATTAAATTGACATCAATAACCTTGAATAATAGAAAGAAATTGAATTTGATAAATTTAATCAAACTTATAATGTTGAATTTATTAAAATTGGAATTAATATTGAAGTTAAGAATTTACATTTGAATTGATGAACAGAACAACTATTGACACTTAAATTGTTTAGAATTGGAGTAAATAGTTAAGAAAATTTAAAGGGAGAAATTTTGGTCAATTTTTGAATTTAGATGTAAAAATTGGATTTTTATAATTTATTTAATTTATTTAATGAATATTAAAAATAGCCATTTTGGCCACGGACTCGGATTTCGACGAAACCAGTTTCATCGGATCCGTATCGGTGAATTATTATAGGGTTTCAAGTTTCGTATCGATCGGACTTGTCGTTTGATCGTACGGGCGTGAAACGCCTTGAAATCAATTTTAATAAAATCAATTTGAAATCAATTTTAATAAAATCAATTTGAAATCAATTTGGAAATTTTGTTTTCAGCATAACTTCTTCATACGATCAAATTTGGACGTGAAACTTTTTCCATCGCGTTCAGAATATCTTAAAATACCTATTTGGATATATAGATTTAATAAATTCGGTTCCGGAGGCATAGCGGGCTTTTTGGGCCATAGTTTGTTCCGTACGTTCGCTTATCCGATCCATCTACGCTATCTCTAGTCTACCTATATAAGCACGGTTATAAACCCTAGCCCCATTTTATTTTTCCCTTTTGCTGTACGTTCATTTCTTCATCTCCTTCTCCTCCTCAAATGAATGCAACCTAGATCTACCCCAATCCAAAATTTCAGTGAAAATCCAAACTCTCCAGAAAAATTCCACAAAAATATATGTTAATCTTCTCGAAACACGTAATCCCATGGTGAAATTCGTTTTTCAGTTGGAGTTACCGTTTACCCAGAATAAATTCAAAGAGTTCGTGGCCGTTCATCAGCGTCGCATCAAAGTTCGTCAGATCGACAAACGATTTCTGGGTTTTGTAGAGTGGACGATGGGGATCACATCTATATGGTTTTTGTGTCGATTCAACGGTTAGATCGTCGTAGATCTTCGATTAGGGTTTCGAAACCCTAGAATCAGAGGCGGCTGCAGCTCTGGTTCGCGACCGGTGATGAGAGGCGTCGGCCTGGATTCTGGCGGGGGTGACGTGGCCGCGGCTAGCTCTGAGGCGGTGGTTTTCGCGGCGTACGATCAGAGAGAGGGCAGTGTTCATTTTTGCGAACGGAGGAGGCTTCACGATTTCATGATACGCATGAACGAGTGGGTTACGTGGAAGAAGGAGTTGAAGTGCTGACATGGCAAGTTTTGTGTTCATTTTGTTTTTATTTTTAGTTTAAAATTCAATCACAATAATTAGCATAACTTTTACGTACGATGTCAGATTGACGCGCGGTTTTCTCCGCTAGGTTCGTATCTGAATTCCGGACTTGATGACGCTGATTTGGACGAATTCCGAGAAGGGTGAATTTTTGGGTTTAAATCGAATTTACATTCGATTTAAATTCAAAAGGTGAGTGTTTTAACCCACTCACAACTACTAGAAGCTTTTATGTTTGTTAAATTAATTTTAGAAATGAATAGAAATTTATTTATGAGTATTTGACATGTTTATTTCACTCATATTTGTTGAATTGCATTTATTAAATTTAACTGTCAATTTAATTTATTTATTACGTATTAATTGATAGTTAGAATTCATTTGTTTGCCTATAAACTGCTAGTTAACAGTTATATAGATTATTACTGAATATAAACTGTTAGATTAATAGTTGTTAAATTTAATCTGAATAAAATTGCCAGTTATTGCCTGTTATATATTATCAAATATAAATTGTTATTGATTGTTATTGCTTGATGATTATGATTGGATGATGGGTGATGTTGATGGATGTTTATTGTATATCATTAAATTGCAAATTATCATGCATATTTCATTTCATTCGGGATTGTGGTTTGAAATGATATATAACCGCAAAATTTTATATCTTTTAAATTGCGGATTGAAATGATAAATATCCGTATCACTTGACCATAGGATAGAAAATTATATACAGGCACCGCGGTATATATATAACTATTTAAATGTGATTTCTATGGTTTGGATGGAATACGGTTTATAATAATCTTAAATTTTATATTGTATAAATATTTTCTTCCATATATATATACATACGAAGTTGAAAATTTTGAAATTAAAAGGTGTATAAAAATCTTTATTAAAAATGGAAGAAAATTAAGAAAATGGAGTTTAATAATTTATATCATATGTTTAAATGTTAAGTTTGGAAATTTTAAGATATGATATTTATAATTGGATTTTTCCCAAAATAAATTGAAATGAATATTCTAGTATAATTTGAATTGGAAAAAAAATATATATTTTATTACTAGAAATTGAAGTCTTATTATTTATGGATTTTATATGAATATTCAAGACTAATTAATAGAACAATTGATTTGTTGAAAGGATAAAATCCAACTTTAGTTTGAAATATTGATACTCAAAATGGATATACGTATATATAAAAAAATTGAAGTGGTTTTGGAACTTGAGAGAGATAATATAAATTTTGGTTTAGACTTTAATAAAGAAATGTATTTGTAAAGCCATGAGAACTATTTTCTTTACAAAGTAACATTTGAGTTAAACCATTTAATTCATATACCGTTGAATGTCCAAACCATTCAAGTTTAGAAGTTATGGTTTAAATTATGATTTTCAAAATATTATGCTTTGAAAATATCTAATTTTCAGACGTTATGAAGTTAAAGCATTATGATTTTGGAAAAGAATTATATTTGGGATAAGTGATAAAATATGGTTTTGGGTTTTGAAATGATATCGTATTCATGGTTATGAAATGGAATGTTTATTCTGATTTTTAAAGTATAACCTATTTTTAAATGACCGCGGTGTTATAATAACGATGGGTTGGCAAAGAGACCGGGATCGGATATGGACATACTCTCTGTCGATACCGAAAACCACTTTGACTAACCGTGTACGCGGTGGAGATTCCAGAATGAAGTAGGTGGTGGCGACGTTTCCTGTAAGGTAAATACATGGACCCGACCCCCGTGAGTTGGCATAAGGTGGCTAAAACAGGAGCGATTCTCAGGCCAATGAGGTCATTCCTCTGATCGGACCCTCCTCTTCGATATTATACTTTGACTTGGATTGATTCAGTGGCCACTTCTATATTTTGATTTTGGGGGAGTTAGTCCGAGGTGGGCGGTAACTGCGGCTACGCGTTTCCACCAGCCTGGATAGCAATTGGTATATCTACCCTGGCATTGCCTAGTTGTGCCGCGTCACCTACCATACCGAGCCTTTACTACGAGTTTCTATTTGTGTCGTACCTATGGAGTATCCTCTGGTAGCTTCCCGATCAGGAGGTATTACGGTACTATATAGACTATTGGCATTATTTGTGTTAAGGGCTATATGGGTAACCCCTTAACGCTATTAAAAAGTAAGTTTATTTTATAAATAGACATTATTATAATAGCGCAATATACTACATAGTAAATAGTTTAACGGATCCTTAGGAGATGTAAATCCCGAACATCTCTTGAGTTACTGTACTCATATTTATTTCTGTTAATTTAACTCACATAAGATCTTTTAGTTCTGACTCGAGTGTTTTGTCTTTTCAAATTCGCTCGGGTCAGTCCGAGCGTTTCAGGATCGAAGACTTTAGCTTTGAAGGACGAAGACGAAGGAGTCGTATTATTATTATCTATAGTATTGCACCACACTCATACTGTTCCGCTGCATTGATTGTATTGGTATGTGTAACTCTGATATTTATTGTATAAAGCAAATCAAGTGTTTGTAAACTGTTTTGAACTGTATATTTATTATTATATTTTATCCTTCCGCTGTGAGATTCTGTTTTGTTTTTATTTCTTCTCTGTTTTTCTTATTTACCCCATAACAATCCGCCCTTGCGTATGCTTTGAATTGGCACGTGTGTCGGTTTAAAGTGTGCGAAAAGGCTGGATGTTACAACTTGGCATCAGAGCTTTGGTTTAGCGATAAACCTTGGCTTTGTGGGGTTTGACTCTTTGTTAATAGGGTAGTAATACCCTATGGGAGTCGCTGAGTGTATATATATGAGAGAGCGTACTTGTTAGTGTTATAAAAAGGTTTTGATATTGTGTTAATCTGTTCCGTTTTGTATTTATAAATTCTGGTTGATGCATGGGACGCTATGTCATCGATAGGGATTTCTAAACACTTAATAAGACAGACCGACATAATATTTGTTTTTAATATAGGTGAATGAAATAATTTTGCCTATTTTATTTTCTATATATAAAAATATTTTATAAAGATATATATATATATATATATATATTTGGTTGCTATAGATTGGGTGTTAGGTAATAAAATATTTATAGTAATTGAAGCTAAGCTGAAATTATAATAAATCAAATTGGAGATTTTTGAACTTAAGTCCGGGATTTTGAAATCTGCTTTCAAAGGATTTATGAAATATAATGATTTGGTTTATAAGTATTTTCTTATATACATATTTAGTATAATTCGGAAGAATGGTTTTAAAGAAGATTTTGGAGAAATAAATTTTGTACTTTCCTCTCTGTCGCTGGAAAATAATTTCGGTGATGGCGGCCGCATCATCGACTTTCATTTTCGAGTTTCGAAGGGGAAAGGCCACTGTAGTAGATTCTACTGCAGATTTATTTTGAAATTATCTAAAATTTTAATTGTTTTAAAATATAATTTGAGATATATAAGTTGTAAGAAATTATTTATCTATTATTTTAAAATGATTTGGAAGTTGACCCGGAATTTAATTCTTGAATTTCCATTAATTAATGGTTTAAATTACTTTAGTGAAATTAAAGGTAAGCAATTGATAATTGGAAACCTCTAATTTAGGCAAGCAATTTAATACTAAGATATAAAAGAACTAAAGGAAAGTTGAAAATTTTACTTATAAGAAAAGGTAAAGATTTATTTAACATTAAATTTAATTAAAAGATGAGATAAAACTTGTAAAGTTCAATTGCATTTTTCTTTAACATATATATATGACTCACCAAACATAAAAAGTTGAAACGTTAAATAAGAGAATTGGAATAGAATATTATAGAAGTAGAATTTTGAAAAAATGAAGTATTCAATAAATTACTGTTATAAATAAGAATTTAATGGTATTAACTTAAGTGATGATTGGAATTTTACTAAAATTAAAGGTTGTATTATTAATAGGTGATTTTAACCTTAAGAAAGTAAAAAATGAAATTCCTTAATTTATAAAGTTTGATTGTAGGGTTATTAACTTAAGTACGCCTTAATTTTCCCCTATTCTAATATAATAGAAAGTAGGAAAAATATAAATGACTGCAATCCATAGTTAATGAATGAGTAAAATCTTTCACTTATAGGAATGCAAGTTATAAGGTTAATAAATTAAGTGTAAGTAGAGGGTTACTATAATTAAATATAATGGAAACTTCAACATTAAATAAATGAATGAGATTAAAGGTAAGTCGAAATTGTAATTTATAAAACAAATATATATTAATTAAAGGAATGGAGAAGAAACTTGTAAATTTTCACTTACATTCTTAAAACATACATAACTTACCATATAATAAAAAGTTGCATTGTTAGTACGAAAATGTAAGGGGAAATCTTACAAGTGAAGAGTAAGGTAATAAAGGTATTCTATTAATTTGCTATTATTAATGAGAATTAATTGTATAGACTTAAGTTAAATTGGAAATTTTACTATAAGTAAAGGTAAGTAGTATAAATAGATGATAGAAACTTTAGCCAATAAATTGGAATACAAATATAATGAATTTTGTAATAAATGGAAAATAAAATTGTAAGAAACAAAGAAATCCCTCCATGAATGAAAGAAAGAAAATCAACCCACTGAAGCATGAAATAAATGTATAATAAGTTAATTTGGTTGTTGGTTTGAATTGTTATTGTTGATTTATGTTTGTTGGGTAAGGAATTTGAAGTTGTTGGATGAATAAATAATCTATCCTTGTTCCATCTAAGACTGTTGAGTAAAGGATGCACTTGATAGTTAATTTCATTTCATACAAATTTCAAGTTTGAACCCAAACAACTATTTGTTTGATGGATTAAATGGTTGCTTTGTTTGTGTATGTATGTTGTTTGTAAGGTTGATGGTTGTTGAATTGTTTGGTTGATTAATGATTGAATCCACTTGAATAGTTCACTTTAAAATAAATATTTAACCTTTTAGATTATATAAGTGAATACAGGTGATGGAAGCAACTGCTACTGCTTTTGGTTCCAAAACAATAAGCGTGTATTGCCCGACAAATAGGTACGTTTTCGGATTACGTTTAAAGTGCTATTTTTCCCGTGTTGGGATATAATATTTTGATAATATATGTAATATATTTGTATATTTGATATTATATTTTCTCCCGAGCCTTACCGTACAAAGGAGACTCTGCCAAAATTTTCCGTAAATTTTGGACTTAGAATTTTGTTGAATATTTTCCAAACTTTAATGATTTAAGTATAAAAGGTTGTAATGATTATAAACGGGTATATTTCATTAAAGGAAATTAATCCAGTAAATTGTTGTTTATAAGTTAATATTAGAAATAAGATGTACTGTTTATTAAATTCTTCCTCCTTCCTTCTTTTTCCTTTTCGGGGACGAATAGTTTTGAGTGGGGGAGAGTGTAAAGACCCGTAAATTTCGACAATTAAATTATTAATTAAAAAGGATTTTGAAATTTAAATTTTGTAGAAAAGGGAAATGTATATATATATATATAAAAGAGATAGATTAATACTAGATGAACGCTAAATGAAAATTTATAGCAACGGTAATTAAAAATCTTAATTAATTGTTAAATTTATAGAAATCTAATGATTGAGAATATGTAAGATTTATACCCTTGTGTAAGTTGAATAAATAAAGGAGATTTAAATTTATAATTTATAATGAATTTTAGAAACAGTTATTTAACCAAATTGTTGAAATTTAAGCGAAGTAAATAAAGGATTTGTGTAAATTGTTGCACTTGAATAAAATATAAATAAGGAATTAAAGACAGGAATTTAAATCACTTATGTATTAATATATATTGATAAAACTGTAACCGTATGTGAATTAAGGTAGTAAAATAAATGGCAGTTGATAGACAATCAATTATATGCAAATTCAAGTGTGATTGAAACGACTGTTTGGGTTTTATGTAGTGTAATTGGAAATAGTTAAAAGCATTATAATTTCTTAATCAAATATGTTTGTTTAATTAATGCTGAAAGAAACAAAATTGGGAAATTTATTTATAAGATATGAATTGAAATTGTATAATGAAATTTATTTGTTAATTTGTGGATGTAAACATTTGATAAATAAATGGAAGTGAATTTTTAATGTATGTTGGATAGAACACAAGTGATTGTAATTCGGTAGTATGTATTGAATATAAAGTTCATTCAATTGTGGAGAAAGTTTTAATTAAGAAAAACGTTACTTTAGTAATTATTAATAAAGTAACGGAAGAGTGAATATAAATTTATGGTAACGTAAAACGTATTGTAAGGTAATAATTAAGTGTAGACTTATAAAATAGATTTATGACAATAATTATTGTACGTATTTATTCTATTTGTTTGTTAAGTTTTATTTTAATCAATTTCAATTTATGCACTAAATTATTGCAGTTAGTGTAGAATATTGGTAAGTGAATAAATAAGATGTAACCAAGCGAAAATTTCATTTTTTATAATATAATAATTAGTGTAATCTTAAGAATGCAACCAAAGTGGAATGAATTAATTGAGGTTTTAAGTTTTATTTATATGCAAGTTAACAAGATTTCAATTTAATTGAAATCCAGTAATTTATGCAAATAAAAGATGGAAATTGTGAATTATTACTGTAATGAAATATAAAAGGAACGTTAACTGTAGCTGAGTAATAATTGATTTAGTGTTAAGTTTGAAATCCAATAAAATCAAATTTATTAGAATTTATGGCAATTAATTTGGATTTATTTGCAGTAACCTTTGAAGATTTATTCACTAAAATAATTGACAATGGAAATTATATGTAAATTTGCTTTTAGTTAATTTAAAATATCCAGAGGGCTAGAAATGACACAAATCTACTAGTTTAGAAATTTACAATAAAAAGTGGTAAGTAATTTTTCTAAATATTTAGATAGTAGGAAGGTGTAGATTTAGATGGAATTTATTATTTAACTATTTCATAAGTTGAGATCTAAGTTTAGAATTGAGATTTTTAACGTATAGATATTGAGCCAATGTTAGTTTCATTAAATTGACATCAATAACCTTGAATAATAGAAAGAAAGTGAATTTGATAAATTTAATCAAACTTATAATGTTGAATTTATTAAAATTAGAATTAATATTGAAGTTAAGAATTTACATTTGAATTGATGAATAGAACAACTATTGACACTTAAATTGTTTAGAATTGGAGTAAATAGTTAAGAAAATTTAAAGGGAGAAAATTTGGTCAATTTTTGAATTTAGATGTAAAAATTGGATTTTTATAATTTATTTAATGAATATTAAAAATAGCCATTTTGGCCACGGACTCGGATTTCGACGAAACTAGTTTCATCGGATCCGTATCGGTGAATTATTATAGGGTTTCAAGTTTCGTATCGATCGGACTTGTCGTTTGATCGTACGGGCGTGAAACGCCTTGAAATCAATTTTAATAAAATCAATTTGAAATCAATTTGGAAATTTTGTTTTCAGCATAACTTCTTCATACGATCAAATTTGGATGTGAAACTTTTTCCATCGCGTTCAGAATATCTTAAAATACCTTTTTTGATATATAGATTTAATAAATTCGGTTTCGGAGGCATAGCGGGCTTTTTGGGCCATAGTTTGTTCCGTACGTTCGCTTATCCGATCCATCTACGCTATCTCTAGTCTACCTATATAAGCACGGTTATAAACCCTAGCCCCATTTTATTTTTCCCTTTTGCTGTACGTTCATTTCTTCATCTCCTTCTCCTCCTCAAATGAATGCAACCTAGATCTACCCCAATCCAAAATTTCAGTGAAAATCCAAACTCTCCAGAAAAATTCCACAAAAATATATGTTAATCTTCTCGAAACACGTAATCCCATGGTGAAATTCGTTTTTCAGTTGGAGTTACCGTTTACCCAGAATAAATTCAAAGAGTTCGTGGCCGTTCATCAGCGTCGCATCAAAGTTCGTCAGATCGACAAACGATTTCTGGGTTTTGTAGAGTGGACGATGGGGATCACATATATATGGTTTTTATGTCGATTCAACGGTTAGATCGTCGTAGATCTTCGATTAGGGTTTCGAAACCCTAGAATCAGAGGCGGCTGCAGCTCTGGTTCGCGACCGGTGATGAGAGGCGTCGGCCTGGATTCTGGCGGCGGTGACGTGGCCGCGGCTGGCTCTGAGGCGGTGGTTTTCGCGGCGTACGATCAGAGAGAGGGTAGCGTTCATATTTGCGAACGGAGGAGGCTTCACGGTTTCTTGATACGCGTCAATGAGTGGGTTACGTGGAAGAAGGAGTTGAAGTGCTGACATGGCTAGTTTTGTGTTCATTTTGTTTTTATTTTTAGTTTAAAATTCAATCACAATAATTAGCATAACTTTTACGTACGATGTCAGATTGACGCGCGGTTTTCTCCGCTAGGTTCGTATCTGAATTCCGGACTTGATGACGCTGGTTTGGACGAATTCCGAGAAGGGCGAATTTTTGGGTTTAAATCGAATTTACATTCGATTTAAATTCAAAAGGTGAATGTTTTAACCCACTCACAACTACTAGAAGCTTTTATGTTTGTTAAATTAATTTTAGAAATGAATAGAAATTTATTTATGAGTATTTGACATGTTTATTTCACTCATATTCGTTGAATTGCATTTATTAAATTTAACTGTCAATTTAATTTATTTATTGCGTATTAATTGATAGTTAGAATTCATTTGTTTGCCTATAAACTGCTAGTTAACAGTTATATAGATTATTACTGAATATAAACTGTTAGATTAATAGTTGTTAAATTTAATCTGAATAAAATTGCCAGTTATTGCCTGTTATATATTATCAAATATAAATTGTTATTGATTGTTATTGCTTGATGATTATGATTGGATGATTGGTGATGTTGATGGATGTTTATTGTATATCATTAAATTGCAAATTATCATGCATATTTCATTTCATTCGGGATTGTGGTTTGAAATGATATATAACCGCAAAATTTTATATCTTTTAAATTGCGGATTGAAATGATAAATATCCGTATCACTTGACCATAGGATAGAAAATTATATACAGGCACCGCGGTATATATATAACTATTTAAATGTGATTTCTATGGTTTGGATGGAATACGGTTTATAATAATCTTAAATTTTATATTGTATAAATATTTTCTTCCATATATATATACATACGAAGTTGAAAATTTTGAAATTAAAAGGTGTATAAAAATCTTTATTAAAAATGGAAGAAAATTAAGAAAATGGAGTTTAATAATTTATATCATATGTTTAAATGTTAAGTTTGGAAATTTTAAGATATGATATTTATAATTGGATTTTTCCCAAAATAAATTGAAATGAATATTCTAGTATAATTTGAATTGGAAAAAATATATATATATTTTATTACTATAAATCGAAGTCTTATTATTTATGGATTTTATATGAATATTCAAGACTAATTAATAGAACAATTGATTTGTTGAAAGGATAAAATCCAACTTTAGTTTGAAATATTGATACTCAAAATGGATATACGTATATATAAAAAAATTGAAGTGGTTTTGGAACTTGAGAGAGATAATATAAATTTTGGTTTAGACTTTAATAAAGAAATGTATTTGTAAAGCCATGAGAACTATTTTCTTTACAAAGTAACATTTGAGTTAAACCATTTAATTCATATACCGTTGAATGTCCAAACCATTCAAGTTTAGAAGTTATGGTTTAAATTATGATTTTCAAAATATTATGCTTTGAAAATATCTAATTTTCAGACGTTATGAAGTTAAAGCATTATGATTTTGGAAAAGAATTATATTTGGGATAAGTGATAAAATATGGTTTTGGGTTTTGAAATGATATCGTATTCATGGTTATGAAATGGAATGTTTATTCTGATTTTTAAAGTATAACCTATTTTTAAATGACCGCGGTGTTATAATAACGATGGGTTGGCAAAGAGACCGGGATCGGATATGGACATACTCTCTGTCGATACCGAAAACCACTTTGACTAACCGTGTACGCGGTGGAGATTCCAGAATGAAGTAGGTGGTGGCGACGTTTCCTGTAAGGTAAATACATGGACCCGACCCCCGTGAGTTGGCATAAGGTGGCTAAAACAGGAGCGATTCTCAGGCCAATGAGGTCATTCCTCTGATCGGACCCTCCTCTTCGATATTATACTTTGACTTGGATTGATTCAGTGGCCACTTCTATATTTTGATTTTGGGGGAGTTAGTCCGAGGTGGGCGGTAACTGCGGCTACGCGTTTCCACCAGCCTGGATAGCAATTGGTATATCTACCCTGGCATTGCCTAGTTGTGCCGCGTCACCTACCATACCGAGCCTTTACTACGAGTTTCTATTTGTGTCGTACCTATGGAGTATCCTCTGGTAGCTTCCCGATCAGGAGGTATTACGGTACTGTATAGACTATTGGCATTATTTGTGTTAAGGGCTATATGGGTAACCCCTTAACGCTATTAAAAAGTAAGTTTATTTTATAAATAGACATTATTATAATAGCGCAATATACTACATAGTAAATAGTTTAACGGATCCTTAGGAGATGTAAATCCCGAACATCTCTTGAGTTACTGTACTCATATTTATTTCTGTTAATTTAACTCACATAAGATCTTTTAGTTCTGACTCGAGGGTTTTGTCTTTTCAAATTCGCTCGGGTCAGTCCGAGCGTTTCAGGATCGAAGACTTTAGCTTTGAAGGACGAAGACGAAGGAGTCGTATTATTATTATCTATAGTATTGCACCACACTCATACTGTTCCGCTGCATTGATTGTATTGGTATGTGTAACTCTGATATTTATTGTATAAAGCAAATCAAGTGTTTGTAAACTGTTTTGAACTGTATATTTATTATTATATTTTAGCCTTCCGCTGTGAGATTCTGTTTTGTTTTTATTTCTTCTCTGTTTTTCTTATTTACCCCATAACAATCCGCCCTTGCGTATGCTTTGAATTGGCACGTGTGTCGGTTTAAAGTGTGCGAAAAGGCTGGATGTTACAACCCGTGTGTTTATTTTCTGTTTTATTAAACACTCATATTCTGTATGAGTAGTCAAGTGATTTAGGTTATCTTTGGCGAATTCTGAAGGAGCTTTGGAGCAGGAGGCTTCAGTGTGTAGATATATAGATAAAGTTTCCGCTGTGATGTTTTCTGTATGGATGTTCTTGTATTGTACATTAGACAGAAATGTTATAACTGTCTAAATTGAGATGTATAGTTGTGTACTCTGATGTATATGATACTATATATATGTTATATATTATATTTCATTCATTCCGCTGTGAGATTCTGATATGTTGTTTTTCTTTCTTCTCTTTCTTTTCTTCTTCTATCCCTTTCTTTCTTAAGTAAAGATGCGTCTTTCTGGTGATAGAAAGGTGGGTCGCTACAGTTGATGAACAACGGAGCATTCATATGTTATATGGACTAGAGCGTAACACTACACTAGGGACAAGAATCATCATTGCTCTATATTTATACTACAGTAAGTTTATTTTTAAACGTTGGAAATCACGGATTTAAAAGATGAACGCTCGTTGAAGTTTTCCTAACACCGAGGCCAGTTGATGCACCATGCAGTTATTGAAAATCTACACAGCAAAAATCTACACTTTGGTACATTTTCGATGGATTTTTGTTTTGTTGGAACACAAATGCTAGCAACACTTGTGACGCATGGAAGCTCGACTGGCATTTTATTTATTTATTTAATATAATACGTGATAGGTGATATTAACCGTGAGAAGATATGCAGTGAGAAAAGTTTTAATTCTTCTCTTTTGTATATTTGGTACCTGCACAATCTTTCCACTAACACATGTATGAAAAATCAGACAGCGTACAAATCTACGGTACGTGTCATGAATTATAATTGTTTTTATAACACCCTTATTAGGTATCATAATATTAAAAAAAAATCATTCTTGTTTTCATATTATAAACTAAACCTTTGAAATTTGCAAAAATAAAATCACGTACGGATCCATTATGATACAAAATTAGTAATTTCAAATCGAACTCTAAAATCGCAAAAAAGAATCAAGCAGCTTGCATTGTTTAAAATGTAACGTTCAATGCAACGAACGAAAAAAACAAAAAAAACAATAGAATTTTAAACATGTAATAAATCATTTAATTTAATGAAATATAACATATTTATAACAATAATTTAAGTTATTTTAGTATAAACATACACCTTTAAAATCATTAAATATATTGTACTATAATAATATGATAAAATAAAGTATTCACGTATTGTTACATTGTAAATAGAGATGGTGCACTCTAAACATTGTAACATACAATAAAATTAATTAAATTGTATATAAATACATTATTATGAATACTTTGTTTCTGATAATATTTAGTTTTATTTTGAATGTTATCTTAGTTACATAACTCTTAATATATTTTAATGGTGCATTTTAAATAAAGGAAAATGGGTACAAGGACAAAATTAGAAAAAAAAATTAGGGACAAGTTTGTTTTTTAGGCTGAAAGACAATATTAGTTATAACTAACATTTTATATATGAATATAATCCTAAATATAACTAGCATTTTGTATGGTGTAAAAGTAGAACATAATGTTAATTATAACTATCATTTGTCGTTCAGCCTAAAAATAAAACTTCATGTCCTTCAGTCAAATTTTCTTCTATAAAGTTTATCATTTTCTCTAACAGGAAAATAATCACAAGAAAGAAGTTCAAAAAAAATTTAGTCTCAGAAACAGCATGTTTATTTTTTTAGTCTGAAGGACACTTTATAGTGTAAACAGAAAATGATAGTTGCAACTATCGTTATGTGATTTATACTATAAAATATCATTCAGGCCAAAAAACAAACTTGCTGTCCGTAAGACTAATTTTTTTTGCAACTTCTTTCTTGTGCCTAAAAATCCCTTTCTCTAATTCCATCTTTTAAATAATGGTCGAAAACAAAGGTCTATTTTGAAAATTTTGGACGTTTTCTCTAAAAACCTCTTTCTCTAGTTCCATCTTTTAAATAATTGTCGAAAACAAAGGTCTATTTTCTAAGATTTGAAAAGGCTTTTTTTCCAAACGATAGGGAGGGTGAAACATAATTTCCACTCCAAACTATCTGATCTTTCATCTAGCAGAGTGATTTATTTAAAAAAAGGTCTAACACTGCTGTCATTGGCATAAAAAACCATAAACTGTTATAATATATGTAAATATAAATAGTGAATATGCTATATACTGTTTTGTTTTTAGTCCCGCATCTTGGGATTAGTTCTATCCCAAGCTTCTAGGCCTTTATATAAAGGTGCTAATGTAATGATAATAGATTACTAATCTCTGAATGGATCAAATTGTTCTCTCTAATGGCTTCTGCTTTCTTTATTCTATAACACGTTATCAGCACGATCTCTAAATAAAAGGAAAATTTCAGATCTGATTATAAATCTTCAAAGCCGTAAGCTATTTCTGATCTGATTAATCAAATCTTTCGGATCTCATTCTATTAATTTTATTTTTTTTAGATTTCATTGTATCATTGATCTAATTATTTAGATCTGATTCTATTTGTACATCTTATTTTTTGTCCCTGTATTTTAGATCTCGTTTTGTTGCATATCTTATATTTTTTCTTCTAATTTTTCAGATCGCTTGTAGATTTTAATATCATGTTCAAATGATATATTTTTTAGATCTGTAGATTTTAATCATCAGATCTTTTATTAATTTTTATTAGTGTATATCCATTTTTTGTGATGATTTTGAATTCGATCTTAAACTAAAATTGTTTCATAGACTGAAATGTAATTTCAGTCCTAATTCTGTTATTATTCTCTTTAGATCTTATCTATCATATCTAATTTTCTAGATTTCATTATATATATATATATAATATCTTATAGATCTTGCTCTATTAATATTATCATTTTAGATCTCATTCTACCGTAGATCTAAACTTTTAGATCTCATTTCGTTTTTTGGTAAAAATAAAAAGGGGCGGTTTTCATTTTGAATTTTTTTTGTTTGGATTTCGATTTGAATAAGAACTATAGAAATGATTTTGCTACATGATTTATATTTCCAGAAGAAATATTTTATTGTTTCTTAGAGAAACAAATATAAGGATAATACGTGTCTAGAAGATCGTATTAAGTTTATATGAAAGAATAAGAACCTGAAGTTCATTTGTGAGCAGGTGAAAGATTAAAGCTTTCATAAGCTGAAATAAAGCCTTGAAGAAAATAAGCAAGCAATTCCTAAAGAAATAGTATGCTGATATGTCCAAAAGACATAACATAAAAACAATATGTTGGAATAACGTTACAAATGTGGTAAATACTATTTCCTCGAAGAGAAATAGTATTATGATTCTTATGTTCGAATACAAGTATGAAGAGTCTTCTTGTTTCATAATGTTTATCTAATATTGGAGACCTGAAGTTCTCAAATAAAATTTATGCATATAAGTTTGTATTCCTAAAAAAAGGGGATCATATATCAAAACTCTATAAATTTGAGATGTAAAGTGTTGAATTATTAGAAAAGCTAATTCAGATTATGGTAAATTCTAACCATGTTTGCAATCAAAGCTGAAGTTTGATAATGAAAATCAAGTTGTACCATTTATGATCTAAAGTAATAAACAAAAACTTTACTTTAAAGTAAAATTGGAACCTGAAGTTCTAAAAATATTTTCCAATAGTATTAACTACTAAACCAAATAAATGTATAAAAATTTGTTCACTCCAGAAGTGGTGATAATAAAAAAAATCCCCAGAAGAGATTTGTATATTTAGTAATGATCAAATGTCTCTAAAAGAGATTTGTTGATATATTGGTGTTTTTATTAAACCAATTAATACATAGAAATATATCTACTCTCTCGCTCTCTTTCTTTTTAATAGAAAATAAGGTATTCTAATAGGAAGTTTATTTCCTAATTTTTTTTCCTTTTCCATTCGTCCAATCTTGCCTTTCAAAAGGTAAAATATGTAATAGATCAAGTTTCTTTCCTTTGGCTTATCAAATAAGTATTTTGGATTCTCCATAAAATGAATGTTAATACTTATACACCCATTAATTCTGTTATATTATCTTTCCTCTTTCAGCAAAGAGGTCTTCCAATGTTTATAATTTCATATGCTTAATCTTTTACCTATTATTGTAATGTCACAAGAATATACTTATTGATTGTTATCAATAGCTATAACTCATACAATATACTTTTTAGTTGTCAAGTCAAACTATTTTTTTTTCATGATAATATTCATACACCGTGTGATGTACAAATTTCCTCTCTCTGTACTTACAATATGTAAGTAGCCACATATATTAATTCATATATTAATCTGTAGCAATTAACAAATCAATAAATAAAATTTATTGATTAATGAGAATGGTCTAACAAAGATGTGTTTGAATGCTTCATACATTTATCCTTCTTTTATATCTCTTATTATAGTCAAGGATCATAACATATATACATGGTATATATTTCTGTTTCTCACTATTGCAGTTGTTATGAATTAATAAATGGTATTTAATACTACCTACTCATATTCTTAAATCTGCCTATATTATAAAAATTAACATGATAAAGTCGGCATAATTTTTTGATTATAATTCATCATCTCACCACCAATCAACCCATATAAAGGTCTTTCCATATTTTCAAGGGTAATTTTGCATTTTCAAGGAAATTAATGAATGACTAAATCAGATTGAATCTAGAGCTATCGAAAGGATGTAAATAAGAAATTATAGTCGCTTTTATAGATTATATTTGGTTGTCTTTTACTATTTTCCATATCATTTACTATTTTTATTTCCACTTATAGTTGTTAATATGATAAACATAGCCAAACTTCAATTTAAAGCTTTGGACTTATTAAAAGATAATTTTTTGTCATAGTTATTGAATGTTGACATTCAATTACAATCTCGTTGCTTAAAAAATGCCATAAAAATGATGATCCAATAGGATAAAACAATGGCTCTTATATTTTTAAGGTGTCATATCCATGACAAACTTAAAATAAAACATTTAACTGGAAAAAAGATCATCTTTACTTACGGAACTCCCTGAAGGAGCGTTATGACCACCAAAATATGATCACACTTCTAAAGACTAGACACGAGTAGTTGAACTTGAAGTTTCAAGTCTTTAAATCTATTAGGAAATACAATTCCTCTATATTTAGAATTACTTCTAAAACAAAAATTGTGTGAAAGGATTGTCTAGTAATACTAATCTGAAGTTAGATCATTTCTTCGAAGTTGATGAAGGAAACTTCATTAATGATGAAAATTTAAGTGCAGTAATAAATGATATGGTCGAATTGATCAATAGTAGCAGCCTGAAGTCTGCTATGTGGATTTTATTTTATTTTAGTTCAATAAATCAGTTGGAAGTTGGTGCTTGTATGTTTTTTCTTTCATAATTAATTGAAATAATGTACCGATAATGTTGGCTTTAATCAGTAGTCTATTTTAAATTTTTGGAATTTATTTGTGCTTATAAATTTAGTAGTTGACTAACTATATTGTCCTTTAGTTTTTAAGATATGGACCATCAATATTTGAGTGATAATATATGCCTACTAGATTGTGCAACTACTCACATTATTTTGAAAAACAGAAGTTTTTCTCTCCGAACTATGCTAAAATATTTAGCTAAAAATTTCAACCATAGCAAATATGCTAATATAATTGAAGGGTCCGGAAGATATAGTATTACCAAATGATACATATATCTTAATTCGAAATACATTATACTCAAGCAAACTTAAAAGAAATTTGTTGAGTTTTGAGGATATATAAATGAATAGCTACCATATTAAAACTATAATGAAAACGTCAAAGAATATATTTGCATTATTTCTAAAATTGAAAGCCAGAAGCTTATTTTAGAAAATTTAGTATAATTTCAACTGGATTATATTTCATGAAAATTGGGCATAATTGAGTCTCATATTTAAACATGAGCCAGAAGCTCACAACTATCACTTGAATGCATCTTATCAATTGATAAAAGAATTATCCTCTTATCATTAATATGTATGGTGTATTTGCTAGTAGCAATATGATAATGGATCGAAATGAGAATCCAATGATGATTATTATTTAATGTGACATATTTGGATTGGAATTTTGATTGTATCAAAGGAAACTATTAATAAATTGTATTATTAATGAGATACATATTTATGGATCTAGAAGTATCTATAACCAATTTAAGTCATCGAAAGACGAATACAAATTCAGAGGAAACTTTAAATTAGGGGAGCATCCATAAGTATTTTATAATGCACTCTTTTTCCTTAACTAAGATTTTTCCCACTGAGTTTTTATTAGCAAGGTTTTAATGAGGCATTATCTTGATCCAAAAATATCAACTCCTCAGTAACATTTGAAAATAAGTTACAATGTACTCTTTTTCCTTATTTAAGATTTTTCCCACTGGGTTTTTCTTACTAAGATTTTAACGAGGCATTGTCTTGATGTAGAAGAATCAAACGTATTTTCAAGAAATATCATCTCAAATATGTTATTTAAGTTAAATTGTATTTTTATCCTTGGCTAAGGTTTTTCCCATCGGGTTTTCCTTTGTAAGGTTTTTAATGAAGTATTATATTGATCCAGAAGTATCAAACTCTATTTGATTCTGTAAATTATTGAAATATCTCATACTATATTGTACTACTTTTCCTTCACTAAGATTTTTCCTATGGGTTTTTCTTAGTAAGGTTTTAATGAGGCATTAGTTTGATCCAGAAGTATCAAACTTCATTTGAAGAAATGAGAAAATAAGATATGTCATTGTGCTTTTTTTTTTTCCTTCACTAAGATTTTTTCCATTGGGTTTTTCTTAGTAAGGATTTTAATGAGGCATTATATTGATCTTGAAGTATCAAACTCTTATAAGGTATATCATTGTATGATATCTATGATCTCAAGTTGCACTCTTTTCCTCGATCAAAGTTTTTCCATTAGATTTTCCTAACGGAGGTTTTTAACGAGGCAATGAACAATATCTAGATCGAGTGAATGAATAAATGCAAACAAGATAACAATGAGGGGGAGCAATCATCATACACGTTACAAAATGGACAATTTCAAGTTATCAAAGGATTTAAGATTTTAAAGACGCATATTTAAGGGGGAGTGTTATAATATATGTAAATATAAATAATGAATATGCTATATACTGTTTTGTTTTTAGTCCCGCATCTTGAGATTAGTTCTATCCCAAGCTTCTAGGTTTTTATATAAAGGTGCTAATGTAATGATAATAGATTACTAATTTTTGAATGAATCAAATTGTTCTCCCTAATGGCTTCTGCTCTTTATTTTATAACACAAACAACTAATTACGTATTGTTATCAACACATCCAAAATCAGCTCAGCGTTATTTTTCCAACAAAATGTATTAAAAATCTATTTACGTTTGATTCAGCATTCTTTCAAAGCAGTCCGCCGTTAAAAATCAATCTTCATCGTCGTTGAAGTAGAAACCCATCCGTCTCTGTCCAAGACTTTTATCGAAAGACAAAAAATGGGTATGATAATAATTTGGGATTTTATTCTATCATTCACGTGGCCATGGGCTGGTTCAGTGGTCAAACTTTTTGTGCATTCATTCTTAAGATTTGAGAATACATCTGAAGCTCAAGTCTTGAGATATTCTCTTTCCGTTGTGTACATGTATTTGTTTGCTTTTCTCAGAAAATTGACGAGAGGCGGAGCTTATAATCCTTTAACTATTTTGGATCTCTCTCATGGCATTCGTGGCATTCTGATTGTTGCTTTTGCTAGAATTCCAACACAGGTATAAACCCTTTTCATAGCACCGTTGCATAATTTTGAAGGGAAAATTGTATTGAAAGGCTGTCATTTTTTGAGTTGAAGCGATGATTTTGTAGATTGCTGGATCGATTGTTGGGGTTCTCCTGATAAAGAAGAACTTTCCAGAAGTAGGTCATGGACCGAAGTTGAATGTTGATATTCATCATGGAGCAATTATAGAAGGGATTCTCACATTTGTGATTGTGTTATTTAATTTGACACTGAACAAAGCGAATCCTAAAAGCTTTGTGATGAGAACGTGGATATCAACTATTTGTAAGATGAGCATTCACCTTCTTGGTGCTGATTTAACTGGAGGAATCATGAATCCTGCCTCCGTAAGTACATCTTTGTTAGCTCCTTCTAATTTCTATAAGAGTGAAACCTTGAATGTGTTGAGTTCAATCACCGATAACATAGTAAGATCGATTCATTGTCCGAAGTATTGGGCCTTCATCACACACTCTTTCTACAGTTAAGAACATCGTCTGGTTTATTTGACATTCTGATTACAAAAAATAGTAGGTTTTGCTTCCGTAATGTTAGCAGTTTTGTGACTGCTAAAATGTTTTGGATGTTTTGAAATTAAAAGTCTATGCTGATTAGGATGTTTGTTTTAATATATTAATCAGCATAACAAGTCTCAATAAGTGTTATCCCGCCTTTTGGCAACGCCGTGACACCAAGGAGTTGACTAAGAACCAAAGACAGTCTGTCCCGAAGATCGATTATGCATAGGTTCACCATGAATGTCGATAAATTTTATCCGAGTCCGGATTGAGCTACGATTGATAAGACGAGACAAGCAAAGCTATGAAAGCCAACGTTCCAAATTTCAAGTCAATCCGAGTTCGTATGCTCAAGATATGATCTATGCGATTTAAGTGATTCCTTTGTTCGTATCCATCAAGCAACCAGAGAAAACTCAACTTCGTATCGATTTGGTTCGAATCGATCAAGATGCGCATGGTTTCATATCGATCAGGAGAGCATTTATCGATCAAGAAAGCAGTGTTCTTCATATCCATCAATGTGACGACCCACATTTCGGAAGGTTTAAATCGACAAAAATCCACACATGTCCGACTTAAAACAATCTGGAACGTAGATAATCAATGTGGTTAAATAAGAAAAATAAGAAGAGAACAAGAAAACAAAACACAGAATCTCACAGCGGAAATGATAAAATATAATAATCAAATAGAAATTCAAAAGTTGTTTACTATACATCTGATCATAATCTATACACATTTATCAGACTTATATTTATACATCAGGGATAAATAATCAATACAGCAGAATAGCATGATGCATGAGATACTAATAATAGTAATATACTAAAACTCCGTCTTCGTCCTCCAGAGAATAGTCTTCAATACACTTAAAAAAACTCAGGACTGACCCGAGCGTAATGAAAAGACAAAACACTAGACTCAAGGCTAAAATACTCTTATGTAAGTCAAATCAATATAATGCAATAACTTAAGAGATGTTACGGGATTTTCCATCTCCTAAGGATCCGATAAACTATTTATATATAATAGTTCACGCTATAATAGATAACGACTATCAGTAAAATAAATATCAAAATACCGTTAAGGCTTTACATTGATCCACCTTAACACATTTTACAGTTTTAAACCAAAATCGTAATGGGTGCGTGTAGGGATAAATATGACAAGGCATGTGAGGCAATATCCAAGGTAGGATTCTATCAGTTTACCCTTTCTGGCTGGTCGTAACACATCCGTGGCCGACCGCGACAATCAATCCAAATGACAAATAAGGTGCACCCATCGAATCCGAAACCACAATAGTAATATGAGGATCAACGTCGCTAGAGGTAGCTAACCTCAATGGCCGGACATAGACTCCTATTTTAGTCATTTTAATTATGACACGAATGTCAAGGCTATCCATCATCGTTCTCATACTTTATTCCAGTAAACGTCGTCAATTCAACCACTACATTCTGAATATCATCCACCGCGTACACGGTTGTCAAAGTGGTTCTAATATTAACAGAGAGTATGCTAATAAGAGTCCCCGGTCTCTTTAACAACTACATGTCATTTTACACATCGGTTGGTACTTTTACATTTCGAAAATGATTTACACTTGATATCAAAATATCATATTCGTTCAAAATCAAATCCATTTCGAAATAATCATATCCATTTCGAGATCATCATATTTACTCAAAATCATATCCATTTCGAAATCATCGTATTTACTCAAAATCATATCCATTTCGAAATCATCGTATTTACTCAAAAATATCAACTCAACTCGATATATTGATTTCACTTCAAAACTTGATCCGAATTACAGTTTTGGTTATAATTCACTTTAACCCAATTCACATTTAAATCCAACAATTTATCCTTTAACCAATTTGAATTTTAGAAAATAGATTAAATAGTTAAAAATAGTTTAATAGAAAATGTTTAAATAGTTTAATCGAAAATAATTTGAATATAAAATGGTTTATATAGTAAAATAGTTTAAAAAATCAAAATAATTTGAATATTTAAAGAATATAGATTTTAAATCATTTATACTAAAATATTCATTTTCTAAAAAATAATTCCAAAGTCAAACCGATCAACTTTCCAATTTCCTACCCAAATAAATTCCAAATTCCAGTTAGATTTAATCGATTCAATTCCGATTCCAACTCGAACAATTTCGATTCCTCGTAAATTTCGATTTCAATTCCAATTTCCATATTTAAATGAATTTAAATCTCAATTTCAATTAATTTCCAATTCCAATTTCAGATTAATTTAAATTCCAATTTCAGATTAATTTAAATTCCAATTTCATATTAATTTAAATCCCAATTTCAAATTAATTTCAATTCCAAATTAATAAATTCCAATTTCAAATTAATTTAAATTTAAATTTCAAATATCTATTTAAATACTTAAATCAAATTTACCTTCAATGCCAAATTTAGATCCAAAATTTCAATTATAATTCAATTCCAAACTAAAATTTGAAATATCATTTCATATCACTTTTTCTTAGAAATATGCAAAGTTCAAATAAAAGTTCAATCTTTTAAAACAAATCCATTTCTGAAATTTACGACGTATTTCGTTTATAACTTAAAAATTTAAACTTCGATTAATTAAACAATCTCGTTTATCAAGTTTAAATTCCAACATTTCAAGTTCCAATTCAAAATAATTCAATTTCCATAAATTTGATTTTATTCTAAAAATCAATTCATTTAAATAATTTCAAAACAACTTTTAAAATCATTTAATTTAACCAACCCGGTGTCCGTATATAATTCTCCACCCTATGGCCAAGTGGATAATTATTTCAATTTAATTTCAAGGATGGATATATATTATTTCAATCCAAATAGATGTCATAGGTATATATTAGTTCAACCCATTTCTTAATTTATTCGAAATATTTCAGTTTACAGTTTATATGCAATAAACAATATACAAGATGATAGCATGATATATCAAAGTAAATAAACAACCAATATCGACCAGTAGCATCCATCACAACCAATCAACCATAAAGCCAATAACTTTCACAAATTTCAATTTTTACCATATCGGGTAATATGCCGCCAATTAAATTTAAATTTATTTAACGGTCAATTTAAATTCTATCAAGTAATTCATATACCGATTTAAATGACAATTAAACCTACCAAACAACAGCCAATAAATTTCATCACTTCAAAATATAAATATAACTAATATAAAATTATTTTAGTCAATTGTGAGCGTATAAACACTCACATTTGATTTATCGGCGATTTAAATTCCAATTAAATGCCCGAATTTGAATAGTCTCAGAACTCGACCAAACCAATCCCATGTTGTCCGAAATTGTGATACGATCGCAACGGAGAAAACTGCGCGTGAATCCGAGCTCGTATGCAAAAGTTATATAGGTTAGAACGATCGAACATTTAAAATTTTAAAAAATTAATTAATAATAAAAACAAAAGAACGTGACCTTCTTCTTCCTAATTCACGTGAATGGGAATCCATCAACACGCACGTCCAAGCCTCCATGTGCACGCCATCTCCGACGTCCTGCCAGTGATCAACGACCACCGTTCGAAGCGCCTTGGCCTGCTCCTCCTCCGCCTCGAACGCCTCGTCCCCAACCACCTCCGTTCGTGACGAAAACCCATAAGAATGCACGACATCGAAGCCAAATTCTGGCGAATCCGTGACGTGATAACATCGATCAACCATATGGATTTGAAGAGCTCGCCAAGATCTACAACTTTGCTTTTGGAATTTTTCGATTTCGTTGAACGGATTAAGAGATATTGAGGAGGAAAGTTGATGAATTTTCAGCCATTAAAAGAAGATGACGGCTAGGGTTTTAGAAACTAAAATAATAATAAAACCAACTCGATTTGCGTGCGTATTTATATAGTTAGGTCCAGAACCGTCCGAACAACGTGCCGCCAGACGTTTAGAATGTTTTACCCCCATTCCGAACGCAATGGAACTAGTTTCGAGGCCTAATTCGATCGTATGTGGAAGATAGCTTTTCAAAGTCAATTTATTTTATCAATTCCTTTGAATTGATTTCTACGCGTTTTAAGCTCACACGGCCAAACGACAAGTCCGATCGCTATGAAACTTGAAATCCTACAATAATTCACTGTTACGGATCCGATGAAACTAGTTTCGTCGAAATCCGAGACAGTTGCCAAAATGACTATTTTTACTCGTTAATTTAAAATTAAAAAAATTTCAATTTTAATTTTAATTTTTCACATTTAAATCCAATTTTAAATATTAATAATCTTAATTTTTATTTATATAAAATTTTAAATCAATTTACGACATTATTTTCTATCATATTAAATTTAGAATTTAATTATTCAAATAATTTCAAATATTAAATTATTCAACAAATTACATTAATAATCATTTTCATTTAATAATCACCTTAAGTTTAATAATTAAAAATAGCTAAAACTACGGGCCGTTACAATCAATTATCTGTTGTTCGTATCCATCAAACCTTAGCTGTTCGTATCCGTCAACAAATATTGTCTCGTATCCATCGAATGCACCACTTCGTATCCATCGGGCAATCACTCTCTTCGTATCCATCAACCCGTAGCATCATTCCTAATCCACCTGGTCTGCTGCTGCCGTCTTCGTATCGCTTCCTTTCTACCCATTTCGTATCGGTTAGCTAATGGAACGATACGAGCTCAAGGCTTTCCATCGATACGAATTGGTCCGCGGTGACCGATGGAAATATACAAATGCCATCGATGCGAAGCTGCATCCAAAGGGTCGATACGAAGAGCTTACACAAGAATGGATACGAAGCAGCCTCAAGTCATCGATACAAGTAGCCTGTGATCATTGATACGAACAGAAGCAGTAATGATCGATACGAACAGAGCAGAGCCATTGCAATCGATACGAACAGAGTTAAACCAGATCGATACGAAGTCGATAGCTATGCATCGATACATAAGCAGGATCGATACGAAATGAAGCGTAGTCGACCGATGCGAACAAGACCAAGTCAGATCGATACGAACGAGGCGTAAACATTGGAAAGACTCGATCGATTCGGCATGAACTTTAGATCGATCCTAAAAGCAAGCGCCATGTCAACTGGAATCACGTGTATAATCATCGATGTGAAGTTATCGATACGAACAACATCGATACGAAGAGAACAACAACCGAAAAGCCCAAACTTGCATCGATCATAACTCACAAACTACGAGTCCAAATGCCACCAAATTTTCACAGGAGCTTATGTACAACCTAAAGAATGTTCATGCTCAATTTCGACCCGATTGGATCAAATCTTGATCGATACGAAATTCGTTCGTATCGATCATGGACCGAGTGCAGATGACATAGAGTCGATCGTGTGGGCCTGCCTACGTGAGAGAATGGTTCTTCTGAGATCTAAGCGAGATATTTGCAGCCTACACCTATAAATAGCAGTCCAGAACCTATAGAAAATGGACTTTTAGCTCTCCTACGTTCAGACTCTGCCGAAGCCTGTACTCAAAGATCATTGTTGTACTCGAGATTCACTGTTGTAATCCGCTGTAACCAGTTGTAATCAGCAAACAAACATCAATAATATCACCAATTTCATAGTGGACGTAGGCCATACGTCGAACCACTCTAAATTTCTGTGTTTCTGCGTGTTTTTCTTATCTATTTTTGAAATGTTTGTTAGATAATTCTCTTTTTACATTTACTTTCTTCATTTTATCTTTTCAAATACTTTCGAAGAGTGTTGTGCCCAATTTTGGTACAAACACTTCGGTGCTTTTATTGAGAAAAACACAGTTTTTTCTGCTAGTTGGATCTACTATCGATATCGGATTGCATAAAACTAAGGAGAAGATTCAGATCTCAAGTTCAAAGTTTTTCCATCCTACTCAGATTTGCATCAAGTCTAGGAAAGAGTTTCGCTATTCATCATGGTAAACACAAAGACCACTTCTACTGCTGCAGATCCAAAAGAACGAGATCGACAGAATCCCGTACAACTACCTCTGACTGATCAGAATGCTGCCGGACCATCAGATCCGCAAGGCCTTGTCACTAGGGAAGAGTTTCAGATGCTACTGCAAGAGCTGACACAGAGCCGTCAGCAACTTACTCGACAGCTGCGTGCCAACGCAGAATTGACCAATCAGCCGAATCGCCAAAGACGGAGATCCAGAAGGGATCATGCTTCCTATTCATCTACTGAGAGTTCAGCTTCTTCAGACTATCATCACAGATCCACGCGCCCACGGTTATATGGGAATTATACCCAAGCTACTGGACATCAGCACACATTGAGCCTTGCAACCATGAGTTGGCCTGTCAACCATCCATCAGACTGGACCCTCCTCCCGAGAAGATACTATTCTATATCATGTTACAGACAACCGCACTACCACCACTGCTACTGAACCGGGAGCTACCCGAAACCGGACAGATCCGATCCAACGTCAACATACTCCCGAACCTTATATCCCTGAAGACTTAGAACCAAGGAGACGAGATCTGGACCGTCGACCACGTCTGGCCCAGCCTCTCATTGTGGAACCCAACCACACCTTGGCCCAGCGCGCTCAAAATGTCTAGATGTCAGATATACCGATGATGATACGTCAAATGATCCGTTAAAGTCAAGGTCTCACTAATGATGACCGAGGAATCTTCCGGAGTCATACCCCTTTCACTGATGACATACTCTATGCTGAACCACCTCGGCGATTTAAGATGCCAACTCTACCCGTCTATAAAGGGAGCTCAGATCCTAATCAGCATATTCTAAAGTACGAATGGTTGATGAATGCTGCACGAGCTGATGATGCAGTTAAATGTCAGAGTTTTTCGATCTCTCTTAGGGGCATAGCTACCATGTGGTTTACTCGTCTGCCACCTCGATTTATCTCGTGTTTTGATCAGTTGGTGACAAAGTTTGTTGAGCAGTTCCGGATGCATGTAACAAGGCCAAATGATGTTAATACTTTGTCTAGTGTCACTCAAGCTCTTGGAGAGACACTCAGACGTTATTTGCAAAGATTTCATGCTGCGTGTGCTGAGATTAGCAATCCCAACGATAACTCTATTTTGATGGCACTAACTAAGGGGATTGATCCCGATTCTAAATTTGAAAACTGGTTGGTCGGAAAATCTCCTCGTCATTGGGCCGTTTCTATTCCAAGGCAGCCCAATTCTTGAGTAGGGAGGATGCAAAACAGTCTAAAAAAATGGATTACGCAGGGCCCAGTGGAAGGAATTTAGAGTAATGTAGCTGTTAAACAAACCGGTTAGAGCTCCGAAAAAGTGCAATTGAATATACAAAATAAACAGAACCAACAGATGGGTAATGGAGATCGAAATAGGAAACGGGATCAGAATCATGGTCCACGACGTAGGGCTCTCATGTTTGATAATTACACTCCTTTGAATACGTCGCTGGAGAATGTGTACTTACAGACTTGTAATATCATTCAATATAAGAAACCCGTCCCGAAACTATCATCAGAGAAACAAATCCAGACGGAAAAGTTTTGTAGATTTCCAATAGCTACGGCCATAATACGAATGAGTGCCGTCACGTGCAAGATCTCATTGAAAATTTGATAGAGAAAGGAAATTGGAGCAGTTTGTGCGGGCGCTGCAGTCTAGAGGTGTGGGCCCATCAAATCAGAATCGTGTACCTAATCAGACATGACCGGAGGAACCCACTCGTACTGGCGGGAGGTTAATGATAAATACTGTTAGTGGTGGTCCTCATCCAGCAGACCGAAGCTAGAAGGAAATGGAGTCGTATGCTAGTTCTATTAGACATGCAAACTTCGAGTGTTGTAGTAGTTTGGAAGATGAGGCTCCGGCCAAACAACAGAAGACGATGACTTACGACATCGTGTTCCGAGATAGAGATGCTGACAGGGTCGAAGCCCCTACTATTGATCCACTTGTCATATCAGCTCAAATGAGTCCTGCTTGGATGAAGAGGATCTTAGTCAACAGTGGAAGTTCTGTGAATATATTGTTTAAGCGAGCCTATGACCAGATGAAGATGGAGGCTAAAAATTTGAAGCCTTGTCGGTCTCGCATTCATGACTTCAACGGGAGTGCAAGCATACCCACTGGAGTGGTGGAATTGCCAGTGGAGTTAGGAATCGGAGAACGCCGGAGAGTCCGGATATTACAATTTCTTGTGCTGGACATCGACTCGCCGTACAATGCTTTCTTGGGCCGACCGGCCCTAGCTGAGTTCAGGGCTGTCATTGCCCCGTGGTGTTTGACTCTAAAGTTCACCACCGATCGTGGGGTTGGGGTCGTTCAAGGAGATCAAGCTGTTGGACGAGCATGTTATGTTGCTGAGCTGCGTGAGGCGCAACGAAAGGAAAAAGAAAATGGCGTAGAGAAATCTCTCTGCGTCCGCTTTGTTGACAATTTGTGCCTGGGCCCAGGCCCGAGCACCCCAACC
Source organism: Allium cepa (assembly GCA_030765085.1). Taxonomy (NCBI): domain Eukaryota; kingdom Viridiplantae; phylum Streptophyta; class Magnoliopsida; order Asparagales; family Amaryllidaceae; genus Allium; species Allium cepa. The sequence goes on from CM060946.1 coordinate 79,516,471, forward strand.
AATTCCAAAGATATCTTGACCCGAGAGATAACGAAAGTTAGGATGAAAGTAAAGACAGTCAAGCTTCTCCGGCCGAACTGACAATTGATGTCCCGGTTGACGATAGCGACGATTCTAGAATGTTCAAGATTGGATCTCAGTTAAGCCAACAAATGCAAGAGGAATTGGTTGAATTTCTTCGGGCAAACTTCGACGTGTTTGCCTAGACACATTCTGACATGTGTGGAATCTCCCCGGGCATCGCGAGCCACACATTGAACATTGACCCGCGGTACGTCCCGGTCAAACAAAAAAGGCATGATATGGATTTAGAGAGATCTTCCGCCCTTAAGGAAGAGGTAGATAAGCTTAAGTCAAATGGATTTATTCGAGATGCATTATACCCGGAATGGGTATCTGATCCTGTACTTGTCCAAAGCCAAACGGGAAATGAAGAACATGTGTTCATTACTCAGACTTGAATAAAGCTTGTCCTAAAGACAGTTTTCCACTTTCTCGAATCGATCAGCTTGTAGATTCAACGGCTGGATATGAACTTCTATCCTTCATGGACGTGTATTCAGGCTACAATCAGATATCCACGCACTTGCCCGACCAGGAGCATACTAGCTTCGTGACTGATCTGGAACTCTACTGCTGCAAAGTTATATCTTTTGGACTCAAGAACGCCGGTGCAACTTACAAACGATTGGTTAATCAGATGTTCGCCAACCAGATTGAGAAAATTATGGAGGTATACGTGGATGACATGCTAGTAAAATCACGACTCCCCACCGTATTAAAGACCTGGAGTCGATGTTTAATATCCTCCAAGAATACAGAATGAAGCTCAATCCGTTGAAATGTCACTTTGGGGTCGCATCTGGAAAATTCATTGGATTTATTGTCAACGCTCGAGGAATTGAAGCCAATCCCGAAAAGATCTGGGGATCAGAAACCTTGAGACTCCAAGAACTATAAAGCAAGTCCGGAGCCTCAACGGGAAAGTAGCAGCGTCGAGCAGGTTCATTTCAAAATCCATTGACAAATGCATTTCCTTCTTCGATTTGATCCGAAAGGGAAACAGAACTTTGAATGGACCACGGAATGTGAGGGCGCATTTCGAGCACTAATTCAGCATCTCTCCACACCGCCTATTTTGTCAAAGTCTATCGATCACGAGAAATTGTACCTTTACTTGGCGGTATCAAAAAACGCAATTAGTGCTGCCCTAATTCGGAAGGAAGACCGAGTGCCAAAACGGTCTACTATATTAGTAAGCGACTAACCGGAGCTGAGAGAAATTATCCGAAGTTGGCTTATTGTCTTGTTATTGCATCAAGGAAGTTCCATTCGTATTTTCAGGCTCATCCTATCACCGTTTACACCGACCAGCCGTTACGACAGGTCCTTACGCGGTCTGAGACGTCTGGTAGGTTACTCAAATGGAATATCGAGTTGAGTCAGTTTGACATTACCTATATTCCAAGGCGAGTTATTCAAGGATAAGTCATAGCAGATTTCATAGCTGAATTTACCATCCCAGAGGACTTGCCTGAAACCAATGAATCCTCCAAATATATCTGAAAGCTGCATACTGATGGTTCATCGAACGACCGTTGCTCAGGTGCCGGGGTTGTACTTGAAACTCCTGAAGGTCGATCTATATGCTATGCTTTAAAGTTTGATTTTCGTGCGACCAACAACGAAGCTGAGTATGAAGCCCTACTTGTCGGATTGTGGCTTGCCTGAGATTTAAAAGTCATTGCTGTGGAGATTTATTGTGATTCGCAACTGGTCGTATGTCAAGTTCGGGAGCCGAGTACCGGGCCAAAGATCGATGATTGGCTGCTTACCTAGCTCGGATCCAGGAGGTACTGAATTAATTCGATTATTATGCTATCTACTGCATCCCCAAAAGCGTAATCAAAAACGGATTCATTGGCAAAACTAGTCAGCACAGGTGTGACAGCCCGCAAATCCGTACCCCTTGAACACAACACTATTCTGCCTCTATTAACTCAAGTGACACAGAAGTACGAACCATTAGGGTTAAAGAAGAAGAGATAGAAGAAGAAGAAACTAAACAATATCAGAATCTCACGGTCGCAGCGGAATAAAATATAATAGTAGATACAGAACTTTACACAAAATGAAATCTATAACTGTTTTATACATCGTATCATCAGAATATCTCATACATCAACAATTTCCAATCAGACATACCATACAATCATAGCAGCGGAATATATATAGGTACACATAATACGTCTCGGACTCCAGCCCCTCTCCTGCTCCAAAGCATCCTGTCCTGTACAAATAATACTCGGTCTGACCCGAACATTATAATGAAATAACACCCGAGTCAGTCTGGAATACCAGCTGATAATAATGCATCCAAATTGATTATTAAAGTTTCAAAATCCTTTTAAAAAAAACAAAAGCATCTCGTAAGACCACGCCACAAATAAACATGTCGGGTTTTTACCTTACGATAGCTAAATCACTTTTCATAGAAATCCTCTGATATTATCATAGGGTCTATTTACAAATACTTATAAAATAGCCGAAATTGTTACGTTCATTAAATTTCAGCTACTAGCCACAAAAGTGGGTAATACAAACAAAACTCGTACAAGGCTCGTAGGGAGAATGGATTTCCATCAATGGCTGGGCTACTGGGGTACCGCCCGTCACAGTACCCGGCCTAGATCAGAGTACCGAGGAGTACGCCCGCTCCCCTGCAACACAAGGCCGGGACCATTCCTTACTGAACAGTCCCAAACAAGATAACCCTGTGGTTGGCGCGACCAACCACACACTAAGCCGAATATAAATGGACATCTAGACAGGGGAAAATCTTGTCCTGCTTGGGCATGACCTACCTAACCTTGCCGCACCTTCCCTGTTTTAGCCATTCCCGGTTGATGAGGCTTGAGGTTAAACGTTACCTTTTAAGAACGCATCACTTAAAATGCTCATCGTCCACCTGACGATGTTCTGAAAGCATTCGTCCATACAAGTCCGTCCCGGGTTCGAACGGAACCGAAGGCACTATTCCTACTACATCCATTTTGGAAATATCCTCAGGATTAGTAGCGACCAGCCCTTGCACTTCACTGCTCCATCTTCGACTCCGAACACGTTTTTCGCACGAAACGTACAAACCGGATCGAAGTGGTTTTCGAGAAATAAATCTCGATCCCGGTCTCTTCGAAACGATCAACGCATTTGGCCAATATTGATAGTCGATGATTTAACAATCAATTTATATTCACAAACATTCATAAGCATCCATCACACAATAAATAATTCCCACATAATTTATTTATTTGCCTCAATATCTTTACAAGATATATTTTCAAATTTTCAAAGCTCATTTGAAAACAATTTCCCAGTTCTTTCTTTACAAGGTAAATCCTTTACCATCTATTCCCATTGGAAATAACCAAGTTCAAAACATTTAGATTTAAAACAGTTAAAATACTTTATACTGAAATATACTTTAAAATAGGTAAATTACTTCTATTTATTTACTCAAGACTATAAATTTAAAATATGTGAAGAAAACTATTTATTAAGATATAAACTTTGATTTAAAATAAGGGTTTTGTTAAACTAAATTCAAAGGTAGTGTTTTAAAAAGATTAATACTATTTCAAATCACTTAAGTCAATACCAGCCTTTAAATAAATCTATTTGTAAAAGTAATTGCTAATGTATTCTCAAATCATTACTATTGCCAAATTATTAATTTGTTACTTTAAAATAACAATTTTTCTTAAACCCTAAACTTTCATTTAGTAAAATCTATTTAAAATTCCAACTTGGTTTTCCAGGGAAACTCACTCCTATTCGAACAAACCAGAAAATCCTTTTTGAAATTTAGCCGATTGGTTCCAATTCAGATTTATGTTAAAAACATAAATTTTCTTCCCAGGGTTTCAAACAAAATCCTTTGGAGTTTAAACACAATTTCCATAGAATTCACTTCCAGAAATCTATACTTCTCATTTATCGATTGATAAATTTTCCACAGTGTTTAAAATCCCAAATTTACCAATTTTCATTTTCCATCCAAACAAATTCTAATTATTATATTCTTTTAAATTCCTTATTTATTAATTTCTTAATTTCTTTTAAAACCCAATTTAATTTCTTTATAATTAAAACTCCAAATTTTCTTTATAATTAACATTCCGGGTTTATAGTTTATCCCACAATATCACAATGCAATTTAATTCCAAATTTATCAATCACAATATATACATAGGCATCATCATCAATTATAAAAATAATTACTACATTGTGAGGAATCCAGTTGGATCCCTCCAACCTGTTTTCCCTGCATCCACAAATATTAGCACAACAATATATATATCAATCCAGACTGATATAAATAAACATTTCAACCAATCACACAATTATTTAAATATCAACTACTTAAATCAGCTAACATTCCAGATGTGAGTGAGATTAACTCACCTTGAGTTTCGGCGAGCGTTCGAAATTTAAATTAAACCGAACGGTGTTCGATTTAACTCAAATTTCTATTTGCCCGGAATGATTCCGGAACTGCACCATTTCGTAGTGTTCGTCTCTGCGATTCCAACGTTTCCTGTTTCATCAAATTCTGATAACGTATGAATTAGTTATGATTTTATAAAGTTTTGAAACAAATTTAAAACAATTTCTTTTTTTTTATATACCATAAAATCTCAGCCGTTCATCAAATCAACGCAATCACGGCCGCTGAAGCCATCTCCTTCTCCTTCGCGCACGCTCCAGTACGAACACGACAACGAAACCCATCATCTTAGATTAGGGTTACGAACCGCACTCTCTACCATCGACGAGAACGCGATCGGCCTAGCCCACGTCGAAGCCCCGAGCGACGCACACCCACGGTCAGAATGCAGTTGAACTCGGTTCTCCCCCCCCCACGACGAAATCGGCGCTCGAACGGCCCAAGGACGCGGCAAATTCCCCTCTCCCTGCTGCGCAACATGCAATTCCTACCGTTGGATCTACAGATCCCTCAACGATCTACGATTTTCTAGTTGGAACTTAAGGCTATAGGTGAGTGGATTGATCGATAATTGGGGAAAAAGTTGGATGATTTCCGGCCATTAACAACGAAGGAGGCGGCTGGTGGAATTTAACTAGGGTTTAGATAAAATAAAAGAATATATAATGGTTTTTAATATTATTTAATTAATAAAATTCTCGATTTTAACAGATTATACAAACGACCTTCAAATTACGCATTTCGACATGCGTTCCTAGGGTTTTTCCGCGTTTCAGACATAATGGAACAGGTTTCGGAAGCTAATTTGATCGTATGCGCGAGTTACGGCATTAAACAGTCAACTTAAAATTAAATCGGTTAAAACGATTTCGATGCGTTTCGAGCTGTCACGGTCAAACGACAACTCCGATTGCTATGAAAATTGAAATCCGATAATAACTAACTATTACGGATCCAATGGAACTGGTTTCGTCGAATTCCGAGACTGTGCCCCGGAAGGCTATTTTAATTCGTCGATTAAATCGAACGATTTTCATAATTGACGAAAACGCTTAAAATTTTACTTTTAAAATTTATTAACTTAACAATAAATCATATAAAATTTATAAACACAATAAAAATCATTCTGGCTCATTCCAGACCAAAATCTAATTAAATTGCATTTTAATAATATTAAATTCATTTTTAAATTAATATAAAATCCCAAATATTAATTTATCAACTTTAAAATTCTTCTAAAATTCCCACCACGCTATTTACACTCAATAGCTCAAAATAAATTTTTAAAACCATTTTTATCACTATTTACATCCAGATTTACTTTTATTTCAATTCTGAATATTTAAATTATTATTTTCCCATTATTCCAATTCAACCGGAATACTATAATTAAAAACTATAGCTTATTTCATTGATTGAACCCGAATCCATTCATTTCAAAATCAATTAAGAATCCACATTAAACATTTAAAACGAATTAAATGTTCAAATTCAATGGCTTAAAAATACGGGATGTTACATTCCTCCCCCCTTATAAAAATTTCGTCCCCGAAATTTGCTAGGGTAGAAAATACTCTCCAACCCATTTACTTACCCAGTTTGCTTAGTTAAAAGCTTATATTTACTTTCCCAAAAAGTTTCAGCTCCATTTCAAAACCATTTGCTTTATCCACTCTAAAGCCTGTATTTTAACCTTTACTTTCAAAATAACTTTCCAAGTTAACAAAATTTTCCCAAATCCCAAAAATTTTCTAACTTCCAAAATTTCCGAAATTTTTTGGCAGAGTCTCCCATGTACGGAGAAGCTTTCGCGATATCGCGATACAGATAAATATATATACATCGACCCACACGGTCGGAAACCAAAATATATCACAATAAATATCTCATTTTCCAATTATATTTGCGTAACCGTACCTTTTTAGCAAATTTTTAAAAGCAAGCGGCTAATATAATGCATATACACGCTCCAATTCTCTCGAACGCCTTCTGTACCTGTACTATACTCAACAAACACATCAATTTTCAAAGATATGAGTATTTTAACATCATTTCCAATATAATGTAAGCCAAACATGTCCATTTCATAATCCAATCAACAATTTGCATGATTCCATAAGTAAACTATATTTTATATCATGCACAAGTTTTTTTTTTTTTTTAAAATACCAAATTCCATTTTATTTCACACAAATGATTTACATACAAATTCAGCTATTCCAATTCATACTTTACCCAATTTTGGAATTGATTCATCAAGCAAATTTCATTTCAATTTGATACATTTGCTTTATATTATAACTCACTTGCATTTACACACAAATCCATTTATTAAGATTTTAGCCCATTCTACTTTCATCCAAACTAACTTCATTTTATTACACTTGAATGATTTACGTTCAAGTTTACTATATACCATTCATATGCAAACATTGCTTATTAAAATGTTAATTCATTCCAATTGATCCAAAATCAATTCCATTTGCTACTTGAAACCAATTCACTTGCATCCATTTACAAACTCTTTGAATTAGATTCCAATTTAGTTCAATTTATAATCACCATTTACAATTAATTCTAGTTTAATTTATCTTAATTTTACTCCATTCTGAAACATCCATTTCAATTTTTTTAAATCACATTCTTATTCACACTTTTCAAATTTATTATTCCTCTTAAGTTTATTGTTATTATTTTATTACTCTTATTGTTTTATTATATATATAATTTTTTTTTATATAGTTATATATCATTCCATACTTATTTACAACTCGTACATTCTTTCTTCATCACAATAACTATCTTAAAAGTCATTTGCTTGCATTCAAATTTTATTTTCCAAACAAATTAAATAACCATCTCATCATCTTTCTAAATGATTTCAATTCCATAATATCTCAATTTGTTTCCATTTTAATTGATTCTTACCAAATCAAACCATTTACAAATTTTAATCCAACTAGCTTAAACATTCAGCTTAAGTTTAAATTAATAACATCTCATTCTATATTATTTACAACTCTCACCCATCTTTAATTCATACTTGCTTATTCCATCACAATAATTAATTAAAATTCTCTTCACTTGCATTTCAATTTCTGCATCTAAACAAATTTATCCAAGACCACATTATTCAGCTTAATCACAATTACTTAATTTGCTTAAGCTTTCTTTACAATATTTCCATTATCTTCTTATAAATCAATTTTTATTTTCATTTGATTCTCATCCAAATCAAATTCCAATTCATTTACAAACTTTAATGCACTTTGCCTATTTATTAAATCCATTTTAGACTTATTTTATTAGCAAAGAAACCACTTTAAATTATTTCACTCATTTGAATCTATTTACAATCCAAACCATCACCGTTTTAATCTAATTCCATTTTTCATCTACACTTCAATATTTGTCACCACAAATTTAAATCCCATGCCACAATTGGATTTTTATTTACTTTCCAAATTTTGACCAAACTATCAAAATTCTATTCATTTCAATACAAATTCCATTTAATTGTAATTCAATTTAGCCTCTAACCTAATCCATATTAGGTTCTAATTCACTTCCTCAATTCACTCTGAATTCATTTATAATATGGCTATTTTACAATTATTTCATTTAGCAAATTTAAATTTCTACCTTTCCTTTTCACTCCTTTAAATAGAATCTAAATTTCTTTCAATATTATTTATTACACAACTGAAATTTAATTTCAGTTTCATTATCAAAACAAATTTCATTTTCCCCATACATAAGTTCAAGACTTATTTGCTAACTTAAGAACATTCACCTTTATATTCTCACTTACTTCATTACACTTTACATTTTATTTATGGTCAAGTTTTGAATTTGCCACACCAATCAACTCTTTCCATTAATGAATTACAATTTCACTTCCATTCAGAGTTTAGATTGCTTACTTAAGTCCATTTTCATTTTATATTCACAAATTCAAATTATAACACTTAATAACTTAAGAATATGAACTTCTTTATGCAATTATAAGCAATTTTACATTTCACCTTTATATCCAATTTATTTCTCCATAAATAAGTTCAAAACTTATTTTTTAGCTTAAGTTCATTCCCTTCTTTTATATCTCACTTTACATTATCTCAATTTACATTTCTTTTCAGATTAAGTCTGAATTCACCATACCATCCAACTATTTCCCAATTGTGATTATAATTTCATATCTATTTATATAAGTTCACCAACTTATTTATTTAGAAGTTTATATTGCTCATTTGAATTCATTTACATCTTATAATCACAATTTCAAAGTTATAATTTTTCAATCTTAATCCTTTGCAAATTTTAAATCCACACTTTCAGATTATAAGTATAACACTTAATAGCTCATGGGTATAACTCATTTCTCAATGACTCACAATTTCAAGTCATCTTACATTTCAATTTAACCCAAGTCAATTTAATTCTAAACCCAATTTATTTAACTTATCCAAGTTAAATTCAACTTTCCATTCATTTCAATAATTTCATTTACTTCCATTCACTTAAGTTAAATTTAATTTCAAGATTAAATTTTTCATTCTTTCCTCCTTATTATTATCAACTTCACTTAATTAATTCAATAGTTAATTTATTTCAATTTTACACATTTTTTTAATTAGAATTTTCCCAGAATTCCATTACCCGGTTTTATTTCAAAACCATTTTGAAATATATCAATATACATACCTATTTGGTATATCAATCAAATCTCCAGATTTTTCCAAAACACTTGGTTTTGTTAAAACAAATTTCTCTTTGGAATTTATAAAACCACTTGTATATCCAACAAGTCCAAACAAATATCATAACCAACCACTTTGGTAGCAATCCATCACTTTAGAAACTCGAAAATGAATTCTAATGGTGTGGCCAGCATCATCAGGATTATTTTCCAGCGACTGAAGTGAGTTCAATGCTTCTTACTTTCCCAAATTCATTTCAAACAGTTTCCCATTCAAAAATATTACCTCAAACGAATACCCCATTCTTCAAATGCCTTTGCAAACATTTCTAACATTTTCACAATGTTAAATTCCCAAACCTTTGTTTAAAATTCATTTGAAATCCCTTTCAAATTTTCCGGGGTCAAAATTCTGGTTTAAATTAAATTTTAATTTCACTTCTTCTTCTTATTTGAATCATATTTAATCAATTCCGTTTGGTTATAAATCAATTTAATATCTTACATTCCCATTGGTTTATATATCATCTCATCTCAAATTTAAATCAAATTTTAGATTCATATTTGATTACAGTATTAGCCAAACAAACTATATATATATATATATATATAATTGAGAAAACCATTTCTTTTATATCAAAATATAATGTTGGGTAAAATTATTTCATTTACCCACTTTAAAAATAATACTATGTCGGTTTATCTTGTTCAAGAGTTTAGAAACCCCTATCGATACGGTTGTACTTCCCGCACCGACCAGAATTCATAAACACTCAACCGATAAGTCAACACAGTATAAAAATAATTTTATATTCACTAACAAGTACGCTCTCATAGCTATTATTACTCTCAACTCATTATAGAGTACCATTGACTCTGTTTAATGAGTAATTTTTCCCACCAAAGCCTAGGTTGTCGCCAATCTAAGCTCTGATACCAAGTGTGACAGCCCGCAAATCCGTACCCCTTGAACACAACACTATTCTACCTCTATTAACTCAAGTGGCACAGAAGTACGAACCATTAGGGTTAAAGAAGAAGAGATAGAAGAAGAAGAAACTAAACAATATCAGAATCTCACGGTCGCAGCGGAATAAAATATAATAGTAGATACAGAACTTTACACAAAATGAAATCTATAACTGTTTTATACATCGTATCATCAGAATATCTCATACATCAACAATTTCCAATCAGACATACCATACAATCATAGCAGCGGAATATATATATAGGTACAGATAATACGTCTCGGACTCCAGCCCCTCTCCTGCTCCAAAGCATCCTGTCCTGTACAAATAATACTCGGTCTGACCCGAACATTATAATGAAATAACACCCGAGTCAGTCTGGAATACCAGCTGATAATAATGCATCCAAATTGATTATTAAAGTTTCAAAATCCTTTTGAAAAAAAACAAAAGCATCTCGTAAGACCACGCCACAAATAAACATGTCGGGTTTTTACCTTACGATAGCTAAATCACTTTTCATAGAAATCCTCTGATATTATCATAGGGTCTATTTACAAATACTTATAAAATAGCCGAAATTGTTACGTTCATTAAATTGCAGCTACTAGCCACAAAAGTGGGTAATACAAACAAAACTCGTACAAGGCTCGTAGGGAGAATGGATTTCCATCAATGGCTGGGCTACTGGGGTACCGCCCGTCACAGTACCTGGCCTAGATCAGAGTACCGAGGAGTACGTCCGCTCCCCTGCAACACAAGGCCGGGACCATTACTTACTGAACAGTCCCAAATAAGATAACCCCGTGGTTGGCGCGACCAACCACACACTAAGCCGAATATAAAGGGACATCTAGACAGGGGAAAATCTTGTCCTGCTTGGGCATGACCCACCTAACCTTGCTGCACCTTCCCTGTTTTAGCCATTCCCGGTTGATGAGGCTTGAGGTTAAACGTTAACTTTTAAGAACGCATCACTTAGAATGCTCATCGTCCACCCGACGATGTTCTGAAAGCATTCGTCCATACAAGTCCGTCCCGGGTTCGAGCGGAACCGAAGGCACTATTCCTACTACATCCATTTTGGAAATATCCTCAGGATTAGTAGCGACTAGCCCTTGCACTTCACTGCTCCATCTTCGACTCCGAACACGTTTTTCGCACGAAACGTACAAACCGTATCGAAGTGGTTTTCGAGAAATAAATCTCGATCCCGGTCTCTTCGAAACGATCAACGCATTTGGCCAATATTGATAGTCGGTGATTTAACTATCAATTTATATTCACAAACATCCATAAGCATCCATCACACAATAAATAATTCCCACATAATTTATTTATTTGCCTCAATATCTTTACAAGATATATTTTCAAATTTTCAAAGCTCATTTGAAAACAATTTCCCAGTTCTTTCTTTACAAGGTAAATCCTTTACCATCTATTCCCATTGGAAATAACCAAGTTCAAAACATTTAGATTTAAAACAGTTAAAATACTTTATACTGAAATATACTTTAAATTAGGTAAATTACTTCTACTTATTTACTCAAGACTATAAATTTAAAATATGTGAAGAAAAACTATTTATTAAGATATAAACTTTGATTTAAAATAAGGGTTTTGTTAAACTAAATTCAAAGGTAGTGTTTTAAAAAGATTAATACTATTTCAAATAACTTAAGTCAATACCAGCCTTTAAATAAATCTATTTGTAAAAATAATTGCTAATGTATTCTCAAATCATTACTATTGCCAAATTATTAATTTGTTACTTTAGAATAACAATTTTTCTTAAACCCTAAACTTTCATTTAGTAAAATCTATTTAAAATTCCAACTTGGTTTTCCAGGGAAACTCACTCCTATTCGAACAAACCAGAAAATCCTTTTTGAAATTTAGCCGATTGGTTCCAATTCAGATTTATGTTAAAAACATAAATTTTCTTCCCAGGGTTTCAAACAAAATCCTTTGGAGTTTAAACACAATTTCCATAGAATTCACTTCTAGAAATCTATACTTCTCATTTATCGATTGATAAATTTTCCACAGTGTTTAAAATCCCAAATTTACCAATTTTCATTTTCCATCCAAACAAATTCTAATTATTATATTCTTTTAAATTCCTTATTTATTAATTTCTTAATTTCTTTTAAAACCCAATTTAATTTCTTTATAATTAAAACTCCAAATTTTCTTTATAATTAACATTCTGTGTTTATAGTTTATCCCACAATATCACAATGCAATTTAATTCCAAATTTATCAATCACAATATATACACAGGCATCATCATCAATTATAAAAATAATTACTACATTGTGAGGAATCCAGTTGGATCCCTCCAACCTGTTTTCCCTGCATCCACAAATATTAGCACAACAATATATATATCAATCCAGACTGATATAAATAAACATTTCAACCAATCACACAATTATTTAAATATCAACTACTTAAATCAGCTAACATTCCAGATGTGAGTGAGATTAACTCACCTTGAGTTTCGGCGAGCGTTCGAAATTTAAATTAAACCGAACGGTGTTCGATCTAACTCAAATTTCTACTTGCCCGGAATGATTCCGGAACTGCACCATTTCGTAGTGTTCGTCTCTGCGATTCCAACATTTCCTGTTTCATCAAATTCTGATAACGTATGAATTAGTTATGATTTTATAAAGTTTTGAAACAAATTTAAAACAATTTCTTTTTTTTTATATACCATAAAATCTCAGCCGTTCATCAAATCAACGCAATCACGGCCGCTGAAGCCGTCTCCTTCTCCTTCGCGCACGCTCCAGTACGAACACGACAACGAAACCCATCATCTTAGATTAGGGTTACGAACCGCACTCTCTACCATCGACGAGAACGCGATCGGCCTAGCCCACGTCGAAGCCCCGAGCGACGCACACCCACGGTCAGAATGCAGTTGAACTCGGTTCTCCCCCCCACGACGAAATCGGCGCTCGAACGGCCAAGGACGCGGCCAAATTCCCCTCTCCCTGCTGCGCAACATGCAATTCCTACCGTTGGATCTACAGATCCCTCAACGATCTACGATTTTCTAGTTGGAACTTAAGGCTATAGGTGAGTGGATTGATCGATAATTGGGGAAGAAGTTGGACGATTTCCGGCCATTAACAACGAAGGAGGCGGCTGGTGAAATTTAACTAGGGTTTAGATAAAATAAAAGAATATATAATGGTTTTTAATATTATTTAATTAATAAAATTCTCGATTTTAACAGATTATACAAACGACCTCCAAATTACGCATTCCAACATGCGTTCCCAGGGTTTTTCCGCGTTCCGGACACAATGGAACAGGTTTCGGAAGCTAATTTGATCGTATGCGCGAGTTACAGCATTAAACAGTCAACTTAAAATTAAATCGGTTAAAACGATTTCGATGCGTTTCGAGCTGCCACGGTCAAACGACAACTTCCATCTCTACGAAAATTGAAATCCGATAATAACTAACTATTACGGATCCAATGGAACTGGTTTCGTCGAATTCCGAGACTGTGCCCCGGAAGGCTATTTTAACTCGTCGATTAAATCGAACGATTTTCATAATTGACGAAAACGCTTAGAATTTTACTTTTAAAATTTATTAACTTAACAATAAATCATATAAAATTTATAAACACAATAAAAATCATTCTGGCTCATTCCAGACCAAAATCTAATTAAATTGCATTTTAATAGTATTAAATTCATTTTTAAATTAATATAAAATCCCAAATATTAATTTATCAACTTTAAAATTCTTCTAAAATTCCCACCACGCTATTTACACTCAATAGCTCAAAATAAATTTTTAAAATCATTTTTATCATTATTTACATCCAGATTTACTTTTATTTCAATTCTGAATATTTAAATTATTATTTTCCCATTATTCCAATTCAACCGGAATACTATAATTAAAAACTATAGCTTATTTCATTGATTGAACCCGAATCCATTCATTTCAAAATCAATTAAGAATTCACATTAAACATTTAAAACGAATTAAATGTTCAAATTCAATGGCTTAAAAATACGGGATGTTACATTCCTCCCCCCTTATAAAAATTTCGTCCCCGAAATTTGCTAGGGTAGAAAATACTCTCCAACCCATTTACTTACCCAGTTTGCTTAGTTAAAAGCTTATATTTACTTTCCCAAAAAGTTTCAGCTCTATTTCAAAACCATTTGCTTTATCCACTCTAAAGCCTGTATTTTAACCTTTGCTTTCAAAATAACTTTCCAAGTTAACAAAATCCCAAAAATTTTCTAACTTCCAAAATTTCCGAAAATTTTTGGCAGAGTCTCCCATATACGGAGGAGCTTTCGCGATATCGCGATACAGATAAATATATATACATCGACCCACACGGTCGGAAACCAAAATATATCACAATAAATATCTCATTTCCCAATTATATTTGCGTAAGCGTATCTTTTTAGCAAATTTTTAAAAGCAAGCGGCTAATATAATGAATATACACGCTCCAATTCTCTCGAACGCCTTCTGTACCTGTACTATACTCAAAAACACATCAATTTTCAAAGATATGAGTATTTTAACATCATTTCCAATATAATGTAAGCCAAACATGTCCATTTCATAATCCAATCAACAATTTGCATGATTCCATAAGTAAACTATATTTTATATCATGCACAAGTTTTTTTTTAAAAATACCAAATTCCATTTTATTTCACACAAATGATTTACATACAAATTCAGCTATTCCAATTCATACTTTACCCAATTTTGGAATTGATTCATCAAGCAAATTTCATTTCAATTTGATACATTTGCTTTATATTATAACTCACTTGCATTTACACACAAATCCATTTATTAAGATTTTAGCCCATTCTACTTTCATCCAAACTAACTTCATTTTATTACACTTGAATGATTTACGTTCAAGTTTACTATATACCATTCATATGCAAACATTGCTTATTAAAATGTTAATTCATTCCAATTGATCCAAAATCAATTCCATTTGCTACTTGAAACCAATTCACTTGCATCCATTTACAAACTCTTTGAATTAGATTCCAATTTAGTTCAATTTATAATCACCATTTACAATTAATTCTAGTTTAATTTATCTTAATTTTACTCCATTCTGTTTTTAAATCACATTCTTATTCACACTTTTCAAATTTATTATTCCTCTTAAGTTTATTTTTATTATTTTATTACTCTTATTGTTTTATTATATATATAATAATGTTATTATTTTTTTATATAGTTATATATCATTCCATACTTATTTACAACTCGTACATTCTTTCTTCATCACAATAACTATCTTAAAAGTCATTTGCTTGCATTCAAATTTTATTTTCCAAACAAATTAAATAACCATCTCATCATCTTTCTTAAATGATTTCAATTCCATAATATCTCAATTTGTTTCCATTTTAATTGATTCTTACCAAATTAAACCATTTACAAATTTTAATCCAACTAGCTTAAACATTCAGCTTAAGTTTAAATTAATAACATCTCATTCTATATTATTTACAACTCTCACCCATCTTTAATTCATACTTGCTTATTCCATCACAATAATTAATTAAAATTCTCTTCACTTGCATTTCAATTTCTGCATCTAAACAAATTTATCCAAGACCACATTATTCAGCTTAATCACAATTACTTAATTTGCTTAAGCTTTCTTTACAATATTTCCATTATCTTCTTATAAATCAATTTTTATTTTCATTTGATTCTCATCCAAATCAAATTTCAATTCATTTACAAACTTTAATGCACTTTGCCTATTTATTAAATCCATTTTAGACTTATTTTATTAGCAAAGAAACCACTTTAAATTATTTCACTCATTTGAATCTATTTACAATCCAAACCATCACCGTTATAATCTAATTCCATTTTTCATCTACACTTCAATATTTGTCACCACAAATTTAAATCCCGTGCCACAATTGGATTTTTATTTACTTTCCAAATTTTGACCAAACTATCAAAATTCTATTCATTTCAATACAAATTCCATTTAATTGTAATTCAATTTAGCCTCTAACCTAATCCATATTAGGTTCTAATTCACTTCCTCAATTCACTCTGAATTCATTTATAATATGGCTATTTTACAATTATTTCATTTAGCAAATTTAAATTTCTACCTTTCCTTTTCACTCCTTTAAATAGAATCTAAATTTCTTTCAATATTATTTATTACACAACTGAAATTTAATTTCAGTTTCATTATCAAAACAAATTTCATTTTCCCCATACATAAGTTCAAGACTTATTTGCTAACTTAAGAACATTCACCTTTATATTCTCACTTACTTCATTACACTTTACATTTTATTTATGGTCAAGTTTTGAATTTGCCACACCAATCAACTCTTTCCATTAATGAATTACAATTTCACTTCCATTCAGAGTTTATATTGCTTACTTAAGTCAATTTTCATTTTATATTCACAAATTCAAATTATAACACTTAATAACTTAAGAATATGAACTTCTTTATGCAATTATAAGCAATTTTACATTTCACCTTTATATCCAATTTATTTCTCCATAAATAAGTTCAAAACTTATTTTCTAGCTTAAGTTCATTCCCTTCTTTTATATCTCACTTTACATTATCTCAATTTACATTTCTTTTCAGATTAAGTCTGAATTCACCATACCATCCAACTATTTCCCAATTGTGATTATAATTTCATATCTATTTATATAAGTTCACCAACTTATTTATTTAGAAGTTTATATTGCTCATTTGAATTCATTTACATCTTATAATCACAATTTCAAAGTTATAATTTTTCAATCTTAATCCTTTGCAAATTTTAAATCCACACTTTCAGATTATAAGTATAACACTTAATAGCTCATGGGTATAACTCATTTCTCAATGACTCACAATTTCAAGTCATCTTACATTTCAATTTAACCCAAGTCAATTTAATTCTAAACCCAATTTATTTAACTTATCCAAGTTAAATTCAACTTTCCATTCATTTCAATAATTTCATTTACTTCCATTCACTTAAGTTAAATTTAATTTCAAGATTAATTTTTTCATTCTTTCCTCCTTATTATTATCAACTTCACTTAATTAATTCAATAGTTAATTTATTTTAATTTTACACATTTTTTTAATTAGAATTTTCCCAGAATTCCATTACCCGGTTTTATTTCAAAACCATTTTGAAATATATCAATATACATACCTATTTGGTATATCAATCAAATCTCCAGATTTTTCCAAAACACTTGGTTTTGTTAAAACAAATTTCTCTTTGGAATTTATAAAACCACTTGTATACCCAACAAGTCCAAACAAATATCATAACCAACCACTTTGGTAGCAATCCATCACTTTAGAAACTCGAAAATGAATTCTAATGGTGTGGCCAGCATCATCAGGATTATTTTCCAGCGACTGAAGTGAGTTCAATGCTTCTTACTTTCCCAAATTCATTTCAAACAGTTTCCCATTCAAAAATATTACCTCAAACGAATACCCCATTCTTCAAATGCCTTTGCAAACATTTCTAACATTTTCACAATGTTAAATTCCCAAACCTTTGTTTAAAATTCATTTGAAATCCCTTTCAAATTTTCCGGGGTCAAAATTCTGGTTTAAATTAAATTTTAATTTCACTTCTTCTTCTTATTTGAATCATATTTAATCAATTCCGTTTGGTTATAAATCAATTTAATATCTTACATTCCCATTGGTTTATATATCATCTCATCTCAAATTTAAATCAAATTTTAGATTCATATTTGATTACAGTATTAGCCAAACAAACAATATATATATATATATATATAATTGAGAAAACCATTTCTTTTATATCAAAATATAATGTTGGGTAAAATTATTTCATTTACCCACTTTAAAAATAATACTATGTCGGTTTATCTTGTTCAAGAGTTTAGAAACCCCTATCGATACGGTTGTACTTCCCGCACCGACCAGAATTCATAAACACTCAACCGATAAGTCAACACAGTATAAAAATAATTTTATATTCACTAACAAGTACGCTCTCATAGCTGTTATTACTCTCAACTCATTATAGAGTACCATTGACTCTGTTTAATGAGTAATTTTTCCCACCAAAGCCTAGGTTGTCGCCAATCTAAGCTCTGATACCAAGTGTGACAGCCCGCAAATCCGTACCCCTTGAACACAACACTATTCTACCTCTATTAACTCAAGTGGCACAGAAGTACGAACCATTAGGGTTAAAGAAGAGATAGAAGAAGAAGAAACTAAACAATATCAGAATCTCACGGTCGCAGCGGAATAAAATATAATAGTAGATACAGAACTTTACACAAAATGAAATCTATAACTGTTTTATACATCGTATCATCAGAATATCTCATACATCAACAATTTCCAATCAGACATACCATACAATCATAGCAACGGAATATATATATAGGTACATATAATACGTCTCGGACTCCAGCCCCTCTCCTGCTCCAAAGCATCCTGTCCTGTACAAATAATACTCGGTCTGACCCGAACATTATAATGAAATAACACCCGAGTCAGTCTGGAATACCAGCTGATAATAATGCATCCAAATTGATTATTAAAGTTTCAAAATCCTTTTGAAAAAAAACAAAAGCATCTCGTAAGACCACGCCACAAATAAACATGTCGGGTTTTTACCTTACGATAGCTAAATCACTTTTCATAGAAATCCTTTGATATTATCATAGGGTCTATTTACAAATACTTATAAAATAGCCGAAATTGTTACGTTCATTAAATTCCAGCTACTAGCCACAAAAGTGGGTAATACAAACAAAACTCGTACAAGGCTCGTAGGGAGAATGGATTTCCATCAATGGCTGGGCTACTGGGGTACCGCCCGTCACAGTACCTGGCCTAGATCAGAGTACCGAGGAGTACGTCCGCTCCCCTGCAACACAAGGCCGGGACCATTACTTACTGAACAGTCCCAAATAAGATAACCCCGTGGTTGGCGCGACCAACCACACACTAAGCCGAATATAAAGGGACATCTAGACAGGGGAAAATCTTGTCCTGCTTGGGCATGACCCACCTAACCTTGCTGCACCTTCCCTGTTTTAGCCATTCCCGGTTGATGAGGCTTGAGGTTAAACGTTAACTTTTAAGAACGCATCACTTAGAATGCTCATCGTCCACCTGACGATGTTCTGAAAGCATTCGTCCATACAAGTCCGTCCCGGGTTCGAGCGGAACCGAAGGCACTATTCCTACTACATCCATTTTGGAAATATCCTCAGGATTAGTAGCGACTAGCCCTTGCACTTCACTGCTCCATCTTCGACTCCGAACACGTTTTTCGCACGAAACGTACAAACCGAATCGAAGTGGTTTTCGAGAAATAAATCTCGATCCCGGTCTCTTCGAAACGATCAACGCATTTGGCCAATATTGATAGTCGGTGATTTAACTATCAATTTATATTCACAAACATCCATAAGCATCCATCACACAATAAATAATTCCCACATAATTTATTTATTTGCCTCAATATCTTTACAAGATATATTTTCAAATTTTCAAAGCTCATTTGAAAACAATTTCCCAGTTCTTTCTTTACAAGGTAAATCCTTTACCATCTATTCCCATTGGAAATAACCAAGTTCAAAACATTTAGATTTAAAACAGTTAAAATACTTTATACTGAAATATACTTTAAAATAGGTAAATTACTTCTACTTATTTACTCAAGACTATAAATTTAAAATATGTGAAGAAAAACTATTTATTAAGATATAAACTTTGATTTAAAATAAGGGTTTTGTTAAACTAAATTCAAAGGTAGTGTTTTAAAAAGATTAATACTATTTCAAATAACTTAAGTCAATACCAGCCTTTAAATAAATCTATTTGTAAAAATAATTGCTAATGTATTCTCAAATCATTACTATTGCCAAATTATTAATTTGTTACTTTAGAATAACAATTTTTCTTAAACCCTAAACTTTCATTTAGTAAAATCTATTTAAAATTCCAACTTGGTTTTCCAGGGAAACTCACTCCTATTCGAACAAACCAGAAAATCCTTCTTGAAATTTAGCCGATTGGTTCCAATTCAGATTTATGTTAAAAACATAAATTTTCTTCCCAGGGTTTCAAACAAAATCCTTTGGAGTTTAAACACAATTTCCATAGAATTCACTTCTAGAAATCTATACTTCTCATTTATCGATTGATAAATTTTCCACAGTGTTTAAAATCCCAAATTTACCAATTTTCATTTTCCATCCAAACAGATTCTAATTATTATATTCTTTTAAATTCCTTATTTATTAATTTCTTAATTTCTTTTAAATAACAATTTATTTCTTTATAATTAAAACTCCAAATTTTTCTTTATAATTAACATTCTGGGTTTATAGTTTATCCCACAATATCACAATGCAATTTAATTCCAAATTTATCAATCACAATATATACACAGGCATCATCATCAATTATAAAAATAATTACTACATTGTGAGGAATCCAGTTGGATCCCTCCAACCTGTTTTCCCTGCATCCACAAATATTAGCACAACAATATATATATCAATCCAGACTGATATAAATAAACATTTCAACCAATCACACAATTATTTAAATATCAACTACTTAAATCAGCTAACATTCCAGATGTGAGTGAGATTAACTCACCTTGAGTTTCGGCGAGCGTTCGAAATTTAAATTAAACCGAACGGTGTTCGATTTAACTCAAATTTCTACTTGCCCGGAATGATTCCGGAACTGCACCATTTCGTAGTGTTCGTCTCTGCGATTCCAACATTTCCTGTTTCATCAAATTCTGATAACGTATGAATTAGTTATGATTTAATAAAGTTTTGAAACAAATTTAAAACAATTTCTTTTTTTTTATATACCATAAAATCTCAGCCGTTCATCAAATCAACGCAATCACGGCCGCTGAAGCCGTCTCCTTCTCCTTCGCGCACGCTCCAGTACGAACACGACAACGAAACCCATCATCTTAGATTAGGGTTACGAACCGCACTCTCTACCATCGACGAGAACGCGATCGGCCTAGCCCACGTCGAAGCCCCGAGCGACGCACACCCACGGTCAGAATGCAGTTGAACTCGGTTCTCCCCCCCACGACGAAATCGGCGCTCGAACGGCCCAAGGACGTGGTCAAATTCCCCTCTCCCTGCTGCGCAACATGCAATTCCTACCGTTGGATCTACAGACCCCTCAACGATCTACGATTTTCTAGTTGGAACTTAAGGCTATAGGTGAGTGGATTGATCGATAATTGGGGAAGAAGTTGGATGATTTCCGGCCATTAACAACGAAGGAGGCGGCTGGTGAAATTTAACTAGGGTTTAGATAAAATAAAATAATATATAATGGTTTTTAATATTATTTAATTAATAAAATTCTCGATTTTAACAGATTATACAAACGACCTCCAAATTACGCATTCCGACATGCGTTCCTAGGGTTTTTCCGCGTTCCGGACACAATTGAACAGGTTTCGGAAGCTAATTTGATCGTATGCACGAGTTACGACATTAAACAGTCAACTTAAAATTAAATCGGTTAAAACGATTTCGATGCGTTTCGAGCTGCTACGGTCAAACGACAACTCCGATTGTTACGAAAATTGAAATTCGATAATAACTAACTATTACGGATCCAATGGAACTGGTTTCGTCGAATTCCGAGACTGTGCCCCGGAAGGCTATTTTAACTCGTCGATTAAATCGAACGATTTTCATAATTGACGAAAACGCTTAAAATTTTACTTTTAAAATTTTATTAACTTAACAATAAATCATATAAAATTTATAAACACAATAAAAATCATTCTGGCTCATTCCAGACCAAAATCTAATTAAATTGCATTTTAATAATATTAAATTCATTTTTAAATTAATATAAAATCCCAAATATTAATTTATCAACTTTAAAATTCTTCTAAAATTCCCACCGCACTATTTACACTCAATAGCTCAAAATAAAATTTTAAAACCATTTTTATCACTATTTACATCCAGATTTACTTTTATTTCAATTCTGAATATTTAAATTATTATTTTCCCATTATTCCAATTCAATCGGAATACTATAATTAAAAACTATAGTTTATTTCATTGATTGAATCCGAATCCATTCATTTCAAAATCAATTGAGAATCCACATTAAACATTTAAAACGAATTAAATGTTCAAATTCAATGGCTTAAAAATACGGGATGTTACAGCAGGTGAAGCATAACAAATGAGACTCGTTCCTATGGAAACATTGTCTTCCCCAAGCATCGATCGAATGGAGACAGATTAGGTATTTGAGGTCATTTCCGATAAGGAGTCATGGATGACTTCGTTCAGAAATTATCTCGAGCATGAAACACTGTCTGAGCGCAGGAGTGAAAAAAGACAAGTTTTTTGAAAAACCTTGCGGTTCACTATTCAGAATGGAGTCATGTATAGAAGATGATACTCTGTTCCTTTACTTCTTTGTATCACTCACGATGAAATTAAACGAGTATTGCATGATTGACACGAAGGAGAATGTGGCGATCACACCGGAGGACATGCTTTAGCTAAGAAAGTACTCCGATATGGATGCTATTGATCGACCGTGAATCAGGATGCGTCGGACTACGCTAGAAAATACGACAGATGTCAAAATCACGCTCGGATTCCTAGAGCCCCTCCTTTCGAAATAACCCAGATGGTCAGTCCATAGCCGTTTGCAGTTTGGGGTATTGATATTAGTGGTTCTCTACCTCTAACCAAAGGTGGTGCGAAGTACGCCATCGTCGCAGTTGATTACTTTACCAAGTGGGCTGAAGCCGAACCCCTTGCTACAATCACGACGAAGAAAGTGATCAACTTTGTGGTACGCAACATTATCTGTCGATTTGATCTCTCGTATACCATCATCATCAATAACGGAACCCAATTCGACTGCGTTGAGTTCGAGGATTTCTGTCAACGATTCCACATTCAAAAGAAATTCTATGCAGTTGCACACCTTCAAGCGAACGGACAGGTTGAAGCTGTTAATAAAGTTATAAGTCTATTATGAAGAAACGACTGGAAAAAGCCGGGGGTAAATGGTCGACGAACTTCGTATGACTTTATGGGCTTACCGAACAACCCACAAGTCGCGACCGACCAAACTCCATTCTCTCTTTCTTATGGTTCAGATGCCGTTATTCCAGTCGAGATGGAAGTACCTTCTCATCGTGTGACGTACTATGATCTGAAGACAAATGCTATATTACTTGCCGAATCCGTGGATTTATTGGATGAGAAGCGAGAAGAGGCTGAGTTGAGGGCAGCCGCATATCGAAGTCGAGTCGTCCGATTATACAATGCCAAGGTCCGACCCCGAATCTTCGAACTGGACCTCGTCCTTAAAAGAATATATCCGGTTCCTTCGTATATGAAACCAACTTGGGAAGGGCCTTATATGATTGAATGAAAGCTCGGAGATGACACATTTAAATTATTGACCGTTGACGGTCTCACTTTGCCAAGAGCCTGAAATAGCGAGAGTCTTCGTCGCTACTACTCATGATAGGCTTTATTTATTTAGTCTATTTTTCATCTACAATTTGTTTCTGCATTTCGAAATTTGAATTTGTAATAAGGCAACTGACTTTGCCATATTTTCTTAGTTCAGCAATAGAGTGCAATCTCTTCGAGCCAGAGCTATGATTTATTGAATGTGTCATACAACCATCACGATGCACGAAGAGCTAAGTTCCATCATGCGGTGAGATTTATTCAAATAGTGAGTGACTGTGATACGACCGGTCACCCACTAAGTGAAACCCGAGCTCGGTGGCGCGCCATGACACTAAAGACTGAATACGATTGATATACGACAATCTTCTAACTAACACCAGGTTCCCAGAGTGCGAACTGGAGTATAAATTTACAAATGCGGTTTCGAGGAGGGTGGATCAGTTCGCCTAACAACCTCGCTCGTATCCGAACCAAGTTCGAGGAGGATGGATCTAACGACCTCACTTGTTAACTCAGGGTGGATGTGCATCGAACATTTACGATCCTGATTAATTCATCGTTCCCGGAGTGCGAACGAAATTCAAATGTCTAAACAGACGTGACTGACCGTCTGTCGGCCAACTCCAAGTTGCCAGAGTGCGAACTGGAGTACAAACGTCGACCAACTCTGGATTTTCAGAGTGCGAACCAGAGTATCGACCGCAATTAACTGTAAGTCACCAGAGCGCAGATTGAAGAATAAACATCGACTAACTCTAAATCCCCAAAGAGTGGATTAGAGTTTAAACACAAACCGGATACGAATCGATCATCCGTAACACAACTCTGAGTCCACAGAGTGTGGTCAGAGTATAAACATAACTCGGTTGTGACTGACCACGCATAAAATAACTTAAGTCTCCAGAGCGTGGATAAATACTTAAAACTTAAACAGGCGTGACCGACCGTCGACGCACAAATGCAAATCCCTGGAGTGCGGATGTGATCATCAATAAGTGAGCGAGTGTGATTCAATCACTTGACCTTCACTTGTTTCAGCATCAATTCAACGACGTTAACCTCAATGTATTGGAGGCGAAATGCAATCGCTAGCCGATCTTTACAACTCATCCCTGAAATTGGGGGCAGAACTTAAGTGTCGATCAATGACTGAAGCAGTGCAGCATCAGAGTTCAGCTTAGTGTCCGGACACGACTTGTATCCGTGATTCCAGGATTTAACAAATAAAGTCAAACCCGATCCAAAGGTCGAAACTTCACAAGTTTACTTAACAAGAATTCAAATGCTGAAACACTTAAGCAAATGAACGATAATTGAGTTGAAGACAAAATAGAATTTCATTTCAACTATTTGTGGAAGAAATTTATGTACAAGTTATTTTCAAAAATCCTACTAGCAGGGACTGAATCCGCATCTGTACACGGCCTATAAAAGAAAAACCAAAGCATATTCCTACCTGTCTACCAAAAATGAGCCGAAAAACATATCTACTCTTCTTTCTTGGTTTCTTCGGCGTATACCCGCTAGAGCTACCACTGAGTTTCCTTTTTGAGTCTTTGCCTTTCGGCTGCCGATCTTCTTTGGGGGGCATTATATCGATTTCCTCCTCCGAACTCAAGTGTATGGGAATACTTCCAGCAGGCGGAGTCGGAGGGGTCGAGTCCACTACAGGAGGCGGTATAGGCACACTGGTGTCGACAACAGTGCCACCAGAAGATATCATTTGTAACGGGGACGGACCAGGGCCCGCAATTCCACCTCCAAAGCTGCTGGTCTGGGCAGCTGCTTCCATTTCCGCGTTAATCTCGGCTATAATTTCTTCCTTATGAAGTGTTTGTGCATCGTCGGAAATGCTTGCGGTTGGGCCTGAGGAGCTGGTTGCAGGTGCGCTTCCACTCATGACAAACGACAAATCTGAAAAGGGTCACTATGATGACCGAGAAGTTCCTCAATCATCTGTTCATCGAATGAAAGCGTGCTCCATTGTACATTATCTGTAGGTGCAGTGGCCGATGTCGTGGTCGCTTCAGTAATAATCGCCTCCTGCGCGTGATGCAACTCTTGAGTTGCAGGAGGCGCAACCAATGTGGCTCCAATCACTGGAAAGAGAAAAGAAAAACCGTTATTAAATATTTCAAGTGAAGCTGCCGATCGTGAACAAGCATACGAAATGTTTAGAGTACTTCCTCAGTTCGACTCGTTGGCGGTTGAACGGCCTTAGAAATTTGCTCGCTAACTTAAGATAACTGCGGCTGATCCGGATTGTAAGCAGGAACGGATTGAGAATCAACCGTAGAAGTCGGCTCAGGCTGAGTCGGCACAAGAGTTTCGGGATTTGTGTCGCGGTGCTCGACACCAGAACCTTCTTCGACCTCCGAATGCTGAGCGCCAAGCTTCTTCTTTTCATATAAATCCATGGCATCATGGAGAACTTTCCGTTCGTCTTCATTCAGCACTCGGTTCTTAACCTCGAATTCATCAACCGATTCACCCTGATGGGCAGCCTTTTCATCTTCTACTAATTGGCCTTAGACGTTATATAGACGTGTCGGATAATTATCGAGCCATGCTAGGTTCTTATGCTTCAAGACGTTAGTTAGCATTATAAGTAATGAGGTGATCTTCAATGTCAGCCTCTAGGCTAGACTCCGCCATTTGGACTTTCTCCTCGATCTCAGTCTCCACCTCTCGGACCTTAGCCGTTGCCGCATCCCATTTTCCATGAAGCACTATGGCATATTCATATGCCTCCTGGGCTGTACTATTTGCATCATCCCTCTCCTTGATGATTTCAGAAAATTTGGCTTTGAGCTCGTTAAGTTCTTTCAGAGCAGCGTCCCGTTTGGCTGTGACAATGGTGTTTCGATGGCCCATCGCCTCCATCAAGGCAAAATGTGTTTGCCGCATCCTCTCTATTGCTAGATTCGCCTCGTCGGCCTTCTAGGTGGCCTCTATTTCTAATTTCCGAGAGGATTGAGCCTCGTCGTTTAGCACTTGAATAACCTTTTGAGCAAGCTCGGCTTCTAATTTCTCAATGGTATTCGCCCGCTCAAAGGCCACCTTCGATGCTTTTTCTGCAGCTTTCACCCACTCCTTATACTGGGTATAGATGTCATGAATGCAATCATGCATCGTGTTTTCTGCTTCCGAGGGAGTTTTCTTTAAACGAGGAGGGAAGATGTGGCCTTCGAAGCATATATTTGAAAAATCTTTCTTCAACTGAGCAATTCTAATAGCCCATTCCCCAGTGGGCTCAGTGATAGCTTGTTCAGCTACAGTGGGAGTTTCAGCCTCATGTCTGCGACGTTGTGATTTAGGTCTAGGGGTTTGAGAAGTTGATTTTTGAAGAGGAGGCTATACTGGTTGTTTTCCATGGCTTGAAGGTTAAGTGGGGGCTCGAGGAGGAGAACGCGATCGGGATCGATGTCTATAATCTCTATCCCTCTCCCTCTCGTAACGTTCCTGACTAGAGTAACCACAATCGCGGTCTCTTTCAGCCTCCCTCCTACGATACTCATAGTAGGAGCTAGATGATTGTCGCACAGAACGTAGACTTTCCAACATAGAATCTCATCTAGTCATTGAATCTGTAAAGAAGAAAGAACAACAGAGTTAATAATCTTTTGAAGTAAGCAGCTTGTGATCGGAAATCGTGTAGTGCCATGAAGTGTATATGTATGTGCAACCCCCCGACCAATCGGAAATGTCGGCCATGCTTGTGGGAAGAGACCCGCTTAAAGTCTAAAGCACTCTGAAGCTCCTCCAATCCGACGTCATGTTGAAGTGACACATAATCCAGGATTGTGATATCGGCAAGCCCTTCGAAAAGGTTCTCCGCTTGCGAGGGAGGAGCCTCCAAAATTCTAATACCGGGAACAGGCAAAGACACGATTACGGATTTCTATCTTGAAGATTTGTGACGCTTATGCACTACAGTCTTGCCTTTTCTCCTTCCCTCAAGACTTTGAAAGCTGTCAGAAGGCTCGGCTACGGGTTCATCATCGATGAGCGTATTTTCTTCCTCACCCTCTTCGGTTATTACGATCTCGGGCGCTCTACGTTTAGCCCGTTTCACCAGAGCCGCCCTCAGCGTTCCTTCAAGTCTTATGCTCTGATTTCGCTTGATTAGCCCGACGGTCCTCAAGTTTCTGTCTGTTAGCACCGAGTCTATGTCCCTCATTTCGCTTGGCACTTCTTGAAGGACCCTTACTATTTCTTTGAAATGTACACCTTCAGATCGTGGAATTACGGCTGTAAAAGAAAAGAAGATATGAGATTCAACATCAGTTACAACAAATTCGTGGATTACCGAAGAAAATTGTGTCACTTACGTCTTGCTAACCATCGACTGGCGAATCCTGGAAGGCGTCGGACATTGAACCATTCTGTCTTAAAATAGCCGAGCCTAGTCCAAGAGCCCGTTACCACTTAACAGTTCCTAACTGCCTCCAGGAATGTGAATGAAGGGTTATCTCTCCAACTTTTAACATTAAATAGGTATCTGATTTCGATCGGAGTCGGGGGTCGGAAAAGAAACTCCATGAATACAACGAACAAACTGTTCCGCAAAATGCGTATCCGTTCGGGTGTAATTGTGACGGGGCAATTTCGAAAAAAGCTAGCACTTCTCTAATGTATTGATTAAAGGGAGAAAGCATCCCAGCTGTGCACGAGTGCCTGTGAAAGGCAATAAACCCCTCCGGGGGAACATGTGGTCTATCACTTGGCCCGGGTAACAAAACATCAGCTAATGATAGGCCGTGCCTTAAGCGTATTCGTCCTAACATATCTTCAGGGACATTGGACGGCATATAGTATTGCGGAATCATAATAAAAGTTGCTCCTGTCAGCTCGTTCGAAGCTGGATCGATAACCTCGGCCGCGATGGCCGGCAACTCTATTATTGGGAAAGACGGACTCTGAGTTTCCTGATGTTGAAAACTTTTGGATTCCATAACTAATCAACTTACCAAAAACCATCGTTAGATGATAATAAGCTCGCATGCCTCCCAGTGTGAAGTGCGTGAGTGTGTTGTGCAGTGCAGTGCTACATATTACTCAAGAAAATTCACGGAAATAAAAAAGAGGTGTTCGAACGATAAGACTTTGAAATCCAATTGGAATGACCGTCATCGCTGACCGTCACAACTGTGCCATCCAGGCTTCGGCGATCGGTACAAGTTAAAGTTAGTTAAAATTTTGTTAAGTTACAGTTCCATCGATGAGCTTCGGAAGATAGTCAATTATGCAATGAAAAAGATTAAGTCCAGATATGCAGGGCAGAAGCTCGTCGGGGTCAAATATTCAAGTGCATAGGAATTTCGTATTCATCGAAGTTTGGACTCGGGTCGACCACTAGGAATATAATTCGTATCGGTCAGAAAAAGGACAATTCGTATCAATCATTGTACGCCCTTTCGTATCGATCACCTAAAATTATTTTGTATCAATCGATATTCCTCATTTTGTATCGATCGATAGTCTCCATTTCGTATCGATCGGCAATGGGCCTTTCGTATCGATCGCCAATCCAAGACTACGTATCGATCGCTTCGGATCGTTAGAAGTATTAGTCAGCAATCTATCGATACGAATGTTAACTCTCCATCGATACGAGATAGTTCTATCAACCGATACGAAGTCTTGTTCCATCTGAATCGATATGAACTCGCCCTTCGCCCATCATCGATACGATGGTTCCCAGACTTCTTCGCCCATCATCGATACGATGGCTCCCAGACTTCTTCTTCTCCAAATCGACCCGAGCTCCATCTCCTCCTTCCTCGACCTTGCTCCATCTCCCCTCCGGTCTCCTCACAACCAGAATCGGCTGCGAGTATGGGAGGAATGGCATTAGAACATAAGTCTCATCATTTTAATGTGAATTTATTAGTCAATTACCTAATCGAAGTAATTAGTTCGAAGAAATGAGGGGTTATTCGATTTGGGATGAAGGCATTTCTCGTTTTTCTTTTGCTCTGATTCGATTCGAAAGTAAAGGCAGTTTTAATTTCCTTCAACTCGAAGCGATACAAAGACAAGGTAGAAAAGTGAACAAGTAAAAAAATTTGTAAGTACATAATCGTGTATTTATATGAGTGCAAAACCAAGAGAAGGAAATGATTCATCTCCCAGTTGTTTCGACCGGTTAAAACATGTTTCTCCTCTTATCGGTACGAAGAGAACTATTCGTATCCATGAACCACCTAGTTGAGGCAATGCTTGTTCGCAACCATCCGACTATCGGTACGAAGCACGAACATTGCTATGAAGATTGATTAATCTGTTCGCGTCCATCAAACATCTATCGATGGGGAATGACAAGTTCGTGTCCATCACTTTGAAGACCTTGGAAATTCGAATCTATCGATACGAAGAAGCTTCGTGAAACCGGCTAATTTCGAATCGATAACCATCGATACGAAAATCACTGCAAAATTATATCTAGACCATTCAACTCCATCGATACGGAACGCCTATTTCGCATCCATCAACTTGAAGACCCAAGGCTATGTAGATATGATGCATTTCCAAGGGCGATCCATTTCGTATCGATGACCATCGATACGAAGCATGCATTCTAATATCTCGGATCGATCTAGGAGAGGATCGACACGAAAAGATGAATCAAAGCAACCATCATCGTTGCTACAACTCGAATTTCACATCGATTCAGGAGAAGATCGATACGGAATTCGATCTTAAAAAAAAGTTGAAAAACCGACGACCCGTGAACATACGAACGTTAACGGGAGTCAGGCCAACGTACATTTATGTATAATGGACTAACATCCAATCTTTAAAATTCATAGGAATTGAATACTCGTCTAGTGACGATTACAACAACAAACAACAGCTGGCTATCATTCAATACTCAGTTACAACAGTGCACAGTACAACAATTGGCAGTCAACAGTTTATGTTACTAAAGATCAATCAAAAAATTACAGCTTTCGACAAGAAGACAACAATCGTTCAACGAGTCAAATAGAACTTTTCAGAATAAAGACAACTTTACAAAGCACATCATGTTCACACAAGACGTACTTTGGTGGGCAAATATTATCCCGCCTTTTGGCAAGGCTGTGACACCAAGGAGTTGACTAAGAATCAAAGACGGTCCGTCCCGAAGATCGATTATACATAGGTTCACCATGGATGTCGATAAATTTTATCTGAGTTCGGATCGAGCTACGATTGATAAGACGAGACAAGCAAAGCTATGAAAGCCAACGTTCTAAATTTCAAGTCAATCCGAGTTCGTATGCTCAAGATATGATCGATGCGATTTAAGCGATTCCTTGTTCGTATCCATCAAGCGACCAGAGAAAACTCAACTTCGTATCGATTTGGTTCGAATCGATCAAGATGCGCACGGTTTCGTATCGATCAGGAGAGCAGTGTTCTTCGTATCCATCAATTATCAGCTGTTCGTATCCATCAAACCTCAGCTGTTCGTATCCATCAACAAATATTGTTTCGTATCCATCGAACGCACCACTTCGTATCCATCGGGCAACCACTCTCTTCGTATCCATCAACCCGTAGCATCATTCCTAATCCACCTGGTCAGCTGCTACCGTCTTCGTATCTATCCCTTTCTACCCATTTCGTATCGGTTAGCTAATGGAACGATACGAGCTCAAGGCTTTCCATTGATACGAATTGGTCGCGGTGATCGATGGAAATATACAAATGCCATCGATACGAAGCTGCATCCAGAGGGTCGATACGAAGAGCTTACACAAGAATGGATACGAAGCAGCCTCCAGTCATCGATACGAAGTAGCCCATGATGATCGATACGAACAGAGCAGAGCCATTGCAATGATGCGAATAGAGTTAAACCAGATTGATACGAAGTCAATAGCTATGCATCGATACGAAGTACACAAACAGGATCGATACGAAATGAAGCGTAGTCGACCGATGCGAACAAGGCCAAGTCAGATCGATATGAACGAGGCGTAAACATTGGGAAGACTCGATCGATTCGGAATGAACTTCAGATCGATCCTAAAATCAAGCGCCACGTCAACTGGCATCACGTGCATAATCATCGATGCGAAATTATCGATACGAACAACATCAATACGAAGAGAACTGCAACTTAAAAGCCCAAACTTGCATCGATCATAACTCACAATCTACAAGTTCAAGTACCACCAAATTTTCACAGAAGCTTACGTACAACCTAAAGAATGTTCATGTTCAATTTCGACTTGATTGGATCAAATCTTGATCGATACGAAATTCGTTCGTATCGATCACGGACTGAGTGTAGATGACATGGGATCGATCATGTGGGTCCGCCTACGTGAGAGAATGGTTCTTCCGAGATCCGAGCGAGATATTTGCAGTCTACGCCTATAAATAGCAGCCCAGAACCTACAGAAAATGGACTTTTAGCTCTCCTACGTTCAGACTCTGCCGAAACCATTTTGTACTCAAAGATCATTGTTGTACTCGAGATTCACTGTTGTAATCCGCTGTAACCAGTTGTAATCAGCAAACAAACATCAATAAAGTCACCAATTTCAAAGTGGACGTAGGTCATACGCGGAACCGCTCTAAATTTCTGTGTTGCTGCGTGTTTTTCTTATTTGTTTTTGAAGTGTTTGTTAGATAATTATCTTTTTACATTTACTTTCTTCATTTTATCTTTTCAAATACTTCCGAAGAGTGTTGTGTTCAATTTTGACACAAACAATAAGCATTACATTTTTTTTACTGGTTGTCGTCAATGACTACAATCTTAAGTGGTAAGTCATCTAGCTTAAGCCGTTGCTAGATGATCTGAATTTAAACCCTTTTCGTAAATTAATAGCCATTTAAAAATAAATTATCGGTTGCCTCTGAATGGTAACCAATTCATTGTTAGTAAAATTTTAACAAAATCTGATGCTTATTACTTTTCTTCATGCTAGTTATGAAGTCGTTTTGTACGGTTTGTATTTGCCAATACAAACATCTATTTTACACATGAGTATATGCTAATCACAACTTGCCAATGATTTATAAAATGTTAAAATGCCCTACAGTTTAGTTGTGTCAAACATGATTATTTTTTACGACATGAAACAACTGCTTGAATTGGAAGCATCTTACATCAATTATAACCAAATGGTCTTTTTTTTAATGAGTTTGATACTGTCTAACTATTATTTTATTGTAGAATCATTTTTTTAGATCTGATAGAAGTTGCATCTGTAACCAGTTGATAATTTCTTATGGAAAACTGCTGATTTATGGTCATATTGTTGTTAGCATTAGGATTCCCGAGGCTTTAAAACATTAAAAGAAAGTTTAAAATAATAGATCAACATGCTCCTTTATTTGTTAAGATGCACATAAAAATTTAGGCATAGTTCTCCATGTTCTAATATTTGAATATCAAATGGCCTACCTTTCAACTTCACAGAAACTAGCTTTTTTAGCCATAATTTTGTAAACCAGAGTGGTAGCTGATTTCTTTAAAGACAATTTTCCAACTATTTAAGGTGAATTGCATTAAGTGTCTGAGATCACCATCCTTAAATCAACATGTGGAACACATAATTAAATACATCAGGCTGAGTTAAAATTATTTCTTAGGGAGTAGAGTTACCAAATGGATGTAAATTGGTCACCGTGATGCGAGTCTGAAATATGATGTTGCAGAGAAGGTTACCGCGAGTCTGATTTCAGTTCATTCTTCAAGTTCTCTACAACTTTATCCATACACTGTATTAAATTTTATTTTATATAAAAAAGGAAAGGAAAAAAAAAAGTCCAAAAGGGAAATGAACCTGCATGGATGCTTTATGTTTTATGAATGTTGCTTAGCACACTAGTTCTATGCTAATAAGCTCATCCTTGCTTCCACACACACGTATATACATATACATATCATGTTTTTACTGACAGGCTGTGGGTTGGGCATATGCTCGAGGAGATCATATAACCAAGGAGCATATATTAGTGTACTGGCTCGCACCTCTTCAGGCTACAATATTAGCACTTTGGACATTTAGTTTGTTAAATAGACCAAAGAAAAGCGAGGGGCAGATGGCTGAAGATCAAAAGGTTAAATCTGAATGACGCTTGTTGTTTTTCAGAAGTCTATTTCTGCTTCAACCATCAGCAGACTATTTTCATCAGTTCTTTGCTTAAATGGTACTTAAGCATCACATATTTCGTACCTTATGGCACCAAAGAAACTACGCCACGTTCATACAAAATTTGGATATTTATCAATACTCTGTAGGAATAGTTTTTGTTGTACAAATGCTATTGTTTTAGTTAAGGCTTTTGTGTTCTAAAAGTATTTAGTTAATATAGCCCCACTTCAGTTTGAACTACTGGACGGTTTCAGTAACTGTTTCCAAAGTAAATATGATTTTATGTTGGACGAATGTTGCCTTATTGATTTAATTTATCGATTGCATGTTCAGAAGTGCAAGTTAATTGCACCCAAATTTGATGCTCCGATATCTAATCAATACAAGACACACAAGCATGTATTTTGTAAATATATCTTAGGATAACAGTCATATGCATTTATTTGCAAAATTTCAAATTTCAAATGTTGTGATTGGATGGATTCACCGAAACATCAAACTTTGAATCCAGCTGATATACACTCTCATAAATTACTTGAGGGTTTGTATAAATAATGATTTTTTTAATGCTATCTTTGCGTAGATTATGTTAAACATAATAGTTGATACGGTGCTGTTGAATTAAATGTAAATGCCACTTATATCTACTAATAAGTTGCTTGTCACGAACATAACAACAGCAGCTGTAAACAAAATGACACATAGAAAATAAAATTGCAAATTCTATTCATATCGGCGTCCTTTCTCATTTCATCCATAATATAACTTCATTAAATTAATACGTCCAATTTCTTCAGTTAATTCCATGTGGATTAACTAATAAACGTGTTTGTTATGTCCAAGTTCAATGGAATTTATTTATTCACGTAGTAGTAGTAAATAACAATAATAATAATAACAATAAACCACCTTTAGCGCGGAAGTCAAACCACTTATTGTGGAGAGCTCTTCAATCTTGATTCTCCTAAATGATAAAACTAGGTTTACCATAAAGACAAAGGCGAAGTTTTATGCCAGTATTTATGTAATTCATATTTCATGCTATTTCTTTTGAGCTTTCAGCCATGTTCTATGAGTCCAAGGCAGCCCTCAAATTGTAGCTATAATCATAAGGTTTAAATAATGAATTTAGTGGATTATTTTCTCATTTGGGGTTCGTGGGTACAGGGAACGGATTGTTTTAGGGTATCTTCTCGACGAAGAATAGCATGACATTTGAACGGGGAACATGAGCAGGGATTTGAGAGGGGAAGCTAGTTGAATGGGTAATGCGTTTGTCTGCGAACGGAAAATTTGAGCAAACAATCCGAGTTGAGTATTTGACATGTATATTTTAAAATAAAATTGATTTATATTTAATTAATTATTTTTTGTTTTTTAATAAATAATATATGTCAATAGTTTGCGAAAATAAATAAATTGAAAAAATTATAAATTGTTTGAATTCAATTCAAACCAACTCCATGCTGTAGAATACTTTGATACGATCACAACGTAAAAAACTCCGTCTCAAACGAATCTTATTTGTCAGAAATATTAAAAAATATATATAAATTTATTAATTAGTACCATCTGACGCATCAGACGAAAACGGATTAAAATTTCTAAATGAATGCTCACGAACGCAGCCTCACTCGACTTGTGTTGTATGCTTTTTCCCCTCTCTTTCTTGGGGGATATGCGACACTTAACTTCCAAACTTTATTAATATTATTATTGTAACGTTGGATGTAAACAAGAACTTGTTTCTTAAAATGGTTTTGGAGAAGCAGTATGTCCTTTTTTCTATAAAAAGAAAATCTATAAAAAAAAAAGGAAGAAAAAGTACCTTTCAACTTTTAAGTGTCATATTGGATGCATTGGTCCAGTACGAAAATACAGGTTGCATTTCTCAAACTTGTATTGGAACATGATAGAGCTACCTTTAAGCATTCTGACAACGGAAAGCACCATTTACAAAAATTGCAGGTAATACAAATGTGTAGCAAGTGAAATTTCTATTAGCATACTATTATTACAGCATAAATTTAGCGGAGAACAAACCACATCCTTAAAGCATTTTTTGAAAGCAGTCAAAAACAATATGCATATCAAATGATATAAAAGATGGGGAGAAGTCGGAGAATCCTAGCCATTCGAGGAAAAATAGTTGTCGATATTTTCTAAAAGACGAAAAACAAGAGAAAAATCATTTTCAATCTTTTATACCAAAATCATTTTCCAAATCAACGGCTTCCGTTACTTCTGTCTCATCAATACATTTTAAAATAGACAGTTAAAAACGCAAAACACACTCTTTTTCAAACGAACGCTACTTTCATTTTTTATATTGGATTTACTTGTTGCTAAGAGCATCTCCAACGGTTTGGAGTGTGAAAATAAGATTTTTCACACTTCAAAATGTTGGAGGCCTCATTTCTCGGACGCCTGTCGAACGTGCGTCCGAAATTTTTAGACATCAGACGTCTGTTCAACAGATGCCTGAGAAACGCTTGTTAAGATGCCTGGGTATCGGACGCCTGTTGAACATGTGCCTCATATGTGAAGCGCATGTTCAACAGACGTCTGATACCCAGGTGCTTGTTAAACAAGCACGACAATAAATTCTGAATTTCCACACTTTCTTGCCCCAAATCCATACTATATAGATATCTGCATCCAGTTGGACCAAGCTTTTGGTGCAAATCTCAGCATTTTTAAGATTCTACCAATAGTTGGAGATGCTCTAAGACACAACAAAACTTGCCCAGTTCAAATCTGCCCGTGTGCCTTTTTGATGCAACTTAGAGTAAGCATAGAAATTAAGATTGTGTTGAACTAAATGATGAATGTGCAAGCTTGTGAGATGACAATTGTATGGTTGCAACATTAAAGAATTTATAGGAAAAAAAGAAAAAAAGAAAAACAACAAACACTACTTACCCTTTACAACTTATAGAAAATACCCGAATTTATGGAATTCAAAGTAAACCATCGTTTTTAACGTTATTTAAAATGCAACATTAAAGTATGTTGGTTATATAATCAAAATAACACTTAAAATAAAAATAAGTGTTACTAAGAACAGAGTGTTCATGATATTGTGTTTATATGCAATTTAAATTTTTTTACTGTATTTTGCACTCTGCAACAATATGTCGATAGTTCATTTTATTACATTATTATAGTAATTGTGCATAATAATTTTATTTTGTACGTCTTTGCTAAATTAACTTAAGTTATAGTTATAAAAATGTTATATTTCATGAAATCAAATGACATAAACATATTAGATGTTCAAATTCTATTACTTATTTATTTATTTATTGCATTTTAAACGAAGCAAACTACTAGATTCGTCGTTTTTACATCTGATTTCAAGATTTTTGTTTTGGAATTTAGATTTAGATTACCAATTTAGTGTTATAATGAGTTTGTATGTGATTTTATTTTCCCAAATTTCAGGGGGTTTAATCTATAATTTGAAAAGTAAGAAACTTTTATTTTCCTCTATTCTGATAACCAGCAAGGTTGTTTTTCAAAAATTCTCTAAGAAAAAAGATAACTAGTTTTGAAAAGAAGCAAAAAAGCCGACGTTGAAATCAAAAATTGAATTGAATAAAAAATATAGCGGGGAAACCAAAAATACAGCTACTCGTAAAAGAATCAACTTTGATAGATGTTTGACTGAAATTAAAGCCGATTCTTCTTTTCCAAAAAAAATACCAGTTGCCCTATATAACGGGGAAGTGTTTTTTCAACCAGTGTTTGTTTAGGTCATGTGTTTGTTTTGGTGTTTGCATACTTTTCCAAAATAATACCAATTGCCTATAAGGTGTGAATCATGTGTTTGTTTTGGTCACTCTATAATCCAATGTCCATTTAAGAAATTATGGAAAGAGAAAGCTGTAGAACACAATAACCTATGATTTTTGTTTGATGATAATAAACATACATACATTCGTTTAAATGTAATTGTTATTGTATTATTTTATTTTTCACATGATTGAATAAATATTTATTGAGTAAAATAAATAACACAGAATTTAAATTTAAACAAATAATTTATTCAAATAAATATGTTATTATAATTTTGAATAGCACAAATTTGAACTCTCACTATATATATACAATTTCAATTACATTACAATTTCGATTACATCACAAATTTCAATTTACATTGTTCACCTCACTACATATCACTCATTCACTCATATTTTATCTTCAACTTTATTCCAAATTGAATCCAGCATCTGAATTATCTGCAAATAAACACCAACGCAGTAAAATTGAAAAAGAAATATTTTTGCAGTGTAAAATAAAATGTGTGTTTATGAAAATATGATTTGCCTCAGTTATTTGGGTTGTTCGTCACCATTTCTTTTGAATTCATCTTACACAAACAACTTGTGAAATGCACAGTGTATTACTGTACATGCCACAAAGCCGTGCATACCGATATACACTTAATAAAACTGCAGGGACAGGGGAGCACAATGTCAAACCGGAGCCATTAGCTGGATTCAACTCAAGTGCATATAACTCTCGATTAAAACAAAGTCAAAAAGTTTCAAATGCACCATACATATATGCATACACATATCATGGTCACATCAAATCAAATCAACCAAATACAGCAACCAGACCATACAAGGTCATCAAAGCATCCAAATTTTAAAATGGCATGATCTGGTGCAGGCACAAGCTTAGACAAAGTGAATATGTATAAAAGTATATGAAATGTAGATACAAGCAGTGGTAAACTCAGAAGCAACAACAAAAGGCATCAGACCTCGTATGGCATAAAGCAATAAGACTCAAAGTTCACCAGACACTACTAGACTCAAAGCCAATGCAGACCAGATCTGAAGAAAGCAACAAACCTGATCAGGTTAACATACTCACATGACAAGGTGGTGAACTAGCTACAACATGTACAAAGGACAGTACACATGAATTATTAACCATAACCAAACTGCACACATGTATACATATCAGGAGCAACAAACTTCCATGTTGAAAACAATGCACATCACAAGTCCAGACTGCAAAATGTACATGCAACATAACTTTGAATGAATACAAAATGTTCAAGTGCAACATGTAACCAGACATCATCATCATCAATAAACTAGATTGCAATGCAGATAAGTGAAACAAGAACAGGCCTAGACTATAAGACCACATGACACTACAGCTACCAAGTGAACACATAACTCGATACATTTAGACCACAATTTAACTCAAAGCAGCAATGACAAATGGAACATGTGCACATATACACAAGTGATTCGAGAATCATAGTGAATACAACCAAATGTACAAGAGGTACAAGGAAAGCATCCAGACTTAAATGGTTTCAGACTACAAAACAACATGAAACCAAACATGAAACAAAGCAAAATGTTCAAGCAAAACAATACACTTGAACCAGATTTGTATGCGATACATGAACAAAACCATATTCCAAAATACAAATGCAGGTTTAGAAACAAGGGATGCAAACAGTCTTGGATAAAGTGGAAGGAACTACACAAAGCAACCAAACAACACAATCCAGTTTAGAAAACAAGTTTATATGCAATATACACATATATGCAGACCACTCTAATCAAGCTACAACATACATATATACATGTAGGTTCACACATGTATGTACACAGTGCATACATATGAAACAAAGAGACTCCAAGTCCAGATATACAACAGAGACATGCAACTGGACTATTTAAATCGAAGCTATTCAAGTGGAACCACACAAGACAGAACCAAAATATAAATGCTCACACATGAAGACTGCTAGAACCAGATCGGTCAAAAGTATATATGAATAACCACAGATTGATACAGGTGTAATCAAGTCAATCACACACATATATACATACATATTTGTATGTATATATGTATGGAGACAATCAACGAAAGCTAGCAGCAGGGTACCAGTTTCAAACCAAGTCAAGTTTAAATGTCAAAGTCAAAGCCAGGTAATAACAAGTTTGAATCGAACAAGTCAAAGTCAATTTTCATCTCAAAATATTATCATAATATCAAATGACCGAAGTCAAAAGATAAAAGAATGGAGTTAATTTCAAATTCACGAAGTATACATATGATTTGAACAAGTCAGAAAATAATCACATCGTTCAATCAAAAATCAGTGGCCATGCATAGCAATGCGAATTATTCAAACCGAAATTATACGAACGATAATTTAGGGTTTCGATCCCTATATAATGTAACGACCCGCAAATCCGTACCCCTTGAGTCAACACTATTCTACAACAATCAACTCAAGTTGCACAGAAATACGAACCATTTGGGAAGAAGAAGAGGTAGAATGAGAAAATAGAAAACAACAACAGAATCTAACCATCGCAGCGGAATAAAATATAATAGATAATAAATAATCTTTACTCAAGAATCAAATATACCAGTTTATATATTACATCATCAGAGTACATCAATCACAGCTCAATATCAATAACATACAAATGGAGACACATCAACTCAGCACAGCGGAATACATATATAAACAAGTACGAGAGTACGTATCGTCATCCAGCTCGTCTCCTGAGCTCCACAGCATCATATCCTGTATCCTATAATACTCGGTCCGACCCGAGCATTGCAGTTAAATAATACCCGAGTCAGTCTGGAATACTAGCGTGAGAAAATCACACCCAATTGATTATTAAAGTTTCAAAAATCCTTTGAAAACAAAAGCATCTCGTAAGACCACGCCACAAATAAACATGTCGGGTTTTTACCTTACGATAGCTAAAACATTTTTTTAGAAATCCTCTGATATTATAATAGGGTCTAAATACAAATACTTATAAAATAGCCGAAATTGTTACATGATTAAATTCCAGCTACTAGCCACAGAGTGGGTAATACAAACAAAACTCGTACAAGGCTCGTAGGGAGAATGGATTTCCAACTAATGACTAGGCACTGGGGTACCATCTGTCACAGTACGTGGCCTAGATCACAGTACCGAGGAGTACGCCCGCTCCCCTGCAGCACAAGACCGGGACTACCCCTTACTGGATAATCCCGAGTGAGATCACCCTGCGGTTGGGATCAGCAACCGCCCACTAAGCCGAAATAAAAGGAACATCTAGGCAGAGATGACCTCACCCTTCTTGGGTGCTACCCACCTAGCCTTGCCGCATAACCATTGATTTTCAGTCATTCCCATTTGATGAGGCTTGAGGCTAAGCGTTACCTTTTTAGAACATATTCCTTAGAATGCCCATCGTCCACCTGACGATGTTTACGAAAGCATTTATCCATACAAGTCCGTCCCGGGTTCGAACGGAACCGAAGGCACTATTCCTACTACATCCATTTTGGAAATATCCTCTGAATTAGTAGCGACTAGCCCTTGCACTTCACTGCTCCATCTTCGAATCTATACTCGTTTCCATGAAACGTACAAACCGGATCGAAGTGGTTTTCGAGAAATTAATCACGATCCCGGTCTCTTCGAAACGATCAACGCATTTGGCCAATATTGATAGTCGGTTATTTAACTATCAATTAATATTCAGAAACAACCATCAAACAATAAATAATTTTTCAAATTATTTATTAGCCTCAAAAATATCTTCACGAGATATATTTTCACTTTTCAAACCCTTTTTGAAAACAGTTTTCAAACTATCTTTCTTTCTCAGAATAAATCCCAAATATTTCTATTTCCACTGAAATCACCAGACACATTTTTAAAATAATTTAAAACACTTTACTTTGAAATGTACTTTGAAAACATTTAAGTTAAAAATTACTTCAATAATTTATTAAAAATACATACTATATGAATATTTGTAGATAAGGTTTCTTAATAAAATATAAACTAAATTTTCACCTTTTAAACAAATACTAAATCACTCTTTAAATAATTATTGTTATAATAGATTAAAAGAAAATACTTACTTTAGAAATTAAATATTTAGAAATAATAAATTTTCCAAAACTTTATTTTTAAAAACAACTTTAAAACTTTTAACTTATATTTAGAAATTCACTTTGAAAACGTACTTGGTAACCCAGGGAGAATTTCCAATCTCAATCACTCAAATCAATTTCCCAAATTGATTCCCAATTTATTCCATTTGAAATAATTTTTTTTACTTATCAGTTCATTTCAAAATTCATTAATTATGGACTTTATATTTATTATTATTATTTTCCGTTTGATTTTATATCATTTAACTGAAATATACCAATTTCAGCTTCTTCCCAATTTCTTCTTTATTCTTTTAAAAAAATTGAATCTTAAATTTTAAATAAATGCTTTATTCTTTTAAAATAATAACACTGAAGTTTAAAATTCATTAATCTTCTGATTATTCAAAATTTCCCTTACTAAACTTAAGATTTATTTATTAGAATTTTAAAGGCGCTTTATTTCTTTTCCAATTCGTTCTTAAGTTTATTCTATAATTATTTTACATACAAATTCACTTCTTTTATTTATTTTTTTAAATTTCAAAAATCCAATTTATATATTTTTGGTAATTCATTATACCCAATTATATCCAATCAAACCATAGCATTCCATATTCCAATATAATTTATTATAGAATATCAAATAATCACAACAAAGAATATTAAATAATTTAAATAAATATTGAGGGACCCAGTTGGATCCCTCCAACCTGTTCTCCCTGCATCCACAGACGTTTGCACAACATAAAATACCAATTCCAAGCTATACCATACTATAGCACATCAATCAATTCAACCATTCAAACGATTATTTAAATCTAATCATTGAGATTTAAATTTAACTGAGTGAGATTAACTCACCTTTATCGTTTTGTAGTCCATTTCAATATTGCCTTGGAATTCTAGGTGTTTGACCTTAAATAAACAATTAATATTTTGAATTAACCAAACAATTTTATTATTATTTATTAATTTGAGTAAATAAGAAATCTAGTTTAAACTGATAATTTCCCATCCAAATTGTATATAAAAATAATTTATATCTGCCAAATCTTATGTATATGCATATTTCTGCTTTGAACCTTATATATACATCTATATATATATATTTATAAAGTTTAATAAAATTACAATACCCTTTTTAGCCTATATATTAAAA
This sequence comes from Allium cepa, assembly GCA_030765085.1. NCBI lineage: Eukaryota > Viridiplantae > Streptophyta > Magnoliopsida > Asparagales > Amaryllidaceae > Allium > Allium cepa. The sequence continues at coordinate 79,559,354 of CM060946.1, forward strand.
CAAATTCTCTCATTACAGTGAACTATAAAATTTAATAATCGTTTTACTGTAATTTTTTTCCTTCTGCATATATATATATATTCTTCATTTAACTATGTAAATTCATAATTTAAATTAAGTACAACGAGAATACCTCACCATCGATCGAGAGCTTCCAAGCAAACGCCATCTCCTACAACTGACCAATTCGAACTCAGCTAACAACCATCACCTACTGCTAACACCCACGACCATGCCAATCGCCGCCTCGAGCTACCTCCATCCAACATCGCTGCACTCAAAACCCAAACAACACATCGCGACCGAAGAAGACCATCTCGACGACGAAACTTCGCCGCCGCTAATCCGCTGCCTGCGCGAACACACCCTATCACGACTACGCCAAACCCTCAAGTCCACCATCATGATACGTCCTTCCGAAACGATCGAGCCCTAGCTTAAGCTACCCTTCGATTTGTTGAACCAGGTCGATTCCTCCTTATGTCGCACCCAAGATTTGAACGAGACACGCTGCAGCAGCCTCGGCTACGAGCGTTGCTCGAATTTTTTTTGAAATCGCGATTTCGAATCACATTTCTATTGACGCGATGCCTCAAAATATAGATGAATTGGATTTCGAAAACGAGAGAATGGATGGAGGAAAAGCGATTGTTCGAAAGAGAAGACTCGGCCCTTTAATTTTTAATATATCGAGTTTAATTTCGATCCTTTTACCCCTTTCGTTCGCCATTTTCTCTGAACTTTGATCTTATTTTTTTTTAGTTTTCCAAAGAAGATAAGGATGGAATGAAATAAAAATAGAGGGGAGTGGCGTATAAGAGAAGACTCGATTATTAATTTAAATTTAATTTAATTATTCCAGGCATTAACCGATCGTACGACCCAACGGTAACTCCAAACAATGCGAAAATTGAAATCCGATAATAATAAAACAACACGGATCTAATGGAGCTGGTTTCGTCGAATTCCGAGACTGTGCCTAGGAAGGCTATTTTTAGATTCAATTTAAACGATATAAATTTCAAAACTTAACAAACCATTTTAAAATTTGATTTCAACACTTCTATTCTCTTCAGTGTTATCAATATACATTTTACAAGCCTTCAAATTATTTTTAACAGGCTTAAAACTTCAAATTTCATATTTCACCCAATTCCAAATTATTTAATTTAATAATTTAAATATCAAATAAGTTGTGACATTTGAAATTCAAGTTAGAAATTAACTTTTAAATATTCAAAATTGATTTAATATTCCGATTTTAAATGTTTGAAAATTCCGGGTCGTCACATATAAATTCCCATATCATTATTGGGAAAAAGCATCGAGTTCAAGCATATCAACGAGAATAAATAAAGAAAATCACATACCAGTATCATTCAATTCGAACTCGACAAATTGAAGCAGCCGAGTGAATACAGAACAAGGCGATTGATCGACAAAGCAGTCCATGTGAAAAAACCCTTCAATTGATCAACTGGAATCGGTGACTTCAATTTCCAGAAACCCTAATTCCTTTTTGAAGAAGATCGGTCGAAGTCTTTTTGTGCTCGGAGAAAATATTTCACAAAATAAAAGAAGAGGGGAGTCACCTTTTTGTTATTTACTGATTTGGGTCGGCTATTGATTTATGTTAATTGGGCTTAAATATAGGGTTTTGTTTTAAGTATTTATTTTTATTTTGTAATTTTCCTTTAAACTTTTGTAAAATTTCTAGTCTTGTAACTAGGGACAAACTACGGTGGTGTAGTATGAGAATTCGCAACTCAGTTGTTGAGTTGTGGTAGGATTTTGAGCAGAGAGTTAGGTTAGTCGATAGCGGGTGTCGCAAGTTTACGTGTGTAGCCGTCTGACTACTTAATTTTTAGTAGAAACCTTGGAGGTAGCGCGTAGGCAGAGTTTTGCCGAAGCTGGATAAATATGTATTGTTCTATTTCTGCCTTTATTATTCTGCTATTATCCGTGCTACAATTATTTTATATATTTCCGCATTTATTTTTATTATTATTAGTATCACCCTATTCACCCCCCTCTAGGGTGAAATCGATCCTACAAGTGGTATAAGAGCTTGGAACAAAAGTCAATTTTTGTTTTAAAAATTTGATTTTTCAAAAACAAATTATTGTTTTAGAATTTTGATTTTTTGAAATGGCTTATTTTAGTAATGCTTCTGCTGAGGGTCAGTCCATAGTTAGACTACCTATGTTCAATATAAATATGCATATTGGAAAAATAGAATGAATTTTTTTATGAAAACCATTGATGCTTGGAATATTGTTAAGACATGATATTGGACGTCAAGTATAGTGATAGATAATCAAGAAACTGAAAAGCCGATGGATCAATGGATAGATCTTGAAAATAAACTGTAGAATGCTAATGCTAAACTATGAATTCTATTATTTGTTCATTGGATCAAATTAAATTTATTAGTGTCTCACATTGTCTAACTGCGTAGGAAATTTGGCACACACTTGAAATGACTCACGAAGGAACCTCTCAAGTCAAAGAATCTTGCCTTGCCATGCTTAGTAGGGAATACGAGAACTTCACAATTGCCAAGGATGAAAATGTCAAAGAGATGTATGGATGCCTTCCTAATCTCGTATACAAATCAAAACTCTTGGAAACCATACACAGAATTAGAAATAGTCTGAAAAATCCTCAGAGTTCTACCACGAAATTTTGAAGCCAAAGTCACTGCTATTCAAGGATCAAAGGATTTGAAACAGATTAAAGTCGAAGAACTTATCGGAAATCTCACCACTTATGAGCTAGAAATCAAATTCAAGGAAGAACATGAAGGAGGTGATACTCGAAAGAAATCTATAGGTCACAACGAAACAACGGAAAGTGAAGACGACGACGACGACGAAGCAACAGAACTGGCACTGATAATAAAGAAATTCAAAAGGTGGAATCACAAATATGGAAATCCGTCTCTAAATCAACAACCAAAAAGAAGAATAGTCGAAGTTCTAGACAACCTAGAAGAGTAGGAGATCATCTGTCACAACTACAATAAACTCGATCAAATAAAGCCAAATTGTCCTCAAAATTGACTTAGTCGAAGAAAGAAACCAAAAAGGAGAAGTTTTGCAGCTACTTGGAATGAAACTGATGAAGATGATAAAAGCACTAGCTGTGAGAGTGAAAAAGAAAATCTGTGTCTTCAAGGTGAAACAACTGACAGTGATGACGATGAACCAAGCAAAGTATCAAAACTTACTCATTCGGAATTACTTATATATTTTCATGAGGTAAATGGCTGTTTTGAATGACTTAGAGAGAAGTATGCTAAAATTGAATCATAAAGAGATAGTTTAATAGAACTAAATAAACAACTTGATCTAAAAACTATCGAAACAAGTTTCCTAAGTGTGATAAGCGTCCATCATTTGAAGAAGAGATTAAAAAATCAGAAATTAAAATTAACTCACTTAAAAATGAAATTCTGATTTTGAAAGAAAGTGAAAATACTAGGAGAGAAAATTCTATTAAAAAATGCACTCTATTAGTGAATGAAAATGAATCTCTCAAAACACATGTCCAACAATTGTCTACAACTTCAAAAAAAATTTCCAAAGGAGAAAGAACGCTAAATAAGTTATTAGGGAAACAAACTATTAATACTGTTAGAAAAGACTTAGGTACACTCAATCTGAACGAGTTAGAAGTAAAATTAATCATGTCAAATCCGAGTGCACAATCTGTAGAAGAATTGGACACAATCACAATAATTATTGGTATAGACCCAAGCACATGAAAATCATACCAATTTGGGCTTCTAAAGGCACAAATGTAAATTCCTTTAAAGTCAAACAAATCTGGGTGCTAAAAGGAACATGTATAAATTGTCTTGGGTCTACACAAACTAATTTTTCAAAATCATTTGTCACTAACAATCATGGGCCTATAAAAACAAATAGGTCACCAAAATCTTTCCTCTTGTAGGTATGGTGGCAGGCTAAGGAACAACAATAGTGTTATCCAGATTCTGGCTGTCCAAGCACACGACGGACAACAAATCAAAGCTTAGCCTAGCACGAATGTGGCAGAATCACAATGGGCAACAAATGAAAAATTATCGATAAAGGTAAAATAGGTAACGGTATATTTATCTTGAACGGTATATTATATGTTGAAAATCTGCACCATTATCTGAATTAAATCAGCCAGTTATGTGATAAAGAAATGAATGTTAATTTTGATTCTGATTTATGCAAAATTGTTGGCCAATTATCTTTTTATGCCCAGAACATTATAAGTACCTCTAGAGTCTTTGAACTAGTTCATATAGATTTGTTTGGACTAATGATGTTGTTTTATTGGTTGATGATTACTCTAGATACAGTGGATATATTTGTTTATCTGGCTGCTTCTAGATCTGACACTATGTTCACTAGTTGTTTATGTGGACAGTTTCAATTCAAATCCAAAAGAATTTCATTTAAAAGCTGTAAAAAGGATTTTAAATTATTTGTTGCAACTTCACAGTCTGGTCTATGATATCAAACTAATGATAATCTTGAGTCAAAGAGAATTTCAGATGCAGATTGCACTGGTAACCTAGTTGATAGAAAAATCACTAGTAGAATGTGTTTTATGTTGAGACATTCATTAATCACATCATTTTCAAAGAAAATATCTGCATATTTTTCATTTCTACTGATTTTTCAGTTAGCAGACATTTTTCTTACAAAACCCCTTCCAGAAAATAGTTTTTATTGACTTCATTTCAGATTAGGCATTTTAGAAAGTTTGATTTTATAATTATTTTTGAATTTGATCTTAAGTGACTACATTAACTAATCTGACTCCCTACTGATAATCAAAAAGATAAATAGTGATTGAAAAAGTGATGAGTGTTGATATTAATCATATATTATGACTTGAGGCAGTAAATTTAGTAAATTTCTTTAAAATTTTAAACAAGATTTATAATAACTTTTGTTGGTAAAAATTCCATGACCATCTCTATTTCTATCATATTTCTAACGACCATCACTCATCAAAATCTAATATCGTATGTCAAAATGTGGTATTTTTAACAGGAAATTATTCTTTTTTATTTTATTTATTTTTTTCATAAAAACGTCCAAAGTATTCACTCTCATTTAAAAGTCCCTACGGTTATGCATGAGTGAATTTCTTGGAAAATTTATTTAAGTGCTTTCATGCTCATTTAAAACTCCTCACGGTTATGCATGTATGGAACATATATCAAAATTGATTATTAAATAGACAAGTTGATTCTAATCCCATTTAAAAGTCCTCACGGTTATGCGTGGTTAGAAAATGCTTGAATTTCATTTTTTATAAAAATTGGGAATACTACTAATCTCATTTACAAGTCCCAACAGTTATGCATAGTTAGTAGATATTCAAATTCCTGATATAAATAAACCACAAATAGACACAACTATATGGTTTTATATGCTGACATCACCCCTATCACTCTAAAGAGGAATATGTGCCTAACAAAGTATTTATGATCTTTGTTTGATTTTTTATTAAAATTTAATATTTATACTCGATTGGGTATTAATTTTGTATCAATGTCTATCACTTTATCTCTATTTTTCTAACACCATTACTCTTTTGTTGATAACAAAAGGGGGAGAGAAAAGTTAAGATTTTGGTAAATAAAGTTCAAATATTTTATTTTTTATTTGCATATTTCCATCTAGGTTTATTTGCATATTTTTATTTATTTTCATGCATATATGAAGGAGGAGCTTTGGTGTAGGGGGAGCATTCAAATAGGGGGAGCAAATAGATCTCATCAATGACCAAATACATTTAATAAATTCAAAATCTTAATATATGTTTGTTATTATCAAAAGGAGGAGATCGTAGAATACAATAGCCTATGATTTTTGTTTGATGACAATAAACATATATACATTCGTTTAAATATATTTGTTATTGTACTATTTTATTTTTCACATAATTGAATAAATATTTATTGAATACAAAATTTAAATTCAAACAAATATTTTATTCAAACAAATATGTTATTACAATTTTGAATAGTACAAATTTGAACTCTCACTATATACACACAATTTCAATTACATTACAAGTTCGATTACATCATAAATTTCAATTTACACTTTCACCTCACTACATATCACTCATTCACTCGCATTTTATCTTCAACTTTATTTCAGATTGAATCCAGAATTTGAATTATCTGTAAAATAAACACTGACGCAATAAAATAGAAAAAGCAATATTTTTGCAGTGTAAAATAAAATGTATGTTTTTGAAAATATTATTTGCCTCAGTTATTTGTGTTGTTCGTCATCATTTCTTTTGAATTAATCTTACACGAACAACTTGTCAAATGCACAGTGTATTACTATACATGCCACTGTTAGGAAATCAAATCTACGGTTTCGATGACAAAAACTATACAATGGAAATCAAATATGCATATATATTTCTATATACATGTACTTGCTAGAGAAACATCACTAGAAAGATAAGAACAAGGCTCAAGGAACGTTACAAGAGACTACAAGTCGACAAGATCAAGAAAGCAACAAGAAAGATGCACAAAACAGACATGCATAACTTTCAAACGTCTGGATGCACAAGCCAGACGTCTGGAAAAGTCCTCTGGATCAAAACAGACAGAACCAGACGGCTGAAAATCTACTATATGCAAAAAAATTATAGTATCAGACGTCTGATACAAATACCAGACGTCTGATTTCAAACTCGAAATTTAAATTCAAATTTCAACTGCCACATTTGAATAGACATCTTTGCTTCTCTTCGTTGAAACTCTTCATCATCAACAGAAGCAACTATAGAGCACTTGTTAATGGATGCAACTACTCAAGGAACCTCTCTACAACTATATATATCATCAAGAATCAAAGGGAACCTTCACCTTACTCACTTGCGCTCTCTGCTTACATACTCTATTATATTCTTGATCTCTAGAAATCTATACTTGTATTTCACTGTTCCATATATTCAGTTCTTCACAGACAATACTCTCTAGATATATATTGGAAGCATTTGTACTTATTAGTCAATATCCGTATTGTAGAACACATATTTGACAAGAATAATTTATTACAACCAAGCCTATTCCACCAGGCGAAGCGAGGGTTTTTGATAGTCGAACTCCGAAGGGTAGCTTCGGGACTGGACGTAGGATGGGAGGTACGAACCAATATAATTCTGGTGTGCTTATTCTAACTTACCTAGATTAATATTTTTTTAGTTGCACCATATATTTTGTCACATATACTTGCATATACACTATACGATCCACCCTACAGACTTACATTTGGTATCAGTGTAAGGTTAGAATATAGTAACACGTTTTTGAATCACTATAAAATGCAAGTAATTTTCAAGAAGGTCAATCCACAGCACGACCTCCACTTTTTAATGGTTCTAACTATGTGTATTGGTCAACAAGTATGAGAACTTTTATGAAAGCTAATGGATTAGAAATTTGGTCAGCCACTCAAAATAAATATGAAGCACCTGACATTGCTATGAACACATGGACCAATGCACAAAAAACCGCAGCTTCTAATAATGCCAAAGCCATGAATGTTCTATTTTTCTCACTAGATAAGAATGAATTTTCATGTGTCATGTTATGTAACACTGCATAACATATTTGGCGTACCTTACAAGTTACACACGAAGGCACAAACAAAGTTAAACAAATTAAGATTTCAATTTTACGAAATCAATTTTCATCATTTAAAATGAAACGAAATGAATCTATAGTAGACATGTACTCTAGATTCCAAACCATTCAATATGATTTAATGGCACCTGGAGTCAAATTCACAAATTTCGATTTAGTATCTAGAATACTCAATTCTTTAACTCCAGAGTGGGAAAGAAAAGTATTAGCTATCAAGAAGCTAATTATGATCTCTCAGTAATCTTAGTTAAAGAATTGATAGGAAATTTAATGTCCTATGAAGCTAATTTGCAGGCACGAAAAGAACAAAATTCGAAAAAGAAGAACATATCATTCCCAACAACAAATGAAGACTCCAATTTAGATGAAGAAGAAATTGTATTTATCGCCAAAACTACAACAAATTCAAGAAGTTTAGGAAAATGACTAAATTTCAGAAAGGAGGAAAATCAAGCTCAACAAATCAAACATCAATCAAATGCTATGAATGTGACCAATTTGGACATATGAAGAAAGACTGTCCTAAGCTCAATAATGATAAGAAGAAGAACAAATTTGAAAAATTCAAAAAGAAGAAAGCTTTCAAAGTAAGCGATAGTGACGGAGAACAAGCTAATGTGTGCTTTATGGAACAAACTGATGATGTATGTCCCGAACTTAGTTATGATGAATTATTAGAACTTAGCATGAAATTAGATGATAAATTTAGACAAATTTAAAAATTGAACAAAGAACATATAACCAAAATAAATAGATTAGAACTTGAAGTAGGAATGTTAAAAGATGAAAAAATTATTTTAGAAAAGGAACGAGAATTATCTCAAGAAAAAATTAAAAATAATTGGTCGAAAAAGAGACTATTACTAATGATTTTGATAAAACTAAATTAGAAAAGGATAACTTGTTAAAAGAAAATGTCAACTTGAAGAGTAATATTGAAATATTGAAAATTAAAAATTTAGAATTAAAAGAAAAAGTAGATAAAATTACAAATAATGTTTCAAAATTTAATAAAGGAAAACAAGATTTGAAAAATCTTATCAAAACTTCAAAACCATCAGATAATAGAAATGGATTAGGATTTAAAAATATTCCTAAACAAAGTGGGAATGATATTAAAAAATATAGTTGTATTTATAAAAAGACTAAAGTTCACCTAAGTCTAATACGAATACCATAAATATAAAAATTTGGATTTTTAAGACAAATAATAATTAGATTAGACAAAAACATCTTAATAACTTTTTAGAAAATGTAGTCTCTAATAAAACTATTTCATAAAGGTACCAAACCTTCTTGGATATGGCTACCTACTTCTCCTAACATCTAGGACCCTAACAAAGTATATGGGTACCAATTAAATCATCTGTTATTTTGCAGGTACCCAAAATAAAAAATAAGGAGTAGTGGATGCTCCAAGCATACGACCGAAAATTCAAAAATGTTATCAAATATAACATACATCGATGGTGGACGGTAACTATTGGAGATAACTCAAAAGGATATGTCGTGGGCATTGGAGAAGTCATCAACTCTGGTGTTTCTAACTCTCCTATTATTACAAATGTTTTGTTAGTAGAAAATCTTAAACACAACCTACTTAGTATTAGTCAATTATGCGATAAAGGTTTTCAAATCAATTTCGAAAAAGATAGATGTAATATTTTCGACAATAACAAACAACTTATATTCGAAGGTTTTAGAAACAAAAATATTTATTTTAAAAATGAATATAAATCAAAATTTGTGTTTAACCGCCAAACATGACGATCCATGGTTGTGGCATAAACGATTTTGTCATATTAATTTAAAATATATTAATAAATTTGCAAAATATGAGCTATTTATAGGTTTACCTAAATAAATTACAAAGTAGAAAATTTATGCGACGATTGTCAAATTGGAAAACAAAAGAAAAGCTCATTTAAATCTAAAAATAATATTTCTCCAAAACAAACATTAAAATTATTACATTTAGATTTATTTGGTCCAACTCAAGTATGATCTATAAATCACAACAAATATGTTTTCGTAATAGTTGACGATTTTTCAAGATATACATGAACTTTATTTTTAAAACATAAAAGTGACACCTTTGGTAAGTTTAAAATTTTTGCTAAAAGAATTAAAACACAAATGGATTTGAAAATTAAGAATATTCGAAGTGATCACGGTGGAGAATTCGAAAATGATCTTTTTACTACTTTTTGTAATAAAACAGGTATAAGTCGTAAATTTTCTTTTCCCCGCACACCTTAACAGAATGGTGTAGTAGAAAGAAAAATTCGTACGTTACAAGAATGTGCACGAACATTATTAAATAGTAGTGGTCTACCAAAACATTTTTGGGCTGAAGCTATTTCCACAGCCTGTTATGTTTCGAATCGAGTAACCATAGGACCTATGATGAAACAAACTTGTTTTGAAATATTTTTTAGAAGAAAACCTAAAGTATCATACTTTAAAACTTTCGCATCAAAGTGTTTTATATTAAATACAAAAGATAATTTGGGAAAAATTGATCCGAAGGCCGATGAAGGAATCTTTTTTGGATATTAGGATCGCAGCAAAGCATATAGAATTTTTAATAAACGAAATACACTACTGAAGAAAGTTTACATGTTTCGTTCGATGAAAATTTTCATAGCCATCATACTAATAACGATGAAGAAATAATTCCAATAACAAATACAACAAATTCTGTTAATAATGATACAAATGAGCAAAATAATACTTTAGTATCATCTCCTAGAATTCTTAAGGATCATCCAAAAGATAATATCATTGGAGATCTCAATTCTAGAGTAACTAGAAATCAACTTAACCAAATAAGTCATATAGCATTTGTGTCAAATTTTGAACCAAAAAATTATAAAGAAGCTTCAAACGATAACTTTTGGATAATAGCTATGCAAGAAGAATTAAATCAATTTGAACGTAACAATGTTTGAGAATTAGTACCAAGACCATAAAATCAATTGGTTATAGGAACAAAATGGGTATTTAAAAACAAAGTAGATGAAAATGGAAATATAGTTAGAAATAAAGCACGTTTAGTTGCTTAGGTTTATAATCAAGAAGAAGGTATCGACTATGATGAAACCTTTGCTTCAGTAGCGAGACTGAAGGCCATACGTACATTACTCGCTTTTGCAAATCATCATAATTTTAAACCATAACATCCCACCCTTTTGGACGATTTAAATCGACAATAAACCACACATGTCAACTAAAATCATTCAAAAGTTAAGACTGTTAATGGGGTAAATAAGAAAATAAAAGAAAAGAAGGAAAGATAAAACACAGAATCTCACAGCGGAATGACAAAATATAAAAATCAAATAAACAGTTCATGAAGTTGTTTTACAAATAACATTTGATTACACATTTACAATGCAAATCAGAGTTATACATACAGTAGAAATAAATAAATAGTGCAGCGGAACACATGATGTAGTGGAATAATTAATAATAAATAGTAGACTCGTCTCCGTCTTCATCCTCCAAAATATAATGGTCTTCAATACACACAAAAAAGCTCAGACTAACCCGAGCATAATAAAAAGACAAAACACTCGAGTCAGGACTAAAAGATCTTATGTAAGTCAAATCAAAATAAATAGAATAGAAATATTACTATAATGGATTCAGAGATGTATAACAGGAATTTCATCTCCTATCAAGTGTACAATGTGGATTTAATTATTTAAAATATTTCAAATGATTCAAAAATACCAATCTTAATCATTTTAATTAAAATAGATCCGAATTTTAAATTTAAAACTTAAATCTTTCAAATAATTCAATTCTAATAAATAATCCAAATTTAAGAAATTACACGGTGATATGTCATTTCAACCAGTATCCAAATCAAAATTTCCAAATCAATGGAAACCGCTCGAGTTATCATTTCAATCCATAGTGGTAACAAAGATATATACATAAATAAACATCCAATCATCCAAAATGACAACCAATAACATCCATCACAATCCAACATCCAAATCAGCCAATAAATCACAACAATCAATTGATTATCATTATCAGGTGTATAACTTGCAATTTATATTCATTATTAAATAGATGGCAAATTCAATTCAATATAAATTCAAATTTAACTTTAATGACAATCTAATAATACCAAAAGCAATTAATAAATTTCTAATCACATTATAAATTTAATTTAACTTGCATAAGATAATCTAGTATTCGTGAGTGGGTCAAAACCCTCACCTTTGATATTTAAAACGCAAAAATCCAAACAAAGATGCCTTTTCCAATAGTCTCCAAACTCAGCCAAACCTATTTTATGTTATTAGGAATTCCAATACGAGTCCAAGGGAAGAAACTACGCATGTATCAAAGCTCGTATGAGGAAGATATTCAGGTTATAAGGATATAAAATAAAATAAAATACATACATATTTAATTCTTAAAATAAGAAACTTTAATAACTCACGTTTTCAAATTTGATGTACCCAAAACAAAGGAAAGAAGTGGAAAGCCAAAACCATTAAGGCTAATTCTCATTGTTCAATTTTTTTGAAGGCTTCTTGCAAAAGAAGGCAAGGCGATGAGGAAAGGTACGGATGTGGTTAAGGAAGAAATGGATGCTCACACTTTTTTATTCTTTTCTTTTTCTAAGCATAGCTTCAGTAAAATGAACTGGCAGCAATTAAGTAGAGGTATAAAGCTATGTTGACATTGGGACTTTGAGGGAAACAAATAGAGGTCTGATGTTTGAAAAATAAGGAATTTCTAGGGGAAAGAATGATATATGATATAAAACAAAAGAAGAAAGGGAAGTGGCAAATGAAATATGTATGGAAGGGACAAATAAAACAAAACTGTATGATCTAAGTAAATGCTTTGGGAAATAAATAAACAAAACGGAAGAATAAGAAAGGATATAAATTCACGTTTCAATTACATCAAAGAATTGCAATAAAACCAAATGTGGAAATGGTGGCAGGTGTATTGAATAATAAGGAAATGAAGGGACCGCTTAGGATCTAGTTAATTGCATGATCCACTCAATTAAATATATTATCACTGAATATACCCTTTTTCACACTCGTTTACACATAATTAACATATAGTAAATAAATTTGAATACAATCACCAGTGTAACGTTACAAAAAAATAAAAGATGATCTAGAACTCAAATTCAAGTTTTTTTTCTTTCAAAATAATGTTTTTCTAATAGGGGAATTGCACAACCTAAAAAGTCAATTAAATTTAAACTTCAAGATTAGTGTTGAAATAACTTATATACAGCCTCAAATGTATACTTAATGGCTGTAAAATATTGTTTTAAAATTCATTTTTTTTCTTCTTTATATAGAATTATTTTGACCTTCAAAATGAAAATGTTCGTTTTATTTTCATTAAAATGTTCTTTTTAATTTTTTTACAATAATGTATGTTTCTTTCGTTAAATCCAAAAATTTATATTAATGTTTCTTTTTTTTTAAAATTGAAAGATCCCAAATCGACATAATTGTAATTAATTTCAAAATTACACTTATAACGGATTATACCAAACGTACATTTCTTTCATTAAACGCCATTAATTTCAAATAAATTCTCTTTCCCTTTTAATAGAAGATTCCAAGTCAAATTAACGGCAATAAATTCATTAATTAATTTAAATTCCAACATATACTTATTTTTTTTAATCTTTTTATTCAATCAATTATCATATTATATATGTACTTAACGTTGGTTTACCATTTCATTACCTCAATCTTCTATATTTGTCACTTTAGTTCATATTAACTGTAGTAGGTAATTAGATTAACTGCAATTGATTTTCAATTTAATTTCAATGGATTAAATAAATAGGTGATGAATGACAAATGTTACCTTTTACTTACTTAATCGCATTTACAAGATTATTATTAACAACAAATGTTATGACTACTTACACAATCCTGATTATACTCAATTTTCCATTAATTTCATATAATTTCCCCTTTTATATAACATTTAATTCATTTCCTTATTTCAACTTATCATCAAATAACGTTACAATTATTTTAATCACTAACATACAATTCCAACATTAAACCCAACAGTCAATTGCCTTAATTCAATTAATTACCCATTCAATATTAAAATGATAAACTAATGAGAAAATAGTTAATACAATCGTTTATAATAATAATTCATACCCCTTATCTTATTCTTTACAACCAAGGGTTATAATTTGGTTACCCAAAAAGGTTTTATATTCAATATTAACCTATTTCAATTAATTACATTGTAACGCCCCACCTCTATACCCACGCTAGCCAAGAACATTACGGTGAATGCTGTCGACTAGCACGGAGAATAAGGCTGTTGAGTAGCGACCATCCATGTAATTTCTTTGCGCGAGCATCGATATGTCAGATAATATATCATGCATTCTATTTCAAGAGGAAATCCGTCATACCGACACAAACTCAAAGCTACCACACGGTGGCTATATAAATACTTCGGAAAACAAATATAGAAATAAGCATAACACAAATCAGTCACAGACAATTCATATCACAAAGGCGGAATAAGATATGAATATTACACTAGAAAGTGTACATCAGAGTAGTGGTCTAAAAAGATCCACAATATCACAAAAGAATAGTTACATGAGCTACACAAAAGAATAAGTATACATTATGGAGTCTATATCTCAAATGTATACAACAAAAACTACTAATCTAAGTAGTTAACCAAAAGCAAGAGAAATCAATCCCAAGAGAGAAGTCAAGCAGAAGCACCTGTAACATCTCGTTCTGACCCGAGTATTATTTAATAAGAAAACAATAAACGGATCAGTCTAACTATAGATATCAGATGAAACGATATAGAATCAGAGTTATGACTAAACACATAATAATCACAAGGCCAAGCTGTGATATATAAGTAGTTGATAATCAATAAGAGATTATTCAATATCACAAAATCTACACAAGAATCCAAGAAGTGTCATACTCTTTATTTCGTTCATCAAACCACAAATATTGACGATAATATCAATGTCAATCGCAAAAGTCAACGACGCACAAATTCCAGAAGACTACACAAGAAATCCAGAAATCACAAAAGTCAATGACACACAAATTCACCAATGCACAAATATCGATAAGACTTATCAATGGAAATCACGAAAAATTGGTGAAACACAAATTCTAGAAATCTGCACAAGAAATCCAGAAATCACAAAAAGGGGGGGGGAGGCCTATCACAAACGGGAGCATAAAGCTCACCAACACGTGTATCACAAACGGAACGCTAATTCCATGGTCGCTAACCATCACAAATTGAGCCGAAGCTCCACAAACGGCCCGAAGACCATGGATTGCTACCCCATCACAAATTGAGTCGAAACTCCACAAAACGGGGTTTAGTCTCGCTCGCAGACAAAGAGACATCGCACATTGCTAGTCTAAATCACAAAGATGATCGTCATGATCAGCGAGAAGTGTCGATTACACTAAGCTAGAAAATATATGAGTTTAGCTTCATGTCCCATAACCACTTGCTTAACTTAAATATTTACGAACAAACTGTAAATCTCCACTAGAAAATTGTCACAAGAGGTTCAATCGAACAAGTCCAAGAATTAACCGACAAAGTAAACGCAAGCGTTTCATACCACTTGTTTTACTAAGCCGTTTAATTAGATTTCTCATACGAGTGAGGTAAAGGTTTGTATATACTAATAGATTGGAAAACGGTTTTATAAACGAATTTGGTATTAAAATAGTATTGAAATCGTTTGAGGAAAGAGTTTTGATATTTACTACTAGTATAGAAAACCTTTATATTTTTAAAGTGACAAATCATGAAGAAGATTGTAAGAACAATCAATCACAAAAAATTCACATACGAAGACGTGAATAAAATCCAACGAAATCGATAAAGGATCCATCGAAATGGATATTCAAAAATCCCTAAAAAGAGTCATCAAAGTCATAATAGATGATAACAACAAATAGGATTATCACGAATCCATTTAAATTGGAATTTCAATCCAAAAAGGCAAATTGGACTCAAACAGCAGGTTCAGTCGACTGAACAGAGTTTTCAGTCGACTGACCATGTACCTGGAAATTTTCCAGGTTCAGGAAACTTTCTGTTTCCAGTTTCAGTCGACTGTGCAGAGTTTTTCAGTCGACTGAATCATGCCTGGAAACTCTCGGGTTTCAGGTTCAGTCGACTGAACAGAGTTTTCAGTCGACTGAATCATGCCTGGGCTGTTTTTCAGCCTTATTCAAATGAAGAGCAAACTCTTCCAAAATGCAACCGGACGAACATTGGCTCTAAGGGTTTATGCCAATCGGCGACTCGGCCCTATATGCTCCTCGATGCATCACCAAAAGCATGATCAAACATCCATAAAAGGATTTTCACACAAATTTGGTTTAAAAACCCAAAAATTGGAATATTCACAAAAACCAATCCAAATCAAGAGCAAATGCACATGAATAAGTGTTAGGAATTCATACCCAACAACCAAAGATAATTATAGTCATAGATGTGAGATAAAAATCTCACCTTTTCTCAAAATCAAACAAGAAGAAGCTTGAAAGCAAATGGAGAATCAACCTCTCTTCAACACAACCCAAATGAGCTTGAATCTATGCTAAAAAACAAGAACATTCCCAAAATTAAGTTTAGGAATTTCTGAAATTGGTAAGAGAACAAGTTGGAGAAGAAGAAGAGAAGCTTACCAATGGGTTCTTCTTGAGTTTGGAGCTAGGAATTTGATTTGCAAGAGAAACTAGGGTTTTGGAGTTTTAATTTCCAATCTCTCCCACCATTAAAGCTAAGAAAACTGAAATGAGAAGAGAATGAGGGTGAGTGGGGAAGAGTGGCTCAGATTTGAGCATTAGTTAACATAGGGCTGAGCCCAAAAACCAAACCCAAAGTAAAAAGTATTAGAAATCAACTTTCTCCAAACATATCGAAGCTTATACTCAAAAAGGTCGCAAACGGCATTTTAAACTCAATGGGAGTGGTCCCGAGTCCTAATTCGACCGTATGCAAAAAGTAGCTTTTCGGACTAAAATCCGACTAACGATAAAATATTTAAATAAAATATTTAAATATAAAATCGATAAATATGCGGGTTGTTAGAGACTCCCCTCCTTATAGAAATTGCGTCCTCGCAATATTACAAGAAGAAGATATATAGTAACAACCATAAAAGCATATTCAACACAAAAGAAGTTTGAAATAAGAAGTTCACCTCAAAGAGCACGAGAAAGTAAGTCCGGATGTGTACGCTCAATGTACTCTCTAGATTCCCAAGAACAATCCTTAGGATTTGATGACCATTGAACTTTAACAAGCGGAACATCTTTATTTCGAAGTCGTTTGACTTCCGAAGCAATGATACGAATAGGATGTTGCTCATAAGTTAAATTAGGCGAAACTTCAATCTCTTCCGCAACACCGGGCTCAAGAATAGAATCGGAATCTCGAAGACATTTCCGAAGTTGAGAAACGTGAAACACGTCATGCATAGCAGAAAACTGAGCCGGTAATAAAAGGCGATAAGCCATGGAACCAATACGTTCGGTGATAGGAAATGGCCCAATATATCGAGGCGCAAGTTTTCCCGATCGACTGAAACGTACAACACCTTTCGTAGGTGAAACACGAATGAACACAAGATCTCCCACAGAAAATTCTAACTTCCTTCTCCGGTTATCGGCATAGGATTTTTGTCTACTCTGGGCTTCTTTCATCCTATGACGAATAAGATCAATCTTTTCTGTAGAATCCCGAATAAAATCTGGACCTAAAACCAGCTTCTCACCGGCCTCAAGCCACAAGAAGGAGATCGGCATGGCCTTCCATAGAGTGCCTCAAAAGTTGCCATACCAATACTAGATTGGAAGCTATTATTATAGGAAAATTCAACAAGTGAAATATGATCTTCCCAACTTCCACCAAAATTAAGAACACAAGCACGAAGAAGATCTTCAAGAGTTTGATTCACACGCTCGGTTTTTCCATCGGACTGGGGATGATAAGCGGTGCTAAAATTAAGCTTCGTTCCCAAAGATTTTTGAAGACTCTTCCAAAGTCCACTAGTAAACAATGGATCACGATCACTAACAATTGAAGTAGAAACCCCATGCAATTTAACAATCTCTTTAATAAAGAGTTTGGCCAAAAGAGGAACGGTTCGGTTAGACCGAACGGGAATAAAATGGGCAGATTTAGTAAGTCTATCAACAATTACCCATAAGCTATCATAACCCGATCGAGAACGGGGAAGGCCATCTATAAAATCCATGGAAATTTGATCCCACTTCCAAACTGGAATTTCTAAAGGCTGCAATAACCCTCTGGGCCTTTGATGTTCGGCCTTAACGAGTTGGCAAGTCATGCAACGTTTAATGAAGTTAGCGATGTCAAGTTTCATTCCCTCCCAATAATAAAGTCTCTTCGTATCCGCGTACATTTCACTACTACCGGGATGAATGGTAAATTTAGAGTGATGAGAATCTTCTAAAATATCTTTACGAAGATCCCTAACATTTGGCACGATAAGTCTACCAAATTTTCGAATGCCGCCACGAGAATCGATATTAAAATCTTTCAAACCTTCAATATCAATTTTATCCTTAATATTTTGGCCAAGAAGAACCAATTCAATATCTAGCCTTTGAGCTTCAAGAATGCGGTCTAAAAGAGATGGATGAGCCTCAAGGCTACATAAAACAAATGATGAGCATAAATCGGAAACACGGTCTCGAATTTCGCAAGTTGATAAAATCTCGAGATCGTTCCATTCGGATATCATCATAGAGACAACAGCTTGTTGTTTACGGCTAAGAGAATCGACGACAAGATTACCCTTACCGGGAGTATAAAGAATATCAAGATCATATGGTGCAAGAAATTCGAGCCAACGCTGTTGACGCAAATTAAGTTCCTTTTGAGAGAATAAATATTTCAAAGACTTATGATCTGTGTAAAGAACAAATTTCTCTCCTAAGAGATAGTGATGCCAAATCCGAAGAGCAAAAACAATAGCCGCGAGCTCTAAATCATGAGTGGCATATCTAGTCTCAGCAGGCTTTAATTGCCTAGAAGCATAAGCAATAACGCGTTCCTTTTGCATAAGAACGGCACCCAAACCAATGCGACTAGCATCGGTATAAACAATGAAATCTTGATTCCCATCGGGAATAACAAGAATAGGAGCATCAGAAAGAAGTTCTTTTAATTTCTGAAAAGAAGCTTCACATTTGTCCGACCAAATGTATTTAACACCTTTCTTCGTCAAGCTAGTGAGAGGCACGGAAATCTTAGAAAAGTCTTTGATAAAACGACGGTAATAGCCCGCTAATCCGAGAAAACTACGAATCTCTGTCACACTCTCCGGTCTCTTCCAATCTTGAATCGCTTCAATCTTTGAAGGATCCACGGAAATTCCGGATTCAGAAATAATGTGACCGAGAAACTTCACACGAGATTGCCAAAAGTGGCACTTAGAAAATTTTGCCTTTAATTAATTACTCCTAAGAGTTTCCAACACAATCCGAAGATGTTTTTCATGCTCCTCCTCGGTTTTAGAATAAACAAGAATATCATCGATAAAGATGAGAACAAACCGGTCGAGAAAGTCTTTAAAAACTCGATTCATTAAGTCAACGAAATAAGCCGGGGCATTAGTTAACCCAAATGGCATAACAAGCCATTCATAAGATCCATACCGAGTACGGAACGATGTCAAAGGAATGATATCCTCTGCAATACGAAGCTGATGAAAACCGGTAGCCAAGTCCAATTGTGAAAAGACTCTAGCACCACTAAGTTGATCGAATAGATCATCAATCCGAGGTAAAGGATATTTATTTTTGATAGTAAGATCATTAAGCTTGCGGTAGTCAACGCAAAGCCTAAGTGTACCATCGGATTTCTTCACAAAAATAGCTGAAGCTCCCCAAGGCGAGGAACTAGAGCGAATAAATTGCTTCGTTTCCAATTCAGATAATTGTTTACGCATCTCCTCGTTTTCTTTATTGGACATACGATAAGGTGGACGAGTGATAGGTTGAGCTCCCGGAATAAGATTAATTCTGAACTCAATTGCTCGCTTAGGTGGTAATCCTAAAACGGGCTCGAATATGTCGGAAAATTCACAAACGACGTGAATAAGAGAAATAATATCACCCTCATCATCATCATCGTCATCACGAGGATTTAAAGAATATAAAGATGCAACCAAGCTGGAATCTGAATCTTTAAGATTAATAGAAATCTGCTTAACAGATTGAGGATGTCGAAGATGAATAGTCCGCTCAGGACATAGGATATGAGCTTCATAATGGTTAAGCCAATCCATTCCCAAAATCATTCCAAAGCCTAAATAACGCATGACATGCAAATCGGCTCGGAAAGAAAAATCACACAAAATAATCTCGACATCTTTACACAATAAACTGATTGTTGCGGATCCCCCAACCGGATTCGCAATTCTCAAAGAAGTCATTAAACACAAAACATCCAAAGAAAAAGTATCAACAAGTTCTTTTGATATAAAAGAATGGGACGCACCCGTATCAAAAAGAACTCGAATAGGATGATCACGAAACAAAATAATTCCATCTAGAATAGAATGAGAAATACCTTGGCCACGAGATGTGTTGCCAGGGGCTTGTGCAACATTTAACTTTCCCTCCTTCTTGCCCTGAAGCTTGGGGCATGAAGATATAACATGACCGGGAACTTTGCAGTAGCGACAAGAAAGAGACTTTGGGCACTTGTTCGCATAATGGTCCTTCGAACCACAATTATAGCATTCCCCACGACCAAAGGAAGAAGTCTTTGCCACGGAGGTTGCTTGCTTCCCTTTCTTATTGGGATAAGGGCCTTTAAATTTGTTTGGCCTCTTTCTGTTGTTGAAGTTTGGTTTGAAACCCACCACTTCAACATCATTCTCTCTATCCGCCTCTTCAAGACGAAGAGCGATATCAACGAGTTGGTCGAAAGAAACTTCTAATTTTAGGAGTAATGGCTTCTTGAGACTTTTGTTTAAGCCATAAACAAATCTCCGATTCTTCTTCAGAGGGGTGTTGATGTATTCAACCCCATATTTGGAAAGCGACTCGAAGGAGGCGACGTAATCAGTCACGGATGACTCACCTTGAACAAGGTCTATAAATCATCGAGCCAATGTCACTTTCTCTGCTTTCGGTACAAATTTCAACTCGAAGCGTTCTCGGAATTTCTCCCAGGTGAGATCTGCTTCATTAATCTCAAAAATAAGAAGCTCGTACCAATCCAATGCTCTTTCTCGGAGCATACTAGAGGCCACCTGAACTCGGTGAAGGTCAATAGGATTCATGTGCGAAAAGATGCGATCGCATGTTCTTAGCCAAGCCTATACTTCAATAACAGTTTCGGAACCTTTGAATGGCTCCCCACCCAAATTAGTGTAATCGCTACGAAAGCGTGCAAATCTCGACTTTGGATGAGTAGGTTCCGGGTTAGCTCTAGCTGCTTGAGCATTTGTTACCAAATCAAGAAGCTGTTGAGCAGTCATAAAAACTCCATCATGGGGTGGAGTGCTAGATGGCACGGCTCTGGGGCGGCCAGGTCTAGACATTTCTCTTCCTTTAGAAAGAAAGAAGAGGAAGAAAAAGGTTATTCACCAAATTGAATATCAAGCAATATTCATAGACAAAACATGGAATCATAAAAGAAAATAGGATAGAACGGTACGTAGACCCGAATAAAATCCTAAAGCACGACTCCTAAGATGAACTTAGGACGATGATCCTTGTTATAATATTCCATATTGTTCCGAAGTTTGGCTCTGATACCAAGCTGTAACGCCCCACCTCTATACCCACGCTAGCCAAGAACATTACGGTGAATGCTGTCGACTAGCACGGAGAATAAGGCTGTTGAGGAGCGACCATCCATGTAATTTCTTTGCGCGAGCACCGATATGTCAGATAATATATCATGCATTCTATTTCAAGAGGAAATCCGACGTACCGACACAAACTCAAAGCTACCACACGGTGGCTATATAAATCCTTCGGAAAACAAATATAGAAATAAGCATAACACAAATCAGTCACAGACAATTCATATCACAAAGGCGGAATAAGATATGAATATTACACTAGAAAGTGTAAATCAGAGTAGTGGTCTAAAAAGATCCACAATATCACAAAAGAATAGTTACACGAGCTACACAAAAGAATAAGTATACATTATGGAGTCTATATCTCAAATGTATACAACAAAAACTACTAATCTAAGTAGTTAACCAAAAGCAAGAGAAATCAATCCCAAGAGAGAAGTCAGGCAGAAGCACCTGTAACATCTCGGTCTGACCCGAGTATTATTTAATAAGAAAACAATAAATGGATCAGTCTAACTATAGATATCAGATGAAACGATATAGAATCAGAGTTATGACTAAACACATAATAATCACAAGGCCAAGCTGTGATATATAAGTAGTTGATAATCAACAAGAGATTATTCAATATCACAAAATCTACACAAGAATCCAAGAAGTGTCATACTCTTTATTTCGTTCATCAAACCACAAATATTGACGATAATATCAATGTCAATCGCAAAAGTCAATGACGCACAAATTCCAGAAGACTACACAAGAAATCCAGAAATCACAAAAGTCAATGACACACAAATTCACCAATGCACAAATATCGATAAGACTTATCAATGGAAATCACGAAAAATTGGTGAAACACAAATTCTAGAAATCTACACAAGAAATCCAGAAATCACAAAAAGGGGGAGGGGAGGCCTATCACAAACGGGAGCATAAAGCTCACCAACACGTGTATCACAAACGGAACGCTAATTCCATGGTCGCTAACCATCACAAATTGAGCCGAAGCTCCACAAACGGCCCGAAGACCATGGGTTGCTACCCCATCACAAATTAAGTCGAAACTCCACAAAACGGGGTTTAGTCTCCCTCGCAGACAAAGAGACATCGTACATTGCTAGTCTAAATCACAAAGATGATCGTCATGATCAGCGAGAAGTGTCGATTACACTAAGCTGGTAAATATATGAGTTTAGCTTCATGTCCCATAACCACTTGCTTAACTTGAATATTTACGAACAAACTATAAATCTCCACTAGAAAATTGTCACAAGAGGTTCAATCGAACAAGTTCAAGAATTAACCGACAAAGTAAACGCAAGCGTTTCATACCACTTGTTTTACTAAGCCGTTTAATTAGATTTCTCATACGAGTGAGGTAAAGGTTTGTATATACTAATAGATTGGAAAACGGTTTTATAAACGAATTTGGTATTAAAATAGTATTGAAATCGTTTGAGGAAAGAGTTTTGATATTTACTACTAGTATAGAAAACCTTTATATTTTTAAAGTGACAAATCACGAAGAAGATTGTAAGAACAATCAATCACAAAAAATTCACATACGAAGACGTGAATAAAATCCAACGAAATCGATAAAGGATCCATCGAAATGGATATTCAAAAATCCCTAAAAAGAGTCATCAAAGTCATAATAGATGATAACAACAAATAGGATTATCACGAATCGATTTAAATTGGAATTTCAATCCAAAAAGGCAAATTGGACTCAAACAGCAGGTTCAGTCGACTGAACAGAGTTTTCAGTCGACTGACCCTGTACCTGGAAATTTTCCAAGTTCAGGAAACTTTCTGTTTCCAGTTTCAGCCGACTGTGCAGAGTTTTTCAGTCGACTGAATCATGCCTGGAAACTCTCGGGTTTCAGGTTCAGTCGACTGAACAGAGTTTTCAGTCGACTGAATCATGCCTGGGCTGTTTTTCAGCCTTATTCAAATGAAGAGCAAACTCTTCCAAAATGCAACCGGACGAACATTGGCTCTAAGGGTTTATGCCAATCGGCGACCCGGCCCTATATGCTCCTCGATGCATCACCAAAAGCATGATCAAACATCCATAAAAGGATTTTCACACAAATTTGGTTTAAAAACCCAAAAATTGGAATATTCACAAAAACCAATCCAAATCAAGAGCAAATGCACATGAATAAGTGTTAGGAATTCATACCCAACAACCAAAGATAATTATAGTCATAGATGTGTGATAAAAATCTCACCTTTTCTCAAAATCAAACAAGAAGAAGCTTGAAAGCAAATGGAGAATCAACCTCTCTTCAACACAACCCAAATGAGCTTGAATCTATGCTAAAAAACAAGAACATTCCCAAAATTAGGTTTAGGAATTTCTGAAATTGGTAAGAGAACAAGTTGGAGAAGAAGAAGAGAAGCTTACAATGGGTTCTTCTTGAGTTTGGAGCTAGGAATTTGATTTGCAAGAGAAACTAGGGTTTTGGAGTTTTAATTTCCAATCTCTCCCACCATTAAAGCTAAGAAAACTGAAATGAGAAGAGAATGAGGGTGAGTGGGGAAGAGTGGCTCAGATTTGAGCATTAGTTAACATAGGGCTGAGCCCAAAAACCAAACCCAAAGTAAAAAGTAGCAGAAATCAACTTTCTCCAAACATATCGAAGCTTATACTCAAAAAGGTCGCAAACGGCATTTTAAACTCAATGGGAGTGGTCCCGAGTCCTAATTCGACCGTATGCAAAAAGTAGCTTTTCGGACTAAAATCCGACTAACGATAAAATATTTAAATAAAATATTTAAATATAAAATCGATAAATATGCGAGTTGTTACATACATACAAGTTCACCATCTACATCATTTAATTTATTTCATTATTTACAATCATAACCAAGTCAACCTACAATGTATTTCAATTAGTTTGAAATTACTCTAAATATTTATCAGTAGCGTTCAGACAACACCACTGATTTCATATTCAATATTAGCCAATTCTAATTGATTACATATAATTTCAACGTTCAATGCATTTCTTTATTTTTAGTTATAACTAATTATAACCTTAAAGTCACTTCAATTAATTGGAAATTAGATTAAAATAGTTAGCAATTACCTTATATTAACATTACTAACATTACATTCTAGTTATTCTTCTCCTTGTAACATCAATTTTTTTTTATTTCAATAAAAAATTATAAAATATTATTTAATTAATATTTTAATAATCGAAAATTATGGGTCGTTACACTCTCCCCTACTCAAAACTTTTCGTCCTCGAAAAGGAGGAAATTAGAAAAAGGAGAAAATAAGGAATCATTATATTTTATTCAAAGTATTCAATTTATAAAAAATTAATTTTCATAACTAATTAATTTAAATAGAATATACAATTAATTACAAGTAATTCTTCATATTCAAGTCTACCAAAGTTTGAAAATATTTCACTTTTCACAAAATTTCTTCTAAGTCTAAAATTTACGAAAAATTTCAGCAGAGTCTCCTTTGTACGGAGAGGTCGCGGAGAAATAATAATATCAATAATCATCATATATATATCATATTAAAAAAATAAACATCCCAAACCATGAGAAACAATATAATATTGCTAGAAACCTGTAATCCAAAAATATACCTATTAGTCGGGAAAAGAACGCTTAATTTATGAAACCAAAAGCAGTAGCTATTATTTCCATAAACTTGTTCTTCACTTGTAAAATCCAAAGAAGTTAATAATACGTGAAAAGAGATATATTTAAGTTGTTTCAATTAATAACAAACAAATCAACACAATATAATAATAGTCACATGCAAACAAACAACATGACCATCATATGTAACAAAGGAATCAATCATATGTCCATAGCAACCAAACTGATGATTTGTTCAGGTTCAGACATTTTTAGTCGTACAAGATGATAAATAGACTATTAAGTGTACCCTATGCTCAATAGCCTTAGATAAATACTTGATATATTATCTATACATCCTTATAGAGTTATAAGTATCCTTTCCTATCATCTCAAAAGCCAAAATAACCAATAATTTCAACACAATATTTAAGTTTATTCAATTGGCTTCTTTTTTACATCATTACTATTCTTTTTTTTCCTCATATAACGTCCTTTTCTTTTTCTTACATGTACATATATAAATTATTTCACAATATTAACTTACATACATAACATTTCTTGTTCATCAAAATTCTTATTTAGAAATAATTTCATTGAACGCTTCCATTACTTAAGTTTTACCTGTATAATATTCTATTAACATTTCAACTTATTAAACATTTTTGGTAAATATATGTGTTTTGAGAATGTAATTGAGTGTTATACAAGTTTATTTTATTCATGTTAGTTAACAAAATATTCAATGATTACATATTCTAAATTTTTATATCTTTTGATTTACAAGTTACAAATTTCCAATTTCTTATATATTTTATTCGTAAAATTCCATTCCTATTTATTTATTTAATTATTATTTATATAAAGGCCAATCACTTACATAATTTGTTTTCCATTAAAGATTTAAGCCATTAATGAATCATTTCACAAAATATTACTTAAGCTTCTACAGCCTTACTTAATTTTATACATTAATTTAGTTATAGAATAAAAATTTAAGTTTTTGGTGTTCGCCCTTGAAGAGAAAAGAAATACTTCAATATATCTAAAAATTCAATTAAAACATTTAACCTCATTCACTTAGTAGGAATCTAAGATAAATTTAAAACATCTTTATAGCATTATGCAAGGACTTCCCCAAAGTTTAAACAATGTTAGAAATTTGTATCAAAAATTTATATTAAAACATTATGATAATATTTTAAAAATAAAGTTGCTCAAATCTGATAATTTATTAGACTCAATATTCCAAAATAAGTATAAACTCTAGATTATTAAAGTGAAACTAATAGCATACTCAAATCTTGCACTAAATATCTAAATAAAAGTATAAATTTTCATAGATTCATGATTAATTTTACACACTTGGTTTAAAATGAATATTCAAATCATGGGAAAAACATTTATCATGGTTTAATACAAAATTCAAATAGTAACTAAACCTATAAATTTACTACTAGTACTTCGAAATCAAGTAATTATTTAAAACCATACTTCCAAAGTTGAGATTCTAATTTATTTTCCAAGTATATTTAAAACTTCGCAAATCATTTTTTCCATTTATATAATATATCTTCAAATTATACATTCAAAGAAACTTATAAAAAAATTTACAAAAAAAAAATTCATTTGAAAAATTCATTTGCAAATCAATCATCTTTAATGTTTTAATACTTTACAAAAAAAAATTCTATAAATTTTCTTGCTTCATACAGTAATTTTAAATAACATCTTTTTAAATATATGTAAATTATTTGAAAACAATTACATATATCATTACTTATATTTAAAAAGAATCTATTGAAAACCTTAAATCCATTATGTTTAAATTTTTTTAGTTTTAAATCTCAAAATTCCTTTAAACATCATTAATAAATCAATAATCATTAACTTTAAAATGTTTTATTTAATTAATAACTTCTGACAATATTTAGAACACTAATAATTTACTACTAAACCATGTTGTACATAAATAAACAATATTTAAACATTTTAAAGTATTTAGAAAGGAAAAATGATCAAAATATCTTTTATATAATACTTTATCAAAATACTTTTATAACTCGATGTTTTAACAGATTTATCCTTGTTCTTGCAGACTCTGGTCATGTGTTGATCAGCGCATGGCTAGAATTCTCCAAGTACTTAGCAGACCTGTTTCAACATCCAATGAAAATACTTAAAATCATTGAAAATAGATATGGAAAGTACGTTCCCCCATGGATTGCAGTTACGCAATGGTTATGCCGCTATCCCAGCGGAATCAATTGTAGCTGTAGGCATCTCACCCCTCGATTTACGCTATCCAATAATATCAAATGAATATAATAAGTGACCCACCAAAGGGATCCGATAATGACCCACCAAAGGGATCCGATAATGACCCATCCGATAATGACCCATGAAAGGGATCCGATAAACGACCCACCAAAGGGATCCAACAAATGACCCACCAAAGGGGTCCGATGGAAGGTACTTCCCATATCATTTATTTCAAAATATATCATACCATATATAGTCACCATTCAGAATCATAGCTTCAAATATCGCACTTATATAAATTCCATCATATATAAGATTTCATTTTCAGATAGAGTATTTTCCAAAATCAATAGTCTCAAATATATCAAATCATTCTTATATAAATTTGTTAGATATAAGATTTATCTCTTCAGATCAAAAACCTTCCAAAATCAACATTTTTAAAAATCACCTTATACTTATATAAAGTCTGTCTTATGCAAGAATAAAATTTTTTGCAAATCAATTACGCTGCATAAAGATCCATATGGAATTGAACATTTTTGCTTTGCAAAAGGTTTTGAATTTAGAATAGTTCTTTTTTTATATACAATCATTTTGTGAAATAGTTTGGTATATAAAATGGTTGTGGAAAATAGTTTGTAAAGAAAATAGTTTGTAAAATAGTTTGAAAATAAAATAGTTTGTAAAATAGTTTGAAAATAAAATAGTTTGTAAAATAGTCTGTATAAGAAAAATTAAAGAAAATAGTTTGTATAAGGAAAATAAAAGAAAGTAGTTTGAAAAATGGTTTTAAATTAATAGTAGTTTTTCATAAAAGAAAATCTCAATTTAAATTACAAAGATATCCAACCCAACAACTTTCAATTTCAATGCCAAAGCATATCAATAATATTAGAACATAAGATGTACACATGTCATCATTTCGCAACATTACATTCGATCGTTCGCTCGATCACACAAGTTCGCTTTCGAACTAGTATTGTCCATTCAACTTCCCTAATGCGGACTTCGATATGGTTTCTTGACTAGAAACCATCATTCTCCTTGCATAGCCATATACTATGATAGAGAACTCTAGAATCAAACCAAAAATCCATATCAATATTCACCATCAAGAATCGAATGAAAAATTCTAATGCGAAATGGTGTAATTCACTTCAAACTTACGTACTCAAATCCGGATCAGATAATTATGCGAATAAAATAATATACGCACAACTTACGTATTTATTTCAATTTGATTCATCACAATTATACTTCAACTAAATTCGTTATTAATCTCATTGATTAATGAAAGTATCATTTCATACTTTAATATTTGTTTCACATAATTTCTCCATTTAACATATAACATTAATTTATTCATTCTCATAATATTGCTTATATTTTTCTTCAATTTAAATTACATTCATTCCACATGTAATATTTCTCATTTGATATTACATTTATTACCAAATCATTTCATAAGGAATTTTCTTAAGTTTATAACCAAATTATAAAAATATAATTCCTTTTTATAAGACATTGTTCAGGTTTAAAGTTATCACAACTTTATTTATAACCATTTATTATAACATCCATTTATTTCATAACAATTTACAAGTAATGGTTTTATTTATAATCAATTCACATTAAATTCATACTAATTCAGAAGGTTTTGATTATCCAAAATATCCAAATATTTCATTTTTCAATAGTTGAACTACGGTCAAAAACAACAAAATTCACAACAAAAATAATTAGTCAATGCTTTTAAACCGATAAAACGCAACTAATCAACAATAAATGATAATAACTAAATATTACCATTTCATAAATCAAACACATTACAAATAACTATATTATTATAAAAATTTAATCCTCTGCATATCATATAATATTAGGAAAAAAAATTCATTTCAAAACTTATATAAAACACTTTTATAAAACTAACAAATACACGCTCTCATATAAACACTTAGACAACTCATTCTAGGGTATTACTACCCTATCTCTAATGAGTTAATCCCAACAGGCTAAGGTATGTCTAAACCAAAGCTCTGATACCAACTGTAACATCCTACCCTTTTGGATGATTTAAATCGACAATAAACCACACATGTCAACTAAAATCATTCAAAAGGTAAGACTGTTAATGGGGTAAATAAGAAAATAATAGAAAAGAAGGAAAGATAAAACATAGAATCTCACAGCGGAATGACAAAATATACAAATCAAATAAACAGTTCATGAAGCTGTTTTACAAATAACATTTGATTACACCTTTACAATACAAATCAGAGTTATACATACAGTAGAAATAAATAAATAATGCAGCGTAACACATGATGTAGTGGAATAATTAATAATAAATAGTAGACTCGTCTCCGTCTTCATCCTCCAAAATATAATGGTCTTCAATACACTAAAAAAAGCTCAGACTGACCCGAGCGTAATAAAAAGACAAAACACTTGAGTCAGGACTAAAAGATCTTATGTAAGTCAAATTAAAATAAGTAGAATAGAAATATTACTATAATGGATTCAGAGATGTATAACAGGAATTTCATCTCCTATCAAGTGTACAATGTTGATTTAATTATTTAAAAGATTTCAAATGATTCAAAAATACCAATCTTAATCATTTTAATTAAAATAGATCCGAATTTTAAATTTAAAACTTAAATCTTTCAAATAATTCAATTCTAATAAATAATCCAAATTTAAGAAATTACACGGTTATATGTCATTTCAACCAGTATCCAAATCAAAATTTCCAAATCAATGGAAACCTGTAACAACCCTGTATTTTCTGATTATTGTAATTGTATATTTTAATTATTTTAATTTAAATTCCTAATTTAAAAACTTTATTTTATTTATTAAAATTAATATATTTTGTTAATTTAAATATAAATGTTGATTTTGATGTGGATTAGAATTTCAAACATGCATAAATTGAATATTTCCAGGAAATGTTGATTTTGGTCAAAATAGTCAAACTTTGACTTTTAACTTAAAAATTTAAAAGTTTGAAATTTTAAATTTTATCTTTTATTATGAAAATAGATTTAATAACTTGAACATTGCTTTTTGTTTCGTGGAAAACGGAGTTAAACTGCAAAAGATATGTACATTTCAATTTTGAGTATAAATTGTTTATTTTGCAATTTTGTTATTTTAAATTGTATAAATTTTATTTTTCTTTGTCATATTTTATTTTAATATGTTTTAATATGTTATATTATGTATATTTTGACTTTTAAATATTTTTGAAATGATAATAGAATTTTTCTAAAATTTACTATGATGATTTCCAATTTTTAAAAGGCTGTTTTCCTTTTTCTGCTATTTTCTTCATCTAAACTATATTTAAATTAAAATTTATTTATTTATTTTTGTGATTTCCTTTTTATTTTGTGTTCTTATCTTTATTTATAAATATTTTTAAGTACATAAAAATTTTTCCAAGTTCATTGCACTTATTTTTCATATTTTCAAGACTAGTTGCAAATTTTGCTGTTTTATTTAATTAAACCATATATAATTAATAATTAATTAATTTATTTTTGTTTATTTACTATATTTTCGTATTTTAACTTAATTTATATATGTTTTTCAGTTATATAAAAATTTAAAAAGAAATAATGAATATATGAAGAGTTTGAGATCTTTTGTATGCTTAGTCCTTTTGCATTCCGACCTTTCACTTTCCAAACTCCATTCATCAATGCTTTGGCCGTACCCTACTCCATCTTTCAGCCACATTCCTCACTCTTTATCACGAAAATTTTATCATCTTTCTTGAGAAAAAAACTCATGGCCATTTGTTTTACAAAAATTTGGTAAATTCTATCATCTTTCTTCTTGTTTTTATGATTTTCCTATTGATTTTTTGCATTGATCCTTCTTGTGTTTTGCTAGGCCTAGCCTCTACCACCACCACTACCATCCTCTCCACCATCATCTCCAGCAGCTCATAAGCCTCTCCTCTGACCAAGACAGTAGCCATGACCATCCGTTGATGTTGCACCACAAAATTTGCACAAAAGTTCCACCAAACTAGCCTAGCCAGACCCTTAAGGCCATAGCCTTCATTTTTAACCTAAACCACCTCCATGGCCGCCACCACCAGTCCCTCCACCACCTCTGGCCGCCACTCCATCCACCACCTGACCATCCCCTTGCATGACCAAGCCCAAGCCATGGTAGGCCGAACCTATAGTTGCACCAAAAATCCACTTAATTGCCTTGACTTTTGTATTTCTCATGTCACAACTTCCACTCCTTCATATCCAAGTTAGGCCGAGCCATATGAACCCATATTGACCCAAACCTGAGCCATGTTGGCATCTAGGCTGAGCCTAGTATGATGAGAGCAATCCCATTTGATCATGTGACAAGCTTATGTTGTCGTGTGCAAGTCTTTTGCTTCTAAGGTTTGGTCATCTCTCTTGTTTTGCAACTGTTTTGCAAACTAAAGTTGTTGATTATATTTGTATGTCGATATCTATGTTTGTGCTTATGTATGTTATATTTTGTGTTGTTTACAAGGGTCTCCATCAATTCAAATCAAATCGTACTTGTCGTGCCTTTGGAATCGCTCTTGTGTGTGTTGTTTGTCTCTAGCTTCGTAAAAGGTGAGTCTTTCTCACTCTGACATTTATACTTATGAAATAGTGAATTGATGACAAGTGTTTAGTAATATAAAATATTATGCAAGTTAATGATGATCATATGATATGCTATGCCATGTTATTACCATGTTAAAACTGTTAATTATCACCTGACATGTGATATATGACATTATATTGTGACACTGACATTGTTTATATTGTTTATGCATACATTCACACTACAAGTTCCCTGTTAGAATAGAATCACTATGGGTTGAAATGATACATACCCAAACGAACTTTAGATTAGGGAAAAATTGTTATGGGCTGAAATGATAGGCCTGAGCGATTTTATTGTATTTTATTTGACTTGGGATTGCGGGTTTGAAATGATAGAACCCGGGTTTTCTTTGTAAACTGCGGATTGAAATGATATATATCCGTATCACTTGATCTAGGTTAGAAAATTTTATATACAGACCCCGTGGTATATTTTTAAATGATTTTTATTAAAATATGTATTTTTAAAAGTATGAAATTTTGATTTAAAAATATATATTTTATGGTTTTAAGAAAATTAAATATTAAGTCTTGAAATTGTGAATTTGAGTATGTAAATGTGAAATAATTGAGATTTTAGACTTTAAATTTTATTTTAAAATGTAAATAAATAATGGAAATTAAATTTAAAGTTTTAAAATTATATTTGAAGTAAAATTTTAAGTTTTATTTAATTTATATGTTAATAAACAGTGAATTTTGACTTAATAAATGAATGGAGTTTTTAAATTGAATATTTGATCTAAAAATTTTGTTGTGTTAAATCATGTGTTAAAATGATTTTAAATGTGAAATTTTGAAGTCTAGAAATATGATTTTTAAGTTATAATAAAAATTTGGAGTTTTTTTTTTTTTTTTGAAAAGCTAAAATGAAATCTGGAATTCATAGCATTTTCAAAATGTTGTAGTCTTTTGACAGCATTTTTAAATGCTATTGTTTTGAATCTAACAATGTTTGAAATAACTAAATATCTATTACGACATTTTATAAATACCGTTATTCTTGAACTAAACCATTTTTGGAAGCTATAAGCTACGATAGCACTTTATAAATGCTGTCGTTGCTATAATTTGACAATGTTTGAAATATTATAGTTTTAATACTGTTTGAGTTATATTTTAAAGTGTTAAATGATTTAAATTTTGGAAATTGATTAATTGTGAAATTTAATAAGTTTTGAATATATTTTAATATTTAAATTTGAATTTGAATTTAAGTAAGGTTTACTTGGTTATGTGTTAAATGGAATGAAATGTAATGAGATAAATGAATTTTGAATGGAATTTTTAATGTATTTTGTAATGATACTTGAAATAACAAATGAATGACTTATTTGATTTAAAAATGATATTTAAATTTGAGTATTTGAATTTGAATTCAAATAATGATTTGATAATAAGGTTTGGAAATGATTTGATCTTTATTTTGATAAAGAATATGAATTAGAATGATATGTACTTTTGATAAATGAATATTTGAAGTTTATATTGGTATGAAAGGATATTTAGTTTAATTGTAAATTGAGTTTATTTAAATAGTATTGGATTTATGAAATGAATATTTCAAAACTAAGTAATAATGAAACTAGATTTGAGATATATGAAATTATAAAATTTAGTTTTGAAATGCGGGATATTAAAGCTTTGAGATTTATTAAAAATTGAATAGTTTAATTTATGGATCAAATCTATATTTGAAAATGATATGATTTGAAATGGTTATTGGGAAATTTAATTGAAACTGATGGTTTGAATTGAATTAAGTTGGAAATTGAAAATTTGGGATTAATTGAATGAATTGTAAAATGTAAAGAATTAAATGAATATCCCATGATTTCAAATGTATGATTTTGAAATGTTATGATTTTCAAAGTGTAATTGTTTCAAGTATTTTTGGTTTCGAAAGAGTTATACTTTGAAAATATTATGATTTTGAAATGAATATATGTTTGAAATTTTTTTGGTTTTGAAGTATAAACTATTTTGATTGAATAAATAGTTTTGAAATAAAAATGGTTTTGGTTTCGAAGTATAAACTATTTTGATTGAATAAATAGTTTTGAAATGAAATGATTTGATCTTTTTAAAGTATAAACTATTTTGAAATGACCACGGCGTTATAATAACGTTTGGTTGTTAAAGAGACCGGGATCGAAAGTTGTCATACTCTCTGCCAACTCCGAAAACCACTTTAACAACCGTGTAAGCGGTGGAGATTCCAGAATGAAGTAGGATGGTGGCGACGTTCTTGAGGTATATTACGTGGACCCAACTCCCGTGAGTTAGCATAAGGTGGCTAAAACAGGAGCGATCTCGGGCCAAGTGAGGTCATTCCTCCTATCGGACACATTCCTTCGATACTATACTCTTACTGGTGATTGATTAGATGGCCATCCTCCGATTTTGATATGGGAGTGTGTTCCGAGGTGGGCGTATGTGGCTGCTGCGTTACCACCAGCCCGTGTGCGTAATTGGCATATCTGCCCTGGCATTGCCTTGTGTGCCGTGTCACCTACCATACCGAGCCTTTACTACGAGTTTGTTTTTCTCCCGTAGCCCGTGTGGTATCCTCTGACAGTCACCCGGAGTGGAGATGACATGATATTGGATGGACTACTGGGACTATTATGTGTGAAGGGTGATATGGGTAGCCCGGAACGCAATTTAAAAGTATGTTTATTTTACTGTAGACACTATTATAATAGCGCAATATTACTACATAGTAAATAGTTTAACGGATCCTTAAAGGATGGGCGATCCCAAACATCCTTTAAGTTACTGATGCATTTTTGTTACTGTTCACTTGAGTTGATTTACAGTTCATAAGTAGTTATGTCCTGACTCGAGTGTTTTGTGTTTTGCTTTACGCTCGAGTCAGATTGAGTGAGTTAGCATTCAAGATTCACCTTTGGAGCTGGAGCTTTCCTTGAAGATCTAGCCATCTATTTTTCTTTTTGTATCCAGTGATTTCAGTGATGTATTCTGATTTATACCTGATGTATCTTGTTACTCTTCTGTTGTATCTTGTTTAACTCTGATGTATCTTATTTTTATATAGTAGCTTCATGAACTACTATCTCTTTTACATCCGCTGCATTATTATTTACTCTGTGTCTGTGATTTGTGATTAATTATTTACTGTATATTCTGAGATTTGCCAAATTTTATTTACAACGCGGTATTTTGAGCAATTCAAGTCCGACATGTGCGGATGCGAATGGTTGAAAATATCGGGTCATTACAGTTGGTATCAGGGCTTTGGTAGCTCTAGGCAAAACTCAGTATATAGGGTAAATGTATTTACAGAATCACTTTCATTCAAGTTTAAACCACTTCCTTTTTGACTCAATTCCTTTGAATTTTGGAACATTCCCTGTGGTTCCAAAATCCATTCGTGTCCCTCACTATTTATCTTCTTTTGTTTCTGGAGTATCCCATAACTCCACTTCAAAAGATCTTCATAATGAGTCGGCGGTCTCGCCAACCTCAAATTTATTTTTAAAGGGGGAAAACTCCTTTACAACAACATCGGTTCACCAGAGATTCTATATCCTCGGTTTAGATGCTAGTATCTCTTATAATTTCGAACTCTACATCTTGAGATCGAATGTCGATTTACCCAAGAAATCCACATCGGTCTTATTCTTTAAGTCACAGTTGACCCGGTTAAGGTTGCCCGCGATTTATATAAGCTTATCCATCTTTCTATTCTGTTATTTAATTATCTCATCTTTGTTTCCAACTTATCTTCAAATAATTCTTGAAGTGTACTTGTAAACAAATATTTAAAATGTTTTATATATTGTGTTGTTTGAGTTGTTGATGTTGATTTGGGTTTCTAATCGATTCGTCTGATCAACGCTATCGATAAGATTTCCAAAACACTTGAACAGAGCAAACTGACACAATATGTTTTTAAAATTTAGTAATGAAATAAATTTTGTGAAATAAATTTTGTAACTATATTATAAATATTTATCTGGATTTTATTTGAATTGGTTGTTAAGAAATAATATTTGATTTTATATATCATTTTCTATTGTTTCATATATCTAATTGAACTATAAAACATGGTTATAAATTTATTTGGAAATTTAAAATGAATGTAAAACAAGAATTTGAGAATTTAATTTCCGATGGATTTCAAACTTTGTGTTCAAAGTTTTAAAGGATATATTATTTAAAGTATTTTTGAATAGAAATTTGTTCCCAAAGAATTTTAAATTTAAATTTAGTGCTCTTCTCTTTGTCGTTGGAAAATAATTTCGGTGATGACTGCAGCATCATCGACGTTCATTTTCGAGTTTCGAAGTGAAGAGACCATTCTGTAGTCTTGCTACATTTTGTTTTGGGAAAATTTAATTGATTTTAATTTCTAAAATAAGAATGGATTTATAACATATGCTGATATATGATTTAAATTTGAATGGATATATATATATATATATATATATATATATAGTATATGAGCATTTATTTATCTCTAAATAGTTTGGAATTTATCGGAAATTTAATTCCTAAATTTTTTCTTCAAAGATAATTTCTAAGTATAATTTCAAGATTCGGATTAATATTCAAGCTTGAAATAATTGAATTAGAAGTTTTATTTGTATACTACACAATTTCATTCCAATATAACTTACCTTAATTTTCAGAAGTTGAATATGTAATTGGATAATATACAATATAAAAAAAAGATTTTATAAATAAAATTTGAGTGGTTATTATAAATGTTATATACTTAAATTTAAGTTATAAAAGGATTAACAGAGGTAAATAAAGAAAAAGTGTAATGGAATAATTTACAATATAAAATGATGATAAAGGAACAAAGAATAAATTTAAGGAAGTTGCAATGAGTGTAAATATATTTAACATAGGTGATAAAATATATTGAGAGGAATAAATTTAATTTTAATTAGTAGTGAAGAAGAATTAAATTTTATTTGGTACATTTTGAGTATAATAAAAGATTTTTCAAATACATGATTTTAGGGATTTGTTAATTTAAGATAATTGGATGATAAGATAATGACATTAGAGACGCTTAAGATTTATTTGACTTATGTAAAATTAATTTTCAGTTTAAGTTGAAATTTTATGATTTCAAATTTATTATCTTATTTTGTTTTTCAAACTATCTTTTGGTTGTCCTAATTTCCCTTGTCTTGCTACAGAATGAGAGGTTATTGCTTATACTAGTCTGTTTAGAAATCTTTCTATAATATTTAATAATCTTTGGTACTCATCTTTGAATCTAAGCACTGCTTGCCATCCACAGACCGTCGGTTAAACGGGAAGGGTGAATCAGATTCTAAAAGATTTTTTTTCATGCTTGTGTTCTTGATTCTGGAGGATGTTGGAAAGATCATCTCCACCTTGTTAAACTTACCTATAGCAACAGTTATCAGGTATAATTTTAATCTTCTTGTCATCTTGTCTTAATACTATTTCATTCAATCTTTTTCTGGGCTTTCCCGTACCTCATTCCTTTTCGGGGACGAAAAGTTTTGAATGGGGGAGAGTGTAACAACCCTGTATTTTCTGATTATTGTAATTGTATATTTTAATTATTTTAATTTAAATTCCTAATTTAAAAACTTTATTTTATTTATTAAAATTAATATATTTTGTTAATTTAAATATAAATGTTGATTTTGATGTGGATTAGAATTTCAAACATGCATAAATTGAATATTTCCAGGAAATGTTGATTTTGGTCAAAATAGTCAAATTTTGACTTTTAACTTAAAAATTTAAAAGTTTGAAATTTTAAATTTTATCTTTTATTATGAAAATAGATTTAATAACTTGAACATTGCTTTTTGTTTCGTGGAAAACGGAGTTAAACTGCAAAAGATACGTACATTTCAATTTTGAGTATAAATTGTTTATTTTGCAATTTTGTTATTTTAAATTGCATAAATTTTATTTTTCTTTG
Source organism: Allium cepa (assembly GCA_030765085.1). Taxonomy (NCBI): domain Eukaryota; kingdom Viridiplantae; phylum Streptophyta; class Magnoliopsida; order Asparagales; family Amaryllidaceae; genus Allium; species Allium cepa. The sequence continues at coordinate 79,597,384 of CM060946.1, forward strand.
TCATATTTTATTTTAATATGTTTTAATGTGTTATATTATGTATATTTTTACTTTTAAATATTTTTGAAATGATAATAGAATTTTTCTAAAATTTACTATGATGATTTCCTATTTTTAAAAGGCTGTTTTCCTTTTTCTGCTATTTTCTTCATCTAAACTATATTTAAATTAAAATTTATTTATTTATTTTTGTGATTTCCTTTTTATTTTGTGTTCTTATCTTTATTTATAAATATTTTTAAGTACATAAAAATTTTCCCAAGTTCATTGCACTTATTTTTCATATTTTCAAGACTAGTTGCAAATTTTGCTGTTTTATTTAATTAAACTATATATAATTAATAATTAATTAATTTATTTTTGTTTATCTACTATATTTTCGTATTTTAACTTAATTTATATATGTTTTTCAGTTATATAAAAATTTAAAAAGAAATAATGAATATATGAAGAGTTTGAGATCTTTTGTATGCTTAGTCCTTTTGCATTCCGACCTTTCACTTTCCAAACTCCATTCATCAATGCTTTGGCCGTACCCTACTCCATCTTTCAGCCACATTCCTCACTCTTCCTCACGAAAATTTTATCATCTTTATTGAGAAAAAAACTCATGGCCATTTGTTTTACAAAAATTTGGTAAATTCTATCATCTTTCTTCTTGTTTTTATGATTTTCCTATTGATTTTTTGCATTGATCCTTCTTGTGTTTTGCTAGGCCTAGCCTCTACCACCACCACTACCATCCTCTCTACCATCATCTCCAGCAGCTCATAAGCCTCTCCTCTGACCAAGACAGTAGCCATGACCATCCGTTGATGTTGCACCACAAAATTTGCACAAAAGTTCCACCAAACTAGCCTAGCCAAACCCTTAAGGCCATAGCCTTCATTTTTAACCTAAACCACCTCCATGGCCGCCACCACCAGTCCCTCCACCACCTCTGGCCGCCACTCCATCCACCACCTGACCATCCCCTTGCATGACCAAGCCCAAGCCATGGTAGGCCGAACCTATAGTTGCACCAAAAATCCACTTAATTGCCTTGACTTTTGTATTTCTCATGTCACAACTTCCACTCCTTCATATCCAAGTTAGGCCGAGCCATATGAACCCATATTGACCCAAACCTGAGCCATGTTGGCATCTAGGCTGAGCCTAGTATAATGAGAGCAAGCCCATTTGATCATGTGACAAGCTTATGTTGTCGTGTGCAAGTCTTTTGCTTCTAAGGTTTGGTCATCTCTCTTGTTTTGCAACTGTTCTGCAAACTAAAGTTGTTGATTATATTTGTATGTCGATATCTATGTTTGTGCTTATGTATGTTATATTTTGTGTTGTTTACAAGGGTCTCCATCAATTCAAATCAAATCGTGCTTGTCGTGCCTTTGGAATCGCTCTTGTGTGTGTTGTTTGTCTCTAGCTTCGTAAAAGGTGAGTCTTTCTCACTCTGACATTTATACTTATGAAATAGTGAATTGATGACAAGTGTTTAGTAATATAAAATATTATGCAAGTTAATGATGATCATATGATATGCTATGCCATGTTATTACCATGTTAAAACTGTTAATTATCACCTGACATGTGATATATGACATTATATTGTGACACTGACATTGTTTATATTGTTTATGCATACATTCACACTGCAAGTTCCCTGTTAGAATAGAATCACTATGGGTTGAAATGATACATACCCAAACGGACTTTAGATTAGGGAAAAATCGTTATGGGCTGAAATGATAGGCCTGAGCGATTTTTATTGTATTTTATTTGACTTGGGATTGCGGGTTTGAAATGATAGAACCCGGATTTTCTTTGTAAACTGCGGATTGAAATGATATATATCCGTATCACTTGACCTAGGTTAGAAAATTTTATATACAGACCCTGTGGTATATTTTTAAATGATTTTTATTAAAATATGTATTTTTAAAAGTATGAAATTTTGATTTAAAAATATATATTTTATGGTTTTAAGAAAATTAAATATTAAGTCTTGAAATTGTGAATTTGAGTATGTAAATGTGAAATAATTGAGATTTTAGACTTTAAATTTTATTTTAAAATGTAAATAAATAATGGAAATTAAATTTAAAGTTTTAAAATTATATTTGAAGTAAAATTTTAAGTTTTATTTAATTTATATGTTAATAAACAGTGAATTTTGACTTAATAAATGAATGGAGTTTTTAAATTGAATATTTGATCTAAAAATTTTGTTGTGTTAAATCATGTGTTAAAATGATTTTAAATGTGAAATTTTGAAGTCTAGAAATATGATTTTTAAGTTATAATAAATATTTGGAGTTTTATTATTTTTTTTGAAAAGCTAAAATGAAATCTGGAATTCATAGCATTTTCAAAATGTTGTAGTCTTTTGACAGCATTTTTAAATGCTATTGTTTTGAATCTAACAATGTTTGAAATAACTAAATATCTATTACGACATTTTATAAATGCCGTTATTGTTGAACTAAACCATTTTTGGAAGCTATAAGCTACGATAGCACTTTATAAATGCTGTCGTTGCTATAATTTGACAATGTTTGAAATGTTATAGTTTTAACACTGTTTGAGTTATATTTTAAAGTGTTAAATGATTTAAACTTTGGAAATTGATTAATTGTGAAATTTAAGAAGTTTTGAATATATTTTAATATTTAAATTTGAATTTTTAAGGAATTTAAATTTGAATTTGAATTTAAGTAAGGTTTACTTGGTTATGTGTTAAATGGAATGAAATGTAATGAGATAAATGAATTTTGAATGGAATTTTTAATGTATTTTGTAATGATACTTGAAATAACAAATGAATGACTTATTTGATTTAAAAATGATATTTAAATTTGAGTATTTGAATTTGAATTCAAATAATGATTTGATAATAAGGTTTGGAAATGATTTGATCTTCATTTTGATAAAGAATATGAATTAGAATGATATGTACTTTTGATAAATGAATATTTGAAGTTTATATTGGTATGAAAGGATATTTAGTTTAATTGTGTTGAGTTTATTTAAATAGTATTTGATTTATGAAATGAATATTTCAAAACTAAGTAATAATGAAACTAGATTTGAGATATATGAAATTATAAAATTTAGTTTTGAAATGCGGGATATTAAAGCTTTGAAATTTATTAAAAATTGAATAGTTTAATTTGTGGATCAAATCTATATTTGAAAATGATATGATTTGAAATGGTTATTGGGAAATTTAATTGAAACTGATGGTTTGAATTGAATTAAGTTGGAAATTGAAAATTTGGGATTAATTGAATGAATTGTAAAATGTAAAGAATTAAATGAATATCCCATGATTTCAAATGTATGATTTTGAAATGTTATGATTTTCAAAGTGTAATTGTTTCAAGTATTTTTGGTTTCGAAAGAGTTATACTTTGAAAATATTATGATTTTGAAATGAATATATGTTTGAAATGTTTTTGGTTTTGAAGTATAAACTATTTTGATTGAATAAATAGTTTTGAAATAAAAATGGTTTTGGTTTCGAAGTATAAACTATTTTGAAAGAAATATAGTTTGAAATGAAATGATTTGATCTTTTTAAAGTATAAACTATTTTGAAATGACCACGGCGTTATAATAACGTTTGGTTGTTAAAGAGACCGGGATCGGAAGTTGTCATACTCTCTGCCAACTCCGAAAACCACTTTAACAACCGTGTACGCGGTGGAGATTCCAGAATGAAGTAGGATGGTGGCGACGTTCTTGAGGTATATTACGTGGACCCAACTCCCGTGAGTTAGCATAAGGTGGCTAAAACAGGAGCGATCTCGGGCCAAGTGAGGTCATTCCTCCTATCGGACACATTCCTTCGATACTATACTCTTACTGGTGATTGATTAGATGGCCATCCTCTGATTTTGATATGGGAGTGTGTTCCGAGGTGGGCGTATGTGGCTGCTGCGTTACCACCAGCCTGTGTGCGTAATTGGTATATCTACCCTGGCATTGCCTTGTGTGCCGTGTCACCTACCATACCGAGCCTTTACTACGAGTTTGTTTTTCTCCCGTAGCCCGTGTGGTATCCTCTGACAATCACCCGGAGTGGAGATGGCATGATATTGGATGGACTACTGGGACTATTATGTGTGAATGGTGATATGGGTAGCCGAGAACGCTATTTAAAAGTATGTTTATTTTACTGTAGACACTATTATAATAACGCAATATTACTACATAGTAAAAAGTTTAACGGATCCTTAAAGGATGGGCCATCCCAAGCATCCTTTAAGTTACTGATGCATTTTTGTTACTGTTCACTTGAGTTGATTTACAGTTCATAAGTATTTATGTCCTGACTCGAGTGTTTTGTGTTTTGCTTTACGCTCGAGTCAGATTGAGTGAGTTAGCATTCAAGATTCACCTTTGGAGCTGGAGCTTTCCTTGAAGATCTAGCCATCTATTTTGCTTTTTGTATCCAGTGATTTCAGTGATGTATTCTGATTTATACCTGATGTATCTTGTTACTCTTTTGTTGTATCTTGTTTAACTCTGATGTATCTTATTTTTATATAGTAGCTTCATGAACTACTATCTCTTTTACTTCCGCTGCATTATTATTTACTCTGTGTCTGTGATTAATTATTTACTGTATATTCTGAGATTTGCCAAATTTTATTTACAACGCGGTATTTTGAGCAATTCAAGTCCGACATGTGCGGATGCGAATGGTTGAAAATATCGGGTCGTTACAAAACCGCTCGAGTTATCATTTCAATCCATAGTGGTAACAAAGATATATACTTAAATAAACACCAATCATCCAAAATGACAACCAATAACATCCATCACAATCCAACATCCAAATCAGCCAATAAATCACAACAATCAATTGATTATCGTTATCAGGTGTATAACTTGCAATTTATATTCATTATTAAATAAATGGCAAATTCAATTCAATATAAATTCAAATTTAACTTAAATGACAATCTAATAATACCAAAAGCAATTAATAAATTTCTAATCACATTATAAATTTAATTTAACTAGCATAAGATAATCTAGTATTCGTGAGTGGGTCAAAACACTCACCTTTGATATTTAGAACGCAAAAATCCAAACGAAGATGCCTTTTCCAATAGTCTCCAAACTCAGCCAAACCTATTTTATGTTATTAGGAATTCCAATACGAGTCCAAGGGAAGAAACTACGCATGTATCAAAGCTCGTATGAGGAAGATATTCAGGTTATAAGGATATAAAATAAAATAAAATACATACATATTTAATTCTTAAAATAAGAAACTTTAATAACTCACGTTTTCAAATTTGATGTACCCAAAACAAAGGCAAGAAGTGGAAAGCCAAAACCATTAAGGCTAATTCTCATTGTTCAATTTTTTTGAAGGCTTCTTGCAAAAGAAGGCAAGGTGATGAGGAAAGATACGGATGTGGTTAAGGAAGAAATGGATGCTCACACTTTTTTATTCTTTTCTTTTTCTAAGCATAGCTTCAGTAAAATGAATTGGCAGAAATTAAGTAGAGGTATAAAGCTATGTTGACATTGAGACTTTGAGGGAAACAAATAGAGGTCTGATGTTTGAAAAATAAGGAATTTCTAGGGGAAAGAATGATATATGATATAAAACAAAAGAAGAAAGGGAAGTGACAAATGAAATATGTATGGAAGGGACAAATAAAACAAAACTGTATGATCTAAGTAGATGCTTTGGGAAATAAATAAACAAAACGGAAGAATAAGAACGGATATAAATTCACGTTTCAATTACATCAAAGAATTGCAATAAAACCAAATGTGGAAATGGTGGCAGGTGTATTGAATAATAAGGAAATGAAGGGACCACTTAGGATCTAGTTAATTGCATGATCCACTCAATTAAATATATTATCACTGAATATACCCTTTTTCACACTCGTTTACACATAATTAACATATAGTAAATAAATTTGAATACAATAACCAGTGTAACGTTACAAAAAAATAAAAGATGATCTAGAACTCAAATTCAAGTTTTTTTTTCTTTCAAAATAATGTTTTTCTCGTAGGGGAATTGCACAACCTAAAAAGTCAATTAAATTTAAACTTCAAGATTAGTGTTAAAATAACTTATATACAGCCTCAAATGTATACTTAATGGCTGTAAAATATTGTTTTAAAATTCATTTTTTTCTTCTTTATATAGAATTATTTTTACCTTCAAAAATGAAAATGTTCGTTTTATTTTCATTAAAATGTTCTTTTTAATTTTTTTACAATAATGTATGTTTCTTTCGTTAAATCCAAAAATTAATATTAATGTTTCTTTTTTTTTAAAATTGAAAGATCCCGAATCGACATAATTGTAATTAATTTCAAAATTACACTTATAACGGATTATAACAAACGTACATTTCTTTCATTAAACGCCATTAATTTCAAATAAATTCTCTTTCCCTTTTATTAGAAGATTCCAAGTCAAATTAACGGCAATAAATTCATTAATTAATTTAAATTCCAACATATACTTATTTTTTTTTAATCTTATTATTCAATCAATTATCATATTATATATGTACTTAACGTTGGTTTACCATTTCATTACCTCAATCTTCTATATTTGCCACTTTAGTTCATATTAACTGTAGTAGGTAATTAGATTAACTGCAATTGATTTTCAATTTAATTTCAATGGATTAAATAAATAGGTGATGAATGACAAATGTTACCTTTTACTTACTTAATCGCATTTACAAGATTATTATTAACAACAAATGTTATGACTACTTACACAATCCTGATTATACTCAATTGTCCATTAATTTCATATAATTTCCCCTTTTATATAACATTTAATTCATTTCCTTATTTCAACTTATCATCAAATAACGTTACATTATTTTAATCACTAACATACAATTCCAACATTAAACCCAACATTCAATTGCCTTAATTCAATTAATTACCCATTCAATATTAAAACGATAAATTAATGAGAAAATAGTTATACAATCGTTTATAATAATAATTCATACCCCTTATCTTATTCTTTACAACCAAGGGTTATAATTTGCTTACCCAAAAAGGTTTTATATTCAATATTAACCTATTTCAATTAATTACATACAAGTTCACCATCTACATCATTTAATTTATTTCATTATTTGCAATCATAACCAAGTCAACCTACAATGTATTTCAATTAGTTTGAAATTACTCTAAATATTTATCAGTAGCATTCAGACAACACCACTGATTTCATATTCAATATTAGCCAATTCTAATTGATTACATATAATTTCAACGTTCAATGCATTTCTTTATTTTTAGTTATAACTAATTATAACCTTAAAGTCACTTCAATTAATTGGAAATTAGATTAAAATAGTTAGCAATTACCTTATATTAACATTACTAACATTACATTCTAGTTATTCTTCTCCTTGTAACATCAATATTTTTTTTAGTTTTATTTCAATATAAAATTATAAAATATTATTTAATTAATATTTTAATAATCGTAAATTATGGGTCGTTACATAAACTATTTAAAATGGATGTCAAAAGTGCTTTTTTAAATGGATTTATTAAAGAAAACATATATGTTGAACAACCCCCATTGTTTTTCACAAAAAATATCCCGACTATGTTTTTAAATTACAAAAAGCCTTGTATGGTTTTAAACAAGCCCCCCCATGCCTAGTACGAATGTCTTAAAAATCATTTAACTACATCTGGTTTTAAAAGGTAAAGTCGATACAACTTTATTTATTAAAAGAGAAAATGACTATATTTTAGTTGTACAAATTTACGTATACGATATTATTTTTCGTTCAACTAACGAAAATCTTTATAATCAATTCTCAAATATTACGAAAACTGAATTTGAAATGTCTCACATGGGAGAATTAAATTTCTTCTTATGTTTACAAATAAAACAACGTGAAAATGATATTTTTATTCATCAATAAAAATATTGTAACGATCTATTACGTCATTTTGAAATGGACAAAATTTCAAGCAAATCAACACCGATGAATACTAGTGTTCACTTAGAAAAAGATGATAACGGAAAAGATTTTGATGAAGAATTATATCGTAGTATGATTGGCTTACTCTATTTGACGGCTAGTCGACCCGACATTATGATGAGTGTATGTTTTTGTGCCCGATTTCAGGCAAAACCAAAAGAATATCACCATAGAGTTGTTAATGTGTCTTACGATATCTATCTAGTACTAGAGATTACAGTTTGTTTTACCCTAAGGGATCATCGTTTGAACTAGTGTCATACAGTGATGCAGATTTCGGTGGATGTAAAATAGATCGTAAGAGTACTAGTGGAACATGTCACTTTATCGGACAATCATTAGTTTCATGGTTTAGTAAAAAACAAAATTGTGTCTCCTTATCTACTTGCGAAGCCGATATATTTCAGTAGCTCTTGCATGTGCACAAGTGATATACATGCAACAAACACTTATGGATTTTGGCAAAGTTATCAATAAATCACCAATATATTGCGATAACACGAATGCAATAAATATATCAAAAAACCCTGTAAATCACTCACGTACTAAACATATAGATATATGACATCATTTTTTACGTGACAATGTAGAAAAGGGAATTATTACATAAGAATACGTAAATACCGAGAATCAAATAGCAGATATTTTCACAAAACCACTAAGCGAACAAACTTTTGTTAAACTGCGACGTGAGTTAGGAATATGCTCTCTCAATGATCTTCTAAACTAATAACCACGTCTTCATTTACTCTTTGTTTAGCTAAAAGTTTTTTATCCACAAATTAAAATTGATAATTCCTTCATCTTAAATTTTTTAGGTGGTTAGTTTCTGAAAATTACCTATAAATAATTTTAGAAATTATATATAAATCTTTACACAACAAGAAGTAAAGAATATATTGATTTCATATTTTTTGCAACAGAATATATAATCATATCTTTTGAAAATTCTCGTCTATCCTTCTCGACACCTACAACGGATAGCTCAGCGGATACACCTCAACGCCTCCCTGCACCTACACCAAATCAGGAACCAACGTATAAGTGGTCCTCCTATCACACGGGATTCACAAGAAGTCCAAACGGGCTCTATTTGTTTCTCCTAATACTAAGGAGAAAATTGATGAGATGCATCACTATCAAAAGCATAAAATAGATCTACAATGAGAATTATATTTTGAAAAAAAAGTCACGACGCGACGACTAAGTTTTCTGGAGGAAGTAGCGATAAAATTTTGTAATTCACGGAAGAAGGATGTACATGAACCGCTTTCCATTCCTTGCAGTTCTTTGGATCCCTCACCCTCGTATCGTACACCTTTGGATCCTTCACCAAGGCGATTCTCTAGTTCCCCGAGAACTCATGAAAGTGGAAATATATGGTCTCCACTCAAACCATGGACGGATGACAAGTCTAAAGACGGCAAAACTCCATCACCATCTAAATAGATTAAATTATTTTCATTGTATTTTGTTTCTACGTATATTTGTAATTCTATTTCACAAAAAATAAAACTATATTTTAAAAAAAAGAAATAACAAAAAGTCAAAAAATAAGCAACACCCTTCAAAATTAGGTTATTTTTAGAAAAATTGGTCATTCCAGACGTCTGAACATTGCCCCCAGACGTCTGACACTTCGATATCACACAAATTGTACACCATCGTTCATATGTCAAACGTTTGATATAAACTTGCAGACGTCTGAAAGTTGTCTATACTTACTAAAAAATAGATACCAGACTATTTCAGACGTCTGAACTATGAACCAGACGTCTGAATAAAGTCTCTGTCACCATTTTATAAATATTCAGATGTCTACTATTTATACCAGGCGTCTGATCGAACTATCTGTCATTCAGAGATGAAAATTCGACTCCAGATGTCTGATAATACAAATAGATGTCTAAAAAATCTCTCTAACTATAAAATTTTACAACTCAACCAAATCCAGACGTCTACCACAACAAACTAGACATCTGATTCTATTTACTGTTTTAAAACTAGGTTAAATCTGATGTTTGATTTACTTTGCAGACGTCTGAAATTTAGTCGACACATTTATATGCCCAAATAAAGTCTATTTTTTTAACCTTTTTTTTTACTTCATTTCATTTTATTTCTACCGCGATTTTGATTTTTTGTTTCTCCAAAATCCTTCTCTTCCATACTTGATCAAATTTGATGGCTCCTAAAATAAAAAATCCTAAAATCTCTAAGCGAAAACAAGATCAAACAACTTCCTCAAATCCTCAAATTTGCTCAGATGATCAAATTGGACGATGGATGAACCGAGTACTTCATTCACTCAAGAGATATGAGGATATTCAAAATAAGAAACTCCACACAGGTCCATTTTATAACTTACTCAAGTTCCCAATGTACGATTTAGATGAAATGTGTGAAAATGCCGGTTTAGAAACTTTGATATCTTTCAATCCCATTAACATCCAAATTGATCAGTTGGCTATATTTCTCTTCTATGCTAATTTGGATAGTACAACGACTTGGAACACTGAAAACGAGGATAATTGGTTATGGTCTAGTGTGTATGGCAACACAATTAGGCTCACTCCAGGAATCATCAGCAGAACTCTCGGATGTTCCGACTCCGGAGAAGATTTATAAAGTATTCCCGATATGCATCTCAAACCAAGAGACAACATAACACATCAAATGTGGGGAGACGAAATGCCAAAATTCACGTCCAAATATCTACGACCTAAGGCGAGACTTCTAACTCGAATGATTATCAACACTATCATTCCTCGTCTTGTTAGTCATGAACAGATAATGGAATTAGAGCACAAAGCCCTGTATGCTATATTCAACGGAACACGGGTAAATTGGGCTAAATTTATATTTGATGAGCTCAAACATTTTTGGACTCGATCACGCCCATCGATTATCTACCCTACACACATCATGAGGCTTCTACATGCTCACAACATCCCCTCCTATTTATCTACTTTTAAAGAAATTTCTCCTAAATGTGCTTCCACGAAAATTTTCTCCCTAATGCACCTACCGGAAAATCCTTTGGTGTTTATATCTTTTAAAGAGTGGACGCAATGTCGTCAAACCAAACAAGCTGGACGTCCATCTCAACCACACCCTGAACCATCACAAGAGGTGGAATAACATCGCGAAGCTACCCTTCCTCCTCCTCCTCAATCATTTGATTATACATGCCACTATGAGATTTTGGAGACTCAAACAGAGACAAACCCAAACGAAACTATTCGAAACCTTACTCTTCAAAATCAACATATCTTATCTCGATATCAAAAAGTTTTAACTAAGCGCATTAACAGCTTTGAAACATCTTTTGCTACACGCCTAGCCACAGTTGAAACATCACTTTCAACTGTATTATTCATTCTCAAAGAGGTTCTTAAAAGGGTTCGTGGCGCTACACCACCCTCCGAAGATTGTCCAACCCCAGTACCTTCTCCTCCTTCAAAACATTCCAAACTTTTTAAGGAGAACAAACCTCTAGAACAAGCTCCAACATCTCCTACAAAGCAACCTAGCTCTTTCAAAAATGAAGATAAAGGAGATGATAAAAAAAGCTTCCCCAAAAGGCTTATAGATTTTTAGGACTCAATCTTATGCAAAATTCTTAAAAATCTACGAATGTACTCGATTATTGTAAATTAATGAAATTTCTCTTTTGGTAGTTTATTTCTGTATATATCTCTGTCCTATAACAATTGGTCCATATTTAATAATTTCTATATTTAAAAAGTTATATATCCTTTTTTATAATGCCAAAGGGGGAGAAATAATAAAGATCACAATAAATTATGAAAAGCACATATTCAGGGGGAGATTTATAAAATTATATATAAGCACATTGTATAGTTGTCATCATCGAAATGAGGGAGATTGTTAGGAAATCAAATCTATGGTTTCGATGACAACAACTGTACAATGGAAATCGAGTATGCATATACATATTTCTATATACAGGTATTTGCTAGAGAAACATCACTAGAAAGACATGAACAAGGCTCAAGGAACGTTACAAGAGACTACAAGTCGATAAGATCAAGAAAGCAACAAGAAAGATGCACAAAATAGACATGCACAACTTTCAGACGTATGGGTGCACAAGCCAGACGTCTGGAAAAGTCCTCTGGAGTAACAAAACAGACAGAACCAGACGTTTGGTAGATGCCCTCAGATGTCTGAATCTATTATATACAAAAAATATATAGCATCAGACGTCTGATTTCGAACTCGGAATTTAAATTCAAATTTCAACTGCCACATTTGAATAGACATCTTCGCTTCTCTTCGCTGCAACTCTTCATCATCAATAGAAGCAACTATAGAGCACTTGTTAATGGATGCAACTACTCAAGGAACCTCTCTACAACTATATATATCATCAAGAATCAAAGAGAACCTTCACCTTACTCACTTGTGCTCTCTACTTACATACTTTGTTATATTCTTGATCTCTAGCAATCTATACTTATATTTCACTCTTCCATATATTCAGTTCTTCACAAACAATTCTCTCTAGATATATACTGGAAGCATTTATACTTATTAGTCAATATCCATGTTGTAGAACACATATTTGACAAGAACAATTTATTGTAACCAAGCATGTTCCTCCGGGCGAAGCGAGGGTGTTTGATAGTCGAATTCCGAAGGGGAGCTTCGGGACTGGATGTAGGATGGGAGGTCCAAACCAGTATAAAATCCTGGTATGCTTGTTTTATATTTACCTAGTTTAATATTTTTTTGGTTGCACCATATATTTTGTCACATATACTTGCATATACACTACACAATCTACCCTATAGACTTACAGCTACAAGGCCGTGTATACCGATATACACTTGATAAAACTATAGGGATAGGTGAGCACAAGGTCATACCCAAGCCATTAGCTGGATTTAACTCAAGTGCATATAACTCTCGATCAAAACAAAGTCATAAAGTTTCAAATGCACCATACATATATGCATACAAATATCATGGTCGCATCAAATCAAATCAACCAAATACAACAACTGGATAAGGTCATCAAAGCATCCAGATTTTAAAATGGTAGGGACTGGTGCAGGCACAAGCTTAGGCAAAGTGAACATGTTCAAAAGTATATGAATATGTAGATACAAGTAGTGGTAAACTCAGAAGCAACAACAAATGGCATCAGACCTCGTATGGCACAAAGCAATAAGACTCAAAGTTCACCAGGCACAACCAGACTCAAAGCCAATGCAGACCGGATCAGAAGAAAGTAAAAAACATGCTCAGGTCAACATACTCACATGATAAGGTGGTGAACTAGTTACAACATGTATAAAGGATAGTACACATGAATTATTAACCAGAACCAAATTACACACATGTATACATATCAGGAGAAATAAACTTCCATGTTGAAAACAATGCACATCACAAGTCCAGACTGCAAAATGTACAAGGCAACAAAACTTTGAATGAATACAAAATGTTCAAGTGCAAAATGTAACCTGACATCATCATCATCAATGAACCAGATCGCAATGCAGATAATTGAAACAAGAACAGGCCTAGACTATAAGACCACATGACACTACAACTACCAATTTGACACATAACTCAATACATTTAGACCACAATTTAACTCAAAGCAGCAATGTCAGATTGAACATATGCATATATACACAAGTGATTCGAGAATCATAGTGCAGACAACCAAATGTACAAGAGGTACAAGGAATGCATCCAGACTTAAATGGTTTCAGACTAAAAAAAACATGAAACCAGACATGAAACAAAGCAAAATGTTCAAGCAAAACAACACACTTAAACCGAACTTGTATGCGAGACATGAACAAAACCATATTCCAAAATACAAATGCAGGTTCAGAAATAAGGGATGTAAACAGTCTTAGATAAAGTGGCAGGAACTGTAGAAAGCTACCAAACAACATAATCTAGTTTACAAAACAAGTTTATATGAAGTATACACATTTATGCAGACCATTATAAAATCAAGCTACAACATACATATATACATGTATGTTCACACATGTATATACACAGTGCATACATACGAAACAAAGAGACTCCAAGTCCAGATATACAACAGAGACATACAACTGGACTATTTAACTCAAAGCTATTCAAGTTTAAGCACACAAGACAGAACCAAAATATAAATGCTCACACATGAAGACTGCTTGAACAAGATCGGTCAAAAGTGTATATGAATGACCATAAATTGATACAAGTGCAATCAAGTCAATCACACACACACATATATACATATATGTATGTACATATGTATGGAGACAATCAACGAAAGCTAGCAGTCTATATGAAGTAGATTAATGAAGCAGTTCATAGTTTTACAAAATCAGGATGGTAGTTTCAAACCATGTCAAGTTTAAATGCCAAAGTCAAAGCTAGGTAATAACAAGTTCGTATTGAACAAGTCAAAGTCAATTTTCATCTCAAAATATTATCACAATATCGAATGGCCGAAGTCAAAAGAGAAAAAGAACAGAGCCAATTTCAAATTCATGAAGTATACGTATGATATGAACAAGTCGGCAAATAATCACATCGTTCAGTCAAAAATCAGTGGCCAAGCATAACAACGCGAATTATTCAAACCAAAATTACACGAACGATAATTTAGGGTTTCGATCCTTTTATAAATTCCTATATCATCATCGCTAGAAAAAGCATCAAGTTCAAGCATATCAACGAGAGTAAATAAAGGAAATCACATACCAGTATCATTCAATTCGAACTAGACAAATTGATGCAGCCGAGTGAATTCAAAGCAAGGCGATCGATCGACGTAGCAGTCAACACTAAACCAACCTTTCAATCGATCTACTAGAATCGGCGACTTCAATTTCTAGAAACCCTAGTTTCTTTTTGAAGAAGATCGGCCGAAGTCTTTTTATGCTCGAAGAAAATATTTCACGAAATAAAAGAAGAGGGGAGTCACCTTTTTGTTAATTATTGATTTGGGTCGGCTATTGATTTATGTTAATTGGGCTTAAATATAGGGTTTTGTTTTAAGTGTTTATTTTCATTTTGTAATTTTCCTTTAAACATTTGTAAAATTCTAGTCGTGTAACTAGGGACGAACTACGGTTGTGTAGTTCGAGAATTCACCGCTCAATGGTTGAATTATGGTGAGGTTTTGAGCGTAGGGTTAGGTTAGTCGATAGCGGGTGTCATAAGTTTACGTGTGTAAGCGTTTGACTACTTAATTTATAGTAGAAACCTTGGAGGCAGCAGGTAGGCAGGGTTTTTTCGAAGCTGGGTAAATCTGTGTTGTTCTATTTCTGCTTTTATTATTCTGCTATTATCTATGCTGCAATTATTTTATATGTTTTCGCATTAATTTATATTATTATTAGTATCACCCTATTCACCCCCTCTAGGGTGAAATTGATCCTACAAAAGTATTGGAACCCGAGATTGTGGAGGTTAATAATTCTTAAGATGAAAAAGAGCAAACTAATGAAGTCTTATATGCTAATGAAACCCTAGAAAATCAAGTGAACAATCCAGCTAAAGAGGCTATAAGTAACATAAATACTACAGAGCCAGAAAAGACTAATGAAATATTGGCTAACAATGTTAACAAAGATTCAGATTATATTGATCACACAAAAGCTAATGGTGGGACAAATTCTCAGACATATGCTTACTAGTGTGGAATTTCGTGAACATTAACACCCCAAGGTCTGAAGGAATATCCCCGGAAGTCGAATGGAATATTAGACCCATCAAAGAGGTTGCCGAGACGTGACATAACTAAGTCTTGAATCTGAGATGCTGAGTCATAGTATAACAATAGTATATGCAAAGAAGGAAAATGGAGGAAAGTAGATAACACCAAGACTTTTAAAGTGATTCGGGCTGAAAGTCTCTACGCCTACTGTCCTTTCCTTATTTAGTTACTCTTATATAAGTAAGAGGCTTGTTATATTGAATCTAAGAATTTTCATCATTAATGAGTTTTTGAATAGAGCTCTAATATAGGAAAGTATTATCTAACTTTATATCAATGCCTTTTGTGCCTCCCTTCCAAAAAAATCCATTGTGCCTTGAGATTGTCGCCTATTTATGGCCAATATGTCGTGGCGTCATTGGTGGAAGGCCTTTTCTTTGGATTGATGTCCTAGTTTGCTACATGCAATATAGATTTGAATGCTTGTCATCATCCGTTGAGTTTATTTTGATGTGGATTGTTGACATGATGCTTTTATATATATCTTCTTTGGTTCCTTTCATTGATCTTGATCGTTGGTCTCGGTCTCGGGCTAACTAAGCTATTGATTGTTGATTCTTATTGAAATGCCTTTGGCTTTGGCAGTTACTACTTTTGGCTAAGCTTGTTGTCCTGGTTGGACAATGGTCTTAATTCTTGGTTGACATTTTTACTCTTCCGTTTGGATCAGATGCTCTCGGCTATTGAGTCTAGTGTTTAAGCTCTCGTTGGAAACTAAACAATGGGTCTCGGAATTACAAGCCAAAAAACATTCTTTCCAAATGGTTGTAATTTGCACTTTGTGGAAATTATGGTGTAACACATGCCCCCTAAAGTTCACCTTATATGGTTGGTATGAGGTGAACTTCGAGAAGAATGGTGTCATATTATGCTTTGTTCTTGGCTTGTTTGCTTTGTTTTCATTATAAAGTTGATCCTAAGCTTTTGGACAAAGTAGTATTCTGGGAAATTTTGGGAATACTGCTTTACTTAGAAAATTCTTAAAGGTCTAATATTATGTAGAGGGATTTAAAAATAATCTAAAATCAATACCCAAAAGCGAAGGCTTAGCTGGTTGCTTTAGTCGAGTGACGAGTAGTTAATGGTTTTGAAGACCGAAGGGTGAAATTTTAACTTGGACTGTGAGGTTAAAAACTTTAAAATCATAGTTTCCACTTGAAGCTATCTAGGTTAGGCGATAAGCGAAACTGCTTGAACGTCGAAAGGCAAAATCGAAATCTAAATCGTAAGGTCAAAACTTTTGACAATCGTGCTTTCTGCGAAGTCATCTGGACATGGTAAGAGAAAATGCTTTGGTGCCGGAAGCCAAAATCTAACTTGCGACCATGAGGTCGAAACATTTGAAAATCCTACTTTCCACTTGAAGTCATCTAGACTAAGTGGTAAGCGAAACTGTTTAGGTGCTGGAGGAAAAAATCTAACTTGAGACCGTGAGGTCAATGCTTTTGAAAATGATGCTTGTCACTTGAAGCCATCTAGGCTAAGTGGTAAGCAATATTGTTTTGGTGCCGAAGGACAAAATCTAACTTGAGACCGTGAAGTCAAAACTTTTGAAAACTATGCTTATTAGTTGAAGCCATCTCGGTTAAGTGGTAAGTGAAATTGTTTTGGTGCCGAGAGGCAAAATCTAATTTGAGACCTTAGGATCAAATTTTTTGAAAACTATGCTTGTCACTTGAAGCCATCTAGGCTAAGTGATAAGTGAAATTGTTTTAGTGCCGAAAAGAAAAATCTAATTTGAGACCGTGAGGTCAGTTTTTTTTAAAAACAATGCTTGTCACTTGAAGCCATTTAGGATAAGTGGTAAGTGAAAATGTTTTAGTGCTGAGAGGTAAAATCTAAGTTGAGATCATGATGTCAAAATTGTACTCGTGATAAGGAATTTGCAAGTGAGCATTCGGAATTGGACTTTGAAGAGACGGGTTCCAGTCTTGCATCGAATGTGAGTCCAAGCATCAGTAGTTGATTGGCTTTCTTCAAAAAGTGCCTTTTTTCTTATAAATGGATGATCTGATATCTAAGTTGACATTCTACTTATGAGCAGTTGTTGGATGAGATCTATGGTGAAAAGGACTTCACTCTCTTTAATCTATGTCATTCTTTCTAATATAAACAATCTCTTTTCTTTCTCTCCTCTTTTCACCCCTTCAAATTGTGAAACTGCTACTGGCATTCTCAGCTTTCTTTGATTCCTTTTTCAACATCTACCCTATTTTCTTAGATTAGAAATGGATGCTCCTATTAGGACTCGAAAAGAACTTGATGAGTTTTTGTCCTCGTATGGAATCACAAGAGTTGAGACGCTCGCTCCCTGGGCCAAGTTGCATCATAGGAATCATCCAGAATTGTATTTTGTGTGGATCGTGGAGCATTTAGAACATGAAATTTTCCTACCCCTAACATCCTTATTTGTTGATGTTCTAGAATTTTATGTTATCAATCCTTCTAACTTTTGGCTACATCATACATAGCTTTACCTGCCATGGCGATCCTATATTCCGAAAGAGGCTATCAGGATATACCTATTTTCGAGATCAATTACATATTCAACTTGTTGGGGTCCAAATAGATTGGAGGATTCCCCATGTATTTTCTCAAATTTCTAACGTTGTCTCCTCTACAGGATCCATTTAGTAAGATAATTCCACGTCAGTGGTTCTTTGTTAACGTCTCTTCTAATCGAATTGACACCTCTTTTAATAATGCTGGTATGTCTTGGGTATTTTTCTTTCCTTTAGCCTTACCTGTATTCTATGTTGCATCTCCTTATTTTGTTAAATCTCAAATAGTGAGACCCAAGAAGAGTAGTGATCCAGCGATCTTTAATCACTTTAAAAATAGGTATAAAGATGTCATGAAAATTCCACCTTTATGGCGATATCGACACTTGATTCTTACCAAAAGAAAACTAAAAGCCACAGGTCTGATACCACCTTCTACTAAATTTGTTGGACTTAAACTTTCTAGGAAGTACGAGAAAGCTTCTATCATTGTAATAGCGGAGAAGAAGCCGATTCTAGTCCACGGGAAAGCAAAACTGAAGGTTTCACCCTTATTCTTTGAACTAACAAACTTCTTTTTCCCAATACAATTTAGGCTTGATTTTAAGTTTAGCCTCACCCTTTTCTCCTTGTTGTAGAGAATCTTTCTCCTAAGAAGTCTGACCCCTTAGATAAGGGGAAAGAGACTAAGAAGTGGTCTATGTTAATGCTTTCATATAAGAGTACTCTCGGTTTGAAGAAGAAAAAGATTGTTGGATCCTATAAAGCTAAAGGTCCCAAGGGGAAGGCTTTGGACTTTCTTTCCAAGAAGAATAAGCGAGCAATGGAAGTAGCTAGAGCTGCTTTCTAAGGTGACCTTTTAAATGCCATTATTGAAGCATATGTTAGACCTCCGACCTTTGCCAAGGAAATCCGAAAAGCAATTGGGTATTGCCTTCAGGAAAGCATCAAGGTAAAAATGTTTTTTCACATATAGGTTTATGATTCCAACGAATATTCTTGTGTTATTGCTTCTTTTTAGGCAGAAATCTCTTTCCTTTAACATGGGTGGTTGAAAATGGTGGAGATGGTAGCCATTGTCGAGGCAACGAAAAAAGAGTTTGTGTAATTCAGGGCTAAAGTTCAAGAGGTTAATACTTGAATAGAGGAGTTAGGTAGGACTTCGAAAGATAATTCTTGAGAAAGCTTTAAAGGAAAAGGATGAAAGGTTAAAGAAATTCGAGGCTAGAGTATTCGATAAGGATCACTACATTGCGAGAGATAAACATGAGAAGGAGGCTAGCATATAGGCTTTCCAAGTTTTATTTGATGCTTATGCCCACCAACAAGATCAAAATATGACTTTCTCTCTAGCTTATATTGGGAACCATGTTGCTAGAGTAGAGCCCAACTTCGCTAAAAGGTATGAGGAGCGTCGGAATGAGAAAGATACCAAGGCTAATGTGGAACATGAAGCCAAAACACCGATAGAGGAGGAGGAAGGAGCCGCTTCTGCTGATGAGGAGGTATAAGAAGATATTCCCAATAATAATCTTGACGGAGGAAACAAACCATGACTTTTATTTGTAATAATATGCAATTTGGTAAACTTTCGACTTGTATAAATTGTTGAAACCTCGTCTACTACGTTTCATACTTATAATATTTGACTACGACAACTATATACGTTAATTTTCTATGCTAACTTGTTTTTGCAGGAATATCTTCAAGATCGGATTCAAATGAACTTCATGCTGCATATATGTTGTATTGAGTCATTATTTAGTATTTAAATTATGTTAAAATCTCTCCTTTGGATATATATGTTGACACGTGCACATACACACATGCATAGAGCATATTTGAATTTTCAGGTCAAATTCAGACGTCTGAATTGACCATTTCAGACGTCGGAATCTGTAATCAAATTTGATTTTTCCGACAATATTCAAACGTCTGAATCGGAATTTTCAAACGTCTGAATCAGGTCAAAATTGACCTATTTGCTTTCTGGTTTGCACGTTAACAATTTCAGAAGTCAGAATTCTATTTTTCAGACGTCTGAATTCCTACAACGACTATATTTTTGAACAGATATTTCTTTTTCATGAAGAGATACAACTTTTTATCGAAAGATATGTTCATATACTTTCATAATAACTATTCACGAACAATTATGTTCGTCGACGGAAATTCTATCGGTTTAGAAAACCGTCGAACGAATTTTGAAATAAAATTTACCGCAAGCGCACGGTGTACGAATGTAGCACGTGGCGAATACGGGTCGATCCACAGGGAATTGATGATTTTAAAATTCTATTCAATCAAATTAAACCAAAGTTGAAGAGTGTGATTAGCTAGAAATGTAAGAAACGAACAAAAACTAGCAAAAGAAAAATAGATAAAGATATGAGAGTTAAATGACAATTTAGAGATAAATCCACTCTCTAGATCATATAAATCAACAAAAATGAAGTTATGATCTCTCTTTTCTTGTCATTAGTGAATTAGCTGTGTGTTTATCATAAGTATGATATATTTGTGCTATTAATTAGCTCAATATAAACCATCAAACTATAACACAACCACTAATACACTTTTAAATCTCATAAAATATGACAACAAAGTTGAAAGCAAAATTTATTTTAAGCATGGCCTATTAACTATTAATTAGAAATATAAGCCATCAAATTTTAATTTCAACAATCACTTCTTTTCCATAATCATATGAAGATGAAGAGGCAATTTGTGTTTTGTTTGTTTAAGCATAGCCTATTTGTTATAAACAACATAGACTATCAAATTCAAAGCTAAACAACATCATTAAACCACTTCAATCATTTTCATTAAGCACAAAAAGAGAGCATAAACATCAAATTAAGTTGAAGCTACATGATTAGAGAGCTTCATTACCCCTAAATTGAAGGGGTTTAGCCTCTCATATTTTTTATCATATGAAAAAAATATAACTTGCAACATGAGAGAAAAAGAAAAGAAAAAGAGAGCAAAGTGAAATGGAAAACTATTCTAATTGCATAAAGGAAAACTACACTACTTGCATAAAAGAAAATGAACATGTAATTAAAAAGAAACAATAATTAACATTGCATAAAAAAAAGAATTACATAAGAGAAGAAATGGCTAAGTAGCCATGGAAAGAAAGAGAGATTTGATTTATTTTCTAAATTAAAATTAATAACTAAGAGGAAGAGGGCTACATGAAACATAAGGGGTATTTATACAAGTTAGAAACCTTAATGCATATTTTTAGGGAGTACCCAAAATGCCCTTGGAGGAAGTGTGGTGGCCAAGTTATCATTAACTTCAATAATCCCCCACTTAAATGTACATGAAGCTTTAAATGTCTTTTAGCATGTGCATTAGCCTTTAATTTGTACATTAAGGTAGTGGGTAGGTGGGGTCCTCTATGTTCTTCACTTTGAATTATTTCCATCTTCACTCTTTTGTATCTTCTTTGTACATGCATATTCCTTCATGAAACAACTTGTAACTGAGTTTAAATTCCTACAAAATAATATAGAAATTTCCCATTAAATTTTCTCAATTTGATATATGCACAAAAATGACCATTTTGCCCTTGGATGACGATGAAAATGTGACAATTTCAAATAATTTTAATTTTGGTTAAAACAAGTTAAAATGCCCAATATGATCATTTATTCAATTTAAATAGATTAAATATGGTGGTAAAAATATGCATATTTACGTGCACATCAAATACCCCCACACTTATCTTTTTATTCGTCCTCGAATAAAGAAAAACTAAGATAAATCCGTTTTCGTAGGAAGCACGATTGCATTGAGCGTGTGCAACAAGCCGTTAAACCTCTGGGTGTCACCGGTAGGACGAGTGTTGTCTCGTGAGGGTTTTCAGCGGATACTACCCATAAAATCCAAATGCAGGATTAAAATATTTACAAAATGTAAGATTTATTTACAAAGAGAATAATGCAAGTTTTTGAAATATTTACAAATGAAGGATTTATTTTTAAATTGACACAACTAAGTTAAATATAGGTTTTGGTTATTATCTTGAAAATTTATGTCATTTACTCATCAATATTTCCAATAAAAACGAAGTTATCATAACAAATAAACTATAGTTTAACTCGTTGTTTTGGTTAATAACACAATGTAACTATGAAAAGGATCCTTAGTTGATTATCAATGTTTATCAAAGTGGTATTTTCATTTATTTTTAATAACAAATCAAATCAAATAAGTAAAAATAGTGCTAGAATTTCAATTGCTTGCTCTCTCATCATTTGCAAGAAAAATTAAACACCTAGCTCAGGTAAACTGAGGCCAGATATACCACCCATGCACTGCCTTTCGGGTTTATGTGAGGGAAGTACAGAGCATGGCGAGTGCATACACTTTCGTGCATACACCTATCGACCGTAGGTGGTTTTTTATTAAGTTTTTTTTACATGTGTTCCATACATGCATAACCGTGAGGACTTTTAAATGAGTATGAAAGCACATAATCAAAGATTCCAAGTAATTCACCCATGCATAACTGTGAAGACTTTTAAATAAGAGTGAATACTTTGGATGTTATGATTTTTTTTTTTTGGTTTTTTTAGGAGAGAGAGAGAGTTTTGCAAAATCATCTTAGCATCATTTAACTTAGAAGACAAAAAAATGTTATATCTTTACTTTAAATCAACCACTTTTTAAAACAAAGATTTTCAATTAGGATGTATTTCATAATTAATATGTATGAATCTTCCTATATACTAGTTAAACCATTGTTATTTGTAATCAAACTTCATTTTTATTTTTGTTAAGATAAATAGACTTTCAAAAATTTCAATTTAATAAGCCAAAACCATATATTTATCCTACAGTGTTTCTTTAAAAATAAATCAAAAGAAAATTTGTTTTTGGGATTTTTTTTAAGAAAAGTCGAAAATAAACCACGAATTTTTTTTTTTGAAGATGAGTGAGTTCCCCCCCACACTTGATTTTGACCGTGTCCCTACAGTCAACCCAAGTAGAAGGAGAAAAATAAAAATCCAATATTTACATGAAAGATTATTATTTACAAGAGATGAGAAAGTATACAGTCAAAAAGTAAATGAAACGGTCTTCTAAAGACCGATTCATTTGTCTCGTCAAATGTGTGAGACACGGTTTAAGCACAAAAACCAAACCATAAAAGATTTCGAAGTTGAATGTTGATTTGGAAAAACGAATTTCGTTTTATCGAAAATTGAATGAGTTGTTTTATTTTCAATGGTTTTCCGGGTTGATAAAACAATTGCTTGAAATTTATTTTCACCAAATTCAAGTTTATCATTGATTTCAAAATCGAAATGGTGATTCAAATCGTCCCCTTTAGAATTTAGTAACTCATTTTCAAAATTTCCATAAAACTCATGTTCGAAAAATTCGATTTCCTTTGTTGGATTATCAACAACTTCATCGCGTAAATCAAGTTCAAAATCCAAAGTTGTCGTATTTAAATTTTCGAAATCGAAAAAAGGAAGATCGAATTTTAAATTTGGTTCCATATCTTCAAAAGAATTGAAATCCAACTCAATTACCGTCTTTTCAACAACTTCGTTAAGATTGTCATTTTCAATTTCGAAAGTTGTTATTTGAAAATCATCGATTTGGATAAAAAGTGGATTATCATTTGACTCGTCACACTTTGAAATTTGATTTTGTTTCTCACGAAAATTTTCCAATGTTTTAATCAACAAATTCGTGTGATCATCGTAAATTTCATTCATTTGCTCAACAAAGTCAAATTTGTAATTATTAACTTGAAAATTTTCGATTTGGACTTGTTAAGAACAAGAATTTTCAATTTCGATAAACGGTAGATTATTATTTGATTCTTCGCAAGTTGAGATTTGATTATGATTTTCACGAAAGTTTATGTATTTCTCAAGTAATAAATCCCCGTTATCTTTTTCCATTTGGTCAACAAAATCAAATTCATGATTATTAATTTGAAAACTTTCATTTTGAATTTGTTGATAACCAATGTTTTCAATCGTGTCATTATTGAAACTATTCCCATTGCCAAAATTATTTGAAAATTGATTCACATTTTCGTCTTGATTTTGAAATTCATCTTGAAACTCGAAATTGAATTGGCATGGGTTACACTCGAAATCATTTCAATTTTGAAGAGAATTCAAATTTTGATTATTTTGAAAACCTTGATTCGAGTTATAGCACAAATATGAATTGCACAACTCATTTGTACTTTGATTTTGTTGCGTAGAAAGTTCAAGTAACAACGAAATGCTATCTTCAAGAGTTGAGGGTTGACCATTATTTTGGAAATTTTGTGGTTCGAAATTCGAATTGTCTAAACAAAAGTTGTTGTTAAAATATCCATACGAATTTGGAGTGAACTCATATGGATTATATTGATTTTCACAAATAAATTCAAGTGAATATGGAAATTCAGACATTTTCAGGAACGTTGTTTGGTTTTTTTTTGTATAACCGAAAAATATTTACAATGAAAATTTATTTTTCAAAAGGGAAATCAATTTTTATTTTTTTTGAATTTTGGTTTTTCTAAAAAAAAATTTTGGATTTTTTTTTGAAATTTCAAAGAAAAAGGATTCAAAAATTTCAGAGAAAAATAAAAGGAATATTTACAATTTTTTTTAGTTTTGGATTTTTGAATTTTTTTTGTTTTTTTTTAAATATGCATGAACTAATGCAACTAAATGAATGCAAGGGTTAATTACAAATGATTTATCCTAAGTTAACCCAAAATTGTATAGTCACACACTGTCTTAAATCAACAAAAATATTTCTCAGCCAGGTAACGGACAGGATTTATCGGTGCAACACGAATCACCGTAGCAATGCAGCCGAAGGTTTAAGTACCTTCAGAGGAACAACCACTATAATATTTACGAATCACCGTAATATTTATAAATGGTCATTACTCTGCCGTAGCCTAGACACCAAGAAATTAAATTGTTCAAAGATACAATTTGCCAATATACAATTAAGTGTTATCGATGTCTAACCGTTATTATTAACAAATTCTAAGATGAAATGCAAAGCAGAAATTAAACATGTATTAACAATGCAACTACGAATGGAATTTGTTTTTTGTTTTTTTTTGATTTTTTTTATATAAAATGCGAATGCAAACAACAATGCAAAGCAAATAAAAACAAGAGACAGAGCAAGCAAGCGGTTTTTTTTGGCAAGCACTTTTTTTTTGATATTCTGCTTTTGCAACCTTTTCTGCTTTGGCAACCTGAAATTAAAAACAAAATATATACAGTTTCTTTTTTTAAAAAAGAAAAGACTAAAACAAATGAAAAAAAACAAGTGAAACTAAAAACTTAAAACTGGTTGTTTGTTTGTTTTAAAAAAAAAAGAGATGAGAAAGCAAAAAAAAAAAACTTAAAACTTAAAACAAATGAAAAAAAAGACAAAACTAAGAAAAAAGAAGAAGAAAGAAACCAAATATCACAAACTCAACCCAATATGTAAAGTAATAGTTTCACCACTTCAGTAATCACTTCGAAATTTCAAAACAACGAATTATTTATCTCACCAATCCGTCTCGCAATTTACTTCGCAAATTTGATTTCCTTACAAATCCAGCGAGATTCCCCAAACCAATTTGCAAATTCAAAACCAAATTAAATGACTTTGTTGTGGTCTCGGTTAGAGGCGGCTTTAAGAGGCATGAAGGGATTTAGTTACAAAGGGTTTAGGGTTGTGAAATCAGGTGGTAGATTTGGGAAATTCTCGATTTGGGTAGCAGAATTTGGGTAAGGGTAATTGCTGTTTTAGGTTGAATGTGGAGTTATCTGGGTGAAGGCGGTTCGATTTGCTGAGGTGGTTCGCGAGTTTGAGGCGATGTTCGGTTCGTGGGATTTTGCTTGAATCTGCTACAGTGTAAGTATTTTGTTTCTATGAATGTTGAGGATGGTATATTGTGAACGTCAAGGCAGTTTGGTGCTTTTTCCTTTTTATGAATGTCAGTGCAGTATAGCAAGGTAGAGGGGTTGTTGAAGGCTATGTGAATTGCTCTGGTTAGTGCCAGTCGAAGTGATGTTATTCAGTGAATTATAGGTGGCAGAGGAGGGTGATGTAGGGGTCTGAAGTTGGATGCAGGAGTGAACAGAGGTGATAGTTTGAGATGAATGATGTGTGGAGAACTGTAGGAGCTGAAGATAGATGCTTGAGCGGGGGTTATAGCAGTGGGAATCAATAGGGGTGACAGAGCAGCAATTGGGTGAACGGGTAGCGGGGGGAGTTGAGTACGTTGCACAGCAGTTTGATGAATGGAAGTGGTATGTGAATTTGGTGATGGTGGTTGGATGTTTGAATGGTGGAGCAGAAGAGCCGACTTGCTTTTGGTTGAGGAAGTAGTGGTTTAACAGGTTGGTATGGGTGTAGCAGATTGAAGTATGTTAGGGAAGGGTGAATGATTGTTGTTTGGATGGGTTGTAGAGGAATATGGATGATGTAAGACATTGGCACGGTGAGGTTATATATGAGATGGTGGATTATAGTCAGAGTGGTATTGAGGAGATGATTGATATGGTTCTGTGATGAAGATGCTTGACAGCAGTCTTGATTGATGTGGGAAGGTTGTAGTGTGACAGTGTATATGAGCAAGGCAGTAGAAGTTTCAAGTTACTGTTGAAGGTCACTGATGATAGTTTGGTAGAGGAAAAACAGTGAGAAAGGGATGACGGGGGATTGTGGCCAGAGAAGGCTGGTGACAGTGTCTGTACTTTTTTTTTTGGGAAATGCAAAAAGAAAGAAAGAAAAAGAAAAATGTAAATGTAGATACAAAATGAAATTGCAACTGTAAATTAATAAAAAAAAATTCTTTTAGAAATTTTTGTATGTTTTTTTAATATGCAAATGCAAATAGACTAGAAAACAAGAAACAAGAAACAAGAAACAAGCACACACACGGCAAACCAAAATCACACACAAGCACAATTTTTTTTCTTCTAATTGCAACACAAGCACACAAAATAAAGACACGCTAAAAATCAAAAGAAAAACAATTCGAAGAATAAAAAATCAAAATCAAAACAACTCCCCGGCAATAGCGCCAAAAACTTGTTCGTCGACGGAAATTCTATCGGTTTAGAAAACCGTCGAACGAATTTTGAAATAAAATTTACCGCAAGCGCACGGTGTACGAATGTAGCACGTGGCGAATATGGGTCGATCCACAGGGAATTGATGATTTTAAAATTCTATTCAATCAAATTAAACCAAAGTTGAAGAGTGTGATTAGCTAGAAATGTAAGAAACTAACAAAAATTAGCAAAACAAAAATAGATAAAGATATGAGAGTTAAATGATAATTTAGAGATAAATCCACTCTCTAGATCATATAAATCAACAAAAATGTAGTTATGATCTCTCTTTTCTTGTCATTAGTGAATTAGTTGATGTGTTTATCATAAGTATGATATATTTGTGCTATTAATTAGCTCAGTATAAACCATCAAACTATAACACAACCACTAATACACTTTTAAATCTCATAAAATATGACAACAAAGTTGAAAGCAAAATTTATTTTAAGCATGGCCTATTAACTATTAATTAGAAATATAAGCCATCAAATTTTAATTTCAACAATCACTTCTTTGCCATAATCATATGAAGATGAAGAGGCAATTTGTGTTTTGTTTGTTTAAGCATAGCCTATTTGTTATAAACAACATAGACTATTAAATTCAAAGCTAAACAACATCATTAAACCACTTCAATCATTCTCATTAAGCACAAAAAGAGAGCATAAACATCAAATTAAGTTGAAGCTACATGATTAGAGAGCTTCATTACCCCTAAATTGAAGGGGTTTAGCCTCTCATATTTGTTATCATATGAACAAATGTAACTTGCAACATGAGAGAAAAAGAAAAGAAAAAGAGAGCAAAGTGAAATGGAAAACTATTCTAATTGCATAAAGGAAAATCTACACTACTTGCATAAAAGGAAATGAACATGTAATTAAAAAGAAACAATAATTAACATTGCATAAAAAAAAGAATTACATAAGAGAAGAAATGGCTAAGTAGCCATGGAAAGAAAGAGAGATTTGATTTATTTTCTAAACTAAAACTAACTAACTAAGAGGAAGAGGGCTACATGAAACATAAGGGGTATTTATACAAGTTAGAAACCCTAATGCATATTTTTGGGGAGTACCCAAAATGCCCTTGGAGGAAGCGTGATGGCCAAGTTATCATTAGCTTCAATAATCCCCCACTTAAATGTACATGAAGCTTTAAATGTCTTTTAGCATGTGCATTAGCCTTTATTTTGTACATTAGGGTAGTGGGTAGGTGGGGTCCTCCATGTTCTTCACTTTGAATTATTTGCATCTTCACTCTTTTGTATCTTCTTTGTACATGCATATTCCTTCATGAAACCACTTGTAATTGAGTTCAAATTCCTACAAAATAATATAGAAATTTCCCATTAAATTTTCTCAATTTGATATATGCACAAAAATGACCATTTTGCCCTTGGATGACGATGAAAATGTGACAATTTCAAATAATTTTAATTTTAGTTAAAACAAGTTAAAATACCCAATATGATCATTTATTCAATTTAAAAAGATTAAGTATGGTGATAAAAATATGCATATTTACGTGCACATCAAATTACATCTTTTTATACAACATATAAACATGTTGAATCATCAGTTTTATTCACCTAATCGATCTAACTCTTTCTATTCTTATACTATTTTGATTCCAACATCCTTGTGCATTCAAGTTCATACAAAATCATTCGTTTACTTCCATATTCTTCACATACATACATACATACATACATACATACATACATACATATACATACATATACATACATACATACATACATACATACATACATACATACATATATATATATCAAAAGTAGAAGATTATAGGAAGGTTGTACTATCAAGAGACAAATCCGTGGTATCAAGAACACACTGTGTCAAATACTCTTTGTATAAGTTGAAGTTCTGTTCTGCTGTTCTGGCGAGTGAAGTCCTCTTCGGCTGTTGAGGCATCGAAATCCTGTTCTGTTGTTCAGGTGTTGTAAACCTGTTCCTCCGGGTTAAATGAGTATTGTTTTTAGTAAAATTCCAGAAGGAATCTGGGACTGGACGTAGAACAAGAAGTTCGAACTAGTATAAAAATTTCTGATGTGCTTGTTTCATTTACTTATTTTACATTCCTATAGTATTTTAGTTTATTTCCGCACTAGTTTAGTATAATTCCATATAGCACGATCCACACTGTCTTTTCATTTGGTATCAGAGCAAGTCATCTTATAACCATTACACAGTTATCTGATATCTTTCTAATATGGAAAAAAACACCAGCACTACCACTAACATTGTCACTAACACTAGTTTTATTGAAGGTCAATCTACTACACGACCTCCACTATTCAATGACATGAATTACAACTATTGGGCAACATGAATGCGTATTTAAATGCAAGCCTGTAGTTTTGATGCCTGGAATGTTACACAAGTAGAATATACTGCACCTACTACTGAATATACTACATGGGCAGCTGCACAAAAACAAGATGCTTCTGCTAATTCTAAAGCAATGAATATTTTGTTTTGTGCAATAGATAAATATGAATTTAACCGAGTTAGTATATGTAACACTGCATATGTTATATGGAGAACACTAAAAGTCACTCATGAAGGTACTAACAAGGTTAAACAAAGCAAAATATCTATGCTTAAGAATCAATTTCAAAATTTTAGGATGAAGCAAGATGAATCTATAAATGATGTGTACTCCAGATTTCAAGATATTCATCATTCTTTATTAGGACTAGGAGAAATATACTCCGATTTTGATATTGTTTCAGAAATCCTTAATTCTTTAATGGATGAATGTGAAAGAAAAGTCTTAGCTATTGAAGAAGCTAATGATCTTTCTACCATAAAACCAAAAAAGTTAATAGGAAATCTGATGTCATACGAAGTGAATTTGTAGGCTAAAAGAGTACAAGCTCAAGACAAAAAGAATATGGCATTTCATGCAAAAAAGAAGAATCAGACTCGGATGAAGAAGACTTAACATCCATTGCTAAAAGCTTTAAAAAGATTTTGAAGTACAAAAAAGGAAATCGAAACAATGGGAAAAGAAACTTCAACAACAATACAAATAAGCCATCTTCATCTGTACTAGAATGCTTTAACTGCCACAAGAAGGGCACATGCAAAAAGATTGTCCAGAACAAAAGAAAACATATCACAATAAAAATCAAAAGGACAAGTTTAAAAGAAAAGCATTTTCAGTAACACGGGATGATTCAGATTCTTCTTCTTCAGAAAGAAACAGTGACAGTGAAAATGAGCAAGCAAATGATTGTTTTATGGCTACAGAGAATGAGGTGAATGATCTTACTTTTGATGATATGATTGAAATTAATTCAGATTTTCTTGATACCTTAAAAAGTATCAAAATAAAATATAAAGAAGCTCTAGAAAATCAGAGAAAAGCAGAATTCGAGAGAGATATGCTTAATGATGAAAAGAAAATATTAGAAGAAGAACTTGGAAAACTTCAAGATACCTTCTCTAATGATAACTCTCAACTTAATTTATTGAGTCAAGAAATTGAAACTCAAAAAGAAAAGAATGATTCTCTTGTCTCTGAAAATTATGAGCTAAAAACTAAGATCAAAATGATAGAATTAGATAATACTTGCCTCAAAACCAAGTTAGATAATACTACAAGAAATGTTTCTAACTTTAATAAAGGTCGAGAAACTCTATCCAGTATTCTTGTAAATTCTCAATCCACTTTTAATAAAAAGGGACTAGGATATTCTAAGAAATCAAAGGCTCCATCTAAAAAGAAAATTAGGAGAAATATTTCTAATGCTACTACTCGTCCAAAAAGGAACAATAATTCAAAAACCATAAAAATACGAGTTCATAAAACAAACAATAGTTTGATTAGGAATAAATATATAAATACCTTTTTGGAAACTGTTCATAAAAATAAAAATTATATTTTTAAGGGGGATACTGAACCTACTTGGGTTTGGTTTCCTAAGACCTAACTCTTAGGACCCTATCACAAAGTGGGTACCAATGTCATTTTTTTTGCAGGCCCCACCTAAAAAGGGAATAAAATGGATACTCTACAGAGGTTGCTCAAAACATATGACTGGAGATAAAAATACGCTTTCAAACATTACTTACTCTGGTGGAGGCTCTGTCACTTTTGGAGACAATTCCAAAGGATATATTATCGGAAAAGGCGATGTCAATGTCGGTACAACTAATTTACCTCTTATTTCCAATCTTTAACTAGTCAAAAATTTAAAACACAATCTTTTAAGTATCAGCCAGTTATGTGACAAAGGATTCAAAATCTCTTTTTTTGAAGATAAAGTGTAGCATTTTCGATAAAAATCAAAATCTTATATTTGAAGGGAATAGAGACAGAAATATCTATATTCTGAATATGAAAATCAATCACAATTCAGATATGTGTTTAATAGCTAATGAAAATGATCCTTGGCTATGGCACAAAAGATTCTGTCATATCAACTTCAAAACTATAAATAAGCTTTCTAAAAATGATTTAGTCAGAGGTTTACAAAAAATGAACTTAAAAATCAATCATATTTGTGATGCATGTCAATTACAAAATTAACCAAATCATATTTTAAATCTAAAAAGGTTATTTCTACATTACAACCACTTGAATTACTACATATGGATCTATTTGGGCCAACCCAAGTTCAATCCTTAAACCACAATAGATATGTGTTTGTAATAGTAGATGATTTTTCTAGATATACTTGCACCATTTTTATGAAAAATAAAAGTGATACGTTTGAGCATTTTAAAGTTTTTGTCAAACGAATTCAAAATTTAAAAAGTTTAAAAATAAAGAACATAAGAAGTGATCATGGAGGAGAATTTGAAAATGAAGATTTCGACCACTTTTGTAAAAAGAAAGGAATTTTTCATAATTTTTCATTTCCTAGAACTCCACAACAAAATGGAGTTGTAGAACGTAAAAACAAAACTTTACAAGAACGTGCAAGAACTTTGTTAAATGGAAGCACTCTTCCAAAACAGTTTTGGGCAGAAGCTGTTGCAACTGCTTGTTATGTTTTGAATCATGTGTCTATTCGACCTCTCACGAAAAACACTTCTTATAAACTTTTTACTGGAAGAAAACTAAAGATATCTTATTTCAAAGTTTTTGGTTCAAAATGTTTTATATCAAATACCAAAGATCAGCTTGGAAAATTCGGTGCGAAATCCGACGAAGGAATCTTTCTAGGATATTCAGATCGTAGCAAAGCTTATCGCGTATTTAATAAAAGATCAAATACTGTTGAAGAAACTTTACACGTATCTTCCGATGAAAATTTTCAACAAAAACCAAGTATAGAAGATGATGAAGATTTTCCATGTAACATCACAAATACGGAAACTACAAATCTTGAAAATGATGAAAACATTGTTTATAATAATAAATGAATTAGGATCTCCACCAAAAATATTACGGGATCATCCCGTTCAAAATATTATCGGAGAAATTAATTCAAACGTACGAACTAGAAGTTAACTAAATCAAATGGGCCTTGTAGCATTCCTTTCCAATATCGAACCAAAGAATCCCAAAGAAGCTTCTATAGACGACTACTGAATAATTGCAATGCAAGAAGAGCTAAATCAGTTTGAACGCAATGAAGTTTGGTAATTAGTTCCTAGACCAAGTGACCAAACTGTTATCGGAATGAAATGGTTCTACAAGAACAAAGCAGATGAACAAGGCCACATTACCAGAAATAAAGCAAGGTTAGTTGCATAAGGATACAATCAAGAAGAAGGAATTGACTACGAAGAAACGTTTGCTCCGGTTGCAAGACTGGAAGCAATACAGATCTTAATGGCCTATGCATGTTTTCACAATTTCAAACTATATCAAATGGACATTAAAAGTGTTTTTTGAATGGTTATATAAAAGAAAATGTGTATGTTGAACAACCTCCCTTATTTATTCACGAGAAATTTCCAGATCATGTCTACAAACTTAAGAAAGCTCTATATGGTTTAAAACAAGCACCACGTGCTTGGTACGATCGACTAAAGACATATCTAATTTCTCCGGGATTTCAAATTGGGAAAGTTGATCAAACACTTTTTATTAAACATTCGAAAAAGGATATTTTAATAGTTCAAATTTATATTGATGATATCATTTTTGGTTCTACCAATAACAAGTTGTGTCAGGACTTCTCCGAAATAATGACCAAGGAATTTGAAATGTCTCACATGGGAGAACTGACATATTTTCTTGGTTTACGAATTGAACAACTTGAAAATGGCATTTTCATTAATCAAGAAAAATATTGTGATAATTTAATCAAACGATTCGGAATGGAAAATAATTCTGCCAAACTGACTCCAATGAGTACAACCACACATCTCGAAAAAGATGAAAGTGAAAAAAGTGTTGATCAAAAATTATACCCAAGCATGATTGGATCATTAATATATTTAACGGCAAATCGACCTGACATAATGATGAGTGTCTGTTTGTGTGCTAGATTTCAGGCCAACCCAAAGGAATCACATTTAAGAGCTATGAAACATATGTTATGTTATCTCACTAACACCATGGATTTCGGTCTATTCTATCCAAAAGAATTTCCATTCGAGTTAGTTTGATATAGTGATGCTGATTTCGGTGGATCTCGAACAGATCGAAAAAGCACAAGTGGTACGTGCCATTTTATTCAAAAATCACTAGTGTCTTGGTTTAGTAAGAAACAAAACTGCGTTTCTCTCTCTACATGTGAGGAAGAATATATTTCTGCTGCTTTGGCTTGTGCTCAAGTAATCTATATGCAACACACACTTAGAGATTTCAATATAAACTTAACAGATTCAACTATATATTGTGACAATTCTAGTGCTATTAACTTATCTAAAAATCCTATCAATCATTCACGAACAAAACATATCGATATTCGTCATCATGTTCATCGTTATAATGTTGAAAAAGGAACAATAATTTAGATTTTGTTTCTTCTGAAAATCAGTTGGCTGATATTTTTACAAAACCTCTTTTAGAAAATGTTTTTATCAAACTCAGACGAGAGCTTGGTATCGTCTCACTTAAAAATTTATGATATCTTCCTATGAGATATTGATGTCTCTGCTTATCTTTACATATAAAAACTCTTACCTCTTAAGTTTCTTAAGTATCTACAATTAAATTTCATTTACAACCTCTTGTTTTCTTTCTTTTTAAATATGTGTATATTATTGTTTATATCATCATAGCCACCATTTTTTAACTAACATTCTATTTTTGAACTTTTCACTTTCTTTTATAAACTAATTTCGTATTTTTTTACCAAAGGCTTATTACTATGGACTTCAATATGATTTTTCTCCTCCTCACCATGGCTTCAAACAACAACAACTCTGACAACTCACCATCATCATATTCTACATCTTCTATATCAATATTGGCTACTCCAACACCACGTGAACCGGCAAGACCTCATCCTTCATGCGAACCATCTGGTTATACTCCAGAAAAGAAGAAATCTCGACGATTTCTTTTCTTCGGTTCTCCGTCAACTAAAGAAAAAATAGCCAAGATTCATCATTACTTCAAAGAATAGTTGGATTTGCAATGAGAGATGTATTACGAATAGAAAGTTAATGCCAAACGACTTAGTTTCATTGAACAAGTGGCATTAAAATTCTGTGGTACATCTCCAAAGAAAGATGTAGTTCAACCTTCAAATTCGAATCCATGGGAACCTAGTCCACAGTGTCCTCCGGTTTCTCCAAACTCTTGAAAACGTCAACCCTATTGGTCTCCATTGCAACCATACACGGAGATAATGAAGATTGAACCGGAAGATTGGAAGACTCCAAGTGATTCAAAATGATGATTTCATTTATCTATATTTGTTTTTGAACGATCATACTTGTATGCTATATATTATTCAAATATTAATATAATCTTTTTATTTTTTCTTTAATTTTTTTTGGTCTTGATTGTGTTTTTACACATTTCAGACGTCTGAAATTGATATTTCAGACGTCTGAAATTGATATTTCAGACGTCTGAAATTGATATTTCAGACGTCTCAAATTGATATTTCAGACGTCTGAATATTAAAGAAGAATAAATTTTTCTTCAGATTCAGACGTCTGAACACCAAAATCAGATGTCTAAATGTAGCCTAAAATGTACTAATTTCTTTCTGACTCGATTTTATTCTATTCAGACGTCTGAATTGGTTATTTCAAACGTCTGAAATCTGCTGGCTTTTCAAAATTGAGTTTCTTTTGCACGTTTTTCAATGTAACTGCCCTTTTATTCAACTCCTACCTTTCTTTTATCTTCATTCTTCATCTTCATTTTCAGCCTTTCCCCATTAAAAATCAAATCTTTCTTCCTCAAATTCAGAAATGGCTCCAATACAAAAAAGATCGAGACCATCTACTTCATCATCTACCCCAAACATCGATCAATGGCTATGGAATGAGCAAGCAAGACAACGTTTTGCACAAATGAGTAGATCGAACTTCTTTCCAGGTGCTTTCATAAAATTTGAAGAATTCGACGCTTATTGGATTCAACAAGTTGTAATAGTAAATGGGTTAGAATCTCTTGTCTCTTTTGCCGCAAATAATACCAAAATCAATCATCTTTTGGTTAAATTATTCTATGCTAATATGAATTTGGACCATCATACTCCTCACAATCGCAACGATTGTATTTGGACATTAGTTTGTAGAGTTAAAATTTATCTACCACTTGCTAGACTTGGTGATATTCTTCAATGTCCATCAACGGGGACTGATTTGGGTGAAATAGATGTCTTCCTAAACTTGGATGATAGAGACGAGGTCTTACATCAATTTTTGAACGATGACATAACTAGACTTACTTCCATTCAACTCCGTCCACAAGCTCATATTCTCCATAGAGCTTTGATTCAATCCGTTATTCCACGGACAGGAAGTTATGAAGTTATTGACAAAAGAAACTTCCAAGCCCTTTATGCTATATATTCCGGTCAACCCATCAATTAGGCTCAAGTGATTTTGGAAGAATTCATGGATGTTAATCGTCGAAGACGTTATAAGATCTTTCATTATGGTGCTTATATAATGGAAATTCTCCAAAATTTTAACATTCCTTTTCCCGAGTCCGAATTTTCATCAATCAAAGAGCTTAGGTCAAAGACATTGGGTCTTATGGGTTCGCCAAAACGATCTGGAAGTTTGGTATATATTTCTTTTCAAGAATGGGTTTCCAACCATGATCAAAACAAACC
The DNA here is from genome assembly GCA_030765085.1 of Allium cepa. Classification (NCBI taxonomy): domain Eukaryota; kingdom Viridiplantae; phylum Streptophyta; class Magnoliopsida; order Asparagales; family Amaryllidaceae; genus Allium; species Allium cepa. The sequence continues at coordinate 79,633,971 of CM060946.1, forward strand.
CCAACCTCGTCAACATGTTCCTCATGCTCAACCTATTGCTCCTCCCACAAATGAAGAAGACAATGATGATATAGTGATTCTTTCTCCTGACTCTAGCTCAAGGAATGCTTTAGTCACTCTTTCCCAAAACCAAGCAAGGCATAGAACCCGAATGGTCAATCTAGAAAAGAAAACTGAAAAACGATTTAATTCCATTCATGGCTTTCTCAACAAAATTTGGGAACGTATTGTTTGCTCCACCTCATCATCTACCGAAATTTTCAACCCCGCTCTATTTCAATGGCCATCAAGCTTGGGGAACAAAATTGGTGAAAATGAAGATGATGATGATGATGATGTAGGAAGTGATTCAAGCCCTATATTTTAAAATTCCTTTGATATTAATCAGTTTGTTTTGAACTGTTTCATTGTTTGTTATTTCTATTTCTGTTTTGAACTCCTTTATCGTCTGCTGTTATTGTAGTATGTTTGTGAATTCTCCATTTTTCTTTGTCATATATTCTTATTTTCCTTTTTGCGATGTCAAAGGGGGAGAAGGTGAGAAGCTTTTAAATAGGGGGAGTATACATACATACATATACATATACATACATACATACATACATACATACATACATACATACATACATACATATATTTCTTGTATTATATAGTTGTCATCGTCAAAAAGAGGGAGAATGTTGAAACCTCATCTACGACGTTTCATACTTATAATGTTTTGACTGAGACAACTATATACGTTAATTTTCTATGCTAACTTGTTTTTGCAGGAATATCTTCAAGATCGGATTCAAATGAACTTCATGCTGCATATATGTTGCATTGAGTCGTTGTTTAGAATTAAAATGATGTTAAAATCTCTCTTTTGGATATATATGTTGATACGTGCACATACACACATGCATAGAGCATATTTGAATTTTCAGGTCAAATTCAGACATCTGAATTGACCATTCCAGACGTATGAATCTGTAATCAAATTTGATTTTTCAGACAATATTCAAACGTCTGAATTGGAATTTTCAAACGTCTGAATCAGGTCAAAAATGACATGTTTGCTTTCTGGTTTGCATGTTAACAATTTAGAAGTCTGAATTCTAGTTTTCAGACATCTGAATTCCTACAACGGCTATATTTTTGAACAGACATTTCTCTTCAATGAAGAGATACAACTTTTTGTCAAAAGATATGTTCATATACTTTCATGATAACTATTCATGAACAATTGCATCTTTTTATACTATATATAAAAATGTTAGAATCATCAGTTTTATTCACCTAATCGATCTAACTCTTTCTATTCTTATACTACTTTGATTCTAACACTCTTGTGCATTAAATTTCATACAAAATCATTCATTTACTTCCATATTTTTCACACACACACACATACATATATATCAAAAAGAGAAGATTATAGGAAGGTTGTATTATCAAGAGATAAATCCGTGTTATAAAAAACACATTGTGTCAAATACTCTTTGTATAAGTTGAAGTCCTGTTCTGCTGTTCAGGCGAGTGAAGTCCTCTCGGCTGTTGAGGCATCGAAATCCTATTCTGTTGTTCAGGTGTTGTAAACCTGTTCCTTCGGGTTAAGTGAGGATTGTTGTTAGTAAAATTTCATAAGGAGTCTGGGACTGGACGTAGAACGGAAAGTTCGAACCAATATAAAATTTCTGGTGTGCTTGTTTCATTTAATTATTTTACATTGCTATAGTATTTTTGTTTATTTCCGTACTAGTTTAGTATAATTCCATATAGCACGATCCACACCGTCTTTTCATAAATTCTTGAACGAAACCTCCTTGATGAGTTAATTATATTTGAATTTCTATTCACCTTGATGCGATTGTGACATAATGTTTCAAACTAGAGTAGCTGATATGAATTCCTTCTTTATTTACTGTTTTTATCTCTACTGTAAGTCGATGTTCCTTAGGGAGTATCCTGCTTGAATAGTTTAGAGACTCAACGTGACTGTGCTTCTCTTTACCAATCTTATGAGGACAAATCTAGCCGAGCTTCAAAAGTTGAAACTAACCCTTTCAAATTTTAGATTAAGAGCAATTTCCTTGAGTCAAAGTTAGGTCTAAAAACAAAGAGCTTAATTATCTCACAGAAGAGCAAGCCTTGAATTAATATCTAGTCTTAGGAGACGGCGTTGCAATTCCTTTTAAATGAAGAGAGGAGAGGAGGCCGAGGATGATATTGCTAACAGGAACCTTCCATGATCGCGAATACGAAGATTATTTTGGAGAGTTCCGACTTATCATCTCGGCTTGCCTAGTTGGGAGGGATCCCTTCCTTTCATTTTTATATCCTTATCCCCAGATCCTCTTGGTCTTGAAACCATGTTTTGTAATAAATTCCTTTATCGCATTAGGCATTCTTTTTGGCCTAATCCTTGTAACATCTTCTTGAATGAACTATATATAAAGGAATTTTACTTCTTTCGATCTTACTTCTTGGGTCATCACTTTGCTCAGGCATGTCTTAGAATTTTCTCTTTGTGGGGTATCTCTTGCCCCTGGTGTATCTTTGTCAAAACTATATCTCAGACCTAATCGAGTTCTATTGCTAGATTCTCGTCTGGGGCTAGCCTAGTGGCGTGATCATAATTTTTTTATATCATGAAACTACCAGATTCCTTAACTTTGGGAAAATTTCCCTTGGATTTCAATCTTATCCATCCAATTCTGAACTCATGCAAGATACTTCTTGATCATGGCTCACTATGAGTAGGAATCTACCCAACATTCTAATTTAGTTGGGAATCTAAGTGTAACAACCCGTATTTTAAGGTACTCTAAATGTTAAAATTTTAGAGATATTTAATGGTTTATTTTACCAATGAGCTGAAAATTTGATTTTCGTAGACGAACTTTTTAGAGTTTGGGATTATTTCCATTGGGTATGGATTCTTCGAGCGAGCTGGAATGAGTTCAAGTATCGATATATTTTGACTATTTGATTTAGAGTTAGAAGGTCAAGTTTGGTTTGTATAATCGAGTGACTTGAAAAGTTACCTTCTATGTATATTGGAATTAGGTCCCTAAAATAGTTCCATTGAGTTTGGAGTAGGGGTATTTGGCTGGGAACATCGGTGAGCATGCCTCAATTTGAGTTCAGAAATTTTCGAATATGAATAGTATCGCAAATATTCTTATATTAGACCCACACCATTATTCTTTTGCTCCAAACTTTCCCAAAACCCTAACCGCCATTTTTCGTAAACCCTCATCCAATGGCCATCATTCATCACGGCCACCGGAGGTGATTTTAGCCTTCGATACCAACTAGGGAATGATCGCGATGGGGGTATGAATGTTTTAAATGGTGGGATGGGACAGAGGAGTGTCGTGGAGGCAGCAATCGAAGTTCAATGGCGGCAACATGGTTTGCATTTTCGAGCTAAGGCGTTGGTTTTTAGGAGGTCGGCCATGAAGGAAAAATGTTGGGGTGGTCAAGGAATTTCGATTGGAGGCGGTGCGACGGTCGTTGATTGCGTAAGGTGGGGGCAGTTATGAATTGAATGGCAATGACATTTGGGAGTTCAACCATGAGCTACAGGTGGTGAAAGGAGGTGACTCAAGTGGCGTCGAGTCGATTTTAGCCAGGGAAGTTGGATGGAGTCAGGCGGCGGTAATCGGAGGATGGAGGAGGTGTGTCGAGAAGCTAAAAGCGGTGGCCAGTTTTATACGATTGAGTGATTAGGGGATTAGGGTTTCATATTTAGTAATCAATGATATAATTAAATTATTAATTATATTATTTAATTCGTAATCTGATTTAACTCATATCTTGATCATATAAGGTTTAAATCAACCGCGGTCGATCGCATTGGATTCGTAATGACGATAACTACATCTTGTAATTGAATTGGTTGAGATTGGTGCTTGTAGAATTTCAAGCTAAAATCAACCGCTGTTCGATTAAGCCGAAACCAGGTCGCAAAAGCGATTATTTGAATTTTAGCGAGTTAAACTCACATTTCGTTTTCTTAGTAAGATATATAGTAGATAAATTTTACTATTTGTGTTTGGTTGAAATTATTGGTTGTATGCTTGGATGTTTTAATTGGTTGATTATTTGGTTTTGATGAATTGTTGCTTTTGAAAATGGTCAATATATGAAATCATTTCCATGGAATTTATCTGACGTACAGGGAATTTGTAGAGGGATCCAATGGGATTCCTCGTCATTGTTGGTTTATATTCAATTATATTCCTATTATATGTATTATTGGATATCAAAACCTGATTGGTTGGCCCTATTGGTTATGACATTGTTATGTGTTAAAAGTTAACGCTGTAGTGATAAAAATAAATAATTACATTGGTTAAGTGCTTGGTGGCTATTGGCCTTACTTTAGTATTTTAAAATATTATTAATTGCCATCTTGGCTTGAAATGGATTTTTGATTGGGAAAACGATTTCAAATCAAATCTTTGGGTTTTCTAGAATATTTTTATTTAAGCAGATTTTGAACTTCTCTATTTTATGCCAACCCTTTTTTTTGTTCTTTTATAAATCATTTAGAAATGTTTTAAATTTGTTTAGCTATCACTTAATAATGATTTAAAGTTGTTTAACCATTGTTTAATAATGTTTAAAAGTTGTTTGTTTTTATTCAATATTGTTTTAAAGTTATTTATCGGTATTTTAATATTGTGAAAAGTAATTTATTTAAATAATTGATATTGCTAAAGGTAATTATAATTATTTATTAGTAATATTTTGGAAGTTAGTTATTATTTTAATAAGGTTTCAGAAGATTAATTATTAATTATTATATTAATAATCTTTGAAACTATTAATTATTATATTAATAATGTTTTGAAGTTATTTTTTATTATACTAATAATGGTTTGAAGTAAATCAGCTATTTCCTTAATGATGTTCTAAAGGAAATTGGCTATGTTATTAATGTTAATTTATTATTTATTATGATGTCTAAAGTTAATTGATTTTTGTGATTAATTGTATTTTTAAATAATAAATTGATTTATAAAGGAATTTCATTTAGTAAAGAGTTTATAAATAAAAATGGAATTTGTATATATAAAGGATTTTTATAAAGGTTTTATAAAGAATTTTGATAAAGGGATTTTAGAAAAGATTGTTATAAAGTAATTTTAGAATGGAATTTTATAAAGGATCTTTATAAAGGAGTTTTATAAAAGAACAAAGTTTTATAAATGGCTTATAGATTTATAAAGGAGTTTTATAAATAGTTTTATGGATTCATAAAAAGGCTTTATAAACGGTTTAGAAACATTTAAAAAGAGTTTTATCAATGGTTTTAGAAATTTATAAAAAGAGCTTTATAAATGGTTTTAGAGATTTATAAAAGAATTTTGCTAATTGTTTTGAGGTTTATAAAAGAGTTTTATAAATTTTTCTTGAAATTTTACAAAAGAGTTTTATAATTTGTTTTAAGAATTTATAAAAGAGTTTTATAAATGATTTTTTAGTTGTATAAGAAGGGAATTTATAAAAGAAGATGAGATTGATTTTCAAAAATGATCTTTAAACAACTATGATGGTATGGAAACATCTTTCCGTACTCAGTACCAAATATAAAACTTTCCCCAATTTTTGTAAATATACTTATATTGTTAAGATAAGTATATGAATACATTCTCTAAATAGTGAAAGTATAGTGTTTTTGTGAAAATACTTATACCATTGAGATAAGTATATGGATATTCTTCCAAGTACTGAAAGGAGTAAAAAGGGTTTGTGAGTATATAGTTGTAAAAGTATTTTGATACAAGTATTTACAAGGTGATTTAATTAGTGAAAGATTAACTAAAGAGGTTGGTGGTTGCTTATGTGCTTAAGCAATGTTAGTTTTCCTTTTGGAATTAATTCCTTAAGATGTGATTGTTGTTTTAATTGATAGTTAAATAATTGATATCAAACTGGGACTGTTTTTAAACTGTTGTTGTCAGCTCGAGGAGATCGGGATCGGATATATTATGCAAAAACCACTTTGAACCAGTATAAGCGTTCGAAGGAAGGACATCTTGATAATGGTTTCTAAGACGGAGTTCTTTGATGTACAAGGGCTACTTGCTACTAAGCCTGAGAGTGATTCCAAAATGAAAGTAATAGAAATAGTGCTTCAGTTTCATTCAGACCCAGTTCAAACTTGTATGGATGAATGCTGTCATTGCATATCTACTTGGAGGGCAGTGTTAGCATTCTAAGTGGAAAATGCTAGGGGAATCAGGTAATCGTTACCTTAAGAACCTCACACCTAGTAAATGACTAAAGCAAGGACATGCGATAGGGATATGTAGGTCGCTTTATTAGGGTATGATCATCCCTTATCCGGAGTCGATATTTACGTATGCTTCAGGGCCCATTATGGTTTTTTTTATCAACCTTGGGTGATCATATTTGGCGCTATCTAGCAAGGGGTAGGACCGGTCCTGAGTGGCTGAGGTGCAATGTATTGTAGCCATCAAAACATTTTATCTAGAGGTATGCTGATTCAGTTTGTAGACCCTTACCCTTCCAGAGTTGGAATCCATTTTTCAGTGCGAGCCTTCAGACTTGATTGTATACCTATTATGCTGAAATTTAATTAATACAACAATTTCGTCTTTGATTCAATATACATTTTAAATCCTAGGCATTATATAATATCAGAAGTTTTCCTATATAAATGTTTTGGTTATCATAAGGTAAAAACCCATCCATTTTTGTGTGCAGCGTGGTCTTATGAGATATCTTTATTTTTCAAAAGGTTTGATAGATGAAAAATTCAATATGCTTTGATAGAGTTTTCTTTCGCAGGTTTACTAGACTAATCTGGGCATTATTTTTTCATAATACTCGAGTCAGCCCGAGAATGTTTCAGATGTATTTCTAGATGCTTGGTGCTTTAGGAGACAAGCCGGATGCCTTAAGACGTACTAATGTATCCTTTTATTTCTGCTGCATTTTTTGTTTGTTGTATCTAACAGCATTTGTAATGATAAGCTGTTATAACTGTCCAGGCTGATGATAGATTAGTATTCTGATTGATCTGTGTATATTAGAGTTTTTTTCATTAAAAATCATTGTGTATATTATAGTTTACTCACTACGTTGCGAGATGATGTTCTGTCATTTATTTTCTTTCACCCCAACAATATGTCTTTTCGGCACTTGGATGCTTGACACATGAATACAGTAGATGTATTAGTGTTGACTTATGAGGGTCGAAAAGGTGGGTTGTTATAGTTGGTTTCAAAGCTTAGGTTGAGTGAACACCTAGGCTTTGGTGAGGTAAAACTCATTAGGGATAGGGTTAGTAACCACCTATAATGAGTTGAGTGCATTATATATATAAGAGCGAGTATTTGTTAGTGATTATGAAATTATTTAATTGTGTTAATTTATCAGTTGAGTGGTTTATGAACTATGGTTGAGACATGGAATGCCAAGGTATCGATAGGGGTTCTAAATACTCGAACTAGGAAAACCGACACAATATTGTTTTTGAAATTTACAAATGAAATAATTTTACCAAGATATATAAAAGAGTTATTTTTATAAAATCAATATAGTTATTTATGATGTGTTTGTTCCTTTGGAAATGATAATATTCAACTATTATAATTTATTATTGGATTAGTCGTACTCACCAAGTTAGGAGCATTAGTTATTATTTATTGATTGAATAGTTAGGCTCGATCAGTTTATGAGCATTGACTATTATGGTTAAGAAGAAGAAGTTTTATCCTTTTCACTACATCGGTTGGGAAAATAGTAATTATGGGAACAATAAAACAAACACATTGTGAATTCAGTTTCACAATATGACTATAAGGCGTTCGGTGATAATGTTGGGTTAAAATTTAATTTTAATGGAGTTCTTTATTATAATTAAATAAATTAACATTTATGAAATGATTAAAAAGAGTATTAAATAAAAAGGATTTAAAACTGAGAATTTAAATCTCGATGTTTTTGAAAATGATTTTTCAAAGTTTTGAAAGAAATAATAATAGTATTATTTAGAGATATTTTTGAATAGAATTTTCTTAAAAGGATCTTGAAGGAGATAAAAACACTGAAATTGCTCTTATCGCTGGAAATAATTTTGATGGTGATTGCAGCATCATTAGTGTTTAATTTTGTGTTTCTAAGTAAGGGATTGCTGCCATAATATTTTTCCATAGAATTGTTTGGATAAAACAAATTTTCTTTTGAATTCTAGAAGTATGATTTGTTATACAAAAGAAGATATGTATACATTGTTTATTTCAAAATGGTTTGAAATATTTCAAAACCTGGGTATTTAATTCTGAAGTATTCAATTAAGCTATCATATGGATGCATGTATTTAGGCATTAGGGTAGCTTGGTAGGTGCATCTTATTATGATATGTTGTTCGGTAGGTTTCATTTATTGAAACGAAATGGAATATTCAACGATTTTAGACAGTCGGGACTTTCAAATTTGATATATAAATTGAAGCTAATTGTTTTGTGAAAATATAAGAATTAAGTTTTTGCAGCTTATAAATTTGAGAAGATGGAAAATTAAAAGCAAGTTTTAAAATCGTTGGACATCCTGGTTAAGTAAAAGCAAATCTAATATTGTATACAAACACCTAGGAAGTAGAAGAGTATTTTGCAAATATGAACTTGAGTTATAGAATATTTATAGACTTAAGTTATGTTTCTTAAGTAAAATAATGATTCTTTAAAAGGTAACTATAATCTTTTGAAATGTTTTATTAATGAAGAATAGTTTTTATATAGAGTTTGGAGGCTTAAAGTAAAATGTCATGAAATGTTTATACACTTAAGTAATGTTTTATGAAATGGTTCATAAATGAATTTAGTCTGAAATGAAATCCAGTTTAATCAAATTGAATGTGATTTAAAATTAAAAGGCGATCGGTGTAGTTAAGAACAAATTAGAATAGATATGTAGAATGTATGTATATCATTTTATTTACAAGAGGACCTTTGATCTAGATTCGGGCACATGATTTCGAGGTTATTTACATCGGTTCGAACAAGGATTTTTACTCGCTTATTGATGGCGAACACTTGACGCTGATTTTTTATGATCCCGAAGTCCCTATCATAGTATTTGACTATGCAAGAAGAATGATATTTTCTAATCAAGGAATCAGATCGGAGTCCGCACTAGAGAAGTCGAGTGAATGATACTAGTTTGGAAGTGAAATTGTGTAATCAGCGAGTGATCGGATTTGATATTGTGTTAGGATGACATATATATGTCGTACAAGCTTAAATGTAATTGTAAGCTTTTGAATTGGTAATGCAAGCTACGTGATTTGATACGACATGTTGGTTGAGATGATTGTTATTTATGATTTGGCATGCATTGATTCATGTGATAGGATGGATGTGTAGTTACATTGTTTTCAAAATTGTTATGATTAACTCTCTTTTAGGTTATGTAACTAATTTTAGGTACGTGGAAGTAAAAGCTTGCTTGCTGCTTTTGTGTAATGACTCAGAATTTTGGTCAATTGAAATTGGAATATTTAATTAATTTTAAATATTGGAAAGTTAAATTTGTATATTAAATAACTTGAATTTCAAAAATAGCAATTTATTGGATAATTTAATTATTGAATTTAATAATTGAGATTGTCCAAATAATTGAATCTTGATTTTTAGGTTGGATAAAATAATTTCAAAGCTTATTTTTAATTCTATTAAATAAGGATAATAATAATAAATTTTTTAAATTGGATTTAAAAGTGATTTAATCGATTTTGAAAATAACTAATTTTAATTAACATATAAAAATAGCCTTCTAGGGCACTGCCCATGATTTCGACGAAATCGGTTTTGTTGGGTCCGTAATAATGAATTATGATACACCGTCAAATCTCATGGCAATCAGATGAATCATTTGGTCGTGCGAGATTGAAATGCGTAGAATTTAATATCGAAAATTTAATACAATAATTGGGTTCAAAAAGCTATCTTCTACATATAATCGAATTAGGCCTCGAAACAAGTTCTATTGCATTCAAAATAGGTGTATAACATGTAGACCGCCAGGTGGCACATCTCGTTTGGAGTTCGATATTTTTGAATATGTTTTGTTGAAAATTTAAATTTAAATTTATATATATATATATATATATATATATATATATATAGACGTACATATTCACTCTTTGCTACCATACCCCATGACTATCAAGCCCATACCCCCAATATTTAAAAATCCATTCCTCCTTTCCCATTTAAAAACTATTCCAGTTAAAGAAAAATCAAGAAACATTTATATACTTAACTAAATTCACAAAAATTAATTCAGTGAGTAGGGGAACCTAGATCTACATTCTGTATGCATTTGGTGGAGCTCAGGCGATCCAATGGTGAGTGCGTAGTGTTTAAACATGGGGTTTTTCAGCGAGGGTTAAGTTTGTTTGGAAATTCATTCATTGATTCAAGGAATGGAGTGTATATTCGAGTTTAAAATGTCGATTAGCACCGATGGCTGGAGAATGTGGGGTCGCGACGGGGTGTGGTGGAGTCCATACGTGCGGACTGGTGAGGGATGGGAAATTTTTCTTTTTAATAGGAGGGTTCGAGTTGGACATGGTGGGCATGGCCATGTGGAGATCAATAAGAGATGATCGTTGGTGAAGACGGTGGGTGATATCATGAAGAGACGAGGGAGGAAGAGGCGAAGAACCATGCAACAACGGTGGAGTGAGAAATAGGTGTTAGCAGGAATGATTTTAAATTTAGGGAAGAAGAGGATATTTTTGTAAATTAAATGAAGTTTGTAATTTGTTATTAAATTATTAGTTTAAAAAAAGCCGATAACTTATAAATTGCATAACTCTCTCATATAAGGTCCGATCGAGAGAAACTTTTTGTGTTGTGCTCATAATGAAAAAAGCTTCGCGATAGAACTTGTTTGTATGAATTTGGAGATAGTTTAAGTTTGGGCTAAAATCAGGCTCGTTCGATTTTAGTTCCAAACCGGAACGCCTCTGCGACAATAGGGAATTTCAGCTAGTTAAACTCACCTTTTTAGTTAACTAGTATGATTTACAGTTGATAAAAATTGTTGGATGATTGTTTCAATGAATTACTGTATTTGTTTGTTGGTTTGGATTTGTTCCCGCCCAACGGAGCGGATGAAACCCTATTACGTGAAAAGATAGTGCGGATCGTGTAATATGGAATTATACTATACTAGTGCGGAAATAAACTAAGATAATATAGCAATGTGAATAAGTGAAATTAAACAAGCATATCAGGAATTTTTATACTAGTTCGAACTTCCCATTCTACGTCCAGTCCCAGACTCCTTCTGGAATTTCACTAAAACAACAACCCTCACTTAACCCGGAGGAACATGTCTATACAACTCCTAAGCAACCGAACATGGACCTGAGCAGTAGAACAAGATTTTGCCTCAGTAACCAAAGAGGACTTCACACGCTTGAGCGGCAGAACATGACTTTTACAAATAAATTTTTCTTGACTCTATGTGTTCTTTAATAACACGAATTTGTCAATTATAGTACACCCTTCCTATAATCTTCTCCTTTATGTTGTATATATGAATACATGAAGAATAAGGAAGTAATAGAATGAATTTGTATGAAATTGAATGCACAAGAGTATTAGAATCAACGAATATGAGAGTAGAGTAAGAATAGATTGAATTAATTTATGGAAACTTGATTCTAATGTGTTTATATAGATTATAAATAGGTGCATATGTTCGTGAAGAGTTATCACGAAGAGATATGGTCATATCTATTGAAATGAAGTCTTCACGAATGGAAGTGCCTATTTGAAAATATAGTCGTTTTATTCAGACTTCTGAATCGAATAATTCAGACTTTTGAAATTGCACGAGCTCAAACCAGAAAGAAAATAGGCTAAAAATAACCATTTTCAGACGTCTGAAATGAACAAGTCAGACGTCTGAATATTGTACTAAACAATATTCATTTTTCCAGATTCAGACGTCTAATTTTGTACATTCAGACATCTGAATGTAGACTAAAAATGAGAATATGCAAAGCTTAATGAAATGAAAAAAAATGTCGAAATATATATCATATAGGAGAGATTTTAACATGAATAAACTCTAGATACAGACTCGATACATACTTATATCAGATTTGAAGCTCATTTGAATCCGGTCTTGACTAATTGCTGTAAAAATAAGTTAGTATATAATAATGGCTTATATAGTTGTCATAGTCAAAATATCGTAATTACGAAATATCGTAAATACGAAGTTTCAACATCTCCCCCTTTTTGACGATGACAACTGTATAAGTATAGACAAAATATAAGCATATGTAAACAAGAAATAGAATTATATGTACTCCCCCTTACTATAAGCTCCCTCTGTCGATGGTAGTTTTTAACCTCCTTCTCCCCCTTTGACATCGACAAAAGGAAACATAATATATATGAAATACTCACATATCACATGAACAATAATGAACATACTACACAACAAAAAGAGACATAGATAATGTAGAATAGTTAACATACTACACTATTCCAAAACAGACGTAAAAGTTTAATTTTACAAACCCACATAGCAAGTACGGGATCACCACATAAATACATACACAACAAAAAGCATATAACTACGAATGTTTTGAGATAAGAAAACAACCATACCACTACCTTAAAACCTTGTGCTTGACTCATCATCACTTTCCTCTTCATCTTCATCGTTATCATCATCATTGGTGCCGGAGCTAGAGGACCATTGAAAATGGGCTGGATCAAAAGCTTTGGTAGAAGTCGAGGAAGAGCAACCAATACGTTCCCATATTTTATTTAGAAAACCATGAATGGAGTTGAACCTTTTATTGGTTCGCCTCTCGAACTTATCCATTTTAGTCTTAAGCTTGGCTTGATTTTGGGAAAGAGTAACCAAAGCTTGTCAAGGGGTAGAGTCAAGATTTAGAACTTCTATTTCATCATCATCTTCTTCTTGAACTTGTGTAGCAACAGGGTGATGATGTTGAGGTGGTTGAGGACGATTTTGATCACGATTGGAGATCCATTCTTGGAATGATATAAAAGCTAGACTTTGTGGACGTTTCGGTAAGTTCAAAAGTCCCAAGGTTTTGGATCCAAGCTCTTTAATTGTTGAAAATTGAGATTCAGGAAAAGAAATACCATAGTTTTGGAGAATTTTCATTATATAAGCACCATAGTGAAAAGTTTTATAATGACGACGGCGATTCACATCTATAAACTCTTCCATAATGATCCACGGATTGTCCGAAGTATATAGCATAGAGAGCTTGAAAGTTGCGCTTATTAACAACTTCATAGCTATTGGTTCGAGGTAAAACGTAGCGAATCAAAGCTCTATGAATGATACGGGCTTGTGGCCGAAGTTGAATAGAAGTGAGTTTAGTAATATCATTAGAAAGAAAGTGGTGAGAAACATCATCTCGTTCATCCAAGGATAGAGAGACCTCAGTATCAGTTCCAGTTGAAGGACATTGAAGGATTTCTCTAAGACGAACAAGTGGAAGGTAAATTTTAGTACTACAAACTATAGTCCAAATACAATCTTCACGATTATGAGGATGGTGATGATCCAAATTCATGTTTGCATAAAAAAGATTGACCAATAGATGATTATTCTTTACATTATTGGCAATAAATGAAAGAAGAGATTCTAACCCATTAGAGCGAGCTATTTGTCGAATTTGATAAGGCTCAAATTCTTCAAATTTGATGAAGGCACTGGAAAAGAAGTTGGATCTATCCATTTGAGCAAAACTGTGACGCCCCACCTCTATACTCACACTAGCCAAGGAAACTACGGGGTAATGCCGTCAACTAGCATGAAGAATAAGGCTGTAGAGGAGCGACCATCTATGTAATTGCTTTGTGCGAGTACCGATATGTCAGATAGTATTACATGCATTTCGTTTCAAGAGGAAATCTGACATCCCGATACAAACTCAAAGCTATACACATTGGCTATGCGATCTTCGAAAACAAATATAAAATAAGCATAACACAAATCAGTCACAGATATTCACATTGCAAAGGCGGAAACAGATATGAATAAAACACATAGAAGTGTACATCAAAGAACTAGTCATATAAGTGAAGTCATCAAGCCCAAAATTTTTAAAGAAAAAGAATCAACAAGTTCTTTTGATATAAAATAATGAGATGAACCCATATAAAAAAAAGAACGCGAATAGGATAATCAAAAAAACAAATGTCATCAAGCACTGAATGAGAAATACCTTGACCGAGATATGACAAAAACTTCAAGTTTCAGAAGTAAAGGCTTTTTGAGATTCTTATTCAAACCATAGACAAACCTCTGGTTTTTCTTCGATGGGGTATTAATATACTCGACCCCATATTTAGAGAAAGATTCAAAAGATGCGACGTAATCGGTCATAGAAGATTCACCTTGAACAAGGTCAACAAAATGTCGGGCTAAAGTTACCTTCTCAGCCTCAGGCACAAACTTTAATTCGAATCTTTTCCGAAATTGCTCCCAAGTAAAATCTGCTTTGATAATCTTCGAAATCAAAAGCTCATACCAATCTAATGCTCTTTCTTGGAGCATGCTAGAAGCCACTTAGACTCGCTGGAGATCAACAAGATTCACGCGAGAAAAGATGCGGTCGCATGATCTAAGCCAAGCTTGGATTTCTATAACACTCTCGGATCCCTTGAATGGTCTTCCACCCAAATCGGTATAATCTCTGCACACGCATGCAAACCTAGATCTAGGATGAGTAGGCTCTGGAATGGGTCCGACAGCTTGAGCATTCTTTACAAGTTCTAAAAGCTACTGGGCAGACATGAATACTCCATCCTAAGGAGTAGCACTAGATTGATTGATGCAGGGATGGTCAGAACTAACCATTTCTCTTCTTTAAGAAAGAAAGAAAGAAGAAGAAAAAGGTTATTCTCAGAAAGAATATCAAACAATCATGATTGATAAAACAAGGCATCATAAAAGAAATTAGGATAGAACGGGTCCTAAGACTCGGATAAATCCTAAGGCACGATTCCTAAGAAAGACTTAGGACGATGATCCTTGCTATTCTATATTGTTCCGAAGTTTGGCTCTGATACCATGCTATGATGCCCCACCTCTATACTCACACTAGCCAAGGACACTAAGTGGTAATGCCGTCAAATAGCACGAAGAATAAGGCTATTGAGGAGCGACCATCTGTGTAATTGCTTTGTGCAAGTACCGATATGTCAGATAGTATTACATGCATTTCATTTCAAGAGGAAATATGACATACCGATACAAACTCAAAGCTACTACCAGTGGTTATGCGATCTTCGAAAATAAATATAAAATAAGCATAACAAAAATCAGTCACAGATATTCATATCGCAAAGGCTTTAACAGATATGAATAAAACACATAGAAGTGTATATTAAAGAAGTGGTCATGCAAGATCCATTACATAAAAAAAGAATAGGTATAAGTGCTAGACAAAAGAATATGTATACATCAAGGAGTCTCTATCTCGAATGTATATAACAAAAAACTACTAAGCCAAGTAGTTAGCCAAAAGTCAGATGACGTACCTTGATAAGAAGTCAAACAGAAGCACCTGAAATACCTCGGTCTGACCAGAGTATTATTTAAGAAGAAAATAATAAAAGTATCAGTCTAGCTATAAATATCATATAAAATGAGAGAGGATAGGAGATATGACAAAAACATATGATGACAATAATTCCATACTGAGACAAGTCTACATTAAATAACAATAAAAATCATACAATATCTCAAAAGTTTCAAACACCAAAAAGAATGTCATATCTTTAGCACATTCACCAAACCACAAATATCAATATAACTTATCAATGTAAATCACAAAAATTGGTGAACACAAATTCTAGTTCATCATTTAGAAATCCAAAAATCACAAAGGGGAGACCTATCAAAAACGGGATCATGAAAACTCAACAACATGTGTATCACAAATGGGTCACTATCCCATAAATTGAGCCGGAGCTCCTCTAAACAGGGTATAGTCCTCCATTGCGGACTATGAGCCGAAGTCCTCCAAACAGGGTATGGTCCTCCATTGCAGACTATAGCCGTATCTCCTCCAAATGAGCCAAAACTCCTCCAAACGAGCCGAAGCTCCATAAAATCGGGGTATAGTCCCACTTGTGGACAAAAAGACATCGCACATCGCTAGTCTAAACCCCAAAATGATCATCACTGATCAATAAGAAGTGTGAATTACACTAAGCTAGTAAGTAAATGAGTTTAGCTTCATGTTCCATAACCACTGGTTTAACTTAAATATTTATGAACAAATTATAGATTTTCACTCGAAAATTGTCACAAGAGTTCAATCGAACAAGTCTAAGAATTAACCGACAAAGTAAATGCAAGCGTTTTATACCACTTGTTTGGCTAAATCGTTTAATTAGATTTCTCGAAGGAATGAGGAAAAGGTTTGTATATACTAATAGATTAGAAAACTATTTTAAAAGTGAGTTTGATATTGAAAGTAAATGTTGAAATCGTTTTGATGAAAGAGTTTGAATATTTACTACTAGTATAAAAACCTTTGCATTTTAAAGTGACAAACCATAGAAATGATTGTCCAAAAAATTAATCACTAAAAATTCACATATAAAGACATGATTTAAATCCAAAAAAATCAACACCAAATCCATCAAAATGGATATTCCTAAAAATCCAGGAAAAGAAGTCATCAAAGTCGATAAAAGTGATAACAACTAACCGGATCAACATAAATTGATAAACATTGAAAATTTACTCAAAAAATAGGCATATAGGCAAAATTGAACAATTCCAGACGTCTGGGGGTTAATCCAGACGTCTGGATTTGGTTTCTGGAAATATTCCAGAAAACTTCCCAAACGTCTGATTTGGCATTCCAAACGTCTGAGATCATCTATACGTCTGATATAAATTCAGACGTCTGAAATTAGTCTCTACCATTTTTATTTTCTTCCATATATTCTTTCTCTCTAGAATGCATAACCAGACGTCTGGACCTTACCTCCAGACGGCTGGTTGCCTGTTCTAGGCAACAATTTACCTAGTCCATGATAGCCAAATCGATTCGAAAGCGATCGGACGAGCAACGGAGACTAGGGATTTATGCCAAGCGACAACCCAACCTTATAGGATCTTCGATACACCCCAATTAACATGTTCAAACACTCAAGATAGGATTTTTAAAGATTTTGACTTCAAAACACCAAAATTTGGGTAATTCACCAAATCAATTCAAATCAAAAAAAAGAACATGAATAGATGTTAGGAATTCATACCTAACGACAATGAAAGCTATAGACATAGATGTGAGTTCAAGAACTCACCTTTAAACCCAAAAACAACAAATGAGAAGCTCAAAAACAAAGGAAAGATCAACCACTCTTCAACTCCAACTCCAGAAACTCCAATCTAAGATTATAAGCAATAATTTCCTAAATTAGGTTATAGGAAATTTCTGAAATTGAAGAGTAATTGAGATGGAGAAGATGAAGAGGATGCTTACCTAAGCTTCTCTTTGATTTTGGAGCTTGAATCTAGAATTTCCTAGTAATCTAGGTTTAGGAATTTTAGTTTCCTCTTCTTTTCCCCATTTTTTCCTTTAGCTTGAGAGTGTTAGGAAAATAGAATGAATGAATAAAGAGTGGAGGAGTTAGGGTATTATGTTTGGTTAGTGGGCTAAAATCCAAACCCAAATAGAAAAATAGCAAAATTCTACTCAACTCCAAACATATCAATGTTTATACTCAAAAAGGTCGCAAACACCATTTTGGACTCAGTGGAAGTGGTCTCTAGTCCTAATTCAACAGTTTACAAAAATTATCATTTCGGACTTTAATCCAATTAACGGTGCTATATTTAAATTAAACATTTAAATATACAATCGTAAAATATGCGGGTTGTTACAAACTCCCCTCCTTAAAGAAATTGCATCCTCACAATACTTAAGAAGAAACTAAAGAGTAACAACCATAAAAGCATGTCAACACAAAAGAAGAAATTTGAAAATGAGACGTTCTCCTTAAGGAGCACGAGAGAGTAAGTCTGAACATGTTCGCTCGATGAATTCTTTGGATTCCCAAGAGAAATCCTTAGGATTTGAGGACCATTGAACTTTCAAAAGAGGAACATTTTTATTTCAAAGGCGCTCAACCTCCGAAGCAATGATGCGAATAGGATGTTGCTCATAAGTCAAATTAGGCGAAACTTCAATTTCTTCAATAACACCAAGCTCAAGAATAGAATCAGAATCCCTAAGGCATTTTCGTAGTTGAGAGACGTGGAAAACATCATGAATAGCAGAAAATCGAGCCGGTGCAACAACTGGTACAATAACGGTACGCCAGATGAACCTGCTAAAAAGATCATTCCATTCGGACATCATCATATAAACAACCGCTTGTTGCTTACGACTAAAGGCATCGGCAACACGATCTCCCTTTCTGGGAGTATAAAGAATATCAAGATCATAAGATGCAAGGAATTTGAGCCAACGTTGTTAACGCAAATTAAGTTCCTTTTGAGAAAACAAATATTTCAAATATTTATGATCGGTGTAGAGAACAAATTTCTCTCCCAAAAGATAATGATGCCAAATTCTAAAAGCGAAAATAATGGCCGCGAGCACTAGATCATGAGTGGCATACCTAGTCTCGATAGGCTTTAATTGTTTAGAAGCATAAGTGATAGCATATTCCCTTTTGCAAGAGAATGGCTCCCAAACCAACACGACTAGCATGGGTATAAACAATAAAGTCTTGGTTCCCTTTGGGGATCACAAGAATAGGAGTATCGGAAAGGAGTTCTTTCAATAAATCCTCTTTTTCGAAAAAGCTAAGACTTTTAAAAATTATAATTTTCTTTATGTAATATTCTTTTTAGAAAAATTTACAATTTACCGTGTCTGACTGTCTCATCACAGTGTCTAGGAGATTTCTATCGATAACGTTGATCAAGCGCATCGACTAGAATTCTTAAAGCACTCAATGGGCAAAATAACATAAAATCTTCTTCTATATGATAAACTGGTCTCTTAAAATTTTTACGAATATTCTTTGCTCGTTAAGAACAAAATCCAATTATACTCATAGATATCTTATTAAAAAGATTTGCAAATTTTAAATTGTTGTTTTCATCCAAAATCAATGAATACAAGGACGGTCTTATCGAAATATTCGCAGAATACTCGATTCATAAGATGGATGAAATAAGCTGGACAACTTGAATGACATCACGAGTCACTCATAAGAATCATAATGAGTGCGGAATGCGGCAAGTGGAATGCTATCCTCTGCAACTCATAACTGCTGAAAATCGATGGCAAGCTCGAGTTGAAAAGACCTTAGCACCACTCAAAAGATTTCTTAGGTGATAATGCTAAGACAAGCTCAAAGATACCGAGAAATTCTCGAACTACTTGAATGAGGGGTATAACATCTTCCCCAACAAGTGAGTCTAGAGAATAAAATGATGCCACCAAATTGGAATCGAAATCATTAAGAAAAATAGAAATATGCTTAACAGATTGAGAATTTTGAAGATGGATAGTCCACTTGGGACAAAGGATATGGCTTCATAATGATTAAGCCAATCCTTGCACAAAAATCTATTCCTAAACGAAAGTAGCACATAACATGCAAATTAGATCGGAAAGCATAATCACATAAAATAATCTCGACATTTTTACAAAGTAAACTGAGTGTTGCAGATCCACCAACCGGATTCCTAATTCTCAGTGAAGTCATCAAGCCCAAAATGTTTAAAGAAAAAGAATCAACAAGTTCTTTTGATATAAAATAATGAGATGAACCCATATAAAAAAAGAACTCGAATAGGATAATCACAAAACAAATGTCATTAAGCATTGAATGAGAAATACCTTGACTAAGAGAAGTGTCACTAGGAGCTTGCACAACAATCAACTCTCCCTCTCACTTACTTTGAAGTTTGGGACATGAAGATATATAACGATCCGAACTTTTGCAATAGTGGCAAGAAATAGGCCTTGGACATTTATTTATACAGTGGTCCTTAGAGCCACAATTTTAGCATTCTCCACGATTAAGGATTGGAGTCTTTGCTACCGAAGTTACTTGCTTCACTCTCTTATTGGGATTAGGACTTTCGAACTTAATAAGCCTCTTCTTGTTGTTGTTGAAGTTCTTTTGGCACTCACAACTTCAACTTCACTTTCTTTATCAGCCTCTTTAAGTCGAAGAACGATATCAATAAGCTGATCAAAAGAAACTTCTAGTTTTAGAAGTAAAGGCTTTTTGAGATTCTTATTCAAACCATAGACAAACCTCTGGTTTTTCTTCGATGGGGTATTAATATACTCGACCCCATATTTAGAGAGAGATTCAAAAGACGTGACGTAATCCGTCATAGAAGATTCATCTTGAACAAAGTCAATAAAGTGTCGGGCTAAAGTTACCTTCTCAGCCTCAGGCACAAACTTTAATTCGAATCTTTTCCGGAATTGTTTCCAAGTAAGATCCGCTTCAATAATCTTCGAAATCAAAAGCTCATACCAATCTAATGCTCTTTCTTGGAGCATGCTAGAAGCCACTTGGACTCGCTGGAGATCAACAAGATTCAAGCGAGAAAAGATGCGGTCGCATGATCTAAGCCAAGCTTGGATTTCTATAACACCGTCAGATCCCTTGAATGGCTTTCCACCCAAATCAGTATAATCTCTGCACAAGCGTGCAAACCTAGATCTAGGATGAGTAGGCTCTGGAATGGGTCCGACAGTTTGAGCATTCTTTACAAGATCTAAAAGCTGCTGGGCATACATGAATACTCCATCCTAAGGAGTAGCACTAGATTGACCGACGCAAGGACGGTCAGAATTAACCATTTCTCTTCTTTAAGAAAGAAAGAAAGAAGAAGAAGAAAAAGGTTATTCTTAGAAAGAATATCAAACAATCACGATTGATAAAACAAGGCATCATAAAAAAAATTAGGATAGAACGGGTCCTAAGACTCGGATAAATCCTAAGGCATGATTCCTAAGAAAGAGTTAGGACGATGATCCTTGTTATTCTATATTGTTTCGAAGTTTGGCTCTGATACCATGCTGTGATGCCCCACCTCTATACTCACACTAGCCAAGGACACTAAGTGATGATGCCATCAACTAGTACGAAGAATAAGGCTATTGAGGAGCGACCATCTGTGTAATTGCTTTGTGCAAGTACCGATATGTCAGATAGTATTACATGCATTTCATTTCAAGAGGAAATCTGACATACCGATACAAACTCAAAGCTACTGCACAGTGGTTATGCGATCTTCGAAAATAAATATAAATAAGCATAACACAAATCAGTCACAAATATTCATATCATAAAGGCAGAAACAGATATGAATAAAGCACATAGAAGTGTACATCAAAGAAGTGGTCATGCAAGATCCATTACATCAGAAAAGAATAGGTACAAGCGCTAGACAAAAGAATATGTATACATCATGGAGTCTCTATCTCGAATGTATATAACAAAAAACTACTAAGCTAAGTAGTTAGCCAAAAGTCAGATGACAGACCCTGATAAGAAGTCATACAGAAGCACCTGAAATATCTCGGTCTGACCAGAGAATTATTTAAGAAGAATATAATAAAAGGATCAGTCTAGCTATAACTATCATGTAAAATGAGACATGATAAGAGATATGACAAAAACTTATGATAAAATAATGCCATACTGAGACAAGTATACATTAAATAAAAAAAATCATACAATATCTTAAAAATCTCAAACACCATAAAGAATGTCATATTCTTTAGCTTATTCACCAAACCAAAAATATCGATAAAACTTATCAATGTAAATCATGAAAATTGGTGAACACATATTCTAGAAATCATCATTTAGAAATCCAGAAATCACAAAAGGGAGTCTTATAAAAAACGGAAGCATGAAAACTCACCAACACGTGTATCATAAATGGGTCGCTATCCCATAAATTGAGCCGGAGCTCCTCCAAGCAGGGTATAGTCCCCCATTGTGGACTATGTGCCGAAGCTTCTCCTAATGAGACGAAGCTCCTCCAAACGAGCCGAAGCTCCTCCAAACAGGATATGGTCCCCTATTGCGGACTATAAGCCGAAGCTCCTCCAAACGAGCCGAAGCTCCATAAAGTTGAGGTATAGTCCCCCACATGGACAAAGAGACATCGTACATTGCTAGTCTAAACCCCAAAATGATCATCATTGATCAATAAGAAGTGTGAATTACACTAAGCTAGAAAATAAATGAGTTTAGCTTCATGTCCCGTAACCACTGACTTATCTTAAATATTTACGAACAAATTGTAGATTTCCACTCGAAAATTGTCACAAGAGTTCAATCGAACAAGTCCAAGAATTAACCGACAAAGTAAATGCATGCGTTTCATTCCACTTGTTTTGCTAAGTCGTTTAATTAGATTTCTCGAACGAATGAGGAAAAGGTTTATATACACTAATAGATTAGAAAACGGTTTTAAAAGCGAGTTTAATATTGAAAGTAAATGTTGAAATCGTTTTGATGAAAGAGTTTGAATATTTACTACTATTATAGAAACCTTTGCATTTTAAAGTGACAAACCATAGAAATGATTGTCGAAACAATCAATCACCAAAAATTCACATACGAAGACATGAATTAAATCCAAAGAAATCGATACCAAATCCATCAAAATGGATATTCCCAAAAATCCAAAAAAAGAATTCATCAAAGTCGATAAAAGTGATAACAACTAATAGGATCAACATAAATCGATAAACATTGGAAATTTACTCAAAAAATAGGCAAATAGGCAATATTGAACAATTCCAGACGTCTGGGGGTTAATCCAGACGCCTGGATTTCGTTACCGGAAATATTCCAAAAAACTTCCCAAACGCCTGATTTAGCATTCCAGACGTCTAAGACCATCCAGACGTCTGATACATAAATTCAGACGTCTGAAGTTAGTCTCTTCCATTTTTATTTTCTACTGTATATTCTTTTTTTTACAATGCATAACCAGATGTCTGGATCTTACCTCCAGACGTCTGGTTGCCCGATCTGGCAACAATTTACCTAGGCCATGATAGACAAATCGATTCGGAAGCAACCGGACGAGCAACGGAGACTAGGGATTTATGCCAAGCGACAACCCAGCCTTATAGGCTCTTCGATACACCCTAATTAACATGTTTAAACACCTAAGATAGGATCTTTAAAGATATTGACTTCAAAACACCAAAATTTGGATAATTCACCAAATCAATTCAAATAAAAAACAAATGAACATGAATAGATGTTAGGAATTCGTACCTAACAACAATGAAAGCTATAGACATAGATGTGAGTTCAAGAACTCACCTTTAAACCCAAAAAACAACAAATGAGAAGCTCAAAAACAAAGGAAAGATCAACCACTCTTCAACCCCAACTTTAGATACTCCAACCTAAGATTATAAGCAATAATTTCCTAAATTAGGTTGTAGGAAATTTATGAAATTGAAGAGGAATTGAGATGGAGAAGATGAAGAGGATGCTTACCTAAGCTTCTCTTTGATTTTGGAGCTTGAATCTAGAATTTCCTAGTAATCTAGGGTTTAGAAATTTTAGTTTCCTCTCCTTTCCCTCATTCTTTCCTTTAGCTTAAGAGCGTTAGGAAAAAATAATGAATGAAGAGTGGAGGGGTTAGGGTATTATGTTGGGTTAGTAAAATTCTACTCAACTCCAAACATATCGATGTTTATACTCAAAAAGGTTGCAAATGCCATTTTGGACTCAATGGAAGTGTCTCGAGTCCTAATTCAACAGTTTACAAAAAGTAGCATTTTGGACTTTAATCTGACTAACGATGCTATATTTAAATAAAACATTTAAATATGCAATCGTAAAATATGTGTATTGTTACAAAAACGTCGTTTTGCCTCATTATTCCAAAGCCATTGATCAATGTTAGAAGTGGATGAGGAAGTTGAAGCCCTAGATCTCTTTGGTCTTGGAGCCATTTGTGAAGATTTGATGATAAAGATGGAGTTTTTAAGAAAAAAGATAGGTTATGGTGAAATAAAAAGAACTGGTTTGCTGGAAATAGTGTTAAAGAGGAGGATTCTAACGTTATTAAGATGGTAGGTGGGGAGAAAAATGTTGAAAAGCCCCTAAATTTTGAGTCGACAGAACTATTCAGACGTTTGGATTTGGTATTTCAAACGTCTGAAATTAATTTTTTTTAAACAGAACGCAAATAGCTCATTTTTGGACATATTCAGACGTCTGTTTTGGGTGTTTCAGACGTCTGAATCTAAAGTTAAAAATATTTATTTGGCAATATTCAGACATCTGGTTTAACCATTTTAGAAGTCTGGATTTCAAGAAAAATGTATTCCTGAGAATAAACATATTTACTAAAAAAAGGATATACAGAAGATATTTTAAAAAATATACAATAATAAACACAAAAACAATATGTAAAATCAATTGACGATTTTGAGTCTACGATGAGGAAGACGATTTTCTAGGAGTCTTAGGCTCTTCTGGTTCTATCGTCATCTTTCCCTTAGATGATCCCAAAGAATTCCAGTTACTGCCACGTTCCCATGAATTTGGTGATACGTGAGGACGTTGGTGTGTCTGATTCCATGAATTGTGATGGGAAGATGTAGGTTGATGAACATTAGACGTAGATGAACCGCAGATTCTCCAACCAAGATTCTCCAGAAAGTTAAGACGTTGTGAATTAACTTTTTGCTCATAGTACATTTCTCGTTGAAGTCCTAACGATTCCCGTTGATAATGATAAATATCATCGATCTTTTGTTTAGTTTGCGGAGAACCGAATAACAAGAAACGACGAGCTTTCTTCTTTTTTGGAGTATGACCGGTATGATTATTTGGAGATACATGCCAGGCAGGTTCATAGCATGGGGTTGGTGTTGGTAAATCAGAATAATATGCTGATGATGGTATAGAAAATTCTATAGAAGAAGGTTCTTCTGAAGTAGAGCTATTCGACGCCATAGAATAAAAGAAAATTGCGAGTAATTTGGAAAGAAACATGGTTTTGTTAATAGTTTAAGGTAGAATTTCAGAACAAGGAAGCCGACATGGGAAAAATATAGTGAACAGAGAATTTTATAGACGAGAGGAAAATATATATTGGAAAGTAAACTGGTGGGTGAGAATCAATAATAAATAAGCTCCAAAGATTTAAAAATAGCAAACAAAAAATATGGATAATTTCTTTGCAAGAAATGAATGGTTAAAAAAAATAAAAGGAAATTCATGATGTAACTTATAAAATTGGAACATAAATAACATTAAACTTGTACTTAAGTTCATTTAGAAAAAGAATTGTATGTTAGTAATAATATATCAAGGAAAATCAAATTATAAGTTTTTAAATGAGAGGATTCCGAGTTCTCGTCTTAGTTTTATAAAAATATTTTCAAGAAGTGGTTTCGTAAAAATATCAGCCAATTGATTTTTAGATGAAATAAAATCTAAATTTATTATTCCTTTTTCAATACAATCACGAAGAATATGATGACGAATATCAATATGTTTCGTTCGTGAATGATTGACTAGATTTTTTGATAAATTAATAGCACTCGAGTTATCACAATATATTGTCGAATTTGTTAATTTTACAACAAAATCTCTAAGTGTATGTTGCATGTAGATAACTTGAGCACAAGCTAATGCAGCAAAAATATATTCTGCTTCACATGTAGAAAGTGAAACGCAGTTTCGTTTCTTACTAAACCAAGAAACTAATGATTTTCCAATAAAATGGCACGTACCACCGATACATTTTCTATCTATCTGAGATCCACTGAAATCAGCATCACTATATGATACTAATTCGAAAGGACACTCTTTTGGATAGTAAAGTCCAAAGTCCTTAGTATTACAAAGATAACGTAATATACATTTGACTGCTCTTAAATGCGATTCCTTTGGATTGGCTTGAAATCTAGCACATAAAAAACACTCATCATTATCTTTGGACGACTGGCCATTAGATACAGTAATGATCCAATCATACTTCGGTATAATTTTTGGTCAATATTTTACCACTTTCATCTCAATCGAGATGTGTGGTTGTACTTATAGGAGACGGTTTGGCAGAAGTATTTTCCATTCCAAAACGTTTGATTAAATAATTACAATATTTCTCTTGATTAATAAAAATACCATTTTGTAATTGTTTGATTGGTAAACCAAGAAAATATGATAATTCTCCCATGTGGGACATTTCAAACTCTTTGGTCATAATATCGGAGAAGTCCTTGCATAATTTTTCATTGATAGAACCAAAAATGATGCCATCAACATAAATTTGAACAATTAAAATATCTCTTTTTGAATGTTTATTAAAAAATGTTTGATCAACCTTTTCAATTTGAATTCCAAATGATAGTAAATAGCTCTTAAGCCGTTCGTACCAAGCACGTGGTGCTTGTTTCAAATCGTATAGAGCTTTCTTAAGTTTATAAACATGGTCAGGATATTTCTCATGGATAAATAAAGGAGGTTGTTCAACGTACACGTTTTCTTTTATATAACCATTCAGAAAAGCATTTTTGACGTCCATTTGATAAACTTTAAAATTGTGAAAACATGCATAGACCAATAAGATACGTATTGCTTCTAATCTAGCGACAAGAGCAAACGTTTTTTGTAGTAAATTCCTTCCTCTTGATTATAACATTGAGCGACTAACCTTGCTTAATTTATGGTGATGTTACCTTGTTCGTCCGCCTTATTTTTATACCATTTTGTACCAATAACAATTTGATCACTTGGTCTAGGAACTAACTCCCAAAATTCATTGCGTTCAAACTGATTCGGCTCTTCTTGCATTGCAATTATCCAGTAGTCATCAGTAGATGCTTCTCTAGGGTATTTGGGTTCGATATTGGAAAGAAATGCTACGTTGCCCATTTGATTTAATTGACTTCTAGTTCGGACATTTGAATTAATTTCTCCAATGACATTTTGAATGGGATGATCCCGTAATATTTTTGGTGGAGATCTTAACTCATTGTTGTTATGAATAACGTTTTCATCTTCTCCAGAATTATCAATTATGTTTTCATTATTTTCAAAATTTATATTGTCAATATTTGGGATATTATCTGGAAGTTCTTCATCATCTGTTATACTTGGTTTTTGTAGAAAATTTTCATCAAAAGATACATGAAGAGTTTCTTCAACAGTATTAATTCTTTTATTAAACACCCGATAAGCTTTCTTCGATCTGAATATCCTAAAAAGATACCTTCGTTGGATTTCATGTCGAATTTGCCAAGTTGATCTTTGGTATTTAATATAAAACATTTTGACCCAAAATTTTTAAAATAGGAAATATTTGGTTTTCCTCCACGAAAAAGTTCATATGAAGTATTTTTGGTAAGAGGTCGTGTAGAAACACGATTTAAAACATAACAAGCAGTTGTCACAGCTTCTGTCCAGAAATGTTTTGGAAGTGTGCTTCCATTTAACAAAGTTCTTGTGCATTCCTGTAATGTTCTATTTTTCCGTTTTGCAACTCCATTTTGTTGTGGAGTTCTAGGAAACGAGAAATTGTGAAAAATTCCTTTGTTTTTACAGAAATGTTCAAAGGCTTCGTTTTCGAACTCACCTCCATGATCACTTCTAATATTCTTTATTTTTAATCCTTTCAAATTTTGGATTCTTTTGACAAACACTTTAAAATGGTCAAAAGTATCACTTTTATTTTTCATAAATATGGTCCAAGTATATCTGGATAACTCATCTACAATTACAAACACATATCTATTGTGATTTATGGATTGTACTTGAGTAGGTCCGAATAAATCCATGTGAAGTAATTCAAGTGGTTGTAATGTAGAAATAACTTTCTTAGACTTGAAAGATGATTTAGTTAACTTTCCTAATTGACATGCATCATAAATATGATCAACTTTAAAGTTTATTTTTGGTAATCCTTTGACTAAATTATTTTTAGAAATTTTATTTATAGCTTTGAAGTTAATATGATAGAATCTCTTGTGCCATAACCAAGAATCATTTTCTTTGGATATTAAGCACATATCTCAATTATGATTAATTTTCATATTCAGAACGTATATGTTTCTATCTCTATTACCTTCAAAGATAAGATTTTCATTGTGACCATAAATACTACACTTATCCTTAGAAAATGAGATTTTGAATCCTTTGTCACACAATTGGCTAATACTTAACAAATTATGCTTTAAGTTTTTGACAAGTAAAACATTGGAAATGAGAGGTGAATTAGATATACCGTAATTGCTCACATCGCCTTTGCCGATGATATAACCTTTGGAATTGTCTCCAAATGTGACAGAGCCTCCATCTGAATATGTGATATTTGTTAGCATATTTTTGTCTCCTGTCATGTGTTTTGAGCAACCACTATCGAGTATCCATTTTCCTCTTTTTTTAAGTGGGACCTGCAAAAAATAAAAGAATAACATTGGTACCCACTTTTTAATAGGGTCCTAAGAGTTAGATCTTAGGAAACAAACCCAAGAGGGTTCTTTATACAAATAATTTTTATTTTTATGAGCATTTTTCAAAAAGGACTCAATATATTTATTCCTAATCAAAATGATGTTTGTTTTAGGAACCTATATTTTTATGGTTTTTGAGTTTTGATTCCTTTTTGGTTGAACTATGGTAGAATTAGTTTTAGAAATATTTCTCCTATTCTGCTTAATTTTTGGTGGAGCTACTGATTTCTTAGTATAACATAGTCCTTTCTTATTTGAGACAGACCGAGAAGTTTCAATAATTTTAGATAAGTTTTCTCTGCCTTTATTAAAGTTAGACATATTTTTAGTAATGCTTTCTAACTTTTTTTGAGGCTAGTATTGCCTAGTTCAGTCATTTTGATCTTGGTTTTTAGCTCATGATTTTCAGAGATAAGAGCATCGTTCTTTTCCTTTTGAGTTTCAATTTCTTGACTCAATTAGGTAAGTTGAGAGTTATCATTAGAAAAAGTATCTTGAAGTTTTCCAAGTTCTTCTTCTAATATCTGCTTTTCATCATTAAGCATATCTCTCTCGAATTATGCTTTTCTTTAATTTTCTAAAGCCTCTTTATATTTTCTTTTGAGTCTTTTTAAAGTATCTAATAATTCAGAATTTATTTCAGAAATGTCATCAAAAGTAAGATCATTTACCTCATTCTCTGTAGCCATAAAGCAGACATTTGCTTATTCATTTTCACTATCACTGCTACTTTCAGAAGACATATATTCTGTGTCATCCCATGTCACCGAAAATGCCTTCTTTTCGAATTTGTCCTTTCTATATTTATTTTGTTTTCCCTTCCTTTGTTCTGAACAATGTTTTTGCATATGACCCTTCTTATGGCAATTAAAGTATTCTAGTACTGAGGACGATGGCTTATTGTTGAAGTTTCTTTTCCCATTATTTCAATTTTCTATTCTGTACTTCAAAAATTTCTTAAAATTTTTTAGCTATGAAAGCTAAATCTTCATCCTATGAATCCGATTCTTCTTTTTCTGCACGAAATGCCATATTCTTTTTGTCTTGCACTTATACTCTTTTAGCCTGCAAATTCACTTCGTAGAACATTAGATATCCTATTAACTCTTCTGGCTTCATAGTAGAAAGATCATTTGCTTCATCAATGGCTAAGACCTTTCTTTCCCATTCATCCGTTAAAGAGTTTAGGATTTCTGATACAATATCAAAATCAGTAAATTTTCTCCTTGTCCTAATAGAGAGTGATAAATATCTTGAAATCTAGAGTACATAACATTAATAGACTCATCCTGTTTCATTCTAAAATTTCGAAATTGACTTTCCAATATAAATTTTTTGCTTTGTCTAACCTTGCTAGTACCTTTATGTGTAACTTTTAGTGTTCTCCATATTTGATAAGCAGTTGTACATCTACTAACTCGGTTAAATTCATTTTTATCTAATGCACAAAACAACATGTTCATTGCTTTAGCATTAGCAGTAGCATCTTGTTTTTGTGCAGCTGTCCATGTAGAATATTCAGTAGTCGGTGCAGTATATTCTACTTGTGTAATTCATGCCATTGAATAGTGGAGGTCGTGAAGTAGATTGACTTTCAATAAAAACTAGTGTTAGTGATAGTGCTTGTGTTGGTGTTGTTTTCCATATTAGCAAAATAACCATGTAACGGTTATAAGATGCCCTGAACTGATACCAAATGAAAAGACAGTGCGGATTGTGTAATATGGAATTATACTATACTAGTATGGAAATAAACTAAGATACTATAGCAATGTGAATAAGTAAAATAAAACAAGCACACCAGAAATTTTTATACCGGTTCGAACTTCCTGTTCTACATCCAGTACCAGACTCCTTCTGGAATTTCACTAAAAGAACAATCCTCACTTAACCCGAAGGAACAGGTCTATACAACCCCTGAGCAGCCGAACAGGATTTCGCCTCAGCAACCGAAGAGGACTTCACACGCCTGAGCAGTAGAACATGACTTTTACAAATAAAGTTTTCTTGACTCTATGTGTTCTTTAATAACACGAATTTGTCAATTATAGTACACCCTTTTTATAATCTTCTCCTTTATGATGTATATATGAATACGTGAAGAATAAGGAAGTAATAAAATGAATTTGTATGAAATTGAATGTACAAGAGTATTAGAATTAAAGAATATGAAGTAGAGTAAGAATAGATTGAATTAAGTTATGGAAACATGATTCTAATGTGTTTAAATAGATTGTAAATAGTGCACATGTTCGTGAAGAGTAATCATGAAGAGATATGGTCATATATATTGAAATGAAGAACGCATCTCTTTACGAATGGAAGTTCCTATACGAAAATATAGCCGTCATAGTTATTCAGACTTCTGAATCGAATAATTCAAGACTTTTGAAATTTCATGAGCTCAAACCAGAAAGAAAATAGGC
Source organism: Allium cepa (assembly GCA_030765085.1). Classification (NCBI taxonomy): domain Eukaryota; kingdom Viridiplantae; phylum Streptophyta; class Magnoliopsida; order Asparagales; family Amaryllidaceae; genus Allium; species Allium cepa. The sequence continues at coordinate 79,664,925 of CM060946.1, forward strand.
TAAAAATAACCATGTTCAGACGTCTGAAAGGAACAAGTCAGACGTCTGAATATTGTACTAAAAAATATTAATTTTTCTAGATTCAGACGTCTGATTTTGTACATTCAGACATCTGAATGTAGACTAAAAATGAGAATATGCAAAGCATAATGAAATGAAAAAAATGTCGAAATATATATCATATATAGAGATTTTAACATGAATAAACTCTAGATACAGACTTGATACATATTTATATAAGATTTGAAGCTCATTTGAATCCGATCTTGATTAATTCCTGTAAAAACAAGTTAGTATATAATAATGACTTGTCTAGTTTTCATAGTCCAAATATCGTAATTACGAAATATCGTAAATACAAAGTTTCAACATTACATTCCCGTGTAAGAGCGGATGATCCCGTTTACATGAATCCCGCCCTAAAGCGGGTGATTTATATTTTATGACTATATAACATTATGATGTAGTGGGAAACAGGTTGGAGGGATCTAACAGGATTCCCCGCTATTATTGAATTGTTTCAAAAATATTTCTTTTATATGGATTATTGAATAACGAACATGATTGTGAACACTGTGGCTATAACATCGTTATATGTTTGAAAATAAAACCCAATTGTGATAGAAAATCAATATCGAGATTGGTTAAGTGTTGGATGGCTACTGGCCTCAAATTAGTATTTTAAAAATATTATAAATTACTGTTTAAGTTGGAATTGGTTTTTGAGACAAGAAACGATTTTAAATCCAAAATTGGGTTCGGAAATATTTTGTTTTAAGGATTATTTGTTTAATTATAATAATATTATTTTAAGGTTATTTAATAATAATAATATTTTTTAAGGTTATTTAATTATAATAATATTTTTTAAGGTCAATTAATATTTTAAGGTTATTTAATTATATTAATATTATTTTAGAGTTAATTAAATATAGTAATATTATTTAGTGGTTTTTAGGCTCAATGAAAAAGTTAGAGAAAAATTTAGTTTCAAGGACAAGAAGTTTGTTTTTTAGGCTAAGAAGTTTGTTTTTTAGGCTGAAGGACACTTTTTAGTGTAAATAATAGAATGATAGTTGTAACTATCATTTTCAGTTTACACTAAAAAGTGTCCTTCAGACTAAAAAACAAACTTGTTGTCCCTGAGACTAAATTTTTTTGCAACTTCTTCCTTGTGCCTATTGACCTGTATTATTTAATTATATTTGTATTGTTTTAAAACTATTTATTTATAATTAATATTATTATAAAGGATTTTCAAAAATGCTAATATTTTGAAAGGTTAATTATTTCAAAAATAATTATGGTTTGGAAATTAATGATAAGGATTATTAATAAGGTTTTGGAAATAAATTATGATTATTTATGACAATGGTAAGATTAATTATTATGGTTTCTTAAAAAATATTTTGAAAATTTTAATTGTTATTCTTAAGATGTTTTTAAATTAATAATTTTCATTTATTTATAATGATTTGTTAATGTTTATTATTATATAATTGTGTTTTGATGTAAAGATCTTTGATAATTTATAAATATGTTCGAGACCCATGAATAGAGTTGATAGACTTGGTTTTTATAAAGAAGCTTATAAAATGGTTTGGAGACGTAAGGAAGATTATTTACATAGTGAAGAGTTTTATAAATGGTTAGATATTTATAAACGAACTTAAGAAAAAAATCTATAGATTTATAAAAGAAGTTTTATAAATGGTTCTAGAAGTTTTATAAAATAGTTTATAAATGATTTTAGAGAATTATAAGAAGTTTATGAATGATTTTTGAATCAAATAAAAAGGGTATCTTTCTCAATTTGTAAATATATTTATATCGTTAAGATAAGTATATGGATATTTTCTAAGTATTGAAAATATAGGAATTGATGGATATATCTATGTAAAAGTATTCTTATACAAGTATTTTACAAATGGTTTTATTTATGAAGGATTTATAAAACGAGGCCAGTGATTGCTTATATGTTAAACTAATGTTGGTTTTCCCTGTGGAATGAATCCTTGATTGAATGTTGTTATTCGATAGTTAAATAACCGACTATCAAAATTAGACCCAAAAACGTAACTTTGGAAATATCTTTGGGAAACACGTGAGTTGTATGGCACAGTCATCTCCAATGATGATGTACCGTGCGTATAAATCTTATTTCGTTCTCCTACGACAATGATAAGGAAATCTATCTACTAACGTTTAGGTGGTGATTTCTGATCTTATATTTGACTGTTTATTTTCTAAAGAACAGACATTGAGTTTACCGGGAATTATTGAAATGTTATTTCGAAGAGATCAGGATCGGCTGTATAATCCGAAGACCACTTCAATCCAACGAATGCGTTTCAATGTTAAGACATCTTGAAGATGATGTAATTTGAAGACGGAGCACTCAAGTGTTTCGTTCGGTCCCAAAATGGACTTGTATGGATGCATTCTAATATTGCATTATGCCTGGAGGGCAGTTTTAGCATTCACAGTGGGAAGTGCTATTTAAAAAGGTAAATTGTAGCCTCGGACCTCATCAACTGGGAAATGACAAAAATCGGGCATGCAGCAGGGCCAAGTGGATAGCTCCCAAGTAGGGTATGGTCATTCCAAATCTAGATCGGTTGCTATGTATTCATGTATGCTTCGGGGCCCAAGCGGGGTCATATTCGGTACTACTAGTGAAGTGGTAGGCCCGGTCCTGTGTGGCATGAGTAAAAGATGCTCCTGTCAGACCCCGGTGTATTTATCTAGAGATGTACCTTCGGAAGGTAGTTCCTTACCATATCATAGCATGGAATCCAATCTCCAATACGTACCTTACTATTTTGATTGTAGAACCTAGTATGCTAGAATTTAATAATGTAACAATTTCATCTAAGATCAATAAGTATTTGTATTTAGACCCTATTATAATATAAGAGAATTTCATATGAAATGGTTTTGGTATCGTAGGGTGAAAATCCGTCCGTGTTTTTGTGCGATTAGGTTTTACGAGATACTTTTGATTTTAATTTTTTTATATTACTTAAAAATCCAGTGGAATGTGTTTTCTCATGTTGGTTTTTCAGACTGACTTAGGTGTTATTTTATTATAATGCTCGAGTCAGACCGAACATATTACATATTAGTTTAGACGCTTTGAAGCTTCAGGAGACGAGTTGGATGTCCAGAGACATTCATGTAGATTGTTATTTTTCTGCTGTATTTCGTTATTGTATTTATCAGCAATTATATGGAAATGCTATTATAACTGTCTAGGATAAAATAGGTTAGTGTACTCTGATTGATGTTTTTAATATACATACATAGAGTTTGTTTTGTGTAAAGATTGATGTTTATTATAGATTATTCGTTCCGCTAGGAGATTCTGTGTTGTTTAGTTTTCTTCTTATCTTCTTCCTTCTTTTTTCCCTAACAAATGGGTTTTCTGGCATTCGATTGCCCAATATGCAATACAGTGGACGTATTAATGTCGATTTTCGAGGGTCAAAAAACCCTGGCGTTACATTTTGGTTTCATAAGTAGAATTTGTTGACAAAAAATATGTATGTAGCAGGTTTATAATTTAAGGATTGATTGGTGATTTTATGCCCTAGATATGGGGGATACTTTTGGCCTTTTTTTTGTTGGTCTATGGCGAGTTGTGGTTTTTCGGATCGAGCCATGCAAAGAAGGTGCTGCCAATTTTTTTTTGAAAACTTAGACCAAATTTGAATGAAAAGTTAGTGCAAAGATTTTTTTAGTTATGACCGATAATCGTAAGAATCGTTGGCAGAAATTATTTGAATAGCCCTGAGTGACTTAGAAATTTTAGTGGCAATATGGAAAGTTGTCACTATAGATGCTGTTGTTGTTACTTATTTGTTTCGAGTGTTTATATCTCGATTCGAGTAAGAGCGCCATGTTGGCTGATATGTGCGCATGTAGGTAGGATAATGTCCAGGATAGATCAGAGGGGAGTTTGTTTATTTGGCATAAGTTGAAGATGATTTTTATATATCATCAAATATGCTTGGGTGTTGGGGTTTGTTGCCTAGTCTTCGGATTTAGAGGATGAAATCATTTTAAGAGGAAAGTTTAACAACCTGTATTTTTAGGGTGCTCTGAATGTTTAAATTTTGGATATATTTAAATATTTAATTGGTTTATTTTATCAATGATTGGAAAACTCGATTTTCGCAGACGTACTTTTTAAGGCTCGAGATTATTTCGATCTGGTTCGAATGGTCCGAGTGAGCTGAATGAGTACAAGTACAGATATATTTCGACTATTTGATATAGAGTTAGAAGATCGAGCTTAGTTCATAAAATTGAGCGGCTCAAAAATTTATCTTCTGTATATGTTGGAAATAGTTCCCGGAAATAGTTTCATTGAGTCCGAAATAGGGGCATTTGGCTACAAACGTTGGTGAGCACACCCCGACTGGAGTTCGAAAATTTTTGGACGTGAATAGTGTCACAAATATACCTATATAATACCCACACCCTCATTATTTTGCTCTAACCTTTCCTAAAACCCCAGCCACCATTTTTAGTAAACCCTCGTCCAACGGCCATCATTCATCACAGCCAACGGAAGCGATTTTAGCCTTCGACCCTAACTGGAGAAATGATCGTGGTGGGAGAACGAATGTTTTGAACGGTGGGATGGGATGGAGGAGCATCGTGGCGGTGGTAATCGATGTTCGATGGAGGTAGCTTGGGTTGAATTTTCTTGCTAAGGTGGTGGTTTTCAGGAGGTCGGCTATGAAGGAAAACTGTTGAGGTGGTCGAGGATTTCCGATTGGAGTGGTGTGGTGGTCGACGATTGATTGAGGTGGTGGAAATTTCAAGTTGAATGACAACAACATTTGGAAGTTCAACTGCAATCTATAGGTGTAAGGGGAGGAGACTCAAGCGACATCGGGTCGGTCTTGGCTGGGGAAGTTGGTTGGAGTCAGGCGGCGGTGACCGGAGGATGGAGGTGGCAGCAACAAGAAGCTAGAAGCAACATTTGGTTTTGTTCAATCGAGTGATTATGGGATTAGGGTTTTGGATTTGGTAATTAGCGATGTAATTAAATTATTTAGTTTGTAAATCTTATTTAACCTATATCTTGATCATACAAGGTCCAAATCGAAAGCGGTCTGTCACGTCGGATTCGTAATGATGATAACTACATTTTGGAATTGGATTGATTGAGATTGGATCTTGTAGAATTTCAAGCTAAAATCAAACGTTGTTCAATTGTAGTCGAAACCAAAACATGGAAGTGATAATTTAAATTTTGGTGAGTTAAACTTACCTTTTTGGTTTATAGTAGGATATAATATAAATTTTACTGTTTGTGTTTGGTTGAAATTATTGGTTTTGTGCTTGGATGTTTTAATTGGTTGATTGTTCGGTTTTGATGAATCATCGTTTTTGAAAATAGTCAATATATGAAATCATTTGCAGAGAATTTATTTGATGTACAGGGAATTTGTAAAGCGATCCAATGGGATTCCTTTCCTTTGTTAATTTATTTTCAATCATATTCTTGTTGTATGAATTATTGGATAGAACCTGATTGATTGGTCCTATTGGTTATGACATTATTATGTGTTAAAACTTAAACCTGTAGTCATAAAAATCAATAACAACATTGGTTAAGTGCTTGGTGGCTATTGGCCTCAATTTAGTATTTTTGCATTATTATTAACTGCCGTTTTGGTTTGAAATGAGTTTTGATTTAGATAATTCAAATCTGAACTTTGGGTTTTCTAGAATATTTTTATTTAATCAAACTTTGAACTTCTCTATTTTATGCCAACCCTTTTATTTGTCTTTTCTAAATCATTTAAAAATGTTTTAAATTTGTTTAACTATCATTTAATAATGAGTTATTTAACTATTGTTTAAAAATCCTTAAAAATTGTTTATTTCTATTCAATATTATTTTAAAGTTATTTATTTAAATAATTGATATTCTTTCAAGATAATAATAATTATTTATTAACGATAGTTTGGGAGTTAATTATTTATTTTAATAAGGTTTTTTAAGATTAATTATTAATTATTATATTAATAATGTTTGAAATTATTAATTATTATATTAATAATGTTTTGAAGTTATTTTGTTATCATACGAATAATGTTTGAAGTAAATTAATTATTCTTTAATGATGTTCTAAAGGAAATTGACCATGTTATTAATGTTATTGAAAAGTTAATTTATTATTATTGTTTTGCAAGGCAAGTGGGATTGGCTGGTCCCCTACCAGTTTATTGCTGACAAAAAAGTAAAGAAAATATGATTATGAACTGGCTCATATTTACAAAAACAAAACAAGAACCACACAAATGCAATAACTAAGAATACAAATAGAGGAAAACAAGAAAATAACAAAACAAAAACAGTAAATATTGGACTGAACCTAAACCCCAAAACCAATAAGATGATTACTGAATTCAAATTGGCTAGCGTTCATTCCAGAGATGACTTCATGCTTGTGTTTTATCCATAGTTGATCTTTACTCTTGCATTTGTTTTCAAAACATCGCAAATTCCTTTCCTCCCAAACTAATTTATATATTTCTTTATAATGAAGAAATAACCAGTTCTTGCTTCTTTCTTCCACCTTGTTGCCTTGCTTATCATATCCCACTCAACTGCTGAAATCCCACGCATATGGTTACTACTGATATTTCTCATAAGTCTACCCCATAAGATCATCAGGTCAGTGCACTCAAAGTATAGTTAGTCAACACTTTCTTCCTGCATTTTACGGAAAACACATTGGGGATCAACATTCATTCCTTAATATTTCATCTTACTCTTATTCATGAGGGCATTCGCTTTGATTTTCCACATCAGTAAATCATCCCTGGTTGGTGAAAATTTGCACCACATAACTTTATGCCACTCAAATCTTGGACTGTTGCTTAAATTTGTTAGAAGACCATAGACTACAAAGATTGAATGTGGCTTATCATTCCAAGGTAGTGTGTCAACAAGAGCATATGGCTATGAGTTACCCCGAGCTCTATTCCATACTGCCCTGGTATCTTGATTAATGATATATGGTAGAAGTAGCTTGCCATCAGCCAAGTGATCAATAGCCAGAGCTGATTTACTAACTCCAGACTGGATTATTTGATGGGGTGCAAATATTTTTCTAAGAATCAGCCATTTTCCTTCCATGGATCATCCCTGAAGCTCTTTGCACTGGAGGTGAGTGTGTAAAATTAATGAAAGGGGAGTAGGTGGTTCTCAAATCCAAAATCTTCCTCCATGTCCAGTTGTTATTCTGTGGGACTTCCATAGTCCGGAATTTCCTGCTACACAGATTGCACTTTTTAGTCCATTCAATCCATAAGCTTTCAGCACCACAAAGCAAGGCATCAAAATGGAAACTGAAGGCTGCTTTGATCCATAGAAGCATGTTAAAAATTCCAAGCCCTCCTTTATTTTTTGGCATCGCTATTTTAGCAAAAGAGCATGGGACTAATTTTTTGAGTGAATTGAGCCAGCGCAAAAGAATCTTAACACACTCCTAACCATTTTCAATCGTTGGGCAGTATATAAACTCCGGACCAATAAATCATCATTGATGATATGACAGATTTGATTAAAACAAGTCTGCCAGCTTGTGAAAGAAATCTGTTGGCCCAACAGTTCATCAAGTTACATATTCTATAGTATAAAGACAGACAGTTCACAGTTGTGATTCTTGAGGTGCAGAGAGGTAGCCCAAGGTAGGTCATGTCATTGATTATTGGCTGCAATCCTAATAAGGATATGAATTATTGAGCTGCTTCTTTAGTTGTTCCTAAATTTATTATCTGTGGCTTTGTTGTGTTAAGCCTCAAACCAGTAATTTTGTAGAATTTTCAGGAGTTGCAATTATGTTTACCATGGAAACGTGCTCAAGCTTAGTAAATATCGTTATGTCACCAGAAATTATGAGGGTTGAAATATGAGGGGATTTGCATTTTGAATGATACCTTATTTCCCTGTTAATGTACCTCTTTTTCAACATGGTCGTTAAAATTTCCGTCACAAGAATAAATAAATAAGATGAGATTGGATCACCCTGTATGATTCCTTGTTTACTTCTGAAAAATCCTAAAGTAAAGCCATTGTATTTTATCGAGAGAGAGGGGGTAGATATGCACCTGAAGATCCAAGCCACAAATTCCTTGGGAAATCTCATCACTGCCATAATTCTCATAATCGATGACCAGTGTATAATGTTATAGGCCTTCTTTACATCCAGTTTGAGCATGGCATTTTGGGTAGCTTGCACTAGACCATACCCCTTCAGTTTTTCATGGGCTAGCATGACGTTATCAAGGATACTTCTTTTGGAAGAAATGTAGATTGGTTGGTTGATATGATTCTGTTAGGAACTTTAACAAGTCTGGTAGCTAAATTTTTTGAAATGCTCTTATACGTCACATTGCAGGATTATTTTGGCCTAAAAGAAGTTACAAAGGTAGAATGTTGGGTTTTGGAATGAAAACAAGATTAGTTGCATTGACTTCCCCTAGCAGTTTGAATTTATCAAAAAAGTTATGAACAGCTTTAATAAATTCAAACTTGATTGTGTCCTAGCTGTGGATAAGGAATTGAACATTGAATCCATCTGGGCCTCCATTGGAATTCCTGTTCGTGGAGAAAAGAATTTCTTTTATTTCTTGGTCGGTGACTTTATTGACTAGATTGGCAGCTTCATCAGGTTGCACTCTTGGCAGTTGTATGTGAGTTAGTTCATCAACGTTTGGGATGAAATCATTAAAGTTTCCAAACATTTTTTATAGTAGTTGAGAAGAGCATTGAGGGGATGTATGCAGGACTCCAAATTAATCATATATGGTATTGATCTGCTCTCTAGCTTGTTTAACTTTTATTGCAACATGAAAGAAAGAAGTATTGTTATCCCTTTCACTAACCCATTTTTGTCTCAGTTGTTGCCTCCTCATTTTCACTTCAGTAATTAATGCTTCATTTAGCTCCTCAAAATATGTTTTCTCTGAATAAGTAGCTTCAATATCGGTAGGATTGGCCATCATGTAGTCTTGAGCTTCTTTAAGTTTTTGTTGCTCTTAATTTCCTGCAAAAAACAAATACAGAGTTTCCATTAAAATTTTGAGCCAAAGCATTTTGTATTATACTACTACTAGTATACTCAGGTTCGTGGACCCAAGTATTATAAAATTTGAAGCTTTTTTTCCTTTAAAGGCTTCTACCTAGAGGAAAAAAGTACTGGTGAATAGTCTAATAACACGGGCTGGGGTAGAAAGGATGACATGGTTGGCCATGAAGTTAAGGCTTGGTAATTTGCAAAGTGGTGATCTATGGTTGTGAAGGTTCTAATACCAGATCTGCTTCTGTTATTCCAAGAGAACCTAGCACCAGTTCTTGGAATTGGCGGCAGACCAGATTCATATATTGCATTGTTGAGTGAAGGAATATATTTAGGGAGAAGGAGGGTGCCACCTTGCTTGTCATGCAAGTTAAGACAGCAGTTGAAATCCCCAAAGACAACCCAGGGATTTGTATTTTGCCTGAAGGCAGGAAGAAAGTCAAGAAGAAATTGTCTTGCGTTCATTGAATTGTGTGCATAGATTATGGATAAATAAAAGGAAATATTGATATTGCTCAGAGAGACTTGGAAGTGTATTATTTGATCTGTTGATAGAACTGTGGTCAAAGACATTACTGATGGGTCATGGATAACCATAATTCAACCATAAGATGCTTCATTCAGATTAAGGATGAGAGTCCATGATGGATTGATATGCTTGACTGCTTTGATAGTTAGGGGTTTATTCAGTTTTGTTTCTAGAATTGCAAAAAGTGATATTTTATGGTGGTAGATTAGATGTTTAGCTTGGTCAAGCTTTGTTTGGGAATGAGCACCTCTAATATTCCATATTACATAGTTATGCATCATTTAGTATACTTCAAGGATTGATGAACTACAATATTCATGCTCCTTGTTGAAGGAGATCCCCTCTGTCCTAAGGCATGGTGAGTGTTTTCAGCAATATTTGGATTAGGTCCCTTATTCTTTTTCTTATCTATTATGGTAATGAGAGGAGTAATCTTTGGTGATTAGGGTGGTGTGGTCTAGCTAGGCATAGTACCAGAAAAGGTGTAAAAAGGAGCAGTGGGGGTGGAGTGATCATTGATGGCGGTGGGAAGTTCTTGCATTGCCAGGAACAGTAGCATTATTTTCTTTTGCAGTACTTCACAAAATTGTGAGTCGGATTCATGTGTTGTTTGGGTTATGCTTCGAGTTGTATTCGAGTCTGCTTGTGGTTTACTTGATGTTTGAGGTGTTCTTCCTCGATACTTGTGATTAGCTTGCACTTCTGTGTCAATGCACACTAAAGGTTGTGTACACATTTGCTTCATTTACATTCAAGTCTGATTGCTCTTTACTTATGATTTCTCCTCCCTCTCCTTGATCTTCATTATCACTGATTTCATAACATGTTTTAGCCTCATTTTCATTCATCAACACCTGAAATCTGTTACTTGTACAGATGGGTTCTCCTTCAATTGTTTTTTGAGTGTTGTTGACTTTATCATTATTCACAAGAACATCAACTAACTTTATCTTATTGGCTTCGTTTGTTGTTGGCTACTACTTCATTTTGACCATTTTCATTTTGCATATTTCCATCCACTAAACTTTTCATTTTTGCTCCCTTATGATTAACTTTTTCCCACACCTGCCTTTTTTAAAATACCCTTTTAACTATCTCATTTTCACATTTCTTTTCCTTGTATTCTTTTGCTTTCTCCTGCTCTAACCTTCCATTCTCTTCATAATTCAGTTTTTCTTTCATACATTTTTCTATCATATGGCCAAACTCATTAAAACATATACAAGTTTCTAGCTTTCATAATTAATCTACTTCATTATCTACTCAGAACCATCAAGCAACCTCACTGGAAATTCGTCCAACAACTCCACTGTCGGTGATATTTCAACCATACATTTAGCATATCCTATTCTTTCCATTCTTTCTGTCGGCTCATCCATACATACAAACCTACCCAGTCTTGAAGCCAGCCGATTAATGCCCAAGTGAGACCATGAATATAATGGAATATTTGAAAGTTTAATCCATACCAGAACAGTTTTAATCGTACTGCAACTATTTCCTACAGTTGGATCCCATTGTTTAACTATGAATAATTTGTTCCTCATGATTATTGGATCGGACGCAATAATTTTCCTTCTATCTTCATCACATGACAGATTGAATAGGAACAGCCATCCATTAGATTTAACTGATATTGAACCTTTTAATTTCAACACTCTCTTTAGGTGTGCAATTACAATGAGATACGATAGAGGTTTATCAAGAAAAAATCCTACCAAATAGTCGCCCCAAACTTCATTGCCTGCTTTAATTACATTCTCAGGTGGTACCATGACATCACCATAAAAAACCAGTGGAACTTGTATTGGACAGTACTGCCCTGCATTACGTGATTTAGCCTTGAAAAGGGAATTCCATGGTGGTGAGGGAGTAGAGGGAGAAGAAGAATTGAAGTGACAAAGAGAGGAGTTGGTCGGAACATAAAGAGGGACAGCGGTAGGTAGAGGAGGGACAGGGTCAGCGGAAGGAGGAGGAGGGGACAGGGTCCGGTGGTTCAAGGAAGCGGTGTACATGAGGTGACAGGAGAGGAACAGAAGGCAGGATGTTTGAAAGGTTCGGTAGCGGTATGGTGGGAACAGAGGCCATTAAATAAGAAAAAAAGCTTGTGAAAATATGTGTGTGTGAACAGAGGCCATTAATTTATTATTTATTTATGATATTTAAAGTTAATTAATTTATGTGATTAAATGTAATTATAAATAGTAAATTGATTTATAAAGAAATATAATTTAATAAAGTGTTTATAAATGAAAATGGAGTTTTGTGTTTATAAGGGATTTTTATAAAGGCCTTATAAAGAATTTTTATAAAGGGATTTTAGAAAAGACTGTTATGAAGTAATTTTAGAATGGATTTTTATAAAGGATCTTTATATAGAAGTTCTATAAAAGAATTAAATTTTATAAATGGATTTATGGATTTATAAAAGGAGTTTCATAAATAGTTTACAAAAAGGCTTTATAAATGGTTAGAAACTCATAAAAAGTGTTTTGTAAATTATTTAATAGATTTATGAAAGAGTTTCATAAATTGTTTTAGAAATTTATAAAAAAAGATTTATAAATTGTTTTAGAGATTTATAAAAGAGTTTTATAAATGATTTTAGGGATTTATAAAAAAAAGTTCTATAAATGATTTTAAACTTGTATAAAATGGGAATTTATAAAAGAAGATGAGATTGATTTCCAAAAATGATCTTTAAATAATTATGGTGGATGGCAACATCTTTCTATATACAATTGCAGGTAGGAAATTTTCTCAGTTTTTGTTGATATCCTTATACCGTTTAGATAAGTTAGTAAATATATTTTCTAAGTAGTGAATTGTAGTGTTTTTGTGAATATACCTATACCATTGAGATAAATATATGGATATTCTTCCAAGTAATGAAAGGAGTAAAAAGGGTTTATGAATATGCCATTGTAAAAGTATTTTGATATAAGTATTTACAAGGCGATTTTAATTAATAAAAGACTAATTAAAGAGGTTAATGACTACTTATGTGCTTAATGAATGTTGGTTTTCCCTATGGAATTAAATCCCTGATGAGATTGTTGTTTTATTTGATAGTTAAACAACAGACTATCAAACGTGGCCGGTTTTAAACTATCATTATTGGTTCGAGAAGACCCAGGTTCGGATATATTATCCAAAATCCACATCAAATAGGCATAAGCGTTCCAATGAAAGACATCTTGATGATGGTTTCTAAGATGGAGTTCTTTAATGTACGAGGGCTACTTGCTACTAATCCGGAGTGTGATTCCAAAATGGATGTAATAGAAGTTGTGCCTTCAGTTTCTTTTAGACACAGAACGAACTTGTATGGATGAATGCTGGTATTGCATTTCTGCCTGGAGGACAGTGTTCATTCCAAATGGGATTTACTAGGAGGAATCAGGTAATCGTTACCTCACAAGCCTCACATCCGGTAAAGGACTAAAGCAGAGACATTTGGTAGGGCTATGTGGATCGCTCCTATTAAGATATGATCATCCCTTATGTAGAGTCGATATTTATGTATGCTTCGAGGCCTCTTATGGTTGTTTATCAACCTAGTGGTGATAATATTCGGTGCTATCAATAAAGGGAGGGCCGACCCTGAGCAACCGAGATGCGACGTTTTGTAGCCTCCAGTACATTTTATCTAGAGGTGTACTGATTCGGTAGGTAAACCCTTACCTTTCATAGATGGAATCCATTTTTCAATATAAGTATTCAGACTTGATTGTCTATGTATTATGCTAGAATTTAATTAATGTAACAATCTCGACTACAATTCAATATTTATTTTAAACCCTGGACATTATTATGTAGGATCTAGATTAACCCTAGAGGGGGGGTGAATAGGGTTATAGCAAATTTTCACGAATTAAACACAGAAATATAATAGCAGAAATAAATATGCTGAAAAGTAAATCACACACAAAATTTACCCAGCTTCGGCAACCCCTTCCTACTGCTGCATTCACAGATTTCTATTAGAATTAAACAGTATCACGCTTACAAACACTCTACTAGACTCGCAGACCCTTTTGCTCCCGCTCACAAACACTCTACTAGACTCGCAGACCCTTTTGCTCCCGCTCACAAACACTCTACTAGACTCGCACACCCTGCTCCCGCCTATAGAGTTTCGCTCACTCGCAAACACTGCTCCCGCCTATAGAGCTTTGCAAACTCGCACACTCTGCTCACTGAACTAATTCAAAATAGACAATCTGACACTACCTAAACCTAGGTGGTGATTTACCAAGATTCTTTGGTTCGTAAAATAAAAAAAACAGTAATTGAGAAACAATAGAAAATAACCCTAAAAACTAATTAATATAATAAAGCCTCAAATTAAAACAAAACCCCCTTTTGATTTTAATTAGACCGGCCCACTTAAACCCGTTCCTTTCTTTGTTATCTCCAGTCCGATCCCCTTTTGTCTCGTTCGTGAGAATAATGGCAGCTTTGTTCTAATTAGAGCTCCGTTCCCTTTTGTTCCAGTTAGGGCTTCGGCTCTTTGTTCCAATTAGGGCTTGAAGTCGCCGGCTTTAATTCGATCGATCCATTGATATTTTGCGTGTCGCCTTGATCGATTTATTCCTTGTTGCTTATGCGGCTGCTTCGATGGAGTTCGTGTTCGAATTGGTACGTTCTTTTTATTGCTTGCAATTGCTTAATTTCTGTATTGCGAACTCCTCCTTATGCCGATGATGATAATTTGGTTTTTATAGGGTTCGATCCCCTGAGTTTTCGTTCGTATATTCATGTTTGAATTTGTCAATGAATTACCTCGGCCACTTGATGATGCTTGAATGTTTGAAATTGATTCTGACTTCTTCAAATTACTTGAACAACACGGTTTCGAATTCATGTGTTGACCACGGCTTTAAATTGATTTCGTGATTTGTGATATTTGACTTTGTCACACGCATATTTTCGACTTGTTTAATCATCTTGATTTACACACCTTCATTCATCTTTGCATTCCTCCACTATAGCATTAATTTTGTGATTTTTCACTTTGTTGCTCGGTTACTGATGCCTTCAGTTGCTTGTTGAAGATATTGCACTGCATCACCACTGTTCTTTGCATTTGTACATATGAATGCTCACTGTTGTTTGTACCTGTACATATGTGTATACTGAGTTTGCATTTGATTTTGTAGTTTGGTGTCATGTTTGCTTTGAGTCTGCAACTTGGAGTCTGCAACTAGTAACTGGACTTGATTTGTGCCTTGTCCATTCTCATGTGTTCATCCCTGTTGTTGTTCATCTGAGTTTGAGCATTTGCGTATTTGAAGCCTTGTATCACTGGAAAACTTGTGTATCTTGTAGCTTTCATCACCGGTGCATGTATATTTCTTCATGTTGCCTTCAGGTCTTCACTGCAGCATTTGTATCATTGGTTCATGCATGTACTCTGTTGCAGTATTCATTATGTTGTTCCTATTTCATATGCTTGCACTACTTCTCTTTGGTCCTGAGTTGTTTAATGAAGAGATTGAAATTTTCATACTTCATGTAGCCTTCTGACTGTTGCTTCATGTAGTTGACATATTTGTGGTCTTCATTTGGTGATTTGCACTGCTACCCTGTTGCATTATAGTAGTTGCTTCTGTGCATATATATTGGTCTTTTACTTTATGCTGCAGTCTGCAGTTTCCATATTTGGTCATGTTGTACTCATTTGCCACTGAGTTGCATTGAATAGCTGGTCTTTGTAGTTGTTTATTTGAGTCAGTGCTTCACCATACTTGTTGTTGCAGCATTCAAGTTTCTTGTACTTGTGCTACTTTCACTGTGTCACCGAGGTCTTGCACTGTTTCATGCATGTACTCTGAGCTGTTTATGCATTTGCCACTGAGCTTGATTCATGCTTACTGTCACTACTGCTTCGAGTCAGTTTCATGGTCACTTATGCAGTTTGAAGCTTGTCACTGACTTTGGTTCTTCGCTTGCATCGTTGTAGTTGCATTTATGTCACGTAGTTGCATACTTTGACTTGATGCTGCATATATGTTTGTTGCAGTCCCTTTTTGCTGTTGCTATCCACATTGAACTGCCTTTGATGCACTTTTGAACTTTGTTGCAACTTGGTCTTGAGTTGTTTGATCTGAACTTGACGTTGTATTCACTGGTCAGTGGTGTTCATTGTGATGATTTGGCTTGTAGCACTTATGCAGTCTTCACTGTTGCTGTTTGATGCTGTCTTGATTTTGCGCATTGCCTTACTGACTCGATTCCTTTCATGTTGTGCTTGCACGCTTGCTATTTTTGGCTGCGCACACGAGTTGGCGAGGCAGTGCACACGTGTATGAATGTACACGTGTGTATTGCAGCCACTTATGGTTACATGTCCCTGATAAAAATACTGATATGCACAGATATTGCACAGTCAAAAATGATGACGAACAACCCAAATAACTGAGGCAAACCATATTTTCAAAAATCGTATTTTATTTTATATTGCAAAAATATTTCTTTTTCAATTTTACTGCGTTAGTGAATATTTTTGCAGATTTCTCAGATGCTGAATTCAAACTGGAATGCAGTTGAAGACAAAATACGAGTGTGAGTGATATGTAGTGAGGTGAATTGTAAATGTGAAATGTGAATTGTAATCAAAAATGTGTATGTATAGTGAGAGCATGAAATTGTACTATTTAAAATTGTAATAAATATCTGTTTGAATAAAAATTTCTGTTTGAATTCAAAATCTGTTTAACTTATTCTGTTTGAATTCAAATTCGAATTCTGTGTAATTTAATTTTATTCAACAGATATTTATCTAATCAAATACATATTATTCAAAATATTTGTTTGAATAAAATTTCTGTTTGAATTCAAAATCTGTTTAACTTGTTCTGTTTGAATTCAAATTCGAATTCTGTGTAATTTAATTTTATTCAACAAATATTTATTTAAACTATGAAAAACAAAATAGTACATTACCAAATACATTTATATGAATGTATATATGTTTATTATCATCAAACAAAAATCATATAGCGCAAAGCACATATTCAACAATCTCCCCCTTTTGATGATAACAAACATATATTTAAGATTTTGAATATATTAAATGTATTTGATAATTTCATTTGCTCCCCCTATTTGAATGCTTCCTTTTTATGTGATACTCCCCCTACATATATGGCTCCCCCTACATATATGCATACAAATAAAAATATGTAAATGAGCCTATATGCAGCTTGATTCTATTTGACAAAATCTTAACTTTTCTCTCCCCCTTTTGTTATCAGGAAAAGAATAACAGTGTTATAAAAATAGGGATGAAGTGATAGACATGAATCAAACATTTAACTCAATTAAATATAAATATCAAATTTCAATAAAACTCAAACAAAAATCATAATTACCCTTGTCAAGCGCATATTCCACTTTCAGAAGTGATGGAGATAGAATCATCAAAAATTCATATAGATATGTCTATTTGTGGTATATTTATTTCTGGAAATTTGAATATCTACTAACCATGCATAACCGTTAGGACTTTTAAATGAGATTAGTAGTATTCCAATTTAATTTAAAAAATAAAATCAAGTATCTTCTAACCACGCATGACCATGAGGACTTTTAAATGGGATTAGAATCAACTTGTCTATTAAATCAATTATTTTTAATATGCGTTCCATACATGCATAACCGTGAGGACTTTTAAATGAGCATGGAAGCACACAATCAAAAATCTAAGTAATTCACCCATGCATAACTGTGAGGACTTTTAAATGAGAGTGAATACTTTGGATATTTATTTTTAATTGCTGAATATAATAAATTGAAGCACAAATAATTTCCTTCACCGATTTAAAGATATTGAAGAACAAATGATTTCCTTTGTAAACTACCACAAATTTACATACTAAATATGATCTTGATGAGTGATGTTCGATAGAAAGATGATAGAAATAGAAATGGTCATGGAATTATTACCCAACAAAAAGTTTTTATAACTCTTGTTATGAAATTCTAAAGAAATTTTCTAATTATACTTTCTCGAGTTATAATATATGATAAATATCAACACTCATCTCTTTTTCAATCACTATTCATCTTTTCGATAATCAAAGAGAGTTAGATTAGTCAAAAATTTGTCATTTAAAATCAAATTAAACATTATAAAATCAATTTTTCAAAAATGATTAATCTGTAAATATGGTCAAACATGATTTTCTCAAGGGGGTTTTATAAGAAAATTTTCTGCTAATTGAAAATTATTTCAAATGAAAAAATATGCAGATATTTTCTTTAAAAAAAAACGATGCAGCAAATGAATGTTTCAAAAATTAATCATGTTACACTAATAATTTTTCTATCAACTATATTACCAGTGTAATCCGCATCTGAATTTAAATTTCACTCAATATTCATTTGTTGAATCAAACCATGAGATGTGCACCAAAAATTTCAAAACATCATTCTTTTGAATTTGAATTTAAGCCGTGTTAACACTCAAACAAATATCATGATGTTAATTTCAGAAACCAGAGGATAAACAATTATTTTCATGAGTAATCAACAGTCAATCAACATCATAATTATTTCAAAAACAATTTCTTAAAATCCTTTTTCTCATGAATTTGAAATCGTGCAAATTTACAAGCAGTGATCAAAATGTCAGAACCAATATATCTACGTGTAGCATGAGTAACCAGCATTTGACCGAACAAATTTATATAAATTAGTTCAAAATTGAAAATCTGATTGGTCATCAATTAAGCACAAATTAATGCCATAAATAAGAACAAGTCAAAAAATCATATCAATTAAGTCCGAATCAGTCAACCATCATAATTACTCCAAGTAATTCTCTTTAAAGATGGTTAGTCAATATTTTTAAAAAAAAAAATCATAGCATCAAAATCATCATCTTTTGTTCATCTCAATATTGGCTGATTTTAATTTAGAGTATGGTGCAGATAATCACATTTAAAAACAATTACCTGTTTTACCTTTACGATAATTTTTCGTGATTGCCCATTGTGATTCTGTCACCTTTATACTAGGCTAAGGAACTTTGCTTTGTCGCCCGTTGTGTTTCCGGAACAGCCGAAATCCAGAGAACACTGTTGTTGTTCCTTAGCCTGCCACCACACCTACACGATAAAAGATTTGTGTGACCTATTTGTTTTTATAGGTCCATTGTTTTTAGTGGCAGAATATGAAAAATATGTTTTTGGAGACTCAAAACTGTTTATATATGTTCCTTTTGGCACCCAAATTTGTTTGACTTTCAAAGATTTTATATTTGTGCCTTTTGGAACCCAAATTGGTATAGTTTTCACGTGTTTGGGTCTATAACAACAATTATTTCGATTATGTCCAAATTCTCTACAAAACGTGCACATTAAATTGACTTGATTAAATTTTGTGTTCCTATGACTATGATTTTCAACATGATTTCCAATTATTTCAGATCGAGCAACACTTTTACCTTTACCATCATCTTGTGATTTTCCATAACCTAGTCCTTTTCTATTGTTAGCAAAAATTTGATTTCCAAATAACATTTTGAAAGATTTTTCGCCTCTTGAAAAGTTATTCAAAGATTTCTCAAGATTTTGGACTTTGGTTTTTAATGTTGAATTTTCAGTGACAAGTGAGGTGCATCGATTAATAAAATCCTTTCCCCTAGTGTCGATGGTTTCCTTAAGATTCAAGTTTTCATTTTCAAGACTTTCAAAGTTATTCCTCAGTTTTGATAATTCTGAATCTAAAATCTTACATTTTTTACATTCTAGGTTTTGAATATTTTCAAGTTCAGTTTTTAACCTAAAATTTTCACGAGCAGATTCTCTCCTATCAGATTTCAGTTTTTCAATTTTAGATTCAAGAGTATCCACTACCTTAGTAAGATCAGAACACATAAAAACAAGTTCTTTATAAGAAAACTCACCTGCCTCACTAGATTCGTCGGAGGTTGCTTCTGATTCTGATTTTGCCATGCAACACAAGTTAGCCTCCTCTGGGCTGCTATCCGAAGCTTCCTCTCCTTCTTCATCATCCCAAGTCGCTGCAAATACCTTCTTCGCCTTTTTCTTTTCTTTGTTGTTTTTGAGAAGTGGGCATTTTGGTTTGATGTGGCCAGGCTTGTTGCAGTTATAACATGTCAGTTCATTATCGGAATTTTCGGAATCTTTTGACCTATTTCCCTTTGTTTTCTTCTTGCGTGGCTTGAATCTAGACCATCTTCTAAGATTATTGACAGCCATTGCAAGCTCTTCAATTGGATCTTCTTCATCGCTTTCTTCTTTGCTCTTTAAGGCAATCGTCTTCTTCTTTGGTTCGGAGTTGTTGCGTTCTTCCTTTGCTTTTAACTCAAGCTCATATGTCATCAAGTTGCCAATCAACTCCTCCATGCTTAGTTTGCTCAGATCTTTCGATTCTTGGATTGCTGTGACTTTTGCCTCAAAGTTCATTGGTAAAACTCGTAGTATCTTCCGCACAAGTTCTACCTCAGTGAATACCTTCCCAAGCGCTCTAGCATTGTATACCAAGGTTGAAAAGCGTCCAAACATATCCTTTATGCTCTCGGCTTTGTCCATCACAAAGTTTTCGTATTCATTGCTGAATAGGGCTAGCCGAGACTCCTTGACTTGAGAAGTTCCTTCGTGTGTCACCTCCAAAGTATGCCATATTTCCTGTGCTTTTGTACAATGAGAAATTCTATTAAATTCATTTTTATCAAGTGCACATATCAAAGCATTCATGGCTTTAGCATTTGTCGTTTTCAATTTCTTATCGTTAGCATCCCACCTATCCTTAGGTTTAGGAATCTCAGTACCATCAACGATTATAGTGGGAGTTTTATAGCCAGTTTCAATAACATCCCAAACATCATAATCAACGGAACTAAGATAAATACTCATCCTAACTTTCCAATAAGCATAATCATTCCCGTTAAACATGGGTGGCCTAGCAATAGATTGCCCCTCAGAAAAAGCATTATTTTGTAGACTCATGACTCTAGAGTTAAATTAAAATATATATACCGAGCTCTGATACCACTTGTAGGATCTAGATTAACCCTAGAGGGGGGGGGTGAATAGGGTTATAGCAAATTTTCACGAATTAAACACAGAAATATAATAGCAGAAATAAATATGCTGAAAAGTAAATCACACACAAAATTTACCCAGCTTCGGCAACCCCTGCCTACTGCGGCATTCACAGATTTCTATTAGAATTAAACAGTATCACGCTTACAAACACTCTACTAGACTCGCAGACCCTTTTGCTCCCGCTCACAAACACTCTACTAGACTCGCACACCCTGCTCCCGCCTATAGAGTTTCGCTCACTCGCAAACACTGCTCCCGCCTATAGAGCTTTGCAAACTCGCGCACCCTGCTCACTGAACTAATTCAAAATAGACAATCTGACACTACCTAAACCTAGGTGGTGATTTACCAAGATTCTTTGGTTCGTAAAATAAAAAAAAACAGTAATTGAGAAACAATAGAAAATAACCCTAAAAACTAATTAATATAATAAAGCCTCAAATTAAAACAAAACCCCCTTTTGATTTTAATTAGACCGACCCACTTAAACCCGTTCCTTTCTTTGTTATCTCCAGTCCGATCCCCTTTTGTCTCGTTCGTGAGAATAATGGCAGCTTCGTTCTAATTAGGGCTTCGTTCCCTTTTGTTCCAGTTAGGGCTTCGGCTCTTTGTTCCAATTAGGGCTTGAAGTCGCCGGCTTTAATTCGATCGATCCATTGATATTTTGCGTGTCGCCTTGATCGATTTATTCCTTGTTGCTTATGCGGCTGCTTCGATGGAGTTCGTGTTCGAATTGGTACGTTCTTTTTATTGCTTGCAATTGCTTAATTTCTGTATTGCGAACTCCTCCTTATGCCGATGATGATAATTTGTTTTTTATAGGGTTCGATCCCCTGAGTTTTCGTTCGTATATTCATGTTTGAATTTGTCAATGAATTACCTCGGCCACTTGATGATGCTTGAATGTTTGAAATTGATTCTGACTTCTTCAAATTACTTGAACAACACGGTTTCGAATTCATGTGTTGACCACGGCTTTAAATTGATTTCGTGATTTGTGATATTTGACTTTGTCACACGCATATTTTCGACTTGTTTAATCATCTTGATTTACACACCTTCATTCATCTTTGCATTCCTCCACTATAGCATTAATTTTGTGATTTTTCACTTTGTTGCTCGGTTACTGATGCCTTCAGTTGCTTGTTGAAGATATTGCACTGCATCACCACTGTTCTTTGCATTTGTACATATGAATGCTCACTGTTGTTTGTACCTGTACATATGTGTATACTGAGTTTGCATTTGATTTTGTAGTTTGGTGTCATGTTTGCTTTGAGTCTGCAACTTGGAGTCTGCAACTAGTAACTGGACTTGATTTGTGCCTTGTCCATTCTCATGTGTTCATCCCTGTTGTTGTTCATCTGAGTTTGAGCATTTGCGTATTTGAAGCCTTGTATCACTGGAAAACTTGTGTATCTTGTAGCTTTCATCACCGGTGCATGTATATTTCTTCATGTTGCCTTCAGGTCTTCACTGCAGCATTTGTATCATTGGTTCATGCATGTACTCTGTTGCAGTATTCATTATGTTGTTCCTATTTCATATGCTTGCACTACTTCTCTTTGGTCCTGAGTTGTTTAATGAAGAGATTGAAATTTTCATACTTCATGTAGCCTTCTGACTGTTGCTTCATGTAGTTGACATATTTGTGGTCTTCATTTGGTGATTTGCACTGCTACCCTGTTGCATTATAGTAGTTGCTTCTGTGCATATATATTGGTCTTTTACTTTATGCTGCAGTCTGCAGTTTCCATATTTGGTCATGTTGTACTCATTTGCCACTGAGTTGCATTGAATAGCTGGTCTTTGTAGTTGTTTATTTGAGTCAGTGCTTCACCATACTTGTTGTTGCAGCATTCAAGTTTCTTGTACTTGTGCTACTTTCACTGTGTCACCGAGGTCTTGCACTGTTTCATGCATGTACTCTGAGCTGTTTATGCATTTGCCACTGAGCTTGATTCATGCTTACTGTCACTACTGCTTCGAGTCAGTTTCATGGTCACTTATGCAGTTTGAAGCTTGTCACTGACTTTGGTTCTTCGCTTGCATCGTTGTAGTTGCATTTATGTCACGTAGTTGCATACTTTGACTTGATGCTGCATATATGTTTGTTGCAGTCCCTTTTTGCTGTTGCTATCCACATTGAACTGCCTTTGATGCACTTTTGAACTTTGTTGCAACTTGGTCTTGAGTTGTTTGATCTGAACTTGACGTTGTATTCACTGGTCAGTGGTGTTCATTGTGATGATTTGGCTTGTAGCACTTATGCAGTCTTCACTGTTGCTGTTTGATGCTGTCTTGATTTTGCGCATTGCCTTACTGACTCGATTCCTTTCATGTTGTGCTTGCACGCTTGCTATTTTTGGCTGCGCACACGAGTTGGCGAGGCAGTGCACACGTGTATGAATGTACACGTGTGTATTGCAGCCACTTATGGTTACATGTCCCTGATAAAAATACTGATATGCACAGATATTGCACAGTCAAAAATGATGACGAACAACCCAAATAACTGAGGCAAACCATATTTTCAAAAATCGTATTTTATTTTATATTGCAAAAATATTTCTTTTTCAATTTTACTGCGTTAGTGAATATTTTTGCAGATTTCTCAGATGCTGAATTCAAACTGGAATGCAGTTGAAGACAAAATACGAGTGTGAGTGATATGTAGTGAGGTGAATTGTAAATGTGAAATGTGAATTGTAATCAAAAATGTGTATGTATAGTGAGAGCATGAAATTGTACTATTTAAAATTGTAATAAATATCTGTTTGAATAAAAATTTCTGTTTGAATTCAAAATCTGTTTAACTTGTTCTGTTTGAATTCAAATTCGAATTCTGTGTAATTTAATTTTATTCAACAGATATTTATCTAACCAAATACATATTATTCAAAATATTTGTTTGAATAAAATTTCTGTTTGAATTCAAAATCTGTTTAACTTGTTCTGTTTGAATTCAAATTCGAATTCTGTGTAATTTAATTTTATTCAACAAATATTTATTTAAACTATGAAAAACAAAATAGTACATTACCAAATACATTTATATGAATGTATATATGTTTATTATCATCAAACAAAAATCATATAGCGCAAAGCGCATATTCAACATATTATAATGTCAGATGTTTTCTTGCAAAAATATTTTGTTTATTGTAAGGTAAAAACCTGTCTGTGTTATATGCGGTGTGATCTTACGAGATGCCTTTATTTTTTAAAGGGTTTTATAAATATAGATAAGATTTGATAGTGTTTTCTCAGGTTGGTTTACCAGACTGATTTGAATGTTATTTTTTTAGAGTATTTTTCAGATTTAGTTCTTGATGCTTGGAGCTTCAGAAGATGAGTTGGATGCCCTAAGACGTATTCACATATCTTTTTATTTCCGTTGCTTTTTTTTATTTGTTGTATCTAATATTATTTATAAGGATAGGCTGTTATAATTACGCAAGCTCTTAATAGATTAGTATTCGAATTGATGTATATACATTATAATTTTGTTTTATTAAAGATTATTATGTGTATTATAGTTTACTCATTACGATGTGAGATTCTTTTCTGTCTTTTATTTTCTTTTACCCCAACAATCT
Organism: Allium cepa; assembly: GCA_030765085.1. Taxonomy (NCBI): domain Eukaryota; kingdom Viridiplantae; phylum Streptophyta; class Magnoliopsida; order Asparagales; family Amaryllidaceae; genus Allium; species Allium cepa. Next base: position 79,689,235 of record CM060946.1, read on the forward strand.
GTCTTTCCAACACTTGGATGCTCGGCACGTGAATACTGTGGATGTATTAGTGTCGACTTCAAATGGTCGAAAAGGTGGGTCGTTACACTACCCAACATTCTATTTTAACTAGGAATCTACCCAACCTTTTATTCTAATTAGGAATCTATCCAACATTTTGATCTAATTGGGAATCTACCCAATATTCTAATCTAATTGGGAATCTAACAGTATTCTAATCTAATTGGGAATCTACCCAATATTTTAATCTAATTAGGAATCTACCCAATGCATGATACTACTAGATCATGGCTCACTACTATTAGGAATCTCCCCAACGCTCTAATCTAATTGAGAATCTCCCCAATGCATGATACTACTGGATCATGGCTTACTATTATTGAGAATCTACCCAGTACTCTAACCTAATTGGAATCTACCCGATGCATGATACTATGGGATCAAGGCTCACTATATTGGTAATTTACCCAACACTCTAGTCTAATTGAGAATTTACCCAATGCATGATACTACTTGGATCATGACTCACTATTATTGAGAATCTACCCAACACTCTAATCTAATTGAGAATCTACCCAATGCATGATACCATGGGACTATGGCTCACTATTATTGTGAATTTTCCCAACACTCTAATCTAATTGGGAATCTACCCAATGCATGATACTGCTGGATCATGGCTCACTATTATTGGAAATCTACGCAACATTCTAATCTAATTTGGAATCTACCCAATGCATGGCTCCTTTTGACTGTGACTCACTATCAGCATGCATTCTACTTTTTGATGTTTTTTTAAACTTAGATGATATTGGCTTTACACTCTGTTGCACATCACTATAGGGCTGCTCTTATGGTGAGATCTACCAGCTTATCATTGGGTCCTAATCTACACCACTTGTGGCTGGTATCAGACATCTACACCACTTTTGGTTGGTGTCAGCCATCTACAACCACTTTTGGCTGATGTCGGCCATCTAACACTACTTTAAGTTAATTGGTCATACCTAATGCTAGTTGTAACTTGGCAAAGGGGAATATATATATATATATATATATATATACATTTTTTTGAAAAAGGATGCTTTCAAACTATTTTGTGAAAGATTTTCAGAATCTATGAATCATATTGTTTAATAGAAAGTTTGATCCAAGGCTAGAAAAGGTAATTATGATGTATAGATTTAGAAAAAGAGAAATTCTTCATTCGTCTCATTAGATCAATAGAATAATTGTAGTCCTTAAATTCTAAATGCAAGCATGATATGTGAAAGTTTTTAAGGAGAGCAAACATGCCGAAAGAGACACTGTAAGTACTGAGATTTGAATATTACCCCAGTGTTGGAACCTGGGATAGGGTTATGTCAAAGAAGGATGTAGTGAGACCCATAGATTAAACTTCCAAAGATCTGCGACTGTAAGTTGCCCCATTGAAGTTGAAACTATCGAGGTTATAACCGAGATAAGCACTTCAATGGAACTGGGGTCCTTTATTTATCCATAGGAATTTGACTTATGGAAAGAAATCTTCTTGCGACTTCATCCTTGTAAAAAGAAACACCTTATGTATTCATTTGACAAGGGTTATATAGAGTTCTCCTAGAATTATAAAAACAAAACGAAGTGAAGAATTCATAAAACATGATATATAATCTAATGTTTAGTAAATTTAGTTAACTTCCATTTTTTTAATGAATTTTTTGATCGCGTAAGCGATCATTCAGCATTTGACTATTTCATGCCTATTCATCAAATGGTAAGTGCAATGCTTCTCACTCTTTGGGTCTTCTTTCTTTAATAGGAGTAATCTGGATAAGAGAGGTCATCATGAGCTTCCATGAATATCCAAGACAAGCTTTGACTAAGTGGGGTAAGATCTTGATCACACTTTAACTTCTTTCGAAACCCACCATTTAGGGTAAATGGGAGGGTTCTTTTGTTGGAAGGAACCAGACCTTTGTATTTCAACAATTCGATGGAGAGATCCCTAACTTCACTATTTAGGGCCTTAAAAATCTTTTAGAGCTGAGCTGATTCATGTAGTGAGTCTTGGATATATTTCAAAAGCTGCCTTATTTGAAAAGCTTGAAGTTCATAAACAGGATCACACTCTTTACGATTTCTCTTTCTTAGAAATGAGGGTGACCAATCTTTCGTTGTTGTCTTCTTCGTTGAGCTGAATGCAATGGTTGAGGGGTAACTATGTGGTTAGCCATTCTCAAAGTTAGTCTTGGTTGAATGGATGTCGAGATTGGGTTTTTCGAGTGGGAACAAATAATGGAGGTTTGGGCCCTCCTTCTAGCGCCAAAAATATTATTGTGGAATTTCATCAACACCAACACCCGAAGGTATGTCCCTAGAAGTCAAATGGAATATTGGACCCGACGAGAGGTTGTCGAGACGTGACATAACTAAGTATTGAATCCAAGATGCCGAATCTAGTAACAATATTATATTCAAAAAGGCAAAGTACGGAAAGTAGTTAACATAGAGAATTTTATGGTGGTTCGGGCTGAAAATCCCTACGTCCACTGTCCTTACCTTATTTAGTTACTCTTATATAGCCGAAAGGCTTATTACATTGAATCTAAGCATTCCGCCATTAATGAGTTTTTGAATAGAGCTCTAATATAGGACAATACTATTTAACTTTACATCAATGCTTCTTGTGCCTCTATCCTAAAAAGATCCCTTGTGCCCTGGTGAATTGCCACCTATTTATAGCCAATATGCCGTGGCACCACTGGTGGAAGACTTTTTCTTTAGATTAATGACCTGGCTTGCTATGTGCAGTATAGATTTGAATGCTTGTAATTATCTAGTTGAGTGCATTTTGATGCGGATTCCTGACATGATGCTTATATATATATATATATATATATATATATATATATATATAAATTCTTTGGTTGCTTTTATCTATCTTGACCATTGATCTTGGTCTTAGGCTAACTGAGCTATTGCTTGTTGATTCTTGTTGAACTGCCTTTGGCTTCAGTAGTTGCTACTCTCGGCTAAGCTTGTCGTCATAGTTGAAAAAAGTCTTGATTCTTCGTTGACATTTTTACTCTTGCTTTTGGATCACATGCCCTCTGCTACTGAGTCTGGTGTTTAAGCTCTCGTTAAAGATAAATAATGGGTCTTAGAATTACAAGAAATTTCTTCCCCGTTGGTTGTAATCTGCACTTTGTGGAAATTATAGTGTAATAATGCTCAAACAAACACTGAATATAATGGTGATAAATATAATGGAGAAGGTAATAAAAGTTGGAAACAACAACTTGTAATAAATCCAAAGATTAAAATAAAGAAGGCAGTCTTAAAGTAGTAGATAATTCAAAAATTAAAGAGGCAATGTGTGCTGATAAACTCTCATATTTCGAAAATGTTCATCATCTCTCTCATAGTCCAAATGAAGAGGAGGAAGAGTTCAATGCTATGCCAATACACAACAAAATCCATAGTCCCAAGTCTACTTCAATAGAACATAGGCCCAATGTTATGCAGGCTACATCAAACTCTTCCTCCAAATCTCTATTCACAGCAGGAAAAAAGCCATTAATAGGAGCACATGCTATCTCGATCTCATCATCGAGCGATAAAAGAAATTCCACCTCTGCTTCTCATTGTTATTTATAATAATTTGAGTTAAATTTAAACACTAATATTGATAATTTTGAATCTTTCATGTACTAAAGGATGCTACTACCCAAGTTACTATTACTCCCATAAAGGATATAGTTAATGCAAGTCCTGAAACTTTAACTCATGCCAATCCATTAACCACCCCTAATGCCTCACATACAGATTTATTGTTCAGCAAAAATGAATTATGGAATACTTTAAATGATGCTAAAAAAGGAAATATAGAAAAAGCCAATGATCCCTTAGAGCTTACTTCTCCTCAAATAAGGAGAAGTGAAAAACTCGCCAAACATCAATGACCATCCTAACATGGCATGTTGGGGGGTTAATGGCCTTGAAAGGTGGTTAGAGATAAACAATTTAGATAAAAAGAAGAAAAGTACCATTGTAGCTCTTTTGGAAACCAAAATCAGAAATGATGATCTCTACATGTTCAATAAGCATTGGAATGATAATTGATGTGTTTTGGATAATATGGGTTTTTATCACAAATGCAGAATTATAGTGTACATAAATAAATAATGTTGGCCTCATACTCTATTATCTTATAGCAAACAACACATCACTATTTCTCTTCACAATAATGGAGGAGCTCATCTAGTTATCTCTTTTATTTATGCAGAGAACTATGGTAATCATAGAAAAGAATTATGGAATAAGAAAAATTCTATTTCAACACAGATAATTAATCAGTAACCCCTCCTAAAATAAGTAAAATTTTAAAGACTAAAATAACCTTAGAAAGTTGCGTACTTTCTTTCTTCTTAATTCCATTATCTTGTTTCGTCAGTTTCTTACTGTCTAAACAACTATTTATTCAAAAACATAGTTTTTAAATCAGTGAAGAAAAAAAATTCGATTATCACTTTTAAGTTATTTTTTGAGTTTACAAACTTTTTTAATTGTAGTTCTGAAGAAAATATTAATTAGGTTTCTAAATCAGTGAAGAAAAAATTCGATTTTTCACTAATAAGTTATTTTTTGGATTTACAGACTTTACTAAGAAAAAAATTTAAATTTACGCTACCAAGTTTCTAAATCAATGAAGAAAAAATTCTAACCCTAGTTTATAAATCAGTGAAGAAAAAATTCAAATTTTTATGTTTTGCATGATGGGAAGGGTAGTTCTGGAAATGGTAGGGGGCCACTAAGTTATTTTTTGGATATAAAGACTTTTTTAATTTTTGGAGGGATACTGTGTAAATACTCAGGTTGAAATAGAATTTGCCATGGAATAAACTAGAATTAGGTAGTGCTTCTATAATTTCTCCTGAGGCTTTAATTGTATGAAACTATCTAAAGATAAGTTAGGGGGTTATAGTTTGCCAACAAGTAAATCTGATAAGTTAAATAATTGCTTAATTAAATGTGATCTTATGGAACATAATATCAGTGGTATTATGTTCACTTGGAGATCTGGCCCTCAAAATGATATAGGATGCAGATTGTATAGAGTTCTAGTTAACCTGATCTGGTTTTCTAATTTTCCAAATTCAATAGCCTCTGCTCTTCCATCTATGTCAAGTGACCATTCACCTCTATTAGTTTGCCTAAAAAATAATATTAGCACGAATGAATTCCGACCTTTAAATATTGCAATCATTATTGTCATTATGAGAATTATTTCTCTGTTATTTAAGATTAATTGATGATCTCTCAAATAGGGAATAATCTGTACAACTTCTTGATTTTTCTGGAGAATGTTAAACAATTTCTAAAGAGTTGGAGCTAGCTATAACAAGAACAACTTGCAGATTGAAGTAGAAATTTGTAAAGAAAAGTGTAATTTACTCCAATCTGCGCTGGACATACAGCATGATTCCAATATCTAAGAGTTGTACTATGCAGCAAAAGTGGAATATCAAAATAAATTGCATATGTTGGCTACTTCATTGAAACAAAAATCCAAATATGATTGGTTAACTATGGCATATGACAATAATAAATAATTCTACGCTGTTTTGTCCAAAAAACCCCCATAAAAATTCTTTTAGTTGCCTGATACAGGCTAATGATGAGTCTACAACTAATGCCGAAGAGCAGGCTACAGAGGCAGTGGCTTTCTATAGTGATTTATACAACAAAAGTGGATACTCTATAGATTTTCCAGATATCATTTGCAAAGCCAAGTTATCTGAATATGGGAAAAATTATCCAACTGATGCATTCACATTAGAGGAAGTAAAGTACGCAGTTTTTAGTACTCATGAAGATAAGGCTACTGGTCCTGATGGTTTTTCATCTAAATTTTTTCATTTACATTGGCACAAAATCAAACAAGGTCTCTCAGATGCAATGCAAAGTTGTTACGATGAAGAAAAATTATAAAAGAGATAAATCACACATTCTTATCCCTGATTCCCAAGAAATATCCCCATGAATCAATGAATGATTACAGATCTATTGCATGTTGTAACTTCATATACAAAGTGCTTTTCAAACTTTTGAGCTATAAAATTAAAAACACTCTAAAGCTTCTCATATCAGATAACCAACATGCTTATTTACCAGATAGGAACATAGCAAAAGGCATAATGCTAGCATATGAGCAGGTCAGGGGTTTTAATTCAACTAATGTTAGTAGTATGTGTATCCAAGCTGACATCAAAAAACATATGGTTCGGTCAACATAAATTTTATGACAAATATGATGCTCCAAATGGACTTCCCTGACAAATGAATAACCATCGTTAAAGAAATGATTAGTTTCCCCTCTCTCTCAGTGTTAATTAAAGGAATTCCCAAATATCACTTTTAGAGTAGGAATGACATCAGACAAGGGGGCCCATACCCCCTTACCTTTTCACCCTTATTATGGAGTATTTCATAATTCTCATGCATCTTAAACTTAGTAGGTGTAAGATCAAACCCATTCACAATGCAAAATCTGTTTTTACTTTTTACACACTTAATATTGTATATGTAGACGATCTTCTCATTTTTTGTAAAGCTGATTGTCAAGCTGCTATGGCTATCAATTTTTTATATAAAAATTCATAATTATGATGGACTACAAGTGAATGCTTCTAAAACCAAAACCTTGTTTTGTAAAGGATGTCATCAAAGACATGAAATATGTAATATATTGGGAATCAATGAAGGAGAGCTACCAGTGAAATATTTAGATCTACCTTTATCAAGTCAATATCTCAAAGTAGATGCATACAACAATATAATTGACAAAATCAGATCCAAAAATGAAGGATGGGAATGTAAGTGCTTAAGTATTGCTGCCAGGATAGAACTCACTTAATCCACCATCCAGCCACTAATTATTTTTTAGAGTCAAAAGCTTTAAAATTCCTGCTAGACTGCTGAAAAAAATATAAAAATCCGTTTGAATTATATAGGGAAAGGAAAATTTAGTAAAATTCCATAAGGAGTCATGTTTCAACGGAAGTCAGAAGGAGGTGTGGGCTTATATAATTTCCATGAAATCAAGAAGGCTTTTGGACTTAAACGGTATGGACTTTTTTGACTAAAAATTTGATCTAGTCCAAATGGCTGAGAAGCAAATATTTATAGAATTGTTACTTGTAGGACTGTTCGTTAAATGCTATTTAATCGGGCAATTGGAAAAGAATACTGAATTTAAGACAAACAGCTTTGAGTGACATGGAAAGGAAAATTGTAGATGGTCAATCTACTAGCTGTGGTATGATTCATGAATAAATGGATCAAAGCTGCTTGATAGTGATAGAGTTAAGAGTATGGCATAGGGACACTTTTGTAGTTTGTTACATATATCCAACTCGATAACTAATCTTGTTCGAAATAAAAGGTGTTTTCTGTCTATTATATACATAATATAATGTGTTATATTAATTAATTAATTTAATTAAAAGTATATATAATAGAAAATCCATAAATGATACATTTTGTGATATTAATTACAAGGTGTTGTAACCGTGAGTAATTTATCAAAACGAAAATAAATATACCATTTTAAATGTTCCTAGTAAAGATGCATCGAGACTAGATATCGATGTATCCGTTGAGATGAGTATGAAACACTCTCCAAATGTAAGGCGGCGTAGTACACATGGCTACTAGGATCACCTAGTGGTTACATACTATTAGTTATTGCATAACTATAGAACGACTTTCTTGATAGCTTTCTATTGATTAATATAACTATGGTTAAATAGAAGATATCAATGTTGCTGATTTAAACAATTCTCTCGAATGCCATGGATCTTCAATATGAAAGTTCTGCGTTGATTATAGTCAACTCATGACATGACGTTTCATCGTGTGACTATAGTTTGGTTAAGTGGAAGTACTGCAAGTGAAGCACTATTCAAGAGGATTCGTTTCCTTATTTATATGGAGTTAATATCATGATCAATTCAAAGTCAAAGTCTCTAGTTAGAGCATTCTAGTAAATAATTGTTATTATTGAAACAAGGACTTTATGTCTGGATTATAGATTGAATATGGATGACATTGATATTTTGACTATTACCAAATTCCATAAGTACAAAGTGATATAGTTTTGATGAAGAGAATTAGTACAATAAATGTCACAACTGGATAATGCTTAATAAAGTGAAACTGGATTATACCGAAACTAAGCAAACAATAAATTTGGCCAAAATATCACACCACCCATTAAGTGACATGTGAACATTAACATTCGAATAGTTCGATGTTAATTGCTGACCGAATTTACACTCACGAGTCACACAATAGAAATGAAGAGTTCTCTTTAGACCAAACGATTTAATTAGTTTATAATTGTTATAAATTAATTATATTTAATTAATATTAATGACATATTAATTATAAAATTGAATATGATTTAAGGAATAAATATTATCATATATATAAATAGGAATTAATATATCAACGATATGAGATACTGATAAGGAATTAAATTGCATTTAATTATATATATTTACTTGGGATTAAATAGGCTATTAGCCTATGCAGCTTGAGATAAAATTTTGGTGGCAAACATTAGATATAGCGGGCGACCAAAATAGGGTAAAAAGGGTTTGTGATGGATGGTAGAGATATAGTGAGAAAATGTATGTGATGCGATCTACTTTTCTCTCTAATTCACCCATTATAAAAAGAACCCTAATCCTAACTTTAGAAGGACTTTTTTGCTGCCTCCTATCTCCTTTATCTCAGCTGAATTTGACCTTCCTAAAGCACTAAAAAAACTCAAATCAAATCAATTTAAATTAACAGCTATTTGATATCAAAAGGTTCTATGGTTCAAGGACCAACAATCTGTAAAATCAAGAAGGTTTCAAAAAAAAGATAACTCATCATTATAAGGTGGACTTAAAGACGTTAGGTTAAGTTTAATGTTTAGTTGCATACATATGATACATAACCTTTGTGTAACTATATATTGTTCATACAGACACACATATAGATACACACACATGCATATTATGATTATTGTGTTATTAGTGAGGTGAGATTCTTATAGGTATTGATGTTGTTACATATTGATAGTTATGCGTATATGATTATAAATAAATTAAAAACAATTTTTTAATTAAGGATTTGATACACACAGCTGAAATAATTATATTTTATTAATATATATATATATATATATATATATATATATATATATATATATTAATTGATTTGTTTGTACGATTTTTATTAATCCATATAATTATATCACATAAATAACTTAACTAGTATTTTTCAATTATAAATTAAGATTAATTATTATTTTTAATGACTGGAAATAAATTTTTGGCAATTATTTAATAGTTTTTACTATTATTTAATCATTATATGAATTAATAAATTGATATATAATAAATTATGTTTAAAAAATTAAATTCTAAATCTTCTAAAATTATTTTTTCATTATAGATGCTCTCGGTCAAGAAATCGGATTTTTTAAGCCATTCTTTTATTTAGAAAAAATCACTTTTGAATTCGGCCAAAAGTATTTAATTAATAAAAAATAAAATTTTGACCTAGAAAAATTTAAAATACTTTTTCAAGCTATAAAATATCATTCCTGATTTTCTAAAATTTCAAAATTTGAAATATTTATTATTCAAATATTGTCTATCATTTATTTATTGTTGATTAACCAATTAATTAATAATATATATATTAAAATCATAATTAAATTTGGAGCTGCTGTGTATTCAATCTGGAATAAAAAATTAATTTTTTTTTATGTTTTTTAATTTATATATAAACTATTATAACTCATATTTACATTAATTATTATATTTATGTTTATATATACGTATTGATATATATATATATGTATATATATATATGAAGTTATGTTACTTTAATACGTACATACTTATATATATACACATATTTAAAAAAATTAAATTAGAAAAAATAAACTAAACTTATATCTTGCATATATATATATAAGTTTATTGAGTATTTAACACTATAATATTTTATGTATAAATATATCTATAATATTCCTCATAATATTCACACACACACATATATATATATATATATGTATGTATGTATATATATATTCACATTTGAGACTTTATGTATAGTAAGTATAATATATACACGTTTTTGGATAATAATAATACATATAAGACGAGGTAACATGTCTACTTCGATGTAAATCTCAACATCTATATACGGGTATGTTATACCTTGCACATAATATTATGTTACACTTGCACATACATACACATATGTATCTGATACATATGTATACTTATATATAAATTGGAAATTAATTAAATAAATTTCTATCATTATGGATATAAACGAAATATATGATTTTATTTAAATTAAATTTGTAAATGTTCTAAATAAATTAGACTTCATAGGCGAAATAAAAATCCAGTCGAGTAATTTTTTTTTGAAATTCACTCATAACTTCCGCTGCGGGCTGGCTCAATTCTAATAATAGTATCAAAGCCAATAGCCTATGCGGTCTATATAATCATGTTAAGGGTAACTAATTAAGCTCACAACCAAATTAGTAAGGTGTCTAATGAAGGTAGTGTCGAAGGATTAGGTTCAAGTAATCAAATTCTTTGCTCAACTTGGCACCAGCTTGTCCCAAACATATATATGAGCCCAAAAGGTTTCCCCTAATAGAAGAGGCCCAATATGAACTGGGTCTTGGGCTGATTTTCAAAATTGTTTAAAAATTAAAAGTAGAAGATTTTAAATTTGAAAATTAAGTTTAAAATAAGATATAAATATATTATAAAAGTTATAGTATAATAATAATTTTCAAAATCTTTGAAAAAATATGTATATATATTAATTTCAAAATGTTTAAAATTTATTAATAAGATTAATGGAATAAATTAATTAAATAAGTTGATTAATTAATTAATTAATGTATACATGTATTATATATTATGATATATGTTCTGTTGTTTTAAAATGTTGAAAATAACAAAAGTATACATGTATGTATATGAATTAAAATTTTGAAAATTTAATTAAAATTATTTAATTTTAAAGATTAGATAATTAAACTAATTAATTAAAGGTTAATTAATTAAATGAATATAAACTATATAAGATATATGTGTGATACTATAAAGATTATAGTATGTTATAAATATTTAATGTAAATGTTATAGTAAATTAATATAAAATTAACTAAAATGTTAACTAATTAAAAATTACTTAAAATAAGATTTAATCAATGTAATATTATACATAAGACTATTATATAAGTAATGTAAAATATAAAATTTATATAATAATAAAAATTGTATAATATGAATGTATATATTAAAGGTGGAGCATCAAAGAAACCCAAAATACTTAAGGAATAAATACATACGTAAATGTACATATACCGTGATTTTTTATGTATCCAACACTAGAATCACGAGGGTATTTCATAAGAAATATATTATTCCATAAGTCAATATCACTCGATATAATATATTAAGGATTAGGAATCTTTAATATAAAGTTGTCCTCTATCATTTATATATTAATAGATTACTTGCATACTCTTTAGTTGTTGAGCATTCCTTAAGTTGGGATGTTATGTGTAGTACTGATAATATATTGAATAGATGTGGTAATATAACTGCACATATTTGTTGAGTTTTTCTTAAGGTATGTACATTATACTTAGGCCGTCATGAAATGATAAGTCCGAGTGAATAATCCAACTTTACTTGTTGTGCTCTCCTTAAGGTATGACGGGATTAAGATCAAAAATCACGGCTTAGGAGTTGTATGTGAGATAAGGAGTAATCCATCATAGGCCTATGATTTATTAAGCTTTCCTCGTGGTTAGAATCCCAAGGCATACGACACTCACTTGTGAAGTTTTAAGACTTCTATGTTTCACTTGGGGTTTAGTGAAACATAAAAGACTAGTGGGGGGCCTTATTAGAAAAATAAAGTGATAATATTTAACCTTTCTAATATTGTAATAACATATGCTATATAATGTTACAATAATCTATAATGATAAATTTGTGCATTTAATACGATTAATAAAATGTTTATCAATTAAGATACACAAGTGAATTGAATTTTGACAACAAGAATATAACATATATTTATAACAAATGTCTATTGCATGTTAACGTTTCTACATCTATGAAAATTTCTAATTTTTACTACTGCTTATTACGTTCGTAATTTGGTTGTAACAACCCGCATATTTAACGATTTTTATATTTAAATGTTTGATTTAAATATAGCGTCGTTATTCGGATTTTGGGGTCCGAAATGTTACTTTCTGCAAATGGCCGAATTGGAACTCGGAACCACCTCCATTGATTCCAAAATGGCGTTTGCGATCTTTTTGAGTATAATCTTTGATATGTTTGGAGTTTGTGAAATTTTTGCTACTTTTCCTATTGGGTTTGGGATTGGGTTCGGCCACTAGCCCACTTAACCCCCTAGTTCAACCCTTCTCTTCATTTCATCTTCATTTCATTTCTTTCTTAAGCTAAAAACTGAAATGGGGGAAAGGGAAGAGAATTAGAAATTAGCAAGCCCTAGTTTCTCCTTTGTAGCTTGATTCTTGCTCCAAAAATCATAGAGAATCCATTGGTAAGTTCATCTCCATCTTCTCCATCTCTACTCCTCTTCAATTTCTGTAATTTTCCTAACCCTAACCTAGGAAATACTTTCTTTGATTCTAGATTGAAGCTTGTAGTGTTGAAGTGGAGTGTAGTTAGTTGATTCCTTGCAATTGTGCTTCTTCATCTTCTTTGTTTTGTGTAAAAAGGTGAGTTTTGAACTCACATCTACTTCTCTTGATTTCATTGATGTTAGGTATGAATTCCTAACACCTTGTTCATATGCACTTGCATTTGGTTTGGGTTGAATTGATTAAATCCAATTTTTAGTGTTTTGGGTTAAAATCTTTGAAATCCTAACTTTGATGTTTTAATCATGTTTTGGTGATGCATCGAGGAACATATAGGGCCGGGTTGTCGATTGGCATAAGCCCTTAGAGCCAATGTTCGTCCGATTGCATTTTGGGAGAGTTTGCTCTTCATTTGAATAAGGCTGGAAAACAGCCCAGGCAAGATTCAGTCGACTGAAAACTCTGCACAGTCGACTGAACCTGAAACCCGAGAGTTTCCAGGCATGATTCAGTCGACTGAAAAACTCTGCACAGTCGACTGAACCTGGAAACAGAAAGTTTCCTGAACCTAGAAAATTTCCAGGTACAGGGTCAGTCGACTGAAAAACTCTGTTCAGTCGACTGAACCTGCTGTTTCAGCCCACTTTGCCTTTTGGGATTGAATTTTCAATTTGAATTGATTCATGATGATCCTATGTATGATTATCAATTGTTTTGACTTTGATGGTTCCATTTAATTTTAATCCACGGGTTTTTTTTATGAAATAATCTCTCGAATCGCATTTAAAAGTTCGTTTCTCTAATTTATAAATTCTATTTAAAACACACACACTTTCGCACTTCGAACGAAGTGGGAGGGTGATTAAATGGTTGGGCAAAACACGGACCATGAATCTGTGCGTTTATCCTTCCGATTAATCCTTGACCTATTCGATTGATTGTTTTGACCTTCGGGTTTGGTTTATCGATGATATGAGGTAAACTTTGTACTGCTTTGAGTGTGAAAGGGACTGACGGATAGTAAACCGTTTAGTGCGAACGAGTGGTTATGGGACATACGTTAACACTTTTCGGATTCCTTTTCGAGAGTTGTGACACATTCCGCCAGTTAGTGGTGTCCAGTACTGGGTCTTCGACCTTCACCACTACGGTTTGTTGCCTCTGGGATAGTGTCTTCGGACTGTCTCCCTAGGTTTGTTGCCTTCGGGTGTGTGCCTTCGGGTTTGTTGCCCTATATAGTTTCGCTCTGATGTTGGCCTTATGTGCCGCATGGGTGATACTTGGGTTTGGAGTCTTCGGGCTCATGGATCCTTGTTTGTACAGTACTGAGCTCGAGCAAAATTTTATGATGTTTCATTGATAATTCCCTTGGTATCGCCCTTCAGTGTTGGTCTTTGTGAGCCGCATGGAGTATAGCGATTACCTTGTGGAACTTGTATACCTTATGAGTATTTGTTATTTGCCTTCTGGCTTGTTTTGGGATATTTGTATCCTTTGTTTCTATATGTTGCCGATGATATGAGGCTTGCTCTATATGATTCATTTCTTGTTGATGATTGTGTTATCTCCTCTAGAGATATTTGTTATACTGTATGACCTTGCAGGTTTATTATTGTTCAGTTAATCTAACTGATTTGTTATCTAGACTAATCCGGGTATTTTATACTAGGGTCAGACCGAGATGTTTCAGGTTAGGTGCTTTTGGAGACTTAGCCTATTTTGCTTCCGCATGGACTATTCGCTAGCTTCGTTTTGTTATAGCGTCTTTTGTAGTCCTTATCTGTTATAACTCTGATTTATACTCTTTCGTTTCGTCTGTATATTGTGGTCTCCTGTACCACTTGACATGTATTATTTTGTATACTCTGTGGTGTATCTGTGTATGTGTATATTATGATCGACTGTTCTGTGATGTATATTACATTTGAGTTGTTATATTTTCTTCTGATAGATCCTATAGCCATTGTAGTTTTGCTTTAAATATTTATTGAATATGTCGAATTTTAAGGTGTTCTACTTTTCGACATATTTAGTGAATAGTTAAGGTAAGATTGCACATGGTCGCTTCCATTATACTCTATTGTCCGCGTTAGCCGACAGTATTATCTATATAATACTCTTTGTTAACGAGGCTCTCGGAGTGGGGCGTCACATTGGTCGCTCACGTGTTTATTTGGTTGAGACCGTTTGTAACGCCCCATCCCGAGGCCCACATTAACAAAGAGAATTACTGGGTAATTCTGTCTGCCAATGCGGAGAACAAGGCTGGTTAGGAGTGACCATTTATAATCTTGTCTTAAACATCTATTGAATACGTCAATAATTCTCTATTTTTCTTTCCTATCACTCGTGGATCGACATATCCAATAAATGCTTAATACAAAATTATAGGTGGCTAATGGATCTATCAGAACAAAATACAATAACAAAATGCATATCACACCACAGAATAGTAAACATCATATAAATGCATATATACAGATACAATCCCAGTACAATACAAAATGATACACAAAAGTGGTTCAGAGACAAAACTATCTACATCTAATAAAAATACATTTCAAAGTCAAGCAGAAAGAAATGTAAACTACACAAAAGTGCTAGGCTGATATCCAAGTAGATGCATCAAAGCTAAGTCCCATAACTGATAGCTAACCTGAAACAACTCGGTCCGACCCGGGTATAAAATACACGGGTCAGTCTAGCTAAAACAATCAATTAATAAGAATAGATGATAATATGAAGCACATGATACAAAGAAAGAATTATTCTCGAATGAGAAGAGATTAGCAAAGCATGTCCATATCTTAAGTGAATAAATATCATAAAGAACCTCTAAAGAAGTAACTCAAAATAAATCATCAAGTATAATAGTCGCCTCATATCATCGACGATAGCCAAAATTAGCTATAAGGGTTTCTCTCTAAACTTATCTCTTAAATAGAAGAAAACTCAAGTGATTAATCTCAAAAATAGGGAAACCTCAAACACAAAATATGCCAAAATGGCAAACCCAGATAAATTCCCATAATAGAGAAATATCAACTCAAAATACGCAAAAAGGCAAACTCAGATATCTCCAAAAGGAGAATATAATCTCAATCTCAGAAATAGGACCCAACGGCCCAAATAAAAAGCCCAACAACTGTAAAGAAAATTTGGACCCACCAGCCCAATAACAATAGCCCGACAGCTATGAAAAAAGAAAGGACCCAACAGCCCATTTGTAGCTACAAAAACCCAGATTGGACCCAACAACCCAATAAAAAGCCTAACAGCTATAAAATATGAAAGGACACAACATCCCAATCTATGGCCCAACAGCCTGCCAAGTACTGTGTACTAGAGACCCCCGCCTCTTTTTGGACCTAACAACCCCTAAATAGCTCCTCAGCTATATATATATATATAAGTATATGTACACGCAGAACCCAACAACTCAAGTATGGCATTCACTTGTGAATGTGTCACAAACTCTCAGCTAGGAACCCAAAAGGCGGTAACGTGCGTCCCATACCACACGTTCTCACTAAAGGGTTTACTAACCGTTGGACAATACCACATTGGAAAACTGATAACTTGTCTCATCTCATCAATAAGTATAAATAAACCTTGTGATGGTTCCCCATGAACCATAAATCTCGAAATAGGAAATCACAAATTCAAAACTTGCCTCATATCATCGACAAGTATAAAAACATCAGAAGGGTTCTCATCGACCATATCTCCTAAAATAGGAGATCTCAAACCATAATAACTCGCCAAATATTGGCCATCCCAAATAATTTCGGTAAATAGAAATTATAAAACTCATAATACGCCTTAAAGTGGCATAACAACTCAGAATCGATAACTCGAATAGCTTCGATCATACAAGTCCAGAATTAACTGAAACAGTAAACGCATGTATCCCATACCACATATTTTAATAGATCATTTATTCTCTTTCTCATACATCCGAATAGTGCAAAATGTGTATTTTAATATTTAAAATAATTTATTAGAGAAAACTTGCTTTTAAAACTATTTTCCAAAAACGATTATTGAAACCTACATTTGAAATTCCTTTATTTTAGGAAATAAATAAAATTTATATTTGAAAATAATTTTTTTAAAATAATATAAAATAATAATTTGAAATGCCCAATTAATTTAGAAATTATTTAAAAATGATTTGAAGAAATCCGTGCTCGAAAACAAGAAAAAACAAGAAGGATAACTTCAAAACCAATAATCTCGAATTCAATTCGAATTCAATTTTAATTCAACTCAAAATCAATTCAAATTCAATTTAAATCTGAGTTACAAGTTCTCAAAATTAAGCTAGCCTATTTATAGGCATCATAGCTCTCAAAACATCATGTAAATATCAAAAATCAACCAAGATAGAGAGCAAAACAAGCTGAATTCAACCCGAAAACAAAGAACAACACAAAGGAATGCAGGGCTACCAAATGCCCCTATAGGTCGACTGCCAGGTCCACCTCTCTACTTCCTAGGTCGAACGTACGGTCGACCTATGGAAGGTCATGGTTGACCTAGCGATTGACCATCATCGCGCGAATTTTCCAGGCCATTTTTCAATATGCGAACTGATTTTTTGGCCAACTTTTATCATAGAAAATGAATTTATTTTTTAACCAAATTTTGAGGCATAAAGTATAACACATGAGCTACAAACAGGAGAAAATCCGATAACATTTCATTATCGAAATTGAAAATTGCAATTGCTCAAAGATGCAACCCAGAACTGATTTTTATAAAAAGAAAACTATGAACAAAGGAACGATTACAGTAACTATTTTTGCATAGAATCATGCATTTAACTACTTTGTTTTGCTAGAGATGTGAGTTGTTCAATTCACCTTGCTATATCGAAGCAAAAACCCGGATTATTAGCTGAAAGGTTGAAGCTTTGCTCGAATTTAGGCCTCAGAAATCTATAAAACTAAGAAACAGGGACATGCAAGAAAGGACAAAGCAATTAACAAACCATCATTCACAAATTTGTTTTTTTGATGAAATATTAGGATTTAAATTCGATTACCTGTAGTTTAGCTTTAATTTGATTTTAAAAACACAAGATTTGAGTTTTAATTTGAAGATTTTGGCTACGGTTTGCAAAGAGGTTTGGTTTCTTCCTTCTAGAGTTTCTTACAGTAAAAAGAAAATAGCTGTATGTAGAAGGAAGATGGGATATAAGACCTACTGATGAAAAGAAATAAAAATGCTAAGGTTATTTATTCAACATTTAAATCAAAAGGCTTCCAATTTACACTATACAAAAGAACAAAAGCCCTTTTCTTCCAATTTTCACACAAATAAAATATGTAGACTTACAAACATAAACTATAAAATATTTCCAACATATAAAATATTAATTTCTATTTTTAAAATATTTTTATTATTAAAATCTTAGTTTACAAAGAGATACTATTTACACAAATAAAATGCAAAAGTTTCCAATTTTAACTTTTAAAACTCAACAAAAATACTTTTCTCACTTCGAAAAATATTTCAAACCAGTTTCAAATGTTATTTATAACCAAAACATATTTTAAAACCAATTTACACCTTTTTATTTAAATAAACCACCTTTTAAAATCAATTACTTCTTTAAAAATTATTAAAAGAAGCAAGTTGGCAATAATTAATGAAATTATTGTGCTATCGTTACTTAAAAATCGTTCCTCATTTATTTTTAGCTCAAACCATTATGATGAGGTTTATAAAATCTTATTCTCACATTTTGTTCTAAAAAATTCATTGTTTATTCTAAACAAACAATTTAAATTATCAAAATGATTAATTCTCAGTATTAAATTTGACTTCCATTATAATTTAATACTACATGTGATCACTAAAACCAGGGTTGTTACACCATTTATTTCATTCTATGAGTTTCAAACTGTAAAAGCAATACGAGACTATGGATGACAAAGTGTACTATCGCATATAAATGTTATACAGGAAACGATCATAGTTCATAATGTACGATACTTTAGTGAAATTAGTTTATTCAAAACAACCAAATAAACAATACTATAAGATCGAGTATTCAGTTTGATTGATTACAATAGAAGATCGTATTGTGTTAAATGTAACACTAGACCACAAATTTAAGAATTTGATCACTAAAATGTCAGTTTGATTAGTTTACATAAAGTGCATCATATTTGATGGCCTTAATTGTTAAGGATGACCAAATGCATGTTTGTAAAGAGTTCATTATGATGTTATAGTAAGGGTTGTCTTTTGAACGATTCCACCATTTAAATAGAAAAACGAATGTACAAGAGTAGATGTGCTTTAAGGTATAATTGGAATAAAGAGAATGAATAGTCACTTTTGCTTCATAAAGAAACATCAGGAATGAGAATTGTAATAATTTGATACTTAATATTGGAATAAGAAATACGATTTCTATTTTGAATTGTATTTTCATATTGAAAAATATTTTCTATGAGATTTACTTCTTTAAGTTTAAGATATTTGATCAAAGAACTCACCGTTGTAAATTAGTTGTAGAATATGAAATAAATAATTTATATTAAGTGTATGATGGACCTACGAATTTAGTATGCTATTATTGTAACGGCAGAAATAGTAGGAGCATGCCACAGAACACTTATTGATTGTGTCAAATTACGAAAATTGTTTTTGTAAAACATACCGAATATTATTTATGAAATAATGACTATTTTTTGATGTTAACTGAAAATAGACATAGTTATTTTTCAATATGAATAATTATGAATATTCATTATGAAATAAAACTATAATGTGGGACTTGTTTTCATGACAAACTGGTGCATCGGAAAATGCTGAAACGTCTAAAATTATTTACAATTATTTTAGAATTATAGACTAAACCATAGTTTTAAAAAGTAATTATATTATGATTATGAATTATATGATATTGGTTAATTATATCACAACAAATTAAGGGCTGTGCACCTATTAGTGGGGCATTATAAGAGTTGATGAACTCTTCAGACTGATACATATAGATGTATACAGCTGTAAGTATATTAATACTAATATGGTTATACGTACTTCATTATATTCACCGTTGAATTATCGCAGATGTGAATATGTGTATTCTATAGGCTTGTATAAGTTTATGGTAACACCATAGAATATACAACGGAAGTAAATAATGTAACATTTGATAGAAATAATTTGATTAGATCGAATGTGCGAGTATATAGGAAAGAGTTTTGAATGTGCCAAAAAATGAATAAAGATTCAATCTCAAAAAGTGACTCCTCCATGTGATACGTAATGATGCTTCGTAAGGCGTAATCGAACTTTATTGGATAAAGTATGAATACAACAAGTGAAGTTGAGTTAATTTCTTTCTATAAGGTCATTTACTTAGGAGTAGTACACAAGCTTAAAATATTTCATCAAGATAATAGTTTACAAAATCATATAAGATAATGGTTTATAAGAAATCCCAACATATTTTAGGTCAAGGAGTTGGCAGGTTGTGCAAGTCAAAAGCTTGCACGTAATAATTGTTCGTTATGGATCTTGTATGAATCTCTTTAAAAGAAGTTTGGAAAGAACTGTCATTGGATGACATATTTATGTTTTGAACATAAGTTTTGTAAACTAAAACCGAATCACTTTTATATTAGGCAATTCATAAAATGTTTATGAATGCCTGTTCCATTGCACTAAGAAACAATTGTTGTTTCAATAAATACCAACTACGTAGTGAAGGAATTTCTTTGAGAAATTATTTATAGTAAAGTGGAAGTGGATACGATCCAAAGATAAAGTTGATTACATGGGATGAAATGAAATTAACCTAACCTAAATGAACATATCGCATTAGAGTGTCTAATAAGTATTCTCGCACACTGAAGAGAAACTATGAATTTCTTATCAATGTCAAAAATAAATAATCATCATTTGTCAATTAAGCCATGAAGAATACTGTCTTTATGATATGTTATGATACGCAATCCAAAGGGATTCCCAATACGTTATCAAAATATGATTTTGGTAGTCGTATTCGAAGGGATGTGATCCATCGACCGTAATTATGTCTTTAAGAGATTAATTTGTTTGGAATTTAATGAGAAATGTTGACAAGAATAACCTCGTAAATTTCAATTGTCGAAATTAGCATAATAGATCTGTTATTCAATGTACTCAAGTTATTTTGGATTTCTCAGATGCTGAAATAGAAATTCTAAACAGTGATTTGGAATAGACTATTTGCACATAACAAATAAAGTGTCTTGAAGTCAGTGGGAGCGATATAGAGGATGTTTCAGATATGATCCAAGAAATAATACGAAAGTATCATTTTATAAGCATCAAAATTGAATAAATATATTAATAGAAATATCAAATAATTTGATTTTCAATCAAAGTGCATAGGAAATGCGTGTTCATAAAAGAATGTTAAAAGGTAGATTGGTATTTCTAAACAATAAGTAAATAACACATTGTTGGTTTTTTACAATGTATTTGTGTTAAAATCAACCTTAGTTGTTTTAATACTCAACGTTGGATTTTTAAGTGATATCTTTTACAGAAGTATAAAAGATATAGGAAATGCCGCAAAATAATATGCAAAGACGTCTTATTAAAATGTTTAGTAGGGAACACATAAGATCGATTCCTTATGCATTGGCAATAGAAATTATCATACATGTTATGCTGTCTATGATATCATAATTTGTTGTGTATTTGATACATGAACCATTTATTGAATCCAAAATGATATCACTAAATGGTGATTCAGAATATTCTTATGTATTTATGATATACTAGAGAATTATTTATAGAAACAACAAACTCCTTATGTAGGAGTCTTTGGATTCAAACTTCATATGATATTGAGTATAATATGTCAATGATAAATTAAAATTAATAATCTTTAAGCTGGAAATGTTCCAAATCGAAGAGATTATGGCTGATTCATTGACTTATAGTGCTATAATAAAACAATGTATGTATATAACAAATGCACAAATTTATAATTGAGCCGAAGATTATTCCAAATGTTGAATCCCATAACATTGTTATTTGATAACAATGTCATGATATAGTTCATAAAAGAACTTAGAGCTAACTAAAAGTCGAGAGATATACTTCGAATTATTCCATATGATAAAGGTAGTTTGTCAGCATTAAAGAGAGTTTACCGATAGAGTAAATAATTGAAACATATTAACATACCCATTCACTGAGGGACTAACCTAATCGGTTTCGAGAAAACCGATTGGATAAGTTGGAATAAGATTCCATAACGGACCCAAAGTGCAAGTGGGAGATTGATAGGGTTAAGGGTATGCCCTAGGGACAATTATATAATTTGTTACATATATCTAACTCAATAACCAGTCTTGTTCGAAATAAAATGTATTTTCTTTCTATTGTATACTTAATATAATGTGCTATATTAATTAATTAATTAAAGTAAAAGTATGTTTAATAGAAAATACATAAATAGTACATTTGGTAGTAGTTACAAAATATTGTAACCATGAGTAATTTATCACAATGAAAATAAATAAACCATTTTAAATGTTCCTACTCAATATGCATTGAGACTGGATATCAATGTATCCATTGAGACTAGATTACGTATGGCTCTCCAAATGTTGGGCAGTGAATTACTCATGTATGCTGGGAACACCTAGAGGTTACGTTCTGATAATTATTGGATAACTATGGAACGACTCACTCTATAGTTTGTTTTTGTTTAATATAACTAAGGACAAACAGAAAATATCGACGTAGTTGATTTACACAGTTCTGTTCAACTTGAAAATGCCGTAGATCTACAATATAAGAGCTCTGTTTCGATTATAGTCAAATCACAGCATGTTGTTCCATCGATTGACTATAGTTTAGTCGAGCGGAAGTATTGGAAGTGAAGCACTATTCAAATATGAATTTGTCTCCTCGGTTATATAAGGTTAGTATCATAGTCAACTCAAAATCAAAATCTCTTGCCAGAGCATTTTGGTTGATAATAATTGTTACTATTGAACTAATGATTTTGTGTTTGGACTATAGAGTATAATATGGATGTTATTGGTATTTTTAATATTATCAAATTTTATAAGTACAAAGTGATGTAATTTTGATGAAGAGAATTGGTGTAAAATAATTGTCACAATCAGGTAACGCTTAATAAAGTGAAATTGGATTTTACCAAAACTAAGTATGCGATAAATTTGGTCAAAATGCTACACTACCTGCTAAGTGACGTGTGAACGTTAACATTCGAATAGTTTGATGTTAATCGCTAACCGAATTTACGCCCATGAGTCACATAATCGAAATGATGAATTCTCTTTAGACCAAACAATTTAATTAGTTTATAATTATTACAAATTAATTAAATTATTTAATATATATGAAACATTAATTATATAATTCGAATATGATTTGAGGAATAAATATTGTTGTATATATTTATACTAGTTATAAATAGTCGATCGATATGAAATTTCGATAAGGATTAAATTGGATTTAATTAAATATATCTACTTGGGCTTAAATGGGCTATTAACCCATGAAGTTAGAGTCAAAATTTTAGTAGAGAACATTAGATATGGGGGGGGGCTAAATTTGGTTAAAAAGGGTTTGTGATGGGTAGTGGAGATTTAGTGAGAAAGGTATGTAATGTAATCCATTTTTCTCTCTGATTCAACCACTATAGAAGGAACCCTAACACCAACTTTATAAGGACTTTTTTCTGCCTCCTATCTCCTTTATCTTAGCCAAATTACACCTTATTAAAGCTTCAACAAAACTCAAATCAAATTAATTCAAAGCAACAACTATTTGATAGTAAAAGGATCTACGGTTCAAGGACTAGCAATCTGTAGAATCGAGAAGGTTCCAAAAGAGGAGAACTCATCATTACAAGGTGGACTTAGGACATTAGTTTACACAAGTGTTTAGTTATATATGTATATGTATATATATATATATATGATACATAACCTCAATATAACTGTATATTATTCATAAGTACACACAAACGTATGTTGATTATTGTACTATTTGTTAGGCGAGATTTATATTGGTATTGATGTTGTCACATATTGTTAGTTATGTGTATATGTTTATATATAAATAAATAAACAAAATTTTCATTAAGGATCTCATACACACATCAATCGTTATATTTTATTAATTAATTTATACATATATATTAATATGTTAATTAATTTGTTTATATGATTTGTATTAATCCATATAATTGTATCGCACAAATAACTGAACTAATATTTCGTAATTATATATTTAGATGAATTATGATTTTGATAACCGAACATATTTTTTTGGTAATTATTTAATACATTTTGTTATTATTTAATCACTATATGAATTAGTCAATTGATATTAAATAAATTATGTATCAAAAGTTTAATTTTAAATTTTCTAAAATTAATATGTCATTTTTGAAGCTCTCGGTCAAAAAATCAGATCTTTTGAACCATTTTTTTGTTTTTAAAAAATCATTTTTGAATTTGACTAAAAGTATTTAATTAATAAAAAATAAAATTTTGATTTAGAAAATTTTGAAATATTTTGTAAGCCATAAAATATCATTCCTAATTTTCTAAAGTTTGAAAATTCAAAATATTTATTTTTTAAATATTTCATATCATTTATTTATTATTGTTTAACCAATTAATTCGTAGTATGTATATTAATATAAGAAAATTATAACTAAATTCGGAGCTGCTGTGTATTCGATCTAAAACAAAAAATTAATATAATTTTTAAGTTTTGTAATCTATTATTTATATGTAAACTATTCTAACTCTTATTTACATTAATTATTATACTTATATTTATATATACATGTGAATTATGTTACTTTAATATATACATATATGTAAATACACACACACACATGCATATTTGAAAAAAATATTAATTAAAATATTAAAGTAAACTTATGTCTTGTATATATATAAGTTAATTTAATATTTGACACTATAATATTTTCTCACAATACATATATGCGAACACGCACACACACACACATACATACATACATACATACATACATACATACATACATACATACATACATACATACATACATACATACATACATACATATATATATATATGTATGTATGTATGTGTTCACCCTTGGGTTTTTTTATATATAATAAGTGTGAATAAATATAAGTGTGAATAAATACACATATTTGGACAACAAACAATACATATGGTATGAGCTAACATGCCTGTTGCAATGTAAATCCCAACATCTATATATGGGTGTGTTATACCCGGCATGGAATATCATGTTATACAAGCATAGACATACACATATGTATATGATACATGTTTATACTTGTATATATAAATTGAAGAAAAATGAATTTCCATCAATAATTTATGAATTTAAATGAAATATGTGATTTCACTTAAATTAAATTTAGAAATGTTCTAAATAAATTAAACTCCATAGGCCCGATTAATATACAATATGGTAATTTTTTCGAATTCACCAATAACTTATGTTGTGGGCTGGCCCAGTTCCAACAGATAGGTTAGGTCACAATACACTAGAACTATCAGGAGGCAATGATATTAAATTCAATTATATAGTTAACAATTGTGATTGGCATACACTTCAAACTATATTTTTTTAAGATGAAATTCAGCACATCAGAATTTATCAAGGTTGCAATGACCATTAATTCTGGTTAAATGAAGTTAGTGGAGGTTATTCTTTCAAATCAGCAATAAATCTCGTCAAACCTCACTACAATGAAGTAAACTGAAAAAAATTATTATGGGACAAGATTCACTATCTTAAGATGAGAATCTACTTATTTAAAGCCATTTCCAATAGACTTTCAACCAAACAGAATCCCTCACAAAGACACATCATTTTTTATGACGACAAGTGAGTTTTGTGTAATCAAATTACAAAAGACACTGACCACCTTTTTCTCAACTGCAACTATACTACTTATATCTAGAGTTGGTGTCGACTCAAACTTGGACCACGAGCAAGTAATTATTATAATCTGCATGATGAAATTGATTTTTTTCACACAAAACTTCAAAAGCAAACACAGGTACATGGACATCGGCAGAATTATAAGTTCAATTGCAGTTTGGAATATTTGGAAAGGACGAAATGCAAGAATTTCTAATGGTAAGTAGAAAGATAAGTTCACCATTAACGGAGACATCAAGATATACCTAAGGATTCTTATGCTTAAATCAAAGTAGAAGGCAAGTGATTTGTTACAGTATTCTAAGAGGTTGAATTTTGGAGCATCCCTTTTGACATCAAAGCTAACCCTCCCGATTTGACATAACCATCCCCTAACATGGGTTGAGTTAAAGAACGTGTAGCAGTTCCTCCCTCGGAAGAGTTAAGTGATGTATGTTTAGCACCTAAGGAATCTTTTAGCTCAGATTATATTTCAATGTGATAATTTTCTCTTTTTCTTTTGAATGGCAGCTTCCATTTTTAGAAATAAACCAGTTTGAAGTAGAACTAGGGGTATTGCCTTATATAGTTTTTCTCGGTTTTATTTTCTTAATTATGCTATTTTTGTAGGAGTTTTTAGTTAGGTCAAACTTTCTTTTTTATTTTTATTTTTATTTTTATTTTTTCCCACTATTATTACAAGCATCTTCTCCAAAAAAACATAGTTGAGAAATTAGAGGATAAACTAAACCAGTAGTAGATGAAGAAATAGGGGGAGAAAGATAAAAGGATCGACTAATTAAGACATAAAAAGTATAACCATTGATTAAAATAAGTACCTACAAAAATAGGGTGGGCTAAATAAGTGAAAATGTGGGTTAGAATCAAAACTTCCAAATAAAAAGAGAGAAACAATTCCATATAATATTAAATAATTTTGATACCTCACATGAATTTTTGCTACATATTGTTATTTCTATAGCTACCGCTTTCTAGTTCCTTCAGATTTCACGTCTTCCATATCACCGCCACAGATCATAGAAATTATAAAAAATAAAGCATCAAAGATTAAGATTGCAAGTGTCAAGGGATTCAATGGGAGGAGTTGATAGATGCTTAAGCTTGATCGAAATCTCGCCTCATAATTAAGGTTAATCAACTACCCAATGTTAAGGTATTTTTTAAAGAAGATCGAATGAGATCGGAGTTGTACTAATAGGTTCACATTTTGATGCAAGGTTCAAAACAACGAATAACCGATAGAGACGGCTACTTGCATCATTTTTTTTCCAGAAACACCCAATTATTTTATTATTAAAATTTATATTATACTACATTTTTAAAATCGATCTGACAGAGAAATTCAATATATATCAAAACAAGATAACAGAATAAATAACTCATACAAGAAAAAAAATAGAAAATGAAAAGAGAGAGACATATGGTGTCTATAATATTTTAACATCATTTTGACAACATCCATTTTTTATTTATTCATATTATTTCTTTAATTTATGATTACAACGTATGAGAGATACAAGAGATATTTTAATAAAGTAATTGAGGATGGATTTTTGCTAATTTTAGTGTGAGAGAAAACTCGTCCATCTTCATTCCTTAACCTAGCATTTATAATGTTTCTAGATGAGATTTGGATGATTTTTTTTTGAAATTAGAGTGGTACTTTGATAAGGCATAACATTGCATATGCAGGAAAATCAATAATAGTTATAACAAAGAAGCGAACATATGATTTTTCTTTCAAAATGGCTTATATTTCAAATCCTTCATGCCATAGTGTTTTTAAATCTTCAATAAATTATGGTAAATAAACATTGATTCCTTATGTCAGATCATAAGGGCCCTGAACGACAATAGTGAGAAACATATAGGGAGTTTTCATACACATCCACGAATGTAAATTGTAAGTTGTAATGATAATAGGTCAAGATGAATATTTAGAATCAAATTGATAGAATGGTGAAAATCCATTTATACATAAACAAAGTCTAACATTACGGCTCTCTGCTGCTAAAATGGAATAAGTCTTATCGAAATGTTTCCATGCTTCTCCATCAGCTGGGTTTGTTAGGGTACCTTCTTCATATGTTCTCACACTATGTCATCTCGTATGAGGTGCGGTTGTAGATGATTCATATAACCTTTGATGTCGATGAGTGATGGGTAAGTAATGTATTCTCTTGTATTAGAACTTTTTTCTCTTCTTTTTTCTTGGTTTGTATCTTTCCTCGTTACATATTACAATTCCTAAGATTGATGTCCTCTTTCAAAAAAAACATGCAACCATTTAAACATGTATCTATCTTTTAGTACAGCAAACCAAAAGCAAACATAAGTTTTTTCACTTCACAATGATTTTCACACACATTTAATTATCAGGTGGCCTATGTCATTTTACAGCTTGTATAACAGATGTGAATTCGGCGTGTGTGAAGTTGTATTTAGATTTCGTAACAATGTGTTCTGCAGTTGCTAATAATTGAGTGTCACTTTTACTGTAATCCTAATGGGGTTTCTTAACTGCATCCAATAAATCATATATTTTCTTTGCATCAATATTTGATTCTTGTTTAACATTTACACCGTCATCATCAACTTCAATTATAGGGAATATCGAACGCGCTGCAACTTCAACCATATCTTCTACGGGATTACTCATAACAATGTCATTACCCACTTCCTCTACAGATACTGTAAAATTTGGTGCAATAATTTCTCCATGACGATCCCACACAAAATACTCCAGCATAAAACCATTTATACACAAATGGAATTTAACCATATCAGGTTTGAAATTCTTCAAATGTTTGAAGTTACTACATGGGTAACGAAGTTGTTAGTCGTTTCAATTATTACTCAAAGCGAATTCAATAAATATGCATACACCATTATAAAAATATTCACTTATTGAGCCTCTCATTCCCTTGGTCGATACATCTAGTTCCTTCGATCAATAAAAAAATTAAGTAACTTTTCCTATTTCAAAAAATACAATAGAATTCAAAAAATTACTGATCATTTTGTAGATTGACATTTAATTTTTCAATTCATTTATACATTTTAATGTTTTATTAATTATATAATATATAATCATTATACACTAATTTGTTTATATTTTAATGTTTTATTAAATATATAATATTTGATTCTTTTAACTTTTTTATAAAATTTTATATTTTTTCAATTTTAATAGTATATAATATTACATTTTCACTTCATTAATTTCCACTTTGATGGTCGGCCATCCTACTTTCCATTAAAAAAACAATAATAATGACATTTTGTAAAATTTTTAATTTTAAATGTTTCAGCAAAATTTCGGTAGCACTTCCCCTTTGTTTCCTATATCGTACACAAATGTAGGTAGACAAAGAACGAAAAGGAAGTGCTATCAAAATTTTACGAACTGTTTAAGATGAAATGATCTACAAATTGTAATTACTTTATTGTATTTGGAACTTTTCAAATACATGGACAAATCCGACGAATATTGTATCAGATGAATATTGATGTCCATTTCGTAATAAAAATGAATATCTATATAACGACCACATATAATACTTATCGAACGAGGCCAAATACTCAGTAAGAGATTTAAAAAATAAGTACATTATACATTATTTTTTTATATTAGCATTAACACTAATTCATTATTTAAAATTCTTAACGATTAAAAACCAATAAAAACTTATTTTTTTCAACATATTTTAGCCAACATTAACTACAATTTATTACGTGGTAATAAAAAATTAAATTTATACACTAATTTGTTAATATATATTACCACATATACGCAAACTAATTTTTTTTATATAATTAAGAAAATATAAACTAATAAAGGAATTATGTAACTAAATTATTATTTTTGACATTTTAGATAACACATGTACTTATTAACACTAAATTGTGTTACTTAATACACACATACACTAATCAACCCAAATTAGCCATAATTATGCATTGATTATCGGATTTAAACACTAATAACTCTAGTTAATATTTCTCAATCAACCAATATACATAATTATAACCAATCAATGAGCTATTATCAACGAACATATGCACATATTAACATTAATTTTACCATAATTCAGATCAATTAGTAAAGAGGATGAATATGCCTGATTTTTGACGAATTGAAGGCATAGGCTATTGGAGATTGAAAATTGACTAAGAAATTGATGGATTGCTGATAGTGCGCTATGGATCGTGTAATATGAATATACAATAATGCAGAGAATAATAATGATGGCTATATAGTTAATAGTGCGGTATATAAATGCAGTATAAATAAAACGTAACACTAAAGATTTTTATACTAGTTCGGAGCTCCGTCCTACATTCAGT
The DNA here is from genome assembly GCA_030765085.1 of Allium cepa. Lineage (NCBI taxonomy): Eukaryota > Viridiplantae > Streptophyta > Magnoliopsida > Asparagales > Amaryllidaceae > Allium > Allium cepa. The sequence goes on from CM060946.1 coordinate 79,719,240, forward strand.
CCCAGACTCCTTCTGGAATTTCAATGAAACAACAAAACGCACTTAACCCGGAGGAATAGGTTTATACAACACCTGAACACCCGAACACCCGAACAGAATTTTGCCTCAGCAGTCGAGGAGGACTTTCTGCCTGAGCAACCGAACGGAACTTCTACTTGATATAGAAAACTTTTTTGACTGGTATGTTCTTGATAACACAGATATGTCTTGAAAGTACACCCTTTCTATAATCAAATCCTCAAGAGTATTTGTGTGTATATTGGTTGGAAGGAAGATAATCACCTAGAATCAAAATATGTACAGGTTAACTTAAAGATTCAAGCGATATAGTGTTTGTGGTTGCTTTGAATTGCAAGAGAATATAGAGCAAGAATAGATGTAGAGAATAAAAGAAAGAATTTGATGATTTTGTAATGAATCAAAAAATGTTTATATCGAGGAGATAGAGATGCAATTATTCATGAAAGATCTCAATCAAAAGTTGCATCCGTTCCTCTTGAAATTGGATTGAAACCCTTTCGTGAATGAATGTGTCTTTTCAGTCAGATAGCCATTATTTTTCATTCAGTCAACTGACTCAGAAGTGCCAGTCGACTGAATTTGAAAATGTGCATGTTTGTGCAAATATACATGTACTGACACTGGTCAGTCGATTGGCTGACCTGAGTCAGTCGACTGACCTGTGCTATATTGCACATATCACACTTAAAAATTTACATTTGAATCAAAAACATTTGTGTGTGACACTACTTGAGGAATGATTTTAACAATATTTTCACATAACTAAGCTCAAAAACATGATAAATATACATACTATATTCTGAATTGAAAACTTGTCTTGTTTGTAGTTCCATCCTTTTTTTGTCACCACGATACACCATCTTGTAATCTATGTTCGTCAATAGTCGTTGAGGTTCTTCGCCATGAATCAAAACGTGATTCAACATTCTCCCCCTTTTTGATTGATGACAACATATATATTTGACAAAGCATATATCGTATTATATAATATTAGTTTTCTCCCCTTGAATGTGTGGCAATGATTTTAATCTGCAAAAAATTGTTAGTAGTCACAATAATTTCTCCCCCTTTGTCATCGACAAAAAGGAATACTTAGAGATAGCCAGTACACCATAATGAACATAATAACATACACACGCAAACAAATAAGACAACATCATCATCATAAAATTCATACAACACATCACAATATCACAAGATATTACACGGTCATACAAATCAAAACAAACATGAAAACACATCATGAACGTAGTTTTGAAGAAGCAAAAAAAAGATAAACAAGGTTAAAACTTGATTGATGTTGAATAAGTAGAGAGAGAATTTGCTAACCATGATGCCAAAAGACCAAAAGAAAACTTACTCTGCATCCCAATCAAAGGGATCTTCCTCATCTGTTTGAGTCGGTTTCTTCCCTTTATCAATGTCACTAGTGTTCCGCCAGTGCCACTTGTGCTGGAGCTTGTGGCTTTGGAAGTAGACCATGTGAAATGTGGAGCCAGCCTCTTTCCCATGTCCAAATGTGAAGTGCCGGTAAAAGAGGTTGCACAAGAAATTTCTTCCCATGAAGTTGTGAAAAACCCTTTAATCTTGTTAAGCTTCTTATCCATTTTATTGTGACGAGAGTGAGGAATAAGTTGGTTTTGAGCGAGCAAATCAATAGCTTGCCTTGAAGTTTGGCCAATAACCGGATGACGAATAACTTCTTCTTTAGATTGTTGAGATTGATGTGGTTGAGAAGAAGATTGTTCGGCAATATGGATTCCTTGTCGCCTTTGAAGCTGAGTTGCATGCCAATCTTGAAATACAATAAAGGGTTTCGGACGATCAGGGAGTTGCATGAGTCTTATGGTATGAATATTGTATACTTCGACTTGGGAGAATTCAGATTCGGGGGACTTTATACCAAAATCATTTAAAAGGCACATTATATATTCACCAAAGTAAATCACATTCGTTTTTCCTTAGTTAAAACTTAAGAATTCATCCATAAGAAGTTGAATCCAATTTATACGCAAATTTCCCCAAATAGCATATGGAGCATGGAAATTATCGGGATAGACTAATTCATACGACCCTATTCGTGGAGTTATACTTTAAGAAGAAACTTGTGCATGAGTCTAGCTTTTGGCCGAAGTGACATAGATTTAATGTCTATAGCATCATCTTCTAGGAATAAATGACTTATAGTATCCTGAGTTCTCATATCACAATTTACATCCCGAAGGTAAATAACCCCAACTCGTGTTTGAAGCAAATGATGCATACGATCTATAGAAAGAAAAACTGAAATTCCACATACTGAAGTCCAAATGCAGTTTTCTCGATTCCTATGTGCCGGTTCTTGAAGGTTTCAGTTTGCATAGAATAACTTGACCATTGTATGATTGATTTTGAGATTGTTCTTATTGTAGTTGAGAAAGTATCCAAACCGCTTCGTTTTGAATGTTCCAGAATGCCGTAAGTGTTGAAGTCGGCGTAATGAACAAAGGAGCCTTCAAAAATACGGGAGTCTTGCATGTTTATCCATCTTTGAATAGCTTTACCCTGAACAAGCCAAGTAGCAATTTGAGAGTCTATTGGTGTAGAAGAATAAGAAGAAGCTTTTTTTGTGCGTTTTGATTGTCTAGGGGTCACGAAGAAGCAAGAGAAGTTGAAAAAATGTGAAATTTGTTAATGTTGGAGGTAATCTTCGGAGTTTAGGGTGGAAAGACTGAAGATGAAAGTAAAAATGGTGAAAAAGTGAGTTAAAAAGTGGTAGGTAGAGGTAGTTATTTTTTAGAAAACACCGTTAAGTCGACTGAATAACCTTAGTCAGTCGATTGAATCTGAACCCAAGAGTTTTTATACTCTACAATTAGTCGATTGACTCAAACCATTCAGTCAACTGACCTGGGCTTCATTTGAAATTAGTGACTTTTTTCTTGTATAATTTTAGAATAACTTATTGATATCATAATATAGATAAATACAATCACTAATTGCATATGTTATACAAAAAATAAGAAATGATCATGATAGTTGTTTGTCTTCGAACTCATTGAATATGGTTGAGTTGGATTTGAACTATGAAAAGATACATTATTTAGAGGACGGGATTGGAGTGGACTTTTCATTTTTTTAGTTGGTGTCTCATTGTGAATTGGTGACCATCCTTGCACGTTCCCATGAGTTCGATTATACGGGTGGTCGAACAGATTCTTGGACACTTGAAGAGGAGGAACCACAAATTTTTAGAGCTACTTTCTCTAGAAAAGATAGCCGTCGGGAGTTCATTTTTTGTTCATACCACATTTCTTTTTGAAGATCCAAAGATTATTGTTGATAGTGATGAATTTCATCCACCTTTTGTTTGGTGGAGGGAAGCCAAAAAGTAATGAATGTTTCGATTTCTTTGATGGAGGCATATAACCGATATGGTGATTGTGATCTCTAATAATGGGAACGTGTTCATGAATGGGAGTTCAAGTTTGAAGTGAAGGTGAATTTGGAGAATCGAAAGTGATAGAAATATAGAAGATTCTTGAGTTCGAGTTGTTTGTGTTCAAGGAGTTTGATGACATTGTAAAAAAAAACAGAAGTTTTAAGAGTAGTTGGTGTATACAAAGAGTTCGAGGTGTGTATGGCAACAAGAAGACTTGATAATTTTATAGGTAGAGAGATACTAAACAAATAGTGGATAGAAAATTTCAAGAAATTTCTACCGTAAATAAAATAGAAGAAATATTGGTGGATAAAAAGTTAGATTAAATAAGAGGCTTGGGTAATTTCAGGTCTAACCAAAATATGTATATTAAACTTTATAAACTTTTGGTCATAAAATCTATCAAAAAATTAAGTAAAAAAAATGTAAATCTTTAGATGAAACGATTCCAAGTTCTCGTCTTTATTTTATAAAAACATTTTGTATTAAAGGTTTTGTAAGTATATCGACCAATTGATTTGTAGAGGATACAAATTCGAGATTTATTAAATCTTTTTCAATAAAATCACGAAGAAAGTGACGACAAATGTCAATATGCTTTGTTTGTGAATGATTTATTGGATTTTAAGATAAGTTAATAGCACTTGAGTTATCACAATAAATTGTTGATTTATTTAGATTAAAACCAAAATCTTGAAGTGTTTATTGCATATAGATGACTTGAGCACATGCCAAAGCTGCAGATATATATTCTGCTTCACATGTCGAAAGTGAGAAGCAATTTTGTTTCTTACTAAACCAAGATACAAGGGATCATCCAATAAAGTGACAAGTTCCACTTGTACTTTTTCTATCCATCCGACTTCCTCCAAAATCAGCATCACGATATGATACTAATTCAAAAGGACAATCTTTCGGACAAAATAGTCCAAAGTCCATGGTTTTACTAAGATACTGTAGTATGCGTTTCACTGCTCGCATATGTGATTCTTTGAGATCTTCTTGAAATCGTGCATACAAACAAACACTCATCATTATGTCAGGTCTGATAGCAGTTAAATAAAACAACGATCCAATCATACTTCGATATAATTCTGGTCAACATTCTTACCATTTTCATCTTTATCAAGATGTATAGATGTACTTATATGAGTAGGTTTGATAGAAGTATTTTCCATACCAAAGTGTGTAATTAAATTGTTACGGTATTTTTCTTGATTTATAAAATACAATTTTCCAATTGTTTAATTTGTAAACCAAGAAAATAATTTAATCCACCCATATGTGACATTTCAAATTCTTTGGTCATTATTTTTGAAAATTCCTGACATAATTTTTCATTTGTGGAACTAAAAATGATATCATCAACATAAATTTGAACAATTAAAATATCTTGTTTATTTCTCTTAATGAAAAGAGTCTGATCAACTTTTCCAATTTCAAAACCAGAATTTATTACATATCTTTTGAGACAATCATACCAAGCACGTGGTGCTTGTTTAAGACCATATAAAGCTTTCTTTAATTTATAGACATGATTTGGAAATTGTTCATGAATAAACAAAGGTGGTTGTTCAACATAAACATTTTCTTTTATAAAACCATTTAGAAAAGCACTTTTTACATCCATTTGATATAATTTAAAATTATGAAAACATGCATAGGCCAGTAGGATTCGTATTCCTTCTAGTGTAGCGATTAGAGCGAACATTTCTTCGTAGTCAATCCCTTCTTCCTAATTATATCCCTATACTACTAATCTAGATTTATTTCTAGTTATATTACCTTCTTCATCTGATTTATTTTTGAATACCCATTTTGTACCAATGACTGATTTGTCACTAGGCCTTGGAACTAAATCCCAAACGTCATTTCTTTCAAATTCGTCCTCTTGCATAGCGATAATCTAATAATCATCAGCTGAGGCTTCCTTTATATATTTAGGTTCTATATTAGAAAGGAAGGCTACATGGCCCATTTGATTTAATTGATTTCTAGCACTTACATTTGGATTAATTTATCATATTATATTTTCTATGGGGTGATTTCTTAATATCTTAGGAGGAGGTCTTATTTCATTATTATTATTAGCAGTGTTTTCATTATTTTGAAAAATTATGGATTCCTTATTTGTGATATTTTCTTCATCATCTTTAATACTTGGAATTTGTTTAAAATTTTCATCGAACTATACATGAAGTGTTTACTCGATGATATTAGTTCTTTTATTAAAAATTTGATAAGCTTTGTTCATTCTGAATATCCTACAAAGATTCCTTCATCGGATTTTGGATCGAATTTACCAAGCTGATTTTGTATTTAAAATAAAACATTTTGAACCAAATTTTTTAAAATATGAAGGTTTTCTTTCATTAAATAATTCATAAGGAGTATTCTTAGTTAGTGTTTGAATAGAAACACGATTCAAGACATAACCGACGGTAGCAACAGCTTCTGCCCAGAAGTGTTTTGGCAGCATGCTTCCATTTAACAAAGTCCTTGCATATTCTTGTAAGGTTCTATTTTTCTGTTCTACCACTCCATTTTGTTGAGGAGTTCTTGGGAACGAAAAGTTATGGATTATTCCTTTCTTCTTATAGAAATATTCAAAAACTTCGTTTTCGAATTCACCTCCATGATCACTCCTAATATTTTTAATTTTTAAACCTTTAAAATTTCGAATTCTTTTAATAAAAGACTTGAAATGATCAAAGGTATCACTTTTTCTTTTCATAAAAGTTGTCTAAGTATATCAAGAAAAGCCATCAACAATTACAAACACATATTTACTATGATTTATGGATTGTACTTGTGTTGATCCAAATAGATCCATGTGTAGTAATTCCAGTGGTTACATTGTTGAAATAACCTTTATAGATTTAAAAGATGACTTAGTTAACTTTCCTAACTGACATGCATCACAAATATGGTCTATTTTAAAATTCATTTTTGGTAGAACTTTTACTAAATCATTTGTAGATAATTTTGCTATGGCTCTAAAATTTATATGACAAATTTTTTTGTGCCATAACCAAGGATCATTATCTTTGGCTAATAAGCACATATTTGAATTATAATTTATATTCATATTCAAAACATAAATATTTTTATCTCTAAAATCTTCAAAAATAATAATATTATTTTGATAAAAAATTCTACACTTATTTTTAGAAAAAGTGGTTTTGAATCCTTTATCAAACAATTGGCTGATTACTAAGTAAATTGTGTTTCAAATTTTTAACTAATAAAACATTGGAAATAAGAGGTAAATTAGATGTACCGACATTGCTGACATCGCCTTTTCCGATGATAAGAAGTAAATTTTCTTAGGAAACCAAACCTAAGCGGGTTTAGTATCCCTTTTGAAAATATAATTCTCATTTTCATGCACAGATTCAAAAAATGAATTTATATATTTCTTCTTAATCAAACTATTATTTGTTTTAGGAATCCATATTTTTACAGTTTTCAGATTGAACTTCATTTTTAAAAGTTCTTTGGTAGTCTTAGGTTTTGAATTTCTCCTTTTATTTTCATTTTTAGGTGGAGCTTTTTATTTCTTAACATAATCTAATCCCTCCTTATTTGAAGCAGGTTGAGAATTTTCAATAATCCTGGATAAATTTTCTCTCCCTTTATTAAAATTGGAAATATTTTTAGTAATGTCATCGGGCTTAGTTTTGAGACTTGTGTTATCTAACTCAACAATTTTAATTTTTGTTTTTAAACCATGATTCTCAGAAGCTAGAGCATTATTCTTTTCTTTTTGAGCTTCTATTTCTTGACTTATTAGAACGAGTTGAGAATTGTCAGAGAGCGGATCTTGCATTTTCTCAAGTTCTTCTTCTAATATTTTCTTCTCATCTTTAAGCATATCTCTTTCGAATTCTGCCTTCTTCTGATTTTCCAAAGCTTTCTTATATTTTGTTTTGTGATTTTTCAAAGTGTCTAGAAGTTCTGAATTTATTTCTATCATATCATCAAAAGTTAAATCACTAACCTCGTTATCTTTTACCATGAAGCATATGTTTGCTTGCTCAAAATCACTATCTCTTTCACTGTTAGAAGATGAAGAATCTGAGTCATCCCATGTTACTGAAAAAGCTTTTCTCTTAAACTTGTCCTTCTTATTTTTGTTGTTGTATGCTTTCTTCTATTCTGGACAATCTTTTTACATATGTCTCTTTTTATGGCAGTTGAAACGTTCTATTGCTGAGGTTGATGGTTTGTTGGAGTTATTGTTAAAACCTCATTTTCCATTCTTGTTCCTTTTTCTATATTTCAAAAACTTTTTAAAGTTTTTGGCAATAAATATTAGGTCTTCCTCATTCGAATCCGAGTCTTCTTCTTCAGCATGAAAAGATATATTCTTCTTGTCTTGTGCTTGTACTCTTTTAGCCTGCAAATTTACTTCATAGGACATTAGATTTCCTATCAACTCTTCTGGTTTCATGGTAGAAAGATCATTAGCTTCTTTAATAGCTAGGACTTTTCTTTCCCATTCATCCGTTAAAGAGTTAAGGATTTTTGAAACAACATCAAAGTCGGAACATATTTCTCCTAGTCCTAATAAAGAATGATGAATATCTTGAAATTTGGAGTACATATCATTTATAGATTCATCTGTAAATTTTGAAATTGATTCTTAAACATAGATATTTTACTTTGTTTAACCTTGTTAGTGCCTTCATGAGTGACTTTTAGTGTTCTCTATATTTCATCGGCAATGTTTCACATACTAACACGACTAAACTCATTTTTATCTAAAGCACAAAATAACATGTCCATAGCTTTGGCATTTGAAGAAGCATCTTGTTTTTGTGTGTTTGACCATGTTGAAAATTCAATTGTGGGTACGTGATACTCTAATTGTGTAATGTTCCATGAATCAAATCTATTTTCTCGCATATATATATATATATATATATATATACGCATTCGTGTAGACTAATATTTATAACTCATGCCATTAAGTAATGGAGGTCGTGCTGTGGATTGACCTTCTATAGAACTGGTGTTAGTGTTACTATCCATATTACTAAGATATCAAATAATCGTGTGACGGTTACAAGATAACCTGCTATGATACCAATTGACAGTGTGCTATGGATCGTGTAATATGAATATACAATAATGTAGAGAATAATAATGATAGTTATATAGTTAATAGTGCGGAATATAAATGTAGTATAAATAAAAAATAATATCGAAGATTTTTATACTAGTTCGGAGCTCCGTCCTACATCTAGTCCTAGACTGCTTCTGGAATTTCACTAGAACAATAAACCTCACTTAACCTAGAGGAACAGGTTTATACAACACCTGAACAGCCGAATAGGATTTCGCCTCAACAACCGAAGAGAACTTTCTGCTTGAGAAACCAAATAGAACTTCTACTTGATACATTTTGTTAACTAGTACGTTCTTGATAACACAGAGATGTCTTGAAGTACACCCTTCCTATAATCAACTCCTCAAGAGTATTTATGTGTATATTGATTGAAAGAAAGATAATCAATTAGAATCAAATTATGTATAGACTAACTTAAAGATTCAAGCGATATAGAGTTTTTGATTGCTTTGAATTGCAAGAGAATATAGAGCAAGAATAGATTTAGAGAATAAAAGAAAGAATTCGATGATTTTGTAATGAATAAAAACATGATTATATAGAGGATATAGAGATGCAATTATTCATGAAAGATCTCAATCAAAAATTGCATCCATTCCTCTTGAAATTGGACTGAAATCCCTTCGTGGATGAACGTGTCTTTTCAGTCAAATAGCCGTTATTTTTCGTTCAGTCAACTGACTCAGAGGTGCCCGTCGACTGAATTTAAAAACGTGCATGTTTGTGCAAATATATATGTTCTAACACAGGTCAGTCGACTGGCTGACCTAAGTCAGTCGACTGACCTGTGCTATATTGCATAGATCAAACTTTAAAATTTATATTTGAATTCAAAAACATTTGTGTGCGTGTGTGTGACTACTTGAGGAATGATTTTAACAATATTTTCACATAACTAAAACTCAAAAACGTGATAAATATACATACTCTATTCTGAACTTGTCTTGTTTGTAGTTCCATTCTCATTTTGTCGCCACGATACACAATCTTGTAATCTATTTTCGTCAATAGTCGTTGAAGTTCTTCGTCATTAATCAAAACCACAATTCAACAATTGTGACGGTTTACGATGGGTAGGGACGAATTTGAGGGGATTTAGAGGTTTAGGTTTTTGTGAATGAGGGTTTAAGAAGTGGAAATAAGGAAGAAAACGAGTTCAGGTGCTAACATATATGTGACTTTCTGATGGTTTCAACTGTCGTCGATGGCTTTCTTTTCGATGGTTTTCGATGGTTATATTTATCTTTTCAACCTTTTTAAAAATAAATTAAGTTTAATTTAATTTACTGTCAAAATTTAATTTGATATATACATTTTAAAAAGTTTATAATTACACATTTTTGTTTCTAACCATTAAAAATGATATTTTTATTCGTTTTACAAAAATCTTTTAATGATTTGATAATTAACTGTGAATTTTAAATGCATTTTAACATAATTTCATATAAAACTAAATATTTAGTTTAAAATAAATTTGTTGAATTTTATGTCCATCCATAATATATTAGGCATACAATCAAAATATGAAAAGAAAATAAATAAGTTTAAGATATCAAACTTGATTTTCCAAATTTGTAACCGTTCGTCAGTATTCAGACGAAAGCCTTTCGTTCGAAGGTCAAACGATCTTCAAAAGAGATGAAATTCAAATCATATATACTATATTATGTATTTATCCAATCCTTATAGCTGGATATAAAACACATACAGAAAAAAATTAGACTTCAAACATGTCATTTTCATAGAAATTGTCTTAACTATACAAATCAATTGCTATACAACTCCTTGGAAAATGATATATTTTGAGCTTTATTTTTTTCCTTTCGTTTTTTCTTGATTCTAGCCATACAGATTAGATAAATATATTATAAAGTATACATGACCTGAAATTTGTCTCGATTGAAGGTCATTTGGCCTTTAAACGAAAGGTAATTATTCCGAATGTAGACAAATGAATGTAGACATCCTGAATTTATTTACTTTTTTTATCATATTTTAGAAGTAGGTCCAAAGTATTGGATCAACATAAGATTCGGAAAATATATTTTTCCTCCTAATATTTTCTTTTATATGAATTTATAATGTTAAATACATTTAAATATTCATAATTACTTATGCATTTGTTAAACAATATATTTAAATTCATAATATAGTTATGCATCATCGATCCTTTAGAAGTTGCATAATGGATGGACTGAAAGTTGCATAGATTGATCATTTGTTTTGATTTTCAATAAAGTTTAGTATCGAATTACACAACAAAAGGTTATTGAAAACACTAATTTAATTCACCACAAACCATCACAAAATTGCACAATTGAATAAAATATCTTCTTTAATTTTTAGGAATTAAATTAGTATTTTTAAAAAAATTCAAACTTCTATAAATAATAACTTAAAATAATATGATAAATTAAATAATTAAGGTAGCTAGCCCTCGAAAGCTGTAAAACCCATATGATGGGGCCATTGGAAGTTTCCATTTGGAATTCCTGTTGCTTCTTGTAGTGAAAGTTAGCAAGATGTATTTATCAAAGCTTGAAAGTCATGTATCGAGCTTACAAATGTTGGTGTATGGAGGAGTGGGCTATGTATGTACTAGATAATAAAATGAATTGGGTAGGTGTCCTTTACTCTCTTTACCATACACAGCCCCTGCACCATCGTACTCAAATAGCATTGGTCTAGGATTTCTGGTAGCTAAAGCTAGTTGTAGGTCAAGGCCGTATTATAAGTACTAATTAGATCAGTAAAATTAAAGCATCAAAGTCATTTGTATACAATATATATAACAATTGAAGTAACTAAAAACAACTGTCTTGGTAATAATACTTAAAGTTATATAACAGTTCAACAGAAAATTATTTTTTAGTCATTGATTTGTGTTAGAAACGTTAATCATTAAATTTCAAAGCAAAGAAGCTTATCTACCATGAATCCTTGCAGTCAAATCATATTATTAAAATTCACAACATAAAGTTAGTTTAAAATAATGACAAAAAAGTCTATCCTCTCATGCAAAATTATGATTTCTGTAATTGATATGATGTTCAATTCTTTCCTTTTAATTTCTTTCAATGCTAGTAGACGTAGAAAATTATGAATTTGTGAGATTTCTGAAATTTGTGATTTTTAAATTTAGTAATATGTATTGAAGAAATACAGGATGAATCATACTTATTTTCTTTGCACCTAGCATCTACTTTTACTTTCATACAATGGTTTTTTTGGTGTCTACCATAGATTTTTACACCTTGGTTTTAATTATTATTTTCTATTTTGGTGTTATAATGTGAAATGATCACAAAGCAATGGTTTTAGTGGATTTACCCAATAGCCACCCTTGAACTCAAATGATGAAATATGCATGAACATGACCCTAGCAATTGCATAATTGGTCGTATGCACAATGCCACTCTCGCAAGTCTGGCATTTTCTTTCATGATGTGATATCCTACCCTAGCCTTTGTTGTCCAGTCATTTATATTTACAACCCTCGGAACCAACCACCTTTATCACCCTTTCGTAACTCAATAATGCACCTTTCACAACAGCAAGCTCATCTATTCTCCTGATGAGACGCAAGCAACCCCTCCTCACTATATTACCATGTTCCACCCCTTCGCCTAAAGTACCAACATTTTCTCCCATGGACATATCTTCATTTACTCCTATTGCCTCAAATTCTAGAGGTAGAAAACAAATAGCTCTTTCCTAATTCTTGAACATAAGACCCATTCTTCACTAGCAAAAAATCTAATGCTGCCAAAACCATGACCTCAATATCATATTTAACATACTATTTTAGAATACTCAATAAATTGGTAATAGTGCCACCATAAGTAGACTCAAAAGCATCATCGAAAAGAACAACATTAGTGCTATTGCTATTCAAGGACCCCTCATTGACTCTCACAACTTAGGATCTCTAATTTAAAAAAATTCAACTTTTACAGGGGTGTAGTTAAATGTAGCTATAAAATTTGGATATTGTGGAAATATTATTAGGGAACGTCTACTATCCTAGACTCAGACTAGGCTGTCTCCCTATCTTTTAATACCCCCCCAATTGCTAGCCCTCCTCAACATTTTACTTATGTATACACCAATGTAATTTTATAGAAAAAAGATATCTATGGAATGACATTATATTTCTATTATCACTTGGCTATCACACATGGGTCATTAGCAGTGACATCAAAATCATTGCTCATGACGATGAAAATGTTGGAGGTATACTCACTATTACACCAAATTTTCTCTTATAAACATATGTAACGTAGGTTACAAAAAGAGCACATATAGATTTCCACAACTGAAAGAAGAAAGAAGAAGGGACATTCAGCCATAGTACCACTAAAAGGAGGAAGCTACACAAAGCTAGGCACCCCGAAACCTAGCAAACTACACTCAGAGAAAACCAAACGAATATGCAATCTATACATAATCAACAATCTATGAAAGACTGCAAATGCTACAATGGATAAATTAAACCAAAAAAAGACTACGCAATCTCTATAGGTGAATTGCATTGATATTATAGCCACATACAGTGAGAAGAAACTAAGGAAGTTATCCCTTCAAAAAGTGGCTAAGTAAGTTTTGCCTATAAGTGAAAGAAAACTCAAGAAATTCATCTACCAACAGAAGATAAAATTAGCACTAACGCTCCTATGTGACTGCCATACCTCCTCCTACTCAACTTCATCCGAAGGCTATGCCACCATCCTGTCTAAATTATTTCCCCTCTAAAGATTGCACCATCATTTATTTGCAAGTTAGCTTTACCATCTTCTTAAAATCAACGTCTTCATCTCATAAATATCCACTTCATCTTCTTAGGACTGGGCCGATAATATCCTGAGATCCATGTTATTATCTCCTCAAAGCTTGTATATCTTCAATGGATCAACACAAACACTAAATAAGGATTTCATCACTACGTTCAAGAGAAACTATACTAACTATGAACAAACACATAAGTCACAACATCATAAGCTAGCGAAGTGCAGTCTTCAGGGTGTACCCAGAGGTTAATCTCCCAAAAGCCCCGAAATCCAAATTTCTCGCATAACTTTAAATTCAGTATTCCCACCTTCCATCAAATCTTCCATCCTAAAGAATTTTCCCTCGCCTTCATCCATATTAGCAATCCATGCATAAATCATCAAGCCACACAATTAAAGACATATAAAGAGATCAAATGGAAGTGGGGCAATGAAAAATTAGGCAATCAGTAGTCTACATGATATAGTAGCACTACAAATAAAAGGTTATTGTAGAAAGGAAAGGGAATTTTGGAACATTCTCTGAATTCTAAACTAATTAGACTTATACTCTCTCTACCATCAGAAAAGTTTGTCCTTAAAAGAAATATATAAGCAAAGATTTGACCCACGGACGTAGGATTCTTTGAAAACCGAACCATGTAAAGTTTTGAATCCTTTACTATTTTTACATTTTACTTGCACTTTTTAGTATTATATTCTTTTTTATTTTGATCTTAATTGTTGATAAATTAGACTTGACATTTTAATGAATAGTTAGAGTGCAACTTCAAATTGTGTAAGTATGCAGCGACATAATTACATCCTTAAGGAAAATTTAACATTTCTTAAATTTGTTACTTCCATATTACGATAAGCGTTCAACACCGCAATTGCTTCATAATTAACTTGGTGTTGTGACACAAAAAATCTCGTTAACATTTTTGGTGCAAAAAGGAGGGCAAACCCCCTAATAAACCATAATCGAACTACCACCTACATGTAGGATCTAGATTAACCCTAGAGGGGGGGGGGGTGAATAGGGTTATAACAAATTTTTGCGAATTAAACACACAAGCAAACTACAGAAATAAATATGCTGAAAAATAATTCACACACAAAATTTACCCAGCTTCGGCAACCCCTGCCTACTGCTGCATTCCCAGATTTCTATTAGAATTAAACAGTTTCCCGCTTACAAACACTCTAACAGACTTGCAAACCCTGCTACCTCCTATAGAGTTTTGCAAACTTGCAAACCCTGCTAACTGGACTAACTCTAACTAGACAATCTGTCAACACCTAAACCCTAGGTGATAAATTATCATGTTTTGTTTTTGAAAAGAACATACAAATAAACCAAATTATAAAAGCAAGCACTAAATTTAAAACTATTTAAATTATCTTGCCTTTATAAAAATAAAAAAAAACTTAACCCAATACAAACATAAGATATGCAGTCACTTCCCTTTATCTTATTTTACCCGGTCCATTTTCTTTTGTTTGTGAGAAAAAAAAAATGGCCGATCCTTTTCTTTTTCAATTTAGGGCTTCGGTTCTTCTGTGAGATTTGGGGCTTTATTCTGATGATTGATTCTTTGACTTGTGTTGATCTTTCTCACGCTCGTTCTCTGATGATTTGATGCTTGTTGCTAGCTCGTTCTCTGACAATCGAGTTTACTGTTGCGGTATGTAATCTTTTTGCTTGTTTGTGGTTTCGTGATTTTCGAACTCGATTGTTCTGTGTCTATGATGATTTCTTGGGGTGTATTTATAGGGTTGAAACCCTAATTAACACTGTCAGATTTGATTTCTTCATGTCGTTGATTATTTTCCTGAATTTGTTCTGGATTTGGAGTATTCCTTTCTTGATTCAATTTCGAATAATTGCTGACCATATTTGAATTCGAATTAATTGATTCGAAGATATCTTGCTGTATTTGTTGTCTCGGTCCTCATTTGAATTAATACTGTCCATATATGAATTCGAGAAATTTGCTGCAAAGATTTCTTTCCAAATTAGAAATCTTTGACTTAATCAAAGACTTAATCAAAAAAATACGAATTTATTCTTTCGGCTTGATTTCTGCACTGCCTTGTACTTGCCACTGTCTTGTGTTCCTACTGCACATTCACCAGTTTACTATATATGTGCATATATACATTTGTATGTGTGTATGCATATATTTTTGGGTTTGTACTTTCATTGTGACTTGATTTTGCTATGGGATTGAATCAGAACTTCATTTGATCTGCATGTAGTTGTGATCTGATTCTTGATAGCTTGCTGGTGCATGTCATTTGTTTCTAGCTCGAATTCGTCTTTGAGGAACACTGTACTTGTTGTTATGATGTTTTGAACTTGATTCACTTCATGTTGCATTAGTCACTTGCATTGGTGCATTGCCTTGTACATCCATGTTCTTTACTTGGTTGTTGTCACTGGTCTGCTGCCATGTTCACGTGCACTTGAGTTTGTTTCCACTGCTTTGATACAGATGCTACACTTGTTCATGTTGCCTTGAGTTGAACTTATCTTGGGTTTGACCTTGTTTGTGACTTTTGTGCATTGTGCTATGTTGTTGTACGTGCATTGTGTTACTGATTTTGGTCGAGACTTTGTTTGTTGCAGTTTGTCACTGTAATTGCTGTTACATTTCTACACAGTGTTGCATTTGTTCATGTAGCTCTGTTGTTGCTGTGTTCCATGAGCATGCTTCACTGTATTATGAAAATGTTGCATTGTACTCTGACCATGTTGCACAATTTCTGTTGTTTCCAGTTGCACTTGCTTACTGCTTGATGGTCTTGTGACTCTTGCCATGTCTTTGTGCATTTTAACCTGTAACTTGAACTTGAATCTGCAACCTTCACTGCATTATGAAAATGTTGCATTGTACTCTGTGTTCACTGTTGCACTTGGTGTTTGTAGCTGTTATGCAGTTGCTATGCATCACTATATATATACTATGTTCTGTACTGCATTGATGCAGTTTCCATATTTTGTGTATTTTGATGTTTCATGCTGCTGTGATGCAGTTTCTTTCACTGTTGTATCTTTGAGAGCTTGCACTGCTTCATGTTGAATTTGTGCAGTGTTGTACTTGTTGCCTTGTATCACTGGTTCATTCTGGTTGGTGTATTCTGATGCTGCACTTGGTCTTTGTTCTTCTCTGTTATGTTGCTTTGAATGAATTTGTGTTTTGTTGTAGTTTGTGCACACGAGTTGGCGTGGCAGTGCACACGTATACGAATGTATACGTGTGTACTGCAGCCACTTATAATTGCCTGTCCCTGATAAAAATTACTGATATGCATAGATATTGCACAATCAAAGATGATGACAATAACCCATGTATCTGAGACACAAACAAATTTTATTTTTGCAAATTTAAATTTGTTTGTTTTTCAGATTACTGTTGTAGTTGCTAATTATACAGGTACACAGGAGACAGGACGAGAAGTGGAGCTGGACAATGCAGATAGATGCAGATGTGCAGACAGAGTGAAAAACTGAGTGTTGAGTGTTGTAGTGAGAAAAGTAAAATGTATGAACTGATGTATGTATGTATATAGAGAGAGCTGAAAACTTTGTATTGTTTAAGTGTTGTAATAAAATGTTATATTGAATAAAAAATACTAGTTGAATTATATAGATTCTGTGCAATAGTATAATTATTCAATATGAATATAGTCCAAACTGCAAACACATATATATATTGATATATATATGTTTGTTACCATCAAACAAAAAATCACATCAAACAATCTCCCCCTTTTGATGATGACAAACATATATATTAAAGATTTTGAAATGCTAATACATGTGTTTGAACACGAAATTTTTAGCTCCCCCTATTTGAATGCTCCCCCTACAACCAAGACCACTCCCTGTTTAGAAGATAACAAAAATTTCAAAAGAATAAAAGAACTAAAGAAAAATTAACTAACAACATTTAACCAAATTTGTTGAAATAGGTCAAAAAAATATTTACTTTCTCATCAAAATCTTGTTCTTCTCCCCCTTTTGTCATTATCAAAAGACTGACAAAAAAATGGAATAGTAGGAACAAAAAATAATATATCATAACGAGATAAAAACTTCCATATTGTAGAGGATGGATCGATGATTAGTTTTAATAAGAAGAGAGATATTTTAACATTAATTTGAAATTTAAGCACAAAAAATAAGCACTTACTAACCACGCATAACCATAAGGACTTTTAAATGGGATTAGCAGCTACTTATAAGTTTAAGCATCCAGACTATTAAGTGAGATCAGAATACTTAGTTACCATACTCCATCCATGCATAACCATAAGGACTTTTAAATGAGAATGGAGTAATGATAAAAATAATTCACTCACATGCTCCATCCATGCATAACCATAAGGATTTTTAAATGAGAATGGATGCATGAGAGTTGTTGTTGTTGTTATTATTATTATTATTATTATTATTATTATTATTATTATTATTATTTTTAAATTTGAAATAATTCACTCTTCTTATTTTATCAAACCATTATGAACGATAGAAAGATGGTAGAAATAGAAATGATCGTGGAATAAGTTACCAAGTTAATTATATTATGTAATATCCAGTACTGAATACCATATTCGAATCAATCTTTGGAAAATATCCAAAACTTGTTTGAATCCTAGAAATTGAAGTTGAAAGTATATATCCAAGAATATTTCAACCTAAAAATGAAAAAAAATGGTTAGTCAATTTCTATAATCCCCAAATCCAAACGTAATCTAGAAAATCTGTCTTCGGGGAGGGGTTTTGTGAAAATATCAGCATGTTGAGCCTCAGTTGAAATATATTCAATGCAAATGTCTTCCTTAGCAATGTGATCTCTAAGAAAGTGGTGTCTCACATCAATGTGTTTTGTGCGTGAATGATGAACATGATTATTTGATAAGTCTATTGCACTTTTACTGTCACATTTTAATGGAACTTGTTTATAAACTAAGCCAAAATCAGAAAGAGTTTGCATCATCCATAAAATTTGAGCACAACAACTTCCTAAAGCAATATATTCTGCTTCAGTGGTGGATAATGCAACACAATTCTGTTTTCGACTTGACCATGAAACTAATGAATGTCCTAGCATGAAACATGTCCCACTGGTGCTTTTCCTGTCAACCAATGAACCAGCATAATCAGCATCAGAATAACCAACTAAATCAAAGTTTTCACAAGAAGGGTACCATAATCCAAATTTGTGTGTGTGTGAAAGATATCTCAAAATTCGTTTAGTGGCTTTCAAATGAGATTCTTTAGGATTAGATTGAAAACGTGCACACAAACACACAAAAAACATAATATCAGGTCTAGAAGCAGTAAGATAGAGAAGTGAACCAATTATCCCTCGATATTTTTTCTGATCAACAGCACTTCCTTTCTCGTCTTTGTCCAACTTTGTTGATGGGCTCATAGGAGTTCTCAATGGTTTGGAGTTCTCAGCTCCAAATTTCTTTAACAGTTCCAACACATACTTGGATTGCGAAATGAAAATGCCATCACTTCTTTGCTTGATTTGAAATCCAAGAAAATATTTCAATTCTCCAACCAAGCTCATCTCGAATTTAGCCTGCATGACTTGTTCAAATTTCTCGCACAAGAGTTCATTAGTAGCACCATAAATGATATCATCCACATAAATCTGAACAATCAAAAAATCACTTCCTTTATGTAATAGAAACAGTGTCGTGTCAGCACTCCCCTTTTCAAAGCCATTTTCCAGAAGATATGTACAAAGGCAGTCATACCAAGCTCTAGGGGCTTGCTTAAGACCATATAATGCTTTTTCAAGTTTATACACATGATTTGGAAAATCGTGTTTTTCAAAACCGGGGGGTTGTTCAACAAAAACTTCTTTTTTCAGATCACCATTTAGAAATGCACTTTTTACATCCATTTGTTTTAGTTTGAAACCTTTATAACAAGCAAAGCTGAGCAAAATCCTAATGGATTCTAACCTAGCAACTGGTGCAAATGTCTCATCAAAATCTATGCCTTCTATTTGGTTATATCCTTTTGCGACCAACCTATCTTTGTTTCTAATTACATTTCTTGATTCATCAAGTTTGTTTTTGAATACCCATTTAGTTCCTACAATTGGATAGTCATTAGGCCTAGGAACTAATTTCCAAACTTTATTTCTCTCAAATTGATTAAGTTCATCTTGCATTGCTAAAACCCAACTTTCATCATTAAGAGCCATTTCAACAGAATCAGGTTCTATTTCAGAAATAAAACCACTATGACAACAAAACGCACACAAATTTTTATCAAATGCAGAGCGAGTGCATATACCTTCCGTAGGATCTCCTATAACCAATTAAGGAGGATGATTGGATTTGAACTTCAATCTATCAGCATCAACAGTCCTACTTCCATCTTTCTCAGTAGATGTCCCTTCTTTAATGCCTTCATGATCTACCCCATCATCACCCGTTTTTTCAGTCGTCCTTTCCAGATCAGATTCATCAAATTTCACATTGACTGATTCAACAATTGTCTTTGTTCGTTTGTTGTATATCCTGTAAGCCTTGCTCCTTGTTGAATAGCCCATGAAAATTCCCTCATCGACCTTTGATTCAAATTTTCCAAGTTGATCACCTGTGTTAAGAATGAAACAAGGACATCCAAAAACACGAAAATAAGAGATGTTAGGTTTCCTTTCATGCCACACTTCATAAGCAGTTTTGCCAAGTATTGGTCTAATCATTACTCTATTCATTACGTAGCACGAAGTATTCACCGCCTCTACCCAAAAAGTTAGAGGTAGTTTATACTCACTCAACATGGATCTAGCCAATTCTTGTAATGTACGATTTTTCCTTTCAACCACCCCATTTTGTTGAGGTGTTCGTGGGGCAGAAAATTCATGTTTTAAACCATTTTCTTCATAAAAGTTTTCAAATTCTAAATTTTCAAATTCGCCTCCATGATCACTTCTCAAAGTTTTAATTGAAACTCCTTTTTCATTTTGAACAAGTTTAGCAAATTTTGAAAAATAATCAAAAGATTCAGACTTTTTGGCTAAGAAATAAACCCATGTAAATCTAGAATAATCGTCAACCAATACATAACAATAACGTTTTCCATTCAAGCTTGCAATTTCATTTGGTCCAAATAAGTCCATATGAATTAATTCGAGGACCCTTGATGTGCTAACAATGTTTTTAGGGCGAAATGATGATCGACTAAGCTTGCCCAAGGAACATGCTTTACACACTTTGTTATCTTTAAATTTCTGATGTGGTAACCCTCTGACTAATTCTTTCGTTTCAAGATTTCTTAAGAGACTCATGCTAGCATGTCCAAGTCTCCTATGCCATAAAGATGCCTCTTCGTCAGTGGCTACCAAACATCTTTGTCACATAGTTGGCTAATAGAAATGAGATTGTGATGCAAATTATCAACGTATAAAACATTAGTCAAGGAAAAAGTACCATTACTTACTTCACCTTTCCCAATAATCTTACACTTGCTATTATCTCCCATGATCACATTTCCACCTTTAAACTTCTCTAGGCTAAGGAACTTAGATTTATCACCTGTCATATGTCTAGAACAACCTGAATCTAGAAACCATTCTTGTTGCTCCTTAGCCCGCCAACAGACCTACATAAAGAGAGAGGAGGATGACCTAGAGAAACTCTTAGGTCCAATGATATTAGTAACTGAAGCATTGTGAACAAACAATCCCTTTGGAACCCAAACTTGTTTCGTCCTTTTATTTTTGTTCCTATAGACATGAAATTTGTTTGTAGAATTCTTAGGAACCCAAACTTGTATAAATTTTGTGTTCTTGTTCCTATGACTACAATTTTCAACACGATGTCCAATTTTACTTCTAACAAAGACACTCTTACCTTTTGCATGATCATCATCCTGTGTTTTCCCAAAACCTAGTCCTTTTCTGTTGTTAGCAAAGAGTTGATTTCCCAATAACATGTTAAACGATTTTTCTCCTCTTGAAAAGTTATTCAGAGATTTCTCAAGATTTTGGACTTTGGTTTTTAGTGTTGTGTTTTCAGTCATAAGTGTGGTGCATCTATTTATAAAATCCCTTTTTCTAGTGTCAATGGTTTCCTTAAGACTCGAGTTTTCTTTTTCAAGATTATCGAAGCTATTCTTAAGTCTTGATATTTCTGAATCTAAAATTTTACATTTTTTACAGTCTAGGTTTTGAATATTTTCAAGTTCAGTTTCTAACCTAGTATTCTCATGAACGAGTTCTCTCCTGTCAGACTTCAATTTTTCAATTTTAGTTTCAAGAGTATCAATTGTATTAGTAAAATCATAACACATCAAAACAAGTTCTTTATAAGAATAGTTACGTACCTCACTGGATTCCTCTGAACTTGTTTCTGAATCTGATTTTGCCATAAGGCACAAGTTAGCCTCTTCTGAGCTATTATCTGAAACTTCTTCTCCTTCTTCATCATCCCAAGTTGCTGCAAAGGCCTTCTTCTTCTTTTTCTTTCCTTTGTTGTTCTTGAGAAGTGGACATTTTTGTTTGAAGTGGCCAGGCTTTTTGCAGTTAAAACATGTTAATTCATTATCGGAATCATCAGAATCTTTTGACTTATTACCACTTGTTTTCTTCTTGCGTGGCCTGAATTTTGACCATTTTCTAAGATTATTGACAGCCATCGCAAGCTCTTCAATTGGATCTTCTTCTTCTTCACCGCTTTCTTCTTTGCTTTTTAAGGCAATCGTCTTCTTTTTTGATTCGGAGTTGTTACGTTCCTCCTTTGCCTTTAGCTCAAGCTCATATGTCATCAAGTTTCCGATCAACTCCTCCATGCTTAGTTTACTCAGATCTTTTGATTCTTGTATCGCAGTGACTTTTGCCTCAAAGTTCATTGGTAAGACTCGCAGTATCTTCCGTACAAGCTCTACTTCAGTGAAGACCTTCCCAAGCGCTCTAGCATTGTACACCAAAGTTGAAAATCGTCCAAACATATCTTTTATGCTCTCGCCCTTTTCCATCACAAAGTTTTCGTATTCATTGCTAAATAGAGCTAGTCGTGACTCCTTGACTTGAGAAGTTCCTTCGTGTGTCACCTCCAGAGTGTGCCAAATCTCCTGTGCTGTTATACAATGAGAAATTCTATTAAATTCATTTTTATCAAGAGCACAGATCAAAGCGTTCATTGCTTTGGCATTTGTAGTTTTTAATTTCTTATCGTTAGCGTCCCACCTATCCTTAGGTTTAGGAATCTCAGTATCACCAACAACTATAGTGGGGGATTTATAGCCAGTTTCAATAATATCCCAAACATCATAATCGACAGAACTAAGATAAATACTCATTCTAACTTTCCAATAAGCATAATCATTCCCATTAAACATGGGTGGCCTAGCAATAGATTGCCCCTCAGAAAAAGCATTATTTGGTGGATTCATGACTCTAGAGTTAAAGTAAAATACCTCGCTCTGATACCACTTGTAGGATCTAGATTAACCCTAGAGGGGGGGGGATAGGGTTATAACAAATTTTTGCGAATTAAACACAGAAGCAAACTGCAGAAATAAATATGCTGAAAAATAAATCACACGCAGAATTTACCCAGCTTCGGCAACCCCTGCCTACTGCTGCATTCCCAGATTTCTATTAGAATTAAACAGTTTCCCGCTTACAAACACTCTAACAGACTTGCAAACCCTGCTACCGCCTATAGAGTTTTGCAAACTTGCAAACCCTGCTAACTGGACTAACTCTAACTAGACAATCTGTCAACACCTAAACCCTAGGTGATAAATTATCATGTTTTGTTTTTGAAAAGAACATACAAATAAACCAAATTATAAAAGCAAGCACTAAATTTAAAACTATTTAAATTATCTTGCCTTTATAAAAATAAAAAAAAAACTTAACCCAATACAAACATAAGATATGCGGTCACTTCCCTTTATCTTATTTTACCCGGTCCATTTTCTTTTGTTTGTGAGAAAAAAAAATGGCCGATCCTTTTCTTTTTCAATTTAGGGCTTCGGTTCTTCTGTGAGATTTGGGGCTTTATTCTGATGATTGATTCTTTGACTTGTGTTGATCTTTCTCACGCTCGTTCTCTGATGATTTGATGCTTGTTGCTAGCTCGTTCTCTGACAATCGAGTTTACTGTTGCGGTATGTAATCCTTTTGCTTGTTTGTGGTTTCGTGATTTTCGAACTCGATTGTTCTGTGTCTATGATGATTTCTTGGGGTGTATTTATAGGGTTGAAACCCTAATTAACACTGTCAGATTTGATTTCTTCATGTCGCTGATTATTTTCCTGAATTTGTTCTGGATTTGGAGTATTCCTTTCTTGATTCAATTTCGAATAATTGCTGACCATATTTGAATTCGAATTAATTGATTCGAAGATATCTTGCTGTATTTGTTGTCTCGGTCCTCATTTGAATTAATACTGTCCATATATGAATTCGAGAAATTTGCTGCAAAGATTTCTTTCCAAATTAGAAATCTTTGACTTAATCAAAGACTTAATCAAAAAAATACGAATTTATTCTTTCGGCTTGATTTCTGCACTGCCTTGTACTTGCCACTGTCTTGTGTTCCTACTGCACATTCACCAGTTTACTATATATGTGCATATATACATTTGTATGTGTGTATGCATATATTTTTGGGTTTGTACTTTCATTGTGACTTGATTTTGCTATGGGATTGAATCAGAACTTCATTTGATCTGCATGTAGTTGTGATCTGATTCTTGATAGCTTGCTGGTGCATGTCATTTGTTTCTAGCTCGAATTCGTCTTTGAGGAACACTGTACTTGTTGTTATGATGTTTTGAACTTGATTCACTTCATGTTGCATTAGTCACTTGCATTGGTGCATTGCCTTGTACATCCATGTTCTTTACTTGGTTGTTGTCACTGGTCTGCTGCCATGTTCACGTGCACTTGAGTTTGTTTCCACTGCTTTGATACAGATGCTACACTTGTTCATGTTGCCTTGAGTTGAACTTATCTTGGGTTTGACCTTGTTTGTGACTTTTGTGCATTGTGCTATGTTGTTGTACGTGCATTGTGTTACTGATTTTGGTCGAGACTTTGTTTGTTGCAGTTTGTCACTGTAATTGCTGTTACATTTCTACACAGTGTTGCATTTGTTCATATAGCTCTGTTGTTGCTGTGTTCCATGAGCATGCTTCACTGTATTATGAAAATGTTGCATTGTACTCTGACCATGTTGCACAATTTCTGTTGTTTCCAGTTGCACTTGCTTACTGCTTGATGGTCTTGTGACTCTTGCCATGTCTTTGTGCATTTTAACCTGTAACTTGAACTTGAATCTGCAACCTTCACTGCATTATGAAAATGTTGCATTGTACTCTGTGTTCACTGTTGCACTTGGTGTTTGTAGCTGTTATGCAGTTGCTATGCATCACTATATATATACTATGTTCTGTACTGCATTGATGCAGTTTCCATATTTTGTGTATTTTGATGTTTCATGCTGCTGTGATGCAGTTTCTTTCACTGTTGTATCTTTGAGAGCTTGCACTGCTTCATGTTGAATTTGTGCAGTGTTGTACTTGTTGCCTTGTATCACTGGTTCATTCTGGTTGGTGTATTCTGATGCTGCACTTGGTCTTTGTTCTTCTCTGTTATGTTGCTTTGAATGAATTTGTGTTTTGTTGTAGTTTGTGCACACGAGTTGGCGTGGCAGTGCACACGTATACGAATGTATACGTGTGTACTGCAGCCACTTATAATTGCCTGTCCCTGATAAAAATTACTGATATGCATAGATATTGCACAATCAAAGATGATGACAATAACCCATGTATCTGATACACAAACAAATTTTATTTTTGCAAATTTAAATTTGTTTGTTTTTCAGATTACTGTTGTAGTTGCTAATTATACAGGTACACAGGAGACAGGACGAGAAGTGGAGCTGGACAATGCAGATAGATGCAGATGTGCAGACAGAGTGAAAAACTGAGTGTTGAGTGTTGTAGTGAGAAAAGTAAAATGTATGAACTGATGTATGTATGTATATAGAGAGAGCTGAAAACTTTGTATTGTTTAAGTGTTGTAATAAAATATTATATTGAATAAAAAATACTAGTTGAATTATATAGATTCTGTGCAATAGTATAATTATTCAATATGAATATAGTCCAAACTGCAAACACATATATATATTGATATATATATGTTTGTTATCATCAAACAAAAAATCACATCAAACACTACACTCCTACACTTTCCATGGAAATTTAAATCATATAGTCTGAAAACTTCACAACCCCTCCTTAATAAGAAGATGAACACTTAGCTATGAAGCTAGGAAATAAACACTTTACTTCCTCATCCAAACTTCCCAATCTACCATAAAAATAGTCACTTACCATGTCCTCGACACCCTTACTATCTTCGTTGCCCAAATCAACTGAAGGGTGGCCATTATTGAGATGCTGGCTACCCATAATCCATCTAGACCATCCAATTCTCATAGTTTCATAGCTCACCGCTAGCAACTACCTACTGCAAAACAAGTGCAACTATGGAAAAAACACGACTCTCTCGAATGGTGATGCAAGATTACATATATTAGGACTAATAGCATGGAATTAGGCTCCAATAAATCCAAATATCTATGGAAATCAGCAAATTTCAATCCATTATTGCTAGAAAAGAATAAAAAACCAAATTGCACAAGACATGAATGAAGCTAGCTCGGCTTACAAATGTGGCTCACCGCATGTAAATAAGGAAGACAATACAAGAGCTTAAAGCCCGTATAGAGCAGTTTGCTAGGATATGCCAATGGAGTGATAATCAAAGAACTAGGGAAGAGTGTACATCCCCATTTGGTGAGGCAATTATCGAGGAGGACTTTCCTGCTAGCTTCAGGGCACTAACCGTCGAAAAATACGATGGGTCGTTATATTCAGATGGCATTTGTTTATGTCTAAATGTTATATGGATATCTCGAGGGTAGGGAGACTGGCTTGCTATATTTTGTTGCCTATATATGTAACAACCCAAAAATTTGTAAATATTTTAAATTTAATTTATTTGAAAACTTTGATTTTTAAACATTAAAATTTGAATTTTTGGAATTTTTCTAGTGTTATTTTGGATGTGTTTGTAATTTATCTTCCAAATAGGATAAAATAAACAATTTCTGAATTTTTTTATTTTGGTCAAACTTTGACTTTTATTTGAAAATTTTAAATTTTAAATTTTAAAATCTAATATTTTTCCTTGAAACTGTATTTTATTTTGAAGTTCGTGCTGCTTTTCGTTTGGCAAAATTCCATTTTATACTTAAAATTTGATAACTTTTAGCGTTTTACACGCATTTAATTTCCGTATTTTAATTGTTATTTTCTTTTGTCTATTTTATATGTTATTACTATTTTTATTTTTATTTTCTATTTTCCATTTTGTCTGGACATTTTAATGTGATTTTATTGGATTTTTATTTGAATTTTGGCTTGGAAATTCTAGGGGACATAAGTTTCTTTTTATTAAATAGGAAATAAAGCCCCTTCATTTCACTAGCCATCCAAACATTGATATCATGCCGTTTCTTTCAATTTATTAGCCGTGAAAAATCCTCAATTAATTATCAATTCACGTACAAATATTTCCCAAACATTTCCTTCCTCAGTGGTCTATCCTAATTGAAAGAAAATTACAGTAAGTTTCTATGGCTTCCTCTATTTTTTTAATACTTTTTTTTCTATTTGCAAGCTCGGCCACTCCACCTATTTTCCGACCACCATCTCATCACCACCTCACCCATGTTCAGCCACCACTCTATATCAACCACCCCATGACATGGCCGTGTCTAGATCTAGATCCATCACCAAAAGCAACACAAAATCCATCACAAGCCTATTTAATCACCACCTCCTATGCTATTTTCCACGGCCTTCCTTATTCCTCCACCATATGTTGCCTTGTCAACCATTCTTCATTGCCTAACCGTGCTATGTTGACCACTAGACCCAAACGTGCACCATAGCCGAGCGATTTAGACCATAGGGCCGAGCCTATGTGTGAACCAAACCCCTCTTTTGCCTTGATTTTTGAATTCCATGATTGTAACCTACCACTTTTCCACTTCCTCAAGCCTTAGCCGTGTGTACTTAATCCATAGCCATGCCTAGTTGCTTCATAAATGTCATGGCCGAGTCTATGTGGGGTGTGGCCGAGCCTATGTCCATGGTGGCCGAGCATTCTTGTTTTTAAAAGCATGTTTATGTCATGTCATTACACAAATTTTCGTTGTTTTAATTTATTTTGTTGCGTTGAAACATATATTTATAATTGTTATATTTATTTGTTTCCTAGATTTGGATTTGGGTGCCACTTCTCCTCGAATCTAGTGCGTGCTTGTCGTGTCTTTCTATGTTTGTTGTGTGCCTTTACTTCGTAATCTCTAGCTTGAAAAATGTGAGTTTATCACTCTCGACATCTGTACTTATATAATTGTGAGACTATGACAAGTGAATATGTAATGATTGACATACTATGTTTATATATGCCTATGATCTGTTTATATGATGTTAACCTAATTTTATACCCGTTACACCATCTGTTATAATATTATATGCTATAATGTTATTATATTTTCTATATCTCACACTGTAAGTTCCCTTATCACTATGCGTTGAAATGATACATACTCGAACAGACTTTAGAATAAGGAAAAATCATTATGGGCTGAAATGATAGGCTCAAGTGATTTTTATTGTATTTATTTGGGATTGCGGTTTGAAAAGATATAACCCGGATTTTTCTTTTTTAAATTACGGATTGAAATGATATATTATCCATATCACTTGACCTAGGTTAGAAAATATTAGACAAACCCATAGTTAATTATATATATATTCTGAAATTTATGAGTATTTTAAATGTAAAAATATGACATTTTAACTTAAATTGGATTTAAATAATGTCAATGAATTTATAGTGATTTTTCTATAAGTTAAAATGTATAAAGAATTAAATGGAAAGGTTTATTTTAAAAATATGAATTAACTTGGAAATTGGAAATTTAGTTTTAAATGGAAATTTTTAAGTTAAGTAAATGAATGGAAATTTTATTTTATTTATGAAATGGGTATTTTAAAATAAAGTATTAAGTTAATTGTGAAAAATATAAAGTTGATAAAATAGTTTACATTTGACTTAATCAGTGAATTATTGTTTAAATTGGATATTTATTTATTAAATGTTTATTTTATTGAATGATAAGTTAAATGATATCCAAATAAATATTTTTGAAGCGAAAAATATGATTTTTATAAGTTAAAATGGCTAAAATTGAAGTTTTAATGTTTCTGAAATTTTATATTAAATCTGGAATTGGTATTGGTAGCATTTCAGAATTGCTGTGGTTTTTAAGACAGCATTTGTTAAGTGCTACCATTTTTGAAAATAAACTAAGCTCTGGAATAATAAAGAGCTATTGCAGCACTTTGTAAGTGCTGTTGTCCCTTAAACTAAACTATATTTTGAAATAAGTAAATAGAATCTGTAGCACTTTGTAAGTGATGTTGTCGGTGAAAGTAAACTGTTTTGAATAACTAAATAGCTACTGTAGCACTTGGTAAGTGCTGTTGTTGCTGAAATGAAACTGAACTGTTTTAAATTGCTAATACCTACTGTAGCACTTTGCAAGTGCTGCTGTTTTGGAAATTGAGCTGTTTTGAAATAACTAAATACCTACTTAGCACTTTATAAGTGCTGCTGTTTTTGAATTTGACAATGTTTTTGAAATATTACTATATCTACCGTAACATTTTATAAGTGCTGTTATAGCTGAAATTTACAATCTTTTGGAAATTTTATAATTGAATGAATGTACTTAAAAATATTACAACTTTGAAATGAATATTATTTGATATTGAATTTAAATGGTTTAAATGAATATGTTTCGAAGTGAAATATAAACCATTTTTGAAATTTATAACCACGTGTTATAATAACGATTGTTTGGTAAAGAGACCGGGATCAGATATGGGCATACTCTCTGTCGATACCTTAAACCACTTTGACAACCGTGTACGCGGTGGAGATTCCATAATGAAGTAGGATGGTGGCGACTTCCTTTGATGTATGAACGTGGACCCGACTCCCGTGAGTTGGCATAAGGTGGCTAAAACAGAGGCGATTCCGGGCCAAGGAGGTAGCTCCTCTTATCGGACACACTTCTTCGATACCATTCTATTACTTCGTGATTGATTAGGGTACCCTTTGATTTTGGGAGTATGGCTCGAGGTGGGCGGTAAGGGCTTCTATGCGTTACCACCAGTCCGGATGCGTAATTGGTATATCTACCATGGCATTGCCTCGTTGTGTCGTGTCACCTACCCTAGTGCGCCTTATACGATTTTGGTTTTGTACCATACCTATGGAGTGCCCTCTGACGACGCCCAGTACGGGGGAGATTACGGTACTATATAGACTATGGGAATATATTAAATGTGTTAAGGGGGATATTGGGTAACTCCTTAACGCTATTTTGAAGTATATTATACTTTACTTCTAGACATTATTATAATAGCGTGTATTGCTACATAGTAAACAGTTTAACGGATCCTTAGATGATGGGCGGTCCCAAACATCCTTTAAGTTATTTGTGCATTTATATTACAGTTCACTTGAGTTGGTTTACATTGTATTATTGTGCATGTCCTGATTTGAGTGTTTGTGTTTTGCTTTACGCTCGGGTCAGCCTGAGTATCAAAGCATGGATCTATCTTCTGGAAGCTAGAGTTTTGTGGAGATTATCTGCTTATCTAGTTTTATCTATTTTAGTTCAGTCATTCTATTTTAGATTATGTATTAGAGACTTATGTATTTGGGATTTCTACTGTATTTGTTTCAGAACTGTATTTTTTTAGACTATGTATTTTGTACTTATTTGAGATTGAGTTTGTAGTGGCTTCATGAACCATTATGGTTATTTTCATTTCCGTTGCAAGTATTCTGATATTCTATGTCTGTGATTGGTTTTCGTTGCTCTAATTTTTTTTACAATCTATTATTTTGAGCTATTCAAGTTTGACATATTTTGGTTTTATTGTCGAATTTGAATGGTGCAAAATAGTGGGTCGTTACATTTGGTGTCATAGCTTTGGTTTTTAGGCAAACCATAGCCTGCGGAGCAAAAACTCATTAGAGATAGGATAGAAATACCCTAGAATGAGCGAAATCAACCTTAGAATCCTATCTTTGTGAGAGAACGTATTTAAAAGTATAAAATGATTTTCAAGTGATTTTCAAAGGATTTTTAAATAGTATTTTAATATAAAAACTTTTCTTGGTTTGAAATCAATTTTTTTTCTAAACTTTTTTCTTTTCCTTGTTCACCTTGTTGGTGATTCCTTTGCTAGGATATTCAATTCTAGATGAATCTTATTTAATCATATATTGCCTTTGTTCTCAGTTACCTCTGTCCTAAAATTCACTCTTGAATTTTCAGGATGAGTCATAGGAATGCAAGAGGTAGGGGACGTGGTGTTGCCGCAGCTCCTGAACCTGCTGCACCAGTCAGGTTCACGAAATTCTGTAAGGAACACACTGAGCTTGGTGGCACCAAGTTCACCAGATCTAGGAGCTTTATTGAGGCTGAACAGTGGTTGAAGGATTTGGAGTGGATCTTCTCCGGTCTTGAGATCACTAATGCCCAACAACTTCAGTTGGCAGCTTGGCAGTTGAAGGGAGCAGCTTTGGATAGGTGGGAGTCTGTCACCGCTCACACCGCTGAGGCTAACATTTCTTGGGAACAATTTAGGTATCATCTTCTATTTGTCTTGAATTTAGTTCATTTTCTCGTTTTCAAATCTGCCTTATATTCCTTTATCGTGCTTTAGGGATGCTTTTATTATAATGTGGATGCCCAAGGCAGGGAAATCTCAGCTGTATCGTGAATTCATGGATCTGAAACAGGGTGATATGTCTTTTGCTGAGTATGAGAGGAAGTTCAATGAGCTTTCTAAGTTTGGCCCTAATATGATTGACACTCCTCTCAAGAAGAATGAGAAGTTCATAGCTGGTGCACGTCTGGAGTATTATGATCGTCTCATCACCCATGTGCATAGCCCTTTCACCGCTCTGATGGATATGGCCATTAGATATAAGAATCCTTGTGACGACCCGGAATTTTGAGCAATATCAATTTAATAATCTTTGATAATAATTAAATTGATTTGATCATTTTACATTATAAATTGACAAGTCAAAATCCTTTTAAAAGGCTAATGATAATAATTTAATATCTATCAACAATTTTCTTAACAATATATATTTGGCAAGTTTAACTCTTTTTGAAAATTTATAATATTTTACTTTGGGAATATTCATTTTGGCAATTTAATATTGGTAAGACTTATTTTTCAGAGGCTAATCAGAATATTTTCTATTTATAATATATATGTATTGATATATCTTGTAAATAGGAAGTTTTTAAGTAATAAAAGCTATCTTCTCAAATTATAATATATATGAATATATATATATATATATATATATATTGTGATTTGAAGTCTGTTTTAGGATTTAATATGGTAATTATCAAAATTTATGATAAAATGTTTTTCTATTTGAAATGTGTACATATATTTGTATATATATTTGAAATAGGAATTTTACTAATTTGAATTTAATAAGTATTTGCAAACTTTAATAAATATATAATTTGTAATATGAAATGTTAACTTGATTTAATGCCTTTGCAAATGATATTTGAGATTTAAAATCTCTATAACAAAGTTAATTTCTTATTTAATATAGATATATATATTTTAAGCTTTTGTTTAAATGAGATTTAAATTAAAGGTTCATTTGTTTAAATATTTCTTTCATTCTAATTTTATCATAAAATAAATTATTTTAAAATTTTATATAAGGAGTTAAATTAAATTAAATTTTTAAACACATGTTATATGATTTGATAAAAAATATAAGTTATTTATAAATGCCTATATGAATTTGCTTTTGAAATATTTATTAAATTCTAAAGTTTATTTTTATAAGGTAAAAACATTTTATAATTATCTAAATATTACATAAATACATGTATATAGCTTAAATAGATTATTAAAAAAAGAAATAACATTCAAAGTGTTAATTAAACATTACATAACACTTGTTAACTTATTAACATTTTATAATTATCTAAATATTACATAACACTTGTTAATTAAACATTACATAACAAATGTATATAACATTTGTTAATTACACTTGTAAACATTAAATGGTATGTAAAGACAAATGTAAATCATATACATATGTGTAAGATTCTTATAACATTAAAATGACAAATGCCATCTTTCAATAAAATAAAATTTAAGTGTAAAATTTAAAGAAGAAATTAATCTTCAGCTAACTTACTTTCTTCTTTCAGTAAAAATGCAAATCAAAAGCAAAGTTCAAAAATGAAAAAAAAAATCTGCAGAAAATCTGAAAACAAGAAAAAAGAAGATGATCTGAAATCATGAAGTCAGAAAACAAAGGAGTAAACTGGAAAATTCAACATTTATGCAATCAAGCAACAAGATTCAAGAATATGCAAAAACTGGAATCAAGCAATTCATCAACATGCAGTGAAAATTTCAGAACCTGGAAGTCAAGAACAATTTCTGTTCTCTGCATTTTAAAGGTGAGTAAATGCCAATTTAAAAACAGTTTTAAATCTTAAATTCCATTTTGTTCTTGTGCATGAAAAAAATGATGATTTGTTTGGGTTTTTGAAATTAAGCAGATGCATGTTGAAATTATGTATATAGATTGCCTGTATAAATAAATAAAAATGTCACTGTGTTTATAACACAGTTTTCAAATTTCATAATAAAATTCAATAACTAAATTTTTGGTTTGAATTGGCCTATGAATTGTAAACAAAAGTTGCTTAGAATCATGTCATCTTCCTTCTTAAAATAATTACAAGTTTTTATAATGTATTTTTAGTTCAAATTTTGAAAATTTACAGCAGAAATTAAATTGCGTTAAAATTGGATGATTTCAATTTCTAATTTTGATATCATAATTGGATTGTAAATAAGGAATCATGATTTTAGAAGCAGAAATCAGGAATTTTAGATCAGAAATTTACGAGAATTTGGGTTTTGTTTGATATGGTCGATTTACGGCAAACGACGGCAAGGTTGTGGATGAGGTTATGCACGAAGGTGAAGGAGAGGACGGGGATTACGGGAAAAATAATTTGGGGATTTACTAATGTTTGAGTTGGCCGTTAATGGATGGATTAGGGTTTAACACCCTGATTATGTCATCGCTGTTCAAATGGGATTCATGGCGTCGTTAGACAACCGGAGGGGATCGCGTGCGTTGTCGTGGGATTAGGGGATCGTGATGAAGCTACGGCTAAGGTGGCGAGGTGTCTCGAGAAGGGGATGGTCGGCGGTGATCAATTTTCTAGTCATAGTGTTTTCGAGTTGATGGGTTCGATTGTCGAAATTTTCGATTTTCGAAAGACACATGGTTTCTGCGTCTTGTGCGTTGTTGTCGAGGTCATTCGTGACTTGGTGGAAGATAGCGTGGGGTTCGCCGCCGACCGGCGTTGTCGTGCACGTTGATGTGCATGACTGTGTGCAACTGGGGAATGGTTTTTGGGTAGAAGAAGAGGGAGAGGGGGAAACTCGAAGTTACCTTCATGTACCTGTTGATATTTCTCGAAGCAGGGAAGGGGTTAGAGAGACTCAGGGTAAACGTGGGTTTCGCTTGGGTTTGTGTAGGGCATAGCACGGGTTTTGGTTGAGCTGGGTTTAGTTTGAAACAGTAATGTTTTAAAAGGTTTTGAACAAAGAGAATATGATTTTTGAAGATGATTCAAGTTTTAAAACAAATTAAACAAGTTTATATATTAAAATATGGATGTTTTAAAAATAAAATAAGTGAATTTTTGAAATAAAGTTTGTATTTAATTTTATTAAATAACTTTGAAAAGTTTAAAATTTTAAAAGCTTTAATGTGAATGTTTAAATTGTTTTAATTATATTTGATTTTTAATGTTATATTTTAAATCAAGGTTTAATGATTTAGATTTTGTAATCATTTATAATAAAGATTGTCTTAAGTAATTTAAAATTTTGATTAATTAAAGATGAACAAATATATGAAGATAATTAAGATAATTAAATTATTTTTAAAAATCAAGTGTTATTGGTTAATATTAATAGTTTAATTAAGATAATGGTTTACTTAATTTAGGATCTTTATAATATAAGAAGTTAAAAGAATCATTTAATTAATTTAAATGATTGATTAAATAATTAATTAAGTAATTAATTAGTGAATAATTTCAAGATAACCACTCTAGAGTTAATTAAGTATAATTACTTGGTGAAGTAATTAAGTGATTAATTAATGGAGGTAATTAAGAAAAGAGTGATTTTCTTGAACAAAGTAATTAGAGGTTAATTACTATATGAAGTAATTAAGAGGATGTGATTAAGGATTAATCACTTGAGTTATTAATTAAATAATTAATTAATAAAATTAATCAAAGGTTTAAATTATTTGATTAATGGTTAATTAATAAAGGATTAAGAGTAATTAATTAAGTGATTAATTACTTGTTATAGTAATTAATTAGAGAGAAATTTAATTAATGAATCATTAATTAATGGAAATAATTAATTAATTGTTAATTGATAATTAAAGAATAATTAATTTATAATTAAGTTTTAATTTCTAAATATAATTATAAAGTAACTAATCAAATGTGATTAATTAAAAGTAATTAATTAAATATGATTAATTATAAATGATTAATCAAGTGTGATTAATTAAAGGAAATTAGTGAAGAATAATTAATCAAGTATGATTAATTAAAGATGATTAATCAGGTGTGATTAATTAAAAGATAATTATGGAATAATTATTAGAATAATTTTAAAGGATAATTAATCAAATGGTTAACTTTAAAAGTGTAATTAAGAGATAATTACTTGGATAATTAAAGAAGTAATTAATCAAGATGATTAATTAAATTTGTAATTTCGGAATAATTACATAAAGTAATTAAGAGGAAATTAATCAAGGATGATTAATTCAAAGTGGATAATTAAGTGATGTTTATTAATTAATTTGTAATTAATTAATGAATGGTAAGATGAATTGATAATAATCCAAGTGTTTAAGTAAGGATTAATTTAATTAAGGATTAATTAAATTAATTAAGTTTGGATTAAACTTGTTAAGGATGATGAATGATTTGTTGATAAGTAACTTTGGATGAAGTAATGATATTGGATGATATTGAATGTCATTGATTGATGTGTGATGATATGAATGTGATATATCTGAGCTGTGATATATATGCTACTTTGTGATATATATGGATGAATGTGATAATAGTGGATTATCTATCTGTGTGTTGTGAATCATCCATTTATGTTAAGTGATATTTTCGAATATCTATTGTTTAAATCCCTTAAGTACAACTTGGACATTAAAATGGCATTTGGATTCGGTGAGACGGGGATCAGGTTTCCATATTTGGATATCCAGAAACTACATCGATCCAAAATAAACGTTAGGTCGTAAATCCAAGTGGAGTGCAAGTGAAAACTCGAGGTGTACGAACTATACGTCAGTATAACTCTGTGGGTGATTCCGTAATGAGTTTGATGGAATAGTGCTTATAGGCTCGAGATGGTGATTCAGAGTGCAAGGGCTATGGTCGTTGACTCTGAGGGTGATTCCAAAAATGAGTGCAACGAGGTAGTGCCTTCGGTTTCGTTCGAACCTGGAGCGGACTTGTATGGATTCAATGTTTTCAGAAACATTCTCAGGTGGACGATGAGCATTCTAAGATAGATGTACTCTATAAAGGTAATCGCAGCCTCAAGCCTCATCAACCGGGAATGGCTAAAACAGGGGAGGTGCAGCAAGGTTTCGTGGGTAGGTCCCACTGGAGAGTGAGATTTACCCCTGTCTAGAAGTCCCTTTATATTCGGCTGTGTGGGGGCGGTTGATTGCAACAACTACCGGGGTTGTCTTGTTCGGAGCTATTCAGTAAGGAACGGTTCCGGCCTTGTGTTGCAGGGGAGTTAGGGTGGCTCCTCGGTACGGTGATCTAGGCCACGTACTGTGACGGACGGTACCCCAGTAGCCCTGCCATTGTTGGAAACCCATTTTTCCTACGAGATCCTACGGTTTTGTTTCTATTACCCACTTTTGTGGCTAGTAGCTGGAATTTAATAAATGTAACAATTTCGGCTATTTCATATTTACATGAAAACCCTAGACACTATTATAATATCACTGGATTTCCTATCAAATGTTTTGGTTAGCGTAAGGTAATAACTTTTCCATGTTTATATGTAGGAATTCTTACGTGATACCTTTTCTTTTCAAAGGATTTTCTAAAGTTAAGCAATTTTAAACCGTTTACTCACACTAGACCCCTGTCTGACCCAAGTGTTTGTTTTCTGTTTCATTAAACTCTTGGGTACTCATATTTTGTATGAGTAGTCAAGTGATTCAGGGTATCCTTGACGAATTCTGGAGGAGCTTTGGAGCAAGAGGCTTCAGCGCGTAGATATATAGTTAAAGTTTCCGCTGTGTGTTATTCTGTAGTAGTTCTTGCATTGTATATTAGACAGAAATGTTATAACTATCTAAATTGAGATGTATAGTTGTGTACTCTGATGTATATGATACTACGTATATGTTCTATATTATATTTCATTCGTTCCGCTATGAGATTCATGATGTGTTGTTGTTCTTTCTTCTCTTTCTTTTCTTCTTCTATCCCTTTCCTTCTGAATTAGTGATGCGATTTTCTGGTGATAGAAAGTCGGGTCGCTACAGTTTGTATCAGAGCATTAGGTTAAGTGAATACCTAGGCTATGGAGTGACGTCTATCTTGAGGGAGCGTACTTGTAATTTTATATATATATATTTATATATCTACCTAATCTGTTGGGTTATCTGTTCAGATTTTCCAACATAGGTTATAGAGGTAGATGAGGTAGGAGTGTGTGGAACACGACTACCATTAATGGTAGAGGCTCATATGTTGTGGTTGGAGGTGTATCTGTTGAGATTGTAGACCTAATATCGTCTCGAATAAGCTTTGTAGAATGGATTTCATTGATTCTAGAGGAAGTATTTTCAAGAATTGGAGTATATTCTTGGAGTGTAAGGTTGATTTTCTCTCGAGTGAGCAAGGATTTCCGAGAGTTGAATCTGTCAACTGAGCAGAAGCAGGTAATGGTATCTTGGTGACTTCAAGAAGGATAGCTGTGTGGTGAGATGCAGTATCCATAGATGGTTGAGAAGATGTTCTTTTGGAGCCAGTTTTAGGTGGTATTGAAGGAACATTGATGCCTACTGCAGGGAAGATCCGGATGTTTAGAAATTTGCTGGATCTCAAGTAAGGGTGTCTTATCTATTTTGAAGTATGAGGCTAAGGTCGATGAGTTATCTCATTTCGAACATGGTCTCATTTTTTTACTTGAGAAGATAAGTGGTTGGTGTTTGGTTTGGAGCCGAGTTTCTTGAGGAGATGTCTACTCGTCTCAAGGATTTTTGGTGAATTGGGCGATAATTTTGTGGTTAAGAATGATCTTTTGGCTTAGCGGCATCTTTAAAGTGAGGTTTGGAAATAGCAGTGTGGGTCCGTTTCTTCGATGACTCAGAAATCTTTGGGATTCTACTATCGGCAGTCCCGACAGTAGTGAAGGCTTATCCATTTCTTCGGGAGGCTCGGCAGAGTAGGATATTTGTTGGGAGTGATCTATCATTTTTTCTGGTAGATAAGCCATTCTGGAAGAATTGATCTCGATTAGGAAAAGCTGTTCTAGTAGGTGAAGATAGTTCTTTGGAATCTGAACTAAGTAAGATCGCAAAAGTGACTTGCGATGAGTTTGGGAATCTTTGAGTAATCTTTGGTTGGGAATTGAGGCATCTCAAGTAGAGGTGAAAGCTATGAAGGTAGTCGGAGATTCTCTAGATGCTTTTGAAGAAATCAGGAGTTTACCCGAATCAAAGATTGAGTTTTCTTATCAACTTGAAATTCCAGAAGTAGTTTTGATGATTCAACCATGTAATGGGATGACTCTTGGAGCGAGAAGAGTTTGATGAGGCAGCTCAGGATTCATTGGAGAAGAATTGACCATCTAGTTTTAGTTATGGTTTTGTTGGGATGTTTTGACCAAGGGGAATGGTCACTAAGATTTTATGAGTCAGGTGAACAATGTATGGAGAAATATTTGTGCTCGTGTTCTTCGATAGAATTCTCATCTACTCCAGATCAAAGTTGTGCAGCGGAAGCGAGATAGCAGTTGTTCTAGAGGGGGCCAACCGGGAATTGCAGTTTTCTTGGATTAGAAAATTTCTACTGGAAATTCAAGTATGAAGGAATTTTATGGATTTGGAAGGTAAGGTTGTCAGGTGAAACTGTTTGGCTATTCCAGATAAGAGATGAAGGTTTGTAGTCCACTGATGTTTGTGGAATAGAGTTGTGTATTGGATTTCAGCAAATATTTGAGAGAGTCATTTTGTTGAGTAGGATCTGGAAATTGGTTTGATCTTAGTCTTGTTTGTTTCATGAAGTAATCAGCAAGAGTTAAGCTGTTCAGGATTATTGGAGGTGACTCAGAGCATCAGAAGAGTTGTGCAGTTAAGAATTAAGGAGATTTGGAATATGAAGTGGATTTTGGATATTGTTTTAGTTTTATCCGATCAATAGAGATATAAGACTGGGTAAAACTGGAGGGCTAGCTCCGAAAGTATTTTGATTTTTCCTGTGTTCTCTGGAGATTAGATTTGGATCTACAGGATTGAATTGCCAGTTCAGATAATTGGAATTCATTGTATTTCACATATCTCTGAGGAATATGTGTATGATTCTTCGACTGATAGAATCAGCAGTTCTGAAGGATCTAGTAGTTGTGCTGATTTTGAGTTTGTTCAGATTTGTAGATCAGATGAGGGAGTTCTTGGTTACAGTAGTATAGTTACTTAAGGTTCTGTAGAGCGAGTATTCCAGTATAGGTACCTGGAAAACTCTAGATAATATTAGGAAGTTCTATCCAGAATTTTGTCTAGATAGATAAAATTGTTTGTTTGAATTGGTTGCTATGGTTGATTGTGTGATTGCTGTTTGAAAATTTAAATTCTTTAGCTGGGTTATTAAATTATCCTTGCTTTTAAATTTCGGGGATGAAATTCTTTTAAAGGAGGAGGAATGTGACGACCCGGAATTTTGAGCAATATCAATTTAATAATCTTTGATAATAATTAAATTGATTTGATCATTTTACATTATAAATTGACAAGTCAATTTTTTTTTAAAAGGCTAATAATAATAATTTAATATCTATCAAAAGTTTTCTTAACAATATAAATTTGGCAAGTTTAATTCTTTTTGAAAATTTATAATATTTTAATTTGGGTATGTTTATTTTGGCAATTTAATATTGGTAAGACTTATTTTTCAGAGGCTAATCAGAATATTTTCTATTTATATATACGTATTGATATATCTTGTAAATAGGAAGTTTTTAAGTAATAAAAGCTATCTACTCAAATTATAATATATATGAATATATATATTGTGATTTGAAGTCTGTTTTAAGATTTAATATGGTAATTGTCAAAATTTATGATAAAATGTTTTTCTATTTGAAATGTGTAGATATATTTGTATATATATTTGAAATAGGAATTTTACTAATTTGAATTTAATAAGTATTTGCAAACTTTAATAAATATATAATTTGTAATATGACATGTTAACTTGATTTAATGCCTTTGCAAATGATATTTGAGATTTAAAATCTCTATAACAAAGTTAATTTCTTATTTAATATAGATATATATATTTTAAGCTTTTGTTTAAATGAGATTTAAATTAAAGGTTCATTTGTTTAAATATTTCTTTCATTCTAATTTTATCATAAAATAAATTGTTTTAAAATTTTATATAAGGAGTTAAATTAAATTAAATTTTTAAACACATGTTATATGATTTGATCAAAAATATAAGTTATTTATAAATGCCTATATGAATTTGCTTTTGAAATATTTATTAAATTCTAAAGTTTATTTTTATAAGGTAAAAACATTTTATAATTATCTAAATATTACATAAATACATGTATATAGCTTAAATAGATTATTAAAAAAAGAAATAACATTCAAAGTGTTAATTAAACATTACATAACACTTGTTAACTTATTAACATTTGTTAATAACACTTATAAAAATTAAATGGTGTGTAAAGAAAAATGTAAATCATATACATATGTGTAAGATTCTTATAACATTAAAATGACAAATGCCATCTTTCAATAAAATAAAATTTAAGTGCAAAATTTAAAGAAGAAATTAATCTTCAGCAAACTTACTTTCTTCTTCCAGTAAAAATGCAAATCAAAAGCAAAGTTCAAAAATGAAAAAAAAAATCTGCAGAAAATTTGAAAACAAGAAAAAAGAAGATGATCTGAAATCATGAAGTCAGAAAACAAAGGAGTAAACTGGAAAATTCAACATTTATGCAATCAAGCAACAAGATTCAAGAATAAGCAAAAACTGGAATCAAGCAATTCATCAACTTGCAGTGAAAATTTCAGAACCTGGAAGTCAAGAATAGTTTCTGTTCTCTGCATTTTAAAGGGGAGTAAATGAAAATTTAAAAACAGTTTTAAATCTTAAATTCCATCTTATTCTTGTGCATGAAAAAAGTGATGATCTGTTTGGGTTTTTGAAATTAAGCAGATGCATGTTGAAATTGTGTATATAGATTGCCTGTATAAATAAAAAAATGTCACTGTGTTTATAACACAGCTTTCAAATTTCATAATAAAATTCACTAATTTTTTGATTTGAATTGGCCTATGAATTGCAAACAATAGTTGCTTAGAATCATGTCATCTTCCTTCTAAAAATAATTACAAGTTTTTAAAATGTATATTTAGTTCAAATTTTGAAAATTTACAGTAGAAATTAAATTGGGTTAAAATTGGATGATTTCAATTTCTAATTTTGATATCATAATTGGATTGTAAATAAGGAATCATGATTTTAGAAGCAGGAATCATGAATTTTAGATCAGAAATTTATGAGAATTTGGGTTTTGTTTGATATGGTCGATTTACGGCAAACGACGACAAGGTTGTGGACGAGGTTATGCACGAAAGTGAAGGAGAGGATGGGGATTATGGGAAAAATAATTTGAGGATTTACTAACGTTTGAGTTGGCCGTTAATGGATGGATTAGGGTTTAACACCCTGATTATGTCATCGCTGTTCAAATGGGATTCACGGTGTCTTTAGACAACCGGACGGGATCGCGTGCGTTGCCGTGGGATTAGGGGATCGTGATGAAGCTACGGCTAAGGTGGCGAGGTGTCTCGAAAAGGGGATGGTCGGCGGTTATCAATTTTTCTGGTCATAGTATTTTCGAGTTGATGGGTTCGATTGTCGAAATTTTCGATTTTCGAAAGAATCGTGGTTTCTGGGTCTTGCGAGTTGTTGTCGAGGTCATTCGTGACTTGGTGGAAGATAGCGTAGGGTTCGCCGTCGACCGGCGTGGTCGTGCACGTTGATGTGCACGACTGTGTGCAACTGGGGAATGGTTTTTGGGTAGAAGAAGAGGGAGAGGGGGAAACTCGAAGTTACCTTCGCGTACCTATTGATATTTCTCGACGCAGGGAAGGGGTTGGAGAGACTCAGGGTAAACGTGGGTTTCGCTCGGGTTTGTGTAGGTGATAGCACGGGTTTTGGTTGAGCTGGGTTTAGTTTGAAACAATAATGTTTTAAAAGGTTTTGAACAAAGAAAATATGATTTTTGAAGATAATTTAAGTTTTAAAACAAATTAAACAAGTTTATATATTAAAATATGGATGTTCTAAAAATAAAATAAGTGAATTTTTGAAATAAAGTTTATATTAAATTTTATTAAATAACTTTGAAAAGTTTAAAAATTTAAAAGCTTTAATGTGAATGTTTAAATTGTTTTAATCATATTTTATTTTTAATGTTATATTTTAAATTAAGGTTTAATGATTTAGATTTAGTAATCATTCATAATAAAGATTGTCTTAAGTAATTTAGAATTTTGATTAATTAAATATGAACAAATATATGAAGATAATTAAGATAATTAAATTATTTTTAAAAATCAAGTGTTATTGGTTAATATTAATAATTTAATTAAGATAATGGTTTACTTAATTTAGGATCTTTATAATATAAGAAGTTAAAAGAATCATTTAATTAATTTAAATGATTAATTAAATAATTAAATAAGTAATTAATTAGTGAATAATTTCAAGATAATCACTTTAGAGTTAATTAAGTATAATTACTTGGTGAAGTAATTAAGTGATTAATTACTGGAGGTAATTAATAAAAGAATGATTTTTTTGAACAAAGTAATTAGAGGTTAACTACTTTATGAAGTAATTAAGAGGATATAATTAAGGATTAATCACTTGGGTTATTAATTAAAGAATTAATTAATAAAATTAATTAAAGGTTTAAATTATTTGATTAATGGTTAATTAATAAAGGATTAAGGGTAATTAATTAAGTGATTAATTACTTGTTAAAGTAGTTAATTAAAGAGAAATTTAATTAATGAAAGCAATCATTAATTAATGGAAATAAATAATTAATTGTTAATTGATAATTAAAGAATAATTAATTTATAATTAAGTTTTAATTTCTAAATATAATTAAAAAGTAATTAATCAAATGTGATTAATTAAAAGTAATTAATTAAATATGATTAATTATAAATGATTAATTAAGTGTGATTAATTAAAGGAAATTAATCAAGAATAATTAATCATGTATGATTAATTAAAGGTGATTAATCAGGTGTGATTAATTAAAATATAATTAAGGAATAATTATCAGAATAATTTTAAAGGATAATTAATCAAATGTGGTTAACTGTAAAAGAGTAATTAAGAGATAATTACTTGGATAATTAAAGAAGTAATTAATCAAGATGATTAATTAAATTTGTAATTTAGGAATAATTACTTAAAGTAATTAAGAGGAAATTAAGCAAGGATGATTAATTCAAAGTGGATAATTAAGTGATGTTTATTAATTAATTTGTAATTAATTAGTGAATTGTAAGATGGAT
Source organism: Allium cepa (assembly GCA_030765085.1). Classification (NCBI taxonomy): domain Eukaryota; kingdom Viridiplantae; phylum Streptophyta; class Magnoliopsida; order Asparagales; family Amaryllidaceae; genus Allium; species Allium cepa. The sequence continues at coordinate 79,762,719 of CM060946.1, forward strand.
TGATAATAATCCAAGTGTTTATGTAAGGATTAATTTAATTAAGGATTAATTAAATTAATTAAGTTTGGACTAAACTTGTTAAGGATGATGAATGATTTGTTGATAAGTATCTTTGGATGAAGTAATGATATTGGATGATATTGAATGTCATTGATTGGTATGTGATGATATGAATGTGATATATCCGAGGTGTGATATATATGCTGCTTTGTGATATATATGGATGAATGTGATAATTGTGGATTATCTATCTGTGTGTTGTGAATCATCCATTTATGTTAAGTGATATTTCTGAATATCTATTGTTTAAATGGCTTAAGTACAACTTGGTTAAAATGGCGTTTCGATTCGGTGTGACCGGGATCGGGTTTCCATATTTGGATATCCGAAAACCATACCGATCCAAAATAAACGTTAGGTCGTAAATCCAAGTGGAGTGCAAGTGAAGACTCGAGGTGTAAGAACTATACGTCAGTATAACTCTGTGGGTGATTCCCTAATGAGTTTGACGGAATAGTGCTTACAGGCTCGAGATGGTGATTCAAAGTGCAAGGGCTATGGTCGTTGACTCTGAGGGTGATTCCAAAAATGAGTGCAACGAGATAGTGTCTTCGGTTTCGTTCGAACCCGGAGCGGACTTGTATGGATTGAATGCTTTCAGAAACATCGTCAGGTGGACGATGAGCATTCTAAGATAGTTGTGTTCTATAAAGGTAATCACAGCCTCAAGCCTTATCAACCGGGAATGGCTAAAACAGGGGAGGTGCAGCAAGGCTTCGTAGGTAGCTCCCACTGGAGAGCGAGATTTACCCCTGTCTAGAAGTCCCTTTATATTCGGCTGTGTGGGGCGGTTGATTGCAACAACTGCCGAGGTTGTCTTGTTCGGAGCTGTTCAGTAAGGAACGGTTCCGGCCTTGTGTTGCAGGGGAGTTAGGGTGGCTCCTCGGTACGGTGATCTAGGCCACGTACTGTGACGGGCGGTACCCCAGTAGCCCTGCCATGTTGGAAACCCATTTTTCCTACGAGATCCTACGGTTTTGTTTATATTACCCACTTTTGTGGCTAGTAGCTGGAATTTAATAAATGTAACAATTTCGGCTATTTCATATTTACATGAAAACCCTAGACACTATTATAATATCACTGGATTTCCTATCAAATGTTTTGGTTAGCATAAGGTAAAAACTTTTCCATGTTTATGTGTGGGAAGTCTTACGTGATACCTTTTCTTTTCAAAGGATTTTCTAAAGTTAAGCAATTTTAAACCGTTTACTCACACCAGACCCCTGTCCGACCCGAGTGTTTATTTTCTGTTTTATTAAACTCTTGGGTACTCATATTTTGTATGAGTAGTCAAGTGATTCAGGGTTTCCCTGACGAATTCTGGAGGAGCTTTGGAGAAGGAGGCTTCAGCGTGTAGATATATAGTTAAAGTTTCCGCTGTGTGTTATTCTGTATAGTAGTTCTTGTATTGTATATTAGACAGAAATGTTACAACTGTCTAAATTGAGATGTATAGTTGTGTACTCCGATGTATATGATACTATGTATATGTTCTATATTATATTTCATTCGTTCCGCTATGAGATTCATGATGTATTGTTGTTCTTTCTTATCTTTCTTTTCTTCTTCTATCCCTTTCTTTCTTAATTAGTGATGCGATTTTCTGGTGATAGAAAGTCGGGTCGCTACAATCCTACTTCTAAGGATCCTCCAACTACTAGTTCTGCTTCATCTTAATCTTTTTCTTGTAATCCCAAGAAGAGAAAACCCCACTTTCACCATTGGAAGAGGAATCAGAACAAGACTCCAGGGTTGGGATCATCTTCTTTATCTCAAAGGCAGTCTGTCGACCTATCTGCCATTACTTGTTTCAAATGTAATCAAAAGGGACACTATGCCAATAGTTGTCCTACTTTGGGTGGTGCTGCTGTTCCTCCTCCCGTTCAGCTGAACATGCATAATCTCTGTCACATTTGTCTACAGCCTGACCATTTCAAGAAGGACTGCCCTAATCAGTAGAAGGGCCAGCCCTCGGGTATTTTTGCTGTTACCTCTGCATCTTCGCCAGCTCCACCTCCTGCACCTGTTCCTGCACCTGCTCCTAGTGACAACCAAGGTATGTTTCAGGGTACTTTTTCTCTATTTAATTTTCCTATTCGTGTTCTGTTTGATACTGGAGCTTCCAATAGCTTTATTTCTATGGATATTTATGATAAATTTGAGCATCTCCTTCCTCTTAAATATGCTGATGAGCTTTTGTGTGTTCAAATCCTATTAGGGGTCCGCAAACCTTAATAGGATTTGTAACCAAGTGAAACTGCTCTATTTTGATCACCGTTTCAGTGGTGATTTCTATGTTCTTTGTTTTGATGCTTTTGATATATTACTTGGGGCTGATTGGCTGAAGGGGCATGATGCCGTTATCTCTTTTAAACCCGAACTGTTTCTCTTGTGGATAATTTTTGTAATTCTTTGGTGATTCAGCGTTGCTTGCCTCAGGATTATGCCGACTGTTTTATTTATTCTCGTGACTCTTCTCCGGATGATCTTGATTCTACTCCTATGGTTAGACTATATCCCGACGTATTTGGTGAAGTTACCTTTTTACCTCCTAAGCGGGAAATTGAATTTTGTATTGATCTTATTCTTAGAGCTCGACCTGTAGTTCTTCCTCCTAGAAGGATGGCACCCGTGAGAAGGTTGAGTTAAGGAAGCAAATTGAGGACTTGTTCTCTAAGGGCCTGATCAGACCTAGCCATTCAGAATGGGAAGTAGCGGTGGTTTTCGTCGCTGAGTCCGATGGTTCTTTGAGGATGTGTGTTGATTATAGGGAGCTGAACAAGCTCGCAATGAGGAACAGATATTCTATGCCTCGCATCAATGATATATTTGAGCAGCTCCATGGAGCTATTGTTTTCTCTCAGCTGGATCTTGCCATAGGTTTTCACCAACTCGGAGTTGCTGAGGAAAGTATTGCCAAGATTGTTTTCGGTACTAAGAATGGTTTTTATGAGTGGTTAATTATGCCTTTAGGTTTGACCAATGCTCCTGCTTTCTTTGTTGATTTGATGAATCATGTTTTTCGAGATGTGCTTAATAAATTTGTTCTGGTCTTTGTTGATGATATTATAGTTTTCTCTAAATCTGAGGAAGAGCATAAATCCCATTTGATCTTTGTTCTAGGGACTCTTAGGAGTCATCAGTTGAAAGCTAAATTCTCGAAATGCCATTTCTGGAAAGATGAAGTCCAGTTTCTTAGGCATACTGTTTCTAGTGATGGTGTTTCTGTTGATCTAGTCAAGACCGCTGCGATCAATGTAAGGCTCTCTTTTCTTCTCTTTTATAATTTCACTCTCTACCTTTTTTGTGGTCCTTATTTCTCCCTATTCTGTTACAGGATTGGGAAACCAGTAGGACTCCAACTGATATTCGCAGTTTTCTAGGCCTTTCCAGTTACTATCGGAGATTCATTGAGAACTTTTCTCGGATTTCTGCACCTCTCACTTCTTTAACTCGAAAGAATGCTAAGTATATATGGTGTGATAGGTGTGAAGCTGCATTCAATGAGTTGAAGTGTAGGCTTACTTCTACACCAGTGCTTACCGTTCCGAATGGAAATGAGGGATTAACGGTATATACTGATGCTTGTCGTGAGGGTTTGGGAGCTATTCTGATGCAAGATAGGAAGGTGATTGCTTATGCCAGTCGCCAGCTGAAGACCGATGAGGCCAATTATGCAGCTCATGATCTGGAATTTCTTTATGTTGTCTTTGCTTTGAAACTTTGGAGGCATCATCTTTTGGGTGCTAAATTTGAACTCTTTACTGATCATCAGTCTTTGAAATATATCTTCACCCAAAAGGATTTGAATCTACGTCAGATTAGGTGGCTTGAGTTTCTCGCTTCTTATGATCTTGACATTAGCTATACCCTTGGGAAAGCTAATGTTGTGGCTGATGCTTTGAGTCGGAAGAAAGCCTTGTTGTGTCAGCTTGTTGTTTCTTCTTCTCCTCTTTTGGATCGTATCATTGCTAAGCAGGATGAGGATGAGATGCTTAGGCATATGAAGGAGAGTGTGTGTAGTAGTAGAGTTGGTGGAAGCAGTCTTGATGGTAGTGGAGCTCAGATCGATGATAGAGGCATTTTGAGGATTAATAATCGGATTTGTGTCCCGAATGTTGATGGATTGAGGAAGGAGTTACTTCAGAAACATCGTAGATCCAGACTATCTATTCATCCTGGTGTTACGAAGATGTATCCGGATATGAAGAAGCTTTATTGGTGGAGAGGTATGAAGTGAGATATCTCTATCTTTGTTAGTAGGTGTGCGAGTTGTCAGGAAGTCAAGGCAGATCATCCGAAGACCCCTAGTTTGTTGCAGCCCCTTGAGGTTCCCAATTGGAAATGGGAACAGGTTTCCATGGATTTTTTTGATGGATTACCGAGGACTAGGAAGGGGAATGAGAGAATCTGGGTTATTATGGATAGACTGACCAAGTGCTCTCATTTTATTCCGATCAAGTCTATCCATTTTGCTTATAGTTTGTCTAAGATCTATGTGAGGGAGATTGTTCATCTTCATGGAGTTCCTATCAGCATTGTTTGTGATCCTGATCCTATCTTTACCAGCCAGTTTTAGAAAGCTTTTCTGGAATCTTTGGGTACTTATTTGAATCTGAGCACTGCTTACCATCCACAGACCGACGATGAAATGGAAAGAGTGAATCAGATTCTAGAAGATCTTCTTCGTGCTTGTGTCCCTGATTATGGAGGATCTTGGGACGATCATCTACATCTTGTTGAATTCACCTATAACAATAGTTATCAGGTATAATTTCAACCTTCTATTTTAGCTTATCTTTAGCCTTTATCTATCTCATTTTATCTTTTATCCAGGCTAGCATTGAGATGTCTTAGGTTGCTGCTCTTTACGGAAGACCTTGTTGATCTCCATCTTGCTGGATTGAATCCGGTAATCGTTTGGTTCTTGGTCCTGAGATAATCTTGAAAACTTCGGAGAAGAAGGAGGAGATTAAGAGGAAGTTGAGGATTGCTCAGGATAGGCAGAAGAAGTATGCTGATCGTCATAGGAGGAGTTTGGAGTTTACTGTTGGTGATCAGGTTTTTGTTAAGGTCTCTCCCTTAGGGAATGTGGTTTTTTTGGTCATAGAAGGAAGCTTGCTCCTAGATTCATCGGTCCTTTCCGCATTGTGGAAAGAGTTGGTTCTTTAGCTTATCGTCTGGATTTGCCCGAGAAGTTTTCTGGAGTGCATAGTGTATTATATGTATTGCATCTTCGTCGGTATCTGCATGACCCATCTCTAATTGTCCAGCCTTCTGCTCTTGATAGTTTGGATACCGAGTCTAATCTGACTGTTGAGAGGAAGCCACTTATCGTCGATCGAGGTACGAAGCAGCTAAGAAGAAAATCAGTCAACCTGGTCAAAGTGTAGTGGAGCACTGATGATCAGGATTGTACCTAGGAGACGGAGGAGAGCATATGTGCTTCAAATCTGGAATTGTTTGTTTCAGGTACTTTTGCTTTGCTATCTTATCTTTCTTTGTTTTCCTTATTTCGTTCCTTTCCGAGGATGAAAAGTTTTGAATGGTGGATAGTGTAACCCAAAAATTTGTAAATATTTTAAATTTAATTTATTTAAAAATTTTGATTTTTAATCATTAGAATTTGAATTTTCCAGTGTATTTTTGGATATGTTTGCAATTTATCTTCCAAATAGGATAAAATAAATAATTTTTGAAAATCTTATATTTTGGTCAAACTTTGACTTTTATTTGAAAACCTGAAAATTTTAAATTTTAAATTCTAATCTTTTTCCTTGAAACTGTATTTTATTCTGAAGTTCGTGCTACTTTTCGTAAAATTCCGTTTTGTACTTCTAAAATTTGATAACTTTCAACGTTTTACACGCGTTTATTTTCCATATTTTAGTTGTTATTTTCTTTTTTCTATTTCCTATGTTCATTTCTATTTTTATTTTTATTTTCTATTTTCCATTTTGTTTGGACTTTTAATGTGATTTTATTGGATTTTTATTTGAATTTTGGCTTGGAAATTCCAGGGGACATAAGTTTCTTTTTATTAAATAGGAAATAAATCCCCTTCATTTCACTAGCCGTTCAAACATTGATACCAAGTCGTTTCTTTCAATTGATTAGCCGTGAAAACTCCTCAATTAGTTAGCAATTCACGTACAAATATTTCCCAAACATTTCCTTCCTCATTTATCTATCCTGATTGAAAGAAAATTACAGTAAGTTTCTATGGCTTCCTCTTCTTCTTTTTTTTTACTTTTTTTTTTCTATCTGCAAGCTCGACCACTCCACCTATTTGCCGACCACCATCTCCTCACCACCTCAATCATGATCGGCCACCACTCTACATCAACCACCCCATGACATGTTTGTGCCTTAGATCTAGATCCATCACCAAAAGCAACACAAAATCCAACATAAGCCTATTTAATCACCACCTCCTATGCTATCTGCCACGGCCTCCGTTATTCCTCCGCCATATGTTGCCTTGCCAACCATACTTCATTACCTACCATGCTATGTTGATTACTAGACCCAAATATGCACCATAGCCGAGCCATTTAGACCATAGGGCCGAGCTTATGTGTGAACCAAACCCCTTTTTTGCCTTGACTTTTTGAATTCCATGGTTGTAACCTACCACTTTTCCACTTCCTCAAGCCTTAGCCGTGTGTATTTGATCCATAGCCAAGCCTAGTTGCCTTTAAAATGTCATGGCCAAGCACTCTTATGTTTAAAAGCATGTTTATGTCATTTTATTTCACTAGTTTTCATTGTTTTAATTTATTTTGTTGTGTTGAAAACATATATTTATAGTTGTTATATTTATTTGTTTCCAAGATTTGGATTTGGGTGCCACTTCTCTTTGAATCTAGTGCATGCTTGTTGTGCCTTTCTATGTTTGTTGTGTGTCTTTACTTTATAATCTCTAGCTTCAAAAAGGTGAGTTTATCACTCTCGACATCCATACTTACATAACTGTGAAACGATGACAAGTGAATATGTAATGATTGACATACTATGTTCATATATGCATGTGATCTGTTTATATGATGTATAACCTGATTTTATACCTGTTACATCATCTGTTATAATATTATATGCTATACTGTTATTTTATTTTATGTATCTCACACTGCAAGTTCCCTTATCACTATGGGTTAAAATGATACATACCCGAACGGACTTTAGAATAAGGAAAAATCATTAGGGCTGAAATGATGGCTCGAGTGATTTTTACTGTATTTGATTTACTTGTGATTGTGGGTTTGAAATGATAGAACCTAGATTTTTCTTTTTTAAATTACGGATTGAAATGATATATTATCTGTATCACTTGACCTAGGTTAGAAAATATTATACAAACCCATGGTTAATTATAAATTTTCTGAAATTTATGAGTATTTTTAAATGCAAAAATATGACATTTTAACTTAAATTGGATTTAAATAATTTAAATGAATTTATAGTGATTTTTCTATAAGTTAAAATGTATTAAGAATTAAATGGAAAGGTGTATTTTAAAAATATGACTAACTTAGAAATGTGAAATTTGGCTTTAATTGGAAAATTTAAGTTAAGTAATTGAATGGAAATTTTATTTTATTTATGAAATGAGTATTTTAAAATAAAGTATTAAGTTAATTATTAAAAATAAAAAGTTGAGAAAATAGTTTGCTTTTGACTTAATAAGTGAATTATGTTTAAATTGGATATTTATTTATTAATGTTTATTTTATTGAATCATAAGTTAAATGATATCCAAATGAATATTTTTGAAGCGAAAAATATGATTTTTATAAGTTAAAATGGCTAAAATTAAAGTTTTAATATTTTTGAAATTTTATATTTAATCTGGAATTAGTATTGGTAGCATTTCAGAAATGCTATGGTTTTTAAGACAGCATTTATTTAGTGCTATCATTTCTGAAAATAAACTAAGCTCTAGAATAATAAAGAGCTACTGCAGCTCTTTGTAAGTGCGGTTCTTGCTGAAACTAAACTATATTTTGAAATAAATAAATAGCTACTGTAGCACTTTGTAAGTGCTGTGTTGCTGAAAGTAAAATGTTTTGAATAACTAAATAGCTACTGTAGCACTTGGTAAGTGCTATTGTTGATGAAATGAAACTGAACTATTTTAAATTACTAATACCTACTGTAGCACTTTGTAAGTGCTGCTGTTTCGGAAACTGAGCTGTTTTGAAATAACTAAACACCTACCGTAGCACTTTATAAGTGCCGCTATTTTTGAATTTGACAATGTTTTTGAAATATATCTACCGTAACATTATAAGTCTTGGTTGAAATTTACAATGTTTTGGAAATTTTATAATTGAATGAACGAACTTAGAAATGTTACAACTATGAAATGAATATTATTTGATATTGAATTTAAGTGGCTTAAATGAATATGTTTTGAAGTGAAATATAAACCATTTTTGAAATTTATAACCACGGGTTATAATAACGATTGGTTGGCAAAGAGACTAGGATCGGATATGGGCATACTCTCTATCAATACCGAAAATCCCTTTAACAACCGTGTGCGCGGTGGAGATTCCAGAATGAAGTAGGATGGTGGCAATGTCCTTTGAGGTATGGACATGGACCCGACTCCCGTGAGTTGGCATATGGTGGCTAAAATAGGAGCGATTCCGGGCCAAGGAGGTAGCTCCTCTTATCGGACACACTTCTTTGATACCATTCTATTACTTTGTGATTGATTGGGGTACCCTTTGATTTTGGGAGTGTGGCTCGAGGTGGGCGGTAGTGCCTGATATGCGTTACCACCAATACGGATGCGTAATTGGTATATCTACCGTGGCATTTCCTCGTTGTGCCGTGTCACTAACCCTAGCACGCCTTATACGATTTTGGTTTTGTACCATACCTATGGAGTGCCCTCTGACGACGTCCGGTAAGGGGGAGATTATGGTACTGTATGGATTATGGGAATATATTAAATGTGTTAAGGGGGATATTAGGCCTTAACGCTATTTTCAAGTATATTATACTTTACTTCTAGACATTATTATAATAGTGTATATTACTACACAGTAAATAGTTTAACAGATCCTTAGAAGATGGGCGGTCCCAAGCATCCTTTAAGTTACTTGTGCATTTATATTACAGTTCACTTGAGTTGGTTTACATTGTATAAGTATGTATGTCCTAACTCGAGTGTTTGTGTTTTTCTTTACGCTCGGGTCAGCCTAAATATTACAGGTTGGATCTATCTTCTAGAAGCTAGAGATTTGTGGAGATTATCTGCTTATCTAGTTTTATCTATTTCAGTTTAGTCATTCTATTTTAGCTTATGTATTAGAGACTTATGTATTTGGGATTTCTACTATGTTTATTTTAGAACTGTATTTGTTTTTCTAACTACGTATTTTGTGCTTGTTTGAGACTGAGTCGGTAGTGGCATGAACCACTATGGTTATTTTCATTTCCGCTGCAAGTATTCTGATATTCTGTGTCTGTGATTGATTTTATTTTCTCCAACTTTTATTACAATCTATTGTTTTGAGCTATTCAAGTTTGACATATTTTGGTTTTATTGTCGAATTTCAATGGTGCAAAATAGTGGGTCGTTACGATATACCTTATAGGAGTAGCCTTCATATTGTTTTGATTCTATTCACGAGAAGAAATCCATTCTTAGGCACAGTTATCTGTAGATTTCCATAGGCAGTTCCATGCGGGACCTTATCCTTAGTTAAGAAGAGGGACGATGAAAGCTTATGCAAATTCATTAAATGCTTCAAGGAAGAAGCAATGCGAATTAAGGTCACTGGTAAGGAAGCATTATTGATGTCATCCCATTTTTAAATAAGAGGAAATGTGGACATATGAGATAAAAACAATGGAAAACCATGTAAAAGTATAAACGACTACTATAAAAGAGCTAATGGGTGCATATATATTGAAGAGGCAATAGCCGCTGGGAGGAATGTCTATTAAAAAGATTACATCAGCAAACAATGATAGAAAGCGAGGGGGAGGTATATACAAAAAAAAAAAACGCTGCAAAAAGGCAAAGAGAATTTAATTTTATGCAAAAGCCTTACTTACTCATACTCCGGGCTAGATCTATGAACTGACTAGAACAGAATAAGTATACAATGTCCTAAATAAAGGGAAGAATTGAACTAAATAAAGGTAGGGCGTGTTGCAAGTTCCACCAAGTGAACGAGCGCTATACAGATAACTGTCGCCATTTGAAGAATGTAATTGAAAGGCTCCATCTGAAAGTTATCTGGAAATGTCCCAAAAAGACACTCTAATTTGTCCTACGTAGAACAAGTCAGCTGATTGATCTGATGGGAATTCCTAATATCCTTATAGCTTGTATTCATTGGTGACCCCTCCTAGCATGTCAAAGCAAAAAGGCACAGAAGTATGTGCAGGAAGCTCATAATTAATAATAAACATTGTTTCGCATCAAGGAAGCTAAGATTGGATATCATTGCTTCTGCAGACTTGGTTAGGGTCATATTCCCACATCAAGATCCCCTAGATATATCAGTGCAAATATCCAACTGCACAATGAAGAAAGTTTTTGTTAGATTCTGGGAGCTCCATGGATGTTATCTTCGAAATAGCATATGACAGAATAAGACTTCCAACTGCGATCTTGAAACCAAGCCCAAAGTCAATATATAGCTTCAACAATATAACATCCGTCCTAGTAGGAATGATGCAATTTCTTCTCACCGTGTTAGCTGCACCACTGCCTAAATCTATTTACATGGGCTTCCTCATTATAAATCAATAGTTTCCACGCAAGTGCTTTCTAAGAAGACCCATGTTAATAGAGGTATGAGTGGTTATCTCTAGAAAGATTTGCTTATGTTTCACACCTCTATAAGAATTGGAAAGGTGAGTGGAGAGTAGTTATTACTAGGGAATTACATAATGTAATCTTGAATCCTAGCAATAAAAGTGTTCGAATTATACTATAATGTCCTTTGATTTATAAAAATGTAAAGAGTCTAGTTCACAGAACTACATTAGAACAAAGTTCCAAAGCAATTATTGAAATAGGTCATATCACGACCATAATACTTGAAAGAAAGGCTAAAAGATATTATTTGCATATATTTGGAAAAGATGTGTAAAATTCCATTTTCTCACAGTCTCTGTTGCATACCACATCACTTTGAAAGGATAAAGTCTCGTCCAAAACCCCAAGGAATAGAAGACGAAGTGGATGCTCGCTTGGGATTGAAAAATAAGGACTAGAGTCAGTGGATGATTTGGAGAGCATTGAAATAGGTCCTTTAGACTTAACCAAAGTTATGAAGAGAAGAAAAAATTTATGAGCTAAACGGCGTGCCAAATTAGTCATTTTCCTAAAGAAATCCCACGATGTCTTCTCTTAGACCTATTCACATGTGAAAGGTGTCGACCCCATGATAATCTATCATTCTCTAAATATAGATCCCAATGCACATAAAATTAGGAAAAAGAGGTTTACCTTAGACAAGGAGAGATACGAAGACCTACATAAAGAAATCAAGAAACTAAAGGAAAATAGATTAATTAAAGAAATGTACTACCAGAAGTGGATTACAAATCCAGTTCTGGTGAAAAACTCCAACGGAAAGTGGAGGACTTGCATATACTTCATTAATCTCAACAGAGCCTGTCCAAAAGATAGCTTTCCATTACCACGAATCGATCAGTTGGTCGATGCAACCAACGGGCACGAGTTACTGACCTTCATGGACACATATTTCAAATATAATACAATATCCCTGTTCGAACCAAATTAAGAACATATGAGATGATGTCAATCGAATTGAAGAATGCCTGGGAAACATATTAGTGGTTAGCTAACATGATGTTTAAAGACTAAATTGGTAAGAATGTCGAAGTTAACGTTGATGGCATATTAGTCAAGTTTAATCTTCTTCAACCCATGTACAAGATTTAGAGGAAACCTTCGTCACCTTAAGGAAGTACGGGATAAAGTTAAATCCCTTGAAGTGTACATTTGCAATCCAATTAAGAAAGTTTTTCGGATATATTATGAGTGCTAGAGGAATAGAAGTCAACCCAAAAAAGATTGAAGCTGTTTGGAAAATGGGGATCCTAACGAAGCCAAATGACATAATGAGATTGAATAAGGAAGTAGAAGCTCTGAGAAGATTTATTTATAAGGCCATAAACAATTGTATTCCTTTCTTTGATCAAGTAAGAAAGATAAGGATTTTTGAGTGGACGAAAGAGAGTAAGGTAGCTTTTGAGGTATTAAAAAACCATCTGGCCAAATTCATTATACTTCCAAAATCGATCCCAAGTGAGGATCTATTTGCATACTTAACTATAACAAACTAGGCTATGAGTGCATAGTAGTTCGAGAAGAAGCAAGTATACAAAAACTAATATACTTCACCAGCAAGCACTTAAGTAGAGTTGAACAAAACTATTCCATGATAGAGACTCTTGCTTAAAATTTACTGTTTACAGCATGAAAGCTGGGGCCATATTTCCAAATGCATCCCATTAAAGTGCAAACAGAAAAACACTAAAGCAGATAATGCAAAAGCCCGAAAATCAGGCTGCCTTTTAAATTGGGTCATCTAACTGAGTCAATATGGTATCTTCTATTCCCATGCAGTGCCATCAAAGATCAGGATTTAATTGATTTTATTGTGAAACGTACTATCCCAACAATGCCGTCGAGCAATGAAACCGTGAATTAATCGCAAATTAGGAAACTTTATGTAGATGGGCCATGAAATAAGCAAGGGGCAGGAATAGGATATGTGCTCATTACCTTTGATAAGAAAAAGCTATATAGGACAGTCCAGCTAGAATTCAAAGCCACAAATAAAATTGCGCAATATGAAGCACTTATTGCTAGGCTAAAAATGGCATAATTAATGAAAGTAACTCACATTAAAATTCGCAGCGATTCATAATTCTTGTAAATCAAGTACATGGAAGTTACCAAGCCAAGGAACCCACTCTCATCGAATATGTGGAGTTGTCCAAGAAGTTGTTAGCCCAGTTTAAGCAGTTTGATATAGAGCAAATCCTTATAGAGAATTCTTCCATAGATTCCTTGGCCAAGTTGGCAAGTACTAAGGTTGTGCAAGAAAAAAATCAGTCCCTGTAGGACACTTGGCTGAACCATGTGTTCTAAAACGCAATAGATTCTAGTGCTAACACGAGCCCAATGAGAAAGTCACTAGGAGTATGTAGATCAAGGAGAAGAAGGTGGGATGCAAAGTGATCATGCCCCATCAATGATAAAACAACAAGAAATAGAATCATGGATGAGTCCCATCAGACTCGTCCTACTAGAAGGAACCTTGCCAGCAGATAGAAATGCAGCAAGGAAAATAAGGTATCAGGCTACTTACTTTACATTCTTTGATGGAATACTTTACAAGAGGGGATAATTGACTCCCTATCTAAGATGTGTATGTATGAGAAAGTGCCATGAGATAATTTTGTGAGGGATACTATGGAGATCAATAGAGGGGGCAAAATTATCCAAAAAGATATTAAGATAAGGATATTTCTAGCCAACCGCATTAGTCAATACGTTAGTGTTTGTTTGAAGATGTGAGAAGTGCGAGAGGTTTGATTGTGTCTTGAGCCAGCCATCACATGAACTGACCCCTGTGACCAACCCTAGGCCATTGGACATATGGGGAATCGATTTGATAGGACCTCTTCGATCTCAAATGGAGGTATTAGGTTCACAGTAGTGGTTGTAGATTACTTTACCAAATGGGTAGAAGCTGAGCCTCTAGCAACATAACTTCTGAGAAGATAGTCACTTTTATTGTCATAATAATGATCACATTGTTTGGGATCACCATAAGATCTCCAATAATGGAACATAGCTCGAGAGCAAGGATTTCTCTGATCTGTGTGAGAAAAATGGCATCATTAAAAGTTTCTCCTTAGTGTATCACTCATAAGCTAACAAACAAGTCAAAGCAGCAACTAAATTAATAAAGTAGTTGCTAAAGAAAAGACTTGCAAAGGCCAAAGGAAAATATGTGAAGCAGCTGCCTCTGATTTTATGGGCATATAGAGCATCCAGTAGATCCCCTACTAGGCATCCCGCCATTTTATTTAACATATGGTTATGAGGCTATGTTACTAGTAGAGGAGCATATACCTACACATTGGCGATTATCATATATGGAAGAAGAGAAATCACTCCTAAAAGAAGCCGCATTGAACTTCATATAGGAAAGAAGAGATTAGGTGACAACCAGGTCTGTAGTTTAGAAGTAGAGAATTCCACAAGGGAGATCTAGTACTATGGAGAATACTGGCTAAGAAAAATGATTAAACGAAAGGAATGCTTGGACCACATTTGGATGAATCTTTGGTAGTTGCGAAGACATTCTTGGATGGGGCATACCGTCTATCCAGACCAGATAAGAATTTGATTCAAGTACATGAAACTCCAAGAATCTCCGATTATATTTTTTTAACATTTCTTGTATCGAAATGTGATTGAAAAAAGTTCATCAAATACTAAACTAGATGTAGGGATATTGGACGGCCTGAACTTGTATTAAAATCCACTTGTTAATTGCATTTTCTTACAAAGTTACAATAAGGGCTATGACCCTGCAGCTTGGTTTTTCAGCTAAAACTTCATTGGATGTAGGGATATTACATTGCCTAAACTAGTATAAAAATCATGTTCATGAAATAAAAGGTTTTAAACATACGATCTGACTTTGTAGTTTGAACATAAAACATTTGCACCCCATGTGGGGCACAACAAGCGAAGTGTATAATAATAGAAAAAACCTGCATTCAGAACTGATACTGGTGATAGAAAAGGAAGGAAATTATTGTTACTTCATCCTTGTAACTTAGGGTGAGAAACTCATACTATAAGAAGAAAAATAAAATTTCATACAAAGTCTTCAAAGAGCTAAAAAAAGGTACACATCCTTCTTTCTAATACCATTATAGATTCTTGTTACAAATTATTGCACAATGCAAGATATATACACAGAAAACACCTTAGTCAGAGTCCAACCCCTCGTCTGTTATGAGCTTTCTTCTCTCTCGAGAAGAAGGACCGGTTCGAGACTGGGAAATATTAGTTATGACAATCAAGGAATGATCAAGCACCCCTATAATAGGAAGCCTCACATTATAGTTCGCATTGACCTAAGGATTGCCAACATCCCACTCCCTATAAATGTAGTTAGATCTACTGTATAGAAAACATGGACCTAACTTCAGCATGAAGTAGATGAATTCATCAACTGTGCTCTTCATAGCTATGTCATGCATAACATGGTTAACTTTTTCTTACTCAAGCTTCTCTGCTAACTCTGACTATGTTGCTATAAAAGCCCCAATCGCCAAAGAACGCAAACACGAAGGGATCATGGAAAGAGATAGCACATGGGGATCAAATTCGAGTATCTAGTCATCCAACTCATTAATTCGTTCAATAGCGACACATCATACTCGCTTTAAATCATCCAAAATTTCAACCTTGGCCATTTTGCATTTGGTCTTCGTTGCAAGCAGACCAAATAGTTTGTAGGTGATCGAGCAATCCTCAACCTTCACTTCTTTCTTAGAACCTCCAAATCTCTTTTCTTAAGAAATCTTCAACTTGTTAACTTTTTTCGATGATAACCCTTGATTTCCTTTCTCCACTAAAGTGCCACCTCTCTATCTAGTGTGGTGGGAGCATTTGGAACTAACCCGTGGGGAATGCACCGGGAAGGACCATCTTAGAAGATAATATGCCCTCTTCGGCTGGTCGATGAGGCATTTACTCGGATAGCTCTTTAACAGTTTACTCAAGTCTCTTAATGTTAGTTTCATAAATAACTCGAAAAAACCCCTCTACAATAAAAACTTCTCTATATCATTTATTTTTACATTTGCAGTATTTAGATCTAAGCATTGCTTGGTCATTTAATCATATTGCTTAAGTAAAGCTTATTTAGCATCAATCAATTCCTTCTCTAAGTCTCAGAGTTGCTTTTCCATTTACTCCCTTTCCAAGTCTAGAATGAGGAGTTTATTATCGACGGCTTCAAACCCTCCACCAACATCGTTACTTGCTACAATGACATTAACTAGGAATGGGTTAGATGTTGATAGAACATGGGTCTGCACACCACATAAAGGATAAAACAATCAATTAAATAAGTAAATGGGTATATTCAAATAAAAGGAAGTTTTATTAAAATAAACAATATTGTATAATATACACCAAGAGAAACACCATAGCTACCAATGGCTAAGTCTAACTCTAAACCATTAAGTGAGGGTGCCCTAAAGGAAGTAGTCCAATGTTTAACGAAGACCCCCACTTGTGCATTACTAGGTGTGCATCTCATTCATGAGTAACTCCTGTAATCCTGGATAAAATTCCTAAGATTCCTTCCTTAATTGGATAATGGACATTTCCAGCTCAACTTCTTTCTCATGAACCAAGGCTATGTTTCTTGATAAGCCCATCATAGCTTGCTTTTCAAAACACATAATATACACTTTCGGGTATCACCTAGATTATCTTTTTGGGTTACTTAACTAAAAGAGACTTATCATATTAACAATCCTTCCCTCAAAAGAAAAAGGTATTAATTCTAGTACACAACTATTCCAACATGAAACACCAAATCTACAATCACTGTAACATAAGAAGACGAAATACAAAAAAGCTTGTATTTCTTAATTAGCTATAAAACATTAGTCAAAAACCACCACAATAACAACATGAATGTATCAGAAATATCATTACAAAATTGCCCTAAAACCCTAGAGAATGACTAGGAAATAACAAAAAATTAGAGTTCAAATATTTACTTCAGCGGAGATGGAAAGGTCACAAGTTTGTTCGACTTTAGCACGCCATTCCAAATTATTTGAATCAATTTGAACAGCTAAGGAACCTGCCACACTTCTCTCCTCGACCCACAACCTATTTCTCTCAGGCAAATTTTCAATTGCAAGATTGACTAGAAATTCAAAGCTCACCTCTGTCTTCGAGTCATCGAGATGCTCCATTGAGAACTGTATATTAACTTGCGTAAATATATCTAGTAGAAAATGTTGTAAGTAAACATTCAGAACCTTTGATTATTTGGACTAGTTTCTTCTTTAATTGCTCCTCCTCTCTCTTCGCTATAACAAGAACATCCTTGGATCTTGTAGCACGAGCCTCAACTTCAAAATACTTCATTCATGTCATTGAGCTCCTTTCTTATTTTCCTTTGACCTTTTATGCCTAAGTTTAATTTCCCTCTTTAGCTTTTGAGCTTCCCCAAGGAAGTTAATCAATGCTTGCTTGGTAAATTTAATCCAACGATGCAGCTTTATGGGCAATGCATAGCCCTATGCGAAACGAACATGCGAATAAGTAATTGTGCGATACAGAAAAAAATTCTATCTTTACAAGTGAAATCAAAATATGACGTAAGGCAGTTTTCCATGAAGGCTTCGAAATACTTTGGCATTGGGATACTCTGTAACCTGAAGAAGCAATGAAGAAAAGGTAGCAGAGTCGAGGATCGAAATACCGTCGATCATGAGCCGCCCTATTTGTTTAGCTAAATAGAAATGACACTACTCTTTTGAAGGGGAAAGAAATGTTGAGAAGCAAGTAGTTATTGAGTGGAGGCACTGCAACAGAACAAAAGGAATTTCAGTAGGAAGAGGAGGAAGGGTAGAACCATCTATAGATAGCCCTTTTCTAGACCCAACCCTTTTCTTTTGGATAGTTTCTTAGGTTTGAATGCGTTTAAGAACTCAGACATATTACTCGCATAATTTAATTAAGGAAGCCTTCAAAAGATATATATAGCATCAAACAAAAGATAACTTCGAGAAAGGAGACCATTAAATAGGCACACACAAGAACATACATATACACTAACTCATGTACACTCACTAACTCATGTATGCTAATGCATTCATACAAATAACAAATATACCATGCGACACAAAGGTAGTGATATCGTATGCAAACACTGAAGGAGAAAAGTGATGACGTGAGTCGAGGAACCATAATTACACAATAACATTAAGTAAAAACGTTAGAACCTTTGTGAATATCTTTGTTTAGATTATGTTGATCCTATGAACTAAAAATGAATCTCATTCCCTATTGAGAAAGTAAAAGCGTTTAACTAAAAAAATAAAAAAAGGTAAAAGAGAAGGAAAGAATACACTAGCCAACACAACTTAAAAGTAATAAAAATAACAAAAAACAAAACGATAAAAGGGGTGATAACAATACGAGGAAATCTAAATGGAGGAATAAAACCATCACGATTAGAAACATAGGAAAATTGGTCCGCCTATCTTTGATTCTTGTGAAGAAACCAAAAAATGGATTTTAAGGCTTGAACATAAAAGAAATCATTGCAACCGGTAGCAGTGTGCTCACGAATCGAGTATAAAAACATTAGCTCATGACATGTAAGAGGGGCATTCAAGTGCTTACCATTAAGATAAAGGAGGACGTGAGCAGGCAATAAGAAACAGCAGACAATTGGATAAGGGACAAATTGATGGTAGCTAGACATTCCCTAATGATGGGATGTGGAGGGAGATAGAATTCATTTTGGTTGTGTCTGTTGTAATTGAAACAAATCCTTTAGGGGTATGTTATTACAGCTAGAGGAAATAAGAACCCTAAGAGCACTATCCCTAAACCTGAAATGGTACAAAATTCCATATGCTTGACTTTCTTCATAGATAGCCTAGTTCATTTCGATGAAAGAAGGTGAGCCATGACCCGAATGCTTGAAGGATTGTCTTAATCCATAAGCAAGTAAAAGAGAAAATAAAAATAATATAGGGATGTTGTTAGAGTCTCTAATAAAAGAAAAATGTATATACATAAAAAAAGAGGGAAGGGAATTGACTGATCAATCATGGTCATCAAATAAATCAATCTAACCAAGGATGAATCCAAAATACTAAACCAATCGAAAGGCCCATATAGAAATTTCCCCAAACATATGCAAGGCGTGGATAAAAAATGGAAAAGCATAAAAAAAGAGGAAGAAACAGGACCTAAAATGCGATTTGAATGATTTAAGAATCGAACCAATAAGCGCTGTGAAGAAACAAGGGGAAAAGCCACTATAGTCAAAAGTTAAAATTTATCGAGTGGGAAAAATAGAAATGAAGGGGAAGGAAGAATTTATATGGTTTATGATAAGAGAAATCACAACCCTACAAACTATAAAAGCACGATAAACAATGAACATTGGATCACAATAATGACGTCCCCAATTACACAAAAGATGACAAGTCCACACTTATACACATTAGTGTAGACTTACGGGACAAAATATTGCACTCAATTTTCTCCTGTAAATGTATACAACATAGATCAAAAAAAATGAGCACTGATAGAACTGCATAGCCAAAAGAAGAAATAAAAAGAGGAACTTATTGAAACTTCATCTACAACGTTTCATATTTTGACTCGACAACTATATTTGCAGGAACATCTTCAAGACCGGATTCAAAAAAAAAGCGTCATACTATTCATATATTTTGTTTTGAATCTTTGTCTAGAGTTAAAATGATGTTAAAATCTCTCCTTTGGATATATATGTCAACACGTGCACATACACACATGCATAGAGCATATTTGAATTTTTAGGTCAAATTCAGACGTTTGAATTAACCATTTCAGATGTCTGAATCTGAAATTAAATTAGATTTCACATACAATATTTAGATGTCTGAATTGGTATTCTCAAACGTCTGAATCAGGTCAAAAATGACCTATTTGCTTTTCGTTTGCACGTTAACAATTTCAGAAGTCTGAACTCTATTTTCAGACGTCTGAATTCCTACAATGGCTATATTTTTGAATAGACATTTCTCTTCCATAAAGAGATACAACTTTTTATCAATAGATATGTCCATATATTTTCATGATATCTATTCATGAACAATTGCACCTTTTTATACTCTATATAAACATGTTAGAATCATCAATTTTATTCGCCTAATCATAAACATGTTAGAATCATCAGTTTTATTCACCTAATCGATCTAACTCTTCCTATTCTTATACTACTTTGATTCTAACACTTTTGTGCATTCAAGTTCATACAAAATCATTCATTTACCTCCATATTCTTCACATACATACATACATACATAGATATACATACATACATACATACATACGTACGTACGTACGTACGTACATACATACATACATACATATATATATATATATCAAAAGGAGAAGATTATAGAAAGGTTGTACTATCAAGAGAAAAATCCGTGTTATCAAGAACACACTGTGTCAAATACTCTCTGTATAAGTTGAAGTCCTGTTCTGCTGTTCAGGCAAGTGAACTCCTCTTCGGCTATTGTGGCATCAAAATACTATTTCGTTGTTTAGGTGTTATAAACATGTTCCTCCAGGTTAAGTGAGGATTGTTATTAGTGAAATTCCAGAAGGAGTCTGGGACTGGACGTAGAACGGGAAGTTGAACCAGTATAAAAATTTCTGGTGTGCTTGTTTTGTTTTACTTATTTACTTTAATATAGTAACTTAGTTTATTTCCTCACTAGTTTAATATAATTCCATATAGCACGATCCACACTATCTTTTTCATTTGATATCAGAGCAAGGCATCTTATAACCGTTACAAAGTTATATGATATCTTGCTAATATGGAAAACGACACCAGCACTACCACTAACACTGTCACTAACATTAGTTTTATCGAAGGTCAATCTACTGCACGACCTCCTCTACTCAGAGGCATGAATTACAACAATTGGGCAACACGAATGCGTATTTATATGCAAGCCAGTAGTTTTGATGCATGAAATGTGTAACATCCCACCCTTTTGGACAATTTAAATCGACAATAAACCACACATGTCAACTAAAATCATTCAAAATGTAAGACTGTTAATGGGGTAAATAAGAAAATAATAGAAAAGAAGGAAAGATAAAACACAGAATCTCACAGCGGAATGACAAAATATAAAAATCAAATAAACAGTTCATGAAGCTGTTTTACAAATAACATTTGATTACACCTTTACAATACAAATCAGAGTTATACATACAGTAGAAATAAATATATAATGCAGCGGAACACATGATGTAGTGGAATAATTAATAATAAATAGTAGACTCGTCTCCATCTTCATCCTCCAAAATATAATGGTCTTCAATACACTAAAAAAACTCAGACTGACCCGAGCGTAATAAAAAGACAAAACATTCGAGTCAGGACTAAAAGATCTTATGTAAGTCAAATCAAATTAAGTAGAATAGAAATATTACTATAATGGATTCAGAGATGTATAACAGGAATTTCATCTCCTATCAAGTGTACAATGTGGATTTAATTATTTAAAAGATTTCAAATGATTCAAAAATACCAATCTTAATCATTTTAATTAAAATAGATCCGAATTTTAAATTTAAAACTTAAATCTTTCAAATAATTCAATTCAAATAAATAATCCAAATTTAAGAAATTACACGGTTATATGTCATTTCAACCAGTATCCAAATCAAAATTTCCAAATCAATGGAAACCGCTCGAGTTATCATTTCAATCCATAGTGGTAACAAAGATATATACATAAATAAACATCCAATCATCCAAAATGACAACCAATAACATCCATCATAATCCAACATCCAAATCAGCCAATAAATCACAACAATCAATTTATTATCATTATCAGGTGTATAACTTGCAATTTATATTCATTATTAAATAAATGGCAAATTCAATTCAATATAAATTCAAATTTAACTTAAATGACAATCTAAGAATACCAAAAGCAATTAATAAATTTCTAATCACATTATAAATTTAATTTTACTAGCATAAGATAATCTAGTATTTGTGAGTGGGTCAAAACACTCACCTTTGATATTTAGAACGCAAAAATCCAAACAAAGATGCCTTTTCCAATAGTCTCCAAACTCAGCCAAACCTATTTTATGTTATTAGGAATTCCAATACGAGTCCAAGGAAAGAAACTACGCATGTACCAAAGCTCGTATGAGGAAGATATTCAGGTTATAAGGATATAAAATAAAATAAAATACATACATATTTAATTCTTAAAATAAGAAACTTTAATAACTCACGTTTTCAAATATGATGTACCCAAAACAAAGGAAAGAAGTGGAAAGCCAAAACCATTAAGGCTAATTCTCATTGTTCAATTTTTTTGAAGGCTTCTTGCAAAAGAAGGCAAGGCGATGAGGAAAGGTACGGATGTGGTTAAGGAAGAAATGGATGCTCACACTTTTTTATTCTTTTCTTTTTCTAAGCATAGCTTAAGTAAAATGAATTGGCAGCAATTAAGTAGAGGTATAAAGCTATGTTGACATTGAGACTTTGAGGGAAACAAATAGAAGTATGATGTTTGAAAAATAAGGAATTTCTAGGGGAAAGAATGATATATGATATAAAACAAAAGAAGAAAGGGAAGTGACAAATGAAATATGTATGGAAGGGAAAAACAAAACAAAACTGTATGATCTAAGTAGATGCTTTGGGAAATAAATAAACAAAATGGAAGAATAAGAAAGGATATAAATTCACGTTTCAATTACATCAAAGAATTGCAATAAAACCAAATTTGGAAATGGTGGCAGGTGTATTGAATAACAAGGAAATGAAGGGACCACTTAGGATCTAGTTAATTGCATGATCCACTCAATTAAATATATTATCACTGAATATACCCTTTTTCACACTCGTTTACACATAATTAACATATAGTAAATAAATTTGAATACAATAACCAGTGTAACGTTACAAAAAAAATAAAAGATGATCTAGAACTCAAATTCAAGTTTTTTTTTCTTTCAAAATAATGTTTTTCTCATAGGGGAACTGCACAACCTAAAAAGTCAATTAAATTTAAACTTCAAGATTAGTGTTAAAATCACTTATATACAGCCTCAAATGTATACTTAATGACTGTAAAATATTGTTTTAAAATTCATTTTTTTCTTCTTTATATAGAATTATTTTTACCTTCAAAATGAAAATGTTCGTTTTATTTTCATTAAAATGTTCTTTTTAATTTTTTTACAATAATGTATGTTTCTTTCGTTAAATCCAAAAATTAATATTAATGTTTCTTTTTTTTTTAAAATTGAAAGATCCTAAATCGACATAATTGTAATTAATTTCAAAATTACACTTATAACGGATTATAACAAACGTACATTTCTTTCATTAAACGCCATTAATTTCAAATAAATTCTCTTTCCCTTTTATTAGAAGATTCCAAGTCAAATTAACGGCAATAAATTCATTAATTAATTTAAATTCCAACATATACTTATTTTTTTAAATCTTATTATTCAATCAATTATCATATTATATATATACTTAACGTTGGTTTACCATTTCATTACCTCAATCTTCTATATTTGTCACTTTAGTTCATATTAACTGTAGTAGGTAATTAGATTAACTGCAATTGATTTTCAATTTAATTTCAATGGATTAAATAAATAGGTGATGAATGACAAATGTTACCTTTTACTTACTTAATCGCATTTACAAGATTATTATTAACAACAAATGTTATGACTACTTACACAATCCTGATTATACTCAATTTTCCATTAATTTCATATAATTTCCCCTATTATATAACATTTAATTCATTTCCTTATTTCAACTTATCATCAAATAACGTTACAATTATTTTAATCACTAACATACAATTCCAACATTAAACTCAACATTCAATTGCCTTAATTCAATTAATTACCCATTCAATATTAAAACGATAAATTAATGAGAAAATAGTTAATACAATCGTTTATAGTAATAATTCATAACCCTTATCTTATTCTTTACAACCAAGGGTTATAATTTTCTTACCCAAAAAGGTTTTATATTCAATATTAACATATTTCAATTAATTACATACAAGTTCACCATCTACATCATTTAATTTATTTCATTATTTACAGTCATAACCAAGTCAACCTACAATGTATTTCAATTAGTTTGAAATTACTTTAAATATTTATCAGTAGCGTTCAGACAACACCACTGATTTCATATTCAATATTAGCCAATTCTAATTGATTACATATAATTTCAACGTTCAATGTATTTCCTTATTTTTAGTTATAACTAATTATAACCTTAAAGTCACTTCAATTAATTGGAAATTAGATTAAAATAGTTAGCAATTACCTTATATTAACATTACTAACATTACATTCTAGTTATTCTTCTCCTTGTAACATCAATTTTTTTTTAGTTAAAATTATAAAATATTATTTAATTAATATTTTAATAATCGAAAATTATGGGTCGTTACACTCTCCCTACTCAAAACTTTTCGTCCTCGAAAAGGGAAAAGGAGGAAATTAGGAAAAGGAGAAAATAAGGAATCATTATATTTTATTCAAAGTATTCAATTTATAAACAATTAATTTTCATAACTAATTAATTTAAATAGAATATACAATTAATTACAAGTAATTCTTCATATTCAAGTCTACCAAAGTTTGAAAATATTTCACTTTTCACAAAATTTCTAAGTCTAAAATTTACGAAAAATTTCGGCAGAGTCTCCTTTGTACCGAGAGATCGCGAAGAAATAATAATATCAATAATCATCATATAGATATATATATATCATATTAAAAAAATAAACATCCCAAACCATGGGAAACAATATAATATTGCTAGAAACCTGTAATCCAAAAATATACCTATTAGTCGGGAAAAGAACGCTTAATTTATGAAACCAAAAGCAGTAGCAATTATTTCCATAAACTTGTACTTCACTTGTAAAATCCAAAGAAGTTAATAATACGTGAAAAGAGATATATTTAAGTTGCTTCAATTAATAACAAACAAATCAACACAATATAATAATAGTCACATGCAAACAAACAACATGACCATCATATGTAACAAAGGAATCAATCATATGTCCATAGCAACCAAACTGATGATTTGTTCAGGTTCAGACATTTTTAGTCGTACAAGATGATAAATAGACTATTAAGTGTACCCTATGCTCAATAGCCTTAGATAAATACTTGATATATTTTATATACATCCTTATAGAGTTAGAAGTATCCTTTCCTATCATCTCAAAAGCCAAAATAACCAATAATTTCAACACAATATTTAAGTTTATTCAATTGGTTTCTTTTTTTTACATCATTACTATTCTTTTTTTTTCTCATATAACGTCCTTTTCTTTTTCTTACATGTACATATATAAATTATTTCACAATATTAACATACATACATAACATTTCTTGTTCATCAAAATTCTTATTTAGAAATAATTTCATTGAACGCTTCCATTACTTAAGTTTTACCTGTATAATATTCTATTACATATTCTATTAACATTTCAACTTATTAAACATTTTTGGTAAATATATGTGTTTTAACAATGTAATTGAGTGTTATACAAGTTTATTTTATTCATGTTAGTTAACAAAATATTCAATGATTACATATTCTAAATTTTTATATCTTTTGATTTACAAGTTACAAATTTCCAATTTCTTATATATTTTATTCGTAAAATTCCATTCTTATTTATTTAATTAATTATTATTTATATAAAGGCCAATCACTTACGTAATTTGTTTTCCATTAAAGATTTAAGCCATTAATGAATCATTTCACAAAATATTACTTAAGCTTCTACAACCTTACTTAATTTTATACCTTAATTTAGTTATAGAATAAAAATTTAAGTTTTTGGTGTTCGCCCTTGAAGAGAAAAGAAATACTTCAATATATCTAAAAATTCAATTAAAACATTTAACCTCATTCACTTAGTAGGAATATAAGATAAATTTAAAACATCTTTATAGCATTATGCAAGGACTTCCCCAAAGTTTAAACAATGTTAGAAATTTGTATCAAAAATTTATATTAAAACATTATGATAAGATTTTAAAAATAAAGTTCCTTAAATCTGATAATTTATTAGACTCAATACTCCAAAATAAGTATAAACTCTAGATTATTAAAGTGAAACTAATAACATACTCAAATCTTGCACTAAATATCTAAATAAAAGTATAAATTTTCATAGATTCATGATTAATTTTACACACTTGGTTTAAAATGAATATTCAAATCATGGGAAAACATTTTATCATGGTTTAATACAAAATTCAAATAGTAACTAAATCTATAAATTTACTACTAGTACTTCGAAATCAAGTAATTATTTAAAACCATACTTCCAAAATTGAGATTCTAATTTATTTTCCAAGTATATTTAAAACTTCGCAAATCATTTTTTCCATTTATATAATATATCTTCAAATTATACATTCAAAGAAACTTATAAAAAAATTTACAAAAAAAAAATCATTTGAAAATTTCATTTGCAAATCAATCATCTTTAATGTTTTAATACTTTACAAAAAAAAATTCTATAAATTTTCTTGCTTCATTTATTAATACCATTTCAGTAATTTTAAATAACATCTTTTTAAATATATGTAAATTATTTGAAAACAATTACTTACATCATTACTTATATTTAAAAAGAAGCTATTGAAAACCTTAAATCCATTATGTTTAAATTTTATTAGTTTTAAATCTCAAAATACTTTTAAACATCATTAATAAATCAATAATCATTAACTTTAAAATGTTTTATTTAATTAATAACTTCTGACAATATTTAGAACACTAATAATTTACTACTAAACCATGTTGTACATAAATAAACAATATTTAAACATTTTAAAGTATTTAGAAAGGAAAAATGATCAAAATATCTTTTATATAATACTTTATCAAAATACTTTTATAACTCGATGTTTTAACAGGTTTATCCTTGTTCTTGCAGACTCTGGCCATGCGTTGATCAGACGCATGGCTAGAATTCTCCAAGTACTTAGCAGACCTGTTTCAACACCCAATGAAAATACTTTAAATCATTGAAAATAGATATGGAAAGTACGTTCCCCCATGGATTGCAGTTACGTAATGGTTATCCCGCTATCCCAGCGGAATCAATTGTAGCTGTAGGCATTTCACCCCTCGATTTACGCTATCTAATAATATCAAATGAATATAATAAGTGACCCACCAAAGGGATCCGATAATGACCCACCAAAGGGATCCAATAATGACCCACCAAAGGGATCCGATAAATGACCCACCAAAGGGATCCGATAAATGACCCACCAAAGGGGCCCGATGGAAGGTACTTCCCATATCATTTATTTCAAAATATATCATACCATATATAGTCACCATTCAGAATCATAGCTTCAAATATCGCACTTATATAAATTCCATCATATATAAGATTTCATTTTCAGATAGAGTATTTTCCAAAATCAATAGTCTCAAATATATCAAATCATTCTTATATAAATTCCGTTATATATAAGATTTATCTCTTCAGATCAAAAAACTTCCAAAATCAACATTTTTAAAAATCACCTTATACTTATATAAAGTCTGTCTTATGCAAGAATAAAAAAAATTTGCAAATAAATTACGCTGCATGAAGATCCCTATGGAATTGAACATTTTTGCTTTGCAAAAGGTTTTGAATTTAGAATAGTTCTTTTTTTATATACAACCATTTTGTGAAATAGTTTGGTATATAAAATGGTTTTGGAAAATAGTTTGTAAATAAAATAGTTTGTAAAATAGTTTGAAAATAAAATAGTTTGTAAAATAGTTTGAAAATAAAATAGTTTGTAAAATAGTTTGTATAAGAAAAATTAAAGAAAATAGTTTGTATAAGGAAAATATAAGAAAGTAGTTTGAAAAATGGTTTTAAATTAATAGTAGTTTTTCATAAAAGAAAATCCCAATTTAAATTACAAAGATATCCAACCCAACAACTTTCAATTTCAATGCCAAAGCATATCAATAATATTAGAACATAAGATGTACACATGTCATCATTTCGCTACATCACATTCGATCGTTCGCTCGATCACACAAGTTCGCTTTCGAACTAGTATTGTCCATTCAACTTCCCTAATGCGGACTTCGATATGGTTTCTTGACTAGAAACCATCATTCTCCTTGCATAGCCATATACTATGATAGAGAACTCTAGAATCAAACCAAAAATCCATATCAATATTCACCATCAAGAATCGAATGAAAAATTCTAATGCGAAATGGTGTAATTCACCTCAAACTTACGTACTCAATCCGGATCAAATTAATTATGCGAATAAAATAATATACGCACAACTTACGTATTTATTTCAATTTGATTCATCACAATTATACTTCAACTAAATTCATTATTAATCTCATTGATTAATGAAAGTATCATTTCATACTTTAATATTTGTTTCACATAATTTCTCCATTTAACATATAACACTAATTTATTCATTCTCACAATATTGCTTATATTTCTCTTCAATTTAAATTACATTCATTCCACATGTAATATTTCTCATTTAATATTACATTTATTACCAAATCATTTCATAAGGAATTTTCTTAAGTTTATAACCAAATTATAAAAACATAATTCCTTTTTATAAGACATTGTTCAGGTTTAAAGTTATCACAACTTTATTTATAACCATTTATTATAACGTCCGTTTATTTCGTAACAATTTACAAGTCATGGTTTTATTTATAATCAATTCACATTAAATTCATACTAATTCAGAAGGCTTTGATTATCCAAAATATCCAAATATTTCATTTTTCAATAGTTGAACTACGGTCAAAAACAACAAAATTCACAACAACAATAATTAGCCAATGCTTTTAAACTGATAAAACGCAACTAATCAACAATAAATGATAATAACTAAATATTACCATTTCATAAATCAAACACATTACAAATAACTATATTAGTTATAAAAATTTAATCCTCTGCATATCATATAATATTAGGAAAAAAATTCATTTCAAAACTTATATAAAACACTTTTATAAAACTAACAAATACACGCTCTCATATATACACTTAGACAACTCATTCTAGGGTATTACTACCCTATCTCTAATGAGTTAACCCCAACAGGCTAAGGTATGTCAAAACCAAAGCTCTGATACCAACTGTAACATCCCACCCTTTTGGACGATTTAAATCGACAAGAAACCACACATGTCAACTAAAATCATTCAAAAGGTAAGACTGTTAATGGGGTAAATAAGAAAATAATAGAAAAGAAGGAAAGATAAAACACAGAATCTCACACGGAATGACAAAATATAAAAATCAAATAAACAGTTCATGAAGCTGTTTTACAAATAACATTTGATTATACCTTTACAATACAAATCAGAGTTATACATACAGTAGAAATAAATAAATAATGCAGCGGAACACATGATGTAGTGGAATAATTAATAATAAATAGTAGACTCGTCTCCGTCTTCATCCTCCAAAATATAATGGTCTTCAATACACTAAAAAAAACTCAGACTGACCCGAGTGTAATAAAAAGACAAAACATTTGAGTCAGGACTAAAAGATCTTATGTAAGTCAAATCAAAATAAGTAGAATAGAAATATTACTATAATGGATTCAGAGATGTATAACAGGAATTTCATCTCCTATCAAGTGTACAATGTGGATTTAACTATTTAAAAGATTTCAAATGATTCAAAATAACCAATCTTAATCATTTTAATTAAAATAGATCTGAATTTTAAATTTAAAACTTAAATCTTTCAAATAATTCAATTCAAATAAATAATCCAAGTTTAAGAAATTACACGGTTGTATGTCATTTCAACCAGTATCCAAATCAAAATTTCCAAATCAATGAAAACCGCTCGAGTTATCATTTCAATCCATAATGGTAACAAAGATATACATAAATAAACATCCAATCATCCAAAATGACAACCAATAACATCCATCATAATCCGACATCCAAATCAGCCAATAAATCACAACAATCAATTGATTATCATTATCAGGTGTATAACTGGCAATTTATATTCATTATTAAATAAATGGCAAATTCAATTCAATATAAATTCAAATTTAACTTAAATGACAATCTAATAATACCAAAAGCAATTAATAATTTTCTAATCACATTATAAATTTAATTTTACTAGCATAAGATAATCTAGTATTCGTGAGTAGGTCAAAACACTCACCTTTGATATTTAGAACACAAAAATCCAAACAAAGATGCCTTTTCCAATAGTCTCCAAACTCAACCAAACCTATTTTATGTTATTAGGAATTCCAATACGAGTCCAAGGGAAGAAACTACGCATGTATCAAAGCTCGTATGAGGAAGATATTCAGGTTATAAGGATATAAAATAAAATAAAATGCATACATATTTAATTCTTAAAATAAGAAACTTTAATAACTCACGTTTTCAAATTTGATGTGTCTAAAACAAAGGAAATAAGTGGAAAGCCAAAACCATTAAGGCTAATTCTCATTGTTCAATTTTTTTGAAGGCTTCTTGCAAAGAAGGCAAGGCGATGAGGAAAGGTACGGATGTGGTTAAGGAAGAAATGAATGCTCACACTTTTTTATTCTTTTCTTTTTCTAAGCATGGCTTCAGTAAAATGAACTGGCAGCAATTAAGTAGAGGTATAAAGCTATGTTGACATTGAGACTTTGAGGGAAACAAATAGAGGTCTGATGTTTGAAAAATAAGGAATTTCTAGGGGAAAGAATGATATATGATATAAAACAAAAGAAGAAAGGGAAGTGACAAATGAAATATGTATGGAAGGGAAAAACAAAACAAAACTGTATGATCTAAGTAGATGCTTTGGGAAATAAATAAACAAAACGGAAGAATAAGAAAGGATATAAATTCACGTTTCAATTACATCAAAGAATTGCAATAAAACCAAATGTGGAAATGGTGGCAGGTGCATTGAATAACAAGGAAATGAAGGGACCATTTAGGATCTAGTTAATTGCATGATCCACTCAATTAAATATATTATCACTGAATATACCCTTTTTCACACTCGTTTACACATAATTAACATATAGTAAATAAATTTGAATACAATAACCAGTGTAACGTTACAAAAAAAATAAAAGATGATCTAGAACTCAAATTCATGTTTTTTTTTCTTTCAAAATAATGTTTTTCTCATAGGGGAATTGCACAACCTAAAAAGTCAATTAAATTTAAACTTCAAGATTAGTGTTAAAATCACTTATATACAGCCTCAAATGTATAATTAATGACTGTAAAATATTATTTTAAAATTCATTTTTTTCTTCTTTATATAGAATTATTTTTACCTTCAAAATGAAAATGTTCGTTTTATTTTCATTAAAATGTTCTTTTTAATTTTTTTACAATAATGTATGTTTCTTTCGTTAAATCCAAAAATTAATATTAATGTTTCTTTTTTTTTAAATTGAAAGATCCTAAATCGACATAATTGTAATTAATTTCAAAATTACACTTATAACGGATTATAACAAACGTACATTTCTTTCATTAAACGCCATTAATTTCAAATAAATTCTCTTTCCCTTTTATTAGAAGATTCCAAGTCAAATTAACGGCAATAAATTCATTAATTAATTTAAATTCCAACATATACTTATTTTTTTTAATCTTATTATTCAATCAATTATCATATTATATATATACTTAACGTTGGTTTACCATTTCATTACCTCAATCTTCTATATTTGTCACTTTAGTTCATATTAACTGTAGTAGGTAATTAGATTAACTGCAATTAATTTTCAATTTAATTTCAATGGATTAAATAAATAGGTGATGAATGACAAATGTTACCTTTTACTTACTTAATCGCATTTACAAGATTATTATTAACAACAAATGTTATGACTACTTACACAATCCCGATTATACTCAATTTTCCATTAATTTCATATAATTTCCCCTTTTATATAACATTTAATTCATTTCCTTATTTCAACTTATCATCAAATAACGTTACAATTATTTTAATCACTAACATACAATTCCAAAATTAAACCCAACATTCAATTGCCTTAATTCAATTAATTACCCATTCAATATTAAAACAATAAATTAATGAGAAAATAGTTAATACAATCGTTTATAATAATAATTCATACCCCTTATCTTATTCTTTACAACCAAGGGTTATAATTTGCTTACCCAAAAAGGTTTTATATTCAATATTAACCTATTTCAATTAATTACATACAAGTTCACCATCTACATCATTTAATTTATTTCATTATTTACAGTCATAACCAAGTCAACCTACAATGTATTTCAATTAGTTTGAAATTACTTTAAATATTTATCAGTAGCGTTCGGACAACACCACTGATTTCATATTCAATATTAGCCAATTCTAATTGATTACATATAATTTCAACGTTCAATGTATTTCCTTATTTTTAGTTATAACTAATTATAACCTTAAAGTCACTTCAATTAATTGGAAATTAGATTAAAATAATTAGCAATTACCTTATATTAACATTTCTAACATTACATTCTAGTTATTCTTCTCCTTGTAACATCAATTTTTTTAGTTTTATTTCAATATAAAATTATAAAATATTATTTAATTAATATTTTAATAATCGAAAATTATGGGTCGTTACAAAATGTTACATAAGCAGAATATACAACACCTACTACTGAATATACTACATGGACAGCTGCAAAAAAACAAGATGCTTCTGCTAATGCTAAAGCAATGAATATGTTTTTTTGTGCATTAGATAAAAATGATTTAACCGAGTTAGCATTAACACTGCATATGAAATATGGAGAACACTAAAAGTCACTCATGAAGGTACTAATAAGGTTCAACAAAGTAAAATATCTATGCTTAAGAATCAATTTCAAAATTTTAGGATGAAGCAAGATCAATCTATAAATGATATGTACTTCAGATTTCAAGATATTCATCATTCTTTACTAGGACTAGGAGAAATATACTCTGATTTTGATATTGTTTCAAAAATCCTTAACTCTTTAAAGGATGAATGGGAAGGAAAAGTCTTAGCTATTGAAGAAGCTAATGATCTTTCTACCATGAAACCAGAAGAGTTAATAGGTAATCTAATGTCTTACGAAGTAAATTTGCAGGCTAAAAGAGTACAAGCACAAGACAAAAAGAATATGGCATTTCATGCAGAAAAAGAGGAATCAGACTCAGATGTAGAGGACTTAGCATTCATTGCTAAAAACTTTTTAAAAAATTCAAAGTACAGAAAAGGAAATTGAATCAACGGGAAAAGAAACTTCAACAACAATACAAATAAGCCATCTTCATCTATACTAGAATGCTTTAACTACCACAAGAAGGGGCACATGCAAAAAGATTGTCTAAAACAAAAGAAAACATATCACAATAAGAATCGAAAGGACAAATTTAAAAGAAAAGCATTTTCAGCAACATGGGATGACTCAGATTCTTCCTCTTTAGAAAGCAACAGTGACGGTGAAAACGAACAAGTAAATGTTTGTTTCATGGCTACAGAAAATGAGGTAAATGATCTTACTTTTGATGATATGATTGAAATTAATTCAGAACTTATTGATACTTTAAAAAATATCAAAAGAAAATACAAAGAGGCTCTAGAAAATCAGAGAAAAGCAGAATTCGAGAGGGATATGCTTAATGATGAAAAGAAAATATTAGAAGAAGAACTTGGAAAACTTCAAGATGCATTCTCTAATGATAACTCTCAACTTACTTTATTTACTGAAGAAATTTAAACACAAAAAGAGAAGAATGATCCTCTTGTCTCTGAAAATCATGTGCTGAAAACTAAGATCAAAATGATAGAATTAGATAATACTTGCCTTAAAACCAAGTTAGATAATATTACCAGAAATGTTTCTAACTTTAATAAAGGTCGAGAAACTCTATCCAATATTCTTGAAAATTCTCAATCCACTTCTAATAAAAAGGGACTAGGATATTCTACGAAATCAAAGGCTCCATCTAAAAAGAAAATTAGGAGAAATATTTTTAATCCTATTACTCATCCAAAAAGGAACAAAAAATCAAATACCATAAAAATATGGGTTCCTAAAACAAACAATAGTTTGATTAGGAATAAATATATAAATACTTTTTTGGAAACTGTTCATAAAAATAGAAATTATAATTTAAGGGGGATACTGAGCCCAACTGGGTTTGGTTTCCTAAGACCTAAATTTTAGGACCCTAACACAAAGTGGGTACCAATGTCATTATTATTTTTTGCAAGACCCACTTAAAAAGAGAGGAAAATGGAAACTCGACCGCGGTTGCTCAAAACATATGACCGGAGACAAAAATATGCTTTTAAACATTATTTACTCTGATGGAGGCTCTGCAACTTTTGGAGACAATTCCAAAGGATATATCATCGGAAAAGGCGACGTTAGCAATGTCGGTACATCTAATTTACCTCTTATTTCCAATGTTTTACTAGTCAAAAATTTAAAACACAATCTTTTAAGTATCAGCCTGTTATGTAACATCCTGCCTTTTCGCACACTTTAAACCGACACACGTGCCAATTCAAACCATACGGAAGGTCGGATTGTTATGGGGTAAATGAGAAAGATAGAGAAGAAATAAAACAAAACAGAATCTCACAGCGGAAGGATAAAATATAATAATCAAATATACAGTTCATGAAACTGTTTTACAAAATAATTTATTTTTCTTGTGCAATAAATATCAGAGTTACACATACCAATACAACAATGCAGCGGAATTAAATGGTGTAGTGCACTAGTATAAATAATAATAATACAAATCTTCGTCTTCGTCCTCCAAAGCTAAATCTTCAAATCCTGAAACGCTCGAACTGACCCGAGCGAATTTGAAAAGACAAAAACACTCGAGTCAGAACTAAAAGATCTTATGTAAGTTAAATTTTACAGAAATAAATATGAGTACTGTAACTTAAGAGATGCTCGGGATTTACATCTCCTAAGGATCCGTTAAACTATTTACTATGTAGTATATTGCGCTATTATAATAGTGTCTAATTGTAAAATAAACTTACTTTTAAATAGCGTTAAGGCTTTACATTTTCCACCTTAACACAGAATATATTCCCATAGTCTATACAGTACCGTAATCTCCCCCGTACTGGGCGTCGTTAGAGGGCACTCCATAGGTATGGTACAAAACCAAAATCGTATAAGGCGCGATAGGGTAGGTGACACGGCACAACTAGGCAATGCCAGGGTAGATATACCAATTACGCTTCCGGGTCGATGGTAACGCGTAGCCGCAGCTACCGCCCACCTCGAACAAACTCCCCCAAAATCAAAAATAGAAGTGGCCACTGAATCAATCCAAAGTCGAAGTATAATATCGAAGAGGAGTGTCCGATCAGAGGAATGACCTCATTAACCCGTCAATCGCTCCTGTTTTAGCCACCTTATGCCAACTCACGGGAGTCGGGTCCATGTATTTACCTTACAGGAAACGTCGCCCCAACCTACTTCATTCTGGAATCTCCACCGCGTACACGGTTAGTCAAAGTGGTTTTCGGTATCGACAAAGAGTATGTCCATATCTGATCCCGGTCTCTTTGCCAACCAATCGTTATTATAACACCGCGGTCATTTAAAAATAGTTTATACTTTAAAACCAGAATATAATCCATTTCAAAACCATAATATTACGATATCATTTCTTCTTTAAAACCCAAAAAGATTCATTTTGATATTATTTTATAAAACCCAAATCAATGATATCATTTCCCAAATATAAATCTTTTCCAAAAATTATGCCACTTTTAAAATTTATAATTCCTTGTAACCAAATATTTGAATATTAACTTTCAACATAATACTTCGAAATCCATAGTTTTTAAAACCATTACTTTCAAAACTAAATGGTTTGGATATTCAACAGTATATAAAATAAGTGGTTTAACTTAAATGTTACTTTGAAAAGAAATATTTCTCGTGGCTTTACAATACATTTCTTTATTTAAAGTTAAAACTAAAATTTAATATCGCTTCAAGTTCCAAAACCATTTCAATAAATTCATATATATACGTATATCCATTTTGAGTATAAATATTTCAACTAAAGTTGGATTTTATTCTTTCAAATCAAATGTTCTATTAATTAGCCTTGAATATTCACATAGAATCCATAATTTATAAGACTTCAATTTCTAGTAATAAATTATATATATTTTCCAATTCAAGTTATACTAGAATATTCATTTAATTTATTTTGGGAAAATCCAATTATAAATATTATATCTTAAAATTTCCAACTTAACATTTAAACATAGGATATAAATTATCAAACTCCATTTACTAAATTTTCTTCCATTTTAATAAAGAGATTTATACACCTTTTTATTTCAAATTTTTCAACTTCATATGTATATAAATATGGAAGAAAACATTTATTCAGTATAAAATTTAAGATTTTTATAAACCGTATTCCATCCAAAGCATAGAAATCACATTAAAAATAGTTATATATAGACCGCGGTGCCTGTATATAGTTTTCTATCCTATGGTCAAGTGATACGGATATTTATCATTTCAATCCGCAATTAAAAAAAAAAAAACTGCGGTTGTATATCATTTCAAACCGCAATCCCGAATGAAATGTAAATGCATACTAACTTGCAGTTTAATGATATCCAAATAAAACATTCATTCAACAACACATCCATCATCCAATCACAACATCGATCAATATCAATCAATAACAATTATATATATGATCATATATAACAGGTGATAACTGGCAGTTTATTCAAATTAAATTTATCAACTATTAATCTAACAGTTTATTCAGTAATAATTTATACAACTGTTAACTAGCAATTCATATGCAACAAAAATTTCCAACAGTCAATTAATACACAATAAATCAATTAAATTAATAGTTAAATTTAATAAAATGCAATTCAAGAGATATGAATGAAATAAACATGCCAAATACTCATAAATAAATTTCTATTCATTTCTAAAATTTATTTAACAAACATAAAAGCTTCTAGTAATTGTGAGTGGGCCAAAACACTCACCTTTTGAATTTAAATCGAATGTAAATCCGATTTAAACCCAAAATTTGACGGTCTCTAAATTTATCCAAACCAGCGTCATCAGATCCGGAATTTAATTACAATCCTAACAAAAGAAATTTCGTGTGAAACGGAGTTCGTATGTGAAAGTTATCACAATTAAACGATTTGCAATTGAAATAAAAAAAAATTAAAAATAAACAAAACAAAAATAAAATACCGTGCCACATCCACCTTCCCTCGTGAAAAACGCATACGCTTCTTCTTGATTGCTAACTTTGTTCCGTAATTTTTCTTTTATTTCGATTTACTTTAATTTTCCTCCTTATTATATGAATGTATGTATTTTAAAAGGTTTGAAAGAAAAAGAAGATTTGAAAAAGAAGAATTGAAAAAAAAAATGATTAAAATAAGAACTGAAAACGGAAGAGAAGATCTAGATTTGAAAAGAAGAAAGTTTGAAATAGAAGTAAATTTGAAGAAGAAGAAGAAGAATATTTGAAGAGAAAGAAAAAAATAATTAAAATGAGAGATAATAAGGAGCTTTGAGAAAAACAAGAAAAAAGAAGAAGAAGAAGAAGAATAGCATGGAGGCTAGGGTTAGAGTTAGGAGAAACAAAATGTAATAGAAGAATAAGAAGTAGGTTATTTATAAGGTTAGAGTTAGGTTTAGGGACAAATAGATTTGAAAGGAGAGGCTGCTATTAATTAGAAATAAAGTGAATATGAACACTTGGTATTGAAATATAGCAAATATGAACAGTCCTTTTTTTTTTTTAAAGTAGCAGGTATTAAAAAGAGGTATTTATTAATTAGAAAGAAAATGAATATGGAGGGACAAAAATAAATGACATGTTTCGTTAGTTTGATTCTAAATTAATTAAGTGCTAGATACAGAAAAATTTGAATACATCATATATATATATTCATACTTTAACTGTGTGACAAAATTGCTAAACATACATCAAGTACGATTAATTGGTGACAATATATAGGAATAATCAACAATAAATGTGGATGCAATCACATAAGGATCTAATAGGGAAGGAGATAAAAGTAACAACGTTGATTAATTCCACTTTCCCACTTTAGCCAATCCAATTACAAAATTTAAAATTTTATAAAATTTCTCTCCTTTGATTTCTTAAACAATTTTAATAACTAACAACAAGTTCTATGTTAATTCAATCATTAATCATTTCGCCAATTACCAAATTAAATTTCAATTATTCGCAATAAATCAAATTATAAATTTTTCATTCCAATAAATAAAATAAATCTTGATTTTTTTTTTCTTCCATCCTTATTAATTCCACAACTTGTTCAATTTGAAAATCATTATCATATTTTTCAAATGTTACCTTAATTTAACACTTATGTAACGTATTATTAGATTCGTTGCAAGATTTCAATTTCAATCCCCATTTCTTAATATACTCAAATTCTGGACATTTTTATTTCCTTACCCATAAGTGTAACATTTATTGCCAATTCCATCCAAATTTAACAGGTAACCCTTAACAATGTTTTCAATCCAAAGGTTATACTTAAGTTTACGTTGTATTCTACAACTTATCATATTATGAAGAAAATTCACATTATTCCCCAATATTACCTTAATTCATATTAACTTAACATTAAATTTACTCTTCATTCTATTATTAACCTATTAGTATTAAATAGATGAAATTAACATTGGTTTTACACTCTATTACGTAGATATCCTTAAATTTTATCTAAGTTTATATTTACATAATATTCCAACATTAAATTTCATCCAATTTTTTTTTCTTCCTTTTTATTTTAATTAAATCCAATTTCCCTAAAGTTACATTCAAACAAGTAAATTTTGATTTCCAATCAATCATTATACTATAACATTCTTAACATTTTTTCATTACACTACTAAATTCTACCTTGATAAGTTTACGCTTCTATTGCTTTACTTTCACACTTCCGTTAAAATATAAATTAATTCTAAAGTAACGTTTATTGTTGACCCCGCCATTTTAATTACTCATATTTAGATGAACGTTATTTCAAATAAGTTCATTGACTCATTTAAATTAGGTAGTTTATAGTAGTTGTTATCCCACCCTTACAATTATTTCCTACTAACGTGCTACCAACTCCTTTAATTAAAATTTGAATTCCAAACCTTATTTAATATACTAAGTAAGATAAATAACATATATAGATTGCTACCAACTTCCCTTTTCTTGCATCTATGTGTTTATTACTTGACACACCAGCAAATATTACATATATACAAAATTCCGTTATCACTTGCCTAACAAGGTTATTATCACTTAAGATCTCACTGCATCCGCATTTACACATTTTCATTTCCTAGTTTCTTTACTTTATTCTACATAATTTATTACAAATGGGATTTTCTTTGGTTTACATCTTATTTGTATTTAACATTTCTCAATCACCAATTCATTTCACTTTAACTGCGGTAAATTGGCGGATAAATTGAATTTGATTCCCAAAATCTAAATTAACAAGAAACAAGGGTAGGTAACATACAATAGTCATTACTCCAAATTCTAGTCACCTAAATAGTCTTTTATTCCTTGCAAATAAATGTTACTATTTATTTTCACAGTACAAATCTCAATGATTATTCCATTTTATATTTGCTTAGGCCATTTATAGTCCACTATACATATCTACATAAATGGGTAATTTATTCAATTCATTAAGTGTCAATTCTATTAAGCCCTATTTATATCTTATGCATTCTTCTATTACTTTACAAAAGGGAATAACTTTTAAACTCATACACTTAATAACAAAACCGTTATAAATCCAATAAACTTCCAAATCCAAGTTTGTACACATTTTACACAACTATTATGATTTCTCACAAACGTTGAATTTATTAAATGACCATTTATTATAATTTAATTCCCTTAATTGAATCAAATGCTTATTATTATATATATTCTTTTCATTCTACCATTCCTTCCCATTATAAATTCATTAACGTATTTACACATCTCTATCTTTCAAATATAAAATAACCAAACTGATTACAAACACTGTTTCTATCAATTTTCATAAGTTTGTTCAAAACTATACTTTTGTTTACATAAAATAAATTTTATGTTTCTATTAGTTTCTTTTCCTTTCACTACAGGCATAAATTATTACTATCTACACTAATTACATCTTTGTATTAATGAACACCATTTAAGTTAATATTTATACTAACATTCACAAATTCAACATTTATTTGTTTCTTCAAAATTACTTTAAATCAAGTTGTGAAAATTTACATTATCCACATCTATTATCATAAAATTTTATAGTTACACTAAATTGCAACCACTATACCAAATTTCTACGTTTACTCCTAAACAAATTAGAAATTATATTAATTCATTTTATTAAATATCATAAATTTAACGGGTCGTTACAATCTCCCCCACTCAAAACTTTTCGTCCCCGAAAAGGAAAAAGAAGGGAGGAGGAAGATTTACAGTGCATCTTATTTCAAATATTAACTTATAAACAATATTTTACTGGATTAATTTCCTTTAATGAAATATACTTGTTTTATAATCATTATATCCTTTAATACTTGAATTATTAAAGTTGGAAAAATACTTTCACAAAATTCTAAGTCCAAAATTTACGAAATTTTTTGGCAGATTCTCCTTTGTACGGAGGGACTCTGGAGAAATTATAATATCCAAATATACAAATATATTACACATATTATCCAAATAAAATATCCAAACACGGGAAAATATATAAAATAGAGCTTTATACGTAATCCGAAAACGTACCTATTTGTCAGGCAATACGCTTATTATTACGGAACCAAAAGCAGTAGCAGTTGCTTTCATAACCTGTATTTTCTTATAAGCCTAAAAGGTTAAATATTTATTTTAAAATGAACTATTCTAGTGGATTCAATCATTCATATCCAATCAAATGCAACAACCATACATTTTAACAAACAGCACACACCGCAAACAAAATCATTCAATCAAACAAACAATTAGTTGTTAGGTTCAAATTCCGAAATTGTACGAAATGTAAAATAACTATCAAGTGCATCCTTTACTCAACAGTCTTAGATGGAACAAAGATAGATTATTTCTCCATCTAACAACTTCAAAGTTCCTTACCCAACAACCATACATCAACCAAACAATTCAAATCAACACCAAAATAGCTTATTATACATTTATTTCATACTTCAGTGGTTTGATTTTCTTCCCTTCATTTATGAGGGATTTCTTTGTTCTTACAAGTTTTATTTTCCAATTATCCCAAAATTCATTATATTTGTATTTCCTTTTATTACTTAAGTTTCCTTTTATTACCTAAGTTTATAAAATAAATTCTCATTAATAACAACAAATATTTTGAATATCTTCATTTCCTTACTCTTCACTTGTAAGATTTCCCTTAAATTCTTAATCTGCTAACATTCATTCTTATAAGTGGAAGTTTTTATTTATCCATTAACTATGAATTGCAGTCATTTAATTTTTCCTACTTTCCATTATATTAGAATAGGGAAGATTAAAACATACTTAAGTCAATAATCATACAATCAATTCTTATTTTGAATTTCATTTTATATACTTAGGTTCATATCATCTATTAATAATTCTTAACCCTTTTTCAGTAAAATTTCAATGATAACCTAAGTTTATACCATTAAATTCTTATTATAACAGTAATTTATTGAATACTTCATTTTTCTAAATTCCTACTTGTAAAATATTCAATTCCGGTTTCTCATTTAACACTTCAACTTTTATATTTGGGTAAGTTATTTATGTTAAGGAAATTGCAATTGAACTTATACAAGTTTAATCTCCATTCTTTTAATTAAATTTAATGTTTATCCATATTACTCTTTGTCTCATATGTATGCAAATTCCTCTTTATAGCTTTGCAATTATTCTCTTATTTCAATTAGAGGTTTCAATTCATTTATTACTTAACTTTTATTTCACTAACAAATTTTAAACAATTAATTAACGGAAAAATTTAGAATTAAATACCGGGTTAAATTTCAATTTATTTCAAAATAATAGATAAATAAGTTCTTACAACTCAATATCTCTAATTATAGTTAGAGCAATAAAAGAAAATTTTTAGAAAATTTCAAAATAAATCTGCAGTAAAATTTACTACAGTGGCCTTTCCCCTTCGAAACTCGAAATGAAAGTCGATGATGCGGCCGTCATCACCGAATTTATTTTCCAGCGACAGAGAGGGAAGTACAGAATTTAACTTTTTTTTTTCCCAAAATCTTCTTTAAAACAATTCTTCCAAATTATACGAAATATTTATATAAGAAATTTCTTATAAACCAAATCAATAAATTTCACAAATTCTTTGAAAGCAGATTTGGAAAAAATCCCGGACTTAAGTTCTAAAATCTCCAATTTGATTTATCATAATTTCAACTTAGCTTCAGTTATTATAAATATTTAATTTCCTAACACCCAATCTATAGCAACCAAATATATATATATCTTTATAAAAATATTTTTATATATAGAAAATATAATAGGCAAAATTCTTTCATTCACCTATATTAAAACAAATATTATGTTGGTCTGTCCTATTAAGTGTTTAGAAATCCCTATTGATGACATAGCGTCCCATGCATCAACCAGAATTTATAAATACAAAGCGGAACAGATTAACACAATATAAAAATCTTTTTATTAATACTAACAAATACGCTCTCTCATATATATACACTCAGCGACTCCCATAGGATATTACTACCCTATTAACAAAGAGTCAAACCCCACAAAGCCAAGGTTTATCGCTAAACCAAAGCTCTGATACCAGATGTAACATCCTGCCTTTTCGCACACTTTAAACCGACACACGTGCCAATTCAAACCATACGGAAGGTCGGATTGTTATGGGGTAAATGAGAAAGATAGAGAAGAAATAAAACAAAACAGAATCTCACAGCGGAAGGATAAAATATAATAATCAAATATACAGTTCATGAAACTGTTTTACAAAATAATTTATTTTTCTTGTGCAATAAATATCAGAGTTACACATACCAATACAACAATGCAGCGGAATTAAATGGTGTAGTGCACTAGTATAAATAATAATAATACAAATCTTCGTCTTCGTCCTCCAAAGCTAAATCTTCAAATCCTGAAACGCTCGGACTGACCCGAGCGAATTTGAAAAGACAAAAACACTCGAGTCAGAACTAAAAGATCTTATGTAAGTTAAATTTTACAGAAATAAATATGAGTACTGTAACTTAAGAGATGCTCGGGATTTACATCTCCTAAGGATCCGTTAAACTATTTACTATGTAGTATATTGCGCTATTATAATAGTGTCTAATTGTAAAATAAACTTACTTTTAAATAGCGTTAAGGCTTTACATTTTCCACCTTAACACAGAATATATTCCCATAGTCTATACAGTACCGTAATCTCCCCCGTACTGGGCGTCGTCAGAGGGCACTCCATAGGTATGGTACAAAACCAAAATCGTATAAGGCGCGATAGGGTAGGTGACACGGCACAACTAGGCAATGCCAGGGTAGATATACCAATTACGCTTCCGGGTCGATGGTAACGCGTAGCCGCAGCTACCGCCCACCTCGAACAAACTCCCCCAAAATCAAAAATAGAAGTGGCCACTGAATCAATCCAAAGTCGAAGTATAATATCGAAGAGGAGTGTCCGATCAGAGGAATGACCTCATTAACCCGTCAATCGCTCCTGTTTTAGCCACCTTATGCCAACTCACGGGAGTCGGGTCCACGTATTTACCTTACAGGAAACGTCGCCCCAACCTACTTCATTCTGGAATCTCCACCGCGTACACGGTTAGTCAAAGTGGTTTTCGGTTTCGACAGAGAGTATGTCCATATCCGATCCTGGTCTCTTTGCCAACCAATCGTTATTATAACACCGCGGTCATTTAAAAATAGTTTATACTTTAAAACCAGAATATAATCCATTTCAAAACCATAATATTACGATATCATTTCTTCTTTAAAACCCAAAAAGATTCATTTTGATATTATTTTATAAAACCCAAATCAATGATATCATTTCCCAAATATAAATCTTTTCCAAAAATTATGCCACTTTTAAAATTTATAATTCCTTGTAACCAAATATTTGAATATTAACTTTCAACATAATACTTTGAAATCCATAGTTTTTAAAACCATTACTTTCAAAACTAAATGGTTTGGATATTCAACAGTATATAAAATAAGTGGTTTAACTTAAATGTTACTTTGAAAAGAAATATTTCTCGTGGCTTTACAATACATTTCTTTATTTATAGTTAAAACCAAAATTTAATATCGCTTCAAGTTCCAAAACCATTTCAATAAATTCATATATATACGTATATCCATTTTGAGTATAAATATTTCAACTAAAGTTGGATTTTATTCTTTCAAATCAAATGTTCTATTAATTAGCCTTGAATATTCACATAGAATCCATAATTTATAAGACTTCAATTTCTAGTAATAAATTATATATATTTTCCAATTCAAGTTATACTAGAATATTCATTTAATTTATTTTGGGAAAATCCAATTATAAATATCATATCTTAAAATTTCCAACTTAACATTTAAACATAGGATATAAATTATCAAACTCCATTTACTAAATTTTCTTCCATTTTAATAAAGAG
Organism: Allium cepa; assembly: GCA_030765085.1. NCBI lineage: Eukaryota > Viridiplantae > Streptophyta > Magnoliopsida > Asparagales > Amaryllidaceae > Allium > Allium cepa. The sequence continues at coordinate 79,807,400 of CM060946.1, forward strand.
ATTTATACACCTTTTTATTTCAAATTTTTCAACTTCATATGTATATAAATATGGAAGAAAACATTTATTCAGTATAAAATTTAAGATTTTTATAAACCGTATTCCATCCAAAGCATAGAAATCACATTAAAAATAGTTATATATAGACCGCGGTGCCTGTATATAGTTTTCTATCCTATGGTCAAGTGATACGGATATTTATCATTTCAATCCGCAATTTAAAAAAATAAAAATAAAACTGCGGTTGTATATCATTTCAAACCGCAATCCCGAATGAAATGTAAATGCATACTAACTTGCAGTTTAATGATATCCAAATAAAACATTCATTCAACAACACATCCATCATCCAATCACAACATCGATCAATATCAATCAATAACAATTATATATATGATCCTATATAACAGGTGATAACTGGCAGTTTATTCAAATTAAATTTATCAACTATTAATCTAACAGTTTATTCAGTAATAATTTATACAACTGTTAACTAGCAATTCATATGCAACAAAAATTTCCAACAGTCAATTAATACACAATAAATCAATTAAATTAACAGTTAAATTTAATAAAATGCAATTCAACAGATATTAATGAAATAAACATGCCAAATACTCATAAATAAATTTCTATTCATTTCTAAAATTTATTTAACAAACATAAAAGCTTCTAGTAATTGTGAGTGGGTCAAAACACTCACCTTTTGAATTTAAATCGAATGTAAATCCGATTTAAACCCAAAATTTGACGGTCTCTAAATTTATCCAAACCAGCGTCATCAGATCCGGAATTTAATTACGATCCTAACAAAAGAAATTTCGTGTGAAACGGAGTTCGTATGTGAAAGTTATCACAATTAGACGATTTGCAATTGAAATAAAAAAAAAATTAAAAATAAACAAAACAAAAATAAAATACCGTGCCACATCCACCTTCCCTCGTGAAAAACGCATATGCTTCTTCTTGATTGCTAACTTTGTTCCGTAATTTTTCTTTTATTTCGATTTACTTTAATTTTCCTCCTTATTATATGAATGTATGTATTTTAAAAGGTTTGAAAGAAAAAGAAGATTTGAAAAAGAAGAATTGAAAAAAAAAATGATTAAAATAAGAACTGAAAACAGAAGAGAAGATCTAGATTTGAAAAGAAGAAAGTTTGAAATAGAAGTAAATTTGAAGAAGAAGAAGAAGAATATTTGAAGAGAAAGAAAAAAAAAATTAAAATGAGAGATAATAAGGAGCTTTGAGAAAAACAAGAAAAAAGAAGAAGAAGAAGAAGAAGAAGAAGAAGAAGAATAGCATGGAGGCTAGGGTTAGAGTTAGGAGAAACAAAATGTAATAGAAGAATAAGAAGTAGGTTATTTATAAGGTTAGAGTTAGGTTTAGGGACAAATAGATTTGAAAGGAGAGGCTGCTATTAATTAGAAATAAAGTGAATATGAACACTTGGTATTGAAATATAGCAAATATGAACAGTCCTTTTTTTCTTTTTTTTTTAAAGTAGCAGGTATTAAAAAGAGGTATTTATTAATTAGAAAGAAAATGAATATGGAGGGACAAAAATAAATGACACGTTTCGTTAGTTTGATTCTAAATTAATTAAGTGCTAGATACAGAAAAATTTGAATACATCATATATATATATATATATATTCATACTTTAACTGTGTGACAAAATTGCTAAACATACATCAAGTACGATTAATTGGTGACAATATATAGGAATAATCAACAATAAATGTGGATGCAATCACATAAGGATCTAATAGGGAAGGAGATAAAAGTAACAACGTTGATTAATTCCACTTTCCCACTTTAGCCAATCCAATTACAAAATTTAAAATTTTATAAAATTTCTCTCCTTTGATTTCTTAAACAATTTTAATAACTAACAACAAGTTCTATGTCAATTCAATCATTAATCATTTCGCCAATTACCAAATTAAATTTCAATTATTCGCAATAAATCAAATTATAAATTTTTCATTCCAATAAATAAAATAAATCTTGATTTTTTTTTCTTCCATCCTTATTAATTCCACAACTTGTTCAATTTGAAAATCATTATCATATTTTCCAAATGTTACCTTAATTTAACACTTATGTAACGTATTATTAGATTCGTTGCAAGATTTCAATTTCAATCCCCATTTCTTAATATACTCAAATTCTGGACATTTTTATTTCCTTACCCATAAGTGTAACATTTATTGCCAATTCCATCCAAATTTAACAGGTAACCCTTAACAATGTTTTCAATCCAAAGGTTATACTTAAGTTTACGTTGTATTCTACAACTTATCATATTATGAAGAAAATTCACATTATTCCCCAATATTACCTTAATTCATATTAACTTAACATTAAATTTACTCTTCATTCTATTATTAACCTATTAGTATTAAATAGATGAAATTAACATTGGTTTTACACTCTATTACGTAGATATCCTTAAATTTTATCTAAGTTTATATTTACATAATATTCCAACATTAAATTTCATCCAATTTTTTTTTCTTCCTTTTTATTTTAATTAAATCCAATTTCCCTAAAGTTACATTCAAACAAGTAAATTTTGATTTCCAATCAATCATTATACTATAACATTCTTAACATTTTTTCATTACACTACTAAATTCTACCTTGATAAGTTTACGCTTCTATTGCTTTACTTTCACACTTCCGTTAAAATATAAATTAATTCTAAAGTAACGTTTATTGTTGACCCCGCCATTTTAATTACTCATATTTAGATGAACGTTATTTCAAATAAGTTCATTGGCTCATTTAAATTAGGTAGTTTATAGTAGTTGTTATCCCACCCTTACAATTATTTCCTACTAACGTGCTACCAACTCCTTTAATTAAAATTTGAATTCCAAACCTTATTTAATATACTTAGTAAGATAAATAACATATATAGATTGCTACCAACTTCCCTTTTCTTGCATCTATGTGTTTATTACTTGACACACCAGTAAATATTACATATACACAAAATTCCGTTATCACTTGCCTAATAAGGTTATTATCACTTAAGATCTCACTGCATCCACATTTTCACATTTTCATTTCCTAGTTTCTTTACTTTATTCTACATAATTTATTACAAATGGGATTTTCTTTGGTTTACATCTTATTTGTATTTAACATTTCTCAATCACCAATTCATTTCACTTTAACTGCGGTAAATTGGTGGATAAATTGAATTTGATTCCCAAAATCTAAATTAACAAGAAACAAGGGTAGGTAACATACAATAGTCATTACTCCAAATTCTAGTCACCTAAATAGTCTTTTATTCCTTGCAAATAAATGTTACTATTTATTTTCATAGTACAAATCTCAATGATTATTCCATTTTATATTTTCTTAGGCCATTTATAGTCCACTATACATATCTACATAAATGGGTAATTTATTCAATTCATTAAGTGTCAATTCTATTAAGCCCTGTTTATATCTTATGCATTCTTCTATTACTTTACAAAAGAGAATAACTTTTAAACTCATACACTTAATAACAAAACCGTTATAAATCCAATAAACTTCCAAATCCAAGTTTGTACACATTTTACACAACTATTATGATTTCTCACAAACGTTGAATTTATTAAATGACCATTTATTATAATTTAATTCCCTTAATTGAATCAAATGCTTATTATTATATATATTCTTTTCATTCTACCATTCCTTCCCATTATAAATTCATTAACGTATTTACACATCTCTATCTTTCAAATATAAAATAACCAAACTGATTACAAACACTGTTTCTATCAATTTTCATAAGTTTGTTCAAAACTATACTTTTGTTTACATAAAATAAATTTTATGTTTCTATTAGTTTTCTTTTCCTTTCACTACAGGCATAAATTATTACTATCTACACTAATTACATCTTTGTATTAATGAACACCATTTAAGTTAATATTTATACTAACATTCACAAATTCAACATTTATTTGTTTCTTCAAAATTACTTTAAATCAAGTTGTGAAAATTTACATTATCCACATCTATTATCATAAAATTTTATAGTTACACTAAATTGCAACCACTATACCAAATTTCTACGTTTACTCCTAAACAAATTAGAAATTATATTAATTCATTTTATTAAATATCATAAATTTAACGGGTCGTTGCATGTTATGTGACAAAGGATTCAAAATCTCTTTTTCTAAAGATAAGTGTAGCATTTTTGATAAAAACCAAAATCTTATATTTGAAGGAAATAGAGATAGAAATATCTATATTATGAATATGAAAATCAAACACAATTCAGACATGTGTTTAATGGCTAATGAAAATAATCCTTGGCTATGGCACAAAAGATTCTGTCATATCAACTTCAGAACTATAAACAAGCTTTCTAAAAATAATTTAGTCATAGTTTCACCAAAAATGAACTTCAAAGTCAATCGTATTTGTGATGCATGTCAATTAGAAAAATTAACCAAATCATCTTTTAAATCTAAGAGAGTTATTTCTACATTACAACCACTTGAATTACTACACGTAGATCTATTTGGACCAACCCAAGTTCAATCCTTAAACCACAATAGATATGTATTTGTAATAGTAGATGACTTTTCTAGATATACTTAGACCATTTTTATGAAAAATAAAAGTGACACGTTTGAGCATTTTAAAAATTTTGTCAAATGAATCCAAAATTTAAAAGGCTTAAAAATAAAGAACATAAGAAGTGATCATAGAGGGTAATTTGAAAATGAAGACTTTGACCATTTTTGTAAAAAGAAAGAAATTTTTCATAATTTTTTGTTTCCTAGAACTCCACAACAAAATGGAGTTGTAGAACGTAAAAATAGGACTTTACAAGAACGTGCAAGAACATTATTAAATGGAAGCACTCTTCCAAAACATTTTTGGGCAGAAGCTATTGCAACTGCCTTGATGTTTTGAATCGTGTGTCTATTCGACCTCTCACGAAAAACACTTCTTATGAAATTTTTACTGGAAGAAAACCAAAGATATCTTATTTCAAAGTTTTTGTTTCAAAATTTTTTATACTAAATACCAAAGATCAGCTTGGAAAATTCGATGCGCAATCCGACGAAGGAATCTTTTTAGGATATTCAGATCGTAGCAAAGCTTATCGCATATTTAATAAAAGATCAAATACCGTTGAAGAAACTTCACATGTATCTTTCGATGAAAATTTTCAACAAAAACCATGTATAGAATATGATGAAGATTTTCCAGATAACATCACAATTACGAAACTACAAATCTTGAAAATGATGAAAACATTGTTTATAATTATTATGATGAATTAAGATCTCCACCAAAAATATTACGGGATCATCCCGTTCAAAATATTATCAGAGAAATTAATTCAAACGTGTGAACTAGAAGTCAACTAAATCAAATGGGCCACGTAGCATTCCTTTCCAATATCGAACCAAAGAATCCCAAAGAAGCTTCCTCGGACGACTACTGGATAATTGCAATGCAAGAAGAGCTAAATCAATTTGAACGCAATGAATTTTGGGAATTAGTTCCTAGACCAAGTGACCAAACTGTTATTGGAACGAAATGGGCCTAAAAGAACGAGGCAGACGAACAAGGCAACATTACCAAAAATAAAGCAAGGTTAGTTGCACATGGATACAACCAAGAAGAAGGAATTGACTACGAAGAAACGTTTGCTCCAGTTGCAAGATTAGAAGCAATACGTATCTTAATGACCTATGCATGTTTTCACAATTTAAAAATTTATCAAATGGATGTTAAAAGTGCTTTTTTGGATGGTTATATAAAAGAGAATGTGTACGTTGAGCAACCTCCCTTATTTATTCATGAGAAATTTCCAGATTATGTCTATATACTTAAGAAAGCTCTATATGGTTTAAAACAAGCACCACGTGCTTGATATGATCGACTAAAGACATATCTAATTTCTTTGGGATTTCAAATTGGGAAAGTTGATTAAACACTTTTCATTAAACATTCAAAAAAAGATATTTTAATAGTTCAAATTTATGTTGATGATATCATTTTTGGTTCTACTAATGACAAGTTGTGTCAGGACTTCTCCGAAATAATGACCAATAAATTTGAAATGTCTCACATGGAAGAACTAACATATTTTCTTGGTTTACAATTAAACAAATTCAAAATGTCATCTTTATTAATCAAGAAAAATATTGTGATAATTTAATCAAAGGATTCGGAATGGAAATTACTTCTGCCAAACCGACTCCAATGAGTGCAACAACAAATCTTGAAGAAGATGAAAGTGGCAAAAGTGTTTACCAATAATTATACCCAAGTATGATTGAATCATTGCTATATTTAATGGCAAGTCGACCTAACATAATGATAAGTGTCTGTTTGTGTGCTAGATTTCAGGCCAACCCAAAGGAATCACATTTAAGAGCCGTAAAATGTATATTACGTTATCTCACTAACACCAAGGATTTCGGTCTATTCTATACAAAAGAATGTCCATTCGAGTTAGTTTCATATAGTGATGCTGATTTCGGTGGATCTCGAACAGATCGAAAAAGCACAAGTGGTACGTGCTATTTTATTGGAAAATCACGAGTGTCTTGGTTTAGTAAGAAACAAAGCTGCGTTTCTCTCTCTACATGTGAAATAGAATATATTTATGCTGCTTTGGCTTGTGCTCAAGTAATCTATATGCAACAGACACTTAGAGATTTCAATATAAACTTAACAAAATAAACTATATATTGTGACAATTCTAGTGCAATTAACTTATCTAAAAATTCGGTCAATCATTCACGAACAAAACATATTGACGTTTGTCATCATTTTCTTCATGATAATGTTGAAAAAGGAACAATAAATTTTGATTTTGTTTCTTCTGAAAATCAGTTGGCTGATATTTTTACAAAACCTCTTTTAGAAAATGTCTTTATCAAACTCAGACGAGAGCTTGGTATCATCTCACTTAAAAATTTATGATATCTTTCTATAAGATATTGATGTCTCTGCTTATCTTTACACATCAAAACTCTTATCTCTTAAGTATCTAAAACAAACTTTCATTTAGAACCTCAAATTCTCTTTGTTTTAAAAGTGTATATTATTGTTTAAAACATCTCAGCCACTATTTTTTTAACTTACATTCTATTTTTAACCTTTTTAATATCTTTTATAAACTTATTCCATTTTCCTTTTTACCACAAAACTTTATTACTATGGATTTCAATATGATTATTCTCCTTCTCACCATGGCTTCAAACAGCAACGACTCTGAAATTCACCCTCATCATATTCTACATCTTCCTTAGAAATATTGGCTACTCCAACACCACGTGAACGGACTAGACCTCAACCTTCATACGAACCATCTAATTATACTCCAGAAAGGAAGAAATCTCGACGATTTCTTTTCTTCGGTTCTCCATCAACTAAAGAAAAAAATCGCCGAGATTCATCATTACCAGAAATAGCAGTTTGATTTACAACAGGAGATGTACTACGAACAGACAGTTAATGCTAAAAGACTTAGTTTTATTGAACAAGTGGCATTAAAATTTTGTGGTACATCTCTAAAGAAAGATGTAGTTCAACCTTCAACTTCGAATCCATGGGAGCCTAGTCCACAGCGTCCTTCGATTTCTACGAACTCTTGGGAACGTCTACCTTATTGGTCTCCATTGCAACCATACACGGAAATAACCAAGATTGAACCGAAAGATTGCAAAACTCCAAGTGATTCGAACTAATGCTTTCATTTATCTATATTTGTGTTTGAATAATCATAATTGTATTCTATATATCATTTAAATATTAATAAATTTACTTTCTTTTCTCATTTTTACTTATGGTCTGAAATAAGTTTTGATATACATATCAGACGTCTGAAATGGATATTTCAGACATCTGAATATTGCCGAAGAAGAAAATTTTCTTCAGATTCAGACGTCTGAATCACCAAAACCAGACGTTCAAATATAGGCTAAAATGAACTAAATTCTTTCTGACTCGATTTTGTTCGATTCAGACGTCTGAATTGGATATTTCAGACATCTGAAATCTTCTGGCTTTTCAAAATTGAATTACTTTTGCACGTTTTTCTATGTAACTACCCCTTTATTCAACCCCTACCTTTCTTCTATCCTCATTCTTCATCTTCTTTTCAGTCTTTCCCCATTAGAAATCAAATCTTTCTTTCTCATATTCACTAATGGCTCCAAAACAAAAAAGATCAAGGCCGTCTACTTCATCATCTACCCCAAACATCGATCAATGGCTATGGAATGAGCAAGCAAGACAACGTTTAGCACAAATGAGTAGATCTCACTTCTTTCCGGGTGCTTCCATAAAATTTGAAGAATTCGAGGCTTATCGGATTCAACATATTGTAAGATCAAATGGGTTAGAATCTCTTGTCTGTTATGCTGCTAATAATACCAAAATCAATCAACTTTTGGTTAAGCTGTTCTGTGCTAATATGAATTTGGACCATCATACTCCTCACAGTCGCAACGCTTGTATTTCGACATTAGTTTGTGGAGTTAAAATCTATCTACCACTTGCTAGACTTGGTGATATTCTTCAATGTCCAACAACGAGGACTGATTTGGATGAAATTGATGTTTCTTTAAACTTGGATGATTGAGACGAGGTCTCACATCAATTTTTGAATGATGACATTACTAGACTTACTTCCATTCAACTCCGCCCACAAGCTCGTATCCACCACAGAGCTTTGATTCGCTCCGTTATTCAATGGACAGGAAGTTATGAAGTTGTTAACAAAAGAAACTTTCAAGCCCTTTATGCTATCTATTCTGGTCAATCCATCAATTGGCTCAAGTGATTTTGGAAGAATTCATGGATGTTAATCGTCGAAGGCGCTATAAGACCTTTCATTATGGTGCTTATATAATGAAGATTCTCCAAAATTTTAACATTCCTTTTCCTAATTCCAAATTCACAGCGATCAAAGAGCTTGGGTCAAAGACATTGGGTCTTATGGGTTTGCCAAAACGACTTGAAAGTTTGGCATATATTTCATTTCAAGAATGGGTTTCCAATCGTGATCAAAACCAACCCCAACCTCGTCAACATGTTCAACATGCTCAACCTATTGCTCCTCCTTCAGAAGAAGAAGACAATGATGATATAGTGAGGCTTTCTCCCGACTCTAGCTCAAGGAATGCTTTGGTCACTTTTTCCCAAAACCAAGCAAAGCTTAGAACCCGAATGGTCAATCTCGAAAAGAAAAATGAAAATTGTTTTAATTCCATTCGTGGCTTTCTCAAGAAAATTTGAGAACATATTGGATGCTCCACCTCAACATATACCGAAGTTTTCAACCTCGGTCCATTTCAATGGTCATTAAGCTCGGGGAACAACAATGGTGAAGATGATGATGATGTAGGCAGTGATTCAAGGACTAGGTTTTAAATTCCTTTGAGTTTAATTAGTTTGTTTTGAACTATTTCGTTGTTTGTTTTTCTATTTCTGTCATAAACTCCTTTATTATCTGCTGCTATTGTAGTATGTTTTGGATACTCCACTTTGCTTTGTCATATATTCTTACATTCCGTTTTGCGATGTCAAAGGGGGAGAAGGAGTTGATATTTGTCTATTTATTCCATCTTGCTTTTTTTACAGGGGGAGCTTATAAACAGGGGGAGTATATATATTACCCGTTTTGTATTTATATAGTTGTCATCGTCAAAAAGGGGGAGAATGTTGAAACTTCATCTATGACATTTCATAATTTGACTCGACAGCCATATATGTTGTTTTTTTATACTAACTTGATTTTGCAGGAACATCTTCAAGACCGGATCTCAAAAAAAGCTTCATACTATTCATATATTTTGTTTTAAGTCTTTGTCTAGAGTTAAAATGATGTTAAAATCTCTCCTTTGGATATATATGTCGACATGTGCACATACACACATGCATAGAGCATATTTGAATTTTCAGGTCAAATTCAGACGTCTGAATTGACCATTTCAGACGTCTGAATCTGGAATTAAATTTGATTTCACATACAATATTCAGACGTCTGAATTGGTATTTTCAGACGTCTGAATCAGGTCAAAAATGACCTATTTGCTTTTTGGTTTGCACGTTAACGATTTTAGAAGTCTGAACTCTATTTTTCAGACGTCTGAATTCCTACAACGGCTATACTTTTGAATAGACATTTCTCTTCCATAAAGAGATACGACCTTTTATCAATAGATATGTCTATATATTTTCATGACATCTATTCACGAACAATCGCACCTTTTTATACTCTATATAAACATGTTAGAATCATCAGCTTTATTCACCTAATCGATCAAACTCTTTCTATTCTTATAGTACTTTGATTCTAACACTTTGTGCATTCAAACAGTTTGGTTTTACTTAACTTAATTAATTGCTTAACCAAATTATTTGTCCAAGAATAAACTATTTAAATTTGCTTAATTACCGATTTATTAGCTTATTAACGATCAATTAATTAATTAGTTATTCGTTAATAATTAATTTATTAATCATCTCATCTTAAATTAATTATTAACTAATTAACTTTTATTCATTAACTATTACTCAATTACTCAATTAATTAGTTGATTCTTAATTATCAATTTATAATTTACTTTTAAAAAATGAATTAATTATTTAATTATCTCAAATTAATTTAATTATCAATTTAATAGCATAAGTCCTGATTAAACACTTAAGTTAATTTTCATTAATTAACTTCCAGTAATAAGTTAACGTTATTAAGATTTAAAATTTCTTTAACACATAATTTATTTTAATTAACAAATTTAAAGTTATCAATTTAAATTTTCAAGTATAAATTGATTAATATCAATCTAACTAATTAATCACTAACTTTGTTATACAAATGCTAAACCCAAATTTAAGCTGAACATTCTCTTGGTAAAGGAGCCGAGACATCTTTCCTTTTTACTCGTGACTGTCACGAGTTCTTCCCCTTCTTTCCCCGTGTCTCTCCCGTGCATCCCCCTCTCTCTCACTCTCTCTCTTCTTCTTCCCAGATTATGCCTTCTTCTTATTTTTTTTTTAAGTTAAGCTAAAAATTTAACTGCAATAGTACTCACGCAAACGCACGTTCCCCACTCGAGTCACACTACCCTTAAACCCGAGAATCCATTCGAGTGTCACTTGAATACAAAACCCCCCATTCTCACCGGCACGCCCACACCACCGTGTACGTGCACGGTGGTCCGCCTCCCCTGCGGCGACTCACGTCCATCCCCACAAACCACAAAACACCCATAGACTCGACATCTAAACCCAGTTTTCGATTTCAAGATGAAAATGAAAATATGACCTGGTGCTCGAAATAAACAACAGCTACGCCACTGTCAAAATGATCGCGCGGCCACCACACATCACCAGAGGTGATGAAAATTCGCCTGAACGTCACTCACACCTCTACCTAGCTCCTCCAAAAATCGCACCCCACTCGGTTATATGATGATATCGAAATCACGACTTTACAGAGCCTGGAAAAAATATGGGCTTAAACCCTACTTGTGATTCAAACACAAAACACTTGCATTCGAAAAATAAATTGACATTTTTCTAGAATCAAAAGATTTACAAACTCGCTTCCTGTAAATTTACAGAAACTAAAATTAGCTAAATCTCCTAAAATTGACAAAAATACATTTTCGACTCAATTTAAAACTGCTCGTTTTCTCTTTGCTTAAAAATCAAGATTTTTATGTTAAAAATCATAATTATGTATATGAAAACTAATTATGCTATTGGATTTACAAATTTCAACATTTGAATTTTAAACCTTAATTTTCTTTTTAAACCTGTAGTTTGAATACAGAGTTAATATCATACTGTTTAACTCTAAACATATTTTGCAGGCTTTGTTTTCATATAAACAAGCTTGAATTTACACAATACAAAATTTAAATAGTTATATGAATAAGTTTTGTTTAAACTTGAAGTACTGATACCAAAACTTGAAGTACTGATCAACAACAATTATGTAAACTTCCAGTGCAAACAGAACATATACAAATCAGTATGTTCAAACTACAAACAAACATATAAACTAAAGTTGAAATTAGTTCGTTTACTCACCAATCAAAAACTATGAACAGAAGGTATGTTGAAGAAGACACTGCAAATGAAACTTTCCTGAAACCCTTCTTTGTTTCTTTTTCCCTGTTTCTCTTTTTTTCTTTGTTTGTTTTCAGTTTTTCTTCTTTTAGTTTAAGTTGTGTTCAGTGTTAATAGATAAACTGAAAGTTATAGGTGAATATATATATGTTTGAACACAAACAAGTGATAACTGGCTAGCCACAATGTTTGACCAAACAAGAAATCTTAGTATTAAATTTACTGCAAAATGGAAAGATAATGATCTTGGGTGCATGTACTTGTTTAAACAATATGTTATGCTAATGAATGCTTATGTTATTAATTATGATAGCAATTAATTAATGGTTACTGACAGTTGCTATTTAGTACAAAGATATTTATGTTTCTTACTTTGTGTTGTACAAAATATTATCATTATTTCGGCCAAACCTGTTTAGTAAGCTACAGGTTTTATTTTCTTTTTTTTGTTTTTTTGTTTTTAAAGTGAAACTTATTTTATATTGAAATGGACTTTGTTTTCTTATGCCTGAATGCTTTCATTTGTTAAGTATAACTTGTCTTGTTTCTTTGCATTATTCCACTTGCATATACAGTTATATGTTTTTCAAACTTCCTGATATGATTTTATTATTAACATTTTTGTTTATTTATTTTGCTAGTTATATTTTATATGAAATTGTATACTTGTTCATATGATGTTTTTAACATTTTATTAAGGATGTTGTGTTGTACAATGTGAATGTTTAAGATCATTGTTTTACTAAAAATACTTGTATTTATATATTTCAAATTATAATTTATATTTTGTATTTTTATGTTACTTTAATTACATTTATAATATATGATTGTGTTTTATACTAATTTTGTATGTTTACACCTATATTGTTTTGCACTTCCATATTTATGTTTAATACTTCCATGTTTGTTTATTTTAAAACTTATCATTTTAAAAATTAAAATTGTATTCATATGTATTTTATCAGATATCAAAATATAAAGTCTTTGATTTGATTCTATTGAATAGAACCGATTTTGTTTTAAATGGTTTTGAAGTATTTAATTTTAAAATTTTCAAATCAAACTTTCTTTTATAAAACATATAACTGTTAAATATTTAATATCTCATCAATTTAAATATTGACAAGTTTATATTTAATTTAAATTAGATTAAATATTTACTAAAATATGCTGTCAAAAATCCCGGGTTCTTACATTCCTTCCCCCTTAAAAGAATTTCGTCCCCGAAATTTAAACAACAGTAAATGCAAAAGCTTTTATATTAACTATTCAAACATACATATCATTCATACAATAGCAAACAAACAAACAGTCTATGCTAACAAACAACACTAGTTATCCGAACATAAATCTGGATAAGTACTCCTAAAACTATCGAGAGTTTCCTAGGTACAATCTCTGGGATCCTCACTCCATTGCACCTTAACGAGTTTCACCACTTTGTTCCTGAGTTGCTTCTCGTCTCGGTCCACAATCTGAACTGGATTTCTGACCACAGTTAAATTGGGTTCCACTTCCAAATCTTCTTGAATTACCGGTTCTACAACCAGTGAGGGATCATGAACAAATTTCCTCAAATGCGATACATGAAACACATTGTGAATCCCAGACATCCGCTCTGGTAATTCAATCCTGTAGGCCACAGTTCCAATTCTCTCCAACACTCGGAATGGTCCAATGTACCTCGGAGCAAGTTTTCCCGTCTTTCCGAATCTTATAGCACCTTTAATTGGGGAAACTTTAACAAAAACCAAGTCTCCGATCTCAAATTCCAATGGCCTTCGTCTTCTATCCGCATATTTCTTCTGACGATCTTGAGCAGCTTTCATCCTTTTCTTGATAAGCTCAACCTTCGCAGAAGCTTCACGAATAAGATCGGGTCCGAGCACAAGACGATCCTTCGATTCAATCCAACAAGCTGGAGATCTACATGGCTTTCCGTATAAAGCTTCATAAGGAGCCATCTTAATACTTGCTTGATAACTGTTATTATAAGAAAATTCCACTAGATGAAGATGGTCCTCCCAAGATCCTCCAAAATCTAAAACACAAGCCCGTAGCATATCCTCAAGCATACGATTCAGCCTCTCTGTCTGTCCGTCCGTCCGTTTGAGGATGATAGGCTGTACTTAATCTCAAATCTGTACCCATCGCTGATTGCAGAGCTTCCCAAAATTTGCTAGTGAAAATAGGATCACGGTCACTTACTATGCTGACTGGGACACCATGCAATCGAACTATCTCCTTCAGGAAAATTTCCTCCAAAGAAACTGCAGTACGGGTTGCCTTTACTGGTACAAAATGGGCACTCTTAGTTAAACGATCTACAATAACCCATATACCGTCATTTACTCTCTTGGTTCTAGGAAAACCATCAATAAAATCCATTGAGATCATTTCCCATTTCCAATTCGGAATTTCCAAAGGTTGCAATAACCCGGTAGATTTCTGTTGATCACCCTTAACTTGCTGACAAATGGCACAACTGTTCACAAAAGCAGCTACATCCTCCTTCATTCCCTTCCACCAAAAGACTATCCTCATGTCCTTATACATCTTCGAGATTCTAGGATGAATATTCAATTTAGAACAATGACTTTCTGATAAAACTTCCTGCCTCAACTCCTTGTCATTCGGAACACAGATTCTCCCATTGATCCTTAGCGTTCCTTGATCATCAATGTCAAAACTAGGACACTGACCCTTCCTGACTCTTTTGATGATCCTCCTCAACTTCTTATCAGATTCTTGCTTGCTTGAGATCCTTTCAATAAGAGATGGAACCACTTCCAGAAGAGATAAAACCGCGTTCGTACTGAGAGCATCAGCTACGACATTCGCTTTCCCCAGAGTGTACAGAATATCCAAATCATAGGATGCAAGAAATTCAACCCACCGCTGCTGTCTCAGATTAAGGTCTTTTTGAGAGAATAGATATTTCAATGGTTTGTGATCCGTGAACAATTCGAATTTCTCTCCTAAAAGATAATGTCTTCAAATCTTCACAGCAAAAACAATGGCAAGCAATTCAAGATCATGCGTAGCATAGTTTTTCTCATGAGGCTTCAACTGTCGACTAGCATACGCAATAACTCTTCCGTTCTGCATCAGAACTGCTCCCAAACCAACAATACAAGCATCAGTGTAAACCTCGAATTTGCTCTTCCCATCCAGAACAGCAAGTACTGGTGCACTAGTGAGCCTTGTCTTCAATTCCTGAAAAGCTTCTTCACATTGAGGTGTCCACTTGAATTTTGCTCCCTTTCTGGTCAACTTAGTCAAATGCGAAGAAATCTTGGAATAATCTCTAATAAATCTCCTGTAGTAGCCAGCCAATCCTAGAAAACTGCGAACTTCCGTCGGTGTCTCTGGCTGTTTCCACTCAAGAATAGTTTCAACTTTCGCTGGGTCTACAGAAATGCCTTCACCCGAAACAATGTGCCCTAAAAATTTAACTTCCGATTTCCAAAAATGGCACTTCGAAAATTTTGCCTTCAGCACATTCTTTCTCAGAGTCTCCAATACAATCCTCAAATGCTCCCTGTGCTCTTCTTCAGATTTGGAATAGACCAAAATATCATCAATGAATACCAGCACAAACTTATTCAACACATCCCTAAAGACTCGATTCATGAGGTCAACGAAGTAAGCAGGAGCGTTGGTTAATCCGAACGGCATAACCAACCACTCATAGGAACAATTCGGTCCCCTAAATGCAGTCAAGGGAATACTATCTTCAGCTACCCTCAACTGGTGGAAACCTGAAGCTAGATCCAATTGAGAAAAGATAGAAGCATCATGCAATTGGTCAAAAAGATCATCGATGCAAGGAAGAGGATATTTATTACGGATAGTTACTTTGTTCAATTCTCTATAATCCACACAGAACCTCAGTGATCCATCCGATTTGGTCACAAACACTGCCGCTGAACCCCAACAAGAAAAACTAGGTCTAATCAATCCCTTCTCTAAAAGATCCTGTGTCTGCTTAATCAACTCTTCTCTTTCTCTGGGAGCCATTCTCCTACTGGGTTGAATCACTGGCACAGCTCCTGGAATCAAATCAATACGGAACTCTATTTCTCGATGTGGTGGCAGACACTTAACTTCTTCAAAAACATCCGCAAAATCTTGAACCACATCGATGTCTTCAACTCTTTCTTCAGAAGTCCCAATTCCATGCAAAAGACTGCTCAAATGAATTCCAGAATTATCACACGTCACTCTGGCAATTCTACCCAGATCAGTTTCCAACGAAACTGTTCTTTCATCACAATTCAAAACGGCTTTATACTTATCCAGCCAATCCATACCCAAAATAAGATCAAATCCCGTAAAATTCAACACATACGGGTCACAAGAAAAACTGTGGGATAGATAAGAGATCTTCAAGTCCTTACAAATAGAGTCTAATTTGGTCACCCCTCCTATAGGATTAGACACCAAGATAGTACTATCTACTGAACTAGGGGTAAGAGAAAACTTTTCAACAGAGTCCAAAGAAATAAAACTCAAGGAAGCACCCGAGTCAAACAAAACTCTAATATACTGTCCATTTAAAAGTAAAGTACCTTCTAATACTCCTTTGCCCATCGAAGAAGAAGATGGTCCGGCTTCCAAAGCAAAAACTTTATTCTGAGGTGCTCTCTACAGAAGTGGACAGTTCTTGATCATGTGCCCTGGCTGATGACAATTAAAGCACAATGATTTCTGAACCATAGCTGATCCTGGACCACTCTGGTGCGGTTGCTGCTGTTGCTGCTAGAATCCTTCCTAGGACACTTATTTGCCAAATGCCCTTCCTGATGACAAATGTAGCACTTCCGGGGTCCGTTGTTATTCCCAGGTTTCTTCTTATTCGGTTTCCTCCATTTAGGATTAAACTTTCGCTTATTCGGATTAGTGAAATTCCCACTTGAAGCTGCAACTGAATCCACCGGCTTCTTACTCATCAAACTTTCATACCTCAATGCCATATCAATCAAATCAACAAAAGATCCCTTCAGAAGCACTGTCAATTTCCCATGGAATTCAGGTCTCAACCCTTGCACAAATTTCTCATTCTTTTTCAGAGGGGTATCGATGAGTCCTGGTCCATAACAAGAGAGTTCGTTGAATCTAGTTTCGTACTCCGAAATAGACATACTACCCTGCTTCAAATACAGAAAATCCTGATACAATTGGGTTCTCCCTGCCATCGGCACATACTTCTCTTCAAACAACTCCTTGAATCTGTCCCAAGAAATGTCATCCTCAGAAATATTTGCAATAGTTGAATCCCACCATGCTGCTGCACCACCTTGCAGTTGCCACGATGCCATATGCCTCTTACGCTCATCAGTCAATCTCATGCTCTTGAAAATATGTTCACAAGAGCGTAGCCAGTCCTGAACTTCAATTATTGACTCCGAACCTTTGAATGGTTGGCCTCCAAGATGTTTAAAAGCCTTGCATAATGCTGCAAAGCTAACTTGAGACGGTACTGGATTGACAGCCTCACTAACATTCTGACTCCGTCCATTATCTATAGAAGTACTGGCCCTAACTCTGCCTCTTCTTCCTGAACTCATGTCGGTCACCTGAACAGGTAACTCAACCATTAAGATATATATATATATATATATAATATTATATGAAAATACAAATACGCACTCTCAAGGTAAATATACACAAGAGCCTAAGTACTCGCTTTACCTAGCGCTCTGATACCAACTGTGACGACCCGCCTTTCTCAACCCCAGAAAGACGTTTCATCATTAAGAAAGAAAGGGATAGAAATAGAAAAGAATAGAAAGAAAGAACAACAACATCAGAATCTCACAGCGGAATAGAACAAAATATAATACATCACATAACTATTACATAGTTATACTTACATCAGAGTCATACAATATCATATAACAGGACTGTCATATACATATATGTCCATACATACATCCAAAATACATCATAGACTAACTACACAGCAGAACTACATATATAGATACATACGTCTTGTCTTCTCCCCAAAATAGCTCCTCCAGAAATCAACACTTCCATATACCTATCAGTTGGCTACTCGTAAAAATTTGAGTACCCAAGAGTTTATGAAAAACAAAATATAAACTCCGGGTCAGACATGGGTCTGGTATGAGTAAACAGGTTAAAATTGCTTAACTTTGAAAATTATTCGAAAATAAAGGTATCACGTAAGACTCCCCACAAATAAATACGGGTAAGTTTTTACCTTACGCTAACCAAAACATTTTATAGGAAATTCTGCGATATTATAATAGTGTCTAGGGTTTTCAAGTAAATAGAAAATAGCCAAAATTGTTACATTCATTAAATTCCAGCTACTAGCCATGAAAGTGGGTAATACAAATCAAAACCGTAGGGTCTCGTAGGGTAAATGGATTTCCAACAATGGCAGGGCTACTGGGGTACCGCCCGTCACAGTACGGGGCCTAGATCACCGTACCGAGGATTACTCCCTTCATCCCCTGCAACACAAGGCCGGAATCATTCCTTACTGAATAGTCCCGAACAAGATAACCCCGCAGTTGGGGCCAACAACTGCTCACAAAGCCGAAATAAAAAGGGACATCTAGACAGGGGAAAATCTTGTCCTGCTTGGGCATGACCCACCTAACCTTGCTGCATCTCCCCTATTTTAGCCATTCCCGGTTGATGAGGCTTGAGGCTACGATTACCTTTATTGAACATTATTCTTAGAATGCTCATCGTCCTCCTGACGATGTGTTGTAAGCATTCAATCCATACAAGTTCGTTCCGGGTTCGAACGAAACCGAAGGCATTATCTCGTTACACTCATTTTGGAATCACCCTCAGAGTTAACGACGATAACCCTTGCATTCTGAAACACCATCTCGATCTCCATTTGATAAGTTACGACCTATCGTTTAATTTGGATCGATGTGGTTTTCGGAGAATCAAAATTGATTCTTCCGATCCCGGTCTCATCGGATCCAAACGCCATTTTGAGGGCCAAGTTGTCTATTTAACTTAACAGTTTAATTAAATATCAGAAATTAACATAACAGAGATATCAGATAAATCATATACAGTTATCACAGATATCCATAATATTATCACACATATCACAGAAGTATCATCAACAGATATCAAAGTCAACCAAACAGAGTTATCAATGCATATCAAACAGTTTGGTTTTACTTAACTTAATTAATTGCTTAACCAAATTATTTGTCCAAGAATAAACTATTTAAATTTGCTTAATTACCGATTTATTAGCTTATTAACGATCAATTAATTAATTAGTTATTCGTTAATAATTAATTTATTAATCATCTCATCCTAAATTAATTATTAAACTAATTAACTTTTATTCATTAACTATTACTCAATTACTCAATTAATTAGTTGATTCTTAATTATCAATTAATAATTTACTTTTAAAAAATGAATTAATTATTTAATTATCACAAATTAATTTAATTATCAATTTAATAGCATAAGTCCTGATTAAACACTGAAGTTAATTTTCATTAATTAACTTCCAGTAATAAGTTAACGTTATTAAGATTTAAAATTTCTTTAACACATAATTTATTTTAATTAACAAATTTAAAGTTATCAATTTAAATTTTCAAGTATAAATTGATTAATATCAATCTAACTAATTAATCACTAACTTTGTTATACAAATGCTAAACCCAAATTTAAGCTGAACATTCTCTTGGTAAAGGACCCGAGACATCTTTCCTTTTTACTCGTGACTGTCACGAGTTCTTCCCCTTCTTTCCCCATGTCTCTCCCGTGCGTCCCCCTCTCTCTCACTCTCTCTCTTCTTCTTCCCAGATTATGCCTTCTTCTTATTTTTTTTTAAGTTAAGCTAAAAATTTAACTGCAGTAGTACTCACGCAAACGCACGTTCCCCACTCGAGTCACACTACCCTTAAACCCGAGAATCCATTCGAGTGTCACTCGAATACAAAAACCCCCCATTCTCACCGGCACGCCCATGCCACCGTGCACGTGCACGGTGGTCTGCCTCCCCTACGGCGACTCACGTCCATCCCCACAAACCACAAAACACCCATAGACTCGACATCTAAACCCAGTTTTCAATTTCAAGATGAAAATGAAAATATGACCTGGTGCTCGAAAAAAACAACAGCTACGCCACTGTCAAAATGATCGCGCGGCCACCACACATCACCAGAGGTGATGAAAATTCGCCTGAACGTCACTCACACCTCCACCTAGCTCCTCCAAAAATCGCACCCCACTCGGTTATATGATGATATCGAAATCACGACTTTACAGAGCCTGGAAAAAATATGGGCTTAAACCCTACTTGTGATTCAAACACAAAACACTTGCATTCGAAAAATAAATTGACATTTTTCTAGAATCAAAAGATTTACAAACTCGCTTCCTGTAAATTTACAGAAACTAAAATTAGCTAAATCTCCTAAAATTGACAAAAATACATTTTCGACTCAATTTAAAACTGCTCGTTTTCTCTTTGCTTAAAAATCAAGATTTTTATGTTAAAAATCATAATTATGTATATGAAAACTAATTATGCTATTGGATTTACAAATTTCAACATTTGAATTTTAAACCTTAATTTTCTTTTTAAACCTGTAGTTTGAATACAGAGTTAATATCATACTGTTTAACTCTAAACATATTTTGCAGGCTTTGTTTTCATATAAACAAGCTTGAATTTACACAATACAAAATTTAAATAGTTATATGAATAAGTTTTGTTTAAACTTGAAGTACTGATACCAAAACTTGAAGTACTGATCAACAACAATTATGTAAACTTCCAGTGAAAACAGAACATATACAAATCAGTATGTTCAAACTACAAACAAACATATAAACTAAAGTTGAAATTAGTTCGTTTACTCACCAATCAAAAACTATGAACAGAAGGTATGTTGAAGAAGACACTGCAAATGAAACTTTCCTGAAACCCTTCTTTGTTTCTTTTTCCCTGTTTCTCTTTTTTTCTTTGTTTGTTTTCAGTTTTTCTTCTTTTAGTTTAAGTTGTGTTCAGTGTTAATAGATAAACTGAAAGTTATAGGTGAATATATATATGTTTGAACACAAACAAGTGATAACTGGCCAGCCACAATGTTTGACCAAACAAGAAATCTTAGTATTAAATTTACTGCAAAATGGAAAGATAATGATCTTGGCTGCATGTACTTGTTTAAACAATATGTTATGCTAATAAATGCTTATGTTATTAATTATGATAGCAATTAATTAATGGTTACTGACAGTTGCTATTTAGTACAAAGATATTTATGTTTCTTACTTTGTGTTGTACAAAATATTATCATTATTTCGGCCAAACCTGTTTAGTAAGCTACAGGTTTTATTTTCTTTTTTTTTGTTTTTTTGTTTTTAAAGTGAAACTTATTTTATATTGAAATGGACTTTGTTTTCTTATGCCTGAATGCTTTCATTTGTTAAGTATAACTTGTCTTGTTTCTTTGCATTATTCCACTTGCATATACAGTTATATGTTTTTCAAACTTCCTGATATGATTTTATTATTAACATTTTTGTTTATTTATTTTTCTAGTTATATTTTATATGAAATTGTATACTTGTTCATATGATGTTTTTAACATTTTATTAAGGATGTTGTGTTGTACAATGTGAATGTTTAAGATCATTGTTTTACTAAAAATACTTGTATTTATATATTTCAAATTATAATTTATATTTTGTATTTTTATGTTACTTTAATTACATTTATAATATATGATTGTGTTTTATACTAATTTTGTATGTTTACACCTATATTGTTTTGCACTTCCATATTTATGTTTAATACTTCCATGTTTGTTTATTTTAAAACTTATCATTTTAAAAATTAAAATTGTATTCATATGTATTTTATCAGATATCAAAATATAAAGTCTTTGATTTGATTTTATTGAATAGAACCGATTTTGTTTTAAATGGTTTTGAAGTATTTAATTTTAAATTTTTCAAATCAAACTTTCTTTTATAAAACATATAACTGTTAAATATTTAATATCACATCAATTTAAATATTGACAAGTTTATATTTAATTTAAATTAGATTAAATATTTACTAAAATATGCTATCAAAAATCCCGGGTTGTTACAGAATGAGAAGGGGAATTAAACAATTTGGTAAAACATGTGGTATGAGACATGTGCGTTTATCCTATCGGTTAATTTCTAACTTGTACGTTTGATCGTTTTGACCTTCGAGTCGTGTTTACCGATGAGATGAGGTAAACATTTTACTGCTTTTGAGTGTGACATTTACTCGAAGTTAGTTTAGTGCGAACATATGGTATGGGACGCGCGTTAATACTTTTCGGATTCCTATCTGAAAGCTTGTGACACATTTGCCATTGCGACATATTGCCAATACTGGATCTTTGAGTCATTGTCATTGCGTTGTTTGCCATGGCAGCATATTTACCATTGCCGCGTATTTGGCATTGCAGCGTATTTGTCATTGTGATGTATTTTCCTTCGGGCATGGTGCCTTATTTTAGAGATCGATACTTAGCACGCTTTGGCCACATGCACGTGCAAATCAATATTGTGATTTCCCAAATGTATCGCCTTTTTCATGGTTGGCCATTTGAGCCTTTTGATACACACACACACCTTATGGAAATTTGAACTCTTTTGAGTTTTGAGTTGCCTACACTGGTGTTATTTGAGATTTTCCTTTTGATGTTTATTTGGAATTTATATTCTCCTATTTGGAGATATATGTATTGCCTTTATAGTATATTTTGAGATGGTGATTTCTTTGGAAATGCTTTTGAGTTTTCCGTTATGGCGGGTTTGGGATATCTCCTTTTTAAGGGTAATGATTTTCCTAAACCATTTTTGATGATTTGTGATATGCCGATGATACGAGGCTTGCTATATTTAGCATTTTTCGGATATTGATTTATTTCCTTGAGATTATATATCATGCTAGTGATACTAGATGATTTGTAGTAACCATACTTATACTTAGAATAGTTTCTTCTCGTTTGAGAAGAATATCACCTTATCCTTAATATCCATATTATCGTTTCTCCGTACTAACTGAATTGTTTTAACTAGACCGGCCCGTGTATTTTATACTCGGGTCAGACCGAAGTGTTTTGGGTTAGGTACCCGTTGGATTTAACCTTTCCACTTAAGCTTAGATATTTTGCTATCACCTTTTTGATGTAGCTTTTTATGTAGACTCTGATATTTATATTTTTGACTCGTTGTATATTGTGTGGTCGTTATACCACTTATGTGTATCATTTTGTATTACACTGGAATGTATTTGTATATATATGTATATATCTGGTGTTTGCGATTCTATGATGTGATATGCATTTAGTTGCTGTTTTTTGTTCTGATAGAGCCGTAACCACCTATAGTTTTGTATTAAGCATTTATTGGATATGTCGAACTACTTGAGATAGAGGAAAAAAATTTAGCGCATTTGTCGACGTATTCAATAGATATTTAAGACAAAGCTATAGATGGTCGCTCCTAACCATCCCTATTCTTCACACTAGCAGACAATATTACCTAGTAATACTCTTTGTTAATGTGGGTCTAGGGGTGGGGCATCACAGCTTGGTATCAAAGCTGAGTTCAGAACAAAATATGATGAAAACAGTACATTCTAGTATAATACAAGTGTTACAAATCCCTTAACCATCATGTCTTTGACCTTTTTCATGTCCTTTAGGGTAGATAAGTTGGGAATACATCTAGGAATGCATTTTTAATTCTATAGTATTCCATAATTGAATTAATGATATCTACCCTGTGAATAATCTTTATCTTATCTTAATTTTTAGCAAATGGCTGAAAGAGGTAGAGGACGACGCTCAGATACTGGGCAGTCCAGCGGCTCTCATCCGGACGATGTGTATATATCTGTCGATCAATTTATGGAGTTATTTAGGAGCACTCAACCTCCAGCTCCTGCTCGAGCATCTCCTCCATGCAAGTCTGTCTTTACGTGCATGTGCAGCGATTTCTCTCATCTTGGAGAAAAACCATTCAAAGGCTCCGAGTCCGTTCTAGAGGTCCAAGCTTGGATTCGCATGTGTGAACGCATCTTCTCTTACATGGATCTTTCTAACCACGATAGAGTCCTTATAGCATCTAGCATGTTGCAAGAGCATGCCCTTGACCGATACGATCTTTTTGTTGCCGAGCTTGATGAGTCCACTCTCTCTTGGTAATAGTTTAGGGAACGATTCGAGCTTAAGTTCGTTCCCGAATCAAAGACAGCTTTATTAGCCCATCGCTACCTCGAGTTGAAGAAAGGTAAATCTTCCGTTTCTAATCATGTATCTTCCTTTGAGGCGTTATCCAAATATGGTCTCGAATATATTAGCACCTCTTACAAGAAGAATTTGAAGTTTGTATCTGGTTTGAAGAAATATATGAAGAAGTCTTTGATGCTCCTGATCAAGTTATCTTTTGAGGAGTTAGCTATCTCGGGGCTTCATCTTGAAGCCATCAAGAAAGAGCGTGACAGTAGTGATGAGATTGAGGTTTGCAAGAACCCCAATAAGAAGATATTTCCAATTCAGAAGTCATAGTCTTTTCCTTGCAACAAGAAGAAGAAATCTATTGGTTCTGCTTCTAGTTCTCATCCTCGTGGAACACCTCCTGCTCAGAAAGGGTGTTTCAACTGTGGCTCTCCTTACCATATGATTCGAGATTGTCCTAAGCCTCTCTTCTGCCATTATTGCAAAAAGGAAGGCCATCGTATTTCCACTTGTCCTATTACTCCGAATAATTCTAAATCTGGCAAGCTGAATGTAGTGGATGCTTCTGGAGGTTCTTCTCAGCGTAGAGGTACGTCTCCTTCTATCCTTAAAGGTTCTTTGTTGTTTCATGACCGATTTATTCTAGTCCTCTTTGATATGGGTGCATCACATTCATTCGTATCGAAGGAGCTCGTCGATGCTATTCCTTTGGATGCTTCTTTTTGGTTACTTCACTGAGAATTACGAATCCTATCAGGGGATCTGCAACCCTTAGCATGCTTTGTGAGGATATTAAGATTTTTTGTGTGGCTTTTATTTCCATGTGAATCTGCACATTATTTCTTTTCTGGGTTTTGATATGATTTTGGGTATGGACTAGCTAGTCTGATACGATGCCAGAATTATGTATTCTGAAAGAGTTTTATATCTTCGACATCAAGATTTGTCTGCTCAGCTATCACTCGTTCTTTGGAATGTAGATAATTCTAAAGCATCTTTATTTTCTCTTGACTCATGAGATGATGATGATATATCCTGTATTCCTATTGTTTGTGGCTTCTTTGATGTGTTTGAGCCTGTTTTGGGTTTGCCGCCCAAGTGGGCCATAGCCAGCTGGTCGTCCTCCTACGAGGATGTCCACCAACGAAAACGAGGAACTTAAGAAGCATCTTTTTGAGCTTGAAGCTAAGCATTTATCCAGTTTAGTTCTTAAAGGTGAGTTGCCGCGGTCGTCTTCGTGAAGAAATCTGTTGGTACTCTTAGGCTTTGCATTAATTACCACAAGCTTAACGAGGTAACCATCAAGAATAAGTATTCATTGCCTAGGATCGATGATTTTTCGATCAATTGAGTGGTGCTAAGGTCTTTTCTTAGCTCGACTTTGCCACTGGTTTTCATCAGCTATGAGTTGTCGAGGACATCATTCCTCTCACAGCTTTCCGCATTCGTTATGGTTCTTTTGAGTGGATCATTATGCCGTTCAGTTTGACGAACGCACCTGCTTTCTTTGTCGATCTTATGAATCAAGTATTCTGAAAATATCTCGATAAGTTCATCCTTGTGTTTGTTGATGACATCCTTGTCTACTCTATGTCTGAAGCCGATCATTCTCACCATTTGAGGATTGTCTTGGATATTCTTCGTCAGCATCAGCTCAAAGCCAAATTCTCCAAGTGCCACTTTTGGAAGAATAAGGTTAAGTTCTCAGGCCACGTTGTTTCTTCCGAAGGCATTTCGGTCAATCCCTCGAAGATCGAAGCCATATAGAATTGGAAGAGGCCTGAGAATGTTCATGAGATTCTCATGAGATTCTCATGAGATTCGTAATTTCCTTTGATTAGCTGGTTACTGCCATCAGTTCATTAAAGATTTCTCTCGCATTGTGCTTCCTCTCACTAGACTTACTAGGAAAGGTGTTCGATTTATTTGGTCTGATAAGTGTGAAGCTTCTATTCAGCAGTTGAATAAGCTTCTCACTAATGCTCCTATTCTAGTGGTGCCCAAAGGGAATCATGATCTTGTTGTCTACACCGATGCTAGTAGATGTGGCCTCGGTGCCATGCTTATGCAGGAGGGTCGGGTAGTTGCTTATGCTTCTAGGAAACTGCGATCGAATGAAGTTTGCTATGTTACTCATGACCTCGAGTTAGCCGCGATAGCCTTTGCCGTGAAGATTTGGCGACATTATCTTTTAGGCTAGGGCTTCATTCTCTATGCAGATCACAAATCTTTGATGTATTTGTTCACCCAGAAGGAGCTCAATATGGGACAACAGCTTTGGCTTGATTTTCTTGCCTCTTATGACTTCGATATCTAGCATACCCTGGAAAGGGTAATTGTGTTGCTAATGCGCTTAGTCGCAAACATTCAGCTGTCGTTTTTACGATGCTAGCTGAGTGGGATGTTCTTGAGACTTTATCGCTTTGTGATATTCACGATCGAGCTCCATCTTCTGATTCACCTATTCTATTATTTAGTTTGGAAGCTCGACCTAGCTTATTGGATTGTATTGCCGATGCTCAGTGGCGTGATCTCGATCTTGTGCACCTTATCTAGATTTGTGAGTATGAGTCCCGTGACGAGGAGTTGAGGGATATCAACATTGATTCTTATGGGTGTCTTCATATGAAGAACTGTCCAGTCATGCTTTCTAATTCTACATTTAGGTAAGACATTCTCGATGGTTGTCACCGTTCTAAGTATACCATCCATCCCGGCAGTAGTAAGATGTATGCTGATATGAGTCACCTTTATTATTGGGAAGGAATGAAGCATGATTTGGAAAGTTTTGTGAGTAATTGCATGACTGGTCAACTAATCAAAGTCGAGCATCATAGCCCTTCTAATTTTCTTCAGCCTTTAGAGGTCCCGTTGTGGAAATAGGATCAGATTTCTATGGATTTCATTGATAGCCTACCTCGTTCAAGATCAGGCCATTACAGTATTTGTGTTATTATTGATTGCTTCACTAAGTCTGATCACTTTATTCCCATTAAGTCAAATAGGACTTCTTCTCATCTGGCCAAGCTTTATATCAAGAAAATCGTAAGACTCCACGGTATTCCTAGTTCGATTGTTTATGACGGTGATCCTCTTTTCATGAGCCATTTCTGGCAGACTCATCAGCAAGCTTTAGGAAAAAAATATTAATTTCAGCACAGCATATCATCTGTAGTTTGATGGATAGACTGAACGGTTGAATCATATCTTAAAGGATCTTCTTCGTGCATGCATTCTAGATTTTGGTGGAGGTTGGGAGGACCATCTACGGCTTGTGGATTTCTCCTACAATAATAGCTTTTAGTCCACTATTGATATGACTCTCGTCTGGTTAGAATCCAGAGAGAAGCAACTCTAGGTCTTGATTCTGCTCGTGATTCTTCTGAGAAGATTATTCTTATTCGACAGAGAATGAAAGAGGCATAGAGCGCCAGAAATTCTATGCAGAAAACCATAGGAAGCCTCTTGAATTCTCTATTGGTGATCTCGTCCTTATTCGTGTTTCTCCTTTGAAGGGGGTTATGCGTTTCAGTACGACTGGGAAATTGGCTCCTTGCTTTATAGGACCATTTCCTATTATTGAATGTATTGGCCCTGTGGCTTATAGAGTTTCACTTTCATCTCATCTATTTGGCATTCATGATATGTTTCATGTCTCTTAGCTTTAGAAGTGTCTTCGAGAGTCGGATTCTATTATCGATTCTCTTGATCTGCAAGAGCTTGAGATCTCACCAGACCTATCAATTGTGCAGTAGCCTATTCGCGTACTTGCTTTGGAGGTGAGACGGCTTTGAAACAAGGATGTGCCACTCATTAAAGTTCAATGATCCGCTAATCCCAATGACTGCACTTGGGAAACCAAAGAGTTTATCGAGCGATCCTACCTTGGTTTTCTTTCTTTTCATAGCAATAGTGAGAATCTTTGTATCTCAAGCTTAATTTTCTTCTTCTTTTGACTGATGAGATAATTGTGTTGAATACAAACTCTTCTCTAGAAATTGCGAGGATGTAAATTTTATCAGGAGAAGTCTGTAACAACCCTGGTTTTGGTGATTACCTGTAAGTAGTTATAATATAATATTGTGAATTTAAAACAAAATTGGAGATTTAAATGGTTTATTTGGAATAAAAATGAATTTTGAAAATAAAATGTGACAATAAAGTTTGAAAATTTTATTTTGTTTGTTTGGGTTAATAATGAATGAAAAATGATTTTTAGAGAAAAAGCAATAATTATATTAATTATTGCAAATTACTTCTTTTAATACTTTTTAAAGGAAATATTTGATTTTTAAAGATTGTTAATGTAAATAAAAGGTGAAATTTGGTTTGAAAATGATTTTTGGTTATAAAAATAAGGATTTATGCATTTATTTGTGTAAATTGTGCATTTTTGTAAAATCAGAGATTTTAATAATAAAAATATTTTAAAACTAAAATTATCTTTCTATATGATGTAGAATATTTTATTTAACATGTATGTATGTTCACATAAATTATTTGGGTTAAAACTTGAAGCAAAATGTCATTTTTTTAACATATGTGTATATATTGGGTTTAGTGTTAATTTAGTTGCGTAGCTTATTTATTTTCTCTAATTTGGGTCCAAAGCCCATTAGTTTGCTAAAATTAGAAATTGGGAAGTGAGAAATATTACCTATATGTACTTCGTTTTAGTTCATCCTCTCCAAATAACCAAAAAGAAAACAGTGAAAAAGAAACAAACTTCACCAATTTTTCAATTTCAAAGCTTTTAATCTTCAATTTTCTTCAACAAGTTGCTATTTTAATCAATCTAAAGATGAATACAACAAGTAATCACTTCCAAAACACAATCTTTTCATAAAAAATCTTAATTTGTGAAATGAATTGTTTTTTAATTGGCTTTTCTTCCTTTTGCACGCATCTGTTTCTTCCTCTTACGGGTTTTGGAGACCAAAACTAACTCAAAGCTTACTCGTTTTAGCCAAAAAATCTAGTTTTTGCACTTCAATAATAAGGCGAGGTGCTGCTCACATATAGCTAGCCGAAGCGAAATCTTCAAAATGCCAAAAATTGTTGTAAAATAGCTTAAACATTTGATTTTCTGTTGATATTTTCGTTTCTATGAAAACTGTTTTGGTTTATCTCTTAGCATGCTAATATATTCCAATTGTAGCAACAAAATACTGTCGAATTTTCTACAGTTGATAGTCCATGTGTTGTCGTATAAGTTGCAAAATTTCATACTAAAACTCCTTCGTTGATACCTGAAAACTTTGCTGCAAAATCAATGCGCAGCCTGGAAATCACCTTTACACACTTTGTTTTCTGAGTTGCTGTAAACATAGCCTGAGTTCATGTTTGAGACAGCATATCTCTTTCATTTCTTGCTGGAATTCACCGATTCTTTTTTTGTTTGAAATGTGAAGTTTTTTAATATGTACAAACTAATTATCGGCTCAATATGAGGTTATTTAGTCCTCTGTTTCAGGCTTGTAAGTTGAACCCAAGATGGTTTTCAGGCCTGCGCACTTTTTTTGAACTGTTGCAAATGTGGCGTAAGTCCATGTTTGAAATAACATAACTTTTCATTTCCTGTTGGAATTTTTTGATTCTTTTTTTTGAAAGATGAAGTTTTGCAGTATGTGCATACCAATTTTTAGTTCAATATGAGGTCGTATGCTTCTCTGTTATAGGCCCGTAAATTGAACCTAAGATGGTTTTCAGGCGTGTGCACATTTTTTTGAATTGTTGAAAACATAGCCAGAGTTCATGTTTGAGACATCCTAACTTACATTTGCAGTTTGAATTCTTGATGATTTTATTGTTTGAAAGCTGAAGTTATCTATTATATGCACACCAATTTTTAGTTCAATCAGAGATCGTTTGGCCACCTGTTCCATGTTTGTAAGATAAACCCGAGAGGGTTTTAGACCTGCATAGAATTCAACATGGTCTGAGTTCATGTTTGAGATTTCATATCTTTAGCATTTCATATCGGAATTCAATGAATCTTTTTCCACTTCATAGATAAATTGTTCTATTTTCTGTGTGTCTAATTTTAGACCATTCCGAGATGATTAAGCCTTTAAAATTATGTCCGAAAGTTGAACCCATAGAAGATTTTAGACTAGAGTATTGTTTTTGGCGTGTGCATTTTTGGGTTCTGTATTATTTTCTAATCCGTTTTCTGACTTCTACATCTTATTTTTGTTATATTTCTGAACTGTTTTGAAGGCCATAAAGCATATCAATTGGCGAGCCATAATTATGAATTTTTGATTCAAAACAAGTCGATTTTTTTGAGATTTTTTGAATGTCAGTTTTGGTGTTTATCGATGATTTTTATTCAATTGCGAGCATGGATTTTTCCAAATAATTTTGAAATAATTTTTAAAATAAATTTCCATTTAAAATAATTATTATATACCATTTTTAAATTATTTTAAGCTATAAAATCTATTTATTCTTTATAATAAGGGACTTTCCAATTATTATTTTCAAAATTGATTTCAGAAAATGATTTTAAAAGCTTGTTTTATCAAGTAAATTATTTCATATGTAAAATACATGTTTTTGAAATATTCTTGTGAAGGAGAAGGAGAATTAAATGATTTGGTAAAACACGTGGTAGGAGACACACACATTTATCTTATTGGTTAATTCCTGAATTGTCCGTTTGATCGTTTTGACCTTTGGGTCGTGTTTAACGATGAGATGAGGTAAACATTATACTGCTTTTGAGTGTGACATTTACTAGTGGTTTGTAAACCATTTAGTGCGAACGTGCAGTATGGGATGCAGTCAGCAATTTTTGGGTTCGTATCTGAGAGTTTGTGGCACATTTGCCATTGCAGTGTATTGCTTGTACAGGACCTTCAGGTCGTTGCCATTGAGCGTTTTCCATAGCGGCGTGTTTGGCATTGCGACGTATATGGCATTGCAGCGTATTTGTCGTTGTGACATATTTGCCTATGGGCGTGGTGACTTATTTGAGAGATCGGTACTTGGCAGGCTTTGGCCACATGCACGTGCAAATTTTTGAGACGATTTCTTTGATTATTGTGATTTCCCAAGTTTATCACCTTTTTCATGGTTGGCCATTCGAGACGTTTGATATATATATATATATATATATATATATATGTAAGCACACACACACCTTATGGGAATTTGAACTCTTTTGAGTTCTATCTTTGAGATTTGAGTTGCCAACACTGGTATTATATGAGATTTGCCTTTTGGCATTTATTTGGAATTTATATTCTCCTATTTGGAGATATATGTATTGCCTTTATGGCGTATTTTGAGATGGTGATTTCTTTGGAAATGCTTTTAAGTTTACCGATAAGGAGGGTTTGTGATTTCTCCTTTTTATGAGTTATGTAACGACCCATAAATTTTCGATAATTAAAATAGTTAATTTAATAAGATTTCATGGTTTAATGTGGGAAGAATTAAAAATATGTAATTTATTTATGATAATAATAACTAGAATGAATTGCAAATTTTTTATCTAAGTTAATTATTTATGAATTGAATGAAATCCCAAATCAATTGAAATAATATATAGTCAATGGTAATGGAATGAAGTTGTATTATATAGAAAATTGTGACACTTGTTTGTAAATAATAAACTTATAAGTGTGATTTAAAAGTTAATGGTGATAATTATTCAAGTTACCTATTCATTTAGTTAGTCTAATTGAATTTGGGAACCAATTGCAATTGAAATGAAATTTTATATATTAGTTGAGTGCATTATCTGTAACTGAAGTTAAATAATAGCGTGGAATTCATTTGATGTAATAAAGTAATCGACTGATAACGAAAATTTATTTAAAATACAATATTGAAATCCGTCAAACATTGAACAACTAAATTGTTTAAATTTAATATTTGGAATTTATTGAATAATTGAATACCGGGAATCGAATAACTGTTTAATGGAAATGGTCGTTCTATAATTTGAATTTGTTTCAAAAGTTAATTTGATATGTTCATTTTTGAATATTTCAAAGGATAGTGATTTAAGAATAATCAAATTTGTTTAAATTTAATATTACAACTATCGAATAATTAAATTTCGAATTTGATATGATTAATTTGATACTGAAATTTTAATGTATGAAGATAGAGTGAATAACTGAAATTTGATTTAATATGATTCAAATTGGTTTCCAAAGTGAATACAAGTTATATTTGGATTATAATAGAGTTAATAAGATTTTAAAATTGGAATTTTAAGCAATTCTGTAAATTTTGAAAAGTCGTCGTTTTAGCCGACGAGTTAAAAATAGCCTTTCGGGGGGCACAGTCTCAGAATTCGACGAAACCAGTCCCATTAGATCCATAATAGTTTATTATTATCGGGATTCAATTTCCATAGCAATCGGAGTTGCCGTTTGACCGTGGCAGCTCAAAACACTTAGAAATTTATTTAATCGATTTCATTTAAAATTGATCGTTTATTTCCGTAACTTGCATATACGATCGAATTAGTACTTGAAACCTTTTCCATTGCGTCCGGAATAGGGGTATAACATTGCAAATGCCTAGCGGCATACTTCGATAGGGGTTCGAGATTTTGAGTTGCAAAATTGGGATATTTTGAAATTTAAATTAATATATTGTTTAGTCAACTTTTCACATCAGCTTTTCTATTTCATTTCAAATCACTGTAGCATGCCTCCTGCATGCATGGCATCACGCCTTCCCCTCCTTTATGATGCGTGCAGATGGCTGTGAAGAAAAAAAGAAACTAAAGGAAAATGACAACTTAGAAAAATAATTGCTCACAATATACTCAGCGTAAAATCGCGAAACTAGTTTTCAAAAATCCTAAATTTTCATTTGCTTCGATCTGGTGGTGGTTTAGTAAGGCACGGCTATGGGTCGCGATCGAGCTTTGGGCAAGGGTTTTGATTTTTAGGGATTCGTGCATCGATTCGTATTTTGGTTATCGTTTTTGGATTCGTGGAGGAAGATTTCTTCTCCGACGAGAGTTTGGTGGGGGTGTGGCTCTTGTTTGGTGCGTGCGACGTGAATGTGGTCAAGGGGAAATGGGTCGAGTCGCGTTTTGTAGCGTGGCCTGGGCGTTGATTTTTGGGGATGGTCGGGTCGAGCACGCGGAGAGAAGAAGTTGGGCGACGACGGCATGTCGAATGGAGTATTGAAGCTCTGTATCACTGGAGATTGGTGCACGGCTTCGTGGGTTCATCCTCTTGCAGGCTGAAGCTTTGGGGAAGAAAGCTTTTATTTTGGACCGGGCCTGAAATGTTAGGTATTGGGTTGTTTTAATAATTAAATCGTTTTACAAATTTAAATATCGGCGAACTTATATAATGTATATCTCATTCACACGATGTCAGAACTGAACGAAACTTTTTGCGTTGCGATCGTGATGAAGAGAGCTTCGAAATGAAACTGGTTTGGAAGAATTTGGAGACAGTTGAAATTTGGGCTAAAATCGGGAGTCGTCCGGTTTAGTTTCAAACCGGAACGTCTCGGTGGCAACGGAAAATCAATGTGAGTGTTTTCTAATGCTCACAGCGTACTAGAATATCTCTATGCTAGTTAAATTTGACAGTATGAAGTGATACAATTTTACTTGTTGTTGTTTGATAAACTAAAATCGTCATCTACATTTGTCATTGAATTTAATGCTAGGAAATAAAAATTGACAATCAAATTGAAATAAAAAGATTTAATTGCGATTAAATTACCTGATATCGATAACTATGAAATTGCCGTGAATTGTATTGTCTATTGGATGATGTATTTCGATGGATGCTATTGGTGGATATTTAAATGTTTGGATGTTTATTTGCTTATATATATATATCCTGTTGTGCATACATATGACACTTGATTTAATTTAAGTGATATATATTCATCCCTGACATTAAATTGAAATAACTAATCACTTGGCCATAGGATAGAAAATTATGTACGGACACCGGATTGGTTAAAATTAATAATTTTCAAAATCGTTGATTTGAAATTTATTTAAATGTTTTGGTTTAAAAGTTATAAATAAAATCAATTTATAGAAATCGAATTTATCGCAAATTGAGTTTGGAATGTTGAAATAAATTTTGGTTAAAAGAAATTGTCAAATAATTTAAGTTAAGACTTTGAAAATTTAAAATTGGGATATGAGTGAATTTCGTAAATTTATTTGTTTTTAAGATTGAACATTATTTCGAGCTTTGAGTATTACTAAGTAAAAGTGATATAAAAATGATATTTTGAAATTGAGCTTGGAATTGAATCATATTTGAAATTTGGATTTAAATTTGAATATTGAAGGATAATTTTGTTGAGTGTTATAAATTGATATTTTGAAAAATCAAGCTCCAAATCGATACAAATTGAAATTGAATTAATTGAAGGTGAATATGGAATTGAATTAATTTGAAGTCAAAGTTGACATTGATTTGAATTGAAATCGAAATTGAATCAGTAGAATGGAAATTGAAATTGATTTGAATTGGGAAGTTATAATTGAAACGGTTTGGTTTTGAAGCTCTTTCATTTTGTTTTCCGAATTACTCTGTTATATAGACCATCTTTAAATATGTAAACTATTTTAACCTATATTAAGTATATTAAATTATTTTTAACCCATCTTAAACCATGTTAACTTATTTTAAATCTACTTAACCCAATTTAAATTATTTTGAACTAATTTATCTATTTTAATTTATTTTTAATTATATTTAATCTGATTTAAAGCGATTTACCTGTATAATTATATTAAATCTATCTTAAATCCATTTAACTATATTAAATTAATTTATCTATTTGAAATCCATTTAAAGATTTTAAGTATTTTTAACTATTTATTTATTTAAAACTACTTTTAAACTACTTAAAACTATTTTCTAAAATTTCAAGCTGGTCAATAAGGTGAAATGTTTATGTTTAAATCTTGAATTTAAATACGAACTGGGTTAAATGAAGTTGCAACCTAAATTGAAATTCGAAATGATTTTGAAATCGAAATGAGATATTGAGGCGAAAAATGATTTATGAAACGGAATCTTACATTTTGAATAGATATGATGCTATTTGAAATGGATTTGATTATTGAAGCGAATATAATATTTTGATATCAATTATGAATCATTTTGAAATGTAAAAGAGCCATCGGTGTAACAATACGTAGTTATTAAAGAGACCGGGATCGGATATGGACATACTCTTTGTCGATACCAAAAACCACTTTAATAACTAGTATACGTGGAGTGTTGATTGAGAATGAAGTGGATGGTTTGGTGAACGCTTTGACTGAAGAAAGAGAACGATATTGGATGACCCCTGACATTACTAAAACAGGAGCCGCGCCGGGCCATTGAGGTTCGCCATCTCTAGCGGACACACTTCTTTGATACCATATCTATTACTTTTATGATTCGATATGGGTGCATCCCTAGATTTGGGAGTGTTGTTTCGCCGTGTTGAGGTAGCTGCTGGCTATGCTCAACATCAATCCGGATCACACAACTACTAGCATCCTAGTTGGTATCGCCTCATGTACCTTGTCATACTGATTATCCTATTCGCGACCACTACGTTTTGTTTTGTGTTATACCTATGGGGCACCCTCTGATAACCACTAGGTTACGGTGGGGTTTACGGTGCTGTATAGACTATGGCATTATAAAATGTGTTAAGGGGAATTATGGTAACACCTTAACGCTATTTTAATACTTTTACTTTACTGTAGACATATTATAATAGCGTATTGTACTACATAGTAGATAGTTTAACGGATCCTTGAGAGATGGAAAATCCCGTAACATCTCTTAAGTTATTACGCTCATGTTGACACTGGATAGGAGATGTCAAACCTCGTAAACATCTCTGACGCCGTTACACTCATATTTATTTACGATTGATTTAACTTACATGAGGATATTTTAGTCCTGACTCGAGTATTTGTCTTTTCATTATGCTCGGGTCAGACCTGAGTTTTTCAGCTTATTGAAGATCTATTCTGGAGGACGAAGATGAAGATTTGGTATACTATTACTATTATTATCTTTGCATCATGCTGTCTGTTGAATTATTTTACTTGTTCAGGTGTATATATATAACTCTGATATATGTTGTATAAATAATGATCAAAGTATAGTAAACAGCTTCATGAACTGTTTATTTGACTATTATATTTTATGGTTCCGCTGCAAGATTCTGTGTTGTTTCATTTCCTTTATTTCCCTTTCTTTTCTTTTCTTATTTACCCCAATAACCATCTGCCCTTTTGAATGGTTTGGAATCGGTATGTGTATTTGATCGTCGGTTTAAACTGTCCAAAAATGTGGGTCGTTACAGTTGGTATCAAAGCTTTGGTTTAGCGATAACCTTAGCTTTGTGGGGTCTGACTCTTTATTAGTAGGGTAGTAATACCCTATGATGAGTTGCTGAGTGCATACATATGAGAGAGCACATTTGTTAGTGATATAAAATGTTTTATATTGTGTCGGTTGATTTGTTGAGTGGCTTATGGATCCTGGTCAATACGAGTAATTAACGTCATTGATAGGGATCTCTAAACACTTAAAAAGAACAATTCGACATAGTATTGTTTGAGGGTAAATGAAATAATTTTGCTCTAGTTATATTTTGTATATAAAGAAAAATTTTCAGAAATTATTGTGACTTATCTAGCTTACCTGGTTGTTAGGAATGATAATATTGGTCACTATCATTAATTGGATATTGTAATTTAATAAATATGGTGAATTACAAAATGAATAGTGATAAAACACTTGTGGAATGTTTTAAGAAAGAAAATCCTATAAGAATATTTTATAAAAGTGACTTATAAATTGAAATAGATTTAAATTGGAAAATATTGAATTTAAGACCCAGAGGTTTTGACAATGGTTCTCAAAGCTTTGAAGAAAATATATTATGATATTAGTTGGAAAATATTTATGAGAAATATTTTGAAAGGATTTTTAAGAAGGAATGAATTCAGTACTCCTCTCTTCTGTCGCTGGAAAATAATTTCGGTGATGACTGCGCAGCATCATCGACGTTCATTTTCGAGTCTCAAAGTGGGGGAGACTTCTAAGAAGCTTTACTTTTCTTCGAAATTATTTTGGGTAAATGGGTTTTGGTTTAAACTCCAAACGTATGATTTGATATATTAAAGATATAAGTGTATATGTTTATTTCAAACAATTTGAAAAGAACCGGGCATTTAAATTTCTAAGTTATGTTAATTAGTAATTTTCAATTTATTTGAATGTAATGTGAATAACCAGAATTTATAAAATAAGAGGATTAAGATATCTAAGCTTATGTTTTGGGAAAACTTTAGAGTTGTAGTGTACCTTTAAAGTGAAAGGTAAAGAGGATTTAAATAAATCAAATTTGTGAACATTCTAATTAAGTAAAATGAAATTCTATAAATTTGTATAATACCAAATTTGCATTCTAATAACATATAATATGACTTACCAAATATTAAGAAGTTGAAATGATAGTTTGGATATGTAATGAGACATTGTACAAATAAACAGAACCTGAAAATAATTGAAGTATACAAGTAAGGAAAACTCAAAAGGAATTAAAATGTATATAAATGGAAAATTTGGTTGTGATAAAAATTATAAATACTTAAGTACAACATGAAATGATGAATGGATAAATGGAAAAAGTAAGTGAACTTAAGAAAGAAGATAAATGAATCGTATTATATCTTTGTAAATTGGTTATAGAAAATAAATATAGATTGCAAAGAAAAAAAAAATTAATTTGTAACCTTTAAGATAACCGTAAACTAAGAAAAGTCATTTATGAGAGGTTAGACTTTTATGGGATGATTAATAAACTAAAGTGCTGGTTAATAAAATGTTCCATAAATAAATTTGTTATTAACTAAAATTATGGAATTGAAGTAAATGTAAACAAAAGAATTTGGTATAGCTAAGATTCAATTGGAAAATTGAATTTGAATTTAATTAAATTATATAGAATGTTTAAAATTAACTTGAGTAAGCAAATTCTATGATATGATGTTTAAGAAAAGATAATGTTGAAGAACATGCTATGTAAAGAAATGAATATACTAACTGAATAATGGATTGTGAATAATTAATTGTAAATAAAAATAAAAGTCAATAAAAATAATTTAGTATAGATAAATTGGATAGAAATCCATTGGAAGGTAATACGTGAGTTGTACGTATATTATTTTGTTCGCATAACGATTTGATCCAAATTCGAGCATAAAATTTCGAGTTGATTTATATCGATCCAAGTTAGGATTTTTCACTCGATTCTCGACGGGGAACCCTGGATATGGATTTTTGATTTGATTCTGGAATTCTCTATCATGGTATATGGCTATCAAGAAGATTAATAGTTTCCAATCAAGGAACCAAATCTGAGTCCGCACTAGAGAGTCGTGTGAACGATACTAGTTGGAAGTGAAATTGTGTGATCGAATAAGCGATTAGATTTGATTGCTCACGGATGATATATGTACGGCTTACAGACTTAATTAAAAGCTAATATTGGAAATCGAAGATGCCAAATATAAAATGATTCTTTTAAATTATATAATTGGATATCATTGGTAAATGAGATGCAGGTATTTAAAATCAAGAAAATGTGGATGCCCGACAAAAGGTACGTTTTTATTTTGTCACTGGATTTGGTGATTTTTGATGAGCCACTTGGCTTTTGATTTTCTTTTGTTGGTTTGGGGCCTGTAGAGGCATTTTGTAGCTGTACCGATCAAGCCGCGCAAAGGAGACTCTGCCGAAATTTTTTTGTAAATCCGGATGTTAGAAAATTTTTCAAGTTTTAAAATTTTATAACTTGTTTTGATAACTAACTCGTAAACTTCATAGGCTAATCAGAGTAGCGTAGTGGAAGTGTAGTAATGACTTCATAAATGGAATTTCATTGTTTTAGAAATTGGTAACTTTGAATAAAATATATCTAATGTTGAATTCTGTACTTAGTTCCTTTTCCCTTCTTTTTCCTTTTCGGGGACGAAAAGTTTGGGTGGGGGAGAGTGTAACGACCCATAAATTTTCGATAATTAAAATAGTTAATTTAATAAGATTTCTTGGTTTAATGTGGGAAGAATTAAAAAATTTTAATTTGTTTATGATAATAATAACTAGAATGAATTGCAAATTTTTTTATCTAAGTCGATTATTTATGAATTGAATGAAATCCCAAATCAATTGAAATAATATAGAGTCAATGGTAATGGAATGAAGTTGTATTATATAGGAAATT
Source organism: Allium cepa (assembly GCA_030765085.1). Taxonomy (NCBI): domain Eukaryota; kingdom Viridiplantae; phylum Streptophyta; class Magnoliopsida; order Asparagales; family Amaryllidaceae; genus Allium; species Allium cepa. The sequence continues at coordinate 79,847,026 of CM060946.1, forward strand.
GTGACACTTGTTTGTAAATAATAAACTTATAAGTGTGATTTAAAAGTTAATGGTGATAATTATTTAAGTTACCTATTCATTTAGTTAGTCGAATTGAAATTGGGAAGTTGAAATGAAATTTTATATATTAGTTGAGTGCATTATCTCTAACTGAAGTTAAATAATAGCGTGGAATTCATTTGATGTAATAAAGTAATCGAATGATAACGAAAATTTATTTAAAATCCAATATTGATATCCGTCAAATATTGAACAGTTAAATTGTTTAAATTTAATATCTGGAATTTATTGAATACCGGGAATCGAATAACTGTTTAATGGAAATTGTTGTTCTATAATTTGAATTTGTTTCAAAAGTTAATTTGATAAGTTCGTTTTTGAATATTTCAAAGGATAGTGATTTAAGAATAATCAAATTTGTTAAAATTTAATATTACAACCGTCGAATAATTAAATTCCGAATTTGATACGATTAATTTGATATTGAAATTTTAATGTATGAAGATAGAGTGAATAACTGAAATTTGATTTAATATGATTCAAATTGGTTTCCAAAGTGAATATAAGTTATATTTGGATTATAATAGAGTTAATAAGATTTTAAAATTGGAATTTAAAGCAATTCTGTAAATTTTGAAAAGTCGTCGATTTAACCGACGACTTAAAAAATTGCCTTCCAGGGCACAGTCTCGGAATTCGACGAAACCAGTCCCATTAGATCCGTAATAGTTTATTATTATCGGGTTTCAATTTCCAAAGAAATCGGAGTTGCCGCTCAAAACGCTTAGAAATTTATTTAATCGATTTCATTTAAAATTGATTGTTTATTTCCGTAACTCGCACATACAATCGAATTAGGACTTGAAACCTTTTCCATTGCATCCGGAATAGGGGTATAACATTGTAAACGCCTAGCGGTACACCTCGATAGGGGTTCGAGATTTTGAGTTGCAAAATTGGGATATTTTGAAATTTAAATTAATATATTGTCTAGTCAACTTTTCACGTCAGCTTTTTTTTATTTCATTTCAAATCATTGTAGCATGCCTCCTGCACGCAAGGCGTCACGTCTTTCCCTCCTTTATGATGCGCCCGGATGGCTGTGAAGAAAAAAAGAAACTAAAGGAAAATGGCAGCTTAGAAAAATAATTGCTCATAATATACTCAGCGTAAAATCGCGAAACTAGTTTTAAAAATCCTAACTTTTCATTTGCTTCGATCTGGTGGTGGTTGTGTAAGGCACGGCTATGGGTCGCGGTCGAGCTTTGGCCTAGGGTTTTGATTTTTGAGGGATTCATCATCGATTCGTATTTTGGTTATCGTTTTTGGATTCGTGGAGGAAGATTTCATCTCCGACGAGAGTTTGGTGGGGTGCGGCTCTTGTTTGGTGCATGCAACATGAATGTGGTCGAGGGGAAATGGGTCGAGTCTTGTTTTGTAGGGTGGTCTGGGCGTTGATTTTTGGGGATGGTCGGGTCGAGCACGCAGAGAAAAGAAGTTGGGCGACGACGGCATGTCGAACGGAGTATCGAAGCTCCGTATCACTGGAGATTGGTGCACGGCTTGGTGGGTTCATCCTCTTGCAGGCTGAAGCTTTGGGGAAGAAAGCTTTTATTTTGGACCGGGCTTGGAATGTTAGGTATTGGGTTGTTTTAATAATTAAATCGTTTTACAAATTTAAATATCGGCGAACTTATATAATGTATATCTCATTCATACGATGTCAGAACTAAACGAAACTTTTTGCGTTGCGATCACGATGAAGAGAGCTTCGAAATGAAACTGGTTTGGAAGAATTTGGAGACAGTTTAAATTTGGGCTAAAATCGAGAGTCGTCCGGTTTAGTTCCAAACCGGAACGTCTCGGTGGCAACGGAAAATCAATGTGAGTGTTTTCTAACGCTCACAGCGTACTAGAATATCTCTATGCTAGTTAAATTTGACAGTATGAAGTGATACGATTTTACTTGTTGTTGTTTGATAAACTAAAATCGTCATCTAGATTTGTCATCGAATTTAATGCAAGGAAATAAAAATTGACAGTCAAACTGAAATAAAAAGATTTAATTGCGATTAAATTACCTGATATCGATAACTATGAAATTGCCATGAATTGTATTGTCTATTGGATGATGTATTTCGATGGATGCTATTGGTTGATATTTAAATGTTTGGATGTTTATTTGCTTATATATATCATGTTATGCATGCATATGACACTGTAATTTGATTTAAGTGATATATATTCATCCCTGGCATTGAATTGAAATAACTAATCACTTGGCCATAGGATAGAAAATTATATACGGACACCGGATTGGTTAAAATTAATAATTTTTAAAATCGTTGATTTGAAATTTATTTAAATGTTTTGATTTAAAAGTTATAAATAAAATCAATTTATAGAAATCGAATTTATCGCAAATTGAGTTTGGAATGTTGAAATAAATTTTGGCTAAAAGAAATTGTTAAATAATTTAAGTTGAGACTTTGAAAATTTAAGATTGGGATATGATTGAATTTCGAAAATTTATTTGTTTTAAAGATTGAACATTATTTCGAGCTTTGAGTATTACTAAGTAAAAGTGATATAAAAATGATATTTTGAAATTGAGCTTGGAATTGAATCATATTTGAAATTTGGATTTAAATTTGAATATTGAAGGATAATTTTGTTGAGTGTAATAAATTGATATTTTGAAAAATCAAGCTCCAAATCGATAAAAATTGAAATTGAATTAATTGAAGGTGAATGTGGAATTGAATTAATTTGAAGTCAAAGTTGACATTGATTTGAAATCGAAATTAAATCGGTAGAATGGAAATTGAAATTGATTTGAATTGGGAAGTTATAATTGAAACAGTTTGGTTTTGAACCTGTTTCATTTTGTTTTCCGAATTACTCTGTTATATAAACCATCTTTAAATATGTAAACTATTTTAACCTATATTAAGTATATTAAATTATTTTTAACCCATCTTAAACCATGTTAACTTATTTTAATCTATTTTAAATCTACTTAACCCAATTTAAATTATTTTAAACTAATTTATCTATTTTAATTTATTTTTAATTATATTTAATCTGATCTAAAGCCATTTACCTGTTTAATTATATTAAATCTATCTTAAATCCATTTAACTATATTAAATTAATTTATCTATTTGAAATCCATTTAAAGATTTTAAGTATGTTTAACTATTTTATTTATTTAAAACTACTTTTGAACTACTTAAAACTATTTTCTAAAATTTCATGCTAGTCAATAAGGTGAAATGTTTATGTTTAAATCTTGAATTTAAATACAAATTGGGTTAAATGAAGTTGCAACCTAAATTGAAATTCGAAATGATTTTGAAATCGAAATGAGACATTGAGGCGAAAAATGATTTTTGAAACGGAATCTTACATTTTGAATAGATATGATGATATTTGAAATGGATTTGATTTTTGAAGCGAATATGATATTTTGATATCAATTATGAATCGATTTGAAATGTAAAAGAGCCATCGGTGTAATAATACGTGGTTATTAAAGAGACCGGGATCAGATATGGACATACTTTCTGTCGATACCGAAAACCACTTTAATAACTAGTATACGCACAGTGTTGATCCAGAATGAAGTGGATGGTTTGATGTATGCTTTGACTGAAGAAAGAGAACGATATTGGATGACCCCTGACATGATTAAAACAGGATCCGCGCTGGGCCATTGAGGTTCGCCATTTCTAGCGGACACACTTCTTCGATGACATATCTATTACTTTTGTGATTCGATTTGGGTGCACCCCTTGATTTGGGAGTGTTGTTTCGCGGCGTTGAGGTAGCTGCTGGCTATGCTCAACATCAGTCCGGATCACGCAACTACTAGTATCCTAGTTGGTATCGCCTCATGTACCTTGTCATACTGATTATCCTATTCGCGACCACTACGTTTTGTTTTGTGTTATATCTATGGGGTACCCTCTGATAACCACTAGTTTACGGTGGGGTTTACGGTGCTGTATAGACTATGGCATTATAAAATGTGTTAAGGGGAATTATGGTAACGCCTTAACGCTATTTTAATACTTTTACTTTACTGTAGACATATTATAATAGCGTATTGTACTACATAGTAGATAGTTTAACGGATCCTTGAGAGATGGAAAATCCCGTAACATCTCTTAAGTTATTACGCTCACGTTGACACTGGATAGGGGATGTCAAACCCCGTAAACATCTCTGACGCTGTTACACTCATATTTATTTACGATTGATTTAACTTACATGATGATATTTTAGTCCTGACTCGAGTGTTTGTCTTTTCATTACACTCGGGTCAGACCTGAGTTTTTCAGCTTATTGAAGATCTATTCTGGAGGATGAAGACGAAGATTTGGTATACTATTACTATTATCATCTTTGCATCATGCTGTCTGTTTCATTATTTTACTTGTTCAGGTGTATATATATAACTCTGATTTATGTTGTATAAATAATGATCAAAGTATAGTAAATAGCTTCATGAACTATTCATTTGACTATTATATTTTATCGTTCCGCTGCAAGATTCTGTGTTGTTTCATTTCCTTTATTTCCCTTTCATTTCTTTTCTTATTTACCCCAATAACCATCTGCCCTTTTGAATGGTTTGGAATCGGCATGTGTATTTGATCGTCGGTTTAAACTGTCCGAAAAGGTGTGTAACAACCCGATATTTTCAACCATTCGCATCCGCACATGTCGGACCTGAATTGATCAAAATACCGCATTGTAAATAAAATTTGGCAAATCTCAGAATATACAGTAAATAAAATCACAGATCACAGACACAGAGTATTTAATAATGCAGCGGAAGTAAAAGAAATAGTAGTTCATGAAGCCACTATATAAATATATCAGAGTTAAATAAAATACAACAGACTAAACAAAGTACAACAGAATTCTTAAGATGATAACCAAGTACAAGCTGAATAGAACAACAGAACTGGAATAGATAAAACTAGATAAGCAGATAATCTCCAGCGATTCCAATCTCCAGAAAGTGGAATCCAAATCTGTGAATAACTCAGGCTGACCCGAGCGTAAATAAAAATACAAACACTCGAGTCGGGACAATATATACTTATATAATGTAAACCAACTCAAATGAACTGGAATAAGGTACAAGTAACTTAAAGGATGCCTGAGACCGCCCATCCTTTAAGGATCCGTTAAACTATTTACTATGTAGTAATATTTCGCTATTATAATAATGTCTACAGTAAAATAAACTTACTTTTAAATAGCGTTCTGGGCTACTCATATTACCCTTCACACATAATAGTCCCAGTAGTCCATCCAATATCATGCCATCTCCACTTCGGGTGACTGTCAGAGGATACCACATGGGCTACGGGAGAAAAACAAACTCGTAGTAAAGGCTCGGTATGGTAGGTGATACGGCACACAAGGCAATGCCAGGGTAGATATACCAATTACGCACACGGGCTGGTGGTAACGCAGCAGCCACATACTCCCACCTCGGAACACACTCCCAATCAAAATCGGAGGATGGCCATCTAATCAATCACAAGTAAGAGTATAGTATCGAAGGAATGTGTCCGATCGGAGGAATGACCTCACCTGGCCCGAGATCGCCCCTGTTTTAGCCACCTTATGCCAACTCACGGGAGTTGGGTCCACGTAATATACCTCAAGAACGTCGCCACCATCCTACTTCATTCTGGAATCTCCACTGCGTACACGGTTGTCAAAGTGGTTTTCGGTATCGACAGAGAGTATGCCAGATATCCGATCCTGGTCTCATTGCCAACCAATCGTTATTATAACCCGTAGTTATAACTTTTAAAATAATGTTTATACTTCAAAATAGGATATCATTTCAAATCCAAATCTTTATCAAAATAATGATTAAATTAATTCCAAACCATTTTAAAACATCATATCTTTCAAGAAATTCTTGTCAAATCATTTTAATATATCAAAATATCATATCTTTTCAAAACCACATTTCAAATCATTTTAATATATCAAAATATCATATCATTTCAAAACCACATTTCAAATCATTTTAATATATCAAAATATCATATCATTTCAAAACCTCATTTCAATCATTTTAATATATCAAAAATATCATATCTTTCCAAAACTTCATTTCAAATCATTTTAATAAACCAAAATATCATATCTTTTCAAAACCACATTCATTTCAAATCATTATTCATTTTATTCAATTTAAAATACCATTTCAATTTACATTTCCGAACAGTTTATATTTCAAAAATCATTTTAAATCATTAAAATGAAGTTATTATATTTAATAATTAAATTATTAAATTTCCAAAAATTTCAACTTCCAAAGTTCATTTATTCACTTAAGTTTATCAAAACAGTGAAAATTCACTTTTCGCTGCATTTAGAAAACGCTACGGAAAGTTACATTCAAAACAGTTCAATTTAACAAAAGACAGCATTTTTAAAAATGTTGTAATAGGGTTTACTTAATATTTCAAATAAACTTAGTTAAATTCAACAATTATAGCACTTAAAAAGATTGCTATAATAGCCTTTAATTCAATTTAGCTTTTTAGCTCATTATCATCAACTACATCATTTACAAATGCTGTAATATCATTTAAATTGCAATTACTAGCATTTCAAAAATGCAATTAATTAACTTCAAATATTCAATATAATTTCACAACCAATTATATTTTTATTTAAAACATTTTTAACTTATAAAATCATACATTTTCACATTTATAAACAACATTTAATTTTCCTTAAGTTCATGATTTTATAAAGTTAAATTTCCATTCAAAAATCAAGATTTAATAATAATTCACTTATTAAATTTCAACATTCAAATTTAAATTCATTAAATTAAATTTCAACTTAACACTTAAGTTTAAATTTCAAAATATAACTTAATTTCAATTTTATTCACTTAACTTAAAATTCACTTTTAAGCCAAATTCACAAATTCCCATTTGGTTATATTTCAAAATTTCAACTTAAATAATCATCCCTTTCATTTTTTAACTTTACTCAAAAATCATTAATATATTATTAAATCATTTTAAATTCATTTTAAATTCAAATTATCATAAATTTATCATAATTTCATATTTAATTTAATTTCCAATTATAATTAAATCAAAATTTCCAAAATAACTTACATTTAAATTTTCTAACTTTTCCATAATTTATTTAACCTATAAATTTCCAAAAAAATCAATAATACTTTACAAAAATCATTTTTAATTATGTTTTAAATCAAAATATTATAATATTTACATTTCAAACATATTTTTAAAAATTTTTAGAAAAATATATTTTAACTACGGGTCTGTATATAATTTTCTAGCCTAGGTAAAGTGATACGGGTAATGTATCATTTCAACTCGTAATTTACAAAGAAATTCCGGGTTTTATCATTTCAAACCCGCAGTCCCAAGTAAATGAAATAAAATGAAAATCGCTCAGGCCTATCATTTCAGCCCATAACGATTTTCCCCTATTCTAAAGTCCGTTCGGGTATGTATCATTTCAACCCATAGTGATTCTAATCTAAAGGGAACTTGCAGTGTGATAAACTGATAAAAATAACAGAACAACATAATATAACAGTAACAGATGTTATAATAGGTGTTTAAGCATGGGTGAACATCATATAATCATAATATAGCATATGTAACATGATAATGCATTTTACAGATTCAAAAGGGGTCAATTTACTAGTTATATATGTACATATTGTCTGGTGAGGATAACTCACTTGTTTGAGTTGGAGACACAACAACGAATGCACGAATGAGATCCCAACAAGAAGGATAACACGACACAAAGATGAATGGGAGAGCCAAAATATCAATTCCCTTAGATACATTCAACAAAACAAGTATAACAACACATAAGTTTCAACACAAAATACCACTAAACAATGATAGAATTAGATGCATAAACAAATCCAAAGTGTTTGCACTTGCTTTCTACCACCTATGCTTCAGCTCCAGACCTGAAATGGCACGGCTAAAGGCATGGTTTGGATCTGGTCTGGGTTCCTAAAGGTCGGCCTAGCATGGGAAAATGATGGAGCAAAGTATGGTAAGAGATAGGTGCATGGAACTAACACTACAATGCAACTACCATGGATCCTATGCAACATATGGGTTCGGCCACCAGCTAGCATGGTGCGGCCATCACTGTAGTGGGCTGTAGGATGGTGTGGCAGCGGGTTCCAGGTCATCCATGGATGGTGGAGGTGGAGTAGGTGGCGGCCAACGGGTGGTTGAAAGTGATGAAGGCATAGGTGATTGGCTATGGTGCATATAGGTGAAGTTTGTGTAGATATTGTTGGATTTGGTCACATGGGTGCATGGCCAGTGGCTTGGGGCTGTAGAGGAGGTGGTGGAGGCTGGCTCAGGTGGTGGACGTGGCAGCCATGGTGAAGGAGGAGCAAGGGGCTGAGCTACAAGGGTGAGAAAGCAAGTGAAAACAACATAAACAAGTAGAAAAGCAATGGAAAAGAAAAAGAATTTTACCAAACTCTTGGAGATGATGGAGGCTAAAATTTTCAGAGATGAGGAGGAAGAAATTTCATGAAAAATGAAGAAGAAAAAAAATACGGCTGAAGATGGTATAAGGAACAGCCCCAATTGAATGCATATGATGAAATTGAAAAGGCAGGGAGGTGAAAAGTCAAAGGTAAATGAAAGGTTTTAAACTCTTCATATTTCTCTAATTCTTTTTGTAATTTTAAATACATCTAAAATACTGATAAATGAAGATAAAATAAACTCATAAATAAATTAAACAAGTAAACAAAATAAATAAATATTAATTACATATAATTTAATTAATAAAACAGCAAAAATTGCAAACTAGTCTTGAAAATATGAAAAATAAATGCAATGAACTTTGGAAAATCTTTATGTACTTGTAACAAAGATAATAACATAAACTAAAATGCATTCACAAATAAATATATAAATTTTAATTTAAATATAATTTAAATGAAGAAAATAGCAAAGAAAATAGAAACTAGGCTTTAAAAATAGAAAATAAATTCAATAAGCTTTGGAAAATTTCAACATCACTTTAAAAATATTTAAATGGTAAAAATATATGTAACATAACATATAATACAATTTATAATAAGATATGACAAATAAAAATTATCTATATAATTTAAAATAAACAATATTGTTAAATAAAACAATTTACACCCAATTTTGTAAAAGCATAACTTTCACAGTATTATTCGGATTTAAACGAAACGAAAAGCATTGTTCTTGAAATTTTATTTACTTTCATAACAAAAGGTAAAATTAAAATTTTAAAACTTTTAAAATTTAAATTTAAAAGTCAAAGTTTGACCAGATTGACCAAAATTCACTTTTCTGGAAATATTCAATTTATGCATGATTGAAATTCAAATCCACATCAAAATCAACATTTCTATTTCAATTAACAAAATATATTCATTTTAATAAATAAAATAAAGTTTTTTTTAGGAATTTAAATTAAAATAATTAAAATATGTAATTACAATAATCAGAAATAAAGGGTTGTTACACTCTCCCCCACTCAAAACTTTTCGTCCCCGAAAAGGAATGAGGTAAGGGAAAGCATAGAAAAAGATAGAATGAAATAGTATTAAGACAAGATGACAAGAGGATTAAAATCATACCTGATAACTGTTGCTATAGGTAAGTTTAACAATGTGGAGATGATCTTTCCAAGATCTTCCAGAATTCTAGAACACAAGCATGGAAAAAAATCTTTTAGAATCTGATTCACCCTTCCCGTTTGACCGACGGTCTGTGGATGGCAAGCAGTGCTTAGATTCAAAGATGAGTACCAAAGATTTTTAAAGATTATAGAAAGATTTCTAAACAGACTGGTATATGCAATGGCCTCCCATTCTGTAGCAAGATAAGGGAAATTAGGACAACCGAAAGATAGTTTGAAAAACAAAATAAAATAATAAATTTGAAACCATAAAATTTCAACTTAAACTGAAAATTAATTTTACATAAGTCAAATAAATCATAAGCATCTCTAATTTCATTATCTTATCATCCAATTATCTTAAATTAACAAATCCTTAAAATCATGTATTTGAAAAATCTTTTACTATACTCAAAATGTACCAAATAAAATTTAATTCTTCTTCACTACTAATTAAAATTAAATTTATTCCTCTCAATATATTTTATCACCTATGTTAAATATATTTACACTCATTGTAACTGCCTTAAATTTATTCTTAGTTCCTTTATCATCATTTTATATTGTAAATTATTCCATTACACTTTTTCTTTATTTACCTCTGTTAATCCTTTTATAACAAAAATTTAAGTATATAACATTTATAATAACCACTCAAATTTTATTTATAAAATCTTTTTTTTTTATATTGTATATTATCCAATTACATATTCAACTTCTGAAAATTAAGGTAAGTTATATTGGAATGAAATTGTGTATTATACAAATAAAACTTTCTAATTCAATTATTTCAAGCTTGAATATTTATCCAAATCTCGAAATTATACTTAGAAATTATTCTTGAAGATAAAATTTAAGAATTAAATTTCCGATAAATTCCAAACTATTTAGAGATAAATAAATGCTCATATACACTATATATATATCCATTCAAATTCAAATCATATATCAGCATATGTTATAAATCCAGTCTTATTTTAGAAATTAAAATCAACAAAATTTTCCCAAATCAGAACTGTAGCAAGACTACAGAATGGTCACTTTACTTCGAAACTCGAAAATGAATGTCGGTGATGCTGCAGTCATCACCGAAGTTATTTTCCAGCGACAAAGAGAAGAGCACTAGTTTTAAACTTTAAAATTCTTTAGAAACAAATTTCTATTCCAAAATACTTTAAATAATATATCCTTTAAAACTTTAAACACCAAGTTTGAAATCCATCGAAAATTAAATTCTCAAATTCTTGTTTTACATTCATTTTAAATTTCCAAATAAATTTATAACCATGTTTTATAGTTCAATTAGATATATGAAACAATAGAAAATGATATATAAATCAAATATTATTTCTTAACAACCAATTCAAATAAAATCCAGATAAAGATTTATAACATAGTTACAAAATTTATTTCACAAAATTTATTTCATTACTAAATTTTAAAAACATATTGTGTCAGTTTGCTCTGTTCAAGTGTTTTGGAAATCTTATCGATAGCGCTGATCAGACGAATCGATTAGAAACCCAAATCAACATCAACAACTCAAACAACACAATATATAAAACATTTTAAATATTAGTTTACAAATACACTTCAAGAATAATTTGAAGATAAGTTGGAAACGAAGATGAGATGATTAAATAACAGAATAGGGAGATGGATGAGTTTATATAAATCGCGGGCAACCTTAACCGGGTCAACCGTGACTTAAAGAATAAGATCGATGTGGATTTCTTGGGTAAATCGACATTCGATCTCAAGATGTAGAGTTCGAAATTATAAGAGATACTAGCATCTAAACCGAGGATATAGAATCTCTGGTGAATCGATGTTGTTGTAAAGGGGTTTTCCCCCTTTACAAATAAATTTGAGGTTGGCGAGACCGCCGACTCATTATGAAGATCTTTTGAAGTGGAGTTATGGGATACTCCAGAAACAAAAGAAGATAAATAGTGAGGGACATGAATGGATTTTGGAACCACAGGGAATGTTCCAAAATTCAAAGGAATCGAGTCAAAAAGGAAGAGGTTTAAACCCGAATGAAAGTGATTCTGTAATACATTTACCCTATATACTGAGTTTTGCCTAGAGCTACCAAAGCTCTAATACCAACTGTAACAACTCGATATTTTCAACCATTCGCATCCGCACATGTCGGACCTGAATTGATCAAAATACCGCATTGTAAATAAAATTTGGCAAATCTCAGAATATACAGTAAATAAAATCACAGATCACAGACACAGAGTATTTAATAATGCAGCGGAAGTAAAAGAAATAGTAGTTCATGAAGCCACTATATAAATATATCAGAGTTAAATAAAATACAACAGACTAAACAAAGTACAATAGAATTCTTAAGATGATAACCAAGTACAAGCTGAATAGAACAACAGAACTGGAATAGATAAAACTAGATAAGCAGATAATCTCCAGCGATTCCAATCTCCAGAAAGTGGAATCCAAATCTGTGAATAACTCAGGCTGACCCGAGCGTAAATAAAAATACAAACACTCGAGTCAGGACAATATATACTTATATAATGTAAACCAACTCAAATGAACTGTAATAAGGTACAAGTAACTTAAAGGATGCCTGAGACCGCCCATCCTTTAAGGATCCGTTAAACTATTTACTATGTAGTAATATTTCGCTATTATAATAATGTCTACAGTAAAATAAACTTACTTTTAAATAGCGTTCTGGGCTACTCATATTACCCTTCACACATAATAGTCCCAGTAGTCCATCCAATATCATGTCATCTCCACTCCGGGTGACTGTCAGAGGATACCACATGGGCTACGGGAGAAAAACAAACTCGTAGTAAAGGCTCGGTATGGTAGGTGATACGGCACACAAGGCAATGCCAGGGTAGATATACCAATTACGCACACGGGCTGGTGGTAACGCAGCAGCCACATACGCCCACCTCGGAACACACTCCCAATCAAAATCGGAGGATGGCCATCTAATCAATCACAAGTAAGAGTATAGTATCGAAGGAATGTGTCCGATCGGAGGAATGACCTCACTTGGCCCGAGATCGCTCCTGTTTTAGCCACCTTATGCCAACTCACGGGAGTTGGGTCCACGTAATATACCTCAAGAACGTCGCCACCATCCTACTTCATTCTGGAATCTCCACCGCGTGCACGGTTGTCAAAGTGGTTTTCGGTATCGACAGAGAGTATGCCAAATATCCGATCCCGGTCTCTTTGCCAACCAATCGTTATTATAACCCGTAGTTATAACTTTTAAAATAATGTTTATACTTCAAAATAGGATATCATTTCAAATCCAAATCTTTATCAAAATAATGATTAAATTAATTCCAAACCATTTTAAAACATCATATCTTTCCAGAAATTCTTGTCAAATCATTTTAATATATCAAAATATTATATCTTTTCAAAACCACACTTCAAATCATTTTAATATATCAAAATATCATATCATTTCAAAACCACATTTCAAATCATTTTAATATATCAAAATATCATATCATTTCAAAACCTCATTTCAATCATTTTAATATATCAAAAATATCATATCCATTTCAAGTCATTTCAATCATTTTAATATATCAAAAATATCATATCTTTCCAAAACTTCATTTCAAATCATTTTAATAAACCAAAATATCATATCTTTTCAAAACCACATTCATTTCAAATCATTATTCATTTTGTTCAATTTAAAATACCATTTCAATTTACATTTCCAAACAGTTTATATTTCAAAAATCATTTTAAATCATTAAAATGAAGTTATTATATTTAATAATTAAATTATTAAATTTCCAAAAATTTCAACTTCCAAAGTTCATTTATTCATTTAAGTTTATCAAAACAGTGAAAATTCACTTTTCGCAGCATTTAGAAAACGCTACGGAAAGTTACATTCAAAACAGTTCAATTTAACAAAAGACAGCATTTTTAAAAATGTTGTAATAGGGTTTACTTAATATTTCAAATAAACTTAGTTAAATTCAACAATTATAGAACTTAAAAAGATTGCTATAATAGCCTTTAATTCAATCTAGCTTTTTAGTTCATTATCATCAACTACATCATTTACAAATGCTGTAATATCATTTAAATTGCAATTAATAGCATTTCAAAAATGCAGTTAATTAACTTCAAATATTCAATATAATTTCACAACCAATTATATTTTTATTTAAAACATTTTTAACTTATAAAATCATACATTTTCACATTTATAAACAACATTTAATTTTCCTTAAGTTCATGATTTTATAAAGTTAAATTTCCATTCAAAAATCAAGATTTAATAATAATTCACTTATTAAATTTCAACATTCAAATTTAAATTCATTAAATTAAATTTCAACTTAACACTTAAGTTTAAATTTCAAAATATAACTTAATTTCAATTTTATTCACTTAACTTAAAATTCACTTTTAAGCCAAATTCACAAATTCCCATTTGGTTATATTTCAAAATTTCAACTTAAATAATCATCCCTTTCATTTTTTAACTTTACTCGAAAATCATTAATATATTATAAAATCATTTTAAATTCATTTTAAATTCAAATTATCATAAATTTATCATAATTTCATATTTAATTTAATTTCCAATTATAATTAAATCAAAATTTCCAAAATAACTTACATTTAAATTTTCTAACTTTTCCATAATTTATTTAACCTATAAATTTCCAAAAAAATCAATAATACTTTACAAAAATCATTTTTAATTATGTTTTAAATCAAAATATTATAATATTTGCATTTCAAACATATTTTTAAAAAATTTTAGAAAAATATATTTTAACTACGGGTCTGTATATAATTTTCTAGCCTAGGTAAAGTGATACGGGTAATGTATCATTTCAACTCGTAATTTACAAAGAAAATCCGGGTTTTATCATTTCAAACCCGCAGTCCCAAGTAAATGAAATAAAATGAAAATCGCTCAGGCCTAACATTTCAGCCCATAACGATTTTTCCCTATTCTAAAGTCCGTTCGGGTATGTATCATTTCAACCCATAGTGATTCTAATCTAAAGGGAACTTGCAGTGTGATAAACTGATAAAAATAACAGAACAACATAATATAACAGTAACAGATGTTATAATAGGTGTTTAAGCATAGGTGAACATCATATAATCATAATATAGCATATGTAACATGATAATGCATTTTACAGATTCAAAAGGGGTCAATTTACTAGTTATATATGTACATATTGTCTGGTGAGGATAACTCACTTGTTTGAGCTGGAGACACAACAACGAATGCACGAATGAGATCCCAACAAGAATGATAACACGACACAAAGATGAGTGGGAGAGCCAAAGTATCAATTCCCTTAGATACAATCAACAAAACAAGTATAACAACACATAAGTTTCAACACAAAATACCATTAAACAATGATAAAATTGGATGCATAAACAAATCCAAAGTGTTTGCACTTGCTTTCTACCACCTATGCTTCAGCTCCAGATCTGAAATGGCACGGCTAAAGGCATGGTTTGGATCTGGTCTGGGTTCCTAAAGGTCGGCCTAGCATGGGAAAATGATGGAGCAAAGTATGGTAGAGAGATAGGTGCATGGAACTAACACTACAATGCAACTACCATGGATCCTATGCAACATATAGGTTCGGCCACAAGCTAGCATGGTGCGGCCATCACTGTAGTGGGCTGTAGGATGGTGTGGCAGCGGGTTCCAGGTCATCCATGGATGGTGGAGGTGGAGTAGGTGGCGGCCAACGGGTGGTTGAAAGTGATGAAGGCATAGGTGATTGGCTATGGTGCATATAGGTGAAGTTTGTGTAGATATTGTTGGATTTGGTCACATGGGTGCATGGCCAGTGGCTTGGGGCTGTAGAGGAGGTGGTGGAGGCTGGCTCAGGTGGTGGTGGTGGCAGCCATGGTGAAGGAGGAGCAAGGGGCTGAGCTACAAGGGTGAGAAAGCAAGTGAAAACAACATAAACAAGTAGAAAAGCAATGGAAAATAAAAAGAATTTTACCAAACTCTTGGAGATGATGGAGGCTAAAATTTTCAGAGATGAGGAGGAAGAAATTTCGTGAAAAATGAAGAAGAAAAAAAATACGGCTGAAGATGGTATAAGGAACAGCCCCAATTGAATGCATATGATGAAATTGAAAAGGCAGGGAGGTGAAAAGTCAAAGGTAAATGAAAGGTTTTAAACTCTTCATATTTCTCTAATTCTTTTTGTAATTTTAAATACATTTAAAATACTGATAAATAAAGATAAAATAAACTTATAAATAAATTAAACAAGTAAACAAAATAAATAAATATTAATTACATATAATTTAATTAATAAAACAACAAAAATTGCAAACTAGTCTTGAAAATGTGAAAAATAAATGCAATGAACTTTGGAAAATCTTTATGTACTTGTAAAAATATTTATAACAAAGATAATAACGTAAACTAAAATGCATTCACAAATAAATATATAAATTTTAATTTAAATATAATTTAAATGAAGAAAATAGCAAAGAAAATAGAAACTAGGCTTTAAAAATAGAAAATAAATTCAATAAGCTTTGGAAAATTTCAAACATCACTTTAAAAATATTTAAATGGTAAAAATATATGTAACATAACATATAATACAATTTATAATAAGATATGACAAATAAAAATTATCTATATAATTTAAAATAAACAATATTGTTAAATAAAACAATTTACACCCAATTTTGTAAAAGCATAACTTTCACAGTATTATTCGGATTTCAACGAAACGAAAAGCATTGTTCTTGAAATTTTATTTACTTTCATAACAAAAGGTAAAATTAAAATTTTAAAACTTTTAAAATTTAAATTTAAAAGTCAAAGTTTGACCAGATTGACCAAAATTCACTTTTTTGGAAATATTCAATTTATGCATGATTGAAATTCAAATCCACATAAAAATCAACATTTGTATTTCAATTAAGAAAATATATTCATTTTAATAAATAAAATAAAGTTTTTTTTAGGAATTTAAATTAAAATAATTAAAATATACAATTACAATAATCAGAAAATACAGGGTTGTTACAAGGTGGGTCGTTACAAGTTATGATTTTCCCTAAACCATTTTTGATGATTTGTGATATGCGAATGATATGAGGATTGCTATATTTAGCGTTTTACGGATATTGATTTATCTCTTTGAGATTATATACTCATGCTAGTGATACTATATCATTTGTAGTAACCATACTTATACTTAGAATAGTTTCTTCTCGTTTGGGAAGAATATCACCCTTATCCTTATTACTCATTTTATTGTTTATCCATGTTAACTGATTGTTTTAGCTAGACCGACCCGTGTATTTTATACTCAGGTCAGACCGAGATGTTTTAGGTTAGGCACCCGTTGGACTTAGCCTTTCTACTTCCGCTTGGATATTTTTCTATCGCCTTTTTAATGTTGCTTTTTATGTAGACTTTGATATGTATATTTTTGAATCATTGTATATTGTGTGGTCATCATACCACTTATGTGTATCATTTTGTATTACACAGTGGATGTGTCTGTATATATATGTATATATCTGCTGTTTGCTATTCTATGATGTGATATGCATTTAGTTGTTGTGTTTTGTTCTAATAGATCCGTTGCCAGCTATATTTTTGTATTAAGCATTTATTGGATGTGTCGATCTACTTGAGATATACGAAAATTTTTAGTGCATTTATCGAAGTATTCAATAGATGGTTAATAAAAAGCTATAGATGGTCGCTCCTAACCAGCCCTATTCTCCATATTAGCAGACAGTATTATCTAGTAATACTCTTTGTTAATGTGGGTCTCGGGGTGGGTCGTCGCAAAAAGGGTATGTTATTATGTTTCAATTATCTCCGTCAATCAACTCTCTCCAAGGTGATTTTATCATGTGGAACAATTCAGAGTATATCTCTTGACCTCTAATGAGCTCTAAATTTTATTACGAACCATATAGCGACATTGTTACCATATAACAATGTTATGAGATCTTAACATTTAGAATCGGCTCAGCTATAAATTTGTGCACTTATAATTTTATATACATTATTTTCATTGCAATAATATCCACGCGATGTACATAGCCTTTTTTCATTGAATAAACCACGGTCTTTAATTTGGAACATTTCCAACCTAAAGATTCTTAACTTGAATTTATTATTGACATACACTCAATGTGACTTATGAAGTTTGAGTTCGAACACTCCTTCATAAGAAGTTTTTATTTCAATAAACAATTCTTTAGTATTTCATAAATAGACAAGAACACTTTAAAACAACCATTTAGTGATATCAATTTGGATTTTTTGATACATAAACAAATCACGATATCATAGAGAGCATATGATAATTCCTTTTGCCAATGCAAAGGAATCAATCTTACATGTTCTGTATTAAAATTTTAATAAGGTGTCCTTGTATATTTTTTGGGACATTCTCGACATATTTTATACTTACTATAAAAGACATTATTTGTTAATCCAATGTTGAGTATTAAACTATTTGATTGAAAATCAAACTATTTGACATTTCTATCAAAATAATTATTTAATATTGATGCTTATAAAATGATACTTTCATATCATTTCTTGGATCATATCCAAAGACTCACAAACTCAATATCACTCCTACTTATTTTGTGACGTTTTTAGTTAATATGAGTAAACAGCTTACTTTAAATCACTATTTAGAATTTTCTATTTCAAAACAGTTGTACCAAAACAGTAGGACTTATCAAGCAATAATTTTTTGAGTAAATCCAAATTGACTTGAATATGTTTAATATCAAATCTATTACGTTGATTTCAACAATTGAAATTCTCTATATTATTCTTATCAACATTTCTTATTTAATTCCAACTGCATTAGTCTTACTCATAAAGACACAGTCGTGGTCGATGGATCATATCCATTTAGTTACAACCACCAAAATCTATATTTTGATAGCGTACTCGGAATTCTATCAGATTTGTGCGTCATATCATATAGAGTCAACGCTCTCAATAGTTTAATTAAACAATGTAGGATTATATATTTTCGACATTAATAAGAAACTCATAATTTCTCTTCGATGTGCGAGAATACCTATTAGACATTCTAATGCTATGTATTCGTTTAGGTTAGTTAATTTCATTTCATCTCATATAATCAGTTCTATCTATGGTCGTATTCAATTCCATTTCACTACAAATAATTTCTCAAAGAAATTTCTTCACAATGAAGTTGGTATATCTTGAAAAAACAATTGTTTCTGGATGTAATAGAATAGATATTCGTAAACGTTTTATGAATTTCTTTATGTATAAAACTGATTTGGTTTTAATTTACAAAAAATTATGTTTGAAACACAAATATGTCATCCAATGACAGTCTTTTCAAAATCCTTTTAGGGAGATTCATACAAGATCCCTCATAAACAATTATTACGTGCAATCTTTCCACTCGCACATCCTACCAACTTCTAGGCCTATGATATGTTGGAGTTTCTTACAAACCATTATCTTGTAAAATTTTATAAACTGTTATTCAGATTAAATAATAATAACCTTGTGTGCTATCCTTAAGTACATTACCTTATAGAAAGAAACTTGCTCAACTTCACTCATAATTAATCATACATTGACTAACAAAGTTCATTATTCAATATCGATGCATCATTATGTATCACATGGAGGTGTAATTTTGATATTGAATCTTTATTCATTTTAGGTACAATCAGAACATTCTCTAATTTACTCAAATCACTCAATCAAATCAAATCTTTTCTATCACATGTTATTTTATTTACTTTTGTTTTATATCCTATAAATTTACCATAGACATGCTACATGTGTGTCAAATACACATGTCCATGTCGACGATAACTCGTCGTGAATATGACGAAGTATATGGTACCATTTTGGTATTTATAGAATTACGATTGTATACGTCTATATGTATCAATTCGAAGAGTTCATCAACTCTTATGATACTCTCAATAAATGGGTGCATACCCCTTTATTATTTGATATATAATTAACAAGTATCATATGATTCAAAATCATACGATAAAATTATTCCTCAAAACTACGACTTAGTATATAATTCCAAAACAATTGTAAAATTTATTAGATACTTTTGTATTTTCGAATGCATCGCTTTTGTTAATTACCACATTATAGTTTTATTTCACAAAGAATATTCATAATGTTCATATTGAAATATAGCTATGCCTGTTTTTTATTATAATCGATACCCAAATATAACCTTTATTTCATAAATAATGTACGGTAAGTTTTACAAAAACAAATTTCGTACCATGATGAAAATAATAAGTGCTATATGGCATGCTCCCACTATAACCACCATTACTATATTAGTGTACTAAATTCGGAGGTCCATCATTCACTTAATACAATTTGTTTATTTCATACGCTGCAACTACTATCAGTGGAGAGATCATTGATCAAATATCTTGAGCTCAAAGAAATAGATCTCATAGAAAACAATTTTCTTTATGAAAATACATTTTGGAATAGAAATCCTATTTCTTATTCCAATATTATGTACCAATTATTATTACAATTCCCATTTCCAATCTTTATCTTTGAAGCATAAGTGACTATTCATTCTCTGCATCTCAATTGTACCTTAAATTACATCTACTCTTATACATTCGTTTTCCTTTCAAATGGTCAAACAATTCAAAAGAAAACATACTACAATATCATAACAAACTCTTTACAAAAGCACATTCGATTATTCTTAACATTTAAGGACATCAAATATGTTGCACTTTACGTAAACCGATCAAAATGACATTTTAACGATCGAGTTCTTATATCTGTCTTGTATTTTTTGGTTTTATGTTACACTAACACAATATGATCCCTTTTGTAATCAATTAAATTGAATACTCGATCTTGCACTAAGGTTTATTTGGTTTTTCGGATGAACTAATTTCATCAAAATATTGTACATTACAAACTTTGACCATTCACCATATAACATTTGTATGCAAATGTATACGGATCAAATGTCCATAGTCTTGTGTTGCTTTTAGAGTTCGAAACTCATTGAATGCAATACATGGTCCTGAACGAATAAATGCATAAGTGACCGAACCACGAATGTATTTAATATTTGTAAAATCAAGCACTTGCATGGGTGTTGAAACGTTAACATGCAACAGGAATTGTATAGTGGGTATTATATTTCCATTTGTCAACTTTCAATTCAGTTCATTTGTTTAAGTTAATTGATAAACGTTTTATCAATCATATTAAATGCATAAATTTCTCATTGTAGATAATTATAACATTATTTAGCATATGTTATTACAATATTAGAGAGGTTAAATATTACCGTTTCATTTTTCTAATAAGGCTCCCACTTGTCTTT
Organism: Allium cepa; assembly: GCA_030765085.1. Lineage (NCBI taxonomy): Eukaryota > Viridiplantae > Streptophyta > Magnoliopsida > Asparagales > Amaryllidaceae > Allium > Allium cepa. Next base: position 79,868,133 of record CM060946.1, read on the forward strand.
TATGTATCTCCAAATCCGAAGATGAAACACAGAAGTCTTTCGACTTTAGTAGTGGGTGTTAGGACTCGTCTGTCTTGTTATTCTAACTTAGAGTTTGCTCAAAAAATCATAGTCCTACAAACAATGGATAACTCCTTATCGGTTTGTCATATACAACTCCTAACCTATTTTTCCTTGTCCAATCTCATTTAAACCTTTTAGTTTGCTCAACAAATCAAAAGATATTATTCACTCATACCTACCACATCGCAACAACCTAAGTATAGTATATGTACCTTGAGTTTGTTCAACAAATACATATAGTTTCTTACCTTGTCTATTCAGTATGTTAATAATACTACACATAACATCCCTGGCTTGAGTTTGCACAACAACTAAGGAGTATTAAAACAATTTATTAATATATATATATATATATGGTAGACGACAGCATTATATTGAAGATTCATAATCTTCAGTATATTATATTGAATGATATCAACTTATGGAATATTGTATTTCGTATGAAATACCCATGTGATTCAAGTGTCAAACACATTAGAAATCATAATATACATACATTTACATATGTATTTATTCCTTAAGTCTATTTGGGTTTCTTTACTGTTCCACCTTTAGTTTATACACTCATATTATATAACTTTCGTTACTATATAACATTTATATTTTAATTAACTTATATAATAATCTTATGTATAACATTTTATTAATTAAATCTTATTTTAGTTAATTTTAATTAGTTAACTCTTTTATTAATTTTAAATTAGTATTCTAATACATCTGTTATATTGGACATATCTACTGTAACCGTTATAGTAAGACACATATATCTTATATATATATGCATATTATGGTTAATTAACTAACCTATGTTACTTTATTAACTAAACAATTTTAATTAAATTATATTAATTTCAAAAATTTATCCCGTATGCATACATGTATGCTTATGTCATCTTAAACACTTTAAAACAGCGTATATCAACATATATAATACATGCATACAAATATCAATTAATTAATTAACTCATTTAAATAATTTATAGTATTAACCTTATTAATAATTTTAAATTTCGAAATTAATATTTACATAGTTTCAAACATTTTGAACCATTCGATGCATTTTTAAACATTCTGAAAATTTATGTTATATTATATCCTTTTATAAAATACAAAGTTTATTTTAAATTTAAAATTATAATCTTGTCTTAATTTTTAAAACTATTTTGAAAATTACCCCAAGTCCCAGTCAAATTGGACCATTTCTATTGGAGGTAACATGTAGGTTTACTTCACCTTTCCGGCCAGGCGTGTAACCAGGTAGGACAAAGTACTTGATTACCCGTTCCAATTCTAGACATTACCTTTCTAGGCACCATACTTAGTGGGCAAGCTTAATTAGTTAGCCCTAACATGACTAATTTAGACTTCATAGGCTATTAGGCTAAGATATCATTGATAGAACTAGGCCAGCCCGTAGTGGAAGAAATGGGTGAATTTCAAAATTTTACCATTTTGGATCATTAACGGGCCTATGAAGTTTGATTGCATTTAGATCTGATCTAAATTTTATTTTATATAAGATTTATATTTTATTCAATATGGTAATTTAAGGAACTTTAGATATACAAATGTAAGTGATATGATGAATGTATCAAATACATTTATTTATGTCAAGTGTAAGTGCGGTGTATAAGTGGTGTATATATGTATAAATGAAATATGTGAAAATAAATTAAGAGAAGAAAATTATTTATTTCCCAATGTTATTATATTCAATTAATAAAGGGAAGATATGACAGAATATGAAAGGGGAGAAACATATCATTTCTTTCAACATTTAACTGTAACAATTAATACATTAAATGGCATTTATTACTTATCAATCAAATCTATATATTGATATAATATAATATCAAAAGAGGGAAACCTATGGTTTCTTTCACAATTTAATTGTGACTATCAATACATTAAATGACATTTATTACTTCTTAATCAAATCTATACATGGATATGATAGAGTATGAAAAGAGGAAAACTTTCATTTTTTTCACCATTTAGCTGTAACAATTAATACATCAAATGACATTGATTACTTATCAACCAAATCTACACATGCCTTCGTTGTCTAATTTTTTTAATGAAGTATATGCATACATTCAAAATAATTATGGATATATACATACATATAATGTGATAACCCGTATTTTGGACATCTGCTAATTGGATAATTATTTGATTTTAACTATTAGAAACACTGATTTATAAGTTGAACAAATAAACCTGATAATAAATATTTATATATAAATATATTTGATAATCTCCTAATATAATTATTTAAAATGGGCAAAATTATTATTTTCAAATAAAATTAAATATGTGTTTGTGCAAATATACATATACATATACATATATATATATATATATATATATATATATGAGTTGATTTTAATTCAAATTTGAATTTGAGAATTTTAAAAAAATAAGGATTTGTGTCGTTTATAAATAAACCGTGATTTGGAATTTGGATTTGAAATTCAAATATATATATTAAAAAATATTATTTGTAATAAATAGTTATACATTTAAAGAACAACATTTAATAAAAAAACATAACAGATAAATATATACAATATAAACATTTATTAACCTAATACATAATTTATAAAACATAATACATATGTTAGAATAAGAAATATGGTTTATTACATTTGTAAAATATAAAAACACGTAAAAATACAAGTGTTGGATTAATATAGCATGAATTAACATGTGGCTATTTGTTCTCTTAAAAAATATATAAATAAATTATAAAACATATTAATACATGATAATTACAAATGTAAACATGAGTTCTCTCAATATAACAAGTGTGAATTAATCATAACATGAAAATGACATTTGTAAGTAAATTAAACGAGTGTCCTCATTTTTTTTAAATAATTAATAAAAGATAAATAAAGATATATGCATCTCTACCCCTTTCTCATTTCTCTTTTATATTCATATTAAAGAAACAAGAAAAAAACTGTAAATATTTCAAAACCAGAACAAAATTCAGTAGTCTGTAAAAAGAAAGATCAAACTAGAGAAAAATCAAGAAATCAACTACCTCAAATCATCTCAATTTAAAGCAAACCTTTAACCTAAATAATCAAGGCAAGATCATCTCAACAGCTTTCTAGTTTTCAAAATATTTTCAAGCATCATTCAATTTTCAAAAGATAACGACAAGACCTAGATTCCAAAATAATGTGGCTTGTGTTCTCTGTTCTAGCATTTATGGCGAGTAAACATCTATTTTACAAAGCTCAACCAGTTTATTTAGATGCATGTGAAATTTATTAGGATGATATTGTGAAAAATGTTTACATGGATGTAATCTGTTGAAGTATAGTTGAATCACTGTGAAGACATACATGTGCATGCCTGTGAATAAATAAAACTGGCCTCTTTTGTGTTTCTAGGTTAAAGATCAACTAAAATCAATTCATATCTTCTCAAAGAAACATTGTTAGTCACTGATCTTTAAAGGGAAAATGTTTGTAAGATTGTAATTTCATTTTTAAAAATAGTTTCCAATAAAAATATTTGGTAAATATTTCAAAAATTAGAAATAACAGCAAAATACATTCAAATCTGAAGAACAGAATGTCTTAATTCCTCGTGTCTGATTATATAAACTGGTTAGTAGGTGGAAGTGATGATTTTTATAATAATTTTATAATTTTTAAGCGCGAGATTGTCGAGATTTTGCGAGATGATTAGAAAAGAGGATTTCGTTGATTCTCGACGATCGGAAAAAGTTTTGGTGACGTAATCGATATTATAGGAAGCTTGTGAGGGGCGATCTTAGGAATAGTCTCGGACAATTTATCGGCCACCATGGCGGTATGGCGAGGGCAAAGTAGGGTTTTGAACCCTGATTGAGTCGATGATGGACTCAAGGCCAATGTGGCCTCGTCAGCATGTCCAACTTGATCGATGCTGGAAGAACTGAAAGAGGGGAACAAGGAGATTCTGGACGTATAGGCGAAGTTCCAGATGATCGGAGATGGGAGAAATTTGAGGTGGGTGGCGATCGAGTTTTTGCCTGATTGAGTTCAAGTTGTTCGATTTTAATTTTCATAAGGAATTGGGATTCTGGTGGGTTGCTCGTGTTGAAATGGTCATCGTTGACTTGGAGGATGGCCAGTGAGTTGATCAGAGGGTGAGGCTACGGCGTGCACGTACACACATGCACGTTGATGGCTGTGTTGAGCTAGGTTTTGTAGTTTTAGGAAGATGATGTTTTGCACGAGTGGATATCGGGGATGTTTGCATGGTGACTCGAAGAAGTAAGTAGTTCGTGTGTTGTTCGGGTTATCTACTGGTTTAGCTCGTGGATTTTTGGGGTTCGAATAGGGTTTTTTGTATGTTGTTGTAATCAAGTTTTAAAGCTTACCAAATTGTGTAAGTTTCAAAGGAAATGTAAATCAAGTTCGTTAACAAAGTATTAGCAAGTTTTAAACGAGTTTCCAAAGTTTTAAAATGTTTTCAAATTGTTGTTTAAAGTAATTGGTTAATTCCTATATGTTTCTAAAGGTGAATTAAATGATGAAACTAAATAATGTATAAATTATTTAATGTATTAAGGATGGTTAATTGATTTATGTAATTAGGGAATAATTAATTAATTTAATTATTTAGATAATTAATTAAAGGTAAATTAATTTGTGTAATCAATTTAAAAGATTGATTTTATTAATGTGATTAATTAATTAAGTTATTAATTAATGATGATTAATTTATTAAAGGTTAATTACTTAATGAAATTAATTGATGATAACTATTTAATGAAGGTAATTAAAAACAATTGCTTAATGTCATTAATTAAGGAGGGTAATTAATGGGTAATTATCAAATGGGCTATTCAAAGACAATTACTTAATGGAAGCAATTGGGGATTAATTACTTAGTGTAATTAGTTAAAGTATGGATTAATTAAGGAAATTAATTAAAAGGTTAGTAAATTAATGAATGTGATTAATTAAAGGATAATTAATCAATTTAAATGATTATAGGATAATTAATTAAGAGCAATTAATTAAGGAACAATGTTATAAATTATTGTTAATTAATTTATGGGAGTAATCAAAGGTTAATTAATTGAGGATAACTAACCAATGGGATAATTACTTAATGGAAGTAATTATGGATAATTAGTTGGGATGGATAATTAAAGGTTGATTAAGTAATTAAAGTTTTGTAATTAATTAATGTTAAATAAGCAGGATTAAAAGTGACTGAAGTAATTAATTTAATTTATTTAAATTAATTAGAAATGGTATGATCAATTAATCTTGCATATGGATGATTGAATGAGATTGAATGTCTTGGATTATTTGATATCTCTGATATATGATGCTATGTGATATGATATGTTTGGATTGAACTTTGATGATATGGTTTGTCTATCTATGATGAACAACAATGTAAATATTTAAATCTAGATATAAATGGAATTAATTGAAACTTAAGCAGTTGTTATAAGATGATATTGGATCCGAAGACCAGGTCGGGTATCAGCAAATACCCGAAACCACTTCGATTTGTAATCTACAATAATTCTTTATGGATTTGACTTTGGAATAAATAGGCTGGAATGGAATAAATGATGTAAAATTGGTCATTAAATCTGAGTAATAATGCTTAGGATATGATTGTAAGATGTGTATTTGACTTTGGCAAGTTAAGAACGCGTTATGAGGTATGTGTTACCCCAGGTTTTTAAATAAGTTCTATTCATTAGTATTTCATGTTAGATGGGTTTACTCATGCTGGTTTCCAGCCTGACCCGGGTATTACTTTGATGTAATGCTCGAGTCAGACCGAATATTACAGCTTTTCAGATTAGGACGTTCTGGAGCTCAGGAGGCGAGCTGGATGGCAGGAACGTATGGAGTTTTCCGCTGTGTATATGAAACTGTGTAGTCTGTATAGATTGTAGTTTGGAACAGGTTGATATAACTGTCTAGTCTATTTGTAAATGGTTGTAACTCTGATGCATTGAATGTAAAGTGAAAATTACAACTTTCTTTGTATTGATGCTATTATTTGATGTTATATTTAATCCACTGCAAATGTGAGATGCTGTTAGTTTCTGTTCTTCTTCTACCTTCTTTCTTCTTTTCTCTAAAAATCTGGAATTTTTGGAGTCGAAAATTTCGGGTCGTTACATTTGGTATCAGAGCAGAAGGTTAAGCGAGAATCTTGGCTCTGGTAGGTTTACTCATTAAGGATAGGGCCACTATACCCTAGAATGAGTTGAGTGTGGTATATAAGGGCGTATTTGTTATTTTCTTATAAAATGATTTTAGAAAAGATTTTTATATAAGTTTATCTTTTGATATATAAAGAAATACTTTTTCTAATTATTAAATATATTAAAGAAATTGGTTGTTGATTATTGGAATTAAATAAAATAATGAGAATTAAGTGATATAACCAAACTGAAAATTGAATGAAGATAAGTTTGAAATGGATCCAAATTAAACTAAAATCCTGAATTTGTAAAAGTGTTTTCCGAATAAGATAATAATGAATTTGTTTCCAGATATGATAATCCTGATTATTATCATACATTGTTGTTGTGTTTAATAATGAAATATTTGTTATTGATTAAGCAAAAATGAAATGTTTTAGGGAAGTAAACATTTAGGTAAGTATGACTTTTAAATTGGAACTGAAGATAATTTAAATTGTGAAGTTTTAAATCTAAGTCCAGAAAATTTAGAATTTGTTTCAAATGGTTAAAAGAAATAATAAATAGAATTATTTACAATATAATTGGATGATAAGGGTCCTGTTTCAAACAAGAGTTGTTTGAAAATTTTAAAGAAATTTGTTTTGAATTCAAAACAAAGGTGGTTTAAAATTTAAAGTATAACTTGGTGTGCAAAGGAAATAAACATGTATATATGTGGGATATACATAATGTCAAAGATGATTTGAAATAAACTCTAATTGTTGAGTTTAACTTGGAATATGATGTGAAAAACCAAAGTGATAAGTTTTCAACTTATAAGTGGGAAGATTATTAATATGAAGTTTAAAATTAAAATGGAACTCAAATTAGGTAAAGTTGACTAGATTAAATTGAATCGAATTTAACTTAGGGAAGTTAAATAAGTTTAGAATGAACAACCTGAATTGGAAATTTCAAGATAAAATTGAGATTTAACTTGGGAAGTTAAATGGTTGATTTGAATTAGGAGTATGCGTGATCACAAAATGGGTTTGAGATCTGAAGATTGGAAATGGATTGAGATAATATACATCCATTATTAAAATAAAATAGAAATAAGATTGAACTTATGAAAGGGAAATTTCTTTGAACTTAAAGATTAAATGTTAGAAATGAGTTTGTTAAAAATTTGTTAAGGATTGGTTTCGAAGTTAAAGTTGGGAAATAAATGGGATTCTGAAGATTAAGTCATTTAAAAGGTTTGAACTCTAATTTGAACCTTGTAATAAGTTAAGTTAAGGTAATTTAAAATGAGATTTTAAACTCAGAATTAAATTGTTTAAAGATTTAAGTTATTAATTTAAAAACAAAGGTTGGTTCAATTTAAAGGATTAAATCAACATTTAAATAGTTAACTCGAATTTATATAATTTGAGATGGTTTTAAGTTGAGATTTGAATAGAATTAGTTCAAACTGAATTTGGTTTGAATTAATTGGAATTGTGATTGAAGATGGATAAGCATAAAGTTCGAATGGAAAATTTGAATTGAAATAATTTGAAGTGAAATTGAAGTTGAATAAGTTTGAGTTTCAAATGGGAGTTGATTTGAATGTGGATAGAAATTGAAGCTAATTTAAATTGAGTTAAAATTGAATCAATTTATGGAAGTGGAAATTGGAAATTGATTGAAAATGGAGATTGGGAATAGAACAGTTTGGCTATGAACTATATTTTTCATACAAAATTGTTTTAATATAACTGTTTTTGAATCCATTTTTCCTAGCTATTTACTATATAACTTTTCTTTTTAAAACCCAAAACTATCTTATATTTATTCTACAACTTCTTTTGGAACTATTTAACTATGTTACACAATTTTACAAATATTTTATAAACTAATTACTATTTTACAACTGTTTTGCAATTATCTAACTATTCTACAACTATATGACTATTTTACAATTATTTTAAAATTACTTAATTATTTTATTACTATTTGCAACTAATAACTATTTTACAACTACTTATCTATTTTAAAAAAATTCAAGCTATTTTCTTAATACAAGTTGATCAGAGTGCAAACTGCCTATAATTGAATACCAATTGAGATAAGAATTGAAGTGTTAATCCAAATGGAAATTGGGAGCAATTGTGGATGAGTGAATAGAATCAAAATGAAGGTGAATAGAAAAGATAATTGATTTAGCTGATAATCAATAAAGATAAATACGTAGGATGTACGTATATTATTCTATTCGCAAAACGATTTGATCCAGTTTCGAGCACAGAATTTCGAGATAGTATATCGATCCGAGTTTGGATTTTTCACTTGATTTTCGACGGCGAACCCTGGATATGGATTTTTGATTGGTTCTGCATATTCTCTATCATATTTAGGCTATGCAAGAAGAATGATGATTTCTGATCAAGAAACCAGATCTGAGTCCGCACTAGGAAGTCGGGTGGACGATACTAGTTCGGAAGTGAGATTATTTGATCGAGTGAGCGATCAGATTTGATATTGTGTACGGATGGTATATGTACATTGTACATGCTTGAACGAAATTGATATTGAAATTTTGGAAGAATAAGAAATGGTTTTGAAAGGAAGGGTATATATTGAAAAAAAAATGATGATTAAAGTGGAAGTTGAATATATCTATTATTGAAATTTACTTTTTGGAAAGTAAGTATTATGGTGAATAAATTTATAAGAGAAAATCAAATTTTAACATTTGATTTGGTATAAATAAAGATATATATGTTATATATGATAAACTTCCCCTTTTGAATCTGTAGCTAGAAGAAGGGTTTTTGAAAATATTTGAAGTACAAAAAATGGTATCTATATAAGTGATCTAAAGATTATTTTCAAGTTGTAAAGGATAAGTAGTATATATATATACATATATATATATATATATATATATATCTACATATATAAATGGATTTGAGAATGATTTTTGAAATAGTTTTTTTGAACCTATTGATATTGAAAAGGCTTTTGTTTATTCGGAAAATCAATTTTGAAAATTTGGAAAGCCAAGTTTGGAACTATCGATTTGAGATATCGATTTTGGGTAAAGGATATTTTGATGTAAATCATAAAGGGTACGGTTTGAAAGATACTATAAGTGTATAGTATAAAGTGTTTTGAGATTGGCTCTGGGGTAAAAGGCGCTTTCATTGGAATGAACTTCATTAGGAGATCCACGGGGTGGGTCTGCCTTGAGCCCTTAGAGGAAGGCTCTAAATTAAATCCTGTGAGGAAGTCCGGACAAACTGAAGTTCCTGAGGATTATGTGTAGTGTGTAGCGAAAGTCGAGGGCGCTGATGCCTACAATGACATTTGGGTTATGCTGTGACGACACTATAACTCGATGTCACTGCGATCTACTACGGACCATAGCGGAAGTTGTGTGTGCTGTTGAGAGCCAACGGTCTACGTTTGATTTTTCCATGATGGAAATGTAACATTGGTAGACTGCAACCTATGAAGACATATCGAAAGTCGAGAGGCCGTGAGAGCCTAAGGCTACGTGGGACTTGACTGATGTAGTCTGCGACCTATGTGGGAGGGGTGAAGTTTCATTTGGCAGCATAAATCGTGGGCGCTGATGCCTACAGTTACGTGAACTTTAGCCGTGATGGCAACGTAAACCAGGATGTAACTGCGATCTATGGCAGGTTCCATGGCATAATCGAGGGGCGCGGAGTGCCTACAGTTATTTATGGATTTTTTCGGAATGGCAACGTAACCATCGGGTTAACTGCGACCATGGAGGGATCAATGATTTCCAGAGCATTCTCACCAAAGATGTTTCCTCTATTTTCAAAACTGTTTTCTACATTTTCAAAAAAATATTTTCCAGTATTTTCACTGGGTTTTGAAAACGGATCTGCTAAGTACTTATATATTTTGATTCCTACGCTTGATCAATGTATGAACGAATTTCTGTGTGAACGAGGATGGACTTGTGGAAACATCGAGTTATAAAAAGTATTCTTATAAAAACTATTTTATAACATTATGTGGATTTTAAAAGTGTTTTAAAAAAAATGATCAAGAAATAATTAATCTGGTTTCAAGTATTTGAATAAATTATGGCTTCGTTCCTCTTCGTGGACGAAAAGATTCTAAGGGGGAAGGAATGTGATAACCCGTATTCTGGACATTTGATAATTGGATAATTATCTGATTTTAACTATTGGAAACACTGATTTATAAGTTGAACAAATAAATATGATAATAAATACTTATATCTGGATAAATATTTATTTGATAATCTCCTAATATAATTATTTAAAATGGGCAAAATTATTATTTTCAAATAAAATTAAATATGTGATTGTTTAAAAATATATATGAGTTGATTTTAAATTAAATTTGAATTTAAGAATTTAAAAAAATAATAATTAGGATTTGTTTCGTTTATAAACAAATTGTGATTTGGAATTTGGATTTGAAATTCAAATATATATTGAAAAATATTACTTGTAATAAATAGTTGTATATTTAAAGAACATCATTTAATAAAAAAATAATAGATATATATATATATATATATATATAAACATTTATTAACCTAACACATAATTTATAAAGTATAATACATATGTTAAACTAAGAAATATTAGAGTGTGGAATATTAGAGTGTGGAATATTAGAGGAGCCCATCTCGAAACTAAACTTAACCTAGTCAAAACCATTATTTCGAATCATAAACTCCAGCTCATAGCCATCCTTGAAACTAAACTCAATCTAGCTCTCAGCACTAAAGCAGCACATTACATCGATCCTTCTTGGAAAACATGTCACAATCTTCATGAAGCTCCTTATGGGAGAATTTTGATTCTCTACAACCCGAACATCTACTCACTGTCCCCGATTCTCTCTCACAAACAATTCATTCACTCTCATCTTTTTATCATCCCTACATCCAGAAACATGTATTTAACTATTGTGTATGCTGATAATAGTGCCCACATCAGACAATCTCTTCATGAATATCTCCTCCACCGAGCCCAAAATATCCATCCTTGGATTGTTTCTGGGTATTTTAACTACCTCCTTAGTACTAATGATCGAACTGGTGGAAACGCTATAACTATAAAAGAGATCACGCCACTGAACACTTCCATAAACTCCTCTAATCTCATTCATGTTCCGTTTGCTGGAGCCAGATATTCATGGGACAACAAAAGTAGGACTGGATGAAGAATATACAGTAAAATTGATCACACTTTCTATAACTATCCATCTTTAAACTCCTGGCCAACCTTGACAACCTACCTCCCACCTCCCTTTCTCTTTGATCACTCTCTCCAAATAATACACATGGAAACTGGAAGCTTGAAAAGAAAGTCCTCCTTTAAATTTTTCAACATTTGGACACTTGAGCCTGATTTTTTGAATATTGTTAAAGAAGCTTGGAGCACTAACTGCACTGGTACTCCCATGTTTGTTTTGCAGCAAAAGATGTAGAACACGAAAAGAACTCTTGGAACTTCGGCTAGAAGCAAATTTTGCAAAGGTGACCTCCTTTCTTCCTCTCTTGAAATTTCCCTGGCCAATGCTCGAACACATGCAATGCAAAACCGGGAAAACACTGAACTGGCTAATATCGAATACAAACTTCAAGATCAATACCAAAAGGCCTTAGAAATAGAGAATGACATAAGAAGACAGAAGCTCAGACTCAAGTAGAATACGCTTGGTGACAGCAATACAAAATTCTTCCATGACAGCCTAAAACTTAAACACAGCAAATCCCACATACATAGCATAATAGACCGAACTGGGAGGTTATGTACTACTCCTCATGAAGTCGATAATGCCTTCCTTGATTACTTTACTAATCTCCTTGGGAATGCAGATGATTTCCAGCCTGATCTATCCTTACTCAGCAACCTGGACCTCCCTTGTCTGGGCACCGAGCAAGTTGCTTTCCTTTCTTCTAAAGTGAAAGATGAAGAAATAAAGGAAAGTATTTTTGAAATGAACAAGGAATCGTGTGGAGGACCTGACGGTTTAAATGCTAACTTCTTTACTAGTTGTTGGAGGATCATCAAAAACGATCTTGTTATAGCTGTGAATAGCTTCTTCACTCACAATAAGATGCTTTCAAGAGTTAATGCAACCAACATTGCTTTACTTCCCAAAACTGACCATCCTATCTCTATTTCGGAGTTCAGACCTTTCTCCTGCTGCAATACCACATATAATTGCCTCTCCAAAATCATAGCTAGTAGGCTGAAGGCTGTACTTCCTCCCCTCATATCCCTAACCAAGCAGATTTCCTGCAGGGGAGAAGCATCCTTGACAATGCGCTCCTCTCCCATGAATTTCTCAAGGATTACAACAAAGCAACTGTCAGCCCTAGAGCCATGTTAAAATTTAACATAAGGAAAGCATGTGACACTGTACAGTGGTCCTCAATCTCCAGACTCCTTGCCAAGATGAACTTCCCTTCACGTTTTGCATCTTGGATATACACCTGCATCTCTTCAGTACATTTCACCTTGAATTAAAATGGAAAGTCCCTTAGCGATTTTAAGAGTAGGCAAGGAATAAGACAAGGCTGCCCAATGTCTTCTTACATTTTCATCCTTGTCATGGAAGTTTTAACAACTATGATAAACCATGAGATTGCCTGCAATAAGATTCTCACCCACCCCAAATGTAAAGATCCTTTAATATCTACCCTTATGTTTGCAGATGATCTTATAGTTTTCACCAAACCTACAACTTAGCCTATCAGCAGCATCATGGAAGTTCTCAATGCATTTTACAAATTCAACGGGCTCGCCATTAATTATGACAAGTCCACAATACATATTGCTGGAGTTTCTGCCTCTATATCCCTTACTCTGATGAACATATGCCACCTTCCCAATGCTCCAGAATCATTAACATACCTTGGGATTCCCATGATCTCCTCCAAAATAACCGAAAACCAGTGTATGCATCTATATGAAAAGGTAACTAACTCCATGAATGGTTGGGTTAGCAGATACCTCTCTCAAGCTGGAAGACTAATCCTGATTAAATATGTCATATTCTCATATACAACTTACTGGAGTAGAACCTTCATCGTCCCCAAGAAGCTTATCCATATGATCAGAAAGGCTATGCGTAATTTATTTTGGAATGGATGCATCCATTCTTCCAGTCTCAAGCCCACTGGCTTTAGAAAACTTGAAACAAAGAAAAATCTAGGAGGCCTTGGCATCATTAACATCGAAAATTGGAATATGGCTGCCTTCAGTGCTCATTTGGACAATTTACTAAACTCTAAAAATAATATATGGGTTACTTGGACAAAGAAGTACAACCTATGCAATAAATCTTTTTGGTGCATGGAAATCCCACATGGGTGCAGCTGGACTTGGAGATCCATACTGAACCTTAGACCCATGATGCTGCCTTTCCTAAAACACATAGCCTGCCCTGATGGAACTGTCAGCTTCTGGAATGATCCTTGGGCCAAGAGCGTACTTGTTTTGAGCAAAATAATGTCATACAATCAAAGAATCCAATCTGGAATTCCATGTGAAGCCAAAGCTAAGGACTACATTTATGATGGTACTATCACCATGCCTTACTCAAGCAACCAGCACATATGGCAGCTATGGCTTGAGATCAGTAGGCAACATTTTCCTGCAGTTTCTGTTGATAAGGTTTTATGGTCTGTTGATCTTGCTGAACACTCCATTTCCAAAGTATATGACTGCTTAAACCATGGACCAGACATGCCTCGATTTGCCTGGAAAAAGAGAGTTTTGAATCGACAATGTAAAGAAAATGATAACTTGCTTTTATGGAAGGTGTTAAGAAATGCCCTGAATTTCAAGGATAACTGTTCAATATTGGTATGGCTATTGATGCAACATGTTGTTTCTGTCATGATGAACACGCGACAAATCTTCACCTATTTTTCAATTGCAAGGTGGTGCACTGCTTGTGGTAGAAAATTATGAAAATCCTTGGCCATAGCAGCAGGTCTAGAATCAGCAACATAGAATGGTGTAACATATATCGTGCAACCAGATGGAAAAATGATACGAGTATGTTGATGTTGCTTGTGCTCAAAAAGTTCATTCGAGTGATATGGAGAGAAAGAAATGAAAGAATCTTCATTGGAAAGAATAAAAGTGAAATAGAGATATGGAATGAATTGGTTAATACAATCAGGATTGGTGTGAGATTCAACTTGTATAAATATGCGAGTCTTATAACTGGGATGTGGAACTGATTTGCGGCCTTGCTGCTTTTTTATTTTGTTTCCTTTTGTTTTTTTGGATTTTTCCTTATTTCCTTTTCCTTTGTGCCGTAATTTTGTTATGGTGCAAATTTCTTTTATTGTGCTTCCAATAAACTGGCAGGGGACCAGTCAACCCCGCTTGGCTTTGCTAAAAAAAAAGAAATATGGTTTGTGACATTTGTAAAAATATAAACACATGCAGAAATGAAAGTGTTGTATTAACATAGCATGAATTAACATGTGGAAATTTTTTCTCTTAAAAAAAATATAAATAAATTATAAAACATATTAATACATGATAATTACAAATGTAAACATGAGTTGTTTCAATATAACAAATGTGAATTAATTGTAACACGCAAATGGCATTTGTAAGTAAATTTAACAAGTGTCCTCATTTTTTTAAATAATTAATAAAAGATAAATAAAGATATATGCATCTCTACCCCTTTTATCAAAGAAACAAGTAAAACAAAAACTGTAAATATTTCAAAACCAGAACAAAATCGATAGTCTGTAAAAAGAAAGTTCAAACCAGAGAAAAATAAAGAAATCAACTACCTCAAATCATCTCAGTTTAAAGCAAGATTTTAACCTCAAATAATCAAGGCAAGATCATCTCAACAACATTCCAGTTTTCAAAGGATTTTCAAGCATCATTCAGTTTTCAAAAGATCACGGCAAGACCCAGATTCCAAAATAATGTGGCATGTGTTCTCTATTCTAGCATTTGAGGTGAGTGAATATCTATTTTACAAAGCTCAACCTATTTATTTCTGATGAATGTCAAATTTCTTAGGATGATGTTGTGAAAAATGTTTACATGGATGTAATCTGTTGAAGTATAGTTGAATCACTGTGTGGACATACATGTGCATGTCTGTGAATAAATAAAACTGGCCTCTGTTGTGTTTCCAGTTTAAAGATCAACTTAAATCAATTCATATCTTCCTAAAGAAGCAATGTTAGTCACTGATCTTTAAAGTGAAAATGGTTGTAAGATTCTAATTTCATTTTTAAAAATAGTTTTCAATAGAAATATTTGGTAAATATTTCAAAAATTAGCAATAACAGCAAAATACTTTCAAATTTGAAGAAATGAATGTCTTAATTCCTCGTGTCTGATTATATAAACTGGTAAGTAGGTGGATGTGATGATTTTTGTTAATAATTTTATAATTTTTAAGCGTGAGATTGTCGAGATTTTGAGAAATGAATAGAAAAGAGGATTTCGTCGATTCTCGAAGATTAGGAAAAGTTTGGCAACGTAATTGATACTGCAAAAAACTTGTGAGGTGGCGATCTTAGGAAAATTCTCGGAGAATTTATCGGCCACCATGGTGGTCTGGCGAAGGCAAAGTAGGGTTTTGAACCTTGATTGAGTCGATGATGGACTCAAGGCCAATGTGGCCTCGTCAGCATGTCGAACTTGATCGATGCTGGAGGAAATGAAAGAGGGGAACAAGGAGATATTCTGGACGTATAGGCGAAGTTCCAGATGATCGGAGACGGGAGAAATTTGAGGTGGGTGACGATCGAGTTTTTGCCTGATTGAGTTCAAGTTGTTTGATTTCAATTTTCATAAGGAATCGGGATTCTGCTGGGTTGCTCGTGTTGAAATGGTCATCGTTGACTTGGAGGATGGCCGGTGAGTTGATCGGAGGGTGAGGGTACGGCGTTCATGTACACACGTGCACGTTGATGGCTGTGTTGAGCTAGGTTTTGTAGTTTTAGGAAGATAATGTTTTGCACGAGTGGATATCGGGGATGTTTGCATGGTGACTCGAAGAAGGAAGTAGTTCGTGTGTTGCTCGGGTTATCTACTGGTTTGGCTCGTGGATTTTTGGGGTTCGAATAGGGTTTTTTGTATGTTATTGTAATCAAGTTTTAAAGCTTACCAAATTGTGTAAGTTTCAAAGAAAATGTAAATCAAGTTCGTTAACAAAGTATTAGCAAGTTTTAAACGAGTTTCCAAAGTTTTAAAATGTTTTCAAATTGTTGTTTAAAGTAATTGGTTAATTCCTATATGTGTTTAAAGGTGAATTAAATGATGAAATTAAATAATGTATAAATTATTTAATGTATTAAGGATGGTTAATTGATTTATGTAATTAGGGAATAATTAATTAATTTAATTATTTAGATAATTAATTAAAGGTAAATTAATTTGTGTAATCAATTTAAAAGATTGATTTTATTAATGTGATTAATTAATTAAGTTATTAATTAATGATGATTAATTTATTAAAGGTTAATTACTTAATGAAATTAATTGATGATAACTATTTAATGAAGGTAATTAAAAACAATTGCTTAATGTCATTAATTAAGGAGGGTAATTAATGGGTAATTATCAAATGGGCTATTCAAAGACAATTACTTAATGGAAGCAATTGGGGATTAATTACTTAGTGTAATTAGTTAAAGTATGGATTAATTAAGGAAATTAATTAAAAGGTTAGTAAATTAATGAATGTGATTAATTAAAGGATAATTAATCAATTTAAATGATTATAGGATAATTAATTAAGAGCAATTAATTAAGGAACAATGTAATAAATTATTGTTAATTAATTTATGGGAGTAATCAAAGGTTAATTAATTGAGGATAACTAACCAATGGGATAATTACTTAATGGAAGTAATTATGGATAATTAGTTGGGATGGATAATTAAAGGTTGATTAAGTAATTAAAGTTTTGTAATTAATTAATGTTAAATAAGCAGGATTAAAAGCGACTGAAGTAATTAATTTAATTTATTTAAATTAATTAGAAATGGTATGATCAATTAATCTTGCATATGGATGATTGAATGATATTGAATGTCTTGGATTATTTGATATCTCTGATATATGATGCTATGTGATATGATATGTTTGGATTGAACTTTGATGATATGGTTTGTCTATCTATGATGAACAACAATGTAAATCTGGATATAAATGGAATTATTTGAAACTTAAACAGTTGTTATAAGATGATATTGGATGCGAAGAGACCGGGGTCGGGTATCAGCAAATACCCGAAACCACTTCGATTTGTAATCTACAATAATTCTTTATGGATTTGACTTTGGAATAAATAGGCTGGAATGGTATAAATGATGTAAACTTGGTCATTAAATCTGAGTAATAATGCTTAGGATATGATTGTAAGATGTGTATTTGACTTTGGCAAGTTAAGAACTCGTTATGAGGTATGAGTTACCCTAGTTTTTTAAATAAGTTCTATGCATTAGTATTTCATGTTAGATGGGTTTACTCACGCTGGTTTCCAGCCTGACCCGTGTGTTACTTTGATGTAATGCTCGGGTCAGACCGAGTATTACAGCTTTTCAGGTTAGGACGTTCTGGAGCTCAGGAGGCGAGCTGGATAGCAGGAACGTATAGAGTTTTCCGCTGTGTATATGAGACCATGTAGTCTGTATAGATTGTAGTCTGGAACAGGTTGATATAACTGTCTAGTCTATTTGTAAATGATTGTAACTCTGATGCATTAAATGTAAGGTGAAAATTATAGCTTTCTTTGTGTTAATGCTATTATTTGATATTATATTTAATCCGCTAGGAATGTGAGATGTTGTTAGTTTCTGTTCTTCTTCTGCCTTCTTTCTTGTTTTCTCTAACAATATGGAATTTTCGGAGTCGAAAATTTTGGATCGTTACATACAAAGTGAAAACCTATTATTTGTTTTAAATAATTTGAAATCCTAAATTAACATTAATAGAAAAAATTCCAGTTGAGAAAATGTTTAATAAAAAAAAGTTTACATTATTGCTTATAATATATGTACAATATAATTTAAATAAAACATGTATATTACATATAACTGATAATTAAAATTCAATTATTTAAATCTGAAAGCATATATTTGCAAATAATGTGGCATATGGTATGTTTGTATATAAAAAAAGGTTTTTGGTTTTAAAGTTAAAAGTTTTTATTTAATTTTTAACTAAGGAATGTAACAGTACATCAAACTTTACACAAAACTTTAAATATAGAAAACAACAAATAATTAAAATTTGCACTGATGTAACAGCCCGATATTTTCAACCATTCGCATCCGCACATGTCGGATTTGAATTGCTTAAAACAACATATTGTTAATTTATATTTGGAAAGACTCAACATATACAGTAAATAAATCAATTGTAGAATCATAGACACAGAGTACTATAACAATAAGCAGCGAAAACAAATGAATAGTCAAATAACAAAATCTGAATATATCACTGGTGTCAACTGAATAACTGAAAGCTGAATAGATAGATGAATTTCCAAGCGAAGCTCCATCTCCGAAGGTGAGTCTCAAATGCTGTGATACTCAGTCTGACCTGAGCGTAATGCAAAAACACAAACAATCGAATCAGGATTAACATTCTTATATCAATAAATCCAACTTAAGTGAAATATCAACTGAAATACAAGTAACTTAAAGGTAGTTTGGGATACCCATCCTCTAAGCATCCATGGAACTATCTACTATGTAGTACCATACATTGTTACAATATGTCTATAGTAAAGTAAACTATCAAAATAGCATTAAGGCGTTACCCATATCCCCCTTAACACATTTTTATATATTCCTATAGTCTATATAGTTCGGTAACTTTCTGCAAACTAGGCTTATCAGAGGGCACTCCATAGGTATGGTACAAAATAAACTCGTAGTGGGATCGATATGATAGGTGACACGGCACAACTAGGCAATGCCAGGGTAGATATACCAATTACACTTCTGGCTGGTGGTAACGTATAGCCGCAGCTACCACCCACCTCGATTCACACTCCCAAAAATCCAAGGGGTGCACCCAATCAATCACAAAGTAATAGAATGGTATCGAAGAAATATGTTCGATCGGAGGAGCTACCTCTCTTGGCTCATCAATTGCTTCTGTTTTAGCCACCTTAAGCTAACTCATAGGAGTCAGGTCCATGTATATACCTCATATAGGACCATTGCCACCATCCTACTTCATTTTGGAATCTCCACCACGTACACAGTTGTTAAAATGGTTTTCGGTATTGGCAGAGAGTATGACAATAACCGATCCCGGTCTCTTTAACAACCAATCGTTATTATAACACCGCAATCATTTCAGAATATCATATCCATTTCAAAACCATATCAATACGATATCATTTACTTAAAATATATCCATTTCCAAAATCATAGCACTTTCACAGTTATAGCACTTTCGAAATCATAAGTTTTTTAAAGTCAAAACGCTTTGAAAATCATAACTTTGAAATTCATAACACCTTTCCCTTAAACAGTTTAGCTATTAGTAATAGTATATATATTAAAATAGTTTATAAAATAAATAATTTATATGTTAAAATAATTTGCAAATAAAATAGTTATAAATTTAGATAGTTTATATTAAAATAAGTAGTATATTACAATAGTTATAAATTTAAAATAATATACATATTATAATAATTTGTAAAATAAAATAGTTAAAAATTAAAATATTTTACAATAAAATAATTTATAAAGTAAAATATAAAAATAGTTCTAAATATAATTTAAAATTACTTTATATAATAAAATAGTTTCCTCAAATTTCACAAATCGATTCAAATTAACTAGAATTCAAAAATTCCATTTAAATCAAATCTCAATTCATCAATTTCAATTTCAATTCAATTCAATTTATCTGTAAACCATTTCCAAATTTTATCGATTTCAAATACAAATTTAAACCACAAAATAAACCATTTCAACTTCAATAGATTTCAAAGTTAAATATTCAACCTTTACAATAAATCAATTTGAAATTTTCATATATATTCCAAATTCACATTAGTATTATTTAGTTTTGAAATATTTACTTAATCATTCCAATGTCAATTAAATAAACTTCAAATTACAAATTTAAATAATACTAAATATCCCATTTCAATTTATATAACTTTGAAAATATTCATTTAAATCACATTTAATCACATCAAGTTATAAAATCATATCTTTTAAAATCTCAAATATAATAATTTCAAATCAAACTTATTTACGTATAATTCTTAAATAAATAAAATTTCAAATCAGTTTCAAATTTATCTTTCCAACCTCAATTTATAAAATTATTATAAAAACCTATCATTTAAATAATTTTTTAAATAAATACTTAAAACATATTATATACTAAATAAATCAACCTTTATTTTATATATTTAATATCTTAAAATCAATATTCATTAAAACCATGTATTTCTTTTCAAAACCATGGAAATCATTATCAATATATATATATATATATATATATATATATATTTATATATACACACACACACACACATACAACGGTATCTGTATATAATTTTCTATCGTATGATCAAGTGATACGGATATTTTTCACTTCAATCCATAATTTAAATATCTAAGGGTATATTTCATTCCACAATTCCAAAGTCAATGTCAATGAAAATCGCTTGGGTTTATCATTTCAAGACATAACGATTTTCTCATATTCTACAAGATCATTCGGGTATGTATCATTTCAACCCATACGGACTTCTATACTAATAGGGAACTTGCATGGTGAACACAGTAGTTATAATTATATAACAAACAGTAACGCGCATATGTAATCAATAACAGATAGAATATAAATAACAGATCGGGTTCCGGATGTCATAGGTGAACAATTACATATAATGGAATATCATATATATAGCACTTAAATAACTAGCACTAACATGTTTCAGTTGTCGTTTCAAATGAAATCAAATCTAATAAATATAAGAACGTTAATTGTGAGTGATTGCTCACCTTTCGAGGCTAGAAATGAACGTGAGTACGATGAGTTACAGATCCAAGCACGAATTTGATGACGAAGCTAATAAATAGGAATTGATGGAAACAAATCAAAATCATCTTGATATAACTGAAATAGAATAAATATTATATCCATATATCACCTCTAAAAATCAATATAAAAATTTAAACTCATATTTAAAATAATATATATATATATATGTATAAAGAAAAATCCAATTATCAATGTTTATTATAAATCAATATAAACAATTTATTATAATATATATATAACTTAAACATTAATTGAGAAATTTAAAATCTATGTATAACATACTATATAACTTATATATATATAAACCCAGGTCAAGTAGATAACCCAAACACGTAAAACAGCAAGCTACCTATAAAGAATAATAACAACAAGCTTATTTTTATTATTACTATAAACACGAAAAACAGAAACAAAAGGCACAAGATATATAATACCACTTAATATATATGTTAATATGAACTTATACATCGTACAATTCTTATAAAAGCTATGTATATGAACTGATGAACAGTAAACGTATGCAACATATTTTAACACAACGGCCTTATTTTCATAACTGCAACATATATATACAATTACATAGAAACTAAGATATATACAACTTTACATATACACTTAACTAAACAAAGCAAATACACATAACTAAAATATATATACAGTAAAATCAATATCATATACACTAAATATATAATCTATACACGGTAAACTTAACTAGTACTTATTACTTCTATTATATAAACAAATAAACAGAAGTCAAATTCTTAAAGATAGCAAAGAAAAGAGAAGTAAAATAAAATTTAAAAATAATATAATTTCTTAGAAAACTATATATAACTTATATGACCTTTACCTATAACAGATCTTATAGTTTTTATATATTTCATATAAGTAAATAAAGTCTATACATTATATATATATCAATATGAACTATATAAGCTATTATATAACATATATGTGGACTTACATAAATTTACATTTTTAAAATCGATATCTGCTCAAAACGATATAGACTTACTTTGTAAATATATTTAACTTAAGACGTCACTATCTTATAAATTTATATGTATAAACACTATGCAACTCTACAAAAACTTACTTTACTACATACTCATATAAATAAATGCTATAACTTATATAGTAGGCTTATATAAAATATATTATACTCATATATACTTACAAGTATATGCGAAGTATCTATAACTAATATATATAAGACTAAAAAAATCAAACATATACGCAAGATTATTATATTCTCATTATACATTAATATGTACATTCACCTAAATATATACCTTTAAGAAAGATGAGAAAATGGAGGGCTCGGATAGCTTGGGAAAAGGCTGAGAGGAAAGATGGTTGCAGCATGACAGGTGGGCATGGTCAAAGCCGGAAGGTGGAGGCGATTTTTCTGCTCGGCCTAAGCTATGGTGGAAAAGTTTTTTTTTGCGATCGGAGTTGTGCTGCAAGGTAGCGGCAGAGGTTGATGAGAGGCGGGTCTAGGCAACGAGTTTTCAGACCGCTAAATTTGAATGAGGCGAAAGATTGGGAAGAAGATGAAATAGCTACAGGTAAAATATGACTATATATATTATTTAAAAATTGTTTTTCTCCGAGGCAAGCATAGGTCTGAACCAAAGAGTGAAAGTAGGAGAAGCCAACGAATCACAAACTAGAAATTAAAATTTGTGATGATGAAAGAGTAAGTGTCCAACATGAGAATGCAGGAATAATAATGTCTAATGTCTGTTGTGGTTTCAACAGTTAAATAGATGAAAGGACAAGAAACCCAAAAGGTTTTAAAACGATTACCGATTCGGTCCAATGTTTTACAGATTTCGCCGTTCATCGGTTGTCGAAACACATATATGAATATACTACAGAGATCAATCATGACAAGATGATCAAAAAGATATATAGATATCAATGGTACGACCATCCTATAAAAATTCGATAATCGGTACCGAAAAATGCTGCTATTTTGCCGAAAATAAGATAAATGAAGCAATAGCAGTCAAAATATGGAGAAACGAAATATGACGTCTCTCTCAGCAGATGATTTACAAATTTATTATGTAAAAATATTCAGGTGTGGAAAACATTTTATTATGATCAAATATTAAATGATTTAATAAAATTACACAACAGAATTTACTTCCATATTTTCTGATGAAAATTTACCATTTACTATGTTTAATTAGACGTAATCCAAATATTAAATTTTTATTTTTAAATAAAATCATCTAAAAATTTTAAAAAAATCAGTTGATTACGTTATTAAAATTATTAAAATTTACGGGTCGTTACAACAAAAGTCCATTCATTAATATTAAATCAAGGTATCCACTTTTGTTTTAACAAGGATTGTAACAATTGTACAAAAATTTAACATACGTAAATAAAATCATATTCAAGGAATGGTAAATAACTTAACATATGTGTGTGTGTATGTCTATATATATATATATATATATATATATATATATATATATATATAAATCCGTTAGCATTTGAATACGTAAATATTGTCTCATAATATACATAAATTTCATTCAAAGTCAATTCTTAATTTCATAACTATCTATAATAAAATAAAATAAATTTGAATAAGGTAGGCATGCGTAAATTTGTGATAAGAAATTACAGATCCAAACAACAAAGAGAATGATGATAATTTATCAAAAGTAATATGAGATCCAGGACATGTCGACTTATCAGAAACATACATTAAAAGGAAATGATAAACAAACATAGATCAAAATAATAATACAATAAACATGTAAATATCGAATTAGATGCACAAATAAATATCTTAGGATGAAGCATGTAGAGACACCTTGAATGATAGAAGAATACCTAGATCTGATTGATCACTGTCTAGATTTGATTAACCTTGCCCTTCATCACAACTTAATTTGGGGCTTCTCCTCGGTTTTAAAAAATCTCCATCCCACTTTGCAAGAGAAGAATGAACCATTTTTTTAATTTAGTTTGATGCTGATTTGAATTTGTTTTGATATTTTTTTTCTTTTGGATGAAGTTTCAGCCATGGATGAATGACAAAGAAGAGGAAGAAAAAGAGAACAAAAACGAAAGTCACGTTATGTTATCTGTACTTTCAAAACCGAGGAGGTTTTTTAATAGAATTAAAGGAATCATTTTCTATTCTCCTATCAGAATTTCCTTCTTTATTTCCTCTTTTGTAATTTCAATTAATCTCATTAATTAATTTCCTCCTCTTACCACTATATAGCTGATCCAAGCACACTCCAAATATGCAACTTTTCCCAAAAAACAACTTTTATGTAATTATTTTATTATTTAAAACATGTTTACCGATATCGTACATATGCATTAAAATAATTACCAAAAACATTCAAAACATCAAATAAATTAACAATAGTTAATATTTAATAAACATTTATCAATTTAAACAGTTTGCAACATTTTACAAACTACTTAAATTGTGTGGTTTTCAGAGAAATCAAAAATGCAGTTGTCGCGACTCAAAGGTGTGAATTCAGTCAACGATTGATATTGAACCATTCGAATATTACTGTTCACACGTCACTTAGCAGGTGGTATGAAAGTTTGGCTAAATTCATATCTTATAGGTCTTTTCGGTAAAATCAAATTTTACTTATTATAAGCGATACCTGATAGTGACAATTATTTACACCAGTTCTCTTCATCAAAATTATATCATATTAGGACTTATGGAATTGGTAATAGTCAAAATTCCAATATCATCCACATTCAACTTTATAATCCAAACACAAAATCCTTGGTTT
Organism: Allium cepa; assembly: GCA_030765085.1. Taxonomy (NCBI): domain Eukaryota; kingdom Viridiplantae; phylum Streptophyta; class Magnoliopsida; order Asparagales; family Amaryllidaceae; genus Allium; species Allium cepa. Next base: position 79,893,230 of record CM060946.1, read on the forward strand.
AAGAATAACAATTATTATTAACCAAACTGCTCTGCCCAAAGACTTCGACTTTGAGTTGACTTGAGTTGACCATGATACTAACCCCATATAAATAAGGAGACGAATCATCTCTTGAATAAAAGGCCCGAAAATCCATACTCCTTTGAGCTGGCAACATTCCACAACAACCCAGCCAAAGAGGAACAAATTTACGAGTCTTTAGGGTTAAAGAAGAAGAAAGAAAGAAAAAGAAAACAACAGAACAATATCAGAATCTCACAATCGCAGCGGAACAACATATAATAGATAAATGAATAATCTTTAAACAAAAGAACTATATCAATTATTACATTCCGTCATATTACATTACATTACATCATCAGAGTGTACAACAACAAACAGCGGAAAAGAAATACAATATATTAGTGAATACGCCATGCCATCCAGCCTGCCTCCAGCAACTCCTGAATTCCAGAATATCCTGATAACCTAACTCTAGACTGCCCGTGTGGAAATTGGTGGGCACCCAGAGTTTAGGAAGGAAAACAATAAACTTCGAGTCAGTCATGTGACTGGTGTGAGAAGTAAAGCAGTTTTTTTTTAAACAAAGTACAGGATAATTTTTAAAATAGATTCGCAATGCTTTTTAGAAAATGAGACTACCATAAGGCCTCCCGCACACACACACACAATGCAAATGCAGAATCGGAGGAAATTTTTCCTTATGATAGTCAAAGATGCTTGATACGCATTAAAAAGAAACATTTGATATTATTAATAGTGCATAGTGTAGAAAAAAATCATTTCGAAAATAACGATATAAATCTTAGCCAGCATAGGCATTCCGCACTTATGCCTACTATAGCTACCATGTTCAATAGTAGGTTACCGCCACATTCCATGGCAGGTTATACAATTAAAACCGTACAAGGTTCGTATTGTTTCTTTGGATTTCCAACAAATGGTCAGGCCAAGGAACTTCCCATTGCCACATGAGTACGCCTCTGGAAAGATGACCCGAGAACCAAACCGAATCTCTGCCAACACAAGGCCGGGTTACCCCTAACTGGGTAACTACTGACACGAATATGTCATCCCTCGATCGTAACCGATCTATCCGAGGATCCTCGATTTCCAACAACCACAAAGCAATAAATTTGCAGCAACAACATAGGTTAAGTATCTGGGCTTCATACCATGATACCACCTCTATCCAGAAGGAATGACATACACTAAAGAGGTGCTACCCCCTAATAACCTTGCTGCATCCTTCATGTTTTGACCATTTCCGGGGTGTGAGGTCCGACGAAGTCTCGTCCATAAAGCCACGCTTTATACAAAAGCTATGCTTTGGGTCAACAAATGATCAAAGTAATGATCACCAAGATAAATGATCAAACAAATGATCATATCACAAATGATCAAACAATGATCATCCCACAGCAACACTTAGCATGCCACACTACCAAATTTGGAGTATATCACTAATAACCTTCAACTACATAATCTCTGAGCTCGTACATCTCAGAGAAAGGTGTTAAGCTAGGAGAATAAATTCTCCGCCACCAACAGAAATATATTTGAAAGAAATCAGCTTTATATCTCAATTTGTAATGTCAGACATACAATCCATACAAGTCTGTTCCGGGCTCGAACAGAACCGAAGGCACTTACAAAGAAGTCCTTGCATTCTGGATAATTTCTAATCACGTTCGGACTTCCCGTCACTAAGAGTGATAAAACCTCTATATCGGAGATCAGCCGATGCAGAGCAACTCAACTGTAATCCTTCCGTTTTCAAAAATATCCGGTCTTCAACACCGGTCATCAAATGCAATCCATTACGACGTATCACATATTCGGAATGGGTTATACGACCCCAAGGTCCTTTCTCGGCTAACCCGAATAGTGAGCGCTTATTTAAAAATAAGTGTGGCATTCAAATTCAAGCAATCACAACAACACCTATTTAAAGGTAAATATTGATAGTTGGATTATTTAACTATCAATAGGCATGCTCAACATCACCGGATTCCAAATAATTTTCCAAATTATTTATTTTCCAAATTATCTTTACAAGATATATATTTTTTCCGCACTTCAACGTTTGAAAACTAATTTTCAAATCACTTTTCACCTTTACCACTTTTGAAAACAAATTTCAATCATTTTCCTTACGCGAAAATACTTTCATTTCAAAATGGTTCATTTAAACCAATTAAATAAATCCTTACCGACTTACTTTATATTTACGTTCCAAATCCGTAAATTTATTCCCACACTTCAACAATAAATCAACGTTTATTTTTAGACAAATTCCCCTTTTCATTTATAAATTCCACAGTGAATTTACACTTCCAAAATTTCTATGAATATATGATTCCCAAATCGATTTCTAATATTCATTTTCAATTTATCTTTAAAAGATAAAATCTCAAAACATTCACTTCATATTGGAAAACATTTCCATACTTATTTAATAATAAGTAATTAACAAACCAATTTATTTTCAACATTTTGAAAATATTTAATATACTTATATCTAAATTAAGATATATTTCATTCTTTAAGGAAAACATTCACTTAAACATATTTATTTGGGCCAAAATAAATGTTGCGTAAAACATCGTTACGACGACCCAAAATCACTAGTATAGGGATTCGAATTAAAATAAATATATAAATCCCAATACTATACAAAACATTTCCTTTCGGAAATCATTTACTATAACAACAGTGTTATAGTCCACCATTTCCTTATTTCTCGAAAACGTTTATTTCAACAATGAATGTTGAAATCTATGTATTCGATTTATAATACATTTCAAAACATCGTTAAAACGATTAACTTTATTTTATAATATTCATTTTCCCAAGCATATCCATTTTATTTGATAATATATTCACTATCCAAAATCGTGAATATACTTCCTTAACCAATTTCAACTTTCAATTTATCAAATCCCATTGATTTCGAATTTATAAACAATGTCCGTAAATTCCATTTCTATTTATACGATTTATAAATCTCCTTTATTAATCCAGTTCAATTTATATAACTCAATTATATACCAAAAGTCCATATTATAAGTTAAATGCTTATAATCCATTTATTTACAAAATCGTTCTTTTAAAACTTCACAAATTATAAATATTATTACTTATAAGATTTCATTTATAACCCTATTTTCAACATTAATAGAACTCCTTTTAAAGTTCTATTATTTCGATTTATAAAATATATATTTTATAAATCTCAACTACAAACCATTTTTGCTTCATCAAAGATTTCAATTTAAATGCAAAAATCCGATTTATAAGTTAATTCCTTAAAATCTTTTGTCTTACAACATCTATTCATTTTATAACTTCACAATTCATAAATCTATAAATTTTCATTCACTTATGAATCCATTTATACTTCATTTTTAACACATATAAAAACTCGTTTTATAATTCCAATATTTTTAATTTTAAAACATCAAATTTATACATCTTTCATGTAACCCGTTTTAAAATAATTCAAAAATCCCAATTTAACTATTTTATAAATTTATTAACTACTTATGTCAAAAAACACCTTTTGGTTATATTTCACAGAAATATTAATTTTTATAACATAAAAATTTATAACGTTTTAATTATTTAAAATGAATCAATTCAAAAATTCAATAAACGTATACTTTCAAAAATTACTTTAAAAATTCTTTTAAAAACCAAAATTGTTATTTTTAAACCTTAAAAATGGATCCGATGATGCAACAGCATCAAATAGTCAATCACGACATCCAAATATCATATATCGATATGATAATCAACAAATATCACAATATCTGTAAATAAATCAATACTGTTGAGGAATCAAGTTGGATCCCTCCAATCTGTTTTCCTGCATCCAAAGATGTTAGCACAATACCAATTCCATTCCAGTACGGAATTATCACGGTATATGGGATTTATGAAATATTATCCACTTAATAGACGATGCAATAGGGTCTCATCCGCTATATAATGCGGGAAATCAACTCCAAGTACATATATAATACCAATTCCATACAATTTGGAATTATCGCGGTATATGTTTTTAATAAATAACATCCGCTTACTAACGGCGCATAATGTCTATTTTAACAATCAATAGATAATAATTTATCATCCATTCATACAATCAACAATTTTAAATCTAACTATTTAAAATTATAAATCGAAACTATTTGATTGAGTGAGAAGTTCTCACCTTGATTTCAATTACGTTTCCAGCTTTTATTTCGAATAAAATTAAACACGCGTTTAATTTTACCCTAAATTATTACTAGCTCCAAACGACTCCAATCCAGTTCCATTGCGTAGTATTCGTCCATACGGTTCCAACGCAACTGGTTTCGTCCAAAACGGACCTTGTATGAACAAGTTACAACATTTTAAAGATTACACTATTTAAATATAAATAAATTTTACAAATTTCTTTTATTATTAAACCCTACGCATTTCTGGTCGCACGATCTCCATCCTATGATCTCGGCCGTCCCCTTCCAATACTTCCAATACTTCCATTCGACCCAACTGTAGTCACTCGACGGAACGCCATGCCATGATTTGACTATAATCAAAGCGGAGATTTCATATTGAAGATCCATAATATTCTCACGTCGAGAGAGCTACCTAAATCAGTCACATCGATATATTTTTTGATCTTAGTTATATTAACCAATAGAACACTATCAAGTGAGTCGTTCCATAGTTATCCAATACCTATCAATACATAACCATTAGGTGCCCCACTATCATGAGTAATACACTGTCCAACATTTGGAAAGTGTTACATACTCTAGTCTCAATGGATACGTCGATGTCCAGTCTTGATGCATCTTGACTAGGAACATTTAAAATGGTATATTTTATTTATTGTGATAAATTACTCACGGTTACAACACTTTGTATCTACTATCACAAAATATGCCATTTGTGGATTTTCTATTAAATATAATTTTAATTAAATTAACTAATTAATTAATATAACCATATTATATCAAGTATGTAGTAGAAAGAAACACCTTTATTATGAACAAGATTGTTCAGCGAGTTAGATATATGTAACAAATTACATAATTTCCCCTAGGGTTACTCCTAACTCTATCACGAGATTCACTTGAAGACCGCACTGCTATCCAACTAAAATTTAAATTATTGCCCCTGTGAAGACTATGTAGCCTTTTACTTACAAGTCTTCTTCACCATCTTCTTAAAATCAACGTTGCCACCTTCTAAATATTTGCTTCAACATCTTCTTACGATCATGGTCGACACTTTCCTTAGGTCTATGCTGTTATCTCATCAATCCTTATATCTTCAATAAAGGAAAAACATAAACACTAATTAATGATTTCACCACGACATTTAAGAGGAACTGTACCAACTAAGAATATACATAGAAGTCACAACATCATAACCTAGCAAAGCACGGTCTTCAGGGAGAACCCAGAGGTTAACCTCCCAAAATACCCAAAGTCCAAATTTCGTACCTAACTTTAAATTAAAAATTCCCATTTTCAACCCAGCCTTCACACTTAAAGACTTTTTCCTCGCCTTCATCCGTGCTAGCAATCCATGCATAATTTATCGAGCCATATGATTAAAGACATATGGAGAGATCAAATGGCAGAGAGGCAATGAAAAATTAAGGGATTGGTGATCTATGTGACATCATAACACTATATATAGAAGGTTACTATAGTATGGAAATTGAATTTTTGAACATTCTCTAAATTATATACTAAATATACCTAAATTCTTTCTTCCACTAGAAAATTTTGAACCAAAAAGAAATATATAAGAAAAAATCATACCCATGGACATAGGATTCTTCACAATCCAAACCACGTAAATTTATCTATTCTTTACTTTTACTACATTTTACTTGCTCCTTTTAGTATTAGAATCGTTTATGTTTTTACCGTAATTGGATATAAATTGGACTTGAAATTTTAATAAATAGTTATAGTGCAACTTCATAATTGTGTAAGCATAAAACGACAAAACTACTACCTTAAGGCAAATTCAACAATACTTAAATTTGTTAATTCCTGATTTTGGTAAGCGTTCAACACCGTAATTGCTTTACAATTAACTAGGTGTTGTGAGATAAAAAGTCTCACTAACACTCACTAATTGATAAGCCATTGACAACTTCAACTCTATGATTCTTTCAGGTGGACTTCACTAAGTTTTCATTTGTGATACTACTTTCAGATTATGCAATAACAGAAAAGGTGATGCTCATATTTTAGCTAGCATAGATTGAGTTTTCAGGAATGATGAGTGGTTTTGCAACCCCTTTAGCTCTTTGTAAACCAGTTCCATTGCACAAACTCTGACCAAGCTCGCATAATCCTAAGGATCATCTCTAACTCCACTACTATCCTTAAACCATTCCTATTTTAGAACATATGGACATCTCCCCCACTCTTTCTTAGGCATGGTTCAGATAGACTCTGTCGAAGCATGGTTCCGATAGCATAGAACTTCATCTGCATGGACCTCTAATGAAAAACTATTAGCTAAACTAAAACGAGGTCAAAAATATGGCAAAAGGATGAAACATGGAGGTCTTCTCTAACATGTTTGATTGTGTGATGAATGTCGAGAAAGATGTGTCCATCAAAGAGGTCGTCTGTGATGAAGATCCTACCCTCTTCATCCCACCATAAGGAGTAGATCAAGGCCAAGATAATTCTAACCATAAGCTTTAAATGAGGAGATTTTTTGGAAAAAGAAGCCATGCATCAAATGGAATCTATATAGAGATACCAAATCCAAATTCTTCCATGTTATGTTCAACAATAACAAAAATAAACTTAACATTCAAAAAAACTAAAAGAGAAGGTGGACTTTAGAAGACTTACGGCTATAACTCCAAATTGGTTAGCAATTACTTTTGCATCTCTTGAGATCACAATCCACCAATCACCAAATTAAGATATTCTTACTTACATCCCCTTCATTGTTGATTCTTCAGAAAAACTTACCTTAACTTTTGTCCCTCCATCAAGGAGATTCGAGAAGTTGTCTTCATCTTTGGCAAAGATACCAAGATGGGTTTAGTAAATGATTCTTCAAACATGTTAGGAATTATCAATTCTGATCTTATCCTTGCCAACCAAGCATTTTCTTTTAGCGACTCTACCCCAAGAAGTTGGTTCACTACCAATATCATCCTTATTCCAAAAAATGGAAAAACCCAAGATTTTCTCTGATCTTAGTCCCACTAGCTTTTCAACTTCTTGAACCAAATTATGAAGAAACCGACCCATTTGACAATGGGGTAAATGGGTGAATTTCAGTTTTTTTCCATTTAATTTTAGATCCAATCTAATTTTTTTGAATAAAATCCATTTTATTCATTTTGTTTAAAAAGAGTTTGTTATACCCGCATTTTCCTAGCCCTGTTGAAGGGAAAATTATGCAAGCACCAAACTAAAAAGGGCTGCTCTCACAATAAAATTTAAACTACAAGAAGAGGAAGCAAAAAATAAGGAGAAGTCTTGAAGGTACTGTGCTTAGAAAGCATAAGATAATGACAAAGATTCAAAGACTATTCTAGTCCCCTAGTTTTAGTGCTATGTTTATTATACCAAAAGTTCCCAATATCAAAAAATGATGATTATCTTTCTAAAGCTAGAAGAGGCAACCTATAAGTTGGTTTGAAGCCAAAAGAATCAATTCAAGGTAGCAGGAACCTGTGGTCGAGACGATCAATGGAATGATACACAGCCCATACATAAAAGGCCATTTAGGTGGGAAGCAAATCATTAATCTGCGTCATTTAAGTAGAACCACTAAATTTTTAGCACAAGCTCAGATCATAGTCACTCAATAAACAACTTTAGCAATCCAAATAGCAAAGCTTCCACCAATGGCATTGTAGCATATCAGCTATAAATAAGTAGCAATCCTAAGGCACATGGGTCTTCTGGCATGAAAATGAACTAACATAAAATCATAACGTACTTTCTTATATTAGAGCTCTTTTCAAAACTCATTAATGGTGGAAATGCCTGGATTCAATGTAATAAGCCTCTCAACTATATAATTATGATCGAATAAGGAAAGGACAATGGGCATAAGGACTTTCGGCCTGAACTACTATAAAAGTCTTGGTGTTATTTAGATTCAGCATGTACCTTCTTCTTGTTTATCATCACGACTCCATAGTTCAACATTCCATAACTCCAGATTAATTACATCGCATCTTTGTAATATCGAAAACGAGACCTATAACCCAACTTGATTCCCAAGCATTACCTCCGGATCTAGGGGTATTGGTGTAGATGAAATTCTGCACTAATATTTTTGGCAGTAAAAGAAGCCTTCGTCATTTGTCCCCTCTCGAAAGTCCAATGACACCATCCCTCCTACCATGACTGACTTTGAGAATGAGGAACTCCTCAACTTTGCATCCAACGTACTAAAGAAGACAGTGATGAGCTTCTCGCCACCCTCATCTTGGAAAATGTGACGACCCGCCCTTCTACTACCAGAAAGACGCATCATCATTAAGAAAGAAAAGGGATAGAAATAGAAAAGAATAGAAAAGAAAGAACAAAAACATCAGAATCTCACAGCGGAATGGAACAAAATATAATATATCACATATCTATTACAAAATTTACATATATCAGAGTTATATAATATCAATATACATGACAATCGTACATACATCTGTCACTATATACATCAGAGATACAGTATACATCAACTAACACAGCGGAACTAGATAGATATCTACATACGTCTGGAAACTCCTACTCCAAGCTCCTCCAAAATCAAAATCCAAACCTATCACTTGGCTACTCGTAAAAAAATTTGAGTACCCAAGAGTTTATGAAAACAAAATATAAACTCCGGGTCAGACATGGTTCTGGTATGAGTAAACGGTTTAAATTGTTTAATTTTGAAAACCTTTTAAAACAAAGGTATCACGTAAGACTCCCCACAAATAAATACGGGTAAGTTTTTACCTTATGCTAACCAAAACATTTTATAGGAAATCCAGTGATATTAGAATAGTGTCTAGGGTTTTCAAGTAAAATACAGAAATAGCTGAAATGCTTACATCTCACATTCCAACGTAGTTGGGCACAATCAAAATGTACGACGTTTATTGGAAATTGGATCCCATACAATGGCAGGGCTCTGGGGTACCGCCCGTCACAGTACGTGGTCTAGATCACTGTACCGAGGAGCCACCCTAACTCCCCTGCAACACAAGGCCGGAACCATTCCTTACTGAACAGTCCCGAACAAGATAACCCCGCAGTTGGTGCGCATATCCAACCGCCCACACAGCCGAAATAAAGGGACATCTAGACAAGGGTGTATCTCGTCCTGCTTGGGCATGACCTACCTAACCTTGCTGCACCTCCCCTGTTTTAGCCATTCCCGGTTGATGAGGCTTGAGGCTGCGATTACCTTTACAGGACATATTTCTTAGAATGCTCATCGTCCGCCTGACGATGTGTTGAAAGCATTCAATCCATACAAGTTCGTTCCGGGTTCGAACGAAACCGAAGGCATTATCTCGTTACACTCATTTTGGAATCACCCTCAGAGTCAACGACGATAACCCTTGCATTCTGAAACACCATCTCAATCTTCACTTGAGAATTCACGACCTATCGTTTATATTGGATCGATGTGTTTTTCGGAATATCAAGTTGACACCCGATCCCGGTCTCATCGAAATCCAAACGGAATTTTAAAGGCCAAGTTGTCTAATTAACTTAAACAGTTTAATTCAATGATTGAATTCATATAACATTTACCATAGATAAATCATACACAAATGCCATGGATATATTACAGCATATCAGTGAGCATCACAGAATATCATCAATAAACATCACAAACAAATATTCTACACATACAACATCCATAAGCAATCATCTTAAGTTCTTATTGTGATGAATTTAATTACTTGAGAGTTAGTCTCTTTACCCTGTTTAATCACTTATTTCCCTTCAAATTATTTAATCAACAAATCATTTCTTAATTAATATTTATGTCTTAACTGCTTAATTACTTAATTACTTTATTCACATTATTTACTTAATTACTTCCTTAATCAAGTTATCTAACTTAATTACTTGAGTAATTATTTCTTAATTATTAATTAATAATCTAAATAAAATGGATTACCCATTTATTTACTGCTAATTACTTCCTTAATTCTTAATTAAATTACTTGATAAGTTAACTATTAATCATTCATTCATTAATTAAGTGGTTAATTACAATTTCACTTATTGCCTATAATATACTACTAATTAAAATTACAAAGTAATTAATCTTAATTACTTCTGAACCCAATCATTTACTATTGATTATTCACTTAATTAACATTCGAGTCTTCTTGAAATTTGATGTCAATTATACTACTAACTGTAACATTATTAGTTAATCTACTTAATTTATTACTTAATATTAACAAGATTTTAAATGGTTAAGCTTTAACAAAAGAATTCAGTTACTTTAAAATAATTAATCACGAGTTAACATGTTAATAGACCTTAACTATGATAATCAAACTTGAATTAAATTTTTACTTAAATCTTGAACAGTATTCACTTTACAATAAAACTTGCTGAAACCTTTATTCACTAACAAATTTTATAAAATCCTACACTCAAATACAAAGGACCCAAGATTTCCCCTGTAACACTCAATCGCTGCTTCGAGTTGTCCGCCCCCTTCACCCGAGTCACCAACCCAGAAACGCGAACTCCACCTTCTTCCCTCCTTTTGATTTACAGCAAGTTTTCATTTAAACTTAATTATAAGATAAACATCAGAAGATATACGCACTGAAAGTCAAAAGAAACCCGAAGCATACATCCAATATTCTCGAGATTGACTCGAGACAGTGCCCCCTCTCCCCAACCTTCAAACACTGATACACCACCGTGTTGTACATATGTACAGCATCGCTCGTGGCTCCGGTGAGCTTCTGAGGCTTCGCGCAAATCCCAACTAGCACAAATACGTGAAAACCGAAGTCGCAGTACCACCAAAAATTCAAATTCAAAATTATGCAGTTCGTACGAAAGAAACGAACGACCTCACTGCAAACAAACGCCTTGCCACCAAAACACAGTCTACTGGAGGTGATGCAAACTCGACCTCACCTCAACAACGTCACCAGCAATCTTCCACCCGAGCCTCTAATCACTCGATCACGTGTACAAGTCAAATCTCATATTTTTACTGGCATGAAAAAAACACGCAGTAAAACCCTATATCAATCTCGTATCAAAATTCTACGCAATGGAAAAATTAGTGAATATTTTTCCTAAGATCACTAACCTTTGCACTTGCTTCAGTTTAAATTTCAGCATTTTATATTGGATCAAATTCGAGAATTTGGTAAAAATTCAATCCTCATTCAACAATGAACTGCTCATGAAATACTTAAGTAAAAGACTTCGTTTTTGTTTCAAAAATTATGAATTCCAGTAATATTTCAAATTATAAACATCAATTAACTTATTTCATCAGTTGGACTTATCACATTTTTATTTAATTTCCTGTAATCATAGTTTCTAGAGATGCTATTCTTGTAACATGTTCAAAACAGTGTTAAGAATCTTAATCTAGAGTTTAATCTTCTTGTATATTTTGTAATTCTAACATTAACCATGATTAGATGAAATATATTTAAGTTTTGAAAATAAATTTCAAACTGTTACCAACACAGTGCACAGAGCAACATATAATTATACAAAATAAGGTATATCATAGGATCATTGAATCATAAACTGATTTAAATTGAACTTAAAACTTCAAATTTAATGTTTACTCACATCAAATAACTGTTGAACAGAAATCCCTTAGATGCCTTGAAAACTGCAGATGAAACAGCCTGGGTTTAATCATGAATCTGTTGTTTTTTTCCTTTTAGATTTGAATATGTTTTCTCTTTTTCTTGTTTTAGTTTCTTCTGGTTTCACTTTTTTTTCTTTTTTCTTTTTTACGAACTTGAAGTAGCATGATATATACATATAAATATAGAACAGAATGGGGAGGCTTTAACTGGTCAGAAGCTTCTTGATTGATCGGGTTTATTAATATCTTGAATTAACAAAGGTTGGCTGAGAAGATTGGTAATTTGATGCCTTGTTTACCTAATAGGTTTACATACTTATTATGTTTGGCTGCTCATAGATATTTGTATATAATTGTTGTACTATGAATAAAGATGTTGGTTTGTTCTTTATGTTGCAGGCCAGCATAGCTTGCACAAGAAGCTATTCATTTATACATATTTGCTTTATATCTTAATTGGCTTGCATAGTTATTAAAATGTTTACATAATTATCATGTTTTGCTATGTATAAGGATTTTGTATGTAAGCATATACTTGCAGGTAGGTCTGTGGCTTGTGAAAGAAGATGTGTTTATATGTATTTGTCTTATTATTTCCAGTTTGAACTTCAATATACAAATATGTTTGTGTAAATATATTTGTCTTCTTTCTTGATTCATATACACTTGTTTGACTTAGAATTTATAGCTTAATAATTCATATGTTTATGTCAGGCTTACATTTCTTTGGACTTGTAAGTGAAAATAAGTTGGTTTGTTATTAGCTTCCAGTTTGAATATTTTGCATATATGTGTCCTTTTTCATTTTACTTTGCTTACTAATTTTAAGGTTATGTTGTATGCTTGTTTATCTATTTTAATTCTATTTGTGTTATTTTATTTTATATTTATTTTATTTCTACTCTATACTTTGTTCTTAATTTAGTTATATTCATGTGTTATACTTTATATTCTTATATTTATATTTTAACTGTCAATATTTAAATTAGATTCGTGAGTTTACTCATTCGTTATATTTATTTTATATGTATTTAACTATAAATATTTAAATTACGTACAATATGATTTATTTACATTTATACTTATTTTATATTTATCTCCATTTGTATTTTATTTAAATTATATGCATAAGTTTGACTTATATTTCACATTTATATTTTAATTCTATTTCAAACATTATCATTCATATGTATACTTACCAAATATAAACAAAGTATTTTAATTCAATCATAAAAGACAAATTTTATTATGAATATTATCGAGATAATTTATTTAAATTTTCAAATTAATTTCCTTTTTAAAAAATACCGTTTATATAAACAATGGCAATTATTTCAAAATCATATCTGTTTCAAATGGATAAGTTTACATTTTATTTAAATTGATTTGAATATTTATTAAAATAAATAGGGCCAAAATCCAGGGTCGTTACATTCCTTCCCCCTTAAAAGAATTTTGTCCCCGAAATTTAAAACAAAGATAATTTAAAAGTTGTCATATCAATCATTCAAACATACATATCATTCATATATTAACAAACAACCAACAATCTATCCTAACAAACATCGCTAGCTATCCAGACACAAATCCAGATAAGCTTTCTTAAACTATCCAGAGTTTCCAGGTGAAATCTCTGGAATCCTCGCTCCACTATACTATGACAAGCTACAGTACTATACTCCTGAGTAGCCTCTCACTTTAACTAACAATCCGAACTAAATTTCTATCCACAGTCACATCCGTTCTGGCAATTCAACTCTGCAAGCTACAGTTCCAATCTTTTCAATATCTGAAATAGTCCAATATATCCCGAGTCAAGTTTTCCCGCCTTCCGAATCTAATAGTTCCTTTTTAATCGGGAAACTTTGGCCAAAAACAAATTACCAATCTCAAATTCCAATTGTCTCCTTCTTATCTGCGTACTTCTTCTTCTGACGGTCTTGAGAAGCTCTTATCTTATCCTTTGATAAGCCTAATCTTATCAAAAACTTCACAAAACAAAACTGGTCCAAACACAAGATAGTCTTCCACAAGCTACCAAAATTCAAAACTCAAACTTGCCGCATATCCTCTAAAATATGGTTCAGTCTCTCTGTCCGTCCGAGGATAATAGGCTATACTAAATTTCAAACTCGATCCCAAAGTCAATTGTAGAACCTTCCAGAATTTTGCTGGTGAAATATAGGGTCACGATCACTTATTATGCTAACAGGAACACCAAACAATTTTACTATTTTCCTCAAGAAAATTTTGGCCTGAAACTGTAGTCCGAGTTACCTTAACTGGTATATAATGAGCACTCTTAGTTAATTGATCCACAATAATCCATATTCCATCGTTTCCTTTCTTGGTTCTTGGCAAACCGTCGATGAAATCCATCGAAAACATCTCCCACTTCTATCTAAGATTTCTAAAGATTGCAATAATCTTGGACAACTTCTCATAATCACCTTAACTTGCTGATAGAAAGTACAACTATAAACGAAAGCAACTACGACCCTCTTCATGCTTGGTCTCCAGAAAATTCTTTTCATATCTTTATACATCTTTAAAGATTCCGGGTGAATATTCAGTCTGGAGTGATGTCATTTAGCTAAAACTTATTGCCTTAATTCATCCATATCAAGCACACAAACGGCCACTAATCCTTTAAGCACCTTGATCATCTACCTTAAAATCTGAACACCTTCCATCCTTAGTTTAAGAATCAATTCCTCAAAAGATCTATTCTCCCTTTGCTTACTTATGATTCTGCCCTGGAGAGAAGGAACAACTTCTAAAAGAACAAAACTGCATTCCTACTAAGAGCATCAACCACAACATTCGCTTATCCTGGGTATACAGAATATCCATATCATATGAGGCCAGAAACTCGACTCACCACGGCTGCCTCAGATTAACATTTCCTTAGAGAGAAAAATATTCCAATGGTTTGTGGTCCGTGAATACCTCAACTTTTCTCTCCCCACACGTAGTGCCTCCAAATCTTCAAAACAAACACAATGGCTAACGACTCAAGGTCATGCGTAGCGTAGTTCCCTTCATGATGCTTTAAATGCTGTCACGCATACGCAGTTACTCTTCTATCTTGCATCAACACTGCTTCCCAAATCAATTATACAAGCATTCGTAAAAATTCCAAAGCCGCCCTTCCCTTCCAAAATAACAATCACTGGAGCACTGGTTAGCCTCGTCTTCCATTCTTAGAAAGCTTCTTCACACCGGGTGTCCATTTGAACTTAGTTCTTTTCCTTGTCAACTTAGTCAGATGTGAAGAAATCTTGGAATAGTCTCTGATAAATTTTCCTGTAGTAGCCAGTTAAACCAGAAAATTATGAATTCCCAACGGTTGCTTCCATTCTAGAATAGATTCTCCCTTCGCTGGGTCCACAGAGATATCTTCACCCAAAATAATGTGCCCCAAAAATAACTTCCGATTTCCAAAAATGGCACTTAAAGAAATCGCCTTCAAAACATGCCTACCCAGTGTCTCCAACACTATCTTCAAATGTTGCTTGAGCTCTTCTTAAAACTTATAATATACCAAAACAAACTTATTCATACTCCTATCGATCCATCCATTTAGCGACAACACTGACACAGAACCCTAACAAGAAAAAACTAGACTTGATCAACTCTTTCCCCAGAAGATCTTGAATCTTCTCAACTAACTCTTCTTCCTTTCTCGGAACCATCCTCCAACTAGGCTGAATCACCAGCTCTACCCTGGAATCAAACCATCACGAAACTCTATCTCTCGATTGGAAGACAAACAATTAACTTCTCGAATACATCAGGAAAAACTTGGTTCACATCAATAACTTAAAAAAAATCTCAACTCCATGTAAAAGATTACACAAATGAATTCCAGAATTGTCGCACAACACTCTGGTAATTCTACCCAAATAAGTTTGTTCTCCCTTCACAGTCCAGAACAGTCATATACTGTTCGGATCAATCCATTGAAGAAATGAATCTACTCTGCTACTTCTAAAATCACCTCAAGAAAACTGCTAATCAACAAACCTTCTCGACAGCACACAGAACACTTCCAGCTATAGGGCTAACCTCAATGTCCAAAGACTTCTATTCAAAGCTCTTCGAGAAACTCGGGCCTCAATTAAGCAAAAATACCCTACTGAACTTAGTCACAATTCCGAAACGGACATACTTTCTTAACTTGTTCAAAGAAACATCTTCGGATACATCCAAAATCACTGTGTCTCATTACGCAGCTACTACACCCTGAGATATCAAGATATCATGATTTGGTCATGTCCATTCGATAGATCCAAACTCAAGCTCATCCAAAATTACATTCCAACAATGAAATCCTCACATCGCCCAAAGCTCACTCGAGACGGTAATAGGTCTGCAGTCTCGACAGATACACTCCAACTACAAATATTCAAAACTCCAACCATCGGTAGTCGTGTTTCACACACCACTACCCTATCTACCTTTATAACTTATATTGGAATACCCGAACAGGTAATCCAATAAATAGGTAGAAATAAATAAATAAATAAATAAATATATCAAAATTACAAATACGCTCTCTCAAGAAAGAAATCACTCAAGAGCCTAGGTATTCAATCAACCTAGCGCTCTGATACCAAGTGTGACGACCCGCCCTTCTACTACCAGAAAGACGCATCATCATTAAGAAAGAAAAGGGATCGAAATAGAAAAGAATAGAAAAGAAAGAACAAAAACATCAGAATCTCACAGCGGAATGGAACAAAATATAATATATCACATATCTATTACAAAATTTACATATATCAGAGTTATATAATATCAATATACATGACAATCATACATACATCTGTCACTATATACATCAAAGATATAGTATACATCAACTAACACAGCGGAACTAGATAGATATCTACATACGTCTGGAAACTCCTGCTCCAAGCTCCTCCAGAATCAAAATCCAAACCTATCACTTGGCTACTCGTAAAAAAATTTGAGTACCCAAGAGTTTATGAAAAGAAAATATAAACTCCGGGTCAGACATGGGTCTGGTATGAGTAAACGGTTTAAATTTTTTAATTTTGAAAACCTTTTAAAACAAAGGTATAATGTAAGACTCCCCACAAATAAATACGGGTAAGTTTTTACCTTACGCTAACCAAAACATTTTATAGGAAATACAGTGATATTAGAATAGTGTCTAGGGTTTTCAAGTAAAATACAGAAATAGCTGAAATGCTTACATCTCACATTCCAACGTAGTTGGGCACAATCAAAACGTACGACGCTTATTGGAAATTGGATCCCATACAATGGCAGGGCTACTGGGGTACCGCCCGTCACAGTACGTGGTCTAGATCACTGTACCGAGGAGCCACCCTAACTCCCCTGCAACACAAGGCCGGAACCATTCCTTACTGAACAGTCCCGAACAAGATAACCCCGCAGTTGGTGCGCATATCCAACCGCCCACACAGCCGAAATAAAGGGACATCTAGACAGGGGTATATCTCGTCCTGCTTGGGCATGACCCACCTAACCTTGCTGCACCTCCCCTGTTTTATCCATTCCCGGTTGATGAGGCTTGAGGCTGCGATTACCTTTACAAGACATATTTCTTAGAATGCTCATCGTCCGCCTGACGATGTGTTGAAAGCATTCAATCCATACAAGTTCGTTCCGGGTTCGAACGAAACCGAAGGCATTATCTCGTTACACTCATTTTGGAATCACCCTCAGAGTCAACGACGATAACCCTTGTATTCTGAAACACCATCTCGATCTTCACTTGAGAATTCACGACCTATCGTATATTGGATCTATGTGGTTTTTGGAATATCAAGTTGACACCCGATCCTGGTCTCATCGAAATCCAAACGCCATTTTAAAGGCCAAGTTGTCTAATTAATTTAAACAGTTTAATTCAATGATTGAATTCATATAACATTTACCACAGATAAATCATACACAATTGCCATGGATATATTACAGCATATTAGTGAGCATCACAGAATATCATCAATAAACATCACAAACAAATATTCTACACATACAACATCCATAAGCAATCATCTGAAGTTCTTATTGTGATGAATTTAATTACTTTAGAGTTAATCTCTTAACCCTGTTTAATCACTTATTTCCCTTCAAATTATTTAATCAACAAATCATTTCTTAATTAATATTTATGTCTTAATTGCTTAATTACTTAATTACTTTATTCACATTATTTACTTAATTACTTCCTTACTCAAGTTATCTAACTTAATTACTTGAGTAATTATTTCTTAATTATTAATTAATAATCTAAATAAAACAGATTACCCATTTATTTACTGCTAATTACTTCCTTAATTCTTAATTAAATTACTTGATAAGTTAACTATTAATCGTTCATTAATTAATTAAGTGGTTAATTACAATTTCACTTATTACCTATAATATACTACTAATTAAAATTACAAAGTAATTACTCTTAATTACTTCTGAACCCAATCATTTACTATTGATTATTCACTTAATTAACATTCGAGTCTTCTTGAAATTTGATGTCAATTATACTACTAACTGTAACATTATTAGTTAATCTACTTAATTTATTACTTAATATTAACAAGATTTTAAATGGTTAAGCTTTAACAAAAGAATACAGTTACTTTAAAATAATTAATCACGAGTTAACATGTTAATAGACCTTAACTATGATAATCAAACTTGAATTAAATTTTTACTTAAATCTTGAACAGTATTCACTTTACTATGAAACTTGCTGAAACCTTTATTCACTAACAAATTTTATAAAATCCTACACTCAGATACAAAGGACCCAAGATTTCCCCTGTAACACTCAATCGCTGCTTCGAGTTGTCCGCCCCCTTCACCCGAGTCACCAACCCAGAAACGCGAACTCCACCTTCTTCCCTCTTTTTGATTTACAGCAAGTTTTCATTTAAACTTAATTATAAGATAAACATCAAAAGATATACGCACTGAAAGTCAAAAGAAACCCGAAGCATACATCCAATATTCTCGAGATTGACTCGAGACAGTGCCCCCTCTCCCCAACCTTCAAACACTGATACACCACCGTGCTGTACACGTGTACAGCGTCGCTCGTGGCTCCGGCGAGCTTCTGAGGCTTCGCGAAAATCCCAACTAGCACGAATACGTGAAAACCGAAGTCGCAGTACCACCAAAAATTCAATTTCAAAATTATGCAGTTCGTACGAAAGAAATGATCGAACTCACTGCAAACCAACGCCTCGCCACCAAAACACGGTCTACCGGAGGTGACGCAAACTCGACCTCACCTCGACAACGTCACCAGCAATCTTCCACCCGAGCCTCTAATCACTCGATCACGTGTACAAGTCAAATCTCATATTTTTACTGGCATGAACAAAACACGCAGTAAAACCCTATATCGATCTCGTATCAAAATTCTGCGCAATGGAAAAATTAGTGAATATTTTTCCTAAGATCACTAACCTTTGCACTTGCTTCAGTTTAAATTTCAGCATTTTATATTGGATAAAATTCGAGAATTTGGTAAAAATTCAATCCTCATTCAACATCGAACTGCTCATGAAATACATAAGTAAAAGACTTCGTTTTTGTTTCAAAAATCATGAATTCCAGTAATATTTCAAATTATAAACATGAATTAACTTATTTCATCAGTTGGACTTATCACATTTTTATTTAATTTCCTGTAATCATGGTTTACAGAGATGCTATTCTTGTAACATGTTCAAAACAGTGTTAAGAATCTTAATCTAGAGTTTAATCTTCTTGTATATTTTGTAATTCTAACATTAACCATGATTAGATGAAATATATTTAAGTTTTGAAAATAAATTTCAAACTGTTACCAACACAGTGCACAGAGCAACATATAATTATACAAAATAAGGTATATCATAGGATCATTGAATCATAAACTGATTTAAATTGAACTTAAAACTTCAAATTTAATGTTTACTCACATCAAATAACTGTTGAACAGAAATCCCTTAGATGCCTTGAAAACTGCAGATGAAACAGCCTGGGTTTAATCATGAATCTGTTGTTTTTTTCCTTTTAGATTTGAATATGTTTTCTCTTTTTCTTGTTTTAGTTTCTTCTGGTTTCACTTTTTTTTCTTTTTTCTTTTTTACGAACTTGAAGTAGCATGATATATACATATAAATATAGAACAGAATGGGGAGGCTTTAACTGGTCAGAAGCTTCTTGATTGATCAGGTTTATAAATATCTTGAACTAACAAAGTTTGGCTGAGAAGATTGGTAATTTAATGCCCTGTTTACCTAATAGGTTTACATACTTATTATGTTTTGCTGCTCATAGATATCTGTATATAATTGTTGTACTATGCATAAAGATGTTGGTTTGTTCTTTATGTTGCAGGCCAGCATAGCTTGCACAAGAAGCTATTCATTTATACATATTTGCTTTATATCTTAATTGGCTTGCATAGTTATTAAAATGTTTACATAATTATCATGTTTTTCTATGTATAAGGATTTTGTATGTAAGCATATACTTGCAGGTAGGTCTGTGGCATGTGAAAGAAGATGTGTTTATATGTATTTGTCTTATTATTTCCAGTTTGAACTTCAATATACAAATATGTTTGTGTAAATATATTTGTCTTCTTTCTTGATTCATATACACTTGTTTGACATAGAATTTCTGGCTTAATAATTCATATGTTTATGTCAGGCTTACATTTCTTTGGACTTGTAAGTGAAAACAAGTTCGTTTGTTATTAGCTTCCATTTTGAATATTTTGCATATATGTGTCATATTTCATTTTACTTTGCTTACTAATTTTAAGGTTATGTTGTATGCTTGTTTATCGATTTTAATTCTATTTGTGTTATTTTATTTTATATTTTTTTTATTTCTACTCTATACTTTGTTTTTAATTTAGTTATATTCATGTGTTATACTTAATATTCTTATATTTATATTTTAACTGTCAATATTTAAATTAGATTCGTGAGTTTACTCATTCGTTATATTTATTTTATTTGTATTTAACTATAAATATTTAAATTACGTAACATATGATTTATTTACATTTATACTTATTTTATATTTATCTCCATTTATATTTTATTTAAATTATATGCATAAGTTTGACTTATATTTCACATTTATATTTTAATTCTATTTCAAACATTATCATTCATATGTATACTTACCAAATATAAACAAAGTAAAGTATTTTAATTCAATCATAAAAGACAAATTTTATTATGAATATTATTGAGATAATTTATTTAAATTTTTAAATTAATTTCCTTTTTTAAAAATACCATTTATATAAACAATGGCAATTATTTCAAAATCATATCTGTTTCAAATGGATAAGTTTGCATTTTATTTAAATTGATTTGAATATTTATTAAAATAAATTGGGCAAAAATCCAGGGTCGTTACAGAAAAAGACCGAGACTAGGAGTATGATCCCATCTATATGCTTTAGGCTTTCCAAATTAGATTGCTTTCAGAGTATCTTTGGGAGTCCCTTTAAGATTCTGCTCAACTTGGAAGGATGG
Source organism: Allium cepa (assembly GCA_030765085.1). Lineage (NCBI taxonomy): Eukaryota > Viridiplantae > Streptophyta > Magnoliopsida > Asparagales > Amaryllidaceae > Allium > Allium cepa. Next base: position 79,914,628 of record CM060946.1, read on the forward strand.
TCAAGGCCATGGCTAACAAAATCAAGAACTTAAGTGCCATAGTAATGACAAATAAAGGTTTATATCTCCCTACTAAAAGAGTTTCCCGGTTACCTCTAATCTTCGATCTCAAAAGAAGGTCAAATTAGACCAAGTCCTTACTCCACTCAATCAAAGTCTATCTTAGATATTCCTAGAAATACATAGAGAGCTCCATTGTCCAAACCATCTATCATCCATCAAAGAAGATTTAAAAGTAAGAAACTACCTTGATTACCATCAAGCGAATAGGTATGAAATAGACGAGCGTCGAAGACTTTCTCAGGCCATAGAAAGTTTCACACGAAAAGGGAGATTGGCTAAGTGTATTAAATAATTACTTTAATATCTCATCTTTATAAATGTCTAACTTTGTTTCTATGTTTAAGAGGAAATTTATGTAAACTCATTTGACTGAATATATATCGCAACCCTTTTGAAGATAAAGGATGCTATATGGATCTTTATATTTGAAGAATCTCTTACCTTACCAAAACGCTCCTTTTAGGTTTAGCTCTTTTCAAGTACAATCTAATTTTGGTACTGATGAAATTCTTTTTAGTATGTCTCTTTTTTAGTTATTTTCGATTTTCGTGTCCGCATTCGGAGTCCAAGGATCGAAACTCTTCTATTTATCCGACGAGATCAATAAAGAGTTCACTTTTTTTCTAAAAGCTGTCAATTTTCTTAATAATTCTCTTTCTCAAACTTAAATTAAATATGTTTTTTACCGAGTAATGAGACATACTAACTACTCAATTTCAAAAGATATTTACAAAGTAATTTGAAAGCACTCTTATTTCCCTTTTACCAAGTTACAGTTAGCTTTCTGTATAACTAGTAACTTAGAATGGGTTTAAATGGCCCAACCCAACCAAAAGAGGATGCAGATGGCCAAAACCAATGAAAAGTGATTCTAGATGGTCGGTGCCCACCAAAAGTTGATATTGATTTGGACCTAAGAAATGTTGGAGACCTCGCTATAAAACCACCCACACAGTGATGCGCTACAAAGTGTAAGGGCATATCACCTGAGTTTAAAAAGAGTTGAAAAGTAAAATTATGCTAATAGTGAGTCATGGTCAAAGTAATCATGCACTATGTAGATCCATAGTTTGATTACAATATTGGGTAGATTCCCAATAATAGTGACCCATGGTTAACTAGTACCATGCGTTAGGTAGATTCCTTGTTAAATTAGAATATTGGATAGATTCCTAGGGATAGCAAGCCATGGTCACGTAGTACTATGCGGGTAGAATCTTGGTTAGATTAGAATATTGGGTAGATTCGTAATGATAGCGAGCCATGTAAAATAGTACCATGCACTGGGTATATTCTTGGTTAGATAGAATATTAGGTGGACTCCCAATGATAGTGAGGCATGGTCAAGTAGTGTCATGCGTTAGGTTGATTCCTAGTTAGATTATAATATTGGGTAGATTCCCAATGATAGTTAGCCATAGACAAGAAGTGTCATGCATTAGGTTGATTCCTAGTTAGATTAGAATGTTGTTTGGATTCCTAATGATAATGAGCTATTGATGAGAAGTTCCCTGCATTAGGTAGATTCCTAATTATACTGGAGAGTTGGGTAGATTCCAATGTTAGTGAGCCATGGACAAGAGGTGCCATGCATTTGGTAGATTCCTAATTAAGAATAGAACATTGGGTAGATTCCTTATAATAATGAGCCACGGTCAAGTAGTACTATGCATTGGGTATATTCTTTGTTAGATGAGAATATTATTTAGGTTCCCAATAATAGTGAGCCATGATCGAGAAGTATCATGCATAAGATCAAAATCGGATAGAATTCCTAACAAGCTTAGAGCCTTAGGAGGAGAGTTCCTGAATAAAAATGAGTGTTGGTTAAGTACCCAATCAGAGCCGTAAGGATGGCATCAAGCTATTAATAATAGACATCAAAAACCCTAATACTGCAAGATGCCAAGGGGTAAGATGAACGCCAAGATAGAATTAAAAAGGACAAGCAAAATGGCTCAAGTTGAAAGAACTAATCAACCAAAAAGACAAAAGGGGACCTTAATGTTATAAACATATTATCCAAGTGATTATTAATACATTTGAAATATAATGTACAAAAGAAAACAAGAAGAGGTGGCATCTCATAAGCCTTCACACACATTTCTAACCCTAGTTTGGGCTTTCTTCATGTTCCCCTCTAAGAGAGATTTGAAATGTTCCTCCATCTTGTCGTATTTCTTAGATATCCATTCCTTCATAAATTGCCTGAACGAGATTCTTCAACCATCCCTGATACAATTAAGAATGTTTAATCATTAGATACCAAGGCTGAAGAAGAACTCCCTTCTGGCTGGGAGTGTTGGGAATGAGACTTGGAAGAGACAATTGTAGTCATATGAGAAGGAATTCCCATAATAGCATACCATCTACCCCTACCTCTACCTTGATCCGAAGGGCTACAATTTTAACTTTGTTGGTATGCGAACTATCGGTTTCAATTTCTTGTATCTTGATTGTTGAAAGCTCTCGATGAGCTTTAGCCAACTACTGTCTAAGAGTGGTCACCGAATTCCACAACCCCGAAACTTCCAATTCTGAAGCCTGACAAGTAACTGGCACTACCTTCAGGATGGTAGACATCTTTTTCGATAGTTCCTCAACTGTTTTTTTTCAAAGATTTGTTATCGTTCAAGACAATGGATGTTAGCATTGAGATTAGGACTATAGTTCATCCATTCAGCTATCTTATGATCAAGACTCTATTGCATAGAGGCAAGTTCTCTCTCTAACCTTAAGAAGTTGGGCCATGATTTCCCTAAAAAAGATTTAAATTAGAACCAAAAAAGACAAGTCATTATTAGAACAGTTCTATGTCATTCCACAAAGAATTAATATAGACAGCAAGTAGAAATTAAAATAAAGGAGTATAGAATGACGATCCTCTAAGGTAGACAAATTTCTCCTTAGTAGCTAAAATGGTCTTAAAACCTCTACTTCTAGTATCAATAAGGGACCACAAGGGTCTGGCCATACTGGAAAAAGTAATGTCCTTCCCTAAGCTCACCTTTCGGTAGTGAGAGTTCCGATGAAGAAGAGTCTATAAGGGTAAACTAAGGTTGGCTTGTAGAATACATTGGAGAACATATTACGGAACATGTTCACTTTCAAGATTTTTCCATTTAGTAATAGCTAAGGGAGGTGTGGTAACCCTTCGATAACTAGGAAGAGCCTTCAGAGTTATAGTTAGGCTTGGATCATTTGATTTTCTAAGGAAAGATAAACTTCTGTTCTTCAATTGTGATTCTCTTGGATGCAGTTTGGAGAGTAGAGCGAACTCTTGAATGACCTCCTCTTGGTCATCTAAAGCAAGCTTTAATTTATTCCTAAGATCCAAGATTTAGTTGGTTAACCTAGTACCTCTAAGCCTAAAGGAATTAGTCATTCTGGGATAGGACCGGTCATGTGTCCTATGTACCTCCTTAATCTTATTGGATAAGTTTGCATTTCTTAGTCTACTAGATATTAATTGAGTTTAAGGGTGCCTATGATTGCTAACAACTTCGAGTATCTGGTTTAGATCCTCTTCCATAACACGTCATAATGAAAGGTGAAGTTTTAATTTCTCTGTTCAAACATAGTTAAGGGAAAAGTACTTCACAATAGGCATAACGAAGACATTAAGAGAATAATTCGACACCAAATGGAAGTATCACCAAAGTCAATAATTACCACAAACAAAGGCATAAAGAAAGTGTATCAGTGTTATTACTAACCAAAAATTTAAACATCATCAGTAGGAGAGTTCTGAGATTCAAAATTATGGCATACCTCTCCTCTACCCTCATCCTCCTTTGAGTGCCCAACACCTGTCGAAGCTCGCGCTTTCTCATACTTCTGGTAAAATCTCTCTTCAATCCTTTTACTATTTGGATTGAAACCCATAGAGACAGTCATGCCTTTGTCGTGGTTTTACTCATATGCGTTGTAGAGGACTCAAAAGGCTTCGCCAACAACCACCTTCTCAGCCTCTTTCTCGGTAATCAAGTCCGAGACCCCTTTCTGCTAGCTCTTCTTCGGTCTTTTGGTGCTTGGTCTTCTAGTCTTTTAAAGCTTTCTCTAGTTTTGTAATTTTGGTTTCGAAAGCTTTCAGCTCCAGAAGCTTCTTTTCTCTCTCATCATGTGCCTCCTTCTTGGCCTTCTCCTTAAATTCAACAAACTGTTTCCCAATATACTCAACCTTCTCTTTGTATTCGACCAATTGTCTCCTAGCAACATCAGCCTTCTCCAACTCTCCCTTCAACTTCTGAGACCTTCGATGTAGAATTGAGAAGTTAGCTAAAACTTGAAGAAAGAAGGTTATTACAGAAACTAAAGAGATAAACATTTCATATAAAAAAGAAAACCTTTTCCCTAAGGTAATCCTCCATCCTCATACTTATTATCCTCTCGAAACTGCCAATGTCATCAGATAATCAACTCGAGAGTTCCTTACAACCTTGGGTAAATAATCATCGATAGCAACACAGGTTACCTCAATCACCTAGTCTACCTGATCCCTTAAGGAGGAAGCTGAATCAAAGGCAACTAAGGGAGGTATGGCTTTAGTAAAATGGATGCTCTCCCTATATTTCTTAGTTGCTGATGGACCTTCTAGCACTGATTTTTGTCGAGAAGAATGGGAAGAGGATGACTTTTTCAATAGCAACCCACTTAGTTTGAATATATCATCAAAAGCCACTGTCACATGAATAGAGGAAATAGGTCAGTTAAGTAAGTTTATATTTCATAAAAGTTATATACTAGAACACATGCTATAAGATATTTAAAACTGAGGTCTACTTTCAGGAGCAACGTTTCATCTTTCGGTCGTGGCACTTTTAGAGTCAATGGATCCTTCAGGATTACATATATCAATCATGTCTAGAGGCATCGTTTCATTTGAAGGGGGATCATATCCAAGAAACCTAACCAAGGGCAATAATAACTCGAAAGCCTTGGGATTAGCCTCTGTAAGAACAATACTTTTCCTTTATGGAATTTTCATCACCTCCTTATACCTAGAGTCGAAAAGATTCCTAAGGGTTGGAGCCTTATCCCTCCAAGTTTAGCCAAGGAGAAAGGTATCAGGGAACGATGTGGTCAAAGTTTAGAAGCAAGAGCATTTGAGAAAAGAAATGTTTGAAAACTTACAAGTCTCTAGTAACTCAGCAATGATTCGAGGATCCGTCTTCACGTAGAACCAGTACGTAGTTCTTACTTTGCTAAGTGGTTTAATTAAAGGCTTCTTCTTCCAGAGTCAAAGAAAATACATAGGAACTAACGTCTTACTAGGTGACCTATGCACGTTCTATAAGTAATGAACCTCACAAGTGGTCATGTTTTGGTACCTTTCTTCTGATATCAAATCGCTAAAGCAGATAAAATGTGATATGGGACTACCCAATGTTGAATCGGATTAAGCCCGTAAAATTCTAGGACGTCGACTAACAGGGGGAAAGAGGAAGTGATATTTCGGGTGCTAAATGTTCCAATGTCCAAGTAAGGAACCCTTCAGGGGGTTCAGTCCAGTTGTTGTCTAGGCTAATAACACTAACCTTAACTCCCTCAATCTCATAGCTCTTTATCTAGTTCTCTAACTCCTTCTGATAAGTTATCAGTTAATCAATCGAAGAGCTAGAGAAGATTAATGTTAAGCTAAGTGTTTAGTAAGAATCTAAAATTTCTTCGTCTTATGGTTAAAAGGAATTAGGCCTAAAATTGGATCCTATAGCCTAAGTTCAAAACCAAAAATTCAAAATTCTCTCAAAAAACTAAACTATCGATAAGGAAATTATCAACCAAAATTAACGAAAAATTCGATCTATGGACAAAATTGCAATCTACAAGATAATGGGCATCATGGATTAACCAATTGATCAATACCCCAAATCAAAATCAATCGTTAATATCATAATGGTAATTGAAATCGAATTTATTGTAAGTTTGGTAAGAGGGAAATGCTTGTAGATAGAGATAATGGCAAAAGATAATGATAAAATTATAGGAAAGATCAAAGACTTACTGTTTCAGTTAGAGAGTTTCAATAATCTATGAAGATTTCCAAGTTCTAATGGTGAAGGCAACTGTTAGCAATAAGAGTAAGATAGAAGGAAAGAGGACAGGTTTATTTAAATCCCATAACCAACCATAGAGATTATCCAGTCAGTGAGATCCTAACCGCAGAACGAACGTGGTAATATCAAGATACAAATCATCATGGGATAAAGAAAAATAGGCCAATTTTCGAGAGAAACCGATAGAATCGTGACAGTTGTCATAAGAATTAAATGCAGAATCAGGACCCAACCTATTAGAATCAAACTCGGCCTCTTTGTTTCATAGGTCTTACGAAGTAAGAATCTCCTCGGCCTTATGATCAAGTTTAACCTCTGCCTTTTGGCATCAAAGTAAATTTTCTTACCACTTAGCCATGATGGCTTTAAGGGATAAGCATATTTCAAACGTTTTGACCTCATGGTCCCAATAAAATTTTTCCTTTCAGCATCGAAGTAATTTCGCCACTTAGCGTAGATGGCTTTAAGTGAAAAACATAGTTTCAAATATTTTGGCCTCATGGTCCCAAATCAGATTTTGCCTTTCGGCACTAAAGTAATTTTTCTTACCACTCAGCCTAGATGGCTTTAAGTAACAAGCATAGTTTTAAACATTTTGACCTCACGGTTCTAAATCAGATTTTGCCTTTCGGCACCAAAGCAATTTTGCTTACCACCTAGTATAGATGGCTTCAAGTGACAAGCATAGTTTCAAAAAATTTAATCTCACTGCCCCAAATCGGATTTTCCATTTCGACACAGGAGTAATTTTGCTTACCACTCAGCTAAGATGGCTTTAAGTGGCAAATATAGTTTAAACTTTTAACTCACGGTCTCAAGTAAAATTTTTCCTTTCGGAATCAGCAGTTTCTCTTACTACTTAACCTAGATGGTTTCAAGTAGTAAGTAAAGTTTTTCAGAAGTTTTATACAGCCTCAATCAAGATTTCACCTTCCAATGATAAAAAAATTTCACTTATCACCTAGCCTAGATGGTTTCATGCGACAAATATGATTTTGAAGTTTTTGACCTCACGGTCCAAATCAAAACTTCCACCTTTCAGTTTTGACTTTAATTACCCATCACTTGACCTAACCAGCTAGCTTAGTTTATGTCTCTGGGCAGCAAATTAAGTTCGACCTTAACTAAGATAAATGAGCTTGAAGATAATCAAGGAAAATGAAATAGACCCGCTCACTTCAAAGTTCACTCCATATTTCACATATGAAGTAAATTTTGAGTGTTCTACTAAAAATTCCCAATCGCAAAAAATGATGATTATCTTCCTAAAGCCAAAAGAGGCAAGCCATTGGCTGGTTCGAAGCCCAATGCATCAATTCAGTTGGCAAGAATCTACGAACGAGACGACCAACAACATGATACATAGCCCAGATACAAAAGGCTGTTTAGGCAGCAAGCAAGTCATTAATCTACATCCCTTAAGTAGCACCACTAGAAATTTAGCACAAGCTCGGATCATAGCCACTCAATAAATAACTTTAGCAATCCTTATAGCAAACCTTCCACTAACAACGTTGAAACTTATCAGCTATAAATAGGCAGAAACCCTAAGGCACAAAGATCTTCTAGCATGAAAAAGAACTGGCGTAAAATCATAATGTACTTTCCTATACTAAAGCTCTATTCAAAACTCATTAATTGTAGAAAATCCTAGATTCAATGTAATAAGCCTCTCAGCTATATAAAAGTGCTAAATAAGGAAAGCACAACGGATGTACGGACCTTGGGCCTGAACCATTAGATATGTCTCGGTGTTATTTACTTTCAGTATTTACCTACTTCTCGTTTATCATCACGACTCCATAGTTCAACATTCCATAACTCCAGTTTAGTTACATCACATCTTGGTAATCTCATAATCATGACTATAAACCACCCAGCTTTTAGAGCTCTATCTTCAGATCTCGAGTGTTCGTGTAGACGAAATTCTGCACTAACAATGTTATGACACTAAGCCCAAAAACCTAAAGTGGTCACATGGTGTAGAAAAAAATTGGCAACCATAATATATAGAATTGCAACATAATCCAGAGGCGACAATGAGATTGAGATACTACATTGCTACACCAAAAGCTACACTAATAACTCCAGAGTATAATATACCCCTCTAAAAAGCTGCATTTATAAATCAATATACAAAAATAATAGGTCTATTCTAACAATCTAATATCACAAGGATATCAAGATGCACTACTCTAACACTAAAAGATGGAATAACACCGTAGTTCAACAGTAAAGTCGAGCTGACAACGGAGTGCATTGCCATCAGAATAGGCCAATAAAGTAACGCACCGCCATTAGGACATTATAAACATAGAAGCATAAAGAGAGGGATAACAAAAGAGGACTATGCTATCATCAAAAGGCCGAATAGGCCCAAACACTATTCCTAAAAGCTTATGCATTGCAAACACTTTCAAGTGCAGAACTGTACTATGCTCACTAAGGACTCCCTAAGGAGTATTGTAAAGAATCAAAAGTATTCAAAAGGCTACACATTAGGCTACTCAAATAGCACTCCAACAAAGATCCATACTTAAGCAGAAAGCAAAAGCATAAGCTTCCCTAATCAATAATCTGTGTGGTCCAACATCCAGAGCAGTTCCATAAAAAATTACGAAAGGCGACTAACCCTGTGAATGGCGACTTGACCCCTCTTACCAAGTAATGTAGCTTGACTCTGAATATCTCCATCTCCGAGACAGTACCACGCAAATATGATATACTAAGTCTTGTGTGTAGCAACAACACACAAGGTAACCTTCAATACCCTTGTAGAAAAAATGATAAAGGCAGCGCAGTTCACATTGAAGAAAAAAGGGAAACAACTAATCACACTCTCACTCACGCAAGGGGACATTGCACATGCCATTCACCCCACAAGGGCAGAAAGACAGAGCTCATCTAAATTTAGAATATCTCGCATTAATTTCAAACGTTCTTGCTTTAATTTCAAATTTCCTGCCAAAGCCTAAAATCCAACCAATCAAATCAAGGTTTCCCGACAAAGACACATCAACAATGTAATGCCCCAGAAATTCATAGAATCTTATTTGGTTGAATTTTGAAAATATATGAATTCATTTGTATAAGAATACATGAAAAAAAAATATAAAGTGTTCAAGAGTGTGCACACTGACATGGCACAGGAAAGAACTCCAAATCCACTGAAATCAAAACAAGAATTAAAAAGTATTACAAACATAATTTTGTGATATGGATATTTGATCTCTGGAATTATATGAATCATCCAAGAAAATAAGGAAAAGTAAGTTTTGTTTTGAATCAGTAAACATATTTTATTTAAACCCAGAAAAGAAAATATTACAGGGATTTAAAAGTCTGTATGCACATATAGGTGCATATCTTTCTGAAATTAAGGAGGAGTTAAATAAGCCTAGATAGGATATGTATGCAAATGTACATTTCTGTAAGAATAGAAAATGTTAAAAAAGAAATAAGCAAGTAAAAGAAAACTGTAATACTAAAATGGCAAAAGACAAATTGCAAGCAGAATAATTGCTTTAGGCAGAAATAGAAAGGAGGATTTCTAGAAAATAAACAAGTGACAATGTCACACAATTTTCATGACTTGGTAAGAATAGGATATATTTTGAAAAGGTAAAGAAAAAAAATATAAGGGAAAGTAAGCACCACATATGGCCGGGGTATCAAAAGTGAAAATGAACAAATCTGAAATGCAAAATGCATGAGTCTTGGCCAGGGTAGGAATGGGATTTTACAATGATAAACCCTAGAAAACTTCTCTTATAAATTCAAGTATAAACCAGAAAAGAATCATTTTGCTACCCAAAACATTTAAGAAAACAAAGAGGAAAATATTTGCAAGCAGAAAAGCAAGTTTTAAAAGGTTTTCTTTCTGATTTAAGCAGGAGAAGCATTTTTCTGTGAGTAATCTCACTAATCCATGGCATTAAGTCCTGTTATGAGGCAGCCTAGTTTATGCTAATTTTTCTGCATATTTTGGATTTTATTACTATGATTTTAATGGATGCTTTAATGGGTGTTTCTAAATGCTTTTAGTTTTGATAGTGAGTATTATGCTCTGATTGTTTATACCCAGAAATGTTATAGTATGAAAATGTAATAGTAAATAGAGAATGCTTGTAGCTGGTTTAGTTATGGCATGACAAACATATGTATATGAGTTGCATTACACTTGTGTAAGTGCTGAGGCTCAAATGAAAGATTCAAGGTTGCAATGGAAATTCCTAATGTGCTGAACCTTTGATCAAATAGAAAACCATGGGCCAGAAATCTTGTTTAAGCTAGATCTTGAATTTAGTTCAAACATGGTTGCTTGTGAAACAATAATAACCCACATGCCTAGTCTTTATTCCCAGTTACAAATATTCTTGTATTTTCTTTTAAACCAGAATACTTGTAGATATGAATTCCCTGGATATGAAAGTTAGCTTGTTCTGGAATTATGCTTGAAAGCTCTATATAATGTTTCATGTACACTGTGATTCAGTCACCTAGCTATCTCATGATAGGATCAAACATGAACACTTAGTAAATAAACAAAGGATTGTGAGCCAAGAGAACTGCTGGAATGCTTGTTGTATTTAAAGTATGCAAGTTGACACATGGTTTGTTTAAGCCCTGAGATCTTTGTGCAATATTGTGAATTATTTTATTGCAATGTGTCCCCATGATTCCTTATGGCAGATGAGGCTAGGAAGAAATTTGGTAAATGCAATCTATACAAAATGTTTAGGTCTCACTTAATTACTTAATATCATGGAATTTTTGATGATGCTCATACCAGATCTTGTATCTGACCCTTGTTTGTTTATGGCAACTGGGGTGTCTCATTTAAAATGGGGCAGCCCTTAATGCTTTTTCAGGGAATGCTGGCTCTAAATAGGAAGCTGCTAAGGCTAATGAGAATGATTGGATAAGCATGCTAAACTAGAGTTAAATAAGAACTTAGAAGGAGATATTTGCATGTAATCTGGAAAATTTGATAGTTCTGTTTAGGCTGTTATGCAAAACCTTGAAAGTTTGGAATTGTTCAGTTATTTTAAATGAATCTAGTGATGTATTAAGTAGGAAGAACTTGCAAAAGATATGTGTTATGTTATTTCTGTTTTCTGGTTTGGTATGTATTAAGAATATTGAAGTTAAGCTGAATTGATTATCTATTTGCTAAAGTTGTTTTAATTAAAGGAAAAACTGGATTTTATAAGTATGATCACTTAATGATGGTTTTTAGTTAATCCTAAATCTTTTCAAAAGATAGATATATAGGAAATTATATTGGGAAAATCCAGAAAGAATTATAACTGTTACACTTTCATGTCTTGATACTGAAACTTGTCCAAATGCAAGTAAAAGAATGGTTTCTTTAACCAAACAGTTAGACCATAGGTCAGGCCACACACACACCTTAAAAAAATGGAGCTAGGAACCATTTGAACCCAGTTTTTTTCTGGAAAATGAACAGAAACATAGACATGTACCTGTATATCTGTGTACATGTTGATATTTAGGCAACAAAATAAATACAAATTCCTAGAAAAGTAGTAGGAATGGGTTTTGAAAATAATAAAGCAAGAAATATTGTTTTGTATGTTAGATTATAGGCAAAACTTAAGTGTATATGTATAGAGATAGGTAGGTATCAGATTTTAAAACCCTGCAGGAAAAAAAAAAAAGAAAGCAAAAATTGAGTTTGAACTGACCAGCATAGTACTTGAACTCGTGACCTCTCATGTGTAAGTTAGGCGCGTTTCCATTACGCCTAGATGTTGCTTGTGTTCACTTAGGATCCACTTTCTTTTAGCTTGAGTTTGAAACTATGCAGATTTTAACACAAACATCCATATTAAAAAGCTTTCTTCCACTAGATTATTACTTAATCATTCCTTAATTAGAATAACAGACCAAAGTACATGTTTACAGTGGATTCTATGGTCAATAATCAGAATGTGAAAATGAATCTTTTATTAGGGAATTATCACATTTTAATAGATTTAAAAAGATTTCTACTTCCCTATTATTATTATGCTCTGATTCTAGTAGGACATAACATAGATATCTTCATATATGTATGTTAGGAAAGATTTAGATTTAAAACAATATTTTTATATTGAGAAAGATCCTGGATAATATGAGAATAGGTAAGGATGACCCTAGGTAGTCTTAGTTAAGTATGTAAGCAAAAAAAAAAAAAAAATTTTGCTTAAGAATTAGGGTCATTGCATTTGGTATCAGAGCTATGTTAAATTTATACATAGCTAAGAATGATTGTATTGATTGATTGAAGTACTATAATCATATGTATGTACTGTTTGAGTAAAATAATAATATAGATAGAAAGTTAAAATATATAGATATATATATACTCTCATGATAAACTAACCTTATCTACCCATACTGTAGTTGTCCAATTATGGTAGGAAGAGGATCTCAACACAATGCAGGGTCATGTACACCACAAATGCTTGATATGCAAGACTTTATGAGGGCTTTAAGGGATGGAGTAGGGCAGAGACTTGAGAATCCACATGAGGAACTTTCCAAACTATTAAAGACTTATACCAATTTAGGAGGCAAGAGCTTTGAAGGGACTGAAAATGTGATGGAAATCCAAACATGGTTGAGAACACTGGATAGAATTTTCAATGACATGCAGTTGGATGATCAAAGGAAGAGGCAAGTGGCCTCAAGACAACTGAAAGGTGTGGCTTTGAGCTGGTGGGAGGTAGTCATAGCTGGGAGGATTGAGAATGAAATCACTTGGAATCAATTCAAGGAGATGTTGGAAGCTAGATTTGTTCCAGCATCAGCCAAAACTCTACTGCTTGAAGAATTCATCAGATTTAGGCAGGGAACTTTTAATGTGACTGAATATACTCATAGGTTTGAAGGCTTGTCTAAGTATGGAGCTATGCTTGTGGCTGATGAGGCATCAAAGAATGATAGGTATATTAAGGGTTTAAATCCAGGGCTTAGTAGGGCCATGTTGCCATATGTAGATAAAACTTTTGATCAAGTCATTGATCTGGCCTTAAAATTTGAGCAACATGACAAGGAAAGGGAGAAGTATAGGAGTTTTAAGAATAACAACAATAAGAAGAATAAAGGAAGATATCACCCCTATGACAAGAGGAAGGAGGAGATAGAAAGTAAGAAAACTAATGATACTAAGACCACTGATACAAAAAGGAAAATAACATGTAATCATTGTGGAAAAGAAGGACATATCAAACCAAGGTGCCCAGAATTGAAGGGAGGAGCTTTCAAGTGCTATCTATGTGGAAAGGAGGGACATATCAAGAGAAACTGCCCTGAGTATAAACAGCAAGGAAAGCTAGCAAGTTTGGAGAGCAAGGGCAAATCCACAGTAGAGACTATTGCAGAAAATCATGGTCAAGTAGAAGGTACCTTATTTATTTGTACCTTACCTATATCAGTAGTGTATGATACAGGGGCAACACATTCTATGATTTCCCATGAATTAGTTGCATTGCTTAAATTAAATTGCATATTGGTTGAAACCCCTTTGTTAGTGCAAAGCCCATTGGGAAGTTCTAGTGTTTTAAACATGATTTGTGTGGATGTGGGATTAAACATAGGAGGAAATGTTTTTATTTCCAATTTATATGTTTTAAATTACCCAAATATAGGTGTTATATTGGGTGTAGACTGGTTAAGGCAATACAAAGCCATAATTAATTTAGACTCATCCACCATATCATTACAAAATTCTAGAGGTCAAAGAATCACAATTTTGTGTGAAACAGCCAAAGAAAGAAAATTATATCACTTGATCGACTTAAATAAGGATTCCAGTGAGCCTTCTATTGAAGAAATCCCCATAATTAACGAATACATAGATGTGTTTGGAGAAGTTGAGGGGGTTCCACACCACAGACCAGTGGAATTTCAGATTAGTCTGATACCAGGAGCAAGTCCAATTATTAAGAAACCCACTAGGATGGGGCCAAATGAGTTGAAGGAATTAAAGAAACAGTTAGAAGAGTTAGAAAGCAAAGGATTTATAAGACCAAGTAACTCTTGCTGGGGTGCTCCAGTAGTATTTGTAAAGAAACATGATGGTACTTTAAGAATGTGCATAGATTACAGGGAGTTAAACAAAGTCACTATCAAGAACAAGTACCCCTTACCTAGAATTGATGATCTTTTTGATCAACTTAGTGGAGCAAAAATATTTTCTAGGTTAGACTTGGCATCTGGATTCCATCAGATGAAGGTTGAAGACTCAAGTGTTAAGTATACAGCCTTTAACACTAGGTATGGTTTATATGAGTTTCTTGTCATGCCATTTGGGTTGACAAATGCCCCATCATATTTTGTAGACTTAATGAATAGGATATTCAGGGATTATTTAGACAAGTTTGTATTGATTTTTATTGATGATATTTTGATTTATTCTAGAACAGTAGAGGAACATGAAAATCACTTACACCTTGTTTTGTCAAGATTAAGAGAAAAAGATTTAAAAGCCAAATTTTCTAAGTGTGCATTTTGGAAAGAAGAGGTGCATTTCCTTGGGCATGTTGTATCTGCCAAAGGCATTTCAGTGAACCCCAATAAAGTTGTGGCTATCCAAGCATGGAAAAGGCCAAGCACAGTGGGAGAAGTTAGGTCATTTATGGGAATGGCAGGGTATTATAGAAGATTTATAAAAGATTTTTCTAAGATGTCATCACCTCTTACCAACCTAACTAGAAAGAACCAACCCTTTAGATGGACTGAGAAATGTGAACAAGCCTTTAGTAAAATCAAAGAGGCTTTAGTCAATGCACCAGTGTTGAGAGTACCAGAAGGAAATGAGGATTTGATTGTTTATACTGATGCAAGTGGCTCTGGGCTAGGAGCTGTATTGATGCAGCAAGACCAAGTTATAGCCTATGCATCAAGGCAACTGAAGCCGCATGAATCAAAGTATGCAACCCATGATCTTGAATTGGCAGCAGTGGTATATGCACTAAAGCTCTGGAGACATTATCTTCTAGGTGCAAAGTTCATTTTATACACTGACCATTGTTTGCGCCAAAATTGGTCACAAACACCCAAGGTCGTGAAAGCACCCGTTTACGTGTTCAATTCGATAATATTCAGCACAGAACTCAGCAACAATCAGTATAGAATTCAGCTCTAAGTAACAAATCACAGTAATTCACAAGCAACAATCACAAACACAGGATTTATAGTGGTTCGGCGTTCGTGCCTACGTCCACTTTGAAGGGTTTCTCTTTATTGCTTTGCTCGATTCAATCGATTACAATGGATTACAGCTGACAATTGCTTTGAAATCTGAATGCAACAGCGATTCTGATAGTTAAACTTGAATCCGGCAGAGTCTTGGCGTTCAATGGCGGAAAGATCCTCTTTTCTGAAGGCTTCAGGGTGCTATTTATAGGCGTTGGAGGCCCAGATCTTGCTGAAACTTCGTGAGACTCCTTCTGGCACGTGAGTGGGCCCACGCGACCGACCCCACCAAGTTTCGTCTCGATCTGACATCGGTTCGAAGTGATTTCGAACCCATCAATAAATGGTCCAATCGAGCTGAAACTTGGCAGGAACAATCTTTACCTCACATGGAAGATACTGTGAAAATTTGGTTGCATTTGGATCTATGGTTAAGGAGATATGCTCGGTTCGAAATCGACACCTTCGGTTGGCTGAGGCGTTCGAACCCATTATTTCGAACCCTTCGCTTCGAATCCATCAGTGCACGTGAGCTTGCAGTGACGTGGCGCGCAATATTCGAATCGATCCTAACTTATCTCCGAATGGACCGCTTCGACTCCGTGAACTACGGCGAACACGTCCTCCAAACCAATTGACTCGGTGGATTCGAAATAGGAAGCACTCTTGGTTTCGAACGTGACATTCGAATCCAGGAATTCTTATGGGTTCGAAGTTGATCGGTTCGAATTGGGTTATTCGATGGGTTCGAAGTGAGGATGTGAGGCCGAGTGAAGTCGTGGATTCGAAGGTATGCTACTGTGGTGGGTTCGAAGGTAATGGAGTCGAAGGCGATGGAGTCGAGGCTGGGTACTAGCTGATGGGTTCGAACATCATGGGTTCGAAGGCAAGGGCGTGGATGGGTTCGAACTAGGTGGTTTCGAAGGAGAGGGCGTGGATGGTTTCGAACAGCATGGTTTCGAAAAGGATGGGTTCGAAATTCATGGTTTCGAACCGGACAATGACTATTTCTCTTCACACTGAATCCATCATATCTTGAGCATACGAACTCGGATTGACTTGAAACTTGAAATGATGGCTCCTACAACCTTTCTTGTCGTGTCCTATCAATCGTGGCCTGATCCGGACTCGGGCAAAATTCATCGATATCCATAGCTAAGTGATGTATAACCAATCTCTAAGACGGACTGTTTCCCGTTTTCGACCAATCTTTTGATATCACGGCTTTGCCAAAAAGCGGGATAACATTTTGCCCCCCAAAACATGCCTTGCGGTAGGAAGGTGTGTTTTGTAATGCTTCGAGTTGGATGTTCGTATCCGGTTATCAACCTGCAAAGAACTCGATAGTTTCATATGGACTCAAATGACGATCGTTCGAGATCGAGCTATTTGGGATGAAGCGCGGCCGTTCGTGGTCAAGCGTCAACTTCAAATGACGATCGTTCGCGATCGAGTCATTCGAGGTGAAGTGCGACCGTGCGCGGTCGAGCGTATAAATCCATGCTTCGATCGTTCGGGATCGTATGCTGCTTGAGGTGAATCGGGACCGTTCGCGGTCCGTGCCGTTCGTGGCATAAGATCGAATAGGACCGTTAGCGGTCGATGCCGTTCGCGGCGAATGATGAGATGGGACCGTTCGCGGTCGACTGCCGTTCGTGGCAAATGATGATCGTTCGCGACCAAGTGCCGTTCAAGGCGAATTGTGACCGTTCGAGGTCGGTTTTCATAATCAGTGAGCCATGACCGTTCGCGATCAATGGCGTTCGAGGCAGGAAGCGATCGTTCGCGATCGTGTGCCGTTCGAGGCGAATCTGTGACCGTTCGCGGTCGTGTGCCGTTCGAGGCGGAGGGTGATCGTTCGCGATCGTGTGCCGTTCGAGGCGAATTTGTGACCGTTCGCGGTCGGGTTTCGGACCTCAAGTGACGACCGTTCGCGATCAAGCCATTTGAGGTAAGGCGAGTTATGACTGTTCGAAGTCGGGTGCCGTTCGTGGCGGATTGTGACCGTTCGAGGTCGGATGCCGTTCGAGGCGAATTGTGTGTGTGCCCGGGAGGGCTTGGTGTTATCGATGCCAGGGTCACGTTCGGGTGAGTTCCTGGATCGTTTATAGGGGCGGTTCATCGCCGTCTCAGAGCTTACCTAGGGACCGTTCGCGACCCTGTACATGTGCAAGCAGCCTAGCCATTCCAGAGTTATCAAAATCAAATAATTATCAAACAGATGAGTTCCAAAAACAATGTCCAGATAAACAAAGTCCAAACGTTCAAATCAAAATGAAACGAAAGTAAAGCATGGATGTCAAAGTGTAAGTTCCCACTACGAAACGGTCGGTGATCACTCAGAGCATGCCTGGAGATCGTTCGCGATCTCGCGCATGTGTAAATGATTTAATTGTGGTAGTGGAAGCTTACGACTTGTTCATCGTTATTTCATTCAGTTGATAACCAAACGGTGCCTTGATTCAGGATCGCCTCTAGCTGACGTGGATGGTGGTCGCTCTGGTTCCGCCACAGGAGCTCGCCTCCTTACATACTGAGGGAGCATACCGTTCCTGATATGCCCTTCCACCTCATCCTTCAGGTGCCTACAATCATTAGTAGTATGACCATTTAATTCATGGAATACACAGAACTTATCTGATTTCCTTTCGTCTGAGGTAGGATCCCTTCGCATCGGCCTACGGTACGGAATCTGTTCTTTGGTATCCTGATAAATTCGTTCCAGGCTCTCGTTCAACTCAGTGTAGGTGGTGAATCGCGGCTCCCTCCGTTGCCGCTTTGATCTGTCTCTGTCATTCTCAATCTTTCTTTTACCTTTATCTTTGTCCGAGTCCCTTCTAGGGGCGTCTTTGAGTGCAAAAATTTCTATCCCATCTCCTTCTTCTCTCTCGGCATTCGCATCTTCTAATCGTAAAAACTTTTCCGCTTCATGATAGAATTCCTCTAGATCAATGGGTGGATCTTTAGTCAATGAATTTTTGAACTCTGTGCCGTCAGCTATTCCGGACACGGCTGCCATTACTACCATGGATGGATCTGCTCTATCCACTGAAGCTGCTGCAGCATTAAATCGTGCTAGATAACTTCTCAAGGTCTCTCCAGCCTTTTGCTTTAGGGTTGCCAGAGTCATCACGTTCTTGGGTCTGGTAATATGAACCCTGAATTGTCTCATAAATCTCTCCACTAAACCATTCCATGTACCGATGGATCCGTTCTCCAACTGTCTAAACCATAGTGCGGCGATATCTGTCAAATACAATGGAAAACACCGGGCCATAACCTCCTCCGATGCCCCCAGTACTTCCATATGCCTCATATATTTTGTCAGGTGGACCGTGGGGTCCGCTCTCCCGTCATACATATCCAACGATGGTAGTTTGAAATCAGGTGGGTTCCTAGCTTGCCTGATTGCTGAAGTAAAAGGACTTCTATTGACATCTTCCAAATCTTTGTTCACCATACCGCCTCTCAAAGCTCTCCTAACTATCTCTGCCAATCGGTCGTTGTCTCCGAGATGTAATCCTTGTTCACTACTTCCAACCTGCCCCCCGAGCTCACGAGGTAACCCCGGGATCTGCCCCCTTGACTGAGCGTTCGCATCTCTACTACTACCGGGTTGCGCAGATGCTCCTCTTTCTCTTTCCAAGATTGGGTCAACATTCTCCATATGTGTGCCCCCTAGCTCTGGTGCTATGCCGGATGGTCCCGCTCCGTTCTGGGCTCCATTGGCTTCTCTATTCTGTGCCCCAAGCTGTCCTATCTGTTGAAGTAAACTCTGGATCATTTCCTCTTGCCTCTTCATCATAGTTTCCATCTCGTCCCTCGTGATGTATATCGATGGTTGATTTGCTCCTGAGGAAGCCTCTTGGCTTCCCTGTGGTTCGCTTCTCTCTGTCCTTGGCCTCCTACTCGATTGTCTTGCCATAATTCCTAAATCTGAACTCCTATATTTTCAAAATCAACTTTTTCCTGAATCAGTTCTCAGTGAAAGCACCAAAATGTTTGCGCCAAAATTGGTCACAAACACCCAAGGTCGTGAAAGCACCCGTTTACGTGTTCAATTCGATAATATTCAGCACAGAACTCAGCAACAATCAGTATAGAATTCAGCTCTAAGTAACAAATCACAGTAATTCACAAGCAACAATCACAAACACAGGATTTATAGTGGTTCGGCGTTCGTGCCTACGTCCACTTTGAAGGGTTTCTCTTTATTGCTTTGCTCGATTCAATCGATTACAATGGATTACAGCTGACAATTGCTTTGAAATCTGAATGCAACAGCGATTCTGATAGTTAAACTTGAATCCGGCAGAGTCTTGGCGTTCAATGGCGGAAAGATCCTCTTTTCTGAAGGCTTCAGGGTGCTATTTATAGGCGTTGGAGGCCCAGATCTTGCTGAAACTTCGTGAGACTCCTTCTGGCACGTGAGTGGGCCCACGCGACCGACCCCACCAAGTTTCGTCTCGATCTGACATCGGTTCGAAGTGATTTCGAACCCATCAATAAATGGTCCAATCGAGCTGAAACTTGGCAGGAACAATCTTTACCTCACATGGAAGATACTGTGAAAATTTGGTTGCATTTGGATCTATGGTTAAGGAGATATGCTCGGTTCGAAATCGACACCTTCGGTTGGCTGAGGCGTTCGAACCCATTATTTCGAACCCTTCGCTTCGAATCCATCAGTGCACGTGAGCTTGCAGTGACGTGGCGCGCAATATTCGAATCGATCCTAACTTATCTCCGAATGGACCGCTTCGACTCCGTGAACTACGGCGAACACGTCCTCCAAACCAATTGACTCGGTGGATTCGAAATAGGAAGCACTCTTGGTTTCGAACGTGACATTCGAATCCAGGAATTCTTATGGGTTCGAAGTTGATCGGTTCGAATTGGGTTATTCGATGGGTTCGAAGTGAGGATGTGAGGCCGAGTGAAGTCGTGGATTCGAAGGTATGCTACTGTGGTGGGTTCGAAGGTAATGGAGTCGAAGGCGATGGAGTCGAGGCTGGGTACTAGCTGATGGGTTCGAACATCATGGGTTCGAAGGCAAGGGCGTGGATGGGTTCGAACTAGGTGGTTTCGAAGGAGAGGGCGTGGATGGTTTCGAACAGCATGGTTTCGAAAAGGATGGGTTCGAAATTCATGGTTTCGAACCGGACAATGACTATTTCTCTTCACACTGAATCCATCATATCTTGAGCATACGAACTCGGATTGACTTGAAACTTGAAATGATGGCTCCTACAACCTTTCTTGTCGTGTCCTATCAATCGTGGCCTGATCCGGACTCGGGCAAAATTCATCGATATCCATAGCTAAGTGATGTATAACCAATCTCTAAGACGGACTGTTTCCCGTTTTCGACCAATCTTTTGATATCACGGCTTTGCCAAAAAGCGGGATAACAACCATAAGGCATTGAAATATCTTTTTTCACAAAAAGATCTGAATATGAGGCAACATAGATGGGTTGAATTTTTAGCAGCATATGATTTAGACATACTTTATACTCCAGGAAAAGCTAATAAGGTTGCAGATGCTTTGAGCAGGCAGCACGCAAAAGTAGCCATGTTAATGATAGAAGAGTTTAAAAATTTATCCCTACTTACTGATTTGGAAATTGAGGAAGACAATGAGGTAAACATGGAGATGATTGAAGAAGGGAAAAAGGGAAAATTAAGTTTGATAACTTTGCAATCAGATTTAATTTTGAAAGTGGGAAAAATGCAAGAGGAAGATCCAGATTTGTTAGAAAAGAAATCTCTAATAGAAAAAGGAGAAGAAGTACCAAACTACCACATTGATAAGAATGGTTACTTAAGGAATAAGAGTAAGATATGTGTTCCAAAGAATATAGGATTGAAGGAAGAGATACTTAATAAATATCATAGAAGCAAGTATTCTATACACCCAGGTAGCACCAAGATGTACCAAAACTTGAAGAGGGATTATTGGTGGACAGGGATGAAAGCTGATGTGGCCAAATATGTTGCAAAGTGTATGACTTGCCAACAAGTCAAAGCAGAAACCCAAAGACCCTCAGGCCTATTACAACCTCTAAGTATACCACAGTGGAAGTGGGAAGATATATCTATGGATTTCATAGATGGTCTGCCTAGATCAAAGAGAGGAAATACAAGCATTTGGGTAGTAGTTGATAGATTGACCAAAGTGGCACATTTTATACCAGTAAAGGCAGAAAGAAATGCCCCTAAACTAGCTCAGATATTCATGAAAGAAGTAGTAAGGTTGCATGGAATCCCTAAAACTATAGTGAGTGATAGGGACACAATCTTTACCTCCAGATTTTGGAAGAGCTTTCAAAAAGCCATAGGGAGTGAATTATGCTTGAGTACAGCATACCACCCCCAATCAGATGGTCAAACTGAGGTGATAAATAAGGTTTTGGAGGATTTATTGAGGGCATGTATATTAGACTTTGGAGGTAATTGGGAAGATCACCTCCATTTGGCTGAATTTACATATAACAATAGTTATCAAAGCACCATAGGCATGGCACCATTTGAAGCCTTGTATGGAAAACCATGTTTGTCACCAATATGTTGGGTTGAAGCAGGAGAAAAGGCTGTCTTAGGGCCTGAGTATGTAAAAGAGACCACAGAGAAAATTGAACTGGTGAGGAGAAGAATGGCAGCAGCTCAAGATAGGCAAAAGAAGTTTGCAGATAAAAAGAGAAAGCAGGTAGAATATGAAGTTGGTGATTATGTTTTCATCAAAGTTTCACCTATGAAGAAGGTGTTAAGATTTGGCAAGCAAGGAAAACTTACCCCAAGATATGTTGGACCTTACAAGATTTTGGAAAGAATAGGTTCATTAGCATATAGGCTAGAGCTGCCTGAAGAGATGAGTGCAATGCACAATGTATTCCATGTATCACAACTTAGAAGATGGGTACATGATAAAGAAGAGATTCTAGAGAAACCCACTCAGGTTCAAATAAATTCTGATTTGGTCTATGAGAAAGAACCCGTGGGGATTTTGGCTAAAGAGGAAAAGAAGTTGAGGAACAAAACTTTAAAATTGGTAAAGGTTCAATGGAGCCTAGACCCTAAGGACTGTACATGGGAATTGGAGGATAAAATAAAGATGGATTACCCTAAACTTTTTGTAGTGGAAGGTAAAAAAAAAAAAAAAACTAAATTCCTAAAAGTTTAATATGTATGGTTGTTTTGACTGAATTGTTTGCTTATGCAATGTCTGATAGATTTTAGGAGAATCTAGGAATATAAAAAAAAAAAAATGAATGAGAAAAATTGTGAGGACACAATTCCTAAAAAGGTGGGGTGATTGTAATGCCCCAGAAATTCATAGAATCTTATTTGGTTGAATTTTGAAAATATATGAATTCATTTGTATAAGAATACATGAAAAAAAAATATAAAGTGTTCAAGAGTGTGCACACTGACATGGCACAGGAAAGAACTCCAAATCCACTGAAATCAAAACAAGAATTAAAAAGTATTACAAACATAATTTTGTGATATGGATATTTGATCTCTGGAATTATATGAATCATCCAAGAAAATAAGGAAAAGTAAGTTTTGTTTTGAATCAGTAAACATATTTTATTTAAACCCATAAAAGAAAATATTACAGGGATTTAAAAGTCTGTATGCACATATAGGTGCATATCTTTCTGAAATTAAGGAGGAGTTAAATAAGCCTAGATAGGATATGTATGCAAATGTACATTTCTGTAAGAATAGAAAATGTTAAAAAAGAAATAAGCAAGTAAAAGAAAACTGTAATACTAAAATGGCAAAAGACAAATTGCAAGCAGAATAATTGCTTTAGGCAGAAATAGAAAGGAGGATTTCTAGAAAATAAACAAGTGACAATGTCACACAATTTTCATGACTTGGTAAGAATAGGATATATTTTGAAAAGGTAAAGAAAAAAAATATAAGGGAAAGTAAGCACCACATATGGCCGGGGTATCAAAAGTGAAAATGAACAAATCTGAAATGCAAAATGCATGAGTCTTGGCCAGGGTAGGAATGGGATTTTACAATGATAAACCCTAGAAAACTTCTCTTATAAATTCAAGTATAAACCAGAAAAGAATCATTTTGCTACCCAAAACATTTAAGAAAACAAAGAGGAAAATATTTGCAAGCAGAAAAGCAAGTTTTAAAAGGTTTTCTTTCTGATTTAAGCAGGAGAAGCATTTTTCTGTGAGTAATCTCACTAATCCATGGCATTAAGTCCTGTTATGAGGCAGCCTAGTTTATGCTAATTTTTCTGCATATTTTGGATTTTATTACTATGATTTTAATGGATGCTTTAATGGGTGTTTCTAAATGCTTTTAGTTTTGATAGTGAGTATTATGCTCTGATTGTTTATACCCAGAAATGTTATAGTATGAAAATGTAATAGTAAATAGAGAATGCTTGTAGCTGGTTTAGTTATGGCATGACAAACATATGTATATGAGTTGCATTACACTTGTGTAAGTGCTGAGGCTCAAATGAAAGATTCAAGGTTGCAATGGAAATTCCTAATGTGCTGAACCTTTGATCAAATAGAAAACCATGGGCCAGAAATCTTGTTTAAGCTAGATCTTGAATTTAGTTCAAACATGGTTGCTTGTGAAACAATAATAACCCACATGCCTAGTCTTTATTCCCAGTTACAAATATTCTTGTATTTTCTTTTAAACCAGAATACTTGTAGATATGAATTCCCTGGATATGAAAGTTAGCTTGTTCTGGAATTATGCTTGAAAGCTCTATATAATGTTTCATGTACACTGTGATTCAGTCACCTAGCTATCTCATGATAGGATCAAACATGAACACTTAGTAAATAAACAAAGGATTGTGAGCCAAGAGAACTGCTGGAATGCTTGTTGTATTTAAAGTATGCAAGTTGACACATGGTTTGTTTAAGCCCTGAGATCTTTGTGCAATATTGTGAATTATTTTATTGCAATGTGTCCCCATGATTCCTTATGGCAGATGAGGCTAGGAAGAAATTTGGTAAATGCAATCTATACAAAATGTTTAGGTCTCACTTAATTACTTAATATCATGGAATTTTTGATGATGCTCATACCAGATCTTGTATCTGACCCTTGTTTGTTTATGGCAACTGGGGTGTCTCATTTAAAATGGGGCAGCCCTTAATGCTTTTTCAGGGAATGCTGGCTCTAAATAGGAAGCTGCTAAGGCTAATGAGAATGATTGGATAAGCATGCTAAACTAGAGTTAAATAAGAACTTAGAAGGAGATATTTGCATGTAATCTGGAAAATTTGATAGTTCTGTTTAGGCTGTTATGCAAAACCTTGAAAGTTTGGAATTGTTCAGTTATTTTAAATGAATCTAGTGATGTATTAAGTAGGAAGAACTTGCAAAAGATATGTGTTATGTTATTTCTGTTTTCTGGTTTGGTATGTATTAAGAATATTGAAGTTAAGCTGAATTGATTATCTATTTGCTAAAGTTGTTTTAATTAAAGGAAAAACTGGATTTTATAAGTATGATCACTTAATGATGGTTTTTAGTTAATCCTAAATCTTTTCAAAAGATAGATATATAGGAAATTATATTGGGAAAATCCAGAAAGAATTATAACTGTTACACTTTCATGTCTTGATACTGAAACTTGTCCAAATGCAAGTAAAAGAATGGTTTCTTTAACCAAACAGTTAGACCATAGGTCAGGCCACACACACACCTTAAAAAAATGGAGCTAGGAACCATTTGAACCCAGTTTTTTTCTGGAAAATGAACAGAAACATAGACATGTACCTGTATATCTGTGTACATGTTGATATTTAGGCAACAAAATAAATACAAATTCCTAGAAAAGTAGTAGGAATGGGTTTTGAAAATAATAAAGCAAGAAATATTGTTTTGTATGTTAGATTATAGGCAAAACTTAAGTGTATATGTATAGAGATAGGTAGGTATCAGATTTTAAAACCCTGCAGGAAAAAAAAAAAAGAAAGCAAAAATTGAGTTTGAACTGACCAGCATAGTACTTGAACTCGTGACCTCTCATGTGTAAGTTAGGCGCGTTTCCATTACGCCTAGATGTTGCTTGTGTTCACTTAGGATCCACTTTCTTTTAGCTTGAGTTTGAAACTATGCAGATTTTAACACAAACATCCATATTAAAAAGCTTTCTTCCACTAGATTATTACTTAATCATTCCTTAATTAGAATAACAGACCAAAGTACATGTTTACAGTGGATTCTATGGTCAATAATCAGAATGTGAAAATGAATCTTTTATTAGGGAATTATCACATTTTAATAGATTTAAAAAGATTTCTACTTCCCTATTATTATTATGCTCTGATTCTAGTAGGACATAACATAGATATCTTCATATATGTATGTTAGGAAAGATTTAGATTTAAAACAATATTTTTATATTGAGAAAGATCCTGGATAATATGAGAATAGGTAAGGATGACCCTAGGTAGTCTTAGTTAAGTATGTAAGCAAAAAAAAAAAAAAAATTTTGCTTAAGAATTAGGGTCATTGCAAACAATCTATGCCCATCAAATGAATGATACAGATGGATAATACATGGCATGATGAAAAGGCGGAAATCAAAGTAGTGAAAGAAGGGTTGTGGAAATTTACATGCATCTTTATACTATAAATAGAAAAAGCATGCAGCAAGAGAGGATCCTTTCCATTTGAATTTCAGATTTTTAAGGTTAATAAGGAAAAGTTCGATACTCTCTGCCATTAAAGTTTGTACAAATAATATAAAAGAAGAAAGCAATATTTCCCCATAGATGTAGGATTCTTTAACATCCGAAGTACATAAAATTTTCCATCTCTTGACCTTCTCATGCATTTTTATTTACCTAGATTTCAATGCTAGATTCTTTGTAGCCTTTTTACCTGAATTAGGTATCAATTTTATCTTACATTTTAACAAACGGTTAAAGTTCAACTATTGATTGTGTAAGCTCCCAACGACATAACTACTATATAAAGGTAATATTACTTAAGTTTGTTGATTCTAACTCACGGCAGTACGTTATACTTATTTTCATGATCATCTGAGATGTTGTGAGAAAAAATAACTTATCAACATTTTTGGCGCTAAAAGAAGGGCCCGAAACTCCATTTAACCTTTCCATAAAATCTTACCCATATTTCCCCTTGCCATGAATTCCACAGATTCCTCCACTCCCCAGCATAAGAATAGTTACACTTGGCTTCAAAAGCCTCAAAGAAGCCATTCATAATGTCGAAATCACATACTAAAGCAAAAGCTTCAACTAAGGTCCCCAAGGATCTGATCCTGGCTGCACTCCATTCCTTCATGATCCAAATAAATCAATGAATTAAAGGGCTAGAAAAGACAATGGCCTAACATAATACTTTCAAACGAGCCTCCCCACCATATTCCATAGCTCAGCTCCAGCACTCGTCGACCGCACTAACTACACAACGGACGAGTGAAAACGACACTCTCAGAAATAAGAACGGTGATGTTGGTCAGAAAACTAACATCAAACTAAGAAGAAAAATCCAGGCTAACCCTCAAATCAAACAAAGCCTACCAATATAAACCCACCACACTAGTGAAAAAAATAGGCTTAATATGCCCTCGATGATGATGCCATTTCACTGTACGAGGAGATTCATCATAGATCCCCCTCAGGGAAGATGAAATCCACCAATTAAAAGCCTGTGTAGAGCAGCTAGCAAAAACTTGCCAGCAAACTGCTAGAGAGAATGTAGGAGAAGAGGGTTCTTCTCCATTTAGTGAGACCATAATAAAGGTAGACTTCCCCAGCAACTTTAATGCACCTTCAATTGACAAGTTTGATGGAACTACCAACTCCGATGACCAAATCTTCACTTTTGTGTATTAATAGACATCCTAGAGGTAGGAAGGATGGCATGCCGCAAGCTTTTCCCTATTTACTTAGCCTGTGTAGCCTCTTGATGGTTCAGGAGGTATAGATCAGGGGAGGTCTGATCTTGGAGAAAACTATCCATAGATTTTCTAAGGCAATTCAATTCGAAGAGATAAACTTTGCTAGAAGTACATACTGGTCATGTGTAAAGCAGGGTGAAAATAAAAACCTATGCAAGTTCATTAAATGCTTCAAAGCCAAGGCACTCTAGATCGGAGTGACTAATGAAGAAGCATTGCTAATGGCGACGCATGCCATGATAATAAGAGGAACTGCTATGTGGGATAAAAATAGTAGAAATTTTGAGTCACCACATGAAGGCTTTATGTAAAAGAGTAGCCGGCTATGCTAGAATGGAAAAGGCTGGATCTACGGTGCAACCTTAATGAACTTCTGCCCCCAACTATGACAAGAAAAGGCAAGCAGAAGCGTATCATCAATCTATGAAATGATAAAAGGATTGAACCTCAAAACAAAAACTTCCCTTACTCACACTCTTTGGGAGATATACAAAATGACTAGAACTAAACTTGCATACAATGCACCAAACAAGGGGAAGAAAGAAGAATAGAATAGAGGCGAAGACTACTTTCACTTTTATGAAGCCCAAATAACTGTAGACATTTGAAGAATAAGACAGAAAGACTGATCTAAAAAGGATACCTAGGTAGCTTTTTGAAAACTAATAATGAAAATATAACCGAAGACTTACCCCTGACCCTGATGAAAACCAAGCAAAAAACACCTCCAATCTCATATCCCCAATTCATAGGGGACCATACCTTACTGGGGCAAGCAAAAAAGCACAAGAGAGTTGTGTGCAGGAAGCCAAGGTATAAGAAAAGATGATTTTCCATAATAAATAGGGACCAACACAGTAGATAGTTTTCACAGCAGCTGAAGCGACAAAGGTGACATTCCCATACCAAGATCCACTTATTATCACGGTGCAGATTTCAAACTCCATCATGACAAAAGGCTTTGTTGATTCTAAAAGCTCACTCATTGTAATTTTCAAATCATCATACAACTAGATGAAGCTTCCATCTGAAATTGTGAAGCCCAATCTCGAGCCAATTTATGACTTGAACAACACAACAATCATTCCCGTTGGGTCAACATGCCTACTCATGATAGCCGGATTAACACATTTGCACAAATTCTTCTATACAAGTTTCTTGATCATTGACTAGTCAGTACCATACAATGCCTTCCTAAGAAGACATACATCGATATACCCAGGGGCAATCTTCTCTTAGAAAGACCTGCTTATGAAATTCAATACTCCTACAGCAACACGATCTATGAGAGGAGAACAATTTCTATCTAAGAAACTATATAATGTAACTTTTAACTCTAGCAATAAAATTGTTTAAAGCTATTATGTTGTCTCTTTTGATATTTGCAATAATAGTATTAAGTAAGAAACCAAATCAGTTCAAAGAACTACATTGGTACAAAGTACCAAAGTTGATACTGAGGCAGACCATCCTACGACCTCGACATCCGTAAAGAAAGAAAAAAAGAAAATATATGCGCATGATTGACATTGACAAATACAATCCAATCTATGCACAATACTTCTTCAAAGTAACCTAGAACATGCATCCTTTATCATCTCACAGGCAGAAGAGGAAGCGAAAGTGTGATATTCTCGAGATTAGGGGCAATAAAGAAAGAGTTAAAGGCAGTAGATTGCCTCGAAGATGTATAAATAGAACTAAACGACCCCACGAAGGTTCTCAAGATAAGGAAGAATCTCAATGCAGACGCCTGAGTTGAGCTAATAGACTTCCTAATGAGATCAGCGGATGTATTTTCATGGACCCATTCAAACATGGTAAGAATAAACCCAGCCATCATCTGTCATGCACTTAAAAGTGATCCAAGTGCCTATCTAGTCAAATAAAAGTGCATTTTAGATGAGAAAGATGCAATGCTTTACATGAAGAAATCAAAAAAACTAAACGAAAATGGATTCATCGGGGAAGTATGTTACCCAAAAATGGATCGCTAACCTAGTACTCATGAAGAAACCTAATGGAAGATGAAGGACCTACATTGATTATACCAACCTCAACAAGGCTTGCTCGAAGGATAGCTTCCCTTTACCAAAATTGATCAATGAGTAGATGCAACCAGCGGACGAGAACTACTTTTATTCATGGATGCATAATTAGGATACAATCAAATAGCTATGTTCGAGCCAGATCAAGAGCATACTAGTTTTGTGATGGACAAAGGCTTGTATTATTATTAACTCATGTCATCTAAATTCAAAAATGAAGGGAAAACCTACCAAAAGCCGGTCAATATGATGTTCTTAGATCTTATCGAAAAGAATGGTGAAGCATACGTAGATGACATGTTGGTTAAGTCAAAGGCAGTATCAAGTCATGTGCAAGACCTAAAAGAAGTATTTGAAGTCTTAAGGAAATATAATATGAAGCTGAATCCGTTGAAATTCACTTTGCTTTTCGATCAGGTAAATTCTTAGGGTACATATTAAGTGCACGTGGCATTAAAGAAAACCGAAAGAAGATCGAAGCCATAAGAAAGATGGTAATCCTAAAAAAGCTAAAGGATCTCATTAGCTTAGATGTCAGGGTGGCAACACTAAGTAGGATCATCTTAAAAGCAATTGACGATGCATAAAATTCTTTGATCGGATAAAAAGGGACAAAGTTTCGAATAAACTGAGAAGTGCATGACCGCATTCCAAAATTTGAAAGAACATTTGGTCAACACTCTCATTTTATCTAAACTAGTAACAGGTGAGGACATATATGTATATTTAGCTGCAAATGATAAAGCTTTTAGTGCAGAAGTGATTCGAGAAGACGAAGGGACCTAAAGGCCCATATACTTCACCTGCAAGCGTTTGCCAAGAGCAAAATTAAATCAATTAGTCGTTGAGAAGCTAACCCGCTTCTCATGAAAAGTAAGTTGCAACCTTATTCCAAGCACATCCCATCAAAATCCTCACAGATAAACCTTTAAGGAAAATACTATAGAAGCTAGAGACATCAGGCGGCCTATTAAAATAGGCAATGGAGCTTGGTCGTTATGACATCATTTACGACCCAAGAAAAGCGATCAAGGTACAAGCAATAGCAGACTTCATCGCAGAATGCACACTTCAAATTGAGTCCTAACCAAAGGAAGAAGCGATAAACCCATATTATAGCAATTGTTTGTAGATGGAACTTCAAATGAATAAGGGGCAGGAATTAGATTCCACCCATATTATAGCAATTATTAAATAAGAAAAAAATAGTATGGGCCGGTGTAGCTTAGGTCTAAAGTGACCAAGAATGTAGCAGAATATTAAGCACTCCTTGCAAGCTTGCGAATAGATTAGGTAATGAAGGTAACCCATATAAAAGTTTACGGTGATAGCCAGTTAGTTGTAAATCAAGTGCAGGGAAATTACCAAGTAAAATAGCAAACCTTAGCCAAGTATGTGAAATTTTCTAAGAAATTGCTGGAGTAGTTTGAATAATTTGGTATAGAATAGATTCCACATGAGAACAATTCTTCCATCGATTCACTAGATAAGTTTGCGAGCACCAAAGTGCCAAATGAAATGAAGGCTTTTCTGATAGGACATCAGACAAAGCCATGCATGACAGAGGCTAATCAAATACTAGTCCAAACTCATGCTCAATGAGCATCGATATAGGGGTCCCAAGACCAGGAAACTGAGGGCATCCCTCAATTGAACCTTCACTTTAGCAAACCGAAGAGAATACTTGGATGCACATCATAAAAAAATTCCAACTTAATAGAACCCTACCCGAAAGCAAAATAACGCCCGATAAATAAGTTATCAAACTCCGTAATACTCATTCTTTAATGGAATATTATAAAAAATACGATATCCCATCCCTTATCTTAGACGCGTTTTCAATGAAGAGGGAATGCGAGTTACAAGAGAAGTACATGAATGCAACGATTCATATTTTACACATCAATGGTTTGCATGATATTTTTAATTTATTCATATGAGGTCGTACATTTTTGTAATTTTAGGATATGATTCTTAAGGAGAGTCTAAACACTAATTAATTTTTCTAAATTTCCGTGTGACCATTTTAACCTGTAAGTGGTTGTTTGGGCTGTAAATTTTGACAGAAGTCAAATTAGGGTATCAAACTAGTTACATTACTTTAGGATGATGATTTTCCTTTCTGTGGCATGGTCATAGTAGAAAAACCAACTTACAATTAGAAAGTTATGCATATTTTAAGTTTTTAAAGCTATTGGCCAGGATTAGTATGTAATTAATTAAGCCCATTAATGAGCCCATTAGTCCAAATAGAAAGCACTATAAATAGATGGATGAAAATTCAAATTAAATTTTTTTTCCTTTTATTTTAAATTAGGTCTAATCCCTAATTAGCCCTAATCCATTCTAATTTCATTCAAAATCACCCACATTGCTCCCTAAATCAAACTAGATTGTTGCCTAGATATTGAATCCACAATTAGAAGCTAGGGATTATCAAATTTCTTGATTTGGAGTGCTCTTCTTCGCTATCCTGATTAGCTCTATGTAAAAATTGGTTGAATTTGGTAATTGGTGAATGGTTTATGCCTTCTCACTATGTTATACATCTTTATATGATAGAATTATAGGATTTAACATGTTTTAAATTGATTTTTGGTCATAAAAATCTTTTCTAATTTTAACGACATGATTAATTGGATTAAATTTTTTGTTAGTTTATGTTAGGATGATATGATTCGATGTTGTTTGCTAATGTTGTGATTGGATAGGAAGTAAGGTCGAAGAATTGAGCAAATTGGAAGTAAAGTTGGTCGGGATTGAACGAAACTTGGTAGGTAGGATTTAGAGTATGGAAGGAGGCTATGTGATAGCTTATACCATGATTGGATGCAAAGTGATAGGTCGGTACTGAGTTATGTGGATAGGTCGGACCAGAGTTATGGTGATAGCTCGTGAGTTATGGTCGACATGATGGCGTAGAAGGATATGGCTAATAGTGGTTGTCTATGGCAAGGTTCTAGAAGATTAGCTAATTGCTTGAGTTTATGATAAGTTATTAATGTAGGTTGGGCAATGAATTATGCCTATGACTCAGCACCGAGTTAAGGGTAAAGAGGCCATGACTTAGTGGTTGACATGGATGAGTAGAGCTTGGCTAGAGGAGATGTTCCATATCATGTTGTAGGATATTTGGCTAAGGGTTGGATGCTATAATGAGTTATCTCATGAACTAGAATATATAGCTTTAGATTTGGGGCCAAGTTATTAAGGAGGGATGAGTGGGGATCTAAAGCACTTGAAGAAGAGTACTAGAGGCATGTAATAAAATTTGGCATCTAGTTGGCTAAGTGTATAACTTGGCATCGAGTTATGTCTATAACTTAGTACCAAGCTATTAGGGTGCAAGACTGAAAGGTTAAACTTCTGGGGATTGATGTAGAGATTCTATAGATCGCATTGGAGGTATTGCATCGTTCATACCAGGTGTGATGATAATATAACAGCATGATGAAAAGCTATGGTCTTCGGATGTTGGCTCGTGTTGGGAGTAGATTCCGAAGATGGTGGCTTGTAAAGGAGGGAGCCATATGATTAGGGAACGTTGAAGTGTTCCTTCTGAATAGTGGAAATTGGATTGAGCAAGAAGGGCTCGGTATCCAAAAAGGAGCAAAGGTAGGCGTGTCTATATGTGCTAATGAATTGTTAATGACTCGAAGAGATTTCAGTTCACCCCAAAACATGGCCATTACAAGTGGGGACTCCCAAGGGTCAATTGAGGGACCTGTATATCCTGGACTTGTGGTTTTGGGTCCAATGTCTAGCTTTGGGCTACAGGATAAAAGAGTACAATGGAAAATCAGGATTTCCATTAGTCCTTGGCTTGGGGGTCATACGAGTTATCATATATTCAAAGCATAAGGAGTGATAGTTAGGATTATTGATGGATGCTTTGGTTGTTTCATTTAGTAGGCTATCACTCATAGGTACCAAGGGATGTAGGTATTGGAGATAGGAATACCTAGAAGATGGATGTCCTTTAATTGGTTGGTGGCTTATCATTATGGTATTGTAGAGTAGCGTATTGTAGTGTTATATGCTGACTCTTTGGTTGTAGGGACAGGTCTAGTATGGTTCGTGTACTCTTTTTCCTTACCATATTTATATGTATAGTATTTTTACACTCATTTACTTGATGATTATCTTAGATTAACTGGACATGGACAACGCACTATTTATATACTAATGTTGCTGGTGGTATAGGGTGGTCGTCATATTTGGTATCAAAGCTTTGGTTACACAATTAACTGAAGTTTGTACCATGATCCAATAGAGATAAGGAAAGTGTTATCACCTAAAACTGGATCGAGAGTGTGTGTGTACTTGAGAGAGTGCATATCTATTATAAGTTTGGTTATCAAAACTATATAGTAATATATTATATTATATAAGTCGCATGCACATAGCATTATAGACATAATTTTCTTTATAAGAGACTGGTCATTCTACTTATAGATAATAATGAGTCGGCATATAAGGAATACTATGAGATCTGTTTAAGTATTTGAAGAAGAAGCATGACTAGGAGCTGCTACATCTGATTTCCAAGCTATATTCAATGCTATGATGGCGACGATGATGAGGAATGTTCTTGGTATAGCTGTTGATGGAGGTGCTCGTGCAAGTGCTTAGGATTGATTTTGCTAAGTTGAGTTACTCTACTTTAGAAGGAAGCCAATTTGTGGAATTAAATCGGCCATAGAAGTGTAAAATTGGATTGATACTTGTGAACGCATCTTTAGTGATATGGAAGTGGATGATATTATAAAGAGAAAGTTGGCTTTTAGACGGCTTCAGGGGCTGGCCATGAATTAGAGGGCCAACGTGGCTATTGCTGCAACTGACGATCAGTTCAGGTGGGAATGGATTAAGGCAAGGTTTGAAGAAGGATGGCCTGAAAATGGTGAAGGATAAGCAGGTTGTGAAGGCCTATGCTTTGGATGCGGTCTCGACTTCATCGAGTTCTCCCTCGATGAAGGAGAAGGGAAAGGGAATCATTGTTAAGTGACCTGGTTAACAGAATGGTATTGGGACCTAAAATAGTTGACCAACTCTTAATCATGACAAACCCTGTTGGAGGCTCTACTAGTCTTTGCATGGTTTTTCGTAGCCTAGTGTTATCGAGTCATGGATGGTCCATTGTTTATGATTGCTTCATTTTGAGTTTTGTTTAGTTTGGGATTATCTTGGGAGTGGACTGCCTTACGAAGTATGTGCGATTGTGAATTGTGAGAAGTTATTGGTGATAATCGGGGATGTGGATGAGCGGACGGTAGTGGTTGGCTGCATACCAAAGGATGAGGTGATTGTTAGCTTTCTATGTTCGCTTAAGGGTCAATATGAGGGATTTTCTTCAGTGCCTATCACTAGAGAGTATCCGACTGTTATTTAGGAAGTGACGAGAATGTTGTCGCATAGAGAGATCGAGTTTCAAATAGACCCGATGAAGGAAGCCAAACCAATAGTTATGCCTTTGAGGTGTATGGAACCTAGAGAGAAAATGGAATTGGAGGCGCAAGTGAATGACCTGTTAAGGAAAGGGTTCATTCTAAGGAGTATATCTGAGTAGGGTGCACCTATAGCATTCGCAATGAAGGTGGATGGCTCTTTGAGGTTGTGTGTGCATTATCGTGGGCTGAATAAGTGACAAAGTAAAATAAGTATATACTCCTATGTATCGATGACTTTTTTGATCTAGAGCAGGGGGCAAAGGTGTTCTTCCAAATGGATTAGGTGATGAGATTTCACCAGTTGAGAGTAGCAACAGAGAGTTTTCCTATTATTGAATATTGTACACCATCAGGTTTTTATGAATGGTTGATGATGCCATTCAGGTTGACCAACACTTCGACATACTTTGTGGATCTTATGAATCAGGTTTTCAGAGACCACTTGAATAAGTCTATGCTTGCATTCATGGATGGTATTATGCTCTACTCTATAGCTAAAGAGGTGCACAAGACAGACTTGAGGATTGTGCTAGAGATAATGAGGAAGCACAAATTGAGAGCGAAGTTCTCTAAGTGTCACTTCTAGAGAGAAGTGTGATTCATGGGTGATGTTGTTTCGAGACCAGGTACAGCAGTGGATCTTACGAAGGTAGCAACAGTCGAAGGTTACAGCCAGCCCAACAATGCTAAAGATGTGAGAAGTTTCCTAGGTTGGCGAGATTTTGTAGATGCTTCATAAAGGATTTCCCGAAGGTAGCAGTACCGTTAACGAATTTGACAAAAAAAGAATTAGACTTTCGTATAGGATGCAAAATGTGAGCATGATTTGTGAGTCTGGAAGAGAGGTCGATGAATGCATCAGCGTTGACCATTCCAAGTGGAAATGAAGAGTTGATAGTATACACTGATGGTTGTGGTCTTGGATTGGGTGCGATGTTAATGCAGAAAGGGAAAGTTGTTGATTACGCTAGTCGATAGCTGAAACCGCATGAAAGGAAATATCTGACTCATGATTTGAGATTTGTGGCAATTGTTTTTGCTTTGAGATGCAGAGGTATTATTTGCTAGGAGAAAAGTTTAACCTGTTTAAGGACCACGAATCCTTGAAGCACCTTTTCTCTTAGAAGGATCTCAACCTTCGATAGCAATGGTGGTTGGAATTCTTGGCCTCTTATGATTTTAGTATTTCCTATTCTCAGGAAAAGGGAATGAAGTAGCTATTGCATTAAGTAGAAGACATGCTTAGTTGGAAGAAATTTAATTGAATAGAAGTGGATGGAATAAATTATTGGACTTGATTTCAGGCCTCACTGCGAGATAGAAGATAAAATGTTGGCAACCTTATCAATCAGACCTACTTTGGTTCAACGGATAGGTACTTGTCAGAAGTGGGATGCTAGGCTTGGTACTTTAGTTGGAAGCGAGGTCGATGAATGCATCAGTGTTGCCCATTCCATCTGAAAATGAAGAGTTTATAGTGTACACCAATGCTTGTAGTACTGGATTGGGTGTGATGTTTATGTAGAATAGGAAAGTTGTAGCTTACGCTAGTCGATAGCTGAAATCGCATGAAAGGAATTATTCGACTCATGATTTGGAATTTGCAACAATTATTTTTGCGTTGAAGATGCAGCGAAACTATTTTTTCGAAGAAAGGTTTGGGCTGTTTACGGTACACGAATCCTTGAAGTACCTTTTCTCTCAGAAGGATATCAACCTTCGATAGCAATGGTGGTTGGAATTCTTGGCCTCTTAAAGTGTTTCTTGCTCTCCAGGAAAAGGGAATGCAGTTGTCAATGCATTGAGTAGAAGACATGCTTGGTTCGAAGCAATGTTCTTGAATATAAGTAGATGGAATATATTGTTGGATTTGATTTTAGGCCTTATTGCGATCTAGAACCTAAAATGTTAGCAAGTTTATCGATTAAACCTAATTTGATTGAAAGGATCGGTACTTGTCGGAAGTGGGATACTAGGCTGGAGGGATTATAGCTAAGATAAAG
The DNA here is from genome assembly GCA_030765085.1 of Allium cepa. Classification (NCBI taxonomy): domain Eukaryota; kingdom Viridiplantae; phylum Streptophyta; class Magnoliopsida; order Asparagales; family Amaryllidaceae; genus Allium; species Allium cepa. The sequence continues at coordinate 79,951,389 of CM060946.1, forward strand.
AAAGGAGTAGAATAAGAAGATATAAAGTAGATGAATTCGACCGAAAAAGTTGGTTTTGTAAAGATGGGAAATTGTTCTTTCCAATGTTGATGGATTGAGAGATGAAGTGCTAAGAGAGTGTCATCATTCTAGATTGACTATTTATCCTGGTGGTACGAAGATGTAACGAAATATGAAGTGAACATACTATTGGAAAGGTATGAAGAGTGATGTTGGGGCACTTATCTCCAAGTGTATGTACTGCCAGTTGGTAAAGGCAGAGCATAAGAAACTAGTGGATTGTTGCAACCAACAGAGATTCTTGAATGAAAATGGGAGCAAGCCTCGATGAATTTTATTGATGGATTGCCATGGTCTCACGCAGCGTATGATGCATTTGGGTAATAGTAAATCAGTTGACCAAGAGTGTAAGATTTATACGCATCAAGTCAAGTAGAACGACATCCAAGTTGGCAATGTTGTATGTAAAGTGGATAATAAGATTACATGGTGTGTCGAAGAGCATTGTGAGCGATCGAGATCCGTTGTTCACCAGTGGGCTTTGAAAGAGCTTACAAGAGGTGTTAGGGACAGAGCTGCATCTTTGTATTGCTTATCACGTACAAATGGTTGAGCAGACCGAAAGAGTAAATCGTATATTGGAATATCTTTTACGAGCATGTAGTATGGACTACGGTCGATCATGGGATGATCATTTGCATTTGGTAGAGTTTTCATACAATAATCGTTATCAATCAAGTATTGGTATGGCTCTATGTAAAGCATTGTATGGTCGAACATGTAATTCTCCTTCACGTTGGTAGGAAGTGGATGAGAAACCAATACTTGGGCTAGATATGATTAAAAGGACTTCAGAGAAGACCGAGGTCATTCAGCAACGAATGAAAGTGGCTAAGGATCGACAAAAAAGATATACGGATAATAGATGAAGATATTTAGGGTTTTCTGTCAAAGATATGGTTTTTTTAAAGGTTTCACCTCTGAGGAATGTAGTTTGATTCAGTAGAAAGGTGAAGTTGGTACCAAGATGCATAGGTGCTTTTCTAATAGTCAAGAAAATCAAAAGGCTAGCATATAGGGTCAACTTACCTCGGAAGATGGCGAGCATGCTTAACGTTTTCATGTCTGTTTTCTATGGAAGTTTGTGCACTATTCAGGCATGATGATCACATCATATCAACTAGTAGATGTTGAGGTAGAACCAGAAGTTTCTATACCTCGTAGGCCACTTCGTATTGTTGGGTACGATACAAAATAGCTTAAGAGAAAGACGATGAAGCTAGTGAAAGTACAATAGAGCGGAAGTGATGATGATTGTATATGGAAGACTGAGGGGAGCATGATGACTACGTTTCTGGAGCTCTTTGAATGGTGAGATCCATTTTTTATCTTATTTACTTTCGCCATTATATGTTACATTAGACAGGTTAGTCTACCACATGCTAGGGTAAGTCAGATATACTATTAATTGCATAACTACTTGTTTGATATGTGTAATGGTCGCTTATGTTTGGTAGGCATGCGGGATGACAAAAGTTGCTTATACTATGGCTTGTTCAGGAACCTCGAGGGAGAAATTTCTAAAGTGGGAGAAGGTAACAACCCGTGTTTTGCATATTAGAACATCATAAAATATTTTTATTTTTTCCCGTGAGGCCATATGATTCTATTATTTTGGAATATAAATTTTAGGGAAATTTTACACACCGATGATTTTTCCTAATTTCTATATGACCATTTTGACCCTGAAAATCTTGTATAGGTTATAACTTTTAATAGTTGTCGAATTACGGTCTCAAACCTGTTCCATTGCTTCAGGCTGATGGATTCCATTCTGTAGAGTGGTTGTAATAGAAATATGAACATACAGTTAGAAAGCTCTACATGTATTAAGGTTTTAATGCTGCTAGCTTGGATTGGTGTATGATTAATTAATCTTATTAGTAAGCCCATTAGTCTAATTAGAGAGCACTATAAATATAGGGCCGAAGAGTCAAATTAATTTTTTTTTCCTCTCATTCTAAATCAGGTTTAAACCCTAATTAGTCCTAGATCCATCCTGATTACATCCAAAATCACTCAAATTATTCTTTAAATCAAACTAGATTGCAGATTAAAGATTGAATCCTCAATTAGAAGCTAGGAATCATCAAATTTCTTGATTTGGATTGCTTTTCTTTGGGGTTTAGATTAGATCTACGTATAAATAGATTGAATTTGGTAATTGGTGAGTGGTTTATGTCTTTTCACCATGCTATACATGTTTATATCGTTCAATATTTTTAAATCGATTATTAGCCATAAAAACTTTTTCTAACTTTAGTGACAAGTTAATCCATGCATACGATATATATTGATTAGAAATCACCTTGATTTATGTTCATATATTCATGCTATATGTTGATCTATGTTAGAAATTGCCTAGTTGATCTTTTTGATGAATTGCAAGTTTGATTGGATGAAATTGCTTGTTATTCTATGTTTGGATGATATGATATGATATTGTTTGCTAGTATTGTGATTGCACAGAAAGTTAGGTTGGAGAATTGAGCAAATTGGAGAAAAACATGGTCAGAATTGGACGAAACTGGGCAGATAGGATCTGGACCACGGTAGGACGTTATAGGATTACTCGTACCTTGATTGGATGCAAAGTGATAGGTCAGTATGAGTTAAGGGGATAGGTCAGACCCAAGTTTTGGTGGTAGCTTGTGAGTTATGGTGGCAAGGTTCTGGAAGATTGGTTAAGTTCTTAAGTTTACAATGAGTTATCAAGATAGGTTGGGTGGCCAGTTAAGCCTATAACTTAGCATCGAGTTAAGGAAAAGTTGTTATGACTCGGTGGTTGACATGGATGGGTTGAGCTTGGCTAGAGGAGATGTTCCATATCATGGTTCTAGCTATTTGGCTACAGGTCAGAAGTTATACAAGTTACCTCCAGAACTAAAAGATGAGGCTTTAGATTGGGGTCGAGATATCAAGAAGGGAAGAGTCAGGGTCTAAAGCACTTGAAGAATTATACTGGAGTCATGGAAGAAAACTTGGCATCTAGTTAGCTAAGTATATTCGGCACCAATTATGCCTATAACTCAATGCTGAGTTATCAGGGTGAATGAGTGGAAGGTAGAACTTACGAGACTGATATAGAGCTTTTAAGATCATGCTGGAAGTGTTGGCTCGTTCATATCAGGTTGGATAACGATATAACAACATGATGAAAAACTATGGTGTTCGGATGTTGGCTCATGTTGGGAGTAGGCTCCGAAGATGGTGGCTCGTAAAGGAGGAAGTTGTATGATCGGGGAACGTTAAAGGGTTCCTCATGAATAATGGAAAATAGATTGAGAAAAAAAGGCTCGATATACAAAAAGGAACAAAGGTGGACTCCGATATATGTGCTAAGGAATCGTTGATGACTCGAAGAATTTTCAGTTACACTCGAAATAGGGGTACTGTAAGTGAGGATGCCCATGGGTTAATTGAGGGACCTGTATACCCTAGACCTATGGCTTTAGGTCAAGTGTCCTACTTTGATCTACGAGACACATATCCGACTTTGGGCTACCAGATACGAAAATACAACAGAGAACTAGGATTTTCATTAGTCTTTGGCTTGGGGGTCATACGAGTTATCATATATTTAGAGCATAAGGAGTGATAGTTAGGATTGTTGATGGATGCTTTTGGTTGTTTTCTTTAGTAGGCTATCACTTATAGGTAACGAAGGAAGTAGGTATTGGAGATAGAAATACCTACAACACCGATATCCTTTATTACCTTTGTGGTTCATCTTTATGGTATTATAGACTAGCATATTTTAATGTTATGTGCTAACGCTTTGGTTGCAGTGACAGGTTTGGTATGGTTCGTGTACTCTTTATTCCTTAACATAGTTACATATATAGTATTTTGAGACTCATTACGGCTATCACCAAACTGTTGTCTGACCTAAATTTTTTGCTTTTTTTATTATCTTGGGTACTCTTAAATGAGTAGACTACATAACAAGCCTAGTTGATGTAGTAGCTGTTTGGTGGATGAGCTGGATGGAGCTATCTCGTATTATATACATATGTGGAGTCTATGCTTATTCCATTGTGCTGCATTAGGGGAGCTTTAGTAGTGACTACTTAATATTTTTATTTGAGATAGTTGTTTAGTTTGTTTCTGTTGTATAAACTCTACTATTTGTGTATAACTTCATGGATATTATACTCTAATAATTTGTTCACATAGTCATTACTATCTCGTTTGTTACATCAATGATATTATATTTTATCCATGCACTATGAGATATGATAGGTTATATGCTACATTGGTTTATTACAATCCTGATGACCATCCTATATCAGCCAGGCACGGACAGTTCACTATTTATATAATAATGGTCCCGGTAATATAGGGCGGTCGTCGCAATGGAAGGCAATGCGGGGACCATTCTGGTGGAGCCAAGTTAGCAAAGCAGGTACTAAAACATGGTTATTATTGGCATACAACACTCTAGGCTGCAAGGGAATCTATGAGAATATGCGATAGATATTAGAGATTCACAAGTATCCCTAGACAACCATCCTATGAGCTCCTCCCAATAGGAAGCCCATGGACTTTTGATATATGGGACATAGACTTAATAGGTCCACTTCCTATGTCGAAGGGAGGATAAAATTTGCAATAGTGGCAATAGACTACTTCACTAAATGGGTGGAGGCAGAGCCCTTATGTGACGACCCGGAATTTTAGATATTTGAAATTGGAATATTTAATTAATTTAGTATTTGAAAGTTAGTTTAACTTGAATTTCAAATATCACTATTTATTTAGCAATTAAATAATTGAATTTAATAATTGGAAATTGGATAAAATAGTGAATCTTGGTTTTTAAGCTTGTTAAAAATATTTCAACGGCTTATAAAATTTATATTTATAATATTGAAGATGATAGAAGTTTTAAAATTGAATTTAAAAGTGTTTTGTTCAGTTTTAAAAATATATCGTTTAAATCGATATTTAAAATAGCCATCTGAGGCACAGTCCCGGAATTCAACGAAACCAGTTCCATTGGATCCGTAATAGTGTATTATTATCGGATTCCAAATTTTGCAGTGTTTGGACTTGTCGTGAGGTCGTACGACATATAAACGCGCTGAAATCTATATCGGTAGTTTAATATAATAACTGCGTCCAAAAAGCTATCTTCTTCATACGACTGATTTAGGACTCGAAACCTTTTGCATTGCGTTTGAAATAGGTGTATAACATTATAAACGCCTGGCGGCATGCCTCGATAGGAGATCAAGATTGTGAGTTGCAAATATCGAGACGATTTAAATTTAAATATAATATAATGTCCAGTCAAAACCCTTTCACGTCAATTTTTTCCCTCATATCAGCATACTAAACATCACCATGTGGCACTTTAAACCTGAAACACGCTACACCATAATCACATGCGTCAGTACTTCCCCTATTTTCTTTTAAATTGCCATCTTCATCTTACCTGACTTGAGAAGTGGTAATCAAATGGAAAATGGCCAAAACCCCAAATTCGAAGAAAAAATATACAGAACCAAAAAAATTGAGCTGCCTCATTTTATAAATTATTCGCATATCCCTTTCTTCCTTAAAAATTAAATAATGGCTAAAATAAAAAACCCAGCTTTTCTTTCGAAATCACATCAACGAAAAATAAAAAGAGAAGAGAGAAATGTGACTTTGCCACGATCGAATTTGATTCGAGTTCCAAGTCTCGTTGAAGGATCGCGTACGACACCAGTAGTGCATCCGAGAAAGGGAAGAGGCAAGGTTCGATATTGCGGCCATGGGATGTTCGGCCGGAGATGATCTCGCGATGGTCACTGGAAGGAGGGTTCAAGATCTACGAGCGTTTCGTGATTCATATGAGTCGAGGCTGCGTTGGAGTTGGGGTACGACGTCAGTGGGTTGTGGTGGCACCAAGATCGAGGGTTAGCATGGTGAGTCTGGGAGGTATTTTTATTTATATATTTATATATATACATATGTATGGAAAACCTATTTTCTAGAGAAGTGTGTGTATATATATAGATTTATCTTTATATATATGAGTGTATATAGATAAACAACAGAAATATTTTTCTAAGTTGCCTGTTCTAAATTTAAAAGTATATGTGGCAACAGGAAATAACTATATATAGATAAGTTTGAAAAAATAAATAAACAGGAATTTAAAATGTTGAAAGTTTATATATGAAAATTGGATTTTAAAACCTATATGGATTATTTTTCATATACAGTTGAAAATGAAGAAAAGTAAGATTCAATTTACTAGGCTATGTTAAAAATAATTTATTAAGGTGTTTAATTTATTTAATTAACTTATTTGAGTAGTTTAGAAATTGTTAAAGGAAGATTAATTAAAACTAAAATATTATTTAGTTAAATTTATTAAATGAAATTAATTGTTCGATTTGTTCAAATGTTAATAAACCATAAAATGTTTATTCAAGGCCTGAAATGTGGAGAAAACAAGCCGATTGGATTGGATTTGCAAACTAAAGGGGGCATAGGTGAGTTAATCTCACTCAATTGGATTACTTTTTAAATTGTGGAAATTAGCCCCAAGGGTCTCTTTAGTAAGTGCAATTAGTTTATAGGACACAAAACTTAAACAATTATTTTTAAGGACAAAACGCAAAATAATTAGTTTCTAAGGCCCAAAAACCTATGAAATCATGTCCTTGAAAGTAATTGGACTACCGACTTTGTCCTTAAAAGTAATTATTTTGTTGACTTTGGCCTTGAAATTAATTTTTGTGGATGTGTCCTAGAAACTAATTGGACTGCAAAGTTTGTCCTTCTGGTGAAATGCCTCTTTTAAATTTAAATAGTTAAATTTAAATTATTGGTTTTTGCTTGAATTGATATTTATTATTAGCTTGGATGTGATATGTTACATATACATATAAATATATTGGAGTGAGTGATTTCGCACATTATATAGCAGATGAGACCCTATGCATCCCGCGTAATAGCGGATAACCCTTTATACCGCGATACCCCCCTGGAAGTGGGATTGGTATTTTATATTGTGTTAATGTCTGTGGATGCAGGGAAACACGTTGGAGGGATCCAACTGGATTCCTCAAAACATTGAATTTATTTTATATTCAGCAATGTGATTTATTTGATGATCTGTGATAGATTATACTGATTATATTGGAGATTGAAATTATTGAATGCTATGCTTGGTTGAATATATATGGGTATTTTGAGAAATGGAAAAATGTATATACTAAGTTTGGATATTTTTAAAGGAAATGAAAAGAAATTCTTAAGTAAATAATTATTGGAAATTAGATAAATCGAGTAATAAATTTTAAAGGAAATTTAAAACCAGGAAATCGGTTTGAAATTGATTTAGTGTTTTAGAAACTATGATTTAAAGGAAAATGAGAAATGAGAATTTGTAAACTGGTTTATAAATAAAGTGGAATATTTATCAGTGGATAAATTTAGAAGTATAGATTTTGGTGGAATTTATAAGAAAAGGTGCAATTCAGTTTAAAAATAAAAAGGTGATTTCACTTTTAAAAGTTAAAATGTATAATTTTCCTGGGAAACTAAGTATATTTTCAAAGAAAAGATTCAAAGTATAAAATATAAGTTTAACAATGTTTTTAAAGAATGCTTTGGAAAACTTATTATTTTAATTATTTTTAAGTAAAAAGCAAATATTTAAGTTAATTATGGTAGTTAATTATTTTTAAAAAGGTAAATTAGTATTATGATTTTTTTAAAAGGAAATTTTAACACAAATATTTGATATAATAACTTTATTTTAAAAGGGAAATTTTGGTTTAAGTTATGCTCGGAAACTCTTATAGAATTTCTTAAGTATTATTTTTGTTTAAGTAATTTTAGTAGCCTTAGTGTAAATAATTTAAGTATATATTTTTGAAAGTGATTATAAGACATGGAAATGTATTTTAAAAATAAAAAGTGGGTTTTAAAGTGTTGAAAGAAATTTACCGAATTGAGACACAAATTAAATCGGGATAAATCGAGAAGGATTTATTAACTGATTAATTGGACTATTTTGGAATGAAAGTGTATTTTCCTAAAAAGCCAAGTATGTTTTCAATGCAGATTTTAAAATATAAGTTAAAGGTTTTAAAGTGGTTTCAAAAGCATGTTTTTGAAGAAATTATTATTTAGTGGTTAAAATTTTTAAAAGTAAATATTTATTAAATTAATTATATAAGTAAATTATTTTAAAGGTTTGACTGGCATTATGATTTAAAAGATAATTATTTAATATTTATACCTTAGAGAATAACTTTTAATTTAAAATTTGCTTTGGCTTAAGTTTTACTTGAGAAATTATTATAAAATTTCATAACTGGTATTTTAAATAAAGTATTTTAAGTAGTTTTTATTTTAAAGGTTTTAAAGTATATATTTTTGGATAAACTGGTTCAAATTATTTTAAATTTTAAGTATTAAGACTTGGTGATTTTCTGTGGAAATAAAAAAACTGGGCGGGAATTTATTTCCGCGAGAGAAAAAGTGATTTGAAAACTATTTTCAAAAGGATTGAAGTGCGGGAAAATATCTTGTGATGATATTTTGAAATAAATAATTTGGGAAATTATTAAGGCTTGATGGTTGTTTGTGGATGTTATATGATAGTTAAATAACCGACTATCACTATAGGTTAATGCGCTGATCGTTTCGAAGAGACCGGGATCGTGATTAATTTCTCGAAAACCACTTCGATCCGGTTTGAACATTTTCATGAGGAAGACAAGAGATTGGAGTCGAAGATGGAGCAGTGAAGTGCAAGGGCTAATCGCCACTAATCCTGAGGGTGATTCCAAAATGGATGTAGTAAGAATAGTGCCTTCGATTCCATTCGGGCCTGGAACAGGCTTGTATAGATGAATGCTATCAGACCATCGTTAGGAGGACGATGAGCATTCTAAGTGAATGTGTGCTAAAAAGGTAACGCATAGCCTCGAACCTCATCAACCGGGAATGGCTAAAATAGGGGAGGTGCAGCAAGGCTAAGTGGCTAACAACCAATTAAGGTAAGATCATCCCTGTCTAGATGTCCCTTTTTATTCGGCTATGTAGGCGGTTGCTAATTCCAACCACGGGGTGATCTTATTCGGACTATCCAGTAAGGGGTAGCTTCGGTCTTGTGTTGCAAGGGATCGGGTGGATCCTCGGTATGCTGATCTAGACCAGGTACTTTGACGGGCGATACCCCAATAGCCCTACCATTGTATGCAATCCAATCTCCAATAAGCACCTGTACGGATTTGATTGTGCCCAATTATTACTAAAACGTGAGATGCAAGCATTTCAGCTAGATTCTATTTCACTTTTCTATAGACACTATTTTAATATCAGATGAATTTGATAAAAATGTTATGGTCATTGTAAGGTAAAAACCCGGCATGTTTATTTGTGGCGTGGTCTTACGAGATAACTTTGATTTCAAAAGGATTTTGAAAACTTCAATAATCCAATTGAGTGTGTTTTCTCACATTGGTTTTTCAGACAGACTCGGATGTTATTTCACTATAATGCTCGGGTCAGACCGAGTATTATAGAATACTTGAAAGGATGTTGTGGAGCTCAAGAGACGAGCTGGATGGTGAGACGTACCAAACGTATTTGATGTATATTCTACCGTGTATGATTAATTGCATATCTATTTTTGTGAGGACAGGTTATGATAACTCTCCAGTTGTGTGCTATGAATTTTGTTGTACCCTGATGATGTAATGTATAAAACAGATATAGTTCTTTTTGTTTAAAGATCAGTCATTTATCTATTATATATTGTTCCGCTGAGATTACGAGATTCTGATATTGTTTTTTGTTTCTTCTTCTACCTCCTTTTTCTTTCCCTACGTTCTAGTTTTCCGGCATTCGATTGTTCGGAATTTAATACAACGAACGTATTGATGTCGATTGTCAAGCGTCGATAAATCAGGTCATTACACCTTAGCTATAATCATCGCAAAGAAGATAGTCACATTTGTGGTAAGAAACACAATCATCGGGTTCAAAATCCCCCATAAGAAAATTTTGACAATGGAACTCAGCTTGAAAGCAAAGAATTCACAGAACTCTGTGAAAAGAACGAAAAAAATCAAATGTTGTTCCTCTGTTGCACACCCACAAGCAATTGGACAAGTCAAAGCAGTAACAAGAATATCAAGAAACTACTTAAGAAAACACTGCATAAAGCAAAAGGAAAGTGGGAAGATGAATTACCTTTAGTACTATGGGCCTGTAGGACTTCAACTATATCTCCAACTAGGCATGCCCTTTTCTCATTAACCTATGGATGTGAGGCCATGCTCCCTGTTGATGTAGAGGACCCCTCACATAGAAGAATAGAAAACTAAATGAAGCTTCTCTTGACCTTAAGAAAAAAGAGACGAGGCGACAATAGTACCCGCAGCATACCAACAAAGAAAGGCAAGAAATTACAACATGAGATTCAAAGAAAGAAACTTTTGCAAAGGATATTCGGTACTACGAAGGGTAATGGCCAACACCAAGACCCAGTAGATGGAACTTTGGGGCGAAATTGGAAAGGCCTATTAGTTATAGCAGAAGTTCTGGCCAATGGCATGTACCGACTACCTGATGGAAACTTTCTTCCAAGAACATGTAACTCAAAGCACCTCATACCCTATTTTGTACGATCTGTACTACTTATGTAATAAACATTGTAATTGTTATAAAAAACAATAATACAATGAACTAGATGTAAGAATATTGGACGACCCAAACCAGTACAAAAATCTCTATGCTAATTTCTTTGGCATGACTAAATAATCACAATAGATGTAAGGATATTATACGGCCCAAACTAGCTATCGAAACAATACTGCATAAACCACATCCCTAGATTTTTCAGCAAAATAACTAAACTAGATGTGGGGATATTAGAAAGCCCAAACCAGTTAATTCTGTTAACTTAGCCATGCTGAACGTAAGGATATCAGACAGCTTAAACTAGTACAAAAAACCATGCACATAAATTGATAAGGCTGTGAATACAGGACCTAACTTTACAGTCAAAACAACAGTCCACCAAATAATAGGGTAGACTGTGCTAAGCACATGATAGGGTTTGAACACTAGAAACAACACTCAAGAAGTGTGAACTACGTAGACAAAAAATTCAAATATGGCAAGGAAGAAGCAACTCATGGGACACGCAAAAATTACCTAAAACGATGCGGTTCTAGAAATTATATAAAGCTTGCTAGGTAAACATCAAGGAATAAGGATTTTCGTATATTTATTTCATCCTACTAATATACACTGAAGATCTACTCATTTTTGCACATCCCATACTTCTACAAACACTTTAAAAGTACAAAAGGAAAATAACAGACTATAATGAACAAAATAACATCATGAATTTGACTTAGATTTAGAGGAAAAGTTGATTAAAATCGTTCTTCAATGATATGGCCTGCAATAGTCGGTTCGAGGCATGAAGGAGAGCTACCCTTAAGTTGGAGAGTAGGTGATGGGCCACTCAATTCAACGATAACAACTGATGAGCAACTGGGGTTAACATGGAAATAAGCGATAAGAGTGTTATAATTAGCATCAGCCCAATCATCGCCGCAATCTTGCGGAACAAATTCACAATTCGCACGATTGTATAGGAAGGTCATATCAAGCCTCGGCCAAAAGCGAATGAAACACCAATTGCACGCTTCACAATAATCTCCCATATACCCCTTCCTACCTTCTTATTCTAAAGCTGCTCCAACAAGGAAGTCCTATATAACCTACCTCAAGAAGTAGCAATAACATCAATGCGAGCCTCAGACTCTAATCTAAAATTTTTGTTTTCAAGACCGTTCACACATCTCATAGCCGTTCCCTGATCCTTTCAATCTTATTCAAAAGCTGACCGCTTATTTTATCAGTTGTTCTAGTGTAAGGACCAAAACGTTCTTGCTTAGAAAAACTATAAGGCGAGGTCCCACTATCGGCAGTCCCTAACCTTATTTTATAGTGATCTTTTAACTTGGAAAATTTGGCCTCATGATAATTTTTCAATTCAACCTTCCATCTAAGAACAACATCAGAGTTTGCCCTAGGTGGAGGAGAAGGAGTCGCACTGAGTTTTGAAACTACACCTTAAGTTAAGGATGTGGAAGGAGCATCCTTAATGCTAATTTTTCTTGCGATTTGCTTATCCAACTCTTCAACTTTACGTTTTTTGGCCTTAATTTCATTCGTACATTCGACTTTGTATACGCCTTTGATGTTCCTTAACAAACTTTCCAATTCTATGACCTTGGTTAATGCAGAATTAAGCTTTCCTTTAAGGGTGGACAACTTCAGATCTCGATCATAAGAAGTAGGCTGAAAATCAAATGAGCCCATACAAAGAAAAATTAAACAGAAGTACACCTAAATAAAGAACATAATTGAAATTCACCAACTTTGCAAAGAAATCTTAATTTACATAGTACATGTATAATCCAGAGAAGGTATCCAATAACATAAGATTACAAGGTTATTCTTAGGTAGAAGTTCTTAAAATACTACACTAATACAACTTAAGGCATACTGACCAAGGGCGGGGTCGAGCTAATGTGGATAGTCTTACGGGGATCATAACAACTACCCAACCAGTGGTCCTTTGATTCTTCCGCAGTCACCCCAAATCCCTCAATATTGGAAAGGAAGCTCACTTTAAGCATAAGTTAGAAGCAGCCAAAGACATCCTTTACGTGTTGCAAATCTACCCATCTTGTTTCTAACTTTCTCTCATCTAAGTTATTATGAGAAGGAGGTTATCCTACCCCAAGTCTCATGTAAAGAATCTTTAAGCTCATAAATCTTAAATACAACTTCCTTTCCCATGTTTTTAAAGTACCAATCAGTCGAGCCTCAGTTTTCTTAGTATTTTTGGCACAATAAAATACCTAAGAACATCAATCCTCCACCCTTCCCTCCGTAGATAGGAAAGCACCTTTGACTCTACCCTCTTGTTTGGCTTATTTGTCAAAGAGATTCACAACCATAGGGGGAGCATGAACCAAATCTGAATTGGATCTCTCTATCATTCTTCCTTCTTCAACACATTCCTTTCTCCTAATTTGGCGTGCAAGTTTAGCAGATAGATCTTCTATGGTCGTATTCAATTTCGCTGTATCTGCTTGATAAACGACACCATGGAGCGCCTCGTCATTTTTTAACGTTGTTGCATTTCATCCAACTTCGATTAGTTGCCACAAACCCTTCGTGTATTTTAACATTATGTTGGTCCAAATGGCTCAGTGCATCTTTCAATCCTTAAGCTTTGCGTAATCTTCCTTTAGGTCTTCCACAAGCCTTTCATTAGCAATTGCAACATGGATATTTTCTCTTCCAAGGCCATAGTAGGATTCAACATTTCAATCTCTAATTAGGCACACTTGCATCAACGGGTCTGTGAATGATAAGGGTGGAAGGAATGTTATATTCGAGGACTTAGTTAAACTCGGATGAAAGGCTATGGGGACTAACCCTGTGGGTAATTATTAAAAATTTGTCTAAATGGAAATCAAAATGTGTAACATCAAAATCAAAATAGGAACATGCGTTATTAACCACATCATTATACAACCAAATCTGACAAAACCATATAAAAATAAAAAAGCTAAGCACAACTCAATATTGATGTAAATTTCTAAGCCTATGTAGGGCTATTGGTCTAGAAAGAACCACTTTCTAGGGTGTGTTTCCATCAACGTTGCACAAAGTCACTGAGTGCCTTCTTTCTTTTACTACTTGATCAATCCTGGAGAGAAATCCTTAGGTTTCGTCCCTTAGTTTTGTAAAAGACTCATCTGATTCTTTTTCACACCTAAGAATAGTAGCAACACTAGGATCAAGATGATATAGGTTTTGATTTTTGAGCCTGTCCTTGCTTTCCTTCAGAAGTTTAGTTAAGTAAACTTCTTTAGAAGACTAAAAACAAACAAAAAAGATAACCCATTCATTCATAAAAAGGTAAAAAATAAAATGGAAATAAAGGAAATCTACTATGATGAAAAAAGATTAACAATCTAACTTTCATTGCATATTGTATAAGTATTAAAAAACTCATACAAAATGTAACGACCCAACTTCCTACGCCCAGGAAGAAGTATCGTTAATAAGAAAAGAAAGAGGTGAGAAAATAGAAGAGATAGAGAAGAAGAAAACAACAGCATCAGAATCTCACAGCGGAACGAATAAATTATAATAATCACATAAGTATTTACATAATATACAACATTCAATCAGAGTTATACAGATAATCCATCACATACTAGACAGTTATAAATTCCTGTCTAGTTAATACAACTCAACTCAAACAAATGACTTAGAGATATCAACACAGCGGAACTATATATATATATCTACAACACTGAAGCCACCTGCTCCATTGCTCCTCCATAATGCGTCAAAGCTAACCTGAATCCCTTGGCTACCCATAAAAATTTGGGTACCCGAGAGTTTATGAAAAACAAAAATAAACTCCGGGTCAGACATGGGTCTGGTATGAGTAACAGGTTAATGTTGTTTAACTTTGAAAATCTTTTGAAAACAAAAGGTATCACGTAAGACTCCCCACACATAAACATGGAAAAGTTTTTACCTTACGATAACCAAAACATTTGATAGAAATTCTGTGATATAATAATAGGTCTAGGGTTTTCAAGTAAATAGAAAATAACCGAAATTGTTACATGATTAAATCCAGCTACTAGCCACAAAGTGGGTAATACAATCAAAACAGTTGGCACTTATTGGATTGTGGATTCCATACAATGGCAGGGCTACTGGGGTACCGTCCGTCACAGTACATGGCCTAGATCAACGTACCGAGGATCACTCCCGACCCCCTGCAACACAAGGCCGGAACCATTCCTTACTGAACAGTCCCGAACAAGATAAACCCCGGCAGTTGTCATGACCAACCGCCCACACAGCCGAAAATAAGGGACATCTAGACAGGGGAATATCCTTGTCCTGCTTGGGCATGACCCACCTAACCTTGTTGCACCTCCCCTGTTTTAGCCATTCCCGGTTGATGAGGCTTGAGGTTACGATTACCTTTAGAGAACATAATTCTTAGAATGCTCATCGCCCACCTGACGATGTGTTGAAAGCATTCAATCCATACAAGTTCGTTCCGGGTTCGAACGAAACCGAAGGCATTATCTCGTTACACTCATTTTGGAATCACCCTCAAAGTTAACGACGATAACCCTTGCATTCTGAATCTCCATCTTTACTTCAGCTTCACGACCTATCGTTAATTTGGAATCGATGTGGTTTTCGGATGTTCCAAATAAGGAAAACCGATCCCGGTCTCATCGAAATCCAAAACGTTTCTTTTAGGGCCAAGTTGTCTATTTAACCTTAACAGTTTAATTCAATATAATTCAATATACACACATATGGATATAATATCACAATAGATAGTCACAGATAATCTCATAAACAGATAATCAATATTTTCATCCAAACAGATAACTAGATATTATCATATTAAACTAAGCATCCATATCAGATAGATCGTATTCATGTCATATCTAAATTCAACACCATCAAATGAGATACCAATATCATACATCCATAAGAAATGATTTATAATCATACCATTTGTAATTAATTTAAAATGAATTAAATTAACTACTTCTATCACTAATTAATTTAAAGTAAATTAATTCTTTATCTATAAATCCTGCTTATACAACCCTTAATTAATTATAAATCAAATTAATTAATCATCTTCTAAATATTCATCTTGATTAAACACCTTGATTAATCAATCTCTAATTACAATCAGTAACTATTCTTGAATTAATTTCACAAATTAATTATCCTAAATTACTCATAGTAATTAACATTAAATTACTTCATTTTTGAATTAACTATAATTAAGTACATTTATCCTTAATCAATTACATTATTTAATTATTTCTTAATTAACACATTTCTTAATTTACATTATTAATTATATTAATTCATAATCTTTAGTTTATATTAAAATTTAGTTACTTTAATTAAATTAATTACATTAAGTAATTAATCTTTAATTAAACACCATTATTAATCATCCTTGATTAATATCAACCAGTAATTAACCACCCCTAATTACTCATATAAATAAATTAATTACTCCCATAATTAATTGTCTCCACTAATTAATCCCAAGATTAATTATAAAAGTAATTATCCAAATTACTTTATTATCACATCATTTTTCAGTAATTAATATTAATTACTTCCTTAAGTAATTGTGCTCCATTGCATACACTAAGAAATTACTCTTATCAATTATCAAATGATTTTCTTAAATTAATTAAACTAAATTAATTAACTTAAATTAATCATTTATCAAAATTAATTACAATAGGTAATTAATCTCTTAATTACTTTTATCAAGTAATTACATTTAACAATTTTTCAATAGATTATCTAATTAATGAGATTAATTATCAAAATTAATCTCATTACTAAATTACTTAGAAATCTTTAGTTAATTATCTTTAATAACATTACTTAAATTACTTTCTTAATTAATTTCTAATTATAAATTGATCCAAACTATTAATACATAAGTCATTCCTTAATTAATCTTTTATTCTTACGCTAATTTCTTTCTTTATTTATGACTTTATCAACATTACATTTTAAATTCAAATATCATTTGAATTTAAGATTCAAAATGACTATAATTAAGATTCAAATTAAAATCCTTTAAATAAATGTAAATAACACTTATTATTTACGTATATGAACTTGTATAAGAAAATCTTTTAAATTAAATTAATTAAATCTTAATTTAAATTTTAAATTCCCAAAATACATTTATATTTAACTTGCAGTTTCAAGTTAAACAATTTTATTTAACTTCCATTTCAAAGAACTTTGTAAAAAACCCAATTCAAATATTTAATTGCAGACAGATTCTTTTTTAAAAAGAACTATTTGAATTATCCTTGATTTATACATTTAGATTTTAAAAACTGATTTATATTTTCAGATTTTGAATTCATTAGTTTACTTAAATTTTTAAACTTGGTTTTAACTTGCTTTGAAAAAAACTTGATTTTTACTTTTTGATTTAAAATCCAAATTTGTTTCTAAAAACTTATATTCAAAAGTTCAATTGGATCTATATTTTAAACTTTTAAATTTTTCAAACACAATTTAAGTTTTGATTCAAATTTCAAACTCAATCTAAAATCTGAAACTGTCAGGTTGTAAACCTTACAGTAAAACCATATTTTATTTGTTTTAAACTTTATTTTAATTTAAATTTGAATTCAAAAGTAAACTTGAATTCGAACCTAAAACTGGTTTTTAACATGTTCCAATTTATTATTTACTTTAGGTTTCATTTTAAATTTTAAAACAGAATTCCGTTTCCAGTTTTTACCAAACTTGAAACAATACAACACAAATCCCCTTTTCATTTACTTCGGGTTTTCCCTAGCCTTACTTCGAGTCACATACTCGATTTACTCGAGTTCTCCCCTAACCAGAAAACCTATACACAGAGACAACTACCCAGCTTCCCACGGCACGGTGCATGTGCACCGTGGCCCTAACCAACGCCGGCCACTCACCTGCGCTCCAACACGCCGCCGAGTATCACAAGATACGACCCCGACCACCCAAAGCTACACCACATGCTCGTGACACAAAAACAAGCCCACACTTTCAAAACCTGGAACCATGAAATATTTCCCCCTCGAAACCTGTCAACA
This sequence comes from Allium cepa, assembly GCA_030765085.1. Lineage (NCBI taxonomy): Eukaryota > Viridiplantae > Streptophyta > Magnoliopsida > Asparagales > Amaryllidaceae > Allium > Allium cepa. The sequence goes on from CM060946.1 coordinate 79,969,166, forward strand.
CTTCGCCTCTCCTCCTCCGACCTCCAGAGGACGACCACCACCGGCAACTGCTTTGACCTTCACCCCTCTACCCATCCCCAATTCCCAGTTTAACTCGATGCACCAAGGGAAACAAACAAGTCCGCACTTCAACCCAGTTCAAAAATTAGGTTTCCTCAGTAAACTCGAAAACCACCATCGCCACAATGATTGATAGAGCCTCCGGTCATTTTTCCCAACATCTCCGGTCACTCCCCCATCACCAGCCACAGACCCGGCCTCCAAATCCCCTTAGATCACCAGAAACCCCAAAGTTTGTATTTTATATTCAACCCAGAACTGCTCTTAAATGCCCATTCTAAAAATTATAAATTTTACTTTAAAATTCATACTAAAGTATAAGAATTCATTGTATATTGTTGAATTTGTAAATTAAAAAGATTTGATTTTAATTTGTTTAAAGTTTGCTTAAACATTTTGGTATTCCAGTGACAATTGATAAGTTGACTTAGCTTAATCAAGATTTTAAAGTTAAATTTCTTTACAAACTAACCATCTTGGTTTGTATTTACAATTCTGGATATGATTTGAACAAAAGTAAGCATTTGTTTACACATTTTGACCTGGGGAAACAATCAGAGGCATCTCCAAAAATTTGTACAGGATATATGCATCCCCACCTTCACATATAAACATATCAGCAATTTTACAACATAAACATTTTTCCTAGTTATACTCAAGCAACTAATTTAGTTCAATCAAAGGATATTGCTCACCACAGTTTTGAAAAGAAACAGAGCAAGTTTTAAAAGGAAGCAGTCAGAATTTGCAGTTTTGAACTGTATAAAATTTCCATCACTCATCACCAGAGTAAAATGATTAAATAAATATTCAAGCTTTAATCAACATTCAAACCCTATACTTAAGCATCCAAATATCTTCTTGCATCAGATTGTAAAACTTAAATAAATTTAGAAAAAATGTTACTCACAGCAATTGGCAGAACATAGTCTTCTTGTGTTTGAACAACTTGAACTCTAAAATCTGGAAATGTTTTACTTGATTTTCCCTTTGATTCTTCTTGCTTTCTCAGTTGTAATGTTACTAAGTTTGTATAATTAAAAATGTTTGCTATTGTTCTTTTTTCCAGATTTTTAATGAATGAACTAAAACAAAATATGCATATATAAAGAAGTTCAGGGGAGGGTGGCATCTGAGACAAGCAAATTTGCAGATTTTTATTTGTGTTTTGTTTTATTAGGCCACATCTTTTAATTAGGAGGCTGAGTTGATTTCAAACAGTTCGAAATGATTTTATTATGTGCTAATAAATGAAAGCATTAAATGTAAATGTACTAGATGTTTACACCTAAACTTATCTTATGTACAAAGATATTTTTATTCTGCATTAAGTTACAGGTTGACAATATCTTCTAATGCCTGCATATGTTTAGATATTATACTTAGTGTCTACAACTACTCATTGTTATGTATAGATATTTTTTTTTTAAGCTATGCACTCCTCTGCTCTAACCTGCAAATGTAATTTATTTACTTTGCTTTGTTCATCTCTCTTACAAACAACTTGCAAATGTTTGTACTATTATTTTTTTGTTTTGTTTTCATACTTGATGCTTATACTTATCTAAATCTTATTCTATAAGCTACTAACATTTTTATCTTATGTTTTATACTTGTCTGCATATATTTTCTTTACTTTATTTTGTTTTATTTGCCAACATAATTATTGTATAACATGATTACTTATTTCCCCCTTTTTAGCTTTACATTCTATTTTACATGTTTATATTCTTGCCTTGTATATTTCCTTTACAGGCTGCATTTATTTATCTTGCTTTGTTTATTTTTATTTATTTTTACTTTGCTTTGAGTACTTTATTCCAATATTTGTTGTGAATTTTAAACTTATGTAATTATGTTAACCTCATACATTTGATTTATTCTTAAGTTAAATATTTATAAAGTTTACTTCATTTTAAATTTACAAACCATAGCTTTACAAAATACTTATATATATAAATGAATTTAAAATAACACTTTCTTTTATATTAAAATCTATTTATAAAAATATTGCATTATTGTTATTGTTTAAAAACCACTCACTACTAATTTTAAAATGATTCATAAATGAAATCACTATATAAACAAATTACCTATTTTATAAAGTTGAAGTAAAAAGAACAAAACAATCTTTTTATTTAAATTTAAACTCTAGGCTAAAAATCATTTTAAGCAAATTAAACTTTATCTTGAGAATTGTAAAGATCATACTATTATTTATACAATATTACATTTCCAAATTATCTATCAAATTTAAAAACAAAACTGATCTATTTATAATATATACCAGTCTATACATATATACATTATAAATAGAAACAATTTAAATTAGCTTTTAAAAGATAAATTATCAGTTAAATATTTATTTAAAAGAAGATGATTAAATTATTAACAAATATTATCAAATCAATTTAATTTTTAATGTAGATTATTAAATTGATATTGCCCCAAATTTCTGGGATATCACATTCTTCCCCCCTTAAAAGAATTTCGTCCCCGAAATTTAAAACAAAGGTAATTTAATAATCTAATTAAATATTTATTTTAAAACACAAGCATATATTAATCATAAGCTAACAATTATAGCAACCAATTCATCCAAACAAACAAATCTAACTATCCAGACAAAATTCCGGATAGAATTTCCTCGAGTTTCCCCCCAAGTATAAATACCGGGTTACTCGCCCTATAGAATCCCAATAATCAATATTACTAAGCTACTGAGTTTCCACTCATTTAGATGTACAAAACAAGGCGGGATATCAGACTACAGGCAAGTCTGAATCAACAACTACAACTCCCTGAACTGCTGATTCTACAACCAGAGATAGTCTTACACGTACTCCCTCAGAGATACGTGAAACACAACCAATTCCAGTTATCCAAACTGACAATTCAATCCTGTAGACTAAACACTTATCCAAAATCAAATCTCCGACTTCGGAATCCAAATTCGTTTGTCTCTTATCCAGAAGGAATTAAACAGGTGCACTCCAATCTGGCCTCAGCTTTTGAAAAATTTCCTATAGAACTCGCCCATCCAAACACTGCAACATCCAGTTGCTCCCAAACTAAAACAGCTGCCACCATGCTTCCACTGCGCAACTCTGCTTGAACAGATGAAAATGCTGATTAGGAACTCAAGCACAGACTGGTCAACACATTCCAAAAATAAATCTCAGAAGTTCCTCCAAAATTCTGAGCTGCTTCACCAAACTCAATCTTCAGATATTAGCAAAACTTTGACTCCTTGAAGGCATCCAGAAAAAGCTCTGAAACATAAGAGAACACTCAAACTATCGCAAGTCACTTTTGCGAACAATCCAGTCTAATTCCAAAAATACTGTTTTCTCTTTACAAATCAGACAGCTTACACTTATGTGACCAATCTATCGAAGAAATGGAACTACTCTGCAGCTTCTAAACTTCACTGCTGACCTAGAAACCAAAGACTACTTAATCCAAAGCTCTTCGAAAAACTCAGACCTCAAAGCAAACAGAAACACCCAGCTGAACACAGCGACAACATCGAACATATATACTTCCTTAACTTGTCCCAAAGAAACATTTCGGAGACATTCATAGTCACTGTGTCTCATCACACAGCTACTACACCTTGATATATCAAGATCTCATGTCTGGCTTCTGTCCACCCGACAGATCCAAACTCTAGCTTAACCAAATTACACTTCATAGGTGAACTCCGAACCTTAATAGGTTTCCTTCAGAGATCGATGAAACCCTTACACCACCCAAAGCTTACTCGAGATGGTATCAGGTCTACAGTCTCGACAATTACACTTCCAACCTCAATCATTCAAATTCCAACCATTAGTAGTTGTGTTACACACACCACTATCCTATCTACCCTTATAGCTCATTGGAAAACCCGAACAGGTAACCCAACAATAGGTAGAAATAATTAAATATATATATATATATATATATATATATATATATCAAAATTACAAATACGCTCTCTCAAGAAGAAATCACTCAAGAGCCTAGGTATTCACTCAACCTAGCGCTCTGATACCACTGTAACGACCAAACTTCCTACGCCCAGGAAGAAGTATCGTTAATAAGAAAAGAAAGAGGTGAGAAAATAGAAGAGATAGAGAAGAAGAAAACAACAGCATCAGAATCTCACAGCGGAACGAATAAATTATAATAATCACATAAGTATTTACATAATATACAACATTCAATCAGAGTTATACAGATAATCCATCACATACTAGACAGTTATAAACACCTGTCTAGTTAATACAACTCAACTCAAACAAATGACTCAGAGATATCAACACAGCGGAACTATATATATATCTACAACGCTAAAGCCACCTGCTCCATTGCTCCTCCAGAATGCGTCAAAGCTAACCTGAATCCCTTGGCTACCCGTAAAAATTTGGGTACCCGAGAGTTTATGAAAAACAAAAATAAACTCCGGGTCAGACATGGATCTGGTATGAGTAACAGGTTAATGTTGTTTAACTTTGAAAATCTTTTGAAAACAAAAGGTATCACATAAGACTCCCCACACATAAACATGGAAAAGTTTTTACCTTACGCTAACCAAAACATTTGATAGGAAATTCTGTGATATTATAATAGGTCTAGGGTTTTCAAGTAAATAGAAAATAGCCGAAATTGTTACATGATTAAATTCCAGCTACTAGCCACAAAGTGGGTAATACAATCAAAACCGTTGGCACTTATTGGATTGTGGATTCCATACAATGGCAGGGCTACTGGGGTACCGCCCGTCACAGTACGTGGCCTAGATCAACGTACCGAGGATCACTCCCGACCCCCTGCAACACAATGCCGGAACCATTCCTTACTGAACAATCCCGAAAAAGATAAACCCCGGCAGTTGTCATGACCAACCGCCCACACAGCCGAAAATAAGGGACATCCAGACAAGGGAATATCCTTGTCCTGCTTGGGCATGACCCACCTAACCTTGCTGCACCTCCCCTGTTTTAGCCATTACCGGTTGATGAGGCTTGAGGTTATGATTACCTTTAGAGAACATAATTCTTAGAATGCTCATCGCCCACCTGACGATGTGTTGAAAGCATTCAATCCATACAAGTTCGTTCCGGGTTCGAACGAAACCGAAGGCATTATCTCGTTACACTCATTTTGGAATCACCCTCAGAGTTAACGACGATAACCCTTGCATTCTGAATCTCCATCTTTACTTCAGCTTCACGACCTATCGTTAATTTGGAATCGATGTGGTTTTCGGATGTTCCAAATAAGGAAAACCGATCCCGGTCTCATCGAAATCCAAAACGTGTTTTTTAGGGCCAAGTTGTCTATTTAGCCTTAACAGTTTAATTCAATATAATTCAATATACACACAGATGGATATAATATCACAATAGATAGTCACAAATAATCTCATAAACAGATAATCAATATTTTCATCCATACAGATAACTAGATATTATCATATTAAACTAAGCATCCATATCAGATAGATGGTATTCATGTCATATCTAAATTCAACACCATCAAATGAGATATCAATATCATACATCCATAAGCAATGATTTATAATCATACCATTTGTAATTAATTTAAAATGAATTAAATTAACTACTTCTATCACTAATTAATTTAAAGTAAATTAATTCTTTATCTATAAATCCTGCTTATACAACCCTTAATTAATTATAAATCAAATTAATTAATCATCTTCTAAATATTCATCTTGATTAAACACCTTGATTAATCAATCTCTAATTACAATCAGTAACTATTCTTGAATTAATTTCACAAATTAATTATCCTAAATTACTCATAGTAATTAACATTAAATTACTTCATTTTTGAATTAACTATAATTAAGTACATTTATCCTTAATCAATTACATTATTTAATTATTTATTAATTAACCCATTTCTTAATTTACATTATTAATTATATTAATTCATGATCTTTAATTTATATTAAAATTTAATTACTTTAATTAAATTAATTACATTAAGTAATTAATCTTTAATTAAACACCATTATTAATCATCCTTGATTAATATCAACCAGTAATTAACCACCCCTAATTACTCATATAAATAAATTAATTATTCCCATAATTAATTATATCCACTAATTAATCCCAAGTTTAATTATAAAAGTAATTATCCAAATTACTTTATTGTCACATCTTTTTTCAGTAATTAATATTAATTACTTCCTTAAGTAATTGTGCTCCATTGCATACACTAAGAAATTACTCTTATCAATTATCAAATGATTTTCTTAAATTAATTAAACTAAATTAATTAACTTAAATTAATCATTTATCAAAATTAATTACAATAGGTAATTAATCTCTTAATTACTTTTATCAAGTAATTACATTTAACAATTTTTCAACAGATTATCTAATTAATCTGATTAATTATCAAAATTAATCTCATTACTAAATTACTTAGTAATCTTTAGTTAATTATCTTTAATAACATTACTTAAATTACTTTCTTAATTAATTTCTAATTATAAATTGATCTAAACTATTAATACATAAGTCATTCCTTAATTAACCTTTTATTCTTACGCTAATTTCTTTCTTTATTTATGACTTTATCAACATTACATTTTAAATTCAAATATCATTTGAATTTAAGATTCAAAATGGCTATAATTTAGATTCAATTTAAAATCCTTTAAATAAATGTAAATAACACTTATTATTTACATATATGAACTTGTATAAGAAAATCTTTTAAATTAAATTAATTGAATCTTAATTTAAATTTTAAATTCCCAAAATACATTTATATTTAACTTGCAGTTTCAAGTTAAACAATTTTATTTAACTTCCATTTCAAAGAACTTTGTAAAAAACCCAATTCAAATATTTAATTGCAGACAGATTCTTTTTTAAAAAGAACTATTTGAATTATCCTTGATTTATACATTTAGATTTTAAAAACTGGTTTATATTTTCAGATTTTGAATTCATTAGTTTACTTAAAATTTTAAACTTGGTTTTAACTTGCTTTGAAAAAAACTTGATTTTTACTTTTTGATTTAAAATCCAAATTTGTTTCTAAAAACTTATATTCAAAAGTTCAATTGGATCTATATTTTGAACTTTTAAATTTTCCAAACACAATTTAAGTTTTGATTCAAATTTTAAACTCAATCTAAAATATGAAACTGTCAGGTTTGTAAACCTTACAGTAAAACCATATTTTATTTGTTTTAAACTTTATTTTAATTTAAATTTGAATTCAAAAGTAAACTTGAATTCGAACCTAAAACTGGTTTTTAACATGTTCCAATTTATTATTTACTTTAGGTTTCATTTTAAATTTTAAAACAGAATTCTGTTTCCAGTTTTTACCAAACCTGAAACAATACAACACAAATCCCCTTTTCATTTAAGTCAGGGTTTACCCTAGCCTTACTTCGAGTCACATACTCGATTTACTCGAGTTCTCCCCTAACCAGAAAACCTATACACAGAGACAACTACCCAGCTTCCCACGGCACGGTGCACGTGCACCGTGGCCCCAACCAACGCCGGCCACTCACCTGCGCTCCAACACGCCGCCGAGTATCACTAGATACGACCCTGACCACCCAAAGCTACACCACATGCTCGTGACACAAAAACAAGCCCGCACTTTCAAAACCTGGAACCATGAACATATTTCCCCCTCGAAACCTGTCAACACTTCGCCTCTCCTCCTCCAACCTCCAGAGGACGACCACCACCGGCAACTGCTTTGACCTTCACCCCTCTACCCATCCCACATTCCCTGTTTAACTCGATGCACCAAGGGAAACAAACAAGTGCGCACTTCAACCCAGTTCAAAAATTAGGTTTCAGTGAAATTGAAAACCACCATCGCCACAATGATTGATAGAGCCTCCGGTCATTTTTCCCAACATCTCCAGTCACTCCCCCATCACCAGCCACAGACCCGGCCTCCAAATCCCCTTAGATCACCAGAAACCCCAAAGTTTGTATTTTATATTCAACCCAGAACTGCTCTTAAATGCCCATTCTAAAAATTATAAATTTTACTTTAAAATTCATACTAAAGTATAAGAATTCAGTGTATATTGTTGAATTTGTAAATTAAAAAGATTTGATTTTAATTTGTTTAAAGTTTGCTCAAACATTTTGGTATTCCAGTGACAATTGATAAGTTGGCTTAGCTTAATCAAGATTTTAAAGTTAAATTTCTGTACAAACTAACCATCTTGGTTTGTATTTACAATTCTGGATATGATTTGAACAAAAGTAAGCATTTGTTTACAGATTTTGACCTGGGGAAACAATCAGAGGCATCTCAAAAAATTTGTACAGGATATATGCATCCCCACCTTCACATATAAACATATCAGCAATTTTACAACATAAACATTTTTCCTAGTTATACTCAAGCAACTAATTTAGTTCAATCAAAGGATATTGCTCACCATAGTTTTGAAAGAAACAGAGCAAGTTTTAAAAGGAAGCAGTCAGAATTTGCAGTTTTGAACTGTATAAAATTTCCATCACTCATCACCAGAGTAAAATGATTAAATAAATATTCAAGCTTTAATCAACATTCAAACCCTATACTTAAGCATCCAAATATCTTCTTGCATCAGATTGTAAAACTTAAATAAATTTAGAAAAAATGTTACTTACAGCAATTGGCAGAACAGAGTCTTCTTGTGTTTGAACAACTTGAACTTTAAAAACTGGAAATGTTTTACTTGATTTTCCCTTTGATTCTTCTTGCTTTCTCAGTTGTAGTGTTACTAAGTTTGTATAATTAAAAATGTTTGCTATTGTTCTTTGTTCCAGATTTTTAGTGAATGAACTAAAACAAAATATGCATATATAAAGAAGCTCAGGGGAGGGTGGCATCTGAGACAAGCAAATTTGCAGATTTTTATTTGTGTTTTGTTTTATTAGGCCACATCTTTTAATTAGGAGGCTGAGTTGATTTCAAACAGTTCGAAATGATTTTATTATGTGCTAATAAATGAAAGCATTAAATGTAAATGTACTAGATGTTTACACCTAAACTAATATGTACAAAGATATTTTTATTCTGCATTAAGTTACAGGTTGACAATATCTTCTAATGCCTGCATATGTTTAGATATTGTACTTAGTGTCTACAACTACTCATTGTTATGTATAGATATTTTTTTTTAAGCTATGCACTCCTCTGCTCTAACCTGCAAATGTAATTTATTTACTTTGCTTTGTTCATCTCTCTTACAAACAACTTGCAAATGTTTGTACTATTTTTTTTTCATACTTGATGTTTATACTTATCTGAATCTTATTCTATAAGCTACTAACATTTTTATCTTATGTTTTATACTTGTCTGCATATATTTTCTTTACTTTATTTTGTTTTATTTGCCAACATAATTATTGTATAACATGATTACGTGTTTCCCCCTTTTTAGCTTTACATTCTATTTTACATGTTTATATTCTTGCCTTGTATATTTCCTTTACAGGCTGCATTTATTTATCTTGCTTTGTTTTTTTTTTACTTTGCTTTGAGTACTTTATTTCAATATTTGTTGTGAATTTTAAACTTATGTAATTATGTTAACCTCATACATTTGATTTATTCTTAAGTGAAATATTTATAAATTTTACTTCATTTTAAATTTACAAACCATAGCTTTACAAAATACTTATATATATATAAATGAATTTAAAATAACACTTCCTTTTATATTAAAATCTATTTATAAAAATATTGCATTATTGTTATTGTTTAAAAATCACTCACTACTAATTTTAAAATGATTCATAAATGAAATCACTATATAAACAAATTACCTATTTTATAAAGTTGAAGTAAAAAGAACAAAACAATCTTTTTATTTAAATTTAAACTCTAGGCTAAAAATCATTTTAAGCAAATTAAACTTTATCTTGAGAATTGTAAAGATCATATTATTATTTATACAATACTACATTTCCAAATTATCTATCAAAATTAAAAACAAAACCGATCTATTTATAATATATACCAGTCTATACATATATACATTATAAACAGAAACAATTTAAATTAGCTTTTAAAAGATAAATTATCAGTTAAATATTTATTTAAAAGAAGATGATTAAATTATTAACAAATATTATCAAATCAATTTAATTTTTAATGTAGATTATTAAATTGATATTGCCCCAAATTTCCGGGATATCACACAAAAAGTTTTAAGTATTTGCATGAGGATTTGAAGTGACAATCGTCTCTTTAGCCACTTTAGCAACATTGGACACCTTGTCTTCCCAGGGCTCCTCATCCCCAATTAGTCGAATAGTCAAAAAAGGAGAGGCAATCTCTGTAGCAACCTCCTCATCCCACTTGGCCCGACAAATACTTTAGAGCTTTTTCAATATTGGCTGAGTCCTCCAGAAAGTCAAGGTTGACCTCAGCACCGAACTAAAGCTGAGCCAAGGCATACTTTATAGACCATAGTGGAAGTGCTTTCCTTAAGTCTTTTTTGCAATATAGCCAACTTCACATCCCTCTCCTTCAGCTCATTGTCCTGTGAAGCTAAATCATCCTCTGAAGTCTTCTCTTTACCATCCGCCTTAAGACGATATGCATAAAAGCCTTCCACAACCTTATCCTTTTTGGATGTGACTGAATTAAGAATTGTTTCAAGTTCAGCAATGCAAGCTGAAGACACAACCACCTCCCATCACATCTCTTCTAGACCTTACTTGTCATGGCCCCAAGCTAAAAAAATAAACATATTAATAAACAAGTAAGGAACAACTAAATAAGTAAAGGAAAAGAGAAGAGGGAGAAAGGAAAAGCACTTATGTAGGACCAAGACTTTTTCATCCCAGCAACGAAATCAGAAGAGGAAGCTCGGGAAATGGAAGGGGGAGACGAAGTAATGCTAGATAAATTATCTAGTGTAATCTTTCCAACCCTCTTAGTAAGTTTAATATGGGGCCCTTCGGCAAAGGCAAATATGGGATGCAGGGGTCAGAAAGATGCAACATAGGAGGAATAGGGAGGGCCGTCAAACGGGGAGAGCCATTGAAGGGGAAAGGGAGTGGAAATGTCTAATTTCTTAGAGCTTTAATCAGAACCGTTAACAACAACATGCTTTCACCTATGGATTTTCTTCTTCAATGGTTGATTAGGCGTTAGAAGCGCATCCAAGAGATCATCATCCATTTTACTTGTATATAAAGGAATCTCAAGGTCAGAAAAAGTTCTCACCAAATCAAAAACATAAAAATAGTAAATCTTAAATCTATTTTTAGAAAATTGTACCGCTAGAGTCATCCGAAATTGCGAAAATCTTAAAAATAAAACGAGTATTGTGACTTAGGCCCAAAAATCCATGCTTTTTCAATATCTCTTTATTAAAAGGAGTTTATGTTTTCCTCTCCTCCTCACTTAGTTCTAAATTTGGTTCCTATAGGACTTATATAACTTAGTAGCATCATCAGAAATAATGGGCCGAGTGGGATTTGGTTGAAAGCAAGAAGGAAAATTGTTAGAATTCGAAATAGAGAAATATAAGTCGATCCATCTCTAAGTCTAACGAGGAACATACGTCGGGATTACTTTCTTAGCTTGAGCATAATAAAAACCAATATCGCCCCTTGAATGGCTTTTACTGATATCAAACAAGAATTGGAGCTCCTCACAAGTAAGGACGTAACCATTTTCCACATAAATAATACAGGTGGAATCACATGGGATTATGAAAAAGGAGTGAGCTGGACAGGAACAAGATCAATGGCGGCTAGTTACTGATGAAGGACTCGGTTTGGGGGAAGATAAATCCCGCATTGTATATGTTCGGTAGTGAGAGAGGTAAGCCCATTTGGATGAGTATTAATATGCTCGTGAGGTTCAATGAACCCTAACCTCATAATCTATGGATCCAAATTGATTTAAAATAACCTCATTTTCTTTCAGGCGATTTATCTTAGAGGGCAAAGATAAAAGGGAAGAAGAAGATGCTATTTTAAATCATGAGGTAAATTGAAAAAAAAATCTAAAAAAGAGGTTTACAAGAAGCAAGATTCTTACTCCGATTTGAAAGAAAATCTAAACTTAGGAAAAGAATCAACTTTGAAGATAAAGATTTTCTTATTTTCTATCTTTCTCCTGATAATACAGGAATGCAAAAGAACAGGAAGAAGAAATACACACACTCCTACCTTAGTCAAGTATTTTTCACACAAATGGAGTGATGGAAAGTCTCCGAAGCGTCACTCGATCTATTAAAGAGCAATAATAATGAGTACAAAATCAAAATAGTTTTACTTGGTAAATGAAGAGGTTGATGTCACCACCCAACAGTGGGCCAACCAATGGGGAAGTGACATGTGTGCAAGAGCATTAAATGCAAAATGGCTATTAAGAATTTTTCCTGTTTAAAAAATGAAAAGAAAGGAGTAAACATAATTGATGGGATGTGGAGATCGAGTGTAGATAGATGTAAGTCCACACCCATCTACAATCGCTATAGACTTTAGGGGGCAAGTATTGCATTCACATTTCCAATGCCCTGTTGAAGGTGAAATTATGCAAGCACCAAACCAAAAAGGGCTACACTCATGAAAGTTAGAATAAAGAAGAGGAAGTAAAGAATAAGGAGAAATCCTAAGAGTACTACACTAAGAAATCTTAAGACTATGATAACGATTCAAAGACTACGCCGATCCCCACAGTTTCGTTGTTATGTTATGATGCTGAACATAAAAACTTGAAATGGTCACAGAGTCTAGAAAACAATTTCCAATCATAATACACGGAACTGCAGCATAATCCAAAGGTGACAATGAGATGGATATACTACACCGGTACACCAAAAGCTACACTAATAACACTAAAGCACAACATATCCCCTTGAAAAGCTATAGGTAAATGGGAATGTGCTGCACTCATAAATCAAGTACAAAAATAACAGATTTTCACTAACAATCTTACATCAAAGGGATATAGGGATGCACTACTCTTTTGGTTGACATTAGAAGATGGAATAGCACCACAGTTGTGACGCCCCACTCCGAGACTCACACTAACAAAGAGTATTACTATGTAATATTGTCTGCTAGTGTAGAGAAAGGGGCTGGTTAGGAGCGACCATCCGTGAATTTTGTCTTAAGTGAGTATCAAATATGTCGATTTGGTGGCCTGAGTTAAAAACATTCTTTTAAGGAATCGACATATTCAATTCAGGCTTAACACAAAATTGCGATAACTAAGGATCAATTCAGAACAATACATGATAACACAACCGTTCATTGATAACAGAACAAATACATGCATATACAGATGGTGGAAACATGTCAGAAGAGTAGCATAAGTTGTGGCTATTATGATCCACATATACAAAACATAGCCCAACCTAAAGAGTATACATGAGGGAGTCTAGCTCGATAAACATATACGACTACATATGGACATGAACACTAGGAAACATTAGTAGAACGAATTCCCAAAAATGAGCTAAGCTAGATAGAGTCCAACGCAGCAAACAACTAACCCAAAACGACTCGATCTGACCCGAATATTATATATAAAATAATAAACGGACCATTCTGGCTTAAATAGAGATGTAAGTGCATGATATTTGAAGGGAATATACAAGGGAGTGTTAAATAGCCTCCCTGTAGTAGAGACTTCATATTCACAATATCAACATAGTTCACAAGAGACAATCATCAAAATCACCACAAAAATCCCAATATATCGAACTCTTTGATTTCAAACCAACAAAAATGAAATCATCAAATTTCATCTCAAGTTAGCACTAAGGCTATGTATATGTTCACAAGAGTCACAACTATCAAAATCACCATGAAAATCCAAACATATTGAACTCTCTAAGGAATTCAAATCAACAAAATGTAATTACCAAATTTCATCTCAAATTAGCACTAAGCTATGTATATATCCAACACCCAACATAATGGTGAAAACATTTAAAACTCATCAAATTCTAGAAATCAATAATAAAAAAAATTTGAAAACACCACAAAGTGGATCTCAACAAATGGTGAGTCTAAGCTACACCACACATAAATCAACAACAAATTAGCCGAAGCCTGCCAAGTACTATCAATAAATTTTGACGCCTAACAAATGACCCAAAAGTCCAACAAATGGCCCGAAAGCCCAACAAATGGCTAGAAAGCCTAGTACTGGCAATATCAACATTCTCGAAGGTCCAACATAAAGTGTCATCGACTTCCAAATAGTAACCAAATCAGTGACAACAGTGCGTCCCATACCACACGTTCTCACATAACCGTTTACTATAAGTTAGTTAATTTCACTCTCGTGTAAATTCAATTGAACAAGTCTGGAATAATCGAAAAAGTAAATGCATGTGTCCCATACCATATGTTTAACTCAATCGTTTAAATCTCTTTCTCATTCATTCAAAGTGTGCAAAAATGTGTGATTTTAAGAAAATATTTTACTTTAAGGAAACTAATTCTAAAACGATTTTTTGAAACATTATAAAAATTCTTTTCTTTCAAAATATATTTATTATTGATAAATATATATTATAAATACATAAAATATCTTTTGGAAAAATATTATTACAAATACAAATTGAATTAGATAAATATTAATTCAAAACTAACTTTTAATTGAAAATTTACTTAAGAAATCGTTTCCAAATCACGTGCACGACAACATCGAATTCAAGAGGTATTCAATTCAAATCTTTTACAACAAATGCCCACGAAAAATCATAAATTCATAGCTTAAAATTTTAAAAATACTTGGCTTCTGAATTTATAAAGAAATGGTCACAAAATAGCAATTAAAACTGCACAAAACTTAATAATAGAACTTAGGATTGCGGTTTATTTAGCCATTTTTCCCTTTAAAAAACAGAAACATGATAAAACAAAAAACATAAAAATTTAACATGATTACCATAGATCGAGGTCAGAAAAAGAATCAACTAATTCGGACTTATGAATCACAAGTTATGCCAATTTCATTATCAGGACATAAAATTACAAAACCCTAAAAATCGATAAGGATGGAGCTTAAAGAGCTAATTAGACCCTTTAAAACACAAAATCTGATAAAAATTGAAATGTAAAAGTTTAAGAGAACTTCCTTAGCTCGAAGTTAGAAAAAGAATCACCTAATTAGAACTTACGAATCAATAGTTATGGCAATTTCGTTATTAGGACATAAAATTACAAACTCTGAATAATTGGAAAATTTGACAGGTCTGCGACTTAAAAGCCAATTAGACCGTTTAAAACCTAAAATCTTGTAAAACATACCTAAAAGTTGAAGATGATTGTCTTAGCTCGAAGTCGGAAAAATAGTCAACTAATTCGGACTTATGGATCAAAAGATATGCCCAAAACAATTCTCAAGTTTAAATTTATTATTGCTGTCATTTATTCTCAGAACAACAACAAAGAAGTGCAGTTTAGACCAAATTAACTTCAAAATTTTATAAAAAATCAAAATTTAAAACTTATAGTATAAAGTCTATGAATTTTAGTACATTAAAAATTACCAAATTCCGAAAGACACGAAAAAATTTATGCCTAAAACAATTTATGTATTTCAATGCTCAGATTAAACACAGGGCAGAGAGGTTGCCTCTTATTCAAACCCACATCACTCTTAGTAAACTATAGATTTATTAAAAAATGATAAAATAAAAGCTGTTCCTTATAAAAATACCTTTCAACTGAAGGAAACTTCACACTATTTCGGTTTAGTAATCGAAAGTTATGATAATTTTAATATTAGGCTTCAACTTAAAGAAATTGCACAAGGCAAAGCTACATCATCGGTTTCAAACTCAATTTCGGCCCTCTAAACTGCAGAATTTTGACATGCAATTAAAAGGGAGTTTGTAGCTAACGGAAATAATATCTCCCACCAAATGAATGAACTCAAACGTGTTTGAAACATATATGATATCACTATTTTACTTCTACGCATTTTCCTAATGCGTTTTTAGCAAGCAAAAGAACCAAAAATCTTCTTCCAAATTCACAAATTCATCCAATAAACCAACAAAAACATGCAAACTGAATTAATTCAAAATTGTGAGTTATTACTCACCTTTTCCTTCTCAATTTGACAGCGAGTCAACGGCAGCAACTATTATTTTAACAAGAAAACCCTTAGAATTGACAATTAATCAAAACAAGAGAAACTAGTTTAATCATTGTAATTGAAATAGAAACTCTAACAAGGGAAGATAGAGTTCTAGATTCCATTACTTGAATTTATCTCCTTTCTAATATTACTAAATAATCTTCTAAAGAACTTGAGAATTGAATAATTGATTTAGGGTTAGAAAGAGCGATTAAGGCTTTTTTTAAGCTTCTATTTTTTATTTTATTGTAAAGACAAGAGTTTAGGAATAGAAATACGTACTGTACTTAGGAAAATAAATAAGCTTTCTCATTACTCAAATAGCTAAATAGACCTAGGCGCAGAATAAATTTACAACCCAATTCTAATTAAATAGTTTTAATTCACTTATTCTTTGCACTAAAATGCTTCATGAAATAATTACTACTAGTTTTAAAATTTAACATCAAACTTAATAAAAAAACATTGCTTGATGGTTATTTAATAGTTAAAAACTTCTATTTAACTTAAAAGGGAAAATATAACTTTTTAAATCATTTTTTGTAACCAAAATAAATGATTTACATAAATTCTCTAATTCTTCTTAAAATTGTTAATTACTTAAAACCCTAAAAATGTTTTCATCATACATTAATTAAACAATAAGAACTAAATTATAAAAGTCTCATTTAAAAAAAAAATTATTATTTGACAAAATACAAACTGCTTATAAATTATTGTTTAACAAAATACCTAAGTTCTACTTTCTCAACTTCAATAAATGAGAAGTCAAATTTCTCATTAAAGTTCCTAGTTAATTTTTTTAATTTATTCAAAAATACCGATAAATCAAGGTTAATACAGTAGTTCAACAGCAAAGCCAGGTTGACAAACGATTGTGTCACGATCAGAATAAGCTAATAAGAAATGCGCTGCCATTAGGACGTACAAATACTGGAGCAAAAAGAAAGGGTTAGAAGAAGAGGACAACGCTATAATCAAAAGGCTAAATATGCCCTAAAACTATTCCTAAAAGCTTATGCATTACAAATACTTTCAAATGTGGAATTGTAACGCACTCATTGAGGACTCCTAAGCAGTACAGCGTGGAGTCAAAAGCATTCCAAGGGCTACGCGCGTGGCAACTCAAACAAACTCTAGTGCATAACCATACTTATGCACATAGTAAAAAGATAAGCTTCCTTAATCAATAACATGAAGGTTCTAACATCAAAAGTAGTACGATACAGAATTTCAAAAGGCGACTACCCCCACAAATGGCAATACGATCTTTCTTATCAATTAATGCAACTTGACTTTGAATATCTCCATCCTCAGGACAGTACCTTGCAAATACGACACAATAAAATACCAAAATCAACCTCATGAGTATCAACAAAACATAAGGCAAAACAAGGCACAATCCTCAACGTCCTTATGGAAAAAATGATAAAGGAGATGCAGTTCGCCCCAAATAAAAAAGGGAAACATCTAATCACATTCTCAAACATGCAAGGAGACATTGCATGGGACATTCAATCCACAAGAGCAGAAAGAATAGCTAGTCCAAATTCAGAATCTCCCACCTCAACTTCAAGCATTCCAGCTTCAATTTCAAATTCCCGACCAAAGCCTAGTATCCAACCACTCAAATGAAGATTTCCGACTAGAGGCATATCAGCAATCCATGCACATCAAATAAATGATATAGCTGGATGACACATGGAATGATCCACAGGCGAAAACCAGAGTAGCGGAAGAGAGGTTGTTGCAAATCCACGTTCATATTTATGCAATAAATAGAAAAAGCATGTAGCAAGAGAGGGACCTTTCTTTTTTAATTTGATATTAATAAGCTTAATAAAGAAAATTTATGTACTATCTTTCGTTAATGTTTGTAAAAGGAATATAAAAGAAGAAAGTGATATTTCTCCATGGATGTAGGATTCCTCAACACCTGAACTACATAAAATTCTCGAGGTCTATACCTTTTTTGCATTTTTACTTATCTAAATTTCAATATTAGATTCTTTATAACCATTTTACCTGATTAGATGTCAATTTGATTTGGCATGTTAACAAATAGTCAAAGCGCAACTACTTGATTATATAAGCTTCTAGCAAAATAATTACTACCTAAAGGCAAATTTAATATTACTTAATGTTTTTTGATTCTAACTCATGGTAGTATTTTATAATTACTTTCGTGATCATCTGAGGTGTTGTAAGACCAAAATATCTCGTCCATAGAGTTTTGTAGTTTAAATTTAGTATATTATTATGAGGTATCAACAAAAAGTATAGATACATCACTTTGAATAGCATGACAATATAAGCAGTGTATATATAAATAAATGCACAAATTTATAACAGAGCTGGGTGTGATTCCAAAAGTTAAAAATCCTATAACATTTTAATACTATAACAACGTCGTGATACAAATCATGAAAGAACCTAGAGCTTACTACAAACCAAGAAATATACTCAGAAAAGTTTCATATGATAAAAGTAGTTTATCAACATTGGAGAACGTTGGTTGACAGACTAGAGTTAAGACATATATCATATTTGTTCACTAAGGGACTAGCTGGATTATTTTTTGAAAACTTGTCAAAATGAATGGGATAAGTTTGCATAATTGACCCCGAGTGCAAGCTGGAGATGGTTAGAGTTGGGAGTATGCCCTAGAGGTAATTATGCAATTTGTTATATATATCTAACTCCTTAACCAATCTAGTTCATAATAAAGGTGTTATATTTCTATTGTGTTTTTTTATATAGTAATATAATTAATTGAAAGTATATAATTAAAAGAATCCTTAAATGAAATGTTAAACGATTGTAGTTGCAAAAGGTTACAATCATGAGCAATTAATCACAATATAGAATAATATTTTATTTTAAATATTCCCGATCATGCTGTTTCTAGAAAGGATATTGATATATCAATGATATCATAGTATGCAACATGCTCCAAATGTTGGGCAGTGTATTACTCATGACTTGAGAGTTTTTATTGGTTAATAATAAATAATGTAAAATAGGAAATCTCATAATGATAAAATTACACAACTCTCTTTACTTGAAATGGTTTCGAACTTTAATGTGGATACTCCACTTCGATTATACTTAAATCAGGACATGAGATTAATCAAAAGACTATAGTTGGGGTCCAAGTTGATGCATTAGAAGTGAACACTATTCAATAGAGAATATGCTATCTTAGTTATATAAGGTTAGTATCATGGTCAACTATAGTTAACTAAAAGTCAGATTTTCTATGCAGAGCAGTGAAGTTAATAATAATTATTATTATTGAACTAAGACTTTGTGTTTGACTTAACCAAGTTGAATGTTGATGATATTGAAATTTTAACCAAAATTATATGTCATAAATCCTAAAATTATATGGTTTGATGAAGAGAATTATTCTAAATAATCATTACTACTGGGTGTCGCTATAAATAGTAAAAGGAATTCACAAAAATGACATATAAGTGATAAATTCAGCTAAACTATCATTTAAATTATATGAATATAAGCGCGCGCGCACACAAATATATTTAATAAAAAAGAAAATTTTAAATCTATATGGATTTTTTAAAGTAACCTTATAGCCGAATATATATTAATATATTTTAAAATTTAAATTTAATTTAATATTATTATTACATTTGTAAATAAATTTAATTTAATAAGATTAAATATAAATATATATATATATTTGAATATAAAATAAATTTCATAAATATACATTATATATATGTATTTAATTCAAACCTTAAATTTTAGTAATCTTTTTTCTTGATCCGAAATGTCTTTAACAACTATAGTTTCCATGCCCACGCAAACACCTTTGTCATCGAAATTCGTGTCTTTGATGAGGCTGTTCATATTTATCCATTTCAATATACCCGACATGAGTAGTTGCCCAATGACATCTCACTTGTAAAAGGGCTTATAGCTTCTTTCATAAATAAATGCAATGCCCTGATTCGACAAGCCGTAGAGAATGCATACTGGCAAGGTAGTGGCTAGCAATTAATGCACTAGGGACAAACCCTTGAAATGCAATGATTACCGGTGTTCGTGAGACTTGTCGATTTGGCACATCATGCATTCTCGTATATTCGTTGGATGCGCCAAACAAGATGATAAATATTTAATCAAAACCAAACCACTTATTCAAAATCGAAATTTATATGAGCGTGTTGTGTATGAACATAAGTGAATTCTTGTTTTATTAGTAGACCAATAGAATAGAAGCGTGCTTTTGCATAAGCCGGATTCTTTCCTTGTAGTTACTGGGTATTAGCCAATTACACCAGCAATTTATGAGAAATCTCTATTCATGGAGCATAATGGCTGACCTTAGTCCTAAATAATGACTTTAGCGCTCGACGGATTACTTAAAGGTTCCATTTGTTCATTCGGTCGAGCTACTCGCTCTCGAGAATAGTTAGTTGAAAGGTCATTCAACTGTGCTACCTCTAATGATAGGCATTGCTCTTAGTGTCTTAGTTCACTTTCTTCTTAGCTTCCTTTTCTTGTTCGGGCCTTGTAATGGTTATAGAAAAAGTCTTGTTGTCTAGTTTTTTATGTAACGTAGTTTAGTTTACTTAGGCTACTTCAAATATAAATACCTGCCTAAAGCTGGGTAGTTTCACAACCTCCATCGGTAATTCATAAAGAGTTTTGTGTGCCTAACCAGTCAGGGAAGAGTCCGAGGCATAAACAGAGAAATGGACTGCTAGTGTATTAATTACGAGGTTGCTAAGCTAACTGTATTCAGGCAATGAGTCTTTCAAGAGTTCTGAACACCTATGGAGTTGAGGAAGTGATCATGGCTAAACAAAGTGAGAAATGTTGCTAATATGGTCTCTGTCTTCTGTATGCATATGGCTATCCTTCTCTGGGATGCAGGATATGATGTGTTGCTATCCATAAAGGAAGAAAAGGCCCACTCGACCAAGGGAGAGGTGGTTTGCCAGGTATTGTACTAATTATTAACGAGATTGATTATTCATGTTCTGCTTGTTGAGATCTTGAGTTTCTTCCCTGGTATATTAATTGTCGGATTCTACGTTGTTTTACTTAGCTGAATAACATTAACTCCTTCCCTCATGCCAAATCCAAGTCATTTATCCTAGATAGCATAGGAAAGAGGATCGAACCATTCATTAACATTGCTAATTCAAGTTTTGTTCACTCTCTTTTTGCCCGAGAACTATAAGAATTCCATTTTCTACCTCTCGGTCACTTTTCTCTCCTTGCTCTCCATACCATCCATTCCCTTGGTAAATAAGTCTACGAGATCGATGCATTAAGCATAGCGTCTCAGTCTCCAAATTAGTATCAACCACTATGACTCTCACTTGGATTTCTATTCTGAACTAATATATCAGGAGCTTTAATATTGGGAATGTGAGCCTTGAGGCAAAGCAGATGAACTACATAACTAAACTATGGGAAGGGGAAGAAGGGTTAAACACCTGATATGACTAAGTGCTAGAGGAGACTCGCTATGCATTTGCACCCTTGTCTGCTCGCCAAATTCTTAAAGCATGGTGAACTAGTTGTCCCAAACCTTCGACCTATCTCATGTGTTTGGAACTGGAACTTTTTCGATTCTTGCTTAACTTTCAATAGGTAGGGCTAGGTAAGAAATGCTAACCTCCTCTGTTGCCTATTAGTCAGCGGGCCTTCGTTTCATAATAAACATTTGGTCAGATGGGCATGGAGAACTACTTAACTAAAGAAGAATAAAGCCTTTTCTATGTTTATTCAACTAGTAGTCCTTGAGAGTTTTTTAGGGGAAAACTTGCAAGTCAAGTTTGAGAGGCATCGACCAATCTTATGAGTATTTAGACTATAATACTTTCGATGGCTAGTCATGTGACGACCCATCTTTCCGACCCTTGAGAATGACACTTACCACAACCTCAATGTTCTTATGCCATTGCTAAGGAGTTCGAAAAATGAGTTGTCTTGGGTAAATAAAAGAATAGAATAGAAAAGACTCACATCGGAATAGTTATATGTAATACAACAATAATATAGTACAGTAGATTACTCTTAATATAGATTTATCCGGGTTACACAAAAGTACTACAATTATTAGATTAGGTTGTTATAAATTTTTCCTTTACACTTTTTGATACAAGATATAAATACAAGTATACATCGAAAATAGATAACTAGATAGGAAAAGGAGCCTCCTGCTCATAGATCTCCTTCAAAATGCCCAAGAGGAACCTATAACTTTCGAACAACTAAAATATAATTAAGTACCAAAAAGTTTAGGGAAAACAAACAACTCGGGTAAGACAATGTCTGGCATAAGCAATAACTCTAAACAAAAGGGTGGAAATAAACACAATATGTGAGAGCAAGCTGCTAATTAGGAATGGGTTTCCCTTTACAATAACAATAGCAAATCACAACAATAGATACAAATAGTTAAACATCACGAAGTGCTTAGAATACTACCTGATGCAATTAAGAAAAAGCTAAATTTAAAGTTTAGAATCAAAGGAAAGAGAAGGGAATTTTTCCAACAATTGACCGGGCCCCTTACCGAAAGTATACCTTTAGAATATACTTGAGACTACAATGGCTCTCGAAAACTTCCAACCCAGACACCACCAACCTTTATCGAGAATACGAGCATTTCATATTTTATTTCACATATAACAAAAACTAACCTAGATTAGGTGTGAAAATATCCTAATAGGAGCAACCCCACATAGCTTGACCCCCAGTCATGCTTTGATTTTAGTCATTTTCGACAAAGGGTATCAATGCTCAAATGAGCAACAAATCATCTTAAATTGGCGATACATCAAGAAGAAAGCTGAATTGATAGTCAATAAATCAACTATCATGGATAATTAAAAATGATCATATATGGAACAGTAAATATCATTTCTCTACCACTACTCATCGATTTCAAACTTGTACTATTTCTTGATTAAAAATGAAGTCGGACAAGTGAAGGTAGTGTTACCTCAAGGCATTTCCTTGATGAAATTTTTAACTTTCGAGATATATATAGGAACGCATTTCTATGCCTTATCATTTAATGCTAAGAGTATGATTAAATCCTTTCCATATAAACAATATCAGATTACGAAAATTTAAATTTCATATCCTTTCTGTAATCGAATCAAACTTTATTTTAAAACTGATCTTATGCTAGGGTTTCACATTTTAAATATTAGCGTTAAACAGCTTTATCAAAATGGTTGACTAACTTTAAAAAACAAATTAGTTTCTTATATATCATTACTTAAAATGATTAATCGACTTTATCAATGATTAATTACTTCAAACTTCTTTATTCAAAATAATTCTTTTGCTTTTTCCAAGTTTAATTACTTTAAATATCATTATTTAAAACGTTTAATTCACATTAGTCGTCATTATTGAAGTGATTAATTAACTTTAAAAACGTCATTATTAAAATGATTAATTAAACTTAAACAACATTATTAAAATGGTTAATTAATTTTAAAATATCATTATTAAAATGTAGATTAATTTCAAATCATCATTATTAAAAAAATTAATTAACCTTAAACATCATTAGTAAAAATGATTAAGTTCCTTTCAAACATTATTATTAAAGTGATTAATTAATCTAGACTATAATTATAAAATGATTAATTAACCTTAAAAACATCATTAATTAAATAATTAATTTTTATTAAACAATATTAGTTAAAATGACTAATTAAATTTAAACATCATTAAAAAATTATAAATTAATCTTAATCACATCATTATTTAAATAATTAATTAACCTTAATTATCATTATTTAAATTGATTAATCAAATTTAAAATATTGTTGTTAAAATAATTAGTTAACTTCAATCACATCTTTATTTGAATAATTTATTCTCTTTGCAAAACCCAAGCATAAGATTTAACAAAAAAACTCAAAGGAATAATATTTTTCAAAGTGCCGATATAATGATAGTCGCTAGAAGGACACTTGTGTACACACTTTCCATATGTCACATATTTAACCAAACATCACATAACATAAGGGTGAGCATAAAAACAAAGGCAAGTAACAATTATACATCATGTAGAAATTATCCTAATATTATTTTGTACGCCTTTTTCCGACCAATTTCAAGTTACTTTACTTAATACTAGGATGTCAACTTTTCAAATGGTTACCAAGCCAACAAATCTAACACTTTTAACACATAAAAGTATAAGGAAATAACATATATTTGGATCAAAATAATAGCGGTTAGAATTTTAATTATAAAGATGAGGTTTTGCTCAACAAAATGCAAATGAATAGAATCAAACTTAAACCAAACTTGTACCCAACATATGGATGGAGCTTTCTTCTACACAAACTCAACTTTAAGATCTAGATAGCGTCAATATGATTTTCCATAAAGTGAATGAGGCTCCACCATGATGGATTTGAGGGAGTATGGGTCTTGTTTTGGTTAGTGAGGATGTGTAGAAGAGAAGGAAATGATTTTTAGTAATTTTACTTAGGAAAGAAGTGAGAATTGATTTTTGTATTTGAAAACTTATGAAGCCATTACTAAAAATTTCAAGAGCTTAAGGAAGAAAAATGAAAAGATGAGAATAATGAAGCCAAGCTTTCTTTTAGAAGTGAACGTGGATGTGTATTTATAGGCTAACAAAGCTTCCAAGAGAATCTATCCAAAACAAGGCTTCTAAGAGAAGCTAAGAGAATTTTTTTATAAGAATCCATCTTATGTCTTCTTCTAGAAATCACTACCAAGGCTTCACCAAGAAGGCATTACTAAGTCTTCTTCAAGAAGACACTATTATGTCTTTTTCAAGAAGGCACTGCTAAGTCTTCTTCTAGAAATCACTGCTTTAGTTAATTTGATAAGGAATTTAGATGATTAGAAATTAGTAATTGTTTATGTATGCTACCATAAACAACTTTTACTTAACACAAAGTTGATTTTTAATGGAATGTTTTTCGATCAACTTTTCTTTGATATTTCTTCAAAGTATATACTTTTGTAAACACATTTCAGAAGAAAAAAAACTTGCTAACATTGTTAAATAAAAATGAGTTATTTAAGCTTTCAAAATTCATTAATTAAATGTTGTGGAATTAATTAAATATACATAAATCAAAGCGATAAAATTTGGATCGCTACAATTCACTGACTTTTGATAGTTATACGATTCCAAAGGATGATCTAGAATTGGGTCGATAATATTTATTAGAAGTGGACAATAGAATGGTTGTACTAGCCAAAACTCTTCTATATGTGATTATAATACCCGCTGATGTACCTCATAGTTAGGCTGTACCTTCTACAGGTGTAAAATGTGATGTTGTACCTAGTCATTTAAATCAGACTTTCATTTTGATACAACAAGAAGGAATTTACTATGGTCGGTGCAGTGAGATTCATGGAACTAATCATGCTTTTACACATGCTCCTAGAAACATAAGACGGCTATTAAGCCCAATATAGCTCAACCGCAGTACCGCACCCGGGGTCGGGTCCAAGCCACCTAAGAAGCAAGCTATTGTAGCGAGTGGTTGGAGCAGTTGGGAGCCAAAGGGCAAGGCAGTAGATAAGATAGAAGAAGGAGTCAGGTTCCTGGTAGAGAAGAGTAGATGGTTAGGATATCGAACTTGAAATGTAGAGCTCGAATCACTAACGAGCAAGTTGTTGGTGGTAAATAACGCCCTAGTTGATGGCATTCCTCTCTACGGCTGGCACTCAAGGACCTATGAAGCACTCCAAACAGAGCTAGAAAGTCTTAAAGATGAGATGCCTACGTAAGGAACTCAATTCTCATTAGAAGGTCGAACCAAGAACCAATAGAGGTCAAGGCTACGCTGTCCCCATAGCAACACAATAATGTCCTGAGGGAGGTAGAGCAGTTGAGGCCTTATATTATAGTAGCACGAACCTTACCTTCTAGGTTACGCGAAGGGGGCTAGTCTGAGATCATACAGTTATTTTCAAAAAGACAAAAAACACTCTATATTATTCTTGGGGCTAAGTGCCACTCTATTTATGATTTATTTTAGGTTCTTCATTTTTTTGTGCCATGGTGCTAGTATAAACATTGGGGCTAAAAAAATAGGGACGTGGAAGGAGAAGGACCTAGTGTGGCAGAGACTACCTATCCTCTTCTTGTTCCTAACATCTATTACGAGTCTAGGATACGAGTTTGAGAAGTTTAGAATCCTTAATATGAGGAACCCTCAGAAGAAAGAAGGGAAACATAAGAGCCTCCCCTCCTCTAATTCAATATAGGTAGGAGGGACATACATAACCATCCTTTTTATACCTTTTTTCGGGGTGGGACCGTCCACCCGCTAATCCGGCCATTTTCTAACCCACCCCATACTTCTAAATTCTTTTTCTTCCTAGCCCGTTGTGAACCAAGGTTATGTACGTGTTTTGAATCATCAATCATTCATTATAGATCTAGTGGCATGGCGAGGCGAAGGATTGGATTTAACCTATGATCAGGCCTACAATATAATGGGGGCAACCAACATGTACTTTTTCATGTTGTTGACATTGACGTTTAAGCTCATTTTTTTATAGGCCGGGATTTTAGGAGCTGGGAATAGCTCACATTATGGTGGCCTTCGGTGCCGCCGTGAAGATCTAGGAGTGTGAGCAGTACGAGCTGAAAGGATATCATACTGTTTGGAGGGCTGGAGCAAAGGAGTCAAAACTGACCCTTGTCTATCATCGTAGAAGCTGTTTCTATTAAAGATTATGGTTCTTGGGTTTCTAATCAATAGATCCTTTAAATCAACTAAACAGGGGAAGTGAAAATAAAATTGCTAGGAAAGGGGGAAGCTCGAGACGCTCGCTAAATTTACTCATTTAGTAGACATTGAGGGCGTAGCTTGTAGGGGACCGCAAGCGACCCTGATCATTTGGGTAAGGGAACATCTTCCTTAGTTGTACGTAAAGGAAGCAAGTAAGGTACAAGGATAGGGTGGATTTGACCATGGTATGCCAATCCAAGTCAGAAGACCGATTCTCCAAGTAAGTCAAGAGTCATTCCGTACTAAGTGGTAACGCCCTAAATATCGGTTGGGTCGATGAGAACTATTACACCAAGCTTACGCAGTGAAGTTGTTTGGAGTTTCCTTGGTGGACAATAGAGAGCCAAAGTTGAAGATGCTAGGATTCATTGAGTCGGTGGAAAGTGTAGGCCCTAGTTAGCATACTAGGCTATGGAGATTGAAAAGCTAATGGATGGATCCTTCCACTATCTTTGAATAGAGACTATGTTCGGAGTGAAGACGAGAGCATAGAGAGCATAGAAATGTCTCACATCTACTTTGAGCTTAAGGAACACTAGGTAGTGTCAATCAGTGCTCTTCGCTTCATGTCTTTGATCTCTGCCTTCTTTCTTCATATCGTTCTAATGATGCTTATTCTTTTCTTTTTGACATTTCCTCTTCTCAAAGGCCGCCTGCATAGCAATCAATCATCCTTGGTGCTTCCTACAACATTGGCAAACATGAGTGCTCCTTTTTCCTTGAACATATATTTCATAATATTTTGATCTGTAACTGCATTCGTGTTCAATAGTCCCACCTCTACTATTTCTCTTTTGCTGGTAGAATTAGAATAAGTTAAGCTTGGAGAGATCCCTACTATTAGGAAAAGAATATCTCCAACTAAACCAAATACTGGATTTAAGGTGACCATTGGTTGCTTAGGAGGGTATATTTCAATGACACCATCATTTCATAAATGATCCAATCTCTAAGAACTCAACAATCTTCAATTGGATGAAAAAGAACCGACCTTATGCTTAACACTTGTAAGTCAAAGTTAGTACAATGCCTTATTCATGTTATGGGGTAGAGTTGTTTGGTAGCTCGCAAGGCTCATAACTTTGAGGATACGATTTCAAATCCTATCCCTGCACTGGAGTTTTATGGGAAGATTGTCGATCGAGAAAGCAGCGCCCAATAGTTGCCTAGCCGTAAGTAGGCCAAAATGGTCTCGCAAAGCCGGTCACCTTCTGCCCTAAGATTACAACTCTTTCCATATGCTAAAGTGAATACTCTCATTGGGAAGAGAATAAAAAATATAAATAAAAGAGCTATGTCACTCTCCTAATTTCAATGCAATAAGCGAGTCTAAGTGACGAGGTAGGCTGAACTTGTATGATGATTGGGCAAGACCGCTTCTTCTCTTTCGTAATGACCTTACGTATGCCTTCTCTTTCCTAACCTTCTCTTATTTGTTTGCCGTCCAGTGCTTGCGATTTCGCTCGAAAATGATTAAGGGTCTAAGGGGGTTCTTAATTCTTCCACCTTGAAGAATTGTTTAAAGTCCTTTAAGCGTGGGGTCCTAGAAGAATCCACTCTGAGTCCAAGTGAAGTGACGAGCTTAGTGAATCAGCCAGAAGCAAGGCCTTCGCCTTCCTCTAGTCCAAACACATCCTGGGAGGACTAAGCTTATCCAGCTAATCAAACCCCCGTAGTGGTCCCCTATCTATATCAATATGATGATATAATAGAGGGGACTGCGTGAACTCAATTTCCTAATGCCTGTTATCGACTCCCGCTGTCGAGAGTAATCTCTTAGATGTAGATGAGGCACACTTCAAAGCCTAGACAAGGTGACCTTCACACAATTAATAGTCGAATATGATGCTTAATACCTAAGGTAAAGTTTGAAATCACCCAGCTCTTGTTTATTGCCGTGATCCAACGTGAGATTAGGTATGATGGGAAGCACATATGCTCGACGGTCCACATACCAGGTCCCTAGTATATAAGTAGATTTTATACTCTGTGAGATGATCTCAAGTCCAGGCATAAACTTTGAATTCAAATTCACTTCTTATTTCTTATTAAAAGAAAAGGTATTCTCATGAATTGATCCGAATAAGCACTCTTCCGTATAAATCGTACAACAACCTTAACCACATAAGCCTAGGCTAGGCCAATCGCCATCACTAAAGGAGTCTTATAAGGAATAAGCTCCATGTACGGGGTTGATCTTGAGATTTTCCAGCAATGGGGCCTAGGGATCGATATGATGATTGGTTTAGTTAGGGTGGTTGATCTACTATGGGCACCTATAGGGATTAGTGCATGAAGCCACGACCAACAAAAGCATGGGACTCTCCCTTGGGAATGGATAAGTGAAACATAACTTGTCATAAGGTCAAGGGCCATACAGCGAGAGGGATGCCTCTTGAGCCAGGCTTTAGAGATGAGGTGTGTAGCGGCGAAGCCAAGTTAATTTGAGCCACCAAACCGTACAACTAATGAGAAGGACGAGGGAAGTGTGTATGCTGTTACACTCCCTGCTTTCCAAAGTTGCACAGAGGATGAACTATATGCAGTAGGGTGAGGCAATCAACTAAAGGGAGTAGATTCCCCACCAATATGGGGGCTTGAGTTGGCCATCTCAAGGCACATCATCACCTATAGGCAACACCGGCGAGACCTGAGAAGGATACCTAGAGTCAGAAAGTCCATAATACTACAACCTCCCAGACTTCATATTCATCATTTTTTAAAGTGAATGTAAGGGATCACTTTTTTGCAATGGAAAAAAAATGAGCTGAGCACATTTGACTTTGCATAACCTAACGATACATCCAATATCAATGATCTATGGCTAGAATGCATTGTTAGATCTGTACTAAAGCAAGAAAGGCAATAACGTGACACTTTCTTTCATTAATTATTTCACCAATGAGGGAACCGTACAGCGTCCACATCAATTAAAGTGACGAAATGCCCTTCTGAGTCAAAGGGAGAGATTTTGCACCTCTCTTCAAGATATACGATTCGGTATCTGAATCGGTTGATGGAGAGTAAAGAGGCGCCTACTCTCCTAGCCTACAGGGAAGCCTCTTCTTTTTGGACTACATCAAGTGCATTAAATGTCCCAGAATTAGAATCTTGGAGGGTGGGTCACCTAGTTTAATTCTTTCCTTATGCACCTTTCTTTTCCTTCGAGGTCTTCTCACTATGCTTGGTTGCTTAGGAATTATTTTGATTAGTTCCCCTTAGTAACTCATGGACTTATTGCCTAGTCATTCATGTGATATCTTATACGACTTATGATTTGTTTACACAAAAAATGGACAAACACCTCCAAGTCGTGTGACTTAGTTGATTTTATGTTGTTTCTAGTGATTTGGGTGATTTACGTAAATATATGAAAAGCAGGGACTAAACTGTAAAAGACACACAAATTTATAGTGGTTCGGCCAGAACGTGCCTACGTCCACTTTATATGTTATTCTCCTTTTCTATTCAGGTTACAAGTATAAAGCTTTTATTACAAGTAACTGAAAGTTGTTTGAAAGTTTTATCCGTGCTTGGGCTCTCAAACTTGTCTCCCATTGTTGTACCCCTGCCCCTCTATTTATAGAGTGAGGTTGAGGGTAGGGGTCCTGGATGTATATAGCTGGTGGTGGGCCTGGGCTAATGCAATCTGGCCTGGCAAAGTCAGTCCAGAATGCCTTGATTCGGTTGGACTTGGTCCGGTGGTGAGTGATCCGGTGATGGTTGGTTGGATTTTGATTCGGTGGTGAGGGCGTAGCTTGGTCCGGTAGTGCATGGAGTTGGTCCGGTAGTGTATGGAAAGATGGTTGGTTCGGCAGTGGATGGTAGAGGAGTAGCTTGGTTTGGCTAGGAAGGGAAGTGGAGTTGGTTCGGCTAGGAAGGGAAGTTTGGACCGGCAGTGCTTGGGAGTGGAGGATGGATGGTTCGGCAGTGCTTCCTTTCATTTGGCTTGGTTATATCTCCTTCATACGAACTCCGATTAACCTGAAATTTGAAACATAGCCTTTCCTAGTCCTTATCATCATTTCCAATCAATTTCGTCCCGATCGGAGCTCAACCAAATTTTGGCGATATCGATCGTAGCCTTGATTCCAACTGATCTCCATCATTCCTTGCCAATTTGTTGATATTCCATTTTTGACCAAAAATGGGATAACATGATTATTTGATGAAAGATCAGATTAAGTATGTTGTGTGGGGGGCTTAGATTTTTCTTTAGGGGAAACTAGAGTGGTATATCTATAGTAATAGGGGTCAATAAAGAAGCGAAATGGGTAATTGGAGTATCATTCGTCTCTAGTCCATGTGATAGTCGACTTTCTTCTTAACATCCGCATAGGATCACTCACTTCTTTCTAGTTGAACAATCCCTTTGGGAAAGAATAGCCTGTGCTATCAATACCAATAAGTACAAAAAGACAGGTAAACAAGTGAGAATTGCTTTTAAGTTATTTAAGACTTGACTGAATGATCTACTCAAGTTGGGACTACCTCTCGTTCAACCAATTCGAAAGTCATTCTTTTTTGTCGGATAGCCAAAAGATAGGAAAGGAAGCTCAAGCAAAAGAGAGGGCATGAAATCGAGGTCAGAAGCACAGAAGAGACTTATTTTATATTTCTTTCTTTTGTTGAGCTAAGAAATAATTGATTTTGACTTAACTTGACATGTCTATTGACTTGGAATGCATCTAAACTATGGTAGAGCAAAGGTCTTTATCTAGTCTGGCTTGGGTGTGGAATTAGTGAACTTATTTTTGACTTTTATAGTAGAAACCAACTTCCCAATAGTAGTCAATCCATGTCCTCGGTGTTCTTTCTCCTCATGGCGATTGGTTATATTAATTAGTCTAGCAACCCGTAAAAGAAGGATCATACAATAGGCGGAGTCGACTGGAACATGGGAGGTATATTTCTACCACCGATGTGATAACCTAGATTTTTTGATATCTGTTAATTGGTAATTAACTGATTTTAACTATTAAACACTGATTTATAAGTTGAACAAATAATTCTAATAATATATATATATATATATCTGGATAAATATTTATTTGATAATCTTCTTTTATAATCATTTAAAATGTGCCAAACTTATTCTTTTCCAAAACGAATAAAATATGTATTTGTTTATATATATAAGTAGATTGTGAAATAGAATTTGAACTTGAAATTCAAAAGTAATATCTTAAAAATAAATTGGATATAAAAACTTTTCGTTCAAACACTAAATATATACATATTTAAATACGTTTCATATCATTTTCTTTAAAAGCTACATAAATTAATAAAAAATTATAAAATATAATATAAAACATATAAAAATATAAATGCATGCATGATGACAAGTGTAACCTAGGTGTAGCATGCAATTACAAATGGCATATTTCTTTTCCTTTGAAATTGAATATTAGCAATCATAAATGAGAACTATAGGCTGTATACACTTATACATCTCAACACTTTCATTTATTCCTCTTTCAATATCTAAAAGAAAACAACCAGAGAAGAGAAATAGAAATCAAACTAAAACAACAACTGAAGATCCGTTTCAACCTGAGCAAAACAATTCAAGACCAACTCCATATACATCAAGCAAAGATTCAAGATCAGCTTCAAATCAACCAAGTTCCAGATCAAACTGTTCTCTGTTATCATCTTTTGCAAGTGAGTAAACATTCACCCTTTAACCAAATCTACTTATTTACCCCGATGCATGTGATAAATTCTTGAAATATTGTTGTGAAATGTTTGCATGAATATATGAATATGCTTGTATGTATATAAGTATGAATACTGTGTGCATATCCGTAAACATGTCTCTTTTTAGTTGCAACAAACCAAACATACTCTAAATTCAATATCTCTTCATTTAAACTAAATTAGATTATGGTGTTTAATGGAAACCTGTTCGTATTAACCTAATCTTGTTTTTAAAAATGTTCATAAGTATAATTAGAAGGTAATTAACTGGGAAATAGGAATATATAATGAAAAATCAATTCAAGTTAAAAAATTAAGTTGTTAAATTCTCAAGTTTTGATTGTATATTTAGATTCGTGATTGAAAACCATGATTTTTAGTATAGATTTCATGATTTTAAGATTTGGGACAATGAGAATTTGTGAGTTGATCAGAGAGTGCATTTTCGTTGATCTCTGATGACCAGCGTAGAGTGGTGGGTCGTGCTTGGGGCTGGAGGTATCTTGAAAGTTGGGGATCGAAGTAAAAATGGTGGATGGATTTTTAGATGGTCGAGGTAGCTTGTCGACGGTAGTTTAGGGTTTGGTGAGCTGTTTTGGTCGTCGATGTTCTCGGGGGTATAGAGGCGTCGTGGGTGATCCGGAGATGATCGCGGGTGGGGGATTAGAAGCATTGGCGTGTGGTGGAGATCTGGTTATGATCGTGAGATCCTAGATGGTCGGAGGTGGCAGCGCGAGAGAATTTTCGTCATTGGGTCTGGGTTCAGTGAGTGCTCGACATTCTCGATTTCGATTCCAGTCAAAATCGACGATGCTAGGTGGACGGAACGTACGAGTGGGTCGAGGACGACTTATAGGCGAAGGCGGAGTTGATCTGAACAATGCCGAACTCATGTGCACGTTGCACGAGTTATCTTGTGTATATGGAGTTTCTGAGTGTTTTGATGCTTCGGGAAAGATGGGATGTTGCTCATAGTCATTCTCGAGTTTTTCTGAGAGAAGTGGATGAGTTTTGGCTCTGGTGTGGATCAGGATTAGCTGGGGGAAATGATGGGTTGGGCTTGGGCTCTTATGTTATGATTTTAACCAAGGTTTAAGGCAATAGTAAATTGTTAACAAGTTTATAAACAAAAGAAATGTAACAGTTTCAAAGTAAAATATTAAACTAGTTTTCAAAACAAAGGTGTTGATCAAGTATTTCAAAACAAGTTTCAAAATATATAGATTATAAATGCAAATGTTTTTGAAATTAAATTGTTTTGTTTTGGATAAATGAATATTAGGTTGATTAATTAATTAAATCTCTAATTGTTTTCAAAATAAAAGGGATGTGATTAAGTAAGTGATTAAAGGTAAATGTATTAAAATTAAATTAGTAAAAAGGTCTTAAGATATTTTTTATAAAGCATTTAAATTAAATAAGATTTAAATAATGTAATTAAGTAATTGATTAAGATAACTGGTTTATCTTAATTAATTAAGGTCTTATTAAATTAAAGGCTAATTACTTAATGTAAATAATTAAGGATATTACTTAATGAAATTAATTAAAGGATAATTAATTAATTAATGTTATTTAAGGATCATTAATTAATGTAATTAATTAAAGGATAATTAATCTATGTAAGCAATTAAATGATAATTAGTTTGTACAACTAAAGGATGATTAATTAATTTCATTAATTAAAATAATAATAAATGGTTTATAATTAATTAAGGTTAATTAAGCAGGATTTGAGGGTAGTTAATTTAACTTATTTGGTGATTAAATTAATTTAATTAGGAATCAAATGTCTGATTAATCTTGCATATGGATGATTAAATTATTGAATGATTAGATTAATATCTAATCTGATAATTTGTAATGTTCTGTGATGTGACGTGTTTGGGTTGAACTGTGATAGTGTGGGTTATTTATCGGTGATGAATTGCTGTGTTAATTGAAATCCTGTATTTATTAATGGAATTGTATTCACTTAAACAACTTGGATAAAGGATGGTATTGAATTCGAAGAGACCAGGGTAAGGTATCAGCAAATACCCGAAACCATTTCGATTAGTAATCTATAAATTCTTTATGGACTTGAATTTAGAATCAAATAGGCTGGAATGGAATAAATTAAGTAACATGGCCTTTTAAACTGAGTAACAGTTCTTAGATATTTTTTTGTGATAAGTGATTGACTATAACAAGTTAAGAACTCGTAGTGAGGTACACTACAAGAATTTTGATTTTTCGTAGCGCTCAAAAAACGCTAATAAAAGTTTTAGCAGCGTTTTGACGAACGCTATTATAAAGCCCGCGACTAAAAATACCTGATTTTTAGTTGCACTTATTTCAACGCTGCCATAAATTGTTTTACTGCAGCGTTTATGAAACGCCACTAAATTCTTTTTTTGCAGCATGCATAAAACGCTACCCAAAGGATTTTGGACGCTACCAATAGAATTTCCAACTTTACCCCTGCTTTACGGTTGCGTTTACTCAACGCCACTATATGTATTTTCGTAGCGTTTTTGAAACGCTACTCAAAGTTATTGATCATTTTGCACCATTTTTCCATGCTATTATTTCCTGTTGATGGTCTATTTTATTTCTACTATATCAATCAACAATCACTCACATAATCATCATATTCGAATAATCAAAAAAAATTAATCATATAATTAAATAAGATATCCATAATCATTCTAATAAAGTAGATTTTTTATAAAATGACCAACATACAATAACCATTTGTATACAAATTTACATATCTAGTAGTAATAAAATGTTATACCAAACCAGTGCTAACAAAATGCTTGATTATCCATAATTCTTTGTTGCATATAGAAGTGAAAGCTAGCACCGTAAAAGTTCAACCTTGCTCTCTTCGAAAGTCCAATGCCTGCATTAGTGAAAGCACAACGTATAGATAAACAATTATGTTAATTCGTAGGATTACACATCTGATATCAAACATCTACAACATTGTAAAAGTGTATCATTCCCATCTTCTCCTGTCTGCCTCTACAAATTTCAAGTTCAAAACTGCACTTCATTCTACATTACTACCATCCACCAAAACATTCCACTACCGGGCAGTCCACTACAAAAACAATCACCAATCCCCTTTGCTTAAAACTGTTACACTTCTGCTGCTCCTCTTCATCACTGTGACACTACACTTCTAACCACAATACAACATTCATACCACTGTGCAACTATTTAATTGCTACTGATTACATAGCACACCTAGCCCCTCAATCATCCATCCCCACCATTATCACAACAACTTCACTTCAACTTCACTTCCCCTCCACTTCAACTTGCTGTCAACTATGTTCCACTATTTACTTCATCTCTGCCATGAGAACACCCTTCATCTGAAACCTCAAACTATATCAGAGCACCGAAACACCTCTTTTACCACAATTGACCATTACCTTTCATATAGTCAACAACAACAGCAAACACTTCAACGGCGCCTACGTTCAAACAGTTCATAACCACAACACAGACTACCCAAGCAAACTCACCTGAATCTCAACAGCAATCACCTATCTTTTCTTCAATCTCAACAGCTACAACTCTCACTTTTGCCTGTTGCCTCTATCCATCCACAATTCACATTATTCACCCCATTTTCAACATTTCAACCTGAATCAACAACATCATCACTATTACCCACTATTACACCACCATTCCCTGAAAATTCCCCACTTTCACCTTCCTTATACCCACTGACATACACTGAACTACAAGTTGTTGCTCTGTTATATTCTTCAATCAACCCACTTCACTGTCACACTGACTTCTGTCTGATCATAACCACCACCCAATCATTCAAACTCCATCAACCACATTCTGTACCAAAGCCGCAACTACCATCTTCCCATTTCCATAACAAACCACTTCTGCACACTGACATACAACAAGTAGCAGCACCCTTCTCAATCACTGACTTCTGCACATCAGACCCACTTCTCCTCTGCCAACAACCCAAAACAACACACACTCTCACAACTTTCACCATCCCCCTTGCATTTAAAAAGAAAAAGAAAAAACTGCCATATGAATCACCACCGAGTTTCATAGTACAGCAACTCACCTGAATCCACTACTCTATCACCAAGCAAACATCACTGCACCACATTCATCATTCATCAACAAACTTCGCTGCCTACACTTCAAAACATTCCCCCCCACCCGCATCTGCTACCACATTAGATTCTTGCCTGCATTGCTACTCTGTGCAACAACTCTACACCCACAGCCAGCATCTCCACTTCCTCGCCGCAGTCCACACATTTCTTCTGCTACCACTCCACAACTACACAGTTACTTCTACCATACCCACATACACCTGACTATGCATTATCAACTTGCATAGTATATCAGTGCACAACATTGCTCCATGCACTTCAGTTAAACTTCCCCATATCACTGCCTTGCTTCATCTCCTTCACCCTGTACCTTTGTTTTCAACTGAATCACTCATACCAATACCACCCCCAGTACCCCTGTGCACATAAAATCACAACATACCGACATACTCTTTAATATATGTAGATACCTGAATTTATTTTTTGTTTCAGTAAACAAAAATACAAAGATGATAGCATTCTTGACTGGGAAAGGGGGAAAAGATTAACACATACAGGAAAATTTGGTACACAGTCCACACCCCAATACTTCAAAACCGCAAGATCATAGGGGTATGCAGCAGTCTCCTCGTCATCATATGCACCTACAGATTCTCATAATGCAATTATATCCATTATTTCCACATTCAAAGTCGCAATAATATTCTCATCAATAATCCCAATAAAATATGATTTGCAACAAAACAGGTGTAGCAACATACCCAAATAAACTAGGCAGCAGATACAATAGCATCGAACAGTAAGTGAAGAGTACCCATATAACAGGGAAAAAGAAAATCACACAAATATATATCTAGTTAGCAACATAAATAAATAAATTTAACATAACTTTAGTTGATGCAACAAATGTACTTGTTTTTGTTACCTTGCCTTCGTTTTTTATTTTGCTTAGGGCTCCAGCCATGTTTGTCCCACAGATGAGCTTCATACCGTCCTGTCCATCTGTGCCAGTAGCATGCATTAAGATTCCACACGATAGAACTTAAATGTATCAACTACAAAACAATAATGTATCAACTTAAATATATAAATGATGTATATGAAAAATTACTTGGTGACTCTTTTATAGATGGAACTTCTAATCTGTTGCCAGTTTGCTGACCATCTTCACATTTACAAACTCGTCGAACTCCTCTTGGTTTTGCAGCAGGAATGGAAGGATCCTTTCCAAGCAAAGGAATTAACAATTTGTAGGATTCATCAATGCCATAAGTTAGATATAAAACTAATAAATTGATTTACAACAAGCCAAGATTTAGGAACATTATTGACAAAATTCATGTAATCCAAATAAATAATAAAAATCCAGATATACTTCAAAAACTGCTACCTGATTCATTCGCTACTGCCAATACATGATTTGCATATCACCACTTTAGCCTCCATAGATCGGAATAGCCACATTATTTCAACACTTCCATCACAACTCACTTCCACACTACATCATTTCAACACACCATCGTGGTCGTCTATAATTCTTCCATTTGATACTAATAAAAATTATTTAATTATATACTAGTGGTTGAGATTTAAAAAGAATTCAAATATACCAAATATAAAAAAAGATGAATCAAGCTGTGCCCTTACATTTGTGTCCCATGAATCAAATGCTTTTAAATTTTGCACTGTTGTTTTTAAAAACAACATATTCTCTTTTACTTTTTCAAATACTTTTAATTTAATTTTGAATCTCAACCACAATTTTTTTAAATTCTATTTGGAAATTGAAATAAAATTTCAAAACATCTATTTCAAGATGAAAGGGGAATAGGTCTTAACCAAACGATGATAATCAGAAGAATTGTTGTAGGGATACCAGATTTTACTAGAAATTTTTGATCATTTTAAACTTTGTTATAAATAGAACTTCCCAAACGTGAGATACAACAGAGAATGCTTGCTTCTTTCTCTCGGTACGAAGTATTCTGTTACATGTAAACCTTACATTTTTAAGACATGAAGATGTCAAAATTTTGGGTCTGCTCATCAAAAAATAAACCGTCAAGCATTCAGATTTGTACTTACGCGTATAGCTTTTCTTATGATTTTAATATTTTTTTGAGTTTTAATACATGATATGTACTGGATGATTGCTCTCCTTCCTTATAGAGGATCATTCGTTTTTTTCAAATAACAATAACAATAAATTTTGGAATTTTATTTAGGTTTTGGAGTGTATAAACATTCCTAGTTAATCAAAACCAATGAGAACTAGTCAAGAATACCACCTTCTAAAATTGACTCTTCCATTTTGTTCATCTTTTAGCTAATAGAAGAGTAAATTGACTCACATACACCTTGATAGAACAACACTAATAACAGTTAAATCAGTGGGGTAAAAAAAAAGGAATTTAAACATGAGCAGGAAATCTAAGAGCCATGGAGAACAAATCGTCGCCACTGATACCAGCAGCATAAAAGGCAGCGGTGTTGACAGCATTAAAACTTACCTTGCCCAAAGCCGTAGATATGGGGCTGAAAATCAAGATTAGCAAAGTAATTAAGAGTATGATAACCCCGAGAATCAAAGGGAAACTTTTGATTCCAAGGTTCATGGCGATGACAGAAGTTAGAGGACCGACGATCGAGATGCAGATCATCCATAAGAACATGATGACGCCGTGATGCTTTCTCCTCTGTGCGTTTTCCTTATTACATTGTCGACCTCCTCTGTCGCCAGCAGCGCTAACTTTTCTTGCGCGTGAATTATAATATTTTTTCTCTTCGTTAATCGATTTACGGGTGAAGCCAGAAACGAAGTGATTTTGGAGGAGGATGTTACAGGATTTGATGGTGGGAATGATTTGGCCATATGAGATAAAGATCTTGTGAAACTATAAAAGTGGATGAGAAAAAAAAGGAGGAAGATTTTTTTGAGGATTTGATTCATTTTAGAAAAGATAAGAAAAATTATGAGCGGCCACATAAAATTTTAGCAAAATTTCACTGAATTAATGGCAGGAATGACTTGGCCGCGATTATACCATAATTTTTAAACTTTAGATAGGTTAATGGTTGCATATAACATGAAACGCCATGGATTAATGCAATAAAAAGCAGATTTTCTTGTAGTTACGAGTTATCTCGGGTTTTCAAATAAGTTTTATAACTTAGTATTTCAAATTATTTGGGTTTACGCACGCTGGTTTCCAGTCTGACTCGGGTGTTACTTTAATGTAATGATCGGGTCAAACCGAGTATTACAGATTTTCAGGTTAGGATGTTCTAGAGCTTAGGAGGTGAGCTGGATGGCAGGAACGTATGGAGTATATTCCG
The DNA here is from genome assembly GCA_030765085.1 of Allium cepa. Classification (NCBI taxonomy): domain Eukaryota; kingdom Viridiplantae; phylum Streptophyta; class Magnoliopsida; order Asparagales; family Amaryllidaceae; genus Allium; species Allium cepa. Next base: position 80,009,256 of record CM060946.1, read on the forward strand.
TTGTGTATTGAAGTTATATTGTTTATATTCTGGGACAAGTTGTTACAACTTTCCAGTTTTAATGAACTCTGACGTAATTGTATGTAAATTGATAGATACAGCTTTTCTTTGTATAAATGCTATTATCTGATATTATATTTTGATCCATTGCGAATGTGAGATTCTGTTTTTTGTTTCTTCTTCTATCTCTTTTCTTCTTTACCCTAACAATCTGGAATTTCCGGCGTTCGATTGCTCGGCATTTCTACAATGAACGTATTAATGTCGAATTTTCAGAGTCGAAAATTTCGGATCGTTACATTTGGTATTAGAGCTGAAGGTTAAGCGAGAACCTTGGCTCTGGTAGGGTTACTCATTAAGGATAGGGTCAGTAGTACCCTAAAATAAGTTGAGTGTATTATATATAAGGGCGTGTTGGTTATTTTCCTATATAAAGATTTTAAAATGGTTTTAAAAATGAATGATTCTTATATAAGATTATATTGATATATAAAGTAATAATTTTCTGATTATTATATATATTAAGATAATTGGTTGTTGGTTATTGAAATTGAATAAGATCATAAGAAATTAAGTGGTAGTATATATATGTCCAAATTGGAATTGCGTAATATGAACTATACTAATAAGATAAGCTAGAAATGGATTCAAAGCAGAAAATAAAATCCTAAAATTTATAGAAGTGTTTTTTAGAATTACTGAATCAAGTTACCCTGATTGTATTTTCCAACAAACTAAGAGATAATATATAGTGAATTGGTTTCCAAAAATGATAATCTTGGTTATTATCATAAAATGTTTGTTGTATCTTAATAAAGGAATTTGTTTAAATTAAAAACAAATAATGATTTGAAATCTAAAGTATGACTTGAAGTGCGAATGAAATAAATATGTGTATATGTGTGATATACATAAGATCAAAGATTGATTGGAAGTAAACGCTAAGTGTTGAGTTTTGAATTTTCCCTGAAATGTGATGTGATAACCCAAAGCGAAATAAGTCTTTGAACTTATAAGTGGAAGGTTATTGATAGAAATTTTAAAATTTGAAATAGAGAATTCAAATTGGGTAAGTTTGACTGGATTAGATGAAATTGAGATTTAACTTAGGGAAAGTTAAATGGTTAAATGTAAAGGGAGTTTTGTGGGGTCTCAAAAGGGTTTTGGATTTTGGAAGTGTGTGATGGATGCTATTGATGGATGTTTTAGATAATTCGGATGTTTATTTACTTTGACATATCCTGCTATCATCCTATTGTTATTAATAATCTATGGAACTATGAATTGAATTATTTGAAATAAATTAAGAACTGGATTGAAATGATATACATCCATTGCGGATATAGTGGAAATAAATCTCTAATTTGAAATTATTTAAATAATTTTGATTTTAAGAAATAAAGATGGAACATATGAAAAGGAAATCACTTTGAAAATTAAGATTTGAATGTTTAAGATGATCTTGCAAAAATGAAATTGTTTATGAATTGGTTTCAAAAGTTTGAAGTAAAAATTAGGAAATAAATTGGATTTCGAAGATTTAAATTATTTAAAAAAAATTTAACTCTTACTTGAAACTTGAAATTGGTTAAGTAATAGTGATTTAAATGAATATTAGAAATTTAGAATCAGAATTGAATTGTTTGATAAATTAGGATGTTAAATTAAAAAATAGGGTTTATGTGATTTAAGTGAATAAATCAACATTTTGAAAACTTAACTCGAATTTATATAATTCTAGATGGTTTAAAGATTGAGATAGGAAATGAAATTAGTTCAAACTAAAATTTTAGTTTGAATTAATTGAAATTGAATCAATTTAATGGATTGGAAATTGAAGATTGATTGAAGTAGAGATCGGGAAATTGAACAGTTTGGCTCTGAACTATTTTTAAATAAATTGTTTTAATATAAACTTTCTTAAATCTACTTTTCCTAGCTATTTACTATACAATATTTCTTCTTAAAACACAAACTATCTTATATTTATTTTACAACTATTTTTGGAACTATTTAACTATTTTACAACAATTTTACAATTACCTTTTAACTAATTACTATTTTACAACTATTCTGCAATTATCTAGTAATTCTACAACTATTTGGCTGTTTTACAACTATTTTATAACTACTTAACTATTTTACAGCTATATTACAACTAATAACTATTTTTCAACCACTTATCTATTTTAAAATTTTAAACCTATTTTCTAAATTCAAGCTGGTCAAAGTGCAAACTGTTTAAAATTGAATACCAATTTAGATAAGAACTGAAATTATAATCCAAATGGAAATTTGAAGCAATTGTGAACAAATGACTAGAATCAAAGTTAAGGTGAACAAGAAGAAAATTGATTTAGTTAATAATCAATAAAGATAAATATATAGGATGTATGTATATTATTCTATTCGCATAATGATTTGATCCAGATTCGAGCACAGAATTTCGAGACAGTTTATCAATCCGAGTTAGGATTTTCACTCGATTTTCGACGGCAAACCTAAATGTAAATTTTTTATTAGTGGAAATTCCCTATCATAGTTATGGCTATGCAAGGAGAATGATGGTTTCTGATCAAGAAACCAGATCTGAGTCCGCACTAGGAAGTCGGTTGAACGATACTAGTTCGGAAAAGAAATAGTGTGATCGAGTGAGCGATCAGATTTGATATTGCATACGGATGATATATGTACATCGTACGTGCTTGAATGTAATAGAAATTGAAATTTTTGAAAGGAATGTAAAAATGATTTTGAAAAGAAAAGTATATTTTGAGAAACATATGACGAATAAAAGTGGAAGTTGGATATCTCTATGATTGAAGTTCACTTTATGAAAAGAAGCAAGGTGGTAAGTAACTTTATAAATAAATCAAACTTGAATATTTGATCTAGCATAAATAAAGTTGTATATATATATCTGTTATATATGTTAAAATCCCCTTGTTGAATCTGAAACCATAAGAAGAAAGGATTTTTGAAAATATTTGATGTATAAAAGGAAATTTATATAAGTGTGAAGCGATCCAAAGATTTTTCAAGATCATATATATATATATATATATATATATATATATGATTTTATGATAATGATTTTGGGGAGAATGTTTTGGAACCTATGGATTTTGATTTTGATTTTTGGGAAAAATCAATTTTGGAAATTTAGGAAGCCAAGTTTGAGTATTATCGATTTTTAGATATCGATTTTGTGTAAAGGGGATTTGTATGTGATTAATATAAAGGGTATGATTTGAAAGATACTATATGTGTATAGTATGAAGTATTTTGCGATTGGCTCTTGGAAAAAAGGCGCTTCCATGAAATGAACTTCTTAGGAGATCCATGAGGTGGTTCGACCTTGAGCCCTAAGGGGGGGTTTTAAATTGGATCCTAGAAGGAAGTCCGGACAAACTGAAATTCCTGAGGATTGTGCGTGGGTAGCGAAATTCATGGGCGTTGATTCCTATAGAGACATTTGGGTTATGCTATGACGATAGCGTAACTCGATGTCACCGTGATCTACTGTGGACCATAGCGGTAATCGTGTGGCAGTGAGTTCCAACGATCTACATTTGATTTTGCCGTGAGGGAGACATAACATCAGTAGATTACGATCTATGAAGACATATCTAAAGTCGTGTGACAGTGAGTGCCTACAGGCTACATTGGGACTCGACTGATGTAGTCTGCGATCTATGTAGGAGTGGAGAAGTTTCATTTGGCAGCGAAATTCGAGGGCCCTGATGCCTATAGTTACATGGGTTTTTGCCGCGATGGCGACGTAACCTCGGGCATAGCTACGATCTGTAGTGGTTTAAAGGCGTAATCGAGGGGCGCGGAGGCTTATAGTTATCTATGGTTTTGCCGTGATGGCGACGTAATCATCTGGTTAACTACGACCATGGAAGTGATGATGATTTCCAGAGCATTTTCACCAAAAATGTTGTCTATATTTTAAAATGTTTTCTATATTTTCAAAAAATATTTTCCAAGTATTTTCACTGGGTGTTGAAAACAGTTTATCAAGTACTTATAGATTTTCAGTCCTACGCCTGATCAAGTTTGACCGAATTTCAGTGAGAACAAGGATGGACTTGTTCAGCCATCATGTTATAAAAAGTATTTTTATAAAACTATTTTGGCAATATTATGTAGATTTTAAAGTTCTTTAAAAAATTTAATAAAAAAAGTTTAGAGTTAAAAATGTTTGATATGTAATTTAAATATAATAAGCGTTGTAATTAAAATTCTGGCTTCGTTCCTTTTTTAGGACGAAAAGATTCAAAGGGGGAGGAATGTGATAACCCGGATTTTTGGATATCTGTTGATCAATAATTAACTGATTTTAACTACTGAACACTGATTTATAAGTTGAACAAATAATTCTAATAATATATATATATATATATATGTGGATAAATATTTATTTGATAATCTCCTTTTATAATCATTTAAAATGTGCCAAACTTATTCTTTTCCAAAACGAATAAAATATGTATTTGTTTATATATATTAGTAGATATTAAAATAGAATTTGAATTTGAAATTCAAAAGTAATATATCAAAAATAAATTAGACGTAAAAACTTTTCATTCAAACACTAAGTATATACATATGGTTATTATTTAATAAATAGGTTTCATATCGTTTTCTTTAAAAGCTACATAAATTAATATAAAAAAATATAAAACATAAAAAAATACAAATGCATGCATAATGACAAGTGTAATCTAGGTGTAGCATGCAATTACAAATGGCATATTTCTTTTCCTTTGAAATTGAATATTAACAATCATAAATGAGAACTATAGGCTGTATACACTTATACATCTCAACCCTTTTATTTATTCCTCTTTTAATATCTAAAAAAAAAAGAAAACAACCAGAGAAGAAAAATAGAAATCAAACTAAAACAACAACTTTAGATTCATCTCAACTTGAGTAAAACAATTCAGGACCAACTCCATATACATCAAGCAAAGATTCAAGACCAGTTTCAAATCAACCAAGTTCCAGATCAAACTGTTCTCTGTTATCATCTTTTGCAGTGAGCAAACATTTACCCTTTAACCAAATCTACTTATTTACCCCGATGCATGTGATAAATTCTTGAAATATTGTCGTGAAATGTTTACATGAATGTATGAATATGCTTGTATGCATATAATTATGAGTACCATGTGCATATCTGTAAACATGTCTCTATTTAGTTGCAACAAACCAAACATACTATAATTCAATATCTCTTCATATAAACTAAATTAGATTATGGTGTTTAAAGGAAAGATGTTTGTATTAACCTAATCTTGTTTTAAAAAATGTTTATAAGTATAGTTAGAAGGTAATTAACTGGGAAATAGGAATATACAGTGAAAAATCAATTCAAGTCAAAAAATTAAGTTGTTAAAATTCTCACGTTTTGATTGTATATTTGGATTCATGATTGAAAACAATGATTTTTAGTATAGATTTCATAATTTTTAAGATTTGGGATAATGAGAATTTGCGAGTTGATCAGAGAGTGCCTTTTCGTCGATCTCCGACGATCGGCAAAGAGTTATGGGTCGTGCTTGGGGCTGGAGGTAGCTTGAAGGTTGGGGATCGAAGGAAAAAGGTGGATGGATTTTTAGATGGTCGAGGTGGCTTGTCGACGTCAGTTTAGGGTTTGGTGAGCTGTTTTGGTCGTTGATATTCTCAAGGGTCCGGAGGCATTGCGGCTGATTCGAAGATGATCGTGGGTGGAGGATTAGGAGCATAGGCGTGTGGCCAAGATCTGGTCGTGATCGCGAGGTCGCAGACGGTCGGAGGCGGCGGCGCGAGAGAATTTTCTTCGTTGGGTCTGGGTTCAATGGGTGGTCGACATTCTCGATATCGATTCCAGTCGAAATCGAAGATGCTGGGTGGACGGAACGTACGAGTGGGTCGTCGACGACTTGTAGGCCAAGGCAAAGTCAATCTGAACAACGATGAACTCGTGTGCACGTGCACGAGTTATCATGTGTATCTGGAGTTGTTGAGTGTTTTGATGCTTCGCGAAAGATGGGGTTTTGCTTGAAGTCGTTCTCGAGATTTTCTAAGAAAAGTGGATGAGTTTTGGCTCGGGTGTGGATCAAGATTGGCTCGGGGAAATAATGGGTTGGGCTCGGGTTCCTTTTCTATGATCTTAACCAAGGTTTAAGGCAATTGTAAATTGTTAAAAGTTTATAAACAAAATAAATGTACCAGTTTCAAAGTAAAATATTAAACTAGTTTTCAAAACAAAGGTGTTGATCAAGTTTTCAAAACAAGTTTCAAAATATATACATTATAAATGCAATTTTTTTTTTGAAATTAAATTGTTTTGTTTTGATAAATGAATATTAGGTTGATTAATTAATTAAATCTCTAAATTTTTTCAAAATAAAAGAGATGTGATTAAGTGATAAAAGGTAAATGTATTGAATTTAAATTAGTAAAAAGGTCTTGAGAGTTTGTGTATAAAGCATTTAAATTAAATAAGATTTAAATAATGTAATCAAGTAATTGATTAAGATAATTGGTTTATTTTAATTAATTAAGGTCTTATTAAACTAAAGGCTAATTATTTAATGTAAATAATTAAGGATAATTACTTAATGAAATTAATTAATTAATTTTATTTAAGGATCATTAATTAATGTAATTAATTAAAGGATAAGTAATCTATGTAAGCAATTAAAAGTTAATTAATTAATGTGAATAATTAAAGGATGATTAATTAATCTCATTAACTAAAATAATAATAAATGGTTTATAATTAATTAAGGTTAATTAAGCAGGATTTGAGGGTAGTTAATTTAATTTAACTTATGAATGGAATTGTATTCCCTTAAACAACTTGGATTAAAGGATGGTATTGAATTCGAAGAGACCGGGGTCGGGTATCAGCAAATACCCAAAACCACTTCGATTAGTAATCGACAAATTCTTTATGGATTTGATTTTAGAATCAAATAGGCTGGAATGGAATAAATTAAGTAACATGGCCTTTTAAACCGAGTAACAATTCTTAGATATTGTTTTGTGATAAGTGATTGACTATAACAAGTTAAGAGCTCGTAGTGAGGTACAAGTTACCCTGGGTTTTCAAATAATTTATATAACTTAGTATTTCAAATTATTTAGGTTTACTCATGCTGGTTTCCAGCCTGACTCGGGTGTTACTTTAATGTAATGCTTGGGTCGGACTTAGTATTATAGATTTTCAAGTTAGAACGTTTTGGATCTCAGGAGGCGAGCTGGATGGCAGGAACGTATGGAGTATATTCCGCTGTGTATTGAAGTTATATAGTCTAGGACAAGTTGTTACAACTGTCCAGTTTTAGTGAACTCTGATGTAATTGTATGTAAATTGACAGAAACAGCTTTTCTTTGTATAAGTGCTATTATTTGATATTATATTTTGATCCGTTGCGAAGGTGAGATTCTCTTTTTTGTTTCTTCTTCTACCTCTTTTCTTCTTTACCCTAACAATCTGGAATTTTCGGCATTCGATTGCTCGGCATTTATACAGTGAACGTACCAATGTCGAATTTCGAAGTCAAAAATTTCGAATCGTTACAACCGATCTACTAATGAGGGAGCCAAAGTACCACAGGTATGTTGAGAATTAATATATTAGGAAAATGGCTTATAGGTTTCTGTTTGGATTGAATTTCCAAGGGATATTGACTAAAATAAAGCCAACAATCTCAGGTCATACCCCATTAATACAAGGACCTAAACTCTTGATTGTTACAGCGCCCTAGCACTTACTTCTCTCGCCTTGGCCTAGCTTTCCCGACGTACTTCTTTCAATACAATAATTACGTCCTTCTGAAACCTAATCGATTGGGCCCGATGAACGCTCACGCAACATTTGACACATTAGTCAAGAGGTCATGGTCATAGAGAATTTTCGTCTACGATTGGTTGATTAGACTAGTCTTTTATTTCGAGGAACCAAATGATTCAAGGATCGGCCTATTAATATACTCTACATCCAATTAGGAATCTAAGAATAATAACTTGTAGCCAAGATCTATGCACCTTTAATTTACACCTTCCTTTGTCTTATTGATGGAATAGTGGTGTATGTATAATTTGCATGGCCTTTGTGGGTCAATTAGATCAATTTTGACAGATCGTTTTTGATTTATTATAAAAAAAAATGACCGATCTTCCTCTTTGCTTCGCAAAACTTTGCTCCTCGTTTTGTGAGTTTAATTAAAAGGAGACGGAATGGCGTGACTAGTCTATGACCATGACTTGGGATTCTGTCTCGACCATGGTACCAAAGAGAAAGAAAAGTTTTAGTTAGTGCCTCAATAATGTTCGCCTTCGGGCCCCCAGGTTAACCAATGCCGTAGTAAGAGTCAAACCCCAATTGCATGGGGTTCCATCGACATTTTGATAATAGCAGGGACAAGGTTAGGTAAAATACCTTAGTAAAGTAATGAACATTCAGTCAAAAAGCATAATGAGTGTGAGGGTAGGCAAAGAAAGTTATCCATTATTCTTCACTTAAACAGACCTAGTATACTAATTGGGCTAGGCAACAAAAGAAGAGTTCATAGCTTAATTCAATCAACCCATTGGTTTGCTCGGGGAACCAGAGTCTTACATCTACCAGTATGCATACCCTTTTCATTGATTCGCTCAAAGATAAAGCAAAGTGAAGTCGGGTAGAAGGCTTATTCCACCAACAACGGGAACTTGTAGCGACATAAGAAATTGATGAGCTATTGGATCAAGGACTTTAGGAATCCATTAAGTAAGGTTCTGTGCCTATGGGTGTTGTACCCTTGAGTATTGTTCTAGATAGGGTATAGCAATAATGGACTTCCGTTGATGGTTGGGAAGGAGGTCCTCCCATTCCACCTTCCCTTAGTAAGGCACCGGATGTTTATACCGAGAGACCAAAGAACTATGAAAAGATTGGACCACTAATTAATTACTAATAACTGGGACAATCTAGCATTTGGTGTCCCCTTATATTAGCATTCTGATATAGCCAGAAAACGCAGCTCCTTATGAGCCGACTTCCCATGTACTTTCCGATCCAACTCCAAGTTGATTCAGTTGGTCTCCTCTTCACTTGGCTCACATGGTCTCTGTATCAAACTGAGGCCCATCAACTGTCACTACCATTCCTTGATTCCCATACCATTAGTCCCCTTAGGCATATTTCGCTTAGTCCTTCATCCTATCCCCCTTCCCTGCTCCTTATCACACGCTCTTCCGTCTCTTACGGTCGTTCCACATCCCGTTGATTGCCAATTAATATACCAGTTTTCTCATACCACATGCATGGACTTTAGACTTCTGATAGACGATTCCAAGTATATCAGTCCATGAGTACGGCTGGCCGCCAAGAATAATAAGGAGTTTAACACCGTAATAAATTGATATAACTTAAGTCCTATTGCTCTTAGAGCTGTGAAACCAAAGGTTAGCTACTTCCTATGGCATAGAAAATGCATGAGAATGCATTTTACACCTTCCCCAGTGTGTATGAGTGACTATAAAATCATTACCTAGCATTCTTCGTTAAGAAAATAAGTCTTGGAGATGTTATCTTAACGTCATCTTTCAAAGGAAGGAGTAAGGGAAGCAAGTGTTAACGAGTGGGGGGTCGTCTTCTCACCATGCTCTTTAAGAGGCCTTCAACGAATAGTTTGGATTGGTCCTTCCACTATGTTCCTTTGGTCGCCTCTCCCAATTGAGCTTTCTCTATTCTATTATTTGAGCACTGCTTCCTCAGGTCCTTCCACCCCATCCCTAGCATTTGAACCTCCATGTATATTGGATCATTCCATCCATGAGTCCAAGGACTAGAGCAAGTCAGGGCAACTATACTCTTTAACAAGTCCTGGTCCACTAGCTCCTTCGCGCACTTCTTGGTGTTAATATGCCATTTAGCTTTATAGGTTCTCAACATCCCTTAGTTTGGTTTTGTCGCCTTGACCTTCTTATCGCTCCTTGCACTTCTCGTTCTAGGCCCTTAATGTGTAAATAGAGAGAATTTACATTAGCTAAAACCTATCTATCAGTGTCGTGTCCTCACAAATAGGCTAATGCCTCAGACTCTGTTTTTACTACCTACATGTTTCCTCATCTCCATCTACTAAGAGGGTAGGTAGTTGTAGCAAGATGTACCTTAACTAACCAGGCTTCAAAGGAGCAGGTTTCTTCTTAATTGTTTCCCTGTTTCACACAATGTAATGCTTTACTTCATTATCTTGAGAATCAAAAGAAGCTTGGACTCATTTGATTCTTGAGCTTTCGTTGTGAGTTGGGTTAAGCCTTGCCATGGCAAGAAGTCTCCACCCTAATAGCATGGCATGAGGGAGTAGAAAAAGAGCAATGTCTTTTGAATCTTGCGAATAACCAAGTGTCTCCTATGCGATCGGGACATCCAAGGTGCCTAAGGAGCAACTAAAATACTGACGGAAGGTTTTGTTTGTTAGGGACTTGCACTGAACTGCCCTACAAACTTTGGGCTTACCAACTTGACTTGACTATTTCCAATGTTTATACTAGGATAGGACTAAAGCTAAGCATAGGCCACACTTGCCTCTCCCTAACCCCATCTTAAAAACTAGGTCTGAAGGAGGTTCCGAAGGACTAATTACGTAAACGGTGGTTCCGTATCAACTGTCTCATTTTGTCAATATCCTGCACAAACAAGAAGGTAAGCGCATGCCTGTACTGTACTTGGAAGAGAAAAGGTGATTTGATATCTCTATAGACACCTAAGGTTATCACTGTGTGCCTTCTCCCTTCCCTCAAAAACCTTACTCAAAGGAAAAGGCAACTAGAAGTAACATAGTTATATACTAAGGAAGGTATATTTAGCTTTAAATAAAAGGCTTCTCATGGTATCGCCTACCGGACTACTAGATGTTATGTTTACTCTTGCGTTAATAAAAGGAATCCCCAAATTAATATACTAGAATATTTCAGGGTATTGTTTTGTTTATTAATATAAAACATTATTTCTTCTTGATGGAACATGGTCATTACAATTTAATGTTTTCACTGAATTTCTACTACGGCCAATGCCCCACCAAGCTGAATAGGCATAACAAAGCTACCTAAGGCAATGTGCACCTGAGATAGATGAATTTCATTTTGCCATCTAGATTCTTTAGAAAGAATCTAATGTCCAATATTTTGAATCGAAACTAATAAAGTCGCATACATGGGCGGGAAGGGAGCCCAGTACTTCTTCATATGGGAGGCCTTATGAATTCCCACTAGGTAAGAGGTGCACCCAACCTACCTACTCACTCATCAATCCCTTGGTGATTAAGGTTTAGGTGACTTGCATAGAAAGACCTCTATTGTTTAGTAGTTCAACGCTATATCATTTTGCTGTTGTCAACTAATCTTTTCCTTGTTCGATTTTCATCTATCGAACATTTCTGTGAATGCTATTCTGACCTAAGTGGTCCTATTCTATGTCCTATGCTAGAAAGCATTAATCCTCTTTTCATTCCAAATTCAAGAATACGACCGATTCGATTGATTCGTCTATGCGCTTCTCTTAATACTTTTTTGCTTCCCTATGTTCCTAGGATATAATGTGATCCTTCTACGGCTAAATCTTAATTTGTGGAAATCCTTCGATGGCTTCCTTATGAAAACTTCCATTTGTATATAGGTATAGATGGTCTTTCATTATTCTTTATGATATTGACCACATTTCTTATCTCAATTTACATTTTAGTTGGTTGGTATGGTATGAGAAGTTATGGGAATGAGTACTACAACATCTCTCATTCATGAATTTCTAATGATCGTCGTGTCCCTCGTATTGGATCCTCTACTATTCTATGTTCTTCTCGAAAACGTGACAATCCATATATTGTGCGAAGCTGAACATCCTCTATTCGTTAGGAGAAAGCTTTCCCTCTACAGGGCCATATGTAGTGAACCCCCTGGGGCAGTCCTCTATCGTCATTAAATAGTAAAGAGTAAAGTCATCCCCATGAAGCTTTCATAAGAGGGATAATCCTATGCGTAAGCATAGCATTTCCGTCGAACCATGAACCATACATCTTTGGTAGGATGATACTTCGAGTAGCGGGTACACAATTAATATACTAGGGACCTCAACCCGCATAGTGGGTTCTTGTATGGATATGTAGGATGGGGTACTCCTGGTGTGTATAGAAGTTATGTTTGTTCCCGAGAATCTATCAAGTTAAAGGGTTGTGGAAATACATGTGTGAATTTAGGTAATGGCTACAAGGGCGCAGCAAGAAAAGAAACCATACCCGACTAAAGATGGACATAAACTCGTAAGCTAACGAGGGTAGGGATAATCGTCTAGGTCTTATTATTCAATAAGTCGCCCCACCACAACAGGCAAGGTAACCATACGGAGCCTTTGTCATAATTAGGAGGCTCCTAGCGAGTAGACCGTTGGAAAAGTTGGTAAAACAATTTGAGGCGACCCTCATTAATTAGGGTATACCAAGTCTAGTACAAACATTCGGGAGGATGTTCCATTCTTTGAGATGACAGGAGAAGGTGCATAACGAATTCCGAAGAAAGACTTAAGGTAGTATGTGGAGACATTTCTATGGCCCCTTCCAAAGAAATGTGGGTAGGCTAGAGCTCGGTAGAGGGTTTGAGAATAGGGTCCTAAATATGAAGATCAAGAAAGAGTCTCGCATACATCACAAAAGGAAAGATCAAACCAATTAGCACCCACATCATAGTAGTCGTAGTTAAGACAAGCAAAGTGAGGGGGGATAACCCCACAACCGTTAGGCCAAATATATTGATCTAGGTACTATATATTTATTGAGCACCCAGATCAATTGGGAGAGCCAGTATACTAATTGGACCGATCCAACCCAATATATCAATTATGGGCAGATCCAAACTATTCTTAAACCGAAGGACAAACCATAAATCCAGCTAGTTAGTTCTTAGAATGCAGGACATGCCCTGGGCATTGCAACTACGCAAGCTGCATTGTTTGCCACCAACAATAGAAAAGAGATTCAACAACGCAGGATAAAAGCATAGTGGTCTAATGACAAGGGCCAATGATGAAACCTCGGGGTGGAGCCATATGATGTAAGAGTCTTACGTACGGTTCCATGAGAAGGGAGTGGCAACCCACTGGAGCTTTGACCAACCACCACCGATCAATTCCAATTTGGGGCCACCCTTCACTCTATAATTATTATAGGTGTATCGAGACAAAGAAAGATAGAGGTAGCATATCATTTCCTATATTTGTCACTTAGAACCATTTTTATGCTATTAGCTATTATGTTGATTCTTCTCCAAAGTGGGGCGGCCGATTTACAAATATTATTAACCATGAAATTTTGTAAGAGATGCCAAATCTTTCTATGGATTACTTCTATCACCTCATTTGCCATCAAAGTGTCTATGGTAGCAGTTTATATCTGTTTACCAGATGCCCATGTAAAGGCACCTACAGCTGGATCCATCATCTTGGTAGAACTTCGTTTATAATAAGGAACCTACGGGTTTTTAAGATTTTCAATACCCATGTTCCCTAAAGCGACACATCATTATATTCCTTTCATTTATACTCAAAGCACTAGTGCACTAACATATACTCCCTCGACTACTTCAAGATAGATCGATCTTAAGAAGATCATTTCCTACTCCTCGGTAGCCTATATGAATCTGGTGACTATTGGTATATCTAGTCAGGCGGCAACCATTAGGTTACCTATTTTGAGTTATGAACACACAAGCAAGGCCAAAACATATGAACCGGGCATGCGACCCATCAACGTTCTAGCAATAGGGAAGAAAACATAGGATGTCGCAACAAAAGCGTCGACCAATATACTTATAGGGACCGATCAATTCTATAACAAGGAGATGGGAGATGACCTCTAGGTTCGACTTAAAGGCTAGGCGCATATAGGTTTTTTGGGTAAGGCGATCTGGTACACTTGTAATTAAGAGGACCAAGTAAGGCAAGCAATTGAGCAGGAGCTAAAAAACAACAGCTCTTAGTGCCTCAGGATGAGAATTGGGGACGACCCTACGTGCAACAGCAACACCAGCTCTAAGAATCTTTCTATTGGTTTTCCCTGAATAAGAATTCTTTGTTGGGAATAGTATAGTTAGTGCTTCTAGCTAGTTTACTTTCTTCCTTCTAACTGTAGTAGCTATTATGTATGGCATGGTGAAAATTAATGAAAAGAGCGAGATAAAGTGAATCGATTAATAGATGGCCTGATCTATTTTAATAAATAGAAATAGTATAGGAATAGGAAAGTCCATTCTTTTTCTATATATTACTATTCTCTATTCTGGATCCATAAGAAAGGTCTATGTATCTAATAGAGTCGACATTGTATATAGAGCACTCAAGCGCATTTTGGGCCAGCTTAATTTTCTTATCCATCGATCCAATGCAGTGGGCTCATCTCATAGAGGTGCTTGTAAGAATGTAGTTGTGTTGTTGTTTTTCGCCAAAGTTAGTATACTGGGTATTCCCCAGCATTATCCCACATAGAAAGAGCAAGAAGCCTTAACCCTGGTTCCACTAACGTAAAGCATGGAATTGAGCCTGAACCGACGAACCGGATTCACTTTCGTAACTATACTACCTACAACTAGCAAATGTCTAGTCCAGCGGCAACATGCATCACAAACAAATGTGAGCCACTGTACCGAATGCCTTACAGGCCATGGGGGACAGAGTGGTAGGGCCGTGATCTATAGGGGAGTGGCTCACTCATTCTTCTATTGGGGACAGATGCATGAACGACAACACGAAACATCATACATCCACCGCCTGCTGTTTAGGTGGCACCAGCGAGATCCAACTAAGGTAAGGAACTTCGTGTTGTGGCTGCTCCACTCCACTGTGGCCTCTTGAACTACACTTCATTCCTTCCCGCACACTAAGTGAATGGGCATTGTGTCGTAGGTCAGTTTTGGGGCTAAGAGAGAGACACCATAAGAATGATTCATTTAAATACATAAGTAATTTTGTGAATCAATGTAATGTTTGTCAATACATACATACACACACACACACACACATATATATATATATATATGTATGTATGTATTCTTTCTTTATATGATGGGCCATATAAATAGCACTTATGGCATGATAGGATCGCGCCTAGTAGCTACATTTCATTTATGATTAATATATGGGATTTTCGCACTACAAGAATTTTGATTTTTTATAGCGCTCAAAAAACGCTACTAAAAGTTTTAGCAGCGTTTTGATGAATGCTGTTATTAAACCCGCGACTAAAAATACCTGATTTTTAGTTGCACTTATTCCAACGCTACCATAAATTGTTTTACTGCAGCGTTTATGAAATGCCACTAAATTCTTTTTTTGCAGCGTGGATAAAACGCTACCAAAAGGTTTTTTGACGCTACCAATAGAATTTCTAACTTTAACCCTACTTTACGGTTGCGTTTACTCAACGCCACTATATGAATTTTCGTAGCGTTTTTGAAACGCTACTAAAAGTTATTGAGCATTTTGCACCATTTTTTCATGCTATTATTTCCTGTTGATGGTCTATTTCTACTATATCAATCAACAATCAATCACATAATCATCATATTCGAACAATTAAAAAAAATATTAATCAGATAATCAAATAAGATATCCATAACCATTCTAATACAGTAGATTTTTTATAAAATGACCAACGTACAATAACCATTCGTATACAAATTTACACATCTAGTACTAATAAAATGTTATACCAAACCGGTGCTAACAAAACGCTTGATTATCCATAATTCTTTGTTGCATGCAGAAGTGAAAGCTAGCACCACAAAAGTTCAACCTTGCTCTCTTCGAAAGTCCAATGCCTGCACAAGTGAAAGCACAACTTATAGATAAACAATTATGTTAGTTCGTAGGACTACAAATATGATATTAAACATCTACAACATTTTACAAGTGTATCATTCCCATCTACATGTATGCTACGAATTCCATAAGCCTGGCCTTTTACTACCACTCCATCACCTGCACAGTTTATTTATTATAAGCTATCTTGCAGCTTTCTGGTATGTGTAAAGAAGGAAAATATACAATGAAATAACTTAAGTTTAGTAAACATTTACTTCGAAATTGATCTGTAGCGGTAGTGCTAATAGCCCAACCATTATTTCTGTAGAAGAATATGATTGGAATCCCTATCACAGAAGAAAAGTTTAAATCAGCATGAAAATCACCCTATATTTACTGTTATTTGTTAAATTTTGTAATACCACATAGTGTTATTATAAAGTTAAGTTCTCAAAATTGTTCTTAAGCTAAAAACATGAAAATCTGATGAGATACAACATGAAGTTTATCATTTTATATACTAATGATGCACACAATTTTAATAAGAATTCGTAAGAATATTTGAATGATCAAAATATCATCAACTAAGAATCTTCATAATTAGTGTTTGTTTACTTATGAAACTTTGTTAACTTAATTTATCATTCTTATTATTATTTAAACTCAGTTAACTTAATTATATTATTATTATTATAAACTTGGTTAAATTTTATAAACTAAGTTAATTTATCATCATCGTTATTTATAAATCTTTGTTAAATTAGTTATATTATTATTATTTATAAAATTTAGTTAACTTAAACTTAGTTAATTTTAATAAAACTTAGTTAATTTTTATTAACTTGGTTAACTTAGTTAATTTATTACTATTATTATTACAAAAACTTAGTTAATTTAATTATATTATTATTATTATTACGAAAACTTGGTTAATTTAATTATATTATTATTATAATAAAATTATTAATTTTTATAAACATAGTTAATTCATCATCATCATCATCATCATAATCATTGTTATTATTTATAGAACTTTGTTAAATTAGTTATATTATTATTTATAAAATTTAGTTAGCTTAAACTTAACTAATTTTATAAAACTTGTTTAATTTTAAAAAACGTAGTTAATTTTTATTAACTTGGTTAACTTAGTTAATTTATTATTAATATTATTATTATTAAAAAGCAAGGTTAATTTAATTGTATTATTATTATTAGTATTGTTATTATTAATATAAACTTAGTTAATTTTATTAACTTAGTTAATTCATCATCGTTGTCATCATTATTATTTATAAAACTTTGTTAAATTAGTTATAGTATTATTATTTATAAAATTTAGTTAACATAAACTTAGTTGTATTATTATTATTATTATTATTATTATAAACTTGGTTAACTTTCATAAACCTAGTTAATTCATCATCGTCATTTGTAAAACTATGTTAAATTAATTATATTATTTTTATTATAAACTATAGACTATTTTTGTTATTGTGATGTTATTATTATTATATTATTATTATAAACTTAGTTAATTTTTTTATCAAACTTAGTTTATTATTATTGTTGTTGTTTGACTTACATCAAACTATAGACTATAACTGTTATTGTTGTTGTTATTATTATTATTATATTATAAACTTAGTTAATTTTTTTATCAAACGTAGTATGTTGTTATTGTTGTTGTTATTACTATTATTATAAACTTAGTTAATTTTTACCAAAATTGTTTATTATTATTACATTATAATACTTTGATATAAGGTTAAAAATATGACAATGAGTTTAAGTTCAAATTTACCTTTGCCATTATCACAATATCAAGAGTCATACCATGCCCTTCAAATCCCCAAAAATGTCTAGTGAGTATAAATTCTAATTGTACTTCATCGGCTATGTATATGCCACTAGCTTGCTTTATACTTTATACGCAGCAAGCAAGTAACCTGAAGCTAATTTATAAACTTAGTTAATTCTTATAAACTTAGTTAATTCTTCATCATCGTCATTATTATTACTTCAAACTTTTTTTAATTAGTTATTATTATTATTTATAAAATTTAGTTATCTTAAACTTAGTTAATTTTACAGAACTTGTTTAATTTTAACAAAACTTAGTTAATTTTTATTAACTTGGTTAACTTAGTTAATTTATTATTATTACTATTATAAACTTAGTTAATTCGTTGTCATCGTCTTTATTTATAAAATTTTGTTAAAATAGTTATATTATTACTATTTATAAAATTTAGTTAACTTAAACTTAGTTAATTTAATAAAACTTATTTAATTTTAATAATTAATTTTTATTAACTTAGTTAACTTAATTGACTTACTATTATTATTATTAAAACTCAATTAACTTAATTATATTATTATTATTGATTAATTTTAATTTCCCACAATATTTAATTTCAAGATCTTATTTAAATTAATAGTTTTTAATTATCGAAAAATGCGGGTCGTTACAACATCTGTCATATTTACATTTCAAAAACTGCATAATACTCTTCACATTTAACCACTACCACATTGTGCACCCGAGACACATATCATACTCAACAAACCATCACAGTGCACAAGTCTAATTCCTCACTGTTTCATTACTGTCACAACCCTACAGCCTCACCAAAATTGTCAAGTGTTTTCAGTCCATCGAAAATAACCACCACATTCGTCATTCATCAACAAACTTCACTACCTACACTTCAAAACATTTACCCCCCACATCTGCTACCACACCAAATTCTTACATGCACTGCTACTCTGTGCAACAACTTCTACACCCACACCCAGCAACTCCACTGCCCTGTTGCAGTCTACACATTTCTTCTGCTACTACTCCACAACTACACAGTTACTTCTACCATACCCACATACACCTGACTATGCATTATGAACTTGCATAGTATATCAGTGCATAACATTGCTCTGTGCACTTCAGTTAAACTTCCCCATATCACTGCCTATAGGGGAATTGGGTTATAGTATATCAGTTCACTATTATTTACAAAACTTTGTTAAATTAGTTATAGGATTATTATTTATAAAATTTAGTTAACTTAAACTTAGTTAATTTTATAAATTTTGTTTAATTTTAACAAAACTTAATTAATTTTTATTAACTTGATTAACTTAGTTAATCTATTATCATTATTACTACTATTAAAACTCGGTTAACTTAATTATATTATTATTATTATTATTATTAATTTAGTTAATTTTTATGAACTTAGTTCATTTTTATAAACTTAGTTAATTCATCGCCGTCGTCATTGTAATTTAACGTACGAGTTGAGGAATCATATGTTTAGTTATAATGCCTAAATTGGAACTATTATGTTCAAGCTATAAACTTATATTGTGAACAACTTGTGCACTAGTTGCTGAGCACGTGATATTATTAAATAAGAATGTGAAATTACCTTAAGCAGTCTCTACATATTATGTATTTACAAACCTCAGTTGTAGTCACTATAGTCACTGTGGTCGATCAACCCAATGACAGCAGTCACTATAATCCCCCCTAATATCACATTTGGCGTATAATAAAACAATGGCATCAAAACAAGCATCGTGAACAATACAGCAGATGCCATCACTATGTTTGATACTACAGTCTTCGATCCGGCATTGTAATTCACTGCTGATCGAGAAAATGATCTTGCAGCCAAAGAAAGAGAGGTTTGTGAACACATAATATGTTCACATAAAAATATACTTAGAGGCTTCTGTATTCAAACCTATAGTGACATAATATGAAGCACATGAGCCTTCCATGTTCATTATTCCAATTGCCATCATTTCTTTATTTCCATCCACTTGATAGTTCTTAAGTGATGCAAATGTTCTTCCAACTGCTATCCCTTCCTGTTATTTTCTCTCTACTCCTTACAATTGAACTTATATGGTATAAAATAAATGGAAATCATGATCCGCCCCTTATTTTCAAACATAAGACACAAAAAACCCTTCTAAAAATCAAATTTCATGATACATCTATGTAACCATTTTCAATGGAAATATACAGTTTATAGTGCAAATATTTGCGGCTAAAATAGCAAATATTTGCGGTTAGAACTGCAATGTAAATTTTTGTAAAATAAATATTTGCAGTTAAAACGGCATAATTTCGCTGAAAATAATTACAACGGTTTTTCATGATCCTTGATTTTATATCGATAAAATATATCACTCTCTATTCATAATAAAATTCTTCTGACCAAACTTTTTTTTTCCTTTTCAAATTGAAAGGCAACACTGACTAGAATACAGTTTACAATAATTAATTGAACTCCATCCGCTTACCTACCTTAGAATGCTAAAAAAAGTGTTGTTTGCACTTGTCATGACAATATATACTTAATTATTTAGGTATCGTTATTATCACAATTTTTTTACGGGAAACCCCAAATACAAAAAACTTACAATTTGCCTGGTTATCGGTAGGAATGCTAAAAATGATGCTCCCATGAGCACTTCTGCCATGCCCACTGCAAATTTCAAGTAAAACCTTCATAAATTTAAATTAATCGACAACAATAATAGCAATAAAATTTGCATTGTAACGCGGGTAATTCTCTATATTGAACACTAATATCCACTACCCTTAAATCTCAAAGGAAAGGGTTTCACTATACAAATCTATGTATGCCCCTGGGATATTTAAAGCTACATGTTCCAAAATCAAATGAAAATTTATACATATATTTTTTTACCTAATTGAAGATCACCTTCATAAAATATAGGTAAACCAGGGTAGTCCTAACATATTCAAAATAATATTTAGATTAATAGTTGAAATAAATGGTTTAGCGATTAACATTGATTCAACATTTTAAACATGTCTAAAATTTTGAAATGTTCTCATTTTCTATGAACATGATGTTCACAATGTTGATTGAACAACTATAAGTTTTATTTGATTTCAAATTGTGTAGCTCTGAAATTTTTGGAGTTGCACAACGAAATGTAGCGATAAAGAGGTATATCGAATCCTTGCCCAACTTCCAAATTCCAATTATGGATCATAATACAGCGACAAATAACTGTATTATATAATTATTATAAGGCTACTAGTTACATAACTGAAAGACTTGAATTAATGATTCATCCATTATATTGCAACATGAATCTACGGTAGGAACTTGCATTGAAACTCATATAGCTATTGTAAGGATGTTGCCTAATTAATATATCGGTGTAAATACAAACCTTGGTTTTTTGCTTAAAAACAGATTCCATGACAAGAATGATTGCCATAAGAGGCGTAAAATGAACAATTCCAAGCAATCCTTTAAGTTGTCACAAGGACACGTTTACTGCCGCACCGCCCATGAATCTGATTAAAGTCGGTTTCGACATGAAATCTATTATGAATCCTAGCCTGTCAAGATCAGAGAATTTTTCTATTAGGAAAAAATGCAATTTGATGATAGCCATTATTCTCCATTTGAGCATTATTCCTATTCCACTAAAAAAGAGTAGGACCAAGAAGAAAGCTCTTGATATAACAAATGTAATTAACTGTGCTATATAACATGATTGATCAAAGTTTTTGAACAGAATATTTTCGACATTTTAATTGATAAAACAACATAACATTTTATTATTATATATGTACCTCGATCAATATCTTCATTATTTATGTTTGGTAACAAAATCATTACCGACCATTGTATCATGAATAGAGGCTGTAATTCTGTTTTTGATGTTATACCGATAAAATATATCACTCTCTATTCATGATAAACATCGCATCTTCTTTATAATATGCTAAAGTTGTATAGAACTGTAATTCTAACAATATACAAATGTTGATCTAACCCTTTATTGAACATGCATGGCTCTACTTTAAGAAAACAAACTTGTTCTTTTTCCTTACTTTTATATGGTGTAGAAGAAATGTCGTATGTACAAGCAACAAGAGATGTATTCCAAATTTAGTTTGTTAACTCTCAAACAATTAATTACCTCAAAAATGCTAATGATGCTTGGAAGACACTAGCAAATGATGTAGAAGTAAAAGCCAGTTGAAGGTAAAGGTTCGGTTATTTATCAGGCGAAATCACTTCACTCAACAGAGAACCCATCACTAATGAAGCAAACGAGATAGGTGCCACTGCAAGTTCTTTTGAGCTTCCAAGCACTGAATATATCAGTGGTGGTACAAAGCTCGAATCTGGAGAGAAAAAAGAGAGTAAATTTGCTTGCAATTTCAGCACATTACAAGATTAGGCAAATCATTCAACTATGATACTTACATAAACCAATCACTGGTGGCAAACTTGCAAGCTTTGCATAACTGATGCCTTGTGTACATGAAATTGATGTTCATGAATATACATGTAAGAGCAACAATAAATATTAGCATAACAGTTATGAACTGATTGCAATCTTTCGTTCTTTGAACAGTAAATTAATAATGCACTCAGTGTAACTCCATGCTTAAATTGAACCAAACATTAATGAAAAAACAATGAATTTCCATCAATAAGATTAAGTTTGTTCAAGTAGGATGTTTGATTGCTGAGTAATAATATTATAATCAGTTTCAATTATATGTGTTTGTTTGTAATCAAACTTTTGAACTTTAAAGTGTTGTTATACTGTACAAATTAGAAACTTCCATAAGGATATAAGAATGGTTAATGCATAAAAAATAAAAATTACTACCAAATATTTATTACGTTTAGTGTTCTTCAGGATTAAGCAGCTTTATGAACGCGATATAAACAAAACTAGTGTTATGCAATGAATTTTGTCCTTTTTTACATGATTATAGCAAATATGAACATGGAACACAAATTTGATAAACATTTGTCCAATAAATCATATGATAATAAATAAACAAACAAATATGAACATTAAATCAAGCCAGCATAGAAAGAAAAACTTACCTAAGGAATAGCCAAACTAGCAATAGTAAGTTCGGAAATAACATCAGATCTCAAAAGCCTTAAATTATATTCAGACCCCCATTTGAATATTGGGAAAAGAAATTGAAGACCAAGTATTACTTTTCCCCAAAAACTTTGATTCTTGAATTGATGCAGAGGATCATCAGTGAAAAATATTTCCCCTAACCGATTTTTCAAAGACTGCTATGTAGTCTTCTCCTGTGGCACTCCAACTTTGTGAACTTCCACTATTGATCATTCAATATCTAAATTTTCCATTCTCATTGATCAACGTTAGATTTGACAACTTTAGCTTCATCGACATCGAGTGGTTTATCGGTAGCAGCTTCACCAATACTCAACATTGACACAACATAAATCAACCGTAAGTTCAAGCATAGGGAAGATAACCGAGACAGTGGCGACCTCGGGATAAACTCAGTAGCTTTATCGAGGCAACGGCACGTCTCCTTCAGGCAACGTTTTTTGGGGTTTTTTCTAGGTGACCTTCTCATCGATGAAAAAAATCGTGACTTCCCAGGTGTCGCTGAAAAGCAAGGCTAGTTGGAGAATTCCATTCATTTGAGGTGGGATTTAAAATAGAAACGTGATTTGGGAAATTATTTTGAAGAGATTTGGGAAATTTTGTTCCTTAGGGTTAGAAAATTTACAAATGTGTGGTAATTTAATGATAGAGAGTGTATTGGTTACATTTATAAGATTTAGGCAGAAAGATTTTGGTAATGCGCCAAAGGTAGAATAGTTTCTGCCGCATTTTAACTATAGGATGAAATGTTTTTAGTTGCATTCACAAACAAATGCCACCAACTTATGTAACCAAAGGCTACTTTTCTTATAGTGTTGTTGGATTAGATCTTTGGCTTTGACTAAAGCTTTTAGACCTAGCGAAAAGGATTCTGGCTTGACGCCTCCTTGCATGCAAGCACGAGAGAAACAAGCAAAATAGAAGCATTTCAAAAAGCAAGATGAGGAAGAGGACGTTAAGCTTTGGTTCCCCCAAGTTACTATAATACAACAGTCATGATTATGAAAAAAGGCCTTTTTCGGGTATATTAGTTTAAAGTCTGCTTGCCTCCTTATCTGAAAATCAAAAGGTGGATTCAAAGAAAAGGCATCAGTATATTAATTAGAGACCTTAATCAATTGACAAGTATAAATAATGATCTTAGACAACTAACATCCAGTATATTAATTGGCGCCTAGTATACCAAATCCAAACTATGAAATCACAAATATATTAATTGCAGCGGGACATTGTTTGATTGTTGTATATTGTGGGTGGCTCTTTATCATAGTTACAAAGGCTTAAATATGTGTTGACTACTTAAGTAGCAAACCAAAGGCAGCTTTTGGTTTCATAAGGTAAGTGAGGTTGTTCGCTACAAGCTATCAGCGCTACCTTAGGTTGAAAAACAAAGATTTTTAATCGCCCAAAGATATTAAGGAAATCTTTGGGTTTTAACTGATAACGGAATAGTGTTTTTATCCAAAGATAAAAAAAATAAGCATCTAGTTTCTGGAATTTGCTTCCTTTCTCATGAAGGAGAATAACAACTACGGATTAATCGCCATTGTCTTATATCTAATACAAACAACTACACAAAGTGTAACCTCTAAAAGCCCACTACTAGGGCAAGTCAGATAGTATACTAAGGAGGGCCCAACCCACTATATAAGTCGGAGAAAGCTCTTCAAGGTTCCCTTCATTCACTTCTCTTGAGTCGCATATAGCACATAGCTGAATGTTAGAGGGCTCATACTATTTGCCTAACCTAGCACTATATCTTCCAAGGGATCGTAGAACGGAAAGCGCCTTATAATCGACAGAAAGGAAGGGGCTTATTTATTTGTATGACCTATGTAAACTTGACTCTACCTACACCCCAGTTGCTTAGTGGTCCTTCCATTATGTTGCAGAATGAGATCTAGAGCAGAACCTTAAATTGCTGGCAGCGGTGGAACGTGAAAAATGTTATGGCCGTGTAGCGGCCTACAGGGAACTCTACTAAAATATGTACACCCTCCCTTGTTGGTTGTCTCCTACAGTAGCCTATGGTCATAGTTGGATATCATCCCGAATTAATATAATGGCACTCATCTTCTCTTATCATGGAAGGACTTTTGCCTATGGTGTGGTCCAACCCATCGAAACCTTCATTTCCCCATTTCCATGCTCCTTGTAGCTTTGCTAGGCCGCATGGACATAGGCTTCTATTAGAGAATGAGAAGTTCTCTCTTAACAAGAAAACATGAACTGCGCGAAACATACTTAAGTTTGTTTTCTATTGCCACTGGGTGGCAATCGGGGGAATATAGCCCGATGCCCTCTCGAGAAAGTGGGGTCCAACAAGCACTTGCATCATAGGGTGGCCCATAGGCACCCGGCCCGTGCCCCTTCTTATTTTGTAAAGTCGAACATTTTAGTTCTGACGTAGTGCATATGTAGATAAAGAAAGCAAAATCCAATTGAGGGTGCCACTTTTACGACCTAAACTCCTCTATCAGCTATGGGTAACTACTACCTCTGAGGTGGGGGAGGTGACCTCTAATGAGCTTCGGGCTAGTATATTAATTAGGGTCAGTTTACACTATGAAATCACCAGTATATTAATTACGGCGACAACCCTATATTAATTGGGTTGCTTCGACTTTGAGGGAACTTAGAATGATCTAGTATACTTCGAGGGCCTACCTATCCTGATTGGACCCTGGAAGTAGTTGATAGGTTCCAAGGAAAAACTTCTATACATGATCATAGTATGTCATGCTGCCTCATCCTCGTGGCATCTAAGAGTACCTATGCACTATGTATTGATTTATCGATCAGGAAGAATTGGGGTGGGGGTCTACGATGTGATGATAACTCGGGAAGACAGATGCACAGCTCAAAACGAAAGAAAAAACTGTGTTGTAAATAATGTCGAGGGTTACATCTCCCTGAAGCTACCTTCCATCCGATAGAGCAGAATGTTCAAAAAAAATTATTAGAAAGCTATATGATATGTGGTAATTATCTTTTAGAGTTTGTGGAGTAATCGGCATATTTCGATCAGTGGGTGGAATAATTGGCTCTATCGTACATATAGGGAATTGGAGGTAGCATTCTATCGATGTCAAGTCATGGATTAGTTCCTCCAGCCTTTTTTCTATGTGTTAGTGTTTTATATGACCGACATAAGACTTGACTCGTTAGATTATTATGGAGGATCAACGAGCATCAGCCGAATCTCTCTAACATTTTCTTCTCTTTCACTTTGGAAAATATGAGTTCACCTAGTACTAGCAGCTTTACAGTGGATTTCCAGTCTTAGTAGGAGCTTTCCAAAGAAATAGCTTAGTAGCCACATTAGCTATGCTTAGGATAATTTTAGGCATGGAGTATTCCCTTAAGCCACATAATCATGCAGTTTTTAGGAATTTAAAACCCGATTTCCTCCATAAATTCTCCGATCCAAATGGTAGAGAAGTTTTTGTATTTCTACCTTTCCTTTTTGAAGGAACGATCAACTCTTAACTACCATAAAAGGGTAAAACAATGTGATTATAACATTGTAGGTGCTCACGATGGGATGGATGTGGCTTCCCTCATCGATACTTGGTGGCATAGCCCGCAGCAGAAGTCCCATTTTTGATCCATTTCTTTATTACACGGGTTCGGGTGGGACCGAGAGAAGGACCATGGGCAACTATGCATGGCACTTTTTGACCATGTCTTCGAGGGACAGTTGAATGAGCGACTCATAAATGCAGCTGGGTCAGATGAGCTATCAACTCGAACGTGTTCGGTCTGTTTTATGAGCAAGAATGACAATGTCTTCACCATGGTACAAACTCCAAGTTTTTATGGTAGAATACGAGGTGTTTCCTTTAATATGATGATGGGAATGGAAACCAGAAGCATGACTGGGGTCTTCTTCACCTAAGATAAGACTTATATATGAGTCATGGTAACTAAAGCACGAAACTTTTTGTAGTACCGGTGAACCAGATGGTCGGGGAATCTAGGATGAAGGACTCGTAATATCTCTGTAGATATGGAAAAAGAAAAGGACCCTCTAATGTCAAGTGATGATCGTTGAGCTCACTTTGGCCTTGCAGGTTGGGCCAGACTGAGTGCGAGCTATAGCTGCCATAGCTTATGGCTGGAACAATGAAAGGGGCCCCAATAGAGAGAACTGTAAGGATAGCGAGTGCTCTGCTTAGCGGGTGGCAGGAGTTATGGGCAACTGCTTGGTAGGCCAGCATCCTAGGGAACTGGGCGGGGCACTCGACGAAAGAGGGGCACACTGAGCATGTACAAAAAATTGGCATTGCTCCTCTTTCTTGTAAAAGAGCAAGGCAACATAGCTGTATACTTACTATTTTGATAATCAAAAGGTGGATTCAAATAAAAGGAGCCATTATATTAATTAGAGACCCCGATCAATCGGCTAGTATAAACATTGGTCTTAGACAATTAACATACGGTATATTAATTAGCACCTAGTATGCTAAGTCCAAACTATGAAATCGTTAGTATATTAATTGTGATGAAAAACAACCCTATATTAATCGAGTCGTTTCGACCTTGTGGGAACTTAGACTATTGGGGCTCGCCCCCGGTCAGTATTAAATCAAAAGACATGGGACCAATCTAGTATATTAGCACCTACCTTTTTATTTTTTCAAGGCAATAGGTTCCTGTATTGGTATTTTTCCCCACCAAGACAACAGACACTCTTAATGTATCCTCTATATGCTGCGCATAACATGCATCTTCCAACCATCTACAACGATACATAATTTAATTACTTTGAATTTTAATAGTTAGTATGTTTTTTAAATGATTAAATAATGGATTTTATATCTGGAATAAAAATTTTGATAAAACATCTCAAATGGATTTTTTGAAACTGATGTAAAATGCTAGTTTAATGATGGTTCAAGTTATAAGGCGGTTAAGGGTACCAATTTGTTTAAGAATAGGTTTTCCTAATAAACCAAAATAGTATAATTACATTCCTAAAAAACAAGAAAGAATTATTAACCATGTCCAATAAAACAGATTAATATAATTACTTGCCTAATAAAAAACAGAATTATTAACCCTGCCTAATAAAGCAGAATAATATAATTACTTGCCTAATAAAACAGAACAGTATAATTACTTGCCTAACGAAACAAAATAGCATAATGATTATCATATCCATGTGGATGATTACCATTGGACCAAAATCTGGTCGAATCAGGTTTTGCTACATGGATGGTTTCCATTGGACCAAAATCTGGTCGAATCATGTTTTGCCATAGTTGATAAGGAGGATTCCTATTGGACCAAAATATGGTCGAATCAAATTAGGCCATCAAGATGTTTTCTATTGGACCCAAATGTGGTTGAATCAAATTAGGTCATCAAGATGTTTTCTATTGGACCAAAATCTAATCGAATCTGGTTAGGCCATAGGAAACGGCTAAAGTACCCTTCACTTCACCTACAAATAGCCAAGTCCATATCTCATTTAATTCATTCACAAACTAAAGAAAAGAACTAAAATTCATTATCAAATGTGAAGTATTTCAAGTCTCCATCAAAAAAATAGGATGTCAGTATATTCCTTGTTTTCATATTTTAGTGGGTATAACTTATTCCGTGAGTATAATTCAACTATTTTACAGTGAGTGTAATCTTAATCTCTTTCCTTTGACTCATTCTATTTTAAAAAATGTTGTGTTAACTATTAATTGTAAATTGTTAATAATAATGAGTCTATTCTTATTAGTGTTATTTTTCTTGTTTGTTGTTTAATTTGTGCTTGGCCAGTTTATGAGTAATAACTTTGATGTTTAGTTAAAGGGAACTTACATCGCCTTTTCACTTAGGATTGACATTTAGTGACTTTTTAGTTAAAATGAAATAACACCCATTTTAGCTATCTCATTTCATTAAGAGCGAGCTTCACTCCTCTTGGTCGTATTCTCTTTTAAAGATGATTGGTTTAAGTTATGATTTGAATAGAAGTTTTAAATCTTTGTTTAAAGTATATAAAGGAGCTTCAAAATTTATATAATGATTTAAATGAGTTATTTATAGATAGTAAGTAGTCCTATACTTGGCCCTAAAAGCTGATGAGTAGATTGATCCTCTATCTGCGAGATCTGGAACTTAAATGTCTAGGCAAAGCTAGGAGCAACCGGTGCCCTGACTTACCTGGCTTTGTTTCTGGGCGAGGGGTAGAGTAAGTCGAGAATATCGAAAATGTGAAAAATGTAGGAGATTTGATTTTCATAAATGGTCTTTATAATTATAATGGAAAACATTCACATTTCTTATAGACAATTGTTTTTGATCCATCCAAATATGCTTTTGAAATATGAAGTCCTTCAATTTTTTTGTGAATATACTTATACCGATGGGATAAGTATATGGATATTTTTCAAGCATTGAAAAAGTACATGATTTAATTTCCATATACGTTCGTTTTGTTATCCCCGATAGTTGATATGTTGACTATCAATTTTGAGACCCTTCTTTCTTTAGTTTTTTTTTGTCAATCTAAGACGATTTTTTGCTCATATAGAGCATTGATATCCTTTATCGGAAATTACTAAACAAAGAGCGAGTGGGGCCAAGCTATGTGGGCTTGCTCCCTTTAGGGTATTTTCACATCTACTCTAGACTGGTTTCGATTGTATGAACATGGAGATGTAAAATACTCGGATACTCGGTAAGGTTGGCGGGGTCCGGCTTGGAGGTTTTCGAGAGCCATCGTAGTTCTCAAGTATATTTTCTAGAGGTACACTTTGGATAAGGGTGTTCACACTCCTAGTCATTATTGGAAAAATTCCCTTTCCTTATTTTTGATTCAAATCTTTGGATTGATTCTTTCTTAATTGCATTGGGAAGCATCTTCCGCTCTTCGTGATGTTTAATTATTTGTGTCCATTCGTTTATACATGGATGTTGTCCTTGTGAGGAAAAACCCGTTATGCATTTTTGCGATGTCGTCTCACTAGTTATTTTGCATGTTCTATTTTTTTTGGAGTGTACTCATACCTGGCTTATTGTCTGACCTAAATTGTTTGTTTTTCCTAAACTTTCGAGTACTCGTTTATATTTGAGTAGTCCGAAAATGACAGGGTTCTTTGGGCTCTTTTGAAGATGGGGGACGAGCTGGAGACTTCTTACCTATCCAGCTATTTATTTCCACTGTTATGAGATGTTGGTTCTATGTATGTATATTTAAAAGATGGTTGTTATAACTACGTAGACTGACAGTAGTACTTTGACTCTGATAACTCTATGTTGGAGAGTAACCTTATGTATTGTCTTAATTTTATGTTATATTTAACCATTTTTTTGTGAGATTATTGTTCAGTTCTTATATTTTACCCCCGACAACCCGTATTTTAGACACTTGGGCAACGACACATGACTACCATAGATGCTTTAAGTGCCGTTCTCAAGGGTCAGAAAGGTGGGTCGTCACAGTTGGTATCAGATCTTTAGTTGAGCGAACACCTTAGCCTGATTAGGGTATAACTCATTAGAGATAGGGTAATTAATGCCCTAGAATGAGTTAATCTTGAGAGAGCGTATTTGTAATTTTTATAATAATAATATTTATCCTCTAAAGTCTAGTTTTAGATCCTTTGGTATTATTTCCTTAAACCATTTTAATCCTATTTTTGTATTCTAAAGATACCTGTTATTTGTTCAGATAATATAAAATGAATACGAGAAAAGGAGGAAGGAGAGGATCTGGAACTAGCATGGCTACCAATAGCACGGTACGTAGAAATGCTACTATGTCAGCTGTAGATTCGGTAGAGGAAATGTCAGTACAAGTTCAAACCCCTATGAACTTCGTAGCTTTGTGTAAGAATTTTACCACGTTGGGTGGAAAATCATTCTATGGGACTGAAGACATTCTTGGAGTGCAGATGTGGCTTCAAACTTGTGAAAGAATATTTAGAGATCTTCGGTTGGAAGATGTGGAGAAACGACTGTTGGCGTCGTGACAACTTCAAAAGTTGATGATGGATTGGTGGGATTCAGAAATAGCTAGTCCTTCAGAGGGGGGTTTTTTCTTGGGCCCAGTTTAAGGAGGTTTTCGAAGCATAGTTTAATCCAGAAGCCAAAAGAACTCGGTTATTTAGAGGTTTCATTTACTCAAAGCAGAGTGATATGATTGTGTCATAGTATGAACATAAGTTCAATGCTTTGTCCCGTTTTGGACTTGGATTGATAGATACACGCTCAAGAAAAATGAAATGTTTGTGAATGGAATGCGACTAAAGTACCATCGTGAAATGACCATTCATCTTATGGGTACGTTCACCAACATTATTAGCATGGCTTTGAGGTTTGAGGCTCTTGATATTAAGGAAGGAGTACAGAAGGGTATAGTACCAGCAATAAGTGCCAAGCCTTTATCGGTTGTACTAGTTGAAGGAAAGCCAAACTTCAGGCATAATTTTAAGGGAAAGAAGCAGGGTGTAGGGAAGAAACTCAAAGATGGCGCTCCAGCACAGAAGAAGTAAACCAACTTGGCCAACATTCTTTGTTTCAAGTGCAATAAGATTGGCCACTTTGCAAATCATTGCCCAATTGCCACATGTTTTAATTGCGGCCAGCCAGGACATATAAAGAATGAGTGCCCTTTTCCTAAAAAGGGATCTCAAGGATAGACTTTTACCATTGAAGAGATACCATCCACTTCTTCAGATCAAAAAGGGAAGCAAGTTTAGCAAGGTACATTATCCATCTATGATATTCCTTTAAGGGTGCTATTTGATACAGGAGCTTCCCATAGTTTTATTTCTTATGATCTAATAGACATACTAAACCCTAAATATGTCATCATACATAATCCTCTTTATGTGTCAAACCCAATTGGAGGTCCGACAAATCTTGACACTATGTGTCTAAATGTACCTATTTCTTGTCGAAATCATCTCTTTCCTTTTGACTTGTTTATTCTTTGGTTTATAGGTTTTGGAATGTTGCTGGGAATGGATTGGTTATCTAAGTTTAAATCTATCTTGGATTGTGGTAGAAGGCTCGTTAGATTTAGTGATGTAGGAGATGTTGGCATTGATATTAGTTATGAAGCCTAAGAAGTTAATGAGCAGTTTTCTCTATTCACTTGAAGTGGCTAAAGCGGAGCTAGGTGATGTGCCGGTTGTCCAAGATTTTATAGATATTTTTGATGAGTTGCAAGATTTACCTTCTCACCATGAAGTTGAATTCCGTATTGATTTGGTTCCGGGGACTAGACCTATTGTACAACCCTTACGAAGGATGGTTCCAAAAGAGAAGAGGGAGTTAGAAAGGAAGACTTATCACTTGTTGTAGAAGGGCCTGATCCAATATAGTACATCGAGTTAGGGATCGCCAGTCGTCTTTGTTACAAAGACGAGCAGTTCTCTTAGGTTATGCGTAGATTATCGGGATTTGAACAAAAGGACTATCAAAAATAAATATCCTTTGCCAAGAATGGACGATATGTTTGATCAACTCCATGATGGTCGGATATTTTCTCAATTAGATCTTGCCACCGATTTCCACTAATTAAGAGTGGCAGAGGAGGGTGTTCCTTTAACAACTTTTCGGACTCCAGAAAATTTCTACAAGTGGTTAGTTATGCCGTTTGGATTGACTAATGCACCTGGTTATTTTGCGGACTTAATGAATCGAGTATTTCGAGATATTCCCAATAAATTTGTTCTGGTCTTTATTGATGACATTCTTATCTATTCAAAGACAGAGGAGGAACCCAAATATCATCTCCGTCTCATACTCGATACCTTAAGGAGCCATGTGTTGAAGGCTAGGTTTTCCAAGTGCTAATTTTGGAAATCTGAATTTAGATTTTTAGGGCATGTTATTTCGGGAGAGGGCATATCGGTGGACCTAGCTAAAGTTGTTGCGGTTCAAGACTAGAAGAATCCTGAAATGCAATGGAACTTAGAAGTTTCTTGGGATTGGCTGGTTTTTACCGTAAGTCTATCATGGACTTCTCGAAGATTGCTTCTCATCTAACAAAGTTAACAAAGAAAGATGTTAAGTTCATTTTGACTTCTAAGTGTGGTCAAGAATTCAATAAATTGAAAGAGAAGTTGACTGGCGCTCATGTTTGAACCATTCCAGATGGAGCGAAGGTTTAACCAATCATATAGATGCTTGTGGAACCGGATTTGGAGCAGTTCTGATGCAGCGAGGGAAAGTTATTGCTTGTGGGAGTCAACAACTAAAGACGCATGAGAAAAATTATGCTACGCACGATTTGGAGCTTTTGGCTGTTGTCTTCACACTAATGATGTGGAGGCATTATCTTTTGGGTTAAAGGTTCAAGTTATACACAGACCATAAATCCTTAAAATACCTTTTTACCTTGAAAGATTTAAACTTGAGGCAGTAGAGATGGCTGAAGTTTCTCACTTCTTATGATCTAGAGGTTCTTTATATCCCTGGAAAAGCAAATGTCATTGCTGATGCAATGAGTAGGAATGTAGCAATGGTTGCAAACCTATAAGTTAAGCAGTACTGTTAGGGAGAATTTCATCCAGTCAAGAGGCAGATCCTATTTTGGCTCGACTTTAGAAGGATGTTGAAGGTGTTTTTTCTAGCTTTGAGATTGATCTTCGGGGCATATTGAAAATGAATGGGCATATTTTTGTTCCAGATTTTGATGAACTTAGGCAAGAAGTGTTAGCCGAATGCCACCACTCAAAGTTATCTTTTCATCAAGGAGTGACATGATGTTCAAAGGTACGAAGAGGGTATTCTGATGGAAGAGGATGAAGCGAGATATTTCAATCTTTGTGGGTCATTATGCAAACCGCCAGCAGATTAAGAGTGACCAACAGAAGACAAATGGATTGCTTCAGTCACTTGAGATCCCAAAGTGGAAGTGGGAGCAGATCTATATAGACTTTATTGATGGGCTTTCTAGGTCAAGAAGAGGTAATGATGGCATTTGGGTTATAGGCGATCGAATGACCAAGAGCGCCCATTTCATTCCTGTTAAGCTGACTAGGACAGCTACGAGTTTGGTGAGTGTGTATGTGAAGGAGATTATGAGACTCCATGGGCCTCATAGTATTATAAGTGATCGAGGCCTGATATTCACTAGTAGGTTCTGGGAGGGACTGCAGACTGCTTTAGGGATTGAGCTAAGTCTAAGTATAGCTTACCATTCCCAAGCAGATGGGCAGACGGAGAGAGTGAACCGGATAATGGAAGATTTATTGCGAGCATGCATTCTAGACTTTGGGGGTTCTTGGGGAGATCATTTACCCTTAGACGAATTCACTTACAACAACAACTATCAAGCAAGCATTCGTATGGCCCATTTCGAAGCTGTTGATGGTCGTCCATGTCTTTCTCCTTCATGTTGGGTTGAATATGGAGATAGACTTGTTCTTGGACCCGACATAATCTTAGAAGCCAATGAGATAGCTGATATTAGAAGAACGATGAAGGAAGCGCAAGATTGGAAAATGTGTTATGCAGATAAAAGGCATAGGGATGTAGAATTCTTAGTCGGGGATTTGGTATTTGTAAAAGTCTCTCCTTTGAGGAGTGTCACGAGGTTTGCGAAGACAGGGAAGTTAGCCAATGATATATTGGCCCTTTCCCATACTGAACCGGATTGGTAAACTTACATATAAAGTGGAGTTACCAGATCGACTATTAGATGTGCACAACGTATTTCATGTATCTCATTTACTTAAGTACATGACCCTTTGATGATAGTAGAACTGAGAAAACAAGTTGATTTGGAGGTTCAGCCTAACCTAACCATTTTTAGGCGGCCTATTCGTATTGTTGCTCGTGATATAAAGCGATTAAGGAAGAAGGTTGTGAATCTTGTTAAGGTTCAGTAGAGTGGAGATGTTAAAGATTGTACTTGGGAAACTGAGGACTTTATTAGGGATTCTTATCCCGAGTTGATATAGTTGTTGTTTGTATTTTGCTATTTCTTTTTAGTGTACTCACCAGTTTTGTTGAGGTCACTTTCCTTGTATCTTTATGTGGTATATATGATATCATTTGGGTTTCTTTGATATCTTGAGTTTATCCGGTTAATTTCGAAGATGAAATTTCATTTAAGGGGTGAAGGATGTAACGATACATAATTTAATCACTTGAATTTGAATAGTCTGTATGTTTTTAAATGATTCAATAATGGATTTTATATCTAGAATATAAATTTAGATAAAATGTCTCAAATAGATTTTATTTTAAACTAATGTAAAATGTTAGTTTAAAGATGGTTCGGATTATAAGGCGGCTAGGAATACCAATTTATTCAAGAATAGGTTTCCCTAATAAAACGGAATAGTATAATTACTTGCCTAATAAAACAAGAAAGTATTATTAACCCTGCCTAATAAAATAGAGTAGCATAATTACTTGCCTAATAAAACGGAATAGTATAATTTCTTGCCTAATAAAACAAGAAAAAATTATTAACCCTGCCTAATAAAACTGAATAGTATAATTACTTGCCTAATGAAATAAAATAGCATAATGATAATTATATTCCAAGCGGATGGTTGCCATTGGACCAAAATCTGGTCGAATCAGGTTCTACCATTCGGATAGTTACCATTGGACCAAAATCTAGTCGAATCAAGTTTTTCCATGCAGATGGTTGCCATTGGACCAAAATCTGGTCGAGTCATGTTCTGCGATAGTTGATAAGGAGGATTCCTATTGGACAAAAAAGTGGTCGATTCAAATTAGGCCATCAAGATGTTCTCTATTGGATGAAAATGTGGTCGAATCAAATTAGGCCATCTAGATGTTTTCTATTGGACCAAAATATGGTCGAATCAAATTAGGCCATAAGGCTGGTTTCTATTGGATCAAAATCTAGTCGAATCTGGTTAGGTTATAGGAAATGACTAAAGTACCCTTCTCTTCACCGATAAATAGCCAAGTCCATATCTCATTTTAATTCATTCACAAACTAAAGAAAAGAACTAAAATTCATTATCAAGGTTGAAGTACTCCAAGTCTCCATCAAAGCAATTAGGATGTGAGTATATTCCTTATTTTCATAGTTTAGTGGGTATAGCTTATTCTGTGAGTATAATTCAATTATTTTACTATGAGTGTAATGTTAATCTCTTTCCTTTGACACATTCACATTTTAACAAATGTTCCGTTAACTGTTAATTGTAAATTGTTAATAATAACGAGTCTACTCTTTTTCTTGTTATTATTCAATTTTGGTTGTTTAATTTGTGCTCGGCCAGTTTATGAGCAATAATTTTGATGTTTAGTTAAAGGGAAATTACACCACCTTTTGACTTAGGATTGACATTTAGTGACTTTTTGGTTAAAAGGAAATAATACCCCTTTTAGCTATCTCATTTGATTAAGAGGGAGCTTCACCACTCTTGGTCATATTCTCCTTTAAAGATGATGGGTTTAAGTTATGATTTGAATAGAAGTTTTAAATCTTTGTTTAAAGTATTTTATAGGAGCTTCAAAATTTATATAATGATTTAAATGGGTTATTCATGGAAAGTAAGTAGTCCTATACTTGGCACTAAAAGTCGATGAGTAGATTGATCCTCCATCTGTGAGATCTAGAACTGAAGTGTCTCGGCAAGGCTAGGAGCAATCAGTGCCCTGACTTACTTGGCTATGTTTCTGGGCGAGGGGTAGAGTAAGTCGAGAATATCGAAAACGTGACAAGTGTAGGAGATTTGATTTCCTAGATGATCTTTATAATTATAATGGAAAACATTTGCATTTTTAATAGACAATTGTTTTTGACCTATCTAAGTATGCTTTTGAAATATGAAATCCTCCAAATGTTTTGTGAATATACTTAAACCGATGGGATAAGTATATGGATATTTTCTAAGCACTAAAATAAGTAAGATTTAATTTCCATATACGAACATTTTGTTATCCCCAATAGTTGATATCTTAATTATCAATTTTTATACCCTTCTTCCTTTTGTTTTTGTTTCGTCAATCTAAGACGATTTGTTGCTTATTTAGATCATTGATGTCCTTTATCGAAAATGACTAAATAAAGAGCGAGAGAGGGCCAATCTATGCGGGGTTGCTCCCATTAGGATATTTTCACATCTACTCTAGATTGGTTTCAGTTGTATGCGCACGGAGATGTGAAATACTTAGATACTCGGTAAGGTTGGCATGGTCCGGCTTGGAGGTTTCCGAGAGGCATCGTAGTTCTCAAGTACATTTTTCAGAGGTATACTTTCGATAAAGGGGACGTGCCCTCCTAGTCATTATTTGAAAAATTCCCTTTCCTTATTTTTGATTCAAATCTTTGGATTGATTCCTTCCTAATTGCATTTGGAAGCGTCTTGCGCTCTTCGTGATGTTTAATTATTTATGTCCATTCTTTTATACTTGGATGTTGTCCTTGTGAGGGAAAAACCCGTTCTGCATTTTTGTGACGTGGTCTCACTAGTTATTTTGTGTGTTCTATTTTTTGGAGTTTACTCATACTAGACTTATTGTCTGATCCAAATTGTTTGTTTTCCCTAAACTGTTGGGTACTCATTTATATTTGAGTAGTCCGAAAATGAAAAGTTCCTTTAGGTTCCTTTGAAGATGGTGGACGAGCAGGAGGCTCCTTATCTATCTAGCTATTTATTTCCTCTAGTATGAGATGTTGGTTCTATGTATGTAAATTTAAAAGATGGTTATTATAACTACCTAGACTGATAGTAGTACTTTTGTTGTAACTCTGATAACTCTATGTTGGGGAGTAACTTTATGAATGTCTTAATTTTATGTTATATTTAACCATTCTATTGTGAGATTATTGCTTTGTTCTTATATTTTACCCCTACAATCCGTCTTTCAGATACTAGGGCAATGGCACATGAATACCATATATGTATTAAGTGTCGTTCTCAGGGGTCAGAAAGGTGGGTCGTCAAACCATCTTTTCGAGAAAAACAAGCACCGGAGGAAGGCCGACCTCCCCCAAGTAAGGTTCTTTGTACAAGAGTGAGGCAAATTGGTTTCACTCCTGGTTCGATTTGGGCCCCTCCTTGGTTCTTGGAGCACGTGGAAGCTCATGATCCCGTATAAGCGAAGGAGTCTAAATCAAAGAACACTAATGAACCATCATTGATGGACGTTGCACATAACATGATCAATTTTACTCGACGACACTAATACTAATAGAGGTAGCGTACTCTTTATTCAATGAAGGTGATTGAAGGAGGCCAAAGCATGTGCTAAATGAAGTGAGTATGAGGCCTCCTAGGTATCATAGGCACCTTGTTAGTTATCGGCTTGTGGGAACTTTATACAATCAACGGCTCCAACAACCAATAAAGGAGCCTTAAATAAAATCAAAGGCCTTTCCCTGTTTATCTTTCTCTATTTGGCCTGCCTTATGAAAAATGAAAGTCCTCTTGATTAGAAGTAACTACAAAAGGGACGGTCAATAGCATAGCTCTTTCTTTCCCGAGTCTCCAGACCTTCACATTCCTAATTCGACACGGGACTTTATTTTCCCTAGCTTAGCGAATCGCATCCCCATGTCTCCTATTACCGTTCTTATGAAGTCTTTGCTTTTGTTGGTAAACTAGTCTACAAAGCGAAGACTATTGCCATGCCAACCATTAAATGTGAGACCATCGAAAATCTTTGTACAGAATTATAACGACCTAGATTTTCGAACCAGTTAAAATTGAAAAATCCATCTGTTCTAAAACTACTAATGAAAACTACCAACTTAATACACCATATTTGATAAACACTCAATATTACTAAATGTGTAGGAGACAATTTCAATTATACAGCTTATTAGAGTAATTTATTTATTTATTAATTTTACAAAGTATGCTTTAATACATACTAAACACAATGACTATAAATCTACCACTACACAACTCCAATGAGAGAGACAACACTATCCTTTCCTGCAAACTTAATAAACAATGTATATACGGAATAAAATAGTAAGCAGAAAAGGCA
Source organism: Allium cepa (assembly GCA_030765085.1). NCBI lineage: Eukaryota > Viridiplantae > Streptophyta > Magnoliopsida > Asparagales > Amaryllidaceae > Allium > Allium cepa. The sequence continues at coordinate 80,047,975 of CM060946.1, forward strand.
CAATAACACAAGATAAACAAAAACCAATAACTGATAAACATGAAAGAGTTATATTATTTTAGGGGTTGCATCACTACCACTTGTGACTGCCTACGTACCCCTATCTAATTGGGTACCCAATTAGATAAAAGATAAAGCCAACATAGTTCTCCTACCGCAAATAGGACTCATGGAGCCTACGATGTAACAAACAATATTCAATTCCTAAAACTACGCACTTAGGCTAATCTTCAATTTTAGATTTTCAAATCCAATGACCACTATGGAAATTATCTCTTTGGACATTATTCTCGAATTCTTATTTCAAAACTTTTGAAATATATATATCTTTTATATTCCAATTACACTTTACTTTGGGATCTTAAATCAAATCAATTTTGAAAAGTTTATTTGGAAATCCCAAATACTATTATAAAAACATATCAAACCATATGCAATCAGATCAGGAGGTTTCTCCCAATAACAAGGAAACTAGGTCCCAGCCTTCATTCAATCGTTAAATAAGTACATCCCTCTATTCCAAGAGCGGACTTTACCAAAAACATATGCCCACTTTTTAGTTATGGGTTAGCCGAATCATCGGTAACATAACAAATCAATTTATATCTCGAAGTGATAAACCATTTCACACTAATATTCACAAGTACTTTCGAATCTTTAATAATTTTCATTTCCCAAATTCGTTCAGAAATCATCTAAAAACCATCAGATTTAGCCCTCGAAATTCCTTCCATTTCATAAAACATTTTTATAAAATCATTCTTATATAAATCACTTTTTTATAATATAACTTCAAAATATTCATTACCAAACATTTCTATTTCTTTTAAAGGGAAACATTTCATAACATTTCCATTTGAAAACCAACTTTCAAAACAATTCATTAAATTGAAGTTAAACTTTTTAACACTTTTTATTTTATCTTGGGTCAAAATGGTTTGATATTTATTTTGGAGCATCTAGGCTTTCGCTTCGACATGTTCCGTCCCACCTCTAAATATCTTTGGATCTCACAGACAAAACATGTGTACTAGTCATTTTTGCATACCCCATTATAAATTTATCTTCTAAATTTTAAAATACTTAATTAGCCATCCAAACATAATATCAAGTAAGGAAATCCAACCATTGTTTTAGAAAACAAAGTAAACAAGCATTCAATGAGGGTTTTCAAACAACACTTAACACCTAAAGTTCTCTTAACTTAGCAATGATTTTAATGAACTTAAAATAAGAAATAACTTACTTTGGATTCCACTCCGTCCAACTTTAAGGCAAGGAATTTAAGATGTAATGCATACTTCCTACCGTGCTTTGGAACCAAATGAAAATAAGCTCGAATTCCTCCTTCCTAATGCTTAGCCAAGGGTTGAAATGGAGATTGGTAAAAAGTATAGAGAAGAAGTGGTAGAGCTTTGAACTTCAATTCTCAAAATTAGACCTGAAAAATAGGTCATATTCTCTCTTATTTTTGACTCTTTTACTCTCAAAATATGAAAAACTTGTTAGCTGAAAAGTTGTCGTAAATTCTTTTATCTTGAATTTAATAAAAAGAATCACTTGATTTTGATTAGTTTTGAGGAAGAAATGGTCAAAAGAAGAAGAGCAATTCTTGGATTCACAAATATAAAGCACGAAAATGTACTTCAAAGAATTGAGTTTCAGGTACAACAAACCTCAAAACTGGAAAAAGTGGTCAATACAAAAGTTGTAGCCACTGGAATTTTATATGGTTCAAAAATAAGAAATTATTAATTTGGCTCTATTATGATCAAGTTCTGATCAAAACAAAATAGCCTATTCTCTAGCTTAAAAGCTGGGCCAGAGAATACACTAGAAAGAAGTGGATTTTTGACATAGTTTAGAATGAGACAAAGTGGTCAACATGAAAGTTGTAGCCACTGGAAAAATACATAATTAGAAAAAATGATTTTTATATTTTGGTTCAGTTTTGATGAAATTACGGCTGAGAGAAGAAGAGGTAAAATATGGAGAAAAAGGAGCTTGATTTGAAGAATGAACATTGATTTCTTTTGAATATTTTTTTAAATATTTTGACATTATTTCTTTCTAGTTTTTTTCTATGGATTGGAAGCCATTAAAGTGAATAGGAAGAAGGCGAAGAAGCTTGAGAAAAGAAGAAGAAGAAATGTAAATGAAAGTGAAGAAGAAGATGGGTATTTTTACAAAAAGAAAAATGTGGCAAATTTACCAAAATAACCTCTTACCAAATTAACAAACTAACCTTCCTTCAACCTAAAGCAGTCTAGACTTTTTCAGTAGTTAACGTCATCTTTCACATCCTTACTTTATGTATTATTCACTTAAAGATTAAGTAAAGAAAAGTAATTATTTTGTTGGATTTTGATGTGATTTGGATTTGATGTTTACTTTTGACTTTTCTTAAACTTGCTTACTTTTACTAATGACTTCTAGAAGTTTTATAATTATATTTAGTAAAAAAAATGTATAGTTATTAAAATGTGTAATATATATGTTAAAACATGTTAACAAAGGTGCGACAACGCTACACAACTTATTTTGAACTTCGACACAATGTTTTACGGTCATATTTTAATGTTTTAGTTAAACTATTTATTTATGTAAACCAAATTTAAAAATAAATTTTTATATTACTATTTAAAAATATAAACACTCATAAATAAATTAAAATAATTTATATAACCATTGATACTTATTTTTCAAAAATTAGCATTTTGTCACCTTTGTCGATATATGCAAATGTTACTTTTTTATGTATATTTATATTTCCAAATCATATCTAATATCAATTGAATCATAAAATCACTTAAAATATTATATTTTTAAGCGATCAAATTCTAGGTCATTATAGGAATGATCTGATGAAGGAAGGCGCAACGTATTCCACTTGTATGAATCACGAACATACCACGCATGATCGAACCTAGAGCCAAAGAAAGGGCGGTGGGGTCAGATCCTAAAATTAGAGTCTCTACTAACCTAACGCACCAACAATGTGGCTAGTATATCAATTAGGGGCATTCAAATACCCAATGAATGTTGGCTTACTCCACCCAAGAGTGCTTATGTCATATGGGACTAATGGACAATCCTTATGGTTTTGATATCTAGTAAAAGAATAATAATCAAAGTCTAGGTTGGTTGGTGATCCCAATGATAGGAGACTATATAGCTTGGTTTGGACAGAACTTATTAGGTCAAAGATTTTTTTTACAAAATCTTATGGCCTAAATGCCAAACTATTGACCTTATTGTTTGGATGGGTGTTCACCCCAAAGTTTACTCGGACTGCATGCATACATCCGTATGTAACTTAGTGCAACATGGAAAATTTCATTGAGAGGAATCAGCAAAGAAAAGAAAAACGGGTCTTAATGAATTTGTATTTGAGAGATTGTACTCAAGCTTAGGAGTGTCCACATGAGTTTATTGAGGTGTCTACACGCATATGGTCCTCTTTTCTATTCTATCAAGAGTTTGGATTGCTCCACTAAAGTAGAACGAAAAAGACGCGACCTCTTCTTTTATCATGCAGATCTTACGTGAAGCCCTTAGCTCATCGGTCGAAATAGGATTGCAACATTCTAGATGCCAGGCCTATTGATCAGATCATACGAGATCTCACCCTACATCTTTGTCCATTAAACGGAAGACGGGACACCAAAGCAGGCTCCAAAGTGGGCAGGTAAGGTCAACTATCTATTGAATTATAGTATTACACAAAGGGCTCACTCACGGAAAGCCATTATTTTCCTGGAAGAATGGGAGAAGGGTTCAATTTCAGTGCATCTAACAATTTTTATACTGGGTCCTAACCTTAAGAGAGATTTGAGGGCTTACTTGTCAGTATAGGAAGTTGGGCGGAGATGGTAAGGAAATCCTAACAAACCGAAGACGTGGAAGCAGCAGAACCAAGCTCTTAGGATTGAAAACCTTCTAAGAAATAAAATAGGAGGACCTCTTGAATATATCAACGTTTCATAACCTATCTTTGTGTTTTACTATGATAAAGACCTCTTTAAGAAGACGGAGGTAGATGACACAAAAGAAGTCATAATAGGTTAGGAAGAGGTAAACTAACCGCTAGTCTTTGTATTTTAAGCATCCTCAATTGTCCACCTTTGATTGGCTTTTTCAGAAATTTATGTCATTCTGTTCCCTTTGGAGAAGTGGAGCTGCTTCTTTATAAAAGAATTCGAACATGTGTAATTTTTAATAGCTTTGAAGAAAATTAAATAACACAATGAGATTTATCACTATTGTACATTTCATTTTCTCAACTACAATTAAGATAAATATCTAAGACCAGGCCAATGTTTATACTAGACGAACAACAAATCACCACTAGTATAGATAGAATATGCAACTCGAAGGAACTAGACCTTCGCCAGTATATTAATTGGCTAGTATAAATATTGGCCTCCATCTCTTCTGTTGTAGTCAATAGATTGCCACCTTACCCTTCAAGTGACGTCGAAATGCACAAATCAGTTAGTTCATGGAGAGGGAATTTGAACACAAAGCATGAGAGAAATCTCATGGAGAAACCTTTTATATAGAAAAAAGAAAATGTCACTTCCAATTGATAAATAATTTCATACTCGGCCTATTGACAACCTATTAAAAATGAGAATTCTATTTCGACAACGGCCTCCCGGTCTATAGGAGGTTTCACCAATCAGTCTGTTATGGAAAGAGAATGTACATCGGATGTGTAGTAAGAGGGCCCAATATACTCATTGAAAGAGAGGATAGCAAAGTTCTATTTGTAGCAGTCCATGATGGCAGTCATTTTTAAGAATTTTACCAAATTTTCTAATTGATTAACTCTCATTTTATTGAGTTTGAGGACAAAGCGAAGGTGCATAGCGTCACTGCTCGCAATAGAGGTCCAGAAGCACGAGTCAAATTCGAAGTCTTCCTTTGGGTAGTCTCGTAACCTATAAAATCGGCTATATAGGAGTGAAAAGAAGTACAACCCTCACCAGTTACCTGAGATTCTGATTCCATGTCTGGGATAAATTACCTATCAGATTCATGAAATCAAGTACATAATTCATAGATTAAAATATGCTTACTCTATCAACTAAAAAAGAGAAAAATCAATGGAAAATCCATGACTTGCCACTCCAAATTGTACGACCCGGTTGCTTACGAAGTCTCAAAACCCGAGGACCGGGAAACAACTATTTCCTTTCGCCATGTGGTTCTAAACTAATATACTGATTTAGGTCGTTATTCATAAAGAAATTAGGTGCAAATCATGACTAGGATGAATTGACATACTCGTTACTATTCGATAATTGGAAATAGCCCTTGTGCATATTTCCTTTCCATTCTTAGCTGCATGAAATCTATGAATCCCAGATCCTTGTTTCGCTATTAGCATATGTCAGGTGACTCCTCCATGCCTCTGTGATCCCTATTAATACTCCTTGAATGTTTATAATAGTTTGGATCGGTCCCTTCATCGATCTAATATATTTCCAGTATTTATACTAGGTGCATATTTCCTCACCGAGTAACCGATAGGAAAACCAGTTTGTTAGATCGATAAGAGTAAGATAGGGTACTCCGTAGAGCTTTCTAGATATCACCCTCCCAGTATATTAATCGGGCTTCTGTTGAAAGTGCTGATTTTTTTCGATTGGTTCAAAGGAAGGGACATTGTCCATAAGTTTGCTCTATATGAATGGTTTCGTGGTTTCTATATTGGTATTGGCGGAGGTATTCTCATACTCTGCATCAGCTAATCACTTTTGGGCACCAGCCTCAGATAGACAATGAGACCATTCTATTAAGAAAAAAGCTACCATGCTTTGGTCCTAAAATTGGAGGATGCCTAGCTCTGTCAATAATCAGAATGTTACAAATAGACGACGGAAGCAATGAAAGGACTAGTCAACCGAAATAGTAATAGTATTCCCTAGGTCTGTAGATAGGTAGCACCCAGAATACATATGTTGCTAGTTGCACTATTCAACAAAATCCAAGTTTGTGTTCCTCATGTTGCATCGCTTGCATCGCTTGCATGTGCATCGCTTGCAAAACTGATGCAAAACTGTTAAGCCTGTTGCATCGCTTGCATGTGCATCGGTTGTAGAACTGATGCAACAGGGAGGTGAACAACCGATGCAGATGTCCTGTTTTGTTGCAAAACGGTCCTTTTTGCATCGGTTGTTACTAACAACTGATGCAAAATATGATTGCAACAAAGGAACATGTTGCATCGATTGTAATGAAAACCGATGCAACAAAGGAACTTGTTGCATAGGTTGTTGTTGGAAACCGATGCAAACTAGTCCCTCTATTATTGATTATAACAAACAATTATTGCATGCAATATTACAATCATTCCAAAAATAAATTTGATGGAAAATACAAACTGAATAACATAATACCGAAATAAACATATATCAATTAAAGTGTTAATAATCTATACATCATCACCAAACTAAACTGAATAACATAATACCAAATTAAACAGAATAACATATACCACTGTCATTTATACATCATCACCAAACACAACTCTCCCCTCTGCATAACAACATCGCAAACTCACAATCATCAACTGTCAACACATTACTTACAACCAAAACCCAATACTTGCTGAAACCATTCCTACACCAATCCTTCGCATCAGTCAGTAACCACCACCAAGCACTTATATCAAACATACCTTGCTCCTTCATCAACCACATACAACAACATCCCATCCCCTTCTCAGCACTACAACTTGTCCTGCTCTCTTGACCAGCAGCCTGAACCACTGTCTCATATCAAATACCTGAACAAGTGCATCAACACAATAATACCTATCACCACCGCACAATTACTCTACTTCCTCTGACAACAGACCTCTACGACAGTTACTGCTCCTCCTCCTCTCCTTACAAGCCATCAAAACCCTATCAGCAAATACCCTTGCAGTTCATCAGAACTCGCAACGCCCCTAAACTTCATCAATCACCAGAATTTGACTCACCTCCAATCGCGACACCTCCTACAGCCCACGAACTCTGCAATCAACACGCAACAACACCTTCCAAAATTGTGAGTGCTGCTTCACCTTAGCAAATCGAGCTCGAATTCACAAACCCGCAATCGCCTGCAACACAATCAACTCTAAATTAACATCACGACTTCAATAGTGATCGACATACCACACTCCAAAATTCGAACGGCCTACCCTCTCCAAATCCATCCACTCGAAACCCCAAACCAAGAACACGATCTAAAATTGCTGGCCTTCTACACTTCCTTAATTTTTGAATTAATGGGTACAAAAATGAGAAATAGTTTATCAAAACGTAATGAATTCAAAAGAAACTCAAAAATACAACATAACTTGGTGATGACCAATAAATGTATTAAATACCATGCAATATCATATATAAGTAGGACTTGACTAATTCTTATGTTTTTCAATGGTTCTAAAATCATTCTTAACTGTATCAGCCACTTCCTAGGATTCACATTTTTAATACATGTAATCAAAAGCTTAATTGCAACGTGTATAAAATATGAAGGTAAGAGATCACTGAAAATTGTTATGTATGTTTAAGATCAAAGACAGTTACCTTACCTGTCCAATTGGAGGAACCTGCGTATCTTTTGTTATTTTTAATCTGTACAAAACAAGTCATTAATTAAATCATAGCAATGTAAATTTAAATAAGCATACATTCTTAATCCTCATGAAATTTAAACTATTAACCTCGATTAATGAATGTGGAACTCGAGTTTACTCAAGTGCTCAACAACTGCTGTTCTATTTCCTCTGAACATTCTTGCCATGAATCATAGCACTTCTTCGAAATGATATACTTGCTCTTCCAAATGGTAATGCTGCCCCTGAATTTCATAATATTTCATTTCTTAGGAAATTAGCTTTTAGGTTAATATTATGAGAATGCTTTACTATTCAACTTTGAATATAGTGGAAATTACCAGGTTGTTTCCAGTCTCTGCTCTGATACATGCAGCCCTAGAAGCAAAGTTGAAGCCTCTCAATACTTCAGTTCATCTAGCATGTGCATAGGCTGGAACTAGTTGTCGAAAACCCAGCAATCGAGCTGCATAACATTAACATACAAGAAAGAAAAATTTCGTAAGAGGCTGATATTGTTAAAATTATTCATTTAACTCTCAAACGATAAACAGTGAACAATAAAACGGAAAAAAATGAAAGGGGAGAGGAGAAGAATACAAGTATAAGTTACAAACTATATGATTGCTTTTTTATTTACAAAACCTTAATACATGGCTTTTATTCATAGGCTTAACTAGAATATATAAAAGGGAAAAGTAATAAAATAGAAAAGTAATGTTCTTAACAAATGTAAACGTTAAATTGAAAAATAGGGGGAAGGAGGTACCTAAGAAGTCAACAGTGGTTTGTCCATTAGTGAACCTGCCAGAGGAGCCTTGAGGGAAATCGATGCCATATGGAGGATAATTACCCCTAGCAAGGGTCAGTATCATATTGTTGTTGCCATTATCTACAAGGGAGTCTCCGAATATGAATTGGCATGGAACCTGTGGGCCTGACCATGCTTTTGTGAGTATGATAAAAGCCAAAGTGATCAGCAGTGTGGTAATCTTGCCTACTTGCTTCATTTTTATGTTATATTCAAATGATAGAAGTTATGACTTAAGAGGGAATGAAGTGGACTTATTTATAATCCACGCTATCGCGATATTTAAGCATGTGGTCATACAATAAAGTTAAAAGCAAATGAATGTAATATAATTTGATATAAACCCACATACTTAAGTTTTTGAGCATTTAGCATTTCTTCGGATAAAACATACATGCGAAAGTAGTGTGGTGTCCTGCAAATGAAAAATAACATATTAACTTTTCAAAAGTTGCTACACTTGGTATGCATCTTACATGCACAAAAAAAATACAAGGGACACACTGGCGAAGGGAATGAAGGCCAAGCTTGTCAGTTATTTCAGCAGCATTCATAGCATTAGGAAGATCTTGTTTGTTCGCGAATACAAGCAGCACTGCATCCCTCAACTCATCCTGCATACATCATGTAAATTCAGTTAAAATGAAGAAGAAGATGATGATTGATGGTTTAATTTTAACATAATCATTTATACCTAGACACAAGTTTTAATATATACGTTGCTTTTCATGTTACCTCATTAAGCATCCTGTAAAGTTCATTTGTATGTAGATCTAATTCAAATGATTGAATTATAAGTTATATTTTACAATGGTTGTTTCATGGGAGGTGAAATGGAAGTCATTAACAGAGGATGTATGCTTTTCTTTAGATGTGTCGTATATATGTATAATTTATTAAGGTTTAAGTACGGTTGAGTGTGTTTTTACCTTTTTTATCCGTTTCTTGCATACAGCTTACACGGTCAGCTTAGAAAGCGGCTCTGATACTTGAAGCTTGTCAAAGAATATGGTGGTTTCTTGAATGATTTCATTTGTTGCCTGTATATGCATATTGCATATCAATGTATATGATCTAATAATAAGCTTCACGAGTTCATATTAGCTTTTTTTTTATGCTTTTGAAAACATGATAAAGTGGTCTTAGGAAACATGTTTAAGTTACTTAAATACAGAATGGACCTCATACATGGTGTTCTTCTTATTTAACAATTTATACGATGATGGTTATGTAGCAAATGAATCCAGTTTTTCTTTTGAAAATATGTTATCATGAGAGTTGGATGAATTCACTCCTATTTTATATATAAAAAGTCGCATAAAAGCACTCCCCAGTAGAGTGTAGAAAACCATTATCATTTTGCCAAAAATGGCACCGCGTTGCTCCTAGCGGCACCGGATGTTAAGAACATCGGGTATGCGCTGAGTTGAATTCAAACAAGCAATTACTACTGGTATGGTAAACGATGAATTGGATTGTCTCCAACTACTAAAATGGGATCGCTTCATTATAACAACCGAAAATAACATTTACTTGGAGGGCATGAGCTTTCGATAATATATTGCTGCCGAGTAGCTTGTTGCTGTTATAATATTTTATCGTTTAGCACACATCTGATACTTTTGGTTAAATTTTGCATAACCCACCAACATCTACTGAAACCATCCACCATTACTACTACCGACCATCTTCGTTAAACAAGTTCATCGATCAGGCATCCCACAGCCATAAACATAACTGAACTGCTCCACTGTGACAATTTTCTACCATCATCCCACATCACAACTTCATCCAAGAAAAAAAGAAAAAAAAACTGCTATCAAACACACTGACCATTCTCAACCACAATCGAACACCCTTGCTACTGTGCTTTCATCCTTACAGCACTGCCTACCTTCATGCAAACCGCCGTTGTTTGAACCATAACACAATCGCGACTTTTTCATAAACCTACCCATACACTTGCCTGAAACTGCGTCCACTATCACCTGACCACCAGCAAAACTCCACGACGAACTCAACATCCTCACCGCAATCCTCCACTCACTACCTTCTTTAACCAAACCTGCGACACACTTCAAATCGAAGCCACCAACCACCCACTATAGCAAACACGGGACCACTTCCTCCCACCACATCAATCGAACAGCCGCGAATCAACTCGATTTGTGAGCAAACAAAAAAAAGAAGAAAAAGCTTTCGCTTTGCAATTTTCAACCCGATGGGAGATTTCAAGAAATTTCCCATTTGTGAAATTCAGTTTTAATATACTCGTCGAAAATGTAAAATATAACTTACAATTCAATCATTTGAATTAGATCTACATACAAATGAAGCCATTGAGGATTCATATTAATGATTCTTCTAAGCGTCACTTCCAGATCCACGTCATCTTCACTTCCAGTATTGAATTGGTTAAAATCTAGCGAGTATGATTTTGACATGCGAGATAGAGGGAAGCAGGACGCGGAACAATATATTTGGGATTTGGAAGCATGTGAATCTGGATGTGAAGTACGAGGAGTTGCGTATGTGGATTAGCGGTTGGATTTGGAATTTAGGCTTAAGGAAAGATGGGAAGCGAAAAATGAATATAAGAGGGAGGCAACCATTAGCATCAGCTACAAAAAAATTAATGCAAATAAAGGTAGTTGCACCAGTTGTAAATAAAACTGATGCAACTAACACTATTTGCATCGGTGTATTTTCTTTGGTTGTTGACGATAACCGATGCAAATTGTATTTTTGTACTATCTACTGCTTTCCACATACCAAATGCATCGGTTGTTAAAACGTAATCGATGCAAATACTTCTATTTGCATCGGCTGTGGTAATAACCGATGTAAATGAGGCGAAGCAACATGCGTATTTTGTACTAATGTAGACCTTACACATGTACTAGCTTAGAGGACTGAATGCTTTACATTCTTTTGCCAGATGAGAAAGTGAACCATAAATCAAGTCTCAGTTACCAATTCTCGAATGTAGGTGAAACATATATAAAATCGAGACAAAAATTGACCCAGGAAGTTAAATCAATTGATTTATAAGGCTAAGCGGCATTAGATCTATAAATTTTGGTTAATAAAATACTTAACCAAGGCCATTGCAATATCGAGAAAGTAGAATTTGATGAAAAATACCCTTGTAATTTGCTTTACTATTCAATTAGGGTAATCTGTAGTTTGTTTGGGGACACGAAATGCGCTTCAATTGTGATCGGGTCAGGTAAAGTCGCATTGGCATATACCTGGACACAACTTGGCACCTTCCTTATGTTGCTTCTGATCAGACTTGTTCACATATTTTTCACTCCCCTTGGTCGTTCCTGTCTTTGATGTTCATCTAGATTCTCGTCTTTCTTTCAAGCCATAGTGATATCTTATTCGATGAAGTCATGCCAGGGAGAAAAAGGGCTTTCCAATCCTGACTTGCACAATTACCGGAAATATGACACCAAAACTAGTGGGAAAGATAGACATATAATCTATATGGAGGAATCCATCTAGTCCCATTTGATGTCTTTGATCCATCTGACAGCATAATTTGTTTCCAACATAAGGAAACCTCCAGGAGCCCAGTATAAACATAGGCAACAGATCCAGTATATTAGACTGGGCTACCCCAGTACTTTAGTAAGAGAGGTCTAGTATGAACCTGGTATATTTATAGGCAACTAACACCCAATATATTGTTCTTGTTTCAATATATCTTTCTAGTAGCAATAGCATTACGGGTAGGTAAGCTATTATAGACTATAGCAATAATAGCATTACTCATAAGTCAGAAGCTTACTTCCCTGCCAATAGAATAGTAGTCCTGTCTTATTACGAACGACAACAAGGGAAATGTCAAACAAGATCCCACTTACGATTAGCCCTGTTAATTTTTAGATTAGTTAGTCACTCACTTAACAAGTACTGGAACAAGAGTAATGGCATGACTAGACCATAAGCGACCCAGTACCTTAATTAGAGGTCCAATTCACTCCAACTAGTCCAAACTATTCGAATGAAGTAAGTGGACGCCGTGAATACGGATAGGAATACCGGCTAAGAAATGTACTTAGTATGGCTCTTTCTAATCCGATTCGATATCTAAAGGTGAAACAAAAGCTCATTATAGTTTGCGAACATGGCAAAAAAAGTGGCTAATTTCACCTCATTGAAAGAACTTATTGATAATTAGTTGGAAATCCTCTTTAAGCCACAGGGTGTTTTGTTGCCCGTGTAACTGAATATTCAAGATGTAGCCGCCATAACGACATAGAATACATTGTTTTTGTTCATAACATTTCTTTTGTGGACCTTATAGAAAAAGGAATCCATAGCCAATATTATATTGAGGCCTCGGGTTTCTTGATAAGAGATCAACAATGTTTGTACTCACTAATTAATATACTGGCCTAGGTCTGTGACCAAAGTCACTTCGCTATCTTCCTTCCCCTATTTTAGAAACGATAATAGACTAACCTTCCCGCACTGCATCATTTTATTACATGTTAGACCATTCCCACTATGCACCTTACCTATACGACAAAGAAAAGGAAGAAGACGAGTGAATGCAATCGGTTATGGGAACATAGGCAGTATAACCTTTCCTTTAAGGCTATTGTGAATCAAAAACCAACTGTCATAAACCTTACCACTAGTATGAATTCTGATGTTTTTTCCCTACTTGACCTAGTAGTTTAACTACCGAGATCCAAAATTAGTATAATGGTGATGAGTTGCCCACTGGACATGCAATCTTAGATTCTGTATCATTTTGAGTCCAAATTGCAAGCACCTGTAGGTTTTCGGGTGAGGTGCTAGTATAAACATTAAAGAGGTGATTAGAAAAAATCCGGGCGGGAGGAAGGTCGCTAAGACAATATTCTTTGTGTAATCTTCGATCTAACGTTGAAAATGCTTAGATAAGCGGCCGCATTCACACAGTATATGAGAGACAAATGAGAATGAGGAAGAATACATTTATTACATTTATAAACCTTTAAATTAACCTTCAAGAATACCATTATACTTTTGTTACATCCAAAAATAGTGTATTCTGGTACTTGACCAACCGTACTCATTTTTATTAAACATTATCTAAAAATAGAGTAAGCTCCTTATCTAACAAACTCTAGTTTATGATTGCTTCTAAGGATGATTAACTGATTGGTATTGAATTAGTAGATGATGACTGCTCATCAGAGGAAGAAGATGAATAAGCACAAGCATGACTACTATAAGATCTATTATTTTTAGGGTTAGAAGAATTTCTAGTTGGTGCTAATTTTCTCCAACTTTTTGGACCATAAGATAGTGATTGATTCTATAAGTGATCTGATTAGTGATTATAAACACTATCATCCACTTCTGATGATGAATCACCCATCGCCGGCATTTGACTTTGATAAGCTTTTGAGGATGAAACATACGATGCACCATAACGATCATAGAAACGAATGCCTTCATAAAAACGACCCACTATTATCATCTCCATTATATATTCTCTTGCAAATTTGAAACTAAGAAGGGACCAAATTATACCCATTCTAGGCCATAACTAAGATAACTAATACAATAAGGCTCAGGTTGTGACAGATTACTTGTTCTGAACAAGACTGGCCTATTACCCTTACCACTAGATAAATAAACCCTGATTAACCTCTCACTTGAAGGATGTGTATCCTTTGAGATACGACACTCCTGCATCAGTTTCTTATCAGCATTCTTACGAACAAATAGTGATTGACATAGATAACAGGTAGCATACCTAACATTTTTGATCAAGTCAATTAGATAAAATTCACAGAATGGATGTCGAGGATGGATGTCTTCTATATGCTTCCAATCAAGGCTATTGGACCAATGACAATTACAATCATGTCTTAGAATATTCAACTATCAAAATTCTCAAATGAACAACTTCATTCACAGCTCTTTGGAAGCACGATTAAATCTCAGATAACTCAAGATAACCAACCTATCTTTTTGTATAGAACGAGAGCTATGCCCCTATCCTTTAAACAAATCAAGGATGACCTCTTTGACGCACCTATGCTAATGCTCAAAAGAACCACTATGACTATACATATCAGCAGAACATTCTTATCGTAGAAGAATAAAGAAGTAATGCTTTTCGAAAGTGAGACGGATGACTATTTTCACAAAGAGAGCAGCACTAGACCTGACTGAATATCATCAGGGAGAAGTCATGTCTTGCTTGTTGACATAATATCTTAATTTAAGTAGTAAATAGTAACTTCACCACATCCATTCGGCTTGATCGGATCATAGCATTAGCGGAGTCTACAACCGATCGTCCTCCCATCTGAATTCCTTCGATATAGGATCCCGAAAGGACAGATCCTATTACTTTATAATGGAGCAAAGGCGCACCACTTTAGTCAACTCAAAGAAGAGGAAATAGAAGCAACCTTTTTGAAAGATTTCTAAGCAAGTGGTTAGGATTGCCTTAAATTAGTCCTACCTTACTTGATTGCATAAGAGACCAGGTCTATTTGGCATGGCGAGTAGGGTGGACAACTCACTTTTAGAGCCAAGCAACTATCCACCTAAAGGGATATCGGTTTTTGGCAATAAAATATGGAAACTAAGGAAGAAACCCTTACTATACCACTGACAAGCCCGTGTATTCCTACTTCCCAAAAGGGGGGAATATTGGCTAGCCAAGGTGAAGCCACTAGTATTGCGCCTTCACCAAGAAGAAGAGGACAATAGAACTTGAGTAGAGTCCGATGGTTCTTTTCCATATAGCTAGACGCCCTACCCTCCTACTAGCGCTAAAAACTTGAAAGCCTGCTCATTTTGAGAGCTAGTGGCCTTAGAATCTTTAGAGCAGCTCACCAGCCAAAAAGTGGTTGAAGGTCTCATTATAGGGAAAAGTTCTAGATCTTTCTTGTAAGTCCGTTGGGTTGGCAACCCAAATTAACTAAACACTCACATCCCTCAAGAATTTTTATTTGTAGGTGTGACCTTGTTCTCCTTAGCAGCTAGGAAGGAAAGAAAACGAATAAAACTTCGAATATTTTCATTATTGCATGTGAATAAGATTACCTAACTCTTGAGATCGATGAAAAAATTGACGTCATGTTGATCAAGGAAAGCTAAAATAAAGTCTTACTTCTCTAGCTTTGGTTGTATTCTCGTTCCCTGCTTCTGGTTTTGGTTGTGGATCTACTTCTCTAGTGACGGGAGAGAGAATATAGAAAACAGTGCACATCTTATATTATCCACTTCTGAATATTCAGGAAAGACTCATTAGAAAGCAGCATGCTAAGGGTGGCAAGGAAAAGAGAGAAATTCCCTTTTTTAAGGGTCTAGAGAAAGAAGAAGCCATTACACAGCAAGACCATGCACGTATCTATTAGATAGGGATAGGCTAGATTTTGATTGGTTAGGGATGTCGTTGTGCACTCTCGTCACTGTTATCTTATCCCGACCTATCTATTTTTCCTAACGAGCATACAGCGTATATAGACTTTTTTGCTGAGTTGTCAACGAAGAGTGAAAGTAATACCATGCCACTTATCGACAATCAATAAGGTAAAAAATCGTTCAATGATTTTATTGTTCTCTAGTATCTACGTTGTGAACTCCATAAGAAGTTCTATAAAAGTATATTATTCTAGAGAGGATATTACATAAAGGATAGGGTCCCAGATCATCTTCCTTCTTTCAGCAGGGGACATTTCATAGTATAAGGAATAGAGGATTAGCAATTGAATCAGAATAAGATGCACAGTTAATATGAAACATGTAAGATGGATTTCTTGTACATTAGAAATATGAATTATCATACATGTTATGTTGTCTACGATATCGTGATTTGTTTATGTATTTGATACATGAAGAAAATATCAAATCCAAATTGATATCGCTAAATGGTTGTTTGATGTGTTTAAAGAATTGTTCATAGAAACAATAAACTCCTAATGAAGGGTGTTCGGACTCAAATTATTTACGAAATACTAGAGAATTGATGCATCGAGATTGAATATCGATGTATTCGTTGAGACTAGAGTGCATAACGCTCTTCAAATGTTAGACAATGTATTGCTCGTGATTTCCGAATGTACCTAAGGGTTATTTACTGATAGTTATCCAACCATGTAATTACTAACTCAATAGTTTTCTATTGATTAATGCAATTATCGTCAAACAAAAAATATCGATGTGATTGATTTAAGCAGTTCCCTCAACTTGGGAATACTGTGGATCTTTAGTATGAAAGTTTTGCTTTGATTACTGTCAAATAATGGCACAACCTCCATCGAGTGACTATAGTTGGATTGAATGGACGTATTAAAAGGGAGGCACTATTCAAGAGAGGATTCGTTTATGTATGTTCTTAGTATCACATTCAACTCAAAGTCAAAGTCTCCGACCCGAGCAGTTAGGTTAATAATTATTGTTATTATTGTACCAAGGACATTATGATTGGACTATAAGTTGAATATGGATGATATTGGAATTTTGACCATTACCAAATTCCACAAGTCCAAAGTGATATAGTTTTGACGAAGAGAATTGGTGTAAAGAAAATTCACAATTAGGTAATGCTTAATAAAGTGAAATTTGATTTTACTAAAACCAAGTAAGCAATAAATTTGACCAAAATATCACACCACCTGCTAAGTGACATGTAATTCAAATAGTTTGATGTTAATTACTGACCAAATTTATGCCTGACGAATCACGCAACCGAAATGATGAATTCTCTTTAGACCAAACGATTTGTTTAGTTTATAATTATTATAAACTAATTAAAATATATGAAATATTAATTATAAAATTTTGAGTATGATTTGAGGAATAAATATTATTGAATATATTTATAATATTTACAAATATATCGATCGATATGCGATATCGATAAGTAATAACATTAGATTTAATTAATAATATTTCTTTAGGCCCAAACAAGATATTGGACCATGATGATAGGTCGATAATTTTGGCTGTAATGAGGGCTATAGGGGTGGCTAAAATAGGTTAGGGTTGTTAGAATTGGATGGCTTAGATTTATCGAGAATTGGTAGGAGATATGATCCACTATTCTCTCTCCCATTCACTATTTATACACTCAAACTCTAGTTTAAAGAAAGATCTTTTTGGCTACCACTATTACCATCCATTGCTGGCCAATTTCATCCCCTAGAAGCTTAAGCAAATCCAAATCAAATCAATTCAAAGGCAATTATTGTTTAATAGTCAAAGATCTATTTTTGTTCAAGTATTAGCAGTTTACCGAATTGAAAAGCTTTCAATAGAGAGAGAATTCATCATTACAAGGTGTGATTTAGGACACTGTTTTTAGGTATGTTTTTACTAAATTATACAGTTTATAATTTTCAGATAATATTTTATTATTCATATATATTATTATATTGTTAATATGATTTTGATATGTATTGATGTTGTCCCATACTAGATTAGTTATATGTATGTATTCATTTGATGAATTAAAAATAATTTTTTTCACATATAGGTCATATATGCACGTCCGAATAATTTTACTTATAATAATTTTTATTATATATATAGATCATTTAATAGTTTTTATTTAATTATAACATAAGTTCATGCTAATAATTAAACATATATTTTATACATGTATATTTAGGGTAACAATATTTTTTCTAGCTGTAAAATATTTTTCTAATAATTATTTAGTATTATTTTTTATTATTTAAATCAATATACCATGTAAAGTATTTATATAAAATAAAATATGTTTCAAAGATTAACTTTTAAAATTTATAAACTTTATCATGAAATAAGATGTCAACTAGAAAATGCGAATTAAAAATCAATTTTCCTATTTTTGGAAATGCTTATAATATACGGTTAAAAATAAATAATTAATAATAAAATAAATTTTAGTCGAGAAAAAGTATGGAAATTTTTTTCAAACCTTAAAATATCATGCCTAGATTTTCTAAATTTTGAATTTTGAACAATATGTTCAAAAAATAATTTTTATTAATATTTTATTGTTTTTGATAAATTAATCAATATATATATATATATATATATATATTAGTACAATAAAATTTTATTTTGCCATATATACGATCTTCATGTGTTTAAAATTAAAATATATTTAATTTTATTAATATTAATATATATACGTGTGCATATATTTATATATTATAAATATGTTGTGAATAAATAAAAAATATTATATTGTCATTGTAACACACATACCACACACATATAGAGTGTGCGTGTATATTATTTTAAAATTTATTACATATCGAAATCTATACGAACATTAATAGTGACTTCTCAAAATCCTAAATTGCAGTATCGCAGCCACTCTTATTTACCTTCTATTAGCTCCATATTTCACTATAGTCGTCCGCCTTAATACTCTTACACCCACGGTCTTCACAAACTTCACCTCAATAATCCTTCTCCATCTTCAAACTATCGATCTCAGCACCCCTGATTAACAACCGACGACCTACCTGATTTCACTTTTCCAATCAGGCATCTAAACTTCGCCGACATAGTTAGACTCTCATGCCCCATCGCCTTTAACATCCTCTTTCGACCCCAAACCATAATCTTCCAATGCCAGCAAATGTCAAATAATGGCATTGTCGATGGCATTTCACCATCAAATGCTACCGCTGCGGTGCGCCTGATCACTCGACTTCATCGTGTAGAGATCCACAAATTGGTGCTTCTATTGTGGATGTTTTGATCATAAGCAGCAGGGTTATGACAAATGCAGGATGAGATCTCCTTTACTCCAGAATACATTTCATCAGCGTCAACCTTTTAACTACCCTAAAACTTCAGTTCCACCTGTGTCATCGCCTAACCCAACATCAACATCCCTCATGCACGAGATAGGCATCAAAGTTCTAGAGATTCATTCGATTTTCAAAAAAATTGGAGAGTCTGCTGTTATCTACGGGATTCTCTCCAATTCCAAGCAACTACTTTACTTTCTTGACCCCTCAATAGCAGATGATGTTTGTACAGCGTCCGTGTCCTCTAGCAGCACCATTGATTCTTCCCCTTTTGATGGGGAGCAGTCCTTATTGTCATCTTGCAAGCTCCTACCATCTATGATTATATTCGTGATTTTAACATTTTATCATTAGACCCAGTTATTTAATCTTTCTACCAGTAGGCTATAATTAAACATAGCATAAAAGTGGATGAAGCGTCAACTCTAAATAATCATCATGAAATAGCTGTCACAATATGAAAATATAGATCACGTAGTAGATCCAGTGGGATAGTGCGCCGAAGTACTAGACACTTATTCTCCGCCTCCTTGTCAGACTACTCCCCTTTAAGTGAACATATTCTATTAGGAAGTACTTTTACTTCTGTTATCCTTAACACTGCCAGTCAAGCATCCCATATAGCAAAAAACGTTGGTTTTATGTATGACACAGATGGTAAGGATTTCAAATTATTAAAACTAAAGAAATTGAAAGAGCTAACAATAATAACACATGTTAATATTAAGTTGGAACATCAGAGGATTGGGACTACCTATTAAACGATCCATGATAAAAAGAATCCTTTTAGACAATAAGCTAGATATAGCTTTTTTTACAAGAAACTAAAATTGATTCCCCTAATTCATGTTTCCTTGGATCAATTGGTGGCAATACCCTTTCTGAATGGGTGTTTATTCCTTCGATAGGTAGTTCGTGAGGAATTATAACACTTTGGAGTGGAGAAAGATTTAATATTTTACAAGCTGCCTGTAACCATCATTCTTTACGCATCATCCTTTTACATCTTAATAGATCATATTTTTAACATCACCAATGTCTAACACTACACTTATTAGGAAATCGCTTTAGTCAGAATATTACTACTTTAGAACCCTCTCTTATTGTCCTTAGATTGTAGGTGGTGGCTTCAATGTGTCCAGACACGTTGGAGAGCACACATCAAGAGAGGGTAACTTTATTGATATAGAAGAATTCAAGGACTTCATTAATTTGAACCTCCTTATTAAACTACCTTTATCAAGGAGGAGTTTCACTTAATCTAATGGCAGGAGATTCCCTCGACAATCTTACTAGATAGATTCTTTATGAGTGAGGAGTGGGAAGAGATGTTCCTACTCTTCAAATCCTATAGTCTAGCTAGCTAATTTCATATCATTGTCATATTTTATATAATTCTCACTCTAACCTTCCAACAACTAAATCCTTCTTATTTAAAAAAATGTAGTTCAAGGAAATTAAATTTTTCAAATTTGGTATGCTCAAAATAGAGACTGTTGGATAACTAGGTTTTCAATAATGCAGCAAAAAACTAGGTTTTCATGGTGCGGGAACTTAGATCTCATCTTAAAACTTAGAACATTAATGTTGTTGGTAATATACGAATTAAAAAGAATAGAATCCTTAATGAGGTTTTAATGTTAAATAGGTTAAGTGAAGTTAGGAATTTAAGTATAGAGGAAAATCAAAGATTACATATCCTAAACTTGGAAATGAATAAACTTCTACGTCAAGAGGAGATAATGTAACGCTAACGATCCCTGAATACAATTGATTAATGAAGGGGATAAAATTACCAAGTTCTTTCACTGTATTGCAAATGGTATACATTGTATAAACTGAAAGTGCTCTGGTACCAAATGAAAGTGTGCTATGGATCGTGTAATATGGATATATGATAATAAAGAGTATAGTGATGATAGTAATACAGTAAATAGTGCGGAATATAAAAGTAGTACAATAAAATGACACCAAAGATTTTTATACTGGTTCGGAGCACCGTCCTATATCCAGTTCCAGACTCCTTTTGGAATTTCACTAAAATAACAGCTCTCACTTAACCTGGAGGAACAGTTCTATACAGCCCCTGAGCAGCCGAATAGGGACCTGAGCAGCAGAACCGGATTTCGCCTCAGTAGCCAAAGAGGACATCACATTCCTGAGCAGCAGAATAGGACTTCAACAAATACAAAGGTTTTTTGACTTTGTGTGTTCTAATAACATGGATTTATCACTTGTAGTACACCATTCTTACAATCTTCTCCTCAAGTATAAATATATATATTTGAAGTTTATGAAGAATAGAAAGGTATAATATGCTTTAATGTAGAATAATTGAAAGTATAAATGCAAGTAGATTCAAGTGATTTAGATAAGAAAATTCGGTCATGTGGAATCAAGTTAGAGTATGTATTTATAGAGGTTAGAAAGCAGCGACTGTTGATGAAGAGTTTTGATTGATGTGTTACATCCAAATCTTTTCATAGAGGTTCGTAACTCTTCACAAATAGTCATGTCTTTTCAAAAGTAGTCGTTGTAGAAATTCAGTCAACTGAACCTCTAGATCAGTCGACTGAATATTCAATCAAATTTTTAAATATATAATTGTATATCTGTGCATTGTACAGATATTGTCAGGTCTGTCGACCTGTGCACCTGTGCATGTTGCACAGAAAGTTCTAGATTAGTCAACTAAGCCTTTGGGTCAGTCGACAGACCTGGCAATATCTGTGCAATTTGCACAGTTTACATGGGTATAATATATATATATATATATAAACTAATATAATGATTCTAACTTTAAACTATTTTATAATATATATATATATATACACACATATATATATTTTATATGCTTATATATGTATAAATTATTTGGAAATAAGACGAATAAATATACAAGTTAATATATACGTAAATGAGGAGAGATCTTAACAAAACTGACCTAAGACTCAAAAATAAGAATAATATAATTGATGCACCGATTTTGATGTCTTGTCTCCTTGTAGATATATTCTCTCTTTGTCGTAGCAATCGTCAAATCTATATATCGTGGTGATAGCTTTGTGTTATGAATAAAACCAGGTCCCAACATTCTCCCCCTTTTTGATTGATGACGGTCTGTAAATAGATATAGATTTCGACTGTATATATAATATAAATACTTACTCCCCCTGAATCTTTGACGCTCTATATCCTACATTATTAACGGTAGTAATAATATTTCTCCCTCTTTGTCATCGACAAAAAGGAATAATGAATATAGAACAAAATAACTACTACTAATAATGTAAAGTATCAGAAAAAATTAACATTTAAAGCATGCGATACCCAAGGTTCTTATAATTTCCTAATTTTTAGGAAACCATACCCATTTGGGTGCGGTTGAACCTTTAAAAATATAATTTTCATTATTAATCTCTATTTTTTCAATTAGCAGGAACCCAAATACTTAGATGATTTTTATTCATATTTCTCGTCAATGATTTTGTACTTCTAAAGAAAATATAAACATTATTGGTCATAACAGTATTTGAATTTCAATAAAAATTGGATTAAGACTTTACTCGTAATCTAGTACTAGCATTAACATATTTACTATACATGAAAGCGTGTCTAGTGCTATTTCTACGATTAGTTTTATTATATCCTAAACCGTTTTTATCATGTAAAGGTCTAGAACTAGATAAAATCACGTTTAAATCATTTTGACCTTTATTAAATTTTGTGACTTCAGTTTTAAGTTTATCAAATTTAGCTTTAAAGTCACAATTATTATTTTCAAAAGAAATATTACTGCTTTCCAAAATATTAATTTGCTTGATTAATCCAGAATTCTCCTTTTTTTAACTTACAGTTCTCATTTTCGAGAAGAAAATTTCGAGATTCTGAATTATCTAAAGATGATTGTAATAAATCATTTTGTCTTTTCAAATTCGTAATTTCTTTTGAAAATTTTCCTTTTTATTTTTCAAACATAGTATTTTTTCGTCTAGAGAATCTTTAAGAGCCTTAAAATTATTTTTCAAAACACCCTGTTGATTTTCTAATTCTAATTTCTCATTTTCCAGTTCAACAGATTTCATCTTTTCTAAAATAATAAAATTAAGCTTTGAAATCTTATTTGTTATACTAAGTAATTAATTATTTTCTTTTACTGAAATTTGTAAATCAGAAAGTACCTTTTTGTAGTCCTCACTGGTGGCTTTGACATGGATTTTTCCTATTATATTTCGACTGGATCGTTTTCTAGCCATTATTCTATGATGTTGTGACGATCGATAGAATTCCAGGCTCTAATACTAAATGAAAGTGCTCTAGTACCAAATGAAAGTGTGCTATGGATCGTGTAATATGGATATATTATAATACAGAGCATAGTGATGATAGTAATACAGTAAATAGTGTGGAATATAAAAGCATAACAATAAAATGACACCAGAGATTTTGATACTGGTTCGGAGCACCGTCCGACGTCCAGTTCCAAACTCCTTTTTGAATTTCACTAAAAAAACAACCCTTATTTAACCCATAGGAATAGGTCTATACAACCCCTAAGCAGCCGAACAGGCACTTGAGCAGCAGAACAGGATTTTTCCTCAACAGTCGAAGAGGACTTCACAGGCCTGAGTAGCAGAACAGGACTTCAACAAATACAAAGGTTTGTTTTGACTTTGTGTGTTCTAATAACATAGATTTGTCACTTGTAGTATACCCTTCCTATAATCTTCTCCTCGAGTGTGTGTTTTTGTGTGTGTATTTGAAGTTTATGAAGAATAGAAAGGTATAATATTGCTTTAATGCAGAATAATTGAAAGTATAAATGCAAATAGATTCAAGAGATTTAGATAAGAAAATTCAATCATTTGGAATCAAGTTAGAGTATGTATCTATAGAGGTTAGAAAGCAGCGACTATTGATAAAGAGTTTCGACTGAGATGTTGCATCCAAATCTTTTCATAAAGGTTCGTAACTCTTCACAAATAGTCGTGTCTTTTCAAAAAGTAGCCGTTGTAGAAATTCAGTCAACTGAACGTCTGAGTCAATCGACTGGATATTCAAATGAATTTTTAAATATATAATTGTATACCTGTGCACATGTGCATGTTGCACAGAAATTTCTGGGTCAGCCGACTGAGCCTTTGGGTCAGTCGACTGACGTGGCAATATCTCTGCAATTTGCACAGTTTACACAGGTATATAATATATATATATATATATATATATATATATATTATATATTATATATAGTGATTCTAACTTTAAACACTTTTATAATATATAAATTTTATATGCTTATACATGTATAAATGATTTGGAAATAAGACGATTAAATATATAAGCTAATATATACATAAACGAGAAGAGATTTTAACAAAATTGACCTAAGACTCAAAAATAAGAATAATATAATTGATGCATCTATTTTGAAGTCTTGTCTCCTTGTTGTATATATTCTCTTTTTATCGTAGCAGTCGTCAAATCTGTATGTCGTGGTGATAAATTTTTGGCATGAATCAAAACCAAGTCTCAACATAAACTACATCAACTTTATTAAACCGAATAACACAAAAATTAGATAACAATCCCTGCTTAACAACGTATTGAATAATCACTATATGAAGATTTCGGTAGAAAATTTAGTCATAGAATCCAAGCTAATTGGTCTTCCCTCTATCCAATCTAGGACCCTTCTTTTGGTGAAATAGAATCTCGTTTCACCAAAGAGGAGGTCAGAACAGCTATTGAGGGTTTAGCTAGTGACAAGGCCTCGGAAGTAGATGGTTTTTCGATGATATTTATTAGAATTTTAACAACTATCAAAAATGACGTAATGCCTTTCTTGGATGAATTGTTTGAGGTAGGCTTCGAATAAGCAGGTTCAACCATGCAGATGTAATCCTTATCCAAAAAAAAAAATCTAGTGGAACATTCTGACTATAGATCTATCTCCTTAATTAACGGCTCAATTCAAATAATCACCAAGGTTTTGACTAACAGACTAAGAAATAAAATGGATAACCTAATCTACAAATCCTAAACTACCTTCTGGATATGCTTAGAGCTAGGGATTTGGCTCAAGGTGGATATCCTGGATTGAGCACATTCTCAAATCTAGCATGTCCTTCATTCGAGTTAATGGGATTAAAGGATACAAAATTCAACCTAATAGGGGTCTTAGGCAAGGCGGCTGTAACGACCCAGGATTTTTAGTAATTAAAATTTGAATATTTAATTAATTTTAAATATTAATAAGTGAATTTATAAGTCGAATAAATTTTATTTCGAATAATTGGATTTAATTGGATAATTAAATCGATAATTTAATATGTTAAATTATGGAAATAATTGAAAATCGAGTTAAATATGATTGAAAATGATTTGTAAAATTTTATTTTATCATATTGAAGTTAGAAAGATATTTTAGAACTTTTAAAATCGAATTAAAAGTTTATTTGTGAAAATTGAATATTTTAATATTTAAATCGACTAGTGAAAAATAGTCAATTTTTGAACAGTCTCAGAATTGGACGAGACCAGTCCCATTGGATCCGTAATAGTTAGTTATTATCGGATTTCAATTTTCGTAGCAATCGGAGTTATCGTTTGATCGTGGCAGCTCGAAACGCATCGAAATTGTTTTTAATATTAATTTGGCGAGTTAAAATAGCCATTTTTCAAACAGTGTCGGATTTCGACGAAACAAGTTTCATCGGATCCGTAATGTGATATTATTATAAGGTTTCAAATTTCGTGTCAATTGGATTTACCGTTTGTCCGGTACAAATTAAAACGCCTAGAAAATCGCTTAAATCGGTTTAATTTAAATTGAACGTTTATTGCCATAACTCGCACAGATGTCCGAATTAGCTTCCGAAACCTGTTCCATTGTGTCCGGAACGCGGGGTAAACCCTAGAAATGCTGGTTACGGCGCGTAAATCGGAGTTTGGAATTTCCGTGATGAATAGTGTCGATCGATTTTCTTATAAATAGCCCCTCACTCAAATAAAAAAAAAATTACAAAACCCTAATCTATACAGCCAGCCGCCACCCCTATTTTCTACGGCCAGAAACTCACGAATTTCATCCCTCAATTTCTTTCAATTCGTAAACAATTTGCAAAATCTTTCAACTAACAAAATGAAGAGCACATCGAGAGCTACCATCTGAACGGTGGAGATCGTGTTTGGAGTTGTGGATTGGTGGCAGGTCGCGTTGGAAGTGCGGCCGTTCGGCCTCGAAATTCGCGCATAATTGGGGACCGAGTGCGACGCCATCTTGGCCGTGGATGGAGTTCGTCGTGGCCTTTCGAGTGATGGCCATTGATCGAATTTTAGGGGGACGAGGTGGGTGCGGCCGGTAGGGTTTTCATGGCGTGTGATGGGTCGTGATTTCCTGTAGATGATACGCGCATGAGAAGAAGGCAGGGACGGTCAAGATGCAAGGGGGAGAGATCTAAGGGCTAGGATTGAATAGGTTTAAAAAAATTAAAATTTTAGTTGTAAATTTTATATAAAAATTCGTGTAACTTCATAAATTGATATCTTTTTCATACGAGGTCGAAAACGCGCGAAACCAGTTGCGTTGGAATCGTATGGACGAGCACTACGCGATGGAATTGGATTGGAGTCATTTGGAGTTAGTGAGAATTTCATATAAAATTAAACGTCCGTTTAATTTTATTCGAAATAAATCGCTAAAACGAAATTGAAATCAAGGTGAGAACTTCTCACTCAATCGATTCAGTTTCAATTTTATTTTAAATAGTTAGATTTAAAATATTTGAATGCATGTTTGAATGATGATTGTTATCTATCGATTGTTAAAATAGACATTATGCGCTGTTAGTAAGCGGATGTTATTTATTAAAAACATATACCGCGAATATTTCATAAACAGTGAAATTGGTATTATATATAATAGCAATATATATATATATTGGCATATGTATATATTGGAGTTATTGATTTCCCGCATTTGTGTAGCGGATGAGACCCTATTGCGCCGTCTATTAAGCGGATAATATTTTAAATCCCATATACCGCGATAATTTCGTACTAGAGCGAAATTGGTATTGTGCTAATGTTTGTGGATGCAGGAAAACAGGTTGGAGGGATCCAACTGGATTCCTCAACAGTATTTATTTGATTTCAGATATTTTGATATTTGATGGATTATCATATCGATATATGATATCGTTGTTGTCGTGATTGACTATTTGGTATGTAGCATCATTGGACCAAATTTGGAACTTTAAAATGATTTTTAAAGTGATTTTTGAAAATATACTATATTTTTGGAATTGATCCATTTTAAATAAATAAACGTTATAATTTTTAATGTTATAAAAATTATATTTTTGAGAAATATAGTTAAAAAAACCGATTTTTGAAAATATGAGGCTAAAGATTTTATAAAATAGTTAAAACGGGATTTTTGAATTTATTATAAAAAGTTTAAAAATAGGATTTATAAAATTTAATTATTTTATAAATCAAAATGGTGAAATTATAAAGGAGATTAAAGATGTTTTAAAATAATAGTATAAATTGATTTTATAAAGGATTTATAAATGGATATTTATAAATTAGAATATTTTGGATTATGAAACGAGTTTTTATAAGTGTTAGAATGAATTGTGAATGAATTTTATAAATGAATGAAATTTATAGAATTATAAACGGTGAAGTTATAAATGGAATTTTATAAGCAGTAGGTTTATAAAATTTATAAAGTTATTAAAGAATATATTTGGATAAATAATTGAATCTTATAAGTTATAAGATTGATAATTATGAAGTTTAAAGGAATGATTGTGCAAACAAATAAATTATAAGTGTTTAACTTAAAATATAGATCTTTGGTTTATAATTGAGTTATGAATTGAGTAGGTTAATAAAGGAATTTATAAACGTTGTTTTATAAATTCGCAAACGACTTATTTTGATAAGTAAATTGTTGAAACCTATTAATGGGGTTATATTCACGTTTTAACTGTGAATAATCCTTTAAAATGAGATGAATAGAAATGATGAAATTGATTAACGTAGTATATTCACGTTTTTGAATAGTGAATAATATGTTAAAGAAATTGTTTTGAATGTGATATTTGAAATAGAATTAAAACGATGTAACGATGTTTTAAAATGTGTTGAGATTCGAAACCATAGATTTCAGCATTGATTGTTGAAATAGACGTTTTCGAGAAATAAAAGGAAATGGTGGACTATAACACTTTTGTTATAGTAAATGATTTCCGAAAGGAAATGTTTTGTATAGTATTGGGATTTATATATCTATTTTAATTTCGAATCCTATACTAGTGATTTTGGGTTGTCGTAACGATGTTTTACGTAACATTCGTTTTGGCCCAAATAAATATGTTTAAGAGAATGATTTCCTTAAAGAATGAAATATGTACTTAATCTCGATTTAAGTATATTGAATATTTTCCAAGAGTTGAAAATAAAAGATTTGTGAATTACTTATTAAGTAAGTATGGAAATGTTTTCCCATATAAAGTGAATATTAGAGAATTTATCTTTTTGAAGATAAATTGAAATGAATAATTGAAATCGAATATTCATAGATATTTTGGATTATAAATTCACTATGGAATTTATAAAAGAAAGGGGAACTTGTTTAAAAATAAATATTGATTTATTTTTGAAGTATTGAAAATTATATATCTTGTAAAGATATTTTGGAAAATAAATAATTTGGAAAATTATTTGGAAACTGGTGATGTGTGCATATCCATTGATAGTTCAATAACCGACTATCAATATTTCCCTTTGAATGGGTATTTGATGTGATTTGTTTGAATTTGAATGCCACACTTATTTTTGAATAAGCGCTCACTATTCGGGTTAACCGGGAAAGGACCATGGGGTCGTATAACCCATTCCGAATATGTGATACGTCGTTATGAATTGCATTTGAAGACCGGTGTTGAAGACCGGATCTTTTTGAAAGCGAAAGGACAACTCGTCGATTGTCTTTGCACCGAGTAGCTACGGTATAGAGACTCCCTATGTGATGGGAAGTCCGAACGTGATTAGAGATTATCCGGATTGCAAGGACTTCTTTGTAAGTGCCTTCGGTTCTGTTCGAGCCCGGAACAGACTTGTATGGATTGTATGTCTGACATTACAAATTGAGATATAAAGCCGATTTCATTCAAATATATTTCTGTTGGTGGCGGAGAATTTATTCTTTTAGCTTAACACCCTTCTCTGAGACGTACGAGCTCAGAGGTTATGTAGTTGAAGGTTATCAGCGATATATTCCCAATTTGGTAATGTGACATGCTGAGTGTTGCTGTGAAATGATCATTGTGTTGATTATTTGTGATAGGATCATTTATTTGATCGTCTATCCTGGTGATCATTTCTATGATCATTTGTTGACCCAAAGCATGGCTTTTGTATAAAGTATGTTTTTGTGGACGTGACTTCGTCGAGCCTCACACCCCGGGAATGGTCAAAACAGGAAAGATGCAGCAAGGTTATGAGGGGTAGCGCCCTTTAGGATATGTGCATTTCCTTCTGGAAAAGGGTGATATCATGGTATGGAGCCCAGATACTTACTCATGTTGAAAACACTTTATGATTGTGTGAATTGATGACGAGCGCTCGGTGAAAGGTCCCAAAGGACCGGGGGATGGCATATTCGGTCAGTTGTTACTCAGTTAGGGGTAACCCGGCCTTGTGTTGGTAGAGATCCGGTTTGGTTCTCGGGGATGTCCATCCAGAGGCATTCTCATGTGGCAATGGGAAGTTCCTTGGCCTGATCATTCGTTGGAAATCCAATTCCCAATACAAAACTTTGTACGGTATTAGTTGTAGAACCTGCCATTTACTTATGGTGGTCACCACTGTTTAGATGGTAGCTATAGTAGGCATAGTTCGAAATGTCTATGCTGGCTAAGATTTATATTCTACTTTCGAAATGAATTTTTCTCTACACTATGCACTAGAAAAATATATCAAATGTTCTTTTAAATGCGTATCAAGCATCTTTGACTATCATAAGGAGAAATCTCCTCCGATTCTGCGTTTGCATTGTGTGTGTGTGCGGGAGGCCTTATGGTAGTCTCATTTTTAAAAGCATTGCGAATTGACTTTAAAAATATTCCTCTATTTTGTTTTCAAAGATAAATAAACTGTTTTGAGTTCTCACACCAGTCACATGACTGACTCGGAGTTTATTGTTTTCCTTCCTAAACTCTGGGTGCCCACCAATTTCCACACGGGCAGACAAGAGTTAGGTTTATCAGGATATTCTGGAGTTGCTGGAGGCAAGCTGGATGGCATGGCGTATTACTAGTATATAGTATTTCTTTTTCCGCTGCACTGTTTGTTGTTGTTGTTGTTGTACACTCTGATGATATGATGTAATGAAATGTGATGTAATGTAATAACTGATATAGTTCTTTGTTTAAAGATTATTCATTTATCTATTATATGTTGTTCCGCTGCGAATTGTGAGATTTATATGTTGTTCTGCTATTTTCTTTTGGTTCTATTTTCTATTTTCTTTACTCTCTATTTTCTATCTTTCCTCTCTTCTTCTCTCTCTTTCTTTTTCTTAAACCATAACATTTCGGGTTTCCGGCCTTCGATTTCTCGGCAGTCGATAAAGTGAGTATCGATGTTGAATTTTCGAAAGTCGAAAATTTTCGGGACGTTACATTTGGTATCAGAGCATATGGTTAAGCGACAACCATGGTTCTGTTGGGTATTACTCATTAGAGATAGAGTCAGTAGTACTCTAGAATGAGTTTGAGTGTAATAATAGCTATGAGAGAGTATTTGTTAGTGAATATAAAATTGTTTTATATTGTGATGATTGGTTTATTGAGTGACATATGAACCTTCGTCAGCGTGGTCTGTAAAACTATGCCGAAGGGGTTTATAAACACTTGAATAGAACAATTCGACACAATATTGTTTTAAATTGGGCAAATGAAATAATTTTACCTTGATTATATTTTTATATATATAAAGGAATAATTTTTCAGAATTATTAAAGTATATAAGTTGATTGTTTAGTTGTTTGAATAATCTAAATAAAAGAATAATTGTATAAGCAAAAGAATTATAAGAATTGAATTATAATTAAAGTGATTTACAATTGAGAAATAAACTTATATATATAAGAAGTGAAACTATATGAATATATTTATGAATATAAGTTGTAAATAAAAATGAATTTAAAGTTAAATGAAAATTTACTTTAGAATTGGAATCTGAATTTATTTATAAGTGGGAATTTAAGTTATGTAAAACAAAGTGATGTTATTAAATGGAATATAACTTAAGAGATATTGAATTAAGTTGATATTGGTATAAAAATAAATTAACAAAGTTAAGTGATAGATATGAACTTAAGTTATGTAAATGAAATTCAACTTTTGTAATTGAATTGAATGAATGGATTGACTAATAATCAATTAAATGTAAATTTTGTTGATATGGAATAATGAATGTAAGTGTTAATTCATTAAAATCTAATGTTAAAGGAGGTTGAAAGATTGAATGCAAAAGTCAATTTAATTAAACCAATTGAAAGCAAAGGAATTTGGTTGCAATTGATATACATTGGTTGTTATATGATTGTTAGTTGATTGTATATAATTCATTAAGTGTTAATGAAATTGAGTTAATGAAATTGGAAGCTAAAGTAATTAAAATCCAATTAGAAGTTAAATGAATCTTGAATAGAATTGAATTTGAATTGGAAGTGAACCAACTTGAATATGAATTAGTGAATATAAACTAATTGAAAAAGACTGTTAGTAAGAACATCCACGTTAATGAATCAAATGTGATTAAATTGAAAACCCAATTCATTGAATATTAATGAGAATATGAATGAATATTTATTGGTTATGAATTAGTTGGATGATAGTTGGTTGATGGTTGAATATATTGCTTTTACTGCATTTTCTATGTTGACATATATAGTTATTATGTTGCTATATGTTGTATATTGATACTATTGTCTACATGCATGTTCTCATGTTGTTTGTTGAGTGTTTAGTAGGTGCGGATCGCGTTTGCTTCGCATTTGGAGCTCGCTTTCGCGCTATATTAGCCGTATATGCTCGCTAATAAAATATAAGGTACATATCTCGGATTACATATCGTACTTTTATGCTTTTTCCCTTCGGGATGCCTCATCACTTGATGAGATGTATATTTGTGATATATATACTGTCATTTTCTTTTCGAATCGAGCCGCGCAAAGGAGACTATGGCGAATTTTTCCGAAAATTTAAGGCGTTAGAAAAAATTTGAGAAAATTGGAAAGTTTTGAAAACTTAGACTTTGATTTGGAATTGAAAGTTAAACAATAGTAGTTGTTTTTGAAAAGATAACTAAGTATGATTTGAAAACTTAGTAAATAATTATAAGAAGTTTAACTATGAATTTTTGGAAAGTTAATAGATTCTGTAACTTTTCTTACTTAGTAATTTCGAGGACGAAATTCTTTTAAGGGGGGAAGATTGTAACGACCCAGGATTTTTAGTAATTAAAATTTGAATATTTAATTAATTTTAAATATTAATAAGTGAATTTATAAGTCGAATAAATTTTATTTCGAATAATTGGATTTAATTGGATAATTAAATCGATAAATTAATATGTTAAATTATGGAAATAATTGAAAATCGAGTTAAATATGATTGAAAATGATTTGTAAAATTTTATTTTATCATATTGAAGTTAGAAAGATATTTTAGAACTTTTAAAATCGAATTAAAAGTTTATTTGTGAAAATTGAATATTTTAATATTTAAATCGACTAGTGAAAAATAGTCAATTTTTGAACAGTCTCAGAATTGGACGAGACTAGTTCCGTTGGATCCGTAATAGTTAGTTATTACCGGATTTCAATTTTCGTAGCAATCGGAGTTTTCGTTTGATCGTGGCAGCTCGAAAAGCATCGAAATTGTTTTTAATATTAATTTGGCGAGTTAAAATAGCCATTTTTCAAACAGTGTCGGATTTCGACGAAACAAGTTTCATTGGATCCGTAATGTGATATTATTGTAAGGTTTCAAATTTCGTGTCAATTGGATTTACCGTTTGTCCGGTACAAATTAAAACGCCTAGAAAATCGCTTAAATCGGTTTAATTTAAATTGAACGTTTATTGCCATAACTCGCACAGATGTCCGAATTAGCTTCCGAAACCTATTCCATTGTGTCCGGAACGCGGGGTAAACCCTAGAAATGCTAGTTACGGCGCGTAAATCGGAGTTTGGAATTTCCGGGATGAATAGTGTCGATCGATTTTCTTATAAATAGCCCCTCACTCAAATAAAAAAAAATTACAAAACCCTAATCTATACAGCCAGCCGCCACCCCTATTTTCTACGGCCAGAAACTCACGAATTTCATCCCTCAATTTCTTTCAATTCGTAAACAATTTGCAAAATCTTTCAACTAACAAAATGAAGAGCACATCGAGAGCTACCATCTGAACGGTGGAGATCGTGTTTGGAGTTGTGGATTGGTGGCAGGTCGCGTTGGAAGTGCGGCCGTTCGGCCTCGAAATTCGTGCATAATTGGGGACCGAGTGTGACGCCATCTTGGTCGTGGATGGAGTTCGTCGTGGCCTTTCGAGTGATGGCCATTGATCGAATTTTAGGGGGATGAGGGGGGTGCGGCCGGTAGGGTTTTCATGGCGTGTGATGGGTCGTGATTTCCTGTAGATGATACGCGCATGAGAAGAAGGCAGGGATGGTCAAGATGCAAGGGGGAGAGATCTAAGGGCTAGGATTGAATAGGTTTAAAAAAATTAAAATTTTAGTTGTAAATTTTATATAAAAATTCGTGTAACTTCATAAATTGATATCTTTTTCATACGAGGTCGAAAACGCGCGAAACCAGTTGCGTTGGAATCGTATGGACGAGCACTACGCGATGGAATTGGATTGGAGTCGTTTGGAGTTAGTGAGAATTTCGTGTAAAATTAAACGTCCGTTTAATTTTATTCGAAATAAATCGCTAAAACGAAATTGAAATCAAGGTGAGAACTTCTCACTCAATCGAATCAGTTTCGATTTTATTTTAAATAGTTAGATTTAAAATATTTGAATGCATGTTTGAATGATGATTGTTATCTATCGATTGTTAAAATAGACATTATGCGCCGTTAGTAAGCGGATGTTATTTATTAAAAACATATACCGCGAATATTTCATAAACAGTGAAATTGGTATTATATATAATAGCAATATATATATATTGGCATATGTATATATTGGATTTATTGATTTCCCGCATTTGTGTAGCGGATGAGACCCTATTGCGCCGTCTATTAAGCGGATAATATTTTAAATCCCATATACCGCGATAATTTCGTACTAGAGCGAAATTGGTATTGTGCTAATGTTTGTGGATGCAGGAAAACAGGTTGGAGGGATCCAACTGGATTCCTCAACAGTATTTATTTGATTTCAGATATTTTGATATTTGATGGATTATCATATCGATATATGATATCGTTGTTGTCGTGATTGACTATTTGGTATGTAGCATCATTGGACCAAATTTGGAACTTTAAAATGATTTTTAAAGTGATTTTTGAAAATATACTATATTTTTGGAATTGATCCATTTTAAATAAATAAACGTTATAATTTTTAATGTTATAAAAATTATATTTTTGAGAAATATAGTTAAAAAAACCGATTTTTGAAAATATGAGGCTAAAGATTTTATAAAATAGTTAAAACGGGATTTTTGAATTTATTATAAAAAGTTTAAAAATAGGATTTATAAAATTTAATTATTTTATAAATCAAAATGGTGAAATTATAAAGGAGATTAAAGATGTTTTAAAACAATAGTATAAATTGATTTAATAAAGGATTTATAAATGGATATTTATAAATTAGAATATTTTGGATTATGAAACGAGTTTTTATAAGTGTTAGAATGAATTGTGAATGAATTTTATAAATGAATGAAATTTATAGAATTATAAACGGTGAAGTTATAAATGGAATTTTATAAGCAGTAGGTTTATAAAATTTATAAAGTTATTAAAGAATATATTTGGATAAATAATTGAATCTTATAAGTTAAAAGATTGATAATTAAGAAGTTTAAAGGAACGATTGTACAAACAAATAAATTATAAGTGTTTAACTTAAAATATAGATCTTTGGTTTATAATTGAGTTATGAATTGAGTAGGTTAATAAAAGAATTTATAAACGTTGTTTTATAAATTCGCAAATGACTTATTTTGATAAGTAAATTTTTGAAACCTATTAATGGGGTTATATTCACGTTTTAACTGTGAATAAACCTTTAAAATGAGATGAATAGAAAGGATGAAATTGATTAACGTAGTATATTCACATTTTTGAATAGTGAATAATATGTTAAAGAAATTGTTTTGAATGTGATATTTGAAATAGAATTAAAACGATCTAACGATGTTTTAAAATGTGTTGAGATTCGAAACCATAGATTTCAGCATTGATTGTTGAAATAGACGTTTTCGAGAAATAAAAGGAAATGGTGGACTATAACACTGTTGTTATAGTAAATGATTTCCGAAAGGAAATGTTTTGTATAGTATTGGGATTTATATATCTATTTTAATTTCGAATCCCTATACTAGTGATTTTGGGTTATCGTAACGATGTTTTACGTAACATTCGTTTTGGCCCAAATAAATATGTTTGAGAGAATGATTTCCTTAAAGAATGAAATATGTACTTAATCTCGATTTAAGTATATTGAATATTTTCCAAGAGTTGAAAATAAAAGATTTGTGAATTACTTATTAAGTAAGTATGGAAATGTTTTCCAATATAAAGTGAATATTAGAGAATTTATCTTTTTGAAGATAAATTGAAATGAATAATTGAAATCGAATATTCATAGATATTTTGGATTATAAATTCACTATGGAATTTATAAAAGAAAGGGGAACTTGTTTAAAAATAAATATTGATTTATTTTTGAAGTATTGAAAATTATATATCTTGTAAAGATATTTTGGAAAATAAGTAATTTGGAAAATTATTTGGAAACTGGTGATGTGTGCATATCCATTGATAGTTCAATAACCGACTATCAATATTTCCCTTTGAATGGGTATTTGATGTGATTTGTTTGAATTTGAATGCCACACTTATTTTTGAATAAGCGCTCACTATTCGGGTTAACGGGGAAAGGACCATGGGGTCGTATAACCCATTCCGAATATGTGATACGTCGTTATGAATTGCATTTGAAGACCGGTGTTGAAGACCGGATCTATTTGAAAGCGAAAGGACAACTCGTCGATTGTCTTTGCACCGAGTAGCTACGGTATAGAGACTCCCTATGTGATGGGAAGTCCGGACGTGATTAGAGATTATCCGGATTGCAAGGACTTCTTTGTAAGTGCCTTCGGTTCTGTTCGAGCCCGGAACAGACTTGTATGGATTGTATGTCTGACATTACAAATTGAGATATAAAGCCGATTTCATTCAAATATATTTCTGTTGGTGGCGGAGAATTTATTCTTTTAGCTTAACACCCTTCTCTGAGACGTACGAGCTCAGAGGTTATGTAGTTGAAGGTTATCAGCGATATATTCCCAATTTGGTAATGTGACATGCTGAGTGTTGCTGTGAAATGATCATTGTGTTGATTATTTGTGATAGGATCATTTATTTGATCGTCTATCCTGGTGATCATTTCTATGATCATTTGTTGACCCAAAGCATGGCTTTTGTATAAAGTATGTTTTTGTGGACGTGACTTCGTCGAGCCTCACACCCCGGGAATGGTCAAAACAGGAAAGATGCAGCAAGGTTATGAGGGGTAGCGCCCTTTAGGATATGTGCATTTCCTTCTGGAAAAGGGTGATATCATGGTATGGAGCCCAGATACTTACTCATGTTGAAAACACTTTATGATTGTGTGAATTGATTACGAGCGCTCGGTGAAAGGTCCCAAAGGACCGGGGGATGGCATATTCGGTCAGTTGTTACTCAGTTAGGGGTAACCCGGCCTTGTGTTGGTAGAGATCCGGTTTGGTTCCCGGGGATGTCCATCGAGAGGCATTCTCATGTGGCAATGGGAAGTTCCTTGGCCTGATCATTCGTTGGAAATCCAATTCCCAATGCGAAACTTTGTACGGTATTAGTTGTAGAACCTGCCATTTACTTATGGTGGTCACCACTGTTTAGATGGTAGCTATAGTAGGCATAGTTCGAAATGTCTATGCTGGCTAAGATTTATATTCTACTTTCGAAATGAATTTTTCTCTACACTATGCACTAGAAAAAAATATCAAATGTTCTTTTAAATGCGTATCAAGCATCTTTGACTATCATAAGGAGAAATATCCTTCGATTCTGCGTTTGCATTGTGTGTGTGTGCGGGAGGCCTTATGGTAGTCTCATTTTTAAAAGCATTGCGAATTGACTTTAAAAATATTCCTCTATTTTGTTTTCTAAGATAAATAAACTGTTTTGAGTTCTCACACCAGTCACATGACTGACTCGGAGTTTATTATTTTCCTTCCTAAACTCTGGGTGCCCACCAATTTCCACACGGGCAGTCAAGAGTTAGGTTTATCAGGATATTCTGGATATTCTGGGGTTGCTGGAGGCAAGCTGGATGGCATGGCGTATTACTAGTATATAGTATTTCTTTTTCCGCTGCACCGTTTGTTGTTGTTGTTGTTGTTGTTGTTGTACACTCTGATGATATGATGTAAGGAAATGTGATGTAATGTAATAACTGATATAGTTCTTTGTTTAAAGATTATTCATTTATCTATTATATGTTGTTCTGCTGCGAATTGTGAGATTTATATGTTGTTCTGCTGTTTTCTTTCGGTTCTATTTTCTATTTTCTTTACTCTCTATTTTCTATCTTTCCTCTCTTCTTCTCTCTCTTTCTTTTTCTTAAACCATAACATTTCGGGTTTTCGGCCTTCGATTTCTCGGCAGTCGATAAAGTGAGTATCGATGTTGAATTTTCGAAAGTCGAAAATTTTTGGGACGTTACAGCGGCCCTTTACCACCCCTGCTTTTTAATTTATCAGTTGAAGCTTTTAACAATTTTTTAAGACGAGCCTCTCAAAATACATTCTTCCAACTATAGGAAGTGAAATTACTTCTAAATGAATTTGTTCCCTTCATTACTTAGTTAACACTCTCATATTCTGCTCTCGCCTTCCTCATCATATCACACTCTTAAATTTCTTTAAAATTTTGAATTTCTTTCAGGGTTGAAAATTGACTTCCATAGAGGTTCGGTTCTAGTAGTTAATGACCACTCTAACTTCATCAAGGATCTAGAAAATACACTAAACTGTAAAACTATGAACTACTGGTAAACTATCTTGGCATTCCCATTAGTCAACCGAAACCTAAAAGAGAGGACTTAAACATTGTTATAGATAAAATAAATAAAAGACTCACGAACTACCTATCTTGGGCTGGCAAGACGATTCTGGTTAACTCGATCCTATCCGTTATTCCTATTTACTGGATGTTCTATTTTCGATTTCAAAAATGGTTAGATATCATTAGCAAGAAATTTCTTTGAAAAAGGAGAACAAATTGTTGTAATCTATGTTGTCTCGTCAACTAGGAACTTGTTTATAAATTGAAATCCAAGACAGTCTAGGAATTACCAAACTGAAGGCATTTAAACACTTTGTTACTTTGAAAATGGATTTGGAACTTTGTAGACAATAACTCATTATGTGGAGAGATATCATTAGTGACTACTACTACAATGGAACCAAAAACATATATAAACCAAACAATCTTCTTTTATCATTCTTCTAGGAAAACATTTCTTCTTTGCTTCATATTTTTAAACTGGGTCTAAAATTTAACATACACGACGGTAATATGACAAAATTTTAGAACAATCCTTAGTTTTCGTATATTGCCATAAAAAATGAGGTCCTTGACCTTTTTCTCACTTCAAACAACAAGAACGATCTTGTTGCTAACTTTTTTATGTGTCACGAAAATTTTAACAGGAAATTTTCTTTTAACTAAAATCTTATAGGAAAGACGTTTATCCAATTTTAAAATTTGATTAATAAAATTAACTACATCAATTTAAATGATCAACATGATAGCTTAATTTGGTGTTGGGATAACAACAAAAGATATACTTCAAAGTCCATGTATAAATTTTTGACCTTCTCGGGTGTTCCAACTCAACATTTGTTCAAATATATCTGGAAAATGAAGGTTCCCTATAAAATAAAAATTCATATGTAGATAGTCTTACACAATAAATTAAACACTGTTGAATGCATTAACTCTTAATTATCTAATAATATAAGCCACAACATGCGCTATCTATGCACTCTTCACCCCGAAACCATTCGTCACCAGTTCTAAGATTATTACTTCACCCAATCCATTGTTAGTATCTTACTCTACATTTTTAACATTGTCACTAACTTAATTATTCCTCCATCATTTGAATATTGGAATAATTTAAGATATAATTCCAAAAAAAGAACTAGAAACTATATTAATTCAATATACTCTATCCCTAGTTGGGGGCTTTGGATGAAAAGAAATAACATAATCTTTAGTAATGTCAATAAAGATCCCTTTTCCATTATATATGGTATTGCCTGGTGTATTTTTATATAGACAAGTTCTATAGGAGGAGATGCAAATTGAAGTTCTCGATTGGTTTAGGCCATTAACAACTTCTCCTCACTAGAGTTTACCCCATTTCTCACAGAATAGCATGGTTCTAGTATTAAAATACCACCCAGTCAGTTTTAGTGCAGTGTTTCAGATCTCGCTACTAAGTTCATAGTCCAGATTTCAGCCAGCGACATTCATTTCTGTTTCTTGCCGCATTACCTAGTTCAATACATCTTCAGATACTCTCATTATATCTTATATATACATCAACACACACACCTCATTTGTTTTTTACATCCCTCAGTTCATGAGACCAACATTGGTGCACACCTTAACAATTCATGAGACTACCATGTGCAACTCCTGATATGTGCACACTTCTAAACTACATTCTTCACCAACCTGAAGCTATTCCACCTCCCACGTTAGCTCTCATGAGCCATACCTCACTCAACTACTCCAAATTGCATCTTCTTTATGGGGGAGATCACATGTTCATATCAATCACTTAGTCTCTACTGTTGCCTGCCTAGTTTTGAATCACATTGCTTATCTTCATGCACCAGAACTGGTTTAGTTTGTTCGTGCTTATGCTCAAAACCTAAATTATTTTGCACCTTGCAGCCAAAAGTCTACTGTAGGGATCACGTTAATTTTGTACTTGTGCTTTAAAACCCTACGTCACTTCTTTTTACACTCCGACCTCTTCTTTAAGCAGCCACACCATTTTAGTTGCAGATCCTTCTTTTACCACCTTAAATCATTATGTATATTTTTATTTGCTTACTCTTTTCCATTCTATTTGTGTGAATCATCAAAATGATGATCTTGTTCAAATGTAACTAGTTATCCTATGGACTTTTTGTGTACATATTGTTTTAGTTATGATTAGTTTACAAGTGTCTCCTTCTACGAGGGCCGCTCTTCCATTAAAACAAATATTTATTACCATAATACATGTATATCAATTATTATTATTATACATATATACATAAGTTATGTATATATATATATATATGTATGTGTGTGTGTGTGTGTTTAAATATTTTCATTCTTATAAAATTATTTAAATAAAATTAACACACACACACACATATATATGTATGTATCTATGTACGTATGTATGTGAATTTATAATATTTATATTAATAATAAATTTAAATACGTTCATATATTTGAACATCATATAATACATATTAGATGAGCTAATATGTCTGTTGCAATGTAAATCCCAACATTTATATGGGCATGTTACACCTTGCATGGGTTATCATATTACATGTGCACACACATACATATATGTATATAATATGCTTCGTGTACACTTATATGTATAAAATAAAAATTAAATAAAAATTTATGTAATTTATAAATTTTGAATAAAATAATAGATTTTATTTAAATAAATTTTAGAAATGTTTTAAATGAATTAGACTTCATAGGCCCAACAAAGATCCAATAGGGTAATTTTTTTTGAAATTTACCCATAACTTCGAGTGCAGGCTATCCAAGTTCCGACAATAGAAAACATAACATATATGATAATACATATTATTGATGCATAAGGAATCTATCTTATATGCTCCATATTAAACGTTTTGACATGGTGCCTATTTTGATTGTTTGAGTCAATTCTAACATCCTTTTATACTAATTATAATAGATGTCATTTTCAATCAAATGTTGAGTACTAAATAACCAAACTAAAATGATTTTAACACGATTATATCATTAATAATCATAAGTTCATTATTTACTCATAGTTTAGGAATATATTTTTACCTTATAATTTCCTTTCTTACAGACACACGCTTCTTCTGTATTTTGACTAAAATTTAAACTATTTCATATTTCTGTTAAAATACTTGTTCAACCCTGATGCTTATCAAATGATACTTTCATATCAATTCTTGAATTATATCTAAAAACTACAAGTTTAGTGTTGCTCTTACTGACTTCAAGGCACTCTGGTTGTTATGTGCAAATAGTCCATTCTAAATCATAATTAGAATTTTATTCAAAACAAATCAAAACCATATTGAGCGATAATTTTGCTAGTAAATTTTGAATTAACTTAAGCATATTGAATGATGAATCTATTATGCTATTTCGATAACTAAAATTTACAATACTTATTCTTATCAACGTAGCTTACTATATTCCACTTTCATTGATCTTTCCCTTGAAAACACATTTGCAGCCGATGGATCATATCCCTTCGAGTATAACTATCAAAATGATATTTTGATAATATACTTAGAATCCATTTTTGATTTGTACATCATGCCATATAAAAGAGTAAACACTCTTAGTGGCCTACCGATAATCGAGGAATTCTTTTTCGAAATCAATAAGAAACTTACAATTTCTTTTCAATATGCGAGAGTTCTTATTAGATGTTCTAATTAGTTGTATCCATTTAGACATGGTTAATTTCATTTAATCATTCGTAATCAATTGTATCTTTGGATCGTATCCAAATATATTTACAACCAATTATTTCTAAAAGAATTTTCTTCATTACAAAGTTGGCATTTTTTTAAACAACAATTGTTTTTCAATGAAACGACAGAGTTATTCATAAACATTTTGTGAACTGCCATTACATACATACATACATACACGCACACACTGATTTGTTTTTAGTTTATGACTTGTGTTCATAACATAAGTTGGTCAATTAATATTGTCGATCCTAAACTTCTTTGGGTGATCTACAGAAGATCCCACAAAAGCAAATATTATGTGTGGTCTTTCGACCCATACAACTTGCCAATTCCTTAACCTAGGATACATATAAGTCTCTTATCAACTCTTATCTCGTATGATCTTGTAAACTATGCGTTGGATAAATTAAATTTAACTTTATGTACATACTCCTAAGTACATATCTTTATAGTAAGAAGTTAACTCAAATTCACTCATCATTAATCATACCTTACCAAACAATGTCTGATTACTTATTATCAATACTTCATTATGCACCATATGAGAGGAGTGACTTTTGAGATATAATCTTACTCAATTTTAGGTACTTTTGGAACCTTTTCCAATATACTCTCTTATTCGATCAAGTCAAATTTTCTTATTTCCTTTGCATGTTACGTTATATACTTTCATTTTACATTCAATGAACTATCATAAATACAGAACTTGTGTACCAAATACATATATTCATTTCTGTGATAATTCATTTGTGAATTTATGAAGTAAGTGGTTACGTTTTGATATTATTAAACCTTGGTCTGCATACATCTATATGTATCAACCCGAAGAGTTCACCAACTCTTATGTTGCTACCGTTGAATGGATTCTTTGCCCTTAATCGTTTGATATACTAGTCATTGGTACCATATGAGTCATAATCATATGATTAAAGGATTATTAATTAAAACTACGACTTAGTTTATAGTTCCAAAATAATAGTAATAATCTAGTATACTTCCATATTTTCTGATGCATCACTTTTGTTATAAAACAAATACCATTATTATAGTTTTATGTTATCATGAATATTCATATTAAATAAAACCATGTATCATTTTAGTTGCTAGTGATTATTTCATAAACAATATTTGGTATTTTAACAAAAACAATTTTTCATAACTCGATGCAT
Source organism: Allium cepa (assembly GCA_030765085.1). Taxonomy (NCBI): domain Eukaryota; kingdom Viridiplantae; phylum Streptophyta; class Magnoliopsida; order Asparagales; family Amaryllidaceae; genus Allium; species Allium cepa. Next base: position 80,091,438 of record CM060946.1, read on the forward strand.
CAATAAAGAAGTGATATATGGTAATCGTCATTACTATAATAACTTACGAAATATGAAGCTTCATTTATCCACTTATTACGGAATTATATTTCATACACTATAACTTGTTTACAATCTAAAGTTTCAGATCAAATTCCTAAACTCAAAGAAATAACTTTCATAAAAAACCTTTTTCTATATAAAAATACATCTGCTATAGAAATCACATTTGTCATTCCATATTAAATATCTTTTAGTGTTTTATACAATTCTTGTTTCTAATGTCACTTCATGAAGCTAAAGTGACCATTCACTCTCTTCATCTCAACCATGCCTTAAGTAACAATCACTCTAATACATTCGCTTTCCTTTTCCAATGGTTAAACCATTCAAAAAGAAACCTATGCTACAAGATTGTAATGAATTATTTACAAAAATGCATTTAGTCACCCTTAACATTTAAGGATATTGAATAAGTTGCACTTTTTGTAAATTGATCAACTGACACTTCGGTGATCAAGTTTCTAGGTCAATCTAGTTGTTCTTGGTATAGTGTTACATCTAACACAACAAGATCCATACTATAATCAATCTTATTGAATACACAATCTCGCACTACAGTTTACTTGCTCATTTCAAATGAACTAATTTCATCAAGGTTTCATGTATTACAAATTATGACTGTTCACTATATAACATTTTATATTTGATCGAATATGGATCAAATATTCATATTCTTGCATTGCTTAAGGGTTTAAAACCCATTGAAGACAATACAAAGTCTTGGACAAATAATTATTTAAGAAATCGAGGTATGAGTATTTTATTAGTTGTATGATTAGGCACTTGCATGAGTCCTAAAGTGATAGTATGCCAAAGGATTTATTAGTAAGTGTATATTTATGTTTCTTTTATCAACCTTTATTCAGTTCATTTGTATATTTTAAATCATAAACATTATCAATTGTATTAGATGCAAAAATTTATCGAAGTAGATTATTTTAACATGTAGCATATATTCTTACAATATTAGAAAGGTAAAAGTATTCATTTCATTTTTCGAATAAGGCTCCTACTAGATTTTTATGTTTCTTCAAATTCGAATAAAAATATAGAAGTCTTTTGACTTTTCTTATGAGTGTTATGATTCACTTGCCTTAGGATTATGACCTTGAGTATGCTTAAAAATCTTAGGCCCACAAATGATGGGTAACACATTACCGGTTGTATCATATGAAATAGTTAAACTGTGGTCATTGCCCTAATCTCATCTCAACCTTGAGATTGCTTAACAAATCAAAACAGATTATTCGCTCGTACATACCATTTCATGACGACCTAAGTATAATATATGTACATTGAATTTGCTCAACGAATACATACATGTATCTTACCACGTCTATCAATATAATAATTTTACTACACATAACTTCTCTAGCTTGAGTTTGCTCAAAAACTACAGTATACAAGTACTTTATTACTATATAAATGGTAAATGATAAAACATATACGATTCATAATCTTTAGTACATTTATTCGAATGAGATCAATTTATAGGATAATGCATTTTCTTATGAAATACCATTGTGATTCAAATGTCATACACAACTGAAATCATGATATACGTCTTATACATATGTATTTATTACTTAAACCCAAGTTGATTTTCTTAAAGTTTCGCTCTATTTATTTAAATCATATTTAAATTAATTTTAATTTTATTAATTGAACCATATTTAATTAATTTGATTAATTATTTAATTAATACTTCAATTAGTTTAATTTAAATTTCAAATGTTCAATTACATTTTTCTAAAAAGATTAAAATGAATATTGACTATAACATTATAGTAATGGTATATATATACACCATTTTAAATGTATACTGTTTATTAATTAAAATTTAGTTAATTTAACCAATTAAATTTTTTAATTTTAATAAAATTTATTAGTTAGGAAATTTTTGCCATTATCTACCTTAAAATTTTTAAGATAAACACACATATATTATTATGTATTATTTAATTAATTCACTTTTCATTAATCAAATTAATTAAATAATTAAAACAAAATTTCAAAAATAATTTACTAATTTTAATTTTGAAAAATATTTTATGACATTAATAAATTTATTTTTATATTTTAAATCTAACCATTATATTTTAATTTTCAAAACAGATTTGAAAAATTAGCCCAAGGCACAAAAACAATGTGGACCTTTTGTATTTCGGGATAACCATTGGGCTTAATACATATTTAAGGCCAGGCTAATAGCCATGTACGGCAAACTAAATTATTATCCAGACCCAACCTTAGACATGACCTTTTTAGACATCATAACAAATGAATAAGCTTTAACCATGTAGCCCTAATATTGCTAATTTAAACATCATAGGCTATTCGGCTCTTATACTATTAAAGGAACCGGGTCAGGTTGTAGTGGGTAAAATGAGTGAATTTTAAAAACTTTTGCATTTTTGGACCTTTGTTGGCCTATGAAGTCTATCAAATTTTAGATCCTATCTAAAATTGTTTTGAAATAAAATCTTTTATTAGATTTATTTTTAAAAAAGTTTTTTAATTCAAATTAAGTATATTATTATCAACATATCACACTCACTCATATGTGTACAATGTATATGCAACATTTGAATGGTGTACATGTTTAAATGTGTACATTTATAGGTGTCGGGATATACACCACAACAGCCATATCCTCCCTTTATCTGAATCTTTGTTCTCTCTAGTCATTATTTAATATATATATATATATATATATATATATAATAGTTGATTTTGGAAATTTAATAAAATGATAACTGTGTATATTTTTAATTAAAGAAAATTTTAACTAGTAAAATGTATCTGTATATATTTTGGAATTATAATTTATATCTTACAAAATGTAGTTCGACTTGGAAAGATTCGAAATCAAATCTATAATTTTTTAAAATATCCCTTTGAATTTGAATTATATATGTGTGTATGTATTCATATATTTATATTTATTCTGAAATTACTTATAAATTAATAATTTATGGAAATTGATTATAATTTTTTATTTTAAACCCAAAAATAACATGTTGACAAAATAATATTTAAATACTCAATAAAAAGAATATACATATATTTATGCATTTGAAATGTTATAAAATTATTTTAGATAATTAAAAATAGTTTTACAATTTAAAACTCATTAATTATTTAAATTAAATAGTATTGCCGATTTTTTTATTATAACGATGTCGTAATTGTTTTTTTAAAATTCAATTGTAATATATAACACTCTTAAAACATTAGAAATGGTATTAAAGAGCAATCTGCATGAGTTACGTGAACTAATCATAAAAGCAAGCTAACAACATAAAGTGATAAAGAGGTGAATTGACATATCACTGCATAAAACAATCATATTGACCTAAAAAAGCAAGGAAACAAAATTGCTTAAAGTTGATAGTATTAAACACCATACACAATAGTTTAGATGACATTAAAGAGGAAGGAGACAAATAACAATTTATACTTAGATTAAATGAACTTGCAATACATTTCAATTTCTATACATAACATGTGATTAAAAGTTGAGATGACCTAACACTGCACAAAATAATGATATTGACCTAACAAGGCAAGAGAAAAAATTGCTTAAAGATATAAGACTATACATTGCACGAAAAATTTGAAAATGACATTAAAAAGCGAAAAGACAAATGACTTTTGGTGCTTTAATTGAGTAGAATTAGACACTTGTCTAACCTAGTTGCTTCAGATTCTCTATATATGTGATGTATAATGTATCATATATATTCTTCATCCTAAAGAATATCTTTCTCTTTTAAACAAAATAGCAAAATAATGGCAACCCAAATGATTGCTATATCCTATAAATGAACTTGTACAACAATAGTATAACAAACTTTAGCGTGTTACTATCGCACAATGAAGCTTCAAATGTTCCACCATTACAATTCCTTACTCCATAGTAAAGTCGGTTAATTAATCAAATGAACTTTACACAAATTTAGTTATCTTCCTAGTCAAATGCCTATGAACCCGAACATGCCGAGCTACTCCTAGTGACAAGGGGGAAAGACAAGAAACCTAGAGTTTAGAATAAAAGAAAAACCCAAGGATCCTCGAACCAATGGTTCTATCGAAGCAAATAGTGATAATGGGAAAACAGAAACATGAAGACCACATGACTATAAGGTTTTGACCAATACATGGGTTGATGCATACAAAGTTCCTAGGGGACATTCTAAAGGGATATTTTTCTATACAAAAATAAATGAGAACTACAACTCAGATCTGGAATTTCAATCAAAACGTTCATTTGAAAGAACAAAGATAACATGGTGTACGTTGAATAATATATGCACAAAAAACAAAGGTATAATAACCCCAAGAAGAGATAAGCTAAGAAGTAGACAACTGTTTAGAGGCTTGAAAGATGATTATGATAAAATATATCGTGATACTTATAATATCGATTTCAAAGCTCGTAAAGGATTTAAAATTCTTCATTCGAGGCCTTATTGGTCAACTCTCAACGACGAAATTGTCAGCCAAGGTGACACCAAGTAAGTTAATTTTAGAAATGTATTTTCAAGGATATCAATTGATTCATCTTCTGGCCAGTCCAATATTTCTCGATGTCAATAGACGCTGAGGGGAATAATAACAATCCAACGACTTCTACTTTAGGAATGTTATATAGTAGGATTGCAAGTCATCTTGAAGGACTAAAATCAAGTAAGAAATGATTGTTGAGAAACATAATAGCAAGCGACTGGGTAGTGGCTAGTCACAAGTAACTATACTACTCAGTGATATTTCAATTGCTTCTTCTTAAAAAAGAGAGGAACATTTGAGGTTGAAAAAGAAAAAGTTTAAGATCTTAAAAGCGCAGTTTCAGAAAGGTACATATAGAATTAGATATCTCGAGGGAAGAACTAAACTGAAAAAGACCCGTGAAAGACATTTACGGGATAAAAAAGGGAAATAATATTCACGGAATGTGTTTTTCGTGAGGACGTGTTAGAGCACATTTTGGTAAGAAAACATAGCATTTTAAGGGCTCAATTAAAAATGCACCAAAATGAAAAGGGAAATTCTAAAATTTAGAAGAATTGCTATGATGGAATGTGTATGGTTTAGTATTTACGTATTTTCTTATTTCAGTTTATACTAATTTGCTTAAATTGTACATAATGCATTGTGTTTTATCAAATGTGTTAAATTTGGATGATTCCAATATTTGTTAAGGAAGAAAGAAATTGATTAATTGATTCATTCAAATCAATTAATCTGGCTGGTATATGGAAGGATATTTTGAAGGAAACTAATTGATTAGTCAATCAATTAATTAGTCAATATATTTGCTATATGAAAAAATAAATGATTAGGCATGGAGAATAAATCAATCAAAGGAAAGATATGGAAACCAAGATTACACCATCTATTTATACTAAAATCAGATCATGCAATTTGGAAAGATACTTGGGTAATCAGGAAATTGATTTTCTTTATCTCCAAGCGACCCTTCATTATCAAGTCTATTTAAATGAAGGAATTTCATCTTCATATGCAAGTGAGCGTGTGTGAGTATCCACCACTATTCTTCCATCTTTTTGTACTCTTTTCTTTGGTGAAATAAAATAAGCTTTTGGGTCTTCATGGACGTAGGATATTCATATCCGAACCACGTTAAATCATTTACGTCTCTTATTTCTGCTATTGTTTCTGTGAGACTGCATAATTGATTTTTTTTTAAAGTTCCATTGGTAATAAATAGACAATACTAGATCTTGTTCACATAATTGGCTTCCGCTCAAATTAAAACAAATTTCACTACAGTTTGGTATCAGAGCTAGTGTTATTGTTTCTGTTTGGATATTAATGGCTACTTCTTGTAAGTCCATTGGTAGTTCTAGTGTAATTATGGAGTAACACGTTTTGACGGAAAAGGAAATTTTGGTACTTGGAAGATGAAGATGGAGGCTGTATTAAAGAAGGAGAAGACCTATAAGATTGTTTCTACGCCTGAGAAATTGAAAGGTATTGATGCAGCTTATTTGAAAGAGATGGAAGATGAAGCTCTCACAACAATTCAGTTGAGCCTTTCAGATGAAGTACTTAGAGAATTCTCTTCGAAGGAGATGCATATCAAGACAAGTCTCTCACTAATCGGATTATTCTTCAGCAACAATTCTATTCGTTCAAGATGAAGCCTGGAGCTGATCTCATGGAGCATGCAGATGCTTTGACGACTTTGATTATGAACCTGAAGGCAGTGTAAGTTGATATTACCGATAAGGCTCAAGCTGTGATCCTCTTATATTCTTTGCCTAAGGAGTGTACTGCTTTTGGTATTTCCATGATTTATGGCCGTGGTAAAATTAGCATGTCTGATGTAAAGGTCGGTCTTCATAATGAAATATTAAGAGGTAGATTGGCGAGCACTAGCTTGGATAGTGATACCGAAGGCTTATCGATTCAGAGAGGTAGAGGCCAAAGCAGGATGAAGAAAGGTGGAGGACGGAATTCTTCACGTCTCAGTCTAGGGGGCCAAAGAATTTGACTTGTCGTTATTGTAAGAAACCTAGACACTTCATAGCACAGTGTCCCAAGCTTGAAGGTAGAAGAAAAGATGCAAATCAAGCTTCAGCTTCTACAGTAGAGAAATCAGATATAGAAAGTGACACCGATGTATTTATAGCTTCTGGCTCTTCTAGGAAGTGCAACTTATGGCTGATTGATTCTGGCGCATCCTATCATATGACATCAAATAGGAACTGCTTTTTTACTTATCGTGAAATTAATGGAGGAGAAGTTCTGATGGGTAATGATGCTTCTTGCGGTATGCTTGGTGTTAGTAGCGTGATGATTAGGATGTTTGATGGTGTTATTCGTACGATCACCGATGTTAGACAATTACCTGATTTGAGGAGGAGCTTGGTTTCTATTGGGGGATTGATTAGACTTGGCTTGAAGATTGTGGTGGAAGGAGAAAAAATGAAGATATCAAAGGATTACATGATTGATATGAGAGGTATGAGGGCAGAAAATCTTTATCTATTAAAGGGCACTACTGTAATTGGTGAATCGGCTTTTGTTACATCGGTTGGTTCAAATTCTTCCAAATTATGGCATTTATGGATGTGTCACATCGGTAAGCGCGACATGGATGAGTTGAGAAAACAAGGATTTATTGATGGAGTTCATCATTCAAAACTTGGTTTTTGTGAAGAGTGTGTTCTTGAAAAGCAGACGAAGATTTCTTTTGGTATAGGAGAGCATAAAGCAAAAGCTGTCTTGGAGTATGTTCATACAGATGTCTAGGGTCCCTCCCTTTGTCAGTCTTTAGGTGGAGCCAGGTATTTTGTTTCATTTATAGATGATTTCTCTCGTAAAGTATGGGTATAATTTCTTTAGTCAAAGAGTAAAACCTTTGCCACGTTTCGAAAGTGGAAATCAATGCTTGAGAAGTAGTCAGGGAAGAAATTGAAAGTTCTTCGTTCAGATAATGGCGGTGAATTTGTATCACAGGAATTCATCGATTATTGTGAGTCTGAAGGCATTAAGAGGCATTACACCACACAAGGTGACCACCAGTCTAATGGAGTTGCTGAAAGAATGAATCAGACATTATTGGAGAGAACAAGATGCCTCAAACTGACTGCTAGATTGAAGAAGGGATTTTGGGCTGAAGCTTTATCTATGGCGGCTTTCCTCATCAACCGCGCACCTTCTACTGCCATAGATATGAAGATCCCTGAAGAAGTATGGAAAGGAGAGCATGTTAGCTATTCATTTCTTGGAATGTTTGGTTGACCAGCTTACGTGCATGAGAGTAAAGGGAAGTTAGAACCTAGAGCTCGAAAGTGTATTTTTCTAGGTTATAGGAGAGGAGTGAAGAGATGTCGTGGTGTCCTATTAGAAAGAAGATCATTATGAGCAGACATGTGACTTTTGATGAGAAGGCTATGTTGAAGGTGGAGTCTTCCTTATCGAATGACAATGAGAGGACATGTGGAGAATACCAGACACAAAGCAAGTCATCTGTTGATTCTTTCCATAGACGTTTAAATGGTGTTTCCGATGGCACCGTGGTTGACGACGATAATATCAATATTGGTACAAAGGATCAAACTCAAGGTGGATCTCATTCAGTATCTAGGCCCATTAGATAAAGAAAAAAAACTAAGTGGCTTGATGAGTTTGTTGGATTGAGCATCGAAGATATTAACTTCGATGATATGGCAACATATGCTTTGAATGTTGTCCATGATGAGCCCTATGATTATAGAGAAGCTATCGCATCAGTTAACAGTTCCAGTTGGTTAGTTGCTATGGAGGAGGAGATTGAATCATTGCGGAGCAATCATATTAGGGATATGGTGTCTCTTCCCACCGACAAGAGAGCTATTGGATGCAAGTGGATCTATAGAGTGAAAGACGGTGAAAATGGTAATCTCAGATATAAGGCAAGATTAGTTGCAAAGGGGTATGTTCTGAAGAAGGGGGTAGAGTATCATGATATCTTTCTCCAGTGGTTAGACATACTTCTATTTGTATTCTTTTGGCATTGGTTGCTCATTATGATATGGAATTAGAGCAACTAGATGTCAAAACTGCATTCTTGCATGGTGATCTGGATGGGGATATTTATTTAAAGCAGTCGGAAAGGTTCATTGATAGTAGCAGACCAGACTATGTTTGCAAACTCAACAAATTTCTATATGGACTGAAGCAGTCTCCTAGACTATGGTATAAGAGGTTTGATAAGTTTATGCTTTCACAGGAATACTTCAGAAGTTTCAAAGACCAGTGTGTTTATTTTAGAAGATGTGATGGCGATATGATTTATTTGTTATTTTATGTTGATGATATGCCGATTGCATCTCGAAGTATGGTCAAAATTAAGGAGTTGAAAGCGGAGCTCAATAGAGAGTTTGACATTAAGGATTTGAGAAAGGCACAAAGAATATTGGGTATGGAGATAAGCAGGGATAGAAAGTGGAGAGAGTTAAGCCTCATTCAAGCGCACTACATCAAGAAGGTCCTCGCTCGATTTGGAATGAAAAAAGCCAAAACGGTTGGCACTCCATTAGGCTCTCATTTTAAGTTGTCAAAAGACGTATCACCCTCATCGGAAGAAGACAAGAGGTATATGGCTGATATACCTTATTCTAGTGATGTTGGTACTCTTTTATATGCGATGGTGGGCACAAGACCAGATTTGGCCCATGCAGTGGGTGTTGTGAGTCGATATATGTCTAACCCAGGCAAAGAGCATTGGCAAGCTGTAAAGTGGATTCATAGATATCTTCGAGGCACTCTTCGGCGGGATTGTTATAAGGTGGAGTGGATGGTGACATCTTTCTTAGAGGATACTGTGATTCTGATTATGCTGGGGATAGAGGTGCTAGGAAGTCAGTGTCGGGCTATGTTTTTACAATTGGCATAGGCTTGATTTCATGGAGATCAAAGTTGCAATCTATCATACCTTTATCGACTACCGAAGCAGAGTTGATATCGATTGTGGAAGCAACAAAAGAAGGATTATACTTACTTCAGTTGTTGGATGATCTTTCAATGGTGCAGCGAATAGTAGAGCTATTTTCAGACAGTCAGAGTGCGATTCATCTTGTAGAGAATCAAGCTTGTAGTCCACAAACGAAGCACGTTGATGTTAAAGGTTTCTTTCTTATGCTAAGGAAGAACGAAGCAAGATCAAATTATTGAAAGTGAGTACTTTGGATAATCCTTCAGATATGATGACAAAGTAACTTCCAAAGGACAAGTTTGAGCATTGCTTAAACTTGATCAATTTGATACCTGTTACTTGAGCACCATGGGGCGTTAGACCAAACAACTTATATGTCGATTGCTTGATGATAAGGTGATGAAGAAAGATTGTTATATTTGAATCAAGGTAGAGTGTTAAATTTGGATGGTTCAAATATTTGTTAAGGAGGAAAGAAATTAATTAATTGATTCATTCAAATCAATTAATTTGCCTGGTATATGGAAGGATATTTTGAAGGAAACTAATTAGTTAGTCAATCAATTAATTAGTCAATATATTTGTTGTATGAAGAAACAAATGATTAGGTATGGAGAATAAATCAATCAAAGGAAAGATATGGAAACCAAGATTACGTCATCGATTTGTACTAAAATCAGATCATGCAATTTGAAAAGATATTTAGATAATCAGGAAATTGATTTTCTTAATCTCCAAGCAACCCTTTATTATCAAGTCTATTTAAATGAAGGAATTTCATCTTCATATGCAAGTGAGTGTGTGATAGTATCCACCATTATGCTTCCCTCTCTTTTATACTATTTTCTTTAGTAAAATAAAAGAAATTGTTGGGTCTCCGTGGACATAGGATATTCATATTCGAACCACGCTAAATCTTCTGTGTATCTTATTTCGCTATTGTTTCTGTGTGACTGCATAATTGAATTTTTTTTTAAAGTTCCATTGGTATCTAAATAGACAATACTAGATCCTGATTAAATAATTCGCTTCCGCTCAAATTAAAACAAATTTCACTACAAAATGATTCAATGTTTTTTTTTTCTGTTGAGTATTAGTGAAAATTCACAAAAATATATAATTTTATTGAGGTAAAACATTTAACTGGGTAATGAAAACCAATTAAGCGTTTAAACGGTCTTCCGTAACCTTTTCTCTAAGCGGTTTTCAGACAAAAAAATAAGGGTGAATTATCATTTTTTTTTTCCTCCACTCCCCACGCTCAAACGGATGTCGTTAGAGCACGAGGAATTGAAAAAAAAAGGGTAGTCACCCAATTTTTTTATCGAATTGGAGCTTGATGCTCTTACTCTGTGATAAACTTGATGACAAACTAGGTGCAGCGCATAACCTATCTCCACAAAACCCAGCTACAAAATAAAATATATAATTCCAATGCATTATCGTGTAGTGACCACTAACCTCAAAAGGAGATCGTTCAAGTAGAAGTTGCTAATAAAGAGTACAATGGAAGAGCATAGTCAACCTTATCACATCACTGATATTAATACAAGTGTTGACAAGCTTTAGCAAATCCTCTGATTATAATACAGGTGGTAACATGAGAGGTTAAAAATTAATCAAGTACAGAAATGGCATATGATGTCATTGATTACGATGAATTTAAGGTCGATTGCCCTTAGTTATTATCAATTTTTTTTTTTTTTCGTTTTTTCGTTTTTTTTTTGTTTGATAGATCGATGATGTAGAGAAACTTTGAAACCGACAATATGGAAGTGGAACACTTACAAAGTTAATTATGTCGCCACACAAATATAGGAATCACCTATATGTTGAGTGTCTATATATAGCATGTTATCCTTACTTTAAATTCATCTCTTAAGCAAAAATAGCAATGACAAACGAAGGCGATCAAAATGCAGTTGGTTGGGCTGTGAGAGATGGTGCTTCTCTTACTTTTTCTCCATTTACCTTTACAAGAAGGTATAATATATGTATCAATGCATATAACATGATATGTGCAATATTAACAACTGTCATTACAAAAAATCTATGATCAATACAGAGGCAATGGTGCATTTGATGTCACAGTGAGAATTTTATATTGCGGGATATGCCACACTGATCTACACTACGCCAAAAACGACCATGGATTCACCGTTTATCCTCTTGTTCCTGGGTACCACAGCTCATTTATACCTTGAAAAATGTTATAATATGATGATCAAAATGCTGTCTTTTACAGGCATGAGATAACAGGAGAGGTAACCAAAGTAGGAACAGAAGTCACAAAATTCAAAGTTGGAGACAGAGTAGGAGTTGGCTGTCTAGCACAAACATGCCGTAAATGCGACAACTGCAAAGCGGGTCATGAAAACTACTGCCCGAAACCCGTTTACACATACAGCAGCATTGATTACAATGGATCAGTTACTTATGGTGGCTACTCAAACAAAATCATAGTAGACGAGTATTACGTTTTGAAAATTCCTGATAGCCTGTCGTTAGATACTGCTGCTCCGTTACTGTGTGCAGGAATTACTGTGTACAGTCCAATGCAATACTTTGGTCTGAATAAACCTGGATTTCGCATAGGTGTAGTTGGCCTTGGTGGACTTGGTCATATCGCAGTTAAGTTTGGAAAGGCGTTTGGGATGGAAGTTACAGTTATTAGTACATCGCCTTATAAGAAAAGGGAGGCCGTTGAACTGTTAGGGGCAGATACATTCTTGATCAGCCATGATGAAACCATGATGAAGGTCTGGAATATCTGTCAAATTATGTATTATAACATAAATTTTGATGACAGAGATATGATACGAGTTTAAACTTAATAGGCTGCAGCTGGTAGCATGGATGGTATAATTGATACAGTATCTGCAGCACATTCTGTCGCGCCTTTGATAGATTTGCTGAAAACAAATGGAAAACTTGTCATAGTGGGTGTTGCACCCGAACCGCTATCTGTTCCTTCAATACCACTACTTGTTGGTAGGTTATTCATGATATGTGATTGTTCATTATGTTAAAAACATGCATATTGCTTAATTCACTAGTATACAAAAACAGGAAGGAAGCTTGTAGGAGGCAGCAACATAGGAGGCATAAAAGAGACGCAAGAGATGATAAATTTTGCTGCACAGCACAATATATGTGCAGAAATAGAGGTCATACCGATGAGTTATATAAACACTGCAATGGAGCGACTGGTGAAAGGAGATGTCAGATACAGATTTGTTATCGATATTGGGAATACTTTGAATCCTTAGGAAAGAAAATTGTCAGGTGACTAAATAAATTACAAGTAAAATAAATGTTTTGTTGCAACTTCAAACTCTTTTAATTCAGGAAAAGTTTCATCAAAAGATTTACTGAACATCATAAACAACATTCATTATTAGTTAAGTGGTAAAATTATCATTTCATTAATTAACTGCAAGTCACATTCACCAAACTATTAGAAACACAATCTTTTCCTACAACTTGCTTGAGGAATCAACATCTGAAAGTAATAAGCAGAAAAATCTTTGACGATGTCATCGACCAAATCACTGTATATGCCTCTCTCGATCCCGAACGCAACTATAGCAAATTCCTTGCTTAGTTCCCTAGTTCCTTTTGTGCAAATTTCGGTTACAGTCTCCACCATTTCTTTGCTTCTCTCGAATTTATTCTGTGAGCTTTGGGAGTCTGTTTTTCGTTTTACCCAAGTATATTCTTCTAGTTGATAATCGTTTTCATTCCGCTTCTGCATTGTTCTTTGTAGTTTATCGGTTGGAGTAGTTTGGTGAAAGATGGACTGATTACTTTCCTTTGTAGTTTCATACTTTATTTTTTCACAGTTTCCTGTATTGCTTATTAGAATAAGTAAATTAACGCAGAACATATTAATTAAATGCAAAGTTTCAATGCTAGAACGAAGAACTAGCCTGAAGTAAATTGTGCAGAAAAACTTGGATCTTGGCCTTTTAATATGGTAGTTGCATCTGATAATTCTATTTGCTTAGCTGCATATAAAATTACACCAAAAAAAATATAAATGAAACTATCCAATTCAAGAAGCAAGATGCAAAGAGTTGGAACTTACAACGCGAATTGCAAATACATAACCCATATGTAAGTTAGCATCAAATGTACATTATTCAAGATTTACTTATGAAGCTTGGTTCCTGCTTTAAATATATTCCATTTAACACACAGCAGGCCACTGGCAGAGATTTACTGTTATGATTAGCATTTTCAGTGTTTTTTTTTCTAATCGGATTACCTTGTAAAACAAAAACTTCAACAAAACTCCATATATGAACATACCGGTCATTGATTTACTCAATGGACAAGTCGGGGATGAAATGGCATGATCAAGAACCGAAACAGGACTAGGCTGCTCCACACTCTTAGCACTGTCAAAACTGGACTCACATTCCTTCTCTAACTCCGCATAATCCTCAGTCAGTTTTCCAACTAACATCACTTCATCTCTTCTTTTATTGGCTTCACTAACAGCATCTATTATCTTTTTCAAAGACTTTAGATCCGAATCACATTTCTCCAATGCATTAAGCAGCTTTCTTCTCTTCTGATCCGACACATTATTATTAATCTCAGATGAACTGACTTGAATTTCATCGAGCCCCATTAGTTTCACTATTAATGGAGTTGGACGGCGTGGGCTTTCTAAAGAGGGTTCAACTGAGCTTGATCTTCTTATTTCCGAAGGCAGCGTTGGGCTACGTTGTACCTCACTTGAGTGACGCTTAATTTCTTTGTTTCCACTTAATGTTTTCTCCTGTACACAACTCGATTTCTGAGTTTGATGTATTGGTGGTTTTTCCTTTGTTGCGGCAGTATTCGTTTTCTTTCTTCTTTCCACTGTGCATAGCAAATAAGTTCAATGCATCAAAAACATAAAATTGAAAAGAAAATTTATGAAGAATGAACATAACCGACCTGAAGATAAACGTTTGCGAGAGTTATTATGAGTGTGGCGAGAAAGGAAATGAAATATGCCAGACATGCACCCGATACTACTCTGTTTGGCATTGCTGGAATTTACAGACATCGGCATTTGTATGCCATTCTCTCTGCTTGATGATGAAGTTTTCATCATCTTCTTCTGTTTCTTTCTATTTTTGGTCTCCATTGAATTAGTAAACAAACTCTTTTTTTTAGTAGCTAACAGCAGTACTGCTGGTGCTGTAAAATAAAGGGGGCAGGTAATGTGAATAAAGAAAATGAGTATGAAACTATGAATGAAAGTAAAAGAAAATACAGTGCAGGTGACCGTTTCTTCTCACGACTGATCCACATGTGACCAACGTGTGTAAAATAGAAGGATATTTTGATAAAACAAAACTATACGTTTGGGTAAACAAGAAAAAACGCTAATTTTGATTATTTTTTCATTAAAAAAACGATGTGCACCATTGTTCACTGATCAGTAGAATTTTGTGTAAGATCTCTAATGGCACATACGCATGTAATGGAATATATGGATTCCATTTCATTTTTACATTTCTCAATTGAAATTGCATGAGATATATTCATAATGTGTACGATGAAAATATTACAAAAATATTACAAACACGAAAGAATATACAATAAAATATATACCCAAACTGCAAAGATTGTGTACGTAATTTGGAAGCGAAAAAAATAAGTTTTGTAAAAAAAATGTAATGGCAGATCTTATGAAAATTCAAGATAATCCTATATTTGATAATCTTGATCAGATTGGAGTCTTTTCTTCATCTCCATCTCTCCTTCCTCCATTATCAATCTCTACCCCCTTTTACTGCAACCTAAACTCAAAGATAAACCCTCCAATCCGAGCAGTGCTGTTGTAAATGTTGATGCTGTTGTAGATGATGATGGGTTTCAGGAAGTTGTATACAACAGGAGAGCAAACAGAAAGAATCCTGCTTCTAATTTTCAGAGAAATATTCCAAGAAAACCAGAAAGTGCTCGGAATTCTTTCTATTCTGGCAAGCCAGATTCAAGAAACAATAATACACGGTCAAGAAATGTATACAGGCAACCGTTGAACTCAAGAAACCAAATTCCCGCTGCCTCAGCCAACATTGACACTGCTCAGAAGATGTAGAAAGCCTCTTCGTGGGCTGATCTTCTCAAGAAATGAGGGTTATACTCTGAATTTGACTTGCATTATGTTGCTGCTATCAACATAAATGATAAGAAATTTGTTACTGTGAAGGAAGACATTGATAAACGTACAGAGAGTAAATGGAGTTATTCTATTATTGCTTATGTATATGGTCATCGTCCTCCATATCATCATTTCATGACTTATATTACTCGAAATTTGAATCCCACGGGAAGCTTCGAGATTTACACTAGAAATAATGGTTTCTTTATAATAAGATTTTCAAAGATTGAAGATTGTGAAAAAACTTTATATGGGGGGCCATATTTCATAAATGGCAAGCTGATTATTCTGAAAAATGGAACAAGAAATTTAATTTTGATAGGGGTCTTCTGTCTTCTATGCCAATATGGATTAGGTTGTCTGAATTAAGCCTAAGATTGTGGGACAAGGATGCATTTAGTGCTATTGCAAGTTTGGTGGGTATGCCACTAAAATTAGATGAACCAACTGCTAAGGAAACGAGACTGAGTTATGCAAGAATTCTTGTTGAAATAAAAGCTGATGCAGAGAAGCTAACATCACAATGTATGATGGTGACAGTATGGTACAAAGAATTGAATATGAGTGGATCCCACCAAGATGCAAATCTTGCAAATGTTTTGGACTTTCAATTGAAAACTGCACTGCCAAAAGAGCATGGAAAGAAAAATGCAGAGAGAATGATTCTACTGTAGAAATTAATGCAGAGAAAATCAGTAATGCAGCAATAGAAAAAACTGTGCAGGAAACTCATGGCAAAATTATGGATGCTAACAACACCTCTCATGCAGTAAATCAAGAAAGTATGCAATGTAAAAACAGTTACCCCCCTCAAAAAACTGATGTAGGAAAAACAGTTCCTTCAAAAGCATTGGTGGAAGATAATCCAAATACTAATGCTTCTGTCCAGGCTAATACTGTAGAAGACATAATGAATGTAGAACAAATCTCTGCTGACTTAAATTTTGCAGAGCTAATTGAACCTCCAAAGAACGCTGACTTATCATTCCTCTCTGATTCTTTCTCTCCAATTAAGAAGAAGTCCTTATCCAGGAAAGCAATTCAAACAGCAGTGAATGCTGTTTCATCTTTATCTGCAGATAAAAAGAAAAGTAGAAAGAAAGCTTGAACTAGAATTAAAAGCCTTAATGACATCACATCTGCAGAACAAGTAGAAGATGGTATAGACAAAGAATTCAGAGAAAAATACATTTCAAAAAATGACAAATGGGAAAAGCTTCTAAAAGTCAAAAGTGACTCTGCATACAAAAAAAAAGGGAAGGAAGTTGGAAGTGAAAAAGGATGATGATAGCTATTGTGATTCACTGTAGCTAACCACATATCCTTTGTGTATCCTTATTTTATAATCTTTATATTTTTTTATTATGTCTATAATCTCATGGAATGTTAGAGGTCTCAATTCCTCAGTTAGAAAATTAGATGTTTCTAATTTACTTGTGTCTGAAAAACCTAGCATTATAGGTCTGTTAGAGCATAAATTAGATAATGATAAGATTACTGACTATCATACTAGGCATCTCCCTAATTGGAGAAGTATAAATAATAACCAAAAGGGGGGCAATGGTAGAATTCTTGTCTTATGGGATGATAATATCTGGAGTTTAAATAACTACATTTTAAATCTTCAATATATCCACTGCTTATTTTCTAATAAAGGTGGGTTTGTTTTGAATATTTCTTTTATATATGCATCAAACTTTGAAAGTGAAAGGTCTGATTTATGGAATCATATTGAGAATTTAAATGGGAAATATCACATCCTTGGATCATAATGGGTGATTTTAATGCAATCATGCATTCATATGATAAGAGAGGAGGTGTTCCAGTTCCTTTTAGTAAACTAGAATATATTAATAAAATTTTTCTAAGAACTGGTATCATTGAAGCTAATATTGTTGGTAACAAATACACTTGGAGGTCTGGTAAATTTAGAAACATACACTGCAAACTTGATAGAATTTTAATAAATCAAAATTTTGCGAATATATTTCCCTATTACAAGTGCTATACTCTCCCACAAGCTACCAGTGATCACACACCTATTCAAATTTTTCTCACTGAAAATAATGATTGCAAAAAAAAAAACATTCCATTTAGATTTATGAATGGGTGGGTATATGATGATAATTATAGAAATGTTATCACCAAATGCTTGTCATTTAAAATTCATGGCACTGCTCAATATAAATTTTATAAATTTTTGCAAATTGCCAAAGGCCATATAAAAAACTGGAACAATAGTAGAAATAAAAATGAGCTTAAAAATATCAAAATGTTATAAACAAATAAGAATATGTTTTAAAGAAACAAGAGAAGAAGCCATTAGAGTAAAAGAATGGAGATATTTTATTCATTCAGAGATTGGTTATATCAGATTGATTCATACAATTACATTACACAGGCTCCTTTATATATAGGCATTGGAGCATGAGATGGAACATATTCCATGATGTGGGACTAATAGAAAAACACAAAAGCATATTCACTTATATATTTACATATATTATAACACTCCCCCTTGAATATGCGTCTTCAAAATCTTGAATGCTCGGATAATTTGAAAATTTCTGTTTCGAAACGTGTATGATGATTGCTCCCCCTCATTATTATCTTGCTTGCATTTATCGATTCAATCGATATAGATTTGCCTCATTAAAAACCTCTATTGGAAAAACCCAGTCGGAAAAAACCTTGAACGAGGAAAAGAGTGCAACTTGTGAAATCATAAATATCATACTAAAAATGATATTTCTTATAAGAGTTTGATACTTCAGGATCAAAATAATGCCTCATTAAAACCTTACTAAGAAAAACCCAATGGGAAAAATCTTAGTGAAGGAAAAAGAGTACAATGACATATTTTATTTTCTTATTTCTTTAAATAAAGCTTAATACTTCTGGATCAAACTAATGCCTCATTAAAACCTTACAAAGGAAAACCCAATGGGAAAAACCTTAGTCAAGAATAAAAATATAATTTAACTTAAATAACATATTTGAGATGTTATTTCTTGAAAAGACGTTTGATTCTTCTAGATCAAGATAATGCCTCATTAAAATCTTAATAAGAAAAACCCAGTGGGAAAAATCTTAAATAAGGAAAAAGAGTACATTATAGCTTATTTCAAATGTTACAGGGAGTTGATACTTCTGGATCAAGATAATGCCTCGTTAAAACCTTACTAATAAAACCCGGTGGGAAAAATCTTAGTTATGGAAAAAGAGTGCATTATAAAATACTTATGGATGCTCCCCCTGATTTAAAATTTTCCTCTGAATTCATATTCGTCTTTCGATAACTCAAATTGGTTATAGATACTTCTGGATCTATAAATATGAATCTCATTAATAATACAATTTATTAATAGTTTCCTTCGATACAATCAAATTTTCTAAGATTGTTTCTTCCAAATATGGTTTGCATTTTATGCATTTGTATGCTACTTTTATGAAACACACTTCATGTGCTTTCATTAAATTTTTTTTTATTTTTTTTTTTGCTTCAAATTAGTTTTGTGCATTGCAACTATACATCTTTCATGAATATTAAAATTTTTATTACAACATTACTAGAAAGCAGGAAGTAATCTACTCATCTTGATGTATCAAGATTTTCATTACAACAATACTTAGAAGAAATTTGTAATCTACACTTCATGTCTTTTTCATTCTTTATAACTACAAAAGTTACATATATTCTTCAGGAATTTGTATACTTTAATAAGTATTTGCATATTGCAACTACCACTTCAATGGATATTAAGAGCTTCATTACAACGATACTTAAAAATAGGTTGAAATTTACTCTCCTTGTTCTTTGCATTCTTTATAACAATGAAAGTTATTTTTATTCTTCAGGAATTTATATACTTTCATTGTTTAATATGATTTTAAACCACATTTATACCTTCAGGGTATATTAAGCATTTCAAGTACTTTCGGTACTTTGTGGACTATATGTCCATATTTCTCTACTATTAAAGGATTCATGATGGCCAGTCATGTTTTCCCCTAATTCAAAATTCTTAATCCATTTATAAATATAAGCGCTTTATTATTTACAAATTTATCATCGATGATTATTTCTTGTCAGTTCTAGACATGATTTATTGAGATCTCTTTAATTATCATGTTTTAGGTACCTAACCCACTTCTAGGGTTATTTGAGAATCATGTCATGGATCTCTTTCAGAGCATCCTTATGTATTTCTTCAAGAACACTCACCTCCTTTATTTGGCATCTTTATCACTTACTCCAAAAATATTTTGAACTGACTTTTGAACCATATTTCAAATGTGGTTTACAAATTTTGATCCTTCAGGGATTCAAATCAATATTGGAGAAAGCCTACTAGGGATATTACTGATAATTTATTCAAGTTACTTAATATTTTGCATCATTGTATATTTTAACAAATATTTAACATTGATGATCAAAATGAGCTTGTATCCCTTTATCCTCCCCCTCAATGTTGACAAACATTGTCACATTAAATAATAATCATCTTTGGATTCTCATTTTGATCCACTATGATATTGCTACTAGCAAATACACCATACATATTAATAATAGGAGGATAATTCTTTTATTCATTGATAAGATGCATTCAATTGATATTGATTATTAGAGTTTGTTCTCATTCAGTGATCTAAGCTATTGGAGGAATTTACTTATTGTGTAGATCTTTTGAATACATACATGACTTCAGGTCATTCAACATTTATGTTGGTTGAATTTTAAATCACTAAATAATATCTATGCATAATCACTAAATAATAGCTTATCAAAAACTTCAGGTTGTTAGCTAAATATTTACATATATGGATGTATATGTGCGTCCACGTATCACATGTATATTGTAAAATTTTCATATTCTTTCTCATTTGAATTAGTGATTTTTGGAACAAACTATTACAAGGATCAAAACTATTAATTTCTATTTATAAATCAATGTCAATGCAAACCTGTCAAAACCGCATGATAATGTTCAAAACGTTTGGTTTGAAACCATATCGAACTTCTGGTTCGAACAAAATATAACACAACTTCAAGTTGTTAAGTTTTATTCCTCAATTATATCTCAAATATCAGTTTTGAACACTAAGTATGATTACTTATCAAGGAGTAATTTTTAATTGCATATAGACATTTCTACACATCTCTATTGAGAGTTCTGTAAAAAAAAAATTACAGCAAAAATAATAATAGTATCTTCTAGATGCTTGGAATGTTACAGATACATATTTCCTCTTAGCTCTCAAACTTTTAGGATCTAATCCAAGCTAAATTAGGATCCTTTATAATCAAATTTATGTACACTTATTTGGTTTAATAAAATTACCAAATATATGAATAAACCTCTTCTAGAGATATGTTATCATTTTCAAATTTATAAATCTCTTCTAGAGATATATTAGTATCACCACTTCTGGAGTGAACTTTCTCTTCTAGATATATATATATATATATATATATATATAATTATAAATAAACATCTCCTCTAGAGAGTTCAGTAAAATAGATACATTTACAACATAAATAAGAGTATCTTCTGGACCCTTGAAATGTTATAAAAATAAGAAATTATAATGGTTGCACATACCGATTTGTTCAAGACCGTATTTATATAGCTTTAGTGAAAATTATGATATGACATATAGATTATCTCTTCAGGAGCATATCTAAAGATATTTCTTCAAGAATAGTTATGCATATAATATTTGATTCATCGTAAGTTCTGAAAAGTAAAAGGTTACATATCACTATTTGTCTAATGGAGCTACAGGTCCATGACAATAGACGATTGAATTTTAGATAATTTATTATCACATTTGACAATATTTTATAGGCAATTCTTTTATAGTGCTATACGATGATATAATATCACTTCTGGGGATATTTCGTAAACACCGCTTCTAGAGTGGTACATATCACTTCTAAAGATACTTTATATGCATTGTTTTTTTGGATGTCATCAATAATCATTATCTTTTTCTACATAATTGACATAATTCTACAACATCTCTTCTAGGATGTTTGGATTTTGAAATATAAAAATCATAATACATCTCTTCAAGAGTATGTCATATGGATTATCTCTTCTGGAAAATATTAAAATGTACTTCTTCAAATATATAGTTTGGCAAACACACCCAAAGATTATCAAAACTTGGCTTTTACCAACTTCAAACTGATTTATTGAACTGAAATAAAATAAAATCCACATAGCAGACTTCAGGCTGCTATTATTGATCAATTCGACCATATCATTTATTACCGTACTTAGATTTTCATCATTAATGAAGTTTACTTCATCGTCGAAGAAATGATCTAACTTCAGGTTAGTCCTATAACATCTCTTATGGGATGTTAGATTTTGCAATATAAATAAATCTCTAAAACATTGTCAGAAAATCTTTTCATAATTCAAGACTTCAGGTCTTGGACTTTGAGTTATACAACTTCTGGTTAGAAAAAAAATCTTTGCACAACTTCAGGTTGTTCAAACTTTTTTTTTTTTTTTATGATTAAATTTTCTGATCCTCTTTTTTTTTTTTAGTTAGAACTTATGGTTCTTTATTTTGAGGAAACTTGTAATTTACTGATTTATGAAAACTGCAGGTTCTCAATTATTATTTCCTTTTTCCTTTTTTTTTAACAAGGAAACATTGGAAGATGTTAAGCTTATCATGTAAGCTTTTACTAATGTTTCCATTCACTTAATACGATCTTCTAGATACGTATTATATTTATATTTGTTTCTCTTAGAAACAATAAAATATTTCTTCTGGAAATATAAATTGTATATCAAAATAATTTCCAAAGTCTTCATTTAAATCTAAATCAAATCAAAATGTTTTCAAAATGAAAACTTCATTTACCAACCGTGATTGATTTCTCAAATCCATATCCAAACTAAATGCAATCAAATTCAATAAATTTGTTGAAGCAACAATATCAAATTTTGTCAAGTTCAAACTTGCATTCCAAAATAAATGAACTATAAAACATAAAAATAAGCATGATATTGAGATCAACAATATAATATGATCAGAAAAATAGCAACAACAAACAAATTAGATCTGAAATATAATAACCAACAAAATAAGAATTAGATCTCAAAATTTAGATCTATATAAGATATAAAATTATAAGACTAGTATAATAAAATCTAAAAAATAATACAATAGATTTAGATCTGAAGAAGTAGATCTAGAATGGAATGAGATATATAAAAAATAATAATTTGGAAGATTATATCAATCATAATAGAAAAATAACTTACCGTTTTGAGATCTATAATTAGATCTGGAGAAGAATAGATCTGATTTCATAATTGTAGATCGTGCTGATAACGTGTTATAAACAAATAAGAATATGTTTTAAAGAAACAAGAGAAGAAGCCATTAGAGTAAAAGAATGGAGATATTTTATTCATTCAGAGATTGGTTATATCAGATTGATTCATACAATTACATTACACAGGCTCCTTTATATATAGGCATTGGAGCATGAGATGGAACATATTCCATGATGTGAGACTAATAGAAAAACACAAAAGCATATTCACTTATATATTTACATATATTATAACACAAAAATGAATGTGAGATGTTACAGAATGCTCTTGATAATAATTGCTCAGACAGTAACATTACTATCAATTTTTTTCAAGCTCAAAATAATCTCATTACTTCTCTCCATATTCATTCAGTTACTATGAGGCAAAAGGCCAAGGTTGACTGGCTTACAAATGGAGATGAAGCTAGCAGATTTTTTTATACAAAAATGACAAATAGAAAAAATAGAAATACTATTGGCAAACTTATTGATGCAAATGGTAATGCTTTAAAGAATTCTAATGATATAAAGAGAGAAGCCATTAACTACTTCACAGAGTTATTCAATATAATTATTTGAATTCATTTTCTTCCATCAATGTTAAATTTTCTTTAAAAGAAACGAGTCAGGAAATTTTATTAGCCCCTGTTAATCTTTTGGATATCAAAAATATTGTTTTCAATGCTAATAATAACAAAAGCCCTGGTCCTGATGGAGTTGGGGCTAAATTTTATAAAAATCATTGGTCTGATATTAATTCTAAAATCTTTGAAGTCATATCTGAATTTTTTAGAACAGGGAAGCTTTTAAAATCTTTCAACCATACCTTCATAACTCTTGTCCCAAAAACCCATAATCCAAATGGTATGGAAGATTATAGACCAATCTCATGTTGTAACTTTATTTACAAAATTATTTCTACTATTCTTTGCAACAGGATTAAATTGTTTTTAAAATTTTTAATTTCTGAAAATCAGTGTGCATTCATTCCTGGTAGGCTAATTACTGAAAACACTTTGCTTGCACATGAACTTATTAGGAATTTTAACATGAATAGAAAAAATGTCATGTGTATCAAAATTGATTTACACAAAGCTTTTGACAAAATAAACAGGGATTTTATAATTCATATGATGAATATAATGGGTTTTAATACAAAATTCTGTGACCTTGTTAAAGAATGTATTAAAAATGTTACATACTCTGTGATGATTAATGGCTCCCCAACTGGCTATATCCAAAGTAATAGAGGAATTAGACAAGGAGATCCCCTTTCTCCTTATCTGTTCACTATTGTTATGGAATACTTCACTGTTCTAATTGATACTGAGCAAAGCAAGGAGAATATAAAAGCCATAAATAGAGTCAAGCCATCTATTACTCATCTTTTATATGCTGATGACTTGCTTCTTTTTGTTACTGCAGATATTAAAAATGCTAATGCTATTGCTGACATCTTTAAAAAGCTAGAATTATTTGCTGGATTAAAAGTCAATGATTGCAAAAGTAAAGTTTATTTCAGCAAAGGTTGCAAATCCAGGGAAGAAATTTTAAACATTCTCAATTTTAAAGAAGGAAATTTGCCAGTCAAATACCTAGGCCTACCTCTGAGTATAAATCAACTGAATGATAGAGACTGCTCAAGATTATATGAAATTATTCAAAGTAAACTTGAAGGATGGTCTAGCAAGTTATTATCTTTAGCTGGCAGACTAGAACTTACTCATACTGTCATCACTGCAATTGTCTTATATTGGATTCAAGCTCATAATTTACCAGCAAAGGCAATTTGCAAAATTGAAAAATTGTGTGCTAATTTTATATGGCAAGGTAAACAGCACAAAATTGCATGGGAGAAAGTTTGTATGACTAAAAAGGCTGGGGGTTTAGGCATCAGAAACATTAAAGACCTGAGGGAAGCTGCTAAATACAAGTTTTTTTGGAAATTTTTAAATGGTAAATCTCTGTGGGTCAGATGGATGAGGGATAAATACCTTAAAAACAAAAACTTCTGGACTGCTAAAGCTGGAAACTATCATTCATATACTTGGAAAAACATATTAGATTGCAGGGAAAATGGTAAAAGACTTATAGAAAGGAAGATTAAGGATAACAGTTCAACTAGTTTATAGTTTGACCCCTGGATATTTGGAAGGTCCCTCATTGATTTGCTAGGGTGGAATAATTTGTTTCTTCTTGGTGGTGCTAACGAAAAAGTTCAAAGCATTATTTTCAATCAAAAATGGAATGCTAATACTCATCAAGCTGCTAATATTTTTAGAAATGCTATCGGTAAAGTTTCTGTTGATAATAATATTCAAAGAGACACTTGGGTCTGAAAGCTTTGTTCAAAAGATACTTTTTCTTTTAAAAAAGTGTGGAATTTTGTGAAAGGTGAAGAAACTGAAGTTTATTGGAGAAAAGTTATTTGGTGCAAATCAAACTGCCCAAAAATGGCTCATTGTTCTTACTTTGTCATCCTTAATAGACTTCCTACTTTAGAAAGATGTGCAAAATGGAATAAGAATACTGATAAAAACTGTATTTTATGCAAAAATGGAGTGGAAAATGCAGATCATCTCTTCTTTAATTGTGCTTTTTCAAAGCATATCTGGTTTATTGCAAAAAATGTGCTGGGTTTTAATCAGCATCAGCCAATTCAAAGCATAAGTGAAAGCATCAAATACATTCAACAATGCTTTAAGCCCAAGTCTAAAGAGTTTAAAAAAGCTTTAATTATGCTTACTACTGTTATTTACCATATTTGGAAAGAAAGAAACCAAAGAATTCACAACAAAAAAGAAAATGACACCATTCAAATTTGGAACAGTATATTTTCTGACTTCCAGATTCTCAACAAAAAAGCTAGCAAGAAGAATGCTCACAAAGATGCTGAACTGTCTACTACTAATAACATTATTGACTATGAGAATAGAGTTGAAAATTTCTTACTTAATGGGAAATACGCTAAATATATTCCTTGTAGCAGCCGAAAAGGATGCCACTGTCATGTTCATGCAACTGATGAAGCTAATAACTTGCCTAATCAAAGTGGCAAGCCCCTGTACTATCTTCCTGGAGGCGGTCATTCTGCAGCTGCAAAAGATAACACCTGCAAGGGAAGTAGACACATAAATAATAATTATTACTCTAATTTAATGCATTCAACGAACAGTAATAGTAGCTTACTACCTGTTGCAGGACTGAAGAACTACCGCTCATTCAGTAGTGTTTCCAAAGAGCTAACTTTGCTGTCCATCGAAGATTTTAATCATACGAAAGTTAATGACGACAAAAAAGATGGCCTTTTCTACAAGATTCTGTTAAATAACAAGGTTTATCACTTATCTTGTTGGAGTAAAGGAGAAAGCAGTAAATCATCTGCAACCTATCCTCATACATACAGCAATTCAACTACTCATCACTATTCTCCAGAGGATCTAGAGAATAGTGATGTTTTGAGAAAAGGGACGATAGGTCAAGTTGCTGTCTGCAACAACTCTATTGATGGCATCACCGAGTTGAAGAATAACAAATCAAATTTAGATCTCTCGAGAAACTCTAATGTTCTGAGAAAAGGGACGAAAGTTCAAGTTGGTGTCTGCACCAACTCAGTTGAGGGCATCACTGAGCTGAAGAATAGCAATACAAATCCAGATCTTTCGAGAATCATTAGCATGGAGCTCAAACCCTTGGATAGGCGCCGCGAGGATAAGAAGGATCTAAGACCTCCTTGAGCTTTGGGTTCGAGCTTCCTCATCTTTCCATGGTTTGAAGACGATTTAGGTTTTTCGCCATTATCGTGTTTTCTGTCTTTGTTTGTTGGAGGCGCATAATTGTTTTGATTCTAGGGTTTGTTTGTTTTGTTAATACTTCGGGTTTGGTTTCATTTACCCGATGCTTTTGTACTATGGGCCGGGTCCTTTTATCTTTTTCAAAAAAAAAAAAAATTACAAACACAGTGTATAAGTGAATATAGCAATCATCTTTGGATACGTTGCTGATGCTGAAAACAAAGGGTTTTAAAAATTTGTCCACAGATAGGGCCTTTACGATCCCGACAAATTATTCATTCAATATTACCAGGTTTCAAACAACGATGCAATGTGTGTATTTTTTTCCCCAATGCCTTGCCATTTGATTTTGAAGATTACAAACGAATATATCAAACCGTAATTGAAAGTATGTATGTATTTCACGTCAATCTGCCTAATCTCCATTGAATAATTTAGTTTATCTAGTCGGTGCCAATATAATCCTCTAATAAACCATGAGAATTTGTATGAACATGTGCAACTAGTTTATGTTGTAAAATTTATCCGCATTAACAAAATTGTCAATCCGAACTTTCGCCTTAATTTGCTGACAAGTGACAATTTCTTAGAAAACTCTTGATAGTGATCTCTGACTGCTGATCTGCATTTTTCTGGCTTGTTTGTATTATATCAGTTGCTTTCTTAAATATATACAAAGGCAATTATTTAATTTATATTTTTCTACAACTCAAGTGTTCTGTTGTACAAGAGTAGGACCTTCTATTTTGATGATGTTTTATCTATTTCATACTACAATCTTCTTATCTCTTTCATAGCATGGAGCAATACATTCTTTATTATCTATCATTTTTTTTCGCTCGTTAAATCCAAATACTAACTAATTCACGTTATTGGGTTGAACTCATCTTTTCAGTCACAAATCAAATATGACCGATTAATGTTTATACATATTTTCATCCAAAAAATGTTGGTGGACAGAACAACAAACATTTAAGAAAAGAAAAAAAAAACTCAAGTAATTGAAATCTTTGTAAAACAAAGAACAGCAGGCCGATGATACTGTTGGGGAAGACCCACTCATAAAACTAGATTATATGATTTGTAAGCAACAAAAGAAGAGACACAGACTAGAATAAAAAAAGAGAAAAAGTTCAATAAACGAAAATAGGAAGAAAAGAAAGCAGAGCAATAAAGTGGAATGATGAGTAATGAGCAAGGACAATTGTTGGATCCCAGTCCAACTGCTAGTATCCTAAGTTTTGAGGCACATTCAAACGATCTATATGCACATATATTGTTCATTTTTACTTTTAGTATATGTTTGGCCAGTGTTTTTTTAAGGACCTTAAATTCGTTTCATACTTAAGGACCATTGAAATGCTTCCTCAGTAATTCACGTAGAAGCCTTTCATAAGATTAAAATCATGGAAACGGATACTTTAATTATCTACCTTTATTTTGTAAACTTTGTAAAAAAAATAAAAAAAAAAATTGAGTAAGTGAGCTTCTTGATTACGTTGTGGACTTCAAAGTTGAATTCTTTATATAATTGATAATCAGTTTACTGAATAAAGAGGAGAAGGTGCGGTACAGCAGCAGCACTAGTGGTACAAAGCCTGAAGAAGAACAGAAAAATAAAGCAAGAACAAAGAAGAGACATAAATAATTACAAATAATGATCCGTAGCATTCTCTCCACCAGTACTACACTACTACTGATATTATACCACCACCACGGCCCCTTGCTACAGCATTTCTATGCGAATACAGTGGGTTAATGATAGTTTACTGAACCATGCAGAGCACTTTCTTCTTTTACTTTCTTTATTCAAAGACTCATGTGCCATGTTACTTACGCTTCATCTTCCTGTATTCCTTGTCAGTATTTATTAAACTCTTTTTGCTGATACACATTCATAGTACGTATTTGCTCTAGTTGAAAGACATATGAGATTAACTAATATATGAGCACGACAAGAATTTCTTTCTGGAAAAAAATTATATATATAAAATAAATATGTTAATTAGTTTTTGAAAAGGAAAACTTATGGCAAATTTTATTAATAGATGATGCAAGAGTATTCTCCATTCTATGGTCATGACGGAAAGAAACGTCATTTGATTGAAGGGATGATGCTTTAACGCTTTGCAATGCAGCTATGGCCAATGCAAATTTTTGGAGCATCTCCGAGGGAACGCTTATCTGAAAAGTGGAGAAGCATTAAAATAAGCTTTTGGAGCCGATGCTGACGTATATGTCGTCGATGTTTCGAATGTTATTTCACCAACTTGTCCATTCCGATCTGTCATCATGCCACAAAAAGAGGCACATCACATTTTTATGATCAAGAAAGAACTCACTGTACCATTTGTATCTTATAATAGATCAGTTGTTATTTTTTTTCTAATCAAATACCCATTTATGTTAAAAATGCATTATAAATACAATCGCGACAGAATGAGATGTCATTGAGCTTTTTGAAATGAGAAAAATAAAAATAAACGTACGCTCGTATATTACAGATCGGTTGTTAAAATATTTAGTAGATATGTCGATATAGAACACAAAATTTCCAATGATCGGTGTATTTATGTCATAATGGAGCAATTGTGGCCTACGACACATATATTTTATTTCCAAATGTGGGTCTACAACTTTAGATTTTACCATGTTGACGTCTATATCCATTAGCTTGAATACTCTTAATATTTGCTATGATGAGAGTTAGAGTCGGTATAGTAATTCTTGTCAAATTCTAACGTTACTATTTGAGTTTAATATTAAGGCCGGAAACGTTGCATTGTCTCATCTTGTAAAATATTTTGAAGAGAACCGTACAATTCAAAATTAGGAGAATAATATAAATGTTGAACATTGTATCACATGTATTCTTCATCCTATAAAACATATCTCCTCTTCCAACCAAATATACCAAAATTGTAGCAACCCCAAAAGATAAAAATATCTCTCAAACAAACCTTTACAATAAAAGTCCAGCAAACTTCACTGCTCTACTATCACAGAATGAAGCTTCAAAGGTACCAGAATCTCAACTCCTAACTCAATAAAGTCAATTAATTAACCAACTGAACTTTACCTAACAATTTGGTTACCTTTCTTAGCAAATGTCAATGGATCAAAACATGCATGGTGCACAACCAATCATTCCACCTCCTTCAACAAACTAAGATCATCCTATTGAGTCTATTACTAGAGACAAGGGGAAAGGCAAGAAAATTCGAGTTTACAACACAAGAAAACCCAAGGCTCCTCATGCTAAATAATCTATTGATGCAAACAGTGATACCAAGAAGACATGGAGATCACATGACTATAGCGCTCTAGCTCATGCATGGGTTGTAGCTTTCGAAGTTCCTACAAGTCGTTCTAGTCAGAGTTTCTTCTATACAACAGTGAATGAGAACTACAACCAAGACCCGGTATGTCAAACAAAGCATTCATTTAAAGGTACAAAGTCAACGTGACATTACTTGAATGGTATGTGCACCAAATATGAAGGTAGTATAGCACAAAAAGGTTATAGGCTAAGAAGTGAATAGTCGTTTAAAGACTTAAAAAACAAATACGATAGAATATATCGTGGCACTTACAATATTGGTTTCAAAGCTAATTAGGCGGTTGAAATTCTTCACACAAGGCCAAATAGGTCAAATCTAAATGAAGATAATGTCAATGAAGAAGGCTCGGGAATTCATTTTTAGACGAGTATCTTCAAGTATCTCAATAGATTCGTCGCCAAGCCAGTCGAATTATTCACAAATGTCAATAGACACCGAGGGGAATGATAGTAATCAATCAATTTCTACTTTAGGAATGTAATATAGTAGGGTCGCAAGTTGTCCTGTAGGAATAAAATCAAGTAGGTGAATTTTGTTGAAAAACAATGAAGCTAGCAACGTGGTAGTGGCTAGTAACAAGCATACTGCTGTGACGACCCGCCTTTCTACTCACAGAAAGACGTATCATCAATAAGAAAAGAAAGGGATAGAAATAGAAAGAACAGAAAGAAAGAAATAACAATATCAGAATCTCACAGCGGTAACGGAGAAAATTATAATACATCACATAACTGTTACATAGTTTACATATATCAGAGTTACACAACATCATACACATGACAGTCGTATATATACATCTGCCACTACATACATCCCAAAATACAACATACTCAACTAACACAGCGGAACTAGATAGATACATAGATACGTCTGGACTCCTGCTCCAGCTCCTCCAAAACTCAACAATCCAAAACCTATCACTTGGCTACTCATAAAAATTCGAGTACCCAAGAGTTTATGAAAAACAGAAATAAACTCCGGGTCGGACATGGGTCTGTTATGAGTAAATGGTTTAAAGTTTTTACTTTGAAAACATTTGAAAATAAAGGTATCACGTAAGACTCCCCACACATAAACACGGGTAAGTTTTTACCTTACGCTAACCAAAATAATTTAATCGGAAATCCAGTGATATTATAATAGTGTCTAGGGTTTTCAAGTAAAATACAGAAATAGCTGAAATGCTTACATCTCACATTCCAACATAGTTGGGCACAATCAAAACGTACGACACTTATTGGAGATTGGATTCCATACAATGGTAGGGCTACTGGGGTACCGCCCGTCACAGTACAGGGCCTTGATCATCGTACCGAGGATCACTCCCGACCCCCTACAACACAAGGCCGGAACCATTCCTTACTGAACAGTCCCGAACAAGATAACCCCGCGGTTGTAGCTAGCAACCACTCACATAGCCGAATAAAAAGGGACATCTAGACAGGGGTATATCTCGTCCTTCTTGAGTGCTACCCACCTAACCTTGCTGCACATCCACTGTTTTAAACCATTCCCGGTTGATGAAGCTTGAAGTTACGATTACCTTTATAGGACATATCTCTTAGAATGCTCATCGTCCACCTGACGATGTTCTGAAAGCATTCAACCCATACAAGTTTGTTCCGGGTTCGAACGAAACCGAAAGCATTATCTCGTTACACTCATTTTGGAATCACCCTCAGGGTCAACGACAATAACCCTTGCATTCTGAAACACCATCTCGATCTTCACTTGGAAATTTACGACCTAACGTTTAATTTGGATCGATGTGGTTTTCGGATAATCATAATTGACACTCGATCCCGGTCTCATCGAAATCCAAACGTCATTTTAAAGGTCAAGTTGTTTAATAGTTTTAACAGTTTAATTTAACACTTTGAATTCACATAGTATTTATCACAGATAAATCATACACAGTCATCATAGATATATCAAGGCATATCATAGAGTATCACAGAATATCACCAAATAGATATCACAAAATCAGATATTCTACTTATACAACATTCATAAGCAAACATCCTTAATTCTTATTGTAATTAATACAATTTAAATAAGTTACTTGAGAATTAATCCCTTAATCCTGTTTAATTAAATTATCAATTAATTAACTATTCTTTTTTTCTCAAATCATTTAATTAATTAATCAATTATTAAACAATTTATTAAACTTGTTTACTTAATTAATTACCCTTAATTATTAATTAATAACCTTAATTATTAATTAATAAAACTTAATTATCCATTCATTAAATACTAATTACTTAATTAATCGATTACTAATTTGTGATTAATTTACTTAATTAGTTAACTACTAATCATACATTAATTAACTTTAAGTAGTTAATTACCATTTATTTATCACTTAATCATTAATTAACCAATCTCCAATTATGAAGTAATCATTCTTAATTGCTTTCTAAAATAATTAGTTAATGATAATTATTTATCTTAGGTAACATTTAAAAATCTTCTTTAAACTTTGTAAATCAAATTATTACTAACTTGAAAACTTTAATGTTAATTAATTTAATACTTAACTTAATTTAACTACTAAATTAAAATATTAATTAAGATTTAAAAACATTATACAGTATTAACTAAAATAATTAAAACTTGTATTAAAGTCTTAACTTAAATTATTAAACATTTATTAGGTCGATAGTACTTAAAACTTGTTGAAAAAAATAATTTACTTAACTTCACTTTTATAACATTGCAGTTTGAAACACACCCGAGTACTTCTCCCTTTTTACTCGAGTAACACACGCGTTTCTCACCAGCTTCCTCGAGTCACTCTTCTCTCCCTCTCGTACTCCTTCTTCTCTATTTTTTTTCTTCTCCAAATAGTTAACTTTAGTTTAAGTTTAACTTAAAGCAACAGAAAACTCTCACGCGAACTCGGTTACCAACCCGAAGCAAACGACCATAATATTCAAGTAACAACTCGAGATGCTCACCCCATAACACATTAACACCACCTACTACGCCGTACACATGCACGGTGATGCGCCACCTCTCCGACGAACCCCACGATCATCGGTAAGTCGCAAATCTCACAAACACTTGAAAACCAAACTCGATTCATCACCAAACATTCAAAATCGAAAAATAGCAGTACGCTCGAAAAACTGCAACACATCCTACTAACAAAATCACCTCGCCGCCGCCGCTCAAACCACCGGAGACGCTCAAAATCCATCCACGCCACGTCAACACCCCATTCTTCCATTCCCTCGAGTCTCATGAAACTCGATCAAGCACAGAAGACGAACACACCTCATTTTAGACATGTCCAAAAACTCGAAACAAAACCCTAAATTGACCTCGTTCCTTAATTCACGCAATAGAAAAATTATTCAACAATTTTATCAAGATCATAGAAGTTCATACTTGCTCTAAACAAAATTTCAACAGCAATTATTGAATCGATCACCAGAAAATGGATAAAATGCAATTTTTGTTCAATTGTGTACTGCTCGTACAATTCTAAACTAAAAATTACCATTTTTGCTTTAAAAATCCTATTTTTCATTGAGGATTCAAGTTATGAACTTGAGTTAGCATTTTACAACAATCAATTTTATCAAAATATTTCTTATTTACGTGTAAAACATGAATCCAGTAGTATTTTCTCTAACAGGTTTAAAACAGCTTTTAAAAAATCCTGATTAAAGTTTAAACATCTTGTTTTGTTGAAATCTTAAGGCTTTACAATGATTAGAAGAAAATAAATTTGAGTTTAAATAATATTCAACTCTGTAATCAATAAACAGATACATACTTATTCAATATTTCACAGGATAATTCATATATAAACACAAACTATATTCAAAGATAAAACATAATATTATCAAGAATCAACTGTTCAGGTTTTAAAAATATACTTAAATTTTAAAGTCTATGTTTACTCACCTGAAAGTACTTTGAACAGAGAACACTTTGCTGTTTTAAAAGCTGCAGGTTTTGAATCTGCCTTTAAGTTCTATCTGTTTTTGTTTGAATTGAGTTTGAGCTTTGTAAAATAAAGATGCTGATTATATTTTTTTTCCTGGTTTTCTTAAGTTGTTGCTGAACGAACTAAAATAGAAAGATGCATACATATATATAGAAGAAAACAGGATGTATAAGGGAAGGTATTATTTGGTTTAGTGTTTCCTTCGTTTTGTTTTTTTTGATTGATCGGATTTTTATTTCTGAACTGAAAAGATTTCTAAATATTTTGAATTGACTTAATTTTGGCTGAGATGATGGCATTTAATGTATATGCCTCCTTCTAAGTTTACATACTTATTATATTTTTTTTATTTTATATGTACATATACACTTGTAGGTAGACATTTGGCTTTTGTATGAAGATATTTTGTTTTTATTATCTTCTTGCTTTCACAATTCATATACATATATTTGACTAGTTTTATATACTTGTGCTTACAATTTTTAACTTATGTTGCATGCACACCACAATCATTTAATTCTTGCTTTTATTTTTATTTCTATTTTAACTATCAACATTTAGATTATATTCATATGTTTTACTTATATTTTATACTTATATTTTATATTAATAGAATTTAATTTTATTTTAAACATTATTATCCATATATATATATATATATATTTATACCAAATGTTAATAAGATAAAGCATTTTAATTCAATTATATAAGAGAGATTTTATTGCAAATATTTTTGAGAGATTTTATTTTAAATTTCCAAATCAAATTTCCTTTTCAAAATACAAATGTGTATAAATAAATGGCAAATATTTCCAAAAGTCCTATTCATTTTAAAATGATAAGTTTACATTTTATTAAATTGGATTAATTATTTATTAAAATAATATTGCTAAAATCCAGGGTCGTTACAACTGCACTCCTCAACAATATTTCGATTACCACATCCTAAAAAGGGAGGAACTTTTAATGATAAAGAACAAAAATCAAAGATCTTGAAAGCGTGGGTTCAATACAATGCAGACCGAACAAGAGCTCTTAGAGAGACCACTGAAGTGAAGAAAATCCCTAAAAGACGTATATGGTATTAAGAAGAAGAAGAGTATAAAGCAAAATACGTTACTTTTCTATCTCGGACCATTTAGAGTATGTTTTAGCCAAAAGAAACGGTAACAACCCACACTTCCAAATAGACCAATTCAATGCCTAAATGCGCACTCAAAGTTGCATCATGCTAAGAAGTATGAATTGTTAGGGTTTGATGACTTATATGATGCAATGATAAATGTAAATTTTAAACATTCTACACTTTCATATTTCACAACGAAGGAAACAAAATATAGGTAATGAAATAACTAAATTATCTCTGTTTTGAAAACAACCGTGATAAGATAGGAAACAACTAAACAAAGTCCTACTAATATTCAACTGGAAATACAATATGTAACCGACTGACAAAGATGACAAGTTACATATGGAATGACTATAAATAAAGTAACTCCATAGCATATGGTCACCTCTTTCCTGTATCTTACTTCCTCCTGTCACACCACCATTTGTCTTATCAACTTGCAAGTGGGTATAAAAAGGTACAAATAGAGTGGGTTAGGTATAGTCTGGTGTGTAAGATGTATTAATAGTAGCATGGTGCCAGTAGGTAGATAAATGATCGTTTATAATCTACATAACCTAAGGGTGTTTATTTGTAGGTGTGCATTATATTTAACAAATTACACAACTGAAAAAATTATAGGGTAATAATCGATAATACGCCTTAAGTCATATAATAGCCCGCAAGGATTTCTTCCCAGAGATTGGACATCCGTAAACTGGATAACCCTAGCAACACATTAAATATACAGCCTCGATGGTAAATTGCCTATACAATATAACACGCCGAGTATATAGTCTCGATGGTAAACCGCCTAATTCTACATTGAGTAATAATCTTAATGGTAAACCGTCTAACTATACATCGAGTAATAATCTAAATGGTAAATCACCTAAACTATACATTGAGTAATAATCTTAATGGTAAACTGCCTAACTATACATTAAGTGATAATTTTATTGATAAATCGCCTAACCATACATTAAGTAAATAATCTTAATGTTAAACTGCCTAACTATATATTGAGTGAACAATCTTAATGGTAAACTACTTAATTATACATTGAGTAGACAATCTCAATAGTAAACCGTGTAAGGTACACACAGAGTATACAATTTTTACATGTAAACCACCTATCGAAGCATCAAGTATACAATCTCAATGGTAAACATGTCATGCGCTCCACATCATTCAACTGATAGCATATAAGGGTCGATAGACAATTCGACTTCTCCTGTTGGTTCATCCGCTCAAACAACATAAATTCTACTAATACGGATATCTCCATTCTCACTACACTCACAATTTAAAATATGCAAACATGGTACTACAATAACAATAAGAGCGGCAAATTGCGATACAATCACACGCCAACATTGAGTATCACGTTATACAGCATCATGAAGCTGCGTGAACCCCACAACGTTAACTAAGCGGGAACAAATTCCCAAAGCATTCTATTTGGCTTGCATTAGGTCAAGATTCAACTTGTCCTGAATACAAGTTTCCATTCGACTGTAAAATGATGCCAATCGACTGGATACTGGTAGTAGGCAATAGCCTGTTTTTCAATCGACTAGAACGTCGTTTCTAGAGGACTCAAACTCAGCATCTTTTCTCTCCAACTTTTCTACCTTTTTACCAATCGACTAGAACCCAGACGACTCCTCACTATAACGTGCATTCCAATGCTCCAAACATCATCATATCGACGTTTTGTTTACTTTTTTCATCATATCTTATTTTCGAACAACGAATATGATGTGGAATTCATTTTACTTCCATTCTATTGGTTGTTCATACTTACTAGTATCATATAATCTATTCCAAAGATTACAAACTCATTCAATTCGATTATAATTCATTTCCAACATAAATATTGCAATTTAATTATATAAACTACACTGTGATTGATATATTCACAAAGTCGAACTATATTTATTTGCTTAAAAAATGCACCAACACCTCCAATCAGCTTATCGTATAATTGTGTATACTAAGTGTAAGACACAATTGTATTATGTGTGATATGCTAGTCTCTCAAAGGAGCAGATGGCAGAAAGTAAAGAAATGCAATAAAGTAAAGTACATAAGAATTTAAAGTGGTTCGATCAGATCATGCCTATATCCATTGTCCATTTCCATTATTTTTCTCGTAGAATAGTTACACAATAGCTGAAATACATAATATAACAATTTTAAGTGAAGAATAGCTACCAATGATCCACTCCGGCTAGCTCAGTTTGGAGGTATTTGGCTCTCCAGACTCTCCCTATTGTTGTCGTTAGCTTGAGCATTTATAAGGGTGAAGATATAGAGAGGGAAGATCGATGAAATAGGCAATTTCTTAGTTACCATTCTTGGTTCAATTCTTTCCATATGTAGAAGATACGATTCGAAATTTCCTTGTATATAAGATTGAATCTACAATTTTCATATATATGTTGTTTAGTTCGGTTTGGCATGATGTGTTCGATAGTATTCTGGCCAACATACGAAGGTAGTTCCTTAATTTTATAATCCAAGTCCTTTGTGTGGTAACTAACTACTAAATAAGAAATCATGTTTGGTAGTTTAGCTATATGATAGAGAACTTTGTACAGTGATTTGACAATCAGACAGAAAATCTTGCTTGGTAGTTTGACTACTAGACAAAAAACCTTGTATGGTAGCTCAACTACGGGACAAAGTATGTTGTATGGCTAAGGCTATGAGTTCCAATGATTTCTTCTCTAGCATTCCTCCTTGAACTACCTTATGAATTCCATACTTGAGGTTTTTGAGAATGCGGTGGCACTAATATTACTGTCATGCTCTTAATGCTAACTCTTTATAATCATTGTTCGGTAGGTAAAAATGCCTACAACTTTTGTCCCCCAAAGCATGCTTCGTAAAATACAAAGTGTGCTTTATTTTCCTATGCAAAACTTGTCATTGCCATATTGATTTGCATACTATTCTTCAAAGAAACCTCTTTGCTTTATATCCCTCGGTTTTGGTCTGGTTTGGTAGTTGTCACCAAATAAAATTTTCTATTTGGCTAATTGTTGTACGAATCATGTGTTCGGCAGTGCAGACTCGACCTGTATAAATGCTTGCTACCCTACACTCACCTTCTTCACTTCACCCGTTAGCATCCAAAACTGAAGACTGTTTGTCTTCCTGACTGCATTGTGTCCAAATTTGAGCGTAATTTTTTTCGGTCTTCAATTCCATTATCCACCTTCAATAATTAAACAAGGTAACAACTTTACAAACTTTAGGGCCAATTTTTTGTTTGTGTCCATGCATAAATAGGGTATAGAGTGGAAAATTTGTTTGTTTGGGTACTAGTTTTGGTACATTATATGAATATTATTAGGCTATCACTCAAGGTTATCATTTAAAAAGGTTTGCGTGGGAAATTTTTAGATTTTGTAGGGTTTTAGGGTTAGACTAAGGGCATAATTACCAAACATATATGATTAAGGGCGGAAATAGTTGTGTTATGTTAGGCTATCTCAGGCCATTTTTCCAAGTCTATGACCTCATTTTTCGATTTGAAAGTAGGGTGTAGTTCGAAACTACGATGCAAATGGTTCGATCATAGGGTTTAGACTTAGAATCGCCGAATCTAA
This sequence comes from Allium cepa, assembly GCA_030765085.1. NCBI lineage: Eukaryota > Viridiplantae > Streptophyta > Magnoliopsida > Asparagales > Amaryllidaceae > Allium > Allium cepa. The sequence continues at coordinate 80,130,248 of CM060946.1, forward strand.
GGGTGGTATTTACCCTCATTTGATAACTTGGATTGTTTAGGGTACCGCATGTAGTCAATGCCTCAACACCCTTAGCTTTGCAATTTTGTTTTGGTAACTTAGATCTTTAGAGGTTTGCACACATCGGTTCGGCAGTTTAAATTACCGAAAAGACTTGGACAAACTTTAAGGCCATATGCTGCTCCTGGTTTGGCCACTTAACCAAACACATAGGAGAATTAGATTGATCTCCTCGTTATTATTTTCTTTTGTGTTTTTAATATCCTATCATACTTTTCACATGCACACACATGTATTTAATGGTAGTGTATGATATAGGTTGATATATTAGATAGGAATGTCAACTAGACATCATACTAGCTCATCAAGCGCTGTAGGAATTCAGGCTCCCTCTTCATCTACTGCCATTAAGGCTTCATCGTCTTAGGCTAGGGTTAGCCAACCCAGCTCAGTGCGTTCTTTGGTCCATACGGTCCTTCTCAGATGTTAGTTGATCCTATAGAGCCAGTTGCTACTGCATTGATTACTAGGCAGCTAGATACAATTGCTTCCAGTCATGGACTGTTGAGTGAGGATATGCTCTTACCAACCCTATATCTACAGGTGCATGCTTTTTTCGAGGGATATAGGGCTAATTACTGATATCACTGCTTGGTAGGGGCTCCACCTCCTCTTCAACAATGTATAACTAGAGTTTTGGTATACTTAAAGATCGCTCCATTTCAGCTTCGCCTTAATGGTTACATGATTCTTACAGACCTTTATGTCATATTCATAAGAGAATTTTAGGCTCCTCCAACTCATTGGCACATCAGATTTTTATATGCAATTAAGAGAAAAGCCTATGGATCCCCTTTCTTTTATCTTGAAGTAGGCAACAATTTCAAACTCATGGAGGACTATATTCCAAACATAGCATGTCCAAATGGGAGTACTTCTTCATTTGCAACGACTCTTACTATTTTCATCAGTGGCATTTGGGATGTAAGTATATCATGATTGTTAGCTCAGGTTCCTTTCACCCTTCGGTCTTTGTGTTAATCATTCTCTTAACTATTTCTTTAGCAGTTGTGAAGGCCACCACTGGTGATGCTCTTGAGGAGTGCTCGATAGCCTAAAAAAGACCTGACAGAGTCAAGGGAGGTCCCTTATTTGGTAACTGACGAATCCCTTAGATAATATGGGTTGTTGGCCCAGGATTGCTCGATTAGGAAGGACATAGCTCCCTAACACACAGTCTTGGGAGAAACGGGGAAGTGTAAACTTCAAAGGATGGATAAACCAGTAGTGAACACCTTGTTCAGTTTCCTCACCTCGACCCTGGTTTAACACTAGTCCAATCCGGCATCATGATAGGAGCATGTACCAAAGTTGAGGATTTTGAAGCCCCTTCGCTATCTCGAACTCGCCAACCCGACTGAGTAAAATCCCATCGAGAGTGGGGGGATGATGGTTTTGAAATTACAAGTGTCGGAGAAATGGAATTGCACCCTAGACATAGTGAGGCCACCATTTCTGACTAGGTGAGCATCACTCCCTAGAGCCATTAGGTTCAAATCTTTGACTAACCATGACGTTGCAAAGGCATTACATCAGACCTTTGGATCTAAGAGTGATGGGAAATTCATCAATGGGTATCAAAATATTAGACTATTTACAAGACCCATAGTTGGGCATTGATTATGAGGATTTCGCATCATTGGCTGATATTCAGTAGCAGCTAGATATCTTTGAGGAACCATAGGTTTGTCTCTACATTACTTGCACTTTACATATACACATGACAACAAGTCCGCCACGCAAATAAACTTGTTTGTAGTGGAATGGTTTTAACACCTTAATTCTATTTTCCTTGCAGGTTGCTTGAGTCTAGAAGGAGAAATTTCAGTACAAATTTAAGTAGATGAGTCGGGAAGAAGACCCAAAGAAGGTTAAGCCGACAGCCTCCTCCTTCGACCAATTCAAAATGTAAGAAGTTGAACTTGGAGCTCAAGAGGAGGTAGAAAGTTTCATATCACCTACTCCGAGATCAGACTGACCAAGGTTGTAAGAGAGGCTCATAGAAAAGGTCTTGTTCCCTAGGAAAATCAAGATCTAGGACACCCCCTCCTCTTAAGTCTCCAAGGACATCGCCATTTACTATATCAGGATCTGAATCTTCCATGCAAAGGGATAGGATGGATAAGAGGGAAAGTGTCAAAGTGACCTAGCAGACTTCTACTTTCGAGATGGTTTCCAAAGTTCCTACAAAGGAGAAAGAAAAGAGGGAAGACGATGTGATTATCAACCTCAATGATTCTAATTATGATGAGTTTCAACAAAATTATCAATCCAAGAACCCCTTCGCCCAATTACTAGTTAGTGCTCCTTCCTCCTCATTTGATGATGTGATCAATCTTGTCTTTGAAGGGCTTAATAGTGTACCGACGCTGTCTAAGTTCCATGCCAAGGTGGTAAAGGCTGGAGATGAAATTGGCCAACAAAACATGGCTAAAGTGTGAAAATTTTGGACCTATTGAAAGATATCCATCTAGAGGAGGTTAAAATCTTAAGAAAGAACATGCCGAAGACTACAAGGGTATAACTCTAGGGCTATCGAGATTTACTATGACTTACAAATATACTATGACTAAGAACAAAAAAATGGTGGAGGACATAAGGGCTAAGATTTTGAAAGTGGAGGGCGATCGAGACATGACTCACCAAATTGCTGATGAGTAGAGGCAGGAAAAGGTTTCTCTTAAAGTTGAGATTGCAGCCTTGGCAGGGGAGAAAAAAATCTTGGGTAAACACTGAGAAAACCCTTCAAGAAGAGAATAAAGAGTTAGGAAGCCATCTTGACCATGTAGAGGATCTCATTGATAAGGTATACTTCTAGATGTATGCGGAGAGGAATTTGAAATGGATAGACAATTATCCAAATGTCATGGCATCCATCTATAAGAGGCTAGTAAAGGAGGTCTAGGAGGCGAGTGGATAAGGAGGGCCACTTTTCAACTTGGATGCCATCAATGCCCGATTCTCAGAAGAAGAAAGGGAGTCTTTCAGTCAAGGTTATCTCAAATTGGTCATTGTTGAAGAAGAGGAAAGGAAGGAACAATAGGAGGGGAAAGAAAAGAAAATGGCCCTTCCGTCCCCATGCCCCAAAGTCATATTTCAAAATCGGTCGTCAATGCTCCCATGCATGATGATTGTTTACCATGTTTCTTTAGATATTACTCCCAAAAGAAAGTCTTTAGATAATGCTCTGTTGGCCCATTAATAGGTAGAACTGTACTTTATAGTCCATGGGCCACTATTCAACATATATGAGCCCGTCTGGGTAGGTCGGTATCTGATAGTCCCTCTTATTTTTATGTAGGTGATACAACCATGGTAGAACTAGTCGGGGCTGTGGTTCCTATGACTACTTTCGGGTTGGTACCAGTGCCCTCAGGTCTTTCTATGCCGATTGTAGGAGAGGAACTCCCATAAATAATTACTACCTTGAAAGATAACGTGGACATGGAAATTGTGGGCTACAACGAGGGGTATAAGGACTATGATAAGGACGAGACACTTAGGGACAGCATAATGGCCAAGTACCCAAAAGATGGCCAGAGTCAAGCTTGAGGCATTAGAGGATCTCGAACTTATAAAGAATAATAAGCCGAATTTGATGCCGTGGACCAAAAATGAGAAAGACAAGGAGAAGGAGAAGCCATCCAATTCTAAATCTTCTAGCAAAAGTCACTCGTCTTGGTCCAAGTGAAAACTACTCTTCCCTTAATTGATGTTCTATTTTTTGTACCAACGTAATGGCATGTGTCCAATTTTGATAATCTTTGCAAAGGAACATGCACCTACTTTTGATGATTATGACTCTATGACTTGGTATTTATCTATATTATGACTGCTAAATGTCAAAGCTCATTTTTTATAGTCTAATTTTCTATTATTCCATGTCATGCTTTTCCTTATTTAATCGTTTACACGAACACACATTTATATCTCACATATATTTCACATGTGATTTTAATACCTCTCCTAGATTTATTGTTGTAACACGTTGGCTTGCACTGTGCCACTGCTCACGTGTTTATATGTAAACAATTTTTTTTTATTGTCCGACATGCCTGTTAAGGGTCAATCACTGACAAGCCCGAACGGGAAAGCAACTCCTATAATGTCACCCTTCCGGGTTTTGGTTGTCTCCTTTAGCTCTTTCCAATGATAATGTGTATGATACTAATGTAGGATCAGTCACCGCATAGTTATGTAATAGAGATTTTGTGCTTTGAATTTGAAACGAGCATTTTCCAGTCTTTGATCCTAGAGTTCTGATTAGAGTAAAGCCTAAGGTACTGATTATCAGCAGTAAATTGTCTAGCTAACATATATGTTCTAATTATGGGCAGGTTCAATTCAGACTGCCATCCTGATTTGTGGGTCGATAGTCAATAGTGAATTACCAAGTCGGCTATCGTATCCTGACTGCAGGTAAATCCGATCCACCATTGCCAACCAAGGTCTTTTGGGCCGATCGTTAATTGTGAACTACCCAATTGATAGACATATCCTGACCGTGGGTAAGTCTTGTCCACCATTGTTGCCTAAGGTTTTTCAGGATGATCGTCAATAGTGAACTACCCAGTCGGTGTTCATGTCCTAATCATAGGTAAGTCTTGTCGGCAGTCATGTCCCGATCGTCAATGGTGAATAGCCCTGTCGATTGTCATGTCCTGATCGTAGGTAATTCTATTCCACCATTACCGCCTAAGGTTTTTCGAGCCAATCATCAATGGTGAACTACCTAGTCAATGGTCATGTCCTGATCGCAGAGTCCACCATTGCCGAGCAAGGTTTTCCATAGGAAACTTTCATAGCGATTTGATGTAGTATGTAGGATGTAGAAAACTTAATCAATATAAGCAGGTGGTTTTTATAATGATTGGGCAAGTTCAATTGCTCATCTTGGTTTTACAACCCATCGATGAAGGTTGGGAAAGTTGATGTGATCCACGATGCTTTGGTTCGTGATCCAAATAATTGAAATAAACCATGTGTAAGAAAAAGGAAAAACCTGACATAACAAGATTTCATGAAACACACATTTATTAATAATTGCTTCAAAATTTCTTTTATTACGGGATTACCACATCTAAATACAACAACAAAAACTACGTAAAATTACAACGAAAGTTTTTTTCATTCCATTCTTTTCTAAAATGGCCTCATCCACCATGCTGAGAATGTATATCATGTTGCCCAAGCCTTCTTTTGATAATGTATGGTCCTTCCCAGATTGGATCAATTGCCCTAGTTCTAGGGAAGACACACTTTAAGACTAAGTCCGATTATTTGGTAGGGTGATGCTTGACTTTGAAATTTTAATGTTTAGCAATCTTTCATCTGTGTGTCGCAGCCTTCAGGACAGCTTCATCATGCTTCCCATCAACTAGATCTAAAGACATATTCATTAACTCCTTGTTTTCATTCGGGTCGTAGTGAATCCTCCTATAAGATGGAATGACTGTCTGGAAAAAAGGCATGGCCTCTGACCCGTAAACCAAAGTAAAAGAAGTATGTCCTATTACAGTCTTATAAGAAGTGCGATAAGCCTAAAGTGCTAGTAGGACTTCATCCACTCATAACCCATTTGCCTTTTCCAGCCGCTTCTTTATGAGAGTTTTAAGAACCGTATTGACTGCCTTAACCTATCTATTAGCTTGTGGATGTGCCACTATAGAAAAAAATTTCTTTATTCTGTGCTACTGGTAGAAGTCAATGAACTCCTTGCTATTAAACTACAATCCATTGTATGAAATGATCCGAAGTGGAACTCCATACCTACATATCACATTTTTGACTAAAAAGTTGATGACCTTAGAGGAAGACACCTTGTTAAGTGGTGTTGGCTCAACCCACTTAGTGAAGTAGTCTACTGCCACTATTGCATACTTAATTCCACCTTTAGCCATGGGAAGTTCTCCTATCAAATCGATCCTCAAACAAAAATGGCCAAGGGCTGACCATGTATGTTAGTTCCATCGGAGGTAACCTGGGAACTTCTACGAACCTTTAGCATTTGTCGCATCACTTTACATATTTCGCATCACTTTACTATTGTTGCAAAAATTTGCCTCCTAACGTGTTTCTCGCGACTGCCTTGATGTACATTATCCAGCACTTTACGAGCTTTCCTTTTGGCAACATATCTTAATAGCAGGTTAGAGAATCGCCTTTGTACAAGACGCCAGCCTTTATCGTGAAGCGAGGTTCCTTTCATAATACCTTCGAAGCCTTATTCAGATTGGCTGGCGAAATTCCATTAGCCTAATATTCAATTATCGGGGTTATCTAGGTCACTTCTCCATCAATAGTTGCAATGACATTTACTTCCTCAAAACTCGAGGTCTGTAGGGTCAATATTGAAACTGACCTAAGGAGTTGTCCATGTTTTGAGCCTGCCAATTTTGCCAAATTATCGACCTTCTGATTCTCCTCTCTTAGAAGGTGTCTAATCATATAATGTTCCAGCTCGTTAAGTAAAATTCATACCTTTAAATAAGATGCCAAACATTTTTCCTTAGCCTGAAATTCCCAAAGCGCGTGGTTGATTAGTACCTAGAAGTCATTGTGCACACATAACAACCCCAACTCCCTTGCTATTTCTAGCCCTGTTATCAATGACTTATACTTTGCATTGCTATTTATTGCTTCGAATTCCAATCATAAGGCATATCATAATGTTCCCCTTTCTGGCATAACTAGCACCCCTCCAACTCCAAAATCATGTCGGTTCGAGGCTCCATCCATGAACATTCACCAATTAAGAACTTCCTTCTCCTGGGTCCTACCTCATCGTCTCTAATAATGAATTCTGTAATGAAATTGGCCAAGGTCCATGCCTTGATTGTCATTCGAGGATGGTAGGTGATTTCATACTAACTTAGCTTGATAATCCGCTTCAGCAACCTACCTGAAGTATCCAGTCGGTGCATGACTTGTGTTAGTGGCTAATCCGTAAGCATCCGGATAGGGTGGGATTAGAAGTAATTTCTTAGATTTTTGGAGGCTATCAGCAAAAAACAAGCTAGTTTCTCATGTTTTGGGTACCTAGATTCCAGCACGGCAACACGCTTTCTCACATAATACGCGATGTTGTACTCTGTCTTCTTCTCACACCGTGCTGCACTTTAGACATGTGTTAACAAAACTGACACTGCCAAGCATAGGTTTAAATCTTCCCCTTCTATCAGCCTGGAAAGGATAGGCGACTTTTGTCGGTGTTCAGGTATATTAAGAAACGCAGCTAAGCATTCATCTGTGTAAGTAAATTTGTCTTCCTCTTTTTTCAATGCTTCGAATAATAGGACTCAATTATTGGTTGCCTTAGATATGAACCTGCTTAACGATGCTACCTTTCCATATAAACTCTACATTTACTTTCATGTTTTCGAAATCTTATTGTCTTTCAATGTTTGTGTAGCATATAACGCTTTATGATTTTTGTTTGATGAGAATAAACACACACACACACATATATATATATTCCTTAAATGTGTTTGTTGTAGTACTAATGGGATTTCACAGAACGAGATAAATATTTATTGAATAAAATAAATGAATCGGGATATCATTTAAACAAATATTTATTCAAACAAATATTTTGTTTCAATTTCAAATAGTACACATTAATTTCTTTCACTATAATTACAATTTTCAATTACAATACAATCTGCCATTATACAAATTTCTATACTCCTATATACATAATATTTCTACACATTCATATACAACACTTTGTTTCCTCACTCACTCACACTTGATTCTGATCTTGATTTGCTTGCTTTAGCATTTGTCCAGCCATCTCCTATACCTATCAAATAAATAATGCGGTAAAATGGAAAAAGAAACAAACCAAAATTGAAAAAATAAAATTATATTTGAATATTGATATTGACTTAGTTATTTGGGTTGTTTGTTTTCATGGACACATGTGCAAACCATATCAGACAAGCTGCACACTGGGTAGAATACTAGTGTAAATGCACAAATATGGCATAAGCACATGGATAAGAATGAACACAACTTGGTGCACTGGTCCAAGGAAGGAAAGTAAAATATATCAGAGCATCTCATAGCAAGAAGGTTCAGATAACATAACCAAATGTACATAGGTACAAAGGATCTGGAAACATAGTGAAAAACGAGCATATACAACATAAAGGTAGAGCACATAGGGTCAGCACCCATATGAACAACAATGCAACGAGATAGAAATCAGGTTCAAGCAACATAACCAGAAGCTACCACACATGCAAGTATATATATATACACATACATGTGTATATATATACATATACTTGAGACAACAAAGGAGTGCAACTCCTATGCAAGAAAAAACCAACAAACCAAAAAAAAAAGATATACACAGAAGTACAAGTGCAGATAAAGAAACACGGGCAAGCAAACATGTATCAAAGCTTCACACATAGCTATTTAGAAAAACAAGAAATGATGTGACACATATATACATACATACATATGTATGTATACATAGTGCAACCATCATAAAGTACATAGTTATAGTGCAAGTGTGCGTAAATTTATGCATGTGGAAAGACATTTCAGAAATTATCAAAAAACTCAAACAAAGCAGTCATGAATTAAAACTCAATTCAACTAAAATAGAATTGAAAGAGTTAAGGCCATAAAGTAGAAAATAAAAAACAAAGCAGTCAAGAATATATAGTAATATATTCGAATAAAGAGCAAGTCAAAAACTCATTAAGGCGTTCGATCAAAAATCCACGTGCGAAAGTAAAATCTCAAAAAATTTCAAAGTCGAATATAAAACGATAATACAGGAAATTGATTCCTATATAAATCTCATTATCATCATTGACAAAAAAAAAATAATGATGATTCGAGTTTAAGGAAAATTAGAGAGCAAAAACTTAAATAAATCACACAGCAGTCTTAACTTAAAGTAGCAAAGTCAAGTTCTAGCGATTGAAAGGGGAAAAATTATTAAATCATACCAAAATCAATCAAAGAACACTCGACAAGAGGGAGTTGCAACCATTAGTACCCAGTAAATCAAAGTAAGCAATCAATGAGAAAGGAAAGGAGCAAGGCGATACAAAGCTTAACTTTCAAGCGGCAGACTTTAGATTATAACCCCTCATTATAAAAGAATAAAGACGATAGAGGATCTTGGCTTAAATGAACAAAGATAGAAACAGGTTAAAAGAAGAAATGAAGGAGATATAAATATTGGGCCAAGTATTTTTATTTATTTAATTTGTTTTTGAGCTTAAATTATTTATAAATTAGGGTTTCCTTTATTTAATTGTATTTTTGTTTTTTAAAACATATAAAACTCTAGTTGTTTAACTGGGTATGAACTATGAGGCATAGTTCGAGAATTCGAAACTCAGTGGCTGAGTCGTAGCAGGGTTTTGAGCGTAGGTTAGAACAATCATATTAGCGAGGGTTATGAGTTTACAAGGTCTGTAAGTGTTAGATTGTTTAATTCCTAGTAAAAACCTTAGAGGCAGTAGTAGGCGGGTTTTGTCGAAGCTGGGTAAACTTGTGTGTCGCTTTTAATTTTTGCATTTACTCTGTTATTATCTATGCTGTAATTTATATATATCTGTGAATTTTTTATAAACCCTATACATTCCCCTCTAGGGTAAATTCGATCCTACAAGGGGTATCAGAGCCCGGTTAATAGCGTAGATTTCTAACACTAATTGCAAATCTAGTGAGAGCTGGTCTAGTGTTAGTCCCGTTATTTTTGATGGAATAGATTTTCTAAATTGGAAATCAAAAATGGAAATTTATTTAAAATCTGTTAATTTTAAATGTTGGGACATTATTAAAAATGGGTATGATATGGTAGACAAGAAAAATATTTCGATTAATGCTCTTGCAATGCATTACAGTATTCTCAAATTAATCGAGATCAATTTAACCATATCTCTCATTGTTTAACTGCATAGGAAATCTGGAATATTCTCGATGAAATATATGGCAGAAATGTCAACAATGATGAGATGAGAAACCCTCCAAAATCGACCCAGTTAAAGAAATTTGCTTGATGGGATTTACAAAAGACGATAGTAATGAAGATGCAACCGATGATGAGATAAGTGATTTTTCATTCAACGATTTAGTTTTCTTATGTCAAAATTTAACTAAAACTGTTGACGAACTTGAGATGAAAAATAACAAGCTGAAAAGTGAACAATCTAAATTGCATCAAAAAAATAACGATTTGGAAAACATGCTTAAAAATATTAAAAATTCCAATTGCAATTTTTTTTGAATTATGAAAAAAAGTTTGCTTGTTTTCACAAAAAAATTCAAAAGCCAAAAAAGGAAATTCATCTTTTTGTGATAAATGAAATTCAGTTGATTAGCAAAAATATGTTTTACAAAAGGAGTTGGATAGTTTTAAGAGGTCGGGAAATTCTAAATGTGTGATTTTTGAAAAAGAATTAAATGAGGTCAAAGAAATTTTCAAAATCCTTAAAAAAGAAAATTTGATTTTGAAAACTAGCAAAACCAAAACTATTCGAATAAATCATAAGATTGAAAAAATCAAGGATTTTGAAAAACCTGAATTTGACAAAGTCAGACCTTTTGAAACCAAGATGCTAGAAATTGAGACCAAAATAAATGAGCTTGAAAATGAAAATATGGTCTTAAAGAGGAATAAGTTTGAAAAGAAAGAAAATGATATTAATCGGTGTTTAAAGATGATAAATGAAAATGATCTTTTAAAATCCAAAGTCAATGATCTTGAGTTGAACCTTCAAAAAATTTCCAACGGTGAAAACTCTTTTAGTATGCTGTTAGGAAATCAAATCTTTGCAAATAACAGAAAAGGGATTAGACTTGAAAAGGTGCCCGTTTGTACCCAAATTAGACACAACGCTCTTCGAATGTGTTTGAAGAGATAATATGGAGAATATAAATGGAAAATGAGGAAGATTTAACAAACACACCAAATACTAAAAAGAAAAAACACACAGAAACATACAGATTTAGAGTGGTTCGGCGTATGGCCTACGTCCACTATGAAATGATTGACTTTTATTAACTTTTACTTGATGGTTACAAGGAATTACAATAGTAAAACTCGAGTACAATAGTGATTCCGGCAGAGTCTGGACGTAGAAGAGCCAAAGAACCTTTTTTAGTAGGTCCTAGGCTGCTATTTATAGGCGTAGGCTGCAAATATCTCATGCAGATCATGAAAGATCTCTTCTCGCATGTGGGTGGGCCCACACGATCGATCCCTGACCGTTTGGAGTCGATCTGTAGTCAATACGAACGGTATCGATCAAGATTAGTCCAATCGAGTCGGGATCGATCATGAACATTCTTGAAAATGTACGCCAGCTCCTGTGAAACCATTTGGCCTTGTAGATTTTGAGTTATGATCGATGTAGGTTTGGATTTTTCGATGGCTATTGAATTAGTATTGATGATGTTAGTACCGATAGCTTCGTATCGATGGTTCTGCATGTGATTCCTGATGACGTAGGGCCAACCTTTTGGATCGATCCACTTTTCATGCCGAATGATTGAGTCTTTCCTATGGATGTGCCTTATTCATATCGACCCGGCTTGGCCTTGTTCGTATCACTCGGCTGCATCTCACTTCGTATCGATTTTGTGCATTCCACTTCGTATCGATCTTTTGCAATCCACTTCGTATCGATGGGAGATGTTGATTTCATATTGATCTGTGGCCGATCGATATGAAGCATATTTGAAACTTGATCGATACGAAATGAACTCTCATTTATGTTTGATGGATATGAAGTGAGTGGATGTGGATGGATATGAAGTGCGTGGATCTAGATGGATATGAAGAGAGGCTTGTTCACCGATGGACACGAAATGGACCATTTCGAAGGACATTGATCGATGGATACGAATGAGCTTATCTTCTTAGCTTGCATCGATCATATCTTGAGCATACGAACTTGGATTGACTTGAAATTTGAAAAGTTGGCTTTCATAGCTTTGCTTGTCGTGGCACACTAATTGTAGCTCGACCCAGACTCGGGAAAAATTTACCAGCAATCATAGCGAACCTATGTATAACCTTTTTTTGGGATAAACTGTCTTGGACTTCCAGTTATTTCCTTGGTGTCATGGCCTTGCGAAAAGGAGGGATAATATTTGTGAGGACATGACGTGCTTTGAAAAGCTGCAATTTTCATTCAGAACAGCTTTATCCGACTTTTTTGAATGGTTATTGTCTTCCCATCGAAAGATGTAAACTTTAATTGATCTTCAATAATACAAATAATGACTTGTAGACTACCAGTCGTTGTACTGTTCACTGTTGTAACTGAGTTTTGAATAATAGAAAACCGTTGTTTAATGTTGTAATTGTTTCCAGGTGAGCATTTACTCCTTGTGAATTTCAAGAATTAGATGTTAGTTTGGCATACATGCATGTATGTTAGTCTAACTCCCGCAAACGTTCGAACGTTCGCTAGTCGTTGTTAGGTTTCTTGCATCGAATTCTGTATCGATCCTCTCCTAAATCGATGTGAAGTTCGAGTTGTAACGATGCTTGGTGGTCGTTTTGCAATATCATTTCGTATCGATCCTCTCCTGGATTAATGAAAAAAATTAGAAAGTTATACTCATCTCGATAACAATCGATATGAACTTAGTTGTCGTTTTGATGTCGTTCGCAATGATGGGCACAAATCTTGGTTCGTATCGATACTTGTTGGATACACTTGAGATGTGGGCTACAAGGCTTTGGTATCGCATCCATGGTGGTTGAAAATTTTATTTCATATCGATAGTGATCGATACGAATTCATTAGCCTTTTTGAATACTTCGCATCGATGGGAGAGAATTTTGGAGTCTTGGTTCGATGAATACGAACTAAATACTTTGTATTGATAGTGTTCCCAATGGGTTCGAACAATTCCTATGATCTTTCACTTTGTTTCTTGTTATATGGATTCGAATGGGTTCCCGTGTATTGCTCATATCAATAGGTTACTGGCGGATAAAAATGATGGCATTCTGGATCGTTGGCAAACAGATACTGGCAATTGCGCCTGGGATCGGTAAGTGCGGATGAATATGTACAGGGTTTTCGTATCGGTGACACTAGAAACTGTTTTTACCAGTTGCTTAACACTGGGATATGAACCATCACCCACCTTCCATATATATACATGTGATTTTGTACTTAGAAGAATTTTCTTGCTCATTTGTCTTCAGCTCTTCGTATCGATAGAAAACTTGAGAAAACAGAAAAAACTGCAGAATTTTTTCACCTCCATACCATTTAGTGTTTTATCCTTAATTCAATCCATTCAAACTAGGTAATTAACTAATTAAACTCCTCTAAGAATGACGAGACTTCAAACTTGACGCCATCCCATTAAAGGCTGTGGTCAATTCTGGCGTCGTAGATGTTGGAATAAGGTTAGAGCCTGATTGAAGAAGGAGGAGATGGAGTTAAGGCCGCTTAGGGAAGGAGTGAGAAGGGATGCACAGCTTCCACTTCGTATCGATGAATGGAAAGAGGGGGCTCGACTTCGTATCGATTCGAGGCATGAAACTTGTGCCGGTGAGTAATCAATCATGGAAATAGTGGACTACGTATCGATCCTGGGTAACAACAATTCATACCGATCAGGGACGGTCGATACAAAACCAGATAGCCAACTACAGATACGAAACCCATGACAAGTGATCGATATGAATTTCGTGGTTTGAGGATCGATACGAAGTTGGTAGCTTCTGACCGATAGGAACTCCGTTGTAACCTGGTCGATGCGAAGTTGTTGTAACACAGTCGATACAAAACCAGTGGGTTTTGACTGATACAAAACGAATGTCTTGGACCGATACGAAAATTCACGCATACGTGAACACTTGACTCCGACTAGCTTCTGCCTTGCACAATTGGACTTAACTATAAAACTGCATATTTGACTACCTTTTGAAGCTCGTCGATGGAACTGTAACTTGACAAAATTTTAACAAACTTTAAATCAGACCGGTCTCTATAGTCTGGATGGCATGGTTGTGATGGCCAGCGATGACGGTCATTCCAATTGAATTCTAAAGTCTTGCCATTTGAACATTTCCTTTAATTTTGTAAAACTTCTTAAGTATTATATAGCATTGCACTGCACATCACATTCATGTACTTCACATTTGGGAACATACGTGCTTATTATCATCTAATGATGGCTATTGATGAGTTGATTAGTTATGTAATCTACAAGTTCATAGCAGCTGGAAACTCAAAGTTCATCTCTCCGATAATAGAGATGCCGGTCATTGCAGCTGAAGTAATATGTCCAGCTCCGGATGAGCTGCCGAGAGAAACTTTTATCGCGAACCCTCAAGATTCTATGCTGTCCAATGTCTCGAAGATATGTAGAGGCGAACGTGCTTAAGTCACGGTCTACCATTAGATGACATTTTGCTACCCGGACCAAATGACAGGCCACACGCTCCCCCAGAAGGATTCACAGCTTTTAATCGACATTCATGCATAGTTGGAACACTTCCTCCATTTAACCAATATATTCGAGAAGTGTTAGCTTTCTTCAGAAACGCTCTGTCGCATTTACATCAAAATGGATATGCACTGTTGAACAGTCTATTCATCGTTTTCATGGAACGTCTCTTTCGACCCTTGACTCCGGAAGAAGTCAGATACTTTTTAAATGTAAAGAGTCGGGGAGAAAATCTTTCCTTCACACTTCTAGAGGCAATTAGGAATTGCCAAGTGGTGACAGGAAATTGGACTAGGCTTAGTTATTTTAAGACGGAGTGGTTTTATGTTCGATGCCCTTCAGAGTTCGCCAGTTGATGGTTAGTCGGATGTAAGTGCTGCAACTTTTCCAGAAGCTAATGAGATGGTCATAACTGACATCGAAACTAACATTTTCTTTCCTTTACAACCGCAATTCGGTGACCCGAAGGTGTCCGTTTCAAAGAAATAGTACGGATTCTTCAGGAAGTGCCGGACGAAATGAGAGACATGGACTCGGTGCTCACAGATAGAAATTTGAGGATTATCGGGTTAATCGATTAAAACAAAGCATAAGACTGGAGGGATCATTTAGGGTAGCCCCGGTGAGATGGGCTAAGCATAGAGCGCCCGGGATCGTAATTGATGAGAAGGGCGATGAAGGGTACACGCCCACCGACGACGAACTCGTAGCCGGGCCTTTTGGAAGTTTTCAGGACTTAGAGGGAAGGTGGAAAGGCAAGGCAGCATCACATAAGCGTCATAAGTCCATGAGATGGAAATTCGTGATTGTGTCTTTGCCAGTCTTCAGTGTTAGAATCTCAGAAGCTCCTTCCTCGCAAATAGAGAATCCTTTTAAAGGGCTTACCGACACTCCAATTTCATACTATGTGTCGCTCCAACACAACACCGGATTGGAAGGTCTTCAAAGTGCCTTAGATATTAGTGATTCACTTCCTACAAGTGTGGCTGACATATCTGGTTGGTCGGGATGTTTACACATGCATACATACACTTCATGGCACTACTTGATTTCCAATCATAAGTTATTCATTTTTGGAGATTACTGATCTTGATTTTCTTTCTATTTTGCAGATACGATGACTCGGCGAGAATCTATGCTGGGAAGCCTCCGCTCCGCACATAGTCGTCCAGTTCATACTATGAGTCCTATAGGAAGGAAGCTTACAAAGACCGCGATCGTGCTTATTCTATTCAAGAACGTTACGAGGGGGATAGGGATAGAGATAGAGAATATAGATATTGCTCCTGATCACGCTCTCCTCCTCTTCGAGCTCCAACACAACCCTCCGGCCATGATAGACAACCCTTATAGCCTCCATGCCAAAAATCGTCTTCTCAAGTTCCCATGTCTGGTCCACAACATCATAGGTCTGAAGCTGAGGCTCCCACTATTACTGAACAAGCGATTACCCAGCCTACTGGGGTAGGGCGATCAAAATTGCCTTGTTGAGAAAAGATTTTTCGAACATTTGCTTCGACGTCTTTATCTTCCCTCCACACTTAAAGAAAATTCCAACTGAGGCAGAACAAATGATGCATGATTGCATCCATGATATCTATACCCAAAACAAGGAGTGGATGAAAGCCGTAAATAAAGCATCGGTAGTTGCTTTTGAGCGCACAAGAGCAATTGAGAAGTTAGAAATTGACTTCGCCCAAAAAGACCGTACAATTCAAGAGCTAAACAATGAAGCTGAATCTTCTCGAAAAACTAAAAAAGACGCCACCAAGAAAGCGATGAGGCAAATCAATCCATGGAAAAGATGCGACAGACACAGTTTGCTTTGATCGAGGAGATGGGCCACTGAAACACCACTGTTACAGCCAAGAGGGCTGCTGCACTGAAGGAACTTGACGAGCTTAAAGCTAAATTTTTTTAAATCGTCAAGGAAAAGGACGATGCGAACAAAATAGCCCAGGAGGCATGCGAACAAGCTGTGGTGCTTCGAGATGAAACGGATGCGGCGGTACTCAAAATTCGAAAGGCGGTGGGCAGGGTTGCGGATGAAGTTAAGATGGCAGAGGCCAGGTTAGAGACCAATATGAGGACCTTCTAATCTCATACAATGCCAATGTTCGGAAGCATGGAAATCTAGCCTAACTCGATAATTATCCAACACACCTGTACAATGCTTGAGGCCGATTAGTCGAAGATGAAAAGGTCGAACACCAAGCTGTATCGGTTGATGAATTTGAGCTCAAGAACCAGGAGTTTAGTGAAGATGAAAGGAATGTTCTCAATGATATCATGATTGTATATGAAAAGGAGAAACTCGACACTAAACACTCGGAGACTGGGGAAGGTTTGGGTGTTGAGCATCATGCTGTATGTTCTGAAACTCTTGCGCCAACTCAGCCTGATTCCACATCTGTAGTTGATCCTCGGTCCGTTCCTACATATAATCCGGATCAACCGTAGTTATCCCCAGCTAGTGAACAAATCGCTGAAGCGGCTCCGCCAGCCGCGAGTCAAACTGAGGAAGGTATTCTAGACATTTCCTACACTTTCTCAAAATCGAAAATGCTAATTTAAGTAATCACTTACAGTGTTTTCTTTATCTCTACCAGTGAGTGGAACCACATCGATCATGCCCCCGCAACTCAAGAATCACATCACACGGAAGAGGCCATCTTAACAGAAGCGACCATCACAACAATCACTGCACCAATTGACGGAGCACAAGGAAGCACACTTACTTTTGATGAATAGATGATGGAGGAACTTCTCGGTCATCACAGTGACCCCTTTGCCGACCTGCTATTCGTTATAGGTGGAGGTGCACCTATGACTAGCTCCTCAGGCCTAACTACCAATGCTCCCAGCAAGGCTCAGACAATTCACGAAGAGGAAATAGTAGCCAAAACTAACACTGAAATGGAAGCAGCTACCCAGGCTAGTATGTTTGGAGGTGGAATGATAGGCCCTGGTCCAGGCCCGTTACGAATGATTTCTCCTGGTGGTACGGTCGTCGACACCAGTGTGCCTTTCCTGTCTCCTACTATTGATCCTGTCCCTCCGACTCTGCTTCAGGAAGCATTCCAATACATGTGAGCTCGGAGGAGGAAGTTAATATAATGCCCTTGACTGGAGATCAGCTGCCAAAAGGCAAGGCTCAAAGAGGAAGCCAAGTGGCAACTCCAACGGGTCAACGTCGAAGAAGAAGCCAAGGGAAAAAAGGAATATGTATGCCTTATTGACTCATTTTTGGAAGATAGATAGGAATCTACTTTTGCTTTCTTTTGGTAGGTCGTGTATAGATTCGGGTTCGGCCCCTGCCAGTAGGACTTTTGGTATAGTTTTGTACTTAACCTTTTTCTTTCAAAGAATGATTGAAATAAAATTTCATTTTGCCTCTAGCTCAATTTGTGTTCATTTGTTAAAGTGTTCCAGCATTTGAACTTCAATACATTATACTTATGAAATTTTGGTCTTTGAATCACGCTCGGGATTATTCGCTAAGTTATGGGGCCATACCTTCGGGTCGCGGCTGAGTGTTAAGTCGAATTCTGATGCTTTATGAAATGAAGTTGAAACATGGCGAATTCGAGTAGTCGAACCAGACTCGCTCATCAATTAGTGATTGCACTTGTTCATCGGCGGTCGATTTTGTCCACTTAATCTTTAGTGATATGTCCACGCATCGGAGACTTGAGTTATTTTCATAGGCAGTCATTCACACCCGTTCGATATTTAGAACCGTGTCCGTATTATGAGGACTTAGATTAATTTGTGGGTGGTCAATTACACCCGATTTACATTTATGCTCTGACCGCACTTCGGGGACTCGGAGTTGTCTTACGGATGGTTAATTCATATCCGATTTGTGTTTAAACTCCAATCCGCACTCTGGGGATTTAGAGTTAGCCGGTGTTTGTACTCCAGTCCACACTTTGAGGACTTAGAATTAGTAGATGTTTATACTCCAGTTCACACTCTGCGAATCCAAAGTTAGTTAATGGGTGGTCGAACCACAACCACTCTGTATTTATTTTTATACTCCATCTTGCACTTTGAGAATATGGAGTTGGCCGACAGATGGTCAGTCACATCTGTTTAGGCTTTAGGATTTCATTCACACTCCGGGAATGATGAATCTATCAGGATCGTGGATGGTCGGTTCACATCCACCGAGAGTTAACAAGTGAGGTCGTTAGATGGACGGATCCATCCTCCTCAAACTTGGTTCGGGCGAAGTCATTAGGTGGACGGATCCGACCTCTTCAAAACCGCATTTACCGATTTATACTCCAGTTCGCACTTTGGGAATCTGGATTTAGTTAGAGGATTGTCGTGTATCAATCCTTTTTTGGCTTCAGTGTAAAGACTTCTCCCTGAGCTCGGATTTCACTTAGCGAGTGACCTGTCGCATCACAATTACTCCCTATTTAAATAAATCCCACCGTATGGTGGAACATAGCTCTTTGTGGATAGTGATGGTCGTATGACGCGTTTCAAAAAGTCACAGCTCTGGCTCGAAGGGATTGCATTTTATTGCTTAAATAAGAAAATATGGCAAACTCAGTTGCCTTATGACAAATTCAAATGTCGAATGCATAAACAAATTGCAAATGAAAAATAGACTGAATAAATAAACAGAGCCTGTCATGTGTAATAGTGACGTAGACTTTCGCTGTTTCAGGCTCTTGGTAGAACCAGATCGTCAACGGTTGATAATTTGAATGTACCATCTCCGAGCTTTCGTTCAGTGAAATACGGTCCTTCTCATGTTGGTTTCATATATGAAGGAGTCGGGTAAATTCCCTTGAGGAAGAGATCGTCGAGTTCGAAGGTTCGGGTTCGGACCTTCGCATTGTATATCCGGGTGACTCGACTTCGATATGTGGCTGCCCTCAAATCAGTCTCTTCACGCTTTTCATCTAATAAATCCAAAGATTCGACAAGTAATATAACATTCGTTTTTGGATCATAATAAGTCACATGATGAGAAGGTACTTCCATCTCGAATGGAATAACGGCTTCGGAACTTTACGAAAGAGAGAATGGAGTGTGGTTGGTCGCAGATTTATGGTTTGTCCGATAAGCCCATAAAGCCATAAGAAGTTCATCGACCCATTTAACCCCGGCCTTTTCCAATCGTTCTTCAGGACAGACTATATAACTTTATTAACAGCTTCAACCTGTCCATTTGCTTGAAGGTGTGCAACTGTAGAGAACTTCTTGTGGATGTAGAACCGTTGACAGAAATTCTTAAATTCAACACTATCGAATTAGGCTCCATTGTCTATGACGATGGTATGTGGGAGACCAAATCGGCAGATAATATTGCACACTACAAAGTTGATCACTTTCTTGGTCGTGATTGTAGCAAGGGGTTCAGCTTCCATCCATTTGGTAAAGTAATCAACTGCGACGATGGCGTACTTCGCACCACCTTTGGCTAGAGTAGAGCACCAATAATGTCAATGCCTCATATCGCAAATGGCCATGGACTGTCCATCTAATTTATTTCAATAGGTGGGGCTCTAGGAATCCGAGCATGTTTTTGATATCTGTCACATTTTTTGGTATAGTCCGATGCATCACGGTTTATAGTCGGCCAATATTTTTCGTATCGATGCACTTTCCTGGCAAGAGCTTGCCCTCGATGTGATCTCCTCATTCTCCTTCGTGTACATCATGTTATACTCGTCCGATTTCATCGTGAGTGATAAACTTGAGTGAAGGAACAGAGTACCCTCTTCTATACATGACTCCATTCTGGATTGTGAATCGCGAAGCTTTTCGAAGAATTTGTCTCTTTTCACTCCTGCACTCTGCCAGGGTCCCATGCTCAAGATAATTTCTAAACGGAGTCATCCACGACTCCTTATCGAAAACGGCCTCAAATGCCCAATCTATTTCCACTTAATTGCCGCTCGGGGAAGATAATGTTTCCACAGGAATGATTCCCATTTATTGTGCCTCACCTATACTGACTAACTTTGCTAATGAATCGGCCTTTTGATTGCGCTCTCGGGGGATGCAATAGATGGCATAATAATCGAACTGATTCAATATCTCTTGGACCTGAGCTAGGTAGTCAGCCAGCCTTCGGTCTTTGGTCTGGCACTCTCCCCGAACTTGACACACGACCAAAAATGAATCATAATAAATCTCCATAGCAATGAATTTTAGATCTCCGGCAAGCCTCAATCCAGCAAGTAGGGATTCATATTCGACTTCATTGTTGGTCACAAGAAAATCAAACTTTAAAGCATAGCATATAGATCGACCTTCCGGAGTTTCAAGTACAACCCCAGCACCTGAGCAACGATCATTTGATGCACCATCAGTGTGCAGCTTCCAGATATACTTGGGAGATTCACTAGTTTTGGGCAAGTCCTCTAGGATAGTAAATTCAGCTATGAAATCTGCTAGGACTTGCCCTTAAATGGCTCTCCTTGGAGTGCAAGTAATATCAAACTGACTTAACTTGATATCCCACTTAAGTAACCTAACAGACATCCCAGGTCGCGTAAGGACCTATCGTAATGGCTCGTCGGTGTAAACGGTGATAGGATGAGCCTGGAAACACAGATGGAGCTTCCTTGAGGCAATGATAAAACAATAAGCCAACTTCTATAGCTTTGGATAATTTCTCTCCGCTCATGTTAGTCATTTACTAATGTAATATACTAGCTATTGTATCCGTTCCTTCTCCCGAATTAGAGCAACACTGATTGCGTTTTCTGACACCGCCAAGTAGATGTACAATCTCTCATGATTAATAGGCTTTGACAGAATGGGTGGTGTGTAGAGATGTTGAACCAGCGCCCGTAATGCACCCTCACATTCCATAGTCCATTCAAAGTTTCGTTTCCCTTTTCTGATCAGATTGAAGAAGGGAATGCATTTGTTAGTGGATTTTGAGATGAACCTGCTCAGTGCTGCTACTTTTCCATTGAGGATCTGGACTTGCTTTATAATTCTTGGATTCTCAAGATTTATGATTGCCCAGATCTTTTCGAGATTAGCTTCGATTCCTTAAGCGCCGGCGATAAACCCAAGGAATTTTACGGATGCGACCCCGAAATGGCATTTCAATGGGTTGAGCTTCATTCTATATTCTCGGAGGATGTTAAACATTGATTCCAGGTCTTTGATATGATCAGTGGAGAATCGCGACTTCACTAGCATGTCATCTACGTATACCTCCATAGTTTTTCCGATCTAATTAGTAAACATTCGATTAACTAACCGTTGGTAAGTTGCCCCAGCGTTCTTGAGTCCAAAAGGCATAACATTTTAGCAGTAAAGTCCTAGGCCGGTTACAAAGCTAGTATGTTCCTAGTCAGGTAAGTGCATGGGTATTTGGTTGTAACCAAAATACGCATCCATGAAGGATAAGAGTTCATGTCCAGCTGTTGAGTCTACGAGCTGGTCGATTGAGGGAGTGGAAAACTATCTTTAGGGCAAGCCTTATTCAAGTCTGAGTAGTCAACACATGTTCTCCATTTTCCGTTTGGCTTTCGGGCGAGTATGGGATTTGACACGCATTCCGAGTATAATGCATCTTGAATAAGCCCGTTCGATTTATGCTTATCTACATCTTCTTTGAGGGCGGCAGATCTCTCTGGATCCATACCATGCATTTTTTGCTTGTCCGGGACATGCTGCGGGTCAATATTCAATGTGTGGCTCGCGATGTTCAGGGAGATTCCACACATGTCAAAATGTTTCCATGCAAACATATCGAGGTTTGTCCGGAGAAATTTACCTAATTCCTCTTGCATCTGTTGGCTTAACTGAGATCCAATCTTTATCATTTTGGAATCGTCATCATCGTCGATTGGATCATTGATTGTCAGCTCGATCGGGGAAGCTTGACTGTCTTTACTTTCGTCTACCCTTTCGGTATCTCTCGGGTCAAGATCCCTTGGGAATTGGTCAAGGTGCCCGGGCCTAGGCCTAGGCGTTAGCTATCAATTTCCAACAAAGCGAACGTAGAGATATTCCTCTACGCCCTTTACTTTTTCTTTTTGCTGCGCCTCTCTCTACTCAGCAACATAACAGGCTCGTCCAGCAGCCTGGCCTCCCTAAATGACTCCAACTCCATTGTCGGTAGGGAATTTTAAAGTCAAACACCAAGGGGAAATGGCAGCCCTAAATTCAGCTAGGGTCGGTCGGTCCAAGAAAGCATTGTATGGCGAGTCTATATCTAACACAACAAACTGTAATATCCGGACTCTCCGATGTTCTCCAATCCCCAATTCCACTGGCAGTTCCACCACTCCAGTAGGTATTGGTGCGCTCCCATTGAAGCCATGGATACGTGACTTACGGGGCTTTAAAACTTTGGTTTCCATTTTCATTTGGTCATAGGCTTGCTTAAACAATATGTTTACAGAACTTCCACTTTCTACTAAGATCCTCTTCATCCAAACAGGACCTACTTGAGATGATATGACAAGTGGACTAATGGTTGGGGCTTCGAACCTGTCAGCATCTCTGTCTCAAAATATGATGTCATCTGTCATCGTTTTACGTTGCTTGGCCGGAGCGCGGTCTTCCAAACTACTACAACATTCGAAGCTCGCATGCCTAATAGAACTGGCATACGACTCCATTTCCTTCCAGCTTCAGTCTGTTGGATGAGGACAACCACTAACAATATTTATCACCAACCTCCTTCTGGTTCAAGAGGGTTCAACCTATCTTGCCTGATTTGGTATATGGTTCTGATTCGATGGGCTCGCACCTCCTGACTGCGGCGCCCGCACAAACTGCCCTAACTTTCTCTCACATATCAACTTCTCAATGAGATCCTACAAATGATGGCACTCATTTGTGTTATGGCCATAGCATTCGTGGAATCTACAAAACTTCCCTGTTTGAATCAGTTTTTCCGATGATTGTTTCGGAGCAGGTTTCTTATACTGAATAGTATTGCAGGCCTATAAATATACATTTCCAGCGACGTATTCGAAGGAGTATAATTGTCAAATATAGGAGTCCTACATCGTGGCCCACGATTCTGATCTCATTTCTTGTTTTGATTTCCATTATCTTTCTATTGATTCTGTTTATTCTGTATGTTCAATTGCACTTTTCTGGAGCTCTCCCCGGTTTGTTTAACAGCAACATTGCTCTGAATTCCTTCCATACTAGGCCCTGTGTCATCCTTTTTCCTAGACTGTTTCACATCCTCCCTTCTCAAGAATTGGGCCGCCTTGGAATAAAAACGGCCCAATGAAGTAGGAGGTTTTCCGGCCAACCAGTTGTCGAATTCGGAAACGGGATCAATCCCCTTAGTTAGTGCCATCAGAATTGAATTATCATTGGGACTACTAATCTTGGCACATGTAGCATGAAATCTCTCCAGATAGCGTCTAAGTGTCTCTCCAGGAGCTTGAGTGACACTAGACAAGGTATTAACATCCTTCGGCCTTGTTACATGCATGTGGAACTACTTTATAAACTTAGTTGCCAATTGATCAAAATACGAGATAGATCAAGGTGGTAAACGGGTAAACCACATAATTGCTATGCCCCTAGAGAAATCGAGAAACTTAGGCACTTGACCGCATCATCGGCTCGTGCGGTGTTCATCAACCATTCGTACTTTAAGATATGCTAATTAGGATCAGAGCTCATTCATAAACGGGTAGAGTTGGCCTCTTGAATCACCGGGGTGGTTCAGCATAGAGTATGTCATTAATGAAAGGGGTATGACTCCGGGAGATTCCCCAGTCGTCGTTGGTGAGACTCTGACTTTCACGGATCATTCGACGGATCATCGTCGGGATATCCGACATCTGGGCATTTTGAGCCTACTAAGCCAAGGTGTGGTCGGGTTCCACAATGCAAGGATGGGCCGATCGCGGTCAACGGTCCATATCTCGCCTCCTTCGTTCTAAGTTCTCGAGGACATACGGTTCAGAAGTATATTCATGTTGGTGACGGTTCGGATCTGTCTGATTTTGGGCATCAACTTCCAATTCAGTTGCAGTGGTGGCGGTGCGGTTTTCCATACCATGATAAGGAATAGTACCTCCTCAAGAGGAGGGTCCAGTCTGAAGGCTAGTTGACGAGCCAACCATCGGTTTCCCAAGACACAAGGTGCGCTGCTGTCTAGTAGCTTGTGTATAGCTTCCGTCTAGCCATGGCACGTGGATCTATGGTGGTAGTCAAAAGAGGCTAAACTCTCGGTCGATGAATAAGAAGCCTGATCCCTTCTGGATCTCCTTCGTCTTAACGATTCAGTTGATTGGTCAATTATGCATTAGCACACAGTTGTTGAGTAAGCTGCTATCAACTCTGCGTCAGTTCTTGTATTAGCAGTTGGAACTCTTCCCTGGTGACAGGGCCTTGCAGATTTGATGGTCCGATAGCATTCTGATCGGTAGGAGGTAGTTGTACGGGGTTCTGTCCGTCCTGTCCATCTAGATCAGTGGCTTTTGAAGTAGTTCTAATGTTAACCATGATGGATAGCGAAGCTTTTTCCTAGACTTGATGCAAACCTGAATAAGGTGGAAGAACTTTAAACTTAAAATCTAGATCTTTTTCTTAGATTTACGCATTCCAATATCGATAGTAGATCCAATGAGCAGGAGAAAAACTAGGTTTTCTGAGTAAAAGCACCAAAGTGTTTGTACCAAAATTGGGCACAACACTCTTAGGATGTGTTTGAAGAGATAAAATGAAAAATATAAATGGAAAAAGAGGAAGATCTAACAAACACACCAATTACTAAACAAAAAAACACACAGAAACATACGGATTTAGAAGTAGTTCGGCATGTGGCTTACGTCCACTATGAAATGATTGACTTTTATTAACTTTTTCTTATTGGTTACAATGGATTACAAAAGTAAAACTCGAGTACAATAGTGATTTCGGCAGAGTCTGGACGTAGAAGAGCCAAAAGTCCTTTTTTAGTAGGTCCTGGGTTGCTATTTATAGGCGTAGGCTGCAAATATCTCGCTTAGATCTCGGAAGACCTCTTCTCACACGTGGGCGGGCCAACGTGACCATTTGGAGTCGATCCATGATCGATACGAACACAGTTCGTTTTGATCAGGACTTAGTCCAATCCAGTCGGGATCGATCATAAACATTCTTGAAGATGTACGCAAGCTCCTATGAAAATTTGGTAGCATTTGGCCTTGTAGATTTTGACTTATGATCGATGCAAGTTTGTATTTTTTGATTGGCTGTTGAATTCATATCGATGTTGTTCGTACTGATAGCTTCGTATCAATGGTTCTGCACGTGATGCCTGATGACGTGTCGCTAACCTTTTGACTCGATCCACTTTTCATGTCGAATGATCGAGTCTTTCCAATGGATACGCCTCGTTTGCATCGAGCCGGCTTAGCCTTGTTCATATTTCTTGGCTGCATCTCACTTTATATCGATTTTGTGCATTCCACTTTGTATCAATTTTTTGCATTCCACTTCGTATCGATGGGAGGTGTTGATTTCACATGGATCTGTGGCCGATCGATACGAAGCATATTTGAAACTTAATCGATACTAAATGAACTCTCATGTTACTTTCGATGGATATGAAGTGAGTGGATGTGGATGGATACGAAGTGAGTGGATCTGGATGGATACAAAGAGAGGCTTGTTCACCAATGGACACGAAATGGACCGATGCGAAGGAGATTGACTGATGGATACAAATGAGCTTATCTTCTTATCTTGCATCGATCATATCTCGAGCATACATACTCGGATTAAATTGAAATTTGAAACGTTGGCTTTCATAGCATTTCTTATCATGTCATACTAAATGTAGCTCGACCCAGACTCGGGCAAAATTTACCAGCATCCATAGCGAACCTTTGTATAACCGTTTTTCGGGATGAACTGTCTTGGACTTCTAGTTAATTCCTTGGTGTCACCGCCTTGCCAAAAGGTGGGATAATAGTGCCAATATATAAACAAATGAATAATAACACCGCTAGTGGGAGAAGTGTGATACTCAAACGTGATTTGTCAAAATATTGGACATAGCAATAATAATTGCCAAAATAAAAACAAAACTGTTAAACAAATCTAGATTCCAAAAGGTACAAAAGTGAATTCTCTTAAATTTAAACAATTTTTGGGTTTCTAAGAATATGATTGTTAAAATTAACGGTTTTGCATATAAATAAATTGGGTACCAAAATTTTTGAATGAAATGCAAGTGGTTCTTCATCCTTCTTAGGCCACCCGCTTCTTCCAAAATTTAGATACAAAAGCGGGCTAAGGAAGAACTTCAATAAAAGTGACTTTGAGTTGTTCTATATGATTAATGAGCTAAAATTTAAATGTTTCTTAGCCTAGAAAAATGAGATGGAGATCTACACATTTTAGATATCATGAAATCAAAGTTAAGTAAAGGTATGATCTCTAAACTCTGTCTTGTTTTCTTATTGTTAATTCTGTATTTTTTAACATTACTGTAGTAAATTATTATATCTTGAGGTTCCATACTCTGATTTACGAAATTCAAGATGTTTAGGAAAATTTATTGAAACCTCTAAGTTTTAATTTTTTGGGTTTCTTCATAATATGAACTTAAATAGGTGAAACTGCAAATCATTTGGAGTATTTTTTGAAAACAGTTTCGGAACTTCTTGACACAGTTGTGATAATCTGATCACAACTTGAACATATCTACTCTGAATTTTGAAAATTTTGAAGTTCTGGAAAGCTAATTAATAGAACTAAAATTTTACCATTTTGAGATTTTGCTAATTTTTTTTGGAAAGTATTGAAAATAAGCAATCATTTCAACACTTACTTGAAAGATATTTCTGATTTACACAAATAGGTTGTAGTATTTCAATCATAACTTTTGGTAGATTTATCGTTTTGACTTAAAACTAATTTTGATAAGCGACATTTTTGAATATCTAAAACACTCATATTTTGTACTAAATCAAATCACGGACTTTAAGATTTCTGATTTCAAATGGACTGAATTTTCAAAACAAGAATGTTCAATTGCCATGGTAGAATTGTTATCTTTCACGACTAATAAAGTAATGGTTGGAGAAATATTTGTGTTTTTGCTTTAATATAAATGCTTTTTCCTTTTACTGATATAAATGGTCTTGCTGAAAATTTTGAAAATCAAATCGAGTGATTTTGAGAAGTACAAGTTTTGCTTGTGTTCTTATGTACCACAATATGTCACCTTGGTCAGTTTAAGTATGAGTGGTAACAAGCATCATGTTGAAATCATATTTGTATTTGATTTATTATTTTCAAATGATTTTCAACTAACACACATTTTCAAAAACCCCATGTACAAAATTCTTTTTCGCACATTTTAAATTTTTAAATAACTCGGGTTCTTACTTTGATGAAAATACTCTTGTATATTTTGTTAAGGGATTTACTCTAGAAAAGAAAATTGTTGACTAATTGAACCTTTTTGATCCTTATCAAAATTATTAATGATATTTCAGGAAGTGATGGATAATGATTAAATTATATTTTAGAACAAGAGTGTATAAGTTAAAATTCGTGAAAATGAAACAAATTTTATAATATTTTTTTAAATTAGTACTTATTCCATGATCATTTCTATCACTATCACCTTTCGTTCAATCCATACACTGCAATTTAATATAGTGTGTAAAAGTTGGTATTTCAAAATAAGGATTTTTTTTTGAAAAATAACTCTATTCCAAATTATTCACTCTCATTTAAAAGTCATCGCGGTTATGCATAGATGAATTACTTTAATTTTCATACATGTGCTTCCATTCTCATTTAAAGGTCCTCACGGTTACGCATGGACGAGACTCGTATATGAAAGGAATAAACAGTCAAGTCAATTCTAATCTCATTTAAAAGTCCTTAAGGTTATGCATGGTTAGAAAGTAATTAACATTCATTTTCTAAGTAACTACTAACCTCATTTAAAAGTCCTAACGATTATGCATGGTTAGAAAGTGCTTAATAATTTTTTTGTAATATTTAAAAGGATAATGTCGATTTTTTTCTTTGTTAAAAAATACCAAACTCCTTCATTGCGTAAAGTTTTCCATAATCCTACCATTTCTCTAATGTGGAATTTGTTTCTAATTAATAAAATATTATGATTTTTGTTTGATTAATTGAAATTTGCAATTTATGTTTCCCTCTTGATTTGGTTTTATAATTTTAATCAAAATCCATTATTATTTCAATTACTATTATTATTTTTGATGATAACAAAGGAGGGAGAGATATTGAGATTTTGCTGACTGAGTAATGATCTTACCGATATTCGAGAGTGTTATTATTGTTATTCAAGCGTTGTTTTAAATTTATTTTTGAAAAAAAAATCAATTTTTCATTTTCAATTACATGCATCTATTAGTGGCGAGTTTAGTTCTAGGGGGAGCATCTAAATAGGGGGAGCTTGAACTCAACACCAAACACGTTGATTTAATTCAAAATCTTAATATATGATTATTATCATCAAAAGGAGGAGATTGTAGAGTATATCATTTTATCATTTTTGTTTGATGATAATAAATAAATATATATTCGTTAAATGTATTTGTTATAGTGCTATTACGATTTCATAGAATGAGATAAATATTTGCTGGATAAAATAAATGAATCAGAATATAATTTAAACAAATATTTATTCAAAAAAATATTTTATTCCAATTTCAAACAGTACACATTATTTGCTTCCACTATAGTTACAATTTTCAATTACAATACAATCTGTCATCATACAAATTTCAATACTCTTATATACACAATTTCTATACACACTTATATACAACACTTTATTTCCTCACTCATTCATACTTGATTTTGATCTTCATTTGCTTGTGTCCAGCCATCTCATATACATGTCAAATAAACAACGTAATAAAATGGAAAAACTAAATTGCAAAAACAAAATTATATTTGAATATTGATATTACCTCTGTTATTTGGGTTGTTTGTTTTCTATTTTGGACAAGGGATCAGACACATGCGCAAACCAAATCAGACAAGCATGTGCACTGGGTAGAATACTGGGCAAATGCACTGACAAGGCACAAACACATGTACCAGAATGAACACAACTCGGTGCAACGGTCCATGGAAGGAAAGTAAAACATATCAGAGCATCTCATAACAAGCAGGTTCAGACAACATAACCAGATGCACACAGGTACAAAGGATCTGGCAATATAGTGAAAAGCAAGCATATAAAACACAAAGGTATAGCACATAGGGTCAACACCCAAATGAGCAAAAATGCAACAAGATGGAAATCATGTTCAGGCAACATAACCAAAAGCTACCACACATACAAGTACATACACACGTACATGTGTATATGTATACATACACTTAAGACAATAGAGGAGAGCTACTCGTATGCAAGGTAAGATCAGCAAACCAGAAATAAAGATACACACATGACTACAAGTGCAAATAAACAAACATGGAAACGCACACATGTATCAAAGCATCACACATAGCTATATAGAAAAACAAGAAAGGATGTGACACATATACATACATACATATGTATGTATGTATACATAGTGTAGCCATCATGAAGTACATAGTTCTAGTGCAAGTGTGCGTAAGTTTATGCAAGTGGAAAGTCATTTCAAAAATTATCAGAAAAATCAAACAAAGCAGTCACAGATCGAAACTCAATTTCAACCAAAACAATATTGAAGGAGTCAAGGCCATAAAGCAGAACATCAAAAACAAAGCGGTCAAAAATCCATGAGCGGAAGTAAAATCTCAGAAAAATTCAAAGTCAAATGTACAAACGGTAATATATGAAATTGATTCCTATATTAATCCCATTATCACCATCGGCAATAATGATGATTCGAGTTCAAGCAAAATCAGAGAGCAAAAACTTAAATAAATCATGCACCAATCTTAAGTCGAAGCATCAAAGTCGAGTTCGAGCATAAAATTGAAAAGGGGCAAAATTGTTAAATAATACTAATATCAATCGAAGAACAGTTGACAAGGAGGACCCGCAACCATCAATAGTCAGTAAAATCAAGTACGCTATCAACGAGAAAGGAAAACAACAAGGCGATTCGAAGCTTAACCTTTAAGCGATGGCCTTCATATTATAAACCCTGATTACAAAAGAATAAAGACGACAGAGGATCTTGGCTTGAAAGAACGAAGACAGAAATAGATTAAAAGAAGAAACGAATTAGAACAAAATATTGGGTCAAGTCTTTTTATTTGTTTAATTTGTATTTGAACTTAAGTTATTTATAAATTAGGGTTTCCTTTATTTAATTGCATTTTTGTTTTTTAAACATGTAAAACTTTAGTTGTTTAACTAGGTACGAGCTACGAGGCGTAGTTCGAGAGTTCATAACTAAATGGTTAAGTTGTGCTAAGGTTTTGAATGTAGAGTTTGAAAAATCATATTAGCGAGGGTCGTAAGTTTACAGTGTCTGTAAGCGTCGGATTTTTTAATTTCTAGTAGAAACCGTAGGGGCAACATTAGGCGGCTTTTGCCGAAGCTCGATAAACTTGTGCGTCGCTTTTAATTTTCCAATCTACTCTGCTATTATCTGCACTGCAATTCATACATATGTTTATGAATTTTTTATAAACCTTATTCACCCCACTCCCTCTAGGGTTAATTCGATCATACAGTTTGAGCCTTTTCCACGTTGGCTCCTATTCCACTGGCATGTGCGATGAAGTCAAGGAACATTCCTAAGGAAACCCCAAATGAACATTTTAATGGATTTGGTTTCATCCTAAATTCTTGAAGTACCTAGGACATTTCATCTAAGTGGTCTATGTGATTCTTTGCCCTGTTGGATTTTAACAGCATATCATCCATGTATACCTCCATGGTCCTTCTATTTTGGTTAGCAAATATTTTATTAACCAAACATTAATACGATGCTCTAGCATTTATTAGTCTGAAGGGCATGACCTTATAGTGGCATATGCCCAAATCGGTAATGAAGCTTGTGCGGTCCTGGTCTAGGACATACATAGCAATTTGATTGTATTTAGAGTAAGCATTATAAAAGGTAGAAGCTTTTGTCATGTGGTCCCCTCTACCAACTAATCAATTTTAAAAAGCGGAAAAAACAATCCTTAGAGCAAGCATCATTTATGTTGGAGAAATCTATGCACATCTGCCACTTCTCGTTTGGTTTGTTAATTAACACCAGATTTGCCTTAATAACCCAATTTTTAAGTGATAGTTAACTTGAGTTAATAATAGAAATTTAATAGACAAAATTGAAATTTGGACATTTATTTGATAAATTGATTTGTAATATGAAAGAATTCAAAATGGAGAAATATGATATTTGAAACTTAAAATAAGTTAGAACATCAACATGTGAATAATATTTTATACAAGCAATATGACTGAAATATAATGTTATTTTGATAAAGAACTAAATTTACATACAAATGTGTATTTATTAGAGAAAAAAATTAAAATTTAAGTAGAAGTTAGTTTATAAATGAAAGGGGAAAATGTGTGTGTTATATCAAGGCCCAAGTCCAAAAATTAAAGTCCACTATCTTTATCTTTCCTTTCCTTAACCAGCCATCTCCTATTCGTTAACTTTCTCTATCAAGCCCAATTTTTAAGGGCCAAGTCTATTCGTTCAAGACCTTTCTCCTCTCTTTAAAATGTATGCTCACGTAAATTTTAGGGAACCCATTTCTTCCTCTTGTGTGAAGCTAAAAAAACTGATCAAATCATTATCATTTCAAAAATTAAAATGGAATTATAAAAATCATATAAAATTTAAAATTAAAGTATGTGGTTCCCCTTATAATGGAACATCTACGTGAGTAGAAAGTCAGCGTGCGGTGGGTGCTTCACATACATATGCGTGTATACAGCGGGATGGAAGAAGATATGCTTACTCACAAACCTATGCTAATCAAAATAATTTTGCATACTTGTATGTAATTGAATTGTTCATATGGCTGTCCCTAAGTCTTCGTGTTTTGTGTCTATGCGTATGGTTTTGTGCAAATTTGAATCATTATATACATGTGAGTTACTGTATGAAACGTGTGATCACAGTTTTGTATAGGATTTATAAATGAATATCCTGCATTTAATTTCATGGCCTATAAAATTTCATAGCCGGACTTACTTTCATGTGTATAAATATATATGTCGATTACACACGTGCACACCAAATCTTCAAGGCACTCACTAGCACATTAGGGTGTAAATCGGTTGGGTCGGATCGGATGGATGTGTGTTTAGTTTCTGTCCTAAATAAAATCGAACAAGATATGGACCGGACGAGATTTCTACCCGTACAAATTTTGTTGTTCTAATTTATGTCCTAAATAAAATCAGACGGATACGAACGAAAGTTTATCGGCCACAGACTTCGACGAACATTACTATTTACATTACATTTTATGCTTTTTAATAGTTTCAATCAATTATATTATTTTTATCAGCATGTACTGAACTATAAGAATTTTATGAATCTTTACTCAATGAACAAACTAAACAGTTATCATAAATATTGTGAACGACATAATGGGTATATTAAATTATGAGAAATTTGGACGAATTCGAACGAACACGGATCGAAACATATTTCTGTACATACAAATTTTGTTGTCCTAATTCATGTCCCAAAAGAAAATAGGACGGACTCGAACAGACGTTTTTCGACCGTAGACTTGAACGGATATCAAACATTCGTACTAAATTAACCGTCCTACTAACACAACATATATCCTAATATACACTCTTGTATACACAACCATTTATAATTCCTCACACATGAAAACGGCGGCTCCACCCAATTTTTCTAATTAATATGCATATATTTTGTTATCGATACTTTTATATTATATCTCGTATAGGCCTGTTTATTAGAGTGTAATGTGCGTGTATTGTATGTATGTATATTAGTGGTTATGTGTGAGTTAACATGTATTTGTGCGTATGTTGGCATTTCTTTTGTTCCTGAGTATCTTATGTTTTTATGCTTATATGTGTTGGGTGTGTTTGTGTTGGAATTCGATACCTAATTCATCGATCAGAAAAGCTTGAAGTCGTAGAAGCAAAAACGACGACATGGGAGAAAGAACAAGGCCAAACCCTAGTTTCGTTTGGAGAAGAATTGATTCATCCAGTGTTGCTGAGCTGGGGATTGCCGAACCAAAATTATGGTTTAGTGTTGTTGTGTTGCTGCCGCTTCATCTGGAGCGGTGATGAGGAGGCCGAATGAGAAATCTCGTCCGATGATTTTTGGTTCGGGAGTTTGTTTAGAGAGGAAGTAAATACCGAACCAGAGAGCTCGTTCGGTAGTTAATGCCGCTCCAATGCTATGCCGCTCCAAATAGAAATGCTAGTGCCGAACCAGAAGACGCTACTCCATGTGATGCCGAACAAAATATCTCGTTCGGTAATTGGGGATGCTGATCCAAACTTAAGTAGTGATGCCGGCCCTGACTTGCCGCTCCATATTTTTGGTTTGGTCAATGCCGGTCCAATTGCTGTGTGTCGAACCAAGTAGCGCCGGTCTAGATTTGAGACATTGAAGGCCGAACCAAATGTTTGGTTCAGTGTTAGAGCATGCCGATCCAAATCATACCGGACAAAATCATGAGTGCTGTTTGCGAACCAAACATGCCAAGCCAGGGCTGCCGAACCAAAGCTCAGGGCTGCTATATGGCAGTCACCCCTCCTCATATCTTCACTCTATAAATAGTGAAACTTTTGGATAACAATGACAGCCATCCTAGAGAGCTGAAACTCTACAGAATTTTGTCTGTATTGTTATTTCTTTTTATATACAGCCTCCAAAAGTAAATCAATCTTGTAATTCTAATCTTTCAAGGATTAATAAAATCTCCTCTCGCCTAGTGGACTTACACTACCTCGCAGTAGTGGAACCACTATAAATACTGGTGTTATTTTTTTGCATTACATAGATCTGTGACTGTCTGTTCTGCTGTTTATCTCTGTTTGTTTCGTCTCACTACAATCACGATTCAGTTGTTTTACACTGCGTTGAGTTTTTTATTCCCTTAGACTGATCATCTGAAGGGATTTTCTCTAACAGTCTGGTATCGGAGCTATAAGGTTGATTGAGGGGTGTTAGATGCTACGGCAGAAGATGAAGCGACTCCAGTTGTTACAAGACCTTATACTAGAGGGATGTATATCGCGTTAGGATCACAGTTGGCAATGGAGAAATGGAATGGGGATAAAGACTTCAGGAAGTTGCAATGGATGATGAAGAATGTTCTACTAAGGAATGAAGTCGATCCAGTAGTGTTTGCCCTTGAGGAGTTGACGGTTGAAATCTCAGTTGCGGAAAGGAAGAAGATGGAGAAATTGATGTTTACTACTTTACAACTAGCTATGAAAGAGAATGTTATCTTAGAGATTAGCAATGACACCACTGCTAGGGGCATTTGGACCAAGTTAGAAAATCTCAACTTGAAGAAATCTCTGACTAACCTTATGATATTACCGGAGACATTTTTCACCATCTAGATGAGAGAGGATACTTCAGTGAAGGAACATCTTAATTTCTTTGATGATCTCCTGGTGAAGACGAAGACTGTTGACTTGAAGATGGATGAGGAGCAAATGACAATGATTCTTTTGTGTTCTCTTCCGGAGCATTACGCAGGTTTCGCTAACGGCCTTATCTTCGCTAGAGATGCATTGACAGTGGAAAATGTGAAGTCAGGTCTTCTATTTGAGGGCTTGAGAGATTATATGAAGGAGATAAGTGAAGGAAGTAGAGGTGGAAGTAGCAGTCACAGGCTGTTTGTTGAAACAGGAAGAGAATATAAGAAGAATTGGCACTCTAGAGGGCGTTCTAAGTCCAAGAAGCCCGATAATGGAAGGACACGAACGTCTAAGGACAGGAAGTGCTTTATCTACAAGAAACCTGGTCATTAGAAAAAGGGTTGTCAAGATTTGAAGAAGAAGGCCGAAGACGGATCTTTATCATTTGCGATGGAGAAGTCTGTATCTGTCGATGTGTTATATACGGCAATATCGGATGTCTCAGACCATTGGGTGCTGGACTGGGGGCGTCTTTCCATATGACGTCTAATAAGAATTACTTCAGTTCTTTCGTTGAACGAGAGGGAAGCTCTATTCTTATGGGTAATGATGCTAGCTGTAAAGCAATGAGTGACGGTATGGTAAGGATCAGGATGTTTGATAGAGTGATACGCACTTTGACAGGTTTCTGGTATGTTCCAGATATTTGGAAGTCCTTAATTTCTTTAGGACAATTGACATCTTTGGGATGCAAGGTAACTATCGAGAAGGATAGTCTGAAATTTTCAAGAGGTGCACTAGTTCTTATGAAAGGAGATGTGTTCCAAAATCTGTATTTGCTAAAGGGAACCACAGTTCTTGGAGAGTGGTGTATTGGAGTAGACAGTTCTCGTGCTTTGGATGCCACAAAGCTGTGGCATCTCAGGTTGGGTCATATTTCAGAAAAGGGATTATAGTTGCTTCGGAGATGGAAG
The DNA here is from genome assembly GCA_030765085.1 of Allium cepa. Classification (NCBI taxonomy): domain Eukaryota; kingdom Viridiplantae; phylum Streptophyta; class Magnoliopsida; order Asparagales; family Amaryllidaceae; genus Allium; species Allium cepa. The sequence goes on from CM060946.1 coordinate 80,166,221, forward strand.
ATGATCGAAGGAGAAAGCTTCGACAAGATGTACTTTTGCCAGGATTGTGTGCTAGGCAAGCAAACTATAGTATCTTTTGGAGTTGGACTCCATAGATCGAGGCGAGTACTTGAGTACATGCATACAGATGTCTGGGGACAGTTGCTACTCCTTCTCTTGAAAAATCAAAGTATTTTGTCTCTTTCATTGATTAATTTTCTTGGAAAGTATGGGTGTATGTGATGAAGGCCAAATCAGAGTGCCTTGAGAAGTTCAAAGACTGAAAAATACTTGTTGAGAACCAATATGGTTCTAGGTTGAAGGTGCTAAGATCTGATAATGACAATGAATTTGTCTCTAGGGAATTCCTCGACTTTTGTAGACAACATGACATTTAGAGACATTTCACTACACCCGGCAATCCGCAATCCAATGGGGTTGCAGAAAGGATGAACATGACTCTACTTGAGAAGGCTCATAGCTTGAGATTGACGGCGGGCTTGTCTATCGGCTTTTGGGATGAGGCATTATCAACTATGGCGCATTTCATAAATCAAATTTCATGCTGAGCCATAGATGGGAAGATTCCAGAGGAAAAGTGGAGAGGTAAAGAAGTGTAACTTAATTACTTTCAAATTTTTGGTTGTCCTACGTACGTTCACCATACAGGTGATGACAAGTTGGAGGTTAGAGCATACAAGGGCATACTAATGGGATACACCGATGGAATCAAAGGGTATCGCATTCGAAACCCTGTTGATCGGAAGATTGTTCATTCTAGACATGTTACTTTTGACGAGTCTGCTATGTTTAGTCCGAAGGAGAAGCTACCTACCACATCAGAAGATTCTAATAGGCCTAAGGAGATGGAAGAAGTTCATGTGTTCCAGCCAAATAGTGGAGTTGTTGATGATGCCGTCGAGAAAAATGCAGTTGATGGAACATCATAGGATAGTCCACATGTACCTTCTAGTAGTGCTAGTGATGTGCATGGATCTAGAGGAATTTCAGCTCAAAGTGGAGCTGAAAGGAGTTTAGGTGAAGTAGTACCTACCCGGGTCAGTCATAGGACTATTAGGCCGCTCGAAAGGTATGATAATTGGTAGTTTGCAAACCTTAGTCTTGGTGATCAGTTTGACTATGCCTTACTTGTTGTTCATGAAAAGCCGCTTGACCTTGATGAAGCTTTGAATTCATGTGATAGTTCGAAGTGGATGTGCACTATGGAAGAGGAGTTAGAGGCACTGAAGAAGAACAAGACTTGTGATTTGGTACTACCCCCTCAAGGAAGCCGAACCATAGGTTGCAAGTGGGTATTCAAGGTGAAGGATGATGGGAGATACAAGGATATACTAGTTGGTAAAGGGTTTTCATAAAGAAAGGGATTTGAGTATGATGAGATATTCTCTCCAATAGTGAGCCATACGTCCATCCGCATTTTTCTCGCTATCGTCACAGCTCATGACTTGGAGCTGGAGCAACTGGACGTGAAAACCGCTTTCTTGCACGGAGACTTAGATGAGACCATCTACATGAAGCAGCCAGAAGGATTTGTTGTAGATGGGAAAGAAAATTGGGTTTGCAAATTGAAAAAGTCATTGTATGGACTTAAGCAGTCGTCTAGACAATGGTACAAGAGGTTTATATCTTTTATGCTTTCAATTGGTTTTGATTGTATCATCAAAGACGTGTGTGTACTACAAGCATTTAAAGAATGCTAAATGGGTGTAACTACTATTGTACGTGGATGATATGTTAATTGCTTCCAAGGATCAAGCTAAAATCGATAGTTTAAAGGGAAAGCTAAAAGCAGAATTCGAAATGAAAGACCTTAGAGAAACAAAGAAAATTTTGGGTATGGAAATCCAAAGGGATAGAAAGTTAGGACTTTTGAGCCTCACTCAAAAGGAGTACATTCGAAAGGGGATTACTCAGTTTAGCATGGAAGGGGAAAAGGAAATCAACACAACCATGCCTTTGCATATACATCTTTCAAGTAAAGACTCTCCGATCTCGGAAAAGGACAATGCTTATAGGATGAAGGTCCCATATGCAAGTGCAGTTGGCAGCTTGATGTATGCCATGGTCTGCTCTAGGCCTGACATTGCACAAGAGGTTGGATTGGTGAGTAGGTTCATGGCAAATCCAGGAAAGACGCATTGGGAAGTAGTGAAGTATATCTTTAGATACCTTAGAGGAACTCCAAACCATGGACTTATCTTTGGCGGCAGAGGAATAGATTTTAGCTTGGTTGGATTTTGTGATTTTGACTATGCCGGTGTTAGAGATCGAAGGAAGTCAACCTTTGGATATGTGTTCACCATTGGTGGCACAACGATCAGCTGGAAAACGAGGTTGTATACGATTATGGCTTTATCCATTATAGAGGTATAGCTCATAGCTATGGTTGAAGCAGCTAAGGTGGCGCTTTATGTGAGGTGACTATTGTGTGTTTTGCACTTCGTATATTAAGGCATGGACGTGTATTGTGACAGTCAAATTGCAATTTACTTAGCTGAAAATCTGACATTCAGCTCGAGGACGAAGCATTTTGAGGTAAGAGAGTCGTTCTTTGTCTCGATGAGTGAAGAGAAGCTAGTTCGTCTTTAGAAAGTTCACATAAAGTAGAATACAGCAGACATGTTCACAAAGTCATTGCCTGTTGCTAAGTTCGAGCATTGCTCGGACTTGATTCGTCTAATGGAGTGCTAGGTGCCATGGGGTGACATGGGGAGAGAGTTGAGATGGTTCATGGAGACGTTTGTTTTCATGGTGGAGATTGATAGATTCTATACGGACTGGGTACTTGAACAATTTGTTGATGGGCGGTGGCCTTACCGGAGTTTGTTGACAGTATAATGGGTGACAACATTGCCGAAGTCATTGGGTAAGTATCCATTGCTTGGAGCATGAAGGCGTAGATGGAGTTAGATGGATTATATAGAATTAGGTATCAAAGTGGAGATTGTTGGAATTTGATACCCAATTCCTCGATCAGAGAGCTTGAAGTTGCAGAAGCAAAGGCGAAGACAGAGGAGGAAGAGCAAGGCCAAACATTAGTTTCGTTCAAAGAAGAATTGCTTCGTCCGGTGTTGCTGAGCTAGGGACTACCGGACCAAAATTATGGTTCGGTGTTGTTGTGCTGCTGCCGCTCCATCTAGAGCAGTGATGAGGAGGCCAGACAAGAAATCTCATTCAGTGATTTTTGGTTCGGGAGTTTGTTTTAGAGCAGAAGTAAATACAGAACCAGAGAGCTTGTTCGGTAGCTGATTCTGCTCCAATGCTATGCCGCTCCAAATGGAAGTGCTAATGCCAAACCAGAAGACGCTGCTCTATGTGATGCCGAACAAAATATCTCGTTCGGTATTTGGGCATGCCTGTCCAAACTGAAGTGGTGATGCCGACCCAGATTTGTCGCTCCATAATTTTGGTTCGGTGAATGCCGGTCCAAATGCTATATGCCGAACCAAGTAGCGCCGGTCTAGATTTGAGACGTTGAAGGACGAACCAAATATTTGGTTTGGTGTTACAGCATGCCGGTCCAAATCATACTGGACCAAACCAAGAGTGCTGTTTGCCGGACCAAACATGCCGAACCAGGTCCGTCGAACCAAACCTCAGGGGATGCTATATAGCAGCTACCCCTTCTCATATCTTCACTTCATAAATTGTGGAGCTTCTGGACAATAATGACAGCCATCCTAGAGAGTTGAAAATGTATAGAATTTTGTCTATATTGTTAATTCATGTAACGATCCGTAATTTCGCTACTTCGAAAATGAGAGATTTCATTTAAGAAGATTTAAAACTTAAATAAATAAGTTAAATATAATAGATAATAATAGAGAAATTATTTATTCTATAGTTGATAATTTAAAAGGTATAAATTTGGATTTTAGAACAAATCAACAAAAGTTAAGTTTTGTTAAAAATAAATAAATGCTTAAATAAATAGGTTTAAATATTTATTTAGAAAGATAAATCTTATTGAAAACATCTAATAAAGATAATGAAAGTATATTAAAATATTTATAAGTATGTTAAAAATCGTTTTACAAAAATAACCAAATTTTATCGCATTTTGTCAGTTTTACATACATCGTAAAATTAGAGATTTTGATATTATTTAAATATGATTTTAAAATATAAAGAGACATGTTTTAATTTATTTAAAGAAGTAAAAAGTTCATTTTTAAATTTGGTTTACATAAACAATTAATTTAACTAAAACGTCAAAATGTGACCGTAAAATATTTTGTCGAAAAACGATGTTTTGCCGATTAAAAGTTGTCGCAACGTCATCGCACCTTTATTTTCTTATATAGAAACATATATTCAAATAATGTAAGTGTTAGTTAATTCACTAATCAAGTTTACTTTTACTAAACAAGGTTAGAAACTTCTAGAAAACAATTAAGAAAAAGTAAGCATAAAAAGACAAAAATGTCATTTCAAAGCAAAAAGTAAAATATCAAATCAAAGAAACATAATTATTATTTACTTTACTTAATATCTAAATGAAAATGACATAAAGTAATGATTTGAAATGTGATGTTAAGTGTTGAAAAAAAATAAGATTACTTTAGAAGTAAGGTTATTTTGGTAATTTGGTAAAATGAATATTTTGGTAATTTACCACTTCATTTCTTTTTCTATAAATAAGACCACCATTCTTTCACTTTCTTTTACATCATTTTCTACCTTCTTCTTCTTCTTCTTCTTCTTCTTCTTTTCCAAGCTTTTCTCTACCTCTTTAATGGCTTCTTCTTCTCTTCCAAATGCTTACTAACTTTTTCATAACCATATCAAATCAAGGCCAAACACCACCAAACTTTGCCAAAGACCTTAGAATACCATTTAAACATGGTTTAGCACCTAAGAAGTGAAGAAATGATGGAGGAAGGCGAGGATATAGGTATGGCCGAACATATAAAGAGAAGGAAGTAAGTTGGAAAGTTTCGGAGCAAGAAAAATAGAAGGAAGTGCCGCCGATTTCATTCCAAAGAGCTAAAAGCAAATTCAATGTGCTGTAGAAGCTCTGTCAGATTTTCGGGTGTTTGAAAGAAGAGGTCGATGACATAAAGCAAAAGAAATGGAGTAGAAGTTGATTAGTTGAAGTTTAAGTGAAGTGTTGTTGCATATGAATGCTGGTAGGAAGTATTGGTTAAGTTAAAGGTGAGTACTCATATTTACTAATTAATTCATAAATTATTTCAAATATAATGATTTGAAAGTTTAAATATGTTGAATGAATGTTTGATACTAGGTTGCAAATTGGTTGATTATGTGATTGTTTATGTGGTTGATAACTTGTTTGACAAATGATAAGAGAAATGATTAGTAATTAACCATAGTTAATTCAATGGAAATTAAATCCATACAAATGTGTGTATGAAAATTATTTAGCCTCTTAATGATTTCAAAATATCTAAAAGGATTGAAAATGATATTATAATAATATAATATGAAATGAAAAATGAATTTGAAACGATGGAAATATTGTTTAAAACGAGTTTAAAGAAATGTTTTATAAACATTTAAATGTGTTTTCAAGAAGTTTGAAAAGAAATTGAAAAACAAGTAAAAACTATGCGCGTCGCGTAACGGTAGTTCGCGATTTCGCGCCATAAAAATTAAATGTGTGTGCAAAGTGAAATATAGCTTGGAATTCTTCGAGATGAGAATTTTCCGATCTATTATATCCATAGTTTTCCAACGAAGAAAGAAAATCAAGATTTCATCAAGTAGATTTTGAAATATGTCCAAAACAATTTTCTAAAAACATCGCGGTTTTGCAGTTCGGAATCCAGAAAAGAAGTTTTCTTTATAAATGATATTTTAAGTGATTAAAAATGTGAAATAAATTTGATAAGTCTATTAAAATGGTTTAAAAGAGATTTGAAATGGAAAATATGAATTTTCAAATATTAAGAAGTTGTTTAAATCAAATAAGCTTATATAGCACTTTCCGTAGTACTTTTATGCTACAAATTCTATAGCATTTTGAATATGAGTTTAAACGTAACGATATTTTCTAGAATCACTTATGAATGTTTTTAAAAGAATAATTAGATGATTGTTTGGAAGTTTAACAAATCATTTTTAAAATGAAGATTAATAACTAAGTATGCGGAAACGACTAGTACATTTGTCCCGCCTGTGAGATCTGAGAAGATAAAAACAAGGTGTTTAACTAAGGTTAGGGATGGAGCAAGCAGTACCCTGAACTTAATGGCCTATGTTTTCTCTTTTTAAGCGAGGGGTGGAACAGATCGAAAGGAAAGCCCGAATGCTCTAAAAAGATCATTTTTAAGTTTTTCCAAGATAAAAGAAAAGAAACTAATTTTCGAAATAAAATATATTGAAGTCAATGATCGTTAAAGTCAAAGGTATTCATGATGTAGGATTACTTGCCATTAGTCTCTAGAGGTGAAATTTGCCATTAGTCCGTGGAGGTGAAACTTGTCATTGGTCCCTAGATGTGAAATTTACCATATTTAAAGTGGCAGTAGTGCTCTATTATGAAAATTTTCGATTTGCAAGAATATGATTTGAATATAAGAAATCTTTAATTAAGATTTAATGAATGATTTGGGAATATTTTCCCTAAGTTAAAAGTTATAACTTGAATATAAGAAATCTTTGATTAAGATTTAATGAATGATTTGGAAAGGTTTTCCTAAGTAAAAGAGAAAAATGATTTGGAATAATTCCAAGATCTAAAGAAGTTTAATATATCAAATGATTTGATAAACGAGGCTTAATGGTTCCATATACATTTGAAAAGAAAATGGAATAAATTAAAAAGAATATATCTAAGAAAGATATTTGATTCAAACTAAAGATGAGGTAATTGATTGATGATTGATATCCACGTATGAACTTAACATCTTTTTTAAGCGATGATTGGTTTCGAAAGAACCAGAGTTGGATTTGGATGATTCCTATCCGAAAACCACTTCGAACCAATGTATACGTTCGAAAGTGAAGACATGTTGAAGATGATGATTATTTGAAGACCGTGGATCTTCATAGCGTGAAGACTGCTTGTTGAACATGCTCTGGTTGGCCACCATTATAGAGTTATTTATAGCAGTGGTCTCCTCGTGACGGAGATTTTTCGGATTGTAAGGGCTTCTCGCCTAGTAATGGCCGAGGAAAGTACCTTCGGTTTCGTTCAGTCCCAGAACGAACTTGTATGGATGTTTGTCTGACATTGTATTCTATATCACATTTGAGTGGTTTCTATAAATGTATATCAGTTGGTGGCGGAGAAGGCAACTTCTCTTAGCTTAACACCCTTTCCCGAGACATATGAGCGCATGAAGTTATACTTTTCTAGAAATCAGTCGTGTGACGTGGAATGACAGTGTGGCATTCAAAGTGGAACCTGTTATAATCAAAGCGTGGTTTTGTATGTAAAGCGTGACTTAGAAGAAATTGAGCACAACCTCTCGAGCCTCACACCCCGGTTATGATGGGATTCTATGTGGTCAGATGTTTGCTCGCATTTCAGATAGTAGTGATTTGGGTTATCATATTTTCTGAGCCCCAGGTAGCAGATACGTCTGGGCCTCATGGCAGGGATACGCGAAGTCCGAGTCCTTGGATGTTATTCGCAGATTGTATCTACTTTTAGCCATTTATGTTATTGTGTAACGGCGTCTGAGTCATGGATGTAAGCCGTGGATATAGATTGATCTTTCCACTAGTTTTCTATCATTTTGGAAATCCAATCCCAATACGAGATTTACGGTTTTGATTTTATTCCCAAAATAGTTGTAATGACTTGCAAACATTTCAGCTACCCCTTTTTGGTATTATATATTCCGTTCGGGATATTCCGTTGACCCAGTCCGGATATATTTCGTTAGATTTAGTCCAGATATTAATACCTTATTTGAATAAGTTTATTTGAAAAGTGTTTTCAAAAGAATGTCATTAGAAATAATATCAAACGTTTTGATATATAAAAGTGTTTTGGTTATCATAAGGTAAAAACCGGTCCGTGTTTATGTGTGGGCATGGTCTTATGAGATACCCTTCTTTTCAAAGGTTTTGATAACAACGTCATGATCTATGCATTTAAATTTCGAGTATCTCACGCTAGTTTATCAAGCCTGATCCGGGTATTTTTAATACTCGGGTCAAATCCGAGTAGTTTCAGGTTGAGTTGAAGACGGTTGGAGTTTCCAGAGGAGAGCTGGAGATCTTCACCATCGTATGGACATATTCTGTTATCCACTGTACTTAATGTATTTTGTCTGATGTTTGTCAGCAATTGTAAGGACAGACGTTTATAACTATCCAAGCTGAATTTAGGTTAGACTCTAATATTGTATTTTAAAATTTTCCACTGTAAAGATTATTGTTGAAATAATATATATTATTCTGTTCGTGTGAGATTCTGTTCTGTCTTTATTTTCTTTCTACCCTTAATAATTCGCTTATTCGTATAATTTGAGTTGGACATGTGTGGTTTATTGTCGATTCAAAGGGTACGGAAAAACGGGACATTACAATTCTTTTTATGTATTGCCTCCAAATGTGAATCAATCTTGTAACTCTAATCTTTTAGTGATTAATAAAATCTCCTCTCTCTAAGTGGACGTACACTGCCTCGCAGTAGTGGAACCACTATAAATACTGGTGTTATTTATTTTTCTACATTGCATAGATCTATGACTGTCTGTTATGGTGTTTATCTCTGTTTGTTTCACCTCATTATAATCACGATCCAGTTGTTTTCCACTGCGTTAGGTTTTTTATTCTCTTGGACTGATCATCTGAAGGGATTTTCCCCAACAGTTTGAATGTCAGTGCTTGTGTAATTATTTCTGGGTACAAAAATGGTAACAGGCATAAATAAGTAAGTGGATGAATAAGTCGGTGCGTGTATTTTAATGCCAGTGCATAAATAAGTAAGAGGATGGCAAAAGATGTTAAAGAGCATCCCAAACAAAAAGCCAATCAATACATTAAATAAGTATTACCCAATAGCAAACATTTTTATTGGATAAATATATATGAACTAGATTTCAACCCACTTTGAAAACAATTAATCTTGATCATATACTTATTCAACAATAATAATGCCGGACAACTCACTGGTTGTCAAGGTCGTCAAAACGATCTTGACAGTCAATGGTGAGTCTATTTTTGAACTCATCGATTTCTTATTGTGTTCGATGACTATTGGGAATGCTCTAATAGGCCTACATTAATTTATACAACGGTAAAATTTACTTTGATAATAAGAAAATTTCATATGTGCTATGCCTTATTACTACATGCCTTCATGGCCACATGTCGTAATATATATTATAATATTTATATGGTTCACATTTTGTTGTGCCGACATTTAATGAATTTGTGCTAACAAACTATGCATGTAACGTCCCTTGTTTTCATGAGATATGTGTATTCATATGATGAAATGTTAATTGCCTTTATATTAAAAATGCAAGCATAGGCAAAAATATTAATAAACATATACATATATGCATACACATTGATAGAAATAAATGAGAATAGTATTGGGGAATGTGAAGGCATTAATTGCCTTGGAAGTTGAATAGTCCCATGTCTTAGAATAAAATAAACTATTTGTGTTTAGATACTAAGATGTGGACATTATGATAATTCCTATAAACAGAGACACAAGCCATGACGGGTGGTGCAAAGCAACATTCCGCATGTGCGTGCCCGAGGCCGCACCCGTTGCGTGGGCGAATGGGCGTTTTAGGCATATTACAGACATTTAACAGTTGGCAGCTGGCTTGGTGTGGCTGTTCAGAACGAACAGTTTTTATTTTTGTCCATTTAAATTCAAACGGTTGCACCACTGGGTAAAGGGTCGCAACCTTTCCAAGAGTCGCATCCGTTTGAACATGCACCTATTACCAAATAGGTGCGCCTCCCCACGCCTATATATAGGCAGGAAGAAAACAATGAACGTACAATTAAGATTTTCTGCATTTTCTTTCTCCTCACAGCACTCTGTTCTTAAAATACACTCTCTTGAGTTCATTTTGCTCTGCAATTGTTGCATAGCATCGCAGAGAAGGTCTATTTTATCTTGAAAAATAATTGCTCGATATCCTTAAGCGCAGTAGAGGGAGCAATATTGTTTCAAGAAAACAGCTTTCAAACGCTGGACTTGCATAATACAATCGGTACGATGTTTAATGCTTTATTTGTTAACTGCACAGTTCTACTCGTAACATTTTTGCGACGTGCCTATTACAATTTGTTGTTGCTACGATTTGCAATATAATTGTAATAGTTTCATAATACTTTTATAACGTTACTGTTAACAATTTTTGTATATAGTTTAGTAATGCTTTTGTGACGTTATTGTCTAACAATTTTCGTAACACTTTTCTGACGTTACGAATAACAATTATGAAAGGATATTTACTTATTGTTCGTTGCTTTTGTAGACAAAAATGTCTCATGAAAGAAACAATTTTGCACTAACACGGATTGTGATTACTACTCACTCTACAAGTATGGTTCCAACAATAGCACTGTCTCATGGAGAACAGTTAAAAAAGTTTACAAGGATGAACTTCGAATGCTGGCAGCAAAAGATGTTGTTTTACTTGACGACTTTGGGCCTTGCAAAGTTTGTTATAGGAGTTGCTTCCATAGTCGAAGAATTGGAACCTGATGCAACAAAAGTTGAAGCCATGAATATCTGGAAGAGTTTCGACTATATGTGCAAGAACCACATATGAAATGGGCTCGACAACAGCCTATACAATGTATATTGTACTGCTCGAACATCCAAAGAACTTTGGATGGAATTAGAGAAAATAAACAAAACCAAAGATGCGGGCATAAAGAAATTCATAGAAGGAAATTCCTTGACTTCAAAATGATTGATGCAAAGACCGTTATCAATCAGATTCAAGAGTTACAAGTCATCATTCACTAACTGCACGATGAAGGAATGACTTTAAGCGAATCCTTTCAGGTTGCCACTGAAATTGAAAAGCTTCCTCCATCATGGAAAGATTTCAAAAACTACCTTAAGTACAAACACAAGGAGACGACAATGGAGGAACTAGTAATCCAATTGAGGATTGAGGAAGATAAGCGAAAGTCTGATAAGAAGACTCTATATACCATGATGGCCAAGGAAAATGTAGTCGAGATAAAGAACCCAACAAAAATAAACATGAGCATGATCCTAATAAATCAAAGAAATTTTAGTGTTCATTCCATAATTGTGGGAAGAAAGGACACAAAGTCATCGAATGTCGTGCACCTAAGAAAAAGAAATCAGAAGCAAACATGGCTGACATCTCAGAAGGCGTGTCTGATATGGACTTATATGTAGTAGTGTCTGAATGAAACTTTGTTGGCAATTCGAAGGAATGGTTTGTAGATACATGAGCCACACGAAACGTATGTGCAAATAAGTGGATGTTTACAACCTACAAAACTGCTATTGAGGACAAACGACTTTTTATGGGCAATTCAACTTCATCAAAAGTCGAAGGCAAAGGAAAGATTGTACTAAAAATGACTTTTGTAAAAGAAATAACTTTGGCAGATGTTCTTCATGTTACAAGATCCACAAGAACTTGATTTTCGGATCACTACTAAGCAAGCATGGCTTCAAACTCACTTTTGTGTCTAATAAGTTTATGTTGTCAAAGAATGGAGGGTATATTGGAAGATTTGTTTGTGATGGTTCATTTAAGGCAAATGTAACCACTATTATACCAAACAACGATATGAACAAAATTAATATTCTGCTTATATTGTTGATTCCTCTGACATATGGCATTCTAGATTAGGCCATGTAAATTTCGATGCATTATGAAAATTTATTAATCTAGACTTTATACCAAAATGCAACATAGATTTCAACTATAAATGTCAAGGTTGTGCACAAGAAAATTGACAAGAACCTCGCTTCATCATGTTGAACAAGAAAATGAACCTCTAGACCTAATACACATAGATGTCTGTTAAAAATGTGTCAAATTAGAGATGGAAAAAGGTATTTATTACCTTCATTGATGATTGTACAAGGTGTTGCTACGTATATCTCCTTAGAAGTAAGGACGAAACATTCGACATGTTTAAACAGCATAAAGCAGAAGTTGAAAATCAACTTAACAAGAAAATAAAAGCATTTAGAAGCGATAGAGGAGAAGAATATGAATACCCTTTAAGGAATTCTACGCTGAACATGGCATTATACACCAAACTACTGCCCTGTAGTCATCTCAGTCCAAGGGTATGGCCGAACAGAAAAATAGAACTCTTAAAGGAATGAATGCCTTACTAATTAGTTTTGGGTTACCATATAACTTCTAGGGAGAAGCTATTCTTTCTGCAAATCATATTTTGAATATGATACCATGAAAGAAAACATCTAAATCTCCCCGAACTTTGGAAAAAATAGATCACCATCCTATAAATACTTAAAAGTGTGGGGGTGTCTTATGAAAGTAGAAGCATCTAAACCAAAGAAAGTCAAAATTGGACCAAAAACAATTAATTGTGTATTCGTTGGATGTACACAAAACAGCACCGCTTAACGGTTTTTGGTACTCGAATCCAAAATTGATGATATTCACGTAAATACAATCATTGAGTCGAGAAATGCTAGATTTTTCGAACATGTATACCCTTTAAAATAGGGTACTGAAAATTATCCTCAAAAGAGACCAAGGAAAATTGAAATCTCCTATTCTCTTGAGAATACTGAACAAAATATTGATCAACAAAATAGTGCTAATCAACAAGAGGCAGAATCGAGGAGAAACTAAAGATTAAGGGCATCAAATTTTTTTGATCTAGACTACTACATATTTTCGTTAGAAGACGATCCATTCACATACAAACAAGCTATGTCCTCCATCGATGCCCCTTATTGGAAGGAGGCCATTAATAACGAAATCAAATCCATTATGGAAAATCATACATGGGAGCTAGTTGATTTATCTCAAGGATGCAAAACCTTGGGTGGTAAATGGATTTTTAAGAAGAAATTGAAACCAGATGGTTCAAGAGACAAGTATAAAGCTCAACTTGTGGTTGAAGGTTTCAGACAAAAGGAAGACTTGGACTATTTTGATACATATTCTGTAGTAACTAGAATAACATCAATAAGAATGCTGATAGCAATCACATCCACGCTCAATTTAGAAATACATCAACTGGATGTATAGGCACCATTTTTGAATGAAGAATCAGAAGAAGAAATATACATGAAACAACCTGAAGGTTTCCTAAAAACTGGAAATAAAAGTAAGGCTTATAGATTAAAAAAATCACTGTATAGGCTTAAACAAGCGCCTAAAAAATGGCACAATTTTTTTTGGTGAAAGTAAGATATTAAATGGATTTCATATAAATGATTTTGTTGCCACAGTCGATCGTTTCTATCCAATCGCTAAAATGTTTCTATTCTAAACATACAAATATGCGATATGTCATTGTATGTCTATATATAGATGATCTATTAATATTTGGAAGCAACAAGGAGATAATAAAATCGACAAAAGCTATGCTCTCCGCCATATTTGATATGAAAGATCCGAGAATCGCTGATGTGATACTTGGTGTAAAAATACATAAAACAAACCATGAATATGTGTTGTCCCAATCACATTACATTGGTAAATACTTGAAAGTTTAAACAACATAATATAATATCAACAAAAACCCCATAGATTTGAACCAAAACTGGGTTAAAAATAGCGATGATAATATTTATCAACTTGAGTACTCTCGTATACTAGGCATCATTATGTACATTATGAAATGCACTAGGCCTGATATAACACATGCTGTAAGTAAACTCGGTAGATATACTAGCAATCCAAGAAAGAATTACTGGAAAGCTATAATTCGAGTACTAGGATACCTAAGGTATACACAAAGTCATGGACTGCATTATGTTAGGTACCCATCTGTAATAGAAAGGTATTGTGATGAATTCTGGGTAACTGGTTCATCAGATACAAAATCCACTAGTGGATATGTGTTTACCTTAACTAGTGGGGCAATATCTTGGAGATACTCTAAATAAACTTGTATAGCAAGATCAACCATGGAATCAGAATTTATTTCCTTAGACAAAGCCACAATGAAGTGGATTGGCTTCAAGGTTTCTTAGAAGGTATTCCAAATTGGGAAAAACCTATACCTCCATTAAGCATACGTTGCGACAGCCAATTAACTATTGGAAGGCCCAATTGTAATGTGACGACCCGAACTCAATGTCCGACAAACAACATCAAATTCGTATCGCCGGAGCTTGCGACAACATTAGATGATAAATAACACAGCGAAAATAAAAGATGATATCATTGATACAACATGAATACAACATCTGATACATCAATTTGATACAATGATAATCATCAACATCGGAGAATATATACAACACAAAATACAGCGGAATACGACACAATATGAGATGAGTCTTCAAAAGAATCAAATACTGCAACTTCAGTCCAAAACTCCAAAGCCAATGCTCTAAAACTCCAAGTTTGAGTCTCCATCAAGGTTGCACAAAGATAAGCAAGTGCAACCCGTGCACTTTAAAGACTCCAAAGAATACCAAACAGAAAGCTGAAGGCGACCAAAACGATATCTACTATTTGACTATCTGGAAAACCAAACTCTAGACTGCCAGTGTGAAAAATTGTGGGCACCCAGAGTTTAGGAATGGAACAATAAACTCCGAGTCAGTCGTGGGACTGGTGTGAGAAAACAAAAACATTTGGTCTTTAAAACAAACAAAAGGGTTTAAATTTGAAATCCGCAATGCTTTTTGGAAAATGAAACTACCATAAGGCCTCCCGGCACACACACCGTGCAATCGCACATTTGGGGGATATTTCTCCTTATGATAGTCAAATAAGCTTACTAGCAAAAATCTTTTTTGATATTATTATTAGTGCATAGTGGAAAACATTTTGAAAGTATAATATTAATCCTAGCCAGCATAGGTACCATTATACTATGCCTACTATAGCTACCACCTGAGGTGGTAGGTAATACAACTGCAATCGTAAAGGGCTCATATTGGATGATTGGATTTCCAGCAAATGGTCAGGCTAAGGAACTTCCTATTGCCACATGGGAACGCCTCTGGAGGGACGCTCCGAGAACCTACCCGGCTCTCTGCCAACACAAGGCCGGTTACCCCCTTCCCGGGGAGTAAAACCTAAGATATACCACCCCCGGTCGTTTGCGACCTTTATCCGAGTATCCTCTACACCAACAACCACAAAGAAAAGTATTTGCAGTAACCTTATAGGTTAAATATCAGGGCTCCATACCTGATACCACCCTTTTCCAAAAGGAATGGACATACCCTAGGGGAGCTACCCCTATAACCTTGCCGCATCTTTCCTGTTTCGACCATTACCGGTTTGTGAGGCTCGATGAGGTCTCGTCCACGAAGCTACGCTTTTTCACAAATCCATGCTTTGATCAACAAATGATCAGCAGCACTTTATATGCCACATTACCAAATTAGGAATGTATCAATAGTAACCATCAATCACATAACCTCTGAGCTCGTACGTCTCAGAGAAGAGTATTAAGCTAAGATAATAAATTCTCTTCCACCAATCAAAAATGTATATGATAGAAACCAGATTTACATCTCAAAGTGTAACGTCAGACACACATCCATATAAGTCTGTTCCGGGTTCGAACAGAACCGAAGCCACTTTCGAAAAAGCCCTTGCAATCTGGGTATTCACAATCCTGATCGGACTTCCCATCACTTAGGGAATCTCTATACCATAGTTACTCAGTCAGAGACAATCGATAGGTCATCCTATCGTTCTCGCAAATACCTGGTCTTCACCACCGGTCTTCACATGCTATCCACAACGTCGTATCATTATTCGGAATGGCTTATATGACACAAAGGTCCTCTCTCGGCTAAACCGAATAATGAGCATAATATTTAAAAACATATGGATATGGGATTTCAATTAAGTCACAACTTTAAAATTCAAAACTATTTCAAATGGTTTAAACAAATTACCATTTCAAATCTTTAAACAAAAAGATTTATTTTACAAAGTTCACCCAGTTTCACCAAGATCCATTCACGGATTTCAAAACAATTTCCATTTCAATTGGATTAATTCATTTAAT
This sequence comes from Allium cepa, assembly GCA_030765085.1. Lineage (NCBI taxonomy): Eukaryota > Viridiplantae > Streptophyta > Magnoliopsida > Asparagales > Amaryllidaceae > Allium > Allium cepa. The sequence goes on from CM060946.1 coordinate 80,182,343, forward strand.
CTTTAAATCAAAGATTTAACTTATAGCTTACAAAATCTGCTTCCAAATATTCATTCATAACTTGGAAAACCATTTCAATTCAAACTTGAAATTCCTTTAATACAAATCGGAAATTCATTTCTTATATGAAAGCTTTTATTATTTGAAAACAAATAGTTTTTTTCTCGAAAAAATATGATTTCATTTATGCAAGTTTAAGTCTTTGGGTTAATTCAAATTCCCAAAGCAACACTTCTAAAATGGTTTAAAGCCCATATAAACTTGTATAACCTTTTTAAAATCATAAGTCCTCAACATAGAATTCAATTTCAAATTTTTAATTCAAATTTAAATCAAATTCAAAACTAAATTAAGTTATTCAAAAATAACTTTTATCTTTGAAATTATTTTTCAAAAGTTTTCCACTTTAAATCCGATCCGTTTCCAAAACCATTTGGATTTAAAATTCAAATTTAAAACTATTTAAAACTTTGTGACTTAACTGATATCCACGTGCAATCCATATTTCTGTGTGTATAGTGTAGTCCAGGGGTTTTACACAATAGTGCACAACATCAACCATCATAGATTCAATCATATCAATATCGATAAGCGATATATCCCACAATGCTTATCTTCATTTACAGATTCATAGATAAAGTAAATTTACCAATCACAAAGATTCATTATTATGATTCGATGTGGGTTTTGGATAACCAACTAGAATCCGACTCCCTGTCGCATCGAAGTCCAAATGTCGTTTTGCGGGCCCAGGGGTTTTCATATTCATACAACAGCATATTCATCACAGATATAACACTCAGCATAAAGCATTTCATATTACATAGCATCATAACGCATATCAAATATATCAATTCATCACACATCATTTAATAACAATCAAACATCTACAGTTAAGATGAATAAATTGGGTGGTATTTAAATTTATCAACCACATAATTACTTTCATTAGTAATCTTTAATCAATAATTTATTATAATTAATTTCAATTGATTAAGTCTTAATCACCTTCATTAATTAATCATCCCTCAATTAATTATCTTACTTAATTAACCCTTAATTGTAATTAATTAAATATTAATAAATCATTCCTTAATTAATTACTTTAATTAATAAACCCTTAATTATTAACTAATTAAATCTTAATTATAATTTATTAATTACTTGATTATCATTAACAATTAAATTAACTTACTTTTAAGTTAAAAATTTAAAACATTTGATTTTATTCCTAAATCACTTTATTAAGTTTTATTTAAAATAACTTGCTAAAAATATAAGTTTAAAACTTAATTGTTTTAAAGATCCTTTATTTCAAAACCTTTAATTTATACCTTCTAACTTAACAATAAAATCATCATTTATAAAAAGAAATAATTTTAGAAATTTATTTAACTAATTTGTTAAAGTTTAAAAACTGGAAACAAAAAAAACCCAGCCAAACCCGAGTGTTCCCCGAGACACTCCACCATCTGCTTCGAGTTTTCCCAAAAATTAACCCGTATGCCTAAAATTTTCAAACATAAATTTTATTTAAGTATTTAACTCGATACAGACCCCAAAATGCACAAGTTCGAATTTAAGCCATCGTATAGAATTCCCGAGGTTGTCTTCGAGTTTCTTCGTCTCCCTTCATCTTTGTTCCCTATCGAAACCACCAGAAACATTGATACGCACATGCATGTAAACGACCATTCCGGTCACCTCTGACCATTTTTATCGTTGCCAACACATCACTGCTGGCCTCATCCATCGTTCCCGACCACCTAAGTATCGATTCGAGCGTGAAATCGAAATCGAGCTTTCTTGCTCAAAACTGGAACCGACTTCGACCACAAAAATCAACTCGTCCCGCCGATCAAGATCACTAGAAACCCTAAATTTCTGATCACAGTCTCTCCATTCAACTATGCATCGAACCCCACTGATCGATCACCCCAAAAGCTTGATCGACGACGCAATTCCCTCGCAAACCTGATTGACCAAAACCTCACTTCAAACCCTAAATTGATCTCTTCCGACCACTACGATCCACAAAAAAATTTGTGAATATTTTTCCCATGACCGATGATGTTTGATTCACCTTCTGACCATAACTCAAACAACATAACCACGCCAATCATCATAGTTTGACAAAAAAACCATTTTACGTTCAAGTCGCAATCTCTCTTGATTTATAAACTTAAAAATAATGATTTTACCTCTAAAAATCATAGTTTTCGAGAACGAATTAAGTTATATAAGTACATCAAGAAATCGAGATACTTGAATTTTTAACATGCTTGAGATTTTACTGTATATTCTATTTCCAGAAAATATTTTTACTAATTATTCATAAAAGTATTTTTAAAACTTGAATCTTGATTATAAAATCATATTTTGTTTATGTTTTTAAGCCTGAAAAGGATCAGAGGAAAGGCTTTTGAATTTTTTGAAACAGGTTTTGAAAAACAAACCTAGAAACAACAGAGGCATATTTTTCTTGCATGTACACTAATATGCACACAGTCATTCATTAGTATAAAGGCATGCAAACACATTCACACCATCATTCCAGCATAATTCATATCATATATCAGATACAAATCCAAACATCAATAGATACAGCAGAGTTGGGGGGGTTTGCTCACCTGACTTTTAAGTTTGAACAGAGGAAGTTGAATACTGGAAAGAATTCTGAAGCTTGATGCTTTGAAGGTTGTACTCTGATTTGTGTTTTAAAACTGTAATGATTTGAACAGATCTGGACTTGGTTGTTTATTGTTGAATTAGCTAACTTTGCTTCAAATTCGAATTTGTTTGATCTGGATTCATAGCTTCAAGTTGAAGTTGAAGCCTTTCGAATTTGTTTGATCTGGATTCATAGCTTCAAGTTGAAGTTGAAGCCTTGCATTGATTTGTTTGCTCTGGTTTGATTTGTTTTCCAGGCCTTTATTTTGTTTTCTCAGGTTCAAATTTTGCTTCTCAGGCTTTGATCTTTACTTCAGGATTGAACTAAAGCTTTTTGTTTTGGTTTTTAAATTTTTAAATAAGGAAATTTCGAATTTATTGAGTTGAAGATGATTTTGTTTCTTCTTTTCAGGTTTGAGAAGAATGAGCACAACCTGACTTTTAACTCTTTTTTTTCTTTGGTTTCTTATTTCAGGTTGAGAAGTTGAATGACCTGGTTATTATTTTTTTTCTTTTTTTTCAAAGGTTGAATGCCACTTGTTATCACATGAGAGTTCTCACCTAACACTTGTTAATTTTCATTTGCATGTTTTACACTTGCTACATGTAGGAAAAATTGTGTTTATACCCTTTATTCAAATTGTTTTGTAAACTTTATTTTAATCCTTCATGTAAATATATTTCCATACGTAACATATGTCTTATTTTAAAATGTTTGTGTTTACTTTAATATTTATACTCACACAATTAAAATTTTATCCCAATTATTTTTCACATTACAACCTTTAATTTAGCTCACTAATTTATATACATATATTTTTATACATTTTACATTCATGCATTTCTTATCATTTATTTTGGTACAACTTTTATAAAAAAAGAAAAGAATGATTTAAAAATTTTGATTACATATTAACAAATGATCACTTTTATTTATATAGGTATATATATAAGAAGATTAAATCATAAAAATAGTATTTTGAAAATTAGAACATATATTCTTTGAAAATCAATACATCTTCCAAATATATTAATATAGTTAAAAAAATTTAGAAAACAAACTATCATTAACTTTTTAAAGCTTTTAAATTCTCTTTATTTTTAATACATTTTATTTTTAAATTCAATACTTGTTTATAAAATACTTATTTTTTATATTTCAAATCAAATTGCCACTTATAATCTAAAATTTTCATTTATTCAAGAAATTTTCTAATTAATTCATAATTAAATTCACAATTTAATTCCAAAATTAAATTAATTGTCAAATTAAACGTGGTTGATTTTCAGGAATGTTACAGGTTCCCCCCCTTAACAAAATTTCGTCCCCGAAATTTTCTAGGGAGGCTAGAAAGAATAGATGATAGATAAAGAAATGATTGATCGGATCAGATCGAAATATTTATTCTACATTCGTTTTACCAAATCAGAATATCAACAAATATGAGAATCAACTCATTCAATTACGAAATAATTAGGTTAACTGATCTATGAAGTATACAGGGGTATTGGTTAGTTCGAAGGGATAACTAACCGTTCGTAGAATATATCGAAACCCGATGAAACGGACAGAAATAAATTCGACTATGATCTCAGATTTAACTTATTTACGATTTGCTAAGAAATAAAACTATGTATAATTCCCGTGTGTCGAACAAACTTGAAAATTAAATCGTAAACGAAAAGGTTACCTTCTAAAATCTCTTTTCCTTTATCAGCCTTTGAGGTTGAAGAATCATCTTTGATTGCATACACCCTTGCCACTAGAGCTTGCTTCTGTGCTGGACAGTCCTTGATCCTATGTCCCGGCTTACGGCAGTAATAGCATCACGTAGATTCCTGATCTGGCCTCCTAAATGGCTCTCTCATTCCTGGCTTCCAAGGGTTCTTACATTTGTCCAAGTAGTGACCTTTCTCCAAGCAATTGAGACAAGTAACATCTTTTACCTTTTTCTTCTGTATATTCTTCTTTCCTTTATCTTTCCTCGGTTTCTTTCCACCAAACTTCCTTTTCCTCCAATTTAGATTGCTTGTGTCCCCATTCTCCTTTGAAACTTCCTGCTTATCCAGAGTATCGTATCTATAACCCATATCAATTAATTCAGAAAATGATTCCTTTACGTGAGTAGTCATCCTCTCCTGGAATTCCTTGTTCATTCCTCGAATAAACTTTTCATTCTTCTTTAACGGGGCATTCACCAACTATGGAAAAAACCGAGATAATTCATTGAATTTGTTCAAGTATTCCTCAAATGATTAGCTTTCTTGCTTCAAATCCATAAAATCCTGATACATTCGGGAGATACCAACAGACGGCATATATCGCTGCTCGAACACTTCCTTGAAACGACTCCAGGTAAATTCATCCGTCGGCTTATCCAATGTAACTGTTTCCCACCAAACTAAAGCCTCTTCCTGGAGTTTCCAAGAAGCTATCAATTGCATCTGATCATCTTCCAACTTTAGTCCCTTGAAAATCCTTTCGCACGATCGGATCCAGGCTTGTGCTTCGATAATGGTTTCCTTGCCTGTGAATGGCTTTCCACCAAGTTTAGAAAAGCTTCGATATAAATCAGCCAGATTTGATTGAGATTGAGTGGGAATAGCTGTCGTTGCAGAGCTTTGACCGGTTGAAGTGGTACTTCTCCGTCCCCTATCTCGCCCTCTTCTTCCACTCATTATTACTATCTGTAATAGTAAGAAAACCTATTTAGGCATTTAGATGAAATATCTTATTGAATAACAACAAATAAAGAGAATAGACTAAGTAATTTAGGTTTTGGTTTCACTGGTTGTACTCATTCTAGGGTATACTTCACCCTATCTCTAATGAGCTATCTAATGTGTTACACTCCGTAGCTAAAGTTCTTACTCAACCTTTAGCTCTGATACCAACTGTGAAGACCCGAATTCGATGTCTAACAAACAACATCAAATTCCTATCGCCGGCGCTTGCAACAACATTAGATGATAAATAGCACAGCCGAAACAAAAGATGATATCATTGATACAACATAAATACAACATCTGATACATCAATTTGATACAATGATAATCATCAACATCAGAGAATATATATAACACAAAATACAGCGGAATACAGCACAATATGAGACGAGTCTTCAAAAGAATCAAATACCGTAGCTTCAATCCAAAACTCCAAAGCCAAAGCTCTAAAACTCCGAGCTTGAGTCTCCATCAAGGTTGCATAAAGAAAAGCAAGTGTAGCCCGTGCACCCCAAAGACTCCAAAGAATACCAAACAGAAAGCTGAAGGCTACCAAAACGATATCTACTATCTGACTATCTGAAAAACCAAACTCTAGACTGTACGTGTGGATAATTGTGGGCACCCAGAGTTTAGGAGATGAACAATAAACTCCGAGTCAGTCGTAGGACTGGTGTGAGCAAACAAAAACATTTGGTCTTTAAAAAAAAAGGGTTTAAATTTTAAATTCGCAATGCTTTTTGGAAAATAAAACTACCATAAGTCCTCCCAGCACACACACCATGCAATCGCACACTTGGGGGAGATTTCTCCTTATGATAGTCAAATATGCTTACTACGTAAAAATCATTTTTGATATTATTATTAGTGCATAGTGGAAAACATTTCGAAAGTATAATATTAATCCTAGCCAGCATAGGTACCATTATACCATGCCTACTATAGCTACCACCTTAGGTGGCAGGTAATACAACTGCAATCGTAAAGGGCTCGTATTGGATGATTGGATTTCCAACAAATAGTCAAGCTAAGAAACTTCCTATTGCCACATGGAAATGCTTCTTGAGGGACGCCCCGAGAACCTACCCGGCCCTCTGCCAACATAAGGCTGGTTACCCCCTTCCTGGGGAGTAAAACCTAAGACATGCCACCCCCGGTCGTTTGCGACCTTTATCCGAGGATCCTCTACACCAACAACCACAAAGAAAAGTATTTGCAGCAACCACATAGGTTAAATATCAGGGCTCCATACCTGATACCATGCTTTCCAGAAGGAGTGGACATACCCTAGGGGAGCTACCCTTGAAACCTTGGCGCATCTTTCCTGTTTCGACCATTACCGGTTTGTGAGGCTTGATGAGGTCTCGCCCACAAAGCTACGCTTTTTCACAAAGCCATGCTTTGATCAATAAATGATCAGCAGCACTTTGTATGCCACATTACCAAATTGGGAAATGTATCACTAGTAACCATCAACTACATAACCTCTGAGCTCGTACGTCTCAGAGAAAGGTGTTAAGCTAAGAGAATAAATTGTCCGCCACCAAGCAGAAATGTATTTGATAGAAACCAGCTTTACATCTCAAAGTGTAACGTCAAACACACATCGATACAAGTCTGTTCCGGGTTCGAACAGAACCGAAGTCACTTCCGAAGAAGCCCTTGAAATCCGGGTATTCACAATCTCGATCGGCCTTCCCATCACTTAGGGAATCTCTATACCTTAGCTACTCAATGCAGAGACTATCGATAGGTCATCCTATCGTTCTCGCAAATACCCAGTTTTCAACACCGGTCTTCAAATGCTATCCATAAACGTCGTATCATTATTCGGAATGGGTTATATGACACAAAGGTCCTCTCCCGGCTAAATCGAATAATGAACGTAATATTTAAAAACATATGGATATGGGATTTCAATTAAGTCACAACTTTAAAATTCAAAACTATTTCAAATGGTTTAAGCAAATTACCATTTAAAATCTTTAAACAAAAAGATTTATTTTACAAAGTTCACCCAGTTTCACCAAGATTCATTCACGGATTTCAAAACAATTTCCATTTCAATTGGATTAACTCATTTCATCTTTAAATCAAAGATTTAACTTATAGCTTACAAAACCCGCTTCCAAATATTTATTCATAACTTGGAAAAACATTTCAATTCAAACTTGAAATTCCTTTAATAGAAATTGGAAATTCATTTCTTATATGAAAGCTTTTATTATTTGAAAACAAATAGTTTTTTTCGGAAAAATCCGATTTCATTTATACAAGTTAAAGTCTTTGGGTTAATTCAAATTCCCAAAGCAACACTTCTAAAATGGTTTAAAACCCATATAAACTTGTATAACCTTTTTAAAATCATAAGTTCTCAACATAGAATTCAATTTCAAATTTTTAATTCAAATTTGTCTAGTTAAACTTTTATCTTTGAAATTCTTTTTCTAAAGTTTTCCACTTTAAATCCGATCCGTTTCCAAAACCATTTAGATTTAAAATTCAAATTCAAAACTACTTAAAAATCTGTGACTTAACCGATTTCCACATGCAATCCATATTTGTGTGTGCATAGTGTAGTCCAGGGGTTTTAAACAATAGTGCACAACATCAACCATCATAGATTCAATCATATCAATATCGATAAGCGGTATAACCCATAATGCTTATCTTCATTTACAGATTCATAGATAAAGTAAATTTGTCAATCACAAAGATTCATCATTACGATTCGATGTGGGTTTCGGATAACCAACTAGAATCTGACTCCCTGTCACATCGAAGTCCAAATGTCGTTTTACGGCCCAAGGGGTTTTCATATTCATACAGCAGTATATTCATCATAGATATAACAACTCAGCACAAAGCATTTCATATTACATAGAATCACATCGCATATCAAATATATCAATCCATCACACAATGTTCAATAACAATCAAACATCTACAATTAAGATGAATAAATTGGGTGGTTACTAAATTTATCAACCATATAATTACTTTCATTAGTAATCTTTAATCAATGATTTATTACAATTAATTTCAATTGATTACGTCTTAATCACCTTCATTAATTAATCATCCCTTAATTAATTATCTTACTTAATTAACCCTTAATTGTAATTAATTAAATCTTAATAAATTATTTCTTAATTAATTACTTTAATTAATAAACACTTAATTATTAATTAATTAAATCTTAATTCTAATTTATTAATTACTTGATTATCATTAACAATATAAATTAACTTACTTTTAAGTTAAAAATTTAAAACATTTGATTTTATTCCTAAATCACTTTATTAAGTTTTATTTAAAATAACTTGCTAAAAATATAAGTTTAAAACTTAATTGTTTTAAAGATCCTTTATTTCAAAACCTTTAATTTATACCTTCTAACTTAACAATAAAACCATCATTTATAAAAAGAAATAATTTTAGAAATTTATCTAACTAATTTGTTAAAGTTTTAAAACTGGAAACAAAAAAAACCTAGCCAAACCCGAGTGTTCCCCGAGCCACTCCACCATCTGCGTCGAGTTTTCCTAAAAATTAACCCGTATGACTAAAATTTTCAAACATAAATTTTATTTAAGTATTTAACTCGATACAGACCCTAAATGCACGAGCTCGAATTCGAGCCATCGTATAGAATTCCCGAGGTTGTCTTCGAGCTTCTTCATCTCCCTTCATCTTCATTGCCAATCGAAACCACCAGATACAATGATACGCGTGTGCACGTACACGACCATTCCAGTCGCCTCTGACCATCTTTATCGTTGCTAACACATCACTGCTGGCCTCTTCCATCGTTCTCGACCACCTATGTATCGATTCAAGCGTGAAATCAAAATCGAGCTTTCTAGCTCAAAACTGGAACCAACTTCGGCCACAAAAATCAACTCGCCCCGTAGATCAAGTTCACCAGAAACCCTGAATTTCTGACCATAGCCTCACCATTCAACCATGCTTCGAACCCCCACTGACTGATCGCCCCAAAAGCTTGATCGACGATGCAATTCCCTCGCAAAACCGATCGACCAAAACCTCACTTCAAACCCTAAATTGATCTCTTCCGATCACTACGATCCACAAAAAAATTTGTGAATATTTTCCCATGATCGATGATGTTTGATTCACCTTCTGACCAAAACTCAAACAACATAAGCACGCCGATCATCATAGTTTGATGAAAAACCATTTTACGTTCAACTCGCAAGCTCTCTTGATTTATAAACTTAAAAATAATGATTTTACCTCTAAAAATCATAGTTTTTGAGCACGAATTAAGTTATATAAGTAAATCAAGAAATCGAGATACTTGAATTTTTAAAATGCTTGAGATTTTACTGTATATTCTATTTCCAGAAAATATTTTTACTAATTATTCATAAAAGTATTTTAAAAACTTGAATCTTGATTATAAAATCATATTTTGTTTATATCTTTAAGCCTGAAAAGGATCAGAGGAAAGGCTTTCGAATTTTTTTGAAACAGGTTTTGAAAAAAAAACTGGAAACAACAGAGGCATGTTTTTCTTGCCCGTACACTAATATGCACACAGTGATTCATTTTTATAAAGGCATGCAAACACATTTACACCATCATTCCAGCATAATTCATATCATATATTAGATACAGATCCAAACATCAATAGATATAGCAAAGTTAAGGGGGGGTTTGCTTACCTGACTTTTAAGTTTGAATAGAGGAAGTTGAATAGTGGAAAGAATTCTGAAGCTTGATGCTTTGAAGGTTGTACTCTGATTTGTGTTTTAAAACTATGATGATTTGAACAGATCTAGACTTGGTTTTTTATTGTTGAATTAGCTAACTTTGCTTCAAATTCGAATTTGTTTGATCTGGATTCATAGCTTCAGGTGGAATTTGAAGCCTTGCATTGATTTGTTTGCTCTGGTTTGGTTTGTTTTCTAGGCTTTTATTTTGTTTTCTCAGGTTCAAACTTTGCTTCTCAGGCTTTGATCTTCACTTCAGGATTTAACTTAAGCCTTGTTTTGGTTTTTAAATTTTTGAATGAGGAAATTTCGAATATCTTGAGTTGAAGATGATTTTGTTTCTTCGTTTCAGGTTTGAGAAGAATGAACACAACCTAACTTTTAACTCTTTTTTTTTCTTTTGTTTCTTATTTCAGGTTGAGAAGTTGAATGACCTGGTTATTATTTTTTTTCTTTTTTTTCAAAAGTTGAATGCCACTTGTTATCACATGAGAGATCTCACCTAACACTTGTTAGTTTTCATTTGCATGTTTTACACTTGTTACATGTGGGAAAAATTGTGTTTATACCCTTTATTCAAATTGTTTTGTAAACTTTATTTTAATCCTTCATGTAAATATATTTCCATACGTAACATATGTCTTATTTTAAAATGTTTGTGTTTTCTTTAATATTTATATTCACACAATTAAAATTTTATACCAATTATTTTTCACATTGCAACCTTTAATTTAGCTCACTATATTTATATACATATATTTTTATACATTTTACATTCATGCATTTCTTATCATTTATTTTTGTACAACTTTTATAAAAAAAGAAAAGAATGATTTAAAAATTTTGATTGCATATTAACAAATGATCACTTTTTTTTATATAGTATATATATAAGAAGATTAAATCCTAAAAATAATACTTTGAAAATTTGTACATAAATTCTTTGAAAATCAATACATCTTCCAAATATTTTAATATAGTTAAAAATATTTAGAAAACAAACTATCATTAACTTTTTAAAGCTTTTAAATTCTACTTTATTTTTAATACATTTTATTTTTAAATTCAATATTTGTTTATAAAATACTTATTATTTACATTTCATATCAAATTGCCACTTATAATCTAAAATTTTCATTTATTCTAGAAATTTTCTAATTAATTCATAAATAAATTGACAATTTAATTCCAAAATTAAATTAATTGTCAAATAAAATGTGACTGAATTTCAAGAATGTTACATGTAAGCTTTATAATGGCAAGTCTAAACATATTCATCGTAGACATAAAACTGTTAGACAACTTCTCCCCAATGGGGTTATCACAATCGACTATGTAAGATCAAATGATAACATTGCAAATCCACTAACAAAAGGTTTACCTAGAGAAAACGTTAATATCTTATCGATAGGAATGGAGTTAACGCCCATAAACTAAAAGTTTCTTTAAACAGAAACCCCACCCAGCTGACCGGAGATCCCAAGATCTATGTTTAAATGGACAACTAAGTTTAGGTGGACTTGATAACACTGTAAATATTCAAACCATTCCTAGGATTAGTCAGTGTACTACTTGCTAGTAAATAGGATAAGTTTCGATACTTTTAATGATGTTAATATTTGGTAATATTAAGAACCACGTAGAGTATTGTGAAAATACCCGTTATAGAATCACCTACGCGAGTGCGAAGGCGCCGCTTCAAAGAGAATTGTAAGGCCAAATTCTCTAAAGCACTCATGAGACCAAGCCAGTGTTCATAGAAAAAACAAACACAAACAGAGAACCAAGAAGGATTAGAAACACTTATTGCGTGTTGTCTATTTTAGATTTACACAAAAGGCTTACGGTTCAAAGACAACCTAGTCCACTGATTCGCTAGTAAGTCAAAAGGATAAACAGTAGGAAAGTTCAAGGCCAATGTGCTACTTTAATCGATATGATAAATGTTTCACATAATTTTAAGAGCAAATTGGACAATTACTCATTCATATGGGGGATTGTTAGAAACTAATGAGAATAGTATTGAGGAATGCGAAGGCATTAATTGCCTTGGAAGATGAATAGTCCCACATCTTAGAATAAAAAAACTATTTGCGTTTATATACTAAAATGTGGACACTATGATAATTCTTATAGACAAAGAGAGACACAAGCCATGACGGGTCGTGCATTGCGCATGCTCGTGCCTGCACCCGCGCCCATGCCCAAGCCCGAGCCCGAACCTGCACCCATAGCCGCATTCGCGGCACGTGCGAATGGGAGTTTGAGACGTATTAGAGGCACTTTGCACTTGGCAGTTGGCATGGCATGGATGTTCAGATCGAACAGTTTTTATTTATGTCCATTCAAATTCAAACGGTCGCACCGCCTGGTAAAGAGACGGTGCCTTTCCAACAGTCGCATCCGTTTGAACATGCACATATTACTAAATAAGTGCACCTCCCCGTGCATATATATAGGCAGGAATAAAACAATGAACGTACAATTAATATTTTCTACATTTTCTTTCTCCTTACATCACTCTGTTCTTAAAATACACTCTCTTAAGTTCATTTTTCTCTGCAATTATTCCATAGCATCGCAGAGAAGGTCCGTTTTATCGTGGGAAACAATTGCTCGATATCCTTAAGTGTAACGGCCCGGTATTTTCAACCGTTCACATCCGCATATGTCAGACTTGAATCGCTCAAAATACTGCGTTGTAAATAAAATTTGACAAATCTTAGAATATACAGTAAATAAATAATCACATATCACAGACATAGAGTAATAATAATGCAGCGGAAGTAAAAGAAATAGTAGTTCATGAAGCTACTATATAAATATATCAGAGTTAAATAAGATACAACAGAAGTCTCAATATGATAACCAAGTACATGTTGAATACAACACTAGGATCAACAAGATAACTGGAAGTGAAATAGATAAAACTAGACAAGCGAATATTCTCCAGCGATTCCAATCTCTAAAAAGTGGAATCCAAATCTGTGAATACTCAGGCTGACCCGAGCGTAAATAAAAAGACAAACACTCGAGTCATGACATACATACTTATACAATGTAAACCAACTCAAGTGAACTGTTGTAAAGGTACAAGTAACTTAAAGGATGCTTGGGACTGTCCATCCTCTAAGGATCCGTTAAACTATTTACTATGTAGTAATATTGCGCGATTATAATAATGTCTATAGTAAAATAAATTTACTTTAAAATAGCATCACGGGGTTACCCATATAGTCCCAGACACGTAATAATCCCAGTAGTCCATCCAATATCGGCATATCTCCTGATCGGGAGAATATGAGAAGATACGGGAGAAAACCAAACTCGTAGTAAAGGCTCGATATGGTAGGTGATACGGCACAACGAGGCAATGCCAGGGTAGATATACCAATTAAGCACACGGGCTGGTGGTAACGTAGCAGCCACTACGCCCACCTCGGAACACATTCCTAAATCCAAAGTGGTGCACCCAATTAATCACAAAAGTAATAGAATGGTATCGAAGAAATGCGTCCGATAGAAGATATGACCTCACTTGGCCCGAGATCGCTCTTGTTTTAGCCACCTTATGCCAACTCACGGGAGTTGGGTCCATGTAACATACCACAAGAACATCGCCACCATCCTACTTCATTCTGGAATCTCCACCGCATACACGGTTGTCAAAGTGGTTTTCGGTATCGACAATGAGTATGCACATATCCGATCCTGGTCTCTTTGCCAACCAATCGTTATTATAACCCTTGGTTATAATTTTTAAAAATAATATTTTATACTTAAAAATAAAATATCATTTCAAATCCAAATCTTTATCAAAATAAAGATCAACATTTCAGTATCAAAATATCATATCCTTTCAAAGTTTCCTTTTTAAATCATTTCAATATATCAAAATATCATATCCTTTCAAAACTTCATTATCAAATCATTACCTGAATTCAAATTCAAATATCAAATTTAAAATGCCTTTTTAAATTCCAAGATCATTCATTTATTATCATTTCAAATCACTTTTTGAATAATTTATATTCCATCAAATTAATTCATTTAAACATTTAAAAGTGAAGTTATTATACTTTCAAATCAAGTATTCAATTCCCAAAGTTTCAAACCATTCTGTGCTCATTTACTTAGTTAAAAACCATAAACATTGAAAATTTCAGCCTTTCACAGCATTTAAAAAAAAACTGTTATAAGTTATACTTGAAAACATTTTAATTCAGCAAAGACAGCATTTAAAAACTGCTGTTAAAACTTAGTTTTAGTTGAAATTTAGTTTGAAACAGCAAAGGCAGCATTTCCAGAAATGCTGTAATAGCTCAGGTTTCAAGTTTAAGGTTTTTATTAATTTCAGCGAAGATAGCAGACCACTACAATATTTACAGAACCGCTGTAATAGGCCTTTATTAAGTTTTAGCCCTTTTAAATTTACTACAGCAACTACAACATTTTAGAACTGCTGTAATAGCCTCTTTTATTTAGTTTTAGTTCCTTTACAGAAACCATAGCATTTCTGAATGCTATAAAAAAGTATTTTCTAGATTTTAGCATATTTCCAACAAATAAATAACTTCAATTAAAACCCTTTAAACATTATAAAAATCATATTTTAATATTAAAATGTTCATTTAACTTACTTTTAACTTATGATTTTTTTATAAATAAATTTGTTATAATTAAATCAAATTTTTCAATAATTTCACTTAACAAATTCAAGTGTAACATTTTCTTTTCTTCGTTTTTAACAAATAAACTTAACACTTAAATTTTATTACCATTTTTACAAATATAACTTTATTTCCATTTTTATTTATTTATATAACTCAAATTTCCTTATTAAACCAAAAACCCAAATTTCCCGACTTAAGTTATATTTCAATAATTCAACTTAACCATTTATTTATTTAACATTTTCCACTTATAGAAATATCATAAATACTTTATTCAAAGCACTTTAAAATCTATTCAAATCAAATTATCATAAATTTACATTTTAAACCACTTAAAATTTTATTTATATAACTTAAATGTCATTTTAAAAGCCAAAGTCCAAATTTCCAGATTTAAGTTATATTTCAAAAATTAAATTTAATCATTTAGTTATACAACATTTTTAACTTGTAGAAAAATCAAAATTTCTTTATTTAAACATTAAAAATCCAATTTAAATTAAATTTTCATAAATTTACACTTTTACGAATACTTAAAAATATTCAAAATACTTCATAAAATAACCCGGACCTGTATATTGTTTTCTAAGTTAGGTCAAGTGATACAGATATATATCATTTCAATCCGCAGTTTACAAGGAAAAATCCAGGTTCTATCATTTCAAACCCACAGTCCCAAGTAAAATAAAATAAATAAAAACCGTTCAGGCCTATCATTTCAGCCCATAACGATTTTTCCCTATTCTAAGTCCGTTCAGGTATGTATCATTTCAACCCATAGCGATTTCTAAACTAACAGGGAACTTGCAGTGATGAACAAATATAAACGAACGGTTGAACAACAAATATCAGTAACAGATGAAATGACACATAAATAAACAGGTTTAACATCATATAATTTATAATCACAGGCAAGTATAACATAATATAACATTCTACACATTCAATTGTTGTCAGTTCACATTTGCATAAGTATAAATGTCAGGTGAGATTACTCAGATTTTTATGCTGGAGTTGGCATTTCAAATGACACAAATGGATTTCCAGAAGGTACGATTACATAACGATATATTCAAGTGGATGAGAACCAATCTAATGATCTTGTCACAACCCAAAACAAAACCAAATGAAATTATAATTCAATACAACATTGAATTGAAATAACTTTTGAATAAAACAAATATTGAAATGAATGTTTTTGCCATGCTTTCTACACTCAAATGCTCGGCTTAGGGGATGTTTTGGCTCAGGTTTGGCATGACATAGGCTTGGGTTTGGATATAGGTAGGCACGGCTAACAAGGCTAGACATGTAGAGGAAGTTACAACACTAGAATATGAAGAGGTTTATGCGATATGGTGGAGTTTTGGTTCAACTTTGGGCTCGACCATGGGTCAAGTGGCTCAGCCAGGTGGTGCTACTGGTCTAGACATAGGAGATGGTGATGTTCAGAGGTGAAATACTTGGTGGCGGCGGCTAGGGGTGTGGCCGTGGCCAAAAGTGAAGGGTGATGGAGTTGTGGTGGCTAGGCTTGCATGTTTCAAGATGTTAAGCAATTTTTATGGAGTTTGGCATCATAGATGGTCTCGGCCTGGCCAAAGTTAGAGGGTAGATGGTTGATGGTAGGGAGGAGGAGGTGGTGGAGGTGATGGCCAAGTCTAGCTAGTGGTGGCCGAGCAAAACAAGCAAAGAAACAAGGCAAAAGCAAGCAAAACACATGAAAAAGGAAGAAAAAGATAGAAAAGAAGAGGAGGCCATTACCCATTATTCCGTGCCGTGAAAAATGAAACGAGATGGAGTATTTCACGTGAATTATGAATGGGAAACTCATGGCTACGGTATTGAAGTGTACGGCCAACTCCAGGCAAATGAAAAGACAAGAAAATGAAAGGACTAAGGAAAAGAAAGGTCACAAGTTATAAAAGTCAGTCTCATAGAATTTCCTTTTCTTTAAATCAAATAAAAACAATTAAAATTAAGTAAATTAATTACAGAACTGAAAAAAATAAAATAACAAGAAAATAAATAAATAAATTTAGGAAAATAGAAAAAGAATTAATGAAATAATTAATAATTTAAAACAAGACTTAAAATTACAAACAAAATATCACTAGCTTTAGAAAATTTCTATTTCACTTTAAAACAAATAAAAAGTCAAATAAATAAAATAAATGATGAAAAAAATATAGTAGAAATGAAATAAAATAAGGTCTTAAGAAAACAGAAAAAAATAAATAACGAATTTCTTTAATTAATTGAAACTAGAAATTAAAAATTATAAACAGAATACAACTAACATTGGAAAATTTCAATAACACTTTGAAAAATGTTTTAAAACTAAAATATATACATAACATCATGTTACACATGTAAATATAAATTAGAACATGACACAACAAACAAAATATTATTTATATAAAATTAAAATAACAATTTTGTTAAATACAGCAAATTTCACACAATAGTGTAAACGACATAAGTTGCACAATATAAATCGGATTTCAATGAAGCGAAAAGCAGTATTCTTAAAATTTTATTTACTTTCATAATAAAAGATAAAATTCAAAAATTCAAAATTTTAAAATTTTAAATTTAAAAGTCAAAGTTTGACCATATTGACCAAAATTCACTTTTTTGGAAAAATATTCTATCTATTCATGTTTGGAATTCTGATTCACATAGAAATCAAAATTTATATTTAAAATAATAAAACTATTCACCTTAATAAATAAAATAAAGTTTTTAAATCAGGAAATTCAATTAAAATAATTAAAATATACAACTAAAAAAATCACAAAATACAGGGTTGTTACACTCTCCCCCACTCAAAACTTTTCGTCACCGAAAAGGAATGAGGTACGGGAAAGCACAGAAAAGATAAAATGAAATAAGGTTTAGATAAGATGACAAAAAGATTGAAATTATACCTGATAACTGTTGTTATAGGTAAGTTTAACAAGGTTGAGATGATCTTTCCAAGATCCTCTAGAATCAAGAACACAAGCACGAAAAAGATCCCCTAGAATCTGATTCACCCTTTCTGCTTGACCGACGGTCTATGGATGGCAAGTAGTGCTCAGATTCTAAATGAGTACTAAAGACTATCAAAGATTATAGAAAGATTTCTAAACAGAAAGATTATAGGAAAATGCTTACACCAGTCTGTAGCAAGATAAGGAAAATAAGGACAACCAAAAGATAGTTTGGAAAACAAAATAAGATAATAAGTTTGATACCATGGAAATTTCAACTTAAATTGATAATTAATTTTACATCAAATAAATCTTAACTATCTCAAATTTCATTATCTTATCATCCAATTTTGTTAATCTGATAATCTCTAAAATCATGGATTTGAAAAAAGACATTTATTATACTCATAATATATTCAATAAATTTAGTTCTTCAAATTAAATTTTATTCCTTTCAATATATTTTATCACCTAATTTAAGTATATTTACACTTATTACAACTGCTTTAATTTATTCTTATATTGTAATTCAATTTACCTTTTATTCTATTTACCTCTGTTAATCTTTTTATAACTAAAATTTAAGTGTATAACGTTTATTATAACCACTCCAATTTTATTTAAAAAATCTTTTATATTGTATATTATCCAATTACATATTTAACTTCTAAAATTAAGGTAAGTTGTATTGAAATGAAATGGTGTATTATACAAATAAAACTTTCCAATTCAATCATTTCATGCTTGAATATTTATCCAAATCTTGAAATTATAATTGAAATTATCTTTCAAAATAAAATTTTAGGAATTTAAATTTTTGATAAATTCCAAACTATTTAGAGATAAATAAATGCACATATACTATATATATCCATTCAAATTTAGATCATATATCAACATAAGTTATAAATCCAATCTTATTTTAGAAATTCAAATCTATTAAATTCCGCAACAAAGCTGTAGCAAGACTACAGAATGGTCTCTTCACTTCGAAACTTGAAAATAAATGTCGATGACGCTGTGGTCATCACCGAAGTTATTTCCCAACGACAAAGAGAAGAGCATAAATTTTTGAACTTTAAAATTCTTTGGAAACAAATTTCTATCCAAATACTTTAAATAATATATCCTTTTAAATCTTTAAACACAAAGTTTGAAACCATCAGAAATTAAATTCTCAAATTCTTGTTTTGAATTCATTTTAAATTTCCAAATAAATTTATAAACATGTTTTATAGTTCAATTATTTATATATGAAACAAGAGAAATGATATATAAAAAAATAAAATATTATTTCTTAATAACCAATTCAATAAAGATCCAGAAAAATTTATAATATAGTTACAAAATTTGTTTCATTACTAAATTTGAAAAAAAAACCTATTGTGTCAATGTGCTCTGTTCACGTGTTTTGGAAATCCTATCGATAGCGTTGGTCAGACGAATCGATCAGAAACCCAAATCAACATCAACAACTTAAACAACACAATATAAAATAAAACATTAATTATAGATTTACAAGTACGATTCAAAAATGTTTTGAAGATAGTTTGGAAACAAAAGACAAGATGATTAATTAACAAAATAGCGAGGTGGGTAAGCTTAAATAAATCGCGGGCAACCTTAACCATGTCAACCGTGACTTAAAGAATAAGATTGATGTGGATTTTCTGGGTAATCCTACATTCGATCTCAAGAGATAGAGCTCAGAATAACAAAAGATATTAGCATCTAAACCAAGGGTATATATAAATCTCTGGTGAATCGATGCTAATTGTAAAGGAGTTTCACCCCTTTACAAGCAAGTTTGAGATAGGCGAGACTGCCGACTCACTATAAAGATCATTCAAAGTGGAGTTATGGGATACTCCAAAATCAAAAGAAGATGAATAGTGAGGGACACGAATGTATTTTGGAACCGCAGGGAACGTTCCAAAATTCAAAGGAAATTCGAATCAAAGAGGAAAAGATTCAAACTCGAACGAAAGTGATTCTGTAAATAAATTTACCTTATATTCTAAGTTTTGCCTCAAAACCAAAGCTCTGATACCAAATGTGACGATCCGTTATTTTCAACCATTCGCATCCGCACATGTCGGACTTGAATTTCTCAAAATACCGCGTTGTAAATAAAATTTGGAAAATCTCGAAATATACAGTAAATAAACAATCACAGATCACAGACACAGAGTAATAATAATGCAACGGAAGTATAAGAAATAGTAGTTCATGAAGCTACTATATAAATATATCAGAGTTAAATAAGATACAACAGAAGTCTCAATATGATAACCAAGTGCATGCTGAATACAACATTGGGATCAACAGGATATCTAGAAGTGAAATAGATAAAACTAGACAAGCAGATAATCTGCAGCGATTCCAATCTCCAGAAAGTGGAATCCAAATCTGTGAATACTTAGGCAGACCCGAGCGTAAATAAAAATACAAACACTCGAGTCAGGACATACATACTTATACAATGTAAACCAACTCAAGTAAATTGTAGTAAAGGTGAAAGTAACTTAAAGGATGTTTGAGACCGCCCATCCTCTAAGGATCCTTTAAACTATTTACTATGTAGTAATATTGCACTTTTATAATAATGTCTATAGTAAAATAAACTTACTTTAAAATAGCATCACGGGGTTACCCATATAGTCCCAGACACTTAATAGTCCCAGTAGTCCATCCAATATCTGCATATCTCCTGATCGGGAGACTACGAGAAGATACGCATGAGCTACGGGAGAAAACCAAACCTGTAGTAAAGGCTCGATATGGTAGGTGACACGACACAACGAGGCAATGCCAGGATAGATATACCTATTACGCACACGGGCTGGTGGTAACGTAGCAGCCACTACGCCCACCTCGGAACACATTCCCAAATCCGGAGGGGTGCACCCAATCAATCACAAAAGTAATAGAACGGTATCGAAGAAATGCGTCCGACAGAAGATATGGCCTCACTTGGCCCGAGATCGCTCCTATTTTATCCACCTTATGCCAACTCAGGGAAGTTGGGTCCACGTAACATACCACGAGAACGTCGCCACCATCCTACTTCATTCTGGAATCTCCACCGCGTACACGGTTGTCAAAGTGGTTTTCGGTATCGACAGAGAGTATGCCCATATTCGATCCCGGTCTCTTTGCCAACCAATCGTTATTATAACCCGTGGTTATAATTTTTAAAAATAATATTTTATACTTTAAAATAAAATATCATTTCAAACTCAAATCTTTATCAAAATAAAATCAACATTTCAATGTCAAAATGTCATATCCTTTCAAAGTTTCCTTTTTAAATCATTTCAATATATCAAAATACCATATCCTTTCAAAACTTCATTATCAAATCATTACCTGAATTCAAATCCAAATATCAAATTTAAAATGCCTTTTTAAATTCCAAGATATCATTCGTTTAGTATCATTTCAAATCACTTTTTAAATAATTTATATTCCATCAAATTAATTCATTTAAACCATTTGAAAGTGAAGTTATTATACTTTCAAATCAAGTATTCAATTTCCAAAGTTTTAAACCATTCTGAGCTCATTTACTTAGTTAAAAACCATAAACATTGAAAATTTCAGCCTTTCACGGCATTTAAAAAAACTGTTATAAGTTATACTTGAAAACATTTTAATTCAGCAAAGACAGCATTTAAAAACTGCTGTTAAAACTCAGTTTTAATTGAAATTTAGTTTAAAACAGCAAAGACAGCATTTTCAGAAATGTTGTAGTAGCTCAAGTTTCAAGTTTCAGTTTTTATTTATTTCAGCAAAGACAGCAGACCGCTACAGCATTTACAGAACTGTTGTAATAGGCCTTTATTAAGTTTTAGCCCTTTTAAATTTACTACAGCAACTACAACATTTCAGAACTGCTGTGATAGCCTCTTTTATTCAGTTTTAGTTCATTTACAGAAACCATAGCATTTCTGAATGCTATAAAAGAGTATTTTTCAGATTTTAATGTATTTCCAGCAAATAAATAACTTCAATTTAAACCCTTTAAACGTTATAAAAATCATATTTTAACATTAAAATGTTCATTTAACTTACTTTTAACTTGTGATTTTTTTATAAATAAATTTCTTATAATTAAATCAATCTTTTCAATAATTTCACTTAACAAATTCAAGTGTAACATTTTCTTTTCTTCCCTTTTTAACAAACAAACTTAACACTTAAATTTTATTACCATTTTTACAAATATAACTTAATTTCCATTTTTATTTATTTATATAACTCAAATTTCCTTTTTAAACCAAAAACCCAAATTTCCAGACTTAAGTTATATTTCAATAATTCAACTTAACCATTTATTTATTTAACATTTTCCACTTATAGAAATATCATAAATACTTTATTCAAAGCACTTTAAAATCTATTCAAATCAAATTATCATAAATTTACATTTTAAACCACTTAAAATTTTATTTATATAACTTAAATGTCATTTTAAAAGCCAAAGTCCAAATTTCCAGATTTAAGTTATATTTCAAAAATTAAATTTAATCATTTAATCATACAACATTTTTAACTTATAGAAAAATCAAAATTTCTTTATTTAAACATTAAAAATCCAATTTAAATCAAATTTTCATAAATTTACACTTTTAAGAATACTTAAAAAATATTAAAATACTTTATAAAATAACCACGGGCCTGTATATAGTTTTCTAACTTAGGTTAAGTGATACAGATATATATCATTTCAAACCGCAGTTTACAAAAAAAAATCCGGGTTCTATCATTTCAAACCCACAGTCCCAAGTAAAATAAAATAAATAAAAACTATTGAGGCCTATCATTTCAGCCCATAATGATTTTTCCCTATTCTAAAGTCCGTTCGGGTATGTATCGTTTCAAGCCATAGTGATTTCTAAATTAACAGGGAACTGGCAGTGATGAACAGATATAAATGAACAGTTTAGCAACAAATATCAACAACAGATGACAGGATATATAAATAAACAGGTTTAACATCATATAATTTATAATCACAGGCAAGTATAACATAATATAACATTCTACACATTCAATTGT
The DNA here is from genome assembly GCA_030765085.1 of Allium cepa. Lineage (NCBI taxonomy): Eukaryota > Viridiplantae > Streptophyta > Magnoliopsida > Asparagales > Amaryllidaceae > Allium > Allium cepa. Next base: position 80,205,182 of record CM060946.1, read on the forward strand.
TGTCAACTCACATTTGCATAAGTATAAATGTCAGGTGAGATTACTCACATTTTTATGTTGGAGTTGGCGATTCAAATGACACAAATGGATTTCCAAAAGGCACTATGACACAACGATAGGTTCAAGTGGATGAGAACCAAGCTGATGAGCTTGTCACAACCCAAAACAAATCCAAATAAAATTGTAATTCAATACAACATTGAATTGAAATTACTTTGGAATAAAACAAATATTGAAATGAATGTTTTTGCCATGCTTTCTACACTCAAATGCTCGGCCTAGGGGATGTTTTGGCTCAAGTTTGGCATGACATAGGCTCAGGTTTGGACATAGGTAGGCACGACTAACAAGGCTAGATATGTAGAGGAAGTTACAACATTAGAATATGAAGAGGTTTATGCAATATGGTGGAGTTTTTGTTCAACTTTGGGCTTGGCCATGGGTCAAGTGGCTCGGCCAGGTGGTGCTACAGGTCTGGATAGAGGAGATGGTGATGTTCAGAGGTGAAATACTTGGTGGTGGTGGCTAGGGGTGTGGCCGTGGCCAAAAGTGAAGGGTGATGGAGTTGTGGTGGCTAGGCTTGCATGTTTCAAGGTGTTAAGCATTTTTTGTGGAGTTTGGCATCATAGATGGTCTCGGCCTGGCCAAAGTCACAGGTTAGTTTGTTAATGGTGGGGAGGAGGAGGTGGTGGAGGTGATGGCCAAGGCTAGCTAGTGGTGGCCGAGCAAAACAAGCAAAGAAAACAAGGCAAAAGCAAGCAAAACACATGAAAAAGGTAGAAAAAGATAGAAAAGAAGAGGAGGCCATTACCCATTATTCTATGCCGTGAAAAATGAAATGAGATGGAGTATTTCACGTGAATTATGAATGAGAATCTCACAGCTATGGTATTGAAGTGTACGGCCAACTCCAGGCAAATGAAAAGACAAGAAAATGAAAGGACTTAGGAAAAGAAAGGTCACAAGTTATAAAAGTTAGTCTCTTAGAATTTTCTTTTCTTTAATAAAATAAAAAAAATTAAAATTAAGTAAATGAATTAAAAAACTGAAAACAAAAGAAAATAAAAAGAAAATAAATAAACAAATTTAGGAAAGTAGAAAAAGAATTAAAGAAATAGTTTAATAATTTAAAACAAGACTTAAAATTACAAACAAAATATCACTAGCTTTAGAAAATTTCTATTTCACTTTAAAACAAATAAAAAGTAAAATAAATAAAATAAATGATGAAAAAAATAAATTAGAAATGAAATAAAATAAGATCTTAAGAAAATAGAAATAAATAAATAAAGTATTTCTTTAATTAATTGAAACTAGAAATTAAAAATTATAAACAGAATACATCCGACATTGGAAAATTTCAATAACACTTTGAAAAATGTTTTAAAACTAAAGTATATACATAAAATCATGTTACACATGTAAATATAAAATAGAACATGAGATAACAAACAAAATATTATTTACATAAAATTAAAATAACAACTTTGTTAAATACAGCAAATTTCACACAATAGTGTAAACGGCATAACTTTCACAGTATAAATCGGATTTCAATGAAACGAAAAGTAGTATTCTTAAAATTTTATTTACTTTCATAATAAAATATAAAATTAAAATTTTCAAAATTGTAAATTTTTAAATTTAAAAGTCAAAGTTTGACCATTATGACCAAAATTCACTTTTCTGGAAAAATATTCTATCTATTCATGTTTGGAATTCTAATTCACGTAGAAATCAAAATTTATATTTAAAATAACAAAACTATTCACCTTAATAAATAAAATAAAGTTTTTAAATTAGGAAATTCAATTAAAATAAATAAAATATACAATTAAAAAAATCATAAAATACCGGGTTGTTACATTAAGCGTTGTAGATGGAGCAATATTGTTTCAAGGAAACAGCTTTCAAACGTTGGACTTGCATAATACAATTGGTATGCTATTTAATGCTTTATTTGTTAACTGCATAGTTCTACTCGTAAGACGTGCCCATGAAAGTTTGTTATTGTTACAATTCGCAACATAATTGTAACATTTTCGTAACATTTTTGTAATGTTACTGTTAACAATTTTTGTATACATTTTAGTAACGCTTTTCTGACATTATTTTCTAACAATTTTTGTAACACTTTCTGACATTACGAACAATAATCTTTAAACAATATTTATTTATTGTTTGCTATTTTTGTAGACGAAAATGTCTCATGAAAGTAATAATTCTGCACCAACACAGACTGTGATTACTACTCAGTCTAAAAGTATGGTTCCAACAATGGCGTTGTCTCATGGAGAACGGCCGAAAAAGTTCATAAGGATGGACTTCAAATGCTGGCAGCAAAAGATGCTATTTTACTTGATGACTTTGGGCCTAGCAAAGTTTCTTATAGAAGATGCTCCTGTAGTTGAAGAATTGGAACCCGATGCAACAAAAGTTGAAGCCTTGAATATCTGGAAGAGTTCTGACTTTATGTGCAAGAACTACATATTAAATGGGTTGATAATAGCCTATACAATGTATAATGTACTTCTCGAACATCCAGAGAACTTTGGACGACATTGGATAAAAAGTACAAAACCAAAAATGCGGGCATGAAGATATTCATAGCAGGGAAATTTCTTGACTTCAAAATTATTGATGTAAAGACCGTTATCAACCAGATTCAGGAGTTACAAGTCATCATTCACCAACTGCACGATGAAGGAATGACTCAAAGTGAATCCTTTCAGGTTTCCGTTGACATTGGGAAGCTCCTCCATCATAGAAAGATTGCAAAAACTCCCTTAATAACAAGCGCAAGGAGATGACAATGGAGGTACATGTAATCCGATTGAGGATAAAGGAAGATAATCGAAAGTCTGAGAAGAAGACTTTGCATACCATGATTGCCAAGTCAAATGTAGTCGAGACAGAGAAACCCAACAAAAGAAAACGTGAGCATGTTCCTAAGAAATCAAAGAAATTTCAGGGTTCATGTCATAATTATGGGAAGAAAGGACACGAAGCTGCCAAATGTCGCATACCTAAGAAATAGAAATCAAAAGCAAACATGGCTGATATCTCAAAAGGCGTGACTACTATGGACTTATGTGTAGTAGTGTCAGAATGCAACCTTGTTGGTGACTTGAAGGAATGGTTTGTAGACACAGGAGCCACATGGCACATATGTGCAAATAAGTGGATGTTTACAACCTACAAAACTTCTACTGAGGCCGAACGACTTTTTATGGGTAATTCATCCGCACCAAAAGTTGAAGGCAAAGGAAAGATTGTACTGAAATGACTTCTGGGAAAGGACTAACTTTGGTAGATGTTGTTTATGTTCCAGAGATCCGCAAGAACCTGATTTCTGGATCCATGTTTAGAAAGCATGGCTTCAACTCACTTTTGTGTCTGATAAGTTTGTGTTGTCAAAGAATGGAGTGTATGTAGGAAGAAATTATGTTTGTGATTGTTTATTTAAGGCAAATGTAATCACTATTGTACCAAAAAGTGATATGAATAAAATTGAATCTTCTGCTTAGATTATTGATTCCTCTAACACATGGCATTCTAGATAGGTCATGTAAATTTTGATACATTATGAAAATTGATTAATCTAGACTTTATACCAAAATGCAACATAGATTCCACCTATAAATGTCAAGTTTGTACAAAAGCAAATTTGACAAGAACCTCGTTTCATCATGTTGAACGAGAAACCGTTCCACTAGACCTAATACACACAGAAGTATGTGACTTAAAAATATGTCAAATTAGAGGTGGAAAAAGGTATTTCATTCCTTCATTGATGATTGTACATGGTACTGCTACGTGTATTTCCTTAGAAGTAAGGACGAAGCATTCAATATGTTTAAACAGTATATAGCAAAAGTTGAAAATCAACTCAACTGGAAAATAAAAGCTTTAATAAGTGATAGAGGAGAAGAATATGAATTCCCTTTGAGGAATTCTGCGTCGAACATTGCATTATACACCAAACTACATCCTTGTATTCACCTCAGTCCAATTGTATAGCCAAACGGAAAAATAGAACTCTTAAAGAAACGATTATGTCTTACTAATTAGTTCTAGATTATCAGATAACTAAAGGGAAGAAGCTATTCTTTCTACAAATCATATTTTGAATAAGATACCACGAAATAAAACACCTAAATCTCCCTATGAACTTTGGAAATATAGACCACCATCCTACAAATACTTAAAATTTTGAGGGTGTCTTGCGAAAGTAGAAGTACCTAAACCAAAGAAAGTCAAAATTAGACAAAAAACAATTAATTATATTCGTTGGATATGCACAAACAGTGCCGCTTATCAGTTTTTTGTACATAAATATGAAATTGATGATATTCATGTAAATACCATCATTGAGTCAAGTAATGCTAGATTTTTCAAACATGTATACCCTTTAAAACGGGAAACCATAAATTATACTTAAAAGAGACCAATGAAAACTGAAATCTCCAATTCTTTTGAGAATACTGAACAAAATATTATTCAGCAAAGTAGTGCTAATCAACAGAGCCGGAACCTAGGAGAAGCAAAAGAACAAGGACATTAAAAACTTTTGGTCTAGACTTTTACACATTTATGTTAGAAGACGATTCATTGATATATAAACAAGTTATGTCCTCCATCGACGCCCCTTATTGGAAGGAGGACGTTAATAAAGAAATTGAATCCATTATTGAAAACCATACATGGAAGTCCGTTGATTTACCTTAAGGGTGCGAAACCATGGGCAATAAATGGATTTTTAAGAAGAAATTGAAATCAGATGGTTCAATAGACAAGTACAAAGCTCGACTTGTGGTTCAATGTTTCGGACAAAAGGAAGACCCGGACTATTTTGATACATATTCTCTAGTAACTAGAATAACATTAATAAGAATGCTGATAATAATTACTTCCATGCTCGATTTAGAAATACATCAAATGGATGTAAATACATCATTTTAATGGACAATTAGAAGAAGAAATATACATGAAACAACCTAAAGGTTTCCTAAAAACCGAAAATGAAAGTAAGGTTTACAGATTAAGAAAATCACCGTATAGGCTTCAACAAGCGCCTAACAATGGCACGAAAAATTTGATGAAAATATGATATTAAATGGATTTCATATAAATGAATGTGACAAATGTGTCTATTCTAAACATTCAAATATGCGATATGTCATTGTATGTCTATATGTAGATGATCTACTATATTTGGAAGCAACAAGGAGATAATAAAATCTACAAAAGATGTGCTCTCCACCAGATTTGATACGAAAGATCTTGGAATCGATAATGTGATATTTGTTGTAAAAATACAAAAACCAACCAAGGATATGCGTTGTTCCAATCACATTACATTAGGAAAATACTTAAAAAGTTTAAACAACACAATATAATATCAGCAAAAACACCCGTAGATTTGAACCAAAACCGTGTTAAAAATAACGGTGATAGTATTTATCAACTTGAGTACTCTCATATACTAGGCATCATTATGTACATAATGAACTGCACTAGGCATGATATAGCATATGTTGTAAGTAAACTCAGTAGATATACTAGCAATCTAGGAAATAATCACTGGAAAGCTATAATTCGAGTACTAGAATACCTAAGGTATACACAAAGTCATGGAATGCAATATGATAGGTACCCATCTGTAATAGAAAGGTATTGTGATGCAAACTAGATAACTGTTTCATCAGATACAAAATCCACTAGTGGAAATGTGTTTACCTTAGCTAGTGGGACAATATCTTGGAGATCCTCTAAACAAACTTGTATAGCAAGATAAACCATGACAGAATTTATTGCCTTAGACAAAGCCACAGATGAAGCAGACTGGCTTCGAGGTTTCTTAGAAGGTATTCCGAACTGGGAAAATCCTGTTCCTCTAGTAAGCATATATTGCGACAGCCAATCATCTATTGGAAGGGCCAATAGTAAGTTTTATAATGGCAATTCTAGATATATTCGTCGTAGAAATAGAACTGTTAGACAACTTCTCTCCGATGGGGTTATCACAATTGACTATGTCAGATCAAATGATAACATTGCGGATCCACTAATAAAAGGTTTACCTAGAGAGAAGGTTAATATCTTATCAATGAGAATGGGTTAAGGCCCATAAATTAAATGTTTCTTTAAACAAAAATCCCTCCTAGCCGGCTGGAGATCCCAAGATCTAGGTTTAAAGGGACAACTAAGTTTAGATGGACTTGATAGCACTGTAAATATACAAACCATTGCCAAGATTATTCAATGCATTATTCACCAGAAAATAGGATAAGTTTTGATACTTTTAATGATGTTTATACTTGGTAATATTAAGAGCCAAGTAGAGTATTATGAAAATACTTGTTATAGAATCCCCTATGTGAGTGCGAAGGCGCCGCTTCAAGAAGAATTGTAAGGCCAAATTCTCCAAAGCACTCATGAGACCAAGCTGGCGTTCATGGAAAAAACGAACACAAACAAAGAACCAAGGAAGTTTAGAAACACTTATTGCATATTGTCTATTTTAGATTTACACAAAAGGCTTATAGTTCAAAGACAACCTAGTCCATTGATTCGCCAGTAAATCAAAAGGATAAACACTAGGAAAGTTCAAGGCCAATGTGCTACTTTAACCGATATGATAAATGTTTCGCATAATTTCACAAACAAATTGATCAATTGCTCATTCATGTAGGGGATTGTTAGAAATGAATGTGAATAGTATTGGAAAATGTGAAGACATTAATTGCCTTGGAAGTTGAATAGTCCCACATCTTAGAATAAAATAAACTATTTGTGTTTATATATTAAGATATGGACACTATGATAATTCCGACAGACAAAGAGAGACACAAGCCATGGCGGCTGGTGCAACGCACCACCCCACACGCGCGCGCCTACGCCCGTGTCTGATTCCGCACCCGCATCCGTAGCACGCAAAAATGGGCTTTCGAGGCTTATTAGAGACACTTAGCACTTTGCAGTTGGTAGTTGGCATTTGGCTTGGCATGGCTCTTTAGACCGAATAGTTTTTATTTCTGTCCATTCAAATTCAAACGGTCAGACCGTCGGGTAAAGGGTCGCAACCTTTCCAATTGTCGCATCCATTTGAACAGGGACCTATTACAGAATAGGTGCACCTCTCCATGCCTATATATAGGCAGGAAGAAAACAGTGAACATACAATTAAGTTTTTCTGCATTTTCTTTCTCTTCACAACACCATGTTCTTAAAATACACTCTCTTGAGTTCATTTTGCTCTGCGACTGTTGCACAGTCTCGTAGAGAAGGTCCAGTTTATATTGGGAAACAATTACTCAATATCCTTAAGCGCCGTAGAGAGAGCAATATTGTTTCAAGGAAACAGCTTTCAAATGCTGGACTCGGATAATACAATCGGTACGTTGTTTACTGCTTTATTTGTTAACTGCATAGTTCTACTCATAATAGCTTTGCAACGTGCCTGTGACAGCTTTTTGTCGTTACAATTTGCAACATAATTGTAACAGTTTCGTAACACTTTTATTATGTTACTGTTAACAGTTTTTAAATACAGTTTAGTAACGCTTTTCTGACGTTACTGTCTAACAATTTTCGTCACACTTTTCTGAAGTTACGAATAACATATATATATATATATATATATATATATATTTTAAATGTAAAAACAAACCAAGGTAAATCTACATAATATATATACTTAAACACTATATTAAATTGTTAAATATTATAAATGAATAAAAATATAAATATAATTTGAAGTTTATTAAATAAATCAAGCAAATTTATATAAAATTGGATAGATTAGTAAAGTTTTTATCTATAAATTATTCAATGTACTTATACAAATTTGTTAAGTTTATATGTTGTGATGAATCATTATTATACATTTATGTAGTGTTATATACACATATTCATTTGAATTATCTATTTTGAGGTTACTTCTCCGACAACTCTTTTCTTGCTTATTGGATGAGATTATATGAAATACTTTTCATATGTAACATTTAGCTTTATAAGTCATTTTGGGAATATAAAATGAGTGTTTTTTGAAAAATTATTAACGAGTATTTAATCATTGTCTAATCTTACAAAAGGTTAAATAATTTATTATCATTATTGTATAGAATACCTTATATTTGAATGTAGCAAATCATCTATATGTTTATTATTTATTATCCAATTCTAAGCATTAATTTTGTTATATAAATTATATTTCGAAATTGATTTATTACTAAATATTGAGTTGTTTTTTCTATTCATATATGTCTTTTTAATTGATCAATTTTTATATTTTTCCTAATTTTACCTTTTTGTATACATTGTATTGTATTGTATGAATGATTCATTGTTGATGTTGATTTGATTAGCGATTTAATATAATACGGTGATGACATCCTTCTATAAGACTTTGCGATGGTTTTTGTTCTGTGTGACAAGAAATCTGAATAAACAGAGTTGTCATACCGTTTAGGATGATGCATTTGGTAATATTTCTTCAGTTATTTTTTGAACTCGTATATATAATAGTACAGTGATTGAATGTAGTTTATAAGTAGTGAATATTCATTTGAGTATCACGCAGTGGTATGGGACGTTATTGTGATATTTATTTGGTTATTCATTGTAAGTAGATAACACTCATGCGATAGTAATAGAGTAGATAATGTGAGGTGCTATGTAGTGTTATATGGCTCCGTGCCTTTAGTTAGTGAGACTTCGGGTCTATATGTATTGGTTCTATATGCCACTATTATTGTACTCCTATTAAGTTTGTTAGAAAGGACTAGATGGCCAGTATCCACCTTGGCAGCCTGATCACGGGGTCGCTCCCCAGATTGTGACATTATGCTTATGTACATTCATGGTACTTTTATGCGCACGTTTGCCCCTTGAGTCACCTAGGCCAACAGTCTGTTACCTATACATTTGTGGTACTATATAGGGACAATTGGAGTGTCGTGGCTTATTAGTCTTCGTGTAGATGAGACATTGGTGGATATGTATCATGATGTCCGTGAGGTCACGAAGACTGTAGAGACTTTGTGTCTCTAGAGCTACCGTGCATGCTATTAGTCTCCCTTCTAGTATCGACAAAGTAGTAGATTGGTATATACGATTGATACACCTCACTATAGTAGTGATATGTGCCAGTGCACATATATTATGATATAGATGGCTCTACATAGGGACTTTGGGTCTGTCGTAAAGCCATTACTCGTCACAATATTTACATATAGACATTACATGAGGAGATGAGATTATACATACGATATATATCCAGTGTATAGTGGATTTTCAGTATTAATAGGTAGCCTATCATATTTAATATGCATTGATGATTTTTATAGAGTTTGAGAGTTATATTTGGACAATGCTTCATGCTAGCCTAATTATACTTAGCGACGTCTCCTCTAGTGATATTTCTAGATTTATGGTATTTTTTGGATATGTATGATTCACCTAATTGTGTTAATTTTATGACTTTTGATTTGATATGTTTCTACATGGGTGATGACATCTTTTGATATGAGAATTAATTTTTTTAGCTCGATTTGAGATATTTGGGCACTATGATGCCTTGATGAATATTAATAGCACTATTTACATTTTTGGGCATATATTATCATAGTTATTTACATCTTTTGACATGCTATATTATGATTAGATTATCGATAATGGTGTTACTGTATTATTATTCAATATTTATATTATATTACCATTACTATATATACCCTTAAGTAGACATAGTTTAATCTCTGCAGATCAGTTTGAGGCATTTTAGGTATAGGGACGACATGACCAATATTCGTTTATTGGGCTTAGAAGAGACATATATTAGGAATTTTGAATGATATTAGTGTGACATTGATTTCATGTATATACATTTGATATAGTGTTATATATTGACTGTTTATTAGATTAATACAGAATTAGTTAACATTTATGCTGAGATGTACCCTTACTATATGCATATTATATATGTATATTATATGTTATCACTGCGACTGATTCTATGACCTCTCTCATATTTTGTATATTATGTATTGTTTTATCCTAGAGGCACACATGTTATTATTTTGTATTGATACTGTGTACGCATAGAGGAGATATTTATATGATGTTTTAATACGTACCAGTGTTAACCCAAGACAATATTCACTTATGTACACCATATAGCCTCATTCTCCATATTATTCGACAGTATTATTTTGTAATACTCTTGGATAATATGGGTATAGAGGTCGGGTTTTCACATTTTCTATCCATTCCGGGTAATGGGACTCCCTAATGAATCTTTTCTTTAGTAAGGTCTTGACCTCCTCATTCAACGCTGTTGATCGCTCAGGACATATACTTCTTTTCTTTTGCTTTACTAAGAGTTTACTTGGATCGATATTTAGGGTATGCCATGTAATACTAGGAGAAATTTCACACATGTCTGCATGGAACCATACAAATACATCATTTTGTCTTGAAGAAACCTATCAACTGCAACTCCAAATCATGCTCCAATCGAGATCCAACATTCATTAACTTAGTTGGGTTATCTTTCTCTACCTCCACGAACTCTATTGCCTCTCCATGATCCACTGCTTCCCCCTCTTCTCCTTCTTTCAGGTCAAGTTCATTAAAAGGATCACTGGTATACTCGACCGGGGCCCTTCCCTTAATTCATATGTGGTCGATTTTTTGGCATAAAGAGTAGTCTCTGCATGCTTTCCTTTCTCTAAATGCTTATTCTCACAGAGTTCTGCTACATAACATTCTCTAGTAGCATCTTGATCTCCTTCTTTTGTTCCTACCGCAAGAGCAATAGGGAATATTATTTTCAGGCATTATTGGCCCAAGACTGCATGAAAATATGATAGTGTCGACCTCCCTAAGAAAGCATTATATGATGAGAACCCATCTACTAAAATGAAAGTCTGGTTTCGTATGGCTAATCAGGGATGGGTTTCTAGCTCAGTAAATAAATCTAGCTTCCCTAAAGGCATTTTGCCTTCTTCGGTAAACCAATGCTGCTATTTTTTGTATAGTGCGACTTCCTTCATAGGCAGTCCCATCTTGTGGAAAGCATCCTTGAATAGGATGTTAATCGAGCTTCCACCGTCCACTAAAATCCGACGCACTCCTACTTAGCAAGCATGGCCAAAATTACCATGGGATAAATAAGTGGATACTATTTCCCTTGTAAATCACTATCACTGAAAGTTATCTATGCTTTCTCTCGATGAGGGGCTTTAGTTTCATGCTCCTCACCTATGGAATATACAAAACCTTCACCAATCTTCAAAGATAGGCATACCTTTCCATTTTACCCAACTCTTTTCTGCTACATGGGATGCTCCTGTAATGATATGGATAACCATTCTCCCATCCTTTGCACAATTAGCGTGAGTTCTCTCTCCTTTATCCCCATGTGGTGGTTGTGTTGGCGGTTGTCACCCAGGAACCAAAGGGGCATTACGGTTTCTGACTTATAGTTCCACCTTCTTCGTCAATATGTACTCCTCAATGATGTCACGCAAGTCGTGGCATTCATTAGCGTCGTACCTATAAGACTAATGAAACCGACAATACTTTCCCATATTTATGTTTATGTAAATTTCTTTCCTTAGTTGGGGCATATTATATTTAATTTCGCTTGCGCTGCAAGGTATATGTTTTCCACCGTATCATTTTGGTTTGTATATGCATTGGACCTTTATTAAGACCTAAACCTCCTCTGCTCTACCTTCTTTCCGTTATGCCACCATGATTGTTGTCCTTCCTTTTTTCATAGAAACCGTTTCCTCTTCCTTTTACCATAGCATTATGATGTTGGATGTTTCTAATAATCTTTTCGTTCCCTCCACCAGTCGTCTAAATGTAGCTTCTTCCAACCTTGTATAATTTTCCGCTTCATATAAGAAACCTTATAAGGTGGTTGGCTTTTCCTTAACTAGCCTCCCAACCAATTTAGTGTTTGGATGCACTCTACCACTTAATGCCATTAAAGTTAGCCATTCATAGGCGATCTATACTTAGACCGCTATGACATTGAAAGAAGCAAGTGCTACCGTGGTGATTCACCTTCCCTTTGCTTTACGTCGAACATCGAATATGAGTCCTTAGGCTATTCTACATGCATCCAAAACAAGCTAATGAACTTTTCCTTTAACATTATCTAAGACTATGTAGTTAAAGCACCGCTTAAGCCTCGCAAAATCCCTGTTATAGCCTATAGCGCTTTCGGCCGCTACGCTTTTTCAATTTAGCGCTATTAAACTATAGATCCACATTAATCCATGTTATTTTCCATTACATCCACTGAATCAAGTCTTTTTAGCACTCACTTTAGTAACTTAACATAAAATGGTTGATTTGAGTAGTTATTTTTTAAACCAAATTCACAAAGTTAGCGTATGACCTATACTTAAGATATAAATGTTCAATATGAGTTAGAAATCTATTATAGTCACAATAATTGGATTGCATAAATCATGATATTCTTCGATTTTGTTACATATGATTAAATTCTATTTCTTTCTCCTACAAAAATAATTTGAGAATGTGAATAAATTAACTTTTAATCTTTGGTTTTATATCTAATGATGTTTTTTGTACCTTTGTTATTTTCCGTTATGTCCCTGCAATAATTTTTTGCACCTTCGGCACTATAAAATCACTAAGCGCTTTAACTGCATAATCACAAGAGTGTATCGTGCCTGGAGGTGTATGACAAAACCATATTGTCACAAGGTCCACTAAGAAAAAATATATACGTTCACATAAAACCTTCTCTGTTGCCTCACTCATTAACATATATATTGTTGCAAGTGCACTATTGGATCAATTATACCCATGTGAGGATCCATATTAGGCATATGAAAGTCTCTAGAATTTCAGGCAATTTTTCTTTCCATGGAGAAAGGGCTTCTAACTCCAGCTCTAATACCATTTTCTGCCTATTCATGTCAAACATATTCCGCGACGATTTTCATCGTTCTATCTTCTGGCTTTGGTGTTTGTTGGCGATATATCGACCTTTCCCTCCTGGGTGAGATGTTTCTATCACTTCCTTTATAAATACTTGTCCTACAATCTCAGTCTCGGCTCCATGATCGTTCTCGATGGTTGGTTCACCCTCTACCAACTACCACTTTAGCCAGGGAAGGGGAGTTTTGCCCAGAACGAGTAAGATTAGCAATAGCTGGCCTTGGTTCAATGCCTCCCCTATTTAGTTCAATATCAAATTGCTCCAAGGACACAGGTTTGAGCCGAGTCCTCATACATTTCGGTCCTTCAGCATTCTCTCTTCCTACTCTTCGATTCTCTTGACCGTCATCAGACTGCAACCTCCTTCATCTTCTAGATACCATAAACTGGGATAACCCTCATGCTTTAGTGTTGTGCCAGTAGGTTGTGTCTTAGCTTAAAGCATGTCATGATTTGATCTACAATAGCTTGTTGTTGGCCAACGAAACAGTCATCAAGTTCTTCCATAACTCTTTCTATGCCACCTGTGGTAATTGCATCTACTAGTGCTAGACTACCGAATGACTATTTGTCCTAATTAAGTGCATTGGCATTCCTCATGTTACCGCTAGTTCTAAGTTTTGACTTTAGTGGAATGTTGATAGATATGAGTTCTTAGTGAAAGCATAAAAAATATTTGCTCAGAAAAATAGGCAAATGCCTCCAATTAGCTTTCGTAGAACCATGTGTGCTAAGCGTATGACAGTTTTATTATGGGCGGCCCTGGAAAGTAGATACTGGATGGAAAATAAAGTACACAAGAATTTATAGCGGTTCAACCAGAACATGCCTACATCCACAATCCATGTTTGTTATTTTTCTAGTATATCAGTTATACAATGACTGAAACACAAAATATAACAATTTTATGTGAAGACTAGCCCTTAAGGATCTTATAGGGCTTGCTTGGTTTGGATGTATTTGGCACTCCATACTCTCCCCTGTTATTATTGTTAGCTTGGGTATCTATAGGAGTGAGGATATATGGAGGCTACGTCAATGGAATAGAAAATTTCCTTATTATCTTACTCCATTTGGACTTTTTCATATATAAAAGATACGATCTAGAATTTCCATATGTATAAAATTGAATTTAGAATTCATGTGCATACGCTGTTTAGTTCGGTTCGGCATAATAGGTTCGGTAATAGTCTGGTCGACATATGAAAGTTGTTCCTCACCTTGTCCAAGTCCTTTGTCTAGTAGCTAAGCACCGCACAAGAAATCGTGTTCGGTACTTTAGTAATAGAACATGAAACTCTGACTGGTGGTTTGACTATTAAATAAAAAATCTTATCCAATGGTACAACTATCGAATTGAAAAACTTGTCCGGTAGCTCAATTATTGGATAAAATTTGTTGTGTGGCTAAGGGCTATGAGTTCCACTATTTACCTCTCTAGCATTCCTCCTTACACTGCCTTTTTGACTTCCTTGATTAAGGTTTTTAATAAAGCAATGGCACTCCTATTACTGTCATGCTCTTAATGATAACTATTTGTAATCACTATTCCATGGAAAAAAACGCATATAACATATTGATCTCTAGTGGTTATAGAATTATCTTATTAATCCTTTCAACATAGCCTAGGATAAATTATACATATGCCTAATTAAAATGAACCCACTTTCCAATTCATATCATTTTTTTTATCAGAATGATCATATAGGTTTTTTTTTCGAATTATCCAGTTTATGTCATTAGCATTGTCTTGTCAAATGGCACTTACTGACTCTCTCGCATGGATGAAACATAAATACCTTACACTTGAAACATAAAGCAATTTCGAGCCTATCACATATGAATGTAAGCCTCAACTATAAGGCAGAGATTGTAATAAACCTTTTTAAAGAATACAACGACGAGTTAGTCCAATTCTGTCTAACATAACCTCCAAGGCTATCTGGTAGGGACGTGTGGCATCACTCTCCCTCATCAGGGACTGCCTATTTGGTCCATCAAGGACCGTGAGACCCACTTGATTCTCCTTCCCTTACTAGAAGGATATTCGCCATGGATAAGCCTCTCCATGCATTCTTCCATATATAGGAATGTCACCGCTATAGGTTATCTAGTTATTACGTGCTCATTTCTTTGTTTGGGGACCGCCAACCAACTTGCTAATGACTGCACGAGCCATTCAACACTTCCCTCATTGTTAGAAGGATATCTGATATAGGTGAATTACTATGCATTGAAATCCTCGTTTGGGGACAACCGAATGCCCTGTTTAGTTTGGCTAAGACATCTTCCCCCATCGTGTAAGGGTGCATCGATGACCGGATGACCTAACCACACCAGTCTCGATTCTCTAGCCCATGATGCCCCCTGTCCATCATACAGGATGGGTACTATTGTCGAGACTGGAACTGTAACCTCAAGTGACATCGAAATTTGGTGTCCATAGTGCACCCATCGACAAATAAGCTAAGCGCCATATTAATCGGCCATGCATCACCCAGTAGAATCCTCGAGCCATCCAGCGCTCTGGTTCATGACGAAATCGCCTCCACTCAATCTTTCCACGTATCACCAGGAGAACCCTTGAGCCTCTCAATGCTCGGTTCATGTTGGGACCTCCTCTCATCATAAAAAACGACCAGGCCCAACAATCATATGCTCACCTCTGTATCTGAAGCAAACGCTCGTATCAGAGCTCGTTTACAATATCAACACGACATCAATATAAGTTCTATTCCTTTTAGTACATATAGATGGGCCATGTTCACCACCCATCCCATTACCATATACTATTAATCTAGTGATAACATTCATATGGAGAAAAAATAAGAATTATGCTAGCTACTTAAAGTAAATCACGCTAATAGTCATGCATAGACAAGGAATGACAATATGAAAGTACTTGAACAAATTGCATATACCAAAGATGTTTCTATTAATTACATCAAAAATGCCGAGCATAATGCCCTTCCTACTAGGTTTGCAAAAGTGTATCCACAAAGCCGGTCCACCAACCAACTAGGTCAGGGAGACTATCTACTACTTGGTCAAAATTGCTAGCATGGTTAGTCCTTTGGCCTCCATCTCCATCGCTACCTCAGCGTGGGTCTTAGAGAGGGCCACAACTTTGAAGGCATCGAGAGAAAGTGGAAGGAAATAGTCCTCCCTAAATATGGACTTCACCATGTTCATTATCCTACCTTTCCCCATGCCTTCCTCCATTAACCAGGCATCCTCTACATCTTCAAACGACCGACATCATGTAAGGTGCATACTCAAGTCGCTCCTTAGGGGTTTTAGCCTCCTTCTTAGTCTTTATCGGTATATCCTCAAGGTCTTTAGTCACATTCTCCGCCTTTACTCTGACCTTAGCCCCAACCTTTACCTCCATCTCGGTCGCCTTTGCTGTTCCCCTCGCTTGGCCTGCCACAACTTTGGCTGCCACCAAAGCATCCTTGGCTGCTTTAACCTAGGCATGAGCATATCTGCCCTGTCTTAGAGCCTTTTCAAGTTATCTCGAATGCGGATGGAGCAGTGTGTGACTTGAAAGTTAGCCAACTTTAGAAAATACAGATTCAATGAGGGATTTAAGTATTAGAAGCTTACCAGTTGGGCTTCCTGGATTTGAATGTTCACCACTTCCTCCATAGAATACTGGACCCAGCTGAGCTGGGCAGGTTAGTGTACGATAAGGTCTCAATAGCCATGAGTTGGAAGGTCTTCGATCGGCAATCCAACCCTTCCTCATCCTAGCCATAAAGGAGCTTTAGGGATATTTTCCACACTGACTTTACCATTATGATTAGCCACTCGACATCATAAATGTCCAACCCCTTGGCATAAGGGATAAACATCTCAGGGGGCTTAGAGTTTACGAGACTTTTCCTTTTCTTTCTATCGGATGGAGTAGAGGCTACCTCGACTTCTGGAGACTGGGTGGCTGCTTGATGATTTCTTGACTTAGATCGGTTTCCATTTTCTTTGTATCTAGAATGGTTGGGGTTGTGGAGTTGAAAGCACCAAAGTCGAGCTCGTTAGACATTAAAGCAAGAAAAGCATTGGTTGGTTAAAATGCAAGAAAAAGAAGGAAAATCACAAGTAATTTGGAACCACTCAGCGTTTCCTTTTAAACAGGGGCGGGCACGATGAGATTGGTTTTCCTATGCGAGATTGATTAATCCTATAATGGGCTATGCCTAGGGCACAACATTGAAACTAGGACATAAAGGGTAAAAAGCAGGATAGGGATCGGGGGAGGGAATCATGTTTTCACCAACTCCCAGTTCATATGGCCCTTCCTCTGTAGTACCTTCCTTTTAACTCTCCTTAGTAACCTATATGAGACGAGCGTCTTCACATGCCATTGGATCGGAATGTCAAATAGCCATTCTGGGTTAAATGTTCCCTCTAGGGCTCCAAAAAACATCACTTAGCATGCCATAATCAAATTGTTGCCACTCCCTTACTCCTTTATTCTTACTCATGTAATTGTGACCTTGGTTCTCATCATTAACCAGCCTAACCTCAATATCCAAGAATTTTATCTTTGTATAGTCATGCTTCTTTGTTGACTTTTAGCCTCGGAGAACTTATATAGTTTGGTTCTCCCTTAAAAGCCCGACTCGTTAGAGATTCTTGTTGGCCACTATGATCTTCAAGTTCCTAACAGCATAAGGGGCTATTCTTATCTGGTTTAAGTATTCACTAAGACTGACGTCGACAAAATTAAGAGAAGTCTGTATTTGTAACACCTCATATTTTTATAACATTATTTAGGATATTTAATTAGCTAAATTAAATAAATTAATATGAAGATTAATAGGTTGAGATTTGATTAAACTAACGGTCGCTGTGCCTTGTTAATGTGTAAATTAAAATGAAATAACATAAACTAATGTGTTAGGAAATGTATAAGGGCGATATGGGAAATATGAGAGGCTTACACCTTAAACCTTTAGGAAATGAAACTCACATTCATTTCATTTTAGAAAACTAAAAATATCTAAGGCCGGCCAACATTATTGTTCTCAAGGAAAGATAAAAGCTAGGATTCAAGAGAAGGAAGTTAGTCAACTAATTCAACATCAAATCTCACATCTTTTAATCTCAAAGCTAAGGGGAATAATTACTACATCCTATTGTCTTATGGTTTTCGGTTTTAAGATTAGATCTGAAATGTATTTGCAAGTATATGCCATGTTTTGATTATTAAAGTTATATATTTGTTTGTTGGTGAATTATGCATGTTTATATTAGTACTTACGAAATGTCTGATATGAAAACCCTATTAGATGACTTCAAAATGCATTGAAATTTTAAATATAGGTCAGAAATGATATTTTAGAGATGGGTTCCAATTTTCATAATTTTATGAATTCATATGGATTTTATATTAATTTTCTAGTGAATAAAATAATTTATTGGGTTATAAATTATTTACGGCTAAAATGATAATTATATGGGTTTGAAATTTTTATATATTGGAAAACCCATTAAAATAAATTTTCTGAGATTGTTTTAGATTTTTCCTAAGTGATTTGATGAATATATAAAATTATTTAAGGTATGAGACTTAAATGTTTTATATATTTAATTAAGGAGAAGGGGCATTTTATAAAATAATTTTTTTATTTAATTCAAAAACTAGTGGTAGCACTTTTTTGAAAAGTATTTATTAACCAATGAGAATTTGAGAAACAAAGGCAGGTTAGTTGAAAAGTTATCTTTTTAAATTAAAAACAAGAAAATCATGCTTTTAGCATGTTTCAGCCATTTTAGGCATCGGACCTTCCGACCCAGACCTTCCAACAAAGTTTAAAGGTTATAGCTTTCAACAAGGTCAAAGTTCAATGCATATGGTATCAAACTACTTGGTACATAATGAATTGAACAAGGTCGATGGGTACTTAGTCGAAAGGTTGGTTGCCCAAGAGGTTGGGGTATGTTTGTTTTATAAACCAAAAGCTTACACCTACTTGGTTGAGCTTTCGACTTGGTTGCTTTCAACTAGGTTAATTATTTAAATAAAGGTTTTAAACCTTTCGAAAAAGTCAAAAGGTTACTGCCGCTTTATCATTATTTTGTTTTGAACCTTCCGACAAAGTCGAAAGGTTTACCTGTATTTAAAAATCGGTCGCTTCTCTATGCTTTTGAAAGAAAGCTTTCAACTTAGATGTTTTACCATTATTTCTAATTAAAGAATAACCCAAGCTTTTGAAGGAGTTGTTCTAAACGCAGAGGCCTACTTTTTTTAATTATAAGTTTTAAAGCTTTCAAAGTAGAGCTTTTGGCAAAGTGGAAAGGTTACTTTCATTGATTTCGAAAGGTTTTAGTTCAGTAATTTCGAAAGGTTTGATTTCAATGATTTCAAAAGGTTTTAGTTCAATGGTTTCAAAAGGTTTGAGAGTTCGATGGTTCAGAAAGGTTTGAGTTCAATGATTTCGAAAGGTTTTAGTTCAATGGTTTTGAATGGTTTGAGTTTAATGGTTCAAAAGGTTTGAATTCAATGATTTCGAAAGGTTTAGTTCAACGGTTCTGAAAGGTTTGAGTTCAATGATTTCAAAAAGTTTGCTTTGAATGGTTTCAGAAGGTTTAAATGGAAAGTTTTTCAAAGGTTTTCCAAGCTAATGTTTTAAGTTGTATTAAAATAGGATGTCTAAAGTTTTATTTCTTTAAAAAGGAATGATTTCAACAGTTTCAAAAGGTTTGATGTTTGGTTTCGAAAGGTAAGGTTTTGGCCATTTGGCTTAGAAAATTAAAGGGTTTTATTTGGTTTTGAAAGACATGCTTTAAAAAGATTAGAAAGAGGTACTTTCAAATGTTTAAATGTTTTCATCAACTAAGGTTTGAGTAAATAAGAGATATATGTAACATGGTAATGTGATTTTAAGTAAAGCATAAAGATTATATAGTTTCCTTGTTTGAGTTTGATTTAAAGGTTTTAAATCATTTTGAAAATGTTTTCAAGTAAAATTATGGAAGGGGATCCTTAAGTGAAAATGACTCAGATAATAGAATACCAGATCGGACTATTATGCAGTCGCGCCCTATACATTAGCTATTAGCCCCATCTTGTTTATGTCCAAAATTCCAGTATGTAGGGTTTGGTCACAGGTAGACTAAAATTATGATTACACACCAAAGGGAATATATGTTACAGATAGGTTATTGGTGAACCTGAAAAAACATTAGGACCAGGAAGACCTAGGAGATGATTAATTTAGAGACAGACCATCCAAAAGTGAAGTATTTAACAGATAGTTAAGGATAGATAGTCTAGAAGAAGAATAGCTGATAGGCGTTATATTAATTTTCATTATATTATTCGGTAGGCCCGAGTCAGCCAAAGGTTAAAAGTTATCCAAACAAAACTTATGTGTTTGAACAAATAGTTCATTATTACTAGATATTTATGTATGTTTACATAATGAATTTCTTTATAGTATTTAGCCAGTTTTGGTTGTAGGAAAAGGTTTTACAAAGATATGTTTTAAAAGGATGTTAGTGAGGGGAAACCCGTTCTGCTAAGCGGTATGGTCTCGCTTAATATATTAAACCAGGATGTATAATATTATACATACTAGGTTTTATGTCCGACTCGAAGTTTAGGTTTTCCCTATAAACTCTCGCATGCTTAAAATTGATTTGAGTAGGCTGAGGGATTCAGGTCTTTTTCAGGTTTAGTAGGATGACGAATAAGGCTACCAGAGGCATGTAGGAGGCAAACAGTTAGCTATTTAGGAATTGTAGTTTTATGTTTTGTTGTACTTCCGCTGTGTTTGTATTAAGTCTATTATGACTATATAATTCTGATCATCCAAGGGGGTATCTTCATATACCGCTCTTGGCGTATTTTTTATTAAGTATATTTTATTGTGCCTAGGAATGTATTGGGAATATATATTAAGAATATGGAACATTTGTTTTAAATATAATAAAGAAAATGTTGTTTTGAAATCTATGTTTTGTTTCATATTCAAGTGCATCTGATATTGTAGATACCATTAACGTAGCTGTATTTAGTTGCCGG
Source organism: Allium cepa (assembly GCA_030765085.1). Lineage (NCBI taxonomy): Eukaryota > Viridiplantae > Streptophyta > Magnoliopsida > Asparagales > Amaryllidaceae > Allium > Allium cepa. The sequence goes on from CM060946.1 coordinate 80,226,192, forward strand.
AAGCTAATACCATAGATGACTACAACATCTGTAGCGCTTAGTTTTATAGAATATGCTAGTATATAATCTTTGCATGATGACAATAAACATATACATACACATTTAAATGTTTTTGTTATTGTACTATTTTATGTTTCACATAACTAAATAAATATTTGTTGGATAAAATAAATAACATAGAATTAAAATTCAAATAAATATTTTATTCAAACAAATATTTTATTACAAATTCAAGTAGTATAAATTTGAGCACTCACTACATTTACACATTGTCAATTACGATACAATTTCGATTACATCACAATTTTTCAATTTACATATTACTCCTTACTACATATTCACTAAACACTCGTGTTTTTAACTTCAACTCTATTCCATCTTGAATCCAGCATTTGAATTATCTACAAAATAAACACCAACGCAGTAAAATTGAAAAAGAAATAATTTTGTAGTGTATAATAAAGTATGTGTTTTGAAAATGTTATTTGGCTTAGTTATTTGGGTTGTTCGTCATCGTTTTCGTTTGAATCCATCATACACGAACAACTTGTGACATACACAATGTATCACTGTACATGTCACAAGGCTGCGCACACCGATATGCACGATGAAATTGCAGAGGCATGTGAGCACAAGGTCAAACCCAACCAAATGGTGGATTCAACTCAGGTATAATCCAAAACAAAAATAGAATGGTCAAGTACGAGAGTCAATGAACATGAATAAAAGTTCAATACAGTGGCCGGACTCAAATGTACATGATTAGGCTCAACACATCATTGAACCCAGACCACCATATGCACAAAGTATCAAGTGTAGACTACTCTAAAATCAAGCTACAACATACATATATACATGTATGTTCACACATGTATATACAGAGTGCATACATATGAAACAAAAGACTCGAGTACACATGAAACCAGAGAGATAAAGAACAATATGAAGTTCAGACCAAAATACAAGGCAACCCAGACTTGTACAGACCATCAAAATAAAAAAATGAAGTGAACCAGACTGCAAGAATCATGGAGGCCATAATGACTCAAACATGCAACAAACACTACATCAAGTCATACTCAGAGAATACTACTGCACCATACCTGACTTCAAAATGTCAAATAGTAACAAGTGTATATGGTGACATACATACAAAGTGTACATGGTGACACACAAACAAAATGAACCAGATAATGATATATATGGTCACAGAACACAACGACACAAGTATATGAAGTATACAAGCATTCAAATGATACCAGTCATCATCAACAAAAATGAATGCAGCATGAACTCAATGACATCATGCAAGTGGGACAACACCAGACATGTCATAAGACCAGACTCGAGTAAACCAGACCAGAGGCAACAACACATCAGAGGCATGTACAAAGTTTTTAGCACCGGCATATATGGTTAGGAACATCATAAACAAGACTGCATGAAAAAAAGTATGGCTCAAACAATATAAAAAAGGTGAACACAGACCAAATCTCAAATGGGTCAAGACCACAAAATGTACAAAGAGGTAGTTTAACTAATGGAACCAGAACAGTCCAGTTAGCAAATAACAAGACAACCATGCACTGATACATATGCAAACACAAGGACTGCAACTCAATCAAAATGAACGCGTGAAAACATAAAGGTTCAAACACAAGGCTACATGAACACACACACCATAAGAATACAAGTATGAAGACATGTAAAAGTTCAATGCATAGGGCCATGAGATAAATGTAAGACTACACAAAGCAACCAAACAACGCGACCCTTGAAGATACAACATGACAACAGCCATTCAACTCAAAGCAAAGACATGGGACTAGACTTCAATTGAACACAACATATCAACATGAACCGGAGTTTACGTATATTAGTTCAGGTATGAAGAGATGAACATGAAAAAAAGATCAAAACAGGATGCAATGCTCATGAACGCAGTAGACCAGACTTCAAGTGGAACTAAACATCAGCTAAAATGTACAAAGACATAAGACCATACTTCAGTGCATATGTACAGGAGTGCAAAGCATAATGGAACCACATACAACAAGCTAACATACATATATACACATGTAAACACACATATATACATATATACATGCAGTGACAACCAGAACAGTTGCAGTTTGAAAACCTAGTCAAGGCTGGTTTTTAAAAATCAAAAATTTCAACTAAGGTAAAAAAATATATTTGAAAATGGAAAGAGCGTGATGAACGAGCATCAAAAATTCGAAATATCTGAAAACCAAATGCAAGCTGCGATGACCAAGCAAAGTATATCAGAAACATATTAGAATTGAACCGTCAAAATAAATCAGCATCATTCAAGCACAAAGCAATGAAAGGGATAGATTTACGAAGAATTCAAAGAAAATTATACAAATGAAAATTAAGGGCTTCATTCCCTATATAAATCCAGTTCATCATTGGCAATTATATTACTCCAGTTCAAGCAATTACCAGAGCAAGGCATTGAATAAATCACAAGCTAATAACTCGAATCAAAGTCAAGTATTATCGAATATCAAAAAAAGGGAAAATCGCATACCATTTTGACATTCGAGCTCGACAATTTTGAAGCAGTCGAGAACCATTCAACTGATCAAGAAAGCCTCGAAGTGAATTAAAAAGCAAACCAAAAAATGTTTCGAGCATCATTTTTCAAGCGGCGGCTTAAATGATCAAAGCCTTAATTTTTAAAGAGGAACGAATTAGTCATTGATTTCACAGAGCAAAGGAGGCGACACGAAAATAAAAGGAAACGACATAGAGTAGAAAGATACGGGCCAAACTAAAACAAGATAAAGGGAGACATTGTTTTTCTTAGGGGGTCGGCTTTCTATTTTATTTGGTCTTAGTCTCTAATTAGGGTTTTAATTGTTTTTAGTTTTAGTTTTTATTTTGAATTCCTTTAAAAGTTATGTAATATTCTAGTCGTGTGTCTAAGTACAAACTATAGGACGTAGTTTGAGAATTCACAACTCAGTGGCTGAGTTGTGGTAGGGTTTTGAGGATAGAGTTAGGTTAGTTGTTAGTGGGTGTCGTAAGTTTATGTGCGTAAGCGTCTGACTACTTAATTTCTAATAAAAACCTTGGGAGCAACACGTAGGCAGGGTTTTTTCGAAGCTGGGTAAATCTGTGTTGTTCTATTTCTTTTTTTATTATTCTACTATTATCTGTGCCATAATTATTTTATATATTTCTGCATTAATTTTTGTTATTATTAGTATCACCATATTCACCCCCTTCTAGGGTGAAATCGATCTTGCAAGTGGTATCAGAGCTAGGAACAAAAACTATTTTTGTTTTAAAAAATTTATTTTTTTCAAAAACCAATTTTTATTTTAAAATTTTGATTTTTTTAAATGGTTTCTTTTAATAATGCTTCCGCTGAGGGTCGGTCCATAGTTATACCACCCATGTTCAATGGTGAATATACTTACTGGAAAAATAAAATGAACTTTTTTCTCTAAAAACCATTGATGTATGGAACATTGTTGGGACGGGATATAGGACACCAACTATAGTGATAAATGATCAAGAAACTGAAAAACCGATGGATCAACAAATAGATGTTAAAACTAAACTACAGAATGCTAATGCTAAAGCAATGAATTCTATTATATGTTCATTGGATCAAATTGAATTTAATCGTGTCTCTCATTGTCTAACTGCATAGAACATTTGGCACACACTTGAAGTGACTCACGAAGGAAACTCCCAAGTCAAAGAATCTCGCCTTGCCATACTTAGTAGCAAATACGAGAACTTCATAATGGCCAAGGATGAAAATGTCAAAGAGATGTATGGACGACTTTCTTATCTCGTATACAAATCAAAAGCTCTCGGAAAACCATATACATAATTGGAAATAGTCCGAAAAATCCTCAGAGTCCTTCCACAAAAGTTTGAAGCGAAAGCTACTGCCATTCAAGAATCAAAGGATTTGAAACAATTAAAAGTTGAATAAATCATTGGAAATCTCACCACTTATGAGCTAGAAATCAAATTCAGGGAAGACCGTGAAGGAGGTGATACATGAAAGAAATCAATAGCTCTCAAAGGAACAACGAAAAGTGATAATGATGATGATGATGGAGCAAATGAACTGGCACTATTAATAAAGAAATTCAAAAGGTGGAATCATGAGTATGGAAATCCAGCTCTAAATCAACAATTTGAAAGCAGAATAGTCAAAGTACTAGACAACTCAGAAGAGCAGGAGATCATTTGTCACAAGTACAATAAACCTAGTCACATCAAGCCCAATTGTCCTTAGAATCAACTCAGCCAAGGAAAGAAACTGAAAAGGAGAAGTTTTGCAGCTACTTGGGATGAAACTGATGAAGCTGATAAAAGCACTGGCAGTAAGGGTGAAAAAGAAAATTTGTGCCTTCAAGGAGAAACAACTGGAAGTGATGACGACGAGCCAAGCGAGGTATCAAAACTTACTCATTCAGAATTACTTGTATATTTTCATAAAGTAAATGGTTGTTTTGAAAGACTTAGGGAGAAGTACGCTAAAATTGAATCACAAAGAGATAGTTTGATAGAACTGAATATACAGCTTGATCAATTGGTTAAAAACTATCGAAACAAAAGCCTTAAGTGTGATAATTGTTCATCATTTGGAGAAGAAATAAAAAAAATTAGGAATTAAAACTAAATCCCTTGAAAATGAAATTTTGATTTTGAAAGAAAGTGAAAACACCAGGAAAATTCTATTAAAAAGTGCACTCTATTATCGAATGAAGATGAATCTCTCAAAACACAAGTCCAACAATTGTCTATAACTTTAGAAAAAATTTCCAAAGGAGAAAGATTGCTAAATATGCTATTAGGGAAACAAATTGTTAATACTTTTATACAAGGACTTGTGTATAATCAATCTGAACATGTTAGAAGTGAAATTAATCGAGTGAATTTCAAGTGCACGATTTGTGGAAAAACTGGACACAATCACAATAATTGCTTGTATAGACCCAAATACGTGAAAACCATTCCAATTTGGGTTCCAAAAGGCACAAATATAAAATCTCTTAAAGTCAAACAAATCTGCATGCCAAAAGGAACAAATATAAATTGTCTTGGGTCTACTCAAACATATTTTTCAAAATCTTTTATCACTAACAACCGTGGACCTATAAAAACAAATAGGTCACAAAAATATTTTCTTGTGTTGGTGTGGTGGTAGGCTAAGGAACAATAACAGTGTTATCTGGATTCTGGCTGTTCCAGGCACACGATGGGTAATGAATCAAAGTTCCTTAGGCTAGTACAAATGTGACAGAATCACAATGGGAAACAACGAAAAATTATCGACAATGGTAAAATAGGCAAAGGTACATTTATCTTGAACGGTATATTAAATGTGAAAATCTTCACCATAATCTGATCTAATTCAGCCAGTTATGTGATAAGAAAATAAATGTTGATTTTTATTTTGGTTTGTGCAGAAATGTTGACCAATCATCTTTTCATTCTTGAACTATTTCACATAGATTTGCTTGGACCGACTATATTGCAAGTTTATGTGATAAGAGATGTTGTTTTTTTGTTGATTGATGATTACTCAAGATACACGTAGAAATATTTGTTTATTTTACTGATTCTAAACCTGACATTATATTCACTGTTTGTTTATTTGCACGATTTCAATTAAATCCAAAAGAATCTTATTTAAAAGGTATCAAAAGGATTATAAGATATCTATTGCACACCCCATGCTTTGGTCTATGGTATCCAACTAATGATAACTTTAAACTAAAAGGATATTTAGATGCAGATTATGCTGGAAGTCTAATTGATAGAAAAAGTAATAGCGAAACGTGGTTTATGTTAGGACAGTCGTAGTTGCATGGTCAAGTCGAAAACAGAATTGTATTGCATTATCCACCACCGAGGCAGAATATATTGCTCTAAGCGGTTGCGCTACTCAAATTTTATGATACAAATTTTGCAAGACTGTGGTCTAAATTTTAAACGAGTTCTACTTATATGTGATAGCACAAGTGCAGTAGATCTCACAAATAATCCTGTACATCATTCTCACACCAAGCATATAGATGTTAGACATCATTTCATTTAAGATCACATCTCTAAAGAAAACACCTACATAAATTTCATTCCAACTGATTCTTAATTGGCATAAATTTTTACAAAACCCCTTCCAGAAAATAGTTTTTGTCAACTTCGTCTCAGTTTAGGCATTTTAAAAATTTTGTTTTATTTATTTGATCTTAAAAGCCTATTTTAACTAATTTGACTCTCTGCTGATTATCGAAAAGATAAATAGTGACTGAAAAAGTGATGAGTGTTGATATTAATCATATATAATGACTTGAGACGGTATATTTAGTAAATTTCTTTAAAAATTTAAATGAGAGTTATAATAACTCTTGTTCTAAATATTCCATGACCATCTCTATATCTATCATATTTTTAACGACCATCACTCATTAAAATCCAATATAGTATGCCAAAATGTGGTACTATAAACGGGAAATTATTCGTTTTTGTTTTATTTTTTTAGCAATAAAAACATCCAAAGTATTTACTTTCATTCAAAAATCCTTACAGTTATGCATAGATGAATTACTTGGAATATTTGTTTATATGCTTTCATGCTCATTTAAAAGTCCTCACGTTTATGCATGTATGGAACACATATCAAAATTGATTATTAAATAGACAAGTTGATTCTAATCCCATTTGAAAGTCTTCATGGTTATGCATGGTTAGAAGATCCTTGAAATTCATTTTTTATATAAAAATTAGGAATACTGCCAATCTCATTTAAAGGTCCTAACAGTTATACATGGTTAGTAGATATTCAAATTCATGATATAAATGTATCCCAAATAGACATAACTATATGGTTTTATATGTCGACATCATCCCTATCACTCTAAAGTGGAATATGCGCCAAACAGAGTATTTATGATTTTTGTTTGATTTTTTATTGAAATTTAATATATATATATATATATATATATATATATATATATATACTTGATTGGGTATTAATGCTGTATTAATGTCTATCACTTTATTTCTACTTTTCTAACACTATTACTCTTTTGCTAATAACAAAAGAGGGAGAGAAATTTAAGATTTTGGAACACTATCACTTTATTGCTATTACTTTTCTAACACTATCACTTTTATTTGCATATTCCCATCAAGGTTCATTTGCATATTTTTATTGATTTTCATGCATATATGAAAGGGAAGCTTTGTTGTAGAGAGGGTGCATTAAAATAGGGGGAGAAAATAGAGTTCATCAAATTTAATCAATGACCAAAGACGTTTAATAAGGTCAAAATCTTAATACATGTTTGTTATCATCAAAAGGGAGAGATTGTAGAATATGCTAGTATAGGATATTTGTTTGATGATAATAAACATATATATATATATATACATTTAAATGTATTTGTTATTGTACGAATGTTTCACATAATCAAATAAATATTTGTTGGATAGAGTAAATAACACAGAATTCAAATTCAAACAACTATTTTATTCAAACAAATATTTTATTACAAATTCATATAGTATAAATTTGAGCCCTCACTACATTTACACATGATCAATTACAATACAATTTCGATTACATCACAATTTTTCAATTTACTTATTACTCCTCACTACATATTCACTCAACACTCGTGTTTTTATCTTCAACTTTGTTCTAGCTTGAATCCAGCATCTGAATTATCTGCAAAATAAACACTAACGCGGTAAAATTGAAAAAGAATTTTTTTGCAGTGTACAATGAAGTATGTGTTTTGAAAATGTTATTTGCCTCAGTTATTTGGATTATTAGTCATAATTTTCATTTGAATCCATCATACACGAACAACTTGTGACATGCATAGTGTATCACTGTACATGCCACAAGGCCGTGCACACCGATATACACTTGATAAAATTGCAAGAACAAGTGAGCACAAGGTCAAACCCAACTAAATGGTGGATTCAACTCAGATGCAATACAAAACAAAAATAGAATGGTCAAGTACGAGTGTCAATGAACATGAATAAAAGTTCAATACAATGGTCAGACTCAAATGTACACAATCAGGCTCTACACATCAATGAACCAGACCATTACATGTACAAAGTATCAAGTGTAGACCGCTCTAAAATCAAGCTACAACATACATATATACATGTATGTTCACACATGTATATATACAGTGCATACATACGAAACAAAGAGACTTGAGTACAAATGAAACCGGAGAGATGAAGAATAATATAAAATTCATACCAAAATACAAGGAAACCTAGACTTGTACAGACCAACAACATGCAAAACTGAAGTGGACCAGACTGCAAGAATCATGGAGGCTACAATGAGTCAAACACGCAACAGACAATGCATCAAGTCATACTCAAAGAATACTACTACACCATACCTAACTTCAAAATGTCAAACAATAACAACTGTATATGTGACACACATACAATGTGTATATGGTGACACACATACAAAATGAACCAAACAGTGATATATATGGTCATAGAACACAATAGCGCAAGTATATGAAGTATACAAGCATTCAAATGATACCAGTCATCATCGACAAAAATGAATACAACTTGAACTCAATAACAGCATGCAGGTGGAACGACACTAGACATGTCACAAGGCCAGACTCAAGTAAACCAGACCAGAGGCAATAACAAATCAGAGGCATGTACAAAGTTTTAAGCACCGGCATAAATGGTTAAGAGCATCATAGACAAGACTACATGCAAAAAAAACAAGTATGGCTCGAACAATACAAAATAGGTAAACACAGACCAAATCTCAAATGGGTCAAGACCACAAAATGTACAAAGAGGTAGTTTAACTAATGGAACCAGTACAGTCTAGTTAGCAAATAACAAGACAACCATTCACTGATACATATGCAAACACAAGGACCGCAACTCAAACAAAACGAACACATGAAAACATAAAGGTTCAAATACTAGGCCACATGAACACACACACTAGAAGAATACAAGTATGAAGACATGTACAATTTCAATGCATAGGGGCATGAAGCAAATGCAAGACTACATAAAGCAACCAAACAACACGACCCATGAAGATACAACAGTACAACAACCATTCAACTCAAAGCAAAGACATAAGGCCAGACTTCAATTGAACATAACATATCAACATGAACCAAAGTTCACGTATATTAGTTCAGGTATGAAGAGATGAACATGAAAACAAGATCAAAACAGGATGCAATGCTCATGAACACAAAGGGCTAGATTTCAAGTGGAACTAGATAGCAGCTCAAATGTACAAAGACATAAGACCATACTTCAGTACAATATACAGGCGTGCAAAGTATAATGGAACCACATACAACAAGCTAACACACATATATACACATGCAAGCACACATGTATACATATATACATGCAGTGACAACCAGAATAGTTGCAGTTCAAAAACCTAGTCAAGGTCGATTTTTAAAAATTATCAAAAAAATCAACTAAGATAAAAAGTATTTGAAAATGGAAAGAGCGTGATGAATAAGCATCACATATTCAAAATATCTGAAAACCAAACGCATGCCGTGGTGACCAAGCAAAGTATATCAGAAAAATATTCGAATTGAACCAGTCAAAATAAATCACCATCGTTAAAGCACAAAGCAACGTAAGGGATAAATTCATGAAGAATTCAAAGCAAATTATACAAACGAAAATTAAGGGTTTCGTTCCCTATATAAACCCGGTTCAACGTCCGTAATTATATTATTCGAGTTCAAGCAATTATCAGAGCAAGGAATTAAAATAAATCACAAGCCAATAACTCGAATCAAATTCGAGTATTATTGAATATTGAAAAAGGGAAAAATCGCATACCATTTTAACATTCGAGCTTGACAATTTTGAAGCAGCCGTGAACAATTCATCTTATTAAGGAAGCCTCGAAGTGAATTAAAAGCATACCAGCAAATGTTTCAAGCATCATTTTTCAAGCAGCGGCTCAAATGATCAAATCCCTAATTTTTAAAGAGGAACCAATTAGCCATTAATTTCACATAGAAAAGGAGGCGATACGCAAATAAAAGGAAACAATATAGACTAAAAAGATACGGGACGAATTAAAACAAGATAAAGGGAGTTGTCGTTTTTTATAATAATTTCTTAGTGGGTCGGCCTTCTATTTTTATTTAGGCTTATTCTCTAATTAGCTTTTTAATTGTTTTTAGTTTTAATTTTTATTTTGAATTCTTTTTAAAATCGTGTAATATTCTAGTCGTGTGACTAAGTACAAACTACGGGGCGTAGTTTGAGAATTCGCAACTCGGTGGCTGAGTTGTGGCAGGGTTTTGAGTGTAGAGTTAGGTTAGTTGTTAGCGAGTGTCGTAATTTTACGTGTGTAAACGTCTGGGTACTTATTTTCTTGTAGAAATCTTGGGGGCAGCCCGTAGGCAGGGTTTTGCCGAAACTGGGTAAATCTGTGTTGTTCTATTTTTGCTTTTATTATTCTGCTATTATATACGCTGCAATTAATTTATATATTTCCGCATTAATTTTTATTATTATTAGTATCACCATATTCACCCTCCCTCTATGGTGAAACCGATCCTATAAGTTTTGGGCCTCTATATAGAAGATGTTACAGCTTAGTATCAGATCATGCTTTATGAAATACTTTAACTATAAATGGTTTCTGAAAACATAATCCTTAGTAATCAGAGTTTAGATCTGGGTGTGGGATAACTCTATAGTAATGTACTTGTATTTGTTATATATAAGCATATGCTATATCTCTAGACTCCTGTCTCAGTTAGGCTATTCATTTATATCTCACGAAGCTTGAATATAGATATGGTAGGAAGAAGAGGTAGAGTTAATCTTGAAGAAGATAGCACCACCACTAATGGAAATGCCCGACCAAATACTAAAAGTGATCCAGGTCAGGCTCAAGCTGAAACTGTTGGTGTCGAGATTCCCCAAGTGGACATGGGAGCCATGTGTCAGTTTTTCAAAAACATGATGCAAGTTGGAATTGCAGCTGGAGTTGTCGGAGGGAACGCTGTTGGAAGAGCAGTTTAGGAAGCTCCAATATTCAACCACTATGTAACCTGGGCAAAGACTATGCCAGGCTTGGAAGCCGTTCATTGGACTTGAAGATGCAATTGAGGTGGAAAATTGGCTGCTACATTGTGAGAGAATCTTTGCTGACCTTGGATTGAGTGACGAGCAGAAGGGGAGATTAGCTTCGAGACAACTTCAAAGAGTTGCTTTATTTTGGTGGAATACTGTTGTAGCTAGTGTTGATGAGGAAACCATGACTTGGGCGGAGTTTAGGAGAATGTTTCAAGAAAGGTTTATGACGGTGATGGCGCGGTTGGCTAGGAAGTTTGCTGAACTAGAACAAAAAGAGATGTCTATTCTAGAGTATGCAAGAAGATTTAAAGAGTTGGCCCGATATGGGTATGCCTAAGTTGATACGGTGATCAAGTGGAATGAGAAGTTTATAGAGGCTTGAGGCTGGAGTTGGCTGGAGTTGAAAAGTGCTACCTTACCACACTTAAGAGATCCAAATGATATAGTGGTAGAAAACGACGTTGAGGCAGGAAGAGGCGTTAGCTTGTTTGAAGAGGAAAATGAAGGAGGTTTAGATGGGACAATGTCAGAAAAGAAAGTTTTTCCAAAAGAAGAATGCTCAGAATGGAGGAGCAAAGATGAAGGGAAAAGCTGAGGTGGTTTGTTATAAATGTGACAAGAAAGGACACTATGCTAATGAGTGTCATACTAGAAATGGAAAAGAGAAAGGAGGTGATTGGGAAGAAGAACATCCGATGCTTTAATTGCAATCAGACCGGCCACTATAAGAACCAATGCAAAGAGCCTGCTAGAGATGGAAAGAGAGAGATGTATGCATTGGAGCCCGCAATTTCAAGGCCGGTTGTGTAGGAGAAAGGGAAGGCTATCTGGGAGGCTCACTATAGATTCACGGTATGTATGTTAGCGTTCTATTTGATATTGGTGCATCACATTCTTTTATTTCTTGATGTCTGGTAGACAAGCTTAACCTAGAACCCTCATATTTAGTTACTTCCTAAAGGGTTGCAAATCCGATAAGAAGGTATGCGACACTTGGGATGAGTTGTAACCATTTAGAGTTTGAATTGCTAGGTCATACTTTTGATTTTTGTTTACATGTGTTTGATTTTGTGGGTTTTGGAATTAACCTTGGGATGGATTGGTTAAGTAAATATGATGTTAGCATATTTTTCCATGATTGTATAACATCACTTAGTCACCCGGATTTTAGTGATCAGGTAGTTTATATCGTAGATAACCCTAGTTGTGAAGTAAATGCTTACTGGGTATCATGGAGTTGGAGGATGAGTTGCACCAGTCTTTATGGTTAGAGAATTTACCGATGTGTTTGAACCGGTAACTGGATTACCATTGAAACGAGCCATTGAGTTTTGGATTGACTTAGTGCCTTGAGCAGAACCGATGAGTAGGCCACCAAGTAAGATGACATCCAAAGAGATGAAAGTGTTGAAGGTGCAATTGGTGGATTTGGAAAGTAAAATTTTTATCCGAACGAGTAGTTCACCTTGGATAGTTGTTGCGGTCTTTTGCTAAGAAGCCGGACAGTTGGTTGAGGCTATGTATTGATTATCGTAAGTTGAATGAGAAGACGATAAAGAACCGATATCCATTGCCAAGAATTAACGATTTGTTCGATCAGTTAAGTGAATCTAAGGTATTCTCTCAGCTGGATTTTGAGATGGGATTCCATCAGCTTAGAGTAGTAGAGGATGGTATTCCTTTGACGGCGTTTAGGACAAGGTATGGATCGTACGAATAGATAGTTATGCCATTCGGACTAACTAATGCACTGACATTCTTTGTGGATCTGATGAACCAAATTTTCCAAGAGAACTTGGATATATTTGTGTTGGTCTTCATAGAAGATATTCTGATACAATCTAAGGATGAGAACGAGCATGAAGTTCATCTTAGAGTTGTGCTTGAGACGTTGAGGGAGAATTAGTTGAAGGCTAAGTTTTCGAAGTGTCATTTTTGGAAAAAGGAAGTGAAATTCCTTGGTCATGTAGTCTCATAAAAAGGGTTGTCTATAGATCCAACTAAGATTGAGGCAGCAAATAACTGGAAGAGACCCGAGATGGTGGCCGAGATAAAGAGCTTTTTTGGATTAGCTGGATACTATCGAAGGTTTATAAAGGATTTTTTGCAGATAGCTACACCAATAACTAAACTTATGCGAAAAGATGCGAACTTTTTATGGACAAATAAGTGTGAGGAAGCATTCTAGAGCATGAAGCACTTATTGACACATACACCGGTATTGGTGGTTCTGAAGGGGAATCAAGATTTGGTTGTTTATACTGATGCATGTGGAACTGGATTGGGAGCTGTGTTGATGCAAAGAGGTAAAGTTACTGCTTATGCTTTTAGACAGCTCAGACCACATGTAGTAAGATACCACACGCATGATTTGGAGTTAGCTGCCGTTATGTTTGCTCTGAAGGTGTGGAGACATTATCTTTAGGGAGAGCGATTTGAGCTTTATATATATCATAAATCGCTGAAGTACTTGTTCTCTTAGAAGGAGATGAACATGAGACAACAAAGATGGTTGGAGTTTATTGCTGCTTATGAATTTGGAATTGAGTACACACCCGGGAAAGGAAAAAAGGTAGCAGATGCACTTAACAGGAAACATCAGAATGCAGTATTGGATATGATTGCTGAGTGGAAAGATTTGGAAGCACTGTCAGCTTGTAGAATGTAGTATAGATCTGAGGCAGGTTCTAGTGCAGGAAGTGTTGTATTATCTTGTTTAAAAGTTCGACCGGTAACGATTGAGAAGATAGCTTCTAGACAGGAGGAGGATCCAGTTTTGGCTGAATGGATCAGAAAGTTAAGGGAAGGAATGGAGAGCGATGACTTAAAGGATTTCAATCTTGAGAAAAAAGGGTGGTTGAGAAAGAAAGGAAGGTCGTGAGTTCCGAATGTAGGAGACATGAGGAAAAAAGTTTTGGATGAATGCCATCATTCGAAGTTCATCATTCGAAGTTCACTATCCATCTAGAAGGAATGAAGATGTATCAGGATATAAAGAGAAGTTTCTTCTAGGAAGGTATGAAACAGGACATTGGTTTATGTGTTAAGCAGTGCTTGAATTGCCAACAGGCAAAGGCTGAACACTAGAAGCCAAGTGGATTGCTTCAACCGTTAGAAGTTCCATTGTGGAAGTGGGATTCTATCTCTATGGATTTTATTGATGGGTTTCCAAGATCTAGTAGAGGGAATAAAAGCATATGGGTCACGGTGAATAGATTAATTAAGAGTGCCCATTTCATTCCAGTAAAGTCAACAAGGACGGCACCTATTTTGGCGAAGTTATTTATGAAGAATGTGGTAGGCTGCATGGAATTCCTAGAAGTATCATCAGTGGTAGAGATTCTTTGTTTACTAGTGAGTTCTAGAAGAGTCTATAGGAAGCATTAGGAACCAAGCTCAACATTTGTATCGCTTACCATCCACAAACTGATGAGCAAACAGAAAGAGCTAACTAAGTCAGGATTTGTTAAGAGCTTGTGTATTGGATTTCAGGCGATTATGTAAGACCATCTTCATTTAGTCGAATTCTTATATAACAATAGTTATCAGACGAGTATTAGGATGGCACCGTTTGAAGTCTTGTATGGAAGGCCATGAAAATCTCCCGTATCTGGGTTAAAAACCGGAGATAAGTTGGTTCTTGGTCCGAATTTGATGAAAGAAGCCGTAGAGAAGATTGAGTGGATACGAGCTAGGATGAAGGAAGCTCGGTGTAGACAGGAAAGTTTTGCAGACAGAAGAAGGAAAGACTTGGAATTCTCCATTGGAGACTATGTGTTTATTAAGGTTTCACCGATGAAGGGTGTGATTAGATTTGGAACGTTAGGAAAGTTAGCACCTAGATTCGTTAGACCCTTTCGTATTGTTGAGAGGATCGAGAAACTCGCTTATAAAGTGGAGTTACCGAATAATTTGGTAGGAGTCCATGATGTTTTCCATATTTCTCATCTTAGAAAGTGTGTTAGAGATCCGAAGACTATCATAGCACCTATAGTATTAGAAGATTTAGTAGTAGAGCCGGACTTGACTATAGTTAGAAAGCCAATTCAGACTGTGGCCAGAGATGAGAAGAAGTTGAGGAACAAGACGGTCAGTTTGGTAAAGGTCTAATGTAGTAATGATGCTAGAGACTGTACTTGGGAGACCAAGGCAGGATTAGAGACTCTTACCCTGATTTATTTGATGGTATGTTTTAGCTTTGATTGTTTTGTTGTGTACCTTATCGTAATTTCAAGGAGGAAATTCTTTAAGGAGGGAAGTCTGTAACACTCTATATTTTTATAAAATTATTTAGGATATTTAATTTGCTAAATAAAATAAAATAATGTGAAGATTAATAGGTTGAGATTTTATTAAACTAAGGGTATCCATGCCATGTTAATGTGTAAATTAAAATGAGATAACATAAACTAATGTTTTAGGAAATGTGTGAGGCCAATATGGGAAATAGGAGAGGCTTATACCCTAAACCCTTATGAAATGAAACTCACATCCATTTCATTTTATCAAACTAAAAACATCTAAGGCCGACTACCATTATTGTTCTCAAGGAAAGATAAAAGTTAGGATCCAAGATAAGGAAGTTAATCAACTAATTCTACATCAAATTTCACATCTTTTAGTCTTAAAGCTAAGGTGAATAATTACTACATCCCATTTTCTTATGGATTTCAGTTTTAAGATTAGATCAAAATGTTTTTGCAAGTAATGCCATGTTCTGATTATTAAAGTTATATATTTATTTGTTGGTGAATTATGCATGTTCATATTAGTACTTATGAAATGTTTGATATGAAAATCATGTTAAATGACATCCAAATGCCTTGAAAATTTAAATATAGATCGGAAATGATACTTTAGAGGCGAGTTTCAATTTTCATAATTTTATGAATTTATGTGGATTTATATTAATTTTCTAGTGAAGAAAATGATTTATTGGGTTATAAATTATTTATGGCTAAAATAATAATTATTTGGGTTTGAAATTTTTATATGTTGGAAACATATTAAAATAGATGTTCGGGGATTTTTTTAGATTTTTCCTAAGTGGTTTGATGAATATATAAAATTATTTAAGGTATGGGACTTAAATGTTTTATGTATTTAATTAAGGAGAAGAGGTATTTTATAAAACAAAATAATTATTTAATTCTGAAACTAGTAGCAGCACTTTTCTGAAAAGTATTTATTAACCAATGAGAATTTGAAAAACAAAGGCTGGTTAGTTGAAAAGTTATCTTTTTAAGTTAAAAACAGGAAAATCATGCTTTTAGGATGTTTTAGCCATTTTAGGCATCAAAACTTCCGACCCAGACCTTTCGAAAAAGTCGAAAGATTATAACCTTCGATAAGGTCAAAGTTTAATGCATATGGTATCAAGTTACTTGGTACGTAATGAATTGAACAAGGTCGAAGGGTACTTAGTTGAAAAGTAGGTTGCCAAAGAGGTTGGGTTATGTTTGTTTTATAAACCAAAAGCTTACACCTGCTTGCTTGAGCTTTCGAGTTGGTTGCTTTCGACTAGGTCAATTATTTAAAATAAAGGTTTTAAACATTTTTACAAAGTAGAAAGGTTACTACCGCTTTATCATTATTTTGTACGAACCTTCCAATAACGTCGAAAGGTTTTCCTGGTTTTAAAAACCAACCGCTTCTCCATGCTATCGAAAGAAAGCTTTTGACTTAGATGTTTTACCCTTGTTTTTGATTGAAGAATAACCCAAGCTTTCGAAGGAATTGTTCTAAAAGAAGAGGCCTATTGTTTTAAATGATATGTTTTAAAGCTTTCAAAGTAGAGCTTTAAGAAAAGTCGAATGGTTGCTTCCATTGATTTTGAAAGGTTTTAGTTCAATGATTTCGAAAGGTTTTAGTTTAATGATTTCAAAAGGTTTTAGTTCAATGATTTCGAGAGGTTTAATTCAATGGTTTCGAAAGGTTTGAGTTCAATGACTTCGAAAGGTTTGAATTCAATGGTTTCGAAAGTTCAATGATTTCGAAAGTTTTGCTTTGATTGGTTTCAGAAGGTTTAAATGAAAGGTTTTCCAAAGGTTTTCTAAGGCAATGTTTTAAGTTGTTTTAATGTAGGATACCTAAAGTTTTATTACTTTCGAAAGGAATGATTTCAATAGTTTCGAAAGGTTTGATGTTTGATTTCAAAAGGTAAGGTTTTGGCCTTTTGGCTTAGATAATTGAAGGGTTTCACTTGGTTTTGAACGAGATGTTTTCAAAAGTTGAAAAAGAGGTACTTTCAAATGTTTAAATGTTTTCATCAACTAAGGTTTGAGTAAAGTAGATTGATATAACAAGGTAATGTGATTTTGAGTACAGCATAAAGATTATATAATTTTCTTGTTTGAGTTTGACTTAAAGGTTTTAAATCGTTTAGAAAATGTTTTCAAGGATAATCATGGGAAGGGATCCTTAAGTGAAAATGACTCAGATGTTAGAATACCAGATGGGACTAGTATGTGGTTGCACCCTATGAAATAGTTATTAACCCCAGCTAATTGTTGTTGAAAATTCCAGTGTGTAGGGATTGGTCATAGGTAGACTAAAATTATGATTACACACCGATGGGAATATATGTTTGTATACAGATAGGTTATTGGTGAGCCCGCAAAACCATTAGGATCAGGAAGACCTGAGAGATGATAAGTTAGGAACAGACCATCTAGAAGTGAAGTATTTAACAGATAGTTAAGGATAGATAATGCAGAAGAAGAATAGCCAACAGGTGTTAGATTAATTTTGATTATATTGTATGGTAGGCCCGAGTCAGCCAAATGTTAAAAGTTATCCAAACAAAACTTATGTGTTTGAATAGTTCGTAATTACCTGATATATATGTATGTTTACATAATGAATTGCTTTACATTATTTAACCAGTTTTGGTTGCAAGTACAGGTTTTGCAAAGATATGTTTTAAAAATATGTTAGTGAGGGGAAACCCATTCCGCAAAGTTGCATGGTCTCACTTAACATATTAAACCGGGATGTATAATATTATTCATACCAGGCCTTATGTCTGACTCGAAGTTTATTTTTTCCCCTTATACTCTCAGGTGATCAAAATTGG
Source organism: Allium cepa (assembly GCA_030765085.1). Taxonomy (NCBI): domain Eukaryota; kingdom Viridiplantae; phylum Streptophyta; class Magnoliopsida; order Asparagales; family Amaryllidaceae; genus Allium; species Allium cepa. The sequence goes on from CM060946.1 coordinate 80,244,406, forward strand.
TTTGAGTAGGCTGAGGGGTTAAGGTCTTTTTCAGGTTTAGTAGGATGACGAATAAGGCTACCGAAGGAGTGCAGGAGGCAAACAGATAACTATTTAGGAGTTGCAGTTTTAGGTTTTGTTTTATTTCTGATGTGTTTGTATTAAGTCTATTATGACTATATGACTCTGATCATTCAAGGGGGTATCTTCATATACAGCTCTTAGCGTATTTTGTATTAAGTATATTTTATCTGTGCCTGGGAACTTATTGGGATTATGTACTAAAATTATGGAACATTTTTTTTAAGTATAATGAAGAATATTTTTTTTGAAATATGTGTTTTGTTTCATATTCAAGTGCTTCTGATATTGTAAATACCATTAACGTAGCCATATTTAGTCCCCAAAAGATAATACTATAGATGACTGCAGCATCTGTAGCGCTTAGTTTTAGGCCTCTAGATAGGGGATGTTACAGTATCATAGAAAGGATAAGTAAAGGAAGAAAGGAAGGAAGAAGGAAAAAGTGAAAAGAATGACCTACTCAGGACCTGGAACTCAATGTTCCTTAGGTCGAGAATGATCCCGTAAGGAATGAAGAAGTACTTCGCCATCCATCCCGGGGAAGATTGCTAAGAATGTTGGTGAATAGAGAAGGCTTGGTGTTTTCCTACAGATGATGGTAAGTGTTGGCCAGGTAACTGGCTTCCCTCTACAACTGAAAGATCATGCTAATCAGATGAGCAGCTAACTCAAGAATTTAGTGGTCCACAAAAGGGACATGGATCCCATACTAGAACCAGTAGTTGTTAGGGGTAAGCTGACAGGGAGCAAGCTCCAAAAGGTTGAGGAAAGAGACAAAAAAGAGATGAAGTGGCAAAGCGGTCCTGGCCTTGAAATAGCCTAAGGAGAAAGTGAAGAAGCCCGGTGGTGGATGATCTGGTTGATCAGTGGTCATGGTATATCTGACCATTCCTATATTGCATTCATGCCTGGCCAAGCACTTAACTAGGTTTACCTCCGCTTCGACTATCTCGTAAGCCTATTGACTAGAGGCACCGACCGACGTTGATCTAGAAGTAGCCATCAGAAATTCTAGTGACCTCTTTAACCTACAATCATCCCACTACTAATTCAAGCATACCTAGAAGGAACATCCCAGGGAGAATACTTGATTGCTGCCCTTATGATGTGCCAGCGCCAGTGCCAGGCATCCCATGTTGGTCAGTTCATAACTTAAACTATCCTAAGCTTGGTTACAAGCTATACGGCCTAGACACTACCTTTTGGCTTAATGCCCAAGTCAACAAGATTAGGCCTAAGGTCATGGCCTAAGGCACTAACACATTTATTGAGTTCGCAGGTCACCAGAAAATTTGGCCAACATCGATCAACCACCACTAGAAGTATGGCGATAAGGATCAATCGATGTTCAATAGATGACCAAAAAATAAAGATTCTCGCCTACCAATGATGCAGAAAAAATTACAAGTCAAAGAGTATAAAGAGCAGTGGAACCCAAACAAGAAATATGAAAAAGAAAAAGCTGATATACCCATTTTTATGGCTAAAAAGGCGAAAGAAGAAGAAGAAAAAAGGGGTTGTCGACTAACGATTTTCTCAAAGAAGGATGCATCGAAAGCTGAAAAGAATTCAAAGAGAATTTTAATGGTGGAAATGTGAATTGTTTTAGTAAAGAATGAAAGGGGAAGGACAAAATTTTATTATAAGCAGCAGAGTTGAATGTGGATCGTTTGATGTACTACATGGGTGCAATCTAAACGTGTAGGTATCCTCAATGCTCTTGTCAAATCATACGTAGAAAAAGAGAACCATCTCTACCACATATGGGAAAGTAAAATGCCATGACCAATAGCGTAATGACACCTGTAGTAGCATTTAATGCAGCATTAAATGTGTGATTGACAACCCCGTACCCTCAAAAGGCACAGACTTAGAGGAAAAATATTGCTCAATTTTCTTGTATGCAAAAGATTGGCTAACCAACACAGCCTAGCCCACCCGATTCAAGCAAACCCGCAAAGTACCTACAAGCGAATGTCAAAGACATAGCCGTCTGCTCACTTATTTTGGCCAACATAACTCAAATCAGCATAAACAACTAATTAATTGGCTAGACTCGAGTTAAAAGCAACCATCCCCTCGCCCGACTTCTTCTCAACGCACCTACGGCTGGCCCCACTCAATAACAATAGTCCTTAGTCGACTAGACCTAACTTAAAAGTGACCAACCCCTGGCTCGGCATCTTCTCAGCCCGACTACGGTTTGCCTCTCTCAGCCCATCTTGTCACAACATACGGAATCTCGACTCATCCTATTTAACCTTATCTTAACTCAGCTGGCTTTAGCTACAAACGAATGAGTGCTACCGTGAAAGAAGCTTCTAAAAAGAGCATCATTATGCATACCAACTACCTGTCTACTATGGCAAATGCATATACGTTCATGTGTCATGTCGCCTTACTCTGTGCATAAAACACCTCTGGTATAGAATGACAGTTGGCATGCATCTTGGACATACGGTCACACCACGTTTCTAGCTGTCCTCCATTAGCCTCAATGAACAAATTGACAAACCAAATTATTTCTCGCATTTCAGCCACGCAATTTCATCCATCCAAATCCCAACTTTATTTGCTCTAAATACTCCTTTCCATATAACTTCATATGGGTTTAGAATCATATTTTCAACATAGAAAATCACAAGAGCTCTTAAGCATCGGTATCACTGTAATCTTAAGCATTCTTCATTTCTTATTATTCTCTTGTAATTTCTTATAATTATAAGAGATCTTCAAAGTGAACATAGGAAAGCTTAGTCGAACCACTTTACATCTTATGTCAATTATTTTAATTGCTTGTTTACTCCTCTTTTTTAATTTTTAAGCTAGTATAAGCAAGTAACCTTTGTTGATAAAAAAATTAACATAATTTCGAGGTTGGTTAAATCTTTAGTCAAAGCATATCATATCAAAAGAAATAAGATTCAATGTCATAATACATCATGCAAATAGTATATCGAATCTCAAATACAATATATTTAAAAGTGAATATATAATCTAATATGTCAGTATCCCAAAATATTTGGATAGATAAAAGGTAATGGTAAATAACTTTGGCCGTGTAGCTCCCTTCCAAATTGTAAACTTCACCTCCAAATAGTAGAATCCCCACCTTTGTGTCAAGTTTCTTAAAAAATAAATAACAAAAGAGATAAAAAAAAGTGTGATTGGACATAAAGTCTAGTAAAAAGGAAATATAACCAATTTTCATGATTACTTATACACCACTATATCACGTACAATAGAAAATGGTAATATTAGGTAATGGAACTATGCCTCAACTTGGATCTTCACCTACATCCAATAAGTTAGCACATTTCTAATATAGTGTAGTGCTATACATGGTAAATCTACCATGTTTCAATCATCATGGAACCTATGATGAATCATCCATTATACACTAGGCCAATGAGCCTCGGGTTTTTCGAGAAGGACAAGCTTCGCTGAGTAGGGTTGCTAATATAAGATCGATACCGTGGCACTTCAACGCATCGTCCATTACATATAATCATATCGAACTTGAATTGATACTCACATATCTAACCGCTACTATTTGTTTAACACGAGGGCCTAGGATAGGTAACTCATGGTGGAACACCTTTTCTTACAAAGTTTCTCAAGATCTGTCGTCTTTGCTAACGAGATAGAATATCTTCTATTTATGAATGGATGTAGCCTAACATGCATAACTGAGACAACTGCATCTCATTCCACAAATGATCTAGATATGTCAAATTCTTAAAGTTGTAGCTTAGGGGTACGGACTTACTCCATTTACGCAATATCCTATGAAATTGTATATTCAAGTATCCCAGTCGCAGCTTTTCAAAGCTACTGAATGACTCTGTAAAACCGTAGTATGAATCAATTAGCCTCTCAAACCATTGTCGTAGTCTCTATCTTGTTCGGTATCCACCACATATATCTCGAGATAAGGTGTACCATCTTTGAACTCGTTGTATTTCTCTACAGTTACCGAAGGGCTTACGAACATCATAGGGGTACCCGAAAATAATCCTAGTTCCCAAAACACCAAAATTCGAAACCCAGAGTTAATTGTCCTTAACACAACATTTCAAATGTCTGACTTTGGAATTAAAACATCTGAACTTTATTTTGGACATCTGAATACCCCTGATTTACTTTAGAATATTATGGGATAAATTTCCTAAATTTCAAACATCCAAGCGCCTAATTTTCATGGGGTTGAACCGAAATCGAAAATTTCTTATAACGGAAATTCTTCCACCATTTTCTTATTCGCTTTTATCGTTCTCATCTTCAATGTATCGCTTTTTATCACAAAAACTCTATGCACTAAACATTGTTCGACGTGAGTTCACGTTCTTATAGTATGTCATATAACATTTGAAGGAGTGTAACTTTTTACTCATGGAACGACCTTGAGGCATTGAACTAGTTTCACCACCATTCGAGTTCAACCATCATTTCACCATTCTAACTCTTCATTCACAACAAAACCAATTAATAATGTCATGAATGATTTCTTTAACATTCTAATAATTCCCAAACCAACAATCAAACCAAACGTAATCCATAGCAAGTTTATAACCCATTCGTTCTATATTCAGATTCATTTAAAACATTCATTAAACAATATTCTCACCTTTGAACTATATTGTTTGAGGTGTAGCAAAATGCTATATGCTAAGATGGGATTTAGAGTCTAAGCAGAGTTCAAGTGGAGCTTGGATGAAAATAGGAATTCATCACATACATTTTGTAAAAACAGTGTTCATATTAAATATTACAAAATAATAATTAACTATTTACTAAACTATATTGATTAGATGATCACTATTTATTAGTTTACTATATATGATATATATGTATATGTATGTGTACCGACCCGTTGAATTTGATAATATTAAATGAATTAAATTAGTATGTTTCTAATCTAATTTAGGATAAAATAAAGGTCTTAAGATTTTATTTGAGAAAATGTAGTAATTTGTTATAGTAATTGGAATTTAATGTAACAATTTAATAGTTACATGGAAATAGATTTGAACTATGTAAATTTGCACACCTTGTTATAAGTTAAATATAAGAAACCAATATAAATGTGAATCAGTGAATATTAATAAAAATATTTACTAGAATGGAATTCATTTAATATAAAAGTGTCCGTTGGAATAAATCAATGCAATAAGTGTGATAAGTAATTTTATTGAATGTTGTCTCTAATAAATGTACTTGATTTGGTAATTTAGATATTTATACGTAAAGTATATATATATAAAGATATATTGATTCCAATAGAATTAATTGGAAATCTAATATTAAATATAATGTTGGTAGCAATTGAAATTTACTGTTTTGCAAAATAAATGAGAAATCAAGTCAAATGTGAATTATACCGTAAAGGATCAATTCATTTAAACAGTAGGATTGTAAATAAATAAACATTCTACGTAGGTTGCAATTGGACAATTTATGTAGTTAAATGGAAAAGCAATTGGAATTAATTACCATAAATTGTGTAGTTAGGGTAGTTTTGATTTGTCACTTAAGATGGAGGATTTTTATAAAATGTAATAAATGCAGTTTAAATTAAGGCATTGACGTTTGGGTATTTAAGAAGTGATAAACTAAAATTTATTTATTTATTTGAAAATTTGAAATCCAATTTGTGGATTTATTGCAAATAAGTGAAATTTGGGTTTAACCATTACATCGATAGGAATAAATTAAATTTAAGGTTATATTAATAAAATTTGGACTAGAGAAATGATATGAATCGGTTTTAGAAGCCTTAAATATAAAATGGGAAGTAGACGAGATTTCACGTTACAACCATTTTTAAAAATCCCGATGTATGTAGAAATATTAATGAAATATAACGTAAATCAATGTTGAATCAAAAGAATAGAGTCAACACTTATTTATTCATTTAATGTGATATAACTACGAGTATGATTTATTGCAAATTACATGGAAATCTAATATATAGGACATTACCTAAAAAGGAAGAGTAGATAAAATTTATGATAAACATATTTGTATATGAAGGTTATTGATTTAAGGAGAAATTGGGCAAGTTTTATGTATTTGGGTTAAGTGCAACCTTTAATAGATAAATTTATCGCAATTAAATGAAATTGAAATAGCTAATTTATACGTTAGTTGAAATTTAGCTGGAATATGAGGGTTTTTAATGAAATAGTGAAATCAAATGGAAATAAGGTTTCAATTATACATTGGAATTTATATTCACCATAAAAGGTTAATTGAAAACCAAAGGAGTTAATAAAGGAATCAAGCTTTATCTATTAATTTGGATTTAAGATATGGTAAATTGGATTTATTGCAATAATTAATTCTATAAGATGAGGTTAATACTTATTCTATTTATAATTAGACCAAATTGTTGATATAGATTTTTAGAAAGCAGAATCTATAAATTAATTTGAGTATCAAATTCAATAATTGCGCTTATTGCATAAATAAAGGGAATTTAACGTTAAATATTACGTTACTGAAATTTAAAATGGACTTTAAGAATAATATTTTGAATCATGAACCAAAGTATGTGGCATCCCTATTTGGATAAAGAATGAGTATATAAAAGTTAAAATCTAATATATGGGGTTTTGAGCATTTAATTTTATAATTCTTAAATATAGGAAAGTGTAGAAATTTACACTGCAAATTGATATACTCATAATTTTAATTCACATCCAAGCTTGTTAAATCATTTGAAATTGATTAAATTATATAAGTAATAAAATTTGGACAATTTTAGAATATAATATAAAATTTGGATTTTTGTAATTTATTTTAATTTATTTAATGAATATAAAAAATAGCCATTTTGTCCACGGACTCGGATTTCGACGAAACAAGTTTCATCGGATCCGTATCGGTGAATTATTGTAGGGTTTCAAGTTTCGTATTGATCGGACCTGTCGTTTGATCGTACGGACGCGAAACGCCTTAAAATCGATTTAATTAAAATCAATTTGAAATCAATTTGGAAATTTTGTTTTCAGCATAACTTCTTCATATGATCAAATTTGGACGTGAAACTTTTTCCATCGCGTTCATAATATTTTAAATTACCTGTTTGGATATATAGATTTAATAAATTGCGTTCCGGGATCAGAACGGGCTTTTTGGGCCAACTTCCGTTTAGCACGTTCGTAATTCGTGCCCACCTAGCCTTCTTCTATTTGTCTATAAATATGTTGTGATAAACCCTAGCCTCCTTTCTATTGTCATTTTGCTGTACATTCATTTCTTCATCTCCTTCTCCTCCTTAAATGAATGCAAAACCTAGATCTACCCAAATCCAAATTTCAGTGAAAATCCAAACTCTCCAGAAAAATTCCACAAAAATATATGTTAATCTTCTCGAAACACGTAATCCCATGGTGAAATTCGTTTTTCAGTTGGAGTTACCTTTTACCCAGAATAAATTCAAACAGTTCGTGGCCGTTCATTAGCGTCGCATCAAACTTCGTCAGATCGTCAAACGGTTTCTGGGTATTGGAGAGGGGACTGAGTGGTTAGATCTATGTGTTTTGTTTCGCGAATCAACGGCTAGATCTTCGTGAAATCGCGATTAGGGTTCGTTTTTTTCAACCGGCGGCTGTGAAATTGTGGGCTTCGGTCGTCATCGCGTGCTCGTGTTCGATGGGGGAGGTCCGCAACCGGAGCGTGGTGGGTCCAGGGACGATCGCGTTCGAGTATAACCTGGTGGCAGCGCGTTTTTTTTCTATGGTGCGTGTTCATGGGTTCAGCTGGGGAGGTGTAGTGCGCGTTTCACTGTATGGGAAGATGGAGACATTCTCTTCACGTGCCTGGGAAAGTTTTGTGACGTGGCCTAGGGTAAGTTGTTGAATGTGTATCACTTTTGTTTATTTTGAATTTTGAATTCAAGTGCAATTTTCGACATAACTCTCGCATATGATCTCCGATTCACGTGAGATTTTTTTTATTAGGATCGTAATTTAATTCCGGACTTGATGACACTGGTTTGGACGAATTCCGAGACGGGCGAATTTTTGGGTTTAAATCGAATTTAAATTCGATTTAAATTCAAAAGGTGAGTGTTTTAACCCACTCACAACTTCTAAAAGCTTTTATGTTTGTTAAATTAATTTTAGAAATGAATAGAAATTTATTTATGAGTATTTGGCATGTTTATTTCACTCATATTTGTTGAATTGCATTTATTGAATTTAACTGTTAATTTCATTTATTTATTGACAGTTAGAATTTGTGTTTGCCTATAAACTGCTAGTTAACAGTTATATAGATTATTACTGAATATAAACTGTTAGATTAATAGTTGTTAAATTTAATCTGAATAAAATTGCCAGTTATTACCTGTTATATATTATCAAATATAAATTGTTATTGATTGATATTGCTTGATGATTTTGATTGGATGATGGGTGTTGTTGATGGATGTTTTATTGTATATCATTAAATTGCAAATTATCATGCATATTTCCTTTCATTCGGGATTGTGGTTTGAAATTATATACAACCGCAAAATTTTATATCTTTTAAATTGCGGATTGAAATGATAAATATCCGTATCACTTGACCATAGGATAGAAAATTATATACAGGCACCGCGGTCTATATATAACTATTTTAATGTGATTTCTATGGTTTGGATGGAATACGGTTTATAATAATCTTAAATTTTATATTGTATAAATATTATTCTTCCATATATATAGATATGAAGTTGAAAATTTTGAAATTAAAAGGTGTATAAATCTCTTTATTAAAAATGGAAAAAAATTAAGAAAATGGAGTTTGATAATTTATATCATATGTTTAAATGTTAAGTTTGGAAATTTTAAGATATGATATTTATAATTGGATTTTTCCCAAGATAAATTGAAATGAATATTCTAGTACAATTTGAATTGAAAAAATATATATTTTAGTACTAGAAATTGGAGTTTTATTCATTTATGGATTTTATGTGAATATTTAAGACTAATTAATAGAACATTCGATTTGTTGAAAGAATAAAATCCAACTTTAGTTTGAAATATTAATACTCCAAATGGATATACGTATATATATATATATAAGTTGAAGTGGTTTTGGAACTTGAGAGAGATAATACAAATTTTGGTTTAGACTTTAATAAAGAAATGTATTTGTAAAGCCATGAGAACTATTTTCTTTACAAAGTAACATTTAAGTTAAACCTTTTAATTCATATACCGTTGAATATCCAAACCATTCAAGTTTTAAAAGTTATGGTTTTAAATTATGAATTTCGAAATATTATGCTTTGAAAGGATATTTGGCTTTCAGACGTTATAAATTTTAAAGCATTTGGATTTTTGAAAAGGTTTATATTTGGGATAAAGGATATCATATTATTTTGGGTTTTAAAATGATATCGTATTCATAATTTTAAAATGGAAATGTTTATTCTGGTTTTAAAGTATAAGCTATTTTTAAATGACCGCGGTGTTATAATAACGATGGGTTGGCAAAGAGACCGGGATCGGATATGGACATACTCTCTGTCGATACCGAAAACCACTTTGACTAACCGTGTACGCGGTGGAGATTCCAGAATGAAGTAGGTGGTGGCGACGTTTCCTGTAAGGTAAATACGTGGACCCGACTCCCGTGAGTTGGCATAAGGTGGCTAAAACAGGAGCGATTCTCAGGCCAATGAGGTCATTCCTCTGATCGGACCCTCCTCTTCGATATTATACTTTGACTTGGATTGATTCAGTGGCCACTTCTATATTTTGATTTTGGGGAGTTAGTCCGAGGTGGGCGGTAACTGCGGCTACGCGTTTCCACCAGCCTGGATAGCAATTGTATATCTACCCTGGCATTGCCTAGTTGTGCCGTGTCACCTACCATACCGAGCCTTTACTACGAGTTTCTATTTATGTCGTACCTATGGAGTATCCTCTGGTAGCCTCCCGATCAGGAGGTATTACGGTACTGTATAGACTATTGGCATTTACGTGTTAAGGTGGAAAATGTAAAGCCTTAACGCTATTTAAAAGTAAGTTTATTTTATAAATAGACACTATTATAATAGCGCAATATACTACATAGTAAATAGTTTAACGGATCCTTAGGAGATGTAAATCCCGAACATCTCTTGAGTTACTGTACTCATATTTATTTCTGTTAATTTAACTCACATAAGATCTTTTAGTCTGACTCGAGTGTTTTTGTCTTTTCAAATTCGCTCGGGTCAGTCCGAGCATTTCAGGATCGAAGACTTTAGCTTTGAAGGACGAAGACGAAGGAGTCGTATTATTATTATCTATAGTATTGCACCACACTCATACTGTTCCGCTGCATTGATTTTATTGGTATGTGTAACTTTGATATTTATTGTATAAAGCATATCAAGTGTTTGTAAACTGTTTTGAACTGTATATTTATTATTATATTTTATCCTTCCACTGTGAGATTCTGTTTTGTTTTTATTTCTTCTCTGTTTTTCTTATTTACCCCATAACAATCTGCCCTTGCGTATGCTTTGAATTGGCACGTGTGTCGGTTTAAAGTGTGCGAAAAGGCGGGATGTTACAGTATGTATGAATGAACACACTTGTAAATGTTTCGTCAATAAATTTAAAAATGAATCAAGTACTTCTATAATTTACAAAAGCAATTAAATTTATATTAGTAAAGTTTGTGTCATGACAAAAATGGAATATTTATGTTATCCCACTTTTTGGTCAAAACTGGAATATCAACAAATAGGTATGGAATGATGGATATCGGGATTGGAGATCGATTGGAAACAAGACTACAATCGATAATGTCAAAATTTGGTTGAGCTCCGATCGGGATAAAATTGGTTGGAGATGATGATAAGGACTAGGAAAGGCTATGTTTCAAATTTTAGGTTAATCGGAGTTCGTATAAAGGAGATATGATCGATTCAAGGTAGGGAGGGCATGCTGTTCGAACCCATCGGCACGCAAGGATGGTTCGAATCGATCAGGGGTTGCGTTCGTATCGATACGGTTCGTATCGATACCACTTCGAATCGATACACTTCGTATCGATCAGCATGGGTTCGACTCGGTTACTTCGTATCGATTGGAAGAAAAGGTTAGGTGGATTTCGACTCGATGATGGCCTAGGTCTCCTTCGTATCCATAGGTGTATAAGGGTTGGTTCGTATCAATGCGCTTCGCATCGATCAGGAAGATATTGATTCGAATCGATACAGTTCGTATCGATCAAAAGGAAATGTAGGAGTTTACTTCGAATCGATGCGCTTCGCATCGTTGTAGAACAGTGGGATAGATGCGCATAAGTCCTTCGTATCGATCAGCGCTGGTCGATACGAAAAGGAAGTAGCTTTTTTAATTTTGGATTCGTACCTATCGATACGAAGAGGGCGTTTGAGAAGGATACGCGGGGAGTCGACTTCATGGATTCGAAGGACATAGAGACAATGTTCGTATCTATTCGAAGCGATCGATACGAACAAGGGAAGAAACGCTCAACGCGGCGACAAAGGTGGATCGACCCGGAGAATTCGTGACACGTCATTGATGCACACGCGCTTTGGATGGATTCGAACAAGATGGATTCGAAGCACTGGATTCGAAGACGACAGGCAGCGGACAACCCAAACTCGAATCGATCATAACTCAAGATCCACTAATCCAAATGCAATGAAAATTTTATAGGAGCTTACATACATGTTGAAGAATTTCTCACCAAATTTCAGATCAATTGGATGATTTCTCGATCGATTCGAATGGAGTTTGAATCGATCCCAAAGTGGGAGGCCGGGCGCGTGGGACCCCCCTCACGTGCCAGAAGTGGTCTCCCTGATTTTAGGCGAAATATCAGCCTCCTACACCTATAAATAGAGCCCCACGTCATTCAGGAAAGGGGATCGGAATTCTAAAGCGCCAAGACTCTACTGGATTCAACTCCACACTTCATAATCGTTGTTATAAGGAAATCACTTTATTGTAATCGCGGTAATTCACTGTAATCATCAAGGATAATCAATATAAAGGATAAAAACTTTAGAGTGGACGTAGGCCAGAGATAGCCGAACCACTATAAATATCGTTTCTCCGTTTATTATTTCTGGATTGTTGTTTGATATTTGCTTAGATCTGTGATTTGTGTCTGAATATTGTTGACTTGTATTCATACACTGGTGCTTTCACGGTATTTGGGGTTTGTGACCAATTTTGGCGCAAACACTTTGGTGCTTTCGCTGAGAACGACTAGCACCCGCTACATCGGATTTGAAAGTTGGATTTGAAGATTTTAAGGAGTTTTGGATTTAAGGACGATGACTAGGCAAAATAGTAGAAGGCAAAGGGCTGAGAGAAGCCAACAGGAAGGAAGTCAACAAGCATCCTCCGGAGCTGGGGAAGGACAGGCTTCAATCTACATAACCCGGGATGAAACGGAGGCTATGGCAAATTCTTTGCAAGAGAGATTGTTGAAGAACCCACAGGAAATGATGCAGACTTTCTTTGAGCAAATGAGAGCTGCAGGGATGCAGAACTTAGGAACAGCTACAGTCGCTGTGGATGCAGGACAAGGAGCTAGGGTTGTGGAACCAATGGAGGACGGGATACGGAGCCAGAAGGCAATCAACAAGGGCTTGGGGGCAGGCCCACGGGATCCAACACAGGAGGACCTTTGGAAGGAGTTCAACAAGCTAGAGCTAACGCTGCTGCTAGTGAACCACACTAGGAATATGTGCCAGAGTTCCCTCGGGGGCATGGGGGCAACCCCCAAACGACAATACTGGATTAGTAGAAATCATCAGAAGAACTGTGCGAGGTGGTTTGACCAACAGAGACTTGGAAGGAGTGAATAGGAGTCCGTTCACTCGGGAAATAAGGATGGCTCAGAATCCACCTAAGTTCAAGCTACCTAGCGTGGAGGTATATGATGGCAAGGAAGACCCAACTGATCACTTGATGAGGTACACAAGACACATGGAGGTGCCGGGGGCATCGGAGGAAGTGATGGCCCGATGCTTCCCTTTGTATTTGACGGACTTAGCGGCAATGTGGTTTAGCTGGGAGAAGGATCTATCAGGACTTGGAGGGAATTGGTGGAAAAGTTTTTGGGACAGTTTCGGGTTCACGTCAAGAGGCCGAAGAATGTGATGACATTAACATCGATGAAGCAAAGGATGGATGAATCGCTTAGAGCTTTTCTAACTCGATTTAGTGCGGCAGTCGCTTCGGTGGATCGGCCTGATCCATCGATGGTTTTAATGGCAGCAGTATCAGGAGTCGGGAAGGACTCGGATTTCAAGGTGTCTCCGATACGAGATCCCCCACAGGATCTCGACGAATTCTTTCATGAGGCAGAAAGGTTCCTCGGGCAAGAAGACGCGAGTACAGATTTAAAGGTGAAAAAGGTTAATGCAACTCAGGGTGGAAGACCATCATGCAAATGTTTGGATAAAGACAAAGGGAAAAGGAAGTTGGACGATGATTCTGGAAATGCTAGGAAGCGATGGAAGGATCCAAAGTTTTCCACATACACAGGATTGAACGAGACGCTGGAGAGGATATACCTGGATACTCGGAATCGCCTTCCATACCGGAGTCTAGCCAGGAGAGAGCCTTCTGAACGAGAGAGGGCATCAGGGAGGCATTGTCTCTTCCACGACTTAGACGGACATGACACCAATAGCTGCAGGCATTTAAAAGATATAATTGAGGAGCATGTAAGGAATGGGCAGCTGAGGCAATATGTCGGAACACGGAATGCAACGGTAGAGCAGGAGAAACCACCAACTACCTCACACCGTGATGATGTGAGGCCTAGGGATGACGGTCGATTGATTATAAATTGACTTGGATATTATGAAATAAGTAACAAACCATTGGTGAGCAACCAAATCATTTACACATGTACGGGGACGGAGATAGACCCTACGCATGCTCTGAATGATGACAGATCGCGAAGCTATGGTTTGTGAAATCCGTTTTTTATTCTAGATTGGACACTTAATTTTCTAGTTTTGGTTTCGTAGTTTGGATTGAACTCCTAGTTTTGTTTGCCTTTTGATTTGGGTTTTCCTTTGGATGGTTGTTTTTGATTTTGGATGCTGCTTTGGATTTCTGGTTTTCTGGTTTTGATTTGGATTTTGGACTGGCTTTTGAATGGATTTTTATCTGATTTTTGATAGAAGGTCATCGGGTATGGATTATGCCTGGCAAGGGGTGAGTCGCTTTGCCCAAACGCGGCAAATTGACTCATTCAGGTCGTCGAGTATGGACTATGCTCGGGCAAGGGTCCTGAGTGACCAGGATTCGGCCTAGGACTTAGGCCCTATATTATAAATTGTTATTTTCAGGTCGTTGAGTATGTACTATGCTCAACAAGGGTCCGGAGAGACCAGGATTTGGCTTAGGACTTAAGCCATGGCATTGTACAATGTCCAGGGACACTAGACCAAGGTCGTCAGGTGTGGATTGCGCTTGGCAAGAACCCGAAGAGGTTATGGATTCGGATATCAATCCGGAGAGGTTAGCTCAACGTCCAGGGACACTGGACCAAGGTCATCAAGTGTGGATTACGCTTGGTAAGAGCCCGGAGGGGTTATGGATTCAGATATTGAACCGGAGGGGTCTTGAATTCGGTTATTGGCTAAGGATGGATTAGAACTCGGCTGTCGAGTTCGAATGGATATGGGATTGGCAAAGGCTTTGGTTATTGGATTTGGAATTGGGCATCGACTCGAAGCAGTCAAGGATGACATACTTTGGCGATATGGCTATGGACTTTGGATATTGGAATCGGAACTATTCAAAACACGCCTTCTTATCAAAAGGCATGTTTTGGGGGGCAAAGTGTTATCCCACTTTTTGGTCAAAACTGAAATATCAACAAATAGGTATGGAATGATGGATATCGGGATTGGAGATCGATTGGAAACAAGACTACAATCGATAACGTCAAAATTTGGTTGAGCTTCGATCGGGACAAAATTGGTTGGAGACGATGATAAGGACTAGGAAAGGCTATGTTTCAAATTTTAGGTTAATCGGAGTTCGTATGAAGGAGATATGATCGATTCAAGGTAGGAAGGGCATGCTGTTCGAACCCATCGGCACGCAAGGATGGTTCGAATCGATCAGGGTTTGCGTTCGTATCGATACGGTTAGTATCGATACCACTTCGAATCGATACACTTCGTATCGATCGGCATGGGTTCGACTCGGTTACTTCGTATCGATTGGAAGAAAAGGTTAGGTGGATTTCGACTCGATGATGGCGTAGATCTCCTTCGTGTCCATAGGTGTATAAGGGTTGGTTCGTATCGATGCGCTTCGCATCGATCAGGAAGATATTGATTCGAATCGATACAGTTTGTATCGATCAAAAGGAAATGTAGGAGTTTACTTCGAATCGATGCGCTTCGCATCGTTGTAGAACAGTGGGATGGATGCGCAGAAGTGCTTCGTATCGATCAGCGCTGGTCGATACGAAAAGGAAGTAGCTGTTTTGATTTTGGATTCGTATCTATCGATACGAAGAGGGCGTTCGAGAAGGATACGCGGGGAGTCGACTTCATGGATTCGAAGGACTTAGAGACAATGTTCGTATCTATTCGAAGCGATCGATACGAACAAGGGAAGAAACGCTCAATGCGGCAACAAAGGTGGATCGACCTGGAGAATTCGTGACACGTCATCGATGTGCACGCGCTTTGGATGGATTCGAACAAGATGGATTCGAAGTACTGGATTCGAAGAAGACAGGCAGTGGACAACCCAAAATCGAATCGATCATAACTCAAGATCCACTAATCCAAATGCAATGAAATTTTTACAGGAGCTTACATACATGTTGAAGAATGTTCTCACCAAATTTCAGATCAATTGGATGATTTCTCGATCGATTCGAATGGAGTTCGAATCGATCCCAAAGTGGGCACAATTTCCTAAGGTCGGGCGCGTGGGCCCCCCCACGTGCCAGAAGTGGTCTCCCTGATTTTAGGCGAAATATCAGCCTCCTACACCTATAAATAGAGCCCCAGGTCATTCAGGAAAGGGGATCGGAATTCTAAAGCGCCAAGACTCTGCTGGATTCAACTCTACACTTCGTAATCGCTGTTATAAGGAAATAACTTTTTGTAATCGCGGTAATTCACTGTAATCATCAAGGATAATCAATAAAAAGGATAAAAAATTTGGAGTGGACGTAGGCCAGAGATAGCCGAACCACTATAAATATCGTGTCTCTATTTATTATTTCTGGATTGTTGTTTGATATTTGCTTAGTTCTGTGATTTGTGTCTGAATATTGCTGACTTGCATTCATACACTGGTGCTTTCACGGTATTTGGGGTTTATGACCAATTTTGGTGCAAACAATTTATATACCAAATAATCTTTAAAAACTCAAGTATAATATTATTGAATAATATAAATTTCAAATTATAGTTAGTTATATTAAGTTTGATTTAGAAATTATTTAAAAATATCTTTCAAAAAGCTAACACAATTAAGATAAAAAGACAAGAAATTAGTAAAGACAAATTTCAAAGAATTAAAAAAGTGAAGAGTAAAATTTATTCTCAAATATAAAGTAGAATTGTTATTATTTATTATCTAAGTTCTTTTATATTTTAAGAAAGATATAGAAAAATGATTCATGCATTGAAATTTTCGAAATACAAAAATCTACAATAAACTAAAATAGTAACCGGATGGTTTTATTGTAATGCATCTAGTTTAGTCAAGTAAAAAATAAATTTATACTAAAAAACCTATTTCTTGGTGCCTTAGGAAAAGCTCAGCGCTCAGATGATGCCTCAAACAAAGGCCGTAATAAAGTGCTGTAATAGAAAGGTGAGGCGTAATGTTTGCAAAATAACGCCTAATCGAGGCTTAACGGCACCTCGGTGGCGCCCTTGGCACTCATAAGCCCCTATTCAAGTTCATTAATCAACTTCTAACCAACATTAAATATTTATCATGATTTGTAACATATGTAGTGATCATATACCATAGAGTATAAATCCTAGAGAATAAATCCCACTTACCCAATATCAATAAATCCAAGCTTTAATGGAACCCACTTTGAAACTCCTCTTTGATTTATGAAACTCCACTTGAAACTCCTCCAACTGGGGAACTTGGAGAGTTAAGTTTATAGAGAATCCTTCAACTTGAATCTCGATATTTATTTTTAATTTTTAGAGAAGAAAAGAACAATTAATGTTAATTTGAAGATTTGAAACCTTTGTTTTCTTTGAAGGGAATGAAAAGGAAGATGATGAATTAAAAATTAAAGGCTAATTTTAGAATAATAATGTTAATTCAGGTCTAGTGACCATTTTCTCCTAATTTCTTTTTCTTCTCATTTTGTCGGTTTTTTCTGGTTTTAACAAATTATATATCTTTTAATATACAAATGACATTACGATGCAATTGAATAGATCTTAAGTCTGCATGTATTCATCTTTATAAATTCAGCTTTTTAGTTCATTAATTTGTTTAATTAAATTAAAATGATTAATTATTTTTATTGTTATGCATTAAGAATATGGATTGTTGCAATCTAATTTACTCCAAATAACTTGCATAGATTAAATGTCCATATTGAAGCTATTTCTAGAGAAAAACACACTGACCAACTTTAAATACAAAGGTCGGTTGAGAAATATCAAGATCACACACATATACAAAAAAATATTGCATGCATTCACCAATGAGCCTGAGGCTAGATGTAGCAAAAATGCAACATCCAAAGGAATATCATTCCATATGAGTCATGATCATTAAATTGTGAACTTACTCAATGCTACATACTGTCTACTATGAGCATTGAGCTCCAAAGATAGCATGGGAATATAAAAGTTCGTTCAATGTTTAAGCACCTACAAAAGTTGCATGGCGAACAATCTCGTACTATAAGGTACGAGATATCATTGAAACTGTTTCATACAAAAATGAGCCATAGAACTTCTATCTAAGATCATGTACTCAATATGATTGGGCACATAAAGAGATTGGATGAGTTGAGAATGCCTCATGATCAAGAGTTAGAGATCGAGTTGATTCTTGGATCACTGACTCTAAGTTTTGATTCTTTTATATTGAACTTCATTATAAATTCATTGAAATGTCCTTAATATTTTAAAGATGTCCAAGAGTATGTTCATGAAGGAACTAAGTCAATTACTCGCAGTCAAGGCCACGTCTTCTTCAAATAGTTTGAAGAAGAGAAAATGTAGGTTGAAGGTACCAAAAGTAAAGCTATGGCTAAGGAAGAGAAGGGTGAGTGTCACTGTTGCTCTAACCAATGACACTAGAAGAAGAATTGCCTAGAATATTTGAAGATTCTCAAAAGGAAAGAATCTGATTTTGCTCCAAAAGGTATTTTTCTTATAGAAAAATATTTATCCATAAATTATTATTCTTGGCTTTTAGAAACTGAATCCAGAACTTATACCTATAATTTGTTATAAGGACTTAGGAGCAAGAAGCCTGTAGAAAGTGGGACCATGGGAATGAATGTTATAAATGAGCTACTGTAGAGGTCATAGCTGTGGGAGATTACCATGTGGAGTTTGCTAGTGGACATGATTTAGTTTTATATAATTACTTTTTTGTACCAAACTTTATTGGTCTAATAATAATCATTTCCCCTTTAACGGAAAATGGTTATGGTTTTATTTATAATAAAAAAGTCATGAGCTTTTTGTACCAAATTTTATTGGTCTAATAATATTCATTTCCCCTTTAATGGAAAATAGTTATAGTTTTATTTATAATAACAAAGTTATGAATATTTGTTGTTATCCAACTTTTGAACCGAGTAGCTCTAAGTGCATCTGGATGTCGAGATGAAGATAGAATGAATCAAGATCTTAGAGGCAAGTCTAGAATGGCTAGAAGGCAAAGCTCAAAATGTTCGAAGCCAATTGGACAGAATAAACATGGTCAGTACCAACCATAATTGTGGTCGGTACTGAGTTGATTTTTGAAGAGGGCCATATTTTAAGACTTTGGAAGTTCGATACTTATGATAGTGTGTTCGCATAACTTTGTGTTGGCATAAGTTTAGGGTGACGACCATTATGTTCGGTACCGACCATAAATTGTTGTTAGCACTGACATGATTTTTCTCTTCAGGTTGACTCGATCTTCCTCACTATTCTCTTAGATATGAAGTTTTATCTACTCTTTTGTGATTTGGTAACTATGGTAGACAACTCTAGCTATAAATAGAAGCATTCGAGAAAATTAAAGAGGAGTTCATACACTCTTGATTTTTGGCCTCCATATTCATCTCCTAGCCTCCAACTTAGACAATGTCACTAAGTGCTATTGAATTCGACCATTCTTTACTTTTAAAGTTTGATATCATTGCAATAGCTCTTGTACCTATGATGAATTAGAATCTAATAATATTAAAGCGGATGTAGGCACGAATTTTGGCCAAACTACTCTAAATTTGCTATGATCTTTGCACTTGACTTTACTTAGATCTATCTCGATTTTGTTTAATTGGGGTGCTATACCTCTTTTTGGTCCAATATTTTGGTGCTTTCACTGTGAACAATGCTTCTGAGGAATAGATCTAGTTTAGTATTATGGATTGGAAGCGTCTAGAAGTTAGATCTGAAAGCTATTTGTTGTATATCCGAAGAAATGGCCCCTAAGAAACATTCCATAAGATCTAGAGCCACCGGTGGAGAAGATGAAGCTTCTCGCCATAATGATGAAACTGCTCAACTGTTAAATGCTTTACTAAAACCATTTTCCATATTGGGGATGGTGTTAAAGGTTAAACTTGATAGAATGATGGCTGATATAAACTAAAGAATGCTTGATGGTTAGAAATCTCTCTTCGATAAGATGGAAGAAATTTTTGCTTTGCTTGCCCCGAAGACATAAAGGCATAGGAAGAGCCTTTGGAATTCATCGCCTTCAAGTTCTAAAGATGAAAGATCATCTTAATCTGATTAGAACATGATAGATTATAAGCATAAGATGAAGGGGAAAACTGCTGGGACATAAAAGAATAGCATAAGAGGGAGTGGCCAAGCCTTGGTCACAGCCAAAGTGGTCAGTACAGACCAAAAATTAGGTTGGTATCGAGCATGTCTTAAGCGGTTCCAGAGCGCAACTACCTAAAGCCGTTGATTTGCAGGACACTAGTAACGATGTTGGGCAAAACACTAAGACGAAGAATGTTGGTTCCCAAATGAACGCCATAGAACTAGCTAGGCCTTACAGGAGATCCATGCGAGTGGCTCTCTCAGGGACTGGAAAGCCGATATTTCGTCAAACGAACTAAGAGTGTTTGCAAAGTCAAACACTCGGAGTTGTTCCCGATAATCGCCATCTGGAAAATAACGATTTTGTCACCAATATGATAGGTGGATTACTAAATGAGAATCGATAGAGAAAGAATAAAGAATGGGCTCAGCATCTAGCAAGACCCCATTTACTGATGATATTTTGTGGAACGAGTATCAGAAAATGTTTTTCATGCCAACGATGCTATCATATAACATGACAACAGACCCCAGACGATATTTATTGAAGTACGAGTGACACATGGATATTGCCAATGCAACTGACATTGTAAGGTGTAGATGTCTCCATATATTCCTAGCTGGGGTAGCTATGACATGGTTCACGAGGCTTGCACCGAAGTTGGTTCTTTATTTGATGAGTTGGTAAGAAAGGAGCACTTAGGCTCCACACCACTTAACCGAAGGATGTGATGTCCTTGTCAAGTATTTATTAGGGTGTTTGTGAAACCCTAAAATATTTTCTAAGTTTATTTAATTCTACTTTAACTGAAGTGAGATATATAAAAGGCGACATTGTTCTAATGGCATCAATCCGAGGGATACAACCGGAGATGGAATTTGGTAGATGGATAAAGAGAAAGCAAGCATCTACTATGGAGGAGTTCTATTACAAGGTATCCTAGTTTCTATAGTTTGAAGAGGCAGACCTAGCTATTAGAAAGATTAGTGGTAGATCGTCAAACGACATTGTGCAGAGCAATGTTGCTATTAAGAAAAATAATGAAAGCATCGATAAAATTGCGGTGAATATGGGAACTAATAACAATAACCAAAAAAGAAGAAATCAGGGCACTAGTGGTAGGAGGAATGATACAAAAAAGAGTTTAAGGTATTTGAAGCCATAGGATTGCACTCCTCTAAATGATACAGTTTAAAATATATAACTTGTTATGCAAGGTATGGAGAACTACAAGAAGCTGCCTCGAAGGGAGGCAACAGATGCTGAACAACCCTCAAGGAAGTGTTGCTACTTCCATGACACTCATGGACACATCACCAATGAATATTGTCACTTAAGAGATGTGATTGAAGTTCTAACATGTGAAAAGAAGTTGTAATAGTATGTGAGAGACTAGCAGGATGAAAGGCAGAATGCTAGACCTTAGGGACAGAATTCTTGAAGGGATAGACCTTGGTCCAGTGGAGAAGGGCCCAGGCAACATAATGGTAGAATTATGATTAACACAATAACTAGAGGAACTCACCCAGTGGAGAAAAGATGGAATGAGATGGAACGATATGGAAATTCGTTAAACACGTACCATAGGTGAGTTGTTTTTCCATTGAAGATGGAGCTCCAGCAAAAAAACTGAAGACGATAAGTGATGACATTGTTTTTCGAAATAGAGATCCCAACAGGGTGCAAGCGCCAATGTTTAATCCCAAGGTGGTTATGATCATTGTAGTGCTAGCAATTGTGGATCGAGTTTTGATTGAATGTGGAAGTTTGGTTAATATTCTAATCAAGAAGACGTTTGACCAGATAAAGATCAGCCCGAAGGATCCAAAGCCATCTAAATCTTTCATTCAAGGATTTACTAGAGAGTCAAAAGAGCCTATCGGATGTATTAACCTGTTGGTGGAGTAAGGTGAAGGTGACCTTGAGAAGGTGAGGGTGTGGACCTTCATGATAGTTGATAATTTTTTCGATTATAATGCTTTTTTGAGTTGACCGGCCGTTGCTGGTTTCAGAATAGGGTTGGCTTCATGGTGTCTAATGATAAAATTTCTATTTAGAATTGGCTTGAAGCAATTCAAAGTGACTAAAGCACTAGTCATGAATGTTATGTCATGGAGCTCAAAGAGGCGAAATGACATGAGAAAGGGAAAGGTGCAAAAAAGGCTCTCTACATTAAGATTGCGGATGTATAACAACAATCTCCAAAACCCCAGATCGAGTCCCACGGCAAGTTCTACAAACCTATGGACCCTCGAAAAGAGCGAAAGTATGTGATGGCGGCATAAGCAGAGCTAACGATCAACATCACGAATGATAAGGACGATCCTACTAGGGTCCTCAAGGTAGGATCTCAACTTGGCACAAAGATGAGTAAAGAATTAGTATGGTTTCTCTAGTAAAACCGAGATGTGTTTGCTTGGACACATTCCGGTATGTGTAGAATATCATCGAAAATAGCGTGTCATGCATTGAATATGGAGCCAAGAAGCCATCATGTGAAGCTAAAGAGACATAACCTGGTTCTAGAGTGATCCGTTGCATTGAAAAAAGAAGTGGATAAACTGAAGGCAAATGTATTTATCTTTGATGCCTTATACCTTGCATGGGTATCGAAACTTGTGTTGGTCAAGAAGCTAATGGAAAATGGCGGACATGTATTGATTATTCTGGCTTGAATAAAGCATGCCCGATAGACAACTTCCTACTGTGAAGATCGAGCAACTTATGGACTCAACTACTGGACACTAATTGCTATTCTTAACGGATTCGTATCTTGGCTATAATCAAATAGCAATGCATGTTATAGATCAGGAGCACACGAGTTTCATCACTTATTTGGGGTTGTACTACTATCGAGTGACGTTGTTCAGTTGGAAAACACTAGAGCTACCTACTAGCGATTGGTAAATAAGATGTTTGAAGATTAAATCGGGTGAACAATGGAGGTTTATGTGGACGATACACTGGTGAAGTCACAGCAATAAATGAATAGAATAAATGACCTTGTTGAGATGTTTGATGTGCTTTAGAAGTATGGAATGAAGCTTAATCCGTTGATGTATTCTTTCAAAGATGCTTCAGGAAATTTTCTAGGTTCGAACAAAAGGGGCATTAAAGCTAATTTATAGAAGGTTCAAGCATTGAAAGATGTTATTGTCCCTAAAAAAGGAGGGAAATGCTGATCTTAATCGGGAAATCTGTTGCGTTGAGTTAATTTATCTCAAAAGCAACATACAAGTGTATATTGTTCTTTGATGCTTACAATAAAGAAAAAGGAAAGTTTGTCTGGACCAAGGAATGCCGAGAATCTTTCTAGAAATTATTAGAGCATATGGAGAGGCACTGATCTTATTGAAGCCTTTGGAAAGAGAAGGCCGTTTATCTATTTGGCGATATCTGCTCACGCACTTCTTTAGGGACCACCATGAGGAGTGCAGGGCCTTATTCTCCATCTATAGGGATAGGTACTGATCCCCATACTTAGGACATATATGGTTGATTTTTTCTGGAGGATTTTATCTTGGCAAGAAGATTCTATAGGAGAGATTTAAGGAAGATATTTCATCATTCACCCCTATAAATACACCAGGAAACCTTCATTACAACTAGTTTCTTCTCTTTTGGACCCAAGCATCTTCTCTTTTTTTTCTTACACCTCCCTAAACAGCCATTAAAATTCATTATAATCAAGGATCAAAATGGATCCCAATCACTTATAATCACAAATTAGTGGAAAACAAATAGAGAACCTTCAAGTAGGCATAATCCCAAATTGCCGAACCACTATAAAATCTATGTATGATTGGCTTTTTATTATTTTTTCTTTTACATTCTTCATTTAATCTCTACTCTTTTACTCTTTTCGGCATTTGTCCATTTTTGGTTCAAACATTACTTTCACTGAGAAACTCAATCTCAGGCTATTTAGATCCTTGTTTACTATTGGATTGCCTAAAATCTAGGCAAGAGATCCAGTTTGTTCCCAGCTAGTTTTCCTACTACTTAGATCAGAATGCACATGACTCGCCCCAAGGATGTTATGTCATTATCTAACTTATTCCAAGGATCGAGGGAATTGCTCAAGGAGCTTTTGCAATGATTTAATACCACTATGACTGAGGTGGGCAACCCTCAGGACAACATAATCTTGATGGCTTTGATCAGGGGATGAAAACCATTATAAACTTTGGTGAATGGTTAGTGAGAAAGCCTCCTGCCACTCTAGATTGTTTTTTCAATAAGGCTGCCCAGTACTTACACAAGGAGGAGGCTCCAGACTAGACAAGGAGATAGAACAGACCATACGGCCAAAGGAACTCAAAACAACATTGTCACAAAATAGTTCGGAGTGAGTCCCAGAAAACATTGATGTGAACGTATAGAACAAGAATGAGAATCAGAGCAAAGGCTGCAACAAGGCCCCAAACGAGAATTCGGATTCTAGGAAATGACTGAGAGCCCCAAGATTTGACAAATATACCCTTCCGAATGATTCTATTGAAAACATCTACTTAACAACTCGAGACTCAAAGAAGTACATGAAACCAGCCCCGAGAGAGTCGCTGAAAGCCAAAGGAAGTCTAGAAAATTCTGTAGATTTCACAAGAACCATGGTCATGACACAAACGAGTGCAAACACCACCAATATATGATCAAAGGATTGATCCGAAAGAAAATGGTATAACAGTTTGTGAAAAACCATAGGATGGCAAGGAAGGAACATCCGGCCCCCAACGAAGACAGACCGCTGATAGCGCTGATGAACCTAGGCGGCTTGAAAGCCGATTAATTATAAACTAGACCACTAACAGTTATCTTTCAACTATGAAGGGCTTGAGTGGAATGGAATAGTGAGCATCTACAATGCTATTTTGCTTGAGAATAAAACTTATAATCCTATTAGCTTTGAATTGTTTCATAAGAAAAACTCTTTTACATTTAAATAAAATGGATTTCCAGCAATGAAACTTTACATTTATGCAATTTTTTTGTGAATCAGGACCAATTCAAATGAAACTACATATGAATAATGTAGGTGTGCAGGTACCTAGGGTTAGGTGCCCAACAAATCTCCCGAGCCTATGATCAGACCTATAGTGCTCTATGGAGGCGAGCGTGACTCGACTGCTCATCAGCCAAATTTTGCCTCTGACTCTGGGCAAGATCATGATCCAAAAGTGAATGTGACTCAACCATCCACTCTCAAGCTCGTACCCGGCATTTTCCAAAACAC
The DNA here is from genome assembly GCA_030765085.1 of Allium cepa. Lineage (NCBI taxonomy): Eukaryota > Viridiplantae > Streptophyta > Magnoliopsida > Asparagales > Amaryllidaceae > Allium > Allium cepa. Next base: position 80,269,693 of record CM060946.1, read on the forward strand.
TTGCGACTTCTTGGAACTCTACAAACTCAAAACCCAATCTAACATGGATGTGGCATGACCATCCATGAACTAACTCTTGCCCTCGACATAGGACCAAAACATAAACCAAAATGGACATGACTGACCATCCATCGACTTAAATCTATCCCTTGACCCGACATGGGGAGTTCAAACCAAAATGGATGTGATTAACCATCCATTAACTTAACTCTATCCCTTGACCAAATAGTGGGAGTTTAAACAAAAATGGATGTGGCTGACCATCCATCAACTTAACTCTATCCCTTGACCCGATAAAAGGGGTTCAATCCAAAATGGATGTAACTGATCATCCATCAGCTTAACTCTATACCTTGACCCGATAGCGAGAGTTCAAACCAAAATGGATATGAATGACCATCCATCAACTTAGCTCTATCTCTTAACCCTATAGGGGGAGTTAAAACCAAAATGGATGTGACTAACCATCCATCAACTTAACTCTATCTCTTAACCCAACAGAGGTAGTTCAAACCAAAATGGATGTGACTGACCATCCATCAACTTAAATCTTTTCCATGATCCAACATGGTGAGCTTAAATAATAAACGAGCGGATGTGAATGGCCATCCGTCTCCTAACTCTTTTCTTGACCTGACAAGGGGAGTTTAAACATAAAAGGATATGATCAGACCGTCCCTTGCTGAACTTAGAGCAGATGGGACATGACCATCTAGCTTCTAGCTCTTTTCCTTAACTCGACCGGAAGAGCACAACTCATAAAGTGGGCATAACTCGACCGCCCATCCTAAATGGGTGTGACCTGACCACCCATTCGCTAACTCAAAGCTTAGACCCAATAGGAAAAATATAACTTCATAAGGATGAGACTCTACCAATTGTGCACTAACCTCGTTAACACTAGACAGGGTGTTGGAGTATAATCACCTGAAAGCTGGATACGATAGCATAAGACTGTGGTTTGTGCCTAATTTTTAATACAACTTAAGGCTATGACAAAAAGGATGCATCTAAATGGAATGATCAAAATCGTTTGATCACTGACTTATGACTTGAATTCATGACTTCATGGCTAGCCTCATTATCAACACTTACCATTTCATTGTCTTCAACATCATCCTTAGCCTCCTTAACCTCTTGAATGATGACTAGAAATATGATTAGAACCAAGCATCCTAGAATAGGATGTCGAATTGATAACTTAAGAAGGAATTATTTCGGTCAACAATCAGAATCAGTTGGCCTAACGACTACTCTTCATCAGACTAGCTCGAAAATAACTTGTGATTACATTCCAGCAAGACTTGACAATGACTCATAGGCATACGAGCATGCTTAGGAGATAATGACATGCCCAACATACAAATTCCTGGATCGACATAAATCGATTTCTTACATGAGACATTCAAAAGGGAGAAACCGATTCAAATAACCAAGACCTATTAACTCAATCAATTAGCTCAATGTCAGATATCGACCTTGCTTTGCAACAATCATCCGATATGTTGAGTGGGATCCTTAACAATGACTGTAAATCATCCCAATTCAAAGCACATCATGTTTAAGACAAGATGTACTTTGAGGGGCAAATGTTATCCAGCCTGTTGACTAGGCAATATTCGGACATACTTAAATGATCGAATCGGACGAGTGAACTTGGGTCGGACTCGGATCAAACACACAAAAATCTTAGGTTTAACTCCAAGCAGGCAAAGAAAAACTCAAAACACAAAAATCTAAGAGAATCTTCAGGTCAAGTCCCAAACAAACACTCAAATTTCTTTGGTCTAACTCACCCATTGCCAAAACAACCCAAGACAACATAACAATGGGATCCCCTAAGTTAGGGATCGTTACCAGCTCCTAAGTATAGCTTGGGTGGACCCCATTTTCTTCCTGCATGCCTATCTTAATGCCAAGAGCCCATTTCCAATGTTATCTTATTGATTCGATGCGATTCTCTACCGATCTCCATGTACTCCTAAATTAGCAACTTTGTTCTTCTACAACTCCATCGATATCTATAAAAAAACACCTGGGAGACTATGTAAACAAAGCTTGATTCATAGCATAAACATCGAGAGGGGCCACTATGAGGAGTCGTAGGGCCTCACTCCCCTTCTTTAGGGATCAATAGAGATCCCCCAATAAGGATCGGTACCAATCTCCATACTTAGTACGTTTAGGGTTGTTTTTTTTGGAGGAATTTGTTTTGGCAAGGAGCTTCTATGGGCGAGAATTGAGGAAGATATTTCGTCGTTCACCTCTATAAATATGCCAGGCAAATTTCATTACAAGGACTTTCTTCTCTTTTGGACCCGAGCATTTTCTCTTTTTTGGCTAACTCCTCACTAGACAGCCATTAAAATTCATTGTAATCAAGGATCAAAATGGATCCCAATCACTTGTAATGACAAATTAGTGAAAAACTAATATAGAACCTTCAAGTAGAAGTAGTCCCAGATTGTCGAACCACTATGAAATCTATGTGTTATTGTTTTTCTCTAATTTTTTCTTACATTCTTCTTTTAATCTCTATTCTATTACTCTTTTGGGTGTTTGTGCCATTTTTGTGAAAATTTCTTATTTATGAAAGAAAGTGGTAAAATAGTGTGTATAAGGTACGCTTTTTCAATCTAAGCTTACACCATTTTAATAATTTAATTAAAGAAAATGTCACGATCTTAATAAGAGAGAAACGGTGGTTAAAAATAAAAAGGAGGATTTTATAGTTTTAGAACTTACTAGTTTTATTGGAATAATGTCAAAAATCAAAGGTTTTGATTTAAAATGTCAAAGTGAAAATATTTTGACTACCACTTAAACTTAAAAAAATAGGTTGGAGTTAGATAAATAGGATTAAGCAGCCTACCGGGACATAATTGACTATGGAAAGTATTGAAATGGTTAAGACGGAGATAAGAAGAAACATGAGAATTTAATGATCATTTCACTCAACGACTAAGATTAGAAAGATATAGTGCCAAGTCGAACTTCCCAAAATAGTGAAGTGTAAACACCACCATGTATCTTTTTTTGACCCAATTGTGGTTTGAATCATGGAAAGTTTGTATGAGTAAGTTTGGAAGTATGATTTAGATAAAACATATTCTAGAATTAGGGAAGAGTAGGCTAAGATGGTTATTGTTAAGGGATGCTATATATGCAAAGAGTTATATTCAGTTTGAAGTGTAAAAAAGTTAAGTAGGTCCTAGTTTAATTCTTATATAGTAAGTTAAGTGACAAAAGGGCAGTCCAAGTATTGGTCGATACCACACAAATAAGCATAGGATACCTGTAGGCTACGGATAGTACATGTATTATGTTGTTTCACTAGAGAATACAGGTGGATTAGGTTGACATGTGTGAGAATTCATAATATTAGGAGACCGGTACCTACAGTAGCATTATGTGGTGGTATTAGTGGAAATAGGTTCCCACAGTAGCCTACGGGTGGTGTTACCCTATTAAGTTCTACCGTTGTAGGTGTATTCCAAGTATGCCTAAGTAAACCTCGGAATTGTATGATTAGAAATTACACATGTTTGAATCTGGAAAATGTTGGGTGGTAGTAGTTCTTGAATTTATAGATCGTGTGATAGTTGTAGATTTGTAAATTTTAGTAATGTGTGCAAGTAAAATACAAATTGAGTAATCATGGTAAATTTATGGGATTTAGGTGACCCCAGATTTTTTGTAGGATAATTGAGATAGGTTAGTCAAGACAACTGGAAGTAGTGATAAATTGGAAATAGGATTTGAGTAAGTATTTTAATTTATTGGAATATAGCAGGTTGCAATATAAATTCCTATAGATTATCAAGTTTTGATTTATTAATAAAAGTGCATCGTTTGAAATGACAAAGAATATATCCAATGGAAGAGACGTACAAAATACTGACGATTATCGTATTTTGTAACGTTTATTTCAAGAACTATGAAATAGATAATCCATTGTAATTCCAAACGTGACACTAATTCTTCTTTTGGATAAGACATATAAATTTACATCATCAACCTTTCCTTTGAGAGAAATGTGGTTCCAGTACATCATATTATTGAAATCCCTAAGTACAAACCAAAGTATTGGTCATCATGCTTATTATATTAAATTGGTGGAACATCATTTCACATTGAGTTATCCCAATCATAAAATAATTGGAAGAAAGTAATAACAGATTAATTTTGGTAAAAAGGTCTTATTTATAGAAGGACATCAAGAAATGGTAGAAGTTTTGGAAGTTCAAACCACAAAAAGTATCCTAGATAGGATTTTAGTCAAGATTATGTTGTAGGTGGTTAATTCAAGTTTTTGGTCTTCGTCAAGAAAGAGATATGGTTATTGCACGCATTGAGAATGTGAATGAGATTTTCATAAAAGAAGGAAATAGAGAAATTCTTGGTAATATTTAAAGAAAGGGATAAAAAGATTATTCTCAAACATCAATCAGATTCGAGGAAGATTATTCTCTTAAATAAATTTATGGAAGACTAACTTAAAATGCATAGTCGTATGCGTAGCAACCGCATGCGAATGTAGTATCCCTTAAGTGGTTATTATTTTGGTTAGAATGGTTTTAGATTATAACTCCAATTAATTTGAGGAATTTTATTATAAAAGTTAAATGGAAGGATATACCAAACTTTCACTTGTAGAACTCGGGATAGATCCATATAGACCATAAACAAGATACATAGGTACCATGATTTTGGAAGATTGGGAAACAGTCCCAAAGTAAGGAGAAATGACTTAAGATGGTCCAAATAGGAAAAGAAGTTATGTTATTTTTGATATTTGGGAAATCACCAGTTTGGATAGCCGTTATAAAAACCAAAATATAACAAAGAGCTAAGTAGGAAGAGACACTATCCCCATTTGAGTTATCCCACTTGGTATTTAGGAGTTGGGGTGATTATGCATACCATCGTAAGAGTAAAGATGATATTTTGTGAATTGGAGATTTTATATAGTAATAGTTAGCGAGAGCATACTTACGCTTAAGTTATTTAGCATGGTGTAAGATGACACCATTGAGTTAGTAGCAAGGATTGTCGAAGGTTACCGATGCACTTACAATTGAATTGGAAATTTTGAACAGTGGTTAAGAGTACATAAGAGCTTGAGGAGAAAGTCTAAGCTACCTATGCACGAGTACTTTTCTTCTACGTTTCCAAAATAATTCCCATAAGTATAGATTTCTTATAGGTAGGACTTAGGTGGTATACCCTTTAGGTAGAGACCGTTGGATGTTAGGAATGGTTGTAAACTTGTGGATTGGATGAGTTATGAATGATGGATGCTAATGGATGTATTGTTTACATTTTGCTCTTTTACACGTTAGGACGGTATATCCTCTAGGTACACATGCACATTTCTATCTAGTTGCATGTTATTTCTTGACTATTATTGCGCTAGTAGATGTTATGCATATGGATGTTGCATATGAGTTTTACGGTTGAGCATAAATATAGAATTGTAAGTATATCTACTTAGGATGTTGCATACATTTAGATGAATGGCATAAGCATTTTTACATAACAAGAGGTCAACTGAATCAATAGACCATCTACTTTTGCATTATTACAGGTTCACATGCAGCTCACGTCACATATATATGTACATGTTACATTAGAAATTTTTTAAGGACAATGATTGCTTGTGGATATTGGTTGAGTTAGATGGTTATAGTTATTGGTTACTGTGTGTATAAGTTGCATTTTTCCATCCTTAGAGATTTTGGGACTAAATCCTTTATAAAAGAGAGAGTGTAACATCCTGGAAAAATTAATAGAGAGAGTTAAATGGAAGTCGAACCCCGATTGAACTCTACAACCCTTAGGAACCTACCGTTGCCCGAAGATAGGCAGTAATAAGAAGTGAAATAGTTCTCAGGTTAAACGAATTATTCGACCCAAACTTGCTATGATGACCCCCCCATACCACCCATACATCAATGACCTAAAAGAGCGCTATAAATGTGCCAGGCTGATATAGAATGATCATCAGGGGTTGAAATTTAAAGCAGAAAATCGATTGCATATCTTACAACGCATTGATAAGATATAATATAGAAAATATACAACAAAATACAGCGAACCATAACAAACGAAAATAACATCTCCATTAAATCATGAGTTATGGTACAAATGTTATAATATCTCAGTACAACATTTCCTTAATACATCCCTCATGGTACATAGAAACCGACAGTGGAAAATAAAAATATAGAATAATAAGCCATAGCTTCTCTAAGCTCATCTTCGTATAGCAGTTGCGACTCCAAATCTGTCATCTAATCTACTCATTTAAGAGTACCCAAGATGATAAGAAGAAACATAAAACCTTAGGTCAGAAAATAGTTTGGTGTGAGAGGTAAATGGCTGTTAAAAGCTATAATGAAAAATATGGTACTAGACAGGTACAAAAACCATACCTAACCTATCCCCAAAACCAAAGAGTTAGCATATAATAATAAGCTATAATATGCTACTCAAATAAATACAATAGGATACTATAACGGAACAAGATAGAAGAATCTAGCCAGCCTCCTCCATTGACCGTATTCCTAATCCCTTCTCCAACATTCCTATATATGATAGCCTACCTAAGAGAAATAACAAACATAACAACTATAGCATTCATTAACCAAAATCTAGCCATCAAGTTCTAAAGCCTTGAATATATGATAACTCGAATTACCCTGTCCTCGCTTGTCAAAGACTAATAGAAGTCTCGATTCTCGATTGTGTTCCCTCGTACTTTCAGATCCAGAACCCCGCATGGTTGTCTCCTATAGTACCCCCATACCGTCGGACACCAGACCCACTCAGAGCAGTCCAGGATACTGGCACTACCAGCCCTTCAGTGCCCCCATATATAGTACTCCTGCTTGAACATAACTAGAACGCTCCAAGTTATCAACAATTCCTTAGCACTCCCAAATCTCCAAAGCTTTCACAACTCCAACGCATTTCTAGGCATGAGTCTTGCCACTCAACCCACTCCATTATACTACAGCCTCGTTCCATCTCTAGCTATCTATTAACTCCTCCGATCCTACTCCTTATCCGAGCCCCCGACCGAAGAGCCAAAACTTCATTATGCTATAAATTCAAAACTGTAGAAGCAATCAGCGAGCCACAATTTCTAGCATGGTCCACTAAAAACCCAAAGTCTCCACCTTGGATCTCACATCTAATAGAGCTAATAATTTGGATCGGTATAGATCCTGTCCAATTGGATCAGTGACGATCCAAATACTTAACCATTTTGGATTCCATTTCTCTTCAAGGCTCTAGGGCACTCCCTCTATATTCCATAAACCCTTAGCCATCCTTCTTAGCCTTCAGTTATTCTCTTTTATGCGCCATAGCCTATCCAAAGAGGATGATCCATGCAATCTTGAACATTTGGCCTATCCTTCGATCCAATTTCATAGAGCATCTCTAAAACCCATGCTCTATTCCCCCTATGAGTCTCTTCTCATTTGGAGCTCAAAATTCGGATCAGTACCAATCCGATCCAATCGGATCGGTGCCTATCCAAAGAATTTTCTCCAATTACGGAAAAATTCATAGGACTTCCTCCTAACGTGCTCTAGAGCCTATCCTCTAAGTTTCTTGCCATTTCGACGAACTTTGCTTCTGATATGCTTCGATCACCAATCTAAGTCCTAAAACATGCACAACACTAGCAAACGAATCAAGCATAGCAAGAATTCAAACATAACAGCGAATTAAACATATAAAATCATCTAATTACATCCAATATGAACATACAAATTATCTAATTCAATCATCCATCACAACTTTAACATAGATCTAATCTAACACATAGAATCTCGTAGCCAAATATACACAAATGACATTAGCTAATGATCTAATCCCAGTTACATGTTTAATTAAGTTAATCTAAGGTTTCCAAACCTTAAATTACCTAAATCCAATCAATTTAATTTGATAATTCTAACCTATATATACCTAACTTCAACATATAATCCATTGGTGAGAGATTATAAAGACTCACGAAATCTACCAAACCTATGAAATATGATGAAAATTTGATCAGGAGGGGAGAAATCGGATGAAGATGCAACTAAAGTGATGAGATCAAGCTCCTAGTTGAAGATCTAGCCTCTAATTTGCAACTAGAGACGATTTGAGATGAAATCTAGTGAGATGAATGAAGAATTAGAGAGGAGTTAGAGTTTGGGGCTAATTTGAAATGAGAGATAAACTATCAAATTGTCTCACTCACCTCATATTTGTAACCAAACCTGATTAGACTAATGGGCTTGCTAATTCGGCCATTAATTTCCTTCTAATTCAGACCAGAAGATTTTAAAACTTAAAACTTCTATAACTTCCTAACCACTTATCCGATTTTCCTATATGACCACACTATGAAATGGAAAATCACCATCCCAAAGCAATGAAATAGGTTAGAGCATCTAATTCATCTTCTATCAGAAGTTATTGCCAAAATAACATCTCTAGGGAAAAAGTGGTCACATAGAAATTCTGAAATAATCATAGATGTATAAGATGTCCCTATAAACTATATCCTAAAATATTAGAATCAAACGACCAAAAATGAATTAAATAAAATTATTTTGTGATCCTTTGATATGTAAAATACGGATTGTTACACTTGCATATATCAAACCTTTTACAGAGATAGGAAACTTTTGGGAGAAGTCCCTGGTATAACCATTGGTAATCTAGTTTATTGGAGACCTAAACTAATGCACCGTTGGATTCCCGACACCAAACATGGAAGAATTTGTTATGAAGACGATGCATCTTTATGATACGTACATCTAGAATGACATAGGCTAAGGACGTCAATTTGGAAAAATTCAGTTGCAGCCCGGAGATAGGCAGCATCAAACACACAATGCTTGGAATCAAGCGGGAAAGTCATTAGTTCCCAAGATAGGAATTACCGTGCAAACAGAATTTCTATGACGACGCTAGTAACCAAGTAGGACACATTCAATAGAGGATAGGCAGGAATAGTCATAAAGAATCAAAAGATGGACTTAGCGTACTTACTCAATCCTGAAGTAGGGTTAAGAACCAAACTAGAGGCAATCAAACTAATCGCCTGTAATATGTAATCTCTCGTAAATTCCCGAACTATGGTACTTAGAATAATTAATCGTATAGACAGGGGTGTGTTTATAAACGCTTGGCCAAAATGAACTTGACCAAGCTTGAATAGGAATAACCGTAGAATCAGTTAAATAATAGTTCTGTTCCGCCAGGTAGGGCGGTTTGGTATTTACAAATAGAGTTGAGTAACAAGATATAACTAATGCAATTATAGGAGTATTATATACATGTATTAAGTTATAGTAAATAAACATATTGTGTAGAAACTCAAGTATATAATATAGGAAAAATTGCAGTACAAGTAGTTATATTATATATGCATGCACTTAAACATAAACATACACAGTACATAAATGAAGGCGATTAAATTGAAGAGAGATTATAGACACAAGCCAATCTTTCATTACTAATAGTTCTTATGTACAATCATATAGCAAAGAGCCGTGCCTGCTCAAAACAAACAGAAAAATATAGATTCAAACTTAATCGACACAAAAAAGGCCTAGCAAGCCAACAGTCTCAAAGTACTCTTCACTTTTTCCCCATCTTTCAACCTTTACCACCAGTGGGATGTCTCTTATACTTTTTCTCTTCATCCTTAAGTACCCTCCCAGGGGGGCTGCCATGTTCGAAATGAGTGGACTCTTCATTAATCGTAGTACATTGCTCTTTAGATTGGCCGGTTGAGGTCTTAATGGGCTTTGTCCTAGGTGGTCGAATCTTCAGGGCGGGAATCTTGAGTCTCGAACTTATCAATTTAGAAGCAGTAAGCTCGATGACCTCAGGCTCTTTCTTCACTTTGATTTTCCCCATGTCCTTCATCAGCATCTCCATGATAGTCTCGTGCTTAGTTAGGATGGAAGTACCTAGTATCGTCCAATCCTCCTTTAGAGAAATAGAAATGTCCTCCAAGTTCTCCACAGTAGCAATCTTCTCGGAATCAGGACCCAGGCCAAAACTGGAGGTAGGAGAAGTTGCACCAAGTGCCATGGAGATGGTGGTTGATGTAGTAAAGATAGTGACAGTTCCTGGCCCTTGTATAGCCAGAGTCAGAGGAGGAAAGTGTGGTTAACCTACAAGCTGCTAGACAATGTAGTACAATTTAGTAAAATACTCAGGAGTAAACAGAGGCTTTAGGTGAATAGGTGAAACAAGAGAAATACCTGAGGTGTGGCTTCTTTCCCTAATTTCAACTTCAAATTCCCCATTCTCTATTGTGTGCTCCTCGGCTTGGCCGGTGGGAGGGGGATATAAGGCTCAACAATTGCACCTGCTACTAAACTAGATATCGCATAGGTATTTTTGGAGGTTGCGATACCCTACCTCTATACTCATACTATCCAAGAGTTTTACAGAGTAATACTATCAGATAATACGGAGAGTTAGGCTATATGGGTACACACGTGAATATTCCTATGGACTAACACTGAGATATATTAAAACGCTAATATAAAACTCACTTATATGTACACAGTATCAGTACGAAGCAATAGAAAGGTGCACCTTAAAGATAGAACAATACATAATATACAGAATAACACATGGAACACAAAATTGATATCAACGATAAAATATAATATATACACAATACTGTTATAGAATATTATACAACTCAAATGTCAATTATACATACACATTGAATCAATGTAGTGTAGTGTAATATAATCATCCTAATACATAACTCCTTTAAGCCCAATGGAAAAAATGATGTTCAAGTTGTTCCTGTATCTGAAATATCTTAGACTGACCTGATTATTACAAATAACACACGGGTCAGACTATTTGTAATCAAGGATCATAAATAAGATGATATGGTATAAACAAGGAAGTATAATTAATATCTCTAACAAAAATACATAAATATCGGATGACATATCCAAGTATGCAAATACATATAGAATAATCATCAAGGCATTAAATCACCCAAATATCTCATCTCCATATAAAGATGTTATCACCCATTTAAAACACAGTAAATCAGAAATCACATAATCAACACAATGGGTGAATCACGCATATCCAAACACTAATGTTAAAATCCAGAAAACAAGAATAGATGAGATATCACTACATATATTGGGTTAGCATGAAGCATTGCCAATTATCTCTCAATCTTATATTATAAAATATCATCATCAAATCACTAAAATCAATAAGAAAAATATGAGCTAACTCATAACAATATATAAATAGAATCAATAATGGATAGGCTGTGTAACGACCCTAGATTTTAATTTAATTTAAATTGATAATTAAAAGAAATTTTGAATAAAAATTATAAAATTTAATATAAATGGAAGCGAGTTTCCTCGATTCAAATAGAATATATATATATATATAGTCATATGGATTTGAAATTTTGTATATATGTGAATATATATGTATATATTGGATTTTAAATAAATTCTTATATAAATGATTTTGAAAAATAAATAATATACTTTGGACACAAGTATAAAAAAGAATAAATAAATTGATTTAAAATTTATAAATGATGATAATTTAAGATATATATAAAATATGTGTGTAAATAGAGAAATATAAAACAATAATTTTTAAAGTAAAAATTATGATAAATATTTAAACTAAAAATAGAAATAAAAATTTAAATAAATGGTTTTAAAAATAAATAAAAATAGAAATGTGTTCCTATGACAAAATAACAATACAAAGTAATAAAATATATGTAGGCAATAAAATGTACATAAAGTAAGAGCAAGAATATAAAACAAAGTAAAGTAACAAAACAAAAAGTAAAGTAAACAAAATAAAGTAAAATTACAAACAAATGTAAGCATACAAACATAATTAAAATAGAAATTTTTTTGCAATACAAAGTAAACAAGACAAAAGAAAAAGTTAATACAAATATGCAGGCAAGACAAGAGGGAAAAAAAAATGTACAGGCCTGTGAATAAATGCTAGGCAAGTATAAAACTAAAACAAAGTTGTAAATAGGTATGCAGAGTAAACATTATAAAGATAAAATAATAAAACAAAAGAAAAAAAAGTAAGTAAATAAACAAAATAGAGTATAAATAAAAAGAAGTTAGGCATATCTATGTACAAATACATGTACAGATTGTACAAGTAGAAGAAGATAAGTAAAAGCCTGCATAAGAAGATAGTATTGAAAATACAAGCATGTAGCCTGTAAGTAGCATGCAAAACAAAGGAAATAAATGCAAACATCTTTAGCACACAATTTACATCATTTCGGCCACCAAGGTAAAGAAATATCAGGCTAATTAATAAAGCAAGAAAAATCATCTTTGTACAAATAAATTAAGTATGAACACAAAGGACTTAAGTAACAAAAGCAAATGTCCTTAGTCACCAAAATATTATCCATCAGTCACCATACAAGGAAGAAAGATCACTGCCTATTGTACAAGTAATAATATAAACCAATGCAAAGCAATTAATGCAAGCCTCAACGTATCTTTGCAGCCAACATGTTGAAATAGGAAATCCCTGGGCATATTAATAAAAAAAGAAGATCTTGTACCTGTTGTACAAGAATATAACCCTGTACAAGATATTATCACTATTACAAATAATAACATTACCCTGTAAACTTATTTCATATATCAACTTCATCTCATTTCGTTCCATTCAAACAAAACTAAGCAAAACTAAAGTAAATTTAACCCAAACTAAAGAAAAAAAACTGAAGAAGCATTATCTACAACTTTAAACAACTCAACTCAACCAGAGAAGTAGGATGCAAATAAAAATTTAAAGATCTGGAAATATAGCTTCAGCCTTCAACCTGGAATCAAGGTTGAGCTCAAAAAACCTGAAAGTATCAAAGATTTCTCTCTGGTTTCAACGAATTCAAGTTCAAATCTAAATCTTTGTTCTTCTCCACTTCACATTCCAGGTGAGTAACACTTTTAAAATTTAAGTAGTTAATTATCTGTTGCATGAGTTTGTGATGATATTTATTTTATATAAGTTGCCTCTGTGTAGATTTAAATATGCAATCTGTTTTGTTATGTTTTGTAATGGTGCATGTCTGATGGCATTTATCTTCTCTGCTTTACTCACTGCAGAATGTAGTAAAAAAAATATCAAAGCTTCAAGCTATTTTTGTTTTAAACAATTGCTAAGCCTTAGATTTAAACAAAATAAGTTAGTTCAAGTATAAACTAAGAACAGAAATAGAACAAAGTCTCTGATTTTTTTTTAAAATTTATCTGGAAACCAAACTATGCAGTAACAATTTATTACCAATGCTTGAAAGAAAAAAAAAATCTGTGAGTAACTTAAATTTAAATTTGCTTAAGTATATTCAGTTATGTTTCTTATGCGTGGAATAAGTATGTTTGTGTGTCTATATATTGATGCAATTCTATGAATATATGATGCCTGTCTGTTAAATAGTCTGAAAACATCTCTGTTATAAGATTTGAAGCTCAGATTTAAAACAAAGATCATCTTTGCTTAATCTATTGATTGATAGGACTTAGTATCTACACAAAATATTTTTTTGTTTGATCATAAAGTAAATTTTAAAAATCTGAATTCAAGTTAAACAAGGTGGAACTGCTTTGAAAACCTTAAAAACAGTTAATGCTTAATAGGAGTGAAGTTTCAAACATCTTAAATTATTAATTCAGGTTTACAACTTGAATTCTTATCTAAAATTAGGATTTTTAAAAGTAAAATCACATTTTATAGCTAAGTATTGATTAGGCATTTCTGGTTTGATGGTTTTGGGGATTTTGGGTTGCCCTCGGCAATCCAGTTGACCTGGGAGTTTGTGGCGCTTCTTGGAGGTGCATGGGTGGTCGGGGTGCTTGGAAAAATTGTGTGGTGGATGATCAGAGGCCAGTGGGAAGTGCGGTAGTGGATTCTAGTTCAGAACCCTAGTTTATATTCAAGTATATGGATTTGATCGATGCTGTCTCTCTGGAGCACCGAGTGTGAAGCCGCTTTGGGGAATGGAAGCTGGGTCTATGAGGAGAAGGTGGCCGGAGTTGTAGCTCTAACGGTGGTCGAAGGAGTGGGATGTTGGCGTTGACAGGTTTTAGGGGCGAGGTCTGTTTGTGTTTCCAGGTTCGAGTAGGCTGCTCGATTTTCGTTTCGAGCTGCTGCGGTGGTTTTTGGGGGTGTGATGTGGTCATGGGGTGATCGGCGATGGGAAGCGACGCTAGTGAGTGGTCGGCGGCGACTCGATCCAGTGTGCACGTGCACACGTTGGGTCTCGTGTCAGGTGGGGGTGCTCACGTTTTAAATGAAGTGCTTTGCAGTTTATACTTAAGAAGAAAAAAAAAGAGAAAAGAAGAAGAGGAGGAAGAATGTGTGAAGGAGTTGATCTGGAGTTGTTTTCTGAGTGATTCCAGGTTTAAATAAAAAAAAATAAGTTTTTAAAATCTAAGTTAAATCTGGAATTAAGATTTAGTATGTATTCCAGTTTTGAAATTTAAGAAAGTTTTTTTTTATGATTTAAACAAGTTTGAATGTTAAAGTATATGGTAAATATGGTTTGTATTTAAAATGAAATTGGTTTTGAAATTCTTTTAAACTTCTTTATAAAATAAGTAATTCTTTAATATGAGATTTTAAAATGTTTTTGAATTGTTTTAAAAAAACTTTGTTAAGTAAAAAAAAAATTGTATTCATTTTAAATCTTATTTTTAAAATGGAATTTGGAAGTAAATTGTTTTAAATACTTATAATAATGATAATTTAATCATTAATAAGAATAATTATTATCTTAAAGATAATAAATTAATGACTTATAATTCATTAAATTACTAAGGTGATTAAGATGGAAAATTAATTAATTCAATTAGATAATGATTTGGAATTAATTAATCAAATAATTAAGAATGAAATTAGGATTAATCAATGAGATTTAAATGGTTTATTAATTTATAATTAATATTGATAAATCTAAGCTAATTACTTTAGAAAGTAATTAAAGAATTGTTAGTGAAAGTTATTAACTAAGAATTATTAAACAATTAACTAATATGATTAATTTTAATAATTAATTAGATTGATTAATCAAGAATAATTAATTTAAGGGTGACTACTTAAGGGTTGATTAATTTATTAATGAATTAATTAAAGGATAATTAATAATCAAAGGTTAAATCGATTCATTGATTAAGGATGATTGGCTATTAATTAAGGTTAACTAACAAATGACTAAAGGGAAATTTATTCATAGCAATATATCTGATTTAAATTAATCAGATAATAAAAATTGATCCTACCTATGTATGTTTGAATTATACTAAATGGTTGATTTGTTTAATATCCCTGTTATATGATGCTTTATGATTATCCTGATTTGTGTTGTGATCTGTGATGTAATTTAATTATCTGTGATATATATATATATATATCTGCGAAACTGTGTATGAAAGATAAGCGTTATAATTTATATCGCTTATCAAATATATTGTTGTATTTGATCTATGATGGTTGAATGATGTTGCACTATTGTGTTAAACCCCTGGACCACACTTATATACACACAAATATGGATTTCACGAGGAAATCGATCAAGTCACAGATTTTTGAAAATAGTTTTAAATTTGAATTTTAAATTCAAATGTTTTGGAAACGGAATCGAAATAAAAGTGAAAAGCTTTTGAAATGAAATTGTTTTGAAGGCTATAAGTTAAATCTTTGATTTAAAGATTTAACGAGTTAAATCAAATTGAAATGAAATTGTTTTGAAGGCTATAAGTTAAATCTTTGATTTAAAGATTTAACGAGTTAAATCAAATTGAAATGAAAATTGATTTGGAAAATATGTGAATGAATCTTTTGTTTAAAAGATTTAAATGTGAAAATTGTTTAAACCGTTAAAGGTTGTGAAAATGAATCTTTTTGTTTAAAGATTGAAAATGGTAATTTGTTAAACCATTTGAAAGAAAGTTTGAATTATTAAGTTGTGACTTAATTGAAATCCCATATCCATATGTTTTGAAAATATTTTCGCTCACTATTCGGTTTAACCGGAAAAGGACCTTTGTGTCGTATAACCCATTCCGAATATGTGATACGTCGTTATGGATAGCATTTGAAGACCGGTGATGAAGACCGGGTATTTGTGAAAGCGATAGGATGACCTATCGATTGTTTCTGCACCGAGTCGCGCCGGTATAGAAACTCCCTAAGTGATGGGAAAATCCGATCGGGATTGTGAATATCCGGGTTGCAAGGACTTCTTTGTAAGTGCCTTCGGTTCTGTTCGAACCCAGAACAGACTTGTATGGATTGTATGTCTGACATTACAAATTGAGATATAAAGCCGATTTCTTTCAAATATATTTCTGTTGGTGGCGGAGAATTTATTCTTTTAGCTTAACACCCTTCTCTGAGACGTACGAGCTCAGAGGTTATATAGTTGAAGGTTACCAGCGATATGTTCCCAATTTGGTAATGTGACATGCTGAGTGTTGCTGAAATGATCATTGTGTTGATTATTGTGATATGATCGTTTATTTGATCGTCTATCTTGGTGATCATTGTGTTGATCATTTGTTGACCCAAAGCATGGCTTTTGTATAAAGTATGTTTTTGTGGACGTGACTTCATCGAGCCTCACACCCCGGAAATGGTCAAAACAGGAAAGATGCAGCAAGGTTATGAGGGGTAGCACCCTTTAGGGTATGTACATTTCCTTCTGGATAGAGGTGGTATCATGGTATGGAGCCCAGATATTTAACCTATGTGGTTACTACGAATTTATTACTTTGTGGTTGTTGGTTATCGGGATCCCGTGAGAAAGGTCGTTTACGATCGGGGAATGGCGTGCTCGTGTCAGTAGTTACCCAGTTAGGGGTAACCCGGCCTTGTGTTGGCAGAGTTCCGGTTTGGTTCTCGGGGATGTCTTTCCAGAGGCATTCTCATGTGGCAATGGGAAGTTCCTTGGCCTGACCATTTGTTGGAAATCCAATTCCCAATACGAAACTTGTACGGTATTAGTTCTAGAACCTATCATTCACTTATGGTGTCGCAACACTGTTTGGATGGTAGCTATAGTAGGCATACGATAATGGTCGTATGTTGGCTAAGATTTATATTCTACTTTCGAAATGAATTTCTTCTACACTATGCACTAGTAATAATATCAAATGTTATTTTTAATGCGTATCAAGCATCTTTGACTATCATAAGGAGAAATCTCCTCCGATTCTGCGTTTGCATTGTGTGTGTGTGCGGGAGGCCTTATGGTAGTCTCATTTTTCAAAAGCATTGCGAATTGACTTTGCAAATCCTTTGTTGAATGTTTTTAATAGATAAACTGTTTTTGTTGCTCACACCAGTCCCACGACTGATCCGGAGTTTATTGTTTCTTTCCTAAACTCTGGGTGCTCATTATATTTCTACACGAGCAGTCTAGAGTTGGGTTTTTCAGATAGTCAGATGTAGTAGATTATCTGGAGATTAGTTCAGTCTTTGGTTCGCACCAGTCTTGTTTATCTTCGTGCATCGTTATTGGGAGTTCGAGCTATTGCTGGATTAGTTCTTGGAAATGGAGTTGCAGTTATTTCTGGAGTTCTTCCTTGAAGACTATTTTAGAGTTATATTGTTCCGTATGTTAGATGTCATCTATTTTCTTTTCCGCTGCTATTTTATTGTATCATATCTCTGATGTATATTGATATCTATTGGATCATCTGTTGCATCAGATATTGTATCAAAGCTGTATATCAATGTGTTATTCTTTTATTCTGCTTTGTTGTTTACTTAATGATTGTTATAAGCTCCGGCGAATCGGGTTTGAACGGTCGAATCTATGGCATTCGAATACGATTTGAAGTATGGATGTTGATTTTCGAGCGGGCAAAATCCGGAGTCGTTACAGGCTGTCTGTCTGTAAAGGATAAACTGTCTATCTAAGAAAGATACAAGGTTGACTATACTTTAGACACAGTCTCAGCTATAATCTCAACCATACATAATATGTGCCTACCACCCACGCATACATACACATATGCCACATACACTGAAACCAGACGGGAGACTGACAACACGTTTTCTTGCTCTAGGAGCCCCAAGAGCTACACGTGGACCATATGACATGACTCCTACAGTCATCCATTACCATTAACTCTTCAACTCTCTGTATCATGACAATGATCCTCCATAGGCTCAACAAAGCATAGCCTCTTCAGCCACGACTTTCAATTTGTGCCCCTATGTTAGCTAACTGGTTGCCTACGCGACACAAGGGGCAACCAACTACCAATCTTGTGATGCGCGTCGGATATCATAAACAACAATGATGTCATGGATCTAGAATACGACACCCGATCTAACTACCAGGGTGGATACTGACTAATTTGGTTCGATCTCGAAACATAAAGGAAGTTGGACAAAGGTAGACAAACACATAATGTATAAAAACTTTGTGGCTAACTAGTAGCTACCATAAAAACTCACTGCAGCGAGTAACACACACAACATGCTATTTATTCAGGTCTCACACATAACAATCACTCATCAATATTACATATTACGAGCACAAAGAATAACCAGAAAAGTGTTACCGAAAGTCCCATAGCTAATGGTAAACCAAACCATCTTTCTTATTTCTCACCGCATGGAATAAATAACAATAAGTCAAATAGAAGAGATATCATCAGCATATCATATTGAAATCATCAACTAAAATGATATCAACCATGAATCATTCATATCAGTGGAATCAATAAAAAAAGATAAGAACTCAGAAATCTAAAACCAATAAAATAGATTATTCAAATAAATCGAGTTAATCAAATCAATACGTAATAAAACACTCAAAACATATAATTATATATCAAAATAAATACAAAGAGATGAATACAAACATATATCCTAATTATATGTTAATGGTTAAATCAGAAAGCTAAGTAATAGATTATTCGAAATTAAAGTAATTATAAATAACTAAATCTATTCTTAATAGAATCGTTAACATGATTTTTATCATATAAAAGAATATAATTATTCATAAGTGAACAATGAATTTATTTACATAAACTAATAAGAAATAAGCTTGATGGCAACCTTATTGTTTATAATAAATAATTTCTAAATCTTTAATATAATAAGTAGTGGTTAAATATTTATTCTTGATAAATTTTTTAATATCAACCTTTTTATAATATGCTTTAATGATTATAAAAGTACTAATTTTGGGAAACATTTCATGAGTTTATTTTGCATTTAGATGATACTACTAGATTCACTTGTTAAGTAAAACTTCAAATTATTTTACACTCATATATTATAAAGAAATATAAGTATACATATACTTATTTTATTTGTAAAAAATGAGAATATAGATGTAAACACTTATATATATAGGCTAGAAACACAGGTACACTACTTCTGCACTAACGCACTGTCTAGGAAAACGAAAGCACAATTGAAATCAGGTGCACCACAAAATCCAGCAACCTCAAAGTCTTCAATACAAAAAAGCTAGCTGAATTCAATTCAGTAAAGGAATGTACAAAGTATGCGCTTAAGCATGATAATGATGATTGGTGTGCAACCTAGCGTGGCTACCAAAGTAATAAACAAAGATGCTTAAGTATTTGAGTAAACAAAGGTGTGTGTGTGTGTGTTTATATATATATATATATATATATATATATATATATATATATATATATATGACGGTTTTATATTCCAAAACACAAATAATTTGAGTAAACAAAGATGATACTGCAGAAAATGGTTCTATAGTAATATGGTACTGATAAAATGATTGAGATACCAAGACTAATGCTAAGCTATATGACAATAAAAGATTGGTTGTTGATATCCAGCATTTTGACCCGGCTATATCCGAACCGATTGGACAACTTAGATTCAACAGTCATTAAGATTGGTAAGTCCAAAGCGATGATTGTTGGTTCTAAAGATCATGGACATGTGATAATATGAAGCCATGATTAAACGGAATTGAGAGATATGCAATGCAGAATGTGCAAAGTATCGAATATATTTTGTCATGGAAAAGGGATCGGATATTTCAGCTAAGCTAGTTTAACTCAATGGAAAGCAATCAATATCTCAAAATCCATAAGTGCAATGCATATTAAATTTTATGAGCAAGATGTGTGGACCCTAAGGAGCCTACCTTAGGGATCACACCTAAAAGGGATGAAACAAGAGGTATCAGCCCTCTTCCCTCAATAGGGATCAGCTATAATCATGAAACAACTCTCATTGCATCAAAGATCAAACAATAACTCAAGTTCTACTAATCCAATTGGAATGAAACCTTATGGCTAAGCATATTACAACATGTGAAAGCTCCCATAGGCATCACACCCCCAAGTTCCTCCATGGTAGGGATCGGCACTGATTGCTATTCATTAGGATATGGGCCATGTGATCACTTTGATGGGCCCATATGGTTTTGGAGATCCCTCTGTCGAATTTTTAGGGAGATATTTTGCCGTTTTCCTCTTTAAATATAGGCTTAGTTGTTCGTCTTTAGAACTTTAGCCGCTAGTTTCTTTGTACTCTATTATAACTAAGGATTTTCATCTGATCCTTATTATAATTAGTTACAAAGTGATTAATAAAGCAATCTATTCAAAGTGGACGTAGACAAACAACGCCGAACCACTATAAATCGTTGTGTTCTTGTTATTGCTTTGATTTCCTATTAGCTAATTGCTTGTTTCCTCTATTCTCATTTCATATTTTTCATTTATTTCTCTACAATACTCATGTTGGGTGTTTGTTTTAAATTTTGGAGCAAACATTTTGGTGCTATCATTGAGAACGAGATTCTCAGCCCTATTTGGATCCCTTTGCTGCTACTACATTACATAAATCCTCCGAAAAGATCTGGAATTATCTTTAAGAAGCTTATTCTTTCTACATAGATTTTTGAAAGTTTGAGGAAACCTATCAACAATGGTTAGGAATACCATATCTACATCTCAAAACACAGAAGAAACGAGAACGTTAGCATTCAGTAAGGAGGCCCAAGCAATCTACTAGTAGATGTGAATGCTACCGGTTCAGTTGATGCCCAGAACCCGGCTAATTCCATCACAGGAGCTGAATTTTAGAATCCGATGAAAGAGCTAGTAGATAGCTTCCGATAGTTGAATCATCAGATTCAAGCCAATATCAATCTAATGAACCAACTCAGTCAACAACAGCACTGAAATGCTAGGAGGGATCGAACCTCTTATTCTACATCGGAGAGTTCTATCCCATCAGAGGATCATCAAAGACACATATGTCATAGAATTGGCGGATAACATGCAGATGCTTCTGGGCATTAGCAGGTAAGCCAACTTGGCTTGTCGAGACCAATCGGTATAGATATCTTTAGGGATCGAGGCCAATCCCTCCTCTAGATAGGAAGCTTGCCTCTTCATGTTGGAGTACAAGCTGGAGTTTCTACGATTAATTTGGATGTTGGAGTTCAGATGGACATAGACCAGTTACCTCCCTGGAATGACGATGAAGTGAACATATTTGATATACATTGATAGGATATTGAGCCAAGAAGGCATGGAACGTTCCATAGACAATGAGCGGACCATTCACGTGAGGTGGAGCACGACCATTGGTTGTCTCCAACTATCCAAATGTCAGACTTGTCAACTATGGTTAGACAGCTTGTAAGGAAGAGCCAAGGCTTGACCAATATTGATTGGGGGATCTCAAGGAGCCATACTCCATTTACCGATAATATCTTACATGTCGAGTATCCAAGGAGGTTCAATATGCCGACAACGCCTGCCTACGAGGGAAAAACCGGCCCTAGGTAACACATCATGAGATATTAATGGCTAATGGATTCTACATGAGTTGATGATGAAACCAAGTATAAAATTTTTCCTATCACTCTCTCCTGAATAGCAACGATTTGGTTTATGAGATTACTTCCATGGCCAACCTCTAGATTTAGTGATTTGGTGACGAACTTTATGGAACCGTTCCATATGCAAGCCACTCGCCCCAAAGATGTGATATCCCTATCCAATGTGATCTAGGCTCCGGGAGAATCGTTGAAAGATTATTTGGAGAGATTTCATACAGTTGTCACAAAATTCAATAAACCGAATAACCATTTATTGATGGCGGCAATAAGAGGGAATGTAGCCTGGTGATAGTTTTGGGAAAGTTCAAGTGAATATCTGAAATAAACCAAATCAGAAAAAGAAAGGAAGCGACAGAAACTGTGAACGAAGATGGATTTTGAAAGAGGAAAGCCTAGGATTCCAATATACGATACCTATACACCATTGAATACATCTCTAGAGAATGTTTACTCATCTACATACAATATCATGTAGAATAAGAAGCCACCTAAGAAGGAATCGATGGAGAAATAGAAACAAACTAGAAAATATCTCGGTTTCCATGAATGTTATAATCATAACACGAATGAGTGTAGTCATCTTTAGGATATTATCGAGAAACTTATTCGTGAAAGAAAGTTATAGTAGTTTTTAAAGCCCCATGGGATGGCGGTCATGGGACATATGACCCTAAGACGGACAAGCTCTGCATAGGGCCAAGGAGCCTGTGTAGACTAGTGGAAGATTAGTGATCAATACGATGGTCGGAGGACCATATCCAGTTGATAAAAATTGGCATGAGATGGAGTGATATGCTAGCACGATCAAGCATATGAATTTTGATTGTTGTTCGAGTTTAGAAGATGGAGCTCTGAAAAAATAAAAGTGTACAGTAGCAGATCACATAATCAAAAACAGAGATGCAGACAAGGTGGAGGCACCGAAGATCAACCTAATGGTCATTTCGTTCATGAACGACCCCGCCTTAATAAGGAAGATATTGGTAGATTATGGAAGTTACGTTAATATAATTTTCAAAAAGGCTTACAATCAAATGAGAATGGAAGCAAAAGACTTGAAATCGTCTAAGCCAACATTTATGGCATTAACAGTGCTGCGACTGAAGCTATCGAATATATCGAATTACCCATGGAGGTGGGAGAAGATGACCATAGAAGATTTGCAAATTTTTCCAATTGTTTTCTTGGATGTTGACTCTCTATACAATGCTTTTCTGGCCCGACCAGCCCTAGATGATTTTCGGGCAGCTTTTCCCTGGTGTGTTTGACTTTGAAGTTCCCATTTTATAGCGATGTTGGAGTTGTGCATGGTGATCAGGCGACCGGACGTGCTTGCTATGTGGCTGAACTGAAAGACGCTCAATGGAAGGAGAAAGGTAAGGGCTTAGACAAGTCTCTCCGCATCTAAACCGTCGAAGATTGAAAACCAGCGCCTGGGCCTTAGCTTAGGTGCCACAGTTGGTTCTATAAAGACATAGATCCAAGGGATGACGAGGAGGAGCCTAAATAGACCAAGGTTGCACCGGCTGAGTTGACGATTTACATCACAGTCAGCCACGACGACCCGTCAAAGGTCCTAAAGATTGGATCATAGCTCAGCTCCTGATGATGAAAGAACTTTCCAATTTTCTCCAAGTGGCATGGATCTGGAGAGATCTGCCTCCCTTAAAGAGGAGGTGAATAAGCTCAAAAGTAATGGGTTTATTTCACGATGCCCTCTACCCTAAATGGGCATCTAATCCTGTACTTGTGAGAAAGGCGAATTGAAAATGGCAGACATGCATTGACAATTCAGACTTAAATAAGGCATGCCCAAAAGACATTTCCCCCCTCCAAGAATCAACCTGTTGGTTGTGTCATACGTAGGACACGAATTTCTATCTTTCATGGATGCGTATTCTGGATATAAACAAATCCCGACGCACATTCCCGATCAGGAGCACACCAACTTCATTATGGATGTTGGATTGTTTTGCAGCGTGGTAATTCCATTTGGATTGAAGAATGCTGGAGTAACCTATCAACGCCTAGTAACTAGAATGTTTAAAGATCAGATTGGAAAGATGATGGAGGTATATGTGGATGATATGCTTGTGAAATCACGACGATCAAGCGACCACATTAGAGATCTAGTAGTAATATTTGATATCCTTCTATATTATAGAATGAAGATCAATCTTTTGAAGTATTCTTTTGGCGTTGCATTAAGAAATTTCTTGGCTTTCATCTTCAATTCTTCGGAATCGAAGCTATCCCGAGAAGATAAAAGCAATTCGCAACATCGAAGTGCCGAAGAACATCAAGCAAGTACAAAGACTAAATCGGAAGGTCGTTGCCTTAGGTCGATTTATTTCCAGTGCCACCGATAAATGCATTCCCTTCTTCGATTTGATTAGAAGAGGGAAAAGGAAATTAGAATGGATGTAGGATTATGACAAAGCAATCCGAGCATTTGTGAACCAACTAGAGATGCCTCCCATCTTTTCAAGACCGGTGGATCATGAAGATTTGTATATCTACTTGATTGTGTCGGTACATGCTATAAGTGCCGCACTACTTCGCGAGGAGAATCAGATCCAGCGACCGGTCAATTATGTTAGCAAGCAATTAACAAAAGTTGAAAGGAACAATCCAAAGATAAAAAAATTGACGTACTGCTTGTTGATTGCTTCACTGATGCTCCACCCCTATTTTCATGCTCATCCTATCAACATTTACACCGACCAGCCATTACGACAGGTCCAACAGCGACCTATGACATCTAGAAGATTACTCAAATGGAACATCGAATTAAACCAATTCGAAATCACTTATCTCCCTCGAAGAGCCATCTTGAGACAGGCATTGGCGAACTTTATAGCATAATTCACAACATAGGACGATCTCTCAGAGAGCGATGGATCCCTACCATTCAATGGAAAATGTTTATGGATGGAGCATTTAATGCTCGTTGTTTTGGAACCGGAATCATGTTAGTAACTCCAAAAGATTGATCAATTTGCTACACTTTGAAGCTCGAATTCCCTACAACGAACAACAAAGCCAAGCATGAAGCTCTGATTGTTGGACTTAAACTTGCTAGAGAACTGGGGATAAAATCTTTTGAAATCTTTTTCGACTCATAGTTGGTAGTAAACCAAGTCAGTGGAGATAACTAAGCTAAAGGACAACGAGTTGCTCCATACCTTATCCAAGTCCAAGAGCTATTGATTGGCCTTGAGTATTATGACATCACGCATATTCCTTGGGATCAAACCAAAGAGGCCAACTCATTGGCAAAGTTTGCTAGCACCGAGGATGCACAATAAATGGGATTGGTTGCAGTCGAAGTACTATATGCTCCGAGCATAAACCAAACAGATGTTGATCGGGTACTAAATACATATCCTAAGAAGTGGATGACTCATATTAAAGGCTATTTTCTACATGGAGTCCTTCATGAATGAAGGATTGAAAGACAACAAGTCCTTTGCAAAGCTTCGCAGTATATCATTCAATAAGAAATCATGTATAGAAAGGGATTTTCATTTCGCCGCTCCGGTGTATCGCTCATGACGAGTCTTAAAGGAAGTTCATGAAGGGAATGTGGCGATCATACTTAGGGGCTAACCCTAGCAAAGAAAATAATTCATCATGGGTATTATTGGTCGACTGTCAACCGAGATGTTGCCGATTATGCTAGGTGATATGACAAGTGCCAAATGTATGAAAAAGTTCCGAGAGATCTATCGATAGAAATTACACAAATGGTCAGTCCATGGCCATTTTCCATATGGGTTATAGATATTATTGGTTCCTTACCGATCTCTAAAGGTGGTGCGAAGTATGCCATCATCGTAGTTGATTACTTCACCAAATGGGCCAAAGCAGAACCCTTAGCCATGATCACAACAAAGAAAGTAATCAACTTCATGGTCTGAAACATTAGCTGTCATTTTGGCCTTCCACAAACCATTGTAATTGACAATGGAACCCAATTCGGCAAAGCTGAATTCAAAGCTTCTACCATCGGCATCATATTGCAAAGAGATTTGCGGTAGTTGCTCACCCTCAAGCAAATAGACAAGTTGAAGCTATGAAAAAAATCATGAAGTCCATTTTAAAGTAATGTTTGGAAAAGGCTTGAGGTAAGTGGGTGGATGAACTCCCAACAGCATTATGGCTACAGAACCACCCACAAGTCCACGACTGGCCATACTCTGTTCTCCATTGGTTACAACTCTGAAGCCGTCGTTCCTATTGAACTCGAAGTCCCTTCTCATCGGGTGACCTATTACGATCCCAGAACGAATAGAGATCTCCTTTTGGAATCTTTAGACTTTGCAGATGAGAAGCGAGAAGAAGCTGATTTAAAGACAGTTGCACATCGACACCGAGCCATCTGATACTACAATACTAAAGTCCGACCTAGATCCTTTGAATTAGCGATCTCATCTTGAAATGGGTTTTTCTTGCCCCATCATACATGATTCCTACTTAGGAAGGACCGTATATTATTGAATAGAGGCTTTAATAGGGAACTTTCAAGCTAGCGACTGTTGATGGCATCACACTCCCAAGTGCATGGAATAACAAGCATTTACGACGCTGTTTCGCTTAGTTTATTCTTTTTCATTCAGTAGTATTAGATTTCTTAATTTACTTTAGCATTTGATTTTCCACATATGTAATAAGAAAAATTATGTCATTTCTTTCCATTTGGCAGATAAAGTTTGAAATTTTCTTCATATCTATGATTGTTGAACCACCACATATTAGTTACGATACCCAACTAACTAATATTGACATGTCCAAGCAAGTTTCAAGAGTTTGGATCTTGCCGATTACGTAAGTCCATGATTGAACTAAATAAAATAAGAATGGTCTAATCGTTCGTTTGATGATTCTTGCTCATAAGCCGATGAATGGAATATTTTACAAGGAATGGATGTACCTCGATCATCCAATGACCAAGTTAATCCTACTGAGCGATGGGGCAGACATAAATCAAAAGTGATCATGATATGACCGATTTCTCAGTAAGTTAAACCTCAAACTTAGGGAGAAATCAGTCAACTAAGGAAAGTATGGTCCGAATATCTTTTGAAATAACTCTAAGTCCCAGAGTGTAGGCTAAAGTATAAACACAAATTGGGTGCAATTCGACCACTTCCCAACTAAAACTTATCCCTAGAGTTTGAATGTGGGGATAAACAACTAGATAAGTGTGGTTCGACCACTCACTATTCCATAAACTCTGACCTAAAACCGACAGGAGGAGTATAAACTCGCTAAAGATGGTTTTTAACCATCCACTCCAATCGGTGAATCTGATGGTGTAACACTAGAGCCTAAGCCTAATTTTAATACAGCATATGGCCTCAACCATATAGAGGCCTTGAGTAAAATTATGGACGATTAACGAGCAATGAATGTATTGAATGGAAAAGTAATAGCTCGACTACTTAGATGAAATTCACATAAGAGTTCGATAGAAAACAAAGAACTTTTATTTGCAAATTAAACTTGAAAATTGTGGTGCAAGTTGATTCAAAAGCAAGGGACGTACCCACACAGTCATGGCCAACAAAATGAGAAAAGCAACTATACAAGAGATATACAAACTAAGCCGAAGTGACGGCTATTTCTGTTGCGCTTTTTCTGTTTTGGACTTTTTTGGAGTGGCGCCACCTAAGCTTCCACTTGTTCTTCTTTTTTTATCCTTTTCCGCTCTTGACAAGAGTGCTTTCTAAGGTTGGAGGGAGTTCTTCGGGAACTGACCCGCAGAGTGGAATGACTTATAGTGGGACGAGATTTAGATTTGTTGATGTCCACATCAAGGGGTTCAGCCTTAGATTTTTCTTTAACAACTCCTCTCCCTCCATTCGCTCTTTTAAGCTGAGCTCATCAGTATGTTCGGTAGCACCAGTAATCACAACGTCATCCGATTCATCTGGAAATGACGAGTTATCTGATTTTCATCATCAAGTGGTCCGATAATTTAAGCCTCAGGGCCTAGGATGTCGGTGCTAGCTAAGATTTCAGTAGATGTCGATTATTGCTCCATGGCGGCACCGCTTCCTACAGTTCGGCTGGGACTCGAAAGACCTGAAGATTCATGAAAATAAGGAAATAAGCCTATGACTATTAGTCATGAGGAATGAAATCTCTCGAGTAATGGAGAATAAAGCAGGATACCTATGTTCTCCCGACTTTCGGTTGTTACCAGAGTGCTCCCCTTTAGAATAGGAGTCAGCACCTTTGATTGATACCCGGGTCTGTTCGAATCATAGCTCAATCCTGTCCCAAGCCAAGTGAAATTGATGCTTCGACTACTTGAAGTGAAGGAGGACCTTTGGGATCAGACTCCCAAGACTCAGCAATGTTTTTCCCTTTGCCGAGGGTGCTAAAATATAAAAAATCGGAGTCCCACAGTAGCAAGATCTAACGGTTCGTCCCCACGAAGAATCTCCCGTACCCGCAGCTCTTCGTCAAAATCATCTTTACCGAAGCATTTCTTCTTCTTCATTTCAACAATGTATTCCTAAGCCTCGGTGAGCGATTCAAGATAGCCCTCTCTATGGAAACTCTGATCGTGATGGATTAGGACTTTAGCACTATACTCAATGATTAGAGGATCGAACATGTCCTTAATATCATTTCGACCAGCCTCTTTGGCATTTTTTAACTATGCCTCGATCTGCTCTCTAATCTCCTTATGGCACTCTTTTCTTGCCTCTTCCTTAAGGATTTCAATTTAAGTAATCTGTTCATCAAGTTTAATTTTCTGTCCTTGGGCTTCGACGGCCTCTTCGCAATATCATTACGACTTCTCTTGGGCTTCGAGTTTATTTTCCTTCTCTTTTTTAAAGAATTCCTCAAGTTCCTCAACACAGGGGCCAAAATATTTTTATCCTTTTGCAGTGTATATTTTTCCAAACCAAGCACACCGCTGCGATTGAAGGCAGCTTCCAGCTCCTTTTTGTGAGCTGCTTCTAGACCACTAACTACTTCAGATGTTTCTTTCGCACTTTTTTCTACGGTGGATAGCTTCACCGTCAACTTTGAAATCTCATTGTTTTAATGTTTAATTATGTCTATGTCATGGATCGCCTCAAGCATGAGACGATTGATTTCATGTTGTCTCTCGATGGATACCTTGGAGATTTTTTTGGCCAAATGCTGGAATGCTTCATTCTGGACAAAAATGTCATTGATGCATGCGAGGGAACTCGCTTTGGTGCTCCCTAGAATTGTATGAAAGGAAGGAACTTAAGGCCATCGAAGCAAATTTTTGGAAAATCGACCTTAAGTTTGGCCAAATTTTCTACCATGGAAACTTCAAGAGATGCATTAGGCAAAGCTGGATCAGAGGTAACTATTGAGTGTGTTCTTGACCTATGATCACAGGATTGTCTGGAACCAGATGAACAAGAATAGTTCCCAGGCGGCATAATAATTTGAGAAGCATGGAAAGAGGTCTAATCGCCGCTATATACATGAAGGTTGGGCTGAACTTCCTGATGAGATGATTAAGATTTGGACTTATGTTTGTAAGATGAAGACTCCCTCATGTGACGTATTCTTTTGCGGCTATTATCTCTCTTATGATGCCTACCCAATTCTAGATCACGGTTGGGTCTATTTTGAGGAGCCCCATAAGCGATCGAAGGCATGTGATTAGTACATGGCACTTGCAAACCAAAGAAGAATGTATAAGTGACCATCGAATAAAAGATTGATGAAAATCCTATAGTGAAGTGCGTATGATTGTGAGTGTCCTAGTGTCCCCCCGATGGATCGGTTGTTGCAGCCTTACTCATAGGAGTTTTCCCCCCTTTGCTAGTGGGTGGAATGTCGTCATCACTCTTGATGGGATAATTGAGCCCTCCAATATTGATGTTGGGGAAGTTGTAAGTCATGAATCATTATGGATCAGAAGATTCGAGAACCCTTCCATCGAACTTTCTGGATGTTGAGAGGAAGACTCTTCGTCAACTGAGGTGATTATAAACTCAGGCTTTTTAGTGGTTTTTCTCCTGTAGAGTTTATATATGAGCTTCTTCTCTCTCCTTGTTGACATGTGGCATTGCACGCCTTGTGATGGTTCAACCACAAGCGCATTTCCCGAACCTTCATCAACATCGCCAGGCTTGTTGGCTAGGCCACCTCTAACTTCACCCTCTTCGACGTCGTCCTGAGCCCCCCTGACTGGGTGAACGACAGGTCTATTAGTACCGCCTTCTTATTCTACCACATTTATTGGAGGTTCAGCACTTCCTGGAAGCACGATGCTAAGACCTTCTTCTAATCGCCCAAACAGGGATAACCATTCACTAAAGGATCGAATGTCCCTATCCTCAAATAGGATGGCATGAATTGTAGAAACCGCCCTTACGAAACTATCGCCTTATGGACATGAACACCTAAAATTCTTTGAAGTATTAGTTAGTTCAGGATGCGATTTAGGCAAAAGAATTTGAGAATAAATTGAAGACAACACTTTTGTCCTTCCAACCATCGCCTCGCGAAGCCAGGCGGACAACGAACATAAAACCGTTCGTGTTTAAAGATGCTGAGCTTGTTTCAAGCGCCAGTTCAAACTTTAAAATTAGGCGAATGGTTAAGGAAAGTGTAAGAAAGGATTCTTGTCCTTCGTTTGAATTTGTAAATAAACCTGATGTCCTTAGGTGACAGTGGGTGGAACGGAACATACATAAATAGCAAGAAAGTGTCATGAAGAAAATCATGGCTGTTCAGATGCTATTGAGCGAGAGCTATTCCTAGATAATTTATCATTCCTAGATGAAAGAATCGAAAGGCGAAATGCATCTGGCCCAGCACATGAATTTGTTGCATGCCATATATCGCTCCGGTGCAAATGAGCCATGTCATTCACTAAAGGGAGTAGAACATCTCCAAATGGAATCCCATTTTTGGAGCATATTTTGTAGAGAGCAACCTCGCAAATTCTGGAGGCTCGGGATCCGTCGGGTCAACTAGAAATATATCACTTTCTATGGTGTCAAGGGTAGGACATATCTTCCTTTAGAAGGATGGGAACATCAGGGAAAAGGTTGGTTAATGGACCAAAAATCTCTAGTTGCTTAATTTGATGATCATAGAAAAGTCTACCAGAAATAGTGCAGAGCTTGACTTGGCTCTGGAGTTGCTAATTTAAGAAGGTTTCCCAAAAGGCATTACAGCTAAACACTCTAAACGTCTGGAGCCCATATCAACTTAACTTAGTAAATAATCAAGATTAGAAAAATACCTATCCCCCCATGCTAAGTACAAACTAGTGCGGTGCAGTATTGTGTAGTGTAGAGATAAATAGTTCAAAAAAAGCAAAAGTGAGCGACAAAGCTTTGGATTCCAACCAAAGTGACTGTCATCACTTACCATCTCAACCGGCATTTTGATTGATCGGTTATGTAAGCTTTGGAATCGACCGTCGGCATATTGAAGTGTGAAATCCATTATTAAAGTCCATATTTTAAGTTTTAGTTCATATTTTTAGTCCTAGAAGTTTGATCGTTTAATTTTGAGTTCGATATTAGATATGCAAGTCCTACTATTCGTTACCATCATAACTTCATGTTCATTAAGATAGGATTGTTTCTATTTATTCATGCAAGTGGGTATGATTGGTTTTCAAGTTCAATTCAAAGCTTAGAATCGGCTATGTACCCATAGCTGATCCCTCTATCCAAAAATAACCGATCCATCTATCTAAACTATCTGTATCGATCCCTTTCCCTTATAACAACCGATCCCTCTCGATAAGCCCATGATCGACCCCTCCATCCACAAACACACCATGACCGAACCCTCCACTTAGTCGTGTTCATAGTTCTCCTAAAACCAATAGCCATTACTTCCACCTAACAATGTAACTAACTCCTTCCTTCTTAGACTTCAGTATCAGTTCCTCTCCATCATCTAAAAAACAACGACATCATTGATCCTCTCTACCATACGTCACCATGATCAATCCCTCTATTTCCTTCATCCTTCACTCTTATTTTTCTCCTTCGTCACTACCTCGCCAAACCCTACATCGCCATCATCAATCCCAACTTCTCCAAACTTAACCCACAATAATCGCAAACAGACCCTATAATCTCATCACAAATTAAAGTCGTATACAAGCTAAAAACCTACCTATATATACATATACATACATACACACAAACATATATATATATATGTATGTATGTATGTAATGGCCAGTAATTGTACCATTCTGAAAATGGAATATTTAATTGATTTTAAATATAGAATTTTCGATCTTAAATAATCATTTTTTATGTGATAAATAAGAATGGTGAACTTATTCTTAGAATTGGTTTACAAAAATTAGATATTTTGGAGTTTCATCGAAAAATTAACAAAAGCCAGTTTTCAATAAAATTGGATATACATTCAATAATTGTTTTAAATGATAAATAATTCTTTTTAAATTGTTATAAAATGATAATAATTGATCGGATAATGGTTTTATGAATATACACACACACACACACACACTTGTTTTATAAAAGTGTACAAGCTTCGTCGCACTTGACCAATCGACGTCGTATTTTTTACAGTAAGATTTTAATATT
The DNA here is from genome assembly GCA_030765085.1 of Allium cepa. NCBI lineage: Eukaryota > Viridiplantae > Streptophyta > Magnoliopsida > Asparagales > Amaryllidaceae > Allium > Allium cepa. Next base: position 80,302,204 of record CM060946.1, read on the forward strand.
ATTAAATATGGTTTTATAACTAAAATAAGTTTTTTAGTTTTTTAAGATCATAAGAAACTTATTTTCAAGTTTTGTTTACATAAATAAATAGTCTGATTAAAAGCTGAAAATGTGACCGATGATCGTTTTTCATATTTTTCAACTTTGCATTAAACGAAAGTCGTTGCACACATTTGTACATATTTAAACATTTAATAAATAGGAATGCATTTAAAACTTAAAAGATTAATAAAACTAAGTATGTAATTAATAAAGAAAGTGAGTAAGTCATATCAAAACCAAAACAAATTTTCACTTTGATCCACTTTTTCATCCAAATTCGTCCCTTATGTATTAAGTAAAGATGACTTATAGTAATGAATTGATATGATGATGGTATGTGTTGAAAAAGTATGTTTACTAAAAGGTTAAGGAAGGGTATTTATATCATTTGACAAAGCTTAAGGGTTAACGATGCTAAGGCTATAAATATGGACCTTTATGCTTTCATTTCTTCACATTCCCATTCATTCTTTCTTAGCTTTTTTCTTCTTCTTTATTAGAGTTTTAATGGCTTCTTCTCTTCTCTTACTAACTTTCATAAAATCATATCAGACCAATTTCAAACTCTACCAAATTTTGCCAAAGTTCTTATCTCATCTAGAAAACATGCTTTAGCCTCTAAAAAGTAGAAAAATGATAGAGTATGGGGAAATATCCCCTTCTTCCATGAGCATCATGAAGTGGTGAAGAAGGTGGTTGTGAGTTTTATGGTGGTGGTAATGATGGTTATGCACTTAGGAGGAAGGAGAAGGATTTAATTTATGCTCAGGATAGGTTTAGTAATGATTAATTGAAGTTGACAAAAGTTTAAGTGAAGTGTTGGATTGAATGAATGTTGGTAAGAAGTGAAACAATTTGGTTAATGGCGAGCACTCGCGTTTAAATTTACTAATTAATCTCTAAATCATTCCAAGTTTAATGATATATATATGTAAATATACATTTGATGATTAAATGTGTGATTACTTGGTTGATTACTTGTTTGGATATATGAAAGTTAATACAAATGATTACTTGGTTTGATAAATGATAATAGCAATGGTTAGTAATTAACCATAGTTAATTAAATGAGAATTTATTCCATATGTATATGAAAATTATTTAGCCTCTTAATGATTTTAAAACATCTAAAAAGGTTACAAATGATATTATAATATTATAATATGAAATGAAACGAAATATATGTTTGAAATATGAAAATATTGTTTAAAATGATTTTAAAAAGGTTTAGAAATGTTTTATAAACATATCAATGTGTTTCCATAAAGTTTAAAAAGAAACTGAAAAACAAGTTAAAAGTAGGCGCGTCGCGTTAGATAATTGCAATTTTGCACCGTAGAATTTAAACAAGTGTAGAGAATGGAATATAGCTTGGAATTCTTGGAGATAAAAATTTTTCGGACTATGATATCCATAGCTTTTAAATGAAGAAAGAAAATCGAGATTTCATCTTGTAAATTTTTAAATAAATCCAAAATAATTTTTAGAAAAATCTCGGTATTGTAGTTTAAAATTCGAATTTGAAATTAATTTAAAATGATTTTTTTTAAATGTTCAGAAAGATAGAACAAAATTTATAAATCTTTAAAAATGGTTTAAAAGAGATTTAAGTTGTAAAAATGGAAGTTTATGAAATAAAATTTGTTTTTAAATTCAATGTAACCTTATGCACTATTTGCAACACTTTTCGCAGTTGTTTTGAATAACTTGTGAAGTATGATTTTAAAATTAACCATTCTTTTTCATATCTTTTATAAATGGTTTTAAAAAGAATAATTGAGTGTTCTAAATAATTATTTGGAAGTTAATAAATCATTTCTAAAATGAAGGTTAATAAACTGAGTATGCGGAAACGACTAATACATTTGTCTCGTCCGTGAGATCTAGAAAAGTAAAATGAGGTGTGTATCAAAGGTTTGGGATGCAGAAACCTGTGACTTGAACTTTCTTGGCCTTTGTTTTCTCTTTATCAACGAGGGGTGGAAGAGATCGAACGGAAATTTTGTATGTTGTAACATAATGTTTTCGAATATGAGATTTAAATGAATAATATGAAAATGTTTTTCCAAAATAAAAAGTGAAACGATTTAAACTTTTTCCTAGATACAAAAAGGATTATAATTAACCGAAGGATTTGATAAGATAAATAAGTGATTTAATAAATATTTCTCTAAGAGAAATTTTATTTAAATAAAAAGGTTAATTACTTGAATGTTGTGTGATAATCACCTATATACCTAAAAATGCGTTTTTATCGACGATTGCTTCGGAGAAACCAGGGTCAGATTTGGGTAAATCCTATCCAAAGACTACTTCAAACAGTGGATGTGTTCGGAAATAAAGATGTATTGAAAATGATAATTATTGAAGCTGGGATCTTCAGAATGTAGGGGTTGCTGTCAAGAGTAATAGGGGCTCACTCTACATTATATTTATATGGAAGTGGTGTCCGCATTCTAAAGTCTTCGTCATATTAAAGACCGGAGTTCTTCGTGGTGGAAGAACTTCTTGTTGACATTCTCTACGTCACTCCCAACATAAAGATGTTTATTATAATAGTGGTCCTGTTGTGTTTTAAAATCTTCTTAGTGAAAGGACTACTCGCTTAACTTAATAGTAGTTTTAAAATCTTCTTAGTGGTCCTGTTGTGTTTTAAATTATCTAAATGCATTTCTGAGATCACATTGTTGACTTTTACAAATGTACATCTGTTTGGTGGCGGAGAAGGCAACTTCTCTTAACTTAACATCCTTCTCTGAGACGTACGAGCTCAGAGGTTGTATTTTCGTGGAAGTTAATAATAGTCGAAGGAATGGCAATATGGCTTTCTAAGTGGAATGTACTTCATGGAAGAACAATGCGTGACTTTGTTAAAAAAAGCAAGATTTTGAAGAAATTGAGCAGTGCCTCATGAGCCTCACATCCCAGAGATGATATGGTAATTATATGGTCTGTAGGACATATATTTCAGGCTATCGGTTGTATGAGTATGGAGGAGCAGTGAAATATGGATCTTTTTCAGGGATCTATTGCCCCATTTATTTTAATATAGTACCTATTTTGTAAAAAGCGATAAGGCTACTGTATATTGGTAGTGTGTTAATAACAATTCAAAGTAGCAAGCTTGATAAAAGCGATAAGGATTTTAGGGACTATGGTTGCTATGCGTGGATCGAAGGAAAAGGCCACTATTTCCCTATCATGTTGGAAATCCAATCCTAATATGAGCTTTCCGGTTTTGATTATAGTCCCAAAGTAGCTGTTTTGCTTTGCAAACATTTTAGGTACCCCTTTTGGTATTATATATTATGTCTGGTATATTCCATTGATCTAGCCCAAATATATTACCATAGTCCGGGTATTGATACTTTCTTTGTATATATATTTATTTGAAAGCATTTTCAAACGGACGTCATTAATAATAATATCAAAGTGATTTTGTAAATAAAGTATTTTGGTTACCATAAGGTAAACCTGTCTAATTTATATGTGGGCATGGTCTTACCCTTCTTTTCAAGGCTTTTGATTGACGCAAGCATTAAAAATTTCGAGTATCTCACGCTGGTTTATCAAGCCTGGTCAGGATATTTTATTACTTAGGTCAGATCCAAGTAGTTTCAGGTTTAGTTAAAGAAGCTTAGAGTTTTCAAAGGAGAGCTGGAGATCTGCATTTCCGTGTGGATTTATTCTATTATCTCCTGCATTCATTGCATTTATTTTTACATTTTTAAGGAAGGAGGGTTTATAACCATCTGGGCTAAATCCAGGTTAGACGCCGATATTGTATTCAAAATTTTCCGCTATAAAGATTTTTGTGGAAATAATATATGTTATTCCATTCATGTGAGATTCTATTCTATCTTTATTTTCTTTTTCCTCTAACAATCGGATTTTCCGGCGCTTGGATTTGCGGCACGAGGATGTATTAGTGTCAATTTTCAATGGTCAAAAATCCCGGTCGTTACATTTGGTATCAGAGCTTAGGTTGAGTGAACACTTAGGCTTTGGTGAGGTAAAACTCACTATAGATAGGGTTAGTAATACCCTAGAATTAGTGACTCATTAAAGATAGGGTTAGAAATGCCCTAGAATGATTTTGAGAGTATTATATATGTAAGCGCGTATTTTTTATTTGATATAAAAATGTTTGTGTTGATTAATCTGTTGAGTGATTTATAGATTATGGTCGATGTGCTTGATCACCCTTATCGATAGAGATTTTTAAACACTTAAACTAGGAAAATCGGCACACCGTTTTTGAAAAGAGTATATTTTATATATAACAAAGGTATAAATATTTGTGTGATATGGAAAGTTTATAAGATTTTATTCATTTGGAAAGTTCCAAGAATTAGGTCTTGATCTATTTGGTGATGGTGGGAATAATCTTTTAAGTATCGATCATATGTTTTCTTAGGCGAATGGTATCGAACGCTTGATAAATTATTCTTCTATCATTGTACAATTAAGGCAAGTTCAAATACGAACAAGTATGAATCAAGTAATTTGGATAAGTCAAAAAATTAATGGTATGAAACTTTTGATAATAATTTAGTATATCATTTAGGTAAGCATGTCTTATATTATGTCGGGTGATGATAATCCAAATCAAGCACGAAGAGTATGTGCATAAAAAAGAGGCAGAAGAGCGATTTAAACTAGGATCTTATGCCGGCATCTTTTGTTATAGATTCAGTAAAGAAGGGAATTATGCAGTTCTGTGTAAGGATGGGAAAGTAAAGGTAAAGGATAAAAGAAAAGCAAAGAAAAATAATAAAGAAAATATTTTTAGGGTTGATATATTCTGTTTCAAGTGTAAAAGATATATGTTTAATAAAAAGGAATTTTAAGAAGTCCTATCCTAATCGTTTGAAAATTTAAAAGGATTATATTTTAAATATAAAGTAATATCATTTGAAAGATATAGATGTTTATGTGTGTCAGTTTATGGCTAAGGAAATGATAATATTTTGTTATTACCCTTTGTTGATTGAACGAACATTCTACGAATTAAGTTTCACAATTTGACTATAAAATGTTTGATAATAATATAGGGTTTAGGTTAGTGAATGGTAATAAGATAATAAAATAAGCATGTATTTTACACAAATAAAATAACTTTGAAAAAGATGGATATGAAAGATATGTTATATAAATATTGAGAAACTAAATTTTGGGTATTTTGGAAAAGAATCATGAAATTTTAAAAAGGAAGTTGGTTAATATAAGATGATTTTATGAAAGGGATTTATTAAATGGGTTCTATAAATAAAATAATCTCTAATGAATTTTCGGAAAGAAATTTCAAGTAAGAAATTTGAAAAGTAGGAAAGTATCAAATGATAACTAGTTTGAGTGGCTCGAAAATAACTAAAATGGGTAAGAGATATGTTCGGATGGTAAACACTTCTCTTAGTATTTTCTTCTTATTAAAGGGATATAAGATACTATTGGTAGTACCCAGTTCCTTGGTATTATTTTGGAGTTACTCGATCTATGTAATTTTTCTTTAGTTAAAAGGGTAATTTTGTATTATTATTTGATAAGTTAATATTAAGGCTCATTAAAAATGAAATATATTATAATGAGAGAAGTTGATTATAATTTTGGAAAATAAAAGGTAAATTATCTTTTAAATTAAAATGATTCCATTGGGATGAAATGTTTTCCCATAAGAAAAATATTTGCAAATATTTTTAGAACGATTATATATAGAAAGAAACATTTTAAAAAGGATACAAGTTTTATGGAAAGTTTTCATAAAGATTTTTGAACGTTAATAAGTACATATAAGGTACGTAGATCATTTCGTCATACAATTTTGGTCTAAGATCCGAGTACAGAACTTTAAGGTGTTCTCATCGGTTCGAAAGAGGATTTATCACTGATTCCTGACGTTGAACATTAGTGAGGGTTTATGATTTGCTACTTGAGTTTTATATCATAGTTGGGAGCTATGTAAGGGAAATGAAGTTTTTTTTTATCAAAGAGCCTGATCAAAGTCCGCACTAAAGGATCGGGTGATCAATACTATTTCGGAAGTAAAGTTGTAAAATCAAATAAAAGATCGATTCAGCTATCGTGTATGGATGATCTAAGTATATCATACATAATTGAGTTTAAAGATTGTTTTGAGTAAGTACTATGAGTTTTGGTTTAATTTCGAGGACGAATTTTTTTAGGAGGAAGTATGTAACGACCCGTTATTTCACCACTTTGAAAATGGAATATTTAATTGATTTTAAATATAGAATTTTCAAACTTAAATAATCATGTTTTATATGATAAATTAGAACTTATTTTTAGAATTGGTTTACAAAAATAATAGATTTTAGAGTTTCATCGAAAAATTGACAAAAGCGGTTTTTGATAAAATTGGATAAGTTCGATAAAAGTTTTAAACGATAAATAATTCTTTTTAAATTGTTATAAAATGATAATAATTTATTGATCAAAGTTCATGAATATCTATACACTTGTTTTATAAAAGAGTACAAGCTTCGTCGCACTACGACCAATCGACGTCGTATTTTTACAATTGGATTACAATATTATTAAATATGGTTTTCTAACAAAAAAAATTATTTTAATTTTTTTAAGATGATAAGAAACTTATTTTTAAGTTTTGTTTATATAAATAAATATTTGATTGAAAACTTAAAATGTGACCGATGAACGTTTTTCGGATTTTTAACTTTTCATCAAACTAAAGTTGTTGCAACATTGTGGCACATATTTGTACATATATACACATTTAACAAATAGGAATGTATTTAACACTAAAAATATTAATTAAACTAATTATATAATTTATTAAAGAAAATAATTAAGTAATATATTTATACAAATGTCAAATCAAATCACAACAAAATCAAAATAAATCTTACTTTAATCCACTTTTCCATCCCAATGCATCCCTTATTTATTAAGTAAAGATGAACTAAAGTTATAGAGTGATGTGATGATTGTAAGTGTTGAAAAAGGGTATTTATGTCATTTAACCAAGCTTAGGGGTTAAGGATTCTAAGGCTATAAATATGGGCTCTTATGCTTTCATTTCTTCACACTTCCATTCATTCTTTTCTTAGCTTTGTTCTTCCTCCTCGTTAGAGTTTTAATGGATTCTTCTCTTCTCTTTCCTTGCTAACTATCTTAAAATCATATCAAACCAATTCCAACTCTGCAAAACCTTGCCAAAGTTTTTTTATCATCTAGAAAACATGCTTTAGCCTCTAAAAGGTAAAAATGATGGAGTATGGGGAAATATCCCATTGGCCCGCGAGCATAATGAAGTGGTGGACGAGATTAAGGCCGTGAGCTTTATGGTGGTGGTGATGATGGTCATGCACTTTGGAGGAAGGAGAAGGGTTTAAGTGATGCTTAGGATGGGTTTAGTAATGAGTATTTGAAGTTGACAAAATTTTAGGTGAAGTGTTAGATTGAATGAATATTGGTAGAAAGTGAAACGATTTGGTTAATGGTGAGTACTCACATTTAAATTTACTAATAATCTCTAAATAATTACAAGTTTAATGATATAAAAATATAATATATATTGGATGATTAAATGTGGTATTACTTGGTTGATTATTTTTTTGAATATAGAATTTTAATATGGATGATTACTTAGTTTGATAAATGATAAGAGAAATGGTTAGTAATTAACCGTAATTAATTAAATAAGAATTAAATCCATTTAACTATGTGTATGAAAATTATTTAGCCTCTTAAGGATTTTAAAATGTCTTAAAATGTTGCAAAGTGATATTATAATAATATAATATTATAATATGGAAAGAAATGAAATATGAGCTTGAAATATGAAAATATTGTTTAAAATGAGTTTAAAATGGTTTAGAAATGTTTTATAAACATATAAAAGTGTTTCCATAAAGTTGAAAAGAAATTGAAAACCAAGCCAAAACTAGGCGCGTCGCATAACGGTAATTCACGATTTCACGCCGTAGAATTCAAACAAGTGTAGAGAATGGAATATAGCTCGGGATTCTTCGATATAAGAATTTTCTCGACTATTATATCCATAGTTTTTAAATGAAGAAATAAAATCAAGATTTCGTCTTGTAAATTTTTAAATAAATCTAAAAAAAAATTCTAGAAAAATTGAGGTATCACAGTTTAAAATCCGAATTTGAAATTAATTTAAAATGACTATTTTTAAATGTTAAGAAATCTGGAATAAGTTTTATAAATCTATTAAAATGGTCTAAAAGAGATTTAAGTTGTAAAAATGGAAGTTTATGAAATATAATTTGTGTTTAAATTCAATGTAACCTTAAAACATTATTTACAACACTTTTCGCAGTAGTTTTAAATAACTTGTGAAATATGATTTTAAAATCAACCATTCTTTTTCATATATTTTATAAATTTTTTTAGAAAAGAATAATTAAGTGTTTTTAATAATGATTTGGAAGTTAATAAATAATTTTTAAAATGAAGATTAATAAACCGAGTATGCAGAAACGACTAGTACATTTGTCCCGTCCGTGGGGTCTAGATAAGTAAAACGATATGTGTAACTAAGATTAGGTATGGATTAACTAGTGCCCTGAACTTACCAGACCTATTTTCTCTTTATAGGAGAGGGATGGAACAGATCAAGGGGAAACCTGCATGCTATAAATAATTTTTTTTCCAATATGATATTTAAATGAATAATTAGGAAATGTTTTTCTGAAGTAAAAAGTGAATAGGTTTAGAACTATTCCAAGATTTAAAAAAGGTTCAAATTAACCAAACGATTTGATAAGAGGGTTAATGATTCCATATATTCTGAAGAAGATAAAGAAATGATTTAATAGATATTTCTCTATGAAAAATTTGAATTAAATTAAAAAGGTTAATTAATTGAATATTGTTTGACAACACCTATATACCTAAATTCCTTTTTATCGATGATAGGTTCAGAGAAACTGGGTCGAATTTGGGTAATTCCTATTCGAAAATCACTTCGAATCAGTGAATACATTCGGAAATGAAGACGTGTTGAAGATGATAATTATTGAAGATTGAGGATCTTCAGAATGTAGGGATTGCTATCACGAGTCCTTGGGGTTTACCCTACCTTATATTTATATAGCAGTGGTGTCTGCATTCTGAAATCTTCATCGCATTAAAGACCATAGATCTTCATGGCGGAAGGACTGCTTGTTGAAATTCTTTGGGTCGCTCCCAATATAGAGATATTTATTATAGCAGTGGTCCTATCGTGTTTTGAAATATTTGTAATGCAAGGACGACTCGCTACTAATCTCAGAGGTGATTCCCAAATATGTAGTAGGAGGAGCGCCTTCGGTTTTGTTCATTCCTAGAACGAACTTGTATGGAAGAATGTCTGACATTGTATTTCTGAGATCACAACGTTGACTTTTACAAACATACAGCTGTTTGGTGGTAGAGAAAGCAACTTCTCTTATCTTAACACTCTTCTCTGAGACATACAAGCTTAGAGGTTGCATGTTTGTGGATGTTAATAGAAATTGAAGGAATGGCAATGTGACATTCTAAGTGGAATGTTCTTTGTGGAAGAACATAGCGTGGCTTTGTTAAAAACAAATTGTGGAAATTGAGCGTAGCCTTACGAGCCTCACATCCCGAAGATGATACAGGTAATTATGTGCTGCTGGAGATCTTTGTCTACGTATGAACATATTCTATTATCTGCTGTATATATTGCATTTATTTTTACATTTTTAAGGACAGAGGGTATAAACTGTCCAGGCTAAATTTAGGTTAGACTCTTATATTGTATTCAAAATTTTATTCTGTAATTTTTGTTGTTGAAATAATATATAAATTATTCGACTCATTTGAAATTCTATTCTATCTTTATCTTATTTTTCCTATAACAATCAGGCTTTCCGGCACTTGGATTTGTGGCACGAGGATGTATTAGTATCGATTTTCGAGGGTTGAAAAGTTCGGTCTTTACAATATATGTTAGCGGCGATAACGAATGGCTTGGAGGTGATTGAGACTAGAGAGAAGTGGAAACGGATTTGTAGAAGTATGTTGGATGGCAGTGGATTTTGTTTCGAAATTGAGGAAGGAAGAGAGGGGGGAAGGATTCGGCTCTAAGGAAAAATAGGAAGTGTTCAGTATTGAAGAGGATAAAAGAAAACGGAAATGAAGTGGATAAGTGAGGGATGGAGAAGAAAGGTTAAGGCTTATATATGGGAAAGGAAGGTTCGGTAAACCTTTTCATTCTCTACAAAGCTAAAAGATTGGGATCATTACATAGGGATGGATCAGGTACCTTGACTTGGGGATCCATCCAATCCCTATCTACTAAAAAAATGAGAAAGAAGGAGAGGGGATTAGCTAAAATAATGCTGATTCCTACATACATTACAAAAAAGAGGATTGGATACAAACCCTATGTGCATGCAAACGTGGACACGAAAATTATATAAAGTACGCATATATAGAATGCAATGAAATTGCATCTAGTTCAATAGAAATTGGCTACGACCCGTGAGCGTACAAACGCGTCCGAGAGCCAACAACAGGAATGTGTACTTGAACATGCACGTGTATAGTATAAAAGTTCTATTTTTAAAATCGATAGAAATTGAATACAACCTTGAAGCTTTCAAGGTCGAGAGAAAATCAGAGAGCCAAGCATACTAGTCTCGTAGAGCCGGACATAGATATCAACGGATGGAATATAATCCTAAATTCATACTATTGGAAATTGACCAAGCGTCACGATGATCAAAGAGAGACATGATACTTTAGGAAAATAATTCGATAGAAGGACAACAACTATTCAGAAAACTAGATGGATTTCTTATGGATGACTCTATTTTGCTTCGATTTCAAAGCACGTCATGTTCAACATTGGACATAACTTGAGGGAAATTTTTATTCGACATTTTGACCTGGTTATATCCGAACTGATTGGACAAGTTAGATTCGACTGTCGTCAAGGCTGGTAAGTCGAGAGCGATGATTGTGCTATCCAAAGATCAAGTACAGGTGATATTATGGAGTCGTGGTTGAACGAAATTTAGAGATATGCAATGTAGAATGTTAAAAGTATGGGACATGGTTTGACATGGAAAAGGGATCGGCTACAATCATTCTCCAACATAGAGATCGACATATTTCAGCTAAGTACAACTCTATGGAAAACAATCAATATCTCAAAATTCATAAATCCAATGCGTATTAAATTTTGTGAACAAGATGTGGGGACCCTTAGGAGCGTACCTTAAAGAGTGCACCTCAAAAGAATGAAACAAGAGGAATCGGCCCTCTTCCCTCGGTGGGTTTTGGCTAAAATCAGGAAACAACTGACTTCGCAGCAAAGATCGAGTAATAACTCAAAGTTATCCTAATGCAATTTTCATGATTGGAGGCTAAACATATTACAACATGGGAAAAATCCCACAGGGTTCGCACCCTTAAATTCTTCCAAAGTAGGGACCGGCACCGATCCATATTCATTGGGATTTGGGCCTTGAAATCCCTTTGATGTATCCATATGGTTTTGGAGATCCCGTTGCTGAATTTTCAGGGAGATATTTCTCTATCTTCCTCTATAAATACAGGCTTGGTTGGTCATTTTTAGGTCTTTACACCGCTAATTGCTTTGTACTCTATAGTAAGTATAGATTTTCATCCGGTCCCTATTGTACTCAGTTTACAAAGTGATTAATAAAGCAATCTATTCAAAGTGGACGTAGACAAACAACACTGAACCAATCTAAATCGTTGTATTCTTGTTATTGCTTTGATTTTCTATCATTAATTGCTTGTTTCCTCTATTTTTATTTCATATTCTTTATTTATTTCTCTACAAAACTTCTATTGGTTGTTTGTGTCAAATTTTGATGCAAACAATCATTCAGTGCTTATAAATTTGTTCATATAAACTTAGTTAATAGTTGACCTCACAAACTCTCTGGCCATGGCATACACATGCGAGAATGAAAAGGGAAAGTCACAGTAGCTTTAAGCCACCAACAATTAAACAAAAGGATTAAGATATGAAACTTAAAGAAATACAAAGTTAGATACATGAAACAAGAATATCAATAGAGAATAGTACTGAGCAGATTTAGTACTAAATGAATGCATTTTTCACATGCTACAAGAATGCTCACACTTACATAATGAAGTAGCTCTCACACACTCACCCTCACACTCGAGCATCAGTCGCCCATGCACAGCAGGAAGCATGCTGGATGACCTGACCGATCCACCAACCATCCAAGACCGGTCGACCCTCAGAGCATTGCTTAGAGTAGCAACTCCAGGCTGAACACTTTTTTCATGATCGAATTGAGACTCACGCATAGCAAAAAGATTTATTGAAGGCACAAGCATCTCAAGAAGATTCAAAATATAGTAATTAGACATAGATTGCATGAGTGTTTACTCACTTGACACTTGCGTTCCTTCTTCTCACTGGAACGTGCACACTCAATAAATCACCACTGCAGCAAACGTGTTTCATACCATAGGTGTATATTAGCATTGATATGAGCATATCTTGGTTTGGAGATTTTAGGTGATTTATTTGATTTTTAGTAAATTTTCAAAGTGGTAGGGTTTGGGTAAATTTTCCATTTTCTAAAACCTGGAATTGAAAATGTGGGTTCAATATTTATTTTAGGAGAAGAAAGATCCAAAGAATTAAAACTTTGGATATTAGATTTGGATTATAGGATTTGGGCTTGTAAATATAAATATGAAAATGAACATATACATTTTACTTTCTTTCTCTTTTAAAATTTAATTCAATTCAGTTTAAATAAATAAAAATTTCTATTTTAAATTTATTTTCCATTAAGTCAATAATTTATATATAAAGTCAATAATATACAATAAACACATCACTTATATAAAATATTGTGTATATTTATATATGTATGTATGTATTTAATTCAATTATCTTATTTTAAAATTTAATTCTTATTAAAATAATTCCAAAGCTCATTTTATCAATAGATCTCTAAATTCTAGTTGAATTAAATAAATTTCTATCATTAAACATAAATTAATTACTACATACACCAGAACTTGACGGGAGACTAACAACATGTTTGCTTGCTCCAAGGGCCATATGTGATCCATATGACATGACCTCTATGGTCATCGGTTACCATTACCTCTTCCGTTTCAGTATCGTGACAATGATCCACCATAGGCTCGATAACACGTAGCCTCTTCGTCCATGAATATCGACATGTGCCCCTATGGTAATTAACCGGTGGCCTATGTGACACAAGTTGCAATCGGCTACCAATCATGTGATGCATCGGATGTAACAATCCAATATTTTCAACCATTCGCATCCATTATAAGTGCATAGGTAGACACTCATGTCGGAATTGAATTGCTCAAAATACCGCGTTGTAAATAAAAATTTGGTAAATCTCAGAATATACAGTAAATAAAAATCACAGATCACAGACACAGAGTAATAATAATGCAGCGGAAGTAAAAGAAATAGTAGTTCATGAAGCTACTATATAAAAATATCAGAGTTACATAAAATACACCAGAAGAAATAGAGTACAAAGGAAGTCTCACTACATAGAAGTCTACTAATACAAGAGCTGAAAGGAACAACAGTGTAACATCCCGGAATTTTCAACAATATCAATTTAATAATCTGTAGTTAAAATTAAATTGATATTGATAATCTATTAATAATTATTCAGATAAATTTAATAATCTTCTTCAATAAATATTTGAATTGGTTATTTTATCTTTTAAATAATAAATTGATTTCTGTTTACAATATAAATATATGGTTCATATTTTAATTAAATTGGATTTAGTTTTAAATTTAGAATAAATTTAACAAATTGGTATTATTTTAACAAATTGGTTTTATGGCTTGATAAAAATATAATTTCTTGTAAAATGTTTTTAATTTAATAATAAAAGAGTTATAAAATCAATATTAATATTGTATTGTCTTTCTAAAATAAGTTTGAATAGAATTTGTAATTTTTATTTCAAATTGAATTTTTATTTATAACTTAATTTGAAATTATATGATTTTGAAATTTATTTTGAATTTAAATTCCCAAGTATGAATTTTTAATTGTTTAATTGACTTAATCTTTAATATGTATAAGTTAATTTGTAAATCGTTGTTGTTCTTATTTCCTTTGTAAATTCATAAACATGTTTTAAAATAAACTAACAACTTAAACTAAGTTTACATATACATTAATTTGTAATTAGTATTAACTATTTTAAGGATAACATGTGTGCATTTTTAAAAGAGTAATTGACAAGTGTTGTTAAATTGACAAGTGTTAATTTTTGTTTTTATTTTTGTTTTATTACATTAAAATCTGAAATACATTAGTTTGCATCATTCATCCAAAATGCATTTTTCATTTCTTAAATCTAATGAAGATCAAAAATTCATTTTCATACTTGCAATCCAGATCTGCATACCTCAAAAATTCAAATACAGAAATCTGCATATTCAAAGTGTGACATCTACATCTAAACATCCTCAAATACAAGCATGCATACATATATCCACAATCAAAATTCTACATATAACAATCCACAAAATCATCTGCATTTACAATCAAAGCAAAAACTTGCATACTCCCCTCATAAAAGATCAACAAATCTGCATTTCCTCTTCAATCTCAAATGAAGTCTGCAAAATCAAAAGGGAGCCTGCACTTTTGTTTTTCTATATTCTATTTTAAAAACTGGGAAGGAAAGGCATTTGCATGCATATGGAAATTGACTACAGCATCTCCTTCATCTGCATGCATTTGGAGAATCTTGCAACTGCATCATCTACATTTATTTTTTGCATACAAGTAACTAGAGTTTGGATCATAAGCAACAGTGAAAGTCAAGCCCGCTTTCCATGTTTTCTGCAAATTCAAAATACAACAGTGGTCTGCATTCATTAAGGTGAATAACAATTTATTTTAAAAAATAAATTAAATGATATAGTTGCTTAAATTTGTTGCTTGATAAGTATGATGGATATGTCTGTGTTTGTGTATGAGATGGAATGCCTGCATTTTTGAGTTTTCTGCATATTCAACTGAGCTCTGCATTTCTTCAAAAGTGAGTAACTTAAATTTTTTTTTTTAATTTAAAAAGGAAGGTTGCATGTTAATGTTAGATATAATTTAGTAATTTTTTTTTTGTGTTGATAAAAGCCTGGAATATGTTTGAGAATGCTTGTTGGATATGCTCTGCTGTGACTTTGAATTCATCTTCCTATTTAAAGGAATCCACAAAATCTGTTTAGAATTTGGTTAGTATCTGTCTTAAAGTAATTATAATTTGTTTGCTTATTTAGATTAGAATCAAAATATTTATTTTGGTAAATGTTTGTTCTGCCTGGAGTTAACTAAACTTAAGTAAGAATGTGTTTTTATTTTCTTAAGTTAAGATTTAAATTTTTTTTTAGGTGAGTTAAACACAGGGTGTTATCTCTGTAACATATGCAATTCCATTATATGTTGATCTCGATCAAAATCAAGCCTATTAATATTTAAATCCAGATTCATAAACCTAATATATTGACAGAAACTTGAAATTTAAATCAAGTATTAATATTTATAAGTGTTTGTTTCATTTATTGTCTGGTCTGGAACAATAATATGAATTGGCTAAATTCATACAATCTGTAGTTTAAGGTAACTCAAATTTCTTTTGAGTTATTAAGTATGGATTATAGATACTTGGAAAAAAAATCTGTGAAGTAATTAAAATTGACTAGATTGATTGCAGTTCTGATTTTTTTTAAAATTTAACCCTAGTTTTGAATAAGGGATAAAGCTTGGGTCAATTTGAGATAGAGGAGTGATCGAGTGTTCTTGTTTTTGGTGTATGAGTAGTTGGTGTGTAGAGGAGTGCGAGGCCGGAGAGGTGGAGATCAAGATGGTCGGAGGTGAGAATGGCGGCCGTTGACAGGTTTCGAGTTGAAACCTGTAAATATTTTCCAGGTTTGTGAATTTGGGGGTGTTTCAGGGGAGATAAGGGGAAAAGGGAGGTTGGTTCGAAGTAAGTAGTAAAGGAACCCGAAGCAGTAGCATGTGGAACTCGAAGTAAACTTAGAGGTTTCTCGGGTTAGCCTGTAGTTTACAGTTTACACATTTAAAACTGTGTTTTGTTTAAAAATTTGGGTTTTAAACCTTTTTAAAATCTGGGTTTGTCAAAATTTAAATCTGTAGTAATGAGTTTAAATAAGGTTTAGGTTTAAACTTAATTTTTAACTTAATTCAAGTTTGAATTACCTTGAATTTAAATTCCAGGTTTGAGTTGAAACCTGTTTTTTTTCTTCTGATTTCTGCAAATCTGGATTTAAACCTTTTTAAATCTGCAGTTATGGTTTTGAGTAAAATTTAAGTTCAAATTTAAATGTAAATTTAAAATTCTCATTTGAATTTAAATTCCAATTTTTAAAACAGAAACTTAAGTTTAAAAATTTAACTTTATTAACTATATCATGTTGATAAGATAGTTTAGACTTTTTAATAATAAGATTATAAAAATATGTATAGAGTGGAAGTTAATTTAAAATCTGGGAATTCAAATGTTTAATTTGAATTTCAGGTTTAAATTTTTAAAGAAGATTTAAAATTTGAAGTTTCAAATTAAAATGAAAATTTAAATTTATTGAAAGTTTTGAAATGACTTTAACTTTAAAAATTTCCATAGCATTTGTTTGATTTGCAATTTAAAAAGTTTTAAATTATTTAAAACTTTGATAAGTTTTAAACATGAATTTAAATTGAAACTTAAAGGTGATTTCATAAGTACTTTGTTTAAATTAAATTGTTTTAAACATAATTAAGTTATGTTTTACTTTGGAAATTTGATTAAGATTTATGTTTTAAAATTAATTAATAAGGTAATTAAGATTTAATAATTAATTTAATTAATTATTTAAATTTGGAATTATAATTGATTAATGATTAATCAATTTTAAGTTAAGATCATTAATTAAGTTATTAATTAATGATAAATGAATATTAGTTATGTAATTAAGTTTTTATTTAAGGTTAATTAATTTAATAATTAACTTTAATTAATAAATGATTAAAGATAATTTAAATTGTAATTAATTTAAGTTGATTACCTTATAAAATAATTTTGAGGATGGTTAATGAAGGAACCAGGATTATTTAATAATTAATTAATGTAGTTAATTTTTATAATTAATTAGATTAATTAATTTAATAATAATCAATTATGAATGGGTTGAGTAATTACTTGATAAATTAATTAAGGAATTAATTACTTAATGTAATTAATTTAATTTAATGAGATTGTTTATTTTAATTAATTAAGTTTAATAAATTATAAACACTTGAGTTTTATAAATAATTACTTTATGTAATTAATGATTGGAAATTACTCAGTTAAGTAATTGTTTAATAATTACAGATTGTAATTAAGTAGTGATGATTAAGTATGGAGTAATTTGGTTTAATTATTTGGTAATTAATCAAGGGATTAATTAAGTAATTAATTAAAGGATAATTAATTTATTTAATATAGTAATTAAGTTAGTTAATTTCTAGATGTGATTAATCTGTGATGATGATTAATAAGTTAATTACTTAAGGTAATTAATAATTAAGGATCATTAATTAATTTAATTAATGATGTAATTAAAAATGATTAATTAATCAATAATAGGTAATTAATTAATGTAATTAATTAAGGATTAGGATAATTAATTATGATTAATTAATTAATTGAAGTAATTAAAGGTTAATTACTGTTTAGTTGGATAATTAATTCGTGAAATTAATTAAGGATAATTACATGAATGTAATTAAGGTAATTAATCAAGAGTGATTAATTAAAGTAATTTATGATTGATTAATTGATTGTAATCAATTAAATGATTGGATAAGCAAGGTTTATATAGATGAAGTAATTAATTTAATTTATTTTAAATTAATTATAGATGATGTAATTAATTTAATTCATTTTAAATTAATTAGAAATAGAGATAGTTAATTTAATTCATTTTAAATTAGTTATAGAATAATGAGTAAATCATTGCTTATGGATGAATGGTTGAACTTGATTGTCTTGGATGCTTTAGGATCCCAGTAATGAGATAAATAATATTGTGTGGTATGGATGTTGATTGTATGGTGATGATAACATAGGTTATCTATTGTGATGATGATATATAGTATATCTATATGATATTGATGATGTGAATTACCTGTTATTTGATAATGTTGATTATCAGTTATGATTTATGAGTTATCTATCTGTGTGTATATAGATATTGCAATTTAATTGTTTTAAACCTTTAAAACAACTTGGACCTTAAAAGACACGCTTTGGTTTTCGATGAGACCGGGATCGGGTTTCCATATTTGGATATCCGAAAACCACATCGATTCCAAATAATGTTAGGTCGTAAATCTAAGTGGAGCAAGTGAAGACTCGAGGTGTAAGGACTATGAGTCAGTATAACTCTGTGGGTGATTCCATAATGAGTTGACGGAATTAGTCCTTATAGATTCGAGATGGTGATTTAGAGTGCAAGGGTTATTGTCGTTAACTCTGAGGGTGATTCCAAAACGAGTGTAACGAGATAATGCCTTCGGTTTCGTTCGAACCCGGAACGAACTTGTATGGATCGAATGCTTTCAGAACATCGTCAGGTGGACGATGAGCATTCTAAGTGATATATCCTATAAAGGTAATCGTAGCCTCAAGCCTCATCAACCGGGAATGGCTAAAACAGGGGAGGTGCAGCAAGGCTTCGTGGGTCGCACCCACTGGAGAGCAAGATTTACCCCTGTCTAGATGTCCCTTTATATTTCGGCTGTGTGGGGCGATTACTAGCTAGAATCGCCGGGGTTGTCTTGTTCGGGACTGTTCAGTAAGGAATGGTCCCGGTCTTGTGTTGCAGGGGAGTTAGGGTGGCTCCTCCGTACGGTGATCTAGGCCACGTACTGTGACGGGCGGTACCCCAGTAGCCCTGCCATTGTATGGAATCCAAAATCCAATAAGTGCCAACGGTTTTGATTGTATTATCCACTTTTGTGGCTAGTAGGTGGAATTTAATAGATGTAACAATTTCGGCTATTTCATATTTATTTGAAAACCCTAGACACTATTATAATATCATCGGATTTCCTATCAAATGTTTTGGTTAGCGTAAGGTAAAAACTTTTCCATGTTTATGTGTGGGAAGTCTTACGTGATACCTTTCTTTTCAAAAGGTTTTTGAAAGCTAAGCAACTTTAACCTGTTACTCACACCAGACCCATGTCTGACCCGGAGTTTATTTTTGTTTTTCATAAACTCTTGGGTACTCAAATTTATATGAGTAGTCAAGGGTGATTCAGCTTAGGATTCGGATTAGCTTTGACGAATTGTGGAGGAGCAATGGAGCAGGAGGCTTCTGCGTGTAGATATATATAGAGTTTTCCGCTGTGTGTTCTCTGAGTTGTTGTCTTTGTGATGTATTGAGATGTACAACTAGACAGGTGTTTATAACTGTCTAGTATGTGTTGAATATCTGTGTACTCTGATAATGGTTGTAAACTATGTAATATTTATGTTATTAACATAATTTATTCGTTCCGCTGTGTAAGATTCTTGTGTTATTTCTATCTTCTCTTCTTTTTCTTCTATTCTCTATCCCTTTCTTTCTTATTAACGATGCGACTTCTTGGAGTCTGAAAGTTGGGTCGTTACAGTGGTATCAGAGCATTAGGTTGAGTGAATACCTAGGCTCTGGAGTGGTGTCTATCTTGAGAGAGCGTATTTGTAATTTTATATATATTTATATATATTCATTTCTACCTATCTGTTGGGTTACCTGTTTAGGTTTTCCAATATAAGTTATAAAGGTAGATTGAGGTAGTGGTGTGTATAACACGACTGCCATTGGTTGGAGTTTGAATATTTGAGGTTGGAAGTATTTGTTGAGACTGTAGACCTAATACCGTCTCGAGTGAGTCCTGTAGTGACGAGAACTTCATTAATCTCTGAAGGAAACCTGTTAAGGTTCGAAGTTTATTTTTAAGAATGGATGAGTAAAGTTTGGATCTGTTAGCTTGGCAAAAGCGAGTGATGGTATTTTGATACCTCAGGAAGTAGTAGCTGCGTGATGAGATGCAGTGACTATGGATGTTCCCGAAGATTTTTTTTCTCCTTTGGAACAAGTTAAGGAGGTGAGTCTGCTTCAGTGTAGTGGCTGTGTTCAGCTGGAGTTTCTGTTGCTTTGAGGTCCGAGTTTCTCAGAGAGCCTTGTTTTGGAATTCTTTGGCATCTGTGGCAGCAGTGCAGTTTGGAGTGTTCTCGGTGTTGGCAAGAGATCTTTTGGCTTAGTATTTTTTCTGGAGTGGAGTTCAGAAGCAGTTAAGTGAACCCGTTTCTTTGATGGGTTGGCTAGTGAAGTGTAAGCTGTTCTGTCTGGTTTAGGAAGAACAGTTTTCCCTGGATTTGGTTTGGGTGATTCACAAAAGTAACTTGCGATTGTTTGAGTGTTCTCTTGGGTTATCTGAGTTTTTCTGGATGTCTTCAGGAAGTCAGAGTTTGGTTCACATCTGGAGATTGAGCTTTCTTATCAGCTGGAATTCCAGGAGTGGTACCGGTGGTTCAGCTTTATAGAAGAATGGTTTCAGGAGATTGTATTGGTGTAGCAGCTCGGAGTTTTGGAGGAACTTCTGAATCTTTTCTTATGGATTTGTTGAATCATATCTCTGGGGTGTGTTATCCTGTTTGTGCTAGTGTTCTTCTTCAGCATTATCTTCTACTTCGGATCAGAGTTGAGCAGCGGAAGCAATTTGGAAGTGTATTTGCTTTTCTTTGCCCAGACAGAAGAAGTTGTTGTCTTCTGATGTTAAGGAGTTGAGTTTGAGTTTTTAGTTTTGGATGATCTTGAGGAGATCATTTTGTTGAGTTGATAGGTCTAGTTTGTTTCTAGAAGCATCAGCATAGGTTGAGCTGATCAGTAATGCTGTGGACAGCCCAGGATTGTTCGAAGAGTTTTGTGGATAAGAGTCGGAGATTTAATTTTGGATAAGTTTTCTTCGATCATAAGTGAGCTATAAGTTTGGGTAAGTTTGAGAAGCTAGCTCTGAAGTATTTTGGATCTTTTCTGTGATCTTGGAGAATTAGTGATTGATCTACAGGATTGGATTGCCAGTTTGGATAACTGGGATTCAATGAGTTTCACGTATCTCTGAGGGAGTACGTGTGTGATTTATCTCTGGTTGTGGAACCAGCTGTTCTAGATTTTTGGTTGTTGAGTCAGACTCGTTTGTAGTCTGATATCTTGTCTAGTGTAATAGATATAGTTGTATAGGAGCTTTATAGCTTCATAGTATTGATTGTTTGGATTCTCTAGGCGAGTATTCCGGTATATGTATATACTTGGGGAAACTCGATAAAATTTTATCCAGAATTTGTCTGGATAATTAGATTTGTTTGAATTGGTTGTTTTGGTTGTTAGCATAGGTTTGATATATGCTTGTGTTTAAAAATAAAATTTAATGAGATTATTAAATTACCTTTGTTTTAAATTTTGAGGACGAAATTCTTTTAAGGGGGAAGGATTGTAACATCCCGGAATTTTTAACAATATCAATTTAATAATCTGTAGTTAAAATTAAATTGATATTGATAATCTGTTAATAATATTCAGATAAATTTAATAATCTTCTTCAATAAATATTTGAATTGGTTATTTTATCTTTTAAATAATAAATTGATTTCTGTTTACAATATAAATATATGGTTCATATTTTAATTAAATTGGATTTAGTTTTAAATTTAGAATAAATTTAACAAATTGGTATTGTTTTAACAAATTGGTTTTATGGCTTGATAAAAATATAATTTCTTGTAAAATGTTTTTAATTTAATAATAAAAGAGTTATAAAGTAATATTAAAATTGTACTGTCTTTCTAAAATAAGTTTGAATAGAATTTGTAATTTTTATTTCAAATTGAATTTTTATTTATAAATTAATTTGAAATTATTTGATTTTGAAATTTATTTTGAATTTAAATTCCCAAGTATGAATTTTTAATTGTTTAATTGACTTAATCTTTAATATGTATAAGTTAATTTGTAAATCGTTGTTGTTCTTATTTCTTTTGTAAATTCATAAACATGTTTTAAAATAAACTAACAACTTAAACTAAGTTTACATATACATTAATTTGTAATTAGTATTAACTATTTTAAGGATAACATGTGTTGCATTTTTAAAAGAGTAATTGACAAGTGTTGTTAAATTGACAAGTGTTAATTTTTGTTTTTATTTTTCTTTTATTACATTAAAATCTGAAATACATTAGTTTGCATCATTCATCCAAAATGCATTTTTCATTTCTTAAATCTAATGAAGATCAAAAATTCATTTTCATACTTGCAATCCAGATCTGCATACCTCAAAAATTCAAATACAGAAATCTGCATATTCAAAGTGTAACATCTGCATCTAAACATCCTCAAATACAAGCCTGCATACATATATCCACAATCAAAATTCTGCATATAACAATCCACAAAATCATCTGCATTTACAATCAAAGCAAAAACTTGCATACTCCCCTCATAAAAGATCAACAAATCTGCATTTCCTCTTCAATCTCAAATGAAGTCTGCAAAATCAAAAGGGAGCCTGCACTTTTGTTTTTCTGTATTCTATTTTAAAAACTGGGAAGGAAAGGCATTTGCATGCATATGGAAATTGGCTACAGCATCTCCTTCATCTGCATGCATTTGGAGAATCTTGCAACTGCATCATCTACATCTATTTTCTGCATACAAGTAACTAGAGTTTGGATCATGAGCAACAGTGAAAGTCAAGCCTGCTTTCCATGTTTTCTGCAAATTCAAAATACAACAGTGGTCTGTATTCATTAAGGTGAGTAACAATTTATTTTAAAAACTAAATTAAATGATATAATTGCTTAAATTTGTTGCTTGATAAGTATGATGGATATGTCTGTGTTTGTGTATGAGATGGAATGCCTGCATTTTTGAGTTTTCTGCATATTCAACTGAGCTCTGCATTTTTTCAAAAGTGAGTAACTTAAAGCTTTTTTTTTTAAATTTAAAAAGGAAGGTTGCATGTTAATGTTAGATATAATTTAGTAATTTTTTTTGTGTTGATAAAATCCTGGAATATGTTTGAGAATGCTTGTTGGATATGCTCTGCTGTGACTTTGAATTCATCTTCCTATTTAAAGGAATCCACAAAATCTGTTTAGAATTTGGTTAGTATCTGTCTTAAAGTAATTATAATTTGTTTGCTTATTTAGATTAGAATCAAAATATTTATTTTGGTAAATGTTTGTTCTGCCTGGAGTTAACTAAACTTAAGTAAGAATGTGTTTTTATTTTCTTAAGTTAAGATTTAATTTTTTTTTTAGGTGAGTTAAACACAGGGTGTTATCTCTGTAACATATGCAATTCCATTATATGTTGATCTCGATCAAAATCAAGCCTATTAATATTTAAATCCAGATTCATAAACCTAATATATTGACAGAAACATGAAATTTAAATCAAGTATTAATATTTATAAGTGTTTGTTTCATTTACTGTCTGGTCTAGAACAATAATATGAATTGGCCAAATTCATACAATCTGTAGTTTAAGGTAACTCAAATTTCTTTTGAGTTATTAAGTATGGATTATAGATACTTGGAAAAAAAATCTGTGAAGTAATTAAAATTGACTAGATTGATTGCAGTTTTGATTTTTTTTTTAAAATTTAACCCTAGTTTTGAATAAGGGATAAAGCTTGGGTCAGTTTGAGATAGAGGAGTGATCGAGTGTTCTTGTTTTTGGTGTATGAGTAGTTGGTGTGTAGAGGAGTGCGAGGCCGGAGAGGTGGAGATCAAGATGGTCGGAGGTGAGAATGGCGGCCGTTGACAGGTTTCGAGTTGAAACCTGTAAATATTTTCCAGGTTTGTGAATTTGGGGGTGTTTCAGGGGAGATAAGGGGAAAAGGGAGGTTGGCTCGAAGTAAGTAGTAAAGGAACCCGAAGCAGTAGCATGTGGAACTCGAAGTAAACTTAGAGGTTTCTCGGGTTAGCCTGTAGTTTACAGTTTACACATTTAAAACTGTGTTTTGTTTAAAAATTTGGGTTTTAAACTCTTTTAAAATCTGGGTTTGTCAAAATTTAAAATCTGTAGTTATGAGTTTAAATAAGGTTTAGGTTTAAACTTAATTTTTAACTTAATTCAAGTTTGAATTACCTTGAATTTAAATTCCAGGTTTGAGTTGAAATCTGTTTTTTTCTGATTTCTGCAAATCTGGATTTAAACCTTTTTAAATCTGCAGTTATGGTTTTGAGTAAAATTTAAGTTCAAATTTAAATGTAAATTTAAAATTCTCATTTGAATTTAAATTCCAGTTTTTAAAACAGAAACTTAAGTTTAAAAATTTAACTTTATTAACTATATCATGTTGATAAGATAGTTTAAACTTTTTAATAATAAGATTATAAAAATATGTATAGAGTGGAAGTTAATTTAAAATCTGGGAATTCAAAGGTTTAATTTGAATTTCAGGTTTTAATTTTTAAAGAAGATTTAAAATTTGAAGTTTCAAATTAAAATGAAAATTTAAATTTATTGAAAGTTTTGAAATGACTTTAACTTTAAAAATTTCCATAGCATTTGTTTGATTTGCAATTTAAAAAGTTTTAAATTATTTAAAACTTTGATAAGTTATAAACATGAATTTAAATTGAAACTTAAAGGTGATTTCATAAGTACTTTGTTTAAATTAAATTGTTTTAAACATAATTAAGTTATGTTTTACTTTGGAAATTTGATTAAGATTTATGTTTTAAAATTAATTAATAAGGTAATTAAGATTTAATAATTAATTTAATTAATTATTTAAATTTGGAATTATAATTGATTAATGATTAATTAATTTTAAGTTAAGATCATTAATTAAGTTATTAATTAATGATAAATGAATATTAGTTATGTAGTTAAGTTTTTATTTGTAATTAATTTAATAATTAACTTTAATTAATAAATGATTAAAGATAATTTAAATTGTAATTAATTTAAGTTGATTACCTTATAAAATAATTTTGAGGATGGTTAATGAAGGCCATTAACCAGGATTATTTAATAATGAATTAATGTAGTTAATTTTTATAATCAATTAGATTAATTAATTTAATAATAATCAATTATGAATGGGTTGAGTAATTACTTGATAAAGTAATTAAGGAATTAATTACTTAATGTAATTAATTTAATTTAATGAGATTGTTTATTTTAATTAATTAAGTTTAATTAATTATAAACACTTGAGTTTTATAAATAATTACTTTATGTAATTAATGATTGGAAATTACTCAGTTGAGTAATTGTTTAATAATTATAGATTGTAATTAAGTGGTGATGATTAAGTATGGAGTAATTTGGTTTAATTATTTGGTAATTAATCAAGGGATTAATTAAGTAATTAATTAAAGGATAATTAATTTATTTAATATAGTAATTAAGTTAGTTAATTTCTAGATGTGATTAATCTATGATGATGATTAATAAGTTAATTACTTAAGGTAATTAATAATTAACGATCATTAATTAATTTAATTAATGATGTGATTAAAAATGATTAATTAATCAATAATAGGTAATTAATTAATGTAATTAATTAAGGATTAGGATAATTAATTATGATTAATTAATTAATTGAAGTAATTAAAGGTTAATTACTGTTTAGTTGGTTAATTAATTCGTGAAATTAATTAAGGATAATTACATGAATGTAATTAAGGTAATTAATCAAGAGTGATTAATTAAAGTAATTTATGATTGATTAATTGATTGTAATCAATTAAATGATTGGATAAGCAAGGTTTATATAGATGAAGTAATTAATTTAATTTATTTTAAATTAATTATAGATGATGTAATTAATTTTGTTCAGTTTAAATTAATTAGAAATAGAGATAGTTAATTTAATTCATTTTAAATTAATTATAGAATAATGAGTAAATCATTGCTTATGGATGAATGGTTGAACTTGATTGTCTTGGATGCTTTAGGATCCCAGTAATGAGATAAATAATATTGTGTGGTATGGATGTTGATTGTATGGTGATGATAACATAGGTTATCTATTGTGATGATGATATATAGTATATCTATATGATATTGATGATGTGAATTACCTGTTATTTGATAATGTTGATTATCAGTTATGATTTATGAGTTATCTATCTGTGTGTATATAGATATTGTAATTTAATTGTTTTAAACCTTTAAAACAACTTGGACCTTAAAAGACACGCTTTGGTTTTCGATGAGACCGGGATCGGGTTTCCATATTTGGATATCTGAAAACCACATCGATTCCAAATAACGTTAGGTCATAAATCTAAGTGGAGCAAGTGAAGACTCGAGGTGTAAAGACTATGAGTCAGTATAACTCTGTGGGTGATTCCGTAATGAGTTGACGGAATTAGTCCTTATAGATTCGAGATGGTGGTTTAGAGTGCAAGGGTTATTGTCGTTAACTCTGAGGGTGATTCCAAAACGAGTGTAACGAGATAATGCCTTCGGTTTCGTTCGAACCCGGAACGAACTTGTATGGATCGAATGCTTTCAGAACATCGTCAGGTGGACGATGAGCATTCTAAGTGATATATCCTATAAAGATAATCGTAGCCTCAAGCCTCATCAACAGGGAATGGCTAAAACAGGGGAGGTGCAGCAAGGCTTCGTGGGTCGCACCCACTGGAGAGCAAGATTTACCCCTGTCTAGATGTCCCTTTATATTTCGGCTGTGTGGGGCGATTACTAGCTAGAATCGCCGGGGTTGTCTTGTTCGGGAATGTTCAGTAAGGAATGGTCTCGGTCTTGTGTTGCAGGGGAGTTTGGGTGGCTCCTCGGTACGGTGATCTAGGCCACGTACTGTGACGGACGGTACCCCAGTAGCCCTGCCATTGTATGGAATCCAAAATCCAATAAGTGCCAACGGTTTTGATTGTATTACCCACTTTTGTGGCTAGTAGCTGGAATTTAATAGATGTAACAATTTCTGCTATTTCATATTTATTTGAAAACCCTAGACACTATTATAATATCATCGGATTTCCTATCAAATGTTTTGGTTAGCGTAAGGTAAAAACTTTTCCATGTTTATGTGTGGGAAGTCTTACGTGATACCTTTCTTTTCAAAAGCTTTTTGAAAGTTAAGCAACTTTAACCTGTTACTCACACGAGACCCATGTCTGACCCG
This sequence comes from Allium cepa, assembly GCA_030765085.1. Lineage (NCBI taxonomy): Eukaryota > Viridiplantae > Streptophyta > Magnoliopsida > Asparagales > Amaryllidaceae > Allium > Allium cepa. Next base: position 80,329,485 of record CM060946.1, read on the forward strand.
GAGTTTATTTTTGTTTTTCATTAACTCTTGGGTACTCAAATTTTTATGAGTAGTCAAGGGTGATTCAGGTTAGGATTCGGATTAGCTTTGACGAATTGTGGAGGATCAATGGAGCAGGAGGCTTCTGCGTGTAGATATATATAGAGTTTTCCGCTGTGTGTTCTCTGAGTTGTTGTCTTTGTGATGTATTGAGATGTATAACTAGACAGGTGTTTATAACTGTCTAGTATGTTTTGAATATCTGTGTACTCTGATAATGGTTGTAAACTATGTAATATTTATGTTATTAATATAATTTATTCGTTCCGCTGTGTAAGATTCTTGTGTTATTTCTTTCTTCTCTTCTTTTTCTTCTATTCTCTATCCCTTTCTTTCTTATTAACGATGCAACTTCTGGGAGTCTGGAAGTTGGGTCGTTACAAACATACTGCAAAAATAAAACTTGACGAGTAGATAATCTCCAGCGATTTCAATCTCCAGAAAGTGGAAATCCAAATCTGTGAATAACTCAGGCTGAGCCGAGCGTAAATAAAAAAATACAAACACTCGAGTCAGGACATACATACTTATACAATGTAAACCAACTCAAGTGAACTGTAGTAAAGGTACAAGTAACTTAGAAGATGCTTGGGACTGCCCATCCTCTAAGGATCCGTTAAACTATTTACTATGTAGTAATATACGCTATATACAGTAGTGTCTAATTAGTAAAGTATAATCATATAGAAAATAGCGTTAAGGGGATAGTGAACCTTAACGCGGTCGGATCTTTAAAACCAAAATCGTAGTGGGCTCGATATAAGGATATGACACGGCACGCGAGGCAATGCCAGGGTGGATACACCGTTAGCACTCCCTGACCGGTGGTGACGGCAAGCCAGCAGCTTCCGCCCACCTCGAACAATACCCCCGAATCAAAGTGGCGCCACGTATCGAATCACAAAAGTAATAGAATGGTTTCTGATGGAGCATGGTCGATGAAAGGGTGCGACCCTTTGTGTAGCCCGGTATAGCTTCTGTTTTAGTCATATATGCCAACTCACGGGAGTTGGGTCCACGTAATATACCTCGAGAACGTCGCCACCATCCTACTTAATTCTGGAATCTCCACCGCGTACACAGTTGTTAAAGTGGTTTTCGGTATTGGCCGGCTATAAGACAATATCCGATCCGGTCTCTTTAACAACCAATCGTTATTATAACCCGTAGTTATAACTTTAAAACAATATTATATACTTCAAACTAAAATATCATTTCGACCCAAATCTTTATCAAAATAAAGATTAAATCATTTCCAAACCATTTCAATATATCATCATACCATATCTTTCAATTCAAATATGTATCAAAATAAATATCGTTTCGAATCATTTTAATATATCAAGACATCATATCTTTTCGAAACCACATTTTTATCATTTTAATATATCAAAATATCATATCTTTCGAAACCACATTTCAATCATTTTAATATATCAAAATATCATATTCTTTTGAACCACATTTCAATCATTTTAATATATCAAAATATCATATCTTTCGAAACCACATTTCAATCATTTTAATATATCAAATAGTTATATTTCAAAACAAATTACTTCATTATTAAATCATCAAAATGAAGTTATTACATTTAATAATTAAATTATTAAATTCCAAAAATTTAAACTTTTCAATGTTCATTTATGCACTTAAATTTATTAAAACAATGAAAATTCAAGTTTCGTAGCATTTAGAAAATGCTATAGAAAGTTACATTCAAAAACAATTAAATTTAACAAAAGACAGTATTAAAATGCTGTTACTTAACTTCAAATATTCAATAGAATTTCACAAACACTTATATTTTTATTTAAATCATTTTTAACTTGTAAAATCATACATTTTCACATTTATAAGCATCATTTAATTTTCCTTAAATTCATGATTTTATAAAGTTAAGTTTCCTTCCAAAAATCAATATTTATTAATAATTCACTTATTAAATTTCAACATTCAAATTTAAATTCATTACATTAAATTTCAACTTAACACTTAAGTTTAAAATTTCAAATATAACTTAATTCCATTTTATTTAACTTAACTTAAAATTTCACTTTTAAACCAAATTCATAAATTCCAATTTAAGTTATATTTCAAAATTCAACTCAATATTCTCTCATTAACATTTTAACTTTATTCAAAAATCATTAATATGTTATACCAATCATTTTAAATTAATTTAAAATTCAAAATATCATAAATTTATCATATTTCAAAGTTAATTTAAATTCCATTAAAAATTAAATCAAAATTTCCAAAATAACTTACATGTAGATTTTCTAACTTTTCCATAATTTATTTAACTTATAGATTTCCAAAAAATCAATAATACTTTACAAAAATTATATTTTTATTTAATTTTAAATCAAAATATTATAATAATTAAATTTCTAAAATATATTAAATTTTTTAGAAAACATATTTTAACTACGGGCCTGTATATAATTTTTTACGCTAGGTAAAGTGATACGGGTAATATATCATTTCAACCCGTAATTTACAAAGAAAAATCCGGGTTTTATCATTTCAAACCTGCAGTCCCAAGTAAATAAAATAAGTTGAAAATCGTTCAGGCCTATCATTTCAGCCCATAACGATTTTCCCTATTCTAAAGTCCGTTCGGGTATGTATCATTTCAACCCATAGTGATTCTAATCTAAAGGGAACTTACAGTGTGATAAACTGATAAAAATAGCAGAACAACATAATATAACAGCAACAGATGTTATAACAGGTGTCTAAGCATGGGTGAACATCATAAAATCATAATATAGCAGTTGTAACATGATAATGCATTTTACAGATTCAAAAGGGGTCAATTTACTAGTTATATATGTACATACTGTCTGGTGAGAATAACTCACTTGTTTGAGCTGGAGATTGCGATACAAATGACCCAAAATAAGATCTTCAAAAACACGATGGCACGACAAAGGTTTGATATTGAGAGAGCCAAAGATAATTTCCTTATTCAAATATTTAAACAAACAATACAACATATAAGTTACAAAACAATGTAACACTTGAACAACACTAGAAATCAATGTCCAGAACAAAGTCAAATGCTTTGCACTTGTTCTCAACTTCACATGGATCAGTTATGGATGGGTTAAGGTCAGCTATGCCATGGATTAAGGTCTGGTTTGGGTGCAAAGTGGTTGGCCTACATGGGTTTAAAGGATATGAAGATATAGGTGCAACACTTTACAAAACAAAGCAAATATCATCACATCTTGGCTCCTATTGGGATCAGCCTCATGCTCTATGGTTATGGCCTGATTTTCAAAGGGTGGTGGGTGATGTGGCAGAGGGTGGAGGTCAGGTCAGAGGTGGTGGTGGTGGAGGTAGTGGCGGCTAATGGTGGTAGAAGGAGGAGATGACAATTCTAGGCCATAAGTGATAGTTTGTGATTGTTTTTTGGTGGATTTTGTGGTGGTCTTCACCTTGGATTGGCTTGGCCTGAAATGGAGAGGTAGTAGGATGGGAGATGGTCAGAGGAAGGGGGTGGTGGAGGTCAGGTCAGATCTGGTTAAGGAGGAGCCAAGCTATGAAGGTGAGAACAAGTACAAAATTCAAATAGAAAAGTAGAAAAACAAAGGAAGAAGAAGATGAAATGGAAGCCATTACCTTCAATACTTCTAGCCGTGAGTTTTATGATGGAAAGTGAGAAGTTTATCATGTTAATAGGAAGGAAAATACATGGCTATTCAATAGAAAAATAAAAAAAACGGTCAAAGAGTAAATGAGGAAACGGTAAAAGAAACGACTTAGGAGGTGAAACGACTTTACGTTTCAAAAGTTTTAAAACCTTTCAAACTTCCTTAATTTTGTTTATATAACTTGATATTTCTGGAAATAATAATAATCCCAGATAAAATTTCAAAAATTTATCAAAATATAAAAATATATATAATATTTATTAATTATATAAAGTTAAATTAAGGAAAATAGCTAAAAATAGTAAACTAGTCTAGAAAATTTGAAATTACATGAAATAAATTTTATAAAATTCATTTGAGCTTGTAATATATTTTTAAACATAAATAATAATATAAAATAAAAGTACATTCACAAAAAAAAATTAAATTTAAATATAATTTTAATGAAGAAAATAGTAAAAAATAAGAAAACAACCTTTAAAAAAAATCAACACAGTAAACTTTGGAAAAATTATAACATCACTTTAAAAAAATATTAAAATACAAAATATACTTAAAATAACCCATTAAAACATAAGAAAAAATAATCAAATTTAAAGAAAATAGAAAAAGATTTAAAGAAATTTCTTAAAAATCCAAAGCAATGTCCAGAAATTACAAATAAATCACCATTGACTTTGAAAAATTGTTTACTTCATTTTAAAATTATTATAATAAAAAAATATATATACAATAACATATTAAAATAAATATGACAAAGAATTTTTTTAATTTATAATAGACAAAATTGTTAAATAAATCAAATTACACTCAAAATTGAAATGTACATAACTTTTACAGTTTAACTCCGTTCTCAACGAAACAAAAAGCAGTGTTCAAGTTATTACATCTATTTTCATAATAAAAGATAAAATTTAAGATTTAAAATAATTTAAATTTTAAGTTTAAAAAGTCACAGTTTGAACAGTTTGAGTAGAAATTCACTTTTTATGTAAAATGTCCAATTTATACCATTTTGAACTATAGATCACTTAATAGTCAGCATTTATAGATAAAATGTCTGAAATAAAAATAAATTTAAAATAATTAAAATAAAAATAAAGTCAAATTTAAAATATATAGGAAAAAATCTAGGGTTGTTACATCGGATGTCATAAACAACAACAGTGTCATGGATCTAGAATGCGACTCCACGGTCAGGCCTCCAGGATGGATACTAGCCAATTTGGTTCACTCTTTAAACATAAAGGGATTTGGATAAAGGTAGGCTGGCACATAATATATACACACTATGTGGCTAATAAGTAGCCTCCATAAATACTCAACATAGCGAGTAACACACACAATATACCCCCATATGATTGTCATCCATGAGCAAAGAAAAATTGAATAAATAACACTGCGGCATCCTATACCACCGAGTCTCTCTAGTCTATTCATTTAGAGCTCACATACAACACTCGTCCTTTAATATTCTACATAACGAGTCCAAAGAATAACCGGAAAAGAATTACCGAAAATCTCATACCAGATGGTATCACTAAACTATCTATTCTAATTTCTCATCGCACGGAATAAGTATCAATAAATAAATAGAAAAGATATCATCACTGTATTATATTAAAATTATCCACTAAAACAATATAAACTGTGAATCATTTGTATCATTGGAATCAATATAAAAAAGATAGGAACTCAAAAATCGAAAACTAATAAAATAGATTATTGAAATAAACATGGTAATCAAATCAATACTTAATAAAACTCAAAACATATAATTATATATCAAAATAAGTATTAAGAGATGAATACAAACACATATCCCAGAATAATTAAATATTTCATATAAAAATTATTTCTTATATTCCAAATCATTATGTTTTAAAGGTTAAGTGATAAAGCTATGAAATAGTTCATTCGAAATTAAGGTATATATAACTAAATCTATTCTTAATAAAACCATTAACATGATTTTTATCACATAACATAATATAATTATTCATAAGTGAAACATGAATGGCTACACATAATTTAACAAGAAATAAACTTGATGACAACTTATTGTTTACAGTAAATAATTTCTAAATCGTTTATATAATAAGTAGTTGTTAAATATTTATTCTTAATAAATTCTTTAAAACTTGAATTATATATTAAACTTTATACAATGTGCTTTAATGGTTATAAAAATACGAATTTGGAAAACATTTCATGATTTTTTTTGCATTTAGATAATACCACTAGATTCACTTTGTTAGGTAAAACTTCAAATTATTTTACATCTATATATTATTAATATATATATATAAGTATATGTATAATTAATTTAGTTTGTATAAATGAGAATATAGATGTAAACACTTATATATATATATGTGTGTGTGTGTGTGTGTGCGTGCGTGTGCGCTGTAAATGCAGGTACACTACTTCTACACTAATGCACTCTCCAAGAAATCAAAAACAATTGAAATCAGGTGTACCACAAAATGCAGCAACCTCAAAGTCTTCCATACGAAAAAGGCAACTAAATTTAATTCATTATAATGAAGACAGGTAACCTGGCATGAATACCAATGTAATAAACAAAGATGTTCAAGTATTTGAGTAAACAACGATGTACATACATACATACACACACACACAGATATATATATATATATATATATATATATATATATATATATATAACTGATTTTATATTCCAAAACACATATAATTCTAAAATTTAGTTTAAATAGTTAATGTTTTCTCATGTATATAAATATTTATAGGCTATGCTAATGAAAACATAAAGTTCAACAAAGATCAGTAACAAATGAAATACTTATTAAAATCCTTTAAAATGATAACAATAACTTCACTTAGAATTTGCAACTACATACATACACAGGTAGTGATATTGCTGATAATGGTTGTATAGTAAATGATTATAGTAACACGATTGATTTACTAAGACTAATGCTAATGAAGCCTATATGACAACAAAACGATTGGTTATTCAAAGCTTATAAATTGGTTCGCATATACTTAGTTAACAAACGACCTTACAAACTCTCAGGCATAGTTTTCATGACCATGTCTTGCCTCGAACCGTGTTGATTGAAGGTTTAAGGTTTTGATGGTTCAACCAGTCGAACCGTCGAAACCATGATTTATTTTTTTGAAAAATTTGCTCATTTAACTACATACTATACACAAAAATATTGAAATAATAATGCTATGTGCACAAGCTGAAAATGGTCCTCAAGATCTGCAATAGAAGTTGTGTGTTGTTGTAGTGCACAACTATAACTTTGTATATAGTAGAGTAGTGCACAAGGATAGAAGTTTAATGATGACAAACTTGACGAATCTTACAGTGGTATTAGAGGAGTTTGCAACAGTGAAGAACAAAGTGATGAAGTTAGTGGTTTAGATTTTGGAACGATTATGATTTTTGAAATATATATTTCCTTATTTTCTTTAAAGCGATGCAAAAGATGAAAATGAGAGAGAATTATACGATGAGAAAGTAGAAAAAAAAATAAAAGAACCGTGGTTCAACCAGGTAAAATTAACGGTTGGACCATTGGTTAGAATTTCCGACCAAGGTTCATGGATGAATGAGGTGCGATTGAATTTCGGACCATGGTGGTCCAAGGTTTAGGGTTATTCGAGGTCGGACCGAGATAGGATTGGGTCATGAAAACACTGCTCTCAGGCAATAGTCACCTAGGCAGCTACTATTGGCAGTTCTAAATTATAAAACCTATCAAACCGTTGTACTGGTAACTTGTAACCTCAAACTCTCTGTAAACACCGATAAAACTATAAAGTGGATGTAGATCAGAGATTTTCTAACCACCATAAAAATCTTGTGTCTCCTATCTTATTTTTGGCTAATTTCTCTGGTATCTGCTAGATCTAAGTCCCATAAGTTTTCTATAACCTATCTTTCGATGTTGATACATTTTCGGCGTAAATAATGTGGGTTTCACATAGCCAAATGGCGTGACATTATTATGCCTTAAGTATTTTTATTAAATATCATTCAAAATTTATTTATAAAAGTAGGTCATACATTTGCATTGTTGTCCCTCTATTCTATAAGGGTATTCGGTCTCTTTCGTTTCATGCTTTATATTCATATGAAGTTGACTTTTTCTCTAGGGCTTTTTGAAAAGATTATGATCCACCATCTCTTGTAATGTTCGGTCCCGCCTATGTAATGGGTCAAAACTACACTTCATCGTCTCTGAAGAAAGGAATCTGGTAGAGTTGAACCCTACCTCCGGGAATATGAAGTTTATGCTCCGCTGTCTAATTACTTCATTTTTCACAATTTTCATGCACATCTGTAATAAACCAAACTTTTAAGTAGAAATTAATTAAAGATAATAATAGTAATCTAATTAGTTAAAATGGAATTTGGAGATTATGTGATAAATTGGCTTTTGAAAGAGTTTAGTAAAAGGATGTAAATCGTGAAAATGATATTTAGAATAAAATTGTATAATTGAAGCATGATATTGTAGTGATTTTGGAATTTAATTTGTATTTATTTAAATAGATTTGTATTTAGTACATAAACAAAAGAAAATACAAATATCTATATTTTCATTTGCTTGGCCCAAACACTATAAACCCAAGCACAAAAAAAATTCTTTTTTAGAATTTTCATTCTCTTGATTCTTCTTTTCTCTTCATTTTAATTCACGTATACACTTCACAAAAAGAAAAGGAGAGATATCTTTCTTCACCTTATGACTCACGCAAGTTAGATTTACCATTTTCTACCATCTTCCTCATGCCATCAAAACAAACTGTTCTTCACTTCTAAAATAAAATAAAATCAAAATTAAATCCTAAAAATTCCTAAATTTAAACGCAACTGTTTCGACACTGTTATACAACAAATGAAGTTATTATTAGATAACTTTCGGAGCATTCAAGCGTACGTGTTCAGGAGCAGAGAAGAAGGAGTGGACGCGAGCTACAGGTGAGTGATCTTCACTCACTTAACCTATGTTTTAATCACTTAAGTCTTAATACGGATTATTGGCACTGTCTTAGAATAAAGTACATACATTTCTGTTTAAATCAAACACCGAATTATATCAAAAGCTTGAATTGTCTATGCGTTCGTCTGCTACCCAATCACTACAGTTAATAACCATCTTAATCCTTTGTATACATACAATCAATCCAAAAATTTTAAAATCAAAGCTTGAGTGGAATGAATTATTGAAATGAAGGTGTAAATCTCACACATGCATAGACTAGGATTGAACAAAATGAGACATGGGATGTGATCGATGGTAACAGGCGTTCCATTTCGCCTTGAACCACTCCGGTGGCAAACTCTGGCAAGTGGAGTTTCGTTCTCCTGTTCTTGCGCATGAGCGAGTCTTCAGGTTTGAGTGAGTGTGCATATATCCGTGTATATACATATAGGTACCCGCTGCTGTTTTATTTATATTAGTTTGAACTTAACTTCTTCAATCTTTGTTAGCATATGGACGTGTGTATATAGGTTTGAGCTAGTTTGTATATACATATTTTTATGGGCCCAATAAAACTCACAGCAATATAAAGATGACTACATAATATATCTCATATATACAGACTTATCAATAATCTTATGCCATGCTCTGTTAATGCCATGTTTCAAGTCTCCAACTTTATATTGCTATGAGTTCCCATATCTCAATCTTTTGTTTAATCAATTATTGCTAAATCTATGGGAATATATGTGTGTGTGTGTGTAAGCATTTTGAATGTGTGTATGCCTGCATATTTTCGCGTCCTAAATATACTGCTGTTTTGGTTCTTAAGTAATGGGTTTTATAATGCTGAGTGCTACTGTATTTGTTTTTTTCTAGTGCAACTATTAAACCACAGAGCTGGAGCTAATTTATATCTTGCTTAGCCTGTTGTATTAGTAAGGAGCATGTTTGCAAGTTTAAACTAACAACTAAGTAACCTAAAATATACAATTGGAAAAAGTATGTGTGTATGTACGTGACACGTGTGTGTACACATATATATGTTTACATTTAGATTGAACTATATCAAATTTATACTCAAACTGTAATACATGTTTACTAAATACTAAATTTATAAAAAGGTATGAATAAGCTTAATGGAATTGTTCAAATAGTTTTGATTGTCATGTTATATGGTGTGAGTTCTTTTAAAATGTAAATGTAAAAATTAAGTTTTGGAAATGTCTTTATTTGATTAGGAAAAAATTATAAATTTAGTTCGTATGTTTTACTTTTATTTTGTGTAGCCTGAAATTTCTTTCTATCATCTCTGTTTGCCATTACATATATAAATTGAACAGTCTTGTGTTCTATTGCTTTTAGTGAGCGTCTATATTTCCTCACATTCGTTCCTTGCTGTTGTGTAATATTTCCATATGAATCTTGTTTGGATACTTGACTTTGGTTGATGAGAAGTGTCCATGCATTTTGCCTTGGTATATTAACTATTTTGGTATTTCAAAATTGTTCTTATATTATAACCGGTTCGTTCTTGTTTAAACGAATACTCTTGGGTATAAACCTTTTGAAATTATAATTTAAACTTTAATTAATTAATCAAGTGAATTTTATAAAATTATATGCTGTGAATAATTTATTATTATATAATGATTTGTTGATTTTTATAATCCATCCTTATATTAATTTTCTGATAATGTTTTTGTGCTCGTGGAATAATGACGATATGAGCGATTCATCGTTGACATTGTTATAGTTTTTGATTTATAATGATATGGTGATGACACCCTTTCTGTTATTTTATCGATGTATATTCTGTGTGATGGGGAATTAGAATAAACGGTTTAGTGATACCGTTTGGTATTAGACTTTTGGTAACACTTTTTCGGTTATTCTTAGGACTCGTTTTATAGAATAAAGAGGGCGAGTGTGGATGTGTGAACACTGAATAAATGGACTAGTAACACACGGTGGCATAGGATACCGTTGTGCAATTTATTTAATTATTCCTTTGCTCGTGGATGACACTCGACATAGGATATGTTGTGTGTGACTCGTTGTGGTGAGTATTGATGGAGGCTACTTGTTTGGTACATGGTTTGTATACATCATATGTCTATCTACCTTTGTCCGGCTCCCTTTATGTTTCGAAAATGAACTGGATTAGCCAATGTCCACCCAGACAGCCTGATCGTGAGGTCGTGCTCCAAATCTGCGACACGGTTGTTGTTTATAGTATTCGATGTGCATTATGAGATTGGTAGTTGGTTGCCCCTCATGTCGCATAGGCCAACTGTTAGTTGCCAGAGAGGCACATGCCGGTAGTCGTGGCCGAATAGGCTACGCATTGTCGAGCCTGTGGTGGATCATTGTCACGATACTGAGAGGGGAGAGGTAATGGTAACCGATGACTGTAGGAGTCATGTCGTATGGACCAAATGCGGCTCCTAGAGCAAGCAGATGTGCTGTCAATCCCTCGTCTGGTTTCGGTGAATGTGGTGTATGTGTATGTATTATGGGTAGTAGACATACATATATTATGTATATATTATATTATATCTGAGACTGTGTCCAGAGTATGACCAGCCCCGTATCCTTCTCAGGCAGATGATCTACTTATTATTGATTTGTTGTGTCTATCTTTTAGGACCTTTAAGTCAAGAGTTTCGCCCCTTTAAGGGTCGTGGGTCGAGATATATGATTTTCCACATTTCAGCATTGTTATGAGTTGGGTTAAGTATTTCTTATTGATTTTATTGAGTTGATATTGATATTTTATAACATGAGATTGAAAGAGATGGTGGACATTGCCTCGTTACTGTCCGACTTCACTGGAGGATGTTTTGTTACTGATTATTTTGAATTTGATGTTGATTTTTGGATATTTATGATTTACCCATTTGTATTGACTATGTGATTTTTGATTCGATGTATTTCTAAACGAGTAATGACATCTTTTAAGGCCAAATCAGATTACATTACATGGATTTGGTATATTTAGGCGAATGTTTATATATATACTTTGATATGTCGTTAGGTGTTTTGATTGTCTTTAGTAGCGATATCATATTATTCTTCTTCATTTATACTATATCATCTTTTTATGACCCTCGATTAGACATAGTCTGACCCATTTGTTATTTTATAATAATCGGGTCAGTCCAAGACATTTCAGGTACAGGGACAACATGACCAGCTTGTGTTTTATTAGGCTTAGAGGAGTATTGTTATTAGGAATTATTATAGGATATTTTTTCACTATATGTGTGTATATGTATATATAATTCACATTGAATTGTATTGAATTCTTATAACATTATTGTGTGCATATATACACATACATGCATACATACATATATATGTTATTACTGCGATTGACTCTATGTTCTTTGTGATATACTATATATTATGTATTGCTTTGTCCTGGAGACACACATGTATATTTCTTTGTACCGATATTGTGTATATATAGATTAGATGTTTAATTTATATCTTAATACGTACTAGTGTTAGTCACAAGGAGTATTGACGTATGTATCCCGTATAGCCTCATTCTCCGTATTATTTGATAGTATTACTTTGTAATACTCTTGGATAGTATAGGTATTGAGGTGGGGTGTTACAGAATTTTTTTACGGTATGGGACTTATTATTCTTATTCTAACTAAGGGTTGTTACAACATCTCTCTCTAGATATCTAGTAGGAAGATATGCTATGATGTTCATGGAGGAATCCAAAACTATGCCCTAGAGCGTGGTTTATACCCTTCCTCCTTAAGGACTTGCTTCCGTCTAGGGATTAAAGTCTATAATTTATGGCACTCTCACTGGAGTGACCTTAGGTTTTAGCCCAAAGCATACTGGTATAGTTAGATCTTTGGTTCTCGATTCACCGTATTACACGGTTTCTTCGGTAACAAGATAGATCCATTCAGGAGTCCTCGTAAGCTATGAACTTGGAAACATATCCTGTCTTCTAGATTGTTTCCATTCTCTAATCCTATTACCCATCTTTTGCATATCCTTATCCTAAGGCTTTTCGTCTCCGGCCATGTTGACATTTATCAGTCCTGCCTCGATATCAGGATCCTCCAATAGCATAAACATGTAGGTCCGATAGTATAAGTCCTCCAAGTTGGCAGTTGGATTTCTTATGTTACCTGTATAACTCCATTTTCCTATTAATTCTTTAAGTAGTAACTATAGGGACAATCCATTTATTAAGTGGATGAATGTGGCTTCTATAGCACTAAACTGTGCAAGGTTGTTCTATAAGTATTATCTATCCTTTTGCTTGATATCCAAGTGTTAACAAATTAATGCTCTAAATGACTAAACCAAATAGTCTCTAAGTATGACATCAATAGAGGAAAGTAAAACCATCCTCTCCCTTCATAGCTCTAACTGCTTCCATACGAAAAATGTTGCACCTCAAATTTGTTCAAGGGTTGGTTTTTCCAACGTATTGTTCCATTACTAGTGTCTTCGAAATTTAGGGGTTGACTTCACATCCGATGTTCGGAGTGAACTGACTATGGCTCATCTTGTCAAGCACTGGCCTCCTGCTCTGCTCGCCAAACAGTTGACGCATTAGCCTAGTGACTCGCTCCTTTACTATTGGAAGGTTTTTTTAGGTTATTTGGTAGGCCAAGTCATGTCCCTCGTGTAATGGATCCACCACCTATGTACCAGTCAGTATGAACTTAAGCGATCTCATTTCGGTAGCTAAGTGTATGGTTCAAACACCAGCATTGACTTCTTGTGGGACATCCTCCCTTGGTCCAGCATGGGATATACCATTAGTCTGGAATTGATTAGTTTTGCACCAGACTAATTTGGTTCAATCCCTAGCCGATTCAGTTTGTGGAAATCCAGACTTCCATTGCTTCTTCCTACAATAGATGTTTCCTAGCGATGGTTTGGAAATGGAATTCTAGACTCGATCTCTCTGGACCTGCATTGGTGCTGCTTGTCTATGAATCTAAGGAATGCTCTATTATTTTCAAATAGTTAGCTAGGATAGAAGCTACCATATTTTTCATTATCATCTGTAGTAGCTACCAGACTCTTCTTTAGTAACTGTACGGGGCTGCCTTCTTGATGCAACACATTCCAGCCTCATGAACTTTGTCGGCTCATAGACGAACTCCTCTAATGTGGTTGGTTTACCTCTTATCAATCTCTTAGTAAACTTCATTTATAGGATGCATTCCTCTATACACTTCACCAAGGTGAACCTTTCATCCGTGTTTTGAATTCCAACGGTTGTGACATTAAATTGAAATAGGTAATGTCGTAGCGGCTCATCTTCCCTTTGCTTTACATCAGATGATGAGAATCCATCTTTTGGTTGTTTAATATACACCTGGAATTGACTAATAAACCGCCTCTTTAACATCGCACAAGAATGAATTGGCCATAGGAATCAACCACAAAACCATATAGTAGCTAAATCCGACAAGAAAAGAGGAAAGCACTTGCATATGGCTTCCTCTTTAACTCAGCTTACCAATATGTGCTTCATATACCGTTGTAAATGCACTACAAGATTAGTAAGTCCTTGATATGGCTCAATAGTTGGCATCTTGAAATTTATAGGGTCCCTGGTAGTTCTATCTCTAGGAAGAAGGTATTATTAAGCTAAGCTCTAATTCCTCACTCTACTTGTTTACGTTTAAACAAATTGTCTAATGATTCGAGCCATCCGATCCTTCAGTTTGGATGACTATCAATTATAGCTTGACCATTCCATTTGGGGGAAAGATTTCTTTTATCTTCCTTACAATGACTTAATCTTCAGTTATGAACATGGTTAATCCTCTTAGATTGCTTCTAGTGATCGTTTAATCCTATATTGACCACAAGTTCAATGAGGGAATAAGAAGAGTTTGCTGCAACTTCCCCTGGTTCGACATCATTCTATTTGGTTTGGCACCGAACCACTTCCTGAGTCTAACTTCGGCCTGAACTCTTGCTCATTTCATCCCTTCAACATTCCTTCTAGCTCTTGGACTTTTCTGATCGGATTCTTCATCATACTTGACCCCTTCATCTTTTGGATCCCATTAACTGGGATTGCCCTTGTGTTCAAGTGCTGTGGCCAATAATTTGTGGCTGCCTCAAGCGTTTCATGAGTAGGTATACCATTGTTTGATGTTGGGCAGCGAAACATTCGTTTAGCTTCGTTATAACTCTATCCAGGTTGCCTCTAGTAATTCATCTACTAGCACCAGAATGCTAGCTAAATATTCATCATGAATAATAGTGGTTTATTTGGGTGCGTTTGCATTCCCGACATTCCCGTTGGTAGCACCAACCTCATTCTTTGATCTTGAAAGCATGTTTAGAATCAGCTCTCGATAAAAGCACCAGAAATGTTTGCACAAAAAATGTACAAACACCTCTAATCAATTTGGTGTAGGGCTACGAATATGAGGTGTACACCACAGCCATTATATTTGTATTATGATTAATTTTCATAGAGCAGACATATAGGTTATGCTAAAATTAAATTGCAGTAAACTAAAGAACTCAAAGATTTATAGTGATTTGACCAGATTGTACATACATTCACTGTCCATTTTCATTGTTCTTTCCATAGATCTTAAATAAAATATCCGAGATACAAAATACAATGATATAAAGCTCAATAGAAAGTAAGATATAGCCCAAAGAATCCTGTTTGGCTATTCCTGGCCACCTATTCCTGTTTGGCTGTCTCTGTTAGGTAATTCCTGTTAGTCAATTCATGTTAGGTTGTTCCAGCTAGACTATTCCTGATTGGCAGTTCTTGTTAGGCTATTTTTGCTAGGCTTTCCTATTATTCAGTTCCTGCTTTGCAGTTTTGGTTAGGTTTTTCCCGTTAGACAGTTCCTACTAGGCTTTCCTGTTAGCCCATTCTTAGCTTTCTCTGTCTTATCCGCCAATAATGTTATTAGCTTGGCTCTCCCGAATTCTCCCTTTATTTTCGTTGGAAGCTTTGGATTTATAGTAGTGGAGAGGTATGGCATTCATTGTAGTAAATAAGGCAATTTCCATCTATAACTTGATCGTCTTGGATATTCCATATATACACGATATATTCAGAAGTTTCCATTTGCACTGAGATTTTTTTCCAAATATAACTTGATTGTTTCGATGATAGAGGCTTTGGTGTGTTCATCCGGTGGATTGATGTGGATGCCATGTTAACCAGGTTCGCACACACTCTCCTTTAGTTCGACATTCACTGGTTCAACCTTTGCAACATGCACCATACCTCTCCTGGAATATTTTTCCAACATATAACCTACCGAATAAGATTTCCTACTCGATGCCTTTCCAAACAGGATTTCCTGTTCGGTGCCTTGGGTGCCGAACAGGATTTCTTGGTCGACACTTAGACTACCAAACAGAGCATTTCCTCTTCTCAACTCCTTTGTTTCTCTCTACTCCTCCTGTCCTGCCTTCTCTCTTTCCCTTCTCTTCCTTACATTGAAAATGGTTAGGCACTCAATAGTTAGATTCCTTACTAGACTATTCCTCACGTTTCATAAAAATAATGTGTCTGTCAGGATTCAAACTCCTAACCTGTTCATTGGAAGCATGATCCTCAACCACTTGAGCTACACATGTTTTTGTGTCATAACTACTTCATTTTAAGTCAAAACAGAATGAAACTTGGACCTAGAGCTTAATATTATTTAGTAGAGTATTCCAATGCATATGATGTTCCATTTTTCTGAAGTAGGTAGTAGCACTCCAAGGTTAGGCCAAGTCGGTTAGGTGGTGGACAAATTTTAAGATGATGATATCTTCACGTCTGTGGCTCAAATTGAGATGGGGTTTCGACCTAGGTGCATGTGCTGACATTAGAAATATTTTACAAGTTCTTTGATAGTATTTTATGACTATGCCAAATTTGCCCCTAACGCTTCGTCTTACCTTTGTGATTACATGATGGCACTTTTATTATGCACCTTATGGCCATTTTTATACTCGTCGATGTCCTTTTATATCCACCATGCGTGGACAAAAATGCCCATAAAATACATACATACATACATACATATATAAATTACAAATATGTTCTCTCATAACTAATTCTAGGGCGGTGCTTACCCTATCTCTAACGAGTATATATGCACGTCCAGTTGGATCTGTATTTAATCGATGAGCCATATTTTTATAGCAAAGCTATTAAAAAATAATGGAAATAAAATCAATGTAATGATCGCCTACCATATCAACACATTCAAATATAGTCAATTACCTCATGAATTTGTTTAGTGCACATAAAAAATAAGATCAGACAAAGGGATTTTTGCCGATTAATATGCTCTGGCCTTTCCGCTATAATTGTACATAAAAATATAGCCAGAATCGATGTTCAAACCGCTTGGCCTTAATTCCTTGCACCGATTTTTTAAATCTCACATCTGAGACATATTATCTGTCTAAATGTTGCTTTGTCAAAAAATGCGATATCCTTATATGATAGAAATATAGTTTTCTGAGTCAAAATTGCGTGAAGACCTTAGTCCATGTAGTTTAAAAAGGAATCTTACAAAATCTCATCATTCTAATTCATTTTGATTTGACATATAATTATCAAACTGTGCTTCAACATCATTTAGTAACTATCAAAAACGAAAAAAAAATTGGTGCAATGATCGTTTGCCATATCAACACATTCAAATATAGCCAATTGTGTTTTGAATTGATTTAAACCAGTTATTTTCTATGTACCCCTTTTAGTGTAAACCAATTATCTTGTCAAACTATTTTGTACATGAGCTTATGTCAGACTATTTTATCATTGATTTCTCTGTATATTTTGATTTTATGTTAATTTATGTATATAATTTTATTCTGCAGTTAAACATTTAAAGTCCACGCACAGTTAACTCGGATGCATATGTTGGCTAAAAGATTATAAATCACCGTATGAATATTCTGTATTTTGTATTACATAGACTTTTTAGTAGTACCAAGAGAGGTTAATAATAACCAATTACATAAACGTATAATGCAGTTTTATTTCACAAATATTTTATCAAGAAAAACCATCTTATCAAAATAATATATCACTTACCAGAAAATACATTAATATTACAGATATTATGTATTTTGTTTAATATAAAGAATTATTAAAAAATTTGTGATGTTATTTCAAGTTTCAACATGAGCAGGTGATGTATAATGCATAGATTGATGTAGTTATTGGTATTCTTGATTCCGAACCTTTGTTTTCTTCCCATTACAAAGCATTTTAAGAAAAATCAACAAAATAAATTTGGTTAATTTGATAATGGGCTATAATCGTAAAAAATTCAATAAAGGAAAAAGAACGCGCAAATTCAGTTGATGCAATCTCACTAAGCCTAATATCTAGGCATGCAAAAGAAATTTTATACATAAGTACATATGCACTCTCAGATGGGTCCGCATTTAATCGCAATGTGCATGCATTTATAGTTGCACACCTTAAAGTAGATTTGACAATGCTATTACCAGTGAATTAAACCTAAAGCATCCTGAGAAAACTGAAGAATAGTAATAAAACTAATTTTTTTTATAATAGTCAAATTTTATCACTCCTCTTTTTTTCTATTTTATTTTCCTTATATTGTTGGAGAATGAAAACAACACTTAAATTTTATCATCCGATCGATCCATAAGAATGTTAAGCTTTAGCAAACCCTAATCGACTAAAATTTATCATACCATTATCAAACACAATTACAACCATGACTCCGCTATCAATGATGAACATCTTACTACCATCAAACATGCATTTCAAAAATCTTATAAGCGGTGTGGCGCTGAGATAACGTACATGAATAAGCAGCTAGATCTCATGTAGCCTCGTCAAGGAGAGCTGAATAACATACAAAAACAAAAATATTCTAAGATTCACATAATATTTTTGCATAACATGTTTAAAGTACTTCGATGACAAATTAATTACCTTGTGAATCATATTGATGAAGAAAGGAACGTCTTATACATCAGTATCAGGTGGATACTTCATAGGGTAGTCGATCAATGAACCATAGGCATGGGAAGTCCCAAAACATGGCTCTGGTTGTGCTGTGGACGATCCTGGGTGTGCTATGAAGGTTGCGAATCAAATGTGCTATGGGGCACTGACACTTTATTGCCGAAAGGTCTCCATTTTCTCATCTTGAACCCAATTAGGGGTAAGTGGTCGAACAGGGACACTCTCTCAATGATACCTCTATTGGAAATATGCTGTGTAGGTATGTGAGCTTGGCAGTCCCACCATCGATATTATCCTCATCAAAGTTTTATAGAAGCTGAGCATAAACCAATGTATTCTCCAATGTGTCATGGAAAGTCATAAAAATGTGGTTCCATAAATCAATCTCTATGTCCTTCAACATGTACATGTGTAAGACCTAACTCAAAATCTACAAAGTGAAGGTGCTGATAGTGAACCTTAAGGCAGCAAAGTTTTTAAGGGCATAATTCATTTTTAAATTGGTTGGAGATGGCCTTAAGTAGTAGGAAATAAACGCTAAAGCATAAAATTGAAAAGGAAAGTATGACGTTTTCTAATCTTAACGTTTTTACTAAAAATTAAAAACCATTTGTAATTCATACTACATATTAAAGATTTCTCTCAAAAAAAGAAAATACAAAAAGGTAAAACAGACCTAATATAAATTGATTCATCAGAATGTCCAAAATTCAGTCATTTTCGTACATTATTATCTTCAAGCCAATGAAGAAATCTGGAAATACAAAGCCAAAACGTTGCTGGAAGTTTAAATGTGGAATGAAGATAAAACGACGACAACATCTCCATTAAAAGTTTATGAGCATCGGGTCTCAGTAACATCTGTATCCACATTACTGACCAGACCTCGGGTGCCAAACTTATGGCACATTTCAGCGAACGAATTCCACTAGGTAAACTTGCTATTGTTGCATTCCTCTGTGTAGAGAAACGGAGGGAGATATATAGTTAAAAGGTGCTTCACTGAGAGAAAGAATAGATACATATGTGAATCCTATTAAAACATAAATTAATGATAGCAAATCACAAACACAAAATCATTGAATTTCCTACCAAATTCAACCCTTTATATAAACACAATAAGATCAAATGTCTAAACCATATTATATCAAATTTTGTTTCAATAATCTCTCCACACAAAAACGTGTGTGTGTACGCGCACGCACCCACACCCACACCCATGTCCCCTTCAACTCTCTTAAATATTACTATCTTAGGTGAACACATTCAGAACATAAATTTAAGTGTCTGAGATAAATCAAAAATATAGGAGGGATGTTATTAGTTAAATAAGAAAGGAAAAAAAATCTTTTTTGAGAAGGATTTTAAGTGAAATTTTTGAGTTAAGATATCAGGGCATGGTAGTAGAAAATAACATCCGGATTTCAAAAGCGAGGGTATTTTAAAGAAACTAACAGTCGAGTTCACAACCATCCGATGTCTCAGATGTAAGTAACTTTTGCATACAAATTAAAACATATCTCGGCATTTGATTTTACATCAAAATTTTCAAAGATGCATGGTAAGGCTTCTTCCTGTAGAAAGACATCAGAAGCTTTAAGAATATCCTTAGTGAGAGAAATAGTATTAGCAAAAACAGACATCAAGGACACAACAACGGCACATACCAGCCAGACTGTATTATTATTAGCAGTAAAATTGTATTCAGATTTCAGTACATTAATGTATATATTATTATTTAAATTGCAAGCAATTTCAAAGATTAAAAACAGTATTACCAACCTTCAAAATAGTGTTTAACCATTCAAGTACGGATCATCAACTAAGTAATAATAATAATTACATAAACAAAACACCAAAGACTCTAAACTTATATTGGTGTTATCCCAACTTTTGGCAAAGCTGAGATACCCAAAAATTAGCCGAAAATCAATGGTTACTATTCTTGAATATAAACTGTGCATTGCAGGATAACCATGGATATCAATGAATTTTGTTCGAGTCCAGATCGGGCCGCAATTGACAAGACATGACGAGCAAAGCTGTAGAAGCCAGCGTTTCAAATCTCAAGTCAATCCGAGCTCGTATGTGCAAGATATGATCGATTCAATCTAAGGAAAGGCCTCAGTTTCGTATCCATCCCCACGCTCTAATTCGAACCGATCTCGTTCGTATCGATCGCGTTTAATCCATCGGGATGCCTCAGTTCGACTCGATCACGTTCGAACCCATCAGCTTCCCCTGCTTCGTATCCATCACGGAAGTCCCTCTGCGAAACCATCTAGGCAGAGCATTTCGTAACCATCGATTGTCATTGGTTCATATCCATTGGTGCAACTACTATTCGAATCCATAAGCATGGCCTCACGTCGAATCCATTGTCCTCGTATCGATCAGAAGCGCAAGTCCCTCTCATCCATCTATCTCAAGTTCATTAGGTGACTTCATATCCATCGGAAAGTTTCACTTCGCATCCATCAGAAGTCTTTGTTCAAGTCCATGAACAATCACTTGTTCGTATCCACCAAGTCAACTAGCTTGGATGACGTGTCATTCCACGATACAAAGTAGGCGAGATCTAAGGAATCTAAGCGTTCAACTCGGAGAGAAGACCGGGTCGACTCGAAGGACGCGCGCCACCTCATCACAGAACCACGTGAGCTGATGGAGTCGAAGGCATCGATTCGAAGCCATGGATTCGAACCAGACAGCCACACGAAGAATACAAATTCGAATCGACCATATCTCGAGATCCATAAGTCCAAATGCCACGAAATTTTCACAGAAGCTTGCATACATGTTGAAGAATGTCCACACCAAATTTCACCTCGATTGTATGATTTTCTGATCGATTCGAATGGAGTTCGAATCGATCCCAAAGTGGGCTCAAATTTCCTGAGGCCGGGCATGTGGGCCCCCTCACGTGCCAGAAATGGTCTTCCGAATTTTCAGCGAAATATCAGCATCCTACGCCTATAAATAGAGCCCCTGGTCCTACAGAAAAAGGATCTTTGGACTCTCAAGCGCCCAGACTCTGCCGGATCGAGATCTACTTCCTTCCATAGCTGATTTAGCCGAAATTCAATCATCGTAACTGCTGCAATCACTTGTAACCAGCAAAGAACATCAATAAAGGTTAAAACCCTTGAAGTGGACGTAGGCCGGAGATAGCCGAACCACTATAAATCATGTGTTCTTGTTCACAATTTCTGTATTGCTGTGTGTTGCTTGCTTAGACCTGTGATTTGTGTTTGAATATTGCTGATTTGTATTCACACACTAGTGCTTTCATGACACTTGGGGTTTGTGACCAATTTTGGCGCAAACACTTTGGTGCTTTCACTGAGAAGGACTAGCACCCGCTACACTAGATTTAGAGTTCAGATTTAAGAACTTGAAAATTTTAGACTTAGAGAAAATGACTCGACAACCAAGACAAAGAGCTGATCGGAGCCAACAAGGAGGAAGCCAAGAAGCATCCTCTGGAGCTGGAGAGGGATAGGCTTCGATGTATATCACTAGAGATGAGATGGAGGCTATGGCTAATTCGTTACGCGAAAGCATGATGAAGACTCACCAAGAGATGATGCAGAATTTTCTTGAGCAGATAAGAACAGCGAAGGTGAAAAACCTTGGGCCAACGACAGTGGCTGCAAATACAAGACAAGGAGTCAGGATTGCAGAGGCCAATGAAGGTCATGTTCAAGACCGTAGTGCAGGACCTGAAGACAATCAACAAGTGCTTGGGGGCAGACCTCAGGATCAGATGCCGGAAGACCCATAGATGAAGCTCAGCAGGCTGGAGTCCATGCTACTGTTACTAAGCCACATGAAGAGTACGTACCAGAGTTCCCTTCAAGACTTGGAGGGCAGGATAGAAACACGACAAGGGGGCAACCCCCCGGATGGAGATGAAAGAATGATTGGTCTAGTGCGACGAATCGTGAGAGGAGGATTGTCAAGTGGAGAATTGTAAGAAGTCAGCCGGAGTCCGTTCACTCCGAATATCAGGAATGCAAGGAATCCTACGAAGTTCAAACTGCCTACGTTGGATCCTTACGACGGGAGGTCAGACCCAACGATGCATATTACCAGATACATCAGGCACATGGAAGTGCTGGGGGCACCCGAGGAAGTGATGGCTCGATGCTTCCCTTTATACTTGTCAGATTTAGCTGCGCTTTGGTTCAGACAGCTAGAGACTGGATCAATCGGGACATGGGGAGAGCTTGTAGATTGCTTCATGAGACAATTTAGGGTCCATGTGACGCGACCTAAGAGTGTGATGACTCTAGCTTCAATCAAGCAAAAGACGGGAGAGTCCATAAAAGATTTCTTATTGCGATTCAATGCACCAGTGGCTTCTGTAGATCGTCCGGATCCATCGATGATTTTGATGGCGGCGGTAGCAGGAGTCGGGGAAGGCACCGAATTCAAAGATTCTTTGGCGAGAGATCCCCCACAAGATCTTGGAGAATTTTATCATGAAGCCGAAAGATTCATCCGGCTGGAGGAGTCACGAGCCGAGAGGAGAGAAATAAATGCTGTGCAGGGCGAAGGAACTGCCAGGGAACAGTCCGGAGCGGACAACGGAAAGAGAAAGCAGGACGATGGACGTGATGGTCCTGATAAACGAAAGAAATTCCGAGAGCCTAGATTTAGACAGTACACGGATCTGACGGCAAGTCTGGAAAGAGTTTACACTGAAACTCGGGGCAACTCCCCTATCGAAAACCACCCAGGAGAGATCCCACTGAGCGGGAGCGCAGAACTGGAAAATATTGCTTATTCCATGAGCTGGATGGGCACGCTACAGATGAATGCCGTCACCTAAGGGATGAGGTGGAAGAACATGCCAGAAGTGGTAGATTGCCACAATATGTCAGAGAACGGACAACAGTGGTAAGGCCTGGACAACTACCACCTCCACCTAACAGGAACGATCCTGGATCGGGATCACGACTCGTCATCCACTGATTAAAGATAGCAGGGGCCAAGTCCAGGATTTGGACTTCGGTCAAATAATTTCATTAGATTTGTTTTCAGAATAAACGGTTACTCCACTTACTCATGTACGGGAACCGGAGAGATCCCTAGGCATGCTCTGAGATGGAGATAGACCGATATGCCCGGAGAGGCAATGTTTACCTTTCTCCTGATGTTTGAGATTGAACATCTAGGACCTGAATTTAATAAATAAATTATAATCTCTTGAAATAAACCTTTGACCGGAGAGTTAAGGGATGAATATTGAATGCCAATATGAAAATGATCGCTTTATGACCCTACCCGGAGAGGCAGGGTCCGGAGTGCAAGAAGTGAGTTGCTTCGCCGGAGAGCGACAGGATCGACTCACTTAACGTCGTTTCTCATTCACCGGAGAGTGATTAGATTGGGATTCGATAAGAGCCCGGAGAGGCTGTGATCGGCTTACGATTTAGGCCACGACATTGCTTAATGTTCAGATACACTGAACCGGAGTGCAAGAAGTGAGTTGCTTCGCCGGAGAGCGACAGGATCGACTCACTTAACGTTGCCCCCCCCTCACCGGAGAGTGACATGATGGGATCCAACAAGAGCCCGGAGAGGCTATGATCGGTTCAGAACAACCAATACATCGCTATATGCCCTAGCTAGGGCCGGAGTGCAAGGGATAGAAGGCAACGCCGGAGTGCAATGGGATCTTTCTATTCAATCATCAAGTCTAGAATGGGCTTGGCAAGGGTCCGGAGTGACCAACGGCAGTCCAGAGAGACTGCAAAAATTCATTCTTAATTTCCACTGAAAGAAATTGATAACGATTTGGCTCTGAACAGCCACGAACTTGATTGAAAATGCAATAAGCTCTGAACAAAACACGAACTCATTACGTTCAATTTAAGAACGATCAAAACACGCCTTTTACCAAAAGGCATGTTTTGGGGGGCAAAATGTTATCCCAACTTTTGGCAAAGCTGAGATACCCAAAAATTAGCCGAAAATCAATGGTTACTATTCTTGAATATCAACTGTGCATTGCAGGATAATCATGGATATCGATGAATTTTTTCCAAGTCCAGATCGGGCCGCAATTGACAAGACATGACGAGCAAAGATGTAGAAGCCAGCGTTTCAAATCTCAAGTCAATCCGAGCTCGTATGTGCAAGATATGATCGATTAGTTCTAAGGAAAGGCCTCAGTTTCGTATCCATCCCCACGCTCTAATTCGAACCGATCTCGTTCGTATCGATCGCGTTCAAATCCATCGGGATGCCTCAGTTCGACTCGATCATGTTCGAACCCATCGGCTTCCCCTGCTTCGTATCCATCACGGAAGTCCCTCTGCGAAACCATATAGGCAGAGCATTTCATAACCATCGATTGTCATTGGTTCGTATCCATTGGTGCAACTACTGTTTGAATCCATGAGAATGGCCTCACCTTGAATCCATTGTCCTCGTATCGATCAGAAGCGCAATTCCTTTGCATCCATCTGTCTCGAGTTCATCAGGTGACTTCGTATCCATCGGAAAGTTTCACTACGCATCCATCAGAAGTCTTTGTTCGAGTCCATGAACAATCACTTGTTCGTATCCACCAAGTCAACTAGCTTGGATGACGTGTCATTCCACGATACAAAGTAGGCGAGATCTAAGGAATCTAAGCGTTCAACTCGGAGAGAAGACCGGGTCAACTAGAAGGACGCGCACCACCTCATCACAGAACCACGTGAGCTGATGGAGTTGAAGGCATTCGAAGCCATGGATTCGAACCAGACAACCACACGAAGAATACAAATTCGAATCGACCATATCTCGAGATCCATAAGTCCAAATGCCATGAAATTTTCATAGAAGCTTGCATACATGTTGAAGAATGTCCACACCAAATTTCACCTCGATTGGATGATTTTCTGATCGATTCGAATGGAGTTCGAATCGATCCCAAAGTGGGCCCAAATTTCCTGAGGCCGGGCATGCGGGCCCCCTCACGTGCCAAAATGGTCTCCCAAATTTTCAACGAAATATCAGCATCCTACGCCTATAAATAGAGCCCCTGGTCCTACAGAAAAAGGATATTTGGACTCTCAAGCGCCCAGACTCTGCCGGATCGAGATCTACTTCCTTCCATAGCTGATTTAGCCGAAAATCAATCATTGTAACTGTTGCAATCACTTGTAACCAGCAAAGAACATCAATAAAGGTTAAAACCCTTGAAGTGGACGTAGGCCGGAGATAGCCGAACCACTATAAATCGCGTTTTCTTGTTCATAATTTCTGTATTACTGCATGTTGCTTGCTTAGACCCATGATTTGTGTTTGAATATTGCTGATTTGTATTCATACACTGGTGCTTTCACGACACTTGGGGTTTGTGACCAATTTTGGCGCAAACAATTGGCTTCCATGACATTTGTCAAAAATAAAATTTTAGGTATCTATATATTTTTTACTTCGATAACGTACTGAATAAATTTAATATCAAAGAAAAATATTAGCGCGTGTGCACTCTTAGTGTATTTAAGAAAAATATTACTGCGATAATGATTGTACTCTTTCTTGGTGTTGCATCGGCGCAGAATTGTGTTGATGGGCTTGGAAAGCTTAGCACGTGTGCTATGTTGTTCCAGGTGTAACGGACGACCCACCATAGTTACAGAGCTCTGCTGCATTGGCTTCCATGAAGCATATATGCGTTTGCAGTACTATAAGTATAGTTAATCGTCTTCCTTCCAGTTGCAACTTGCCTCCTATCTCTTGCTGTAATCACCTTTCTGACTCTTCATATCTACTACACATACACATACACACACTCCCTATTATTATGATGTGTTTTGTGTTGTTTAACAAAGACAATGTAGCTGCGGGGCAATTCAGTTTCAAAATAAAGATTACTCTGTCTTGATAATTTTAATAAAGATGAAGGGCTTTTAGCAGTGCTTTGGATAAGTAGAAAATTGGGGGTTTTGTTTAATGATCCTTTGCAAGAACTATTCTTCCAGCTATAAATATCAAGGTTTTTATTTTCGCTTTCTTGTTTCTAATTGTTTGTATTGAACTCCATTCCACTACATTTCAATTCACAGTCCTGTTGCTCTAATGTTTGCCTAGAATAGGAACTTAGCTATAGATTCCATAATGGGAAAAAGCAAAGTTAAAATGAGGAAACAACAAATACATCCAACTTATGCATAAATGCGAAAAATTAATCTAAATCAAAAAATTAATCATTTCAGACCACTAATTTATAGCATAAGTGTAAAGTAGATCGCAACTATAATAATTCACTCATCCTTTCTCCTCAACTATCCATTATTATAACCCACTTATTCCCTTTTTTCCATATGCCATAACTTCTTATAGAAATATAGTAAATTATTTCCATCATTAAATTAAAAAAAATTAATTTTTTAATGATATGCATTATCGATATGCCGGTACATAAAAATTAATTGCTTGAATTCATTTCCTTTAGATTGAACTGTTTATTGATAAAATAGTTGAAGTTTTAATTATTTTATGCTTTTACGAAGTGTGTTAATCGCAATAAATAATGTCATGCTTTATAAATTATGAAGTAAACATAAGACCGCATGATAATGATTTAGTCATATTTTTTATGCATGAAATATAGGGCCCGATTAACATTATGTAGTCATATTTTACTTGCATTAAATACACAACTGGATAAGTGTTTTTCAGTCATATCAGTACTAAGAAAGAGACAATTTACCTATTTGAATATGTGGACGTGATGTCGATATGACATAGATAAAGAATTACCTACGCACTATTAACATGATTTAACGAAGTCATTAAAATGGAATAAGTGCAGCGTCGATATGAGGTCGGACCTTTCCAGAATTTACCTAGTCATTTCTCCCTTTACGTTTCACTATCGAATAATAATAATAATAATAAACAAAAATTTGTCTGCAACATGCCATCACCTCCACCTTCCCCAAAGTCGTAGTCGCAAGCCTTAATTGTAGACTACCCTTAATTATATTCTAGAAAAAGAGTACAATCGTTATTACAAAAATAAAATTCAAGACTACCCTTAATTGTATTTAAGTTCATTTTTACTTTGATAACGTAGTGAATTAACTTAATATCGAAGAAAAAATACGAAGCACTTAATGAAAATCAGCGAATACTTATCTGAGATTGAAGTTTAACAGATTTCCTAAAAATTATGGTTGAGCTCAATTATTTATTTGCATTGAATCAATAAATCCAAATTAGTTCTATGCTTAGTTAACAATCAAAGTTTGAGATAACAGTAGATCATGAATCCTAGTTTAGCAGACTAATCTTAGTTGATAATCAATAATCGAAGCAGATATTGAAACGAAGTTTTATACACCAAACCTCATTCGTGTTTGCGGAAGTGGGAAGGCGAGAAAAGTGATTTACATTTTATTGAAGCTGATGAGGCAAGAAGAAAAGGATTTTTTATAAGGTTGGTGGAAGTAGGTTACGGAGGAACAAATCATAGGAAGGGTATTATGGGTATTTCAAAAAGACACAGTGGATTTTCTATTCATTGAATTCTCCTTTTTTTTTTTGGAAAAAAGGTACTTTATTAACAAGATAACATATACTTCTATGATATGCCTCATTAAAACCTTTCAACCCCCCTAACCTAAATGGGTGCGTTGGAGAAGGAAAAAAGAGTACATATCATTTCCGTATATTAACAGTACAACAGACCGAATTTTGTGCCAAGTTGTCAAACAGATGGAGGAGTTAAAGCCGAGATAAAGGACACTCAAAACCATCCGTACGATCAGCTTGCACAAGAAAAATTAAAACAAAATACAAACATAGCAACTTGTAACTACAACATTTATACTTCAGACCACAAAGGAATAAAAAAAGTCGTCTAGTCTTCTCATCACAGCCGAAACAAGGAGAGAGAAGAAAGATCCCAATAGCACCGAATTTAGTTCTAAATCGAACAAAAATAATGGTAGAAAAGGAGGAAGATTTATATTTGCATCTGAAAGTACTAGATGCAAATGTTTCACCAACATCAGAACGAAGTCAGGGAGGGCGAAAACAGTCTTGAAGTCCAATCTCTGGATCGAATTTCATAATGATAAGTTTTTCCTCTTCGTTTAATTTATGAGCTTGAAATCTAAGATGGAAGAGTTGTTTGCTTTCAATAATTATATGTTTGGTTCTTAACCTGAAGGGTTGTTCAATACCTTTAAATACACGGTTATTTCGTTCACACCAAATATTCCATATGATAGTTGTAAAGAAAATACCGAGAATGCTTTTTATCGACGATTTAATTTTTTTTCCTGAGCTTGTAAAATCAAATTCAGTAAGAAATTGATGTCATAGTTCATATCTAGCTTTATGTTAAGCTTGGGCATAAGAGCATACAGAACATGCCTTGAGTATGTGCATTGAAAAAATAGATGATTTTTATCTTCATTGTGATTAGCACAAAGCACACATTTTTGATCTATATTAGGGGACCACTTACTGATTCTGAACTTTGTTTGCAACTTGTCTCTTATGGCCATCATAGAACATGTAGACATTTTAGGGGCACAGCCCTTGTCCCATACAATGATGGACCAGTCGAACTCGTTATGTCTGGTTCTAAAGATGTTCCATGCAGATTTTAAAGAAAATTTGCCTTGATTGGTAGGCAGCCACCACCAGAAATCATGTTTCATATTATGATGTATGAAAACTTTTCTAACCTCTGAATGTGAGTTCATAGGAATGAAATTGAGTCTTTGTTTCCATCTGTAATTAGTACTAGCCTTGAAACAGTTTTGTAGCAACTATCCAAAGTGCTCATGGTGTTCCACCCATATGTGTCAATTAGGTTGGAACCCTGAAGCCATGGGTCAAACCATATGTCAGTGTTTGCACCATTAACAATTTTTCTGTCTATATGACCCTTGCACCATTGTCTAGCACGCATTATAGTCTTCCAGGTGTGTGATGCGTTATTATCCATTCTGGCTACCCAGAAATTTCCTTTTTTGCAATATTTGTTGTGCATCCATTTTTCCCATAAAGAGTCTCCATTAATATAATTCCATAGCAACTTTGCAGCAATGGCTTTTGCTATATCTTCAATTTTCCTAATTCCCAGGCCCCTTCACTTTTGGTTTTGCATACCTCTTCCCAACTCATTTTGTGAGATTTCGATTTCCACAAGAAATTTGCACACAGGGAATTGATTTTTTGGATAATAGATACAGGGAGTTGAGCAATTTGTGACCAGAAATGTAACATGGGGTGAATAACAGTTTTGATGAGTTCTACCCTGCCACTAATATTGAGAAACCTGCTATGCCAGTTGCTGAATTTTTGTATTGATTTTGTCTATGAGCAAACCAAAGTCTCTAGCTTTCAAAGAATTATTTGAAAGAGGAATTCCTAGATATTTGATTGGCAGGTTATCTTGCTTGATTTTAATTATATCAACTATTTGTTGCTTAAATTTTTCCCCTTTACTGAAAAATAAGCTGCTTTTTCCTGAGTTTAATTCAAGGCCTGTAAGATTTTTCATGCTCTGAAATACATGGTGAATGGTTTCTGCATTATTAGTAGTAGCTTTCGCCAGAACAAGAATAAAATCAACATACAATAAATGAGTAATAATTGGCTCAACTTGATGAATAGGGCTGAGATTTCCTTTTAGGAATTCAAGCTCCAAATTCAAAGTCAGGATTTCCATAGCAATAGAAAATAAATATGGGGATAGTGGGTCCCTTTGTCTGAGTCCTCTCGAGCTATTTATAAAACCATGAGGGGAACCTTCGATTAAAATTGAAAACGATGGAGTGGATATGCACTCATATATGAGGTTGGCAAAGGAAAGTGGGAATCCCATGGAAATAAACATATG
This sequence comes from Allium cepa, assembly GCA_030765085.1. Classification (NCBI taxonomy): domain Eukaryota; kingdom Viridiplantae; phylum Streptophyta; class Magnoliopsida; order Asparagales; family Amaryllidaceae; genus Allium; species Allium cepa. The sequence goes on from CM060946.1 coordinate 80,360,010, forward strand.
ATGAATAAATTCTCTATTGATTTTGTCATAAGCCTTATGTAAATCAATTTTCAAACAAATATTATTTGAATTTTTCCTGTTAAAGCTTTTGATCATCTCATAAGCAAGAAGTGAATTTTCTGAAATTGATCTATTTGGGATGAAAGCATTTCGATTATATGATATTAAATCATTCATGTATACTTTCATTCGATTGCAAAGAAGATTGACTAGAATTTTATAAGAAACATTACATAGAGAGATTGGTCGAAAATCCGACATGATAGTAGCATCTGGTTTTTTAGGAATTAGACAAATGAATGTATGATTAATTTCTTTGACGATTTTACCAGATTGTATAATACCATTCATAGCTTCCCAGATGTCCATTTTAATGCTATCCCAATGAACTTTATAAAATTTAGAGTTGAAACCATCTGGACCGGGAGAGCTATTTTCATTGATCTGAAAAATAGCCTCTTTGATTTCTTCCATCTGAAAAGGTCGACATAAATTGAATCTAGCATTATCTGTTAAGATTTTCTTACAAGTAATGTTAGGAAATTGATTTAAGGCTTGTGGAAAATGAAATAAATCTGACAAATAGCAAATTGCTTCTTCAGCTATAGTTTCTGATGTTGAGACCCACTTTCCTTCGCTATTAACAGTGAAGTTGATTCTTCTATTAGGCTTATTATCAAAGATTTTACTATAGAAGTACTCCGTAGGTCTATGCCCTTTAGTGAGCCAATTAAATTTCAGTTTTTGTTCATTGTCTATAGCAACTTTCCTCATCATCTTGTGTAGACAATCACAATTATTAGAATAAGTTTCCAAGAGATTTTCGTCATGAGGATTGTTAACTAATTGATTGTAAGTGCTGTTGTTTTGATCTTTCAATCTACTAATCATTACTGTCACATTTCTAATATTGCTAGACCATTTCTTTAGTTTATTTTTCACTGTTTTCAGTTTGCAGATCAGCTTATAAAGAGGACTTCCAGTGTTGCAAGTTACTAGAGATTCATGGATTACTTGGTGGTAGTCATCATAGACATGCCAAGAATTTTTATATTTGAAAGGTATCTTTCTCTTTCTCATGTTTTGCATTTGGAGATTAATTAAAATTGGGGTATGATCACTCAAAGAATGATTACCAAAACAAATGTATCAAGTTTATCAAGCCAAATAGAATTTACAAACACACGATCTATCTTACTATGTATAGAAAATGAGTTACCTCCTCGCCAAGTAAAAAAATTACCTGAGAAATCAGGTTCCACTAGCTTTGATAGCGTTATGCATTCAATGAAATTATGCTCTCCAATAGAATTATAACAGCCATTGTTCATTCTATCAATGCTCTAAAGAATAGAGTTGAAATCACCTGCCACTAGCCACGGTAGGTTGACATTTTTGGATTGGGCCATTATATAATCCCATAGTGTTTTACGCTTCTCCTCCTCATTAAAAGCATAAACAACCGTGCACATTATATTGATGTTACTAGCATTATAAAGTATACATGCTATGAATTGTTCACTGGTATGTAATATAATAGTGGACCAAACCGACGAGTCCCAGATGATAAGGATACGACTTCTTAGTCCTTCATAAATATTGTTGGAGAATTTCCATTTTTTGTCAATTTTATTTATAAAACTTTCTATAGACTGATTATAGAGCTTATTCTCAAGAATCCCAATAAGGGAATACTTATTCGAGTTAAGAATATTTAGAACTTCCACTTGTTTGTAGAGGGTATTCATCCCTCTAATGTTCCAGAATAGGAACTCCATTAACTATTAATATTCGGGTTGCTACTCTCTTCCGGGGAAGTAGCTTTTCCCAAAGTCTTAGCTTTCTTGGATATTTTCTGTTTTCCTTTCAATTGATTAACCATATTTACCCATGCAGGGTTATCCATTACATCAGAGTTCAAGGAGGCTTTGAATTCGAAAGGGGCTTCCTCTGTTCTAATTTTGCGGGATACTTTTGATTTGGCGAAAGATAGGGGCTTTGGGTTGGGAAAGTATTCCTGTTGGTTCGAAGATGGATCAATTTTCATATGTGTTGCATCTTCTTTTAAAGAAGTATCATTTGATTCTGTGGACTGAGTCGTAATATGAACATTTGTATAGTTAGTATCATTTAGAGATTGCAGATTATCAAACTTGTTTTTATCTGCTGATGTAGTAATAGTCAAACTAGAATTAGTTGGCTGGATTGTTTGTAAATTGAGCATGGCACTTTGATTATGTTCTGAAATCATGACTTTTGTTTGAGGATTGTTATAGTAATTTTGATCTGTAACCTTAGGCCGATTTTGGACTTTAGTAGATTCGTCAATCAAACTGGCCTTCTGCTTAATTAATTCTTCACTTGTACCATTATTATTTGGGAGGGGATCGTTTGGGTCAATATTCATGGCTGAATTGTCATCTTCTGTGTCTTGATTTGCTTTCTGAACCCATACTTTATTAAATTGACATTGAGTTTCCGCATGTCCAAAACTCGAACAGTTTAAACACGTACTAGGCTTCCATTCGAAGACAACTTCTTGCCATATAATCTCATCTTTTTCATTTAGTATAGGAATTTTAGTAGGGAATTTAAAAGAGTTTTCAATTTCTATTAAAACTCTAGCATATGCAATCTTAATTATACCTTCAGTGAATTTGTCAAGTTTGATAGGAGAACCAATTACGGAAGCAATACGACTTATACCCTCTTCCGTCCAAAAGTCAAGTGGCAAGTTGGGTAGACGAATCCATATCGGGATAGTATGAAGTAGCTCTTTGTTGAGTTGCATTCCTAGATGCCATCTTTTGATCATCATAAGTTTCTTGTTATAGTAATAGGGTCCACCTTCTAGAACATTCACACAATCTTGTTCTTTGTTGAATTTAATCACGTAGAATCCATTTTCCATCGAAAAGATCGAGAACTCCTCTGCTGGTTTCCAAACTCTAATTATGTAGTCCTTAAAATATGGATAATACGGTTTAGGGCCAACTACATAAATCACTATGGCGTTACTCCATTGCTTTCTGGCATCCAAAATCACTTCAGTAGACATTCTTGCACATTTCAAAGAATTAATTTCCCGAGGATGGTAAAATTTCAATGGAACAGAAATAGGAATATTGTTGCCTTTGACAACCTCGTTCCACGCTTTACTTGAAGTAGATGAATAATTCCATTTAACAGATCCAGTTTTTTTATTTTGAGAGGAAGCATGAACATCTGAAACCAAAGGGTTAGATGTCCTAATCTGGTTTGATGTTAAATTAGATTTTGTAGATTCTCTAGAATTTGGATATGTTCTTCTCTCGGTTTGATTACTATTATTATAAGCAGCGCTTTTGAGTTGTCGTTTCCACTTTCGGGACAGAACTGGTGTGAAGCCATCATTAGCATGGATCCAATTGGCATCAGATCCTTGAGGTTCAAATCCCGGAGGATGTTTAGGGGAGATTGAAGATGGAACGGGATGTGGAGATCCCTTCTCAGTAGAAGGAAAAGAGGACATCAAAGGGGATTGAAGCGAGAGTATACGCGAACAAGAAGAAAGATCAATCGCAGAAAATTTTAGACGAGGAAGGTGGCGGCTGCTAGGGTTTCCATTTTATCAAACTTTTTTCTCTTAATTCTCCTTATTAGTGTAGAGAAGATATGAGAAGAAGTATTGAAATCTATTGGGTCCACAAATCAAACAATAAACTATCCAAAACAAAATCATATAGTCTCCATAAATTTTGTTCTCGTAATATTTAAAGGAAAAACATGTAATCACTCTGAAATAATCAAATACAAAAGTACCCAGAAGAGGTTTGATATTATAACAAAGCCCGTCATTAGTTGTCTCTACCCACCACTAAAGAGGCTTCCATGTTCACCAACTTGAGTATCATAACCCTTCATCGTAAATGACATGTACTTCAGTGAAAGGAAATAAAAATATATTAAAAGAACCACAAACTTTATATCTCTGGGAATGAATATTTTGAGAAAATAAGGGAGAGAGATAATGGATTCATGAACATTTGCTGCTTTAGCTGCTTCTATTATATCTTCTTTAGAAACATCTTAATCTGGTAGCCCATATGCAATGTTTTTAACTCATTGATACTGAGAAAAGTACTGGTTCTTGAACATGCAATAAAAAAATGTCTAGTCATGAATTTAAGCATCTCATTGAAAACATACTTGATCCTTGAGAAAAAAGATGGCTATTTTATAGGACAAAGCTGAGACTGTATATTGAAATTGAATAGACAATAAAAGCCCAACTATTTAGAACAGTATTTATCTTATAGTTAGGTACGATTAGTTATAAACTTAGATTATGCCTATTTTGTTTCTAAATACCTTGCTTTTACATATATGAACTATTGAAACATAGCTGTATATTTGTGGACCTATACTAATTATAATACACATCTAAATTGACTGATCGGTGTTTATGTAAAGTAAGCTTAACTATTTGTTTATGTAATACATACCTATACTAATTGTAAATACTATCAATAGGAAGTTTCAAAGTTGACATGAGTGATGGGTATATAAAATACTGAAAACTAACTTAACTATTTACAATGAATATAACCTTAGCAAATTTATAAGAAGAACTCAACGATTTATTATGACTACTTATAGGGTGTAAGTGCTCGTATTTGATTACACAATATAAGATAGAGCAATTAAGGGTAACTTGTATCCTACTTACGTACTTAACTCAACTCTGCTTATTCTTTTCATGTTCAAATTGAAGTTGACAATAAAACTATAAGTGGCTCATTTCTATACACCATTTATATTAAGTTACGTAATCGTTTCTTTATCAATTTTGAGCATCGTTTCAGAACCGAGGCATTGCCTAAGAGTTAGAGGCAGAATCTTTGTGCAAATTTTAAGTGTCTAGGAGTGATGTATGAAGATGTAACATTCATGCTTTTTTAAGCACATTTAAATTGGTAGTTAATTCAATTTTTGAAATTAAACTGTGAATTAATTTGGTATTTTCCAAATCTAATGGATATTTGTTGTTTATTAATATAAATGTGTATAAATGGATAGTTTAAATATAGTTTCTAATTGGAAATCTTGAAAAATATTTTGAATAAATATATTTATGAATATATATAGATTGAAGGTTAAATTGTAAATAAAATTTTGATTTTGAAAAAAAAAATTCAAAATGTAAATAATTATAAATAAATCGAATTTATTATAGAAATTAAGTTTTAAAAATATTTTCCTTAAAAAGTTAGATAAGTGTTGATGATATAAAATGTATAAATATAAATACAATAACTTGGATTTAAAATGTAAAAGAAGAATTAATAAAAAGTTTTAAAATACTTTCTTTTATATAAATTGAAAATATATATGTATATGTAATTAAGTTAGTTGATCTTTAAAACATTTTCTTTATACTTGAAATAAAATTTAGTTTTGTATACATTTAAAATAAATACAAAATGTATTACATAGTTTATACAAATTAATTAATCAAGGATTAAAACAAAATTTATAAACTAATTAAAGATTAGGGGTTTAAATATAATAAGTAAATTATAATAAAGTATGGTTTAAAAACAAAATTTGTAAATTTAATAGCCTAAGGGTTTAAAACACAAATTCAATGGTTTTTGACAAATGTTTAATAAGTAAGATAGAAATTAACAAGTTTATGCATATTATTATTTGTAATTACAAGTAGCATATGTAATATCAAATAAAAGAAACCCGGTTGTCATTTTAGTTCAAAACCCTTTCATCTTCAAACAAAATTTTCTCAAAATCAAACCTGAGAATGGAAATTCGAAGTAAAACAAAAAAACAAAGGAAAGTTGTAAACCAGAAGAACAAAGCATAGAAATTAAAATAAAGAACAAAGAAAAATTCAATCAGGTTTTAACCTGAAAATAAAAGCACGTTCAATGTTCAATTCAAACCTGGAAATAAGTAAAGCAATTCATTCAAAAATCAAAAGCCTGAGATAAATCAACTCAACGACAAGAAAGTGTAGATCAAAATTCAAAAAGCATCTTCAATCTGGAGTATCATCACAAGCAAGCTTCAGGATTCAATTTACAAATCAAACTACAACCTAGAAGCACGATCAAGAACAAGGCAGAGCAATAACAAGCAATGATAAATTTCCAGTTTTCAAATTTACAACATTTTCAGGTTCTCTGCTTTAAACAGGTGAGAAAATTGACCTATTTAAATTTGAAGTTTGTGATATATCTGATTTTTTGGTTAAGTGGTTGTTGTGAGAAATGATGAATGAATGTAAATCATGTTTGCATGTCTGTTTAGTGTATGTATGTCTATAATATTCATATACTTCTCTGTTTTAATGTACAGGCTTTAACAAATTGAAAAATTCAAATCCTCATTTCCTAATCCTCTTCGGGATTTGATGTTTAAACAAAAATCGCTTAAATCAACAGGATCTTAACTTTAAAAATATTTCCAAGTTCTATTATTTAAAATTTTCTGGAAAATTTGAAAATACAGTAAGAATTCGAAGGCATGTAAAATTCGAACACCTTGATTTATTGGTTCATTTCCATAATCTAGTTTGTTATCGTAAACTATGATTTCTAAAACTGAAATCAAGGTTTTTAGTTTGATAAATCGTGGGAAATTTCGAGTTGATCTGAAAAGGGTTTTCGCTTGTTTTACCCATGATGAATTGAAGCTTGGGGTTGATGTCAAAGGTAACTTGTAGGTTGTTGTTCATCAAAAAAATAATCATCCAATTTTTAGATAGGTGAGGAGTTCAGGCGAAGTCGGGTTAGGGTTTAAGCCAAGTATTTTGTCAATTGGGTTCGTGAGGCAATGACGTCGTTGACGTTGCACCGAGTACGATCGCACCTAAGGGAAAAGATTCGTGGGTCATCAATAAAGCTTGGTTTAAAATCGCGTAAATTCCAGTGATCAGAATTGACGGCGGTGGTGGATTTTGTCATCGTTGATAGGTTAGAGCACTCGATCAAGTAGCTTGATTTTGATTCTCGGGCATATTCATAAATCTGGGAGTTTGGGTTGCTCAGTGAGGTCCAAGTCGATGTGCAGGCGACAATGGCGATGATCAAAATGGTGGTGAACTCAGGCGCACGTGCACGAGGTATCTTGGTTCCTGGATTTGTTAATGATTGGGAAAAAGGTCTGGCTCGGGAATGGCCTTGAGTAAATATAGGTTTGGTTCGAGTTTTTGCTCGGGATAATTAATCTTATAGCTCAGGTTTGTTTTGTTAAAACTAGGTTTTAAATTCTGAAAGAAATTTTGTTCCAGGTTTTAAAATTTAAAGGAAAACCAAAGTTTTCAGAGTTTAAAAGCAAAACAAAAACAAGTCTTCCAAGTTAAAGTATTTGGTAAAGTTCCAAGTTTAAAAATGTTTTTAAAGTTTATTTTAAATAAACTCAGTAATATTAAGAAGTTAATTATGAAAGATGTTTAATTTGTTAATTAACTTTTAAAATTTAAGTAATTTATTTTGTTAATGAAAGTTAATTACATGGTTTATTAAATAAAGATTTTAGTGATAATTAGGTAATTAATTAAGATACAAGGGATTATGTTTTAATTTAATTAAAGTCTTAAGTGATTTAAGATAAATTAAGGGTTGATTTGATTTATTAATTAAGGTTGATTGATTATTAATTAAAGGTTTAATTTATTTATAATTAGGATTAATTAATTAATAATTAAGTATTGATTAGAGAATGATTAATGATTTGATAATTAAAGAGAAAATTAATTAAAGTATAATTAATTTATAGGATTAATTAATTTTGGTAATAAATTTAGGAATAATTAATTTAAGATTAATTAATTAATGATGGTGATTAAGGAATGATAATTAACTGAGAAGTAATTAATTAATGTAATTAATTAAATGGTGATTAATTAAGGGTTAATTAATTAATTACGATAAATAATTAGGTTTAATTATTTAATGAATAAGGGTTAATTGTTTATTAATTAAAGTTGATTAATTAATAATTAAGAGGTGATTTATTTATTTTTTTAATGGTTAATTAATAAATAATCGAAGGTTAAATAATTTAATGGTTTATAATTAATTAATGTTAATTAACCAAGATTAGTAATTTATTAATCTGGTTTAAGTTAAGCTATAATCAGGATTCAGTAATTAATTCATGAGTAATTAATTTAATTGAAAATTAAATTGAATTAATTTAGGATTAAATAATTAATTAATCAGGTTTATAAATTATTATTGGATGCTTGGATTGCTTTTGAATGTTTGCATTGTATGAAATGCCTTGAGTTGATTGTTACCTCTGGCCTGCAATATTCTGTTCTATGAATTGAGCTGTGTGTAATTTATTTATTTATCATTGATACATTTATATGTGAATGAAGATGAGCATTATTGATGTGCTTGAATCTGTGATGTGATGATTGATGATATTGCACTACTGTGTAAAACCCCTGGACTACACCATACACACACAAATATGGATTGCACAAGGAAATTGGTTAAGTCACATATTTTGAAATGGTTTTAAAATTGAATTTTGAATCCAAATAGTTTTGGAAATGGAATTGGGTTAAATATGGAAAGCTTTTGAAAAGGAGCTTTAAAGATAAAAGTTATTTTGAATAATTTGATAAAGTTTTGAAATTTAAATAATTTAATTTGAATTTTAATTCAAGATTAGAAATTGAATTCTATGTTCAGAAATTATGGTTTAAAAAGGTCATACAAGTTATAAATGTGTTTATATGGGCATAAACCATTTTAAAAGTATTGTTTTGAAAATTTGAATTTAACCCAAGGGCTTTAACTTGTGCAAATGAAATCGGATTTTTTCCAAAAAAACTATTTTTTTTCAAAAAAAAAAGCTTTCATATATAGAAAGAATTTACAATTTGTGTTAAAAGGATTTCAAGTGTTGAAAGGAAAATGGTTTTCCAAGTTATGAATGAACCTTTGGAAATGATTTTGAAAGCTATGAATTAAATCTTTGATTTAAAGATTGGACGAGTTAATCCAACTTGAAAGGGAAATTGTTTTGAAAGGATATGAATGAATCTTTGTGAAAGATGGGTGAACTTTGTGAAGTAAATCTTTTTTGTTTAAAAGAATTGGAAATGGTAATTTGTTTAAACCATTTGAAAGAAAAGTTTGGGTTAAAGTTGTGACTTGGCTGAGATCCCAATATCCATATGTTTTTAAATATTGTGATCATTATTCGGTTTAACCAGGAGAGGACCTTGTGTCATATAACCCATTCCGAATAATTGTACGACGATATGGATATCATTTGAAGACCGGTGGTGAAGATCTGGTATTTTCGAGAACAAAAGGATGACCCATCGAATGACTCTACATCGATTAGCACCCAGTATAGAGATCTCCATATGTGATGGGGAGTCCGATCAGGATTGGGAATTCCCGGAGTGCAAGGGCTTCTTTGGAAGTGCCTTCGGTTCTGTTCGAACCCGGAACAGACTTGTATGGATGCGTGTCTGATGTTACACTTTGAGATGTAAAGCTGGTTTCTATCAAATACATTTCTGTTTGGTAGTGGATATTTATTCTCTTAGCTTAACACCCTTCTCTGAGACGTACGAGCTCAGAGGTTATGTAGTTGATGGTTACTAGTGATACATTCCCAATTTGGTAATGTGGCATATGAAGTGCTGCTGATCATTTGTTGATCGAAGCATGACTTTGTGAAAAAGCGTAGCTTTATGGACAAGACTGCATTAGGACCTCACACCCCGAAAATGGTCGAAACAAGAAAGATGCAGCAAGGTTGCAGGGGTCGCGCCTCTAGGGTATGTCCATTTCTTGTGGACAAGGGTGGTATCATGGTATGGAGCCTAGATACTTAACTCATGTGGACACTGTAAATTTATTATTGTCTGATTGTTGCTTTATGGTTGAGAGCTCTTAGATAAAGGTTGCAAACGACCGAGGTTGGCATATCTTAGGTGTTACTCCCTGGAAGGGAGTAAACCGGCCTTGTGTTAGCAGAGAGTCAGGTAGGTTCTCGGGGCGTCCCTCCAGGGGCGTACCCATGTGGCAATGGAAAGTTCATTGGCCTGGCCATTTGTTGGAAAATTCAAAGAAACAATACGCGCCCTGTACGGTTTTAGTTGTATAACCTGCCATGGAATGACGCGGTAACCTGCTATTGAACATGGTAGCTATAGTAGGCATACGACGAAATGTTGTATGCTGGCTAAGATTAATATTATACTTTCGAAAGGTTTTCTGCACTATGCACTAATAATAATATCAAAATGGTTTCCACGTATCAAGCATTTTTAACTATTATAAGAGGAAATCTCCTCCAATTCTACGTTTGCATGGTGTGTGTGCGGGGAGGCCTTATGGTAGTTTCATTTTCCAAAAAGCATTGCGGATTTCAATGTTTTAAAATTCTTTTGTTGTTTGTTTTAAAGAAATCTGTTTTTCTTTGCTCATACAAGTCCCATGACTGACCCGGAGTTTATTATTCCCTTCCTAAACTCTGGGTGCCCATAATTTTCCACACGGACAGTCTAGAGTAGGAGTAGATTCGATCGCATCCAGCCTTTGGATTTTGGCGATAGCATTTGTTTCTCTTCAACATTCCGGGCTGACCTTGCTTAAGTCATCGTGATGGTGGTTCGAGCTTATTGGATTGGAGTCCTCGTAGCTTTTGGGATAGGCTTTTGGTTTGGAGTTGCAGATTTTGGATTCACTCTTCATTGAAGATCATATTTGAGTTATCTCTTCCGTTGTTATCTTTTCCGCTATTGTTATTATCTCTGATATTGTTGTATCATATTGTATTTGATATTGTATTCATTGTTGTATCAATGATATTGTTCATTTTCTTCTGCTGTGTTGTTGTACGTAATGTGTTATAAGCTCCGACGAGCCAAATTCGGCATTTGAATCTACGACATTCAAGTACAAGTGAAGTATGGGTGTCTATTTTCGAAGGTCGAGTCAGGACTGTTACAGAAGAACACAAAATTAAAAAATATTCGAAAAGCTAAATAACCAAAATAAGTAAAGAAACCACCTTTATTTCTCCATGGTAATTAAAAAAACTATAAATAATTCCATTTTGAAATGGAAATTCAAAATTATTATAATAAAAGTTATCTTAATGTTTAGCTGATAAATTTTTTATTTTTATTTTCATATAGCTCAATTTTAACAAGTTTAGGAAATAAATTAGATTAAACTTTTAAAAGAGTAGCTTAAGTTTGGGCATACCTTGCTTTTAATTATTTAACCATCTAGTATAAGTGGAGCATCTGCATCCTTGGCATAATTGGACTTCATTTTCAATGCCATAAACAGAGCTTAAAGAGGTGAAATCCTTCAAATTTGATTTGAAATTAAATTCTATAGCACATAACACAAAGAGAAAAAGAAATCAACATAACGTTAGGTCTTTACATCATTTTCATTTCCATATATAAGTAAACAAACACAAATTATGTGAAAACATAACTTATATCATGCAAACGTATTGTTATTCTTTTTTGGGGGTACCCTACAAACGTATCCTTCGAACTTTCTTTAAAGGAATAAAGCACACAATATTAAGTCATGAATCTAAAATAGATATTAACCTCAATTTAGAAAAGAAACATAAAAACTCTCGGTTTAGGCGATTGATGTATTTCCTAGAATTATAAAAACAATATGACAGAAACAACATAATCATAACTTGCTTGAACTATATTATTCAAGTCCAGAGTGGAAGTACATCGTGGATATTTCTATGTGTTTATCTAGTTGTACACCTAAATTTTACTATACTGTTGTCATTGAAATCAAGTTATATGCCTATTTATCTACCTGTAAGGAGCAAGTAATTAAACACTTTGCTAATGTCTCAAGAAGAAACCAACATTTGTTCATTTCGTAAGTAAATAAATGTAGAAGTTATTTAAAAGTAAACATGGTTTGATATTAAAATTTGGTTAACTTGAAAGTGGATAAGAAAATGCTGCAAAATAGAAAATACAACCATTTTCAGATGTTATTTCGTCGATGCTAAAGATTAATTACTAATTTTTAAAAGTAAGATATGTGCCACTATAAATGGCTATACAATATATACCTCAGAATATTTCAAACCTTAATTAGGCACTGCACTCCTTTCATTACTTCAAATTATTATAACCACTTTGAATGAGAATGGGCACTCAACAATCAAGGCCAAAGAGATTTAACAAAGTAAGGTCTTCTCTTGCTGTTGTTTTCGATATTGGCTAAAAATAGCAATAATATCAGTTAATAGAATTAACTATCACATTTGCTACAACACAATGCTTGTATAGATGCATTATTTACTACCAAAATGAATTTGAACTAAAATATTAATAAGCATGAAACCACAAAGGTATTATGACTGATCCTCCTAAACAATCCGATTATGGAAAACTAAAATAATTAGTTGGAAATATCATAGAAAAATGATTGCAGTTTGTATACATGAAAATATATTTATAACCCATTTAAGTATCTTAGTCATATATGATCTGACCATTACGTTTTTATGAATGCATGTAACAAATATTACCAATAGCATATCCTATATTGTAACACATGAAAATAATGCAAAGTAATGAGCAACGCATATACAACTATCATAAATGTTTCACCTAAAATTGAAATATGTGATATTTTTTAATACAGTCAATTAACAAAGTAAACTATATTAATAATTAACAAAATAAAATTGATTCCAACTGCATTGGGTAAAGTTGAGGAATACCTAAAAAGAAACGTAGAATGGATGTTTTGATAGCTCCGGCTTTAATGATCCAAAAATCGACGACATATGTTTAGATCTAATCAACTCCAGCCTATGAATTTGTTTAGTATGACTGGAACTCATATTGAAATCGAAATAAAATTCAATTTGATTATGTTGCAGTGGAGTTGAAGTTGACAACCAATTCGACTGTCTTTGTGGCAGAAGTAAGAGTAAATCAGGGAAAGATTAGAAATTTAGTCGAGGATCATTTGGAACAATCATGATTAAAACTGCAATAATAAATTTTTTTCCTTGCGTAAAAATGTGGAATGAAATTAGTTGTTATAAGGGTAAACCATTTTGAGGAAGAACATGGACGATTATCGTAAGCGATTTTGGAATCTCTATGGACTAACCATTGGTAGGTCATGGGGGAAGACATTGGGGAAGATGATGGATGTTGAATTGGGTTGGATGTGGAATCAGATCTACATCTTAAAGCGAGGGAGATATGAGAGCTGTGGCTTTTTAGGTTTTTTAATTTTAGGGAGAACGATGCAAAAAAATAAGATGCGGGACGAAGAGGGATCGAAAGGAACAGAAGATGAAGGGTAATTCGGGTATTTCAAAAAGACACGGTTGAAATCAGTTCATGGAATTATCATTATTAGTAGTAAAGATGAGTTTACCCCAATCGTGCTAAGGTATTCGCTCAACCTATACTCCAATACCAACTGTGATGACCTACCTTTTTGACTCCTAAAGACAAAATTGAATACATCCACGGTATTCATATGCTGGCCATTGAAAGAACATAAAGAAAGAACAAAGCAACAATACCTCATAATGAAAGGATCATATATAATATAAACAAGTAGTACTTTTGGTTACTCTCAAAATATAAGGTCTATTAGAGACTTTTAGTTTGGATAGTTATAATAGTTTGTTCTTATATATATGTGTGTGTATGTGTGTATGTGTGTATACTAATAGTGCAGCGCAAAACAAAATAACCGATAACTTCAAAGGCCTCATGCTTACCATCCGTCATCTCCAAACATCAAACACATAACCATCTTTCTCATCCTACTCAAATGAGTATCCGAGAGTTTAAGGAAAAATAAACTTCGAGTCGGACAGGATCTAGTATGAGAAACTAAAGATATATGCATAAACATATAACTGTACATTATGAGACCATGTTGTATAATGTAAAGGGTTTTCCCTTCACAACTGAAGCCATTTTATTTTTATAAGTAAATAAGGTTGATACATAGATAATTTCTAATGTGTGAAAAATAAATATATAAAATATTTGTGATGCTTGCATCTCACATCACAGTAGTATTTAGGATACATATAAATTCATAATGGTGATGTTCAATAAATGGATATCCAAGGAAGAGCCACAGCAATTCACAAACTCTTTCCAACACAACAAGGGCAGGGCCCTCTCTACCGAAAGCATATTATATCTCTAGAGTAGTATAACCGAGAGCCCACAAAATTTAGGTCACTCTAGGACATTACTAAGCCGGGCCACTTTTATCATACGTAATGTCGAATATATCATATGTGGGCTAATACAACCGAAATCCACTCTAGAAAAAATATGATATACCCTAATGGTAATGATCCACATATTGCCAGTGCCTCGGTTTTAGTCATTTCCTAAGTCGAGGTCTGCGTTTGAATGTCTTTCCAACAAAGCACATGAATGCTGAACCTTCCCTCTTCATTGGAATTACCCTTAGGCGGTACAATAAGTCAAACAAACCAAATAAATCACAAGGATATTAGCCTGGCCATCATCTTTGGAATCTATTTGCACCAAAAATGGCATAGACACTCAAGTGACTGATGAAAGCACCAAAATGTAGAAATCCAAATCAAATAGGCAAAAACAGTAAGAAAGTAAAAGGAAACACTTGAATTTTTATAGTGGTTCGACGTAATCTCGGCCTATGTCCACTTTATATTTTGCTATTAGCTGTTTTCTCTCTAGATTACAACTAGTTATATTAGATCTGACCACAATTCAGTGGATCTAAGATTTACAATGAATTTTTAGAATATTCGAGGAAGAAAATAGAAGTGAAGTGAAGGAATAGATTAGAGTGTGAGCCAGAGTGAAGATCCTTTTCTAGTTTCCATAAAGCTGGTATTATAGGAAAACAAAGTTATTGGGTCAGAAGCGTGCTTGCATTGTGGTTTGTCAGTTAATTATTTTTATTACCTTAATTACATATATAATTATTTCCAACTCGAAACTTCAAATGTTAATAACCTTTTGTTTTAACTCCGATTGGAAAGCTTTATCTATGAAAATTAATCACAAAATTGCCTCGAACCTAACGATGCAGGTTTCGTAACCAAACTTTAATGTTTGTGAAAACTCTATTTCTCGATGTTGTTATTTATTAATTAATATCTTTAAATTAATTATCATTAAAATTACGGTGTGTTACATATAATAATTTGAATAAAATTTATATATATGGTGCGTGTGTGTGTATTCATGAAAAATTATTATTATTTCTTTTATAAAAAGAAAGTTGAACACAGTTATTTTCGTATAATCTTAAAAAAATTAATTAGAAATTGGCGTACACATATTCATACACACATATATAAATATATTCTTTATTTTCTTGAAAATAAGAAAGCCAAAAACAATTCTTTTATATGGTTTAAAGGAAAAATTTATTATAAATTAGAAATTCTCAAATATATATAAAAATGCACGCGTGTGTGTATAAATATATATATATATATATATATATATATATATATATAACAATATATACACACACACACATAAATATTTGACCGTGAGCAGGACAAGGAATTTTTTAATCCTTAAATGGATAAAACAATGTGTGTATATATTTAATACACACATATATATATAATTTAATTATTTAAATATTTATTTTCAAATTATTTTATTTTTATTTAGCCAAATGTATAAATGGGAGAGTAAGAATATAGATAATATATACATTTTTATGAAATGATTAAAAAAGGAATTATTACCCTTTTCTGATCCCATCGATTATCGAATACCTTAGTTGCTAGTCATTTCATTCTCTGAACTTCAAGTTTTTTATCCTTGATCATAGATGTAACTCTATCTAAAAGGCATCACCAATGTTCAGGAATGGAAGCTATGGTCGGTATTTATTTCAGTGCCAAGAGAGAAGGAATGGGGTGGCAATTTATAGCCAACTTGATTGCAAATATCTAGACTCCTTCTCTCTAGATCTAAAGACTAAGTCTCCACCCTCCTTTCCGTGTTATGGCTACCCTTCACTATGTTAGGGCTTCCAAACTTTAGGCTTAACATATGTAACAATTAAATTTGTTGTCTATCTTATTTATTAAGCTCTTGCTTTAACTAAATTAATATATAAATTTTATACATCATTTTAAATAATTTTTATGCTTCAAATAAATAACTAAAATTTAAAAAAAATTAATACACCCTTTGCCCAGCAAAGTTCAGCTATGCCAATTCTAGCAAACTCGATACAACCATGTAGCAACATATGTTTACATAATTCATTTTCGAGTGACACATTTTTGCTTATATAATTTATAAAAATCATGCATACATAGTAATTTGTTTTTAGTTAATATCTCTTTTTGTATCATTTATATAACAATCCTTTCCTTTATTATCTACTTGTATATGGTTACCTGTCGGACTTATTGGGGGCTTTTGGCTTACTATTTAACAAATAGTGAGTTCTCTACTCATAATGAAGACCACATTTTTATAAAAAAAACATTAATATATCATTCGTTTGTTGAATATGTGCTTATATGATTTTTGTTTGATGATAGTAAACATATATACATTCGTTTAAATGTATTTGTTAATATACTATTCTATTTTTCACAGTTTAAATAAATATTTGTTGAATAAAATAAATTACACAGAATTTGAATTCAAACAGATATTTTATTCAAATAAATATTTATTACATTTTTGAATAGTACAATTTCAAGCTCTCAATATAACTATACAACTTTGATTACAATTATATCACATTTCATATTTACAATTCACCTCACTACATATCACTCACACTCATATTTCTATCTTCAACTGCATTCCAGTTTGAATCCAGCATCTGAGCAATCTGCAAAAATATAAACTAACGCAGTAAAATTGAAAAAGAAATATTTTTGCAATTCAAAAATAAAAGATAATTTTTGAAAATATGATTTGCCTCAGTTATTTGGGTTGTTCGTCATAATTTAAATTTGAATTCATCATAGACGAACAACTTGTGACATACACAGTGTATTACTGTATATGCCATAAGGCCGTGCATGCCGATATATACACTTGATTGATTTATAGGGACAGGTGAGCACAGGTCAAACCCAAATAAAAAGTCGGGTTCAACTCACGTGCAATAACATAAAAATCACAACTCTCAGCACAAGGTCAAACCCGAGTTTTAAAACTGGATTCAACTCAGGTGCAAATCAAAAGTTCACATGAATGCTATGTTCAAACATGACACAGCCTCAAATCAATGGACATGCAGTCAACTCAAGTGCATCACTACAAAACAAGCTCAACTGGACAGTACCATCTAACCAAGTTCAAAGATGCAAGCATGCACATGTGTGGCCAGTAAAACCAAAGTATCAGCAATGTCGAGCCCAGTACAAACACATGAAGGGAATACAACTACAAATGAAAACCGGCAACAGCCATACATGAAGTGAATCAAGTTCAGTGGCAAATGCATATATATATCAGAGTGAAACATTTGAAGTAAATGCATTGAACAAACATTAAACCAGTTGCAACATCACTGATACTAGTGAAACAACAAGTAGTAGTGAACAAGTGTCACAGCAAACAAATGTGCACCAGTGATGCAAGCTACAGATACAGTGTCAACTAAATGAAACTGGTAAATGCAAAGACCAGTAATGCACAATTCAAATCAATGACAAAGCAACACTGGAAGCAACAGCTACATGCAGGTGAACAGCAGATGATGAAAATGTTATGGTCAATGCAACACAGTGAAGAAACCAAGTGCAGACCACAGAGACGCAAGTGTTACTAGATAACAAACAAGCATGAAACCAGTCAATGCCGAGGCTAAACAAATCAATGACATCGAAACAATGCAGTATGGCTAGAGTGAAGATTACAAGACTGCAATGGATACAACAGGCCGCAACAGTATGCACCAGTCCAAACATTTATCAGAGAGCATATGGAAGGGTCAGGTAAGTGGTAACTTCAAACAACACAAAAATCAATGTCGAAATCATTCCAGACCACATGGTTAGTGAGAACAGAGCAAAAGACACACAGATGTACACATGAACAAGTATGAACCCAAATCAAGCACGAAGTATACATGGAGCAATGGTCAAGTAAAATGCAAACCCAAACCATCAAGTCAACACTGCAAGTCCCAACCAATGAATAAACATACATATGTGGAACAAAACTGCAAAATGCAAATGAACTCGACCAAGTACACAAGTGCTACAAGCAGCAATGTGCAAGTGCAAAGACAAATGCACATGTCAACAGAACATGAAACCAGGTCGAAATATCATAAACAGATAACCAGTGATACAAGACCAACATAACCAAGAGCAATGTCAAATCAAATAGGCCGATGATCCAGACCAGTGCAAGTATCAAGTCAAGTGACATAATAACAGAAACCAGAGCTGTGGAATTACAACAACACAAATGAACGCAGAAAAATGCACAAAGACAGAGTAACATCACAACTAAGTACAATGAATTCACAGGGCCGAAGCAAGCACATGAATTCACAAATCAAAGCCGTGATCGAAATCAAAGTTGAACAGGTCAGAGACGTGGTGGTCAAAAAGTGGGCGAAGTCAAAAATCAATACCGTGAGTGCCAAGCATCAATTATACGTATATGAAAAAGTCAGTGACATCTCAATCATCAAAACAAAATCGAGCGGCCAAAGCACAGTGAAGACGAATTCAAACAAAATTTATACGAACGCAAAAATAGGGTTTTGAATCCTATATAAGCCCAATCATCATCTGCAATTTATCTATTCGAGTTTGAGCATAACAAAGAGAAAATCATCCAACTCAAATCACGATCGAGTTCAAGTATGAAAAGCACAAAAGCACAAACGCATAAAATTACATACCGAAGCAACAGTGTACTCGATCAAACAGAAGCGGACAAGAGCACATGAACGAGAACGAAGCACACGAAAAGGCGCAGCTTCAAAACCCTAGTTTGGATTGAAGAGAACGAAGCCCTAATTGAGTTGCAAAGAGGAACGAAAGAGGATCGGCCATATTTTCACAAGTCTAAAGAAAAAGGAACGGGTTGAAGAAGAGAATAGGGCCGGCTTGTTATTATTATTAAGGGCTTTATTATATTGTTAATTAGGGTTTAGGGTTATTTTCTATTGTCTTTTAATTGTTGTTTTTTATTTTTCAAATCGAGAATTTGTAAATCACCACCTAGGGATTAGGTAGTGTCAGATTGTCTAGTTAGAATTAGTTCAGTGAGCAGGGTGTGCGAGTTTGCAAAGCTCTATAGGCGGGAGCAGTGTTTGCGAGTAATCAAAGCTCTATAGGCGGGAGCAGAGTTTGCGAGTAAACGAAACTCTATAGGCGGAGCAGGGTGTACGAGTCTAGTAGAGTGTTTGTGAGCAGGAGCAAATGTTTGCGAGTCTAGTCGAGTGTTTGTGAGCGGGAGCAAAAAGGTCTGCGAGTCTAGTAGAGTGTTTGTAAGCGTGATATTGTTTAATTCTAATAGAAATCTGGGAATGCAGCAGTAGGCAGGGGTTGCCGAAGCTGGGTAAATTTTGTGTGTGATTTACTTTTTCAGCATATTTATTTCTGCGTTTTATTTCTGTGTTTATATCGAGAAAATTTGCTATAACCTTATTCACCCCCCCCCTCTAGGGTTAATCTAGATCCTACATCGTTAATTTCATTATTTATGTACAAAATTTATAAATTAATTTTAATTTGGTCTAATTCGCAAATTAGCTAAAATATGGCCGTTTCACTCTTTGGTGTGAACTCAATCCTCGATATATATTTAAACAATATAAATACTGAAGCGTGGACTTTTCTAAAGTACAATAATGGGCACAAGTTCAGTCATTTATAGATCCTTTAGACAAAATCCAATTTCTACTGTTTATTAAGCTGCAGCTATTAACGATATTTTTGTGTAAGTTCCCTTTTCGTCATCATTGTATCACCAAGATATTTATAGTTTGGTCTAAGGTTAAAAGCTCTATTAATGTCCATAGTTGATTATGTAGACTACATTAATGTCCTTGGTTCAATCAGATAATATTTATCGATTAACTGATTTACTTTGGCTAGAGATTTCAACTCAAGTCAACTACTAATTACGATGCTACTAACCTTCTACAACGAAGGATTCAAATCCTCTCTTGAGTATCGCTTCACTTTAAGTAGTTCATCGTATACATAACTATTGTCTTAACATAGTCATTATGTCATGTACTTAATCATAATCAAATTACAACCTAGCTAATTAAGATTGATAGTACCCTCAGTCTGAAGACTACAGCACATCATTACCATGAGATCTTATATTTCGACTTTGTCGTATTATCTCATAGAAGACTCTGATCGAGTCATTCTATGATTGTTCTAAATAATCACAAGTGCATAACCGCTTAGTGCTCCTAATGGTCATTATTAATTCACCATCCATTGTATGGAGAGCATTACGTACACTAGTCTCAATGACGTATCAATATTCTTTTTCAAAACATCTTACCTATGAACATTTAAGAAATAAGCACTTAAATATTGATTCAATACTCATGGTTATGAACACATTTGTAACTGCAATTGATAAAATATTTCTCCTAAGGATTTTCTACTTAAGTATGTTTAATGTGTTAATATCATTACTATATCTTTGTATTATTAAAGAAAATAAAAAGAAAAGCATACTTTATTTCAAATAACATTCTCTATAAGTGTTAATATATATAATCAAATTGTATAATTCCCTCCCGGGCACACTTTAAACTCTATCAGTCTTCCACTTGCACTTAAGACCAATTAAGGCGCCTCACGCACCTTCAATCAGTCATGCTAAAATATAATGAGAAAGGAACTTAGAGAAAAGATCTGTGATATAAATAATCTGTATCTACTTTTCAATTACGCTTTCCCATTAGAGACGAACTCTTTTATCCTGGGTTAATTATGAATTACACATGTGACGACCCAGAATTTTGGATATTTAAAATAGGAATATTTAATTGGTTTTAAATATTCAAAAGAGTAATTTTAGCTTGAATATCAAATATCACCATTTACTGGATAATTTAGTTTTGAATTAAACTATTGGAAATTGAGTAAAATATGAATCTGGGATTTTTAGCTTGTTAAAAATAATTTGAATGCTTATAAATTTATATTAATAATACTGAAGGTGATAGAACTTTTAAAATTGAATTTAACAATGTTTTGTTTAATTTTAAAATTTTATAGTTTAAATTGGATTTAAAAATAGCCTTCCGAGGCATAGTCTCGGAATTTGACGAAACAAGTTTCATTGGATCAGTAATATTGTATTATTATAGGATTTCAATTTTCATAGTGTTTGGAGTGATCGTTTGGCCGTACGATAAGTAAACGCGCTGATAATTAAATCGAAATTTAATTTAATGATTGGGTCCGAAAGCTATCTTCTCCATACGATCGAATTAGGACTCGAAACCTTTTCCATTGAGTTCGGAATAGGGTTATAACATTATAAACGTTTGGCGGCATGCCTCGATAGGAGGTCATGTTTTTAAGTTGCATTTGTCGGAACGGTTTGAATTTGAATTTAAATGGAATATTTATACTAGTCAACTGAAGTTGAAATTATCTCACATCATCCCTTTTCCAGTCCTTTCCAAAGCACTGTAGCTTTTTTTCCTCCCATATGCTACCTATCCCTTTACTTCAAATCGAGCCACTTCCATCTCCTATTATCTTGATTGAAGAAATAGTTTGAAATCAATTAAAATGGCCGAACTAAAATTTTTCTTCTCCTTGTCAAAGTACTATAACTCCTTCACCAAACTTCCAATTTTAAAAAAAATAAACCGAAGTCGAGAATTCAGAATAAATTAAATCGGGCCTTTCCCTCTCTCGGTCGAAGCCATCTCCAACTCAAATCGAATGAACTCGATTTCGATTTCTAAAAGAAATCGCACAATAGCTTTCGGTGCCTAGATGAGCTCGTGTGCGGCTGTTGAAGGGAGGAGAACGTCGACGAGGCAAGCCGGTTCGCGCGCACGAGAGGAGAGTCAGTAGGTTGTGGAGGGTCTCGCGGGATAGTGGCACTCGCGATTCGATTCAAGCGTTCGCGATTAAGCTCGGCGAATGCGTAGTAGATCTGGAGTCGACTGCGGTGGAAGGGAGAGCCCGGGGCCGATGGCTGCAAATCAGGAAGGAGCAGTTCGTCGCGAGTACTGTAAGGCATTGTTTTGGTAATTGATTTAATTTGATTTCTGAATTTGGGTTGTTAATTTTGAAAATAACAATAATTGCAGTAAGATAAGTGCAGTTTTTCCAATTTATATATTCAAATACAGCAAGGTATTGCAATAAAGTATAAGCATGCATGTCTTAACTTAATTTTATGTTTAGAATCTAGAAAAGATTTTATATAGGAAGGATTTCGATAGAAATATATAGGAGTTTTAAATAATTGAAAAGTTTTTTATAAAATTAGATTTTTGAATCAATATAAATTAAAGTCTTTAAATATATGTAGTTTAAAGGAAGCAAAAATAAAATAAATATACATTTGCACATTTTTATTTACTAGTTTATTTTAAATGATATTTGGGGGATTAACTTATCTAATTTATTTTTGGAACTTAAAATTTATTTATCAAAAGAAAAATTAGTTTAAATATATTTTTGGGTTATTATTTAAGGAAAATTGATTTTTCGATTAATTCTAATATTAATAAGTTATATAATGGTTATACAAGGTTGAAAAACCGTGAAACCAAGGCAAAGTTAAAGTGGATTGCAAATAAAATCAAAGGTGAGTTACTCTCACTCATCTGGCTGTTATTTAAATTTGAATGGTTAAATTTAAATAATTTGTTGAATGATTGAAATTGATTGGCTGCGGTATATATTATATAGCAGTATATAGTATATTAGAGTGATTGATTTCCCACATTATATAGCGGATGAGACCCTATGCGCCGCATAATAGTGCATGATAATATATTAATCCCATATATCGCGATATTCCTCCTCGAAGTGGAATTGGTATTGTGCGAACGTCTGTGGATGTAGGGAAACAGGTTGGCGGGATCCAACTGGATTCCTCAAAATTATTAGATTGTTTAATATTCTGTGTTATGTTTATTTGATATTCTGTGATGAATTATATGGGTAATTGGAAATGTTGGATGCTGGTTTGATTGAATATGTTTGGATATACTAAGTTATCAAAATATATAGATTGGATTTTTGAAAAGAAAATTTAAAAGAGAGATTTTGTAAGTAAATGGTTATTGGAAATTTGGGATAAATTGAAGAATGAATGGAGAGAAAAGATGAAAGTGGATTTTAAATTCTAATAAATAAATTCCAAGTATAGGGAAAAAGGGATTTTGAATAAACAGAGAAATAATGAATTTTAAACTTAAGTGATGTTATTTAAAGGAATAAAGAATTTATTTTAAAAATTCAAGTTTTAAACTTATTGAAATAGATTAAAAAGGAATTTGGAAAAAAGGTATGAAATTGGTATTTTCAGTTAAAAAGGACTTTAAATCATAATTTAAAAATAAAATCTGAAGTTAATGGGTTTTGAATAAATTGAGTAAGTCAAGAAATTTATTTCAAAATGGAGTAAATTGGAAATCAATTTGAAAATTGATTTAAGTGTTTAAATTTGGAATTTTAAAAAAGGAAGTGAGACTATGGAATTTATAAACTGGGTTTATAAAAGTGAAGTAATATATCAATGGATATTAGAAAGAATAAATTCACGGTGGGAATTTATTAAGCGAATGAGTAAATTTGTTTAAAAATAAATAGTGATTTATTTTTAAAGGATGTGAAAGAGAAGTATATTTCCCTGGATAGCCAAGTACGTTTTCAACATAAATTTTTAAATATAATTTATGTTGTTTTAAAAAGCATGTTTAGAAAACTTATTATTTCTAAATGTTTAAATTCTAAAGTAATAATTTTTCAAAACCTATTATTGTAGTAATTATTCAAAGGTGACTTGGTATTCTGTTTCTAAAAGAGAAAATCTAGATTTATATTTTATAAAGCAACCTCATTCTCAAATATTCCTATAGTATATTTTTAATGAAGTATTGAAGTAGCTTTTAACTTAAATGTTTTAAAGGATATTTTATAATAAAGTGTTTTAAATTATTTTAAAATCTAAAGTTTTGTGCTTGGTGTTTTCAGTAGGAATAAATATTTGGACATTTATTTCATGAGGAAAGTGTGGTTTGAAAACCATTTTCAAAAGGGTTGAAAATGGAAATATATCTTGCGAAGCTATTTTGAGGATAATAAATAATTTAGAGAAATTATTTATGTTGGATGGTTGTTGTGAATGTTAATTGATAGTTAAATAACCGACTATTAATATTGGCCAATGCGCTGATCGTTTCGAAGAGACCGGGATTGGGTTTGCTACATTATAGCATGATATGGGGTTCTCGCTTTGCGTTTGGTGGCGAACGAGAGACTCTTGCCTCTACATGTCCCCGAGGGTAGTATAAGGCCTTGCGGGGTTGGTTTGCTAGGTGCTTACAGTCGAGAGGCTAGCCATAAAAGCAAACCCGAGGTATCACTGTATGCCACGGTGGGTCTGGGATGGTCGCAAAGCCTACCAGTCGCCACTAGCGCGTCCTGTTACAATGGTATCAGAGCTGAAGGTTAAGCGAGAACCATGGCTCTGGTGGGGAATACTCATTAGAGATAGAGTCAGTAGTACTCCAGAATGAGTTTGAGTGTATTAATAGATATGAGCGCGTATTTTTTAGTGAGTACAAAATTGTTTTTATATCATGTTGACTTATCGGTTGGGTGTTTATGAATTCTGGTCGATATGTGGGACGCCATGTCATCGATAGGGATTTCTAAACTCTTAAACAAGATAAACCGACACAGTATCTTTTTAAAATAGGGTAAATGAAATGATTTTACCCAAATTATTTTTGTATATAAAGGAAATGATTTTTCATAAATTATTATAGTTGTCTATGGATGCTTGGTTGTTAGGAATGATAATATTAATTTATTATCATTAATGTGTAAAATTGAATAAAAATTGAAATATTAACCAAAGATTAAGGAATAAATTAATAAAATAAATGGGATTTGTAAACGTGAATTATAAATGTGATTTATAATTTTGAAATAGAATTCCAAAGAAATATTGAAAATGTTTCTGAAAGAATTTAGCATTTGAAATTTTTAGAAATTTAAATTCCTTTGAATTTGGAAATGGTTTTCAAAAGTTTTGGAGAAGTAATAGTGGTAGTATTTCGGAGATATTTTTTAATTGGATTTGAAATCTAGTGAGATTTGGGATTTAAAAATATTTGAAGGGATTTTAGAAAGATAAAAGCATTGAACTCTTTTGGTTGCTAGAAAATAACTTCGGTGATGACTGCAGCATCATCGATGTTCATTTTCGAGTTTCCAAAGGAGGAATTACTGCTTGAATGTTTAACATGGGAGATGTTTCCGAAAGCTGGGTTTGATTTTGAAATTCAAAGAGATAATTGAGTTTACCCAGGGATTTTGGACATAATTGGTTTCAAATGATTTTTGAAATACTTAAGTGATTATTGAAGGCTTTGGAATTGGTTTAAAATGAATTCAGGGAGTTATTGATAATATAAAATGAAATAAAATTCTTTCTTAAATAATTGGAAGTAAGTTGAATTGGAGTTTATGAAATAAAATGCATGCTTGGCTAAATAAGTGTATAATCTCGAGTAAAAATTAAATATGAATATAATCAAGCTTAAAATGCGTAGAAGTATGAAAAATATAAGTGTGAGACTTATAAGAGAAAAATGGTGAAGTAAAATAATAAGCCAAAATAAAATTGTTTTGTATTTTGGAAATAAAATAGAAATCCAATTCAAGTGTAAATGAGTTAAATATAAACTTGGATATTATTTTAACAAACTAAGAATGGGATTAAAATTTAAATGGATTATGAGAATTTTTAAGTAAAATAATTATAGAGAATTTGAATAAAAATAAGAGTTGAAATTTGAGTTAATGATGGATTTGTAAATGAAACCCGAGTTATAGATAGAAATTCAACTTGGAATTGTAAGTGAATTAAACATGAATGAAATGCAAGTGAATGGTTTGTAAATAAGTAAGAATGGAATAAATTTAATATAAATTGTACTGGAAATCAATTTAAAATGATTATAAGCTTAAGTAATTGTTTATTCGCATAAATTTGTAGATTGAAATGAGATTTGATTGAAATGATTTTAAAATCTATGGTTGGTGAATAAACTAGAAATGGAATGGAATTAAATATAAAATGAGTTGGAATCAATTGGATGTGGCTAAAAACTAAAAGGGATATTCTACTAAGTGGATATCGTCAAATTGTATAGAATAAATTAGTCGTTCGACTTAAACGAAAGTAAATAAAAAAAATTCTATGAATTGGTAGGGATAAATAAAATTTATTTTTGGAATCAGTTGAACTAAATGTGAGTTGTTTGAGTTAAAAATGAAGTGAATGTAAGAAATTGAGTTGCAAACCATTTAAATTGAATGAAGTGGTATACGATTTGGTTGTAAATAATTAAAATTAATGTCGGAACCCTATAAGTTGCTTATAAATATTGTTTAACCTACATTGCTTATAGAAACTAGTGTGTTTGCTAGTTAAATATGTTAAATGTTGTTAAATTACATGATTTTGGCACTTACATGTTTAAATGAAGTAAGTACAGGTATCGAGAAGCCGTTTGGCTGGATTTGGATGCGCTAATTGCTAGAATAATATGTCGCTTGCTTAAAAATGCTAAATAAAGGTACGCCTACGCAATAAAAATAGAAAATATGAACTGTTTTTGTTTTTCCGACCGGGTGGGTCGATGTATATATATTTTTATCTCTTGTCAAATTGCAAAAGCTCCTCTGTACAAAGGAGACTCTGCCAAAAAATTTCGAAAATTTTGGGGAAAATTTTGTTAGCGACAAAACGATTTCAAACTGGGAATTGAAATAAATTAGTGGATGAAACTAATTTAAAATAATGATATGAATCGGCTATAAATGGAAGATAAAATTTAATATTCAGAGTTAAAGATAAATTGAATTCATATGGAAATGGGAATCAATTTGAATAGAAATAGATATTAACTAAAGTGGTGAAGTAAAAATAAATGTAAAAAGCATATAAAAAACTTATATGGAACTTAAGAAGAAATGGTAAAATTATTAAGTAATATGGGTGTCGGGAAAATATATTAAATAAGCACTTGAGTGAAGATTTAATAAAAAATAATATGAGAAATGATAAGCGTTGATAAGTGAATAGAAATCAAAGTGAATGTGAATAAAAGAGAATGGATATAAAAGATGTGCATATATTATTCTATTCGCATAGCGATTTGATCCAGATTCGAGCATAGAATTTCGAGATAGTTATATCGATCCGAGTTGGGATTTTTCGCTCGATTTTCGACGGCGAACCCTAGATATGGATTTCGATTGATTCTGGGAATTCTCTATCATAGTTATGACTATGAAAGGAGAATGACGGTTTCTGATCAAGAAATCAGATCTGAGTCCGCACTAGGAAGTCGGGTGGATGATACTAGTTCGGAAATGAAATTGTGTGATCGGGTAAGCGATCAGATTTGGTATTGCGTGCGAATGATATAGGTACATCATACGGGCTTAAATGGAATGGATATTGAAAATTTTGTGAAGAAATGAATAAAATGATTTTGAATGTTGTGATTGGATATTATTGCTAAGTAGAGTATACATGTATTTAAGAGCAAGAGGAAAATTGGTTTTGATTTCAGAAGATAAATTCGAATTGCTCGACAAAAAGGTATGTGTTTAAATTTATGTATGAAATTTGATTGGGTTTTGATCTAGCCACTTGGCCTTTTGTTTTCGTTTGGAATTTGGGAGCCCGTAAAGGCATTTTGTAGTTGTACCGAGCTAGCTGCGCAAAGGAAACACTGGCGAAATTTTTCAAAAATTTAGGGAGTTAGAAAATTTTTGAGAAATATTTGATAATTCAAAATTTGGTTTCAAATTGAAATTTGAACGATTGAGAAAATAATATTGTTTGAAAACCATGGGAGAGTTTGGGAAGTTAGTAAGAATGATAATGGGTCTTCTATAAAAAGATAGTTGGTTGGATGTTGAATTGTTTTGTTTTGGGAAAAAGTAAACGGGTATTGGACCATTCTTCCTAACTAGTAATTTCGAGGACGATATTCTTTTAAGGGTGGAGGAATATGACGATCCGAAATTTTGGATATTTAAAATAGGAATATTTAATTGGTTTTAAATATTCAAAAGAGTAATTTTAGCTTGAATTTCAAATATCACCATTTACTGGATAATTTAATTTTGAATTAAACTACCAGAAATTGAGTAAAAATATGAAATCTATGATTTTTAGCTTGTTAAAAATAATTTGAAGGCTTATAAATTTATATTAATAATACGGAAGGTGATAGAACTTTTAAAATTGAATTTAACAATGTTTTGTTTAGTTTTAAAATTTTATAGTTTAAATTGGATTTAAAAATAGCCTTCTGAGGCACAGTCTTGGAATTTGACTAAACCAGTTTCATTGGATCGGTAATATTGTATTATTGTCGGATTTTAATTTTCATAGTGTTTGGAGTGATCGTTTGGCCGTACGATATGTAAACGCGCTGATAATTAAATCGAAACTTAATATAATGACTAGGTCCAAACGCTATCTTCTCCATACGATCGAACTAGGACTTGAAACCTTTTCCATTGCGTTCGGAATATGAGTATAACATTATAAACACCTAGCGGCACGCCTCGATAGGAGGTCAAGTTTTTAAGTTGCATTTATCAGAATGGTTTGAATTTGAATTTAAATGGAATATTTATACTAGTCAACTGCAGTTGAAATTATCTCACATCAACCCTTTTATAGTCCTTTCCAAAGCACTGTAGCTTTTTTTTCCCTCCTATACGCTACCTATCCTGTAACGACCCAGAATTTTTATTAATTAAAATTTGAATATTTAATTAATTTTAAATATAAATGAGTGAATTTATAAGTCGAATAAATTTTATTTTGAATTATTGAATTTAATTGAATAATTAAATCAATAATTTAATGTGTTAAATTATGGAAATAATAGAAAACTGAGTTAAATATGATTGAAAATGATTTGTAAAATTTTATTTTATCATGTTAGAGTTAGAACGATATTTTAGAACTTTTAAAATCGAATTAAGAGTTAATTTGTGAAAATTGAATATTTTAATATTTAATCGACTAGTGAAAATAGCCAATTTTTGAACAGTCTCAGAATTGAACGAAACCAGTTCCATTGGATCCGTAATAGTTAGTTATTACCGGATTTCAATTTTCGTGTCAATCGGAGTTACCGTTTGATCGTGGCAGCTCGAAACGCATCGAATTATTTTTAATTTTAATTTGGCGAGTTAAAATAGCCATTTTTCAAAAGTCTCGGATTTCGACGAAACCAGTTTCATCGGATCCGTAATGTGATATTATTGTAAGGTTTCAAATTTCGTGTCAATTGGATTTACCGTTTGTCCGTTACGAATTAAAACGCCTAGAAAATCGTTTAAATCGGTTTAATTTAAATTGAACGTTTACTGCCATAACTCGCACAGATGTCCGAATTAGCTTTCGAAACCTGTTCCATTGTGTCCGGAACGCGGGGTAAACCCTAGAAACGCTGGTTACGGCGCGTGAATCGGAGTTTGGAAAATCGGGATGAATAGTGTTCGTTCGTTCTTCTATAAATAGACCCCCACTCTCTTCACAAATAATAAAACCCTAATTTCTATTAACCAGCCGCCTCCATTGATATGAACGGCCGAAAATCACTCCACTTCCTCCCTCAATAACTCCAAATCCGTTCATCGATTCCAGAAATCTCCAACTACAAAAGTATAGAGCTCGATGAGATCTTGGATTTCAACGGTTATGATCGTCAATGGCTTCACGGATCATCGGCAAATTTGGCTTGAAGGGGACCGGCTGCGCACGTTTATCGAGGGGGAATAGGTGGCCGAGCTTGGCATGGTGGTGGCCGTGGGTAGCTTGTGTTACGAGCTACGTGATAGAACTCTCTGATCGTCGCGAAGTGGATCGTGGTGGTGGCAAAATTTAAACTTAATTTGGAGCTCTATGGGTTTATATGCGTGATGTTTATCTGTAGTTTGCGTGAGAGAGTTGAGGGAGAAGGTAAGGAACGGCCTTGATGAAATTGCAGTGGATCTCACGGCTATGGCTTGTGTAGGTTAAAAATTATTAAAGTTTGTTGTAAATTAGATATATATAAATCGAGTAAACTTTAAAAAATCATAACTTTTTCATACGAGGTCGAAAACGCGCGAAACCAGTTGCGTTGGAATCGTATGGACGAGTACTACGCGATGAAATTGGATTGGAGTCGTTTGGAGTTAGTGAGAATTTTGGGTAAAATTAAACGTCCGTTTAATTTTATTCGAAATAAATCGCTAAAACGGAATTTAAAATCAAGGTGAGAACTTCTCACTCAATCGAATCAGTTTCGATTTTATTTTAAATAGTTAGATTTAAAATATTTGAATGCATGTTTGAATGTTGATTGATATCTATTGATTGTTAAAATAGACATTATACGCCGTTAGTAAGCGGATGTTATTTATTAAAAACATATACCGCGAATATTTCATAAACAGTGAAATTGGTATTATATATAATAGCAATATATATATATATATATTGGCATATGTATATATTGGAGTTATTGATTTCCCGCATTTTTTTGTTTAGCGGATGAGACCCTATTGCGCCGTTATTAAGCGGATAATATTTTAAATCCCATATACCGCGATAATTTCGTACTGGAGCGAAATTGGTATTGTGCTAATGTTTGTGGATGCAAGAAAACAGGTTGGAGGGATCCAACTGGATTCCTCAACAGTTTTTAATTGATTTCAGATATTTTAATATTTGATGGATTTTCATATTGATATATGATATCGTTGTAGTCGTGATTGACTATTTGGTGTGTAGCATCATTGGACCAAATTTTGGGATTTTAAAACGATTTCTAAAGTGATTTTTGAAAATATACTTTATTTTTGGAATTGATCCATTATAAATAAATAAACGTTATAATTTTTAAAGTTATAAAAATTATAATTTTTGTGAAATATAGTTAAAAGCTGATTTTTGAGAAATATGAATTAATGATTTTATAAAATGGTTTAAATTGGGAAATTTGAATTTATTGTGAAAAGTTTAAATATAGGATTTATAAAATTTAATTATTTTATGAATCAAAATTGATGAAATTATAAAGGAAATTAAAGGTGTTTTAAAGAATAATATAAATTGATTTATATTAAGAGATTTATAAATGGATATTTATAAATTGAAATATAGACATTATAAAACGAGTTTTTATAAGTGTTTGAATGAAATGAAATTGAATTTCATAAATGAATGAAATTTATAGAATTATAAATGGTAAAGTTATAAATGAAATTTATAAATAGTAAGATTTATAAATTTATAAAGTTATTAAAAGAATGGTTTTGGATAAATAATTTAAATCTTATAAGTTATAAGATTTATAATTATGAGGTTTAAAAGAACGATTTTGTAAATAATCGTTTTTATAAGCATTTAACTTATAATGTGAACTTTTGGTTTATAATCGAGTTATAAATCGAATAGGTTAATAAAGAAGATGTATAAAAAGGAAGTTTTTATAGAATAAATAGAAATGGAATTTATGAACGTTGTTTTATAAATTCACAAACAACTTATTTTGATAAGTGAATTGTGGTAACTTATAAATGGAGTTATATTCACATTTTAGACAGTGAATAATCCTTTAAGTTAAAATAAATTGAATAAAAGGATGAAATTGTTAACGAAGTTTATTCACATTTTTGAATAGTGAATAACACGTTAAAGAAAATGTTTTGGATTTGGTGTTTTAAATAGAATTAAAACGATCTAACGATGTTTTAAAATGTGTTGAGATTCGAAATCATAGATTTCAACATTCATTGTTGAAATAGACGTTTTCGAGAAATAAAAGGAAATGGTAGACTATAACACTGTTGTTATAGTAAATGATTTCTGAAAGGAAATGTTTTGTATAGTATTGGGATTTATATATCTATTTAATTTCAAATCCCTATACTAGTGATTTTGTGACGTTGTAACGATGTTTTACGTAACATTCGTTTTGGCCCAAGTAAATATGTTTAAGAGAATGATTTCCTTAAAGAATGAAATATATACTTAATCTCGATTTAAGTATATTGAATATTTTCTAAGTGTTGAAAATAAATAAAATTTGTGAATGACTTATGAATAAATAAGTATGGAAATGTTTTTCAATATAAAGCGAATATTTTGAGAATTTATCTGTTTGAAGATAAATTGAAAAGGAATATTGAAATGAATAATTGGAATCGAATATTCATAGATATTTTGGATTATAAATTCACTATGGAATTTATGAATGAAAAGTGGAATTTGTATGAAAATAAATATTGATTTATTTTTGAAGTGTCGAAAATTATATATCTAGTGAAGATATTTTGGAAAATAAATAATTTGAAAAATTATTTGGAATCTGGTGATGTTGTGCATATCCATTGATAGTTCAATAACCGACTATCAATATTTCCCTTTGAATGGGTATTTGATGTGATTTGTTTGAATTTGAATGCCACACTTATTTTTGAATAAGCGCTCACTATTCGGGTTAACCGGGAAAGGACCATGGGGTCGTATAACCCATTCCGAATATGTGATACGTCGTTGTGAATTGCATTGATGATCGGTGTTGAAGACCCGGTATTTGCGAAAGCGATAGGATGACCTGTCGATTGTCTCTGCACTGAGTTGCAACGGTATAGAGACTCCCTAAGTGATGGGAAATCCGATCAGGATTGTGAATATCCGGATTGCAAGGACTTCTTTGTAAGTGCCTTCGGTTTTGTTCGAGCCCGGAACAGACTTGTATGGATTGTATGTCTGACATTACAAATTGAGATATAAAGCAGATTTCTTTCAAATATATTTCTGTTGGTGGCGGAGAATTTATTCTTTTAGCTTAACACCCTTCTCTGCGACGTACGAGCTCAGAGGTTATGTAGTTGAATGTTATCAGCGATATATTCCCAATTTGGTAATGTGACATGCTGAGTGTTGCTGTAAATGATCATTGTGTTGATTATTTATGATAGGATCATTTATTTGATCGTCTATCTTTGTGATCATTTCTATGATCATTTGTTGACCCAAAGCATGGCTTTTGTATAAAGTATGTTTTTGTGGACGTGACTTCGTCGAGCCTCACACCCCGTGAATGGTCAAAACAGGAAAGAAGCAGCAAGGTTATGAGGGGTAGCGCCCTTTAGGATGTGTGCATTTCCTTCTGGAAAAGGGTGGTATCATGGTATGGAGCCCAGATACTTACTCATGTTGAAAACACTTTGTTATGATTGTGTGAATTGATTACGAGCGCTCGGTAAAAGGTCCCAAAGGACCGGGGGATGGCATATTCGGTCAGTTGTTACTCAGTTAGGGGTAACCCGGCCTTGTGTTGGTAGAGATCCGGTTTGGTTCTCGGGGATGTCCATCCAGAGGCATTCTCATGTGGCAATGGGAAGTTCCTTGGCCTGATCATTCGTTGGAAATCCAAAGAAACAATACGAGACTTGTACGGTTTTAGTTGTAGAACCTGCCATCTAATATGGTAGCTATTAGTAGGCATAATATAATGGTACCTATGCTGGCTAAGATTTATATTCTACTTTCGAAATGAATTTTTCCTACACTATGCACTAATAATAATATGAAATGTTCTTTTAAATGCGTATCAAGCATCTTTGGCTATCATAAGGAGAAATCTTCTCCAAGTCTGCGTTTGCATTGTGTGTGTGGCAGGAGGTCTTATGGTAGTCTCATTTTTAAAGCATTGCGAATTGACTTAAAAATATTCCTCTATTTTGTTTTCAAAGATAAATAAACTGTTTTGAGTTCTCACACCAGTCACGTGGCTGACTCGGAGTTTATTGTTTTCCTTCCTAAACTCTGGGTGCCCACCAATTTCTACACGGGCAGTCAAGAGTTAGGTTTATCAGGATATTCTGGATATTCTGGAGTTGCTAGAGGCAAGCTGGATGGCATGGCGTATTACTGGTATATAGTATTTCTTTTCCGCTGCACTGTTTGTTGTTGTACACTCTGATGATATGATGTAATGAAATGTGATGTAATGTAATAACTGATATAGTTCTTTGTTTAAAGATTATTCATTTATTATTATATGTTGTTCCGCTGCGAATTGTGAGATTCTGTTGTTGTTCTGTTGTTTTCTATTCCGTCCTATTTTCTTTTCTCTCTCTATCTTTTCTATTTTCTCTATTTTCTGTCTTTCTTCTCTTCTTCTTTCTTTTTCTTCTTTCTTAAACCATAACATTTCGGGTTTTTGGCCTTCGATTTCTCGACAGTCTATAAAGTGAGTATCGATGTTGAATTTTCGAAAGTCGAAAATTTTCGGGACGTTACATTTGGTATCAGAGCATATGGTTAAACGACAACCATGGTTCTGTTGGGTATTACTCATTAGAGATAGAGTCAGTAGTACTCTAGAATGAGTTGAGTGTAATAATAGCTATGAGAGCGTATTTGTTAGTGAATATAAAAATTGTTTTGTATTGTGTTGACTTATCGGTTGATTGTTTATAGATTTCGGTCGATGTAGTCTAGCTAACTATCGTAGAAAGGGGTTTCTAAACTCTTAAACAAGATAAATCGACATAATATTGTTTTAAATTGGGTAAATGAAATAATTTTACCTAAGTATATTTTGTATATGAAGAAATAATTTTTCAGAATTATTAAAGTATATAAGTTGATTGTTTGGTTGTTTGAATAATCTAAATAAAGGAATAATTGTATAAGCAAAAGAATTATAAGAATTGAATTTTAATTAAAGTGATTTACAATTGTGAAATAAACTTATACATATGAGAAGTGAAACTAATGAATATATTTATGAATATGAGTTGTAAAATAAAAATGAATTTAAAGTTAAATGGAGTATAACTTAAGTGATATTGAATGATGATAAATTGAATGTAAATGAAATTGATATGAAATAATGAATATAAGTGTTAATTCATTAAAATCTAATGTTATTGGAAGTTGAATAAAAATCAATTAATTAAACCAATTGTAAGCAAAGGAATTTGGTTGTAATTAATATACATTGATTGTTATACGATTGTTAGTTGATTGTATATAATTCATTAAGTGTTAATGAAATTGATTTAATAAAATTGGAAGCTAAAGTAATTGAAATTCAATTGGAAGTTAAGTGAATCTTAAATAGAATTGAATTTGATTTGGAAGTGAACCAACTTGAATATGAATTAGTTAATATAAACTAATTGAAAATGAATGTTAGTAAAAACATCCACTGTATATGAATCAAATATGATTTAAATTGAAAACCTATTTCATTTAATATTAATGAAAATATGAATGAATATTTATTGGTTATGGATTATAGTTGGTTGATGGTTGAATATATATTGCATTTGTTGTTTGGTTGCATTCGCTATGTTGACATATATAGTTATTATGTTACTATATGTTGTATATTGAGATTATTGTCTATATGCATGATTCTCATGTTGTTTGTTGAGTGATTAGTAGGTGCGGATCGCGTTTGCTTCGCATTTGGAGCTCGCTTTCGCGCTATATTAGCCGTATATGCTTGCTAATAAAATATAAGGTACATATCTCGGATTACATACCGTACTTTTACACTTTTTCCCTTCGGGATGCCTCATTACTTGATGAGATGTATATTTGTGATATATATACTGTCATTTTTTTTCGGATCGAGCCGCGCAAAGGAGACTATGGCGAATTTTTCCGGAAATTTAAGGCGTTGGAAAAATTTGAGAAAAATTGGAAAATTGTGAAAACTATAACTTTGATTTTGGAATTGAAAGTTAAATGATATAGTTTGGTTTTGAAAGGATAACTAAGTATGATTTGAAAACTTAGTAAAGTATGGTAAGAAGTTTAATTATGAATTTTGGGAAAATTAATGGATTCTGTAACTTTTCTTACTTGTAATTTCGAGGACGAAATTCTTTTAAGGGGGGAAGATTGTAACGACACAGAATTTTTATTAATTAAAATTTGAATATTTAATTAATTTTAAATATAAATGAGTGAATTTATAAGTCGAATAAATTTTATTTTGAATTATTGAATTTAATTGAATAATTAAATCAATAATTTAATGTGTTAAATTATGGAAATAATAGAAAATTGAGTTAAATATGATTGAAAATGATTTGTAAAATTTTATTTTATCATGTTAGAGTTAGAACGATATTTTAGAACTTTTAAAATCGAATTAAGAGTTAATTTGTGAAAATTGAATATTTTAATATTTAATCGACTAGTGAAAATAGCCAATTTTTGAACAGTCTCAGAATTGAACGAAACCAGTTCCATTGGATCCGTAATAGTTAGTTATTACCGGATTTCAATTTTCGTGTCAATCGGAGTTACCGTTTGATCGTGGCAGCTCGAAACGCATCGAATTATTTTTAATTTTAATTTGGCGAGTTAAAATAGCCATTTTTCAAAAGTCTCGGATTTCGACGAAACCAGTTTCATCGGATCCGTAATGTGATATTATTGTAAGGTTTCAAATTTCGTGTCAATTGGATTTACCGTTTGTCCGTTACGAATTAAAACGCCTAGAAAATCGTTTAAATCGGTTTAATTTAAATTGAACGTTTACTGCCATAACTCGCACAGATGTCCGAATTAGCTTTCGAAACCTGTTCCATTGTGTCCGGAACGCGGGGTAAACCCTAGAAACGCTGGTTACGGCGCGTGAATCGGAGTTTGGAAAATCGGGATGAATAGTGTTCGTTCGTTCTTCTATAAATAGACCCCCACTCTCTTCACAAATAATAAAACCCTAATTTCTATTAACCAGCCGCCTCCATTGATATGAACGGCCGAAAATCACTCCACTTCCTCCCTCAATAACTCCAAATCCGTTCATCGATTCCAGAAATCTCCAACTACAAAAGTATAGAGCTCGATGAGATCTTGGATTTCAACGGTTATGATCGTCGATGGCTTCACGGATCATCGGCAAATTTGGCTTGAAGGGGGCCGGCTGCGCACGTTTTTCGAGGGGGAATAGGTGGCCGAGCTTGGCATGGTGGTGGCCGTGGGTAGCTTGTGTTACGAGCTACGTGATGGAACTCTCTGATCATCGCGAAGTGGATCGTGGTGGTGGCAAAATTTAAACCTAATTTGGAGCTCTATGGGTTTATATGCGTGATGTTTATCTGTAGTTTGCATGAGAGAGTTGAGGGAGAAGGTAAGGAACGGCCTTGATGAAATTGCAGTGGATCTCACGGCTATGGCTTGTGTAGGTTAAAAATTATTAAAGTTTGTTGTAAATTAGATATATATAAAACGAGTAAACTTTAAAAAATCATAACTTTTTCATACGAGGTCGAAAACGCGCGAAACCAGTTGCATTGGAATCATATGGACGAGCACTACGCGATGAAATTGGATTGGAGTCGTTTGGAGTTAGTGAGAATTTTGGGTAAAATTAAACGTCCGTTTAATTTTATTCGAAATAAATCGCTAAAACGGAATTTAAAATCAAGGTGAGAACTTCTCACTCAATCGAATCAGTTTCGATTTTATTTTAAATAGTTAGATTTAAAATATTTGAATGCATGTTTGAATGTTGATTGATATCTATTGATTGTTAAAATAGACATTATACGCCGTTAGTAAGAGGATGTTATTTATTAAAAACATATACCACGAATATTTCATAAACAGTGAAATTGGTATTATATATAATAGCAATATATATATATATATTGACATATGTATATATTGGAGTTATTGATTTCCCGCATTTTTTTATTTAGCGGATGAGACCCAATTGCACCGTTATTAAGCGGATAATATTTTAAATCCCATATACCGCGATAATTTCGTACTGGAGCGAAATTGGTATTGTGCTAATGTTTGTGAATGCAGGAAAACAGGTTGGAGGGATCCAACTAGATTCCTCAACAGTTTTTAATTGATTTCAGATATTTTAATATTTGATGGATTTTCATATTGATATATGATATCGTTGTAGTCGTGATTGACTATTTGGTGTGTAGCATCATTGGACCAAATTTTGGGATTTTAAAATGATTTCTAAAGTGATTTTTGAAAATATACTTTATTTTTGGAATTGATCCATTATAAATAAATAAACGTTATAATTTTTAAAGTTATAAAAATTATAATTTTTGTGAAATATAGTTAAAAGCTGATTTTTGAGAAATATGAATTAATGATTTTATAAAATGGTTTAAATTGGGAAATTTGAATTTATTGTGAAAAGTTTAAATATAGGATTTATAAAATTTAATTATTTTATGAATCAAAATTGATGAAATTATAAAGGAAATTAAAGGTGTTTTAAAGAATAATATAAATTGATTTATATTAAGAGATTTATAAATGGATATTTATAAATTGAAATATAGACATTATAAAACGAGTTTTTATAAGTGTTTGAATGAAATGAAATTGAATTTCATAAATGAATGAAATTTATAGAATTATAAATGGTAAAGTTATAAATGAAATTTATAAATAGTAAGATTTATAAATTTATAAAGTTATTAAAAGAATGGTTTTGGATAAATAATTTAAATCTTATAAGTTATAAGATTTATAATTATGAGGTTTAAAAGAACGATTTTGTAAATAATCGTTTTTATAAGCATTTAACTTATAATGTGAACTTTTGGTTTATAATCGAGTTATAAATCGAATAGGTTAATAAAGAAGATGTATAAAAAGGAAGTTTTTATAGAATAAATAGAAATGGAATTTATGAACGTTGTTTTATAAATTCACAAACAACTTATTTTGATAAGTGAATTGTGGTAACTTATAAATGGAGTTATATTCACATTTTAGACAGTGAATAATCCTTTAAGTTAAAATAAATTGAATAAAAGGATGAAATTGTTAACGAAGTTTATTCACATTTTTGAATAGTGAATAACACGTTAAAGAAAATGTTTTGGATTTGGTGTTTTAAATAGAATTAAAACGATCTAACGATGTTTTAAAATGTGTTGAGATTCGAAATCATAGATTTCAACATTCATTGTTGAAATAGACGTTTTCGAGAAATAAAAGGAAATGGTAGACTATAACACTGTTGTTATAGTAAATGATTTCCAAAAGGAAATGTTTTGTATAGTATCGGGATTTATATATCTATTTAATTTCAAATCCCTATACTAGTGATTTTGGGACGTTGTAACGATGTTTTACGTAACATTCGTTTTGGCCCAAGTAAATATGTTTAAGAGAATGATTTCCTTAAAGAATGAAATATATACTTAATCTCGATTTAAGTATATTGAATATTTTCTAAGTGTTGAAAATAAATAAAATTTGTGAATGACTTATGAATAAATAAGTATGGAAATGTTTTCCAATATAAAGCGAATATTTTGAGAATTTATCTTTTTGAAGATAAATTGAAAAGGAATAT
The DNA here is from genome assembly GCA_030765085.1 of Allium cepa. Classification (NCBI taxonomy): domain Eukaryota; kingdom Viridiplantae; phylum Streptophyta; class Magnoliopsida; order Asparagales; family Amaryllidaceae; genus Allium; species Allium cepa. Next base: position 80,399,657 of record CM060946.1, read on the forward strand.
TGAAATGAATAATTGGAATCGAATATTCATAGATATTTTGGATTATAAATTCACTATGGAATTTATGAATGAAAAGTGGAATTTGTATGAAAATAAATATTGATTTATTTTTGAAGTGTTGAAAATTATATATCTAGTGAAGATATTTTGGAAAATAAATAATTTGAAAAATTATTTGGAATCTGGTGATGTTGTGCACATCCATTGATAGTTCAATAACCGACTATCAATATTTCCCTTTGAATGGGTATTTGATGTGATTTGTTTGAATTTGAATGCCACACTTATTTTTGAATAAGCGCTCATTATTCGGGTTAACCGGGAAAGGACCATGGGGTCGTATAACCCATTCCGAATATGTGATACGTCGTTGTGAATTGCATTGAAGATCGGTGTTGAAGACCCGGTATTTGCGAAAGCGATAGGATGACCTGTCGATTGTCTCTGCACTGAGTTGCAACGGTATAGAGACTCCCTAAGTGATGGGAAATCCGATCAGGATTGTGAATATCCGGATTGCAAGGACTTCTTTGTAAGTGCCTTCGGTTTTGTTCGAGCCCGGAACAGACTTGTATGGATTGTATGTCTGACATTACAAATTGAGATATAAAGCAGATTTCTTTCAAATATATTTCTGTTGGTGGCGGAGAATTTATTCTTTTAGCTTAACAGCCTTCTCTGAGACGTACGAGCTCAGAGGTTATGTAGTTGAATGTTATCAGCGATATATTCCCAATTTGGTAATGTGACATGCTGAGTGTTGCTGTAAATGATCATTGTGTTGATTATTTATGATAGGATCATTTATTTGATCGTCTATCTTTGTGATCATTTCTATGATCATTTGTTGACCCAAAGCATGGCTTTTGTATAAAGTATGTTTTTGTGGACGTGACTTCGTCGAGCCTCACACCCCGTGAATGGTCAAAACAGGAAAGAAGCAGCAAGGTTATGAGGGGTAGCGCCCTTTAGGATGTGTGCATTTCCTTCTGGAAAAGGGTGGTATCATGGTATGGAGCCCAGATACTTACTCATGTTGAAAACACTTTGTTATGATTGTGTGAATTGATTACGAGTGCTCGGTGAAAGGTCCCAAAGGACCGGGGGATGGCATATTCGGTTAGTTGTTACTCAGTTAGGGGTAACCCGGCCTTGTGTTGGTAGAGATTCGGTTTGGTTCTCGGGGATGTCCATCCAGAGGCATTCTCATGTGGCAATAGGAAGTTCCTTGGCCTGATCATTCGTTGGAAATCCAAAGAAACAATACGAGACTTGTACGGTTTTAGTTGTAGAACCTGCCATCTAATATGGTAGCTATTAGTAGGCATAATATAATGGTACCTATGCTGGCTAAGATTTATATTCTACTTTCGAAATGAATTTTCCTACACTATGCACTAATAATAATATGAAATGTTCTTTTAAATGCGTATCAAGCATCTTTGGCTATCATAAGGAGAAATCTTCTCCAAGTCTGCGTTTGCATTGTGTGTGTGGCAGGAGGTCTTATGGTAGTCTCATTTTTAAAAGCATTGCGAATTGACTTAAAAATATTCCTCTATTTTGTTTTCAAAGATAAATAAACTGTTTTGAGTTCTCACACCAGTCACATGACTGACTCGGAGTTTATTGTTTTCCTTCCTAAACTCTGGGTGCCCACCAATTTCTACATGGGCAGTCAAGAGTTAGGTTTATCAGGATATTCTGGATATTCTGGAGTTGCTGGAGGCAAGCTGGATGGCATGTCGTATTACTAGTATATAGTATTTCTTTTCCGCTGCACTGTTTGTTGTTGTACACTCTGATGATATGATGTAATGAAATGTGATGTAATGTAATAACTGATATAGTTCTTTGTTTAAAGATTATTCATTTATTATTATATGTTGTTCCGCTGCGAATTGTGAGATTCTGTTGTTGTTCTGTTGTTTTCTATTCCGTCCTATTTTCTTTTCTCTCTCTATCTTTTCTATTTTCTGTCTTTCTTCTCTTCTTCTTTCTTTTTATTCTTTCTTAAACCATAACATTTCGGGTTTTTGGCCTTCGATTTCTCGGCAGTCAATAAAGTGAGTATCGATGTTGAATTTTCGAAAGTCGAAAATTTTTGGGATGTTACATATCCCTTCACTTCAAATCGAGCCGCTTCCATCTCCTATTATCTTGATTGAAGAAACAATTCGAAATCAATTAAAATGGCCGAAATCAATTAAAATGGCCGAACTAAAATTTTTCTTCTCCTTATTCAAAGTACCCGAACTCCTTCACCAAACTTCCAGTTTAAAAAAAATCAAAGTCAAGAATCTAGAATAAACTAAATTGGGCCTTTCCCTCTCTCGGTCGAAGCCATCTCCAACTCAAATCGAATGAATTATATTTTGATTTCTAAAAGAAATCGCACAATAGGTTTCGGTGCCTAGATGAGCTCGTGTGCGGCTGTTGAAGGGAGGAGAACGTCGACGAGGCAAGTCAGTTCGCGCACGCGAGAGGAGAGTCAGTAGGTTACGGAGGGTCTCGCGGGATAGTGGAGCTCGCGATTCGATTCAAGCGTTCGCGAGTAAGCTCGGCGAATGCGTAGTAGATCTGGAGTCGACTAAGGTGGAAGGGAGAGCCCGGGGCCGATGGCATGCAAATCAGGGAGGAGCAGTTCGTCGCGAGTATTGTAAGGTATTATTTTGGTAATTGATTTAATTTGGTTTCTGAATTTGGGTTGTTAATTTTGAAAATAACAATAATTGCAGTAAGATAAGTGCAGTTTTTCCAATTTATATATTCAAATACAGAAAGACATTAGAGTAAAGTATAAGCATGCATGTCTTAATTTAATTTTATGTTTAGAATCCAGAAAAGATTTTATATAGGATGGATTTTGAAAGAAATATATAGGATTTTTAAATAATTGAAAGGTTTTATATAAAATTAGATTTTTGAATCGATATAAATTAAAGTCTTTAAATATATGTAGTTTAAAGGAAGTAAGAAACAAATAAATATACATTTGCACATTTTTTTACTAGTTTATTTAAATGATATTTGGGAGATTAACTTATCTAATTTATTTTTGGAACTTAAAATTTATTTATTAAAAGAAAAATTAGTTTAAATAAATTTTTGGGTTAATTAAATTTATTTAAGGAAAATTGATTGTTCGGTTAATTCTAATATTAATAAATTATATAATGGTTATACAAGGTCGAAAAATCGTGAAACCAAGGCAAAGTTGAAGTGGATTGCAAATAAAATCAAAGGTGAGTTACTCTCACTCATCTGGTTGTTATTTAAATTTAAATGGTTAAATTTACATAATTTGTTGAATGATTGAAATTGATTGGCTGCGGTATATATTATATAGTAGTATATAGTATATTAGAGTGATTGATTTCCCGCATTATATAGCGGATGAGACCCTATGCGCCGCATAATAGCGGATGATAATATATTAATCCCATATACTGCGATATTCCACCTCGAAGTGGAATTGGTATTGTGCTAACATCTGTGGATGCAGGGAAACAGGTTGGAGGGATCCAACTGGATTCCTCAAAACTATTAGATTGTTTAATATTCTGTGTTATTTTTATTTGATACTCTGTGATGAGTTGTATGGGTAATTGGAAATGTTGGATGCTAGTTTGATTGAATATGTTTGGATATACTAAGTTATCAAAATATATAGATTGGATTCTTGAAAAGAAAATTTAAAAGAGAGAATTTGTAAGTAAATGGTTATTGGAAATTTGGGATAAATTGAAGAATGAATGGAGAGAAAAGATGAAAGTGGATTTTAAATTCTAATAAATAAATTCTGAAAATGGGGAAAAAGAGATTTTGAATAAACGGAGAAATAATTAATTTTAAACTTAAGTGATGTTATTTAAAGGAATAAAGAATTTATTTTAAAAATTCAAGTTTTAAACTTATTGAAATAGATAAAGAAGGAATTTGGAAAAAGGGTATGAAATTGGTATTTTCAGTTAAAAAGGACTTTAAATCATAATTAAGAAGTAAAATCCGAAGTTAATGGGTTTTGAATAAATTGAGTAAGTCAAGAAATTTATTTCAAAATGGAGTAAATTGGAAATCAATTTGAAAATTGATTTAAGTGTTTAAATTTGGAATTTTAAAAGGGGAAGTGAGACTATGGAATTTATAAAATGGGTTTAAAAAAGTGAAGTAATATATCAGTGGATATTAGAAAGAATAAATTCACGGTGGGAATTTATTAAGGGAATGAGTAAATTTGTTTAAAAATAAATAGTGATTTATTTTTAAAGGATGTGAAAGAGAAGTATATTTCCCTGGATAGCCAAGTATGTTTTCAACATAAATTTTTAAATATAAGTTATGTTGTTTTAAAAAGCATGTTTAGAAAACTTAGTATTTCTAAATGTTTAAATTCTAAAGTAAATATTTTTCGAAACCTATTATCGTAGTAATTATTTAAAGGTGACTTGGTATTCTGTTTTTAAAAGAGAAAATCTAAACCTCATTTTCAAATATTCCTATAGTATATTTTTTAATAAAGTATTGAAGTAGTTTTTAACTTAAATGTTTTAGAGGATATTTTATAATAAAGTGTTTTAAATTATTTTAAAAATCTTAAGTTTTGTGCTTGGTATTTTCAGTGGGAATAAATATTTGGACATTTATTTCATGAGGAAAGTGTGGTTTGAAAACTGTTTTCAAAAGGGTTGAAAATGGAAATATATCTTACGAAGATATTTTGAGGATAATAAATAATTTGGAGAAACTATTTATGTTGGATGTTTGTTGTGAATGTTAATTGATAGTTAAATAACCGACTATCAATATTGGCCAATGCGCTGATCATTTCAAAGAGACCGGGATCGGATTAATTTCTCGAAAACCACCTCGATCTGGTTTGTACGTTTTCGTAAGGAAGACGAGTTTGGAGTCGAAGATGGAGCAGTGAAGTGCAAGGGCTAGTCCCTACTAATCCTGAGGATGATTCCAAAATGGATGTAGTAGGAGTAGTGCCTTCGGTTCTGTTCGAACCTGAGACGGACTTGTATGGATGAATGCTTTCAGAACATCGTCAGGTGGACGGTGAGCATTCTAAGAGATATATTCTATAAAGGTAACACTTAGCCTCAAGCCACGTCAACCAAGAATGACTGAAAATCAGGGGTTATGCAGCAAGGCTAGGTGGGTAGCGCCCATTAGGGTGAGGTCATCCCTGTTTAGATGTCCTTTTTTATTTCGGCTTAGTGGTGCGGTTGCTGATCCCAACCGTGGGGTGATCTTACTCGAGATTATCCAGTAAGGGTTAGTCACGGTCTTATGTTGCAGGGGATTGGGAGTAATCCTCGGTACGGTGATCTAGGCCACGTACTGTGACAGATGGTACCCCAGTGCCTAGTCATTAGTTGGAAATCCATTCTCCCTACGTGCCTTTACGGTTTTGTTTGTATACCTATTAGCTAGAATTTAATAAATATAACAATTTCGTCTATTTGAATAAGTACCTATATATAGACCCGATTATAATATTATAGGATTTTATAATAAATGTTTTAGCTATCGTAAGGTAAAAACCCGACATGTTTATTTGTGGCGTGGTCCTACGAGATGCTTTTGATTTTCAAAGGATTTTTGAAACTTTAATAATCAATTTGAGTGTGATTTCTCACGCTGGTATTCCAGACTGACTCGGATGTTATTTAACAATAATGCTCGGGTCAGACCGAGCATTATAGGATACAGGAAAGGATGTTGTGGAGCTCAGGAGACGAGCTAGATGGTGATACGTACTCCCGTAGTTGATTATTATTTCGCTGTGTATTTAGTTTTGAGGAAGGTTTATATGACTGTCTAGTTGTATGTTATTGATGTTGCTGAACTCTGATGATGTATTCTGATGATGTAAGTATAAAACAGATATAGTTTTCTTTTGTGTAAAGATCTGTTATTATCTATTATATTTTATTCCGCTGCGATGGTAAGATTCGGTTGTTGTTTCCATTTTCTTCTTCTATCTCTTTCTTCTTTAATCCAAATGGTTCGCATTTCCGTTCATCTTAAGTTGATTGATGGAGAATAGTGTCGACTCAAGGGGTACGGAATTGCAGGCTGTTACAACACATCTGGAGATCTTACTGAGCTATTGGTTCCCATTACCATCTTTGTTGCGTTGTTGTTATCATAATAAGTTATCGGATTATTAACAGTAGAAATTGCCCTTGGCTCTCTTATAAATTTGCGCATATGTACTGTTCTGATTGCAGCACTACTCCAGGTGATATACTTATCCTTTATAGTTGAATTTTCCATAATATCCCATTAAGGACATTTCTTACTCAAATCTCCTTAATAAAGAGTGAATGTGAATTTAAAATAGACTTATTATATTCGATGTCACTTATGCAGGTCATGTCTGAATACTCCATAAGGATTTTATCATTTACATAAAAAATTTCTCTAATGTTTTGTAAATACTCGAGAATATTCTTAACTACCATTTAGTGATTTTAACTTATATTTGACATCCGCTCATTCCATAACATAAAATAACATAACTATATGATAGTTCCTATTGTCGATGCAAAAGGAACCTTCTCATATGCTCCATATTAGACATCTTACTCTGATTTCTATGTATATCAAGTGGGGCAATCCTAACATTCTCTTGTACCAACTATAAAGGATGCCTCTTTCAAATCTTTCATCGAGAATTAAATAACCAAATTTTAACTGATTTTAGCGCAGGTACATCATTGATAATCGGTAGCATGTTTTTTACTTATAGTATTAGAAATGATTTAGTCCTTTTAGTTTTCTTTCTGCAGACACACATTTCGATTGAATTTTGACTGAAACCAAATGATTTGATTTTTTGTCAAAATACCTGCTTAACCTCCAAATGCTCGTCGTATGCAATTGTTGTATCAACTTTAGGATCATATCCAAAATCCCATAACATTTTTTGCACCCATTGATTTAGAGATAGTTTGGTTATTATGTGCAATAATTCTCCTCAAAATCATCATTTACTAGTTCTCTTTCAAAATTAATGTTCTAAAATGCGATAATTGCGAGTAGAATCCAAAATAGACTTAAGAATGTTGACTAGTGAAATTACTCCCATAATTTCTACATTTGACATCGATGAAGTCATTTCATATCAACACAGATTTATACTATTCTAACTGCGTGGATCTTCTTCTTGAAGAGTCACTTGAATCTGACTGATCATACTCTTTTGGGTACAATTACCAGATTCATAATTTGCCCATGTACTTAGAACCATTTCATATTTAAAGCATCGTGCCAGGCGTAATACGCTCAATAGTTTGTTAAAATTGAAAAGATTATTATTACCAAATGTTCATTTTCTCAACACTGATAAGAAAATGGTAGTTGCTCTTGAAAGTATGAGAATTCATAGTTAGCACTCTAATGTGTTGTGTCCATTTTGGGTTTGGTCAAATTTTCGTATATAATTGATTACTATGTTAGAATCTTTGATCATACCTAGGTTCGTCACAACTACGACTGATTTCTCTATTTGGCAAGAAGGTGGTATGTCTTAAAATAACAATTTTTCCTCAGTGTAATGGAATAGGCATTCAAAATGTTTTATGAACCACTACAGACTTAAATTACACATATTTAGTTTTGAGTTTAGGGAATTTATGTTCATGTAATTTGGACAACCACCCTTCTTAAACTATTTAAGGTTGAGGTTCATTTCCACTTCATACCTTATAGGAATTTGTACACTATACTTTAGATGAGATCAAATTTAACATATATTCATACTATTAGATACAAATCTTTATGGAAAGAAGTAAGAAGTAACTCACTTTCACTCATTATCAATCGCACCCTGTCCAAACGAGTGTGTTTACTCCTTATTGATTCATCAATACGTAGCATAGGGAGGAGTGACTTTGAGGATGAATCGTATTACTTTTTAGGCACTATTGAAACTCTTATCTAATACATTTACCTATTTATCAATTGCAACTTGTCTTCATTTCCTTTGCATGTTACTATTTTCAACTTCATTTTGTATTCTATTAATTCGTCATTGACATCTAATTTATGTGTCTAATACACATGTTCATATCTATGAAAATTTGTCGATGAATTTAACAAAGTAAGTGGATCTAATTTTGGTATCACTGGACTTTGGAATGTGTACATCTATATGTATCAATATGAAGAGTTCATTAACTCTATTTACCCACATTGAATGGGCACTTTTCCCCTAATTATTTCTTAAGTACCATATTATTCATAATTATATGATTAAATAATTATTTCCCAAATATATGGCTTGGTCCATAATTCCAAAATTAATGATTAAATATTTCAAATGTTTTCGTATTCTCTGTAGCAAATGCAACACTATTGTTAGGAAAATAAATGTCATCCTCTAAATGCCTAATAATAGATTTATTTTATAATTAATATTCAAATTAAAATAAAACATCACTTATTTTTGGTCAAAACTAAAAAGTAGATAATACTACATAAATTATATTTTACATGTAACTAATCTTTCAAAACTTAATGCAACCACTAGTGATTGTTATATTATATGCTCCCACTATTTATTAGGTTGTCAATGGATACTCAAAAAATCCAAAATCCATTCGCATCTGTATCTTAAAAGCGACAAATATCCGATATCCAAAAAAACGGATGCGGATATGAGGACATCTGCATCCGAAAAATATTTGTTCGGTTTTTTCCTAGATTATAGTTTAAATTATGTATATTTTAGTACAATGAAAGATATATATTTATTATTGTACTAAGTTAGAAGTTCATATTATATGCACTATTAACTGCTCAAAACTATTTATTATCATCATATTTTTTTATTTTTAACATTTTAATAATCAATGGGATTAAAAAAATTATGTTAAACTAAAATTTCCGATTTACTTTTTCGACATTTTGGTCATTAGTGGATAGGATAATCATTCGATATCCGTCCGATCCGTGGATGCAGATATCCAATATTTGAAAATGATTTTAGATATGTATGTAGATATAGCATTATCTACATCCAAAACTATATGTTGATAGGCCTAACTATTTCTGTTATTATGATAACAATATTTGAAATACAAAGCTCTATTCAATCACCTACCATGGGCTATCTATTTCTTTTACTATAGCTGATTTACCGTTGAGAGTTTTAGATATGATATGAAATGAATTTTGTAAAGAAATTTTTTATTACGAATAGAAATCATATTTCTTATTTCTTATTGAGAATCTACTAATATTTGAATAATTTCGTTTCTAATGTCTTTTTATGAAAAGCAGAGGTAACCAATTCACTCTCTTTTCCCCAACCGTGCTAACGTTATGCACATTTTTAGACTTTCGCTTTATTTTTCTAAAGGTTGACCATTCAAAAGAGAAGCCCTTTACTTTAAGACTGCATCGGATTTCTTTACAAAAATGCATTCAATCATCCTTAACATGTAAAGATTCAAAGAATATCGACTTCCGAAAATCGACATTAATACGTCCACCGTATCAACTGCCGAACAATCGAATGCCAGAAAACCAAACCCTTAGGGTTTAAGAAGAAGAAAAAGATAGAAGAAGTAAGAAAGAAAGAAAAGCAACAGAAATGATATCAGAATCTCACAGTCGCAGCGGAACAACATATAATATATAAATGAATAATATTTAAATTAACAGAATTGTACATTTTATACATTACATCATCAGAGTCAATATACAACACAACACAATAATGGACAGTTATATAAACCTGTCCTCACAACTGAATACACAGCGGAAAAGATAATATCATATACAAGTGATACGCTTCGCCATCCAGCTTGCTCCTAATCTCCACAGCATCTCCTGAATTCTAGAATGACCTGATAACCTGACTCTAGACTGCTCGTGCGAAAATTGATGGGCACCCAGAGTTTAGGAAGGGAACAATAAACTCCAGGTCAGTCATGGGACTGGTGTGAGAACTTAAAACAGTTTATCTTTAAACAAACAAACAAATAAACATTTTAAAATAGACCCGCAATGCTTTTAGAAAATGTAACTACCATAAGGCCTCCCACCACACACACAATGCAAACGCAGAATTGGATGAGATTTCTCCTTATGATAGTCAAACATGCTTGATACGCAAATTTCTTTGATATTATTACTATAAGTGCAAAGTGTAGGAAAACATTTCGAAAGTATAATATAAATCTTAGTCAGCATAGACATTCCGAACTATGCCTACTACAGCTACCATGTTCAATAGTAGGTTACCGCCACATTCCATGTCAAGTTATACAACTAAAATCGTACAGGGCTCGTATTTTTTCTTTGGATTTCCAACAAATGGCCAGGCTAAGGAACTTCCCATTGCCATTTGGGTACGCCTCTGGAAGGACGCCCCGAGAACCTAACCGGATCTCTGCCAACACAAGGTCGGGTTATCTCTGCAAAAGTAGGTAACTACTGACACGAGTATGCCATCCCCCAGTTGTAAACATCCTTTATCCGAGGATCCTCAACCAACAACAATCACAAAGTCATATATATTTGTGATATCCACATAAGTTAAGTATCTGCACTCCATACCATGATACCACCCAGAAGGAAATGCACATACCTTAAGGGGCGCTACTCCCTATAACCTTGCTGCATCTTTCTTGTTTTGACCATTACCGAGTTGTGAGGTCCGACGAAGTCTCGTCCACAAAGCTACGCTTTTCACAAAAGCTACGCTTTGATCAACAAATGATCAGCAGCACTTCATATGCCACATTACCAAATTGGGAATGTATCACTAGTAACCATCAACTACATAACCTCTAAGCTCATACGTCTCAGAGAAGGGTGTTAAGCTAAGAGAATAAATTCTCCGCCATCAACAGAAATGTATTTGACAGAACCAGCTTTACATCTCAAAGTGTAACGTCAGACACACATCCATACAAGTCCGTTCCGGGATTGAACGGAACCGAAGGCACTTCCAAAGAAGCCCTTGCAATCCAGATATTCACTAATCACGTCCGGACTTCCATCACAAAGGGTGATAAAATCTCTATATCGGGGATCAGCCGATACAAAGACATTCGATGGTAATCCTTCCATTTTCGAAAATATCCGGTCTTCAACACCGGTCTTCAAATGATATCCGTTACGACGTATCACTTTCGGAGTGGGATTTATGACCCAAAGGTCCTCTCCCGGCTAAACCGAATAACGAGCGCTTATTTTAAAATAAGTGTAGCATTCAAATTCAAGCAAATCACAACAAATGCCCATTTAAAGGTAAATATTGATAGTCGGTTATTTAACTATCAATAGATATGCACAACATCACCAGATTCCAAATAATTTCCCAAATTATTTATTTTTCAAAGATATCTTTACAAGATATATTTTTCCACACTTCAACCATTTGAAAACAAATTTCAAATCACTTTCCACCTTTACAACTTTTGAAAACAAATTTCAAATCATTTTCCTTACACGGAAACACTTCCAAATATTTATTCATTTTCACCGAAAATCTGCCGAGTTCAAATACTTTAAAATAATTTATAACACTTATCCAAAATATATCGGGAAAACACTTTGAAATAAAACTATTTTTCTTTAAACACTTTACTTAAAATATTAGTTATAAAAATATTATACCAATATTACATATAACTTAAGTCCAAACTAATTTCAAAATAAAATTAGTATATAGAGTATAACTATTTTAAATAACTATTTTCTAAAACAATTATTGATTAAATCTTAGAAATAATCATTTCTATATCAACTTAATAAATCTTTACTTAAAGGATTTAAAACAATTTAAGAAGTTAATTTCTCCAAAGTATCCTTTTCAAAACCAATTCTAGAATTATATATATATATATATATATATATATATATATCGAAGCTATTTAGAAAATTTATTCGGCTTCCCAAGGAGAATACACTTTCATTTCAAAATGGTTCATTTAAACCAATTAAATAAATCCTTACCGATTTACTTTAAATTTACGTACCAAATCCGTAAATTTATTTCCACACTTCAAAAATAATCAATGTTTATTTTTAAACAAATTTCCCTTTACTTTATAAATTCCAAGGTGAATTTACATTTTCAAATATCCACTGATATACGATTTTCAAATCGATTTCAAATATTCACTTTCAATAACAATTCAATTTTCCAATTGATTTCAAAAACAACCAAATCAAATTCCATATTGATTTTCCAAGAAATTAAACACCAAGTGAATTTCATTCAAAACTCAAATTGAAATCAATTTCTACTAAACCCCAAATCAATTTTCAAATTGATTCCAAATTCTTTTCAAAACACCAAATAAATTTCCAAATGGATTTTCAAAAGATTTAAATTCAATCACCAAAAATCAATTCCCAAATGGGTTTCAAATTTTATTTCCTTTTAAAAATAAAGTCCTTTTAAAGAAAACCAATTCTTTTATTTTTCAAACTCTTTAAAATCCGTATTTTGAATAAATTCTTTAACCTTTGAATAATATTACCCGAAATCCATTTATTAAAGCTTTTCCCATATTTTGAAATTTTATTCAATAAGATTAAAAATAAAACTTTATTATTTTAGAATTCCTTCTTTTAAATTTATCCAATTCTCAAAAATAATTTTTAATATAAACTTTCAACCTGGATTTTCAAAAATCAAATTTTTATTTATTTCCGGTATCCAACGATACCAAAATTATATTCGGCTAAATTTTAGCCTTCAACGATTTCAATCACAAAGATAATCACACAGAGATTATAAATAATCAACACACAACATTGATACAAATTCAATTATTTGAGGAATCCCGTTGGATCCCTCCAACCCATTTCTCTGCATCCACAGATATTAGCATAATACCAATCCCGTTTCAAGAAGGGATATCGCGGTACATGGGTTTATATAAAATATAATCCGCTATTATGCGGCGCAATAGGGTCTCATCCGCTATATAATGCGTAAAATCAACTCCAAGTACATATATAATACCAATTCCACTTCAAGGTGGAATATCGTGGTATATGTGTTTAATAAAATAACCTCCGCTTAATATGCGGTGTATAGGGTCTATTTCAATACAACAGATAGCAACCATCATTCAAACACACAATCAAGCAATTTTAAATTTAACTATTTAAAATTTAAATCAAAACAAATTAGATTGAGTGAGAAGTTCTCACCTTGCTTCCAATAGCGGTTTCAGCGCTTTATTCCAAATAAAATTAAACACGCGTTAAATTTTATCCAAAATTCACACTATCTCCAACCAACTCCAAACCAGCTCCATCGCGTAGTGCTCGACAATACGATTCCAACGCAATTCGTTTCATGCGAAACGGACCTCGTATGAAAAAGATACAATGTTTTAAAGTTTATACGATTTAAATATAAAGCAATTTCATTTTTATTTTATTTTTCTTAACCTAGAATCAATCCAGGCCGTTCAATTTCTCCAAGCAAATCATGGCCGCATGCTCTTTCTTCTCACATGAGTTTGTTCCCCCAGGTTTCAAAAGAAACCATAGCCGTCCCTAACCCTAATTGCCGCACCACCATTGATCACTTCGCCGTCGATCAACTAGCACAATTTCTAAGCTCATACTCGACTCTACCTTCGGCTGCGACGATGCGAAGCTCGATTGTATTTTCACCTAAAAAACATGAAAGACTGCCGCTCCTTTGAATGCACATTGTCGTTGATTCGTTGCTCTAAAATCCATCATCACCGTATGGATTTATAGATCTCATGAAGCTCTACGTTTTTGTAGTTGAAAATTTTTCGTGAATGTGAATGGATAGAAGAGATTAAGAGGAGAAGAAGTGAACATTTCGGCCATTGAATATGGGTGGCGGCTGAAGCTTGAAACCCTAGGGTTTGTACGAAACAAAGAAAATGAGGTCCTTATATAAAAAATATTCGCGCATTATTCACCCGAAATTTTTCCAAACTCCAAACGAAGCGTGCCGCCTGGCGTTTATAATATTTTACCCCTATTCCGAACGCAATGGAATATATATCGGGATCCAGTTCATTCGTATTTGAAAGATAGGTTTTCAAATCGACAAATTTAAATTTAAAATTCACTTAAACCGATTTCTACGCGTTTTACCTTGCCCCGGACAAACCGTAAATCCGATTGACACGAAATTTGAAATCTTACAATAATTTAACATTACGCATCCAATGAAACTAGTTTCGTCGAAATCCGAGACTGTTTGAAAATGGCTATTTTTACCCGTCAATTAAATACTAAAATATTCAATTTCCACAAATTAACTTTTAATTCAATTTTAAAAGTTCTATAACATCATTCTAACTCCAATATGATTTAATACAACTTTACAAATCAATTTTAATCACATTAAATCCAATTTCCAATTATTTCTATAATTTCAAATATTAAACTATCGATTTAGTTATCCAATTAAATCTACATATTCAAAATAAAATTTATTCGACTTACAAATTTTACTTGTTAATATTTAAAATCAATTAAATATACGAATTTCAAATCAAAGAAATTCTGGGTCGTTACTTTTATGATATTGAATAAGTTGCACTTAAGTAAATAGAGCATAATTGACATTTCAGTGATCGAGTTTATAGATCTGCCTATAGTCCTTGGTCTAGTGCTATTTCTAACACAACAAGTTCCTTTTTGTATTCAATTGTATTGAATACATGATCTCGCAATATGGTTTACTTAATCATTTCGAGGGAAACATTTTCATCGAGATTCTATATAATACGAATATGACTGTTCACAATAAAACTTTTATATAATCGAATAAGGACCAAATATTATATTCTTGTATTTATTTATGGCATGAAACTCATAGAAGACAGTATACAGCCTTAGGAAAATTTATACTACAGTGACCAAGGCAAGAATGTTTTAATGGTTGTATAATTTAGCTCCTGCATGGGTCTTGAAGCGATAACATGTCAAGAGTTTTATTGGTAAGTATATTTACATTTCTTCTCCAGTCTTTAATTTCGTTTATTTAGTATATTTTAACCCCAATTTTTTTTAATTATATTGACTGAGCAAATTTATTAACGTAGATTTTAAAATATCAAAATTTGCTATTATACTTGTTAGATTGATTTATTATATTTATCTATTAAAGCTCCCACTGAATATTCCATCTCTCAAAAACCCTAAAAGAGATACAAGAATTTCATAAATTCTTTTAATTTGTGTTAGGATATGTTTATCATTTTACTACAACCTTGAGCATGCTCAACAAATTGAAGTCCCCGTAAGTAGTAAGTAACTCTTTACTAATTATATCTTGCATATAAATCCTCACTCTTTACTAATTATATCTCATATATAACTCCTAACGCTACTTTTACGTGCTTATAATCATCTTTATGACCTTAAGGGGCTTAACAAATCATAAAGTACATTAGATACTCTAGACCCAACATTTCACTATAGCCTAAGGTTAATTATGTAATCCTTGAGGGTGCTCAACAAAGGTACATAATATTCTTACCAATCCAGGAACAATACAAACATCACCACATAAATTCTATGGCTTGAGGGTGTTCGAAAATCATAGGGATGTACAGTGCAGTATTCATATAGCAAATGGTATAGAGAAATTATTTTAAATTTATAATTTAAAATAATAATAATTAAGTATTGTTGACATTATAAGGGAGATGTGTATTACCGCATGACATTATATGCTCCACGTCTAATGTATAGACCTTTATGTCTATATGGGTTTTAACTCATTTGAACCTCCACATTTGTTTATACATATAAAATAAATACATAATTTAATTTATTATAACATTTATAATTCACTAAGTTATGTGTACATGTGTGTGTGTGTATTCATTCATTAATTAAACATTTTAATTAATTATAAAGATAATATTTATATATATATATATATATATATATAAATTAAAATAATTTTAAATTTACTTATTTCTAACAATTATGAATACAAGTTTAAAACGATTTTAAATTATATTTCATTCCTTATAAATTTTAGTTTTAATGTAAAACAATTTTATTTTAACCTTTTTATAACCTTAATAAATTTAAATTTAAATTTAAACCAGATTTTAAATTCATATTTTATAACTCTTTAAAATAAGTTATTTTTTTAAATTCATTTATTTGACTAAACTTACGGCATAAAATACTTTTGACCTTCCACTGGTGCGGACCGGAGTACTTTGAGTCCCCAGAGTGCGGACTAGAGTATAAACGACTTCAATCTCCAAGTCCCCTGAGTGCGGACTGGAATACTCTGAGTCTGCAGAGTGCGGACCAGAGTATAAACGACTAAAAATCTCTAAGTCCCTAGAGTGTGGATTGGAGTACTCTACGTCCCCAGAGTGCGGACCAGAGTATAAACGACTCAAAACCTCCAAGTCCTCGGAGTGCGGACTGTAGTACTCTGAGTCCCTAGAGTGCGGACCAGAGTATAAACGACTAAAAACCTCTACGTCCCCAGAGTGCGGACTAGAGTACTCTAAGTCCCCTAAGTGCGAATTAGAGTATAAACGACTTAAAAACCTCTACGTCCCCAGAATGCGGACTAGAGTACTCTAAGTCCCCTGAGTGCGGACTAGAGTATAAATGACTTAAAAACCTCTAAGTCCCTGAAGCGGACTAGAGTACCCTCAGTCCCCTGAGCGTGCACTAGAGTATATACGACTTAAATACCTCTAAGTCCCTGAAGCGGACTAGAGTACTCTCAGTCCCCGGAATGCGAACTAGAGTATAAACGAATTGACGAAAATCTCCGCGTCCCGAACTATGGACTAAAGCATAAACCGTTCAATGAATCTCTAAGTCCCCAGAGCGTGGACCGAAGCATGAACACAAATTGGGCGCGAGTCGAACAAGGGAAGAATAACACTAAGTCACTAGAATGCAGAGTGGTGTATAAACATCGACAAATAGACGAGTGGATTCTGACCATTCTCTATTCCGCAAACTTCGGCCTAAAGTCGACAGGAGGATTGTTAACTCGCTAAGGATGGAGCTCGACAATCCAACTAGTGGCCTGGCTAAATCAATGCTGGGAGTAGGGGTCAAAATCACTAAAAGCTGAATACGACAGCTTACTATAGCTCTAGCTTGGCGTTCTTTATAACTTAAGGAAACGACTACATGGAGGCCTCAATACAGAACTAATCGAAACGGCATCCAAAGCTACGAGCAACCGACTATATCATACCTCCGATCAAGGGTCAATACCGATCCACACTAAGCACATACGAATGTGACTAGGATGTTCCTTGAAAAACTATAACCTCCAGAGTGTGGAAAGGAGAGTAAACCATGAAGACTTGGTCAAAAATTCTCCAGCACCCTCTTTCGATCCATTAGGAGGAGTATGAAACTGGATGGGCATGACCCGACTGCATTTGTAGCCAACTTTACCTCGAGATCTGATTATAGAACATGAACCAAAGTGGACATGGATGACCGTCTAGTGTCCAAATTACACCCTAAAACTGACGAGGCATCGAAGTATTCCTCTTGGAATGAAAAACCACGATAAAATCCAAGATAGGCAAGACCCCGTCTCCCATCGACTGACCTGATCCCCGATTCAACGGGAAAGAGAGTAATGCTAAAGTGGGCATGGTTGACCTTCCTACTTATTGGTATATATGCCCTAGACCTGGGGGCATGAGCTAGAAGCAACATGAATGTAAACCAACTATTCATCGATCAACTCTATGTTTTCGAAGTTTAGGTGGGAATATAAACATAGATAGGACGAGACTCAACCGTCCATGCAGTACATTTATCAACCCAAGACTGGGAGCAAACGCGTGGTCATCCAAAGGCTGGCTGCGATAGCTCAATATTGAAATTTATATACAATGTTTACAACTACTCAAGGCTACGACCGAAAGAATGCCTAGGGATAGAATCATTAAATCGATACCTAAGCTAGTGGGCAAATAACTATCACTCCAACCCGAGGCATGTGGATCATGAATGTAGCTCGAATGTGGAAGATGAAACCCCTGCAAAACAACAACACATGATGACAGATGATATAGTGTTTAGGAGTCGAGATGCAGACAAGGTGGACAGCTCCCTCTATATCCAAAACACTGAAAATTGACAAGTAGTGCCCGAGCCCTGGCTTGGGCAGCATTCTTGGATCTATAGAGGCATAGATCCGAGAGATGATGATGGGGAACCTAGGGAAACGAATGTAGCACTAGCTGAGTTGACAATTGACATACCAGTCAGCCGAGATGACCCGTCACGAGTCCTTATGATTGGATCGCAACTCGACCCGTCATTGGCCGAAGATCTTGCTGATTTCCTCCGAGCGAACCTAGACATTTTCGCTTGGACGTATTCTAATATGTGTAGGATTTCTCCTGCTATTGCGAGTCATATGTTGAACATAGACCTGAAATACGTCCCTGTAAAACAAAAAAGGAGAGACATGGACCCGGAGAGGTCCACTATTCTTAGAGAGGAGGTGAACAAACTCAAAGCCAATGGGTTCGTCCGCGATGCCCTCTACCCAGAATGGGTTTCTAATCCTGTGCTTGTGAGGAAAGAAAACGGGAAGTGGAGAACTTATGTTGATTACTCTAATCTGAATAAAGCATGCCCGAAGGATAGTTTCCCTTTACCTAGAATCGACCTGCTCGTCGACTCTACGGCTCGACACGAATTATTGTCTTTTACGGATGCATATTCAGGATACAATCAGATCCCGATGCACATTCCATACCAATAACACACCAGTTTTGTCACAGATGTGGGACTATATTACTATGTAGTAATGCCTTTTGATTGAAAAACACAGGTGCAACTTAACAGTGTCTGGTGAATCGAATGTTTAAAGACCAGATTAGTAGAACGATGGAAGTATAAGTGGATGACATGCTCATAAAGTCATGGCAGTCAAACGACCACATCCGAGACCTAGCGGAGATGTTTTATATACTCAGGCATTATGGAATGAAAATCATTCCTTTAAAGTGTTCATTTGGCGTCGCGTCGGGAAAGTTTTTGGGTTTCATTGTGAATACACGGGGAATCGAAGCTAACCCGGAAAAGATTCAAGCTGTTCGAGACATACAAGTGCCCATAACTATAAAGCATGTACAAAGCTTGAATGGAAAGGTTGGCTGCGCTGAGTCGATTATTATCCAGAGCTACAGATAAATATTCCTTTCTTCGATGTGATAAAGAAAGGAAAGATGAATTTCGAGTGGACATCCGATTATGAGGAAGCATTCCGAGCTCTGGTAAGGCATTTGGAAAGTCCCCCAGTGCTATCGAAACCAATATACCACGAAATGCTGTATGCGTACATGGCAGTATCCCAGCATGCTATCAGTACGGCTTATGTTCGCGAAGAGGACCGAGTTCAAAAGCCAGTTTACTATGTAAGTAAACGTCTGACGGGGGCAGAAAGAAATTATCCCAAGATCGAGAAATTAGCCTATTGCTTAGTGATTGCATCACGCATGCTTCGCCCATATTTTCTGGCACACTCAATCAGTGTTTACACTGATCAACCCTTGCGACAGGTACTCCAACGACCGAAAACTTCTGGAAGGATATTAAAATGGAATATCGAGTTGAGTCAGCTTGATATTACCTACCTGCCATGAAGGGTCATACAGGGGAAAACACTAGCAGACTTCATTACTCAATTCACTATGTCAGACGACTCAAACGGCCACAATGTCATACCTCCCGTTTGGTGGAAGATGTACACCGATGGGGCATCTATCGACCGTTGTTCGGGGCTGGCATAGTTCTTGTGACTCCTGAAAACCGATCGGTTTGTTATGCTTTTAAGCTTGAATTCCCAGCAACAAATAACGAAGCCGAGTATGAATCTTTGATTACTGGCTTGAGACTTATCAAAGAACTGGGAGTAAAATCGGTTGAAATCTTTTGTGACTCGCAACTGGTGATGTACCAAATGCGAGGAGACTATCAAACAAAGGGACAAAGACTTGCTCCGTATCTTGCACGGGTTCAGGAGCTGCTAGCAAATCTGGAATATTATGTTATCTCGCATGTCCCGCGTGAACAAAATAAAGAAGCTGATTCATTTGCCAAATTTGCGAGCACCGGCGATGCCCAACAAATGGGATGGGTTCCCGTTGAAACCTTACATACTCCGAGTATAAATATGATGGAGGTAGATTTCGTGTTAGAAACCAAAATCGAGACGGAATCATGGATGATCGCATTTAAGCAATACTTACTACATGGGGTCTTACCCGAAAGAAGGAGCGAAAGACGACAAGTCATTCGTTAGGCGTCGCGATATGTAACAGAGAGAGGAATAATGTATCGAAGGGGATTCTCGACCCCCTTACTCCGGTGCATAGCCCATGATGAGATAAAACAAGTCCTGAAGGAAGTCCATGAAGGAGAGTGCGGTGACCATACTGGGGGGCAGACGTTAGCAAAGAAAATCATCCGCTATGGAAACTATTAGCCGACTGCAAATCGGGATGTCGCAGACCATGTGAGGAGATGTGACAAATGCCAGAAATATGCAAAATTCCTGAGAGCTCCACACACGGAACTTGCACAAATGGTTAGTCCCTGGCCGTTTGCAATGTGGGGGATCGACATAGTTGGATCCTTACCCATATCCAAAGGTGGTGCGAAATACATGATAATTGTGGTCGATTACTATAATAAGTGGGCAGAAGCGGAGCCTTTGGCCACTATCACCACCAAAAAGGTCATTAATTTCGTTGTACGAAATATTATATGCCGTTTTGGCCTTCCATGAACTATCATTACAGGCAATGGAACTCAATTCGAAAGCAAGGAGTTCAAAGAATTTTGCCAAAAATATGGCATTGAGAAAAAGTTTGCAGTAATTGCTCATCCAAAATCCAACCAACAGGTGAAACATGTACGCGGATGGAGCATCCAGTGATCAGTATTATGGCACAGGAGTCATGGTAATGACTCCTGCAGAACGATTGATCCGCTACGTCCTGAAACTCGATTTCCTGTAACAAATAACGATGCTTAGTATGAAGCCTTGACCGCCGGCCTCAAACTTGCTAGAGGATTTGGAGTGGAAACTTTACATATCTTTTGTGTTTCTTGATTGGTAGTATGCAAATTAAGGAAGTTGATCTTGCTAGGGGGCATTGTCTTGCTCCTTATGTCGGTCAGGTCCAAGAGCTACTAACCGACCTCACGTATTACATCATTACATACATACTCAGCGAACAAAATGAAAAGAGTCCAGTCCTTAGCCAAGCTGGCCAGGTTTAGGAACGTGCAACGAACGTACATTATTTCGGTTGAAATATTTTATATCCCAAGTAGTGACGGATGGAGATCGGCTAGGTTTTGGAGATAGAGCTAGAAAGGTGTCATGGTTGACTCCTATCAAAGACTATCTATAATGAGGAATTCTTACTGAATGGAGGAATGGAAAACGACAAATCCTCCTCAAAGCTTCACCCCAAATCATCCAAGAATAAGTCATGCGTAGAAGGGAGTTTATCCATCCCCATGCTTCAATGTATCGCCTATGATGATATCTTGAGCAAAGTCTATGAAGAAGAATGTGGCGATAACATCAAGGGGAAAACCATGATAAAGAAAATACTCTGCTACAGGTATTACTGGCCAACTGTCAATCAAGATGCGGTTGACCATGCTAGATAATGCGACGAGTGCAAGACGTTTGCAAAAAATCCAAGGACCTCGCCGATGGAAATTACTCAAATGGCTAGTCCATAGCCGTTTGCCACTTGGGGGCATTGAAATCATATTCTTGCTGATCCTAAAGGTGGTGCGAAATACACCATCATAGCAGCTATGTACTTCACCAAATGGGCAGACAAAGAACTTTTAGCCACAACCAAGATCAAAATAATAATAATAATAATAATAATAATAATAATCAACCTCACCGTACGTAACGTCATCTGTCCGTATGACCTTTTATGATCTCTTATTACTGCAAATGGACGGGTTGAAGATGTGAACGAATCATAAAGCTTGTTCCGAAGAGAAGTTTGGAAAAGGCTAGAGGTAAATGGGTGGATGAACTCCCAACAACACCATGGGCTTATAGAACTACCCATGGGTCCGTGACTGGCCGTACTCCATTCACCCTTGCTTACTTCTTTGAGAAAATACAAACAAGGAATCGCAATTGAATTGCAATTAAACTAGATGGAATTGGCGACGACTTATGAGCATATAAAACGCATCCGATAGCCAATGGAAAGAACATGTACCCGAACGTGCATGTTTACATCCGAAAAAAGTTTGACTTCTTGAAATCAACAGGGAATTGAATTCTCACTTAAGGTTACTAAGAAAAGACTGGATCAAATAGCCGAAGCTTATTGGCCCTGTAGAACCGGACATGGATGGCCACTGATGAACTACAACCCTGGATTTATAATATTAGGAATCGACCAAGCGTCATGACGACCAAAGAAGGTTACGAAACCTTGGGAGGTTGAAATTGAAGAATAATAACTATTCAGGAAATATGATGGATTTCTTTCTGTAAACAAGGAATACTCGCTGATTCAAAGCGTGTCATGTTGCTTCACACGACACACTTTGGGGGGCAAGTGTTACCAGGTACCTTGGGCCGGCTAGAAAATGACAGGTGAAGATATTATTATTAGCACTAGACAAGATTATGACCAAGAAGATCCTGAAGGTACAAGGGTTGATGCAATCGTCATGTTTCGGCATCCCTGGCACGGTGCAGACTAGAGGTGTTAGCAAGTTGTCAGGCCCAAGGCAAAGCAAGAGCGTTTGGCCAGCCTGGCCCGGTGTACAGAAGTCTCCTACTATGGGCCGAGGTACCTTGTTCCTAAGCCCATGAGGGAAGTCCAACCCATCTTCGTCTATAAATAGAAGGGCAGGGGCACAGTGAAAGGGACCCCTTTTTGAAGAACACCGGGGAGACTCTGCCGCATTCAAGACTCATTCAAGACTTATCTTTTTGCTTAGCAATTGTATTCAAGTAATTGGTATACGGATTGTATCTGTAATCGATTGTCGAGAAAAGAAATAAAGATTAACCTCAAAGTGGACGTAGGCAATTATGCCGAACCACTATAAATTTGGTGTTCGTATTTTCTGCATTTAAATTTGCGTACTGCTCTCTGTTTAACTTTACTTTCTTCATTAATCTCTCTACATAACTCTACTCAAGGGTGTTAGTGACAAATTCTGGTGCTAACAGAGATGTTCGGGATTCCATCTCCTAAGGATCCGTTAAAATATCTATATACATAGTACAATACGGTATTATTCTACAGTAAAGTAAAGTATTAAAATAGCGTTAAGGTATTACCTATATCTTCCTTAACACATTTTATATAAATGTCATAGTTTATACAGTACCGTAATTCCTCCGTAAACTTGAGGGCTATCAGAGGGCACTCCATAGTGTACAACACAGACCAAACTCGTAGTGGGCTCGATAAGGCATATGACAAGACACGCGAGGCAATGCCAGGATAGATTTTACCGTTTACACCTGCGGACTGGTGGTAATGCATAGTAGCTACTACCGCCCATCTCGGAACACACTTTCATAATCAAATCGAGGATGGCCACTAAATCAATCACAAATTAATAATATGTTATCGAAGAAATGCGTCCGATCGGAAGAGTGACCTCACTTGGCCCGGTATAGCTCCTTTTTCAGTCATATCAAGCTGAACCGAGGGGGTCATGGCTGCGTTCATACCTCATACAGTAGCGTTCGCTAAACCATCCTACTTCATTCTTGATTCTCCACCACGTGCATAGTTGTTAAAGTGGTTTTCGGTATTGGCAGAGAGTATGACAACATCCAATTCTGGTCTCTTTAACAACCAAACACTTATTTCACACTGGCTGGTTCTCTACATTTCAAAACCGATTCATAATTGATATCAACATATCATATCACTTCAAATCATATCACTTTCGAAATCATATTCACCTTCGAAATCATTATTCACTTTGGGAATCATATCCACAAAATAGGTCAAACCTTCATTTCAAAATCATCATATTTACTTAAAATATATCATTCTACTGGAAAATATCATTTCAAATTCCAACGTAGGTTATAACATCATTTAACCATATTCACTTTTAAATTAAGGATTTAAATATAAACAATTCAACCTTGCACCGTTTGAGTTTAGAAAATAGTTTGGATAGTCATAAACAGTTTAAATAGTTTAGAATAGTTTAAAAATAGGTTAATAGTTTAAAGTAGTTTTAATAGTTAAAAATAGTTTAAAAATAGTTTAATAGTTTAAAATAGTTTAATGGTTTAAGATAACTTTAATAAAGTAAAATAGATTTAAAATAGTTTTAATAATTTAAAATAGATATAAAATAGCTTTAATAGTTAAATTATTTTTTAATAGTAAAATTAGTTTAATGGTTTAAATAGTTTAATGATTTTAAAATGGTTAAAATAGTTTTTATATAAAATGGTTTGATTATTGGAAATGGTTTATATAGTAAATAATTTGAAATTCTAAAAAAACTAAATTTTAAAATAATAGATTTTTAAACAGTTTATATTAAATAATTTATTTTGAAAATAGTATCAAATCCAACTATTTTTTTAATTTCAAAAAATCTGAACCATATCTAGATTCAAATCAACAAATCTCAAGTTTAATCTTTCAACTCAAATTATCATATAAACCATTTCAATTTATATTGATTTCAAATCCATGTTTGAAATACAAATTTAAAACATTTAATTCAATAGAATTCTAAGTTTAAATACTCAAACGGTTACAATAACTCAATTGTGATAAATGTAATTTTAATCCCAAAATTCAACTCTAAAATTTCAATTTCAATTATTTAAATAATTCATTTAAACCAATTTTAATTTTAACATTTTAAAGCTTGGATTTTAAAATTAATTCAGTTTATATAAATCAAATTTATTTCATAATATTGTTTCACTAGATTTAAAAATTAAGGATTTAAAATCATTTAAATTAAGCAATCCGGTGTATGTATATAATTTTCTACCCTATGGTTAAGTGGTGAGGAGATTTATCATTTCAGTCCGTAATAATTTAAATTTACACGTGTATACAATTTCCATCCATAATCCCAAGTTAAAATTCAAAATCCATAAAATCACTCGAGTTTATCATTTCAACCCATAATGATTTTTGTGACGCCCCACCCTGAGTCCTACATTAACAAAGAGTATTACTGGGTAATACTGTCTGCTAATGCAGAGAATAGGGTAATACTGTCAACAAATTCCATTTTTTTCTATCTCAAGTGGATCGACATATTCAATAAATACTTAATACAAAGCCATAGGTGGCTATAGGATCTATCAAAACAAAATACAGCAACTCAAATGTGAAACACATCACAAAACAGTAGATAATCCCATATATACACACATATACAGATACATCATATAGTATAGTATATAAAATGGTACATCACTTATGTGGTATGACGACCATAATATAAACACGAGTCAAAACAATATACATATCAGAGTAGCAAACCAAAAAGGACTACACAAAAATCTATAACAAAAAGAGCTAGCAGAATAGTCCATGCAGAAGCAGAATATGCTAAGTCCAAATGTACCTAACCTGAAACACCTCGGTCTGACCCGAGTATAAAATACACGGGTCAGTCTAGCTAAACAAATCAGTAAAAGGTGATAGCAGAATAATAGAGCATAAGAGCATAGTGACATTCTTCTTAAAAAAGAAGAAATGATAAGAAAGCTAACCATAGAAGGATACGCATCATGTATGGCATATATGGTACACTAGGTGATAGAACACTATTGCTTCAATAAGCATAAAACACAAAGGAGACGAAAAATCTCATGAATCACTAAAATTTAGCATGCCTCATACCATCGGCAATCATAAATCAAATAAGAATGGTTTAGCTAATAGTATAATGTAAACTCCTAAAAGAGTAATTCCCAAACCCGCCATAACGACAACTCTAAGAAAAACATAAGCAAAAGCCATCTCGACATAAGATATAAGGTAAATATCAACAAAGAGATGAAAATATCATACAACGCCAAAAGGAAAATCTCATAAATAGCGCTCTCAATATACATACGCCAAAAGGCATATCTCAACACGCCAGTATAGGCAACGAAAATCTCAAAAGAACTCCTAGAAGTCCAAAAATCCCAAAGTAATCGCCACCGAATGGTTCAAAGGACCGATTCCAAAATGACGACACACAAGAGTAAAAATCATCTCAAAAAGGTATTGCACGTGCTATTTTTGCTGAGTACTATTTCACATAATAGGTACCTCGTCCAAGGCAAATGTCAAAAGACAAATACTCCGCAATGGCAAATATGCCACAATGGTAAACGTCCGAAGACAAATACACCAAAATGGAAAGGTCTGAAGACAAATATGCCGCAATGGCAAATGACCCGAAGGTCCAGTACTGGCACGCCAACTGGCAAATGTATCATAAACTCTCGGAAAGAAACCCGAAAAGTGTTAACGTGTGTGCCATACCATCTGTTCACACTAAATGGTTTACTAACCACTAGTAAATTTCACACTCAAAGCAATAAAAGGTTCACCTCGTATCATCGGTAAACTAGACCCGTAGGCCAAAACGATCAAACGGACAAGTTAGGAATTGACTGAATGGATAAACGCACGTATCACATACTACACGTTTTACCCAATCTTTTAGCTCTCCTTCTCATTCGCTCGACAGTGCAAAAATGAGCAATTTTTATAGAAAATAATATACCTTGAAAATAAGCTTTGAAAACCGATTTCGAAAAACAATTAAGAAACTATATTTGAAAATTTCCCTTATTATAAAGGATAAATAGGTTTTATACTTGAAAATACTTTAAAATATAATATAATAATTATTTTTAAATCCTATAAATTAAAAAACCATTTCAAAAGGATTTAGAGAAAACCGTGCTCGAAATGGACCAAAAACAAGCAAAATTCCACTCAAACCTAAATTCAAATTTAAATTCAAATTAAATTCAAATAATTCAAAATATGAATTTTGAATCCATCAAAACTGGGCTAACCTATTGGTAGGCGTCATAGCCCTCAAATTACTTTAGAAATATCACAAAAACTAAAGTAAATGTCAAAAAATCGAACAGAAAAAGAACATAAAAACACTTTGGCAAAATAATACCTAGGTCTGAAATATTCTCTGAGTTCAACTTTCGGGCATAAAACAGGTGGCCGAACGATTTCTGATTTAACTAAAAATTGGTGTGCATAAATAGAAAACTTCATCTTTCAAATAAAATAAGGATCAATGAATTCCGGTAGAAAATGAAAAAGTTACTCTGTCTTAAACATGGACTCAGACCATGTTCGTAACAGTGCAATAAGACTGCCACATGCCCAAAAATCCATTCTGCGTTCAACTTTCAGGCATAAAACAGAACATCAAACTGCATCGAATTGAGCTCAAAATTTGTATGCACAGATTAGAAAACTTTATCTTTCGAGCAAAAAAGGATTATGCAATTTGGATAAAGTATGAGGAAGTTATGATATCTCAAAGTTGAACCCAGACAGTGTTTTCACTGTAAAAATCTGGGCAAAAACATGCTCCAAGTCAAAGTTCGGCAGCATATTTCTATAAGTTATATATGTCGAAATCATTTGAAATTTGATAATGTTATAGTACAAAACTTTATATTTCAAACAGAAAAAGATTCATACAATTTGCATAAAGTATGAGGAAGTTATGATGTCTCAAACATGGACTCGGACCATGTTCGCAGCAACTCCGAAAACAATTTCGACAGGCAGAAAAACTGTGTTTTGTTGATTTTGCAGCAACGGTTTGAACATTCGAATGGAAATATTTTTTGACCAAATTTTGCTGAAACAAATTTAAACATGCAAGCTACCAAATTCAAGAAATCCGGCAGCATTTTGTTGCCAGAATCAAAAGTTATAGGCATTCAAAGAGGCAATATGAAACAGATTTCAAACGGAAAACAATAAAAATTTACCAACAAAAACTAAATTTTTGCGTTTTGCAATTTTTTGAGTTGGCTCGGCTAGATTATGTGAGTATTTCAACTTATCTTTCTGTTGCTATGGAAAGACTTGGATTTGTTTTGCAAGTTGGAAGCTTTTTGCTAGATTGAAGCCTCTAAGAACCTAAAAGAAACAATTACAGTACATGCAAAAGAAAACATATAGTAAATTAGAAACCTAATTCACAAATCAGAGATTTTTGATGAAATTAAGATATTTGAAGTTAGATTACCTTTGATTTGTTCTCTAGAGTGGAAACGACATCAATTTGCTGAACTTTTTTAAAGAAATTAGCTTGGTTTTTAATTTTGAGAAGGAGGTTTACTGTATATTGTTATTTGGCTGAGGAAGAAGATGAAGTCGAGAAATGAACGTATTGGTGATTTCTGTTTTCTCATTTCTCATCTGGTTAAGTCCTAAGTGGGCCTAGACCCAACAATTATAAGAAAATAAAAGGGCATAGGTTAATTAATTCACTTATAAACTAAAAATGATTCAAATATAACATATGCACAAAACAAAATGCACTTTTCTTCATATTTTAACATAAGAAAAATATGTAAACTTGTATACTTATAAAATAAAACATTTTCTACCATATAAAATATAAATTTATATTTTTAAAACATTTTTGGTATTAAAATTCTTTTATTTTACAATAATGCACAAATTTCACCAAATAAATGTAAAAGTCTACATTTTTAACTTCTAAAATTCAACAAAAATATTTTTCTTGCTTAGAAAAATATAACTAACCATTTCCAAGCTTAAATTATAGCCAAAACATATTTATAATCCAATTTCCACTCTTTTTATTAAAATTACCCACCTTTAAAAATCAAATACTTCCTTTAAAAATTATTAAAAGATGTAATTGGCAATAATTAATAAATTTTTTGCATTTTCTCTAAATAAAAATTATTTTCCATTCGTTATTAAACCAAATAAATAAAATAAAGCTTGGAATATTATTTTCTTATTTTAAATTCCAAAATTCATTGTTTATTCCAAATAAATAATTCAATTTTTCCAATTTTATTTTAATTCACAACATTAAATCATGACTACCGTTATAATTTAATATTACAGGTAATCTCCAAAACCAAGGTTGTTATAGATCCCCCTTAACAAAATTGCATCCACGAAATTTCTAGAGATGATTTTGTATTCAACTTATTATTTTCATCAATCAAAAGAAAAGAAATAAGCTTGACATAAAAAGATTCTCACTATCGCTGTGCGAAGAAAGAAATCCATGGTAGGATCACTCGATCAACTCTTTGGTTTTCCAAAATGCAGTCATCGGGATTAATGGACCATTGAACTTTAACAAGCGACACGTCCTTATTTCGAAGGCGTTTCACCTCCGAAGCATGTACGCGAATAGGCTGCGCACAACAGATAGGTTTGGTGAGATCTCAAGCTCTTGCAAATCAAGAGAATCAATAACAGAATCCAACTCTCGAAGACACTTCCGAAGCCGCGAGACGTGAAACACATCATTAATGACAGATAAATGAGCTGGAAGCGAAACTCGATAAGCTATATGGCCTATGCGCTCAGTAATAGAAAATGGTCCTATAAAACGAGGAGCTAATTTCCCCGTCGTACTGAATCGCATAATCCCCTTCGGAGGAGAAACCCGAATGAAAACCAGATCACCAACAGAGAACTCGAGAGGCTTCCTACGGTTGTCCGCGCAAGATTTCTGGCGGCTCTATGCCTCTTTCATTCTCTGACGAATTAGATAAATCTTCTTAGAAGAATCACGAACATAATCTGGACCAAGAATAAGCTTCTCACCAGATTCCAACCAACAAGAAGGTGATTGACATGGCCTTCCACATAAGGCTTCGAAAGGAGCCGTACTGATACTGGATTGAAACCTATTATTGTAGGAGAATTCTACAAGAGGTAGGTGACCCTTCCAACTACCACCGAAATTTAGAATGCAAGCACGGAGAAGATCCTCGAGAATGCGATTCACCCATTCAGTCTGTCCATCAGATTGCGGATGATATGTTGTGCTGAAATTAAGTTTATTCCCAAAGCTTACTGAAGACTCTACCAGAAATGACTCATGAATAGCTGATCACGGTCACAAACAATCGAACTAGGAACTCCATGAAGTCTAACGATTTCCTTGATATATAACTTGGCCAAATGAGAAGCACTCCTATTAGAATTTAGGAATGAAATGAGCTAATTTGGTGAGGCGATCAACAATAACCTAAATACTAGAATGGCCCGATCTCGAACAAGGTAGGTCATCAATGAAATCAATCAAAATATGATCCCATTTCCACAATGGAACCTCTATAGGCTGAAGTGGACCAAAAGGGCGCTGATGTTCGGCTTTGATACGTTGACAAGTCATGCAATTACTCACATAACTTGCCACATCGTGCTTCATGCCTTCCTAATAATAAAGACGATGCATATCGGCATACATCTTACTACAGCCAAGATGAATGTTATACTTATAACGATGATAGTCATCGAGAATGCCATGCCTAAGTGTAGAATCAGAAGGCACAACAAGACGGTTCTTCTTGCGAAGACATCCATGAGAATCAATGATGAAATCCTAAAACTCCTTATCACGAGACTCGGACTCACAACGCTGAATAAGGTGCAGCAAATCAGGATTACGTCGTAGAGCATCGGCAATACGACCAAATACAGAAGGTCGAGCTTCCAAACTGAATAATAATATCGAAGAATCATAAGATGGAGCTCGATCACGAATATTAAAAAAAAGATAAAGTCGCAAGAATATCCTATTCGGCTAGCATCATAGAAACGACAGCAGAATGTTTATGACTAAGCACATCTGCAACATGATTACCCTTACCAGGGGTATACTGGATATCAAAGTCATAGGAGGCAAAGAACTCAATCCAACGTTGTTGTCTCATATGGAGCTCCTTCTGAGTGAACAGATATTTTAAGGACTTGTGATCGGTGTATAGAATGAAGTGCTCGCCTAACAGATAATGGCGCCAAATCTTTAAGGCGACAACAATGGCGGATAACTCAAGGTCATGAGTGGCATAGCGTACTTCATTCGGTCGCAGTTGCCTGGAAGCATAAGTAAATACCCGATCCTTCTGCATAAGCACGGCACTGAGGCCACATCTACTAGCATCGGTGTAGACAACAAGATCTTGATTCCCTTCGGGAACTACTAGAATAGCAGCATTTAGTGAGAAGCCCCTTCAATTGTTAAAAAGAAGCTTCACACTTGTCAGACCAAATAAATCGAATGCCTTTTCGAGTAAGGCTGGTGAGAGGAAGCACAATACGAGAGAAATCCTTAATGAACCGGTTGTAATACCCTGCCAATACAAGAAAGCTATGAATCTCATGAACATTCTTAGGCCTCTTCCAATTCTAGATGGATTCGATCTTCGAAGGATCGACTGAAATGCCTTCGGAAGAAACAACGTGGCCAAAGAACTTAACCTTATTTTCCCAGAAATGGCAATTGGAGAATTTGTCTTTAACTTGATGGTGACGAAGAGTACTTAAGATAATTCTCAAGTGATTAGCATGCTCGGCTTCAAACTTCGAATAAACAGGAATGTCGTCGATGAACACAAGGACGTACTTATCGAGATATTCTCGGAATACTCAATTCATAAGATCGACAAAGAAAATAGGAGCATTTGTCAAACCGAATGGCATAACGAGCAACTCGTAAGATCCATATCGAGTGTGGAAAGCTGTAAGAGGTATGATATCTTCCACGACTCGAAGCTGATGATAACCAGTGGCAAGGTCGAGTTGAGAGAAGACCTTAGCGCCACTCAATTGATCGAACATATCGTTGATACTAGGTAATGGATACCTATTCTTGATGGTCAACTCGTTAAGCTTGCGATAGTCGATGCAAAGCTTAAGAGTTCCATTAGACTTCTTCACAAAGACGACTGTGGCACCCTACGGTGAAAAATTAGACTGAATCAACTACTTGGACTCAAGCTCTAAAAGTTGCTTCTTGAGTTCCTCATTTTCCTTTGTAGACATCCTCGTGGGAGGATGACTAATTGGCCGCACGCCTGGAATGAGATCAATGTGGAACTCAATCGTCCGCTTGGGTGGCAAACTCGTAAAAGGCTCAAATAAATTAGAGAAGTCACAAACCACTGGAATACGAGATATATCATCATCATCTCGTGAATCAAGAGAATATAAAGACACTTCAGAATTATCCACATCCCGAAGCACTAGAGATAGTTAAGATGGAGAACCATGATGTCAAAGATATAACATCCATTAAGCACAAACAATCTTGGCATCATATCGCACTAGCCAGTCCATATCAGAAATCATGTCGAAACCTAAATAACAAATCACGTTTAGATTCGCACGAATATAACATAACCTCAACATCATCATAAAGCATGCTAAGGGTCGCGGATCCCCTAATAGGATTCACAATCCTCAACGAAGTAACCATGCATGATACATCCAAAGACAAATCTTCCACGAGCTTCTTCGATACGAATGAGTGTGAAGCACCCATATCGAATAAAACTCGAATACTGCGATCAAAAATAGAACTTTCCAAAATAGATGGAGATATACCTCTATGCTAAGAAGTCCTTGCAGAAGCATCCATAACATGAAGCTTTCCAAACTTGACATTAGATGGAGCAGTAGGACAAGTGGAATTACGATGTCCTTCCTTCTTGCAATAGCGGAAAATCTCGAATCATATGGTCGGGCGAACCACAATTGAAACACCCCTTGCGAGAGGGAGGTGACTGAGGCCGAGACTGAAGCTGAGAAGTAGAACCAACTGGCTTCTTCTTCTTGGATGGAAAGAACTTGGATTTCTGAAAAGAAAACCACTTCTTGTTGGGGTTCTTGCGAACCTTAACATCATCACCACTATCGATCTCCTTCTCGACGGCTTCAAGATTAAGCGCCAAGTAAACTAGGTCCTCAAAAGAAAGCTTAAGCTGTAACATCAAAGATTTCTTTAAATACTTCTTTAGGTCGAAAACGAACTTAAGGTTCTTCTTGTATGGAGTGCTAATATACTCAAGGCCATACATAGAAAGAGCCTTGAAAGAAGACACATAATCAAAAACATAAGATTCCCCTTGCTTTAGCTCGAGGAAACGACATGCAAGAGATGCTTTCTCAGACTCAGGAACGAACTAAGCTCGAATCGTTCTCGAAACTGATTCCATGTAAGAGTAGACTCATCGAGCTCGGCAGTGAATAGCTTGTACCAATCAAGAGCATGCTCTTGTAATATGTTGGATGCTACAAGGACCCTGTGATAATTCGAAAGATCCATGCGAGAAAATATCTGCTCGCAATTACGAATCCAAGCTTGGACCTCAAGAATGGACTTGGAGCCTTTGAGTGGCTTTCCTCCGAAATGAGAAAAGTCACTGCACATGTGCACGAAAGGAAACTTGCGCGCAGGAGAAGCTGGAGAAGGAGCTGGAGGCTGAGTGCTCATAAATAACTCTATAAACTAGTCGGCAGACATATAAACACCGTCTAGATATGAGCCTCTGGATTGCCCAACATCCAAGCGTCGTCCTCTGCCTCTTCCAGCCATTAGCTAAAAGTTAAGATAAGAAAAAGATTATTCACATGGTAGATATCATTAAATCAAATATGGAATACTACGGATTTAAAATGCACTCCTAGATGTATTTCCAAAATTCTATCCACCCCAAAGGACACGAAAAAAACAAAGGCACGATGATTCAGGGATTCCTAACATTGTATTACACTCTGATGTATCGTAGTATGTGTTTCCGTTCTGTTTTTATCATATTTTGTTCTAAACTCAGCTCTGATACCAAGCTGTGACGCCCCACCTCGGGACCTACATTAACAAAGAGTATTACTAGGTAATACTGTCTGCTAATGCAGAGAATAGGGCTGGATAGGAGCGACCACCTATAGCCTTGTCTTAAATATCTATTGAATACGTCGACAAATGCCATATTTCTTCTATCTCAAGTGGATCGACATATCCAATAAATACTTAATGCAAAGCCATAGGTGGCTATAGGATCTATCAGAACAAAATACAACAACTCAAATGTGAAACACATTACAGAACATCAGATAATCCCATATGTACACACATATACAGATACATCATAGAGTATACAAAATGATGCATCACGTATGTGGTATGATGACCATAATACAAACACGAGTCAAAGAATATACATATTAGAGTAGCAAACCAAAAAGGACTACACAAAAAGCTATAACAGAAAGAGCTAGCAGAATAGTCCATGCAGAAGCAGAATAGGCTAAGTCCAAATGTACCTAACCTGAAACACCTCGGTCTGGCCCAAGTATAAAATACACGGCTCAGTCTAACTAAACAAATCAGTAAAAGGTGATAGCCGAATAATAGAGCATAAGAGCATAGTGATATTCTTCTTAAACAAGAAGAAACAATAAGAAAGCTAACCATAGACATATGGAGGATACGCATCATGTATGGCACATATGGTTACACTAGGTGATAGAACACTATTGCTTCAATAAGCATAAAACACAAAGGAGATGAAAAATCTCATGCATCGCTAAAATGTAGCATGTCTCATATTATGGCAATCATAAATCAAATAAGAATGGTTTAGGGAACAGTATAATGTAAACTCCTAAAAGAGTAATTCCCAAACCCACCATATCAGCAACTCCAAGGAAAATATAAGCAAAAGCTATCTTGACATAAGTTATAAGGAAAATGTCAACAAAGAGATAAAAATCTCATACAACGCCAAAGGACAAATCCCATAAACAGCACCAATAGGCAATCTCAATATATATATGCCAAAAGGAAAATATCAACATGCCAGTGTAGGCAATAAAAATCTCAAAAGAACTCCCAAGAGTCAAAAAATCCGGAAGTAATCGCCACCGAATGGTTCAAAGGACCGATTCCAAAATGATGACACAAAAGGGTAAAAATCATCTCAAAAAGGTTTTGCACGTGCTATTTTTGCCGAGTACTGTTTCACATAATAGGTACCTCGCCAAAAGGCAAACGTCAAAAGATAAATATGCTGCAATGGAAAATACGCCGCAATAGAAAACATCCGAAGACAAATACGCCGCAATGGCAAACGTCCAAAGACAAAAACGCCGTAATGGAAAATGACCCGAAGGTCCAGTACTGGCATGCCAACAAGCAAATGTGTCACAAACTCTCGAAAAGGAACCCGAAAAGTGTTAACGTGTGTCCCATAGCACCCGTTCACACTAAATGGTTTACTAATCGCTAGTAAATTTCACACTCAAAGCAGTAAAAGGTTCACCTCATATCATCGGTAAACTAGACCCGTAGGCCAAAACGATCAAACGAACAAGTTAGGAATTAACCGAATGGATAAACAAACGTATCCCAAACTACGCATTTTACCCAATCGTTTAACTCTTCTTATCATTCACTCAACAGTGCAAAAATGTGTAATTTTTATGGAAAATAATTTACCTTGAAAATAAGCTTCGAAAACCGATTTCGAAAACCAATTGGAAACCATATTTGAAAATTTCCCCTATTATAAAGGATAAATAGGTTTTATACTTGAAAATACTTTAAAATATTACATAATAATTATTTTTAAATTCCTTAAATTTTTAAAATTATTTCAAAAGGATTTGGAGAAAACCGTGCTCGAAAACGACAAAAAACGAGCAAAATTCCACTCAAACCAAAATTCAAATTTAAATTCAAATTAAATTCAAATAATTCAAAATTTGAATTCATCAAAACTGGGCTAACCTATTGATAGGCATCATAGCTCTCAAAATGCTTCAGAAATATCATAAAACTTGATGTACATGTCAAAAAATCGAACAGAAAAAGAACCTAAAAACACTTGGGAAAAATAATACCCAGGTCTGAAATCTTCTCTTAGTTCAACTTTCGGGCATAAATAGGTGGCCGAACGACTTCTGGTTTAACTAAAAATTGTTGTGCACAAAGTCAAAAACTTCATATTTCAAACAAAAAATATATCAATGAATTCCGACAGAAAATGAAAAAGTTATGCTGTCTCAAACATGAACTCAGACCGTATTTGTAACAGTTCAACAAGACGTCGCAGGCCTAAAAAAATATTCTGGGTTCAACTTCCAAGCATAAAATAGAGCAACAAACTGCATTGGATTGAGCTCAAATTTTGTATACGTATATTAGAAGACTTTATATATCAAACAAATAAAGAATCATGCAATTTAGTTAAACTATGAGGAAGTTATGATGTCTCAAAGTTGAACCTAGGTAGTGTTTTCACTACCAAAATCTGGGCAAAAACATGCTCTGAGTCATAGTTCGGCAGCATATTTCTATAAGCTATATAGGTCGAAATCACTTGAAATTTGGTAAGCTTATAGTACTGAACTTTATCTTTTGAAAAAAAGGAATCACGATATTTGGATTAAGTATGAGGAAGTTGTGATGTCTCAAACATGGACTCAGGCCACGCTTGCAGCAGCTCAGAAAACACAATTTCTACAGGCATAAATTATGTTTTTGTTGATTTTGCAGCAACGGTTAGAACATTCAAATGGCAATATTTTTCGATCTAATTATGCAGAAACAAATTTCAACATGCAAGCTACCAAATGCAAGAAATCCGGCAGCATTTCATTGTCGAAATCAAAAGTTATAGGCATTCAAAGAGGCAATATGAAATAGATTTCAAATAGAAAACAACAACAAAAATTTACCGACAAAAACTAAATTTTTGCTTGCTTTTTCAATTTTTTAAGCTTGGCTCGGCTAGATTATGTGAGTATTTCAATTCACCTTGCTGTTGCAATGGAAAGATTTGGATTTGTGTTGCAACTTGAAAGCTTTTTGCTAGATTGAAGCCTCTAAAAACCTAAAAGAAACAATTACAGTACAAGCAAAAGAAAACATATAGTAAATTAAAAACCTAATTCACAAATAAGAGATTTTTGATGAAATTAAGATATTTGGAGTTTGATTACGTTTAATTTGTTTTCTAGAGTGAAAAAGACTTCAATTTGCTAAATTTTTTTGAAGAAATTGGTTTGGTTTTAAATTTTAAGAAGGAGGTTTACTGTATATTGTTATATGGCTGCGAAAGAAGATGGAGGTGAGAAATGAATGTATAGGTGATTTCTGTTTTCTCATTTCTCATCTGGTTAAGTCCTAAGTGGGCCTAGACCTAACAATTAAAAGAAAATAAAAGGGCCTAGGTTAATTAATTCACTTATAAACTAAAAATGCTTCCAATATAACATATGCACAAAACAAAATGCACTTTTCTTCATATTTTAACAACAGCAACAACAAAGCCATTATTTCCAAAATAATTAGGGTTGGCTAGAGATGGAACCCTAAACTAAATGACAAAAGTAATGTAAAGGTTATAACAATAGCAATAATAAAATTAAGTCAAATAGGTAAATTAATAACGAGAGTAACTAAGTAAAATAAAGATAGAAATACATATGTATGTAATAAAATAAAATAAAATAAATAAATAAATATTAAAATATAATATAATATAATAAAATAAAAATGATGATAACAGTACAAATAGTAATAATGGTGCTGATAGTAACATTGATCAAAGACCAAAAGCTACGTCTTAGGTTCTTTTTCCCTAATCCTATCACCTAAAACTTATAAGACTCATAGCTCATGGTTCTGTTAAGTGGATTGCTAACATCCACACGCTCCTATCCGTTACCAGCTCTTCGGCTATATTCCAACCCTTCGAGTCCCTTTTAACAACTTCCTCCCATGTCAACTTCGGTCGACCTCTACATCTCTTTGAGAAAATGACACGGCCTATAGTTCCAACGAGCAAAGGTGCCTCGGGCAGCCTTCGTTGTAGATGTCCAAACCATTTTAAGCGATGTTGAATTAGTTTCTCCTAAATTGGTGCTACTCCAAGTCTTTCACATATATCATCATTTCTAATTCGGTCTCTGCTTATATGACCGCAACTCCATCGCATCATACGCATCTCAGCTACGCTTATCTTATGGAAGTGTTGGTTTTTAGTACGCCAACATTCTGCACCGTACAACATCGCAAGCCTAATTGCCGTTCTATATAACTTTCCTTTAAGCTTCTATGGGACTTTCCTTTCACAGAGAATGCCAAATGCTTGTCGCCACTTCACCCATCCCACTCGAATTCGAAAAATAACATCCTCATCAATCTCACCATTACACTGCAACATTTATCCTAGATATCGAAAGGATTCATTTTTAGGAACTATTTATCCGTCCAGAATAACATCTCCATCCTCTGACCTAATACCGCTGAACTCGCACTTCGTATATTCTGTTTTAGTTCTACTAAGCCTAAATCCCTTAGATTCTATAGTTTGTCTCCACAGCTCGAATTGTCTATCAACCCTAATCCTACTATCATCAATTAGCACAACATCATCAGCAAATAACATACACCAAGGAATCTCCCCTTGTATACTCTTCGTAACCTCATCCATCACTAGGAAAAAAATGTAAGGGCTCAAAGCTAGCCCTTGATGTAATCTTATGTTAATGGGGAAGCCACTGGTTACACCATCGCATGCTCTAACACTAGTCACAACATCATCATACATATCCTTGATAAGGGTAATGTATTTTGTTGGGACTATTTTCTTTTCCAGAGCCTGCCACATCACCTTTCGTGGTACTTTGTCATAAGGTTTCTCCAAATCGGTAAAAACTATGTGTAAATCCTTCTTTTGCTCCATAAACCTCTCTATAAGTTGTCTTATCAAGAAAATAGCCTCCATGATCGACTTCCTATGCATGAAACCAAATTGATTTTTTGAAACGCTTGTCGTTCTTCTTAATCGATGTTCGATGACTCTCTCCCATAGCTTCATCGTATGACTCATAAGCTTAATTCCTTTGTAGTTTGTGCAATTTTGTGTATTTCCTTTATTCTTAAAAATTGGAACTAATATGCTTCTCATCCACTCATCTGGCATCTTGTTTGATTTGAAAATATTATTGAAAGACTTAGTTAGCCAGGCTATCCCTGCATCTCCACACCTCCAAGGCATCTCCACATCTCATCCATTTTAGCACCTCCTTTACCTCGAATCCTTGAATTCTCTGAACAAAATGCCTACTGTTGTCATCAAAAGAGTCGTCTATCTCGATCAAAGTGCTATCACCTTCTTCATTAAATAGCTTGTCGAAGTAATCTCTTCATCTATTTTTTATCTCATCGTCCTTCACCAAAAGTCTACTATTATCATCTTTGATGCCTTTAACTTTATTGTAGTCTCTTGTATTCCTCTCACGGAGCTTAGCTATCCTATAGACGTCTTTTTCACCCTCCTTCGTACTTAGCTTATGATACAGATATTCATATGCACGACCCCTTGCTTCACTTACCGCTCTCTTTGCGTTCTTCTTTACATCTTTGTACCTTTGCATGTTGTCCTTGCTCATGTGATGATGCAAGCATTTATAGCATTCCATCTTCTCTTTGATAGCCTTTTGCATATCACTGTTCCACCACCACGAATCTTTAGGTTCGCGTTTATTTCCTTTGGTTACCCCAAACACCTCAGTAGCCACTTTCCGAATGTGTCTTGCCATCTCATCCAACATGTGATTTGCTTCTCCTTCCAAATTCCATGCCCCTTCTCCCATCACCATATTCTTAAAAACCCGAGAAGCGTCTCCTTTGAGCTTCCACCATTTCGTCAGACTAATCTTGGCTCATTTATCCTGTCGAACATGTATCCGAAGACGAAAGTCGGATATTAAAAGCTGATGTTGTGAGACAACACATTCTCTAGGTATGACTTTGCAATCTACACATGCTTGTTTGTCATCTCCTCTAGTAAGGACAAAATCAATCTGGCTACAGTGTTGAACACTACTAAAAGTAACTAAGTGTGACTATTTCTTCATATTTTAACATAAGAAAATATGTAAACTTGTATATATATAAAATAAAACATTTTCTACTATATAAAAAGATAAATTTATATTTTTAAAACATTTTTATTATTAAAACTCTTTTATTTTATAATAATACACAATTTTCACCAAATAAATGTAAAAGTCTACATTTTTAACTTCTAAAATTCAAAAACAAATCTTTCTTAGAAAAATATGACTAACCATTCCCAAGCTTAATTTATAGCCAAAACATATTTATAAACCAATTTCCACCTTTTTATTTAAATAACCCACCTTTAAAAATCAAATACTTCCTTTAAAAATTATTAAAAGAAGTAATTGGCAATAATTAATAAAATTATTGCGTTTTCTCTAAATAAAAATTATTTTCCATTCATTATTAATCCAAACGAATAAAATAAATCTTGGAATTTCATTTTCTCATTTTCTCATTTTAAATTCCAAAATTCATTATTTATTCAAAATAAACAATTTAATCTCTCCAATTTATATTTTAATTCACAATATTAAATCATAATTACCGTTATAATTTAATATTTACAGATAGTCTCCAAAACCAGGGTTGTTACAATTTTTCTCTAATCTATTAGGCCATTCAGGTATGTATCATTTCAACCCATAGTGAATTTTCTATCGATAACTAAGGGAAATTGAAGTGTGGTAACAATACATAAAATAACATAACATTGAGTCATCCAATATCGACAATTAAACATCTATCATAATCATCATTCAATTCAAACAATAAATCACACAACTAAACTGGTTATCATTATCAGGTATTTAACTGGCAATTAAATTCAATATTAATTAAAATGGCAATTAAATTCAATATAAATTCGAATAAAATTTAAATGACAATTTAAAATACCAAACAGTAACTAAAAAAATTCTAATTACATCATAAATCCAATTTAACCAACATAAGATGATTTAGTATTTGTGAGCGGGTTAAATCACTCACCTTTGATTTGTCGTCGATTTAAAATCTAAAATTAGCCTAAAATTTTAACAGTCTCAAAACGCAGTCAAATCAGTTGATAATGTCTGCAATTCTGATACGATCGCAGCGAAGAAAACCACGCGTAAATCCGAGCTCGTAAGCAATAGTTATTACGATTATAAGGTTTGAATTTTAATAAAAAAATTAACAAATAAACAAAACACGTCACCATCCATACCATCAAAAACCCTAGCACGAGCACATACAACCCTCGATCAAACTGCCTAAGCTACAGCCGCCACTATCCTCTCCCTTTCGCCGCCACCACAGCCTCAGATACCAAAAGAGCCACCCCCTCATCACGCCGCACCCATTGACCAACGCCGAGGCTTTCTGCCTCCACCAATGGCCAGCGCCGCCATCACCCTTTATTTGCCAATTTTGACGATTTCTAACCAAACTATGGCAAGCGAACACCAATCCCAAGACCTACTCGACCTCCTCTTCCCAACGCCGCCTCCCGATCGTTAAACGCTCGGCGATCCACCGTTGGATCGTAAACCCTAGAAAGGGGAGGTAAAGGTTCTTTGTCAATTTCTGGTCAAATGATGCATTAAATCGAAAAACAAATTGCTGTAGCAGATTACGCTCGCCCTGAGCTTTCCAATGATATATAATTTGCTAGGTTTGGGAGGTTTGAATTTTAAAATTGAATTTTGATTTGAAATTAAGGTTTGTAATTTGGGAATTAGGTTTAATGTTCTGTCGTTTGAGAAGGAGGAAGTGATTTACGTACAGAAATAATGAAATGAGAAACTATTAGGGTTTATAGCAGCTTATATACAGGCAAAGCTGAAATAGAAGAGGATGGACAAAATCGATTTGGATCGGAACGATAACAACGACCCGAAAAGCCTGTTCCACTTTTGAAACGAAAGTGGGTCATCCAATATATCGAAATATAGGTTTTCGATATTTCAAAACTCAACGGAACTTGTTTCAAACCCTAATTCCATTATATACAAAAATTAGCTTTTAAAATCAGATTATATTCATTTAAATCCTTTTAGTTGATTTCCAGGCATTTCTAGCCCGCGATCAAACGGCAAGTCCAATCGCTAAAAAACTTAAAATCTTACAATAATTCACTGTTACGGATCCAATGAAACCGGTTTCGTCGAAATCCGAGACAATGGGCAAAATGGAAAATTTTCACGTTAATTAAGTAAATTGTTATTAAATTGGTTTAATCAGTTTTAAATTCAAATCTGCAAGTTAACCATTTTAAATTCTTGATTACAGAGAAATTTAATAATCTTTTTTTAAATAAATTTTCCTTATTAAACTTAGGATTTAAATGTCACACTAATTACAGCATTCAATTATAACGGCAATAAATTCATTAATTATAATTTTAAAAATTTCAATAAATTCATTCATTTCGATTTCACAATATAATTAACGTTTGTTGACATTTTATTACATTCATATTTTATAGTTTTTATCTTTTACCATATTAATT
Source organism: Allium cepa (assembly GCA_030765085.1). NCBI lineage: Eukaryota > Viridiplantae > Streptophyta > Magnoliopsida > Asparagales > Amaryllidaceae > Allium > Allium cepa. Next base: position 80,442,096 of record CM060946.1, read on the forward strand.
GCAATAATTAATTACATTAATTTTCGTTGATTTCCAGATCAATTTCAACGGATTAAATAATAAGATGATAAATAACTAATTGTTACTTTTACATAATTTAATCACATTTATAAGTTTATTGTTTACAACAAGATTATAAACTTACGTACGAATGATTGATTTCATATAATGTACTAAAACCAATTAAATAAAATAACATACAATATCGAATTTATTCCTTATTTACGATTATAACCGATTTAGCTTTACAATTATTTCAATTGATTGGAATTTCATTAAAATAGTTGTCAATTACATTCAAGCAACATTATTAAAATCATATTCTTATTATTTTTTCATTAATAAATCATAAATTTCAATTTTTCACAATATTAAATTCTAAAATATTATTTAATTTAATATTTTAATTATCAAAAAATACGGATCGTTACATAATATGTTCGTATCCATACTACTAACATTATAACTACTTTAAATATGATAATCTAACTTACAATATACATGTAGGCATACATGATAAACATATGTTATAGGTGTATATTTAAGCATTGGCATTCATAGTTAATAATTATTGTGTGAATGTAATAGTCATTTCAACAAGGATACATACATACATATATATACATATAATGAATGAATATGTATACATATATATAATAATAAATTATTTATTTAATTTTTTGGCCATGAATTTATTTGTTTAAAATAATTTATAATTTATATTTATTATTCACACACACACTTAATTTTTAAATTTAAAATATTTTTTGTTTTCGGACAAATTATATATATATATCATAAAACATTATTAATTTGGAAATTCAAATATGTTTGACCAATTATATATTTAATATAATCTAACTTGTTCAAACATGTTTAATATAATCCAAAATTCACACTATCTCCAATCAACTCCAAACCAGCTCCATCGCGTAGTGCTCGACAATACGATTCCAACGCAATTCGTTTCATGCGAAACAGACCTCGTATGAAAAAGATACAATGTTTTAAAGTTTATACGATTTAAATATAAAGAAATTTCATTTTTATTTTATTTTTCTTAACCTAGAATCAACCCAGGCCGTTCAATTTCTCCAAGCAAATCACGGCCGCATGCTCTTTCTTCTCACATGCGTTTGTTCCTCCAGGTTTCAAAAGAAACCATAGCCGTCCCTAACCCTAATTGCCGCACCACCATTGATCACTTCGCCGTCGATCAACTTGCACAATTTCGAAGCTCATACTCGACTCTACCTTCGGCTACGTCGATGCGAAGCTCGATTGTATTTTCACCTCGAAAAACGTGAAAGACTGTCGCTCCTTTGAACGCACATTGTGGTTGATTCGTTGCTCTAAAATCCATCATCACCGTATGGATTTATAGATCTCATGAAGCTCTACGTTTTTGTAGTTGAAAAATTTTCGTGATTGTGAATGGATTGGAAGAGATTAAGAGGAGAAGAAGTGAACATTTCGGCCATTGAATATGGGTGGCGGCTGAAGCTTGAAACCCTAGGGTTTGTGCGAAACAAAGAAAATGAGGTCCTTATATAAAAAATATTCGCGCACTATTCACCCGAAATTTTTCCGAACTCCAAACGAAGCGTGCCGCCTGGCGTTTATAATATTTTACCCCTATTCCGAACGCAATGGAATATATATCGGGAGCCAATTCGTTCGTATTTGAAAGATAGGTTTTCAAATCGACAAATTTAAATTTAAAATTCACTTAAACCGATTTCTACGCGTTTTACCTTGCCCCGGACAAACCGTAAATACGATTGACACGAAATTTGAAATCTTACAATAATTTAACATTACGCATCCAATGAAACTAGTTTCGTCAAAATCCGAGACTGTTTGAAAATGTCTGTTTTTACACGTCAATTAAATACTAAAATATTCAATTTCCACAAATTAACTTTTAATTCAATTTTAAAAGTTCTATAACATCATTCTAACTCCAATATGATTTAATACAACTTTACAAATCAATTTTAATCACATTAAATCCAATTTCCAATTATTTCTATAATTTCAAATATTAAATTATCTAATTAAATCTACATATTCAAAATAAAATTTATTCGACTTACAAATTTTACTTGTTAATATTTAAAATCAATTAAATATACGAATTTCAAATGACAGAAATTCTGGGTCGTTACTTTTATGATATTGAATAAGTTGCACTTAAGTAAATAGAGCATAATTGACATTTCAGTGATCGAGTTTATAGATCTGCCTATAGTCCTTGGTCTAGTGCTATTTCTAACACAACAAGTTCCTTATTGTATTCAATTGTATTGAATACATGATCTCGCAATATGGTTTACTTAATCATTTCGAGGGAAACATTTTCATCGAGATTCTATATAATACGAATATGACTGTTCACAATAAAACTTTTATATAATCGAATAAGGACCAAATACTATACTCTTGTATTTATTTATGGCATGAAACTCATAGAAGACAGTATACAGCCTTAGGAAAATTTATACTACAGTGACCAAGGCAAGAATGTTTTAATGGTTGTATAATTTAGCTCCTGCATGGGTCTTGAAGCGATAACATGTCAAGAGTTTTATTGGTAAGTATATTTACATTTCTTCTCCAGTCTTTAATTTCGTTTATTTAGTATATTTTAACCCCAATTTTTTTTAATTATATTGACTGAGTAAATTTATTAAAGTAGATTTTAAAATATCAAAATTTTCTATTATACTTGTTAGATTGATTTATTATATTTATCTATTAAAGCTCCCACTGAATATTCCATCTCTTAAAAACCCTAAAAGAGATACAAGAATTTCATAAATTCTTTTAATTTGTGTTAGGATATGTTTATCATTTTACTACAACCTTGAGGATGCTCAACAAATTGCAGTCCCCGTAAGTAGTAAGTAACTCTTTACTAATTATATCTTGCATATAAATCCTCACTCTTTACTAATTATATCTCATATATAACTCCTAACGCTACTTTTACGTGCTTATAATCATCTTTATGACCTTAAGGGGATCAACAAATCATAAAGTACATTAGATACTCTAGACCCAACATTTCACTATAGCCTACGGTTAATTATGTAATCCTTGAGGGTGCTCAACAAAGGTACATAATATTCTTACCAATCCAGGAACAATACAAACATCACCACATATATTCTATGGCTTGAGGGTGTTCGAAAATCATAGGGATGTACAGTGTGCTATTCATATAGTAAATGGTATAGAGAAATTATTTTAAATTTATAATTTAAAATAATAATAATTAAGTATTGTTGACATTATAAGGGAGATGTGTATTACCGCATTACATTATATGCTCTACGTCTAATGTATAGACCTTTATGTCTATATGGGTTTTAACTCATTTGAACCTCCACATTTGTTTATACATATAAAATAAATACATAATTTAATTTATTATAACATTTATAATTCACTAAGTTATGTGTACATGTGTGTGTGTATTCATTAATTAATTAAACATTTTAATTAATTATAAAGATAATATTTATATATATATAAATTAAAACGATTTTAAATTTACTTATTTCTAACAATTATGAATACAAGTTTAAAACAATTTTAAATTATATTTCATTCCTTATAAATTTTAGTTTTAATGTAAAACAATTTTATTTTAACCTTTTTATAACCTTAATAAATTTAAATTTAAATTTAAGACAGATTTTAAATTCATATTTTATAACTCTTTAAAATAAGTTATTTTTTTAAATTCATTTATTTGACTAAACTTACGGCATAAAATACTTTTGACCTTCCACTGGAGCATAACTTGAAATGGAGCACATTTGATGAAATAGATAATAACCAAGTGATTGGGAGGTTATTCATCCATAAGAATGTTTCTTGATTAAAGTAACCTTCTCCTTAGTTAAACACTCTTTCCCTACACACTAAAGTAATATATTTCGCCATGTGACTGTCATACGTGTTGGTTAATTGTTTATGTGAACACAATGCGTGCTCTAATATTATTGTTGAATCGTGTGCACTAGCAGTAGGGTAAAAGGAAAATTTAAAAAAATTATTTCTATTAATTTGCATAAGATCGTATTTTATGTTTACAAGAATAATGATTTTATACTAAATCATATTTATTAATGATCAATGGTTGATTTTAGGGTTTTAATTGCAGTTTAATTGATTTTTATTTTAACTTATACGTTTATATTTTATAATTTAGTTTATATATATAGTGATTTTATTTTATTTTCATTTTATAATATGTAACGACACACCCTTTTTGGATAGTTTAAATCGACAACATATATCGGACTCAAACCATTCAAAAGGGAGGACTGTTATGGGGTAAATAAGAAAATAAGGAAAAGAAAGAAAAACAAAATACAGAATCTCACAGCGGAATGACAAAATATAATAATCAAATAAACAGTTCATGAACTATTTTACAAATAACATTTGGTTATACTTTAACAATACAAATCTATGTTATACATACAGCAGCAATAAATAAATAATGCACCAGAACAACATGATGTAATGGAATATATATATAGAATAACTAACATACAAATCTCTGTCTTCGTCCTTCAGAAATAAATTCTTCAACACCGAAATGCTCAGATTGACCCAAACGTAATGAAAAGACAAAACACTCGAGTCAAAACTAAAAGATCTTATGTAAGTTAAATCAATATAAATAAATATGAGTGTAACGGCTTCAGAGACGTTTACAGGATTTTGCGGTTCCTATCCAGTGTCTGACGTGTGTGCAATAACTTAAGAGATGTTCGGGATTCCATCTCCTAAGTTTCCGTTAAACTATCTACATACATAGAACAATATGCTATTATAATATGTCTACAACAAAGTAAAGTATTAAAATAGCAAGGCGTTACACATATCCCCTTTAACACATTTTATATAAATGTCGTAGTCTATACAGTACCGTAATTCCTCCGTAAACTGGGGGCCTGTCAAAGGGCACTCCATAGTGTACGACACAAATCAAACTTCTAGTGGGCTCGATAAGGCATGTGACAAGGAACATGAGGCAATACCAGAGAAGGATTCTACCATTTGCACTCGCGGACTGGTGGTAATGCATAACAGCTACTACGCCCACCTCGGAACACACTCCCATAATCAAATCGAGGATGGCCACCAAATCAATCACAAAGTAAAAAATATGGCATCGTAGAAATTTGCTCGATCGGAGGAACAATCTCGCTTGGCCCGGTATAGCTCCTGTTTTAGCCATATCAAGCTGATCAGAGGGCATCAGGGTTGCGTTCATACCTCATACAATAGCGTTCGCCAAACCATCGTACTTCGTTCTGGATTCTCCACCACGTGCACAGTTGTTAAAAGGGTTTTCGATATTAGCAGAGAGTATGACAATATCTGATTCCGGTCTCTTTAACAACTAAATACTTATTTCATACCGGTTTGTTCGTTAACATTCCCAAAACCGATTCATAATTTATATCAAAATATCATATTCACTTCAAATCATATCACTTTGAAATCATATTCACCTACGAAATCATTATTCACTTTCGAAATCATGTCCACAAAATGGGCTAAACCTTCATTTCAAAATCATCATATTTACTCAAAATATATCATTTCACTAGAAAATATCATTTCAAATTCCAACGTAGGTTCTAACATCATTTAAACATATTCGCGTTTAAATCAAGGATTTAAATATAAACAATTCAACCATGCACCGTTTGAATTTAGAAAATAGTTTGGATAGTCATAAATAGTTCAAATAGTTTAAAAATAGTTTAATAGTTTAAAATAGCTTAGTTAAAAATAGTTTAAAAATAGTTTAATAGTTTAATAGTTTAAAATAATTCTAATAGGGTAAAATAGATTAAAATAGTTTTAATAGTTTGAAATAGATTTAATATAGCGTTAATAGTTAAATTTGTTTTTAATAGTTAAATTAGTTTAATGGTTAAAATAGTTTAATGATTTTAAAACGGTTAAAATAGTTTTTATATAAAATGGTTTGATTATTGGAAATGTTTGTATAGTAAATAGTTTGAAATTCTAAATAACCTAAATTTTAAAATAATATAATTTTAAACAGTTTATATTAAATAATTTATTTTGAAAATAGTATCAAATCGAACCGTTTCTTTCATTTCAACAAATATGAACCATATCCAGATTCAAATCAACAAAACTCGGTTTTAATTTTCAATTTGAATCCTCACAAAAACCATAACCATTTCATTTATATCGATTTCAAATCCATGTTTAAACTACAAATTTAAACCACTTTAAATTCAATAGATTTCTAGGTTTAAATATTCAAACGGTTATAATAAGTTAATTTTGATAAATTTAATCTATATCTCAAAATTCAACTTTAAAATTTCAATTTAAATTCTTTAAATAATTCATTTATACCAATTTCAATTTCAACATTTCAAAGCTTGGATTTTGAAATTAATTTAGTTCATATAAATCAAATTTATTTCACAATAACAATTAATTGGATTCAAAAATTAAGGATTTAAAATCATTTAATTTAACCAATCCAGTGTCCGTATATAATTTTCTACCCTATAGTCAAGTGATATGGATATCTATAATTTCAACCCATAATAATTTAATTTAAAGGGAATATATCATTTCAACCTGTAATCCCGAGTTAAAATTCAAAATCCATAAAATCGCTCGAGTTTATCATTTCAACCCATAACGATTTTTCACTAATCTATAAGACAATTCGGGTACGTATCATTTCAACCCATAGTGATTTTCCTATCGATAACTAAGGTAACTTGCAGTGCAACAATAATATATAAAATAACATAACATCATGTCATCCAATATCAACAATTAAACATGCATCACAATAATTATTCAATTCAACAATAAATCATGCAAATAAACTGGTTATCATTACCAGATATTTAACTGACAACTAAATTCAATATTTATTTAAATGGCAATTAAATTCAATATAAATTCAAATTAAATTTAAGTGACAATTTAAAATACCAAACAGCAACCGATAAATTTCTAATCATATCATAAATTCAGTTTAACTAATGTAAGATGATTTAGTATTTGTGAGTAGGTTTAATCACTCACCTTTGATTTGTTGTCAATTTAAAATCCATAATTAGCCCAAAAATTTAACAGTTTCAAAATGCAGCCAAACCAGTTCCATAATGTCTGAAATTTCAATACGATTGCAACGGAGAAAACCACGCGTAAATCCGAGCTTGTTTGCAAAAGATATGATGATTAGAATGTTTGAATTCTAATAAAAAATAAATTAACAAATAAAACAAAACACGTCACCATCCATACCATCAGAAGCGCTAGTATGAGTACGTACAACACTCGATCGAACTGCGTAAGCTACAACCTCTACCAACATCTCCATTTCGCTGCCACCACAACCTCAGATACCACCAGAGCCACCACCCCATCATGCTTCACCCACTGACCGACGCCGAGCCCTTTTGCTTCCACCAATGGCCAACGCCACCGCGGCCACCCTTTGTTCGCCAATTTTGATGATTTTTGACCAAACTATAGCAAGTGAACACCACTCCCAAGACCTGCTCGACGTCCTCTTCCCAGCGCTGCCTCTCGATTATCAAACGGTCGACGATCCACTGTTAGATCGTAAACCCTAGAAATGGGCGGTCGAGGTTCTTTGTCAATTTCGGGTCAAACGATGCATCAAATTGAACAAAGAATTACTATAGTAGATTATTCTCGTTGAGAGCTTTCCAACGATATATAATTTGCTAGGGTTTGGGGGTTTGAATTTTGAAATTGAATTTTGATTTGAAATCAGGGTTTGTGATTTGGGAATTAGGTTTGATGTTCTGTCGTTTGAGAAGGAGGAAGTAGATGTGCGTACAGAAATAATGAAATGAGAAACAGCTGGGGTTTATAGCAGCCTATATATAGGCAGGGCTGAAATAGAAGAGGACGAACAAATCGATTTGGAACGGAACGATAACAACGACCCAAAAAGCCCGTTCCACTTCCAAAACAAAAGTGGATCATCCAATATATCAAAATATAGGTTTTTGATATTTTTAAACTCAATGGAACTACTTTCAAACCCTAATTCCATTTTATACAGAAGTTAACTTTTAAATTCAGATTATATTCATCTAAATCATTTTTATTGATTTCTACGCGTTTCGAGCCCGTACGATCAAACGATAAGTTTGATCGCTATGAAACTTGTAATCTTACAATAATTCACTGTTACGGATCCGATGAAACTAGTTTTGTCGAAATCCGAGACAGCAACCAAAATGGCTAATTTTCACATTAATTAAGTAAATTATTATTAAATTGGTTTAATTACTTTTAAATTCAAATCCACAAGTTAACCATTTTATCATTCTTAATTATAAAGAAATTTGATAATCTTTTTATATATATAAATTTTCCTTATTAAACCTAAGATTTAAATAATACACCAATTACAACGTTCAATTATAACAGTAATAAGTTCATTACTTATAATTTTGAAATTCCAATAAATTCATTTATTTTGATTTTACTCTTATTATTTAATCAATTATCACCTTATGAATATAATTAACGTTAGTTTACATTTTATTACGTTCATATTTTATAGTAATCGACTTTTACCATATTAACTGTGATAATTAATTACACTAATTTTAGTTGATTTCCAAATCAATTTCAACGGATTAAATAATAAGACGATAAATAAGCAATTGTTACTTTTAGTAATTTAACCATATTTGTAAATTTATTGTTTACAACAAGATTATAATTTAAGTACACATGATTGATTTCATATTATATACTAAAACCAATTAAATAAAATGACATATAATATTGAATTTATTCCTTATTTACAATTGTAACCAATTTAACTTTACAATTTTTTCAATTGATTGGAATTTCATTAAAATGGTTGTCAACTACATTCAAAAACATTATTAAAATCATATTCTTAGTATTTTATTCATTAATAAATCATAAATTTCAGTTCTTCACAATATTAAATTCTAAATTCTAATTTAATTTAATATTTTAATTATCGAAAAATGTGGGTCGTTACCCTCTTCCCCACTCAAAACTTTTCATCCCCCAAAAGAGAATAGAAGGAATTAAGGTATTAATATATTTTACTCAAAATATTCAATTTATGACAATTAATTTACATAATTAAGTATTTTAAATAAAATATACCAATTAATAAAAAATTAATTTTCATATTCAAGTTTAATAAAAGTTTGAAAATATTTCACTTTCACAAAATTTTCTAAGTCCTAAATTAATTTAAAATTTCGGTAGAGTCTCCTTTGTATGGATTGGTTCGAAAAAATAATAATATCAATGATACCTATATATATTTCAATAACAAAATATTCCAAACCACGGGAAAAATAATAAAATATCACTATAAAACCGTAATCCGAAAACGCACCTACTTGTCGGGCAAACAACTTTATTTATAAAACTAAAAGTAGTAGCTATTACTTCCATAAACCTGTATTTCAGTTATAAAATCCAAAATAGTATGTAAAAGAGAAATATTTAGTTGTTTCAATTAGTACCAAAAGCAAATCAACACAAAATATATATGCAAACAAAACAGCACGATTATCATATGCAACAAAGAAATCAATCATACATCCATAGCAACCAAAACTAATGGTTTATTTAGGTTTAAAAACTTTTAAACGTACAAGGTTGAAAAATAAACTATTAAGTGTACCATACACTCAACAGCCTTAGACAATTACATAATAGATTATTCATACATCCTTAAACAATTTGAAGTATCAATTCTCAAACTTTCCATCAGCCAAACAATAGTGAATTGTGAATATTAGTTAAGTTTATTCTATTGGTTCTTTTTCACATTATTGACCTTTTATTCATTTTCATTCATTCATACAATAATTATCTTTTATAAATTTTCTCTCATTAATTAAACAATTTATTTCCCGTTCAATACATAATTCATCAATGAATTCATTATTTAAGTGTTACATACATTTTATTACAGCTTTAATTCACATTTATTATTTTGTAACTTTGATTTCCATTTAATATCAATATTCATAAATAAATCATTCATCTTAAGTTTCTTAACTTTTTAATTTACATCCATCCTTTCATATATAGTGTCGTTGAATATTAAATCTATTTCTGAATCATTTCAACATTTTCTGAAGTTATGATCATTTACCTAATATAGTATTCACTTTGACTATTCACTTTAATTATAAATAATTTCAAACATTAACTTAAATTTATAATATTCTTATATATCCTAATTCTTTATTGATAAACATAATCCATTGAACACTTTCATTACTAAATTTTTACTTGTATAATATTCTATTACATATTTCTATTTAACATTACAACTTTTTAAACATTTCTGGTAAGTTATATATATATATATGTTTTAAGAATGTAATTGAATGTTATACAAGTTATCTTATTCATTTAGTTAACAAAATGTTCAATTACATCTTCTAAATTCTCATATATTTTGATTTACAAGTTACAAATTTCCAATTTCTTATGCATTTCATTAATCATTTAGCATATAATTTCTTATTTTCCATTTTAGAAGTTCCCAATTATTAAAACAGTTAAGATTTCATTTCATTACAATAATAAAAATCCCTAATTTATAGAAATTTATGAACTAAATGTTGGGTTCATTTCAAATCATTTAAAATAATATACATATACTCATAGCTTTTATATATCCAATCACATTTAGAAATTAAAAATTTAAATTTTTTCATCGAAACAAATGTGTAGTAAAACTACTACAGTGACCTTCCCACTTTGAAAATCGAAATTAAATGTTGATGATGCTGTGGTCATCACCGAAATTATTTTCCAGCGACAGAAGAGGGGAGTACAGAGCTTAATTCCTTTCAAAATTCTCTTAAAACATTTCCTTCAAATCACTTTGAAAATATTTATATCTGAAAATAATTCCAAATAATACTAATATTATATTCCAAAATCCTTTAAAAACAAATTTCAAAACCCTCGAACTTATGTTCTCATATTTTCATTGTATATTTAGTTCAGTTGTAAATCCTATTTAGCAACCAATATTTATAAAAAATTGCTTCCTAACAATTAATATATCACATACAACTTCATCCATTTATAAAATTTATTATTTTATATACAAAATATAATACCAAGTAAAATTATTTCATTCACCATTATTTCAAAAACAATATTGTGTCGTTCTGCCCTATTAATTCTTTAAAAATCCCTATCGATGCCATAGCATCCTATGTACCGACCATAATTTATAAATACTAAATAGAACAAATTAACATAATGTAAAACATGTTATAACACTAACAAGTATGTACTCTCATATAGACACACACACACACACACACACACACTCAGACAAACTCATTTTAGGATATTTCTACCCTATCTCTAATGAGTCAAACCCCACAAAGCTAAGGTTATTGCTAAATCTCGCTCAGATACTAAATGTAACGACCCACCCTTTTTAGACGGTTTAAATCGACAATAAACCACACATGTCGGACCCAAACCATTCAAAAGGGAGATTGTTATGGGGTAAATAGGAAAATAAGTGAACAAAAGAAAAACAAAACACAAAATCTCACAGTGGAATGACAAAATATAATAATCAAATAAACAGTTCATGAAGCTGTTTTACAAATAATACTTGATTATACTTTTACAATACAAATCAGAGTTATACATATAGTGGGAATAAATAAATAATGCAGTGGAACAACATGATGCAGTGGAATATATACAAAATAAATAGCACACAAATCTTCGTCTTCGTCCTACAGAAATAAATTCTTCAACACTAAAATGCTCAGGCTGATCCGAACATCATGAAAAGACAAAACACTCGAGTCAAAACTAAAATATCTTATGTAAGTTAAATCAACATAAATAAATATGAGTGTAACGAATTTAGAGATGTTTACGAGAATTTACATATCGTATCCAGTGTCTACCATGCGTGTAATAACTTAAGAGATTGTTACTGGGTACCTTGGGCCGGCTACAAAAAGACAGGTGAAGATATTATTATTAGCATTAGACAATACCAAGAAGATCCTGGAGGTACAAGGGTTTGATGCAATCGACATGTTTCGGCATCCCTGGCACGGTGCAGACTGGAGGTGTTAGCAAGTTGTCAGGCCCAAGGCAAAGCAAGAGCGTTTGGCCTACCTGGCCCGGTGTACAGATGTCACCAACTGTGGGCCGAGGTACCTTGTTTCTAAGCCCATGAGGGAAGTCCAACCCATCTTCGTCTATAAAAAGAAGGGCAGGGGCATAGTGAAAGGGACCTCTTTTTGAAGAACACCGGGGAGACTCTGCCGCATTCAACTCATTCAAGACTTATCTTTTTGCTTAGCAATTGTATTTAAGTAATTGGTATACGGATTGTATCTGTAATCGATTGTCGAGAAAAGCAATAAAGATTAGCCTCAAAGCGGACGTAGGCAATTACGCCGAACCATTATAAATCTGGTGCTCGTATTTTCTGCATTTAAATTTGCGTACTGTTCTCTGTTTAACTTTACTTTCTTCATTAATCTCTCTACATAACTCTACTCAAGGGTGTTAGGGACCAATTCTGGTGCTAACATTTTGGTGCTTTCACTGAGAATTGAATTCTCAGCTTGATCGGATCTCATCGTCTACTAGTGGATTTTCATATTCGCGAGATAGATCCAGTTGTTTACTAGAAAACTTCCTATTCTACTCAGATTGAAAGAAATCTAAAGGAAGATGATAACCGTAGATTGGATTCACTGATGTACAAAAGATCTGGGAATTGGACATTGAAGTTTGCACTCAAGTTGAATGAAGGCCAACCCTCCTCTGAAGGCAATTTGGCCAATCGTTCTAGAAATGCCAATCGCCTAGAAATGCCGACCGCTCAGAAATGCCGAACGCCCAGAAATGCCGAACGCCCAGAAATGTCGAACGCCCAGAAATGCTGATCGCCCAGAAGTGTCGAACGCCAAGAAATGTCGATCGCCCAGAAATGCCGATCGCCCAGAAATGCCGAACGCCCAGAAATGTCGAACGGCCAAAAATGCCGATCGCCCAGAAATGCCGATCGCCAAGAAATGCCAATCGCCCAGAAATGTCGAGCCACATCCACACCGAGCCGCATTCCTATGCCGAGCAGCATTCAGGCCAATCCAAACTTAAGTTGCACCGATCTCTTATACGACCCCTATTTTTTTTTAAAATAAAATAAAATATTTTTGGGTACGACACAAATTTTCAAAAAAGAGGCTAAAAATAAAGGAACATTATATCCACTCAACTTAATAAAGGAACATTATCCACTTCCCTTACATCCCATGATCGACCAGGGCATAGACGATCTAGCGACAACTTCTTAACGACAACAAGGGAATGGACAAACAACCACTACTCAAACGATACTCCCAAAGGTTAGAGAACGTAGATGATATGATTCAGGGAAAATGCCAAGATGACTCCAAACACCATTCTTCACTGACCCTGCACTTCAAATTTAGTGACTCTATGCAGACCAATGTTTGGCTCTAAGAATTTATTCCAAATGCTAACAAGGATATTATACTGATCGTGTTTGAGTAAAGTCGACCTCCAGATATATTTTGGCAGCTAGTTAGCTGGAGAGCCTCCTACGACCATGGATTGTTTCTATGAAAAAAATGAATCTAAACCAAAGTGTGGAGGAGCAGAATGGACTAAGAAAAATTACAATGAAGGCTCGTTGGCTAAGGATGCAGATCCTAGTAGCCAAAACAAGACCTCAAAATTCGTCTCATATGCTCTTTGAAAGATTTAATTGACCACCTCTGCTTGAAGACTCGCGACTCGGAGTGGTACTGGAAACCAACCTTGAGAGAGTACACCAAAGTCTAAAGAAAATTAGAGGAATGTTGTATATTCCCAAATGCTCACTGATCCTAACACGAGCGATTACAAACACCTCCGAGGTGTGATCCAAAAGCCGATCTGGAAAGGAAAGCTTCAATAGTATGTACAAACCCTGTAGAATGGCGGACAACGAACATCTGATGCCTATTAATAAATGGCTATGATTATCAATTGGACTGCTTACGGCCGACATCCCTTTGAAAGGAGCCAGGGGCAAAGTCGAATAGCGAGCACATGATGCTGCTTCACTTATCAATGAGATTTATCCTAATATTCTTTGAATTATTTCCAAATCTATTTCTATTACAATTGTTCTATGAACTATGACTAGCTTGAACTAAACTACTTTCAAAACGTTGCAGGTAACCAGGTACTTAGATTTGGTCGCCAACCAATCCACGCAGACCATGATCGGACGTGTGGAGTTACATCTAGACAAGCATAATTCAATCACTCATCATCAACCATATTCCTTTGATTTGGGGCTATGGACTAGATATTGAAAAAGCTCATCACGATCAGAGCCCAATACAAAGTGAACACGACTGACCTCACATTCATCAACCTCCACATTTGACTTGGAGACCTAAGCAAGGCTTGGAATGAGTATGGCCCGATCATCCACTCAAATCGAGTCACAGAAAAAAGTTCGACAAAATACAGATGCCCCTCTTGAAGCTCAGTGACACGAGATCTGTCTAGAGTGGACGTGATTTGATCGTCTACATATCAAATCCTACCTTGTACACAAAAGGTTGTTCGAAAGCCCGACTTGGAGTAGTTGTGATGGATTACCTACTCGTCAACCATCGCTCTCAATACATGGACACGACTGTACCTTGAAACATATGCAACTTACCATGTCTACTCAATAATCCATTATTCCTAGTTTCTAGAAAGAGATACTAACAAATTGTGTGAGATTTGACTATCTAACCCAACATGGATGTGATCCAACCATCTGTCATATACCTCCTTCCTTGACTTGATTGGAAGAGCTATAATCACCAAGAGGACGAGAATCGACCGTCCATTCTTCAAGTTTCGTCCTTCATGCTAGGGACAAAGTCCCATTCCATGAGCAAGCGTGGTCCGATCATTCATTCGACAACATTAGCCTTGATACGATAAATGAAATACAAATTAAATGGGTGGAAATACGACTACTCTCGATAAAAATCTCTAAGTCCCTAAAGCGGACTAGAGTGCTCTAAGTCCCCAGAATGCAGACTAGAGTATAAACGACTTCAATCTCCAAGTCCCATGATAAGTCCCCTGAGTGTGGACTAAAGTATAAACGACTTAAATATCCAAGTCCCCTGAGCACGGACTGGAGTACTCTAAGTCCCGAGAGTGCGGACTAGAGTTTAAACGACTTAAATATCCCAGTCCCCTGAGCGCGGACTGGAGTACTCTAAGTCCCTAGAGTGCGGACTAGAGTATAACGACTTCAATCTCCAAGTCCCCTGAGTGCGGACTGGAGTACTCTGAGTCCCCAGAGTGCGGACCAGAGTATAAACGACTAAAAATCTTCAAGTCCTCTGAGCGCGGATTGGAGTACTCTAAGTCTCCAGAGTGCGGACTAGAGTATAAACGACTTTAATCTCCAAGTCCCCTGAGTGCGGACTAGAGTACTCTGAGTCCCCAGAGTGCGGACCAGAGTATAAACGACTAAAAATATCCAAGTCCCTTGAGCGTGGACTGGAGTACTCTAAGTCCCCAGAGTGCGGATTAGAGTACAAACGACTTCGATCTCCAAGTCCCCTAAGCACGGACTAGAGTACTCTAAGTCCCCAAAGTGTGGACTAGAGTATAAACGACTTCAATCTCCAAGTCCCCTAAGTGCGGACCGGAGTACTTTGAGTCCCCACAGTGCGGACTAGAGTATAAACGACTTCAATCTCCAAGTCCCCTGAGTGCAGACTGGAATACTCTGAGTCTGTAGAGTGCGGACCAGAGTATAAACGACTAAAAATCTCCAAGTCCCCAGAGTGTGGATTGGAGTACTCTACGTCCCCAGAGTGCGGACCAGAGTATAAACGACTCAAAATCTCTAGGTCTCCAGAGTGCGGACTGGAGCACTCTGAGTCCCCAGAGTGTGGACCAGAGTATAAACGACTCAAAATCTCCAAGTCCTCGGAGTGCGGACTGTAGTACTCTGAGTCCCTAGAGTGCGGACCAGAGTATAAACGACTAAAAACCTCTACGTCCCCAGAGTGCGGACTAGAGTACTCTAAGTCCCCTGAGTGCGGATTAGAGTATAAACGACTTAAAAACCTCTAAGTCCCCAGAATGCGGACTAGAGTACTTTAAGTCCCCTGAGTGCGGACTAGAGTATAAATGACTTAAAAGCCTCTAAGTCCCTGAAGCGGACTAAAGTACTCTCAGTCCCCTGAGCGTGGACTAGAGTATATACGACTTAAATACCTCTAAGTCCCTGAAGCGGACTAGAGTACTCTCAGTCCCCGGAATGCGGACTAGAATATAAACGAATTGAGGAAAATCTCCGCGTCCCGAACTGTGGACTAAAGCATAAACCGTTCGACGAATCTCTAAGTCCCCAGAGCGTGGACCGAAGCATGAACACAAATTGGGCGCGAGTCGAACAAGGGAAGAATAACACTAAGTCACCAGAATGCATAGTGGTGTATAAACATCGACAAATAGACGAGTGGATTCTGACCATTCTCTCTTCCGCAAACTTCGGCCTAAAATCGACAGGAGGATTATTAACTCGCTAAGGATGGAGCTCGACAATCCAACTAGTGGTCTGGCTAAATCAATGCTGGGAGTAGGGGTCAAAATCACTAAAAGCTTAATACGACAGCTTACTATATCTCTAGCTTGGCGTTCTTTATAACTTAAGGAAACGACTACATGGAGGCCTCAATACAGAACTAATCGAAGCAGCATCCAAATCTACGAGCAACCGACTATATCATACCACCGATCGAGGGTCAATACCGATCCACACTAAGCACATACGAATGTTACTGGGATGTTCCTTGAAAAACTATAACCTCCAGAGTGTGGAAAGGAGAGTAAACCATGAAGACTTGGTCAAAAATTATCCAGCACCCTCTTTCGATCCATTAGGAGGAGTATGAAAATGGATGGGCATGACCCGACTGCATTTGTAGCCAACTTTACCTCGAGATCTGATTATAGAACATGAACCAAAGTGGACATGGATGACCGTCTAGTATCCAAATTACACCCTAAAACTGACGAGGCATCGAAGTATTCCTCTTGGAATGAAAAACCACGATAAAATCCAAGATAGGCGAGACCCCGTCTCCCATCGACTGACCTGATCCCCGATTCAACGGGAAAGAGAGTAATGCTAAAGTGGGCATGGTTGACCTTCCTACTTATTGGTATATATGCCCCAGACCTGGGGGCATGAGCTAGAAGCAACATGAATGTAAACCGACTATTCATCGATCAACTCTATGTTTTCGAAGTTTAGGTGGGAATATAAACATAGATAGGACGAGACTCAACCGTCCATGGACTACATTTATCAACCCAAGACTGGGAGCAGACGCGTGGTCATCCAAAGGCTGGCTGCGATAGCTCAATATTGAAATTTATATACAATGTTTACAACTACTCAAGGCTACGACCGAAAGAATGCCTAGGGATAGAATCATTAAATCGATACCTAAGCTAGTGGGCAAATAACTATCACTCCAACCCTAGGCATGCGGATCATGAATGTTGCTCGAATGTGGAAGATGAAACCCCTGCAAAACAACAACACATGATGATAGATTATATAGTGTTTAGGAGTCGAGATGCAGACAAGGTGGACAGCTCCGTCCGTATCCAAAACACTGAAAATTGACAAGTAGTGCCCGAGCCCTGGCTTGGGCAGCATTCTTGGATCTATAGAGGCATAGATCCGAGAGATGATGATGGGGAACCTAGGGAAACGAATGTAGCACCAGCTGAGTTGACTATTGACATACCAGTCAGCCGAGATGACCCGTCACGAGTCCTTAAGATTGGATCGCAACTCGACCCGTCATTGGCCGAAGATCTTGCTGATTTCCTCCGAGCGAACCTAGACATTTTCGCTTGGACGCATTCTAATATGTGTAGGATTTCTCCCGCTATTGCGAGTCATATGTTGAACATAGACCTGAAATACGTCCCTGTAAAACAAAAAAGAAGAGACATGGACCCGGAGAGGTCCACAGTTCTTAGAGAGGAGGTGAACAAACTCAAAGCCAATGGGTTCGTCCGCGATGCCCTCTACCCAGAATGGGTTTCTAATCCTGTGCTTGTGAGGAAAGAAAACGGGAAGTGGAGAACTTATGTTGATTACTCTAATCTGAATAAAGCATGCCCGAAGGATAGTTTCCCTTTACCTAGAATCGACCTGCTCGTCGACTCTACGTCTCGACACGAATTATTGTCTTTTATGGATGCGTTTTCAGGATACAATCAGATCCCGATGCACATTCCAGACCAAGAACACACCAGTTTTGTCACAGATGTGGGGCTATATTACTATGTAGTAATGCCTTTTGATTGAAAAACACAGGTGCAACTTATCAGTGTCTGGTGGATCGAATGTTTAAAGACCAGATTAGCAGAACGATGGAAGTATAAGTGGATGACATGCTCGTAAAGACATGGCAGTCAAACGACCACATCCGAGACCTAGCGGAGATGTTTTATATACTCAGGCATTATGGAATGAAAATCAATCCTTTAAAGTGTTCATTTGGAGTAGCGTCGGGAAAGTTTTTGGGTTTCATTGTGAATGCACGGGGAATCGAAGCTAACCCGGAAAAGATTCAAGCTGTCCGAGACATACAAGTTCCCATAACTATAAAGCATGTACAAAGCTTGAATGGAAAGGTTGGCTGCGCTGAGTCGATTATTATCCAGAGCTACAGATAAATATTCCTTTCTTCGATGTGATAAAGAAAGGAAAGATGAATTTCGAGTGGACATCCAATTATGAGGAAGCATTCCGAGCTCTGGTAAGGCATTTGGAAAGTCCCCCGGTGCTATCGAAACCAATATACCACGAAATGCTGTATGCGTACTTGGCAGTATCCTAGCATGCTATCAGTACGGCTTATGTTCGCGAAGAGGACGGAGTTCAAAAGCCAGTTTACTATGTAAGTAAACGTCTGACGGGGGAAGAAAGAAATTATCCCAAGGTCGAGAAATTAGCCTATTGCTTGGTGATTGCATCATGCATGCTTCGCCCATATTTTCAGGCACACTCAATCAGTGTTTACACTGATCAACCCTTGCGACAGGTACTCCAACGACCGGAAACTTCTGGAAGGATATTAAAATGGAATATCGAGTTGAGTCAGCTTGATATTATCTACCTGCCACGAAGGGCCATACAGGGGAAAACACTAGCAGACTTCATTACTCAATTCACTATGTCAGATGACTCAAACGGCCACAATGTCATACCTCCCGTTTGGTGGAAGATGTACACCGATGGGGCATCTAACGACCGTTGTTCGGGGCCGGCATAGTTCTTGTGACTCCTGAAAACCGATCGGTTTGTTATGCTTTGAAGCTTGAATTCCCAGCAACAAATAACGAAGCCGAGTATGAATCATTGATTACTGGCTTGAGACTTATCAAAGAACTGGGAGTAAAATCGGTTGAAATCTTTTGTGACTCGCAACTGGTGATGTACCAAATGTGAGGAGACTATCAAGCAAAGGGACAAAGACTTGCCCCGTATCTTGCACGGTTCAGGAGCTGCTAGCAAATCTGGAATATTATGTTATCTCGCATGTCCCGCGTGAACAAAATAAAGAAGCTGATTCATTTGCCAAATTTGCGAGCACCGGCGATGCCCAACAAATGGGATTGGTTCCCGTTGAAACCTTACATACTCCGAGTATAAATATGATGGACGTAGATTTCGTGTTAGAAACCAAAATCGAGACGGAATCATGGATGACCGCATTTAAGCAATACTTACTACATGGGGTCTTACCCGAAAGAAGGAGCGAAAGACGACAAGTCATTCGTTAGGCTTCGCGTTATGTAACAGAGAGCGGAATAATGTATCGAAGGGGATTCTCGATCCCCTTACTCCGATGCATAGCCCATGATGAGATAAAACAAGTCCTGAAGGAAGTCCATGAAGGAGAGTGCGGTGACCATACTGGGGGGCAGACGTTAGCAAAGAAAATCATCCGCTATGGAAACTATTAGCCGACTGCAAATCGGGATGTCGCAGACCATGTGAGGAGATGTGACAAATGCCAGAAATATGCAAAAGTCCTGACCACACACGGAACTTGCACAAATGGTTAGTCCCTGGCCGTTTACAATGTGGGGGATCGACATAGTTGGATCCTTACCCATATCCAAAGGTGGTGCGAAATACATGATAATTGCGGTCGATTACTATACTAAGTGGGCAGAAGCGGAGCCTTTGGCCACTATCACCACCAAAAAGGTCATTAATTTCGTTGTGCGAAATATTATATGCCGTTTTGACCTTCCAAGAACTATCATTACAGGCAATGGAACTCAATTCGAAAGCAAGGAGTTCAAAGAATTTTGCCAAAAATATGGCATTGAGAAAAAATTTGCAGTAATTGCTCATCCAAAATCCAACCAACAGGTGAAACATGTACGCGGATGGAGCATCCAGTGATCAGTATTATGGCACAGGAGTCATGGTAATGACTCCTGCAGAACGATTGATCTGCTACGTCCTGAAACTCGATTTCCTGTAACAAATAACGATGCTTAGTATGAAGCCCTGACCACCAGCCTCAAACTTGCTAGAGGATTTGGAGTGGAAACTTTACATATCTTTTGTGTTTCTTGATTGGTAGTATGCAAATTAAGGAAGTTGATCTTGCTAGGGGGCATTGTCTTGCTCCTTATGTCGGTCAGGTCCAAGAGCTACTAACCGACCTCACGTATTACATCATTACATACATACTCAGCGAACAAAATGAAAAGAGTCCAGTCCCTAGCCAAGCTGGCCAGGTTTAGGGACGTGCAACGAACGTACATTATTTCGGTTGAAATATTTTATATTCCAAGTAGTGACGGATGGAGATCGTCTAGGTTTTGGAGATAGAGCTAGAAAGGTGTCATGGTTGACTCCTATCAAAGACTATCTATAATGAGGAATTCTTACTGAATGGAGGAATGGAAAACGACAAATCCTCCTCAAAGCTTCACCCCAAATCATCCAAGAATAAGTCGTGTGTAGAAGGGAGTTTACCCATCCCCATGCTTCAATGTATCGCCTATGATGATATCTTGAGCAAAGTCTATGAAGACGAATGTGGCGATAACATCAAGGGGAAAACCATGATAAAGAATATACTCTGCTACAGGTATTACTGACCAACTGTCAATCAAGATGCGGTTGATCATGCTAGACAATGCGACGAGTGCAAAATGTTTGCAAAAAATCCAAGGACCTCGCCGATGGAAATTACTCAAATGGCTAGTCCATAGTCGTTTGCCACTTGGGGGCATTGAAATCATCTTCTTGCTGATCCTAAAGGTGGTGCGAAATACACCATCATAGCAGCTGTGTACTTCACCAAATGGGCAGACAAAGAACTTTTAGCCACAACCAAGATCAAAATAATAATAATAATAATAATAATAATCAACCTCACCGTTCGTAACGTCATCTGTCCTTATGACCTTTTATGATCTCTTATTACTGCAAATGGACGGGTTGAAGATGTGAACAAATCATAAAGCTTGTTCCGAAGAGAAGTTTGGAAAAGGCTAGAGGTAAATGGGTGGATGAACTCCCAACAACACCATGGGCTTATAGAACTACCCACGGGTCCGTGACTGGCCGTACTCCATTCACCCTTGCTTACTTCTTTGAGGAAATACAAACAAGGAATCGCAATTGAATTGCAATTAAACTAGATGGAATTGGCGACGACTTATGAGCATATAAAACGCATCCAATAGCCAATGGAAAGAACATGTACCCGAACATGCATGTGTACATCCGAAAAAAGTTTGACTTCTTGAAATCAACAGGGAATTGAATTCTCACTTAAGGTTACTAAGAAAAGACTGGATCAAATAGCCGAAGCTTATTGGCCCTGTAGAACCGGACATGGATGGCCACTGATGAACTACAACCCTGGATTTATAATATTAGGAATCGACCAAGCGTCATGATGACCAAAGAAGGTTACGAAACCTTGGGATGTTGAAATTGAAGAATAATAACTATTCAGGAAATATGATGGATTTCTTTCTGTAAACAAGGAATACTCGCTGATTCAAAGCGTGTCATGTTGCTTCACACGACACACTTTGGGGGGCAAGTGTTACCGGGTACCTTGGGCCGGCTACAAAATGACAGGTGAAGATATTATTATTAGCACTAGACAAGATTCTGACCAAGAAGATCCTAAAGGTACAAGGGTTGATGCAATCGTCATGTTTCGACATCCCTGGCACGGTGCAGACTAGAGGTGTTAGCAAGTTGTCAGGCCCAAGGCAAAGCAAGAGCGTTTGGCCAGCCTGGCCCGGTGCACAGAAGTCTCCTACTATGGGCCGAGGTAGCTTGTTCCTAAGACCATGAGGGAAGTCCAACCCATCTTCGTCTATAAATAGAAAGGCCGGGGCACAATGAAAGGGACCTCTTTTTGAAGAACACCGGGGAGACTCTGCCGCATTCAAGACTCATTCAAGACTTATCTTTTTGCTTAGCAATTGTATTCAAGTAATTGGTATACGGATTGTATCTGTAATCGATTATCGAGAAAAGAAATAAAGATTAACCTCAAAGTGGACGTAGGCAATTATGTCGAACCACTATAAATTTGGTGTTCGTATTTTCTGCATTTAAATTTGCGTACTGCTCTCTGTTTAACTTTACTTTCTTCATTAATCTCTCTACATAACTCTACTCAAGGGTGTTAGTGACAAATTCTGGTGCTAACAGAGATGTTCGGGATTCCATCTCCTAAGGATCCGTTAAAATATCTATATACATAGTACAATACGATATTATTCTATAGTAAAGTAAAGTATTAAAATAGCGTTAAGGAATTACCTATATCTTCCTTAACACATTTTATATAAATGTGATAGTTTATACAGTACCGTAATTCCTCCGTAAACTTGAGGGCTATCAGAGGGCACTCCATAGTGTGCAACACAAACCAAACTCGTAGTGGGCTCGATAAGGCATATGACAAGACACGCAAGGCAATGCCAGCGTAGATTTTACCGTTTACACCTGCGGACTGGTGGTAATGCATAGTAGCTACTACCGCCCATCTCGGAACACACTTTCATAATCCAATCGAGGATGGCCACTAAATCAATCACAAATTAATAATATGTTATCAAAGAAATGCGTCCGATCGGAAGAGTGACCTCACTTGGCCCGGTATAGCTCCTTTTTTAGTCATATCAAGCTGAACCGAGGGGGTCATGGCTGCGTTCATACCTCATACAGTAGCGTTCGCTAAACCATCCTACTTCATTCTCGATTCTCCACCACGTGCATAGTTGTTAAAGTGGTTTTCGGTATTGGTAGAGAGTACGACAACATCCAATTCTGGTCTCTTTAAAAACCAAACACTTATTTCACACTGGCTGGTTCTCTACATTTCAAAACCGATTCATAATTGATATCAACTTGTCATATCACTTCAAATCATATCACTTTCGAAATCATATTCACCTTCGAAATCATTATTCACTTTCAGAATCATATCCACAAAATAGGTTAAACCTTCATTTCAAAATCATCATATTTACTTAAAATATATCATTCTACTAGAAAATATCATTTCAAATTCCAACGTAGGTTATAACATCATTTAACCATATTCACTTTTAAATTAAGGATTTAAATATAAACAATTCAACCTTGCACCGTTTGAATTTAGAAAATAGTTTGGATAGTCATAAACAGTTTAAATAGTTTAGAATAGTTTAAAAATAGGTTAATAGTTTAAAGTAGTTTTAATAGTTAAAAATAGTTTAAAAATAGTTTAATAGTTTAAAATAGTTTAATGGTTTAAGATAAATTTAATAAAGTAAAATAGATTTAAAATAGTTTTAATAATTTAAAATAGATATAAAATAGCTTTAATAGTTAAATTATTTTTTAATAGTAAAATTAGTTTAATGGTTTAAATAGTTTAATGATTTTAAAATGGTTAAAATAGTTTTTATATAAAATGGTTTGATTATTGGAAATGGTTTATATAGTAAATAATTTGAAATTCTAAAAAAACTAAATTTTAAGATAATAGATTTTTAAACAGTTTATATTAAATAATTTATTTTGAAAATAGTATCAAATCCAACTATTTTTTTAATTTCAAAAAATCTGAACCATATCTAGATTCAAATAAACAAATCTCAAGTTTAGTCTTTCAACTCAAATTATCATATAAACCATTTCAATTTATATTGATTTCAAATCCATGTTTGAAATACAAATTTAAAACATTTAATTCAATAGAATTCTAAGTTTAAATACTCAAACGGTTACAATAACTCAATTTTGATAAATGTAATTTTAATCTCAAAATTCAACTCTAAAATTTCAATTTCAATTATTTAAATAATTCATTTAAACCAATTTTAATTTTAACATTTTAAAGCTTGGATTTTAAAATTAATTCAGTTTATATAAATCAAATTTATTTCATAATATTGTTTCACTGTATTTAAAAATTAAGGATTTAAAATCATTTAAATTAAGCAATCCGGTGTACGTATATAATTTTCTACCCTATGGTTAAGTGGTGTGGATATCTATCATTTCAGTCCGTAATAATTTAAATTTACACGTGTATACAATTTCCATCCATAATCCCAAGTTAAAATTCAAAATCCATAAAATCACTCGAGTTTATCATTTCAACCCATAATGATTTTTGTAACGCCCCACCCCGAGTCCTACATTAACAAAGAGTATTACTGGGTAATACTGTCTGCTAATGCAAAGAATAGGGTAATACTGTCGACAATTCCATTTTTTTCTATCTCAAGTGGATCGACATATTCAATAAATACTTAATACAAAGCCATAGGTGGCTATAGGATCTATCAAAACAAAATACAACTACTCAAATGTGAAACACATCACAGAACAGTAGATAATCCCATATATACACACATATACAGATACATCATGTAGTATATAAAATGGTACATCACTTATGTGGTAAGACGACCATAATATAAACACGAGTCAAAACAATATACATATCAGAGTAGCAAACCAAAAAGGACTACACAATAATCTATAACAAAAAGAGCTAGCAGAATAGTCCATGCAGAAGCAGAATATGCTAAGTCCAAATGTACCTAACCTGAAACACCTCGGTCTGACCCGAGTATAAAATACACGGGTCAGTCTAGCTAAACAAATCAGTAAAATGTGATAGCAGAATAATAGAGCATAGTGACATTCTTCTTAAAAAAGAAGAAATGATAAGAAAGCTAACCATAGAAGGATACGCATCATGTATGGCATATATGGGTACACTAGGTGATAGAACACTATTGCTTCAATAAGCATAAAACACAAAGGAGACGAAAAATCTCATGAATCACTAAAATTTAGCATGCCTCATATCATCGGCAATCATAAATCAAATAAGAATGGTTTAGCTAATAGTATAATGTAAACCCCTAAAAGAGTAATTCCCAAACCCGCCATAACGACAACTCTAAGAAAAACATAAGCAAAAGCCATCTCGACATAAGATATAAGGTAAATATCAACAAAGAGATAAAAATATCATACAACGCCAAAAGGCAAATCTCATAAATAGCGCTCTCAATATACATACGCCAAAAGGCATATCTCAACACGCCAGTATAGGCAATGAAAATCTCAAAAGAACTCCCAGAAGTCCAAAAATCCCAAAGTAATCGCCACCGAATGGTTCAAAGGACCAATTCCAAAATGACGACACACAAGAGTAAAAATCATCTCAAAAAGGTATTGCACGTGCTATTTTTGCTGAGTACTGTTTCACATAATAGGTACCTCGTCCAAGGCAAATGTAAAAAGACAAATACTCCACAATGGAAAATATGCCACAATGGTAAACATCCGAAGACAAATACACCAAAATGGAAAGGTCCGAAGACAAATATGCCGCAATGGCAAATGACCCGAAGGTCCAGTACTGGCACGCCAACAGGAAAATTTATCATAAACTCTCGGAAAGAAACCCGAAAAGTGTTAACGTGTGTTCTATACCACCTGTTCACACTAAATGGTTTACTAACCACTAGTAAATTTCACACTCAAAGCAATAAAAGGTTCACCTCGTATCATCGGTAAACTAGACCCGTAGGCCAAAACGATCAAACGGACAAGTTAGGAATTGACTGAATGGATAAACGCACGTATCACATACTACACGTTTTACCCAATCTTTTAGCTCTCCTTCTCATTCGCTCGACAGTGCAAAAATGAGCAATTTTTATAGAAAATAATATACCTTGAAAATAAGCTTTGAAAACCGATTTCGAAAACCATTTAGAAACTATATTTGAAAATTTCCCTTATTATAAAGGATAAATAGGTTTTATACTTGAAAATACTTTAAAATATAATACAATAATTATTTTTAAATCCTGTAAATTAAAAAACCATTTCAAAAGGATTTGGAGAAAACCGTGCTCGAAAACGACCAAAAACAAGCAAAATTCCACTCAAACCTAAATTCAAATTTAAATTCAAATTAAATTCAAATAATTCAAAATATGAATTTTGAATCCATCAAAACTGGGCTAACCTATTGGTAGGCGTCGTAGCCCTCAAATTACTTTAGAAATATCACAAAAACTAAAGTAAATGTCAAAAAATCGGACAGAAAAAGAACATAAAAACACTTGGGCAAAAATAATACCTAGGTCTTCAACTTTTGGGCATAAAACAGATGGCCGAACGATTTCTGATTTAACTAAAAATTGGTGTGCATAAATAGAAAATTTCATCTTTCAAGTAAAACAAGGATTAATGAATTCCGGTAGAAAATGAAAAAGTTACTCTGTCTTAAACATGGACTCGGACCATGTTCGTAACAGTTCAATAAGACTGCCGCATGCCCAAAAATCCATTCTGCGTTCAACTTTCTGGCATAAAACAGAATATCAAACTGCATCGAATTGAGCTCAAAATTTGTATGCACAGATTAGAAAACTTTATCTTTCGAGAAAAAAAAGAATTATGTAATTTTGATAAAGTTTGAGGAAGTTATGATATCTCAAAGTTGAACCCAGACAGTGTTTTCACTGTAAAAATCTGGGCAAAAATATGCTCGAAGTCAAAGTTCGGCAGCATATTTCTATAAGTTATATAAGTCGAAATCACTTGAAATTTGATAATATTATAGTACAAAACTTTATATTTCAAACAGAAAAAGATTCATACAATTTGCATAAAGTATGAGGAAGTTATGACGTCTCAAACATGGACTCGGACCATGTTCGCAGCAACTCCGAAAACAATTTCGACAGGCAGAAAAACTGTGTTTTGTTGATTTTGCAGCAACGGTTTGAACATTCGAATGGAAATATTTTTTGACCAAATTTTGCTGAAACAAATTTAAACATGCAAGCTACCAAATTCAAGAAATCCGGCAGCATTTTGTTGCCAGAATCAAAAGTTATAGGCATTCAAAGAGGCAATATGAAACAGATTTCAAAAGGAAAACAATAAAAATTTACCAACAAAAACTAAATTTTTGCTTTTTGCAATTTTTTGAGTTGGCTCGGCTAGATTATGTGAGTATTTCAACTTACCTTTCTGTTGCTATGGAAAGACTTGGATTTGTTTTGCAAGTTGGAAGCTTTTTGCTAGATTGAAGCCTCTAAGAACCTAAAAGAAACAATTATAGTACATGCAAAAGAAAAAATATAGTAAATTAGAAACCTAATTCACAAATTAGAGATTTTTGATGAAATTAAGATATTTGAAGTTAGATTACCTTTGATTTGTTCTCTAGAGTGGAAACGACATCAATTTGCTGAATTTTTTTAAAGAAATTAGCTTGGTTTTTAAGTTTGAGAAGGAGGTTTACTGTATATTGTTATTTGGCTGAGGAAGAAGATGAAGTCGAGAAATGAACATATTGGTGATTTCTGTTTTCTCACTTCTCATCTGGTTAAGTCCTAAGTGGGCCTAGACCCAACAATTATAAGAAAATAAAAGGGCCTGGGTTAATTAATTCACTTATAAAGTAAAAATGATTCAAATATAACATATGCACAAAACAAAATGCACTTTTTTCATATTTTAACATAAGAAAAATATGTAAACTTGTATACTTATAAAATAAAACATTTTCTACCATATAAAAATATAAATTTATATTTTTAAAACATTTTTGTTATTAAAATTCTTTTATTTTACAATAATGCACAATTTTCACCAAATAAATGTAAAAGTCTACATTTTTAACTTCTAAAATTCAACAAAAATATTTTTCTTGCTTAGAAAAATATAACTAACCATTTCCAAGCTTAATTTATAGCCAAAACATATTTATAATCCAATTTCCACTCTTTTTATTAAAATTACCCACCTTTAAATATCGAATACTTCCTTTAAAAATTATTAAAAGATTTAATTGGCAATAATTAATAAATTTTTTGCATTTTCTCTAAATAAAAATTATTTTCCATTCGTTATTAAACCAAATAAATAAAATAAAGCTTGGAATATTATTTTCTTATTTTAAATTCCAAAATTCATTGTTTATTCCAAATAAATAATTCAATTTTTCCAATTTTATTTTAATTCACAACATTAAATCATAACTACCGTTATAATTTAATATTACAGGTAATCTCCAAAACCAAGGTTGTTATAGATCCCCCCTTAACAAAATTGCATCCACGAAATTTCTAGAGATGATTTTGTATTCAACTTATTATTTTCATCAATCAAAAGAAAAGAAATAAGCTTGACATAAAAAGATTCTCACTATCGCTGTGCGAAGAAAGAAATCCATGGTAGGATCACTCGATCAACTCTTTGGTTTTCCAAAATGCAGTCATCGGGATTAATGGACCATTGAACTTTAACAAGCAACACGTCCTTATTTCGAAGGCGTTTCACTCCGAAGCATGTACGCGAATAGGCTGCGCACAACAGATAGGTTTGGTGAGATCTCAAGCTCTTGCAAATCAAGAGAATCAATAACAGAATCCAACTCTCGAAGACACTTCCGAAGCCGCGAGACGTGAAACACATCATTAATGCCAGATAAATGAGCTGGAAGCGAAACTCGATAAGCTATAGGGCCTATGCGCTCAGTAATAGGAAATGGTCCTATAAAACGAGGAGCTAATTTCCTCGTCGTACTGAATCGCATAATCCCCTTCGGAGGAGAAACCTGAATGAAAACCAGATCACCAACAGAGAACTCGAGAGGCTTCCTACGGTTGTCTGCGTAGGATTTCTGGCGGCTCTATGCCTCTTTCATTCTCTGACGAATTAGATAAATCTTCTTAGAAGAATCATGAAAATAATCTGGACCAAGAATAAGCTTCTCACCAGATTCCAACCAACAAGAAGGTGATTGACATGGCCTTCCATATAAGGCTTCGAAAGGAGCCGTACTGATACTGGATTGAAACCTATTATTGTAGGAGAATTCTACAAGAGGTAGGTGAACCTTCCAACTACCACAGAAATTTAGAATGCAAGCACGGAGAAGATCCTCGAGAATGCGATTCACCCATTCAGTCTGTCCATCAGATTGCGGATGATATGTTGTGCTGAAATTAAGCTTATTCCCAAAGCTTACTGAAGACTCTGCCAGAAATGACTCATGAATAATAGATCACGGTCACAAACAATCGAACTAGGAACTCCATGAAGTCTAACGATTTCCTTGATATATAACTTGGCCAAATGAGAAGCACTCCTATTAGAATTTAGGAACGAAATGAGCTGATTTGGTGAGGCGATCAACAATAACCTAAATACTAGAATGGCCCGATCTCGAACAAGGTAGGTCATCAATGAAATCGATCAAAATATGATCCCATTTCCACAATGGAATCTCTATAGGCTGAAGGGGACCAAAAGGGCGCTGATGTTCGGCTTTGATACGTTGACAAGTCATGCAATTACTCACATAACTTGCCACATCGTGCTTCATGCCTTCCCAATAATAAAGACGATGCATATCGGCATACATCTTACTACTGCCAAGATGAATGTTATACTTATAACGATGATAGTCATCGAGAATGCCATGCCTAAGTGTAGAATCAGAAGGCACAACAAGACGGTTCTTCTTGCAAAGACATCCATGAGAATCAATGATGAAATCCTAAAACTCCTTATCACGAGACTCGGACTCACAACGCTGAATAAGGTGCAGCAAATCAGGATCACGTCGCAGAGCATCGGCAATACGATCAAATAGAGAAGGTCGAGCTTCAAAACTGAATAATAATATCGGAGAATCATAAGATGGAGCTCGATCACGAATATTAAAAAAAAGATAAAGTCTCAAGAATATCCTATTCGGCTAGCATCATAGAAACGACAGCAGAATGTTTATGACTAAGCACATCAGCAACATGATTACCCTTTCCAAGGGTATACTGGATATCAAAGTCATAGGAGGCAAGGAACTCAATCCAACGCTGTTGCCTCATATGGAGCTCCTTCTGAGTGAACAGATATTTTAAGGACTTGTGATCGGTGTATAGAATGAAGTGCTCGCCTAACAGATAATGGCGCCAAATCTTTAAGGCGACAACAATGGCGGATAACTCAAGGTCATGAGTGGCATAGCGTACTTCATTCGATCGCAGTTGCCTGGAAGCATAAGTAAATACCTGATCCTTCTGCATAAGCACGGCATCGAGGCCACATCTACTAGCATCGGTGTAGACAACAAGATCTTGATTCCCTTCGGGAACTACTAGAATAGCAGCATTTAGTGAGAAGCCCCATCAATTGTTAAAAAGAAGCTTCACACTTGTCAGACCAAATAAATCGAATGCCTTTTCGAGTAAGGCTGGTGAGAGGAAGCACAATACGAGAGAAATCCTTAGTGAACCGGTTGTAATACCCTGCCAATACAAGAAAGCTATGAATCTCATGAACATTCTTAGGCCTCTTCCAATTCTAGATGGATTCGATCTTCGAAGGATCGACTGAAATGCCTTCGGAAGAAACAACGTGGCCAAAGAACTTAACCTTATTTTCCCAGAAATGGCAATTGGAGAATTTGGCTTTAACTTGATGGTGACGAAGAGTACTTAAGATAATTCTCAAGTGATTAGCATGCTCGGCTTCAAACTTTGAATAAACAGGAATGTCGTCGATGAACACAAGGACGTACTTATCGAGATATTCTCGGAATACTCAATTCATAAGATCGACAAAGAAACTAGGAGCATTTGTCAAACCGAATGGCATAACGAGCCACTCGTAAGATCCATATCGAGTGTGGAAAGCTGTAAGAGGTATGATATCTTCCACGACTCGAAGCTGATGATAACTAGTGGCAAGGTCGAGTTGAGAGAAGACCTTAGCGCCACTCAATTGATCAAACATATCGTTGATACTAGGTAATGGATACCTATTCTTGATGGTCAACTCGTTAAGCTTGCGACAGTCGATGCAAAGCCTAAGAGTTCCATTAGACTTCTTCACAAAGACGACTGTGGCACCCTACAGTGAAAAACTAGACTGAATCAACTACTTGGACTCAAGCTCTAAAAGTTGCTTCTTGATTTCCTCGTTTTCCTTTGTAGACATCCTCGTGGGAGGACGACTAATTGGCCGCACGCCTGGAATGAGATCAATGTGGAACTCAATCGTCCGCTTGGGTGGCAAACTCGTAAAAGGCTCAAATAAATTAGAGAAGTCACAAACCACTGGAATACGAGATATATCATCATCATCTCGTGAATCAAGAGAATATAAGGACACTTCAGAATTATCCACATCCCGAAGAACTAGAGTTAGCTAAGATGGAGAACCATGATGTCAAAGATATAACATCCATTAAGCACAAACAATCTTGGCATCATATCGCACTAGCCAGTCCATATCAGAAATCATGTCGAAACCTAAATAACAAATCACGTTTAGATTCGCACGAATATAACATAACCTCAACATCATCATAAAGCATGCTAAGGGTCGCGGATCCCCTAATACGATTCACAATCCTCAATGAAGTAACCATGCATGATACATCCAAAGACAAATCTTCCACGAGCATCTTCGATACGAATGAGTATGAAGCACCCGTATCGAATAAACTCGAATACTGCAGTCAAAAATAGAACTTTCCAAAATAGATGGAGATATACCTCTATGCTAAGAAATCCTTGCAGAAGCATCCATAACATGAAGCTTTCCAAACTTGACATTAGATGGAGCAGTAGGACAAGTGGAATTACGATGTCCTTCCTTCTTACAATAGCGGAAAATCTCGAATCATATGGTCGGGCGAACCACAATTGAAACACCCCTTGCGAGAGGGAGGTGACTGAGGCCGAGACTGAGGCTGAGAAGTAGAACCAACTGGCTTCTTCTTCTTGGATGGAAAGAACTTGGATTTCTGAAAAGAAAACCGCTTCTTGTTGGGGTTCTTGCGAACCTTAACATCATCACCACAATCGATCTCCTTCTCGACGGCTTCAAGATTAAGCGTCGAGTAAACTAGCTCCTCAAGAGAAAGATTA
Organism: Allium cepa; assembly: GCA_030765085.1. Taxonomy (NCBI): domain Eukaryota; kingdom Viridiplantae; phylum Streptophyta; class Magnoliopsida; order Asparagales; family Amaryllidaceae; genus Allium; species Allium cepa. Next base: position 80,474,742 of record CM060946.1, read on the forward strand.
AGCTGTAACATCAAAGATTTCTTTAAATACTTCTTTAGGTCGAAAACGAACTTAAGGTTCTTCTTGTATGGAGTGCTAATATACTCTAGGCCATACATAGAAAGAGCCTTGAAAGAAGACACATAATCAAAAACATAAGATTCCCCTTGCTTTAGCTCGAGGAAGTGACATGCAAGAGATGCTTTCTCAGACTCAGGAACGAACTTAAGCTCGAATCGTTCTCGAAACTGATTCCATGTAAGAGTAGACTCATCGAGCTCGGCAGTGAATAGCTCGTACCAATCAAGAGCACGCTCTTGTAATATGTTGGATGCTAAGAGAACCCTGTGATAATTCGAAAGATCCATGCGAGAAAATATCTGCTCGCAATTACGAATCCAAGCTTGGACCTCAAGAATGGACTTGGAGCCTTTGAGTGGCTTTCCTCCGAAATGAGAAAAGTCACTGCACATGTGCGCGAAAGGAAACTTGCGCGCAGGAGAAGCTGGAGAAGGAGCTGGAGGCTGAGTGCTCATAAATAACTCTATAAACTAGTCGGCAGACATATAAACACCGTCTAGATGTGAGCCTCTGGATTGCCCAACATCCAAGCGTCGTCCTCTGCCTCTTCCAGCCATTACCTAAAAGTTAAGATAAAATAAAGATTATTCACATGGTAGATATCATTAAATCAAATATGGAATACTACGGAATTAAAATGCACTCCTAGATGTATTTCCAAAATTCTATCCACCCCAAAGGACACGAAAAAAACAAAGGCACGATGATTCAGGGATTCCTAACATTGTATTACACTCTGATGTACCGTAGTATGTGTTTCCGTTCTTTTTTTATCATATTTTGTTCTAAACTCAGCTCTGATACCAAGCTGTGACGCCCCACCTCGGGACCTACATTGACAAAGAGTATTACTAGGTAATACTGTCTCCTAATGCAGAGAATAGGGCTGGATAGGAGCGACCACCTATAGCCTTGTCTTAAATATCTATTGAATACGTCGACAAATGCCATATTTTTTTCTATCTCAAGTGGATCGACATATCCAATAAATACTTAATGCAAAGCCATAGGGGGCTATAGGATCGATCAGAACAAAATACAACAACTCAAATGTGAAACACATTACAGAACAGCAGATAATCCCATATGTACACGCATATACAGATACATCATAGAGTATACAAAATGATGCATCACGTATGTGGTATGATGACCATAATACAAACACGAGTCAAAGAATATACATATTAGAGTAGCAAACCAAAAAGGTCTACACAAAAAGCTATAACAGAAAGAGCTAGCAGAATAGTCCATGTAGAAGCAGAATAGGCTAAGTCCAAATGTACCTAACCTGAAACACCTCGGTCTGACCCAAGTATAAAATACACGGCTCAGTCTAACTAAACAAATCAGTAAAAGGTGATAGCCGAATAATAGAGCATAAGAGCATAGTGATATTCTTCTTAAACAAGAAGAAACAATAAGAAAGCTAACCATAGACATATGGAGGATACGCATCATGTATGGCACATATGGTTACACTAGGTGATAGAACACTATTGCTTCAATAAGCATAAAACACAAAGGAGATGAAACATCTCATGCATCGCTAAAATGTAGCATGTCTCATATTATGGCAATCATAAATCAAATAAGAATGGTTTAGGGAACAGTATAATGTAAACTCCTAAAAGAGTAATTCCCATACCCACCATATCAGCAACTCCAAGAAAAACATAAGCAAAAGCTATCTTGACATAAGCTATAAGGAAAATGTCAACAAAGAGATAAAAATCTCATACAACGCCAAAGGACAAATCCCATAAACAGCACCAATAGGCAATCTCAATATATATACGCCAAAAGGCAAATATCAACATGCCAGTGTAGGCAATAAAAATCTCAAAAGAATCCCAAGAGTCCAAAAATCCGGAAGTAATCGCCACCGAATGGTTCAAAGGACCGATTCCAAAATGATGACACATAAGGGTAAAAATCATCTCAAAAAGGTTTTGCACGTGCTATTTTTGCCGAGTACTGTTTCACATAATAGGTACCTCGCCCAAAGGCAAACGTCAAAAGATAAATACGCCGCAATGAAAAATACGCCGCAATAGAAAACATCCGAAGACAAATACGCCGCAATGGCAAACGTCCAAAGACAAATACGCCGCAATGGAAAATGACCCGAAGGTCCAGTACTGGCCTGCCAACAAGCAAATGTGTCACAAACTCTCGAAAAGGAACCCGAAAAGTGTTAACGTGTGTCCCATAGCACCCGTTCACACTAAATGGTTTGCTAACCGCTAGTAAATTTCACACTCAAAGCAGTAAAAGGTTCACCTCATATCATCGGTAAACTAGACCCGTAGGCCAAAACGATCAAACGAACAAGTTAGGAATTAACCGAATGGATAAACAAACGTAATCCAAACTACGCATTTTACCCAATCGTTTAACTCTTCTTATCATTCACTCAACAGTGCAAAAATGTGTAATTTTTTTGGAAAATAATTTACCTTGAAAATAAGCTTCGAAAACCGATTTCGAAAACCAATTGGAAACCATATTTGAAAATTTCCCCTATTGTAAAGGATAAATAGATTTTATACTTGAAAATACTTTAAAATATTACATCATAATTATTTTTAAATTCCTTAAATTTTTAAAATTATTTCAAAAGTATTTGGAGAAAACCGTGCTCGAAAATGACAAAAAACGAGCAAAATTCCACTCAAACCAAAATTCAAATTTAAATTCAAATTAAATTCAAATAATTCAAAATTTGAAATTTGAATTCATCAAAACTGGGCTAACCTATTGATAGGCATCATAGCTCTCAAAATGCTTCAGAAATATCATAAAACTTGATGTACATGTCAAAAAATCGAACAGAAAAAGAACCTAAAAACACTTGGGAAAAATAATACCCAGGTCTGAAATCTTCTCTTAGTTCAACTTTCGGGCATAAATAGGTGGCCGAACGACTTCTGATTTAACTAAAAATTGTTGTGCACAAAGTGGAAAACTTCATATTTCAAACCAAAAATATATCAATGAATTCCGACAGAAAATGAAAAAGTTATGCTGTCTCAAACATGAACTCAGACCATATTTGTAACAGTTCAACAAGACGCCGCAGGCCTAAAAAAATATTCTGGGTTCAACTTCCAAGCATAAAATAGAGCACCAAACTGCATTGGATTGAGCTCAAATTTTGTATACATATATTAGAAGACTTTATATATCAAACAAATAAAGAATCATGCAATTTAGTTAAACTATGAGGAAGTTATGATGTCTCAAAGTTGAACCTAGGTAGTGTTTTCACTACCAAAATCTGGGCAAAAACATGCTCCGAGTCAAAGTTCGGCAGCATATTTCTATAAGCTATATAGGTCGAAATCACTTGAAATTTGGTAAGCTTATAGTACTGAACTTTATCTTTTGAAAAAAAGGAATCACGATATTTGGATTAAGTATGAGGAAGTTGTGATGTCTCAAACATGGACTCAGGCCACGCTTGCAGCAACTCAGAAAACACAATTTCTACAGGCATAAATTATGTTATTGTTGATTTTGCAGCAACGGTTAGAACATTCAAATGGCAATGTTTTTCGATCTAATTATGCAGAAACAAATTTCAACATGCAAGCTACCAAATGCAAGAAATTCGGCAGCATTTCATTGTCGAAATCAAAAGTTATAGGCATTCAAAGAGGCAATATGAAATAGATTTCAAACAGAAAACAACAACAAAAATTTACCGACAAAAACTAAATTTTTGCTTGCTTTATCAATTTTTTGAGCTTGGCTCGGCTAGATTATGTGAGTATTTCAATTCACCTTGCTGTTGCAATAGAAAGATTTGGATTTGTGTTGCAACTTGAAAGCTTTTTGCTAGATTGAAGCCTCTAAAAACCTAAAAGAAACAATTACAGTACAAGCAAAAGAAAACATATAGTAAATTAAAAACCTAATTCACAAATAAGACATTTTTGATGAAATTAAGATATTTGGAGTTTGATTACGTTTAATTTGTTTTCTAGAGTGAAAAAGACTTCAATTTGCTAAAAAAAAAATTGAAGTAATTGGTTTGGTTTTTAATTTTAAGAAGGAGGTTTACTGTATATTGTTATATGGCTGCGAAAGAAGATGAAGGTGAGAAATGAATGTATAGGTGATTTCTGTTTTCTCATTTCTCATCTGGTTAAGTCCTAAGTGGGCCTAGACCTAACAATTAAAAGAAAATAAAAGGGCCTAGGTTAATTAATTCACTTATAAACTAAAAATGCTTCCAATATAACATATGCACAAAACAAAATGCACTTTTCTTCATATTTTAACAACAGCAACAACAGAGCCATTATTTCCAAACTAATTAGGGTTGGCTAGAGATGGAACCCGAAACTAAATGACAAAAGTAATGTAAAGGTTATAACAATAGCAATAATAAAATTAAGTCAAATAGGTAAATTAATAACGAGAGTAACTAAGTAAAATAAAGATAGAAATACATATGTATGTAATAAAATAAAATAAATAAATAAATATTAAAATATAATAAAATAAAATAAAATAAAAAATAAAAATGATGATAACAGTACAAATAGTAATAATGGTGTTGATAGTAACATTGATCAAAGACCAAAAGCTACGTCTTAGGTTCTTTTTCCCTAATCCTATCACCTAAAACTTATAAGACTCATAGCTCATGATTCTGTTAAGTGGATTGCTAACATCCACACGCTCCTATCCGTTACCAGCTCTTCGGCTATATTCCAACCCTTCGAGTCCCTTTTAACAACTTCCTCCCATGTCAACTCCGGTCGACCTCTACATCTCTTTGAGCAAATGACACGGCCTATAGTTCCAGCGCGCAAAGGTGCCTCAGGCAGCCTTCGTTGGAGATGTCCAAACCATTTTAAGCGATGTTGAATTAGTTTCTCCTAAATTGGTGCTACTCCAAGTCTTTCACATATATCATCATTTCTAATTCGGTCTCTTCTTATATGACCGCAACTCCATCGCATCATACGCATCTCAGCTACGCTTATCTTATGGAAGTGTTGGTTTTTAGCACGCCAACATTCTGCACCGTACAACATCGCAAGCCTAATTGCCGTTCTATATAACTTTCCTTTAAGCTTCTATGGGACTTTCCTTTCACAGAGAATGCCAAATGCTTGTCGCCACTTCACCCATCCCGCTCGAATTCGAAAAATAACATCCTCATCAATCTCACCATTACACTGCAACATTTATCCTAGATATCGAAAGGATTCATTTTTAGGAACTATTTATCCGGCCAGAATAACATCTCCATCCTCTGACCTGATACCGCTGAACTCGCACTTCGTATATTCTGTTTTAGTTCTACTAAGCCTAAATCCCTTAGATTCTATAGTTTGTCTCCACAGCTCGAGTTGTCTATCAACCCTAATCCTACTATCATCAATTAGCACAACATCATCAGCAAATAGCATACACCAAGGAATCTCCCCTTGTATACTCTTCGTAACCTCATCCATCACTAGGAAAAAAATGTAAGGGCTCAAAGCTGGCCCTTGATGTAATCCGATGTTAATGGGGAAGCCACTGGTTACACCATCGCATGCTCTAACACTAGTCACAACATCATCATACATATCCTTGATAAGGGTAATGTATTTTGTTAAGACTATTTTCTTTTCCAAAGCCTGCCACATCACCTTTCGTGGTACTTTGTCATAAGATTTCTCCAAATCGATAAAAACTATGTGTAAATCCTTCTTTTGCTCCATCAACCTCTCTATAAGTTGTCTTATCAAGAAAATAGCTTCCATGATCGACTTCCTATGCATGAAACCAAATTGATTTTTTGAAAACGCTTGTCGTTCTTCTTAATCGATGTTCGATGACTCTCTCCCATAGCTTCATCGTATGACTCATAAGCTTAATTCCTTTGTAGTTTGTGCAATTTTGTGTATTTCTTTTATTCTTAAAAATTGGAACTAATATGCTTCTCATCCACTCATCTGGCATCTTGTTTGATTTGAAAATATTATTGAAAGACTTAGTTAGCCAGGCTATCCCTGCATCTCCACACCTCCAAGGCATCTCCAAGGCATCTCCACATCTCATCCATTTTAGCGCCTCCTTTACCTCGAATCCTTGAATTCTCCGAAAAAAATGCCTACTGTTGTCATCAAAAGAGTCGTCTATCTCGATCAAAGTGCTATCACCTTCTTCATTAAATAGCTTGTCGAAGTAATCTCTTCATCTATTTTTTATCTCATCGTCCTTCACCAAAAGTCTATTATTATCATCTTTGATGCCTTTAACTTTATTGTAGTCTCTTGTATTCCTCTCACGGAGCTTAGCTATCCTATAGACGTCTTTTTCACCCTCCTTCGTACTTAGCTTATGATACAGATATTCATATGCACGACCCCTTGCTTCACTTACCGCTCTCTTTGCGTTCTTCTTTACATCTTTGTACCTTTGCATGTTGTCCTTGCTCATGTGATGATGCAAGCATTTATAGCATTCCATCTTCTCTTTGATAGCCTTTTGCATATCACTGTTCCACCACCACGAATCTTTAGGTTCGCGTTTATTTCCTTCGGTTACCCCAAACACCTCAGTAGCCACTTTCCGAATGTGTCTTGCCATCTCATCCAACATGTGATTTGCTTCTCCTTTCAAATTCCATGCCCCTTCTCCCATCACCATATTCTTAAAAATCCGAGAAGCGTCTCCTTTGAGCTTCCACCATTTCGTCAGACTAATCTTGGCTCATTTATCCTGTCGAACATGTATCCGAAGACGAAACTCGGATATTAAAAGCTGATGTTGTGAGACAACACATTCTCTAGGTATGACTTTGCAATCTACACATGCTTGTTTGTCATCTCTTCTAGTAAGGACAAAATCAATCTGGCTACAGTGTTGACCACTACTAAAAGTAACTAAGTGTGACTATTTCTTCGTATTTTAACATAAGAAAATATGTTAACTTGTATATATATATAAAATAAAACATTTTATACTATATAAAAAGATAAATTTATATTTTTAAAACATTTTTATTATTAAAACTCTTTTATTTTATAATAATACACAATTTTCACCAAATAAATGTAAAAGTCTACATTTTTAACTTCTAAAATTCAAAAAAAAATTCTTTCTTAGAAAAATATGACTAACCATTCCCAAGCTTAATTTATAGCCAAAACATATTTATAAACCAATTTCCACCTTTTTATTTAAATAACCCACCTTTAAAAATCAAATACTTCCTTTAAAAATTATTAAAAGAAGTAATTGGCAATAATTAATAAAATTATTGCATTTTCTCTAAATAAAAATTATTTTCCATTCATTATTAACCCAAACAAATAAAATAAAGCTTGGAATTTCATTTTCTCATTTTAAATTCCAAAATTCATTGTTTATTCCAAATAAACAATTTAATCTCTCCAATTTATATTTTAATTCACAATATTAAATCATAATTACCGTTATAATTTAATATTTACAGGTAGTCTCCAAAACCAGGGTTGTTACAATTTTTCTCTAATCTATTAGGCCATTCAGGTATGTATCATTTCAACCCATAGTGAATTTTCTATCGATAACTAAGGGAACTTGAAGTGTGGTAACAATACATAAAATAACATAACATTGAGTCATCCAATATCGACAATTAAACATCTATCATAATCATCATTCAATTCAAACAATAAATCACACAACTAAACTGGTTATCATTATCAGGTATTTAACTGGAAATTAAATTCAATATTAATTAAAATGGAAATTAAATTCAATATAAATTCGAATACAATTTAAATGACAATTTAAAATACCAAACAGTAACTAATAAATTTCTAATTACATCATAAATTCAATTTAACCAACATAAGATGATTTAGTATTTGTGAGTGGGTTAAATCACTCACCTTTGATTTGTCGTCGATTTAAAATCTAAAATTAGCCTAAAATTTTAACAGTCTCAAAATGCAGTCAAATCAGTTGATAATGTCTGCAATTCCGATACGATCGCAGCGAAGAAAACCACGCGTAAATCCGAGCTCGTAAGCAATAGTTATTACGATTATAAGGTTTGAATTTTAATAAAAAAATTAACAAATAAACAAAACACGTCACCATCCATACCATCAAAAACCCTAGCACGAGCACATACAACCCTCGATCAAACTGCCTAAGCTACAGCCGCCACTATCCTCTCCCTTTCGCCGCCACCACAGCCTCAGATACCAACAGAGCCACCCCCTCATCGCCGCACCCATTGACCAACGCCGAGGCTTTCTGCCTCCACCAATGGCCAGCGCCGCCATCGCCCTTTATTTGCCAATTTTGACGATTTCTAACCAAACTATGGCAAGCGAACACCAATCCCAAGACCTACTCGACCTCCTCTTCCCAACGCCGCCTCCCGATCGTTAAACGATCGGCGATCCACCGTTGGATCGTAAACCCTAGAAAGGGGCGGTAGAGGTTCTTTGTCAATTTCTGGTCAAACGATGCATTAAATCGAAAAAAAAATTTGCTGTAGCAGATTACGCTCGCCCTGAGCTTTCCAATGATATATAATTTGCTAGGTTTGGGAGGTTTGAATTTTAAAATTGAATTTTGATTTGAAATTAAGGTTTGTAATTTGGGAATTAGGTTTAATGTTCTGTCGTTTGAGAAGGAGGAATTGATTTACGTACAGAAATAATGAAATGAGAAACTGTTAGGGTTTATAGCAGCTTATATACAGGCAAAGCTGAAATAGAAGAGGATGGACAAAATCGATTTGGATCGGAACGATAACAACGACCCGAAAAGCCCGTTCCACTTTTGAAACGAAAGTGGGTCATCCAATATATCGAAATATAGGTTTTCGATATTTTTAAACTCAACGGAACTTGTTTCAAACCCTAATTCCATTATATACAAAAATTAGCTTTTAAAATCAGATTATATTCATTTAAATCCTTTTAGTTGATTTCTAGGCATTTCTAGCCCGCGATCAAACGGCAAGTCCGATCGCTAAAAAACTTAAAATCTTAAAATAATTCACTGTTACGGATCCAATGAAACCGGTTTCGTCGAAATCCGAGACAATGAGCAAAATGGCAAATTTTCACGTTAATTAAGTAAATTGTTAGTAAATTGGTTTAATCAGTTTTAAATTCAAATCTGCAAGTTAACCATTTTAAATTCTTGATTACAGAGAAATTTAATAATCTTTTTTTAAATAAATTTTCCTTATTAAACTTAGGATTTAAATGTCACACTAATTACAGCATTCAATTATAACGGCAATAAATTCATTAATTATAATTTTAAAAATTCTAATAAATTCATTCATTTCGATTTCACAATATAATTAACGTTTGTTTACATTTTATTACATTCATATTTTACAGTTATTATCTTTTACCATATTAATTGCAATAATTAATTACATTAATTTTCGTTGATTTCCAGATCAATTTCAACGGATTAAATAATAAGATGATAAATAACTAATTGTTACTTTTACATAATTTAATCACATTTATAAGTTTATTGTTTACAACAAGATTATAAACTTACATATGAATGATTGATTTCATATAATATACTAAAACCAATTAAATAAAATAACATACAATATCGAATTTATTCCTTATTTACAATTATAACCGATTTAGCTTTACAATTATTTCAATTGATTGGAATTTCATTAAAATAGTTGTCAATTACATTCAAGCAACATTATTAAAATCATATTCTTATTATTTTTTCATTAATAAATCATAAATTTCAATTTTTGACAATATTAAATTCTAAAATATTATTTAATTTAATATTTTAATTATCAAAAAATACGGATCGTTACATAATATGTTCGTATCCATACTACTAACATTATAACTACTTTAAATATGATAATCTAACTTACAATATACTTGTAGGCATACATGATAAACATATGTTATAGGTGTATAATTAAGCATTGGCATTCATAGTTAATAATTATTGTGTGAATGTAATAGTCATTTCAACAAGGATACATACATACATATATATATACATATAATGAATGAATATGTATACATATATATAATAAAAAATTATTTATTTAATATTTTGGCCATGAATTTATTTGTTTGAAATAATTTATAATTTTATATTTATTATTCACACACACACTTAATGTTTAAATTTAAAATTTTTTTGTTTTCAGACAAATTATATATATATATATATATATATATCATAAAACATTATTAATTTTGAAATTCAAATATGTTTGACCAATTATATATTTAATATAATCTGACTTGTTCAAAATATGTATAAAAAACACAGTAGACGATATATAAATTATTTATAATTTTTCCGTTAAACCAAAAGTATAATATATATATATATGTACACACACACACATATAATATAATAAGTCGAAAATGTATTTATACATATATAATACATATGCATAACAAAAGTTATTATTTTTTTAAAAAACAAAAAGGCCAATTTTTTTATTATATAATTAGAAAACCAAATAGATTTTAGTTTAGAAATTGACATACACACACACATACATATATGATTTGGAAAACAAGAAAGTGTGAAAAAAAATTATATGAAATTTAAAGTCAAATATATTTTTAAATAGAAATTTGCATTTACACGCATACATACATGTATAATTTATGTTTATATATATAATTTTGGCTATGAGCAGTATATAGGAATTTTCTTAATTAATCTGAATAAAATAATCAAAACATGTTATACATATATCATTTAATTATATATATATATATATATATATATATATAGTTTTGTAATTTTTAAATTTTATTTTGCTATATGTATGGTGGTAGGGTAAGTTTATAAACAATGCATACATATTTATGAAATGATTAAAAAAGGAATTATTACTTTATTTCAATCCCACCGATTATTGAAAACCTTAATTGCTAGTCATTTTCTTTTTCGAACTTCAAGTCCTTTCGCCATGGAATGCAACTCCATCTATAAGGCATCACTAATTTTCATCAATGGACTGTAGGTTTAGGGTTTTATTTTAGTGCTAAGAGGAAATGAATGGGTTGCTAATGATGTCATAAATATCTAGTCTCCTTCTCTCTAGATTTAAAGACTAAGTCTCCACCCTCCTCTTTATGTTATGGCTTGCCACCCTTATGTTTGGGCTTTCGAAATTCAAGCCTAGTTGATTTAACAAATAAATCAATTGTTTAACTAATTTATTTAAGCCATTCTCTAACTAAATCAACGTATAACTTGTCTACATTGTTTAACTAATTTTTAGGTTTCAAATAAATAATTATAACGCCATAAAATTTGATACATTTCATTAATTTATGAATTAATTTTGTTGATTCTTTGGTATAAACCGGGTCCTTAGTCAATATTTAAACAATTAAATACTGAAGACTGTATGAACTTTTCTGAAGTATAGTTCGAGAACAACTTCAATCACTTATAGATCAATTAGATGAAATTCAATTTGTAATCTTCACTAAGCTACATCTAGTAATGATATTTTATGCATTTTTCTATTCATCGTCACTGTATCACTAAGATATCTAGAGTGGCCTGCAAATTTGACTTTACTAATATTAAACTAATTAAATAATCATTCAAAATTCAAAATGCTTGAACCTTAGCTTAAAATATATGGATTCAAAGCTCTCAATGAGTAGAAGAGGCCTAAAGTGTTCGTATGAGGCATCAAGTGTTCTCTTGAGGTGGTCGAAAATTGGTGAATATGTCTCAGTCGTCCATTCTAGGGCTTCTTGATCAATAGTGAAATGGAAACAATAGAATGGTTGGAAGACACGATCATGTAGAGGATGTCAACAGGAGTCAATGTATATTGTTTGATCAACGAATAGGGGGTTGGATTGGGCAGAATTTGTCTAAAGGCATCCTAATTTTCATTCTTCGGTGGCGGCATTGGGGTGGTCGAGGCAACTAAGGTTGAGGCATTTTGAGGTAGGCTACGCGGTGGCTGACTTGGCTCTTGTCAAAGTGTGGTGGTGGAGGCTTGGCGATGGCGAGAAGTGGTGGATTTGGATGGTAACAGGGCTGAAAGGAGACTATAGCTGGTGATGTGATTTTGCACTGCACTCTAGCCCATGTTATTTTTGTATAAACATTTAAACTCTGATAACTTTTGATTCCCATATTTTTTACATATGAACTCTGTTTAACGCGCGGTTTGTCCGTTAGACTCATGGCAAGATTCTGGACGATTTGGCACTTGGTTTGCAGAGTTTTGGATTTATTTACAAAAGCATGTTGGCATGATTATTTAATTTTGACTAATTAAGTTTTGAATCATTAAATGCATACCCATTGATGAAAAAATATATTTTCTAATATGTGTTGTGTTATATTGATGACTGTTTGGTTATTATGATGTTTTAGATGTGTTGTGCCTTGATAAGATAATGAACTGTTGCTTGTTGTATTATTGGATGTTTAATTATACATAACTGTGGATTGATTGAATAAAATAAAAAGGAAGAAGTTATGTAATAATAGGAAAAATAGTAAACAAATAAAAGATAAGGTTATTTACATATTTTTGGACGAATTTGTAACGGTGATTTAATGAATAAAACTGAAATTATTATGAGCAATTTAATATGGTTTTTATTTATGAAATTTTAATAATTTAAAATTGCGGTGTTCATTATAAATAAAGTAAGATTTCATAAATAATAATATAGTTTTTCCCAAAGATTATATTGTTTTGAGTAATGATAATATAATTGATTTTATAGTGTTTATAGAAGAAGATATTTTTTAAAATGGTACTTTATATACAACATGTCACTAGGACAACATATCACATGTCAATAAATGTTCGAATCACGCTACGCAAGTTTCGAACATGTGATCTCTCGCACCAAAGCTGAATCACTTAACCACTTGGACAATGGTGCTTGTCTATAGAAGAAGATATTATTGTGATTGTTTGGATAATAAAATAAAAGATATTTTTGGAATAATTATAAGAATAGTAAAAATTTGTTCCTAAAATTGTTTTGGGTTATATTATTATTATTTTAAGACAAACAAAAATAAAAGAAAATTTGGAGTATAATATATAATATTGTTATTTTTGATATAAATAATAATAAATTGGTGTTTGAAAAATATTAGAGAGGTTTTAATATATATTACTGTTTTGACGTAAAATCATAATATTATTGTTTTGAAAAATAATTTGATATATATTACTATATTTGATTAAAAATGATGTTTTAAGGTATTTTAAGAAATAAAATTATAACAAAGGATTTAGGAAATACATTATAATTTTTAAAGAATTATTATTGTTTGAGAAGGCGCTTTATAATAATAAAAAAAGGTTTTTATACTTAAGAAAATAATGGTAATAAATACATTACTGTTGATGATTTTTGTAACGACCCGCCGTTCTGACCGCCCCCCGTCGGTAATTAAACCAACTTGAGATGTTCAAAATGATGGATTGTTATTCAGTTTATAGAGTTTAAATTGAATCAGCCACAGAATCACAGAATAATCATAATATTTCACATTAAATGAACTTTCTTACATATATAAGAGTTTATACAATGCATTAAATTTTCATACAGCGGAATATAATCTTTTAAGTACAAAAATTCTTCGAAAAGCTAAAGTGAAGCAATTTCCCCAACTCTCTCTAACTTCGCGGCCTGAAAATCTTCAAGCTGTAAAATTACTCGGTCTGACCCGAGTATTACATTCAAAAGAAAATAATACACGGGTCAGTCTAATTCAAACTCAGTTATTAGTGCATAGAGGCAATAATAATCAAACAACAATTAGACGACGGTCAAATATAAATTTACCTATCCGATCCTTTAACAAGTAATCGGATAACGGTAAATATAACACTTAACAGTGTTAAACAATAACTCAGTAGATTCAAATTATCAATGAGGATAGATGAAGGGATTATTAATGAAGATAATTTAGAAAACAATCAAAATTTGCCTAAACGGCAATTAACAACAAAATCATCAAAATCGATTCAAAATATATTGAATTGGCAACATAAAATAATTTTCATCAAAAAGAAAACATCAATTAAAAGATAAGATTTGGTAGGGCTGTAGTACACACATGCGTATACGGCCTCGCCACATTTTAAAATGTTAACTTCGTGTGGCTGCAGATCATGCTTGCGTGCACTGCCTCGCCACTACCGTAACGAAATAGAAATCATCACAACAGTAAAAACTAACAGAAATCGAAGCTGCAGAGGTCAAGTCAGTGACTCAACACAACTGCAACACCAAAACCCATGCAATAAGGCAAGGTCGAAATGCAATTGTTTTGCATATACTCAAGTAAACTCAAGAAAACAAGTTCCAAACAACTTATTACTGCACATTTCAACAAGTGCAAAATTTTCATAAAAAAGAAACTGCAAGTCAAATACCCATAAAATCAAGGCGGTGTGGCTGCAATTCACACGTACATACATGTGCACTGCCTCGCCAACTTGAGTGCACAAGGTCAAATCAAAATCAGATTCAACGCAAGTACAAACGGCCTCGACCAAAATTCAAAATATCACTGCACAATGAAACTCAAGTAATTCCAGAAATCCAAATAGTTTCAAGAATGTAAGCACTACAAGGAAACTGACTCCAAGCTGCATGTACTCTTGAATACATGAAGTAAATTTGAAAACAAGGCATGCAACAGTGGAACAACAAGGCAAAGTACCAGTTCAACTCGAAAAGCATCACAACACAAGTGTACATAAGCACAAATTTGTCAAAGTCCAAAGCCCAGTACACCACAGTGCACGAAGTATGAATAGCAACTATAATATAGCTTCAGTTTGCAAAACACAGTGAAGCATATGCATAGCAGCAGTAGAAATGTACATGTACCAGATCCAATAACATGAAGGAACCCAAGACACAATAAAAATGCAAACAGAGGCGGCAACAGCAAATGGTTGACAAGTAGGTGTTCTGTTCTTCAAACATGCACTCACATATTATTCTATTTTATTTTTAATATACATATATATTCCTTCATTTTCAAACAAACATGCAAGCATAGTTTTACTCATACCAACAATTATCACAATGCCTATTCCATATGTACATCAGAGGCAACAATTTTAAACAGGAGATGGGGTTGTTCACACACTTGTAATGCTAGAACAAAGCAACTATTCTTGTTTTTCTCACTTTTACATATATACATATACATGCAAGCAGATTTTTTTTCAAACTTAAGTAATCATTTCATACAGATCAAGATACAAGTGGGTTTTAAAAATGTTTTAAGTGCAGGTTACTCACATAAAATAGGTTCATATGGAACAGAGGCAACATAAAATCAGTATGAACTCAGTAAGTAAGCACAAGTGCTTTAACTCTTAAGCAATTTTGTCAAGTTAAAGAGCAAGCCAGATTAACAAATTCAACAACTTCAAAAGAACTGTCATTACTTTAACAATTTTTGAAAGTTCATACTGCTTATCAGTTCCACTGTGAAATAAGAGGTAAGAAGCTTAACTATTACTCAACTATGTTTTGTACAATTTAATCCAGCAATAAAATCTATGAAATAATACATGTATGAGGTCTGTATAATCTGTATTTAAACAACAGGCGCATGGAACATATGCTTGCAATCAGGTTTTATAACCCCTGCATACTTTCAAATGAACAGATGTAATTTGCCAGACAATATGGATGCAACAGATATATGCAACAAATGAATGCAACAGAAATATGGTGAAATCCAGTAACTAAACAAGTCAGACCAAAAGTGTATCAAGACTCAACAAAGGCCACAATAGCAGGTGAAAGTTACGCATGCTACAGGGATGATCGGAAGTGACAATGTCACAAATGATCGAAGTCAAAAGGAAACCACTAGGATGAACAAGTCATCTACAAATCGAAGTATGAGACAGCTACAAAATGAAGACTATAGTAAAATTCACACATCAGTGAAAGCAAGGTCGAAGCCAACAAAAATCAATTTCTTCTATTTTCTTTTCTTTTCAAAAATTTAACTTCGAAAATCACATGAAACTATAAGCCATGGACGTGGTCACAGGGACCGACATCAACGAGCCATAGTTATCAAGAATCCAAATCAATGCTTCAGGAACGAATACAAAGATGGCCAGAGACGAAGCTCACTGGGGGCAAAAAAAATCAAGGCCAAAGCCATTAAAAATATCACAGAAGTAAAATCAAACAATATCAAAGGCCGAAGCCAACAAGAAGGAATCGAACCAATCAATGAAAAAAATCAACAGAGAAATCATCAAAATGATAGCTAAATCAAACGACTGAGAATGAAAACAGATGTGAGGGTCACTCACCTTATTCTGAAATGAAGACGAACGCAAAGAAGCTGAAGCCCTAATTTTTCAGACAATCAAGAGAAGCAGCGACTTCATCAATTTGAAAAGCCCTAATTTTGGAGCACGGAATCGAAGAGACGAGGCCGCCATTTATTTGTTTCGTATGTTTTTTTTTCGTATGATTTAAAGAGGGTAGGGTTTCGAATGAGAAAAGGGGAAAAGGAGGTATCGGCATGATTTGAAATGAAATAAGCGTGATTTTAGGGCGTAGATTATGGCGTATGTAACGGCGTGGATTTAGGGGAGGAAACATGCTGGTGATGGTGAAAAGATTACGTTGTGTACTAAGATGATTTTTTTTTTATTATTATTATTATTATTTCTTATTTCTCTATTTTAAATCCAATTTGTTTTGTATAAATTATTTTCTTTACTAAACATATAAACGTTTTGCAGTTCAACAATCAAACATAAATTTATATTAACGTGTTTCACAATTAGATTTTATACTTGTATTTTATATTGATAAAATTTTATTCCATTTTATTTTAGTTTAAAGAAAAATGTTATTAAAACTAACCATCCTTTATTAATTTAAATTTATAATAATTCTTGTATTCAAATTATTTTTTCTAAGTCACAGATTGAATTTAAAATACAAATTCAATATTCAATTCAACTCCAAAGTCAAATTCAAATTTTACTCAACTTTAAATAAATTAAATTCTAAAATTTAATCGCCAATTCATAGTTATATTGGGAATTCAAACTAAACCATCATTCAAATATTTAAAATTAATTAAATATTCTCAATTTTAAATTGTTCAAAATTCAGGGTTGTTACAATCTTCCCTCCATAAAGAATTTCGTCCCGAAATTATAAGTTAGGAAAAATGATTGCTAAAATCTCACCGATATTTATACCCTACACAATTTTACCAAGTTCAAAACTTATTAAAAATAAATATAGGATTCATTCCATTTATTTTATTTCACTAGCTTTATTCATCGATTTCTACAATCAAGACGCAAAAGTCTTTTATCAAAATTTTCCGACTTACAAAACTCAGATTTTTAAACTTGAAATTCTTCATGCTAAATATTTGCATATCATATCTTTTCCAAAGCTGTGGGCTTTCAAGATATTTTAAAGATCTTCTTCCTTAGTTCATTAGGTTGGAATTATGTAATTCTAATTTCAGACTATTGATTTTCTATTCAAAGTTTTAAAATACTTGCTAACTCGAAGTTTAACAAGTCCATCGTCGTTCTCACAGACTTTAGGCATACGCTGGTCAGGCGCAAGTCTAAAAATCTCCAAGTACTTAAGAAAATAATGGTAATAAATACATTATTGTGGATGATTGTAAAATATGTGATTAATTGTTAATTATCACATATATTTATTGTAGGACGACGAAATTACATTTTGCTGAGTGTGCGAAAGTGTACCATTATTACTACCAAATGATGGGTTGGTAACTTGATTTATTGAATTATTGATGTTTGTGTTACTAATGTTAATGGGTTAGTACACATTTGATGATAGATGTTTGTGTTACTAATGTTGATGGATTAGCACACATCTAATGATTTGATATTTGTGTTATAATGTTGATTGGTTAGTTCACATTGGATGAGATTGGAATTGTGTTACTGGTACGAAGTAATAGTACACATTTATTTGATTTATACTTGTATTGATGGTGTACTACTAATAGTTGATGATGAGTATATGTGAGTATATTTATTGTGATTAGTTATTTGAGATTTACAATTGACATTTGGTGTGGTCAAACCTATGTGATGTTTAATGGCTGAGTGTGCTATTATTATTGTTACTCCATAGTTACAATGCTTAATGGTGATGACTTAGTAGAAGTAGCATTTTCTACTTGCACTGGTTGCATAAATATTATGGTTGTTATGTGGTAACAGGTATTTGAATGTTGGAGAAGAGCAGGAAATAGACCTACATGGGTTTGATCTTTAAAATGGTACAGAGGTTGTCATTTTTATGCAATATCCATCAGATCCCTTAGATCGGGCTGGAGTGTATAGATATTGGCGTAGTGCAAACAAATTGAACATTTTTTCCTTCCATGCATTTTTGAAGTTACAAATAGGAGCAAAGGTCTGGATATAAGTCATATTCATAGGCTATTGACTAAGTGTATTTATCTTTCATCACATCTACATTTTTATTTATTAATGACGATTAACGTATTAAAAATATGGACATTATTTGATGTATTGAATATGTGTAATAGTTAACGGTTGAGATAATGTATACATATTGACATTAATTTTGCTGTGAAATTTTTTCCTTTTTTGTTTATTTACTTTAGATTTTAAATTATAAAACCCAAGGTCCACTATTTCTAATGTCTGAGGTTAGTGTGCAAGCATATTTTAATGGTGTTCATCACTTATTTTAAATGTTAGAAATAGTTAGTCATCGCACTGGGTATCGTAGCTTAAGTTTAGTGATTACTTGAGCCTTGGGTACGTTTGACCATTTTAGGTAGGATGATTTATAATCTAGGTTGTATTAGAATAAAGGAAGAGAGAGCATTTTGATTACTGATTATATGCTTTGTGTGTATAGGTTGTTTGTGTAATCACCATTACCTCACCCTAAAATGATGTTTATTTATGATAACCTTTATATGGAATAAAATTAAAGTAGGAGTGGGTAGCAAGAACACTTACAAGTAGAATTAAGTGTTGGGTTGAGTAGCACACACAATGTTAAATTATAAGTGGATCCCAACCTCAGTAAATAGGACTACCATTTATATTTGAATCCTTAACTAAAAAGCATTTGTTGAAAAGGTTATATATGATATTTTACTGAAAGGGGGGAATGTATATTTTTGGGCGTAAAGTGTCTCGTTAACAAATTTATTCTACATAGGTGAAAATGAAATATTAAATTTGGGAAATAAAATACTTTTATGAAGATGTTTTTGTAAGCAAAAGGACTACTATAAAAATATTTTATTTAAGAGTAATTTTGTGAGAGGGTGTTCAATTTAGAATATTTGAAATATATATCTTTTGGTGGAAAATATTTCGATTGAAATACTTTAGTTAAATGTTTATTATTTGAAAACAACCTTTGATATATATATATATATATATATATATATATATATATATTGAAAAGTGTTTCATAATAGTATTATGTTTAGGAAACGTTCTGTTAAAAGTACGTTTTTTGATGGATGTTTACAGAAAATTCTTATTTAAGGAGTGGGAAATGTTTTGTCGAAAAATATTTTGAAATTCATACTATTGAATTTGTGGAGTATTTATTTAAAAGGATATTTTATGATAAGACTATTTTGATAAAAGTTTCATGATTTAATTTTTTGTTAAACGTACATTGTTGGAAATATTTGGTGAGAGCCCTTAAATGAAAAGAAAGAAAAACTTTGAAAAGTTCTTTAAAATAAAGATAATGTGATTTGAAGAAGATTAATTATAAGATGTTTTACATAAAAGCCATTTTAATAAAAATATATTTTATTCTAAAGGAATATTTAGAGATATTAGTTTATTGATGGAAATACTTTAAAAAAACTAATGAAAATATTTTATTTGAGAAATATATTATTGAGTAAAGTATGTGATAAAATATTTATTTGAGGAAAGTGCTTTATCCAATTAATATTTTTGATTTTGGCAAAACTTTCGTTTGATAGTTGGTTACAAGGACCTTTATTTAAAGGGCACGCTTTTATAAATGATGTTTGAAACGAAAAACGAATTTGGGTAAATAATTTTGTTAGACAAATACCTAATTTGTAATTTTTTTATTAGGATATATTTGAGAATATATTATAGAGAAAAGATGTATTATAAAATATCTAATTTTGAAATACTTCAAGAAAACATTTTACAAAGATGGGTATGCTTCAATTTGGAATTAAGTAGTATAAAAAGTGAAATAATTGATTTGAGTAGCAAACTTTAGAGGTGATTTCCAAAAATTATTTTTCTTGAAAAGATATTTATTTGGAAAACTTTAACACTCCACCTCGAAATAGATCTAAACCCAACCTAGAAAAGAACCATCGAGGCTTAGAGCCATTCTAAATAGGCTGTTGGTTGGTGAAAATTTTGAAACATTACACAGTACATGGAGTTATCTATCTAACTTCCATAATCTCACAGTGGATGGAGGTTAAAATATAACAGTAAAACATGTACCCACAAACAAAAGCTATTTCAGAAACACAAAACATTTTCATAAAATCCCAAAATATCTCAACATAGTCATTTCAGTGCATAAATCCCAACTGAAGGCTGAAATAGCAATAAGGTAGTCTCAAATGTTTGGACACGTGAGAATAACACAAAATAAATAATAATGAAAGAAAATTGCCACATCCATCAACTTTCCTCGCTTTTGTTTCCTCCACAATATGTTGCGCCCTTAACCTATTTGCTGCAATGAGAAGGGAGTTAGAACAACAAATTATGCTAAAAGAAATTTCAAGATTTGCCATTATAGAAATCTGGGCAGTAGTGTCCGGAAATGTAATATGTCTTTCGTATTAAAATCATTATATACACATATAAAGTTAACTGTAGGCCCGAAGGCCCTTCCAGCCTGACTACGCCAAAAGTCAACTGTAGGCTCTAAGGCTTTTCCCGTCTAACTAGTGCAAAGTCAACTATAGGCCCAAAGGCCCTTCCAGCCTGACTATACTCTTTATCATAACTAGCGCATACGATGCAAAAAGGAAATACCCAAACCACTTAATACCTTTTTAATGGAGATTAGGCAGACTCTAAGCATTTAATACCTATAAATAGGTAGATCCTCATCATTTAAGACCTAACCAAAAGGTGGGTCCCTACATGGCTCTTCCTTATAACATCCTAAGAAATCCTATTAGGTCACTTAATACTTCATCTAAAAAGAGACAGACCCTACCATAGTCACTTAATAGCTCAAACTAGAAGTAGACCTCTCCTAAAGATTTCTCCTAACATGTCCAAACGTAATTTATAACCCATAACCTACTTGTGACATCTCGTATTAGTCTGACTATCCGTAGGAACTGGTAGCCAGATTAAATGGACAGGTTTACTCTACAGAGTTAGGACTAACCTCGCATCCACTAGAGTTATTTACTTTTGGTGATGCCTCACATTAGTCCTAAAGGCCATACCGCTGGTAGCTAGATTTAACTGGGAAGACTTTCATGTCGCTTTGGACAAAACTTGCATCCATATAACTCAGTTATAACTTATATGTATATTCACTATATACATATATATAATTTTATGCAAACACTAATTGAAGCCATATAAGGTATACCCTTATTACGCCTCAAATTAAGGATTAATTTACTAATTTACTCAGACTACCAAACAATAAAGTAATATTACTTAACTATATTAACAATGGTAATACGTGATAATCAATACGCTATAACTAATACGTTACATTAAACATATACATTATATTTACCTGTGGAATTTCGAATCTAAACTATGTTTTGGACAATTCGCTAACAATTCTCTTATAAGGTGTTTTGAAATATTAATCTCATATAAATCTACCATTCCACATCAATTGCTACCAACATAGCCAAATTAATAGATTTGTACCAATATGGACATTAACAATTGTGTATATCAATACATTAGAATCCTTTTTTTAAGGAACCTGTCATTGTAATTAGAATTATCTATATTCAATCCAACCTTTGTATATACATTTTGAAGTGAAAAATTGAATTTCTTATTTTAAGTAGTAGAAATAGGTAGTGCAAATCACAATGATTAAATTATTGATTTACACACCATTTCTAATTCACTATCTTTTAAATCCCTTCACCACTTCCATTAAAAGAAACATGATAGGTTAAATTAACTACAGATTTTTGATTCCAACAATTTACATGATTCTAAATACTAATGCCAAAACAATTTAAATTCCCACATATACTAAGATTGATACTTACATATGAAAAATCAATAGTTTATTTTATTTTGGGTTTTGTGTTTCTAGAATTCCCAAAGGCATATATCAGATCTGAATAAGTACAACACAGATTCTAGAACAGGAAAAATGAAATTCCACTCACTGAAACTCCTAAAAGATCGGATCTAGATAAACTGCTTTAAATTCTAAAAGATCTTCAACTTTTTATCATACAACAAAGATTGTGTATTCAAACATTAGATTCCAGAATAAAGAAGATAGAGAAGGAAGTTGGAGATTGAATTTGAAATAGGAATTAGGATTTAGAATTTCTCACCTATAGTTTACTATTTCCTGAAACCCTAAGTGAATAGATTTTGACAGAGCCTCTATCTAGTTAAAAAAATTATGTGGAGAAGGGGGATTCCCTAGGTCTATTTATAGAGGTAAGAAGAAACGAGGACTGTTTGATTAGTTTAAAACAAATCGAGGTTGTTCGACTAGCTCAAATCTAAGCCGAAACAACCTTTCATGTGGACCACCTATACAAGGGCAGTCGACCACTGGCGGTCGAAAGACTCTATTATAGCGGTCCGTCGGCCCGTAACAGCCAGCGTTGTTTGCTTCTTTCCCCTTTACGTTGATTTATTTCCCAATTAATTACAATTAATTCGTCGTTACTTCTCATTTCTTCCTAACGTTACCTTCCAGCTTAAAGAAACGTTCAAACAAAATTTCAAACTTTTGAAATTTCCTCCAAGTTCAAATTTTAAATATTAATTCATTTTAAATTATTTTCAATCCAAAAACTTCAAATATTCATAACTTCTACATACGTACTCCGTTTTTAGCATATTGTATATGAAAATTCATTAAAAACACCACCATGAACGCAATGGTGTAACCTCGGAACCAAATTCTGCCATTTATAGAATTTTCATTTTAACCTTATTCCAATTCTTAGTTTCTTACTAAATTTTATGAAGTGTTACAAAAACTCTATTTAAAGACTATAAGACTAGAGACTATGAGACATAGGGATAACAGATGAGATGAGTTTGAGTTGCCTAGAACCCACTATAAAGATGTTACCTTCTAACTGTTATATGTTACTTTCTCTAAGGAGTTGAAGGGATGTCTATTTATTCACTTCCATAGAGAGAGTTAGGATATGATGTAGAGATTGCCAATTTCGATGTGTGGGGTAGTAACCTTTTACATATATTGGTTTACTTTGGTTGAATTATTTGTATTGATTTGTTGCTAGTTAACTAATTTCCTATTATTACTTATTAATTTATATCGTGTCTGTTTGAACTAGTTAATTTTTCTTGTATTACGTTATTGGTTGCTTGATTGTCTACCTTGTGTGACTACCATATGTATGTCAAGTTATATTGCTTGTTATAATTTTGATATCATGACGAGGCAGTTATCCATTGTTAACTTTTAGTGGGGTATACATTTGAGAACTAGTAAAAATTTAAGGGACATGCATAGATGATATAGCTTTCTAAGTGAAGAAAGGTTGGATATTCAGATTGACTAAGAGATGTTAAGATGTTCCTCGAAAATGGGTAATATTGATTGGAGAATTTGGTGGCTAAAGGCTTGATGTGGTTACCACCGAGGAATCAAAACGATGAGTGGGAGGTTCATTATACATTTACCAAAATAAGGGGTTTAAAAATGTATTTTGAAATATATTTTTACACAAATAATTATCACTATCCTTAAATATTTTAAACAAACAGTTATTATTTTGAAGAAATTTCTACATGTTTGAAATTTTTATAAACTTTGTTCTTCTAAAAATTATTTCACATTTATTTAAAATGATGGTGATATATATTTAGGAAGAAAAAAGATTTTGTTTTAAAGAAATATTAAAGCTTTGATATGAAAATAGAAATGTTTTGATAAATGGTTTGCTTTAAAGATGTATTGGATCTCTCCATACTAGTAGATCCCTCCTTATTATTTTAGGTTGGTCGTTCCAGCCACTAGATGTAGAAGTCACTGCTAGAGGAATTTAGGAATCATATTATTTGATATGATCTAAAGATTGGGACAAGATTGGTTATGTATATGAGGATGTTAGAATTAGATCTTTTGATGTGATTTGATGGTCAGAACAAGATAGGTTCCGATGTGAATGCATTTCAAGGGATTTTTGGTGTAGTGATAAAAAATTAGACGACCCATAATTTTTGGATAATTGAAATAGAAATATTTATTTGATTTTAAATATTTGAAAGTTAGTTTAACTTGAATTTCAAATATCACAGTTTATTTGGCAATTAAATTATTGAATTTAATTATTAGGAATTGGGTAAAATTTTTGAATCTGGATGTTTCAGGCTTGTTCAAAATATTTTAAAGGCTTAGAAAATTCATATTGATAATACTGAAGGTAATAGAACTTTTGAAATTGGATTTGAAAGTGATTGTCCAGTTTTGAATTTATATCATTTAAATCGATATTTAAAAAAATAGCCTTCCGAGGCACAGTCTCGGATTTTGATGAAACTAGTTCCATTGGATCCGTAATAGTGTGTTATTATTGGATTTCAATTTTTGTAGTATTTGAAATTGTCATGTGGCCGTATGATATATTAACGCGCTAAAATTTATATCGGAAATTTAATATTATAACTGGGTCCAAAAAGCTATCTTCTCCATACGATCGAATTAGGACTCGAAACCTTTTCAGTTGCGTTCGAAATAGGGGTATAACCTTTTATACACCTAGCGGAATGTCCCGATAGAATGTCGTGATTTTGAGTTGCGTAAATCGAGACGATTTAAATTTGAATTTAAGTTCAAAAATAAATAATATAACTGCCTTGAAAACACTATAGCAAGCATTGACACGTAGAGAAATCTAAAGCACATGTCCCCTGCCTTTTCTAGTTGCATACAAGTGTTTTCCTTTATTTTTTTAAATAAAAGAAAGTGGAAGCTGGTTCAAAACAATTTTCAAAAAATATAAAAATAAAGCTCGTTATCAATTTCAGATCGCTTTGGAAAATAATGGTGAAGCATATCTTCTTTCCCTCAGATATTTATTTCCCCTCTCCAGTTTCTTTTTAAAAAAGAGAGAATTGACTGATAAGCAAATTCATAGCATTTTTTTCCCAAATCTAATCAATCGAGGAATCGGTTCGTTCGCAAATTCAACTAAGGCATGGCCTCGTCGATGGTGGCAGTCGTTGTTGCGTGCAGGGGAGGTGGGAGGTCACGCAGCGATAGCATGGCGTCAGGTCGAGTGGCATGAGTGCTCGATGATGGCAGTAGTCGAGGCATCGTTTTTGGATTCAAACGATAGACTGTTCAAGAGGGCATCGTGCGCTTCTCGAGTTAAGAGCCGTGATGCGCGAGCATGGATGGTCGTGCAAGGCATGCCGACGTGGGCAACGAACACAAGGCGGCGATGAATTGATCGTTCGATTTTGTGAGTGCAGAGACGTCTCGAGCTAGGGTTGGAAACATCGATCAACTCAGTAAGATATTCGTTTTATTTATTCCAATTCAAATTTAGCTAAATATATATATATATATATTGGAAAATATAATCACAGAAATGTATATTAACATCAATTTTAAATTGTTGTTTGTGAAACGGTAAGTTTTAAATTTTTTGTTGATTTCAAAATAGTTTTGTTTAAAAATAGAAATAGCTGTGTGTGTATATATATATATAGTACAGTAAAGTAAATTCTTATTTGTGTTATTTACTGAAGAGAAAAATATGTACATGATTTTAAACTCGCAATTTAATTTTTAAGATAATAAATAAGGTGATTAAATCATTAGTTAATTAAATTTTAAAATGTTTGAAAGATTATATAAAAATTAGATTTTTAAATCAACTAGTTATTTATATAAGTATATAGTTTCAAAAGAAAACTAGATACAAACATTCCAAATCTACTAGTTTAATTTTAAAATAATAACGGATTTGGAGATTAAATTGTTTCAATTAACTTATTTAATTATTTTGTTGCTAAAATATTTTATTAAAAGGAAATTAGTTTAAATTTAAATTATTAGTTTAAAATAAAATCATTGGTTAATTAAATTTATCAAATGAGAATTTAGTTCGATTTATTCGAATATTAATAAAAATCATGTAATGTTTGTTACAAGGTCAAAACCGTGAAATCAAGTCGGGATTGAGGTGGACTGCAAACAAAACAAAGATGAGTTAATCTCACTCATTTGGAATACCATTTATATTTAAATAGTAAATTTTAAATTATTGGTTGAATGATTGAATTGACTGGATGTGGTATATTATATATAGTAGTATATATATTGGAGTGATCGATTTCCCGCATTATATAGCGGATGAGACCCTATGCGCCCCGCATAATAGCGGATGACCCCTCATACTGCGATATCCCACCTTAAAGCGGGATTGGTATTTTAAATTGTTGTGCTAACATCTATGGATGCAGGGAAACAGGTTGGAGGAATCCTACTGGATTCCTCAAAAACGTTGAATTTATTTTATATTCAATAATGTGGTTTATGTGATAATCTGTGATGATTATATTAATTATATTGGCAATTAAAATTATTGAATGCTATGGCTTGGTTAAATATATATATATATATATATATATATTGGTATTTGAGGGTGAAAATTATATAAGTTTGGTTTTTTAAAGGAAATAAAAAAAGGCAATAAAAAAGGCAATTTTTAAGTAAATAATTACAGAGAATTTGGATAAATTAAAGAATGAATTGGAAAAGAATAAAATTAATTTTTAAATTGTAATAAATAAATTTCGAGTATGGAAAATAAATGAATTTTTAAACAAGTGATATTATAAGAATTTATTTTAAATTCAAGGTTGAAATTTGTTTGGAAAAGATAAAGAAGAAATTTGGAAAAGTATGAAATTGGTATTTTCAGTTTAAATAAGATTTAAAATCGTAATTAAGAAGTTCAATCTGAAATTAATGGGTTTTGAAATAAATTGAGTAAGTAAAGGAACGTTTTTTTTTAAATAGAGTTAATTTGGAAATCAGTTTGAAAATTGATTAAATGTTTGAAACTATGTTTCAAAAGAAGGATGAGACTATGGAATTTATAAACTGGGTTTATAAAGTGAAATAAGATATCAGTGGATATTTGGAAGTATAAATTCACGGTGGGAATTCATAAAGGAATGGGTAATTTGTTTTAAAATAAATAGTAGTTTATTTTTAAAAGGTGTGAAAGATAAGTGTATTTCCCTGAAAAAGCCAAGTACATTTTCAAAGCAGATTTTAAGTATAAGTTCAATGTTTTAAAGTGGTTTTAAAAGAATGTTTTATAGAAATTTTATTATGTTAAATTGTTTTAGAATTTTAAAGTAAATACTTATTTAAATAAATTTTAGCAGTAATTATTTTAAAGTTTTAACTAGTAGTATGATTTAAAAGATAATTATTAAATATTTATATTTTATAAAGTAGTTTTATTTTAAAGATAGTTTGGCTAAAATTTTATTTGAAAAATTAGTATAGAATTTCATAACTTTTATTTTAAATTAGTTTTGGCTTAAGTTTTACATAAGGAATTATTTAAAAAAATTAACTAGTATTTTTAAATAAAGTGTTTTAAGTAGTTTTTATTTTAAATTTTTAAAGTATATATTATGGATAATTTAAATTATTTTAAAAATCTAAGTATTAAGAGTTGGTGAATTTCAGTGGAAATAATCAATATTTTGGAAATTTATTCCGCGAGAGAAAAGTGATTTGAAAACTGTTTTCAAAGGGTTGAAGTGTCGAAAAATAGCTTGCGAAGATATATTGAAATAAATAATTTAGAAAATTATTTAAATCTGATGATTGTTGTGAATGTTATGATAGTGAAATAACCAACTATCAATATTGTCCAATGCGCTGATCATTTCGAAGAGACTGGGATCGGGATTAATTTACCGAAAACCACTTCGATACGATTTAAATGTTTTCGTGTGGAAGATAAGAGCTTGGAGTCGAAGATGGAGTAGTGAAGTGCAAGGGCTAATCGCTACTAATCCTGAGGGTGATTCCAAAATGGATGTAGTAGGAATAGTGCCTTCGGTTCCGTTCGGACCCGGAACGGACTTGTATGGATGAATGCTTTCAGAACATCATCAGGAGGACGGTGAGCATCTAAGTGAATGTGTGCTAGAAAGGTAACACGTAGCCTCGAGCTTGTCAACCGAGAATGGCTAAAACAGGGGAGATGCAGCAAGGCTAAATGGCTAGCAACCAATTAGGGTAAGTTCATCCCTGTCTAGGGGTCCCTTTTTTTGGCTATGTGAGCAGTTGCTGATCCCAACCGAGGGATGATCTTATTCGGGCTATCCAGTAAGGGATAGTTCAGTCTTGTGTAGCAAGGGATCAAAAGTGGGTCCTCGGTACGGTGATCTAGACCACGTACTCTGACGGGCGGTACCCTAGTAGCCCTGCCATTGATGGAAATCCATTCTCCCTACATGCCTTTACGGTTTTGTTTGTAGAACCTAGTATTGCTGGAATTCAATAATGTAATAATTTCGGCTATTTGAATAAGTATTTGTATATAGACACTACTATAATATCAGAGAATTTTATAAAAAATGTTTTGGTTATCGTAAGGCAAAAATCCGGCATATTTATTTGTGGCGTGGTCTTACGAGATACGTTTGATTTCAAAAGATTTTAAATACTTTAATAATTCGATTAAGTGTGTTTTCTCACGCTGGTTTTCCAGACTAACTCGGTTATTGTTTTATTATAATGCTCGGGTCAGACTGAGTATTATAAAGACGAGCTGGATGGTGAGACGTATAACACGTATTTGATGAATATTCCGCTATGTTTGATTAACTGCATAGTCATTTTTGTGAGGACAGATTATGATAACTGTCCAGTTGTGTGTTATGAATTTTTTTGTACTCTGATGATGTAATGTATAAACAGGTATAATTCTTTTTTATTTTAAAGTTTAGTCATTTATCTGTTATATATTGTTCCGCTGCGATTATGAGATTCTGATATTTATTCTATTTCTTCTTCTACCTCCTTCTTCTTTAACTCTAATGGTTCGGATTTCCGGCATTCGATTATTCGGTATTTGATGCAGTGGACGTATTGATGTCGATTTTCAGGCGTCGAAGAAATGGGTCGTCACAGTGGTATCGGAGCTGAAGGTTAAGCAAAAACGTTGGCTCTGGTGGGGATTACTCATTAGTATAGAGTCAACGGTACTCTAGAATGAATTTGAGCATATTAATAGATATGAGTGCGTATTTGTTAGTGTATATAAAAATTGTTTTTATATTGTGTTGATTTGTCGGTTGAGTGTTTATGGATTCTGGTCGATATGTGGGACGTCATGTCATCGATAGGGATTTCTAAACTCTTAAACAAGATAATCTAACATAGTACAGTTTTTAAAAGTGGGTAAATGAAATAATTTTACCCAAATTATTTTCGTATATAAAAGAAATAATTTTCTGTAAATTATTGCAGTATATATGGTTGTTTGGTTGTTAGGGAATGATAATATTAAACTATTATCATTGTTATGTAGAAATTTAAAATAGGAATTGAAATCATAACCAAAGGTTAAAGAAATAAATTCAGATAACAAAATGGAATTTGAAATGTGAATTATAAATATGATTTATAACTGAAATGAGATAAAATTCTAGAGTATGTTGAATATTGATTAGAAGGAATTGAAAATTGAAATTTTGGGAAAAGTTTAAATTCCTTTCGGTTTGAAATGGTTTTCAAAGGTTTTAAAGGAATAATAGTGACACTATTCAGAAATATTTTTGAGTTGGATTTGAAATCTGGTGAGATTTGGAATTTAAAAATATTTGAAATATTTTTTAAAGGATTAAAGCACTGAACTCTCTTCGGTCGCTGGAAAATAATTTCGGTGATGACTGCAGCATCATCGAGGTTCATTTTCAAGTTACCAAAGGAGAAATTGCTACCAAATGTTTTAAATTGGAGTTGTTTGCAAAACTGGGTTTGGTTTTAAAATTCAAGAGCTAATTTGATACAAAAGAATTTTGGATATAATTGATTTCAAAATGATTTGAAATACGTAAGTGATTGTCGAAAACTCTGGAGTTGATTTAAAAGGTTTTGGACTGTTTAAGCAATTGTTTAAAACTCTGGAAATAAATTGGAAATGTTTATGGAATTTTAAGTGGTTTGGTGACATATTGAAATTGAAATTTGTTGGAATAGGAAAATTTAAATTAAAATAGAATTGGATAAAAGTAGGTGTGGATGAAATAGGTCAGAAAGGCAAACCAATTAAGAAAAGAAAATCAGAGGAGGTTAGTGAATGTGATGTAAATAAGTTGAAAAACTTATCGAAGCTTAAAATTTGGTTGAAACTAAATATTTGAATTGTGTTAAATAAAGGTTAATGTAAATGGGAAATTATAAGTGGACTGAGTGAAATGGTTACCTAAAAAAATTATAAGTTGGAAATAGATTATGAATGAACAATTGAATTCACATATGTTAGTATATGGAATTGAAACTGAATATTGAAATTTAAATTGAATTGGGTAAATCGGAAATTAGTCAAGTTGGACAAAATAAAACGAAGTGTTTAAATTAAAACTAGGAAGTAAATTGATTGATTTAAATGGTATGCAAATAAAATGAAATTGAATATTGGAATGATACTTGATTTAAATGGTGTAAAGTGAAGTTGAAGAATTAATTCAAAATGGACTAAAATCATAAAAGTTTGGAAATAAAAATGGTTTGAGCTAGGATGAATAGAATTCAAGCTTTATAATAAAAGGTAAATTGAATTCAGAATGGAATTGAAAATTTGAGTCAAATAAAATAATGATATGGATTAGATATGAATGAAAGATAGTTGATAAAAAAAATTCAGTATTCAGAATTTTAAGATAGACTGAATTCAATTAGAATTGAAATTGTAAATTGAATAAAAATGGATATAAAGCTTAAGTGATAAAGAGGGAATCAAAATAAGAAGTTATATAAAATATTTATAAACTTAAGAATGGATGGTCAATTCTTAAGTAAAATTTGGTATTGGGGAAACATATTCTAAGTAAATATGTGAACGAATATTTAATAAAGGTGTGTGAAATGATAAGGGTGAATAAGTGAATGGAAATCAAAATAAATGTGAATAAAAAGAGAATTGATATTGATAATAATCAATTAAGATAAATATGTAGGATGTACATATATCATTTTATTCATATAACCATTCGATCCAGAATTCGAGCATAGAATTTCGAGATAGTAATATCGATCCGAGTTGGGATTTTTCACTCGATTTTCGACGGTGAACCCTGGATATGGATTTTTGATTGATTCTGGAAATTTTCTATCATAGTGAATGGCTATGCAAGGAGAATAATGGTTTCTGATCAAGAAACCAAATATGATCCGCACTAGAGAGTCAGGTGGACGACACTAGCTCGAAGTGAAATTATGTGATCGAGTGAGCGATCAAATTTGGTATTACGTACGGATGGAATATGTGCATCGTACGGACTTGAAATGGAATATATTGAAACTTTTGTGAAGAAATGTACAAAATGATTTTAAATGTTGTAATTGGATAATATTAAGTAGGATATACAGGTGTTATATAAGAAAAGGGAATGGTGTTTTGGTCACTGAAGATAAATTGAATTGCTCGACAAAAAGGTATATTTAAATTTCTGTATGAAATTTGATGGTTTTCTGATCTAGCCACTTGGCCTTTTGTTTTCTTTTGGAAATTTGGGGGCCGTAATGGCATTTTGTAGTTCTACCGATCTAGCCGAGCAAAGGAGATGTTGGCGAAATTTTTCTAAAATTTAGGGAGCTAGAAAATTTTGATATTTTAAATTTTGAATTTGATTTATAATTTAAATGGTTGAGTAAGTAATGTTGTTTGGAAATTATGGATTGGTTTGGAAAGTTAATAAGGATGATATGTGTCTTTAATAAGAGAATGTTTTGGTTGTTGTTAAAAAACTATTTGGATTGGAAAAATAGTGAATGGGTTATCGATCACTCCTTAACTAGTAATTTCGGGGATGAAATTATTCTAAGGAGGGAGGAATGTGACGACCGGGAATTTTTGGATATTTGAAATTGAAATATTTAAATGATTTTAAATATTTGAAAGTTAGTTTAACTTGAACTTCAAATATCACTGTTTGTTTGGCAATTAAATTATTGAATTTAATTATTTGGAATTGGGTAAAATTGTTGAATCTGGATGTTTCAGGCTTGTTAAAAATATTTTTAAGGCTTATAAATTTCATATTGATAATACTGAAGGTAATAGAACTTTTAAAATTAGATTTGAAAGTGATTGTTCAGTTTCGAATTTATATCGTTTAAATCGATATCAAATAGCCTTCCGAGGCATAATCTCGGATTTCGACGAAACCTGCTCCATTAGATCCGTAATAGTGTATTATCATCGGATTTCAATTTTTGAAGTGTTTGGAGTTGTCATGTGACCGTACGATATATTAACGCGCTGAAATTTATAACGAAAATTTAATATTACAAATGGGTCCAAAAAGCTATCTTCTCCATATGATCGAATTAGGACTCGAAACCTTTTCCATTGCGTTCGAAATAGGGGTATAACCATATACACGCCTAGCGGCATGCCTCAATAGGATGTCGAGACTTTGAGTTGCGTAAATCGAGACAATTTAAATTTGAATTTAAGTTCAAAAAAAATAATATAACTGCGTTGAAAACATTATAGCAAGCTCTGACACGTAGAGAAATCTAAAGCATGTGTCCCCCTACCTTTTCAAGTTGCGTATAAGTGTTTTCCTTTCATTTTTTTTTAAATAACAGAAAGTGGAAGCTGGTTCAAAATAATTTAAAAAAAAAAACTCTTTATCAATTTCAGATCGCTTTAGAAAATAATGGCGGAGCACATCTTCTTTCCCCCAAATGTTTATTTCCCCTCTCCATTTTTTTTTTAAAAAAGAGAGAATTGACTGATAAGAAAATTCGCAGCATTCTTTTCCCAAATCTAATCAATCGAGGAATCGGTTCTTTCGCAAATTCAACTGAGGCATGGCCTCGTCGATGGTGGCAGTCGTCGTCGCGTGTAGAGGAGGTGGGAGGTCACGCAGTGATAGCATGGCGTCAGGTCGAGTGGCGTGAGTGCTCAATGATGGCAGTAGTCGAGGCATCCATTATGGATTCAGGTGATAGACTGTTCAAGAGGGGATCATGCGCTTCTCAAGTTAGGAGTTGTGATGCACGAGCATGGATGGTCGTGCAAGGCACGACAACGTTGGCAACGAACGCAAGGCGGCGGTGATTTGATCATTCGATTTTGTGAGTGCAGAGATGTATCGAGCTAGGGTTGGAAACATCGATCAACTTAGTAAGGTATTCGTTTTATTTATTTCAATTTAAACTTAGCTAAATATATATATATATATATATATTGGAAAATATAATTGCAAAAATGTATATTAACATCAATTTTAAAATTTTGTTTGTGAAACAGTAAGTTTTAAATTTTTTGTTGATTTCAAAGCAGTTTTGTTTAAAAATAGAATCAGCTATATATATATATATATATATATATATATATATAGGACAATAAAGTAAATTCTTATTTTTGTTATTTACTAAAGAGAAAAATATGTACATTATTTTAAATTCACAATTTAATTTTTAAAATGATAAATAAGGTGATTAAATCATAGTTAATTAAATTTTAAAATGTTTGAAAGATTATACAAAAATTAGATTTTTAAATCTACTAGTTATCTATATAAGTTTATAGTTTCAAAAAAATAGATACACACATTCTAAATCTACTAGTTTATTTTTAAAATAATAACGGATTTGGAGATTAAATTGTTTCAATTAACTTATTTAATTATTTAGTTGCTAATAATATTTTACTAAAAGGAAATTAGTTTAAATTTAAATTATTAGTTTAAAATAAAATCGTTGGTTAATTAAATTTATCAAATGAGAATTTAGATGTTCGATTTATTCGAATATTAATAAAAATCAAATAATGTTTGTTATAAGGTCAAAACCGTGAAATCAAGTCGGGATTGACGTGGACTGCAAACAAAACAAAGGTGAGTTAATCTCACTCGTTTGGAATACCCTTAATATTTAAATAGTAAATTTTAAATTATTGGTTGAATGATTGAATTGTCTGGATGTGGTATATTATATATTGTAATATATATATATTGGAGTGATTGATTTCCCGTATTATACAGTGAATGAGTCCCTATGCACCCCGCATAATAGCGGATGGCCCTTTATACCGTGATATCCCGCCTTGAAGCGGGATTGTTATTTTAAATTGTTGTGCTAATATCTGTGGATGCAGGGAAACATCGATCCAACTAGATTCCTTAAAAATGTTGAATTTATTTTATATTCGGTGATGTGGTTTATGTGATAATCTGTGATGATTATATTGATTATATTGGGAATTGAAATTATTGAATGCTATGGCTTGGTTAAATATATATTGGAATTTGAGAGTTAAAAATATATAAGTTGGGATTTTTAAAGCAAATAAAAGGCAAATTTTAAGTAAATAATTATAAAGAATTTGGATAAATTAAAGAATGAATTGGTAAAGAAGAAAAGTTGATTTTTAAATGCTAATAAACAAATTTCGAGTATGGGAAATAAATGAATTTTTAAACTTAAGTGATATTATAAGAATTTATTTTAAATTCAAGGTTGAAATTTGTTTGGAAAAGATAAAGAAGAAATTTGGAAAAGTATGAAATTGGTATTTTCGGTATAAATAAGATTTAAAATCATGATTAAGAAGTTAAATATGTAATGAATGGGTTTTGAAATAAATTGAGTAAGAAAAGAAATGTATTTTTAAAATAGAGTAAATTTGGAAATCGATTTGAAAATTGATTAAATGTTTGAAACTGTGTTTTAAAAGAAAGATGAGACTATAGAATTCATAAACTGGGTTTATAAAGTGAAATAAGATATCAGTGGATATTTGGAAGTATAAATTCATGGTGGGAATTTATAAAGGAATGGGTAATTCGTTTTAAAAATAAATAGTGGTTTTTTTAAAAGGTATGAAAGAAAAGTGTATTTCCTTGAAAAAGCCAAGTACGTTATCAAAGAAAATTTTTAGGTATAAGTTAAAAGTTTTAAAGTGGTTTTAAAAGAATGTTTTAGAGAAATTTTATTATGTTAAATTGTTTTAGAATTTTAAAGTAAATAATTATTTAAATAAATTTTTGCAGTAATTTTTTTAAAGTTTTAACTTGTAGTATGATTTCAAAGATAATTATTAAATATTTATATTTTATAAAGTAGTTTTATTTTTAAAGGTAGTTTGGCTAAAGTTTTATTTGAAAAATTAGTATGGAGTTAAATTAGTGTTGGCTTAAGTTTTACATGAATTGTTTTAACATTTTATGACTAGTGTTTTTAAATAAAGTGTTTTGAGTAGTTTTTCATTTAAATGTTTTAAATTATATATTTTGGATAAAGTGATTCAAATTGTTTTAAAATCTGAGTATTAAGACTTGGCGAATTTCAGTGGAAATAATCAATATTTTGGAAATTTATTCCGAGAGAGAAAAGTGATTTGAAAACTGTTTTCAAAGGGTTGAAGTGTAGAAAAATAGCTTGCGAAGATATATTGAAATAAATAATTTGGAAAATTATTTAAATCTGATGATTGTTGTGAATGTTATGATAGTTAAATAACCGATTATCAATATTGGCCAATGCGCTGATTGTTTCGAAGTGACCGAGATCGGGATTAATTTCCCGAAAACCACTTCGATCCAGTTTGAACGTTTTTGTGTAGAAGACAAGAGCTTGGAGTCGAAGATGGAGTAGTGAAGTGCAAGGGCTAATTGCTACTAATCCTTATGGTGATTCCAAAATGGATATAGTAGGAATAGTGCCTTCGGTTCCATTCGGACCCGGAACGGACTTGTATGGATGAATGCTTTCAGAACATCGTCAGGAGGACGGTGAGCATTCTAAGTGAATGTGTGATAAAAAGAACGCATAGCCTCGAGCCTCATCAACCGGGAATGGCTAAAACATGGGAGATGCAGCAAGACTAAGTGGCTAGCAACCAATTAGGGTAATGTCATCCTTATCTAGAGGTCCCTTTTTTTCGGCTGTATGGGCGGTTGCTGATCCCAACCACGGGGTAATCTTATTCGGGCTATCCAGTAAGGGGTAGTCCGGTCTTGTGTAGCAGGGGATCAAAGGTGGGTCCTCGGTGCGGTGATCTAGACCACGTAATCCGACGGGCGGTACCCCAATAGCCCTACCATTGATGAAAATCCATTCTTCCTACGTGCCTTTACGGTTTTGTTTGTAGAACCTAGTATTGTTGGAATTTAATAATGTAACAATTTCGGCTATTTGAATAAGTATTTGTATATAGACACTACTATAATATCAGAGGATTTTATAAGAAACTTTTTGGTTATCGTAAGGTAAAAAACCGACATGTTTATTTGTGGCATGGTCTTATGGGATACGTTTGATTTCAAAAGATTTTAAAAACTTTAATAATCCGATTGAGTGTGTTTTCTCACGCTGGTTTTCTACTGACTTGGGTATTATTTTATTATAATGCTGGGGCCAGACCGAGTATTGTAGATACAAGAAAGGATGCTGTAGAGCTCAGGAGACGAGCTGGACGGCGAGATGTATCACACGTGTTTGATGAATATTCCGCTCTTTTTGATTAAATGCATAGTCAGTTTTGTAAGGACGGGTTATGATAACTGTCCAGTTGTATGTTATGAATTTTGTTGTACTTTGATGATGCAATGTATAAACAGATATAATTCTTTTTGGTTTTAAAGATTAGTCATTTATCTATTATATATTGTTCCACTGCAATTGTGACTTTCTGATATTTATTCTATTTCTTCTTCTCCTTCTTCTTCTTTAACCCTAATGGTTCGATTTTCCAGCATTCGATTGTTCGGCATTTGATACAGTGTACGTATTAATGTCAATTTTTGGGCTTCGAAGAATTGGGTCGTTACAAAAAAAGTTCGGAACTTTGATGACTCGATGTTGTGGGTTATTGGGCTGGTCTAAAAAGACAAGTTTAACGAGGACAACTTGCGGATTAGGGCGTATGATGTGTTCTATTAGATGTGTGCTAAGGGAGTGTTGATAACTCGAAGGTTTCGATGTGTGCTAGGAAAGAAGGGGTTAGTGAGGATGCTCACCTGAGAAATACGATGTGACTCTAAATCTTATGATGGTGATCTGTCCTGGAATCATACGATGTGAGTCTAGTACCATGGCCTTATGATATGGTATGGATCCATGCATGAGGGAAAACAAGGTGTTGATGTGTTTCTAGCTATTCGACATAACCATATGAGTTATCATATATCTTGAAGTACAATAATCGTACCATGTTGAGTATTCATTGACTTACGATGGTGGTCATTTGGTATGAGACATTATGATCATGGTTTGAGAATCGAGGATGGTTGTAGTTGTAATAGGAGTTGATGACCTATTCGCGACTGCATATCTATTGATTAGAAACCACCGAATTTAATCGTTACAAAAACTAAAAGTGCACTGTTATACGAGAATGTGTCAATCCACGGAGAAAGCAAAAACTCCAATATTACTCAATCAAATTAGCCCAAGGTTTTGAAATTGTTTAAACTAAGAAAATTGTATAAAAATAAATAAAGCAAATGTGAATAAAACTATGGGATTAAGGAGCAATTTATAGGTAAATTCACTTTTAATCATTCATATAAATCAAACAAAAAATGTATCCATAGCCTGTCATTTATATTTTAAGGAAAAATGAATTATGTGTTTATTATAAGCATGCCTTATTTGTGTTATTAACTAGGACAACTTAAACCATCAAATTCTAACACACTATCCAAACCTACTTCTAAAATCGTATGAAAATGATTGTGAAATTAAAAATAAAATCTATTTTAAGCATGATCTATTTACTATGAACTAATAACATAGATTATCAAATTTTGATTTTAGTTTGATTTCTATTATCAAAATCACTTAAGCAAATGATCAAATAGTTATTGTTTATAATGGATTAAGCATAGCCTATTTGAGTTTTCAACATAGGCTATCAAATTCACTAAAAAGGAAACTTAAACTACCATCATTCCTAATTTTCATTAAGCACAAAACAAGAGACTATAAATGCATCCATTTTATATTGATTTAGTGTGATTCGTGAGAGTTTCATTACCACTAAATTGAAGTGCATTTTTGCTTCTCATAATTGAATTCATGTCAACACAAAATGATTTAAACATAAAAAGCAAGGAAAATGATAGCTAATTAGAAGAAAATAGAGTTAATTACTCAACTAAACTAATTGCATGAAACAAAACTAACTAATAACATGAAATAAGGAAGCATAAACTAAATAAAAGAGCATGAAATAAAATAGCGATAAAAGAAAGCATGAAACGAAAGTTCTTGAAGGTAAAGAACAAGACAAATATGACATTAAAGAGATATTTTATTTAACATTGATTTTGTGCTACAATTTTGCATAAAAGTGAAGAGGTTCATTATATCAAACATAAGGGGTATTTATACATGCCTAAAACCATAATTCTATTTTTTAGGAAGCTACCTAAAATACCCTTGATTTTGTATAACTTCCAAGTAATTGTTAGGGAGTTAATTAATCCCCACTAACATGTGTTTTTGCCTTCAAATCTTCATTAGCATGTGCATGTGCTTTTAATTATGGTATGTTAGTTAGTGGGTAGGGGGATACTCCATGTCTCGTGAATTCAATTATTTTCTTTATTCTTTTTCTTTCAACATATGTGCATGCAAACATCCATGAAGACTGTTCATATTTTCTTTCGATTTCTTACAAATTAAAATTAAAATATGCAAATAAATATTCTCAAAATTAATTCATAAGTGAAATTACCATTTTGTCCCCAAATGAAGATGAATGAATGATGTTTTGAAAATATTTTAGATTTTGGTTAAAACATGTAAAATACTCTAATATGCTCATTTATTTTAATAAAAGAAGATTAATTATGAGAGTACTTTTACATGCACGTCAATACCCCCACACTTATCTTTTTATTCGTCCTCGAATAAAATAAAACTAAGATAAATCCATTTTTGTAGGAAACACGATGCATTGAGCATATGCAACAAGCCATTAAACCTCTAGATGTCCCTAGTAGGATGGGTGTTGTCTCATGAAAGTTTCCAGCGGATACTACCTACAAAATCCGAATGCGATATGCAAATTCTAACGCGATTGCATGATGCAAGCTTTCAAAAATATTTACAAATAAAGAACTTACTTTTAAACTGAAATGAGTAAATTGGATATAAGT
Organism: Allium cepa; assembly: GCA_030765085.1. Lineage (NCBI taxonomy): Eukaryota > Viridiplantae > Streptophyta > Magnoliopsida > Asparagales > Amaryllidaceae > Allium > Allium cepa. The sequence continues at coordinate 80,514,418 of CM060946.1, forward strand.
TTTGGTTATTATCAAGAAATTTTAGACTTTATACTCATCAAATATTCCAATAAAAATTAAGTATTCGTCACAATTGAACTCTAGTTAGGCTAGTTGTATCCGTTGATAACATAATGCAACTATGAAATGAATCCTTTAATTGATTATCAAAGTTTTAGAGCATGACATTTTTATTTCTTTTGAATAACAAGTCATATTAATTAAGTGAAGATATTGCTTGGGTTTCAATTGCTTGCTCTCTTCATTTTGAAAAATATTAACATTATTATTTACATACCAAACTCAGATATACCGAGGCTAGATATACTGATCATGCATTGCCTTTTGAGTTTCAATGAGAAGAGTACAGAGTGCGGCGAGTGTACACACTTTCATATGAACACATGACTCTAGGTGTTTATTATTTAATGTACGTAACTCAAGTATACTGAGGCCAGATATACCGACCATGCACTGCCTTTTGGGCTTACGTGAGAAGGATACAAAGCCTGGCGAGTCTACATACTTACATGTGAACACATGACTCTAGGTGTTTCTTATTTTTATGAATTATTTTTTTTCTTATGTTTTTTTAAAAGAGAGAGTTATGCAAAATCATCTAATCACCACTTAACTTAGAAGATAAAAAATGTTATCGCCTTTACTTTAAATCAACCACTCTTTTAAACAAAGATTACAATTAGGATATACTTCATAATTATCACATATGAACCTTTCGATATACTAGTTACACCATAGTTACTTGTAATCAAAATTTTCTTTATGTTTTGTTCAAACAAGTAATTTTTCAAAAATTTTGTTTAATAACCAAAACGTATATTTAACATATCGTGTTTTAAAAGTAAATTAATACGATAAAAAAATCAAATTTTTTTGGGTTTTTTATGAAGAAAATGCCAAAAATAAACCATGAAAAATCAAAATAAACAAGAGAACCCCCAATTTAATTTTAACCGTGTCTCCATAGTCAATGCATGATATAATTAGTGTAACACAGAAAAATATGTACAAATTTACAGGAGACGGTTAAAATTTCTTACTAGGCGTAGTGTGGCTCATGAAGAATCATGAGCTCCTCTTCTCAATCACTCGCCAACTCCAAGTAAGGTTTTAAATGATGACCGCTAAGTTTGAAAATTGATCCATCCCTAGGGTTTTCTATTTCTATAGCACTATGAGGACAGTATGTACTCCTTAACTTGGCGAAAATGTTTTTTTAGAATTGGCTTGTCATGAAAAACTTTTGTTATTTCATTGTAAATTTTCTCATTTTCATATGTTTCGTTCCTAATCTCTTCTAATTCGTTGATTTGTAATTTTCTTTTTCGTCGGCTTTTGCAAGATCAAAGTTTATGTTCCTGATCGCGCAGAACGATTTATATTAAATTCGACAGGTAAATGGCACGCTTAACCATGTACTAACCTAAAAGGAGACATATCTAGATTTGTTTTATACGCAGTTCTATAAGCCCAAAGCGCATCTGTCAATTTTTGTGACCAATCTTTTTGATTTTTTATTTACAGTTTTCTCCAAAAATTTCTTGATTTGACGATTTGAAACTTCAACTTGACCACAAATTTGCGAATGATAAGGAGTGGATAACTTATGGGTTATTGAATATTTCTTCATTAGAGTTTTTAATGATCGCTTATAGAAATGGGTTCCATTATCGCTTATTATTGTGCGAGGTGCTCCAAACCTTGAAAATATGCTTTATTTTATGAGTTTCATAGCAACTTTGTGGTCATTTGTTTTACATGGAATGGATTCAAACCATTTACAGACGTTATCAACAGCAAGAAGAATGTATATATTTTCGAAAGAATCTGGAAACGGTCCCACGGAGTCACTATCCCAAACATCAATGATTTTGATCGTAAGAATAGGGTTCAAAGGCATAATGTTTCGTTGAGAGATTTTCTTAACATTTGGCAGCGATCAGAAGTTTTATAGAACTCGAATGCATCTTTGAAAAGTGTAGGCCAATAAAAACCACATTGGAACACCTTTTTTGCTGTTTTGTTTGGACGAAACAACCACCACAAGCTTGGTCATGATAAAACGAATGGACATTTTTATTTTTTCAATTTGGGATGCAACGTCGAATGATTTAGTCGGAACAACACTTAAAAAAGTATGGATAGTCCCAATAGAAACCTTTCACTTAGGAAAGAAATTTGTGTTTATCTTGTTTCGACCAAAAATGAAGGAGTTTCCTTAGTGACTAAATAGTTCACTATATCGGCATACCATGGATCAACAGAAATAGAAAGGAGTTGTTCATCGAGAAAATTCTTGTTGATCTGTAAAGAAGATGATCCATTTGGAAGACAAGATAGATGACCAGCAATGACGTTGTCGAATCTTTTTTTGTATTAATCGTAAAGTCAAATTCTTGGAGTAAAAGGTCTTTTTAGTGAAAAGGTACCTAATAGCGAAGTGATCAGTGTAAATTGTACTGTGTGAACCAATCAAATATGGTCGAAACTTGTCGAGCATAAAGACTACTGCTAGAAGTTCTTTTTCACTGGTCGTATAATCAAGTTGAGCATCATTAAGATCCATACTAGAGTAGTAGATGACATGAAGAATTTTGTTGAGGCGTTGTTCTATGATAGCACCAACTGCAAAGTTAGAAGTGTCACACGTTATTCTGAAAGGAAGATCCCAATTGGGGGAGAAAATAGTAAAAAAGGAAATGAGTTCATCTTTGAGAGGTTCGAAAGAAAAAACACGGTCAGAATTAAAGTCAAATGGAACGAGTTTTCTAAGAAAAGTCATCAGAGGTCGAGCAAATTTACTAAATTCTTTCACAAAGCATCGACAAAAACTACCATGTCCTGGAAATAAACGAATGTTCTTGACAGATTTGGGAGTGGGTAGATTTTCAATTACATCAACTTTCATTTTATCTACCTCAATACCTTTGTTTGAAATAGCATGCCCAAGTACAATGCCAAGTTTGACCATAAAATGACATTTTTTCCAATTTAACGTTAAGTGTTTGTCCTTGCATCGATTTAGAGCCATCTCGAGATGGGGAAAGCGCTTGGAAAAAAAATTCCAAAGAGTCTATAAATACTTCAAAAAAGCGTCTGATCTTGTCGGAAAAGATGCTGACCATGCATATTTGGAAAGTAGCAAGAGCATTGCAAAGGCCAAATGGCATGATTCGCAAAGGTGCCAAAGGGACATATGAAATTCGTTTTCTCTTGAACTTCAGGAGTGATTCGAGTTTGGTTATAAGCAGAATAACCATTAAGAAAGCAATAGAATTTGTGGTCGGCTAATCGTTCATGCATTTGGTCAATGAAAGGAAGAGGAAGGTGATCTTTATGTGTTACAGCATTTAATTTTGGATAATCAATGCAAACACGCCAACCCGTTTGAGTACGAGTTGGAATGAGTTCATTAGCGTTGTTCGTGACAACGGTAAGTCTTAGGCACAACATGAATTGGGCTAACCCACAAACTATCAGAGATGGATTATATGGTTCTGTTATTGAGGAATTTAAGAATGTCATCTCGAACCGCATCCTTCATTTTTGGGTTAAACCTTTGTTGCATGTCATGAACAGGCTTGGCTTCTTCAATTAAGTAGATGCGATATTAAACAAGAGCGATACTAATTACCTTAATATCGGTAATCAACCATCCAAATGCCTCTTTGTTTTTCGAAAAAACTGAAAGAAGGGAAGCTTCTTGATCAAGAGAAAGATTAAAAGAGATCAGGAAAGGAAACATTTTGTTGTCACCTAAGTATGCGTACTTAAGGTGATCAGGAAGAGGTTTGAGTTCCAACCTAGGAGGTTGCTTAGTCAAAGATTTCAGTTCAAGGTCTGACTCAACCATGAGGGGTTTAAACGGAAGTGCATTTTCAATCTCGTTAGGCTCATCTTGAATTATTTATTCATATTCGGTCTCACATTCGTTGTTAAGATCAACTGTTTCATTGTCAAAATTTTCTTGAATGGAGGTAGCTTCCAACATTTGGTCAAGTGGTACATTTGATTAATTTTTGAGATTGAAGATGTTAAGGTCCAAAGTCATGTTACCAAAAGAAATTTTCATCGAACCACTTTAACAATTGATTAACAATCGAACCATGTTACCAAAAAGGTCGTCCCAAAATCAATGAAATTTGACCCATCAGATTATTCACAAGTTGTATCTCTAGGATGATGAAATCGATGAAGAATATGAATTAACTGATTTATATGGGTATATCCTCAATTTCTCCCATGGGTTTCTTTATCGAACGATCGGCAAATTGAAGAGTTACTTTTGTCAGTTTTAGTTCACCTAATCCAAGTAGCTGGTAAACTGAATAAGGAATCAAATTGACACTCGCACTTAATTATAATAAGCATTTATTAATCATTTTATCTCCTTTCATGCACAAGATCGTCGGACATCCAGGTCTTTGTACTTTATGGGAATTGATTAGGATAAAACTTCGCTAAGACCGGCAGCTAAGGAAACTTTATTGGGTACATGAGTATGTTGTTTTTGACTACACAAGTCCATTAGAAACATAGTGTAAGTTGGGACTTACTGAACAATATTAAGGAGAGGTATGTCCACTTTGACTTGTTTGAAAATTTCCAACATCTTTTCCATTTAATCGGAATGTTCCTTAAGTCGAAGTCGATGTGGAAATGGAATTCAATACTTAGTAGGTCGGTCTACTTGAGAAGAAGAAGAATTTAGATTGGAATTTAATTCGATATTTAACTCAATGTTTTGTTCTGAATCGCTTATCGTTTTCAAAATGTCAAGAGGAGCTTTTGGTAAATTGTTTGGATTGACAACTTGGTTATTGATTAGTTTACCGGAACAAAAAGTTGTGTTAGCATTCATTCGGCTCACATTGCTATCTTGAACGACACGAGCTTGATTTGAGTTCGTGTTTTGATTTCTAGGGTTCGAAACTGGCTGACTAGGGAACGTGCCTCGTTCACGTTCACTCACATATGTAGCTAATGGACTTATTTGCATTTCAAGTTTAGCAATTGATTGACTCATATTTTGATGTATGAGGTCAACAAATTTTGCGAATTGCTATTTGATTGGAGGTTTTGAGTGATCGCTTTAGCCAAAGTTTCAAGAATTTTCTCAAGTGAAGTCATTCGTTTATCATCTTGGGGATCGAAAGATTGTTGTGGTTGATTTTGAGATGGAGCCGTAAAATTTTGTTGAAAGTGGTTAGGCTTAAAAGGAGTATTTGAAGCATTATTCGAAAATGCTTGAAAACTAGAACGAACCAAATTCGTGTTAGAGTAATTTCGGTTCCATGCAAAGTTAGGATGATTTCTCCAACTAGGGTTATACGTTGGAGAAAATGGATCATTTTTAACCTTGTTAAAAGTATTGAGTTGTTCTAACAAATGAGGACACTGATCGGCGATGTGATTTGGATCGTTACATTTATAACACAATGGGTAGAAATCTTGGTAATTTGATTTGATGAGAAAACATTGTCGAATTTATTGACCATCGCACCGATTTTCGCTTCTAAAGTCAACGATTATCCTATCGAATGTGCGCTCGATTGTGAATAAACAGATTTCTTGTTAGAATGTTCCCATTGGGATGATTTTTCGGCCAAGTTTTCAAGGAATATCCAAGCATCGTCGTGATGTTGGGCGATAAAAGTACCTTGGTACATTGATTCAAGCATGATTCGTGAACTATTTTCAAGTCCATCAAATAAGATTTTGCAAAGAGTCCATTTTTCAAAATTGTGGTGTGGACATTTTATCGAAAGCTCTTTAAATCTTTCAAAGTATTTTTTAAAAAAGTTCACCCATTAATTAATGAAAATTCACAATTTCGTTTCGTATTTTGGTCGTTTTTTCCAAGGGGTAGAATTTTTTAGGAAAACTTTACAAATTCGTCCCAAGTTTTGATCGAGTTTCATCGCAAGCTATACAACCAGTTTTCAGCATAATCAGTAAGGGCGAATGGAATTAACCTAAGTTTGATTCCATTATCACATAATTTTTGGAGTTTAATGGTTGCACAGACTTGTTCGAATTTTGTTAAGAAGATGTGTAACAACGTGCATATTTTACGATTTATATATTTAAATATTTTATTTAAATATAGCATCGCTAGTCAAATTAAAGTCTGAAATGCTACTTTTTGTAGACAGTCGAACTAGGACTCGAGACCACTTCCATTGAGTTCAAAATGGCGTTTACAACCTTTTTAAGTATAAACATCGATATGTTTGGAGTTGAGTGGAATTTTGCAATTTTTCTATTGGTCTTTTGGTTTCGGGTTTCAGCCCAATAACCCAACATAATACCCTAACTCCACCCCCTTTCCTCTTCATTCATTCTATTTTTCCTAACACTTCAAGTTAAAGTAAAAATGGGGGAAGAGAAAAGAAATCAAAATTCCTAAACCCTAGTTTTGTTAGGAAATTCAAATTCAACTCCAAAATCAAAGAGAAGCTTAGGTAAATATCATCTTCTTCTTCTCCACCTCAATCTCTCTCTAATTTTCAGAAATTCCTAAACCCTAACTTAGGAAATATTTGCATTGATCATAGATTGGAGCTTCTAGAGTTGAAATTGAAGAGTGGTTGATCTTTCCTTTGTTTTAGAGCTTCTCATTTGTTGTGTTTGGGGTTTAAAGGTGAGTTTTTGAACTCACATCTACATCTAGAACTTTCATTGTTGTTAGGTATGAATTACTAACATTTATTCATTCATTTTCTTTTGATTTGAATTGCTTTGGTGAACTTTTCAATTTTGGTGTTGTGAAGTCAAAATCTTTAAAGATCCTATCTTGAATATTTGAACATGTTATTTGTGGTGTATTGAAGAGCCTGTAGTGCTGGGTTGTTGATTGACGGTTAATTCTTGGACTTATTCAATTGAAATCTTATGACAATTTTCGAGTGGAAATCTACAATCCGTTCGTAAATATTTAAGTTAAGCCAGTGGTTATGAGATATGAAGCTAAACTCATTTATTTACTAGCTGATCATCTTGTGATTTAGACTAACGATGTGCGATGTCTCTTTGTTCGTATGGGGGACTAAACCCCGTTTGTGGAGTTTCGGCTCAAAATTGGTGGGGTAGCAACCCATGGTCTTCGGGCCGTTTATGGAGCCTCGGCTCAAAATTGATGGTTAGCGACCACGGAATAGTGTTCCATTTTTTATGCATGTGTTGATGAGTTTTCATGCTCCCATTTGTGGCCTCCCCCTTTGTGATTTCAAGATTTCTAATCGATGTTTTCTAGAATTTGTGTTTCACCAATTTTAGTGATTTACATCGATAAGTTTTATCAATATTTGTGGTTTGGTGAATATGTTAAAGAATATGACATTCTTTTTGGTGTTTGAGAATATTCGAAATATTGTATGATTTTTGTTGTTATCTAATATATACTTGTCACGGTATGGAATTATTGTTATTATACATTTTTGTCATATCTCTTATTCTATCTCATTTTATATGATATTTATAGCTAGAATGATCTATTTATTATTTTCTTCTTAAATAATACTCGGGTCAGACCGAGGTAATTCACGTGCTTCCATTTGACTTCTTAGCTTGGACTAGCTTTTGACTTTTAGCTAACTACTTAGCTAAGTAGTTTTTACTTTTATACATTCGAGATAGAGACTCCTTGATGTATACATATTCTTTTGTCTAGCACTTGTATCTATTCTTTTGTGGTGTAGTGGATCTTATATGACCATTACTTTGATGTACACTTTTATGTGATTTATTCATATCTGTTTCCGCCTAAGTGATATGAATATCTATGACTGATTTGTGTTATATTGATTTTATATTTATTTTCGAAGACCTCATAGCCACTATGTAGTAGCTTTGAGTTTGTATTTGATATGTCAGATTTCCTCTTGAAACGAAATATATGTAATACTATCTGACATATCGGTACTCGCACAAAGCAATTACACGGATGGTCGGTCCTCAACAGCCTTATTCTTCGTGCTAGTCGATGGAATTACCTCGTAGAGTCCTTGGCTAGTGCGAGTATAGAGGTGGGGCATTATAGCTTGGTATCAGAGCCAAACTTCAAAACAATATAGAATATTATAACAAGGATCATCGTCCTAAGTCTTTCTTAGGAATTGTGCCTTAGGATTTAATCAAGTCATTGGACCCGTTTTATTCTATTTTCTTTTATGATGCCTTGTTTTATCATTCAAGTTTTTTGATATTCATTATGAGAATAACCTTTTTCCTCTTCTTTCTTTCTTAAAGAAGAGAAATGGTTAGACCAGGCCGTTCCAGCGTCGGTCAATCCAGTGCTACTCCTCAGGATGGAGTACTTATGTCTGTCCAATAGCTCATAGATCTCGTAAAGAATGCTCAAGATGTCGAACCCATTCCAGAGCCTACTCACCCTAAATCTGGGTTTGCACGCTTGTGCAGTAATTATACCAATTTGGATGGAAAGCCATTCAAGGGTTTCGAAAGCATTATAGAAGTCCAAGCTTGGCTTAGAACATGCGATCGCATTTTTCTCGCATGAATCTTTTAGATCTACATCGAGTCCAAGTGGCTTCTAGTATGCTCCAAGAGAGAGCATTAGATTGGAGTTAAAGTTTGTGCCGGAGACTGAAAAAATAACTTTAGCTCGTCGCTTTATTGACCTTGTTCAAGGTGAATTTTCTGTGACGGATTACGTCGCATCTTTTGAATCCCTCTCTAAATATGGGGTCGAGTATATTAACACCCCATTGAAGAAAAATCAAAGGTTTATTTATGGGTTAAATAAGAACCTCAAAAAGCCATTACTTCTGAAATTAGAAGTTTCTTTGGATCAGCTTGTTGATATCGCTCTTCGACTTGAAGAGGCCGATAAAGAAAGTGATGTTGAAGTTGTGGGTGCCAAACAGAACTACAACAACAAATAAAGAGGCATGTTAAGTTCAACCCTAATCCTAACAAGAAAGGGAAGCAAAGCAACTTCAGTAGCAAAGACTCCTACTTCTAGTCGTGGAGAGTGCTACAATTGTGATTCTAAGGACCATCATGCAAATAAGTGTCCGAAGCCCCTTACTTGTCGCTATTGCAAAAGTTTGGGTCACTATATATCTTCATGTCCCAAACCTCAAAGCAAGAAAGAGGGAAAACTAAATGTTGTGCAAGCGCCTAGTAACACTTCTCTTGGTTAAGATATTTCTCATTCTATCCTTGATGGCATTATTATGTTTCGTGATCATCCTATTCGAGTTCTTTTTGATATGGGTGCATCTCGCTTTTTATGTCAAAAGAACTTGTTGATACTTTGTCTTTAAGTATTATGTGCTTGATGACTTCATTGAAAATTGCGAATCCGGTTGGTGGACCCACAACACTCAGTTTGCTTTGTAAAGATGTCGAGATTATTTTATGTGATTTTGCTTTCCGAGCCGATTTGCATGTTATGCGTTACTTAGGTTTCGAAATGATTTTGGAAATGGATTGGCTTAATCGTTATGAAGCCCACATCCTATGTCCTAAGAGGACTATTCATATTTGACATCCTCAATCTGTTAAGCAGATTTCTATTGTTTTTAAAGATTCAGATTCCAATTTAGTGGCGTCCTTATATTCTCTAAATCCTCATAATGACAATAATGATGATGAGGACGATGTTATTTCCCTCATTCACGTTGTTCATGAATTTCCCGATATATTTGAGCCTGTTTTAGGATTACCACATAAGCAAGCAATCGAGTTTAGAACTAATCTAATTCCTGGAGCTCTACCTATCACTCGTCCTCCTTATCGTATGTCCAATCAAGAAAATGAGGAGATGCGTAAGCAATTATCCGAATTGGAAGCGAAGCAGTTTATTCGTTATATTTCCTCTCCTTGGGAAGCTTCAGCTACTTTTGTGAAGAAATCTGACGGTACACTTAGGCTTTACGTTGACTACCGCAAGCTTAATTATCTCACCATCAAGAATAAATATCCCTTACCTCGGATTGATGATCGGTTCGATCAACTTAGCGGTGCTAGAGTCTTTTAACAGTTAGACTTAGCAACCGATTTTCATCAGCTTCATATTGTAGAGGATAGCATTCCTTTGACATCGTTCCATACTCGTTATGGATCTTATGAATGGCTTGTTATGCCATTTGGTTTAACGAATGCTCCAGCTTATTTTGTTGACCTTATGAATCGAGTTTTCAAAGACTTCCTCAATCGATTTGTTCTCATCCTTATAGATGATATTCTTGTTTATTCTAAAAGCAAGGAAGAGCATGAAAAACATCTTCGTATTGTGTTGGAAACTCTTAGGAGCAATCAATTAAAAGCAAAAATTTCTAAGTGCCATTTTTGGCAATCCCGTGTCAAACTTTTAGGACATATCATTTTTGAATCCATAATTTTCGTGGATCCTTCAAAGATTAAAGTGATTCAAAATTGAAAGAGACTAGAGAGTGTAACGGAAATTCGTAGCTTTCTTGGATTGGTGCGTTATTACCGTCGTTTCATAAAGGACCTTTCTAAAAATTTCTGTACCTCTTACTAGTTTGACAAAGAAGGGAGTTAAGTTCATTTGGTCAAACAAATGTGAAGGTTCTTTTCAGAAATTAAAAGAACTCCTTACCGATGCTCCTATTCTTGTAATTCTCGAAGGGAACCAAGACTTTACTTTTTATACCGATGTTAGCCATGTTGGTTTGGGTGTCGTTCTCGTGCAAAGGGAATGTGTTATTGCTTATGCTTCAAGGAAATTAAAGCCTACCGAGACTAGATATGCTACTCATGATTTAGAGCTCGCGACTATTATTTTTGCCCTTAGAATTTGACGTCATTATCTTTTGCGAGAGAAATTTGTTCTCTATATACATCATAAATCTTTGAAGTATTTATTTTCTCAAAACAAACTTAATTTGCGTCAACAACGTTGGATTGAGTTCCTTGCATCTTATGATCTTGATATTCTTTATACTCTTGGAAAGGGAAATCGTGTTGCCAATGCCCTTAGTCGTATGCAACAAGCGGTTGTTTCTATGATGATATCCGAATAGAATGATCTTGAGACTTTGTCTACTTGTGAGATTCGAGATCGTGAATCCAATTCATGTTCATCTCTTGTTTTATGTAGCCTTAAGGCTCATCCATCTCTGCATTCTTGATGCTCAAAAGCATGATCTCGAATTGGCATATCTTAGCCAAAGTTGTCGGGATAGTAATATTAATGGTTTGAAAGACTTTGAAATCGATGCTCGTGACGGCATTCGACAATTTGGTAAACTTATCGTGCCAAATATTAGTGATCTTCGTAAAGACATTTTAGAAGATTCTCATCGTTCTAAATTTACCATTCATCCCAGTAGTAGTAAAATGTACACGAATATGAAGCGAATTTATTATTGGGATGGAATGAAATCCGATGTTGCTAACTTCATTAAGCGTTGCATGACTTGCCAACTTATAAAGGCCGAGCATCAAAGGCCCGGTGGGTTATTGCAACCTTTAGACATTCCTGTTTGGAAGTGGAATCAAGTCTCCATGGACTTTGTTGACGGTCTTCCCCGTTCTCGTTCGGCTCATGACAGTTTACGGGTAATTATTGGTAGACTTACAAAATCCGCCCATTTTATCCTGTTCGGTCCAATCTGACCGTACCTCTTTTGGCCAAACTCTATGTCAAAGAAATTGTTAAATTGCATGGAGTTCCTACTTCTATTATTAGCGATCGCGGTCCATTATTTATTAGTGGATTTTGGAAGAGTCTTCAAAAAGCTATGGGAACGAAGCTTAATCTTAGCACCGCTTATCATCCTCGGTCAGAAGGACAAACCGAGCGTGTGAATCAAACTCTTGAAGATCTTCTTCGTGCATGTGTTCTTGATTTTGGTGAAAGTTGGGAAGATCATATTTCTCTTGTTGAGTTTTCTTACAATAATAGCTTCCAATCTAGTATTAGTATGGCCCCTTTCAAGGCACTCTACGGAAGGCCATGTCGATCTCCTTCTTGTTGGCTTTAGGCCGGTGAGAAGCTGGTTTTAGGTCCAGATTTTATTCGTGATTCCACAGAAAAGATTAACCTTATTCGTCATAGGATGAAAGAAGCTTAGAGTAGACAAAAATCCCATGCCGATAACCAAAAAGGAAACTAGAATTTTATGTGGGAGATTTGGTGTTCATTCATGTTTCACCTATGAAGGGTGTTGTGCGTTTCAGTCGATCGGGAAAATTATCACCTCGATATATTGGCCCATTTTCTATCACCGAACGCATTGGTTTTGTGGCTTATCACCTTTTATTACCGGCTTAATCTTCTACTATTCATGACATTTTCCACGTCTCTCAACTACAGAAATGCCTTAGAGATTCCGATTCTATTCTTGAGCCTGGTGTTATTGAAGAAATTGAAGTTTCGTCGAATTTGACTGATGAGAAACATCTTATTCGTATTATTGCTATAGAGGTTAAACGCCATCGTAATAAAGATGTTCTACTTGTGAAGTTTCAATGGTCCTAAAATCCTAAGGATTGCTCTTGGGAATCCAGAGAATTCATCGATCAAATAAATCCGGACTTACTCTCTTGTGCTTCTTAAGGTGAACTTCTCATTTCAAAATTTCTTCTTTTGTATTACTATGCTTTGATGGTTGTTACTCTTTATTTTCTTCTTAAGTATTGCAAGGATGCAATTTATTTAAGGATGGAAGTTTGTAACAACCAGCATATTTTACGATTTATATATTCAAATATTTTATTTGAATATAGCCTCGTTAGTTGGATTAAAGTCTGAAATGCTACTTTTTGTAAACAGTCGAATTAGGACTCGAGGTCACTTCCATTGAGTTCAAAATGGCATTTACAACCTTTTTGAGTACAAAAAAATACATGTTTGGAGTTGAGTGGAATTTTTCTATTTTTCTATTCGACTTTGGGTTTTGGGTTACAGCCCAATAGCCCAACATAATACCCTAACTCCACTCCCTCTCCTCTTCATTCATTCTATTTTTCCTAACACTTCAAGCTAATGTAAAAATGGGGGGAAGAGAAAAGAAATCAAAATTCCTAAACCCTCGTTTTGCCAGGAAATTCAAATTCAAGCTCCAAAATCAAAGAGAAGCTTAGGTAAGCATCCTCTTCTTCTTCTCCACCTCAATCTCTCTCCAATTTTCAGAAATTCCTAAACCCAAATTAGGAAATATTTGCACTTGATCATAGATTGGAGGTTCTAGAGTTGAAGTTGAAGAGTGGTTGATCTTTCCTTTTTTTAGAGCTTCTCATTTGTTCTCTTTGGGTCTAAAGGTGAGTTTTTGAACTCACATCTATGTTTATAACTTCCATTGTTGTTAGATATGAGTTCCTAATATTTATTCATGTTCATTTGCTTTTGATTTGAATTGTTTTGGTGAATTTTTCAATTTTGGTGTTTTGAAGTCAAAATCTTTAAAGATCCTATCTTGGATGTTTGAACATGTTATTGTGGTGTATCGAAGAGCCTGTAGTATTGGGTTGTCGATTGGCATAAATCCCTAGTATCCACCGCTCGTTCGATCGCATTTTGGTTTGGATTTGCCCTTTTTGGGCTAGGCTTTTCTTTGCCTAGCAGAAAAATTCAGACATCTGGAACAAAATTCAGACTTCCGAAACAAATTCCAGACGTCTAGTTGAAAAATCCAGACGTCTGGAAAAGGTTCTGGAAAAGGCAGAGACAAAATCCAAACGTCTGGTTGAAAATCCAGACGTTTGGAACAAAATCCAGACGTCTGGTTGAAAAATCCAGACATCTGAAATGGTTCTGGAATTTAAAAGAGAGAGGAGAAAAGTATATATTTTTCCAGAACCTAGGTCCAGACGTCTGGAAATACCTACTAGACGTCTGGAACTGTCAATTTTGCCTATTTTGGCTGTTTTTAAGTGGATTTTCAATTTCTATCGATTTTTGTTTGATCCGGTTATTTGTTGTCGATTATTATCCACTTTGATGACTTAATTTATTGATTTTTGGGAATATCCATTTGATTTGGATTTGATATCGATTTTTGGGGTTTTAATTCACGTCGTCGAATGTAAATTTTTGGTGATTGATTGTTAAAATCGTTTTCTATGATTTGTGACTTTTAAAATGCAAAGGTTTCTATACTAGCAGTAAATAATCTAACTCTTTCACAAAAACGATTTCAATGTTACTTTTTATACAAAACACCTTTTTAAAACCATTTTTCAATCTATTAGTATATACAAACCTTTACCTCATTCGTATGAGAAATCTAATTAAACAATTTAGCAAAACAAGTGGTATGAAACGCTAGCGTTTTCTTTATTGGTAAATTCTTGGACTTGTTTGATTGAAATCTTGTGACAATTTTCGAGTGGAAATCTACAATCTGTTCATAAATATTTAAGTTAAGCCAGTGGTTATGGGACATGAAGTTAAACTCATTTATTTACTAGCTTAGTTTAATTTACACTTATCGATCAATGATGATCATTTTGTGATTTAGACTAGTGATGTGCGATGTCTCTTTTTTGTGTGGGGGACTAAACCCTGTTTGTGGAGTTTCGGCTCAAAATTGGTGGGGTAGCGACCCATGGTCTTTGGACCGTTTGTGGAGTCTCGGCTCAAAATTGATGGTTAGCGACCATGGAATAGCGTTCCGTTTGTGATGCACGTGTTGGTGAGTTTTCATGCTCCCGTTTGTAATAGGTCTCCCCCTATGTGATTTTTGGATTTCTAATTGATGATTTCTAGAATTTTTGTTTCACCAATTTTTGTGATTTACATTGATAAGTTTTATCAATATTTATGGTTTGGTGAATATGTTAACGAATATGACATTCTTTTTTGTGTTTGAGAATATACGGGATATTGTATGATTTTTGTTGTTATCTAATGTATACTTGTCACGATATGTCATTTTGTTATCATACGTTTTTTTCATATCTCTTATCCTATCTCATTTTATATGATATTTATAGATAGACTGATCCGTTTATTATTTCCTTCTTAAATAATACTCGGGTCAGACCGAGGTATTTCAGGTGCTTCCACTTGACTTCTTAGTTGGGACTAGCTTTCGACTTTTAGCTAACTACTTAGCTTAGTAGTTTTTGCTTTTATACATTCGAGATAGAGACTCCTTGATGTCTACATATTCTTTTGTCTATCTATTCTTTTGTGGTGTGGTGGATCTTATATGACCATTACTTTGATGTACACTTTTATGTGATTTATTCATATCCGTTTCCACCTTAGTGATATGAATATCTGTGACTGATTTGTGTTATATTGATTTTATATTTGTTTCTGAAGACCTCATAGCCACTGTGTAGTAGCTTTGAGTTTGTATTTGATATGTTAGATTTCCTCTTGAAATGAAATGCATGTAATACTATCTGACATATCGGTACTCGCATAAAGCAATTACATGGATGGTCGCTCCTCAACAGCCTTATTCTTCATGCTAGTCGACGACATTACCTCATAGTGTCCTTGGCTAGTGTAAGTATAGAGGTGGTGCGTCACAAGATGTATGGGTCATCATGTTAAAAATTGCCAAATTTCAGTGGCGTGGCAATATGATTTAAATGAATTTCAAAGTGATTACTCGTTGGGTCGAGTAAGGTGATACAAGAAGGAATAGAACCACGGTCGGAAAAGATTCTATCTATCAGAATTCGAGGAGCGTTTTCATATGCCATCATTGGAGGATAGTTCGTTCGGGATAAATGATTTGTCGTTGTGTCACGAGTCCAAATACTCATGCATAAGTAAAAAGTCAGAGTGAAAGACGTGAAAATCTAGGTTATGAAAATGAAACATGATTTAGAGAATGAAATAAAGTGAAATATTCTTTTCTTTAGTTTTTTAAAAAAAAAATTTACCAAAAAGAATTTATTTTCCAAAAGGGAAATTTGATTTGTATTGTTTTTTGGATTTGAAAAAAAAATCATTTTTTAAAATGTTTTTTTCAGTTTTTGTTTTTGAAAAGATTTTTTATGGATTTTTTTTGTTTTAAAACTAAATTAAGGAAAATGCTTTTTATTTGATTTTTTTCTCTTTTTAATTTTCTTTGGATTTTTTTTTGGATTTTTGGTCAAGAACCAAGTTAAGGAAAATGTGATTTTTTTTTTTTTTTTACTTTTGGATTTTTTTTATATATGCATGAACTAATGCAACTAAATGAATTTAATGACTTTAACTATAAAAAATTTATCCTTAGTAGCTCCTAACCCAAAACTGTATAATCACACATTGGCTTAATTCAACAAAATAGTTATTAGTCAAATAACGTACAGAAGTTATTGATGCACCATGAAAACCGCAGCGATGTAGCCGAAGCTTTAAGTATCTTCAGAGATAAATTCCAACCACAGACTAAGCCCATAACCCACTTCCACAAATAATTCCCAATAGCCACACCACGCTTAAAGAAATTTCGACAGTTTGTTTTAAAAACAGAAATTTACACATGTAAAAACAGAACAAATAAAAAAAGTGAAGAAAGAAAAACGTGCGATTGGAGAAGAAGTGATCGCGGTTGATATTTGGTTGAGGCGATTTGGTTGGAGGATGATTTTGGGTAAAGGCGGATTGGGTCGTGGGTTTGAGGGATTATTTCAGGTGTATTAGGATAGGAAGAGTAATGAGATGGAGGCTGCTGGTTATCGTATGCTCAGATATGCTTCAGACCATTGATTGATATCTGATGGTTCTCATTTCTTTGCTTTTGGGCTTGGGCTTATATCTTATCTCAGCCCAAGTTTAGTTTGTAATATAAATACAGTTCTATTGTATTGCCGAATGTATGAATTTTTGATTGCTCAACTTTTGTACAAACATTGTATACAAAAGACAATTTAATTCAAAAATAATAAATAAGATTTGTTTTCTCTCAAATCTTTTCATGGTATCCGAGCCCTGTGCTTAACAGCATCAAAATCAGGCAATCAGCAAATAGAAAACAAATCTTTGATCATCATCAGAAAGCATCATATTATTCTCTCGTCAGATTGAATCTCATCATTTGAGAGGAAGACTCAACGCCAATCACTTCTGCCTCGCCAGTTTAAAAGAAAATATTTCTCTTTTTATGGCTGCAAAAGGATCTACATCAAGTCAGAAAGAAACAGAAAACAAAACCCAGAAAACAGAATCAAGAAGAAAACAGAATCAAGCAATCAAATTCAAGAAAGTGCCATCCTGAGAAAAGGAAATCATCAGATTCAATCATCATTTGAATCTCCCTTACCGGTTGCAACTTACCTGAAAGTGTCTCTATCAAGATTCTAATTCTTCACCTCTGGTAGTTTTTGCTGTCCCTTTCTTGTATTTCTTGATTTCTTGAATCAGAGTTAATAAGATCATCATGGGAGACGATGCAAGTTCTGGTGCACACTCAAATAGTAGTGCTTTGCAACACACAGCGATCAATGTTGATAAACTAGTCAAGATAACTGTCAGTCCACAAAGTCAGCTTGTCACAGTTCATCTCAGTGAGGATAACTATCTCCTCTGGCGATTACAAATTGAAACAGCACTTCAGGGATATGGCCTTGAAGAATATATTCAAGAAACCATGTCGGCACCACCAATGTTCATTGCTGATCAACAAAACAAAATGATCAGTAATGAAGAATATGTTAATCATCACAGGCAAGATAGATTAATATGCTCATGGCTACTGTCATCTATTAATGCCAATCTTCTTACTCATGTAATAGGCTGCAAAACAGCATATGAAATATGGTCAACAATTGAAAGAGTGTTCAATTCACAGTCTGCAGCAAAGGTGCTGTTCTACAAAAGGCAACTTCACAATATAAAGAAGGATAGTCATAACATGAGAGAGTACTTATTCAAAATTAAGTCAATATGTGATGCATTAGAGGCTGCAAATCTAAAGGTATCTGATTCTAAACAGATCATGACAATACTGAATGGGTTAAGTGATGAATATGAAGCAGTTGTAGCAGTTCTAACATCACAAAAAAACTTACCATCTATTGATGATGTCCACTCTATGCTACTTTCTCATGAAGCAAGAATTGATATCAAGAAACCTCAAGAATCTAACCTGTCTGTTAACCTTGCTGCCAATTACAAAGGCAAAGCTCAAAGTAACAACAGAGGAGAACAACAAACTCAAAGAGGTGGTCAGTCCAATAGGTCAAGAGGAAGAGGCAGATGGAATAACAATAACAGGCCAAAATGTCAAATATGTGAGAAAATTGGACATACAGCAACTATATGTTACTTCAGATTGACTCTCAACTATGTTCCAGGACAAGGACAAAACACACAAAGAAGTGCTAACATGGCAAACATGCAACCTGAATCAGCAAATCAGTCAGAGACAAGGAATTCTCAAACTGGAAGCATGAAGCCTGATCAAACTCAAGATGAAGACTGGTATCCTGATTCAGGTGCAACTAATCATATTAAAATAACCTGAGCAACTTAAATCTTGGAAGCAAAGAATACAAAGGTATGAATTCTATTCACATGGGTAATGGCAAATCTTTGCAATTACACACACTGGTAAGTCCTATATCATGGGAAGAAAACAACTGTACCTAAATAATCTATTAAGAGTCCCACACATCAAGAAAAACTTACTAAGTGTGTCACAATTTGCAAAAGATAACAAAGTGTATTTTGAGTTTTATCCACACAACTGCTTAGTTAGGGATATTCTAACTAAGGAAGTACTTTTGCAGGGTAAACAGTGTAAAGGACTGTACAACTTCACAGTGGATAACTCAAGAAATACAGTTGTTAAAAGACAGTGGTGTAATAACTCGGAACTCAAACAGCAAGAAATGAATGAGACATTTGACAAATGGCATTGTAAACTTGGGCATCCAAGTGTCAATATTGTCAAACATGTTATGAATAAAAACAACATTTTCTTTAATGACATATCACTGCCATAAATATGTACTTACTGTCAAATGGGTAAAAGTCACAAATTGCCCTTTTTAGACTCAGAAACTTATTATAGTAAGCCTCTTGAATTAGTTGCTACAGATTTGTGGGGACCTGCCCCAATTCATACTGACTATGGATACAAATATTATATATCTTTTGTTGATGCCTTTTCTAGATATGTATGGATATATTTTTTGAAATCAAAAAGTGAAACTCACAATGCTGTTATGCAGTTTATAGCACAAGCAGAGAATCAAACAAACTGCAGAGTTAAAATCATGCAAACAGATGGTGGAACTGAATACCAACCATTAAAAGAGTATTTTCAAAGGAAAGGAATCAATCACAGAACAACATGTCCATATACTTCAGAGCAAAATGGACTAATAGAAAGAAGACATAGACAGATTGTTGAAACTGGGCTTACACTTCTGGCACAGGCATCTATGCCAAGAAAATTCTGGCCAGATGCCTTTGCCACAGCAGTATATTTGATAAATAGACTACCATCAAAGGTTCTAAAGTTAAAATGTCCAATAGAAATTTTATCAAATACTAGTCCAGATTATCACACTCTCAAAGTTTTTGGCTGTCTATGTTTTCCATATATTAGGCCACATAATATTCACAAGTTAGATTTCAGATCATCACCTTGCACTTTTTTAGGTTATGCTAGTAACAAAAAGGGTTACAAGTGTCTTGACGAAAATGGAAAAATATTTATCTCTAGGCATGTTGTATTCAATGAAACAATGTTTCCTTTTAGAGAAGCAAATATTAAAGTAAACAGTAAGGTCTATAATGCAAAAGACTCTATATCTCCTGTATCAATTCCATCTATTGAGGTAATTCGGAATCAATCAAAGTCAATTCAAGATATCACAGATCAAAAAACAGCAAGCTCAGATTCTCAAAGAACTAATATCAGACTTGATTTAGAAAATGATCAAGCAAGCTCAACTAGTGCAACTGATCAAGAGTGTCAACACAGGATTGCAGAGGAATTAACTACTCAACACAATGAAAGCAGTATGCAAGATATAGAACCAAATGTACAATCTGAAAATGAAAGAGCTACTCAACAACAAAGCACTGGCAGAACAAATCATCATATGATAACCAGATCCAAAAGTGGTATATTTAAACCAAAAATTTACCACACTACTCTAGATACAGAGGAGCCAACCACATATGAACAAGCAATGCAAAACAAGAACTGGAAAAGTGCTATGGATGAGGAATATAAGGCATTAATAAAGAACAAGACATGGGATCTTGTTCTTAAACCTAAGGACAAAAATATTGTGGGATGTAAATGGACTTACAGATTAAAAAGAAGTGCTGATGGTACAATTTCTAAGTATAAGGCAAGATTGGTAGCTAAGGGATATTCACAACAAAGTGGCTTTGACTTTAATGAAACATTTTCACCTGTTGTGAAACCCACTACCATTAGAATTGTTATCACTATAGCCTTACATAGAAATTGGACCATTAGACAACTTGATGTAAATAATGCCTTTTTGAATGGTGTCTTACAGGAGCAAGTTTACATGGAACAGCCCCAGGGCTTCAGACAAAGTGGGAAGGAAAATCATGTGTGCAAGTTGCAGAAAGCAATCTATGGCTTAAAACAAGCACCAAGAGTGTGGTTTGATAAACTAAAGGAGACAATGGTCAGACTTGGTTATCAATCAACCAAATCTGACAATTCTCTTTTCACAAAACTTAGTGCAGACATGACAATATATGTACGAATATACGTTGATGACTTTATTATTACAGGAAATAATGAACAAGAGATCAACATATTAATAAAGCATCTCAATCAAGAATTCAGTATCAAAGACCTTGGCAACTTGACTTACTTTCTGGGAATAGAAGCCAGAAGAATCACAAGTATAAAGATTCAATTAAGCCAAAGGAAATACATAACAGAGATTTTACACAAGGCAAAAATGCATGAGGCCAATCCTATATCAACACCTATGGTCAGTAACTTGCATCTGTCTAAACACAAAGGAGAAGCAATACTCAATGATAAACAATACAGAAGCATTGTTGGAGCACTTCAGTATGTCACTATTACCAGACCAGACATCACATACAGTGTAAATAAAGCAAGTCAATTTATGCAAAATCCCACGGATGATCATTGGAAGGCGGTCAAAAGAATATTAAGATATCTCAAAGGAACTCTAAGTTATGGTCTAACTCTAGAGGCATGTAAGTCTATAAGTGTTAGTGGATACGCAGACGCAGACTGGGCTAACGACCCAGATGACAGGAAATCTACAACTGGTTACTGCATATATTTAGGCAACTGTCTTGTATCTTGGTGTTCAAAAAAACAATCTACTGTGTCAAGGTCAAGTACTGAAGCTGAGTTCAGAAGTGTAGCAAATGCTACAGCAGAAATCATGTGGATCGAATCATTACTTGGGGAGTTACAAGTTAAAACTGAACACAAGTCAACAATCTGGTGCGATAATTTAAGTGCAGTGCACCTTACAGCCAATCCAGTTCTACACTCAAGATCAAAACATGTAGAACTGGATATCTACTTTGTTCGTGAACAAGTAGCAAAAGGAAAACTTTATGTTAACCACATACCTTCCACTTACCAGACAGCAGACATATTGACAAAGCCACTCTCCAGGATCAACTTCAATCGATTCAGTGAGAGACTGAAAGTTATGAAGACAGATGACCATTCACATGCTAAAAGCATAGGAACAGCTCAGCAAAGCAATCTATCTGAAAGTTTTTTTTTAGATTCTCCATAGTGTTGCTCGCAAGTCAAAGGAGCAACTCAGCAAAGCAATGAAAACTTTTTCGGTTTCTTCATAGTGCTGGTTCATTGCAAAGATTTCTGCTTTCTCTCTATCTCAAGCCTTCTATTGACATTATCATCTGATTCAACTGGATTCGTACTATATTTCATCATATTATCGAAGAGCAACTGCTAAATCTCCAATCAATTACCATCTAAAGATAGCAATTGACTGGTATTTTATCTCGAACTTCGATTCATCTCAAAACTCTGCTCAAATCTCGTCGAGAAATTATTTGGATCTAAATCGCCGCAAACCCTAATCGCTCTAGGGTTTGAGGGAGCGTATTAGGATATGAAGAGTAATGAGATGGAGGCTGCTGGTTATCGTATACTCAGATATGCTTCAGACCGTTCATTGATATCTGATGGTTCTCATTTCTTTGCTTTTGGGCTGGTGTCAGAGGGGTTCCCAATTTGGGTTCACGTCGCGGTTTGGGTTGAGTTTGCGGTTGGTCGTGTGATGGAAGGAGATGTTTACGGTGGTGATTGGAGTTTGGAGTAAGGCGATTGTTGATTTGGGTGATGTTTGGTTGGTGACGGTCGCGCTTTTGGGGGGTAGGCACTGAGGTAATGGTTTAAGGGGAGACGATGGAGTTGCTGTTTGCTATTAAGGATGGGAGTGTGGCTGGTGAGGTTCAGTAGTTCAATGGTGATGGTTGAGGTTTGGTGCTCGGTTGAAGGAAGTGGGTGGTGGTGGTGGTTTGATGACTAGTTGGTCACTTGTGAGGTGACGACGATTAGGAAAGTGATCAGAGGTTGTTGATCGAGAATTGATGGTGTTGGTTGTTCGTTGGCATATTGGAGGTCGGAGTTCAGCAGGGGTATCGTTCGATGTGTCGATGTTGGAAGGTTGGTTGCAATGAAGTGTGAACAATGAAGTGAGGTTATGCTGCTGAAAGAGGTGAACGACAGGT
Source organism: Allium cepa (assembly GCA_030765085.1). Lineage (NCBI taxonomy): Eukaryota > Viridiplantae > Streptophyta > Magnoliopsida > Asparagales > Amaryllidaceae > Allium > Allium cepa. The sequence goes on from CM060946.1 coordinate 80,537,051, forward strand.
TTTGATGATGGAGTAGTGTGGTTAGGGATTGGGATAAGAACAGAACAGAAACTAAATGACAGAACTACTGTAAATGACAGAACTAAATGCAAGAAAATAATGCCTAAACACTTAACTAAATGAAGCAACAGAACAGAGAACGATAGAGAATGAAATGGCAAGGAACCAAAGTGCAACATAGAAGTTCACGAAACAGAAGAGAAATGAAAACAAATGACAGAACACCAAAGGCACAAGAAATGAGAAAAAAAATGCAATGGATTTGTAATCAATCTGTAATTTGAAATACAATGAATTGCAATTAGACATGTTATCGACTGTATTGTTCTCTTTCCATTTTTTTTGAATGCAATATAGCAATTGCATTGTATTTTTCTTAAATCACAATTCAAATTTTCAACACTAAGAATAGTGAATAGAGAGAACAAGCTTTGAACAATAAGAAAAACAAAAAACCCAAATGCACAACAGAATCTTTTTTTTGAATAACACTTAGAAAAACAAAAGAACAAGTGAACCGATGAAACCAAAATGCACAGATGAAAATTGAAACAAAACACAAATAAGAAAAAACAATGCACAACAACACATTTTTTCTTGTTTTTTTAATAACAATTAACACACACACAAAAAAAAAGGAAAAAAATTCGAAGAGTAAAATTAAAATTAAATTACTCTTCCCGGCAACGACGCTAAAAACTTGTTCGCATCGGTATTTCCATCGTTTAGAAAACCGCCGAATTTAATCATTATATAAAACGCTAGCGCACGGCGTACAATCGTAGTATGTATACGAGCATGTGTCGATCCATGGTGAAAGCAAAAATTCCAATATTACTCAAGCTCAAGGCTTTGAAATTGTTTAAACTAAGAATATTGTAGAAAAACAAACTAGAGAAAAAGCGAATGAAACTATGAGATTAAGGAGCAATTTAAAGATAAATTCACTTTCAATCATTCATATACGTCAAACACAAAATGTATCCATAGCCACTCGTTTATATTTTAAATAGAAATGAATTATATGTTTGTTATAAGCATGTCGTATTTTGCTATTAACTAGCACACCTTAAACCATCAAACTTTAACATGATATTCAAACTCATTTCTAAAATCTCATGAAAATGATCATGAAATTAAAAATAAAATCTATTCTAATCATGATCTGTTTACTATGCACTAGTAATATAGAACATCAAATTTTGATTCTAGTTTGACTTTCATTATCAAATCACTTAGGAAAATGATCTAACAGTTTATGTTTATATTGGATTAAGCATAGCTTATTTGAGCTGTCAATATAGGTTATCAAATTCACTAAAAAAGAAACATAAACTACCATCATTCTTAATTTCCATTAAACACAAAAAAATGGACTACAAATGCAACCATTTTATGTTGATTTAGTATGATTCATGGAAGCTTCATTACCCCTAAATTGAAGGGGTTTAGCTTCTCATAATTGAATTCATGTCAACACAAAATGATTTAAACAATAAAAGGAAGGAAAATGAGAGCTAATCAAAGAAAAGAGAGTTGCTACTAATCTAAACTAATTGCATGAAATGAAACTAATTACTAATAGAAATAAAGAAGCATAAACTAAATAAAATGGCATGAAATAAAATAGCAATAAAAGAAAGCATGAAATGAAAGTGCATGAAATTAAAGAACAAGGCTAAGAAGCCATTAAGGAGGTATTTTATTTAACGTTTATTTTGTGCTACAATTTTGCATAAAAAAGAAGAGATTCGTTACATGAAACATAAAGGCTATTTATACATACCTAAAACCCCAATTCCATTTAGGGAGCTACCTAAAATACTCTTGAGTTTGTGTAACCCCCAAGTAATCGTTGGGGAATTAATTAATTGTAACGACCCGTAATTTTAGATAATTAAAAATAGTTGATTTAATAAAGATTTTGTGATTTAATGTTGGAAGAAATAAAATTTTGTGGTTTAATATTAAGAATGTAACTGGAACGAAATGTAATATTGTTAATTTAAAGTAATTGATAACTCCTTTAAGTGTAATTCCAATTACTTAAAATGATTAAAAAGTAAAATTGGTTATAGATTGTAAATTAATTGTAATAATGTGTGTATTAATTGATAATTGAATTTAAAGAGTAACTGATAATTTCAATATTGATTAATTTATGAAATAATGTGTAATAAATTTTAATTGGATAGAATTAGTACAGTGTAAGTTGTTATGACAATTATGTGTAGATAACAAACTTACAAGTGTTATTCAATGTACAAAAGGTGAAAGTTGTTATTTGTTACCTATTTGTTTAACTTGTTGAAATCAAATTAGAAATAATTTGCAATAAATGAAATTAAATATAGCGGTAAAATGAATTAAGATAATGACTATAGAATATGTAAGGACTCGATTTTACGACGCCCGAAAGTCGACACCGATACGTCAACTGTATCCAATGTTGACTAGCCGAATGCCGGAAAACCGAACCGTTAGGGTTTAAGAAGAAGAAGATTGAAGAAGAAAACAGAACAATAACAGAATCTCACATATCGCAGTGGCACAAATATAACAGATAAATGAATATCTTTAAAACAAAGAAATATATCAGTTATTACATTACATCACATTACATTACATTATCAGATTGTTACAACAACAAACAATGGGAAAGAATATAACATATACTAGTGATACGCTTCGACATCCAGCTTGCTCCAGGATAATGATAACCTGACTCTAGGCTGCCCGTGTGGAAAAAATTATGGGCACGTAGAGTTTAGAAAGGGAACAATAAACTCCAGGTCAGTCGTGGGACTGGTGTGAGATCTTAAAAACAGTTATTTTCACAAAGAAAATAAAAGGAAACCCGCTATGCTTTTGGAAAATGAAACTACCATAAGGCCTCCCACCACACACACAATGCAAACGCAGAATTGGAGCAGATTTCTCCTTATGATAGTCAAACATGCTTGATATGCAAAATATTTTTAATATTATTATTAGTGCATAGTGCAGAAAACATTTTGAAAGTATAATATTAATCTTAGCCAGCAGACAACCATTATTGTATGTCTACTATAGCTACCATGTTCAATAGCAGGTTACCGCCACATTCTATGGCAGGTTATACAACTAAAACCGTACTGGGCGCGTATTGTTTCTTTGAATTTCCAACAAATGGTCAGGCTAAGGAACTTCCTACTGCCACATGGGTACGCCTCTGGAGGGACGTCCCGAGAACCAACCTGGATCTCTGCCAACACAAGGCTGGGTTACCTCTGTAACTTAGTAACTACTACTCAAGTATGTCATTCCCCGTTTGTTTGCGACCTTTATCCGAGGATCCTCAACCATAAAGCAACAACCACAAAGTGTAATAGATTTGCAGCAACCACATGGGTTAAATATCTGGGCTCCATACCATGATACCACCCTTTTCCAGAAGGAAATGATATACCCTAAAGGGCGCGACCCTCATAACCTTGCCGCATCTTTCCTGTTTCGACCATTTCCGGGGAGTGAGATCCGACGAAATCTCGTCCACAAAGCTACACTTTTCACAAGTCATGCTTTGATCAACAAATGATCAGCAGCACTTCGTATGCCACATTACCAAATTGGGAATGTATCACTAGTAACCATCAACTACATAACCTTTGAGCTCGTATGTCTCAGAGAAGGGTGTTAAGCTAAGAGAATAAATTCTCCGCCACCAACAGAAATGTATTTAATAGAAACCAGCTTTACATCTCAAAATATAACGTCGGGCACACATCCATACAAGTCCGTTCCGGGATCGAACGGAACCGAAGGCACTTCAAAGAAGCCCTTGCAAATCCGGATATTCACTAATCACTTCCGCAATCCCCATCACAAAAGGTTATAAAATCTCTATACCGGAGCAACCCGGTGCAGAGACATTCGACAGATAATCCTTTCGCTTTCGAAAATACCCGGTCTTCAACACTGTCTTCAATACAATCCCATTTCGTCATATCGTTATTCGAAATGGGTTTTATGACACAAGATCCTCTCTCGGCTAATCCGAATAACGAGCGCTTATTTTAAAAATAAGTGTTACATTCAGATTTCAACAAATTACAACAATTTTCACTTTGATCTTTTAAATAAAAGATCTATCACAATCACAAAGGTTCGATGTGGGATTCGAATATCCATTTCGAATCCGACCCCCGGTCGCATCGAAATTCAAATGTCATTAAAAGGCCAATATTGATAGTCGGTTATTTAACTATCAATCAACATCCACAACAATTTGCCAGATTTAAATAAATTTCCCAAATTATTTTCAAGATATTTCCGCAAGATATATTTCACACTTCAACCATTTGAAAACAGATTTCAAATTACTTTCCACATTTCAATACTTTGAAAACAAATTTCAAATCACTTTTCCTTACGCGGGATACATTTCCAAAGATTTATTCATTTCCACTGGAAATCTACCGAGTTAAAATAATTGGAACATTTAAAATAAAACCATCTTAAATACTTACTTAAAATATTGGTTATGAAAACATTATACTAATTATCACATATAAGATTTTAAGTCCCAACTAATTTTTAAAATAAAATTAGTAGATAAGGTATAACAATTTAAATAATCGTTTCCTAAAACAAATATCAATTTTATCTTTAAAATAATCCCTTCTATAAGTAATTAAATAAATCCATACTTTAAAGATTTGAAACCAGTTAAGAAAATAATTTATCCGAAGTATCCTTTCCAAAACCATCCTTAAAAAATTTCAGTTTATATTTATAGGCTACTTCGAAATCATACTCAGATTTACAGGGAAAATACATTTTTCATTTCAAAATGGTTCATTCAGATCAATTAATAAATCTTTCTTAATTTATTTTAAGTTTACGTTCCGAATACGTAAATTCCTTTCAAACTTTTAAAAATAACCAGATGTTTATTTTTAAAACAAATTTCCCTTTCCTTCATAAATTCTCATTGTGAATTTAAACTTCTAAATATCCATTGATATACGATTTTCAAATCGATTTCTAAATATTCATTTTCAACACTGAATTAAATTCTAAATTGATTTCCAAATTTATTTACAAATACCAAATCAATTTCCAAAGATTGATTTCTATTTTATTTCAACACCAAATTTATTATCTTTTGAAACAAATTCCTTCTTTTAAATTTATTCAATTTTCTAAAATTAATTTACTATAAATTTTCTACTAAATTTCAAAAATCCGATTTTAGTTATTTCTGATATCCTACGATATCAAAAAAATATTCGGCTAAATTATAGCATTCAACGGTTTCAATCACAAATAGCCACCCACAGATTACAAATAATCAACACACAATATTGAAACAAATTCAAATATTTGAGGAATCCAGTTGGATCCTTCCAACCTGTTTTCCCTGCATCCATAGACGTTAGCACAACAATTAAATGCCAATTCCACTTCGAGGTGGAATATCGCGGTATATGGGATTTATAAAATATCATCCGCTATTATGTGGCGCATAGGGTCTCATCTGCTATATAATATGAGAAATCAACAACTCCAATATATATACTATATACTACTATATATATAATATCATCCAGTGAATAATTATTATAAATCAATCATCCAAGCACACAGTCAATCAATTTTTAAATCTAACTATTTAAAATCAACTGGAAATTCCAATTTAAACTTGAGTGAGAAGATCTCACCTTTGCTTTGCATGCAATCCATTTTCATTCCAGATTGTTTTCTTCATAGTATTAGACCTTGTATGAACAATCATATAATTTTTATTAATATTCGGATAAAACGAACAATTAAATTCTCATTTGGTAATTTAATTAACCAATAATTTATTTTAAACTAATAGTTTTAATTTTAAACTAACTTTCTTTTAAAAAATCTTCTTAGTAACTAAAATAATTTAGATAAGCTAACTAAACAATTTATTACCTTTAATAAATTATTATTTTTAACATAACTTATTAAATTAAAATATATGCATTTTGGAAATACGTATCCCTAAAGAAAAATAGTGTGTATTTCAAATTCTCTATAAAAATAAAATCTATATTGCAATTAAAATCCTATCTCCAAATTTATATAATTTTCCAGAATCTAAATTTTACATAACTTTACAATTCAAAACATTAAATTAAAACATGCATATGTATATCAATTATTATTATTATTATTATTATTTTCTCCTGTTAAACAAACAACCCAGAATTTATTGCTGTAAAAATTTAATATAAATATATACATATATATATATATACTAATACCCTACTGTAAGAATAATTTCTGTTATCTACCTAAATTTAACTAAATAGGTAAGTGTATATTTATACATACATATTTATACTTTAGATCTTAAATTGAAAAACATAAAATTAATTATACCTCACTGCCTAAAATCAATCGCGACCCAACCAATCCAACATCTCCCTAACCGAGAGCCTCCAGCCTTTGCCACGACTTCGGGCATCTCCTCACGAAAAAAGCTTCGTCCAACACCATCGGCCTCTCCTTCCAGAACGACTTACCTTGACAAGCCGCACCATCAACTGCCGTAACTCACCGTCGCCGCAATCCACTCCTCACCTGCCATACTCGCAAGGCCCCCAAAACCACTGCTCTGATAGATATAAGCATCGAAACCCCTTCCTCGACATCGAATGATGTTAGAGCTACCGCATGCTCCCTCCTAATCGAACCAGCTGATCCCCCAAAACTAGGTTGCGTCTTCAATCAACCGCGACATCTAGTCGCTATTTGCTACAACCACCCAGTCGACGACACTGCTCCCTTCCAATCGCCATTAACCTTTCCTTCCCTCCGCCCGCGAACGCGCTTTGCTCCACTCTCTCTATTTTTTTTCATTCGAACAGATGAAAATGAAGAAAAGGGGAATTGCGATTTGGAATTGAAATCGTAGCCATTTCAATTCGTTCGAACGGCCATTTTATTTTATCTAGTTTTCGATTTTGAGGAGCGGCATTTCTTAGATCTGGGTTTCGATTTTTTTTGGGAAGAAAGGAAGTAAATTTGAAGAGGAACGAAAATCAATTTCGTATATCTTAAAACAAAGGGAAAGAACGAGTGTTGTCTTTTACAGGAAGGTTGCGTGAGAAAAATGCCTTGCGTGAGAATCTTACCTTGCTACAGTGATCACGAGATGAAAGAAAAAAAAATTACGATGTGAAAGAATTACGGCTGCAGAGTATGTTTATTAAGAAATATTTTTATTTAAATTCCAAACGTCTCGATACATGCAACTCAAAATCTCGACATCCTATCGAGGCATGCCGCTAGGCGTTCATAATGTTATACCCCTATTCCGAACACAATGGAAAAGGTTTCGAGTCCAAATTCAATCGTATGGAGAAGATAGCTTTTTGGATCCAGTTATTAAATTGAATTTCGATATAATTTTCAGCGCGTTTGCTTATCGTACGGCCAAACGACAACTCCAAACATTATGAAAATTGAAATCCGATAATAATACAATATTACGGATCCCATGAAACTTATTTCGTCGAAATCCGAGACTGTGCCTCGGAATGCTATTTTTAAATATCGATTTAAACGATATAAATTCAAAATTGAACAAACTGCTTTTAAAATCACTTCTAAAAGTTTTATTACCTCCAGTATTATCAATATAAATTTTCCAAGCCTTCAAATTATTTTTAATCAGTATAAAATTGAAGATTTAATATTTTACCCAAATTTCAAAAATTAGATCTAATAATTTAATTGCCAAATCCATAGTTATATTTGAAATTCAAGCTAAACCATCATTCAAATGTTTAAAATCAATTAAATATTCCATTTCAAATGTTAAAAATTTACGGGTCGTCGCAGAATATTAATGTAATAGGATAGAAACCAATGTTAAATGTATACATAGAGAAACGAATGATTGAGTATAAATATTGAAATCAAGTTTGATCAAATTATTGGAATTTAAATTTATAATAATTGGATTTATTGCAATTAAATGTAATTAAATATTACGTTAATGAAAATTAAGATGATAACTGTAGATTTTGGTGTAATAAGATATAAACAAATGTTAATTATAGTCATGAGATGGCAATTGATTGAATAACAAGATGAAAAGGCAAATAAATGGATTTATTGAAACTTAAAGTAATAATTGCCGTATTTATTTTAATTGGAACTAAACACTGTAATTGATAAAATAATTGATGTTGAATTGATATGAAAATTTGTATTAAATTATTGTAAATGTCTAAGTAATCAAAATTGATGAAAATTGTTGGTTATCAAATTTGAAATTAGAAGTGATTTATTAATTTAATACAAATTTATTTAGTAAACGTGAAAATAGCCATTTTGGCCACTGTCTCGGATTTCGACGAAACTAGTTTCATCGGATCCGTAGCGGTGAATTAATGTAGGATTTCAAGTTTTGTAGCGATCGGACTTGTCGTTTGATCGTACGGACTCAAAACGCGTAGAAATTAATTTAATTAAATTCAATTGAAATCAATTTGAAATAAGCTGATTTTAAAGCTAACTTCTTTCTACGATGGAATTAAGACTTGAAACATGTCCATTGAGTTTAAAATTATTGAAAACATCTATTTTGATATATGGGATGACTCACTTTCGTTTCGGAGGCAGAACGGGCTTTTCGGGTCGTTATTATTAATTCAAATCAATTCGGATATTCATTCTTTCTTATTGGGCTTCGCTAGTATATATTATTTTACACAAACCCTAGCAGCCTTTCTATTTATTATTCCTATACGTTCAGTTCTATCTGACTGTTCCTTCTCTCTTCCTATGGCAGAAACCCAATTTACGTTTAAACCCTATTCCAATTTCAAATTCAATTTAAAAAATTAATACTCCTCAAACTATATGTAATTTTATATCAATTCAAAGCTCTCGACGAGCGTAATTCACTGGTGTGATTCGTTTTTCAATCGGATTCACCGTTTGTCCAGAAATCGAGGTTGAACCTCGATCGTTCATATTGGCGTTTTGACGATCCAACGATGGATCGTCATTCGATCGATGATCGGGAGGTGCCGTTGGGAAGATGGTTTTGTGCAGGCCTTGGATTTGCCGTCCGTTTATGTCAAGATGGTCGTGAATTGCCGGAATTTGATGATAAAGGGAAGCGGCGGCGGTGACGGCCTAGGACGGCGGAGCGGTCGCGAGGCCATGGAAATGAGCGACCTGGGGAACGCAACATGATCGTGTGGTGGCTCGTAAGTGGCGTTGTGGGCTCGTAAATGGTAGCGGCGGCGAGGTAGACCGAGCGGGTTGTCTGGAGCGATTAGGATTTCGGCCGCGTGAAATCAGGTGACGTGGCCGAGTATCCTTTGTTTTTTTAATTTTGATTTTTTTCAATCTTTTAACAATCATAATTTTCACATACGAGGTCCAATTCATGCGCGGTTTATTTCATTAGGATCGTATTCAAATTTGGAACATTTTGGAGCAGTTTGGATGAATTCTGAGACTGTTCAAATTTGGGCTCTAATTTGGATTTCAAATCGATTTGAAATCAAAGGTGAGTGTTTTTGACCCACTCAAAACTGCTAGTTTATCTTATATTAGTTAAATTAAATTTATGATGTGATTAGAAATAAATTGATTGATGTTTGGTATGCTCAAATTGTCATTCTAGTTAAATTTGACTTTTATTGCATTTAATTATCATTTAATTTAATATTGAATTTAATTGTAAATTTTGATACCTGTTAATGATAATCAGTTATTTATAAATGTTTATTGGTTGATTTGGATGATGATTTTGATGTATGTTTGATTGTAGATATTGGATGACTGGATGTTGTATTTTTATATGTTATAACACTGCAAGTTCCTTATGAGTTGAAATGATACATACCCGAATGCTCTATAGATTAGGAAAAAATCGTTATGGGTTGAAATGGTAGACTCGAGCGATTTTATGGATTTTTACTTAATTCGGGATCGCGGTTTGAAACGATATGTAACCGTAAAATTTTAAATTGCGAATTGAAATGATAAATATCTGTATCACTTGACCATATGGTAGAAAAATATATACGGACACCGAATTGGTTAAATTAAATGATTTTTAAATATTTAAATTTTGAATTTGGTTAACTAGCATTTTGGAATGAAAATTGATTTATATAAACTGAATTATTTTTGATAATCCAAGCGTTAGTGCTGAAATTGGAATTGATTTAATGAATTGTTCGAAGGATTTAAATTGGAATTTCAAAGTCGAAGTGCCAAATATAAATGAATTTATCAAAATTGAGTAAGCGAAATGTTTGGATATGACTTAAAAATCCATTTTAAACTAATGTAAACTATTTTAATTAAATTAACTATTTTAATCGATTTAAAACTATTTTAATTTATTTTAATCTATTATAAGCTATTTAATCCAATATACCAATTTTAAACTAGTTAAATTTATTTAATCTATTTTAAATCTATTTAATACAATTTAAATTATTTAATCTATTTTAAACCTATTTAATATATTGTAAATTAGTTAATCAATTTTAAATCTATTTAATATAATTTAAACTATTTAATCTATTTTAAATCTATATAAATCATTCAAATATAATTTAATCAAATTTAAATCTATTTAAATTATTTTTACTATTTAAACTATTTCAATCTATTTTAAACCATTTCTAAAACTATTAAAACTATTTATGACTATCTAAACTATTTTCTAAAATTGCAGACCGTGGAAAGTTGAAGTATTTATATTTAATCCTTGATGATGATACAACCTAAGTTGGAATTTGAAATCGATACCTTTTGTGGAATGACATATTGGAGTAAATGATGATGATTTTGGATTGAGAATTTAATTAGCCTATCTTATCTATAATTTCAAAAGTGAACGATTTTGAAATGGACATGGTTCTGAAAGTGAATATGATTCCAAAATCGATATGGTTTGAAACCGAATATCATAATTTGATATTAATTTTGAAATGGTTTTGGAAATGTAAAAAAATCATCCGGTGTGAAATAAGCGTTTGGTTGTTAAAAAGACCAAGATCAGATATTGTCATACTCTCTACCAATACCAAAAACCACTTCAACAACTATGTATGCGGTGGAGATTCCAGAAATGAAGTAGGGTGGTTTGGTGAACGATTTCTGTATGAGGTATTTACGTGACCCTGACTCCCGTGAGTCAGCTTAGATGTGACTAAAACATAAGCCATGCCGGGCCAAGTGAGGTCATTCCTCCTATCGGACATCTTTCTTCGATACCATATTATGACTATGTGACGATTTTGTGGCCACCCCTTGATTTTGATTTGGTAAAGTGTTCCGAGGTGGGCGATACTAGCTGCTATGTGTTACCACCAGTCCGGATCCGCAATTGGTATATCTACCCTGGCATTGCCTCGAGTGCCATGTTCACATGCCATATCGCGCCTTTTACAAGTTTGTTTTGTACCATACCTATGGAGTGTCCTCTGGGTAAACCTCACGGATGCGTGTATGGTACTGTATAGACCATGGAAATATATAAAATGTGTTAAGGGGGAATTGGGTAACACCTTAATGCTATTTAAATACTTTACTTTACTATATACACTATTATAATAGCGTATTGTACTACATAGTAGATAGTTTAACGAATCCTTAGGAGATGGTAATCCCGAACATCTCTTAAGTTATTGCACCCACGTTAGACACTGGATAAGAGATGTCAAACACCGTAAACATCTCTGACGTTGTTACACTCATATTTATTTATTGTTGATTTAACTTACATAATATCTTTTAGTTCTGACTCGAGTGTTTTGTCTTTTCAATTTGCTCGGGTCAGTCTAAGCTTTTCAATTATCGAAGACTGCTTTCCGAAGGACGAAGACAAAGATTTGTACTCTTATCTTTCATTATATTTATTCCATTGCTTCATGTTGTTCTGCTGCATTTATTTATAATTTATTCTTGTTTATGTAACTCTGATCTGTATTGTAAAAGTATAATCAAATGTTATTTGTAAAACAGCTTCATGAACTGTTTATTTGATTATTATATTTTTCATTCTGCTGTGAGATTCTGTAACTTTTTTCTTTCTTTCTCTGTTTTTCTTATTTACCCCATAACTATCTGCCTTTTGAATAGTTTGAGTCCGATGTGTGTATGTGCTCGTCAATTTAAACCATCCAAATAGGCAAGTCGTTACATTAATCCCCACTAACATCTGCTTTTGTCTTTGAATCTCTATTAATATATGCATGTGCTTTTAATTATGATCCATTAGTTAGTAGGTAGGTGGGCTCCTCTATGTTGTATGAATTCTTTTATTTTCTTCATTCATTTGCTTTCAACATATGTGCATGCATACATACATGAAGACTATTCATACCTGCACTTCATTTCCTACAAATTAAAATTAAATATGCAAAAAAATATTCTCGAAATTAACTCATACATAAAATTACCATTTTGCCTCCAAATGAAGGTGAATGAATGATGTTTTGAAAACATTTAAGATTTTGGTTAAAACATGTAAAATACCCTAATATGCACATTTATTTTACTAAAGAAGATTAAATATAAGAGAATAAATATCCATTTTTACATGCACATCATGACCATATTATTATAAGGATATAACCATGAGAAGGCATATATTATTTAGAGGACATAGGCATGAGTAGGCACACGCTATTTTGAGAATGCGATCATAAATGGGCATATGTATTATTTTAGAAGGTGTAAAAATGAGATGGTACTGAAAGTCGATAAATGATGTAACTTATTTGCGAAACGTGGAATGATTTATAATATGGAGAAACATAACTTAAGCTAATAATATAAGCACATTTAAAAGAAGCAGTAAACAAATGATTACACTAACGATTTTCGTACTGGTTCGGACCTTCCGTCCTAAGTTCGGTCTCAGACTTCTTCTCAAATTTTATTAATCAATCCTTAACTTACCTGAAGGAATAGGTTTCTGAAAGACTGCCTGAATAACTGAATAGGACTTCAACACCTTGCTCGAATATCCCCAACAAGACTTCAACACCTTGCCTGTAGATCACCCACAGGACTTCACTAAAATAGAATAAATTCTAATTTTTGACTTTGATATGTTCTTGACAACGTAGGCAAGTCTTTTTTCGGTACACCTTTCTTATAATATCCTTTGATGGTATTAAAGTGAACGTGCAAAATTTAGAAGTTAGAAATTGGTTTGAAAGCGTTTGATTTCAAGACAATATTAGAGAATAGAAATCAGAGAGTAGGAGAGATGAAATCAATAAGTTCATTTTGTCTATATTTATAGTAGTGAAAAGGTATTCTAAAGGATTACGATTATTTAAAGAATCATATCTTTTAATTAAGAGATATAACCTTTCGGAAAATAGATGTCCATTAAAAAATGTGGTCGTTTATACGTTCCCAGATGTTTGAGTTGAATGGTCATATGTTTGATTCTATTATATAAAAAACATTTTGGAACATAGTTAGACATCTAAATGATGGGGTCAGACGTCTCGACATATTCTAGAAAGGAATACATTCATTTTCACCCAGATAGACGTTTGGTTTAATGGTTTAGAAGTCTGATTATATATATAACTTATTTTTCAATGCTTAGACATCTGACTATATGACTCTGACATATGATTACTTTCAAAAAGGTAAACCCTTTTATTTCTTAAATGTCTGAATTGTGGGGCCAAACGTCTAACGCCCGATAAACCTGAAAAAATATCACCTATAAAATTTCTAAATTCAAAATCTATTTTTAAAACCAATTTAACAATACCTATAGGTATATCATCAAAGAATGTTGCATAAGTATTTTCTAGATTTACATACAATGACTCAACCAAGATATGGTCTTCATTGATTAAGATTTCTAGACTTACATACAACAATTCAACTAAGATATGACCTTCATTGATCGAGCTCGTAGGTTGTAGTTATTTTTCTGAGTCAGCTTGTCAGCTATAGTTGTTTGCCTTAGTCTTTATAGTTTGAATTTCCTTGAAATAATCAACATGTACAATATATTTTGTGATGTATAATTATCACTTCAAAACTTAAAGAAGAGGATCTAACAGGTACATCGATTATTTTTAGGGTGAGGTTATAAGGAAGTTCTTTGATAGTTTTGAGTATACACATATTATGATGGATGTATAATAAGCATAGGGATTAACACATATGTGATTTGTTGGTATGATGATGTGATGCCTTCCCTTCTGGGTATGCGTGCGCTTTATTTTAATGAGCTATGCATATTGTTGATATTTTTATTTATGCATGGCATGATTGAACAAACCAAATTTTTTTTTGGACTTTTGTTATAGGCGAGTATGGTTGGATTGTTGAGATGCGTGATATGGTTTGCGGATGAGTTGATATATGATTTAGATTGTTTCACCATTTATTGATGGAGTGTTACTTTTATGTTATAGTTTAGGTTACATGATAGAGGAAATATACATGTCACTATAATATGTGTATTGAATCCATTATGAAAGAATTGTAGTGTGTCATGACTGGTTGTGTTATGCGGTTGTCATATACTACTTTATATGTAAATGGTTTATGATTGGAATAATTTTCTATATTTTGTGATTAAATCCACGATAAAGCTTCATTGATTTGGTTAAAGGTTGTATTTGAAGAATTGCAACGGCGCATTTCTTTTAAAGGGAGAGAATGTAATGACTCGCAAATTCGACACTATCAATATTAAATTAACTAAAAATAATTTTTAAATTACATGGTGAATTGGATATCGTATTTATAATTATTGCATATATTTCTCTGAGCTGATCGGTTCGGTATATAATTTTGATGGGGGTTACATTTTACAAAATAGAGACATTACGGCATTGAAATAGAGTACATGGCCATTTTTTAGTCGAATGGTCACAAATAGCTAAACCTGCCTCAATGCCTATATATATGATGCTATGAAACCCTAAAGAGAAGCTGTCACACCCGCCTTCCCTTCTAATCTAAAAATTCTCTTAATCACACTCAAATGGCGAATTAAGAAACTAATCAAAAATCATTCAAAATTCAAAGTACTCAAACTGTAGCTTATAATATACGAATTCGAAGCACTCGGTGATTGTAAGAGCGTAAAGAGTTCGTTTTTGACATTGGTGCCTAAGATGAAATTGAGTAAAAATTCTCAGTCATCCACTCTAGTGCTTCTCGATCAATAGTAAAATGGCAACGCTCAGACTTTCGGAAGACACAGTGGTGTAAAGATATCAAAGGGAGTCGATTCATATGGTTGGACCGATGAATAGAGGGTTGGATTGGTCGAAATTGACAAAAGGCGGTCGAATTTTCATTCATAGGTGGTGGCGCTGGGGTGGTTGTGGCAATAAAGGTTGGGGCATTTGGAGATGGGCTACGTGGCGATTAACTCTGATCCGATCAAAGTGCGGTGGTAGAGGCTTGGCGACAAGAAGTGTGGTTTTTGGTGATAATAGGGTTGAAAGGAGACTAGCATGTAATGTTCCACTTTAGCCCATAATATTTTTATGTTTAAGTCATCCCTTATAACTTCTAATTCTCGCATATTTCGCATACAAACTTCATTTAACATGCAATTTTTTCCATTGGACTCGTCATGAGAATTCGGATGATGGGTGCTTGGTTTGCTAAATTTTAGAGAAATTTGAAAAAGCACGTTGAAGTGATTATTTAGTTTTAATTAATTGAGTTTTAAATTATTAAATGCATACTTGTCAATGAAAAATTATATTTACTAATACATGTAGTGTTATATTAATGATTTTTTGGTTATTATAATATTTTAAATGCGTTGTGCCTTGATTGGACTGTGAATTGTTTGAATAACCATGCTTTCTACGCCGTATTAATAAATAATATTAATTAAAATAAAATTGTTTGAATTCGATATTTGATAATTGATATTTTCAAAATAGGTTTTAGTAAATTAAATTCTATTTATTATAAGATTTTTATTTAATAAATTGAAATAGATTAATGAATTCTTTTCAGGTAATATACTGAAACTGAATAAAATGTTTTAATCAATATAAAATATTTTGAAGTGTAAATAATTTTGATATGATTGAATAGTTCAAAATAAATTTGTTTTACGGTAATACAATAGATGGTTAAATAGAAGTACAAAAATATTGAATAGAATAAAATTGTCTATTATGGAAATATATTATGTGCAACGTGTTGTAAATTAAATTAAATAGGTTGAAATATACTTACAGGTAAATACAAGAATTAACTTAAAGAAAATAAAAGAGAAGTGAATAGATTTAAATTAATGGCCCAATAATCAATCAATAGTCCAAGACCAATTTCATTTCTAGAATTCTCCCTCTCCTTCACGGTTGCAAACCCAAACCCATGTATCCAAAAACCCCACCTCCTCCAGAATCTTCATTTTTAAAATTGGGACCAAAACTTAAAAAAAAAAGAAACGCGGTCAAAGTCATTATGCTCAGAAGGACTGGCATTGGCACGAGGCAGATTAGTGAGCGTTCGAGTCAGATGCTTAATTTTAGGGCCATTTCTGGGAAAGAAAATGCGATAAGATGGAGATGTTTGTCTGGATCAAGCGCAGGTGCCATGGAGGGGGACGGCGATGATAGGAATAATTTCAGGGAGGCATGCGACCTTAGTTTTTGGCGTGCATGACTGGAGGATATGCCATGTCAAGTGTTTGTTGGCGGAAGCCGGCATGCAGTGACGCAGATGATAGCAAGGTGGAGGTAGCAACTGGCATCGATAGTTGCTGCTGTGGTGAGTGCTTGGGCTGGTGCAATGACAATGGAAAAGGACTCAATCGCTGAGTTGGTTATTCTAGCATTGTTCGACAAGTGTGCACTCACAACTCTGTGTGTGTGTGTATGATTTATTACTTGTTATATATCTATACTGATATTGGTTGAATTGCTTGATTAAGATGTTTTGTTTAGGATAATTTATTGATTGTGATTACCGGTTGAATCGTTTGATTAGTATATTGATTTGAGAATGATTGTTGTTTGGATGTTAGATGATCATGTTGATTGAAAGTGTTAATTTATAAAAGGAACTGTCCGTTTATGAATTATATATATATTGGAATATTGATATGCAGGTTTTTATGGATGTTTTATTCATTTTTTGTGTTTTATTCTTTTGAAAAGTTTTTAAAAATGATTTTAAGAAATTAAAATTTTAAAAAATGTTTTATAAATTAATAACTAAAGATTTATTTAATTTAACTTATTTTTCGTATTTTAGAAACCTATATTTTTTTAATAAACATAGTTTACTTTAGATTATAAAACCCTTTATAAATCATTATTTTGTTTGTACGTTTTAAATCTAAGAGTGGTTTTTACATCATTATTTGGAAATTTTATATATTATCTAGAAAATTTGAAAGGATTTCTAGTGCGCATTTAATTAATTTTAAAAAGTATTATCAATAATTTTGGATGTAAAAAAGAGATTTAGGTAATATTCTATAGTTTGGAATGAATAAAATCTATTTTGTAGATTATAAATTTATTTAAAGATATTTTAGCAATTATGAAAGATTATGAAATAATTTTTAATTGATATTAAGCGATTTTAATATAAATTGAGTATAAAGTGAAATTTTAAATAGTAATCCATATTTTTATATAAAAAGAAATTTATTTTGAAATTTATATATTTATTTTAAAAGAATAACTAACTATAGAACTTATAAAAAGACTTCTATAAAGGAATTTGATTTATAATATATATATATATATTGGAAATGGGTTCATTTATTCATAACTAACAATGTAGTACACACATAGATATAATACAACAATGATACACAAGTACGCTACATCTTACAATCACAATCACCTTTATCCACCAAAACTAACGAATCCAACCCATTAAAATACTACCTTGAAATTAAATTCCAAGAGCATCAAAATAAAACGTTGTGCATATAATATCTACTCAATCTCTTAAGCTAAGCCTAGTAAGGATATGTTAAGTCCAGTGGCCCTTTGCAAGGATAAGTAACATGAATCGTCATGTTCCTTTCACTGATCTTCACTTGGTTCTGTAACCAGAAGTGCATATCACATTCTAGTGCCGCTTTCTTCCTCTACTAACTGCTCCTCGTCAGAAAACCTTGCTTGTTCATCTTCATTCGTAAGCCAGACTTGTCTTCCATGGTTTACCATAAAGGTACTCATCCAAATCTCATCTCAGTTTATCACACCAATCAATGGTATGAATACAAACCAAACAACACCAAACTTAGATAAGTTTTAGACAATGAACTAAACCAAATGATCAAACAAATCTTGTTTCTAGGCAATACTCCTAGTTTTTGAATTACAAAATATGGGTTCATGTAGACCCAAAACTCATACTAGAAGGCATAGAGTTTCACTGATGTTTAGATAGTTCAAGTTATGGTGGTTACCTTTTCACAAATCGTAGATCTGGTTCACCTTTAATGGATGAAGCAGCAAATCTATTTAGCCAAGATTTTAGAGTCATTAACATTTCTTTCAATTGACGGTTTATTATCTAGCCATATATTGGATTCTCCATTGCAACAATAACCCAAAGTAAATCATTATTCCCTAATTCATTGATTGAACTACAACAGCGAACGACATGTGATTTGAAAGTATAAAATGCATTTTCATCTTATTTCGCCATTGCTCAAATTAATTCGCATATGGATGTAACAACAACTTGGCATATGATTATGTAATAATAAACTCGGTTTTGATGAAACCCAAATCTTTGGAACTTGAAACGCGTTAAGTACTAGGGAATTAAACTTTTGTTGAATTGGCATAAGTGAATAATATGATATGCTGATTTGCCTTTGCACATAAAAAGGGATATGTTTGAATTGGAATTTTATTTTTCAGACGCCTAAATTGAATCGTCTGATAGTTTCTCTCCTTGTGGGAGAAAAACAACACACACACTATATATATATTTGGATATTTGATTTAATTATTTAAAGAAAGACCTTTTTTAATTTTATTATCATTAGTTCATTTTCGAATTACATTGAGATTTTATGTATGATTTCTATACTTTCCGATTTCTCATTTTCCTATATATATTTCGATATCATGAAGGATGCACTATTGATATTCATTTGATTTGTGATCCTGAGATGATATAATGATGACATCTTTCTATTTGATTTTGTGATGTTTTATTCCATGTAGTGAGAAATGTGAATAAACAGAGTTATAATACCATTTGGGATGAGGCATTCAGTAATATTTCTACTGTTATTCTTTGAAAACATTATATAGAATAATGGAGAGTGTATTTTATAAGAAGTGCATAAATTTTGAGTATCACTCGGTGGTATGGGATATTATTGTGATATTACTCAATTATTTGTTGCAAGTAATTGACATTCACGTGAAAGGAATAGTGTTATGCGTGTGAGGTGATACACATAGAGATAAGTACGGCTTTGTGCCTACATTCAACAATTATGGCTATGTGCCTAACGATGAGAAATACTTCTTGTCTTTATGAATTAGTTCTATATGCCACTATTATGAAGTTCTCCTTTTATTTGCATTGGAGGAGACCGAATGGCTAGAATCCACCCTAGAGGCCTGATCGTGGGGTCGTGCCTCAAATTTGAGACACTCTATATTTATATAGCTTTGTGCTCTTGCTTTGTGTATTTTCCCATATGTCACATAGGCCAGTAGTTTGTTACCTATAAGGGCTAAAGTCGGACGTGACTACAGAGTCCTCATGTCGATGAGCACACCGGTGGATACATGTCACGATCCATGATGGTAACTAAGACGGTAGAGACTTCATGATTTTGGAGCTTGCTTCTTGTAATTAGTCTTCCTTCTGGTATTGATGGAGTAGTAGTTTGGCATATACTATTGAGACACCTCACTTTAGTATAGAGATAGGCTATGCGACCCATATATATAACTCTACTTAGGACTTTATGTCTATCATATAGTCATATCCCATCATGATGTATTTATTTATATCTACGGGGTGATTAAATTATACTTGAGATAATCATCTTGAGTATAATGGATTCTCATATTACTATTCATATTAATAAGCAGCCAACCCTATCTTTCATATATTGATGATGATGTTCTATTTATCGAGCTGAGAGATATATTTGGCTAATGCTATATGATAGCCTGATTATTATTAGTGATATCTCACTTATTATTGATCTCTGAGTTTTGATGATGATTTTTGAATATGTATGATTCTCCATTTGATGTTGATTCGGTGATTATCGATTTGACATGATTTCATATGGGTGTTGACAACTTTGTGCATGCTTTGATTGATGTCTTCAATAATGGAGATGTATTGATATAGTGTTCTTGTTGTATCGATCCATGCATATACTTTTCATCTATATATATGTGTATAATCCTTGATTCAGATATAGTTTGACCCATGTGTTACTTATATAATACTCGGGTCAGTCCGAAACATTTCACGTACATGGACAGTATAACCAAATTAAGTTTTAGGCATATAGGAGATTAGTATTCAGTATAGTTTTTTATCACCATGAATTGTATAAACTCTTGTATGTATATCAATGTGATGTACATTAGATATACTTTGTATATTGTATATTATATATTATCGATGCAATTGATTATGTGATTTCTGATATTTCTGCATATTGTGTGTTGTTCTATCCTAGAAGCATACATGTTTTTTCTTTGTGCCAATGCTGTGTACGTATAGGTGAGTTGTTTATTTGACGTTTAAATACGTACCAGTATTAGCCCAAAGAATATTAATGTGTGTACCCCATATAGCCACATTCTCCATTTTATTTGATAGTATTACTCATTAATACTCTTGGATGGTATGCGTATAGAGGTGGGGTGTCTACATTTGGTATCAAAGCAAAGTTTAGAACAATATATCATATATAAGAGACACGAGTCAAGACCTTAAAGCGACTTAGAGTCCATGTCAACTTGGGTGTGTTAGGTAGTTAACATATATAAATGGAATAGTAGGAGTATACGATCATTACTGGAGTAATAATCAGGGGATGTATTTGTTATTTTTTCTGTTATATTTTTTTATCCTTATCACCTCTATGTAGCTTTGAATAGAGCATCATGATCCAGTGGAGATCAGAGTGCGCAGCGAATGGTGATACAAAGCTTTCCGCTGAAGGCATTTGTTTGTTTTTTGGTTGATGTGTGTTTGATTGTATTATTATTGAGGATTATTGAATTAAATGTATATACGAGTTTTAAAATTCAATGTCTTATATAGAATAAGCATATGATTTAACAAAATAGAAATAATATTTTATATAATGATTGAATATATTTTAGTGGTTTATTTTGGTGTTAGTTATCTATAGAGTGGATTAAGAATTTTGGTTGATACGTCTGATCGACGTTATCGATAAGGATTCCTAAATGCTTGTGTACGAGGCAATCTGACACAATATTTGCGAGTGGTGTAAGAATTATTTTACAAAGACTGTGCATAACTTTATTAAGTAATATATTATTTTATAAAATGGAAAATATTATTTTTTGAGATTTAAATATTTTTGAACAACGTATGTAACTATTGGATATTAGTGTGAAGTTGAGGTCACTAACGAGGCAATGTTGATACATTATCCTGGGTAGTCAACATTGCAGCCAAATAGTGAAACGGATCGCTAAAATTTATGACATGGCAACGTTGTCAATTTTAATATGAAATTGATTTATGGATTATTGTATGTAAATATAAATGTTTGTTTAATATGGTATTAAAAGTATTTTCTAAAGAAATATATATGTAGATGTATAACAAATTTGTTTTAACCTGAATATAAATTTTCTAAAAGGAAAAAATGTTGGAAATCATTTCAAAAGAAATAAAATTCATTGAATAATATATTTATTATTTGTGTAACAAAGGATAAGTATATGAAAAAAAATGGATGAATAAAAGTGTTAATTGATTGTTTGAAATGTGCATATGACTTAAGAAAGAAATATATTGTAAAATAATATCGATAAAATAAATTTAGAAAGTAAGTTCTTCCAATATGAAGTAATAAATTTGAAAAAAATGAAGTTAGTTTATAATTTCATGAAACAAAGGTAATTGGAAAAAAATATGATAAATAATTTCGAGTTTAAAATTTTGGGAGTGAATTAATATGTTGACCAAAGTTTTCAAGTGATAAAATAAATAATAAGATTGATAATTTGAAATGATGATTTTGCTATTTTTGAATTCAGTATGAAATAATTGATTTTCGAAAAAGAAATTTCAATACCTATGATATTTGAATTGTATTATTGCTGCTGATTCTGATCCAATGTATATAAATTTGACTGATTGCATGAGATATGAGAGCATTTGATTTCTAAGTGTGTTTGATAGAGTGTTTGACCACTATTTTTACTTAAGTAGCAAAATAATAACTCAAAAGGAATAAAGTTGCTTATGACTTATTTCATCCTTTTAAATATTAAAATTTCTACTTATCTGTCCTAAGATTTCTATATTTTACTGGCGATTTTAAATACTTAGAAATTACAAACCAAACTATTTAAGTGGTATACATAAAAGTTGTTTCCACACACCCTTTAAGTAGTTCCACAAAAATTTCTCACTTAATTTCTTACTTAGATGTGTAATTGAAAGATGAAAACTTGTGCAATTCTTCCTCCCTCCCCTACAGCAAAACCCATATGCAAACACTAATCAACCCTTCGCAATTAGTGAATGACAATCATTCTTCTCTATGCTCAAACCATCATTAGATAAGGGTAAAATATTTCCATTTATCATCTTATTTTGCTCTTCCATTCCTCAGTTCACCGTCTTCACCCAATAACATTTTTGATGAACAAAGATTCATTAGGAAATAAAGCTAAGATATAGGTCGGTCTTTCAATTTGTATTTCACCTATTCGTTCATATTTATTTTGTTATTTATTAAATTTTAGTTTTGGATCTATTTTATCATGGTTTGAAACCTTGGTTTCAAGTCTCAGTTATCATATTTTTAATCTTCCCTTTTGAATTGCAAAACCTATAATCTGCTGATGTATCAATGTGTTATTCAGCAGTCTAAAATTGTAATATTTTATGGATTTATGATAGTTGTTGAGTGTGCTTATTTCAACTGTGTATAAATTTAAAGGTTGCGTTGGTCTGAAACGAGGAGGAATCATGCCAAAAAATTAATTTATACCACTAAAGCTTACAGTTAACATGTTTCATATACATCTTCTTTATTAGACGATCAGAAGCAAAATTTTATTTTCTTAAATTTGAATAACATTGAGATTGGTTGGTACAATTCTTCTATTAATTTTTAACCTTTGCTCAATGAATGGAAGATGTAAATAATCATATTCAATGTAGTGTATTATGTAAAGGAGATTAATGTACCATCTCTTGTGTGATTTAATATGTATGTCTTGCTTAAAGAATTAAATATTAGCAAGAAATCTGGATATAAGTTATTTTGGAAAGATATTCACTATAAAATAGTTTATTCTTTGAGACTATGATCTAATTTTGTGTATTGAACCTTGAAACCTTTATTGAGAAATGTCTTAAAGTAAGAAAGTTGCACTTTATCTATTACATGTTTACATACTCATTATAGTTCATCATATGCAACTGATATTTGAATTTGAGATTAAGAATAGGTACATTCGGAGCTTATAGGGATTACTTTGCAGCAATATCTCACTTTCGCTCGCATTATAGTTAAGACACATGCTTAAATGCTAAATAAAAAGGTACGTTTTTATGCTCTATTGATATATATGTTATATTGTGTTGTTTTCCCATGTTATGGGATGCCCCATTGATTGGGATGTATATATTTTGTGATATTATTGTGTTTTGACTTTTCAAAATGCCCTCCATACAAAAGAGATTCTGTCGAAAGTTTACAAAATATCCGACACTTAGAGTATTTTTACAAATTTTTAACGTATATGAGAAAAGAAAGTCGTTGATGCGAAGACTCATCTCCTCGACTATCGAAAATCGACACTAATACATCCACGCTATTCACGTACCGTAAATCCAACTGCCAGGAAAGTAGATTTTCAGGGGTAAAGTAAAGTAAAAGATAGAAACACAAATTCTCACTTCACGTTAAAATAGATTGATGGTACATACAACCACCCCCCGTAAGGTACATCAAAGTTATTGTATGAACTAACCCAGCCAGGAACAGTTATAACTGCCTGCTCCCACACTTGCCGGTATTAACTAACTTAGACACAGCGGAAAAATAAAAATATATAGATGGATAGACATCCACATCAACTGCTCTAGCTCCATGCTCCAAAAACCTCTTCTAGCATGCACTTACCCAAAAATACTCCAAACAGAATCCTGACTACTTGGCTGCCCAAAAAATAAGGCCCCTGAAGTTTAAAGGGAAACAAAATAAACTTCGAGTTAGTCATGGGTGTGAGAACTCAAAATACGTTGTTTGAAAGCAAAAAGGTATCTCATAAGACCATGTCGCACATAAACACGAAACGGATTTTTACCTTATGATGACTAAATCATTCTTTCATAAAAATACTTGATATTATTTTTAATGACATATCTTTGAAAACATTTGCAAGTAAACTTACCAATCTAAGCCGAAATTGTTACCATTATTAAATTCTAGCATACTAGCCTATACAAACAAAATGGCAGGAAATTATTGGAGAATGTTTTTCCATGCAAATGACTAGGTGAAGGTGCTACCTTCCGACGTACATCTTTAGAGGAATGTATCGAGGCCCAACTGATGGTCCTCTACCAACACAAGACCGGCCTACCTCTTTCTATATAGTGTCGAATATGTCATCACCCCGGTCGTTACTGACCCATCCGAGACATCTCTTAGCATACACCACAATAATTTAAACCCTAACGTCATAGCGAGTAGAAATATATCTAGAAGGGGATGATCTTACCCTAATGGTTGCGAATCACATAGCCTTGCCGCATCTACCCTGTTTCGACCATTTATGAGTGCGGGGATTGAAGTAACGATTACCTTTAACATAGCACATCATCTTTCTTTGAATGCCACATTACCATTCCGTGGTCACAATTGATCTCTACAAATGTATAACTCCTAAACTCATACGTCTCAGGAAAGGGTGTTAAGCTAAGAGAAGTTGCCTTCTCTACCACCAAGCAGATAATACATTTATAGAGATCACTTATGTAACTATAAATGCAACGTTAGACATTCATCCATACAAGTTCGTTCTGCGAATGAACGGAACCGAAGGCGCTCTCCTACCACATCCTTTGGGGAATTTACCCAAGGATCATGTGATGACTCGAAATTTTAAAGCAATATTAATTTAATAATCTGAAATAAAAATTAAATTGATTTGATAATCTTTGTAATGAGATTTGAATTAATTTAATAATCCAATAAAATAAATAGTTAATTGATAGATTTTATCTTTTTAAATCTAATAATTGTTTACTATTTATATATATATATATAGAATATTGTATATATTATGAATAGATATTGTTTTAAATTTAATTAATAAATAAATCTTGTTTCCTAAAATTATATATATATTTAGTAAAAATTGGAAATTATGATTTTATTTAAAAGTTAAACTTTTAAAAAGGTTATTCAATAAATAAATATGGTTTTAAATACATAAGATAAATATTGAACTGATTTAAAATATGTTTAACTCAAGTTTAAAATTTAAATAAATAGAAATAAGGTTATTTTGGTTTTCTTTTAAAATATAATGTGATAAAATAAATAATTTATTAATAAGAAGACTATTTCTTTTAATAAGTTATTTATAGTTATTAAATGTGGTTATTTTTAAATATAATAATACATTGTTTTAACAAATAAATTTTTAATAAAAATAATTTTTTTTCAAATTTAAATTGTGTAGTTATATTTGTAAATAAACTGGTTTTCAAAATTTAATTTGAACTTGAATTCAAAGCTTTGAAATCTAAAGTGTAAATGTTTTTAATTTTGTTTTGATTTTGAATTATTTGTATAAGTTTCATTTTATAAGTTAAATTTGATTTATTCATTTTAAAATTTATATACATGTAAATAAATACATGATAACTAATTTATTAAACATAGGTTTACATCCATCTTATAATAACATACTAAACAAATACTAATTAACTTTTAATTAAATACTAATTACTTTTATAAGACAAGTGTAACATTTTAAGGTCTTACATAACACTTGTTAAATGATAAAATAAAGTTTTGACAAATGTTGCATTGTGAAACAAGTGTCAAAAACTTAATTTATCATTTTCTTTTGTTTTTATTTTTAATAATTTCAGTTTACATAAACTTCTTTCCCTCATCTCCTTTCTTCTTTCAAAAAAAAAAAATTTGAAGGCAAGCAAATCTAAAATAAAATAAAACACTTATATTCAAAAACATAAAGCTGTAAACATCTTCAACAAAATTTCTGAAATCATCTTCAAATCAACTTCTCAAACCAAAAGTAAAGCAAGGAAACTTTGCATTTCTTATTCAGTTAAGTCTGCATGCAAATTCTTCTTACAAATCAAAACAAAATCATCTTCAAAAGCCTCAGTTCAACATGCAATCAAACCTGCATCAGAACAATCCTACATATTTTTCAAATGTAAAAGCACCTGCAATTTCAAGTTTTGAAACCTGCATTTCTTATTCAAGCAACTACAGTTTCAAATTAAAGAAACAAAGAATGAATGCAAGAGTTCTATAACAAGCAACTCAAAGTTTTAAAGCAAGCATTGGAGTGCAAAGTTTAAAAAAAAAATAGGGGTTTCAGTTTCAGGCTCTTCAAAATCTAAACTGGAGGCTCTGTTTTCAAATTTATAAGGTGAGTAACATCCTATTTAATGAAGTTTAAGTATTTTAGAAAGTTGCTTGTTGATTTTCATGTTTCAGTGTGAATGATATATGCATTTATATCAGTTGTTTTTCTATAGAAGTGTATGAATAACTTGATCATGCTGTCCTCTGTATTTTATTTCCAGATGCAAGAATCTGTTCAAACACCATCATTACATAATATAATATATGTTAGTGTTTTCAGGTTCATACAAATGTGTTTGTTAAATTTAGAATCAAAGTTTAAATTTTGTTCAAGTTTTAAAAAGAAAAACAAAATAAATAACAGCAGTGATTGATTTACAAAGTAAAAATCAAACTCTGTAAATTTATGAATTCAGTAATATAAAATAGAAACACAAAGCAAAATATGAAATTCAATATAAAAATCATAATTTATAGATTAAAGGGAGAGGTGCAGTTTTGTGTTGAACAGAAAATGGAATTGGGGGATTTTTATATGATCTCTGCAAACTGGAGAGCCGGGATTCATCTTGAAGGTAGTGGAGTTATCATTGATACAGGGAAAAATATTTGATGTTGAAACAAATCAACATGGAAGTAGCAGTTGTGATTATTTGTCAGTAGCCCTAGTTTAAACTAGGCCTCTTGTTTGAGTCAGTACTACCCGTAGGTAAATTCGAGTTGAACGGGGTTTTAGGGGTTGATAGTTTGGTCGTAGGTGGGTCTGTGACCGGTGGTGGAAGATCTTCGGTGGTCGGAGGATGGATGTTGAAGCGATGACAGGTTTGAGATGGGCTTGACTATTCTGTTCCAGGTTTGGGATGGGCTTGACCATTCTGTTCCAGGTTTGGGTTTAGAACTCTCGAACTCGAATTCGAGGGTTAAAGAAAGATTTGATGATTGAGGTGGGACACGGTGTTGGTTTCTGGTGTGTCTTGATCATCGCCGATGATCAATAAGGGCTGGAGTCACCGTGCATATGCACGGTGAGGTAACTTGTCTGATGATGTTCAGGTAAAGGCAGAGAAGGACACGCGAGTTTTACTCGTGATTTTGGAGAGATTGCTAGGAGTTTTTAGCATAATGACTCGAAGCAGTTTTTAGGATGGCTCGGATAATTTGCAATATTACAGTTTTCTGTGAAAACTATGTGAAGATTTAAATTTAAATCAAAATTTAAAATGAATAAGCTGTGTTGATAAGATTTAAACAAATTGAAATCTGTAGGATGATTTATAGTTTCAAAGAGTTTGAAATCTTTTAAGTTTTTAAAAAAATTTGAAAGTAGTTTCAGTTTTAAAAAAAAATATAAGAAACCTGACAGTTTTTTCTCTGAAAATAGAATTTCATTTTGAATCTGAAAAAAAAATTAAATAGCAGTTTGAATTTCAAATTTAAGTCCAGTATTCTTAAGGACCTTTAAATCTTCAAGTTTTTAAAATTGAATTTGTATTTTGAAATAAGGAGTTTTAAAATCAAGGTGTAAAGCAAAAGTTTAATTCAAGTTTAATTTAAATGATTTAAATAAGGAATGGATTCAAATGTTTTGAATTTAAAAATCTGGATATTTGAACAAGTTTAAATTTTAAATTGTTTATTAGAAGTAAATTTGTTTTCAAACAAATATTTAAATTTGATTTTCTTTTTGAATGAAGTCATTATTAAAGGTTTATTAAGAAAGTTAAATGATTTGTTAACTTGAATTTGTAATTTAAAATAATAATGTACTTAAAACTTAGTTTAAATTAAATTAAGAAATTAAGGTTTATCTTATATAAGTTTTAAAAGGTAAATAATAAATGTTATTACATTTATTTTGAAAAGAATATAAATGGAATTTAAATTGGTTAATGCTTAAATAAATATCATTTTGAATTTTAGATTCAAAATGAAATTTGAACTTAAATTTTAAAATAAAATGTTCTAAGTACACTTTAATATTAATAAAATTATTAATAAGGAATGGGTTATCTTAGAAATTATTAAGGTGTTAAAATAATTAAATAAATAGGATAATTAAAGAGTGACTTATTTATTTAATTTATAATTAATAATTTAAATTAATTTAAATTAGAGTTAATTAAGAAGTGATTAAAGAAAAGTAATTTAAGAATTAATAATAGTTAATAATGGTCATTAACTAAGGTTTATTTAGTAATTAATTAATATGATTAATTTTTAATAATTAATTAGATTGATTAATTAATGATAATAAATTGAGAAATTTATTTAAGTTTAATAAGACATTAATTACTTAATGTATGGGGTTTATTGAGATTGGTTTAAATTAATTAATTGAGTCTAATTAATTTTAATCATTTGGGTTGATAATAATTACTTTATGTAATTAATGAAGTAAAATTACTCGGTGAAGTAACTAAAGATAATGACTGGATGTAATTAGTGGATGATGTTGGGATTGTGAAATAATTTGGATTAAATTATTTTGAATAATTAATCAAGGGATTAATTAAAGAAATTAATTAAGGAATAATTAATCTGATAAGTAATTAAGGGAAGTTAATTACAAGAATGAGATTAATCAAAGGTGATTAATAATTATGGTTTAAGTGAGATTAATTACAGAAGGTAATTAATTTAATTGAGTAATTAATTAAATATAATTAAGAATCATTAACTAATATAATTAATGAAGTAATTAAGATTGATTAATTAAGATTAATTAATCATTAATAAGTAATTAAGGGTAATTAATTAATTTTAATTAATTAAGGTTTAATGTAATTAATTATAGTTAACCAATTAATGAAGTAACTAAAGGTTAATTACCGCATTTGGTTTAGGATAATTAATGTAGTGGAATTAATTGAAGTATAATTAATCAGGATTGATTAATTAAGATTATAAATTAGAGGTTAACTAATTAATTAATTTGTAATTAATTAATGATGATGTAAGCAAAATTTATATTGTGTAAGTAATTAATTTAATTCATTTTAAATTAATTAAAGATGAGGTAATTAATTTAATTCATTTTAAATTAATTATAGATAGTATGATTATAGGTCACTGCTTATAAATGGATGATATTGATTGCCTTGAATGGTTTGGAATCTCAGCTATGAGATTAGAATGTTGAGTGATTGGATGCATTGGTTGCATTGTGATGATGATATGGATATCTTTTGATAGTGATAATGTAAATTTTTTTGTGGTTATGATCATGATAATTATCTGTTGTGAATCTATGAATCATCTATCTGTGTGTATATTGATAATGATATTGAATTGTTTTAAACTCTAAAACAATTTGGACCTAAAAGACATGCTTTGGATTTCGATGAGACCGGGATCGGGTTTCCATATTTGGATATCCGAAAACCACATTGATCCAAATTAACGATAGGTCGTGAATCTTATATGAAGAGTGAAGACTCGAGGTGTAAGGAATATTAGTCAGTATAACTCTGGGGGTGATTCTGTGATGATTTTGACGGAAATAGTACTTATAAGCTCGAGATAGAGATTTGAGTGCAAGGGTTATCGTCGTTAACTCTGACGATGATTCCAAAACGAGTGTAACGAGATAATGCCTTCGGTTTCGTTCGAACCCGGAACGAACTTGTATGGATTGAATGCTTTCAGAACTTCGTCAGGTGGACGATGAGAATTCTAAGAGATGTGTTCTCTAAAGGTAATCGTAGCCTCATGCCTCATCAACCGGGAATGGCTAAAACATGGGAGGTGCAGCAAGGCTTCGTGGGTAGCTCCCACTGGAGAGCAAGATTTTCCCCTGTCTAGAGGTCTCTTTTTGTTTGGCTTAGTGGGCAGTTGGATATGCGCACCAACTGCGGGGTTGTATTGTTTGGAACTGTTCAGTAAGGAATGGGTCCGGCCTTATGTTGCAGGGGAGCGGGCGTACTCCTCGGTACGTTGATCTAAGCCACGTACTGTGACGGACGGTACCCCAGTAGCCCTGCCATTGATGGAATCCAAAATCCAATAAGTGCCAACGGTTTTGATTGTATTATCCACTTTTGTGGCTAGTAGCTGGAATTTAATAGATGTAACAATTTCGGCTATTTCATATTTATTTGAAAACCCTAGACATATTATAATATCACTGGATTTCCTATCAAATGTTTTGGTTAGCGTAAGGTAAAAACCTTTCCATGTTTATGTATGGGAAGTCTTACATGATACCTTTCTTTCAAAGGGTTTTTAAAGTTAAGCAACTTTAACCTGTTACTGACACTAGACCCATGTTTGACCCGGAGTTTATTCTTTGTTTTCTTAAACTCTTGGGTACTCAAATTTTTACGTGTAGCCAAGGGATTCAGGTTAGCTTTGACGAATATTGGAGAAGCAATGGAGCAGGAGGCTTCTGCGTTAGATATATAGTTTTCCGCTGTGTGTTCTGTAATTGTCTCTGAGTGTATTATGTTGTAAATACTAGATGGGTGTTTATAACTGTCTAGTATGTGTTGTGTATCTGTGTACTCTGATAGTGGTTATAGACTATGTAAATATTATATTATTAATATAATTTATTCATTCCGCTGTTTAGATTCTGATGTGTTGTTTCTTCTTTCTTCCCTTTCTTTCTTAATTAGCGATGCGACTTTCTAGTGTTAGGAAGTTGGGTCGATTACAGATCAGTAGCAACAAGTCCTTGCATCGAAGGTCTTAAACGAAGAACTCCCGCCACATAATATGATATGAGAAATTTCCCCTGAGGGTGGGTGACAAGTAGTCCTACATTCCATCTTCCACGATTATCTTCATGTCTTCACTTCGAATACGTAAATTAGTTTGCAATGGTCTTCGAACGGGAATTATCCAAATCTGACCCCGGTTCCTCCAAACCAACTATTGATAAAAGAGGTCAGGTGAATAATCATTCTTAAATCTATTAAGTTCTTTTATCAAAATCTCTTTTGGAGATATACATTTCTAAAACATTCTTTCTAGCATATATAGAGATATTAAACCTCTCTTATAAAATCCATTGATAACTTATAAACTCCTTTTTACTAAGAATAAATCCGAAATCATTTCATTTTTCATTTAGGAAGATATTGATCCAAGCAAACCGAATTCACTACCCCTTCGTCGGGCCAGTACAGATAGCCAGGAAGAGAAGGAAACTGGTTTTCCAAACTCAAGCCTAGACACTGTCTCTTTGACACCCAAAAGGCGGTCAAATTATTTGATCGACTCTAAATCTTTAATCATTCCAAAAATCCTTCAAATCATCTTTAAAACACTTTATTAATCATTTAAAAACATTTATAAAATAACTGGAAAAGAAATGTTAAGTTTAAAACTATATTCAAAAGTTATAGAAAAGTGCTGCGGAAAGTGCTTTTTAAGCTATATTGATCAAAATGACTTTTAATTATTTGAAAATTCATTTTTATTAATCAAATCACTTATTTTTCCAAAACTTATTTTACTCATATTTCAAAATCTACTGATCAAAATCTCGATTTTTTTCTTTGTTGGAAAATTATAGATATAATAATTCATAAAATTCTTATCTCGTAGAATTCCAAGCTATACTCCAACTTTTACACTTGTTTGACTTTTATGGCACGAAATCGCGAACTGCCATTACGCGACATGCTTATTTTTAACTAAATTTTCCATTACTTTTCAAACTTCGCCAAAACGCTTTCCGATGTTTGCACAACATTTCAAACTCATTTTAAACCATTTTTAAAGAGGCTTAACATTCCATACGCACCATTTCATTAATTCAAGGAAAGTGATTTCCTTTGTGCTAATCGACGTGTATTTCCGTGACTTGCATATGTATTCAATATTCATATGAAAACATCCAAACTTGATGATCAAATCATATTAAACATCCATTTGCAAATATCATGTCATCATCCGACATATAATATAATAGTTTAGGAGTTCTCACCTTGAGTTTTCAACTATTAATTAAAAATTCGCTATAGCTCCACCACTCGGTTTCTGAAGCTCACTATTCTTCGGATTTTAGCTCCTAGATGCCTCAACCAAGACTTGAGATGGCTTAGGGTGCACAACCTAGGGTGGAGCATGGGTTGCTCGGCCTAATGATAAAGTGGGGTAGAGTTTGTGAAGAACAAGGAGAAAAGGTGGAGTTTTGGGATTGTTTTGAGGTATTTAAGTATATATACTAAATATTATAATTTAAATTCTTTTTGAAATAAATTTTGAAATTATTTCTCTTAGAATGGAAGTCATTAAAGTGGAAGACAAAACTTAGAAGTATGAGGAAGAATATGAATGAAAATGAAGAGAAGAGGGTAGGGTATTTATAGGAAAAAAGAGATAGAAAAATATATATGCACACATCACCTTTTGCATCACCATCACATGCACCTTCATGATCACCACCTCCCCCCATGCACGGCAAGAGCCTTCCCCTTATCCGCCCATCACTTCCATCATCTCATGCATGCATATGTTGATTATGTATGCTTAAGTAGTAAGAAAGCTTAAAATATCTTATATATTTTATATTATTTTTTATACTTAATTATATTTATATATGTAAGTTTATGTTCATGTTTTCATGTATGCACATGTACATGTATATGTGTATGTAACATATTCCTACAACGCTGCACAACTTCTACACGTTGTATCGTTACAAATCCCGATTTTGATTTTCAGTCATATTTTCTCTTTAAAATTAATATGCATATTTTTGTAAACAAAATTTGAAACAAATTTTATTATCATTCTTAACTAATAAAAATGATCATATTTTATTTATAAAACCATATAAATTAATAAAAAATAATTATTTGCAAACTTATTTTTATATCGATAAAGCTAAATGATCATTTATTTAAAGTGATATATCTATGGGTCGTTACAAACTCCCCTCTTTAAAAAAAATTCATCCTCGAAATTAAGATAAGAAGAAAATAGCCCAAAAGGAAATATATTCGATATGATGGAATATATACAAAAGTATGGATAAGTGACTATACCACATGCGGTGAGTACACTATAACGGTAAGATCTTTACAGTTCATTGTTCAATTCTAAATTCGGGATATGCCATTTTCATTCTATCCTTCGTTTCCCAAATGCAATATCCATCATTCCCACTCCATTGAAGTTTGACTAACCTTGCTACCGTCCTCCTTTATCGTTTCTTATCATGATTAACAATTCGAACAGGTCGTCTAATAACCGCCAAATCTGGTTCCACCTCCAAGTCTTCCTGAGCAGCTGTCTCTTTGATTTATTCTGGGTTATGCACATGTTTCCTTAAATGAGATACATGAAAGACATTGTGCACTCCCGACAACCTTTCTGGCAATTGCACTCGATAAGCTAATGGGCTAGTTCGTTCAATAATGGAAAATGATCCAATATATCAAGGTGCTAACTTCCCCATTCTTCCAAACCTCACTACTCCTCTCATCAGAGAGACTTTCAAAAAGGCTGAATCTCCAACTAAGAGTTCTGTATTTCTACGCCTTTGGTTTGCATAACTTTTCTATGTGCTCTAGGCTTCCTTCAGCTTCTTTCTAATCATATTAACCTTCTCTGAAGCTTCTCGTATCATATCAGGACTAAGTATTGACTGAACTCCGGTTTCGATCCAACATGCCGGTGACCTACACAGACGACCATATAGAGCTTCATACGGTGCCATTTCTATACTGGCTTGCTAACTATTGTTGCAAGAGAACTTTACTAAATGTAAATGATTTTCCCAAGGGTCTCCAAAGTCCAGAATACAAATCCTGAGAAGATCTTTCAAAACGTGATTAACTCTTTTCGTCTGTCCATCAGTTTGGGTGTGATAGGCAGTGCTTATATTCAGCCTTGTTCCCAAAGCGGTCTGTAATGCTTCCCAAAACTGGCTAGTAAATATTGGTTCCCAATCGCTTATTATACTGCTTGGAAATCCATGCAATCGTACAATCTCCTTCATATATATATATATATATATATATATATATATATATATATATATATATATATATATATGGAAGCTTTATGGAGGTCCTTGATGGCTTAACTGGAATGAAGTGTGCACTTTTAGTTAATCGGTCTATAATAACCCAAATGCCTTCGTTCTCTTTCCTCATTTGAGGTAAGCCATCAATGAAATCCATTGATATTTGATCCCACTTCCAAATTGGAATATCCAACAGTTTAAATAACCCTGCAATTTTCTGTTGATCGCTTTTGACTTGTTGACAATTTACGCAATGGCTAACACAAATGGATATGTCCCTTTTCATACTTCTCCACTAAAATGTGTGCATCATATCTCTATGCATTCTGTTAACGCCTGGATGAATGTTGAGTTTGGATTTGTGACCTCAGCTAACACTTCCTATCTAACATTTTCCACATTCGGAACGCAAATTCGCCCATTCAATCATAATACTCCGCTTTTATCCACTTCAAAGCTTGAATTTCTTCCTTCTTCAGTTGCCATAATGAACTTTTCAAATTATCTATCTTCTCTTTGTGTACTGGCTATTTTTCCAGAAGAGTTGGAGTTACTGCAAAATAAGAAATCACATCATACTTCCTACTCAATGCATCAGCTACTACGTTGGCTTTCCAGGGTGCGTATAAAATATCTAGATCATAAGATGCAAGAAATTCCAACCAACGTTGCTGCCTCATGTTTAAATCTTTCTAAGTGAAGAGATACTTTAAAGATTTGTGATCCATAAAGAGCACAAACTTTTTGCCTAGTTAAAAGAGGGAATTTTATTTACTAAGGTCAATTCAAAGTTTTAATTGAAGAAAACTGTAAAAATTCTTACCCAGCAAATAGTGCCTCCATATTTTTAATGCGAACACCACTGCTAATAATTCTAAGTCACGCGTTGTATAATTCTTCTCATGAACCTTCAGCTGTCTACTCGCATAAGCAATCACCTTCCCTTCTTGCATCAAAACTATACCAACTCCTTCTCCACAAGCATCTGTATAAACGGATAATCCACTATTTCCATATATAATTGCTAGGACTAAAGTGGTTGTTAGCCTCATTTTCAGTTCCTGGAATGTTGCTTCACATTTAGGACTCCAGATAAGTTTATTATCATGGTCAACTTCGTTAGGTAGTAGGCAATCTTTGAGAAGTCTTGAATGAACCTTTTGTAATACCCTGCCAGACCCAAGAAGCTATGAACTTCTTTAGGAGTTTGTGGTTGCTTCCAATTTAGAACAACCGCATCCTTTACAGGATCTACTAAAATCCCGTCCCTTAATAGTATATGTCTAAGGAATCTTACCTCCTTTTCCCAGAAATGGCATTTTGATAATTTGGCTTTAAGCACTTTATTTCTTAACATATGTAACACAAGTTCTAGACGCCTTTCGTTTTAGATAAGAATATCATCGATAAAGACCAACACGAATTTATTGAGTACATCTCTAAATACTCTATTCATAAGGTCTACAAAATAAGAGGGTGCGTTTGTTAGCCCAAAAGGCATAACCAACCACTCGAAGAAAGTGTTTGGACCTTTAAATGTAGTTAGATGGATGCATTCTTCTGCGATTCTGAACTGATGGAATCCTGTTGTAACGACCCGCAAATCCGTACCCTTTGAATCAACACTATTCTACAACAATCAACTCAAGCTGTACAGAAATACGAATCATTTGGGTTGAAGAAGAGGTAGAAGAAGAAAATAGAAAACAACAACAGAATCTAACCATCGCAGCGGAGTAAAATATAATAGATAATAAATAATCTTTACTCAAAATCAAATATATCTGTTTACATATATTACATCATCAGAGTACATCAATCACAGCTCACATCAATAAAATACAACTGGATACACAGCTACACAACACAGCAGAATAAGTATATATATATATATATATAAACAAGTACGAGAGTACGTATCGTCATCCTGCTCGTCTCCTGAGCTCCACAGCATTTCATGTATCCTATAATACTCAGTCTGACCCGAGCATTATAGTTAAATAACACCCGAGTCAGTCTGGAATACCAGCGTGAGAAAATCACACTCAATTGATTATTAAAGTTTCAAAATTCTTTGAAAACAAAAGCATCTCGTAAGACCACGCCACAAATAAACATGTCGGGTTTTTACCTTACGATAGCTAAAACAATTTTTATGGAAATCCTCTGATATTATAATAGGGTCTATATACAAATACTTATAAAATAGCCGAAATTGTTATATGATTAAATTCCAGCTACTAGCCACAGAGTGGGTAATACAAACAAAACTCGTACAAGGCTCGTAGGGAGAATGGATTTCCAACTAATGACTAAGCACTGGGGTACCATCTATCACAGTACGGGGCCTAGATCACCGTACCGAGGAGTACGCCCGCTCCCCTGCAACACAAGGCCGGAACCATCCCTTACTGGACAGTCCCGAGTGAGATCACCCCACGGTTGGGATCAACAACCGCCCACTAAGCCGAAATAAAATAAGGGACATCTAGACTGGAATGACCTCACCCTGCTTGGGTGCTACCCACCTAGCCTTGCTGCATAACCCCTGATTTTCAGTCATTCCCATTTGATGAGGCTTGAGGCTAAGTGTTACCTTTATAGAATATATCCCTTAGAATGCCCATCGCCCACCTGACGATGTTTCGCAAGCATTCATCCATACAAGTCCGTCCCGGGTTCGAACGGAACCGAAGGCACTATTCCTACTACATCCATTTTGGAAATATCCTCAGGATTAGTAGCGACTAGCCCTTGCACTTCACTGCTCCAGCTTCGAATCCAAAATCGTTTACACGAAACGTACAAACCGGATCGAAGTGGTTTTCGAGAAATAAATCTCGATCCCGGACTCTTCGAAACGATCAACGCAGTTGGCCAATATTGATAGTCGGTTATTTAACTATCAATTAATATCCACAAACATCCATCCAACAATAAATAATTTCCCAAATTATTCATTAACCTCAAGATATCTTCACAAGATATATTTCTATTTTCAATCTTTTGGAAACAGTTTCAAAACCATCTTTCCTTTCAGAATAAACTTTCCCAATTATTTCCCATCTCCTCTGAAATCGCCAAGCACAAAACTAGATTTTAAAACACTTTACTTTGAAATATACTTTAGAACATTTAATTTAAAACTACTTCAATGATTTGTTAACAAAAAAATACATACTATATGAATATTTGAAAATAAGGTTACCAAATAAAATACAAAACTAGATTTTTATTTTTAAAAATAAAATACTAAGTCACTCTTTAAATAATTATTGCTATAACAGATTAAAATAATTATTTCTATAATAGACTGAAATAATTATTTCTATAACGGAGTAAAATAATTATTGCTATAATAGATTAAAAGGGAATACTTACTTAAGAATTTAAATATTTAGAAATAGTAATTTTTTCAAAACATACTTCTTAAAACAACTTTAAACTTTCAATTTATATTTAAAAATTTACTTTGAAAGCGTACTTGGTGTTGCGACTTTTCTATTGATTAGAAAAGCACAAATTTTAATAAATTCTGCAAGCGCACAGGCGTGTAGTATGCAGGTCGAACACAGGGAATTGTATTTTAAAACAATTAAAATCCATAGTTAAATCTTAGGCGTGTTAAACGAATTCGACGGTGAATTTTGAACAGAAAATAAAAACAATAATATACTCCGAATCGATTTCGAAACTAATCGAAATTGCAACCAAAATATAGAATTGTAAAAAAATCAAAACAGAAATTGAAATTGCGGAAAAGAAGATAACGGAGCAAACAACTGAAATAATTATTAACTAACTGAAAAGAGTGCAGAAAATAACTAAGAACAAGAATAAATAAATTGCTAAATCTAATCAACAATCCTACGTATTCTGTTCGAAAATAAAAACAGTGCTGAATTTAAATCTAAACTTGAAGAAATGTGATGAGGTAAGAGATGATCCTTTTGGTTGCTGTATGCTGCTGTATATATAGCCTTTTCCAGCCCAGAAAATCAACTGCTACTTTTTAGGAGGAACTGGTCCTTTGCTTGAATTGGTGAAAGAGAACATATGTATGTCCACATCATTGCTTGAATTGGTCCATATTGCTTTGAATTGATGTTTGCTACCTTGAGAATATGCAGCCAATATTTACTAAATCAAAGTATGTGCATGCTTGCCACGTCATTGATTGAGGTTGGTCCCCACTTGCTTGAATTAATTAAATTTGTTCCTTTCTTTGAGTTTGAGCACGTGACTTGAGATATAGATATGATTTGTTTCCCATATTGCTTGCACCCATATGCTGAAGTGAAAATGTGAACTGACTCATTTCGCATAAATTGAAGTGTGACATTGCTTTGATTTATTTGGTGCTCAAAATGTTGCACTCATGCCGCTTGTCTTTTGAACCTAAGGACGCCACAACCGATTAATTTCAACGTTGCACTTCGGAATCTATAATCTGCAAAACCACAACAAATACTCGTATAATACCGCTTTATTAAAATAAAAATATATGAAACAAACGGTTTAAAATGCAGAAAAATACGTTCATCACTTGGTTTTTCAGAGAGAGATTTCCAATCTCAATCACTTAAATTAATTTTTCAAATTGATTTCCAATTTATTCCATTTGAAATAAATTTCTTTACTCATCGGTTCATTTCAAAATTCATTAATTATGGACTTTATTATTATTTTCAGTTTGATTTTTAAATCCTTTAGCTGAAATATACAAATTTCAGGATATTCCCAATTTCTTCTTTATTCTTCTTTATTCTTCTTAAATAATTTAAATCCTCAATTTAAAATAAATGTTTGTTCCTTTAAACAATAACATTGAAATTTAAGTTTCATTAACTCTCTGTATATTTAAATTTTCCTTCCCATACTCAAGATCTATTTATTAAAATTTAAAAGTTACTTTATTTCTTTCCAGTTCATTCATAAATTTATTCAACTTTTCTATAATTATTTTACTTACAACTTCACTTCTTTTATTTTCATTCCCAAACTCAAATTATGTATTTGGTACTTCATTATTTTCCTATTATAACAATCAAGTCATAGCATTCAATATTTCAACATAATTCATTACAGAATATCAAATATTCAGAACAGAGAATATTAAATAATTAAATAAAGTTGAGGGGTCCAGTTGGATCCCTCCAACCTGTTCTCCCTGCATCCACAGACGTTAGCACAATATAAAATGCCAATTCCAAATATATACCACACTACAGCACATAAATCAATTCAACCAGTTCAAACAACTATTTAAATTTAATCGTTTAAATTTAAATTAACTGAGTGAGATTAACTCACCATTTCATTTTATTAGCATCCATTCCAATCCAGCTTGCCTCCTTCTCAATTTTTAACCTTGTACAAATATTAGATGAATTTTTATTAACATTCGAATAAATCGACCATTAAATTTTCGTATATGAATTTAATTATTCAATACTTTTATCCCAGACTAATAATTTAATTTTAAGTTGATTTCCTTTTTATAAAATTATTTTTAGTACCTAAAAGAATTCAATAAGGTAATATCTTCATCATATATTATTAACAATAAACTAGTTAATGAAAACATGTGTGTTTGTATATATATATATTTTTATAGATAAGTTTACATATATATATTTACTTTAAACTCATTCACTTAAAAACTCGTTTATATAAATCTAAAATCTAATTTATATAACTTCTTTGCAATATTCAAAATTCCTATCTATTGCCCAGATTTTATCTATATCCTATTTTCTATTTCTATCTATATCTCAAACATGTATGTATATATTTTTATTTTTATATATTACATTTTACCAACTTCCCTTTTTGATAAGTTTACATAACTAATCAACAATTTATCACCATTTAAATAAATTTATCTTAAATCAACAATTTGGTATCAACTAGTAACTTGATTTACTTATTTATTTATTTTTTTCTCTCTACAGCAAGTACAACAGTAAATTAATTTACTGTAAATATTTTTTTTTGTTTTCTGTTAACATAAATATATATATTGAATTTTTAAAAACAATACCTCACTGCTTTGCGAATCCACGCGCCACCATCTCGGGCTCGAACCCAATGACAGCAAGATGAGACAAGCGTGCTTCGACCCTCTATCTCCACCCAAAACCATCGTCCTATCTACGATTCCACCCGAGAACCACCTAGGCCCACCACGCTCGACGCCTCGCGTACGACCTACCAGAAAAAAAAATCGCTCGATTCGATAACCACCGTGAGTTCGCCTTCCCTCTCACTCGCCTCCAACAGCGCGAGTTCCCATCTGGTCACGAGTTCACATC
Source organism: Allium cepa (assembly GCA_030765085.1). Lineage (NCBI taxonomy): Eukaryota > Viridiplantae > Streptophyta > Magnoliopsida > Asparagales > Amaryllidaceae > Allium > Allium cepa. Next base: position 80,578,149 of record CM060946.1, read on the forward strand.
AGCTTCCTCCACGTGCCGTGATTTCAAATCGTCTGAGTGCTAACCAAAACGCAAATCTTCCTCCCCTCCCAGATGCGATGAAACCGATCATGGGCTCGAGTTCAATACGAGTTTGCCCTTCACCTGATGTTGATCGGCCATTTTATTTTGATTTTCATTATTATTATTTTTTAGATATGAATTTCGAATTGAATATAGGGTAGAAGGGTGTGAGATATTTAGAAGGCTCGGCTTGAAATAGGCGTACACAGGAAGATTTGTTTCCCGAACGAAGAAAAAAAATATCTACCCCTTTTTAATAATTAAACGAAGAAGCGTATTAGAGAAGCTTGACCATTTAAATTAAATATCATTGGATTTTGTTCAATAAATTCTCACCGCGTTTATATATCGTACACTCACACACTAACTCCGATCAACACGAAATTCAAAATCCGATAATAATTCAATATTACGGACCCAATGGAACTGGTTTCGTCAAATTCCGAGACTGTGCCTCGGAAGACTATTTTTAAATATCGATTCAAATGATAAAATTTTAAAACTGAACAAATTACTATAAATTTAAATTTTAAAACTTCTATTATCTTCAGTACTATCAATATAAATTTTACGAACCTTCAAATTATTTTTAACAGGCTTAAAATTCTAGATTCAACATTTTACCCAACTTCAAATTATTTAACTCAACAGTTTAATCACCAAATAAATAGTGATATTCGTAATTCAAGTTAAAATTACTCTATTGAATATTTAAAATCAATTAAATATTCCGATTTTAAATGCTCGAAAATTCCGAGTCGTCACATTCCTTCCCCTTAAAAGAATTTCGTCCCCGAAATTACTAGTTAGGAAGAATGGTTCAATACCCGTTACTATTTTTTTTTTCAAACCAACAATTTAACATCCTACCAATTATCTTTTTAATAAAAGTCACATTACCTTTCTTATTACCTTTCCAAATCTTTCCCTAATTTGCAAACAAATCTATTTGCCTAATCATTCAAGTTTCAATTTAAAACCAATTTGGAATTATCAAAAATTTCTCAAAAATTTTCTAACTCCCTAAATTCCCGAAAAATTTCGCCAACGTCTCCTTTGCGCGGCTAGCTCGGTACAACTACAAAATGGCTTTACAGCCTCCCAAATCCAAAAAGAAAACAAAAGGCCAAGCGGCTCAAACCAAATCCCAATCAAATATCATACCAAAATTTAAACACATACCTTTTTGTCGGGCAATTCAAATTTATCCATTGAAATCAAATCCAATTCTCCTTTTCCCTTTATAATACCTGCATATTCTACTAGACAATAATATCCAATCACAATATTCCAAAAACATTTTATCGACTTTCTCACAAATGCCAATATCTATTCATTCCAATATTATCTTAGATTATATTTGTAGTATCAATCTTCCATTTAAGAATTCATCATTCCTTCTTAAGTTAACATAAGCAATTTATATGTTTCTTATATTCGTTTTCATCTTACCACTTTAGTTTATATCTATTTCCATTCAAATTGATTCATTCATTATCATATAAATTTAATTTATTTTCAACTCCAAATATTGAATTTTATTTTTCATTTATAACTAATCCATGTCATTATTTTAAATTAGTTCCATTTACTAACTTATTTCAATTTTCAATTCGAAACCGTTTTGTCGTTAATAAAATTTTCCAAAATTTTCAAAAAATTTCTAACTCCCAAAATTTCTGAAAATTTTTGGCAGAGTCCCCTTTGTACGGAGGAGCTTTTGCAATTTGACAAAAGAGATAAATATATATACATCGACCCACACGGTCGGAAAAATCAAAAACAGTTCATATTTCCTATTTTAATTGCGTAGGCGTACCTTATTTAGCATTTTTAAGCATGTAGCTTATTTATTTAGCAGTTAATGCAACCAAATCCAGCCACATGGCTTCCAAGTACCTGTACTTACTCAATTTAAACATGTAAGTACCAAATATATGCAGTTTAACTATATTTCACTTAGTTGCAATGGTTAAAACATATGAATTCTAAAGAAATGCACATCCAACATTTTCCGTAAGCAATTTTTACAACTTTCATACTAATTCAATTGTTTCAATTCATTTATAAACCATTTCCATTCAAATTTGAATGGTTTAAAACTCAATCGCTTACATTTAATTTATTCTTAAGCAAACTCAATTCATATTTAATTCCATTGCTTTCAAAATCAATTTATTTCACTCCTATTAATTCATAGAATTTTAATTACCTCCATTTACATCCAATGATATTTATTCTATGCAAATTTGACAAGATCTATGTGAACAAACAATATTTATGTTTTATAACAAATTTAAATGGATTTCAACTCGATTTATACTTAATTCTATTTTATTTTCCAATTTATTCACAATCTATATATTTTCATTTTCATTGCATTTCAGATTTGAATCCATTCACTTGCATTACATTTTATTAACCAAACTAGTTCATTTAAAACCATTAACAACTTAGATTCATCGTCATTACCAATTGAATTTCCTTTTATTTCAATTCATTCACGACCATTTATTTAGCTCGACACATTCCATTTAAATTTCATTTACAATCCATTTATTTACATTTCATTCCATGTTTGTTTATTCCAAACTATTATATTTAGCTCGAAGACAATCCAAGCTATTGCATTCCATAATCATTTTCCTACTTATTTAAACCACACTTCATTTTGATTCTTATTTATTCTATCTATTTATTTATTCAACATAATTAGTTTATCCACACAATCCATTAGGATTTTTCATTTCCTTAAATATTATCGGCAACTCACCGAATTTTATTTCAATTAAAAATTTAATTTCACTTGTTTTAAAACCAATCCAATATTATTAAACTTTGTTTAAGTTGAATTAAATTCAACTCTCTTCCATCTATTCTGCTTAAGTCAATTTACTTCAATTTATTCAAATTTTATACTTAAGCTCATTTTCATTTTACAAGTAAATTTTTCTCTTTTATACTCAACTTAACTCAATTGATTCCAAGGCCATATCCAATTTATTTCCACATATTTGGATTTTATTCGCAATTCAAACCATCACTATTTTAATCCGATTTCATTTTCCTTTATTTGGCACATTTCCAATTATATATAATCTGTTAACACTCCAAGTCAAATTTTTGATTTATAACTTGAGTTTTATTCCCAAACTCCATCATAAACTCACCATTCAATTTCTATTAAACTACATTACGTTCCCATTTACATATTTTATTAACTAATTTATTATCAATTAGTTCTTCCCTTATTTATAATCCAACTCTTGAATTTTAACCCCAAATATCACTACATTTAATTTTCGTAGTTCAATTTAGTTTATAATTCAAGTTTTGATTTTTATTTTATTCTCCAATTCATCAATAATGTTTATTTTGAAGTTTTGAATCTCACTTTTCAAATTTAATAAGTCACAACTTATTATTTACACAATTCCATTCCTCATAGGCTTGAATATATTATTCTTTTATTTTAACTCAAGCCTTATGCTTATTTATAACCCAAGCATATTTTTATTCCTATGGATTTTTAATTCCTTTACAAGTTATTCTAATTTATTTATTTCAATTCTAATCCTTATTCAATTTTATTTTTCATTCATTTAAGTAAGAATATAATTCCATTCATAGTTCGATTTAATTCTTATTCCAAACCAATTTTATTTGAACTCGGTTTTATTTAACTCAATACGATTCAATTTTATTCATCAATCCAAGTAAATCTCATTTTTAACTTCTCACTTTAAATTTAAATTCCAACCTTCAAAGCTTATATTCCATTCCTGATTTAAAAATCATCTTAACTTATAAGCTTATAACCCATCTCATCAGGAATTTAAAAACACCGGCTTTTGGTTTCAAAACATTTTGAAATCTCCAACATCTCAAATCACATTTCTCAAAAGTTAAACCAATCCTGGCTTTATTCCCAACAAATTTCCTTAGAAATTTTCAAAAACAACTAGCCTTCTGAACAAATCAATTTGGTAGCAATCCGTCACTTAGAAATTCGAAAATGAATCCTGATGATGCGGCCGTCATCATCAGAATTATTTTCTAATAATCCAAGTAATTTCAATGCTATATTACTTTCAAAATCCATTTCAAACAAATTTCCTTTCAGAAATATCTCCAAAACAATTGTGCTAACACTTCAAAAATCCCCGGGATTTAAATTTCCAAATCTTGCTTAAATAAGTTTTAACTATATTTCTTTTGTACAGTTTATGCTTATACAAATTCTCATTTGATTATATTTCAATTTTATAATTACATTTATAATTCATATTTATACATTTCATTTTATAATGAATTTATTCCCTTAAATTTTTAATTATATTTCAATTTCTAGTTAAATTTTCACTTAACAATGATAATACTTTAATATCATCATTTCTAACATCCAAGCAATCATATATTAGCTACATAGTTTTCAAAAACTATTCTTTATATCAAAATATGTTTTTGGGTAAAATTATTTCATTTACCCACATTTAAAACAATATTGTGTCAATCGTTCTATTCAAGTGTTTAGAAACCCCTTCAATACAGTTGCGCAGACTGCGTCGACAAAGGTTCATATGCCACTCAATAAATCAATCAACACAATATTAAAATAAATTATATTCACTAACAAATACGTGCTCATAACTATTAATACGCTCAAACTCATTCTAGAGTACTACGGACTCTATTTTATGAGTAATTCCCACCAGAGCCAAGGTTATCTCCAACCTAAGCTCTGATACCAAGTGTAACGACCCGCAAATCCGTACCCCTTGAGTCAACACTATTCTACAACAATCAACTCAAGCTGTACAGAAATACGAATCATTTGGGTTGAAGAAGAAGAGGTAGAAGAAGAAAATAGAAAACAACAACAGAATCTAACCATCGCAGCGGAGTAAAATATAATAGATAATAAATAATCTTTACTCAAAATCAAATATTTCTGTTTACATATATTACATCATCAGAGTACATCAATCACAGCTCACATAAATAACATACAACTGGATACACAGCTACACAACACAGCGGAATAAATATATATATATATATGTATATAAACAAGTACGAGAGTACGTATCGTCATCCTGCTCGTCTCCTGAGCTCCACAGCATTTTCTGTATCCTATAATACTCGGTCTGACTCGAGCATTATAGTTAAATAACACCCGAGTCAGTCTGGAATACCAGCGTGAGAAAATCACACTCAATTGATTATTAAAGTTTCAAAAATCCTTTGAAAACAAAAGCATATCGTAAGACCACGCCACAAATAAACATGTCAGGTTTTTACCTTACGATAGCTAAAACAATTTTTATAGAAATCCTCTGATATTATAATAGGGTCTATATACAAATACTTATAAAATAGCTGAAATTCTTACATGATTAAATTCCAGCTACTAGCCACAGAGTGGGTAATACAAACAAAACTCGTACAAGGCTCGTAGGGAGAATGGATTTCCAACTAATGACTAGGTACTGGGGTACCACCTGTCACAGTACGGGGCCTAGATCACCGTACCGAGGAGTACGCCCGCTCCCCTGCAACACAAGGCCGGAACCATCCCTTACTGGACAGTCCGGAGTGAGATCACCCCGCGGTTGGGATCAGCAACCGCCCACTAAGCTGAAATAAAATAAGGGACATCTAGACTGGAATGACCTCACCCTGCTTGGGTGCTACCCACCTAGCCTTGCTGCATAACCCTTGATTTTCAGTCATTCCCATTTGATGAGGCTTGAGGCTAAGCGTTACCTTTATAGAATATATCCCTTAGATTGCCCATCGCCCACCTGACGATGTTTCGCAAGCATTCATCCATACAAGTCCGTCCCGGGTTCGAACGGAATCGAAGACACTATTCCTACTACATCCATTTTGGAAATATCCTCAGGATTAGTAGCGACTAGCCCTTGCACTTCACTGCTCCAGCTTCGAATCCAAAATCGTTTACACGAAACGTACAAACCGAATCGAAGTGGTTTTCAAGAAATAAATCTCGATCCCGGACTCTTCGAAACGATCAACGCAGTTGGCCAATATTGATAGTCGGTTATTTAACTATCAATTAATATCCACAAACATCCATCCAACAATAAATAATTTCCCAAATTATTCATTAACCTCAAGATATCTTCACAAGATATATTTCTATTTTCAATCTTTTGGAAACAGTTTCAAAACCATCTTTCCTTTCAGAATAAACTTTCCCAATTATTTCCAATCTCCTCTGAAATCGCCAAGCACAAAACTAGATATTAAAACACTTTACTTTGAAATATACTTTAAACATTTAATTTAAAACGACTTCAATGATTTGTTAACAAAAAAATACATACTATATGAATATTTGAAAATAAGGTTACCAAATAAAATACAAAACTAGATTTTTATTTTTAAAAATAAAATACTAAGTCACTCTTTAAATAATTATTGCTATAACAGATTAAAATAATTATTTCTATAATAGATTGAAATAATTATTTCTATAACAGAGTAAAATAATTATTGCTATAATAGATTAAAAGGGAATACTTACTTAAGAATTTAAATATTTAGAAATAGTAATTTTTTCAAAACATACTTCTTAAAACAACTCTAAACTTTCAATTTATATTTAAAAATTTACTTTGAAAGCGTCTTGGTTATTCAGAGAGAGATTTCCAATCTCAATCACTTAAATCAATTTTCCAAATTGATTTCCAATTTATTCCATTTGAAATAAATTTCTTTACTCATCAGTTCATTTCAAAATTCATTAATTATGGACTTTATTATTATTTTCAGTTTGATTTTTAAATCCTTTAGCTGGAATATACAAATTTCAGGATATTCCCAATTTCTTCTTTATTCTTCTTAAATAATTTAAATCCTCAATTTAAAATAAATGTTTGTTCCTTTAAACAATAACATTGAAATTTAAGTTTCATTAACTCTCTGTATATTTAAATTTTCCTTCCCATACTCAAGATCTATTTATTAAAATTTTAAAGTTACTTTATTTCTTTCCAGTTCATTCATAAATTTATTCAACTTTTCTATAATTATTTTACTTTCAACTTCACTTCTTTTATTTTCATTCCCAAACTCAAATTATATATTTGGTACTTCATTATTTCCCAATTATAACAATCAAGCCATAACATTCGATATTTCCACATAATTCATTACAGAATATCAAATATTCAGAACAGAGAATATTAAATAATTAAATAAAGTTGAGGGGTCCAGTTGGATCCCTGCAACCCATTCTCCCTGCATCCACAGACGTTAGCACAATATAAAATGCCAATTCCAAATATATACCACACTATAGCACATAAATCAATTCAACCAGTTCAAACAATTATTTAAATTTAATCGTTTAAATTTAAATTAACTGAGTGAGATTAACTCACCATTTCATTTTATTAGCATCCATTCCAATCCAGCTTGCCTCCTTCTCAATTTTTAACCTTGTACAAATATTAGATGAATTTTTATTAACATTCGAATAAATCGACCATTAAATTTTCGTATATGAATTTAATTATTCAATACTTTTATCCCAGACTAATAATTTAATTTTAAGCTGATTTCCTTTTTATAAAATTATTTTTAGTACCTAAAAGAATTCAATAAGGTAATATCTTCATCATATATTATTAACAATAAACTAGTTAATGAAAACATGTGTGTGTGTGTGTGTATATATTTTTATAGATAAGTTTACATATATATATTTACTTTAAACTCATTCACTTAAAAACTCGTTTATATAAATCTAAAATCTAATTTATATAACTTCTTTGCAATATTCAAAATTCCTATCTATTGCCCAGATTTTATCTATATCCTATTTTCTATTTCTATCTATATCTCAAACATGTATGTATATATTTTTTCTTTTTATATATTACATTTTACCAACTTCCCTTTTTGATAAGTTTACATAACTAATCAACAATTTATCACCATTTAAATAAATTTATCTTAAATCAACAATTTGGTCTCAACTAGTAACTTGATTTACTTATTTATTTATTTTTTTCTCTCTACAGTAAGTACAATAGTAAATTAATTTACTGTAAATAATTTTTTTCTTCTGTTAACATAAATATATATATTGAATTTTTAAAAACAATACCTCACTGCTTTGCGAATCCACGCGCCACCATCTCGAGCTCGAACCCAACGACAGTAAGATGAGACAAGCGCCGCTTCGACCCTCTGTCTCCACCCAAAACCATCGTCCTATCTACGATTCCACCCGAGAACCACCTAGGCCTACCGCGCTCGACGCCTTGCGTACGACCCACCAGGAAAAAAAATCGCTCGATTCGATAACCACCGCGAGTTCGCCTTCCCTCTCACTCGCCTCCAACAGCGCGAGTTCCCATCTGGTCGCGAGTTCACATTAGCTTCCTCCACGTGCCGTGATTTCAAATCGTCTGAGTGCTAACCAAAACGCAAATCTTCCTCCCTTCCCAGATGCGATGAAACCGAGCATAGGCTCGAGTTCAATACGAGTTCGCCCTTCACCTGATGTTGATCGGCCATTTTATTTTGATTTTCATTATTATTATATATTTTTTTAGATTTGAATTTCGAATTGAATATAGGGGAGAAGGGTGTGAGATATTTAGAAGGCACGGCTTGAAATAGGCGTACACAGGAAGATTTGTTTCCCGAACGAAGAAAAAAATATCTACCCCTTTTTAATAATTAAACGAAGAAGCGTATTAGAGAAGCTTGACCATTTAAATTAAATATCATTGGATTTTGTTCAATAAATTCTCAGCGCGTTTATATATCGTACACTCACACACTAACTCCGATCGACACGAAATTCGAAATCCGATAATAATTCAATATTACGGACCCAATGGAACTGGTTTCGTCAAATTCCGAGACTGTGCCTCGGAAGGCTATTTTTAAATATCGATTCAAACGATAAAATTTTAAAACTGAACAAATTACTATAAATTTAAATTTTAAAACTTCTATTATCTTCAGTACTATCAATGTAAGTTTTACGAACCTTCAAATTATTTTTAATAGGCTTAAAATTCTAGATTCAACATTTTACCCAACTTCAAATTATTTAACTCAACAGTTTAATCACCAAATAAAAAGTGATATTCGTAATTCAAGTTAAAATTACTCTATTGAATATTTAAAATCAATTAAATATTCCGATTTTAAATGCTCGAAAATTCCGGGTCGTCACACCTGTAGCTAGATCCATTTTTGAGAGTACCTGAGCACCATATAACTGATCAAACAAGTCATCTATTTGAGGTAGAGGGTACTTATTCTTAACTGTTTGTTTATTCAAATCTCGATAATCTACGATCGGACTTGGCAATAAAAACTACTGTCGATCCCCAACTTGAACGACTCGGCCTTTTCAACCCTTTCTTTAATAGCTGTTGAGTTTGGTTATTTAATTCCTCCCTCTCCTCTGGAGCCATCCTTCGGTCCCGTTGTTTAATTGTCCTTGCATCATAAATCAAATCAATACGGAATTCGATTTCTCGATGTGGGGGTAAACTTTTTACTTCTTCAAAGATGTTTGGGAATTCTTTAAAAACAGTTATGGTTCCTAATCCTTCCTAGGATGAGTCTATTGCATATAGGAAACTTCCCCTCCTCGAACTAGGATCTTCACCAGATATTTCTATAAATTTATCGAAACTGGTCCATAAGTTTATTGTCCTACCGATGCAATCGCGAACAACCTTATACTTAGTCAACCAATCCATACCAAGCAAAATTTCAAATTCAATAAAATCTAAGACAAATAGGTTGAAAGGAAATTTATGGGAAAAGTGGGAAATTTGGACTATTTTACAATTCATACAAAGGTTAGCAGTACCACCTATAGGATTTGTTATGCAAATAAGGGTATCTACTAACTTAGGATCAAGTTTCAATTCTTCTACGGTTTCCTTAGCAATAAAACTATGAGAAGCTCCTGTATCAAATAATACTCTAACTAAAACATCTTCGACAAAAATATTAACTCCCTTGCCTTTCACATCCTGAGAGGTTGAAGGCTCATCCTTTATTGCGTAGACTCTGGCTAGCTCTCCCTTCCTCATAATCAGACAATCCTTGATCTTGTGCCCTGGTTGATGACAATTATAGCAGAGGCTATTCTGAACCATAGGAGAGACGAAATCTTGGACCTTTGGACTTCTACAATTCTTTGCAATATGGCCCTTCCTCTTACAATTGTTACAAGTGCATTCCTTTTCCTTGATATCCTTCCTCGGGTTTTCCTTGCCATGGCTTTTCCCACTATTATTGAACTTCCATTTTTCCACTTGTTGGCGTTGTTGTTGTTGGTCTGAACTACCACAGGATTCTTCTTGTCTAATGTTTCATAACAGAATCTGTAACGACCCGAAAATTTTCGATCCCGAAAATTCCAGAAAGTTAAAGAAAAGAAGAAAGAGATAGAAGAAAAAGAAGAAACAGAAACACCAACATCTCACATTCGCAGCGGATAAAATATAACATCAAATAATATTCTTTACACAAAGAAAGCTGTATCAGTCAATTTCATTTTAATACATCAGAGTTACAACCATTACACAAACACTGAATAGTTTAAAATAACTTGTCCCAAATAAGAAACACTATATCACAGCGGATATGCTCCATAAGTTCCTGCCATCTAGCTCGCCTCCTGAGCTCCAGAATGTCCTTATCTGAAAATCTATAATACTCGATCTGACCCGAGCATTACATCCAAGTAACACCCAGGTCAGGCTGGAAACCAGCATGAGTAAACCCATCTAACATGGAATACAAGAGTATAAAACTTATATAAAACCCGGGGGTAACTTGTATAAATTTACAAATTCATAATTTGTTATAGACATCACTTATTTCACACGTTAATTTCTAAGTACCAAAACTTAGATTAAATGGCCCAATTCGCTTAAATCATTCCATTCCAACCTATTGATTTCACATATCAATTATAAAGAATCGAAGTGGTTTCAGGTATTTACTAATATCCGACTCCGGTCTTTTCGAATCCAATGTCATCTTGTCCCAAGTTATTCAAGTGAATACAATCTAATTTTAAATATTGGATGCCAACTTTTACATAGTAATTCATCACCGATAGTTAACCACATTATCACAGTTCAAACCAAACATATCATATCACAAAACATTTCATATCAGAGATATCAACCAATTCAAGGCATTTAGCATCATTCAATCATTCATAAGCAAGATTGATCACTTCCAAAATTTAATTTAATTTATCCCTAATTTACTTAAATACTAACTTTAATCACTTAGATTTCCTTCACTTAACATTAAATAATTACAAACCAATTAATTAATCATCTTTTAATTATCCATCTTAATTAATCACCCTTGACTAATTATCCTTTAATTACAATAAGTAATTAACTCTTAATTAATTATACAAATTAATTAACCTTTACCCATCCATATTAATTACTTTGATCCTTAATTAATTACTCAGATTAATTATCTTATAATCACTTACGTTGATTAAATCTCCTTTAATTAATCGCACTCATTAATTAACTAATCCTTAAATTAATTTCTTTAATTAATCAATCCTTTAATTAAGTACACTAAGTAATTAAACCTTAATTTCTTCTCTTAAGTAATTTTCCTTTAATTACTTCCATCAAATAATTATCCCATTGGTTAATTATTCTCAATTAACTAACCTTGATCATTAATTGATTTAACCTTTAATTTTTAATTAATTAACCCCCAATAGATAAATCCTTTAATTACTTACGTTATGTAATTATCAATTAAGTAATTAATCTCTAATTCCTTACATTAAATAATTTTTTTTAAATACAATTTTATAAATCTCTAAATTTATTCATTACATAATTACAAATTAATTAACCACTAATTACAAATTAATTAATCACTAATTAATTTATATTTGTTAGTTATTAATTAATTCTTAATCATTAATCAATTAATTCTTAATCATTAATCAATTAATTCCTCTTTAAGTACTCTCATTAGCTAATTAATTACATTATAAAAAAATTCTTTAGTTATTAAATAAATAAATTATTAACTAATTAATTAATAACTAAACTTAATTACTCAAGATCTAATTAATGATAAAACCTTTTATTTCCTTAATTATTTCTTAATTACATTATTAATTAAGATTCTAAAACAACTTTAGCATTAACCTTGTTAATTAAAGTTAAAATAAATTACTCGCCTTAAATTTATCAAACAATTACTATTTAAAATAATAGTTAAGGAAATTTAAAACTTGATTTTTGGTTAATCTTAAACTTGAAAAATCCAATCATGTTACTCGAGTAAAACCCAAGCAATCCCACACTCAACCCTGAGCCGATACAACAAAGAAAAACTGAGCCACCCCGATCAATACCCTCAAATATTTCCCTTCGAGTCATCTCACACAAGCAATGAGATACGCATGTAATTGTAACGAGAAAGGACCCGAGCCAAAAATCCTATCTTCCTCTTCTTCTTCCAGTTGCTTCCTCTGTAATTCTGTGCATCAGGAGTGTGCACATGCACACTCGGCTCCGGCCATATTACTTCGACGACGGTGATCCTCCAAGTTCTACTTGACCCTCTCAATACTCTCTTCTGGATCCACGTAAACCCATTCCGATCGAAAAATGAAAACTAAGGCGAGAGTCAGAATTTTGCAACCACCCAAAAACGCCTCGACCAGCCTCCTAGTTCCACCGATCAATCTCCATTCTCGCCTGAATTTCCATCATCATCTGCCCTAACTTTCCCCCCAGGACCGCACCTTCCCCTCGCCCCATGACATCACCATTTACCGATAACCCAACCCACTCTAATACCCTAGCTCAACTCCGCCTTGCCACCACGATGATCCAAAACGCAGACTATTATTTTTCCTTTGATCACTAATCAACGAACCATCTCCGGCCGTAACTTCAGCAATCATCTTCCCCTAGATCATCGAAAATCGGCAGATATCCCAAATCTGATTATCTTGCAATAACTAGCGATTTACAACTTTAAAAATCATGAATAAAGTTTTAAAAATCATCATTTTCAATAACAATTCAGATGATAATCTTGAATCCAGAAATCATTTGAGTCGAGACTTCGATATGATTTAAATCTTACCGCTCTACTTCCTCTCTATTAAATCTATCTACTGATATAGCTTAAAAATATTTTTAAAATTGATAATATGATATAACAATCAAGTTTTGTTTATATATCATGTCCTAAAGAAGATCAGGGGAAGATAGCATTATTTTTATTATTCTTTTCTTCAAATTTTTAATCCTGAACAACCAGAGCAGAACAAATATTCTACAAGCCAACATGCTTATTCATTCATTTCATATATATATATATAATTCATACTAATCCATCATATGAACATTTATCATACTTCAGTTTAAATTTGCTGCATGCAACAAGATTTATAAAATAGATTTTCAGTTTGTTCACTCACCTGATTTTGAGTCGAACAGAGAATAAAGCTTTTGATCTGAGCTTAACTTCGAAATGATCTACTTGCTTCAGGCTTGGCTTCGTCTTGATTTTGATTCTTTTCTGAATCCCTTTTGAGTTGCATAGGTTTGAGATTTAGAAAATTATTACTTTAATTCAGTTTAAATCTGATCTCTAAGGAACAACAACTTGATTTTGATTTAAGCTTGTAATTGCTTGTTTTTATTATATATTTATATCTGCTTTTGTACTCTTTCAGTTTTTAGTTTACTAAGTTTTGATTTGAATCAAAGAAAATGATAATAGAGGGGATTTAATGATATATATATAACTTTTTTTTATTCTAATTACTATTATTAAAAATTGGAGAAGTCAATGACACTTGTTTTCTATGCATAACATTATTCTTACATATGTTAGATTGATGAAAAGATAGACTTACCCCTGTAAATATGTATTTTTTTATTTATGTCCTTTACATGTTTCCATAAAGATTATGTTATGATTATCATTTAGTTTGTATTTATATATATTTACTTTTATTATATTTAATTTATGTGCTTTTATATTAATAAATATATTTACAATCCATATTTATCATATATAAACTTAAAAGAAGTATTTAAACCTTTTATTGAATCTTTTACGACAAAAGCTATTATACCCTTGAATAAATAATATTTATTATTATTATTATTATTATTATTTGAACTTCAAATTCAAATTCAAAAAAAAATCCAATTTAAAATCAACTCTCACATATATATATTTAAAAAAGCTCAAATTTAATTTATTTGAAAATAAAAAAAATTATTTAAAATCTAATTATATCTATATTACATTATTATTATTGTTAAATAACAATTTTGCCAAATTTAAATAGTTTATAAAGGAGATTATCACATTCATTTGTTCAATCTAAAAATCAGTATTTCAAAAGTTAAATAACTATCCAATTATCTGATGCCCGAAAATCCAGGTTATCGCATTCCTCTCCCCTAAGAATCTTTTCGTCCCTAAAAAGGAACGAATCCAGAATTTTATAAAAATACTTATACCGGGTATATTATTCTTTGAATAATTTTTCTTTAAGCTATAAACTCCCTTTTTATCAAGAATTTTTAAAACTCCTTTAAAATCTACATATTATTACAAAAATAGTTTTATAAAAATACTTTTTATAACTCGATGTCTCAACCAGTCCATCCTTGTTCTCACAGAAATTCGGTCACACGTTGAACAGACGTAGGACTGAAAATCTAAAAGTACTTAGCAGACCCAATTACAACACGCAGTGAAAATACTTGGAAAACACTTTCGAAAACTTGGTGAAAATATAGAAAACATTTTTGAAAATAGAGGAATATCTTTGGTGAGAATGCTCTGGAAATCATCACCACCATCCATGGTCGCAATTACATCCTGGGCTACGTTGCCATCGCAGCAAAAGTCCATGTAACTGTAGGAACTCCACGCCCCTCGATTACGCCATGGAACCTGCGGCAGATCGCAGTTACATTCCAGGGTTACGTTGCCATCACAGCAAAAGTCCATGTAACTGTAGACATCAGCGCCCTCGATTTTCGCTGCCAAAATGAAACTTCTCCACTCCCACATAGGTCGCAGTCTACCGATGTAAAATCAAATGCAGGCTATTGGCTCTCAGTGGCACACACGACTTTTGCTATGTTACCATAGGTCGCAGTCCACCGATATAAAATCAAACGTAGATTGTTGGCTCTCAGCGGCACACACGACTTTTACTATGGTCTGCAGTAGATCGCAGTGACATCGAGTTAAACTGTCATCACAGCATAACACAAATGCCTCTATAGGCATCAGCACCCTTGATTTTAGCTACACACTACACAAAATCCTTAGGAACTAGTTTTGTTCGGACTTCTCACAGGATCAACTTTAGAACCCCCCTTAGGGTTCAAGGCAGTACCAACCTATGGTACTCTGGAGATGTTCATTTCAAGGGAGCGCCTTTTTCCCCAAAGCCATTTTCAAAACACTTTATACTATACATATATCGTATCTTCCAAATCATACACCCAGTATGAATCTCATATAAATCTCCTTTCTCAAAATCGATTATCCCAAAATCGATAATTCTCAAACTTGGCTTTTCAAATTCCAATATTGATTTTACCCAAAAATCAAAAAAGCCTTTCCAAATCCAAAGGTTCCAAAAACCTTTCTCAAAATCATTCTCATAAGATCCTTTACATATATATATATATATATATATAACTTTAAAAATCATTGGGTCACTTCAAACTTGTATAAATTCCCTTTTTAAACTTCAAAAACTTTCAAAAATCCTTTTCTTCCTGCAATAGATTCAACAAGGGAAGATTTATTTTATATAACAAAGATATATAACTTTGTTTATTCCAAATCAAATATTCAAATTTATAACTCTATAAAGTCACTTGCCAGTTTACTTGCTTCCATAAAGTAAATTTTTACCATAGAAATATCCAACTTCCACTTTACTTCATCATATATTTCACAAAATATATCTTTCATTTCAAAAACCCACATTTCTTATCCACAAATTCCCACTATCAGTTTCATTCAAACCTGTACGATGTACACATATTATCTGTACGCTATACCAATCTGATCGCTCACTCGATCACACAATTTCACTGCCGAACTAGTATCATCCACCTGACTTCCTGGTGCGGACTCAGATCTAGTTTCTTGATCGCAAACTGTCATTCTCCTTGCAAAGCCATAACTATGATAGAGAATATCCAGAACCAATCAACAATCCATATCCAGGTTCGCCGTCGAAAATCGAGTGAAAAATCCCAACTCGGATCGATATAACTATCTAAAAATTCTGTGCTCGAATCTGGATCAAATCACTATGCGAATAGAATAATATACGTACATCCTACGTATTTATCTCCATTGATTATTAGCCAAATCAATCTCCTTTTCTATTCACATTCACTTAAATTTCTATCCACTTATTCACAATTGTTTCAATTCCATTTGGATTATCACTTTAATCCTTATCTCAATTGGTATTTAATTATAAACAGTTTGCACTCTGACTATTTTAAAATTAGAAAATAGCTTGAAAAGTTTAAAATAGATAAGTAGTTGGAAATAATTATTAGTTTGTAAATAGCTGTAAAATAGTTATGTAATGATAAAACAGTTATAAAATAGTTAAATAATTGTAAAATAGTTATAAATAGTAATTAGTTATAAAACAGTTGAAAAACAGTAATTGGTTTATAAAACAATTGTAAAATAGTTTCAAAAATAATTATAAAATAAGTATAAAATAGTTTGGGGTTTAAAAAGGAACGTTGTATATATAAATAGCTTGGAAAATAGGTTTGTATTAAAACAAGTTATATTGAAAATAGTCCCGAGCCAAACTGTTCATTTCCCAATCTTCATTCCCATCAATTCAATTTAAATTTCCACCTCCATTTAAATTGACTCAATTCCAATTCAATTTGAATTAACTTCAATTTTTATTGAACTTGATTTAATCCCAATTCAAGTTGAATTAACCTCAATTTCTATTTAAATTCAAATCAAATTCTATTTGAATTTACTTATTCGACTTTAATCACAATTTTAATTAATTCAAATCAAATTCAATTTAAACTAATTCAATTCAAATTTAAAATTTAAACCATCCCGAATTGTTTAAATTCGAGTTAAATTTTTAAATGTTGATTTAATCCTTTAAATCAAATCAACTTATATCTTTAAACCATTTAATTCTGAATCCAAATTCCATTTTATCTTAATAATGGATATATTACCACACCTCATTTCTTCATTCATTTAAACAAATCCAATTTCTGCTTAAAGATTATTAATAACAACAGGATGGTATCATTCAAATTATTTTAAAACATCCATCCATTTCCAATTTCTAGATCTCAAACCCATTTTGAGATTGCACAAACTCCCAATTCAAATTAACCATTTAACTTCCCAAGTTAAATCCCAATTTGATCTTGAAATTTCCAATTCAGGTTGCTTGTTAAATTATTTAACTTTCCCAAAGTTAAATCCAATTTACTTAATCCAACCAACCTTACCCAATTTGAATTCCCATTTCAAATACTAAACTTCACATTAATAATCTTCCCAATTATAAATTCAAAAACTTATCACTTTGGGTATCACATTCCAAATTTAAAACTCAACATTTAGAGTTTTATCTCAAATCATCTTTGATATTATGTATATCCACATATACACATATTAACTTCCTTTACACACCAAGTTATACTTCAAATTTTAAACCACCTTTGGTTTTTAATTCAAAACAAATTCCTTTAAATTTTCAAACAACTCTTGTTTGAAATAGGACCCTTTCATTCAAATACATTAAATAATATTATTTATTATTTCTTTATTACTTTGAAACAAATTTTCAAATTTCTGGAACTAGATTTAAAACTTCACAATTCAGATCATCTTTAGTTCCAATTTATGAGTCATACTTACCCAAATATTTTACTTCCTTAAAAAATTTCATTATTAAATACAACAACCATTTATGATATACCCAAGATTATCATATCTGGAAACCATTATTCCCTTATTTTGAAACTCCTTCCCAAATTCAAGATTTAAATTTCAGTTTGAATCCATTTAAAACTTATTTTTATTTAATTTCAATTTGGTTGTATTTCTATTACCACTTATTTTAATTCCAAAAATTTAACAACCAATTACCTTAATATTTATTGGAAAGAAATATTACTTTATATATCAAAATACATTCTTATATAAAATCGTTTAAAATCTTTATATAAGAAAATAACAAGTACGCTCTCATATATATACACTCAACTCATTCTACGGTACCATTGACCCTATCCTTAATGAGTAATCCCACCAGAGCCAAGGTTCTTGCTTAACCTTCAGCTCTGATAACAAATGTAATGACCCGGAAATTTTCGATCTCGAAAATTCCAGATAGTTAAATAAAAGAAGAAAGAGACGGAAGAAAAAGAAGAAACAGAAACACCAACATCTCACATTCGCAGCGGATAAAATATAATATCAAATAATATTCTTTACACAAAGAAAGCTGTATCAGTCAATTTCATTTTAATACATCAGAGTTACAACCATTACACAAACGCTGGACAGTTTAAAACAACTTGTCCCAGATATGCAACACTATATCACAGTGGATATACTCCATACGTTCCTGCCATCCAGCTCGCCTCCTGAGCTCCAGAACGTCCTTACCTGAAAATCTGTAATACTTGGTCTGACCCGAGCATTACAGCAAAGTAACACCCGGGTCAGGCTGGAAACCACTGTGAGTAAACCCATCTAACATGAAATACAAGAGTATAAAACTTATATAAAACCCGGGGGTAACTTGTATAAATTTACAAATTCACAATTTGTTGTAGACATCACTTATTTCACACATCAATTTCTAAGTAACAAAACTTAGATTAAATGGCCCAATTCACTTAAATCATTCCATTCCAACCTACTGATTTCACATATCAATTTATAAAGAATCGAAGTGGTTTCGGATATTAACTAATACCCGATTCCGGTCTCTTCGAATCCAATGTCATCTTGTCCCAAGTTATTCAAGTGAATACAATCTAATTTTAAATACTGGATGCCAACTTTTACATAGTAATTCATCACCGATAGTTAACCACATTATCACAGTTCAAACCAAACATATCATATAACAAAACATTTCATATCAGATATATCAACCAATTCAAGGCATTTAACATCATTAAATCATTCATAAGCAAGATTGATCACTTCTAAAATTTAATTTAATTTATCTCTAATTAAATTAATTACTAACTTTAATCACTTAGATTACCTTTACTTAACATCAATTAACTACAAACCAATTAATTAATCATCTTTTAATTATCCATCTTAATTAATCACCCTTGACTAATTATCCTTTAATTACAATAAGTAATTAACTCTTAATTAATTATATAAATTAATTAACCTTTACCCATCCATATTAATTATTTTGATCCTTAATTAATTAGTCAGATTAACTATCTTATAATCACTTACATTGATTAAATCTCCTTTAATTAATCACGCTATTAATTTACTAACCCTTAAATTAATTTCTTTAATTAATCAATCCTTTAATTAATTACCCTAAGTAATTAAACCTTAATTTCTTCTCATAAGTAATTTTCCTTTAATTACTTCCATCAAGTAATCATCCCATTGGTTAACTATTCTTAATCAACTAACCTTGATCATTAATTGATTTAACCATTAATTTTTAATTAATTAACCCTCAATAGATAAATCCTTTAATAACTTACATTATGTAATTATCAATTAAGTAATTAATCTCTAATTCCCTACATTAATTAATTTTTTTACTACAATTTTATAAATCTCTAAATTTATTCATTACATAATTACAAATTAATTAATCACTAATTACAAATTAATTAATCACTAATTAATTTATATTTGTTAGTTATTAATTAATTCTTAATCATTAATCAATTAATTCCTCTTTAAGTACTCTCATTAGCTAATTAATTACATTATAAAAAAATTCTTTAGTTATTAAATAAATAAATTATTAACTAATTAATTAATAACTAAACTTAATTACTCAAGATCTAATTAATGATAAAACCTTTTATTTCCTTAATTATTTCTTAATTACATTATTAATTAAGATTCTAAAACAACTTTAGCAATAACCTTGTTAATTAAAGTTAAAATAAATTACTCACCTTAAATTTATCAAACAATTACTATTTAAAATAATAGTTAAGGAAATTTAAAACTTGATTTTTGGTTAATCTTAAACTTGAAAAACCCAATCATTTTACTCGAGTAAAACCCAAGCAATCCCACACTCAACCCTGAGCCGATACAACAAAGAAAAACTGAGCCACCCCGATCAACACCCCTCAACTATTTCCCTTCGAGTCATCTCACACAAGCAATGAGATACGCATGCAATTGTAACGAGAAAGGACCCGAGCCAAAAATCCTATCTTCCTCTTCTTCTTCCAGTTGCTTCCTCTGTAATTTTGTGCATCAGGAGTGTGCACATGCACACTCGGCTCCGGCCATATTACTTCGACGACGGTGATCCTCCAAGTTCTACTTGACCCTCTCAATACTCTCTTCCACCTGGATCCACGTAAACCCATTCCGATCGAAAAACGAAAACTAAGGCGAGAGTCAGAATTTCGCCACCACCCAAAAATGCCTCGAACGGCCTCCTAGTTCCACCGATCAACCTCCAACCTCACCTGAAGTTCCATCACCATCTTCCCTAACTTACCCCCCAGGACCGCACCTTACCCCACGCCCCATGACATCACCATTTATCGATAACCCAACCCACTCTAAAACCCTCCGTCGTGCCACCATAATGATCCGGAACACCGACCATTATTTTTCCTTTGATCACTGATCAACGAACCATCTCTGGCCCTAACTTCGGCAATCATCTTCCCCTAGATCATCGGAAATCGACGGATATCCCAAATCTGATTATCTTGCAATAACTAGCGATTTACAAGTTTAAAAATCATGATTAATGTTTTAAAAATCATCATTTTCAATAGCGATTCAGATGATAATCTTGAATCCAGAAATCATTTGAGTCGAGATTCCGATATGATTTAAATCTTACTTTCTACTTCCTCTCTATTAAATCTATCTACTGATATAGCTTAAAAATATTTTTAAAATTGATAATATGATATAACAATCAAGTTTTGTTTATATATCATGTCCTAAAGAAGATCAGGGGAAGAGAGCGTGATTTTTATTATTCTTTTCTTCAAATTTTTAATCCTCAACAACCAGAACGGAACAAATGTTCCGTAAGCCAACATGCTCATTCATTCATTTCATATATATATAAAATTCATACTAATCCATCATATGAATATTTATCATACTTCACTTTAAATTTTCTACATGCAACAAGATTTATAAAATAGATTTTCAGTTTGTTCACTCACTTGATTTTGAGTCGAACAAAGAACAAAGCTTTTGATCTGAGCTTAACTTTAAAATGATCTGCTTGCTTTAGGCTTGGCTTCGTCTTAATTTTGATTCTTTTCTGAATCCCTTTTGAGTTGCATAGGTTTGAGATTTAGAAAATTTTTACTTTAATTCATTTTAAATCTAATCTCTAAGGAACAGCAACTTGATTTTGATTTAAGCTTGTAATTGCTTGTTTTTATTATATATATTTTTATCTACTTTTGTACTCTTTCAGTTTTTAGTTTACTAAGTTTTGATTTGCATCAAAGAAAATGATAATTGAGGGGATTTAATGATATATATAACTTTGTTTTTATTCTAATTATTATTATTAAAAATAGGAGAAGTTAATGACACTTTTTTTCTATGCATAACATTATTCTTACATATGTTAGATTAATGACAAGATTGACTTACACTTGTAAATATGTTTTTTTTATGTCCTTTACATGTTTCCATAAAGATTATGTTATGATTATCATTTAGTTTGTATTTATATATATATTAACTTTTATTATATTTAGTTTATGTGCTTTTATATTAATAAATATACTTACAATCCATATTTATCATATATAAACTTAAAAGAAGTATTTAAACCTTTTATTGAATCTTTTACGACAAAAGCTATTATACCCTTGAATAAATAAATATTTATTATTATTATTATTATTATTATTTTGAAATTTAATTTCAAATTCAAATTCAAAAAAAATCCAATTTAAAATCAACTCTCGCATATATATATTTAAATAAGCTTAAATTTAATTTATTTGAAAATAATTTTTTTATTTAAAATCTAATTATATCTATATTACATTATTATTATTGTTAAATAACAATTTTTACAAATTTAAATAGTTTATAAAGGAGATTATCACATTCATCTGTTCAATCTAAAAATCAGTATTCAAAAGTTAAATAACTATCCAATTATCTGATGCCCGAAAATCCAGGTTATCACAGAATCCTATATCCAGCAAATCTATAAATGGTCCTTTAACATGGGCAGTCATCTTGCTCTGGTACTTCTCATTCACTCCGAAAATAAACTTCTCAATTTTCTTTAAAGGCGCATCAATCAAACCTAGCCCAAAACAAGATAATTCATAGAACTTATTAGCATACCCTTCAATAGTCATTTCTTCCTGCTTCAGACCCATAAAGCTTCTATAAATATGAGATTTCCCGGACGCTGGTATGTGCTGCTCCTCCAAGACCTCCTTAAACCTTCCCAAGAGAAATTATCCTCTGATTCACTTAGGGTAATAGACTCCCACCAAGCTAGAGCCTCTTCCTATAGTTGTCATGAGGCCAAAAACCTCTTTTGCTCATCACTGAAGTTTAACCTTAAAGATCCTTTCACATGATTTAATCCAAGCTTGTACTTCAATGATAGCTTTTGTACCCTTGAATTGTTTTCCCCCAAAGCTGGTAAAATTCTTACACAGGGTGGCAAAATTAACCTGGGGTTGTACAGGAGCTATTTCTTCTACAGTGGCGGTTAGAGATCGATCGTTGGTTGTTGTGGTGCTGTTATTTCCCCATCTTTGTCCTTTACGAGTACTCATGTCTTACTACCTGAATTTAGTATGATAACTTTATAATACAAACACGAAATTATCTTAAGGAACATATATATAACACAACTTTTATTCGGATAAGGATTCTAAATGCGCACTCTCAAAGATTACATTCATTGTAGGGTATTGCTAACCCTATATCTGATGAGTTATACCTCACCAAACTAAGGTTTTTGCTTAATCTTTATCTCTGATACCAAATTTAAGGGCCCATTTTCTCGACTCTTGAAAATCGACACTAATACGTCTATGGTATTCACGTGCCGTAAATCCAAGTGTCGGGGAGGCAGATTTCCAGGGGTAAAGTAAAGTAAAAGATAGAAACACAAATTCTCACATTATGTCAAAATAGATAGATAGTACATACAACCACCCTCACTAGGGTACATAAGAGTTTTTATATGAACTAACCCGACTGATGGTCCATACAAATGACCATGTGAAGGGACTACCTTTCGAAAGTACATCTCTAAAGGAATGTATCGAGGCCCAAATGATGGTCCTCTACCAACATAAGACCGGCCTACCACTTCCTAGATAGTACCAAATATGTCATCACCCCGGTCGTTACCGACCTATCCGAGATGACTCTTAACATACACAAAAATAATTTAAACCCAAATGTCATGGCGAGTAGAAAAATATCTAGAAGGGGATGATCATACCCTAATGGTTGTAAACTACATTTCGGGTATGAGGCTTATGGTAACGATTACCATTCACATAGAACATCATCTTTCTTTGAATGTCACACTACCATTCCATGGTCACACAACTGATCTCTACAAACGTGTAACTCCTGAGCTCATACGTCTCAGGAAAGGGTGTTAAGCTAAGAAAAGTTGCCTTCTCTACTACCAAGCAGATAATACGTTCGTAGAGATCACCTATATAACTAGAAATGTAATGTCGTACATTCATCCGTAAAAGTTTGTTCTAGGACTGAACGAAACTGAAGGCACTCTCTACCACATACTGTCGGGAATTTATCCTATGATTAATTTTGAGAAGTGCATACATCGAAGATCTTAAATGAAGAACTACTGCCGCATAATATGATATGGGAAATGTCCCTCGAGGGTCGGTGACAAGTAGCCCTACATTCCATCTTCCATAATTATCTTAGTATCTTCACTTCGAATACGTAAATTGGTTCGAAGTGGTCTTCGGATAGGAATTGTCCAAATCCAACCCCAGTTCCTCCGAACCGATCATCGATAAAAGAGGTCAAGTGAACAGGAAATCATTCTTAAATTTATTAAGTTCTTTTATCAAAATCTCTTTTGAAGATGTACATTTCTAAAATTTTCTTTTTAGTATATATAGAGATATTAAACCTCTCTTATAGAATCTCTTGATAACTTTCAAACTCCTTTTTTCTAAGAATAAATTCGAAATCATTTCACTTTTCGTTGAGGTAGATATTGATCCGAGTAAACCAGATTCACTATCCCATCCGTCGGTCTAGTCCGGATAGTTTCCAAACTCAAGCCTAGACACTATCTCTCTGACACCCATAAGTCGGTCAAGTTATTTGATCGACTCTAAATATTTAATTATTTCAAAAATCCTTCAAATCATCTTTAAAAAAATTTATTAATCATTTAAAAACATTTATAAAATAACTGGAAAAGAATTGTTAAGTTTAAAACTATATTTCAAAATTATAGAATAGCGCCGCGAAAAAGTGCTACGGAAAGTGCTTTTTAAGCTATGTTGATCAAAACGACTTTTTATTATCTGGAAATTCATTTTTACTACTCAGATCACTTGAAAACATTTATAAGATTTATTTCATATTTTTAAACAAATTTAAAACGTCATTTCCAAAGAAATCCAGTTTTGGATTATGAACTGGAAAACCATGATTTTTTCAAAACTTGTTTTACTCATATTTCAAACTCACTTATCAAAATCTCAATTTTATTTCTTTGTTAAAAACTATGGATACAATAGTTTGGAAAATTCTTATCTCGAAGAATTCCGAGCTATGCTCTAACTTTTACACTTGTTTGACTTTTATGGGACGAAATCGTGAAATGCCGTTATGCGACGCGCTTGTTTTTAACTAAATTTTCCATTTCTTTTCAAATTTCACCAAAATGCTTTGCAATATTTATAAAAACATTTCAAACTCGTTTTAAACCATTTTTACAGAGGCTTAACATTTCGTACACTCAATTTCATTAATTCAAGGAAAGTGATTTTCTTTGTGCTTATCGACGTGTATTTTCGTGACTTGCATATAGATTCAATATTCAAATGAAAAAATTCCAAACTTGATGATCAAAGAATATTAAACATCCATTTTTAAACTTCATATCATCATCCAACATATAATATAATAGTTTAGTAGTTCTCACCTTGTGTTTTCAATGATTAATTTAAATTCACTATAGCTCCGCTACTCGATTTTCGTAGCTCACTATTCTTCGGATTTTAGCTCCAAGATGCCTCAACTAAGACTTGAGATTGCTTGTGGGTGCATAGTCTTGGTGGAGCAAGAGTTGCTTGGCTTAATGATGAAGTGGGTGGAGTTTGTGAAGAACAAGGAGAAATGTTGGAGTTTTGGGATTATTGAGATGTTTAAGTATATATAACTATATATTATAATTTAAATTCTTTTTGTAATAAATTTGACATTATTTCTCTTAGGATGGGGGCCATTAAAGTGGAAGACAAAGCTTAGGAATATAAAAAAGAAGATGAATGAAAATGAAGAGAAGAAGGCAGGGTATTTATAGGAAAAAAGTAAGCAAAGTATCTATGCACACATCAACTTTTGCATCACCATCGCATGCACCTTCATGATCACCACCTCCCCCATGCACGTAAAGATCCTCCCCTCCCCCTCCCCATGTGCCCATCACTTCCATCATCTCATGTATGCATATGTTGACTTATGTATGCTTAAGGAGTAAGAAAGCTTAAAATATCTTATATATTTTATATTATTTTTTATACTTAATTATATTTATATATGTATGTTTATGTGCATGTTTTCATGTATGCACATGTACATGTATATGCGCATGTAATATATTCCTACAACCTTGCACAAATTCTAGACATTGTATCATTACAAATCCCGATTTCGATTTTCAGTTATATTTTCTTTTTTAAATTAATATGCATATTTTTATAAACAAATTTTGAAAATAAATTTTCTTATCATTCTTAACTAATAAAAATGATCATATTTTATTTATAAAACCATATAAATTAATAAAATAATTATTTAAAAAATTATTTTTATATTGATAAAGCTAAACAATCATTTATTTAAAGTGATATATCAATGGGTCGTTCCCGTTGAATTGGATCTATTTAAATTGTAGCATACGATGAAATATGTTGGAGAATAGGCCACATAGAGGATTGAGTAGTTAAGTTTAATAGAAGATTGTTGTTATTAAGAAAGTCATGGTATGAGTTGTTTGATGTCTCCCTATATGAAATTGCACGGATACAATTTTTATAAAAGGGAGTCTGTAACAACCCTGCTTTCTACACCGTATAAATAAATAATTTTAATTAAAATAAAATTGTTTGAATCCAATATTTGATGATTAATATTTTGAAATCCAATTTTAGTTAATTAATTTTTATTTATTATAAGATTTTGAATTAATAAATTGAAATAAATTAGTAAATTCTTTTCAGATAATATATTGAAGTTGAATAAAATGTTTTAATCAATATGAAATATTTAAAGGGTAAATAATTTCGATATGATTGAAATAGTTCAAAATAAAATTTACTTTATGGTAATACAATAAATGGTTAAATAGAAGTAAACAAATATTGAATTGGATAAAATTGTCTATTATTGAAATATATTATGTACAACATATTGTAAATTAAATTAAATCCGTTGAAATATACTACAAATAAATATAAGAATTAATTAAAAGAAAATAAAAGAGAAGAGAAGTGAATAGTTTTAAATTAGTGGGCCAATAACCAATCAATAGTCCAAGCCCACTTTCATTTCTAGAATTCTCCGTCTTCTTCACGGTTGCAAACAAAAACCCGTGTATCCAAAATCCCCACCTCCTCCAAAATCCTTATTTTTAAAATCATGGCTAAAACTTAAAAAAGAAATGTGGTCGAAGTTGTCATGCTCGGTAGAACTGGCACAAGTGAACGTTAAGGCGAATAAACCAGCATTCGAGTCAGGCACTCAATTTTGGGGCCATTGCCAGGAAAGGAAATGCGATGAGATAGAGATGTGGGCTGGGAGCGAGTGTAGCCGCCATGGTGGGGACAACGAAGCTAGGTATGTTTTCAAGGAGGCATGCGGCTCTGGTATTTGGCATGCGTGACTTGACGCTATGCGATGTCGAGTGTTTGCTAGCGGAAGTTGGGATGTAGTGACACAAATGTTAGTGAGGTAGAGGTAGCAACTGGATTCGATAGTTGCTACTGCGGTGTGTGCTTGGGCTGGTGCAACGACAATGGCGAAGGGCTTAGTCATTGATTTGGTTATTCTAGCACTGTTTCGGTAAGTATACACTCACGACTATATCTATGATTTATTGCCTGCTATATATTTATCCCGACATTGATTGAATCGCCTGATTAAGAAGTTTTTGGGATAATGAGTGATTGTGATTATTCATTGAATAGTTTGATTGGTATATTGATTTTTGAATGATTTTTGTTTGCAAGTTAAGTGATTATGTTGATTGAAAGTGTTAATTTACAAACGAAACTCCATCCATTTGTGAATTAACTTTATATACATACATACATACATATATATATATATTGATATACATGTTTTTATGGTCGTTTTATTCATTTTTCATGCTTTAATGATTTTGGAAAGTTTAAAAAAATTATTTTATGGGATTAAAAAATTTTAAAACCATTTTATAAATTATTAACTAAAGATTTAATTAACTTATTTTTCGTATTTAGAGATCTATATTTTTTTAATAAATATAGTTTACTTTAGATAATAAAATCCATTATAAATCATTATTAAGTCCATATGTTTTAAATCTAAGATTGGTTTTTAAATTATTACTTAGAAATTTTATATATTATCTAGAAATTTGAAAGAATTTCTAATGTGGATTCAGCTCATTTTAAAGAGTATTATCTGTAATTTTGGATATAAAATGGAGATTTGGGTAATATTTTAAAGTTTGGATTAGATAAAATCTATTTTGTAGATTATAAATTTATTTAAAGACACTTTGGTAATTATGACAGGTTATGAAATGATTTTTAATTGATATTAATTGATTTTAATATGAATTGAGTATAAAGTGAAATTTTAAATAGTAATCGATATTTTTAAATAAAAAGAAATTTATTTTTAAGCTTTTATTTTTATTTTAAAAGAATGACTAATTGTTGAAAATTATGGAAAGACTTCAATAAAGGAATTTGAAATATAAAGTGATTTTGAATGTTATATATATATATAAATATATATATATATATATATAAATATATATATATATATATGTATATATATATATGAAACTTGGTTAACATTTTTTTTTGCAAACTCAACGGGCTATGTGGCCCAAGCCTTACAACTGAAAATACAAAGCAGATAAATACAAATACTCACTTTAAGTTAAAGTCGACACTTTTACTTGAACATTTCAAGTTTAGGGTTCTGCAAAAGGGAAAATTATGGCGGCTTCCAATTCTTTGCTTGATTTCCTCCGTTCAATGCCATCCTATTCATCCTCTCCTATGCTTTTGATTCTTATTTCGTTAAGCTGGAAAGCTTTCTCCTTGAGATTTAACCAATAATGATACTTATGTCTTGATTAATCTGGCTGGATAAACCTAACACTTCCTTCTGCCATTAAAATCCTTGTCATTTCGCCCTCCCTAGAGATGCCATGCGTTGGATGTAAGGCTAATTTTGACTGGTTCCTTCATCAAATATGACATGTGACTCCACGTGTTCTTGTAATCTACTTCCTCCTTTAGAATTTTAACTTCATCTATTTGTAAACATCTGAGCTTTTGGATGTCTCAAACTCTCTTACTGAAAGAACAGCCAAAATACAAATGCTCATGAGATTCAATTGCTGTATTACATAAGTTGCATGTCGTGTCTTCTAATATCCCCCAACCGTGCAGTCGGTCTTTAGTAGGGAGTCTGTTTAGCAAGGGTTTATATAAGGTGTGAGTCATTTCAGAGTTGTCTGATCCGCTCCATACAAAGTTATGCCACGGAATGTAACGACCCACCATTCTAACCCCTAGGAACGACACTTAACACATCCTCGATGTTCGTGTGATGTTGTCCAAGCATCGGAAAAATGAATCGTTATGAGGTGGAAAAAAACAGAATAGAAAACCTCACAACAAAACTGCTAAACAAACATAACAGAAATAGTACATTAGGTTACTCCTTAGGGAGTTATAAGAGTTACACAAAAGTACTACAAATCAACTTAGGCGGTTATAACGTTCTGCCCTTACAAATGTTGAAAAAAATACACTTACACAAACTAAATAGTATAGCGGAATAAATAAATAAGAAGATGAAAAGCCTCCTTTTAGGATGTCGTCTTTTAAGAGCCCAACAAAGACCTGGTACTCTCGGACTACTCAAATAAAATGAGTACCTGAGAGTTCATGGAAAAAAAACAACTCGGGTCGGACGATTTGTCTGGTACGAGTAAAACTTTAAACGATGGTGGGTAATAAAACACAAACATATGAGACCACGCTGTTAAACATGAAACGGGTTTACTCTCACATGAATCGACATCCAAATGTGAAGAATGGATAAATAATTAAACATCGCGTAGAGTGGTTGACTCTTCCCGATTGAATTCAGGAAAAAAAAAATCAAAGGTTCAAATCAAATAAGGAAAGGAAAATCTCTAACAAATGACTAGGAAGTTGCACCCCATAGAAGTATACCCCTAGTAATATACTTCTGAGAAGCTTATTTACTCTATGACACTTCTTGGGACCCTCCAAGCAGGACCCCACCAAACCTTACGGAGAATCCAAATATATCACATCTAATAGCGCTACCGAATCCAATAAAGATGAGATGTGAAGATATCCTGATGGGAGCAACCCCACATAGTTTGGCCTCCTCTCGCGCTTTGGTTTTAGTTATTTCCGACAAAGGATATCAATGCTCAACGGAGCAATAAATCGTCTTAGAATGACGATAAGAGAAGCTGGAATAACTAATAGCCAAGGAAACAACTATCGAGGATATAAGATGATCGTATATGGAAATTAAGTCTTGTATAATTATCACCACTCATCGAATTTGAACTTGTATTATTTTTTGGTCAACAATAATACCAGACAAGTCAAGGTAGTGTTACCTCAAAGTCATGTCTCACAATTATTCCTATCTTTAGAAATAACAACAAGTCTACTTCTCTAATGTTTAGCGCTAATTATACAAACTAAACATTTCCATATAAGTGGATAGCTTTACGGAAATTAATTCATTTCCATAAACAATTCAAACTTTTCTTTTAAAAACCGAATGCGTATCTGGTTTCACATTACAAGTACTAGCTTTAAAACACTTTGTTAAATGAGTATAATGCTTTTTAAACATCAATATAAATAGGATTTATCCACTTAAAACATCCTTATTATACTTATTAATCAACTTTATAACTCCATTAATTAAGTTGATAAATTCACTTTAATGCCCATTAATTAGAAAGGGTAAATTAACTTTTTAAAACATCATTAATTCAACTAACAATATAATTAATTAATTTTAAATTAAATAATAATCAAATATGCATATTTAAAGTGATTAATTAATTTAAACTTATTTAATAAAATATCTATTTAAGGTTAAACAAATTTATTAACCTTAAAAAAAGTCGTTAATTAAAAAGGTTTAATTAATTTTAAAATATCTTTAATTAATTAATCTTAATCCACCATTATCCAAAGATTAATTAGTCTTAAACATCATTAAATAAAATGATTAATTAAATTAAAACATAATTAACTAAGTAATTAGTTAGATTTAAAAGACGTCGTTAACAAGTTAATTAGTTAACTTTAATCCTTATTAATTAAATTATATAATCAATATTAAAATAATTATTTATTTCTGGAAACAACATTAAAAAAAATTGTTCAACTCGCAAAATAATTCCAAGTACGATAATAAAAGCAAGCAGTTTCGATAAAAGGTGATTTTCCAAAAATGCCAGTATAGCGACTATCGCTATACGAGCGGTTCGAAATTCGAGCACATGACATTTACAACACAATCACACATCACATAACCAAGGTATAAGCACAAATATATGATGATTTACAATAACATTACATATATAAAACATTTAATAATAATGGCATAAGTTTGTCTACTAGATTTACATATAACCAAAGGTTCGCTTACTAACTTTTAAATGCAACTATTTTTCAAGCAACAAACCAAAAATCGACTAAACCATCACTACAACCATACGATAAACATTCAACAACTACAAGTAGAGGCATGGATATAGTTTAAACTTGGGGGTTCAAATATGGAAGCTTTACTCACCATAACGCTTACTAACTTGAATGGAAATCACACTAACTCTCCGAAAATC
Organism: Allium cepa; assembly: GCA_030765085.1. NCBI lineage: Eukaryota > Viridiplantae > Streptophyta > Magnoliopsida > Asparagales > Amaryllidaceae > Allium > Allium cepa. Next base: position 80,609,863 of record CM060946.1, read on the forward strand.
ACTAGGATTAAGCTTTAACTTTGTTTAGTGGACCTCTAATGGGCTTTTGAGCTCGGCCTAGAGCATGTAGGGCTCGGCCATGGTGAGTATGTGGGGTGTAAGGTCTTGTATTTTGAGAATATAGTGTGAAAAGGAAGATGAAAGAGTTTAAACAAGTTTTATACAAGATTTAAAAGGAAAAACTAACATTTTTGAACTTGGGAAAAGTTTTGGAAGCCATGAAAAATTAGGAAAGAACCTAAATGAAGTTTTGAAAGTGAAAATAGAAATGAGAAAAATAAGAAAATAATTAGAAAATTTTCTTATATACAAAGTTGATAAATGAAATTAGCAAAACGCCCCTCGTCCTATACCCTCCACAGCATTAAGCCACCTCACCATACCATCTCATCCTTGTCTCCCCATCCCAAATTTCGAAATTTACATGTCTACTTCACCATTTTCAAAGCAAAAATGTAATAAATGCATAAATATACTAAGTTGCCAAATATCAAATCTGTCTCACAAGGCATCTTTATGGAATATTCCATTTCGTTTTTCACGAAATGTTACAACATATATATATATATATATATATATATATATGTATGTATGTACTTAACTACATGCATACATGTATATACACATGCCCCAACTTTATTCATACGAGTGTGTATATGACACGGCAATGTGCACAACGTTTTCCGACAACTTTCCGAAACCGAAAAGTCGATAATTCGAAAAAGGGTTTCTGGTCACATGTTCTATTTTTTCTTTAAACTGTTTATTTTTGTAGACAAAATTTAAAAATGATTTTAATATAATTAATTAATATTTAAATTACGTTTATTTGATTATTAAAATCCATTATTTAAATACTTAAAAATTATTTAAATATTCAGTATAAAGCGATTAATTTACGGTTCGTTACACTCTCCTCCCTTAGAAGAATTTCGTCCTCGAAATTAATACACAAAAGACAATCTAAAATATATATGTTATACCAACAAATTCATATAACAATGTAAAGAAACTATGCCATAAATGAACATACATAATGCATTCAAACAACAAATAACTAACTTGACGTTACATTAGGGTAAGTTTCTACGATCCTCAGTCTCCCAAGTACAATCGCGAGGTTCATCACTTCACTGAACCTTCACAAGCTTAACCACCTTGTTCCTTAATCTCGTTTTATCTCGGTCTACAATATGAACTGGGTGTCGGATAATAGTCAAATTTGATTCTATTTCTAAGTCTTCTTGAACATATGTCTCAACAATCAAAGATGGATCATGAACATGCCTTCTCAAATGAGATACATGAAAGACATTATGAACTTCTGACAATCTTTCAAGCAATTCTACTCTATAGGCCAATTATCCAATTCTCTCAAGGATTCTAAATGGTCCAACGAATCTGGGTGCTAGCTTTCCTTCCCTTTTGAATCTTACAATTCCTTTAATCGAGGAAACTTTCACAGATACCAAATCCCCGACCGCAAACTCTAAGTCCCTTCTCCATTGATCTGCGTAACTTTTATGTCGATCTTGGGCTTCTTTCATCCTTTCCTTGATCATAGCCACTTTCTTTGATGCTTCTCAATTCATCTCTGGTCCAAGAACTAAACGGTCTCCAGTCTCAACCCAACATGGAAGTTATTTACATGGTCGTCCATACAATGCTTCATAGGGCACCATGCCAATGCTAGCTTGGTAACTGCTATTGTAGGAGAAATCTACTAAGTGAAGGTGATCTTCCCATAATCCTCCAAAATCCAAAATACATGCTCTTGGAAGATCCTCCAAAATCCAGTTCACCCTTTCGGTTTGTCTGTTTGTCTACGGGTGATAGGTTGTGCTCAAATTTAGCTCTGTCCCTAAAGTGGCTTGCATTGCTCCCCAAAAACAAGTTGTGAAGATAGGATATCGATCACTGACTTTACTTATTGGAATTCCATGTAGTCGAACGACCTCCATCAAATAAATTCCTGCTAAAGAAGTTGCAGTTCTAGTTGACTTCACCAGAATAAAGTGGGCGCTCTTTGTAAATCGATCTACAATTACCCAAATGCCTTCACTACCTCTTCTTGTTCTGGGCAACCTATCGATAAAGTCCATGGATACTTGCCCTCACTTCCAATTCGATATCCCTAATGGTGGTGCAACCCAACAGTATTCTACTGGTCACTCTTGACCTGTTGACAATTTGCACATCTGCTCACGAAGATCGAAATGTCTCTCTTCATCCCTTTCCACCAAAAAGTCTTCTTAATGTTCTAAAACATTTTTTCTAACACCTAGGTGGATAGGTAACCTTGACCGATGGCACTCACTCAGCACATCCTGTCTAATTCCGTGAACATCAGGCACACAAATCCATCCATTCATTCTCAAAATGCCTCGAGAGTCTATCTTCTTCTAGGAAATATGCAATTCTCTCCGCTAATGTTGGCTTAACTTCAAAATTTGCAATCGTCATCACATTCCTACTCAACGCATCAGCAATGGCATTTGCTTTCCCTAGGATGTAAAGAATCTCTAGGTCATAAGATGCGAGAATCTCTATCTATCTTTGATGCCTTAAGTTCAAATCCTTTTGGGTAAAAAGATACTTTAATGACTTATGATCTGTATATAACTCAAACTTTGCACCTAAAAGATAGTGCCTCCACGCCTTCAATATGAAGACTACTGCCAAAAGCTCCAATCGTGCATAGCATAATTTTTATCATGAGGTTTAAACTGTCAACTCGCATACACTATTATTTTACCATCCTGCATCAAACTGCTCGCAATCCAGTCCTACAAGCATCCGTGTAAACTGCTAATCCTTCATTCTCATATGGAATAGTCAAGATAGGAGCGATTGTCAATTTTTCCTTTAACTCATTGAATGCTTGATCACACCTTGGTGTCCAAATAAACTTAGCATCCTTCTTCGTCAGCTTTGTTAGATGAGAAGCAATCTTTGAGAAATCTTTAATAAATCTTCTATAGAAACCTGCCGATCCCAAGAAACTTCTGACCTCAGTCACACTTTCGGGTTTCTTCCAATCTTGAACCGCAACTTTTTTAGCTGGGTTCATTGATATGCCTTCTCCCGATACTACATGCCCTAGAAATCTAACTTCGGATTTCCAAAAATGGAAGTTAGAAAACTTTGCTTTTAAAACACGACTTCTTAAAGTTCTTAAAACAACCTGAAGATGGTACTTATGCTCTTCCTTCATTTTAGAATAAATAAGGATGTCATCAATGAAGACTAGAACAAACTTGTTAAGAAAATCCCTAAACACTCTATTCATCAAGTCCACGAAATAAGCGGGTGTATTAGTCAATCCGAACGATATGACTAAACACTCGTAAAAACTATTAGAGGTGCTTCAAACGATTGGTATATTTCTTATGTCATGTTCGGGTACTTAGAGCGAATAGAGAAAACTAACATCAACTTATTATGCTCCCCACAATAAATATCCATACCTACATTTCCAGCATCACTAATTCTGACAATCCTTTGATTACATTTTATGACTGCTCTAAATTTAGACAACCAATCCATACCTAGTACTACCCGAAAACCTGTGAACCCAAGAACAAATAAGTAAGAAAAGAAAGGCTAATCTCGAAAAGAAATAGGCACATTCAAACATATGGTGTCAAGATTGGTCGGACCCCCAATTGGGTTTGACACACAAATAGAATTGTTTAAAAGAATGGGTTTGAGGTTAAACTTATCAACAAGATCTTGTGAAATGAAACTATGAGATGCACCGGTATCAAATAACACTCTAATAGAAATATCAAAAATGGATAGTGTACCTTGCAACACATGCTTTCCTTTTGGATCCCTAGAAGTAGATGGTAGTTCCTCAATAGTAGAAGCCTTCCCTTGAGCCTCCTTCTTTGGAAAAGGGCACTGGTTCTTCATATGTCCATGTTTGTTGCAATTATAGCAGAGTGGTCTACTAGCCGGGGTCGAGCACTGATTTGCAAAGTAGCCTATTTGGTTGCACTTATAACAGAGGATCTTGGTTAAATCCAACTACTTAATCAGAGCTAGAGCTCCACCTCCAGGCTTCTTTTCCGACCACTTCTTCTTTCCCTTACGCTTGAAAAAGGGCTTACTAGTAATTAGTATCACCAATAAAGGTTGGGCATTAACTGCTGGCATTACTCCTTTCTTAACTCCTTACTCAATATCAAGAACTTCAAATCTCAAAGCCATACTCATCAGATTGTTAAAGTTACCATTGAGATAATTGGTCATTTCTCGATGAAATTTTGGTCGCATTCCTCTCACGAACGTTTCATTCTTTTTAAGTGGCATATAAATCAATCCTGGTCCAAAGCGGGACAATGCATTGAACCTATGTTGTGCCACCGACATCTCATCATGTTTCAAACCCATGAAACTTCTAAACAACTAAGTCCCTCCCGCCTTTGGGATAAACTGAGCACTTTAAAAACTTCCTTAAACTTCGCCTAAGAGAAATCTTCTTCTGGTGTATTCATGGTGACTGAATCCCACCAATCCATTGCTGCTTTCTGAAGCTGACGCGATAACAACAATCTCTTTTTAGCATCTTCCAACTGAAGATCCCCAAATATCCTCTAAAGAGAGTGGAGCTATGTTTGAACTCCTAAAATATCTTCAGTTCCATAGAAAGGCTTACCACCTAAAGCAGTGTAATTTTTGCAGAAGGTCGCAAAGTTCTAAGGCGGCTGAACTTGCATTGCTGCTTCTGCTACGGCTCTACAACTGGCTCATTTCTAGGAGCTTGGCCATTTGTAACCGTGATACTTCCAGATCCCCTCCCTCTTCTTCCTCTTGTACTCATTTTATATAATAAGGATAAGTGACATGTATCATTAGAATACAAAGATAGGGTCGATGATGGAAAAAAAGGAAACTGCAATAAAGGATCTAAAACCAGACTTTTAGGGAAGAAAAGGAAACGCATTCTCAAGATTAACTCATTCTCGGGATCTACTCACCCTATCTCTAATTAGTTGTTCCCCAATCAGGCTAAGGTGTTTGCTCAACCGAAGCTTTGATGCCAACTGCAACGACCCACCATTCTGACCCCTAGTAATGACACTTAACACATCCTTGGTGTTCGTGTGTCGTTGTCCAAGCATCAGAAAGATGAATTGCCATGGGGTGAAACAAAATAGAATAGAAAACCTCACAATGAAACTGCTAAATAAAAATAACAGAAATAGTACATCAGGTTACCCCTTAACAAGGAGTTACCAGAGTTACACAAAAGTACTACAAATCAACTTAGGTAGTTATAATGTCCTGCCTTTACAAATCCTGAAACAAAATACACTTACACAAACTAAATAGTATAGCGGAATAAATATATAATAAGATGAAAAGCCTCCTTTTAGGATGCCATCTTCAAAGAGCTCAACAAAGACCTTCTACTCTCAGACTACTTAAATAGAATGAGTACCCTAGAGTTCATGAAAACAAACAACTCGAGTCAGACGATTTATTTGTTATGAGTAAAACATTAAACGAATGTATGTAATAAAACACAAACATATGAAACCACGCCACTGAACATGAAGTGGGTTTACTCTCATATGAATCAACATCCAAACGTGAAGAATGGATAAAAAATTAAACATCGCGATGAGTGGTTGACTCTTCCCGATTGAATTAAGGTAAAAATTCAAAGGTTCGAATCAAATAAGGAAAGGAAAATCTCTAACAAATGACTAGGAAGGTGCACCCCCCTTGAAGTATACCTCTAGTAATATGCTTCTGAGAAGCTCATTTACCCTATGACACTTCTCGGAACCCTCCAGGTCGAACCCCGCTAAACCTTACCGAGAATCCGAATATTTAAGATCTAATGGTGCTACCGAATCCAATCTAGATGAGATGTGAAAGTGTCCTAATGGGAGTAACCCCACATAGTTTGGCCTCCTCTCACGCTTTGGTTTTAGTCATTTCCGACAAAGAATATCAATGCTCAACGGAGTAATAACTTGTCTTAGAATGACGATAATAAAGAAGCTGAAATAATCGATAGCTGAGAAAACAATTATCGAGGATATAAAACGATCGTATATGGAAATTAAGTCTTGTATAATTATCACCACTCATCGAGTTCAAACTTGTATTATTTCTTGGTTAACAATAATACTGGACAAGTCAAGGTAATGTTACCTCAAAGGCATGTCTCACAATTATTCTTATCTTTCAAAATAACAACAAGTCTACTTCTCCAATATTTGGTGCTAATTATACAAATAAATCGCTTCCATATAAGTGAATCTCTTTACGGATAATTCATTTTCATACATAATTCAAACTTTTCTTTTAAAAACCCGAATGTGTACTTTGTTTCACATTACAAGTATTAGCTTTAAAATACTTTGTTAATAGAGTTTAATAATTTTGAAACGTCATTATAAATAGGATTTATCCACTTAAAACATCCTTATTATGCTTATTAATCAACTTTAAAACTCCATTAATTAAGTTGATAAATTCACTCTAGTGCCTTTTAATTAAAAAGGGTAAATTACCTTTTTAAAACATCATTAATTCGATTAATAATATAATTAATTAATTTTAAATTAAATAATAATTAATTATCATTATTTAAAAGTGATTAATTAATTTAAACTTTATTTAAGAAAATATTTATTTAAGGTCAAACAAAATTATTAACCTTTAAAAAATTCATTAATTAAAAAGGGTTGATTAATTTTAAAATATCTTTAACTAATTAATCTTAATCCACCTTTATCCAAAGATTAATTAGTCTTAAGCATCATTAAGTAAAATTATTAATTAAAATTAAAACATAATTAACTAAGTAATTAGTTAGATTTAAAACACATCATTAACAAGTTAATTAGTTAACTTTAATCCTTATTAATTAAATAATTAATTAAATTAAATAATCAATATTAAAACAATTAATTATTCTTGGAAACATCATTAATCAAAACTTTTTTAACTCGTAAAGTAATTTCAAGCACAATAATGAAACCAAAAGGTTTCAATAAAAAGATGATTTTTCGAAAGTGCCGATATAGCGACTATCGCTTGACGGGCGGTTCGAAATTCGAGCATATGACATTTGCAACCCAACCACACATCGCATAACCAAGGTATGAGCATAAATACATGATTATTTACAATAACATAACATATAGCAAACATTTAATAACAATGATATAAGTTTGTCTATTACATTTATATATAACCAATGGTTCGCTTACTAACTTTCAAATGCAACTATTTTTCAAGCAACAAACCAAAAATCGACTAAACCATCACTACAACCATACGATAAACATTCAACAGCTACAAGTAGAGGCATGGATATAGTTTAAACTTGGGGGTTCAAATATGGAAGATTTACTCAACGTAACGCTTACTAATTTGAATGGAAATCACACTAACTCTCCGAAAATCACTAGGATTAAGCTTTAACTTTGTTTGGTGGACCTCTAATGGGCTTTTGGGCTCGGCCTAGAGCATGTAGGGCTCGGCCATGGTGAGTATGTGGGGTGTAGGGTCTTATTTTTTGAGAATAAAGTGTGAAAAAGTAGATAGAAGAGTTTAAATAATTTTATACAAGAATTAAAAGAAAAGTTAACATTTTTGAACTTGAGAAAAGTTTTGGACGTCATGAAAACTTAGGAAAGAACCTAAATGAAGTTTTGAAAGTGAAGATAGATATGAGAAAAATAAGAAAAGACTTAGGAAATTTTCTTATATACAAAGTTGATAAATGAAATTACCCAAACGCCCCTCGTCCTTTACCCTCCACGACATTAAGCCACCTCACCGTACCATCTCATCCTTGTCTCCTCCTCTCAAATTTCGAAATTTACATGTCTACTTCACCATTTTCAAAGCCAGCATGTAATAAATGCATACATGTACTAAGTCGCCAAATGTTAAATCATGTCTCACAAGGCATCTTTATGGAATATTCCATTTTGTTTTTCATGAAATGTTACAACATATATATGTGTTTATGTACTTAACCACAAGTATACATGTATATACACATGCCCCAGCTTTATTCATACTAGTGTGTATATGACACACCAATGTGCACAACGTTTTCCGACAACTTTTCGACACCGAAAAGTCGATAATTCGAAAATTGGTTTCCGATCACATTTTCTCTTTTTTTTTGAACTATATATTTTTGTAAACAAAATTTAAAAATGATTTTAATATCATTAACTAATATTTAAACTATGTTTATTTGATTATTAAAATCCATTATTTAAATATTCAAATACAAAGCGATTAATTTACGGGTCGTTACATGGAACATTAGAATATTTGGCCCTAATATCCTCTTTAAATTTGAATGTTATATATATATAAATTTGATTTAATTATTTAAAGAAAGATTTTTTATCACTAATTCATTTTTGAGTTAAACTAAAATTTTATGTTTGATTTCTATATTTTCTGATTTCTCATTTTCCTGTATATATGTCGATATCATGAAGGATTTGTAGTTGATATTGATTTGTGGTCTTGATATGATACGGTGATGACATCTTTTTATTTGATTTTGTGATGTTTTAAACTATGCAGCGAGAAATTTGAATATATGAAGTTATAATACCTTTTGGGATGGGGCATTTGGTAATATTTCTCCAATTATTCTTTGGACTCGTTGTATAGAATATTAGAAGATTGAGTGTAGTTTATAAGAAGTGAATAAACGTTTGAGTGTCACTCAGTGGTATGAGATGCTATTGTGATATTATTGATTATTCATTGTAAGTAATTGGCACTCACATGACGAGAATAGTGTTATGTGTGTAAGGTGATACACGTAGAGATGAGTATGGCTTTGTGCCTACATTCGGCCAGCATAGCTACGTGCCTAACGATAAGCAAGATGTCATGTCTTTATGTATTAGTTCTATATGCCATTATTATGATATTCTTCTTTTATTTGTGTTAGAGAGGACTATATTGATAGAATTCACCCTAGCGGCCTTATTATGGGGTCATGCTTTGAATCTGTGACACTCTATATTTATATAGCTTTGTGCTCTTGCTTCAGGCTTTTTTCCCTATGTCACATAGTCCAACAGTCTGTTACCTTTAGGGGCTAGAGTCAGAAGTGACTATTAAGTCCTCGAGTTGACGAGCACATCAATGGATATGTGTCACGATTCCATGATGGTAACTAAGATTGTAAAGACTTCGTGACTCTAGAGCTTGCTTGATGCAATCAGTCCCTTCTAGTACTGATGGAGTAGTAGTTTGACATATACTATTAATACACCTCACTTTAGTATGGAGATGGGTTATCTGACATGCATATTGTTATATTTATATGACTCTACTTAGGATTTCATGTCTATCGTACAGTCATATCCTGTCACGATGTATTCAGATAGTTATATCAATGGGAAAATGAGATTACCTGAGATAGTCATCTTGAGTATAACGGATTCTCATATTACTATTCATATTGATAGGCAGCCAATCTTATCTTTCATATATTAATGATGATGTTCTATTTATCGAGATTGAGAGATATATTTGGCTAATGTTATATGTTTGCCTGATTATTCTTGGTGATAACTCACTTATTATTGATCTTTGAGTTTTGATGATGATTTTTGGATATGTATGATTCATCCATTCAATATTGATTCTATGATTACCGATTTAATATGATTTCATATGGATTATGGTATCTTTGTGCATGCTTTGATTAATGTCTTCAATAATAGAGATGTATTGATATAGTGTTGTTGTATCATTATATGCATATACTTTTCATATACATATGTGCATGTAATCCTTGATTTAGATATAGTCTGACTCTTGTGTTATTTATATAATATTCGGGTTAGTCCAAGACATTTCAAGTACAGGGATAGTATAACCAGCTTAAATTTTGGGCATAGAGGAGATTAGCATTCAGCATAGTTGTTTACCATCAAGTATTATATAAACTCTTGTACGTGTATCGATGTGATGTAAATTAAATATATTTTGTATGTTGTATATTATAAATTATCGCTGCAATTGACTCTGTAATCTCTGATATTTCTATATATTATGTATTGTTCTATGTTGGAAGCTGTTTTATGAAAGCAGGCTTAAGTGTCGCTTAAGCATTGCTTAAGCGCTGAGTGCATGCACAATGCTTAATGTATTTAGCACTTATACGCACTTTGCTTAAATTTAAGCAATGCCTAAGCAATATTTAGCAAAAAATTATTGTTTTTTACATAAAACGAATCTGAGTTATAGCTAAAAACCACATTCCTAACAATTTTTTTATCATTTTATATGGTATAGATTAATTTGCATTAACATACGATTATCTTATTTAACAAATGTGCACATTTTGTACTCAACTTAAGTATGCTAACTTTTAATGAATAGAGAAAGTCAAATCCAACTTTTAAAACCTAAGAATTTATAAGTTAACTTCAAAGTTAAACGTTAGTTCTTTAGGATGAATTTGTGCATACACATATAGTACACTTGTACACATATAATACACTTAATATAATCTCTTTATAATAGAATTATATATGTACGGACAATGAATGCTAAAATTTTATGCGATGCTTAAGCGGCATTTAACGAAGCAAGACTTCTATCGCCTCGCCTTGCTTAGCGCTTATTATAACATAGCCTGGAAACACAAGTGTTTATTGCTTTTTGTAGACAATGTATACGTATAAATGAGTTACTTATTTGACCTTTAAATGTGCACCAGTGTTAGCCCCTAAAGGAATAGTGTACCTCCTATATAACCTTATTCTCCGTATTATCTGACATTATTGCATAGTAACGCTTTTGGATAGTATGTGTCTACATGTGTAATAATAGGAAAATTAGATAAATAAATGAACGGTATGATTATTTACAGATTTTTGGTTGAAATTTGCAAATGACAATGATTTAAAAGTAAAACTAAAATTAATATAAGAAATTTAATAAGGTTTTTATTTACAAATTTTGGAAATAATTTAAAATCGAAGAGTATATTGTTAATTATAAAATAAATCAAAATTTCATAAATAATAATATAATTTTTGGAAAGATTATATTATTTGGAGCAAATGACAATATAACTGTTTTATAGTATTTATAGAAGAAGATACTATTATTGTTGTTATTGTTTGGATAATAAAATGAAAGATATTTTCAAAATAATAATAATAATATAATAATAGTAGTAAAATATGTTTCTGAAAGTGTTTTGGGTTATATTACTATTTTATGACAAATAACAATAAAATATGTTTAAGAGTATAATATAGGATATAATTATTTTTGATATAAATAGTAATAAATTTGAAAAATATTGAAGAGGTTTTAATATATATTATGATTTTGATGTACAATAATTATTATTTTTTAAAAAGTAATTTGACGTAAGATTACTATTTTTGATTAAGATGCAATGTTTTAAGGTATTTGGAGAGATAGAAGTATGATAAAGGAATTTGAAAGTATATTATCGTTTCTATACAATTATTATCATTTGAAATGAAATAGATAAAGGTGCTTTTATAATGAACAATAATAAAATGATTTTATAACTAAAAAAGAATAATATCGTAAATATATTATTTTGGATGATTGTAGAATATATGATTAATTGTTGGTCGTAATTATCACATTTATTTTTTGTACAATGATGAAATTACATTTTAGTGAGTGTGCGATACTTTACCATTATTACTACCGCATGATGCGTAACTAATTATAGTTTTTGATTGATTGGAATATTGATGTTTGTGTTACTATGTTGATGGGTTAGTGCACATTTGATGATTGATGTTTGTGTTACTAATCTTGTCGGGTTAGTACACATTTGATGGTTCGATGTTTGTGTTACTAATGTTGAGTAGTTAGTATACATTAAATGAGACGGAGATTATGTTACTAATACTGACGCAGCGGAATTACGAAAATTTAATGAAATCGATGAAACTGACAATCGGTGGATTGAAGATACTGAAATGCCCAAATTCGTTGATCACAAAGATACCGAATTCTTGCTATCTTCGACACGTTGATCGCGCACGATACCGTGAAAGAAGATCTACAATTCTTCAAACGTTGATCAAGCGCACTTGATACCGTGAATTGGCTTCAACAATCGTTGATTCGAGCACACTCGAATAACCGAAAGTGGAGATAGGAGATCACACTCAACTACCAATTTCAAAAGAGGCACAAAGCTCTCAAACAAAGTTTCGTTCAAAAATCAACAACCTTTACAAAACGACTCAACACGCCTATTTATAGGCTTACAATCCACACAAACAAACCGACCTAACATATAGAAGACAACACGACCCAGGTCGTTAACGACCTATCATACAGACACGAGCGACTTAACGAACATACAAACACATTACAACATATACACGACCTATAATACCGCTCACGCGACTTAACAAAACAACACAGAACGACTTATCAAATACAACATGCGACCTTACAAACAGCGACTTACGGTCATAACGACCTAATACCCTTCAGCGACCTAAGAGATAACCAGCTTCATGCGACCTAACATATGCGGCCTTGGATGCAGGGATGTGTTAAGCTTCGAACGACTTAAAATTGGAGCGACTTAAAGCAAATGGTTTATCAACAGGAGCGACCTATCAATTTGAGCGACTTAAAGAACTGCGGCTTAAAGTAGGTCACTCTGCATCACTGAGTTGTTTGAGCGACTTAGGCTTGAACACTGCATCCTGAATCTGGGTAGGTCATGAGTCGCTAGGTCGTTCGCGACACAAGGAACCCGAGCGACCTAAATCTAGCGAACCATCATTCGAGCGACTTAATGAATTGGAGGCGCTAGGTCGTTTGAACGTTTTAATTCCCAACTCGTTAGGTCGCAACTCCTTATCTCGTTACTCGTTAAGTCGTGAGCGACCTAAGAAACACGTCCTTTCACATTGTACTATAGCCTTAAGCACATTAGGTTGTAAGTCGTTATGCACTTCACGACTTAAGGCAATCGAATCCACCTCCTGGGCTGCATCATCCTCCCCTGGTTGGGAAAAATTCGTCCTCGAATTTAAAAGTTCTTCTCCATCGGATTGTTCATCTCCATAATAAGGTATAAGATGTTTAACATTAAACACGTCAGAAGTGTACACATCCTCCAGCAGCTTCAACTTATAAACATTTTCATTGATCCGTTTCACAATCTTTACAAGACCAATCTTTCGAGCTTTAAGTTTATTGTATGCTCCCACTGGAAAACGATCCTTCGTTAGCACAGCAAATACTAAATCTCCTTCATTAAATTCAACACTTCTTCGCTTCAGATCTGCAGATCGTTTAAACTTCTCATACGTCTTCTCCAATCGTTCCTGAACGATTCTATGGAATTCTGTCAACCCCTCAACAAAATCAGCAGCTCGTTTAACTGTCCCCTTCGGCTGTGGTACTATCGTTAAATCCAACGGCCCCTTTGGCAAGCTTGAATATACAATCTGAAATGGACTGAAACCCGTACTACGGTTGATAGCATGATTATGAGCAAACTCCGCTTGACATAACTTCACATCCCAACTCTTCAGATTATCATTCACAAGACACCGTAATAAATTTCCCAGCGATCTGTTCACACCTCTGTCTGTCCATCTGTCTGCGGATGGTAAGCGCTACTAAAATTCAGCTTCGTTCCCACCATCTTCCACAAACTTAGCCAAAAATGACTCAGAAATCTGGTATCCCTGTCTGAAACTATTGATTCTGGCAACCCATGTAAACGATAGATCTCTTTAAAGAACAATTGTGCCACATGAACTGCATCCGCTGTCTTCTTACAAGCAACAAAATGTACCATCTTCGAGAAACGATCCACCACAACATATATCGAGTCATTTCCCCGTTGTGTCCTCGGCAAACCCAACACGAAATCCATGCTAATGTCCACCCATGGTTTTGTAGGAACAGGTAAAGGCATATACAATCCCGCATTTGTAGCTGTCCCTTTCGAAACCTGACAAACATGACATCTACGCACAAACTTTTCAACTTCCCTTCTCATCGACGGCCAAAAATAGGATTGAGAAATCAACTGCAACGTACGATCTCTACCCACATGGCCTTCTTCATGTAACTCTTTGATAATCTTCATTCTCAAGCTGTAATCTGGTACGCATAATCGATTCCCTTTGAATAAGAATCCATCCACCAATACAAATTCATCAGTACTCCCATCCTTGACTTCCTCCACAAGCTTCGTAAAGTAAGGATCTTCTTCAATCAACTCTGGCAATAGTTCAAATCCTGTCACTTCAACCTTCATTGTCGTCAACAAATGATTCCTTCTGCTCAAAGCATCTGCTACACGATTCGTCACCCCTGATTTGTGCTTTACAACAAAAGTAAACTGCTGTAGATACGCGACCCATGAAGCGTGCCTAGCTGAAATTTTGTCCTTCCCTTGCAAATGCTTCAAGGCTTCGTGATCCGTGTAAAGAACAAACTCCTTTTGAAACAGATAATGTCTCCAGTGCTTCACAGCTTGAACAATTGCGTAAAATTCCACACCATAAGTGCTATATCTCAACTTAGCTCTAGATAACTTCTCACTGAAATAAGCAACTGGTCTTCCCTTCTGACTCAAAACTCCACCAATCCCAACCTTCGATGCATCAGTATGTAACTCAAACAACAACTAAAAATCCAGTAAAACTAGAATTGGCGCTGACGTCAATAGTGTCTTGATCTTCTCAAAAGCAACCCTGCTTCCTCCGTCCACTCAAACTTCTTTCCTTTCATGCAATCGGTTATAGGTGCCATCACACTGTTAAAGTGTGGAATGAATCTCCGGTAAAATGAAACCAACCCATGAAAACTCCTCACTTCAGTAATTGTCTTGGGTTGTGGCCAACTCCTGACAGCTTCCACTTTGCTTTCATCTACCTGAATACCCTCCTTTGACAGAACATATCCCAGAAACAAAATATTGTACGTCATGAACACGCACTTCTTCGTTGCTGCATAGAATTTCTCCTGTCATAGAATAAACAATACTTCTCGCAAATGCTGGACATGCTCTTCCATACTCCCACTATAGATCAGAATATCATCAAAGTAAACTACTACAAACTTCCCAATGAATGGCCTGAAAATCTGGTTCATTGCTCTCATAAAAGTACTCGGAGCATTTGACAAGCCAAATGGCATAACCAACCATTCATATAGACCTTCCTGGTTTTAAAAGCAGCCTTCCACTCATCACCCGGTCTAATACGCATTTGATGGTATCCACTCTTTAAGTCAATCTTGGAAAACACAACAGCCCCACTCAACTGGTCAATCAAATCATCAAACC
Source organism: Allium cepa (assembly GCA_030765085.1). Taxonomy (NCBI): domain Eukaryota; kingdom Viridiplantae; phylum Streptophyta; class Magnoliopsida; order Asparagales; family Amaryllidaceae; genus Allium; species Allium cepa. The sequence continues at coordinate 80,625,194 of CM060946.1, forward strand.
TCAGCATAGGAAATCTGTATCTCACAGTGATCTTGTTTAGAGCCTGACTGTCCGTACACATCCTCCACGAACCATCCTTCTTTGGCACAAATAAAGCTGGCACTGCACAAGGATTCAAGTTCTCCTGAACACGCCCTTGTTCTAACAACTCCTTCACCTGCCTTCTTAGTTCCTCATGCTCCTTAGGACTCATCCTGTAATGTGGCCTGTGTGGTAATACTGCCCCTGGCACAAGATCAATCTGATGCTGAATATCCCTTAACGGTGGTAACTCCGTTGGTAACTCCTCAGGAAACACATCTCTGAAGACTTCCAATACCGGCTTTACTTCCTCTGGAACTTTAACAGATTCAGTGGCTTCATGACCAATTAACAAAAACACCTCTGGACTCTCCTCTACTTCTTCAAGAAATTCCTTCAAAGTCAACAAAGTCTTCAGCTCCTCAATCTCTTCTGACTTGCTTTCTCCTTGTTGTCTCTTCTTTGGAACCAAAATGATCTTAACACCTTCAAACATAAAGCTGTAGCTATTGGTTCGACCATCATGTTGCACTGCTCGATCATACTGCCAAGGTCTCCCCAAAAGCAAGTGAAAAACATCCATCTCCACCACATCACACCAGATCTCGTCTTTATACTTCTTCCCAATAGAAAATGGAACATGAACTCGCCTGTCCACCTTCACCTCTTCTCCTTTTCTCAACCACGCTAACTTGTAAGGATTCGGATGCTTCTCTGTTTTCAACTTCAACTTTCTCACAGCTTCAGTAGAAATAATATTGTCACAACTTCCTGCGTCAATCACAAATTTACAAACCTTTCCCAGAATAGTGCATGTCGACTGAAAGATATTACTCCTCAACCAACTAGCTTCTTCTTCCTGCTTCGGTGTTAAACAAGACCTCCTCATCATTAGATTACATCCTTCATCTCCTGACGCAATATCTTGTTCATCCTCCTCAGCTGGACTAGAATAACCTTCATCAACATTCTCACCTTCAGCTTCAGCAATCATAGTTCGCTTCTTTGGCTTTGGACATTCATTGCTCTTGTGACCCACTTCCTGGCAATTATAACATTTGAAACTGTCGTTAACCTTTGCCTTCGCAACTTCGTTCACAACTGGTTTACTGACGGCTTTAGAAACATTCGAACTCCCACTAGCACCTTTGTTCTGAATATTGGAACTTGTAAACACACCACCTCCTCGTCTTCCCTGCTTCTCCCAAGCCAACGCTTTCTGATGTGCCTCTGCTACAGATCTTGGATCAAACATGTTCACCATATCTTGAATCTGCATTCGCAACCCTCCAACAAACCTAGCAGTCAATTGTTCCTCTGTCTCCATAATGTCATTTCGAGCAATCAGTTGATAAAAATCATCAGCATAATCGTTAACAGTTTTCGTCCCTTGCCTCAGATTCTGCAACCTCTAATACATGAGTGGTTGATAATTATATGGCAAGAACGTAGCTCTCATTAACTTCTTCATCTTCTCCCATGATTCAATCTTTGACTTCCCCGTTCTCTCCCGCGTAAGTTTAGTTTGCTGCCACCATGCTAAAGCTCTTCCCCTCAACCTTGTAGCAACTAACTTTACTCTTCGATGCTCGGGAACTTCTTTAAAGTCAAAAATTTCCTCAACATTAGACAACCAATCTAAGAATTCTTCTGCAACCATACTACCCTTGAATTCTGGAATTTCAGTTTTCATCCCCGATTCCCAACGACGATCATCTTCAACATCCTGATATGAATTTCGTACTTGGTCTCGATTTCGATAATGAACGCTATATCTATCACCATCTTCATCAAAAACAGATGTACTTCGGTAACGACCTCGACCACCCACATCTTTATGATCACGCATATCCCTCCTACTTGGTCTTTCAACATCACGATATGGCTCATACTCAAACTCACGTGGAGTTCTTCTCTCTTCATGTCTATAGTCATGGGGATCTCTCCTTGATGAAATTGATGTTACTCTTCTTTCTCTAAAAGATTGTGGCGACACCCTCCTCGCTTCCGTAACCGATGGCGAAACTCGGTTTCCACCATGGTTCGAGACTGGCGACCTTCTCCTTTGAGTTTGATTCATATCAATCATCAGCTTCTCTAGCTTTCCAATGCCTTCATCAAATTTCTCATTAATGCGTTGTTCCATCTGCTCGGCTTCCTCTCTCTTGTACAAGTCTTCAACATTTTGATGGCGATTAGCTCTTCTCGGCGGCATTTTAGAACTTCAACAACTCAAACACAAACTTCAAAAATTCAACTCTCAGCCTGGTTCAAACAAAATGATACACGGCTCAAACTTCAACACAAAGCTATGCTCGGCCTTCACTTCAACAAATGATACCAAAATGATGCTTCAATTCCTGGCTCAAACACTTCAAGTACTACTCCTTGGCTCCAAGACTCGGCTTAGCTATGATTGGCTAAGTCTAGCTCTGATACCAAACTGACGCAGCGGAATTACGAAAATTTAATGAAATCGATGAAACTGGCAATCGGTGGATTGAAGATACTGAAATGCCCAAATTCGTTGATCACAAAGATACCGAATTCTAGCTATCTTCGACACGTTGATCGCGCACGATACCGTGAAAGAAGATCTACAATTCTTCAAACGTTGATCAAGCGCACTTGATACCGTGAATTGGCTTCAACAATCGTTGATTCGAGCACACTCGAATAACCGAAAGTGGAGATAGGAGATCACACTCAACTACCAATTTCAAAAGAGGCACAAAGCTCTCAAATAAAGTTTCATTCAAAAATCAACAACCTTTACAAAACGACTCAACACGCTTATTTATAGGCTTACAATCCACACAAACAAACCGACCTAACATATAGAAGACAACACGACCCAGGTCGTTAACGACCTATCATACAGACACGAGCGACTTAACGAACATACAAACATATTACAACATATACACGACCTATAATACCACTCACGCGACTTAACAAAACAACACAGAACGACTTATCAAATACAACATGCGACCTTACAAACAGCGACTTACGGTCATAACGACCTAATACCCTTCAGTGACCTAAGAGATAACCAGCTTCATGCGACCTAACATATGCAGCCTTGGATGCAGGGATGTGTTAAGCTTCGAACGACTTAAAACTGGAGCGACTTAAAGCAAACGGTTTATCAACAGGAGCGACCTATCAATTTGAGTGACTTAAAGAACTGCGGCTTAAAGTAGGTCGCTCTGCATCACTGAGTTGTTTGAGCGACTTAGGCTTGAACACTGCATCCTGAATCTGGGTAGGTCGTGAGTCGCTAGGTCGTTCGCGACATAAGGAACCCGAGCGACCTAAATCTAGCGAACCATCATTCGAGCGACTTAATGAATTGGAGGCGCTAGGTTGTTTGAACTTTTTAATTCCCAACTCGTTAGGTCGCAACTCCTTATCTCGTGACTCGTTAAGTCGTGAGCGACCTAAGAAACATGTCCTTTCACATTGTACTGCAGCCTTAAGCACATTAGGTTGTAAGTCGTTATGCACTTCATGACTTAAGGCAATCGAATCCACCTCCTGGGCTGCATCAAATACAAAGTAATAGTGTATATATATATTTGATTTAAGGTTTCATTAAAGATGTATTACTAATAGTTGATCATTAGTATATTTGTTGTGATTAGTTTATTTGACGTTTGGGGTTGATATTGGGTGTTGTCAAATGTATGTGATGTTTAATGACTAAGTGTGCTATTATTGATTTTAACTCATATTTATGATGATAGATGGTAATAACATAGTAGGAGTAGAGTTTCCAACTTGCATTGTTTCATTAGTTGCATGGATGCTTTGTGTTTGCACAAAAAATGGACAAATACCTCCAAGACGTTGTAGTAGTGCTGTGAATACTGTTTGTGGTATATAGCTGTCGTTTGATGAATTTTAGCTGCGAGTGTATGTGGTAGGAAATCAATAGTTTGCAATAAAGAGCAAATAGATGACTGTAATATAAAAAGACACAAAATTTATAGTGGTTCAACTTGAATGTGCCTACGTCCATTGTTCCTCTTTTATTATCTCTTTTATATCTGATTATAAGTACAAGCTTTGAATATGAATAAACTTATTGTTAGGACTAAGGATTTTCTCTCTCAAAGTTGTCTACCATTGTTGATGGAAGCTTCACTATTTTCTATCCATCCCTTTTTATGATGCCATATGTCTAGTACTTATAGAGTGAGGTTGTGAGGAGAGGCAGCTGAGTACATAGCTTCTAGGCTTTGGTTAAACCTTCCTTCCCTTGAAATTTGGTTCAACCTTGCTGTTGTCCCCCTGCTTTGGGACGCTAGTTGAATCCTTGTAGCTTCCTTCAGTCGCCTATCTCGACCTTGGAAACCCGAATGCCCGACCGGGTAGGTCCAGCGCTGGAAGGAGAGAAATGAGTGGATCCAGCCCCAGAAGGGCTAGACCAGGTAGATTCGGTGGGTTCAGCTCTAGAAGGGCCGGACCAAGTAGGTTCGGCCAGGGTCTAGAATAGGCGGGTCCAGCCTAGGGTTGGACCAGGTGGATTCGGCAGTGTCGGAATAGGAAGCTGTCCCGACAGTGCCGGAATATGAAGCTCGTTCGGTAGTGCGGACCAGTGGATCCGGCACTATGCCAGACCAGTTGGGTCTGGCACTGTACCGAGTGGTTTTGGTTTGGCACTTTGCCGGGCCAGGTTTGGTCCAGCAGTATGCCAGACCAAGAATCTGGTCCGGCATGTGCTAGACCAGGTGTGGGTCCGGCATGGGCTGGACCAGGCGTCTGATCCCAATGGGCCGGACCTGTGAAGGTCCAGCCCTGTTGGGTGAACTTTCCTAACTAGGGTTGTCTGGCCCAACGGGGCCGACATGTATGGGTTCGGACCTACTGGGCTGGATCTGGTGGGTCTAACCCTGCTAGGCTGGACACATCTTGGCCACACCTGCGCGGATCCGGCCTTGTTGGGCTGGATATGCGGTTCGGCCTTGCTGAGTTGGATCTGTGCGTACCTAGCTTTGCAGGGCATGTCCTTTGCTAGTCTAGGCGGGGCTGGGCCTTGGCAGGAGGCGGTCTCGGAGGCTTTACTGCTGGACCATGTTAGACAAATCTTTAAATGATCATATCTTTCAAACCGTTATTCGGATTGGGACGCAGTTCGGACCTATGCTCAAATCTTAACCTTGCGAACATGTCTAAGAAACTCTAAGTCTTTTCAAGGATTATGACAATTTTACTCTAACTTTTCATATTCACTATGCGGTGGGCAAGAATGCCCATAACATTTTCCTCTAAAGTATACTTTCGCGAACGCAAAGTATGCTTTGTTTGATCTAGGGTTGCCTTACCAGTATTATAGGTGTCGTCCTGGCGTTTGACTATCCACATCTCATCTTCATCCTCAAGATGAATTCCCTTTCTTTAGTTGGATGTGATGTTTCATTTGTCTTAAGGAGGACTTGCTGGTCACTTGACGCCATTTTTAATTATCCTTCATTTGGCAGGGCGGTGTTTTTCTTTAGCCTTCCTGTTTCCAGTTTTAAGGCCTTGAGTAGTACGTGGACCCAGTGATATTCCCTTCATGGTTTTGACTTGGGACCTGTGATATGGATTTCTGGTTCCGACCATCATATGGCCAGATTGAGTGAGCACGGCCTTACCATCTGATTATTAAGTTTGCATATTTCTTCATTAATTTTTTCATGTTTGGTCAAGGTCAATTATTGATGGAGTAATGGCTTTTCCATTAGAGGGTATTTATATGTAAAATATTATGCATAACGTTATTGAGTGGATGTTGGCTACGTCTGACCAAGCTGGGCTAATAGGCTTATGCTCCATCTAGTCTGGTAACGTAATGACATTTGGAGTAATTCCTTATTCTTCTTTTAGCTTTTCCTGGACTTACCCCCAGACATATTTGTATAAGATTAGCTTAGCTAATTTCCTTGGTAGTTTGCCTGCTGATATCTCATGCATCTGTTTGGAGTCGACTACTGGCAAGCGAAAATAGGGTAGATGTCAGGTCTGTGCAAGTAGTCCTGGCTCTTTTGAGCAGAGCTTAAGGAAATTTGTCAACATTGTGAATTAGGAGTCTTATTGCCAGTCTGTTTTATGCCGATTATCATAGTTAGATGCCTCCGGTGTGGGGTGTTTACTGGTGACATCGGCTTGCTATCTTTACATTGATCAGGTAGAATCAACCGTTCAACTCAAATGTCCTGTTGGCTTTGGCGGTAGAGGATCGTCCTATTCTGTTGACTTTACCTACAAGTTTAGGGTCCTTTCGGGCCTAGTATGGTCAAGGACTTTCATCATTGCCTTAGAATTAGTTACAAACTATTAATACATTTTTATTTGGAATTTTACCATAGATATGTGTTAGAGCCATCCCGCGTGTACTCGGTATTGATTTATTAGGTAAAGGTATCAAGCAGTTTGTGTTAAAATAATCTTTGATATGAATTAATTGCATTCAGAAGGATAGAGATCAAATCACTTCTTTTTAGAGAGGTCCTTATCAATCAAAGTGATTCCCTATTACTAAGGTTTGAAGAGTAATTTGGGGGGCGTGGCATTCCATAAATACTCATCATATCCACCAGAGCACCTTCTAGCGATGTTGTCAAAAGTCGGTCGGGAGCGCTCATTATTTTTCTGGGTTTGCCCCTAGTATAGTGGACTTGGTTGCTTCTCACAACCTGCTGTCTTGAATCATGAATAGGTTTTAAAATTGCGAACTTAAGGTCATGATTCCAATGTGCTATTACCAAGCTGAGTGGTAGTGTATGTGTATAATCAAGGGGTGATGTGGTGCTATTCCCTCAAGTACTTTTTTTTATCGAATTTAGCTTATCTTACAAAAGATAGTCATACCTTTGCACTGAGTTTTTTTCAGGTTTCATAAGTGTGCTCAACTTTGGAAGAATCCTTATAGTTCATTGAGAGAAGTTGGTTAGAAGGGATATTATAATTCTTGTGGCAATGTTAGATTGATGTTCCGCTATCTCTGATGGAGTTGAGTCGATGCTCCATTTCCTCTGGTGGAGTGGAAGCGAATGAATATCCACCTGTGGTTGGCAAAGTGGAATTCATATTTCTACTATCTGTATGTAATGCCACAAAACTAAAAGAAATTGTTAGAAGCTTCTATTTTAAGTACAATAAACTATATTCTCCGTCAAGATAGTCCTTCTAAACTTAAGATTTGTGGCACATAAGTTACTTGCCCTGATTACGGATATTGGTCACATATGGTTTGTCAGCCAAACTTATGTTCCAAGGGAGCGTAACTTTTGCAATTGTTGTACTTAAGATTTAGAACCGTAATTCGCACATAGTAACTACCCATCCAATTATGGCCTGTATCGTGAGCATTATTCGATCTACTATGGCCCGGCTAGTGTGGGTGCCGATCGTCAACTACGAACTATCCTTGACTGTAGCCATGCCTTAATCCTGGGATTTATTATCGGTTCGAAGTTGTCGGCGAGCCAAATGCCAATGATAAACTACCGGACTGTAATCATGCCTAATCCGCAGCTTATAGTCGGTTTATCATTGATGGTTGGTGGCAGATCGTCGGCAGTGAACTACCTAGGCTATTTTCGTGCCCTTAGTCATGGTTATCTTTCTTTCACTACTGCCGACGAGAGCTTGCGATTGATCGCCATAGAAAAAATATCAGACAAACAATCGAGCAAAACATCAATTTTTTACAGTGGTTTGGCCAGAATATGCCTACGTCCATTGTCTTTCTTTTGTTTTTTCAGGAGATACATGCTTTTTTACAGGATGAGAGAAGTAACGGCGAAGATGCTGGAGATTCCTTCCTTTCCCAAACACCATTTTTGTCAACTGTCTATGGAATCTAAGCTCCGTTGTGGAGATCCTTATGAACAATAAGTGGTCCTTCCCAAACTGGATCTAGTGCGCTTGGACGGGGAAAGACTTGCCTAAGAACAATATCTCCCTCTTGTAACTCTTGGGGTTTCACCTTAGATTTGCATTGTTTTGCCACTTTTCGTATGTGTACGGCGGTCTTTAGAGCGGTGTTATTCCTTCTTTCTTCAATCAAGGCTAAGGACATGTTGAGGAGCTCCTCGTTTCTTTTGGATTATAATGTACCTTACGGTGTGAAGGGACAACTGTTTCGACCGAAAGCATGGCCTCAACTCCGTATGCTTAGAGCAAGTATAATATGTCATGTTGTTGTTTTATTGGAGGCTTGGTGGGCCCACAATGCCGTGGGTAGTTCATCAACCCACGCACCTTTGGATTTATCTAGTTCCTTAATTAGTGTTTGCAAACTTTGTTGACAACTTCAGCCTGCTCATTGGCTTGGGGAAACTTCCTATTATGAGTCGATCCACACTAGGCTTCGAATGCATTTATTCTTTGAGTTACTCAAGCTAGATTTGTGCTTGGATGCTCGACTAGTATGTCATTGCAAGGGAAAGGAGCGGTCGTCAACAGTGAACTGCCCAGGCTAGTGCCCTTAGTCATGGCTATCTTATTTTCACTACTTGCAACACATGCTTATGATCTAGGTTGCTAATCACAAAATAAGTAGTGGTCATAACAGCATATGTGTTAAGTGAATATAACTGCATATGTGTTAACTGAATATAACTGCAAATGTGTTAAATGAATGCATTAGTCTCTTGTCTCGGTCAAAGAGAAAGAGTAGTTTAGGCCAAACTTGCTGCTTTGAAAGAAGTGCAAAGTACCAGGTTGTGTGGTATGTCTGGTTTAAGATGTTCTCTTGGATAGGAATTCTCTCTTGGTATTTTTGTAAGACTCTATGGAACCTAGGAGCCGATGGCATTGTCTTGAAATGACAACAACCGAGTTAGATAAAAATGAAAGAAGAGGATTGTTAGGGTACCTCCTTTGCAAGACCATTTGTTGTCATGCATATGATATGTTTATGTGAGCATATTGTGTGATCGGAGAGCTCTTTATAAGGATTTTATGCAAGTACTCTATTTGCTAACGGGGGTTTTGCTTGGGCCTAGATTCTTGTTTGGCGTTTTAGTACTGCCTCAGTCATTGGTCTAGTCATTTTGATAGGTTGACTCTGACTTATTTGGTGGACTTATAGTGGATGTCCCCAGTGTGCATCCTGCTATCCTGAGTTCTTAATCAATTTGAATTGTGTTTTTGGATTATTGGATCATGATGGAGTGGTGAAGCTAGTATCTTGATTGGTGACTGCAATGACCTAGCGGTTTACTATACATATTGCTGATTCGTGTTGAATTGTGATATAAGGAGTGGTGGTGGTGGTTCTGGATTTCTCTCGCCTTTCTGTTGTGGGACAAATATGTCAGAATCGCTGGAGCTCGGTCTTTCAAAGCCTTTCTGTACAAACTATTATGTCATCCAAGTTCTCGGCAAATGTCGTTTCGATCGCATCCTCTTCCTTACCCTTTGAGGTAACACCATATTCAAATGGATGGCTTCTCTCTGATCATTGATCATTCGAGCTTCGGAGGCAGAGAGTTGTATTTCTTACATTTTTCTATAGATTTGTACTATAAGCTGTGCTAGCTTCCGTGGGTGATCATCTATCCAAACTCCTGACGGTGGTGTTTTCCCATCTTTATGTGTCTTTCTGACCCAATGGAGAGGTCATGCATAGTTGTAGGGGCTAGTTTGATTTTTTATCTGTACTTCGTGTTGCGTGTAAGAACCCTCGGGTCGATCAGCACATGCAACGTATTGACGAATCCGTCCTTCTCCTTTTTCCAAGGATGGAGATCCAAGAGTAGATGGCAGAGCCCTGCAATAGCTCAAGATTGATTAGAATGAAAGAAAAGTAATTATATAATACCTCCTTTGTGCCCCCTCCCCCCCCCCCCCCCCCCCCCCGTTTATCAGCAAGTGTGGAGATCTTGGCAAGTGTCTAGGGGGTCGAGTGAGCCCCTTATAAAGATTTGTAATGGGCACTCAAAAGTTTTTGTTTTCTTGGAGGGTGGACTAGTAACTCTTGGTTTTATCTCCTTCTCTGTTCATATTTGTTGAACATATCCCTAGGTAAGGAGAGCTATATTATTAAGTCATGTCTAGTACACTTTGGATTGGTGATGCCTTTAGGCATGATAAGAGTGATGAAGTGTCAAGCTTGTCATGTCTATACTTTGAATATCAATCACCATGACTTCGGTCTTCAAATTGTGATATTTCAATCCATGAGTGGGATCCCGATTGCAGTATTTTGATTAGATGCAGGATGGATGCAGGCTGTGCTTGGGGTTCATATGGTTAGGCAGAATGCCTCCTGTGTTCCCTAGGCTGGGGCTTCCCTTGTATTACAATGTTGAGGTTGAATACTTTCATCTATCTTAAGCGTGTCAAGAGTTTATCCACCAAAGGTTTATATTAAGCAGCGAAGTGTTTACTGATTTAAACCACAGCTATTTTGAAGTTATGTCCCGTAATTTTTAGCATGGGGAGGTTGTTAGACTAATCTTCCATCTTTCCACATCTGGATTGGGTGTACTAGCATCAGTCGTATGCTTTGCAGCGGAGTTCTCTCACTTTAGGAGGCATATCGGGAAGTTATTCTCCTTCCCTTCCTAGAGGTTTTGTACTTTTTGAGAGAGATAATTCAATTTCGAAAAGGATTGGGAGGTTTTGTAGCTTTAAAGGGTTGATGGTCCAACTCTTAAAATAAAGAGAGCATCTTGAGATAGGAGGTATAGCTTCTCAATTCGAGAAATGGTGACTACAAACTTGAAAAATGGAAAAGAGAAAATCTCTAATTTCAAAGAGACAATTACTTTAGATCAGCAAAAAGGATTTCAAGTTTGGAGGAGAAAGGATTTTCTTAGAACCGTAATTTTATATTTTACTAGTGGAATAGGTTCCTCTTATACAAAAGAGGAAGATAATTTTCTTATGTTAAAGAAGCAATGCTTCTAGATGGAAAGAGAATAAGATTTGATTTTAGATCTAAAAAATGGTTAAGTTTTTCTTTTGGTCAAAGCAGTGTTTTTTGATCTAAAATAAGAAAAAGAAGATAGAACGATTTCAGATCTAAGAAATGAATACATGTTTCTTTTTGGTTGAGAAACAGTGCTTGCAAATCTGAAAGGACATAGAGTGATTTCAGATCTAAGAAGTGAATTCATGTTTCTTGTTAGATAAGGAACAACGTTTGTAGATCTGAAATAAGAGAAAAGAAAGATAGAATTTTTTTATCTTCAAGGAATAGTGACTGCAGATCCAAAAAGAGAAATAGATTTTCCTAAAATAACGGTTTCAGATCTGGGAGATATAGATTATTTTAATCCAAGAAACAATGGTCTCAAACTAGGAAAGTAAGAAAAAGAGAATTTCTTATTCCAAGTGGACAATGACTTTAGATCTGAAAAGAAAAAGGTATAAATTTTATTAAAAAATGTAATTTCAGAACTCAAGACTAGAAACAGGTTTTATTTTATGAAAGAAAATAATGGTCCAGATCTAAACAGAGGGGAAAAGAGGTTTCCTATGCTAAGAAACCATGTTTTTGAATTCCAAATGAGAAAAGAGAGCTGGCTTGATTTCAGATCCAAAGAATGAGTACATGTTTCTTTGTGGTCAAGAGACATGTGTTTGTGGATCCGGAATAGTAAAAGGAATATCTAAGGATTTCAGATCTAAGAGATGACATTTTTTTTGCTAATAAACAATATCTATGGATAGTAAAATTAAGATCTAAAAAGTGGACAAGAGAATTTCTCTATGTAGTAAAATGGATGTTCAAATCTGAAAAGAAAATGAGCATTTTTTGTTTTATGTAAAACTGTCAAGGTAGATCTGAAAAGAAACATGGATTTCAGATCTTAGAAAATGGGAGAGAGTTTCTTAAGAGAAGAAACGATAATCTCAAGTCAAAAGATTAGAAATAGTAGGTTTCAAAATAAAAGAAAAGTAAGAAAGAGAAAATTTCTTTTTAAAAAAGGAAAGTTCAGTTCCCAGTGAAAGCACCAAAAATGTTTGCACAAAATGGGCAAACTCGTCCAAGACGTTGTAGTTGTGCTGTGAATACTGCTTGTAGTATAAAACTACCGTTTGATGAATTTTAACTGCGAGTGTATGCGGTAGAAAATCAATAGTTTACAATAAAGAGTAAATCAAGGTCTGAAATGTAAAAAGACACAGAATTTATAGTGGTTTGGCCTAAATGTGCCTACGTCCACTGTTCCTCTTTTATTATTTCTTTCATATCTGATTACAAGTACAAGCTTTGAATATCAATAAACTTGTTGTTAGGACTAAGGATTTTCTCCTTCAAAGTTGTCAGCCATTGTTGATGGAAGCTTCACTATTTTCTATCCATCCCTTTTTATGATGTCATATGTCTAGTATTTATACAGTGACGTTGTGAGGAGAGGCAGCTGAGTACATGGCTTCTAGGCTTTGTTTGAACCTTCCTTCGCTTGAAATTTGGTTCAACCTTATTGTTGTTCCACTGCTTTGGGATGCTTGTTGAATACTATCCTGGTAGCTTCCTTCAGTCGCCCATCCTGACCATAGAATCTCAAATGCCGGACTAGGTAGGCCTAGCCCCAGAAGGACAAAAAATGGGTGGATCCAGCCCTAGAAGGGCCGGACCAGGTAGGTCCAAACCCAGAGGGCAGAACCAGGTACGGATCTTGCCCTTGTAAGCCGGACCAGGCTGTCCGGCCCAATAGGGCCAAACTTATGCGGGTCCGGCCGCGTTGGGCCGGACTTAGTTAGTTCTGCCCTTCTGGCCGGACTCTGCTGGGTCCGGCCATGCTAGGCCGGACTTAACTGGGCCGAACCCATGTGGGTCCGGCCTGGGCTGTCTGGCCCTACTGGGATACCCGGCTTTACAGGGAAGGTCCTTTGCTGGTCTAAGTGGGCCTGGGCCTTGGCAGGAGGTGGTCTCAGAGGCTTTACTGTCGAACCGTGTTAGGAAGATCTTAAAATGATCAAATCTTTAAAACTGTTATTCAGATTGGGACACAGTTTGGACCTATGCTCACATTTTGACCTTGCGAACATTTCTAAGCAGCTCTGAGTCTATTACAGGATTCTGACAATTTTTCCTCTGACTTTTCATATTCACTATGCGGTAAGCGAGAATGCCTACAACACTATGGTTGTTATGTTAACAGGTATTTGGATGCATGAGAAGAGCAGGAAATAGAACTTTATGTGCTTGATACCCAAAGGATACATAGGCAGTCTTTTTTTATGCAATAGCTACCATATCCGTTAGGTTGGGTTGTGGTGTATAGAAATTGACGAGTACAAACATAATTGAACATATTTTTCCATTCCATGCATTTGTAAAGTTGTAAATGGGAGAAAACATGGGAGCAAAAGTATAGATATAATCATACCCGTAGGTAGTTGACTTGGTATATTTCTCTTGCATCACATTTACGTTTCTATTTATTAGTAATCATTAATGTATTAAAAATGTGGATATTAGTTGATATATTTAACATGTGTTATAATTAATTATTAAGATAATGTATATGCATTGAGGTTAATTCCACTACGAGGTTTTTTTCATTTTTTGTTTATTAATTTTAGGTTTTATATTACAAAACCCATGGTCCATTGTTTTTAATGTTTAAGATTAGTGTGCGAGCGTATTTTGACAGCGTTTATCATTGATTATAGATGGCAGAAATAGAAGGTCGGCACAGTTTGGTCTAAGATCAAAAACTCTATTAATATATATATTTAGTTGCGTAGAAAAATATTAAAGTCCTTTGTTCAACCCAGTAACATTAATGATTAACTGATTTACTCATGCCAATGATTTTGAATTTGATTTGACTACCAACTACAGTGATACTAACATTCTACAACGAAGGAGACGAACCCTCTCTTGAGTATTTTTTCACTTCAAGTGGTTCAATGTGTACCATATGGTCATGACATGGTCATGTGCTTGACCATGACCATAATCAAAATACATTCTAGCTACTTAAGATCGATAGTACCCATGTGCTTGATCATAATTGAATTACAGCCTAGCTACTTAACATCGACAGTACCCTCAAGTCTGAAGATCATTACCATGAAATGTTCTATTTTGACTTAGTTATAATAACATATAGAAGGCTCTCAATGAGTTGCTCTATAATTGCTCCAAACAACCACAAGTACATAACCATTTGGCATCTCTAACATTCATAGTAATTCACCATTCATCAAATGAAGAGTTTTTGTACATAATTCATTATATTGTTCAAACGGAACAGTAAATGCCATTTTATATCGGTCCTTTTTGGCGATTTGAATTTGCCAAAATTCAGATTTCATATCAAAATTTGACATTATTTTGGCTGAATATAGCCTTCCCAAAAGGACTTTCTTATTTGGGATTGGATATCTAATCCTCTTAAAGTTTTATTTAAAAGTTTATAATTAATTACTAGTCTTGGAACTCCTCTTTCTAATTCTGCGGCATTTTCAACATAAAATGCCAAGCGGCTTCATGGACTATTAAAAGGTCTAATAAGACCCTTTTGTAATAACTCGTTTATTTCCTTTTTCATATTTTCAAATGCCATGGACTCATGACAATCGGTCTAGCTTTGGTTGAAATCTGACTTTCTTTAAAGTCTAGTTCATAAGGCAATTTAACAACATATTTTTTTCCTTTACCAAAAGGCATTAGGAGAATCAGTGTAGATTGTTTTTCCTATGTGACTTATTAATTCATTTATTCTTTTTTGTAATTGAGGTGAAGATAGTTTTTCTTCTATCCTTTTATGATTTATCTCATGTGATAAGGAATTTTTTTTAATTCTTTCCTTTTTATTTTCTTTCGAGTAGTATCAATTTCATGACATTCTGATTGTGTGATAAATTGGAATATCACTTCTTGACTATTTATCTCTTTTGATATTTTGGTTATCAGATATAACATATGAAGTAAAGGATTCCCCAATATTACATTATGTGATAAAAAATTACCATTATGAATAGCATTTCTAGGAAAATGCCTTTATTACAGATGGTTGTATTTTGTAATTTATGTTTTACTAATAATTTTCTATCATCTACAGCATTTATGATTTTTGTTGTTTTAGAAAAACATCATGATGGTACTATACCTTCAATTATGCAGTTTATATCTACACCAGAATCTATCATTGTTATTTATGTACGATAATAGAAATTCTTGTGTGTCATTTATGTGTAATTGCATGATCTAACATGTTTATAAATGCTAAAGAATTAATTCTTATTTTCCTAAAATATTATCATTTTCATTTTCACTGTCATTATTTTCGAATTTTGCTTCTAATAAAAGTATTCTTGATTTTAATTCTTTTATTTCTTGTTTAAGTATGTTAACGTCATGTTTTAATTCAGATATAGAAGCTTTTTAACTACTAGTATTTATATTTGAGTTTTTTACTCTATTTAAAATATCCTTTAAATTGTAATTTTCAAGTTCTTTTAATTCTAATTCTTTTTCATCATTTTTATTCTTACAAGATTCTAAGCATCTTTTACCATAACTTTCTTTTCTTCTAGGTCGGAAATTTTATTATAATGTCCAGTATAAAATTTTCTTCTTTGTTAAAACAAATAATCCACTAGCTTTACATAAAATTTTATAGTAATCACAGTTTCCTTCACAGTTGTTATTAGCGTAGTCACTCGGTTCCTCTTTCTTTAGTTTCTGAATCACTTTTTGATTCTGTTTCTATTTCTATTATTATAGATAATTTTAATTTTCCTTTTCTAAATCATAATAAAGAGAGTTTTCTAATTCTTTATCAACATCAAGACCATTTATTTTCTTTTGCATTTTACATCTATTTGCATAATGTTATGGTGTTTTGCATTTCCATCAAATTGGAATTTTTTATACTTTGTCCCTTTCTTTTATTTCTATAGGATTTATATGGTTTTTCTCTTGGTGGTTTACTACATTCGCATTTATTTCAAAAAAAAATGATTCCTACGTACCTTTTCTTGGAAATCGTTTAATTCTTTTGCTTTCATTTTCTAGTTTAAGAGGTAATAAGCCCATATGATTACAGAAATCTCCTAAGATTCATTTTTCATAAAAAAATTCCTATTGTATTTGTTTAGGTAACTTTATTTCACTATATAATTGAATTCCTTCTACTACAATTTCTGATACTAATTCACGGTAGGTGTAATTATCATAAGGAATTATTCCTTGTTTTTTTCTTTTTTATTCGGTTTTTAACCCTTTTAGCAAAGAAAGGTGGGAGTCCCGATAATAATTTCTCCTTCCAAAATTGATGATTGCTATAATGTCTAGAAAATATTTTAGAAAATTATCATCTTTATACTGAAAGGGAGTGCAGATTAAGGATCTTAAGGCTAATTTAAAACTAGAGGGAGGGTAAATAGTGTTTAATGGATTTTAAGACTTATATGGATTAAATTAAAATTATGACACAAACAAATGCAGAACTTAATCACAGAATAATCACAAAATCAAACACAGATGCAAAAAGTAAATAAAAAGCAGTAAAAGGAAAGAACACACCGGATTTTATACTGGTTCAGAGTTATCCTACGTCCAGTCCTGCACCAAGGCAAACACCTCGTACATATTTTTATTATATCAATATCGAGATTACAATCCTCAATTTCTAAAGGCCTTGAGGTACCCTCCTGTCTTCGAGTCCGGGGCAAACTCTTTTGATTTACGGGACACAAGATCACCCAATTGATTTCCAAGCACAACAACAACATGTATAGAGACTCGATAAACTTTTAATTACAAATTGATCCTATAACTTTGAATAACACTTTGATCTTCGAGAGAGGGCAGAGAATCAAACAAGAATGAGATTCTAATTTGATTCACTTGAGAATTCGGCATAATTTCGGCACGATTTTAAAAATATGAAAATTTTAGAATATGGATTTGTGGGGAAGGAGTAAAGAAAATAAGAAAATAGTTAGTTAAAAAATTCATTTGTGAAGGCTACTTATAGACTAGTAACGGTCATAACCATTCGTGAAGAGATTTAACGAATAGACACTTCTTTTGAAAATTGAAACTTTGAATTTAACGGCCACCTTGTTGACATGGGGTATCCTATGATGTCGACATCTCGTAGTTAAAAACTATGTAAAATTTGTTTTGAAAATGGTATTGAAAGGAAAACAAGATGAAATTATTCTCAAATAAAATAAACTAATTTTCCTATGTTTTAATATAAAGAAGAGTAGAAAAATATATTTTTAGAATGTATTTATAAATTTGATTTTAAATCTCAAGTATATATACTATAAAGAATATTTAAAAATCAGAAGATAGTTTTAAAAACAAACGAAGTTCAAAATAAGAGTTTATTTAAAAACAAAAACAAAGAATATTTTAAGGCTAAAACATCTTTTGAAAATCATTTGAAAAGATAATTTTTAAAGCTAAAACATTTTGAAAAGCAGTTTTGAATATCATTTTTTAAAACCATTTTGAAGTAGTTTTGCAAGCTTCTTCCTATAGAATATTTCATCACATCAGGACTCGAGAACTTGTACAAAACCAGGATGTTCATAGGTTTGTAAGCCACTTGTCGTAGGTTTGTAAGCTACTTGTCGTGGGTTTGTAAGCCACTAAGAAGGTAGAAATGGGTTCCTTCCCAAATGAAATTTGGAATGAAGATTTACATGGTATTACGAAGTTTTTACAAAACTAGACACTTATCTTGACATCTTGATCTTGATACTCTGAGTCTTACAGCTTGATTTCTTCATTCTTGATCTTTATATTGTACAGTCTTCAATAATCAGTACCTGCCTTATATATATCATGCACAATAACATTCATATATATCTAGATAATAGTGTTAGTATATAATTTATAATCAAAAAAGTTACAAAGGTTGTTTTCATCAAAACCACTATCTCTGATTCCTAACAATCTCCCCCTTTTTGATGATGACTACCTTATAAAATATACTTACCACTTCGATCATACCATAACTCCCCCTTACACCAACTCCCCCTTACTCCAAGCCTACTATTTTATATAACTTAATTATTAACTATACTTGTATTATTTTTAATTTATATTTCAGTTAATGAACATATACCTAATTTAGTAAAGTTTTGTTCATTTAATGCTTTGGTTAATATATCAACAATTTGGATTTCAGTATTAATATATTCAAGAGTTATGACTTCTTTACTTATATTATCTCTAAGAAAATGATGTCTAATATCAATATGTTTTGTTCTAGCATGATGAGTTGGGTTTTAGATAAGTTTATTGCACTAGTATTATCGCAATAAATTGATGATTTAGTTATAGTTAATCCAAAATCTTTTAAAGCTTGTTGCATATATATAACTTGAGACCAAGCCAAAGCAGCAGATATATATTATGCTTCAGTTGTTGACAAGGATATAGTGTTTTGCTTCTTACTAAACCAAAAAACCAGAGAATGCCGCAGAAAGTGACAAGTTCCACTTGTTCTTTTTCGGTCTGATTTACAACCAGCGTAATCAGCATCAAAATATGAAACTAAATCAAACACATCGTTTTTAGGGTAAAATAAACCATAATCTAAAGTATGTTTTAAATATCTTAAAATTCTTGTAACAACTTTTAAGTAAGTTTCTTTAGGTCGAGATTGGTATCTTGCACAGAGACTGACACTATGCATGATGTCAGGATGACTTGCTGTTATATAAAGCAATGAACCAATCATTCCCCTATATAATTTTTGATCAACATCTTTTGATTTATCTTCTTTACTTAAAGCTACATTAATTGTCATTGGAGTTGTTTTCCCACTAGAAGTGGTCAATCCAAATTTATTAATTAAATCCTTAGCATATTTTTCTTTACTAATCAAAATTCCTTTATCTAATTGTTTGATTTGAAGTTCTAAGAAGAAACTTCGTTCTCCCATATGACTCATTTCAAATTCTTTAGTCGTTATATCTGAAAATTCTTCATTCATTATGTTATTAGTTGACCTAAATATTATATCATCTACATATATTTGTACAAATTGAATATCATTTTTGTTTCTTTTAATAAAAAGAGTTGTATCTATTTTACCAATTTCAAAACCACATTGTAGTAAATAAGATCTTATTCTTTCATACCAGGCTCTAAAGCTTTTTTTAATTTATATACATGATTTGAAAATTAATTATCTTCAAAAAGTGGAGGTTCTTCAACGTAAACATCTTATTTTACAAAACCATTTAGAAAAGCACTTTTAACATCCATTTGATATAATTTGAAATTATTGTAGTTTGTGGAAGGAAATAGAATCCTGATAGCTTCTAGTCTTGCTACGGGTGCAAAGGTTTCATCATAATCAATTTCTTTTTCTTGACAATAACCTAGCGTGACTAAACGAGCTTTATTTCTCACGACCTCACCAAGTTCATTCATTTTATTTGTATAAACCCATTTTGTTCCAATTATATTTTTATCCTTGGGTCTAGGAACAAGTTCCCAAACATCATTTCTGGTGAACCGATTCAATTATTTTTGCATAGTAAGAATCCATGAATCGTCAGATGATGCTTTCTTGTGATTTTTAGGTTCAATAGTTGATATAAAAGCTACATTACTCATACTATTTAGTTGATTTCTTGTTTAAACTATACATTCAATATTTCCTAGTATATTTTCTACAGGATGGTCTTTTAATAGCCTAATTCTTTTATTAGGTTGAATGATTTCATAATTAGTTTCATTATGTTCAATATTTAAAGTTACAAAATTTTCTTCATCTTCTATTTGTATGGTATCTTTGAAATTTTCATCAATATACATGCATTGTTTTTTCAATAGTGTTAGTTCTTAAATTATAAACTCTAAATGCTTTACTTCTATTAGAATATCCGATAAAGATACCTTTGTCGGATTTAGGTTCTTATCTAAATTATCTTTTGTATTAAGAATAAAACACTTACTACCAAAAACTTTAAAATAAGCTACTATGGGTTTCTTATTGTAAAGTAATTAATATGGTGTTTTATTAGTTAATGGTCTAATTAAAATCCTATTTAATATATATAACAAGCTGTAGCAACTGCTTCAGTCCAAAAGTTTTTAGGTAAGTTACTATCAGAAAGCATTGTTCTAACACACTCTTGAATCGTTCTATTCTTACGTTCTACCACTCCGTTTTGTTGTGGAGTTCTTGGAAAAGAGAAATTATGAGTAATTCTTTTTTTATTGCAGAAATTCTCAAAATTTTCATTTTCAAATTCTCCACTATGATCACTGCGAATAGTTTTTATTTTTAAAGAAAGTTGATTTTGAATTCTTTTAGCAAAATTCTTAAAAAATTCAAAAGCATCACTTTTAAGTTTAAGAAAAATTATCCAAGTATATCTAGAACAATCATCTACAACTACAAAAACATATTTATTGTGATTAATTGATTGAACTTGAGATAGACCAAATAAATCTAAATGAAGTAATTCTAGAGGTTTAGAAGTAGAAATCATATCTTTTAATTTAAATGAACTTTTCTTAAGTTTTCTTAATTGGCAAGCATCACATACACTATCTACTTTAAAGTTCAACTTGGGAAGACATCTAACTAAGTCAAGTTTTGATAACCTAGATAACAGTTTGAAATTTAAATGACCAAATATTTTATGCTAAATCCAAGGGTCACTTGTATCAGCCAAAAGACATAAGTTATCATTTGAAACTTTCATACTAAGGATGTAAATATTTTTCTTCCTAATTCCTTCAACGATAATATTTGACTTATTATCTTCGATGTGACACTTGTCTTTTCCAAATTTAATTTTAAATCCTTTATCACATAGTTGACTTGTACTAAGCAAATTATGTTTTAAATTCCTAACTAGCAAAACATCAGAAATAAGAGGAGTTTTAGAATTATCGACATTGCCGATGCCAATCACATATCCTTTTGAGTTATCTCCAAAGTTGACCAATCCACCATCTTGATATATAATGTCATTGAGTATCTCGGATTTTCCACTCATATGCATTAAACAGCCACTATCAAGTATTCATTTATCCTTTTCAATTTGCACAGTTTTTCCATTGATTGTTGATTCTTCAAAAGCCATGTAACATGTCTGTTCCTACTTAACAAACCAATTCGGTAGATAACTTGATTTTTCATTAAAAAAAATATGCAGACTTATGATACTTTGATGAAATGCATAAATCAAACTAGTATTAACAAAATTTCCCAAAATGCCATTTTTAATTTTTCAAGTTTTAGATTATGAAAACTATAAAAACCTACGCTCTGATACCAATTGAAAGGGAGTGCGGATTAAGGATCTTAAGGCTAATTTAACACTAGAGGGGGTGAATAGTGTTTAATGGATTCTAAGACTTATATGGACTAAATTAAAATCATGACACAAACAAATGCAAAACTTAATCACAGAACAATCACAGAATCAAACACAGATGCGGAAAGTAAGTAAAAAGCGGTAAAAGGAAAAAACACACAGAATTTTATACTGGTTCGGAGTTACCCTACGTCCAGTCCAGCACCAAGGAAAACACCTCATACAGATTTTTATTATACCAATGTCGAGACTACAATCCTCAATTTCTAAAGGCCTTGAGGTACCTTCCTATCTTCGAGTCCGGGGCAAACTCTCTTGATTTACGGGACACAAGATCACCTAATTGATTTCCAGGCACAACCACAACTTATAAAGAGACTCGATAAACTTTTGATTACAAATTGATCCTATAACTCTGAATAGCACTTTGATCTTCGAGAGAGGGCAGAGAATCAAACAATAATGAGATTCTAATTTGATTCACTTGAGAATTTGGTAGAATTTCAACGTGATCTTAAAAATAAGAAAATTTTAGAACATGGATTTGTGGAGAAGGAGTGAAGAAAATAAGAAAATAGTTAGTTAAAAAATTCGTTTGTGAAGGCTATTTATAGACCAGTAATGGTCATAACCATTCGTGAAGAGATTTAACGAATAGACACTTCTTTTGAAAATTGAAACTTTTGAATTTAACGGCCACCATGTCGACATGGGGTACCCCATGATGTCGACATCCCTTAGTTAGAATCTATGTAAAATTTGTTTTGAAAATGGTATTGAAAGGAAAACAAGGTGAAATGATTCTGAAGTAAAATAAACTAATTTTCCTATGTTTTAAAATAAAGAAGAGTGGAAAAATATATTTTTAGAATGTATATGTAAATTTGATTTTAAATCTCAAGTATATATAATATAAAGAATGTTTAAAAATCAGAAGATATTTTTAAAAACAAACAAAGTTTAAAACAAGAGTTTATTTAAAAACAAAAACAAAGAATATTTCAAGGCTAAAACATCTTTTAGGAAATCATTTGAAAAGAATTTTTAAAGCTAAAACATTTTTAAAAGTAGTTTTGGAAATCATTTTGAAAAACCATTTTGAAGTAGTTTTTAAAGTTTCTTCCTGCAGAACATTTCATCACATCAGACTTGAGAACTTGTACAAAAGCAGGATGTTCGTGGGTTTGTAAGCCGCTTGTCATAGGTTTTTAAGCTACTTGTCGTGGGTTTGTAAGCCACTAAGAAGGTAGACATGGGTTCCATCCCAAATGAAATTTGGAATGAAGATTTCCATGCTATTATGAAGTTTTAACAAAACTAGACGCTTATCTTGAAATCTTGATCTTGATACTCATGAGTCTTCAAACTTGATTTCTTCATTCTTGATCTTTATACTGTACCGTCTTCAATAATCGGTACCTACCTTATATATATCATGTATAATAACATTCATATATATCTAGACAATAGTGTTAGTATATAAGTTATAATAAAATAAGTTACAAAGGTTGTTGTCATCAAAACCATTATCTCCAATTCCTAACATATACCATCTAAATTGAGATAAATTTTGACCTTTTAAATTCATTAGTTGCTCCTACAATCTATCCATCTGAAGCGAAGATGCTTCAATAAAATGTTTTACAATCGTATATATAAATGTATTGATGCAATCCATAACTTGAACGTTATTTTCTACTTTAGTTGCACTAAATATATGAATTTTAGCTTCATTAGATGGATAAAAGTCCCACTAATCTTTTAATTAGCCTGTGAGACCTTGAACTTTAGCTTTAGTTATTTTATCATCTACACTCCATTTTTGGTGATGTACAGTAGCATACATGATTATATATTGTAACTTTATCTGTATTTGGTATTCAGCATGACTATCGATGTTCCATTCTGCAATAGATGAGCCATCGAACAATGTTGCTGCATAATTTTCTTATTCTTCAAATAAGAGATCAACAGGTGTAGACCATATACAGTATGGTATACTATAAGAGCTTGATGCATTATTGCATTTAATTCTATTAACTTCGAAAGTATTTTCTTGATTATGTTTTGTATTTAAGAACATTTCTAGTAATTGGTTAATTTCTTTATTTGATTCACGGTCAGAATTTTCTTCAAGAACATTAATTTAGATATCCATCTACTTGATCATAATCAAAATACAGCCTAGCTACTTATGGTCGTCAGTACCTTCAAGTATGAAGACTTATTATGTGTCTTTACCATGAGATCTTCTATTGTGACTTTGTTATAATAACATATAAAAGATTCTCGTCGAGTCGCTCTATGATTGTTCCAAAAAACCATAAGTACATAATCCTTTGGTGCCTTTAACAGTCATAGTAATTCACCATTCATCAAATGAAGAGCTTTATGTACACTAGTCTTAAAGGACATATCGACATCTTTTTCTTGATACCTCTTGACTCGAAGAAAGAGTTAGTATTTAAATATCAATTCGATACTCATGATTACGAACATATCCATAACCGCAATCGATAAAACACTTCTTTTAAGATTTTTTTTTTTACTTATATATGTTTAACGCGTTAATGTCATTGCTTGTATTCTATATAACAACACAAACCGAAAGCATATTTTATTTCGAGAAAGATTCTCTACAATAGTTAAGCTATATAATCAAATTACATAATAGCCTATATGGCACACTCTTTACTCAATCACTATCATCATTTGCAAATTTTGCATGTTCATCTAGCGACTTATTACATCTAAATATTAGAGCATCTTTAGTAATTTCTTTCCTTGTATCAAACTTTTGAGAAACACTAGTTTTTTTTAACGTGGTCAGCAAAATAAGTGTCTGATTCTCCAACTCGTGTGAGTTTTCCTCACTACTAAATTGATGTTGTAAAGGCTAATCAAAAGCAGCTACAATTTAAAGTAGCTTTATAAAAACAATCATACTTTGCAGTTTTTGCTTATAATTAGAGCGTTGTTAAATACACTGATTTAAGTATTGATTTATACCCCAAAAACATGTTGCTCTTTAACTTTTTGTTGTACTTAAAAATACCGCCATCCCTAGTAACCTAAATTCATTGTAGCTTTCTCTTCTCTCATTAGTGAAAACATAGATAATTCCCTCAATAAAATTCACAAAGTCAAAATTGGTTAAGCGCGGTCAAAATTTTCTTTAACAATGAATTTCAATCTTTCTAATGAAACCTAGGTATATTGTATAATTTTGTTTTTCTTTTTTTCTAAATTTCATCATTATTGAAAAATTTATCGTGGTTTGATTTTTAAACATATTTTTTGTTGTTTTTTTTACACAAATTTAACAATATGGTTAATTTCATCAGGTTGGTATTCTTAATACAAAAAGTAAACAACAAAGAATTGAATGATTTTATTACTGAGAATTTAATTTTTTTGATAATTTGAAAGACGTGACGCGTTTAAACACGTGTTTATGGTGTAGGTTAGGCAAATGTAGATTTATGTAGTATAATATGGTTATTTGTCTTGTCTTCGTTATAGAGTCATGATAATTGTTGTAACATTTTTTTCTTTTTTTAATTAGACTTGATAAGAATTATGCTGTATATAGGGTACTAATAAGGGGACATTGAGAAAGATGCGGTATTTGCAAGATAAAGTAAAATTAAGTGTATTTTTTGGTGTATTTAGCATCACTCTATAATTAATACACAATGGTAAGCACAAATATTTCTACATAATACCAATACAATGTCTTTCGTAAGATTTATTCAACTCGAAATGCTTAATACTTTTATCTCTTTGACAATAATTCAAGTTACATCTATCCAGCTTAATTCGTTGAGCAACAATTACAAGCAAACAAAACATAAGAACCAAATTTAGGGTCAAATTGGAAATACAATTTGAATTATATAATAAGGAATGAAAATATGCAAAGCAAGAAAAAACACCCTTCTTCCAGTCTCAATGCTAAAAGACGTAAATTAAACTTCGCAACGGTAATAAAAAGGTAAACAGGAGGAAAGAAGCCGAAGAGAAAAGGAAATTATTCATGGTTGTATACGTAATGAACTAAAGAGTGGTAAAAATGGAATAATTAAATATGACGACTCTTCAAGCGACTTTACGAAAAGATGATACTATATACATCCCAAAAAAAATATAACTTCAAACACAATCGATTATGACTAACATTTAAAGATATGCAAATTTTAGAAAAAACTAACTTTGAATTTCTTCGTCGTCTTGAACAATGCTTCTCTAGACTTCATTTTTGCCATAACTTCAATTTTATTTCTCCTAAAGAGATTTTGCGTGGAATAGTCGTCTATTTTGATTTGAAAATTATCGATTTAAGCATAATTTACTAGATTTCAAATTGATAAATACACTCAGAAACAGAAGTGGAATTGATGAAATTTCACGATTGCTTTCTATTGTTCTTTCTGAAAGTTTAGAAAACGGATAAAATAAAAAAAGAAAGATGTGTGGTTCAAGCATGCATATTAGATGTAGAATTATGTTTATAACCACGGTAGCCATGTGAGATTTGTGTATCATTGCGTGTACCATTTTTTGTCCTTGAATTTTTTAGAAAAAAATTATAAGCTCTCAGCCCGAGGGCTTAATGGCTGTATTAGACTTAGTGGCAGTTTTCGGTTTTGGGCCCAACAAATTGGTATGAATACTCAAATGTCAATGTAGCTCAGACGAACGCCAGAATCCTCCAGAAAAGTTTGCCCATTCCCCATTTTCCCCGAATGGAAATCCATGTCTTCTCTAGAGAATTCAAGGCTCCTCCTCCGTTTCAACTCGTATATAATCCACTTCTTTGCTCTCCTCTCTCCATCAGAAAGTCGAAACAAGCAAAGCGATCCTCAAATTCTCAAGCTTCCCGATTATAAACTCAAATTCAATTCCCGTTAAAGAAATGGCACCGATCCCTCAAATATTCGGACAAAGAAGCAACGTCTTCGATCCGTTCTCCCTTGACGTATGGGATCCATTCCAAGACTGGCCATTCGGCAGAGACATTAAAGGCAGCGGCACGGCTTTGAGCAAGGAGACATCTGCTCTGGCCAACACTCGCATAGATTGGAAGGAAACTCCAGAAGCACACATATTCAAGGCGGACATGCCAGGACTAAAGAAGGAAGAGGTGAAAGTGGAGGTCGAGGAAGGTAACATACTGCAGATAAGCGGAGAGAGGAGCAGGGAACAAGAGGAGAAGAATGATAAATGGCATAGGATTGAAAGGAGCAGCGGTAAATTTCTGAGAAGGTTCAGGCTGCCTGAGAACGCAAAGATGGATCAAGTGAAGGCAGCCATGGAAAATGGTGTTCTTACTGTGACCGTGCCCAAAGTGGAAGTGAAGAAACCAGAGGTTAAAGCTATTCAGATTGACGGTTAAATTCTGCATACCAGGTTTTCTTTTCGTGATGTGGGGCTGTATCATTGTATGTGTTCGTTATGTTACTGGTAAGAATGGTGTGTGACTTGTGTTCCATCTTTGAGTCCGGATAAATGAAAAATTCGGTTGAACAAGTCCTGTTTCATTGCTACAGTTTGCATATTTTGTGCTTCTAAGTTCGTCCGGTTTTGTTGTAATGTATATTTATGGGTTGTGCTGAGCTAAGCTGAAGTGATTACTTTTGTTCTTTCTTCTTTTTTTGAATCTGCCCATATCGAGAACTTATTGGTGTAGGAGTTCCAAAATGCAATTTATGTGCTAGTTCATGACTGTGACAAGATTTATGATTCAATGTGCTTGATTTCTTTGATTTATTTTATGTGAACAGTCATCCCAGTTTCCCTGTTTTGGTTGAACAAAATCGCTTTTTTTATTTATTAAATGTATATATATCTGATTTAAATTTATTTTTGTTCTACTTTTACTTTGATTTAGCTGAAAAATTTATGATTCCTGTCGTTCCCAGTTTAAGTTTTTAACTCAATGTCGGTTGGGTTTTGTAACCGATTGCAAATGAAAACCCACCATTGTCCAAGCTATAATGATGGATACAGTGAGAGGAGGGGGGTGGGGGGGTTTGTGTTTTATCGGGTTAATTAACAGGGAGTGGCAATTAGGCCCGACCAGACGGATTTATACCCGATCTTGCGGGCTTCGATTATACAGATGGATCGGGTTTTGTCGGATTTGTGACGAAGACTTTCAACTATAAACTTCTCTGCTGGGGGTTAATTTGTTGTATTTTAAATGTTGAACTCTGAAATAGTGGTGATATTGGACTTCTTTGTGTAAGTTGTCATTCTGATAAAAGATTGTTCAACAACGCGCACAAAGTTATCTTTTTCTAGTTCGAAATAATTTTTTTTTGTTTGAAAGTTTCAATTATTTGAAATTAGTAGTATTATTTGACATGATATGTACGTACGGTTCAATTAGGCAATGCAAGCACAATGTAAATTTGTTCATAATCATGTATTTTGAGAGCAGCTTATCCCAATTCAACATGCAACTAACTGGGTCAACCTTATTATTATGCCAAAAATCAAAGCATTTACCGGAAACCCAAGTCACAGTCGGTACTAAATCATGAATTTTGAAATACGGTTGCCACTGTAATAATTCGTCGTACTTTTCAATTTAAGTACAAGTCTTCTCTGTTTTTATTATCCTAATAATTCTAAGTTACACAAATTTCTTTGAACAGTTTGAAAGAAAATTTCATTACATTTATGATGTCTTTCATGGATGAACTCTCATTTAATTATGATTTTAGAAAATATATTTAATGAGTTATGGTATTCCTATTGAATCATAGTGAGGATTTAATAAGAGAATGTCAACTCTTATACAGTACGCCTTTTAGCGGATAGTTTTATTTAAAAGAACAAACTTTTGAAGATGTATTATACTCATTGGCTGTTGGCTGATGATATGTACAACATTTTTAAGCATTTTGAAACCTTTATCCGCTTCAAAGTCATGCGCGCAGTTTAAATATCAAAAGAATTTATTTTAACTATCAATTTGAAGTATGAATTTGTAGGGCTAAAATTCTGGAACTGATTCATATTTTAACAAAGATGATCTTTCTAAAGCATGTAACATATCTACCAAAATGAACTTTTTTCCATAATTTTCTTCTCAATGAATAAGGAGTGGATTCTAAAAACTCATATCTATGTATATATGTTCCTAAACAACTATGACTCCCGAGAATAATTTTAAAGTTGCTTATTTTCTTCTAATAGTTGATCAAGCTTTGACTTTACTTAGAGATCGATTTGACCAATTTAAACATTATGAAGAAACTTTTGAATTTTTGTTGAACTTAAGATTTAAAAATATTGATAATGATGAATTGAAGGATCTTTGCACTTATTTAGAAGATTTTTTGAAGCATGAGGAAGAGAAAGACATAATGGTAAAGAATTATCTTTTAAATTTCAACAACTTAATGGAATTCTACCATTCAAAGTAACTACATCAATTTATATACTTAATTTCTTGAGATCTTATCGAAATGTAACTTGATTTCTAAAGTTTGGGTTGCATATCGTCGGTGGAAAGAAGTTTTTTAAAATTGAAATTGATAAAGGCATATTTCAATTTTAATCGTGTAGGTCAACTGAGGTATATACATTCGTGAAGTCTATCAATTTTAATCGATTTGTGCTTTTTTAATGAGGCATGCCAAAGTTCTATTTATTTTTTCATAAAATATATAACTATCTTACAAATTGAATTTTTTCGATTAACTTTAACACTTGTTTTAACTGAACTGAAAAAGAAACCTTAACGATCACAAATGGGTTTATGGTAACAGAGTGTTTATATCTTTGTTTAATGGTAAAGCTAGATTATGGAAGCTGATATGCATCTTTTGCTGATTATGATTAATGGAGATAAACCTATAAAGAGTGTCGATGAACCGTTTTCAAGTAGTGTTTGATCGATTATGTATGAGTCAATATTGTCCGAGGCTATAGACAAACAATATAGACAAACAAGGTACGATGTTTTGTGTTGTTGATTTTGCAATTGCATGAAATGAATTGATTCTATGAGATTTTCAAGCTTATACAAAACAACATGACTCCAATATAATGCCGAGGCACCAACAAAGTGACTCAAATTTTCTAGATTTCGTATTTAACAGTTTCAAATTCAAAACGAATATTTTTTAAACTCAAATGATTATTCAAAATTTTGACAAATTAAAAAAAAATTCAAGCTTTCAAATTCAAAGTTTAAAATTTTAGAATATGAGCTAAAATTTTCAAAATTTTAAATTTCATATAGAAATTTTTTTAAAGTAGGTTTACCAATTGATCTTTAATTTTCTTTCAATTCAAAGTTTGAGGAAATACACCAAAATTTCAAACATAAATTTCATACCTAGTTTCGAATTCAAAACTTGTCATTAAAAATTCAAAATACCATTACAAAATTCAAATCTTTTAATTTAAATTTTCAAATTCAAGTTCCAAACTTAAATCTTGATTTTCAAATTTTGTAGCTTCAAAATCAGATCTTCAATTTTGAATTTTCTAATAAAAATTTGGACTAGTAGGTAAATATCTAAATTTAAAATTTAAATTTTGATTTTCAAATTTTGTAGTTTCAAATCAAATCTCCAATTTTGAATTTTCTAATAAAATTTTGGACTTGATGTTCAATATTTAAATTTAAAATTCATATTTTAAAATTAAAATTGGCTAATTTTATTCATACACCGTCAATCTGTTAACATACACTAGAAAATATAATAAACTAGCACATATCAAAAATTACTTTACATGCACCATAACTTTTACAAAATTACAATTTCTTACATCTTCGTCGTCTTCCCTCTTTAAACCTTAAAACTCATTTACACAAAACTATGAATTCCTAGAAATAAATTTAGTTAAAATTGACAAGCACCATTGTCTAAGTGGTTAAGTGATTCGGCTTTGGTGCGAGAGATCACAAGTGCGGAACTTGCATATTGTGATCCGTACGTTTATTGACTTGTGATATGTTGTCCCAGTGACATGCTGTATATAAAGTATCATTTCAAAAAAAGAATTTCAAATTCAAAAAAATAAACTTTCATCTTCGGAACTAATATTGTACATTATTTAATTGCTTTTTTTTAATTCTTAATTTAATCAAAATCAGTTATAATTATAGATGTAAATTTAAACACTTTGAATTAAAGTATTTAGTTGTGATAGTTGTATTAATTGATATTTTGGTTCCGTTGAGTTTGCCGTGTTAATTAGACAGTTTATAAGAAAAAGAATAAAATTGCAATTTAAAAGAAGGGCAACTTAGTCATAGATTTTTCAGTAAAATAATGCGTATGTTAGGAGTTTTTTTGATGTATGAATAAAATTTGCTTTTTAAATTTTCAAAGTACGACTGAAAATACTAAAAGAAAATCCAACACGACATCATTTTGTGTTTAAATGATGAAAGGTCGCAACAAACTCAAAAAAAAACATGCAACCAAACAATCGATTTTCCATCATTATGTTAATTGGTTTTACTAATTGGTTATAACATTATAACAGTGCTAAAAAAATTTGTTTATCACTCCTTGTATTTTGTTGGAAGTTTCAAACAACCAAGTAATATATAGGAAGAGCCCCGAGTAGATTAATAAATATTATAACTGATCATGAATTCATCCTAAGCAAAAAAGTCTCCAAGCAGTCAATTTTTTATAGATTTACTAAAGAAAAAGGCTAATGGAATCGTGCTTTGAGTTTGAATGAAACTATGTTTCTTAGAGCAATTCCAAGTACATGGTTCAAAGGATGGCAAATGTTATTATGTTAGTTGTGGATTGCATCGTAGCTCTCAAGATTGCCGAGGCAAACTTGAAATTGTCAAGTTAGTCGACTTTTATAAAAACAGTTACACACTTATCCGACGTTATAAAAGTCGGTTTAGATGGACATTCAAATATTCCCATCATGCGAATACATTAACGTGAACAAAAATTGTAATCTGTGTGATTTATTTTAACTAGTCTTATAAAAACCGATTAAAATTTAGTTTTTTTTAGACATTTCCAACCAAGTGTGTCACGAGCCTTCACTTCTATACATTCAAATTCCTAATCCCATCAACCTATCCCAAACCAACAAAAAAGCACATTCATCCGACAATAGAAACTACAATTTTAACTGGTCTTTATAAAATCAGTTAAAATGAATCACATAGATTGTAATTTCTGTTCACATGATTGCAACCTAAAAGAGAGAAATCCATCCCAGGGTGTGTCATGTCGCAGCCGAGATTCGATTGAAAATCTTCTTCTGGTTGGGATGTGTTTTTTTTGGTTGATTGGAGGTAGATCCGTAAGAATCCGGAGTTTAAATGGGCAGTGACACGGGAACGCTCTTCACTAATTTTCGCATTTGCAACTTATACATCTAGCCTTCTTTCTCTGCTTTATAGAATACCCCCTCGACTTGTACACGTAAATATCAATTTTATAAAACCGCATCAAACCCACGACCCAACTGGCTCGACCACAGGGATCTCCGACCATGAGCCACACAACAGATCGACGGTGATTGGTCCTAAAAAAATGAATAGATCACAATCATATGCAATTGTTTATCAAATAATGATGAACGGGGTTTTGATCACATCTTTTGTACAGTGATCGAACCGTCTTATGCTCGTGTGTTGATAACTTGATACCAAACATTTCAATTACCTTGTTGAACAAAATCTAAATCTAAACAACACATCTATCATCCCCCGTTCAGTTCAATAAACTTGCTTGAAGCTAAAGAAAATGAGTCATTGAGCATGCCACAAAAGAAATCAAGTATTACCAATAACTATGTTTAGATTATAAAGCATAAGCTAAATTGCATTTTCGTGCTCCTTTAATTACCAATAACATCTCGATATGAGACCTGCACATCCATGTTCTTGTCTCCTAATCTTTACTTCACCGTCAGAAAACAACTCATCAAGCTTTTGTTACAGAACCCAAAGCAACCACTTAGGCTTCACTCGGCAAAAAAAACCAAAAAAAAAAATTACACAAAAAAACTGGATACAATTAGAAGTCTATAACATGCAAACTGCAGTAGCGAAGAAAAACATATTCAAGCAAGCTGTTGTTTTATTTATCCAGACAAGAAAATAGTGCAGAACACAATTCACATACACCTCATCATCAATACCGACACAACAATAAAATGTTATACACCTGGTATACCAAAACAGAGACTAATTAATAATAAACTTGTCTCACAAGTTTACAACTCAGATTTCCACTACTATGGAATTCTGTATTAGTTATTTTAACACTAAGCATGTTGTTATTAATTACAACAACAAAGTAACAACTATAGCAATAATAACTATAGTGCTAAATCAAACGTTATACTATTTAAAGAAATAGTACAACATTGAAAGAAAACGATATTTAAATATATAAATACATAAATCAAATAGAAATCTAACCAGTTGAAGAAGGAAATTACGTCCGAGGCTTGTTATAACAATTTCCTTAAGATTTTATTCAAAA
This sequence comes from Allium cepa, assembly GCA_030765085.1. Lineage (NCBI taxonomy): Eukaryota > Viridiplantae > Streptophyta > Magnoliopsida > Asparagales > Amaryllidaceae > Allium > Allium cepa. The sequence goes on from CM060946.1 coordinate 80,657,971, forward strand.
TCTCCCAAGATACAATAGACGTGATCTGCTCGAGATTGTGATATACATGATCTTCTGTGTGATATGCAAAAGCGCATGGATTGCAGATATTAAGAAACGAAGAGGAAGAAGAAAAAATTCTGAATTGATTGAGTGAGGAAAGTGATCAGGTTTCCTCCTTATTTATAGCCGAATTTATAATGGTACAACCATTGAGAAAAGTAGCATCCCTTCATTTGCAACGCCAAAAAGCGTAACTGTTCGCAACAGTCGCGCCTCTTTGTTTTGCAACGGTCGTAAATTATTGTTGTTCACAACAGTCGCGCCTCTTCGTTTGCAATGGCCGAAAACTATTTCTGTTCGCAACAGTCACGCCTCTTCGTTTTGCAACGGCCAGAAACTGTTGCGATTCGCAACAATCGCGTCTCTTCGTTTGCAACGGCCAGAAACTGTTGTAATTCGCAACAGTCGCGTCTCTTCGTTTGCAACGGCCAAAAACTGTTGCGGCTCGCAACAGTCGCGTCCAATCCAGTAGTCGCTTCTTTTGAATTTAAACGGTAGAAAAACGTTCACTTGTGTACAGCAAAAATACAACATGGCCCACTCTTGGACCCACACCCGACACGGCCCTGTTCGGTCGGTCGGACGGGAGGACGGCGGCTTGCACGAGTGTGTTAGTCCATGGCCATATAGGTCCTCCCCCTCGCACAAAATTACTTGACCCTAAGGGCCAATATAGGGATTGAGAATACGCTATATAAACAAGAATAAAGACTTATTTTTGGCGATGTGGGACATATCTCATTCACCAATTTTTGAGAATTCTAACAATCCCCTACATGAATGACGATATATGTCTCCTCCATACAGAGTGTAATATCACACAGTTTATATGAAAATAATGCTATATCGAGGATAAGTAGATATTTTACTTTGAACTTTCCTTAGTAAAAACTTATCGGATATACTTGGCTAATCGGTGAATTATTTCATCTTGAACTGTCAGCCGTTATTGTATAACCAGACAATAAGCTTTACAAAGCATTATTTCCCTTCACCTCCAATCTCTTGGTTGTGTTCATTTTGGTCCTGAACAATTTTTGGTTATGTGGCTGTTTTTAGAGAATAAAATCCTTTAATATTCTCATAGAACCGACCCAGCTCACATTAACATAGATGATCGCAACCATTAAGAGTATCCTACATATACCCCACTTATTATATTCAAGATATGGTCATCATTAAAAAACATAGTTTTAACCTTTAAATACTTTGTAGGCATTCATTTATACTGTGCATCATAGGAATGGAGTTGGACTATGTCCAAGTAAACGCATTACGTCTTGAGTTACTCAGAACTGGTTTGCATGTTGATCCTAGTCCATGGGATCTCCAGCCGCTAGGATAGGTTTCCGTATAAGATAACTCTTGGTGGTTTAGGCTTTTAAACCCATTCTTCTCGATGCACAATCAATTGTTTCTCTTGATAAACCTTTAGTAAATGGATCCACTAGGTTATCATTTGTTCTCACATAATCTATGGAAATAGTCCCATTTAAGAGTAGCTGCCTAACCGTGTTATGGCATCGATGAATGTGTCATGACTTTCTATTATACACAAAGTTGTGCGCTCTACTTAGCGCAGCTTGGTTATCACAGTGTATGCATATGGCCGGTACAGGTTTAGGCCAAAATGGAATATCTTCTAAAAAGTGACGAAGTCATTCTGCTTCTTCGCCTACTTTATCTAAAGCGATGAACTCTGATTGCATAGTGGACCGAGCTATGCATGTTTGTTTAGTAGATTTCCATGACGCTGCTGCCCCTGCTAAGGTAAATACATGACCACTCGTTGATTTTGATTCCTCTGAATCAGCAATCCAGTTTGCATCACTATATCCTTCTAAGACAGCAGGATATTTTCCATAATGTAGGAAATAATTTAATGGTATTTTTTAAATGTCCAAGCACTCTCATTAGTGCTTTCCAATATTCCTTTCCTGGATTTCTTGTATACCTGCTCAGTCGACTTACTGCATAAGGTATATCTGGTCTTGTGCAATTCATGAGATACATGAGACATACTATTACACGACAGTATTCCAGTTGCATCACACTCTCATTAGTGTTTTTATGCAGTACTTTTGATGGATCAAAAGGTGTTCTTACTCCTTTAATTCCAAAATTTTGAAATTTTTCAATCACTTTGTCTACATGGTGTGATTGAGATAATGCAATTCCATTAGGTGTTCTTATTATTTTGATTCCCAAAATAACGTCTGCAACTCCTAAGTCTTTCATATCAAAATTGCTAATTAACATCTTCTTTATGGTCTCTATTACCTGAGTATTTGGACCAAATATTAATATATCGTCTACATATAAACAAATCATCACATATGATTGTTCAATTTGTTTATAATAAACACACTTATCGCATTCATTCATACAAAAACTATTTCTCATCATGACACTATCAAATTTTGCGTGCCATTGTTTTGGAGCTTGTTTTAGTCCGTATAATGATTTTACTAATCTACAGACTTTGTTTTCATTTCCTTTGGAAACAAACCTTCAAGTTGATCCATGCAGATCTCCTCATCGAGATCTCCATTTAAGAATGCTGTCTTTACATCCATTTGATGAATTTCTAGATTGTAGATCGATGCAATTGCTATTAGCATTCTTATAGAGGTTATTCGTGTTACCAGCGAATATGTATCAAAGAAATCTACTCCTTCTTTTTGATGATATCCTTTAGCTACTAATCTGGCTTTATACTTGTCGATAGAGCCATCTGCTTTCATTTTCTTCTTGAAAATCCATTTACAGCCAATAGGTTTTATTCCTGGTGGAATATCAATAATTTCTCAAGTTTTATTACTTAGAATTGAATCAATTTCACTTTGGATTGCTTCTTTCCAACATGAAGATTCAGAAGATGACATTGTTTCCTTGTACATTTGAGGTTTGTGTTCTAACACATATGTGAAAAAATCTGAACCAAATGTCTTGGAAGTCCTAGCCCTTACGCTTCTTCTTGGTTCAACTTCCTCAATTTCATGATGAGTTTCATCTTTATGTGAATTGCTTGATTCTTCTCTTGTCCTTTTAGGGACATTATTCCCTTCATTCCTTTTGTGCGGAAACATGTCTTTAAAGAATGATGCATCTCTAGATTCCATGATTGTATTTACATGAACATCAACTATATCAGACTTGAATACCAAAAATCTGTAGGCACTACTATTTTGGGCTTACCCTAAATAGTAGCAATCTAATATTTTTGGTCCAAGTTTGACTTTCTTGGGAGGCGGAACTGGAACTTTTGCCAAGCACCCCACACTTTGAGGTATTTAAAACTTGGTTTGTGTCTTTCCATAACTCATATGGAATTGTTCCTGTTTTATTGCGAGGGACTTTGTTTAATATGTGATTAGACATATTTAAGGCATCCCCCCACAAGTTCGTCGGTAAACCAGAAGTTAAAAGCATGACATTAATCATGTCTTTAAACGTTTTGTTCTTCCTCTCGGCTACACCATTTTGTTGTGGTGAATATTGCGCTGTTGTTTGATGAATCATACCATTTTCGGCATAAAACTGTTCAAATGGTGATTCATATTCTCCACCTCGATCAGATCTCAATATGTTGATTTTTTATTTAACTGTTTTTCTACCTCAGCCTTGTACTTTATAAATGATATAATTGCTTCATCTTTACTATTCAAAAGATATACATAGCAATATCCCGTATAATCGTCAATAAACGTGATAAAGTACTATTTTCCACCTCTTGCAGGTAACGATTTAAAATCACATAAATCTGTATGAACTAAACCTAGTGGTTCGGTGCTTCTATCAACGGATTGAAATGGTTTTTTAACCATTTTTGCTCTACACATGTCTCACATTTGTAGTTCTTATCTACTTGGAATTTCGGAATTAATCCCAAGTTTGATAATGTTTTCATTTTTTGGAAATTTATGTGCCCCAATCTATCATGCCATAGTAAAATTTCGTGCTCAAGCAAGTAAGAAACTTCAATTTTATTAATAGCACAATCAGAATACATAGTTTTATTGCCGATAACGGCTACATTTTCCTTAAATAGGCCATCACATATATATCCCCTTCCGATATATATTCCAACTTTGGACAGAACCATCTTATCTGACTCGAACACCGTTTTGAATCCTTTCTTTGATAGCACTGAGCAAGAGATCAGATTCTTGCGTATGTTTGGAACGTGGAGCACGTCATTCAATTTGACAGTTTTTCGAAAAGTAAACTTGAGGATTACTGTGCCATTGCCTTTGATCATGGAAACAACAGAATTATCCATGTAGAGTTTTTCTTTCTGATCAAATTTTTGATATGTAGAAAACATGGCTTTGTCAGAGTAGACATGATGAGTAGCTCCTGTGTCGACCCACCATTGGTTAGGATTCTGAACCAAATTGCATTCAGATATAACTACCGAGAAGTTGGACTCGTCTACTTCCATGTTGTCTACTATATTTGCCTTTTCGTTGCTGTCCTTTTATGTCTGCAATCTCTAGTGGCATGTTCAACCTTTCCACAAACCCAACACTCGCCATTAAACTTTTTGGTTCGTTTGTTGTCTTTTGATTTGTTGTCTGGAGCTTTCCTTTTCTTCTGGAAATTCTTCTTTTTTTTGGTCTTTGAACCTTCAGCCACAAATACCTCCTTGCTTGGTTTTGTAACTCCACGGTTATATGCCTCAATTTTCAATCCGACTATGAGATTCTGTAAAGAGATTTCCTTTTTTTATGCTTTAGACAGTTGCAGTAATCTCTCCATGACGGCGACAGTTTTCCCATGATGGCTTCAACCAAAAACGATTCTCCGACCTTATGACCTTCCGCTTCGAGTTCATGAATGATGATTTATAGTTCATGCAGTGGAGCAGTCACCGGTTTGGAGTCAACCATCTTGTAGTCCATGAATTTGCCTACAATGAATTTCTTAAGACTGATATTATGCATCTTATACTTCATGGCAAGTGCATTCCAGAGTGCTTTTGCTGTCTTTAGAGGCTGATATACTTTGTATAACACCTTGTCGAGACAATTTAGAATATAGTTTCTACATATCAACATTTGATTCCTTACCTGGTATAGGAATCGGTTCCTCCTCCTCGAGATACCGTTGCTGACCGAGTGTGGTGAGATAAAATAGCATTTGATTTTGCCATGTTATAAAGTCATCACCATCTCCCTTGAACGGATCAGGCCTATTGTGTGTAGTAGCCTTTGTTGATAGTTCAACTGTTGCCATCTCTGTTTTAGCAAAAACAGTAAAGTCTTAAGATGTTATGCCTCTAGTATACCAAAACAGAGACTAATTAATAATAAACTTGTATCACAAGTTTACAACTCAGATTTCCACAACTCTGGAATTCTGTATTAGTTATTTTAACACTAAGTATGTTGTAATTAATTACAACAACAAAGTAGCAACTATAGCAATAATAACTATAGTGCTAAATCAAACGTTATACTATTTAAAGAAATAGTACAATGTAGAAAGAAAATGATATATATATATATATATATAAATATATAAATCAACTAGAAATCTAACCAGTTGAAGAAGGAAATTACGTCTGAGCTTGTCATAACAATTTCCTTAAGAATTTATTCAAAGTCTCCCAAGATACAATAGACATGATCTGCTCAAGATTGTGATGTGTATGATCTTCTGTTTAAGAATATCAACCCTCATACAATACACCTTTTAGCGGATAGTTTTGTTTAAAAAAACAAACTTTTGAAGATATATTATACTCATTGGCCGATGATATATACAACATTTTTAAGCATTTAAAACTTTTATCCGCTTCATAGTCGTGCCCCAGTCTAAATGTCAAAAGAATTTATTTTAACCATCAATTTGAAGTATAAATTGGTGGGGTTAAAAGTCTGGAACTGATTCATATTTTAACAAAGATGGTCTATCTAAAGCATATAACATATCTACCTAAACCAACTTTTTTTTCCATAATTTTCTCCTCAATCAACAAATAAGAAGTGGAATCTAAAAACTCATATTTATGTATCTATATGTTCCTAAACAACTATGACTTCCGATAATAATTTTAAAGTTGCTTATTTTCTTCTAATTGTTTATCAAGCTTTGATTTCACTTAAAGATCGATTTGACTAATTTAAACATTAAGAAAAAAGTTTTGAATTTTTTTTTGAACTTAAAATTTAAAAATATTGGTAATGATGAACTAAAGGATCATTGCACGAATCTAAAAGATTTTTTGAAGCATGATGAAGAACAAGATATTTATGGTAATAAATTATTTTTTGAACTTCAATAGCCAAAGGAATTGTACCATCCAGAGTAACTGCATCGGTTGATATACTTAATTTCTTGAGATCTTATCAGAATATAAGTGGATTTCCAAAGTTTGGGTTGCATACCGTCGGCGGAGTGAAGTTTTTTAAATTTGAAATTGATAAAAGCATATCTCAATTTTAATTGTGCAGGTCAACTGTGGTATATACTTTCATGCGGGCTACCAATTTTAATCGGTTTGTGCTTTTTTAACGAGGCACGCCAAAGTTCTATTTATTTTTTTATAAAATATATAGCTATCTAACAAATTGAAATTTTTCGATTAACTTTAACACTTGTTTTTATAGCTAAACAGAAGAAGAAAACCTTAACGACCACAAATGGGTTTAACGCAACATAGTGTTAACATCTTTGTTTCATCGTAATAGTAGATTATGGAAGCTGATAATCTTTTGCTGATTATGATTAATGGAGATAAACCTACAAAGAGCGTTGATGATTCTTCATTTCAAATAGCTGCAGCGCGGCAACCTAACAAGAACTAACGAGATATGCTATATTTTTGTTATAATAATATTTAAGAACTAACACATCATTAGACATTTTACTCTTTAGTCTTTGTAAGCTTTTACGTGTGGATGTACATGTCATTTTTTCCCCTTTTTCTTTCTTTTCTTTTTGTCCTTTTCTTTTCTTTCTTTCTTTCTTTTATTATTTGTTTATTTATTTATTTTGAGTTCCTGTTTCAACAAGGTAGCGTTGGAAAATAAGATATTAGTGTCCATACTTGAACCGAAAACTTAGTTGGTTTGGATCAAACTCTAACACGCCAACTGATTTTTACTTCTTAAACTATTTACATAATTCTACACTGTACTTTCTACACACAATGAATATAAAATATGGTGAATACGATGCTTTGAGCTGTTGATTTTGCAATTGCATTTAATGAATCTATTCTATTAGATCCTCAAGCTTATACAAAGCAACGTACCACCAACATAACGTACCACCAACATAACGCCGAAGCACCAACAAAGTGACTCATATTTTCTAAATTTCGTATTTAATAGTTTCAAAATATCAAATTCAAAACGAATATTTTTTAAACTCAAGTGATAATTCGAAATTTTGAAAGTACGAATTTAAAGAAAATTCGAGCTTTCAAATTCAAATTTTAAAATTCGTAATTTAAATTTTTTATTTTTAGTTAGAATATGAGCTAAAATTTTCAAAATTTCAAATTTCATATAGATTTTTTTTTCTAAAGTAGGTTTACCAATTGATCTTTATTTTTCTTTTAAATTCAAAATTTGAGGAAATACACCAAATTTTCAAATATAAATTTTCATACCTAGTTCCAAATTCAAAACTTGTCATTAAAAATTCAAAATATCATTTCAAAATTCAAATCTTTTAATTTAAATATTAAAATTCAAGTTCCAAATTTAAAATTTGATTTTCAAATTTTGTAGTTTCAAAATCATATCTCCAATTGTGAATTTTCTAATAAAAATTTGGACTTGAAGTTCAGTATCTAAATTTAAAATTCATAATTTAAAATTTAAATTGGCTAATTCTATTCATACACAGTTAATCTGTTAACATACACTAGAAAATATAATAAATTAGCACACATCAAAAACACTTTACATAAACCATAACTTTTAAAAAATTACACTTTTTAACCTTTTCATCGTCTTCCTTTTTTAAACCTTAAAACTCATTTACACAAAACTTATGAACTCGTAGCAATAAATTTAGTTAAAATTCAAAAAAATATTATCTTTGAAACTAATACTATACATTATTTAATTGCTTTTCATTTAATAATTCTTAATTTCATCAAAATCAGTTATAATTATAGAAGTAAATTTAAACACTTTGGATTAAAATGTTTAATTGTGAAAGTTGTATTAATTGATATTTTGGTTTCATTGAATTTACTATTTTAATTAGACAGTTTATAAGAAAAAGACTAAAATTGCAATTAAAAAGAAGGGCAACATAGTCATAATTTTTTTTTAGTAAAATAATTAGAAGATTTTTGATGTATAAATAGAATTTTCTTTTTAAATTTTCTAAGTACAATTGAAAATAATGTAAGAAAATCCAACACGGCATCATTTTGTGTTTAAATGATGAAAGATCACAACAACAAAAAACTACGCAGCCAAACGATCGATTTTCCATCGTAGTGTGGTTTTACTACTTAGTTATAACATTGTTGAAAAAAAGTTTGCTTATCACTCCTTGTATTTGATCAATATTACTTGGAGTAGCACCAATTGACATGGGAGGAGAAGCTACTTCAACATCGCTTAAGGTGATTTGGACATCTCCAACGAAGACAGCCCGAGGCACCTGTGCGTGTTGGAATTATAGGCCGCGTCGTTAGCTCAAAGAGAGATAGAGGTCGACCAAGACTGACATTGGAGGAAATAGTTAAAAGAGACATGAAGGGTTGGAATATATCCGAAGAGCAGGTAACGGATAGGTGCAAATGGAAGTTAGCGATCTACGTACCAAAACCATGAGCTATGAGTTTTTTAAGTTTTAGATTATCGGATTAAGGAAAAAGAGCCTAAGACGTAGCATTTGGTCTTTAATCAATATTACTATCAACACCATTATTACTATTTATACTGTTACCATCATTTATTTATTATTATTATTTATTTATTTATTTATTATTATTATTACGTTTGTATTTCTATCTTTATTTTTATTTTTACTTAGTCACTATTATTACTAATTTACTTATTTTACTTTATTTTATTATTGCTATTGTTATTGTTATTGTTATTATTATAACATTTAAATTACTTTTGTCACTTAGCTTCGGGTTACATCTCTAGCCGACCCCAACTTGTTTGGAAAAAATGGCTTTGTTGTTGTTGTATCACTCCTTGTATTTTGTTGGAAGTTTAAAACAACCAAAGAATAAGACAAGCGTTGAGCAGATTAATAAATATCATAACTGATCGTGAATTCATCCTAGGGAGAAAAAGTCTCCAAGCAGTCAAATTTGTATACACTTAATAAAGAAAAAAGCTAATGGAATAGTGCTTTGAGTTTAAATGGAACTATGTGTCTTAAAGCAATTCCAACTACATGGTTTAGAGGGTGGCAAATGTTATTATGTTAGTTGTGGGTCGCATCGTAACTCTCAAGATTGCCAACGCAAAATTGAAATTGCCAAGTTAGTCGACTTTTATAAAGACGGTTAAACTTAGCCGACGTTATAAAAGTCAGTTCCTATCATGCGAATATAATAACGTGGACAAAAGGTTGTAATCTGTGTGATTTACTTTAACCGGTCTTATAAAAACCGATTAAAATTTAATTTTTTGTTGACATTTCCAACTAAGTGTGTCGCAAGCAATCACTTATATCCATTCAAATTCCTAATCCCATCACCCTACTCCAACCAACGAAAGAGCACATTCATCCATAGCAATAACTACAATTTCAACCGGTCTTTATAAAAATCGGTTAAAATGGATCACGTGGATTGTAATTTCCATTCATCCAATTGCAACCTAAAAGAGAGCAATCCATCTCCGTTGAGGGTGGATCATGTCGCAACTGAAACTCGATTGCAAATGCTTTTATGGTTGAGATGCGTTTTTTTGGTTGGATGGAGGTATGTCGATATGGGTCAGGGTTTTAAATGAGCAGTGACCGGCAATGCTCTTCACTAACTTTCGCATTTGCAACTTATCCAGCTAGTTGTCTTTCTCTACTTTATAGAATATGCCCCTCGACTTTGTACATGTAAATATCAAATTTATAAAACCGCATTAAACCCAGGACCCAACCGGCTCGACCATGGGGACCTCGAACCATGAACTACACAATAGATCAATGATTCAATCACCGGGGCCTTGGTCCTCAAAAACTATGAAACAACCCATCTATTGTTGTACTTAATTTCTAGAGATCTTATCGGAATATAAGTGGATTTTTAAAGTTTGGGTTGCATATCGTCGGTGGAATGAAGTTTTTAAAATTGAAATTGTAAAAGCATATCTCAATTTTAATTGTGCAGGTAAACTGCGGTATATACATTCGTTCAGGCTACCAATTTTAATCAGTTTGTGCTTTTTTGACGAGGCACGCCAAAGTTCTGTTTATTTTTTCATAAAATATATAGCTATCTAACAAATTGAATTTTTTTGATTAACTTTAACACTTGTTTTTATGGCTAAACTGAAGAAGAAAACCTTAACGATCACAAATGGGTTTAATGGTAACAGAGTCTTAATATCTTTGTTTATTGGTAACAGTAGATTATGGAAGCTGATATGCATCTTTTGCTGATTATGATTAATGGAGGTAAACCTACAAAGAGCGTCGATGAACCATTTTCAAGTCATGTTTGATCGATTACGTATGAGTCAATATTCGATTCGTTGGTCCGAGGCTATCGACAAACAAGGTACGATGTTTTGTGTTGTTGATTTTGCAATTGCATGAAATAAATTGATTCTATGAGATCGTCAAGCTTATACAAAACAACGTGCCTCCAATATAATGCCAAAGCATCAACAAAGTGACTTAAATTTTATAAATTTTATATTTAATAGTTTCAATTCAAAACGAATATTTTTTTAAACTCAAATGATAATTCAAAATTTTGACAAATTTTAAAAAAAATTCAAGCTTTCATATTCAAAATTTAAAATTTTACAATATGAGCTAAGATTTTCAAAATTTTAAATTTTGTATAGAATTTTTTTAAAAAAAAATTAGGTTTACCAATTGATCTTTAATTTTCTTTTCAATTCAAAATTTAAGGAAATACACCAAATTTTCATACCTAGTTTCGAATTCAAAACTTGTCAGTAAAAATTCAATATATCATTACAAAATTCAAGTCTTTTAATTTTCAAATTCAAGTTCCAAATTTAAATTTTGATTTTCAAATTTCGTAGCTTCAAAATCAAATCTCCAATTTTGAATTTTCTAATAAAAATTAGGACTTGAAGGTCAATGTCTAAATTTAAAATTTAAATTTTGATTTTCAAATTTTGTAGTTTCAAAATAAATCTCTAATTTTGAATTTTCTAATAAAATTTTGGACTTGAAGTTCAATGTCTAAATTTAAAATTCATATTTTAAAATTTAAATTGGTTAATTCCATTCATACACCGTCAATCTGTTAACATACACTAGAAAATATAATAAGCTAACATGCATCAAAAAAAAAAAATTTGGCATGGCCGACGGTTTTATAGTGGACCGACCACTTTTATTATGAACGTAATAAGGTTGAAGTACAGGAGTAAGGTAAAGACACCTTAGCTACTATGAATGAGAAATAAAATAAAACAGCACAGGAGCATGACAGACACGTCACTACTACTAGAAATATATATCAAGGCTAGTTCTCCTCCGCAGAGGAAGAAACACCATCTCCCTCGCCCACCCCGGAAGATCCAACCCCAAGAAGACCAAAAAAGGGGCGAAACAGAACAGCAAGAGAGGGATCATAACAGTCAGTGTCAGAAGAGTAAACATAAGATCTGTCCCAGGCAGAATCAGCTAGAAGAGCGGCATTAATCTCAGCAAACTTACCATCGATGTCAAGAACCAAGGAATCACCAGAAATACAATAATAAAGGCAACGCAGATCCAATAAATCATCAGATATATATCTAAAATAGGTGTCATCCACAGGGTTGAATCTCATATCAGAACGAAGGTCAACCCAACTATGTTCAGACTCAGCCCAAACAACGTGCGGCAGAGAGAAATCTGGAATAGCAGGAAGAACTGAAGGAACATCACCAGGATCTGGGGAAGCAGGACTCACTAAGGAAAGTGATGGTCCAGAGGCAGTAGCAACCGAAGAGGCTTTGGGAACCCATTTTCTAAGCGGAGGCCGAGGCAGAGGGATCTTAGGAGCAGCATATGGATCAACAGAGCGCACGCAGTCAGAGGCAATATGACCAAAAGAATGACAGGTGGAACAAATATCAGGGACCCATCCATAACGTACACGAACATCCACCACGTGACCAACAGCTAGCTGGACAGGAATAGTGGTAGGAAGAGGCTTGTCGGGAGAAATCTCAATCAGGGCCTTGGCGTAAACAAGCCTATCACGCGCAACAGTATTAGAGTCAAAACACTTCAATTTACCAATATTGCACGCAAGCCAATTCAAGCCAAGCAACGGTTGTAAAGCAGATGGAATTTGGGAGAAATAAACCCATACAGGGATAGAAAATACTTGATCACGAACAGAAGCTACCGTCGGAGACCAGGGGGTGATAATAAAAGGCTGTCCGTCAAAGAAGGAAGGCTCAGACTCAAGAACCCGACAACGTTCCTCCACGGAGGAGAACAATAGGTAGTACAAGGAATCAACCATCTTAACTTTAAGCCCACCCTGTAGTCTCCAAGCCCTACGACAAACAGCTGCTGCATCATGTAGACGGTGATTAGGATCCAAAAAGAATCCAACCACATATCCAGACCAAAAGTCCAGACCGGCTTGCATAACACAGGGGGGAGGGATCATCACTCTATTTTCTTCAACGATGTCGAAATCAACTGGTTCATAAACACCCGCATTACATGGCATGGATTTAAAAAGCGAAGACCGTGTTTTGGGTATAGCCGGGCAAGGAGCAGCAGGCCGACATCCAACAACAGCAGAAGAGACATCAGGTTTGGGGCATTGTGCATTAACGGGAGAGGAAACTGTGTGCATGATATCTTTGTTCGTAGGAACATCAACAGCATTGACAATAGACTGCAACGAGCCACTAGCATAACCAGCTTTGGGACAGGCAGGGGAAGGACCTGGACACACTAAAACTGATGGTAGAACAGGAGTTGCATCACACATTAGGGGGGCCGAACTTTTCACACTGATTATAGTTCCAGTTCCCACAGAAGCATTGTAACAAACACATGGCGTGCTACAATCAACTGCAGCATTATAACAAACACTTGAAGTGCATCTGACTGGCACAACAGAGTCCACCTTGCCATTGTCAAAACCTTCCAGACCATGTAAATCACTGTCCCTAACTAAAGCACCCAAGACTTGTTCACCCAAAACGCAACCGGAGATAACGTCGTTACTTACAATGGAACCAGACTTAGGTAGGGAGAGAGGCGCACCAGAAATAAACGACGTCGAAGCCACATCAGTTGAACAGGAAGCATCAGCAGTAGCTTCGTTCGGAGCAGGGCGAGAAATTGGAACAGAGGGAGACCGATCAGAAGCACGAAGAGGGGGGAAATCTTGGGGCGAGTGAAGGTCAGGATGAACGTTGTCATCAGCAGCCATACTCCTAAAACGACGGCCTGAACGAGTAGAAGAGGGGGAGGGGATACGTTTGGAAGGAGGAGGAGAAGGGGACATGAATTGGGAAGGGGGAACGGATAGGAGAAAGCATTCACGGAGAGATACATACATCAAAAATTACTTTACATACAGCATAACTTTTACAAAATTACCATTTTTTACATCTTCGTCGTCTTCCCTCTTTAAACCTTAAAACTCATTTACACAAGACTATGAATTCCTAAAAATAAATTTAGTTAAAATTGACAAGCACCATTGTCCAAGTGGTTAAATGATTCGGCTTTGGTGCGAGAGATCACAAGTTCGAAACTTGCATATGATTCGTACGTTTATTGACATGTGATATGTTGTCCTGGTGACATGTTGTATATAAAGTACCATTTCGAAAGAAAAAAATTTAAAATTTAACAAAATAAACTTAATCTTCGAAACTAATATTGTACATTATTTAATTGTTTTTTGAAAATTCTTAATTTAATCAAAATCACTTTTAATTATAGAAGTAAATTTAAACATTTTGAATTAAAGTATTTAGTTATGATAGTTGTATTAATTGATATTTTGGTTTCATTGAGTTTACTATGATTAGACGGTTTATAAGAAAAAGAATAAAATTGCAATTTAAAAGACGGGAAACTTAGTCATAAATATTTCAGTAAAATAACGGTGTATGTTAGGAGTTTTTTGATATATGAATAAAATTTTCTTTTTGAATTTTCAAAGCACAATTGAAAATACTAAAAGAAAATCCAACACGACATCATTTTGTGTTTAAATGGTGAAAGATCACAACAAACTTAAAAAAAAACACTACGCAACCAAACGATCGATTTTCCATCATTATGTTAGTTGGTTTTACTAATTGGTTATAACATTATAACATTGCTACAAAAGATTTGTTTATCTCTCCTTGTATTTTGTTGGAAGTTTCAAACAACCAAATAATATACAGGACAAGCCCCGAGTAGATTAATAAATATTATAACTGATCATTAATTCATCCTAGGAAAAAAAGTTTACAAGCAGTCAAATTTGTATACATTTACTAAAGAAAAAGGCTAATGGAATAGTTCTTTGAGTTTGAATGGAACTATGTTTCTTAGAGCAATTCCAAGTACATGGTTCAGAGGGTGGCAAATGTTATTATGTTAGTTGTGGGCTGCATCGTAACTCTCAAGATTGCCGAGGCAAACTTGAAATTGTCAAGTTAGTCGACTTTTATAAAAACAGTTACACACTTAGCCGACGTTATAAAAGTCGGTTAAGATGGAAATTCAAATATTCCCATCATGCGAATACATTAGCGTGAACAAAAATTGCAATCTGTGTGATTTACTTTAACTGGTCTTATAAAAATTGATTAAAATTTAGTTTTTTGTTAGACATTTCCAACCAAGTGTGTCACGAGCCATCACTTCTATCCCTTCAAATTCCGAATCCCATCAATCTACCCCTAACCAACAAAAAAGCACATTCATCCCACCGCAAAAACTACAATTTTAACCAATCTTTATAAAACAAGTTAAAATGGATCACATAGATTGTAATTTCTGTTCACACAATTGCAACCTAAAAGAGAGCAATCCATCCCCGTTGAGGGTGTGTCATGTCGCAACCAAGATTCGATTGAGAATATTCTTCTAGTTGGGATGTGTTTTTTTTGGATGGTTGGAGATAGGTCCGTAACAGTCCGGGGTTTAAATGGACAGTGACACGGGAATGCTCTTCACTAATTTTCGCATTTGTAACTTATACAGCTAGTTGTCTTTCTCTACTTTATAGAATACGCCCTTCGACTTATACATGTAAATGTCAATTTTATAAAACCGATCAAACCCATGACCCAACTGGCTTGACCACGGGGATCTCCGACCATGAACTACACAACATATCGACGGTTCAATCACCGGGGGTTTGGTCCTGAAAAACAACGGATAGATCACAATGATATGCAATTGTTTATCAAATAATGACGAACGGGGTTCTGATCCCATCTTTTGTACAATGATCGACCGTCTTATGCTCGTGTGTTGATAACTTGATACCAAACATTTCAATTACCTTGTTAAACAAAATCTAAATCTAAATGACCCATCTATCATCCCCCGTTCAGTTCAATAAACTTGCTTGAAGCTAAAGAAAATGAATCATTAAGCATGTGACAAAAGCAATCAAGTATTACAGATATACCATGTTTTGATTATCTTTATCTTTACTACTAATAATAAGAGTTCTGCCTACATGATTCAAATGTGTCTTTACGAAGTACCGAAAATGCCCTTTTTCATTACTGTTCGCGTCTTCTTTCTCATCTAATTCGTTTCTTTATCGGTTTCATTTTATTCCTCTTTCTTCCCCAATCAGTACTGTAACATCCCGCCTTTTTGTACGCTCTAAATCGACGATAAACCACATACGTCAAAATTAAACCATACAGAAGGGCGGATTGTTATTGGGGTGAATAAGAAAAAGCAGAGAAAGAAAAAAAACAAAATAGAATCTTGCAACGGAACGACAAAATATAATAATCAAATAAATGGTTCATGAAGCTGTTTTACAAAACATTTGATTATACTTGTGCAATACAGAATCAGAGTTACACATACCAAAGAATAATAAATAACAATGCAGCAGAACAATGTGATGCAGTGGAACAATATAGTAAATAATAGTAATATAATCTTCATCTTAGTCCTCCAAAATATAAGGTCTCCAAATCCTGAAATGCTCAGGCTGACCTGAGCGAATTAAAAAGACAAAACATTCGAGTCAGAACTAAAAGATCTTATGTAAGTTAAATCAATGGTAAATAATATGAGTGGAACGACGTCAGAGATGTTTACGGGATTTGACATCTCCTATCCAGTGTCTAACGTAAGTGCAGTAACTTAAGAGATGCTCCGGATTCACATCTCCTAAGGATTCGTTAAACTATTTACTATGTAGTAATATTTCGCTATTATAATAATGTCTATAGTAAAATAAACTTACTTTTAAGTAGCGTTAAGGAGTTACCCAATCTCCACCTTAACACGTAATAGTCCCAGTAGTCCATCCAGTATCATGGTTCCTCCTAATCGGGAAGCCACCAGAGGATACCACACGGACTACGGGAGAAAACCAAACTCGTATAAGGCATGCTAGGGTTGGTGACATGACACACATGGCAATGGCAGGGTAGATACACCAATTACACACACGGGCTTGTGGTAACACGTAGCAGCTACTACTGCCCACCTCGAGCCACACTCCTAAATCAAAAATCAGAAGTGGTCACCAAATCAATCTCAAAGTCAGAATATAATATCGAAGGAGCGTGTCCGATAAGAGGGGTTACCTCCTTGGCCCGAGATCGTTCCTGTTTTAGCCACCTTATGCCAAATCATGGGAGTCGGGTCCACGTATATACGTTAATAGAACATCACCACCATCCTACTTAATTCTGGAATCTCCACCGCGTACACGGTTGTTAAAGTGGTTTTCGGTATCGACGGAGAGTATGCCCATATTCGATCTCGGTCTCTTTAACAACCCAACGTTATTATAACACCGTGGTCATTTCAAAATAGTATATGCTTTCAAAACCAAAATATCATTGCCATTTAAAACCATATCAATACGATATCATTTCCATTTCAAACCCATTTCAAACGTTATCATCTGGAAATCATAATACTTCGAAATTCGAAACTTTGAAACATAAATCTTCCACTTAAATGGTTTAAATACTGAAATACTTTATATAATAAATAGCTTCTTAAATTTCACAAATCAATTCAAAAACAACTCGAATTCCAAAATTTTGATTTAACCAAATCTCAAATCATAAATTTCAATTCAATTCAGTTTCCAAATAAACCATTTCAAATTAAGTATACTTCAAACCTTAAGTATTCAACAATTTCAAAACTAAGTTTGGTAAATACGATTCAACAATTCGGTTTTCTATTATTTAGTTTTGAAATATTTTACATAAAAAATCTATTATTATTTAAATAAAACTCAAATTACAAATAACTAAATATTTCCTTCAATTTATTCATACTTGAAATATTCATTTAATTCACCTTAAACCAAAATCAAGTTATAAAAATCATACCTTAAATCTCCAAACCAATAAGTTTCAAATCGATATATCTAAAACAATTCTTAGTTACATACATTTCCAAATAAATTTTAAATCCTCTTTAATTTAGAACTTATTTACAGAATAATTTCAATATCCAATAAACCATATATATATCTTGTCAAGACCATAGAAATCTTTTTCAAAATATTTATATATATATATATATAGACCAACGGTGTCTATATATAATTTTCTATCCTATGGTCATGTGATACGGATATTTATCATTTCAATCTGCAATTTAAAATAAAAATACTGTTGTATACCATTTCAAACCGCAATCTCGAATTTAAATAAAATCCATAACAACTTGCATTTTATAACAATATAAAGTACACCATTCATTCATCCAATATCAATCATCAAACATTTATCACAATCATCATCCAATTCAATCAATAACATCAATATAGAACAGAAAATAAATAACAGGTATTTACTGGCAGTTATATTCAATAATAAATTAAATAACTATTTTATCCAAATAAATTCAAATAAACTGAGATGATGATTCAAAATATGCTAAACAGTCATAAATAAATTTCTAATCACATCATAAATCAATTTAAGAAACATAAGAAATTTTAGAAGTTGTGAGTCGGTTAACACACTCACCTTTTGAATTTAAATTGAATTTAAATCCAAAATTTGAACAGTCTCAGAATTTGACCAAACCACACCAAAAGGTCAGAAATTTTATTACGATTCCAGCGGATTCAAACCCGCGTAAAACGGGCCTCGTCAGAAAAAGTTATGATCATTAGAAGTTTTGAAAACTAATTTAAATAATAAATAAACAAACAAAAAGGATTACCCAAACAATAGAGGCCACGTCACTACGTTGATCATGCGCGTTCATTCTACAAGCTCCGTTCGTTCCAACTTGTAGCCGCCCAAACTAACCGCGATCCCCGCCATCATAGGCCATCTCGGCCACCGTCTAAAGTTCGCCCCTCCACTGCTCGGTATGCCGTCTTACCAGTGGCGCGCGACACTCCACCCACGAGCATGCCAAAAGCGACAACCGCCGCATTTAAAAATCCTAGCTCGAATTATTCGCGATGATCTGACCATCAACCCATCAAATAACCTACTCCGATGAACTACGCTCTGTCCTCTCCACACAACGGTAACGTCAATTTGACGACCCGACCACTTTGATCAAGGCACAATGAACGATCTAGGTTATTCCGCCCAATTCCGGCCATACAGCAACTCAGATCGAAAAAGGAATTACACATCTGAGATGCATTCATCGAGAGATTCAAAACGATATATAATTCTATATTGTTTGATGAGATTTAATTTTTGGCTTTGAATTTGATTTGAAATTGCAATTGGGAATAAGGTTTTGTCTGCGATTGGGAAAAGGAGGTGCTAATAGAATTGTACGTACAGAAATAAGGAATAAGAAATGACCTAAGGTTTATAATGATATATATATATATAAGCAGAACGGAATAGAAAAGAATGAGCTCGATTGGTTTGGAAAGTTGAACGGTAATGACCCGAAAAGCCCGTTTCGACCCCGGAACGAAAATGGGTCAAACCGTATATCAAAGTAGATGTTTTAAAATATTTTAAAATCGATGGAACATGTTTCAAGTCCAAATTTCATCGTATGAAGAAGTTATGCAAAAATTCATTTTATTTCAAATTGATTTCAATTGATTTCTAGGCGTTTCGAGCCCGTACGATCAAACGACCGACCCGATCACTGCGAAACTTGAAATCCTACAATAGTTCACTATTACGGATCTGATGAAATTGTTTTCATCAAAATCCGAGCCAGTGGCCAAAATGGCTATATTTCAGTTAATTAAATAAATTAAGTTAATTAATTAAATCAAAATTTCAATTTCAATTCTATAATTGACAATTTTTATCGTTCTTAAATTTCTTAATCATTTACACTAATTTAAATAAATTTAGATGTCAATTTAGAGTTGATTTATTTATTAATTTCAGTGTTAACCTCAATTTCATTAAATTCAGAAATTATAAATTTAATTTTCAATAATTCCAATTAATTTACTTTTCATTCTATTATTCAATTCATTGTTGTCAAATGGATGAAATTAACATTGGATTTATGATCTATTACATTAATATTCTCAAATTCCATCTTAATTTCAGTTAACGTAATATTTAGATATTTAGTTTCATTTAATTGCAATTAATCCAATTATTATAGTTCAAATACCAATAAATTGATAAATCTTTATTTCCATTCTATAATTCAACAAATTGTCCTATTTTGAATGACATTCACATTGTTTCCAAGTATTACCTAAATTAATATTAACATAATATTTTATTTAGATTTATTGCAGTTGATTCCAATTCAATTTAATGGATTAAAATATATCGGTAACTTATAATAATTGTTGCCACTAACTTATAATCATACTTTTATAAGTTATCATTTCCAAACAATATTATAATTACTTACAGAACATTGATTTTATTCAATTACTATTTATTATTATTAATTAATTAATTAATTCAGTATTTACTTTCATTTTCTTGTATTAAATTTATTACCAAGTATACATTCACCTTATTTCAACTAACTGGGATTTCATTCAAGTTCATTAATTGTTAACTTTAAATTAACCTTGTTACGTTTCATCTTTAGTTGTTCTTTCATTAGTACCTTACAACTTTTTATTTCTTCCAATACTAAATAACAAGATTCATTAAATTAACAAATTAAATTATCGAAAACTTACGGGTTGTTACAAGTACCTTAATGGCCATTGCTATTCAAAAGCATACAAAACCTACTAATCGCAAAATGATCAACACATAGCGGCCTCCTCCACTTCTGTTTTGACTGTTGTTACGAAACCCTACATCAGAAGCTATTTGGTTTGCCTCCTCCTCCGTCTTTTTTTATCTGTAGAAGAATAAACATTGCGGTCGCCTATTTATATACCTATCTTCTCTCATCGATCAATCTTATTATTGAAGTAATTTTTTCTCTTTACGTTACTTTTTAATTAGTACAGCGGTAGATTTCCTACATTTTGTCCTTAGCTATATGAATAGATCTAAGGTTAAACAATCACCAGTACCTGGATTTTCTTGAATTTATTTTGTCCCTTTACTTATTCATTGATTGACAATTGAATGCTAATTTTAGGTTGTCTATTTATTTATGTTTTCCTCTGTTTTCTGATCGCCTCTACCTTCGTCATTTTTTTCCTTGGAAAAATAAACATAACGGCCGCCAATACCTTTACTTCGTCAATTTAAACCGCCAATACCTTTACTTCGTCAAATTAATTTCTGCATTTCTGATTCTCTACAATTTTGGAATGATGAACTCTAAATGTTGAAATTGACTGCTGTTGATCAATATATTGATAATGGTTGTGTATAATTTCAATACTTATGAGTTTGTATGCATTGATGTATGTCATTTTATTTGTTTCACTCATTCATAGGTGTTCCATTGCTAAGAAATTTATAGATAGTGATGTTTATGGTTTGTTTGTTTTTGACCAGCAACTATTCTCTTTCATGTATTCCTTCGTACCATCAATACTCATACATGGATTCCTAGATACAATTTTACTGTAGTTCATTCTTTGAAAATTTATCGCTTTTGCTATAAGTTTTATATGCTAGCTTAATACTTTACTTGAAACAGGACTGAAATTTACTAAAACAAATACATATGGCATTGTTTTATTTGTTTCTCTGAACTTTGATAAATGTTTACTATTTTCAAATTTTGAAATTTTGCTTCAAAATTTATTTTAGGTATAATAGATATTGCTATTTATATTTGACAAAATTTATTTCTTAAAAACTGTTACCTTCCAAATGCTTTTCCTTATACATGTTTCTTTGTATTGCACGCTTGGCTTATTAAACCATTTCTCTCAGTTACAGTAATGTACTCATTTATCACTATTTGTAAAAGTCTTCATTTGATTCTTTGCTTAAATTAGGGATTTATAGACATATCTGCAGCATACCATGTCAGATTAGGGAGAAAAAGGGATGTATGTAAGCCCAAAATTCCCTATGTTGCAATATGTGACTATGAATAAATGCAAAAAAACAAACACTAATTAATGCAAGTCTTTATATCATTAAGTAATGCGTCGCACTAATTTTATTATTTCTGACAAACACTAAAAAGGATGTATATAATGGAGTCTTTATTGTTTTATAATAAATTATGGTATCATGATGCTGATTTTAAATTAGCTTAGGATTTTAAAGCAGGTAAACATTTAATCACGATTTCATTTTTTCCTTTTCCTTTGTTGTTGTGATTTAAATGATATATGCATACTAAATTTCAACCTCTAATTTGTAACTTTGGAGATGCAATTAATCCAAACAAACACTCTTCCTGATATTAGCCTAAGGCATCAAAATACTTGAATTGAAGTAGTTTCACAATTGGTAGTAGCAATCTTGAGTTCAAAATCAATGTTTCAGGGTTTTCGTCATCTATAATAATATTTTTATTACTATTATAGATTGTGCTTTGATCTCTAATTGAGATAATGAATAGCTCAAAATACTTTGTTTTTAATCCTAGTATTTAAGCTAACACTATTTCGTTTAACAAATTTCCAACAGATTTTTCTTTACCTGTTCCAGGAGCACATGCATGTCTTTTTTGTCTAAATTTTATTAGAGAGACTTACTTTCATTTTGTTGTTAATTGTAACGTGCAAGGTACTTTAAACGAGCATTTGTTTGAACTTGAAAAGCATATGCCTCAAAGGTTTGAAGAATGATAGGTGTCATTGCTGAATTTTTAGAAGTTTGGAAGACATCGTGCTCAAACACATAAGGCTTTCCATAAAGTTGAAGCTGCAAAGTTTATTTGTAAGTTTTTTGTTTTGTTTTCCTTCATGTTCATTAATGGTTTTAGTGATTCACAATTCTGAAATGATGATGCAAGTTTTTATGCTATAGATAAACACAAGTATTAATGCAGTTTGAAATTTGCAACTGTATGCATTATTTATTTGGATGTGAATGTTGCGATGAAAATATATGCAATAAACTCCACATTGATTGTGTCCTGTATTTTTATAAATTTAATTTCAATTAGAAAACCTTCATATATATATATATATAAATATAAATATATCACCTTATCTATTTATGTACATCATCATTTTTAATATAATTTCGACAATAAGTGTTCCTCTAATTATACTAATAATTTGCACTATAGGAAGCATTACTTATTTTTAATTCATTGATTGACTACGAAAGACATTGAGACTCCCATAATTAAGTTGATTATACAACTGATTACTGCTTTATATAGGTAGTTAAGTTTTTATAATTTTTCCTCCATATTGACTGGTTTTTGAGTATTAATAAATTTCTTTACAAGGCATCTTAGTCCAAAGTTACGTGGTCATATGATTCAATTCTACTTAATGGTCAGACTCGTTTTATAATTGTTCCTTAGATGTTCTATTTGTATGGCCATCTCAATCGAAACAATAGAAAACATCTTTTGGATCTAGGATATTACCCAACCATCTAGTATAATGGAGGTACCGGTTGTATACCTTTAGGTTCTTCACCGAATGGATTTAGGTACATATTAAAACATTGAGATTTCAATGTGTTGCATAAATATGACATATGTATTATAAATTTTGGTCACGCTCATTTGATTTTCCAGTTTCTTAATAATACTAGAGTTTTTATACCTTATTTCCGAGTTGGTTTCCATTGACCATAATAACTTCAGTTGTTCATTTTTAAAAAAATTTATTTTAGTGATTTAAGCTAGGAAGGAGTACAGATTTAACTTCCAAATAACCAAGAGTTATTGTATTGTTATTAGGAAAGGAAATTAAGTTTGATTGGTTTTCTAAGAGGCACTTGAAGGTTTTTGCACTGCTAATTAAATGAAACGGTTACTTTGAATGATATCAAGAGAAACACTTACTATAAATGAATTCAACATGTATTAAAAAATAAAGTTTAAATTTAGAAAACAAGATTTGAGAATAAACCTCAAAAATTAGAAAAATGATACAAAGAGACATGCAGATAATGAGATACATATAGCAGAGACAGTCTATTAGACTTCAAATGGGAGTTTGCTGAATTTTCATGATCACGTGAGCATTGTTATATTTCCCTAATCACATGAGCATTAGTTGATGGCAGAACAAATGCCAATGGCCATTGATGCTTTAACTACAGACTATTTGTTGAGAAACTTACAAATCTACATGCAAAACATTTTTAGAAATTTATAAGTAAATCAATATATCAGACAAAGGTAATAACGTTGAGTACAGTAGAAGAAGTTCAAAATAGGAATACGTAAAAACTAAAAGAAGGAATATTTTTACTCATCGGTCAACGTTGCAGCTTTTGCCAGAATTTTTATTGTTGGGTATGTTGTTGGGTATGTTCAAAGATAAAAATATTATGTTCTTGGACTAATAAGAAAAATGATCCTTTACATCAAAAGGTTCATGAAAAGGTGCGTGGTTTGAAAAAAAATCTATTTTTAATGGAATAAAACCAAATTATTGGCAAACTTAAGCTAACATATTAACAATTTAATGACTGTCGCCTGCAAAATTTTATCATCTACAAAGGCGTGCATGTTTGAATCAGATGTAAATGAATGAATTAGCCATATCATTATTATTGCAGTAAGGTATATTTAAAATATATGAATCGAAATCCAAACTAAATATGTTCAATACAAAATGACTTCAATATAAAATATAAAAGGTATAAAAATATAAGGATAGGATACCAATAAAATCACTATGTTGGCCAAACAATGTTTGCTTTTTTGAGTGAAACAAGACTTGCACTGTAACAGTTGTCCTGGACCAATAACTTCTATGTTGCGGCTCTGAATATAATTTCCTTGTTGGGTGTGTAAATTGTACAGGTACAACTTATTTCGCACTCCAGTATATGATTTACTACAAATAAAAAACTCTCCATTCTTGGAGAATCATGGGAAAATCCCGTCCAAGTGGAAGAAAGGACCAACCTTATATATCATATTCCAAGACTTTTCCACACCAAACTTATATCTTTATGTTTGGTTTTTAGATTTTGGTCAGTTCTTACTTTTGGAAAAATTTCAACTTGAGCCCACAAATACATGTGAAATAACCCATGGTGTTTGACAAGAAACCTTAATCTTAATCAAAAATTTGAAGGAAGAAAATTTTCTAAATATATATCCTTATAGAAAAGTAAAACTAATTTTCTTACCTACAAATGTTAATAGCTTGAAGAAAATGTAAACTCTTTCTACTGTGGTTGCAACTACATGGTACGAACATAATTTTACGTGTGGAAGTTACTTGCATGTTTCAGCACTGAATTTTATTTACCTAATAGTTTTCAGTACTTGATATTAATTTTTTGATGTTAGATTATTTAGGAAAGTGAAAAAAATGTTCGCTACCAAGGAGAAATGCAACCTTAATGCAGCAATTGGAGGAAGAAGTAAAGAATGGTAGGCTGGAGACTATGGAAGTGCTTGAACAGGTTCATGAATTAAGAAATTAAAAATAGATGCATGCTCTTATTAGTACAGCAGGTGCAAAGGAAGCCGCTGTCATTTTTCTTCCTTCAAAGTTAATGTCTTTGATCATGACTTTGCAGTCTATGGCATATTTGGCGATGATAATCTTAGCTGCAGTTGGCATGAGGTGTTTGAGTTCGCTAGAACACAAACTATCAATGTAGCTTAATGTACACCTATACTGCGCTTTGTTTCATCAGCCGGCTAAAAGAAAGGCAAGTTGCCTTGCCTTCTATTACTAATTTTATCATGACTTTCTCTTTTTCCCTCAGGTTATAGTGTGTTGATAAAACATTGAAAATCTTAATAGCACAATATGGATGGACTTGATTTCGAGGATGTAGTGTGAGATATATCTGCATCAATTGGTTCACCAAAGGTACTCATCTACTATTTCATCTTTAATTATATCACTTTAGATCTCATCTTGACATACACATTCTCTCAAACTTCAGGACAAAGAAGCGATGTTACTAAGTTATTTTGATCTTTATTCGTAAATAATTCAAAAGCAAGTAACACACACTATTGTTGAAAGCGGGTTTTTTATTTTCATAACCAACTTTCCCGATTGTTGGTATACAATTGGTGAGCAAACAAAGAAAACAAAAGTGATGCAAGTCAGGACAAACACGCTTTTTTGCTACATGAATTTGCAGATTATGATGTACAAGTATTTAGAACGTGAACTACTTGTTGATTTTTTTACTTAACAGTACTCATTCCAAATAAATAATAATAATTTAGAATGAATAACTATGAGTCCATGAGTTGGAAATAACATATTGTCAATAAGCTACGTTGAGAGTAATATATATCTATACCAAATAAGTTATTGAAAAAGGCAAGATTTTGAAATAATACACATTTTTCATCAAATATAATATAATTGTTGCTCTTTAAAATAGTTAGTTGGAAAAGGAAAACTCAATATAATATGTACATAGCTTTTTGCATCAATTTTTAACTCATATACAAGGCAGACCATACAATATTACTGTCACATTGTTTGTAATTATTAATGGCATGTTCTGTTAACCGAATAGAAAAAATATTGGCACAGTTTGAGTTTTATTAGGTTGATAGTCCGGTTAATTTAACAAAGTAACGAGATAATGTTGCTTTCTTTTAACAGATCACAGCAAAACTTATTTCAATACTAAAAAAATGTTCATGTAGTTTAATAAGCGATATATCAACATAGACTTGTATTATATTTGTTCAACTGAATATCATATGCGGGTTGTTAGTATGGGCCAACCCGCAGCCCACTTTTATAACATTTGCCTATATAAAGGCGTGTATATTATACAATCATTGTACACTGAGTTTCTGCAATCAATATAACAAATACATCATCTCTTTTACAAACTTTATCTTGGTATCAGAGCAAATCAAGTTTATCAAAACTGCTTAACAGCAGATTCTCTCATCAGAAGAGATTTCATCATTTGAGAGAGAGTTGTTCATCATATGATTCAAGTGTCGTGCCAAGAGGAAAGATCTCAGAGAAATCTCATCACTGATCCATCATCGGATGCACCTGCCTCATCAGAACTTTCAAGAATTCATTCTTTCTTACCCACTGTGCCTTACCGAAGTATAGGTGTCAGAGTTCCATCACTCACCAATACTGGTTGCACCTTCTTGATTCACACTGCATTTCTTGACCCAGTTCTATTCTTCACTATCTTAATTTCAATCATCTTAAAGATTTGCTCTCCATGGCTGATGAAAACAGCAATGCTGCTATATCAGAAAGTTCAGTGCCAAGAACTACCCAAGATCAATCAAATGACACTCAAGACTTGATCAAATCCATTATCAAACCCCAAAGTCAGATCATCACCATTCAGTTGAACGAATCCAATTTCCTGTTATGGAAATTCCAGATCGAAACAACCATTAGAGGATATGGCTTGCAAGAATTCGTGTACGACACTTCAATCACCCCACCAAGATTCACTACAGATAATGAAGGAAAATTAGTCAGTGACAAAGACTATATTACTCATGAAAGACAAGATAGCCTGATTAGTTCTTGGCTACTATCTTCAGTTGGTGCAAATCTCATGCCACAGCTAGTTGGTTGCAAGACAGCACACGAGATTTGGCACACAATTGAACAAATATTCAACTCTCAATCTGCAGCAAGGATAATGCAATATAAAAGACAATTGCAGAACTTAAAGAAAGATAATGACAGCATGAGAGACTATCTTTCTAAAGCTAAAACTATTTGTGATCAACTTGCATGTGCTGGACATAAAGTAGCAGAAACAGAATAGATATTGTGTATTTTAAGTGGGTTGGATGAGGAGTATGAAGCTGTTGTAGCAATAATATCATCCAACGAAAAACTACCCTCACTTCAATCTGTTCAGTCAATGTTAATTGCACATGAAGGCAGACTAGAGTTAAAGAAACCTATGAATGTGGAATGCAATGTCAATTATGCATCAATCAACAGAAACATGAATTCAGATAAAAGTCAAAGTAACAGAAATTAGACAGGATATTACAGAGGTGGTCAACCCAACAGAGGCAGAGGTAGAAGTGGAAGACCAAACTATAATAACAACAACAAACCAAGATGTCAAATATGCGAGAAGTATGGTCACACTGCAAACAAATGCTACTTTAGATTTGATGCTAATTTTACTCCTGTGCAACAGAACAACAACAATGCCAGACCTCAAAACCACAGTGTTAATTTGGGGAATATTCAGCAAGAAACCAAGCCAGAAAGTTCGAACAACAGCATAGCAAAGGTTGAAGACATTCAAGATGATAGCTGGTTTCCAGATTCTGGAGCAACTAATCATGTGACAAACAACTTGAATCAACTAAATCTTGGAAATAGAGAATACAAAGGTAAACATCTATTATATTTGGGTGATGGTAAGTCAATACACATATCTCATACTGGAAATGCAAGTATTAATGGTACTAGGCAATTATATCTCAAGAACTTACTAAGGGTACCATTAATTAGAAAAAACTTGATGAGTGTTTCACAATTCGCTAAAGACAATAATGTGTATTTTGAATTTCATTCAAAATATTGTGTTGTGAAAGATAATCTAACTAATGAAGTTCTTTTGCAGGGTAGAGAACACAATGGCTTATACAAATTTGATGTCATAAGCACAAGAAAACCTGAGTGCAAAAGTAGATCATGTCATATAATTGAATCTAGTAATGTTGAAAAATCCAGTGACAATTTTGATGTATGGCACTGTAGATTGGGACATCCTAGTATAAATGTTGTAAAACATGTTTTGAATGAATGTGATAATATTTTAGTTAAACAAATTCCCAACTCTTACATATGCACATACTGTCAATTAGGTAAAAGTCATAAACTTGCATTTCCAGACTCAGAAACTGTGTATAAGAATGTACTTGATCTAGTTGCTGCTGATCTTTGGGGGCCTTCCCCAATTAGTACTGCTTATGGTTACAAATATTATATTTCTTTTATTGATGCTTATTCTAGACATGTATGGATTTACTTTCTAAAATCAAAATCTGAGACTAACAATGCAGTGATACAATTCATCACAAATGTTGAAAGGAAAACAAATAATCAGGTGAAAATTATGCAAACAGATGGAGGTAAGGAATTCTTACCATTAAAAAGGTATTTTCAAGACAAAGGAATCATACACAAAATCACCTGTCCTTACACATCTGAGCAAAATGGTCTCATTGAGAGAAAACGCCGACACATTGTTGAGACTGGTCTGACCTTGTTAGCACAAGCATCTATGCCACTTAAATTCTGGCCAGATGCCTTTTCTACTGCAGTCTATTTAATTAACAGACTGCCCACAAAAGTGCTAAAATACAAGAGTCCAATAGAAGTACTGACCAAGTTCAAACCAAACTATCAAACTCAAAAGATGTTTGGATGTCAGTGTTTTCCCTATATAAGACCATATAACTCACATAAACTAGACTATAGGTCTACTCCTTGCACATTCTTGGGTTACCCTACAAATCACAAAGGCTACAAATGCCTTGATAGTAATGGCAGGGTTTATATATCAAGACATGTAATATTTAATGAGCATGAATTCCCTTTTAGCAATGCAGATATCAAGACATCTCAAAAAATATACAATGCCAAACATTCTGTACCTCCTATAATTCCATCACCAGAGATAATCATACCAGTTCATGATGAAGAAGACCATGTCAGGAGAGACATCATCCCACAACACACAATGCTCACAAGTGAATCAGGTCATGGGCAGATTGAAGATTCAACTAGAGTCACTGCAGCTAACAACAACAACTTGAATGATCTATGCCAAGTATCAAATGATCAGCAGCTCACTGATAATCAGCAAAGAACCACTGATATAGATGAAACTCAGTCCACTGTTCCTGCAAACACTGGTCACCACATGATAACTAGGGCAAAAAGTGGTATATTTAAACCAAAAGTCTTCAGTATTGAATCAGATACAAAGGAGCCTACCACATATCAACAGGCAGTTGCAGATAACAACTGGAGGGTGCTATGAGTGAGGAGTATAATGCTTTAATAAAAAATAACACTTGGGATCTAGTGCCAAGACCTATAAATAAAAACATTATAGGATGCAAGTGGACATACAAGTTGAAGAAAAATCCTGATGGCACAATTCTTAGGCATAAAGCAAGATTGGTGGCAAAGGGATTTTCACAACAAAATGGGTTTGATTTTAATGAAACATTTTCCCCTGTTGTGAAACCAACATCAATCAGAATAATTTTAACTATTACTTTGCATAAGTATTGGGCCATTCAACAACTAGATGTGAATAATGCTTTTCTTAACGGTGAATTGCAGGAAGAAGTTTACATGGAGCAACCATATGGATTCACAAAGAGTGGCAGTGAACAACTTGTGTGCAAACTTAACAAAGCACTTTATGGCCTCAAACAAGCCCCTAGAGTCTGGTTTGAGAAATTAAAGACTACTTTATACAGACACAGCTACCATCAAACCAAATCTGATAACTCTTTGTTTATTAAAATTTCTAATCATACCATCACATATATACTAATTTATGTGGATGATTTTATTATTTCAGGAAATAGCAAATCTGAGATTGATAACATCACACAATGCTTAAAGGAAGAGTTCTCAATTAAAGACTTGGGAGAATTAAATTACTTCTTAGGCATTGAGGTTAAAAGAGTGTCAGATTCTGAAATTCACCTCAATCAGAAAAAATACATCAATGATATTTTGGTCAAAGCCAAGATGGACAAGGCTAATCCCCTTCCCACTCCAATAACAAGTAATTTACACCTCTCAAAAAACAAAGGTGATCCAATACTGAATGACAAGCAATACAGAAGTATAGTGGGTGCATTACAGTATGTTACTATAACCAGACCAGATATTGCCTATAGTGTTAATAAAGTGGGTCAATTCATGCAAAGACCTCTAGATGAACATTGGAAAGCCGTAAAAAGAATATTGAGATATCTCAAAGGAACTATTAATCAAGGGCTAATTCTACAATCGTGCTCATCACTACACATCACTGGTTATTCAGATTCATACAGGGCAACAGACTGTGATGATAGAAAATCAACCACTGGTTACTGTGTGTTCTTAGGCAACAATTTGATATCATGGTGTGCAAAAAAGCAGCAAACAGTTTCAAGGTTTAGCACTGAAGCGGAGTACCGAAGCATAGCAAGCACTACTGCCGAAATTATGTGGATAAAATCACTTTTAAGTGAATTACATGTCAATTTCAACAACAAAGCCACTATATGGTGTGATAATCAAAGTGCTATATCTCTTACAGTAAATCCAGTTCTACATTCTCGTATGAAACACATAGAACTGGATCTATACTTTGTACGAGAGCAAGTTATCAAAGGAGAATTAAGGGTTAACCACGTACCTTCCACTTACCAGAAGGCCGACATACTAACTAAGCCTTTATCGAGACAGAGCTTTATTCGCTTCAGGCATGAGCTCAACGTTGATGAAACTGATAGTAATCTGAGGTCAAAAACTCAGACTTACATCCCTAAAGCTCCCCAATCAACAACTGGAGCCTACAACAATCGGCAATTTAACATGGCCTCAAAAGCAAGCTCGCCGACACTCACTTTGGACAAAAATTATCATGCTTTAATCCCGAAGACGTAAGATTGAAGTTATCAAAATCTCTAGTCTCACTTGATTTTCTCAGAGCTTTTGCTGCGCATCTGTTGAATCACTCACAAATCTCTCAAGTTCGCCGTAGATCTGGAAAGTCGAATGCTTAATCTTCTCAAATTTTTTCAAGGGAGCGGCAGATCTGTAGAATCGCTCGCAAACCCTAAACCTAATTTGGGTTTGAGGGGGGTGAATAAGCGATACATCAACAGAGACTTGTATTATATTTGTTCAACTGAATATCATATGCGGGTTGTTAGTATGGGCCAACCCGCAGCCTACTTTTATAACATTTGCCTATATAAAGGCGTGTATATTATACAATCATTGTACACTGAGTTTCTGCAATCAATATAACAAATACATCATCTCTTTTACAAACTTTATCTAGTTTGATGTCAGTACTACAAAACACATATGATTGATTGACCAAAGAATATATCAGCGGACAATTATCTTAAAATATAATAAATATGGGACATGAGTTTTGGAGCAATGTATTAATATCATAAATTTTTTGTTATGTTGTCAAGTTAAATAACGTAACTTCAATGCATAGGTTTCATTTGTAATATTTTGTAGATTACCAAGACTTGAGTGCTACTTCACTATCCCACGAGAAGATTATTATGAATGAATTAATCTTATGATAAGAAATATACATCTAGAGATTTATTTTTCTACAATCAACCTTTTTGATTATCATCCATAATTTTCAGGTATGGCCCTACTTTTGCTTTTGTAACAGTTTCCTTACACATAACATTGATAGTCGAAAAGTAATACATTGTTATTCCTTTCGTTAAAGGACCTACTGTAAAAAGCTTTTAGTACATTTTTCCCTTATTATGTTCACACTTGTTAACTGGCGCTCCATATATTTTATTTGGTTAGTTATAATATGAGGTCATTTACGTAGTTACAAGAATCCTTAATTTTTCATGGATGCTTTTTCTGCAGGATGCATCATTAGGAGATCAAGTTCGTTATCATTTATATTCAGTTACTGGAATGGCTGTAAATGGATGGTATAATAGACTTTATACCGTTACCGGGTAGTATTTTTGCTACACTAATTCTTATTGTAATGATACAAATCATGGAACATATAAACTAAAATATTTATTGACAGTTTATGAAGGGTGCATAAGAAAAATATCAGTCTGAGATACAAAAGGTAATTTGATTTCTGCTAGAGTCAACAAAAAAATCAACAAGCAAATGACTGATAACATATGTTACTTTTGCAGCCGGCTTCATCCTTTAGATTGACATAGAAATGAGTATATATTGTTGGGAGTTCTGAAGAGTTGATGGTTATTATGCAGATTTTTATAGTGAGTGTTATCTCAGTTGTATAGAATTATTTGTTTACCTTTTCAATTTTACAACGCTGTAAATGACATGCATTTTGAAAATATAGACTGAAAATTACATTTTTGTCAATACAAAATATTACTCAAATATCCACCAATACTTTCCATGGACACAGACTTTCATCTCTAATTCTCTACTACTAATAATGAGAATTCTATGAATAGGATTCAACGACGTCCTTTTGAATTTCCTAAATTATCCTTTCCTTCTTTTTCCATCTACGTATCTCTCGATAATATCTATGGTTCCCAACACCAGCCGATCCCTATTTCTCCTGTATCTCTTGGTAATATCCATGGTTCCCAACACTAGTCGATCCCTATTTCTCCTATCCCAAGGGAAAAACTTAAATCGATTTCCAATTTCGATTAGCGATTAATTACAACTTAGATAAACAACTAAATTACAATTAGATCTAACACATTATCCCACTTCGACTATTGACTAAGCACGGAGTGATTCAATGCACGTAAAGACTTACACTCAATCGTAATCTATTCATCTGCCATTAAAATTCAATCTCAGGTTATTCGTTGATTTTCATTATTCATATTTTGAGTATTATACTGATTACTTGATTTATGTTTATCTACCGTTGATATTGATTAATAATTTTGTTCATTTCTTATTTTATTTTTGGATTTATATTGATGGATAACTTCTATTATTTTAATTTTTATTGAAACTTCAACCATTCGTCAACTTATAGCGTATAAATTTGAAATGATTGCATTCTAAGGTTTTTTAGCATACTTTTCTGAAAATAGTTGTTAACATACACATAAGTGTGTGTGTTGAAGTTTGCTTTTCAGTGATGAATGCGATTTTGGATTAGTGAAATATTCTTGATAGTCCACCTCTGTCATGAGTTGTTGCCCAAAATAATGTGTGGTAGCTACTTCTCTTATAGAGCAGCAGAATGGATAGTCTTATATTTAGTAGATGTAATCATGTATATATTGTTTGATGATGCTACCTCACTTACTCCAAGTTAATATTCAAGTTTGCCCCCTTGAATTGTTGAGAATAAAGTGAAGTATAAAGGTTGCCCCTTGCATTGTTGCTAATATTGACGTGCTAAACTACTGCCATTATAAAGAAACTTTCCACTTCTTTGCAGTATATTATGATTTTCTTATATTTAATTTTATTACTATATTTAGGATTATAGTGTATGTAAAATCCATTGTCAAATGTTTCAACCAACTTTAAGTTGTAACCAGAAAACCTTCTCGGCTCTTTTGGCCTATTCTATTATGTTACCTTCATTTTCCATTAGTGTATTTGTTTCAATGACAGCTCTTTTTTGACATTTACTGAGAGGTGTATGGGGGCATTGTTCTTGAAACTATTCTCGCCTTGAATCAAGCTTCAACTATGTGCATGATCATTTCTAAATATTATAGTATATTTTTTACATCATGGTTCATACATGTAACTACCTGTTCTTATGAAAAAAGTTATATCCTATTTACAACTTTCTACGAGGTTGATGGTGTAGATGCAACATTGAATACATTATGTTGCTACTGTTGATAAATACATTTGATTGTTGAATTCAAGGTTAGTTATGGTTCATTCAATTTTATTTCCGTATCACACCATTTATTTTTCATAATTTGGTTTGTTACTGATACATTAATAAGTTGTATGCAAAAAAAATTAGGGCATAGAAACTAGAGGGATTTTTTTTGAAATTCTTATGTAATTACGTGATTCAAAATTTTCAAACTCGAATGGTTTTGATGTTTTTTCCACCGCTTTCCATTTACTTCAATGAATTTTTAAGCTTTTATTACTCATTTTATATTTCATAGTTTTTATCTGTTTGTTTAGCTCTTCATTTGCAACATTCTCATTAGATAGTGGCTGGATTATTATGCATGTTTATAGTTCTCCAACTGTACATTGGTAAACAAATTCAATTTTGTGCTCACCCCTTATCTCATTTGTCTACTTTTCATTTTGTCACAACTAAATTCATAAATAAAATGACTAATTTATTTTTATTACTTACTTAGTTACATGTATGAACTAAAGAAAGTAGCGCTTACTTGGATAGTTGACAATTTCTAGATATTTGACAGTTGGAAAAATACTTAGGAAAGTGTTACATTCTGATATCAACAACATGGAGAAATGCTTTGGGGAGGCTTCACTAATGTAATAATTCACAAAAATCAAACCTATGGGACAAGTTTAAGATGCAAAAGGCAAAAGAGATAACATGTTTTAATGATACACTATAGTTTACTAGTCAACATGATGCAATTATACCAATTGAACACATGGATCAAAATAGAAATTGATTGAAGAAATGTAAATTTCTTAGCTATATTGTATATGTTCCATGAATTTAAAGTTATAGAGGAATATGTGTGTGTATTTACCAACGTAGCTAAACTACTATTGCAGTAAGCTTTTGAGTTTGGAGATGGAAAAAAAATGATGAAGATGAAAGCTCTATATATGTAAATTTTCATTTAGTTATTGTGCTAAAAATTTATTATATGAATTTTATTGAGTAAATGCTTCGGAGGCTAAAAGCTTATGTTGATATATGATGTTGGTGTTAATTGCTAACTCCAAATCTACTCAATACATTTTTGAAAATAAATGGAAAGTGCATGGTTCAAATGATTTTACGCCGACATTTCTAGGGAACTAACACATCCACTTCATAATAATATTAACGTTACGATGTTGATAATGTTTGTATGTTTTGGAATTGCAGACTAATTTAAATTTGATCATGTTTAAACTTCATTGCACTTATTACATTGACAATTAAATATTAACAAATAATTATACGTTTACTAAACATTCAAGATGCACCATTCATTTTTTAATCAATTATGCATAACCTGCTAATTTATTATTTAAAAGAATTAGGCTTCCCAAAAATATACGGCTTCCGACCTTTCAAATGATCGCTATAAAAAACCTGAACAACATCATGCAAAATATTAAATTCAGTACTATATCTAAATGAAAATACTAATAAAAGTTGTATTAAAACAAATATCAAACTTCAAACCCATACAACACACGGTACCTACTTCATCAATTGCTTAAATCTACAAAGGAGCAGTAGTAGACACCCAAAAGATGAAAATTAAGGTTGTCTTTATGGTTTATTTTTTACACATTTGCATAAACTATTATCTGTTTTAAATATGACAAGCAACCAATAACTTGAATGTCTAAAGTTGAATTGATTGTTTAGATAATA
Source organism: Allium cepa (assembly GCA_030765085.1). Classification (NCBI taxonomy): domain Eukaryota; kingdom Viridiplantae; phylum Streptophyta; class Magnoliopsida; order Asparagales; family Amaryllidaceae; genus Allium; species Allium cepa. The sequence continues at coordinate 80,694,072 of CM060946.1, forward strand.
AGCAATCACTTATGTTTGGCATTACTAAAAGAAACCTCTCTTAACTGATCCTTCATTTGTGGCCATGTTATAAGTATTGCTTAGCGCAACTAAGAAGTTGATTCATGTTTCCGTCACCTCATTTTCTCCGGTGCAATTCAAATAGAACAAATTTTAAATATCCATTTGAGATGTCATTTTATGACACGATTCAGCTTATCTACATAAGAATTGGTTCATTGTTGCATGGTGCTTATCACTCAGCCGTGACTATATCCTTTTCTTTTATTTAGATACAGACAATTAAATTGTAGTATGTCATTATTTTTTGGTTTTGAATGGTTTAAACAGTTATCATATTTTTTCTTAGGGGTGGAAATATTGTTACATGCTTGACATAGATAAATTCAGTATTTTTTTGAGGGGAAAATCGCTAGCCACTTTATTAGACAACTTTCAAGTGACACATTCTTATTACTACTATAAATGTTACTGTCCTATGTTCATAATAACATGTCCACCTACCAATTGCTTAATATAAGTTAATGTATTTATAATAATGGGTTAAAGGTATAATGAAAACGAGGGGAGTTAGTAAGGATCTAGGATGTAGTTGGATTGAGATACAAAAGAGGGTTCATGTATTTGTAGCTGGTGAAGATTTGAACCTAGATATAAGGAAAATATACATAATGGTTAGGTTTTTGAAAGAACATATGAAAGATGAATGTTATAATCCTGTTTTTAGGGTGCATTCCCCTGGCAATTTAGAGTTAAATGAAGAATCATGCAGTGAAGAGGATACATCAATGCATGAATTTATTGAATTTTAGTTACTTTAGAGAAAGATTTTATTTATTTTGTTAGTTTTGATATAATTCTTATTAATGAAGTTGTTGCTGTAAAAGAATAGGAACTGTACTGTTATGTAATAGACTTTGGCGTGGAGCATTGAAATTTGTGTTTGGGGGTATTAGATATATGATAGGGAATGAATAAAGGTTGCTTTAAGCTTTCATGGTTTCAAAGGTTTTTTGCCCTTATAGGCCCATAATATATACCAATTTCGAATCTCATTAAGTTTGTAATATCAATGGAGCAAATATGCTCAATTCATCACAGATTGAAATGCTCAACCTTGGTATTTAGCAATCTGTAGCAGGACATCATATATGCAAATGCCTTTTTTCATTATTAATGTTAATCTAACTTTGTAATGTTATTATTAAGTTTAAAAGATGGATGGGTCTCATTCCAAAACTCCACCCTAGATAAAATTAGAGTTAAGGGCGTTAACAAACTTGCACTTCACTATTTAAAAGTTTAAATAATTAATTGCTCATGTATCTAGATAATTTTTGCTCATATACCACATTAGCAAAAAGAGCATATGATGTAATGGTACAACTATTATTTCCATTTCAATGGTATAAAATAAACTTAAACAAAAGAATTGAATGATAAAACTATAAATAGTTTAAAGTTATTGGTTCTATGAATGTTCTTTAGTTGTCTCGGTCTTCTCGGTCATTTCTTCAAGTTCAGTTTATGCTGGCAATGATATTGTCAAATCTACTTTCATTGGTGCAATTATAACTTCATGCACATTGTGATTAAATGCAGGCCCCTGCGCGTGCACATATACACATAAAGCATAAGCTAAATTGCATTTCCGTGCTCCTTTAATTACCAATAACGTCTCGATATGAGACTTGCACATCAATGTTCTTGTCACTTGATCTTTATTTCACCATCAAAATACAACTCATCAATCTTTTGTTACAGAACCCAAAGCAACCACCTAGGCTTCACTCGGCAAAAACCAGAAATACACAATTATACAAGAAAAATGGATACAATTAGAAGTCTATAACATGCAAACTGCAGTAGTGAAGAAAAACATATTCAAGCAAGCTGTTGTTTGATTTATCTAGACAATAAAATAGTGCAGAACACGATTCACATACACCTCATCATCAATGCCGACACAATAATAAAACAACCACACTCTCACAACATGAGAAAGAAAACAAGACATTAGAAATCTAACCATCAATCTTGATAGCCTTAACCTCAGGTTTCTTCACTTCCTCCTTGGGGACAGTAACAGCAAGTACACCATTCTCCATGGCTGCCTTCACCTAGTCCATCTTTGCATTTTCAGGCAGTCTGAACCTCCTCAGAAACTTACCACTACTCCTTTCATTCTTATGCCATTTATCCTTCTTCTCCTCTTGTTCCCCGCTCCTCTCTCCACTTATCTACAGTATGTTACCTTCCTCAACCTCCACTTTCACCTCTTCCTTCTTTAATCCTGGCATGTCAGCTTTGAATATGTGCGCTTTGTGGTTTCCTTCCAATCTATACGAGTGTTCACTAGAGCAGATGTTTCCTTACTCAAATCAATGCCGCCATCTTGAATGCCTCTACCAAACGACTAGTCTTAGAATGGATCCCATAGATCCAGGGAGAAGGTTGAAGAAGTTGCTCTTCTGCCAAAATTGAGGGATCAATGCCATTTCTTTAAGGGGAAATCGGTTTGAGCTTATAATTAAGAAACCTGCGAATCTGCTGATTGCTTTAGTTGTTTTGATATTCTGATGAAGAAAGGAGAACAAAAGGTAAATTATATACACAATAAAATGGAGGAGCCTTGAATTCTCTAGAGAAGACATGGACTTCTTTTGGGGGAAAACGAGAAAAGGGAAAGTTTCCTTGAGGGTTCCAGTGTTCGTCTGTATTGTTTTGAAAAGTTCTGACATACTCATTGGGTCTAATATAAAATCCTAAAGTAAAATTTGGGTCTCGGGGTCCGATAGTTAATGAATATGATGGTATTTTAAGAAAATCATGCAAATGATTTTTGCATATACACAATTTTTGTTTTTATTTTCAAAAATTGTGTGAAAAATCGTCTAATATTTCAAAACTCAAAGAAGGACAAACTTAAGGGCTTTTTAACCGTCTAGGACAGTCAAATAAATTTTTATTACCATCAAGGGTTCTCAATTGGAAAATGTTAGTGGTGGTTCTACTTCAGTTTCATCTAATCTTCTTAGTTATTCATCTTCAAGTGGATTTTTGTGTTCAAATGTTGTTGTTCATAGTAAAAGTTACTTGAAGGATATATTGAAGAGAGGTTCAAAATTATCCATTGATGATTTTATTGGTTTTTGTTTTGGAAGAGCCAATGATTTTAGGAAGTTTTAATGGCATATCAAATTCAAAAGAGATATGAATTAGTGTTTTTGAAGAACTGTTCTAGAAGAATTACTGTTATTGCTCTTCCTTACTAATAGGTGTCTATTTAAAGTTCATGCTTCTTGTTATTCTAGCAACTAAATAGATTTTTCATTAGAAGTTTGAATAGTGATCATTCTTGTGGGGCTGGTCTTAGAAATTTGAATAATCCTCATCTTTCTAGTGCATTTGTTAAATCATTGATTATTGATGAGATTCGTGATTGTCCTAGTAAAAAGCCTAAAGATACAATAGATGATTTTAGAAGAGAATTCAATCTTGAGTTGTCTTATTCTTTTGCTTATTGTGGAAAACAACTTGCTTTGATTGAGTTGCATAGTAATGATGCTACATCTTACAATGATTTGAGTTGGTATTTGGAAGCACTGAAGAAGTATAATTCAGGTAGTTGTGCTGATATAGAAGTTGACGCTTGTATTAATCAATTTGAAAGAGTATTTGTTAGGCTTGTTTACTTGGTTTCAAGTACTGTTGACCTATGATATTTTTGGATGCTACTCGTTTAAGGGGACAACCAGGAGTTTTGATGGGTGCTACTGCAAAAAATGGTAATCAGTGTATGTTTTTATTTTAATATGCTTTAATATATAGTATCAGAATTTTGTTATCTATTTTTTAGGAATAAGTTTTTAGTTATCATTTACAGTTGGTAGGTATCAGTTTTTAGTTAATTATAGCAATTATTAGGTATCAGTTTTAATGTTACTTGTTGATTGAATTTTATTTTAATATTCGTTTAAAACTCTTATGCAGGTTTTTTCCCCTTTAGCTATGGGCATAGTTTCTTTAGAAAATGTGGATAATTGGCAATGGTTTTTGAGTCATTTAAAACAAATACTTCAAGAAGATCGTGATTTGGTTTATGTCGGATTGCCATCAATATTTAATTTTAGGGATTCATGAAGTTTTTCCTTTGGCTTTTCACAATTATTGCTATCTTTATATGGAGCAAAATTTACTTTCGGCAGTTAAGGCGAAGAATTCTAATATGTCTATTATTGATTTGTTCAAGATGTATTCTAGAGTATCTAATTTGTATGAATCTGAAAAGGCACATTCTAAATTTTTTGAACTTGGTGGTGTCGTTGCCGTGAATTTCTTGAAGGATAAGTCTTTTGATAAACGGGCTTATTTGTTTTTCCCAAGTAGATGGTATGGTGAATATAGTTCAAATTTTTTCGAAAGTTTAAATAGTTGAATTTTAGATGGACGGGCCTTGCTTATTACTATATGCTTAGATGGAATTCAAATTAAGGTTATGGAACAAATGGCTAATAGGAGAAACGAGTGTTGATTATGGAATACTGCTCTTTATCCTTCTATGGAATCTCCTTTAAGTGAATTGATTGAAGAAGGATTTGGATGGGATGTATACAGGTCTTCAGAGTTTGTTTTTGAACTGAAATTGCCAAAATCTCATCATGTTGATCTTAAAGAGCGGAATTGTAGTTGCAATCAATGGAAAGTTACAGGATTTCCTTGTGCTCGTGCTATTAAGTGCATGAAAAAAAATTAGGTTGTCCGTTTATGATTTTATTGAGTATTATTTTACCGTTGATGCTTATCATTGTTCCTATGCTAATTCCATTAATCCTATTTCTAATTTTGATAAGCCAATTGTTGATGCGAGTGTTGAAGATGTTATTAAGCCACCAAAGGAGTGAAGACGTACCGACAGACCTTCTATAAAGCAGAAAGAAGGATTTGCATATTTTTAAAATAAACAAAATAGATGTGGTATATGCAAGCAATATGGTCACAATAAGCGTAATTGTCAAGCCTTTAAGAATATATAATTTGACTGTCAAGCTTGTAAGAAGATATTCTCAGTTTTATGTATTTTTTGGCAATTTTATGTCTGTGAACATTTTTATATCATTGTATTTATTTATTGTATAATATATGTGACAATGACTTGATATTTTTACTAGAACTTTGTTATATGACATCATTTTTAGTTAGTATTGTTTTTTTTTTGTAATATGCATGTTGTGTGGGTAGTAATTTGCTATAGTTTTTATATGCTGTTCGGTTTATTTATTTTTATTAAATGTTCATTATCATTTTTTGGTTTTATTAGTTTCTGTTTCAGGTATGTAAAATATGTGGTATCAATGGTTGTATGCTATTAGTATTAATTGTAGATATCATAGATTATAGTTTTGGGTTTTCTGTATTTTTAATCCATTTCAGGTATAAATGGCTATGGCGTCATTCTTTGTATACTATTTGTATCATTTGTACATGATGGTTTCTTCCTACTTTTGAAATGACTATGAGTATTTATTTGCTGAGTTCTGAAGTGTAAAACTTTATAAAGGAATATAACCATAAAAGTTAATATATATATATATATATATATATATATATATATATATATATATATATATATATATAAGGACTAGTGTGTTATGGTGTACAGTTGTCAACTCTGTATATGATGTAGAAGTGTAAATTGCAGTTTGGTATATTGTTGTTGTCAGATTATTTCAAACAGCAACATGGTATCAGTTTTGTATATATGTTGGTGTTGGTTTTGCTATAATTTGTGGTGAAAATAATGTATAAAATGAACAAACATGAATTTTAGTCAAATAGTTACTACATACGAGTTTGTATTAATTTCGTACCTCTTTTGATACGCATGACAATTAGCTAGATAATTAAATTTATAAAGCATCATATTCACTACAAGAAAATTGCTAATTAATTGCATTTCGAAACAGCGTTTGAAAGCACGATGCAGTCTTAGTCTGCTAGCAAGCAATAGTAAAAAATGTAAACACTGTATGCCAAAATTTATATGGCGGGCTTCCAATAGATTTTCCCTCAGGTTCTTCTTCTTCCCCAAGAAAATATCGAAAACCATACAAGATGAATCAACTCATCGCTCTCAAGATGACGCAACTTGAAATAGATAAAGAAGGAATTCCTCCCGCTGCTCTTCGCGAGATCTGTCGTCTTCAATTGTTATTTGTCAGGTAATAATTTAAGTTTTTATCTTCATATCCCCATTTTGGGTCAACCGATTCATGGTTTGTTAGTAGATTCGGCCTCCAAAACAATTATTTGAAGAAAAAAAATTAATCTGATAGAACTAATTGCTATTTACCATTACTAAATAAAACCATTACTCTAATCTCTGTCCAAACAAAATAATTCTTAAGTTAGAAAATTAAATAAAGCAATGACAGTTTGAGCTTAGAAAATGTGATTTTTTCCTTTGGGTTTCGTTGCTTTGTGCAGTAGTTTTCAGCTCTAATTATGTTAGTATGTAAGTAGATTTTTTTTTTCAATCTGTCACTTACACTGGAAGTAATGAAAGAACTGTCGGGTCCGATGATAAGGATTGATTCTATCGATTCATTTTTTGGGTTCATTATATATGTTTCTGTCATTTGTATTTGGCTAATTGCTTGGTGAATTGGGCACTTTAATTATTCTGTCATTTGTATTCATTTATCATTTTAGTTCGTTCAACTTGTTTTGTTCAACTTGTTTTGGGCCATAGTATATAATTGAACTATTTCAGTTCTCTGTTCATCTAGGCTTAGCTCTTTGTTTATCAGTTCATGTAAGTTGTATGCTGGCAAAGTGAGTGCAAAACTTCTATATTTTTGCCTCTTGTTATATTTTGATTCTTGGTAGACGAACCTCATTACTAAATCAATTGACACACAAACAAGTTGATAATTTATTTTTTAAAATGCAGAGTAATGTTTAAATATTTCTTGCTGCTTTTTCCATGATTGAACATTTAAACATCAAATATTTCTTGCTGCTTTTTCCATGATTGAACATTTAAACATCATACATGGTTAAAAATGTCTAAATTAACGCTATAATTAAAAAAAATTGGTATAAAATAATTTACAAAGTTTGATCGAGGGAATACATGAATAAATTATTTGATGGTTAAATTCATATAACATGAAAACAGAAATGTGAGAAATTACTGGATTTTACCTCTTAATGTCCTTAGATCCCCGAAAAGCAATTCTCATTTCCTTGTTTTTTTTTCACCACTTTTAATTGAAAACTTAAACATAATGACTTGTCAAACTTGAGAATAATAAAGTTTATGTAAGCGTTGATTGGCTGTTGATGAATTGGTTATCAAAGATAGGAGTTTAAAAATTAATGAAAATTTTGACTTTGTAGATTGTTGAACTTATTGGTCGGAAATGTTTGGCTAACTTGTTTATGTAATTTTTACTGATAGAAAAGGAAATTAATTAATAAGTTAAATTATAAGTTGAATAAAAGCAGGTTGAGGTCAAAAGGTGACTCATTTTTTTCTTTTACATGAACATGGGATATCGCTGTCAGTATATATGTACAAATTACATATGCTGGAGATAACACGGTGAATAGGATTATGCGCTTGTTATTAGAATAGTTACTTCAAAAAAGAAAATGGATGCTGGCTTTAATAATTTATATTCAAGCACTATTTTGTCATTTTGATCTTAGACAATGATGAATATGTTCATCTTAAACAATTCCCTTAGACAATGTTGAATCTGTTCGTCTTAGACAATGTTGGATGATTGAATGATAGAATTGGCTGAGTGTACCGTCTGAATGATTAAGCTGAATGAGCAGGCTAATTGATGATGTAAAGTGCATGATGACTTGCACAGAAATATATGTGAACCATTGAAGTTGAATATGAAGCTGGCTGGAATTGCTGAAGGCAGGACCTAATACACTAGTTGAAGCTTAAATAAAGTGGTGAAGTAGGATTAACTTGAGTTTGGTACATTAACTTAAAGCTGGAACTAAGAGGTTACAGAAGCAAAGTAGAACTGATGAACACCATCGATAGGTGTCTCAGTTCCGACAACTCCAGGAAATTTTGTATAAGATCTAAATTTGCCTTATGCGATAAATAAACATCAACAGCTTCAGAACAAATAACATAACACCATTTTGTAGTCTCGAGCGTTAGGTATGATTTGATCCCATGTGCTTTCAGTTTTGAAGAATTCTTCTTTCCAAGTATTTTCTTACCACTTTAAATTTATAAATTAGAACCTTAAACCAATTGCTGATGTTACTGCTTGTCATTAGGTGCAAACAGCTATTCAAGACAATAGCTCAAGAAAATCATCCTTTTAGAAGGGTGTTGAAGCATCTATTATCTATGTTCGCTGTAAGGCGGCAGCTAGTGATGTATGTATTATAGCTTTATTGACATTCTTCTATGCTTTAATTCGAGTACAATAGCTATTTTAATTATAGTTTATGTCACTGGTCACTATCATCATCAGTCATCACAACCATCGGCACTATAATTTATTTGTAAATGAGTGATTTCATAACTTGAATTTTGAAAGATCTAATTATATGAATAAAAAACAAACTACTGTTGCACAATTCTTGAAAAAAACGAAACAGAAATGAATTGCAATATGCAGATCAAACCTATTCTAGAAGAAATTGAAAGTAGATTTACAAGGAAAGAGTATTTACAGATTCTTTCAGAATGCCACAAGTTGTACTGTGAATAGAGATTGTCATTGGTGAGTTTCTGACATTCCATACCAATTATACCAATAGTGTACCTTTTTTAATACTATCCTAATCTTGGTCAGATAAAAAGTATACCGCAACATCGTATCTTTGAGTTCCCAAAGAAGGAGGCATTTCCAGGATTGATTCGGTCGAGATGTGCATATTTGATGCAGGTGGTTTTTTTAACATGTATTCAGACTAGCTTACAACCTTCAATTCTTTCTTTCCAACCATCATAGTCAATTGAGATAGAAAAACAAAATATGTGTATTACTTATGAATCTTTACTTAGATAGTTTATTATGTAGACTCCAATATTACATTCAACTGACACCTACTATGTGCCAAATTCTTGCTCTGGCTAGAATTATTCAATTAATTTAATTTTGTCTTAATAACCGATCATTCCCACAAACTGAACGAATGAGCAATTTTCTTCTTCACTTATCTCCATGGTTGATTAAAAATAGCTATATCAATCATGATTAACATGATTTTTTGTTTAAGTAAAAGTAGACCAATTTTTAAAATACATAGTTTAACAAGATTTAGGTGCTGACTAAAAGTGCTAAGCTACAGCGTAGTCCTAATCTTTTCCATGCTCAAGTTCTTGATTTGTTGATATTGTAATCATTATCTGGTTTGTCAGCTTGAGCATCAACTCTTTGATCATTTTTCCCAATCTTCATCAAAGGAAGCTTCCAGTTTTTCTCCTTTGATAGATCCTTTGTAAGTGATGGTCTGTCCCGGTTATACCTCATTTCTGTATGGGCTTTGATGATCGTTTTTTTGCTCATATTATGCTCATACATGCAGGTGCAATTATTTGTATGATACGTTACGACCTAAACTGATACATGAAGGAAAAACTTGATGCTCTCTGTGAGCTTGCTGATATTCTGAAAATTGAAGTCCTAGATGAACAACTTAGCAGATATAGTGACCCACTTGCAGGATTAAGTCCCACCCTACAAAGAAAATTAGCAGATATTCACGAGAGATGACATTTTGTGCCCGAACATACATTCGTGATCAGGTATCGATCGTGAAAGTAGGTCATTTATTTTATACCCATCCATTTCTTTATTATCTGTTTACTACCTTTTAGGTTCTACATTAATAACATCCATAATATTTTCCTAACACATGTGCCTTAATAATTTAAGAAAATGTCACATTGTTCCATTATTTAGACTAATAACCGAGGCTTAGAATTTGGTTTCAACTTCGTTCTTGGTTCTTCAAAATATGAACACCAAACTGCCATGATGCTCATATATTTTTAGACTAAAAGAACAGTTCAACAATTATTCAAAAGGTGAAACTGAAAACATCTTGATTGTTTTGGATCGGCATCTGTCAGAATCTATGGCCGAGTTTTGGAGGTACCTGCAGGCGCAGAAACCTCAAACCTTAGTAACATCTGAGTTTGCTATATTTGTCATGGAAAAGTTGTAGTTTACCTTTGTTATTTGAAACATGTCAACAAGAAGTTGTCTGATAACAATTTTAATTGCTAGACGATGCCTGACTGGATCTATTAATATCTGATATTCAGTGACTACGCAAAATAGATTTTAATCCATGTATATAAATCCTACAATAATGTAATGTCAAGGTATGCTCATAAGTGAGAACATATCAAACTATAATGTCTATAATTGCAACAATTATATCCTGAAACAAGTATATAATTTTTTTGGACAATATCTTCTTCTTTCTATATGCTACTTGGATTTTTCATATAAAATATTACTATTGATGAATTTAATGAAACCAATCATTGAAATTTATTATCCGCTATTTTATTATGAATTACAATTACAATATAAATGTATGATTTGGGACAGTGGCAGTGCATAGGACTTCAGTTATGTTTCAACTAATGATATGTAAATGACTCTACAAATAAAACTCTGTAGTTTTAAAGGCACAGGTACAAAATTAGTATTTTACCATAGCAGGAAAAGGTTTTCATTTATATATCTTGTGTACACATGCTAAGTTGCTCAAGCAGAAAAAGATTTTCATTTATAAACATTATGCCTTGTATGCTAAGAAGAACTGTTGGCGGTTAAGTGCTGATAATTAAGTATAAACCGATTACTTTACGACTGATATCCAACCAAGGCTTAGTTCTACAGCAATCATTTCACTGGGCTGTGAAATCATGGCCGCATCTGTGTAGTTATCCCTTTCTTTGAAAACTTAACTGGGAAAACTGATTTTACAAATGCACATAGGCATGTTAATGCAGTATGATTATTACAGTTTTGACTTATTAGTTAAGCTAGCAGATATAAATATGCATTCTTTTATAGGTCGAGTGCTTATTAATAAAGATTTATTAGTTTATAAATAACTATAAATAATATTGTCTTGGTATTTATCCTTATCATGAGTGTTATATACCTCATAGTTAAAGTCATTCAAACTTCATGATTGATGAAGACTCAATCATCAATCAAGTGTAGATACTGCCAAACAAAATAAATTATCATCACAGTTTGGATGATATAATGTCTATAACTATTTTGAACATGATTCAAAATGGCTTTACATACATTGTCAATGTACATCATGTAGAATCTAGATTTTTTTTGGTGATAAGGTCAATCATCTGATAGCTGTTATATAAGATATATGTATTTTGAGAATTATGGTATGGTTGGATTTTTTTTTAAAAAAAACAACAACCAATTATAATCTATACATGTAGTGTGAAAAGGATATGAATTGGATTTTACGAAGAAAATTAGACACAAATTATATTTGGTCAGGATACGAGTTCAGCCATGCTGCACACAAAATGAATTAGATCTCAAATAAAATAATAATTCAAATTTAAATATGTTATATGTATTATTATTTAATTATTTTTGGAAATTAGTGTGAACTTATTCACGGTTCATTAAATAGCATTGATAGGTAGTAACATTATAATTTGGATTATTAGTGTAGTATAATGTCCTTCCATGTTACCGAACACATCCTTTAATATCATATGTTTTTTCCTAGAGTACTTCCATTTATTTAATATAAGTATAGCTTAAACAACCCAAACCATTTTTATTCAATTAAAATTGTAATGTAGGATAAAGTCTGTATAGAGATCAGGATATGTTAGTTGTATACTGCATAGCCTAGCTGCCTAGTCGGATTTGAACTTACGCATTTATGGTGCATCAACATCAACCAATCTTAACATAATACTTAATTTTCCAATTGTTGCCGACAAATTAATCTTAGCCTGCACATAAGATATTAAATATCTAAATAGGTAACAATGATGTCTTCCATATCAGTTATGTTGAGGATACTACACGACCTCACTAGAACCACTGGCCTACATAGTTGAGATATTTGTAAGAAATTCGACTAACGAGTTGGTAAAATATGCGTTTTAAGCTTACCATATGTGAAACTTTATTAATTACTCCCTTTACTTTGCTATATAGGTACTTAACACATTCCTTTACTATATGGAAGATAAGTTCCCTCTACATGTATAGGTACATAAAACATTCCTTTTACTTTATTAGATTTGTACCTTAATTATTCCCTTTACTTTGTTATATAGGTACATAAAACATTCCTTTACTCGGGATAGAGTTTCAGGTATTCGTCCATCTTCTTGAAAAATGAGACTGGTGTCTCATAATAATAGTACTTGTATTGCTTTTTGATATATCTTGGTTTTTCTTCCTTTTGAAGTGTTTTAGAATTTGGGTAATGCATTTTGAATGTGTTTTTCTCTATCTCAGAACAAAGAGATGATTCACTTGCTGATTAAATCTCCTCTATATCTTGTGAAATATACTTATTCAACTACGAAATAACCGTGTTTTCATGTTTGAACTTGTAGAAACGAACTCTAGAAATGATAGCTTAAATTAATGTCTATTTCATACTATTTATAATCAAATTCGATATAGTTTCACACTGTTTCTGACTAAATTTCACACTGTTTCACTATTTCAGAACCAAGAGATGAAGATATGAGTTGAACAAAATATATTATCAAAATAATCAAACAAAGTAAAGCCCCTGTCTTTGCATTCAGGAATGAAGCCGAAGTAGCTCGAGTGTGGTTGCCAAATAATCCCACCAGAGAATCAAAGGTAGACAGTTGAAGCTTTTGGAATTGAAAGATATGCCGGCGAGGAAAATATATGCAAGTATTTTTTTTAATATAATAATGTGTATAAGAGGGTTAGTAGTTTGTAAAACTTATGTTGCTAAAATTATGGAAACAGTCATTTTGTAAGTGAAAGGTTGTAATATACATGCATTGTAAACAAAAAAGCACCGTGTTTGGATTTACAAAAAGAATGAATGAAACATAAGTTCCCACTTGCAACATAGATTCATCATGGTACTAGTAGTCTAATTTAATCTAGTATTCCTATGTAAACAATGCTGTTAAAAGGCTGTTAACACATTCCATTGCTTTTTCTAAACGTCGTTGGTACATGCTTTGTATACAATTTAACGGCGTTTTTAAAATACTGTTAAAACATTACATGGTGTTTTTTAAACGCCGTTGAATGTTTAACAGCGTTTTAAAAACGCCATTAAATTGTATCGTAAAACATAAAGCACGATTTATGCAATAGGTAAACGCTGTAAATAAATATCATAACAATGAAAAAACGCTATAAAATCTTATCTTAGCACGAAACAAACGCTGTTAAATGATTTCATGGCACCAGAGAAACGCTGTAAAAAAAGACATTTAACAGCGTTTATTCCGTGTCATTGTATATCTCTGACATATAACCCCATGTCGATATACAACGTATGTAAAAACGCTGTTAATAGCTTTTATAGCATTTTTGAAATGCTGTTAAAGGTCCTATTTGTTGTAGTGATTATATCAAATAACTGCTGGGTACCATTTTTCATAAATGTAGATTTCAGTTTTACTATATATAATGTTAAGAACAATTTATTAAGTCTTGTAGTTTGAATTTTAATCATACAAGTACTAAGTATGACTGTAGCGTTATTTTCTATTTTGCTTTTGTTATATATTACAGTACAGTCAATTTAATTCGTAGGGGTTAATGACATATGTAACAACTAATGGGTTTCATTTTACATGAATATAGGTATCGGTTTTGCTGTAGATAACATTTGAAATAAGGAATTGATAAAATAATCAAGTATAAATTTCAATCATGCATGTAGGTGAAAAAATAGTAACAGTATCAGTTTCCCTTTGTAAGTAAAAATATATGTAATATCATAACATAACATTAAGGGTGACATAAGTTAAACAATAATACTTTTTGCAATATTTGACAGAAGTACGTATTGTTTACAACAAATTGACATAAAACCAACAAGCGTTTGCATCAACATTCCAAAATAAATATCTACTATCTAGTACTTTTAACACATTATTTCAAATGTATATTAGGGCAAACGAACATAACACCAGATTTTGCAAACAAATTCAGTTTTTTTGTTTTCTTTGTTCTTTTAGGCTTGACATGTACTTGGACAGACTCCGGCAGTGCTCGTCATATGTCAGTATTGCATGCACAATCTTCGCTCTTGTTGACAATATTTGCTCCTTTTCAATTTTGATTGGTATTTAGCTTTTCTTGAGCGAATTGATGAATATCATTACATATATTCCACAGTCAAGCCTGTTTGAACCAAAATATATTGTTAGTATCAGTTTACATCAATTGTATTATCAGGTATATAATTGATACAAAACATTGAATTTCATAGATAATGGTACAAGCATATAGTATGCTTTGAATTAAAATATTTAACATGTTTACTAGCACACTTAGTATTAGTTTCTGTACGAGTTTTTGTTTTTGTAGTTATCATTTTAAAATTTTTTGGGTAAATTTTTTTATTTTATTTTTGATTATTTAGGTATCAGTTTTGTTTCTGTAGGTATCATTTTTGTTTCTATAGGTATCAATTTTTCTCCTGTAGGTATCAGTTTTGTTCCTACAAGTATCTGTTTATTTTTGAACTAAATGTTTATTAAATTGAAAGATAATATTTTTCATATGGATTAAACTCAGTTAAATATAAAAGGCATACAAAGATGTATAAAAGTATGCATGAAATATTATAATGAAAAAAGACAAATAGTTTGAATAATGGGCAACTGTCAATTGATTACTACTAGTTTCAACTGTAGTGTTAATTTTGTTCTCAGTAGATATCATTTTAATCAAAAAAACTTAGGTGTCTTCTCCTTGCAGTGCACACTTGATTTGATGTATATCGTCTGGTTTCACCTCCATGTCTTGTATGTTATTCTTTTTCCAGACGTCTTTAAGCATTTCTTCTATTTCTTGTCTCTATTAAAGACAAAATGATAAAAGGTTAGGTTATATTCACCTTTTTAACTGTATGAAGTAATTTTTTTAAGAAACAAAAATCTGATACCAATTTGATAGCTTCTTTTAAACTGGAATTGTTTCTTTCATTGGATCTTCTAGGACGTCTAGAATCAACATGACACCATTGCATTGTTGGGTATGTTAAAGTGACTAATGTCCAGTGTTTTTCATAATGCAAAGGAAAATACATACTTTCTGCAAATTTGTCTTGTACAATTGATCTAGCATAAGCAGGACCGGACTTTTTTTAACACCCTTTACATTACAAACAATTCCTTTCCGTTGAATATGAAAATAAGTTACGATTTAATAAATGAAGCAATTTTTATGTACTTGCATATAAATGTTTTATTTACCATCATTGTAGCAACTGTAACGACTAACCTTTTTGGACAGTTTAAATCGACGATAAATCACACACGTCAGACTCAAACCATTCAAAAGGGAGGATTAATATAGGGTAAATAAGAAAAGTAGAGAAAGAAATAAAACAAACACAAAATCTAACAGCGGAATGATGAAATATGATAATCAAATAATAGTTCATGAAGCTGTTTTACAAATACATTTGATTATTCTTTTACAACACAAAATCAGAGTTACTTATAACAGGAATAAATAAATAAATGTAGCGGAACAACATGATGCAGTGGAATACGTATAATAAATAAAAATAGCATGCAAATCTCCATTTTCGTCCTCCAGAAAAGCTGTCTTCGATATACTGAAAAGCTCAGACTGAACCGAGCGAATTGAAATGACAACACACTTGAGTCAGAATTAAAAGATCTTATGTAAGTTAAATCAACAGTAAATAAATATGAGTATAACGACGTCAGAGATGTTTACGGGATTTGACATCTTCTATCCAGTGTCAAACGTGAGTGCAATAACTTAAGATATGTTCGGGATTTCTATCTCCTAAAGATCCGTTAAAGTATCTACATACATAGTACAATATGCTATTATAATAATGTCTACAGTAAGTAAAGTATTAAAATAGCGTTAAGGCATTACCCATATCTCCCTTAACACATTTTATATATTTCCATAGTCTATACAGTACTGTAAGCTCCTCCGTGAGGGTTACTAAGAGGGCACTCCATAGGTATGATACAAACCAAACTCGTAGAAGCCACGATAGGACATGTGAACATGGCACTCGAGGCAATGCCAGGGTAGGATTTTACTAATTGCACTCCCGGACTGGTGGTAACGCATAGTAGCTACTACCGCCTACCTCAAACACACTCCCATCATCAAATCAAAGGGTGGCCACCAAACCAATCACAAAGTCAAAATATAGTGTTGAAGAAATGTGCCCGATAGGATGAATGACCTCACTTGGCTCGGTATAGCTCCTGTTTTAGTCACATCTAAGCTGACTTATGGGAGTTACAGTCATGTAAATACCGCATATGAAATCGTTCGCCAAACCACCCAACTTCATTTCTTGAATCTTCACCACGTACACAGTTGTTAAAGTGGATTTCGGTATTGGCAGAGAGTATGACAATATCCGACCACGGTCTCTTTAACAACCAAACGCTTATTTCACATCGGATGGTTCTTTTACATATCAAAAGTCAATACATAACTAATATCAAAATATCATATTCGATTTCAAACCATATTACTTTCGAAAATATTTCACATTTAAAATCATATCACTTTCGAATTCATATTCCAAAAATATGTCATTTAAATCCCTACTTATGTTATAACATCATTTAATCATATTCTACTTAAAATCAAGGATTTAAATATAAAGCTTCCTCTTTAAAAAACCTGAAATTCAGAAATTTGTTTAGATAGTTTAAAATAGTTTAAGATAGTTTAAAATAGATTAAAACGGATTACTATTGTTTAAAATAGATTAAAATAGATTAATATAGTTTAAAATTGATTAAAATGGATTAATAGTTTAAAATAGACTATTTTAATCTAGTTTAAAATAGATTAAAATAGATAAATATAGTTTAAAATAGATTAAAATGGATTAATATAGTTTAAAACAGATTAAAATAGATAAATATAGTTTAAAATAGATTAAAATTGTTTAGTATAGTTTAACATGGATTAATATAGTTTAAATAGGTTAATATAAAGTAAAATAGATTAAAATAGTTTAATATGGTTTAAAATAGATTAAAATAGGTTAAAATACTTTAAATAAATTTAAAATAGATTAGAATACTTAGAATTTTGATTTTAACCAATTTACGGCTCCAACCTTCAAACTTGGATTTCAAAGTAATTCAATTTATATAAATCAATTTACTTCAAAATATCATTTAATCCAATTCAATATTTAAGGTTTTAAAATCATTTAATTTAACCAAATCCGGTGTCCGTAAATAATTTTCTACCTTATGGTCAAGTGATACAGATATTTATTATTTCAGTCCGCAATTAATTTAAATTTTACGGGTACATATCATTTCAACCCGCAATCCCGAATAAATTTCAAAATGCATAAAATCGCTCGGGTATATCATTTCTACCCATAATGATTTTTCCCTTATCTATAAATCGTTCGTGTATATATCATTTCAACCCATAAGGAACTTTCAGTGTTATAACAATATAAAAATATAACATCCAATCATCCAATATCAACAATCACACATCCATCACAATCACCATTCAAATCAACCAACAAATAACAATAATTGACTGATGTTCAATAACAAGTACTTGATTGACAATTAAAAATTCAACATTAATTTAAATGATGATTAAATGCAATAAAAGTCATATTTAACTAGGATGACAATTTAAACATACCAAACATCAACCAATCAATTTTTAATCACATCACAAATTTAATTTAACTAACATAAGATAATCTTATAGTTGTGAGTGGGTTAAAACACTCGCCTTTGATTTCAAATTGATTTAAAATCCAATTAAAGGCCCAAATTTGAACAGTCTCAAAATTCATCCAAACTAGTTCCATAAGTTCCAGAATTTAGGTATGATCGCAATGGAGAAAACCGAGCGTAAATCCGAACTCGTATGCAAAAGATACCGATATAAGAAGTTATACAATTTAAATTAAAATAAAATATAGGAACCAATAGGAATTCACCACGTCACCTCACTATCAACAGCGAAACCCTAGCTTGAGACAAAAGCATGCATGTGACCCTCAACTTCAGCCGCCATGTTGATCCGCCACCCGCCACCGCTACGAACGCCTGCACCCAGATCGAACGACGCCGCTGACCTCCTCATCCAAGGCCGCATCACTGGGCCATGCGCAACGCTTCACCTCCATCAGAAACGCCTCCGACCGAGCCCCCCTCACAAGACCCAAAACACCCAGGTCCAGTAAACTTCAACGCCTCAAAAACGATCCAACCATATGAATCTGCTCCACTCATCGTCCTCTACGCTGCAGTACCACCCGATCGTCTAGCGGTCGACGATCCACCGTTGGATCGTGAAAATCCCAATATGGACGGCTGAGGTTCATCTTCGATTTTTGGACAAACGGTGCTTCGATTTGATAAATGAATTGCAAATCTGGGTTACGCTCGTCGAGAGCTTCGAATCATTATATAATTTGATGTGGTTTAGAGGAGTTTGATTTTAAAATTGGTTTGGAGATTGATTGTAGCATTTGAAATTGGAATTTGTTTCTGCCATTGAAAAAAGGAGCAGGCAGAAGTTGATATACATATAGGAATAATAATAGAAAGACTGCAGAACAATTTATATCATCCAAGCCCGATAAGAAAATAAACACATATCAAATCAGTACGAACGACAATAATGATCTAAGAAAGCCCGTTCTGCCACCGAAACGAAAGTGGGTCATCCCGTATATCAAAATAGATGTTTTTGATATTTTTAAACTCAATAGAATAGGTTTCAAATCCTAATTACATCGTATGAAGAAGCTACCTTTAAAATCAGCTTATTTCAAATTGATTTCTACGCGTTTCAAGTTCGTACGATCAAACGACAAGTCCGACCGCTACGAAACTTGAAATCTTAAAATAATTCACAGTTACGGATCCGAAGAAAATAATTTCGTCGAAATTCGAGAAAGTGACCAAGATGGCTATTTTCCCATTAATAAAATATATTATTATTAAATTAATTAAATCGACTTTAAATTTCCAATTTAATAACTAACAAATTTTGTCATTTTTAATTACTTAGACATTTGCAATAATTTAAAGCAAATTTACGTATCAATCCAGTGTTAAATATTACACTAATTACAGTGTTCAATTTCAACTGTAATTAAATCCAATGAATTATAATTTAATTTCAATAAATTGATTAAATTTGATTTCAATATTTTAAATCCATCAATCATTACTCTATGGGCATAGTTAACGTTGTTTTACACCTTATTACATTAATATTCTCCAATTTCATCTTAATTTCTATTAACGTGATATTTAATTACATTTAATTGCAATTGATTTCCTATTTAATTTAACGGACCAAATAAATAGGTAACATATAATAATTGTCACCATTAACTTTTAATCACATTTATAAGTTTATTATTTACAAACAAATGTTGTAACAACTTACACAATACTAAGTCTACCCAATTACAATTTATTACACAATATTTCATTAATTAGTTCAACATTTAAATGATCAATTACTCTTTTAATACAATTATCAATTAATACACACATTATTACAATAAATTTACAATCTATAACCAATTATAACTTTTTAATCATTTCTAGTAATTGGAATTACATTTAAAGTAGTTTTCAGTTACCTTAAATTAATACTATTACATTTCATTCTAGCTATATTCTTATAATTAAATCTCTAATTTTTATTTCTTCCAACTTTAAATCACAAAACCTTATTAAATTAACTATTTTTAATTATCCAAAATTACGGGTCATTACACTCTCCACCACTCAAAATTTTTCGTTCTCGAAAAGGGAAAAAGAAGAAATTAAGGAATTAGTATTCATTTATAAACAACTAATTTACATAATTAAATAATTTAAATAAAATATATCAAATTTATATACAATTAATTCCTTTCATATTCAAGTTAATAAAAGTTTGAAACTATCTTTACTTTCATAAAAATTTCCAAGTCAAAAATTCACGAAAAATTTCGGTTGAGTCTCCTTTGTACGAAGAGGTCTGGGAGAAATAATACTATTAATAATAAAAATATAATATCGCTAGAAAATCGTAGTAAAAAACGTACCTATTTGTCAGGAAAACAACACTTATTTATGAAAGCAAAAGCAGTAGCAATTTCTTTCATAACTTGTATTTCACTTATATAATCCAAAGAGGTTAATAATTATATAAAAGAGGAATATTTATGTTGTTTCAACTAATAACAACAAAACAATCACAACATAACAATAATCATTTTGCAACAAAACATACAACCATCACATGAAATCAAAGAAATCACTTATCCATCCACAGAAACCAAAATAAATGGTTTGTTCAGGTTTAGAAACTTTAAATCGTGTAAAAAGATAAACAAACTACTAAGTATACCATACACTCAATAGTCTTAGATAAAACTTAATAGATTATTTATACATTTTAAACAATTTGAAGTATCACCTCCCCAACATCCCATAAGCCAACACAAACAATAAATTTCAAATATTATTAAGTTTTATTTTTATTCTTATTACTCTTCTTTCACATTATTTACTGTTCATCTTTCATTTTTTCATACAATGCTTGTTTAATTTCTTTACATTTCTCACATACAAAATTTATTTTCCATTCATTTATAATGAAATTTCCATTAATTTACATTCGCTTACTTATATAAGTTCTTTCATTCAATTATTTAAAATAATTAATGAATTCCTTATTTAAGTATTACCTACTTTTCATTACTTATCATTCATTTGCTTACATATGTTATTTCCATTCACTTACTTAAAATGATCAATGAATTCATTATTTAAGTATTACATTCATTTTATTTCAGTTTACTTCATATTTACTATTTACTTTGATTTCCTTTTAACATCAATATTTATTTGTGAAGCAACTCATACTTAGATTTTTCTTTTTCACTTTTATTTCCTCCACATATAGTATTCACTTTTACCATTTACTTTAATTATAATTAACTTAAGTTTATAATCAATTACTTACAGTACTCACTTTTCTATTACATTTAATTAATAGCACTTCAACTATAAACTTAAGTTTATAACAATTATAATATTGGAATTCTTTTACCGAAGGAATTCCATTGAACACTTTCATTTTATAAGTTTACTTGTATAATATCCTATTACATATTCTTATTACATTTCAATTTTGAATATTTGGTAAGTTATATATATATATATATATATATATGTCTTTTAGAATGTAATTAAATATTACACAAATTTATCTTATTCATTTAGTAAATAAAATGTTCAATAACTATCATTTCTCATTTTTCATATCCCTTTGATTTATAGTTTCAAAATTTCAATTTCTTATATTTTCATTAATCACTTAGCATCTAGTTTCTAATTACACATATTAAAAGCTTTCAATTGTTAACATAGTCAAGGTTTCATTTCATTATAATAATTGAAATTTCCAATTTGCAAAAAAATTTAAGAATTAAATGCCAGGTTCCTTTTCAATCATTTTAAAATAATATGTATATAATCGTATCTTTTATATATCAAATCATACTTGAAAATTAAAAATTAATAGTTATTTATCAAAACAAATGTGCAGTGAACTGCTACAGCGGTCTTCCCACTTTGAAACTCGAAAATGAACGTCGATGATGCGTGCACTCATCACCGAAACTATTTTCCAGCGACAGAAAGGGGAGTACTTTCCTTCTAAAATTCCTTTTTAAAACTCTTTTCTTTCAAATCACATTGAAAATATTTCTATCCGAAAATACTTCCAAATAATACTAATATTATATTCCAAATTAATTCGAAAGAAATTTTTCAAAACCCCGGAACTTAAGTTCTAAAATTTTTAGTTTACATTTACTTTATTTGTAAATCCTTTTTCTCCCTAAATGTTTATAAATTTTCACTTCCTAACAAATAACATATTACACCCAATTATATACATTTATAAAGGTTAATCTTTTATATACAAAATATAACACTAGGTAAAATTATTTCATTTACCCATATTTTAAAATAATATTGTGCCAGTCTGCCCTATTAAGTGTTTAGAAATCCCTATCAATGCCATAGCATCCTATGTACCGACTGGAATTTATAAATACTAAACAGAGCAAATTAACATAATATAAAACCTTTTATAGCACTAACATATACACTCTCTCTCATATACACTCAACGACTCATTCTAGGGTATCACTACCCTATTTCTAATGAGTCAGACCCTACAAAGCTATGGTTATTGCTAAACCTAGCTCTGATACCAAATGTAACGACTCAAATTTTTGGATAGTTTAAATCGACGATAAACCACACACGTCAGATTCAATCCATTCAAAAGGGAGAATTGTTATGGGGTAAATAAGAAAAGAAGATAAAGAAATAAAACAAACACAGATTCTCATAGTGGAACGATAAAATATAATAATCAAATAACAGTTTATGAAACTGGTTTACAAACACATTTGATTATTATTTTGCAACACAAAATCAGAGTTACATATAACATGAATAAATAAATGCAGCAACAACATGATGCAGTGGAATAAATATAATAAATAACAATAGCATCCAAATCTCTATCTTCGTCCTTCAGAAAAGCAGTCTTCAATATACTGAAAAGCTCGGACTGACCCGAGTGAATTGAAAAGACAAAACACTCAAGTCAGAACTAAAAGATCTTATGTAAGTTAAATCAATAGTAAATAAATATGAGTGCAACAACATCAAAGATGTTTATGGGATTTGACATCTCATGTCCAGTGTTACACGTGAGTGCGATGACTTAAGAGATGGTCGAGATTTCCATCTCCTAAGGATCCGTTAAACTATCTTCATAAATAGTACAATAAGCTATTATAATAGTGTCTACAGTAAAGTAAAGTATTGAAATAGCGTTAAGGCATTACCCATACCCCCTTAACATATTTTACATATTCCCATAGTCTATACAGTACCGTAAGCTCCTCCATGAGGGTTACTCAAAGGGCACTCCATAGGTATGGTACAAACCAAACTCGTAGAATCGCGATAGGGCATGTGAACATGGCACTCAAGGCAATGCCAGGGTAGGATTCTACCAACTACACTCCTGGATTGGTGGTAACGCATAGCAGCTACTACCGACCACCTCGGACACACTTCCATCATCAAATCAAGGGGTGACCACCAAATCAATCACAAAGTCAAAATATAGTGTCGAAGAAATATGCCCGATAGGAGGACTGACCTTACTTGGCCCAGTATAGCACCTGTTTTAGTCACATCCAAGCTGACTCGTGGGAGTCAGGGTCACGTAAATACCTCATATAGAATCATTCGCCAAACTATCCTACTTCATTTCTAGAATCTCCACCATGTACACAGTTGTTAAAGTGGTTTTTGGTATTGGCAGAGAGTATGACAATATCCGATCCCGGTCTCTTTAACAACCAAATGCTTATTTCACACCGAATGGTTTCTTTATTTCAAAATTCAATCCATAACTAATATAAAAATATCATACTCGATTTCAAACATTATTACTTTCGAAATCATATTTACTTTTGAAATTATATCACATTTGAAATCATATCACTTTCGAATTCATATTCCAAAAATAGGTTAAACCCTCATTTAAAATCATCATATTCCTCAAATATGTCATTTAAATCCCTACTTATGTTATAATATCATTTAATCATATTCTACTTAAAATCAAGGATTTAAATATAAAGCTTCCACTTTACAAAACCTGAAATTCAATAATTAGTTAAGATAGTTTGAAATAGTTTTAAAAATAGTTTAAGATAGTTTAAAACTGATTAAAAGATATTAATATAGTTTAAAATAATTAAAATAGATTAATATAGTTTAAAACATATTAAAATGGATTAGTATAGTTTAAAATAGTTTAAAATGGATTAATATAGTTTAAAGTAGATTAAAATATATTAATATAGTTTAAAACAAATTAAAATAGATAAATAAAGTTTAAAATAGGTTAAAATGGTTTAATATAGTTTAAAAGAGATTGATATAGTTTAAATAGATTAAAATAGGTTAATATAATTTAAAATAGATTAAAATAGATTAATATAATTTAAAATAGATAAAAATAGTTTAATATGGTTAAAAATAGGTTAAAATACTTTAAATAAATTTAAAATAGATTAGAATACTTAGAATTTCGATTTAAACCAATTTTCAATTCCATACTTTAAACTTGGATTTCAAAGTAATTCAATTTACATAAATAGATTTCATTCAAAATATCATTTAATCCCATTCAAGATTTAAGGGTTTTAAAATCATTTAATTTAACCAAATTCGGTGTCTGTACATAATTTTCTACCTTATGGTCAAGTGATACGGATATTTATCATTTCAATCCGCAATTAATTTAAATTTTACGGGTATATATCATTTCAACCCGCAATCCTGAATAAAATTCAAAATGCATAA
Organism: Allium cepa; assembly: GCA_030765085.1. NCBI lineage: Eukaryota > Viridiplantae > Streptophyta > Magnoliopsida > Asparagales > Amaryllidaceae > Allium > Allium cepa. Next base: position 80,718,766 of record CM060946.1, read on the forward strand.
AATCACTCAGGTATATCATTTCAACCCATAACGATTTTTTCCTAATCTATAAATCGTTCGGGTATATAACATTTCAACCCATAGAGAACTTGCAGTGTTATAACAATATTAAAATATAACATCCAGTCATTCAATATCAACAATCAAACATCCATCACAATCACCATTCATATCAACCAACAAATAACAACAATTTACTAATTATCAAGAACAAGTATTTGATTGACAACTAAAAAATCAGTATTAATTTAAATGACAATTAAATGCAATAAAAGTCATATTTAACTGGGATAACAATTTAAATATACCAGACATCAACCGATCAATTTCTAGTCAAATCATAAATTTAGTTTAACTTACATAAGATAATCTAGTAGTTGTGAGTGGGTTAAAACACTAACTTTGATTTCAAATTGATTTAAAATCCAATTAAAGGCCCAAATTTGAACAGTCTCAGAATTCATCCAAACCAATTTCATAATGTCTGGAATTTTGATATGATCTCAATGGATAAAACCGCGTGTAAATCCGACCTCATATGCAAAAGATATCGATATACGAAGTTATACGATTTAAATTAAAATAAAATAAAATAAAATATACGAACCAATAGGATTCACCACGTCACCTCATCATCAACACCGAATCCCTAGCCTGGGACAAACTCATGCACATGACCCTCAACGTCAGCCGCCACGTTGATCCACCGCCCGCCGCCGCTACGAGCGCCTACGTCCAGATCGAATGACATCGCTTACCTCCTCGTCCAAGGCCGCATCACTAGGCCACACGCGGCACTCCACCTCCACCAAAATCGCTTCCGACAGAGCCCTCTTCACACGACCCAAAATGCCCACATCTGGCGAACTATGTCGCCTCAGAGATGACCCAACCGCATGGATCTGCTCCACTCATCGACCTCTACGCTGCAGTACCACCCCATTGTCAAACGGTCGACGGTCCACTGTTGGATCGTGTAAAACAACAATATGGACGGATGAGGTTGATCATCGATATCTAGACAAACGGTGCTTCGATTTGAAAAACGAATTGTAGATCTGGGTTACGCTCGTCGAGAGTGTTCGCGTCGACTAAAGTTCTATGAACTACAAAATAACAGAACGAATTTTATGATAAAAATAACTGCAAGCGCACGTCGTACACTTGTAGTACGTGGCGAATACGGGTCGATCCGCAGGGAAGTGATGATTTTAAAAATTCAATTCAATTAAATTACACCAATTTCAAGTGAAAGTTAAGCTAGAGAATTAACTAGCTAACTAAAAGAAAAGAGAAGCAAATATAAGAGTTAAGTGACAATTTAGAGAATAAATCCACTCTCTAGATCATGTAGTTCAACACATATGAAATCATGATCTCTCTTTTATGGTCATTAGTGCTTTAGTTGATGCGCTTATCATAATATGACATATTTGTACTATTGATTAGCCAACATAAGCCATCAAACTATAACACACCCCTTAAACCACTTACTAACTTTCATGAAACTTGACAATGAAAATGAAATCTATTTTAAGTATGGCCTATTAACTATTGATTAGAAATATAGACCATCAAATTTTAATTTCAAATTACTTTCTTTTGTCATAATCATGTTTTTATGATGAGACAATTAGTGTTAGTGATTATTTAAGCATAGCCTATTTGGTCTGATGTCAACAATATAGGCTATCAAATTCAAAGAAAAAAAACAATTAAACCACTTCAATCATTCTTACTAAGCACAAAAAGAAAGCATGAATTAATAACTAGTTGAAGCTACATAATTAGAGAGCTTCATTACCCCTAAATTGAAGGGATTTAGCCTCTCATATTTGTCATTTGATTAACAAATGTTGCTTGCAACATGGAGTAAAAAGAAAGCTAAATGAAAGCTAAATGAAAGAAGAGAATTAATTAACAAGAATTAACACTAATCTAATTTGCATGAAAGTAAATCTACACTACAAACATTAAATTAAATGAGCATGGAAAGGAAAAAGCATGTACTAAATTGCAATAAAAATGAAATTACATGAAAATAAAATAAATGGCTAAGTAGCCATGAAAAGATAATAAAGAGAGCTAAGCTAAACTAAGAGAAGAGATGGCCTCCATAACAGGCCTTAAGAGAAGGTAGAAGAGGTTACATGAACATAATGGGTTATTTATACAAGCATGAAACCATAATAGATAATTTGGGGAATGGCCAAACTACCTTGAGAAAGTGTGGAGGCCAAGTAATCATCGGCTTCTACTAATCATTATGTAAGTGTACATGAAGCCATTAATTCCATAAGCATGTGCATTAGCCTCTAATTTGTACATTAAGGTAGGTGGGTAGGTGAGATCCTCCATGTTTTTCACTTTGAATTATTTCCATCTTCATTCCTTTGTATTAATTTTGTGCATGCATGTGTCTTCATGAAACCACTCCTATTTAAGATCAAATTCCTACACAAATATTATAAATTTCCAATTAATTTTTCTCAAAGAAATATATGCACACAAATGACCGGTTTTCCCTATATGAAGATGGATATGTGACAATTTGGAATTAATATGGATTTTGGTTAAAACAAGTTAAAATACCCAATAAGATCATTTATTTAATTTAAATAGAATAAATATGGTGGTAAAAATATGCACATTTACGTGTACATTAATACCCCACACTTATCTTTTTATTCGTCCTTGAATAATGGAAAAAAACTAAGATAAATCCGTTTTCGTCGGGAGCACGATTGTTTTAAGCGTATGCAACAAGCCGTTAAACCTCTGAAGTCCCCAATAGGACGAATGTTGTCTCGTGAGGGTTTTCAGCGGGTACTACCCACAAAATCCAAATGCAAAGTGAAAAATACAAAGTGAAAATATTTACAAAATGGAAGATTTATTTACAAAGAGATGAATGCGAGTTTTTGAAAATATTTACAAATGAAGGATTTATTTTTATATTAACACAAATAAGTTAAATATAGATTTTGTTCATTATCTTTAAGTCATTTACTCGTCAAAATTTTCAACAAAAATCAAGTTATCATAACAAATAGACTATAGTTTAACTCGTTATTTAGGTTGATAACAAAGTGTAATTATGTAATGGATCCTTAGTTGATTAGCAAAGTTTATCAAAGTGGTATTTTCATTTCTTTTCAATAACAAGTCAAATCAAATAAGGTAAAGTAGTGCTTGGATTTCATTTGCTTACACTCTCCATTTTTTCTTTCGAAAATTTTATTAATATTAACAATATTTACATATGCCCAACTCAGAAAACCGAGGCCAGATAATTACCCATGCATTGTCTTGCGGACTGATGTGAGGGGAATATAGAGCGTGGCGAGTGAGCGCACAAGTGTGAACACATATTAACTGTAGGCGTTATTAAAAAGAATTTTTTATATACATACACCTAGCTCAGATAAACTGAGGCCAGATATACCGATCATGCACTGCCTTTCGAGCTTATGTGAAAAAGGTATAGAGCATGGCGAGTGTACACACAAGTGTGTACACCTATCGACCATAGGTGTTAATAGAAAATATTTACATATATACAAATCTTTTTTTTTAAAAAGAGAGTTTGCAAAATCATCTTGCCACCATTTAACTTAGAAGACAAAAAAATGTTATACCCTTTACTTTAAATTCACCACTTTTTAAAACAAAGATTTTCAGTTAGGATGTATTTCATAATTAACACGTATAAATATTCCTATATATCAGTTAAACCATTGTTATTTGTAATCAAACTTCATTTATATGTTTGTTAAGACGAATAAATTTTCAAATATTTTAATTTAATAAACCAAAACCATAAATTTATCCTATAGTGTTTGTTTACAAGTAAATCAAAAGAAAATTTGTTTTTGGTTTTTTTTTGAGATTTTAAAGAAAAAGCAAAAATAAACCATGAAAAAATAAAATAAAATTGAAGACGAGTCTCCCTCCACACTTGATTTTGACTATGTCCCCACAGTCAACCCAAGTGGTAGAAGAAAAATAAAAATAAAAGCATGACCTTTATTTAAATGAAAATGAAAAGATGATTATTTACATGACATCAGAAAGTATGCCGTCAAAGAGCAAATGAAACAGTCTTCCAAAAATCGATTCTTTTGTCTCGCTAAGTATGTGAGATGCAGCTTAAGTGCAGAAAACCAAACCATAAAAGATTTCGAAGTTGAATGTTGATTTGGAAAAATGAAGGTCGTTTTATTAAAAATCGTACGAGTTGTTTTATTTTCGATGATTTTTGGGGTTGATAAAACAATTGGTTGAAGTTCATGTTTATTTTCACCAAATTGAAATTCAAGCTCTTCATTGAAAAATTCTTCAGTATTATTGATTTCAAAATCAAAATGGCGATTTAAATATTCCCTTTCAGAATTTAACAACTCATTTTCGAAAAGTCTAAAGAAATCACGTTCGTTGAATTCGTCTTTCTTTGATGGATTATCAACAACTTTATTACATATATCATTTTCAAAATCCAAAGTTGTTGTATTCAAATTTTCAAAATCGGGAAAAGGAAGATTGAATTTTAAATCAAGTTTAACACCCTCAAAAGAATTGAAATCCAACTCAATTGCCGAGTTTTCAACAACTTCATTAAAGTAAATGAGCATGGAAAGGAAAGAGCATGTATTAAATTGCAATAAAAAGGAAATTACATAAAAATAAAATAAATGGCTAAGTAGCCATGAAAAGAGAATAAAGAGAGCTAAGCTAAACTAAGAGAAGAGATGGCCACCATAAGAGGGCTTAAGAGAAGGTAGAGGTTGTTACATAAACATAATGGGTTATTTATACAAGCATGAAACCCTAATCCATAATTTGGGAAATGCCCAAACTACCTTTGAGAAAGTGTGGAGGCAAAATAATCAATTAGCTTCTATTAATCATCATTTAAGTGTACATAAAGCCATTAATTCCATAAGCATGTGCATTAGCCTCCAATTTGTACATTAAGGTAGGTGGGTAGGTGGGGTACTCCATGTTCGTCACTTTGAATGATTCCATCTTCATTCCTTTGTATTCATTTTGTGCATGCATGTGTCTTAATGAAACCACCTCTATTTGAGATCATATTCCTATACAAATATATATAATATTCAAATTAATTTTTCTCAAAGAAATATATGCACAAAAATGATCGTTTTCCCCTATACGAAAATGGATATGTGACAATTTGAAATTAATATGGATTTTAGTTAATAAAAGTTAAAATTCCCACTATAATCATTTATTTAAATGAAATAGAATAAATATGATGGTAAAAATATGCACATTTACATGCACGTTAGAGAGCGTCGAATCGGTATATAATTTGATATGGTTTGGAGGAGTTTGATTTTGAAACTAGTTTGGAGATTGAATTGCAGCGTTTGGAATTGGAATTTGTTTCTGCAATTGAAGAAAGTGAAAAGACAGTGCAGATCGTGCTATATGGAATTATACTATACTAGTGCGGAAATAAATAAGATACTATAGCAATGTGAAAAAGTAAAATAAAACAAGCACACCAGGAATTTTTATACTGGTTCGAACTTCTCGTTCTACGTCCAGTCCCAGACTCCTTCTGGAATTTCACTAACAACAATCCTTACTTAACCCGAAGGAACAAGTTTACAACACCTGAACAACAGAATAGGATTTCGATGCCTCAACAGCTGAAGAGGACTTCACTTGCCTGAACAGCAGAACATGACTTCAACTTATACAAAGAGTATTTGACACAGTGTGTTCTTGATAACACGGATTGGTCTCTTGATAGTACAACCTTTCTATAATCTTCTCCTTTTGATATATATATATATGTGTGTGTGTGTGTGTGTGTGTGTGTGTGTGTGTGTGTGTGTGAAGAATATGGAAGTAAATGAATGATTTTGTATGAATTTGAATGCACAAGAGTGTTAGAATCAAAGTAGATTAATAATAGAAAGAGTTAGAACAATTTCGTAAATCAAACTGATGATACTAACATGTTTATATAGATTATAAAAAGGTGCAATTGTTCGTGGATAGTTTTCATGAAAATATACGGTCATACCATTCTTATAATTAAATCTCAAATTTTTATTTCTTCCAACTTTAAATCACAAAACCTTATCAAATTAGTATTTTTAATTATAGAAAATTATGGGTCATTACGTTGTAGTTGTGAAAGCATAATTGTGTTCTGCTAGTCCACATTTAGAAATATACCAATCAATAATCTATATTAAAATCTGGAAGGTATAAATTTTTTTATTGGTGAAACAATATTAAATAGTATCAATAATGTTGATAGTGGCTGTGTATACTAATAAGTATAAAACTAACAAAGCATCAAGTCAATTCAAACATCTTGTGGGTATCAGATTTTGAATTTATTTGTTATTAGTTTTGTTGTGCATGGAATTGAGAATATTTTTCTAATATTAACTATTGAGATATTTTATGATCTAGGACCTAGATATCATTTTTTTTCTTTTATTTTGGTATCAGTTTTGATGTAAATTACAATGAAAATAACTTAGAAATCAAACAAGCATCAATTTCAAACATATTGATATTAGGTATTGGCTTTTCTACTAATTTTGACACTGACACCAGTATGGTTAAGAAAAAATTAAATTTATATACCTGCCCATCTGTCCCGTTTCCTTCTATTACATGTTTTAGTGCTTTTTTTGTTATGACACAACTTCCTTTGATTGTGTCCTTATCTTCCTATGCCACTTCCCTGTTTTAACAAAAAAGATTTGTATAAGTTAGATAAACTTATTTTCATATTTAATATTAGTATAAATATTTGTATACTTATTTCTGTGATGACGTCGTCAAAGAAAAGAAAGTTTTGATCACATTTTGTTGTTCTATGTTGAGATAGATCAAATATTTACAGTGTCCAAGCCCTATCTCTAAAAGCTTTGGATCTATCACTACAAGTGGCTTTGGATAGTTCTCTTCTGCACTTTTGTTTCACTAGCTTCGTTATTTTTCAGGTTTTGGCTTATTTGCAACTTTTTTTTGGTTCTGCCCGTGGTCAAAGTTGTCGCTTTGTTTTTCACTCTTGTTCATGCTTTTAGGCTTGAAATATAAGAAGCTGTCTACCTTTGCGTTGCTTTGATTTTTTGGCCACCTGATTTTGCCACTGTTTTTTTCCTTTCTACCAGCAGGTTCTACTGGTTTTTCTACATCATGTTGTTCAGTTTTTTCACTTTCAAACTCTTGTGTGTCGTATAGTTTGAAAGTTTGAGGACTGAAGTCAAGCACTAAAAGATTGTAGGGTACATTTTGGCTTTTGATATTGGTTCCTTTTCCAGATGTTGAGCATCTTTTGTTTCTTCTTACTGCACTTGACTTTCATTTTCCACTTCCTCTCTTTGATGCATTTCAGTTGGAGCTGGGTTTTTTTCTTCATATTCATGACTTATTTGTTCACATTGTGTTTCTTCATTTTCCAGTTTTTTGACCAATTCACTTTCTATTTCGATGTACATATTTTCTCCACTTCTGCTGTTCTTTCTGCTGATTTCTGTACATCTTGTTTAACTTTTCTTTCTTTGTTTTCTTCATTTTTTTCTATTTCCATTTCTATACATGTATTAGTATGCAGTTCAGTTGCTATACTATCGTTTCGTACATTGAAACTTGCATTTTTCTCTTCAATTTTTTCTTCACATCAGTTTCAAATTTCTCAGTACTGTCTTCAGCCTGTGACTTTTTTCCTCACCGTCTTTCAATTTTAACTTAATTTCCCTCAACTCTTGTTTCAGTTTCAGAACTTCTTGCTCAGCTTTTATTCCCCCTTTTTTTTTTTTTTTTTCTGTTTTCGATTCTTTTTTTGCTTCGTCATCCATATCTTTGATATGCATTTGGAAGATTCTAATACTTATTCTTCCTCAAATAAACATGCATTTTCTTTAAACTTTTTTTCTTCCTTGTTTTTCTTTTTGTTTGGTGGGCAATTCTTGTTCTACAACTGCTGTTTGAAGAAGCCTTTCTTCATGTGGACTGAGATTAGTAATTTTTTTCACCTATATAATTGGTATTGGAAAATTTATTTTAGTTTTAAGCTATGAGTTAACTTACAATTTACAATGATAATTGAACGTTTATTATAAACAAAAGAGGTAACATACTAAGATAAAATTGATACTATGTGGAGACAAAATTGATACCAAGAATTTAAATCGATACTACGTAGAAGCTAAACTAATACTTTGTTTCTTTGTAGGTTATGTGGTGATGCTGGTTAGTTTATTCAATATTAGTTATTTAGTATCAATTTTTGATACTATTAATATCAGTTTTTGATACTATTTGTATCATTTTCAAGCATGTAAAAATATGGTATCAGTTTTTGCATGATACTAGTATCATTTTCAAGTATAAGAAAATATAATATCAATTTTTTTCATGTTATTAGTATGGGTTTCAGGTATAACAGAACGTGGTATTAATTTTTTGTCATATTACTATCAGTATTAGCTTCATGTATGACAAAAAAGTATCAATTCATGCACACTGTAGTATCAGTTTAAGGTATAAATTATATTAAGTTTTAAAATAGGTACTATGCGTAGATAAAAAAGATATCAAGTATTGGAATTGGAACTGATATAATGTATGGTTTAATAATGTACAGTCTGTATGGTCATAAATTATAGATGAAAAGATATACAGTTAAACTTTATTCTACATAAGAGTTAAAGTATTATTGATTAACAAAAAATAGATGGAATTTTAACTTACATCACCCTTTTTGACATCGTCGAAAAAAATTTGACTGCTATGTCTTTCAGTTTCCTCAAATCCCATTTTGCAAACCGAAGTAAAGCTTCAGTATATTGTCGTCTTTGTTGAATCAGTTACAACTTCTCACATATGCAATACTATTAAGATATAAAGAACTGATTAGATATGATTATTAAAATAATATACATTTCAAATAATAATATTTTGATTAACTTGTCTTACCAATGGAAGCATGGAGCATCCCGACATGTTTCTAGGCTTGTGGATGAACTTTTTGACAAATTTATTAAACTTCTTCTCTATTGTTAGAGGCCAAGAAACTGATTGCATACTTTCTAAATTAATTACGAATGGTAGAATTCCCCATCTTAATTTTTGTTGGTTATTTGGGAAAAAAATGCTAATAGTATTTCCATTACTATTAACAGTGGCAAGTCTTCTTCATACTGCTTTTTTTCCTTTGCTATTTCTTGCTTTATTCCTCTTTTAATAACATTTCTTGTGATGAAAGTGCAATTGCCAAAATTTCTCTTTGCGAGTTCTTTGCACTGTGTTGGAATTGTTCTATTTGTCATTTTTTGGGTTAGTTCAATGTTCATTCCTTTAAATGGTAACCCAAAAAGAAAGCTTATGTCTCTTGTTGTTACTTTCATTTTTTTTCTTTAGCAAACAAGAACACATCATTCTCAACCGAGTAGCACTGGTATAAAGAATTCAAATTGTGCTGATGCTTTTTGCATTCTTTCATCATAATTTTCTCTTCATAAAAACCTTAAAGAAGCTGCAGAATGGAGTCTTCTTCAATGTGTCTATTTGTTTTTTGGATAGAGCATTGTTTTGTTTTATCAGTTTTGCCATTTTGAATACTTCTTGCAATCCACATCTATAAGCTGTGTCTTGCTTTTTGTCTACAGATTTTGATATTTTCTGCTCTTCTGCTTCTGATCCGACTTTAATGCATGTTGGATGTGGATTTACTAAATCATCATCATCCTATTGTTTGAAATAAAGACAATAAATTATTCGAGAAACAAACTATGTTGAAACATAATAATAGGTTGGGTATCAGCTGCAATGATATAACTTCAATCAAATATGTAAGGACTATTGTTTTTATAGTTAATAGGTATCAGGTTGTTGTAAGTAGTCATAAAACGTGAGTTGAAACAATTTTGAAAATCTAAAACTAATAACTTCAAGTGTATGAATTGTAGGTATCATATTTGATTCATAACGATATCAATTTTTTAATCTTGGTGTCATTTCTGACTCGTAAAGGTATCAGTTGTCGAATAAAATGCAGGAAAACCCATGTATAATAGTAAAAAATACAAGCTTTTGATAAACATGTTTGTGGTATAATTTTTGTAATTTATTGGTATTATTTTTGCTATATTTACATGGAAAATGATCTATAAGATGTTACAAAATTATGAACTTTATTCTAAACAGCTAGTGGGTATCAGTTTTGTTAAACATTGGCGTCAGCTTTCATAAAAATATAATCTGAAACTATTTTGGACACTGCAAATCATTTAACATAAACATAAACAGTATATGTGTCGGTTACTGTTTATCATGATATAAGCTTTTAAACAAAATGTAGTAACAACAATTCAAAAAAGTACGAAGTACAAATTTGAAACAAACATACTTCTAGTATCATTTTTGCATTGTCTTTGTACCAATTTTCTAGAAATACACTGAGAAATATTAAAAAAATTAAAAAGTCGTCAACACTAGTAGAAATAGTCAGTGAGTATCATTTTTTGATATAGATATCAGTTTTTATAACAAGATATTTCGAACAATTTTGAAAATTCCATATTATTGCCTTTGAACATACAAACTGTAGGTTTCATTTTGGTTTATAAAGGTGTCAGTATTCATAAAAAAATAAAATAAAAACAACTTATCAAAGCATAAGGTTAATACTTCACACAAAATGATTATTTGTTTCATTTTTCGAAGATATCAACGTCATCTTTGTTTACAATGATTTGCAAAACAATTTATCAAATTATTAGTTTTCACCTGTACTAAGAACATACAGCAATTATCATTTCTTTTAAGTTTAGTTTTAAGCAAACAACAATTTCAGTGATATAATTTAAAAATTGAAAAATAATAATATTCGACTAATAAACTGGAGGTATCATTTTTAGATTATATTAGTATCATTTTTTTAACAATTTGCAGTGAAAACAATTTGCCAGACTAGAAGTATAATCTTCGGACAAATATAAAGTGGGTATCATTTTTCTAAGTATTGATATCAGTTTGGTGCAAATAAGACTTAAAATTAATTTCTAAATTACAAAGGAATCAATTCCACATAAACAAACGGTGGGTATCATTTTTGTAGTCTATTAGTATTAGTTTTATCATGTATGTGTTTGAAAACAATTTCTTTAATTAGAAAGCATCAACTAACCAGATGAATTTTTTTTCTTGTAATATTTTAGTATCGATTTTCAAGTAATTTATTGTTTGCGCCAAAAATGGCCACAAACCCCAGAAATCATGAAAGCACTAGTGAATGTACACAAATTCACAATAATCCAACATTGATCTCAGATCCAGATTAAGTAGAGAATAAAAATGAAGAAATAGTAAAATTAAAATGAAAGAAAGCATGAAAGAACACAAGGTTTTATAGTGGTTCGGCAATCGGGCCTACGTCCACTTTGAATTAATCCTTTTTATTGCCTTTGTACTATAATTACAATTACAAGTCTTTAGTATCAATCACAAAACTGACAGAGCTTCTACGTTTCAAAAGGAGAAGATCCCCTTTTTAGTTGCCACAGGACTCCTATTTATAGGTGTAGATCCGAAAATATCCGCCCCCAAAACCTGGAATACCTCTTCTCTTGCGCAAGTGGGCCCACCAGACCGATCCATAGCGATTTGGGATCAATGCATGTTCAATTCGTATATACCCAAAAGTGGTCCAATCGAGCCAAGATCGATCATGGAGGTTCTTGAGCTCATCAAGAAGCTCCTTTGAAAATTTCATAGCGTTTGTACTTGTAGATTGTGAGTTATGATTGATGCAAGTTTTTGTTTACCGGTTGGTTGTCGCGTTCGTATCCATGAATCTCGTATCCATCACCTTTGTGTCCATCACCTGTTCCCTCTTTGTATCGATCGACCACTGTCCTCTTCGTATCGATCGTCCACTGTCCTCTTCGCGTCGATCGACCACTGTCCTCTACGTATCGATCGGCCATTGTCCTCTTCGTATCGATCCTTGAGCACTCCTAAAGCGCATGCCTTCGTATCCATTCAACCCGCTTCTTTCATATCCATGTTGTTCGTATCGACCCAAGCTTTGGTTATGGGTCGATTGAACAAGACCGGCATGAACTCTATCTTCGTATCCATCCTCCGAGTATATCCTTCGTATCGATCAACACTCGATCGATACGAGTTGCTCATCCAGACTCCCTATGACCATCGTTCTGCTCTTTGTATCGATCCCTCCTTCATCCGATACGAAGTATTTTGCTAAACCTGTACCTTGTCCAACCAAATCGATGCATATTACATCGATACGAAAACAATCGACTTGAACTGAACTACTGGATCCATCTTTGATCGATCGAAGATACCGACGTAGAACCATGCCTCACCAATATTGATCCATCGATATCTCGAGCATACGAACTTTGATTGACCTGAAATTTGAACTTTAGCCTCTCTAAGCCTTGTTCATCATTTCCAATCGATCCCGCCTTAGTTGGAGCTCGGCCAAATTTTGACGACATCGATCATAGCCTTATTTCCACTTGATCTCCAATCCTGATATCCATCCTTTCCAGCCAATCCGTTGACATCCCGACCTTGACCAAAAGATGGGATAACAATGATACCGACTACTATTTTTAAAGCTTCAAAGCCTTGTCTTTTACCAAACAATTTATAAGCATCATTTTTGCAATATGTATCATGTCATAAAGTTATAGTGTTTGTACTTATACGGAATTGAGTTGTTCTTCTTCTAATTTTTCATCTGCAACTTTTTTCCTTCTCCTTTCTGAGCTTTTTCTTGTTTAACATTTTCGATACTATTAGAATACATTTGACAATATGAAATTCATAAGTCATCGGGAATTCATCGTGCTTCGAGGGATAGGCCTACATCACCGTTGAAGACTTGAGCTCCTTATTCTTACATCTGGATCTAGCAAAGTAAAGTAACGATTTCTTCTCCTGCCACCGCACTGTGAAGATTTTTCTTTTCTCTGTATCTCCTGTTTTGTGTGTTCCAATAGGTTCGCATGTTTTTGCACTTTGATTGCTTCTGGCATTTTCTTTATTTTCTTACACTAAGTTGTTCATATGGGTGGTTTAGAGTGTATTGTTATTTTGTCCACTCCTCCACCTATTTGACAACTTAAGTAACGGTCTGCAGTATCATTTGTACTGTTTCATATATGTACATGATATGCACTCTTTTTCTTGGTAAGGTACCCATTTAGGTTAGGGGGATTACTAGGTTTTAACGAAGCATATCATGGAATATATGATTTTATTCTGTTAATAAAGTACCTTTTTTCAAAAAGAAAAAGGAAATTTTTAGTATCGGTTTCATAATCTTGTAGTATCATTTACCTTAGTTTCTGTTTGTATTTGCTTCTGAATTGTTTTTTCATTTTTTTCTTTTCGTTCTTTGTTCTTTTTTTGCAGATTTTCTTCAATTGCTTTCTCAACGGCTGTTTTTTGCTGCATATTCTCTTCATTGTTCTGTCAAATAAATTCAATGTTGCTATAATAAAACTATACTAACTTTGTTATACTTGATTTTATAATATCAGTTACCTTCTCTAGTAGATTTTCTCTTACTTTTGGTTGGTTTTAATTTGCTGTATTTTTCTCATTTCTTCTCTTTGTTTTTTTCTCGATTTTGCTTCTCCTCTTCTTCTGCTTAAGGTTTTCTAAGTTTTAACTTACTGCCTTTTTCTTTTATCGTCTCTACTATCAACTCCACTAGAGGTAGGTTTTTGTTTTCTGTCATTGTGTTTTCCTATTGAATATATACTGTAGGAAGTATATCGATGTTTCGATTTTCAGTTTGTTGCTCCATTTCCATTGAAGCTCGATTTTCTACTTCTCGAATCTGTGATTGTTGTCTGATTTATGGTGGTTGTTCGTCATATGTCGATGGTTGTGGTTGTGTTTGAGATGTCGATTTGTTTTTAGCTTGCGGCGCCATTTTTTTTGTCGATTAAAAATTTATCAATGTATTAGAAAGAATGGAGGAGGAAAATGAACGAAATGATCCACTTTGTTTTGTTTTAATTCGTAACTGAGCTTTGGGCTTTGTCCTTATGATAAAAACTTTGTGCATGTTTCCTTATGATTAATTATTTACATTAATTTTTCCTTTAATATTTTTCCTATTTCAGAATGGCGTGAAATATGTGTTTATTTGCATGTTAGTCCGGAGTGTTTTAATTTGATATTATAATATATAGATTTGAAAATTGCGTATATTTTGGATTTTTATTTGTTGGTTTATATCAACATTTGAAAGGTGCGTAATAAATGCTCTTTATAAATTACTAGTAAAAAATGCACGTATGTGCATTTAGTAGCTAGAGCGGATGTGTGTTGTAAGTGCATAAGTTTTGGTAATCACAATGCTTTTATTTCAAGTTGTTTTGTTGATGCATTCGGTGACAAATTGGTAGCAGAATCCCATTGATGGGTAGTTAAGAAGGGATGGTGGTGAATGTTGCACACAGATAGTGGGTTTTCGTTAATGGATAAAGGTATTTTCGGAATTTCAAAAAACACCATGAAAATGCTAGGCATTGAATTCTCTTTATTAGTAGTAAAGATAATTATTTCTTTTACGTTTTACAATTTGTCATACATGAAATATACAAGTTATATAGTTATATTTTATGTTCCCTTTTTTAGATTAATGACATTTTGCATATGTATTTTTGTATTTTTCGCTAAACACGGATATATATACCTTTTTACATAAGGATGATACATTATCCAACCAGTGCATTTATTGTGATGTCTCATAACTCGAACCTAAGACATGTAGAACAACAATTTAGAACGCATAATTAATTACCACTTATGTTAGTGGTCCATCACAAATATATATACCTTTGTAAAATATGATTTTTTATATTGTAATTTTTACAATGTATAAGATGTAAATATTTAGTTATATTCCAATTTACTGTAGATAAACTTTTACTCTCGCAATATTTTTGTTTTTGTTTTGAAAACATATAAATGTTAAAGTCACGTAGAAGTCCAAAACATATTAAACTATATATTATTATTGAAGTGTGTTTTATATTTTGGTTTAGAGTTATTCTTTCATATTACAATCAATATGTATTTGTGGTTTACTCTTTTCCATCGAAAAGTGCAAGTTTTTGCACTATTCTAAAATATGTTATGTTTCACATTTCATGATTTTTAACTAAAGCTTGTTAAATTTATTTATATTCCAATTATTTGTGGTTAATTAGCACCTTTACTTTCTTTTTATATTTTTTGAATTATGCTTATATGCATTCTTCATTTTCAAATTAGAGAATCCTAGGCAAGAACTATACTTCATGTACATATTTGGTAGGGGAATGAGGGTATCACAAAGGAAAAGTTCCTGCATTTGTAACATACTAAAGGGACACTATTACTTAATAAGGAGGCATCGATCTTTGTTAAAAAACTTGTTTACTATTTGCTCCCCTTTTGGGTGAGAAAACATGATTAGATTACATACTCGGTCTCAAACGGATAGCAAAAGATGTTATTTTGTGGTTTTTTTACATTAGTTATACTTAAATAGTTTAAGTACAATAAAAGAGAGAAAAAAGTATTTAAGATCACAAATGTCAATAGTATGGAAATAAAAAAGACACAGGGATTTGTAGTGGTTCGACCTGAGTTTGATGTCCACATCCACTTCTTCTGTTATTGTTGATTTCTATCCATCTATATTTGTTTATAATTGATTACAAAGAGATTACAATTCTTTAACTTTAGAAAATAAAGAAATTTTGAGAAGAATAATGAAGTCAGTGTAATATTTCGTAAAAAACCAGTAATTAATAAATAATTAATAAGGCTTAAAAAGAAAATTCGAGCAAACATTAGAATTTGGCTACGAAACATGCAACATTGGGTTGTGCCAATTTTATGAGCAAATTTCATATTTGGAATTTTGCGATTGGAGCTCAAATGTAGAAGTTATTAGCGTTTGAAGTTTTCGAAGCAGAAATAATTTAAAACGAGAAAAAGAAATAAATAATATTAATAGTGTGGACCCCATCGGTCGATACTCTTACTTGGACCGGTTGACTACTAGCGATTGACTGGTTGTAAAGGTGGCGGCAAGACTGAACCTTGGCCGAGTGGTGTAGATTTTATTATTTTAAATCAAACGAATATGATTGATTCGAGCTCTTATAAATATAGGCCCAACCCTTCACTTCACTTCTCATATTTTTCGATGAAAACAAAGAAACTCTGATATTTCCTTTCCTCACTATTTCTATTGATTATAAAATATTATATATTATGTATATATCATCGGAGATGGGTAGAAAATAAAAGAAAGGAAGAGAAGGAGATACTGCAGAAAAAGGTAAATCTTATAATTATAAATTTTGATTTCCCCTTTTCCCTAAAATCTTATCAGATCTGTAATTCTAATAGTATGCCTTGATGGATTGGCAGCAAAGACTCAGGTTATGCTCTAACAGATTTCGCTTCCTACTAGTGTAGAATTTATACGGTATACGCATAGACCTTAAAGTTTGATTAGTCAATTGTTTGTTTATCGAATGTGGGCTAGTTAACCCCTATATGAGTCTTTGTGATGCGTTAGTAATACGACAAATAAACTGTAAAGCCGTATTAAGGGGTCAATAGTCACTGTAGCTAGAACCGATTGAAAAACGACTGCATTACGGAGGGCCAGCTTCAGGGTTAAGATATTAAATGGTCATTGGATTTGCCTCCTCCCTATTTAATAAAGTATTAAATAGTTGGGGTTTTCTTTTGCGTAGTACATTGTGTCTGTGTGTCTATATATAGTTATAATTGTACCTCGGAGAAGGTTGGACATATCATACGTGCACATAGAATTGAATAGATTAGTCGTAAATAGTATACATAACACTTAAATGTAAATCAATCTGCATAAATTAATGTTATGGGCATTGCGTTCATGGCAATTTTACGAGCAACTTCAATATTTGGAATTTTTCGATTGGAGCTTAAATGAAAAGTTATTAGCGTTTGAAGTTTTCGAAGTGGAAATAAATTTTAAATGAGAAAAGAAAATAAATAATTTTAATAGTGTGGACCGCATCGGTCGACATTCTTACTTGGACCGGTCGACTACTAGCGAACGACTGGTGGTAAAGGTGGCGGCTAGATTGAACCTTGGCCGAATGACCCAGATTTAATTATTTTAAATCTAACGAATATGATTGGTTCAAGCATTATAAATATAGGCCCAAGCCTTCACTTCTTTTCTCATATTTTCTATTGAAAACAACAAAACCTTTCCATTTTCCTTCCCCACTATTTCTATTAATTATAAAATATTATATATTATATATATAAAGGTGGAAATAAAAGAAAGGAAGAGAAGAAGCAAAAAGATACTGCAGAAAAAGGTAAATCTTATAATTATAAATTTAAATTTCCCATTTTCCCAAAATTCTTATCAGATCTGTGATTCAAATAGTATGCCTTGACGGATCGGCAGCAAAGATTCGAGTTATGCCCTAACGGATCTCACTTCCTACTAGTGTAGAATCTATATAGGATACACACAGACATCAAAGTTAGTTAGTTGTTTGTTTAACGAATGTGGTCTAGTTAACCCTTAGATGAGTCTTTGTGATGCGTTAGTAACACGACAAATAAAACGTAAAGCCGTATTAAGGGGTCAATAGTCTCTATAGCTAGAACCGATTGAAAAACGATTACATTATGGAGGGCCAGCTTTAGGGTTGAGATATTAAATGGTTGTTGGGTTTGCCTCCTCCCTATTTAAGAAATATTAAGTAGCTGGGGTTTTTCTTTTGCGTAGTACATAATTTGATATATGTATAGATATAGTTAAAGTTATAGTTGAACCTCGGAGAAGGTTGGACATATTATATGCGCACATAGGATTGAATGGATTAGTCGTAAATAGTATACATAACACTTAAATGTAAATCAATTGGTGTAAATTAATGTTACAAGTAAGATGTATAATTTTCCAATCACTAAAATGTTGTTCCTGTAACGATCGCGATTTTTCATTGCCGGAAAACCGAAATGTTATGGTCAGAGAAGAAGAAAAAGATAGAAGAAGATAGAAAAGATAGAATGGAACAGAAAGAAATAACAGAACAACAACAGAATCTCACAATTCGCAGTGGAACAACATATAATACATAAATGAATAATCTTTAAACAAAGAACTATATCAGTTATTACATTACATCACATTTCATTACATTACATCATCAGAGTGTACAACAACAAACAGCGGAAAAGAAATACTATACTAGTGAATACGCCATGCATCCATCCTGCCTCCAGCAACTCCTGAATTCCAGAATATTATGATAAACCTTACTCTTGACTGCCCGTGTGGAAATTGGTGGGCACCCAAAGTTTAGGAAGGAAAACAATAAACTCCGAGTCAGTCATGTGACTGGTGTGAGAACTCATAACAGTTTATCTTTAAAACAAAATAGAGGAATATTTTTAAAGTCAATTCGCAATGCTTTTTAAAAATGAGACTACCATAAGACCTCCCGCACACACACATAATGCAAACGCAGAATCGAAGGAGATTTTTCCTTATGATAGTCAAAGATGCTTGATACGCATTAAAAAGAAACATTTGATATTATTACTAGTGCATAGTGTAGGAAAAATCATTTCGAAAGTAAAGATATAAATCTTAGCCAGCATAGGCATTTCGCACTTATGCCCACTATAGCTACCATCCAAACAGTGGTGACCACCATAAGTGAATGATAGGTTCTACAACTAAAACCGTACAAGATCGTATCGTTTCTTTGGATTTTCAATAAATGGTCAGGCCAAGGAACTTCCCATTGCCACATGGAAACGCCTCTAGAATGACGTCCCGAGAACCAAACCGAATCTCTGCCAACACAAGGCCGGGTTACCCCTAACTGGGTAACTACTGACACGAATATGTCATCCCCCGATCGTAACCGATCTATCCGAGGATCCTCGATTTCCAACAACCACAAAATTTGCAGCAACAACATAGGTTAAATATCTGGGCTCCATACCATGATACCACCTCTATCCAGAAGGAATGACATACACTAAAGGGGCGCTACCCCCTAATAACCTTTCCGCATCCTTCCTGTTTTGACCATTTCCGGGGTGTGAGGTCCGACGAAGTCTCGTCCACAAAGCCACGCTTTATACAAAAGCTGTGCTTTGGGTCAACAAATGATCATAGAAATGATCACCAAGATAAATGATCAAACAAATGATCATATCACAAATGATCAAACAATGATCATTTCACAGCAACACTCAGCATGCCACACTACCAAATTGGGAGTATATCACTAATAACCTTCAACTATATAACCTCTGAGCTCGTACGTCTCAGAGAAGGGTGTTAAGCTAAGAGAATAAATTCTCCGCCACCAACAGAAATATATTTGAAAGAAATCCGCTTTATATCTCAACTTGTAATGTCAGACATACAATCCATACAAGTCTGTTCCAGGCTCGAATAGAACCGAAGGCACTTACAAAGAAGTCCTTGCATTCCGGATAATTTCTAATCACGTCTGGACTTCCCGCCACTAAGGGTGATAAAACCTCTATATCGGAGATCAGCCGATGCAGAGTAACTCAACGGTAATCCTTCCGTTTTCAAAAATATCCGGTCTTCAACACCGGTCATCAAATGCAATCCATTACGACGTATCACATATTCGAAATGGGTTATACGACCCCAAGGTCCTTTCCCAGCTAACCCGAATAGTGAGCGCTTATATTAAAAATAAGTGTGGCATTCAAATTCAAGCAATTCACAACAAATACCTATTTAAAGGTAAATATTGATAGTCGGTTATTGAACTATCAATGGGCGTGTTCAACATCACCAAATTCCAAATAATTTTCCAAATTATTTATTTTCCAAAATATCTTTACTAGATATATATTTTCCACACTTCAACCATTTGAAAACAATTTTTCAAATCACTTTTCACCTTTATCACTTTTTGAAAACAAATTTCAATCATTTTCCTTACTCGGAAATACTTTCATTTCAAAATGGTTCATTTAAACCAATTAAATAAATCCTTACCGATTTACTTTATATTTACGTTCCAAATCCGTAAATTTATTCCCACACTTCAAAAAAAAAAATCAACGTTTATTTTTAAACAAATTCCCCTTTTCATTTATAAATTCCATAGTGAATTTACATTCCAAAATATTTATGAATATATGATTCCCAAATCGATTTCTAATATTCATTTTCAATTTTGTCTTCAAAAAGATAAATTCTCAAAACGTTTCATTTCACATTGGAAAAACATTTCCATACTTATTTAATAATAAGTAATTCACCAATCTATTTATTTTCAACATTTTGAAAATATTCAATATACTTAAATCTAAATTAAGTATATATTTCATTCTTTAAGGAAATCATTCTCTTAAACATATTTATTTGGGCCAAAACAAATGTTGCGTAAAACATCGTTACGACGACCCAAAATCACTAGTATAGGGATTCGAAATTTAAAATAGATATATAAATCCCAATACTATAACAAAACATTTCCTTTCGGAAATCATTTTCTATAACAACAGTGTTATAGTCCACCATTTCCTTATTTCTTGAAAATGTCTATTCCAACAATGAATGTTGAAATCTATGTATTCGATTTATAATACATTTTAAAACATCGTTAAAACGATGAACTTCATTTTATAATATTCATTTTCCCAAGCATATCCACTTTATTTGATAATATATTTACTGTCCAAAATCGTGAATATACTTCCTTTAATAAGCTATAAAAATTAACTTATCAAAATAAGTCGTTTTCGGATTTATAAACAATGCCTATAAATTCCATTTCTATATTTTATAACAACTTCGTTTTATAAATCTACTTTATTAACCAATTCTATTTATATTCCATTTACATGTCGAAATACGGTTTATAAGTAAATTACTTATAATTCATTCATTCACAAATCCATTCTTTTATATCAACAATAATTTATAAATCAAAATTTCATATTTACTTATGAATCTAGGTTCAAACTTTATTTTAACGCTTATAAAAGCTCGTTTTATAATTTCTATATTTTAATTTATAAATATCAATTTTATACAACTTTTATATAAATTGTTTATAATAATTTAAAAATCTCAATTTAAATAAACCAACCTCTTTATTAATTTACAAAACGTTATTTAAAACTTATATAACTCCAAAATTACACTTAAGTATTATTTTCCCAAAAATATAACTTTTATAACCATAAAATTAAAATGTTTATTTATTTTAACAATTCAAAATTAAATAAAACGTACACTTTCAAAAATCACTTTAAAAATTCTTTTAAAAACAAAAATCATTATCTTAAAACTTCAAAAATGGATCCGATGATGCAACATCACCAAATAGTCAATCACGACATCCAAATATCATATCGATATGATAATCAACAAATATCAAAATATCTGTAAATAAATCAATACAGTTGAGGAATCCAGTTGGATCCCTCCAACCTGTTTCCCTGCATCCAAAGATGTTAGCACAATACCAATTCCGTTCTAGTACGGAATTATCGCGGTATATGGGATTTATAAAATATTATCCACTTAATAGACGGCGCAATAGGGTCTCATCCGCTATAAAATGCGGGAAATCAACTCTAAGTACATAAATAATACCAATTTCACTGTACTGTGAAATATTCGCGGTATATGTTTTTAATAAATAACATCCGCTTACTAACGGCGCATAATGTCTATTTTAACAATCAATAGATAACAATCATCATTCAAACATGCATTCGAGAATTTTAAATATAACTATTTAAAATTAAAAATTGAAACCGATTCGATTGAGTGAGAAGTTCTCACCTTGATTTCAATTTCACTTTCAGCTTTTATTTCGGGTAAAATTAAACGCGCGTTTAATTTTACCTGAAATTCTCACTAACTCCAAACGACTCCAATCCAATTCCATAGCGTAGTGCTCGTCCATACGATTCCAACGCAACTGGTTTCGCGCGTTTTCGACCTCGTATGAAAAAGATACGAATTTTCAAAGATTCACGAATTTTTAATATCAATTTACAACATAATTTTTATAAATTTTAAACCTACAATGCATCACAGCCCTTGATTTCAATTTCCCTGCAATCGTGACCGCACCCCCTTCTCTTCCATCTTCACGTGCGTACAGGAAGATCACGCAAGGACCGAACCCATCAAAGCAAACTAGGGTTTATTTTCGCAACCACCTCGCTTCACTACAACTTGATCCAAGACCTCCACCACGCGCGCGCTCTCCGGCACCACCCACGGCCAAGTTGCGGCCCCACTCGGTCGCGCTTGTGCACCGAAAAACATGCGTGAAACGAAGATGAACGCAACCCTTTTGACGACGATTCACTGGACTATAAACGATCATAGCCGTATAGATTTAAAGCTCTCATAACGCTCTTCAATTTGTTAGTTGAAAACATTTCGTAATTCCTTACGGATTTGAAGAAAATTGGAGAGGAAGAAGTGAAATTTTCGGCCATTGACAATGAGGGAGGCGGCGACTCTGAATAATTAGGGTTAGGTTTATATTTTTCTTGCAAAAATGAATTCTAAGGGCTTATATAGAAAAATTTCACGAACACTATTCATCCCGGAATTTCCGAACTCCAAACGAAGCATGCCGGTTGGCGTTCCTAAGGTTTACCCCATGTTCCAAACACAATGGAACGTGTTTCGGGAGCTAATTCGGTCATCTGTGCGAGTTATGGCAATAAACGTTCAATTTAAAATTAAACCGATCAAACGATTTTCTAAGCGTTTTAGCTTGCACCGGACAAACGGTAAATCTGATTGACATGAAATTTTGAAACCATACAATAATGTAACATTACGGATCCGATGAAACTGGTTTCGTCGAAATCCGAGACTGTTTGAAAAATGACTATTTTAACTCGCCAAATTAATATTAAAACAATTTTGATGCGTTTCGAGCTGCCACGGTCAAACAAAAACTCCGATTGCTACGAAAATTGAAATCCAATAATAACAAACTATTACGGATCCAATGGAACAAGTTTCGTCTAATTCTGAGACTGTTCGAAAATTGACTAATTTCACTAGTCGATTAAATATTAAAATATCCAATTTTCACAAATAAACTTTTAATTCGATTTTAAAAGTTCTATAACATCATTATAACTTCAATATGATTAAATAAAATTTTACAAATTATTTTCAATCATATTAAACCCAATTTTCAATTATTTCTGTAATTTCACATATTAAATTATTGATTTAATTTATCCAATTAAATTCAATTATTCGAAATAAAATTTATTCGACTCATAAATTTCACTTATTAATATTTAAAATTAATTAAATATACAAATTTTAACTAATATAAATTCTGGGTCGTTACAGACTTCACCCATTAAAAGAATTTCGTCCTCGAAATTACCAAGTAAGAAAAAGTTGCAGAATCCATTAACTTTCCCAAAATCCATAGTTAAACTTCTTACAATACTTTACTAAGTTTTCAAATCATACTTAGTTATCTTTTCAAAAACAACTACTATTATTTAACTTTCAATTCCAAATCAAAATTATAGTTTTCAAAATTTTTCCAATTTTCTCAAATATATTCTAACGCCTTAAATTTTCGGAAAAATTCGCCAAAATCTCCTTTGCGTGGCTCGATCCGAAGAAAATGAAAGTATATATATCACAAATATATATCTCATCAAGTGATGAGGCATCCCGCAGGGAAAAAAGTGTAAAAGTACGGTATGTAATCCGAGATATGTACCTTATTTATAATTAGCGAGCATATACGGCTAATATAGCGCGAAAGCGAGCTCCAAATGCGAAGCAACGCCATCCGCACCTACTAAACACTTAACAACAACATGAGAACATGCATATATGAAAATAATCTCAATATACATCATATAGCAACGTAATAACTACATGTGCCAACATAGCGATGCATTCGATAGCAATAAATGCAACTACCAAATCAATATAAATTTATTTCTCATTAAAATTTAATGAATTGGTTTTACAATTAATTCATTAACATTGGATTTTATCAACATTTATTCATATCCAATTTCAATTAGTTTGCATTTACTAATTTACATTCAAGTCGGTCCATTTCCAAATCAAATTTCAATTCCATTCAAGTTCATTTTCTTCCAAGTTGGATTCAATTACTTTAGCTTCTAATTTCGCTAATTCAATTTCATTAACACTTAATGAATTTATATACAATCAATCAACAATCAAATAACAACCAATGTTTATTCAATACAACCAAATTTATTCACTTTACATTCAATTTGGTTCAACACATTTAATTCCAATTAGATCATATTAAATTGACTTTCATTCAATTTATTCAATTTCTAATAACATTAGCTTCTAATGAATTAACGCTTACATTCATTATTCCATATCAATTCTTTTACATTCAATTGATTAACATTTAATCCATTAGTTCAATTCAATTGCTAATTTCTTTAACAATTTAAAGTTGAATTTCATTCATATAACTCAAGTTCAAATTCTTAATGACTTCACTTCATTAATTCACTTATTAATTTACTTCGATACCAAAATTAACTTCATTCAACTTCACTTATGTTATATTTCATTTCAAGCATCTTATCAAATCCAAATCAATTCATTTAACTTTCCTTTTGTTAAATTTCAAATCACATATCTTTGATGACAAATCAAATTTATTTCAACTTGGATTTTATTGATTTACTTATACTTCCTTTAATTTAACTTCATCCTTTAAGTTAGATTTATTCTATCAAAATTCAATCTGTATAAGTTATCAACTCATTTATCATTCCTATAAATATCTTAAATAGGATTCCAGAGTCCTTTCAAATCTTTCAAAACCATTTTTGAAATCAATTCAAATTACCTTCTGAATTTCCAAAACCAAATCCAAATTTTCCAAACAACTTTCTTTTAAACAATTTGGCAGCAATCCCTCTTTTGGAAACCCGAAAATGAACACCGATGATGTCATGATCATCGTCGGAATTATTTTCCAGCGACCAAAAAGAGTTTAGAGCTTTAATTTCTCCAAAATAATTTTCCTAAAATATCAAATCTTGTCAAAACACTTCTCTGGAATTTTATTTTCATATTATAAATCACATTTTATAAATATTTTACTTATATAATTTCACTTCTTATATATAAGATTATTTCACAAGTGTAAATTATTTTAATTATAACTCCATACTTATAATTCATTTTCTTATACAATTATTCTTTAAAAATTGTTATTTTTATTCAACAACCAAACAATCAATTCATATACACTTTAATAATTCTGAAAAATTATTTCCTTTATATATAAAATATAATCAAGGCAAAATTATTTCATTTACCCTATTAAAACAATACTGTGTCGAATTGTTCTATTCAAGTGTTTAGAGATCCCTATCAACAACGTTAATTACTCGTGTTGACCAAAATCCGTATACCACTCAACAAACCAATCATCACAATATAAAACAATTTATATTCACTAACAAATACGCGCTCATAGCTATTATTACACTCAAACTCATTCTAGAGTACTACTGACTCTATCTCTAATGAGTAATACCCAACAGAGCCATGGTTGTCGCTTAACCATATGCTCTGATACCAAATGTAATGATCGCGATTTTTTGTTGCCGGAAAACCGAAATGTTATGGTTAGAGAAGAAGAAAAAGATAGAAGAAGATAGAAAAGATAGAACGGAACAGAAAGAAATAACAGAACAACAACAGAATCTCACAATTCGCAGCGGAACAACATATAATACATAAATGAATAATCTTTAAATAAAGAACTATATCAGTTATTATATTACATTACATCACATTTCATTACATTACATCATCAGAGTGTACAACAACAAACAGCGGAAAAGAAATACTATATACTAGTGAATACGCCATGCATCCATCCTGCCTCCAGCAACTCCTGAATTCCAGAATATCCTGATAAACCTTACTCTTGACTGCCCGTGTGGAAATTGGTGGGCACCCAGAGTTTAGGAAGAAAAACAATAAACTCCGAGTCAGTCATGTGACTGGTGTGAGAACTCAAAACAGTTTATCTTTAAAACAAAATAGAGGAATATTTTTAAAGTCAATTCGCAATGCTTTTTAAAAATGAGACTACCATAAGGCCTCCCGCACGCACATACAATGCAAACGCAGAATCGGAGGAGATTTCTCCTTATGATAGTCAAAGATGCTTGATACGCGTTAAAAAGAAACATTTGATATTATTACTAGTGCATAGTGTAGGAAAAATCATTTCGAAAGTAAAGATATAAATCTTAGCCAGCATAGGCATTTCACACTTATGCCTACTATAGCTACCATCCAAACAGTGGTGACCACCATAAGTGAATGATAGGTTCTACAACTAAAACCGTACAAGATCGTATTGTTTCTTTGGATTTCCAACAAATGGTCAGGCCAAGGAACTTCCCATTGCCACATGGAAACGCCTCTGGAATGACGTCCCGAGAACCAAACCGGATCTCTGCCAACACAAGGCCGGGTTACCCCTAACTGGGTAACTACTAACACGAATATGTCATTCCCCGATCGTAACCGATCTATCCGAGGATCCTCGATTTCCAACAACCACAAAATTTGCAGCAACAACATAGGTTAAATATCTGGGCTCCATACCATGATACCACCTCTATCCAGAAGGAATGGCATACACTAAAGGGGCGCTACCCCCTAATAACCTTGCCGCATCCTTCCTGTTTTGACCATTTCCGGGGTGTGAGGTCCGACGAAGTCTCGTCCACAAAGCCACGCTTTATACAAAAGCTGTGCTTTGGGTCAACAAATGATCATAGAAATGATCACCAAGATAAATGATCAAACAAATGATCATATCACAAATGATCAAACAATGATCATTTCATAGCAACACTCAGCGTGCCACACTACCAAATTAGGAGTATATCACTAATAACCTTCAAATATATAACCTCTGAGCTCGTACGTCTCAAAGAAGGGTGTTAAGCTAAGAGAATAAATTCTTCGCCACCAATAGAAATATATTTGAAAGAAATCAGCTTTATATCTCAACTTGTAATGTCAGACATACAATCCATACAAGTCTGTTCCGGGCTCGAACAGAACCAAAGGCACTTACAAAGAAGTCCTTGCATTCCGGATAATTTCTAATCACGTCTGAACTTCCCGTCACTAAGGGTGATAAAACCTCTATATCGGAGATCAGCCGATGCAGAGTAACTCAACGGTAATCCTTCCGTTTTCAAAAATATCTGGTCTTCAACACTGGTCATCGAATGCAATCCATTACGACGTATCACATATTCGGAATGGGTTATACGACCCCATGGTCCTTTCCCGGCTAACCCGAATAGTGAGCGCTTATATTAAAAATAAGTGTGGCATTCAAATTCAAGCAATTCACAACAAATACCTATTTAAAGGTAAATGTTGATAGTCGGTTATTGAACTATCAATGGGAGTGTTCAACATCACCAAATTCCAAATAATTTTTCAAATTATTTATTTTCCAAAATATCTTTACTAGATATATATTTTCCACACTTCAACCATTTGAAAACAATTTTTCAAATCACTTTTCACCTTTATCACTTTTTGAAAACAAATTTCAATCATTTTCCTTACTCGGAAATACTTTCATTTCAAAATGGTTCATTTAAACCAATTAAATAAATCCTTACCGATTTACTTTATATTTATGTTCCAAATCCGTAAATTTATTCCCACACTTCAAAAAAAATAAATCAACGTTTATTTTTAAACAAATTCCCCTTTTCATTTATAAATTCCATAGTGAATTTACATTCCAAAATATTTATGAATATATGATTCCCAAATCGATTTCTAATATTCATTTTCAATTTTGTCTTCAAAAAGATAAATTCTCAAAACGTTTCATTTCACATTGGAAAAACATTTCCATACTTATTTAATAATAAGTAATTCACCAATCTATTTATTTTCAACATTTTGAAAATATTCAATATACTTAAATCTAAATTAAGTATATATTTCATTCTTTAAGGAAATCATTCTCTTAAACATATTTATTTGGGCCAAAACAAATGTTGCGTAAAACATCGTTACGACGACCCAAAATCACTAGTATAGGGATTCAAAATTTAAAATAGATATATAAATCCCAATACTATAACAAAACATTTCCTTTCGGAAATCATTTACTATAACAACAGTGTTATAGTCCACCATTTCCTTATTTCTTGAAAACGTCTATTCCAACAATGAATGTTGAAATCTATGTATTCGATTTATAATACATTTTAAAACATCGTTAAAACGATGAACTTCATTTTGTAATATTCATTTTCCCAAGCATATCCATTTTATTTGATAATATATTCACTGTCCAAAATCGTGAACATACTTCCTTTAATAAGCTATAAAAATTAACTTATCAAAATAAGTCGTTTTCGGATTTATAAACAATGTCTATAAATTCCATTTCTATATTTTATAACAACTTCGTTTTATAAATCTCCTTTATTAACCAATTCTATTTATATTCCATTTACATGTCGAAATACGGTTTATAAGTAAATTACTTATAATTCATTCATTCACAAATCCATTCTTTTATATCAACAATAATTTATAAATCAAAATTTCATATTTACTTATGAATCTAGGTTCAAACTTTATTTTTACACTTATAAAAGCTCGTTTTATAATTTCTATATTATAATCTATAAATATCAATTTTATACAACTTTTATATAAATTGTTTATAATAATTTAAAAATCTCAATTTAAATAAACCAATCTCTTTATTAATTTACAAAACGTTATTTAAAACTTATATAACTCCAAAATTACACTTAAGTATTATTTTCCCAAAAATATAACTTTTATAACCATAAAATTAAAATGTTTATATATTTTAACAATTCAAAATTAAATAAAACGTATACTTTCAAAAATCACTTTAAAAATTCTTTTAAAAACAAAAATCATTATCTTAAAACTTCAAAAATGGATCCGATGATGCAACAGCACCAAATAGTCAATCACGACATCCAAATATCATATATCGATATGATAATCAACAAATATCAAAATATCTGTAAATAAATCAATACAGTTGAGGAATCCAGTTGGATCCCTCCAACCTGTTTCCCTGCATCCAAAGATGTTAGCACAATACCAATTCCGTTCCAGTACGGAATTATCGCGGTATATGGGATTTATAAAACATTATCCGCTTAATAGACGGCGCAATAGGGTCTCATCCGCTATAAAATGCGGGAAATCAACTCCAAGTACATAAATAATACCAATTTCACTGTACTGTGAAATATTCGCGGTATATGTTTTTAATAAATAACATCCGCTTACTAACGGCGCATAATGTCTATTTTAACAATCAATAGATAACAATCATCATTCAAACATGCATTCAATAATTTTAAATATAACTATTTAAAATTAAAAATCGAAACCGATTCGATTGAGTGAGAAGTTCTCACCTTGATTTCAATTTCGTTTTCAGCTTTTATTTCGGGTAAAATTAAACGCGCGTTTAATTTTACCCGAAATTCTCACTAACTCCAAACGACTCCAATCCAATTCCGTAGCGTAGTGCTCGTCCATACGATTCCAACGCAACTGGTTTCGCGCGTATTCGACCTCGTATGAAAAAGATACGAATTTCCAAAGATTCACGAACTTTTAATATCAATTTACAACATAATTTTTATAAATTTTAAACCTACAATGCATCACAGCCCTTGATTTCAATTTTCCTGCAATCGTGACCGCACCCCCCTTCTCTTCCATCTTCACGCGCGTACAGGAAGATCACGCAAGGACCGAACCCATCAAAGCAAACTAGGGTTTATTTTCGCAACCACCTCGCTTCACTACAACTCGATCCATGACCTCCACCACGCGCGCGCTCTCCGGCACCACCCACGGCCAAGTTGCGGCCCCACTCGGTCGCGCCTGTGCACCGAAAAACATGCGTGAAACGAAGATGATTGCAACCCTTTTGACGACGATTCACTCGACTATAAACGATCATAGCCGTATAGATTTAAAGCTCTCATCACGCTCTTCAATTTGTTAATTGAAAACATTTCGTAATTCCTTACGGATTTGAAGAAAATTGGAGAGGAAGGAGTGAAATTTTCGGCCATTGACAATGAGGGCGGCGGCGGCTCTGAATAATTAGGGTTAGGTTTATATTTTTCTTGCAAAAATGAATTCTAAGGGCTTATATAGAAAAATTTCACGAACACTATTCATCCCGGAATTTCCGAACTCCAAATGAAGCGTGCCGGTTGGCGTTCCTAAGGTTTACCCCGCGTTTCGAACACAATGGAACGTGTTTCGGGAGCTAATTCGGTCATCTGTGCGAGTTATGACAATAAACGTTCAATTTAAAATTAAAACGATCAAACGATTTTCTGGGCGTTTTAGCTTGCACCGGACAAACGGTAAATCCGATTGACATGAAATTTTAAAACCATACAATAATATAACATTACGGATCTGATGAAACTGGTTTCGTTGAAATCCGAGACTGTTTGAAAAATGACTATTTTAACTCGCCAAATTAATATTAAAACAATTTCGATGTGTTTCGAGCTGCCACGGTCAAACAAAAACTCCGATTGCTACGAAAATTGAAATACGGTAATAACAAACTATTACGGATCCAATGGAACTAGTTTCGTCCAATTCTGAGACTGTTCGAAAATTGACTAATTTCACTAGTCGATTAAATATTAAAATATTCAATTTTCACAAATAAACTTTTAATTCGATTTTAAAAGTTCTATAACATCATTATAACTTCAATATGATTAAATAAAATTTTACAAATCATTTTCAATCATATTAAACCCAATTTTCAATTATTTCTGTAATTTCACATATTAAATTGTTGATTTAATTTGTCCAATTAAATTCAATTATTCGAAATAAAATTTATTCGACTCATAAATTTCACTTATTAATATTTAAAATTAATTAAATATACAAATTTTAATTAATATAAATTCTGGGTCGTTACAGTTCCGACCCCTCTACATTACAATCCACTAGATAGATTTAGAAGGATATGCTATTGGTGCAAGACGGGAACTGCAGATGGTGGAGCTTCTCTTTCACGCTCGGCACTAACAATGCGACTAGGTATCTAAGGAATAATATTGATTCCAAGGTAGTAGCCTTAGTCGGTAAATATGTTCTATTATATTATTCTATTTCGCTATTAGCTTATGTTGATCGCTCTCTGATATGCTTGTGTTCATTACATGTTACCAAAATCAATGATTTGTGCCCTAATGGACTTGGGTTTTGATTTAGTCGAAATTCAGGCCAATCAAGGTGCGAGTTGTTGCGGTCAGGGTTAAAAATATGCCAGAAATGTCAAGGGGTGGAATCTTGAGGTTGTCTCTTGAAGTCCCTTTTGGAGATAATGTTTGGTATTTATAGGCTCCATTATCCCATAATATCTCAATAGAACTTGGATCTATAGGATGAACAAGTTTGGAGAAATGTCTGGGGCATAGGTCTATTTTGATTGGATATTGCTGATCAAGGGATGAAATCGAGCTCTATCGGCTTAGGCTTGAGCAAACTTAATACCATAATAAAAACATTATGGTTGAATAAGGATTAGGCTCAAGTGACTTACTTATTGGATTTCTAGAACTTCTGGTCGAGTATATGGATCCAGGGAGTAGACTTTCGGTGCTCGAGTAATTCAGGTCAAGTTCAAGCGCCATTTGCACTAGATCAGACTTCTCAGTGCTACGAGTCAAGCAATGTGTTTCTCCAAGGATGGCTTTAGGTCGAGCAACAAGTTTCCTAGTTTTAGGTCAGGTGTTGTGAAGCGTCGACTTCTAAGCAGTTTCTACATAAGTGTTTTGTTAAAATAATTGCTTAGAGTGACTTCTTGGTAGTAATTAAAATAGTTAATTTGATAATTGAATTATTAATTAAATAACATGAGTAAAATAGGAATTCTCACAAATTAAATAATTAATGCCAAAAATATTATCATTTTGTTGAGGAGATTTTTCTAGTCAAAACGAAATTTAGACTTGTGATGTTTAGAAATACGAAGAGAGAATTATGATCGAAATAAGAATCTAGTAAAACATGACAGATTTTCAGTAGTTAATCAATTTCATTCTGGCCCATTTGATTAATTTTGGCCAGCTCCTAACAACTACGGGAATCACTTTTCAAATCACCAATTACATCTCAAAACTCCTCATCTCTATTAACCTAACTTCTCCACAATGAAATCCACCTCAAAGCAAAGATAAATTTTTAAAAGTAATACAAAGTTATATTGATTCAAATCAAGTCAACTGCGACATATCCATACAAGAAAATCATTCTCAATTCGGGAAGATCGAATCAAGATTAGGTTTCGACTTGTTTGAGTAGTCTTATTGCTTGCTTGGTGGGTCAAGGTGAGTAATAAATTATTTCAAATGGTATTACGATCCATTTATGTATATGAACATTTATATGAATTTGCCTTATTGATATTACTAGATTTACATCATAAATGGATTACATGTTGATTATACGATTAGGTCGTGATTAGGTATCACAAAAAAGAACCTAAATATATGATTTGACCCAACAAATGTGTAGTGTAGTGCAAATAGGAATGTTAGGGCTTAGGGAATGTTTTGGAACTGGGCCAGTCGGAAGTGGGTGAAATAGATATATTTTGAATTTTTTTCTGTTTTAGATCTATTTGGTCTACGAAGTGTGAAAATTGTAATACCCAAAAGTTTGAAATAAAATCATATTTTATTTAACTTGGTTTAAAAAAGTTTAAATTTTAATTTTAGTTTGTATGTATTATAATGAATGTATCAAATACATTGTGTGTAGTGTAAGTGCAACATATAAGTAGAGTACATATGTGGTGAACATGCAAATTTTTAGAGAATGAAACATTTTGTTTATTTATCTTAACATATATATAACTAATTAAGGGAAAATGAGGCTATAAATGTAGAGAGAGAAATCTTTAAATTCTCTCTCCATCCTTATTTATATTAATTGGCATATTAAATGATATTTGCACCTAAGTATATACTTTCCATTATTGTACAAGTTTTTAACTAATCAAATACATATACGTAGATCTATAATAATTATATACATACATATATGGTATCATATACATACATACATACATACATACATATATATATATATATCTATGTATGTATGTATGTATACATTAATGGTCTACTTAAGACTGAGAAAGCTCTTTTTTTTAACATTAACAAAATTCATAATTCTCTTTAATGTTTGAGATTTATCATTAGATATTCTAATGCGTCGTGTCTATTTAGGTTTGGTTAATTTCATTTCATTCCTTGTAATTAGTTTCATCTTTGGATCGTATATGAATCCATTTTACTACCAATAGTTTCTAGAAGAAATTCCTTCGTCGTGAAGTTAGTATTTCTTTAAACGATAATTGCTTCTCGGTCTAATCGAATAGGTATTCATAAAAAATTTATGAATTGCATTACATAAAACTGACTTGGTTTTAGTTTACGATAATTATGTTCCAAATATAAATTAGTCATCCAACGACAATCGTTCCCAAACTCTTTGGGGCGATTCATACAAGAACCCACACATACAATTATTACGTGTATTCTTTTGACTCGCACACACAGGCTAACATGTCCGTTGTGGTGTAAATCTCAATGCTTACACATATGCATGTTAAATCATATACACTGTACTATGTTGCATGTGAACGTACACACATATGTATGTTTGATTCCCATATATACTTTAGAAGACAAACTATATAACAAAGAAAAAATTATTATTGATTTTATTTAAAACAAAATTTATAAATGTTCTAAGTAAATTTACACTGCATAGGTCCAACAAGATCCAAATGGAAAAAAATTTGTTGAAATTTATCGGTTTTCTCCGCTGCGGGCTTGGATAGTTCCAAAAGCAATTGGTTTTGTTCGTAAAACCTTATAATTTTTCCTAATTATTTTTTTTGTGAACTTTAAGAGCCGATAAGTCTCACCCATATGAAATTGTTAGAGCGATGGAATTTTAAG
The DNA here is from genome assembly GCA_030765085.1 of Allium cepa. Lineage (NCBI taxonomy): Eukaryota > Viridiplantae > Streptophyta > Magnoliopsida > Asparagales > Amaryllidaceae > Allium > Allium cepa. The sequence continues at coordinate 80,752,951 of CM060946.1, forward strand.
TTTTGAAACATATTGTTATCATTATGATAGCTAATTTTGCAATTCGATAGCTATTAGGAGTGAAATAGGATTTATGTATGATAGATTTTTGTTTTTTGTATTACAATAGTTACTCATCTTTATTTGAGGGTATTCATGGTTGAATTGGATGCAATAAGGACTCTTTGATAGTACATTGATGATTATAAATCTCATATCAGACATCTATTTCTTTTCACGGATAAATGATTGTAGGAGCATTTGCTTATAGATATTTTGGGTGGTATGAGTAAAAATATTACACACATATGATCCAAATATTATGAAGTGTAGGTTCCATACACTTCAGTATATGAATACACCCAAGTTAGACATAGTAGTTATATAATTCAGTATGCTAAGTTTATAGTTGAGTATAACATTATTGTGCTAACATTTGGTTTTAGGGGTAGAATGGGTTGACCTTGTTGTCTCTTATCCCATTATATGCATATATTAGTTACATGAGAAAAGTAGCGAATGAATGGTTCTTTAGTATTGCATTTCTGATAGTTTTAGTGTATTGTTTAAAATATAATTAGCCTTTTTGTTACGTGTAATCAAATTTTTGGGTGGGCTCATTAGTATAGACCAAAAAACCTTACTAGGTCCATCATTTTGATTTTGAGCAAAAGATTTAGGTTTTGCATGTAACCTACAAATATTAGTTACATTTTCTAACCATAACTAATAGTATAGCCACATTAATTACATTTTTAAAATGACAAAGAGTTTTTTCATGTCATGAACACTATTATGCAAAACATACAAAATTCTTCAAATATATATATATATATATATATATATATATATATATTGTTGAACATATTCTTTTACTAACTTTCACTATGAATTCAAAATTAATTGTTCAGGTAAACATAGTCTAAAATTTGTTAGCTCGAATTATCTATATATTTGTAACACTAGTCAAATTAAGTTATTTGTTGATTGAAACAAAAATTAGACTTAATGCATCTTTAAAAAATATTTAAAAAATATTAAGATCATGCTTTAGGAGAAGTAAAATAGCATTTTTTGATGACCGAATTTAGAGATGAGAGAACTTAATTGCTGAGATTATTATCCAAGCGAGATGGCACAAAATTATGGGAGCTCTTAATTGTTATCTCACAATTTACATGGATATCTGAACAAGAATATTCTAGTAAAACAGCTGTGAAGCAAAAAAAAAAAAATACCCCTTCAATAAATAAAATAAACAATTGACCTGTGTAGAAAATCAAATCTTTATTGCGTTTTCTTTCTCCATGAAAATTAAAAAATTCATAAAATTAAATTAATTACCATAAATTGTTCATTTATTCAAAAGTTCAAAGTTTTCTAAAAGCCTTTTACAAAAGTTATGAAGTCTTATAATATTTAAAAAGATGCAAAAAAATGTATAAAAATTTGTCAAATAACTTGAAAATTATTCATTAAACTAGATTTTATTGAAGGAAAAAAAACAAAAACAAAAACAAAAAGGATTAAAACTTGTACAAAATATCTGGTATTATCAAAAGTACCTATCTTTCACGAAAATGACCATGTTCTTTTTGCGAATGACGAATTACATCTATCTGCAATAGTGAAATTACCTGAAAATTACTACCAGGTAATCTTTCCTTTATTGTCCAATGATTCCAGATCCAGGGACAACAACGGTATGGCGAGCAATTGGTTGAGGCGACCATAATTTAAGGGTAACCTTAGTACTTTGTACAAATGTAGAAATTATAATAGTTTAACGGATAAAGTAATGATTTAATGGTTATAGTCTAGCATTTTAAAGTTTATTAGTTGAAATTTATTATTTATATCATTGCTAGATATTTTTGTTTATCAACTCCTTTTATTTTGTTCGAAGTTTCAAACTATTGAAAACAAACTGGATTTTGTATTTGGTTAATTAAGGTTTTTGATTTGGAAAATATATAGGATATTTGTTTAGATATTTATATAATATATTTGAAAATATACATGAGGAATTTTAGGAGAGATTTATAGAGATATGTTCTAGAGAATAGTTTTGAACCATTAAATCAGATGAATCTCCACTATCTATTTCAAATGTGAATCAGTATAAATAGAGGTGGGTTCGCTTGAAATTTGCAGTAAAGTTTTATTCCTACTTACAAAAAATATTATTTTTTCCTCCAATGTCTTATCCATCTTCTTCTAAAATAAAATCTATTTTTTCTAATAAAGAAAATTCTTATCAAAGCTAAGTTAATATTAAGGAAGAATAATAAGTTAACTTTAGCAATAAAAGTTTTCAATAAAGTTATATTTCCTCCTTGCACTACAAGAAAACTCGATATCGATAGCATTTATTAGTAGCCTTTAAAATCAATATGCAACTATTGGCCGTTTAGGAAAATGAAATATGAATAAAGCAACGCTACCTAAGTCTTTATTGCCTACGAATATGATTCATTACAATTTCATGAAATTTTTCTTTGCTCGCTCTTGTTTCCTCCTCTTAAGAGACTTACCTTCTACTCCTACAGTAAAAATTTAACATGATTTTCTTTTCAGTTGGACTAAAATCACCAAAAGAATTCTGTAATTCAAATTCCTTTTCAATCCTCGTCAAATTTAAGATGGACTTCAAATTTGTCTCAAATATACAATTTCTTCCACAAATCAAATTCCAGGTTCTTCGTTAATACTAGGTCTTATAACGCAACATCTTCTTAATTAATCTTTCTGATAGATTACTAGCAACATCCAGCTCCTGGTTATTTTTCAGAATCTAGATTTAAAAGCGAAAGTAAATCGAATTAGTCTCCAGCTATTAACCTCGACAGTCTCATGTTATTGATCTCTACACACCTGCAGCAGGTTACTTCGTTACATCATTTGGTAACTTAACTTTTGTTTAATTTTTCATTTGATTGTGTAATTATTATCTCTATTAGAACTTATTTTTATTTTTTATATATCATCTAAAATTTATTCTATCTATTTTAGGCTCTTTTATGTTTTCATTTTTTTAACAATCATATAATTGGAATGTAGTAACGTCGGTTCAATGTTTCACGTGTCCCATTTATTCAATTATTTTTATTTTGAATTGAACAGTTTTTGATTCTTATATTCACCAATTTAGTAAACTTGATTACCTTGCTATAACCTAACTGTAAGGTGTTTGATTTTTTGCCTCTTAAGTGGCATAAGCATTTTTGTGAAAATTGAAGAACCAAAGTGTTAGCTACATGGTTTGCCATATATTTAGGTTTTATATATGTATCTTTGTTGCTAAAAATAGTTTGCAATTAGGAAATAAATTATTAGAGTTTCTATTTACCTCTAACTAAAGGATTTTCTAAACAAATAATTGTAGTTGAATTCGTGTATTTTGACACCCATTAATTTTTAAAAGGGTCAAGTTGTGAAATTTAATATAACATTGATTGGTGTGTATAGTGCTATCATCCTGATATATTACGGATTAATATTAATGTAATTTGTATAATAGTATGTCTTCTTATGGGGACACCGTGGCTTCCATATAGTTTATAGATGCCATAGTTTATAGTACTGTTCGAATGATGTTTATTCTTTAATGTAATATATATTTGCATTCGAATGGTAACAACAATTTAAGTTATATAAAAGTTGAGCGTTGTTATTTCAGAGGAAGCTTCTTTGCTTCTTAATTGCTAAAATAAAGTGATTGGAATATAAATGCCTTGTTCCACTTGAATCCAAAATGGATAAACAAGAAAAATTATGTTGCAAAATACAAGTCGTAAAAAGTCAAGATGCATAAGGAGAAATTTATGTGCTTGATACCAATTATTAAACCATTAATTAATAAGTAATTCGAGATACTTAGAAAAGAAATATGCTTCAGGACACTTACCGATATACAGGCTCAGTTGAAAGAAATATCTTAAACACTTATTTGATTTATACATTCATATGCTGAATTTCATGATATTCCATTTATATTTTAAACAGTTCTTACACATTCACACTTACCAATACACACGCTCAGTCAAAGCATGTAAACCACCCGGGCTCAACCTGCAAGGATCAATATTTAGAATGGACCCAAAACTAGGCTCACTTGCCCAATTTTAACTTGATATCATAACTTCAAAAGTTTACAACATTATTGATCAGATACTGTATCACTATTGCTAATAGTTAGGCTAAGATATGCTCAACCTATAAAGCTACTAATTTGCAAATGTACAATTATTTCCACTAGTTTTAAAAATTAGGCATTTGCACCATGTAACTGAATTAACGATAATTCTGATAGGTTGCGGTGATTTTAATTTATATATTTACTTTTGTACCCAAAACAATGTTATACACTTTAATTTAGTATGGTGCAATATTAAATAAACTAAAGATATCCTACGTTGCTAAAACTATATGATCCTACATAAAAATTGTAATACTATTTTGATAATTTTTTCCCTCCTATGTTGGCAGGTGACCCAATTTGTTGCAACTTAAAATAATGAGTTTTGGTTCACTGATAGGAAGTTTGTTACTCTCTTCATATACTGATTCAGATGAGTCTCTTTTACTGTGATCTTTAACTAAGCTTGTAAATCAAAGATGGATTTTAGCTATATTTAAATTCAAGATCATTCAGTAGTTTGTTTTATTTTTATCATGGGATGGTTCAATCCTAATTTTTAATAATTTAAGCATTCCACATATTCTTAATAATCATGGGATGGTACATTATTAAGCAATCTACTACACAGTGTAACCATGTATGTTTAATTAAAGCCATGAATCAGCAATCAATTAATGCCGAGTACGTTTTATTCGTTGAGTCGCCTTGCTAATTTCAAATATGGATAACATACATTCACCAATTTTGTAATAAGTTATATTATGTTTTACATGATTTTAATATTATAATATTTTAGAACTATATATATCTAAACATGTCCTGTTGTGAAGTACAAACCAATCAGTGGCTCCAACTTAACAGGAGTGAAGTACGAATTAATTAAATCTGAATATAATATTTGCATTCCCGTTAATGAAGTGCTTCCTTTATGTTAATTAGCTAACAAGTTTTATAAGCGTTTTGTACATCCATAACCAGTTAGTTTGATCCATCGAACAATATTTTTTCATTCAAAGTGTGAATGTGATTTGATACAAGTTGCGCTCCATGTTCACTTGACGCAATATTTCAAAAGACTAGATAGGACCACTTGTATTAATTATTTATATCCTAGACTAAGTCAAAATTCAGTTATGTTTAAATCTTAGGATACAATATTTGCTACTTAAAATGTTAATGTAAATTTATATTATTATATATAATTACATCCGGAACAAATATTTTGGTAAAGGAATTAAGTTGTATTAGAATAAAAAATCATACATATGCACTGCAACATGTACATCAACCCCTATATTTATGGTTATCCGAAGTCCATCTTAGATATGGTAGTTCGATGTGGATCCTCATTTATATTACCTTTAATCACTGTAATATGGCAATCAATTTTCAACTAAAAGCTATTTTTATTTATATTTAAAGAAAAACTAGGATAAGAGAATATTATTGTAGAGGAGAGATAAAGGAATGCATGAGAGGATATCTCTTCTTCTCATTCATTAAGAAGAACATAATGGTATGCTTTTTCTTCTTTCATTTTTACCTTTCTTGCACTTCAGTTTATCATAACATACGATATGATTTAAATGAATTATTATCTAGCAATAGTGACTGATTAATTTGTGTTTCCTGAAAGCGTAATTGGCATGGAAATATATTATTGATCTCTTTTGGGTTTTGTTTCCTTTTTTAAAAAAAAGGACTGAGCTAATGCCTATAATATAGTACGTTCATAATCATTTGTTTTAAGGTAGAGCACATGACATTTAAACTTCTGCAAATATTTTTCATAGTGAACCCATGTCTCGAAAGGCAGAGGAGAATAGTCAATAGCTTTGTCAAGTTGAAGCTATTCAAAGGCTGTGTAAATGCATATGCTTGAAAAAGTTGACAGGTATTTAACTATAATCTTCTGGCGATGATTTACACATTTTCTGTTTTTATAAAATGATTAGAAAGTGCTAGAACCTGATTCCACTGAAGCAGTTGAAAATTTGCTGCCACATATGTGAATAGATATTTATCGGCATTATGCACCTGGACAGATCATATTAGACATTGGTACAAGTACAGATGGACTAGCTCTCTTCATTTTATCGATACCCTTGACAATTCATGCTCATTTGACTACTCAAGTGAAATTTATTTATTTTTTCCTTTTTTCCATTTTATCATGTAGAAGACTGTTTTTGTTTACCTTATTTGGTGTTATCATGCTCATTCGACATTGGTATTATCATTACTACCGGGTGATGCATGGCTAATTATCATTTTTGATTGATTGGATAATTGATGTTTGTGTTACTAATGTTGATGGCTTAGTATACATTTGATGATTCGATATTTGTGTTACTAATGTTGATTAGTTAGTACACATTAGTGAGATTGAGATTCTGTTACTCACAGTACACATTTATTTGATTTAGACTTGCATTGATGATGTATTACTAATAGTTGATCATTAGTATATATGAGAATATATTTATTGTGATTAGTCTATTTGATGTTTGAGGTTGATATTAGATGTTGTCAAATGTATATGATGTATAATGACTGAGTGTGATATTATTGGTTTTAACTCATATTTATGATGATTGACAGTAATGACTTAGTATGAGTATATTTCTTGTTTTCATTTGTTGCATTAGTTGCATGGATGTGCTAACAGGTATTTGGATGCACGAGAAGAGCAGGAAATAGAACTACATGGGCTTGATCCCCAAAAGGGTATGTGGGTAGTTTTTTTATGCAATAGTCATCATATCCCTTAGTGTAACGTCCCGCCTTTTCTTTTGCTATAAATCGACACACGTGCCAATTCAAACCATACGGAAGGGCGGATTGTTATGGGGTAAATAAGAAAAACAGAGAAGAGAAAAAAAACTAAACAGAATCTCACAGCGGAAGGATAAAATATAATAATCAAATATACAGTTATAAAGCTGTCTACAAAAACATATGTATTATATTTATATAATACATATCAGAGTTACACATACCAATAATAATGCAGCGGAACAGTATGAGTGTAGTGCAATAATATAAATAATAATAATACAAATCTTCGTCTTCGTCCTCCAGAGCTAAATCTTCAAATCCTGAAATACTCGGACTGACCCGAGCGAATTGAAATGACAAAACACTCGAATCATAACTAAAAGATCTTATGCAAGTTAAATCAACAGAGATAAATATGAGTGCAGTAACTTAAAAGATGCTCGGGATTCACATCTCTTAAGGATCCGTTAAACTATTTACTATGTAGTATATTTCGCTATTATAATAGTGTCTAATTGTAAAATAAACTTACTTTTAAATAGCATTAAGGAGTTACCCAATCTCCCCCTTAACACAATAATAGTCCTAGTAGTCCATCCAATATCATAGTCCCTCCTGATTGGGAAGCCACCAGAGGATACCACACGGGCTACGGGAGAAAACCAAACTCGTACAAGGCGCAATAGGGTAGGTGACACGGCACAACTAGGCAATGCCAGGGTAGATATACCAATTACGCTTCCGGGTCAGTGGTAACGCATAGCTGCTACTACTACCAACCTCGGACAAACTCCCCCAAATCAAAAAAATCAAAAGTGAAGGTGGCCACCGAATCAATCCAAAGTCAGAGTATAGTATCGAAGGGAAGTGTTTGATCAGAGGTGCTACCTCATTAACCGTCGATCGCTCATGTTTTAGCCACCTTATGCCAACTCACGGGAGTTGGGTCCACGTATTTACCTTAAAGGAAATACCGCCACCGACCTACTTCATTCTGGAATCTCCACCGCTTACACGGTTGTTAAAGTGGTTTTCGAAGTTGACAGAGAGTATGACAACTTCCGATCCCGGTCTCTTCAACAACCAAACGTTATTATAACACCGCGGTCTTTAAAATAGTTTATACTTTAAAACCAGAATATAATTATCCATTTCAAAACCCATAAATACGATATCATTTCCATTTCCAAAACAACTCATTTTGATATTATTTTTATAAAACCCAAATCAATAATATCATTTTTATTTCAAATATATTTCTTTTCCAAAATCATACTGCTTTAAAATTTATAATATCTAGAAACCAAACATTTGAATTATAACTTTCAAAAACATAATGCTTCGAAAATTCATAGCTTTGAAACCATAACTTCTAAAACTTGAATGGTTTGGATATTCAAACACTATATAGAATAAAATAGTTTGAATTTAAAGTTTCTTTATAAAATAATTTCCGCGACTTCACAATTTTATTCATTTAAAATTTTAGGTCTAAACCCCATAAATTTAGTTTTGCTTTTAGTTTCAATAAAACACTTCGATTTCAATATATTCAAACTTTGAGTATTTAACAATTTCAAAACTGAGGTTGGAAATTCTATTCAACAATTTATTGTCGTATTATTTAGTTTTGAAATATTCACAAAATAAATCCATAAAATAAAACTCAAATTTCTAACAATTAAATTTCCTTTAATTTATTTATACTAGAAATATTCATTTAATTTATCTTGAATAAAAATCCAGTTATAAATATCATACCTTTAAAATTTTCAAGTTTAATAAGTTTACACCTACTTGTGGAGTTTAATTTTTTTAATAAGCTCAATTCCAAATAAAGTTCCAATTTATTTTCCAATCTTAATTGGTTTGAACCATTTAAAACTCTATATATATACAATATCTTAAACCTGTACTTAATCGTATAATATAAATTATCAAACTCCATTATTCAACTTATTTATTTTCATTTAACAAATTCATACATAACTTAAATTCAATAATTTAACTATGTATGTATATATAAAGTAAGATTTTATATAAGATCAAAAATTAATATTTATTAAACCGTATCCTATCCAAACCATAGAAATCATTTTCAATATATATATATATATATATATATATATATATATATATATATATATTGACTGACGGTGTCTGTATAAAATTTTCTACCCTATGGTCAAGTGATACGGATATCTATCATTTCAATCCGTAATTTAAAATAAAAATACGGTTATATATCATTTCGAACCGTAATCCCGAATGAAATGAAATGCACAACAACTTGCAGTTAATATAAATAAACATCCATTCATCCATCAAAACTTACATCCATTAATCACAATCATCATCCAAATTCAACCAATACATCTATATATACATGTGATAAATAACAGGCATTTACTGGCAGTATATTTTGCAAAATAAATTAACTGAAAATTTAACTGGTAGTTTATATGCACAATGAATTTACTAATAATTTAACTATCAGTTTATATGCCAAAATAAATTTAACTGTCATTTCATATGCAAAAATGAATTAAATAACAAGTAAATTAAATGAATGTAAATTAACTGAGATAAGATGAAATAGGTGCCAAATAGCTATAAATAAATTTCAAAAGACATCATAAATCAATTTAACAAACATAAGAAATCTTAGAAGTTGTGAGTGGGTTAAAACACTCACCTTTTGAATTTAAATTGAATTTAAATCCAATTTAAACTCAAAATTTGGATAGTCTCCAAATTCATCCAAACCACCGTCAAAAAATCCAGAATTTTATTACGATGCTAACAAAAAAAATCGCGTATGAAACGGAGTTCGTATGAGAAAGTTACACGAGTTAAATCGCTTGAAAACAAAATTAAAATTAAACAAAACAAACAACATACCTAACTATACTATAAGCCACATCAGCGACTGCTATTCATCTTTCCCTCTCACACGTTAATGCTTCCAGCACGCGATAAATGACCGAAACCCCATCGTTGACCGACGCGTCCTCCCACGGAGACCTCCTTTGACCACGCCAACCCCATCAACGAGTTCGCCAAGCCTCCCCTTACGCCCCCCCTGGATGCGCCGATCCTTGGAGCCAACCTCCGCCGCCACAATTAGGGTTTTGCCGAAGCCCTAAACCACGATTTTCGGCCACCACACCTCGCAATAAGCCAAGCGACTACCCCAAACGACTCCCCTAGCCGAGCTCTCCAATACGCAGAACCCGATTTGCATATAATCGCTTCAAATCAAAACGCCCAAATCGGCAATTAGGCTTCGCGTTTTAAAGCCCTTTGATCGTGATTTCTGCCCGATTCATGTACTGTTATGAAAAACGAGCACTAGACGCAGGTTCGATTCGTCGAGACCTTTCTAGCGATATAAAATTTGATGTTGTTTGAGACGTTTGAAATTTTGTTGATTTTTGAATTGAAAATTGGATCTAGGGTTGGCAGACATTGGGAAGAGGAGAAGTTGAGGAATTGTATGCACAACAAATGAGAATAGATGGAGGCTAGGGTTTATAACCGACTTTTTATAGGTAGGGTTGAAATAGAATAGATGGACCAGATAAATAAACGTGCTGAACAATCTATGGACCGAAAAGCCCGTTCTGACCTCGAAACAAAATTGGGTAAACCCATATATCAAAATAGGCGTTTTAAAATATTTTAAACGGAATGGAAAAGGTTTCAGGTCCAAATTCCATCGTATGGAGAAGTTATGCTAAAATCAATATTTTCAAATTGATTTCAATTGATTTCAATTGCGTTTATTTCAAGGCGTTTCGAGTCCGTACGATCAAACGACAAGTCCGATCGCTACAAAACTTGAAACCCTACAATAATTCACTGTTACGGATCCGATGAAACTTGTTTCGTCGAAATTCGAGTCAGATTCCAAAATGGCTATTTTCCATTAATTAAATAATTTAAAAATTAAATAAATAAAATCCAATTTTTAAATTTCAATTCTAAAATTGACCAAATTTATTACCTTAATATTTCCCAAACATTTACAATGCTTTAAACAAATTTAATTGTCAATTTAGAGGTGAATAATTTATACATTTCAATATTGATCCTCAATTTCACTAAATTATAAATTAAATTTCCACTAATTCTATTAAATTCACCTTTTCATTCATATTATTCAAATTTATTATTAAAAACAGATGAGATAAATATTGGAATCAAAATCCCTTATATTAACATTCTCAATTTTCCTCTAAATCCTTATTTATGAAATATTTTAATATTATATTCCACTTATTGCAATTAATCCAATTATTATAAATTAAATAAATTAAACCACTGTTAAAAATTCAAATTCTATAATTCATAAATTTTATCATCTTGTATTACTTATAAATTTATAATTCTTTAAACCAATTCCCATCTCAATTTAAAGTAAATTATAGTATTTATTTCAATTTCTTAAAATAATCCCTATACTATAAATTGAATTCTTTTCAATAAGTTTTCAATTAAACGGATTAGATTCAATTCCAACCCTTAAATTGAGTCTATTATAAATCTATACTACAATTAACACTTGTCTCACGTTTCATTCCACTAATATATTCAAATTCCATTTTCATTTCAATTAGCATTATAAAGTAAATTTCATTTATAATAAATTCATTTACCAATTAATTTGGTAACTTTTAATAATTGCTCTTATACGTTCGTTACTTATAAATCCAGATTTAAAATTCTATATATAACGCTAGTTTTATTCGATTGCATTAATATACGCCTATTTACATTTTAATTTGAATGGATATTACGTTTTTAAATGTGCACTTCTATCAATTAAATGCATTCATTAAGGTTTTAAAACCAATAAATGAATTTTCCTTAATTTCATCCTTAAACCAGCTTATTACTCTATTATTAATTCATTAATTAACATACTACGAACTATCTTCCCAATTTCAATTTCTACCTTAAAACGAACTTGCGCTTCTATTAATTTATATTCACACTTCCATTACTATATTAAAAATCATTAAAGTAACGTTTATTATCAACATTATAATTTCTTAACTTTTAAATGAACTTTATTTTCAATAAATTCATTAACCACTTAAATAGGTAATTCATAATACTTGTTATCATACCCTTACATTTACACTTAGGTTTATGTTAAAATTCAATTTATTTTATTGCATAAATTGATTTAATATTTACATCCACTTATTACAAATAACTTCCATTTGATGTAAAACCTAGTATACATTTATATTACTTCAATTATTCGTACTTTCATTTCAACTGTTCATACGTATCTTAAATTTTCATGGTTTCATTCCATTTTCAACATTCGCTTCATTATTAATTATAAAAAAATTTCATTTCTTCCTAAATTAAATTACAAAATCTTAATTAAATTAAGCAATTAATTGCTCAAAATTTACGGGTCGTTACACTCTCCCCCACTCAAAACTTTTCGTCCCCGAAAAGGAAAAAGAAGGGAGAAGAAAGAATTTTAAATAAACAATACGTCTTATTCAAAATATTAACTTTATAAACAATTAATTTACAAAATTTATTACTTTAAATAAAATATACCCATTTTATAACCATTAAATCTTTTTATACTTAAAAAAATAAAGTTTGAAAATCATTTTCAAAAATTTTATAAGTCCAAAATTTACGAAAAATTTCGGCAGAGTCTCCTTTGTACGGAGAGGCTCGGGAGAAAATATAATATCAAATATAACAAAATATCACATATAATATCCAAAATATTATATCCCAACACGGGAAAATATATAAAATAGCGCTATAAAACCGTAATCCGAGAATGTACCTATTTGTCGGGCAATTAACGCTTAATTATGAAACCAAAAGCAGTAGCAATTGCTTCCATAACCTGTATTTCACTTATATAATCTGATAAGAGTTAGCAATTACATAGAATGAAATATTTAAGTTGTTCAACCACAAACAAATAATCAATTCAACAACCAATTGCAGCAAACAACATACAACCTTCATACAGAATCAACACAATTCAATCATTCATTCATATCAACACAAATAGTTGTTCGGGTTCAAAGCTTTAAATTGTACAGAATGAAGATTAAACTACTAAGTGTACCCTTCACTCAACAGTCTTTGGTGAAACTAAATAGATTATTCATACAGCCAAACAATTTTAAAGTTTCCTTACCCAAACAATCATAAACCAAAAGTAAACAATATTTCCATTTCATTCTTATTAATTTCATTTCATACATTTTTTGTTTGATTTCCTTTTTATTTATATAATGATTTATCTTCTTAATTTAAATTTATTTCTAACAAACTTTTAATTTCATTTACTCATTCAATATTTGTTTCATTTATTTTCACTTATTACTTACAATTATTCATTTCCATTAACTCAGGTCATGCCAGTTCCTTTTATTTTATTATAATTATTCATTCATTTATTATTGCATGACCTCATTTATTTACATTCATTTATCAATAGTATTCATGTCCTATTCAATTTCTTAGCATTTCCATTAAAACTTAGGTTTATAACAATTACAACATCAATTCTTCAGAATAAAAGAAATTTTATTGAACACTTCGTTACATACTTTTACTTGTACACTTCCATTACATTTTCTTATTAAACATTTCAACTTTTAATATTCGGTAAGTTATATATATGTTTTTATGGATGTAATTTGAAAGTTATACAAATATATTCTATTTCTTTTAATTAATTTAATGTTCAATAATTATGTCCTTTATTTCATAGGTTAAAGCTTTAAATTTCATTTAATACCATTTATAGCCTAGCATTAAATCTCTTATTTCCCTTAGAGGTTTCAATTATTAATTACTTACGTTCAAATTTACTACAATAACTGAAACTATTAATTAATGGAAACTTAAGAATTTAAATACCGGGTTAATTTCAATTATTTCAAATAATAGATAAATATATATACTTACCGCTTATAAATCCAATTATATTTAAAACAATTTAAAATTTATATTTATTTATCAAAAAATTAATCTGCAGTAAAACTACTACAATGGTCTTCCCACTTCGAAACTCGTAAATGAATGTCGATGATGCGTGCACTCATCACCGAAATTATTTTCCAGCGACAGAGAGGGGAGTACAACTTTATCTTTCCAAAATTTCTTTTAAAAACAGTTCTTTCAAATTATTGAAATACTTATATCAGAAAATACTTCTCAAATATTATTATTATATTCCAAAATCATTTGAAAGAAATTTTTCAAAACCCCGGAACTTAAATTCTAAAATTTCCAAATTTGATTTATTTTATTTTCAATCTTGTTTTACTATTATTTATAAATTTCATTACCTAACAACCAATATATTGCAACCAAGTATATATATATATATATCATTTAAAAATTGATGTTATATATAGAAAATATAATAGGCAAAATTATTTCATTCACCTATATTAAAACCAAATATTATGTCGGTCTGTCCTATTAAGTGTTTAGAAATCCTTATTGATGTCATAGCATCCCATGCATCAACCAGGATTTATAAATCCAAAACGGAACAAAGCAACACAATATCAAAACCTTTTATAACATTAACAAATACGCTTTCTCATATATATACGCTCAGCGAATCCCATAGGGTATTACTACCCTATTAATAAAGAGTCAAACCCCACAAAGCTAAGGTTTATCGCTAAACCAAAGCTCTGATACCAGATGTAACGTCCTGCCTTTTCTTTTGCTTTAAATCGACGCACGTGCCAATTCAAACCATACAGAAGGGCGGATTGTTATGGGGTAAATAAGAAAAACAGAGAAGAGAAAAAAAAACTATACAGAATCTCACAGCGGAAGGATAAAATATAATAATCAAATATATAGTTTATAAAGCTGTCTACAAAAACATTTGATTATATTTATATAATACATATCAGAGTTACACATACCAATAATAATGCAGTGGAACAGTATGAGTGTAGTGCAATAATATAAATAATAATAATACAAATCTTCGTCTTCGTCCTCCAGAGCTAAATCTTCAAATCCTGAAACGCTCGGACTGACCCGAGCGAATTGAAAAGACAAAACACTCGAGTCAGAACTAAAAGATCTTATGTAAGCTAAATCAACAGAGATAAATATGAGTGCAGTAATTTAAAAGATGCTCGGGATTCACATGTCTTAAAGATCTGTTAAACTATTTACTATGTAATATATTTCGCTATTATAATAGTGTCTAATTGTAAAATAAACTTACTTTTAAATAGCGTTAAGGAGTTACCCAATCTCCCCCTTAACACAATAATAGTCCCTGTAGTCCGTCCAATATCATAGTCCCTCCTGATCGGGAAGCCACCAGAGGATACCACACGGGCTACGGGAGAAAACCAAACTCGTACAAGGCGCAATAGGGTAGGTGACACGGCACAACTAGGCAATGCCAGGGTATATATACCAATTACGCTTCCAGATCGGTGGTAACGCGTAGCTGCTACTACCGCCCACCTTGGACAAACTCCCCCAAATCAAAGAAATCAAAAGTGAAGGTGGCCACCGAATCAATCCAAAGTCAGAGTATAGTATCGAAGGGAAGTATCCGATCAGAGGTGCTACCTCATTAACCCGTCGATCGCTCCTGTTTTAGCCACCTTATGCCAACTCACGGGAGTTGGGTCCATGTATTTACCTTACAGGAAACGCCGCCACCGACCTACTTCATTCTGGAATCTCCACTGCGTACACGGTAGTTAAAGTGGTTTTCAGAGTTGGTAGAGAGTATGACAACTTTCAATCCCAGTCTCTTCAACAACCAAACGTTATTATAACACCGCAGTCTTTAAAATAGTTTATACTTTAAAACCAGAATATAATTATCCATTTCAAAACCCATAAATACGATATCATTTCCATTTCCAAAACAACTCATTTTGATATTATTTTTATAAAACCCAAATCAATAATATCATTTTTATTTCAAATATATTTCTTTTCCAAAATCATACTGCTTTAAAATTTATAATATCTAGAAACCAAACATTTGAATTATAACTTTCAAAAACATAATGCTTCGAAAATTCATAGCTTTGAAACCATAACTTCTAAAACCTGAATGGTTTGGATATTCAAACAGTATATAGAATAAAATAGTTTGAATTTAAAATTTCTTTATAAAATAATTTCCGCGACTTCACAATTTTATTCATTTAAAATTTTAGGTCTAAACCCCATAAATTTAGATTCACTTTTAGTTTCAATAAAACACTTCGATTTCAATATATTCAAACTTTGAGTATTTAACAATTTCAAAACTAAGGTGGGAAATTCTATTCAACAATTTATTGTCCTATTATTTAGTTTTGAAATATTCACAAAATAAATCCATAAAATAAAACTCAAATTTCTAACAATTAAATATTTCCTTCAATTTATTTATTCTAGAAATATTCATTTAATTTATCTTGAATAAAAATCCAGTTATAAATATCATACCTTTAAAATTTCCAAGTTTAATAAGTTTACACCAACTTGTGGAGTTTAATTTTTTTAATAAGCTCAATTCCAAATAAATTTCCAATTTATTTTCCAATCTTAATTGATTTGAACCATTTAAAACTCTATATATATGCAATATCTTATACCTGTACTTAATCGTATAATATAAATTATCAAACTCCATTATTCAACTTATTTATTTTCATTTAACAAATTCATACATAGCTTAAATTCAATAATTTAACTATATATGTATATATAAAATAAGATTTTATATAAGATCAAAAATTAATATTTATTAAACCGTATCCTATCCAAACCAAAGAAATCATTTTCAAAATATTTATATATATATATATAGACCGACGGTGTCTGTATAAAATTTTCTACCCTATGGTCAAGTGATACGGATATCTATCATTTCAATCCGTAATTTAAAATAAAAATTACGGTTATATGTCATTTCAAACCGCAATCCCAAATGAAATGAAATGCATATCAACTTGCAGTTAATATAAATAAACATCCATTCATCCATCAAAACATACATCCATTAATCACAATCATCATCCAAATTCAACTAGTACATCTATATATACATGTGATAAATAACAGGCATTTACTGGCAGTATATTTTGCAAAATAAATTAACTGAAAATTTAACTGGTATTTTATATGCACAATAAATTTACTAATAATTTAACTATCAGTTTATATGCAAAAATAAATTTAACTAAAATTTAGCTGTCAGTTCATATGCAAAAATGAATTAAATAACAAGTAAATTAAATGAATGCAAATTAACTGAGATAATGATGAAATAGGTGCCAAATAGCTATAAATAAATTTCAAAACACATCATAAATCGATTTAACAAACATAAAAATCTTAGAAGTTGTGAGTGGGTTAAAACACCCACCTTTGGAATTTAAATCCAATTTAAACCCAAAATTTGGACAGTCTGCAAATTCGTCCAAACCAGCACTATAATATCCGAAATTTTATTACAATCCTAAGAAAAAATATCGCGTGTGAAACGGGGTTCGTATGAGAAAGTTACACGAGTTAAATCGCTTGAAAACAAAATTTAAATTAAACAAAACAAACAACATACCTAACTATACTATAAGCCACATCAGCGACTGCTATTCATCTTTCCCTCTCACACGTTAATGTTTCCGTGACAAATGACCGAAAACCCTTCGTTGACCGACGCGTCCTCCCACCGGAGACCTCCTTTGACCACGCCAACCCCATCAACGAGTTCGCTAAGCCACCCCTTACGCGGCCCCCCTGATGCGTCGTTCCTTGGAGCCAACCTCCGCCGCCACAATTAGGGTTTTTCCGAAACCCTAAACCACGATTTTCGGCCACCACACCTTGCAATAAGCCAAGCGACTACCCCCAAACGACACCCCTAGCCGAGCTCTCCAATACCCAGAACCCGATTTGCATAAAGTCGCTTCAAATCAAAACGCCCAAATCGGCAATTAGGCTTCGCGTTTTAAAGCCCTTTGACCGCGATTTCCGCCCGATTCATGTACTGTTACGAAAAACGAGCACTAAACGCTGATTCCACTCGTCGAGACCTTTCCAGCGATATAAAATTTGATGTTGTTTGAGGCGTTTGAAATTTTGTTGATTTTTGAATTGAAAATTGGATCTAGGGTTAGCAGACATTGGGAAGAGGAGAAGCTGAGGAATTGTATGCACAAAAAATGAAAATAGATGGAGGCTAGGGTTTATAACCGACTTTTCATAGGTAGGGTTGAAATAGAGTAGATGGACCAGATAAATAAACGTGCTGAACAATCTATGTCCCGAAAAGCCCGTTCTGACCCGAAACAAAATTGGGTAAACCCATATATCAAAATAGGTATTTTAAAATATTTTAAACGCAATGGAAAAGGTTTTGGGTCCAAATTCCATCGTATGGAGAAGTTATGCTAAAATCAATATTTTCAAATTGATTTCAATTGATTTCAATTGATTTCAATTGCGTTTATTTCAAGGCGTTTCGAGTCCGTACGATCAAACGACAAGTCCGATCGTACGAAACTTGAAACCCTACAATAATTCACCGTTACGGATCCGATGAAACTTGTTTCGTCGAAATCTGAGTCAGTTGCCAAAATGGCTATTTTCCATTAATTAAATAATTTAAAAATTAAATAAATAAAATCCAACTATTAAATTTCAATTCTAAAGTTGACCAAATTTATTACCTTAATATTTCCCAAACAATTACAATGCTTTAAACAAATTTAACTGTCAATTTAGAGGTGAATAATTTATACATTTCAATATTGATCCTCAATTTAATTAAATTATAAATTAAATTTCCACTAATTCTATTAAATTCACCTTTCCATTCATATTATTCAAATTTATTATTACAAACAGATGAGATAAATATTGGAATCAAAATCTCTTATATTAACATTCTCAATTTTCCTCTAAATCCTTATTTATGAAATATTTTAATATTATATTACACTTATTGCAATTAATCCAATTATTATAAATTAAATAAATTAAACCACTATTAAAAATTCAAATTCATAAATTTTATCATCTTGTATTACTTATAAATTTATAATTCTTTAAACCAATTCCCATCTCAATTTAAAGTAAATTATAGTATTTATTTCAATTTCTTAAAATAATCCCTATACTATAAATTGAATTCAATTTATTTCAATAAGTTTCCAATTAAACAGATTAGATTCGATTCCAACCCTTAAATTGAGTCTATTATAAATCTATACTACAATTAACACTTGTCTCACGTTTCATTCCACTAATATATTCAAATTCCATTTTCATTTCAATTAGCATAATAAAGTAAATTACATTTATAATAAATTCATTTACCAATTAATTTGGTAACTTTTAATAATTACTCTTATACGTTCGTTACTTATAAATTCAGATTTAAAATTCTATATATAACGCTAATTTTATTCTATTGCATTAATATACGCCTATTTACATTTTAATTTGAATGAATATTACGTTTTTAAATGTGTACTTCTATCAATTAAATGCATTCATTAAGGTTTTAAAACCAATAAATGAATTTTCCTTAATTTCATCCTTAAACCAGCTTATTACTCTACATACATTGCGTATTAATTCATTAATTAACATACTACGAACTATCTTCCGAATTTTAATTTCTACCTTAAAATAAACTTGCGCTTCTATTAATTTATATTCACACTTCCGTTACTATATTAAAAATCATTAAAGTAACGTTTATTATCAACATTATAATTACTTAACTTTTAAATGAACTTTATTTTCAATAAATTCATTAACCACTTAAATAGGTAATTTATAATACTTGTTATCATACCCTTACATTTACACTTAGGTTTATGTTAAATTCAATTTATTTTATTGCATAAATTGATTCAATATTTACATCCACTTATTACAAATAACTTCCATTTGATGTAAAACCTAGTATACATTTTCATTACTTCAATTATTCGTACTTTCATTTCAACTGTTCATACTTATCTTAAATTTTCATGGTTTCATTCCATTTTCAACATTCGCTTCATTATTAATTATAAATTTTTTCCATTTCTTTCTAAATTAAATTACAAAATCTTAATTAAATTAAGCAATTAATTTCTCAAAATTTACGGGTCGTTACACTTAGGTTCAGCTGTGGTATATGTAAATTGGGGAGTCCAAACATAGTTGAATATATTTTTTCCTTTCATGCATTAATAAAGTTGTAGGTGGGAGAAAATGACGGAGCAAAAGTCTAAATATAGGTTATATCCTTTGGTTGTTGACTTGGTATATTTCTCTTGCATCACATTTATATTTCTATTATTAATGATGATCAATGTATTAAAATGTGGACATTATTTGATATATTTTAATATGTGTAATAATTAATTGTTGATATGACATATACGCAATGACGTTAATTCCACTATGAAGGTTTTTTCTTTTCATTTTTTGTTTATTTACTTTAGATTTTATATTACAAAACTCAAGTTTCATGATTTTAATGTTTGAGATCAGTGTGCGAGTGTATTTTGATAGCATTTATCATTGATTTTAGATGGTAGAAATAGTAGGGCATCACAGATTGGTCTAGGATCAAAAACTCTGTTAATATCCATATTTAGTTGCATAGGCAATATTAAAGTCCTTAGCTCAATCCAATAACATTTATCGATTAACCAATTTACTCATGCCAATGATTTTGATTTTGATTTGACTACCAACTACGGTGATACTAACTTCTACAAAAAAAAAGACGAATCCTCTCTTGAGTGGCTTTTCACTTCAAGTGGTTTGATGTGTAACATATGGTTGTAACATGGTCGTGTGCTGGACCAAACTATGCTTGACCAAAATTGAAAAACAATCTAGCTACTTAAGATCAACGGTACCTATATGCTTGACCATAATCAAAATACAGCCTAGCTACTTAACATCGACAGTACCCTCAAGTCTGAAGTTTGTTACATGTCATTACCATGAGATCTTCTATGTTGACTTAGTTATAATAACATACAGAAGGCTCTCGTCGAGTTGTTATATAATTTTTCCAAACAATCACAAGTACATAACTCTTTTTTGCCTCTAATAGTCATAGCAATTCACCATTTTTCAAATGAAGAGCTTTATGTACACAATTCATTATATTGTCCAAATGGAACAGTAAATGTCATTTTATATCGATCCCTTTCGAAGATCTAAATTTGCCAAAATGCAATTTTTATGTCAAATTTTGACATTATTTTGGATAAATATAGCCTTCCCAAAAGATCTTTCTTATTTGGGATTGGATATCTAATGCACCATAAAGTCTTATTTAAATGTTTATAATTGATTACTAGTCATGGAACTCCTCTTTCTCATTCTGCAACATTTTCAATATAAAATGTTGATCAGGTGCATAGACTTTTAGAAGGCCTAATAAGACCTTTTTGTAATAACTCATTTATTCCTTTTACATATTTCCAAATACCTTGGACTCATAGCAATTGGTCTAGCTTTGGTTGGAATTTGACTTTTATTAAAATCTGGTTTGTAAGGTAATTCAGCTACATGTTTTTTTCTTTTCCAAAAGGCATTAGGAGTATCAGCACAGATTAATTTTTCTATGTGATTTTGTAAATCATTTATTCTTTTTGGTAGTTAAGGTGAAGATAGTTTTTCTTCTATCCTTTTATAATTTATCTCCTATGATAAGAAATTTAAAAAAAATTCTTTTCGTTTTATTTTCTTTTGAATAGTATCAATTTCATGACATTCTGGTTGTGTGATAAATTGGATATCACTTGTTGATTATTAATCATACTAGTAATTCCCTCTTTTGTTATTTCGGTTATTGTTATGAGAAAAGAATTGTCCAATATTACATCATATGATAAAAAATTTACCATTATGATTGGCATTTCTAGGCAAATCCCTTTATTACAGATGGCTATATTCTGTAATTTACATTTTACAAATAATTTTCTACCACCTGCAGCATTAAGGATTTCTGTTGTTTTAGAAAAATATCTTAATGGCACTATACCTTCATTGATGCAATTTATATATACACTAGAATCTATCATTGTGATAGTAGTAAAATAATAATGTTTATGCTTGATAATAGAAACTCTCATGTATCATTTATGTGTAATTGTACGATCTAACATGTTTATAAATGTTAAAGAATTTAATTCTTCTTTTTCTAAAATATTATCATTTTCATTTTTACTGTCATTGTTTTTAAATTTGCTTCTAGTAACAGTATTCTTGGTTTTAATTCCTGCATTTCATGTTTAAGTATCTTAAACTCATGTTCTAATTCTGATACTGAAGCTTTTGAACTACTAGTATTTACATTTGATTTTCTTACTATATTTACAATATTCTTTAAATTGTAATTTTCTAGTTCTTTTAATTTAATCCTTTTTCATCATTTTTATTCTTATAAGATTCTACGCATCTTTTTATCATAACTTTTTTTCTTTTGGGCTAGAAATTTTATCTGTAATGTTTAGTATAAAATTTTCTTCTTTAGTTGAAACAAATAATTCATTAGCTTTACATAAAGCTTTATAATAACCAAAGTTTCCTTCGTAGTCGTTATCAAAGTAGTCACTCGATTCCTCTTTCTTTAGTTTTCGAATCAATTTTTGATTCTATTTCTATTTCTGTTATTATAGATAATTTTAAATTTTCCTTTTCTAAAATAGAACTTTCTAAAAATAATTTTTTAAGAGAGTTTTTTAATTCTTTATCAACATGAAGACTAATTATTTTCTTTTTCATTTTACATCTATTTGCATAATGTCCCGGTGTTTAGCATTTCCAACAAATTGGAATTTCTTTGATCCTTTTTACTTTGCTCCTTTCTTTTATTTCTATAGGACTTATATGGTTTTTCTCTTGGTGGTTTACTACATTCACACTTATTTCGAAAAAAATTATTCTCACCATTTCTTGGAAATTTTCCTTTATTTTTTATATCTGTAGTAATCTCATTTGATAACAGAAATCTCCTCTTCTTTTTTTCATAAATCCTTTCCGTTTGTATTCGTTTATGTAACTTTATTTCATTACATAATCGAAATCCTTCCGGTACGATTTCTGATGCTAATTCACCGTAGGTGTAACCATCGTAAGGAATTTTTATTTTTTCTGTTTTATTCGGTTTTTAACCCTTTCAGCAAAGAAAGGGAGAAGTCTTGATAATAATTTTTCCTTCCAAAATTGATGATTGCTATCATTTCTAGAAAATATTTAGGAAAATGTACATTTTTATACCATCTAAATTGAGATAAAATTGACATTTCAAATTCATTAATTGCTCCTACAATCTACCTGTCTAAAGCGAAGATGCTCCAATAAAATGTTTTGCAAAAGTATATATAAGTGTATTGACACATCCATTACTTGAACATTATTTTCTAATTTAATTGGACTAAACATACGCATTTTAGCTTCATTAGTTGGATAAAAGACCCACCAACCTTTTAGTTGGTGTAACGATCCCATTTTTGAAATAAATTTAAATTAGTAATTAATATAAATTTTGGAATAAATTTTGGAATTAACTTGAATTTTAAAATAAATAAGAAAAGTATTGATTTATATATCTAAATAGATTGTAATTTAAATTTGAATTTGAATTTGAAAATTTAAAATTTAAATAAATGTCTTAGTGAAATAATTTGGATTTAAAAATAATATATATGTAATTTATTTAATGTGTAATTAGTTTTGAACCATTTTATTTTGAATTGTATATATTAAATAAAGGAGAAATAGATTTATGAAATAAGAGGAATGTAATATATAATTTATTTAAAACATTTAATCGTGTAGAATTACAAGTGGAAGTTAATAGGATATACAATTTAACAAGTGTAATGATCTTGTAATAAAATGAACAAGTGTCATTTTGTTTTTATGTTTGAGAAAAAATTAATAAAAATAGAAAATGAGATTATATAAACTACTAAATCTCCTCCTTCTTATTTCTTTTAACTTTTCAAAGCTTTAGAAAAAAATCTGTAAACTTTTTCAAACCAGAAAAAAACCATCAAGCAAATTTAAGAAAAAATCAAACCAAAAGATCAAAAGAAAAAGGAAATTCAAACCTCTTTTAAAATTTGTAGCCTGTAAATCATCTTAAACAATAAGGCAAGGGTCTCAACTTCAAAACTTAAGCAAGCTATCATTTCAACAATTCCAATTCCTAGATCGAACATCAACAATAAGAAAATCAAAGTTTTCATCATCCAAACAACAAAGATCAGAGTATCATAATCAAATCCAGACACAAAAGCAAATTCCAGTTTTCTGTTTTCAACTTCCAGGATTTAAAGCTCTTTATTTCTTCTTTTTAAAGGTGAGTAAACTTTTGAATTGGGATTTCTGGCTTGTTGTTCGAAAATCATGTTGAAGTAAAAAGTGATAAAGTATAGTATGTATGCAAGTATGTATGGATATATGTATGAATTGGTTGTGCATGTTTGGAAAACAGACTTATGCATTTTGTTCCAGGTTTACAGGCACCAAGCCTGTTCAAAATTCGATTTCTCTTCCTCTGATCCATATTGGACTTAAGGATCTAAGCGAGAATTTTTTGTTTAACCATGATTTAAGTTTTAAAAATAAATTTAAGTAAATCAAATCAAAGCATTCTCTGGAAAATTGAAAAAACAGGCAAACCTAATATTTATTGGAAATTCAACCATCATGTTTTCTAATTTAAATTATATCATTAAGAACGTTTTTGAAAATAATGAATTTTAAAGGTAAGATCAAAATTTTTAAACATGTATTCACTGAGAATTTTTGAATTGAACAAATTTAAGTCCTTTGGCCATTACTGGTCATCGGCGTGATGAGAATGGTCGGGGTTATGGTTGGAGAAGGCCTAGGTGATGTGGGTTCGACGGAAAATGGTCGAAAACTTTTAATTTGACCGTGTTGGAAGAACGAGGTTGATCTAGGGTTTCAACCCATGTTTTGGTCATAGTTGGAAATCAAATTGTCGTGGGTTCATCAGAGAACCGAAGTCGATCGCATCAGTGCCAATCGAAGCGTTAGACATCGGTTAAGCCTCAGGAACGATCAAGTGACCTCTGACGGTCAGAGATGGAAGAACGAGGCTATTGTTGGTGGCTCAGTTTTATTCCAGATTTGGAACTAATGGCTCGATTGCAAGATCACCGGCGTTTCAAAATACTGGGTGTTCGGGAGGCTTGGGAATGTAGTCACTGACTTGTGATGGCCAGAGTTTCAACCTAAGGTGGCCGGATTGGTTGTACACGTGCACATGGCCTTGGTTGGTATCAGAAGACACGAGTCTGGGGAAGAAAGGGGAGACTCGAAGTTGTTTTCGGGAATTCAGGATTTTAGCTCGAAGTTTGGATCGGGTGATTTTATGTATGCACTGGGTTTTCTAAAAAACTTAAACGAAGATTAAAGTTTGAAAAGAACATACAGGTTGTTTTGGGGGAAACTCGAAGTAAACGGCATATCGGCTCGGGGATAGACTGAGAGGATCTCGCGTTTGTTGTAAAAACAGTTTTTGACTTTAAAACAAAAATTCAAATTTTAACATTTTAATCCATGCTTTTAAATAATGGTTTTGATTAAGTTTGGATTAATAAGGATTTTGAGGAATATATTTTTAAAGAAATTAAGTTTTAATTTATTTAATTTGTGACATTATTTATTAATTATTTATTTTAAATAAATAATGTAATTAAAAGTAAATTAAGATGAAATATTGATTTTTAATTCTTAATTAACCTTAATCTCTTATGTTAATGATGATTAATTATAAGGTTTATAAATTAAAGATTTTGATAATAATTAAATGATTAATTAAGATAAATGATTTACAATTACTTAATTAACTAAAGAATAATTAATTAAAGGTTAATTAATTATTAATTTAAAGTTTAATTAATTTATAATTAAGGAGTAATTAATTAAGGTAATTAATTAAGAAATAATTAATTAATGAAAGTGATTAAGATTAATTGGTAATTAAGGACTACTTAATTTATAATTAAGAATAATTAATCATTAATTAAAGATAATTAATTATTAATTAAGTAATTAATTAATTTTAATCACACGATTAATTCATCTTACTTGTAGATGATTGATTATTATTGAATGCCTTGAGCTGATTGATACCCCTGATATGTGATTGTGATACAGTGTGATGTGAATTGCTGTGAATTGATCTGTGATATATTTCTGTGTGAATGTGAAAACTGTTGGCCATAAAATGGCATTTGAATTTCGATGCGACAGAGAGTCGGATTCCAGTTGGTTATCCGAAACCCACATCGAACCTTAATGGTGAATCTTTGTGATTGATATATCCACACGTTTTTTAATTAAACGCTCACTATAAGGTTTAGTCGGGAGAGGAATTTGTGTCATATAACTCATTTTGAATAGTGATACGATGAAATGGATGATATTTGAAGACGGTGGTGAAGACCGGGTGTCTTCGAGAACGATAGGATAATCTATCGAATGACTCTGCACTGAGTTGCTCCGGTATAGGGAACTCCATATGTGATGGGGAGTCCGATCGGGATTGTGGATGCCCAGATTGCAAGGGCTTCTTTGGAATTGTCTTCAGTTCCATTCGAACCCGGAACGTACTTGTATGGTTGTATGTCTGACATTACACTTTGAGATATAAAGCTGATTTCTATCAAATACATTTCTATTGGTGGTGGAGAATTTATTCTCTTAGCTTAACACCCTTGTCTGAGACGTACGAGCTCAGAGGTTATGTAGTTAATGGTTATTAGTGATATGCTCCCAACTTGGTAGTGTGGCATGTTGAGTGTTGCTGATCATTTGTTGATCGAAGCATGACTTTTGTGAAAAGCTAGCTTTGTGGACGAGACTTCGTCGAACCTCACAACCTGGAAATGATCGAAACAGGAATCGTTGCAGTAAGGTTATGAGGGTCGCGCCCTTTAGGGTATGTCATTTCCTTTTGGATAAAAGGTGGTATCATGGTATGTAGCCTAGATTTTTAACCTATGTGGTTGCTGCAGACTTATTGCATTATGGTTGTTGGTGTAGAGGTACCTCGGATAAAAGTCGGCAACGACCGGGGGATGGCATGCTCGTGTCAGTAGTTACCTAGTTACAGAGGTAACCCAGCCTTGTGTTGGCAGAGATCCGGTTAGGTTCTCGAGGGCGTCCCTCTAGAGGCATTCCATTCGATGTAAGAAGTTCCTTTGCTTGACCATTATTGGAAATCCAATCATCCAATACGCGCCTTGTACGGTTTTAGTTGTATAACCTGCTATTTACTTATTGTGGTGACCCACTGTTTAGATGGTAGCTATAGTAGGCATAGTACGAAATGTCTATGCTAGATAAGATTAATATTATACTTTCGAAATGTTTTCTACACTATGCACTAAAAATAATATCAAAAAGAGTTTTTCTCGTATCAAGCATATTTGACTATCATAAGTAGAAATCTCCTCCAATTGTGCGATTGCATTGTGTGTGTGGCGGAAGGTCTTATGGTAGTTTCATTTTTCAAAAAAGCATATCGAATTTCTTCTATAAATTGTATTTGTTCAAACAACTTTTTTCATTTACTCATGCCAGTCCCATGACTGACCCGAAGTTTATTGTTCCCTTCATAAACTCTGCGTGCCCATAATTTCCACACGGGCATCCTAGAAATAGGTTATCCGTATTTTGGAGCTAGCTTGGATTTAGAAGTCTTTGGGTAGCTGTCATATTTTGGGAAGCTTTTGGTTTGAATCTTGGAAGCTTTGAAGTTTGGAAGAAGGTGCTTAGTTTGTATTCTCGCTCTTTCTTTTTGGAAGACTTTATCGAAGTTCAAAGTATGTTGGAAGTTATTGGACTTTGTTGTTGTTCCACTGTGGTGTTATCATTCTGTTGTTGTACTAAGTTTATAGCACTCTGGTGTTGGAGATCATTGTTGTAATGAATACTGAATGAATGTTGTATCTGTGTTGTGATCAATGATAATCATCTTTTATTTCCGGCTGATTTGTATTCATCTAATGTTGTTATAAGCTCCACCGGATTAGAGTTTGACGTTTGAATCTTCGACGGTCGAATACAAGTGAGGTATTTGATGTCAATTTTTGAATGCTGGATTTTGGGTCGAGACAAGTGGTATCAGAGATAAAGGTTGTGTTAGAACTTTTGCTATGGAGTATAACACATTAGGTGGCTCATTAGAGATAGGGTGAAGAATACCCTAGAATGAGTATAACCCAAGAGACCGAAACCCTAAAATTTCTTGGTTTATTTCTTTAAACTGTTGATATTCCCTAAGATATCTCATCCGTATACCTAAATCAAGTTTTCTTACTATTACAGATAGTGAGAATGAGCAGGGGAAGAGGAAGAGCTAGGGAACGGGGAAATACCACTACAATTGGTCAAGTCCCTACAACAACGGAAGCAGCTATTCCCACTCAACCTCAGCCGAATCTGGCTGATTTATATAAAAGTTTCTCAAGGCTTGGTGGAAAGCCATTCACTGAAAAGGAGTCTATTGTTGAAGCACAAGCCTGGATTCGATCGTGCAAAAGAATTTTCAAAGAACTGAAGTTGGAAGACGATCAAATGCGATTGATAGCTTCTTGGCAACTCCAAGAGGAGGCTTTAGCATGGTGGGAAACTGTTATAGTGGATGAGCCAGAGGATAAGTTCACTTGGAGTCGATTCAAAGTGGTGTTTGAGCAACGATATATACCGTCTACTGGTATATCCAGAATGTACCAGGAGTTTATGGACTTGAAGCAGGGAAGTTTATCTTTTGAGGAATACTTGAAAAAATTTAACGAGCTACCTCGATTCGGTCCGGAGTTGGTAAACACCCCCTTGAAGAAGAATGAAAGATTTATTCGTGAAATGAATAAGAAATTCCATGAAAGGATGACTGCCTATGTGAAGGAGTCTTTTTCTGATTTGATCGATATGGATTATAGATACGCTACTCTGGATAAGAAGGAAGTCCCAGAGGAGAAAGGAAGTGCAATCAATCTGAATTGGAACGAAAGGAAATTCAGAGGGAAGAAACCGGATCAAGGCAATGAGAAGAAAAATAATCAGGAAAACTAGGCGATAGATATTACTTGCTACAACTTTCAAGAGAAGGGCCATTATTCAAACGATTGTAAGAAGCCAAAGAAACAAATAAAGAAAGATCAACCTGCGAAGATAAGTCAAAGAACCAAGGAACGCTATTGCTGTCACAAGCCAGGTCACGGAGTTAAAGATTGCCCGAAAAAAGAAACAAGCACAAGTAGCAAAAATGTACGCGATAAAAGATGAACCCTCAACTTCAAAGGCGGATAAAGAAAAAGGAGTTTTAGAAGGTAACCTTCTCATTTATGATAGAGTTGTTAGAGTTTTGTTCGATACTGGAGCCACACATAGCTTCATCTCCCAACAAACCGTAAATGAATTAAAAATTGAACCTACATTTGTCGACGAACCCATGTGCGTGAAGAATCCGGTTGGTGGTCCTGCAAATCTTTGTCTATATTGTAGGAAAGTCCATATCTCATATTCTCGTCATCAATTTCCTATCAATCTTTATGTTCTCGACTTTAACGAATTTGAAATCTTACTCGGAATGAATTGGTTAACGAAATACGAACCTAAATTAGATTGTAACAATCGATCGATTTTGGTCAAAACCAAACTTGGAAATTTCATTGAAATCTCTTGTAAAGACCCTAGTCTGAAAAGGGATAAGTTGATGTATACTTTGGGATATGCCAAACCTAGTCTGGAGTCCATACCTATTGTCCGGGAATTTCCACACGTATTCATAGAGGTCAAATCTTTACCCTCGCATAGGGAAATTGAATTGAGAATTGATTCAGTTCCAGATGCTCGTCCTGTTGTTCATGTAAGTCATAGAATGGCACCCAGGGAAAGAATAGAGTTAGTCAAGCAAACCCGAGATTTGCTAGAAACAGGATTAATACGTCCTAGTGTTTCCGATTGGGGTTCAATAGTGGTGTTCATAGCCAAGACTGATGGATCCTTGAGATTGTGTGTGGGCTACCGCGATCTCAATAAGCTAACTCTCAAAAACAAATTTCCATTACCCAGAATCGACGACTTGTTCGATCATCTGCACGACGCTCGATTCTTTTCAATGATGGATCTAGCCCAGGGATTCCATCAGCTACGAATTGCTGAAGACTATGTTCACTTAACTACTTTCAGGGGTCCAGACACATTCTACGAATGGTTAGTCATGCCTTTCGGACTAACCAATGCACCCGCATACTTCGTAGACTTAATGACCCGTGTATTCCGAGAGGTATTGAATAAATTTGTTCTTGTGTTTATTGACGATATTCTGATCTACTCCAAAATCGAAGAAGAGCACGCCGAGCACTTAAGAATTGTTTTGGAGATATTGAGGAGAAACATTCTGTTTGCCAAATTTTCCATGTGTCATTTTTGGGTCAAGGAAGTTAGATTTCTCGGGCACATTGTTAATGAAGAGGGAATTTCTAAGGACCCGGGCAAGATTTCCGCTATTCTAGACTGGAAGCAACCTACTATATCAAAAGAAATTAGAAGTTTTCTGGGTTCAGCGGGATATTACAGAAAATTTGTCTAGGATTTCTCCAAGTTGGCTAGTCCGTTAACTAAGCTAACTATGAAAAATGTTAAATTTGATTGGACTTAGAAATGTGATGAAGCATTCCAGGAGTTGAAGAGGAGATTGAAAACCATCTCGTTCTCGCTATTATCAACTGGAATCAAGGCTTATCTGTTTATACAGACGCTTGTGGTGATGGTGTGGGTGCAGTGCTAATGCGAAATGGTAGAGTAATTGCCTACGCGAGTAGACAATTGCGTCCGCATGAGAAAAACTACCCAACCCATGATCTGGAGCTCTTGGCTGTTATTTTCGCTTTGAAAATCTGGCATCGCTATCTTCTGGGTAAGAATCTCTTTCAGCTTTCCTAAAAGATTTAAAAGTTTAACTTAACTTAATATTATACCTAAATAAATCCTCCTTGTTTTAGGTGAAAAATTCGAATTATTCACCGACCATAAATCTCTGAAGTATCTGTTTACCCAGAAGGATTTAAATCTGAGGCAGCAATGTTGCTTGGAATTTCTAGCATCCTATGACCTAGATATTCCGTATACGCCCGGAAAAGCCAACGTGATTGCCGACGCTTTGAGTAGAAAACACGCTATTCTTGCTGATCTTATTGTCACTTCTACTCTTCTTAAGAGGATAGCAAGAAAGCAGAAAGAAGACAAATTTCTTTGAGAAATTTATAAAATAATATGCCATGGTGAAGATACCAGTTTTGAAGTTGATAATAGAGGAATTATAAGACTGAAGAGCAGGATCTGTGCCCTAGATATTCCGGATTTAAAACGGGAAGTTTTGGACGAGTGTCACAAGTCCAAACTTAGTATCCATCCAGGAATTAATAAGATATATTGAGATATCAAAAGAAATTTCTGGTGGAGAATAATGAAAAGGGATATATCTATCTATGTCAGTCGTTGTGCTACTTGTCAGCAAATTAAAAGTGATCAAAAGAAGATGGCGGGTTTACTTCAGCCGTTGGAAGCACCTAAGTGGAAGTGGGATCAAGTATTTATGGATTTCATAGATGGGTTGCCACGTACTCGTAAAGGCAATGAAGTAATTTGGGTTAGCGTGGACCATCTGACGAAGACTGCCCACTTTATCCCAATAAAATCTACCCACACAGCAGCAAGTTTGGCTGAATTGTATGTGAAAGAGATTGTACATCTCCACGGTATACCCAACAGTATAGTGAGTGATCGTGATCCGATCTTCACTAGTAGATTTTGGGAGGCATTTCAAGCTGCATTGGGAACCAAACCGAACTTCAGTACTGCATACCATCCGCAGTCTGATGGGTAGACTGAAAGAATAAATCGAATTTTAGAAGACCTTTTGCGTGCTTGTATACCTGACTTTGGCGGTTCATGGGAGGACCATTTGCATCTGGTTGAATTCTCATATACTATCAGGCCAGTATCAAAATAGCTCCTTTCGAAGCTTTATATGGTCGTCCGTGTCGATCACCTGCATGTTGGATCGAATCAGGTGGTAGACTCATCCTTGGACCAGATATGATTAAGGAAGCTACTGAGAAAGTTGATTTTGTTCGAAAGAAGTTGAAAATAGCTCAAAGTCGTCAAAAGAGTTATGCAGATCTCAGGAGAAGAGATTTAGAATTCCAGGTTGGAGATTCCGTTTTCCTAAAGGTTTCTCCTGTGTGTGGAGTATTGAGGTTTGGGAAGACTGGTAAGTTGGCATCGCGATATATGTGCACGATCCAGATTGTATTATTGTAGAAGCCGCTCAGCAGGATTTGGAGATCACACCAAATTTGGGAGTTAAAAGAGATCCGTTGAAAATAATTGATCGTGATGAAAAGCAGCTGAGGAATAAAATTGTTAAATTGGTTAAAGTGCAATGGAGTGGTGATCCAAATGATTATACTTGGGAAACAGAGGATAGCATACAGAAGTTCTATCCCAATTGCAGAGTGGATATTCCGGCTTGATTGGTAAGCCATTTCTCTATCTTTTTCTGTGTTCTTATATTCTTTATTTGTCTTTCTCTCTCTTTCAAATTTCGAGGACGAAATTTTCTTAAGGGGAGAATCTGTAACGATCCCGTTTTTGAATTAAATTTAAATTAGTAATTAATATAAATTTTGGAATTAATTTGATTTTTTCAAAATAAATAAGATAAGTATTGATTTATATATCTGAATAGATTGTAATTTAAATTTGAATTTGAAATTTTAAAATTTAAATAAATGTCTTAGTGAAATAATTTGGATTTAAAAATAATATATATGTAATTTATTTAACGTGTGATCAATTTTGAACCATTTTCTTTTGAATTGTATATATTAAATAAAGGAGAAATGTATTTACGAAAATAAGAGGAATGTAATATAAAATTTATTTAAAACATTTAATCATGTAGAATTACAAGTGGAAGTTAATAGGATATACAATTTAACAAGTGTAATGATCTTGTAATAAAATGAACAAGTGTCGTTTTGTTTTTATTTTTGAAAAAAAATTAATAAAAATGAAAAATGAGATTATATAAACTACTAAATCTCCTCCTTCTCATTTCTTTTAAATTTTCAAAGCTTTAGAAAAAATCTGTAAACTTTCTCAAACCAGAAAAAAATCATCAAGCAAATTTAAGAACAAATCAAACCAAAAGATCAAAACAAAAAAGGAATTTCAAACCTCTTTTAAAATCTGTAGCCTGTAAATCATCTCAAACAATAAGGCAAGGGTCTCAACTTCAAAACTTAAGCAAGCTATCATTTCAACAATTTCAGTTTCAAGATCAAACATCAACAATAAGCAAATCAAAGTTTTCATCATCTAAACAACAAAGATCAGAGTATCATAATCAAATCCAAACATAAAATCAAATTCTAGTTTTCTGTTTTCAACTTCCAGGATTTAAAGCTCTCTGTTTCTTCTTTTTAAAGGTGAGTAAACTTTTGAATCTGGATTTCTGGCTTGTTGTTTGAAAATCATGTTGAAGTAAAAAAGTGATAAAGTATAGTATGTATGCAAGTATCTATGGATATATGTATGAATTGGTTGTGCATGTCTAGAAAACGAACATATGCATTTTGTTCCAGGTTTACAAGCATCAAACCTGTTCAGAATTCGATTTCTCTTCCTCTGATCCATATTGGACTAAAGGATCTAAACGAGAATTGTTTGTTTAACAATGATTTAAGTTTTTAAGTAAATCAAATCAATGCATTCTCTGGAAAATCGAAAATACAGGCAAACCTAATATCTGTTGGAAATTCAACCATCATGTTTCCTGATTTAAATTACATCATCAAGAACGTTTTTGAAAATAATAATTTTTAAAGGTAAGATCAAAATTTTTTAACATGTATCCACTGTGAATTTGTGAATTGAATGAGTTTGGGTCTTTTGGCCATTACTGGCCACGACGTGATGAGAATGGTCGGGATTATGGCTGGAGAAGGCCTAGGTGATGTGGGTTCGAGGAAAAATGCTCGAGATTTTAAAATTCGATCATGGTGGAAGAACAAGGTTGATCTAGGGTTTCAACCCATGTTTTGGTCATAGCTGGAAATCAGATGGTCGTGGGTTCGTCAGAGAACTGGAGTCGATTGCATCAGTGCCAATCGAAGCGTTAGACATCGACGAAGCTTCAGGTACGATCACGTGACCTCTGATGGTCAGAGGTGGAAGAACGAGGCGATTGTTGGTGACTCGGTTTTGTCCCAGATTTGGGTCTAATGACTCAATTGCAAGATCGCCGTCATTTCAAAATACTAGGCGTTCGTGATGCTCAGGAACGTAGTCGCTGACTCGTGATGGCAAGAGTTTCAACTTAAGGTGGCCGGATTGGTTGTGCATGTGCACATGGCCTTGGTTAATATCAGAAGACAGGAGTCTGGGGAAGAAAGGAGAGACTCAAAGTTGTTTTCTGGAATTCAGGGTGTTAGCTCGAAGTTTGGATCGGGTGATTTTATGTATAAACCGGGTTTTCTAAAAAACTTAAACAAAGATTAAAGTTTGAAAAGAACACACGGGTTGTTTTTGGGGAAACTCGAAGTAAACAGCATATTGGCTTGGGGATAGACTCGAGAGGATCTCGAGTTTGCTGTAAAAACAGTTTTTGACTTTAAAACAAAAATTCAAATTTTAACATTTTAATCCATGCCTTTAAATAATGGTTTTGATTAAGTTTGGATTAATAAGGATTTTTAGGAAGATAATTTTAAAGAAATTAAGTTTTAATTTATTTAATTTGTGACATTATTTAGTAATTAATTATTTTAAATAAATAATGTAATTAAAACTAAATTAAGATGAAATATTGATTTTTAATTATTAATTAACCTTAATCTCTTATGTTGATGATGATTAATTATAAGGTTTATAAATTAAAGATTTGATAATAATTAAATGATTAATTAAGATAAACGATTTACAATTGCTTAATTAATTAAAGAATAATTAATTAAAGGTTAATTAATTATTAATTTAAAGTTAATTAATTTATAATTAAGGAGTAATTAATTAAGGTAATTAACTAAGAAATAATTAATTAATGAAAGTGATTAAGATTAATTGGTAATTAAGGACTAATTAATTTATAATTAGGAATAATTAATCATTAATTAAAGATAATTAATAAAAATAATTATGTAATAATTAATTTTGATCATACGATTAATTCATCTTACTTGTAGATGATTGATTATTATTGAATGCCTTGGGCTGATTGATACCCCTGATATGTGATTGTGATACTGTGTCATGTGAATTGCTGTGAATTGATCTGTGATATATTTCTGTGTGAATGTGAAAACTGTTGGCCGTAAAACGACATTTGAATTTCGATGCGACAAGGAGTCAGATTCCAGTTGGTTATCTGAAAGCCACATCGAACCTTAATGGTGAATCTTTGTGATTGATATATCCATATGTTTTTAAACTAAACGCTCACTATTCGGTTTAGCCGGCAGAGGATTTTGTGTTATATAACTCATTCCGAATAGTGATACGACGAAATGGATGGCATTTGAAGAGGGTGGTGAAGACCGGGTGTCTTCGAGAACGATAGGATAACCTGTTGAATGACTCTGCACTGAGTTGCTCCGGTATAGAGATCTCCATATGTGATGGGGAGTCCGATCGGGATTGTGGATGCCTGGATTGCAAGGGCTTCTTTGGAAGCGCCTTCAGTTTCGTTCGAACCCGGGAAAGACTTGTATGGTTGTATGTCTGACATTACACTTTGAGATATAAAGCTGATTTCTATCAAATACATTTCTATTGGTGGCAGAGAGTTTATTCTCTTAGCTTAACACCCTTCTCTGAGACGTACGAGCTCAGAGGTTATGTAGTTGATGGTTATTAGTAATATACTCCCAACTTGGTAGTGTGGCATGCTGAGTGCTGCTGATCATTTGTTGATCGAAGCATGGCTTTTGTGAAAAGTGTAGCTATGTAGACAAGACTTCATCGAACCTCACAACCCGAAAATGGTCGAAACAGGAATCGTTGCATCAAGGTTATGAGGGTCGCGCCCTTTAGGGTATGTCATTTCCTTCTGGATAAAAGGTGGTATCATGGTTTGGAGCCCAGATGTTTAACCTATGTGGTTGCTGCAAACTTGTTGCTTTGTGGTTGTTGGTGTAGAGGTACCTCTGACAAAGGTCGGTAATGACCGGGGGATGGCATGCTCGTGTCAGTAGTTACCTAGTTATAGAGGTAACCCGACCTTGTGTTGGCAGAGATCCAGTTAGGTTCTCGGGGGCGTCCCTCCAGAGGTTTTCCATTCGGTGTAGGAAGTTTCTTTGCCTGACCATTGTTGGAAATGCAATCATCCAATACGCGCCTTGTACGGTTTTAGTTGTATAACCTTCCATTTAATTATGGTGGTGACCCACTGTTTAGATGGTAGCTATAGTAGGCATAGTACGAAATGTCTATGTTGGCTAAGATTAGTATTATACTTTCGAAATGTTTTCTACACTATGCACTAATAATAATATCAAAAAGAGTTTTCTCGTATCAAGCATATTTGACTATCATAAGAAGAAATCTCCTTCAATTGTGCGATTGCATTGTGTGTGTGGCGGGAGGTCTTATGGTAGTTTCATTTTTCAAAAAAGCATATCGAGTTTCTTGTATAAATTGTTTGTTCAAACAATTATTTTCGCTTACTCATACCAGTCCAATGACTGATCTGGAGTTCATTTGTAACAACCCGCATGTTTAACGATTATATATTTAAATGTTTTATTTAAATATAGCGCCGTTAGTCGGATTTTTAGGTCCGAAAAGCTACTTTTTGCAAACGGCCGAATTGGAGCTCGAAACTACCTCCATTGGTTCCAAAATGGCGTTTGCGATCTTTTTGAGTATAATCTTTGATATGTTTGGAGTTTGTGAAATTTTGACTCTTTTTCTATTGGGTTTTGGGTTTGGGTTCAGCCCACTAACTAACTAATTAACCCTAACTCAGCCCTCTCCTCTCATTCACTTATTCCATTTCTTAAAACTTAAGCTCAAAACTGAAAATGGTGGAAGGGAAAGAGAAATAGAAATTGCAAGCCCTAAATCCATTTGCAAACTCCAAATTCTTGCTCCAAAAATCAAAGAGAATCCATTGGTAAGTTCTTCTTCATCTTCTCCAACTCTTCTCCTCTTCAATTTCAGAAAATTTCCTAAACCTAAATTGCGAAATATGTGTTTTATTCTTAGATTGAAGCTTGTTGAGTTGAAGTAGTGTTTGGTTGGTCTTCTCCTTGTTATTGAGCTCCATCTTCTTGTTTTGGGTTAAGGTGAGTTTTGAACTCACATCTACTTCTCTTGATTTCATTGATGTTGGGTACGAATACCTAGCACTTGTTCATATGCACTTGCTTTTAGTTTGGATTGAATTGGTAAATATCCAAATTTTTAGTGTTTGGGTTCAATTCTTTGAAATCCTAACTTTGATGTTTTGATCATGTTTTTGGTGATGAATCGAAGTGCTTATAGGGCCGGGTAGCCGCTTGGCTTAAATCCCTAGCGTCCGTGCTCGTCCGATTGAAGGTTGGGAGAGTTTGCACTTCATTGGTAATAAGTAGGAAATGCAGGAAATGGGGTTCAGTCGACTGGATCCTCTGTTCAGTCGACTGAGTTGAAGCCCGAAATTTTTCTGGACAATTTTCAGTCGACTGAACAGGGATTTCAGTCGATTGACTTGCTCCTGTTTTCCTGTTTTGCCTATTTATGCTTATTTTGATTGGTTTTCCGGATTTTATCGATTCATGTTGGTTCTTAGTGGTTGTTATTGCCTCTTTGACCTTGATAACTTATTTTGGACTTCATCCACGGGTTTTTATAAAATAATCTTTCTAATCATATTAAAAGCTCGTTTCTCCAATTTATAAATTCTATTTAAACACATGCACAATTTCGCACTTCGAGCGAAGTGGAAGGATAATTAAATGGTTGGGAAAAATACGGACCATGAATCTATGCGTTTATCTTTCCGATTAATCTCCGACCTATTCAATTGATCGTTTTGACCTTCGGGTTTGGGTTACCGATGATATGAGGTGACTTTGTACTGCTTTGAGTGTGAAATTAACTAACGGATAGTAAACCGTTTAGTGCGAACGAGTGGTTATGGGACTCGCGTTACCACTTTTCGGATTCCTCTTTGAGAGTTATGACACATTCCGCCAGTTAGTGGTGTCCAGTACTGGGTCTCTGACCTTCACCACTACGTTTTGTTGCCTTCGGGTATGTGCCTTCGGGTTTGTTGCCCTTTAGTATCGCTTACGATGTTGGTCGTTATGAGCCGCATGGGTGATATTGGGTTGCCCTTTATTATCGCTTCCGATGTTGGTCGTTATGAGCCGCATGGGTGATATTGGGTTTGGAGTCTTCGGGCTCATGGAGCCTTGTTTGTACAGTACTGAGCTCGAGCAAATTTTATGATGTTTCATTCATATGTATATTCTCTTGGTATCGCCCTTCGGTGTTGGTCTTTTTGAGCCGCATGACGCGTAGCGTTTACCTTGTGGAACTTGTATACCTTATTGGTATTTGTTATTGCCTTTTGGCTTGTTTTGGGATATTCTTATCCTTTGTTTCTATATGTTGCCGATGACATGAGGCTTGTTCTATATGATTCATCTTTCGTTAGATGATTGTGTTATCTCTTTTAGAGATATCTTTTATGCTTTGTAACCTTGCAGGTTTATTGTTGTTCAGCTTATCTAACTGATTTGTTTAGCTAGACTGACCTGGGTATTTCATACTCGGATCAGACCGAGATGTTTCAGGTTAGGTGCTTTTGGACTTAGCCTATTTTGCTTCCGCATAGACTATTCAGCTTGTTCCTTTTTGTCATAGCTTTTTGTGTAGTCCCATTTTGTAGTAACTCTGATATTTATTCTTGTAAACTCGTTTGTATATTGTGGTCTGCTATACCACTTGACATGTATTATTTTGTATACTCTGCGATGTATCAGTATATGCGTATATGATGGTCTACTGTTCTGTGATGTATATTACGTTTGAGTTGTTATATTCTATTCTGATAGATCCTCCAACCACCTATGGTTTTGTTTTAAGTATTCATTGGGTATGTCGACCTGCTTGATTTGTTTATTGTCGATGTATTCAATAGATAGTTAGAGCAAAGCTATAAATGGTCGCTCCCAACCAGCCTTATTCTCCGTGTTAGTTGACGGCATTACCCTGTAGTGTCCTTGGCTAGCGTGGGTATAGAGGTGGGGCATCACAGCGTGGTATCAGAGCTGAGTTCAGAACAAAGTATGACAAACACAGAATAGAGCACATATTACAGTACGTCAAAGTATACAAGTGATACAAACCTTTGAATCATCGTGTCTCTTTATTCCATCAAGGTTGGATAGAATTTAGGGAACACGTCTAGGAATGCACTTTATTCTGTAGTATTCCGTAATGAAGTATCTACCTTGTGAATAATCTTGTTCTTATCTTACTTTCAGCGTATGGCTAGAAGAGGCAGGGGACGACGTTTGGATGCTGGGCAATCCAGTGGCACACATCCGGATGGCGTTTATATGTCTGCTGATCAATTTTTGGAATTGTTTAGGAGCACTCAGCCTCCAGTTCCTCCTCGAGTATCTCCACCTCGCAAGTCTGCCTTTGCACGTCAGTGCAGTGATTTTTCTCATCTTGGAGGAAAACCGTTTAAGGGCTCTGAGTCTGTTCTTGAAGTCCAAGCTTGGCTTCGCACGTGCGAGCGTATTTTCTCTCACATGGATCTTTCTGACCATGATAGAGTTCTTGTAACTTCTAGCTTATTACAAGAGCGTGCTCTTGACTGGTATGAGCTTCTTGTAGCCGAAATTGATGAGTCTACTCTTTCTTGGACTCAGTTTCGGGGACGATTTGAACTCAAGTTCGTTCCTGAATCTGAAAAAGTTTTATTGACCCGTCGCTTCCTTGAGTTGAAGCAAGGGAAATCTTCTGTTTCTGAGTATGTTGCATCATTCGAGGCTTTATCTCAGTATGGTCTTGAATTCATCAGCACTTCTTATAAGAAGAATTTGAAGTTTGTTTCTGGTCTTAAGAAATATCTTAAGAAATCTTTGTTGCTCCAACTTAAACTTTCTTTTGAGGAGTTGGTTGATTCGGCACTTCATCTTGAGACCGTCGAGAAGGAGTGTGATAGTGGTGTTGATGTTGAGATTTCCAAGAACCCCAACAAGAGGCCGTTTCCAATTCAGAAGTCCAGACCTTTTCCTTCTAAGAAGAAGAAGACAGGTGGTCCTAGTTTTCAGCCTTAGTCTTCCAGAACACCTTTCGTTCGAAAGTGTTTTAATTGTGGTTCTTCGGATCATATTATTCGAGCTTGTCCTAAGCCTCTCTTCTTCCGTTATTGCAAGAAGGAAGGTCATCATGTTTCAGCTTGCCCTACTGTTCCGGCTGGTGCTAAGTCTAGCAATCTTTATGCTACCAAGGCTTCTGAAGGTCCTTCTCAGCCCAGAGGTATATCTCCATCTATTTTGGAAGGTTTTATTTTATTTTATGACCATAGTATTCGAGTTCTTTTCGATACGGGTGCATCACATTCTTTCTTATCGAAAAAGCTCGTTGATGATTTATCTTTGGATGTTTCTTGTTTGGTTACTTCTTTAAGGATTGCGAATCCTATTGGGGGATCCGTGACCCTTAGCCTGCTGTGTGATGATGTTGAGATTGTTTTATGTGGTTTTTCTTTTCGTGCGAATCTGCACGTTATTTCTTGTCTGGGATTTGATTTGATTATGAGCATGGACTGGCTAGTGAGATATGATACCAGGATTATTTGTTCGGAGAGAATTTTGTACCTTCGACATCCGGATTCGCCTACTCAGTTATCTCTTATTCTTCGAGATGTGGATAATTCCGAAATGGCTTTATATTCTCTTGATTTGCGAGATGGTGATGATATATCTCGTATTCCTATTGCTTGTGACTTTTCTGATGTTTTTGAACCTGTTTCGGGTTTGCCACCCAAGCGGGCAATTGAGTTCCGCATTGATCTCATTCCAGGCGTGCAGCCAGTTAGTCGTCCTCCCACGAGGATGTCTACAAAGGAAAATGAGGAACTCAAGAAGCAGCTTTTGGAGATTGAGTCCAAGCAGTTGATTCAGTCCAGTTTTTCTTCGTGGGGATCCGCGGTTGTCTTTGTGAAGAAGTCTGATGGAACTCTTAGGCTTTGCATTGATTATCGCAAGCTTAACGAGTTAACCATCAGGAATAGGTATCCATTGCCTAGGATCGATGATATGTTCGATCTATTAAGTGGTGCTAAGGTCTTTTCTCAGCTTGACCTTGCCACAGGTTTTCATCAATTACGAGTCGCGGAGGATAGCATACCTCTTACAGCTTTCCGCACTCGATATGGTTCTTTCGAGTGGCTCGTTATGCCGTTCGGTTTGACGAACGCTCCTGCTTTCTTTGTTGATCTCATGAATCGGGTATTCCGGGAATATCTCGATAAGTTCGTCCTTGTGTTCATTGATGATATCCTTATTTATTCTAAGTCTGAAGCTGAGCATGCTAATCACTTGAGAATTGTCTTGAGTACTCTCCGTCAGCATCAGCTTAGAGCCAAATTCTCCAAGTGCCACTTTTGGGAGAATAAGGTTAAGTTCTTAGGCCATGTT
Organism: Allium cepa; assembly: GCA_030765085.1. Classification (NCBI taxonomy): domain Eukaryota; kingdom Viridiplantae; phylum Streptophyta; class Magnoliopsida; order Asparagales; family Amaryllidaceae; genus Allium; species Allium cepa. The sequence continues at coordinate 80,794,603 of CM060946.1, forward strand.
GTATCTTCCGATGGCATTTCTGTCGATCCCTCAAATATCGAAGCCATCCAGAATTGGAAGAGGCCCGAGAATGTTCATGAGATTCGTAGTTTCCTTGGATTGGCGGGTTACTACCGTCGGTTCATTAAGGATTTTTCCCGTGTTGTGCTTCCTCTTACTTGCCTTACTCGGAAAGGCATTCGTTTTATTTGGTCCGACAAGTGTGAAGCTTCCTTTCTGTCATTAAAGGAACTTTTCACTAATGCTCCTATTCTTGTGGTTCCCGAAGGGAATCATGATCTTGTTGTCTACACCGATGCTTGTGGTAGTGGTCTCAGTGCTGTTCTTATGCAGAAGGATCGGGTAGTTGCTTATGCTTCTAGGCAACTGCGTCCGAATGAAGTTCGCTATGCCACTCATGATCTTGAGTTAGCCGCCATTGTCTTTGCCTTGAAGATTTGGCGACACTATTTATTGGGCGAGCGCTTCATTCTCTATACCGATCATAAATCCTTGAAGTATTTGTTCACTCAGAAGGAACTCAATATGAGACAACAACGTTGGCTCGAGTTTCTTGCTTCCTATGACTTTGATATCCGGTATACCCCTGGTAAGGGTAATCGTGTTGCAGATGCGCTTAGTCGTAAACATTCGGTTGTTATTTCTATGATGCTTGCCGAATGGAATATTCTTGAGACTCTATCTTTTTGTGAAATTCGTGGTCGAGGTTCATCTTCTGATTCTCCTATTCTATTATTTAGTTTGGGAGCTCGACCTATTTTATTGGATCGTATTGCCGATGCTCAGCGGTGTGATCCTGATTTGTTGCATTTTATTCAGCTTTGTGAGTCTGGATCTTGTGATGAGGCGTTGCAAGATTTTTGTATTGATTCTCATGGGTGTCTTCGTAAGAAGAACCATCTTTTTGTGCCTTCTGATTTTGCGCTTAGGCATGACATTCTTGATGACTGTCACCGTTCTAAGTATACCATTCATCCCGGTAGTAGCAAGATGTATGCCGATATGCGTCGTCTTTATTATTGGGAAGGCATGAAGCGCGATGTGGCGAGTTATGTGAGCAATTGCATAACTTGTCAGCGTTTTAAGGCCGAGCATCAGCGTCCTTCGGGTTTTCTTCAGCCCCTTGAGATTCCATTATGGAAATGGGATCAGGTTTCTATGGATTTCATTGACGGCCTACCTCGTTCGAGATCAGGTCATTCTAGTATTTGGGTTATTATTGATCGCCTCACCAAGTCTGCTCATTTTGTCCCTATTAAGTCTAATAGGACAGCTTCACATTTGGCTAAATTATATGTCAAGGAAATCATGAGACTTCACGGTGTTCCTAGTTCTATTGTAAGTGATCGTGATCCTTTATTCACGAGTCATTTTTGGAAGAGTCTTCTGCAAGCTTTGGGAACAAAGCTTAATTTTTCTACAGCTTATCATCCGCAGTCTGACGGACAGACTGAACGGGTGAATCGTATCTTGGAAGATCTTCTCCGTATTTGTATTTTTGATTTTGGTGGTAGTTGGGAGGATCACCTACCTCTTGTAGAGTTCTCCTACAACAATAGTTTTCAGTCTAGTATCGGTATGGCTCCTTTCGAAGCCTTATACGGAAGGCCATGTCGATCACCTTCTTGTTGGTTGGAATCTGGGGAGAAGCTTATTCTTGGTCCAGATTTTGTTCGTCATTCTTCCGAGAAGATTGATCTTATTCGATTGAGAATAAAAGAGGCACAGAGTCGTCAGAAATCCTACGCGGATAGCCATAGGAAACCTCTCGAGTTCTCGATTGGTGATCTTGTTTTTATTCATGTTTCTCCTTTGAAGGGGGTTATGCGTTTCAGTGCGACTGGGAAATTGGCTCCTCGCTTTATAGGACTATTTTCTATTACTGAACGTATTGGCACAGTGGCTTATAGTGTTTCACTTCCAGCCCATTTATCTGGCATTCATGACGTGTTTCACGTCTCGCAACTTCGGAAGTGTCTTCGAGAGTCGGGTTCTATTATTACTTCTCCTGATTTGTTAGAGATTGAGATCTCACCGGACTTATCTATTGTACAGCAATCTATTCGCGTGCTTGACACGGAGGTGCGACACCTTCGGAACAAGGACGTGCCGCTCGTTAAAGTTCAATGGTCCGCTAATCCCAATGATTGTACTTAGGAAACCAGAGAGTTTGTCGAGCGATCTTATCCGGGTTTTCTTTCTTCGCTTTGAAACGGTGAGTATGTCTTTTCATCTCGAGCTTATTTCCTTTTCTTTTGAATGTTTTATGTATGTAGTTGTTGCACATCTGTAGGAATTGCGGGGACGCAATTTTGTAAGAAGGGGAGATCTGTAACAACCCGCATGTTTAACGATTATATTTTTAAATGTTTTATTTAAATATAGCGTCGTTAGTCGGATTTTTGGATCCGAAAAGCTACTTTTTGCAAACGGCCGAATTGGAGCTCGAAACTACCTCCATTGGTTCCAAAATGGCGTTTGCGATCTTTTTGAGTATAATCTTTGATATGTTTGGAGTTTGTGAAATTTTGACTCTTTTTCTATTGGGTTTTGGGTTTGGGTTCAGCCCACTAACTATCTAATTAACCCTAACTCAGCCCTCTCCTCTCATTCACTTATTCCATTTCTTAAAACTTAAGCTCAAAACTAAAAATGGTGGAAGGGAAAGAGAAATAGAAATTGCAAGCCCTAAATCCATTTGCAAACTCCAAATTCTTGCTCCAAAAATCAAAGAGAATCCATTGGTAAGTTCTTCTTCATCTTCTCCAACTCTTCTCCTCTTCAATTTCAGAAAATTTCCTAAACCTAAATTGCGAAATATGTGTTTTATTCTTAGATTGAAGCTTGTTGAGTTGAAGTAGTGTTTGGTTGGTCTTCTCCTTGTTATTGAGCTCCATCTTCTTGTTTTGGGTTAAGGTGAGTTTTGAACTCACATCTACTTCTCTTGATTTCATTGATGTTGGGTACGAATACCTAGCACTTGTTCATATGCACTTGCTTTTAGTTTGGATTGAATTGGTAAATATCCAAATTTTTAGTGTTTGGGTTCAATTCTTTGAAATCCTAACTTTGATGTTTTGATCATGTTTTTGGTGATGAATCGAAGTGCTTATAGGGCCGGGTAGCCGCTTGGCTTAAATCCCTAGCGTCCGTGCTCGTCCGATTGAAGGTTGGGAGAGTTTGCACTTCATTGGTAATAAGTAGGAAATGGGGTTCAGTCGACTGGATCCTCTGTTCAGTCGACTGAGCTGAAGCCCGAAATTTTTCTGGACAATTTTCAGTCGACTGAACAGGGATTTTAGTCGACTGACCTGCTCCTGTTTTCCTGTTTTGCATATTTATGCTTATTTTGATTGGTTTTCTGGATTTTATCGATTCATGTTGGTTCTTAGTGGTTGTTATTGCCTCTTTGACCTTGATAACTTATTTTGGACTTCATCCACGGGTTTTTATAAAATAATCTTTCTAATCATATTCAAAGCTCGTTTCTCCAATTTATAAATTCTATTTAAACACACGCACAATTTCGCACTTCGAGCGAAGTGGAAGGATGATTAAATGGTTGGGCAAAACACGGACCATGAATCTGTGCGTTTATCTTTCCGATTAATCTCCGACCTATTCAATTGATCGTTTTGACCATTGGGTTTGGGTTACCGATGATATGAGGTGACTTTGTACTGCTTTGAGTGTGAAATTAACTAACGTATAGTAAATCGTTTAGTGCGAACGAGTGGTTATGGGACTCGCGTTACCACTTTTCGGATTCCTCTTTGAGAGTTATGACACATTCCGCCAGTTAGTGGTGTCCAGTACTGGGTCTCTGACCTTCACCACTACGGTTTGTTGCCTTCGGGTATGTGCCTTCGGGTTTGTTGCCCTTTAGTATCGCTTCCGATGTTGGTCGTTATGAGCTGCATGGGTGATATTGGGTTGCCCTTTAGTATCGCTTTCGATGTTGGTCGTTATGAGCCGCATGGGTGATATTGGGTTTGGAGTCTTCGGGCTCATGGATCCTTGTTTGTACAGTACTGAGCTCGAGCAAATTTTATGATGTTTTATTCATATGTATATTCCCTTGGTATCGCCCTTCGGTGTTGGTCCTTTTGAGCCGCATGATGCGTAGCGTTTACCTTGTGGAACTTGTATACCTTATTGGTATTTGTTATTGCCTTTTGGCTTGTTTTGGGATATTCTTATCCTTTGTTTCTATATGTTGCCGATGACATGAGGCTTGTTCTATATGATTCATCTTTCGTTAGATGATTGTGTTATCTCTTTTAGAGATATCTATTATGCTTTGTAACCTTGCAGGTTTATTGTTGTTCAGTTTATCTAACTGATTTGTTTAGCTAGACTGACCTGGGTATTTCATACTCGGGTCAGACCGAGATGTTTCAGGTTAGGTGCTTTTGGACTTAGCCTATTTTGCTTCCGCATAGACTATTCAGCTTGTTCCTTTTTGTCATAGCTTTTTGTGTAGTCCCATTTTGTAGTAACTCTGATATTTATTCTTGTAAACTCGTTTGTATATTGTGGTCTGCTATACCACTTGACATGTATTATTTTGTATACTCTGCGATGTATCAGTATATGCGTATATGATGATCTACTGTTCAGTGATGTATATTACGTTTGAGTTGTTATATTCTATTCTGATAGATCCTCCAACCACCTATGGTTTTGTTTTAAGCATTCATTGGGTATGTCGACCTGCTTGATTTGTTTATTGTCGATGTATTCAATAGATAGTTAGAGCAAAGCTATAGATGGTCGCTCCCAACCAGCCTTATTCTTCGTGTTAGTTGACGGCATTACCCTGTAGTGTCCTTGGCTAGCGTGGGTATAGAGGTGGGGCGTCACATTATTGTTCCCTTCCGAAACTCTAGGTGCCCATAATTTCCATATGGGCAGCCTAGAAACAGGTTATCCGTGTTTTGGAGCTAGCTTGGATTTAGAAGTCTTTTGGTAGCTGTCATATTTTAGGAAGCTTTTGGTTTGAAGTCTTGGAAGCTTTGAAGTTGTGAAGAAGGTGTTTGGATTCCCGCTCTTTCTTTTTGGAAGACCTTATCGAAGTTCAAAGTATGTTGGAACTTATTGGACTTTGTTGTTGTTCCGTTGTGGTGTTATCATTATATTGTTGTATTAAGTTTATATCACTCTGATGTTGGAGACCATTGTTGTAATGAATAATGTATCAATGTTGTATCTGTGTTGTGATCAATGATAATCATCTTTTGTGTTCAGCTGATTTGTATTCATCTAATGTTGTTATAAACTCCACCGAACTGGAGTTCGACGTTTGAATCTCCGGCAGTCGAATACAAGTGAGGTATTTGATGTCAATTTTCAAACGCTGGATTTCGGGTCGTGACAGTTGGCCTGTGAAATCTTGAACTATAACTTTAGCTATTTTATCATCTATATTCCTTTTGTGTTGACATGCAGTAGCATACATGATTATATAATGTTACTTTATCTGTATTTGGTACTCAGTATGACCATCGATGTTCCATTCTGTAATAGATGATCCATCGAACGATGTTGCTGCACAATATTCTTATCCTTCGAATAAGAGATCAACAGGCGTAGGCCCTATATAGTATGGTCTACTATAAGAGCTTGATGCATTATTGTATTTAATCCTGTTAATTTCGTAAGTATTTTCTTGATTTGTTTCTATATTTAAGTATATTTCTTGTAATTGGTTAATTTATTTATCTGATTCACAATCAGAATTTTCTTCAGGAACATTATTTTTAGATTACCCTGGGCTTGATCATAATCAAAATACAGCCTAGCTACTTAAGATCGAAAGTACCCTCAAGTATGAATACGATTACATGTCATTACCATGAGATCTTCTATTTTGACTTAATTATAATAACATATGGAAGACTCTTGTCGAGTCGCTCTACGATTGTCCCAAAATACCACAAGTACATAACTCTTCGTTCTTCTAATAGTCATAGTAATTCATCATTCATTAAATGAAGTTCTTTGTGTACACTAGCCTCAACGGACGTATCGATATCTTTTCCTCGATACGTCTTGACTAGGAGAAAGAGTAAGTACTTAAATATCGATTTGATTCCAATGATTACGAACATATTTATAGCCGCAATCGAGAAAATATTTCTACTAAGATTTTCTTTTACTTATATGTTTAACGCGTTAATATCCTTACTTGTATCTCTATATAACAACACAAATTGAAAGCATACTTTATTTCGAGAAAGATTCTCTATAATAGTTAAGATATATAATCAAATTACATAATTGTTCATATGGCACACTCTTAACTCTGTCACTATTATCATTTGCAAAATTTTCATGTTCATTTAGCAAAACTTATTATGTTTAAATGTTAGAGCCACTTTAGTAGTTTCTTTCCTCATATCAAACTTTTGAGAACCGCTTGTTCTTTTTTACCATGGGCGGCAAAATAAGCGTCTAATAAGGCTTGCTCATGGACCCTCCAAACCTCTTGCATCATGATTCATTACCATTTCTAAGAACACTTGCCAAGTTTCATAGTATGCAAAAAAATCTAGCTCGAGAAGTGAAGACTCATCTGATTCAAAATGTTTGGCCAAAATTAGCTAACTTTAAATGAACCTACAGAACTCATACGAAGTCGGATTGACTTGAAAGTTTGGAAGAACATTTAGAAAACATAGGAGAAGGCTCACAAAAAAATTAAGTCATTTATAGTTGATCTGATGGATCACACCAACCCATCAAGATTGGGCCCCACCACCTTAATTTTTTATGGTGGGTCCCTAAAACCCTCTAGAGTGTTCCTACAAAGTTTCATTCAATTTCGTTAAGAGTTATGGATGATTCTTCTGAACCAGATGACCCATGTGATCAAACTATCTCCATACGACTTAATATTTGGACAAGGCATTTAAATAGAAGATAGGAAGACAGTCAAACAAAGATCACTTAAAATATGCTAAGTGGATGGATAGCTAGCGATCCATCCCTTATGGATAGCTCGATCCATCAAGATAGGTCAGACCGCCTTCAAACTTTTCGAGCTCCTTCTTAACACTAAGTAATAACTTCTGGTAGAAAAGTATGCTAAGTTGATGGATAGGTGGCGATCCATCTCTTATGGATAGCTAGTGGTCTAAGGAAATAAATCGGAATGATTTGAAATTTTTGGTGATGACTTGGCATAACAGCCGGCCGACTCTTCTGCACCTGGACTTTTGGCCCCATACTCACTGAACTTCCCTATAAATACTCACCTACCTACAACTAGAGATGGACCTTTTCTTGATAGAGAGCTACCATTACTCTATTGGAATTCCTTTACTTTTTCAACTTTCTTCTCCCTCGCTACAGTCATCAAGGGGGTTACTGTGATTCTTCAGTCAACCTTTGAACTTGTGACTTATTCTAACTCATTGTAACTTAGATCTAAGGACTAACTAGTTAATATCTAGAAAGATTCAACTGCTATAATCATAATAAAGATTGATTAAAGTGGACGTAGGCCAAAGTCAGTCGAACCACTATAAAAAATCCGTGTGTCTTTTCTTACTTCTGCTTTATATTTATTGTTTATCTGAGATTTGTGCTGCTGATTATCCGCACTAGTGCTTTCACACTTGATCCAGGGTGTTGATCCATTTGTTAGGTTAACATTTTGGTGCTTTCACCAAGAACCTCGAAAGAGATTTGAAGAATTGAAGTTTGAATATAAGATTTTGAGAGATGAGTTGGCCTAATACTAGATCTAGAGCTGTAGCAAGTCAACCGGAGCCTGGGGGTAGGTAGGAGGTGTCCTTAATTTCTCATCAACCCACCTATGTGATTAGAAAAGAAATAAAAATTATGATGATGGAGATGCAAGATGGGATCTTGTCTAGGCAACAAGAGATGATGGATAGCTTCTTCCAAAGGATGGAGCAGCAAGGGATGGCTAGATCTGTAGGAATTGGAATCAAACTCCAAAGAATGACATAGAAGCTGCCAGAGTTAGATTGGAACAAGATGGTGTCTTTCCCTCATGCCTAGAGAAACCAATACATTGGAGGCAATGCTAGAATCAACAATAGGACCCAATGCAGTAGAATCTGGAGTTAGAGCAAAACAAACTGAAATAATTCCCATATGACTTGGAGGCACGATATATTTGGATCTAGGATGAGCTTTAATGCCTGGAACGGGTGATGTTGGAGCTAGAATAGCAAATCAGAGTACGAATACATGACTGCATGAGCCGAAACCAGAAGCGCACAGTTGGAATAGGGGGCAGGTTTGTCCCTTACTCTCTATCTTCTACTTTTTCTACCCTCAATACTATTAGGCCGCGTACACATGTACGAGATCTTGAATGGTCCATAGTAACACTCTGAGTCAGATGCCTGAAATGACTATTTAGGACAATAATAATCTCAGACCGCTTACACGTGTATGGGATCCCGAACGATCCCTAGGTAAGCACCGAGTCAGATGCTTGAGATGACTATTTAGGACAATAATGACCTTGGACAGCTTACATGTGTACGAGACCCAGATTGGTCTTTAGGCACGCTCTGAGTCAGATCTCCAAGCTGAAACTTTAGAATTTCTGCTTGTTTTGATTCCTGCTTGTTTGATTTCTACTTATTTGTTTTGATTTGAATATTTGAATTTTGAAAAATCCACATTTGATTGTGATGGCTGATATTGATCGCCTTAGAGTCCCGCCATGGGACCGTCATGCAAGGTGAAACTCCCCTTGCCAGAGAGCAAGTGGATGGACTTGTACGATATTGATCACCATAGAGTACCAACGGGAGAGATGGGACCGAAGTGTAAGAAGTAAGTCCCCTCATCAGAGAGTGAGCGGATGGGCTTACTTAATCTCCCTTAACTTAACAAACAAACGATCCAGAGAGATCGTCCCCTTAACTTAAAACATTAAATGGTCTGGAGAGATCGCACATTAAACTTAAATGATCAGGAGAGATCGAGCTCTAAAACAAATTTGATTTAACAAAAGGATTTGAATGTCATATAAATAGAATAAAACTGATAAATCCTGGATGAACATAGGATGATCTCTTCTGATATATAATGTGATTTTTGATATATAATGTGATTTTGATATATGGTATGACAACTCTGAATGAGAAGCAAAATGATAGTGATGTAAATCCCGAATGAACATGGGATAATTAGAGATTTGTGATGTAAATGGAGATATGTGATGTAATTGGAATTATGCAATATAATTGGAAGCATGTGATTTAATTAGAGATATGTGATGTAATGACTTTAGATGAAATCGAAATGATTGCGATGTATAGATCACATTTGGGTAGAGTCTAGAGTCTTAGAATGTAACTGGTTTGGAACGACTTATGATTGGCAAGAGAATCTGAAGGAACTAGACGATTCACCAAGGCTAAAGCATCTAAAAAGCTCAATTATCGAAAACTAGAAACAGGAACTTGTTCTTAAACAAAGCACACCTTTCATTCAAAAGGTGTACTTTGGAGGGGAAGTGTTAACTTAGTTTTTTAACCCATCAAAATTTAATAAGAATTGAACATTCAGACTACACCAGAATAACTCAAGAATCAACCGAAAGGACTAGAAAAAGAAGAAGAGAAAGTCCTAAGAGGAAAAATGTCAGAATAAGCTAAGGTGATGGATCGCTAGCGATTCATCACCTATGAATCACTAGCAATCCATAAGGCTTGCTCGTGGACCCTCCAAACCTCTTGCATCATGATTCATTACCATTTCTAAGCGTGCTTGCTAAGTTTCATAGCATGTCAAACTATCTAGCGAGAGAAGTGAAGACTCATCTGATTCAAGCTGTTTGACTAAAATTAGCTAACTTAAAATGGACCTACAGAACTCATGCAAAGTCGAATTGACTTGAAATTTTGAGAGAACATTTAGAAAACATAGGAGAAGGCTCACAAAAAATGAAGTCGTTTAGAGTTGATTTGATGGATCTCTAGTGATTCATCTGGAGTGGGTCCCACCACCTTAAATTTTTATGGTAGGTCCTAACACCCTCTAGATTGTTCTTGCTAAGTTTCGTTCAATTTCGTTAAGGTTTGAGCGAGATATGGATGATTCTTCTGGACCAGATGACCCATGAAGACGGATGATCAAACTAACTCCATACGACTTGATATTTTAACAAGGCGCTTAAATAGAAGATAGGAAGAGAACCGAACAAAGATCACTAAAAAATATGATAAGTGGATGGATAGCTAGCAATCCATCCCTTATGGATAGATATCGATCCATCCCCTATAGATAGCTAACGATCCGTCAAGATTGGTCGGATCGCCCTTAAACTTTCTGAGTTCCTTCGTGGCACTAAGTAAAGGCTTCTAGTAGAAAAGTATGCTAAGTTGATGGATAGCTAGCGATCCATCCCCTATGGATAGTTAGCGATCTATCCCCTATGGATAGCTAGCGATCCATAGAAATGACTCATATTGATTTGAGATTTTTGGTGATGACTTGGCATAACAACTGAACTCTTCTGCACTTGGACTTTTGGCCCAATACTCACTGAACATCCCTATAAATACTCACCTACCTGCAACTAGAGATGGATTACCATTACTCTACTGTAATTCCTTCACTTCTTCAACTTTCTTCTCCCTTACAGCAGTCATCAATAGGTTACTGTGATTATCCAGCCAACCCTTGAAATTATGACTTATTCTAACTCATTGTAACTTAGAACTAAGGACTAACTAGTTGTTATCTAGAGATATTATACTAGTATAATAATAATAAAGATTGATTAAGGTGAACGTAGGCCAGAGTCAACCGAACAACTATAAAAATTATGTGTCTCTTTTCTTACTTCTGCTATTTATTTACTGTTTACCTGAGATTTGTGATGCTAATTATCTACACTAGTGCTTTCACACTTGATATAGGGTGTTGATACATTTTTTGGGTTAACATCTACATAATACCAATACAATGTCTTTCATAAGATTAATTCAAATCGAAATGCTAAATACCTTTATCTCTTCGACAATAATTCAAGTTACATTTGTCCAATTTAATCCGCTGAGAAAAGATTACATGCAAACAAAACATAAGAACCGCATTTAGGGTCACATGTAAATACAAATTGAATTATATAATAAGAAATGAAAGTATGCAAAGCAAGAAAACAAATACCCTTCTCCAAGTCTTGATGCTAAAAGGCATGAAATTAAACTACACAGGAAAAAAAGTAAACTGGAGGAAAGAAGCTGGAGAGAAAAGGAAATTATTTTTGAGTGTAGACGTAATGAATTAAACAACAACACAGCTAAGCTATTATTCTTGAAAAAGTTGGGTTCGGCTAGAAATGGAATCCAAGACTAAATGACAAGGTCAATTTAAAAGTAATAATAACAATAACAACAACAATAATAGTCACGATAATAATAATAAAATAAAGTAAAATAATTAAACAAACAATAATAATAATGATAAATAAATAAAATAAAAATAAAAATAAAAATGAAAAATAAAAATATTAAAAAAACAATGATGATAATAACAATAATAGTTTAATAATGGTACTAATAGTAATATGGACCAAAGACCAAACACTATGTCTTAGGTTCCTATTCACTAGTCCTATAATCTAAAACTAATAACACTACCCCTAAACCAAAAGCAAAAAGCTCATAGCTCATGGTTCTGGCAAATGGATCGCTAACTTCTATGCACTCGTGTCCGACACCAGCTCTTCGGATATATTTCAATTCGTCAAGCCCTTTTTATTACTTCCTCCCATGTCAACTTTGGTCAACCTCTACCTCTCTTTGAGCATTCGATGCGGCCTACAATTTCAATGTGCACTGGTGCCTCGGAAGGCCTCCGTTGGAGATGTCCAAACCATCTTGAGCGGTGTTGGACTAGCTCCTCCTCAATTGGTGCAACTCTAAGTTTATCGTGTATATCATCATTTCTAATTCAGTCTCGTCTTATATGACTGCAGCTCCTTCACAACATACACATCTCTGCTACATTTATCTTTTGGGCATGTTGTCTCTTAATCGGCCAACATTCTACATCATACAATATTGATGGCCTGATTGTCGTTCTGTAGGGCTCTTTCCTTAAACTTTTGTGGGACTTTCCAGTCACAAAGAATGTCAGATGCTAGTTGCCATTTTACCATCTCACTTGAATTCTAAAACTAACATCTTCATCAATCTCACCATCATACTGCAACATTGACACCGCTAAACTCGCACTTCATGTACTCTGTTTTAGTTCTACTAAGCATAACCCTTTGATTCTAAAGTCTTCTTCCACAACTTCAGTTGTCTATCAACCCCTATCCTACTTTCGTTAATTAACACAACGTCATCGGCAAAGAGCATACATTAAGGAATCTCGCCTTGTATACCCTTTGTAACCTCATCCATCACCAGGGAAAAATGTAGGGCCCCAAAGCTGATCCTTGATGTAATCCTATGTTAATGAGAAATTCACTGATTTCACCATCGCATGCTCTGACAGTAGTCACAACATCATCGTACATATCCTTGATAAGGGTAATCTACTTTGTTTGGACTTTCTTCTTTTCCAGAGCCCACCACATAACATTTCTCAGTACTTTGTCATAAGCTTTCTTTAAATCGATAAATACCATGTGTGGATCCTTCTTTTGCTCTTTAAATCTCTCCAAAACTTGTCTTATCAAAAAAATCGCCTTTGTGGTCGATCTTTTAAGCATGAAACCAATTTGGTTTTTTGAAATGTTTGTGATCCTTTTTAATTGATGTTCAATGACTTTCTCCCAAAGCATCATTATATGACTCATAAGCTTAATTCCTTTGTAGTTTATTGAAGTTTGAATATCTCATTTATTCTTGAAGATTGAAACTAATATGTTTCTCCTCCATACATCTGGCATCTTGTTTGATTTGAAAATACTATTGAACAACTTAGTTAGTCAGGCTATCCTTACATCTCTAAGGCATCTTCACACCTCAATGGGGATGTTATCAGGCCCCAACGCGTTGCCCTCTTTTATCTGTTCTAGCGCCTCCTTTACCTCGAACTCTTGAATTCTCCTAACAAAATGTCTACTGGAGGCATCAAAAGAATCGTCCAGCTCAATCTTATATAACCTTCTTCGTTAAAAAGCTTGTCGAAGTATTTTATCCTTCTATTTTTATCTCATCGTCCTTCACCAAAAAGTCTATTATTTCATCTTTGATGTATTTAACTTGGATGAAGTCTCTCGTCTTCCTCTCGTGGAGCTTAGCTATCCTATAGACGTTTCTTTCATCCTCCTTCGTACTTAGCTTTTAATAAATATCTATATATTCCTGGCCCCTTACTTCACTCGCCGATCTCTTTGTGTTCTTCTTTGCCTCTTTGTATTTTTGCATATTGTCCTCACTTTTGTGAAGATGTAAGCATTTATAGCATTCCTTCTTCCTCTTGATAGCCTCTTGCACATCACAGTTCCACCACCATGAATCTTTAGGTTCACGTTTATTTCATTTTGTTATCTCAAACACCTTATTAGCCACTTTTCGAATGCGCGTTGGCATCTCATCCCAAGTATGATTTGCTTCTCCTTTCGTATTTCATGCCCCTTCTCCCATCACTCTATCCTTAAGCACGCGTAAGGCGTCTCCTTTTAGCTTCCACCATTTCGTCTGACTAATCCTTACTCCTTTATCCTGTCAAACACATATTCGAAGACGAAACTCAAATATCAAAAATTGATGTTGTGAGACGACACATTTTCCAGGCATGCCTTTGCAATATATACAAGCTCGTTTGCCATCTCTTTTAGCAAGGATAAAATCAATCTAGCTAGAATGTTAGCCACTACTAAAAGTAACTAAATGTGATTGTCTCTTTTCAAAAAAGGTAGTAGCTATCATGAGGTTGTAAGCAATAGCGAAATTCAATATTTATTCTCCTTCTTAATTCATATCACCATATCCAAAACCACCATGCACTCTCTCAAATCTCTCACTAGTTGTACCAACATGACCGTTAAAATCTCCTCATATGAAAAGTTTCTTACTACCAGGCCATCTCTAGCCATGACATCTAGCTCTTCCCAATAAATTTCTCTTGCGGCTTTATGTTGGCCTACTTGTGGGGCGTATGCACTAATGACGTTTATGACCATATCACCAGCTACCAGCTTGACTAGGATGATCCTGTCCCCTTGTCTTTTAACGTCGACCATTTCGCTTTTAAGGTTCTTGTCAATTAAGATTCCTACCCCATTCTTGTTCTTTTCCCATGCACCATAACTTGAAGCCTGTGTTCTCCACCTCCTTCGCCTTTTGGCCCGTCCATTTGGTCTTATGAATGCATAAGATATTTACATGTCTTTTATTCATAGTATCAACCATCTCTCTTAACTTTTCTATTAAGGATGCTACATTCCAATTACCCAACTGAATCCTACTTTCATCGACTAGCTTCATTGCTCCTCACACCTGCCGAGTTAAGTGTGAAGACCCTTATTCATTTATCACTACATCAAAGCATCAATGTAGCGCTCCACAAAGGAAGTAACGACCCAGCCCTTGCATATTTATCACCATAACCGAGTCTCGATATGGCGTGCCACTAAGGGAGTAGCGACCCAGCTCTTGCTTATTTATCATCATACCCGAGCCTCGATACGACGCGTCGCTAAGATGGTTATGCCCAATGAAATATAGTAAGGTTTCGTTTTCATAAGGTAGGCTATGGTTTTTATGTTGGATCGCCAAGCCTATCACAACCCTTCTCCTTTATCCTGCCTCAAAACAGATTGCATAGAAAACTACATATCCACCAGAACACTCTTTTACACCATTTAAAATATATATTAAGAAAATAAAAAATATTACTTCAAACACTCACCACAATTGTTTGTGAAAAACATTTAAAAATCTGTAAATTTTAGAAAAAAACTCACTTTGAATTTCTTCATCTTCTTGTGCAATGCTTTTCTAGACTTCGTTTTGGCCATAACTTCAATTTTCTTTCTCCTTAAAAGATTTCGCATGGAATAGTCGCCTATTTAGGTTTGAAAATTATAAAATTAAGCATAATTTACTAGATTTCAAATTGATAAATAAGCGGAATTGATGAGATTTCACGATTGGTGGTGGCGTAGCTCCGGTGAAGTTTTGGGGGTAGATCGTGAACGTTGGCAGTGGTAATCGACGAGGAAGAGGTCGATGCATTTTCTGATGAGGGGGCTATTTTGTTTGATGTTAAATTTTTGTTATTGAGGAGGTACTGGGTGGTCAGGGGGCTTGTAGGGCTCGGAGGTGATAAGTATAGATGGTCGGAGGGAGACGGCTGCATTTGGCCAACGCGTGCACGTGCACGGTGTTCCGGTGCAGGTCTATAGGAAGGATATATGGAACATTTGGAATTTAGGGAAGGAAGAAGAAGGGTAGGGCCGACATTTTGTTGAGTTTGTGGGCCGTATTGGGCCAGGAGAAGTAAAGAGAGGAGTAGAAATTCGGAAGGATAGAAGTAATGAAATAAGAGAAGAACGGGCTGAAGTGTGTTTAGGCCGAAAAATTATAGTGGGTCAAATAAAGGAAGTACAAGTAGAAATTAAAGAATAAAGTAAGGATATTAACAAGTTTAAAAGAAATGGTTTAACAAGTTTTCAATTTAAAGTGCAATCAAGTTTTCAAAAACTATTTTTAATATAAATTTTGAAGACAAAGATTTGAAATTTAAATTGTTAATTTGAATGAGTATGTATAAGGATAATAAATTACTTAATGTAATTAATTAAAGGATTAATTTGTTAAGGTTAATTAATTTAATTAGTAATTAAATGTTAAATTAATTTATAATAAAAGGTTAATTAATTGAGGATAATTAACCAATGGATAATTACTTGATGAAATTAATTAAAGGAAAATTACTTAATGGAAGTAATTAAGGATTAATTACTTAATGTAATTAATTAAGGATTGATTAATTAAGGATTGATTAATTTAGGAAATAAATCAAGGATTAGTTAATTAATGAGTGATGATTAAAGGATAATTAATCAATGTAAGTGATTATCAGATAATTAATGTGAGTAATTAATTAAGGATAAATGTAATTAATGTGAGTGGGTGGAAGTTAAATTAATTTGGGTAATTAATTATAGGCTAATTACTTAATGTAATTAGAGAAGATGATTAAGGGATGATTAATTAATGGTTTGTAATTAATTACTGTTAAGTAAGCAAGATTAAAAATGAATAAAGTAATTAATTTAATTTATTTAAATTAATTAGAAATGGTGTGACTAGTTAATCTTGCTTATGAATGATTGGTTGATATTTCTGATATGAAATGTTTTGTGGTATGATATGTTTGGTTTGAACAATGATAATGTGGTTATCTATCGATGATGAATTACTATGTAAAAGTTGGCATCCTGTATTTAAAATTAAATTGTATTCACTTGAATAACTTCTAAATTAAATCTTCTTTACAAATTCGAAGCGTTCTTTACAAAATATCACTTGAAAATAAAAAATTATTTTTTTGATTGATTTAAAAATAAACAATTTATAAGAAAGACAATTCATGCGCGGAGCGCGTGTCATTACACTCGTGTTTATAACCACGGTAGCCATGTGAGATTTGTGTATCATTGCGTGTACCATTTTTTGTCCTTGAATTTTTTAGAAAAAAATTATAAGCTCTCAGCCCGAGGGCTTAATGGCTGTATTAGACTTAGTGGCAGTTTTCGGTTTTGGGCCCAACAAATTGGTATGAATACTCAAATGTCAATGTAGCTCAGACGAACGCCAGAATCCTCCAGAAAAGTTTGCCCATTCCCCATTTTCCCCGAATGGAAATCCATGTCTTCTCTAGAGAATTCAAGGCTCCTCCTCCGTTTCAACTCGTATATAATCCACTTCTTTGCTCTCCTCTCTCCATCAGAAAGTCGAAACAAGCAAAGCGATCCTCAAATTCTCAAGCTTCCCGATTATAAATTCAAATTCAATTCCCGTTAAAGAAATGGCACTGATCCCTCAAATATTCGGACAAAGAAGCAACGTCTTCGATCCGTTCTCCCTTGACGTATGGGATCCATTCCAAGACTGGCCATTCGGCAGAGACATTAAAGGCAGCGGCACGGCTTTGAGCAAGGAGACATCTGCTCTGGCCAACACTCGCATAGATTGGAAGGAAACTCCAGAAGCACACATATTCAAGGCGGACATGCCAGGACTAAAGAAGGAAGAGGTGAAAGTGGAGGTCGAGGAAGGTAACATACTGCAGATAAGCGGAGAGAGGAGCAGGGAACAAGAGGAGAAGAATGATAAATGGCATAGGATTGAAAGGAGCAGCGGTAAATTTCTGAGAAGGTTCAGGCTGCCTGAGAACGCAAAGATGGATCAAGTGAAGGCAGCCATGGAAAATGGTGTTCTTACTGTGACCGTGCCCAAAGTGGAAGTGAAGAAACCAGAGGTTAAAGCTATTCAGATTGACGGTTAAATTCTGCATACCAGGTTTTCTTTTCGTGATGTGGGGCTGTATCATTGTATGTGTTCGTTATGTTACTGGTAAGAATGGTGTGTGACTTGTGTTCCATCTTTGAGTCCGGATAAATGAAAAATTCGGTTGAACAAGTCCTGTTTCATTGCTACAGTTTGCATATTTTGTGCTTCTAAGTTCGTCCGGTTTTGTTGTAATGTATATTTCTGGGTTGTGCTGAGCTAAGCTGAAGTGATTACTTTTGTTCTTTCTTCTTTTTTTGAATCCGCCCATATCGAGAACTTATTGGTGTAGGAGTTCCAAAATGCAATTTATGTGCTAGTTCATGACTGTGACAAGATTTATGATTCAATGTGCTTGATTTCTTTGATTTATTTTATGTGAACAGTCATCCCAGTTTCCCTGTTTTGGTTGAACAAAATCGCTTTTTTTATTTATTAAATGTATATATATCTGATTTAAATTTATTTTTGTTCTACTTTTACTTTGATTTAGCTGAAAAATTTATGATTCCTGTCGTTCCCAGTTTAAGTTTTTAACTCAATGTCGGTTGGGTTTTGTAACCGATTGCAAATGAAAACCCACCATTGTCCAAGCTATAATGATGGATACAGTGAGAGGAGGGGGGTGGGGGGGTTTGTGTTTTATCGGGTTAATTAACAGGGAGTGGCAATTAGGCCCGACCAGACGGATTTATACCCGATCTTGCGG
Organism: Allium cepa; assembly: GCA_030765085.1. NCBI lineage: Eukaryota > Viridiplantae > Streptophyta > Magnoliopsida > Asparagales > Amaryllidaceae > Allium > Allium cepa. The sequence goes on from CM060946.1 coordinate 80,812,780, forward strand.
GCTTCGATTATACAGATGGATCGGGTTTTGTCGGATTTGTGACGAAGACTTTCAACTATAAACTTCTCTGCTGGGGGTTAATTTGTTGTATTTTAAATGTTGAACTCTGAAATAGTGGTGATATTGGACTTCTTTGTGTAAGTTGTCATTCTGATAAAAGATTGTTCAACAACGCGCACAAAGTTATCTTTTTCTAGTTCGAAATAATTTTTTTTTGTTTGAAAGTTTCAATTATTTGAAATTAGTAGTATTATTTGACATGATATGTACGTACGGTTCAATTAGGCAATGCAAGCACAATGTAAATTTGTTCATAATCATGTATTTTGAGAGCAGCTTATCCCAATTCAACATGCAACTAACTGGGTCAACCTTATTATTATGCCAAAAATCAAAGCATTTACCGGAAACCCAAGTCACAGTCGGTACTAAATCATGAATTTTGAAATACGGTTGCCACTGTAATAATTCATCGTACTTTTCAATTTAAGTACAAGTCTTCTCTGTTTTTATTATCCTAATAATTCTAAGTCACACAAATTTCTTTGAACAGTTTGAAAGAAAATTTCATTACATTTATGATGTCTTTCATGGATGAACTCTCATTTAATTATGATTTTAGAAAATATATTTAATGAGTTATGGTATTCCTATTGAATCATAGTGAGGATTTAATAAGAGAATGTCAACTCTTATACAGTACGCCTTTTAGCGGATAGTTTTATTTAAAAGAACAAACTTCTGAAGATGTATTATACTCATTGGCTGTTGGCTGATGATATGTACAACATTTTTAAGCATTTTGAAACCTTTATCCGCTTCAAAGTCATGCGCGCAGTTTAAATATCAAAAGAATTTATTTTAACTATCAATTTGAAGTATGAATTTGTGGGGCTAAAATTCTGGAACTGATTCATATTTTAACAAAGATGATCTTTCTAAAGCATGTAACATATCTACCAAAATCAACTTTTTTCCATAATTTTCTTCTCAATGAATAAGGAGTGGAATCTAAAAACTCATATCTATGTATATATGTTCCTAAACAACTATGACTCCCGAGAATAATTTTAAAGTTGCTTATTTTCTTCTAATAGTTGATCAAGCTTTGACTTTACTTAGAGATCGATTTGACCAATTTAAACATTATGAAGAAACTTTTGAATTTTTGTTGAACTTAAGATTTAAAAATATTGATAATGATGAATTGAAGGATCTTTGCACTTATTTAGAAGATTTTTTGAAGCATGAGGAAGAGAAAGACATAATGGTAAAGAATTATCTTTTAAATTTCAACAACTTAATGGAATTCTACCATTCAAAGTAACTACATCAATTTATATACTTAATTTCTTGAGATCTTATCGAAATGTAACTTGATTTCTAAAGTTTGGGTTGCATATCGTCGGTGGAAAGAAGTTTTTTAAAATTGAAATTGATAAAGGCATATTTCAATTTTAATCGTGTAGGTCAACTGAGGTATATACATTCGTGAAGTCTATCAATTTTAATCGATTTGTGCTTTTTTAATGAGGCATGCCAAAGTTCTATTTATTTTTTCATAAAATATATAACTATCTTACAAATTGAATTTTTTCGATTAACTTTAACACTTGTTTTAACTGAACTGAAAAAGAAACCTTAACGATCACAAATGGGTTTATGGTAACAGAGTGTTTATATCTTTGTTTAATGGTAAAGCTAGATTATGGAAGCTGATATGCATCTTTTGCTGATTATGATTAATGGAGATAAACCTATAAAGAGTGTCGATGAACCGTTTTCAAGTAGTGTTTGATCGATTATGTATGAGTCAATATTGTCCGAGGCTATAGACAAACAATATAGACAAACAAGGTACGATGTTTTGTGTTGTTGATTTTGCAATTGCATGAAATGAATTGATTCTATGAGATTCTCAAGCTTATACAAAACAACATGCCTCCAATATAATGCCGAGGCACCAACAAAGTGACTCAAATTTTCTAGATTTCGTATTTAACAGTTTCAAATTCAAAACGAATATTTTTTAAACACAAATGATTATTCAAAATTTTGACAAATTAAAAAAAAAAATTCAAGCTTTCAAATTCAAAGTTTAAAATTTTAGAATATGAGCTAAAATTTTCAAAATTTTAAATTTCATATAGAAATTTTTTTAAAGTAGGTTTACCAATTGATCTTTAATTTTCTTTCAATTCAAAGTTTGAGGAAATACACCAAAATTTCAAACATAAATTTTATACCTAGTTTCGAATTCAAAACTTGTCATTAAAAATTCAAAATACCATTACAAAATTCAAATCTTTTAATTTAAATTTTCAAATTCAAGTTCCAAACTTAAATTTTGATTTTCAAATTTTGTAGCTTCAAAATCAGATCTTCAATTTTGAATTTTCTAATAAAAATTTGGACTAGTAGGTAAATATCTAAATTTAAAATTTAAATTTTGATTTTCAAATTTTGTAGTTTCAAATCAAATCTCCAATTTTGAATTTTCTAATAAAATTTTGGACTTGATGTTCAATATTTAAATTTAAAATTCATATTTTAAAATTAAAATTGGCTAATTTTATTCATACACCGTCAATCTGTTAACATACACTAGAAAATATAATAAACTAGCACATATCAAAAATTACTTTACATGCACCATAACTTTTACAAAATTACAATTTCTTACATCTTCGTCATCTTCCCTCTTTAAACCTTAAAACTCATTTACACAAAACTATGAATTCCTAGAAATAAATTTAGTTAAAATTGACAAGCACCATTGTCTAAGTGGTTAAGTGATTCGGCTTTGGTGCGAGAGATCACAAGTGCGGAACTTGCATATTGTGATCCGTACGTTTATTGACTTGTGATATGTTGTCCCAGTGACATGCTGTATATAAAGTATCATTTCAAAAAAAGAATTTAAAATTCAAAAAAATAAACTTTCATCTTCGGAACTAATATTGTACATTATTTAATTGCTTTTTTTAATTCTTAATTTAATCAAAATCAGTTATAATTATAGATGTAAATTTAAACACTTTGAATTAAAGTATTTAGTTGTGATAGTTGTATTAATTGATATTTTGGTTCCGTTGAGTTTGCCGTGTTAATTAGACAGTTTATAAGAAAAAGAATAAAATTGCAATTTAAAAGAAGGGCAACTTAGTCATAGATTTTTCAGTAAAATAACGCGTATGTTAGGAGTTTTTTTGATGTATGAATAAAATTTGCTTTTTAAATTTTCAAATTACGACTGAAAATACTAAAAGAAAATCCAACACGACATCATTTTGTGTTTAAATGTTGAAAGGTCGCAACAAACTCAAAAAAAAACATGCAACCAAACAATCGATTTTCCATCATTATGTTAATTGGTTTTACTAATTGGTTATAACATTATAACAGTGCTAAAAAAAATTTGTTTATCACTCCTTGTATTTTGTTGGAAGTTTCAAACAACCAAGTAATATATAGGAAGAGCCCCGAGTAGATTAATAAATATTATAACTGATCATGAATTCATCCTAAGCAAAAAAGTCTCCAAGCAGTCAATTTTTTATAGATTTACTAAAGAAAAAGTCTAATGGAATCGTGCTTTGAGTTTGAATGAAACTATGTTTCTTAGAGCAATTCCAAGTACATGGTTCAAAGGATGGCAAATGTTATTATGTTAGTTGTGGATTGCATCGTAGCTCTCAAGATTGCCGAGGCAAACTTGAAATTGTCAAGTTAGTCGACTTTTATAAAAACAGTTACACACTTATCCGACGTTATAAAAGTCGGTTTAGATGGACATTCAAATATTCCCATCATGCGAATACATTAACGTGAACAAAAATTGTAACCTGTGTGATTTATTTTAACTAGTCTTATAAAAACCGATTAAAATTTAGTTTTTTTTAGACATTTCCAACCAAGTGTGTCACGAGCCTTCACTTCTATACATTCAAATTCCTAATCCCATCAACCTATCCCAAACCAACAAAAAAGCACATTCATCCGACAATAGAAACTACAATTTTAACTGGTCTTTATAAAATCAGTTAAAATGAATCACATAGATTGTAATTTCTGTTCACATGATTGCAACCTAAAAGAGAGAAATCCATCCCAGGGTGTGTCATGTCGCAACCGAGATTCGATTGAAAATCTTCTTCTGGTTGGGATGTGTTTTTTCTGGTTGATTGGAGGTAGATCCGTAAGAATCCGGAGTTTAAATGGGCAGTGACACGGGAACGCTCTTCACTAATTTTCGCATTTGCAACTTATACATCTAGCCATCTTTCTCTGCTTTATAGAATACCCCCTCGACTTGTACATTTAAATATCAATTTATAAAACCGCATCAAACCCACGACCCAACTGGCTCGACCACGGGGATCTCCGACCATGAGCCACACAACAGATCGACGGTGATTGGTCCTAAAAAAATGAATAGATCACAATCATATGCAATTGTTTATCAAATAATGATGAACGGGGTTTTGATCACATCTTTTGTACAGTGATCGAACCGTCTTATGCTCGTGTGTTGATAACTTGATACCAAACATTTCAATTACCTTGTTGAACAAAATCTAAATCTAAACAACACATCTATCATCCCCCGTTCAGTTCAATAAACTTGCTTGAAGCTAAAGAAAATGAATCATTGAGCATGCCACAAAAGAAATCAAGTATTACCAATAACTATGTTTAGATTATAAAGCATAAGCTAAATTGCATTTTCGTGCTCCTTTAATTACCAATAACATCTCGATATGAGACCTGCACATCCATGTTCTTGTCTCCTAATCTTTACTTCACCGTCAGAAAACAACTCATCAAGCTTTTGTTACAGAATCCAAAGCAACCACTTAGGCTTCACTCGGCAAAAAAAACCAAAAAAAAAAATTACACAAAAAAACTGGATACAATTAGAAGTCTATAACATGCAAACTGCAGTAGCGAAGAAAAACATATTCAAGCAAGCTGTTGTTTTATTTATCCAGACAAGAAAATAGTGCAGAACACAATTCACATACACCTCATCATCAATACCGACACAACAATAAAATGTTATACACCTGGTATACCAAAACAGAGACTAATTAATAATAAACTTGTCTCACAAGTTTACAACTCAGATTTCCACTACTTTGGAATTCTGTATTAGTTATTTTAACACTAAGTATGTTGTTATTAATTACAACAACAAAGTAACAACTATAGCAATAATAACTATAGTGCTAAATCAAACGTTATACTATTTAAAGAAATAGTACAACATTGAAAGAAAACGATATTTGAATATATAAATACATAAATCAAATAGAAATCTAACCAGTTGAAGAAGGAAATTACGTCTGAGGCTTGTTATAACAATTTCCTTAAGATTTTATTCAAAATCTCCCAAGATACAATAGACGTGATCTGCTCGAGATTGTGATGTACATGATCTTCTGTGTGATATGCAAAAGCGCATGGATTGCAGATATTAAGAAACGAAGAGGAAGAAGAAAAAATTCTGAATTGATTGAGTGAGGAAAGTGATCAGGTTTCCTCCTTATTTATAGCCGAATTTATAATGGTACAACCATTGAGAAAAGTAGCATCCCTTCATTTGCAACGCCAAAAAGCGTAACTGTTCGCAGCAGTCGCGCCTCTTTGTTTTGCAACGGCCGTAAATTATTGTTGTTCACAACAGTCGCGCCTCTTCGTTTGCAATGGCCGAAAACTATTTCTGTTCGCAACAGTCACGCCTCTTCGTTTTGCAACGGCCAGAAACTGTTGCGGTTCGCAACAATCGCGTCTCTTCGTTTGCAACGGCCAGAAACTGTTGTAATTCGCAACAGTCGCGTCTCTTCGTTTGCAACGGCCAAAAACTGTTGCGGCTCGCAACAGTCGCGTCCAATCCAGTAGTCGCTTCTTTTGAATTTAAACGGTAGAAAATCGTTCACTTGTGTACAGCAAAAATACAACATGGCCCACTCTTGGACCCACACCCGACACGGCCCTGTTCGGTCGGTCGGACGGGAGGACGGCGGCTTGCACGAGTGTGTTAGTCCACGGCCATATAGGTCCTCCCCCTCGCACAAAATTACTTGACCCTAAGGGCCAATATAGGGATTGAGAATACACTATATAAACAAGAATAAAGACTTATTTTTGGCGATGTGGGACATATCTCATTCACCAATTTTTGAGAATTCTAACAATCCCCTACATGAATGACGATATATGTCTCCTCCATACAGAGTGTAATATCACACAGTTTATATGAAAATAATGCTATATCGAGGATAAGTAGATATTTTACTTTGAACTTTCCTTAGTAAAAACTTATCGGATATACTTGGCTAATCGGTGAATTATTTCATCTTGAACTGTCAGCCGTTATTGTATAACCAGACAATAAGCTTTACAAAGCATTATTTCCCTTCACATCCAATCTCTTGGTTGTGTTCATTTTGGTCCTGAACAATTTTTGGTTATGTGGCTGTTTTTAGAGAATAAAATCCTTTAATATTCTCATAGAACCGACCCAGCTCACATTAACATAGATGATCGCAACCATTAAGAGTATCCTACATATACCCCACTTATTATATTCAAGATATGGTCATCATTAAAAAACATAGTTTTAACCTTTAAATACTTTGTAGGCATTCATTTATACTGTGCATCATAGGAATGGAGTTGGACTATGTCCAAGTAAACGCATTACGTCTTGAGTTACTCAGAACTGGTTTGCATGTTGATCCTAGTCCATGGGATCTCCAGCCGCTAGGATAGGTTTCCGTATAAGATAACTCTTGGTGGTTTAGGCTTTTAAACCCATTCTTCTCGATGCACAATCAATTGTTTCTCTTGATAAACCTTTAGTAAATGGATCCACTAGGTTATCATTTGTTCTCACATAATCTATGGAAATAGTCCCATTTAAGAGTAGCTGCCTAACCGTGTTATGGCATCGATGAATGTGTCATGACTTTCTATTATACACAAAGTTGTGCGCTCTACTTAGCACAGCTTGGTTATCACAGTGTATGCATATGGCCGGTACAGGTTTAGGCCAAAATGGAATATCTTCTAAAAAGTGACGAAGTCATTCTGCTTCTTCGCCTACTTTATCTAAAGCGATGAACTCTGATTGCATAGTGGACCGAGCTATGCATGTTTGTTTAGTAGATTTCCATGACGCTGCTGCCCCTGCTAAGGTAAATACATGACCACTTGTTGATTTTGATTCCTCTGAATCAACAATCAAGTTTGCATCACTATAGCCTTCTAAGACAGCAGGATATTTTCCATAATGTAGGAAATAATTTAATGGTATTTTTTAAATGTCCAAGCACTCTCATCAGTGCTTTCCAATATTCCTTTCCTGGATTTCTTGTATACCTGCTCAGTCGACTTACTGCATAAGGTATATCTGGTCTTGTGCAATTCATGAGATACATGAGACATACTATTACACGACAGTATTCCAGTTGCATCACACTCTCATTAGTGTTTTTATGCAATACTTTGATGGATCAAAAGGTGTTCTTACTCCTTTAATTTCAAAATTTTGAAATTTTTCAATCACTTTGTCTACATGGTGTGATTGAGATAATGCAATTCCATTAGGTGTTCTTATTATTTTGATTCCCAAAATAACGTCTGCAACTCCTAAGTCTTTCATATCAAAATTGCTAATTAACATCTTCTTTATGGTCTCTATTACCTGAGTATTTGGACCAAATATTAATATATCGTCTACATATAAACAAATCATCACATATGATTGTTCAATTTGTTTATAATAAACACACTTATCGCATTCATTCATACAAAAACTATTTCTCATCATGACACTATCAAATTTTGCGTGCCATTGTTTTGGAGCTTGTTTTAGTCCGTATAATGATTTTACTAATCTACAGACTTTGTTTTCATTTCCTTTGGAAACAAACCTTCAAGTTGATCCATGTAGATCTCCTCATCGAGATCTCCATTTAAGAATGCTGTCTTTACATCCATTTGATGAATTTCTAGATTGTAGATCGATGCAATTGCTATTAGCATTTTTATAGAGGTTATTCGTGTTACCAGCGAATATGTATCAAAGAAATCTACTCCTTCTTTTTGATGATATCCTTTAGCTACTAATCTGGCTTTATACTCGTCGATAGAGCCATCTGCTTTCATTTTCTTCTTGAAAATCCATTTACAGCCAATAGGTTTTATTCCTGGTGGAATATCAATAATTTCTCAAGTTTTATTACTTAGAATTGAATCAATTTCACTTTGGATTGCTTCTTTCCAACATGAAGATTCAGAAGATGACATTGTTTCCTTGTACATTTGAGGTTTGTGTTCTAACACATATGTGAAAAAATCTGAACCAAATGTCTTGGAAGTCCTAGCCCTTACGCTTCTTCTTGGTTCAACTTCCTCAATTTCATGATGAGTTTCATCTTTATGTGAATTGCTTGATTCTTCTCTTGTCCTTTTAGGGACATTATTCCCTTCATTCCTTTTGTGCGGAAACATGTCTTCAAAGAATGATGCATCTCTAGATTCCATGATTGTATTTACATGAACATCAACTATATCAGACTTGAATACCAAAAATCTGTAGGCACTACTATTTTGGGCTTACCCTAAATAGTAGCAATCTAATGTTTTTGGTCCAAGTTTGACTTTCTTGGGAGGCGGAACTGGAACTTTTGCCAAGCACCCCACACTTTGAGGTATTTAAAACTTGGTTTGTGTCTTTCCATAACTCATATGGAATTGTTCCTGTTTTATTGCGAGGGACTTTGTTTAATATGTGATTAGACATATTTAAGGCTTCCCCCCACAAGTTCGTCGGTAAACCAGAAGTTAAAAGCATGACATTAATCATGTCTTTAAACGTTTTGTTCTTCCTCTCGGCTACACCATTTTGTTGTGGTGAATATTGCGCTGTTGTTTGATGAATCATACCATTTTTGGCATAAAACTGTTCAAATGGTGATTCATATTCTCCACCTCGATCAGATCTCAATATGTTGATTTTTTATTTAACTGTTTTTCTACCTCAGCCTTGTACTTTATAAATGATATAATTGCTTCATCTTTACTATTCAAAAGATATACATAGCAATATCCCGTATAATCGTTAATAAACGTGATAAAGTACTTTTTTCCACCTCTTGCAGGTAACGATTTAAAGTCACATAAATCTGTATGAACTAAACCTAGTGGTTCGGTGCTTCTATCAACGGATTGAAATGGTTTTTTAACCATTTTTGCTCTACACATGTCTCACATTTGTAGTTCTTATCTACTTGGAATTTCGGAATTAATCCCAAGTTTGATAATGTTTTCATTTTTTGGAAATTTATGTGCCCCAATCTATCATGCCATAGTAAAATTTCGTGCTCAAGCAAGTAAGAAACTTCAATTTTATTAATAGCACAATCAGAATACATAGTTTTATTGCCGATAACGGCTACATTTTCCTTAAATAGGCCATCACATGTATATCCCCTTCCGATATATATTCCAACTTTGGACAGAACCATCTTATCTGACTCGAACACCGTTTTGAATCCTTTCTTTGATAGCACTGAGCAAGAGATCAGATTCTTGCGTATGTTTGGAACGTAGAGCACGTCATTCAATTTGATAGTTTTTCGAAAAGTAAACTTGAGGATTACTGTGCCATTGCCTTTGATCATGGAAACAACAGAATTATCCATGTAGAGTTTTTCTTTCTGATCAAATTTTTGATATGTAGAAAACATGGCTTTGTCAGAGTAGACATGATGAGTAGCTCCTGTGTCGACCCACCATTGGTTAGGATTCTGAACCAAATTGCATTCAGATATAACTACCGAGAAGTTGGACTCGTCTACTTCCATGTTGTCTACTATATTTGCCTTTTCGTTGCTGTCCTTTTATGTCTGCAATCTCTAGTGGCATGTTCAACCTTTCCACAAACCCAACACTCGCCATTAAACTTTTTGGTTCGTTTGTTGTCTTTTGATTTGTTATCTGGAGCTTTCCTTTTCTTCTGGAAATTCTTCTTTTTTTTGGTCTTTGAACCTTCAGCCACAAATACCTCCTTGCTTGGTTTTGTAACTCCACGGTTATATGCCTCAATTTTCAATCCGACTATGAGATTCTGTAAAGAGATTTCCTTTTTTTATGCTTTAGACAGTTGCAGTAATCTCTCCATGACGGCGACAGTTTTTCCATGATGGCTTCAACCAAAAACGATTCTCCGACCTTATGACCTTCCGCTTCGAGTTCATGAATGATGATTTGTAGTTCATGCAGTGGAGCAGTCACCGGTTTGGAGTCAACCATCTTGTAGTCCATGAATTTGCCTACAATGAATTTCTTAAGACTGATATTATGCATCTTATACTTCGTGGCAAGTGCATTCCAGAGTGCTTTTGCTGTCTTTAGAGGCTGATATACTTTGTATAACACCTTGTCGAGACAATTTAGAATATAGTTTCTACATATCAACATTTGATTCCTTACCTGGTATAGGAATCGGTTCCTCCTCCTCGAGATACCGTTGCTGACCAAGTGTGGTGAGATAAAATAGCATTTGATTTTGCCATGTTATAAAGTCATCACCATCTCCCTTGAACGGATCAGGCCTATTGTGTGTAGTAGCCTTTGTTGATAGTTCAACTGTTGCCATCTCTGTTTTAGCAAAAACAGTAAAGTCTTAAGATGTTATGCCTCTAGTATACCAAAACAGAGACTAATTAATAATAAACTTGTATCACAAGTTTACAACTCAGATTTCCACAACTCTGGAATTCTGTATTAGTTATTTTAACACTAAGTATGTTGTAATTAATTACAACAACAAAGTAGCAACTATAGCAATAATAACTATAGTGCTAAATCAAACGTTATACTATTTAAAGAAATAGTACAATGTAGAAAGAAAATGATATATATATATATATATATAAATATATAAATCAACTAGAAATCTAACCAGTTGAAGAAGGAAATTACGTCTGAGCTTGTCATAACAATTTCCTTAAGAATTTATTCAAAGTCTCCCAAGATACAATAGACATGATCTGCTCAAGATTGTGATGTGTATGATCTTCTGTGTGATATGCAAAAGCGCACGGATTGTAGATATTGAAAAACGAAGAAGAAGAAGTGGAAATTCAGAAATGATTGAGTGAGGAAAGTGATCAGGTTTCCTCCTTAGTTATAGCCGAATTCCCAATGGCTACACCCATTGAGAAAAGTAGCATCCCTTCATTTGCAAAGCCAAAAAGCATTACTGTTCGCAACAGTCACACCTCTTCGTTTGCAACGGCCGAAAACTGTTGTTGTTCGCAACAGTCGTGTCTTTTCGTTTGCAACGGCAAGAAACTGTTGCGGTTCGCAATAGTCGCGTCCAATCCAGTAGTCGCTTCTTTTGAATTTAAATGGTAGAAAACGTTCACTTCTGTACAACAAAGATTTAACATGGTCCACTCTTATTGGACCCGCATCCGCACCCGCACCCGACCCGGCCCGGTTCGGTCGGACGGGCGGGCGGCGGCGCGTGCGCATGTGTTAGTCCATGCCATATAGTTCCTCCCCCACGCACAAAATTACCTGACCCTAAGGGCTAATATAGTGATTGGGAATACACTATATAAACAAGAATAAGGACTTATTTTTGGCGATGTGGGACATATCTCATTCACCAATTTTTGAGAATTCTAACTTAAAACAATCACGCTCTCACATCATGAGAAAGAAAACAAGACGTAAGAAGTCTAACCATCAATCTTGATAGTCTTAACCTCAGGTTTCTTCACTTCCTCCTTGGGCACGGTAACAGTAAGCACACCATTCTCCATGGCTGCCTTCACCTGGCCCATCTTTGCATTTTAAAGCAGTCTGAACCTCCTTAGAAAATTACCATTGCTCCTTTCAATCCTATGCCATTTGTCGTTCTCCTCCTCTTGTTCCCTGCTCCTCACTTCACTTATCTGTAGTAAGTTACCTTCCTCAACCTCCACTTTCACCTCTTCCTTCTTTAATCCTGGCATGTCAGCTTTGAATATGTGCGCTTCCGGGGCTTCCTTCCAATCTATACGAGTGTTTGCTAGAGCAGATGTTTCCCTACTCAAATCAGTGCCGCCGCCTTGAATGCCTCTGCCAAATGGCCAATCTTGGAATGGATCCCATACATTCAGGGAGAATGGGTCGAAGATGTTGCTCTTCTGTCCAAAAATTTGAGGGATCAATGCCATTTCTTTAACGGGAAATTGATTTGAGCTTATAATTGAGAAACCTGCGAATCTGCTGATTGCTTTACTTGTTTTGATATTCTGATGAAGGTAGGAGAACAAAGAGGTAAATTATATACACACTAAAATAGAGGAGCCCTAAATTCTCTAGAGAAGATATGGACTTCCTTTGGGGGGAAAACGAGGAAAAGGAAAGTTTTCTAGAGGGTTCCAGTGTAACGTTTGCGATTTTTCGTCGCTCGAAAATCGACATCAATACATACACTGTATCAACTGCCGAGCAATCGAATGCCGAAAACCGAACCGTTATGGTTTAAGAAGAAGAAAAAGATAAAAGAGGAAAGAGAAAGATAGAACAACAGAACAATATCAGAATCTCACAATCGCAGCGGAACAACATATAATAAATAAATGAATAATATTTAAAACAAAGAACTGTACACTTTATACATTACATCATTATCAGAGTTTACAACAACAATAGACAACAGAGTCATTACATCAATGGACAGTTATATAAACTTGTCCTCATACAGAATACACAGCGGAATAATACATAGTATAATATCATATACAAGTGGTACGTCTCGATATGCAGCTCGTCTCCTGAGCTCCATAACACTCTTAAATCCAGAATAACCTGATAACCAAACTCTAGACTGCCCGTGTGGAAATTGGTGGGCGCCCAGAGTTTAGGAAGGGAAACAATAAACCCCAGGTCAGTCATGTGACTGGTGTGAGAACTTAAAACAGTTTATTTTTCTTTAAAATCAAAATAGGGGAATATTTTTAAAGTCAATTCGCAATGCTTTCAAAAATGAGACTACCATAAGGCCTCCCGCCACACACACAATGCAAACGCAGAATTGGAGGATATTTCTCCTTATGATAGTCAAAGATGCTTGATACGCATTAAAAAGAAACATTTGATATTATTTCTAGTGCATAGTGTAGAAACATTTCGAAAGTAAAATATAAATCTTAGCCAACATAGTTACCATTATAGTATGCTTACTATAGCTACCATATTAAATGGCAGGTTCTACAACTAAAACCGTACAAGGCACGTATTGTTTTGTTTTGGATTTCCAACAAATGGTCGGGCAAAGGACCTTCCCAAGTAAAATAGAACGCCTCTGGAGAAACGTTCCCGGATCTAACGTTACGGTTAGATCTCTGCTACACAAGGCCGGGTTACCCCTAACTGGGTAACAACTGACACGAGTATGTCATCCCCCGGTCCTTTGGGACCTTAAACCGAGCGCTCGATAACCAACATCACACAGTAATAAATATAGTGTGTCCACAAAGTAAGTATCTGGGATCCATACCATGATACCACTTATAATCCAGATAGGAAATGACATACCCTATGGAGGAGCGACCCCCAAATAACCTTGCTGCCACGATTCCTATTTCGACCACAACCGGTCTGTGAGGCTTGACGAAGTCTCGTTCACAAAGCAACGCTTTATATAAAAGCTATGCTTTAATTCACAAATGCTCAATAGCACTTATATGCCACATTACCAACTTGGGAATGTATCACTAGTAACCATCAACTACATAACCTTTGAGCTCGTACGTCTCAGAGAAGGGTGTTAAGCTAAGAGAATAAATTCTCCGCCACCAACAGAAATATATTTGATAGAAACCAGCTTTACATCTCAAATTGTAATGTAAGACACACATCCATACAAGTACGTTCCAGGATCGAACGTAACCGAAGGCACTTTCAAAGAAGTCCTTGCAATCCGGGTATTCACAAACCCGATCGAATTTCCCATCACAAAGGAAATCTCCATACCGTAGCTAACGGTGCGGAAACAATCGATAGGTCATTTTATCGTTTTCACAAAATACCCGGTCTTCAACACCGGCCTTCAAATGCAATCCATAACGACGTATCACACATTCAGAATGAGTTATACGACCCAAAGGTCCTTCCCCGGCTAACCCGAATAGTGAGCGCTTATTTTTAAAAATAAATGTGGCATTCAAATTCAAGAAATTCACAACAATACCTATTTAAAGGTACATATTGATAGTCGGTTATTTAACTATCAAAAGAGATGCGCAACATCATCAGATTCCAAATAATTTTCCAAATTATTTATTTTCCAAAAATATCTTTACAAGATATAAATTTCCACACTTCAACCATTTGAAAACAAAATTTCAAATCACTTTTCAATCCTTTATCACTTTTGAGAACAAAGTTCAATCATTTTCCTTACTCGGAAATACTTTCATTTCAAAATGGTTCTTTTACCAATTAAATAAATCCTTACCGATTTACTTTATATTTACGTTCCAAATCCGTAAATTTATTCCCATACTTTAAAACTAAATCAATGTTTATTTTTAAACAAATTCCCTTTTCTTTTATAAATTCCATAGTGAATTTATAATTCCAAAACATCTATGATATACGATTTTCAATCGATTTCAATTATTCACTTTCAATTTATCTTTACAATGATAAATTCTAAAACGTTCAATTCGCATTGGAAAAATATTTCCATACTTATATAATAATAAGTAATTCACAAATCTATTTATTTTCAACATTTGAAAATATTCAATATACTTAAATAAAAACTAAGTATATATTTCATTCTTTAAGAAATCATTTTCTTAACACATAAATTTGAGTCAAAACGAATGTTGCGCAAAACATCGTTACGACGACCCAAAATCACTAGTATAGGGATTCGAAATTTAAAATAGATATACAAATCCCAATACTTATACAAAATATTTCGTTTCGGAAATCATTTACTATACAACAGTGTTATAGTCCACCATTTTCTTTTATTTCTCGAAAACGTCTATTTCAACAATGAATGTTGAAATCTATGATTTCGATATTTAACACATTTTAAAACGTCGTTAAAATAATCAACTTCTTTTAATAATATCGCTTTCCCAAAACATATCCATTTTACTTAATCATATATTCACTGTCCAAAATCGTGCATATACTTCACTAACCCCATTTCAATATTTACAACACGTTTTATTTTCAAGAATTTATTCGCTATCCCAAATCGCGAATAAATTACCTTTCATAAACTTCTATATTCAACTTATCAAATTCAATTGATTTCGAATTTATAAACAATGTTTATAAATTTCATTTACATGTCGAAATTCAGTTTATAAGTAAATTACTTATAAACCATTTATTCACAAATCCATTCTTTTATATCAACATCAATTTATAAATCTAAATTCTTATTTACTTATAAATCTAGGTACAACTTTATTTTAACACTTATAAAAGCTCGTTTTATAATTCCAATATTTTTAACTTATAAAAATCAATTTAAAAATCTTTTATATAAACCGTTTATAATAATCCAAAAATTCCAGTTTAAACCAATTTATAAATTTATTAACTATTTATTTCCAAAAATCTCATTTCGGTTATATTTCTCAAAAAATCTTAATTTTTTATATCATAAAAATTTATAACATTTTAATTATTTAAAATGAATCAATTCAAAATTTAATAAAACATATACTTTGAAAAATCACTTTAAAATCCTTTTAAAAATCAAAATCGTTACTTTAAAACTTCAAAAATGGATCAGATGATGCAACAGCACCAAATAGTCAATCACGACAACAAACATCAACAAATATCACAATATCTGTAAATAAATCAATACAGTTGAGGAATCCAGTTGGATCCCTCCAACCTGTTACCCTGCATCCAAAGATGTTAGCACAATACCAATTCCGTTCAAGTAAGGAATTATCACGGTATATGGGATTTATAAAATATTATCGCTTAATAGGCGGCGCAATAGGGTCTTATCCGCTATACAATGCGGGAAATCAACTCCAAGTACATAAATAATACTAATTTCACTATACTGTGAAATATTCGCGGCATATGTTTTTAATAAATAACCTCCGCTTACTAACGGCGCATAATGTCTATTTTAACAATCAATAGATAACAATCATCATTCAAACATGCATTCAAGAATTTTAAATCTAACTTATTTAAAATTAAAGTCGAAACCGATTCGATTGAGTGAGAAGTTCTCACCTTGATTTCAATTTCGTTTTAGCGATTTATTTCGAATAAAATTAAACGGACGTTTAATTTTACCCAAAATTCTCACTAACTCCAAACGACTCCAATCTAATTCCATAGCGTAGCGCTCGTCCATACGATTCCAATGCAACTTGTTTCGCGCGTTTTTGACCTCGTATGAAAAAGTTATGATTTTTCAAAGTTACACGAATTTTTAACTTAATAAATATACAACATTTATTTTAATTTTAACCCTCACATAATCTCAGCCTTTGGATCCATCCAACTCCGAATCACAACCGTCCTCTATCTCCTTCCTCCCTCACGTCTCCTACAGGTTACAAGCCGTAACAACATAACCCATTCATGCTCATCTAGGGTTCCAAATCGCGACCAATTCCTTGAACAAGACGACGATCAGAGGCCTCCAAATTGAAGCCCCATACGCAAGCTACGAACGGCCATAGCCATGTGAAGCTCGGCCTTCAAATTCCTCTCGAATTGCGTGTGCAACACGCGGCCGTCGGCCCCCTGTATCTCCCCCTCTGATGCTCCAAACACGATCATAGCCGTTGGATATCAAGATCTCAACGTGCTCTCCGAGTTTCTAGTTGAAAGTTTCTGCAAATTCTTCATAGATGAAGAGATAATTGAGGAAGAAGATAAGAGCTTTCTGGCCATTCAACACAAAAATGGCGGCTCTGAAAGAAGAAGACTAGGGTTTCTTTTTTGTTTGCAATTTATGAAGAACATGAGCTTATATAGAAAATTCGCGCGACACTATTCATCCCGGATTTTCCGAACTCCAAACGAAGCATGCCAATTGGCGTTCCTAAGGTTTACCCCGCGTTCCGAACACAATGGAATGTGTTTCGAGAGCTAATTCGGTCATCTGTGCGAGTTATGGCAATAAACGTTCAATTTAAAATTAAACCGATTAAACGATTTTCTAGGCGTTTTAGCTTGCACCGGACAAACGGTAAATCCGATTGACATGTAATTTGAAACCATACAATAATATCACATTACGGATCCGATGAAATTGGTTTCGTCGAAATCCGAGACTGTTTGAAAAATGGCTATTTTAACTCGCCAATTTAATATTAAAACAATTTCGATGCGTTTCGAGCTGCCACGGTCAAACGATAACTCCAATTGCTACGAAAATTGAAATCCGATAATAACAAACTATTACGGATCCAATGGAACTAGTTTCGTCCAATTCTGAGACTGTTCGAAAAATGGCTAATTTCGCTAATCGATTAAATATTAAAATATTCAATTTTCACAAATAAATTTTTAATTCAATTTTAAAAGTTCTAAAATATCGTTCTAACTCCAACATGATTAAATAAAATTTTACAAATCAATTTTAATCATATTTAACCCAAATTTCAATTATTTCTGTATTTTCACATATTAAATTATCGATTTAATTATTCAATTAAATCCAATTATTCGAAATAAAATTTATTCGACTTATAAATTTCACTTATTAATATTTAAATTAACTAAATATTCAAATGTTAATTAACAGAAATTCTGGGTCGTTACATACTTCCCCCCTTAAAAGAATTTCGTCCTCGAAATTACCAAGTAGGAAAAAGTTACAGAATTCATTAACTTTCCAAAACAAACCGTTCAAATTAGATTTTACAAATCTCTTAAGTGTTTAACTTTTCCAAAACTCATAGTTAAACTTCTTACAAAATCTTTACTAAGTTTCCAAATCCAAACTTAGTTATCAAAAAAATTTCCAATTTTTCTCAAATTTTTCTAACGCCTTAAATTTTCGAAAAAAATCGCCATAGTCTCCTTTACGCGGCTCGATCCGAAAAAAAATGACAGTATATATACCACAAATATACATCTCATCAAGTGATGAGGCATCCCGCAGGGAAAAAATCTAAAAGTACGGTATGTAATCCGAGATATGTACCTTATTTATTATTAGCGAGCGTATACGGCTAATATAGCGCGAAAGCGAGCTCCAAATGCGAAGCAACGCCATCCGCACCTACTAAACACTCAACAACAACATGAGAATCATGCATATATGAAAATAGTATCAATATACAACATATAGCAACATAACAACTACATGTGCCAACATAGCAAATGCAACAAAACAACAAATGCAACATCAACCAACTATCATCCATAACCAAATCAATATTCATTCATATTCTCATTAATATTCAACGAATTGGTTTTCAATTTAAATCACATTTGATTCATTTACATTGGATTTTATCAACATTCGTTTTCAATTAGTTTACATTCACTAATTTAAATCCAATTCACATTCAATTCTATTCAATTTCATTTACTTTCAATTTGAATTTAATTACATAGCTTTCAATTTCACTAACACTTAATGAATTATATACAATCGATCAACAATCAAATAACAACCAATGTTTATTCAATACAACCAAATTTATTTACTTTACATTCAATTTGGTTCAACACTTTTAATTCCAATTGGATCATATTAAATTGACTTCCATTCAGTTTATTCAACTTCCAATAACATTAGCTTTTAATGAATTAACACTTTCATTCATTATCCCAAATCAATTTTATTTACATTCAATTGATTTACATTCAATTCATTAGTTCAATTCATTAGTTCAATTCAATTGCTAATTCCTTTAACAATATAAAGTTGAATTTCATTCATATAACTCAAGTTCAAATTCTTAATGACTTCATTTCATTACTTCACTTGATTACTTTACTTCGATACCAAAAATCAACTTCATTCAACATCACTTAAGTTATATTCCATTTCAAACATCTTATCAAATCCAAATCAAATTATTTAACTTTCCTTTTGTTAAATTTCAAATCACATGTCTTTGAGGACAACTCAAATTTATTTCAACTTGGATTTTATTGATTTACTTATACTTCCTTTAATTTAACTCTATCCTTTAAGTTAAATTTACTCTATTAAAACTCAAATTGTATAAGTTATCAACTCATTTATCATTCTCATAAATATTTTAAATAGGATTCCAGAGTCTTTTCAACCTTTCAAAACCATTTTTGAAATCAATTCAAATTATCTTTTGAATTTTCAAAACCAAACCCAAATTTTCCAAACAACTTTAATTTAAAACAATTTGGCATCCCTCTTTTGGAAACCCGAAAATGAACACCAATGATGTCGCGATCATCATCGGAATTATTTTCCAGCGACCGAAAAGAGTTTAGAGCTTTTATCTTTCCAAATTTTTTTTCCAAAATATCAAATCCTTTCAAAACACTTCTCTGGAATTTTATTTTCAGATTATAAATCACATTTATAAATCTTTTACTTATAAAATTTCACTATTTATATATAAGATTATTTCACAATTGTAATCATATTAATTATAATTCCATACTTATAATTCTATTGCTTATACAATTATTATTTTACAACTGTTGTTTTTTTTTAATTTATTCAAACAACTTTTATTTACTTGCATATAACTTACATTTTCAACGATCAACAATCAATTCATGTACACTTAAATAATTCTGAAAAATTATTCCTTTATATATAAAATATAATCAAGGTAAAATTATTTCATTTACCCAACTCAAAATGATACTATGTCGGCTTGCCTCGTTTAAGTGTTTAGAAATCCCTATCGATAATACGGCTTCCCACACACCGACCAGAATTCACAAACAGCTCAACGGATAAGCAAAAACAATATAAAACATTTTATATTCACTAACAAATACGTGCTCGTATTTATTATTACACTCACACTCATTCTAGAGTACTACTGACTCTATCTCTAATGAGTAATTCCCAACAGAGCCATGGTTGTCGCTTAACCATATGCACTGATACCAAATGTAACGTTTGCGATTTTTCGTCGCTCGAAAATCGACATCAATACATACACTGTATCAACTGCCGAGCAATCGAATGCCGAAAACCGAACTGTTATGGTTTAAGAAGAAGAAAAAGATAGAAGAGGAAAGAGAAAGATAGAACAACAGAACAATATCCGAATCTCACAATCGCAGCAGTAGGCTTTTCAACCATCCCAGCCCCACCGTGGCTTACACTGATATCCCAAACTTGCTTTTGCGGCCAGCCTCTTGACTGTCTCAGCTTACGCCTAACCAACCCCATAAAGAGGACGTGTGGGGGCAAGAGTCTCCCGTTCGCCACCAAACCGCGAAGCGAGAACCCTCCATCACGTTTCACCTAGACAAAGCAAGACTGGTGTGAGAACTTAAAACAGTTTATTTTTCTTTAAAATCAAAATAGGGGAATATTTTTAAAGTCAATTCGCAATGCTTTCAAAAATGAGACTACCATAAGGCCTCCCGCCACACACACAATGCAAACGCAGAATTGGAGGAGATTTCTCCTTATGATAGTCAAAGATGCTTGATACGCATTAAAAAGAAACATTTGATATTATTACTAGTGCATAGTGTAGAAACGTTTCGAAAGTAAAATATAAATCTTAGCCAACATAGTTACCATTATAGTATGCTTACTATAGCTACCATATTAAATGGAAGGTTCTACAACTAAAACCGTACAAGGCACGTATTGTTTTTTTTGGATTTCCAACAAATGGTCGGGCAAAGGAACTTCCCAAGTAAAATAGAACGCCTCTGGAGAAACGTTCCTGGATCTAACGCTACGGTTAGATCTCTGCTGCACAAGGTCGGGTTACCCCTAACTGGGTAACAACTGACACGAGTATGTCATCCCCCGGTCCTTTGGGACCTTAAACTGAGCGCTCGATAACCAACATCACACAGTAATAAATATAGTGTGTCCACAAAGTAAGTATCTGGGCTCCATACCATGATACCACTTATAATCCAGATAGGAAATGACATACCCTATGGAGGAGCGACCCCCAAATAACCTTGCTGCCACGATTCCTGTTTCGACCACAACCGGTCTGTGAGGCATGACGAAGTCTCGTTCACAAAGCAACGCTTTATATAAAAGCTATGCTTTAATTCACAAATGCTCAATAGCACTTATATGCCACATTACTAACTTGGGAATGTATCACTAGTAACCATCAACTACATAACCTTTGAGCTCGTACGTCTCAGAGAAGGGTGTTAAGCTAAGAGAATAAATTCCCCGCCACCAACATAAATATATTTGATAGAAACCAGCTTTACATCTCAAATTGTAATGTAAGACACACATCCATACAAGTACGTTCCGTGATCGAACGTAACCGAAGGCACTTCCAAAGAAGTCCTTGCAATCCGGGTATTCACAAACCCGATCGAATTTCCCATCACAAAGGAAATTTCCATACCGTAGCTAATGGTGCGGAAACAATCGATAGGTGATTCTATCGTTTTCACAAATACCCGGTCTTCAACACCGGTCTTCAAATGCAATCCATAACGACGTATCACACATTCGGAATGGGTTATACGACCCAAAGGTCCTTCCCCGGCTAACCCGAATAGTGAACGCTTATTTTTAAAAATAAATGTGGCATTAAAATTCAAGCAATTCACAACAAATACCTATTTAAAGGTACATATTGATAGTCGGTTATTTAACATCAAAAGAGATGCGCAACATCATCAGATTCCAAATAATTTTCCAAATTATTTATTTTCCAAAAATATCTTTACAAGATATAAATTTCCATACTTCAACCATTTGAAAACAAAATTTCAAATCACTTTTCAATCCTTTATCACTTTTGAGAACAAAGTTCAATCATTATCCTTACTTGGAAATACTTTCATTTCAAAATGGTTCATTTACCAATTAAATAAATCCATACCGATTTACTTTATATTTACGTTCCAAATCCGTAAATTTATTCCCATACTTTAAAAATAAATCAACGTTTATTTTTAAACACATTCCCTTTTCTTTTATAAATTCCATAGTGAATTTATAATTCCAAATCATCTATGATATACGATTTTCAATCGATTTCAATTATTCACTTTCAATTTATCTTTACAATGATAAATTCTAAAACGTTCAATTCAAATTGGAAAAATATTTCCATACTTATTTAATAATAAGTAATTCACAAATCTATTTATTTTCAACATTTGAAAATATTCAATATACTTAAATCAAAACTAAGTATATATTTCATTCTTTAAGAAATCATTTTCTTAACACATAAATTTGAGTCAAAACAAATGTTGCGCAAAACATCGTTACGGCGACCCAAAATCACTAGTATAGGGATTCGAAATTTAAAATAGATATACAAATCCCAATACTTACACAAAATATTTCCTTTCGGAAATCATTTACTATAACAACAGTGTTATAGTCCACCATTTCCTTTTATTTCTCGAAAACGTCTATTTCAACAATGAATGTATTTAACACATTTTAAAACGTCGTTAAAATAATCAACTTCTTTTAATAATATCGCTTTCCCAAAACATATCCATTTTACTTAATCATATATTCACTGTCCAAAATCGTGCATATACTTCACTAACCCCATTTCAATATTTACAACACGTTTTATTTTCAAGAATTTATTCGCTATCCAAAATCGCGAATAAATTACCGTTCATAAACTTCTATATTCAACTTATCAAATTCAATTGATTTCGAATTTATAAACAATGTTTATAAATTTCATTTACATGTCGAAATTCGGTTTATAAGTAAATTACTTATAAACCATTCATTCACAAATCCATTCTTTTATATCAACATCAATTTATAAATCTAAATTCTTATTTACTTACAAATCTAGGTACAACTTTATTTTAACACTTATAAAAGCTCGTTTTATAATTCCAATATTTTTAACTTATAAAAATCAATTTAAAAATCTTTTATATAAACCGTTTATAATAATCCAAAAATTCCAGTTTAAATCAATTTATAAATTTATTAACTATTTATTTCCAAAAATCCCATTTCGGTTATATTTCTCAAAAAATCTTAATTTTTTATATCATAAAAATTTATAACATTTCAATTATTTAAAATGAATCAATTCAAATTTAATAAAACATATACTTTGAAAAATCACTTTAAAATCCTTTTAAAAATCAAAATCGTTACTTTAAAACTTCAAAAATGGATCTGATGATGCAACAACACCAAATAGTCAATCACGACAACAAACATCAACAAACATCGCAATATCTGTAAATAAATCAATACAGTTGAGGAATCCAGTTGGATCCATCCAACCTGTTACCCTGCATCCAAATATGTTAGTACAATACCAATTCCGTTCCAGTACGAAATTATCGCGGTATATGGGATTTATAAAATATTATCCGCTTAATAGGCGGCGCAATAGGGTTTCATCCGCTATACAATGCGGGAAATCAACTCCAAGTACATAAATAATACCAATTTCACTATACTGTGAAATATTCGCGGTATATGTTTTTAATAAATAACCTCCGCTTACTAACGGCGCATAATGCCTATTTTAACAATCAATAGATAACAATCATCATTCAAACATGCATTCAAGAATTTTAAATCTAACTTATTTAAAATTAAAGTCGAAACCGATTCGATTGAGTGAGAAGTTCTCACCTTGATTTCAATTTCGTTTTAGCGATTTATTTCGAATAAAATTAAACGGACGTTTAATTTTACACAAAATTCTCACTAACTCCAAACGACTCCAATCCATTTTCATAGCGTAGTGCTCGTCCATACAATTCCAACGCAACTGGTTTCGCGCGTTTTCGACCTCGTATGAAAAAGTTATGATTTTTCAAAGTTACACGAATTTTTAACTTAATAAATATACAACATTTATTTTAATTTTAACCCTCACATAATCTCAGCCCTTGGATCCATCCAACTCCAAATCATAGCCGTCCTCTATCTCCTTCCTCCCTCATGTCTCCTACAGGTTACAAGCCGTAACAACATAACCCATTCATGCTCATCTAGGGTTCCAAATCGCGACCAATTCCTTGAACAAGACGACGATCATAGGCCTCCAAATTGAAGCCCCATACGCAAGCTACGAACGGCCATAGCCATGTGAAGCTCGGCCTTCAAATTCCTCTCGAATTGCGTGTGCAACACGCGGCCGTCGGCCCCCTGTATCTCCCCCTCTGACGCTCCAAATACGATCATAGCCGTTGGATATCAAGATCTCAACGTGCTCTACGAGTTTCTAGTTGAAAGTTTCTGCAAATTCTTCATAGATGAAGAGATAATTGAGGAAGAAGATAAGAGCTTTCTGGCCATTCAACAGAAAAATGGCGGCTCTGAAAGAAGAAGACTAGGGTTTCTTTTTTGTTTGCAATTTATGAAGAACATGGGCTTATATAGAAAATTCGCACGACACTATTCATCCCGGATTTTCCGAACTCCAAACGAAGCGTGCCGGTTGGCGTTCCTAAGGTTTACCCCACGTTCCGAATACAATGGAACATGTTTCGGGAGCTAATTCGGTCATCTGTGCGAGTTATGGCAATAAACGTTTAATTTAAAATTAAACCGATTAAACGATTTTCTAGGCGTTTTAGCTTGCACCGGACAAACGGTAAATCCGATTGACATAAAATTTGAAACCATACAATAATATCACATTACAGATCCGATGAAACTGGTTTCGTCGAAATCCGAGACTGTTTGAAAAATGGCTATTTTAACTCGCCAATTTAATATTAAAACAATTTCGATGCGTTTCGAGCTGCCACGGTCAAACGATAACTCCAATTGCTACGAAAATTGAAATCTGATAATAACAAACTATTACGGATCCAATGGAACTAGTTTTGTCCAATTCTGAGACTGTTCGAAAAATGGCTAATTTCACTAGTCGATTAAATATTAAAATATTCAATTTTCACAAATAAATTTTTAATTCAATTTTAAAAGTTCTAAAATATCGTTCTAACTCCAACATGATTAAATAAAATTTTACAAATCAATTTTAATCATATTTAACCCAATTTTCAATTATTTCTGTATTTTCACATATTAAATTATCGATTTAATTATTCAATTAAATCCAATTATTCGAAATAAATTTTATTCGACTTATAAATTTCACTTATTAATGTTTAAAATTAACTAAATATTCAAATTTTAATTAATAGAAATTCTAGGTCGTTACATCCCGTGTTCGTATGTATTGTTTTGAAAAGTGCTGACAAACTCATTGGGTCTAATACAAAATCCTAAGTAAAATTTGGGTCTCGGGGTCCGAT
Organism: Allium cepa; assembly: GCA_030765085.1. Classification (NCBI taxonomy): domain Eukaryota; kingdom Viridiplantae; phylum Streptophyta; class Magnoliopsida; order Asparagales; family Amaryllidaceae; genus Allium; species Allium cepa. The sequence continues at coordinate 80,838,235 of CM060946.1, forward strand.
AGTTAGTTAATATGATGATATTTTAAGAAAATCATGCAAACGATTTTTGCATATACACAATTTTTTGTTTTTATTTCCAAAAATTGCGTGCAAAATCGTCTAATATTTCAAAACTGGAAGATGGACAAACTTAAGGGCTTTTCTACCATTTAGGATAGTCAAATAATTTTTTATTACCAAGGACAAAATTGTTAAAATAATTTAAATAACCCTAACCGTCGCATGCTTTCTCCTATCTCGTTTTTGTTTTTCTTCAATTCTTCGTCGCTTCTCCTTTTTTGTTTTCAAATTTGGATTTTCCTTTTCGTTCATCTTTATTTTGTTGCATGATTCCATTATCTTATCAGAATTTTCAGTCTCTTTTGTTTTAGTTCGATACTGTCAATTCCCAGCTTAGGTATGATTCTATTTTTTCTTCTTTTGCCTTTTCTTCTGTTAGAGTTTTAATTTGGTCGATTTTAACATTTTTTTTCATAATTGAAATTAGTTTTGTTGCTGTATTTTCTTCTCTCAAATTGTATGGAAAATTTAGGCAGTGGTAGTAGAATCCTTCTTGTCCTTTTACTCTATATGCAGCATCGTTTTCAAATTTGTTTTAAATCGAATGTCTTTTTTTGTTGAATTATGATTATGTTGGATTCATGTTGATTTGGATTAGTATTTGTTGTTGTATTTAGTTCATTTTGTATTAGTGGTTAAGTATCATTTTAAGTTATTTTTGTAGTATCATTTTGACAAAACTGAATTTTTTAATCGTTTTACCTTTTTATTTATGTATAGTTGATGATGTGTAGCAAATAATCGATGGGTTAAATTAGTGTTTTATTGGTATCAAATATTTATTGACGTATGTATTTATATCAGTTTTAATATAAGTTTGAGCTTCAGATTTTAGGTATCAATTTTATTGCTAGTAGGTATCAGTTTTATTAAAACTGTTTTATTTTCTTTTTGATTTCTTACTTTTATTTTATTTTTTTTCTTTTGCAGTGGTTATAATAACCTTATTTGTTTGTTTGTTTTCGATGATAATACTTTCAGCACTCGGTTTTCCATTGATTGTTGTTTTTACGATTTGAAGAATGACATTTGTCGATATTGGTCTCAATTAGCTCCTTCGTCTATTGAAATTTCTTATGTGCATGAGAATAAAGTTATAGTGGTTGATACCGATTCTGATCTTCAGAGTTTGGTTTATTTTCAATTGTATAAGAAGAGTGCATTCTTTCCTTTTACTGCTAAAATCAAGGGTTCTCAATTGGAAAATGTTGGTGGTGGTTCTACTTCAATTTCTTCTAATCTTCTTAATTATTCATCTTCTAGTGGATCTTTGTGTTCAAATGTTGTTGTTTATAGTAAAAGTTACTTGAAGGATATGTTGAAGAGAGGTTCAAAATTATCCATTGATGATTTTATTGTTTTTTTTGGAGGAGCCAATGATTTTAGGGAAGTTTTGATGGCATATCAAATTCAAAAGGGATATGAATTAGTGTTTTTGAAGAACTGTTTTAGAAGAATTACTGCTATTTACTCTTCCTCTACTAATGGGTGTCTATTTAAAGTTCATGCTTCTTGTGATTCTGGACAACTAAATAGATTTTTCATTAAAAGTTTGAATAGCGATCATTCTTGTGGAGCTGGTCTTAGAAATTTGAATAATCCCCATCTTTCTAGTGCATTTGTTAAATCATTGATTATTGATGAGATTCATGATTGTCATAGTAAAAAGCCTAAAGATATAATAGATGATTTTAGAAGAGAATACAATCTTGAGTCGTCTTATTCTTTTGCTTATTGTGGAAAACAACTTGCTTTGATGGAGTTATATGGTAATGGTGCTGTGTCGTACAATGATTTGAGTTGGTGTTTAGAAGCACTGAAGAAGTATAATTTAGATAGTTGTGCTGATATGGAAGTTGATGCTCGTACTAATCAATTTGAAAGAGTATTTGTTAGTTTTGGTGCTTGTTTACTTGGTTTCCAGTACTGTCGACCTATGATATTTTTAGATGCTATTTGTTTATGGGGACAGCCATGAGTTTTGATGGGTGCTACTGCAAAAATGGCAACCAAAGTATGTCTTTATTTAATATGCTTTAATGTATAGTATCAGGATTTTGTTATCTTTTTTTGGGAATAAGATTTAGTTATCATTAACAATTGGTAGGTATCAGTTTTTAGTTAATTATAGCAGTTATTAGGTGTCAGTTTTTAAGATACATGTTGACTGAATTTTATTTTAATATTCATTTAAAACTCTTATGCAGGTTTTTCCCCTTTAGCTACGGGTATAATTTCTTTAGAAAATGTGGATAATTGGAAATGGTTTTTGAGTCATTTAAAACAAATGCTTCAAGAAGATCGTGATTTGGTTTTTATGTCGGTTTGCCATCAAGGTTTAATTTTAGGGGTTCATGAAGTTTTTCCTTTAGCCTTTCACAATTATTGTTATCTTCATATGGAGCAAAATTTACTTTCGGCTGTTAAGGCGAAGAATTCTAATATGTCTATTATTGATTCATTCAAGATGTGTTCTAGAGCGTCAAATTTGTATGGATTTGAAAAAACACATTCTAAATTTTGTGAACCTTGTGGTGTCGCTGCCATGAATTTCTTGAAGGATAAGCCTTTTGATAAATGGGATGATTTGTTTTTCCTGAATAAACAGTATGGTGAATATAGTTCAAATATTGTCGAAAGTTTTAATAGTTGGATTTTGGATGAACGGGCCTTGCATATTACTGTATGGTTAGATGGAATTCAAATTTAGGTTATGGAACAAATGGCTAATAGGAGAGAGGAGAGTTGATTATGGAATACTACTCTTTATCTTTCTATGGAATCTCGTTTAAGTGAATTGGTTGAAGAAGGATTTGGATGGGATGTATACAAGTCTTCAGAGTTTGTTTTTGAACTAAAATTGCCAAACTCTCATCGTGTTGATCTTAAAGAGCGAAATTGTAGTTGCAATCAATGGAAAGTTACAGGATTTCCTTGGGCTCATGCTATTAAGTGCATGAACAAATCAAGGTTGTCCGTTTATGATTTTGTTGAGTACTATTTTACCGTTGATGCCTATCATTGTTCCTATGATAATTCCATTAATCATATTCCTAATTTTGATAAGCCAATTCTTGGTGCAAGTGTTGAAGATGTTATTAAGCTACTAAAGGTGTGAAGAGGTACTGGAAGACCTTCTATAAAGCAAAAAGAAGGATTTGCATATTTTCAAAATAAACAAAATAGATGCGGTGTATGCAAGCAATATGGTCACAACAAGCATAATTGTTAAGCATCTAAGAATATATAATTTGACTGTCAAGCTTGTAAGAAGATATTCTCGGTTTTATGTATTTTTGGCAATTTTATGTCTGTGAACATTTTTATATCATTGTATTGATTTATCATATAGTATATGTGACAGTGACTGATATTTTATTTGAACTTTGGCATCATTTTTAGTTAGTATTGTTTTTTTTGTAATATGCATGTTGTGTGGAAAGTAATGTGCTATTATTTTTATATGTTGTTCCGTTTATTTATTTTTATTGGATGTTCATTATCATTTTTTGGTTTTATCAGTTTCTGTTTCAGGTATGTAAAATATGTGGTATCAGTGGTTGTATGATATTAGTATCAATTGTAGATATCACAGATTATAGTTTTGGGGTTTCTGTGTTTTTAATCTGTTTCAGGTATAAACAAATATGGTGTCGTTCTTTGCATACTATTTGTATCATTTGTACATGATGGTTTCTTCCTACTTTTGAAATGACTGTGAGTATTTGTTTGCTGAGTTTTGAAGTGCAAAATTTTATAAAGAAATATAACCTTAAAAGTTAATATATAAGGACTAGTGTGTTATGGTGAACAGTTGTCAACTCTGTATATGATGTAGAGGTGTAAAATTGCATTTTGGTATATTGTTGTTGTCAGATTATTTCAAATAGCAACATGGTATCAGTTTTGTATATATGTAGGTATATGTTTTTTTATAATTTGTGGTTAAAATAATGTATAAAATGAACAAACGTGAATTTTAGTCAAACAATTACTATATATGAGTTTGTACTTATTTCGTCCCTCTTTTGATATGCATGACAGTTAGTTAGATAATTATATTTATAAAGCATTATATTATATCAAATAACTGCTGGTATCATTTTTCATAAATGTAGGTATTAGTTTTACTATACATAATGTTAAGAACAATTTATTAATTCTTGAAGCTTGAATTTTAATCATACAAGTACTAAGTATGAGTGCGGCGTTATTTTTTATTTTGCTTTTGTTATATATTACAGTACAGTCAATTTAATTCATAGAGGTTAATGATATATGTAATAGCTAATGGGAATCATTTAACATGAATATAGGCATCGGTTTTGCTGTAAATAACATTTGAAATAAAGAATTAATAAAATAATCAAGTATAAATTTCAATTATGCACGCTGGTAAAAAAAATAGTAACAGTTGCTGCACACTGCTGATATCAGTTTCCTTTGTAAGTAAAAATATATGTAATATCATAAAAGAACATTAAGGGTGACAGAAGTTAGACAAGGCTACTTTTTGCAATGTTTGACAGAAGTACGTATTGTTTACAACAAATTGACATAAAACCAACAAGTGTTTGCATCGGCATTCCAAAAAAAATCTACTATCTAGTACTTTTAACACATTATATCAAATGTATATTAGGGAAAATGAACACAACATCAGATTTTGCAAACGAATTTAGTTCTTTTGTTTTCTTTGTTCTTCTAGGCTTGACATGTACTTGGACAGACTCCAGCAGTGCTCATCATCTATTAGTATTGCATGCACAATCTTCACTCTTATGAACAATATTTGCACCTTTTCAATTTTGATTGGTATTCTCCTTTTGTTGAGAAAAATGATAAATATCATTACATATATTCCAGAGTCAAGTCTGTTTGAACCAAAATATATTGTTAGTATCTGTTTGCATCAGTTGTATTATCAGGTATATAATTAATACAAAACATTGAATTTCATAAATAATGGTACAAGCCTGTAGTATGCTTTGAATTAAAATATTTGACAGTTTTACTAGCACACTTAGTATTAGTTTCTGTATGATTTTTTGTTTTTTAGTTATCATTTTAAGATTTTTTTGGTAAATATTTTGTTTTGTTTTTGATTATGTAGGTATCAGTTTTGTTTCTATATGTATCATTTTTGTTTCTATGGGTATCAATTTTTTTCCTATAGGTATCGGTTTTGTTCCTATAGGCATCTATTTATTTTTGAACTAAATGTTTATTAAATTGAAAGAAAATATTTTTCAATATTTTTTGTATGAATCAAACTCAGTTAAGTATAAATGCATACAAAGATATATAGATGTATGTATGAAATATTATAATGAAAAAAGACAAATAGTTTGAATAATGAGCAACTGTCAGTTGATTACTACTAGCTTCAACTGTAGTGTTAATTTTGTTCTCAGTAGATATCATTTTAACCAAAAAAACATACGTGTCTTCTCCTTACTGTGCACACTTGATTTGATGTATATCGTTTGGTTTCACCTCCATATCTTGTATGTTATTTTTGTTCAGACGTCTTTAAGCATTCCTTCTATTTCTTGTCTCTATTAAAGACAAAATGATAAAAAGCTAGGTTATATTCACCTTTTTTAACTTTATTAAGTAATTTTTTTTCAAAAATATAAATCTCATACCAATTTGATAGCATCTTTTAAACTAGAATAGTTTCTTTCATTGGATCTTCTAGGGCGTCTAGAATCAACATGACGCCATTACATTGTTTGTTATGCTAAAGTGACTAATGTCTAGTGGTTTTCATAATGCAAAGGAAAATATATACTTTCTGCAAATTTTTCTTGTACAATTGATTCTAGCATAGCCAGGACCAGACTTTTTTAACACCCTTTACATTACAAATAATTCCTTTCCATTGAATATGAAAATAAGTTACGATTTAATAAATGAAGAAATTGTTATGTACTTGCATATAAAAGTTTTATTTACCAACATTGTAGCAACTGTAATGGCCCACCTTTTTGGACAACTTAAATCCATGATAAAACACACACATCAGACTCAAGCCATTCAAAAGGGATGATCAATATGGGGTAAATAAGAAAAGAAGAGAAAGAAACAAAACAAACACAGAATCTCATAGCGGAATGACAAAATATAATAATTAAGTAACAGTTCATGAAGCTGTTCTAGAAATACATTTAATTATTCTTTAACAACACAAAATCAGAGTTACATATAACAGGAATACATAAACAAATGCAGCAAAACAACATGATGCTGTGGAATAAGTATAATAAATAGAAATAGCATACAAATATCCGTTTGAACGTTCTCTAGAAAAGCAGTCTTTGATATACTGAAAATCTTAGACTGACCCGAGCGAATTGAAAAGACAACACACTCGAGTCAGAACTAAAAGATCTTATGTAAGTTAAATCAGTAGTAAATAAAAATAAGTGTAACAACGTCAGAGATGTTTATGGCATTTGACATCTTCTGTCCAGTGTCAAACGTGAGTGCAATAACTTAAGATATGTTTGAGATTTCTATCTCCTAAGAATCCGTTAAACTATCTACATACATAGTACAATATGCTATTATAATAGTGTATACAGTAAAGTAAAGTATTAAAATAGCATTAAGGCATTACCCGTAACCTCTTTAACACATTTTATATATTTCCATAGTCTATACAGTACCGTAAACTCCTCCATGAGGGTTTCTTAGAGGCCACTACACAGGTATGGTACAAACCAAACTCGTAGAAGGGTCGATAGGGTATGTGAACATGGCACTCGAGGAAGTTCGAGAGTAGGATTCTTCCAATTGCACTCCCGAACTGGTGGTAACGCATAGCAGCTACTACCGCCCACCTCGGACACACTCCAGTCATCAAATTAAGGGGTGGCCACCAAATTAATCACAAAGTCAAAATATAGTGTCGAAGAAATATGCCCGATAAGATGAATAGCCTCACTTGGTCTGGTATAGCTCCTATTTTAGTCACATCTAAGCTGACTCATGGGAGTCAGGGTCACGTAAATACCTCATACAGAATCGTTCTCCAAACCATCCTACTTCATTTCTGGAATCTTTACCAGTACACAATTTTTAAAGTGGTTTTCGGTATTGGCAGAGAGTATGTCAATACTCGACCCCGGTCTCTTTAACAACCAAACACATATTTCACACCGGATGGTTTCTTTACATTTCAAAAGTCAATCCATAACTAATATCAAAATATCATATTCGATTTCAAATCAAATTACTTTCGAAATAATATTTACTACTGAAATTATTTCACATTTGAAATCATATCACTTTTGAATTCCAAAAATATATTAAATCCTCATTTAAAATCATCATATTCCTTAAATATGCCATTTAAATCCCTACTTATTTATAACATCATTTAATAATATTCTAATTAAAACCAAGGATTCAAATATAAAGCTTCCACTTTAAAAAACCTGAAATTCAAAAGTTAATTTAGATAGTTTAAAATAGTTTTAAAATTGTTTAAGATAGTTTAAAATAGATTAAAACAAATTAATAAAGTTTAAAATAGATTAAAATAGATTAATATAATTTAAAATGGATTAATACGGTTTGAAATAGACTATATTATTCTAGTTTAAAACGGATTAAAATAGATTAATATAGTTTAAAATAGATTAAAATGGATTAATATAGTTTAAAACAGATTAAAATAGATAAATATAGTTTGAAATTGTTTAGTATAGTTTAAAATGGATTAATATAGTTTAAATAGATTAAATAGGTTAACATAATTTAAAATAGATCAATACAACTTAAAATTGATTAAAATAGTTTGATATGGTTTAAAATAGATTAAAATAGGTTAAAATGCTTAAAATAAATTTAAAATAGATTAGAATACTTAGAATTTCGATTTAAACCAATTTACATTTCCAACCTTCAAACTTGGATTTCAAAGTAATTCAATTTATATAAATCAATTTACATCAAAATATCATTTCATCGAATTCAATATTTAAGGTTTTAAAATAATTTAATTTAACCAAATCTGTTGTCCGTATATAATTTTCTACCTTATGGTCAAGTGATACAGATATTTATCATTTCAATCCGCAGTTAATTTAAATTTTACGGGTATATATCATTTCAACCCATAATCCTGAATAAAATTCAAAATGCGTAAAATCGCTCGGGTATATCATTTCATAATGGTTTTTTCGTAATCTACAAATCGTTCGGGTATACATCATTTCAACCCATAGGGAACTTGTAGTGTTATATTAATATAAAAATATAACATCCAATCATTCAATATCAACAATTAAACATCTATCACAATAACCATTCAAGTCAACCAACAAATAACAACAATTTACTGATTATCAATAACAAGTATTTGATTGACAATTAAAAATTCAATATTAATTTAAATGACGATTAAATGCAATAAAAGTCATATTTAATAGGGATGACAATTTAAATATACCAAACATCAAACAATCAATCTTTAATTGCATCATAAATTTAATTTAACTAACATAAGATAATCTTGTAGTTGTGAGTGGGTTAAAACACTCACTTTTGATTTCAAATTGATTTAAAATCCAATTAAAGGTCCAAATTTGAACAGTCTCAAAATTCATCCAAACTAGTTCCATAAGGTCCGGAATTTTGATACGATCACAATGAAGAAAACCGCGTGTAAATCTGACCTCGTATGCAAAAGATATTGATATACGAAGTTATACAATTTAAATAAAATAAAATAAAATATACGAACCAATAGGAATTCACCACGTCATCTCATCATCAACAGCGAAACCCTAGCTTGAGATAAACACACGCACGCGACCCTCAAATTCAGCCGCCATGTTGATCCGTCGCCCGCCGCCGCTACAGACGCCCGCACCCAGATCAAATGACGCCGCTGACCTCCTCGTCCAAGGCCGCATCACTGGGCCACACGCGGCCCTCCACCTCCACCAGAAATGCCTCCGACCGAGCCCCCCTCATGCGACCCAAAACTCCTAGATCTAGCGAACTATGTCGCCTTAAAGACGACCCGCCACATGGATCTGCTCCACTCATCGTCCTCTATGCTGCAGTACCACCCGATCGTCAAACGGTTGACGATCCACCGTTGGATCGTGAAAAACCCAACATGAACGACTGAGGTTCATCCTTGATTTTTGGACAAACGGTGCTTTGGTTTGAAAAAAGGCAAATACGAGTTACGCTCATCGAGGGCTTCGAATCAGGATATAATTTGATATGGTTTAGAGGAGTTTGATTTTGAAATTGCTTTGAAGATTGAATTGTAGCATTTGGAGTTCGAATTTGTTTTTGAAATTTAAGAAATGATTAGGCAGAAGTTGATGTACGTATAGGAATAAGAAATTGAAAGACTGCTAGGGTTAGAACAGAACAATTTATAACAACTAAGCCCGATAAAAAAAATAAAAACATATCGAATCTGTACGAACGACAATAATGATCTGAAAAGCCCATTCTGCCAACGAAACGAAAGTGGATCATCCCATATATCGAAATATATACTTTCCATATTTTTGAACTCAATGAAACAGATTTCAAGTTCTATTTCCACCATATGAAGAAACCAGCTTTAAAATCATCTTATTTCAAATTGATTTATATGCGTTTTGAGCCCATACGATCAAACGGCAAGTCCGATCGCTACGAAACTTAAAACCTTACAATAATTCATTGTTACGGATCCGAAGAAACTAGTTTCATCGAAATCCAAGACGGTGACCAAAATGGCTATTTTTCCGTTAATTATATATATTATTATTAAATTAATTAAATCGCCTTTTTAGTTTCAGATTTAATAACAAACAAATTTTGTCATTTTTGATTACTTAGACATTTACAATAATTTAAAACAAATTTACATATCAATCCAATGGTAAATATTACACTAATTACAGTTTTCAATTCAACTGTAATTAAATTCAATTAATTATAATTTAATTTCAATAAATTGATTAAATTTGATTTCAATATTTTAATTCCATCAATCATTACTATATGGGCATAGTTAATATTGGTTTATATCGTATTACATTAATATTCTTCAATTTCATTTTAATTTCCATTAACGTAATATTTAATTGCATTTGATTGCAATTGATTTCCAATTTAATTTAACGGATTAAATAAATAGGCAGCGTATAATAATTGTCACCATTAACTTTTAATCACATAAGTTTATTATTTACAAACAAATGTTATAACAACTTACACAATACTAATTCTATCCAATTACAATTTATTACACATTATTTCATTAATTAATACAACATTTAAATTATCAATTACTCTTTTAATCCAATTATCAATTAATACACATATTATTACAATAAATTTACAATTTATAACCAGCTATAACTTTTTAATCATTTTAAGTAATTGGAATTACATTTAAAGCAGTTATCAATTACCTTAAATTAATACTAATGCATTTCACTCTAGTTATATTCTTATAATTAAATCTCAAATTTTTGTTTCTTCCAATTCTAGATCACAAAACCTTACTAAATTAACTATTTTTAACTATCCAAAATTACGGTTCGTTACACTCTTCCCCACTCAAAACTTTTTCATCCTCGAAAAGGAAAAAAGAAAAGATTAAGGAATTAGTATTCCATTTATAAACAATTAACTTATATAATTAAACAATTTAAATAAAATATATCAAATTTATACACAATTAAATCCTTTCATATTCAAGTTAATAAAAGTTTAAAACTATCTTTACTTTCACAAAAGATTTCTAAGTCAAAAATTCACGAAAATTTTGACAGAGTCTCCTTTGTACGAAGAGGTCTGGGAGAAATAATAATATTAATAATAAAAATATAATATCGCTAGAAAACCATAATCCGAAAACGTATCTATTTGTCGGGCAAACAACCCTTATTTATGAAAGCAAAAGCGGTAGCAATTTCTTCCATAACCTGTATTTCACTTATATAATCTAAAGCGGTTAATAATTACACAAAAGAGGAATATTTACGTTGTTTCAACTAATGAAAATAAAACAATTCAAACATAACAATAATCATTTTGCAAACAAAACATACAACCATCACATGAAATCAAAGAAACCACTTATCCATCTATAGCAAACAAAACAAATGGTTTGTTCGGGTTTAGAAACTTTAAGTCGTGTAGAGTGATAAACAAGCTACTAAGTATACCATACACTCAACAGTCTTAGATAAAACTTCAGTAGATCATTTAAACATTTTAAACAATGTGAAGTATCACCTCCCCAACATCCCATAAGCCAACACAAACAATAAATTTCAAATATTATTAAGTTTTATTCTTATTACTCTTCTTTCACATTATTTACTGTTCATCTTTCATTTGTTCATATAATGCTTGTTTAATTTCTTTACATTTCTCACTTACAAAATTTATTTTCCATTCATTTGTAATGAAATTTCCATTAATTTAATTCGCTTACTTATATAAGTTCTTTCATTCAATTATTTAAAATAATCAATGAATTCCTTATTTAAGTATTACCTACTTTTCATTACTTTACATTCATTTGCTTACATATGTTATTTCATTCAATTACTTAAAATAATCAATGAATTCATTATTTAAGTATTACATACATTTTATTTCAGTTTACTTTATATTTACTATTTACTTTGATTTCCTTTTAACATCAATATTTATTTGTGAAGCAACCCCTACTTAGATTTTTATTTTTCACTTTTGTTTCCACCACATATAGTATTCACTTTTTCCATTACTTTAATTATAATTAACTTAATTTTTTAATCATTTACTTATATTACTCACTTTTCTATTAAATTTAATTAGTAGCACTTCAACTATAAACTTAATGTAACGTCCCGCCTTTTCGTACGCTTTAAATGGACACACGTGCCAATTCAAACCATACGGAAGGGCGGATTGTTATGGGGTAAATAAGAAAACGTAGAGAAAGGAAAAACAAAAAAAATAGAATCTTGCAGTGGAACGATAAAATATAATAATCAATATACAGTTTATAAAGCTGTTTTACAAAATATTCTTATACTTATTCAATATATATCAGAGTTACACATGCCAATAAATAACAATGCAGCAGAGTACATGATGCAGTGAATAATATAATAGATAATAGTAATAATATCTTCGTCTTCGTCCTCCAAATAAAGTCTTCAAACCCTGAAATGCTCGGACTGACCCGAGCGAATTGAAAAACAAAACACTCGAATCAGAACTAAAAGATCTTATGTAAGTTAAATCAACATGAATAAATAGGAGTGAAACGGCGTCAGAGATGTTTACAAGATTTGACATCTCCTATCCAGTGTCTAACTTGAGCGCAATAACTTAAGAGATGCTCGAGATTCACATCTCCTAAGGATCCGTTAAACTATTTACTATGTAGTAATATATGCTATTATAATAGTGTCTAAAGTGAAATATAATATACTGAAAATAGTGTTAAGGGGTTACCCATATAACCCTTAACCCACTTTTATATTCCCATAGTCTATACAATACCGTAATCTCCCCCGTACTGGACGTCGTCAGAGGGCACTCCATAGGTATGGTACAAAACAAAATCGCATAAGGCGTGCTAGGGTAGGTGACGTGGCACAACTAGGCAATGCCAGTGTAGATATACCAATTACGCATCCGGGCTGGTGGTAACGCATAGCCGCAGCTACCGCCCACCTCGAACAAACACCCCCAAAATCAAAAAAATAAATGTGGCCACTGAATCAATCCAAAGTCAGAGTATAGTGATGTGTCCGATAAAGGGTGCTACCCCCTTGGCCCGAGAATCGCTCCTGTTTTAGCCACCTTATGCCAACTCACAGGAGTCGGGTCTACGTGTTTACCTCAAAGGAAACGTCGCCATCATCATACTTCATTCTGGAATCTCCATCGCATAAACGGTTGTTAAAGCGGTTTTCGGAGTTGGCAGAGAGTATGACAACTTCCGATCCCGGTGTCTTCAATAACCAAACGTTATTATAACACCGCGGTCTTTCAAAATAGTTTATACTTTAAAAACCAGAATAAAATATCCATTTCAAAACCATATAATTACGATACCACTTTCTCTTTTAAAAACCAAATCAATATGATATCATGCTCAAATATATATTTTCTAAAACCATACCACTTTAAAATTTATAATATCTCGAAACCAAACATTTGAATTATAACTTTTCAAAACATAATACTTCGAAATCCATAGCTTTAAAACCATAACTTCCAAAACTTAAATGGTTTGGATATTCAAACAGTATATAAAATAAAATGGTTTGAATTTAAAATTACTTTATAAAATAAATAATTTCCACGACTTTAGAATTTTATTCCCTTTAAATTAAGTCTAAATCCATAAACTTTAAATTCACTTTCAATTTTCAATAAACCACTTCAGTTTCAATATATTTCAAACTTTGAGTATTAAACAATCAGAAACTAAGGTTGGAAATTTCTATTCAACAATTCAATGACCTACTATTTAGGTTGAAATATTTGCATAATAAATCCATAATCATTTAAATAAAACTCAAATTACCTATAACTAAATATTTACTTCAATTTATTTATACTAGAAATATTCATTTAATTCATCTTGAATAAAAAAATTTAGTTATAAATATCATACCTTTTTAAATTTCAAGTTAATAAGTTCTACATCAACTTATGGAATTTAATTCTTAAATAAGCCTAGTTCCAAATAAATTTCCAATTTACCTTCCAATCTTAATTGATTTAAATCAGTAAAACTCTATATATATTCAATATCTTGAACATGTACTTAACCATATAATATAAAATAATCAAACTCCATTATTCAACCTATTTATTTTATTTAACAAAGTTATACATAGCTTAAATTCAATAATTTAAATATATATGTATATATAAAATAATATTTATATAATATCAAAAATTGTCTGTATAAGATTTTCTATCCTATGGTCAAGTGATACAGATATTTATCATTTCAATCCGCAATTTAAAAATTAATTTTTATGGTCATATATTCAAACCGCAATCCCGAATGCAATAAAATGCATAATAACTTGCAGTTTATGATGATACAAATAAAAATCCATTCATCCATCATAAAATAATACATCCATTCATCAAAATCATCATCCAATTCAAACAATACATCAATATATAACGAATAATGAACAACAGGTATCAACTAGCAGTTTATATTCAACAATAATTTAATTAACTGTTTAACTGGCAGTTTATATGCAATAAATAAATGAATGAATAAATAACAAATTTAACTGGAAGTTTATATGCAAAAAATAAATAAATAAATAAATAAGTAACAATTTAATTAAATTAAATTAATTTAACTGGGATGATGATTGAAAATATGCCAAACAGTTATAAATTAATTTCTAACCACAACATAAATCATTTTAACAAATATAAGAAATTTTAGAAATTGTGAGTGGGTTAAAACAGTCACCTTTTGAATCTAAATTGGATTTAAATCCAATTTAAACCCAAAAATTGACCAGTCTTAGAATCCGTCCAAACCAATGCCAAAAAGTCCGGAATTTTAATACGATCCTAATAAAAAAAACCGTGCATGAATTGGTATTCGTATGTGAAAGATATAGCGATAAATGTGTTTGTAATTCAATTTTAAATTAAATTTAGAAGAACAAATTACCACACCAACCTTCTACGTCACAGCACACGTCACCCTTCTCTTCAAACTAACACACGCACAGTAAACTCACGCTACACCACCCCCTTCGGCCATAAACCCTAGCTCTACGCGTGCGCCGCCACAAAAATAACCATCCCCATCGTCTACTCGTGCCTATCCGACCACGTCTACTCGCCCCCCACGCCTCGCGCCTACAGCGAATGCCGCCATAACACCTTCAACAGACAGCCGCCGCCTACCACTTAAACCCTAGGTTGAATTATTGCCGTAGATCCGACCGTCAGATCGACAAACGAACACCGCCGATGAACTTCCCTCCGTTCCCTCTTCGAAACCCAGAAATGGTTCGTCGATCCGTCGAGTTTCATCGACGCGCGATGAACGGCCGTAAATTGTTCTTCGACTTTTGCACAAACAATGCGCCGTATCAAAAAACAATTTGCGTATCTGAGTTACGCTCTTCGAGAGCTTCGATATATATTTTTTCAAATTTTTCTAAGGACTTTGAATTTTCAGCTTTGGATTTGATTTGGGGTTGCAATTGGAATTAGGGTTTTTCTGCCATTGAAGTGAGGAGGTGAATAGAACGTATAGAAATGAGGAATAGAGGCTGCTAGGGTTTATAGCAGGATATATATAGGAAGGTTTGACATTTGAATGGATGGATAAGATAGATTTACGCGCTAACGGCAAAGTGGCCCAAAAAGCCCGTTTCGACTCCGGAATGAAATTGGGTCAACCCATATATCAAAATAGATGTTTTAAAATATTTTAAACGTTATGGAACAAGTTTCAAGTCCAAATTACATCGTATGAAGAAGTTATGCTAAAATCAATATTTTTCAAATTGATTTCAATTGATTTCAATTAATCGATTTCAAGGCGTTTCGAGTCCGTACGATCAAACGACAAGTCCGATCGATATGAAACTTAAAATTCTACAATAATTCACCGTTACGGATCCGATGAAACATGTTTCGTCGAAATCCGAGTCAGTGGCCAAAATGGCTAATTTTATATTAATTAAATAAATTAAAATTCATTAATTAAATCTCTTTTTCACTTCCACTTCCAAAATTTACAAATCTTACCAGTTTTGTTTTTCTTAAACAATCTCAGTGATTTAAACCAAATTTAGATGTCAATTAAATGTTGATTCAATCATAAATTTCAGCGTAAAATTTAAATTTCATTATATTCATCAATTATAAATTAACTTTTCAAAAATTCCATTGAATTCACTACTCATTCTTATTATTCAATCCATTATAGCCAAATGGATGAAATTAACATACATAAATATTTTTCAATTTCAACTAAATTTTCAATTAACGTAATAATAAATGTTTAATTTTACTTAATTGCAATAAACTCAATTACCTTAATTATTTATATTCAAATAAATAAACAAATCTTGGTTTACAATCTTTTCATTAACCAATAGTCATATTATAAATGGAATTTACATTATCTCCAATTATTAATTACCATCAGTTAAGATCTCAACTTTTGTTGCATAAATTTATTTGCCCTAAATTAGTTACTGCATTTATAAGTTTATTGTTTACAGACACAAGTTACTCATTTACCTAATTCCAATTTCGTAATCACATTCAATCCATTAATTGGTATTGCATTGACATTTAAATTTATTAGCTTATATCAACACTATTATCATTAATTGCAAATGGATTACAAATTTTAGTCACTACCCTAAATAACTAACTTATATTAATCTACATTATTCCCAACTTACAAATTTTGAATTAATTGCTATTTATTATTATTGCTTCACTGATTAATTCAATATTTGCATTGGTTTTTCTTATATTAAATTTATTACCCAATATTCCTATATTCATCTTAGATTTGTTTAAATGGCTATATTTCAAATGTGAAATCTTGTCTATTACTCACATTAATTAAGGTTTTAAAACAATTAATAAAATTTCCTTAGTCCAAGCCTTTTTACCAATTATTTCCCTTCTAATAAATTCATGTTTCTATTAAACTTACATTCACACTTCCGTTATTATTTTAACAATTATTAAACATTATGATCAATTATCTAACATTGATTGTACAAATTTTCCATTTATTACGTATTATTGTATCAATGGATAAAATTTTAAATCTATTCTCCAAATCTACTACTTTCAATCAATTAAAACTTCACAGTTGTTTAAATCAATTAGGATTACACTACATTTATTATTTATCAACTTGTTCTAACCTTATTACCTAAATTTACGTTCAATTACTATTGAACAATACTATTTCATTTAATTCAATAATTACACTTGTTTTACTCAAATTCCCGTTATTGTAAACCTTTATTTGTTCATAAAAATTTAATTACAATTCCAATTCAATCAACACGCAACTTATAATAATTGTTTAGAAGTATGAATGGAATTAACATTAATTTCAAATATTGTCTTAATTTACATTAACATAATAATTAATTACCTTTAATGAATTTTATTCCCCGGTTTATTAAATGCAATCAATTTGGCCTTACATACCTCAACATTCCCATTTTTATCTTAATTCCAATTCACTATAGTATCAAATTTCAATTTCTTGCAATAAGCTCATTTATTATAAATTTGCATACCAATAAATTTAGTTTCGAATAAATAGGATTGATTCAATTCAACCTTTTTAATTAAGTCTATATTAATCAATATAATATTTCATAGGTTAATTCTTAACAATTACTTCATTATAAATTATAAAATTTTTATTTCTTTATAAATTTAAATTCCAAAATCTTATTAATATGACAAATTTAATGAATGAAATTTACGGGTCGTTACACTTAAGTTTATAACAATTATAATATTGGAATTCTTTTTTACAGAAGGAATTCCATTGAACACTTTCATTTTATAAGTTTACTTGTATAATATTCTATTACATATTCTTGTTACATTTCAACTTTGAATATTTGGTAAGTTTTTTGGGAACTAGGGAAACCTGTTCAATCACGACCGACCAGCGATTCCTGAACAGTAAACCTAGGGCATAGCCGGAAGGTCCGCCACGACCAACTATTCCGGGCAGCCAGACCTTTCGATTGGCTTGGGGCAGGAGGCGCGAAAATGAACCGGATACCTCCCAAGTGAAAAGTTGTTTCTCCTCCCACACAAGGTGGGACTCGAACCCCAAACCTCCCACTTGGGAGCCACATCATCCCACCACCGCACCAAGCCCACGGTGGTTTCGTTTAGAATGTAATTAAATGTTACACAGTTTATCTTATTCATTTAGTAAATAAAATGTTCAATAGCTATCATTTCTCATTTTTCATATCCCTTTGATTTATAGTTTCAAAATTTCAATTTCTTATATTTTCATTAATCACTTAACATCTAGTTTATAATTACATTTATTAAAAGCTTTCAATTATTAACATAGTCAAGGTTTCGTTTCATTATAATAATTGAAATTTCCAATTTGCAAAAAAAATTAAGAACTAAATACCGGGTTCCTTTTCAATCATTTTAAAATAATATGTATATAATCATATCTTTTATATATCAAATCATATTTAGAAATTAAGATTAAGGTTTATTTATCAAAACAAATGTGCAGTGAAGTGCTACAGTGGTCTTTCCACTTTGAAACTCAAAAATGAACGTCGATGATGCATGCACTCATCACCGAAACTATTTTCCAGCGACCAAAAGGGGAGTACGGAACTTATTTCCTCCTAAAATTCCTTTTTAAAACCCTTTTCCTTCAAATCACATTGAAAATATTTCTGCCGAAAATACTTCCAAATAATACTAATATTATATTCCAAAGTACTTCGAAAGAAATTTTCAAAACCCCGGAACTTAAGTTCTCAAAACATCAATTTATATTTACTTTATTTGTGAATCCTATTTTTCCATAAATATTTGTAAAATTTCATTTCCTAACAGATAACATATTACATCCAATTATATACATTTATAAAGTTTATTCTTTTATATACAAAATATAATGCTAGGTAAAATTATTTCATTTACCTATATTTCAAAACAATATTGTGTCAGTCTGCCCTATTAAGTGTTTAGAAATCCCTATCAATGACATAGCATTCTATGTACCGACTGGAATTTATAAATACTAAACAGAGCTAATTAACACAATATAAAACCTTTTATGACACTAAAAAATACACTTTCTCTCATATACACTCAACAACTCATTCTAGGATATTACTACCCTATTTCTAATGAGTCTGACCCCACAAAGCTATGGTTATCGCTAAACCTAGCTTTGATACCAAATGTAACGACTCATCATTTAGACAGTTTAAATCGACGGTAAACCACACACGTCAAACTCAAACCATTCAAAAGGGAGAATGGTTATGGGGTAAATAAGAAAAGAAGAGAAAGAAATAAAACAAACACAGAATCTCACAACGGAATGATAAAATATAATAATTAAATAACAGTTCACGAAACTGTTTTACAAATACATTTGATTATTATTTTACAACACAAAATCAGAGTTACATATAACAGGAATAAATAAATAAATGCAGCGAAACAACATAATGCAGTGGAATAAATATAATAAATAACAAGAGCATTCAAATCTCTATCTTCGTCCTCCAGAAAAGCAGTCTTCGATATACTGAAAAGCTCAAACTGATCCGAGCGAATTGAAAATACAAAACACTCGAGTCAGAACTAAATGATCTTATGTAAGTTAAATCAACAATAAATAAATATGAGTGCAACGACGTCGGAGATGTTTATGGTATTTAACATCTCATGTCCAGTGTCAAACGTGAGTGCAATAACTTAAAAGATGTTCGGGATTTCCATCTCCTAAGGATCCGTTAAACTATCTACATAAATAGTAAAATATGCTATTATAATAGTGTCTATAGTAAAGTAAAGTATTAAAATAGCGTTAAGGCGTTACCCATATCCCCCTTAACACATTTTAAATATTCCCATAGTCTATAAAATATTGTAAGATCCTCTATGAGGGTTACTCAAAGGGCACTCCATAGGTATGGTACAAACCAAACTCGTAGAAGGCGCGATAGGGCATGTGAACACGGCACTCGAGGAAATTCTAGGGTAGGATTCTACCAACCGCACTCCTAGTTTGGTGGTAACGCATAGCAACTACTACCGACCACCTCGGACACACTACCATCATCAAATCATAGGGGGCCACCAAATCAATCACAAAGTCAAAATATAGTGTCGAAGAAATATGCCCGGTAGGAGGAATGACCTCACTTGGCCCGGTATAACTCCTGTTTTAGTCACATTTATGCTGACTCAAGTGAGTTAGGGTCATGTAAATACCTTATATAGAATCATTCACCAAACCGCCCTACTTCATTTTTGGAATCTCCACCACGTACACCGTTATTAAATTGGTTTTTGATATTGGCAAAGAGTATGACAATATCCAATCCTGGTCTCTTTAACAACCAAATGCTTATTTCACACTGGATGGTCTCTTTACATTTCAAAAGTCAATCTATAACTAATATCAAAATATCATATTCGATTTCAAACCATATTAATTTCGAAATCATATTTACTTTCGAAATTATATCACATTTGAAATTATATCACTTTCGAATTCATACTCCCAAAAATAGATTAAACCCTCATTTAAAATCATCATATTCCTCAAATATGCCATTTAAATCCCTACTTATGTTATAACAACATTTAATCGTATTCTACTTAAAATCAAGGAGTTAAATATATAGCTTCCACTTTATAAAACCTGAAATTCAGTAATTAGTTTTGATAGTTTGAAATAGTTTTAAAAATAGTTCAAGATAGTTTAAAATTAATTAAAATATATTAATATAATTTAAAATAGATTAAAATAGATTAATATAGTCATATTTAACTAGGATGACAATTTAAATATTCCAGACATCGACCAATCAATTTCTAGTCACATCGTGTGACGCCCCACCTCTATGCTCACAATAACAAAGAGTATTAAAGGAAATACTGTCTGTTATTATGAAGAATAAGGCTGGATAGGAGCGGCCATCCGTAGTTAGGCCTTACACTAGTATTGGTTACCTCGACAGGAGTAATATATATTTTTAATTTTTCATCTCATATTTATTTACTCCCATCGACCTACCCAATTCCAGTATAAAACGAACTACGATGGTTCATAATAGTTTAGGACAATAGATATAATAATAACACAGATAATATAAATGCGGAACACAGATAAAACAAAAGTCTCATATATATAATAACTGATGTCAGTTACAATACATGTGCTACAGTACATATGATACAACTACAACTGTCGATACAGGATGTTACATATACAAGTACATTAATATCATTAATATACATGAATACATACCAACCCATACAAGTACACTAACTACTAAAAATGACAACGACTACTCCAAAAGGTATGAAAAGACTTCATAGCTCTAGCAGCAACCAAAGTAAGATATCAACAACCTGTAAATACTCGGTCTGACCCGAGTATTATATTCAAAAGAAAATAATACACGGGTCAGTCTAATTCAAACTCAGTTATTAGTGCACAGAAGCAATAATAATTAAATATGAATAGACGACTGTCACAGTAAATTCCGTCTATCCGACCCTTCTAGAAGAGAATCGGATAATGGTAAATATAACACGTAATTGTGTTAAACAACAAATCAGCAGATTCAAAATATCAACAAAGATGAATGAAAAGAACATCAATGAAGATATATTTAAGAGAAAACATCAGAATTGCCTAATTGGCAATTATCACAAAATGATTAAATTAAATCAAATCAATTCAATAATTGATATGTCACTTAACAACATCAAAACCGATTGGCTGCAGTACACGCACGCGTGCACTGCCTCGCCAATACGGCATATAAAATACGCAAAGGATCAATAATCAAAACAAAATAGGATATCAACAAAAACAATACCGTGTGACTGCAGTTCACGCTTGCGTGCACTACCTTGCCACTACAGTGATATGTACACAATAAACATTCACAACGAACACAAGGTCAAACCCAAGTTACAAGTTGGACTCAACTCAAGTGAATTCGAAAATCAATCCAAATGCCATCAAGTGGTACAAGGCCACATATATAAATATGTGAAAAATGACAATAACTAACTCAGAAATGCAGTACAGTGTACCACAAAGAAAATCCATATGACATGCATACAGGGATTTCAAGTGAACTCAACAAGATTGTTAAATCCAAATGAACAAAATAATGCAAACCAACATCAGTGACTCAGGTACAAAGATTGACCAGAAATGCAACTGCAAATTACATGGGGGATGACACTGTAAAATGAACCTAAGTTCGACTGAGAAATGAATAAGGCAAGCCGACATCAGTGACACAGCCTCAAAATGAAATGGTTATAAATAACCATATATGCACACTGCAGAAGCTCAAGTGAACAGAGAGAAGCAACTGGCAACAATGCACAGTGCCTCTATGAATTAAACAAGACTCAAGTGAAGCCTCAATATCAAAGAAGTAAGCCCCAAATACATGAAGCAGTGAACTACATAATTATATGTAGTATAACCACACTTATTTATGTAAACAAGAGTGACAACACCAAACTGAAGAATGCCAAACACTGTCACTAGTGTAACAAAATAAACACATGCCAAAATAGCACTGCAATTACAAACAGGTAGGTACTTAAGTGGATGTTCACATATATGGCAAAAATGGAGCAATGCTGAATCTACTCTAGACAGAGATGGACAAGGTGATAACACATATATTCTACATGAATGCATATGCAAGAAATCAAGTACAGCAGCACCAGCAAGTATATCAATTCATCACCGAAAACATGCTATCAAATAGGTGATCAAAGTCAGCATATTTAATAAGTACAGAGAATATGCAACAGGTAAGGGACAACATGAAATGATGTTTACATGCCCAAAAGGTCAGAGGCAATATAAATGCAAACTGCAAATAAATGAAGACCACACGAGCTCATTTCATTCCAAATGCTCAAATATACAACAAGTGTATAAACAAGCAACTATCAAGAAAAGACTCAAGAGAGAGTGCAGACACGATTAACGGGACAATGCCCAAATCGAAATAGGTCAAGAGCCATGACGAAGCAGAGCAACATCAAGAAGCTCAAATGCAAACATGACAGTGATGTATACTAACAGCATGAAGGAACTCGACCCAAACAACACAGTGCACAGGGCAGGTGTACCAAATACAAATGAATACAATGCACCAATGCAAATGTATCACTGATTGAACAAGGCAGTCAAAACAATGCACCGGTAGCCAAAACACAGTGAACTACAGAAATTTATGAACGCGGCTGACTTTTTACAAACTAAATAGAAATGAAGACTGTGTGCCAACAGGTCAGAAATAATGCAAAAAGAAAGATGTGCAGTGATAATCTAAAACCATCACCACAGTCAAGACCGAAGTCCCTGGTTTAAAATCAACGAAGTGGCCAAAGTCAGAGATCAATGTATACTGAAGCACACTGGAATTTTACAGTGCATCACCGTGCTTTGTGCAAACTAATGAACATACTGCAGCCTAGATACATGATACAGAGATCCGAAAACCAAGTTACAACCTAAATCAATGTCTAGATTCAACTCATGTAAACCCAGTAAAGTAACCAAAACATGTGAAACCAAAATGGCCACGAAAACCAACCAGTGCCAGAAAATCCAAGCAATCGAAGAGTCGAATCATATCACAGTTCAAAACCACAAAATAAACAGAGAAACCGACATCATTTAAATGAAATCAATTGACTGCAACAAAGCGCCAGGGCTTGAATTAGAATGTGAGTGGAACCACTCACCTTTGACGACGAATCCCAACCAATAGTTGCCGCAAGCAGACATGAAGCGTCGATCGCCAAGGCTAGGCCGAGATCATCGGCAGAACAAGCTACCGGAGTCGAAGCCTTCGATTTGAACGAGCCCTAGTTGTTGAAGATGAAAACGAGGCCGCCATTTGTTTTCTTTCATTCGATTTCGTTTTAGGGTTAGAGAACGGGAAAGTGTAAGAAAAGGGGAACGGTACAAATGATATTCACGACAACAAATTAAAAGAAATGGGCCAATTAAATTTTAAGCCCGCATAACCACTAACCCATTTTCAATAGAATTCCAACAGATTAAAAACTCAAATTAGCAATCGACAACAATATTAATCGTCTAACGACGATAATAAAATAACATCGAAATTCCGGGTTGTTACACATCGCCAATTTAATTTAACTAACATAAGATAACATAGTATTTGTGAGTGGGTTAAAACACTAACTTTGATTTCAAACTGATTTAAAATCCAATTAAAGGCCCAAATTTCAACAATCTCAGAATTCATCCAAACCAAATTCATAATGTCTTGAATTTTGATATGATCGCAATGGAGAAAACCTCGCGTAAATCCGACCCCGTATGCAAAGATATCGATATACGAAGTTATACAATTTAAATCAAAATTAAATATAATAAAATATACAAACCAATAAGAAATCACCACATCACCTCATCATCAACACTGAATCCCTAGCCTGGGACAAACGCATGCACATGACCCACAACTTCAGCCGCCATGTTGATCCATCACCCGCCGCCGCTACGAACGCCTGCACCCAGATCGAATGACATCGCTTACCTCCTCGTCCAGGGCCGCATCACTGGGCCACACGCGGCACTCCACCTCCACCAAAACCACCTCCGACGAGCCTACCTAACGCAACCCAAAATGCCCATATCTGGAAAACTTCATTGCCTCAAAGACGACCCAACCACATGGATCTGCTCTACTCATCGACCTCTACGCTGCAGTACCACCCGATCGTCAAACGGTCGACGATCCAACGCTGGATCGTGAAAAACCCAATATGGACCGCTGAGGTTCATCCTCGATTTCTAGACAAACGGCGCTGCGATTTGAAAACGAATCACAAATCTGGGTTATGCTCGTCGAGAGCTTTGAATTGGTATATAATTTGATATGGTTTGGAGGAGTTTGATTTTGAAATTGGTTTGGAGATTGAATTGTAGCGTTTGGAATTGGAATTTGTTTCTGCCATTAAAGAAAGGAGCAGACAGTAGTTGATGTATGGATACGAATAAGAAATAGAAAGACTGCTAGCATTAGAACAGAACGATTTATATCAACCAAGCCCAATAAGAAAATAAACACATATCGAATCAGTACGAAGGACAATAATGACCCAAAAAGCTCGTTCTGCTACCGAAACGAAAATGGTTCATCCCATTTATCAAAATAGATGTTTTCGATATTTTTAAACTTAATAGAATAGGTTTCAAGTTCTAATTTCATCATATGAAGAAGTTAGCTTTAAAATCAGCTTATTTCAAATTGATTTCTACGCGCTTCGAGCCCGTACGATCAAACGACAAGTCCGATTTCTATGAAACTTGAACCTTACAATAATTCACTGTTACGGATCCGATGAAACTAGTTTCGTCGAAATCTAGAAAGTGGCCAAAATGGCTATTTTTCCGTTAATTAAATATATTATTATTAAATTAATTTAATCACCTTTTTAATTTCAAATTTAATAACTAACAAATTTTGTCTTTTTTGATTACTCAGACATTACAATAATTTAAAACAAATTTACATATCAATCCAATGTTAAATATTACAATAATTACAGTATTCAATTTCAATTGTAATTAAATCCAATTAATTATAATTTAATTTCAATAAATTGATTAAATTTGATTTCAATCTTTTAATTCCATCAATCATACTCTATGGGCATAGTTAACATTGGTTCATATCTTATTACATTAATATTCTCCAATTTTATCTTAATTTCCATTAACGTCATATTTAATTACATTTAATTGCAATTGATTTCCAATTTAATTTAATGGACTAAATAAATAGGTAACATATAATAATTGTAACCATTAACTTTTAGTCACATTTATAAGTTTATTATTTACAAACAAATATTATAACAACTTATACAATACTAATTCTATCCAATTGCAATTTATTACACATTATATCACCAATTACATTTAAATTATCAATTACTCTTTTAATCCAATTATCAATTAATACACACATTATTACAATAAATTTATAATTTAAAACCGGTTATAACTTTTTAATCATTTCAGTTAATTAGAATTACATTTAAAGCAGTTATCAATTACCTTAAATTAATACTATGACATTTCATTCTAGTTATATTCTTATAATTAAATCTCAAATTTATTTCTTCTAATTTTAAATCACAAAACCTTTTTAAATTAGCTATTATTAATTATAGAAAATTATGTGTCGTTACATTGTAGTTGTGAAAGCATAATTGTGTTCTGCTAGTCCACATATAGAAATATGCCAATCAATAATCTATATTAAATTTGGGAAAGTATAAGTTTTTTTCATTGGTGAAGCATATTAAATAATAAATAGTATCACTATTG
The DNA here is from genome assembly GCA_030765085.1 of Allium cepa. Taxonomy (NCBI): domain Eukaryota; kingdom Viridiplantae; phylum Streptophyta; class Magnoliopsida; order Asparagales; family Amaryllidaceae; genus Allium; species Allium cepa. Next base: position 80,864,444 of record CM060946.1, read on the forward strand.
TTGATAGTGGCTGTGTATATTGATAAGTATAAAAATAACAAGCATCAGGTCAATTCAAACGTCTTGTGGGTATCAGATTTTGCATTTATTTGTTATCAGTTTTGTTGTACATGGTATTGAAAATATTTTTCTAATATTAACTATTGTGATATTTTATGATCTAGGATCTATGTATCATTTTTGCTTTTATTTTGGTATCAGTTTGATGTAGATTACAATGAAAATAACTTTGAAATCAAACAAGCATTAATTTCAAACATATTGATATTAGGTATTGGCTTTTCTACTAAATTTGACACAGATACCAGTATGATTAAAGAAAAAATTAAATTTATATACCTGCCCATCTGTCCCATTTCCTTCCAGTACATGTTTTAGTGCTTTTTTGTTATGACACAATTTCCTTTGATTGTGTCCTTATCTTCCCATGCCACTTCACTATTTTAACAAAAAAGATTTGTATAAGTTAAATAAACTTATTTTCATTTTTAATATTAGTATAAATATTTGTATACTTACTTCTATGATGATATCGTCAAAGTAAAGAAAGTTTTGATCACATTTTGTTGTCCTACATTTAGATAGATCAAACATTTGCAGTGTCCAAGCCCTATCTCTGAAAGCGTTGGCTCTATCACTGCAAGTGGCTTTGGATAGTTCTCTTCTGCACTTTTGTTTCACTAGCTTTGTTATTTTTCAGGTTTTGGCTTATTTGCAACTTTTTTGTTTCTGCCCATAGTCAAAGCCGTCGCTTTGATTTTCACTCTTGTTTTTGCTTTCAGCCTCTGAATATAAGAAGCTGTCTTTCTTTGTGTCGCTTTGATTTTTTGGCCACTTGATTTTTCCACTGTTTGTTTTCCTTTCTACCAGAAGGTTCTACTGGTTTTTCTACATCATATTGTTCAGTTTTTTCACTTTCAAACTCTTGTGTGTTGTATAGTTTGAAAGTAGGAGTGAAGTCAAGCACTGAAACATTGTAGGGTACATTTTGGCTTTTGATATTGATTCCTTTTTCAGATGTTGATCATCTTTTGTTTCTTCTTGCTGCACTTGACTTTCATTTTCCAATTCCTCTCTTTGATGCATTTTAGTTGGAGCTGGTTTTTTCCTTCATATTCACGACTTCTTTGTTCACATTGTGTTTCTTCATTTTCCAGGTTTTTGAGCAATTCACTTTCTATTTCGATGTGCATATTTTCTCCACTTCTACTGTTCTTTCTGCTGATTTCTGTACATCTAGTTCAACTTTTCTTTCTTTATTTCTTCATTTTTTTCTATTTCCATTTTCATACATGTATCAGTATTCAGTTCAGTTGCTATATTGTCATTTTGTACATTGAAACTTGCATTTTTCTCTTCAATTCACATAGTTTCAAATTTCTAATTACTGTCTTCAGCTTATGACATTTTTCCCTCATTTTCTTTCGATTTTAACTTAATTTCATCAACTCTTGTTTCAGTTTCAGAACTTCTTGCTCAGCTTTTATTCCTATTTTCTTCCGTTTCCAATTCTTTTCTTCGCTTCGTCTTCCAAATCTTTGATATGGATTTGGAAGATTCTAATGCTTATGTATTCCACAGATGAACGTGCACTTTCTTCAGTTTCTTCAAACTTTCTTTTTCTTCCTTGTTTTTCTTTTTGTTTGGTGGGCAATTCTTGTTCTACAACTGTTGTTCGAAGAAGCCTTTCTTCATGTGGACAGAGATTAGTAAATTTTTTCACCTATATAATTGGTATTGGAAAATTTATTTTAGTTTTAAGCTATGAGTTAACTTAAAATTTACAATGATAACTGAATTTTTATTTTAAACAAAAGAGGTAATATACTGTGATAAAATTGATACTATGTGGAGACAAAATTGATACCAAGAATTTAAATCAATACTACGTAGAAGCCAAACTAATACTTTTTTCTTTGTAGGTTACGTGGTGATGCCGGTTAGTTTATTCAATATTAGTTACTTAGTATCAGTTTTTGATACTATTAGTATCAGTTTCAAGCATGTAAAAATATTATATCAGTTTTTGCATGATACTACTATCATTTTCAGGTATAAGAAAATATAATATTAGTTTTTTGCATGTTATTAGTATCGGTTTTAGGTATAACAGAATATGGTATCTTTTTTATTATATTACTATCAGTGTTAGTTTCATGCATGAAAAAAAGTATCGGTTCATGCACACTGTAGTTTCGGTTTCAGGTATAAATTATATTAAGTTTTAAAACAGGTACTATATGTAGACAAAAAAGATATTAGGTATTGGAACTGATACAATGTATGGTTTAATAATATACAGTCTGTATGGTCATAAATTATAGAAGAAAAGGTATAGTTAAACTTTATTCTACATAAAAGTTAAAGTATTATTGATTAACAAAAAATAGATGGAATTTAAAATTACATCACCTTCTTTGACATTGTTGAAAAAATTCTTTGACTGCTACGTCTTTCAGTTTCCTAAAATCCCATTTTGCAAACCGAAGTAAAGCTTCAGTATATTGTCGTCTTTGTTGAATTAGTTGCAACTTCTCACATATGCAATACTATTAAGATATAAAGAACTAATTAGATATGATTATTAAAATAATATACATTTCAAATGTTCTACAAGATGTACAAAATTATGAACTTTATTCTAAACAGTTAGTGGGTGTCAGTTTTGTTAAACATGGGTGTCAGTTTTCATAAAAATATAATTTGAAACTATTTTGGTCACTACAAATCATTTAACATAAACATAAACAATATAGGTGTCAGTTATTATTTATAATGATATAAGCTTTTAAACATAATGTAGTAACGACAATCAAAAAAGTACAATGTATAAATTTGAAACAAACATACTTCTGGTATCATTTTTGCATTGTATTTGTACATTTTTTTCTAGAAATACACTGAAAATTATTTACAAAATTATAAAGTCATCAACACTAGATGAAATAGTCAGTGGGTATCATTTTTTTATATAGATATCAGTTTTTATAACAAGATATTACGAATAATTTTGAAAATTCCAAATTATTGCCTTTGAACATACAAACTATAGGTTTCATTTTGGTATATAAAGGTGTCAGTATTCATAAAAAATATATAATAAAAACAACTTATCAAAGCATAAGGTTAATACTTCACATAAAATGATTATTTGTTTCATTTTTCGAAGATATCAACGGCATCTTTGTTTACAATGATTTGTAAAACAATTTATCAAATTATTAGTTTTCACCTGTACTGAAAACATACAGTAATTATTATTTCTTTTAAATTTAGTTTTCAGCAATTAACAATTTCGATGATATAATTTAAAAATTGAAAAATAATAATATCAAACCAATAAATTGGAGGTATCATTTTTAGATTATATTAGTATCAGTTTTTTTAACAATTTGCCAAACTAAAAGTATAATCTTAAGACAAATATAAAGCGAGTATCTTTTTTCTAAGTATTGGTATCAGTTTGGTACAAATAAGACTTTAATTTCTAAATTACAATGGAATTAATTCCACATAAACAGATAGTGGGTGTCATTTTTGTAGTCTATTAGTATTATTTTTATCATATATGTGTATGAAAACAATTTCTTCAATTAGAAAGCACCAACTTACCAGATGAATTTTTTTCTTGCAATATTTTAGTATTGGTTTTCAAGTAAATGATATAGACTATTATTTTTAAAGCTTCAAAGCCTTATATTTTACCAAACAATTTACAGGTATCATTTTTGCAATATGTATCATGTCATAAAGTTATAATGTTTGTAATTTTATCGAATTGAGTTGTTCTTCTTCTAATTTTTCATCTGCAACTTTTTTCCTTCTCCTTTCTGAGCTTTTTCTTGATTAACATTTTCGATACTATTAGAAAACATTTAACAATATGAAATTCATAAGTCATCGGGAATTCATTGTGCTTCGAGGGAGATGTCTTCATACCATTGAAGACTTGAGCTCCTTATTCCTACATCTGAATCTAGCAAAGTAAAGTAATGAGTTCTTCTCCTACCACCGCACTGTAAAGATTTTTATTTTCTCCGTGTCTCCTATTTTTTGTATTCCAATAGGTTCGCGTTTTTTGCACTTTGATTGCTTCTGACTTTTTTTTATTTTCTTACTCTATGTTGTTCGTATGGGTGGTTTTGAGTGTATTGTTATTTTGTCTACTCCTCCATCTATTTGACAACTTAAGTAATGGTCTGCAGTATCATTTGTACTGTTTCATATATGGACATGATATGTACTCTTTTTCTTGGTAAGGCACCCATTTAGGTTAGGGGGATTGCTAGGTTTTAACGAGGCATATCATGGAAGTGTATGTTTTTCTTCTATTAATAAAGAACCTTTTTTCAAAAAAAAATTGTTAGTATCGGTTTCATAATCTTGTAGTATCATTTACCTGAGTTTCTGTTTGTATTTCCATCTAAATTTTTTTTTTCATTTTTTTTCTTTTCATTCTTTGTTTTATTTTTTGCAGATTTTCTTCCATTGCTTTCTCAACAGCTGTTTTTTGCTGCATATTCTTGTAACAACGCGGGAATTTCGATCTTGAAATTTTCAGATAGTTAGGAAAAGAAGAAAAAAGAAAGAAGAAGAAACAGAAACAAAACACAGATTCTCACATTCGCAGCGGATAAAATATAATATCTCATAAAATAATAGTTATACAAAAAAAACTGTATCAGTCAATACATTTTAATATATCAGAATTTTAACATTTACACAATCACTGGACAGTTAAAATAACTTATCCCAGATAAATAATAATAATATACACAGCGGAATACTCTCCATACGTTCCTACCATCCAGCTCGCCTTCTGAGTTCCAAAATGACCTTACCTGAAAATCTGTAATACTCTGTCTAACCCGAGCATTACATCAAAGTAACACCCGGGTTAGGCTGGAAACCAGCGTGAATAAACCCATCTAACATGGAATACAAAGCATACAACTTATATAAACCCGGGTAACTTGCATCAATATACAACTTCACAAGTTGTTATAGACATTACTTATTTCTCACATCAATTTCTAAGTACCAAAGTTTTTGATTAAATAGTCTAATTAACTTAAATCATTCCATTTCAGCTTATTGATTTCACATATCAATTTATAAAAATGGAAGTGGTTTCGGGTATTTACTAATACCCGACTCCGGTCTCTTCGAATCCAATGTCATCTAAACCCAAGTTATTCAATTAAATATAATTAAATTTTAATTTACCGGATAACACTTGACACAACAATTCATAATTGATAGATAATCACATTATCACCATCCATCCCACATTTCATATCAAAAGGCAATTCATATCAGAGATATCATCCAATCCAAAACATTTATCATCATTCAATCATTCATAAACAAGATTGATTGTTTCCATTAATTACGTTGATTAATGATCCTCTAATTACTTCCATTAGTTAATTATTCTTAAATTTCGTTTAATAATTAACCTTTAACTTAATTACATTCATTAATCAACCTTGATTAATCACAATCAGAAATTGACTTTCCTTAATTACTCCATCAATTAAACCAACTCCTTGATTAATTATATTAATTAGTCCTTTAATTACACTGAGTAATTATCGCTTAATTTCTTCCACCAAGTAATTATCCTTTAATTACCTCCCATCAAGTAATTTCCTTTTAATTTATTACATTCAAGTAATTATCCACTAATTACTCCACCAAGTAATTACATCTCATTAATTACCTTAAGTAATTATACTTAACCCAACATCAAAAGATTAACTTTAATTAATCAAACCTAATTAATTAACTAGAATTAACCCCATTAACTTAATTAATTACACAAATTAATTAACCTTATAATCACGTGCATTAATTAATTATCCTTGATTAATCATTCTTCAATTACACTTAGGTTAATCAATCCAAATTTTAAGCATGCATCTACCCTTAGTCAATTACAAGTTATTTATCTTAATTTAATTACCTAAATTAAACATCTTAATTAATTTAAGTAATTATACTTTAATTTCCTTTGTTAATAAAACAAGATTAAATTAAGATAACCCATACATTACATTAAACTCTATTTATCTTTTGAATTAAAAGCTTGAAAATTTGTTTATACAAATTATCATCTTTTAATTATTTGGAGATAAATCCTTTCACTTAATTTCATTTTAATTTCCACAATTACATTTATTTGGAAACATTGTATTCGAAAACATTTAGAGGTTTATTCCATAATTTAACTAAAGCAAAATTTATAACCCAAACTATTTTTAAACAAATGTTAAACTTAGAAAAAGTTTAAAACAAAAATTCCTTTAAACATCAAACTTTAAATTAATCATTTCATACATAAAAAAAACTAGCTAAACTTTGTTTAAAATTTTAACTTGCTTTAATTTTTTTGAAATTCATTTTTAGATTAAAACAAGAATAGAATTCTCAAATCCGGGAACCAGCTTTATACGAGACAATCACACGCGACCATCTCTTCAAATTTCATGAGCACCACTTGCATGACCAATGCCTCGAGTCGCTCCCATAACTATCACGAGCAATGCTTCGAGAAATCCAAGCCAACTCCTTCTTCCCAAAGCATCTTCCAGATGCACAAATTCAACCGTGTGGACATGCACAACGTTTCTGGTCGACGGCGATCATTTCTCTGGCCTTCACCCGGCTACCCATGACCATGATAAACAAACCCACCCTTCAGAACCATGGATTCGATGCCAAGACCAAATCGAGCAACTCGATCAAAACGATAACCCATAACCGATTGCAAAATCAACGCTGGCCGTCATCTCTGACCATATTAAGCCTCGCCGTTGAACCCCCACCATCACCAAAGCCTTACGCTCCACTACACCATCATCCGATCCAACTCGATTGAACATCAGTATCGCATTCGATTCGAGAATCGACCACAACTCAACCACAAACTAAACCCTAGATCGCCATCGCCCGCTCACCACAACGATCCAGACACCAATTAACTATTTTTGCCAATATCCATGATCATCATCCCTGCCTCAACCCAAGCCCCGACATTCCCAGTGCCGTCGATCACCAGGAATCCCTCTAAAACCATTTTCTAGTTAACCCATAATTCCTCACAGAATTTCCAACTAAAAATCATGATTTTTGTTTTAAAACCCCAGAATTTCAGAAACAATTCAAGATACATACTTGAATCAATAAAATTTCACATTTGATTTTATCATAATATTTAGAATTGCTACTGTATTTTCCCAGATGCAAGCATATTTTCAATTAATATACTTGTATGTATTTGTAGTACTTGATTATAGTTTAATTAAACTATTTTGTTTGAAATTCAAATCCTAACAGTGATTTATTAAAAAGAGATTTGATTTTTGATTTTATCTTTACTCTGTAACCTGCAAATAGAGAAGCATAGGTGTGCACATTCAACAAATACAAATATACAGAGATCATACATATGCAGACAAACTTCATTCATATAAACATGTTTCAAAACTTAAAACAAACATGCATACACATTTTCAACATACATACTAAGCAACCATCAACACAGTAATTCACTTGCAAGAGATATTTGTTACTTAAGTTTAATTTAAATATTTACTCATAGGCATTTCTAAACAAAAACAGAGGAGGCTGGGTTAGATTACTCACAGTTCAAATGTCTGGATTAAAAGCTATAAACTGGAATTTGACAGTTGATTGAAACTTGATCTAGAATTATAATCTTGATTTGTTTTCAACTTTGAATTTGTTTTAGATTAATGTTGAACCTTTGCTTCAAGTTAAAACTGTAACATCTAATCTTGCTTGAGGTTGAATTTTCTTAGCTTGATAAACTTGAAGATGCTTCAGGTTGTAATTGTAAAGATGATTGTAGTTTGAATTTGATTCCACCGACTTTTTTTTAAGTTTCCAGATTTTTTTTTGAAAGAGGAAAGAAAAATGAAAACATGGTTTATCTTCAGCCTATGTTACTTAAAATTTAAATTAAAGAAAATAAAGTTTTTGCCATTTGTATCTTTTTCTAAGCTAACACTTGTTTGATTATAGAGAGTAATATTTACATTTGTTTTAATGCATGCTTTATAAATTTACAAATGTCAAGATAAAGTATTTTATGTTTTAAACACTTGACTAATTTATTTATAAATTAAGTATACCCCTTTATCTTATTAAGTTTATTGATTTTATTTTAAATCCTTTATTAATTTGTGAATTAAATTATCTCATGTGTACTTTAATTCTTATACTTAGATTTCAAAAGATATATTCATATCAAAGCTTAAATGTTTATCTACATAAAAAAAATTAATGAATAATTTCATATCTTAATTCATAAAATAAAATCCTTTATAAGAAAATAGTATAAAACATACTATTCTAAATAAAATCATATATAATATATTTTTAAATCCAAAATGTTTTAAAATATCTATCTTTTAAATCTTAAATTCTAATCCAACTTCAAATTCAAATTCAATTCAAAATCCAATTTGAAATCAACACAAATATATCTATATTTAATCAATACAAATTAAATTTGTAAATAATAAATTTTATTTTAAATCTATTTATATTTGCAAAACATTACTTTATTACTATTGTTTGAAAATAACAATTTTGCCCATTTTAAATAATTTATAAAAGAGATTATTATAGTTGAATTTGTTTGAAATTTCTAGAATATCACGGATATCCTTTATTATATTTTCAAATCCATTTACACATCCCGATATCTTTTATTAACAAAATTTTATCTGTTTAATATACAAATTAATATTTTAATAATTCTAATCCTATTGATTACCAATTACCAGATGCTCGAAAATCCAGGTTATTACACCTTCTCTTCATTGTTCTGTCAAATAAATTCAATGTTACTATAATAAAACCATACTAACTTTGTTATACTTTTGGTTGGTTTTCATTTTCTGTATTTTTCCCATTTCTTCTCTTTGTTCTTTTTTCTCGATTTTTCATCTCCTCTTCTTCTACTGAAGGTTTTCTAAGTTTTAACGTGCTGTCTTTTCTATTGTCTCTGCTATCAACTCCACTAGAGGTATGTTTACGTTTTCTGTCATTGTGTTTTCTTATTGAATATCTACTGTAAGAAGTATATCGATGTTTCAATCTTCAGTTTGTTGCTCTATTTCCACTGAAGCTAGGTTTTCTACTTCTCGAATCTATGATTGTTGTCTGATTTGTGGTGGTTGTTCGTCATATGTCGATGGTTGTGGTTGGGTTGGAGATGTCGATTTGTTTCTGGTTTGCGATGTCTTTTTTTGTCGATTAAAAATTCATCAATGTATTAGAAAGAATGGCGGAGGAAAATGAATGGAATGATTCACTTTATTTTGTTTTGAATCGTAACTTGGCTTTGTCCTTACGGTAAAATCTTTATTTGTGTTTCCTTATGATTAATTATCTACATTAATTTGTCCTCTAATTTTTTTCCCCATTTTGGAATGGCACGAAATATGTGTTTATTTGCGTGTTAGTGCGGAGTGTTTTAATTTGATATTATAATATATATTTGCAAATTGCATACATTTTGAATTTTTATTTGTTGGTTTAGATCAACATTTGAAAGGTGCAGAATAAATGCTCTTTGTAAAATACAAGTAAAAAACGCATGTATTTGGATTTAGAGCGGATGTGTGTTGCAAGTGCACAAGTTTTGGTAATCACAATGCTTTTATTTAAAGTTGTTTTGTTGATGTTTTCAGTGACAAATTGGTAGCAGAATTCCTTTGATGGGTAGTTAAGAAGGGATGGTGGTGAATGCTGCACATAGATGGTGGGTTTCCGTTAATGGATAAAGGTATTTTCGAAATTTCAAAAAAAACACTGTGAAAATGCTAGTAATTGTCACGACCTGAAATCGATGTCCGATAAACAACATCAAATTCGTATCGCGGGTGCAATCAATCTGTTTCATTTATATCAAAGTTTATTATTTAATGGTGTTGCAAGCTCCCGCGATACGAATTTGAAGTTGTTTATCGGACATCGATTTCGGGTCGTGACAACTTGGTATCAGAGTAATTCACATTTCACAGCATCACAATTTCAAACAGAAATATCAATTTATTTTATAACGAATCATATATCCTATATATACAATCTATAAGTAATCATCTTTAATTTTTTTTTATTGTAATTAATTCAAATTAAAATTTATTACTTGAAATTTAATTCCTTACCCTGTTTAATTAATTATCAATTGATTACTTATTTCATTTCAAATTGTTTAATTAATAAATCATTTCCAAATCAGTTGTTAAGTCTTAATTACTTAATCACTTTATTATCTTATTTCACACTATTTAGTTAATTACTTCTTAAATAAAGTTATTTGGCTTTAACTAACCATTCTTTAGTTCTTAATTAATGACTTTAATTATCCATTTATTTACCATTAAGTGCTTAGTTAATCAATTCTTAATTCTTAATTAAATTCCTTAATTAATTGATTAATACTTTTCCCTTTAGTTAATTTCTTAAGTTAATTACCATTTATTTACTAATTAACTTTAGGTAATTGATTAAAATCTTAAGTTCAGATTGATTAAACACAAGATTATAATTATTAATTTTTTACTTACAAATTTATTTAAATTTAAATTGTCTATTTAATTACAAGTATAAATTAATCTACATTCTTACGTAACTTATACTTTAAATAAATTGATCTCTTTACATTCGCAAACCTTTCTTTAATAAATCATTTTATCAAATCTTAACTTAACACTAAACAACATAGTTTATTTGATTAATGTTAAACTTCATATAACAAAATGCTTAAAGTGTTTAAAGCAACTTTATCAGCAACTGGACCTGAGGCATGCTCCTTGTTCACTCGGAAAACAAATGTTTTTTGTTCCACCGAGATTCTCCCCTCCCTTCTCATGCCCTTCTTCTTCTTCAACCTGATTTTTTTTTAAACTAAGTTAAAATTAAAACTACAGTTAACAATCATTCACGCGTTCATACCCAAGAACCCGAAGTAAACCCCCTTCATCCTCGAGTAATGACTCGCGACAACCCCCATCCCTCAACGCTGCCACCAGGTGATACGTGCACGTGCACGGAGCGGCGACGCCGCTCTGGCGATCGACAAGGCTCCCCACAAGTCACAAATTAACACGCAAATCGGTCTAAAAATCCAAATTGGTGAAATTAAATTCTGGAGGAAATCGAGCTTCCAGACCAAAACTCGAACACCCTTCTTCATCAAAAACCGCCTCAACCAAGCGAACCCAACCACCAGAAAATCCCCAACTCCGGCCTTACCTCACACACCCCCTACGCTACCCCTCCTTTGAGTTTCGTGCAGCTCGGTGCACTAGGGGATGCGCGGTGAGCACAAATTCGAACGCCAAGAAAACTAGGGTTAAAAACAAATTCCGATCGCCACCGATACCACCGAGGTCGTGACCACCCCCGAGCATTTTTCCTAGACCCTACGACCCCTCAGCTAGCTACGGCTCCAATCACGAGGCGAAAAATGTCGCCGATCACCGTGGTTGGCCCAAATAGTCAAATCAGTTCACTTCGCGATTTCTCATCCCAAATAGCACTAAAAATCTAGATTTTGCTTTTGAAAATCATAGTTTGTAAAGGTGAACCAGATCATACATTTAAAAATTAAATTTTAATCAATTATTTTTTTTTCCAAAACAATGAGATTCTACTGCATTTTGTATATTTTCCGGAAAGCTATTTATCTTTAGTGCCTCCAAATATTTTTAGAAAGGATATCATGAAAATTCTAACAAAATTCCTTCAAACATTAAGATCCATAGTGGTTTAGAAGGTGAGTTCTCAATATTCAAAGGGATTAAACCCTGTAATAACTTAGAACAGAGACCTTTACTTGCTACAGACAGGCATAAGCATATACACCTATACAGAAGTTCATATTTATGCAAGCATCTTTTATATTTTTCATTTACAAATCATCAGATGCAAACCCAAAAGATAATCATATTAGTTCAAGTGTTTGCTCACCAGTATATGAAGAACAGAGGAATAAACTTGTTTTGATATCTTGCTTTCCTTTTGCTTTAGAATTTGGTTTTAAATTTGAATCTGAAGTTGATGATATTGTTGTTTCCAGGTTGAACTTGCTTTGCCTTTCTTTCTTTTTTCCAGAAAATCGTTTGAACTAACTAAAGGCAATATGCATGTATATAAGGAGGTGGGCAGGGTGATGTATATTTGTACAAGTTTGATATGAAAAAAAAAATCTCATTTCGGCTGGGGTGATATTATTTGTACTGAGGAGATGGGCATTAAATGCTCATGCTTCCTTCCTTGTTAGCATGCAACCGTTTTTTTATTGTTATGAGTAAAAACTTGTTTTTATCTTTTCTTTTCTTTTTACATTTTTAGTTGTTGAGTTTGTCTTCAGGTTTGTTTTTGCATATGCATGTACTCAGCTAGTGATTTTGTATATATGCTGAGAAGATATTGTTTTGTGCTTGGTATTAAATGCAATGGTCCTTTCTTGTTTACAAGCTTGCTTTGTACATGCTTGTACAGTTCATTAATTTACTTGCTTTGTACTCGGCTGATATGATTTCAAGACTTGCTTTGTTCATGTCTAAGTATTTTGTTTTACTCTCCTATGCTATGTATTTTTTATGTATGTATTTATATTTGTATGTTATTTCTTTATGTTTGCATTTGTTTGTCTCTTTTTCTTCCATTTGTACATACTTATGTATATATATTTTCTTTGTCTTTGTTTTGTTACTTTACATTTCAATTTAATATGTTGTTTACTTTATAGCAAATTTGTTTACATTTTGCTTACATGTTTGTATAGTTTATTTTCATATTTGTTTTATGCTTTGTATTCTATTTTTTTCTTCTTACGTTATATTTCATATGTACTTAGATTTTCATTTGTATTTCTTTTGTTATTACTCTAAAATTTTATTTTAAACATTTAATTTATAAATTCGATTCCATTCATTCACTTTGAGTTTCAAATCAAATTCAAAAACAAATAAATATAAATTTCTCATTAAATTTGAAAATTTTCGAATAAATCCATAATTTAATCTTAAATTCAATCAAATTATAAACTGAAATTCGTCTTTAAAAATCGGGATCGTTACAGTAATTGAATTCTCTTTATTAGTAGTAAAGATTATTATTTCTTTTACATTTTACAAGTTGTCATACATAAAATACACAAGTTTTATAGTTATATTTTAAGTTTCCTTTTTTAGATAAATGACATTTTGCATATGCATTTTTGTATTTTTCACTAAACGCATATATATATATATACCTTTTTACATAAGGATGACACATTATCCAACCAGTGCATTTATTGTGATGTCTCGTGAGTTGAACCAAAGATATGTAGAACAACAATTTAGAAAGCATAATTAATTACCATTTATATTAGTGGTCCATCACAAATATATGTACCTTTGTAAAATATGATTTTATACATTATAATTTTTACAATGTATAAGATGTAAATATTTAGTTAAATTCCAATTACTGCAGATAAATTTTCACTCTCGCAATTTTTTTCATTTTGAAAACATATAAATGTCAAAGTCACGTAAACATCCAAAACATGTTAAACTATATATTATTACTGAAGTGTGTTTCATATTTTAGTTTAGAGTTCTTCTTTCATACTACAATCAATCTGTACTTGTGGTTTACTCTTTTTTGTCGAAAAGTGCAAGTTTTTGCACTGTTCTAAGATATGTTATGTTTCACATTTCATAATTTTTAACTAAATCTTGCTAAATTTATTTATATTCCAATTATTTGTAGTTAATTAGCACCTTTATTTTATTTTTATATTTTTTGAAATATGCTTATATGCATACTTCATTTTCAAATTTGTGATCATTACAATGGTACTTTTAGTGATTATATGTGTAGTGACGAGTAATAAAAAAATTACGCGATTGATTTTATTTTGAATTAAAAATTTAAATTTTGGAATTGTTAGATATGGTTTTTTGTGGAGGCTTGGTCCATTGATTGAGTTGGAAACAATCTCTCCTCTAATAGGGTAGGATTGCATACAACTTGTCTACTTGAGACCAGCTTAAGTAGGAGCCTTGTGCACTAGGTAGAATATTGTGATTAGTTAAATTATTATACGAGCCACTATAAAGCATGTATACAATAAGGATTTTCCTTTAATTGCTTACTATTATTACCATATTCACTTATTAGAGATCACATTCCAAATTCTTCTTTTAACAATTCTAGTATATTTGTAATATTGAATAGACTAAAATCACGGTTCTTATTTCTTGCTATAAGTCTATTAGAGAATCCTAGGCAAGAACTATACTTCATGTACATATTTGGTAGGGGAATGAGGGTATCACAAAGGAAAAGTTCTTGCATTTGTAACATACTATAGGGACACTATTACTTAATAAGGAGGCATCGATCTTTGTTAAAAATCTTGTTTACTATTTGCGCCCCTTTTGGGTGAGAAGACATAATTAGATTACTCGGTCTCAAAGGATAGAGAAAGATGATGTTTTTTTTTTACATTAATTATACTTAAATAGTTTAAGTACAATAAAAGAGAAAAATAAAGTATTTAAGATCACAAATGTCAATAGTAAGGAAATAAAAAATACACAGGGATTTTGTAGTGGTTTGACCCGAGTTTGATGTCCATATCCAGTTCTTCTATTATTGTTGATTTCTTTCCATCTACATTTGTTTATAATTGATTGCAAAGAGATTACATTGCTTTAACTTAAGAAAATACAGAAATTTTGAGAAGAATAATGGAGTTAGTGTAACATTCCGTAAAATAAACGGTAATTAATAAATAATTAATAAGGCTCAAAAATAAAATTTGAGCAAACATTAGAATTTGGCTACGAAACAAGCAGCATTGCTTTGTGGCAATTTTATGGGAAAATTTCATATTTGGAATTTTTCGATTGAAGCTCAAACGAAAAAGTTACTAGCGTTTGAAGTTTTCGGAGCAGAAATAATTTAAAACGAGAAAAAGAAACAAATAATATTAATAGTATGGACCCCATCAGTCGACTGTAACACTCCATAATTTTTAATAAACATTTTAATTCAATTTTACTTGAAACTTTGATTATTAATCATTAAAAGTTGAATTTCTGGAATTTTCCAATGTAATTTTGGATTTTGTTTATAATTTATTTTCCAAATAGAATAAAATAAAGATTTTCTGAAAATTTTATATTTTGGTCAACTGTGGTCAAACTTTGACTTGCAGTTAAAATTTTTAATTTTGAGTTTTTAAATTCTAATCTTTTTCTTTGAAACTGTATTTGATTCTGATATTGGTTCTGCTTTTCGTTTTGTCAAATTCCGTTTTATACTTTTAAAATCTGATAAATTTCAGCATTTTACACGCGATTATTTTCAGTATTTTATTCGTAATTTTATATTTCCATTATTTACTTTTGTATGTTAATTTCTATTTTATTTTGGTTTGGACTTTTATTTTTATTTTCTATTTTGTTTGGGCTTGGAAATTCAAAGGACTTAAGCTTCTTTTCTTTAAAATTCAAGTGGTGCCTTTACATTTGCCTAGCCGTTCATTTCCACATCTTAGACATTCATGACTCCTCACTTCTCATTCCCATTTCACATACAAAATATTCCTTTCTCATCTCTCTTCTCATACCATCACCTGAATAAAAATTTACAAGTTTTATTTTCTCCATCTCCTTCTTTCTTTTCTTTTCCTTCCTCTTCTATTTGCAAACATAGCTCGGCCATGATCTCCTTGCCGATCTCATCCCCTCCACCACTACCCCCTATTCGGCCAGCACCACCTCACTATCTCCACTGACCATGGCCGGACCCCTTGTCCAGAGCACCACCACAAATCATCACCATCCTATGCTTGAAACCCTAGTCGAGCACTAATGATCATCCCTTCCTCTTCCTTTAGCCTCGGCCACAACCTATCCCCTCACCATCTCCTCCTTTCCATGCCTAGCCATGACCAGATGATGGTGACCAGATCCGACCTGACCATGCAAACAACCCAGGTCGAGCCCTTTGCACCATGCTCGAGCCATAGGAACCATAGGCCGAACCCAGTGTCAACTTCTCATGCTTTTTGTCCTACTACCCCTTCACATTCTAACCCCTAGCCGTGCATGTTGCTTACCTTGGCCGAGCCTATATGCTTCTAGACCATCATGGCCGAGCCATGTTTTGGACGATGGACGAGCACAAGTGGTGTGACCAAGCCCAAACACAAGTAGCCGAGCATACTTGAAGGGTTAGGCCAATCTTGTTTCATTTTGATTCATATTTTGCATTATTTTGATTCATAATCTTTTGTATAAATATAGTTGCTTATATACGCTTATATGTGTCTGTTTACATGACTTGAATCTTGGCTCTCCATCCACTCAAATCTATTTTGTGCTTTGTCGTGCTTTTCAAAGTTTGTTCGTATGTCTTGAATTATTACCTCCAGCTTAAGAAGGAGAGTTATTCACTCTCGACATTCATACTTATATAATTGTGAATCAATGGCATGTGGATTGTAGCTGAAGATATGATAGTAATTTATAAAAGCCTATAATATGATGTTCATGATGTTATAACCTGATATTTATTTGTTACATCACCTGATATGATATGCCATATTATACTGTTTATTCATTTACTGCTTTTCACACTACGAGTTCCCTGTTAGAATAGAATCACTATGGATTTAAATGATACATACCTGAATGGACTTTAGAATAGGGAAAAATCTTTATAAGCTGAAATGATAGGCTCAAGCGATTTTTATTTTATTTGACTTGGGATTGCGGGTTTGAAATGATAGAACCCGGATTTTTATTTCAAATTATGGATTGAAATGATATATATCTGTATCACTTGACTTAGGTTAGAAAATTATATACTGACCCGTGATTAATTCTAAATATTTTCTTAAAAGTATTATGTATTTTGAAATTTAAAATATGAAATTTTAACTTAAATGGGGTTTAAATGATTTAAATAAATGTTATAGTGATTTTCTATGAGTTAAAAATGTATAAGTAAGTAAATGGTTTAAAATGTAATTTAAATATGACTTGATAATTGAAATTTAGTTTTCAAATGGAAATTTTAAGCTCAACTTAGTAATAAGGATAATTTATTTATGAAGTGGGCATTTTAAAATTAAAGTATTACTTTATTTGTTAAGATAAAAATTTAAGTAAATAATGTAATTTTGACATAATAAATGAATTATAGTTTAATTTGGATATTTTATTTATTAAATTTTATTTTACTTAATCATAAGTTAAATGATATCCAAGTAAATATTTCTGAAACGTGAGATATGTTTTATAAGTTAGAAATGGTGAAAACTGAAATTTATAATGTTTTTGAAATGTTATAATAAAACTTAGTTTTGTACTGGCGGCGTTCCAAATTGCTGTGGTTTTAAGGTTGCAATTTCTAAGTGCTACCGTTTCTAAAAATATATTATTTTTCTAAAATACCATTGTATATACAGTTATGTTTGCTAAGTGCTGTTGTTGCTGAATTTGAACTATTTTTGAAATACTAATATATCTACTGTAACATTTTATAAGTGCCGCTGTTTCTGAAATTGAACTGTTTTTGAAATACTAATATATCTACTGTAACATTTTATAAGTGCTGCTGCATCTGAAATTGAACTGTTTTTGAAATACTAATATATCTACTATAACACTTTATAAGTGCTGCTTTCTGTAAAATACAACGTATTCAAATTTTTGTAATTGAACGAATGAACTTAGAAAATGCTACAATTCTAGAAATTGAATATTTGATTTGAAAGGATAACGCCTTCATATTTAAATGGTTTAAATAAATTATTTTGATTTGGATCATAAACCGTGTTGAAATTTATTACCACGGGTAATAATTTTGGTTGTTAAAGAGACTGAGATCGAAAGTTGTCATACTCTCTGCCAACTCCGAAAACCACTTTAACAACCATGTATGCGGTGGAGATTCCAGAATGAAGTAGGATGGTGGCGACGTTCTATTGAAGTATGTACATGGGCTCGACTCCCTTGAGTTGGCATAAGGTGGCTAAAACAGGAGCAATCGATGGGCTAATGAGGTCGCTCCTCTTATTGGACACACTTCTTCGTATGCCATTCTATTACTTTGTGATTGATTTGTATGCACCTTTGGTTTTTGGGAGTGTGGCTCGAGGTGGGCAGTAGCAGCTGCTGGGCATTACCACAGGTCCGGAAGTGCAGTTGGTATATCTATCCTGGCACTGCCTAGTTGTGTCGTGCCACCTACCCTGGCGCGTCTTGTACGATTTTGTTTTGTACCATACCAATGGAGTGCCCTCTAACGACCCCCAGTATGGGGGAGATTACGGTACTGTAAAGACTATGGGAATATATAAAATGCATTAAGGTGGAAAATGTAAAGCCTTAACGCTATTTTCAATTATATTATACTTTACTTTAGACATTATTATAATAGCGTATATTACTACATAGTAAATAGTTTAACGGATCCTTAAAGGATGGGCGGTCTCAAGCATCCTTCAAGTTACTTGTGCATTTTATTACAGTTCACTTGAGTTGGTTTACATTGTATAAGTATGTGTGTCCCGACTCGAGTGTTTTGTGTTTTGCTTTACGCTCGGGTCAGCCTGAGTATCAGCTTTGGATTTCACCTTATGGAGCTAAAGGATTGATGGGGACTATCTATCTAGTTGTTTTCTATTTCCATTCAGTATTTATATTCAGCTTATGTACTAATGGAAATTTATGTACTGGGATTTCTATTGCATTTACTTTTCAGACTCTGCATTTTTTACTTGTTTTGAAACTGTGTTGAGACTTTGTTGTGGTAGCTTCATGAACTACAATGGTTATTTTTATTTCCGCTGTGAGTTATTCTGATTTTTTCTGTGTCTGTGATTCTGTGAGTGGTTTTATTTGCTCCAAATTATATTACAATCTGCTATTTTGAATTATTCAAGTCTGACATGTGTGGTTTTATTGTCAATTTGAATGGTCCAAAATAGTGGGTCGTTACACTTGGTATCAGAGCCAGGTTTTAAGCAAACCTTAGCCTGCGGAGAAAAACTCATTAGAGAGAGGGTAGAAATACCCTAGACAGAGTGAAATCAATCTTGGAATCCTTTCTCTGTGAGAGAACGTATTTTAAAGTATAAAATGATTTTTCAAATGATTTTCAAAGGATTTCAAAAATTATTTTGGTATAAACTTTTCTTGTTTTGAAATAAAAAAATTCTTAACTTCTTTTCTTTTCTTATCCATCTTGTTAATTAAATTCCTTAATCAGGATTTCTATTCTGGTTGAATCTTGTCTTTTGTTTCTTAACTACCATTGTCCCACACAGCAGAAGGGAAAGCTTCTGGTATTTTTGTTGAATATGCACTTATATGATTTTTGTTTGATAATAATAAACATATATACATTCGTTTAAATGTATTTGTTAATGTACTATTTTATTTTTCACAGATTAAATAAATATTTGCTGAATAAAATAAATAACACGGAATTTGAATTCAAACGAATATTTTATTCAAACGAATATTTATTACAATTTTGAATAGTACAAATTCAGGCTCTCACTATAAATATACATTTTCTATTACAATACATTTCTGATTACATCACAATTCATTTTTACATTTTCACCTCACTACATATCACTCACACTCGTATTTTTATTTTCAACTTCATTCCATTTTGAATCCAGCATCTGAGCAATCTGCAAAAATATTCACTAACCCAGTAAAATTGAAAAAGAAATATTTTTGCAATATAAAATAAAATATGGTTTTTGAAAATATTATTTGCCTCAGTTATTTGGGTTGTTCGTCATAATTTAAATTTGAATTCATCATACACGAACAACTTGTGACATACACAGTGTATCACTGTATATGCCACAAGGCCGTGCACACCGATATACACTTGATAATGCTACAGGGACAGGTGAGCACAGGTCAACCCCAAATGAAAAACCGGGTTCAACTCACGTGCAATAACATACAAGTCGATGCAAACATACATAAACAAGCAGTGCACCAATGAACCATCAAAGAGTGCAACACAGTGAAGAGACCAAGTGCACGACTAAACTGACGATGAATACAACATAAAGAACTGCAGCTCAAGGAGATAGGGTCGACCAAAAATCCAAATGCACAAATGAACAGCTACGGATAAGAGGTCAATACAACATAAAGAGTGCAACAGGTTATACTACAGAAATGAACACAGTAGGCATGTATAAACTGTAGTGAATGCAGATGGTAAACCAGAGATCAGACAAGACCGAACGAGCAAGCTAACCGGCAAATGAACAGCAACAAGGCAACAGTGACTCAGATGTACAAGTCCAAATACAACAATATGCAGAAGCAAGATCAACACAGGGGTGATGCAGTGCAACATCTTCAACATCAAGGGTGAACAAGCACATGAATTCACAAATGAATTTCAAGTTGAACAAATCAAGCCCAAATATAGATGGAGCTACAGGAATGTACCAAGCTAACTACAATGAAGTAATGCAATGCTCAAAAGACATAGTACACAAGCCTGCAACTTCAATCCAAACCAAACACAATACAACTGAAGTGCAAAAGGTCTCAAATTCAAGTACCAATGAAACCAACATAAATGTTCACTGACTCGAAAAATGAGTCAGAGTACAATACAAACTCAACAAGCATACGAACAGCATGAACAAGACATGTACTCATGGGAAGTTACTCAAAACAGAGAGCACAAATGAAGACTACAGGTCTCAATATCAATGCAATGCAACTACACCAGACATACAACAAAAAAACATTCGAATGCATCAACTAATAAGTCAAGGAGCAGTTTCAAAGTGTAGTGGGAAATCGAAAATTATCAGTTGAAGCCATGGTTCAGTAGCAATTCAAATATTGCCAGTGAGTCAATGATGAATCAATCGATCAAAATGACAGTGAAGCAAGTTTGAATAAAGTTATAAAGAAATTCAACAAACAAGTCATAGCCAGTAGCTAGAGTATCAAATTATACAAAATTTATCAAGTCAGAGAAAATCACGGAGCCATAGTCAATTATCACAAATTCAAAGCCGAAGATTTTAAACCAAGTCAACCGAGCAATATCAAGATTATTCACATATGAATTAGTCAGAATCAATCTCAAACATTTAAGCATCATCGAGTGGCCGAGGTAAATTATTTGACGAATTCAATCAAATTTATACGAACGCAAATATAGGAATTCGACCTATATAAAAACCCACGAATCATCATCGGCAAGGTATCGAGTTCAAGAATATTAACTTAGAGCAATAAAGCAAAAATCACATACCAATTTGCAGTCGAACTCGATCAAATAAGAAGTCGTGTTCAAATCGAAGATACGGTCGATTGCCGAAGCAAATCAGAGGAACAGCGATTGCAATCAACCAACAAATCAGTCGACTTCTCCAATAACCCTAAATTGGATCGCACGAACGAAAGCCCTAATCTGGATTGAAGGACAAAGCCGCCGCTATCTCAAAACAACGAACGGAGCAAATAAAAAGAAAAAGGAACGGGTTGAAGAAGTGAATAGGGGCCGGCCTTGTTTTATTATAAGGCTTTAGTTTATTTTTAAATAGGGTTTTATTTTAATTAAATTGTTTTTAATTGTATTTTCTTTTTAACCGTTTTGATTTTCTAGTCGTGTGACTAGGGGACAAACTACGGTGTGTAGTTTGGGAATTCGCAACTCGGTGGTTGAGTTGTGGCAAGGTTTTGAGCGTAGAGTTAGATTAGTCAATAGCGGGTATAGCGAGTTTACGTGTGTAAGCGAGGGACTATCTAATTTCTAGTAGAAACCTTGGGGGCAGCACGTAGGCAGGGTTTTGCCGAAGCTGGGTAAATTCTGTGTTGTTCTGTTTTATTCTGTTATTTATATTCTGCGAAATCTGTGCTGCTATTCTGTGATCTGAATTGAAATTAATTTATAAGCTTCCGCGATTAATTTTAATAATTTACACTATCACCCTATTCACCCCCCCTCTAGGGTGAAATTGTAACGACCCAGAATTTTTATTAAATAAAATTTGAATATTTAATTAATTTTAAATGTTAATAAGTGAATTTATAAGTCAAATAAATTTTTATTTGAATTATTGAATTTAATTGAAGAATTTAAATCGATAATTTAATATGTTAAATTATGGAAATAATTGAAAATTGGGTTAAATATGATTGAAAATGATTTGTAAAATTTTATTATATCATATTGAAGTTAGAACGATATTTTAGAACATTTAAAATCGAATTAAGAGTTGATTTGTGAAAATTGAATATTTTAATATTTAAATCGACTAGTGAAAATAGTCAATTTTTGAACAGTCTCAGAATTGAACGAAACTAGTTCCATTGGATCCGTAATAGTTAGTTATTACCGGATTTCAAATTTCGTGTCAATCGGAGCTATCGTTTGAGCGTGGCAACTCAAAACGCATCGATTTATTTTTAATTTAAATTTGACGAGTGAAAATAGCCATTTTTCAAAAAGTCTCGGATTTCGACGAAACTAGTTTCATCGGATCCGTAATGTGATATTATTGTAAGCTTTCAAATTTCAAGTCAATTGGATTTACCGTTTGTCCGGTACAAATTAAAACGCCTAGAAATCGATTTAAATCGGTTTAATTTAAATTGAACGTTTGTAGCCATAACTCGCACAGATGTCCGAATTAGCTTTCGAAACCTGTTCCATTGTGTCCGAAACGCGGGGTAAACCCTAGAAACGCTGGTTACGGCGCGTAAATCGGAGTTCGGAATTTCCGGGATGAATAGTGTTTGAGAATTCCTTATAAATAGCCCCCCCCCACACAATAAAAAAAAAATATATAAACAAAACCCTAGCAAAACTGCAGCCGCCACCCCCCCCCTGAACGGCCAGAATTTGCCAAACTTCTTTCCTCTAGATCTTCCAATCCATCAGCAATTAGATGAAGCTTCCAACTAGAAAGTTGTAGAGCACAACACGAACTAGAGATCCAACGGTTATGATCGAATTTGGAGCGACGATGGAGGAGAAAAGGGGGCCGTTCTCTTCAGGCCTGCGCACGAAATTCGAGGCTCATCATGAGGCCGAGCTCCACATGCTTCAGGCCGAGCATAGCTTAGGTCATGAGCTTCGAGATGAAGGTGGTTTGATCGAATTTCGTTGAGTAATCGCGATGCAAATGCTAACCCTAGTTGAATGGTTATGGGTTTGGTGGTTGCGGCAAATAGCCTGTAGACGTGAGATAGAGGAGAAGAGAAAATGCACGGGCCTGATTTCTTGGCCTTGGAATGCACGGCTATGATCTAGCCTAGGTTTAAAATTTTATATTTAAGTTGTAATTAGTTATATAAAATCGTATACAAACTTCAAAAATCAATATCTTTTTCATACGAGGTCGAAAAAATGCGAAACCAGTTGCGTTGGAATCGTATGGACGAGCACTACGCGATGGAGTTGGTTTGGAGTCGTTTGGAGTTAGTGAGAATTTTGGGTAAAATTAAACGTCCGTTTAATTTTATTCGAAATAAATCGCTAAAACGGAAAATGAAACCAAGGTGAGAATTTCTCACTCAATCGAATCAGTTTCGATTTTATTTTAAATAGTTAGATTTAAAATATTTGAATGCATGTTTGAATGATGATTGATATTTATTGATTGTTAAAATAGACATTATGCGCCGTTAGTAAGCGGATGTTATTTATTAAAAACATATACCGCGAATATTTCATAAACAGTGAAATTAGTGTTATATATAATATCAATATATATATATTGGCATATGTATATATTGCAGTTGTTGATTTCCCGCATTTATTTGTTTAGCGGATGAGACCCTATTGCGCCGTTATTAAGCGGATAATATTTAATAAGAACATATACCGCGATAATTTCGTACTGGAGCGAAATTGGTATTGTGCTAATGTTTTTGGATGCAGGAAAACAGGTTGGAGGGATCCAACTGGATTCCTCAACAGTTTTTATTTGATTTCAGATATTTTGATATTTGATTGATTATCATATCGATATATGATATCGTTGTTGTCGTGATTGACTATTTGGTATGTAGCATCATTGGACCCAGATTTTGGGATTTTAAAATGATTTTTAAAGTGATTTTTGAAAATATAAAATATTTTTGGAATTGATCCATTTTAAATAAATAAACGTTATAATTTTTAATGTTATAAAAATTATGATTTTTGAGAAATATAGTTAAAAACTGATTTTTGAGAATATGATGCTATTGAGTTTATAAAATAGTTTAATCGAGATATTTTAGAATTTTTGTGAAAAGTTTAAATATAGGATTTATAAAATTTAATTATTTTATGAATCAAAATGGTGAAATAATAAAGGAGATTAAAGAAGTTTTAAAAGAATAATATAAATTGAATTATATTTAGAGATTTATAAATGGATATTTATAAATTGAAAGGTTGACATTATAAAACGAGTTTTTATAAGTGTTTGAATGAAGTGGAAATGAATTTCATAAATGAATGAAATTTATGGAATTATAAACTGTGAAGTTATAAAAGAAATTTATAAACAGTAAGATTTATAAATTTGGTGAAATTATTTGAAGAATAGATTGGTTAAATAAATGGATCTTATAAGTTATAAGATTTATAAATTGGAAAGTCTTTAAAAAGAACGATTTTGTAAAATAATCGTTTTATAAGTAATTAACTTATAATATGAACTTTTAGTTTATAATTGAGTTATAAACTGGAATAGGTTAATAAAAGAATTTATAAAAAGGAAGTTTTTATAAATAAATAGAAATGGAAATTTATAAATGTTGTTTTATAAATTTGCAAACAACTTATTTTGATAAGTTAATTGTTATAACCTAGAAATAGAGTTATATTCACGTTTTTAGACAGTGAATAATCCTTTGAAATAAAATGAATAAAAGGATGAAATTTGTTAACAAAGTATATTCACGTTTTTGAATAGTGAATAATCCTTTAAAAATAAATTGAATAGAAAGGATGAAAATTGTTAACGTAGTATATTCACGTTTTTGAATAGTGAATAATATGTTAAAGAAATTGTTTTGAATGTGATATTTAAAATAGAATTAAAACGATCTAACGAAGTTTTAATTGTGTTGAGATTCGAAACCATAGATTTCAACATTTATTGTTGAAATAGACGTTTTCGAGAAATAGAAGGAGATGATGGACTATAACACTGTGGTTATGGTAAATGATTTCCGAAAGGAAAGGTTTTGTATAGTATTGGGATTTATATATCTATTTTAATTTCGAATCCCTATACTAGTGATTTTGGGTTGTCGTAACGATGTTTTACGCAACATTCGTTTTGACCCAAATAAATATGTTTAAGTGAATGATTTCCTTAATAGAATGAAATATATACTTAATTCGATTTAAGTATATTGAATATTTTCCAAGTGTAGAAAATAAATAAAATTTGTGAATTACTTATGAATGTATAAGTATGGAAATGTTTTCCAATATAAAGTGAATACTTTGAGAATTTATCTTTTTGAAGATAAATTGAAATGAATAATTGAAAACGTATATCAATAGATATTGTGAAATATAAATTCACTATTGAATTTATAAAGGAAAGGAGAATTTGTTTAAAAGTAAATGTTGATTTACTTTTGAAGTGTGAAATAATATATCTAGTGAAGATATTTTGGAAAATAAATAATTTGGAAAATTATTTGGAAACTGGTGATGTGTGCATATCCAGTGATAGTTCAATAACCGACTATCAATATTTCCCTTTGAGTGGGTAATTGATGTGATTTGTTTGAATGTGAATGCTACACTTATTTTTGAATAAGCGCTCACTATTCGGGTTAACCGGGAAAGGACCATGGGGTCGTATAACCCATTCCGAATATGTGATACGTCGTTGTGAATTGCATTGAAGATCGGTGTTGAAGACCCGGTATTTGCGAGAGCGATAGGATGACCTGTCGATTTACTCTGCACCGAGTAGCTACGGTATAGAGTTCTCCATATGTGATGGTGAATCCGATCAGGATTGTGAATATCCGGATTGCAAGTACTTCTTTGTAAGTGCCTTCGGTTTTGTTCGAGCCCGGAACAGACTTGTATGGATTGTGTGTCTGACATTACAAGTTGAGATATAAAGCAGATTTCTTTCAAATATATTTCTGTTGGTGGCGAAGAATTTATTCTTTAGCTTAACACCCTTCTCTGAGACGTACGAGCTCAGAGGTTATATAGTTGAAGTTATCAGCGATATATTCCCAATTTGGTAATGTGACATGCTGAGTGTTGCTGTAAATGATCATTGTGTTGATTATTGTGATAGGATCGTTTATTTGATCGTCTATCTTAGTGATCATTGTGTTGATCATTTGTTGACCCAAAGCATGGCTTTTGTATAAAGTATGTTTTTGTGGACGTGACTTCGTCGAACCTCACACCCCGGAAATGGTCAAAACAGGAAAGATGCGGCAAGGTTATGAGGGGTATCACCCTTTAGGGTATGTACATTTCCTTCTGAATAGAGGTGGTATCATGGTATGGAGCCCAGATATTTAACCTATGTGGTTACTACGAATTTATTACTTTGTGGTTGTTGGTTTTCAGGATCCCGTGAGAAAGGTCGTTTACGATCGGGGAATGGTGTGCTCGTGTCAGTAGTTACCCAGTTAGGGGTAACCCGGCCTTGTGTTGGCAGAGTTCCGGTTTGGTTCTCGGGGATGTCTTTCCAGAGGCATTCTCATGTGGCAATGGGAAGTTCCTTGGCCTGACCATTTGTTGGAAATCCAAAGAAACAATACGAGACTTGTACGGTTTTAGTTGTAGAACCTGCTTCCTCAGGAAGTAGCTATAGTAGGCATAATATAATGGTACCTATGCTGGCTAAGATTTATATTCTACTTTCGAAATCATTTTATACACTATGCACTAATAATAATATCAAAATTGATTTGATTTTAATGCATATCAAGCATGTTTGGCTATCATAAGGAGAAATCTTCTCCAAGTCTGCGTTTGCATTGTGTGTGTGGCAGGAGGTCTTATGGTAGTCTCATTTTTAAAAGCATTGCGAATTGAAATAAAAATATTCCTCTATTTTGATTTTAAAGATAAACAAACTGTTTTGAGTTCTCACACCAGTCACATGACTGACTTGGAGTTTATTGTTTTCCTTCCTAAACTCTGGGTGCCCACCAATTTCCACACGGGCAGTCAAGAGTTAGGTTTATCAGGATATTCTGGATATTCTGGAGTTGCTGGAGGCAAGATGGATGGCATGGCATATTACTTATATAGTATTTCTTTTTCCGTTGCACTGTTTGTTGTTGTTGTACACTCTGATGATATGATGTAATGAAATGTATGAAATGTAATAACTGATATAGTTCTTTGTTTAAAGATTATTCATTTATTATTATATGTTATTCCGCTGCGAATTGTGAGATTCCGATGTTGTTCTGTTGTGTTCTATTCTGTTTTCTTCTGTTTTTCTTTTTCCTCTATTCTCTTTTCCTTCTATTTTTAAAATTTTCTGTCTTCTTTTCCCTATCTAAATCTTCTACCTTTTTCTCTCGTCTTTTCTTCTTCTTTTCTTTTCCTAAACTTTTTAAAAAAAAACCCTCAGTGTTCGGTTTTCCGTCGTTCGATTCCTCGGCAGTCGATAAAGTGAGTGTCGATGTCGAATTTTCGGAAGACGAAGAATCGTGTCCTGACAATGTGGTATCAGAGCTTATGGTTAAGCGACAACCATGGTTCTGTTGGGTATTATTCATTAGAGATAGAGTCAGTAGTACTCTAGAATGAATTTGAGTGTAATAATAGCTATGAGAGCGTATTTGTTAGTGAATAAAAATTGTTTTATATTGTGTTGACTTATCGGTTGATTGTTTATAGATTCCAGTCGATGTAGTCTTGCTAACTATCGTAGATCGGAGTTTCTAAACTCTTAAACAAGATAAACTGACATAATATTGTTTTAAATTGGGTAAATGAAATAATTTTACCTTAATTATATTTTATATATAAAGAAATAATTTTTTTTAGAATTATTTAAGTGTATATAAGTTGATTGTTAAGTTGTTTGAATAATCTAAATTAAAGAATAATTGTATAGGGAAATAAATTATAAGAGTTGAATTATAATTAAAGTGATTTACAATTGTGAAATAAACTTATATATGAGAAGTGAAACTATGTGAATATATTTATGAATATGAGTTATAAATAAAAATGAATCTTGAATATGAATTGAATTAATGGATTAAATGATTAATCAATTAAATGTGAATAATTGATATGGAATAATGGATATAAGTGTTAATTCATTAAAATCTAATGTTATTAGAAAGTTGAATAATTGAATAAAAATCAATTAATTAAACCAATTGAAAGCAAAGAAGTTTGGTTGTAATTGATATACATTGGTTGTTATATGATTGTTAGTTGATTGATTGTAAATAAAATTCATTAAGTGTTAATGAAATTGATTTAATAAAATTTGAAAGCTATGTAATTGAATTCAAATTAGAAGTAAATAAATTTGAATAGAATTGAATTTGATTTGGAAGTGAACCAACTTGAATATAAATTAGTGAATATAAACTAATTGAAAATGAATGTTGATAAGATCCAATGTTAATGAATCGAATGTGATTAAATTTGAAAACCAATTCATTGTATATTAATGAGAATATGGATGATAGTTGGTTGATGGTTGAATATATATTGCTATTGAATGCATTGCTATGTTAGCATATATAGTTAGTATGTTGCTATATGTTGTATATTGATACTATTTCCATACATGCATGATTCTCATGTTGTTTGTTGAGTAATTAGTAGGTGCGGATCGCGTTTGCTTCGCATTTGGAGCTCGCTTTTGCGCTATATTAGCCGTATATGCTAGCTAATAAAATATAAGGTACATATCTCGGATTAAATATCGTACTTTTACACTTTTTTCCCTTCGGGATGCCTCATTACTTGATGAGATGTATATTTGTGATATATATACTGTCATTTTTTTTTCGGATCGAGCCGCGCAAAGGAGACTATGGCGAATTTTTCCGAAAATTTAAGGCTTTAGAAAATTTTTGAGAAAATTGGAAAATTTTGAAAACTTAAACTTTTATTTAGAATTGAAACTTAAACAATAGTAGTTGTTTTTGAAAAGATAACTAAGTATGATTCGAAAACTTAGTAAAGTATTATAAGAAGTTTAACTATGGATTTTGGAAAGTTAATAAATTCTATAACCTTTCTTACTTGTAATTTCGAGGACGAAATTCTTTTAAGGGGGGAAGATTGTAACGACCCAGAATTTTTATTAAATAAAATTTGAATATTTAATTAATTTTAAATGTTAATAAGTGAATTTATAAGTCAAATAAATTTTTATTTGAATTATTGAATTTAATTGAAGAATTTAAATCGATAATTTAATATGTTAAATTATGGAAATAATTGAAAATTGGGTTAAATATGATTGAAAATGATTTGTAAAATTTTATTATATCATATTGAAGTTAGAACGATATTTTAGAACTTTTAAAATCGAATTAAGAGTTGATTTGTGAAAATTGAATATTTTAATATTTAAATCGACTAGTGAAAATAGTCAATTTTTGAACAGTCTCAGAATTGAACGAAACCAGTTCCATTGGATCCGTAATAGTTAGTTATTACCGGATTTCAAATTTCGTGTCAATCGGAGCTATCGTTTGAGCGTGGCAACTCAAAACGCATCGATTTATTTTTAATTTAAATTTGACGAGTGAAAATAGCCATTTTTCAAAAAGTCTCGGATTTCGACGAAACTAGTTTCATCGGATCCGTAATGTGATATTATTGTAAGGTTTCAAATTTCAAGTCAATTGGATTTACCGTTTGTCCGGTACAAATTAAAACGCCTAGAAATCGATTTAAATCGGTTTAATTTAAATTGAACGTTTGTAGCCATAACTCGCACAGATGTCCGAATTAGCTTTCGAAACCTGTTCAATTGTGTCCGGAACGCGGGGTAAACCCTAGAAACGCTAGTTACGGCGCGTAAATCGGAGTTCGAAATTTCCGGGATGAATAGTGTTTGAGAATTCCTTATAAATAGCCCCCCCCCACACAATAAAAAAAAATATATAAACAAAACCCTAGCAAAACTGCAGCCGCCACCCCCCCTGAACGGCCAGAATTTGCCAAACTTCTTTCCTCTAGATCTTCCAATCCATCAGCAATTAGATGAAGCTTCCAACTAGAAAGTTGTAGAGCACAACACGAACTAGAGATCCAACGGTTATGATCGAATTTGGAGCGACGATGGAGGAGAAAAGGGGGCCGTTCTCTTCAGGCCTGCGCACGAAATTCGAGGCTCATCATGAGGCCGAGCTCCACATGCTTCAGGCCGAGTATAGCTTAGGTCATGAGCTTCGAGATGAAGGTGGTTTGATCGAATTTCGTTGAGTAATCGCGATGCAAATGCTAACCCTAGTTGAATGGTTATGGGTTTGGTGGTTGCGGCAAATAGCCTGTAGACGTGAGATAGAGGAGAAGAGAAAATGCACGGGCCTGATTTCTTGGCCTTGGAATGCACGGCTATGATCTAGCCTAGGTTTAAAATTTTATATTTAAGTTGTAATTAGTTATATAAAATCGTATACAAACTTCAAAAATCAATATCTTTTTCATACGATGTCGAAAAAATGCGAAACCAGTTGCGTTGGAATCGTATGGACGAGCACTACGTGATGGAGTTGGTTTGGAGTCGTTTGGAGTTAGTGAGAATTTTGGGTAAAATTAAACGTCCGTTTAATTTTATTCGAAATAAATCGCTAAAACGGAAAATGAAACCAAGGTGAGAATTTCTCACTCAATCGAATCAGTTTCGATTTTATTTTAAATAGTTAGATTTAAAATATTTGAATGCATGTTTGAATGATGATTGATATTTATTGATTGTTAAAATAGACATTATGCGCCGTTAGTAAGCGGATGTTATTTATTAAAAACATATACCGCGAATATTTCATAAACAGTGAAATTGGTATTATATATAATATCAATATATATATATTGGCATATGTATATATTGCAGTTGTTGATTTCCCGCATTTATTTGTTTAGCGGATGAGACCCTATTGCGCCGTTATTAAGCGGATAATATTTAATAAGAACATATACCGCGATAATTTCGTACTGGAGCGAAATTGGTATTGTGCTAATGTTTTTGGATGCAGGAAAACAGGTTGGAGGGATCCAACTGGATTCCTCAACAGTTTTTATTTGATTTCAGATATTTTGATATTTGATTGATTATCATATCGATATATGATATCGTTGTTGTCGTGATTGACTATTTGGTATGTAGCATCATTGGACCCAGATTTTGGGATTTTAAAATGATTTTTAAAGTGATTTTTGAAAATATAAAATATTTTTGGAATTGATCCATTTTAAATAAATAAACATTATAATTTTTAATGTTATAAAAATTATGATTTTTGAGAAATATAGTTAAAAACTGATTTTTGAGAATATGATGCTATTGAGTTTATAAAATAGTTTAATCGAGATATTTTAGAATTTTTGTGAAAAGTTTAAATATAGGATTTATAAAATTTAATTATTTTATGAATCAAAATGGTGAAATAATAAAGGAGATTAAAGAAGTTTTAAAAGAATAATATAAATTGAATTATATTTAGAGATTTATAAATGGATATTTATAAATTGAAAGGTTGACATTATAAAACGAGTTTTTATAAGTGTTTGAATGTAGTGGAAATGAATTTCATAAATGAATGAAATTTATGGAATTATAAACTGTGAAGTTATAAAAGAAATTTATAAATAGTAAGATTTATAAATTTGGTGAAATTATTTGAAGAATAGATTGGTTAAATAAATGGATCTTATAAGTTATAAGATTTATAAATGGGAAAGTCTTTAAAAAGAACGATTTTGTAAAATAATCGTTTTATAAGTAATTAACTTATAATATGAACTTTTAGTTTATAATTGAGTTATAAACTGGAATAGGTTAATAAAAGAATTTATAAAAAGGAAGTTTTTATAAATAAATAGAAATGGAAATTTATAAATGTTGTTTTATAAATTTGCAAACAACTTATTTTGATAAGTTAATTGTTATAACCTAGAAATAGAGTTATATTCACGTTTTTAGACAGTGAATAATCCTTTGAAATAAAATGAATAAAAGGATGAAATTTGTTAACAAAGTATATTCACGTTTTTGAATAGTGAATAATCCTTTAAAAATAAATTGAATAGAAAGGATGAAAATTGTTAACGTAGTATATTCACGTTTTTGAATAGTGAATAATATGTTAAAGAAATTGTTTTGAATGTGATATTTAAAATAGAATTAAAACGATCTAACGAAGTTTTAATTGTGTTGAGATTCGAAACCATAGATTTCAACATTTATTGTTGAAATAGACGTTTTCGAGAAATAGAAGGAGATGATGGACTATAACACTGTGGTTATGGTAAATGATTTCCGAAAGGAAAGGTTTTGTATAGTATTGGGATTTATATATCTATTTTAATTTCGAATCCCTATACTAGTGATTTTGGGTTGTCGTAACGATGTTTTACGCAACATTCGTTTTGACCCAAATAAATATGTTTAAGTGAATGATTTCCTCAATAGAATGAAATATATACTTAATTCGATTTAAGTATATTGAATATTTTCCAAGTGTAGAAAATAAATAAAATTTGTGAATTACTTATGAATGTATAAGTATGGAAATGTTTTCCAATATAAAGTGAATACTTTGAGAATTTATCCTTTTGAAGATAAATTGAAATGAATAATTGAAAACGTATATCAATAGATATTGTGAAATATAAATTCACTATTGAATTTATAAAGGAAAGGAGAATTTGTTTAAAAGTAAATGTTGATTTATTTTTGAAGTGTGAAATAATATATCTAGTGAAGATATTTTGGAAAATAAATAATTTGGAAAATTATTTGGAAACTGGTGATGTGTGCATATCCAGTGATAGTTCAATAACCGACTATCAATATTTCCCTTTGAATGGGTAATTGATGTGATTTGTTTGAATGTGAATGCTACACTTATTTTTGAATAAGCGCTCACTATTCGGGTTAACCGGGAAAGGACCATGGGGTCGTATAACCCATTCCGAATATGTGATACGTCGTTGTGAATTGCATTGAAGATCGGTGTTGAAGACCCGGTATTTGCGAGAGCGATAGGATGACCTGTCGATTTACTCTGCACCGAGTAGCTACGGTATAGAGTTCTCCATATGTGATGGTGAATCCGATCAGGATTGTGAATATCCGGATTGCAAGGACTTCTTTGTAAGTGCCTTCGGTTTTGTTCGAGCCCGGAACAGACTTGTATGGATTGTGTGTCTGACATTACAAGTTGAGATATAAAGCAGATTTCTTTCAAATATATTTCTGTTGGTGGCGAAGAATTTATTCTTTAGCTTA
Source organism: Allium cepa (assembly GCA_030765085.1). NCBI lineage: Eukaryota > Viridiplantae > Streptophyta > Magnoliopsida > Asparagales > Amaryllidaceae > Allium > Allium cepa. The sequence continues at coordinate 80,897,976 of CM060946.1, forward strand.
ACACCCTTCTCTGAGACGTACGAGCTCAGAGGTTATATAGTTGAAGTTATCAGCGATATATTCCCAATTTGGTAATGTGACATGCTGAGTGTTGCTGTAAATGATCATTGTGTTGATTATTGTGATAGGATCGTTTATTTGATCGTCTATCTTAGTGATCATTGTGTTGATCATTTGTTGACCCAAAGCATGGCTTTTGTATAAAGTATGTTTTTGTGGACGTGACTTCGTCGAACCTCACACCCCGGGAATGGTCAAAACAGGAAAGATGCGGCAAGGTTATGAGGGGTAGCACCCTTTAGGGTATGTACTTTTCCTTCTGGATAGAGGTGGTATCATGGTATGGAGCCCAGATATTTAACCTATGTGGTTACTACGAATTTATTACTTTGTGGTTGTTGGTTTTCGGGATCCCGTGAGAAAGGTCGTTTACGATCGGGGAATGGCGTGCTCGTGTCAGTAGTTACCCAGTTAGGGGTAACCCGACCTTGTGTTGGCAGAGTTCCGGTTTGGTTCTCGGGGATGTCTTTCCAGAGGCATTCTCATGTGGCAATGGGAAGTTCCTTGGCCTGACCATTTGTTGGAAATCCAAAGAAACAATACGAGACTTGTACGGTTTTAGTTGTAGAACCTGCTTCCTCAGGAAGTAGCTATAGTAGGCATAATATAATGGTACCTATGCTGGCTAAGATTTATATTCTACTTTCGAAATCATTTTATACACTATGCACTAATAATAATATCAAAATTGATTTGATTTTAATGCGTATCAAGCATGTTTGGCTATCATAAGGAGAAATCTTCTCCAAGTCTGCGTTTGCATTGTGTGTGTGGCAGGAGGTCTTATGGTAGTCTCATTTTTAAAAGCATTGCGAATTGAAATAAAAATATTCCTCTATTTTGATTTTAAAGATAAAAAAACTGTTTTGAGTTCTCACACCAGTCACATGACTGACTTGGAGTTTATTGTTTTCCTTCCTAAACCCTGGGTGCCCACCAATTTCCACACGGGCAGTCAAGAGTTAGGTTTATCAGGATATTCTGGATATTCTGGAGTTGCTGGAGGCAAGATGGATGGCATGGCATATTACTTATATAGTATTTCTTTTTCCGTTGCACTGTTTGTTGTTGTTGTACACTCTGATGATATGATGTAATGAAATGTATGAAATGTAATAACTGATATAGTTCTTTGTTTAAAGATTATTCATTTATTATTATATGTTGTTCCGCGGCGAATTGTGAGATTCCGATGTTGTTCTGTTGTGTTCTGTTCTGTTTTTCTTTTTCCTCTATTCTCTTTTCCTTCTATTTTTAAAATTTTCTGTCTTCTTTTCCCTATCTAAATCTTCTACCTTTTTCTCTCTTCTTTTCTTCTTCTTTTCTTTTCCTAAACTTTTTTTAAAAAAAACCCTCAGTGTTCGGTTTTCCGTCGTTCGATTCCTCGGCAGTCGATAAAGTGAGTGTCGATGTCGAATTTTCGGAAGACGAAGAATCGTGTCCTGACAGAAATCGATCCTACAAGTGGTATCAGAGCTAGGATCAAAAGCCGTTTTTGTTTTAAAAATTTGAATTTTTACAAAAACTAATTTTTGTTTTAAAAATTTGAATTTTTTAAAATGGCTTCTTTTAATAATGCTTTTGCAGAAGGTCAATCCATAGTTAGACCACCAATGTTCAATGGTGAATATGCTTACTGGAAAAATAGAATGCAAATTTTTCTGAAAACCATTGACGCTTGGAATATTGTTGAGACAGGTTATAGAATACCAACTATAACTGTAGATAATCAGGAAATAGAGAAACCAAAAGATCAATGGACAGATCTAGAAAATAGATTACAAAATGCTAATGCTAGAGCTATGAATTCTATTATCTGTTCATTGGATCAATTTGAATTTAATCGTGTCTCACATTGTCTAACTGCATAGGAAATATGGCACACACTAGAAGTGACTCACGTAGGAACATCTCAAGTCAAAGAATCTCGCCTTGCCATGCTAAGCAGCGAATATGAGAACTTCACAATGGCGAAGGAAGAAAATGTCAAAGAGATGCATGGACGACTTTCCAATATCGTTTACAAATCAAAAGCTCTTGGAAAATCATACACAGAGTTGGAGATAGTCCGAAAAATCCTTAGAGTCCTTCCACGAAAATTTGAATCAAAAGTGACTGCCATTCAAGAATCAAAAGATTTGAAACAAATGAAAGTCGAAGAACTCATCGGAAATCTCACCACTTATGAGCTAGAAATGAAATTCAAGGAAGAGCGTGAATGAGGAGATACTCGAAAGAAATCAATAGCGCTCAAAGGAACAACCGAAAGTGATGACGATGACGATGACGATGGTGCAGAAGAACTAGAGCTGTTAATCAGGAAATTCAAAAAATGGAATCAGAAACATGGAAATTCAGCTCGAATTCAAAAAGCAAAAAGCAGAATAGCCAAACCACTAGACTACTCAGAAGAACAAAAGGTTATTTGTTATAATTACAACAAACCCGGCCATATCAAGCCCAATTGTCCACAAATTAAATTCAGCCATGGAAAGAAATAGAAAAAGAAAAGTTTTGCAGCCACTTGGGATGAAATAGACGAGAATGATCAAAGCACTGGCAGTGAAAGCGAAAAGGCAGAATTGTGTCTTCGAGGTGATACAACTGACAGTGACGATGACAAGCCAAGTGAGGTATCAAAACTTACTCATTCTGAGTTGCTTATATATTTTCATGAAGTAAACGGTTGTTTTGAACGACTTAGGGAAAAATACGCCAAACTTGAATCTCAAAAGGATACTTTGATAGAATGTAATAAACAACTTGATCAATTAGTTAAAACCTATCAAAGTAGGATCCCTAAGTGTGATAAGTGTCCAACATTTGATGAAGAAATTAAAAAATCAGAAATTAAAATGAAATCGCTTGAAAATGAAATTCTGATTTTAAAAGAGAATGAAAATACTAGAAGAGAGAATTCTATTAAAAAGTGCACACAATTATTAAACGAAAATGAGTCTCTCAAAACACAAGTCCAACAATTGTCTACTACTTTAGATAAATTTTCCAAAGGTGAAAAATCATTGAATATGCTATTAGGAAAGCAAACTGTTAATACGGTTAGACAAGGACTTGGATATAATAGTTCGAAAATTGTTGAAAACAAGATTAATCAAGAAAATTCAATGTGCACGATTTGTAGAAAATATGGACACAATCACAATAATTGTTGGTATAGACCCAAACATGAGAAAACTATACCGATTTGGGTTCCAAAAGGCACAAACATAAAATCTCTCAAAGTAAAACAAATTTGGGTGCCGAAGGGAACAATTATAAATAGTTTTGGGTCTTTACAAAATTGTTTTTCAAAATTTTCTGCCACTAACAACCATGGACCTATAAAAACAAATAGGTCACATAAATCTTTCAACGTGTAGGTGTGGTGGCAGGCTAAGGAACAACAATAGTGTTTTCTGGAATTTTGGCTGTTCCAGAAACACAACGGACGACGAAGCAAAGTTCCTTAGCCTAGTATAAAGGTGACAGAATCACAATGGACAACGACGAAAAATATCGTAAAGGTAAAAACAGGTAAAAGTATATTTATTTGAACGATATATTAAATGTGATAATCTGCACCATATTCTGAATTCAAATCAGCCAATATTGAGATGATGAAAAGATGGTGATTTTGACTTTGACTTATTCAACATAGTTGGCCAATTATATTCTTATGCCAAAAACACTATAATAATCTCTAGATTCTTTGAATTACTTCATATATATCAGTTTGAATTAAAAATAGTGTTTTGTTGGATAATACAATTGGTTATAATACGGCTAACTCTATATTCATGGTTTTTGATTATTTACGCGGCTTCAATTCAAATTCAAAAGAATGTCATTTAAATTGTTGCTAAAATTGAGTTTGAAATTTTTGGTGCATACTTCATGGTTTGGTCAATCAAATTCAATTAATGATGATTTTGAGTGAAAGAGAAATTCAGATGCAGATTACACTGGTAATCTAGTTGATAGAAAAATTACTAGTTGAACGTGATTTTTGAGACATTTAGTAACTGCATCGTTTTTCAAAGAAAATATCTGCATATTCTTCATTTCAAATAATTTTCAAATAGCAGAAAATTTTCTTTTAAAAACCCCCTGGAGAAAATCATTTTTGACCATAGTTTCAAATTAGTCATTTTTGAAAAATTAATTTCATAATTATTTTTGAATTTGATTTTAAATGACTATTTTGACTAATCTGACTCCCTAATGTTTATCGAAAAGAAAAATAGTGATTGAAAAACTAATGAGTGTTAATATTGATCAAATACTATGGCTCGAGACGGTATAATTAATAAATTTCTTTAGAAATTTAAATAAGAGTTATAAAACTTTTTGTTGGTAAAAATTCCATGACCATCTCTATATCTATCATATTTCTAACAACAATCACTCATCAAAATTCTATATAGTTTGTCAATATGTGGTACTTTAAACAGGAATCGTTCGTTTTTCATTTTCACATTTTTTTATAAAAAATAATAATAATAATAAAATAAATAAATAAATAAATAAATACCAAAGTATTCACTCTCATTTAAAAGTCCTCACGGTTATGCATGGGTGAATTACTTGGAATTTGTTATGTGCTTCCATGCTCATTTAAAAGTCCTCGCGGTTATGCATGTATGGAACGCATATCAAAAGTTGATTTTTTTTAAAATAAACAAGTTGATTCTAATCCCATTTAAAAGTCCTCACGATTATGCGTAGTTAGAAGATACTTGAATTCATTTTTTTAAAAAATAAAAATGGAATACTACTAATCTCATTTAAAAGTCCTAACGGTTATGCATGGTTAGTAGATATTCAAATTCCTGATATAAATATTCCACAAATAGACACAACTGTATGGTTTTATATGATGACATCATTTCCATCATTCTAAAAGTGGAATATGCGCCTAACAAAATATTTATGATTTTTGTTTGATTTTTTATTGAAATTTAATATTTATATTCAATTGAGTTTTAATGTTGAATTAATATTGATCACTTTATCTCTATTTTCTCTAATACTATTATTCTTTTGCTGATAACAAAAGGGGGAGAGAAAAGTTAAGATTTTGTCAAATAAAATCAAGCAAATGTCAAATAATTTTCCATTTGCATCTAGACTCATTTGCATATTTCTATTTGTATGCATATATGTAGGGGGAGTATTGTGTAGAGAGGAAGCATTTAAATAGGGGGAGCAATTAGGATATATCTATGATCAAATACATTTAACATATTCAAAATCTTAAATATATGTTTGTTATCATCAAAAGGGGGAGATTGTTGAATATGCACTTATATAATTTTTGTTTGATGATAATAAACATATATACATTCGTTTAAATGTATTTGTTAATGTACTATTTTATTTTTCACAGATTAAATAAATATTTGCTGAATAAAATAAATAACACGGAATTTGAATTCAAACGAATATTTTATTCAAACAAATATTTATTACAATTTTGAATAGTACAAATTCAGGCTCTCACTATAAATATACATTTTCTATTACAATACATTTCTGATTACATCACAATTCATTTTTACATTTTCACCTCACTACATATCACTCACACTCGTATTTTTATCTTCAACCTCATTCCAGTTTGAATCCAGCATCTGAGCAATCTGCAAAAATATTCACTAACCCAGTAAAATTGAAAAAGAAATATTTTTGCAATATAAAATAAAATATGGTTTTTGAAAATATTATTTGCCTCAGTTATTTGGGTTGTTCGTCATAATTTAAATTTGAATTCATCATACACGAACAACTTGTGACATACACAGTGTATCACTGTATATTCCACAAGGCCGTGCACACCGATATACACTTGATAATGCTACAGGGACAGGTGAGCACAGGTCAAACCCAAATGAAAAACCGGGTTCAACTCACGTGCAATAACATACAAGTCGATGCAAACATACATGAACAAGCAGTGCACCAATGAACCATCAAAGAGTGCAACACAGTGAAACCAAGTGCACGACTAAACTGACGATGAATACAACATGAAGAACTGCAGCTCAAGGAGATAGGGTCGACCAAAAATCCAAATGCACAAATGAACAGCTAAGGATAAGAGGTCAATACAACATAAAGAGTGCAACAGGTTATACTACAGAAATGAACACAGTAGGCATGTATAAACTGTAGTGAATGCAGATAGTAAACCAGAGATCAGACAAGACCGAACGAGCAAGCTAACCGGCAAATGAACACCAACAAGGCAACAGTGACTCAGATGTACAAGTCCAAATACAACAATATGCAGAAGCAAGATCAACACAGGGGTGATGCAGTGCAACATCTTCAACATCAAGGGTGAACAAGCACATGAATTCACAAATGAATTTCAAGTTGAACAAATCAAGCCCAAATATAGATGGAGCTACAGGAATGTACCAAGCTAACTACAATGAAGTAATGCAATGCTCAAAAGACATAGTACACAAGCCTGCAACTTCAATCCAAACCAAACACAATACAACTGAAGTGCAAAAGGTCTCAAATTCAAGTACCAATGAAACCAACATAAATGTTCACTGACTCGAAAAATGAGTCAGAGTACAATACAAACTCAACAAGCATACGAACAGCATGAACAAGACATGTACTCATGGGAAGTTACTCAAAACAGAGAGCACAAATGAAGACTACAGGTCTCAATATCAATGCAATGCAACTACACCATACATACAACAAAAAAACATTCGAATGCATCAACTAATAAGTCAAGGAGCAGTTTCAAAGTGTAGTGGGAAATCGAAAATTATCAGTTGAAGCCATGGTTCAGTAGCAATTCAAATATTGCCAGTAAGTCAATGATGAATCAATCGATCAAAATGACAGTGAAGCAAGTTTGAATAAAGTTACAAAGAAATTCAACAAACAAGTCATAGCCAGTAGCCAGAGTATCAAATTATACAAAATTTATCAAGTCAGAGAAAATCACGGAGCCATAGTCAATTATCACAAATTCAAAGCCGAAGATTTTAAACCAAGTCAACCGAGCAATATCAAGAATATTCACATATGAATTAGTCAGAATCAATCTCAAACATTCAAGCATCATCGATTGGCCGAGGTAAATTATTTGACGAATTCAATCAAATTTATACGAACGCAAATATAGGAATTCGACCTATATAAAAACCCACGAATCATCATCGGCAAGGTATCGAGTTCAAGAATATTAACTTAGAGCAATAAAGCAAAAATCACATACCAATTTGCAGTCGAACTCGATCAAATAAGAAGTCGTGTTCAAATCGAAGATACGGTCGATTGCCGAAGCAAATCAGAGGAACAGCGATTGCAATCAACCAACAAATCAGTCGACTTCTCCAATAACCCTAAATTGGATCGCACGAACGAAAGCCCTAATCTGGATTGAAGGACAAAGCCGCCGCTATCTCAAAACAACGAACGGAGCAAATAAAAAGGAACGGGTTGAAGAAGTGAATAGGGGCCGGCCTTGTTTTATTATAAGGCTTTAGTTTATTTTTAAATAGGGTTTTATTTTACTTAAATTGTTTTTAATTATATTTTCTTTTTAGTCGTTTTAATTTTCTAGTCGTGTGACTAGGGGACAAACTACGGTGCGTAGTTTGGGAATTCGCAACTCGGTGGTTGAATTGTGGCAAGGTTTTGAGCATAGAGTTAGATTAGTCAATAGCGGGTATAGCGAGTTTACGTGTGTAAGCGAGGGACTATCTAATTTCTAGTAGAAACCTTGGGGGCAGCACGTAGGCAGGGTTTTGCTGAAGCTGGGTAAATTCTGTGTTGTTCTGTTTTATTCTGTCATTTATATTCTACGAAATCTGTGCTGCTATTCTGTGATCTGAATTGAAATTAATTTATAAGCTTCCGCGATTAATTTTAATAATTTACACTATCACCCTATTCACCCCCCCTCTAGGGTGAAATCGATCCTATAATTTTTCTGTTACCTCTGCTTCTACTCCTGTGGTCAAACTATCCCGATCTATTTGAGGAAGTCACTTCTTTACCTCCTTAGCGGGAAGTTGACTTTCATATTGGTCTTATTCCTTGAGCTTGACCTGTAGTTCTTCCTCCCAGAAGGATGGCACCCTGTGAGAAGGTTGAGTTAAGGAAGCAAATTGAGGACTTGTTCTCCAAAGATCTGATCAGACCTAGACATTCAGAATGGGGAGCAGCGGTGGTTTTTGTCACTAAGTCCGATGGTTCTTTGAGCATGCGTGTTGATTATAGGGAGCTGGACAAGCTCACTATGAGGAACAGTTATCCTATGCCTCGCATCAATGATATGTTCGATCGGCTCCATGGAGCTACAGTTTTCTCTCAGCTTGATCTTGCCACAGGTGTTCACCAGCTCAAGACTGCTGAGGAAAGTATCCCCAAGACTGCTTTCCGTATTGAGAAGGTATTCTATGGATGGTTAGTTATGCCTTTTGGTTTGACTAACACTCCTGTTTTCTTTATTGATTTTAGCTTTGTTCTGGGAACTTTTAGGAGTCATCGGTGGAAAGATAAATTCCCGAAATGCCAATTCTGGAAGGATGAAGTCCGATTCCTAGGGCATATTGTTTCTTGTAATGGAGTTCCTGTTGATCCAGTTGAAATCGCTGCGATCAATGTAAGTCTTCTTCTCTTCTCTCTTTGTGCATAGATTGACCAAGTCAGCTCATTTCATTCCGATCAAGTCTACCTGTTATACTTCTTGTCTGGCGGAGATCTATATGAGGGAGATTCTTCGTCCTCATAGAGATTCCAGTCAGCTATGGAGAGCATTTTAGGAATCTTTAGGTACTCACCTGAATCTGAGCACTGCTTACCATCCGCAGACCGACGGTCAAACGGAAAGAGAGAATCAGATTCTCGAGGATCTTCTTCATGCTGGTGTTCTTGATTATGCAGGATCTTGGGATGATCATCTCCATCTTGATGAATTCACCTATAACAACAGTTATCAGGTGTAATTTCCATCTTCTATTTTAACCCTGTCTTAATCCTTTATCTATCTCATTTTATCTTTGAATTCTTTTGATTAGAATCCCCCAAAATTTGAAATTCTATCCTTATTTTAGAAACCCATTCTAGAATCATCGAGTGAGGGAGTGTATTTGTATTAACATTAAAATGTTTTATATATTGTGTTGTTTGAGTTGTTGATGTTGATTTGGATTTTCGATCGGTTCGTCTGATCAGCGATATCGATAGGATTTCCAAAACACTTAACAGAACAAACTAACACAATATTATTTTCAAATTGGGTAAATGAATTAATTTTACATTATTTGCATGTATAATGCTTTATAGATTTATATTAACTATTGAAAATTTATTTTGATCGGGTGTGAATAAGTTTGATTTGAAATTTATTAAATTCGAGTTTTTAAAGGAATTTATCAAGTCTAAATAAATTGTAGGAATATTCGGTTACTTGAAGTTTAAAAGTTTTATTTGAATAATATTGGATTTATTAAGTAAATATTTCAGAACTAAATAATAGTAAATTGAATTTGATATATATGGAATTATCAAAAATTTAGTTTTGGCATTGTGGAAAATGAAAAATGAATTGAGTTGAAATTTATTAGTTAACTGAATTGGTTATTGAAATAATAATAGTTGATTTCATTTATTGTTTTGAAAATCAATGACTATTGACACAGGATACGAATAAATAAAATTATAAAGCATGGTTTATAAACCGATTTGGAATTTAAATGAATTCAAGTTACGGATTTGAGAATTAAATTCCGGTGATCCCAAACTTTGGTTTTAATGTTTAAATGTATATCATTTAGAGGTATGTTGAATATAAATTTTAAATGATTAAATCTATGCTCTTCTCTTATGTCGCTGGAAAATAATTTCGGAGATGGCGGCCGCATCATCGACATTCATTTTCGAGTTTCAAAGAAGAGAGACCGATTCATAGCTTTACTACACTTTTGTTTGATTTAAATTTGTTTGATTTAATATATAAAAATAGAAAGAAATTTTGATTTAAATTTCTTATGTATGGCTTGATTTAATATATAATTATATGATTTTAGATTGGATTTGATCTGATATATAGTGTGTGTAATATATATAATTATCTCTTAATTGTTTGAGATAAACCAGAGATTTAACTTCTAAAATTTATGATTCAGGGATGATTTCAATTATAAACTGTAATTGAACTTGAAATAATTGAATTGAAAATTTTATTATATAATACTAAATTTCATTCCAATATAAATTACCTAATTATTCAGAAGTTAGGTATGTGATTGGGTTATATACAATATAAAATAGTGTTAAAGGAATTTATAAGTTAACTTGAGTAGTTATGATAAGAGTAAATATACTTAATTTAGGCGATAAGATATTAAGTGGAATAAATTTAACAATAATTTGATAAAGTGGAAGATGAGGGAAGCTTGTTCCTAGGTGTTGGCCCTTTCTGTATCTCAGAGAGGATTGATTCTTTAGCTTATCGCAGGATTTGCCTAAGAAGTTTTCTGGAGTGCATAATGTATTCCATGTTTCGCATCTTCGTCCATATCTGCATGATCCGTCTTGATTGTCCAGCCTTCTGCTCTCGGGAGTTTGGATATTGAGCCTAATATTACTATCGAGAGGAAACCACTTCGTATTATCGATAGAGGTACGAAGCAGCTTAGAAGGAAATCGGTCAACCTGGTCAAAGTGCAGTGAGTACGGATGATCGGGATTTTACCTGGGAGACGAAGAAGAGCATTCGTGCTTCGAATCCGGAATTGTTTGTTTCAGGTACTATTTGCTTTTCTACCTTATCTTTCCTTGTTTTCGTGTCTCGTTCCTTTTCAAGAACGAAAAGTTTTGAGTGGGGGAGAGTGTAATAACCCATATTTTTTAATAATCATTTTAATTCAAATTTATTTGAGACTTTGATTTTTAATGATTAAAAATTGAAATTATGGAATTTTCCAATGTAATTTTGGATTTTGTTTATAATTTATTTTCCAAATAGAATAAAATAATGATTTTCTGAAAATTTTATATTTTGGTCAACTGTGGTCAAACTTTGATTTTCAGTTGAAATTTTTAAATTTGAGTTTTTAAATTCTAACCTTTTTTTTGAAACTGTATTTGATTCTGATATTGGTTCTGCTTTTCGTTTCGTCAAATTTTGTTTTATACTTTTAAAATTTGATAAATTTCGGCGTTTTACACGCATTATTTTCAGTATTTTATTTATTATTTTATATTTCTATTCTCCACTTTTCTATGTCAATTTATATTTTATTTTGGTTTGGACTTTGATTTTTATTTTTATTTTCTATTTTGTTTGGACTTGGAAATTCAAAGGACCGAAGTTTCTTTTCTTTAAAATTCAAGTGGTGCCTTTACATTTGCCTAGCCGTTCATTTCCACATTTTTAGCTGTTCAAGACTCCTCACTTCTCATTCTCATTTCACATACAAAATATTCTCTTCTCATTTCCATCTCCTGAATAAAAATTTACAAGTTTTATTTTCTTCATCTCCTTCTTTCTTTTCCTTTCCTTCCTCTTCTATTCGCAAACATAGCTCGACCATGATCTCCTCGCTGACCTCATCCCCTCCACCACTACCCCTTGTACGGCCAGCACCACCTCATCATCTCTACTGACCATGGTCATGACCCCTTGTCCAGAGCACCACCACAAATCATCACCATCCTATGCTTGAAACCCTAGCCAAGTACTAATGATCATCCCTTCCTCCTCCTTTAGCCTTGGCCACCACCTATCCCCTCACCATCTCCTCCATTCATGCCTAGCCGTGACTAGATAATGGTGACCACATCTAACCTGACCATGCAAACAACCCAGGCCGAGCCCTTTGCACCATGGTCGTGCCATAGGAGCCATAGGCCGAACCCAATGTCAACTTCTCATGCCTTTTGCCCTACTACCCCTTCACATTCTAACCCCTAGCCGTGCATATTGCTTACCTTGGTCGATCCTATATGCTTCTAGACCATCATGGATGAGCCATGTTTTGGATGATGGCCGAGCACAAGTGGTGTGACCAAGCCCAAACCTATGTAAGCGAGCCTACTTGAAGGGTTAGGCCAATCTTGTTTCATTTTGATTCATATTTTGCATTGTTTTGATTCATAATATTTTGTATAAATATAATTGCTTATATACATTTATATTTGTCTATTTACATGACTTGAATCTTGGCTCTCCATCCATTCGAATCTAATTCGTGGTTTATCGTGCTTTTCAAAGTTTGTTCGTGTGTCTTGAATTATTATCTCCAGCTTTAGAAGGTGAGTTATTCACTCTCGACATTCGTACTTATATAATTGTGAAACAATGGCATGTGAATTATAGTTGATTATATGATAGTAATTTATATATGCCTATGATAAGATATTCATGATGTTATAACCTGATATTTATTTGTTACATCACCTAATATGATATGCCATATTACACTGTTTATTCATTTACTGCTTCTCACACTGCAAGTTCTCTGTTAGAATAGAATCACTATGGTTTGAAATGATACATACCCGAATAGATTTTAGAATAGGGAAAAATCTTTATAAGATGAAGTGATATGCTCAAGCGATTTTTATTTTATTTTATTTGACTTGGGATTGCGGGTTTGAAATGATAGAACTCAATTTTTATTTTAAATTACGGATTGAAATGATACATATCCATATCACTTGACCTAGGTTAAAAAATTATATACGGATCCGTGATTAATTTTAAATATTTTCTGAAAAGTATTAAGTATTTTGAAATTTAAAATATGAAATTTTAACTTAAATAGGGTTTAAATGATTTAAATAAATGTTATAGTAATTTTTCTATAAGTTAAAAATGTATAAGTAAATAAATGGTTTAAAATGTAATTCAAATATGACTTAAATTGATAATTGAAATTTATTTTTCAAATGGAAATTTTAAGCTCAACTTAGTAATAAGAATAATTTATTTATGAAATGGGCATTTTAAAATTAAAGTATTACGTTATTTGTTAAGATAAGAAGTTAAGTAAATAATGTACCTTTGACTTAATAAATGAATTATAGTTTAACTTGGATATTTTATTTGTAAAATTTTATTTTATTTAATCTTATGTTAAATGATATCCAGATAAATAACATGAGATATGTTTTATAAGTTAGAAATGGTGAAAACTGAAATTTATAATGTTTTTGAAATGTTATAATAAAACTTAGTTCTGTACTGGCAGCGTTCCAAATTGCTGTGGTTTTAAGGTTGCGTTTTCTAAGTGCTACCGTTTCGAAAAATATATTGTTTTTCTAAAATACCATTGTATATACAGTAATGTTTGCTGAATGCTGTTGTTGTTGAATTTGAACTGTTTTTGAAATACTAATATATCTACTGTAACATTTGATAAGTGCTGCTGTTTCTGAAATTGAGATGGTTTTGAAATACTAATATATCTACTGTAACATATTATAAGTGCTGCTGTTTCTGAAATTGAATTGTTTTTTAAATACTAATATATCTACTGTAACACTTTATAAGTGCTGCTTTCTGAAAAATACAATGTTTTGAAATTGTTGTAATTGAACGAATGAACTTAGAAAATGCTACAATTATGGAAATTGAATATTTGATTTAAAAGGATAACGACTTCAAATTTAAATGGTTTAAATGAATTATTTTGATTAGGAATATAAACCATATTGAAATTTATAACCACGGGTAATAACAACGTTTGGTTGTTAAAGAGGCCGGGATCGGAAGTTGTCGTACTCTCTGCCAACTTCGAAAACCACTTTAACAACCGTGTACGCGGTGGAGATTCCAGAATGAAGTAGGATGGTGGCGACGTTCTATTGAGGTATGTACGTAGACCCGACTCTCATTAGTTGGCATAAGGCGGCTAAAACAGGAGCAATCGACGGGCTAATGAGGTCGCTCCTCTTATCGGACACACTTCTTCATATGTCATTCTATTACTTTGTGATTGATTGGTGCGCACCTTAGATTTTTGGGAGTGTGGCTCGAGGTGGGCGGTAGTAGCTTCTATGCGGTACCATTGGTCTGGAAGTGCAATTGTTATATCTACTCTGGCATCGCCTAGTACTGTCGTATCACCTACCCTAGCACGCCTTATATGATTTTGTTTTGTATCATACATATGGAGTGCCCTCTGACGACGCCCAGTACGGGGGAGATTACCGTACTGTATAGACTATGGGAATATATAAAATGTATTAAGGTGGAAAATGTAAAGCCTTAACGCTACTTTCAATTATATTATACTTTACTTTATACATTATTATAATAGCGTATATTATTACATAGTAAATAGTTTAACGAATCTTTAAAGGATGGGCGGTCCCAAGCATCCTTTAAGTTACTTGTGCATTTTAGTACAGTTCACTTGAGTTGGTTTACATTGTATAAGTATGTATGTCATGACTCGAGTGTTTTGTGTTTTGCTTTATGCTCGGGTTAGCCTGAGTATCAACTTTAGATTTCACCTTCTAGAGCTAAAGAATTGTTGAAGACTATCTATCTTGTTGTTATCTATTTACATTCAGTATTTCTATTCAGCTTATGTACTAGTGGACATTTATGTATCGGGATTTCTATTGTATTTACTTTTCAGACTTTGGATTTTGTGCTTGTTTTGAAACTGTGTTGAGAATGTGTTGTAGTAGCTTTATGAACTACTATGGTTATTTTTATTTCCGTTGCGAGTTATTCTGATTTTTTCTGTGTCCGTGATTCTATGATTGGTTTTATTTGCTCCAAATTATATTACAATCTACTGTTTTGAATTATTCAATTCCGACATGTGTTGTTTTATTGTCGATTTGAATGGTCCAAAATAGTGGGTCGTTACATCAACACTCTTACTTGGACCGATCAACTACTAGCGATCGAATGGTGGTAAAGGTGGCAGCTAGATTGAACCTTGGCCAATGGCACAGATTTAATTATTTTAAATCTAACGAATATGATTGATTCGAGCACTTATAAATATAAGCCCAACCCTTCACTTCTCTTCTCATATTTTCTGATGAAAACAAAGAAACGCTGAAATTTCCTTTCCTCGCTATTTCTATTAATTATGAAATATTATACATTATTAATCGGAGAAGGGTAGAAAATAAAAGAAAGGAAGACAAGGAGACACTGCAGGAAAAGGTAAATCTTATAATTATAAATTTAGATTTCCCCTTTTCCCAAAAATCTTATCAGATCTGTAATTCTAATATTATGCCCTGATGGATCGGCAGCAAAGACTTGGGTTATGCCCTAATGAATTTCACTTCTTACTAGTGTAGAATCTATACAGGATACACATAGACCTCAAAGTTTGATTAGTTAGTTGTTTGGTTATCGGTTTTGACTAGTTAACCCCTAGATGAGTCTTCATGGTACATTAGTAATACGACAAATAAACTGCAAAGTCGTATCAAGGGGTCGACAGTCACTAAAGCTAGAGCCGATTGAAAACCGATTACATTACGGAGGGCCAGCATCAGGGTTGAGATATTAATTGGTCGTTGGGTTTGCCTCATCTCAATTTAAGAAGTATTAAATAGCTGGGATTCTCTTTTGCGTAGTACATCATTTATATATATATATACATACATACATACATATATATATATATATATGTTTGTATGTATGTATGTATAGTTATAGTTATAATTGTACCTCGGAGAAGGTTGGACATATCATACACGCACATAGGATTGAATGGATTAGTCGTAAATAGTTGACATAACACTTAAATGTAAATCAATCGACATAAATTAATGTTATGGGCATTGCATTCGTGGCAATTTTACGAGCAACTTCAATATTTGGAATTTTATGGTTGGAGCTCAAACGAAAAATTATTAGCGTTTGAAGTTTTTGGAGCGGAAATAATTTAAAATGGGAGAAGGAAATAAATAATGTTAATAGTGTGGACTCCATCAGTCGACACTCTTACTTAAACTGGTCGACTACTAGTGATCGACTGGTGGTAAAGGTGGCGGCTAGATTGAACCTTGGCTGAATGACCCAGATTTAATTATTTTAAATCTAACTAATATGATTGGTTCGAGCACTTATAAATATAGTCCCAACCCTTCACATCTCTTCTCATATTTTCTATTGAAAACAATGAAACTTTGCTATTTTCCTTCACCATTATTTCTATTAATTATAAAATATTATATATTATGTGCATATAATCGGAGAAGGCTAGAAAATAAAAGAAAGGAAGAGAAGAAGCAAATAGATACTACGGAAAAAGGTAAATCTTATAATTATAAATTTAAATTTCCCATTTTCCCAAAAATCTTATCAGATCTGTAATTCAAATAGTATGCCCTGACGGATCGGCAGCAAAGACTTAGGTTATGCCCTAACGGATTTCACTTCCTACTAGTGTAGAATCTATATAGGATACGCATAGACCTCGAAGTTAGTAAGTTTTTTTAACGAATGTGGGCTAGTTAACCCCTAGATGAGTCTTTGTGATGTGTTAGTAATACGAAAAATAAAATGTAAAGCTGTATCATGGGGTCAACGTTCTCTATAGCTAGAGCCGATTGAAAAATGATTACATTATGGAGGGCCAGTTTCAGGGTTAAGATATTAAATGGCCGTTGGGTTTGCCTCCTTCCTATTTAAGAAGTATTAAATAGTTGAGTTTTTCTTTTGCGTAGTACATCAGTTATATATATATATATATATATATATATATATATATATATATAGTTTTAGGCGCACATAGGATTGAATGGATTAGTCATAAATAGTAGACATAACACTTAAATGTAAATCAACTGGCATAAATTAATGTTACAGGTAAGGTATATAATTTTACAATCAGTAGAATGTTGTTCTGACCCCTTCACATTACAATCCACGAGATAGATTTAGAAGGATATGCTACTGGTGCAAGACGGGAACTGTAGATGGCGGAGTCTTCTCTTTCATGCTCGGCACTGACAAGGCGGCTAGATATCCGAGGAACAGTATTGATTCCAAGGTTGTAGCCTTAGTCGGTATATATGTTCTATTATATTATTCTATTTCATTATTACCTTATATTGATCGCTCTCTGATATGCTTTTGTTCATTACATGTTACCAAAATCAATGACTTATGCCCTAATGGACTTGGGTTTTAATTTAGTCGAAATTCAGGCCAATCAAGGTGTGAGTTGTTGCGGTCAAGATTAAAATATGCCAGAAATGTCAAGGGGTGAAATCTTAAGGTCTCTTTTGAAGTCCCTTTTGGAGATGATGTTTGGTATTTATAGACTCCATTAGCCCATAATATCTCAACAGAAGTTGGATCTATAGGATGAACAAGTTTGGAGAAATGTCTGGAACATAGGTCTATTTTGATCGGATATTGCTCGATCACGGGCTGAAATCGAGCTTTATCGGCTTAGGCTTGAGCAACTTGATACCATAATTAGAGCATTATGTTTGAATAGGGATTAGGCTCGAGTGACATACTTATTGAATTTCTAAAACTTCAGGTCGCATATATGGATCCAGTGAGTAGACTTTGGGTAGATCTCGAGTAATTCGGGTCAAGCTCGAGCGCCATTTGCACTAGATCAAGCTTCTTAGTGCTACGGGTCAAGCAATGTGTTTCTCCAAGGATGGCTTTAGGTCGAGCAACAAGTTTCCCAGTTCTAGGTCAGGTGTTGTGAAGCATCGACTTCTAAGCACTTTCTTCATCATTTCTAAGTGTTTTGTTAAAATAATTGCTTAGAGTGACATCTTGGTAGTAATTAAAATAGTTAATTTGATAATTGAATTATTAATTAAATAACATGGGTAAATAGGAATTCTCACAAATTAATTAAGAATGCCAAAAAATATTATCATCTTGTTGAGGATATTTTTCTAGTCAAAACGAAATTTAGACTTGTGATGTTTATAATTACGAAGAGAGAATTATGACCGAAATAAGAATTTAGGAAAACATGACAAATTTTCAGTAGTTAACCAATTTCATTCTGGCACATTTGATTAATTTTGGCCAGCCCCTAACAACTACTGGAATCACTATTCAAATCACCAATTACATCTCAAAACTCCTCATCTCTGTTAGCTTAACTTCTCCACAATGAAATCCACCTCTAAGCTAAGATAAATTCTTTAAAATCAATACAAAATTATATTGATTCAAATCAAGTAAACTGCGACATATCCATACAAGAAAATCATGCTAATTCGAGAAGATCGAATCTAAATTAGGTTTTGACTTGCTTGAGTAGTTTTATCGGTTGCTAAGTGGGTCTAGGTGAGTGATAAATTATTTCAAATGGTATTACAATCTATTTGTGTATATGCACATTTATACGAATTTGCCTTATGGATAGTGCTAGATTTACATCATAAATGGATTATATGTTGATTATACGATTAGGCCGTGATTAGATATCACAAAGAGAACCTAAATACGATTTGATCCAAAAAATGTGTAGTGTAGTGCAAATAGGAATGTTAGGGCTTAAGGAATGTGTTGGAACTGGGCTAGTCGGAAGTGGGTGAAATAGGTATATTTTGAATTTTTTTCTGTTTTAGATCTATTTAGTCTATGAAGTGTAAAAAATTGTAATATCCAAAAGTTTGAAATAAAATCCTACTTTATTTAACTTGGTTAAAGGAAGTTTAAATTTTAATTTTAGTTTGTATGTATTATAATGAATGTATCAAATACATTCATATGTGTGTAGTGTAAGTGCAACATATAATAGAGTACATATATGCTGAACATGTAAATCTTTAGAGAATGAAACATTTTGTTTATTTCTCTTAACATATATATAATTAATTAAAGGAAAATAAGGCTATAAATGTAGAGAGATAAATCTTTAAATTCTCTCTCTATCCTTATGTAGATTAATTGACATATTAAATGATATTTACACCTAAATATATACCTTCTTTTATTGTACAAGTTTTTAACTAATCGAATACATATATGTAGACTATAATAATTGTATACATACATACATGATATCATATATACACATATATATGTACATATACATACATACATATATATATATGTATGTACACATATATACATACATATATATACATATATGTGTATATAAATACATTAATGGCCTACCTAAGACCGAGGAAGCTCTTTTCTCAACATTAACAAAATTCATAATTTCTCTTTAATGTTTGAGATTTATCATTCACTACAACAAAATGGGCTTTTCTCAGCAATAATCGTCAGCGTTTTTGACATAAGTGCTGACAATAGTGTGTTGAAAATGAAAAATGAAAAACCAAACGCTGTGTGAAATAGCCCGCCTGATTTTGAGGATTATTTCATTACGCGGCTACTTTTCCCCCATCCTTTCTTCTTATCTTCACGCAAAGTAATAAATCTATGAAATCCAAATCCTCCTCAAATTTCACCAGCAATCCCAAATCCTAAATCCTACATAAATTATCAACTACTGCATCATCGTCCTCATCCCATCCGACTCGAACCGCTTTCGCTTCCTCACCGACCGCTTCCTCGAGCTCCTACTTCCACGTGCAAATCCGACTCGGACTTCGCTTAAAATCATGGTGATGGCGACCAGAAGCTTGATAATAAGCATTCGTGGAATAAGCAACGTGGTTTTGAAGGGACTCAGGTAAAAGACAGGAGACACCATTCTGAATTTGCTTGAAGTCAACCAAGCTAGTACTTCGTTTGATAACTACGAGGTTTGCTACTTAATCAATTTTAGTGAATGTTTCCTCTGATGTACTATGATTTACAGTGGTTCCACCTACTGAACCAGATCTACCATTCTTGAGTAATACTTTTGCGGTTATGCTTTGGTGATTATATTATTACTGATAATTTTTTATATCAATTTTTATATATCTATGATTTTGGGGTAATATGCTGAATCCGAAAATTAAGTCTCAATCTTTACCCGCTACCAACTCTTCATGCTTACTCTTTTACAATTTGAAAAACATTTTGAGTCGCATGTTTTTATATCCGCAAAGAGTTTATGTTCACAGATGTATAGTTGTTAACTGAATTTTGAATGGATGATTTTTTTTTTGAATTTATACATATTGATTTGAGCATTAGTAATCACTATACATAAGTTCAACATGATAATTGTAATTATCTGCGATATTGAACTGAATAATCTTAAGCTGAATACAATTTATGATTTTCACTATCCGCTATTAGACTAGTTTGTTATAGCAGACCTTGCATGAGATGGTGTCACCAAATGAATTGGCTGCAATTAACAAATGCCCACAGGAGCTCAATTATCCTTGCAGCCAGATAGTGAGATAAGATGCAGATAGGGAGAATGCTGATTCAACGGCCATGACCAGTGTACAGGTATTCAATAAAGTCTAAAGAAAATATTAATGGTTTTGAATGCTATTTTATAACATCGTACAAACTCTTGGATCTCGTGAGATAGGCTTGGATCTGAGATAGGAAGGAGGTTGAATCGATGATGAAATCGGTTTCAAAGGTAAGTACTAAAATTACATTTGAAAAATAGATGTTCTTTCTTGATCTTGTCCACATAACACGCACATAGTATCCTCCACAAGACTCCAAGCATGTATTTTATCCATGGTTTGTAGTCGACCCATAATCCCTATTTAGTGAGTAGATTCCATCGTAATTTCAGCACTACTGTCTTTTTAAGATCCATAAACAACCGCAGCCCTATACCTCCCTCTGCCTTTGGTCGACACAGCAAATTCAATGCTATTTTATGACATTTACCTCCCCAAAAAAAATTAGCACACGTGCTTTCAATTTTATGTAAAACAGAATTAGGTAGTTGATGTATTATTAACCAGTATCACACAATGGGAGTTATGGTACTCTGTATCGGCTGAGCTCTCCCTGCAGCAGATAGTAAAGTACCATCCCATCCCTCTGTTTTGTCATACACCTTAGCAACAAGAGGCACACAATCAGAGGAATGAACATAATCACTGGACAATGGGACACTAGGTATTTGATAGGAAGGAAGTCCTCTGTATTCCCCATAATCTGTAGTAATGTGGCCTTGTTTGAGACATCCTTGCTGAAGTCCATTTTAGATTTCATATGGTTGATGTGGAGACCGACAGTATTTTTTAAGTGGTTAAAACTGTCGTCCATTGCTTTTGTATTACCACTTGTTGCACTCAAGAAAATCATTACATCATCAGCATAAAGTAAATGTGTGGTAACCGGCTGCACATAGGAAGTAGGCTGAATGTAGTTGTAAGTGAGAGCATCTTCCATTTGCAATGTGAAATATTCCATGGTCAAGCAAAATAAATATGGGGATTAAGGATGCCTTTCTTTCAATCCTCTAGTAGAGGTAATGAAGCCACATGGAACACCATTAAATAGAATAGAAAATGTAGGGGTGCTGATACATTCATAAATCAAATTGACAAGGGATAGAGGAAAACCCATAATATATAGCATATAAAATATGAATTCTCTGTTAACCATGTCATATGCTTTCTACAAATCAATGTTGATACACATCTTTGGTTTACCTTTTTTCTTGAAATCCCAAACAAGTTCATGAGCTAATAATATGTTTTCTCCAATGTTTCTATCTGGCACAAAGGCAGATTGATTCTCTGCAATAAGATAAGGCAATAAGTGTTTAATTCTGCTATAAATAATTATGGAAATTATTTTGTAAAGAAAATTTACATAGGAAATTGGACGATAATCTGAAATGGTCCGTGGCTTTTCCCTTTTAGGTACAAGAGTTATAAAGTTATGATTTAGACCATATGGTAGTTTGCCCATCTAGAACACACTGGAAGTAGCATGGAGGAGCAATTTCTCAAGCTTGGTCTAATGAAGTTTATAAAACTTGGTGGAAAAGCCATCAGGACCATGGCTCTTGAAGTCATCAGTTGAGAAGACCGCATGTTTTATTTCAGAAGCAGTTACTGCTTTAGATAAGTATCTTCTTCCTTCGTCGTTAATAACTATTCGTGGTTAGACTGATGGATAATCTCCTCTAGTTTGGCCATTAAATAGCGTGGAGTAATAAGATAATGCCTATAAGCTGCTCCTGCTTGTGTGTATAGTTTCCACCAGAGTCCAACAATGCTTGTAAACTATTTCTGTGTTTTCTCATGGTCGTTTTAGCATAATTTTTTTAGAATTGGTGTCTTCACAATGCTCTAATTTCAGTTTATCCTTCAGCTGCAAGTGTATTTGTAGAAGCTTGTCATAGTGCAAACCATCCTATGGATCATTATCCAGTTGGAGAAATACCCTATTATCTTCATCTTCTAGCAGCTTTTCTGGATTTGTTTTTAATCTGACTTTGTTCCAAGCTTTAAGATTTTTCTTTATGGATTGTAAAACGTAAATTAATTTATGCATATATGTCCCTCAAGTGTTTACTTTGAGTCCATCTCGAATGCATGTTATATAACCTTCTAGTGAGTGTCAGTTGTTGACATATTTGAATGGCTTTCCTTTTGATTGATTCTGTTGGACAGATAGTAGCAATAAGATGGGTGTGTGATCACTAATCTCATCAGGTAATGCAATAGTAACTAAGTTAGGAAACTTAGTTAACGTTGCATAGTTCACAAGTACTTTATCTATACTTGTGGCCATTCCTCGATGCCTCCAAGTGTATTTGCACCCCTGTGAAACAGTTTCAATCAATCCACACTACATTATACAATTTTTGAAGTTTGTAAAGTCTAAAGAAAATATTAATGGTTTTGAATGCTATTTTATTACCTGGTTATGTTTTTGTGGTGAATATTGGTGCCAGTTTGGATGAGTAGGTTAGGTTGATTACAGTGTAGTGATAGAACGGTGAAGTAATCAGATTATAGGAATTTAGAAATTATAATGGTAAATTATATATTTGATAGTACATATTAAATTATTTATATTAAAAAAATCATAAAGTAATCAAAACCGGAACCGAAACTGACCCAAAACTTTCAATATTCTGAAACAGAACAAAAATTTCAGATATGTCAAACTGAACGAAACTGAATCGAAAACCAAATTTCAAACTTTGTTTCAACCAAGTATTTAAAATAATTTATGATCCTTGGGATATTCTCCATCCCAAGCAGATCAAAGACCCTAAAGCCAAGAAAGTGAGTAAATGGGCTTTCCTCGTATTTATCATATTGTTTATATATGTCTGTAACATGAGGATATTTGTATTCATCAGCCCGAAGATTGGGATGACAAGGAGTACATTCCAGACCCTGAGGATAAGAAACCTGAGGTGATTAGTTGTTTCCAACTTTTATTTTAAGTTTGCTACTTTTTAAACACTTGTCATATAGTCTGATTTTGCTTCTCTCTTTAAAATATTTTTTTGAAATTTGATTTTTCTTTCAATTTTTGAAGGGTTATGATGATATTCCTAAGGAGATTCCTGACCGTGATGCCAAAAAGGTTTGTTTATTTTTATTTCTTATGTCTGTTCTTATATCATATGTCTGTTTTGATATCTGAATTTGATGTATGGATCATTGAAGCTGATCATTAAAGTCAGATTACATTTCTTCATCAATAAAGTCAGATTACATTTCTTCATCATCAAATTAAAAGATTATTCATGTCATCATAGATTCTAACATTTCCATATTTTATCCTTTTCAAAAACTTCACTACTTACCATTATCCTCATCGAGATCAGATTAAATAGTCTGTACACTTTCGATTTTTCACTCACTCCAAACCACACAGTTAAAGCTTTTGTCTTCCAGCTTCGCTCTTCGAGCATCAAGAACAGGAATGTGTGCCACACACTTGAAGACTCAATAATGATCACTTGTGGCTCTTGCAAAACTCATTAGAATTCACTTGATTTGAATTCTCCCCCATGATCCGTGCATAGACACTCGATCATCGATCCTACTTCTTTTTCGACTTTGTGCTTATATACATAAATGCATCAGATGCTTTTGCCTTATCAACTAAGAAATTCATCCAAGCTTTTCTGCTAAAATCATCAATAAAACATATTAAGTGCCTTGTGTTATAGTTGGAGATCGGTGTGATCGGCCGCATAGGAATTACCATGTTGCTTCCCTTTCAAACAAGCTATGCATACAATGTTTGAGTTGGTAAGCGATAGTAGTCCTTTGACCATTTGCTTATGCTGTAGAGTTTTCAGTTCCCCGACCAAATCACAAGTGCCAAAGTTGAGTTATGTCTTATGTAGCTGTGTGAAAACATGCATCCTTCAAATATGAAAAATTTAGTTTCGTGAGCTTCAATTAAAGCACAAACATCCGTTTTGCACTCATCTCAGATCGAACTAGAACAGCGAGAATTTTCTCCTGTAATCGTAACAACCCGCTTTATGGCGCTCTAAAATTTTTGGCACCTAATGACAGTGATCAACCTCCAGTACCACCAAGATAGGTTGTAGTGGGTTATTTGAAGTTTTACTATTTAATCAAGTTAATTAACTATGGTCTAACGATAATATTTCACAGTAATCACAATATATAATATACAAAAGATATATAATCAGATTTTAATATATATATATATATAGCAATGCGGAAGCAACTGATAAAAGTAACAACTGTCAGAATACATCAACTTCATACATACGGAGTACTTAATATAACATCCGATAATACATGTTTCGGACATATAAATACATGTCTGTTATGTACTCAAAAATATACATCTAAGTGTTGTCATCATGCTCCAATCCAAAATAATGCGATCCCAAGCTATCCCCTAAAAGCTACCTCACTCAGCCTACTTAATTGATCGAGTTTCCGAGAGATTGTCATAAAATAAACAAAGATAAAATGCATGTTGGACTTTAAGTCTGGTGTGAGGGGAAATAATATCAAAATACTATATATGAAATCCACATATACATAAGTGACTACAGTAAAGTCAAGGGTATATTACTAATGATGTACCTCAACCTGTTCTTTTCTTATAATCAACGAGTCAACACAGTTGACAAAATGTGACTGCTATCAATAGTACGCTACCAGTTTGTTATAAAATTTGCTAACTGAATATACAAACAAACAATACAACAAATTGGGGAATGACGTTCTTCAGTTTTTATACTTGACTAGGAGAATAGAACATAATATCGGTTATTAAACAATAGATCGAACACAAATGCACTATCCTAAACTATATTATTGACCCAACAATGTATAACTAAGTCTTGAACAACAAATAATTTTATCACTCTAGTGTCGGCTAGTGTATAAATTTGTTTTTAAATTTGCAGGAGAGCCGATGCATTCAGGGGTGATGGAGTGGTCTTCAGATGGTTCCTTTACTGCGATCGCATTTGCAGCTGCAGCCATCTTTGCTGTTGCAGCCATCTTTGCTGTTGCAGCCATCTTTGGTTTCTGTATTAAACCTGGATGTTAATATTTATGCAGGCCGAGAAAGCTGCATTTGAGGAAATAGAGAAAAAGAAAGAGGAAGAGGTATTTACATGAGATAATCTTTTAAATATTTGTTAACAAATATGATTTATTTGCATATTCGATAATCTTTTTTGGTCGTCTGATTCAAAATCTTTTATTTAATCTCCGTTTTCTGTTGTGAAAAATAAAACAAACAGGAGAAGGATGCTGTTGCGGAAAGGAAGGGGTTGTGGGGGTATTATGCTCGCGTTTGGTTGTTTATAAGTGATTGAAGTATGGTTGAAGTGGGAAGGCAACAGCTCAGTGGTGAAATCAGAAGCTCGGTGGTTGAAGTATGGTTGAAGTACTACATTAGGATGTTGGGATGTTGTTAGAGTAGCAGTGAAATGGGTGAGTTTATCTGCAGAGCTTGAGGCTATGCTCATTGCACATCCCGATGTTGCTGGTGCTGCTGTTGTCTCGTAAGCACAATTTTCTTACTGCTGAATTCTGATTAACTTTTAAATGTGTATGTGCTTTGATCGGAATTTTATGCTTGTTAACTAAGCACTAAAAAAAACCTAAATAGTTATAAATAATTACTAATTGCAACAAGTGTTTAACATCAAATGATTGTGTATTTTGCAGCATGAAAGATGAATTGGCTGGAGAGCTCCCAGTGGCATTTGTTGTTAGATCAAATGGTTCTGATATTACAGAGGATGAGATTAAGAAGTATATTTCTAAACAGGTACGAATAACTTTCATGTCTGGGAAATTAACTTTGAAATATATTGAAATCGATTTATTTTTTATTGATTTTTCTTTTCTGTTTATTTCTTCGGGTGATTTTCTACAAGAGAATTCACAAGGTATTTTTTGTGGATTCGATCCCAAAAGCACCATCTGGGAAAATTTTAAGAAAGGAATTGAGAGCACTGTTAGCAAGAGGATACCCAAATGTTCAATAATCATGATGGTTTGGTTGTTGTCACTGTGTAGGAGAGGCAGTTTTGAGGAGCAAATTGAAGGCTAGTGGTGACCTGTCGTTCTGTTGC
Source organism: Allium cepa (assembly GCA_030765085.1). NCBI lineage: Eukaryota > Viridiplantae > Streptophyta > Magnoliopsida > Asparagales > Amaryllidaceae > Allium > Allium cepa. The sequence continues at coordinate 80,924,462 of CM060946.1, forward strand.
AAGCAGAAGTGGTTTCAGGTGGAAGTTGTAACTGCACGTGCACAGTGTGGTTTGTCTTGATGACAGCAGGGGATGGTCGGGTGAATGGATGGTCGACGGTAGTTGTTGAATGAAGTGCTGTATTATATGAGGTGACATTCGGAAGTAGTGTATGTTTTTGTGGGTATGATGAAGGTTGTTTGCAAGTGGAGTTACTGATGTTCAGGTGAATTGTTGTTGTTGCAGTAGTTTTGACAGTGTAATGTAGTGGAAATGTTTGATATTTGATGTGGAGCACTGTGGTGTTGATGTGGTTATGTTGAAGCAGGGGTGATTAAATGTAGTGAAGAGTGTTGCTGTAGAGAGAGGGACAGAGGATGATGGATGTTACAGCGATGCAGAGGGTACGGGGGCAGTTGCTAGAAGTTATGGGGTTTGTCGAAACGATGGTAAGGAGTTTGGTCGAATTGATGTCAGTGGGAAGAGGGGGTGAGGTTGGTTGGAGATGTACTGTGTGTATGGAGATGCTAGCAGTGAATACTTGGCGGAACAGAAGTACGAATTGGTTGAAGCAGTGGTAGGATGAACTACAGGGGAGAACTGTAGAAGTATGAAATGTACGTCAATAGTTGTCAGTTGGATGGTATGTGGTTTTGTATGTCAATAGTTTACTTTGTTATTTTTGTTTATGGATATTATTGAAACTTGGTTTATGGATGTCTTTTGTTTGTTAATATTGTCTTAACTAGTTTATGTAACTAATTAATAGTTATTAAAACCTGTTATATATACTAGTTGCTTGAATATGCTCAAAATATAGTGCTGGAATAGTCAAAAATAGAGTGGAATATTAAAGCTGTTATATAAATAGAAGACAGCGTTTTATTAATGCTGTCAATGAATAAACAACAGCGTTAAATTCGTGCTGTAATTATCTTGAAATAGTCAATAACAACGTTTATCACATGCTGTCGAAATAGTTGATGATTCAATCACAGCGTTTTTAACATGCTGTCGAAATTGTTGATGATTCAGAAACAACGTTTAGAAAACGCTGTTGTAAACAGTTAAAGTAGAATTTGAACATCTTCGACAACTAAATTATAAACGCTGTTGAAACATAATACAGCATGTCTGAAAACGCTGTAAAAAGATTATTGACAGCTCGTAATAAACGCTGTCACAGAGATGTTTCAACAGCGTTTATATAAAAGCTGTTGTAAGTTATCTATATACGACAGCATGTCGTTATACAGCGTTTGTAATAACGCTGTTGTATGATATTACAGCGTTTATCAAACGCTGTTAAAAGCCTTTTGTGGTGTAGTGATTAGACATTCTAATGTGTCGTGTCTATCTAGGTTTGGTTAATTTCATTTCATTCCTTTAATTAATTTCATCTTTGGATCATATATGAATCCATTTTACTACCAATAATTTCTAGAAGAAATTCCTTCATCGTGAAGTTGGTATTTCTTGAAACGATAATTGCTTCTCGGTCTAATCGAATAGGTATTCATAAAAATTTTATGAATTGCATTACATAAAGCTGACTTGGTTTTAGTTTACGATAATTATGTTCAAAATATAAATCAGTCATCCAACGACGATCGTTCCCAAACTCTTTTGGGGTGATTCACACAAGAACACACACATACAATTATAACGTGTATACTTTTGACTCACACAACCTGTGTAACGACCTAATTTTTAAGTAATAATTAATTCATCTTAACAATAGTAATTATTTAAGGGATTTACCGATTTATTTGACATGGAAATAGATTCAAGGAGTTTAGTTCATTGTTTCAAGGTGTGAATTAAACTTTGGTGAAAGGTACATGTATATGTTGGTGTTATCGTCATACGATGATAATGTATATATGCATGTAGTAATAATAAATATATATATATATATATATATATAGCTGACGGCTATAGTTTAAAAAAGATCTGTTTTTCCCGTCAAAAAATGTATTATAAAATGATTATTTAATAAACTAGTTTTAAATTTGAACATAATAATATAAGTATATGTTTATCATTTTATTAATTTGTAAATATAATTTAAAGTTCACGAAATTAAAACAATTTATTTTAAAATCGAATAATATATATATATATATATATATATATATATATATATATATATAATATTCGATTTAAACATTGTATGTTTTTAAATATAGATAGTATAGGTATAAAATCATAAAATACACACGCAAAAATTATTTTATAGTATATATACTTGTTTAAATTGTTTTCGAAAAAATTATTTGTTTTTGATTTCCGTATGGAAATCAATAATAGAAAAACATTTTCTTTACAGAATAATTTTGAACTCAAAAAAAGGAATTTTTTCTATGGCTATGTACTCTACAGTATGTACTTATATTTATTTAATAAATAATTTACATTAGACAATTTATATGTTTGAATTATGTGTTTGTATATATATAGAGTTTTATAGATAATATTTTAACATATGTGTGTGTATAGATATATAATTTATTTCGCAATGTATATAAACGTTATGCATATATTTATTCAAATTTTAACATATTAAATTTGAATTTTGTAGTTGCTAGATTTTATTAAGTCTATCTAGATCTAAATATAAAATTGACTTTTAAATTTGAGTATAATCTTATAATTGTTTATATTATCATTTACAATTATTTTATATTATAATAAAGTATATATATTTATATATAAGAAAATAAATAATATTATCACTTACATTATATGTATATACATATATCTTAATTTACAACGTATATATTATCATTTACACACATGGATACACATACACTAGACAACACACATATATATAAAAAGGCTAACATGTCCGTTGCGGTGTAAATCTCAGTGCTTACCCATAAGCATGTTAAATCATATACACTGTATTATGTTGCACGTGTACGTACACACATATGTATGTCTAATACCCACCAATACTTTAGAAGACAACTATATAATAAAGAAAACATTATTATTGATTTTATTTAAAACAAAATTTAGAAATGTTCTAAGTAAATTTAGACTGCATAGGTCCAACAAGATCCAAAAGGAAAATTTTTGTTGAAATTTATTGGTGTTCTCCGCTGTGGGCTTGGCTAATTCCAAAAGCAATTGGTTTAGTTCGTAAAACCTTATAGTTTTTCTCATTTATTTTTTTGTGAAATTTAGGACCCGATAACTCTCACTCATATGACAATTGTTGGAGAGATGGATTTTTAAGTTTTGAAACACATTGTTATCATTGTGATAGCTATTTTTGCAATTCGATGGCTGTTAGGAGTGAAATAGATACATATATTTACTATAGAATTTATGTATGATAAATTTTTATTTTTAGTATTACGATAGTTATCATCTTTATTTAAGGGTATTCGTGGGTTGAATTGGATGCAATAAGGACTCTTTGATAATACACTGATGATTATAAATCTCAGATCAAACATCTATTTCTCTTAACGGATAAATGATTCTAGGAACATGTGCTTACAAATCTTTTGGGTGGTATGACCAAAAATACAACGCATATAAGATCCAAATATTATGAAGTGCAGGTTCCATATACTTTAATATATGAATATACCCAAGTTAGACATAGTAGTTATATAATTCAGTATGCTAAGTTTATAGTTGAGTATAACATTATTGTGCTAACATTTTGGTTTCAAGGGTAGAGTAGGTTGACCTTGTTGTCTCTTACCCATTATACGCATATATTGGTTACATGAGAAAAGTAACGAACGAATGGTTCATTAGTATTGCATTTTCGATAGTTTTAGTGTATTGTTTAAAATATAATTAGTCCTTTTGTTACGTGTAATCAAATTTTTGGGTGGGCTCATTAGTATAGACCAAAAACCTTACCGAGTCCATCATTTGGATTTTGAGCAAAAGATTTAGATTTTGCGTGTAACCAACTAATATTAGTTAGATTTTCTAGCCATAACTAATAGTATAGCCATGTTAATTACATTTTTAAAATGACAAAGAGGTTTTTCATGTCATGAGCACTATTATGCAAAATATTCAAAATTCTTCAAATATACATACATGCATATATATATCGTTGAACATATTTTTTTATTACCTTTCACTATGCAAACAAAATTAATTTTTTAGGTAAATGTAGTCTAAAATTTGTTAGCTTGAATTATCTATATATTTGTAACACTAGTCAAATTAAGTTATTTGTTGATTGAAACAAAAATTACACTTAACTCAGCTTTCAAAAATATTAAAAAATATTAAGATCATGGTTAAGGAGAAGTAAAATAGCATTTTTTTCAATGATCGAATTTAGAGACGAGAGAACTTAATTGCTAAGATTATTATCTAGGCGAGATGGCACAAAATTATGGGAGCTCTTTTTTTTTTTTTGAAAACCCAGGAGAACCCTGCAGGCCGGTAAACTCCTGAGGAGGGTACAGTAAAGCCGTCCGCTGATCCAAGCCCCATACCCCCGGGTAAATTTATATAGGGTAGGGAAGCGCATGGTAGGAATCGAACCTAGGTCTTTGTACCAGAACCCAAGCCTCCTTTCCACTGCGCTGCACCTGCGGACGGGAGCTCTTAATTGTTATCTCACAATTTGCATGGATACCTAAACAAGAATATTCGAGTAAAACAGTTGTGAAGCAAAAAAAATCACTCCTCTATCTATTTCAGATGTGAATTAGTATAAATAGAGGTGGGTTCGCTTGAAATTTGAAATAAAGTTTTATTTCCTACTTACAAAAAAAAAATTATTTTTCCTCCAATCGCTAATCTATCTTCTTCTAAAATCAAATCTATTTTTTCTAATAAAGAAAACCCTTATCAAAGCTAAGTTGATATTAAGGAAGAATGACAAGTTAACTTTAGCAATAAAAGTTTGCAATAAAGTTATATTTCCTCCTTACATCCAGCTCCTAATTATTTTTCAAAATCTAAATTTAAAAGCGAAAGTAAATCGAATTAATCTCGACGGTCTCGTGTTGTTGATCTCTACACACCTGCAGTAGGTTACTTCGTTACATCATTTGGTAACTTAAACTTTTGTTTAATTTTTCATTTGATTGTGTAATTATCATCTCCATTAGAACTTATTTTTATTTGTTATTTATCATCTTAAATTAATTCTATCTATTTTAGGCTCTTTTATGTTTTCATTTTTTTAATAATCATATAACTGGAATGTAGTAACGTCGGTTCAATATTTCACATGTCCCACGTATTCAATTATTTTTATTTTGAATTGAACCAGTTTTTGATTCCTAACATTTACCAATTTAGTAAACTTGATTACCTTGCTATAACCTAACTGTAAGGTGTTTGATTTTTTGCCTCTTAAGTGGCATAAGTATTTTTGTGAAAATTGAAGGACCAAAGTGTTAGTTACATGGTTTGCCATATATTTAGGTTTTGTAAATGTATCTTTGTTGTGTAATTAGGAAATAAATTATTCAAAATTTCTATTTGCCTCTAACTAAAGGATTTTATGAACAAATAGTTGTAGTTGAATTCTTGTATTTTGGCAAACCATTATTTTTGACAATGGTTAAGTTGTGAAATTTACTATGACATTGATTAGCGTGTATAGTGTTATCATCCGGATATGTTATGGGTTAATATTAGTGTACTTTGTATAATAGTATGTCTTCTTACGGAGACATTGTGGCTTCCATATAGCTTATTGATGCCATAGTTTATAGCACTATTCGAATGATGTTTATTCTTTAATGCAATATATATTTGCATTTGAATGGTAACAACAATTTAAGTTATGTAAAAGTTGGGCGTTGTTATTTCAGAGGAAGCTTCTTTGCTTCTTAATTGTCAAAAGAAAGTGAATGAAATTTAAATGCCTTGTTCCACTTGAATCCAAAATGGATAAACAAGAAAAATTATGTTGTAAAATACAAGTTGTAAAAAGTCAATATGCATAAGGAGGAACTTATGTGCTTGATACCAATTATTAAACCATTAATTAATAAGTTATTCGAGATACTAAGAAAAGAAATATGCTTCAGGACACTTACTAATATACAGGCTCAGTTGAAAGAAATATGTTAAACACTTATTTGACTAATATATTCATATGCTGAATTGCATGATATTCCATTTAGATTTTAAACAGTTCTTACACATTCACACTTACCAATACACAGGCTCAGTCAAAGCATGTAAATCACCCGGGCTCAACCTGCAAGGATCAATATTTATCATGGACCCAAAACTAGGCTCACTTGCCCAATTTTAACTTGATATCATAACTTCAAAAATTTACAACATTATGGATCAAATACTGTATCAGTGTTGCTTATAGTTAGGCTAAGATATGCTCAACCTGTAAAGCTACTAATATTGCAAATGTACAATTATTTCCACTCGTTTTAAAAATTAAGCATTTGATCCATGTAATTGAATTAACGAATTTTGTACCCAGAACAATGTTATACATTTTAATTTTAGTATGGTGCAATATCAAATAAACTAAAGATGTCATATGTTGCTAAAACTATATGATCCTGCATAAAAATTGTAATACTATTTTGATAATTTTTGCCCTCCTATGTTGATAGGTGGCTCAATTTGTTGCAACTTACAATCATGAGTTTTGGTTAACTAATAGGAATTTTGTTACTCTCTTCATATACTGATTCAGGTGATCTCTTTTACTGCTAATCTTTAACTAAGCTTGTAAATCAAAGATGGATTTTAACTATATTTAAATTCAATATCATTCGGCAGTTTGTTTTATTTTTATCATTGGATGGTGTAGTCCTAATTCTTAATAATTTTAGCATACCACATATTCTTAATAATCATGGGATGGTACATATTAAGCAAGCTACTACACAGGGTAACCATGTATGTTTAATTAAAACCATGAATCGACAATCAATTAATGCTGAGTACGTTTTATTCTTTGAGTCACCTTACTAATTTAAAATATGGAGCATACATTCACCAATTTTGTAATAAATTATATTATGTTTTACATGATTTTAATATTATAATATTTTAGAACTATGTATTTCTAAATAAGTCCTGTTGTGAAGTACAAACCAATCAGTGGCTCCAACTTAACAGGAGTGAAGTACAAATTAATTAAGTCTGAATATAATATTGAATTCCCATTAATGAAGTGCTTCCTTTATGTTAATTAGCTAACAAGTTTTATAAGCGTTTTGTACATCCATAACCGGTTAGTTGGATCCATCGAACAATATTTTTTCACTCAAAATGCGAATGTGATTTGATACAAGTTACGCTCCATGTTCACTTAATGCAATATTTCAAAAGATTAAATAGGACCACTTGTATTAATTATGTATATCCTAGATTAAGTCAAAATCCAGTTATGTTTGAATTTTATGATATAATATTTTCTACTTAAAGTGTTAATGTAAATTTATATTATTATACATCAGTACTTTGGCACGTGCGATGCACGTGCATAGAAGGAATTGATACTAAAACATGTTATTTGTATGGCATTTTGGATTTTACAAAATGACTTTGACGTGTACATAATGTTGCATTTTTATGTGTATATGCATAAATCAATATTTTATCAAAATGTAAATAAGACCGAGTTATTTAAAAAAATATTCAAACAGGTAAAGGAAGTAATCAACTATTACATAAATATCTAGATAAATGTAGCAATATTAAAGTTAGCGCTTCCAGGAGTTTGGAACATAGAAAACTTAGATCATCCGCTTTTAAAAAGTATTAAACAACTATATTAATGTATAAAGCATAGTGTAAAAATTGAATATTTTGTTGGTTATAACTAGCATTTCGTTATTCAGTTAAAAAATAAAGCTTGATTTCTTTAGTCTAAATTTTTCAAAAGTTTGTCATTTTTTCTATTTCTCTCGAATACATATCTATTTGATTTATCTTTATGATTCTAGGATTATAAAATTCAATGTTAATTTGTTGAGTTAGATAGAAAGATAGGGTATATGAGACATATCAGTGACTAATAACTATCTTAATTTTGATCCGGTGGCGAAAATAGTCATAATAGTTACGTTTTTATCATATTATTCATAAGTTACCATGATGTAAAAGTTATAGAAATAATGACAAATAATTATGTTAAATATCATATGAAATCTACAATTTGAAAATGTAAATGTCAAGCACAATATCTCAGAAAAATACAATATCACAACAGCTTGCAGTAATCTTTTATGACATAAAGTTAGAGAAGTAATGACTGTAAATATGGATTTATGTGTTATATAGTGTTAAGCAGTGAAAGATACACCATCTATAGAATTGGAATTAAGATGTAAAGCTAAGTAGAACTATTTGTGCTAGCTTTGTTAGATATCCAGGCTGTAGGTTGGTAAAAGATTAAAATTGTAATAATACATATAACAATCAGTTCTAGTGATCTTATGTTAACAGTATGTTTGATCATTAAAATCTGAAATATTACATTGCATAGTTGGACATAAAAGTAAATGGTTTAAGGACAAAATATGAACAGTGATTAGTTTTAAGTTTAATAGGTTACAAACAAAATTGAACAGCATATGACAACATCTAAACTTAGAAGAGGCCAGTTTACTCAACTTGTAGACATCATAAAAATAGAAAGCATACGTGGAAACAAAAAGAAAACATTATAGAACGTGAGAACAATATGTTTACAAATAGATAATAATTGTAGTACATTTTGTACTCGTTAATATAACAGTTTACTACTGTCGGATTTAGACTAGATCGCTATTTGTTGTACTCATTTATTTTTTTAAAGTGAAAGTGTCTTAGTGGTTAGTTATTTTGTGCGCACCATTGGCCAACAGTTTTAATATTACTTTAGTGGGTCGTAAGGCCCAGCTTTAGGCTATAGAGTGGGGCATGCAAAAAATTGCGAATATAGAGATAACATATCTTATTTCAGCATAGAGGTACCATGCACACAACTAATATAAAAAGGTAATTTTCTGCCATGCACTTGAGACGGTGATGGGTAGTAATAAGATGAATGTTAAAAGGAATTCTATCATGATGTATACAAATGAGCAATCAAACTGATATTTAAAATACCTCCCAATACCAATAGAATGTTACATCATATTCATAATACATCCAGAGAAGAAGAAAAGAGCAAATGAAAAATATTCTTTTATGAGCTTTCTCATTAACACACAATCTCAGAATTAAAAAAATGAAGATATTATGCAAGACTTCATGAAAATCACTGCGGCTATAAATTCTATTGCCCAATCATTCAGCATTTGCATTGTTTTGTTGTTTTAGTCTATTTCAGTTTGGGTTAGACGTCTATGATTTAACTAATCAATGTGCCACTCAAATCGCATAGCTTCTCAGACCAATTCAACATGACTACTTTATCTCGCTAGTTCAAGTTCAGTTCATTCTTAATTCAAGCTCGGTATTTCAACCACATGCTTATAACCTGTCAAAGGCTAAAGTGGATCTTTATCGATAATTGGAATGCACCTTATGTTCTTCATTTCATTTTTGAACCTTCATTTCTGTTCAATATATATAGCTTACTTTAGCTTGATGGTTGTGTGTAATTGGACTGCTCACTGCTCAGTGGATACTACCTTCTTCAGCTCCATAGTTAAATCTAGTTCCATATCCTTAGTTTCCTCAATCAAATGTCTTGGGTTCAGTTTCTGACTTTGCTGTAAAACCACAGCTTTAGCAACGGCGCATAAGAAAAACTCTACCCAAATACTTGGCAGTTTATCTTAGGGCTTCAGTTCATCCCATCAAGCTCTGTTCAGTTGTCTTCTTATGGCCTACTCACATCCATATCCAGTCGTAGCTACTTCTCTTCGATTTTTGTGGCTGTTAGCTTAAGTTTTTGCAGTTAGAAATGAATGTTTCGAGGTATTTACATTGATTTTCCTTTAGTTGGCATATAATCACATGCTTAAACATGTAAGTCACATGCTTATATTAGTTGCTATTACTGCAATAAATTAGGAAGTGCTTCAAAAAAATCTCAAAAACTAAAAGTAATAAGATTAAAATTGGTGTGGATTTAGACTTGATATTAAATGTTTTCTGCATGTTCAATGATTAGAGAATTCAGTTTTCAAAAAAGTAAAAAAGATAAATATTTCATAACCTAATAAGCGCATTCAATACCATAATTAATCTAAATAATACCTTAATACAATTAATTGTTTTCAATAATCAAACACCCTATATCCATCTTTATGCTCGAACTAAAACAAGACAGTTATGTCAAAAGAAATTGAAAACAAAATCAATTCACAAACTCATAGGAACATAAGAAAATATATGGGCATAAAATCATAAAATTTCATCATTAATTATTTCTTGTGAAGTAATAAACTGTGAGTAGCAATGTACGAAGGCATGATTCTATAAATAGCAATATATTTATGTATTTCAATTGTTTATATGAAACCATGTTTCTGCTTTCCGGGAGACAGAATTTTCAAATCAAGTACACTATATCAAAAACACGATAGCCATTGACCAAAATTTATTCTTCCAATGAAATAAATCAAATGTTAACATCATAAATAAAATAATAATTTCTTTTAAAAACTCTATAGATAATGTAATTGAAATAATATGATTAAACTGAGTCAAATGACTAATGAAACTCGCCTTTTTTACCAAACAATAACTTAGGCTTGAGTAGAAAGGATAAGCATTGAAATAGCAAACAGTCCAAAATTCTCATATCTACATAGGTTGAAATTAAAAAAGAGCCAAACTAAAGTATGTGGTATAGAGAAATACATGTTTTCTGTATTGCTATAGTGAGGCTGGTTCATTGGAAAATAGTTAACATTATCATGATTGTATTGCCCATCGTTTGAGCTTTTCCACTTCCATATCAAAAAAGGTACAATATATGAAATGAGGAAAAATAAAATTCAAGTAATACAAAAAATCATAATAGAAGAAAAAAATTAGAAGAGCTAAATTCAAGAGAATAAAATATAGTGTCGTTGTTGACTCAGAGTAATTGCCAAGAAGCATTTAAGAACATGAAACACGTAGCAAACTAATATAACGTATAACTCATTCATAAAATATAAGGAAAAGAAAAAATTACATAATATATCCTATTGTAAGATAGATATAATATCTCATGTGACTACCTGCAATGACCAAGAGAGACTATAAATGGTATCTTTATATGTTGGCACTACATGATCAATTTTGATTTGAGAATATGTATAATTTGTTGCTTCATGTAGATAAATGACTACTGTATATGAATATATTATAAAATAACATATATCCATTGCCTCCTGTGAGAATTTTGTAATTAGTTCCATCATAAAAGCAACAACTGCAAAAATCATAAGGAGTCTCAATTTATTCTTAGCATGGTATAAAGCCATCACAAAAACTAATGTGCACTATGTAAACCACATAAAAAACTTCTAAATTCATCACAAAAAATAGTTTATTTAGGTCAATGTAGTAAAAAGAATCAAAATACCTGCTTTAGATCAATTGCTTAAAAAAAGTTGCAATGTTATTAAAAAAACTATAGCTGTTGTTTTATAATATTGGTATTACATATGAGTAGAATAGTAGCTTAAACCTTGTATACACACGTACACATTAGATGATCAAAAATGCAAAGTATCCAGCTTCCAACATTTCGAAAAACTTGTAAATTTAATTTAAAATCAAATAAAAAAATTAGCATTTATTCGTTAGCGTCCAGTTCTTTAAAAGTACATAAATTAAACAACTCATAAATCTCAATTGTAACGGATTTGTTCTTCTTTCTAGAATATAGTAAGAAAGAAGAAGAATAGATAATACTATAATGGCAATAGGAAATAAGTTACTGAGTTGTCGATTTTGCCTAAACTCCAAGCTTATTCTATCAAATTGGGCATAAATCAACAAACATATGTATGAAATGATTCCACATAGAAGAGAAATAATTATACCTCATTTGAGAAAATTAAAGTAAAATTCAGTCGTTTGTGTGAAGGAGATTGGTCCAAATAGGAGGAACCTTTGAAGAAAGAGTTTAATCGAAAGTTGAATAAAGAACACTGGAGACCGTCGATATTGATTTGAAGCAGGCAGCAGCCAAGGTTTTTTTTAGTTCTGAGAATAGCTGAAGTAGTTGTAGATCGATGGAAGAATGGAGAAATAGGAGAAGATGGGAAACTTACTGGCATACCGAGTAACGTGGGAAAAAAAGATGACATACTTATCCTTTATATTTCCATTTTGTTTGCGCTGTTACGGTGCACAATTTTGGCAAAACACAAAAGGCTTTACTTTGGTTTTTTTGCTTTAGACACACACACGCGCGTGCGCACACACACACACACACACACACACACACATATATATCCAGGTAAAATACCATGTACAAAAAGAAAATGAACACTTCTTTACACTTTTAGAAACACGTTTTATGGCATAAATTTAAGTAAAACAACATGCAAATGGAAAATGCTCGTTATATTGCAGTTTTAGAAAATGCATATTGATATTGTATTATGCACAATATATGTATACTGTATAATAGTTTTAGAAGTAAATTTAAATAAAATACAATATAAGTAGAATGCACATTATTTTATTCGAAAAACGCATACAGGTGCTCAGAATATACACAATGTAGGCTTATTATATCGCACTCTGCATACCAAATAAATTGAAGTAAAACAACACATATGAAGAAACACACATTGAACAACAGTATCAGAAAATACACACAATACTGCACTTCCATAAAACCAACTATATATAAAAATAAAAAATAAAAACATTTTTTTAATTATCATTCATTTCAATTTCCCAGGCCTATTCATGTTTGCTTTAACATACACCTAGTAAAATTGGACCATGGAGAAAAAATAGTAAAATGGGTAGAACAGTATACCAGACAATGCCCAACGATTTATAGTACAGTGAAGGCCATCGAGTGTGGTTTTAATTAAATTTATAGTACAGTGAAGGCACAGTGAGTGGATATAATGGATAAATAGAAGTCCATACTCAAAATATACTGAATTAAATTAAGCATGATAAACACATGGCAAACAAATATAACCGATGGACGTTAAATCTAGAACCATGGATCAATGAACTAACCTTAGTAGATCGTCAAACAACCCGTAAGAGTTAATCGCTGGAGAAGGCGTTAGATCTGAATCATGCCAAAGTAAGCCTAATTTGTTTGGTTCGTTGGAGAACATATTGGGACTGAAATCGCCGTTGATTTGGAATCACCTTGAAGTATCCCAGACTATGCGGTTCGTCGGAGAAGAGTTAGGTGAGGAATTTCCTTGGATCTGGAATCGCCTAAACCTCTTTTTCAAGTAAGTTTGATATAGGATATGGGTAAGCAGTCTGAATCGAGAAAGGTAGGTTAGAATGTAGAAAGGGTAATTTGGGAAACTTAAAAAGTCACGGTTGATTTATGTTCATTGAACTCTCATTATTAATAGTAGAGAAGTAGAGATAATTACATCCGGAACATATATTTTGGTAAAGGTATTAAGTTGTATTAGAATAAAAAATGCATACATATGCACTGCAACATGTACATCAACCCCTATATTTATGGTTATCCGAAGTTCATCTTAGATATGGTAGTTTGATGTGGATCCTCATTTACATTGCCTTTAATTACTGTAATATGGTAATCAATTTTCAACTAAAAGGCTATTTTTTATATGTTTAAAGAAAAGCTAGGATAAGAGAACATTATTGTAGAGGAGAGATAAAGGAATGCATGAGAGGATATCTCTTCTTCTCATTCACAAAGAGGAACATAATGGTATGCTTTTTCTTCTTTCATTTTTACCTTTTCTTACACTTCAGTGTATCATAACATACAGTATGATTTAAATGAATTGTTATCTAGCAATAGTGACTGATTAATTTGTGTTTCCTGAAAGCGTAATTGGCATGGAAATATATTTTTGATCTCTTCTGGGTTTTGTTTCCTTTTTTAAAAAAAGGACTGAGCTAATGCCTATAATATAGAACATTTATAATCATTTGTTTTAAGGTGGAGCACATGACATTGAAACTTCTGCAAATATTTTTATTAGGGTGAAGTGTTATATTTTGCAACATAATGAGTTGGACGAAAAAGCATATGAGTAGAAAGAAGTTTTAAACCACCAAATTAGTTAAAATTGAAAATTGGACAAAAAAAAGTAAGTGAATCTCTGTAAGAACTATCGAAAGTTCAATCATCATGTCAATGTTTGTAGCAAACTATTGACACAATGAATTCCTGTCTTGAAAAAGATGAGAGAACATTCGACACGGTGAACGTGTCTGGAAAGGCAGAGGAGAACAATCAACAGCTTTTTCAAGTTGAAGTTATTCAAAGGCTATGTAAATGCATATGCTTGAATAAGTTGACAGGTATTTAACAATGATCTTCTGGCGATGATTTACACATTTTCTGTTTTTATAAAATGATTAGATTAGAAACTGCTGGAACCTAAAGCCACTAAAGCAATTGAAAATTTGATGCCATATATGTGAATAGAGATTTAACAGCATTATGCACCTGGACAGATCAGGTTCGACATTGGTACAAGTATAGATGGACTAGCCCTCTTCATTTCATCGATACCCCAAACAATGCATGCTCATTTGACTACTCAAGTAAAAAAAAAATTCTTTTTTCCATTTTATTATGTAGAAGACTGCTTTTGTTTACCTCGTTTTGTATTATCGGTCTCTCTTATTATTTCCGTTCTATTTATTTATCAAGAGACTATCATCATCCAAAAGGATTGGAGGACATGTGCGTTGCTAGGGCAGTCTATAATTTTACTACCCAACTAATGCACTACCAAGAAGGAAGTTCTGATCGAAAATGTATGTTGAACCATGTCAGAAAAAACTTAAAATTACCGTAGTTTTTTCTAATTCTGTATGTTTCTGTGTTTTATCCTTTTTAAAGCACTTAAAATGATTTCTATTAGCTGAATCTAGTAGATGTTTCTGTTGAAATAATTCCAGTTATCAATATCGCATAAACTATCATGTTCTTTTGCATGGTCTTAAAAAGAAGCAACGAGTTTATATCAACCATAATTATTCCAACATTTTCTATTGAAAAGCACTATTCAGCAGTTGAGCACATTACTGTATTAAGATCACCATTCTCATTTACCACATAGGCACGTACCCTCTGTTAAAAACAACCATCCACCTTTTTAATTTAGTTAATCACTTAACTAAATAAAATAATCTAAACGAAAGGTTGTATAGAAGTATAATGTAAATCAAAGAGTTTATTATTACTTATAAAATAAAGTAAAATTTCATAAATAATAATAACATATTTTCTGAAAAGGTTACATTATTTGGATTAAATGATAATATAAGTGATTGCGGTGTTTATAGAATAAAATACAGTTATTATTGTTGTTGTTTGGATAATAAAATGAAAGTTGTTTTTGAAATAATAATAGTAGTAGTAAAAGTATGCTTTTAAAAGTATTTTGGTCTAAATTATTACTATTTTATGACAAATAAAAATAAAATGATTTTTGAAGTATAATATAGGATATTTTTAGTTTAGAGATAAATGGTAATAAATTTGTTTTGAAAACATTGAAGTGGAATTAACATATATTATTATTTTGATGTAGAATAATATTATTATTTTTTGGAAACAAATTCGATGTTAGTTACTATTTTTGATTAAGATATGATGTTTTAAGGTATTTGAAGAGATAGAAGTATAATAAAGGAATTTGGAAGTATACTATCGTTTTTATACAATTATTATCGTTTGAGATGAAATAAATAAGGGTGCTTTTATAATAAACAGTAATAAAATGATTTTATAACTAAAAGAATAATGGTCGTAAATATATTATTTTGAATGATTGTAAAATGTATGATTAATTGTTGATTGTAATTATCATATGTATATATATATATATATTTGTTGTACGATGATGAAATCATGTTTTGGTGAGAGTGCGATACTCTACCATTATTACTACAGGATGATGTATAACTAATTATCATTTTTGATTGAATTGGATAATTGATACTTGTGTTACTAATGTTGATGGCTTAGTACACATTTGATGATCCGATATTTGTGTTACTAATGTTGATTAGTTAGTGCACACTAGTGAATTGATGATGTATTACTAATAGTTGATCATTAGTATATATGTGACTATATTTGTTGTGATTAGTTTATTTGATGTTTAAGGTTGATATTAGATGTTGTCAAATGTATGTGATGTTTAATGACTGAGTGTGCTATTATTGGTTAAACTCATATTTATGATGATTGACAGTAATGACTTAGTATGAGTATATTTCCTATTTGCATTTGTTGCATTAGTTGCATGGATGTTATGGTTGTTATGTGCAAACAGGTATTTGGATGCACGAGAAGAGAAGGAAATAGAAATACACGGGCTTGTTCCCCAAAAGGGAATATAGGCAGTTTTTTTTATGCAATAGTCATCATATCCCTTAGGTTCGGCCGTGATGTATGGAAATTGGGAGTCCAAACATAGTTGAATATATTTCTTCCTTTCATGCATTAGTAAAGCTGCAGGTGGGAGCAAATGACGGAGCAAAAGTCCGGATATAGGTCATATCCTTAAGTTGTTGACTTGGTATATTTTTCTTGCATCACGTTTATATTTTTCATTCGTATGAGAAATCTAATTAAACGACTTAGCAAAACAAGTGGTATGAAGCGCTTGTGTTTGCTTTGTCGGTTAATTCTTGGACTTGTTCGATTGAACTCTTGTGATAATTTTCGAGTGGAAATCTACAATTTGTTCGTAAATATTTAAATTAAGCCAGTGGTTACGGGACATGAATTGAACTCATTTATTTACTTGCTTAGTATAATTTACACTTTTTATCGATCAATGGTGATCATTTTATGGTTTAAACTAGGGATACGTCATGTCACTTTGTCCACATGGGGGACTGTACCTCGTTTTATTGAGCTTCGTCTCATTTCTTTTATAAGCTAGCGACCTATGGGTTCTTCGGAGTTTCGACTCATTTTTATGGGCTAGCGACCCAAGTTCTTTTATTGAGTTTGGTTTATCGGGCGTACCATTGTACTACGTCATTGTTCTGAATGATTGGAGTTTGGTTCATTGGGCGTACCATTGTACTACATCGTTATTTCGAATGATTGGAGTTTGGTTCATCGGGCGTACCGTTGTACTACGTCGTTGTTCCGGCTTATCAGGTTCATCGGGCGTATTTATGTCTGCCTAGCAGCTTTTAGATCTTGTAAAGAATGCTCAAGCTGTCGGACCCATTCCAGAGCCTAATCATCCTAAATCCGGGTTTGCGCGCTTGTTCGGTGATTATACCAATTTAGGTGGAAAACCATTTAAGATTTCCGAAAGTGTTATGAAGTCCAAACTTGGCTTAGATCATGCAACCGCATCTTTTCTCGCATGAATCTTATTGATCTACATCGAGTGCAAGTGGCTTCTAGCATGCTCCAAGAAAAAGCATTAGATTGGTATGATCTTTTTAGTTTGGAAATAGTTGAAGCGGATCTTACTTGGGAGCAATTCCGAAAAGATTCGAGTTGAAATTTATGCCGGAAGCTGAAAAAGTAATTTTAGCTCGGCGCTTTATTGACCTTGTTCAAGGTGAATCTTCTTTGACGAATTACGTCGCTTCTTTTGAATCTCTCTTTAAATATGGGGTCAAGTATATTAAAACCCCACTGAAGAAAAATTGAAGGTCTATTTATGGGTTGAATAAGAACCTAAAAAAGCATTTACTTCTGAAACTGGAAGTTTCTTTCGATCAGCTTGTTGATATCGCTCTTCGGCTAAAAAAGGCCGATAAAGAAAGTGATATTGAAGTTGTGGGTGCCAAACAGAACTTCAACAATAACAAGAAGATGCCTATTAAGTTCAAGCCTAATCCCAACAAGAAAGGGAAGCAAGCAACTTCAGTGGCAAGAACTCCTGCCCCTAGTCATGGACAATGCTACAATTGTGGTTCTAAGGACCATTATGCTAATGGTGTCCGAAACCCATTTTTTTCGTTATTGCAAAAGTTCGGGTCATCTTGTATCTTCATGTCCCAAACTTCAAGGAAAGAAAGAGGGAAAGCTAAATATGTGCAAGCTTCTAGTAACACTTCTTTTGGTCAAGGTATTTCTCATTCTATCCTTGATGGCATTACTATGTTTCGTGATCATCCTATTCGAGTTCTTTTAGATACGGGTGCAGCTCACTCTTTTATATCAAAAGAACTTGTTGATACTTTGTCTTTAAGTGTTATGTGCTTGATGAGTTCACTAAAAATTGCGAATCCGACTGGTGGATCCACAACACTCAGTTTGCTTCGTAAAGACGTCAAGATTATTTTATGTGATTATGCTTTCAGTGTCGATTTGCATGTTATGCGTTACTTAGGCTTCAGAATGATGTTGGGAATGGATTGGCTTAATCATTATGAAGCCCGTATCCTATGTCCTGAGAGGACTACATATCTTCGACATCCTCAATCTGTTAAGCAGATTTCTATTGTTCTTAAAGATTCGGATTCCAATTTGGTGACATCCTATATTCTATAAACCCTCATGATGACGATAATGATCATGAGGAAGATGTCATTTCCCTCATTCACGTTGTTCATGAATTTCTCAACATATTTAAGTCCGTTTCAGGATTACCACTTAAGTGAGCAATTGAGTTCAGGATTAATTTAATTCCCGTAGCTCTACCTATCACTCGTCCTTCTTATCGTATGTCTAATAAGGAAAATGAGGAGATGCGTAAATAATTATCTGAATTAGAAGCGAAGAAATTTATTCGTTCTAGTTTCTCTCCTTGGGGAGCTTCAGCTATCTTTGTGAAGAAATCCGATGGTACACTTAGGCTTTCCGTTGACTACCGCAAGCTTAATTATCTTACCATTAAGAATATATATCTCTTGCCTCAGATTGATGATCTATTAGATCAACTTTGTGGTGCTAGAGTCTTTTCTCAGTTAGACTTAGCAACCGGTTTTCATTAGCTTTGTATTGCAAAGGATAGCATTCCTTTAACATCGCTACGTACTCATTATGGATCTTATGAATGGCTTGTTATGCCATTTGGTTTAACGAATGCTCCAGCTTATTTCGTTGACCTTATGAATCGAGTTTTTAAAGACTTCCTCGATCGATTTATTCTCATCTTTATAGATGATATTCTTGTTTATTCTACAACCGGGGAAGAGCATGAAAAACACCTTCGGATTGTGTTGGAAACTCTTAGGAGCAATCAATTGAAAGAAAAATTTTCTAAGTGCCACTTTTGGCAATCTCGTGTGAAATTTCTTGGACATATCATTTCTCAATCCGAATTTCCATGGATCCTTCAAAGAAGGAAAAATTGGAAGAGATCAGAGAGTGTGATGGAAATTTGTAGCTTTCTTAGATTGGCGGGATATTACCGTCGGTTCATAAAAGACTTTTCTAAAATTTCCGTACCTCCTACTAGTTTGACAAAAAAGGGAGTTAAGTACATTTGGTCAGACAAATATGAAGCTTCTTTTCAGAAGTTAAAAGAACTCCTTTCCGATGCTCCTATTCTTGTGATTCCCGAAGGGAACCAATATTTTGTTGTTTATACCGATGTTAGTCGTGTCGGTTTGGGGGCCGTTCTCATGCAAAGGGAACGTGTTATCACTTATGCTTCTAGGCAATTAAAGCCTACCGAGACTAGATATGCCACTCATGATTTAGAGCTCGCGGCCATTGTTTTTGCTCTTAGAATCTAACGTCATTATCTTTTGAGAGAGAAATTTGTTCTCTACACGGATCATAAATCTTTGAAGTATTTATTTTCTCAAAAGGAACATAATTTGCGTCAACAACGTTGGCTTGAGTTCCTTGCATCTTATGATCTTGATATTCTTTATACTCCCGAAAAGGGAAATCGTGTTGCCGATGCCCTTAGCCGAAAGCAACAAGCAGTTGTTTCTATGATGATACCTGAATGGAATGATCTCGAGACTTTGTCCACTTGTGAGATTCGAGATCGTGAATCCGACTCATATTCATCTCTTGTTTTATGTAGCCTTGAGGCTCATCCATCTCTTTCTGACTGCATTCTTGATGCTCAAAAGTATGATCTCGAATTAGCTCATCTTAGCCAAAGTTGTAGGGATAGGAATATTAATAGTTTAAAAGACTTTGAAATCGATGCTCATGGCGGTATTCGAAAATTTGGTAGACTTATCGTGTCAAATATTAGCAATCTTCGTAAAACATTTTAGAAGATTCTCATCGTTCTAAATTTTCCATTCATCCCGGTAATAGTAAAATGTACGCGGATATGAAGCGACTTTATTATTGAGATGGGACGAAATCTAATATTGTTAACTTTATTAAGAGTTGCATGACTTGCCAACTCGTTAAGGCCGAGCATCAAAGGCTCGGTGGGTTATTGCAACCTTTGGATATTCCAGTTTCAAAGTGGGATCATGTCTCCATGGACTTTATTGACGGTCTTCCCCGTTCTAGCTTGGGTCATGATAATTTATGGGTGATTGTAGATAGGCTTACAAAATTCGTTCATTTTATTCCCGTTCGGTCTAATCAGACCATACCTCTTTTCGTGAAACTCCATGTTAGAGAAATTGTTGAATTGCTTGGAGTTCCTACATCTATTGTTATGATCCATTATTTACTAGTGGATTTTGGAAGAGTCTTCAAAAAGCTTTGGGAACGAAGCTTAATTTTAGCACCGCTTATTGTCCTCAGTCCGATGGACAAATAGAGCGTGTGAATCAAACTCTTGAAGATTTGTTTCATGCATGTATTCTTGATTTTGTTGGAAGTTGGGAAGATCATATTTCCCTTGTTGAGTTTTATTATAATAATAGCTTCCAATCTAGTATTGGTATGACACCTTTCGAGGCACTCTATGGAAGGCCATGCCGATCTCCTTCTTGTTGGCTTGAGGCTGGTGAGAAGCTGGCTTTAGATCCAGGTTTTATTCGTGATTCCACAAAAAAGATTGACCTTATTCGTCATAGGATGAAAGAAGCTCAAAGTAGAAAAAAATCCTATGCCGATAACCGAAGAAAGAATTTAGAATTTTCTGTGGAAGATTTGGCGTTTATTTGTGTTTCACCTATTAAGGGTGTTATGCGTTTCAGTCGATCGAAAAAATTAGCGTCTCGATATATTGGTCCATTTCCATCACCGAACGCATTGGTTCCGTGGCTTTTCGCCTTTTATTATCGGCTAAGTTTTCAGCTATTCATGACGTATTTCACGTTTCTCAGCTATGGAAATGCCTTAGAGATTCCGATTCTATTCTTCAGCCCGGTGTTATTGAAGAAATTAAAGTCTCACCTAATTTGACTTATGAGAAACAGCCTATTCATATCATTGCTATGGAGGTTAAACGCTTTCGTAATAGTGATTTTCCGCTTGTGAAAGTTCAATGGTCCTCAAATCCTAAGGATTGCTCTTGCGAATCCATAGAATTCATTGAGCGAATACAACCGTATTTGCTCTCTCGTGCTCTTTAGGGTGAAATTCTCATTTCAAAATTTCATCTTTTGTATTGTTATGCCTTAGTATGGTTGTTACTTTTTATTTTCTTCTTAAGTATTGCAAGGACGCAATTTCTTTAAAGAGGGGAGTCTGTAATAACCTGCATATTTTACAATTGTAGATTTAAATATTTTATTTAAATATAGCAACGTTAGTCGGATTAAAGTTCGAAATTCTACTTTTGTAAACAGCCGAATTAGGACTCGAGACCACTTCCATTGAGTCCAAATTGGTGTTTGCGACCTTTTTGAGTATAAACATCGATATGTTTGGAATCGAGTAGAATTTTGATATTTTTCTATTGGGCTTTGGGTTTGGGTTTCAGCCCACTAACCCAATAAACTAACCTAACTTCACCCCTCTTCTTCATTCATTCATTTTATTTTTCCTAACACTTCAAGCTAAAGGGGAAAATGGGGGAAAGAAGAGGAAACTAAAATTCCTAAACCCTAGGTTGTTAGGAAATTCAAGATTCAAGCTCCAAAATCAAAGAGAAGCTTAGGTAAGCATCCTCTTCATCTTTTCCATTCTCAATCTCTCTTTAATTTTAAGAAATTCCTAAACCCTAACTTAGGAAATTCATTTCATTTGATAATAGATTGAGAATTCTTGAGGTCTTGTTGAAGAAGAATCGGTCTTGCTTTGTTTTAAAGCTTCTCATTCGTTGTTTTTGGGTTTAAAGGTGAGTTCTTGAACTCATATCTATGTCTATACCCTTGATAGCTGTTCGTATGAATTCCTAACACCTATTTCATGTTCATTTGCTTTGAATTGAATTGGATTGGTGAATTTTCCAATTTTTGATATTTTGAAGTCAAAATCTATAAAAATCCTACATTGGATGTTTTGACATGTTGTTTGGAGTGTGTTGAAGAGCCTATAGGGCTGGGTTGTCGCTTGGCATAAATCCCTAACCATCATCGCTCGCCCAATCGCCTCCAAGACAATTTGGCCATCATTAGCCTAGCCTAAATCTAGCCCTGAGCTTCAGCTCAGACGTCTGGTGATAAGCTCAGACGTCTTTAGCTATGGAATAAAAATTCCAATCTTTCAACTCAGACATCTGAGTTTGCTCCCTAGACGTCTGGGCGATCTGGAAGAAAATTCCAGATCTTCAGCTCAGACGTCTGGGGAAACCACCAGATGTCTGATACTGTTAAATTCAGGGAAATTGCCTATTTCTACATGGCTTTACATTTATATCGATTTTTGGTTGATCTGATTGGTCGTCGTCATTTATTATCGACTTTAATCATTTGTTTCTGGATTTTTGGAAATATCCATTTGATGGATTTGATATCGATTTCTATGGTTTCGATTCACGTCACCGAATGTGAATTTTTGGTGATTGATTGTTTCTACAATCATTTCTGTGATTTGTCACTTTAAGGTTTCTATATTAGTAGTAAATATTCAAACTCTTTCACAAAAATGTTTTCAACGTTATTTTAAATACAAAGCTCATTTTTAAAACCGTTTTTAATCTATTAGTATATACAAACGTTTACCTCATTCGTATGAGAAATCTAATTAAACAACTTAGCAAAACAAGTGGTATGAAACACTTGCGTTTACTTTTTTAGTTAATTCCTCGACTTGTTCGATTGAACTCTTGTGACAGTTTTCGAGTGGAAATCTACGATTTGTTCGTAAATATTTAAGTTAAGCCAGTGATTATGGGACATGAAGATAAACTCATTTATTTTCTAGCTTAGTGTAATTCACACTTTTTATCGATCAATGGTGATCATTTTATGGTTTAGACTAGCGATACGCGGTGTCTCTTTGTCCACGTGGGGGACTGTACCTCGTTTTATTGAGCTTCGTGTCATTTCTTTTATAGGCTAGCGACCAATGGGTTCTTTGGAGTTTCGACTCATTTTTATGAGCTAGCGACCAATGTTCTTTTATGGAGTTCAGTTCATTGGGTGTACTGTTGTACTACGTCGTTGTTCCGAATAATTGGAGTTCGGGTCATCAGGCGTACCATTGTACTACATCTTTATTTCGGTTTATCAGGTTCATCGGGTGCACCGTTGTACTACGTCGTTGTTCTGACTTATTTGAGTTTCAAGTTCTTCGAGCGTACTGTTGTACTATGTCATTGCACCGGCTTTATAGGACAACGTCCCGTTTGTGATACACGTGTTGGTGAGTTTTCATGCTCCCGTTTTGATAGGCCTCCCCTTTTGTGATTTCTGGATTTCTAATTGATGATTTCTAGAATTTGTGTTTCACCAATTTTTTGTGATTTATATTAATAAGCTTTATCAATATTTGTGGTTTGGTGAATAAAAAAAGAATATGACATTCTTTTTGGTGTTTGAGAGAATTAGAGATATTGTATGATTTTTGTTACTATCTAATGTATACTTGTCACGGTGTAGCATTATTGTTATCATACATTTTCATCATATTTCTTATCCTGCCTCATTTTATATGATATTTATAGCTAGACTGATCCGTTTATTATTTTTTAAAATAATACTCGGGTCAGCCCGAGGTATTTCAGGTGCTTCTGCTTGACTTCTTATCAGGGTCCGTCATTTGACTTTTGGCTAACTACTTAGCTTAGCAGTTTTTATTTTATACATTCGAGATAGAGACTCCTGGATGTATATATATTCTTTTGTCTAACACTTGTACCTATTCTTTTGTGATGTAGTGGAGCTTATATGACCACTTCTTTGATGTACATTTCTATGCGTTATATCCATATCTGTTTCCGCCTTAGTGATATGAATATCTGTGACAGATTTATGTTATGCTTATTTTATATTTGTTTCCGAAGATCACATAGCCACTGTGTAGTAGTTTTGAGTTTGCAATTGATGTGTCAGTTTTCCTCTTGAAACGAAATGCATGTAATACTATCTCATATATTGGTACTCGCACAAAGCAATTACACAGATGGTTACTCCTCAACGGCCTTATTCTTTGTGCTTGTTGACGGCATTACTCCGTAGTGTCCTTGGCTAGTGCGAGTATAGAGGTGGGGCGTCACACCTTTCTTGAGTAGCTTTTCACTTCAAGTAGTTCGATGTGTAACATATGGTCGTAACATGGTCGTGTGCTTGATCAAACTGTGCTTGACCATAGCCGAAAAACAATCTATCTACTTAAGATCAATGGTACCTATATACTTGAACATAATTAAAATACAGCCTAGTTACTTAACGTCGACAGTACCCTTAAGTCTGAAGACTGTTACATGTCATTACCATGATATCTTCTATTTTGACTTAGCTATAATAACATATAGAAGGCTCTCGTCTAATTGTTCTATGATTGTTCCAAACAAGCACAAGTATATAACCCTTTTGTGCCTCTAATAGTCATAGAAATTCACCATTTTTCAAACGAGGAGCTTTATATACACGGTTCATTATATTATCCAAATGGAATAGTAAATGTCATTTTATATCGATCCTTTTCGACGATCTAAATTTTCCAAAATGCAAATTTTATATCAAATTTTGACATTATTTTAGCTGAATATAGCCTTCCAAAAAGATCTTTCTTAATCCATCTTAAAGTCTTTTTTAAATGCTTATAATTAATTACTAGTCTTGGAACTCCTCTTTCTAATTCTGCAACATTTTCAAAATAAAATGTTGAGCAGCTGCATAGACTTTTAGAAGGTCTAATAAGACCTTTTTGTAAACTCATTTATTCCTTTTACATATTTCCAAATACCTTGGACTCATAGCAATTGGTCTAGTGGTTGGAATTTGACTTTTATTAAAGTATGGTTCATAATGTAATTCAACTATATGTTTTTTCCTTTGCCAAAAGGCATTAGGAGTATCAGCACAGATTAATTTTTCTATGTTATTTTGTAAATCATTTATTATTTTTGGTAGTTGAGGTGAAGATAATTTTTCTTCTATCCTTTTATAATTTATCTCCTATGATAAGGAATTTAAAAAAATTCTGTTCGTTTTATTTTCTTTTGAATAGTATCAATTTCATGACATTTTGGTTGTGTGATAAATTGGATATCACTTGCTGATTATTAATCATACTAGTAATTCCTTCTTTTGGTATTTTGGTTATTGTTATAAGAAAAGGATTGGCCAATGTTACATCATGTGATAAAAAATTTACCATTATGAATGGCATTTCTAGGCAAATGCCTTTATTACAGATGGATGTATTCTTTAATTTATATTTTACTAATAATTTTCTACTATCTGCAGCATTAAGTATTTCGGTTGTTTTAGAAAAATATCTTAATGGTACTATACCTTCATTGATGCAATTTATATATGCACCAGAATCTATCATTGCGATAGTAGTAAAATAATAATTTTTATGCACGATAATAGAAATTCTCAAGTGTCATTTATGTGTAATTACATGATCTAACATGTTTGTAAATGTTAAAGAATTTAATTCTTCTTTTTCTAAAATATTATCATTTTCATTTTCATTGTCGTTGTTTTTAAATTTGCTTCTAGTAACAGTATTCTTGGTTTTAATTCTTGCATTTCAAGTATCTTAAATTCATGTTCTAATTCTGATATTGATGCTTTTGAACTACTAGTATTTACATTGAGTTTCTTACTCTATTTAAAATATCCTTTAAATTATAATTTTCTAATTCTTTTAATTCAATCCTTTTTCATCATTTTTATTCTTATAAGATTCTAAGTATCTTTTTATCATAACTTTATTTTCTTTTGGGCTAGAAATTTTATCTGTAATGTTTAGTATAAAATTTTCTTCTTTAGTTAAAACAAATAATTCATTAGCTTTACATAAAGCTTTATAATAATCAAAGTTTCCTTCGTAGTCGTTATCAGAGTAATCAGTCGGTTCCTCTTTCTTTAGTTTTCGAATCAATTTCTGATTCTGTTTCCATTTCTGTTATTATAGATAATTTTAAATTTTCCTTTTCTGAAATAGAACTTTCTAAAAATAATTTTTTAAGAGAGTTTTTTAATTCTTTATCAACATGAAGACTATTTATTTTCTTTTTCATTTTACATCTATTTGCATAATGTCCTGGTGTTTAGCATTTCCAATAAATTGGAATTTTGCTTTGATCTTTTTTACTTTGCTCCTTTCTTTTATTTCTATAGGACTTATATCGTTTTTCTCTTGGTGGTTTACTACATTCGCACTTCTTACGAAAAAATTTATTCTTACCATTTCTTGGAATTTTTTTAATTCTTTTGCTTTCATTTTCAGGTTTAAGAGGTAGTAACCTCATTTGCTCACAGAAATCTCCTAGATTCTTTTTTCTTAAATCCTTCCTTTTGTATTCGTTTACGTAACTTTATTTCATTACATAATTGAATTCCTTCAGGTATGATTTCTGATGCTAATTCACCGTAGGTGTAACTATCGTAAGGAATTATTCCTTGGTTTTTCTGTTTTATTCGGTTTTTAACCCTTTAGCAAAGAAAGGGAGCAGTCCTGATAATAGTTTTTCCTTCCAAAATTGATGATTGCTATCATTTCTAGAAAATATTTTAGAAAAATATACATTTTTATACCATCTAAATTGAGATAAAATTGACATTTCAAATTCATTAATTGCTCCTACAATCTATCTATCTAAAGCAAAGATGCTCCAATAAAATGTTTTGCAATGGTATATATAGGTGTATTGACACAATCCATTACTTGAACATTATTTTCTACTTTAATTACACTAAATATATGCATTTTAGCTTCATTAGTTAGATAAAAGTCCCACCAACCTTTTAGTTGGCCTGTGAAACCATGAACTATAACTTTAGCTATTTTATCATCTGTATTCCTTTTGTGTTGACATGCAGTAGCATACATGATTATATATTGTAACTTTATCTGTATTTGGTATTCGGTATGACCATCGATGTTCCATTCTGTAATGGATGAGCCATCGAACGATGTTGCTGCATAATATTCTTATCCTTCAAATAAGAGATCAATAGGCAAAGGCCCTGTGTAGTATGGTCTACTATAAGAGCTTGATGCATTATTGTGTTGAATCCTATTAATTTCGATAGTATTTTCTTGATTTTGTTCTGTATTTAAGAATATTTCTTGTAATTGGTTAATTTCATTATCTAATTCACAATCATAATTTTCTTCAGGAACATTATTTTTAGATTACCCTATGCTTGATCATAATCAAAATACAGCCTAGCTACTTAAGATCGAAAGTACCCTCAAGTCTGAAGCCTATTACATGTCATTACCATGAGATCTTCTATTTTGATTTAGTTATAATAACATATAGAAGACTCTTGTCGAGTCGCTCTACGATTGTCTCAAAATACCACAAGTACATAACTCTTTGGTCTTCAAATAGTCATAGTAATTCACCATTCATTAAATAAAGAGCTTTATGTACACTAGCCTCAAAGGACGTATCGATATCTTTTTCTCGATACATCTTGACTAGGAGAAAGAGTAAGTACTTAAATATCGATTTGATTCCCATGATTGCGAATATATTTATAACCGCAATCGATAAAATACTTCTTCTATGAATTTTTTTACTTATATGTTTAACGTGTTAATATCATTACTTGTATCTCTATATAACAACACAAATTAAAAGCACACTTTATTTCGAGAAAGATTCTCTACAATAATTAAGATATATAATTAAATTACATAATTGTCCATATGACACACTCTTAACTCTATCACTATTATCATTTGCAAATTTTGCATGTTCATTTAGCAATTTATTATGTTTAAATGTTAGAGCCACTTTAGTAGTTTCTTTCCTCATATCAAACTTTTGAGAACCACTAGTTCTTTTTTACCATGGGCAGCAAAATAGGCATCTAATTCTCCAACTTGTGTGAGTTTTCCCCACTACAAAATTGATGTTGTGGAGGCCAACTAAAAGCAGCTATGATTTATAGTAGCTTTGTAAAAACAACTGTACTATGCAATATCTACATATAATCAATACACATCAGAAAACACAAAAATTTCTACTATTAACTGAGTTTTTAAACTATCAAAATTCGATAAGAATTAGAACATTCGGACTATGCCATAATAACTCAAGAATCAACCAAAAGGAGAAGAAAATGAAGAAGAGAAAGACCTAAGAGGAAAAATGCCAAAATAAGCTAAAGAGATGGATCGTTAGCGATCCATCACCTATGGATCGCTAGCGATCCATAAGGCTTTCTCATGGACCCTCCAAACCTCTTACATCATGATTCATTACCATTTCAACGCACGCTTGCCAAGTTTCATAGTATGCAAAACAATCTAGCTCGAGAAGTGAAGACTCATCCAATCCAAGCTGTTTGGCCAAAATTAGATAACTTTAAATGGATCTACAGAACTCATATAAAGTCGGATTGACTTGAAAGTTTAGGAGAACATTTAGAAAACATAGGAGAACGCTCATAAATAAAATTAAGTCATTTATAGTTGATTTGATGGATCATAGCGACCCATCTAGAGTGAGCCCCACCACCTCAAATTTTTATGGTGGGCCCCTAACACCCTCTAGAGTGTTCCTACAAAGTTTAGTTCGATATCGTTAAGATTTGAGCGAGTTTTAGATGATTCTTCTGGACCAGATGACCCATGAAGATGGATGATCAAACTAACTCCATACTACTTAATATTTGGATAAGGCATTTAAAAAGAAGATAAGAAGATAACCAAACAAAAATCACTCAAAAATATGCTAAGTGGATGGATAGCTAGCGATCCATCCTCTATAAAATAGCTCGATCCATCAAGATAGGTCGGATCGCCCTCAAAATTTCCGAGCTCCTTCTTGCCACTAAGTAATGGCTTCTGGTAGAAAAGTATGCTAAGTTGATGGATAGCTAGCGATCCATCCCCTATGGATAGCTGGCAATCCATAGAAATAACTCGAACTGATTTGAAATTTTTGGTGGTGACTTGGCATAACAACCGGTCTTCTACACCTGAACTTTTGGCACAATACTCACTGAACTTCCCTTATAAATACTCACCTACCTACAACTAGAGATGGACTTTTTTGGATAGAGAGCTACCATTACTCTACTGGAATTCCTTCACTTCTCCAACCTTCTTCTCCCTCACAACAGTCATCAAGGGGGTTACTGTGATTCTCTAGTCATCCCTTGAACTTGTGACTTATTTTAACTCATTATAACTTAGATCTAAAGGCTAGCTAGTTGATATTCAGAGAGATTCAACTAATATAATCATAATAAAGATTGATTAAAAT
Source organism: Allium cepa (assembly GCA_030765085.1). Taxonomy (NCBI): domain Eukaryota; kingdom Viridiplantae; phylum Streptophyta; class Magnoliopsida; order Asparagales; family Amaryllidaceae; genus Allium; species Allium cepa. The sequence continues at coordinate 80,954,179 of CM060946.1, forward strand.
GGACGTAGGCCAAAGTCAGCCGAACCACTATAAAAATTCTGTGTCTCTTTTCTTACTTTTGCTTTTCTATTTGTTGTTTATCCATGATTTATGCTACCGATTATCCGCACTAGTGCTTTCGCACTTGATCAAGGGTGTTGATCTATTTTTTGGGTTAAGATTTTGGTGCTTTCACCAAGAACCTTGAAAGAGGTCTGAAGAATTGAAGTTTGAATCTAAGATTTAGAGAGATGAGTAAGCCTAATACTAGATCTAGAGCTGTAGCCAGTCAACCGGAGCCTGGGGGCAGCCAGGAGGTGTCCTTAATTTCTCATCAACCCATCTATGTGATTAGAGAAGAAATGAAAATTATGATGATGGAGATGCAAGATGGGACCTTGTCTAGGAAACAAGAGATGATGGATAGCTTCTTCCAGAGGATGGAGCAGTAAGGGATGACTAGATCTGCAGGGAATTGGAATCAAACTCCGAAGAATGACACAGGAGCTGCCGGAGTTGGATTGAAACTAGATGGAGTCTTTCCCTCATACCCAGAGAAACCAATACTTGGAAGGCAATGCTAGAATCAACAATAGGACCCAATGCAGTAGAATCTGGAGTTAGAGCAAAGCAAACTGTAATAATGTTGACTTAGAGGCATGATATATTTGGATCTACGATGAGCTTTAATGCCTGGAACGGGTGATGTTGGAGCTAGAATAACAAATTAGAGTATGAATACATGATTACATGAGCCGAAACCAGAATCCCACAGTTGGAACAGGGGGAAGGTTCGTTCTTACTCTCTATCTTCTACTTTTTCTGCCCTGAATAATATTAGGCCGCTCACACATATACGGGATCCCGAGCAGTTCCTACGCACTTTGAGTCAGATGCCTGCAATGACTATTTAGGACAATAATAATCTCAGGCTGCTTAAACCTATACGGGATCATGAACAATCCCTAAGCACACACTGAGTTAGATGCTTGAGATGACTATTTAGGACAATAATGACCTCGGACCCCTTACACGTGTATGAGACACAGATTGGTCTTTAGGCACGCTCTGAGTCGGAGCTCCGAGCTAAATATTTAGGATTTCTTCTTGTTTTGGTTCTTGTTTGTTTGATTTCCACTTATTTGTTTTGATTTGAATATTTGAATTTTGAAAAATCCACAATTGATTGTGATGGCTGATATTGATCAACTTAGAGTCCTACCATGGGACCGGCGTGCAAGATGCAAGTCTCCTTGTCACAGAGAAAGTGGATGGACTTGTACGATATTGATCACCATAGAGTACCAACTGGAGAGATGGGACCGAAGTGCAAGAAGTAAGTCCCCTCATCGATGAGACAGAGGACGACCTTACTTAATCCCCTTAACTTAACAAACAAATGATCTGGAGAGATCGTCCCCTTAACTTAAAACATTAAATGGTCTGGAGAGATCGCGCACTAAACTTAAATGATCGGTGAGATCGATCTCTAAAACAAATTTGATTTAACAAAAGGATTTGAATGCCTTATAAATAAAATAAAACTGATAAATCCTGGATGAACACAGGATAATCTCGATATATGATGTGATTCTGATATGTGATGTGATTTTTGATATATAATGTGATTTTGATATATGGTATGACAATTCTGAATGAGAAGTAAAATGATAATGATGTAAATCCCGAATGAACATGGGAAAATTAGAGATACGTGATGTAAATGGAGATATTTGATGTAACTAGAAATATGTAATGTAATTGGAAGCATGTGATTTAATTAGAGATATGTGATGTAATGACTCTGAATGAAATCAGAATGATTGTGATGTCTAGATTACATTTGGGTAGAGTCTAGAGTCTTAGAATGTAACTAGTTTGGAATGACTTTTGATTGGCAAGAGAATTCGAATGAACTAAACGATTCACCAAGCCTAAAGCAGCTAAAACTCTCAATTATCAAGACTGGAGACATGAACTTGTTCTTAAATAAAGCACACCTTTCATTCAAAAGGCATACTTTGGGGGGCAAGTATTAACTTAGTTTTTTAACCCATCAAAATTCAATTAGAATTAGAACATTCAGACTACGCCAAAATAACTCAGGAATCAACCAAAAGGACTAGAAAAAGAAGAAGAGAAAGACCTAAGAGGAAAAATGCCAAAATAAGCTAAGGTGATGGAGACCCATCACCTATGGATCACTAGCGATCCATAAGTCTTGCTCATGGACCCTCCAAACCTCTAGCATCATGATTCATTACCATTTCTAAGCACGCTTGCCAAGTTTCATAGCATGCCAACTTATCTAGCTCAAGAAGTGAAGACTCGTCTGATTCAAGCTGTTTGGCCAAAATTAGCTAACTTAAAATGGACCTACAGAACTCATACAAAGTCGGATTGACTTGAAATTTTGGGAGAACATTTAGAAAACATAGGAGAAGGCTCACAAAAAATGAAGTCGTTTAGAGTTGATTTGATGAATCGCTAGCGACTCATCTATAGTGGGCCCCACCACTTTAAATTTTTATGGTGGGTCTCTAACACCCTCTAGATTGTTCTTGCAAAGTTTTTTTATTTCATTAAGATATGAGTGAGATATGGATGATTTTTCTGGACTATATGACCCATGATGACGGATGATCAAACTAACTCCATATGACTTGATATTTTGACAAGGCGTTTAAATAGAAGATAGGAAGAGAAACGAACAAAGATCACTCAAAATATGATAAGTGGATGGATAGCTAGCGTTCCATCCCCTATGGATAGCTAGCGATCCATCAAGATTGGTCGGATATCCCCCAAACTTTTCGAGTTCCTTCGTGCAACTAAGTAAAGGCTATTGGTAGAAAAGTATGCTAAGTTGATGGATAGCCAGCGATCCATCCTCTATGGATAGCCAGCGATCCATAGAAATGACTTATACTGATTTGAGATTTTTGGTGATGACTTGGCATAACAACTAGACTCTTCTGCACTTGGACTTTTGACCCAATACTCACTGAAAATTCCTATAAATATTCACATACCTGCAACTAGAGATGGATATTTTTGGATAGAGAGCTACCATTACTCTACTGGAATTCCTTCACTTCTTCAACTTTCTTCTCCCTCGCAACAGTCATCAATACGTTACTGTGATTCTCCAGCCAACCCTTGAAATTGTGACTTATTCTAACTTATTGTAACTTAGACCTAAGGACAAATTAGTTGATATCCAGAGAGATTCAACTAGTATAATCATAATAAAGATTGATTATGATGAACGTAGGCCAGAGTCAGCCGAACCACTATAAAAAATTTATATCTCTTTTCTTACTTCTGCTTTTTATTTACTGTTTACCTGAGATTTGTGCTGCTAATTGTCTACGCTGGTGCTTTTACACTTGATCCAGGTGTTGATACATTTTTTGGGTTAACATCTACATAATACCAATAATGTCTTTCATAAGATTAATTCAACTCGAAATGCTTAATACCTTTATCTCTTCGACAATAATTCAAGTTATATAAGTCCAGCTTAATTTGTTGAGCTAAAATTACAAGCAAACAAAACATAAGAACCGCATTTAGGCTCACAATGAAATACAAATTGAATTATATAATAAGAAATGAAAGTATGCAAAGCAAGAAAAAATTCCTTTCTCCAAGTCTTGATGTTAAACATCACAACGGAAAAAAGTAAATTGGAGGAAAGAAGCTGGAGAGAAAAGGAAATTATTCATAAGTGTAGATGTAATGAATTAAACAACAGCAACAACTATGTTACTATTTTTGAAAATGTTGGGGTTGGCTAGAAATGGAATCCAAGACTAAATGACAAGGTCAATTTAAAAGTAATAATAACAATAACAACAACAACAATAATAATCATGATAATAATAATAAAATAAAGTTAAAAATTAAACAAACAGTAGTAATAATAATAAATAAGTAAAATAAAAATAAAAATAAAAATAAAATGAAAAATAAAAATATTAAAAAAAAACAATGATGATAATAACAATAATAGTTTAATAATGGTAATAATAGTAATATGGACCAAAGGCCAAACATTGTGTATTAGGCTCCTATTCACTAGTCCTATAATCCAAAAATAATAACACTACCCCCAAACCTAGAGCAAAAACTCCTAGCTTATGGTTCTGGCACATGGATCGCTAACTTCCATGCGCTCCTGTCCGACACCAGCTCTTCGGATATATTTCAATCCGTCAAGTCCCTTTTTATTACTTCCTCCCATCTCAACTTTGATCAACCTCTACCTCTCTTTGAGCATTCGATGTGGCCCACAATTTTAACCTGCACATGTGCCTCGGGAGGCCTCCGTTGGAGATGTCCAAACCATCTTGAGCGGTGTTGGACCAGCTTCTCCTCAGTTGGTGTAACTCTAAGTTTATCGTGTATATCATCATTTCTAATTCGGTCTCGTCTTATATGACCGTAGCTCCTTCAAAGCACACACGTCTCTGCTACACTTATCTTTTGGGCTTGTTGTCTTTTAATAAGCGAACATTCTGCACCATACAATATCGCAGGCCTGATTGTCGTTATGTAGAACTTTCCTTAAAGCTTTGTGGGACTTTCCAATCACAAAGAATGCCAGATGCTAGTTACCATTTCACCCATCCTACTTGAATTCTAAAACTAACATTTTCATCAATCTCCCCATCATTCTGCAACATTGACACCGCTAACCTCGTACTTCATATACTCCATTTTAGTTCTATTAAGCCTAACCCTTTGATTCAAAAGTCTGCTTCCACAACTTCAGTTGTCTATCAACCTCTATCCTACTTTCGTCAATTAACACATCAGCATCAACAAAGAGCATATATTAAGGAAACTCACCTTGTATACCCTTCGCAACCTCTTCCATCACCAAGGCAAAATGTAGGGGCTCAAAGATGACCCTTGATATAATTCTATGTTAATGAGAAAGTCACTGATTTCACCATCGCATGCTCTTACGGTAGTCACAACTAGGGCTGTCAATTTCCTACACGACCCGAAACCCGCACGGAAATTAGCAGGTTAACCCGACCCATTTAATTGGCGGGTCATTTTCGGGTTAACCCGAGTTTGACCCGTTTATAAACGGGTGGGTTTCGGGTTGACCCGCTAACCCAAAACTGACCCGTTAACAACCCGTTTATACAGTATATAGGTTGACCCGACCCGTTTACGACCCGCTCCGACCCGTTTATGACTTGTTTATACCTTATACGGGTTATACGGGTTGACCCGACCCGTTTACGACCCGTTCCGACCCGTTTACGACCCAATTATACCTTGTACGGGTTGTCCCAACCCGTTTACGACCCGTTTATGACCCATTTACACCTTATACGGGTTGACCCGACCCATTTACGACCCGACCCGACCCGTTTATAATCGGGTTACATGGGTTGGGTTGGGTGAACCCATTTATAAACGGGTCGGGTTCGGGTTGAGCTTTTTCTGACCCGTTTAATAAACGGGTTAACCCGACCCATTTAAAATCAACCCGAAACCGACTTGACCCGACCCAAACCCGACCCGACCCGACCCATTGACAGCCCTAGTCACAACATCATCGTACATATCCTTGATAAGGGTAATCTACTTTGTTGGGACTTTCTTCTTTTCCAGAGCCCACCACGTAACATTTCTCGTTACTTTGTCATAAGCTTTCTCCAAATCGATAAATACTAAGTGTGGATCCTTCTTTTGCTCTCTAAATCTCTCTAAAAGTTATCTTATCAAGAAAATCGCCTTTGTGGTCGACCTTTCAAGCATGAAACCAATTTGGTTTTTTGAAACGTTTGTGATCCTTCGTAATCGATGTTCCATGACTCTCTCCCAAAGCATCATTGTATAACTCAAAAGCTTAATTCCTTTGTAGTTTGTTGAAGTTTGAATATCTCCTTTATTCTTGAAGATTGGAACTAATATGCTTCTCCTCCACTCATATGACATCTTGTTTGATTTGAAAATACTATTGAACAACTTAGTTAGTCAGGCCATGCTTACATCTCTAAGGCATCTTCACACCTCAATGGGGATGTCATCAGGCCCCAACACGTTGCCCGCTTTTATCCGTTCTAGCGCCTCCTTTACCTCGAACTCTTGAATTCTCCTAACATAATGTCTACTGTTGTCATCAAAAGAATTGTCCAGCTCAATCGTAGTGTTATAACCTTCTTCGTTAGAAAACTTGTCAAAGTATTTTCTCCATGTATTTTTATCTTACCGTCCTTCACCAAAAGTCTATTAATGTCATCTTTGATGTATTTAACTTGATTGAAGTCTCTCATCTTCCTTTCGCGGAGTTTAGCTATCCTATAGACGTTTCTTTCACCCTCCTTCGTACCTAGCTTTTAATATAGATGTACATAGGCTTGGCCCCTTACATCACTCGCCGCTCTCTTTGTGTTCTTTTTTGCCTCTTTGTACCTTTTCATGTTGTCCTCCATTCTGTGAAGATGTAAGCATTTATATCATTCCTTCTTTCCTTTGATAGCCTCTTGCACATCACAGTTCCACCACCATGAATCTTTAGGCTCGCGTTTATTTCATTTTGTTATCTCAAACACCTTAATAGCCACTTTTCGAATGCGCGTTGCCATCTCATCCCAAATATGATTTGCTTCTCCTTTCGTATTTCATGCCCCTTCTCCCATCACTCTATCCTAAAACACCCGTAAAGCGTTTCCTTTGAGCTTCCACCATTTCATCCGACTAATCTTGGCTCCTTTATCCTATCAAACGCGTATTCGAAGACGGAACTCAAATATCAAAAGCTGATGTTGTGAGACGACACATTCTCCAAGCATGCCTTCGCAATCTACACAAGCTCGTTTTCCACCTCTTTTAGTAAGGATAAAGTCAATCTGACTAGAATGTTAGCCACTACTGAAAGTAACTAAATGCGATTTCAACTACCTAACTGAATCCTGCTTTCATCGACTAACTTCATTGCTCCTCGCACCTATCGAGTAAAGTGTGAAGACCCTTGTTCATTTATCACTTAATCGGGGAATCGTTGTAGTGCGTCACTAAGGGAGTGACGACCCAGCCCTTGCATATTTATCACCATACCCGAGCCTCGATATGGCGCGCCACTAAGGAAGTAGCGACACGGCCCTTGCTTATTTATCATCATACCCGGGCCTCGATACGACGTGTGGCTAAGAAGGTTATGCCCCAATGAAATATAATAAGGTTTCATTTTCATAAGATAGACTATGGTCTTTATGTTGACTCGCCAAGCCTGTCATAACCCTCCTCATTTATCCTGCTTTGAGACAGGTTGCATAGAAAACTACATATCCACCGGAACACTCTTTAACGCCATTTAAAAAATATATTAAGAAAGTAATAAAAATATTACTTCAAACGCTCACCACAATCGTTTGTGAAAAACATTTAAGAAAAAATTATATGCTACTATCAACCCAAAGGCTTAATAGCTGTATCAAACTTAGCGGCAGTTTTCGGTTTTGGGCCCAACAAATTGGTATGAATACTCAAATCTCGATGTAGCTCAGACGAACGCCAGAGTCCTCCAGAAAAGTTTGCCCAATTCCCCATTTTCCCCAAATCGAAATCCATGTCTTCTCTAGAGAATTCAAGGCTCCTCCTCCATTTCAACTCGTATATAATCCACTTCTTTGCTCTCCTCTCTCCGTCAGAAAGTCGAAACAAGCAAAGCGATCCTCAAATTCTCAAGCTTCTCGATTATAAACTCAAATTCAATTCCCGTTAAAGAAATGGCACTGATCCCTCAAATATTCGGACAAAGAAGCAACGTCTTCGATCCGTTCTCCCTTGACGTATGGGATCCATTCCAAGACTGGCCATTCGGCAGAGACATTAAAGGCAGTGGCACGGCTTTGAGCAAGGAGACATCTGCTCTGGCCAACACTCGCATAGATTGGAAGGAAACTCCAGAAGCACACATATTCAAGGCGGACATGCCAGGACTAAAGAAGGAAGAGGTGAAAGTGGAGGTCGAGGAAGGCAACATACTGCAGATAAGTGGAGAGAGGAGCAGGGAACAAGAGGAGAAGAATGATAAATGACATAGGATTGAAAGGAGCAGCGGTAAGTTTCTGAGAAGGTTCAGGCTGCCTGAGAGCGCAAAGATGGATCAAGTGAAGGCAGCCATGGAAAATGGTGTTCTTACTGTGACCGTGCCCAAAGAGGAAGTGAAGAAACCAGAGGCTAAAGCTATTCAGATTGATGGTTAAATTCTGCATACCAGGTTTTCTTTTCGTGATGTGGGGCTGTATCATCATTGTATGTGTCCGTTATGTTAGTGGTAAGAATGGTGTGTGACTTGTGTTCTGTACTCTTTCCATCTTTGAGTCTTGATAAATGAAAAACTCGGTCGAACAAGTCCTGTTTCATTGCTACAGTTTGCATATTTTGTGCTTCTAAGTGCGTCCGGTTTTGTTGTAATGTATATTTCTGGTTTGTGCTGAGTTAAGCTGAAGTGATTGCTTTTGGTTCCGTATGTCGGTGTGCATGTCCCATATCGAGAACTTTTGTTCTTTCTTCTTTTTTTGAATCTGCCCATATCGAGAACCTACTGGTGTAGGAGTTCCAAAATGCAATTTATGTGCTAGTTTATGACTGTGAGAAGATTTATGATTCAATGTGTTTGATTTCTTTGATTTATTTTATGTGAACAGTCATCCCAGTTTCCCTGTTTTGGTTGAGCAAACTCGCTTTTTTATTTATTTAATGTATATATATCTGATTTAAATTTATTTTTGTTCTACTTTTACTTTGATTTAGCTGAAAAATTCATGATTCCTGTCTTTTCGGTTTAAGTTTTGTAACTCAATGTCTGTTGGGTTTTGTAACTGATTGCAAATGAAAACCCACCATTGTCCAAGCTAAAATGATGGGTTTGTGTTTTATCAGGTTAATTAACAGGGAGTGGCAATTAGGCCCGACCAGACGGATTTATACCCGATCTTGCGGGCTTCGATTATACAGATGGATCGGGTTTTGTCGGATTTGTGACGAAGACTTTCAACTATAAACTTCTCTGCTGGGGGTTAATTTGTTGTATTTTAAATGTTGAACTCTGAAATAGTGGTGATATTGGACTTCTTGTGTAAGTTGTCATTCTGATAAAAGATTGTTCAACAACGCGCACTAAGTTATCTTTTTCTAGTTTGAAATATATTTTTTTGTTTGAAAGTTTCAATTATTTGAAATTAGGAGTATTATTTGTACATGAAATGTACGTACGGTTCAATTAGGCAATGCAAGCACAATGTAAATTTATTCATAATCATGTATTTTGAGAGCAGCTTATCCCAATTCAACATGCAGCTTATCCCAATTCAACATGCAACTAACTGGGTCAACCTTATTATTACGCCAAAAATAAAAGCATTTACCGAAAACCCAAGTCACAGTCGGTACCTAAATCATGAATTTTGAAATACGGTTGCCACTGTAATAATTTGCCGTACTTTTCAATTTAAGTACAAGTCTTTTCTGATTTTATTATCCTAATAATTTAAAGTAACACAAATTTCTTCGAACAGTTTGAAAGAAAATTTCATTACATTTATGATGTCTTTCATGCATGAACTCCCATTTAATTATGATTTTAGGAAATGTATTCAATAAGTTATGGTATTCCTATTGAATCATAGTGATGATTTAAGAAGAGAATGTCAACTCTTATACAATACGCCTTTTAGCGGATAGTTTTGTTTAAAAGAACAAACTTTTGAAGATGTATTATACTCATTGGCTGATCATATATACAACATTTTTAAGCATTTTGAAACTTTTATCCACTCCAAAGTCATGCGCCAGTCTAAATATCAAAAGAATTTATTTTAACTATCAATTTGAAGTATGAATTTGTGGGGCTAAAATTCTGGAACTGATTCATATTTTAACAAAGATGATCTTTCTAAAGCATGTAACATATCTACCAAAATCAACTTTTTTTCCATAATTTTCTTCTCAATGAATAAGGAGGTATATACATTCGTGCAGTCTATCAATTTTAATCGATTTGTGCTTTTTTAATGAGGCATGCCAAAGTTCTATTTATTTTTTCATAAAATATATAACTATCTTACAAATTGAATTTTTTCGATTAACTTTAACACTTGTTTTAACTGAACTGAAAAAGAAACCTTAACGACCACAAATGGGTTAATGGTAACAGAGTGTTTATATCTTTGTTTAATGGTAACACTAGATTATGGAAGCTGATATGCATCTTTTGCTGATTATGATTAATGGAGGTAAACCTATAAAGAGTGTCAATGAACCGTTTTCAAGTAGTGTTTGATCGATTATGTACGAGTCAATATTGTCCGAGGCTATAGACGAACAAGTTACGATGTTTCGTGTTGTCGATTTTGCAATTGCATGAAATGAATTGATTCTATGAGATTCTCAAGCTTATACAAAACAACATGCCTCCAATATAATGCCGAAGCACCAACAAAGTGACTCAGATTTTCTAGATTTCGTATTTAACAGTTTCAAATTCAAAACGAATATTTTTTAAACTCAAATGATAATTCAAAATTTTGACAAATTAAAAAAAAAATTCAAGCTTTCAAATTCAAAGTTTAAAATTTTAGAATATGAGCTAAAATTTTCAAAATTTTAAATTTCGTACAGAATTTTTTTTAAAGTAGGTTTACCAATTTATCTTTAATTTTCTTTCAATTCAAAGTTTGAGGAAATACACCAAAATTTCAAACATAAATTTCATACCTAGTTTCGAATTCAAAACTTGTCACTAAAAATTCAAAATACCATTACAAAATTCAAATCTTTTAATTTAAATTTTCAAATTCAAGTTCCAAACTTAAATTTTGATTTTCAAATTTTGTAGCTTCAAAATTAGATCTTCAATTTTGAATTTTCTAATAAAAATTTGGACTTGAAGGTCAATATCTGAATTTAAAATTTAAATTTTGATTTTCAAATTTTGTAGTTTCAAATCAAATCTCCAATTTTGAATTTTCTAATAAAATTTTGGACTTGAAGTTCAATATCTAAATTTAAAATTCATATTTTAAAATTTAAATTGGCTAATTCTATTCATACACCGTCAATCTGTTAACATACACTAGAAAATATAATAAACTAGCACATATCAAAAATTACTTTACATGCACCATAACTTTTACAAAATTACAATTTTTTACATCTTTGTCGTCTTCCCTCTTTAAACCTTAAAACTCATTTACACAAAACTATGAATTCCTAGAAATAAATTTGGTTAAAATTGACAAGCACCATTGTCCATGTGGTTAAGTGATTTGGCTTTGGTGCGAGAGGTCACAAGTGCGGAACTTGCGTAGTGTGATACGTACGTTTATTGACATGTGATATGTTGTCCCAGTGACATGCTGTATATAAAGTATCATTTCAAAAAAAAGAAGTTAAAATTCAACAAAATAAACTTTCATCTTCGAAACTAATATTGTACATTATTTAATTGCTTTTTTTTTAATTCTTAATTTAATCAAAATCATTTATAATTATAGATGTAAATTTAAACACTTTGAATTAAAGTAATTAGTTGTGATGGTTGTATTAATTGATATTTTGGTTTCGTTGAGTTTACTGTGTTAATTAGACAGTTTATAAGAAAAAGAATAAAATTGCAATTTAAAAGAAGGGCAACTTAGTCATAGATTTTTCAGTAAAATAACGGTGTATGTTAGGAGTTTTTTTGATGTATGAATAGAATTTGTTTTTTAAATTTTCAAAGTACAATTGAAAATACTAAAAGAAAATCTAACATGACATCATTTTGTGTTTAAATGATGAAAGATCGCGGCAAACTTAAAAAAAACATGCAACCAAACGATCGATTTTCCATCATTATGTTAGTTGGTTTTACTAATTGGTTATAACATTATAACAGTGCTAAAAAGGATTTGTTTATCACTCCTTGTATTTTGTTGGAAGATTCAAACAACCAAGTAATATATAGGAAGATCCCCGAGTAGATTAATAAATACTATAACTGATCATGAATTCATCCTAAGCAAAAAAGTCTCCAAGCAGACAAATTTTTATAGATTTACTAAAGAAAAAGGCTAATGGAATGGTGCTTTGAGTTTGAACGGAACTATGTTTCTTAGAGCAATTCCAAGTACATGGTTCAAAGGATGGCAAATGTTATTATGTTAGTTGTGGGTTGCATCGTAACTCTCAAGATTGCCGAGGCAAACTTGAAATTGTCAAGTTAGTCGACTTTTATAAAAACAGTTACACACTTATCCGACGTTATAAAAGTCGATTTAGATGGACAGTCAAATATTCCCATCATGCGAATACATTAACGTGAACAAAAATGTAATCTGTGTGATTTATTTTAACTAGTCTTATAAAAACCGATTAAAATTTAGTTTTTTGTTAGACATTTCCAACTAAGTGTGTCACGAGCCTTCACTTCTATACATTCAAATTCCTAATCCCATCAACCTATCCCAAACCAACAAAAAAGCACATTCATCCCACCATAAAAACTACAATTTTAACCGGTCTTTATAAAATCAGTTAAAATGAATCACATAGATTGTAATTTCTGTTCACATGATTGCAACCTAAAAGAGAGCAATCCATTCCAGGGTGTGTCATGTCGCAACCGAGATTCGATTGAGAATCTTCTTCTGGTTGGGATGTGTTTTTTTGGTTGGTTGGAGGTAGATCCGTAACAGTCCAGAGTTTAAATGGGCAGTGACACGGGAACGCTCTTCACTAATTTTCACATTTGCAACTTATACAGCTAGCTATCTTTCTCTACTTTATAGAATACCCCCCTCGACTTGTACATGTAAATATCAATTTTATAAAACCGCATCAAACCCACGACCCAACTGGCTCGACCACGGGGATCTTCGACCATGAGCCACACAACAGATCGATGGTGATTGGTCCTAAAAAACAATGGATAGATCACAATCATATGCAATTGTTTATCAAATAATGATGAACAGGGTTTTGATCGCATCTTTTGTACAGTGATCGAACCGTCTTATGCTCGTGTGTTGATAACTTGATACCAAACATTTCAATTACCTTGTTGAACAAAATCTAAATCTAAGCAACACATCTATCATCCCCCGTTCAGTTCAATAAACTTGCTTGAAGCTAAAGAAAATGAGTCATTGAGCATGCCACAAAAGCAATCAAGTATTACCAATAACCATGTTTAGATTATAAAGCATAAGCTAAATTGCATTTTCGTGCTCCTTTAATTACCAATAACATCTCGATATGAGACCTGCACATCCATGTTCTTGTCTCCTAATCTTTACTTCACCGTCAGAAGACAACTCATCAAGCTTTTGTTACAGAACCCAAAGCAACCACTTAGGCTTCACTCGGCAAAAAAAAAACAGAAAAAAACGATTACACAAAAAAACTGGATACAATTAGAAGTCTATAACATGCAAACTACAGTAGTGAAGAAAAACATATTCAAGCAAGCTGTTGTTTTATTTATCCAGACAAGAAAATAGTGCAGAACACAATTCACATACACCTCACCATCAATACCGACACAACAATAAAATGTTATACACCTGGTATACCAAAACAGAGACTAATTAATAATAAACTTGTCTCACAAGTTTACAACTCAGATTTCCACTACTTTGGAATTCTGTATTAGTTATTTTAACACTAAGTATGTTGTAATTAATTACAACAACAAAGTAACAACTATAGCAATAATAACTATAGTGCTAAATCAAACGTTATACTATTTAAAGAAATAGTACAACATAGAAAGAAAATGATATTTAAATTTATAAATATATAAATTAACTAGAAATCTAACCAGTTGAAGAAGGAAATTACGTCTGAGGCTTGTCATAACAATTTCCTTAAGATTTTATTCAAAGTCTCCCAAGATACAACAGACGTGATCTGCTCGAGATTGTGATGTATATGATCTTCTGTGTGATATGCAAAAGCGCATGGATTGTAGATATTAAGAACAAAGAGGAAGACGAGAAAATTCTGAATTGATTGAGTGAGGAAAGTGATCAGGTTTCCTCCTTATTTATAGCCGAATTTCTAATGGTACAAACATTGAGAAAAGTAGCATGCCTTCATTTTCAATGCCAAAAAGCGTTACTGTTCGCAACAGTCGCGCCTCTTTGTTTTGCAACGGCCGTAAACTGTTGTTGTTCGCAACAGTTGCGCCTCTTCGTTTGCAATGGCCGAAAACTATTGCTGTTCGCAACAGTCACGCCTCTTCGTTTTGCAACGGCCAGAAACTGTTGTGGTTCGCAACAATCGCGTCTCTTCTTTTGCAACGGCCAGAAATTTTTGCAGTTCGCAACAGTCGCGTCTCTTCGTTTGCAACGGCCAAAAACTGTTGCGGTTCGCAACAGTCGCGTCCAATCCAATAGTCGCTTCTTTTGAATTTAAACGGTAGAAAACCGTTCACTTCTGTACAGCAAAAATACAACACGGCCTACTCTTGGACTCGCATCCACACCCGACCCGACCCTGTTCGGTCGGTCGGACGGGCGGGCGACGACTTGCACGAGTGTGTTAGTCCATGGCCATATAGGTCCTCCCCCTCGCACAAAATTACTTGACCCTAAGGGCCAATATAGGGATTGAGAATACACTATATAAACAAGAATAAGGACTTATTTTTGGCGATGTGGGACATATCTCATTCACCAATTTTTGAGAATTCTAACAATCCCCTACATGAATGACGATATATGTCTCCTCCACGTAGAGTGTAATATCACACAGTTTATATGAAAATAATGCTATATCAAGGATAAGTAGATATTTCACTTTGAACTTTCCTTAGTAAAAACTTATCGGATATACTTGGCTAATCGGTGAAGTATTTCATCTTGAACTGTCTGCCGTTATTGTATAACCAGACAATAAGCTTTACAAAGCAATATTTCCCTTCACATCCAATCTCTTGATTATGTTCATTTTAGTCCTGAATAATTTTTGGTTATGTGAGTGTTTTTAGAGAATAAAAGCCTTTAATATTCTCATAGAACCAACCCAGCTCACATTAACATAGATGAACGCAACCATTAAGAGTATCCTACATATACCCCATTTATTATATTCAAGATATGGTCATCATTAAAAAACATAGTTTTAACCTTTAAATACTTCTATAGGCATTCATTTATATTGTGCACCATAGGAATGGAGTTGGACTATGTCCAAGTAAACGCATTACGCCTTGAGTTACTCAGAACTGGTTTGCCTGTTGATCCTAGTCTATGGGATCTCCAATCGCTAGGATATGTTTCCGTATAAGATAACTCTTGGTGGTTTAGGCTTTTAAACCCATTCTTCTCGATGCACAATCAATTTTTTCTCTTGATAAACCTTTAGTAAATGGATCCACTAGGTTATCATTTGTTCTCACATAATCTATGGAAATAGTCTCATTTGAGAGTAGCTGCCTAACTGTGTTATGGCATCGATGAATGTGTCATGACTTTCCATTATACACAAAGTTGTGCGCTCTGCTTAGCGCAGCTTGGTTATCACAGTGTATGCATATGACCGGTACAGGTTTAGGTCAAAATGGAATATCTTCTAAAAAGTGACGAAGCCATTCTGCTTCTTCGCCTACTTTATCTAAAGCGATGAACTCTGATTCCATAGTGGACCGAGCTATGCATGTTTGTTTAGTATATTTCCATGACACTGCTGCCCCTGCTAAGGTCAATACATGACCACTCGTTGATTTTGATTCCTCTGAATCAGCAATCCAGTTTGCATCACTATATCCTTCTAAGACAGCAGGATATTTTCCATAATGTAAGAAATAATTTGTGGTATTTTTTAAATGTCCAAGCACTCTCATTAGTGCTTTCCAGTGTTCCTTTCTTGGATTTCTTGTATACCTGCTCAGTCGACTTACTGCATAAGGTATATCTGGTCTTGTGCAATTCATGAGATACATGAGACATCCTATTACATGAGAGTATTCCAGTTGCATTAAAACTCTCATTAGTGTTTTTATGCAGTACTTTTGATGGATTAAAAGGTGTTCTTACTCCTTTAATTCCAAAATTTTGAAATTTTTCAATCACTTTGTCTACATGGTGTAATTGAGATAATGCAATTCCATTAGGTGTTCTTATTATTTTGATTCCCAAAATAACGTCTGCAACTCCTAAGTCTTTCATATCAAAATTGCTAATTAACATCTTCTTTATAGTCTCTATTACCTGAGTATTTGGACCAAATATTAATATATCGTCTACATATAAACAAATCATCACATATGATTGTCCAATTTGTTTATACTAAACACACTTATCGCGTTCATTCATACGAAAACCATTTGTCATCATGACACTATCAAATTTTGCGTGCCATTGTTTTGGAGCTTATTTTAGTCCGTATAATGATTTTACTAATCTACAGACTTTGTTTTCATTTCCTTTGGAAACAAAACCTTCAAGTTGATCCATGTAGATCTCCTCATCGAGATCTCCATTTAAGAATGCTGTCTTTACATCCATTTGATGAATTTCTAGATTGTAGATCGATGCAATTGCTATTAGCATTCTTATAGAGGCTATTCGTGTTACCGGCGAATATGTATCAAAGAAATCTACTTCTTATTTTTGACGATATCCTTTAGCTACTAATCTGGCTTTATACTTGTCGATAGAGACATCTGCTTTCATTTTCTTCTTGAAAATCCATTTACAGCCAATAGGTTTTATTCCTGGTGGAATATCAATAATTTCTCAAGTTTTATTGCTTAGAATTGAATCAATTTCACATTGGATTGCTTCTTTCCAACATGAAGATCCAGAAGATGACATTGTTTCCTTGTACGTTTGAGGTTTGTGTTCTAACACATATGTGAAAAAATCTGAACCAAATGTCTTGGAAGTCCTAGCCCTTACGCTTCTTTTTGGTTCAACTTCCTCAATTTCATGATGAGTTTCACCTTTATGTGAATTGCTTGATTCTTCTCTTGTCCTTTTAGGGACATTAATCCCTTCATTCCTTTTGTGCGAAAACATGTCTTCAAAGAATGATGCATCTCTAGATTCCATGATTGTATTTACATGAACATCAGCTATATCAGACTTGAATACCAAAAATCTGTAGGCACTACTATTTTGGGCTGGCCCTAAATAGTAACAATCTAATGTTTTTCGTCCAAGTTTGACTTTCTTGGGAGGCGGAACTGGAACTTTTGCCAAGCACCCCCACACTTTGAGGTATTTAAAACTTGGTTTGTGTCCTTTCCATAACTCATATGGAAATGTTCCTGTTTTATTGCGAGGGACTTTGTTTAATATGTGATTAGACATATTTAAGGCTCCCCCCCACAAGTTCGTCGGTAAACCAGAAGTTAAAAGCATGACATTAATCATGTCTTTAAACGTTCTGTTCTTCCTCTCGGCTACACCATTTTGTTGTGGTGAATATTGAGCTGTTGTTTGATGAATTATACCATTTTCGGCATAGAACTGTTCAAATGGTGATTCATATTCTCCACCTCGATCAGATCTCAATATCTTGATCTTTTTATTTAACTGATTTTCTACCTCAGCCTTGTACTTTATAAATGATATAATTGCTTCATCTTTACTATTCAAAAGATATACATAGCATTATCCCGTATAATCGATAATAAACGTGATAAAGTACTTTTTTCCACCTCTTGCAGGTAACGATTTAAAATCATATAAATCTGTATGAACCAAATCTAGTGGTTCGGTGCTTCTATCAACATATTGAAATGGTTTTTTTAACCATATTTGCTTCTACACATGTCTCACATTTGTAGTTCTTATCTACTTGGAATTTTGGAATTAATCCCAAGTTTGATAATGTTTTCATTTTTTGGAAATTTATGTGCCCCAATCTATCATGCCATAGTAAAATTTCGTGCTCAAGCAAGTAAGAAACTTCAATTTTATTAATAGCACAATCAAAATACGTAGTTTTATTGCCGATAACGGCTACATTTTCCTTAAATAGGCCATCACATAAATATCCCCTTCCGATATATATTTCAACTTTGGACAGAATCATCTTGTCTGACTCGAACACCATTTTGAATCCTTTCTTTGATAGCACTGAGCAAGAGATCAGATTCTTGCGTATGTCTGGAATGTGGAGCACGTCATTCAATTTGACAGTTTTTTCAAAAGTAACTTGAGGATTACTGTGCCATTGCCTTTGATCATGGAAACAACAGAATTATCCATGTAGAGTTTTTCTTTCTGATCGAATTTCTGATATATAGAAAACATGGCTTTGTCAGAGCAGACATGATGAGTAGCTCCTGTGTCCACCCACCATTGGTTAGGATTCTCAACCAAATTGCATTCAGATATAACTACCGAGAAGTTGGACTCGTCTACCTCCATGTTGTCTACTATATTTGCCTCTTCGTTGCTGTCCTTTTTGTGTCTGCAATCTCTAGTGGTATGTCCAACCTTTCCACAAACCCAACACTCGCCGTTAAACTTTTTGGTTCGTTTGTTGTGTAACGATCCTGAATTTTTATTTAACTTAAATAATAATTAAATGAAATTTTGAATAAAAATTTATTAAATTAATTATAAATATAGATGTGAGTTTCCCCGAGTTCAAATATATTCTATATAAATCATTTAAATTTTTAAATATTATGTATATATGTATATATGTGAATATATATATATGTATATTTGGGTATATATGAGTCAATTTGAAATTTTAAAATCTTGTGTGTATATATATATATTTTGATTTGAATTTAAATCTTATATTAATGGTTTGAAAAATAAATATTAAAGTATATACATTGACACAAGTAGGAAATGAATAAATAAGTGAATTGTTAATTTATTATTGATGGTTAAAATATATATAATAAATACAAGACAATAAATAAGAAGTAAATAAAATATAAGATATAACAATATAAAGTAAATATATATATATATATATATATATATATATATATATCTTAATCTCATATTAATAAATCAATGCAAGATAATACAAATGGAGTAGGCTACAAAAGTAATAAGAGTAAAATAAAAATAGAAGTTCACTTCTTTTGTAAAGTAAAATAATTCATATTTAAGCTATGAATAAAAATAAGAACAATTATATATAAAAAAAAAACAATAAGTAAACATATATAGGAAGTATTACAAAACAAAAATACATACAAGTATGTACACTTGTAAATGAAAACAAAGCAAGCATGGAAAACAAAAATATAAATAAAAGAATTAAGGCATAAGCTTATAAAAAAAAAAACAAAGTACAAATATGCATGAACAAGTAAATATGCAGGCAAGTATATCTGTACAAGGCAATAAATGCCATACACCTCAACAATTAATGCAACATACCTATTGTACTTAACCTCAACCTGCACACTATCATTTATATACATCAACCCTCCTTTCAGTTCATTATCACAACTGAGTAAAATGGGAGCAAGCATCATAGTGGAAACTCAAACAAAAAAATTCAATTTAAACTTGAACAACCATTTAATTAGACAAAATGAAGATCAAAGGAGCAAAGAAGATGTGCTCTATGCCCTGTTCAACATTTGCAAGCTCTGTCTTCTTCTTCCTTTGGAAATACTGTGAGCAAACTTCACCCTCATTATTTTTGAAGTGAGTAACATCACAAATTTAAATTGTTTAAGTAAAAATTTCTATTGCATTCTCATCTCAGAAGGTAATATGTTTGTGATGAAAATATGTATCTGTGAGCATGCTATTTAGGATTGCTCTGTTCTTGTTTTATTTTCCAGGTTTCAAACTTTTCAAAAGAAAAAAAAAATCATCATTTCTTCACAATCTCTTTAATGTTTGGACATAGCATTAAAACAAAGATTGTTTGTTATAGTATATACTTAAGATTAAAATTTTATTTAAGTCAAAACGACATAGTAGTATCTCTGTAAATTTAAAAGAACAGACCAAAACTTTAAATTAGTCAAATTTCGAATTTCTTAATTCGTGAATCCAGGTTTACAAACTGAAATCGTATACTAAAATATGATTTTTAAAGTAAAAATTATAATTTTTAGGTAAAGGGTTTAAGAGCAGTTTCTAGTTGAACTTAAAATGCTTTTAAACAAATTCCCAGTGATCGAACAATTTTAAAATGTTGAGATTTTGTCTGAAGCTTGTTTAGTCATCAATGGAGCTGGGAAAAATGCTAAATAATTTTTCCAATGTAAGAATTTTTAGGATGAAGGAAATATAGGGTTCTGGGTTCGAAATTTTCTGTGGTCGGTATAATGTTGATTGCGTCACCATGGTTGGATCGAGCTGTTCGCGAATTTAGGAGATGGTAGAGGATGATATGGTCGTTGTATGGCCGGAGCCGTGTCGTCGCTGGTGGTCATGATCGTGGCGTTTTTCCTCTGTCGTGTTTGGGTTACAGTCCATATGAACGAGCATATTTCGAATTGAAGCTTTTCGCGTCAATCTGGGTTTGGATTTCGAACGTGGGGTCGAATTGTAGTTTGTAGGGGGAGTTGTGGATGGCCGGAGTGGTGGAGACGTGCCGTGCACGTGCACGGTGGCGCCATGTCTGCTGAATGAAGTCCGGAAGGCATTGCGTGTTTTGCTCGAGAAATTTCTAAGTTTTCTTCGGGTCTGTTTGAGGTTGGCTTCGGGTTTTCCCTTGCGTGTGCGTGTGTGATGATTTACAGTAGTTTAAAACGTAAACTTAATAATAATTAAAAAAAACAGAAGAAGAAAGAACAGAGGAAGAAGAAAAGGAAGGCACGGGAAAAGGAGGTGGAAACTCGAAGTGAACTCGAGTCTAAGTAAGGGGAGTCTCGGGTTTTCCTAGAATTACAGTGATATATGTTGCAAGTGAAATGAAGTAATATGTTTTCTATAAGTTTTAAAGACTCTAGCTAAATAAAGGTTAACTGTTGAGTTAAAATATAATACAAGTCCTTATTATTTTAGTTAACACTTTAATAATGTCTTTAATACTTAATTATTATCTTAATTAAGTAATTGTTTTAAGTTAAGTATAAATTTTATTAACATTTAAGTTTATGGTTAATAATAATTCGATTTTCCAAAGTTTCTAAGAAGAACTATTAAATGTTAAATTAAGATGACTAATTAATATTGATTAACTACTTTAGAAAGTAACTAGGACTGATTGCTTACAATGGTAATCAGAGTTTAGCTAGATTAATTAATGATGAAGTGATAAATTTATTGGTAATTAAGTACTTAAAGTTAATTAATAAATGAGTTAATTGTTAATTAATTAAGATATATTAATTAATTAAGAATGAATGAATTTAAGGATTAATCACGTATTGAAATTAAAGTTGGGTATTTTGATTTATTAAAGTTAATTAATTATGTAATTGGTCTAAAAGGTTGATTTAATTGATATGATTAATCAAGAATAATTTAATTAATTAAGGCGATTGATTAATTTATTTATATCAAATGATTTGTAATTAATAAATCAGGATTGGATAATTAATTCATAAGAAATTAAAATAAATTGGAAATAAATTGAATCAATTAGGATTAAACAATAAATTAATCCTGCTTATAAATGATTATTGAATACTTGACCTTACTTACAAATGATTGTATGATGTGAGATGCATTGAATTGATTTTCCTATCTGATCTGTGATAGTTTGTTCTGTGAAGTGAGCTGTGTATTTATTCATTTATTGATGATATATTTGTATATTATCTGTGAATCTGTGAATATATGATAAGCGTTATAGTTTATATCGCTTATCAATTATATTTCTGTGTTTTGATCTGTGATGATTGAATGGTTGTGCACTATTGAGTTAAACCCCTGGACCACACTCATACACACATAATTATGGATTTCACGAGGAAATCGATTAAGTCGCAGATTTTGAAATAGTTTAAAATTTGAATTTTTAAATTCAAATGTTTTGGAAATGGAATTGGAATAGAAGTGAAAAGCTTTTGAAATGGAATTTCAAAGATGGAAATTTATTTTGAATAACTGGATTAAGTGTTGGAATTTAATTACTTTAATTTAAATTTGAATTCAATATTCAAATTTAATTCTGTAATTGGAAACTAGGAATTTATGATATTATACTAGTCAATATGAGTTAAATCATTTTTAAAGTATTATTTTTGGGAATTTGAATTTAACCCAAGGATTTCAACTCGTATAAATGAATCAGATTTCCAAAATGAAAACTATTGTTTTCAAATGATAAACACTTTTAGATAAGAACTGAGATTCCAGTTAATTAGGGGAATTTCAAGATTGAATAGAGAAATGATTTTCCTAAGTTATGAATGAATTCTTTTTGAAAAGTATGAATTAAATCTGTTTATTTTTAACAGATTTAAATTGATGATTTGTTTAAATCAAATTGAAATGAAATTGTTTTGAAGGCTATAAGTTAAATCTTTGATTTAAAGATTTAACGAGTTAATCAAATTGAAATGAAAATTGATTTGGGAAATCTGTGAATGAATCTTTTGTTTAAAAGATTAAAATGTGAAAATTGTTTAAACCATTAAAGGTTGTGAAAATGAATCTTTTTGTTTAAAGATTGAAAATGGTAATTTGTTAAGCCATTTGAAGAAAAGTTTTGAATTATTAAGTTGTGACTTAATTGAAATCCCATTATCCATTTGTTTTTGAACTATTTCGCTCACTATTCGGTTTAGACGGGAAAGGACCTTTGTGTCGTATAACCCATTCTGAATAAGTGATTCGACGTTATGGATAGCATTTAAAGACTGGTGATGAAGACCGGGTATTTGCGAAAGTGATAGGATGACCTATCGATTGTCTCTGCACTGGGTAGCTTCTGGTATAGAGATTCCCTAAGTGATGGGAAAATCCGATCGGGATTGTAAATATCCGGGTTGCAAGGACTTCTTTGTAAGTGCCTTCGGTTCTGTTCGAACCCAGAACAGACTTGTATGGATTGTGTGTCTGACATTACAAGTTGAGATGTAAAGCCGATTTCTTTCAAATATATTTCTGTGGTGGCGGAGAATTTATTCTTTTAGCTTAACACCCTTCTCTGAGACGTACGAGCTCAGAGGTTATGTAGTTGAATGTTATCAGCGATATATTCCCAATTTGGTAATGTGATATGCTGAGTGATGCTGTAAATGATCATTGTGTTGATTATTGTGATAGGATCGTTTATTTGATCGTCTATCTTGGTGATCATTGTGTTGATCATTTGTTGACCCAAAGCATGGCTTTTGTATAAAGTATGTTTTTGTGGACGTGACTTCGTCGAGCCTCACACCCCGGAAATAGTCAAAACAGGAAAGATGTGGCAAGGTTATGAGGGGTAGCTCCCTTTAGGGTATGTACATTTCCTTCTGGATAGAGGTGGTATCATGGTATGGAGCCCAGATATTTAACCTATGTGGTTACTGCGAATTTATTACTTTGTGGTTGTTGGCTATCGGGATCCCGTGAGAAAGGTCGTTTACGATCGGGGAATGGCGTGCTCGTGTCAATAGTTACCCAGTTAGGGGTAACCCGGCCTTGTGTTGGCAGAGTTCCGGTTTGGTTCTCGGGGATGTCTTTCCAGAGGCATTCTCATGTGGCAATGGGAAGTTCCTTGGCCTGATCATTTGTTGGAAATCCAAAGAAACAATATGAAACTTGTACGGTATTAGTTGTAGAACCTATCATTCACTTATGGTGTCGCAACACTGTTTGGATGGTAGCTATAGTAGGCATACGATAATGGTCGTATGTTGGCTAAGATTTATATTCTACTTTCGAAATGAATTTTCCTACACTATACACTAGTAATAATATCAAATGCTTTTTTTAATGCGTATCAAGCATCTTTGACTATCATAAGGAGAAATCTCCTCCGATTCTGCGTTTGCATTGTGTGTGTGTGCGGGAGGCCTTATGGTAGTCTCATTTTTCAAAAGCATTGCGAATTGACTTTGAAAATCTTTTGTTGAATGTTTTTAATAGATAAACTGTTTTGTTGCTCACACCAGTCCCACGACTGATCCGGAGTTTATCGTTTCTTTCCTAAACTCTGGGTGCTCATTATTTTCTACACGAGCAGTCTAGAGTTGGGTTTTACAGATAGTTAGATATAGTGGATTATCTGGAGTTAGTTCAGTCTTTGGATCGCACTAGTCTTGCTTAGCTTGATGCATCGTTATTGGGAGTTCGAGCTATTACTGGATGGATTCCCGGAAATGGAGTTGCAGTTATTTTTGGAGTTCTTCCTTGAAGACTATTTTAGAGTTATATTGTTCCGTATGCTAGATGTTATCTATTTTCTTTTCCGCTGCTATTTATTGTATCATATCTCTGATGTATATTGATATCTATTAGATCATCTGTTGTATCAGATATTGTATCAAAGCTGTATATCAATGTATTATTCTTTTATTCCGCTCTGTTGTTTACTTAATGATTGTTATAAGCTCCGGCGAATCGGATTTGAACGGTCGAATCTACGGCATTCGAATACGATTTGAAGTATGGATGTCGATTTTCGAGCGGGCAAAATCCGAAACGTTACATGTTGTCTTTTGGTTTGTTGTCTGGAGCTTTCCTTTTCTTTTGGAAATTCTTCTTTTTGTTTTTGGTCTTTGAACCTTCAGCCACAAATACCTCCTTGCTTGGTTTTGTAACTCCACGGTTATATGCCTCAATTTTCAATCCGACTATGAGATTCTATAAAGAGATTTCTTTTTTTATGCTTTAGACAGTTGCGGTAATCTCTCCATGACGGTGGCAGTTTTCCCATGACCGCTTCAACCAAAAACGATTCTCCAACCTTATAACCTTCCACTTCGAGTTCATGAATGATGATTTGTAGTTCATGCAGTGGAGCAGTCACCGGTTTGGAGTCAACCATCTTGTAGTCCATGGATTTCCCTACAATGAATTTCTTAAGACTGATATTCTACGTCTTATACTTCGTGGCAAGCGCATTCCAGAGTGCTTTTGCTGTCTTTAGAAGTTGATATACTTTGTATAACACCTTGTCGAGACAATTTAGAATATAGTTTCTGCATATCAACATTTGATTCCTTTCCTGGTGCAGGAATCAGTTCCTCCTCCTCGAGATACCGTTGCAGACCGAGTGTGGTGAGAAAAAATAGCATTTGATTTTGCCATGTTATAAAGTCATCACCATCTCCCTTGAACGGATCAGGCCTATTGTGTGTAGTAGCCTTTGTTGATAGTTCAACTGTTGCCATCTCTGTTTTAGCAAAAACAGTAAAGTCTTAAGATGTTATACCTCTAGTATACCAAAACAGAGACTAATTAATAATAAACTTGTATCACAAGTTTACAACTCAGATTTCCACAACTCTGGAATTCTGTATTAGTTATTTTAATACTAAGTATATTGTAATTAATTACAACAACAAAGTAACAAATATAGCAATAATAACTATAGTGCTAAATCAAGCGTTATACTATTTAAAGAAATAGTACAACGTAGAAAGAAAATGATATTTATATATATAAATATATAAATCAACTAGAAATCTAACCATTTGAAAGGAAATTACGTCTGAGGCTTGTCATAACAATTTCCTTAAGAATTTATTCAAAGTCTCCCAAGATACAACAGACATGATCTGCTCAAGATTGTGATGTGTATGATCTTCTGTGTGATATGCAAAAGCGCACGGATTGTAGATATTGAGAAACGAAGAGGAAGAAGTGAAAATTCAGAATTGATTGAGTGAGGAAAGTGATCAGGTTTCCTCCTTAGTTATAGCCGAATTCCCAATGGCTACACCCATTGAGAAAAGTAGCATCCATTCATTTGCAAAGCCAAAAAGCATTACTGTTCACAACAGTCATGCCTCTTCGTTTACAACGGCCGAAAACTGTTGTTGTTCGCAACAGTCGTGCCTCGTCGTTTTGCAATGGCCAGAAATTATTGCGGTTCGCAGCAGTCGTGTCTCTTCGTTTGCAACGGCCAGAAACTGTTGCGGTTCGCAATAGTCGCGTCCAATCCAGTAGTCGCTTCTTTTGAATTTAAACGGTAGAAAACGTTCACTTCTGTACAACAAAGATTTAATACGGTCCACTCTTATTGGACCCGCATCTGCATCTGCACCCCCACCCGACCCGGCCAGGTTCGGTCGGACGGGCGGGCGGCGGCGCACGCGCATGCGCATGTGTTAGTCCATGCCATATAGTTCCTTCCCCTCGCACAAAATTACCTGACCCTAAGGGCCAATATAGTGATTGGGAATACACTATATAAACAAGAATAAGGACTTATTTTTGGCGATGTGGGACATATCTCATTCACCAATTTTTGAGAATTCTAACATAAAACAATCACGCTCTCACGTCATGAGAAAGAAAACAAGACGTAAGAAGTCTAACCATCAATCTTGATAGCCTTAACCTTAGGTTTCTTCACTTCCTCCTTGTGCACGGTAACAGTAAGTACACCATTCTCCATGGCTGTCTTCACCTTGCCCATCTTTGCATTTTCGAGCAGTCTGAACCTCCTTAGAAACTTACCATTGCTCCTTTCAAACCTATGCCATTTATCTTTCTCCTCCTCTTGTTCCCTGCTCCTCACTCCACTTATCTGTAGTATGTTACCTTCCTCAACCTCCACTTTCACCTCTTCCTTCTTTAATCCTGGCATGTCAGCTTTGAATATGTGCGCTTCCGGGGTTTCCTTCCAATCTATACGAGTGTTTGCTAGAGCAGATGTTTGCTTACTCAAATCAGTGCCGCCTCCTTGAATGCCTCTGCCAAATGGCCAGTCTTGGAATGGATCCCATACATTCAGGGAGAATGGGTCGAAGATGTTGCTCTTCTGTCCAAAAATTTGAGGGATCAATGCGATTTCTTTAACGAGAAATTGATTTGAGCTTATAATTGAGAAACCTGCGAAGCTGCTGATTGCTTTAGTTGTTTTGATATTCTGATGAAGATAGGAGAACAAAGAGGTAAATTATATACACACTAAAATAGAGGAGCCCTAAATTCTCTAGAGAAGACATGCACTTCCTTTGGGGGGAAAACGAGGAAAAGGAAAGTTTTCTAGAGGGTTCCAGTGTTCGTATGTATTGTTTTGAAAAGTACCGACAAACTCATTGGGTCTAATACAAAATCCTAAGTAAAATTTGGGTCTCGGGGTCCGATAGTTAGTGAATATGATGATATTTTAAGAAAATCATGCAAACGATTTTTGCATATACACAACTTTTGTTTTTATTTCCAAAAATTATGTGCAAAATCGTCTAATATTTCAAAACTAGAAGATGGACAAACTTAAGGGCTTTTTTACCATCTAGGATAGTCAAATAAATTTTTATTACGAAGGACAAAATCGTTAAAATAATTTAAATAACCCTAATCGTCGCACGCTTTCTCCTATCTCTTTTTTCTTCTTCAATTCTTCGTCGCTTCTCCTTTTTTGTTTTCAAATTTGGATTTTCCTTTTCGTTCATCTTTATTTTGTTGCGTGATTCCCTCATCTTATCAGAATTTTCAGTCTCCTTTGTTTTAGTTCGATACTGTCAATTCTCAGCTTAGTTATGATTCTATTTTTTCTTCTTCTGCCTTTTCTTCTGTTAGGGTTTTAATTTGGTCGATTCTAACATTTTTATTATAATTGAAATTAGTTTTGTTGCTGTATTTTGTTCTCTCAAATTGTATTGGAAATTTGGGCAGTGGTAGCATATTCCTTCTTGTCCTTTTACTCTATATGCAACATCGTTTTCAAATTTGTTTTAAATCGAATGTCTTTTTTTTTGTTGAATTATAATTATGTTGGATTCATGTTGATTTGGATTAATATTTGTTGTTGTATTTAGTTCATTTTGTATTAGTGGTTAAGTATCATTTTAAGTTATTTTTGTAGTATCATTTTGACAAAACTGAATTTTTTAATCGTTTTACTTTTTTCTTTATGTACAGTTGATGATGTGTAGCAAATAATCGATGGGTTAAATTAGTATTTTGTTGGTATCAAATATTTACTGACGTATGTATTTATATCAGTTATAATATAAATTTGAGCTTCAGATTTTAGGTATCAATTTTATTTCTAGTAGGTATCAGTTTTATTAAAACTGTTTTATTTTCTTTTTGATTTCTTACTTTTATTTTGTTTTTTTCTTTTGCAGTGGTTATAATAACCTTATTTGTTTGTTTGTTTTCGATGATAATACTTTCAGCACTCGGTTGTCCGTTGATTTTTGTTTTTATGATTTGAAGAATGACATTTGTCGATATTGGTCTCAATTAGCTCCTTCATCTATCGAAATTTCTTATGTGCATGAGAATAAAGTTATAGTGGTTGATACCGATTCTGATCTTCAGAGTTTGGTTTGTTTTCAATTGTATAAGAAGAGTGCGTTCTTTCCTTTTACTGTTAGAATCAAGGGTTCTCAATTGGAAAATGTTGGTGGTGGTTCTACTTCAATTTCTTCTAATCTTCTTAGTTATTCATCTTCTAGTGGATCTTTGTGTTCAAATGTTGTTGTTTATAGTAAAAGTTACTTGAAGGATATGTGGAAGAGAGGTTCAAAATTATCCATTGATGATTTTATTGGTTTTTTTTTGGAGGAGCCAATGATTTTAGGGAAATTTTGATGGCATATCAAATTCAAAAGGGATATGAATTAGTGTTTTTGAAGAACTGTTTTAGAAGAATTACTGCTATTCACTCTTCCTATACTAATGGGTGTCTATTTAAAGTTCATGCTTCTTGTGATTCTGGGCAACTAAATAGATTTTTCATTAAAAGTTTGAATAGCGATCATTCTTGTGGAGCTGGTCTAAGAAATTTGAATAATCCCCATCTTTCTAGTGCATTTGTTAAATCATTGATTATTGATGAGATTCATGATTGTCATAGTAAAAGGCCTAAATATATAATAGATGATTTTAGAAGAGAATACAATCTTGAGTCGTCTTATTCTTTTTCTTATTGTGGAAAACAAATTGCTTTGATGGAGTTGCACGGTAATGATGCTATGTTGTACAATGATTTGAGTTGGTGTTTAGAAGCACCGAAGAAGTATAATTTAGATAGTTGTGCTGATATGGAAGTTGATGCTCGTACTAATCAATTTGAAAGAGTATTTGTTAGTTTTGGTGCTTGTTTACTTGGTTTCCAGTACCGTCGACCTATGATATTTTTAGATGCTACTCGTTTATGGGGACAACCATGAGTTTTGATGGGTGCTACTGCAAAAAATGGCAACCAGGGTATGTTTTTATTTTAATATGCTTTAATGTATAGTATCAGAATTTTGTTATCTTTTTTTGGGAATAAGTTTTAGTTATCATTAACAGTTGGTAGGTATCAGTTTTTAGTTAATTATAGCAGTTATTAGGCATCAGTTTTTAAGATACATGTTGACTGAATTTTATTATAATATTCGTTTAAAACTCTTATGCAGGTTTTTCCCCTTTAGCTATGGGTATAATTTCTTTAGAAAATGTGGATAATTGGAAATGGTTTTTGAGTCATTTAAAACAAATGCTTCAAGAAGATCGTGATTTGGTTTTTATGTCGGATTGCCATCAAGGTTTAATTTTAGGGGTTCATGAAGTTTTTCCTTTAGCCTTTCACAATTATTGTTATCTTCATATGGAGCAAAATTTACTTTCGGATGTTAAGGCGAAGAATTCTAATATGTCTATTATTGATTCGTTCAAGATGTGCTCTGGAGCATCTAATTTGTATGAATTTGAAAAAACACATTCTAAATTTTGTGAACCTTGTGGTGTCACTGCCATGAATATCTTGAAGGATAAGCCTTTTGATAAATGGGATGATTTGTTTTTCCTGAATAAACAGTATGGTGAATATAGTTCAAATATTGTCGAAAGTTTTAATAGTTGGATTTTGGATGAACGGGCCTTGCATATTACTGTATGGTTAGATGGAATTCAAATTTAGGTTATGGAACAAATGGCTAATAGGAGAGAGGAGTGTCGATTATGGAATACTACTCTTTATCTTTCTGTGGAATCTCGTTTAAGTGAATTGTTTGAAGAAGGATTTGGATGGGATGTATACAAGTCTTCAGAGTTTGTTTTTGAACTAAAATTGCCAAACTCTCATCATGTTGATCTTAAAGAGCGAAATTGTAGTTGCAATCAATGGAAAGTTATAGGATTTCCTTAGGCTCATGCTATTAATTGCATGAACAAATCAAGGTTGTCCGTTTATGATTTTGTTGAGTACTATTTTACCGTTGATGCCTGCCATTGTTCCTATGCTAATTCCATTAATCCTATTCCTAATTTTGATAAGCCAATTGTTGATGCAAGTGTTGAAGATGTTATTAAGCCACTAAAGGTGTGAAGAGGTACTGGTAGACCTTCTATAAAGCAAAAAGAAGGATATGCATATTTTCAAAATAAACAAAATAGATGAGACGTATGCAAGCAATATGGTCACAACAAGCATAATTGTTAAGCTTCTAAGAATATATAATTTGACTGTCAAGCTTGTAAGAAGATATTCTCGGTTTTATGTATTTTTTGGCAATTTTATATCTGTGAATATTTTTATATCATTGTATTGATTTATCATATAGTATATGTGACAGTGACTGATATTTTTATTTGAACTTTGGCATCATTTTTAGTTAGTATTGTTTTTTTTGTAATATGCATGTTGTGTGGGAAGTAATGTGCTATTATTTTTATATGTTTTTCGGTTTATTTATTTTTATTGGATGTTCATTATCATTTTTTGGTTTTATCAGTTTCTGTTTCAGGTATGTAAAATATGTGGTATCAGTGGTTGTATGCTATTAGTATCAATTATAGATATCACAGATTATAGTTTTGGGGTTTCTGTGTTTTTAATCTGTTTCAGGTATAAACAAATATGGTGTCGTTCTTTGCATACTATTTGTATCATTTGTACATGATGGTTTCTTCCTACTTTTGAAGTGACTGTGAGTATTTGTTTGCTGAGTTCTGAAGTGCAAAATCTTATACAGAAATATAACCTTAAAAGTTAATATATAAGGACTAGTGTGTTATGGTGAACAGTTGTCAACTCTGTATATGATGTAGAAGTGTAAAATTGCAGTTTGGTATATTGTTGTTGTCAGATTATTTCAAATAGCAACATAGTATCAGTTTTGTACATATGTAGGTATCGATTTTGCTATAATTTGTGGTTAAAATAATGTATAAAATGAACAAACATGAATTTTAGTCAAACAGTTACTACATATGAGTTTGTACTAATTTCGTCCCTCTTTTGATATGCATGATAGTTAGTTAGATAATTAAATTTATAAAGCATCATATTATATCAAATAACTGTTGGGTATCATTTTTCATAAATGTAGGTATTAGTTTTACTATACATAATGTTAAGAACAATTTATTAATTCTTGAAGCTTGAATTTTAATCATACAAGTACTAAGTATGAGTGCAGCGTTATTTTTTATTTTGCTTTTGTTATATATTACAGTACATTCAATTTAATTCATAGAGGTTAATGATATATGTAATAGCTAATGGGAATCATTTAACATGAATAGGCATCGGTTTTGCTGTAAATAACATTTGAAATAAAGAATTAATAAAATAATCAAGTATAAATTTCAATTATGCATGCTGGTAAAAAAATAGTAACAGCTGCTGCACACTGCTGATATCAGTTTCCTTTGTAAGTAAAAATATATGTAATATCATAACAGAACATTAAGGGTGACAGAAGTTTGACAAGGCTACTTTTTGCAATGTTTGACAGAAGTACGTATTGTTTACAACAAACTGACATAAAACGAACAAGTGTTTGCATCAACACTCCAAAAAAATCTACTATCTAGTACTTTTAACACATTATCTCAAATGTATATTAGGGAAAATGAACATAACATCAGATTTTGCAAACGAATTCAGTTCTTTTATTTTCTTTGTTTTTCTAGGCTTGACATGTACTTGGACAGACTCCAGCAGTGCTCATCATCTGTCAGTATTGCATGCACAATCTTCGCTCTTGTGAACAATATTTGCACCTTTTCAATTTTGATTGGTATTCTCCTTTTGTTGAGAAAAATGATAAATATCATTACATATATTCCACAGTCAAGTCTGTTTGAACCAAAATATATTGTTAGTATCTGTTTGCATCAGTTGTATTATCAGGTTTATAATTAATACAAAACATTGAATTTCATAGATAATGGTACAAGCATGTAGTATGCTTTGAATTAAAATATTTAACAGTTTTACTAGCACACTTAGTATTAGTTTCTGTACGATTTTTTGTTTTATAGTTATCATTTTAAGATTTTCTTGGTAAACATTTTGTTTTATTTTTGATTATGTAGGTATCAGCTTTGTTTCTATAGGTATCAATTTTTTTCCTATAGGTATCAGTTTTGTTCCTATAGGCATCTATTTATTTTTGAACTAAATGTTTATTAATTGAAAGATAATATTTTTCAATATTTTTTGTATGAATCAAACTAAATATAAATGCGTACAAAGATATATAGATGTATGTATGAAATATTATAATGAAAAAAGACAAATAGTTTGAATAATGAGCAACTGTCAATTGATTACTACTAGCTTCAACTGTAGTGTTAATTTTGTTCTTAGTAGATATCATTTTAACCAAAAAAACTTACGTGTCTTCTCCTTACTGTGCACACTTGATTTGATGTATATCGTTTGGTTTCACCTCCATATCTTGTATGTTATTTTTGTTCAGACGTCTTTAAGCATTTCTTCTATTTCTTGTCTCTATTAAAGACAAAATGATAAAAAGTTAGGTTATATTCACCTTTTTTAACTTGATTAAGTAATTTTTTTTCAAAAATATAAATCTCATACCAATTTGATAGCATCTTTTAAACTAGAATTGTTTCTTTCATTGGATCTTCTAGGGCGTCTAGAATCAACATGACGCCATTGCATTGTTGGGTATGCTAAAGTGACTAATGTCTAGTGGTTTTCATAATGCAAAGGAAAATATATACTTTCTGCAAATTTTTCTTGTACAATTGATTCTAGCATAGCCATGACCAGACTTTTTTTAACACCCTTTACATTACAAACAATTCCTTTCCATTGAATATGAAAATAAGTTACGATTTAATAAATGAAGAAATTGTTATGTACTTGCATATAAAAGTTTTATTTACCATCATTGTAGCAACTGTAACGACTCACCTTTTTGGACAACTTAAATCCATGATAAACCACACATATCAGACTCAAACCATTCAAAAGGGATGATCAATATGGGGTAAATAAGAAAAGAAGAGAAAGAAATAAAACAAACACAAAATCTCGTAGCGAAATGACAAAATATAATAATTAAGTAACAGTTCATGAAGCTGTTCTAGAAATACATTTATTATTCTTTTACAACACAAAATCAGAGTTACATGTAACAGGAATACATAAACAAATGCAGCAAAACAACATGATGCTTTGGAATAAGTATAATAAATAGCAATAGCATACAAATATCCGTTTTCGTTCTCTAGAAAAGCAGTCTTCGATATACTGAAAATCTTAGACCGACCCGAGCGAATTGAAAAGACAACACACTCGAGTCAGAACTAAATGATCTTATGTAAGTTAAATCAGTAGTAAATAAAAATAAGTGTAATGATGTCAGAGATGTTTACGACATTTGAAATCTTCTGTCCAATGTCAAACGTGAGTGCAATAACTTAAGATATGTTTGAGATTTCTATCTTCTAAGAATCCGTTAAACTATCTACATACACAGTACAATATGCTATTATAATAGTGTATACAGTAAAGTAAAGTATTAAAATAGCATTAAGGCATTACCCATAACCTCCTTAACACATTTTATATATTTCCATAGTCTATACAATACCGTAAGCTCCTCCATGAGGGTTTCTTAGAGGCTACTCCACAGGTATGGTACAAACCAAACTCGTAGAAGGCTCGATAGGTTATGTGAACATGGAACTCGAGGAAGTTAGAGAGTAGGATTCTACCAATTGCACTCCCGAACTGGTGGTAACGCATAGCAGCTACTATCGCCCACCTCGGATACACTTCCGTCATCAAATTAAGGGGTGGCCACCAAATCAATCACAAAGTCAAAATATAGTGTCGAAGAAATATGCCCGATAAGATGAATAGCCTCACTTGGTATGGTATAGCTCCTGTTTTAGTCACATCTAAGCTGACTCATGGGAGTCACGGTCACGTAAATACCTCATATAGAATCGTTCGCCAAACCACCCTACTTCATTTCTGGAATCTTTACCACGTACAAAGTTTTTAAAGTGGTTTTCGGTATTGGCAGAGAGTATGACAATACTCGACCCCGGTCTCTTTAACAACCAAACGCATATTTCACACCGGATGGTTTCTTTACATTTCAGAAGTCAATCCATAACTAATATCAAAATATCATATTCGATTTCAAACCAAATTACTTTCGAAATAATATTTACTTCTGAAATTATTTCGCATTTGAAATCATATCACTTCTGAATTCATATTCCAAAAATATATTAAATCCTCATTTAAAATCATCATATTCCTTAAATTTGTCATTTAAATCCCTACTTATTTATAACATCATTTAATAATATTCTAATTAAAACCAAGGATTTAAATATAAAGCTTCCACTTTAAAAAATCTGAAATTCAAAAGTTAGTTTAGATAGTTTAAAATAGTTTTAAAATTGTTTAAGATAGTTAGATTAAAACAGATTAATAAAGTTTAAAATATATTAATATAATTTAAAATAGATTAAAATGGATTAATATGGTTTGAAATAGACTATTTTATTCTAGTTTAAAACGGATTAAAATAGATTAATATAGTTTAAAATAGATTAAAATGGATTAATATAGTTTAAAACAGATAAATATAGTTTAAAATTGTTTAATATAGTTTAAAATGGATTAATATAGTTTAAATAGATTAAATAGGTTAATATAATTTAAAATTGATTAATACAAATTAAAATTGATTAAAATAGTTTGATATGGTTTAAAATAGATTAAAATAGGTTAAAATGCTTTAAATAAATTTAAAATAGATCAGAATACTTAGAATTTCGATTTAAACCAATTTACATTTCCAACCTTCAAACTTGGATTTCAAAGTAATTCAATTTATATAAATCAATTTACATCAAAATATCATTTCATCGAATTCAATATTTAAGTTTTTAAAATCATTTAATTTAACCAAATCCGTTGTCCGTATATAATTTTCTACCTTATGGTCAAGTGATATAGATATTTATCATTTCAATCCGCAGTTAATTTAAATTTTACGGGTATATATCGTTTCAACCCGTAATCCTGAATAAAATTCAAAATGCGTAAAATCGCTCGGGTATATCATTTCTACCCATAACGATTTTTCCGTAATCTACAGATCGTTCGGGTATACATCATTTCAACCCATAGGGAACTTGCAGTGTTATAATAATATAAAAATATAAAATCCAATCATTCAATATCAACAATTAAACATCCATCACAATCACCATTCAAATCAACCAAAAAATAACAACAATTTACTGATTATCAATAACAAGTATTTGATTGACAATTAAAAATTCAATATTAATTTAAATGACGATTAAATGCAATAAAAGTCATATTTAATAGGGATAACAATTTAAATATACCTAACATCAAACAATCAATTTTTAATCGCATCATAAATTTAATTTAACTTACATAAGATAATCTTGTAGTTGTGAGTGGGTTAAAACACTCACTTTTGATTTCAAATTGATTTAAAATCCAATTAAAGGTCCAAATTTGAATAGTCTCAAAATTCATCCAAACTAGTTCCATAAGGTCCGGAATTTTGATACGATCGCAATGGAGAAAACCGTGTGTAAATCCGACCTCGTACGCAAAAGATATCGATATACGAAGTTATACAATTTAAATCAAATAAAATAAAGTAAAATATACGAACCAATAGGAATTCACCACGTCATCTCATCATCAATAGCGAAACCCTAGCTTGAGATAAACACACGCACGCGACCCTCAACTTTAGCCGCCATGTTGATCCATCGCCCGCCGCCGCTACGGACGCCCGCAACCAGATCAAATTACGCTGCTGACCTCCTCGTCCAAGGCCGCATCAGTGAGCCACACGCGGCGCTCCACCTCCACCAGAAATGCCTCCGACCGTGCCCCCTTCACGCGACCCAAAACGTCTAGATCTAGTGAACTACGTCGCCATAAAGATGACCCAGCCACATGGATCTGCTCCACTCATCGTCCTCTATGATGCAGTACCACCCGATCGTCAAACGGTCGACGATCCACTGTTGGATCGTGAAAAACCCAACATGAACGGATGTGGTTCATCCTCGATTTTTAGACAAACGGTGCTTTGGTTTGAAAAAAGAATTGCAAATCTGAGTTACGCTCATCGAGGGCTTCGAATCAGTATATAATTTGATATGGTTTAGAGGAGTTTGATTTTGAAATTGCTTTGGAGATCGAATTGTAGCATTTGGAGTTCGAATTTGTTTTTGAAATTTAAGAAAAGATCAGGCAGAAGTTGACGTACGTATAGGAATAAGAAATAGAAAGACTTCTAGGGTTAGAACGGAACAATTTATAACAACTAAGCCCGATAAGAAAATAAAAACATATCGAATCTATACGAATGACAATAATGATCTGAAAAGCCCATTCTGCCAACGAAACGAAAGTGGATCATCCCACATATCGAAATATATACTTTCCATATTTTTGAACTCAATAAAACAGATTTCAAGTTCTAATTCCACCATATGAAGAAACTAGCTTTAAAATCATCTTATTTCAAATTGATTTATATGCGTTTTGAGCCCGTACGATCAAACGGCAAGTCCGATCGCTACGAAACTTAAAACCTTACAATAATTCATTGTTACGGATCCGAAGAAACTAGTTTCATCGAAATCCCAAACGGTGACCAAAATGGCTATTTTCCCGTTAATTATATATATTATTATTAAATTAATTAAATCGCCATTTTAGTTTCAAATTTAATAAGAAACAAAATTTGTCATTTTTGATTACTTAGACATTTACGATAATTTAAAACAAATTTACATATCAATCTAGTGTTAAATATTACACTAATTACAGTGTTCAATTCAACTGTAATTAAATTCAATTAATTATAATTTAATTTCAATACATTGATTAAATTTGATTTCAATATTTTAATTCCATCAATCATTACTCTATGGGCATAGTCAATATTGGTTTATATCTTATTACATTAATAGTCTTCAATTTCATTTTAATTTCCATTAACGTAATATTTAATTGCATTTGATTGCAATTGATTTCCAATTTAATTTAACGGATTAAATAAATAGGTAACGTATAATAATTGTCACCATTAACTTTTAATCACATTTATAAGTTTATTATTTACAAACAAATGTTATAACAACTTACACAATACTAATTCTATCCAATTACAATTTATTACACATTATTTCATTAATCAATACAACATTTAAATTATCAATTACTCTTTTAATCCAATTATCAATTAATACACACATTATTACAATAAATTTACAATTTATAACCAGTTATAACTTTTTAATCATTTCAAGTAATTGGAATTACATTTAAAGCAGTTATCAATTACCTTAAATTAATACTAATACATTTCATTCTAGTTATATTCTTATAATTAAATCTCAAATTTTTGTTTCTTCCAATTCTAGATCACAAAAGCTTATTAAATTAACTATTTTTAATAATCCAAAATTACGGGTCATTACACTCTCTCCCACTCAAAACTTTTTCATCCTCGAAAAGGAAAAAAGAAGAGATTAAGGAATTAGTATTCCATTTATAAACAATTAACTTATATAATTAAACAATTTAAATAAAATATATCAAATTTATATACAATTAAATCCTTTCATATTCAAGTTAATAAAAATTTGAAACTATCTTTACTTTCACAAAAAATTTCTAAGTCAAAAATTCACGAAATTTTTTGACAGAGTCTCCTTTGTACGGAGAGGTCTGGGAGAAACAATAATATTAATAATAAAAATATAATATCGCTAGAAAACCGTAATCCGAAAACGTACCTATTTGTCGGGCAAACAACCCTTATTTATGAAAGCAAAAGCGGTAGCAATTTCTTCAACCTGTATTTCACTTATATAATCTAAAGAGGTTAATAATTACACAAAAGAGGAATATTTACGTTTTTTCAACTAATAACAATAAAAAAATCACAACATAACAATAATCATTTTGCAAACAAAACATACAACCATCACATGAAATCAAAGAAACTACTTATCCATCTATAGCAACCAAAACAAATGGTTTGTTCGGGTTTAGAAACTTTAAATCGTGTAGAGTGATAAACAAGCTACTAAGTATACCATACACTCAACAGTCTTAGATAAAACTTCAGTAGATCATTTATACATTTTAAACAATGTGAAGTATCACCTCCCCAACATCCCATAAGCCAACACAAACAATAAATTTCAAATATTATTAAGTTTTATTCTTATTACTCTTCTTTCACATTATTTACTGTTCATCTTTCATTTGTTCATACAATTCTTGTTTAATTTCTTTACATTTCTCACTTACAAAATTTATTTTCCATTCATTTGTAATGAAATTTCCATTAATTTAATTCGCTTACTTGTATAAGTTCTTTCATTCAATTATTTAAAATAATCAATGAATTCCTTATTTAAGTATTACCTACATTTCATTATTTTACATTCATTTGCTTACATATGTTATTTCCATTCAATTACTTAAAATAATCAATGAATTCATTATTTAAGTATTACATACATTTTATTTCAGTTTACTCTATATTTACTATTTACTTTGATTTCCTTTTAACATCAATATTTATTTGTGAAGCAACCCCTACTTAGATTTTTATTTTTCACTTTTGCTTCCTCCACATATAGTATTCACTTTTTCCATTTACTTTAATTATAATTAACTTAACTTTTTAATCGTTTACTTATATTACTCACTTTTCTATTAAATTTAATTAGTAGCACTTCAACTATAAACTTAATGTAACGTCCCGCCTTTTCGTACGCTTTAAATCGACACACGTGCCAATTCAAACCATACGGAAGGGCGGATTGTTATGGGGTAAATAAGAAAAAGTAGAGAAAGGAAAAATAAAAACAAAATAGAATCTTGCAGCGGAACGATAAAATATAATAATCAATATACAGTTTATAAAGCTGTTTTACAAAATATTCTTATACTTATTCAATATATATCAGAGTTACACATAGCAATAAATAACAATGCAGCAGAGTACATGAAGCAGTGAATAATATAATAGATAATAGTAATAATATCTTCGTCTTCGTCCTCCAAATAAAGTCTTCAAATCCTGAAATGCTCGGACCGACCCGAGCGAATTGAAAAACAAAACACTCAAGTCATAACTAAAAGATCTTATGTAAGTTAAATCAACAAGAATAAATAGGAGTGAAACGACATCAGAGATATTTACGGGATTTGACATCTCCTATCCAGTGTCTAACGTGAGTGCAGTAACTTAAGAGATGCTCGGGACTCACATCTCCTAAGGATCCGTTAAACTATTTACTATGTAGTAATATACGTTATTATAATAGTGTCTAAAGTAAAATATAATATACTGAAAATAGCGTTAAGGGGTTACCCATATAGCCCTTAACACACTTTTATATTCCCATAGTCTATACAGTACCGTAATCTCCCCCGTACTGGACGTCGTCAGAGGGCACTCCATAGGTATGGTACAAAACAAAATTGCATAAGGCGCGCTAGGGTAGGTGACGTGGCACAACTAGGCAATGCCAGGGTAGATATACCAATTACGCATCCGGGCTGGTGGTAACGCATAGCCGCAGCTACCGCCCACCTCGAACAAACACCTCCAAAATCAAAATAATAAAGGTGGCCACCGAAACAATCCAAAGTCAGAGTATAGTATCGAAGAGATGTGTTCGATAAAGGGTGCTACCCCCTTGGCCCGAGAATCGCTCCTGTTTTAGCCACCTTATTCCAACTCACAGGAGTCGGGTCCACGTGTTTACCTCAAAGGAAACGTCGCCACCATCATACTTCATTCTGGAATCTCCACAGCATACACGGTTGTTAAAGTGGTTTTCGGAGTTAGCAGAGGGTATGACAACTTCCGATCCCGGTGTCTTCAACAACCAAACGTTATTATAACACCACGGTCTTTCAAAATAGTTTATACTTTAAAAACCAGAATAAAATATCCATTTCAAAACCATATAATTACGATACCACTTTCTCTTTTAAAAACCAAATCAATATGATATCATGCTCAAATATATCTTTTCTAAGACCATACCACTTTAAAATTTATAATATCTCGAAACCAAACATTTGAATTATAACTTTTCAAAACATAATACTTCGAAATCCCTAGCTTTAAAACCGTAACTTCCAAAACTTAAATGGTTTGGATATTCAAACAGTATATAAAATAAAATGGTTTGAATTTAAAATTACTTTATAAAATAAATAATTTCCACGACTTTAGAATTTTATTCTCTTTAAATTAAGTCTAAATCCATAAACTTTAAATTCACTTTCAGTTTTCAATAAACCACTATAGTTTCAATATATTTCAAACTTTGAGTATTAAACAATTAGAAACTAAGGTTGGAAATTTCTATTCAACAATTCAATGTCCTATTATTTAGTTTGAAATATTTGCATAATAAATCCATAATCATTTAAATAAAACTCAAATTACCTATAACTAAATATTTACTTCAATTTATTTATACTAGAAATATTCATTTCATTTTGAATAAAAAAAATTCAGTTATAAATATCATACCTTTTTAAATTTCAAGTTAATAAGTTCTACATCAACTTATGGAGTTTAATTCTTAAATAAGCCCAATTCCAAATAAATTTCCAATTTACCTTCCAATCTTAATTGATTTAAATCATTAAAAATCTATATATATTCAATATCTTAAACATGTACTTAACCATATAATATAAAATAATAAAACTCCATTATTCAACTTATTTATTTTATTTAACAAATTTATACATAGCTTAAATTCAATAATTTAACTATGTATGTATATATAAAATAATATTTATATAATATCAAAAATTAATATTTATATAATATCAAAAATTAATATTTATTTAACCGTATCCTATCCAAACCATAGAAATCATTTTCGAAATATTTATATATATAGACCAACGTGTCTGTATAAAATTTTCTATCCTATGGTCAAGTGATACAGATATTTATCATTTCAATCCGCAATTTAAAAATAAAATTTTACGGTCACATATCATTTCAAACCGCAATCCCGAATGCAATAAAATGCATAATAACTTGCAGTTTATGATGATATAAATAAACATCCATTCATCCATCATAAAATAATACATCCATTCATCAAAATCATCATCCAATTCAAACAATACATCAATATATAACGAATAATGAACAACGGGTATCAACTAGCAGTTTATATTCAACAATAATTTAATTAACTGTTTAACTGGCAATTTATATGCAATAAATAAATAAATAAATAAATAACAAATTTAACTGGCAGTTTATATGCAATAAATAAATAAATAATAATTTAATTAAATTAATTTAATTTAACTGGGATGATGATTGAAAATATGCCAAACAGTTATAAATTAATTTCTAACCACATCATAAATCAATTTAACAAATATAATAAATTTTAAAAGTTGTGAGTGGGTTAAAACACTCACCTTTTGAATCTAAATTGAATTTAAACCCAAAAATTGACCAGTCTTAGAATTCGTCCAAACCAACGCCAAAAAGTCCGGAATTTTAATACGATCCCAACAAAAGAACCGCGCATGAATTGGTATTCGTATGTGAAAGATATAGCGATAAATGTGTTTGTAATTCAATTTTAAATTAAATTTAGAAGAACAAATTACCACACCAACCTTCTACATCACAGCACACGTCACCCTTCTCTTCAAACTAACGCACGTACAGTAAACTCACGCTACATCGCCCCCTTCGGCCAGAAACCCTAGCTCTACGCGTGCGCCGCCACGAAAATCACCATCCCCATCGTCTACTCATGCCTAGCCGACCACGTCTACTCGCCCCCCACGTCTCGCGCCTACAGCGAACGCCACCATGACACCTTCAACAGCCAACCGTCGCCTACCACTTAAACCCTAGGTTGAATTATTGCCGTAGATCCAACCGTCAGATCGACAAACGAACACTGCTGATGAACTCCCCTCCGTTCCCTCTTCAAAACCCAGAAATGGTTCGTCGATCCGTCGAGTTTCATCGACGCGCGATGAACGGCCGTAATTTGTTCTTCAATTTTTGCACAAACAATGCGCCGAATCGAAAAACGAGTTGCAGATCCGAGTTACGCTCTTCGAGAGCTTCGATATATATTTTTTCAAATTTTTCTGAGGAGTTTGAATTTTCAGCTTTGGATTTGATTTGGGGTTGCAATTGAAATTAGGGTTTTTCTGCCATTGAAGTGAGGAGGTGAATAGAACGCATAGAAATGAGGAATAGAGGCTGCTAGGGTTTATAGCAGGATATATATAGGCAGGGTTGACATTTGAATGGATCGATAATATAGATTTACACGCTAACGGCAAAGTGGCCCAAAAAGCCCGTTTCGACTCCGGAATGAAATTGGGTCAACCCATATATCAAAATAGATGTTTTTGAATATTTTAAACGTGATGGCACAAGTTTCAAGTCCAAATTACATCGTATGAAGAAGTTATGCTAAAATCAATATTTTTCAAATTGATTTCAATTGATCGATTTCAAGGCGTTTCGAGTCCGTACGATCAAACGACAAGTCCGATCGATATGAAACTTGAAATCCTACAATAATTCACCGTTACAGATCTGATGAAACTTGCTTCGTCGAAATCCGTGTCAGTGGCCAAAATGGCTATTTTTATATTAATTAAATAAATCAAAATTCATCAATTAAATCACTTTTTCACTTCCACTTCCAAAATTTACAAATCTTATAAGTTTTGTTTTTCTTAAACAATCTCAGTGATTTAAACCAAATTTAGATGTCAATTAAATGTTGGTTCAATCATAAATTGCAGCGTAAAATTTAAATTTCATTATATTCATCAATTATAAATTAACTTTTCAAAACTTCCATTGAATTCACTATTCATTCTTATTATTCAATCCATTATAACCAAATGGATGAAATTAACATACATAAATATTTTTCAATTTCAACTAAATTTTCAATTAACGTAATAATAAATGTTTAATTTTACTTAATTGCAATAAACTCAATTACCTTAATCCTGTATATTCAAATAAATAAACAAATCTTGATTTACAATCTTTTCATTAACCAATAGTCATATTATAAATGGAATTTACATTATCTCCAATTATTAATTACCATCAGTTAAGATCTCAAAATTTGTTCCATAAATTTATTTGCCCTAAATTAGTTACTGCATTTATAAGTTTATTGTTTACAGACACAAGTTACTCATTTACCTAATTCCAATTTCGTAATCACATTCAATCCATTAATTGGTATTGCATTGACATTTAAATTTATTAGCTTATATCAACACTATTATCATTAATTGCAAATGGATTAACAATTTTAGTCACTACCCTGAATAACTAACATATATTAATCTACATTATTCCCAACTTACAAATTTTGAATTAATTGCTATTTATTATTATTGCTTCACTGATTAATTCAATATTTGCATTGGTTTTTCTTATATTACATTTATTACCCAATATTCCTATATTCATCTTAGATTTTTTTAAATGGCTATATTTCAAATGTGAAATCTTGTCTATTACTCACATTAATTAAGGTTTTAAAACAATTAATAAAACTTCCTTAGTCCAAGCCTTTTTACCAATTATTTCCCTTCTAATAAATTCATGTTTCTATTAAACTTACGTTCACACTTCCGTTATTATTTTAACAATTGTTAAACATTATGATCAATTATCTAACATTGATTGTATAAATTTTCCATTTATTACGTATTATTGTATCAATGGATAAAATTTTAAATCTATTCCCCAAATCTACTACTTTCAATCAATTAAAACTTCACAATTGTTTAAATCAATTGGGATTACACTACATTTATTATTTATCAACTTGTTCTAACCTTGTTACCTAAATTTACGTTCAGTTACTATTGAGCAATACTATTTCATTTAATTCAATAATTATACTTGTTTTACTCAAATTCCCGTTATTTTAAACCTTTATTTGTTCATAAAAATTTAATTACAATTCCAATTCAATCAACAATTTCAACATGCAACTTATAATAATTGTTTACAAGTATGAATGGAATTAACATTATTTCAAATATTGTCTTAATTTACATTAACATAATAATTAATTACCTTTAATGAATTTTATTCCCTAGTTTATTAAATGCAATCAATTTGGCCTTACATACCTCAACATTCCCATTTTTATCTTAATTCCAATTCACCATAGTATCAAATTTCAATTTCTTGCAATAAGCTCATTTATTATAAATTTTCATTCCAATAAATTTAATTTCAAATAAATAGGATTGATTCAATTCAACCTTTTTAATTAAGTCTATATTAATCAATATAATATTTCATAGGTTAATTCTTAACATTTACTTCATTATAAATTATAATTTTTTTTATTTCTTTATAAATTTAAATTCCAAAATCTTATTAATATGAAAATTTAATGAATGAAATTTACGAGTCATTACACTTAAGTTTATAACAATTATAATATTGGAATTCTTTTTTACAGAAGGAATTCCATTGAACACTTTCATTTTATAAGTTTACTTGTATAATATTCTATTACATATTCTTATTACATTTCAACTTTGAATA
Source organism: Allium cepa (assembly GCA_030765085.1). NCBI lineage: Eukaryota > Viridiplantae > Streptophyta > Magnoliopsida > Asparagales > Amaryllidaceae > Allium > Allium cepa. The sequence goes on from CM060946.1 coordinate 80,999,057, forward strand.
TTTGGTAAGTTATATATATATATATATATATATATATATATCTTCTAGAATGCAATTAAATGTTACACAATTTATCTTATTCATTTAGTAAATAAAATGTTCAATAGCCATCATTTCTCATTTTTCATATCACTTTGATTTATAGTTTCAAAATTTCAATTTCTTATATTTTCATTAATCACTTAATATCTAGTTTATAATTACGTTTATTAAAAGCTTTCAATTATTAACATAGTCAAAGTTTCGTTTCATTATAATAATTGAAATTTCCAATTTGCAAAAAAAATTAAGAACTAAATACCGGGTTCCTTTTCAATCATTTTAAAATAATATGTATGTAATCATATCTTTTATATATCAAATCATATTTAGAAATTAAGATTAAGATTTATTTATCAAAACAAATGTGCAGTGAACTGCTACATTGGTCTTTCCACTTTGAAACTCAAAATGAACGTCGATGATGCATGCAATCATCACCGAAACTATTTTCCAGCGACCAAAAGGGGAGTACGGAACTTATTTCCTTCTAAAATTACTTTTTAAAACCCTTTTCCTTCAAATCACATTGAAAATATTTCTGTCCGAAAATACTTCCAAATAATACTAATATTATATTCCAAAGTACTTCGAAAGAAATTTTCAAAACCCCGGAACTTAAGTTCTCAAAACATCAATTTATATTTACTTTATTTGTGAATCCTATTTTTCCATAAATATTTATAAAATTTCATTTCCTAACAGATAACATATTACATCCAATTATATACATTTATAAATTTTATTCTTTTATATACAAAATATAATGCTAGGTAAAATTATTTCATTTACCTATATTTCAAAACAATATTGTGTCAGCCTGCCCTATTAAGTGTTTAGAAATCCCTATCAATGACATAGCATTCTATGTACCGACTGGAATTTATAAATACTAAACGGAGCTAATTAACAAAATATAAAACCTTTTATAACACTAAAAAATACACTTTCTCTCATATACACTCAACAACTCATTCTAGGATATTACTACACTATTTCTAATGAGTCAGACCCCACAAAGCTATGGTTATCGCTAAACCTAGCTTTGATACCAAATGTAACGAGTCATCATTTAGACAGTTTAAATCGACGATAAACCGCACACGTCAAACTCAAACCATTCAAAAGGGAGAACTGTTATGGGGTAAATAAGAAAAGAAGAGAAAGAAATAAAACAAACACAGAATCTCACAACGGAATGATAAAATATAATAATTAAATAATAGTTCATGAAACTGTTTTACAAATACATTTGATTATTATTTTACAACACAAATTCAGAGTTACGTATAACAGGAATAAATAAATAAATGCAGCGAAACAACATGATGTAGTGGAATAAATGTAATAAATAACAATAGCATTCAAATCTCCGTCTTCGTCCTCCAGAAAAGCAGTCTTCGATATACTGAAAAGCTCAAACTGACCCGAGCGAATTGAAAAGACAAAACACTCGAGTCAGAACTAAATGATCTTATGTAAGTTAAATCAACAATAAATAAATATGAGCGCAACGACGTCGGAGATGTTTATGGGATTTAACATCTCATGTCCAGTGTCAAACGTGAGTGCAATAACTTAAGAGATGCTCGAGATTTCCATCTCCTAAGGATCCGTTAAACTATCTACATAAATAGTACAACATGATATTATAATAGTGTCTACAGTAAAGTAAAGTATTAAAATAGCGTTAAGGCGTTACCCATAGCCCCCTTAACACATTTTAAATATTCCCATAGTCGATGAAGTATTGTATGATCCTCTATGAGGGTTACTCAAAGGCACTCCATAGGTATGGTACAAACCAAACTCGTAGAAGGCGCGATAGGGCATGTGAACACGGCACTCGAGGCAATTCTAGTGTAGGATTCTACCAACCGCACTCCTGGATTGGTGGTAACGCATAGCAACTACTACCGACCACCTCAGACACACTCCCATCATCAAATCAAGGGGGGCCACCAATCAATCACAAAGTCAAAATATAGTGTCGAAGAAATATGGCCGGTAGAAGGAATGACCTCACTTGGCCCGGTATAGCTCCTGTTTTAGTCACATCTATGCTGACTCAAGTGAGTTAGGGTCACGTAAATACCTCATATAGAATCATTCACTAAACCGTCCTACTTCATTTTTGGAATCTCCACCACGCACATAGTTATTAAAGTGGTTTTTGGTATTGGCAAAGAGTATGACAATATCCAATCTCGGTCTCTTTAACAACCAAACGCTTATTTCACACTGGATGGTTTCTTTACATTTCAAAAGTCAATCCATAACTAATATCAAAATATCATATTCGATTTCAAACCATATTAATTTCGAAATCATATTTACTTTCGAAATTATATCGCATTTGAAATCATGTCACTTTCGAATTCATATTCCCAAAAATAGATTAAACCCTCATTTAAAATCATCATATTCCTCAAATATGTCATTTAAATCCCTACTTATGTTATAACAACATTTAATCGTATTATACTTAAAATCAAGGATTTAAATATGAAACTTCCACTTTATAAAACCTGAAATTAGTAATTAGTTTTAATAGTTTGAAATAGTTTTAAAAATAGTTTAAGATAGTTTAAAATTAATTAAAATATATTAATATAATTTAAAATAGATTAGTATAGTCATATTTAACTGGGATGACAATTTAAATATACCAGACATCAACCAATCAATTTCTAGTCACATCGCCAATTTAATTTAACTAACATGAGGTAACATAGTATTTGTGAGTGGGTTAAAACACTAACTTTGATTTCAAACTGATTTAAAATCCAATTAAAGGCCCAAATTTCAACAATCTCAGAATTCATCCAAACCAAATTCATAATGTCTTGAATTTTGATATGATCGCAACGGAGAAAACCTCGCGTAAATCCGACCGCGTATGCAAAGATATCGATATACGAAGTTATACAATTTAAATCAAAATTAAATATAATAAAATATACGAACTCATCATCAACACCGAATCACTAGCCTGGGACAAACGCATGCACACGACCCTCAACTTCAGCCGCCATGTTGATCCATCACCCGCCGCCGCTACGAACGCCTGCACCCAGATCGAATGACATCGCTTACCTCCTCGTCCAGGGCCGCATCACTGGGCCACACGCGGCACTCCACCTCCACCAAAAACGCCTCCGACAAGCCCGCCTCACGCGACCCAAAATGCCCATATCACGAAAACTACATTGCCTCAAAGGCGACCCAACCACATGGATCTGGTCTACTCATCGACCTCTACGCTGCAGTACCACCCGATCGTCAAACGGTCGACGATCCACCATTGGATCGTGAAAAACCCAATACGGACCGCTGAGGTTCATCCTCGATTTCTATAAAAACGGTGCTGCGATTTGAAAATGAATCGCAAATCTGGGTTATGCTCGTCGAGAGCTTCGAATCAATATATAATTTGATATGGTTTGGAGGAGTTTGATTTTGAAATTGGTTTGGAGATTGAGTTGTAGCGTTCGGAATTGGAATTTGTTTCTGCCATTGAAGAAAGGAGCAGACAGAAGTTGATGTATGTATACGAATAAGAAATAGAAAGACTTCTAGCGTTAGAACGGAACTATTTATATCAACCAAGCCCAATAAGAAAATAAACACATATCGAATCGGTACGAAGGACAATAATGACCCAAAAAGCCCGTTCTGCCACCGAAACGAAAATGGTTCATCCCATATATCAAAATAGATGTTTTCGATATTTTTAAACTCAATAGAATAGGTTTAAAGTTCTAATTTCATCGTATGAAGAAGTTAGCTTTTAAATCAGCTGATTTCAAATTGATTTCTACGCGCTTCGAGCCCGTACGATCAAATGACAAGTCCGATTGCTACGAAACTTGAACCTTACAATAATTCACTATTACGGATCCGATGAAAGTAGTTTCGTCAAAATCCAGAAAGTAGCCAAAATGGCTATTTTCCCGTTAATTAAATATATTATTATTAAATTAATTAAATCACCTTTTTAATTTCAAATTTAATAACTAACAAATTTTGTCTTTTTTGATTACTCAGACATTACAATAATTTAAAACAAATTTACATATCAATCCAATGTTAAATATAACAATAATTACAGTATTCAATTTCAATTGTAATTAAATCCAATTAATTATAATTTAATTTCAATAAATTGAATAAATTTGATTTCAATCTTTTAATTCCATCAATCATTACTCTATGGGCATAGTTAACATTGGTTCATATCTTATTACATTAATATTCTCCAATTTTATCTTAATTTCCATTAACGTCATATTTAATTACATTTAATTGCAATTGATTTCCAATTTAATTTAACGGACTAAATAAATTGGTAACATATAATAATGTAACCATTAACTTTTAGTCACAATTATAAGTTTATTATTTACAAACAAATATTATAACAACTTATACAATACTAATTCTATCCAATTGCAATTTATTACACATTATATCACTAATTACATTTAAATTATCAATTACTCTTTTAATCCAATTATCAATTAGTACACACATTATTACAATAAATTTATAATTTAAAATCGATTATAACTTTTTAATCATTTCAGTTAATTGGAATTACATTTAAAGCAGTTATCAATTACCTTAAATTAATACTATGACATTTCATTCTAGTTATATTCTTATAATTAAATCTCAAATTTATTTCTTCTAATTTTAAATCACAAAACCTTTTTAAATTAACTATTATTAATTGTATAAAATTATGTGTCGTTGCATTGCAGTTGTGAAAGCATAATTGTGTTCTGCTAGTCCACATATAGAAATATGCCAATCAATAATCTATATTAAAATTAGGAAAGTATAATTTTTTTTATTGGTGAAGCATATTAAATAATAAATAGTATCACTAATGTTGATAGTGGCTGTGTATATTGGTAAGTATAAAAATAACAAAGCATTAGGTCAATTCAAAACTTCTTGTGGGTATCAGATTTTGCATTTATTTGTTATCAGTTTTGTTGTACATGGTATTGAAAATATTTTTCTAATATTGACTATTGTGATATTTTATGATCTAGGATCTATGTATCATTTTTGCTTTTATTTTGGTATCAGTTTGATGTGAATTACAATGAAAATAACTTTGAAATCAAACAAGCATTAATTTCAAACATATTGATATTAGGTATTGGCTTTTCTACTAAATTTGACACCGATACCAGTATGATTAAAGAAAAAATTAAATTTATATACCTGCCCTTCTGTCCCATTTCCTTCCAGTACATGTTTTAGTGCTTTTTTGTTATGACACAATTTCCTTTGATTGTGTCCTTATCTTCCCATGCCACTTCACTATTTTAACAAAAAAGATTTGTATAAGTTAAATAAACTTATTTTCATTTTTAATATTATTATAAATATTTGTATACTTACTTCAATGATGATATCGTCAAAGTAAAGAAAGTTTTGATCACATTTTGTTGTCCTATATTTAGATAGATCAAACATTTGCAGTGTCCAAGCCCTATCTCTGAAAGCGTTGGCTCTATCACTGCAAGTGGCTTTGGATAGTTCTCTTCTGCACTTTTGTTTCACTAGCTTTGTTATTTTTCAGGTTTTGGCTTATTTGCAACTTTTTTGTTTCTGCCCATAGTCAAAGCCGTCGCTTTGTTTTTCACTCTTGTTCTTGCTTTCAGCCTCTGAATATAAGAAGCTGTCTTTCTTTGTGTCGCTTTTATTTTTTGGCCACTTGATTTTGCCACTGTTTTTTTTTCCTTTCTACCAGAAGGTTCTACTGGTTTGTCTACATCATATTGTTCAGTTTTTCACTTTCAAACCCTTGTGTGTCGTATAGTTTGAAAGTAGGAGTGAAGTCAAGCACTGAAACATTGTAGGTTACATTTTGGCTTTTGATATTGATTCCTTTTTCAGATGTTGATCATCTTTTGTTTCTTCTTGCTGCACTTGACTTTCATTTTCCAATTCCTCTCTTTGATGCATTTTAGTTGGAGCTGGTTTTTTTTCTTCATATTCACGACTTCTTTGTTCACATTGTGTTTCTTCATTTTCCAGTTTTTTGACCAATTCACTTTCTATTTCGATGTGCATATTTTCTCCACTTCTACTGTTCTTTCTGCTGATTTCTGTACATTTAGTTCAACTTTTCTTTCTTTATTTTCTTTATTTTTTTTCTATTTCCATTTTCGTACACGTATCAGTATTCAGTTCAGTTGCTATATTGTCGTTTTGTACATTGAAACTTGCATTTTTCTCTTCAATTTTTTCTTCATTATCCTTCTTCACATAGTTTCAAATTTCTAATTACTGTCTTCAGCTTATGACATTTTCCTCTCACTTTCTTTCGATTTTAACTTAATTTCCCTCAACTCTTGTTTCAGTTTCAGAACTTCTTGCTCAGCTTTTATTCCTATTTTTTTCCGTTTCCAATTCTTTTTTTCGCTTCGTCTTCCAAATCTTTGATATGCATTTGGAAGATTCTAATACTTATGTCTTCCACAGATGAACGTGCACTTTCTTCGGTTTCTTCAAACTTTCTTTTTCGTTTGGTGGGCAATTCTTGTTCTACAACTGCTGTTCGAAGAAGCCTTTCTTCATGTGGACAGAGATTAGTAATTTTTTTCACCTATATAATTGGTATTGGAAAATTTATTTTAGTTTTAAGCTATGAGTTAACTTAAAATTTACAATGATAACTGAATTTTTATTTTAAACAAAAGAGGTAATATACTGTGATAAAATTGATACTATGTGGAGACAAAATTGATACCAAGAATTTAAATCAATACTACATAGAAGCCAAACTAATACTTTTTTCTTTGTAGGTTACATGGTGATGCCGGTTAGTTTATTCAATATTAGTTACTTAGTATCGGTTTTTGATACTATTAGTATCAGTTTCAAGCACGTAAAAATATTGTATCAGTTTTTGCATGATACTACTATCATTTTCAGGTATAAGAAAATATAATATTAGTTTTTTGCATGTTATTAGTATCGGTTTTAGGTATAATAGAATATGGTATCAATTTTTTGTTATATTACTATCAGTGTTAGTTTCATGCATGAAAAAAAGTATCAGTTCATGCATACTGTAGTATGGGTTTCAGGTATAAATTATATTAAGTTTTAAAACAGGTACTATATGTAGACAAAAAAAGATATTAGGTATTGGAACTGATACAATGTATGGTTTAATAATATACAGTCTGTATGGTCATAAATTATAGAAGAAAAGATATAGTTAAACTTTATTCTACATAAGAGTTAAAGTATTATTGATTAAAAAAAATAGATGGAATTTAAAATTATATCACCTTCTTTGACATTGTCGAAAAAATTCTTCGACTGCTACGTCTTTCAGTTTCCTAAAATCCCATTTTGCAAACCGAAGTAAAGCTTCAGTATATTGTCGTCTTTGTTGAATCAGTTGCAACTTCTCACATATGCAAAACTATTAAGATATAAAGAACTGATTAGATATGATTATTAAAATAATATACATTTCAAATGTTCTACAAGATGTACAAAATTATGAACTTTATTCTAAACAGTTAGTGGGTATCAGTTTTGTTAAGCATTGGTGTCAGTTTTCATAAAAATATAATTTGAAACTATTTTGGACACTACAAATCATTTAACATAAACATAAACAATATAGGTGTCAATTATTATTTATAATGATATAAGCTTTTAAACATAATGTAGTAACGACAATCAAAAAAGTACAAAGTATAAATTTGAAACAAACATACTTCTGGTATCATTTTTGCATTGTATTTGTACATTTACTAGAAATACACTGAAAATTATTTACAAAATTATAAGTCATCAACACTAGTTGAAATAGTCAGTGGGTATCATTTTTTTGGATATAGATATCAGTTTTTATAACAAGATATTACGAATAATTTTGAAAATTCCAAATTATTGCCTTTGAACATACAAATTGTAGCTTTCATTTTGGTATATAAAGGTGTCAGTATTCATAAAAATATATAATAAAAACGACTTATCAAAGCATAAGGTTAATACTTCAGACAAAATGATTATTTGTTTCATTTTTCAAAGATATCAACGTCATCTTTGTTTACAGTGATTTTTAAAACAATTTATCAAATTATTAGTTTTCACCTGTACTGAAAACATACAGTAATTATCATTTCTTTTAAATTTAGTTTTCACCTATTAACAATTTCAATAATATAATTTAAAAATTGAAAAATAATAATATCAAACTAATAAATTGGAGGTATCATTTTTAGATTATATTAGTATCAGTTTTTTTAACAATTTGCAGCAAAAACAATTTGCCAAACTAAAAGTATAATCTTCAGACAAATATAAAGTGAGTATCATTTTTCTACGTATTGGTATCAGTTTGGTACAAATAAGACTTTAATTTCTAAATTACAATGGAATCAATTCCACATAAACAGATAGTGGGTATCATTTTTGTAGTCTATTTGTATTTTTTTATCGTATATGTGTATGAAAACAATTTCTTCAATTAGAAAGCACCAACTTACCAGATGAATTTTTTTTCTTGCAATATTTTAGTATCGGTTTTCAAGTAAATGATACAGACTATTATTTTTAAAGCTTCAAAGCCTTGTATTTTACCAAACAATTTACAGGTATCATTTTTGCAATATGTATCATGTCATTAAGTTATAATGCTTGTAATTTTACCGAATTGAGTTGTTCTTCTTCTAATTTTTCATCTGCAACTTTTTTCCTTCTCCTTTCTGATCTTTTTCCTGATTAACTTTTTCGATACTATTAGAAAACATTTTACAATATGAAATTCATAAGTCATCGGGAATTCATCGTGCTTCGAGGGACATGTCTTCACACCATTGAAGACTTGAGCTCCTTATTCCTACATATGAATCTAGCAAAGTAAAGTAATGAGTTCTTCTCCTACCACCGCACTTTAAAGATTTTTATTTTATCCGTGTCTCCTATTTTATGTATTCCAATAGGTTCGCATTTTTTGCACTTTGATTGCTTCTGACTTTTTCTGTTTTCTTACTTTATGTTGTTCGTATGGGTGGTTTTGAGTGTATTGTTATTTTGTCTACTCCTCCACCTATTTGACAACTTAAGTAATGGTCTGCAGTATCATTTGTACTGTTTCATATATGGAAATGATATGTACTCTTTTTCTTGGTAAGGCACCCATTTAGGTTAGGAGGATTGCTAGGTTTTAATGAGGCATATCATGAAAGTATATGTTTTTCTTCTATTAATAAAGAACCTTTTTTCAAAAAAGAAATTGTTAATATCGGTTTCATAATCTTGTAGTATCATTTACCTGAGTTTCTGTTTGTATTTCCATCTGAATTGTTTTTTCATTTTTTATTTTCATTCTTTGTTCTATTTTTTGCAGATTTTCTTCCATTGCTTTCTCAACAGCTGTTTTTTGCTGCATATTCTTGTAACAACCCAGAAATTCCGATCTTGAAATTTCCAGATAGTTAGGAAAAGAAGAAAAGAGAAAGAAGAAGAAGCAGAAACAAAACACAGATTCCCACATTCGCAGCGGATAAAATATAATATCTCGTAAAATAATAGTTGTACAAAGAAAACTGTATCAGTCAATACATTTTAATACATCAGAATTTCAACATTTACACAATCATTGGACAGTTAAAATAACTTATCCCAGATAAATAATAATGATATACACAGCGGAATACTCTCCATACATTCCTCCCATCCAGCTCGCCTCCTGAGCTCCAGAACGACCTTACCTGAATATCTATAATACTCGGTCTGACCCGAGCATTACATCAAAGTAACACCCGGGTCAGGTTGGAAACTAGCGTGAGTAAACCCATCTAACATGGAATACAAAGCATACAACTTATATAAACCCGGGTAACTTGCATCAATATACATCTTCACAAGTTGTTATAGACATTACTTATTTCTCACATCAATTTCTAAGTACCAATTTTTTTGATTAAATAGTCAAATTCACTTAAATCATTCCATTTCAGCTTATTGATTTCACATATCAATTTATAAAAATCGAAGTGGTTTCGGGTATTTATTAATACCCGACTCCGGTCTCTTCGAATCCAACGTCATCTAAACCCAAGTTATTCAATTAAATATAATTAAATTTTAATTTACCGGATAACACTTTACACATCAATTCATAATTGATAGATAATCACATTATCACCATTCATCCAACATTTCATATCAAAAAGCAATTCATATCAGAGATATCATCCAATCCAAAACATTTATCATCATTCAATCATTCATAAACAAGATTGATTATTTCCATTAATTACGTTGATTAATGATCCTCTAATTACTTCCATTAGTTAATTATTCTTAAATTTCGTTTAATAATTAACCTTTAACTTAATTACATTCATTAATCAACCTTGATTAATCACAATCAGAAATTGACTTTCCTTAATTACTCCATTAATTAAACCAACTCCTTGATTAATTATATTAATTAGTCCTTTAATTACACTGAGTAATTATCGCTTAATTTCTTCCACCAAGTAATTATCCTTTAATTACCTCCCATCAAGTAATTTCCTTTTAATTTATTACATCTAGTGATTATCCACTAATTACTCCACTAAGTAATTACATCTCATTAATTACCTTAAGTAATTATACTTAATCCAACATCAAAAGATTACCTTTAATTAATTAAACTTGATTAATTAACTAGAATTAACCCCATTAACTTAATTAATTACACAAATTAATTAACCTTATAATCACGTGCATTGATTATGATTAATCATTCTTCAATTACACTTAGGTTAATCAATCCAAATTTTAAGCATGCAACTACACTTAATCAATTACAAGTTATTTATCTTGATTTAATTACCTAAATTAAACATCTTAATTAATTTAAGTAATTATACTTTAATTTCCTTTGTTAATAAAACAAGATTAAATTAAGATAACCCATACATTACATTAAACTCTATTTATCTTTTGAATTAAAAGCTTGAAAATTTGTTTATACAAATTATCATCTTTTAATTGTTTAAAGATAAATCCTTTCACTTAATTTCATTTTAATTTCCACAATTACATTTATTTGGAAACATTGTATTCGAAAACATGTAGAGGTTTATTCCATAATTTAACTAAAGCAAAATTTATAACCCAAACTATTTTTAAAAAAATGTGTAAACTTAGAAAAACTTTTAAACAAAAATTCCTTTAAACATTAAACTTTAAATTAACCATTTCATACATAAAAAAACTAGCTAAACTTTGTTTAAAATTTTAACTTGCTTTATTTTTTTTGAAATTCATTTTTAGATTAAAACCAGAATAGAATTCTCAATTCCTGGAACCAGCTTTATACGAGACAATCACACGCGACCATCTCTTCAAATTTCATGAGCACCACTTGCGTGACCAATGCCTCGAGTCGCTCCTGCAACTATCACGAGCAATGCTTCGAGAAATCCAGGCCAACTCCTTCTTCCCAAAACATCTTCCAAATGCATGAATTCGACCGTGTGCACATGCACAACGTTTCTGGTCGACGACGATAATCCCTTTGGCCTTCACCCAGCTACCCATGACCACGATAAACAAACCCACCCTTCAAAACCACGGTTTCGATGCCTAGACCAAATCGAGCAACTCGATCAAAACGATAACCCATAACCGATTGCAAAATCAACACTGGCCGTCATCTCTGACCATATTAAGCCTCGCCGTTGAACCCCCACCATCACCAGAGCCTTACGTTCCACTACACCATCATTCGATCCAACTCGAATGAACATCAGTATCGCATTAGATTCGAGAATCGACCACAACTCAACCACAAACTAAACCCTAGATCGCCATCGCCCGCTCACCACAACGATCCAGACACCACTTGACTATTTTTGCCAATATCCCTGATCATCATCCCTGCCTCAACCCAAGCCCCGACATTCCCAGTGTCTTTGATCACCACGAATCCCTCTAAAACCATTTTCTGGTTAACCCATAATTCCTCACAGAATTTCCAACTAAAATCATGATTTTTGTTTTAAAAACCCTGAATTTCAGAAACGATTCAAGATACATACTTGAATCAATAAAATTTCACATTTGATTTTATCATAATATTCAGAATTGCTACTGTATTTTCCTAGATGCAAGCATATTTTCAACTAATATACTTGTATGTATTTGTAGTACTTGATTATAGTTTAATTAAACTATTTTGTTTGAAATTCAAATCCTAACAGTGATTTATTAAAAAGAGATTTGATTTTTGATTTTATCTTAACTTTGTAACCTGGAAATAGAGAAGCATAGGTGTGCACATTCAACAAATACAAATATACAGAGATCATGCATATGCAGACAATCTTCATTCATATAAAAATGTTTCAGAACTTAAAACAAACATGCATACACATTTTCAACATACATGCTAAGCAACCATCAACACAGTAATTCACTTGCAAGAGATATTTGTTACTTAAGTTTAATTTAAATATTTACTCATAGGCATTTCTAAACAAAAACAGAGGAGGCTGGGTTAGATTACTCACAGTTCAAATGTCTGGACTAAAAGCTATAAACTGGAATTTGACAATTGATTCAAACTTGATCTGCAATTATAATCTTGATTTGTTTTCAACTTTGAATTTGTTTTAGGTTGATGTTGAACCTTTGCTTCGGGTTGAAACTGTAACTTCTAATCTTGCTTGAGGTTGAATTTTCTTAGCTTGATAAACTTGAAGATGCTTCAGGTTGTAATTGCAAAGATGATTGTAGTTTGAATTTGATTCCACTGACTTCTTTTTTAAGTTTCCAGTTTTATTTTTTTGAAAGAGGAAAGAAAAATGAAAACATGGTTTATCTTCAGCCTATGTTACTTAAAATTCAAATTAAAGAAAATAAAGTTTTTGCCATTTGTATCTTTTTCTAAGCTAACACTTGTTTGTTTATAGAGAGTAAAATTTACATTAGTTTTAATGCATGCTTTATAAATTTACAAATGTCAAGATAAAGTATTTTCTGTTTTAAACCCTTGACTAATTTATTTATAAATTAAGTATACCCCTTTATCTTATTAAATTTATTGATTTTATTTTAAATCCTTTATTAATTTGTGAATTAAATTATCTCATGTGTACTTTAATTCTTATACTTAGATTTCAAAAGATATATTCATATCAAAGCTTAAATGTTTATCTACATAAAAAAAATATGAATAATTTAATATCTTAATTCATAAAATAAAATCCTTTAAAAGAAAATAGTATAAAACATACTATTCTAAATAAAATCATATATAATATATTTTTAAATCCAAAATGTTTTAAAATATCTATCTTTTAAATCTCAAATTCTAAACCAACTTCAAATTCAAATTCAATTCAAAATCCAATTTGAAATCAACTCAAATATATGTATATTTAATCAATACAAATTAAATTTGTAAATAATAAATTTTATTTTAAATCTATTTATGTTTGAAAAACATTACATTATTACTATTGTTTGAAAATAACAATTTTTCCCATTTTAAATAATTTATAAAAGAGATTATTATAGTTGAATTTGTTTGAAATTTCCAGGATATCACGGATATCCTTTATTATATTTTCAAATCCATTTGCACATCCCGATATCTTTTATTAACAGAATTTTATCTGTTTAATATACAAATTAATATTTTAATAATTGTAATCCTATTTATTACCAATTACCAGATGCTCGAAAATCCAGGTTATTACATTCCTCCCCCCTTTGAATCTTTTCGTCCTCGAAAAGGAACGAAGCCAGAATTATTAAATGCTTAAAATCAGATAAATTTTCTTTGATCATTTTTAAAACACTTTTAAAATCTGTAATACTGCCAAAATAGTTTTATAAAAATACTTTTTATAACTCGATGTTTCAATAAGTCCGTCCTCGTTCCTACAGAAATTCGGTCATACATTGATCAGGCGTAGGACTGAAAATCTATAAGTACTTAGCATACCTATTTTCAACACCTAGTGAAAATATTTGGAAAATAATTTTATTGAAAATATCGAAAATATTTTTGAAAATAGAGGAAATATCTTTGGTGAGAATGCTCTGGAAATCATCACCCCCATCCATGGTCGCAGTTAACCTGATGGTTACGTTGCCATCCCGACAAAATCCATAGATAACTGTAGGCCTCCGTGCCCCTAGATTACACTATGGAACCCACTACAGATCGCAGCTACAACTGGGGTTACTTGTTATCACAGCAAAAACCCATATAACTGTAGGCCTCAGCGCCCTCGAATTCCGCTGCCAAAAGAATGAAACTTCTCCACTCCACTTGACCATAGATCGCAACCTACCGATGTTACGTTCCCTTCCCGGCAAAATCAAGCGTAGACTATTGACACTCACCTCCACACGATTTCTGCTATGGTCCACACAGTAGATCGCAGCGACATCGAGTTACATTGTCATCACAGCATAACCCAAATGCCTCTGTAGGCATCAGCGCCTTCGACTTTCGCTACCCAATAATCCTTAGGAACTAGTTTGTCCGGACTCCTCACAGGATCAACTTAAGAACCTCCCCCTTAGAGGCTCAAGGCAGTACCAACCTATGGTACTCCTGAGAAGTTCATCCCAAGGAAGCGCCTTTTTCTCCAGAGCCATTTTCAAAACACTTTATATTATACACATATAGTATCTTCCAAATCATACACCTAGTATGAATCTCATATAAATCTCCTTCTCAAAATCGATTATCCCAAAATCGATAATTCTCAAACTAGGCTTTCCAAATCCAATATTGATTTTACCCAAAAATCAAAAGCCTTTCCAAATCCAAAGGTTCCCAAAACCTTTTTAAAATCATTCTCACAAGATCCTATATATATATATATATATATATATAACTTTAAAAAATCTTTAGATCATTTCAAACTTGTATAAAACCCTTTTTTATACTTCAAATATTTTCTAAAACCCTTTAATTCTGGCTAGATTCAACAAGGGGAGATTTATCTTATATAACAAAGATATATAACTTTGTTTATTCCAAATCAAATATTCAAATTTGATTACTCTATAAAGTCACTTACCAAATTACTTACTTCCATAAAGTAAATTTCTACCATAGAAATATCCAATTTCCACTTTATTTCATCATATATTTCACAAAATATACCTTTCATTTTAAAAACCATTTCACATTTCTTATCCATAAATTCCCGGTATTAATTTCATTCAAACCCGTACGATGTACACATATCATCCATACGCTATACCTATCTGATCACTCACTTGATTACACAATTTCACTTCCGAACTAGTATCGTCCACCCGACTTCCTAGTGCGGACTCAGATCTGGTTTCTTGATCAGAAACCGTCATTCTTCTTGCATAGTAATAACTATGATAGAGAATATCCAAAACCAATCAACAATCCATATCCAGGTTCGCCGTCGAAAATCGAGTGAAAAATCTCAACTCTGATTGATGTAACTATTTTGAAATTATGTGCTCGAAACTGGATCAAATCACTATGCGAATAGAATAATATACGTACATCCTACGTATTTATCTTTATTGATTATTAACCAAAGCAATCCACTTTTCTATTCACATTTACTTTTGATTTCTATTTACTTATCCACAATTTCTTCAATCCCATATGGATTATCACCTCAATTCTTATCTCAAATGAATATTCAATCATAAACAGTTCGAATTATGTCCAGTTTAAATTTAGAAAATAGCCTAAAAAATTTAAAATAGATAAGTATTTGAAAAATAATTATTAGATTGTAAAATATCTGTAAAATAGTTAAGAAATTGTAAAATAGTTGGAAAAATATATTTATATTAAAACAATTAATTTTGAAAATAGTCCAGAGTCAATACTGTTCAATTCTCAATCTCCATTTCCATCAATCCAATTTAAATTGACTCAATTCCAATTAAAATAATTTCAATTTCCATTGAAATTGATTTAACCCCAATTCAAGTTGAATTAATTCTCAATTTCTTTCCAATTTTCAAATCAAATTCCAGTTGAATTTTAAAACTATTCAACTTTAATCACAATTCCAAATTATTCAAATCAATTTGAACTAATTTCAAATTGAACCCATTTCAATTTCGAATTAATTCCAATTTGAATTAATCCCAATTCCCATTTGAATTTGAGCTCATTCAACTTCAATTTCATTTCAAATTAACCCAATTCAAATTTTCCATTCGAATTTTTAAACTTATCCATCTTCATTCACAATTCTAATTAATTCAAATCAAATCTAATTTGAACTAATTTAATTTAAATCTCAACTTTAAACCATCTCTAATTATAAATTTGAGTTAAATTTTAAAGGTTGATTTAATCCTTTAAATCAAATTAACTTATATCTTAAACCATTAAATCTTGAATCCAGATTCCATTTTTGACCATTTTCAAAGTTCAAATAATAATTCAAATCCCTTTTAAACAACTAAATCTTCGAAATACAATTTATCACCAAATTTAAATTTTGAAACCAAACCTTTGAAGTTTTAACTTAAACATTCAAATCTTAAGTCCAAAATGATTCCATTTTATCTTAATAAAAGATATATTACTACACCCCATTTCTTCATTCATTTAAATAAATCCAGTTTCAGCTTAAAGATTATTAATAACAACAGGATGGTATTATCCAAATTATTTTAAAACACCCATCCATTTTCAATTTCTAGATCTCAAACCCATTTTGAGATCACATAAACTCCCAATTCAAATTTACCATTTAACTTTCCAAGTTAAATCCCAATTTCATCTTGAAATTTCCAAATCAAATTGTTCATTCAAACTTATTTAACATTCTCCGAGTTAAATTCAATTAATCCCGTTAACCTTACTCAGATTTGAATTCTCCATTTCAAAATTTATTTATTTTCCACTTATAAATTCAAAAACTTATCACTTTTGGGTATCACATCTCATTCCAGATTTAAAACTAAATATTTATAGTTTCAAACCATCTTTGATATTATTCATATCCATACATATACATATTTATTTCTTAACCAACCAGGCTATACTTTAAAATTTAAACCACCCTTGGTCTTTAATCCAAATCAAATTCCTTTAAATCTTCAAACAACACTTGTTTGAGTCAAGCTCTCTCATTCAAATAATATTATTTATTTTTCCTTTTAATAATTTGAAAACAAATTTCAAATGTTTTTAAATCTTAGGATTCAAACTTCACAATTTAAATCATCTTCAAATTTCAATTTATAAGTCATACTTACCTAAGTGTTTTACTTCCTTAAAACATTTCATTATTAAATACAACAACCATTTATGATAATAACCAAGATTATCATCTCTGGAAACCCATCCATTATTATCTTATTCTGAAACTCTTCCTAAAATTCAAGATTTGATTACAGTTTGAATTCATTTCAAACTTACCTTTATTTAATTTCGATTTGGTTGTATTTCTATTAACTCTTAATTTAATTTCAATAATTTAACAACCAATTACCTTAACATTTATTAGTACGAAATATTGCTATATATATATATATCAAAATATATACTGATATAAAACCATTTAAAATCTCTATATAAGAAAATAACAAATACGCTCTCATATCTATATATATACACTCAACTCATTCTAGGGTATTATTGAACCTATCCTTAATGAGTACACCCACCAGAGCCAAGGTCCTCGCTTAACCTTTTCTCTGATACCAAATGTAACGACCCAGAAATTTCGATCCTGAAATTTCCAGATAGTTAGGAAAAGAAGAAAAGAGAAAGAAGAAAAAACAGAAACAAAACACAGATTCTCACATTCGCAGCGGATAAAATATAATATCTCATAAAATAATAGTTATACAAAGAAAACTGTATCAGTCAATACATTTTAATACATCAGAATTTCAACATTTACACAATCACTGGACAGTTAAAATAACTTATCCTAGATAAATAATAATAATGTAAACAACGGAATACTCTCCATACGTTCCTACCATCCGGCTCGCCTCCTGAGCTCCAGAATGACCTTACTTGAAAATCTGTAATACTCGGTCTGACCCGAGCATTACATCAAAGTAACACCCGGGTCAGGCTGGAAACTAGCGTGAGTAAACCCATCTAACATGGAATACAAAGCATACAACTTATATACACCCAGGCAACTTGCAACAATATACAACTTCACAAGTTGTTATAGACATTACTTATATCTCACATCAATTTCTAAGTACCAATTTTTTTGATTAAATAGTCCAATTCACTTAAATCATTCCATTTCAGCTTATTGAATTCACATATCAATCTATAAAAATCGAAGTGGTTTTGGGTATTTCCTAATACCCGACTCCGGTCTCTTCGAATCCAATGTCATCTAAACCCAAGTTATTCAATTAAATATAATTAAATTTTTATTTACCGGATAACACTTTACATAGTAATTCATAATTGATAGATAATCACATTATCACCATCCAACTAACATTTCATATCACAAAGCAATTCATATCAGAGATATCATCCAATCCAAAACACTTATCATCATTCAATCATTCATAAACAAGATTGATTATTTCCATTGATTACGTTGATTAATGAACCTCTAATTACTTCCATTAGTTAATTATTCTTAAATTTCGTTTAATAATTAACCGTTAACTTAATTAAATTCATTAATCAACCTTGATTAATCACAATCAGAAATTAACTTTCCATAATTACTCCATCAATTAAACCAACTCCTTGATTAATTATATTAATTAGTCCTTTAATTACATTGAGTAATTGTCGCTTAATCTCTTCCACCAACTAATTACCCTTTAATTACCTCCCATCAAGTGATTTCCTTTTAATTTATTACATCGAGTAATTATCCACTAATTACTCCACTAAGTAATTACATCTCATTAATTACCTTAAGTAATTATACTTAACCAACATCAAAATATTACCTTTAATTAATTGAACTTAATTAATTAACTAGAATTAACATAATTAACTTAATTAATTACACAATTTAATTAGCCTTATAATCACCAGCATTGATTAATTATCCTTGATTAATCATTCTTCAATTACACTTAGGTTAATCAATCCAAATTTTAAGCATGCAACTACCCTTAATCAATTACAAGTTATTTATCTTAGTTTAATTACCTAAATTAAACATCTTAATTAATTTAAGTAATTATACTTTAATTTCCTTCGTTAATAAAACAAGATTAAATTAAGATAACCCATACATTACATTAAACTCTATTTATCTTTTGAATTAAAAGCTTGAAAATTTGTTTATACAAAATTATCATCTTTTAATTATTTAAAGATAAATCCTTTCACTTAATTTCATTTTAATTTCCATAGTTACATTTATTTGGAAACATTGTATTTGAAAACATTTAGAGGTTTATTCCATAATTTAACAAAGTAAAATTTATAACCCAAACTATTTTTAAACAAATGTGTAAACTTAGAAAAACTTTAAAACAAAAATTCCTTTAAACATCAAACTTTAAATTAATCGTTTCATACATAAAAAAAACTAGCTGAACTTTTTTTTAAATTAACTTTCTTTAATTTTTTTGAAATTCATTTTTAGATTAAAAACAGAACAGAATTCTCAAATCCTGGAACCAGCTTTATACGAGACAATCACACGCGATCATCTCTTCAAATTTCACGAGCGCCACTCGCGTGACCAATGCCTCGAGTCGCTCTCGAAACTATCACGAGCAATGCTTCGAGAAATCCAGGTCAACTCCTTCTTCCCAAAACATCTTCCAGATGCACGAATTTGACCGTGTGCACATGCACAACGTTTTTGATCAACGACGATCATCCCTCCGGCTTTCACCCAGCTACCCATGACCACGATAAACAAACCCACCCTTCAAAACCACAGATTCGATGCCAAGACCAAATCGAGCAACTCGATCAAAATGATAACCCATAACCGATTGCAAAATCAACGATGGCCGTCATCTCCGACCATATTAAGCCTCGTCGTTGAACCCCCACTATCACCAGAGCCTTACGCTCCACTACACCATCATCCGATCCAACTCGATTCAACATCAGTATCGCATTCGATTCAAGAATTGACCACATCTCAACCCCAAACTAAACCCTAGATCGCGATCGCCCGCTCACCACAACGATCCAGACACCACTTGACTATTTTTGCTAATATCCCTGATCATCGTCCCTGCCTCAACCCAAACCCCGACATTCCCAGTGCCATCGATCACCACGAATCAATCTAAAACCATTTTCTGGTTAACCCAGAATTCCTCACAGAATTTCCAACTAAAAATCATGATTTTTGTTTTAAAAACCCTGAATTTCAGAAACAATTCAAGATACATACTTGAATCAATAAAATTTCACATTTGATTTTATCATAATATTTAGAATTGCTACTGTATTTTCCTAGATGCAAGCATATTTTCAACTAATATACTTGTATGTATTTGTAGTACTTGATTATAGTTTAATTAAACTATTTTGTTTGAAATTCAAATCCTAACAGTGATTTATTAAAAAGAGATTTGATTTTTGATTTTATCTTAACTCTGTAACCTAGAAACAGAGAAGCATATGTGTGCACATTCAACAAATACAAATATACAGAGATCATGCATATGCAGACAATCTTCATTCATATAAAAATGTTTTAAAACTTAAAACAAACATGCATACACATTTTCAACATACATGCTAAGCAACCATCAACACAGTAATTCACTTGCAAGAGATATTTGTTACTTAAGTTTAATTTAAATATTTACTCATAGACATTTCTAAACAAAAACAGAGGAGGCTGGGTTAGATTACTCACAGTTCAAATGTCTGGACATAAAGCTATAAACTGGAATTTGACAATTGATTGAAACTTGATCTGCAATTATAATCTTGATTTATTTTCAACTTTGAATTTGTTTTAGGTTGATGTTGAACCTTTGCTTCGGGTTGAAACTGTAACTTCTAATCTTGCTTGAGGTTGAATTTTCTTAGCTTGATAAACTTGAAGATGCTTCAGGTTGTAATTGCAAATATGATTGTAGTTTGAATTTGATTCCACTGACTTTTTTTTAAGTTTCCAGTTTTTTTTCTTAAAGAGGAAAGAAAAATGAAAACATGGTTTATCTTCAGCCTATGTTACTTAAAATTCAAATTAAAGAAAATAAAGTTTTTGCCATTTGTAAGCTAACATTTGTTTGATTATAGAGAGTAATATTTACATTTGTTTTAATGCATGCTTTATAAATTTACAAATGTCAAGATAAAGTATTTTATGTTTTAAACCCTTCATTAAATTATTTATAAATTTAAGTATACCCCTTTATCTTATTAAATTTATAGATTTTATTTTAAATCCTTTATTAATTTGTGAATTAAATTATCTCATCTGTACTTTAATTCTTATACTTAGATTTCAAAAGATATATTCATATCAAAGCTTAAATGTTTGTCTACATAATTTATTTTTAATGAAACCATACCAGATGCTCGAAAATCCAGGTTATTACATATTCTCTTCATTGTTCTGTCAAATAAATTCGATGTTACTATAATAAAACCATACTAACTTTGTTATACTTTTGGTTGGTTTTCATTTTCTGTATTTTTCCCATTTCTTCTCTTTGTTCTTTTTTCTCGATTTTTCATCTCCTCTTCTTCTACTGAAGGTTTTCTAAGTTTTAACATGCTGTCTTTTCCTTTTATCGTCTCTGCTATCAACTCCACTAGAGGTATGTTTTCGTTTTCTGTCATTGTATTTTCTTATTGAATATCTACTGTAAGAAGTATATCGATGTTTCAATCTTCAGTTTGTTGCTCTATTTTCACTGAAGCTAGGTTTTCTACTTCTCGAATCTATGATTGTTGTCTGATTTGTAGTGGTTGTTCATCATATGTCGATGGTTGTGGTTGTGTTGGAGATGTCGATTTGTTTCTAGTTTGCGACGTCTTTTTTTGTCTATTAAAAATTCATCAATGTATTAGAAAGAATGGAGGAGGAAAATGAATGGAATGATTCACTTTGTTTTGTTTTGAATCGTAACTTGGCTTTGTCCTTACGATAAAAACTTTATTTACGTTTCCTTATGTAAATTATTTACATTAATTTGTCCTCTAATTTTTTTCCCATTTTGGAATGGCACGAAATATGTGTTTATTTGCGTGTTAGTGCGGAGTGTTTTAATTTGATATTATAATATATAGATTTGCAAATTGCATACATTTTGAATTTTTATTTGTTGGTTTAGATCAACATTTGGAAGGTGCAGAATAAATGCTCTTTGTAAAATACAAGTAAAAAACGCATGTATGTGGATTTAGAGCGGATGTGTGTTGAAGTGCACAAGTTTTGGTAATCACAATGCTTTCATTTCAAGTTGTTTTGTTGATGTTTTCGGTGACAAATTGGTAGCAGAATTCCTTTGATGGGTACTTAAGAAGGGATGGTGGTGAATGCTGCACATAGATGGTGGTCCGTTAATGGATAAAGGTATTTTCGGAATTTCAAAAAAACACCGTGAAAATGCTAGTAATTGAATTCTCTTTATTAGTAGTAAAGATTATTATTTCTTTTACGTTCTACAATTTGTCATGCATAAAATATACAAGTTTTATAGTTATATTTTAAGTTTCCTTTTTTAGATAAATGACATTTTGCATATGCATTTTTGTATTTTTCACTAAACGAGGATATATATACCTTTTTACATAAGGATGATACATTATCCAACTAGTGCATTTATTGTGATGTCTCGTGAGTTGAACCAAAGATATGTAGAACAACAATTTAGAACGCATAATTAGTTACCATTTATGTTAGTGGTCCATCACAAATATATGTACCTTTGTAAAATATGATTTTATACATTATAATTTTTACAATGTATAAGATGTAAATATTTAGTTAAATTCCAATTACTGCAGATAAACTTTTACTCTCGCAATTTTTTTCATTTCGAAAACATATAAATGTCAAAGTCACGTAAACGTCCAAAATATGTTAAACTATATATTATTACTGAAGTGTGTTTCATATTTTAGTTTAGAGTTCTTCTTTCATATTACAATCAATCCGTACTTGTGGTTTACTCTTTTTTGTCGAAAAGTGCAAGTTTTTGCACTGTTCTAAAATATGTTATGTTCATATTTCATAATTTTTAACTAAATCTTGCTAAATTTATTTATATTCCAATTATTTGTAGTTAATTAGCACTTTTATTTTATTTTTATATTTTTTGAAATATGCTTATATGCATACTTCATTTTCAAATTTGTGATCATTACAATGGTACTTTTAGTGATTATATGTGTAGTGATGAGTAATAAAAAAATTACGCGATTGATTTTATTTTGAATTTAAAATTTTCATTTTGGAATTGTTAGATCTGGTTTTTTGTGGAGGCTTGGTCCATTGATTGAGTTGGAAACAATCTCTCCTCTAATAGGGTAGGATTGCATACAACTTGTCTACTTGAGACCAGCTTAAGTAGGAGCCTTGTGCACTAGGTAGATTATTATGATTAGTTAAATTATTATACGAGCCACTATAAAGCATGTATACAATAAGGATTTGCCTTTAATTGCTTACTATTATTACCATATTCACTTATTAGAGATCACATTCCAAATTCTTCTTTTAACAATTCTAGTATATTTGTAATATTGAGTAGACTAATACCGCGGTTCTTATTTCTTGCTATAAGTCTATTAGAGAATCCTAGGCAAGAACTATACTTCATGTTCATATTTGGTAGGGGAATGAGGGTGTCACAAAGGAAAAATTCTTGCATTTGTAACATACTATAGGGACACTATTACTTAATAAGGAGGCATCGATCTTTGTTAAAAATCTTGTTTACTATTTGCGCCCCTTTTGCACTACACCAGAATCCTCATTTCACAACGGCTTTAAGCCGTTGAAAAATAATTTCGCAACGGCTTTGAGCAGTTGCGAAATGGACAGTGGTAAAAATTTCGCAACGACCCAAATCCGTTGCGAAATATATTTTTTGCAACGGCTAAGGGCCGTTGCAAAATATTCTTTAGCAACGGCTTGTAGCCATTCCGGATTTTATTTTGCAACGGCTTAAAGCCGTTGCGAAATGTAGATATATAACTGATGTTTTAAATATTAGCAACGGCTTTAATCAGTTGCTAATTACTATTTTTATTTTTATTTTAAAAAATTGAAATTTATCTCTGCAGCAGTGACAGTCATTTCATTATCATAACTAATACAAAAATTTGCAAATTTAACACTATCACAAAAGAAAGATTATTAAACCAAATATTTTTCATAGATTAAACACAAAACCAAACATAACAAATGTTTGAATTATAATGTTCAACATCAACACATACCACTGTATAGTTCAACAAGTATACATAACATACATAGTACAACAACGACATCATTACATTATACCACATGCATAGTACAATACACACGGTACATAACGTCAATCGTCTAATGCTCCCGCTAGCATAAGTTTCATGCCTGCACAAAAAAAGAAATTGATGTTTGTTTATAAAGAGGTCAAATATCATATGTTTGTTAAAGTAAATAAAAAGCTAATGAAGGTTTATACTTCATGCACTTGTTTCAAATTTTCAATTCTATCAGTTAATGCTGTAGATTATTTTTTCTGAATTATATATATAATGCAGGGGCTAATGCAACATACAAATCATCAATATATCATTCTATTTTGATAGTGTAGGTCAAGTAGAACCAGACGCTAAAGATGTTTGTAAAAGCTATTTTGTACTAGAAGAAACGTTTTTATGCTGTCTTTCCTCCACATACCACACTTTCCCCCTCAACCACATTCCTGCTGTCTTTCTTCCACATACCACACTTTCCCCCGCCATCGTCAAACCATCGCCTTATTCATCATACCATTCCATTGTTCTAACCACTGCCTGAGCACAGCAGTGCTTACCAACCAAATTCCTACCCAATCACTACAGACTGCAAAACAAGCAGCCTTCACAACCACTGTCATTTGAAAAACCATCTCCTGCCCGCAAATCAGTGCAACATCCCAACCACCCATCGAGCCACACCTTCATCCCATATTCAAACTGCCACATTTCACCCAACCCTGTGCACTATCCGAAAAAACTGCATAAACCACTGTGCATGCATACTGTGCATCACCAATCTCCAACCTACATACCCCTCTGAGCAACAAGCACCAGCCATAGAATCCACTTCCCATCTTGCCCTGACATACCTCATCACATCAGTTCAAAAACTACCCCATAACACCTGTCACCACCCTATAGCAGCATATCATCTCCACTACACTTTAAATTCCATACAAACCCTCAAGCAACAACATTTACAATTGCCAAAACTTCATATCAGTATAAACCCAAACCCCTAACCCAATTGCAAGCTTACTAACACCATTTACACTCCTATACATACTCAAGCCGTCGGTACATTTCATCACAGTGCATAACGATCACAAAATGCTCTTGCCTGTGCATTTCATCGCAGTGAATCCAAACATTCCTACCCAAGCACTGTCCTTCTCCATCATAGCTGATAACAAACACACTTGGCCCATTCAACACCACACTGTTATTCACCCAACCAGTGTAAATCCACAAACACCACAAAACCTCTGCTAACCACCTTTCGACCATTACACTCCACCTAACCAGTTCTGTTTGTCACAAAAGCTAATGAAAAGTTGAAAAGACCCTCCACAAACTTCACCCAGATCCACCTTGCCACACCCTCCACCACCAAACTACCAAACTTCAGATTCTAACAAAGTTGAAAAGAATAAAATTTTGCCTTAAAAAGTAGACAGAGAAAACCAGTCTACTTAAAGTAGTATAGATGCATTACAAAAGGAATTAGATGGAGCATTCATGCAACTAGTTAATCATCCAAATGATGAGCATATTATTTTATTGTATAGACAAGGTGGATCAACTTTCTGATCTTTTACATGGTCAGGCTACAAAAAACATTCTACCACTGTTAAACGGCATACACAACCTGATCATCAATAAAACAATTACCATTTTCCATCACAACTGCTTCCATTTGCCACATCCAATCATTTCCCACCACTTCTTGCATTTGAAAATTTTATGTAATTTGTTTATTGTTGTTATTGTGTCGAAAATTTTATGTATTTTGGTATGTATGGTAGAATTTTGGGTGCGAAAACTGTATTTAATTGAAACTAACGAAAATTTTATGTAATTTGTTTATTGTTGTTATTGTGTTGAAAATTTTATGTATTTTGGTATGTATGGTAGAATTTTGGGTGCGAAAACTGAACTATGACTCTGTTTTATGTAAGTTTTGTTTGTGTATATTTGCCTTACTGCACACTCACTAAACAACTCTCTGCACATCATAACACCATAGCACACCATATCCTGTGCTCCACCCTACACAAAACCCACTTGAACTACAAGCCATCACCCTCTTTCTTTACTGCCTACATTCCATTATCTTACCTCCTTGCCTCTCCTTCTTACCATACTTTTACCACTGTCATAGTGAATACATTGCTTCACAGTGCATATTTGACCACATTATATTGCCTTCAATATTTGTTGCTTGCTTCACAATACAGTGCCTCAACCTTTACAACTACTTCACTTCAAGCAACAGCAGCAAATACTTCAGTTAAACCAACTTTAATGATTGCTCATGTCAAATATACATGCAATAACATACAGGACAAACAAAAGAACAGGTAAAACTATCTCTGGATTTATTAAACACGTTTAACTAGTAACCCACTGTTTAACCACGTAATCTTGAAACAAATTACATAAAATTTTCATTAGTTTCAATTAAATACATAATAATAATACTAATAATATGTTTGACAAATGATTATTTACATTTTAAAAAATAAAAATTTAGAAGTATGTAAAAAAAAGTATTTATAATTCATGATTAACTAATGGAAATTAATTTATATTTTGTATGTGCATAGCGCACGCCCATCAGAACACTTGGTTATGCGTGCGAGTGAAGAAAAACAAGCAGGGAGAACCCAAAATATCCTAGATAATGATATGTATCTGCCTTCATAAATATAGCACCTGGTACATATTAACAGATGTGAAGTGCAATGAATTTCAACTGGGACAAAACGAAATCTAAAATATATATAATATTGTGAACTGGGATAATGACCGTTGTTCGTTGGGACGAAGCAGGGCAAAAGGACTGCATGTGCCTGTCCTATTTTCGAACATAATTTGTGAACATAACATACCCCCTGCATTCAAAAAATATATAATTCAAATAAATTTTGTATGTCTAAAATATATCCATCTACACTCACAGCTGCATCACCAACGACAGTACATACCCTACCATTTTAAGACTTCATTTACAACCTGTCTTGTTTCCACTTCTGCCAACTTCAAAAACAATTACAAGTACAGACTGAAGCCATCCATTGCATATAGCCTTTCCTGAAACTTGTCTGCCATATCTCTGCCACTTCAAATCCACCATCTCAAACAGCACCTTCATCTCCTACACAAAACTACAGCAACCACAAACCCGTCAGCAACAACTACATTTCAGTACCAAACCATTTCAACAACACTCAGCCTTGCTTCGACCATTGCACAACCACTTGTTCACCTCAGTTCATCACCACCTAACAACAAGGAAACTGCCATACTACAAACACTGCTCCGTCCCCATATTTCTACTTGTCTTTATCCAGTACTGTCTCACCATCAACCACCCCCTAGCTGTCAAACCACCAAAATCCCTTCACATATCACAGCCCACTTTCCTCCCTCTGCCCTTGCTTCATATCAAAAATTCCCCTGCGTGTCACATTTCTGCTCACTGTCAGTCACTTCCTATTACTGCTGCATCGTGCACAGGAAACAAACTCCTCCACTGCCATAAGCTTCGCATTGCCAAAACATCACTACATTGACATACCTCCCTCTTCACCACAAAATATCACTTAGACCATATAACATCCAAACTGTCAACATTCAACTGCATTCCTAACTGCTGAGACCAATTACCACCAACTGCACTGATATCCCCTTCCCCTTCCTCTTGCAAGCCTCTGAATACAGATCGCCTACAACTGCGACCCCTGTACCCTGTACCAAACTGCACTTCAGTTCAAACTCCATCCCCTGTACCCCCTCACTGATTGTCTTCCAAAGAGTCGCCACACCCCTTCGCGAACTCCAACCTTCACCTCGCCCGAGCATCCACCGCCCAACAACATCGAAACCACGAATCACCTACAACCTCCACGAACTCCAATTCTAGCAACATTGCGGACAAACCAAGTACCAACATCGCCTTAAAACCCAATCGAATTGCCGACCAAAGTCGATTCGAGAATTACTTATTGGGTTGAGAAATTCTGATTTGAATTCGATTGTGAATTCAATTTCTTTTTTTTTCTTTCTTTTTTTTCGTTTTCGAACTCTGAATTTCAAATTCGATTGGGCTATGAGAGCTAAATTTTGAGTAGTGATTTGTACGTTTTTTTTGGGAACAAGTTTGTGGGTCGGGCTACTTCTTCAAACCACCCTCTACTACTTACTGCCCAAACAATGAATAGTGAGTGAAATTAAATTCACTGCCCATGTACAAAACAATTAAATCAACATGAATAGGCAGAACTCATTTGAAGATAGTAGTGAACAAAAAAGTAGTGAACAAACATAGTAGTGTTGCAGTTAGTGGTAGGTGTGCAAGTTGGTTTGTGGTGACTAGGTGATGCAGTGGAAGCACAGTGACTAGGTGTACAACCTATTTTCAGTAGTAATGTGAACAAAAAAAATGTTACCTCACGGATCAAGCTTTTCTAAATCAGAAAGGTACAGATCAGAGAATTATCCGATTTTGTAGAATTCTAGGATACAGAGAAATCAGATAGGTGATACTTTGTTGGTAGTGTGTTACCTTCAGGAAGTAATTCCTTTATGAATTCTAGAAGTGCAGTCACACCATTGTCGGAAAAGCCATACTAGGTTTTCAAGTTATTCAGCTTGACGACGAAATACAATTTTGTTATCCCTTTTGGACATGAAGGATACAATGGCTCTTTTGCATTATCAAAAAGTGATTTATACTTCTTGCTTTGATTGGCATGCCAATCAACATCAACCGTAGGCGAATCCCCAATATTATCCGGCAACAAACTTGTAGGTTGCAATTGATGAAATCTATCAGCATCATTGACCAGATCTTCCATCCTAGGATGTTCAGAGTCATCGGTACTTATGGCTTGACTAACAGGTTGTTTTTGGTTCATTGCTGACTCTTCCCCATGAAAATGCCAAACAGTATATGATTGCACAATTCCCCATCTAAGCAGATGAAAATGAATTTCATCTAATTTAATTTTCATTTTCATATTTTTGCACTGTGTGCAAGGACAAGAATAGATTTCCTTATTGCCACCATTTTCTACAACAAAATCAATAAACTTTTGCAGTCCTTCCATATATCGTGGGGTTCTTTGATCGGCTTCTTTCATCCACTCTTTATCTATACTTGAAGACATATTGATCTGCCAACAAAAATATATACAACATTTTAGTAAAAAACCTTAAACCTGACTTAAAACACATTTAAAGAAAATTTTTAATTACTCCGTGCGCTTGCGGTAATTTTAATTACTCCATGCGCTTGCGGTAATTTTTAATTTTAGACCCCTCCTTGCTTTGGAAAGCAAGTGACAACATATATATATATATATGTAGTATACATTCTCTTATAACCCTCTAAAATATGTGATGTGGCTAAGACTTGTTGTTTACAAGTATGGTAGTGTGTTGTAAATGGCTGAAACGAAATACTTGCTATAAATGCACTTTGAAATCCCTTGTGGTTGACGTAGGCTTAGTTGGTTAAATTTTGAATATATTGTGCAAATATATATATTCGGTCATTCATTACACACATTTTGTTGTGTTTGACATAAAGAAATTGATTCAGAAAGTTATAGAAATTGTGAATGGAGGTTGTGATACTTCAAGGAGAAAAGGTCGCTATGGATGCAATTAGAAATCTCTTTGTAGTTAATGATTTTGAAAGTTAACTTTGAAAGACATCCCAAGGCTTCTTCGTATTTTTAATAAATGTTATAAGTGTATTTATTATTGGAAAATATCAACGTTTAAATTTATTTTTAATATTTATCTATGAATTTTTAAAGTAAAGTGTGTTAAATATCATGGTTTAGATCCCCCTCTTGCAGTTGTCAGTGATGGTATTAAAGTGTTGCCAGAATATTTGGTTGGTTTTTTTCTTGAATGGAAAAGTGAATTACATGGTAGTTAAAGCTCACTTGGGCAAAGATGGAAACTAAAAGGTGGATATGAGATGTTAACTGATAAACAAAATTATTATTTCCAATTTTCTTGCCAAGAAGACAAATTGAGATTTCCCAAGAGAGATCCAATGTTTATCAGATGGAAAATGTTCATTATCAACTCCTGGAAGCCAAATTTTACTTCTGCTTAATCTACCATTA
The DNA here is from genome assembly GCA_030765085.1 of Allium cepa. Classification (NCBI taxonomy): domain Eukaryota; kingdom Viridiplantae; phylum Streptophyta; class Magnoliopsida; order Asparagales; family Amaryllidaceae; genus Allium; species Allium cepa. Next base: position 81,029,627 of record CM060946.1, read on the forward strand.
AAAGTCTCCCCATCTGGATTTATTTATGTAGAATCCCTATAATGGCATGACTCCTTGTTGGCATAAATTTGTTGGCATGTCACTTATGCTTTGATAAAAACATTGAATAAATAAAGAGATATGAATATGCAAAATATTTAGTGGAAATAACCCCTAAAAGGAACTCCCTAAGTTTATTTGTGTTGGGGATGATTCATGCCCAAATGTGCAAATAGAATATACATGAAGGCCGTTAATTTGCACGCATTGCAAAGTTTTTGGTCGTGCTACAACTCATTGTGAAGTTAAAGCTTGCGTGGTGAATGACAAAACTAATGGGAATAATGATGAAAAGAATCCTGACAATGTGGAAAAGGATCATATTATGCAAGCAAAATTTAGAAAATGGAATGGAAATAACAATCATGGTCATTTGAATTTTATTCAAGTAAAAAGGAGACAAAAAGTGAATTAAAATTTTTGGAGAAGAGTTAAATTGACTAACGGGAGAAGCAAAGTGGTTAAGGGAAAGGAAAGTGCAGTAATGAATAAGGATAGTGTATTGATTGCAGAAGAAACACTTAAGACTGATAATTTTATTATTCCAAAATTAATGAAGTAACATGACTGATAATGATTTCATTGATCACAATTAGTTGAATGATTCTAGGTCTGGTGCATGAAGTCCAAAGCCTAAACATGTTGTCGTGTTTGTTAGTACTAATGTTCAAAATGAGACTGGTCCTTACCTTCCTAATAAATTTGTAATCCTAGATGACAAAGAAGGAGGAGAAATTTTATCTAATTCGGATATGGTTGATCCTAATCTTATCTTAAATACATCCAAAAGCTTGAACTGTCAATCTATTGATAACGCTTGCAATATTTTCTAATGAAACTTTTGACACCTCTACTTTTAATACTATGACTATAACTTCCGATACTTTAGTGCACAATGGCATCCATAACCATAACGCCTCTACTGATCATATCAATCCTCTTCTTCCATCCTTCCACAACCTATTTCTGAAAATTATAATTCTGAGTGCACTTCTGTGCACAAAAACATGCATACACTATTCGATATTTCTGAAAAAACAGTTCTTTATCTCCAATCATCCCAAACTTTACAAGGAAATTGCTCTACCTCCAATTAGTTTTCCAACTATAAATGAATCTGTTATCAATGACTCATCCTTTCCTCAAATTAAAGATTCATCCACCAAAAAACCAAAGGGTAGGCCTAAGAAACCTCAAAATCAATCTGCACCCTACAGATCATGACAAAAGTGTTGAATTCTATACTGATCAATTTTCTTTATCTCATCTCCATGTAGATAAAACAGCTTCTCCTGGTATTTCCACTAGATCAGCTGCTAATTCCATATCTTTTTAGTGATAGACAACATTGGTGTAGGAATATTAGTGGGTTCAAATTTTATTGCAACCTGAAATTAGGAACATTATTAAAACCCACAACATTTAGTTGATCGCCATTGCCAAAACCAAGTAGAATAGCAGATTTTTCGAAACTACTTGGTCAATCATTTACGACCTTTCTCAAGCTCCATTTGATAGAATGTTTATTATATGGAACCCTCGATTCTTTTCAGTCTCTCCTAATTTAGTTCATTGTCAATTCATTCATTCTGAAATTACTCATCTTCCTTCCACTATTTCCTTTTTCCTCACTACTGTTTACTCGTCTTTGATAGTATATTATACGTACTAGTTCTGTCATAACCATGAATCCAGAAACATCTACCGTTAAATTTCAGAAGAACAATGGATCTATGATCTCCCTCTTTGTTTATAGAAATAAAATATGTTTGCCATAATAGTTAAATTCATGGCACAATATATTATATATCTCTTTCATGCAAGTTTTGACATGATTTAAATGGAAATTCAAGTATTATTTTATTGCAGTAACCATCTTAAATATCACACACGAACAGAAAGTAAAAGAAAAATCTAATGAACTAAATAGGTAACATGAAGAGCAATAAACTTGAGGAGATAAGCAATAATAAACACGAGTAAATCAATTATTTAAGAAAGGTATATTTGATTAAGTATGACATTCTTTGAATTTCAATTATGACTGACTTTGAATAAAGAAATAATATAGGTTGTTGTTTAGTCTTGAAATCATACTAAAAATGACTATAACTTTCTACATTCATAAACTATAAAATTAAGAAATAAACATATAACTAATCAGACCCGCAACCAATTCTCCAAACTAATCACCACTCTTGCACAACACTTATTCCCAAACTAATCACCACTCGCCAACCACCGTGACTCCAATCAGAGCCGCGACCAATTCTCCAACCATCACAGCAACCTGCCCGTGTAATCGAACCAATTCCAATAACCAAAAGAAAAAAAAAGAAGGGGGAAAGATTTCAATCTGCGAATTTCAGCTCGATTTGGGTGCGAAAAACAACCTTAATGTCAAAATAGATAAGCTCGATTTACATTTATTGACTTTATTAAAAAACCAACGAATACAAAGTTACCTAATAAACTTTCAAACCCCTAAACAGAATGACCTAAGCATGAAGGCGAACCTACAGGAGAGCAAGAGCTTCCAAGTCGATTGAGAAGATGTGAGCACGAGGCATTCTGGATCTGGATCTATCTTTTTTTTTGAACGAAGTGGATAATGATAAAATAGGGCACAGCTAGTTGGGAACGGGGGTATGGAAGGCTGTACTAAAATGTAGTACGCGTAAGAGCCGTTCCAAAATTTAGAACGGCTATGAGCCGTATTATAAGGTTTTGCAACGAACTTTAACCGTTGCTTAATAGCAACGGCTAAGAGCCGTTGCAAATTTTCCGCCTTCGGGGGTTGCAAAACGGCTGGTATGGTGTAGTGTTGGGTGAGAAGACATAATTAGATTACATACTCGGTCTCAAAGGGATAGCAAAAGATGATGTTTTTTGTTTTTTTACATTAATTATACATAAATAGTTTAAGTACAATAAAAGAGAAAAATAAAGTATTTAAGATCACAAATGTCAATAGTAAGGAAATAAAAAATACACCGAAATTTTGTAGTGGTTTGACCCGAGTTTGATGTCCAAATCCAGTTCTTCTATTATTGTTGATTTCTTTCCATCTACATTTGTTTATAATTGATTGCAAAGAGATTACAATGCTTTAACTTAAGAAAATACAAAAAATTTAAGAAGAATAATGGAGTTAGTGTAACATTCCGTAAAATAAATGGTAATTAATAAATAATTAATAAGGCTCAAAAAGAAAATTTAAGCAAACATTAGAATTTGGCTACGAAACATGCAGCATTGCGTTTGTGGCAATTTTATAGGCAAATTTCATATTTGGAATTTTTCGATTGAAGCTCAAACGAAAAAGTTACCAGCGTTTGAAGTTTTCGGAGCAGAAATAATTTAAAACGAGAAAAAGAAACAAGTAATATTAATAGTATGGACCCCATCAGTCGACTGTAACAAACCATAATTTTTAATAAACATTTTAATTCAATTTTATTTGAAACTTTGATTATTAATCATTAAAAATTGAAATTTTGAAATTTTCCAATGTAATTTTGGATTTTGTTTATAATTTATTTTCCAAATAGAATAAAATAAAGATTTTCTGAAAATTTTATATTTTGGTCAACTGTAGTCAAACTTTGACTTTCAGTTGAAAATTTTAATTTTGGGTTTTTAAATTCTAATCTTTCTCTTTGAAACTGCATTTGATTTGATATTGGTTCTGCTTTTCGTTTTGTCAAAATCCGTTTTATACTTTTAAAATCTGATAAATTTCAGCGTTTTACACGCGATTATTTTCGGTATTTTATTTGTAATTTTATATTTCCATTCTATACTTTTCTATGTTAATTTCTATTTTATTTTGGTTTGGACTTTTATTTTTATTTTTATTTTTATTTTCTATTTTGTTTGGGCTTGGCAATTCAAAGGACTTAAGCTTCTTTTCTTTAAAATTCAAGTGGTGCCTTCACATTTGCCTAGCCGTTCATTTCCACATTTTAGCCATTTATGACACCTCACTTCTCATTCCCATTTCACGGTCAAAATATTACTTTCTCATCTCTCTTCTCATACCATCACCTGAATAAAAATTTACAAGTTTTATTTTCTCCATCTCCTTCTTTCTTTTCTTTTCCTTCCTCTTCTATTTGCAAACATAGCTCGGCCATGATCTCCTTTCCGATCTCATCCCTTCCACCACTACCCCCTGTACGGCCAGCGCCACCTCACTATCTCTACTGACCATGGCTGGACCCCTTTTCCAGAGCACCACCACAAATCATCATCATCCTATGCTTGAAACCCTAGCCGAGCACTAATGATCATCCCTTCCTCTTCCTTTAGCCTCGGCCACAACCTATCCCCTCACCATCTCCTCCTTTCCATGCCTAGCCATGACCAGATGATGGTGACCAGATCTGACCTGACCATGCAAACAACCCAGGCCGAGCCCTTTGCACCATGCTCGAGCCATAGGCCGAACCCAGTGTCAACTTCTCATGCTTTTTGCCCTACCACCCCTTCACATTCTAACCCCTAGCCGTGCATGTTGCTTACCTTGGCCGAGCCTATATGCTTCTAGACCATCATGGCCGAGCCATGTTTTGGACGATGGACGAGCACAAGTGGTGTGACCAAGCCCAAACACAAGTAGCCGAGCCTACTTGAAAGGTTAGGCCAATCTTGTTTCATTTTGATTCGTATTTTGCATTGTTTTGATTCATAATCTTTTGTATAAATATAGTTGCTTATATACGCTTATATGTGTCTGTTTACATGACTTGAATCTTGGCTCTCCATCCACTCGAATCTATTTCGTGCTTTGTCGTGCTTTTCGAAGTTTGTTCGTATGTCTTGAATTATTATCTCCAGCTTAAGAAGGCGAGTTATTCACTCTCGACATTCGTACTTATATAATTGTGAATCAATGACATGTGGATTGTAATTGAAGATATGATAGTAATTTATATAAGCCTATGATATGATGTTCATGATGTTATAACCTGATATTTATTTGTTACATCACCTGATATGATATGCCATATTATACTGTTTATTCATTTACTGCTTCTCACACTACAAGTTCCCTATTAGAATAGAATCGCTATGCATTGAAATGATACATACCCGAACGGACTTTAGAATAGGGAAAAATCTTTATGAGCTGAAATGATAGGCTCAAGCGATTTTTATTTTATTTGATTTGGGATTGCGGGTTTGAAATGATAGAACCCAGATTTTTATTTCAAATTACGGATTGAAATGATATATATCTGTATCACTTGACTTAGGTTAGAAAATTATATACTGACCCGTGATTAATTTTAAATATTTTCTTAAAAGTATTAAGTATTTTGAAATTTAAAATATGAAATTTTAACTTAAATAGGGTTTAAATGATTTAAATAAATGTTATAGTGATTTTCTATAAGTTAAAAATGTATAAGTAAATAAATGGTTTAAAATGTAATTTAAATATAACTTAACTTGATAATTGAAATTTAGTTTTCAAATGGAAATTTTAAGCTCAACTTAGTAATAAGAATAATTTATGTATGAAATGGGCATTTTAAAATTAAAGTATTACGTTATTTGTTAAGATAAAAATTTAAGTAAATAATGTAATTTTGACTTAATAAATGAATTATAGTTTAATTTGGATATTTTATTTATAAAATTTTATTTTATTTAATCATAAGTTAAATGATATCCAAATAAATTTTTCTGAAACATGAGATATGTTTTATAAGTTAAAAATAGTGAAAACTGAAATTTATAATGTTTCTGAAATATTATAATAATACTTAGTTTTGTACTTGCAGCGTTCCAAATTGCTGTGGTTTTAAGGTTGCGTTTTCTAAGTGCTACCGTTTCTAAAAATATATTGTTTTTCTAAAATACCATTGTATATACAGTAATGTTTGCTAAGTGCTGTTGTTGCTGAATTTGAACTGTTTTTGAAATACTAATATATCTACTGTAACATTTTATAAGTGCCGCCGTTTCTGAAATTGAACTATTTTTGAAATTCTAATATATCTACTGTAACATTTTATAAGTGTCGTTGTATCTGAAATTGAACTGTTTTTTAAATACTAATATATCTGCTATAACACTTTATAAGTGCTGCTTTCTGTAAAATACAATGTATTAAAATTGTTGTGATTGAACGAATGAACTTAGAAAATGCTACAATTCTAGAAATTGAATATTTGATTTGAAAGGATTACGACTTCATATTTAAATGGTTTAAATAAATTATTTTGATTTGGATCATAAACCATGTTGAAATTTATTACCACGGGTAATAATAACGTTTGGTTGTTAAAGAGACCGAGATCGAAAGTTGTCATACTCTCTACCAACTCCGAAAACCACTTTAACAACCATGTATGCGGTGGAGATTCCAGAATGAAGTAGGATGGTGGCGACGTTCTATTGAAGTATGTACATGGGCTCGACTCCCTTGAGTTGGCATAAGGTGGCTAAAACAGGAGCAATCGATGGGCTAATGAGGTCGCTCCTCTTATCGGACACACTTCTTCGTATGCCATTCTATTACTTTGTGATTGATTTATGTGCACCTTTGATTTTTGGGAGTGTGGCTCGAGGTGGGCAGTAGCAGCTGCTGGGCATTACCACAGGTCCGGAAGTGCAGTTGGTATATCTATCCTGGCACTGCCTAGTTGTGTCGTGCCACCTACCCTGGCGCGTCTTGTACGATTTTGTTTTGTACCATACCAATGGAGTGCACTCTAACGACCCCCAGTATGGGGGAGATTACGGTACTGTAAAGACTATGGGAATATATAAAATGCATTAAGGTGGAAAATGTAAAACCTTAACGCTATTTTCAATTATATTATACTTTACTTTAGACATTATTATAATAGCGTATATTACTACATAGTAAATAGTTTAACGGATCCTTAAAGGATGGGCGGTCCCAAGCATCCTTCAAGTTACTTGTGCATTTTATTACAGTTCACTTGAGTTGGTTTACATTGTATAAGTATGTGTGTCCCGACTCGAGTGTTTTGTGTTTTGCTTTACGCTCGGGTCAGCCTGAGTATCAACTTTGGATTTCACCTTCTGGAGCTAAAGGATTGATGGGGACTATCTATCTAGTTGTTTTCTATTTCCATTCAGTATTTATATTCAGCTTATGTACTAATGGAAATTTATGTACTGGGATTTCTATTGTATTTACTTTTTAGACTCTGGATTTTGTACTTGTTTTGAAACTGTGTTAAGACTTTGTTGTAGTAGCTTCATGAACTACAACGGTTATTTTTATTTCCGCTGCGAGTTATTCTGATTTTTTCTGTGGTTCTGTGATTGGTTTTATTTGCTCCAAATTATATTACAATCTGCTGTTTTGAATTATTCAAGTCCGACATGTATGGTTTTATTGTCGATTTGAATGGTCCAAAATAGTGGGTCGTTACACTTGGTATCAGAGCCAGGTTTTAAGCAAACCTTAGCCTGCGGAGCAAAACTCATTAGAGATAGGGTAGAAATACCCTAGACAGAGTGAAATCAATCTTGGAATTCTTTCTCTGTGAGAGAACGTATTTTAAAGTATAAAATGATTTTTTCAAATGATTTTCAAAGGATTTCAAAAATTATTTTGGTATAAACTTTTCTTGTTTTGAAATAAAAAATTTCTTAACTTCTTTTCTTTTCTTATCCACCTTGTTAATTAAATTCCTTGATTAGGATTTCTATTCTGGTTGAATCTTGTCTTTTGTTTCTTAACTACCATTGTGCCACACAGCAAAAGGGCAAGCTTCTTGTATTTTTTTGTTACCTCTGCTTCTACTCCTGTGGTCAAACTATCCCGATCTATTTGGGAAAGTCACTTCTTTACCTCCTAAGCGGGAAGTTGACTTTCATATTGGTCTTATTCCTTGAGCTCGACCTGTAGTTCTTCCTCCCAAAAGGATGGCACCACGTGAGAAGATTGAGTTAAGGAAGCAAATTGAGGGCTTGTTCTCCAAAGGTCTGATCAGACCTAGCCGTTCAGAATGGGGAGCAGCGGTGGTTTTCGTCACTAAGTCCGATGGTTCTTTGAGCATGTGTGTTGATTATAGGGAGCTGGACAAGCTCACTATGAGGAACAGATATCCTATGCCTCGATCAATGATATGTTCGATCAGCTCCATGGAGCTACAGTTTTCTCTCAGCTTGATCTTGCCACAGGTGTTCACCAGCTAAAAATTGCTGAGGAAAGTATCCCCAAGACTTCTTTCTGTATTGAGAAGGGATTCTATGGATGGTTAGTTATGCCTTTTGGTTTGACTAACACTCCTGTTTTCTTTATTGATTTTAGCTTTGTTCTGGGAACTTTTAGGAGTCATCAGTGGAAAGCTAAATTCTCGAAATGCCATTTCTGGAAGGATGAAGTCCGATTCCTCGGGTATATTGTTTCTTGTAATGGAGTTCCTGTTGATCCAGTTGAAATCGCTGCGATCAATGTAAGTTTTCTTCTCTTCTCTCTTTGTGCATAGATTGACCAAGTCGGCTCATTTCATTCCGGTCAAGTCTACCTGTTCTACTTCTTGTCTGGCGGAGATCTATATGAGGGAGATTCTTCGTCCTCATAGAGATTCCAATCATGGAGAGCTTTTCAGGAATCTTTAGGTACTCACCTAAATCTGAGCACTGTTTACCATCCGTAGACCAACGGTCAAACGGAAAGAGGGAATCAGATTCTCGAGGATCTTCTTCATGCTGGTGTTCTTGATTATGGAGGATCTTGGGATGATCATCTCCATCTTGATGAATTCACCTATAACAACAGTTATCAGGTGTAATTTCCATCTTCTATTTTAACCTTGTCTTAATCCTTTATCTATCTCATTTTATCTTTGAATTCTTTTGATTGGAATCTCCCAAAATTTGAAATTCTATCCTTATTTTAGAAACCCATTCTGGAATCATTGAGTGAGGGAGTGTATTTGTATTAACATTAAAGTATTTTATATATTGTGTTGTTTGAGTTGTTGATGTTGATTTGAATTTTCGATCGGTTCGTCTGATCAGCGATATCGATAGGATTTCCAAAACACTTGAACAGAACAAACTAACACAATATTATTTTCAAATTGGGTAAATGAATTAATTTTACATTATTTGCATGTATAATGCTTTTATAGATTTATATTAACTATTGAAAATTTAATTTGATCGGGTGTGAATAAGTTTGATTTGAAATTTATTAAATTTGAGTTTTAAAGGTATATATCAAGTCTAAATAAATTGAAGGAATATTCAGTTATTTGAAGTTTAAAAGTTTTATTTGAATAATATTGGATTTATTAAGTAGATATTTCAGAACTAAATAATAGTAAATTGAATTTGATATATATGGAATTATCAAAAATTTAGTTTTGAAATTGTGGAAAATGAAAACTGAATTGAGTTGAAATTTATTAGTTAACTGAATTGGTTATTGAAATAATAATAGTTGATTTCATTTATTGATTTGAAAATCAATGACTATTGACAGAGGATACAAATAAATAAAATTATAAAGCATGGTTTATAAACCGATTTGGAATTTAAACGATTCAAGTTACGGATTTGAGAATTAAATTCCGGTGATCTCCAACTTTGGTTTTAATGTTTAAAATGTATATCATTTAGAGGTATGTTGAATATAAATTTTAAATGATTAAATCTATGCTCTTCTCTTATGTCGTTGGAAAATAATTTCGAAGATGGCGGCGGCATCATCGACATTCATTTTCGAGTTTCAAAGAAGAGAGACCAAATCATAGCTTTGCTACACTTTTGTTTGATTTAAATTTGTTTGATTTAATATATAAAGAGAGAAAGAAATTTTGATTTAAATTTCTTATGTATGGCTCGATTTAATATATAATTATATGATTTTAGATTGGATTTGATCTGATATATTGTGTGTGTGTGTGTGTGTGTGTGTGTATAATTGTCTCTTAATTGTTTGAGATAAACCGGAGATTTAACTTCTAAAATTTATGATTCAGGGACGATTTCAATTATAAACTGTAACTGAACTTGAAATAATTGAATTGAAAATTTTATTTATATAATACTAAATTTCATTCCAACATAAATTACCTAATTATTCAGAAGTTAGGTATGTGATTGGGTTATATACAATATAAGATAGTGTTAAAGGAATTTATAAGTTAACTTGAGTAGTTATGATAAGAGTAAATATACTTAATATAGGTGATAAGATATTAAGTGGAATAAATTTTATAATAATTTGATAAAGTGGAAGATGAGGGAAGCTTGTTCCTAGGTGTTGGCCCTTTCTGTATCTCAGAGAGGATTGATTCTTTAGCTTATCGTCTGGATTTGCCTAAGAAGTTTTCTGAAGTGCATAACGTATTCCATGTTTCGCATCTTCGTCCATATCTGCATGATCCGTCTTTGATTGTCCAGCCTTCTGCTCTCGAGAGTTAGGATATTGAGCCTAATCTTACTATCGAGAGGAAACCACTTCGTATTATCGATAGAGGTACGAAGCAGCTAAGAAGGAAATCGGTCAACCTGGTCAAAGTGCAGTGAGTACAGATGATCGGGATTTTACATGGGAGACGAAGGAGAACATTCGTGCTTCGAATTCGGAATTGTTTGTTTCAGGTCCTATTTGCTTTTCTACCTTATCTTTCCTTGTTTTCGTGTCTCGTTCCTTTTCAAGGACGAAAAGTTTTGAGTGGGGGAGAGTGTAACAACCCATATTTTTTAATAAACATTTTAATTCAATTTTATTTGAGACTTTGATTTTTAATGATTAAAAATTGAAATTCTGGAATTTTCCAATGTAATTTTGGATTTTGTTTATAATTTATTTTCCAAATAGAATAAAATAAAGATTTTCTGAAAATTTTATATTTCGGTCAACTGTGGTCAAACTTTGATTTTCAGTTGAAATTTTTAATTTTAAGTTTTTAAATTCTAATCTTTTTTTTGAAACTGTATTTGATTCTGATATTGGTTCTGCTTTTCGTTTCGTCAAATTCTGTTTTATACTTTTAAAATCTGATAAATTTCAGCGTTTTACATGCATTATTTTCAGTATTTTATTTATTATTTTATATTTCTATTCTCCACTTTTCTATGTCAATTTATATTTTATTTTGGTTTGGACTTTGATTTTTATTTTTATTTTCTATTTTGTTTGGACTTGGAAATTCAAAGGACCGAAGTTTCTTTTCTTTAAAATTCAAGTGGGGCCTTTACATTTGCTTAGCCGTTCATTTCCACATTTTTACCTGTTCAAGACTCCTCACTTCTCATTCTCATTTCACGTACAAAATATTCCTTTCTCATCTCTCTTCTCATTTCCATCTCCTGAATAAAAATTTACAAGTTTTATTTTCTTCATCTCCTTCTTTCTTTTCTTTTCCTTCCTCTTCTATTTGCAAACATAGCTCGGCCATGATCTCCTCGCTGACCTCATCCCCTCCACCACCACCCCTTGTACGGCCAGCACCACCCCATCATCTCCATTGACCATGGTCGTGACCCTTTGTCCAGAGCACCACCACAAATCATCACCATCCTATGCCTGAAACCCTAGCCGAGTACTAATGATCATCCCTTCCTCTTCCTTTAGACTTGGCCACCACCTATCCCCTCACCATCTCCTCCTTTCCATGCCTAGTCGTGACTAGATAATGGTGACCACATCTAACCTGACCATGCAAACAACCCAGGCCGAGCCCTTTGCACCATGGTCGAGCCATAGGAGCCATAGGCCGAACCCAATGTCAACTTCTCATGCCTTTTGCCCTATTACCCCCTTCACATTCTAACCCCTAGCCGTGCATATTGCTTACCTTGGCCGAGCCTATATGCTTCTAGACCATCATGGACGAGCCATGTTTTGGATGATGGCTGAGCACAAGTGGTGTGACCATGTCCAAACCTATGTAAGCGAGCCTACTTGAAGGGTTAGGCCAATCTAGTTTCATTTTGATTCATATTTTGCATTGTTTTGATTCATAATATTTTGTATAAATATAATTGCTTATATACATTTATATTGGTCTGTTTACATGACTTGAATCTTGGCTCTCCATCCACTCGAATCTAATTCGTGCTTTATCGTGCTTTTCGAAGTTTGTTCGTGTGTCTTGAATTATTATCTCCAGCTTTAGAAGGTGAGTTATTCACTCTCGACATTCGTACTTATATAATTGTGAAACAATGGCATGTGGATTGTAGTTGATGATATGATTGTAATTTATATATGCCTATGATAAGATGTTCATGATGTTATAACCTGATATTTGTTTGTTACATCACCTAATATGATATACCATATTACACTGTTTATTCATTTACTGCTTCTCACACTGCAAGTTCTCTGTTAGAATAGAATCACTATGGTTTGAAATGATACATACCCGAACAGACTTTAGAATAGGGAAAAATCTTTATGAGCTGAAATGATATGCTTAACCGATTTTTATTTTATTTTATTTGACTTGGGATTGCGGGTTTGAAATGATAGAACCAGGATTTTTATTTTAAATTACGGATTGAAATGATACATATCCATATCACTTGACCTAGGTTAGAAAATTATATACGGATCTGTGATTAATTTTAAATATTTTCTGAAAAGTATTAAGTATTTGCAATTTAAAATATGAAATTTTAATTTAAATGTGGTTTAAATGATTTAAATAAATGTTATAGTAATTTTTCTATAAGTTAAAAATGTATAAGTAAATAAATGGTTTAAAATGTAATTCAAATATGACTTAAATTGATAATTGAATTTTTTTTTTCAAATGGAAATTTTAAGCTCAACTTAGTAATAAGAATAATTTATTTATGAAATGGGCATTTTAAAATTAAAGTATTACGTTATTTGTTAAGATAAGAAGTCAAGTAAATAATGTACCTTTGACTTAATAAATGAATTATAGTTTAACTTGGATATTTTATTTGTAAAATTTTATTTTATTTAATCTTAAGTTAAATGATATCCAGATAAATATTTCTGAAACGTGAGATATGTTTTATAAGTTAGAAATGGTGAAAACCGAAATTTATAATGTTTTTGAAATGTTATAATAAAACTTAGTTTTGTACTGGCAGCGTTCCAAATTGCTGCGGTTTTAAGGTTGCGTTTTCTAAGTGCTACCGTTTCTAAAAATATATTGTTTTTCTAAAATACCATTGTATATACAGTAATGTTTGCTAGGTGCTGTTGTTGCTGAATTTGAACTATTTTTGAAATACTAATATATCTACTGTAACATTTTATAAGTGCTGCTGTTTTTGAAATTGAGATGGTTTTGAAATACTAATATATCTACTGTAACATATTGTAAATGCTGTTGTTTCTGAAATTGAATTGTTTTTTAAATACTAATATATCTACTGTAACACTTTATAAGTGCTGCTTTCTGAAAAATACAATGTTTTGAAATTGTTGTAATTGAACGAATGAACTTAGAAAATGCTACAATTCTAGAAATTGAATATTTGATTTAAAAGGATAACGACTTAAAATTTAAATGGTTTAAACGAATTATTTTGATTAGGAATATAAACCATATTGAAATTTATAACCACGGGTAATAACAACGTTTGGTTGTTAAAGAGACCGGTATCGGAAGTTGTCGTACTCTCTGCCAACTTTGAAAACCACTTTAACAACCGTGTACGCGGTGGAGATTCCATAATGAAATAGGATGGTGGCGACATTCTATTGAGGTATGTACGTAGACCTGACTCTCGTGAGTTGGCATAAGGCGGGTAAAACAGGAGCAATCGACGGGCTAATGAGGTCGCTCCTCTTATCGGACACACTTCTTCGTATGCCATTCTATTACTTTGTGATTGATTGGTGCGCACCTTAGATTTTTGGGAGTGTGGTTCGAGGTGGGCGGTAGTAGCTGTTGCGCGTTACTATTGGTCTGGAAGTGCAATTGTTATATCTACCCTGGCATTGCCTAGTAGTGTCGTATCACCTACCCTAGCGCGCCTTATATGATTTTGTTTTGTACCATACCTATGGAGTGCCCTCTGACGACGTCCAGTACGAGGGAGATTACGGTACTGTATAGACTATGGGAATATATAAAATGTGTTAAGGTGGAAAATGTAAAGCCTTAACGCTACTTTCAATTGTATTATACTTTACTTTATACATTATTATAATAGTGTATATTACTACATAGTAAATAGTTTAACGAATCTTTAAAGGATGGGCGGTCCCAAGCATCCTTTAAGTTACTTGTGCATTTTATTACAGTTCACTTGAGTTGGTTTACATTGTATAAGTATGTATGTCCTGAATCGAGTGTTTTGTGTTTTGCTTTATGCTCGGGTTAGCCTGAGTATCAACTTTGGATTTCACCTTCTAGAGCTAAAGAATTGCTGGAGACTATCTATCTTGCTGTTATCTATTTCCATTCAATATTTCTATTCAGCTTATGTACTAGTGGACATTTATATATCGGGATTTCTATTGTATTTACTTTTTAGACTTTGCATTTTGTGCTTGTTTTGAAACTGCGTTGAGACTGTGTTATAGTAGCTTCATGAACTACTATGGTTATTTTTATTTCTGTTGTGAGTTATTCTGATTTTTTATGTGTCTGTGATTCTGTGTTTGGTTTTATTTGCTCCAAATTATATTACAGTCTACTGTTTTGAATTATTCAAGTCCGACATGTGTGGTTTTATTGTCAATTTGAATGGTCCAAAATAGTGGGTCGTTACATCGACACTCTTACTTGGACCGATCAACTACTAGCGATCGACTGGTGGTAAAGGTGGCGGCTAGATTGAACCTTGGCCGAATGGCACAGATTTAATTATTTTAAATCTAACGAATATGATTGATTCGAGCACTTATAAATATAAGCCCAACCCTTCACTTCTCTTCTCATATTTTCTGATGAAAACAAAGAAACTCTGAAATTTCCTTTCCTCGCTATTTCTATTAATTATGAAATATTATACATTATTAATCCGAGAAGGGTAGAAAATAAAAGAAAGGAAGACAAGGAGATACTGCAGAAAAAGGTAAATCTTATAATTATAAATTTAAATTTCCCCTTTTCCCAAAAATCTTATCAGATCTGTAATTCTAATATTATGCCCCGACGGATCGGCAGCAAAGACTCGCGTTATGCCCTAACGGATTTCACTTCTTACTAGTGTAGAATCTATACAGGATACACATAGAACTCAAATTTTGATTAGTTAGTTGTTTGTTTATCGATTTTGGCTAGTTAACCCCTAGATGAGTCTTTATGGTGCGTTAGTAATACGACAAATAAGCTGCAAAGCCCTAAGGGTCGACAGTCACTAAAGCTAGAGCCGATTGAAAACCGATTACATTACGGAGGGCCAACATCAGGGTTGAGATATTAATTGGTCGTTGGGTTTGCCTCATCCTTATTTAAGAATTATTAAATAGATGGGGTTTTCTTTTGCATAGTACATCGTTTATATATATATACATATATATATATGTATGTATGTATGTATGTATGTATAGTTATAGTTATAATTGTACCTCGGAGAAGGTTGAGCATATCATACACGCACATAGGATTGAATGGATTAGTCGTAAATAGTTGACATAACACTTAAATGTAAATCAATCGACATAAATTAATGTTATATGCACTGCGTTCGTGGCAATTTTACGAGCAACTTCAATATTTGGAATTTTATGATTGGAGCTCAAACAAAAAATTATTAGCGTTTGAAGTTTTTGGAGTGGGAATAATTTAAAATGGGAGAAGGAAATAAATAATGTTAATAATGTGGACCCCATCAGTCGACACTCTTACTTAAACCGGTCGACTACTGGTGATCGACTGGTGGTAAAGGTGGCGGCTAGATTGAACCTTGGCCGAATGACCCAGATTTAATTATTTTAATCTAACTAATATGATTGGTTCGAGCACTTATAAATATAGGCCCAACCCTTCACATCTCTTCTTATATTTTCTATTGAAAACAATGAAACTTTGTTATTTCCCTTCCCCATTATTTCTATTAATTATAAAATATTATATATTATGTGCATATAATCGGAGAAGGCTAGAAAATAAAAGAAAGGAAGAGAAGAAGCGAATAGATATTGCAGAAAAAGTTAAATCTTATAATTATAAATTTAAATTTCCCATTTTCCCAAAAATCTTATCAGATCTGTAATTCAAATAGTATGCCCTGACGGATCGGCAGCAAAGACTTGGGTTATGCCCTAACGGATTTCACTTCCTACTAGTGTAGAATCTATATAGGATATGCATAGACCTCGAAGTTAGTAAATTTTTTTAACGAATGTGGGCTAGTTAACCCCTAGGTGAGTCTTTGTGGTGTGTTAGTAATACAACAAATAAAATGTAAAGCCGTATCATGGGGTCAACGTTCTCATAGCTAGAGCCGATTGAAAAATGATTACATTATGGAGGGCCAGTTTCAGGGTTAAGATATTAAATGGTCGTTGGGTTTGCCTCCTTCCTATTTAAGAAGTATTAAATAGCTGAGTTTTTCTTTTGCGTAGTACATCAGTCATATATATATATATATATATATATATATATATATAGTTATAGTTATAGTTATAGACGCACATAGGATTGAATGGATTAGTCGTAAACAGTAGACATAACACTTAAATGTAAATCAATTGGCATAAATTAATGTTACAGGTAAGGTGTATAATTTTCCAATCAGTAGAATGTTTTTCTGACCCCTTCACATTACAATCCATGAGATAGAATTAGACGGATATGCTACTGGTGTAAGACGAGAACTGTAGATGGTGGAGTCTTCTCTTTCATGCTTGGCACTAGCTAGGCGACTAGATATCCAAGGAACAGTATTGATTCCAAGGTTGTAGCCTTAGTCGGTATATATGTTCTATTATATTATTCTATTTCATTATTAGCTTATATTGATCGCTCTCTGATATGCTTTTGTTCATTACATGTTACCAAAATCAATGATTTATGCCCTAATGGACTTGGGTTTTAATTTAGTCAAAATTCGGGCCAATCAAGCTGTGAGTTGTTGCGGTCAAGATTAAAATATGCCAGAAATGTCAAGGGGTGGAATCTTCAGGTCTCTTTTGAAGTCCCTTTTGGAGATGATGTTTGGTATTTATAGACTCCATTAGCCTATAATATCTCAATAGAAGTTGGATCTATAGGATGAACAAGTTTGGAGAAATGTTTGGAGCATAGGTCTATTTTGATCGGATATTGCTCGATCACGGGCTGAAATCGAGCTTTATCGGCTTAGGCTTGAGCAACTTGATACCATAATTAGAGCATATGTTTGAATAAGGATTAGGCTCGAGTGAAATACTTATTGAATTTCTAAAACTTCAGGTCGCGTATGTGGATCCAGTGAGTAGACTTTGGGTAGATCTCGAGTAATTCAGGTCAAGCTCGAGCACCATTTGCACTAGATCAAGCTTCTTAGTGCTACGGGTCAAGCAATGTGTTTCTCCAAGGATGGCTTTAGGTCGAGCAACAAGTTTCCCAGTTCTAGGTCAGGTGTTGTGAAGCATCGACTTCTAAGCACTTTCTTCATCATTTCTAAGTGTTTTGTTAAACTAATTGCTTAGAGTGACATCTTGGTAGTAATTAAAATAGTTAATTTGATAATTGAATTATTAATTAAATAACATGGGTAAAATAGGAATTCTCACAAATTAATTAAGAATGCCAAAAAATATTATCATCTTGTTGAGGAGATTTTTCTAGTCAAAACGAAATTTAGACTTGTGATGTTTAGAATTACGAAGAGAGAATTATGACCGAAATAAGAATTTAGGAAAACATGACAGATTTTCAGTAGTTAACCAATTTCATTCTGGCCCAATTGATTAATTTTGGCCAACCCCTAACAACTACTGGAATCGCTATTCAAATCACCAATTACATCTCAAAACTCCTCATCTCTGTTAGCCTAACTTCTCCACAATGAAATCCACCTCTAAGCAAAGATAAATTCTTTAAAGTCAATACAAAATTATATTGATTCAAATCAAGTAAACTGCGACATATCCATACAAGAAAATCATGCTAATTCAAGAAGATCGAATCTAGATTAGGTTTCGACTTGTTTGAGTAGTTTTATCGCTTCCTAAGTGGGTCTAGCTAAGTGATAAATTATTTCAAATGGTATTACAATCTATTTGTGTATATGCATATTTATACGAATTTGTCTTATGGATATTGCTAGATTTACATCATAAATGGATTATATGTTGATTATACGATTAGGCCATGATTAGATATCACAAAAGAGAACCTAAATATACGATTTGATCCAAAAAATGTGTAGTGTAGTGCAAATAGGAATGTTAGGGCTTAAGGAATATGTTGGAACTGGGCTAGTCGGAAGTGGTGAAATAGATATATTTTGAATTTTTTTTCTGTTTTAGATCTATTTGGTCTATGAAGTGTAAAAAATTGTAATATCTAGAAGTTTGAAATAAAATCCTACTTTATTTAACTTGGTTAAAGGAAGTTTGAATTTTAATTTTAGTTTGTATGTATTATAATGAATGTATCAAATACATTCATATGTGTGTAGTGTAAGTGCAACATATAAGTAGAGTACATATATGCTGAACATGTAAATCTTTAGAGAATGAAACATTTTGTTTATTTCTCTTAACATATATATAATTAATTAAAGGAAAATAAGGCTATAAATGTAGAGAGACAAATCTTTAAATTCTCTCTCTATCCTTATGTAGATTAATTGACATATTAAATGATATTTACACCTAAATATATACCTTCTTTTATTGTACAAGTTTTTAACTATCAAATACATATATGTAGACTATAATAATTGTATACATACATACATATATGATATCATATATATACATATATATACACATATACATATACATATATATATATATGTACACATGCATACATGCATACATACATATATATACATATATGTGTGTATATATATACATTAATGGCCTACCTAAGACCGAGGAATCTCTTTTCTCAACATTAACAAAATTCATAATTTCTCTTTAATGTTTGAGATTTATCATTAGACATTCTAATGTGTCGTGTCTATCTAGGTTTGGTTAATTTCATTTCATTCCTTTAATTAGTTTCATCTTTGGATCGTATATGAATCCATTTTACTACCAATAATTTCTAGAAGAAATTCCTTCATCGTGAAGTTGGTATTTCTTGAAACGATAATTGCTTCTTGGTCTAATCGAATAGGTATTCATAAAATTTTTATGAATTGCATTACATAAAGCTGACTTGGTTTTAGTTTACGATAATTATGTTCAAAATATAAATCAGTCATCCAACGACGATCGTTCCCAAACTCTTTCGGGGTGATTCATACAAGAACCCACACATACAATTATAACGTGTATACTTTTGACTCACACAACCTGTGTAACGACCTAATTTTTGAGTAATAATTAATTCATCTTAACAATAGTAATTATTTAAGGGATTTACCGATTTATTTGACATGGAAATGGATTCAAGGAGTTTAGTTCATTGTTTCAAGGTGTGAATTAAACTTTGGTGAAAGGTACATATATATGTTGGTGTTATCGCCATTCGATGATAATGTATATGTGCATGCAATAATATATATATATATATATATATATATATATATATATATATAGCTCACGGCTATAGTTAAAAAAGATATGTTTTTCCCCAAAAAAAGTATTATAACATGATTATTTAATAAACTAGTTTTAAATTTGAACACAACAATATAAGTATATGTTTATCATTTTATTAATTTGTAAATATAATTTAAAGTTCATGAAATTAAAACAATTTATTTTAAAATCGAATATTATATATATATATATAATTTTAATTTAAACATTGTATGTTTTTAAATATAGATAGTATAGGTATAAAATCATAAAATACACACGCGAAAATTATTTTATAGTATATATACTTGTTTAAATTGTTTTCAAAAAATTTATTTGTTTTTGATTTCCGTATGGAAATCAATAATAGAAAAACATTTTCTTTACAGAATAATTTTGAACCCAAAAAAAGGAATTTTTTCTATGGCTATGTATCTACAGTATGTACTTATATTTATTTAATAAATAATTTACATTAGACAATTTATATGTTTGAATTATGTGTATGTATATATATAGAGTTTTATAGATAATATTTTAACATATGTGTGTGTATATGTATAATTTATTTCGAAATGTATATAAACGTTATACATATATTTATTCCAATTTTAACATATTAAATTTGAATTTTGTAGTTACTAGATTTTATTAAGTCTATCTAGATCTAAATATAAAATTGAATTTTAAATTTGAGAATAATCTTATAATTGTTTATATTATCATTTACAATTATTTTATATTATAATAACGTATATATATTTATATACACTTACATTATATGTATATACATATGTCTTAATTTACAATGTATATATTATCATGTACACACACGGATACACATACTCTAGACAACACACATATATATGGAAAGGCTAACATGTCCGTTGTGGTGTAAATCTCAATGCTTACCCATAGGCATGTAAATCATATACACTGTATTATGTTGCACGTGTACGTACACACATATGTATGTCTAATACCCATAAATACTTTAGAAGACAACTATATAATAAAGAAAACATTATTATTGATTTTATTTAAAACAAAATTTAGAAATGTTCTAAGTAAATTTAGACTGCATAGGTCCAACAAGATCCAAATGGAAAAAATTTTGTTGAAATTTATTGGTGTTCTCCGCTGTGGGCTTAGCTAGTTTCAAAAGCAATTGGTTTAGTTCGTAAAACCTTATAGTTTTTCTCATTTATTTTTTTGTGAAATTTAGCATCCGATAACTCTCACTCGTATGACAATTGTTGGAGAGATGGATTTTTAAGTTTTGAAACACATTGTTATCATTGTGATAGCTATTTTTGAATTCAATGGCTATTAGGAGTGAAATAGATACATATATTTACTATAGAATTTATGTATGATAAATTTTTATTTTTAGTATTACGATAGTTATCATCTTTATTTAAGGGTATTCGTGGGTTGAATTGGATGCAATAAGGACTCTTTGATAATACACTGATGATTATAAATCTCAGATCAAACATCTATTTCTCTTAACGGATAAATGATTGTAGGAACATGTGCTTACAAATCTTTTGGGTGGTATGACTAAAAATACAACGCATATAAGATCCAAATATTGTGAAGTGTAGGTTCCATACACTTTAGTATATGAATATACCCAAGTTAGACATAGTGGTTATATAATTCAGTATGCTAAGTTTATAGTTGAGTATAACATTATTGTGCTAACATTTTGGTTTCAAGGGTAGAGTAGGTTGACCATGTTGTCTCTTATCCCATTATATGCATATATTGGTTACATGAGAAAAGTAACGAACGAATGGTTCATTAGTATTGCATTTCCGATAGTTTTAGTGTATTGTTTAAAATATAATTAGTCTTTATGTTACGTGTAATCAAATTTTTGGGTGGGCTCATTAGTATAGACCAAAAAAACCTTACTGAGTCCATCATTTGGATTTTGAGCAAAAGATTTAGATTTTGCGTGTAACCAACTAATATTAATTAGATTTTCTAGCCATAACTAATAGTATAGCCATGTTAATTACATTTTTAAAATGACAAAGAGGTTTTTCATGTCATGAGCACTATTATGCAAAATATTCAAAATTCTTCAAATATACATACATACATACACGTGTGTGTGTGTGTGTGTATCGTTGAACATATTCTTTTGTTACCTTTCACTATGCAAACAAAATTAATTTTTTAGGTAAATATAGTCTAAAATTTGTTAGCTTGAATTATCTATATATTTGTAACACTAGTCAAATTAAGTTATTTGTTGATTGAAACAAAAATTAAACTTAACTCATCTTTCAAAAATATTTAAAAAATATTAAGATCATGGTTTAGGAGAAGTAAAATAGCATTTTTTCAATGACCGAATTTAGAGACGAGAGAACTTAATTGCTGAGATTATTATCTAGGCGAGATGGCATAAAATTATGGGAGCTCTTTTCTTTTTTGAAAACCCAGGAGAACCAGGCAGGGCGGTAAACTCCTGAGGAGGGTACAGTAAAGCCGTCCGCTGATCCAAGCCCATACCCCTGGATAAATTTATATAGGATAGGGAAGCGCATGGTAGGAATCGAACCTGGGTCTTTATACCAGAACCCATGCCTCCTTTCCACTGCGCTGCACCCGCGGACAGGAGCTCTTAATTGTTATCTCACAATTTGCATGGATACCTAAACAAGAATATTCATGTAAAACAGTTGTGAAGCAAAAAAAATCACTCCTCTATCTATTTCAGATGTGAATTAGTATAAATAGAGGTGGGTTCGCTTGAAATTTGGAATAAAGTTTTATTTCCTACTTACAAACCTCCAATCGCTAATCTATCTTCTTCTAAAATCAAATCTATTTTTTCTAATAAAGAAAACTCTTATCAAAGCTAAGTTGATATTAAGGAAGAATGACAAGTTACCTTTAGCAATAAAAGTTTGCAATAAAGTTATATTTCCTCCTTACATCCAGCTCCTAGTTATTTTTCAAAATCTAAATTTAAAAGCGAAAGTAAATCAAATTAGTCTCTAGCTATCAACCTCGACGGTCTCGTGTTGTTGATCTCTACACACTTGCAGTAGGTTACTCCGTTAAATCATTTGGTAACTTAAACTTTTGTTTAATTTTCATTTGATTGTGTAATTATTATCTCTATTAGAACTTATTTTTATTTGTTATTAATCATCTTAAATTTATTCTACCTATTTTAGGCTCTTTTATGTTTTCATTTTTTTAATAATCATATAATTGGAATGTAGTAACGTCGGTTCAATATTTCACATGTCCCACATATTCAATTATTTTTATTTTGAATTGAACCAGTTTTTGATTCCTAACATTTACCAATTTAGTAAACTTGATTACCTTGCTATAACCTAACTGTAAGGTGTTTGATTTTTTGCCTCTTAAGTGGCATAAGTATTTTTGTGAAAATTGAAGGACCAAAGTGTTAGTTACATGGTTTGCCATATATTTAGGTTTTGTATATGTATCTTTGTTGCTAAAAATAGTTTGTAATTAGGAAATAAATTATTCAAAATTTCTATTTACCTCTAACTAAAGGATTTTTTGAACAAATAGTTGTAGTTTAATTCTTGTATTTTGACAAACCATTATTTTTGACAATGGTTAAGTTGTGAAATTTAATATGACATTGATTAGCGTGTATAGTGTTATCATTCGGATATGTTATGGATTAATAATAATGTACTTTGTATAATAGTATGTCTTCTTACAGAGACATTGTGGCTTCCATAATGGTTTATTGATGCCATAGTTTATAGTACTATTCGAATGATGTTTATTCTTTAATGTAATATATATTTGCATTGTAACGACCCGCTATTTTGGACTATTCGCATCCGCACATGTCGGACTTGAATAATTCAAAATACCGAATTGTAAATTTTAAATTTGGCAAAACTCAGATATACAGTAAATAAATAATCACAGAATCACAAACACAGAGTAATAATATGCAGCGGAAGTAAAAGAGATAGTAGTTCATGAAGCTACTATATAAATATATAAGATACATCAGAGTTTACAACAGAAGAGTAATACGATACATCAGATACAAATCAGAATACATCACTGGAATCATCGAATACTGGAAGCAGAATAGATGGCTGGATCTTCAAGCAAAGCTCCAACTCCAAAGGTGAGCCTCGAATACTGGTACACTCAGTCTGACCCGAGCGTAAAGCAAAACACAAAACACTCGAGTCAGGATTAATATTCTCATATCAATAAATCCAACTCAAGTGAAATAGCAATCGAAATACAAGTAACTTAAAGGATGTTGGAATCACCATCCTTTAAGGATCCGTTAAACTGTCTACTATGTAGTTGTGTACGCTAAATAGATAATGTCTATCAGTAATATAAATTATCAAAATAGTGTTAAGGCGTTACCATTATCCCCCTTAACACATTTTTACATAAGCATCATAGTCTATACAGCACTGTAAACTCCACCGTAAACTGGTGGGATATCAGGGAGCACTCCATAGGTATAACACAAAACAAATTCGTAGTGGTCGCGTATATAGTGATACAAGTATGACAAGGCACATGAGGCAATACCCAAGGTAGTGAAACTACCGTTCGCCTGATCCGGACTGGTGAGAACGCATCGCCGCAGTGATCGCAACACCGCGAAACAACACTCCTGAAATTCCGAGGGTGCACCAATCAATCACAAGTAATGAGTAGTAGTTACGAAGAAGTGTGTTCGTTCGAGGTGGCTAACCCCATTTGGCCCGGCACGGCTCCTGATTTTAGCCATTTCCAATTTGAAACAAGTGTCAAGGCTATCCATTATCGTTCTCTTTCTTCAGTCAACACGGACATCATTACAACCACTTCATTTTGGATCATCACTCCGCGTATAGTTATTAAAGTGGTTTTCGGTTTAGATAGAGAGTATATCCATAACCGATTCCGGTCTCTTTAATAACTTCCGTAATTATTACACCGATTGGTCGTTTAATACATTTCAAACCAAATCAATTTCAATTTCAATTTCAATTCGTAAATCAACATTTTGTTTGTCTATCAAAATCAATTTCCAAAACCTACGTTTCAAAACTTTCAAATTACCATTTCAAGATCATATGATTCAATTTCAATTTTTAATTAAACAATTCAATTATTGATTCAAATTCATATATAAATTTTATTTCGAAATCATTTTAATAAATTAATTTAACACTCAAAACCATTTCAAATTCATTTATCGATTTCATTCAATATTCGTTAAGTTAAATTATCATTCAAACGATTTATATTAATTTCCAATTCATTAAATCAACCACTACGTTCAACTTCATTATATCAAAACTTCAAATTGAATTAAATTAGATTCGTTAAACCAGATTCTTTAAATTACAAGCCTTACATTTGTTTCAATAAAACGCATTTATTTCTTGTTAAAGAAAATCAATTTCACCTATTTATTTACTTAGTTACAAAATTTCAAAACTCAATTAATAAAAAAACAAACTTTCACGTATTCGAGAAGTTCAATTTTAATTATTAACTTACTTAAATAATTTTTCATAACTTAATAAATAAAGAAACCCAATTTCATTTATTAACGAAGTTCAAATTCACTTATTCGAAAATTCAATTTCTCTTATCAAAGATTTCAAATTTTTATTCAATTATCAATTAATTCCATCTTATTCAATTATTAAATAATTTCAATCTTAATTATTAATAATTTCAAACTTAATAATTCAAACTTGATTATAAATTCAAAACTTAATTATTAAATCATTTTAAACTTAATTCAATGAATAATTCCAAATTTAATTGTTAAATAATTCATTTCAAAACAACGTTCTTTCATCAGTTATTACATTAATATTTGTTTCAGATTTCAATATTAACATTTTCCTTTCATCAAAATTTACGTTCAATTTTATTTCAAAACCTTATTATTCAAATAAAATCTTTATTTTATTTCAAATCAAATTATTGACCAATCGATTTATTTAATTCTCTATCCTAAGTCAAGTTCATTTTGGGTATTTATCATTTAAACCCGATTCCATTTTAATTCACAAATCAAAACATAGCAAAGGGAACTTGCAGTGTGATAACTGGGATGGTGTCAAAGTAAATAAACAAGCAATAATAACAATCAATAACAATCCAATAATTAATTCAACTAATCCCGAAATAATCGTATTAATTCGCATTGTTGTTTGTGCGAATTAATATAATTATCTCTAGAATCTACACTATCATTTCATGTAGACTAAGGATTATTACATTACAGTTTTTCCACTTGTCGTTCAATTTCAATTTCAAATTTAATACTACAACAATTAATCCAATATATGTTCAAAGGTTCAAAGTATAATTTATCAAATTCTACGTGTCAATTAACTTAACAATTAAAAGGGGCCATATTATTCAAACTAACTAGTCAAATTCAACACATATATCGATTCACATTTTTAAACTATCCTACGTCAAATCCAATCGCATAATATTTATCACTTTATACATTACAATTTAACATCCAATATAAACAACAGTCAATCAATCAATTATCAATCAAACAGGATTATTGTTGTATAATTAACAGATAATGGTGTCAAATGTCACAGGTGAACTGCTACAGGTAATAGCATGTATAACAGTGCAAATAACTAAAGCAGCAATATTTCAATTGTCGTTACAATTGAAATCAAATTTAATAAATAAAAGAATATTAATCGTGAGTGATTGCTCACCTTCCGAGGCTAGAGATGAAAGAGAAGGTGATACGGATACGCACGCTGATACTGACATTGAAATTGAATTTCGCATCCAAGCAAAGCAAAATCGGCACGAATTTCAACGATCAAAGCTATAATGAGAAATTGATGAGAACGATCGAATCAATCGATATAAATGGAACTATATACATATATATATATAAAAAAAAATTTATAGACATATAATTTATTTCAAATTTATATTTACCCTACTTAGAAGGTAAAGTATACACTTATACAACTTATAAAAGAAATCGTCAACCAAACTTATATAACTTTTATGTAAAAAAAAAATCATATTATAACTTCTACACATGTATTAAAATGTATAGGCGAACACTTAAATCTATATTGACAAATATGCAAACTTATAATTAACATTTATATAAAAAAAATATGTAAGGTCGTTACATGCATTTGAATGGTAACAACAATTTAAGTTATGTAAAAGTTGGGCGTTGTTATTTCAGAGGAAGCTTCTTTGCTTCTTTATTGTCAAAAGAAAGTGACTGAAATTTAAATGCCTTGTTCCACTTGAATCCAAATTGGATAAACAAGAAAAATTATGTTGTAAAATACAAGTTGTAAAAAGTCAAGATGCATAAGGAGGAACTTATGTGCTTGATACCAATTATTAAACCATTAATTAATAAGTTATTCGAGATACTAAGAAAAGAAATATGCTTCAGGACACTTACTAATATACAGGCTCAGTTGAAAGAAACATGTTAAACGCTTATTTGACTAATATATTCATATGCTGAATTGCATGATATTCCATTTAGATTTTAAACAGTTCTTACACATTCACACTTACAAATACACAGGCTCAGTTAAAGCATGTAGATCACCCGGGCTCAACCTGCAAGGATCAATATTTATCATGGACCCAAAACTAGGCTCACTTGCCCAATTTTAACTTGATATCATAACTTCAAAAGTTTACAACATTATGGATCAGATACTGTATTAGTGTTGCTTATAGTTAGGCTAAGATATGCTCAACCTATAAAGCTACTAATATTGCAAATGTACAATTATTTCCACTAGTTTTAAAAATTAAGCATTTGATCCATGTAATTGAATTAACGAATTTTGTACCCAGAACAATGTTATACATTTTAATTTTAGTATGGTGTAATATCAAATAAACTAAAGATGTCCTATGTTGCTAAAACTATATGATTCTGCATAAAAATTGTAATACTATTTTGAAAATTTTTGCCCTCCTATGTTGACAGGTGGCTCAATTTGTTGCAACTTACAATCATGAGTTTTGGTTAATAGGAATTTTG
This sequence comes from Allium cepa, assembly GCA_030765085.1. Taxonomy (NCBI): domain Eukaryota; kingdom Viridiplantae; phylum Streptophyta; class Magnoliopsida; order Asparagales; family Amaryllidaceae; genus Allium; species Allium cepa. Next base: position 81,057,334 of record CM060946.1, read on the forward strand.
TTACTTTCTTCATATACTGATTCAGGTGAGTCTCTTTTACTGCTGATCTTTAACTAAGCTTGTAAATCAAAGATGGATTTTAACTATATTTAAATTCAACATCATTCGACAGTTTGTTTTATTTTTATCATTGGATGGTGCAGTCCTAATTCTTAATAATTTTAGCATACCACATATTCTTAATAATCATGGGATGGTACATATTAAGCAAGCTACTACACAGGGTAACCATGTATGTTTAAATAAAACCATGAATCAGCAATCAATTAATGCTGAGTACGTTTTATTTTTTGAGTCACCTTGATAATTTAAAATATGGATAACATACATTCACCAATCTTGTAATAAGTTATATTATGTTTTACATGATTTTAATATTATAATATTTTAGAACTATATATTTCTAAACAAGTCCTGTTGTGAAGTACAAACCAATCAGTGGCTCCAACTTAACAGGAGTGAAGTACAAATTAATTAAGTCTGAATATAATATTTGAATTCCCATTAATAAAGTGCTTCCTTTATGTTAATTAGCTAACAATTTTTATAAGCGTTTTGTACATCCATAACCAGTTAGTTGGATCCATCGAACAATATTTTTTCACTCAAAATGTGAATGTGATTTGATACAAGTTACACTCCATGTTCACTTGATGCAATATTTCAAAAGATTAGATAGGACCACTTGTATTAATTATGTATATCCTAGATTAAGTCAAAATCCAGTTATGTTTGAATTTTATGATATAATATTTTCTACTTAAAGCGTTAATGTAAATTTATATTATTATATACGAGTACTTTGGCACGTGCGATGCACGTGCATAGAAGGAATTGATACTAAAACATGTTATTTGTATGCCATTTTGGATTTTACAAAATGACTTTGACGTGTACATAATGTTGCATTTTTATGTGTATATGCATAAATCAATATTTTATCAAAATGTAAATAAGACCGAGTTATTTTAAAAAATATTCAAACAGGTAAAGGAAGTAATCAACTATTACATAAATATCCAGATAAATGTAGCAAATATTAAAGTTAGCGCTTCCAGGAGTTTGGAACGTAGAAAACTTAGATCATCCTCTTTTAGAAAGTATTAAACGACTATATTAATGTATAAAGCATAGTGTAAAAATCGAATATTTTGTTAGTTATAACTAGCATTTCGTTATTCAGTTAAAAAATAAAGCATGATTTCTTTAGTCTAAATTTTTCAAAAGTTTGTCATTTTTTCTATTTCTCTCGAATACATATCTATTTGATTTATCTTTATGATTCTAGGATTATAAAATTCAATGTTAATTTATTGAGTTAGATAGAAAGATAGGGTATATGAGACATATCAGTGACAAATAACTATATTAATTTTGATGTGGTGGTGAAAATATTCATAATAGTTACGTTTTTATCATATTATTCATAAGTTACCATGATGTAAAAGTTATAGAAATAATTACAAATAATTATGTTAAATATCATGTGAAATCTACAATTTGAAAATGTAAATGTCAAGCACAATATCTCAGAAAAATACAATATCACAATAGCTTGCAGTAATCTTTTATGACATAAAGTTAGAGAAGTAATGACTGTAAATATGGATTTATGTGTTATATAGTGTTAAGAAGTGAAAGATACACCATCTATAGAATTGGAATTAAGATGTAAAGCTAAGTAGAACTATTTGTGCTAGCTTTGTTAGATATCCAGGCTGTAGGTTGGTAAAAGATTAAAATTGTAATAATACATATAACAATCAGTTCTAGTGATCTTATGTTAACAGTGTGTTTGATCATTAAAATCGGAAATATTACATTGCATAGTTGGACATAAAAGTAAATGGTTTAAGAACAAAATATGAAAAGTGATTAGTTTTAAGTTTAAGAGGTTACAAACAAAATTGAACAGCATATGACAGCATCTGAACTTAGAAGAGGCCAGTGTACTCAACTTGTAGACATCATAAAAATAGAAAGCATACGTGGAAACAAAAAGCAAACATTATAGAACGTGAGAACAATATGTTTACAAATAGATAATAATTGTAGTACATTTTGTACTCATTAATATAACAGTTTACTACTGTCGGATTTAGACTATATCGCGATTTGTTGTACTCATTTATTTTTTAAAGTGAAAGTGTGTTAGTGGTTAGTTATTTTGTGCGCATCGTTGGCCAATAGTTTTAATATTACTTTAGTGGGTCGTAAGGCCTAGCTTTAGGCTATAGAGTGGGGCATGCAAAAAATTGCGAATATAGAGATAACATATCTTATTTCAGCATAAAGGTACCATGCACACAACTAATATAAAAAGGTAATTTTATGCCATGCACTTGAGGCGGTGATGGGTAGTAATAAGATGAATGTTAAAAGGAATTCAATCATGATGTATACAAATGAGCAATCAAACTGATATTTAAAATACCTCCCACTACCAATAGAATGTTACATCATATTCATAATACATCCAGAGAAGAAGAAAAGAGCAAATGAAAAATATTCTCTTATGGGCTTCCTCATTAACACACAATCTCAGAATAAAAAAAATGAAGATATTATGCAAGACTTCATGAAAATCACTACGGCTATAAATTCTATTGCCCAATCATTCAGCATTTGCATTGTTTTGATGTTTTAGTCTATATCAGTTTGGGTTAGACGTCTATGATTTAACTAATCAATCTGCCACTCAAACCGCATAGCTTCTCAGATCAATTCAACATGACTACTTTATCTCGCTAGTTCAAGTTCAGTTCATTCTTAGTTCAAGCTCGGTATTTCAACCACATGCTTATAACCTGTCAAAGGCTAAAGTGGATCTTTATCGATAATTGGAATGCACCTTATGTTCTTCATTTCATTTTTGAACCTTCATTTCTGTTCAATATATACTGCTTACTTTAGCTTGATGGTTGCGTGTAATTGGACTGCTCACTGCTCAGTGGATACTACCTTCTTCAGCTCCATAGTTAAATCCAGTTCCATATCCACTACACCAGAATACTCATTTCGCAACGGCCTTTAGCCGTTGCAAAATACTTTCGCAACGGCTATGGAATGACCCTAATTCTTAAGCAAAATTTTTTTTTTTTTTTTTACATACTTAACTAAGACTACCTAGGGTCATCCTTACCTATTCTCATATTATCCAGGATCTTTCTCAATATAAAAATATTGTTTTAAATCTAAATCATTCCTAACATACATATATGAAGATATCTATGTTATATCCTACTAGAATCAGAGCATAATAATAATATGGAGGTAGAAATCTTTTTAAATCTATTAAAATGTGATAATTCCCTGATAAAAGATTTATTTTCACATTCTGATTATTGACCATAGAATCCACTGTAAACATGTACTTTGGTCTGTTATTCCAATTAAGGAATGATTAAGTAATAATCCGGTGGAAGAAAGCTTTTTAATATGGATGTTTGTGTTAAAATCTGCATAGTTTCAAACACAAGCTAAAAGAAAGTGTATCATAAGTGAACACAAGCAACATCTAGGCGTAATGGAAACGCGCCTAACTTACACATGAGAGGTCACGAGTTCGAGTGCTATGCTGGTCAGTTCAAACCCAATTTTTGTTTTTTTTTTTTTCCTGCATGGTTTTAAAATCTGATACCTACCTATATCTACACATATACACTTAAATTTTGCCTATAATCTAACATACAAAACAATATTTCTTACTTTTTTATTTTCAAAACCCATTCCTACTACTTTTCTAGGGATTTATATTTATATTGTTGCCCAAATGTCAACATGTACACAGATATACATGTACATGTCTATGCTTCTGCTCATTTTTCCAGAAAACTGGGTTCAAATGGTTCCTTGCTCCATTTATTTGAAGTGTGCATTTGGCCTGACCTGTGGTCTAACTATTTGGTTAAAGAAACCATTCTTTTACTTGCATTTGGACATATATCAGTATCAAGACTTAAAAATGTAACAGTTATAATTCTTTCTGGATTTTCCCAATATAATTTCCTATATATCTATTTTTTTTGAAAAGATTCAGGATTAACTAAAACCATCATAAGGTGATTATACTTATAAAATCCAGTTTTTTCCTCTAAATCAAAAACAACCTCAGCAAATAGATTTTCAATTCAGTTTAACTTCAATATCCTTAATACATACCAAACCAGAAACCAGAAACAACATAACACATATTTCTTGCAAGTTCTTCCTACTTAATACATCACTAGATTCATTTAAAATAACTGAATAAATCCAAACTTTCAAGGTTATTACATAACAACCTAAACAGAACTATCAAACTTCCCAGATTACATGCAAATATTTCATTCTAAGTTCTTATCTAACTCTAGTTTAGCATGCTTATCCAATCATTCTCATTAGCCATAGCAACTTCCTATTTAGAACCAGCATTCCCTGAAAAAGCATTAAGGGCTGCCCCATTTTAAATGAGACACCCCAGTTGCCATAAACAAACAAGGGTCAGATACAAGATCTGGTATGAGCATCATCAAAAATTCCATGATATTAAGTAATTAAGTGAGACCTAAACATTTTGTATAGATTGGCAGAGCTTCTTTGATCAATCTATCTGACTTATTTATGATACCTTGTGCAATTATGATCAGTGTTCAAAACTAATTTTGTACACACATTCAACTACGCAAACTTATATTTTAAATAGAAATGTTCAAGAACTATCATAGCTCCAGTCCAACCAATCAAGGAATACACTAGTTCCTACTTTATCAATTTGAGATTTGCATTTACCAAATTTCTTCCTAGCCTCATCTGCCATAAGGAATCACGGGGACACATTGCAATAAAATAATTCACAATATTGCACAAAGATCTCAGGGCTTAAACAAACCATGTGCCAACTTGCATACTTTAAATACAACAAGCATTCCAGCAGTTCTCTTGGCTCACAATCCTTTGTTTATTTACTAAGTGTTCATGTTTGATCCTATCATGAGATAGCTAGGTGACTGAATCACAGTGTACATGAAACATTATATAGAGCTCACAAGCATAATTCCAGAACAAGCTAACTTTCATATCCAGGGAATTCATATCTACAATTATTCTGGTTTAAAAGAAAATACAAGAATGTTTGTAACTGGGAATAAAGACTAGGCATGTGGGTTATTATTGTTTCACAAGCAACCATGTTTGAACTAAATTCAAGATCTAGCTTAAACAAGATTTCTGGCCCATGGTTTTCTATTTGATCAAGGGTTCAGCACTTTAGGAATTTCCATTGCAACCTTGAATCTTTCATTTGAGCCTCAGCACTTACACAAGTGTAATGCAACTCATATACATATGTTTGTCATGCCATAACTAAACCAGCTACAAGCATTCTCTATTTACTGTTATATTTTCATACTATAACATTTCTGGGTATAAACAATCAGAGCATAATACTCAACTATCAAAACTAAAAGCATTTAGAAACACCCATTAAAGCATCCATTAAAACCATAGTAATAAAATCCAAAATATGCAGAAAAATTAGCATAAGCTAGGCTGCCTCATAACAGGACTTAATGCCATGGATTAGTGAGATTACTCACCAAAGATGCTTCTCCTGCTTAAATCAGAAAGGAAACCTTTTAAAACTTGCTTTTCTGCTTGCAAATATTTTCCTCTTTGTTTCCTTAAATGTTTTGGGTAGCAAATGATTCTTTTCTGGTTTATACTTGGATTTATAAGAGAAGTTTTCTAGGGTTTATCATTGTAAAATCCCATTCCTACCCTGGCCAAGACTCATGCATTTTGCATTTCAGATTTGTTCATTTTCACTTTTGATACCCCGGCCACATATGGTGCTTACTTTCCCTTATTTTTCTTTACCTTTTCAAAATATATCATATTCTTACCAAGTCATGAAAATTGTGTGACATTGTCACTTGTTTATTTTCTAGAAATCCTCCTTTCTATTTCTGCCTAAAGCAATTATTCTGCTTGCAATTTGTCTTTTGCTATTTTAGTATTACAATCTTTTACTTGCTTATTTCTCTTTAACATTTTCTATTCTTACAGAAATGTACATTTGCATACATATCCTATCTAGGCTTATTTAACTCCTCCTTAATTTCAGAAAGATATGCACCTATATGTGCATACAGGCTTTTAAATCCTTGTAACATTTTCTTTTCTGGGTTTAAATAAAATATGTTTACTGATTCAAAACAAAACTTACTTTTCTTATTTTCTTGGATGATTCATATAATTCCAGAGATCAAATATCCATATCACAAAATTATGTTTGTAATACATTTTAATTCTTGTTTTGATTTCAGTGGATTTGGAGTTCTTTCTTGTGCCATATCAGTGTGCACACACACTTGAACACTTTTTTTTTTTCCATGTATTCTTATACAAATGAATTCATATATTTTCAAAATTCAACCAAATAAGATTCTATGAATTTCTGGGGCATTACAATCACCCCACCTTTTTAGGAATTGTGTCCTCACAATTTTCTCATTCATTTTTTTTTTTAATATTTCTAGATTCTCATAAAATCTATCAGACATTGCATAAGCAAACAATTCAGTCAAAACATACATATTAAACTTTTAGGAATTTAGTTTTTACCTTCCACTACAAAAAGCTTAGGGTAATCCATCTTTATTTTATCCTCCAATTCCCATGTACAGTCCTTAGGGTCTAGGCTCCATTGAACCTTTACCAATTTTAAAGTTTTGTTCCTCAACTTCTTTTCCTCTTTAGCCAAAATCCCCACGGGTTCTTTCTCATAGACCAAATCAGAATTTATTTGAACCTGAGTGGGTTTCTCTAGAATCTCTTCTTTATCATGTACCCATCTTCTAAGTTGTGATACATGGAATACATTGTGCATTGCACTCATCTCTTCAGGCAGCTCTAGCCTATATGCTAATGAACCTATTCTTTCCAAAATCTTGTAAGGTCCAACATATCTTGGGGTAAGTTTTCCTTGCTTGCCAAATCTTAACACCTTCTTCATAGGTGAAACTTTGATGAAAACATAATCACCAACTTCATATTCTACCTGCTTTCTCTTTTTATCTGCAAACTTCTTTTGCCTATCTTGAGCTGCTGCCATTCTTCTCCTCACCAGTTCAATTTTCTCTGTGGTCTCTTTTACATACTCAGGCCCTAAGACAGCCTTTTCTCCTGCTTCAACCCAACATATTGGTGACAAACATGGTTTTCCATACAAGGCTTCAAATGGTGCCATGCCTATGGTGCTTTGATAACTATTGTTATATGTAAATTCAGCCAAATGGAGGTGATCTTCCCAATTACCTCCAAAGTCTAATGTACATGCCCTCAATAAATCTTCCAAAACCTTATTTATCACTTCAGTTTGACCATCTGATTGGGGGTGGTATGCTGTACTCAAGCATAATTCACTCCCTATGGCTTTTTGAAAGCTCTTCCAAAATCTGGAGGTAAAGATTGTGTCCCTATCACTCACTATAGTTTTAGGGATTCCATGCAACCTTACTACTTCTCTCATGAATATCTGAGCTAGTTTAGGGGCATTTCTTTCTGCCTTTACTGGTATAAAATGTGCCACTTTGGTCAATCTATCAACTACTACCCAAATGCTTGTATTTCCTCTCTTTGATCTAGGCAGACCATCTATGAAATCCATAGATATATCTTCCCACTTCCACTGTGGTATACTTAGAGGTTGTAATAGGCCCGAGGGTCTTTGGGTTTCTGCTTTGACTTGTTGGCAAGTCATACACTTTGCAACATGTTTGGCCACATCAGTTTTCATCCCTGTCCACCAATAATCCCTCTTCAAGTTTTGGTACATCTTGGTGCTACCTGGGTGTATAGAATATTTGCTTCTATGATATTTATTAAGTATCTCTTCCTTCAATCCTATATTCTTTGGAACACATATCTTACCTTTATTCCTTAAGTAACCATTCTTATCAATGTGGTAGTTTGCTACTTCTTCTCCTTTTTCTATTAGAGTTTTCTTTTCTAACAAATCTGGATCTTCCTCTTGCATTTTTCCCACTTTCAAAATTAAATCTGATTGCAAAGTTATCAAACTTAATTTTCCCTTTTTCCCTTCTTCAATCATCCCATGTTTATCTCATTGTCTTCCTCAATTTCCAAATCAGTAAGTAGAGATAAATTTTTAAACTCTTCTATCATTAACATGGCTACATTTGCGTGCTGCCTGCTCAAAGCATCTGCAACCTTATTAGCTTTTCCTGGAGTATAAAGTATGTCTAAATCATATGCTGCTAAAAATTCAACCCATCTATGTTGCCTCATATTCAGATCTTTTTGTGAAAAAAGATATTTCAATGCCTTATGGTCAGTGTATAAAATGAACTTTGCACCTAGAAGATAATGTCTCCAGAGCTTTAGTGCATATACCACTGCTGCCAATTCAAGATCATGGGTTGCATACTTTGATTCATGCGGCTTCAGTTGCCTTGATGCATAGGCTATAACTTGGTCTTGCTGCATCAATACAGCTCCTAGCCCAGAGCCACTTGCATCAGTATAAACAATCAAATCCTCATTTCCTTCTGGTACTCTCAACACCGGTGCATTGACTAAAGCCTCCTTGATTTTACTAAAGGCTTGTTCACATTTCTCAGTCCATCTAAAGGGTTGGTTCTTTCTAGTTAGGTTGGTAAGAGGTGATGACATCTTAGAAAAATCTTTTATAAATCTTCTATAATACCCTGCCATTCCCATAAATGACCTAACTTCTCCCACTGTGCTTGGCCTTTTCCATGCTTGGATAGCCACAATTTTATTGGGGTTCACTGAAATGCCTTTGGCAGATACAACATGCCCAAGGAAATGCACCTCTTCTTTCCAAAATGCACACTTAGAAAATTTGGCTTTTAAATCTTTTTCTCTTAATCTTGACAAAACAAGGTGTAAGTGATTTTCATGTTCCTCTACTGTTTTAGAATAAATCAAAATATCATCAATAAAAATCAATACAAACTTGTCTAAATAATCCCTGAATATCCTATTCATTAAGTCTACAAAATATGATGGGGCATTTGTCAACCCAAATGGCATGACAAGAAACTCATATAAACCATACCTAGTGTTAAAGGCTGTATACTTAACACTTGAGTCTTCAACCTTCATCTGATGGAATCTAGATGCCAAGTCTAACCTAGAAAATATTTTTGCTCCACTAAGTTGATCAAAAAGATCATCAATTCTAGGTAAGGGGTACTTGTTCTTGATAGTGACTTTGTTTAACTCCCTGTAATCTATGCACATTCTTAAAGTACCATCATGTTTCTTTACAAATACTACTGGAGCACCCCAGCAAGAGTTACTTGGTCTTATAAATCCTTTGCTTTCTAACTCTTCTAGCTGTTTCTTTAATTCCTTCAACTCATTTGGCCCCATCCTAGTGGGTTTCTTAATAATTGGACTTGCTCCTGGTATCAGACTAATCTGAAATTCCACTGGTCTGTGGTGTGGAACCCCCTCAACTTCTCCAAACACATCTATGTATTCGTTAATTATGGGGATTTCTTCAATAGAAGGCTCACTGGAATCCTTATTTAAGTCGATCAAGTGATATAATTTTCTTTCTTTGGCTGTTTCACACAAAATTGTGATTCTTTGACCTCTAGAATTTTGTAATGATATGGTGGATGAGTCTAAATTAATTATGGCTTTGTATTGCCTTAACCAGTCTACACCCAATATAACACCTATATTTGGGTAATTTAAAACATATAAATTGGAAATAAAAACATTTCCTCCTATGTTTAATCCCACATCCACACAAATCATGTTTAAAACACTAGAACTTCCCAATGGGCTTTGCACTAACAAAGGAGTTTCAACCAATATGCAATTTAATTTAAGCAATGCAACTAATTCATGGGAAATCATCGAATGTGTTGCCCCTGTATCATACACTACTGATATAGGTAAGGTACAAATAAATAAGGTACCTTCTACTTGACCATGATTTTCTGCAATAGTCTCTACTGTGGATTTGCCTTTGCTCTCCAAACTTGCTAGCTTCCCTTGCTGTTTATACTCAGGGCAGTTTCTCTTGATATGTCCCTCCTTTCCACATAGATAGCACTTGAAAGCTCCTCCCTTCAATTCTGGGCACCTTGGTTTGATATGTCCTTCTTTTCCACAATAATTACATGTTATTTTCCTCTTTGTATCAGTGGTCTTAGTATCATTAGTTTTCTTACTTTCTGTCTCCTCCTTCTTTTTGTCATAGGGGTGATATCTTCCCTTATTCTTCTTATTGTTGTTATTCTTAAAACTCCTATACTTCTCCCTTTCCTTGTCATGTTGCTCAAATTTTAAGGCCAGATCAATGACTTGATCAAAAGTTTTATCTACATATGGCAACATGGCCCTACTAAGCCCTGGATTTAAACCCTTAATATACCTATCATTCTTTGATGCCTCATCAGCCACAAGCATAGCTCCATACTTAGACAAGCCTTCAAACCTGTGAGTATATTCAGTCACATTAAAAGTTCCCTGCCTAAGTCTGATGAATTCTTCAAGCAGTAGAGTTTTGGCTGATGCTGGAACAAATCTAGCTTCCAACATCTCCTTGAATTGATTCCAAGTGATTTCATTCTCAATCCTCCCAGCTATGACTACCTCCCACCAACTTAAAGCCACACCTTTCAGTTGTCTTGAGGCCACTTGCCTCTTCCTTTGGTCATCCAACTGCATGTCATTGAAAATTCTATCCAGTGTTCTCAACCATGCTTGAATTTCCATCACATTTTCAGTCCCTTCAAAGCTCTTGCCTCCTAAATTGGTATAAGTCTTTAATAGTTTGGAAAGTTCCTCATGTGGATTCTCAAGTCTCTGCCCTACTCCATCCCTTAAAGCCCTCATAAAGTCTTGCATATCAAGCATTTGTGGTGTACATGATCCTGCATTGTGTTGAGATCCTCTTCCTACCATAATTGGACAACTACAGTATGGGTAGATAAGGTTAGTTTATCATGAGAGTATATATATATCTATATATTTTAACTTTCTATCTATATTATTATTTTACTCAAACAGTACATACATATGATTATAGTACTTCAATCAATCAATACAATCATTCTTAGCTATGTATAAATTTAACATAGCTCTGATACCAAAATGGAATGACCCTAATTCTTAAGCAAAATTTTTTTTTTTTTTTTTACATACTTAACTAAGACTACCTAGGGTCATCCTTACCTATTCTCATATTATCCAGGATCTTTCTCAATATAAAAATATTGTTTTAAATCTAAATCATTCCTAACATACATATATGAAGATATCTATGTTATATCCTACTAGAATCAGAGCATAATAATAATATGGAGGTAGAAATATTTTTAAATCTATTAAAATGTGATAATTCCCTGATAAAAGATTTATTTTCACATTCTGATTATTGACCATAGAATCCACTGTAAACATGTACTTTGGTCTGTTATTCCAATTAAGGAATGATTAAGTAATAATCCGGTGGAAGAAAGCTTTTTAATATGGATGTTTGTGTTAAAATCTGCATAGTTTCAAACACAAGCTAAAAGAAAGTGTATCATAAGTGAACACAAGCAACATCTAGGCGTAATGGAAACGCGCCTAACTTACACATGAGAGGTCACGAGTTCGAGTGCCATGCTGGTCAGTTCAAACCCAATTTTTGTTTTTTTTTTTCCTGCATGGTTTTAAAATCTGATACCTACCTATATCTACACATATACACTTAAATTTTGCCTATAATCTAACATACAAAACAATATTTCTTACTTTATTATTTTCAAAACCCATTCCTACTACTTTTCTAGGGATTTATATTTATATTGTTGCCCAAATGTCAACATGTACACAGATATACATGTACATGTCTATGCTTCTGCTCATTTTTCCAGAAAACTGGGTTCAAATGGTTCCTTGCTCCATTTATTTGAAGTGTGCATTTGGCCTGACCTGTGGTCTAACTATTTGGTTAAAGAAACCATTCTTTTACTTGCATTTGGACATATATCAGTATCAAGACTTAAAAATGTAACAGTTATAATTCTTTCTGGATTTTCCCAATATAATTTCCTATATATCTATTTTTTTTGAAAAGATTCAGGATTAACTAAAACCATCATAAGGTGATTATACTTATAAAATCCAGTTTTTTCCTCTAAATCAAAAACAACCTCAGCAAATAGATTTTCAATTCAGTTTAACTTCAATATCCTTAATACATACCAAACCAGAAACCAGAAACAACATAACACATATTTCTTGCAAGTTCTTCCTACTTAATACATCACTAGATTCATTTAAAATAACTGAATAAATCCAAACTTTCAAGGTTATTACATAACAACCTAAACAGAACTATCAAACTTCCCAGATTACATGCAAATATTTCATTCTAAGTTCTTATCTAACTCTAGTTTAGCATGCTTATCCAATCATTCTCATTAGCCATAGCAACTTCCTATTTAGAGCCAGCATTCCCTGAAAAAGCATTAAGGGCTGCCCCATTTTAAATGAGACACCCCAGTTGCCATAAACAAACAAGGGTCAGATACAAGATCTGGTATGAGCATCATCAAAAATTCCATGATATTAAGTAATTAAGTGAGACCTAAACATTTTGTATAGATTGGCAGAGCTTCTTTGATCAATCTATCTGACTTATTTATGATACCTTGTGCAATTATGATCAGTGTTCAAAACTAATTTTGTACACACATTCAACTACGCAAACTTATATTTTAAATAGAAATGTTCAAGAACTATCATAGCTCCAGTCCAACCAATCAAGGAATACACTAGTTCCTACTTTATCAATTTGAGATTTGCATTTACCAAATTTCTTCCTAGCCTCATCTGCCATAAGGAATCACGGGGACACATTGCAATAAAATAATTCACAATATTGCACAAAGATCTCAGGGCTTAAACAAACCATGTGCCAACTTGCATACTTTAAATACAACAAGCATTCCAGCAGTTCTCTTGGCTCACAATCCTTTGTTTATTTACTAAGTGTTCATGTTTGATCCTATCATGAGATAGCTAGGTGACTGAATCACAGTGTACATGAAACATTATATAGAGCTCACAAGCATAATTCCAGAACAAGCTAACTTTCATATCCAGGGAATTCATATCTACAATTATTCTGGTTTAAAAGAAAATACAAGAATGTTTGTAACTGGGAATAAAGACTAGGCATGTGGGTTATTATTGTTTCACAAGCAACCATGTTTGAACTAAATTCAAGATCTAGCTTAAACAAGATTTCTGGCCCATGGTTTTCTATTTGATCAAGGGTTCAGCACTTTAGGAATTTCCATTGCAACCTTGAATCTTTCATTTGAGCCTCAGCACTTACACAAGTGTAATGCAACTCATATACATATGTTTGTCATGCCATAACTAAACCAGCTACAAGCATTCTCTATTTACTGTTATATTTTCATACTATAACATTTCTGGGTATAAACAATCAGAGCATAATACTCAACTATCAAAACTAAAAGCATTTAGAAACACCCATTAAAGCATCCATTAAAACCATAGTAATAAATCCAAAATATGCAGAAAAATTAGCATAAGCTAGGCTGCCTCATAACAGGACTTAATGCCATGGATTAGTGAGATTACTCACCAAAGATGCTTCTCCTGCTTAAATCAGAAAGGAAACCTTTTAAAACTTGCTTTTCTGCTTGCAAATATTTTCCTCTTTGTTTCCTTAAATGTTTTGGGTAGCAAATGATTCTTTTCTGGTTTATACTTGGATTTATAAGAGAAGTTTTCTAGGGTTTATCATTGTAAAATCCCATTCCTACCCTGGCCAAGACTCATGCATTTTGCATTTCAGATTTGTTCATTTTCACTTTTGATACCCCGGCCACATATGGTGCTTACTTTCCCTTATTTTTCTTTACCTTTTCAAAATATATCATATTCTCTCGATCAACAAGATAACGAATCAAATTACGACCTATTGTCTTTTTATTTGATTGACCAAGTCTAAATTGATCTCGTATTGCATCATCCAGATGTTGAATCAACGTTACAAGCTATGATACACCAGATCCGGCTCGGTTATTGGATATTGTAGGTTCGAGCCCTACTAAGCCCATCTGACCTGCTTCATCAATGACTCCGGTAGTCACCTGAACCACTCTCTCGGGTCTCTCTTCTGAATGCGAAAGAAGATTCGATCCCCTCTGATCCAGGGCCAGGGCGCGCGACTCTTGTGAGAAGGACGGTGATGAATTGTGGTTCGTTTGAGAAAATGTTCTTAGAAAACAAGATCGCAACCGAAGAGACATTTTGGGGAGAATATCGATAGGGGGCACAACCGGAATAAGAATTCTAGATAAGTATGCATTCGTCAAGGAGTGCTGTTCGCTTAAGCCATGAATGATGTTATGGTTCGTTTCATCAGCGACATGAGCGGCAACAAGTTGGAGTAGAAAATAAGGTTTTATATCCCCAAAGAATGGTCTGTTCCCATTTCCCCACGCATATTGAGTAAGGCATTGTGTCAGTGATCGAATACAGATAAGGAAAGCAGTCTACTCATGCCCAGGCACAGCAGAATAAAAGGCCTAACTCTTCACTACTTTGATTGTCTGGAAAGAAGGGGCACCTTATGCCCAATATGCCTCTAGAAAGATCAGAAGTAATAAGAGCTGTACAGGAACTGGGTAAAAAAATGGACCGAGATAGTCGAACCGCGTCCAGTAGACGACCTCTTCCGCTCATCCCCTTCGTCAGCAGTTTGATCGGGATACTATGACCTAGGTCCCGAAACTTGGAATGGATGGCGGAGCGTAGGTGGCAAGCAGTTATATGGATACGGTTGGCCCCTGCTCCCAGGTAAGAACCCGGTCGAGTGCCTTTGCCCTGCCTGGGAACAAACAGTCATACCTGGAGTCGGAGTAGCTCTAAGACCCCCAATTTTTATGAAATACAAGATGCTCATTGAATGATAAGAAACGAATGTTCACTTATATATATTACATTATGGCAGGGTAACGTTTCACAATTTAATGAATCTTCCACTTATTTGATGGGGTGGTTAAGAGATTATCTATGGTTAAACTCTTCACAACTTATCAATGGATATAACCCTTGGGAAGCTTGCATAATCTGCAACTCATCAATGGCACTCGTTTGCTTCTTCAATAGACAACGTACTTGAAGAGGTTCGGTTATGGAAGGGGATATTATTACAGAGGGGCGGGATGAACGAAATTCCAGTTAGGTGAAATCAATCTTGTCTAAACAGACGACCCTCCGATTCGAATGAACTCTTAGGCTACCTTAACTCATCTAAGCGCTAATTTACCCTCAATCATATGCTCGCTGCATCTACGCAGATGGAATGAAGAAGAAAGCAGACAATGAATCTGAGGAAGGAATAGTAAGATATGTTCTCTCTGAATAGTTACAGGTAAACGATTTGTATGGGATAGGGTAATTATGAAACTTTGACCAATGTACCTTGCCGCCCGTATTGTTTGTTGACCAAAATTTATGAACCCGGTCACAAACCTGTGATCTATGAAACAGAGTACTTCATGACTGTGCAGGACTATATGAAATATGATAGTGAGAGGCGGCAAGGGCCGGGGGGAAAACGAAAGGCTTTTTCTGGTCCCCCCTTCGCCGGGGGGTGCTTGTGGACGTTCCCCTCCCTTCTTAGGTATTCTTCGGTCTAGCGGAGTTAGCTCTAGCTCATGGGCCTTTTTCACGGGTTTTCCGTTATGAATTTATCTAATTGAAATTTCTATGTGCTATGAGTATGGAAATGCATTCATTTCTTCTGCATCGACCGAATTTTATTTAGTTTCCACCGAGCTAAAATAATATGCTGATGGTTCTAGTAAACCAAAACTACCATTTTCTAGCTATTTGGCTTTAATCTCTTTAAGAATAATGGCAAACACATATACCGGAAGGGGAGGGCCTCTTCCACCAGAGTACTTTACTTTCTGGATTCGGAGTTTCCCTGGGGTTGGTAAAGCGAAATGGGGGCCACCCTAGCCCATTGAGTGCTCTACCTCGGGCCATCGACATCATACGCTCTACTGAAATAGATTTCGCGGAAAACCAGCTATATCCGATCTTGGTTGGCCTTTCACTATTACGGTATTTCCGAACAAGTTCCTGGATGACAAGCCTAAAGAGTATCTTATTGATGATCTTACCAAGTCATGAAAATTGTGTGACATTGTCACTTGTTTATTTTCTAGAAATCCTCCTTTCTATTTCTGCCTAAAGCAATTATTCTGCTTGCAATTTGTCTTTTGCTATTTTAGTATTACAATCTTTTACTTGCTTATTTCTCTTTAACATTTTCTATTCTTACAGAAATGTACATTTGCATACATATCCTATCTAGGCTTATTTAACTCCTCCTTAATTTCAGAAAGATATGCACCTATATGTGCATACAGGCTTTTAAATCCTTGTAACATTTTCTTTTCTGGGTTTAAATAAAATATGTTTACTGATTCAAAACAAAACTTACTTTTCTTATTTTCTTGGATGATTCATATAATTCCAGAGATCAAATATCCATATCACAAAATTATGTTTGTAATACATTTTAATTCTTGTTTTGATTTCAGTGGATTTGGAGTTCTTTCTTGTGCCATATCAGTGTGCACACACACTTGAACACTTTTTTTTTTCCATGTATTCTTATACAAATGAATTCATATATTTTCAAAATTCAACCAAATAAGATTCTATGAATTTCTGGGGCATTACAGGCTATGAGCCGTTGCGAAATGGGCAGTGGTAAAAATTTCGCAACGGCTCATGTCCGTTGCTAAATATACTTTTGCAATGGCTAAAGGCCGTTGCAGAATCTTATTTAGCAACGGCTCATAGCCGTTCCGGATTTTATTTTGCAACGGCTTAAAGCCGTTGTTAAATGTAGACGTATAACTGTGAAAAGCTCAGACGTCTGTAGCGACAGAATAAAAATTACAGTCTTTCAGCTCAGATGTCTGAGTTAGCTCCCTAGACGTCTAGGTGATTTGGAAGAAAAGTCCAGACCTTCAGCTCAGACGTCTAGGGAAAACACCAGATGTCTGGCACTGTTAAACTCAGGGAAATTTCCTATTTCTATGTAGCTTTCTATTTATATCGATTTTCGATTGATCCGATTGGTTGTCGTCATTTATTATCGACTTTGATGACTTCTTTCTGGATTTTTGGAAATGTCTATTTGATGGATTTGATATCGATTTCTATGGATTTGATTCACGTCATCGAATGTGAATTTTTGGTGATTGATTGTTTCTATAATCATTTTTGTGATTTGTCACTTTAAAATACAATGGTTTATATACTAGTAGTAAATATTCAAACTCTTTCACAAAAATGATTTCAACGTTATTTTATCTCGTTGTTAAATCAGTTTTCCAATCTATTAACATATACAAACCTTTACCTCATTCATATGAGAAATCTAATTAAATGACTTAGCAAACAAGTGGTATTAAGCGCTTGCGTTTACTTTGTCGGTTAATTCTTGGACATGTTCGATTGAACTCTTGTGATAATTTTCGAGTGGAAATATACAATTTGTTCGTAATATTTAAATTAAGCCAGTGGTTACGGGATATGAAGTTAAACTCATTTATTTACTTGCTTAGTATAATTTACACTTTTTGTCGATCAATGGTGATCATTTTATGGTTTAGACTAGCGATACGTGATGCCACTTTGTCCACATGGGGGACTGAACCTCGTTTTATTGAGCTTCGTCTCATTTCTTTTATAGGCTAGCGACCTATGGGTTCTTTGGAGTTTCGACTCATTTTTATGGGCTAGCGACCCAAGTTCTTTTATTGAGTTTGGTTTATCGGGCGTACCGTTGCACTACGTCATTGTTCTAAATGATTGGAGTTTGGTTCATCGGGCGTACCATTGTACTACATCGTTGTTTCGAATGATTGGAGTTTGGTTCATCGGGCGTAACGTTGCACTACGTCGTTGTTCCGGCTTATAAGGTTCATCGGGCGTATTTATGTCTGCCTAGCAGCTTTTAGATCTTGTAAAGAATGCTCAAGCTGTCGGACCCATTCCAGAGCCTAATCATCCTAAATCTAGGTTTGCGCGCTTGTTCAGTGATTATACCAATTTAAGTGGAAAGCCATTTAAGGGTTTCGAAAGTGTTATGAAGTCCAAACTTGGCTTAGATCATGCAACCGCATCTTTTCTCGCATGAATCTTATTGATCTACATCGAGTGCAAGTGGCTTCTAGCATGCTCCAAGAAAAAGCATTAGATTGGTATGAACTTTTGATTTTGGAAATCGTTGAAGCGGATCTTACTTGGGAGCAATTCCGTAAAGATTCGAGTTGAAGTTTATGCCGGAAGCTGAAAAAGTAACTTTAGCTTGCCGCTTTATTGACCTTGTTCAAGGTGAATCTTCTGTGACGAATTACGTCACTTCTTTTGAATCTCTCTTTAAATATGGGGTCAAGTATATTAAAACCCCACTGAAGAAAATTTGAAGGTCTATTTATGGGTTGAATAAGAACCTCAAAAATCCTTTACTTCTGAAACTGGAAGTTTCTTTTGATCAGCTTGTTGATATCGCTCTTCGGCTTGAAAAGGCCGATAAAGAAAGTGATATTGAAGTTGAGGGTGCCAAACAGAACTTCAACAATAACAAGAAGAGGCCTATTAAGTTCAAGCCTAATCCAAACAAGAAAGGGAAGCAAGCAACTTCAGTGGCAAGAACTCCTGCCCCTAGTCATGGACAATGCTACAATTGTGGTTCTAAGGACCATTATGCTAATAGTGTCTGAAACCCATTTTTTTCGTTATTGCAAAAGTTCGGGTCATCTTGTATCATCATGTCCCAAACTTCAAGGCAAGAAAGAGGGAAAGCAAAATATGTGCAAGCTTCTAGTAACACTCCTTTTGGTCAAGGTATTTCTCATTCTATCCTTGATGGCATTACTACGTTTCGTGATCATCCTATTCGAGTTCTTTTTGATACGGGTGCAGCTCACTCTTTTATATCAAAATAACTTGCTGATACTTTGTCTTTAAGTGTTATGTTCTTGATGAGTTCACTGAAAATTGCGAATCCGGTTGGTGGATCCACAACACTCAGTTTGCTTCGTAAAGACGTCAAGATTATTTTATGTGATTATGCTTTCAGTGTCGATTTTCATGTTATGAGTTACTTAGGCTTCAGAATGATTTTGGGAATGGATTGGCTTAACCGTTATGAAGCCCATATCCTATGTCCTGAGAGGACTATATATCTTCGACATCCTCAATCTGTTAAGCAGATTTCTATTGTTCTTAAAGATTCGAATTCCAATTTGGTGGCATCCTATATTCTATAAACCCTCATGATGATGATAATGATGATGAGGAAGATGTCATTTACCTCATTCATGCTGTTCATGAATTTCTCAACATATTTGAGCCCGTTTCAGGATTACCACTTAAGTGAGCAATTGAGTTCAGGATTAATTTAATTCCCGGAGCTCTACCTATCACTCGTCCTTCTTATCGTATGTCTAATAAGGAAAATGAGGAGATGCGTAAACAATTACCTGAATTAGAAGCGAAGCAATTTATTCGTTCTAGTTTCACTCCTTGGGGAGCTTCAGCTATCTTTGTAAAGAAATCCGATGGTACACTTAGGCTTTGCGTTGACTATCGCAAGCTTAATTATCTTACCATTAAGAATATATATCCCTTGCCTGAGATTGATGATCTATTAGATCAACTTTGCGGTGCTAGAGTCTTTTCTCAGTTAGACTTAGCAACCGGTTTTCATTAGCTTCGTATTGCAGAGGATAGCATTCCTTTAACATAGCTACGTACTTGTTATGGATCTTATGAATGGCTTGTTATGCCATTTGGTTTAACGAATGCTCCAGCTTATTTCGTTGACCTTATGAATTGAGTTTTCAAAGACTTCCTCGATCAATTTGTTCTCATCTTTATAGATGATATTCTTGTTTATTCTAAAACCGAGGAAGAGCATGAAAAACATCTTCGGATTGTGTTGGAAACTCTTAGGAGCAATCAATTGAAAGAAAAAATTTCTAAGTGCCACTTTTGGCAATCTCGTGTGAAATTTCTTGGACATATCATTTCTCAATCCGAATTTCCATGGATCCTTCAAAGAATGAAGCGATTCAAAATTGGAAGAGACCGAAGAGTGTGATGGAAATTTGTAGCTTTCTTGGATTGGCAGGATATTACCATCGGTTCATAAAAGACTTTTCTAAAATTTCCGTACCTCCTACTAGTTTGACAAAGAAGGGGGTTAAGTACATTTGGTCAGAAAAATATGAAGCTTCTTTTCAGAAATTAAAAGAACTCCTTTCCGATGCTCCTATTCTTGTGATTCCCGAAGGGATCCAAGATTTTGTTGTTTATACCGATGTTATTCGTGTCGGTTTGGGGGCCGTTCTCATGCAAAGGGAACGTGTTATCACTTATGCTTCTAGGCAATTAAAGCCTGCCGAGACTAGATATGCCACTCATGATTTAGAGCTCGCGACCATTGTTTTTGCTCTTAGAATTTGGCGTTATTATCTTTTGGGAGAGAAATTTGTTCTCTACACGGATCATAAATCTTTGAAATATTTATTTTCTCAAAAGGAACTTAATTTGCGTTAACAACGTTGGCTTGAGTTTCTTGCATCTTATGATCTTGATATTCTTTATACTCCCGGAAAGGGAAATCGTGTTGCCGATGCCCTTAGCCGAAAGCAACAAGCAGTTGTTTCTATGATGATACCTGAATGGAATTATCTCGAAACTTTGTCCACTTGTGAGATTCGAGATCGTGAATCCGACTCATATTCATCTCTTGTTTTATGTAGCCTTGAGGCTCATCCATCTCTATTTTACTGCATTCTTGATGCTCAAAAGCATGATCTCAAATTATCTCATCTTAGCCAAAGTTGTAGGGATAGAAATATTAATGGTTTAAAAGACTTTGAAATCGATGCTCGTGGCAGCATTCGAAAATTTGGTAGACTTACCGTGCCAAATATTAGCAATCTTCGTAAAACATTTTAGAAGATTCTCATCGTTCTAAATTTTCCATTCATCCCGGTAATAGTAAAATGTACGCGGATATGAAGCGACTTTATTATTGGGATGGGATGAAATCCAATATTGTTAACTTTATTAAGAGTTGCATGACTTGCCAACTCGTTAAGGCCGAGCATCAAAGGCTCGGCGGGTTATTGCAACCTTTGGATATTCCAGTTTTAAAGTGGGATCATGTCTCCATGGACTTTATTGACGGTCTTCCCCATTCTAGCTTGGGTCATGATAATTTATGGGTGATTGTAGATAGGCTTACAAAATTCGTTCATTTTATTCCCGTTCAGTCTAATCAGACCGTACCTCTTTTCGCGAAACTCCATGTTAGAGAAATTGTTGAATTGCTTGGAGTTTCTACTTCTATTGTTATGATCCATTATTTACTAGTGGATTTTGGAAGATTCTTCAAAAAGCTTTGGGAACGAAGCTTAATTTTAGCACCGCTTATCGTCCTCACTCCGATGGACAAATAGAGCGTGTGAATCAAACTCTTGAAGATTTGTTTCATGCATGTATTCTTGATTTTGGTGGAAGTTGGGAAGATCATATTTCCTTTGTTGAGTTTTCTTATAATAATAGCTTCCAGTCTAGTATTGGTATGAGACCTTTTGAGGTTATGGAAGGCCATGCCGATCTCCTTCTTGTTGGCTTGAGGCCGGTGAGAAGCTGGATTTAGATCCAGTTTTTATTCGTGATTCCACAAAAAAGATTGACCTTATTCGTCATAGGACGAAAGAAGCTCAAAGTAGACAAAAATCGTATGCCGATAACCGAAGAAAGAATTTATAATTTTCTGTGGAAGATTTGGCGTTTATTTTTGTTTCACCTATGAAGGGTGTTGTGCGTTTCAGTCGATCGAAAAAATTAGCGTCTCGATATATTGGTCCATTTTCCATCACCGAACGCATTGGTTCTGTGGCTTTTTGCCTTTTATTATCGGCTCAATTTTCAGCTATTCATGACGTATTTCACGTTTCTCAGCTATGGAAATGCCTTAGAGATTCCGATTCTATTCTTCAGCCCGGTGTTATTGAAGAAATTGAAGTCTCACCTAATTTGACTTATGAGAAACAGCCTATTCATATCATTGCTATGGAGGTTAAACGCCTTCGTAATAGTGATGTTCCGCTTGTGAAAGTTCAATGGTCCTCAAATCCTAAGGATTGCTCTTGCGAATCCAGAGAATTCATTGAGCGAACACAACCGTATTTACTCTGTCGTGCTCTTTAATGTGAAATTCTCATTTCAAAATTTCATCTTTTGTGTTGTTATGCCTTAGTATGGTTGTTACTTTTTATTTTCTTCTTAAGTATTGCAAGGACGCAATTTCTTTAAGGAGGGGAGTCTGTAACAACCCGCCTATTTTATGATTGTAGATTTAAATATTTTATTTAAATATAGCAACGTTAGTCGGATTAAAGTTCGAAATGCTAATTTTGTAAACAGTCGAATTAGGACTCGAGACCACTTCCATTGAGTCCAAATTGGTGCTTGCGACCTTTTTGAGTATAAACATCGATATGCTTGGAGTCGAGTAGAATTTTGATATTTTTCTATTGGGCTTTGGGTTTGGGTTTCAGCCGACTAACCCAATAAAATAACCTAACTTCACCCCTCTTCTTCATTCATTCATTCTATTTTTCCTAACACTTCAAGCTAAAGGAAAAATGGGGGAAAGAAGAGGAAACTAAAATTCCTAAACCCTAGGTTGTTAGGAAATTCAAGATTCAAGCTCCAAAATCAAAGTGAAGCTTAGGTAAGCATCCTCTTCATGTTTTCCATTCTCAATCTCTCTTTAATTTTAAGAAATTCCTAAACTCTAACTTAGGAAATTCATTTCATTTGATAATAGATTGAGGATTCTTAAGGTCTTGTTGAAGAAGAATCGGTCTTGCTTTATTTTAAAGCTTCTCATTCGTTGTTTTTGGGTTTAAAGGTGAGTTTTTGAACTCACATCTATGTCTATACCCTTAATAGCTGTTCGTATGAATTCCTAACACCTATTTCATGTTCATTTGCTTTGTATTGAATTGGATTGGTGAATTTTCCAATTTTTGATATTTTGAAGTCAAAATCTATAAAATTCCTACATTGGATGTTTTGACATGTTGTTCGGAGTGTTTGAAGAGCCTATATGTGACGCCCCACCTCTATACCCACGCTAGCCAAGGACACTACGGTGTAATGCCGTCAACTAGCACGGAGAATAAGGCTGTTGAGGAGCGACCATCTGTATAATTGCTTTGTGCGAGCATCGATATGTCAGATAGTATACCATGCATTTCTTTATCAAGAGGAAATCCGACATACCGACAAAAACTCAAAGCTACTACACAGTGGCTAAAATATCTTCGGAAACAAATATAGAAATAAACATAACGTAAATCAGTCACAGACAATTCATATCACAAAGGTGGAAATAGATATGAATATTACACATGAAAGTGTACATCAGAGTAGTGGTCAAACAAGATCCACGATATCAAAAAGAATAGATACAAGTGCTAGACAAAAGAATAAGTATACATCATAGAGTTTGCATCTCAAATGTATACAACAAAAACTACTAAACTAAAGTAGTCAGCCAAAAGTCAGAAGATGGTTCCAGATAGGAAGCCATGAGGAAGCACCTGTAATATCTCAGTTTGACCCGAGTATTATTTAATAAGAAAATAATAAACGGATCAGTCTAGCTATAAATATCAGATGAAATGATATAGAATAAGAGATATGACTAAACGTATAATAATCACAATGCCAAGCTGTGATAAATAAGTAATTGAAAATCAACAAGAGATTAATCAATATCACAATAATCAACTCAATGATCAAAAGGAATGTCATAATCCCAATTTCATTCACCAAGCCACAATAATTGATAAATCAAATCAATAGAAATCACGAAGATAGGTGAAGCATAAATTCCAGAATTCAACACACGAAATCCAGAAATCACAAGAAAAGGATGGCCAATCCCATAAAAATGAGCCGGAGCTCCTCCAGACAGGGTATAGTCCCCCATTGCGGACATTGAGCCGAAGCTCCTCCTGGTGAGTCAAAACTCCTCCTGACGGGGTATAGTTCCCCATTGTGGACATTGAGCCGAAGCTCCTCATGACAGGGTATAGTCCCCCATTGCGGACTTTGAGCCGAAGCTCCTCTTGGTGAGTCAAAACTCCTCCTGACAGGGTATAGTCCCCCATTGCGGACCTTGAGCCGAAGCTCCTCCTGGTGAGTCAAAACTCCTCATGACAGGGTATAGTCCCCCATTGCGGACATTGAGCCGAAGCTCCTCCTGGTGAGTCAAAACTCCTCCTGACAGGGTATAGTCCCCCATTGTGGACATTGAGCCGAAGCTCCTCAAAAATGAAGTATCGTCCTCGACATGGACAAAGAGACATCGCACATTGCTAGTCTAAATCACAAAGATGATCGTCATGATCAACGAGAAGTGTCGATTACAGTAAGCTAGTAAATATATGAGCTTAGCTTCATGTCCCATAACCACTAGCTTAACTTAAATATTTACGAACAAATTGTAGATCTCCACTAGAAAATTGTCACAAGAGATTCAATCGAACAAGTCCAAGAATTAACCGATGAAGTAAACGCAAGCGTTTCATACCACTTGTTTTACTAAGTCGTTTAATTAGATTTCTCATACGAGTGAGATAAAGGTTTGTATATACTAATAGATTGGAAAACAGTTTAAGAAAAGATCTTTGTTATTGAAAATAGAGTTGAAATCGTTTGATGAAAGAGTTTTGATATTTACTACAAGTATAGAAAACCTTTATATTTTTAAAGTGACAAATCACAAAGAAGATTGTAATAACAATCAATTCAGTAAAATTCACATTCGAAGACGTGAATAAAATCCAAAGAAACCGATAAAGAATCCATCGAAATGGATATTCAAAAATCCCCTAAAAAGGAATCATCAAAGTCATAATAAATGATAACAACAAATAGGATCATCACGAGTTGATTTAAATTGGAATTCTCAAGGGAAAAGGCAAGCAGGCAAAACACTGCAGATTCAGACGTCTGAAACAAGTGGTTCGGACGTCTGAATCTGGAAATATAAAAATTTCCAGAACACAATTCAGACGTCTGAACCAAGTGTTTCAGACGTCTGAAATAGGCATATTTTAGCCTATTTTCTTTCTGTTTGAAATAGAACCAATTCAGACGTCTGAAAACCTATATTCAGACGTCTGAATCTGGGAATAGAAATCTTCCCAGACAATATTCAGACGTCTGAATATTACGTTTTAGACGTCTGAATCTGGGGTTCAGGGCATTCCCTGAACCTAGGCCTAAAATGGCCAAACGAATATCGGAAACGATCGAACGAGCAAATAGCGATGACTAAGGAATTACGTCGAACGACAACCCAGCCTAAACGGCTCTTCGATACGCCTCAAATATCAATGTCCAAATATCCATAATTGGATTTTCATAAATTAGACGAAAACACCAAAAATTGGAATTTACACAAAATCAATCCAAACTAAAATCAATTGCACATGAATAAGTGTTAGGAATTCATACCTAACAATCGAAGATAATTATAAACTAAGATGTGAGATCAAAATCTCACCTTTGAACCCAAATCAATGAAGGAGAAGCTTTTAGAACAAGCTAAGATCAATTCCTCTTCAATAACAACTCAAGAAGCTTCAATCTAAGCTTAAAATAGAAACATTTCCTAAATTAGGTTTAGGAATTTTCTGAAATCAAAGAGAGAATGAGTTGGAGAAGAAGAAGGAGATGCTTACCAATGGGTTCACTTGAGTTTGGAGCAAGAAGATGGATTTGCTAATGGAAACTAGGGCTTAGGAATTTCTATTTCCCATTCTCTTCCACCATTTTTGCTAAAGCTTGAGTGTTTAAGCAAAGAGGAGAAGTTATGAAGAGAAGGGGGTTGGGCTGAGCTAACAAGGGTGCAGTCCAAACCAAAGTCATAAGCGGGAAAAAGTAGCAAAAATCAACTTTCTCCAAACATATCGAAGCTTATACTCAAAAAGGTCGCAAACAGCATTTTGAACACAATGGGGGTGGTCTCGAGTCCCAATTCGACTGTTTGCAAAAAGTAGCTTTTCGGACCAAAATCCGACGAACGATAAAATATTTAAATAAAATATTTAAATATACAATCGACAAATATGCGGGTTGTTACAGACTCCCCTCCTTAAAGAAATTGCATCCTCGCAATACTTAAGAAGAAAATAAGAAGTAACAACCATAGAAGCATATCAACACAAAAGAAATTTGAAATAGGAAGTTCACCATAAAGAGCATGAAAGAGTAAGTCCAAACAGGTTCGCTCGATGAATTCTCAAGATTCCCAAGAGTAATCCCTAGGATTTGAGAACCATTGAACTCTCACAAGAAGAACATCTTTATTTCGAAGTCGTTTGAGCTCCGAAGCAATAATTCGAATAGGATGTTGCTCAAAAATCAAATCTGGTGAAACTTCAATTTCCATAATATCACCGGGCTCAAGAATGGAAACCGAAATCCCTAAGGCATTTCCGTAGATAAAAGACATGGGGAACGTCAAGAATAGCAGAAAATTGAGCCAGTGCAACGACGTAGTACAAAAACGGTACGCCCTAGAAACTAGAAACTCAAATAATTTGGGACATCAGCGTAGTACAAAAACGGTACGCCCAATGGACCAAAGCCCGAATAATTTCGAAACACCGACGTAGTACAAAAACGGTACGTCCAATGAATCAAAAAGCGAAGGCATTGATGTAGTACAAACGGTACATCTAATGAATCAAAAGCAAAGTCATCGATGTAGTATAATAACAGTACATCCGATGAACCTGATAAAAAGATAATTCCATTCAGACAACATCAAAGAATCAACCACTTGTTGCTTACGACAAAGCGCATTGGCAACACGATTTCCCTTCCGGGAATAAAAAGAATATCAAGATCATAAGATGCCAGGAACTCGAGTCAACATGAAGTTCCTTATGAGAAAATAAATATTCCAAAGATTTATGATCGAGGTAGAGAACAAATTTCTCATCCAAATATGATAATACCAAATTCCAAAAGTAAAAACAATAGCCGCGAGCACTAGATCATGAGTGGCATATCTAGTCTCGGTAAGCTATAATGATTTAGAAGCACAAGTGATAGCACGTTATCTCATGTAAGAGAACGGCATCCAAACCAATACGATAAGCATTGGTACAAAAGATAAAGTCTTGGTTCCCCCTCGGGAATCACAAGAACAAGAGTATCGAAAAGAAAGAATTTCTTTTAAATAACCTTCTTTCCTGAAAAGTCAAAACTTTCAAAATTACATTTATCATTATGTAATAATCTTTCTAGAAAAATTTACTATTTTCAAGTTAATATATTGTGTCTGATTGTCTCATCAAAAAGTTTAGGAAATTCCTATCGATAACGTTGATCAAGCGCGTCGACCAGAATTCTTAAAACACTAAATGGGCAATACAATCACAAAAATCGTATTCTATAGGATAAGTAAGTTTCTCAAAAACTTCTAAGAATATTCTTTGTTCGTTTTAAGAACAAAAATCCGGTCATACTTCTAAATAAATCTTATGAAAAAGATTTTGCAAAATTTTAAATTGCTATTTTCATCCAAAAATCAATAAATAAAAGAATGGTCTCTTCGAAATATTCATAGAATATTTGATATATAAAATGGATGAAATAAGCTGGACAAATTGAATGACAAAATAAGTCATTCATTAGAATCATAACGAGTGCGGAGTGCGCAAGTGGAATGCTAACTCACGCGACTCGTAGCCAAATGAAAATCGGTGGCAAGGTCAAACTGAAAAGACCTTAGCACAACACAAAAGATTACATAGGTGATAATCCTAAGACAAGCTCAAAAATACCGGAAAATTTCTCTAACTACATGAATGAGAGAAATAACACTTTCCTTATAAGTGGGCTTAAGGAATAAAATGATGCCATCAAGTTGGAATCAAAATCATAAAGGAAAAATAGAAATCTGCTTGACAGATTGAAAATGTCGAAGATGAATAGTCCACACGGCAAATAGGATATGGGCTTCACAACGATTAAGCCAATCCTTAAAAAAATCAATTCCGAAGCCTAAGTAAAAATATCGGCTCGGAAAGAAAAACCACATAAAATAGTTTCGACATCAATAGAAAGCAAATTGAGTGTCGCGGATCTACCATCCGGATTCGCAACTCTCAAAGAACTCATCAAGCCCAAAAAATATTTTTAAAGAAAAAGAATCACAAGTTCACTTGATATAAAATAGTGAGATGGAACCCATATCAAAAAGAACTCAAATAAGAAGATCACGAAATAAAGCAATGCCATCAAGGATTGGATGTAAAATACCTTGACTAAGAGAAGAGTTGTTAGGGGCTTGCAGCTTCCCTTCTCTCCTGCTTTGACGCTTGGGACACGAAGAGATTTAATGATCCGCACTTTTGCAATAGCGGCAAGAAATAGGCCTTGGACACCTATTTATATAGTGGCCCCTAGAGCCACAATTGTAGCATTCTCCGCGATTAAGGATGGGAGTATTTGCTATAGAAGTCTCTTGCTTCGCCCTCTTGTTAGGATTAGGACTTTCAAACCTAATAAAGGGATGCCTCTTCTTGTTGTTGTTGGAGTTCGGTTTGGCACTCCCAACCTCGACATCAATTTCTCTATCGGCCTCTTCAAGATGAAGAGCGATATCAATAAGCTGATCAAATGAAACCTCAACTTTCAGGAGTAATGACTTCTTAAGATTCTTATTCAAGCCATAGAAAAATCTCTGATTTTTCTTCAATGGGGTGTTGATGTATTCAACCTCGTATTTGGACAGAGATTCGAAAGATGCGACATAGTCTGTCACAGAAGATTCACCTTGAACAAGGTCTATGAAATGCCGGGCTAAAGTTACTTTCTCAGCCTCCGGCACAAATTTCAATTCGAATCTTTTCCGGAATTGCTCCCAAGTGAGATCTGCTTCAACGATTTCAGAAATTAAAAGCTCATACCAATCTAATGCTCTTTCTTGGAGCATGCTAGAAGCCACTTGGACTCGATGTAAATCAATAAGGTTATTGCGAGAAAAGATGCGATCGCATGATTTAAGCCAAGCTTGAATTTCTATAACACTCTCGGATCCCTTGAATGGCCTTCCACCCAAATCGGTGAAGTCTCTGCACAAGCGTGCAAAACCGGATCTAGGATGGGTAGGCTCTGGAATGGGTCCGGCTGCTTGAGCGTTCTTTGCTAGATCAAGAAGTTGCTGGGCAGACATAAATACTCCATCCTGGGGAGTAGCACTAGATTGACCGGTGCTGGGACGGCCTGGTCTAACCATTTCTCTTCTTTAAAAAAAGAAAGAAGGAGAAAAGTTATTCTCAAAATAAATATCAAGCAATCTTGATAGATAAAACAAGGAATCATAAAAGAAAATAGGATAAAACGGTACAAAGACCCGAATAAAATCCTAAAGCACGACTCCTAAGATGGACTTAGGATGATGATCCTTGTTATAATATTCCATATTGTTCCGAAGTTTGGCTTTGATACCAAGCTGTGACGCCCCACCTCTATACCCACGCTAGCCAAGGACACTACGGTGTAATGCCGTCAACTAGCACGGAGAATAAGGCTGTTGAGGAGCGACCATCTGTATAATTGCTTTGTGCGAGCATCGATATGTCAGATAGTATACCATGCATTTATTTTTCAAGAGGAAATCCGACATACCGACAAAAACTCAAAGCTACTACACAGTGGCTAAAATATCTTCGGAAACAAATATAGAAATAAACATAACGTAAATCAGTCACAGACAATTCATATCACAAAGGTGGAAATAGATATGAATATTACACATGAAAGTGTACATCAGAGTAGTGGTCAAACAAGATCCACGATATCAAAAAGAATAGATACAAGTGCTAGACAAAAGAATAAGTATACATCATAGAGTTTGCATCTCAAATGTATACAATAAAAACTACTAAACTAAAGTAGTCAGCCAAAAGTCAGAAGATGGTTCCAGATAGGAAGCCATGAGGAAGCACCTGTAATATCTCAGTCTGACCCGAGTATTATTTAATAAGAAAATAATAAACGGATCAGTCTAGCTATAAATATCAGATGAAATGATATAGAATAAGAGATATGACTAAACGTATAATAATCACAATGCCAAGCTGTGATAAATAAGTAATTGAAAATCAACAAGAGATTAATCAATATCACAATAATCAACTCAATGATCAAAAGGAATGTCATACTCCTAATTTCATTCACCAAGCCACAATAATTGATAAATCAAATAAATAGAAATCACGAAGATAGGTGAAGCATAAATTCCAGAATTCAACACACGAAATCCAGAAATCACAAGAAAAGGATGGCCAATCCCATAAAAATGAGCCGGAGCTCCTCCAGACAGGGTATAGTCCCCCATCGCGGACATTGAGCCGAAGCTCCTCCTGGTGAGTCAAAACTCCTCCTGACGGGGTATAGTCCCCCATTGTGGACATTGAGCCGAAGCTCCTCCTGGTGAGCCGAAGCTCCTCATGACAGGGTATAGTCCCCCATTGCGGACTTTGAGCCGAAGCTCCTCTTGGTGAGTCAAAACTCCTCCTGACAGAGTATAGTCCCCCATTGCGGACCTTGAGCCGAAGCTCTCCTGGTGAGTCAAAACTCCTCATGACAGGGTATAGTCCCCCATTGCGGACATTGAGCCGAAGCTCCTCCTGGTGAGTCAAAACTCCTCCTGACAGGGTATAGTCCCCCATTGTGGACATTGAGCCGAAGCTCCTCAAAAATGAAGTATCGTCCTCGACATGGACAAAGAGACATCGCACATTGCTAGTCTAAATCACAAAGATGATCGTCATGATCAACGAGAAGTGTCGATTACAGTAAGCTAGTAAATATATGAGCTTAGCTTCATGTCCCATAACCACTAGCTTAACTTAAATATTTACGAACAAATTGTAGATCTCCACTAGAAAATTGTCATAAGAGATTCAATCGAACAAGTCCAAGAATTAACCGACGAAGTAAACGCAAGCGTTTCATACCACTTGTTTTACTAAGTCGTTTAATTAGATTTCTCATACGAGTGAGATAAAGGTTTGTATATACTAATAGATTGGAAAACGGTTTAAGAAAAGATCTTTGTTATTGAAAATAGAGTTGAAATCGTTTGATGAAAGAGTTTTGATATTTACTACAAGTATAGAAAACCTTTATATTTTTAAAGTGACAAATCACAAAGAAGATTGTAATAACAATCAATTCAGTAAAATTCACATTCGAAGACGTGAATAAAATCCAAAGAAACCGATAAAGAATCCATCGAAATGGATATTCAAAAATCCCTAAAAAGGAGTCATCAAAGTCATAATAAATGATACAACAAATAGGATCATCACGAGTCGATTTAAATTGGAATTCTCAAGCGAAAAGGCAAGTAGGCAAAACACTGCTGATTCAGACGTCTGAAACAAGTGGTTCAGACGTCTGAATCTGGAAATATAAAAATTTCCAGAACACAATTCAGACGTCTGAACCAAGTGTTTCAGAAGTCTGAAATAGGCATATTTTAGCCTATTTTCTTTCTGTTTGAAATAGAACCAATTCAGACATCTGAAACCCTATATTCAGACGTCTGAATCGGGAATAGAAATCTTCCCAGACAATATTCAGACGTCTTAATATTACGTTTCAGACGTCTGAATCTGGGGTTCAGGGCATTCCCTGAACCTAGGCCTAAAATGGCAAAACGAATATCGGAAACGATCGAACAAGCAAATAGCGATGACTAAGGAATTACGTCGAACGACA
This sequence comes from Allium cepa, assembly GCA_030765085.1. Classification (NCBI taxonomy): domain Eukaryota; kingdom Viridiplantae; phylum Streptophyta; class Magnoliopsida; order Asparagales; family Amaryllidaceae; genus Allium; species Allium cepa. The sequence continues at coordinate 81,089,272 of CM060946.1, forward strand.
ACCCAGCCTAAACGGCTCTTCGATACGCCTCAAATATCAATGTCCAAATATCTATAATAGGATTTTCATAAATTAGACCAAAACACCAAAAATTGGAATTTACACAAAATCAATCCAAACCAAAATCAATTGCACATGAATAAGTGTTAGGAATTCATACCTAACAATCGAAGATAATTATAAACTAAGATGTGAGATCAAAATCTCACCTTTGAACCCAAATCAATGAAGGAGAAGCTTTTAGAACAAGCTAAGATCAATTCCTCTTCAATAACAACTCAAGAAGCTTCAATCTAAGCTTAAAAGAGAAACATTTCCTAAATTAGGTTTAGGAATTTTCTGAAATCAAAGAGAGAATGAGTTGGAGAAGAAGAAGGAGATGCTTACCAATGGGTTCACTTGAGTTTGGAGCAAGAAGATGGATTTGCTAATGGAAACTAGGGCTTAGGAATTTCTATTTCCCATTCTCTTCCACCATTGTTGCTAAAGCTTGAGTGTTTATGTAACGATCCATAATATTTTAATAGTTTTGAATGGTTTTATTTTCATATTTAATTCAATTTTGAGAAAATTTTAAATAATTGAATTTTGAAATAAAAATTTTATATTTAGAATACGTATATGAAGATACAGCAAATAGTGAATTTTCACTTAATTATATGGGAGTTTATTTTTTTTGTATAATTCTATTTCAATCTATATCGGTTAAATATTGCTGATAAAAAAAATTTATTTCTAAGCCTGAATATTTTACATAAGAAAATTCTAAATCATAGATCCTTCATTTTTATAATAATATCTGTTCCCCCTTTTTGCTCTCCAAACTATGGTAACAAATTTGCTTTAATTTTTCTGCTGAATCAATGTATCAAACGTTGATATTTCATTTATTAGTCCACTATCTACGTTATTTATGGACACAAATGTATTTCAATATCTCTTTATATACCATTCCTAAATATCCTCCTCCAGATCCGTGACCATCTGATTTCTTTTGCGTTTCAAATTTTAAACGCGCGTAAATCAATTGCCTTAATATTTGTCAGCTAAATAAATGGGTGACCGTTGCTAGTACATAAAAAATTTGTTTTATTTCTGCCTGAATTCTGGGCTAATTTTTCACCGTTCCTTTCGTTTCACTTTAATTGCTTTAATAAGTATGTCAATGGACAGACGTTACCATTCTCATCATTACACTTTATTTCATATGGTACGTTTCTTTGGTTTTTTTTCTCTGTTCATTTCTTTTATTTGCCTCTGTCTGCTCCTTTATCCCTTCCTTCCATTTCAAAATTCAAACGTGCTGTCCATTCTTGGCATAAATTATTTTCAGCTAAATCATAGTCGTTGCTTTTATATTTTTCCAAATTTTAGGGTCACAATTATTAATTGCTGACCTTTCCTTTCCTTTCCTTCAGTCCACTGATTCCTTCCTTTAAACCATTCAATTTGCGCGTTGATTTTATACCAATAGTCGTTACTTTTATTTATTTCTCTGAAATCATGCGTAACGTTCCTTTTCAATTTATTCTTCTGCCTCTCTTTATATTTTTCCATTTTGCTTTGGGAATACAAATTCGCACACTCCTCTCCTTCTTTAATTGATCTGTAGCCGTTTCTTATTCATTCTTCCTTCAGTTTCAAATTTGAAAGTGCTACCCAAGGTAAACAATTAATTGCTAAATAATTCTCCCGAAATCAGGGGACTTCACAGTATCAATTACTTTTATTTACATGTCCATTCAAATTTTCTATCGGTTAAGACCAAATAGTAGCTCACCTTTTTATTCCCTGAATTCAGGGTTTGACTATTGATTGGTACCTATCTTTTTATATTTCCTTTAATTTATTGTTTCAATATTTTTTTCCTAAATCTATGCTTCTAGACGTTGATATGCCATTTCTATATTTTGGGTGATAACTTTTTTGAACGTTTGATAATAATAATAAATCTGCATATTATAATCGGATATCAATTGAGATCTAGGAAAGAAATAAATATAAAACGTATAACCTGACAAATAATATAAATTGCTTTAATTACACCGTTGATTTTGAAACGTATAAAATTCTATACGTTCTTTACGCATCCATTCATTTCTTTTATTTCTTCCTTTACGTTTCCTCTCTTTACTGATATATACTTACTTCTTTTATCTCTCCTATCTTCTACAAAAGGCAACCCACTTCTTTGTGAAATTAAAAAAAAAAAAAATTCCTTCATCCCTCAACCCATCAAAATCACCTCACCTCAGTTCCCGCATGCTGCTCTTCCAGCCAACGTTCCATCCTTGCCGTGAAGTTGTTCTTATCCCCTCTTTCACCTCTGTATTTTTGAATGGAAGATATCATGTGGTAAGTATATAAAGTGATAACTGCATATATATTTTTACCTTGCCTACCCTTCCTCTTTCGCCTATAAAAATCGGCATGAATAATTTAGGCACATGCCCTATTAATTAGTTATATATATCAAGCTTTGTATCCGTTGTTTTATACTTCTCAAATTTCGCATTCGGTTCTAAAGGTTTAATATATTCTGTTAGCATACATAAGTAAATAAGTTTGTAAATTGTTATGTATACATATAGTAAGTTATAAATTTGGTACAGTTTTTTTTAAAGGTAGATTTGATTGATGATACGTGTCATAGTTTTTATATAAATTTATATTAGTCCGTAGTTTGTTTTTAAATATGTTGTAATAACATTGATTTTTAAAGTGAGTATATTTATAGATTTATTTGAAATGTGTTTAAAAAAAAAACACAACACAGTACATTTATATGTAAGGTTTATAAAAGTTATAAGCTAGGTACATTCATATATTAGTTTAAAGATGTTAGTTAGTATACACATAAGCTGCCGTATATAATTTATAATTTACGCGTATATAAGTTTGGTTTGTATATAAGTTAAGGGATCTGTAGTTATTAAATAAAGTTATCAGTTTTATATTATAGGATATTTGTAACAGGTCAGTCTATATACTTTAAGTTGTGTAAGTGTGTCAGTTTTAATACCTGAGTTTACACGCGTACTATATTAAGTTATAATCGACAGTTTCTTTATGTATAAGTCTGGTTAAAGTATAAGCATAAATATATTTAACATAGAATCTACTTGTTATACGTTTATTTGTATAGCTGCATCATGGGTTTAAAAATTTAAACCGATGATTTTTTTTTTTATATTTATTTTTCTTAAAGTAACATATTGATTTTTAAGAAGAGAGAATAATATATATATTACATCAATATGGGTTTAAAAATTTGAATATGATTTGTATATAAACATACATGAACTTTATACGGTGTATCTATTCAATTATACCATCTATCCTTATCAATTCAGTTCTGATTTGACTTCGTCAACTCCTATTTATCAGCTTGTCCGACAAACCCATGTCCTTCGTGCTTTGCTTCGTAATTCATGCTTGGATTTCGTAACTCAACTTCGTTGTCTATATCCTCTAACCTCGAAAGGTGAGCAATCACTCACGATTTACATTCTTTTATTTACTAAATTTGATTTCAATTGGGACGACAATTGAAATATGAGGCTGTAGTTATTTAAATTGTTATATATGCTATTATCTGTAAGTATTCACTTATGGGATATGACACCATATCCTATTGTTTATATATTTATTTTGATGATATATGCCTGTTGTTATTATATTTACATATCTGTTATCACTCTGCAAGTTCCCTGTTAGTATAGAAATCACTATGGGTTGAAATGATACATACCCGAACAGACTTTAGAATAGGAGAAAATCGTTATGGGTTGAAATGATAAACCCAAGCGATTTTCATTTAATTGAATTGGGATTACGAGTTGAAATGCTATCCACCCGTATACATTTAGTGTACGGATTGAAATGATAAATATCCGTAACACTTGACCATATGATAAGAAATATATACAGACATCGTTGGTCCATATATATAAATATTTTGAAATTTAATTCATTGTTTTGGAAAGAAATATATGGTCTTATTAAATGTTAATCCTTAAATTTTTTTATATATAAAGGGTAATGATATATAGATTTAATAATATTTAATTTAGTCCAAATTTGATTTAATACATAAATTATGCTAAATATTTATGTAAATTTTATTCCAAAAGTATTCTGCAATCTACTAAGATTGGGAGATAAATGTGGGTTTATCTAAATTGTATTTAAATAAGGATTTATTCAATTAAATCAATTTGAAATTTTTGAATGAGAAATTTAAGGGTATGATTTTGTAACTGGATTTTATTTAAGCGATTTAATGAATATTTCACGTTTAAATAAATTAAAGAAAATATTGAGTAAAATGTAATTTAAGGTTACTTAAATGATATTGTATCTAATGAGGGATTATTTAAGACTAGATAATAATGAGGTTAAATCGAGATCTATATGGAACTATTAAATTGAAAATTTAATTAAATATTAAAGCTTTGAACTATATTGGGATTTAAATGGTTTATTTTGAGATTCGGATATGTATTTGAAATCAGTATAGTTGAATTTAGTATTTAGAAACTAAATTGATTAAAAAGTTAGTTGAAACGTTGAATACTTAAAGTTTTGAAATATATTGAACATAAAGGGTATTTTGTGATTTCAAATCCGAATTTGAGATCGATAAAATTGAAGTGGTTATTTTAGAAATTGAGTTGAATTTAAATTAATAAATTGAGATTGAAACAGATTTAAATGGGGTGGTCAGGTTGATGTTAAACGATTTGTCAAGTTGAGGGAATTGAAATTTCTTTACTGTACAAATTATTTAATATATAAAAATACTATTTGGGAAGTATAGAGATATTTGAAGTGAAAATGATATTTTGTTTTGAAGTATAAATTAAGTTGAAAAGACTACGGTGTTATAGTGTATATTTCTATCCTTTAGATAGTTCCATGGACCCTTAGAGGATGGTTATCCCAAATATCCTCTAAGTTAATTATATTTCAGTTGATATTTCACTTGAGTTAGATTTATAGATATAAGAATGTTAATCCTGACTCGAGTGTTTTGTGTTTTGCTTTACGCTCGGGTCAGACTGAGAGATACAGCATTTGAGACTCATCTTCGAAGTTGGAGCTTTGCTTGAAGATCCAGCTATCTATCCCTTTAGTCATCCAGTTGATTAGTTCAGAGAAGTCATCTGTTACATTGGAGACTTCATGGCATTTGAACTATTCGGTTGTATTTTATTTCTAACGCTGAGGTATATAGTAGCTTCATGAACTACTATTCTTTATCTATTCCGCTGCATTGTATTACTCTGTGTAAGTGATCTATGATTGATTTATTTACTGTATATTATAAGTTTTGCCAAATTTTATTAACAATTCGGTATTTTGAATTATTCAAGTCGGACATGTATGGTTTTATTGTCGATTTGAATGGTCTAAAATAGCGGGTCGTTACAGTTGGTATCAGAGCTTTGGCTCTAGGCAAAACTTAGCATATACGGTAAATTTGTTTACAGAATCACTTTCGCTCGAGTTGAATCTCTTCCTTTTGACTCGATTTCCTTTGAATTTTGGAATGTCCCTCGGTTCCGAAATTCATTCTGTCTCTCCCTATTTATATTCGTTTGATCCTGGAGTATCCCACAACTCCACTGAATGTTTTGTAAAGGGGGTGAAAACTCCTTTACAATTCGCATTGATTCACCGAAGATTTTTGTATCCTCGGTTTACAATGCTGCTATATCTTGGTATGCCGAATTCTATCTCTGGCAATCGAATGTCGATTTGCTTTAGAATTCCGCATCAATTATATTCCTGAAGTCACGGTTGACCCGGTTAAGGTCGCCTGTGATTTATAGATGTATATCCATCTTCTATTTTGTAATTAAATTATCTCATCTTCGATCGAGTCTATCTTCGAATCAGGATTCTATTGATTGGAGTTCCGCTAATTTAAATCTCTATTTTTGTTTGAAACCCATTCTTTGAAAATCGGGCATGTTGGTATTTTTAAAATTGTTTATATGTCGAAATTATTATTTTGATAACTATGATTTTATTCTATATATAAAAGTGAAATTGTTTTCGATAAGGATTATATACCTATATATAATAATAATAAAAAATAAAATAAGAAATGTTATTCTATATAAAAAGGTTTGAAAGGATTTGAAATTTTGAAAAATTATAAGAAAGTGATTTATATAAAAATGATTTATAACTGTAGTGTTAAATTTGAAATTCGAGAATTAAATTCCGGTATTTTGAAATTGGTTTTAAGATTTTGGAAAATATATAAAAATAATACGATTTAAAAGTATTTTTCCGAATCAGAAAGGTTTCAAATGAGTTCAAATGAATTCCAATAATTTTGAAGAAATTTCGAAGAAGTTTTCAAGAAAATAGAAGTCCAGAACTCACTTATGTCGCTGGAAAATAATTTCGGTGATGAGTGCACGCATCATCGACATTGATTTTCGAGTTTCAGAGTGGGGGAGAGGCCACTTTAATAGCTCGCTATGCGAGTGAATTTGTAAAACCGTTATGATTTCAAATTCCGAAGTATAATTTGATATTTTCAAAAGATATATATATATATATATATATATATATATATATATATATTCGAAACAATTTGAAGTGAGACCGGTGTTCAGTCCTCGAGTTTCAGATTTAATAATTGATTTATTGTTGATTTTCAACTCTTGAATTTAAAATTTGATTTTCCTAACTATTTTGAATGTTCGAACACTTCCAAATCGAGATTAAAATTTTAAAACGAAGAAATTTCGAAGAGTATAAAATGTTTGATAAAGAATATAAATTTAGTTTGAAATGTTTTGAAAAAATATATATATAGTTTTGAATAATAGTTTTCAGAAAGGTAAATTGAATATTTCAACTAAAAATAGATAGTTTAAAAGTTTTAAAGGGATAATTATAAATTTGGAAACCATTTTGAGTATAATTGATTTTGGGAAAATATGTGGTTTTGAAATTAAATTGGAATTAAAAACCAATACTTATATGGTGATTTTGTAAATGAATTTGTTTGACTTGAATTATTTTAATTTAGAAACTGGGATAATTTTCTAAACCTATTATTTTGGGAACTTTGAAATTTAGATACTTAATTTGAAAGAAAATTTGGTGAAATCATATATGAGTTGGAAACTGAATGGATATTGAATGATTTGAAATTGAGAACTTATATTATTAAGCACTTGATTTGGGAGTGGTCGAACCTATATAAAATGGATTGTATAAGTATGAAGTTGATTTGAAATCTATTGATTTGAAAGGTACTCAATTTGGAAAGAGATTTTATATAATCGAAGTCTATATAAGTATGATTTGATCTACTATTGATTTGGAAAGTATTCGATTTGGGAAAAAGGGAATCATATATATAATGGACTTTATATAAGTATGATATTTGAAAGTGATTTGAAAAGGTACTATATGATATATATTTTCGAAGTAAAGATATGGAAAGTGCCTTCTGCTTGATATCCGCTTTGTGGCCACATCGTGGATTCATTCTATCGATATTATTCTCTCTGATTTTCGGTTTTCCGGATGTAATACTCGAGTTTTTCCCACCGTGGCGTAACCCATGGTTTTTTTTTTCTCTCGCGAATGCATAGCGCAATTGCCTGGCTGAGTCTTTCCTAGGGGTACGGATTGTTTCCTGGGGGATCCAGGCGTAACCATTGTGTATCCTGCAATCTGTGTAGGTCGCGAATAGTAGCGCAAGTGCCTGGCTGAGTCTTGCCTGGGGGTACGGATTGTTTCCTGGGGGATCCAGGCGTAACCATTGTGTATCCTGCACTCTACTAGTCATCATGGCGTAACTCGCAGGGCTGAGAAAGCTTACGGATATGGATTGTTTCCTGGGGGACCCAGGCGTAACCATTGTGTATCTGCGAACCATGATCGGACAAAGGTTTTGGTTTGGTTGTTTTGTTTGGATTGTACTTTCCATATCTGTTTTTAAAGGTTTTCAAGTATTTTCACTGGGTGTTGAAACAAGTCTACTAAGTACTTGAAGAATTCTAGCTTTGCGCCTGATCAACACATGGCCAGAGTCTGCAAGAACGAGGATAAACTTGTTAAAGCATTGAGTTATAAAAGTATTTTCGAAAGAAAAATTGGTTTCGATATAAAAATATTTTATTTATAAAGGTATTTTATTATAAAAGTATTTTTCCCAACAAAGAAATTTTGAATAAATATTTGAAATTTAAATTCTTATGGTTTGAAATAAATTATTCGTGCCCGATTCTATTCTTTTGAATCTACCTCATCTGCTCAGCTTCATTTTTCATCTATATTCCGTTTTCGGAATCTACCTTCCTTTCCTTTTTGAATAAATCTTTTAAATATTGCTTATTTGTATACTGCATTGTTTTATATAAAATTTTAGTGGTATAAATATCTTTGAAGTTATTAATTAAATAAAACATATTTAAAGAAAATGATTATTAATTTATTGATAATATTTGAAAAGTATCTTGAGATAAATTTATAAATTTATGAATTATGGATTTAATGTTTTCAATAGCTTCTTTGTAAATATAACTAATGATGCAAATAATTGTTTTCAAATAGCTTTCACATATGTATAAAGATGTTAGTTAAACATATTAAATTCCAATGAGTTTTGAAAATTTTGAAGTATTAAAGATAACTGAATTGCAAATGAATATTTCAAGTAAAATTTATATAGTTTAAAATTTTAAATTACCCTTGACTTTCAATCTACCTTTATTTCTGGTTGTTCTATTCTCCTACCTCCTTCCTTTTCGGGGACGAAAAGTTTTGAGTGGGGGAGAGTGTAACGATCCATAATATTTTAATAGTTTTGAATGGTTTTATTTTCATATTTAATTCAATTTTGAGAAAATTTTAAATAATTGAATTTTGAAATAAAAATTTTATATTTAGAATACGTATATGAAGATACAGCAAATAGTGAATTTTCACTTAATTATATGGGAGTTTATTTTTTTTGTATAATTCTATTTCAATCTATATCGGTTAAATATTGCTGATAAAAAAAATTTATTTCTAAGCCTGAATATTTTACATAAGAAAATTCTAAATCATAGATCCTTCATTTTTATAATAATATCTGTTCCCCCTTTTTGCTCTCCAAACTATGGTAACAAATTTGCTTTAATTTTTCTGCTGAATCAATGTATCAAACGTTGATATTTCATTTATTAGTCCACTATCTACGTTATTTATGGACACAAATGTATTTCAATATCTCTTCATATACCATTCCTAAATATCCTCCTCCAGATCCGTGACCATCTGATTTCTTTTGCGTTTCAAATTTTAAACGCGCATAAATCAATTGCCTTAATATTTGTCAGCTAAATAAATGGGTGACCGTTGCTAGTACATAAAAAATTTGTTTTATTTCTGCCTGAATTCTGGGCTAATTTTTCACCATTCCTTTCGTTTCACTTTAATTGCTTTAATAAGTATGTCAATGGACAGACGTTACCATTCTCATCATTACACTTTATTTCATATGGTACGTTTCTTTGGTTTTTTTTCTCTGTTCATTTCTTTTATTTGCCTCTGTCTGCTCCTTTATCCCTTCCTTCCATTTCAAAATTCAAACGTGCTGTCCATTCTTGGCATAAATTATTTTCAGCTAAATCATAGTCGTTGCTTTTATATTTTTCCAAATTTTAGGGTCACAATTATTAATTGCTGACCTTTCCTTTCCTTTCCTTCAGTCCACTGATTCCTTCCTTTAAACCATTCAATTTGCGCGTTGATTTTATACCAATAGTCGTTACTTTTATTTATTTCTCTGAAATCATGCGTAACGTTCCTTTTCAATTTATTCTTCTGCCTCTCTTTATATTTTTCCATTTTGCTTTGGGAATACAAATTCGCACACTCCTCTCCTTCTTTAATTGATCTGTAGCCGTTTCTTATTCATTCTTCCTTCAGTTTCAAATTTGAAAGTGCTACCCAAGGTAAACAATTAATTGCTAAATAATTCTCCCGAAATCAGGGGACTTCACAGTATCAATTACTTTTATTTACATGTCCATTCAAATTTTCTATCGGTTAAGACCAAATAGTAGCTCACCTTTTTATTCCCTGAATTCAGGGTTTGACTATTGATTGGTACCTATCTTTTTATATTTCCTTTAATTTATTGTTTCAATATTTTTTTCCTAAATCTATGCTTCTAGACGTTGATATGCCATTTCTATATTTTGGGTGATAACTTTTTTGAACGTTTGATAATAATAATAAATCTGCATATTATAATCGGATATCAATTGAGATCTAGGAAAGAAATAAATATAAAACGTATAACCTGACAAATAATATAAATTGCTTTAATTACACCGTTGATTTTGAAACGTATAAAATTCTATACGTTCTTTACGCATCCATTCATTTCTTTTATTTCTTCCTTTACGTTTCCTCTCTTTACTGATATATACTTACTTCTTTTATCTCTCCTATCTTCTACAAAAGGCAACCCACTTCTTTGTGAAATTAAAAAAAAAAAAAATTCCTTCATCCCTCAACCCATCAAAATCACCTCACCTCAGTTCCCGCATGCTGCTCTTCCAGCCAACGTTCCATCCTTGCCGTGAAGTTGTTCTTATCCCCTCTTTCACCTCTGTATTTTTGAATGGAAGATATCATGTGGTAAGTATATAAAGTGATAACTGCATATATATTTTTACCTTGCCTACCCTTCCTCTTTCGCCTATAAAAATCGGCATGAATAATTTAGGCACATGCCCTATTAATTAGTTATATATATCAAGCTTTGTATCCGTTGTTTTATACTTCTCAAATTTCGCATTCGGTTCTAAAGGTTTAATATATTCTGTTAGCATACATAAGTAAATAAGTTTGTAAATTGTTATGTATACATATAGTAAGTTATAAATTTGGTACAGTTTTTTTTAAAGGTAGATTTGATTGATGATACGTGTCATAGTTTTTATATAAATTTATATTAGTCCGTAGTTTGTTTTTAAATATGTTGTAATAACATTGATTTTTAAAGTGAGTATATTTATAGATTTATTTGAAATGTGTTTAAAAAAAAAAAACACAACGCAGTACATTTATATGTAAGGTTTATAAAAGTTATAAGCTAGGTACATTCATATATTAGTTTAAAGATGTTAGTTAGTATACACATAAGCTGCCGTATATAATTTATAATTTACGCGTATATAAGTTTGGTTTGTATATAAGTTAAGGGATCTGTAGCTATTAAATAAAGTTATCAGTTTTATATTATAGGATATTTGTAACAGGTCAGTCTATATACTTTAAGTTGTGTAAGTGTGTCAGTTTTAATACCTGAGTTTACACGCGTACTATATTAAGTTATAATCGACAGTTTCTTTATGTATAAGTCTGGTTAAAGTATAAGCATAAATATATTTAACATAGAATCTACTTGTTATACGTTTATTTGTATAGCTGCATCATGGGTTTAAAAATTTAAACCGATGATTTTATTTTGTATATTTATTTTTCTTAAAGTAACATATTGATTTTTAAGAAGAGAGAATAATATATATATTACATCAATATGGGTTTAAAAATTTGAATATGATTTGTATATAAACATACATGAACTTTATACGGTGTATCTATTCAATTATACCATCTATCCTTATCAATTCAGTTCTGATTTGACTTCGTCAACTCCTATTTATCAGCTTGTCCGACAAACCCATGTCCTTCGTGCTTTGCTTCGTAATTCATGCTTGGATTTCGTAACTCAACTTCGTTGTCTATATCCTCTAACCTCGAAAGGTGAGCAATCACTCACGATTTACATTCTTTTATTTACTAAATTTGATTTCAATTGGGACGACAATTGAAATATGAGGCTGTAGTTATTTAAATTGTTATATATGCTATTATCTGTAAGTATTCACTTATGGGATATGACACCATATCCTATTGTTTATATATTTATTTTGATGATATATGCCTGTTGTTATTATATTTACATATCTGTTATCACTCTGCAAGTTCCCTGTTAGTATAGAAATCACTATGGGTTGAAATGATACATACCCGAACAGACTTTAGAATAGGAGAAAATCGTTATGGGTTGAAATGATAAACCCAAGCGATTTTCATTTAATTGAATTGGGATTACGAGTTGAAATGCTATCCACCCGTATACATTTAGTGTACGGATTGAAATGATAAATATCCGTAACACTTGACCATATGATAAGAAATATATACAGACATCGTTGGTCCATATATATAAATATTTTGAAATTTAATTCATTGTTTTGGAAAGAAATATATGGTCTTATTAAATGTTAATCCTTAAATTTTTTTATATATAAAGGGTAATGATATATAGATTTAATAATATTTAATTTAGTCCAAATTTGATTTAATACATAAATTATGCTAAATATTTATGTAAATTTTATTCCAAAAGTATTCTGCAATCTACTAAGATTGGGAGATAAATGTGGGTTTATCTAAATGGTATTTAAATAAGGATTTATTCAATTAAATCAATTTGAAATTTTTGAATGAGAAATTTAAGGGTATGATTTTGTAACTGGATTTTATTTAAGCGATTTAATGAATATTTCACGTTTAAATAAATTAAAGAAAATATTGAGTAAAATGTAATTTAAGGTTACTTAAATGATATTGTATCTAATGAGGGATTATTTAAGACTAGATAATAATGAGGTTAAATCGAGATCTATATGGAACTATTAAATTGAAAATTTAATTAAATATTAAAGCTTTGAACTATATTGGGATTTAAATGGTTTATTTTGAGATTCGGATATGTATTTGAAATCAGTATAGTTGAATTTAGTATTTAGAAACTAAATTGATTAAAAAGTTAGTTGAAACGTTGAATACTTAAAGTTTTGAAATATATTGAACATAAAGGGTATTTTGTGATTTCAAATCCGAATTTGAGATCGATAAAATTGAAGTGGTTATTTTAGAAATTGAGTTGAATTTAAATTAATAAATTGAGATTGAAATAGATTTAAATGGGGTGGTCAGGTTGATGTTAAACGATTTGTCAAGTTGAGGGAATTGAAATTTCTTTACTGTACAAATTATTTAATATATAAAAATACTATTTGGGAAGTATAGAGATATTTGAAGTGAAAATGATATTTTGTTTTGAAGTATAAATTAAGTTGAAAAGACTACGGTGTTATAGTGTATATTTCTATCCTTTAGATAGTTCCATGGACCCTTAGAGGATGGTTATCCCAAATATCCTCTAAGTTAATTATATTTCAGTTGATATTTCACTTGAGTTAGATTTATAGATATAAGAATGTTAATCCTGACTCGAGTGTTTTGTGTTTTGCTTTACGCTCGGGTCAGACTGAGAGATACAGCATTTGAGACTCATCTTCGAAGTTGGAGCTTTGCTTGAAGATCCAGCTATCTATCCCTTCAGTCATCCAGTTGATTAGTTCAGAGAAGTCATCTGTTACATTGGAGACTTCATGGCATTTGAACTATTCGGTTGTATTTTATTTCTAACGCTGAGGTATATAGTAGCTTCATGAACTACTATTCTTTATCTATTCCGCTGCATTGTATTACTCTGTGTAAGTGATCTATGATTGATTTATTTACTGTATATTATAAGTTTTGCCAAATTTTATTAACAATTCGGTATTTTGAATTATTCAAGTCGGACATGTATGGTTTTATTGTCGATTTGAATGGTCTAAAATAGCGAGTCGTTACAGTTTAAGCAAAGAGGAGAAGTTATGAAGAGAAGGGGGTTGGGCTGAGCTAATAAGGGTGCAGTCCAAACCAAAGTCATAAGCGGGAAAAAGTAGCAAAAATCAACTTTCTCCAAACATATCGAAGCTTATACTCAAAAAGATCGCAAACGGCATTTTGAACACAATGGGGGTGGTCTCGAGTCCCAATTCGACTGTTTGCAAAAAGTAGCTTTTCGGACCAAAATCCGACGAACGATAAAATATTTAAATAAAATATTTAAATATACAATCGACTAATATGCGGGTTGTTACACTATAGGGCTGGGTTGTCGCTTGACATAAATCCCTAACCATCATCGCTCGCCCAATCGCCTCCGAGACAATTTGGCTATCATTGGCCTAGCCTAAATCTAGCCCTGACCTTCAGCTCAGATGTCTGGTGATAAGCTCAGACGTCTTTAGCTATGGAATAAAAATTCCAATCTTTCAAGTCAGACGTCTGAGTTTGCTCCCCAGATGTCTGGGCGATCTGGAAGAAAATTCCAGACCTTCAGCTCAGACGTCTGGGGAAACCACCAGACGTCTGATACTGTTAAATTCAGGGAAATTGCCTATTTCTACGTGGCTTTCCATTTATCGATTTTAAGTTGATCCGATTGGTTGTCGTCATTTATTATCGACTTTAATGATTTGTTTCTGGATTTTTGGAAATATCCATTTGATGGATTTGATATCGATTTCTATGGTTTTGATTCACGTCACCGAATGTGAATTTATGGTGATTGATTGTTTCTACAATCATTTCTGTGATTTGTCACTTTAAGGTTTCTATACTAGTAGTAAATATTCAAACTCTTTCACAAAAATGTTTTCAACGTTATTTTAAATACAAAGCTCATTTTTAAAACCGTTTTTTAATCTATTAGTATATACAAACATTTACCTCATTCGTATGAGAAATCTAATTCAACGACTTAGCAAAACAAGTGGTATGAAACACTTGTATTTACTTTGTTAGTTAAGTCCTGGACTTGTTCGATTGAACTCTTGTGACAATTTTCGAGTGGAAATCTACGATTTGTTCGTAAATATTTAAGTTAAGCCAGTGGTTATGGGACATGAAGATAAACTCATTTATTTTCTAGCTTAGTGTAATTCACACTTTTTATCGATCAATGTGATCATTTTATGGTTTAGACTAGCGATACGCGGTGTCTCTTTGTCCACGTGGGGGACCGTACCTCGTTTTATTGAGCTTCGTGTCATTTCTTTTATAGGCTAGCGACCTATGGGTTCTTTGGAGTTTCGACTCATTTTTATGAGCTAGCGACCAATGTTCTTTTATGGAGTTCAGTTCATCGGGTGTACCATTGTACTACGTCGTTGTTCCGAATGATTGGAGTTCGGGTCATCAGGCGTACCGTTGTACTACATCTTTGTTTCGGCTTATCAGGTTCATCGGGTGTACCGTTGTACTACGTCGTTGTTCTGACTTATTTGAGTTTCAAGTTCTTCGAGCGTACCGTTGTACTATGTCATTGCACCGGCTTTATAGGATAGCGTCCCATTTGTGATACACGTGTTGGTGAGTTTTCATGCTCCCGTTTTGATAGGCCTCCCCTTTGGTGATTTCTGGATTTCTAATTGATGATTTCTAGAATTTGCGTTTCACCAATTTTTTGTGATTTATATTGATAAGCTTTATCAATATTTGTGGTTTGGTGAATAAAAAAAGAATATGACGTTCTTTTTGGTGTTTGAGAGAATTTGAGATGTTGTATGATTTTTGTTGTTATCTAATGTATACTTGTCACGGTATGGCATTATTGTTATCATACATTTTCATCATATCTCTTATCCTACATCATTTTATATGATATTTATAGCTAGACTGATCCGTTTATTATTTTTTTTAAATAATACTTGGGTCAGCCCGAGGTATTTCAGGTGCTTCTGCTTGACTTCTTATCAGGGTCCGTCATTTGATTTTTGGCTAACTACTTAGCTTAGCAGTTTTTATTTTATACATTCGAGATAGAGACTCCTGGATGTATACATATTCTTTTGTCTAACACTTGTACCTATTCTTTTGTGATGTAGTGGAGCTTATATGACCACTTCTTTGATGTACATTTCTATGTGTTATATCCATATCTGTTTCCGCCTTAGTGATATGAATATCTGTGACTGATTTATGTTATGCTTATTTTATATTTGTTTCCAAAGATCACATAGCCATTGTGTAGTAGTTTTGAGTTTGCAATTGATGTGTCAGTTTCCTCTTGAAACGAAACGCATGTAATACTATCTCATATATCAGTATTCGCACAAAGCAATTACACAGATGGTTACTCCTCAACAGACTTATTCTTTGTGCTAGTTGACGGCATTACTCCGTAGTGTCCTTGGCTAGCGCGAGTATAGAGGTGGGGTGTCACACCTTTCTTGAGTGGCTTTTCACTTCAAGTATTTCGATGTGTAACATATGGTCGTAACATGGTCGTGTGCTTGATCAAACTATGCTTGACCACAGTCGAAAAACAATCTATCTACTTAAGATCAATGGTACCCATATGCTTGAACATAATTAAAATACAGCCTAGTTACTTAACATCGACAGAACCCTTAAGTCTGAAGACTGTTACATGTCATTACCATGATATCTTCTATTTTGACTTAGCTATAATAACATATAGAAGGCTCTCGTCTAGTTGTTCTATGATTGTTCCAAACAAGCACAAGTACATAACCCTTTTGTGCCTCTAATAGTCATAGAAATTCACCATTTTTTAAACGAGGAGCTTTATGTACACAGTTCATTATATTGTCCAAATGGAATAGTAAATGTCATTTTATATCGATCCTTTTCGACGATCTAAATTTTCCAAATTGCAAATTCTTTATCAAAATTTGACATTATTTTAGCTGAATATAGCCTTCAAAAAGATCTTTCTTATTTGGGATTGGATATCTAATCCATCTTAAAGTCTTTTTTAAATGCTTATAATTAATTACTAGTCTTGGAACTGCTCTTTCTAATTCTGCAACATTTTCAAAATAAAATGTTGAGCAGCTGCATAGACTTTTAGAAGGTCTAATAAGACCTTTTTGTAATAACTCATTTATTCCTTTTACATATTTCCAAATACCTTGGACTCATAGCAATTGGTCTAGTGGTTGGAATTTGACTTTTATTAAAATATGGTTCGTAATGTAATTCAACTATATGTTTTTTCCTTTTCCAAAAGGCATTAGGAGTATCAGCACAGATTAATTTTTCTATGTTATTTTGTAAATCATTTATTCTTTTTGGTAGTTGAGGTGAAGATAATTTTTCTTCTATCCTTTTATAATTTATCTCCTATGATAAGGAATTTAAAAAAATTCTTTTCGTTTTATTTTCTTTTGAATAGTATCAATTTCGTGACATTTTGGTTGTGTGATAAATTGGATGTCACTTGCTGATTATTAATCATACTAGTAATTCCTTCTTTTGGTATTTTGGTTATTGTTATAAGAAAAGGATTGGCCGATGTTACATCATGTGATAAAAAATTTACCATTATGAATGGCATTTCTAGGCAAGTGCCTTTATTACAGATGGCTGTATTATGTAATTTATATTTTACTAATAATTTTCTACTATCTGCAGCATTAAGTATTTCGGTTGTTTTAGAAAAATATCTTAATGGTACTATACCTTCATTGATGCAATTTATATATGCACCAGAATCTATCACTGCGATAGTAGTAAAATAATAATTTTTATGCACGATAATAGAAGTTCTCAAGTGTCATTTATGTGTAATTACATGATCTAACATGTTTGTAAATGTTAAAGAATTTAATTCTTCTTTTTCTAAAATATTATCATTTTCATTTTTACTGTCATTGTTTTTAAATTTGCTTCTAGTAACAGTATTCTTGGTTTTAATTCTTGCATTTCGTGTTTAAGTATCTTAAATTCATGTTCTAATTCTGATATTGATGCTTTTGAACTACTAGTATTTACATTGAGTTTCTTACTCTATTTAAAATATCCTTTAAATTGTAATTTTCTAATTCTTTTAACTCAATCCTTTTTCATCATTTTTATTCTTATAAGATTCTAAGTATTTTTTTATCATAACTTTATTTTCTTTTGGGCTAGAAATTTTATCTGTAATGTTTAGTATTAAATTTTCTTCTTTAGTTAAAACAAATAATTCATTAGCTTTACATAAAGCTTTATAATAATCAAAGTTTCCTTCGTAGTCGTTATCAGAGTAATCACTCGGTTCCTTTTTCTTTAGTTTTCGAATCAATTTCTGATTCTGTTTCCATTTTTGTTATTATAGATAATTTTAAATTTTCCTTTTCTAAAATAGAACTTTCTAAAAATAATTTTTTAAGAGAGTTTTTTAATTCTTTATCAACATGAAGACTATTTATTTTCTTTTTCATTTTACATCTATTTGCATAATGTCCTGGTGTTTAGCATTTCCAATAAATTGGAATTTTGTTTTGATCTTTTTTACTTTGCTCCTTTCTTTTATTTCTGTAGGACTTATATGGTTTTTCTCTTGGTGGTTTACTACATTCGCACTTCTTACGAAAAATTTTATTCTTACCATTTCTTGGAAATTTTTAAATTCTTTTGCTTTCATTTTCAGGTTTAAGAGGTAGTAACCTCATTTGATCACAGAAATCGCCTAGATTCTTTTTTCTTAAGTCCTTTCCTTTTGTATTCGTTTATGTAACTTTATTTCATTACATAATTGAATTCCTTCCGGTACGATTTCTGATGCTAATTCACCGTAGGTGTAACTATCGTAAGGAATTATTCCTTGGTTTTTCTATTTTATTCAGTTTTTAACCCTTTAGCAAAGAAAGGGAGCAGTCCTGATAATAATTTTTCCTTCCAAAATTGATGATTGCTATCATTTCTAGAAAATATTTTAGAAAAATATACATTTTATACCATCTAAATTGAGATAATTGACATTTCAAATTCATTAATTGCTCCTACAATCTATCTATCTAAAGCAAAGATGCTCCAATAAAATGTTTTGCATTGGTATATATAGGTGTATTGACACAATCCATTACTTGAACATTATTTTCTACTTTAATTACACTAAATATATGCATTTTAGCTTCATTAGTTAGATAAAAGTCCCACCAACCTTTTAGTTTGCCTGTGAAACCATGAACTATAACTTTAGCTATTTTATCATCTGTATTCCTTTTGTGTTGACATGCAGTAGCATACATGATTATATATTGTAACTTTATCTGTATTTGGTATTCGGTATGACCATCGATGTTCCATTCTGTAATAGATGAGACATCGAACGATGTTGCTGCATAATATGTTTATCCTTCAAATAAGAGATCAATAGGCAAAGGCCCTGTATAGTATGGTCTACTATAAGAGCTTGATGCATTATTGTGTTTAATCCTAATAATTTCGATAGTATTTTCTTGATTTTGTTCTGTATTTAAGAATATTTCTTGTAATTGGTTAATTTCATTACCTAATTCACAATCATAATTTTCTTCAGGAATATTATTTTTAGATTACCCTATGCTTGATCATAATCAAAATACAGCCTAGCTACTTAAGATCGAAAGTACCCTCAAGTCTGAAGCCTATTACATGTCATTACCATGAGATCTTCTATTTTGATTTAGTTATAATAACATATAGAAGACTCTTGTCGAGTCGCTCTACGATTGTCTCAAAATACCACAAGTACATCTTCAAATAGTCATAGTAATTCACCATTCATTAAATAAAGAGCTTTATGTACACTAGCCTCAAAGGACGTATCGATATCTTTTTCCCCATACATCTTGACCGGGAGAAAGAATAAGTACTTAAATATCGATTTGATTCCCATGATTACGAATATATTTATAACCGCAATCGATAAAATACTTCTTCTATGAATTTTTTTACTTGTATGTTTAACGTGTTAATATCATTACTTGTATCTCTATATGACAACACAAATTAAAAGCACACTTTATTTCGAGAAAGATTCTCTACAATAATTAAGATATATAATTAAATTACATAATTGTCCATATGGAACACTCTTAACTCTATCACTATTATCATTTGCCAATTTCGGATGTTCATTTAGCAATTTATTATGTTTAAATGTTAGAGCCACTTTAGTAGTTTCTTTTCTCATATCAAACTTTGGAGAACCACTAGTTCTTTTTTTACCATGGGCAGCAAAATAAGCATCTAATTCTCCAACTTTTGTGAGTTTTCCCCACTACAAAATTGATGTTGTGGAGGCCAACTAAAAGCAGCTATGATTTATAGTACCTTTGTGAAAACAACTGTACTATGCAATATCTACATATAATCAATACACATCAGAAAACACAAAAATTTCTACTATTAACTGAGTTTTTAAACTATCAAAATTTGATAAGAATTAGAACATTCGGACTATGCCATAATAACTCAAGAATCAACCAAAAGGAGCAGAAAAAGAAGAAGAGAAAGACCTAAGAGGAAAAATGCCAAAATAAGCTAAGGAGATGGATCGTTAGCGATCCATCACCTATGGGTCGCTAGCGATCCATAAGGCTTGCTCATGGACCCTCCAAACCTCTTACATCATGATTCACTACCTGTAACACCCCGCAAATCCGTACCCCTTGAGTCAACACTATTCTACCTAAATCAACTCAAGTTGTACAGAAATACGAACCATTTGGGTTAAAGAAGAAGAGGTAGAAGAAGAAAATAGAAAACAACATCAGAATCTAACCATCGCAGCGGAATAAATATAATAGATATTAATATATCTTTACACCAAAACTAATATATCTGTTCATATATTACATCATCAGAGTACATCAATCACAACTCAACATCAATGACAAACAACTGGATACACAACTAGTCAACACAGCGAAATATATATATATAACAAGTACGAGAGTACGTATCGTCATCCAGCTCGTTTCCTGAGCTCCACAGCAACAATCCTGTATCCTATAATACTCGGTCTGACCCGAGCATTACAGTTAAATAACACCTGAGTCAGTCTAGAATACCAGCGTGAGAAAATCACACCCAATTTATTATTAAAGTTTCAAAAATCCTTTGAAAGCAAAAGCATCTCGTAAGACCACGCCATAAATAAACATGTCGGGTTTTTACCTTACGATAGCTAAAACAATTTTTATAGAAATCCTCTGATATTATAATAGGGTCTATATACAAATACTTATAAAATAGCCGAAATTGTTATATTCATTAAATTCCAGCTACTAGCCACAGAGTGGGTAATACAAACAAAACTCGTACAAGGCTCGTAGGAAGAATGGATCCCCAACTAATGACTAGGCACTGGGGTACCACCTGTCATAGTACGGGGCCTAGATCACCGTACCGAGGAGTACGCCCGCTCCCCTGCAACACAAGACCGGGACTGCCCCTTACTGGATAATCCCGAGTGAGATCACCCCGCGGTTGGAATCAGCAACCACCCACTAAGCCGAAATAAAAAGGGACATCTAGACAGGGATGACTTCACCCTGCTTGGGTGCTACCCACCTAGCCTTACTGCATAACCCCTGATTTTCAGTCATTCCCATTTGATGAGGCTTGAGGCTAAGCGTTACCTTTTTGGAACATATCCCTTAGAATGCCCATCGTCCACCTAACGATGTTCACGAAAACATTCATCCATACAAGTCCGTCCCGGGTTCAAACGGAACCGAAGGCACTATTCCTACTACATCCATTTTGGAAATATCCCCAGGATTAGTAGCGACTAGCCCTTATACTTTACCGCTCCATCTTAGAATCCAAACTCGTTTCCATGAAACGTACAAACCGGATCGAAGTGGTTTTCGAGAAATAAATCTCGATCCCGGTCTCTTCGAATCGATCAACGTATTTGGCCAATATTGATAGTCGGTTATTTAACTATAAATTAATATTCCCAAACAACCATCAACCAATAAATAATTTCCCAAATTATTTATTAACTTCAAAATATCTTTACAAGATATATTCTCACTTTCAAATCCTTTTGAAAACAGTTTTCAAACTATCTTCCTTTTCTCAGAATAAATTCCGAGTATTTTCCATTTCCACTGGAATCACCAAGCCCAAAACTTTAGATTTTTAAAATAATTTAAAATGCTTACTTTGAAATATACTTTAAAATATTTAAGTTAAAACTACTTCAATAATTTGTTAAAAATACATACTATATGAATATTTGAAAATAAGGTTACTTTATAAATATAAAACTAGGTTTTCACTTTTCAAAACAAAATACTAAGTCAACTTTAAATAATTATTACAATAATAGATTTGAAAAAAATATTTACTTTAGAATTTTAAACATTCAGAAATAATAAATTTTCTAAAATATGCTTTTTAAAGCAACATTAAACTTTTATCTTATATTTAAAAATTTACTTAAAACGTACTTAGCTATCCAGTGAAATATACTTCTCTTCACAACCTTTAAAAATAAATCACTATTTATTTTTAAATAATTTTTCTCATTCCTTTAATAAATTCCCACCTTGAATTTATTCTTCCAAATATCCAATTTCAATCACTTAAATCAATTTCCAAATTGATTTCCAATTACTTCATTTATTCAAAAATCCTTTAATTTCAGATTTTATTCCTTAATTATGATTTAAAATACTTTTAATTGAAATACCAATTTAGATTTCTCAATTTACTTCTTATTCCTTTAAATAAATTTAAAACTTTAAGTTTTAAAATAATTCTTTATTCATTTAAATTAATATCACAAAGTTTTATAATTCATTAATTACTGTTTATTCAAACCCCTTTTCTTTTCATAATCGAAGTTATTTATTAGTATTTAACATCACTTCCATTCCTTTTTCAATTCATTCTCAATTTATTCAAATTTTCTATAATTATTTCATTTACAAATTCACTTCCTTTATTTTCTTACCAAAATCTAATTTATACACTTTTGGTATTTCATTGTATCCAAATATATTCAATCAAGCCATAACATTCAATATTCCCTCATAATTCATTATAGAATATCAAATAACCACAACAGAGAACATTCAATAATTTAAATAAAAGTTGAGGGGTCCAGTTGGATCCCTCCAAGTTTTCCCTGCATCCACATACGTTAGCACAACATAAATATCAATCCCAAAATATACCATACTGTAGCACTTCAATCAATTCAACCATTCAAACAATTATTTAAATTTAATCATTTAAATTTAAATTTAACCGAGTGAGATTTACTCACCTTTGATTTTAGCTTGCAATCCACTCTAATCCGGCTTGATTCTTTCATGATATTGACCTTGTATAAACAATTTATGGTTTATTAACACTTTAAATCATCTAACAATCAGTCGGCATTTAATAATTTAATTTAAACAAACTCTTCTTTAATAAATTATTTTTAATGACTAAAATGATCAGATGAACCAGTTAAACAAATTAATAACCTTAATGTTATTTTTCAATTAGTAAATTTAAAATGTATATGTAAGTATATTTAATTTATTCATTCTTTACCGTTAATAAAAATTTCTTAACCCGTGTATTTACTATTTTTATCCCAATAAGCATATTTTTCTTCTGTAAATAAATTTTCGATTCTTAAACTTATATCTTCAATCTGCTAAAATACTAAATCCAGATAAACTCTTAGAATGATGAAATCAAATACTCACGTGAACGAAGACCACCACAACCCAGCTATCGCGGTCGACCACCTACCCCACTTCGACCCCTCCAGGAACACTAGCTTCCCCTCCACGTCACCACTCGAACGAACTCCTCCACCGGCCCATACTCCAGGCGAGCCACCACTTCATGACGTCGCCGCTTCGTTAGGTACTCGCGACAAGAAACTCTACCGCGAGCGAGTCCAGGCAGTCTCCCACACGACTTCGATCCTACCGCCGCCAGCCCTCCTAATCGCGACGACGTCGCGTTTATCTACCGATCACACTCGAGCCACAGCCTCACAATGGCGAACCATCGAACGCAAACCTCCCCTGTTGCTCCGCTTTGCATGCCTCGACTCACAAACCCCCCCGATGCAATTCCCTTCGTGCTCTGATACTCAACAGCACCGCCGATCCTCCCTCGATCGCCTCGATCGATAGCTCTAGCTCGAATGAAAGAGAACGGGGAAAAAGGAAGTCGCGATTTTGTTTCGTTCTGAAAGAAGTGGGGTCGATTGGATTTTGATTTGAGAAGGGGGTTTTGATTTCGAACAGAGAGATTTGGCTTTGATTTTGTAATGCAAAGGAAGGGACAATTTTTTTCCCGTTCTGAATTGAAGAAGATAGAAGGAAAAGGACACAATATAAAGTTGAAGGATGCATGTTAGGAAAGGTTGGCTACAGTGACTTGAAATGAAGGGAAGCAGCTGATGTGATATAACTTCGGCTGAAGTTGACAGGATAAACATATATAATTTAAATTTAAATTCAAACTGCCTTGATAAACGCAACTTAAAATTTTGAATTCTTATTGAGACGTGCCGCTAGGCGTTTATAATGTTAAACCCCTATTCCGAACGCAATAGAAAAGGTTTCGAGTCCTAATTCGATCGTATGGAGAAGATAGCTTTTTGAATCAAATTAAAATATTAAATTTTCGATATAAATCTTAGCGCTTTTGTATATCGTACGTGCACATAACAACTCCGATCATTACGAAAATTGAAATCTGATAATAATACACTATTTCGGATCCAATGGAACTAGTTTCGTCGAATTCCGAGACTGCGCCTCGGAAGGCTATTTTTAAATTTAATTTAAAACGATAAAATTTCAAAACTGAATAGATCACTGTTAAATTCAATTTTACAACTTCTATTGTCTTCAGTATTATCAATATAAATTTCATAAGCCTTTAATTTATTTCCAATAGGCTTAAAACTCCAGATTCAACATTTAGCTTCAAATTATTTAATTCAAAAATTTAATTGTCCAATGAATTGTGATATTCGTAATTCAAGTTAAAATTATTAAATTGAATATTTAAAATTAATTAAATATTCCGATTTTAAATGCTCGAAAATTCCGGGTCGTCACATTCCTCCCCCCTTAAAAGAATTTCGTCCCCGAAATTACTAGTTAGGAAGAATGGTCCAATACCCGTATACTTATCCTCAAAACCAAAAAAGTTGACATCCAACCGACTATCTTTTTACAAAAGACCATTATCATTCTTATTAATTTTCCAAACCTTTCCCTAGTTTGCAAACAATCCTATTTGCCCAATCATTCAAGTTTTAATTTAAAAACAAATTTTGAATTATCAAAATTTTCTCAAATTCTTTCTAACTCCCTAAATTTCCGAAATTTTTTGCCAGCGTCTCCTTTGCGCGGCTAGCTCGGTACAACTACAAAATGGCCCTACGGCCTCCCAAATCCAAAAAGAAAACAAAAGGCCAAGTGGCTCGATCCAAAAACCCAATCAAATTTCATATAGAAACTTAAACACATACCTTTTTGTCGAGCATTTCAAATTTATCTTCTGAAATCAAAATCAATTCTCTTTTCCCTTTATATTACCTGCATATTTTACTTAGCAATAATATCCAATCACAACTTTCAAAACATTTTATTGACTTCCTTACCAATGTCAATATCTATCCATCCAAATATTAACTTGGATTATATTTGTAATATCAATTTCCAATTGAGAATTCACCATTCCTAACTTAAGTTTAGTATAAGCATTTTATATGCTTCTTTATTTATTTTCACTTCACCGCTTCAGTTTATATCTATTTATATTCAAATTGATTCTCCCATTTCTATTTGAATTCAATTTATCTCCACTCCAAATATTTAGATTTTATTTTCCATTTATATTGATTCATGTCATTATTTTAAATTAGTTTCACTTACTGATTTATTTCAATTTCCAATTTGAAATCGTTTTGTCGTTAACAAAATTTTCCATAACTTTTCTAAATTTTTCTAACTCCCAAAATTTCTGAAAATTTTTGGCAGAGTCCCCCTTGTACGGAGGAGCTTTTGCAATTTGACAAAAGATATAAATATATATACATCGACCCACCTGGTCGGAAAAACAAAAAACAGTTCATATTTCCTATTTTTATTGCGTAGGCGTACCTTATTTAGCATTTTTAAGCAGGCAGCTTATTTATTTAGCAGTTAGCGCAATCAAATCCGGCCACACGGCTACCAGGTACCTGTACTTACTTAATTTAAACATGTAAGTGCCTTATAAATGAAGTTTAACAACATTTCCCTTATTTGCAATAGTTAAACACATGAATTCTAAAAGAAATTCACACCAAACATTTTTCCGTAAGCAACATATACAATTTTCATACTAATTTAACTGTTTCAATTAATTTATAAACCATTTCATTAAATTTGAATGGTTTCAATCCATTCGTACACAACTTCATCAATTTAAATGGTTTAAAACTCAATCTCTTACATTTAATTTATTTTTAAGCAAACTGAGCTCATATTTAATTCAATTGTTCTCAAAATCAATTTATTTTACTCCTATCAATTCATAGAATTTTAATTACTTCCATTTACATCCAATGACAATTTATTCAATGCAATTTGATGAGATCTATGTGAATAAATAAGTACTTATGTTTTATAACCAATTTAAATTGATTTCAACTCGATTTATACTTAATTCCATTCCATTATAAAATTTATTCACAATCCATATATTCTCATTTTCATTGCATTTTAAATTTGAATCCATTCACTTGCATTTCATTTTACTTAACCAAACCAGTTCATTTAAAACCATTAACAACTTAGATTCATCTTTATTACCAATTAAATTTCCTTTTTATTTTAATTCATTCATGACCATTTATTTAGCTCGACACATTCCATTTCAATTTTATTCACAATCCATTCATTTGCATTTCATTCCATATTTGTTTATTCTAAACTATTTTATTTAGCTCGAAGACAATCCATTTATTTATTCAATATAATTAGTTTACCCACTCAATCCATTATGAATTTGCATTTCCTTAAATATTATTATAACCCACTAAATTTTATTCTTAAGCTTATTTTCATTTTACAAGTAAATTTTCTATTTTCTCTTCAACTTAACTCTATCACAATCAAATCTCATTTTAAAATTTACAATTTCATTTGATTATAACATTTAACTTTCAGATTCAACTCATTCAATTGATTACATGGTCATATCCAATTTATTTCCACTTATTTGGATTTTATTTGCACATTCAAACCATTACGATTTTAATCCACCTTCATTTTTTTTCGATACATTTCCAATTATATTTAATTTGTTAACACTTCAAGTCAAATTTTTATTTATAACTCAAGTTCTAAATCCACTATCCATTTTCAGTTTACCACCCAATTCCATGGACTCACAATTCAGTTACATTTACTTCACTAACAATTCAAGTCGAATTGGATTTATAACTTGAGTTTTATTTCCAATCTTCATTATTAATTCACCATTCAACTTCTATTTAACTACATTGGGTTCTCATTACATATTTTATTAATTAATTTATCATCAAATTAGTTCTTTCCCTGGTAAAAATTCAATACTTGATTTTAAATCTCAAAATCTCTTCATTAAATTTTCTTAAGTTCGATTTTTATTTTACAATTCCAGTTTGGATTTTCTTTCGTTTTATTATCCAAAACATCAAACAATATTTATTTTGGATTTTGTATTCCCTTTTAAATTTTATAAGTTGCCACTTATTATTTACACAATTCCATCCATTCTAGGCTTGAATACATTCGTCTTTTATTTTTAACTCAAGCCTTATGCTTATTTATAACCCAAGCATATTTTTATTTCCATGGATTTTTAGTTCTTTTATAAGGTATTCTGATTTATTTCAATCCAATTCCTATCCAATTTATTTCTTATCCAACTTATTTTCCATTTATTCAAGTAAAAATCTAATTCCATTCAATAATTCAATTGAATTCTTATTCCAATTCAATTTTTATTTTAAACTCAAATTTATTTAATCTCAATTCGATTTCAATTTAATTCGAATACAACTGGATATTATTTTCTAGCCTATTTAATTAATTTCAATCCAGTTAAATTTTTATTTTTCAATCCAAATTAATTTCATTTTAACTTTTCATTTTAAATTTAAATACCAACATTCAAGCTTATATTTACTCCTGATTTTAAAAATTATCTAAATTTATAAGCTTACAACCTATTTCATCAGGATTTTTAAACACCCGGCTTTTGGTTTCAAATCATTTTGAAATCTCCAACATCCCAAATTACACTTCTCAAAAATCAAACCCATCCTGGTTTTATTCCCAACAAATTTCCTTTGAGATTTTCAAAAACAACCAGCTTTTCTGAACAAATCAATTTTTTTGGCAGCAACCCGTCACTTAGAAATTCAAAAATGAATACTGATGATGCGGCCGTCATCATCAGAATTATTTTCCAATAACCCAAGTGATTTCAATGCTATATCACTTTCAAATCCATTTAAAACATATTTCCATTCAGAAATATCTCCAAAACAATAATGCTATCATTTATCTCCAAAACCCTTCGACAAACACTTCCAAAATCTTCGGGATTTTAAATTTTCAAATCCAGCTTAAATAAATTTTAACTATGATTCATTTGTATAGTTTATGCTCGTATAAATTCTTATTTGATTATATTTCAATTTATAATTTACATTTATAATTCATATTTATAAATTTCATTTTATAATGAATTTATTCCCTTAACTTTGGTTATATTTTCAATTCCTAGTTAGATTTTTACTCAATAATGATAATAATTTAATATTATTCTTCCTTAACATCCAAACAACCATATATTAGCTAAAATAGTTAAAGAAAAACTTTTCCTTATATCAAAATACATTTTTGGGTAAAATTATTTCATTCACCCACATTTAAAACAATACCATGTCAATTGTCCTATTCAAGTGTTTAGAAACCCCTTCGATACAGTTGTCCAGACTGTGCCGACGAAGGTTCATATACCACTCAATAAATAAATCAACACAATGTCAAAATAATTTATATTCACTAACAAATACGCGCTCATATCTATTTATACGCTCAAACTCATTTTAGAGTACTACGGACTCTAATTTAAATGAGTAATTCCCACCAGAGCCATGGTTATCACCAACCTATGCTCTGATACCAACTGTAACAGCACGTAAATCCGTACCCCATGAGTCAACACTATTCTACCTAAATCAACTCAAGTTGTACAGAAATACGAACCATTTGGGTTAAAGAAGAAGAGGTAGAAGAAGAAAATAGAAAACAACATCAGAATCTAACTATCGCAGCAGAATAAATATAATAGATATTAATATATCTTTACACCAAAACAAATATATCTGTTCATATATTACATCATCAGAGTACATCAATCACAACTCAACATCAATGACATACAACTGGATACACAACTACTCAACACAGCGGAATATATATATATATATATATATATATATAACAAGTACGAGAGTAAGTATCGTCATCCAGCTCGTTTCCTAAGCTCCACAGCAACAAATCCTGTATCCTATAATACTCGGTCTGACCGGAGCATTACAGTTAAATAACACCCGAGTCAGTCTGGAATACCAGCGTGAGAAAATCACACCCAATTTATTATTAAAGTTTCAAAAATCCTTTGAAAGCAAAAGCATCTCGTAAGACCACGCCACAAATAAACATGTCGGGTTTTTACCTTACGATAGCTAAAACAATTTATGTAGAAATCCTCTGATATTATAATAGGGTCTATATACAAATACTTATAAAATAGCCGAAATTGTTACATTCATTAAATTCCATCTACTAGCCATATAGTGGGTAATACAAACAAAACTCGTACAAGGCTCGTAGGAAGAATGGATTTCCAACTAATGACTAGGCACTGGGGTATCACCTGTCATAGTACGGGGCCTAGATCACCGTACCGAGGAGTACGCTCGCTCCCCTGCAACACAAGACCGGGACTACCCCTTACTGGATAATCTCGAGTGAGATCACCCCGCGGTTGGGATCAGCAACCGCCCACTAAGCCGAAATAAAAAGGGACATCTAGACTGGGATGACCTCACCCGGCTTGGGTGCTACCCACCTAGCCTTGCTGCATAACCCCTGATTTTCAGTCATTCCCATTTGATGAGGCTTGAGGCTAAGTGTTACCTTTTTAGAACATATCCCTTAGAATGCCCATCGTCCACCTGACGATGTTCGCGAAAACATTCATCCATACAAGTCTGTCCCGGGTTCGAACGGAACCGAAGGCACTATTCCTACTACATCCATTTTGGAAATATCCTTAGGATTAGTAGCGACTTGCCCTTGTACTTCACTGCTTCATCTTCGAATCCAAACTCGTTTCCACGAAACGTACAAACCGGATCAAAGTGGTTTTCGAGAAATAAATCTCGATCCCGGTCTCTTCGAAACGATCAACGTATTTGGCCAATATTGATAGTCGGTTATTTAACTATCAACTAATATTCACCAACAACCATCAACCAATAAATAATTTTCCAAATTATTTATTAACTTCAAAATATCTTTACAAGATATATTCTCACTTTCATATCCTTTTGAAAACAGTTTTCAAACTATCTTCCTTTTCTCAGAATAAATTTCGAGTATTTCCATTTCCATTGGAATCACCAAGCACAAAACTTTAGATTTTTAAAATAATTTAAAACGCTTACTTTGAAATATACCTTAAAATATTTAAGTTAAAACTACTTCAATAATTTGTTAAAAATACATACTATATGAATATTTGAAAATAAGGTTACTTTATAAATATAAAACTAGGTTTTCACTTTTCAAAACAAAATACTAAGTCAACTTTAAATAATTATTACAATAATAGATTTGAAAAAAAAATATTTACTTTAGAATTTTAAACATTCAGAAATAATAAATTTTCTAAAATATGCATTTTAAAGCAACATTAAACTTTTATCTTATATTTAAAAATTTACTTAAAACGTACTCGGCTATCCAGAGAAATATACTTCTCTTCACAACCTTTAAAAATAAATCATTATTTATTTTTAAACAATTTTTCTCATTCCTTTAATAAATTCCCACCTTGAATTTATTCTTCCAAATATCCAATTTCAAACACTTAAATCAATTTCCAAATTGATTTCCAATTTACTTCATTTATTCAAAAATCCTTTAATTTCAAATTTTATTCCTTAATTATGATTTAAAATACTTTTAATTGAAATACCAATTTAGATTTCTCAATTTACTTCTTATTCCTTTAAATAAATTTAAAACTTTAAGTTCTAAAATAATTCTTTATTCACTTAAATTAATATCACAAAATTTTACAATTCATTAATTACTGTTTATTCAAACCCCTTTTCTTTTCATACTCAAAGTTATTTATTAGTATTTAACATCACTTCCATTTCTTTTTCAATTCATTCTCAATTTATTCAAATTTTCTATAATTATTTCATTTACAAATTCACTTCCTTTATTTTCTTACCAAAATCCAATTTACACACTTTTGGTATTTCATTATATCCAAATATATTCAATCAAGCCATAACATTCAATATTCTCTCATAATTCATTATAAAATATCAAATAACCACAACAGAGAATGTTAAATAATTTAAATAAAAGTTGAGGGGTCCAGTTGGATCCCTCCAACCTGTTTACCCTGCATCCATAGACGTTAGCACAACATAAATATCAATCCCAAAATATACCATACTGTAGCACATCAGTCAATTCAACCATTCAAACAATTATTTAAATTTAATCATTTAAATTTAAATTTAACCGAGTGAGATATACTCACCTTTGATTTTAGCTTGCAATCCACTCTCATCCGGCTTGATTCTTTCATGATATTGACCTTGTATAAACAATTTATGGTTTATTAACACTTTAAATCATCTAACAATCAGTCGGCATTTAATAATTTAATTTGAACAAACTCTTCTTTAATAAATTATTTTTAATGACTAAAATGATCAGATGAACCAGTTAAACAAATTAATAACCTTAATGTTATTTTTCAATTAGTAAATTTAAAATGTATATGTAAGTATATTTAATTTATTCATTCTTTACCGTTAATAAAAATTTCTTAACCCGTGTATTTACTATTTTTATCCCAATAAGCATATTTTTCTTCTGTAAATAAATTTTCGGTTCTTAAACTTATATCTTCAATCTGCTAAAATACTAAATCCAGATAAACTCTTAGAATGATGAAATCAAATACTCATGTGAACGAAGACTACCACAACCCAGCTATCGTGATCGACCACCTACCCTACTTCGACCCCTCCAGGAACCCTAGCTTCCCCTCCACGTCACCACTCGAACGAACTCCTCCACCGGCCCATACTCCAGGCGAGCCACCACTTCACGGCGTCGCCGCTTCGATAGGTACTCGCGACAAGAAACTCTACCGCGAGCGAGTCCAGGCAGTCGCCCACGCGACTTCGATCCTACCGCTGCCTGCCCTCCTAATCGCGACGACGTCGCGTTTATCTACTGATCACGCTCGAGCCACAGCCTCACGATGGCGAACCATCGAACACAAACCTCCCCTAATGCTCCGCTTCGCGTGCCATGACTCACAAACCCCCCCCCCCCCCCCGATGCAACTCCCTTCGTGCTCCGACACTCAACAGCGCCGCCGATCCTCCCTCGATCGATAGCTCCAGCTCGAATGAAAGAGAACGGGGAAAAAGGAAGTCGCGATTTGGTTTCGTTCTGAAAGAAGTGGGGCGGGTTGGATTTTGATTTGGGAAGGGGGTTTTGATTTCGAACAGAGAGATTTGGCTTTGATTTTGTAATGCAAAGGAAGCGACATTTTATTTTATTTTTTCGTTCTGAACTGAAGAAGATGGAAGGAAAAGGACGCGATATAAAGTTGAAGGATGCGTGTTAGGAAAGGTTGGCTATAGTGACTTGAAATGAAGGGAAGCAGCTGATGTGATATAATTTCGGCTGAAGTTGACAGGATAAACATATATAATTTAAATTTAAATTCAAACTGTCTTGATAAACGCAACTTAAAATTTCGAATTCTTATTAAAACGTGCCTCTAGGCGTTTATAATGTTAAACCCCGATTCCGAACACAATAGAAAAGGTTTCGAGTCCTAATTCGATCGTATGGAGAAGATAGCTTTTTGAATCGAATTAAAATATTAAATTTTCGATATAAATCTCAGCGCGTTTATATATCGTACGTTCACATAACAACTCCGATCATTAAGAAAATTGAAATCTGATAATAATACACTATTTCGGATCCAATGGAACTGGTTTCGTCGAATTCCGAGACTGCGCCTCGAAAGGCTATTTTTAAATTTAATTTAAAACGATAAAATTTCAAAACTGAATAGATGACCATTAAATTCAATTTTACAACTTCTATTGTCTTCAGTATTATCAATATAGATTTCATAAGCCTTCAATTTATTTCCAACAGGCTTAAAACTCTAGATTCAACATTTAGCACACCTTCAAATTACTTAATTCAAAATTTTAATTGTCCAATGAATTGTGATATTCGTAATTCAAGTTAAAATTATTATATTGAATATTTAAAATCAATAAAATATTTCGATTTTAAATGCTCGAAAATTCTGGGTCGGTACATTACCATTTCAACGCACGCTTGCCAAGTTTCATAGTATGCAAAACAATCTAGCTCGAGAAGTGAAGATTCATCCGATCCAAGCTGTTTGGCCAAAATTAGCTAACTTTAAATGTTCCTACAAAACTTATATATAGTCGGATTGACTTGAAAGTTCAGGAGAACATTTAGAAAACATTGGAGAACGCTCATAAAAAAATTAAGTCATTTATAGTTGATTTGATGGATCGCAGCGACCCATCTAGAGTGAGCCCCACCACCTCAAATTTTTATGGTGGGTCCCTAACACCCTCAAGAGTGTTCTTACAAAGTTTAGTTTGATATTGTTAAGATTTGAGTGAGTTGTAGATGATTCTTCTGGACCAGATGACCCATGAAGATGGATGATCAAACTAACTCCATACTACTTAATATTCGGATAAGGCATTTAAAAAGAAGATAAGAAGACAACCAAACAAAAACCACTCAAAAATATGCTAAGTGGATGGATAGCTAGCGATCCATCCCCTATAAAATAGCTCGATCCATCAAGATAGGTCGGATCGCCCTCAAAATTTCCGAGCTCCTTCTTACCACTAAGTAATGGCTTCTGGTAGAAAAGTATGCTAAGTTGATGGATAGCTAGCGATCCATCCCCTATGGATAGCTGGCAATCCATAGAAACTCGAACCGATTTCAAATTTTTGGTGATGACTTGGCATGACAACCGGTCTTCTACACCTAAACTTTTGGCCCAATACTCACTGAACTTCCCTATAAATAATCACCTACCTACAACTAGAGATGGATCTTTTCTGGATAGAGAGCTACCATTACTCTACTGGAATTCCTTCACTTCTCCAACCTTCTTGTCCCTCACAACGGTCATCAAGGGGGTTACCGTGATTCTCTAGTCATCCCTTGAACTTGTGACTTATTCTAACTCATTATAACTTAGATCTAAAGACTAACTAGTTGATATTTAGAGAGATTCAACTAATATAATCATAATATAGATTGATTAAAATGGACGTAGGCCAAAGTCAGCCGAACCACTATAAAAATTCTGTGTCTCTTTTCTTACTTCTTCTTTTCTATTTATTGTTTATCAAGATTTATGCTACTGATTATCCGCACTAGTGCTTTCGCACTTGTTCCAGGGTATTGATCTATTTTTTGGGTTAAGATTTTTGTGCTTTCACCAAGAACCTTGAAAGAGATCTGAAGAATTGAAGTTTGAATCTAAGATTTAGAGAGATGAGTAAGCCTAATACTAGATCTAGAGTTGTAGCCAGTCAACCGGAGCCTGGGGGCAGCCAGGAGGTGTCCTCAATTTCTCATCAACCCATCTGTGTGATTAGAGAAGAAATGAAAATTATAATGATGGAGATGCAAGATGGGACCTTGTCTAGGCAACAAGAGATGATGGATAGCTTCTTCCAGAGAATGGAGCAGTAAGGGATAACAAGATCTGCAGGGAATTGGAATCAAACTCCAAAGAATGACACAGGAGCTGCCGGAGTTGGATTGAAACCAGATGGAGTCTTGCCCTCATACCTAGAGAAACCAATACTTGGAAGGCAATGCTAGAATCAACAATAGGACCCAATGCAGTAGAATCTGGAGTTAGAGCAAAACAAACTGTAATAATGTTGACTTAGAGGCACGATATATTTGGATCTACGATGAGCTTTAATGCGTGGAACGGGTGATGTTGGAGCTAGAATAACAAATTAGAGTACGAATACATGACCACATGAGCCGAAACCAGAATCCCACAGTTGGAACAGGGGGAAGGTTCGTTCTTACTCTCTATCTTCTACTTTTTCTGCCCTGAATAATATTAGGCCGCTCACACATATACGGGATCCCGAGCGGTTCCTACGCACTTTGAGTCAGATGCCTGCAATGACTATTTAGGACAATAATAATCTCAGGCTGCTTACACCTATACGGGATCCTGAACAATCCCTAAGCACACACTGAGTTAGATGCTTGAGATGACTATTTAGGACAATAATGACCTCGGACCCCTTACACGTGTACGAGACACAAATTGGTCTTTAGGCACGCTTTGAGTCGGATCTCCGAGCTAAATATTTAAGATTTCTGCTTGTTTTGATTCTTGTTTGTTTGATTTCCACTTATTTGTTTTGATTTGAATATTTGAATTTTGAAAAATCCACAATTGATTGTGATGGCCGATATTGATCGCCTTAGAGTCCCACCATGGGACCGGCGTGCAAGGTGCAAGTCTCCTTGTCGGAGAGCAAGTGGATGGACTTGTACGATATTGATTACCATAGAGTACCAACCGGAGAGATGGGACCGAAGTGCAAGAAGTAAGTCCCCTCATCGATGAGATAGAGGATGGGCTTACTTAATCCCCTTAACTTAACAAACAAATGATCTGGAGAGATCGTCCCCTTAACTTAAAACATTAAATGGTCTGGAGAGATCGCGCATTAAACTTAAATGATCAGGTGAGATCGATCTCTAAAACAAATTTGATTTAACAAAAGGATTTGAATGCCTTATAAATACAATAAAACTGATAAATCCTGGATGAACATAAGATGATCTCGATATATGATGTGATTCTGATATATGATGTGATTTTTGATATATAATGTGATTTTGATATATGGTATGACAATTCTGAATGAGAAGTAAAATGATAATGATGTAAATCCCGAATGAACATGGGAAAATTAGAGATACGTGATGTAAATGGAGATATTTGATGTATGTGACGTAATGACTCTGAATGAAATCGGAATGATTGTGATGTCTAGATTACATTTGGGTAGAGTCTAGAGTCTTAGAATGTAACTAGTTTGTGATGCAGGCCAGTTTACAAATTCAATGGAGTTAAGTCGTTCTGGATTTTTAGGTCGTTCACGACCTAGTGAAGGTCACTTGGATACCTTAGGTTGCTTACGACCTAACGAGCTAAA
The DNA here is from genome assembly GCA_030765085.1 of Allium cepa. Classification (NCBI taxonomy): domain Eukaryota; kingdom Viridiplantae; phylum Streptophyta; class Magnoliopsida; order Asparagales; family Amaryllidaceae; genus Allium; species Allium cepa. Next base: position 81,125,597 of record CM060946.1, read on the forward strand.
GGAGGCAGCGCAAGGTGAAGAGCCGTGTACTTTAGATCGCTTGCGACCTAACTCTATCTGCCAGCTATGCTCGCGACCTAACGAGTCACGAGGTAGGAGGTAGCGACATAATGATGGTACAGTAAAACATGAAGCAACACGTGAATTAAGTCCTAGGTCGTTCGCGAGTCACGACCTAAATGGGCCACGACCTATCAATCCACGAGGCCAGTTTGATGATGTATTAGGTCGCGAGTGACCTAACGATCCTTTTAAGTCGCACCAGCGACTTAGTGAAGCTTGCAAACGACCCAGCAAAGCTGGTCAGCGACCTAGCGAGATACCGGAGCAGGGCAGTGGAAACGAGTTATGTAGAAGTCTTTATGTCGCTCAGACCAAACTCCAACGACCTACAACCTAGATAGGTCGCGTGAAGAAAACACAGATGTTGAAGCCTTAAGTCGCTATTAAAGCTTGAAGTTAGGTCGCTAACGACCTTATACCGCATGCTATTCCTTAGGTCGCTGCTGTTTGGATCGCTTGTATATGTTAAGTCGCGTGAAGTGTTTCTTTGTTGAGTCGTATGTCGTTCGTGTCTGTTAAGTCATGTGACTTGTTGTAATACTGTATTTGCGTATGATGTTTTGTAATTTTGTTGTGTTGTAAGTCGTAAGTCGTTTGTAACTCGTTAAGTCGTAGGTCGCGACCCTGTTTAGGTCGTTGGCTACATCTCCTGTATGTTGTTAGGTCGCGTACGACCTAAGTAAGTCGTAGGTCGTGTAACGACTTAAGGGTCAGAGTTGTAAAACGCTATAAATAGCGCTTGTTTTGGTCATTTGTAGCTAGGTTGATTTTGAATAAAACTTTTGTTTTGTAAGCTTTGTGCTTTCATTAAATTGGTAGTTGAGTATGATTTCCTATCTCCACTTTCGGTTATTCGAGTGCGCTCGAATCAACGATCGTTGAAGCCAATTCACGGTATCAAGTGCGCTTGATCAACGTTTGAAGAATTGTAGATCTTCTTTCACGGTATCGTGCGCGATCAACGTGTCGAAGATAGCTAGAATTCGGTATCTTTGTGATCAATGAATTTGGGCATTTCAGTATCTTCAATCCACCGTTTGCTACTTTTACCATTTCATCTGTTTTTCCGTAATTCCTCTGTGTCAGTTTTGGTATCAGAGCTAGACTTAGCCAATCATAGCTAAGCCGAGTCTTGGAGCCAAGGAGAAGTATTTGAAGTGTTTGAGCCGAGAATTGAAGCATCGTTTTGGTATCATTTGTTGAAGTGAAGGCCGAGTATAGCTTTGTGTTGAAGTTTGAGCCGTGTATCATTTTGTTTGAACCAGGCCGAGAATTGAAGATTTTGAAGTTTGTGTTTGAGTTGTTGAAGTTCTACAATGCCGCCGAGAAGAGCTAATCGCCATCAAAATGTTGAAGACTTGTACAAGAGAGAAGATGCTGAACAGATGGAACAACGCATTAGCAACAAATTCAATGAGAAGTTAGATGAAGGCATTGGTAGATTGGAGAAGTTGATGACTGATATGAATCAAACTCAAAGGAGAAGGTCGCCAGTCTCGAACCGTGGAGGAAACAGAGTTTCGCCATCGGTTACGGAAGCGAGGAGGGTATCGCCACAATCTTTTAGAGAAAGAACAGAAACATCAATTTCATCAAGAAGAGATCACCATGAATATAGGCATGAAGAGAGAAGAACTCCACGTGAGTTTGAGGATGAACCATATAGAGATGAAGAAAGACATAGTAGAAGGGACATGCGTGATCGAAGGGGTGATGATGGTCGAGATCGATATAGACGTACATTTGATTTTGATGAAGATGGTGATAGAGCTAGCATTCACTATCGAGATCGAGACCAAGTTCGAAATTCATATCGGGATGTAGATGATGATCGTCGATGGGAATCGGGTATGAAGATGGAAATTCCAGAATTCAAAGGTGGAATGGTAGCAGAAGAATTCCTTGATTGGTTGTCTAATGTTGAAGAGATCTTTGATTTTAAAGAGGTTCTGGAAAATCGTCGGGTGAAGTTGGTTGCTACTAGGTTGAGGGGGAGAGCTATGGCGTGGTGGCAGCAAACCAAACTTACACGAGAATGGATGGGGAAGTCGAAGATTGAATCATGGGAGAAGATGAAGAAACTGATGAAAGCTACATTTTTGCCTTACAATTATCAATCACTTATGTATCAGAGGTTGCAGAATCTGAGGCAAGGGACGAAGACTGTTATTGATTATGCTGATGAATTCTATCAACTGATTGCAAGGAATGACATTATGGAGACGGAGGAACAATTGACAGCTAGATTTGTTGGAGGGTTGAGGATGCAGATTCAAGACATGGTGAATATGTTTGATCCTAGATCTGTGGCTGAAGCGCACCAGAAAGCGTTGGCTTGGAAGAAGCAGGGAAGACGAGGAGGTGGTGTGTTTACAAGTTCCAATATTCAGAACAAAGGTGTTAGTGGAAGTTCCAATGTTTCGAAAGCTGTCAGTAAACCAGTCGTGAATGGAGTTGCGAAGGCAAAGGTCAACAACAGTTTCAAATGTTACAATTTCTAGGAAGTGGGTCACAAGAGTAATGAATGTCCGAAGCCGAAGAAACGAACTATGATTGCTGAAGTTGAAGGTGAGGATGTTGGTGAAAGTTATTCTAGTCCAGTTGAGGAGGAAGAACATGATGTTGCGTCAGGAGATGAAGGATGTAATCTAATGATGAGGAGGTCTTGTTTAATATAGAAGCAGGAAGAAGAAGCTAGCTGGTTGAGGAGTAACATCTTTCAGTCAACCTGCACTATTCTGGGGAAGGTGTGTAAATTTGTGATTGACGCAGGAAGTTGTGACAATATTATTTCTACCGAAGCTGTGAGAAAGTTGAAGTTAAAAACGGAGAAGCATCCAAATCCTTACAAGTTAGCGTGGTTGAGAAAAGGAGGAGAGGTGAAGGTGGACAGGCGAGTTCAAGTTCCATTTTCTATTGGGAAGAAGTATAAAGACGAGATTTGGTGTGATGTTGTGGAGATGGATGTTTGTCACTTGCTTTTGGGAAGACCATGGCAGTATGATCGAGCAGTGCAGCATGACGGTCGGACTAATAGCTATAGCTTTATGTTTGAGGGTGTTAAGATCATTTTGGTTCCAAAGAAGAGACAACAAGGAGAAAGCAAGTCAGAAGAGATTGAGGAACTGAAGACTTTGTTGACATTGAAGGAATTTATTGAAGAAGCAAAGGAGAGTTCAGAGGTGTTCTTGTTGATTGGACATGAAGCTACTGAATCTGTTGAAGTTCCAGAGGAAGTAAAGCCGGTATTGGAAGAATTCAAAGATGTGTTTCCTGAAGAGTTGCCAACGGAGTTACCACCGTTGAGGGATATTCAGCATCAGATTGATCTTGTTCCAGGGGCAGTATTACCACACAGGCCACATTACAGGATGAGTCCTAAAGAGCATGAGGAACTAAGAAGGCAGGTGGAGGAGTTGTTAGAACAATGGCGTGTTCAGGAGAGCTTGAGTCCATGTGCTGTGCCAGCCTTATTGGTACCGAAGAAGGATGGAACGTGGAGAATGTGTACGGACAGTCGGGCTCTAAACAAGATCACTGTGAGATACAGATTTCCTATGCCGAGGTTTGATGATTTGATTGATCAATTGAGTGGGGTTGTGGTGTTTTCAAAGATTGACTTGAAGAGTGGATACCAGATTTGTATTAGACCTGGTGACGAGTGGAAGACTGCTTTTAAAACGAGGGAAGGTTTATACGAATGGTTGGTTATGCCATTTGGCTTGTCAAATGCTCCGAGTACTTTTATGAGGGTGATGAACCAGATTTTCAGACCATTCATTGGGAAGTTTGTAGTAGTTTACTTTGACGATATTTTGATCTATAGTGGGAGTATGGAAAAGCATGTCCAACATTTGCGTGATGTATTATTGATTCTACGACAGGAGAAATTTTATGCTGCAAAGAAGAAGTGTGTGTTCATGACGCACAGAGTTTTGTTTCTGGGATATGTTCTGTCGAAGGAAGGCATTCAAGTGGATGAGAGTAAAGTAGAAGCTGTGAGGAGTTGGCCACAACCCAAGACAATTACTGAAGTGAGGAGTTTTCATGGGTTGGTTTCATTTTACCGAAGATTCATTCCACACTTTAGCAGTGTAATGGCACCTGTAACCGATTCCATGAAAGGAAAGAAGTTTGCATGGTCAGAGGAAGCAGGGGTTGCTTTTGAGAAGATCAAGTCACTATTGATGTCAGCGCCAATTCTAGTTTTACCGGATTTTCAGTTAATGTTTGAGTGACATACCGATGCATCGAAGGTTGGGATTTGTGGAGTTTTGAGTCAGAAGGGAAGACCAGTTGCTTATTTCAGTGAGAAATTGTTTGGAGCTAAGTTGAGATATAGCACTTATGACGTGGAATTTTACGCAATTGTTCAAGCCGTAAAGCACTGGAGACATTATCTGTTTCAGAAGGAGTTTGTTCTCTATACGGATCATGAAGCTTTGAAGCATTTGCAAGGGCAGGATAAAATTTCAGCTAGGCACGCTTCATGGGTTGCGTATCTACAACAGTTTACTTTTGTTGTTAAGCACAAATCAGGGGTGACGAATCGTGTAGCTGATGCTTTGAGTAGGAGGAGTCATTTATTGACGACGATGAAAGTTGAGGTGACAGGATTTGAACTATTGCCAGAATTGATTGAAGAAGATCCTTACTTTACGAAGTTCGTTGAGAAAGTCAAGGATGGGAGTATTGATGAATTTGTGTTGGTAGAGGGATTCTTATTCAAGGGGAATCAATTATGCGTACAGGATTGCAGCTTGAGAATGAAAATTGTGAAAGAGTTGCATGAAGAAGGGCATGTGGGTAGAGATCGCATGTTGCAGTTGATTTCTCAATCCTATTATTGGCCATCGATGAGGCGGGAAGTTGAAAAGTTTGTGCGTAGATGTCATGTTTGTCAAGTTTCGAAAGGGACAGCTACAAATGCGGGATTGTATATGCCTTTACCTATTTCTACAAAGCCATGGGTAGATATAAGCATGGATTTTTTGTTGGGTTTACCGAGAACTCAAAGGGGAAATGACTCTATATATGTTGTGGTGGACCGTTTCTCGAAGATGGTACATTTTATTGCTTGTAAGAAGACGGCGGATGCAGTTCATGTAGCACAGTTGTTCTTCAAAGAGATCTATCGTTTACATGGTTTACCGTAATCTATTGTTTCGGATAGAGATACTCGTTTTCTGAGTCATTTTTGGCTAAGTTTGTGGAAGATGGTCGGAACGAAGCTGAATTTTAGTAGCGCTTACCATCCGTAAATTGATGGAAAAACGGAGGTGGTTAACAGATCGTTGGGAAATTTGTTGAGATGTCTTGTGAAAGATAATCTGAAAAGTTGGGATTTGAAATTATGTCAAGCAGAGTTTGCTCATAATCACGCAGTTAACCAAAGTACAGGTTTCAGTCCGTTTCAGATTGTATATTCAAGCCTACCAAAGGGGTCATTGGGTTTAACGATAGTGCCACAACCGAAGGGGACAGTTAAACGAGCTGTTGATTTCGTTGATGGGTTGACAGAATGACATAGAATCGTTCAGGAGCGATTGGAGAAGTCGCATGAGAAGTATAAGCGATCTGCGGATCTGAAGCGAAGAAGTGTTGAATTTAATGAAGGAGATTCAGTATATGCTGTATTAACGAAGGATCGTTTTCTAGTGGGAGCATACAATAAACTTAAAGCTCGAAAGATTGGTCCTGTAAAGATTATAAAACGGATCAATGAAAACGCTTATAGGTTGGAGCTGCCGGAGGATGTGTACACTTCTGACGTGTTTAATGTTAAACATCTTGTACCTTATTATGGAGATGAACAATCCAATGGGGAAGAACTTTTAAATTCGAGGACGAATTTTTCCCAACCAGGGGAGGATGATGCATGCCAGTTTACAAATTCAATGGAGTTAAGTCGTTCCGGATTTTTAGGTCGTTCATGACCTAGTGAAGGTCACTTGGATACCTTAGGTTGCTTACGACCTAACGAGCTAAAGGAGGAAGCGCAAGGTGAAGAGCCATGTACTTTAGATCGCTTGCGACCTAACTCTATCTGTCAGCTATGCTCGCGACCTAACGAGTCACGAGGTAGGAGGTAGCGACATAATGATGATACAGTAAAACATGAAGCAACACGTGAATTAAGTCCTAGGTCGTTCGCGAGTCACGACCTAAATGGGCCACGACCTATCAATCCACGAGGCCAGTTTGATGAAGTATTAGGTCGCGAGCGACCTAACGATCCTTTTAAGTCGCACCAGCGACTTAGTGAAGCTTGCAAACGACCCAGTAAAGCTGGTCAGTGACCTAGCGAGATACCGGAGCAGGGCAGTGGAAACGAGTTATGCAGAAGTCTTTAGGTTGCTCAGACCAAACTCCAACGACCTACGACCTAGATAGGTCGCGTGAAGAAAACCTAGATGTTGAAGCCTTAAGTCGCTATTAAAGCTTGAAGTTAGGTCGCTAACGACCTTATACCGCATGCTATTCCTGCTGTTTGGATCGCTTGTATATGTTAAGTCGCGTGAAGTGTTTCTTTGTTGAGTCGTATGTCGCTCGTGTCTGTTAAGTCGTGTGACTCTTTGTAATACTGTATTTGCGTATGATGTTTTGTACTTTTGTTGTGTTGTAAGTCGTAAGTCGTTTGTAACTCGTTAAGTCGTAGGTCGCGACCCTGTTTAGGTCGTTGGCCACATCTCCTGTATGTTGTTAGGTCGCGTACGACCTAAGTAAGTAGTAGGTCGTGTAACGACTTAAGTGTCAGAGTTGTAAAACGCTATAAATAGCGCTTGTGTTGGTCATTTGTAACTAGGTTGATTTTGAATAAAACTTTTGTTTTGTAAGCTTTGTGCTTTCATTAATTGGTAGTTGAGTGTGATCTCCTATCTTCACTTTCGGTTATTCGAGTGCGCTCGTATCAACGATCGTTGAAGCCAATTAACGGTATCAAGTGCGCTTGATCAATGTTTGAAGAATTATAGATGTTCTTTCACGGTATCGTGCGCGATCAACGTGTCGAAGATAGCTAGAATTCGGTATCTTTGTGATCAACGAATTTGGGCATTTCAGTATCTTCAATCCACCATTTGCTACTTTTACCGTTTCATCTGTTTTTCCGTACTTCCGCTGCGTCAGTTTGGAACGGCTTTTGATTGGCAAGAGAATTCGAATGAACTAGACTATTCACCAAGGCTAAAGCAGCTAAAAAGCTCAATTATCGAAGACTGGAGACATGAACTTGTTCTTAAATAAAGCACACCTTTCATTCAAAAGGCATACTTTGGGGGGCAAGTATTAACTTAGTTTTCTAACCCATCAAAATTCAATTAGAATTAGAACACTCAGACTACGCCAAAATAACTAAAGAATCAACCAAAAGGACTAGAAAAATAAGAAGAGAAAGACTTAAGAGGAAAAATGCCAAAATAAGCTAAGGTGATGGATCGCTAGCGATCCATAAGGTTTGCTCATGGACCCTCCAAACCTCTAGCATCATGATTCATTACCATTTCTAAGCACGCTTGCCAAGTTTCATAGCATGCCAACTTATCTAGCTCGAGAAGTGAAGACTCGTCTGATTCCAGCTGTTTGGCCAAAATTAGCTAACTTAAAATGGACCTACAGAACTCATACAAAGTCAGATTGACTTGAAATTTTAGGAGAACATTTAGAAAACATAGGAGAAGGCTCACAAAAAATGAAGTCGTTTAGAGTTGATTTGATGGATCTCTGGCGACTCGTCTATAGTAGGCCTCACCACTTTAAATTTCTATGTTGGGTCTCTAACACCTTCCAGATTGTTCTTGCAAAGTTTTTTGATTTCATTAAGATTTGAGTGAGATATGGATGATTCTTCTGGACTATATGACCCATGAAGACGGATGATCAAGCTAACTCCATACGACTTGATATTTTGACAAGGCGTTTAAATAGAAGATAGGAAGAGAAACGAACAAAGATCACTCAAAATATGATAAGTGGATGGATAGCTAGCGGTCCATCCCCTATAGATAGCTAGCGATCCATCAAGATTGGTCGGATCGCCCTCAATCTTTTCAAGTTCCTTCGTGGCACTAAGTAAAGGCTATTGGTAGAAAAGTATGCTAATTTGATGGATAGCTAGCGATCCATCCTCTATGGATAGCCAGCGATCCATCCCCTATGGATAGCCAGCGATCCATAGAAATGACTCATACTAATTTGAGATTTTTGGTGATGACTTGGCATAACAACTAGACTCTTCTGCACTTGGACTTTTGGCCCAATACTCACTGAACATTCCTATAAATACTCACCTACCTGCAACTAGAGATGGATATTTTTGGATAGAGAGCTACCATTACTCTAGTGGAATTCCATCACTTCTTCAACTTTCTTCTCCCTCACAACAGTCATCAATACGTTACTGTGATTCTCCAGCCAACCCTTGAAATTGTGACTTATTCTAACTTATTGTAACTTAGACCTAAGGACAAACTAGTTGATATCCAGAGAGATTCAACTAGTATAATCATAATAAAGATTGATTAAGGTGGACGTAGGCCAGAGTCAGCCGAACCACTATAAAAATTCTATATCTCTTTTCTTACTTCTGCTTTTTATTTACTGTTTACTTGAGATTTGTGCTGCTAATTGTCTACGTTGGTGCTTTCACACTTGATCCAGGTGTTGATACATTTTTTTGGGTTAACATCTACATAATACCAATAATGTCTTTCATAAGATTAATTCAACTCGAAATGCTTAATACCTTTATCTCTTCGACAATAATTCAAGTTATATAAGTCCAGCCTAATTTGTTGAGCTAAAATTACAAGCAAACAAAACATAAGAACCGCATTTAGGCTCACAATGAAATACAAATTGAATTATATAATAAGAAATGAAAGTATGCAAAGCAAGAAAAAATCCCTTCTCCAAGTCTTGATGCTAAACATCACAACGGAAAAAAGTAAATTGGAGGAAAGAAGCTGGGAGAAAAGGAAATTATTCATAAGTGTAGATGTAACGAATTAAACAACAGCAACAACTATGCTACTATTTCTGAAAAAGTTGAGGTTGGCTAGAAATGGAATCCAAGGCTAAATGACAATGTCAATTTAAAAGTAATAATAACAATAACAACAACAACAATAATAATCATCATAATAATAATAATAATAAAGTAAAACAATTAAATAAACAATAGTAATAATAATAAATAAGTGAAATAAAAATAAAGATAAAAATAAAATGAAAAATAAAAATATTAAAAAAAAACAATGATGATAATAACAATAATTGTTTAATAATGGTAATAATAGTAATATGGACCAAAGACCAAACATTGTGTCTTAGGCTCCCATTCACTAGTCCTATAATCCAAAACTAATAACACTACCCCTAAACCTAGAGCAAAAACTCCTAGCTTATGGTTCTGGCACATGGATCGCCAACTTCCATGCGCTCCTGTCCGACACCAGCTCTTCGGATATATTTCAATCCGTCAAGTCCCTTTTTATTACTTCCTCCTATCTCAACTTTGATCAACCTCTACCTCTCTTTGAGCATTCGATGTGGCCCACAATTTCAACGTGCACATGTGCCTCGGGAGGCCTCCGTTGGAGATGTCCAAACCATCTTGAGCGGTGTTGGACCAACTTCTCCTCAATTGGTGCAACTCTAAGTTTATCGTGTATATCATCATTTCTAATTCGGTCTCGTTTTATATGACCGTAGCTCCTTCAAAGCATACACGTCTCTGCTACACTTATCTTTTGGGCTTGTTGTATTTTAATAAGCAAACATTCTACACCATACAATATCGCAGGCCTGATTGTCGTTCTGTAGAACTTTCCTTAAAGCTTTTGTGGGACTTTCCAATCACAAAGAATGCCAGATGCTAGTTGCCATTTCACCCATCCTACTTGAATTCTAAAACTAACATTTTCATCAATCTCACCATCATACTGCAACATTGACACCGCTAAACTCGTACTTCATATACTCCATTTTAGTTCTATTAAGCCTAACCCTTTGATTCAAAAGTCTGCTTCCACAACTTCAGTTGTCTATCAACCCTTATCCTGCTTTCGTCAATTAACACATCAGCATCAGCAAAGAGCATGTATTAAGGAAACTCACCTTTTATACCCTTCGCAACCTCATCTATCACCAAGGCAAAATGTAGGGGCTCAAAGATGACCCTTGATGTAATCCTATGTTAATGAGAAAGTCACTGATTTTTACCATCGCATGCTCTTACGGTAGTCACAACATCATCGTACATATCCTTGATAAGGGTAATCTACTTTGTTGGGACTTTCTTCTTTTCCAGAGCCCACCAAAAGTCATATGCTTCTCCTCCACTCATATGGCATCTTGTTTGATTTGAAAATACTATTGAACAACTTAGTTAGTCAGGCTATCCTTGCATCTCTAAGGCATCTTCACACCTCAATGGGGATGTCATCAGGCCCCAACACGTTGCCCGCTTGTATCCGTTCTAGCGCCTCCTTTACCTCGAACTCTTGAATTCTCCTAACATAATGTCTGCTGGTGTCATCAAAAGAATCGTCCAGCTCAATCGTAGTGTTATAACCTTCTTCATTAGAAAGCTTGTCGAAGTATTTTCTCCATCTATTTTTATTTTATCGTCCTTCACCAAAAGTCTATTATTGTCATCTTTGATGTATTTAACTTGATTGAAGTCTCTCATCTTCCTCTCGCAGAGTTTAGCTATCTTATAGACGTTTCTTTCACCCTCCTTCGTACTTAGCTTTTAATATAGATGTACATAGGCTTGGCCCCTTACATCACTCGCCGCTCTCTTTGTGTTCTTTTTTGCCTCTTTGTACTTTTGCATGTTGTCCTCTATTCTGTGAAGATGTAAGCATTTATAGCATTCCTTCTTCCCTTTGATAGCCTCTTGCACATCACAGTCCACCACCATGAATCTTTAGGCTTGCGTTCATTTCATTTTGTTATCTCAAACACCTTAATAGCCACTTTTCGAATGAGCGTTGCCATCTCATCCCAAATATGATTTGCTTCTCCTTTCGTATTTCATGCCCCTTCTCCCATCACTCTATCCTAAAACACCCGTAAAGCGTCTCCTTTGAGTTTCCACCATTTCGTCCGACTAATCTTGGCTCCTTTATCCTGTCAAACGCGTATTCTAAGATGGAACTCAAATATCAAAAGCTGATGTTGTGAGACGACACATTCTCCAAGCATGCCTTCGCAATCTACACAAGCTCGTTTTCCACCTCTTTTAGTAAGGATAAAGTCAATCTGGCTAGAATGTTAGCCACTACTGAAAGTAACTAAATGCAATTTCAACTACCTAACTGAATCCTGCTTTCATCGACTAGCTTCATTGCTCCTCGCACCTATCGAGTAAAGTGTGAAGACGCTTGTTCATTTATCACTTAATCAGGGCATCGCTGTAGTGCGCTACTAAGGGAGTGACGACCCAGCCCTTATATATTTATCACCATACCCGAGCCTCGATATGGCGCGCCACTAAGGAAGTAGCAACACGACGCTTGCTTATTTATCATCATACCCGAGCCTCGATACGACGTGTGGCTAAGAAGGTTATGCGCCAATGAAATATAATAAGGTTACATTTCCATAAGAGAGGCTATGGTCTTTATGTTGGCTCGTCAAGCCTATCACAATTCTCCTCCCTTGTCCTGCCTTGGGACAGGCTGCATAGAAAACTATATATCCACCAGAACACTCTCTAACACCATTTAAAAGATATATTAAGAAAATAAAAAATATTGCTTCAAACATCCACCGCAATCGTTTATGAAAAACATTTGAATATATGTAAATTTGAGAAAAAACTCATTTTGAATTTCTTCATCGTCTTGGGCGATGCTTTTTTAGACTTTGATTTTGCGTTAACTTCAATTTTCTTGTTAGAAAACAGATAAAATAAAAAAAGAAAGATGTGTGTTTCAAGCATGCATATTAGACGTGGAATTATGTTTATAACCACGGTAGCCATCTGAGATTTGTGTATCATTACGTGTACCATTTTTTTTCCTTTCCATGTGCCAGCAAAAAGAATTTTTAAGAAAAAATTATATGCTACTATCAACCCAAAGGCTTAATAGCTGTATCAAACTTAGCGGCAGTTTTCGGTTTTGTGCCCAACAAATTGGTATGAATACTCAAATCTCAATGTAGCTCAGACGAACGCCAGAATCCTCCAGAAAAGTTTGCCCATTCCCCATTTTCCCCGAATGGAAATCCATGTCTTCTCTAGAGAATTCAAGGCTCCCCCTCCATTTCAACTCGTATATAATCCACTTCTTTGCTCTCCTCTCTCCGTCAGAAAGTCGAAACAAGCAAAGCGATCCTCAAATTCTCAAGCTTCCCGATTGTAAACTCAAATTCAATTCCCGTTAAAGAAATGGCACTGATCCCTCAAATATTCGGACAAAGAAGCAACGTCTTCGATCCGTTCTCCCTTGACGTATGGGATCCATTCCAAGACTGGCCATTCGGCAGAGACATTAAAGGCAGCGCATGGCTTTGAGCAAGGAGACATCTGCTCTGGCCAACACTCGCATAGATTGGAAGGAAACTCCAGAAGCACACATATTCAAGGCGGACATGCCAGGACTAAAGAAGGAAGAGGTGAAAGTGGAGGTCGAGGAAGGCAACATACTGCAGATAAGTGGAGAGCGGAGCAGGGAACAAGAGGAGAAGAATGATAAATGACATAGGATTGAAAGGAGCAGCGGTAAGTTTCTGAGAAGGTTCAGGCTGCCTGAGAGCGCAAAGATGGATCAAGTGAAGGCAGCCATGGAAAATGGTGTTCTTACTGTGACCGTGCCCAAAGAGGAAGTGAAGAAACCAGAGGCTAAAGCTATTCAGATTGATGGTTAAATTCTGCATACCAGGTTTTCTTTTCGTGATGTGGGGCTGTATCATCATTGTATGTGTCCGTTATGTTAGTGGTAAGAATGGTGTGTGACTTGTGTTCTGTACTCTTTCCATCTTTGAGTCTGGATAAATGAAAAACTCGGTTGAACAAGTCCTGTTTCATTGCTACAGTTTGCATATTTTGTGCTTCTAAGTGCATCCGGTTTTGTTGTAATGTATATTTCTGGTTTGTGCTGAGTTAAGCTGAAGTGATTGCTTTTGGTTCCGTATATCGGTGTGCATGTCCCATATCGAGAACTTTTGTTCTTTCTTCTTTTTTTGAATCTGCCCATATCGAGAACCTACTGGTGTAGGAGTTCCAAAATGCAATTCAGGAAATTATTGTCAAGGACAAAATTTCACAGCTTTTTAGCTTCAAGGACAGACCTTCAATATTTTATCCTGAAGGACAACTTTCTGTAGGTATCAGTTTTTAGTTATTGATAGCAGTTTTTAGGTATCAGTTTGTAGTTATCGGTAGCAGTTTTTAGGTATCAGTTTTTAGCTCGGTATCAGTTTTGTTGTCCTTATGAATAATTTTGAAAAATGTTTGTCCTTGTGAATAATTTTTAAAAGAATGTTTGTCCTTGTTTCAAAAATATTGAGGTCGTGTCCTTGAGGCAAAAATTATAGAAATTTTTGTCCTTTAAATTAATTCCCCCAATGCAATTTATGTGCTAGTTTATGACTGTGAGAAGATTTATGATTCAATGTGTTTGATTTCTTTGATTTATTTTATGTGAACAGTCATCCCAGTTTCCCTGTTTTGGTTGAGCAAACTCGCTTTTTTATTTATTTAATGTATATATATCTGATTTAAATTTATTTTTGTTCTACTTTTACTTTGATTTAGCTGAAAAATTCATGATTCCTGTCTTTTCGGTTTAAGTTTTGTAACTCAATGTCTGTTGGGTTTTGTAACTGATTGCAAATGAAAACCCACCATTGTCCAAGCTAAAATGATGGGTTTGTGTTTTATCAGGTTAATTAACAGGGAGTGGCAATTAGGCCCGACCTGACGGATTTATACCCGATCTTGCGGGCTTCGATTATATAGATGGATCGGGTTTTGTCGGATTTGTGACGAAGACTTTCAACTATAAACTCCTCTGCTGGGTTAATTTGTTGTATTTTAAATGTTGAACTCTGAAATAGTGGTGATATTGGACTTCTTGTGTAAGTTGTCATTCTGATAAAAGATTGTTCAACAACGCGCACTAAGTTATCTTTTTCTAGTTTGAAATATATTTTTTTGTTTGAAAGTTTCAATTATTTGAAATTAGGAGTATTATTTGTACATGAAATGTACGTACGGTTCAATTAGGCAATGCAAGCACAATGTAAATTTATTCATAATCATGTATTTTGAGAGCAGCTTATCCCAATTCAACATGCAGCTTATCCCAATTCAACATGCAACTAACTGGGTCAACCTTATTATTACGCCAAAAATAAAAGCATTTACCGAAAACCCAAGTCACAGTCGGTACCTAAATCATGAATTTTGAAATACGGTTGCCACTGCAATAATTTGCCGTACTTTTCAATTTAAGTACAAGTCTTCTCTGATTTTATTATCCTAGTAATTCAAAGTAACACAAATTTCTTAGAACAGTTTGAAAGAAAATTTCATTACATTTATGATGTCTTTCATGCATGAACTCCCATTTAATTATGATTTTAGAAAATGTATTCAATGAGTTATGATATTCCTATTGAATCATAGTGAGGATTTAAGAAGAGAATGTCAACTCTTATACAATACGCCTTTTAGCGGATAGTTTTGTTTAAAAGAACAAACTTTTGAAGATGTATTATACTCATTGGCTGATCATATATACAACATTTTTAAGCATTTTGAAACTTTTATCCACTCCAAAGTCATGCGCCAGTCTAAATATCAAAAGAATTTATTTTAACTATCAATTTGAAGTATGAATTTGTGGGGCTAAAATTCTCGAACTGATTCATATTTTAACAAAGATGATCTTTCTAAAACATATAACATATCTACCTAAATTAACTTTTTTCCATAATTTTCTTCTCAATAAATAAGGCATGGAATCTAAAAACTCATGTATATATGTTCCTAAACAACTATGACTTCCAAGAATAATTTTAAAGTTTCTTATTTTCTTCTAATAGTTGATCAAGCTTTGACTTTATTTAGAGATCGATATGACCAATTTGAACATTATGAAGAAACTTTTGAATTTTTGTTGAACTTAAGATTTAAAAATATTGATAACGATGAATTGAAGGATCATTGCATGAATTTAGAATATTTTTTGAAGCATGGGGAAGAGCAAGATATTTATGGTAAAGAATTACTTTTTGAATTTCAACAACTAAATTGAATTTGCCATCCAAAGTAACTACATTGAAAGGAATTTGAAAGATTTTATTGATGATAAAACTAAGTTGTGTACATGAATACAACGGTTCATATTTATACTATTTTCACAAAGCAGATCACAGAGCAAATAGTATGTATTATTGAAATGGGCCTTGGGCTGCCTTGATGGGCTTTTCTGAACCGCTTTGCCTAAAGAAAGAAATATATTTGCCGTGAAGGGTTTCAGCTGTGTATTATCTCATTGTCTCACAATCTTTACTTGCCCCTTCCCCCTCAAACCCTACCTTAGGGTTAGGGTTTGCGATTCAGAGAAAATTCCCAAATTGACTTCAAAAATTGTGTCGAACTAATTCAGATCTTCATGTGCGACATCATTCTGGTGACTTTACATCTCTATTCATTCTCTTTGCTTGTTTCGCAAGTTGAGATTTGATGATTTTTTGCTTTGTCGAGTAGAAGTTTGAGAGAGCTTGTGAGATGAACTCGTGTTTTCCTTACTGTCCATGCTGTTGTTTGGATTTGAAATCACAGAGATGATGTGATTTTCACTGTCCACAATTTTCAGGTCAGATCTAAACTTGTTGAAACTTCTTGCTGACAACGCCTTTATAAGGATGTCAGCACGTCGGTAAGTAGCAGGTATATGGCTTATCTGAAGTTTTCCTTTTTGAACGTACTCTCGAACAAAGTGTAAATCTATTTCTATGTGTTTGGTTCGAGAGAGAAGTATATGATTTGCAGACGTGTAGACTGTGCTTTGGATATCGCACCACAAAACTGGCATGGTTTCTGACTTCATTTTTAGTTCACTCAGTATTGACTATAACTTTCTGCAATAGCACTTGCTATACTCCTGTATTCGACTTCTGCACTCGATCTGGAGGCAGTTGTCTGTTTTTTAGAACACATTGATATCAAATTATTCCCAATATATATACAGTAGCCATTGATTGATTTCCTATCATCTGGGTCTGAGGCTCAATATGCATCTGCATACCCTACTGTACTTAAATTGTTGCTTGTTTTAAGTGATAAACCATAGTTCAATGTTCCTTTTAGATATCTGAGAATCCTCTTTACAGCTCTTCAATGCTCGTCAAGTGGATTCTGCAAAAATTGAGAAACTTTGTTAACACTATAAGCAATATCAGGTCGTGTTATAGTTGCATATTGTAATGCCCCTACAACACTTCTATACTGTTTATAGTTAAACATGGTTTCTCCCTTGTTTTTAGAGAAGTGTTGACTGCTTGTCATGGGTGTTGGTTGTGGCTTCGCATCACTCATGTTTGTTTTTCTAGAAGCTCTTGAATGTACTTTCCTTGGCATAGGATCATTTTTGAGTTTGCTTTCCTTTTAACTTCTATGCGTAAGAAATAATTAATATCTCCAAGGTCCTTTACTGAGAATTGTTTGTTTAAATAAGAGATAATGTGATCGACTTCATCACTGCTATTACCTGTAATAATCAGATCATCAAAAAATATTAGTATATAATCAGTAGAGATATCATTGGCTTTGATAAAAAGTGAATTGTCGGATTTGGAAGATTGTTATTCTAGGTCTATTAATGTTGATTTCAGTCTATCAAACCAGACTCTTCGAGCTTATTTGAGGCCATAGATTTCCTTATTTAATTTACACACATAATTTTCATTTTTGTTGTAACCCTATGGTTGTTCCATATAGATTTCCTCTTGCAAGATGCCATTAAGAAATACATTGTTGACATCCAATTGCTTTATGCACCATCTTTTGTATAAAGCAATAGTAAGAAATAATATGATGGTTGATGGTTTGACTACTAGTGAAAAGGTTTCAGTGAAGTCAAATCCATATTGCTGTGTGTATCCCTTTGCAACAAGTCTTGCTTTATATCTGTTGATAGTTCCATCAGGATTCTTTTTGATTTTATATGTCCACTTGCATCCCACAATGTTTTTATTGTCTGGTGGACATACAAGATCCTATGTCCTGTTTTTTATGAGTGCATTATATTCTTCACTCATGGCATTTCTCCAGTTTTTATCTTTGACAGTTTGTTCATATATGACTGGTTCATGAGTACTTAAGCGTGCTGTGTACGTTTTTGGCTTAAAGATGCCACTCTTAGCCCTTGTGATCACACGGTGATTTGGTCTTGGTTGAGCATCGGTGTGAGGTAAGTTCTCTGTGTCACTATGATTTGTACTTCTTTGTGAACCTTCTTCATGATTGTCTACCTGATCTTGCTCTCTATTCTCTGTGATTCTTGTAGGTGAAGGACTGGCTTGACTGAGACTATCTATCCAGTCTGATTCATGTTGATAAGATGCTCTGGATTTTATATTTTGGTTCTCAATAGTCTCCTTTGCCTTCACTTGACTCTCAATCTCAGAGTATACAGGTATATTTGGTATGGATACTTTTGGATTGTATACTTTGTATGTAGTTTTCATTTTTGGTTTGCTAAATGGAAACACACTTTCAGTAAAAAAAAACATGCCTGCTCACAAAGATCTTTCCACTGTCATCTAGACATTTATACCCTTTTTGATTTGTAGTATATCCCAGGAAAGTGCATGGTTTAGATCTGAAATTCAATTTATTTGAGTTGTACGGTCTAGTATAAGGAAAATAGAGACATCCAAAGGTCCTTAAATTGAAATAGTCTGGCTTAACTTCATACAATTTTCCATGGGACTAATCCCTTTAAGAACTTTTGTTGGAAGTCTATTTATCAGATATACAGCTGTATTAAATGCCTCAGGCCAGAATTTCAATGGCATTGAAGCATGAGCAAGTAAAGTAAGTCCAGATTCTACAACATGTCTGTGTTTCCTTTCTACTAGACCATTTTGCTCAGATGTATATGGACATGTAGTTATGTGTATAATTATCCTTTTTTGGAAATAGCTACTAAGGGTCTTATACTTAGTACCACCATCAGATTGAATAATTTTAACTTAGGAATTAGTTAGCTTTTCAGCCATTGTTATAAAACATGTAACTGCATCATATGTCTCAGATTTTGTTTTTAAAAAATATATCCAGGTATATCTTGAATATGCATCAACAAAAGAAATATAGTATTTAAATCCAAAATCTTAGTATATAGGTGCAGGACTCCATAAATCTATGGCAACTGATTCCAATGGTTTGAGTATTGTGTAGATGAGTCGTTAAAAGCTAACTTATGACTCTTACACATTTGACAGTAAGTGCATATATTGGGTAATGAGATGTCATCAAATTTTATTTTATTTTCAACAAGAACTTGTCTTACAACATTAGCACTAGGATGACCAAGTTTGTAGTGCCAAAGATCAAATACATCTCTATTATTTCTTTTCATACTCAAATTACAGTGGTTTTGCTCTTCTGCGACACTTTTGGAGTTAGCAGATTTAAATTTGTATAGCCCTTTTTCTGTGTCACCCTGCAATAAAATGTCTCTAGTTAGTATGTCTAATTAAACAATACTTAGGATAAAATTCAAAGTATACATTGTTATTAAGATCAAACTGAGATACACTTATGAGATTCTTTTTGATCTCTGGTACTCTTAACAAGTTATGCAAGAATAACTGCCTCTTACCTTTGATACAAGTATTACCAGTATGAGAAATTTTTACACACTTACCATTCCCTATGCAAATGGTTTGTTTACCTCTGTATTCCTTACATCCAAGATTCAAGTTACCAAGGTTGTTTGTGATGTGATTAGTAGCCCTTGAGTCTGGGTACCAAGATTCATCCTGAACATGTTCTGCTCTGGCAATGTCATTTGAGTTCCGACCTTTGTTGTTATTGTTTGGTTGACTGTCAAAGTTTTGTGCCATGTTTACATTATATCTATTGCTTCTTTGATTATTACTGTTTTGATTTGAGTATCTGAAATAGCACTTTTACTGCTGTGTGACCCACCTTTTCACAGATTTGGCATGTTGTTGTTGTTATTCCACCTTCCTCTTCCTCTTGATCTATTAGTGTAGCAACCACTTTGAGTTGATTGCTCTATTTTGTTGTTGTTTTGGCTTTTGTTTCTCTGATTGGTTGTGTAATTGATAGACCGGTCAGAATCTTATGGTCTTTTGTTATCTATTCTTGCTTCATGTGCCAGGTAGATTGAATGCACATCATCTATAGATGGTAGAACCTTGTGGGAAGCTATAATAGCAACCACTACTTCATATTCGTCACTTAAGACATTGAGTGTAGTTAGAATCTGTTTTGAATTTGATATTTTATGATCTGCTGCTTCAAGAAGATCACAAGTTGACTTGATCTTGGACAAATATTCTCCCATTATGTGATTTTCTTTCTTAATATTCCAAAGCTGTCTTTTGTGATACATCACTTTTGCTGCAGATTGAGTGTTAAAGACATTTTCAACTGTTGCCCATATCTCATTAGAAGTCTTGCATCCTATTACATGTGACAATAATTTTGTGTTTATGGATGACAGTAGCCATGAACATATTAACTTGTCTTGTATGTGGTGTTTTATGTATTCTTCATTGCTGACTACTTTATCTTCTTGATTAGTGATAAATTTTGGTAGAGTTGGTGCAGTTCCAAGAATATACCCTTCAAGTCCATACCCTTGGATTGTTGTCTCGACCAAAAGCTTCCACAACAAATAATTTTCATGATCTAAATGAATTGTTACAAGTTGATTTTGTGGGCTAATGATGGTCATGACAAGATTCTCAGCAGCTGTTGTAGTTTATTGAGAGTTATTCACATTTTCAGATGATACAGTGTAGGCTTCGTCAAATATGATGAAACTCAGATACCAGAATGATAATGATGAGGGAATAGTAAAGATAAAACTGAAAGACTGACAGAAAGAAGTCAGTTCTTGATCAAGATAAGTATTATAGATCACTAACCAGGTTAGATGCAACCGCAAAGTTTTAACTGATGATTAAAGTTCTAATAATCTTTGCTGGAGGGCACTTTTTTGATATTTTGTGATATGTTCTTGATTTTCTTGATCTAAATTTGATTGATTTCTTTGTTGTTTTTCCTTTACGATTCAGATGGAGTGTTGTTGTAGCCAGATTTTACAGAACTGGCGAGGTACATCACTTCAGTTTGGATCTAAAAACTCAGATGAAGAGATGATCAATCTCTGATGAGAAAATCTCAGATGATGAGGAGTTTTCTTATGAGTTTCTTTTTCTTTTAACTTGCCGTTAGGTAGGAATTTGCTTTGATACCATTAAAGGAATTTGAAAGATTTTATTGATGATAAAACTGAGTTGTGTACATGAATACAACGGTTCATATTTATACTGTTTTTTCAAAGCAGATCACAGAGCAAATAGTATGTATTATTGAAATGGGTCTTGGGCTGCCTTGTTGGGCTTTTCTGAACCGCTTTGCCTTGAGAAAGAAGTATATTTTCCTTGAAGGGTTTCAGCTGCGTATTATCTCGTTGTCTCACAATCGTTATATTACATCAATTTATATACTTAATTTCTTGAGATCTTATCAAAATGTAAGATGATTTCTAAAGTTTGGGTTGCATATCGTCGGTGGAAAGAAGTTTTTCAAAATTTAAACTGATAAAGGCATATCTCAATTTTAATCGTGCAGGTCAACTGAGGTATATACATTCGTGCAGTCTACCAATTTTAATCGGTTTGTACTTTTTTAATGAGGCATGCCAAATTTTTATTTATTTTTTCATAAAATATATAGCTATCTAACAAATTGAATTTTTTTCGATTAACTTTAACACTTGTTTTTATAGCTAAACTGAAGAAGAAAACCTTAACGACCACAAATGGGTTTAATGGTAACAGAGGGTTAATATCTTTTTTCAATGGTAGCCCTAGCTTATGGAAGCTGATATGCATCTTTTTGCTGATTATGACTAATGGAGATAAACCTACAAAGAGCGTTGGTGATTCTTCATTTCAAATAGCTACAGCACAACAAGCTAACAAGAGTTTGTTATAATAATACTAAGAACTAACAGATTATAAGACATTTCACTCTATAGTCTTTGTTAGCTTTTACGCGTGGATGTACATGTCATCTTTTCCCCTTTTTCTTTCTTTTATTTTTGCTTTTTTCTTTTCTTTTCTTTTCTTCCTTTTATTTTATTTTATTTTTTTATAATTTATGTAACAACCCGCATATTTATCGATTTTATATTTAAATATTTTATTTAAATATTTTGTCGTTAATCGGATATTGGTCCGAAAAGCTACTTTTTGCAAACGGTCAAATTAGGCCTCGAGACCACTTCCATTGAGTTCGAAATGCCGTTTGCAACTTTTTTTAAGTATAAACATTGATAGGTTTGGAGTTAGTGGAATTTCACTTACTTTTCCCGCTTTGGACTTTGGATTAGATTAGCCATTATAACTCAAACCCACTTCTCTCTTTCTCCTCACTCTTCATAAATTTCCTAACAACCAAGCTTAAGCATTAATGGTGAGTGGAAAGAGAAATTAAAATTCCAAGCTTAAATTCTCTTGCAAATCCAACATTCAATTCCAAATTCAAGAAGAATACATTGGATTCAAGCTTGTGATTACTTCTCCATTTCTTTCAAGCTTTTCTTCATAAATTTGGTGAAAAGGTGAGATTTTTATTTCAAAAATCTAGTCTATAACTATATTGGACTGTTGGGAATGATTCCCTATCACTTTTGCATGCACGTTTGCCTTTGGTTTGGATTGGATTGGCAAAAAACTCCAATTTTTAGCATTTTTGGAAATTTCCTGCACTTAGCTCGTTCTGGCCACTTGACTCGTTCGGTGATAGGTCGCTGGGTCGTAGGTCGCAGGGCTTTAGGTCATTCTGGAAATATTGGCACTTCGGAGTTAGGTCGCTCGCGAGTTAAGCCTTAAGTCGTAGGTCGCTCGCGAGTTAAGCCTTAAGCCGTAGGTCCCTCGCGAGTTAAGCCTTAAGCCGTAGGTCGCTCGCGAGTTAAGCCTTAAGCAGTAAGACGTTCGCGAATTAAGCCTTAGGTCGTTAGGCCTATAACCTGTTAAGTCGTGAATACCTTAGGTCGTGAACCCTGTTAGGTCGTTAGGCCTATAACCCGTTAAGTCGCGAATACCTTAAGTCCTGAACCCTGTTAGGTCGCGTTGTACTTTAGGTCGCATGACCTATAGGTCGCTTGCTCCAGTTAGGTCGCTCGGCCACTTTGTTAAGTCGCTCGTCCTATTGCTCTGTTAGGTCGCAACCTCTGTTAGGTTGGCCATGTTGGGTCGCGAGTCATCGTTAGGTCGCGAACACCCCTAGGTCGCAACCATTAAGTCGCTTGACCCCTTAGACCCCTAGGTCGCAACCATTAGGTCCTACCGTTTTGGACGGGGCGCTGCCCCCGCACCCCCGCGACCTGACCGGGCAGGTCGAACCCCGTAGCGGTGGCGTTGCCCCCGCACCCCCACCTTGGGGGGTTGCCACCTCCTCTGGACCCCCCCTCCGTAGGGGATCTTATCTGAAAAGCATTCAACATAACTTGCTTTGTTGAGATGCTGAGATTGACCACTCTTCGAGACAAACTATCTTTGTCTTCTTGGTCGATTTTATGGATTTTTGAATATCTATTTCAATGGGTTCTTAATCGGTTTCTTTGGATTTTATTCACGTCTTCGTATGTGAATTTTTATGATTTATTGTTTCTACAATCACTTCTATGATTTGTCACTTTAAAATATAAAGGTTTTCTATATAGTAGTAAATATCAAAACTCTTTCAACAAAATGATTTCAACTCTATTTTCAATAACAAAGCTCTTTTCTTAAACCGTTTTCCAATCTACTAATATATACAAACCTTTACCTCACTCGGATGAGAAATTTAATTAAACGGCTTAGTAAAACAAGTGGTATGAAACGCTTGCGTTCACTTCGTCGGCTAATTCTTGGACTTGTTCGATTGAACCTCTTGTGACAATTTTCTAGTGGAGATCTACCATTTGTTCGTAAATATTTAAGTTAAGCTAGTGGTTATGGGACATGAAGCTAAGCTCATATATTTACTAGCTTAGTGTAATTGACACTTCTCGTTGATCATGACGATCATTCTTATGATTTAGACTAGCAATTGTGCGATGTCTCTTGTTTGCGAGGTTAGACTAGACACCACTTGTGTGATTTCACTCACACATACCTTTTTGATTTTTGGTTAGTCTAGACCTCATCTGTGTGATTTCGACTCACACATGTGGGGTAGCTCCCCATGGTCTTCGGACCGTCATGTGATAGGCCTCTTTCCCTTTTTACGATTTCTGGATTTCTCGTGTTGATTTCTGGAATTTATGTCATTGACTTGTTATGAGTACAAGTTTAGGGTATGATGCCCTCTTTGGATCTTTGAGAAGATTCTTGTGATATTGATTTACCTCTTATTGATTGATCTTCTATTGATCGTCATTTGCATACTTATAGTAGTATGTCAATATGGATATTTTAGGTTTATGCCATATCTTTTATTTTATATCATGTCATCTGATATTTATAGCTAGACTGATCCGTTTATTATTTTCTTAAATAATACTCAGGTCAGACCGAGATGTTACAGGTGCTTCTGCTTGACTTCTTCCCGGGATTTGCTACTCTGACTTTTGGCTAACTGTTTAGGTTAGCAGTTTTTGTTGTATACACTTGAGATATAGACTCATAGTTGTATTCTATTGTATAGCACGTGTTGCTATTCTTTTGTATTATTGTGGATCTTTTTGACCACTACTCTGATGTACACTTTCATGTGTTAGTTATATATTCATATCTTCTTCCGCCCTTGTGATATGGATGTCTGTGACTGATTTGTGTTATGCTTATTTCTATGTTTGTTTCCGAAGATTATTTGTAGCCACCGTGTGATAAGCAATTACATGGATGGTCGCTCCTCAACAGCTAGCGTGGGTATAGAGGTGGGGCGTCACAATTTATTTTAAGTTCCTATTTCAACAAGTAAGCATTGGAAAATAAGATATTGGTGTACATACTTGAACTGAAAACTTAGTTGGTTTGGATCTAACTCTAACACGCCAATTGATTTTTACTTCTTATAAGCTATTTACATATTTCTACATTATACGTTCTACACACAATGAATATAAAATATAGTAAATGGATAGAGTTTTCCGAAAAACCCTGCTAGTGGAGAAAGGCCCCCCTAGGGATAAGAGACATAGGGCTAAAGAGAGAGCCAAAAAAGATCTTTTGTGTATAATCCAGGAATTAGTCACTTAAGCAATCTTTGATGGTTATACGTGTATCCAAAGTACAAACGGGATGCAATGCCATCATTTTGAATCCATCTCATTTGAATTTGTGCTTTTTACATCATAATTGTTATGAAGAAACATCCACATTTCTGAACAGAAGAACCGTTTTCAAGTATTGTTCGAACGATTACGTATGAGTCAATGTTCGATTGATTGGTACGAGGCTATCAACAAACAAGGTAGATGTTTTGTGTTGTTGATTTTGTAATTGCATGAAATGAATTGATTCTATGAGATACTCAAGCTTATACAAAACAACGTGCCTCCAACATAATGCCGAAGCACCATCATAGTGACTCAAATTTTCTAAATTTCATATTTAATAGTTTCAAATTCAAAACGAATATTTTTTAAACTCAAATGATAATTCAAAATTATGAAAGTACTAATTTAAAAAAGTACAAGTTTCAAATTCAATATTCAAATGTTAAATTTTTAGAATATGAGCTAAAATTTTCAAAATTTTAAATTTTATATAGATTTTTTTCTAAAGTAGGTTTACCAATTAATCTTTATTTTTCTTTTCAATTCAAAATTTGAGAAAATACACCAAATTTTCAAATCTAAATTTTCATACCTAGCTTCGAATACAAAACTTGTCAATATAAATTGAAAATACCATTACAAGATTTAAATCTTTTAATTTAAAATTTCAAATTCAAGTTCCAAATTTAAATTTTGAATTTCATATATTGTAGTTTCAAAATCAAATCTCCAATAATGAATTTTCTAATAAAAATTTGGCATTGAAGTTCAATATCTAAATTTAAAATTTAAATTTTGATTTTCAAATTTTGTAGTTTCAAAATCAAATCTTCTATTTTGAATTTTCTAACAGAAATTTGGGCTTGAAGTTCAATATCTAAATTTAGAATTAATATTTTAAATTTTAAATTGGCTAATTCTATTCATACACTGTTAATCTATTAACATACACCAGAAAATATAATAAACTAGCGTACATCAAAAATTACTTTACATACAACATAACTTTTATAAAATTATCCTTTTTTACATCTTCGTCATCTTCCCTCTTTAAACCTTAAAACTCATTTACACAAAACTATGAATTCCTATAAATAAAATTTAACAAAATAAACTTTAATCTTTGGAACTAATATTGTACATTATTTAATTGCTTTTTTTAAAAAATTCTTAATTTCATCAAAATCAATTATAATTATAGAAGTAAAATTTAAACAGTTTGAATTAAAGTATTTAGTCGTGAAAGTTGTATTAATTGATATTTTGGTTTCAATTATTTTACCATGTTAATTCGACAGTTTATAAGAAAAAGAATAAATTTGCAATTATAACGAAGGATAACATAGTCATGAATTTTTCAGTAAAATAACGGCGTATGTTAGGAGATTTTGATGTATGAATAGAATTTGCTTTTTAAATTTTCAAATTACAATTGAAATACTAAAAGAAAATTCAACACGACATCATTTTGTGTCTGAATGATGAAAGTTCGCAACAATTTTTTTTTAAAAAAAAAACTACGCAGCTAAACAATCGATTTTCCATCATTATGTTAGTTGGTTTTACTAGTTGGTTATGACATAAGAACAGTGCTAAAAAAGATTTACTTATCTGTCCTTGTATTTTGTTGGAAGTTTCAAGCAACCAAATAATATATAGGACAAGCCACAAGTAGATTAATAAATATTATAACTGATCATGAATTCATCCTAGGAAAAAAAGTCTCGAAGCAGTCAAGTTTGTATACATTCAATAAAGAAAAAACTAATGGAATAGTGCTTTGAGTTTGAATAGAACTATGTGTCATAGAGCAATTCCAACTTCATGGATTAGAGGACAGCTAATGTCTTAGAGCAATTCCAACCGCATCAAACCCAGTACCCAACTGGCTCGATAACGGGGATCTCCGACCACGAACCACACAATAGATCGACGGTTCAATCATCTGGGGTTTGGTCCTCAAAAACTATGGATAGATCACAATGATATGCAATTATTTATCAAATAATGATGAATAGGGTTTTGATCCCATCTTTTGTATAATGATCAAACCGTCTTATGCTCGTTGTTATCCCGCCTTTTGGTCAAGGCCAGAATATCAACAAATTGGCTAGAAGGAATGGATATCGAGATTGGAGATCGAATGGAAACAAGGCTAGTTCGATGTCATCAAAATTTGTCCGAGCTCCAATCGAGGAGGGATCGATTGGGAATGATGATCAAGGCTAGGGGAGGCTACGTTTCAAATTTCAGGTCAATCGAAGTTCGTATGCTCGAAATGTAGGTGAATCAATATTGGAAGGTGCTGATTTCGTATCGGTGGTTTCGTATCGATACATTTCGTATCGATACAATTTGTATCGATAAAAATGGATTCGGCTACTTGCTTTGGATCGAAGCATTCTTATTGATCAGGATGGACTCAGGCTACGAATTTCGTATCGATACATTCATATCGATGGGATGGTGAAGTATGTCGGTGCATTTCGTATCGATCAGGGCTGGAATCGATACGAAGAATGGAGCAGTGGTCGTAGAAACTTGGATAAGCATTTTGTATCGATCGATTATTGATTGATACGAAGGACTCACCCATGCATTGATTCAAGGATAACAAAAGGACATACTCAGGATAGCTGTATTGGATGGATGCGAAGGGTTCAGGAGCCATGTTCGTATCGATCGTATTCGTACTGATCGATACGAAGGAAACAATCAAAGCGGCGCGAAAAGTGGATCTCCCCTGGATCTTCAAGACACGTCATCGATGCTAACTTGATCGATTCGAAGAGAGGAGAGCATGGAGACGAAGCAATGGATACGAATGCGACAGCCAACCGATGAACACGAACACTACATTTCGTATCGATCATCTCTCGAGATCTACAAGTCCAAATGCTATGAAATTTTCACAGGAGCTTACGTACAAGCTAAGGAATGTTCATGCCAAATTTCGACTCCATTGGAAAAAATCTCGATCGATAAGAATTACGTTTGTATCGATCATGGATCGAGCCGAAACTTCATAGGATCGATTGCATGGGCCCACTCACGTGCCAAAAGAAGTCTTCCGAGAGTTGGGCGAGATATTCACAGCCTACGCCTATAAATAGCACCTCAAGGCCTACAGAAAATGGATCTTTTGGCTACCCGACGTCCAGACTCTGCTGAAAACACTTTTGCACTACTACGCTATTGTTGTACTCAAAATTATTCATTGTAATCCGCTGTAATCAGCTGTAACCAGCAAGGAAAGTCAATAAAAGATTAACTTTTGGAGTGGACGTAGGCCGGAGATAGCCGAACCACTATAAACCCTGTATCTCTGTCTGTTCTTTCCATTTTAAGTTTGTTAATCTTCATTTTTATTCTCTACATAATTTAGATCTGTGATTGGTGATTATTGATTGTCGATCTGTGTTCGTACACTGGTGCTTTCACGATATTTGGGGTTTGTGATCAATTTTGGCGCAAACACTTTGGTGCTTCCACTAAGAACGACTGGCACCCGCTATGCCAGATTTGGAGGTCAGATTTGATGGCTTAAGGATCCAGATCTAAAGTGCCATGATAAGGCAATCAAGTAGAAGACAAAGAGCCGAGAGAAGTCAGCATGAAGGAAGCCAGAAGGCATCATCAAGGGCTAATTAGACTCCGACTTTCATCACAAGAGATGAAACGGAGATGATGATGGGAGCAATGCATGAAGAGTTTCTGAAACGGTAGGAGGAAATGATGCAGATCCTCTTCGGATAGTTTAGACAAGCATGAATAGCTGGAGCTTCAGGAGTTTAGATCCATGGAGCTGGAGCAGAAGGACCAAACAGGCAATCGAATGGAACAGCTCAACATGGTGCAACCCCTAATCAGCACACAACTGCTAATCTGGATGGATCCAGGCTTGGGGGCACACCACCTAGCAACGATGGACCAATTCATGGAGGATTCTAGGTGACACTACACGACAAGATGCTGGTAGGAATGCAGAAGCGTGTGATGAAAAGTATGTGCCAGAATTCCCTCAGGGACTTGGGGGCAACCCTTGACGGACAACGCTGGATTGGCTGAGATTATCAGGTGAACTATGCATGGAGGTTTGAAAAAAAGAGACCTAGAAGGAGTGAACAGGAGT
Source organism: Allium cepa (assembly GCA_030765085.1). Classification (NCBI taxonomy): domain Eukaryota; kingdom Viridiplantae; phylum Streptophyta; class Magnoliopsida; order Asparagales; family Amaryllidaceae; genus Allium; species Allium cepa. The sequence continues at coordinate 81,154,283 of CM060946.1, forward strand.
CCATTTACCCATGACATCAGAATGGCTTGGAATCCACTGGAGTTCAAGCTACCTACTCTAGAGGTATACAATGGAAAGGCAGATCCTACCGATCACCTTATGAGGTACACACGACACATGGAAGTGCTGGGGGCATCAGAGGTAGTTATGGCCCGATGTTTCCCTCTGTACTTGACGGATATAGCTGCTATGTGGTTCAGAGGAGACACCACCTCTCCACCTCCATGCCGAACCGGACCTCTCCACCTCCATGCCGAACCAGCCCAACCACATCAATGCCGAACCAGCTCGTCTCCCCTACATGCCGAACCAGATACCTCCCTCCTTGCATAGCCGAACCAAACTCCACTTCCATGCTCCAACGGACCACATGCCACCGAACCAACCTACTTCACTTACCACCGGACCAACCCTCACCACAACCACCGAACCAACCTACTTCACTTACCACCGGACCAACCCTCACCACAACTACCGAACCAAACCAAGACCGGACCAACCCTCTACACACCACCGAATCAAACTCCACCAAGCTACGACGGAACCAAGCTTCGCCGAACCAAGCTCCGCCGAACCAGATGTGCCAGGCCAGATTGCTTCAGCTCAGGCCCACCAGCAGCTATATACATCCAAGACCCCTGCCCCCAACCTCACTCTATATATAGAGGGGCAGGGGTACAACAATGGCAGACAAGTTTGAGAGCTCAAGCACGGAAGGAACTTTCAAACAACTTTCATATACTTGTATACAAAGCTTTGTACTTGTAATCTGAAAGAAAAAGGAGAATAACATATAAAGTGGACGTAGGCATGTTCTGGCCGAACCACTATAAATCTGTGTGTCTTTTACAGTTTAGTCCCTGCTTTTTATATATTTGCATAAATCACCCAAACCACTAGAAACAACCTAAAATCGACTAATTCACACGACTTGGAGGTGTTTGTCCATTTTTTGTGCAAACATTTTTGGTGCTTTCACTGAGAGCCAAGCTAGAAGCTACAGCTTCTCCTACTCAACCTTCTTCCTCACAGCATCGTTCCTTGCTCCGACAACATGACTTCCAGGCAGAGGAGAGATGTTAACAAAGGAAAGAACGTCGCAACTAGCAGTATCCCAGATCCAGTGGCCCCAAATCAAGAGAATCATCCCGTTTTAACAGCAATACCAAATGAAAATCAGGCAATCCAACAGCCCCCGCCGCGGGACAACTAATTAGTAGGGAAGATCTAGACAGGGTTGTGGCTGAAGTAACTAACCGCTTCGCATCTCAACAAGAAGCCTTGGTGGACCAACTCATGTCATGCCTAAGGGATGCTGAAGAATCCAACCGCAACACCAAATCATGGGGCGAGTCCCAATCTGGAGGTTCTGGAAGGCGACAAAGACCTTTCTTCTTCGAAGAGGTTAACAACAGAAACATCCATGGTAGGAGCCGAGCTCGGTCTCAGCCCGAAGTCCGACCTGAGGAAACACTTGGAACCGAACCCAACGGGGGAGGTGCCAGGCAAGGGTCGGATGTAGCTGAGCCTGTCATGCTACCTAACCATGAAAACACCAGTAGACGGGGCCGAGCTGGAGTCCAGCCCGAAGTTGGACCCGAGGAAGCGCTGAGAACAGAACCCAGCAGGGGAAGATCAAGGCAAGGGCCAACTATGGCTGACCCCCAGCATGCCCCCAGAAGAGCAGAGACAGCCTTTGGAGAATGTTAGGAATGACAACCGATACTATCCCTACAAGTCATCTGGACGGAATCAATCCCGCAGGGAAGAACCAAGCTCATTTTTGTCCGCTCCAAGTTCTGATGAAAGGATGGCGCGATTGTTCAGAGAGTGCGTCCAACGGGAGCAAAGGGATCGAGGGATAGGTGCTAGGGTAACCAGCCCCTTCACCCGCAATATTGAAACTGCCATCACCCTCCGAGAATGGAAAATGCCAACGATGGAACCTTACAAGGGAACCTCTGACCCCATCGTACACTTACAGAGGTACACCCAGCATATGCTCATGAGCGGAGCAACAGAGGGAGTGTTGTGTAAATGCTTCCCACTATTCTTGGCAGATCTAGCTACCTCCTGGTTCTGCCACCTACCCCAAGGGTCCGTCAGCACATGGGAAATGTTGAAAGAAAAGTTCATCAGTCAGTTCCGCATTCATGTGGAGCAACCCAAGGACGCTTATTCCTTATCTAATATCAAACAGAAACCCGGAGAGACATTGCAACAATATCTAACCCGATTCAACGCCGCGGCAACCGCAGTCCAAGATGCCGACGAGAAACTTATCCTAATGGCCCTTTGCAGTGGTGTACATCCAGATACTAAATTTGCTAGAAGACTAACCAAGGAAAAACCAGCTACTTTACCTGATTTCTTCCATGAAGCTGGAAAGTATATGAGACTTGAGGACGCTGCCACTGAGAGGCAATCAGGGAAACAGGCTAAGAAGGCTACAGACAGGTTCCCCGTTGCAGCAAAGGATGTTCGAAGAAATGACTCTAGAGACAATGATGGGGGCAAAAAGGGAGAAAAGCGCTTATATCGACCAGGACCAAGATTTGACTCTTACACTCCTTTGAATGAAACGATCGAAAACATCTTCCTAGCCACTCAAGACGAAGTTAGGTACAAGCGCCCCCCGCACAAGAAGGAGTCAGATAGCGCACTCAAATCTGGAAAGTTCTGCTGCTTCCACGAATCCCACGGACATGATACCAATGAATGCCACCATCTCCGGGACTTGATTGAAGAACACATCAGAAGGAGGAGACTGGAGCGCTATGTAAAAGGCCAGAACAGGACTTCAACTCCGGCCAATGAGAATCCTGGACTACCCCCCCAGAAGCAGGTGGGGGAAATCGCAACACCAGCGGCTCTAGTCAAGAGAAGATAGTGGTCCACACCATATCAGGAGGACCACACATCGCCGACAGAAGCTGGGCGGAGATGGAAAGATACGGTAAGTCACTGAGGAACGCTGAAGGCTGCGTTAATTCTGTTATGGAAGAACGCCGCCCGAAACGGAAAGAGAATTACGACATCACATTCAGTAGGCGTGATATAGAGGGAAGACAATACCCGCACATGGATCCTATGGTCATCTCTGCATGGTTCGGACCCGCCAAAGTTTTCCGAATTTTAATAGACACTGGAAGCTCGGTGAATATCTTATTCAAGCATGCTTTCGACAAAATGAAACTATCGATGAAGGATGTGTCTCCCTGCAACAAGCCACTACATAGTTTCACTAGAGATGCGAAGATACCCCTCGGGCAACTGGACCTTTTTGTTGAAATAGGAAGTCATCCCCGCTCCGCTGTGCGAAAATAAACATTTATGCTAATAGAGAACCACTCGGCCTACAACGCCATTTTAGGAAGACCAGCCTTGTCTGACTTCCAAATTGTCCTAGCTCTGTGGTGCTTGAAGATGAAATTTCCGACCGATAACGGAATAGGAGAAACGGAGGGAGATCAAGACGCTGCTCGAGACTGCTATGTAACTGAACTTCGCAATAACCGCAGAAAAGATAAAGGGAAAAATGCAGAGACTACTCTCTGCATGAAGAGCTTGGAAGCATAGCAACTAAAGAAAGCCCCTCCTCTTCGATATACCAATGATCCTTTCAATGAATTAGACCCCAGGGACAAAGAGGAGGAGGCTACCGCCGAGCCTACAGAGGCTATGGAATTCGTATCTGTAGACAAACACGACCCAAGTAGACTGCTGAGAGTAGGGTCTCAGTTAAAAGAAGAATTAAAAAATCAACTCATTGATTTTCTTCGCCACAACATGGATGTATTTGCATGGACACATGCTGACATGACAGGAATCTCTCCAGACGTAGCATGCCACATGCTGAACGTCGATCCAACCAAGGTGCCAGTGAAGCAGAAAAAGAGGAGCATGGGGGTAGAACGATCAGCAGCCCTCGAGGAAGAAGTAAAGAACTTACTTGCCAATGACTTCATACGGGAAGCCATCTACCCAGAATGGATCGCCAACCTGGTACTGGTAAAGAAAGCTAATGGAAAGTGGCGAACATGCATCGATTTCTCCAACTTAAATGACGCCTGCCCAAAGGACTACTTCCCACTCCCCCGAATTGACCAACTCGTGGACAGCACTGCCGGACACGAACTCTTATCCTTCATGGACGCATACTCAGGATATAACCAGATCCCTATGCACGCCCCCGATCAAGACCACACTAGCTTCATCACTGACCAGGGATTGTACTGCTACAAAATAATGCCTTTTGGACTTAAAAACGCTGGGGCTACTTATCAGCGCCTTGTCAACAAGATGTTTGCGGAACTAATAGGACGAACTATGGAAGTTTATGTGGATGACATGCTGGTAAAATCAAGGAAAGCCAACGATCATATAAACCACCTGAATGAGATGTTTCAAGTACTTCGCCAATATGGAATGAAGCTGAACCCTCTAAAGTGCTCCTTCGGGGTGTCGTTGGGAAAGTTCTTGGGATTCGTCGTTCATGCCAGAGGGATTGAAGCAAACCCCGAACAAGTTCGAGCTTTACAAGATATCAAGATACCATCCACTCGAAGGGAGATGCAAAGCCTGAACGGGAAAGTGGCCGCCCTAAGTAGGTTCATCTCTAAAGCAACCGACAAATGCATCCCTTTCTTCGAGGCTTTAAAGAAGGGCAAAGGAAAGTTCGAATGGACTGACGAATGCTCGACAGCCTTCCTTAACTTAATCGGACACCTCCAGAAACCACCGGTGCTCTCAACTCCAAATGAAGGCAAGGAACTGTACTTATACCTTGCTGTATCGTCTCATGCTTTAAGCGCCGCTTTGGTGAGAGAAGACAACCGCGTATAGCGGCCCGTGTACTTTGTAAGCAAGATATTTACAGGGGCAGAAGCCAGGTACCCTAGACTTGAGAAGCTAGCATACTGTCTGCTAATCACGTCACGGAAACTGCGACACTATTTCCAGTCTCATTCCATCAGAGTCTTAACCGATCAACCGCTAAGGCAAGTGCTCCATCGCCCCGACACTTCTGGGCGATTACTTAAATGGTGCATTGAACTAAGTCAATATGATATCACTTACCATCCTCGCACCGCTATCAAGGGGCAAGCCATAGCTGATTTCATTGCCAAATTCACTACTAGCGAAGGTAAGGAGCAATCTGAAATAACAAAAGATATCAAGTGGAATCTCTTTGTAGATGGAGCGTCGAACGAACAAGGCTCGGGGGCAGGTGTTGTGATAATCACCCCCAGGGGAAAGAAGCTGCACTATGCCCTAAGGTTGGAATTCGCTGCCACCAACAATGACGCAGAATACGAAGCGGTGATAGCTGGATTAGAACTGGCCTTGGAGATTGGGGTCGGCTCTTTATGTCTCCATAGAGATTCTCAACTCATTGTAAATCAAATACTGGGAGACTTCCAGACTCGAGGAGAACGACTCACAGCATATCTAAAAAAGACCAAGCTGTTGCTCAGTCAATTGGATCACTATCTAATCAAACACGTTCCTCGAGAAGAGAACCAAGAGGCCGACGAACTAGCAAAGCAAGCTAGTATGAAGAAGATCACTATCTTCGGAGCATTAACCATCTCAAAACAGCCGGCACGAAGTTTCGAGCAAGTGAATCTGATAGCTGCAATCGAAGAAGAAACTTGGATGACTCCTATCCGGAAATATTTACAAGATGGCACACTGCCCGACAGGCGTAACGAAATCAAGAAAATCTTGAGGAAAGCTTCCCGCTATACATTACAAGAAGGCATCCTCTATCGGCGCGGCTTTTCTAATCCCTTATTAAGGTGTATCGCTGGAAGGAAAGCCAGGGAAGTATTATCCAACATCCATCAAGGAAGTTGCGGAGATCACACTGGAGGACAGACTCTGGCAAAGAAGATACTCCGATATGGATATTACTGGCCCACTTTAAACAAAGATGCCTTGGACTTTGTCAAGAGATGCGACAGATGTCAGAAATTTGCCAAGATTCCTCGACTACCCACAAATGAGATTACTCAAATGACCAGCCCTTGGCCCTTTGCAGTATGGGGAATTGACTTAATTGGCGAACTGCCAACGGGCCGAGGCGGAGCTAAATATGCTATAGTGGCAGTTGACTATTTCACCAAATGGGTGGAGGCGGAACCTCTAAATAAAATATCTTCGGCAAAAGTTATCAACTTCTTGATCAAAAATATTCTGTGCAGGTACGGGGTCCCACTCAAGATCATATCAGACAACAGACTTCAGTTTGACAGCGAAGAATTCGCCGATTGGTGCCAAGAGCACGGAATTCACAAAAGCTTCTCATCTGTAGCTTATCCTCAAGCAAACGGACAAGTCGAAGCTGTCAACAAGATTCTCAAAACCTTAATCAAGAAGAAACTTGAAAAGTCGAAAGGCGCTTGGGTGGACGAACTTCCTACGGCACTTTGGGCCTATCGCACATCTTACAGAACTTCAACAGGGCATACTCCTTTCTCTTTGGCATACGGATCGGAGGCTATGCTCCCAGTTGAAACTATAGTGCCCTCTCACCGCAGGATCCACTACAACCCGGAAGAGAACGAAGAACTCCTCCTCATGTCTTTGGATCTAATTGAGGAGAGAAGAGACGATGCAGCACTCAAAGCAACAGCTCACAAGCAAAAAGTAGCAGCACAATACAACTCTAAAGTCAAGCACCGCAGCTTACAAGAAGGAGATCTTGTCCTCAAGCGGATCTTCCCACGCCCTGGAGCGCTAGATCCAATCTGGGACGGACCCTATGTAATTCATAAAGATCTCCACAACGGAGCTTATATTTTGTCAACAATGGACGGAGAGATGTTCCAGAGGGCATGGAACATCCAACACCTCCGTCGATACTTTTCTTAACTTGTACTGCCCATATGAAGTGAATTAACAAAGAGAATAAGTGGATGTAGGCGTTTTCATGCCGAACCACTTTAAAAATCTTGTCTCTTTTTAACTTGTTCCTTTATATCTTGGTTGCTTGTTAAGCTTTATCCTTTTCTGTTGAACAACTTCGTGTACAACGACATCTCCATACTGGAACTTCATGGCGCAACTTCACCTGGACAAGACTCAACAGGTACTATGTGATTCTATGCACTCGCCAATGAGACACTTTTGCTCCAGCATCCCTCTGCTGTGGGTTAACTCATTGCTCGTGACTGCCCTCAAAGCCAACTGTAATGAGCCGATTATAAGCCATCACGAAGGCCGACTATAGCCGATGGCAGCTCATTACGGCGTTCGGCTCACCGGCAACTGTGAACCTACTTTAGGCCCCAACATAAGGTGTGGCCAGCCAGGGGTAGTTCACGGTTGACGATCGGCACCCATGCTAGCCGGCCACAGTAAATCGAATAATACCCACGATTACGGGCCATAATGGATTGGGTAGTTACTGTACGCGATCTCGGCTCCGATATGTCTTAAGTGCGGCTGTGGTAAAAAAGAAAACTCCCCGCGGAGGCGTAAGATGGGTGACAAATGTCTCCAAGACCCACAGCTAGGGAAAGTGACTACAAAACCCGTTTGCCACGAACTTAAGCATATCGACGGCCTTCCGTGACTGGAAGTTTTACTTTTCCTATATTTCCATTCCATTTAAATACTTTTCTCCTATCCTGTGTAGCGATCCCTAAAGTACAGGACACCGACTAGGAGACATTCGCTCATAAGGATCGGAGCCCGCAAACTGGATAACAAGACACTCAGCTGTATCCATGACCAGTTACACAAGACGCTCAAAGCTACCCCCTGCAACTAAGACATGAAGGGAGGTACTCTCTTCTCTTGTACATAAACATGTAACTATAACTTATTCATACATCACACTAACATTGCAAAACATGAGATTATATTTCAAGCAAGAGCTTAGCATCAAACACAACTAAATCACATGCATATGCATAGTTATACTTCTTATGCAGCACATCAAAATAATGACAGCATTCAAAATATAACAGAATCAGCTTGTGTTATAAACTTACATAAAGTCGTTCAATGACATAATTACAGCTCGAAAGTACATTAATGTTTTTGAACTAGCATATACAGGAATGTCAGGCAGACCAAATAAAATAACCAGCTGCATTAGTGCTAACCACTACACCTCAGAACCAGCTCTCCGAATCTACTTGGTTGCTGGATCGGAACTCCCAGCATGTTGACCAGAGGTCCCACCTGTCCAATTCAGGAAAAGAATCCATCAGATAAACCGCAAACGATCAAGTTATGAAAAGATAAAAAGGAAAAACTCACCAACACCCGCTTCTTGGTCCTCATCCCCCAACTGCACACCGGCTTCCTCCGCAGCAAGTAGCCGCATCCCCTCCTTCACCGCTACCTTCTCCTCCTTTGAGAACTGGGCGGTAACCATATCCATCCTGAATGCCGCTCCACCTTCCTTATCCGCATCGGCCTTGGCCTCCTCCAAAGCCCGGAGATATATCCTAGCCATGATCCAGGGATAGTCATCCATCCAGGATAGATTACCCTGCTTCCTGGTACGGAAGTACATATCCTGCAACATCTCATCCATCATCCCCTCATTCTCCTCAAACTCCCTCACCCGGGCCTCGGAGGACAGCAACTTAGCGACGGCAACATCCCTCTTCGATCGATATCTCAAGCGGTCAGCCTGGAGAGATCTCCTCATTTCCTCCATCTCTTCCTTTAGCATGGCCTGAGCAAGCTCTACGGCCTCAAGCCTCCCAGATAACTCCTCTACTTGCTCGAGATCCGCCCTCCGAACCTCGTCCACCGTAACAATGGCTATGTCAATCCACTCCTTGAAGGCGGCCTCCATCTTTCGCAACTCAGCTTTGCTAGCCTCCTCCATGGTTTTCTTTAGTCGTCGGGAGGCCGCCTCATGCTGGGATATCTGGATAGCCTGATCGGCAAGCTGTTTGGCCTGATCAGAAACCTATAGCCGCAACCGGATGTTAGCACTTCCGATTTCCTCCCCAGCCCTGGCCAGTCGAGCGTGATGCTCCATTAGCCTCTTGGTTTCCTCAGCCACCTGATCGATGCTTGCCTTGGCCTCATTCCCCATGGTCATAATCCGAGTAGTAAGCAAATCGAGGTCTAACGACTTAGCCTCATCAAGCACCCGTACCATGGGATCGCGGGGAAGAAGATGCTCACCCGTGACCTCGTCAAAAGAGATATCCTGAAAACTCGGGTCCAGATCCGGGTGGCCGGCAAATGGGTTGCGATCCAAACTAGGACGGTCTATCGGAGTGACGGTTGGATTTTCGGACGGATGGGGGGAAGGCATAAACTCAGTATCCTCCTCAGTCATATCATGGATGGGCTGGATTGGAGGCTGAGGGCCAGGAGAAGGTTCAAACGAAGATCGGCCCCTCTTCCTCTTTTGTATATCTTCCTCAATGACTCCAAGAAGAGGGCGATATCTAACTACATCCCCAAGATGACTAGTTGGCGGCTTTGGTTTGGCAGAAACTTTGAGTAGCTTATACTGTTCGAGGCAATGCCGGATATCTGATGACTTGGCCGCCTTACCTGCTCCTGAAATAAAAACCAAGTGTTACAAACATACAATGATCCATAATTCAAGAAATATGTTAAGTTAAAAAGAATGAAAAGGCACATCTGTTATACAAACCCTGCGGAGGAGTGGGATACTGCAATAAGTCCTGAATCTCATTCCAGGACGGAAGCGAACCATAAAATATTCCTAAGTCCCTATCATAAATGGAGTCTGCAGAAGTCAAAAGTTCACCTTGAATCGCTGGAGTCGCCTTAGCTGAAGAACTCTTAGAGAATGGATCGGCGCCAACCCCAGTCTTGTCAACCCCCTTAGCCTTCTCAACCAAAGTCGATCCTTCCTCTGACTCCCCAAAAGCTTGAAGGAAAGCATCATCCGTCCACTCATGAATCTCTCCTGCTTGCCCGGAGGTTAAGGCACCAACGCCACTACCGCTCTGTCCATCTCCTCCTTCACCTACACCTCTATCTTCCTCCACATCTTCCTCTCCCGGAGCAAGTGGGCAAGTACTAGGAGAGGGACCGTCGGACTTCTTGAGCTTCTTGCCCCCGACAACTAGAGGTTTTGTGAAAGGTTCCCTCTTACCGCTTTTCACCCCTTCCTTGGCTTTGGCGGCCTTCTCCTCAGCCGTATCCCTCTGCTTAACCACGGACTGATGTGGCAGGATCAAGTTGTGCTCCAGGAGAGTAGAATTCCTGATCAGGAAAGAAGCCGACCTGTCCCATCCCGAAATGGACTTTATTTCCGTAGCCATCTGGACCAGGGAATCACTCTCTACGACTGCAAAGCCACCTGTCGCTAGCAAGAAATAGAAGCATATCAGAAGAAGCACTGCAGTCGGAACAAGGAAATTGTAAATAAAGTTCAACTTACAGCAAGAAGTGAAGAGGCGGAAGGAGACAGAATCGTCCTTGATAAAAAACCATTCTATCTTAAACATGGTGAACTTTGAGTATAAGTCCAAGACCGGTTTGAAGGGCACGGCCGCTTCCAAACTAACATACGGAGACCCCTTCTTGTAGCCTCTCAGATTATACAAGTATCGAATTTCCCGGTTAGAAGGAGGGCGCCCATACCTCCTTTGGAAGATAATGAATAAGCACACCAGAATAGCGTAGGAATTGGGCTGGAGCTGGAGAGGGGCCACCTTCAGATAGGTAATGAAGCTGACTATCCATGCATTGATCGGAGGAATGGCCCCATACATACAATGGTATCTGCTGTAAGCAAAATATCCTTCAGGAGGGTCATATGGCATAACCCCCTCTCCCGGCAACAGCATACGAGCCATGTCAATCCCGAAGGAACGAGAAATGACATCAAGCTGCTCCTCTTTGAGGGAGCTCGGAAAGCAATCGGGAGGAGAGTTCAGAAGCTCTTGGGGACCATATCCATCCACTAATGACCTAGGGGCAGGTCCCTGTCGCACTGGTCCTGGCTGGGCAGGGGGCACAGCGGGAGGCTCTCTTCTGTCCGTAGACTTTCTCTTTTCCGATCGAGTTTCCACTTTGTGAGAAATTATCTGCAACACCGGAAAAACATGCTGTTAAAACAAGGAGTATAGAGATATAAGCAAACAGGTGCATACAGCCTAGAGCCACATTCGCAAATCAAAGCACGAGGCTTATTCGGCATTCGAGCTCCAAGGAGCTCGTTCGGTAATCCAAGGCACAATATTCATTCGGCATACGAGCTCCAAGGAGTTCGTTCGGCAATACAAGGCAAAACACTATTCGGCATTTCCAACGCAAATTCGTTCGGCGAGAAAAGGTTAACTCACATGAATCCGGCAATCAAACGTGATTCGGCAATGTAGTAGATTCGGCAGGAAGGAATCTGGTTCAGCTATTTCACTCAGTAGGGAATAACGGTGGCATAAGGCCCCTACTTATAGGTGAGCATGGGTGACCGGACCAAACGGTTCGGCACGTAGGACCGAATGGGGCTATCCGAACTAACAAAGCGTGGCATACGCTGGCATATGCCCCACTTTGGGGGGCAAGTGTTGTGTGCGATTCCACCACCACCGGTCCAAAAGAAAAGGAGACACCACCTCTCCACCTCCATGCCGAACTGGACCTCTCCATCTCCATGCCGAACCACCCCAACCACATCAATGCCGAACCAGCTCGTCTCCCCTACATGCCGACCCAGATACCTCCCTCCTTGCATAGCCGAACCAAACTCCACTTCCATGCTCCACCGGACCACATGCCACCGAACCAACCTACTTCACTTACCACCGGACCAACCCTCACCACAACCACCGAACCAACCTACTTCACTTACCACCGGACCAACCCTCACCATAACTACCAAACCAAACCAAGACCGGACCAACCCTCTACACACCACCGAATCAAACTCCACCAAGCTACGACCGAACCAAGCTCCGCCGATCCAGATGTGCCAGGCTAGATTGCTTCAGCCCAGGCCCACCAGCAGCTATACACATCCAAGACCCCTGCCCCCAGCCTCACTCTATATATAGAGGGGCAGGGGTACAACAATGGCAGACAAGTTTGAGAGCTCAAGCACGGAAGGAACTTTCAAACAACTTTCATATACTTGTATACAAAGCTTTGTACTTGTAATCTGAAAAAAAAAGGAGAATAACATATAAAGTGGACGTAGGCATGTTCTGGCCGAACCACTATAAATCTGTGTGTCTTTTACAGTTTAGTCCCTGCTTTCTATATATTTGCATAAATCACCCAAACCACTAGAAACAACCTAAAATCGACTAATTCACACGACTTGGAGGTGTTTGTCCATTTTTTGTGCAAACAACAGTATTTTATGAAAATCATGCAAATGACTTTTGCATATACACATTTTTTGTTCTAATTTCCAAAAATTGCGTGCAAAATCGTCTAATATTTCAGAATGGGAAGAAGGACAAACGTAAGGGTTTTTTACAATCTAGGATAGTCAAATAAATTTTTATTACTATCGACAAAATCGTTAAAATAATTTAAATAACCTAACCACTGCGCTTTCTCCTATCTCGTTTTTGTTTTTCTTCAATTCTTCGTCGCTTCTCCGTTTTTGTTTTCAAATTTGGATTTTATTTTTCGTTTATCTTTATTTTGTTGCGTGATTCCCTCATCTTATCAGAATTTTCAGTCTCCTTTGTTTTAGTTCGATACTGTCAATTCTCAGCTTAGGTATGATTCTATTTTTTCTTTTTCTGCCTTTTCTTCTATTAGAGTTTTAATGTGGTCGATTCTACTTTTTTTGATAATTGAAATTAGTTTGTTGCTGTGTTTTCTTCTCTCAAATTGTATGAAATATTTGGGCAGTAGTAGCAGGTTCGTTCTTGCTCCTTTTAGTCTATATGCAACATCGTTTTTAAATTTGTTTTAAATCGACTGTCTTTTTTTGTTGAATTATGATTATATTGGATTCGTGTTGATTTGGATTAATATTTGTTGTTGTATTTAGTTCATTTTGAATCAGTGGTTAGGTATCGTTTTTAGTTATTTTTTTAGTATCATTTTGACAATACTGAATTTTTTAATCGTTTTACTTTTTTCTTAGTGTATAGTTGATGATGTGTAGCAAATAATCGATGGGTTAAATTAGTGTTTTATTGGTATCAAATATTTGTTGACGTATGTTTTTATATCAGTTTTAATATAAATTTGAGCTTCAGATTTTAGGTATGAGTTTTATTGCTAGTAGGTATCAGTTTTGTTAAAAATGTTTTATTTTCTTTTTGATTTCTTACTTTTATTTTGTTTTTTATCTTTTACAGAGGTGATAATAACCTTCTTTGTTTGTTTATCTTCGATGATAATACTTTCAGCACTCGGTTGTCCATTGATTGTTGTTTTTATGATTTGAAGAATGACATTTGTCGATATTGGTCTAAATTAACTCCTTCGTCTATTGAAATTTCTTATGTGCTTGAGAATAAAGTTATAGTGGTTGATACCGATTCTGATCTTTAGAGTATAGTTTGTTTTCAATTGTATAAGAAGAGGCATTCTTTCCTTTTACTATCAAAATCAGGGGTTCTCAATTGGAAAATGTTGGTGGTGGTTCTACCTTAATTTCATCTAATCTTCTTATTTATTCATATTCTAGTGGATTTTTGTGTTCAAATGTAGTTGTTTATAGTAAAAGTTACTTGAAGGATATGTTGAAGAGAGGTTTAAAATTATCCATTGATGATTTTATTAGTTTTTGTTTTGGAGGCTTAATGATTTTAGGGAAGTTTTGATGGCATATCAAATTCAAAAGGGATATGAATTAGTGTTTTTGAAGAACTGTTCTAGAAGAATTACTGCTATTTGCTCTTCCTCTACTAACGGGTGTCTATTTAAAGTTCAAGCTTCTTGTGATTATGGGCAACTAAATAGATTTTTCATTAGAAATTTGAATAGTGATCATTCTTGTGGGGATGGTCTTAGAAATTTGAATAATCCCCATCTTTCTAGTGCATTTGTTAAATCATTAATTATTGGTGAGATTTGTGATTGTCCTAGTAATAAGCCTAAAGATATAATAGATGATTTTAGAAGAGAATACAATCGTGAGCTGTCTTATTCTTTTGCTTATTGTGGAAAACAACTTGTTTTGATGGAGTTGCATGGTAATGATGTTATGTCGTACAATGATTTGAGTTGGTATTTAAAAGCATTGAAGAAGTGTATTCAGGTAGTTGTGCTGATATGGAAGTTGATGCTTGTACCAATCAATTTGAAAGAGTATTTGTTAGTTTTGGTGCTTGTTTACTTGGTTCCAAGTACTATCGACCTATGATATTTTTAGATGCTACTCGTTTAAGGGGACAGCAGCCAGGAGTTTTGATGGGTGCTACTGCAAAAATGGCAATCAAGTTATGTTTTTATTTTAATATGCTTTAATGTATAGTATCAGAATTTTGTTATATTTTTTTAGGAATAAGTTTTTAGTTATCGTTAACAGTTGGTAGGTATCAGTTTTTAGTTAATTATAGCAGTTATTAGGTATTATTTTTTAAGTTACATGTTAATTGAATTTTATTTTAATATTCGTTTAAAACTGTTATGCGGGTTTTTTCCCTTTAGCATGGGTATAGTTTCTATAGAAAATGTGGATAATTAGAAATGGTTTTTGAGTCATTTAAAACAAATGCTTCAAGAAGATCGTGATTTGGTTTTCATGTCGGATTACCATCAAGGTTTAATTTTAAGGGTTCATGAAGTTTTTCCTTTGGCCTTTCACAATTATTGCATCTTCATATGAAGCAGAATTTACTTTCGACGGTTCAGGCAAATAATTCTAATATGTCTATTATTGATTTGTTCAAGATGTGTTCTAGAGCGCCTATTTGTATGAATTTGAAAAGGCACATTCTAAATTTTATGAACCTGGTGGTGTCGCTGCCATGATTTTCTTGAAGGAAAAGCCTTTTAATAAATGGGTTGATTTGTATTTCCTGAGTAAACGGTATGGTGAATATAGTTCAAATATTGCCGAAAGTTTTAATAATTGGATTTTGGATGAATGGGCCTTGCATATTACTATATGCTTAGATGGAATTCCAATTAAGGTTATGGAACAAATGGCTAATAGGAGAGTGGAGTTTCGATTATGGAATACTACTCTTTATCCTTCTATGGAATCTTGTTTAAGTGAATTGATTGAAGAAGGATTTGGATGGGATGTATACAAATCTTCGGAGTTTTTTTTTGAACTGAAATTGCCAAACTCTCATCATTTGATCTTAAAGAGCGGAATTGTAGTTGCAATCAATGGAAAGTTACAGGACTTCCTTGTGCTCATGCTATTAAGTGCATAAACAAATC
Organism: Allium cepa; assembly: GCA_030765085.1. Taxonomy (NCBI): domain Eukaryota; kingdom Viridiplantae; phylum Streptophyta; class Magnoliopsida; order Asparagales; family Amaryllidaceae; genus Allium; species Allium cepa. The sequence goes on from CM060946.1 coordinate 81,169,598, forward strand.
AAGGTTGTCCGTTTATGATTTTGTTGAGTACTATTTTACCATTGATGCTTATCATTGTTCCAATGATAATTCCATTAATCCTATTTCTAATTTTGATAAGCCAATTGTCGATTCAAATATTGAAGTTGTTATTAAGCCACAAGAGGAGTGAAGAGGTACTGGTAGACCTTCTATAAAGCAGAAAGAAGGATTTGCATATTTTCAAAATAAACAAAATAGATGGGTGTATGCAAACAATATGGTCACAACAAGCGTAATTGTTAAGCTTCTAAGAATATATAATTTGATTACCAAGCTTGTAAGAAGATATTCTCGGTTTTATGTATTTTTTGGCAATTTTATGTCTATGAAAATTTATATATCATTGTATAGATTTATCATATACTATATGTGACGGTGACTTGATATTATTATTTGAACTTTGTTATATGGCATCATTTTTAGTTAGTATTGTTTTTTTTTGTAATATGCATGTTGCATGGGAAGTAATGTGCTATAATTTTTATATGTTGTTCAGTTTATTTATTTTTATTGGATGTTCATTATCATTTCTTGGTTTCATTAGTTTCTATTTCAGGTATGTAAAATATGTGATATCAGTGGTTGTATGCTATTAGCATCAATTGTAGATATCACAGATTAAAGTTTTGGGTGTTCTATGTTTTTAATCTGTTTCGGGTATAAACAACTATGGTGTCATTCTTTGCATACTGTTTGTATCATTTGCACATGATGGTTTCTTCCTACTTCTGAAATGACTATGAGTATTTGTTTGTTGAGTTTTGAAGTGCAAAAATTTATAAAGAAATATAACCTTAAAAGTTAATATATAAGGACTAGTGTGTTATGGTGAATAGTTATCAACTCTGTATGTGATGTAGAAGTGTAAAATTGCAGTTTGGTATATTGTTGTTGTCAGTTTGTAACAGCAACATGGTATCAGTTTTGTCCATCCGAACTCGATAACGAGTTGTAATCCATCCTTATCGAATAACCAATAACCGAATCCAGGACCTCTCCGGGTCGATATCCAAATTCGTAACTTCTCCGGGTTCTTGCCAAGCGCAATCCACACCTGACGATCATGGTCCAGTGTCCCTGGACGTTGAATAATGCCATGGCTTAAGCCCTAAGCCAAATCCCGGCCACTCCAAACCCTTGTCGAGCATAGTCCATACTCGATGACCTGAAACAATAGCCAATAACGTAGGGCCTAAGTCCTAGGCCGAATCTTGGTCTCTCCAGACCCTTGCGAGCATAGTCCATACTCAGTAACCTAAGTAAGCCGACTTACCACGTTCGGGCAAACTGACTCACTCCTTGCCAGGTATAATCCATACCCAACGACCGTTTACCATAACCCAGACAAAAATCCAATCAAAATCCAGTCCAAAATCCAAATCAAATCAGAAAATCAAAAATCCTAACCAACGTCCAAAACAGAAAATAATCATCCAAACAAAAATCCAAGCCAGAAAGCAAACAAAACCAGGAGTTCAAACCAAACCAGAAAAAACGAGTATTCAGCCCATAAATGGAAAACAGATTTCACAAACCATAGCATCGCAGTCTATCACCATTCAGAGCATGCCTAGGAGCCATCTCCATCTCCATACATGTGTAAATGATCTTTTCGTTCGTCAGTGGCTTGCTACTTATTTCATAACGTCCCAGTCAATTGATAACCAATCGACCATCATCCCTGGGCCTCACACCATCATGGTTTGAGGTAGACGGTGGTTGCTCCTGCTCCACCGTTGCATTCCGAGCCCTAACATACTGCCTCAATTGTCCATTCCTCACATACTCCACAATTATGTCCTCTAAGTGTCTGCAGTTGTTGGTATCGTGTGCATCCAAATCATGGAAGAGACAGTGCCTTCCCGATGCCTTTTCACGTTCAGAGGGTTCTCTCCTAGCAGGCCTTCTGTAAGGAAGGAGATTCCGGGTTTCTATGTATAGCCGCTCCAATGTTTCATTCAATCTAGTGTAGGTAGAGAACTTCGGCTCCCTCCATTGTTTCCTGGCCTTTTTCGAATCGTCATTAAGCTTCCTTTTCCCCTTTCCTTTATCTCTATCCAAGCCTCCGCTGGATGGTCCTCCACCCTCAGTCGCATTCACCTCTTTTAACATTAAATCTATGCAAGCGTCCACTTGCCGAAGTAATTTTTCAGCTTCGTGAAAGAATTCCCCGAGATCCAGTGGTGGGTCTTTAGAGATACTTTGAAATCCGAATCCTCTCTGACTCCCAATACTGCTGCCATCAAAGCCATCGATGGATCTAGCCGATCCACTGAAGTAACCGCTGCATTGAACCGAGTCAGGAGAGCTCTGAGTGACTCATCCGTCCTTTGCTTGATTGACGTTAGTGTCATCACGTTCTTTGGCGTCTTGATATGAACCCGAAATTGCCTCAAAAACCTGTCCACCAACTTTATCCATGTCCTAATAGATCCTTCCTCTAGCTGCCTGAACCACATCGCAGCTATATCCGTCAAGTATAGAGGGAAACATCGGGCCATAACTTCCTTTGATGCCCCCAACACTTCCATGTGTCTGGTGTATCTCATCAGGTGATCGGTTGGGTCAGCCTTGCCATTGTAGACTTCCACGCTAGGTAGCTTGAAATCAGGTGGATTTAGAGCTATCCTCATTTCTCGAGTAAACGGACTCTTGTTCACTCCTTCTAGATCTCCATTGGTTAAACCTCCGCGCATAGTTCTCCTAATCATCTTAGCTAATCCAGCATTGTCTGTCAAAGGTTGCCCCCATGCTCTCGAGGGAATTCTGGTACGTATTCCTCGTGTGGCTCATCTCTAGCCTAGGAGCTCCATTCATAGGTCTTCCAGTGTCAGATCCTGCGGGTCTATCCCCAAGCCTTCGTTGATCGCCTTTTGGCTCTGTATTCTATCCTCCATTGAGTTCCACAACCCTAGCTCCTTGTTCCACATTCGCAGCCGCTGTAGTCAGTCCTAAGTTCTGTGTTCCTCAGCTCTTATCTGTTCAAAGAAAGTCTGCATTATATCATGTTGACTCTTCAACAATCTCTCATGCAATGAATTCTCCATAGCTTCTATTTCGTCCCTGGTAATGTAGATAAAAGCCCGTCCTTCTCCAGCTCCAGACGATGCCTCTTGACTTCTTCTCTCAGCTCTTTGTCTTCTACCTGTTTTTCGAGTCATTGTCTCTAAATCTGAATTCTTCAAGCTTTTAAACATGAACTTCAAATCCGATGTAGCGGGTGCTAATTCTTCTCAGTGAAAGCACCAAAGTGTTTGCGCCAAAATTGATCATAAACCCCAAGTATCGTGAAAGCACCAATATATGAATACAAACCAACAATATCCGAACAAGTCACAGATCTAAGCTAACAACAAACAACAATCTAGAAATAATGAACAAAAACACAAGATTTATAGTGGTTCGGCTATCTCCGGCCTACGTCCACTCCAAATAGTAATCCTTTATTGATTTTCCTTGTTGGTTACAGATAATTACAGTGATTACAACAAGGGAATTCGAGTATAACAGTGCCGGTGAAGTGTAGAATTGAATCCGGCAGAGTCTGGACGTTGAATAGCCAAAAATCCATTTTCTGTTGGTTTCAGGGGGTTATTTATAGGTGTAGGAAGCTGATATCGTGCTCAAACTTTGGGAGACTCCTTCTGGCACGTGAGTGGGCCCATGCGATCGATCTTGAAAAGTTTTGGCTCGGTCGTAAGCTCCTGTGAAAATTTCGTAGCATTTGGACGTATGGTTTAGGAGATATGATCGATACGAGCCGGGCTTTCTCGCATGGAACGTTTTCGTATTGATGCCTTCGCATCCATCCCCTTCGCATCGATCTAAGGCACGTGCCTATCTGCCGATGTGGTGCTACTTCCCAAGCCTGATCCTAACTTCGTGCCGAGTTGAATGTTTCTTCCCTTGAATCGTGCTCGCATCCATTCTTCGCATTCGTTCGTGTCCATAATTTTGCTTTGCGTTCGTACCTAACTGCTCGCATCGTACCATTCTTCGTACCGATTCCATGAGTGTGTTTCGTATCGATCTATCCGATCGATGCAAAATAATGATATGGGAGGCATTATCGATCGATACAAAAACGCACGAAGGGCCAGTCAGATGGATATGAAGACTAGACCTTAGGATGGACACGGACGAAGCCTTACCTGATGGATATGAGTGAAGCCTTATCTGATGGATACGACGGAGGTCTGTAGAGTCGATGGATGCGAACTGTGCTCCTAAGGTCAATACGAAATCATGGGTTCGTAGTGCACCACCTGTCCCCATCCTGATCGATATTAACGTTATCGATTCAAACCAATATCGATCGGTATGAAACGTATTGATACGAATTGCTGCCTGCCGATCGATACAAACAGTATATCTCTTCTACCTTGTATCGATCATATCTCCTTCATACGAACTCCGATTAACCTGAAATTTGAAATGTAGCCTCTCCTAGCCTTGATTATCATCTCCACTCGATTCCGTCTTGATCGGAGATCAGCCAAATTTTAACGACATTGATCGCGGTTTTGTTTCCAATCGATCTCCAATCCTGATATCCATTCTTACTTGCCAATTTGTTGATATTCCAGCTTTGACCAAAAGGTGGGATAGCATTAGTCATAAATTTTTCAGTAAAATAACGGTGTATGTTAGGAGTTTTTTGATGTATGAATAGAATTTTCTTTTTAAATTTTCAAAGTACAATTGAAAATACTAAAAGAAAATCCAGCACGACATCATTTTGGGTTTAAATAATGAAAGATTACAACAAACTTAAAAAAAACACGCCACCAAACGATCGATTTTCCATCATAATGTTAGTTGGTTTTACTAATTGGTTATAACATTATAACAGTGCTAAAAAAGATTTGTTTATCACTCCTTGTATTTTATTGGAAGTTTCAAACAGCTAAGTAATATATAGGACAAGCCCCGAGTAGATTAATAAATATTATAACTGATCATGAATTCATCCTAGGAAAAAAGTCTCCAAGCAATAATTTTTTTATACATTTACTAAAGAAAAAGGCTAATGGAATGGTGCTTTGAGTTTGAATGGAACTATGTTTCTTAGAGCAATTCCAAGATATGGTTCAAAGGGTGGCATATGTTATTATGTTAGTTGTGGGTTGCATCGTAACTCTCAAGATTGCCGAGGCAAACTTGAAATTATCATGTTAGTCGACTTTTATAAAAACAGATACACACTTATCCGACGTTGTAAAAGTCGGTTAAGATGGAAATTCATATATTCCCATCATGCGATACATTAACGTGAACAAAAATTGTAATCCGTGTGATTTACTTTAACTGGTCTTATAAAAACCGATTAAAATTAAGTTTTTTGTTAGACATTTCAAACCAAGGGTGTCACGAGCCATCACTTCTATCCATTCAAATTCCTAATCATATCAACCTACCCCCAACCAACAAAAAAGCACATTCATCCCATCGAAGAAACTACAATTTTAACCAGTGTTTGTAAAACCAGTTAAAATGGATCACATAGATTGTAATTTCTGTTCAAACAATTATTCATCCCCATCGAGGGTGTGTCATGTCGCAACCGAGATTGATTGAGAATCTTCTTCTGGTTGGGATGTGTTTTTTTTGGTGGTTGGAGGTAGATCCGTAACAGTCCGGGGTTTAAATGGGCAGTGACATGGGAATGCTCTTTACTAATTTTCGCATTTGCAACTTATACAGCTAGCTGTCTTTCTCTACTTTATAGAATACGCCCCTCGACTTGTACATGTAAATATCAATTTTATAAAACTGCATCAAACCCATGACCTAACTGGCTTGATCACGGGGATCTCCGACCACGAACCACACAACATATCGACGGTTCAACCACCGGGGGTTTGGTCCTCAAAAACAATGGGTAGATCACAATCATATGCAATTGTTTATCAAATAATGATGAACGGGATTTTGATCCCATATTTTGTATAGTGATCGAACCATCTTATGCTCGTGCGTTGATAACTTGATACCAAACATTTCAATTACCTTGTTGAACAAAATCTAAATCTAAACAACCCATCTATCATCCCCTGTTCAGTTCAATAAACTTGCTTGAAGCTAAAGAAAATGAGTCATTGAGCATGCCACAAAAGCAATCAAGAAATACAGATATACCTTGTTTAGATTATAAAGCATAAGCTAAATTGCATTTCCGTGCTCCTTTAATTACCAATAACGTCCCGATATGAGACCTGCACATCCATGTTCTTGTCTTCTGATCTTTACTTCGCCATCAAAATACAACTCATCAAGCTTTTGTTACATAACCCAAAGTAATCACTTAGGCTTCACTTGGCAAAATCCAGAAATACACAATTACACAAGAAAACTGGATACAATTAGAAGTCTATAACATGCAAACTGCAGTAGTGAAGAAAAACATATTCAAACAAGCTGTTGTTTTATTTATCCATACAAGAAAATAGTGTAGAACACAATTCATATACACCTCATCATCAATACCGACACAACAATAAAACAATCACACTCTCACATCATGAGAAAGAAAACAAGACGTAAGAAATCTAACCATCAATCTTGATAGCATTAACCTCAGGTTTCTTCACTTCCTCCTTGGGCACGGTAACAGTAAGTACACCATTCTCCATGGCTGCCTTCACCTGGTCCATCTTTTCATTTTCAGACAGTCTGAATCTCCTCAGAAACTTACCACTGCTCCTTTCAATCCTATGCCATTTATCGTTCTTTTCCTCTTGTTCCCTTCTCCTCTCTCCACTTATCTACAGTATGTTACCTTCCTCAACCTCCACTTTCACCTCTTCCTTCTTTAATCCTGGCATGTCAGCTTTGAATATTGCGCTTTCGGGGTTTCCTTCCAATCTATACGAGTGTTTGCTAGAGCAGATGTTTCCTTACTCAAATCAGTGCCGCCGCCTTGAATGCCTCTGCCAAACGGCCAGTCTTGGAATGGATCCCATACGTCCAGGGAGAATAGGTCGAAGATGTTGCTCCTTTGTCCAAAAATTTGAGGGATCAATGCCATTTCTTTAACGGAAAATTTATTTGAACTTATAATTGAGAAGCCTGCGAATCCGCTGATTGCTTTAGTTGTTTTGATATTCTGATGAAGAAAGGAGAACAAAGAGGTAAATTATATAGACATGGACTTCCTTTTGGGGAAAAAGAGGAAAGGGAAAATTTTCTGGAGGGTTCCAATGTTCGTCAAAGTTCTGACAAACTCATTGGGTCTAATACAAATACAAAATCCTAAAGTAAAATTTGGGCCTCGGGGTCCAATAGTCAATGAATATGATGATATTTTAAGAAAATCATGCAAATGATTTTTGCATATACACAATTTTTATTTCCAAAAATTGCGTGGAAAATCGTCTAATATTTCAAAACTGAAAGAAGGACAAACTTAAGGGCCTTTTTACCATCTAGGTAGTCAAATAGACTTTTATTATCAACGACAAAATCATTAAAATAATTTAAATAACCCTAATTGTCGCACGTCTTCCCCTATTTCGTTTTTGTTTTTCTTCAATTCTTCGTCGCTTCTTCATTTTTGTTTTCAAATTTGGATTCCTTTTTTCATCTTTATTTTGTTGCCTAATTCCCTCATTTTATCAAAATTTTCAGTCTCCTTTGTTTTAGTTCAATACTGTCAATTCTCAATTTAGGTATGATTCTGTTTTTTCTTCTTATGCTTTTCCTTCTGTTAGTTTTAATTTGGTCGGTTCTAACTTTTTTTTGATAATTGAAATTAGTTTTGTTGCTGTATTTTCTTCTCTTAAATTGTATGGAAAATTTAGGCAGTGGTAGCAGGTTTGTTCTTATCCCTTTCTCTATATGCAGCATCGTTTTCAAATTTGTTTCAAATTGACTGTTTTTTTTATTGAATTATGATAATGTTGGATTCGTGTTGATTTGGATTAATATTTTTTGTTGTATTTAGTTCATTTTGGATCAGTCGTTAGGTAACATTTTTAGTTATTTTTTTAGTATCATTTGGACAATACTGAATTTTTTAATCGTTTTAATTTTTTCTTTATGTATAGTTGATGATGTGTAGCAAATAATTGATGGGTTAAATTAGTGTTTTGTTGGTATCAAATATTTGTTGACGTATGTTTTTATATCAGTTTAAATATAAATTTGAGCTTCAGATTTTAAGTATCAGTTTTATTGCTAGTAGGTATCAGTTTTGTTAAAACCGTTTTATTTTCTTTTTGATTTCTTATTTTGATTTTGTTTTTTCCTCTTTTGCAGTGGTGATAATAACCTTCTTTGTTTGTTTGTCTTCGATGATAATACTTTCAACACTCGGTTGTCCATTGATTGTTGTTTTTATGATTTGAAGAATGACGTTTATCGATATTGGTCTCAATTAGCTCCTTCGTCTATTGAAATTTCTTATGTGCTTGAGAATAAAGTTATAGTGGTTGATACCGATTCTAATCTTTAGATTATAGTTTGTTTTCAATTGTATAAGAAGAGTGCATTCTTTCCTTTTACTGTTAAAATCAAGGGTCCTCAATTGGAAAATGTTGGTGGTGGTTCTACTTCAATTTCATCTAATCTTCTTAGTACTCATCTTCTAGTGGATCTTTGTATTCAAATGTTGTTGTTTATAGTGAAAGTTACTTGAATAATATGTTGAAGAGAGGTTCAAAATTATCCATTGATGATTTTATTCGTTTTTGTTTTGGAGGAGCCAATGATTTTAGGGAAGTTTTGATGGCATATCAAATTCAAAAGGAATGTCAATTAGTGTTTTTGAAGAACTGTTCTAGAAGAATAACTGCTATTTGCTCTTCCTCTACCGATGGGTGTCTATTTAAAGTTCATGCTTCTTGTGGTTCTAGGCAACTAAATAAATTTTTCATTAAAAGTTTGAATAGTGATCATTCTTGTGGGGTTGGTCTTAGAAATTTGAATAATCCCCATCTTTCTAATGCATTTGTTGAATCATTGATTATTGATGGGATTCGTGATTGTCCTAGTAAAAAGCCTAAAAATATAATAGATGGTTTTAGAAGAGAATACAATCTTAAGCTATCTTATTCTTTTGCTTATTGTGGAAAACAACTTGCTTTGATGGAGTTGCATGGTAATGATGCTATGTCGTACAATGATTGGAGTTTGTATTTAGAAGCACTAAAGAAGTATAATTTAGGGAGTTGTGCTGATATGGAAGTTGATGCTTGTATTAATCAATTTGAAATGGTATTTGTTAGTTTTGGTGCTTGTTTACTTGGTTTCAAGTACTGTCGACCTATGATATTTTTAGATGCTACTCGTTTAAGGGGACAGCTAGGAGTTTTGATGGGTGCTACTGCAATAAATGGCAATCAGAGTATGTTTTTATTTTAATATGCTTTAATGTATAGTATCAGAATGTTATCTTTTTTAGGAATAAATTTTTAGTTATCATTAACAGTTGGTAGGTATTAGTTTTTAGTTAATTATAGCAATTACTAGGTAACAGTTTTTAAGTTACATGTTGATTGAATTTTATTTTAATATTCGTTTAAAACTCTTGTGTAGCTTTTTTCCCCATGAGTATAGTTTCTTTAGAAAATGTGGATAACTAGTAATGGTTTTTGAGTCATTTAAAACAAATGCTTCAAGAAGATCGGGATTTGGTTTTTATGTCGGATTGCCAACAAGGTTTAATTTTAGAGGTTCATGAAGTTTTTCCTTTGGCCTTTCACAATTATTGCTATCTTCATATGGAGCAGAATTTACTTTCGGCAGTTAAGGCGAAGATTTCTAATATGTCTATTATTGATTTGTTCAAGATGTGTTTTAGTGCGTCTACTATGAATTTGAAAACGCACATTCTAAATTCTATGAACCTGGTGTTGCTGCTGCTGTGAATTTCTTGAAGGATAAGCCTTTTGATAAATGTGCTGATTTTTTTTCTGAGTAAACGGTATGGTGAATATAGTTCAAATATTGCCGATAGTTTTAATAGTTGGATTTTGGATGAACAGGTCTTGCATATTACTGTATTCTTAGATGGAATCCAAATTAAGGTTATGGAACAAATGGCTAATAGGAGAGAGGAGTGTCGATTATGGAATACTACTCTTTATTCTTCTATGGAATCTTGTTTAAGTGAATCTTTATCCTTCTATGGAATCTTGTTTAAGTGAATTGATTGAAGAAGGATTTGGATGGGATATTTACAAGTCTTCAGAGTTTGCTTTTGAACTGAAATTGCCAAACTCTCCTCGTGTTGATCTTAAAGAGCGGAATTGTAGGTGCAATCAATGGAAAGTTACAGGATTTCCTTGTGCTCATGAAAATAAGTGCATGAACGAATAAAGGTTGTCTGTTTATGATTTTGTAGAGTACTATTTTACCGTTGATGCTTATCATTATTCCTATGCAAATTCCATTAATCATATTCCTAATTTTGATAAGCCAATTGTTGATGCAAGTGTTGAAGATGTTATTAAGCCACTAAAGGAATGAAGATGTACTGGCAGACCTTCTATAAAGCAGAAAGAAGGGTTTGCATATTTTCAAAATAAACAAAATAGATGTGGTGTACACAAGCAATATGGTCACAACAAGCGCAATTGTTAAGCTTCTAAAAATATATAATTTAATTGTGAAAATGGTAAGAAGATATTCTCGGTTTTATGTATTTGTTGGCAATTTTATGTCTGTGAACATTTGTGTATCATTGTATTGATTTATCATATACTATATGTGACAATGACTTGATATTTTTATTTGAACTTTGTTATATGGCATCGTTTTTAGTTAGTATTGTTTTTTTTTGTAATATGCATGTTGTATAGGAAGTAATATGCTATAATTTTTATACGTTGTTCAATTTATCTATTTTTATTGGATGTTCATTATCATTTTTTGGTTTTATTAATTTCTATTTCAGGTATGTAAAATATGTCATACCAGTGGTTATATGCTATTAGTATCAATTGTAGATATCACAGATTATAGTTTTGGGTATTCTGTGTTTTTAATCTGTTTCAGGTATAAACAACTATGGTGTCATTCTTTGCATACTATTTGTATCATTTGTACATGATGGTTTCTTCCTACTTTTGAAATGACAGTGTGTATTTGTCTGTTGAGTTTTGAAGTGCAAAACTTTATAAAGAAATATAACCTTAAAAGTTAATATATATAAGGACTATTGTGTTATGGTGAATAGTTATCAACTCTGTATATGATGTAGAAGTGTAAAATTGCAGTTTGGTATATTGTTGTTGTTAGATTGTTTCAAACAACAACATGGTATCAGTTTTGTATATACATAGGTATCGGTTTTGCTATAATTTACGATGAAAATAATGTATAGAATAAACAAACGTGAATTTTAGTCAAATAGTTACTACATATGAGTTTGTACTAACTTCGTACCTCTTTTGATATGCATGACAGTTAGCTAGATAATTAAATTTATAAAGCATCATATTATATCAAATAACTTCTGGGTATCATTTTTCATAAATGTAGGCATTACTTTTACTGTATATAATGTTAAGAACAATTTATTAAGTCTTGATGCTTGAATTTTAATCATACAAGTACTAAGTATGAGTGCAGCGTTATTTTTTATTTTGCTTTTGTTATATATTACAGTACAGTCAATTCAATTCGTAGGGGTGAATGATATATGTAACAGCTAATGGGTATCATTTTACATGAATATACGTATCGGTTTTGCTGTAAATAATATTTGAATAAAGAATTAATGAAATAATCAAGTATTAATTTCAATCATGCATGTAGGTGAAAAAAATATAATAGTTGTTGCACACTGCTGGTATCAGTTTCCTTTGTAAGTAAAAATACATGTAATATCGTAATAGTACATTAAGGGTGACAGAAGTTAAACAAGACTACTTTTTGCAATGTTTGACAGACGTACATATTGTTTACAACTGTTAATGTGTTTGGATCTAATCAAGAAAAAGAAAAAGATTGATCAAGAACTTAGAAGCCATTAACCAGATCTAAGTTTTTCATATTATTTCATTCATACTTGTAAAAGAAGATACACTAATATTTATATATGTGTATCAGTGATACACGTACAGGTAGTAAAGCACTGTTCAGGAACAAAAGTAAAAACCAGCAAGCAAATGAATACATAACCAAAACTTATTCCGAGCAAACCCAATCCTGACTGCAAGTAGATCTACCAAAACTCCGAGCGTACACCAAGCATGCTGTCTGGACCAGAAATCAAATGAATACATATAGGTGTTTCATTACACTCCTCCTCAAGTTGGGTTATATATATCTATTATACCCAACTTGCTTTTCAGGTATTTAATTCTATCTCCATTTAATGCCTTGGTTAGAAGATCAGCTGGTTGCTCTTGAGTATGGACATAGTGTGTAATTACTTCTCCCTCTTGAATTTTGTCTCGAATAAAATGGCAGTCAACTTCTATATGCTTGGTCCTCTCACGAAATATAAGGTTCGATGTAATGTGAATTGCTGCCTTATTGTCACACCATAGTCTTGCAGGTTGATCAAACTCAAGGTTACACTCTTTCATTAAGTGTTTAATCCACATAACTTCACACACTGCCTTGGACATTTCTCTATACTCAGATTCTGCACTTGATCTTGATACAATATGTTGTTTTTTTACTTTTCCATGAGACTAAATTCCCTCCAATGTATACACAGAATCCAGTGGTTGATCTTCTATCATCCTTTGATCCAGCCCACTCAGCATCAACAAAAATTTCAATCCTCATATGACCATGGTTGGCATATATGATACCTTGGCCAGCGGATCCTTTTAGATATCCTAATATGTGTTCCAGCGCTTGCCAATGTTGCTTTGTTGGTGAAGCCATGTATGGACTCACCATACTCACAACAAAGGCAATATCAGGCCTAGTTATGGTTAGATAATTCAACTTGCCTACGAGTCTCCTATATCTTTCTGGATCATCAAATGATTCTCCTTCAGATGTTAGATAACTATTAGGCAAGATAGGGGTGCTTTGTGGTTTAGTGCCAAGTTTTCCAGTTTCTGATAACAAGTCCAAGGCATATTTTCTCTGGCATAATAAAATTCCTTTACTGCTTCTTAGAACTTCTACACCTAGAAAATATTTTAACTCTCCTAAATCTTTGATCTGGAATTTATTGTGGATAAATTGCTTAAGTGAAGCAATTCCTTGTTCATCATTTCCTGTAATGATGATATCATCTACATACACAACTAATAGAAGTATACCTTTTTCAGAATTCTTATAAAACACCGAATGATCACTCTTGCATCTGGGTACTCCAAATTCTTCCAGAGTTTGATTGAATTTTCCAAACCAAGCTCTTGGACTTTGCTTAAGTCCATGGAGAGTTTTTTTGATTTGCAAACAAGCCCACTTTCTCCTTGTGCAATAAAACCAGGTGGTTGAGTCATATAGATTTCTTCTTTGAGATCACCATGTAGAAATGCATTCTTAATATCCAGTTGATGAAGCTTCCATTTAAAATGTGCTGCTAATGCTATGAATAATCTAATAGAAGTCATCTTAGCCACTGGAGAGAAAGTGTTTGAGTAATCCATACCGTATGCTTCCACGAGTCTTGCCTTGAATCTATTAACTATTCCATTTGGATTCATTTTAACTGAATATATCCATCTACATCCAATTGCCTTTTTATTCTTTGGTAGCTTGACCAGATCCTATGTATTATTCTTTTCCAAAGCATTCATTTCATCAATCATAGCTTCTTTCCATTCTTGTTTGGATAGAGCTTCAACAACAGTTTTAGGAGTATAGATAGAGTCTAGGGAAGTGGTGAACATGTACGATGATGATGAGAGATTATCATATGACATGTAATTAGAGATGGGATAGGTGCATTTCCTTTTCTCTTTTCTAAGAGAAATGGGGAGATCCAGACTTGGATCTACTGGTGTAGAGCTTTCACTGGTGGTTCCAGAATTTGTATCACTCTCAGTATCTGGTTTAGATTCTTGAGATGGAAAAGTAGAGTAGACTATGTATTCATCAGTCTCCTCCTGTTTTGGTGTGTGTGGTGCTTGATAGAATGGTCTTTCTTCCATGAAATTTACATCTATTGATACTATATATTTATTTAGACTTGGGCAGTAACATCTATATCCTTTCTGCAGTCTTGAGTACCCAATGAATATACATTTTAAAGACTTAGGATCCAGTTTTCCTACTTGAGGATTTCATCTCTCATAAAACAGGTGCACCCAAATATCCTTGGTTTAATGGGATATAATTCTTTGTTAGGACATAACACTTTGTAAGGAATCTTGAAATTAAGAACTGTTGAAGGCATTCTATTAATAAGGAAGCAGAAAGATAGTACTGCATCGGCCCAGTAGACTTTTGGAACATTCATTTGAAATAATAATGCTCTAGCGGTTTCAAGAAGATGTCTATTGTTTCTTTCAGCCACCCCATTTTGTGCAGCAGTATCTACACATGATGTTTCATGTAGAATTGCCTTGTTGACTAAGGTATGAGCTAAATGTATGGGCAGTATACTCCTTTGCATTATCACTCCTTAGTGGTTGAATAGATGTTTTAAACTGGTTTTGAATTTCTATATGAAAAGTACAAAAAATAGAGAAGAGTTCAGATCTATTTTTCATTAAAAATAACCAAGTAACTCAAGAGTAGTCATCCAAAAATGTCATAAAATATTTATAACCAGATTTATCAACAACAGATGATGGTCCCCATATATTAGAATGTACAAGCTCAAATGGTACACTTGCACACTTATTTATTCTAGGTTTTAAGCTACTCCTATGTAGTTTTGCATATTGACAAGGCTCACAATCAAGAGTAGATATATAGTTATACTGAGGATAGAGATTCTTGAATAAAGTGAGAGATGGATGACCAAGTTGTTGATGAAGTTTGAGTGCAGCATTCATACTTGAGCAAGCTACTGGTGGATTTTCCAAAACATAGAGTCCCCCTGATTCATATCCTTTACCAATAATCTGTTTCGTTGTAAGATCCTGAAATATACATGTTTCAGGAGAGAATACTACACTACAATTCATGTCTTTAGTAAGTTTGCTCACAGACAACAGATTGTATGATAAGGAGGGTATGAATAATGCTGATTTTAATGGAACAGTAGTATCAATATTACCAAATCCATGAGCATTAGATTGTGACCCATCTGCTAAAGTGACTGCTTAACTTTCTCCATGATTGTTAAAATCTATAAATAATTTAATGTTACCTGACATATGATCCGTGGCTCGTGAATCAATAATCCACTTTGAAGTTGGTTTTTCTGAGTTGGCAATTGTAGCAACCGCTGGTTTGTGTTGAGATTCCTGATATTTTGAGTACTTATCAAATTCTTCAGTGGTCATTAGAAAAGTTTGATAAGTATTGTTATTATTACTGGATGCTCCTTGATTCTTGAGTTGATTATTGTACTGTAATTTCCTACATTCAATGATCAAATGTCCAGGCTTTTTGCAGTATGAACATAATTTGTTATTTGGTCTCCCTCCACTTCTTTGAGGCCTCTAAGATTGAGATGGTGGTGGTCTCCATGCAGTAGGGTGTGTGTTAGAGCTTATCAGTGCACTATTATTCATGTTTATACTTGGTGATACATTCTCGATTTTGAGAACATGACTAAAGACTTGCAGAAGAGATGTTATTGTGGATCCAGATAGTATTTGCGACTTAGCTGACTCAAACTCTAGTGGTAAACCAGCAAGGAAGGACATTATGGTCATTTGTTCTTGTTGAAGTTGCTGAACCTTTACATCTGGGCTCATAGGTAATAGAACATTAAATTCTTCATAAGTTCTTTTAAAGTTCATGAAGTAATTTGTGAGAGATTGATCTTGTTTCTCGGTTCTATAGAATGATTTACAGATTTAAAACATACGAGTGAGATTGCCTTTTCTAGAATATAAGAATTCAAGATATTCAATTAACTCCTTTACAAATTCATAGTGATTTATCAAGCTAATGACTTCATCATCAATTGAATTTCTGATTTGCAAGAACAGTCGAGCATCTTCCCTTAACCAGATAAGATCCTTTTCTTCTGTAGTTACTGGTGGATTTGTGGTTAAGTGATCATCCTTATCAATGCTTCGAAGATATAATCGGATTATCTTACTCCATTCTAGGAAATTTGTATGATTTAACTTGCGATCTGCGATTTTGAGAAGCGCGATTTCGAGAAGCCCTAGATCGATATCAGATGCTTTGATACCATGTTAATGTGTTTGGATCTGATCAAGAAAAAGATTGATCAAGAACTTAGAAGCCATTAACCAGATCTAAGTTTTTCATATTATGTCATTCATACTTGTAAAAGAAGATACACTAATATTTATATACGTGTATCAGTGATACACGTACAGGTATTAAAGCACTGTTCAGGAACAAAAGTAAAAAACGGCAAGCAAATGAATACATAACCGAAACAGATTCCAAGCAAACCCAATCCTGACTGCAAGTAGATCTACCAAAACTCCGAGCATACACTAAGCATGCTGTCTAGACCAGAAATCAAATGAATACATATAGGTGTTTCATTACAACAACCAATTGACATAAAACATACAAGTTTTGCATCAGTGTTCCCAAAAAAAAATATCTACTATCTAGTGCTTTTAACACGTTATCTCAAATGTATATTACGGCAAATGAATATAACATCAGATTTTGCAAACAAAGTCAGTTCTTTTGTTTTCTTTGTTCTTCTAGGCTTGACATGTTAGTATTGCATGCACAATCTTCGCTCTTGTGGGCAATATTTTCTCCTTTTCAATTTTGGTTGGTTTTGTTGAGCAAAATAATGAATATCATTACATATATTTCATAGTCAAGCCTGTTTGAACCAAAATATATTGCTATTATCAATCTGCATCAGTTCTTTTATCAGATTTATAATTAATACAAAACATTGAATTTCATAAATAATGGTACAAACATATAGTATGCTTTGGATTAAAATATTTAATAGTTTTACTAGCACACTTAGTATTAGTACTCGTACGAGTTTTTTTTTTTTCAGTTATCATTTAAAGATTTTTGGTAAATATTTTGTTTTATTTTTGATTATGTAGGTATCAGTTTTGTTTCTGTAGGTATCATTTTTGTTTCTTAGGTATCAATTTTTTCCCCATAGGTTTAAGTTTTGTTCCTATAGTGTCTTTTTGTTTTTGAACTAAATGTTTATTAAATTAAAAGATAATATTTTTCAATATTTTGTATGAATCAAACTCAATTAAATATAAAAGGCATACAAAGATGTACAGAAGTATGTATGAAATATTATAATGAAAAAGGACAAATAGTTTGAATAATGAGCAATTGTCAATTGATTGCTACTAGTTTCAACTGTAGTGTTAATTTTGTTCCTAGTAGATATCATTTTAACCAATAAAACTTACATGTCTTCTCCTTGTTGTGCACACTTGATTTGATGTATATCGTCTGGTTTCACCTCCATGCCTTGTATGTTATACTTTTTCCAGACGTCTTTAAGCATTTCTTCTATTTCTTGTCTCTATTAAAGACAAAATGATAAAAAGTTAGGTTATATTCATCTTTTTCAACTATATTAAGTAATTTTTTTAAGAAACAAAAATCTCATACCAATTTGATAGCATCTTTTAAACTGGAATTGTTACTTTCATTGGATCTTCTAGGGCATCTAGAATCAACATAAAACCATTACATTGTTGGGTATGTTAAAGTGACTAATGTCCAGTGGTTTTCATAATGCAAAGGAAAATACATTGTAACAACCCTGTATTTTATAATTATTTTAAATTGAAATTCCTAATTTAAAAACTTTATTTATTTATTATTTTATTTATAAAATTAATAATTTTGTTATTTTAAATATAAATTTGATTTATATGTGAATTATAATTCCAAACATGAATAAATTGAATATTTCCAGAAAATGTGAATTTTGGCCAATTTGGTCAAACTTTTAATTTTAAATTTTAAATTTAAATATTTGAATTTTATCTTTTATTATGAAACTAGATAAAATTTCACGAATGCTGCTTTTCATTTAGTTAGAGTCCGATTTATATTGTGAAAGTTATGCTTTTTACAATATTGTGTATAAATTGATTTATTTAACAAAATTGTTTATTTTAATTTTTATAAATAATATTTTAATTTGTAAAAACATGTTCCAATATGTATATTATGACATGTCGTGCATTTATTTTTATTTTTAAAACATTTTATAAGTGTGATTTTAATTTTCTAATGTTCATTGTATTTCGTTTTCAATTTTTTTAATCCTAGTTTCAATTACTTAGCCATTTTCTTAAAAAAATTATATTTTCTAAAATTTATTTATTTATTTTATTTCTTACTTTATTTTGTTTTGTTTTCCATTTATTTACTTACATTTTTATTTGTTTAAAATGAATAAAAGAAAAGGAAATATAAAGAGTCTAAAACCTTTCATATGCCATAACCTTTCATATGCCATTTGCCTTTTCATTTTCAATTGCCGTTTGTTGTTGCCGACCATACTTCTTTCTTCAGCCATATACTTTTTTTTCTTTTCATTTTTCACGTGATAAAGTTCTCTTCCCCTCAAAACTGACGGCTAAAGAAATTTTTGTAAGTTTTCTAAAGGCTTCTTTTATCATTTTCCCTTATTCTTTTAATTGATTTTTACTTTGTTCTTCTTCTAGTTTGCTCAGCCATGGATCACTCCATCACCACGTCACCTCCACCATACTTGGCAGCTCCTCCTCCTACTCTACTGACCATTACAGGCTGTGGCCCCTCCATGTTGAAAACTCCACAAAAATTGCTAGCAATCCCCTTAAACAAGCCTAGCCGAGCTTTAAAGGCCACATCCCCTTCATCTATCACCTTGGCCACCCCCTTAGCCACCACCACCAGCAGCTACACCTCCCTCTAGACACCATTCTAACCATCACCACATCTGACCTGACCTATACTAGCCTGGGCCGATCCCATATGATGGCATAACCGAGCCAAATGTTGCACAAAACCACTCCATTTTAGCCTTGTCCAATTGCATGCTTCATGTTATAACCCTACCACTTCATACTCCTTCTAGCCATGAGTTATGGTGCCAAACCTGAGATATATCATCATCATGGCTGAGAAAATGAATCCCCTTGGTCAAGCTTTTAAATGGTTGTAGCAAGGTCAAGTTATCTTGTCTTTGTTGCTTTTTAATTTCAATTTATTTAAATGTATTTTGGTTGAATATTCATAAGTTATATTGTCTTGTTTTGGGTTGTTTACAATATGATATCTTCGCTATCTCTCTCATTAGAATAATGTCGTGCTGTGTCTGCTGTGTCGTGTCGTATCGTGCTTTCTGGATTTGTTATGTGTGTTTTGATCGGCTATCTCCAGCTTGGAAAGGTGAGTCTTTCTCACTCTAACATATTTACTTATGAAATAGTAAATTGATAGCAAGTGTTTAGTAATATAAAATATTTATGCAAGTTAATGATGATTATATGATATGCTATGCTAAGTTATTACCATGTTAAAACTGTAAATTATCACCTGACATTTATATATGACATTATATTGTGACACTGACATTGTTTATGTTGTTTATGCATATATTCACACTGCAAGTTCCCTGTTTGAATAGAATCATTATGGGTTGAAATGATACATACCCGAACGGACAATAGAATAGGGAAAATCATTATGGGCTGAAATGATAGGACTCAGTGATTTTTATTGTATTTTATTTGACTTGGGATTGCGGGTTTGAAATGATAGAACCCGGGTTTTCTTTTAATTTGCGGATTGAAATGATATATATCCGTATCACTTGACCTAGGTTATAAAATTATATACAGACCCCCGGGTATATTTTTAAAAGATTTTAATTAAGATATGTATTTTTTAAAAGTAAGAAATTTGATTTAAAAATATATATTTTATGGTTTTGTGAAAGTTAAATAATAAGTAAGGTCTAGTTCTAGACGAAACCTAGCCTATTCTTTATTTTCCCCTTTGCTCCCCCATTCATCTGCTTTATTTGGTCTCCCCCTAGCAAAACAAAAAGAGTAGCACAACCAGCCGATTTCAACCGCAAGAATCTGTAGAGGGCTGTTTACTAATCCCTTCTATTGCTTACCTAGAATAACTTAGTCACCTACCGATCACTTCCAATTACCTTGAGACCCAGTATATTAATTGGCCAGCATAAACATTGGCGACCTCTAGTATATTAATTAGGTAAGAATTTGAGTAATTCTGGATCTATACTGCTTGGAATGGCTCTCCATAGTCTGCATTCCTAAACATTAAAACAACAATCTGTCTATAGTTTATCCCTATATATTAATTAAGTCTCGGAGGTTATGTTCCTTTTTGCTTTTTTATGGGCTTCTTCTCATTCTTCTTTGGCGCCTGGGAACCCCAATATCTTTCTTCGGAGTAGTTTCTTTTCCGGTATGCACCTCTGTAATGGTACTTCGAGGATTGATACCAAATCTTCCATATAGTGAATTTAAGTATGTAAATTTGAAGTAAATGTGAATTTTGACTTTAAATTTATATTTAAAATGTAAATAAATAATGGAAATTTAATTTAAAGTTTTGAAATGATATTCAAAGTAAAATGTTAAGTTTTATTTAATTTATAGGTTAATAAATGGTGAAATTTGACTTAACAAATGAATTGAGTTTTTTAAATTGGATATTTGATTTAAAAGTTTTATTGTGATTAATTATATGTTAAGTTGCTTTAAATGTGAAATTTTGAAGTCTAGAAATATGATTTATAAATTTAAATAACAAAAATTGAAGTTTTAATGTTTTCTGAAAGTTATAATAAAATCTGGAATTTTATTAATAGCAATTCTAAAATGTTGTAGTTTTATGACAGCACTTTAAAATGCTATTGTTTTGAACTTAACTATGTTTGGAATAACTAAATATCTATTACGGCATTTTATAAATGCCGTTATTCTTAAACTAACTATTGGAAACTATAAGCTATCATAGCACTTTATAAATGCTATCATTGCTACATTTGACAATGTTTTGAAATGTTATAGATTTTATCACTGTTTGGGTTATATTTTAAAGTGATACTGATTTAACTTTTGAAAATTGAAAATTTGTGAAATTTAAGGAGTTTTAGATATATTTTAATATTTAAATTTGAATTTTTAAGGAATTTAAATTGAATTGAAATTTAAATAATGGTTTTTTAATGGAATTTTGAAATATGTTTTGTAATGATATTTGGAATAATAAATGAATGAATTATTTGACTTAAAAATGATATTTAAATTTGAATATTTGAATTTGAATTCAAATAATGATTTGATAATGAGGTTTTGATATTTTGATGATTGAAATGGTTTGGAAATGACTTAACCTTTATTTTATAAAGAATGTTAATTTGGATAAATGAATATTTGAAGTTTATATTTGTATGAATGGATGTTTTGTTTACTTGTAATTCGGGTTTATTTTAATGATATTGTATTTTATTAAGTGAATATTTCAAAGCTAAATAATGTGAAAGTGAATTTGATATATACATGTGTGTGTATGTGCGCGTGCGTGTGAGTGTGTGCGTATGTGAAATTATAAAATTTAGTTTTGAAATATGGTGTATTAAAGCTTTGAAATATATTAAAAATTAATAGTTGTTTTATGGGCCAAATCTAATTTGAAATTAATATGATTTGAAATAGTTTGTTGGGAAATTGAATTGAATTGAAACTGGTGGTTCGAATTGAATTAAATGGGAAATTTGAAATTTTGGGTTTAATTGAATAAACTTGTGAATTGAAAAAAATTAAAGGAATGTTTCATGATTTCAAATGTATGATTTTGAAATGTTATGATTTTCAAAGTGTAATGATTCCAAGTATTTTTGGTTTCGAAAAAGTTATAACTTTGAAAAGTATTATGATTTTTGAAAAGTGAATATATATTTGAAATAGAAATGATATAGTATTGATTTGAATATAGTTTTGAAATAAAAATGGTTTTGGTTTCGAAGTATAACTATTTGGAAGGAATATAGTTTTGAAATGAAATGATTTGATTTTTGTAATATAAATTATTTTGAAATGGCCATGGCGTTATAATAACGTTTGGTTGTTAAAGAGACCGGAATCGGAAGATGTCATACTCTCTGCCAACTCCGAAAACCACTTTAACAACCGTGTACGCGGTGGAGATTCTAGAATGAATTAGGATGGTGGCAACGATCCTATTGAGGTATGAACGTGGACCCGACTCCCGTGAGTTGGCATAAGGTGGCTAAAACATGAGCGATCGACGGGCCAAGTGAGGTAGCTCCTTCGATCGGACACATTCCTTCGATACTATACTCTCACTTGTGGTTGATTTGATGGCCATCCTCCGATTTTGATTTGGGAGTATTTTCCGAGGTGGGCGATAGTGGCTGCTACGCGTTACCACTAGCCCGGAAGCGTAATTGGTATATCTACCCTGACATTGCCTAGTTGTGCCGTGTCACCTAGCATATCGAGCTTTACTACGAGTTTGTTTTTCTCCCGTAGCCCATGGAGTATTTAGGGTAGTCTCCCGGTCTGGAGATATTATGATACTGGATGGACTACTGGGAATATTACGTGTTGGGAGCTATATGGGTAACCCTTCAACGCTATTTAAAAGTAAGTTTATTTTACTGTAGACATTATTATAATAGCGCAATATTACTACATAGTAAATAGTTTAACGGATCCTTAAAGGATGGACGATTCCAAGCATCCTTTAAGTTACTGATGCATTTTTGTTACTGTTCACTTGAGTTGATTTACAGTTCATAAGTATTTATGTCCTAACTCGAGTGTTTTGTGTTTTGATTTACACTCGACTCAGATTGTGTGATTTAGCATTCAAGACTCACCTTCGGAGTTGGAGTTTTCTTCAAGATCCAGCCATCTATTTTGCTTTTAGTATTAAGTGATTTCAGTGATGTATTCTGATTTGTACATGATGTATCTTATTACTCTTCTGTTGTATCTTGTTTAACTCTGATGTATCTTATTTTTATATAGTAGCTTCATGAACTACTATCTCTTTTAATTCCGCTACATTATTATATACTCTGTGTTATTTATTTACTTTATATTCTGAGATTTGCCAAATTTTATTTACAATGCGGTATTTTGACCAATTCAAGTCCGATATGTGCGGATGCGAACGGTTGAAAATATTGGGTCGTTACGTGTGGTACCAGAGCTTTGGTAGCTCTAGGCAAAACTTAGCATATATGGTAAATGTACTTATAGAATCACTTACATTCGAGTTTGAATCTCTTCGTATTTGACTGGATTCCTTTGAATTTTGGAACGTTCCCTGCGGTTCCAAAGGTCCATTCGTATCCCTTACTATTCATCTTCTTTCGATTCTGGAGTATCCCATAACTCCACTTCGAATGATCTTTATAATGAGTCGGCGGTCCCGCCAATGTCAAATTGATTTGTACAGGGGTGAAACTCTATTACAATAGCATCGATTCACCAAAGATTTTATGTCCTCGATTTATATGCCATTATCGCTTATTATCCCAAACTCTATCTCTTGAGATCAAATGTTGATTTACCCCAGAAAATCCATATCGATCTTATTCTTTAAGTCATGGTTGACCCGGTTAAGGTTGCCCGCGATTTATATAAGTTTATCCATCTTCACTATTCTGTTATTTAATCATCTCATCTTTGTTTCCAACTCATCTGCAAATCATTTTTGAAGTGTATTTGTAAACTAATATTAAAATGTTTTATATATTGTGTTGTTTGAGTTTTTGATGTTGATTTGGGTTTCTAATCGATTCGTCTGATCAACGCTATCGATAAGATTTCCAAAACACTTGAATAGAGCAAACCGACACAATTTTTTTTTTTCAAATTTAGTAATGAAATAATTTTGTAACTATATTATAAATATCTTTTTCTGGATTTTATTGAATTGGTTATTAACAAATAATATTTGATTTCATATATCATTATCCATAGTTTCATATATAAATAATTAAACTATAAAACATGGTTATAAATTTATTTGAAAATTTAAAATGAATTTAGAACAAGAATTTGAGAATTTAATTTTCGATGATTTCTACCCTTGTATTTAAAGTTTTAAGGGATATATTATTTAAAGTATTTTCGAATAGAAATTCGTTTCCAAAGAATTTTAAAGTTTAAAATTAGTGCTCTTCTCATTGTCGCTGGAAAATAACTTCGGTGATAACTGCATCATCATCGACATTCATTTTCGAGCTTCGAAGTGAAGAGACCGTTCTGTAGTCTTGCTATAGTTTTGTTTTGGGGAATTTAATTGATTTGAATTTCTTAAATAAGACTGGATTTATAACATATGTGATATATGATTTAAACCAATTTACAATTCCAACGTTCAAACTTGGACTTCAAAGTAATTCAATTTATATAAATCAATTTGCTTCAAAATATCATTTAATCCAATTCAATATTTAAGGTTTAAAATCATTTAATTTAACCAAATCCGATGTCCGTATACAATTTTCTACCTTATGGTCAGGTGATACAGATATTTATCATTTTAATCCGCATTTAATTTAAATTTTATGGGTATATATCATTTCAACCCGCAATCCCGAATAAAAATAAAATGCTTAAAATCGCTCAGGTATATCATTTCTACCCAAAACGTTTTTTCCCTAATCTACAGATCGTTCGGGTATATATCATTTCAACCCATAGGGAACTTGCAGTGTTATAACAATATAAAAATATAATATCCAATCATTCAATATCAATAATCAAAAACATCCATCATAATCACCATTCAAATTAACCAACAAATAACAACAATTTGCCGATTATCAATAACAAGTATTTGATTGACAATTAAAAATTCAGTACTAATTTAAATGATGATTAAATGCAATAAAAGACATATTTAACTGGGATGACAATTTAAATACACCAAACATCAACCAAACAATTTTTAATCACATCATAAATTTAATTTAACTAATATAAGATAATCTTGTAGTTATGAGTGAGTTAAAACACTCACCTTTGATTTCAAATTGATTTAAAATCCAATTAAAGTCCCAAATATCAACAGTCTCAGAATTCATCAAAACTACTTCCATAAGGTCAGAATTTTGATACGATCGCAATGGAGAAAGCAGCGTGTAAATCCGACCTCATATGCAAAAGATATCGATTTACGAAGTTATACGATTAAAATTAAATTAAATTAAATAAACGAACCAATAGGAATTCACCACGTCATCTCATCATCAACAGTGAAACCCTAGCTTGAGAAGAACGCATGCACGCGACCCTAAACTTCAGTGGCATGTTGATCTGCCACCCACCGCCGCTACGAACGCCTACACTCAGATCGAGCGACGCCGCTGACCTCCTCGTCCAAGGTCGTGTCACTGGGCCACACATGGCACTCCACCTCCACCAGAATCGCCTCCGACCGAGCCCCAATCACGCGACCCAAAACAGCCAGATTTGGTGACCTACGTCGCCTCAAAGACGACCCAACCATATGGATCTGCTCCACTCATCGTCCTCTACGCTGCAGTACCACCCGATCGTCAAACGGTCGATGATCTACCGTTGGATCGTGAAAAACCCAATATGAATGGCTGAGGTTCATCCTTGATTTTTGGAAAAACCGTGCTTTGATTTTAAAATGAATTGCAAATCTGAGCTACGCTCATCGAGATCTTCGAATAGGTATATAATTTGATATGGTTTGGAAGAGTTTGATTTTGAAATTGGTTTGGAGATTGAATTGTAGCATTTGGAATTGGAATTTGTTTCTGCCATTGAATAAAGGAGCAGGTAGAAGTTGATGTACGTATAGGAATAAGAGATAAAAATACTTCTAGGGTTAGTACAGAACAATTTGTATCAACCAAGCCCGATAAGACATATCGAATCGGTACGGACGACAATAACGATCTGAAAAGCTCATTCTGCCACCGAAACGAAAATGGGTCATCCTATATATGAAATTATATGTTTTCGATATTTTTAAACTCAATGGAATAGGTTTCAAGCCCTGATTCCATCGTATGAAGAAGCCAGCTTTAAAACCATCTTATTTCAAATTCATTTCTACACATTTCGAGCCCGTACGATCAAAGTACAAGTCCGATCGCTACGAAACTTAAAACCTTACAATAATCCACTATTACGAATATGAAGAAAATAGTTTCGTCCAAATCCGAGATAGTGACCCAAATGGCTATTTTTCCGTTAATTAAATATATTATTATTAAATTAATTAAATCGTTTTTTTAGTTTCAAATTTAATAACTAACAAATTTTATCATTTTTGATTACTTAGACATTTGCAATAATTTAAAACAAATTTACATATCAATCCAGTGTTAAATATTACAATAATTACAGTGTTCAATTTCAACTGTAATTAAATCCAATTAATTGTAATGTAATTTCAATAAATTGATTAAATTTGATTTCAATATTTTAATTCCATCAATCATTACTCTATGGGCATAGTTAAAATTGGTTTATATCTTATTACATTAATATTCTCCAATTTCATCTTAATTTCCATTAACGTAATATTTAATTACATTTAACTGCAACTGATTTCCAATTTATATTAACGGACTAAATAAATAGGTAACATTTAATAATTTTCACCATTAACTTTTGTAGCGACCCGTAGATTTCATGGATTTAATTTGGTTAAATTAAGTTGTAATTAAATTTAGAAGAAAAATAAATAAAAAACCTACTTATAGTAATTCGAAGTTAATTCAAATGATTTTAAGTAGTGAAAAGAATTTTACCAGTATATGAGTTGAATATGAGGAATTTGAGGAAATTATTAAACTAATATAATGTAATAAACATTGTTAACAGTAAATGGAATATGATAATAAGAAAAATTGCAAGTTTGTATTTATGGGCGAAATAATATTGATAGGTAATTATTGTTGTAGAGAAAAAATTACGAATGTTATAAATTGTATAATGGTAACAACTATTGTTCGTTACCAATGCATTTAATTTATAGCGATTAAATAAGAAATAACTGAAAATTTTGAAGGAAAAATCAATAGAAAGGTTAACTACATGCATAAGATGGAAAGTTGAATAGAATTCTAATAAATGATAATAATGGAAAATATATACAATCAATGTAGGTAATTTGAAATTACAAATGATTAAACGTTTCTTGTGATAATGAATAAATAACGAAAGGAGTAAGCATATTTATTTAGAGTATTAATTACTATTGGGTAGAGATTTAAGTAACAACGTTTAATGCAATGTAAGTAATGACATTTTAAGTCAATAATAAGGAATTGGGAATCATATCTATGAAATGATAACGAGAATACAAGATAATAAATGCCAATTAAGGGTAATAATTAAGAAACTTAATGAAATCCCAATTTTATACAAAATAATTTAAAGGTCAGGTTTGGTTATAATTTGAACATAAGTAAATTGAATTTGTAGTATGAAAATATATGCAGAAATTGATTTTTGTAATAAAGGATTTTGTATGTGACAAAAAGGTAACGGTAGTGTTTATGGTAGGTTGCCTATTCATTTATTTAGATTGTTAGTTGGAACTGGAAATAAGTTTGTAATAAATGTAAATAAATGATACATTTATGTAACCAATGTAAATTTTACTTATAATATAGCAAAAGGTGGATTTAAGAAGTGAGATTGTAGAATTTGAAGCTAATTAATAATAGACATAGTAAAGATGGCAATCCAATCAAATGCGTAGGAATCAGATTTATTGGAAGGTAACCTAATTTATAAATAAATGGTAAGTATTAAGATATAATTCTATATAAATTGAAACTGATTGTAGATTTAGTGTAGTAACGTTAAGGCTAACTAAATTTGCTTTATAGATGGAATTAAAATCAAGATGGATAGGTAACGAACTTAAAAATTTAATAAGTGAATTTATTTCAATCAGTGCAATAAAAGGATACGTAAATAAATGGTAAGATGAAATGGTAAATTTTTGATGTTAATAAAATGATTTTTTTTTTTTTTTTTTGAATTGAAATAAGTATTATAATGGGCAAATTTAGTTACTTTAAGGTGAAACGGAAATTTTAACACAATAGTTTGAATGCAATATTAAATTCATCTAATTTATAATAAAGATTCGTTAGATTTATTTAATAGAAATTTTGGGACATTTAATAGATAATTGCTGATGTTGAATGGAACAAAGGAATTGAATTTAACATGAATAGCATGAATATTAATAAAAGAAATTATGTAATAATTGATTTATTTTAGCATTTATGAATGAAATAGGAATTTAGGTTTAAGCAAGTGATGAATAAGATGTTGTGCAATCCAAATTAATATAGTAATTGTGAGTAATAAGAGCTTATTTGAGATTCTAATTTTTTTATATATGTTTTACAATTTCAATATAAATGGAAATAGTAGCAATACAAAGAAAGGCAGAATTTTTGAATATAGTAGTTAAGAAAAGGCAAACAAATCCTTCCATCTAAATCCAATTTAAAATAAAGCTTAATTATTGCAGTGGTTAGAATTAAATATTATGCTAGTCGAATACTAACTAATTCATTGAAATACCTATTCATGAAAAACAATTGAAAGGTTTTATTTGGTTATAATTGGTAGATTTGAAATAAACGTAAAGTTATATTAATTGACGTAATAATACGCAGTAAACTATAAGGTCATAGTCAAAGTTAAATTTAAGTAAATTCTTGGAATTTACAATACCTGAATTTACCGTAATTGAATTCAAACACTGAAATTTAAAATGAATTTAAGAATAATATTGTGAATCATGAACCAAAGTATGTGGCATCCCTATTTGGATAAAGAATGAGTATATAAAAGGTTAAAATCTAATATACGGGGTTTTGAGCATTTAATTTTATAATTCTTAAATATAGGAAAGTGCAGAAATTAATACTGCAAATTGATATACTTATAATTTTAATTCACATCCAAGCTTGTTAAATCATTTGAAATTGATTAAATTATATAAGTAATAAAATTTGGACAATTTTAGAATATAATATAAAATTTGGATTTTTGTAATTTATTTTGATTTATTTAATAAATATTAAAAAATAGCCATTTTTGTCACGGACTCGGATTTCGACGAAACCAGTTTCATCGGATCCGTAACGATGAATTATAATAATGTTTCAAGTTTCGTAGCGATCGGACTTGTCGTTTGATCGTACGGACTCGAAACGCCTTGAAATTTACGCATTTTGAAATCAATGTGAAATTTTTGTTTTTTTAGCATAACTTCTTCATACGATCGAATTTGGTCGCGAAACTTTTTCCATCGCGTTCAGAATATTTTAAAACACCTATTTTGATATATAGTTTTAACAAATCCGACTCCGGAGGCATAGCGGGCTTTTTGGACCATGGTTTGTCACGCACGTTCGCGTATCCAGTCTAGCTACCCTACCTCTAGCCTATCTATAAATATACATCTATAAACCCTAGCTCCTTTCTTTTTCATTTGCTGTACGTTCATTTCTTCACTCCTTTCTCTTCCCCAAATGTATACATCTCAGATCCAATTCCAGATCCATCCACAGTTCAAAATCAAAAGTCAAAACTCAAAAATTTCAGAAAATTCCAGAAAAAATATATGTTGAAGTATTCGATACGCGTAAATTACTGGTGAAATTCGTTTTTCAATTAGAGCTGTCGTTCATCCAGAATAAATTCAAACAGCCCCAAAATCGTTCATCATCGTCGCGCAAAACTTCGTCGGATCGGAAAACGGTTTCTGGGTTTTGGAGAGGGAACCGAGGGGATCGCATCTATGTATTTTGTTTCGAGTATCAACGGTTAGATTGGGCTGTAGAATTCAACTAAGGTTGGTGATAATTGGCGCGGCTGTGTTCGTGCGTTCTGTTCTAGAAGAAGGTGCGTGCGTGTAAATATTAAATGTGATTGAATATGTGTTCCATTTTGTATTTTTTTTTTTTATGTTTTCATTCGCAATTTTCGACATAACGTTCTCATACGAACTCCGTTTGACGCGAGATTTTTTTTTTGTTAGGATCGTATTAAAATTCCGGACTTGATGACGCTAGTTTGGACGAATTCTGAGACGGGCGAATTTTTGGGTTTAAATCGGGTTTGAATTCGATTTAAATTCAAAAGGTGAGTGTTTTGACCCACTCACAACTACTAGAAGCTTTTATGTTCGTTAAATAAATTTTAGAAATGAATAGAAATTTAATTATGAGCTTTTGGTATGATATTTCATTTATATCTGTTGAATTGCATTTTATTGAATTTAACTATTAATTTAATTGATTTATTGCGTGTTAATTAGCTGTTAGAAATTATTGTTGCATATGAACTGCTAGTTAACAGTTATGTCAATTATCACTGAATATAAATTGTTAGATTAATAGTTGATAAAATTTAATTTGAATAAACTGCCAGTTATCACCTGTTATATATGATCATATATATAATTGTTATTGATTGATATTGATCGATGTTGTGATTGGATGATGGATGTGTTGTTGAATGAATGTTTATTTGGATATCATTAAACTGCAAGTTAGTATGCATTTACATTTCATTCGGGATTGCGGTTTGAAATGATATACAACCGCAGTTTTATTTTTTTAATTGCGGATTGAAATGATAAATATCCGTATCACTTGACCATAGGATAGAAAACTATATACAGGCACCGCGGTCTATATATAACTATTTTTAAAATGTGATTTCTATGGTTTGGATGGAATACGGTTTATAAAATCTTAAATTTTTATACTGAATAAATGTTTTCTTCCATATTTATATACATATGAAGTTGAAAATTTGAAATAAAAAGGTGTATAAATCTCTTTATTAAAATGGAAGAAAATTTAGAAAATGGAGTTTGATAATTTATATCCTATGTTTAAATGTTAAGTTGGAAATTTTAAGATATTTATAATTGGATTGTTCCCAAATAAATTAAAATGAATATTCTAGTATAACTTGAATTGAAAAATATATATAATTTATTACTAGAAATTGAAGTCTTATTAATTATGGATTCTATGTGAATATTCAAGAATAATTAATAGAACATTTGATTTGAAAGAATAAAATCCAACTTTAGTTGAAATATTTATACTCAAAATGGATATACGTATATATATGAATTTATTGAAATGGTTTTGGAACTTGAAGCGATATTAAATTTTGGTTTTAACTTTAAATAAAGAAATGTATTGTAAAGCCACGAGAAATATTTCTTTTCAAAGTAACATTTAAGTTAAACCACTTATTTTATATACTGTTGAATATCCAAACCATTTAGTTTTGAAAGTAATGGTTTTAAAAACTATGGATTTCGAAGTATTATGTTGAAAGTTAATATTCAAATATTTGGTTACAAGGAATTATAAATTTTAAAAGTGGTATAATTTTTGGAAAAGATTTATATTTGGGAAATGATATCATTGATTTGGGTTTTATAAAATAATATCAAAATGAATCTTTTTGGGTTTTAAGGAAGAAATGATATCGGAATATTATGGTTTTGAAATGGATTATATTCTGGTTTTAAAGTATAAACTATTTTTAAATGACCGCGATGTTATAATAACGATGGGTTGGCAAAGAGACCGGGATCGGATATCTGACATACTCTCTGTCGATACCGAAAACCACTTTGACTAACCATGTACGCGGTGGAGATTCCAGAATGAAGTAGGTGGTGGCGACGTTTCCTGTAAGGTAAATACGTGGACCCAACTCCCGTGAGTTGGCATAAGGTGGCTAAAACAGGAGCGATTCTCAGGCCAATGAGGTCATTCCTCTGATCGGACGCTCCTCTTCGATATTATACTTTGACTTGGATTGATTCAGTGGCCACTTCTATATTTTGATTTTGGGGAGTTAGTCCGAGGTGGGCGGTAACTGCGGCTACGCGTTTCCACCAGCCTGGATAGCAATTGGTATATCTACCCTGGCATTGCCTAGTTGTGCCGTGTCACCTACCATATCGCGCCTTGTACGAGTTTGGTTTTCTCCCGTAGCCCGTGTGGTATCCTCTAGTGGCTTCCCGATCAGGAGGGGCTATGATATTGGACGGACTACTGGGACTATTACGTGTTAAGGTGGAAAATGTAAAGCCTTAACGCTATTTAAAAGTAAGTTTATTTTATAAATAGACACTATTATAATAGCGCAATATAATACATAGTAAATAGTTTAACGGATCCTTAGGAGATGTAAATCCCGAACATCTCTTGAGTTACTGTACTCATATTTATATTCTGTTTATTTAACTCACATAAGATTTTCTAGTCTGACTCGAGTGTTTTTGTCTTTTCAAATTCGCTCGGGTCAGTCCGAGCGTTTCAGGATAGCAGATTTTAGCTTTGGAGGACGAAGACGAAGAATCAGTATTATTTTATATATAGTATTGCACCACACTCTTTCTATTCCGCTGCATTGCTTGTATTGGTATGTGTAACTCTAATTTTTATTGTAAAAGAAGAATCAAGCTTTTGTAAACTGTTTATGAACTGTATATTTGTTATTATATTTTATCCTTCCGCTGTGAGATTCTGTTTTTGTTTTTATTTCTTCTCTGTTTTTCTTATTTACCCCATAACAATCCGCCCTTGCGTATGCTTTGAATTGGCACGTGTGTCGGTTTAAAGTGTGCAAAAAGGCGGGATGTTACAGTTGGTATCAGAGCTTTGGTTTAGCGATAAACCTTGGCTTTGTGGGGTTTGACTCTTTGTTAATAGGGTAGAAATATCCTATGGGAGTCGCTGAGTGTATATATATGAGAGAGCGTATTTGTTAGTGTTAATAAAAGATTTTGATATTGTGTTAATCTGTTCCGCTTTGTATTTATGAATTCTGGTTGATGCATGGGACGCTATGCCATCAATAGGGATTTCTAAACACTTAATAGGACAGACCGACATAATATCCGTTTTTAATATAGGTAAATGAAATAATTTTGCCTATTATATTTTCTATATATAAAAATAGTTTTATAAAGATATATATATATTTGGTTGCTATAGATTGGGTGTTAGAAAATAAAAATATCTATAATAACTGAAGCTAAGTTGAAATTATGATAAATCAAATTGGAGATTTTAGAACTTAAGTCCGGGATTTTTTTCCAAATCTGTTTCAAAGGATTTATGAAAAAAAAAATGATTCGGTTTATAAGTATTTTCTTATAAAAATATTTCATATAATTTGGAAGAATTGTTTTAAAGAAGATTTTGGAAAAAAATTAAATTCTGTACTTTCCCCTCTGTCGCTGGAAAATAAATTTGGTGATGACGGCCGCATCATCAACTTTCATTTTCGAGTTTCGAAAGGGAAAGGCCACTGTAGTAAATTCTACTACAGATTTGTTTTGAATTTATTTGAAATTTTTAATTATTTAAAGATAATTAGAGATATAAAAGTTGCAAGACATTAATTACCTATTATTTTGAAATAAATTGAAATTTAACCCGGTATTTCATAAAAAAAAATTTTTTTCCGTTAATTAATTGTTTAAAGGTTGTTAGTGAAATAAAAGTTAAGTAATAAACGAATTGAAACCTCTAATTGAAATAAAAGAATAACTGCAAAGCTATAAAGAGGAATTTGCATACATATGAGACAAAGGGGTAATATGAATAAACATTAAATGTAATAAAGAATGAAGATTAAACTTGTATAAGTTCAATTGCAATTTCCTTAACATAAATAACTTACCAAATATAAAAGTTGAAGTGTTAAATGAGAAACTGGAATTGAATATTTTACAAGTAGGAATTTAGGAAAAATGAAGTATTCAATAAATCACTGTTATAACAAGAATTTATTGGTATAAACTTAAGTGATAATTGAAATTTTACCCAAATTAAAGGTGAGTATTATTAATAGGTGATTTTAACTTAAGTAAATAAAATGAAATTCTTTAATAAATAAAGATTGATGTGTAGGGTTATAAACTTAAGTATGTTTTAAAATGCTACTAGTAATATAATAAAAAGTAGGTAATATAAATAAATGTCTGTAAACCATAGATAATGAATTAATAAGATCCTTTATTTATAAAAATGGAGGTTTTAAGGTTAATAATTTAAGTGTAAGTAGAGGGTTACTGTAATTAAATATAATAAAACGTAAACATTAAATAAAGGAATGAAATTAAGGGTAAGTTGAAATTGTAATTTATAAAACGAATATATATTTATTGAATCATTAATAAATAAAAAGGAATTGAGAAGAAACTTGTAAATTTTCACTTGCATTCTTAAACATACATAACTTACCATATAATAAAAGTTGCAATGTTAGTAAGAAAATGTAAAGGAGAAATCTTACAAGTGAAGAGTAAGGAAATGAAGATATTCAAAATATTTGTTGTTATTAATGAGAATTTATTTTATAGACTTAAGCAATAAAAAGGAAATACAAATATAATAAATTTTGAGATAATTGGAAAATAAAACTTGTAAGAAATAAAGAAATTCCTCCATAAATGAAGGAAAGAAAATCAAACCACTAAATTATGAAATAAATGTATAATAAGCTATTTGGTGTTGATTTGAATTGTTTGGTTGATGTATGGTTGTTGGGTAAGGAATTTTGGAGTTGTTGGAGGAACAATAATCTATCTCTATTCCATTTAAGACTGTTGAGTAAAGGATGCACTTGATAGTTATTTCTCACTCCGTAAAATTTCAGAATTTGAACCCGAACAACTAATGGTTGTTGATTGAATGATTGTTGTTTGTGGTGTGTGCTGTTTGTTAAAATGTATGGTTGTTGCATTTGATTTGGATATGAATGATTGAATCTGCCCAAACATTTCACTGTAATATAGATATTTAACTTTTAGATTATATAAGTGAATACAGGGGTTGGAAGCAACTGCTACTGCTTTTGGTTCCAAAATAATAAGCGTATTGCCCGACAAATAGGTACGTTTTCGGATTACGATTAAAGCGCTATTTTATATATTTTCCCGTGTTGGGATATTTTATTTTGGATATATATGTAATATATTTATATATTTGGATATTATATTTTCTCCAGAGTCCCTCCGTATAAAGGAGACTCTGCCAAAATTTTTCGTAAATTTTGGACTTAGAATTTTGTTAAAGATATTTTTCCAACTTTAATAATTTAAGTATTAAAAGACATAATGATTATAAAACAAGTGTAATTCATTAAAGGAAATTAATTTAGTAAATTATTGTTATAAGTTAATATTTGAAACTAGATATACTGTTTTATTCTTCTATCTCCCTTCCTTTTCCTTTTCGGGGACGAAAAGTTTTGAGTGGGGGAGAGTGTAGCGACCCGTAGATTTCATGGATTTAATTTGGTTAAATTAAGTTGTAATTAAATTTAGAAGAAAAATAAATAAAAAACCTACTTATAGTAATTCGAAGTTAATTCAAATGATTTTAAGTAGTGAAAAGAATTTTACCAGTATATGAGTTGAATATGAGGAATTTGAGGAAATTATTAAACTAATATAATGTAATAAACATTGTTAACAGTAAATGGAATATGATAATAAGAAAAATTGCAAGTTTGTATTTATGGGCGAAATAATATTGATAGGTAATAATTGTTGTAGAGAACAAATTACGAATGTTATAAATTGTATAATGGTAACAACTATTGTTCGTTACCAATGCATTTAATTTATAGCGATTAAATAAGAAATAACTGAAAATTTTGAAGGAAAAATCAATAGAAAGGTTAACTACATGCATAAGATGGAAAGTTGAATAGAATTCTAATAAATGATAATAATGGAAAATATATACAATCAATGTAGGTAATTTGAAATTACAAATGATTAAACGTTTCTTGTGATAATGAATAAATAACGAAAGGAGTAAGCATATTTATTTAGAGTATTAATTACTATTGGGTAGAGATTTAAGTAACAACGTTTAATGCAATGTAAGTAATGACATTTTAAGTCAATAATAAGGAATTGGGAATCATATCTATGAAATGATAACGAGAATACAAGATAATAAATGCCAATTAAGGGTAATAATTAAGAAACTTAATGAAATCCCAATTTTATACAAAATAATTTAAAGGTCAGGTTTGGTTATAATTTGAACATAAGTAAATTGAATTTGTAGTATGAAAATATATGCAGAAATTGATTTTTGTAATAAAGGATTTTGTATGTGACAAAAAGGTAACGGTAGTGTTTATGGTAGGTTGCCTATTCATTTATTTAGATTGTTAGTTGGAACTGGAAATAAGTTTGTAATAAATGTAAATAAATGATACATTTATGTAACCAATGTAAATTTTACTTATAATATAGCAAAAGGTGGATTTAAGAAGTGAGATTGTAGAATTTGAAGCTAATTAATAATAGACATAGTAAAGATGGCAATCCAATCAAATGCGTAGGAATCAGATTTATTGGAAGGTAACCTAATTTATAAATAAATGGTAAGTATTAAGATATAATTCTATATAAATTGAAACTGATTGTAGATTTAGTGTAGTAACATTAAGGCTAACTAAATTTGCTTTATAGATGGAATTAAAATCAAGATGGATAGGTAACGAACTTAAAAATTTAATAAGTGAATTTATTTCAATCAGTGCAATAAAAGGATACGTAAATAAATGGTAAGATGAAATGGTAAATTTTTGATGTTAATAAAATGATTTTTTTTTTTTTTTTTTGAATTGAAATAAGTATTATAATGGGCAAATTTAGTTACTTTAAGGTGAAACGGAAATTTTAACACAATAGTTTGAATGCAATATTAAATTCATCTAATTTATAATAAAGATTCGTTAGATTTATTTAATAGAAATTTTGGGACATTTAATAGATAATTGCTGATGTTGAATGGAACAAAGGAATTGAATTTAACATGAATAGCATGAATATTAATAAAAGAAATTATGTAATAATTGATTTATTTTAGCATTTATGAATGAAATAGGAATTTAGGTTTAAGCAAGTGATGAATAAGATGTTGTGCAATCCAAATTAATATAGTAATTGTGAGTAATAAGAGCTTATTTGAGATTCTAATTTTTTTATATATGTTTTACAATTTCAATATAAATGGAAATAGTAGCAATACAAAGAAAGGCAGAATTTTTGAATATAGTAGTTAAGAAAAGGCAAACAAATCCTTCCATCTAAATCCAATTTAAAATAAAGCTTAATTATTGCAGTGGTTAGAATTAAATATTATGCTAGTCGAATACTAACTAATTCATTGAAATACCTATTCATGAAAAACAATTGAAAGGTTTTATTTGGTTATAATTGGTAGATTTGAAATAAACGTAAAGTTATATTAATTGACGTAATAATACGCAGTAAACTATAAGGTCATAGTCAAAGTTAAATTTAAGTAAATTCTTGGAATTTACAATACCTGAATTTACCGTAATTGAATTCAAACACTGAAATTTAAAATGAATTTAAGAATAATATTGTGAATCATGAACCAAAGTATGTGGCATCCCTATTTGGATAAAGAATGAGTATATAAAAGGTTAAAATCTAATATACGGGGTTTTGAGCATTTAATTTTATAATTCTTAAATATAGGAAAGTGCAGAAATTAATACTGCAAATTGATATACTTATAATTTTAATTCACATCCAAGCTTGTTAAATCATTTGAAATTGATTAAATTATATAAGTAATAAAATTTGGACAATTTTAGAATATAATATAAAATTTGGATTTTTGTAATTTATTTTGATTTATTTAATAAATATTAAAAAATAGCCATTTTTGTCACGGACTCGGATTTCGACGAAACCAGTTTCATCGGATCCGTAACGATGAATTATAATAATGTTTCAAGTTTCGTAGCGATCGGACTTGTCGTTTGATCGTACGGACTCGAAACGCCTTGAAATTTACGCATTTTGAAATCAATGTGAAATTTTTGTTTTTTTAGCATAACTTCTTCATACGATCGAATTTGGTCGCGAAACTTTTTCCATCGCGTTCAGAATATTTTAAAACACCTATTTTGATATATAGTTTTAACAAATCCGACTCCGGAGGCATAGCGGGCTTTTTGGACCATGGTTTGTCACGCACGTTCGCGTATCCAGTCTAGCTACCCTACCTCTAGCCTATCTATAAATATACATCTATAAACCCTAGCTCCTTTCTTTTTCATTTGCTGTACGTTCATTTCTTCACTCCTTTCTCTTCCCCAAATGTATACATCTCAGATCCAATTCCAGATCCATCCACAGTTCAAAATCAAAAGTCAAAACTCAAAAATTTCAGAAAATTCCAGAAAAAATATATGTTGAAGTATTCGATACGCGTAAATTACTGGTGAAATTCGTTTTTCAATTAGAGCTGTCGTTCATCCAGAATAAATTCAAACAGCCCCAAAATCGTTCATCATCGTCGCGCAAAACTTCGTCGGATCGGAAAACGGTTTCTGGGTTTTGGAGAGGGAACCGAGGGGATCGCATCTATGTATTTTGTTTCGAGTATCAACGGTTAGATTGGGCTGTAGAATTCAACTAAGGTTGGTGATAATTGGCGCGGCTGTGTTCGTGCGTTCTGTTCTAGAAGAAGGTGCGTGCGTGTAAATATTAAATGTGATTGAATATGTGTTCCATTTTGTATTTTTTTTTTTTTATGTTTTCATTCGCAATTTTCGACATAACGTTCTCATACGAACTCCGTTTGACGCGAGATTTTTTTTTTGTTAGGATCGTATTAAAATTCCGGACTTGATGACGCTGGTTTGGACGAATTCTGAGACGGGCGAATTTTTGGGTTTAAATCGGGTTTGAATTCGATTTAAATTCAAAAGGTGAGTGTTTTGACCCACTCACAACTACTAGAAGCTTTTATGTTCGTTAAATAAATTTTAGAAATGAATAGAAATTTAATTATGAGCTTTTGGTATGATATTTCATTTATATCTGTTGAATTGCATTTTATTGAATTTAACTATTAATTTAATTGATTTATTGCGTGTTAATTAGCTGTTAGAAATTATTGTTGCATATGAACTGCTAGTTAACAGTTATGTCAATTATCACTGAATATAAATTGTTAGATTAATAGTTGATAAAATTTAATTTGAATAAACTGCCAGTTATCACCTGTTATATATGATCATATATATAATTGTTATTGATTGATATTGATCGATGTTGTGATTGGATGATGGATGTGTTGTTGAATGAATGTTTATTTGGATATCATTAAACTGCAAGTTAGTATGCATTTACATTTCATTCGGGATTGCGGTTTGAAATGATATACAACCGCAGTTTTATTTTTTTAATTGCGGATTGAAATGATAAATATCCGTATCACTTGACCATAGGATAGAAAACTATATACAGGCACCGCGGTCTATATATAACTATTTTTAAAATGTGATTTCTATGGTTTGGATGGAATACGGTTTATAAAATCTTAAATTTTTATACTGAATAAATGTTTTCTTCCATATTTATATACATATGAAGTTGAAAATTTGAAATAAAAAGGTGTATAAATCTCTTTATTAAAATGGAAGAAAATTTAGAAAATGGAGTTTGATAATTTATATCTTATGTTTAAATGTTAAGTTGGAAATTTTAAGATATTTATAATTGGATTGTTCCCAAATAAATTAAAATGAATATTCTAGTATAACTTGAATTGAAAAATATATATAATTTATTACTAGAAATTGAAGTCTTATTAATTATGGATTCTATGTGAATATTCAAGAATAATTAATAGAACATTTGATTTGAAAGAATAAAATCCAACTTTAGTTGAAATATTTATACTCAAAATGGATATACGTATATATATGAATTTATTGAAATGGTTTTGGAACTTGAAGCGATATTAAATTTTGGTTTTAACTTTAAATAAAGAAATGTATTGTAAAGCCACGAGAAATATTTCTTTTCAAAGTAACATTTAAGTTAAACCACTTATTTTATATACTGTTGAATATCCAAACCATTTAGTTTTGAAAGTAACGGTTTTAAAAACTATGGATTTCGAAGTATTATGTTGAAAGTTAATATTCAAATATTTGGTTACAAGGAATTATTAATTTTAAAAGTGGTATAATTTTTGGAAAAGATTTATATTTGGGAAATGATATCATTGATTTGGGTTTTATAAAATAATATCAAAATGAATCTTTTTGGGTTTTAAGGAAGAAATGATATCGGAATATTATGGTTTTGAAATGGATTATATTCTGGTTTTAAAGTATAAACTATTTTTAAATGACCGCGATGTTATAATAACGATGGGTTGGCAAAGAGACCGGGATCGGATATCTGACATACTCTCTGTCGATACCGAAAACCACTTTGACTAACCATGTACGCGGTGGAGATTCCAGAATGAAGTAGGTGGTGGCGACGTTTCCTGTAAGGTAAATACGTGGACCCAACTCCCGTGAGTTGGCATATGGTGGCTAAAACAGGAGCGATTCTCAGGCCAATGAGGTCATTCCTCTGATCGGACGCTCCTCTTCGATATTATACTTTGACTTGGATTGATTCAGTGGCCACTTCTATATTTTGATTTTGGGGAGTTAGTCCGAGGTGGGCGGTAACTGCGGCTACGCGTTTCCACCAGCCTGGATAGCAATTGGTATATCTACCCTGGCATTGCCTAGTTGTGCCGTGTCACCTACCATATCGCGCCTTGTACGAGTTTGGTTTTCTCCCGTAGCCCATGTGGTATCCTCTAGTGGCTTCCCGATCAGGAGGGGCTATGATATTGGACGGACTACTGGGACTATTACGTGTTAAGGTGGAAAATGTAAAGCCTTAACGCTATTTAAAAGTAAGTTTATTTTATAAATAGACACTATTATAATAGCGCAATATAATACATAGTAAATAGTTTAACGGATCCTTAGGAGATGTAAATCCCGAACATCTCTTGAGTTACTGTACTCATATTTATATTCTGTTTATTTAACTCACATAAGATTTTCTAGTCTGACTCGAGTGTTTTTGTCTTTTCAAATTCGCTCGGGTCAGTCCGAGCGTTTCAGGATAGCAGATTTTAGCTTTGGAGGACGAAGACGAAGAATCAGTATTATTTTATATATAGTATTGCACCACACTCTTTCTATTCCGCTGCATTGCTTGTATTGGTATGTGTAACTCTGATTTTTATTGTAAAAGAAGAATCAAGCTTTTGTAAACTGTTTATGAACTGTATATTTGTTATTATATTTTATCCTTCCGCTGTGAGATTCTGTTTTTGTTTTTATTTCTTCTCTGTTTTTCTTATTTACCCCATAACAATCCGCCCTTGCGTATGCTTTGAATTGGCACGTGTGTCGGTTTAAAGTGTGCAAAAAGGCGGGATGTTACAACTTTTAATCGCATTTATAAGTTTATTATTTAAAAACAATGTTGTAACAACTTACACAATACTAATTCTACCAATTACAATTTATTACACATTATTTCATCAATTAATACAACATTTAAATTGTCAATTACTCTTTTAATACAATTATCAATTAATGCACACATTATTACAATAAATTTACGAACTATAACCAATTATAACTTTTTAACCATTTCAAGTAATTGGAATTACATCTTAAGCAATTATCAATTACCTTAAATTAATACTATTACATTTCATTCTAGTTGTATTCTTATAATTAAATCTCAAATTTTTATTTCTT
Source organism: Allium cepa (assembly GCA_030765085.1). Lineage (NCBI taxonomy): Eukaryota > Viridiplantae > Streptophyta > Magnoliopsida > Asparagales > Amaryllidaceae > Allium > Allium cepa. Next base: position 81,211,324 of record CM060946.1, read on the forward strand.
CCAACTTTAAATCACAAATCCTTTTTAAATTAACTATTTTTAATTATCCAAACTATGAGTCGTTACACTCTCCACCACTCAAAACTTTTCGTCCTCGAAAAGGGAAAAAGAAGGGATTAAGGAATTAGTATTTCATTTATAAACAATTAATTTATATAATTGAATAATTTAAATAAAATATGTCAAATTTATATACAACTAAATCCTTTCATATTCAAGTTAACAAAATTTTGAAATTATCTTTACTTTCACAAAAATTTTCTGAGTAAAAAATTCACGAAGAATTTCGGTAGATTCTGCTTTGTACGAAGAGGTCTGGGAAGAAATAATAATATAAATAATAAAAATATAATATCGTTAGAAAACCGTAATCCGAAAACGTACCTATTTGTCGGGCAAACAACACTTATTTATGAAAGCAAAAGCAGTGGTAATTTCTTCCATAACCTGTATTTTACTTATATAATCCAAAGAGGTTAAAAATTACATAGAAGAGGAATATTTACGTTGTTTCAACTAATAACAACAAAACAATCACAACATAACAATAATCATTTTGCAAACAAAACATACAATCATCACATGAAATCAAAGAAATCACTTATACATCTATAGCAACCAAAACAAATGGTTTGTTCGGGTTTAGAAACTTTAAATCGTGTAGAATGATAAACAAACTACTAAGTATACCCTACATCCAACAGTCTTAGGTAAAATTAAATAGATTATTTATACATTTTAAACAATTTGAAGCATCACCTCTCCAACATCCCATAAGCCAACGCAAACTATAAATTTCAAATTTTATTAAGTTTTATTCTTATTACTCTTCTTTCATGTTATTTACTATTCGTCTTTCGTTTGTTCATACAATGCTTGTTTAATTTCTTTACATTTTCCACTTACAAAATTTATTTTCCATTTATTCATAATGAAACTTCCATTAATTTACATTCGCTTACTTATATAAGTTCTTTCGTTCAATTATTTAAAATAATTAATGAAATCCTTATTTAAGTATTACCTACTTTTCATTACTTTACATTCATTTGCTTACATATGTTATTTCCATTTAATTACTTAAAATAGTCAATGAATTCATTATTTAAGTATTACATACATTTTATTTTAGTTTACTTCATATTTACTATTTACTTTGATTTCCTTTTAACATCAATATTTATTTGTGAAGCAACCCATACTTAGATTTTTACTTTTCACTTTTATTTCCTCCACGTATAGTTTTCACTTTTACCATTTAGTTCAATTATAATTAACTTAAGTATATAATCATTTACTTACATTACTCACTTTTCAATTACATTTAATTAGTAGCACTTCAACTATGAACTTAAGTTTATAACAATTATAATATTGGAATTCTTATTTATAGAAGGAATTCCATTGAACACTTTCATTTTATAAGTTTACTTGTATGATATTCTATTACACATTCTTATTACATTTCAACTTTGAAAATTTGGTAAGTTATACACACACACATATGTCTTCTAGAATGTAATTAAATGTTGCACAAATTTATCTTATTCATTTAGTAAATAAAATTTTGAATAGCTATCATTTCTCATTTTTCATATCCCATTAATTTATAGTTTCAAAATTTCAATTCACTAATCACTTTGCATCTATTTTCTAATTACACATATTAAAAGCTTTCGAGGTTTCATTTCACTATAATAATTGAAATTTCCAATTTGCAAAAAAAATTCAGGAACTAAATACTGGGTTCCTTTTCATCATTTTAAAATAATATGTATATAATCATATCTTTTATATATCAAATCATATTTGAAAATGAAGATTAAGATTAATTTATCAAAACAAAAGGAAGATTAAGATTAATTTATCAAAACATTCAAAAGGAAGAATTGTTATGGGGTAAATAAAAAAGAAGAGAAAGAAATAAAACAGACACAGAATCTCACAGCGGAATAATAAAATATAATAATCAAATAACAGTTCACGAAACTATTTTACAAATACATTTGATTATTATTTTACAACACAAAATCAGAGTTACATATAACATGAATAAATAAATAAATGCAGTGGAACAACATGATGCAGTGGAATAAATGTAATAAATAACAATAGCATACAAATCTCCATCTTCATCCTCTAGAAAAGCAGTCTTCGATATACTGAAATGCACAGACTGACCCGAGTGAATTGAAAAGACAAAACAATCGAGTAAGAACTAAAGGTCTTATGTAATTCAAATTAATAGTAAATAAATGCGAGTGCAACGACGTCGGAGATGTTTATGGGATTTAACATCTCATGTCCAGTGTCAAACGTGAGTGAATAACTTAAGAGATGTTTGGATTTCTATCTCCTAAGGATCCGTTAAACTATCTACATAAATAGTACAATATGCGATTATAATAGTGTTTACAGTAAAGTATTAAAATAGCGTTAAGGCGTTACCCATATCCCCTTTAAAAAAAATTATATATTCCCATAGTCTATAAAATACTATAAGCTCCTCCGTGAGTGTTACACAGAGGGTACTCCATAGGTATGGTACAAACCAAACTCGTAGAAGATGCGATAGGGCATGTGAACACGGCACTCGAGGTAATGTCACGGTAGGATTCTACCAACTGCACTCCTGGATTGGTGGTAACGCATAACAGCTACTACCGACCACCTCGGACACACTCCCATCATCAAATCAAGGGGTGACCATCAAATCAATCACAAAGTCAAAATATAATATCGAAGAAATTTTTCCGATAGGAGGAATGACCTCACTTTACCTGGTATAGCTTCTATTTTAGTCACATCTAAGCTGACTCAAGGGAGTTTGGGTCACGTAAATACCTCATACAGAATCGTTCGCCAAATCACCCTACTTTATTTCTGGAATCTCCACCACATACATAGTTGTTAAAGCGGTTTTCATTATTGGCAAAGAGTATGACAATATCCAAACCCCATCTCTTTAACAACCAAACGCTTATTTCACACCGGATGATTTTTTTTACATTTCAAAAGTCAATCTATAACTAATATCAAAATATGATATTCGATTTCAAACCATATTACTTTCGAAATCATATTTACTTTCGAAATTATATCACATTTGACTTCATACCACTTTCGAATTGATATTCCAAAAATAGATTAAACCCTTATTTAAAATCATCATATTCCTCAAATATGTCATTTAAATCCCTACTTATGTTATAACATCATTTAATCGTATTCTACTTAAAATCAAGGATTTAAATATAAAGCTTCCACTTTATAAAACCTGAAATTCAGAATTAGTTTAGATAGTTTGAAATTGTTTTAAAAATAGTTTAAGATTGGTTAAAATTGCTTAAAAGATATTAATATAATTTAAAATAGATTAACATAGTCATATTTAACTGGGATGACAATTTAAATATACCAAACATCAACTAATAAATTTCTAGTCACGTCACAAATTTAATTTAACTAACATAAGATAATCTAGTAGTTGTGAGTGGGTTAAAACATTAACTTTGATTTCAGTGATTTAAAAACCAATTAAAGGCCCAAATTTCAACAGTCTCAAAATTCATCCAAATCAATTTCATAATGTCTTGAATTTTGATATGATCACAACGGAGAAAACCGTGCGTTAGTCCGACCTCGTATGCAAAAGATATCGATATACGAAGTTATAGGATTTAAAATAAAATAAAATAAAATAAAATATACGAACCAATAGCGAATCCCTAGCCTGGGACAATCGCATGCACATGACTCTCAACTTCAGCCGCCATGTTGATCCACCCCCGCCGCAGCTATGAATGCCTGCACCCAGATTGAATGACGTCGCTTACCTCCTCGTCCAAGCCGCATCACTGGGCCACACGCGGCACTCCACCTCCACCAAAAACACCTTCGACGAGCCTTCCTCACGCAGCCCAAAATTCCCATATCCGGCGAACTATGTCGCCTCAAAGATGACCCAACCGCATGGATCTTCTCCACTCATCGACCTCTACGCTGCAGTACCAACCAATCGTCAAATGGTTGATGATCCACCGTTGGATCGTGAAAAACCCAATATGGACGGCTGAGGTTCACCCTCGATTTCTAGAAAAATGGTGCTTCGATTTGAAAAACGAATCGCAGATCTGGGTTACCCTCGTCGAGTGCTTTGAATCAGTATACATTTTGGGGGAGTTCGATTTTGAAATTGGTTCGGAGATTGGATTGTATCGTTTGGAATTGGAATTTGTTTCTGCCATTGAAAAAAGGAGCAAACATATGTTGATGTATGTATAGGAATAAGAAATAGAAAGACTGCTAGGGCTAGAACAGAACAATTTATATCGACCAAGCCCGATATGAAAATAAACACATACCGAATCGATACGAACGACAATAATGACCCGAAAAGCCCACTCTGCCACCGAAACAAAAGTGGGTCATCGCATATATCAGAATAGATGTTTTCGATATTTTTAAACTCAATAGAATGGGTTTCTAGTTTTAATTTCATCGTATGAAAAAGTTAGCTTTAAAATCAGCTTATTTTAAATTGATTTCTACGCATTTCGGGCCTATACAATCAAACGGCAAGTCCGATCGCTATGAAACGTGAACCTTACAATAATTCACTGTTACAGATCCGATGAACTAGTTTCGTCGAAATCCGAGACAGTGGTCAAAATGGCTATTTTCCCATTAATTAAATATATTATTATTATTTGATTAATTAAATATATTATTATTTAATTAATTAAATCGCCTTTTTAATTTGAAATTTAATAATTAACAAATTTTTCATTTTTGATTACTTTGACATTACAATAATTTAAAAATAATTTACATATCAATCCAGTGTTAAATATTACACTAATTACAGTGTTCAATTTCAACTGTAATTAAATCCAATTAATTATAATTTAATTTCAATAAAATTGATTAAATTTGATTTCAATCTTTTAATTCCATCAATCATTACTTTATGGGCATAGTTAACATTGGTTCATTTCTTATTACATTAATATTCTCCAATTTCGTCATAATTTCCATTAACGTAATATTCAATTACATTTAATTGCAATTGATTTCCAATTTAATTTAACGGACTAAATAAATAGGTAACATATAATAATTGTAACCATTAACTTTTAATCACATTTATAAGTTTATTATTTACAAACAAATGTTATAAAAACTTACACAATACTAATTCTATCCAATTATAATTTATTACACATTATGTCATTAATTAATATAAAATTTAAATTATCATTTACTCTTTTAATCCAATTATCAATTAATACGCACATTATTACAATAAATTTACAATTTAAAACCAATTATAACTTTTTAATCATTTCAGAATTACCTTTAAAATAGTTATCAATTCCCTTAAATTAATACTATTACATTTCATTCCAGTTATGTTCTTATAATTAAATCTGAAATTTTTATTTCTTCCAACTTTAAATCACAAAACCTAATTAAATTAACTATTTTTAATAATAGAAAATTATGGGTCGTTACATTATAGTTGTGAAAGCATAATTGTGTGCTGCTAGTCCACATTTAGAAATATACCAATCAATAATCTACATTAAAATCGGGAAAGTATAAGTTTTTTATTGGTGAAGCATATTAAATAATAAATAATATCACTAATGTTGATAGTGGCTGTGTATATTGATCAGTATAAAAATAACAAAGCATCAAGTCAATCCAAACATCTTATGGGTATCATATTTTGCATTTATTTGTTATCAGTTTTGTTGTACATGGTATTGAAAATATTTTTCTAATATTAACTATTGTGATATTTTATGATCTAGGATCGAGGTATCATTTTTGCTTTTATTTTGGTATCAGTGTTGATGTAAATTACAATGAAAATAACTTAGAAATCAAACAATCATCACTTTCAAACATACTGATATTAGTTAGTGGCTTTTCTATAATTTTGACACCGATACCAGTATGATAAAAGAAAAAAATAAATTTATGTACCTGCCTATCTGTCCCATTTCCTTCTAGTACATGTTTTAGTGCTTTTTTTGTTATGACACAGCTTCCTTTGATTGTGTCCTTATCTTCCCATGCCACTTCACTATTTTAACAAAAAAGATTTGTATAAGTTAGATATACTTATTTTCATATTTAGTATTAGTATAAATATTTGTATACTTACTTCTGTGACGATGCCGTCAAAGAAAAGATTGTTTTGATCACATTTTGTTGTTCTACATTGAGATAGATTAAACATTTGCAGTGTCCAATCCCTATCTCTGAAAGCGTTGGCTATATCACTGCAAGTGGCTTTGGATAGTTCTCTTCTGCACTTTTGTTTCACCAGCATTGTTATTTTTCAGGTTTTGGCTTATTTTCAAATTTTTTTGTTTCTGCCCATAGTCAAAGCCATCGCTTTGTTTTTCACTCTTGTTCTTGCTTTTAGCCTCTGAATATAAGAAGTTGTCTTTCTTTGCGTCGCTTTGATTTTTTGTCCACTTGATTTTGCCACTGTTTTTTTCCTTTTCTACCACCAAGTTCTACTTGTTTTTCTACATCATGTTGTTCAGTTTTTTCACTTTCAAACTCTTGTGTGTCGTATAGTTTGAAAGTGGGAGGAGTGAAGTCAAGCACTCAAACATTGTAGGGTACATTTTGGCTTTTGATATTGATTCCTTTTCCAGATGTTGAGCATTTTTTATTTCTTCTTGCTGCACTTGACTTTCATTTTCCACTTCCTCTCTTCGATACATTTCTGTTGGATCTGGTGTTTTTTTTTCATATTCACGACTTCTTTGTTCACATTGTGTTTCTTCATTTTTTTGGACCAATTCACTTTCTATTTCGATGTGCATAATTTCTCCACTTCTATTGTTTTTTCTACCGATTTATGTGCATCTTGTTCAACTTTTCTTTCTTTAATTTCTTTATTTTTTTCTATTTCCAATTTTGTACATGTATCAATATTCAGTTCAGTTGCTATACTGTCGTTTTGTACATTGAAACTTGCGTTTTCCTCTTCAATTTTTTCTTCACTATCCTTTTTCACATCAGTTTCACATTTCTCGGTGCTATCTTCAGCTTATGACTTTTTTTCCTCATTTTCTTTCAGTTTTAACTTGATTTCCCTCAACTCTTGTTTCAGTTTTAGAACTTCTTGCTCAGCTTTTATTCCTTATTATTTCTGTTTCCAATTCTTTTTTTGGCTTCATCTTCCAAATCTTTGATATGCATTTGTAAGATTCTAATACTTATGTCTTCCTCAAATGAACGTGCACTTTCTTCAGTTTCTTCAAACTTTCTTTTTCTTTCTTGTTTTTCTTTTTGTTTGGTGGGCAATTCTTGTTCTACAATTGCTATTTGAAGAAATTTTCTTTCATATGGACCGAGATTAGTAATTTTATTCACCTATATAATTGGTATTGGAAAATTTGTTTTATTTTTAAGCTATGAGTTAACTTACAATTTACAATGATAATTGAATTTTTATTATAAACAAAAGATGTAATATACTGAGATAAAATTGATACTATGTGGAGACAAAATTGATACCAAGAATTTAAATCGATACTATGTAGAAGCTAAACTGATACTTTGTTTCTTTGTAGGTTATGTGGTGATGTCAGTTAATTTATTCAATATTAGTTATTTAGCATCAATTTTTGATACTATTAGTATCATTTTTTGATACTATTAGTATTAGTTGCAAGCACGTAAAAATATGGTATCGGTTTTGCATGATACTACTATCATTTTCAGGTATAAGAAAACAAAATATCAATTTTTTGCATGTTATTAGTATCAGTTTCAGGTATAACAGAACATGGTACCTGTTTTTTATATATTAGTATCAGTGTTAGTTTCATGTATGACAAAAAAAGTATTAGTTCCTACACACTGTTATATCAGTTTCAGATATAAATTATATTGAGTTTTGAAACAGGTACTATGCATGGATAAAAAAAGATATCAGGTATTGGAACTGATACAATGTATGGTTTAATAATGCACTGTCTGTATAGTCATAAATTATAGAAGAAAAGATATACAGTTAAACTTTATTCTACACAAGAGTTAAAGCATTATTGATTAACAAAAAATAGATGGAATTTTAACTTACATCACCCTCTTTGACATTGTCAAAAAATTCTTTGACTGATACGTCTTTCAGTTTCCTCAAATCCCATTTTGCAAACCGAAGTAAAGCTTCATATATTGTCGTCTTTGTTGAATCAGTTGCAACTTCACACATATGCAATATTATTAAGATATAAAGAACCAATTAGATCTGATTATTAAACCAATATACATTTCAAATATCGATTAACTTGTCTTACCAATGGAAGCATGAAGCATTCTAACATGTTTCTTGGTTTGTGGATGAACTTTTTGACAAATTTACTGAAATTCTTCTCTATTGTTAGAGGCCAAGAAACTGATTGCATTATCTCTAAATCAATTAAGAATGGTAGAATTCTCCATCTTAATTTTGTTGGTAATTTGGGAAGAAAAATGCTAATAGTATTTCCATTACTAAAATTAGTGGCAAGTCTTCTTCATACTAATTTTTGTCTTTGCTATTTCTTGCTTTATTCCTCTTTCAACAGCATTTCTTGTGATGAAAGTGCAATTGCCAAAATTTCTCTTTTCGAATTCTTTGCACTATGTTAGAATTGTTCTATTTGTCATATTTTGGGTTGGTTCAATGTTCATTCCTTTAAGTGGTAACCCAAAAGGCAAGACTATGTCTCTTGCTTTTAATTTCATTTTTTCTTTAGCAAATAAGAACATATCATTCTGAATCAAATAGCACTGGTATAAAGCATCCAAATCGTGCTGATGATTTGTGCATTCTTTTATCATAATCTTCTCTTCATAAAAACTTTGAAGAAGCTGTAGAATGGATTCTTGTAACATCCCGTCTTTTCGCACGCTTCAAGCCGACACACATGCCGATTCAAACCATACGGAAGGGCGGATTTGTTATGGGGTAAATAAGAAAAACAGAGAAGAAATAAAACAAAATAGAATCTCACAGCGGAAGGATAAAATATAATAACAAATATACAGTTCATAAACAGTTTACAAAAGCTTGATTCTTCTTTTACAATAAATATCAGAGTTACACATACCAATACAAGCAATGCAGCGGAATAGAAAGAGTGTGGTGCAATACTATATGTAAAATAATACTGATTCTTCGTCTTCGTCCTCCAATGCTAAAATCTGCTATCCTGAAACGCTCGGACTGACCCAAGCGAATTTGAAAAGACAAAAACACTCGAGTCAGACTAGAAAATCTTATGTGAGTTAAATAAACAGGAATAAATGTGAGTACAGTAACTCAAGAGATGCTCGGGATTTACATCTCCTAAGGATCCGTTAAACTATTTACTATGTAGTATATTGCGCTATTATAATAGTGTCTATTTATAAAATAAACTTACTTTTAAATAGCGTTAAGGCTTTACATTTTCCACCTTAACACGTAAAATGCCAATAGTCTATACAGTACCGTAATACCTCCTGATCGGGAGGCTACCAGAGGATACTCCATAGGTACGACACAAATAGAAACTCGTAGTAAAGGCTCGGTATGGTAGGTGACACGGCACAACTAGGCAATGCCAGGGTAGATATACCAATTGCTATCCAGGCTGGTGGAAACGCGTAGCCGCAGTTACCGCCCACCTCGGACTAACTCCCCAAAATCAAAATATAGAAGTGGCCACTAAATCAATCCAAGTCAAAGTATAATATCGAAGAGGAGCGTCCGATCAGAGGAATGACCTCATTGGCCTGAGAATCGCTCCTGTTTTAGCCACCTTATGCCAACTCACGGGAGTTGGGTCCACGTATTTACCTTACAGGAAACGTCGCCACCACCTACTTCATTCTGGAATCTCCACCGCGTACACGGTTAGTCAAAGTGGTTTTCGGTATCGACAGAGAGTATGTCCATATCCGATCCCGGTCTCTTTGCCAACCAATCGTTATTATAACACCGCGGTTATTTAAAAACAGTTTATACTTTAAAACCAGAATATAATCCCTTTCAAAACCATAATATTACGATATCATTTCTTCTTTAAAAACACAAACAATTTATTTTCATATTATTTTATAAAAGCCCAAATCAATGATATCGTTTCCCAAATAAAATTTTCCTTTCCAAAAATTATGTCACTTTTTATTATTTAATATCCCATGTAACCAATATTTTGTTTGTAACTTTCAACATAATTCTTCGAAAATCCATAGTATTTTAAAACCATTATTTTCAAAACTAAATGGTTTGGATATTCAACGGTATGCGAATTAAAAAGGTTTAACTTTACTGTTGTTTTATAAAGAATAAATTACATGGCTTTCCAAATATTTCTTGTTTTAAAGTTAAACCAAAATCCAAAATATTACTTCAAGTTCCAAAACCATTTCAATTTTATATATATCTATATCCATTTTTGAGCATTAATATTTCAACTAAAGTTGGATTTTTTATCCTTTCGAAATCAATATTCTATTAATTAATCTTGACCATTCACATAAAATCCATAATTAATAAGACTTCAATATCTAGTAAAATATATATATATATATATTTCCAAATTCGATTTTTTTACTAGAATATTCATTTCAAAATATTTTGGGAAAAATCCAATTATAAATATCATATCTTTAAAATTTCCAACTTAATATTTAAATATAGGATATAAATTTACCAAACTCCATTTTCTAAATTTCTTCCATTTTCAATAAAGAAATTTATATTCCTTTTAATTTCAAAATTTCAACTTCATAGGTATATAAATATGGAATAAAATATTTATACAATATAAATTTAAGATTTATAGACCGTATTCAATCCAAACCATAGAAATCACATTAAAATAGTTATATATAGACCGCGGTGCCTGTATATAATTTTCTATCCTATGGTCAAGTGATACGGATATTTATCATTTCAATCCGCAATTTAAAAAAATAAAACTTTGCGGTTTTATCATTTCAAACCACAATCCCGAATGAAATGTAAAATGTATGCTAACTTGCAGTTTAATGATATCAAATAAAACATCCATTCAACAACACATCCATCATCCAGTCACAAACATCAAGCAATATCAACCAATAACAAAATATGTTTGGGAATATACAACAGGTAATAATTGGCAGTTTTATTTCAAATTATATTTATCAACTATTAATCTAACAATTTATATTCAGTAATAATTGACATAACTGTTAACTAGCAGTTCATATGCAAACAATAATTTCTAACAGCCAATTAACACGCAATAAATCAATTAAATTAACAGTTAAATTCAAAAAAAATGTAATTCTACAGATATGAATGAAATAACATGCCAAAAGCTCATAAATAAATTTCTATTCATTTCTAAAATTTATTTAACAAACATAAAAGCTTCTAGTAATTGTGAGTGGGTCAAAACACTCACCTTTTGAATTTAAATCGAATTTAAATTCAATTTAAACTCAAAAATTCGCCCGTCTCAGAATTCTTCCATACCAGCGTCATCAGATTCGAAATTAAATTACGATCCTAACAAAAAAAATTTCGCGTGAAAACGAGTTCGTATGAGAAAGTTATGACGAAAATTCGATTGAACACAAAATTTAAAATAAATGAAAAAAAGAACACAAAATAAAAGAAGACAACTCACAGGACACGTCACCTCCCCCTACCACAACGCACGCACGCAGATCCCCCAGGCCGCCACTAAATTTTCGAAACCCAATCAAAAATTCCCGCCAATCCAACCGTTGAAACGCCAAACTAACCACATAGATGCGATCCCCATCGTCCACTCTACAAAACCCAGAAATCGTTTTCCGATCCGACGAAGTTTTGCGCGACGATGATGAACGGTTTTGGGGCTGTTTGAATTTATTCTGGATGAACGACGGCTCCAATTGAAAAATGAATTTCACCAGTATATTACGCGTATCGAATACTTCAACATATATTTTTTCTGGAATTTTCTGAAATTTTTGAGTTTTGACTTTTGATTTTGAACTGTGGATGGATCTGGAATTTGATCTGAGATGTATACATTTGGGGAAGAGAAAAGAGTGAAGAAATGAACGTACAGCAAATGAAAAAGAAAGGAGCTAGGGTTTATGGATGTATATTTATAGATGGGCTAGAGGTAGGGTAGCTAGACTGGATACGCGAACGCGCGTGACAAACCATGGTCCAAAAAGCCCGCTATGCCTCCGGAGCCAAATTTGTTAAAACTATATATCCAAATAGGTGTTTTAAAATATTCTGAACGCGATGGAAAATGTTTCGCGACCAAATTCGATCGTATGAAGAAGTTATGTAAAAAAAACAAAAATTTCAAATTGATTTCAAAATGCGTAAATTTCAAGGCGTTTCGAGTCCGTACGATCAAACGACAAGTCCGATCGCTACGAAACTTGAAACATTATTATAATTCAACGTTACGGATCCGATGAAACTGGTTTCGTCGAAATCCGAGTCCGTGACAAAAATGGCTATTTTTAATATTTATTAAATAAATTAAAATAAATCATAAAATCCAAATTTTCTTTCAACTTTAAATATTGGCCAAATTTCATTACTTATATAATCAAATCAATTTCAAATAATTTAGCAAGCTTGGATGTGAATTAAAATTTATAAGTATATAAATTTCGCAGTGTTAACCTCTGCGTTTTCTTATTATTTGGGAATTATAAATTTTATTCGCAAAACCCAATTATTAAATCATATACTTATACTCTCATCTTAAATCTAATTATATAAATAACTTGATTTCTATTATCCAACTCAAAATATATCAATTTTTCTCCAACTACATAGTTAACGTTTCTTTTATATATCACTGTGGTAATATTTCAAAATGTTCATCTTTTGTTTGCATAAATTACTGTATTTAGATAAAATTGTAATTTTGGTAACTTATCACATAAATAACTTAAAACCTCAACTAATACATTCCACCTTTGTTTCATCTTATTCATTCACTCATCAATATTCCGTACTAACTACAAAATTTGGTGTATTCCTTTAAATTGATCAAAATAAGACTTATCAACTAATAGAAAGATTTTCGTACAAAATTTATTGTCATACATCAAATTTACAAGCCTATACTTAATTATTATCCAACAATACGTTTTACGTTACTATAATGTTCATTCCTCCGTTCCTACGTTTCTATAAATTTATTCATTTATAATTTATTTAACGCAACACTTAATCTACACCTATTGCGATGTTTCAAATTTACTTGAATGAACAATTTCTTTACTCAAAATAGTTGTTGTAAACTCTTAATTCCACATTTATAAGTGTATTATTATTTTCACTCAAATATTATACATATATATAGAGTATTGGGTTTTTATTTAATCATCATTTATCATATATATTAATTAATTAAATTCAATATTTAAGTCTGACTAAATTTATTCCCCAAATACACATTTACCTTTCTCAACCAATAAATATAACCAATCAAATTCTCATTTTATTGAACCTTGGTCAATTCCACACGTTAATTTTACTTAAAGTCTCAATTAATTAATTTACCTCGGTTTCATTACCTTATTACCTTATATGCATACTTGACATGGTTATATCTTCCATTAATTTCGATTATCATACTATAGAAATTAAATTCCCTTAACCACATAAATAAAAGTTGATCCCCATCTATTAACATTATATCACGTTTGCATAAATTTATTCAATGGTCACTTTTAATTAATAACTATCCAATTTCCAATCCAAATGTAAATCTTCCACCTTTGAATTCTTATATTAAATGGAATTTAATATTTACTGATTCAACATTTATATGTTTCTAAAAATTAGCTCCTACCAAATGTGACAATTTACATTTCATTTCTATGCAATATATACTCATCTTATTCCATTTATTTGGTTACTGCATTGAAATCTATTTATTAACCAATACTACGTTATTATCATTAAAAAAAATTGATTCCCAATTTTATTCAATACTTAGAACAAAAATTTTCACATTAAATCAAATCCTTCTATTCAAACCAAGTATCATGCTACGATAATATTTTACGTTGGTTACACAGAAAAAAATCAACTTTTTATCGTTATCAATTAAACATACATTAATTGCACAAATTAAAGGAATTAATTGCCATTCATCCAATTAAATTTCATACATCAATCTATTTCATCTAAATCTTACCTATGAATATTGCAACCTTTAATTCCATTAAATACCAATTAACCCAAATTATTTCATTTATTCTAAGTCATATTACTAAAATAATTCATCATAATAAACTTAAAATCTATACGTTTATTGATTTATTTCTATTTGTCTTATGTTAAATCCTAAATTTAGTAAGACAACCTAAAGTACTCCATTCAATCGACAGTCCCTTTCAATTGTTAATACGTACTTAAATTTCTACAGTTGCCTTCCATCTGCACTTCCGTTACTATGATAAAATTTAGTAACGTTTATGCCATCAATCCATCATAATTACTTACCCTTAATTGAGTTTGATTTCCAAATAAATTTGCTGACCCTTAATTAGCCAATTTATAAAAGTTTGTCATCATACCTATAGTTCTACGCTTATGCTATGTCTTAAATTTCAATAAATTTATAAATTTTGAGATGTTCATTAGGGTTTACAAATTTATTGACTTGCAATAACAGGGTTTCTTAATCTATTCAATTTATCGTTCACAATCTTTTATTGCATTAAATTGGTTTAATATTCCAATATTAAATTTTATGTCCAGGTAAGAATTTTTCTTTCTTTCTCTACTTAATTCATTTGAATTTTATTCAAATGTCTTTAAATAGGTTTCTAAGTCACTTCTATATAATTTATTCTAGCCTTCATTTTAATATTTATCTACCACCTTTATTCTTTCAACTAAAATAAATTACAAAAATCCTATTAAACAAACAATTTTAAATGGTCGAACTTGACGGGTCGTTACACTCTCCCCCACTCAAAACTTTTCGTCCCCGAAAAGGAAAAGGAAGGGAGAAGGAAGAATAAAACAGTATATCTAATTTCAAATATTAACTTATAACAATAATTTACTAAATTAATTTCCTTTAATGAAATACACTTGTTTTATAATCATTATGTCTTTTAATACTTGAATTATTAAAGTTGGAAAAATATCTTTAACAAAATTCTAAGTCCAAAATTTACGAAAATTTTTGGCAGAGTCTCCTTTGTACGGAGGGACTCTGGAGAAAATATAATATCCAAATATACAAATATATTACATATATATCCAAAATAAAATATCCCACACGGGAAAATATATAAATAGCGCTTTAATCGTAATCCGAAAACGTACCTATTTGTCGGGCAATACGCTTATTATTTTGGAACCAAAAGCAGTAGCAGTTGCTTCCAACCCCTGTATTCACTTATATAATCTAAAAGATTAAATATTTATTTTAAAATGGACTATTCAAATGGATTCAATCATTCATACTCAATCAAATGCAACAACCATACATTTTTACCAAACAGCACACACCACAAACAAACAATCATTCACTCAACAAACAATCAGTTGTTCGGGTTCAAATTCTGAAGTTGTACAAACGAAGAATAACTATCAAGTACATCTGTTGCTCAACAGCCTTAGATGGAACAAAGATAGATTATTTGTTCATCCAACAACTCCACAATTCCTTACCCAACAAACATACATCAACCAAACAATTCAAATCAACACCAAAATAGCTTATTATACATTTATTTCATAATTCAGTGTTTGATTTTCATTCCTTCATTTATGGAAGAATTTCTTTATTTCTTACAAGTTTTATTTTCCAAATATCCCAAAATTCATTATATTTGTATTTTCTTTTATTACTTAAGTTTCCTTTTATTACCTAAGTTTATAAAATAAATTCTCATTAATAACAACAAATATTTGAATATCTTCATTTCCTTACTCTTCACTTGTAAGATTTCCCTTAAATTCTTAATCTGCTAACATTCATTCTTATAAGTGGAAGTTTTTATTTATCTATTAACTATGGATTACAGTCATTTCAATTCTTCCTACTTTCCATTATATTGGAATAGGGGAGATTAAAACATACTTAAGTAAATAATCTTACAACATGTCACCTATTAATAATACTTAACTTTATTTTCAATAGAATTTTTAATTATCACTTAAGTTTATACCATTTAATTCTTATTTATAACGGTAATTTATTGAATACTTCATTTTCCTACATTCCTACTTGTAAAATATTCAATTCTAGTTTCACATTTAACATTTCAACTTTTATGTTTGGGTAAGTTATTTATGTTAAGGAAATTGCAATTGAACTTATACAAGTTAAATCTCCATTCTTTAATTAAATTTAATGTTTATCCATATTACTCTTTATCTCATATGTATGCAAATTCCTCTTTATAGCTTTGCAGTTATTCTCTTATTTCAATTAGAGGTTTCAATTCATTTATTACTTAACTTTTATTTCACTAACAAATTTTAAACAATTAATTAACGGAAAAATTTAGAATTAAATACCGGGTTAAATTTTAATCTATTTCAAAATAATAGATAAATAAGTTCTTACAACTTTTATATCTCTAATTATATTTAGAACAATAAAAGAAAATTTTTAGAAAATTTCAAAATAAATCTGCAGTAGAATTTACTACAGTGGCCTTTCCCCTTCGAAACTCGAAAATGAAAGTCGATGATGCGGCCGTCATCACCGAATTAATTTTCCAGCGACAGAGAGGAAAGTACAGGATTTAATTCTTTTCCAAAATCTTCTTTAAAACAATTCTTCCAATTTATACGAAATATTTATATAAGAAAATACTTATAAACCGAACCATTATTTTCATAAATTCTTTGAAAACATGTTTGGAAAAATCCCGGACTTAAGTTCTAAAATCTCCAATTTGATTTATCATAATTTCAACTTAGCTTCAGTTATTATAGATATTTTTATTTTCTAACACCCAATCTATAGCAACCAAATATATATATATATATATATCTTTATAAAACTATTTTTATATATAGAAAATATAATAGGCAAAATTATTTCCTTCACCTATATTAAAAACGGATATTATGTCGGTCTGTCCTATTAAGTGTTTAGAAATCCCTATTGATGGCATAGCGTCCCATGCATCAACCAGAATTTATAAATACAAAGCGGAACAGATTAACACAATATAAAAATCTTTTCATTAATACTAACAAATACGCTCTCTCATATATATACACTCAGCGACTCCCATAGGATATTTCTACCCTATTAACAAAGAGTCAAACCCCACAAAGCCAAGGTTTATCGTTAAACCAAAGCTCTGATACCAACTGTAACATCCCGTCTTTTCGCACGCTTCAAGCCGACACACATGCCGATTCAAACCATACGGAAGGGCGGATTTGTTATGGGGTAAATAAGAAAAACAGAGAAGAAATAAAACAAAATAGAATCTCACAGCGGAAGGATAAAATATAATAACAAATATACAGTTCATAAACAGTTTACAAAAGCTTGATTCTTCTTTTACAATAAATATCAGAGTTACACATACCAATACAAGCAATGCAGCGGAATAGAAAGAGTGTGGTGCAATACTATATGTAAAATAATACTGATTCTTCGTCTTCGTCCTCCAATGCTAAAATCTGCTATCCTGAAACGCTCGGACTGACCCAAGCGAATTTGAAAAGACAAAAACACTCGAGTCAGACTAGAAAATCTTATGTGAGTTAAATAAACAGGAATAAATGTGAGTACAGTAACTCAAGAGATGCTCGGGATTTACATCTCCTAAGGATCCGTTAAACTATTTACTATGTAGTATATTGCGCTATTATAATAGTGTCTATTTATAAAATAAACTTACTTTTAAATAGCGTTAAGGCTTTACATTTTCCACCTTAACACGTAAAATGCCAATAGTCTATACAGTACCGTAATACCTCCTGATCGGGAGGCTACCAGAGGATACTCCATAGGTACGACACAAATAGAAACTCGTAGTAAAGGCTCGGTATGGTAGGTGACACGGCACAACTAGGCAATGCCAGGGTAGATATACCAATTGCTATCCAGGCTGGTGGAAACGCGTAGCCGCAGTTACCGCCCACCTCGGACTAACTCCCCAAAATCAAAATATAGAAGTGGCCACTAAATCAATCCAAGTCAAAGTATAATATCGAAGAGGAGCGTCCGATCAGAGGAATGACCTCATTGGCCTGAGAATCGCTCCTGTTTTAGCCACCTTATGCCAACTCACGGGAGTTGGGTCCACGTATTTACCTTACAGGAAACGTCGCCACCACCTACTTCATTCTGGAATCTCCACCGCGTACACGGTTAGTCAAAGTGGTTTTCGGTATCGACAGAGAGTATGTCCATATCCGATCCCGGTCTCTTTGCCAACCAATCGTTATTATAACACCGCGGTTATTTAAAAACAGTTTATACTTTAAAACCAGAATATAATCCCTTTCAAAACCATAATATTACGATATCATTTCTTCTTTAAAAACACAAACAATTTATTTTCATATTATTTTATAAAAGCCCAAATCAATGATATCGTTTCCCAAATAAAATTTTCCTTTCCAAAAATTATGTCACTTTTTATTATTTAATATCCCATGTAACCAATATTTTGTTTGTAACTTTCAACATAATTCTTCGAAAATCCATAGTATTTTAAAACCATTATTTTCAAAACTAAATGGTTTGGATATTCAACGGTATGCGAATTAAAAAGGTTTAACTTTACTGTTGTTTTATAAAGAATAAATTACATGGCTTTCCAAATATTTCTTGTTTTAAAGTTAAACCAAAATCCAAAATATTACTTCAAGTTCCAAAACCATTTCAATTTTATATATATCTATATCCATTTTTGAGCATTAATATTTCAACTAAAGTTGGATTTTTTATCCTTTCGAAATCAATATTCTATTAATTAATCTTGACCATTCACATAAAATCCATAATTAATAAGACTTCAATTTCTAGTAAAATATATATATATATATATATATATATTTCCAAATTCGATTTTTTTACTAGAATATTCATTTCAAAATATTTTAGGAAAAATCCAATTATAAATATCATATCTTTAAAATTTCCAACTTAATATTTAAATATAGGATATAAATTTACCAAACTCCATTTTCTAAATTTCTTCCATTTTCAATAAAGAAATTTATATTCCTTTTAATTTCAAAATTTCAACTTCATAGGTATATAAATATGGAATAAAATATTTATACAATATAAATTTAAGATTTATAGACCGTATTCAATCCAAACCATAGAAATCACATTAAAATAGTTATATATAGACCGCGGTGCCTGTATATAATTTTCTATCCTATGGTCAAGTGATACGGATATTTATCATTTCAATCCGCAATTTAAAAAAATAAAACTTTGCGGTTTTATCATTTCAAACCACAATCCCGAATGAAATGTAAAATGTATGCTAACTTGTAGTTTAATGATATCAAATAAAACATCCATTCAACAACACATCCATCATCCAGTCACAAACATCAAGCAATATCAACCAATAACAAAATATGTTTGGGAATATACAACAGGTAATAATTGGCAGTTTTATTTCAAATTATATTTATCAACTATTAATCTAACAATTTATATTCAGTGATAATTGACATAACTGTTAACTAGCAGTTCATATGCAAACAATAATTTCTAACAGCCAATTAACACGCAATAAATCAATTAAATTAACAGTTAAATTCAAAAAAAATGCAATTCTACAGATATGAATGAAATAACATGCCAAAAGCTCATAAATAAATTTCTATTCATTTCTAAAATTTATTTAACAAACATAAAAGCTTCTAGTAATTGTGAGTGGGTCAAAACACTCACCTTTTGAATTTAAATCGAATTTAAATTCAATTTAAACTCAAAAATTCGCCCGTCTCAGAATTCTTCCAAACCAGCGTCATCAGATTCGAAATTAAATTACGATCCTAACAAAAAAAATTTCGCGTGAAAACGAGTTCGTATGAGAAAGTTATGACGAAAATTCGATTGAACACAAAATTTAAAATAAATGAAAAAAAGAACACAAAATAAAAGAAGACAACTCACAGGACACGTCACCTCCCCCTACCACAACGCACGCACGCAGATCCCCCAGGCCGCCACTAAATTTTCGAAACCCAATCAAAAATTCCCGCCAATCCAACCGTTGAAACGCCAAACTAACCACATAGATGCGATCCCCATCGTCCACTCTACAAAACCCAGAAACCGTTTTCCGATCCGACGAAGTTTTGCGCGACGATGATGAACGGTTTTGGGGCTGTTTGAATTTATTCTGGATGAACGACAGCTCCAATTGAAAAACGAATTTCACCAGTATATTACGCGTATCGAATACTTCAACATATATTTTTTCTGGAATTTTCTGAAATTTTTGAGTTTTGACTTTTGATTTTGAACTGTGGATGGATCTGGAATTTGATCTGAGATGTATACATTTGGGGAAGAGAAAAGAGTGAAGAAATGAACGTACAGCAAATGAAAAAGAAAGGAGCTAAGGTTTATGGATGTATATTTATAGATGGGCTAGAGGTAGGGTAGCTAGACTGGATACGCGAACGCGCGTGACAAACCATGGTCCAAAAAGCCCGCTATGCCTCCGGAGCCAAATTTGTTAAAACTA
Source organism: Allium cepa (assembly GCA_030765085.1). Lineage (NCBI taxonomy): Eukaryota > Viridiplantae > Streptophyta > Magnoliopsida > Asparagales > Amaryllidaceae > Allium > Allium cepa. Next base: position 81,232,045 of record CM060946.1, read on the forward strand.
TATATCCAAATAGGTGTTTTAAAATATTCTGAACGCGATGGAAAATGTTTCGCGACCAAATTCGATCGTATGAAGAAGTTATGTAAAAAAAACAAAAATTTCAAATTGATTTCAAAATGCGTAAATTTCAAGGCGTTTCGAGTCCGTACGATCAAACGACAAGTCCGATCGCTACGAAACTTGAAACATTATTATAATTCAACGTTACGGATCCGATGAAACTGGTTTCGTCGAAATCCGAGTCCGTGACAAAAATGGCTATTTTTAATATTTATTAAATAAATTAAAATAAATCATAAAATCCAAATTTTCTTTCAACTTTAAATATTGGCCAAATTTCATTACTTATATAATCAAATCAATTTCAAATAATTTAGCAAGCTTGGATGTGAATTAAAATTTATAAGTATATAAATTTCGCAGTGTTAACCTCTGCGTTTTCTTATTATTTGGGAATTATAAATTTTATTCGCAAAACCCAATTATTAAATCATATACTTATACTCTCATCTTAAATCTAATTATATAAATAACTTGATTTCTATTATCCAACTCAAAATATATCAATTTTTCTCCAACTACATAGTTAACGTTTCTTTTATATATCACTGTGGTAATATTTCAAAATGTTCATCTTTTGTTTGCATAAATTACTGTATTTAGATAAAATTGTAATTTTGGTAACTTATCACATAAATAACTTAAAACCTCAACTAATACATTCCACCTTTGTTTCATCTTATTCATTCACTCATCAATATTCCGTACTAACTACAAAATTTGGTGTATTCCTTTAAATTGATCAAAATAAGACTTATCAACTAATAGAAAGATTTTCGTACAAAATTTATTGTCATACATCAAATTTACAAGCCTATACTTAATTATTATCCAACAATACGTTTTACGTTACTATAATGTTCATTCCTCCGTTCCTACGTTTCTATAAATTTATTCATTTATAATTTATTTAACGCAACACTTAATCTACACCTATTGCGATGTTTCAAATTTACTTGAATGAACAATTTCTTTACTCAAAATAGTTGTTGTAAACTCTTAATTCCACATTTATAAGTGTATTATTATTTTCACTCAAATATTATACATATATATAGAGTATTGGGTTTTTATTTAATCATCATTTATCATATATATTAATTAATTAAATTCAATATTTAAGTCTGACTAAATTTATTCCCCAAATACACATTTACCTTTCTCAACCAATAAATATAACCAATCAAATTCTCATTTTATTGAACCTTGGTCAATTCCACACGTTAATTTTACTTAAAGTCTCAATTAATTAATTTACCTCGGTTTCATTACCTTATTACCTTATATGCATACTTGACATGGTTATATCTTCCATTAATTTCGATTATCATACTATAGAAATTAAATTCCCTTAACCACATAAATAAAAGTTGATCCCCATCTATTAACATTATATCACGTTTGCATAAATTTATTCAATGGTCACTTTTAATTAATAACTATCCAATTTCCAATCCAAATGTAAATCTTCCACCTTTGAATTCTTATATTAAATGGAATTTAATATTTACTGATTCAACATTTATATGTTTCTAAAAATTAGCTCCTACCAAATGTGACAATTTACATTTCATTTCTATGCAATATATACTCATCTTATTCCATTTATTTGGTTACTGCATTGAAATCTATTTATTAACCAATACTACGTTATTATCATTAAAAAAAATTGATTCCCAATTTTATTCAATACTTAGAACAAAAATTTTCACATTAAATCAAATCCTTCTATTCAAACCAAGTATCATGCTATGATAATATTTTACGTTGGTTACACTGAAAAAAATCAACTTTTTATCGTTATCAATTAAACATACATTAATTGCACAAATTAAAGGAATTAATTGCCATTTATCCAATTAAATTTCATACATCAATCTATTTCATCTAAATCTTACCTATGAATATTGCAACCTTTAATTCCATTAAATACCAATTAACCCAAATTATTTCATTTATTCTAAGTCATATTACTAAAATAATTCATCATAATAAACTTAAAATCTATACGTTTATTGATTTATTTCTATTTGTCTTATGTTAAATCCTAAATTTAGTAAGACAACCTAAAGTACTCCATTCAATCGACAGTCCCTTTCAATTGTTAATACGTACTTAAATTTCTACAGTTGCCTTCCATCTGCACTTCCGTTACTATGATAAAATTTAGTAACGTTTATGCCATCAATCCATCATAATTACTTACCCTTAATTGAGTTTGATTTCCAAATAAATTTGCTGACCCTTAATTAGCCAATTTATAAAAGTTTGTCATCATACCTATAGTTCTACGCTTATGCTATGTCTTAAATTTCAATAAATTTATAAATTTTGAGATGTTCATTAGGGTTTACAAATTTATTGACTTGCAATAACAGGGTTTCTTAATCTATTCAATTTATCGTTCACAATCTTTTATTGCATTAAATTGGTTTAATATTCCCATATTAAATTTTATGTCCAGGTAAGAATTTTTCTTTCTTTCTCTACTTAATTCATTTGAATTTTATTCAAATGTCTTTAAATAGGTTTCTAAGTCACTTCTATATAATTTATTCTAGCCTTCATTTTAATATTTATCTACCACCTTTATTCTTTCAACTAAAATAAATTACAAAAATCCTATTAAACAAACAATTTTAAATGGTCGAACTTGACGGGTCGTTACAATTCTTCTTCAGTGTGTCCATTTAGTTTTTGGATAGAGCATTGTTCTATTTTATCAGTTTTACCATTTTGAATACTCCTTGCAATCCACATCTATAAGTTGTGACTTGCTTTTTGTCTACAGATTTTTATATTTTCTGCTCTTCTTCTTCTGATCTGACTTTAATGCATGTTGGATGTGGATTTACAAAATCATCATCATCCTATTGTTTGAAATAAAGACAATAAGTTATTTGTGAAACAAATTATGTTAAAACACAACATAGGTTGGGTATCAGCTGTAATGAAATAACTTCAATCAAATATGTAAGGACTATTGTTTTTATAGTTAATAGTTATCAGTTTGCTGTAAGTAGGTATCATTTTCATAAATATGTGAGTTGAAACAATTTTTGAAAATTTAAAAATAATAACTTCAAGTGTATGAATTATAGGTATGATATTTGATTCATAATGATATCAATTTGTTAATCTTGATATCATTTCTGACTCATAAAAGTATCATTGAATAAAATGCAGGAAAAATCATGTATAATAGTAAAATTACAAGCTTTTCATAAACACGTTTGTGGTATAATTTTTGTAATTTATTGGTATTATTTTTGCTATAATTACATGGAAAATGTTCTACAATATGTTACAAAATTATGAACTTTATTCTAAACAGCTAGTGGGTATCAGTTTTCTTAATCATTGGTGTCTTTTTTCATAAAAATATAATTTGAAACTATTTTGGACACTACAAAATAGTTTAACATAAACACAAACAGTATAGGTGTCAGTTATTATTTACAATGATATAAGCTTTTAAACACAATGTAGCAACAACATTTCAAAAAAGTACAAAGTATAAATTTGAAACAAACATACTTCTGGTATCATTTTTGCAAAGTATTTGTACTGTTTTTTCTAGAAATACACTGAAAAATATTTGCGAAATTATAAAGTCGTCAACACTAGTTGAAAAAGTCAGTGGGTATCATTTTTTTTTATATAGATATCAGCTTTTATAACAAGATATTTCGAATAATTTTGAAAATTTAAAATTATTGCCTTTGAACATACAAACTATAGGTTTCATTTTGGTTTACAAAGGTGTCAGTATTCATAAAAACAACTTATCAAAGCATAAGGTCAATACTTCACACAAAATGATTATTTGTTTCATTTTTCGAAGATATCAACGTCATCTTTGTTTACAATGATTTGTAAAACAATTTGTCAAATTATTAGTTTTCACTTGTACTGAAAACATACAGTAATTATCATTTCTTTTAAATTTAGTTTTTGGATATTAACAATTTCGGTGATATAATTTAAAAATTGAAAAATAATAATGTCAAACTAATAAATTGGAGGTATCATTTTTAGATTATATTAATATCAGTTTTTTAACAATTTGCAGCGAAAACAATTTGCCAAACTAAAAGTACAATCATCAGACAAATATGAAGTGGGCATCATTTTTCTAAGTATTGGTATCAGTTTGGTACAAATAAGACTTAAAATTAATTTCTAGATTACGAAGGAATCAATTCCACATAAATAGACGGTGGGTATCATTTTTGTAGTCTATTAGTACTAGTTTTATCATATATGTGTATGAAAAAAATTTCTTCAATTAGAAAGCACCAACTTACCAAATGGATTTTTTTCTTGTAACATTTTAGTATCCAAGTAAATGATACCAACCATTGTTTTCAAAGTTTCAAAAGCCTTGTATTTTACCAAACAATTTACAGGTATCGTTTTTGCAATATGTATCATGTCATAAAGTTATAACGTTTGTAATTTACCGAATTGAGTTGTTCTTCTTCTAATTTTTCATCTGCAACTTTTTTCCTTCTCCTTTCTTAGCTTTATCCTGTATAACATTTTCGATACTATTAGAATACATTTAACAATATGAAATTCATAAGTCATCGGGAATTCATCGTGCTTCGAGGGACATGCCTTCATCACCATTGAAGACTTTGAGCTCCTTATTCTTACATCTAGATCTAGCAAAGTAAAGTAATGAGTTCTTCTCCTGCCACCGCACTATGAAGTTTTTTATTTTCTTCGTGTCTCTTGTTTTGTGTATTCCAATAGGTTCGCATGTTTTTGCACTTTGATTGCTTCTGACTTTTTCTTTGTTTTCTAACTCTAAGTTGTTCGTATGGGTGGTTTTGAGTGTATTGTTATTTTGTCTACTCCTCCACCTGTTTGACAACTTAAGTAAGGGTCTGCAGTATCATTTGTACCGTTCCATACATGGACATAATATGTACTCTTTTTCTTGATAAGGCACCCATTTATATTAGGGGGATTGCTAAGTTTTAACGAGGCATATCATGAAAGTACATGATTTTATTCTGTTAATAAAGTACCTTTTTTCAAAAAAAAGAAATTATTAGTATCAGTTTCATAACCTTGTAGTATCATTTACCTGAGTTTCTATTTGTATTTACTTCTGAATTGTTTTTTCATTTTTTCTTTTCGTTTGTTCTTTTTTTGCAGATTTTCTTCCATTGCTTTCTCAACAACTGTTTCTTGCTACATATTCTCTTCACTAATCTGTCAAATAAATTCAACGTTGCTATAATAAAACTATACTAATTTTGTTATACTTGATATCAGTTACCTTCCCTGGTATATTTTCCCTTACTTTTGGTTGGTTTTCATTTGCTGTATTTTTCTCATTTCTTCTCTTTGTTCTTTTTTCTTGATTTTGCTTCTCCTCTTCTTCTACTGAAGGTTTTCTAAGTTTTAACTTGCTGCCTTCTCCTTTTATTATCTCTACTATCAACTCCACTAGAGGTAGGTTTTCGTTTTTTGTCATTGTGTTTTCCTATTGAATATCTACTATAGTAAGTATATCGATGTTTCATTTTTCAGTTTTTCTCTATTTCCACTGAAGCTTGGTTTTCTACTACTTGAATCTGTGATTGTTGTCTTATTTGTGGTGGTTGTTCGTCATATGTCGATGGTTGTTGTTGTGTTGAAGATGTCCATTTGTTTCTGCTTTATGGCTCCTTTTTTTTGTCAATAAAAATTCATCAATGTATTAGAAAGAATGGAGGAGGAAAATGAACAGAATGATTCACTTTGTTTTGTTTTAAACTGTAACTGGGCTTTGGGCTTTGTCCCTATGATAAAAACTTTATGCACATTTCCTTATGATTAATTATTTACATTAATTTGTCCTTTAAATTTTTTTCCCATTTTGGAATGGCGTGAAATATGTGTTTATTTGCATGTTAGTGCAGAGTGTTTTAATTTGATATTATAATATACAGATTTGCAAATTGCTTACATTTTGAATTTTTATTTGTTGGTTTATATCAACATTTGATAGGTGCAGAATAAATGCTCTTTGTAAAATACTAGTAAAAAAACGCACGTATGTGCATTTAGTAGCTAGAGCGAATGTGTGTTGTAAGTGCACAAATTTTGGTAATCACAATGCTTTTATTTCAAGTTGTTTTGTTGATGTTTTCGATGATAAATTGGTAGCAGAATTCCTTTGATGAGTAGTTAAGAAGGGATGGTGGTGAATGTTGCACACAGACTGTGGGTTTCCGTTAATGGATAAAGGTATTTTCGAAATTTCAAAAAGGCACTGTGAAAATGCTAGTTATTGGATTCTCTTTATTAGTAGTAAATATAATTATTTCTTTTTCGTTTTACAATTTATCATACATAAAATGTACAAGTTTTATAGTTATATCTTAAGTTTACTTTTTTAGATAAATGACATTTTGCATATGTATTTTTTTATTTTTCACTAAACGCGTATATATATATATATATATATATGTATATTTACATAAGGATGATACATTATCCAACCAGTGCATTTATTGCAATATCTCGTGAGTTGAGCCAAAGACATGTAGAACAACAATTTAAAAGCGTAAATAATTACCACTTATGCTAGTGGTCCATCACAAATATATACACCTTTGTAAAATATGATTTTATACATTATAATTTTAGTAGCTAGAGCGGATGTGTGTTGTAAGTGCACAAATTTTGGTAATCACAATGCTTTTATTTCAAGTTGTTTTGTTGATGTTTTCGGTGACAAATTGGTAGCAGAATTCCATTGATGGGTAGTTAAGAAGGGATGGTGGTGAATGTTGCACACAGATGGTGTGTTTCCGTTAATGGATAAAGGTATTTTTGGAGTTTCAAAAAGACACTGTGAAAATGCTAGTAATTGAATTCTCTTTATTAGTAGTAAAGATAATTATTTCTTTTTCGTTTTACAATTTGTCATACATAAAATGTACAAGTTTTATAGTTAAATTTTAAGTTTCCCTTTCTAGATAAAAGACATTTTGCATATGTATTTTTGTATTTTTCACTAAACACAGGTATATATACCTTTTACATAAGGATGATACATTATCCAACCAGTGCATTTATTGTAATGTGTCGTGAGTCGAACCAAAGACATCTAGAACGACAATTTAAAAGCATAATACCACTTATGTTAGTGGTCCATCACAAATATATATACCTTTGTAAAATACGATTTTATACATTATAATTTTTACAATGTATAAGTTGTAAATATTTAGTTATATTCCAATTTACTACAGATAAATTTTTACTCTCGCAATTTTTTTTTCATTTCGAAAGCATATAAATGTCAAAGTCACGTAGACATCCAAAACATGTTAAACTATATATTATTACTGAAGTTGTTTTATATTTTAGTTTAGAGTTATTGTTTCATATTACAATCAATCTGTACTTGTGGTTTACTCTTTTTCGTCTAAAAGTGCAAGTTTTTGCACTATTCTAAAATATGTTATGTTTCACTTTTCATGATTTTTAACTAAATCTAGCTAAATTTATTTATATTCCAATTATTTGTAGTTAATTAGCACTTTTACTTTCTTTTTATATTTTTTTAATTATGCTTATATGCGTACTTCATTTTCAAATTTGTGATCACTACAATGGTACTTTTAGTGATTATATGTGTAGTGATGAGTAATAAAAAAATCACGTGATTGATTTTATTTTGAATTAAGAAATTGTTAGATCTGGTTTTTTGTGGAGGCTTGGTCCTGTAAAGACCCGTAAATCCGTACTCCTTGAATAGACACTAATCTCCTTTGTTTAATTCAAGATGAACGAAAATACGAACCCTTAGGGGTTTTAAGAAAAATTTAAGAAAAGAAGAAGAGAGAAAAAGAAGAAAGAAGAAGAAAATAGATAATAGAGGGAAGAGAAAACATAAGATAGAAAATTTAGATAGGGAAAAGAAGATAGAAAATTTTAAAATAGAAGAAAAAAGAGAATAGAGGAAAAAGAAAAACAGAAGAAAACAGAACAACATCAGAATCTCACAATTCGCAGCGGAACAACATATAATAATAAATGAATAATCTTTAAACAAAGAACTATATCAGTTATTACATTTTATACATTTCATTACATCATCATATCATATCATCAGAGTATACAACATCAAACAAACAGCGGAAAAAGAAATACTATATAAACTAGTAATACGCCATGCCATCCATCTTGCCTCCAGCAATTCCTGAATATCCTGAATATCCTGATAAACCTAACTCTTAACTGCCCGTGTGGAAATTGGTGGGCACCCAGAGTTTAGGAAGGAAAACAATAAACTCCAAGTCAGTCATGTGACTGGTGTGAGAACTCAAAACAGTTTATTTATCTTTAAAATCAAAATAGAGGAATATTTTTATTTCAATTCGCAATGCTTTTTAAAAATGAGACTACCATAAGGCCTCCCGCACACACACACAATGCAAACGCAGAATCGGAGGAGATTTCTCCTTATGATAGCCAAAGATGCTTGATACGCATTAAAAATAACATTTGATATTATTACTAGTGCATAGTGTAGGAAAAATTCATTTCGAAAGTAGAATATAAATCTTAGCCAACATAGACATTTCGAACTATGCCTACTATAGCTACCATCCAAACAGCGGTGACCACCATAAGTGAATGGCAGGTTCTACAACTAATACCGTACAAGTTTCGTATTGGGAATTGGATTTCCAACAAATGGTCAGGCCAAGGAACTTCCCATTGCCACATGAGAATGCCTCTGGAAAGACATCCCCGAGAACCAAACCGGAACTCTGCCAACACAAGGCCGGGTTACCCCTAACTGGGTAACTACTGACACGAGCACGCCATTCCCCGATCGTAAACGACCTTTCTCACGGGATCCCGATAGCCAACAACCACAAAGTAATAAATTCGTAGTAACCACATAGGTTAAATATCTGGGCTCCATACCATGATACCACCTCTATCCAGAAGGAAATGTACATACCCTAAAGGGTGCTACCCCTCATAACCTTGCCGCATCTTTCCTGTTTTGACCATTTCCGGGATGTGAGGCTCGACGAAGTCACGTCCACAAAAACATACTTTATACAAAAGCCATGCTTTGGGTCAACAAATGATCAACACAATGATCACCAAGATAGACGATCAAATAAACGATCCTATCACAATAATCAACACAATGATCATTTCAGCATCACTCAGCATGTCACATTACCAAATTGGGAATATATCGCTGATAACTTCAACTATATAACCTCTGAGCTCGTACGTCTCAGAGAAGGGTGTTAAGCTAAAAGAATAAATTCTTCGCCACCAACAGAAATATATTTGAAAGAAATCGGCTTTATATCTCAACTTGTAACGTCAAACATACAATCCATACAAGTTTGTTCTGGGATCGAACAAAACCGAAGGCACTTACAAAGAAGTCCTTGCAATCCGGATATTCACAATCCTGATCGGATTCACCGTCACATATGGAGAACTCAATACCGTAGCTACTCGGTGCAGAGTAAATCGACAGGTCATCCTATCGCTCTTGTAAATACCGGGTCTTCAACACCGATCTTCAATGCTATCATAACGACGTATCACATATTCGGAATGGGTTATACGACCCCATGGTCCTTTCCCGGTTAACCCGAATAGTGAGCGCTTATTTAGAAAAATAAGTGTAGCATTCACATTCAAACAAATCACATCAATTACCCATTCAAAAGGGAAATATTGATAGTCGATTATTTAACTATCACTGGACATGCACACATCACCAGATTCTAAATAATTTTCCAAATTATTTATTTTCCAAAAATATCTTTACAAGATATATTATTTCACACTTCAAAAATAAATCAATATTTATTTTTAAACCAATTCCACTTCCTTTTATAAATACCTTAGTGAATTTATAATCCAAAATATCTATGAATATTCGATTTCAATTATTCATTTCAATATTCCTTTTCAATTTATCTTCAAAAAGATAAATTCTAAATATCACTTCATATTGGAAAACAATTCCATACTTATTTAATAAGTAATTCACAAATTTTATTTATTTTCAACACTTAGAAAATATTCAATATACCTAAATCAAAATTTAGTATATATTTCATTCTATTAAGGAAATCATTCTCTTCAACATATTTATTTGGGCCAAAACGAATGTTGCGTAAAACATCGTTACTGTTGAATATGCGCTTTGCGCTATATGATTTTTGTTTGATGATAATAAACATATATACATTCGCTTAAATGTATTTGTTAACGTACTATTTTAATCTTCACAGAATAAATAAATATTTGCTGAATAAAAATAAATAACACAGTTTTTTTTGAATTCAAACGAATATTTTATTCAAATAAATATTTATTACAATTTTGAATAGTACAATTTCAAGCTCTCACTATAACTATACAACTTTGATTACATCATATTTTTCACATTTACATCAACACCTCACTACATATCACTCACACTCGTATTTTTATCTTCAACTGCATTCCAGTTTGAATCCAGCATCTGAGAAATCTGCAAAAATATAAACTAACGCAGTAAAATTGAAAAAGAAATATTTTTGCAATTCAAAAATAAAAGATAATTTTGAAAATATGATTTGCCTCAGTTATTTGGGTTGTTCGTCATAATTTAAATTTGAATTCATCATACACGAACAACTTGTGACATACACAGTGTATTACTGTATATGCCACAAGGCCGTGCACACCGATATATACACTTGATCGATTTACAGGGACAGGTGAGCACAGGTCAAACCCAAATGAAAAGCCGGGTTCAACTCACGTGCAATAACATTGAAACTTTCGAATTGAGCACAAAGTCAAACCCGAGTTTTAAAACTGGGTTCAACACAAGGCTACATGAAGTATGCAAGCTCGACTAACAGGTTCATCCTCTTCATTAAACAACTCCAGACCAACAGCAACAGGGAACCTCAAATGCAATAGGCCAAGAACCAGACAAATGCATGCAACAGCAGTGAAAGTGATCAACACAGCAACTAGTAGAGCACACATGAAACAGTGGTATGAACAAGTGAACCCAAACTGAAGTATGGATAGTGCAAAGTGCAATGATACATCAGGATATCAAGTTCAGTGAAACTCAAGCAAGTGCAAGACTAAACCAGCATGAATGCAACATGAACATTTAAATTAATGCATGCAACAATGTGCACAGTTCAGAAAGACCACCAACTACAGGGATGAATACAAAATGACAGTACAAACAGTGACAGTGGCATATTGATACATGATCAATATCCAGTTACAACAAAGTACAAGTACAAGTCATAGCAATGCATGCAACAGGTCAGAAACAATTATGCAATAGTGAAAAACACAAGTCGAAGTGGTCAATGCACAAATGCACCAAATACCAAGATCAACACAGCAACTCAAATGACTCAAGTGTACACAAGTGAAGCCAAGCTTCAACCAATGAATGAAACAATCAAAAGATGGTAGCACAAAGATATGACATCACAGCAAACATGACAGTATACGAAATGCACAGAAGCATCGGTGATATGCAGCAGTATAAACACCACATTAAATTCAAGTGATTCGGCAATGCTTGAAGACTACAACAAACATAGAGTCAACACAAATGCAATGCAAACAACATGGCAGTAAAGATATAATGGCTGTGAACAGTAAGTAGAATCGAGCAAGTGTGCAGCCCAATGGACAGAGACGATAACAAATATACAGAGGCGATAACCACTTCACCAAAGTCAAAACAAATAAAAGAAGAAAGATCTCTGCCGTATAAACCAAAGTTGAACAAGTCAATCAAGACTCAAGAATTCACCGTGATAGCCAAGCAAATTGACCACGAAATCAAATCAATACCGTGTGAATCAAGCTACCAAAAATACGAAATTGACAAAGTCAGTGAAATCACGAGCATTCAAGTATGATCGAATGGCCAAAGCAATATCAGTAGACAAATTCAAATTAAAATATACGACGCAAATCTAGGGTTACAAACCCTATATAAATTGACATCATCATCGGCAATTTTCTGCATCGAGTTCAAATACGAAAAATCAGAAGAAGCAAAAAGCACAAAATTACATACCAGAGCAACATCAAACTCGATCATCGAAGGAACCGTAAGCAAAGTAAAGAGACAATCGTTTGCCGACGCAAATCAGAAAATCAATTGCAATCGATCAACAAATCATTCGGGTTCTTCGATAAACAAAGCCCTAATTTGCAAAAAGCCGAAGCACTAGCATATCTCACAGGAGCGAACGCGAGTCCAAAGACATACCCAATCTCACAGGAGCGAATGCAAGGACAAAACCCTAATTTGGTTAAGAGGAACAAACAAAAACGAGGCCGCCATTTATTTTTCACAAGCTAGAAGAAGACCGGGCTAAAATAAAAGGAAGAATAGGGCCGGCTAAATAATAATAATAGGAATTAAGGGTTTTGTTTATATTAGGGCTATTTTATTTTAATTTGTTTTTAATTTGTATTTTCTTTTTAAACCGTTTTATTTTTTCTAGTCGTGTGACTAGGGGACAAGCTACGTGGCGTAGCTTGAGAATTCGCAACTCGGTAGTTGAGTTGTGGCAGGGTTTTGAGCATAGAGTTAGATTAGTCAATAGCGGGTATAGCGAGTTTACGTGTGTAAGCGAGGGACTATCTAATTTCTAGTAGAAACCTTGGGGGCAGCACGTAGGCAGTTTTTTTGCCGAAGCTGGGTAAATTCTGTGTTGTTCTGTTCTGCTTTTTATTATTCTGATATTATCTGTGCTGTGTTTATTCTGCAGTGATGTGTGTTAAAATTAATATACACTTCTGCAATAATTTTTATAATTAACACATCACCCTATTCACCCCCCCTCTAGGGTGAAATCGATCCTACAAGTGGTATCAGAGCTAGGAATAGAAGTCAACATTTGTTTTAAAAATTCTATTTTTTTTGAAAAAATCAGTTTTTGTTTAAAAATTCGAATTTTTAATATGGCTTCTTTTAATAATGCTTTTGCAGAAGGTCAATCCATAGTTAGACCACCAATGTTCAATGGTGAATATGCTTTTTGGAAAAATAGGATGAAATTTTTTTTGAAAACCATTGACGCTTGGGATATTGTTGAGACAGGTTATAGAATACCAACTATAACTGTAGATGATCAGGAAATAGAGAAACCAAAGGAACAATGGACAGAACTAGAAAATAAATTACAGAATACTAATGCCAAAGATATGAATTCTATTATCTGTTCATTAGATCAATTTGAATTTAATCGTGTCTCACATTGTCTAACTGCGCAGGAAATATGGCACATATTAGAAGTAACTCACGAAGGAACATCTCAAGTCAAAGAATCTCGCCTTGCCATGCTAAGCAGCGAATACGAGAACTTTACAATGGCGAAAGAAGAAAATGTCAAAGAGATGTACGGACGACTTTCCAACATCGTATACAAATCAAAAGCTCTCGGAAAAACATACACCGAATTGGAAATAGTCCGTAAAATCCTCAGAGTCCTTCCACGAAGCTTTGAAGCAAAAGTAACTGCCATTCAAGAATCGAAAGATTTAAAACAACTCAAAGTCGAAGAACTCATCGGAAATCTCACCACTTATGAGCTAGAAATGAAATTCAAGGAAGAGCGTGAAGGTGGAGATACTCGAAAGAAATCAATAGCTCTCAAAGGAACAACTGAAAGTGATGATGAGAATGATGACAATGATGATGGAGCAGCAGAGCTAGCGCTACTAATAAAGAAATTCAAAAGGTGGAATCGTAAATACGGAAATCCAGCTCGAAATCATGAATTGAAAAACAGAATAGGCAAAGCACTAGACAACCCAGAAGATCAGAAAATCATCTGTTACAAATGCAACAAACCCGGCCATATCAAGCCGCAATGTCCTCAAAAACGATCAAATCAAGGAAAGAAACTAAAGAAGAAAAGCTTTGCGGCTACTTGGGATGAAACTGACAAAGATGAAAGTGATAACACCGAGAGTGAGAGTGAAAAAGCAAATATGTGTCTTCATGGTGAAGTTACAGACAGTGATGACGACGAGCCAAGCGAGGTATCAAAACTCACTCATTCTGAATTACTAATTTATTTCCATGAAGTAAATGGCTGTTATGAACGACTTAGGGAAAAATATGCTAAACTTGAATCTCAAAAGGATACTTTGATAGAATGCAATAAACAACTTGATCAATTAGTTAAGAACTATCAATGTAGAATTCCTAAGTGTGATAAGTGTCCAACATTTGAAGAAGAAATTAAAAAATCGGAAATCAATATAAAATCACTTGAAAATGAAATTCTGATTTTAAAAGAGAATGAAAATACTAGGAGAGAGAATTCTATTAAAAAGTGCACACAGTTGTTAAACGAAAATGAATCTCTCAAATCACAAGTCCAACAATTGTCAACGACTTTAGATAAATTTTCAAAAAGTGAAAAATCGTTGAATATGCTATTAGGAAAGCAAACTGTTAATACGGTTAGACAAGGACTTGGATATAATAATTCGAAAATTGTTGAAAACAAGATTAATCAAGTTAATTCTATGTGCACAAAATTTGGACACGGTCACAATAATTGTTGGTATAGACCCAAACATGTGAAAACTATACCGATTTGGGTTTCAAAAGGCACAAATATAAAATCTCTCAAAGTTAAACAAATTTGGGTGCCAAAGGGAACAATTATAAATAGTTTTGGGTCTACACAAAATCATTTTTCAAAATTTTCTGCCACTAACAACCATGGACCTATAAAAACAAATAGGTCACTAAACTCTCTTCTCGTGTAGGTATGTTGGCAGGCTAAGGAACAACAGCAATGGTACTTGGATTCTGGCTGTTCCAGGCACATGACAGGCGATAAATCGAAGTTCCTTAGCCTAGAAAAGTACAAAGGTGGCAGAGTCACAATGGGGAACAATGACAAGTGTAAAATTGTCGGTAAAGGTAAAGTAGGTAACAATACATTTACCTTAAATGACGTTTTATATGTTGAAAATCTGCACCACAATTTGATATCAATCAGCCAGCTATGTGATAAAGGTGATCAGTTAGGAAAATTTGAAGCAAAGGCTGATGATGGCATCTTCATGGGTTACTCTTCGAGAAGCAAAGCTTATAGAGTCTACAACAAAAAGACTAAAACAATCGTAGAGTCAATCAATGTGAAATTTGATGAAGGCATTGACGAACAGAATACATCCAAAAGCAACGTTGAAGAGGAGAAAGAAAAAGATGAATTTGAAAAACCAAAAGAAACTGCTGATGCTAGAGAAACTACCACAACTCAAGAAGTCAGAAGGAATCTGGATCCAGAAAAGCTGAAATACAAAACAGACCATCCACTAGAACTGGTAATTGGAAACCCTATAGCAGGTATACAAACTAGTTCATCCTTTAAAAATCTATGTGATCTGTGCTTATATAGTGGATTTATTTCAGAAATAGAACCAAATAACATAGATTCAGCCCTTAATGATGAAAACTGGTTCATGGACATGCAAGAAGAACTAAATCAGTTTGAACGAAATAATGTTTGGAGTCTAGCACCTAGACCTAAGGATTATCCAGTTATAGGAACAAAATGGATTTTTAAAAATAAATATGATGAATCTGGAAATATAATTAGAAATAAAGCTAGACTAGTTGCTAAAGGATACAATCAAATTGAAGGTGTTGACTTTGATGAAACCTTTGCGCCTGTAGCTAGACTAGAATCAATTAGAATATTGTTAGCTTTTGCTTGCTACAAAGGATTTAAACTAAGACAAATGGACATTAAGAGTGCTTTTCTTAACGGAGTTTTAAAAGAAGATGTGTTTGTTGAACAACCAGAAGGTTTTGAAAGTCATGAATATCCAAACCATGTATACAAACTAAAGAAGGCATTATATGGATTAAAACAAGATCCCAGAGCTTGGTATGAATGTCTTACTTCTTATCTCCTTGAAAATGGGTTCAAAAAGGGATGTGTAGATACCACACTATTTCTGTTGCATGAAAACAATGATATTTTGATTGTTCAAATATATGTTGATGACATCATTTATGGTGCTACTAACAAGTTATTGTATGAGAAATTTGAAAAAGTCATGCAGGAAAAGTTTGAAATGAGCTTGGTTGGAGAGTTAAAATTCTTCTTAGGATTTCAAATCCAACAAAGCAATAAAGGCACATTCATTTCTCAAACAAAATATATTAGGGAACTTGTCAACAAATTTGGATTGAAAGATGCTAAACCAGCAAGAACTCCCATGAGTACAACACTTAAACTTGACAAAGATGAAAAGGGTAAGACAGTTGATCAAAAGCTGTACAGAGGTATGATTGGATCACTCCTTTATCTTACCGCCTCTAGACCTGACATCATGTTTTCTGTCTTCTTATGTGTGCGTTTTCAATCTAACCCAAAAGAATCTCATTTAAAAGCTGTTAAAAGAATTATAAGATATTTATTGCACACCCCACGGTTTGGTCTTTGGTATCCATCAAATGATAATTTTGAATTGAAAGGTTTTTCAGATGCTGATTATGCTGGAAATTTGGTTGATAGAAAAAGTACTAGTGGAGCATGTTTTATGTTAGGACATTCATTAGTTGCATGGTCGAGTAGAAAACAAAATTGTATTGCATTATCCACAACAGAAGCAGAGTATATTGCTTTGAGCGGTTGCTCTGCTCAAATCTTATGGATGATACAAACTTTGCATGACTATGGCCTAAATTTTAAACGTGTACCACTAATGTGTGATAGCAAAAGCGCAATTGATCTCACAAATAATCCTGTACATCATTCGCGAACAAAACATATAGATGTAAGACATCATTTTATTAGAGATCATATTTCCAAAGAAAATATCTGCATAAATTTTATTTCAACTGATTCTCAATTGGCAGACATCTTTACAAAACCCCTACCAGAAAATAGTTTTTGTAAACTACGACTCAGTCTAGGTGTTTTAGAAATTTGCTGAATATTTAACATTTTTTTTCTCCCTACAAATTATCGAAAAGAAAAATAGTGATTGAAAAAGTGATGAGTGTTGATATTGATTATATATTATAACTCGAGAAAGTATAATTAGAAATTTTTTTTTAGAAATGTAAACAAGAGTTATAAAACTTTTTGTTGGTAAAAATTCCATGACCATCTCTATACCTATCATATTTCTATCAACCATCATTCATCAAAATTCTATATAGTTTGTCGATATGTGGTATTTTAAACAGGAATCGTTCGTTTTTCATTTTTTTAAAAAATAAAAAAAAATAATGAAAAAAAAATATATATATATAGAATAAAAATTAATAACAATAAATAAATACCAAAGTGTTCACTCTCATTTAAAAGTCCTCACGGTTATGCATGGGTGAATTACTTGGAATTTGTTATGTGCTTCCATGCTCATTTAAAAGTCCTCACGGTTATGCATGTATGGAACACATATCAAAAGTTGATTTTTTTTTAAAAAATAATAATAATAATAATAATAATAAACAAGTTGATTCTAATCCCATTTAAAAGTCCTCACGGTTATGAGTGGTTAGAAGATACTTGAATTCATTTTTCTAAAATAAATTTGGAATACTACTAATCTCATTTAAAAGTCCTAACGGTTATGCATGATTAGTAGATATTCAAATTCCTGATATAAAAATACCACAAATAGACACAATTGTATAGTTTTATATGATGACATCATCTCCATCATTCTAAAAGTGGAATATGCGCCTAGCAATATTTTATGATTTTTGTTTGATTTTCTATTGAAATTTAATATTTATATTCAATTGGGTTTTAATGTTGGATTAATATCGATCACTTTATCTCTATTTTCTCTATCTCTATTATTCTTTTGCTGATAACAAAAGGGGGAGAGAAAAGTTAAGATTTTGTCAAATAGAATCAATCAAAGGTCAAACAATTTTCCATTTGCATATAGGCTCATTCACACATTTTATTTGTATGCATATATGTAGGGGGAGTCATATATGTAGGGGGAGTATCATATAGAAAGGAAGCATTCAAATAGGGGGAGCAATTGAAATTATCAAATACATTTAATATATTAAAAATCTTAAATATATGTTTGTTATCATCAAAAGGGGGAGATTGTTGAATATGCGCTTTGCGCTATATGATTTTTGTTTGATGATAATAAACATATATACATTCGCTTAAATGTATTTGTTAACGTACTATTTTAATCTTCACAGAATAAATAAATATTTGCTGAATAAAAATAAATAACACAGTTTTTTTTGAATTCAAACGAATATTTTATTCAAATAAATATTTATTACAATTTTGAATAGTACAATTTCAAGCTCTCACTATAACTATACAACTTTGATTACATCATATTTTTCACATTTACATCAGCACCTCACTACATATCACTCACACTCGTATTTTTATCTTCAACTGCATTCCAGTTTGAATCCAGCATCTGAGAAATCTGCAAAAATATAAACTAACGCAGTAAAATTGAAAAAGAAATATTTTTGCAATTCAAAAATAAAAGATAATTTTGAAAATATGATTTGCCTCAGTTATTTGGGTTGTTCGTCATAATTTAAATTTGAATTCATCATACACGAACAACTTGTGACATACACAGTGTATTACTGTATATGCCACAAGGCCGTGCACACCGATATATACACTTGATCGATTTACAGGGACAGGTGAGCACAGGTCAAACCCAAATGAAAAGCCGGGTTCAACTCACGTGCAATAACATTGAAACTTTCGAATTGAGCACAAAGTCAAACCCGAGTTTTAAAACTGGGTTCAACACAAGGCTACATGAAGTATGCAAGCTCGACTAACAGGTTCATCCTCTTCATTAAACAACTCCAGACCAACAGCAACAGGGAACCTCAAATGCAATAGGCCAAGAACCAGACAAATGCATGCAACAGCAGTGAAAGTGATCAACACAGCAACTAGTAGAGCACACATGAAACAGTGGTATGAACAAGTGAACCCAAACTGAAGTATGGATAGTGCAAAGTGCAATGATACATCAGGATATCAAGTTCAGTGAAACTCAAGCAAGTGCAAGACTAAACCAGCATGAATTCAACATGAACATTTAAATTAATGCATGCAACAATGTGCACAGTTCAGAAAGACCACCAACTACAGGGATGAATACAAAATGACAGTACAAACAGTGACAGTGGCATATTGATACATGATCAATATCCAGTTACAACAAAGTACAAGTACAAGTCATAGCAATGCATGCAACAGGTCAGAAACAATTATGCAATAGTGAAAAACACAAGTCGAAGTGGTCAATGCACAAATGCACCAAATACCAAGATCAACACAGCAACTCAAATGGCTCAAGTGTACACAAGTGAAGCCAAGCTTCAACCAATGAATGCAACAATCAAAAGATGGTAGCACAAAGATATGACATCACAGCAAACATGACAGTATACGAAATGCACAGAAGCATCGGTGATATGCAGCAGTATAAACACCACATTAAATTCAAGTGATTCGGCAATGCTTGAAGACTACAACAAACATAGAGTCAACACAAATGCAATGCAAACAACATGGCAGTAAAGATATAATGGCTGTGAACAGTAAGTAGAATCGAGCAAGTGTGCAGCCCAATGGACAGAGACGATAACAAATATACAGAGGCGATAACCACTTCACCAAAGTCAAAACAAATAAAAGAAGAAAGATCTCTGCCGTATAAACCAAAGTTGAACAAGTCAATCAAGACTCAAGAATTCACCGTGATAGCCAAGCAAATTGACCACGAAATCAAATCAATACCGTGTGAATCAAGCTACCAAAAATACGAAATTGACAAAGTCAGTGAAATCACGAGCATTCAAGTATGATCGAATGGCCAAAGCAATATCAGTAGACAAATTCAAATTAAAATATACGACGCAAATCTAGGGTTACAAACCCTATATAAATTGACATCATCATCGGCAATTTTCTGCATCGAGTTCAAATACGAAAAATCAGAAGAAGCAAAAAGCACAAAATTACATACCAGAGCAACATCAAACTCGATCATCGAAGGAACCGTAAGCAAAGTAAAGAGACAATCGTTTGCCGACGCAAATCAGAAAATCAATTGCAATCGATCAACAAATCATTCGGGTTCTTCGATAAACGAAGCCCTAATTTGCAAAAAGCCGAAGCACTAGCATATCTCACAGGAGCGAACGCGAGTCCAAAGACATAGCCAATCTCACAGGAGCGAACGCAAGGACAAAACCCTAATTTGGTTAAGAGGAACAAACAAAAACGAGGCCGCCATTTATTTTTCACAAGCTAGAAGAAGACCGGGCTAAAATAAAAGGAAGAATAGGGCCGGCTAAATAATAATAATAGGAATTAAGGGTTTTGTTTATATTAGGGCTATTTTATTTTAATTTGTTTTTAATTTGTATTTTCTTTTTAAACCGTTTTATTTTTTCTAGTCGTGTGACTAGGGGACAAGCTACGTGGCGTAGCTTGAGAATTCGCAACTCGGTAGTTGAGTTGTGGCAGGGTTTTGAGCATAGAGTTAGATTAGTCAATAGCGGGTATAGCGAGTTTACGTGTGTAAGCGAGGGACTATCTAATTTCTAGTAGAAACCTTGGGGGCAGCACGTAGGCAGTTTTTTTGCCGAAGCTGGGTAAATTCTGTGTTGTTCTGTCCTGCTTTTTATTATTCTGATATTATCTGTGCTGTGTTTATTCTGCAGTGATCTGTGTTAAAATTAATATACACTTCTGCAATAATTTTTATAATTAACACTATCACCCTATTCACCCCCCCTCTAGGGTCAAATCGATCCTACAGTTACGACAACCCAAAACCACTAGTATAGGGATTTGAAATTAAAATAGATATATAAATCCCAATACTATACAAAATATTTCCTTTCGGAAATCATTTACTATAACAACAGTGTTAAAGTCCATCATCTCCTTCTATTTCTCGAAAACGTCTATTTCAACAATAAATGTTGAAATCTATGGTTTCGAATCTCAACACATTTTAAAACATCGTTAGATCGTTCTAATTCTATTTGAAATATCACATTCAAAACAATTTCTTTAACATCTTATTCACTATTCAAAAACGTGAATATACTTCATTAACAATTTCATCCTTTTATTCATTTTATTTTAAAGTATTATTCACAGTCAAAAACGTGAATATAACTCCATAAATAAATCATAACAATTTACTTATCAAAATAAGTTGTTTGTGAATTTATAAAACAACGTTTATAAATTCCATTTCTATTTATTTATAAAAACTTCCTTTTTATAATTTCCATATTAACCTATTCCAGTTTATAACTAAATTATAAACTAAACGTTCATATTATAAGTTAATTACTTATAATAAATTTGTTTGCAAAAACCGTTACTTTGAACTTCATAATTATAAATCTTAAAATCTATAATATTCGCTTATTCACCCAAATCTATTCCTTTAATAACTTTATAAATTTATAAATCTTACTATTTATAAATTTCATTCATAATTTTACCATTTATAATTCTATAAATTCCATTCATTTACAAAATTCATTTTCACTTCATTCAAACACTTATAAAAACTCGTTTTATAATATCAATATTTCAATTTATAAATATCCATTTATAAATCTCTTAATATAAATCAATTTATATTATTCTTTTAAAACGTCTTCAAATTCCTTTATTATTTCACCATTTTGATTCATAAAATAATTAAATTTTATAAATCCTATATTTAAACTTTTCACAATAAATTCTAAAATCCCAATTAAACTATTTTATAAAATCATTAGCATCATATTCTCAAAAATCAGTTTTTAACTATATTTTTCAAAAATCATAATTTTTATAACATTAAAAATTATAACGTTTATTTATTTAAGATGGATCAAATTCCAAACATATAGTATATTTTCAAAAATCACTTTATAAATCATTTTAAAATTCCAAAACTTGGTCCAATGATGCTACATACCAAATAGTCAATCACGACAACAACGACATCATATATCGATATGATAGTCAATCAAATATCAAAATATCTGAAATCAAATAAATACTGTTGAGGAATCCAGTTGGATCCCTCCAACCTGTTTTCCTGCATCCAAAAACATTAGCACAATGCCAATTTCGCTCCAGTACGAAATTATCGCGGTATATGTTCTTATTAAATATTATCCGCTTAATAACGGCGTAATAGGGTCTCATCCGCTAAACAAAAAATGCGGGAAATCAATAACTCCAATATATACATATGCCAATATATATATATATTGCTACTATATATAATACCAATTTCACTGTTTATGAAATATTCGCGGTATATGTTTTTAATAAATAACATCCGCTTACTAACGGCGCATAATGTCTATTTTAACAATCAATAGATATCAATCAACATTCAAACATGCATTCAAATATTTTAAATCTAACTATTTAAAATAAAATCGAAACTGATTCGATTGAGTGAGAAGTTCTCACCTTGATTTTAAATTCCGTTTTAGCGATTTATTTCGAATAAAATTAAACGGACGTTTAATTTTACCCAAAATTCTCACTAACTCCAAACGACTCCAAACCAACTCCATCGCGTAGTGCTCGTCCATACGATCCCAACGCAAAAAATCTCGTCCGAAACGGACCTCGTATGACCAAGATACAACAGTTTAAAGTTTGTACAATTATAAATATAATTATTTACAACTAAATTAAAATTTTTATACCCAAACTAATATGGGCCGTGTGATCTCCATCACTTGCATCTGGACCGTGCGCATATGTTCTTCCTCATCTCCTTCTTCGTACGCGTGAACCCATGAAGCCGACCCTTTAGGGTTTCAAACGCAACCCACAACACTTGCCTTTACCTCGATCAACCACTTCCAGACGAACCGCCTACGCATGCTCCACCATAGCTCGAAGACCGGTCAAGCTCGGTGGTCCCAGGCACTCGAAAAACGTGCCCGACCGTTGGTTCTTTGAGGCCAATTTGCCGTCAATTCGTCACGCCAATGACGATCATAACCGTTGAATCTGTAGAGCTCGTGATGCTCTATCACTTCCATGTTGAAAGTTTCTGATGATCGTGAGTAGATTTGAAGAAATTTGGAAGGGAAGGTGGGAAGCTTTCGGCCGTTCATGGCATATGGGGGCGGCGGCCTGAATTAGGGTTTGATTTTATATATATATATATATATATATATATATTTTTTTTTTGAAGGGGTGGGGTGTATTTATAGAGAAAAATCGAACACTATTCATCCGGAAATTCCGAACTCCGATTTACGTGCCGAAACTGACGTTTCTAGGGTTTATCCCGCGTTCCGGACACAATGGAACAGGTTTCAGAAGCTAATTCGGACATCTGTGCGAGTTATGGCTGCAAACGTTCAATTTAAATTAAACCGATTTAAGTCGATTTCTAGGCGTTTTAATTTGTACAGGACAAACGGTAAATCCAATTGACTTGAAATTTGAAACCTTACAATAATATCACATTACGGATCCGATGAAACTGGTTTCGTCGAAATCCGAGACTTTTTGAAAAATGGCTATTTTAACTCGCTAAATTAAAATTAAAAATAAATCGATGCGTTTCGAGCTGCCACGATCAAACGATAGCTCCGATTGACATGAAATTTGAAATCCGGTAATAACTAACTATTACGGATCCAATGGAACTGGTTTCGTTCAATTCTGAGACTGTTCAAAAATTGACTATTTTCACTAGTCGATTTTAATATTAAAATATTCAATTTTCACAAATTAACTTTTAATTCGATTTAAAAAGTTCTAAAATATCATTCTAACTTCCATATGATAAAATAAAATTTTACAAATCATTTTCAATCATTTTTAACTATATTTTCAATTATTTCCATAATTTAACATATTAAATTATCGATTTAATAATCCAATTAAATTCAATAATTCAAATTAAAATTTATTTGACTTATAAATTCACTCATTAATATTTAAAATTAATTAAATATTCATATTTTAATTTCTAAAAATTCTGGGTCGTTACAATCTTCCCCACTTAAAAGAATTTCGTCCTCGAAATTAACAAGTAAGAAAAGTTATAGAATCTATTAATTTTCCAAATTCAAAATTAAACTTCTTACAAATACTTTACTAAGTTTTCAAAATCATACTTAGTTATCTTTTCAAAAACAACTACTATTGTTTAACTTCAATTCAAAGTCAAAGTTAAAGTTTTCAAAATTTTCCAAATTTTCTCAAAAATTTTCTAACGCCTTAAATTTTCGGAAAAATTCGTCATAGTCTCCTTTGCGCGGCTCGATCCGAAAAAAAATGACAGTATGTATATCACAAATATACATCTCATCAAGTAATGAGGCATCCCGAAGGGAAAAAAGTGTAAAAGTACGATATGTAATCCGAGATATGTACCTTATATTTTATTAGCAAGCATATACGGCTAAAATAGTGCGAAAGCGAACTCCAAATGCGAAGCAAACGCGATCCGCACCTACTAATCACTCAACAAACAACATGAGAATCATGCATATAGATAATAATATCACTATACAACATATAGCAACATAACAACTATATATGTCACATAACAAATGCAACTAAACAACAAATGCAAACATCAACCAACTATCATCCATAACCAAATCAATATTCATTTATATTCTCATTAATATTCAATGAATTGGGTTTTCAATTTAATCATATTTGATTCATTAATGTTGGAATTTACTAACATTCATTTTCACTTAGTTTACATTCACGAATTCATATTCAAGTTGGTTCACTTCCAAATCAAATTCAATTTTATCTAAGTTTCACTTAACTTCCAATTGGATTCCAATTACTTTAGCTTCCAATTTTATTAATTCAATTTCATTAACTACTTAATGAATTTTATACAATCAACTAACAATCATATAACAATCAATGTATATTAATTACAACCAAATTCTTTTTCTTACAATTGGTTTAATTTAATTGATTTTCATTCAATTATTCAACTTTCTAATAACATTAGATTTTAATGAATTAACACTTACATTCATTATTTCATATCAACTATTCACATTTAATTGATTCATTCAATTCATTAATTCAATTCAATTACAAAAGTTGAATTTCATTTCATAACTCAAGTTCACATTTATCACTTCACTTTATTATTTTACTTTGATACTAATATCAACTTCATTCAACATATTTTAAGTTATATTCATATAGTTTCACTTCTCATATATATAAGTTTATTTCACAATTGTAAATCACTTTAATTATAATTCAATTCTTATAATTCTTTTTGCTTATACAATTCCTTTATTTAGATTATTCAAACAACTAAACAATCAACTTATATACACTTTTATAATTCTGAAAAATTATTTCTTCATATACAAAATATACTCAAGGGAAAAATTATTTCATTTACCCAATTTAAAATCAATATTGTGCCGAATTGTTCTATTCAAGTGTTTAGAAACCCCTTCGATTCAGTTTCGAAGCTGCGCCGACGAAGGTTCATATACCACTCAACAAACCAATCATCACAATATAAAACAATTTTATATTTACTAACAAATACGCTCTCATAGCTATTATTACACTCAAACTCATTCTAGAGTACTGCTGACTCTATCTCTAATGAATTATACCCAACAGAACCATGGTTGTCGCTTAACCATATGCTCTGATACCAACTGTAAAGACCCGTAAATCCGTACTCCTTGAATAGACACTAATCTCCTTTCTTTAATTCAAGATGAACAAAAATACGAACCCTTAGGGGTTTTAAGAAAAATTTAAGAAAAGAAGAAGAGAGAAAAAGAAGAAAGAAGAAGAAAACAGATAATAGAGGGAAGAGAAAACATAAGATAGAAAATTTAGATAGGGAAAAGAAGATAGAAAATTTTAAAATAGAAGAAAAAAGAGAATAGAGGAAAAAGAAAAACAGAAGAAAACAGAACAACATCAGAATCTCACAATTCGCAGCGGAACAACATATAATAATAAATGAATAATCTTTAAACAAAGAACTATATCAGTTATTACATTTTATACATTTCATTATATCATCATATCATATCATCAGAGTATACAACATCAAACAAACAGCGGAAAAAGAAATACTATATAAACTAGTAATACGCCATGCCATCCATCTTGCCTCCAGCAATTCCTGAATATCCTGAATATCCTGATAAACCTAACTCTTAACTGCCCGTGTGGAAATTGGTGGGCACCCAGAGTTTAGGAAGGAAAACAATAAACTCCAAGTCAGTCATGTGACTGGTGTGAGAACTCAAAACAGTTTATTTATCTTTAAAATTAAAATAGAGGAATATTTTTATTTCAATTCGCAATGCTTTTTAAAAATGAGACTACCATAAGGCCTCCCGCACACACACACAATGCAAACGCAGAATCGGAGGAGATTTCTCCTTATGATAGCCAAAGATGCTTGATACGCATTAAAAATAACATTTGATATTATTACTAGTGCATAGTGTAGGAAAAATTCATTTCGAAAGTAGAATATAAATCTTAGCCAACATAGACATTTCGAACTATGCCTACTATAGCTACCATCCAAACAGCGGTGACCACCATAAGTGAATGGCAGGTTCTACAACTAATACCGTACAAGTTTCGTATTGGGAATTGGATTTCCAACAAATGGTCAGGCCAAGGAACTTCCCATTGCCACATGAGAATGCCTCTGGAAAGACATCCCCGAGAACCAAACCGGAACTCTGCCAACACAAGGCTGGGTTACCCCTAATTGGGTAACTACTGACACGAGCACGCCATTCCCCGATCGTAAACGACCTTTCTCACGGGATCCCGATAGCCAACAACCACAAAGTAATAAATTCGTAGTAACCACATAGGTTAAATATCTGGGCTCCATACCATGATACCACCTCTATCCAGAAGGAAATGTACATACCCTAAAGGGTGCTACCCCTCATAACCTTGCCGCATCTTTCCTGTTTTGACCATTTCCGGGATGTGAGGCTCGACGAAGTCACGTCCACAAAAACATACTTTATACAAAAGCCATGCTTTGGGTCAACAAATAATCAACACAATGATCACCAAGATAGACGATCAAATAAACGATCCTATCACAATAATCAACACAATGATCATTTCAGCATCACTCAGCATGTCACATTACCAAATTGGGAATATATCGCTGATAACTTCAACTATATAACCTCTGAGCTCGTACGTCTCAGAGAAGGGTGTTAAGCTAAAAGAATAAATTCTTCGCCACCAACAGAAATATATTTGAAAGAAATCGGCTTTATATCTCAACTTGTAACGTCAAACATACAATCCATACAAGTTTGTTCCGGGATCGAACAAAACCGAAGGCACTTACAAAGAAGTCCTTGCAATCCGGATATTCACAATCCTGATCGGATTCACCATCACATATGGAGAACTCAATACCGTAGCTACTCGGTGCAGAGTAAATCGACAGGTCATCCTATCGCTCTTGTAAATACCGGGTCTTCAACACCGATCTTTAATGCTATCATAACGACGTATCACATATTCGGAATGGGTTATACGACCCCATGGTCCTTTCCCGGTTAACCCGAATAGTGAGCGCTTATTTAGAAAAATAAGTGTAGCATTCACATTCAAACAAATCACATCAATTACCCATTCAAAAGGGAAATATTGATAGTCGATTATTTAACTATCACTGGACATGCACACATCACCAGATTCTAAATAATTTTCCAAATTATTTATTTTCCAAAAATATCTTTACAAGATATATTATTTCACACTTCAAAAATAAATCAATATTTATTTTTAAACCAATTCCACTTCCTTTTATAAATACCTTAGTGAATTTATAATCCAAAATATCTATGAATATTCGATTTCAATTATTCATTTCAATATTCCTTTTCAATTTATCTTCAAAAAGATAAATTCTAAATATCACTTCATATTGGAAAACAATTCCATACTTATTTAATAAGTAATTCACAAATTTTATTTATTTTCAACACTTAGAAAATATTCAATATACCTAAATCGAAATTTAGTATATATTTCATTCTATTAAGGAAATCATTCTCTTCAACATATTTATTTGGGCCAAAACGAATGTTGCGTAAAACATCGTTACGACAACCCAAAACCACTAGTATAGGGATTCAAAATTAAAATAGATATATAAATCCCAATACTATACAAAATATTTCCTTTCGGAAATCATTTACTATAACAACAGTGTTAAAGTCCATCATCTCCTTCTATTTCTCGAAAACGTCTATTTCAACAATAAATGTTGAAATCTATGGTTTCGAATCTCAACACATTTTAAAACATCGTTAGATCGTTCTAATTCTATTTGAAATATCACATTCAAAACAATTTCTTTAACATCTTATTCACTATTCAAAAACGTGAATATACTTCATTAACAATTTCATCCTTTTATTCATTTTATTTTAAAGTATTATTCACAGTCAAAAACGTGAATATAACTCCATAAATAAATCATAACAATTTACTTATCAAAATAAGTTGTTTGTGAATTTATAAAACAACGTTTATAAATTCCATTTCTATTTATTTATAAAAACTTCCTTTTTATAATTTCCATATTAACCTATTCCAGTTTATAACTAAATTATAAACTAAACGTTCATATTATAAGTTAATTACTTATAATAAATTTGTTTGCAAAAACCGTTACTTTGAACTTCATAATTATAAATCTTAAAATCTATAAGATTCGCTTATTCACCCAAATCTATTCCTTTAATAACTTTATAAATTTATAAATCTTACTATTTATAAATTTCATTCATAACTTTACCATTTATAATTCTATAAATTCCATTCATTTACAAAATTCATTTTCACTTCATTCAAACACTTATAAAAACTCGTTTTATAATATCAATATTTCAATTTATAAATATCCATTTATAAATCTCTTAATATAAATCAATTTATATTATTCTTTTAAAACGTCTTCAAATTCCTTTATTATTTCACCATTTTGATTCATAAAATAATTAAATTTTATAAATCCTATATTTAAACTTTTCACAATAAATTCTAAAATCCCAATTAAACTATTTTATAAAATCATTAGCATCATATTCTCAAAAATCAGTTTTTAACTATATTTTTCAAAAATCATAATTTTTATAACATTAAAAATTATAACGTTTATTTATTTAAGATGGATCAAATTCCAAACATATAGTATATTTTCAAAAATCACTTTATAAATCATTTTAAAATTCCAAAACTTGGTCCAATGATGCTACATACCAAATAGTCAATCACGACAACAACGACATCATATATCGATATGATAGTCAATCAAATATCAAAATATCTGAAATCAAATAAATACTGTTGAGGAATCCAGTTGGATCCCTCCAACCTGTTTTCCTGCATCCAAAAACATTAGCACAATGCCAATTTCGCTCCAGTACGAAATTATCGCGGTATATGTTCTTATTAAATATTATCCGCTTAATAACGGCGTAATAGGGTCTCATCCGCTAAACAAAAAATGCGGGAAATCAATAACTCCAATATATACATATGCCAATATATATATATTGCTACTATATATAATACCAATTTCACTGTTTATGAAATATTCGCGGTATATGTTTTTAATAAATAACATCCGCTTACTAACGGCGCATAATGTCTATTTTAACAATCAATAGATATCAATCAACATTCAAACATGCATTCAAATATTTTAAATCTAACTATTTAAAATAAAATCGAAACCGATTCGATTGAGTGAGAAGTTCTCACCTTGATTTTAAATTCCGTTTTAGCGATTTATTTCGAATAAAATTAAACGGACGTTTAATTTTACCCAAAATTCTCACTAACTCCAAACGACTCCAAACCAACTCCATCGCGTAGTGCTCGTCCATACGATCCCAACGCAAAAAATCTCGTCCGAAACGGACCTCGTATGACCAAGATACAACAGTTTAAAGTTTGTACAATTATAAATATAATTATTTACAACTAAATTAAAATTTTTATACCCAAACTAATATGGGCCGTGTGATCTCCATCACTTGCATCTGGACCGTGCGCATATGTTCTTCCTCATCTCCTTCTTCGTACGCGTGAACCCATGAAGCCGACCCTTTAGGGTTTCAAACGCAACCCACAACACTTGCCTTTACCTCGATCAACCACTTCCAGACGAACCGCCTACGCATGCTCCACCATAGCTCGAAGACCGGTCAAGCTCGGTGGTCCCAGGCACTCGAAAAACGTGCCCGACCGTTGGTGCTTTGAGGCCAATTTGCCGTCAATTCGTCACGCCAATGACGATCATAACCGTTGAATCTGTAGAGCTCGTGATGCTCTATCACTTCCATGTTGAAAGTTTCTGATGATCGTGAGTAGATTTGAAGAAATTTGGAAGGGAAGGTGGGAAGCTTTCGGCCGTTCATGGCATATGGGGGCGGCGGCCTGAATTAGGGTTTGATTTTATATTTTTTTTTTTTTTTTTTTGAAGGGGTGGGGTGTATTTATAGAGAAAAATCGAACACTATTCATCCGGAAATTCCGAACTCCGATTTACGTGCCGAAACTGACGTTCCTAGGGTTTATCCCGCGTTCCGGACACAATGGAACAGGTTTCGGAAGCTAGTTCGGACATCTGTGCGAGTTATGGCTGCAAACGTTCAATTTAAATTAAACCGATTTAAGTCGATTTCTAGGCGTTTTAATTTGTACAGGACAAACGGTAAATCCAATTGACTTGAAATTTGAAACCTTACAATAATATCACATTACGGATCCGATGAAACTGGTTTCGTCGAAATCCGAGACTTTTTGAAAAATGGCTATTTTAACTCGCTAAATTAAAATTAAAAATAAATCGATGCGTTTCGAGCTGCCACGATCAAACGATAGCTCCGATTGACATGAAATTTGAAATCCGGTAATAACTAACTATTACGGATCCAATGGAACTAGTTTCGTTCAATTCTGAGACTGTTCAAAAATTAACTATTTTCACTAGTCGATTTTAATATTAAAATATTCAATTTTCACAAATTAACTTTTAATTCGATTTAAAAAGTTCTAAAATATCATTCTAACTTCCATATGATAAAATAAAATTTTACAAATCATTTTCAATCATTTTTAACTATATTTTCAATTATTTCCATAATTTAACATATTAAATTATCGATTTAATAATCCAATTAAATTCAATAATTCAAATTAAAATTTATTTGACTTATAAATTCACTCATTAATATTTAAAATTAATTAAATATTCATATTTTAATTTTTAAAAATTCTGGGTCGTTACAGGTCCATTGATTGAGTTGGAAACAATCTCTCCACTAATCGGGTAGGATTGCATACAACTTGTCTACTTGAGACCACACTTAAGTAGGAGCCTTGTGAACAAGGTAGATTATTTTGATCAGTTACATTATTATACGAGCCACTATAAATCTTGTAAACAATAAGGATTTGCCTTTAATTGCTTACTGTTATTACCATATTCACTTATTAGAGATCAAATTCCAAATTCTTCTTTTAACAATTCTACTATATTTGTAATATTGAGTTGACTAAAATCGTGGCTCTTATTTCTTGTTATAAGTCTATTACAGAATCCTAGGCAAGAACTATACTTCATGTACATATTTGGTAGGAGAATGAGGGTATCACAAAGAAAAAGTTCTTGCATTTGTAACATACTATAGGGACACTATTACTTAATAAGGAGGCATCGATCTTTGTTAAAAATCTTGTTTACTATTTGCGCCCCTTTTGGGTGAGAAAACATGATTAGATTACATACTCGGTCTCAAAGAGGTAGCAAAATATGAAGTTTTATGGTTTTTTTACATTAATTATACTTAAATAGTTTAAGGATAATAAAAGAGAAAAATAAAGTATTTAAGATCACAAATGTCAGTAGTAAGGAAATAAAAAATACACAGGGATTTTGTAGTGGTTCGACCCGAATTTGTTGTCCACATCCACTTCTTCTATTATTGTTGATTTCTTTCCATCTACATTTGTTTATAATTGATTACAAAGAGATTACAATGCTTTTATTAAGAAAATACAGAAAATTTAAGAAGAATGATGGAGTCAGTGTAACATTCCATAAAATAAACAGTAATTAATAAATAATTAATAAGGCTCAAAACGAAAATTTGACAAAACATTAGAATTTGGCTACGAAACATGCTGCGTTGCGTTTGTGGCAATCTTATGAGCAAATTTCGTATTTGGAATTTTGCGATTGGAGCTCAAACGAAGAAGTTATTAGCGTTTGAAGTTTTCGGAGCATAAATAATTTAAAACGAGAAAAATAAATAAATAATATTAATAGTGTGGACCCTATCGGTCGACACTCTTACTTGGACCGATCGACTACTATCGATCGACTGGTGGTAAAGATGGCGGCTAGATTGAACCTTGGCCGAATGGCGTAGATTTTATTATTTTAAATCTAACGAATCTGATTGACTCGAGCAATTATAAATATAGGCCCAACCCTTCACTTCTCTTCTCATATTTTCTGATGAAAACAAAGAAACTCTGATATTTCCTTTCCTCGCTATTTCTATTAATTATGAAATATTATATATTATGTACACATAATCGGAGAAGTGTAGAAAATAAAAGAAAGGAAGAGAAGGAGATACTGCAAAAAAAGTAAATCTTATAACTATAAATTTAAACTTCCCCTTTAACCAAAAATCTTATCAGATCTGTAATTCTAATAGTATGCCTGATGGATCGGCAGCAAAGACTCGGGTTATGCCCTAACAGATTTCGCTTCCTACTAGTGTAGAATCTATATGGGATACGCATAAACCTCAAAGTTTGATTAATCAGTTGTTTGTTTATCGGCTAGTTAACCCTTAGATGAGTCTTTGGGATGCGTTAGTAATACGACAAATAAACTGTAAAGCCGTATCAAGGGGTCAACGGTCACTAAAGCTAGAACCCTCCGAAAAATGATTATATTATGGAGGGCCAGCTTGAGGGTTGAGATATTAAATGGTCGTTGGATTTTCCTCGTCCCTATTTAAGAAGTATTAAATAGCTGGGGTTTTCTTTTGCGTAGTACATCATTTATATATATATATATATATAGCTATAATTGTACCTTAGAGAAGGTTGGACATATCAAACGCGCATGTAGGATTGAATGGATTAGTCATAAATAGTAGACATAACACTTAAATGTAAATCAATCGGCGTAAACTAATGATATGGGCATTGCGTTCGTGGAAATTTTACGAGCAACTTCAATATTAGGAATTTTCCAATTGGAGCTTAAACGAAAAGTTATTAGCGTTTGAAGTTTTCGAAGCGGAAATAATTTAAAACAAGAAAAGGAAATAAATAATATTAATAGTGGGACCTCATCTGTCGACTCTTACATAGACCGGTCGACTACTAGCGATCGACTAGTGGTAAAGGTGGCAGCTAGATTGAACCTTGGCCGAATGACCCAGATTTAATTATTATTGATCTAATGAATATGATTGGTACGAGCACTTATAAATATAGGCCCATCCCATCACTTCTCTTCTTATATTTTCTATTGAAAACAACGAAACTTTGCCATTTCCCTTCCCCACTATTTCTATTAACCATAAAATATTATATATTATGTATATATAATCGGAGAAGGGTGGAAAATAAAAGAAAGGAAGAGAAGAAGCAAATAGATAATGCAGAAAAAGTTAAATCTTATAATTATAAATTTAAATTTCCCATTTTCCCAAAAATCTTATCAGATCTTTAATTCAAATAGTATGCCCTGACGGATCGGCAACAAAGACTCGGGTTATGCCCTAACGGATTTCACTTCCTACTAGTGTAGGATCTATATAGGATACACATTGAACTCAAAGTTAGTTAATTGTTTGTTTAATGAATGTGGGCAATTTAACCCCTAGATGAGTCTTTTTGATGCATTAGGAATAGGATAAATAAAATGTAAAGCCATAACATGGGGTCAACAGTCTCTATAGCTAGAGCCGATTGAAAAACGATTACATTATGGAGGGCCAGCTTAAGGGTTGAGATATTAAATGGCCGTTAGGTTTTTCTCCTCCCTATTTAAGACGTATTAAGTAGTCGGGGTTTTCCTTTGTGTAGTACATCATTTAGATATATATATATAGTTATAGTTATAGTTATAGTTATAGTTATAGTTATAGTTATAGTTATAGTTATAGTTATAGTTGTACCTCGGAGAAGGTTGGACATATTATATGCGCACATAGGATTGAATGGACTAGTAGTAAATAGTAGACACAACACTTAAACCTAAATCAATTGGCATAAATTAATGTTACAGGTAAGGTGTATAATTTTCCAATCACTCGAATGTTGTTCCGACCCTTCCACATTACAATCCACGAGATAGATTTAGAAGGATATGCTACAAGTGCTAGATGGGCACTGCAGATGGTGGAGTCTTCTTTTTCATGCTCGGCACTGACAAGGCGACTAGATATCCAAGGAATAGTATTGATTCCAAGGTTGTAGCCTTAATCGGTATATATGTTCTATTATATTATTATATTTCACTGTTAGCTTATATTGATCGCTCTCCAATATGCTTGTGTTCATTACATGTTACCAAAATCAATGATTTGTGCCCTAATGGACTTGGGTTTTGATTTAATCGAAATTCAAGGCAATCAAGGTGAAAGTTGTTGTGGTCAGGGTTAAAAATATGCCAGAAATGTCAAAGGGTGGAATCTTCAGGTCTCTATTGAAGTCCCTTTTGGAGATGATGTTTGGTATTTATAGGCTCCATTAGCCCATAATATCTTAATAGAAGTTGGATCTATAGGATGACCAACCTTGGAGAAATGTCTAGAGCATAGGTCTATTTTGATCAGATATTGCTCAATCACGGGATGAAATCGAGCTTTATCGGCTTAGGCTTGTGCAACTTGATACCATAAATAGAGCATTATGGTTGAATAGGGATTAGGCTCGAGTGACATATTTATTGGATTTCCAGAACTTCAGGTAGAGTATGTGGATCCAAGGAGTAGACTTTGGGTAGAGCTCTAGTAATTCGGGTCGAGCTCGAGCGCCATTTGCATTAGATCAAGCTTCTTAGTTCTACGGGTCAAGCAATGTGTTTCTCCAAGGATGGCTTTAGGTCGAGCAACAAGTTTCCCAGTTCTAAGTCAGGTGTTGTGAAGCATCTACTTCTAAGCAATTTCTTCATCATTTCTAAGTGTTTTGTTAAACTAATTGCTTAGAGTGACATCTTATCAGTAATTAAAATAGTTAATTTGATAATTGAATTAATTAAATAACATGAGTAAAATAGAAATTCTCGCAAATTCAATAATTAATGCCAAAAAATATTATCATTTTCTTGAGGAGAATTTTCTAGTGAAAAAGAAATTTAGACTTGTGATGTTTAGAATTACGAAGAGAGAATTATGATCGAAATAAGAATTTAGTAAAACATGACATATTTTCAGCAGTTAACCAATTTCATTCTGTCATATTTGATTAATTTTGGCCAACCCCTAACAACTATAGGAATTCTTTTCAAATCACCAATTACATCTCAAAACTCGTCATCTTTGTTAGCCTAACTTCTCCACAATTAAATCCACCTCTAAGCAAAGATAAATTATTTAAAATCAATACAAAGTTATATTGATTCAAATCAAGTCAACTGCAACATATCCATACCAGAAAATCATGCTCATTTCAGGAAGATCGAATCTAGATTAGGTTTCGACTTGTTTGAGTAGTCTTATTACTTGCTAGGTGGGTCTAGGTGAGTGATAAATTATTCCAAATGGTATTACAATCTATTTGTGTATACGCATATTTATATGAATTTTCCATACGGATATTGCAAGATTTACATCATAAATGGATTATATGTTAATTATACGATTAGGCCGTGATTAGATATCACAAAAAAGAACCTAAATATATGACTTGATCCAACAATCCTGTAGTGTAGTGCAAATAGGAATGTTAGGGCTTAGGGAATGTGTTGGAACTGGACCTGTCGGAAGTGGGTGAAATGGATATAGTTTGAATTTTTTTCTGTTTTAGATCTATTTGCTCTATGAAGTGTAAAAAATTGTAATATCCAAAATTTTGAAATAAAATCATATTTATTTTACTTGGTTAAAGGAAGTTTAAATTTTAATTTTAGTTTGTATGTATTATAATAAATGTATCAAATACATTCATATATGTGTAGTGTGAGTGCAACATATAAGTAGACTAAATTTGTGCTAAACATGTAAAATTTTAGAGAATGAAACATTTTCTTTATTTCTCTTGACATATATATAATTAAATAAGGGAAAATGAGGCTATAAATGTAGAGAGAGAAAATTTTAAATTCCCTCTCTATGCCTATTTAGGTTAATTGACATATTAAATGATATTTACACCAACATATATACTTTCTTTTATTGTACAAGTTTTTAACTAATCAAATACATATATGTAGATCTATAATAATTGTATACATACATACATATATGGTATCATATATATACATACATATATATATATATATATATATATATATATACGTATATACATACATACATACATATATATATACATACATTAATGGCCTATTTAAGACTGAGAAAGCTCTTTTCTCAACATTAACAAAATTCATAATTTCTCTTTAATGTTTGAGATTTATCATTAGACATTCTAATGTGTCGTGTCTATTTAGGTTCGGTTAATTTCATTTCATTCCTTTAATTGATTTCATCTTTGGATCGTATATGAATCCACTTTACTACCAATAATTTCAAGAAGAAATTCCTTCGTCGTGAAGTTGGTATTTCTTAAAACGATAATTGCTTCTCAGTCTAATCGAATAGGTATTCATAAAATTTTTATGAATTGCATTACTCAATACTGACTTGGTTTTAGTTTATGGTAATTATGTTCAAAATATAAATTAATCATCCAACGATGATCAGTCTAAAACTCTTTTGGGGCGATTCATATAAGAACCCACACATACAATTATTACTGTATTCTTTTGACTCGCACAACCTATAACAACCTAATTTTTAAGTAATAATTAATTAATCTTAGCAATAGTAATTATTTAATTAAATAGGGATTTACCGATTTATTTGACTTGAAATTGGATTCAAGGAGTTCAGTTCATCGTTTCAAGGTGTGAGTTAAGCTTTTGGTGAAAGGTACATCTCTTATTTATTAACATATATAAATTCTTATTTAATTATTAAATAATATGCTAGTTAGTTAGAAATTATCATGAATCTATATATGTTGGTGTTATCTTCATTCGATGATAATGTATATATGCATGTAGTAAAAATAAATTTATATATATATATATATATATATATATATATATATAGCTCATGGCTATAGTTTAAAAAAAGATCTGTTTTTCTCGTTAAAAAGAGTATTATAAAATGATTATTTAATAAACTAGTTTTTAAATTTGAACACAATAACATAAGCATATGCATATCATTTTATTAATTTATAAATAAAATTTAAAGTTCTTGAAATTAAAAAACTTTATTTTAAAATCGAATATTATATATATATATAATTTTAATTTAAATATCGTATGTTTTTAAATATTTATAGTATTGGTATAAAATCATAAAATACATATGCGAAAATTATTTTATAGTATGTATACTTGTTTAAATTGTTTTTGAATTTTTTTTATTTATTGCTGATTTCCATATGGAAATCAATAATAGAAAAACATTTTCTTTACCAAAATAATTTTGAACCCAAAAAAGGAATTTTTTCTATGGCTATGTACACTAAAGTATGTATTTATTTTATTTAACAAATAATTTACATTAGACAATTTATATGTTTGAATTATGTGTATGTGTATATAGAGAGTTTTATAGATAATATTTTAACATATATATATATATATATATATATAATTGTTTTTGAAATGTATATAAACGTTATACATATATTTATTCAATTTTTAATATATTAAATTTGAATTTTGTAGTTACTAGATTTTATTAAGTCTATATAGATCTGAATATAAAATTACATTTTAAATTTGAGTTTAATCTTATAACTGTTTGTATTATCATTTACAATTATTTTATATTATAATAAAGTATATATATTTATGTATAAATAAATAAATAATATAATCACTTACATTATATGTATATACATATGTCTTATTTTACAATGTATATATTATCATGTACGCACACAAATACACACACACACACTAGACAACACACATGTACATAAAAAGGCTAACATGTCCGCTGTGGTGTAAATCTCAATGCTTACACATAGGCATGTTAAATCATACACACTGTATTATGTTGCACGTGCACGTACACACATATGTATGTCTAATACCCATATATACTTT
Source organism: Allium cepa (assembly GCA_030765085.1). Classification (NCBI taxonomy): domain Eukaryota; kingdom Viridiplantae; phylum Streptophyta; class Magnoliopsida; order Asparagales; family Amaryllidaceae; genus Allium; species Allium cepa. The sequence continues at coordinate 81,270,574 of CM060946.1, forward strand.
AGAAGACAAACTATATAATAGAGAAACATCATTATTGATTTTATTTAAAACAAATTTTAAAAATGTTCTAAGTAAATTTAGACTGCATAGGTCCAACATGATCCAAATGGAAATTTTTTGTTGTTGAAATTTATCGGTTTTCCCCGCTGCGGGCTTGGCTAGTTCCAAAAGCAATTGGTTTTGTTCGTAAAACCTTATAATTTTTCCCATTTATTTTTTTGTGAACTTTAGGACCCGATAACTCTCACCCATATGACAATTGTTAGAGCGATGGATTTTTAAGTTTCGAAACACATTGTTACCATTATGATAGCTATTTTTGCAATTCGATAGCAGTTAGGAGTGAAATAGAGACATATATTTACTATAGAATTTATGTATGATAGATTTTTATTTTTAGTATTACTATAGTTACTCATCTTTATTTAAGGGTATTCGTGGGTTGAATTGGATGCAATAAGGACTCTTTAATAGTACATTGATGATTATAAATTTCAAATCAAACATCTATTTCTCTTTACGGATAAATGATTGTAGGAACATGTGCTTTTTGATCTTTTGGTGGTAAGAGTAAAAATACTGCACACATAAGATCCAAATATTATGGAGTGCAGGTTCCATACACTTCAGTATATGAATATACCCAAGTTAGACATAGTAGTTGTATAATTCAGTATGCTAAGTTTATAGTTGAGTATAACATTATTGTGAAAACATTTTGGTTTCAAGGGTAGAGTAAGTTGACCTTGTTGTCTCTTATCCCATTATATGCATATATTGGTTACATGAGAAAAGTAGCGAATGAATGGTTCATTAATATTGCATTTTTGATAGTTTTAGTGTATTGTTTAAAATATAATTAGTCCTTTTGTTACGTGTAATCAAATTTTTGGGTAGGCACATTAGTATCGACCAAAAAACCTTACCGAGTCCATCATTTGGATTTTGAGCAAAAGATTTAGGTAACCTACTAATATTAATTATATTTTCTAACCATAACTAATAATATAGCCATGTTAACTACATTTTTAAAATGACGAAGAGTTTTTTCATGTCATGAACACTATTATGCAAAAAATATAATATTCTTCAAATATACATACACACAAACACATATCGATAGTGTTGAACATATTCTTTTATCACCTTTCACTATGCATTCAAAATTAATTATTCATATAAATATAGTCTAAAATTTGTGAGCTCGAATTATCTACATATTTATAACACTAGTCAAATTAAGTTATTTGTTGATTGAAACAAAAATTACACTTAACTCATCTTTCAAAAATATATGAAAAATATTAAGATCATGCTTTAGGAAAAGTAAAATATCATTTTTTTGATGATCGAATTTAAAGATGAGAGAACTTAAATGCTGAGATTATTATCCACGCGAGATGGCCCAAAATTATGGGAGGTCTTAATTGTTATCTCACAATTTGCATGAATATCTGAACAAGAATATTATAGTAAAACAGTTGTGAAGCAAAAAAAAAATCACTCATTGAATAAATAAAATAAACAATAGACCTTTGTAGAAAATCAAATCTTTATGTACGTTTTCTTTTTCCATGAAAAACAAAAAATTCATAAAATTAAATTAATTACCATAAATTGTTCATTTATTCAAAAGTTCAAATTTTTCAAAAGGTCTTTACAAAAGTTTTGAATTCTTATAATATTTTAAGAAGATGCAAAAAATGCATAAAAACTCGTCGAATAACTTGAAAATTATTCATTAAACTAGATTTTATTAAAGGAAAAAAAACAAATGTAAAAAGAAGTAAAGCTTGTAAAAAATATCTGGTATTACCAAAAGTACCTATCTTTCAAGAAAATGACCATGTTCTTTTTGCGTATGATGAATTACATCATTCTGCAATAGTGAAATTAACTGAAAATTACTACCAGGTAATCTTTCCTCTATTTTCCAATGATTCTTGATCCAAGACCAACCACGGGTACGACGAACAATTGGTTGAGGCGACCATAATTTAAGAGTAACCTTAGTCCTATGTACAAATGTAGAAATTATAATAGTTTAACGGATAGAGTGATGATTTAGTGATTGTAGTTTAGCATTATAATTAAAAGTTTATTAGTTGAAATATATTATTTATATCATTGCTTGATATTTTTGTTTATCACTCGTTTATTTTGTTCAAAGTTTCGAACTGTTGAAAACAAACTCGATTTTGTATTTGGTTAATTTAGGTTTTTGATTTAGAAAATATATAGGATATTTGTTTGGATATTTATATAATATATTTGAAAATATACATGAGGAATTTTAGGAAAGATTTATAGAGATATGTTCTAGAGAATAGTTTTGAACCATTAAATCAAATGAATCTCCACTATCTATTTCAGATGTGAATTAGTATAAATAGAGGTGGGTTCGCATGAAATTTGCAATAAAGTTTTATTTCCTGCTTACGAAAAAAATTATTTTTCCCTCCAATCTCTTATCCATCTTCTTCTAAAATCAAATCTATTTTTTCTAATAATGAAAACTCTTATAAAAGCCAAGTTGATATAAAGGAAGAATGACAAGTTAACTTTAGCAATAAAAGTTTGCAATAAAGTTATATTTCCTCCTTACACTATAAGAAAACTCGATATCGGTACCATTTATCAGTAGCGTTTAAAAGAAATATGCAACTATTGGCCCTTTAGGAAAATGAAATATGAATAAAGCAACGCTACCTAAGTCTTTCGCACTAGTGATTCATTACATTTTCATGAAATTTTTCTTTGTCCGCTCTTGTTTCCTCCGCTTAAGAGACTTCTCCTACAGTACGAAATTAACATGATTTACTTTTCAATCGGACTAGAAGTGCCAAAATAATTCTACAATTCAAATTCCTTTTCAATCCTCGTCAAATTTAAGATGGGCTTCAAATTTGTCTCAAATCTACAATTTCTTCCACAAATCAAATTCTAGGTTCTTCGCAAATACTAGGTCTTATAACATAACACCTCCTTAATGAGCTTTCTGATAGATTACTAGCAACATCCAGCTCCTGTTTATTTTTCAGAATCTAGATTTAAAAGCGAAAGTAAATCGAATTAGTCTCCAGCTATCAACCTCAACGGTCTTGTGTTGTTGATGTCTACACACCTGCAGCAGGTTACTTTGTTACATTATTTTGTAACTTAAACTTTTGTTTCATTTTTCATTTGATTGTGTAATTATTAACTCTATTAGAACTTATTTTTATTTGTTATTTATCATCTTAAATTTATTCTATCTATTTTAGGCTCTTTTATGTTTTCATTTTTTTAATAATCATATAATTGGAATGTAGTTACGTCGGTTCAGTGTTTCACATGTCCCATGTATTCAATTATTTTTATTTTGAATTGAACCAGTTTTTGATTCCTTACATTTACCAATATAGTAAACTTGATTACCTTGCTACAACTTAACTGTAAGGTGTTTGATTTTTTTTCCCCTTAAGTGGCTTTGGTATTTTTGTGAAAATTGAAGGACCAAATTGTTAGCTACATGGTTTGCCATATATTTAGGTTTTGTATATGTATCTTTGTTGCTAAAAATATTTTGTAATTAGGAAATAAATTATTCAGAGTTTCTATTTACCTCTAACTAAAGGATTTTCCGAATAAATAATTGTAGTTAAATTCTTGTATTTTGGCAACCCATTATTTTTTGTAGTGGTTAAGTTGTGAAATTTAATATGACATTGATTAGCGTGTGTAATGTTATCATCTAGATATATTATGGATAAATATTAATGTACTTTGTATAATAGCATGTCTTCTTATGGGGACATTGTGGCTTCCATATGGGCTGTAGATGCCATAGTTTATAATACTGTTCGAATGATGTTTATTCTTTAATGTAATATATATTTGCATTTGAATGGTAACAACAATTTAAGTTATGCAAAAGTTGAGCATTGTTATTTCAGAGGAAGCTTCTTTACTTTTTAATTGCTAAAAGAAAGTGACTGGAATTCAAATGCATTGTTCCACTTGAATCCAAAATGGATAAACAAGAAAAATTATGTTGTAAAATACAAGTTGTAAAAATTCAAGATGCATAAGGAGAAACTTATGTGCTTGATACCAATTATTAAACCAGTAATTAATAAGTAATTCGAGATACTTAGAAAATAAATATGCTTCAGGACACTTACCAATATACGGACTCAGTTGAAAGAAATGTCTTAAACACGTATTTAACTAATACATTCATATGCTGAATTTCATGATATTCCATTTAGATTTTAAACAGTCCTTACACATTCACACTTACCAATACACAGGCTCAGCCAAAGCATGTAAATCACCCAGGCTCAACCTGCAAGGATTAATATTTAACATGGACCCAGGCTCACTTGCCCAATTTTAACTTAATATCATAACTTCAAAATTTTACAACATTATGGATCAGATACTGTATCAGTGTTTCTGGTAGTTAGGCTAAGATATGCTCAACCTATAAAGCTACTAATATTGTAAATGTACAATTATTTCCCCTACTTCTAAAAATTAAGCATTTGCACCATGTAATGTAATTAACGATAATTCTGATAGATTGCAGTGATTTTAATTTGGATATTTACTTTTGCACCCAAATCAATGTTATACATTTTGATTTTAGTATGGTGCATATTAAATAAACTAAAGATATCCTATGTTGCTAAAACTATATGATCCTACATAAAAATTGTAATACTATTTTGATAATTTTTGCCCTCCTATGTTGACAGGTGACCTAATTTGTTGCAACTTACAATCATGAGTTTTGTTTCAATGATAGGGAGTTTGTTACCCTCTTCATATACTGATTCAGGTGAGTCTCTTTACTGCTGATCTTTAACTAAGCTTGTAAATCAAAGATGGATTTTAACTATATTTAAATTCAAGATCCTTCGACGGTTTGTTTTTTTAATCATGGGATGGTTCAGTCCTAATTCTTAATAATTTTAGCATTCCACATATTCATAATAATCATGGGATGGTACATTATTAAGCAAGCTACTACACAGTGTAACCATGTATGTTTAATTAAAACCATGAATTGGCAATCAATTAATGCTGAGTACGTTTTATTCGTTGAGTCACCTTGCTAATTTCAAATATGGATAACATACATTCACCAATTTTGTAATAAGTTATATTATGTTTTACATGATTTTAATATTATAATATTTTAGAACTATATATTTCTAAACAAGTCCTGTTGTGAAGCACAAACCAATCAGTGGCTCAAACTTAATAGGAGTGAAGTACGAATTTATTAAATTTGATATAATATTTGCATTCGCGTTAATGAAGTGCTTTCTTTATGTTAATTAGCTAACAAGTTTTATAAGCATTTTATACATCCATAACTAGTTAGTTGGATCCATCGAACAATATTTTTTCACTCAAAATGTGAATGTGATTTGATACAAGTTACGCTCCATGTTCACTTGATGAAATATTTCAAAAGATTAGATAGGACCACTTGTATTAATTATTTATATCCTAGATTAAGTCAAAGTCCAGATATGTTTGAATTTTAGGATATAATATTTTCTACTTAAAGTGCAACATGTAAATCAACCCCTATATTTATGATTATTCGAAGTTCATCTTAGATATGGTAGTTCGATGTGGATCCTCATTTATATTGCCTTTAATTACTGTAATATGGCAATCAATTTTCGACTAAAAATCTATTTTTTATATGTTTAAAGAAAAAATAGGATAAGAGAATATTATTGTAGAGGAGAGATAAAGGAATGCATTAGAGGATATATCTTCTTCTCATTCACAAAAAGGAACATAGTGGTATGCTTTTTCTTCTTTCATTTTTACCTTTTCTTGCACTTCAATTTATCATAACATATAATACGATTTAAATGAATTGTTGTCTAGCAATAGTACTGATTAATTTGTGTTTCCTGAAAGCGTAATTAGCATGGAAATATATTGTTGATCTCTTCTGGGTTTTGTTTCCTTTATTTTAGAAAAGGACCGAGCTAATGCCTTTTATATAGCACATTCATAATCATTTTTTTAAGGTGGAGCACATGACATTGAAACTTCAGCAAATATTATTATTAGGGTGAAATGTTAAATTTTGTGACACAATGAGTTGAACGAAAAACCATATGAGTAGATAGAAGTGTTAAACCACCAAATTAGTTAAACTTGAAAATTGGACAAAAAAGCAAGTGAATCTCTATAAGAACTATCAGGAGTTCAATCATCATGTCGATGTTTATAGCAAACTTTTGACACAATGAATTCCTATCTCAAAAAAGATGGGAGAACATTCAACACAGTGAACTCCTGTCTCGAAAGGCAGAGGAGAACAGTCAATAGCTTTGCCAAGTTGAAGCTATTCATAGGCTGCGTAAATGCATAAGCTTGAAAAAGTTGATAGGAATTTAACTATGATCTTCTGGTGATGATTTACACATTTTTTGTTTCTATAAAATGATTCGAAACTGCTGGAACCTGAAGCCACTGAAGCAGTTGAAAATTTGCTGCTACATATGTGAATAGACATTTATCAGCATTATTCACCTGGACATATCAGATTCAACATTGGTACAAGTACATGGACAAGCCCTCTTCATTTCATCAATACCCCGGACAATGCATGCTCATTTCACTAAATAAAATTTATTAATTTTTTCCTTTTTTCCATTTTATCATGCAGAAGAAAGTTTTTGTTTACCTTATTTTGTATTATTAGTGTCTCTTATTATTTGCATTCTATTTATTTATCAGGAGAATGTCATAATCCAAAAGGACTGGAGGACATGTGCGTTGCTAGGGCAGTCTGTAATTTTACTACCCAACTAATGCACTACCTAGAAGGAAGTTCTGATCGAAATGTAAGTTGAACTATGTCAAGGAAAACTTAAAATTACCGCACTTTTTCCTAATTCTGTATGTGTCAGTGTTTTATCCCTTTTAAAGCACTTAAAATGATTTCTATTAGCTGAATCTAGTAGATGTTTCTGTTGAAATAATTCAAGTTATCAATATTGCACAAATTATCATGTTCTTTTGCATGTGCTCTAAAAAGAAGCAAGGAGTTTAGATCAACCATAATTATTCCAACAATTTCTATTAAAAAGCATGATTCAGCAGTTGAGCACATTACTGAATTAAGATCACCGTTCTCATTTACCCCATAAGCATGTGCCCTCTGTTAAAAGCAACCATCCACCTTTTTAATTTTGGTTAATCACTTAACTAAATAAAATAATCTAAACGAAGGTTGTGATGTATAGGATGCCTTCTCCAATTTGGAAGTATAATGTAAATCGAAAAGTTTATTGTTACTTATAAAATAAAGTAAAATTTCATAAAAAATAATAACATATTTTCTGAAAAGATTATATTATTTGGAGTAAATGACAATATAATGGATTGCAGTGTTTATAGAAGAATATACTATTGTTGTTGTTGTTGTTTGGATAATTAAATGAAAGATGCTTTCGAAATAATAATAGTAGTAAAAGTATGTTTTTAAAATTATTTTGGACTAAATTATTACTATTTTATGACAAATAAAAATAAAATGATTTCTGAAGTATGATATAGGATATTATTATTTTTGAGATAAATGGTAATAAATTTGTTTTGAAAATACTGAAGCGGAATTAATATATATTTTTATTTTAATGTAGAATAATATTACTATTTTTTGAAAAGAAAATTAATGTTAGTTACTATTTTTGATCAAGATATGATGTTTTAAGGTATTAGAAGAGATAGAAGTATAATAAAGGAATTTGGAAGTATATTATCATTTTTATACTATTATTATCGTTTAAGATGAAATAAATAAGGGTGCTTTTATAATAAACAATAATAAAATAATTTTATAACTAAAAGAGTAATGATTGTAAAATATATGATTAATTATTGATTGTAATTATCACATATATTTGTTATACGATGAGGAAATCACGTTTTGGTGAGTGTGCGATACTTTACCATTATTACTACCAGATGATGCATGGCTAATTATCATTTTTGATTGATTAGATAATTGATGTTTGTGTTACTAATTTTGATGGCTTAGTACACATTTGATAATTCGATATTTGTCTTACTAATGTTGATTAGTTAGTACACATTAGTGAGACTTGCATTGATGATGTATTACTAATAGTTGATCATTAGTATATATGTGAGTATATTTGTTGTGATTAGTTTATTTGATGTTTGAGGTTGATATTAGATGTTGTCAAATGTATGTGATGTTTAATGACTGAGTGTGCTATTATTGGTTTTAACTCATATTTATGATGATTGACAGTAATGACTTAGTATGAGTATATTTCATGTTTGCATTTGTTGCATTAGTTGCTTGGATGCTATGGTTGTTATGTGCTAACAGGTATTTGGATACACGAGAAGAGCAGAAAATAGAACTACATGGTCTTGATCTCCAAAAGGGTATGTAGGCAGTTTCTTTTTGCAATAGTCATCATATCCCTTAGGTTCGGCTGTGATGTATGGAAATTGCAGAGTCCAAACATAGTTGAATATATTTTTTCCTTTCATGCATTAGTAAAGTTGCAAGTGGGAGCAAATGACGGAGCAAAAGTCCGAATATAGGTCATATCCTTAGGTTGTTGACTTGGTATATTTCTCTTGCATCACAATTATATTTCTATTATTAATGATGATCAATGTATTGAAATGTGGACATTATTCCTGTAATAATTAATTGTTGAGATAACGTATACGCATTGACGTTAATTACACTATGTGGTTTTTGTCTTTTCATTTTTTGTTTATTTACTTTATATTTTATATTGCAAAACCCATGCTTCATGATTTTAATGTTTGAGATCAGTGTGCGAGCGTAGTTTGACAGCCTTTATCATTGATTTTAAATGGTAGAAATAGTAGGACATCACAGTTTGGTCTAGGATCAAAAACTCTATTAATATCTATATCTAGCTGCGTAGACAATATTAAAGTCCTTAGCTCAATCCAATAACATCTATCGATTAAACGGTTTACTCATGCCAATGATTTTGATTTTAATTTGACTATGATGGTACTAACCTCTACAATGATGAAGACAAATCCTCACTTGAGTGGCTTTTCACTTCAAGTAGTTCGATGTGTAACATATGTTCATAACATGGTTGTGTGCTTGACCAACCTATGCTTGACCATAGTCGAAAAACAATCTAGCTACTTAAGATCAATGGTACCCATATGCGTGACCATAATCGAAATATAGTCTAGCTACTTAACATCGACAGTACCCTCAAGTCTGAAGACTGTTACATGTCATTACCATGAGATCTTCTATTTTAACTTAGTTATAATAACATACAGAAAGCTCTCATTTAGTTATTCTATGATTGTTCCAAACAAGCACAAGTACGTAACCCTTTTGTGCCTCTGATAGTCATAACAAATCACCATTTCTCAAAGGAAGAGCTTTATGTACACAGTTCATTATATTGTCCAAATGGAACGGTAAATGTCATTTTATATCGATCGTTTTCGACGATCTACATTTTCCAAAATGCAAATTTCATATCAATTTTTGACATTATTTCTGCTTAATATAGCCTTCCCAAAAGATCTTTCTTATTTGGGATTGGATATCTAATCCATGTTAAAGTCTTATTTAAATGTTTATAATTAATTACTAGTCTTGGAACTCCTCTTTTTAACTCTGCAACATTTTAACATAAAATGCTGAGCAGCTGCATAGACTTTTAGAAGGTCTAATAAGACCTTTTTGTAATAACTCATTTATTCCTTTTGCATATTTCCAGATACCCTGGACTCATAGCAATTGGTCTAGTGGTTGGAATATTACTTTTATTAAAGTCCGATTTGTAAGGTAAATCAACTACATGTTTATTCCTTTGCCAAAAGGTGTTAGGAGTATCAGCACAGATTAATTTTTTTATGTGATTTTGTAAATCATTTATTTTTTGGCAGTTGAGGTGAAGATAATTTTTCTTCTATCTTTTTATATTTTATCTTCTATGATAAAGAATTAAAAATATCCTTTTGTTTTATTTTCTTTTGAATAGCGTCAATTTTATGACATTCTGGTTGTCTGATAAATTGGATATCACTTGTTGATTATTAATCAAACTAGTAATTCCTTCTTTTGGTATTTTGGTTATTGTTATAAGAAAAGGATTGTCTAATATTACATCAAGTGATAAAAAAAATTACCATTATGAATGGCATCTTAGGCAAATGCCTTTATTACAGATGGTTGTATTCCGCAATTTATATTTTACTAATAATTTTCTACCGTCTACAGCATTAAGGATTTCGATTGTTTTAGAAAAATATCTTAATGGTACCATACCTTCATTGATGCAAATCTATCATTGTGATAGCAGTAAAATAATAATGTTTACGCCCAATAATAGAAATTCTCATGTGTTATTTATGTGTAATACACGATCTAACATGTTTATAAATGTTAAAGAATTTAATTTTTCTTTTTCTAAAATACTATTATTTTCATTTTTAATGTCATTGTTTTTAAATTTGCTTCTAGTAACAGAGTTCTTGGTTTTAATTCTTGCATTTCATGTATAAGTATCTTAAATTCATGTTCTAATTCTGATATTGAAGCTTTTCAACTACTAGTATTTACATTTGAGTTTCTTACTCTATTTAAAATATCCTTTAAATTGTAATTTTCTAGTTCTTTTAATTTAATCATTTTTCGTCATTTTTATTTTTATAAGATTCTAAGTATCTTTTTATCATAACTTTATTTTCTTTTGTACTAGAAATTTAATCTGTAATGTTTAGTATGAAATTTTCTTCTTTAGTTAAAACAAATCATTAATTAACTTTACATGAAGCTTTATAATAATCAAAGTTTCCTTCATAGTCCTTATCTGAGTAGTCACTCAGTTCCTCTTTCTTTAGTTTCCGAATCAATTTCTGATTCTGTTTCTATTTCTGTTACTATAGATAATTTTAAATTTTCCTTTTCTGAAATTGAACTTCCTAAAAATAATTTTTTAAGAGAGCTTTTTAATTCTTTATCGACATGAAGACTATTTTTTCATTTTATATCTATTTACATAATGTCCTAGTGTTTAACATTTCCAACAAATTGGAATTTTTCATTGATCTTTTTTACTTTTCTCCTTTCTTTTATTTCTGTAGGACTTATATGGTTTTTCTCTTGGTGGTTTACTATATTTGCACTTATTTCGAAATTTTTTATTCTTACCATTTCTTGGATATTTTTAAATTCTTTTGCTTTCATTTTTAGGTTTAAGAGGTAGTAACCTCATTTGATCACGGAAATCTCGTAAGATTCATTTTTCATAAATCCTTTCCTTTTGTATTCGTTTATGTAACTTTATTTCATTACATAATCGAATTCCTTCCGGTACGATTTCTTATGCTAATTCACCGTAGGTGTAACTATCGTATGGAATTATTCCTTGGTTTTTCTATTTTATTCGGTTTTTAACCCTTTCAGCAAAGAAAGGGAGAAGTCCTCATAATAATTTCTCCTTCCAAAATTGATGATTGCTATCATTTCTAGAAAATATTTTAGAAAAATATACATTTTCATACCATCTAAATTGAGATAAAATTGACATTTCAAATTCATTAATTGCTCCTACAATCGATCTGTCCAAAGCAAAGATGCTCCAATAAAATGTTTTGCAATGGTATATATAAGTATATTGACGCGATCCATTACTCGAACATTATTTTATGCTTTAGTTGCACTAAATATATGCATTTTAGCTTCATTAGTTAGATAAAAGTCCCACCAACCTTTTAGTTGGCCAGTGAAACCACGAACTATAACTTTAGCTATTTTATCATCTATATTCCTTTTGTGTTGACATGCAGTAGCATACATGATTATATTGTAATTTTATCTATATTTGGTGTTCGGTATGACCATCGATGTTCCATTCTGTAATAGATGAGCCATCGAACGATGTTGCTGCACAATATTCTTGTCCTTCCAATAAGAGATCAACAGGCGTAGGCCCAGTATAGTATGGTCTACTATAAGAGCTTAATGCATTATTGTATTTAATCCTATTAACTTTGAAAGTATTTTCTTGATTTTGTTCTGTATTTAAGAATATTTCTTGTAATTGGTGAATTTATTTATCCGATTCACATTCAAAATTTTCTTCAGTAACATTATTTTTAGATTGCCCTGTCATAATAAAAAAATAGCCTAGCTACTTAAGATCGAAAGTACCCTCAAGTCTGAAGACTATTAGATGTCATTACCATGAGATCTTCTATTTTGATTTAGTTGTAATAACATATATAAGACTCTTGTCGAGTCGCCATACGATAGTCCCAAAATACCACAAGTACATAACTCTTTGGTCTTCTAATAGTCATAGTAATTCACCATCCATTAAATGAAGAGCTTTATGTACACTAGCCTCAACGGACGTATTGATATCTTTTCTTGATACATCTTGATTAGAAGAAAGAGTAAGTACTTAAATATCGATTTGATTCCCATGATTACGAACATATTTATAACCGCAATCAATAAATTACTTATTCTAAGATTTTTTTTTACTTATATGTTTAATGCGTTAATATCATTACTTGTATCTCTATATAACAACAAAATTGAAAATATACTTTATTTTGAGAAAGATTCTCTACAGTAGTCAAGATATATAATCAAATTACATAATTGTCCATATGGCACACTCTTAACTCTATCACTATTATCATTTGCAAATTTCTCATGTCCATTTAGCAACTTATTATGTTTAAATGTTAGAGCCACTTTAGTAGTTTCTTTCCTCTTATCAAACTTTTGAGAACCACTAGATCTTTTTTACCATGGGTAGCAAAATAAGCGTCTAATTCTCCAACTTGTGTTAGTATTCCCCACTGCTAAATTGATGTTGTGGAGGCCAACTAAAAGTAGCTATGATTTATAGCAGCTTTGTAAACAACCGTACTATGCAATATCTGCATATAATTAATACATTTCGGTAAACATAAAAATTTCTACTATTAACTGAGTTTTAAACTATCAAAATTCAATAAGAATTAGAACATTCATACTACGCCATAATAACTCAAGAATCAACCAAAAGGACCAAAAAAAAAGAAGAGAAAGACCTAAGAGGTAAAATGTCAAAATAAGCTAAGGAGATGGATCGCTAGTGATCCATCACTTATGGATAGCTAGCGATCCATAAGGCTTGCTTATTGACCCTCCAAACCTCTTGCATCATGATTCATTACTATTTCTAAGCACGCTTGCCAAGTTTCATAGTATGCAAAAAAATCTAGCCCGAGAAGTGTAGACTCATCTGATTCAAGCTGTTTGGCCAAAATTAGCTAACTTTAAATGGACCTACAGAACTGATATAAAGTCGGATTGACTTGAAAGTTTGGGAAAACATTTAAAAAACATAGGAGAAGGCTCATAAAAAAATTAAGCCATTTATAGTTGATTTGATGGATCGCAGCGACCCATCTAAAGTGGGCCCCACCACCTCAAATTTTTATGGCAGATCCCTCACACCCTCTAGAGTGTTCCTACAAAGTTTCGTTCAAGTTCGTTATGATTTGAGCGAGTTATGGATGATTCTTCTGGACCAGATGACCCATGAAGATGGATGATCAAACTAACTCCATACGACTTAATATTTGGACAAGGCATTCAAATAGAAGCTAGGAAGATAACCAAACAAAGATCACTCAAAAATATGCTAAGTGGATGGATGGCTAGCTATCCATCCCCTATGGATAGCTCGATCCATTAAGATAGGTCGGATCGCCCTCATACTTTCTGAGCTCCTTCTTAGCACTAAGTATGGATTCTGGTAGAAAAGTATGCTAAGTTGATGGATAGCTAGCGATCCATCCCCTATTAGAAATAACTCGGATTGATTTGAAATTTTTGGTGATGACTTTGCATAACAACCGGCCGAATCTTCAGCACATGGACTTTTGGCCCAATACTCATTGAACTTCCCTATAAATACTCACCTATCTACAACTAGAGATGGATCTTTTCTGGATAGAGAGCTACCATTACTCTACTAGAATTCCTTTACTTTTTCAACTTTCTTCTCCCTCATAACAGTCACCAAGGGGGTTACTATGATTCTCCTGTCAACCCTTGAACTTGTGACTTATTCTAACTCATTATAACCTAGATCTAAGGACTATCTAGTTGATAGCCCGAGAGATTCAACTAATATAATCATAATAAAGATTGATTAAAGTGGACGTAGGCCAAAGTCAGCCGAACCACTATAAAAATTCCGTATCTCTTTTATTACTTATGCTTGTTATTTATTGTTTATCTGATATTTGTGTTGCTGATTATCCGCACTAGTGCTTTCGCACTTGATCTAGGGTGTTGATCCATTTTTTGGGTTAACATTTTGGTGCTTTCACGAAGAACCTTGAAAGAGATCCGAAGAATTGAAGTTTGAATCTTAGATTTGGAGAGATGAGTAGGCCTAATACTAGATCTAGAGCTATAGCCAGTTAATCGGAGCCTGGAGGCAGCCAGTAGGTGTCCTCGTTTCTCATCAACCCATCTATGTGGTTAGAGAAGAAATGAAAATTATAATGATGGAGATGCAAGATGGGATCTTATCTAGGCAAGAAGAAATGATGTATGGCTTCTTCCAAAGGATGGAGCATCAAGGGAAGGCTGGATCTACAGGGAATTGGAATCAAACTCCAAAGAATGACACAGGAGCTGCCGGAGTTGGATTGGAACAAGATGGAGTCTTTCCCTCATACCCAGAGAAACCAATACTTGGGAGCCAATGCTAGAATCAACAATAGGACCCAATGCAGTAGAATCTGGAGTTAGAACAAAATAAACTAAAATAATTCCCATAACTTGGAGGCACGATATATTTGGATCTTCGATAAGATTTAATGCCTGTAACGAGTGATGTTGGAGCTAGAATAACAAATCAGAGTACGAATACATGACCGCATGAGCCGAAACCACAAGCCCACAGTTGGAACAGGGGGTAGGTTCGTCCCTTACTCTCTATCTTCTACTTTTTCTGCCCTCAATAATCTTAGGCCGCTTACGCATGTCGGGATCCCGAATGGTCCCAGGCGCGCTCAGATGCCTAAAATGACTATTTAGGGCAATAATAATCTTAGACCGCTTACACGTGTACGAGATCCCGAACGATCCCTAGGCACGCATTGAGTTAGATGCTTAAGATGACTATTTAGGATAATAATGACCTCGGACCGCTTGCACGTGTATGAGACCCAGCTTGATCTTTAGGCATGCTCTAAGTCAGATCCCCGAGCTGAACTTTTAGGATTTCTGCTTGTTTTGATTCCTGCTCATTTGATTTCTACTTATTTATTTTGATTTGAATATTTAAATTTTGAAAAATCCACATTTGATTATGATGACTGATATTGATCGCCTTAGAGTCCCGCTACGGGACCGGCATGCAAGGTGCAAGTCCCCTTGCCAAAGAGCAAGTGGATGGACTTATATGATATTGATTGCCATAGAGTACCAACCGGAGAGACGGGATCGAAGTGCAAGAAGTAAGTCCCCTCATTGGAGAGTGAGAGGATAGGCTTACTCAAATCCCCCTTAACTTAAAAAACAAACGGTCCGGAGAGATCGTCCCCTCAACTTAGAACATTAAACGGTCCAAAGAGATCGTGCATTAAACTTAAATGATAAGGATAGATCGAGATCTAAAACAAATTTGATTTTAAAAAAGGATTTAAATGCCTCATAAATAGAATAAAACTGATAAATCCTAGATGAACACAGGATGATCTCGATATATGATGTGATTCTGATATATGGTGTGATTTTTGATATATAATGTGATTTTGATATATGGTATGACAACTCTGAATGAGAAGAAAAATTAAAATGATGTAAATCCCGAATGAACATGGGACAATTAGAGATATGTGATGTAAATGGAGATATGTGATGTAATTGGAAATATGCAATGTAATTGGAAGCATGTGATTTAATTAAAGATATGTGATGTAATGACTCTGGATGAAATCGGAATGATTGTGATGTATAGATTACATTTGGGTAGAGTCTAGAATCTTAGAATGTAAGTGGTTTGGAACGACTTGTGATTGGCAAGAGAATCCGAAGGAGCTGGATGATTCATCAAGGCTAAAGAATCTAAAAAGCTCAATTATCGAAGAATGGAGACAGGAACTTGCTCTTAAACAAACCACACCTTTCATTCAAAAGGCATACTTTGGGGGCAAGTGTCAACTTAGTTTTTTAACTCATCAAAATTCAATAAGAATTAGAACATTTAGGCTATGGCAGAATAACTCAAGAATCGACCAAAAGGACTAGAAAATGAAGAAGAGAAAGACCTAAGAGGAAAAATTCCAAACTAAGCTAAGGTAATAGATCACTAGCGATCCATCGCCTATGGATCACTAGCGATCCATAAGGCTTGCTCATCGACCCTCCAAACCTCTTGCATCATGATTTATTACCATTTCTAAGCACTCTTGCCAAGTTTCATAGCATGCCAAACTAACTAGCTCGAGAAGTGAAGACTCGTCTGATTCAAGTTGTTTGGCCAAAATTATCTACCTTAAAAAGGACGTACGGAACTCATACAAAGTCGGATTGAATTGAAATTTTGGAAGAACATTTAGAAAACATAGGAGAAGGCTCACAAAAAAATAAGGTCATTTAGAGCTGATTTGATGGATCTCTAGAGGCTTATCTAGTGTGGGCCCCACCACCTCAATTTTTTTAGTGGGTCCCTAACACCCTCTAGATTGTTCTTGCAAAGTTTCATTTGATTTCGTTAAGATTTGAGCAAGATATGGATGATTCTTCTGGACCAGATGACCCATGAAGACGGATGATCAAACTAATTTCATACAGCTGATATTATGATAAAGAGCTTAAATAGAAGATAGGAAGAGAATCGAAGAAAGATCACTCAAAAATACGATAAGTGGATGGATAGCTAGCGATCCATCCCCAATGGGTAGATAGCGATCCATCCCCTATGGATAGCTAGCGATCCATCAAGATTGGTCGGATCGCCCTCAAACTTTCCGAGTTCCATCATGGCACCAAGTAAAGGCTTCTGGTAGAAAAGTATGCTAAGTTGATGAATAGCTAGCGATCCATCCCATACGGATAGCCTGCGATCGATAGAAATGACTCATATTGATTTGAGATTTTTGGTGATGACTTGGCATAACAACTGGACTCTTCTTCACTTGGACTTTTGGCCCAATACTCACTGAACATCCCTATAAATACTTACCTACCTGCAACTAGAGATGGATCTTTTTCGGATGGAGAGCTACCATTACTCTACTTGAATTCCTTCACTTCTTCAACTTTCTTCTCCTCACAACAGTCATCAATAGGTTACTATGATTCTCCAGCCAACCTTGAAATTGAGACTTATTATAACTTATTGTAGCTTAGTTCTAAGGACTAACTAGTTGATATCCAGAGAGATTCAACTAGTATAATCATAATAAAGAGTAATTAAGGTGGACGTAGGCCAGAGTCAGCCGAACCACTATAAAAATTTTGTGTCTCTTTTCGTGCTTCTGCTTTTTATTTACTGTTTACCTAAGATTTGTGCTACGAATTGTCTACACTGGTGCTTTCACACTTGATCCAGGGTGATGATACATTTTTTGGGTCAACATCTATGTTTGTACTAAAAATGGACGCAACACTCTTCGAAAGTTTTTGAAGAGATAAAAATGAAGAATATAAATTTAAAAGGTGGATTATCTAACAAAAACTCCAAAAACTGATAAATAAATGCGTAGACACAAGCGATTTAGAGTGGTTCGGCGTGTTGCCTACGTTCACTATGAAGTTTTATGATTTCATTGATTCTTTCTTGATGAATACACTTGATTACAGCGAATAACAATGACTCACAACATTTAAATTCGAGTACAACGGCTGTAATAGGTTGCAAAGTTCAATCCGGTAGAGTTTAGGCGCTTGAGAGTCAAAAGATCCTTCTTATGTAGACCCAGGGGCTCTATTTATAGGCTTCGGACGCTGATACCTTACTCAAACTTCAGGACACTTCTTTTGGCACGTGAGTGGGACCATGCGATCGATCCCATGAAGTTTCGACTCGATCTGTGATCGATACGAACATAATTCGTAACGATCAAGAGTTTGTCCAATGGAGTCGAAACTTGGTGTGAACATTCTTTAGCTTGTACGTAAGCTCCTGTGAAAATTTCATACCATTTAGATTGTTTATCTTGAGTTATGATCGATACAAGATGGAGCTTTTCGGCAGGCAGTTTCAATCAAATCAATAGACTCGAATCGATCCCCTTCGAATCGATGGTTGCACATGATCACGTGATGGCATGGCACGCACTCTTCGGATCGATCCACCTTCGTCGCTGAATTGACCGAGTCATCCCTTGAACTTCGCCTCGTTCGAATCAAAGTTGTAGTCCTGTTCGAATCAATCAACAACTTGCTTTTCGTACCGATCTATAGTATGCCCTGTTCGCATCGATGGAGATGGCTTAGCTCGTATCGATGACGGTGGTGCAATTCGCATCGACGGAGGCGGCCCTGTTCGCATTGATGAATGTAGCCCTTGTTCGTATCTATCAAAGTCACTTCAACTTGATGGATACGAACAAACAATATTGTGATGGATACGAACAGTGCTTACTCAATGGATACGAAGCAATGATTGTTTGGTGGATATGAACTAAGGTTAACTGATGGATTCGAACATGGCCTTTCGATGGATACGAAGCTGACATTGGCCGATCGATACGAAGCGCACTATCTATTAATGGATACGTAGTTGAATGACATGAACTATGACGGGATGACGGATACAAAGTCGATCAATACGAACTACGGCATGACAATGGATATGGAACCGATCGATTCGAATTGTGGCCTGTTGATGGATATGAAAATGAGGCTTTTTTCTCCAACTTGCATCGATCATAAATTGAGCGTACGAACTCGGATTGACTTGAAATTTGGAATGCTGGCTTTCATGGCTTCGCTTGTCGTGTCTTATCAATTGTTGCCTGATTCGGACTCGAAAAAGAATCATAGATATCCATATTGAACCTGTGCGTACTCGATATCCGGGATGAGCAATCCTTGGTTTTCAGTCAGTTCCTTGGTATCTCGGCCTTGCCAAAAGACAGGTTAACATTTGCCCTCCAAAGTACATCTTGTGGAAACATGACGTGCTTTGAATAACTGCATCCTTCACTCTGAACAGTTATTGTCTTTTCATTGAAGGTTGTAATCTTTGGTTGATTTCCTCAGTAATGTGAACCGATGATTGTTAACTATTGTATGTTGCACTGTTGTAACTGATTGCTGTATGATAATGATTAGCTATTTGTCACCATAATCGTTATTAGATGAGTATCCGATTCCTACAAATGTTGAAAATTGAATATTAGTCCGACATATATGCACATATGTCAACCTGGCTCTCGTCAACGTTGCACGTTCACAAGTCGTTGTCAGTTTTCCCGCATCGAGGTCCGTATCGATCCTCTCCTGAACCGATGTGAAATTCGAGTTGCAATAACGCTTGATGGTTATTTTTGGATTTTCATTCGTATCGATCCTCCCCTGAATCGGTATAAAAGGTTGAAAGATTGCTTTTGTATCGATATACTCTGCATTGATGAATACGAGATAAACATTTTGTATCGATGGTATGAGATGATCATTTCGAATCGATAGACAGAAGTCTCGGTGGATATGAAATGATCTCCGATGGATACGAAATTGCCATTTCGTATCGATGGTTTTTAGTAGCTCCAACAGGCCTTTGTCGTGTCTTTCGTATCGATGGGTACGAGCTTCGATGGACCCCATTTCGTATCGAGGAATTTGCGCTCTCATGGGTTGAGTGCTGATGGATACGAGTAAAGCATCTCGTATCGATGAATATTGGCCTCTGAAAGCTATGATTTGATGGATTCGAATAGCGTAGTTCAAACTGCTACACCATGGATGGAGTCGAAAACTACCGACACGAACCAATGGTTTCGAATCGATGGACCCTAGCGACAAATTCGCAACGATGAAGGCTCTGACTCATGGATTCGAACAGCTCGTTCGTATCGCTCTGGTGGAACCGTTGCTACTGGTCGTTTTTGACTGGGAGGCAAATCGTTTTTCTTTCTGTTCTTGGGTCCATATAAATACCTTTGGACTTAGCCATTTTTCACTTTTTTACTTTCACTTTTCTTTTCACCTTCGTATCGCTATAGAGGCTTGATAAAGGAAGAACACTGCTTGCTGTCGATTCGATCCAAACCTTCAGTTCCTCTCATTAACTGTCAGATTTAGGTAATCTATTGAATGAACCCAACATTTAAGCGACGAGACTCGAGATTTTCGCTATTCTGTTTGCTTTTGCGATCGATTATGATGAAATCAAGGCCAGAGACGGGCCAGAGTAAGGTCGAGGATGGAGCATGGAAATAGAGTTGAGGCTATTTGGAGAAGAAGGAGTGTGGAGAAGGATGGCTTAATCCTCGTTTCGTGTCGATCTGGGGTGATAGCGTTCAAATCGATCTACATGATAAAGTTTTGTCTCGGAGTTCGTATTGGTCTCGAAAGTGCCAAGTGGAATGATTTGATTTGCATCGATCAAGGATGTTGGGAAATCGTACCGATCTGTGATGATCGATGCGTGGACCTGTCCTGTATGATCGTTGAGAAAATTTTTCTCCAATCGATACGAAGACTAGGCCAGTGATCGAAACGAAGTCTCGCTTCTGGAAATCGGTACGAAGCCTAAACCGTTGATCGATGCAAAGCCAAGGTTTTAGATCGAGTCAAAATATGCTCTTATGATCGATACGAAATGTATCGTTTCGAACATGATTGATACGAAACTGAGGCTCCTCTAATCGATACGAACCTGAACATCGATGATTGATTCGAAGTCACTAGTCTTGATCGATACGAAACTGAACACTGATGATCGATACGAAAGAGACTTCTGGTGATCGATCCTAGCCTGAACCCTAATAGATACGAAACCTTGAATAATCGAATACTTGACTCCGACGAGCTTGAACCTTGCATAGCCGAACTTGATTGAAGAACTGAATATTTAACTGCCTTTCAAAGCTCATCGATGGAACTGTGACTTAACAAAAATATAACGGACTTCAACTTGGATCGATCGCTAGCATCTGGATGGAATGTTGGTGACGGTCAGCGATGATGGTCACTTCAGTTGGATTTTGAAGTCTTGTCGTTTGCATAATTTCTTTAACTCTGTAAAAAAAATTTCCAGTACTTCACAACACTACACAGCACATTCACACACTTTCACACTGGGGGATGCACGGGCTTATTATCGTCTAATGATGATTTCTCGTAAGTTAGTTAGTTATGGAACCCTCAAGATCACAGCAACAGGAATCTCAGAGTTTAATCCCTCCAACAATCGCTATATCGTCCATCGAGGCCGAAGTCATTGATCCAGCCCCGGACGAGGCACCTGATGCATCTATCATTCCTTGTCCAATAGACTATGTTCCGTCCAATATTTCTGAAGACATGTTAGGACGAATATGCTTAAGAAATGGTTTGTCGATGGACGATGTATTATTGCCGGGACCAAATGATAGACCGCACTATCCACCGGAGGTGTACACCGCATTTAATCGTCATGCGTGCGCAGCCGAGACGCTTTCCCCGTTCAACCAATATATAAGGGAGGTGTTATCTTATCTGGGAATCACTTTATCTCAGCTACACTCGAATGGATACGCTTTGTTGAACAGTTTGTTCATCGTATTCATGGAGCATCTCTATCGACCACCGATCCCGATCGAAGTCAGATATCTATTCAACTTTAAGAGTCGGGGAGATGGCCCATCTTTCACACTTCTAGAGGAAGTAAAAAACTATCAAGTAGTTACGGGATCCTGGACTAGGTTGAGTTACTTCAAGACGGAGTGGTTTTATGTTCGACACCTCCCGGGATTCGCTAGTCGGTGGCTGTTCCTAAGTAAGTGTTGTAGTCTTCTTAAATAGCTGATAAGACAGTCATAACTGAAATCCAACTTATATCTCTTTCTCTTTGCAGCGATAATTCAACGACCCGAAGGTGTTCATTTCAAGGAGATAGTTCGGGTTCTTCAAGAAATCCCAAGCGAAAAGAGAAACATTGATTCGGTGCTGACCGATAGGAACCTGAGAATTCTCGGGCTAATTGAGCGAAAACAAAGCATAAGGCTCGAGGGGACGCTAAGGACCAGTTCGAAGAAACGAATCAAGCGCAAGACGCCTTGACTTGTTATAACCGAGGAAGTTGATTCAGAAAGGACACACACCGACGACGAACCTTTAGTTGGGCCTTCGGATGTAGTCCTGGATTTCGAAGGAAAAAAGAAAAAGCAAGGCAGCTGCTTTTAAATATTCCAAATCCAAGAGATGGAAAACCGTGGTCATGTCTTCGCCCGTTCCCGAAGTTATAATTTCGGAGGCTTCTCCCACGCAAGTGGAAAATCTTTTCGAAGGGCTCGCCCGTATCCCAATTTCGGACTGTGTGTCCTTCCAACATAATGCGGAATTGGAAGAACTTCAACACACTTTAGATTTAAGCGAGTCTATTCCAACTAGCGTGGTCGACACTTCCGGTTGATCGGGGGTTGCACATACATACACACTTCACGCCACTACACAATTCCTGACCATAAGTTGTCTACTACTAGAATATTACTAACTCTATTCTTGTTTTACTTTATAGATACGATGTCTAGCCATGGCTCTATGCTTGGTAGTCTATGAAATACTCACCGATCTTCATCATATTATGAGTTGCGTAGAAGAGAAGGAGAGGGATTACGACCAGGGGTACTCCAGCCAGGAGCGGTATGAAAAGAATAGGGGATACACACGCCGATCTCGATCTCGCTCACCCTTCCCCGAAATCTTGCAAATCCCCCAGTCCATGTTTCTCGGCCTCCTGAAGCTTCACGGCATAAGTCGTCTTCTCATGCTCCAAGGTCTGATTCTCATCGCAGAACTGAAATAGTGGCCCCTAAAACTATAGAGCAGGTCCTTACTGAGCCTTCGGGGGAAGGAGCGATCAAGCTTGCTCAATTGAAAAAGGATTTCCCCGATATTTTCTTTGACGGATATATCTTTCCTTCGCACTTGAAGAGAATTCAGGTGGAGGCCGAGAACACAGTGCATGATTATGTTGCAGATATCTTCTTCCAGTACAAGGAGTGGTCGAAAGCTATATGAAAAGCATCGAAAGTGGCTTTCGATCGGGCTACCACGATTGAAAAATTGGAGAAAGAGCTCACACAGAAAGACCGTATTATTCAGATGCTCAATACTAAAGCCGAGTCTTCTCGAAAATCCGAAATGGAAGCTATCAAAAAGGCCGATGATGCTCACTCGGCCATGAATAGGATGAGACAAGAGCATTATGCCATGATGGAGGACATGGGCCATAGGAACTCCACCGTCACAGCCGAGCGGGACGTAGCCATGAAAGAGCTCAAGGAGCTTAAGTCCAAATTTTCCAAGATTATTAAAGAGAAGGACGTTGCCAATATCTCCGCACAGGAAGCATGTGATCATGCAATGGTGCTTTAGGGTGAGAGAGATGCGGCTGTGGCTAAAGTCCGCTTAGTGGAGGCTGAGTTTGAAGAGAAGGTTGGTTGGCGGAGACCAAGTTGGAGGCAGATATGGAGGAACTTCTTGTCACTTACAATACCAACGTGTTGAGACATAGAAACCTGGCTTGGCTCGATAATTATCCAATACATCTCTATAATGCTTGGAACCTGTTGGTCGAAGAGGAGAAGGTGGTGCCACTGGGAGGAGCATTTGATGAGTTCGAATTAGAGAACCATATGTTGAACGAAGATGAAAAGAAAGTTCTCCATGACTCGATGATCTCACACGCAAGAGAGAAGCTCGGCACCCAGGACCAGGAGATTGGGGAAGGCTTAGGCATTGACCCAGAACATGGGTTATGACCTATCTCGATCTGAGCCTATTTCGGTGGTTGAGCCCCAGCCTGTCATGGGTTATGACCTAGAACAGCCACATCTATACCCTATAAAGGAGCATACCCCCGAAGCTGCTCCGCCAACTGTGAGCCAAACTGAGGAAGGTACTCTGAACAAATCTCATGTGTGTTCGAAATGGAGGACTTTTTTTTGAAGTGTATGTTAACAACTTCTCTTCTTTCTTGTTCAATGATAGGAGCAATATCGACAGCGCCTCCTGCAATCCAAGAATCACATCAAGCGTAGGAGGCCATTATTACTGAGGCGACCACTATGTCAACAACCGCACCAATCAAAGGCACGCAAGGGAGATCGCTTTCCTTTGACGAGCAGATGATGAATAAGCTTTTAGGTCGACACAGTGACCCCTTCGCGGACTTGCCATTTGTCATTAGTGGACTCGCACCGCCTTTGGTGATTCAACACAGACCTCTGCTGCCCCCAATGAAGCCCGATCTATTCGAGAAGAAGAAATACTAGTTGAAATCAACACTGAGTTAGAGGCAGCGGCACATGGCGGTAGTCTTGAGGGTGGAATGGCAGCATCCGGTCCAGTTCCACTTAGAATGATATCACCTGGGGTACGCTTGTTGATACCAGTGTGTCCATTCCGCCCCCGGTTGTAGATCCGACTCCTCTGACCCCTCCTGTAGGGAGCATTCCACTAGATTCAAGTTTGAAGGAGGATGTCGACATCATGCCTCTGTCTGGAGACAGCCCGCCAAAAGGTAAGAGCTCGAAATGAAAGATCATCAACGGCTCCATAGGGCTTACGCCGAAGAAGAACCCAAGGAAGAAGAAAGAGTTAATAAATCTCTTCGCCACACTTTTTGGTAGATAGGAAGTTTATTTTTCTCTTTTTCTTCATAGGCCGTGTATAGATGCGGGTTCGGTCCCTGCTAGTAGGATTTTTGTAAGAATTTGTAAACAACTCTTCACTTATAATTAGTTGAAATGAAATTTTGCTTTCTTGTTTCAACTGTTATTCCTGTGTCTTATGCTTAAGTGTTGCAGCGTTTGAATCTTAGTTCAGTGCACCCATGGAGCTTCAACTCTTGAGCTGAGTTTGTTTTATTTTCCAAGTCTGTAAAGTACGAAAACAAGTCGTGACTGGAGTTTGAGTTGAACTTTTGACGTTGCACTACTTCGGTCAATGATTAACACTTAAGCTCTGCCCCTGATTCCAGGGTAGGTTATATGGATCAGCTGGCGATCGTTGTTTATCTTTATCTTTTCGAGTTTAACATCGTCGGATCGATGCTAAAACGAGTAAGATTCGAGTGGTCAAATCGCACCCGCTTACCCATAGTAGTCACATCGACACTCCAGGGATCTGTGTTTGTATTTCGACGGTCAGTCACGCCTATCGAAGTTTCCAAGCATATATCCACACTCTGAGGACTTAGGTTAGTTTACAAGTGGTCGTTCGCACTCGAGTTACATTTATACTCTGACCACACTCTAGGGACTCAGAGTTATTTGCGATCGGTAATCTCACTCTAGGAACTCGGAGACTATCGATTTTTGTAATCCAGTCCGCACTCCGGGAAATCGGACTTAGCGTACATACTCCAATTCACACTCTAGGAATTTGGAGTTAGTATTTATACTCTGGTTCAAACTCTGATAACCTAGAGTTGATGTTATGCTCCAATTCGCACTCCAAGAATCTAGAGTTAGCCAACAGATGGTCAGTCACATCTGTTTAGGATTTTTAGGAGTTCGTTCGCACTCTGGGAACGAAGGATTTATCGAGATCGGGGATGTTCGGTTCACATCCACCCCAGGTTAACAAGTGAGGTCAATAGATGGACGGGTCCATCCTCCTCGAACTTGGTCAGGATACGGTTGGAGTCGTTAGGCGGACGAGTCTACCCTCTCCAGAACCGTATTTATGAGTATTTATGCTCCTACTCGCACTCTGGGAGTTTGGAGTTGGTTAAAGAATTATCGTGTATCAATCCTTTTTGATTTTTGGTGTAGTGACTTGCCACCGACCTCGGGTTTCACTTAGTGAGTGACCGGCCGTATCACAGTCACTCCCTATTTGAGTAAATTCCGCCGCATGATGGAACTTAGCTCTTTGTGCATCGTGATATTGTACGTCATATTCAATAAATCACAGCTCTGGCTCGAAGAGATGTCATTTTATTGCTGAAATAAGAAAATACGACAAAGTCAGTTGCCTTATTACAAATTCGAATTTCGAAACGCGAAAATAAATTGTAAATGGAAAAATAGACTGAAGTGAATAAAGCTTGTCATGTGTAGTAGCGACGGAGACTCTCGCTGTTCCAGGCTCTTGGTAATGTAAGACCGTCAACGGTCGATAACTTAAACGTGCCATCTTCGAGCTTTTGTGTAATCACATAAGGTCCTTTTCAATTTGGCTTCATGTGTGAAGGAACCAGATAGATTTCTTTTGAAAATGAGGTCATCGAGTTCAAAGGTTCGTGGTCGAACCTTGGCATTGTACAATCGGGCGACTCGACTTCGATACGCGGCTGCCCTCAAATCAGCCTCTTCACGCTTCTCATCCAGTAGATCCAAAGATTCAGCAAGTAATATGGCATTTGTTTTTGGGTCATAATAAGTCACGCGATGAGAAGGTACCTCCATCTCGATTGGAATAACAGCTTTGGAGCCATAAGATAGAGAAAATGGAGTGTGTCCAGTTGCATACTTGTGGGTCGTTCAGTCAGCCCATAAAGCCATAGGAAGTTCATCAACCCACTTACCCCTGGCTTTTTCCATTCGTTTTTTCAGAATATATTTAATAACCTTATTGATAGCTTCGACTTGGCCATTCGCTTGAGGGTGCGCAACTACAGAGAATTTCTTATGGATACGAAAATGTTGACAGAAATTCTTGAATTCAACACTGTCGAGCCGGGCTCCATTATCAGTGATAATTGTATGTGGGAGACCAAATCGGAAGATAATGTTGAGAACTACGAAGTTGATCACTTTCTTCATCGTGATTGTTGCAAGAGGTTCAGCTTCAGCCCATTTGGTAAAATAATCAACTAGGACGATGGCATATTTCGCTCCACCTTTGGCCAGGGGTAGAGTGCCAATAATATCAATGCCTCATACTGCAAACGGCCATGGGCTGACCATTTGGGTTATCTCAGTAGGTGGGGCTCTAGGAATTCGAGCATGTTTCTAGCATTTATTGCATTTCCTGGCATAATCTGCTGCATCATGGTTTACAGTGGGCCAGTAATACCCCTATCGGATTACTTTCTTAGCGAGAGCTTGCCCCTCAGTATGATCGCCACATTCTCCTTCGTGCACATCATGTAACATTCGTTTAATTTCATCGTGCGTGATACATCAGAGGAGAGGAATATAATATCCTCTCCTATACATAACTCCATTCTGAATGGTGAACCATGAGGCCTTTCGAAGAATCTATCTTCTCTCACTCCTACACTCAGGCAGTGTTTCATGCTCGATGTAATTTTGGTACGGAGTCATCCATGATTCCCTACCGGGAGCGGTTTCAAATACGAAGTCCATCTTCATCTGATCAATGCTCGGAGAAGATAATGTCTCCATAGAAACAAGTCTCATTTGATGTGCTTCGCCCGTACTCGCTAACTTTGCCAATGAATAAGCCTTTTGATTGCGCTCACGGGGTATGTAGAAGATGGCGTAATAATCAAACTGATCAAGTACTTCCTGGACTCGAGCTAGATAAGCAGCTAGTCTTCGGTCCTTGGCCTGATATTCATCCCGAACTTGGCATACGACTAATTGGGAATCGCAGTAGATTTCCACAGCAATAATTCTTAGATCACGGGCGATTTCAATCCAGCAAGCAAGGCTTCATATTCAGCTTCATTATTGGTCGCACGAAACTCAAATTTCAAAGCATAGCATATGGATCGGCCCTTGGGGGTTTCAAGTACTACTCCAGCACCCAAGCACCGATCGTTGGATGCACCATCGGTATACAGCTTCCAGATGTATTTGGAAGATTTACTGGTCTCAGGGAAGTCCTATAGAACGGTAAATTCGATTATGAAATCTATTAGAAATTGTCCTTGAATGGCTCTCCTTGGAGTATAAGTGATTTCAAACTGACTTAGTTCAATGTTCCACTTGAGTAACCTACCAGACGTCTCAGGCCGCGTAAGGACCTATCGTAACGGCTGATCGGTGTACACAGTTATAGGATGAGATTGGAAATATGGACGGAGCTTCCTTAAGGCAATGACTAGGCAGCAAGCCAATTTCTCTAGCTTTGGATAATTTCTCTCAGCTCCGCTTAGTCATTTACTAACATAATAAACCGGTTTCTACACTCGGTCTTCCTCCCAAACTAAAGAAGCATTGATCGCTTTTTCTGATACCACTAGGTAAAGGTATAATTGCTCGTGGTCAATGGGCTTTGATAAAATCAGCGGCATGGAGAGATATTGAATCAGTGCTTGGAATGCGCCTTCATACTCCGTGGTCCATTCAAAGTTTCGCTTTCCTTTTCAGATCAGATCGAAGAAGGGGATGCATTTGTTGGTGGACTTTGATATGAACCTACTCAATGCTGCTACCTTCCCGTTGAGACTCTGGACTTGCTTTATGGTTCTCGAAGTTTGAAATTTCCGATCGCCCAGATTTTTTCGAGATTGGCTTCTATTCCTCGAGCGTTGACGATGAGCCTAAGGAACTTTCCAGATGCGACTCCAAAATGACATTTCAATGGATTGAGCTTCATTTTGTACTCTCGAAGAATGTTGAACATTGATTCCAAATCTCTAATATGATCAATGGAAAATTGCACTAGCATGTCGTCTACATATACTTCCATGGTATTCCCGATCTAGTTGGAGAACATCCGGTTGACTAGGCGTTGATACATTGCCCCGGGGTTCATGAGTCGAAAAGGAATGACTTTGTAGAAGTAGAGTCCTAGATCGGTTACGAAGCTGGTATGCTCTTGATCAGGTAAGTGCATGGGTATTTGATTGTAACTGGAATAGGCATCCATGAAAGATAATAACTCATGGCCAACCGTTGAATCTACGAGCTGATCAGTCCGGGAAAGTGGAAAACTATCCTTCGAGCAAGCTTTATTTAAGTCAGAATAATCAACACATGTCCTCCATTTCCCATTCGGCTTTCGGACAAGCATGGGATTGAATACCCACTACGGGTATAAAGCATCTTGAATGAACCAATTTGTTTTCAGATTATCAACCTCTTTTTTAAGGGCGGCAGATCTCTCTGGATCCATACCACGCCTTTTCTATTTGACCGGAATACACCGCGGATCAATATTCAGGGTGTGGCTAGCAATGTCCGGCGAGATCCCACACAAATCAGAGTGCATCAAGGCTAACACATCGAGATTTTCCCAGAGAAACTCAACCAATTCCTGTTGCGTCTGCTGGCTTAACTGAGACCCAATCTTTATCATCCTTGAATCGTCGTCATCATCGATCGAAACGTCGATCGTCGGCTCGGCCGGGGAGGCTTGACTTCTTTAGATTCATCCTTACTTTCAGTGTCTCTCGGGTCAAGATCCCTCTAGAATTGGTTGGGGTGCACGGGCCTAGGCCCAAGCATCAATTGTCAATTGTTGGCAAAACGGACGCAGAGAGATTCCTCTACGCCCTTCCCTTTCTCTCTTCGCTACGCCTCGCGCAGCTCAGCAACATAACAGGCTCTCCCAGCAGCCTGATCTCCTTAAACGACTCCAACCCCACGATCGGTGGGGAATTTCAGAGTCAAACACCATGGGGCAATGGCTGCCCAGAATTCAGCGAGGGCCGGTCTATTAATATAAAGTGGGTATCATTTTTCTAAGTATTGGTATCAGTTGGTTAAAATAAGACTTAAAATTAATTTCTAGATTATGAAGGAATCAATTTCACATAATCAGACGGTGAGTATCATTTTTGTAGTCTATTAATATTAGTTTTATCATATATGTGTATGAAAACAATTTCTTCAATTAGAAAGCACCAACTTACTAGATGGATTTTTTTTCTTGTAACATTTTAGTATCGGTTTTCAAGTAAATGATACGACCATTATTTTTAAAGCTTCAAAGCCTTGTATTTTACCAAACAATTTACAGGTATCGTTTTTGCAATATGTATCATGTCATGAAGTTATAATGTTTATAATTTACCAAATTGAGTTGTTCTACTTCTAATTTTTCATCTGCAACTTTTTTCCTTCTCCTTTCTTAGCTTTTTCCTGTTTAACATTTTCGGTACTAGAATACATTTAACAATATGAAATTCATAAGTCATCGGGAATTCATCGTGCTTCGAGGGACATGCCTTCATACCATTGAAGACTTGAGCTCCTTATTCTTACATCTGGATCTAGCAAAGTAAAGTAATGAGTTCTTCTCCTCCCACCGCACTGTGAAGATTTTTATTTTCTCTGTGTCTCTTGTTTTGTGTATTCCAATAGGTTCGCATGTTTTTGCACTTTGATTGCTTTTGACTTTTTCTTTGTTTTCTAACTCTAAGTTGTTCGTATGGGTGGTATTGAGTGTATTGTTACTTTGTCTACTCATGCACCTGTTTGACAACTTAAGTAATGGTCTGCAGTATCATTTGTGTTGTTTCATACATGGACATGATATATACTCTTTTTCCTGATAAGACACCCATTTATGTTAGGGGGGTTGCTAGGTTTTAACGAGGCATATCATGAAAGTATATGATTTTATTCTGTTAATAAAGTACCATTTTTCAAAAAAAAAAAAATTTGTTAGTATCGATTTCATAATCTTGTAGTATCGTTTACCTGAGTTTCTGTTTGTATTTTCTTCTGAATTGTTTTTTAATTTTTTTCTTTTCGTTCTTTGTTCTTTTTTTTGCAGATTTTCTTCCATTGCTTTCTCAACATCTATTTCTTGCTGCATATTCTCTTCATTGTTCTGTCAAATAAATTCAATGTTACAATAATAAAACTATACTAACTTTGTTATACTTGATTTTATAATATCAGTTACCTTCTCTGGTATATTTCCTCTTACTTTTGGTTGGTTTTCATTTGCTGTATTTTTCTCATTTCTTCTCTTTGTTCTTTTTTCTCGATTTTGCTTCTCCTCTTCTTCTACTGAAGGTTTTCTAAGTTTTAACTTGCTGCCTTTTCCTTTTATCGTCTCTACTATCAACTCCACTAGAGGTAGGTTTTCATTTTCTGCCATTCTGTTTTCCTATTGAATATCTACTGTAGTAAGTATATCGATGATACGATTTTCAGTTTGTTGCTCTATTTCCACTGAAGCTAGGTGTTCCACTACTCGAATATGTGACTGTTGTCTGATTTGTGGTGGTTGTTCATCATATGTCGATGGTTGTGGTTGTGTTGGAGATGTCGATTTGTTTCTGCTTTGTGGCTTCATTTTTTTGTCAATTAAAAATTCATCAATGTATTAGAAAGAATAGAAGAGGAAAATGAACAAAATGATTCACTTTGTATTTTTTTAAATCGTAACTGGGCTTTGGGCTTTATCCTTACGATAAAAACTTTGTGCGCATTTCCTTATGATTAATTATTTACATTAATTTTTCCTTTAAATTTTTTTCCATTTTGGAATGGCGTAAAATATGTGTTTATTTGCATGTTAGTGCGGAGTGCTTTAGTTTGATATTATAATATATACATTTGAAAATTGCGCACATTTTGAATTTTTATTTGTTGGTTCATATCAACATTTGAAAGGTGCAGAATAAATGCTCTTTGTAAAATACTAGTAAAAAACGCACGTATGTGCATTTAGTAGCTAGAGCGGATGTGTGTTGTAAGTGCACAAATTTTGGTAATCACAATGCTTTTATTTCAAGTTGTTTTGTTGATGTTTTCGGTGATAAATTGGTAGTAGAATTCCTTTGATGAGTAGTTAAGAAGGGATGGTGGTGAATGTTGCACACAGATTGTGGGTTTCCGTTAATGGATAAAGGTATTTTCGAAATTTCAAAAAGGCACTGTGAAAATGCTAGTTATTGAATTCTCTTTATTAGTAGTAAATATAATTATTTCTTTTTCGTTTTACAATTTATCATACATAAAATGTACAAGTTTTATAGTTATATCTTAAGTTTACTTTTTTAGATAAATGACATTTTGCATATGTATTTTTTTATTTTTCACTAAACTCATATATATATATATGTATATATATTTACATAAGGATGATACATTATCCAACCAGTGCATTTATTGCAATGTCTCGTGAGTTGAGCCAAAGACGTGTAGAACAACAATTTAAAAGCCTAATTAATTACCACTTATGTTAGTGGTCCATCACAAATATATACACCTTTGTAAAATATGATTTTATACATTATAATTTTTACAATGTATAAGATGTAAATATTTAGTTATATTCCAATTTACTGCAGATAAATTTTTACTCTCGCAATTTTTTTTTCATTTGAAAGCATATAAATGTCAAAGCCACGTAGACGTCCAAAACATGTTAAAATATATATTATTACTGAAGTGTGTTTTATATTTTAGTTTAGAGTTATTCTTTCATATTACAATCAATCTGTACTTAAGCTTTACTCTTTTTCGTCGAAAAGTGCAAGTTTTTGCACTATTCTAAAATATGTCATGTTTCACAGTTCATGATTTTGAACTAAATCTTGCTAAATTTATTTACATTCCAATTATTTGTAGTTAAGTAGCACTTTTACTTTCTTTTTATATTTTTTTAATTATGCTTATATGCGTACTTCATTTTCAAATTTATGATCACTACAATGGTACTTTTAGTGATTGTATGTGTAGTGATGAGATATAAAAATATTACGTGACTGATTTTATTTTAAATTAAGAAATTTAATTTTGGAATTGTTAGATCTGGTTTTTTGTGGAGGCTTGGTCCATTGATTGAGTTGGAAACAATCTCTCCACTAATGGGGTAGGATTGCATACAACTTGTCTACTTGAGACCACACTTAAGTAGGAGCCTTGTGCACTAGGTAAATTATTTTGATCAGTTACATTATTATATGAGCCACTATAAAGCATGTAAACAATAAGGATTTTCCTTTAATTGCTTACTATTATTATCAGATTCACTTATCAGAGATCACATTCCAAATTCTTCTTTTAACAATTCTAGTATATTTGCAATATTGAGTAGACTAAAATCACGGCTCTTATTTCTTGTTATAAGTCTATTAGAGAATCCTAGGCAAGAACTATGCTTCATGTACATATTTGGTAGGAGAATGAGGGTATCACAAAGGAAAAGTTCTTGCATTTGTTACATACTATAGGGACATTATTACTTAATAAGGAGGCATCGATCTTTGTTAAAAATCTTGTTTACTATTTGCTCCCCTTTTGGGTGAGAAAACATGATTAGATTACATACTCGGTCTCAAAAGGGTAGCAAAAGATGAAGTTTTATGGTTTTTTTACATTAATTATACTTAAATAGTTTAAGTACAATAAAAGAGAAAAATAAAATATTTAAGATCACAAATGTCAGTAGTAAGGAAATAAAAAATACACAGGGATTTTGTAGTAGTTCGACCCGAATTTGATGTCCACATCCACTTCTACTGTTATTCCTGGTTTCTTTCCATCTACATTTGTTTATAATTGATTGCAAAGAGATTACAATGCTTTAATTAAGAAAATACAGAAATTTTGCGAAGAATGATGGAGTCAGTGTAACATTTTGTAAAATAAACAGTATTTAATAAATAATTAATAAGGCTCAAAAAGAACATTTGAGAAAACATTAGAATTTGGCTACGAAACATGCAGCATTGCGTTTGTGGCAATTTTATGAGCAAATTTCGTATTTGGAATTTTGCGATTGGAGCTTAAATGAAGAAGTTATTAGCGTTAGAAGTTTTCAGAGCAGAAATAATTTAAAATGAGAAAAATAAATAAATAATATTAATAGTGTGGACCCTATCGGTGGATACTCTTGCTTGGACCGGTCGACTACTAGCGATCGACTGGTGGTAAAGGTGGTGGCTAGATTGAACCTTGGGCGAATGGAGCATATTTTATTATTTTAATTCTAACGAATATGATTGATTCGAGCACTTATAAATATAGGCCCAACCCTTCACTTCTCTTCTCATATTTTCTGATGAAACAAAGAAACTCTGATATTTCCTTTCCTTGCTATTCTATTAATTATGAAATATTATATATTATGTATATATAATCGGAGAAGTCTAGAAAATAAAAGAAAGGAAGAGAATGAGATACTACAGAAAAAGGTAAATCTTATAATTATAAATTTAAATTTCCCCTTTTCCCAAAAATCTTATCATATTTGTAATTCTAATAGTATGCCCTGATGGATCGGCAGCAAAGACTCGGGTTATGCCCTAACGGATTTCGCTTCCTACTAGTGTACAATCTACATGGGATACGCATAAACCTAAAAGTTTGATTAGTCAGTTGTTTTTCTATCTAATGTGGGCTAGTTAACCCTTAGACGAGTCTTTGTGATGCGTTTGTAATACGACAAATAAACTGTAAAGCCATATCAAGGGGTCAACAGTCACTAAAGCTAGAACCGATTGAAAAACGATTACATTACGAAGGGCCAGCTTGAGGGTTGAGATATTAAATGGTCATTGGATTTGCCTCGTCCCTATTTAAGAAGTATTAAATAGCTGGGGTTTTCTTTTGCGTAGTACATCGTTTATGTGTATATATATAGGTATAGTTATAATTGTACCTTAGAGAAGGTTGGACATATCATACACACACATAGGATTGAATGGATTAGTCATAAATGGTAGACATGACAGTTAAATGTAAATCAATCGACGTAAATTAATGATATGGGCATTGCGTTCGTGGCAATTTTACGAGCAACTTCAATATTTGAAATTTTTCGATGGAGCTCAAACGAAAAGTTATTAGCGTTTGAGCAGAATTAATTTAAAATGAGAAAAGGAAATAAATAATATTAATAGTGTGGACCCCATCGATCGACACTCTTACTTGGACCGGTCGACTATTAGCGATCGACTGGTGGTTAAGGTGGCAGCTAGATTAAACCTTGGCCGAATGAACCAGATTTAATTATTGTTAATCTAACGAATATGAATGGTACGAGCACTTATAAATATAGGCCCAGCCCATCACGTCTGTTCTCATATTTTCTTTTGAAAACAAGGAAACTTTGCCGTTTTCATTTATATATACATAATATATAAATGATACTTCCCCACTTACATAATATATAAATGAAACTTGCCCTAACGGATTTCACTTCCTACTAGGGTAGGATTTATATAGGATACACATTGACCTCAAAGTTAGTTAGTTCTTTGTTTAACAAATGTGGGCTAGTTAACCCCTAGATGAGTCTTTGTGATGCGTTAGTAATACGATAAATATAGTGTACAGCCGTATCATGGGGTCAACAGTCTTTATAGCTAGACCGATTGAAAAACGATTACATTATGGAGGGCCAGCTTAAGGGTTGAGATATTAAATGGCCGTTAGGTTTTACTCCTCCCTATTTAAGATGTATTAAGTAGCCGGGGTTTTCCTTTGCATAGTACATCATTTAGATATATATATATATATATATATATATATATATATATAGTTATAGTTATAGTTGTACCTCGGAGAAGGTTGGACATATTATACGCGCACATCGGATTGAATGGAGCAGTCGTAAATAGTAGACATAACACTTAAACCTAAATCAATTGGCATAAATTAATGTTACAGGTAAGGTGTATAATTTTCCAACCACTCGAATGTTGTTCTGACCCTTCCACATTATAATCCACAAGATAGATTTAGAAGGATATGCTACGAGTGCAAGATGGGAACTGCAGATGGTGGAGTCTTCTCTTTCATGCTTGACACCGACAAG
Organism: Allium cepa; assembly: GCA_030765085.1. NCBI lineage: Eukaryota > Viridiplantae > Streptophyta > Magnoliopsida > Asparagales > Amaryllidaceae > Allium > Allium cepa. The sequence continues at coordinate 81,306,452 of CM060946.1, forward strand.
GCGACTAGTTATCCAAGGAGCGATATTGATTCCAAGGTTGTAGCCTTAATCCGTATATATGTTATATTATATTATTATATTTCACTGTTGGCTTATATTGATCGCTCTCCGATATGTTTTGTAACGACCTGGGATTTTGGACCCCGAAAATCCCAGATAGTTAGGAAAAAGAAGAAGAGATAGAAGAAGAAGATCAGAAACATCAACATCTCACATTCGCAGCGGATAAAATATAATAATAAATAAAATAACAGTTTTACAAAGAAGAATTGTATCATACATTTACATTTTTACACATCAGAGTTACAACATTTACACAACACTAGATGGTTTAAAACAACATGTCCTAGATATACAAATATATATCACAGCGGAAACACTCTATACGTTCCTGCCATCCAGCTCGCCTCCTGAGCTCCAGAACGTGCTTACCTAAAAATCTGTAATACTTGGTCTGACCCGAGCATTACATCAAAGTAACACCCGGGTCAGGCTGGAAACCAGTGTGAATAAACCCGTATAATTTGAAATACTAAGTTCAAACCACAAAAAAAACCCAGGTAATTCATACTTCAATATGAGTTCTAATCTTATTTAAGTCAATCATTTATCTCAAATCAATATTCAAGAATCGTTGTCCGGTTTAAATGTCCATGATACTTAACTTATTTCATTCCAGCCTGTTTGCTTCTAACCAAAACTACAAAGAATTACTGTAGATTACTAATCGAAGTGGTCTCGGGTATTTACTGACACCTGACCCCGGTCTCTTCGAAATCTAAACACCATTTAAAAGGTCAAGTTGTTAAAGGTTTAACCAATTTAATTCAATACTTTGAATTCATTCATCACAGATAAATATCATCCATTTATCACAGATATATCTAATATCACTCCACAGAATATCACATATTATCATTCAATAGATATCAATCCAGATATTCTACTCAAACAATCATTCATAAACAGGAATTATTAATCCATATTATACTTAATTTAATTAACTTCAATTAAATTAATAACTTATAAAATTAATATTCCGATAATTTAAACCGGTTAATTACCCAATTAACCCACGTTAAAAATCTTGGCCGTCACAATCTTTCTGTACATAATCCAGTTACATATACAGCACGTGGATCATAAACGACTAAGGTGACTCCAGCTTTAGCTTATAATTGATTGGAGATAACTAAACAATTTTCTTTAAGCAAACCATCACTCGTTAAAGAAAGTACATTGTAAAAAATTCTACAACCACCACATAAGATAATCAGATAACTAAAATAAGCAAAATAGTAAAATCATAAAACGTGTGTGTAAAGAATACCTTGATTTAAAGTGGACCTAACAAATTTTCCCTGCTCGATAATAAAACAAATACCTTGCAACATTTATAACTTAGTTCGTTTGTGCGCATTTATTTATATTTTTTTGGTAACAAAAATAAGTTAACACATGTTTTCTTTGAACACAACCGTTAGACGTGCATTTGTACCGATAACCATAGTAACAATAAATGTGAACAATATTATAAAAGTGTACAAGTTGTTAAGCAGTTAAATTTTCTAAATACAGCTGCATCAGCCAATTACATTGTTATTGCCATCTTTAGATTAACATACCTCGCAGCATGAATGGCAAGAAGACAAATAGAAATTGTACCAATGCACATAGGCTGCTATATAATCTATATACGAAGGTCAAAATTAAACATAACAGCATTCATATGCATACATATATATAGTAAAACAATGCAAAAAAAAAAAGATCTACAAATCTTCACAAGGTTATACAAAATCTAAGGTAGACCTTAAACATGAATAAAAATAAACAAACTTTAAACAACCAAATTAGGTGGTGTATGGTTTTGCTCACTATTTTTTTATGGTGCATGTAAACAAACATTTCTCCTTGTGAAGAAATTCAAAATGGTGGGCCATCAAAAATAAATTATAATGTTTCAAACAATCAAACTAGAGCGTTGTATTAGCACTCATACATCGTGTGTTACAAAATCATAATGGAAAAAGCAACACAGTTAGTAGTGTTAAAACATCTAGTTTAAGGACCATAGTCCCATAAATTTATAATAGACAAGTTTAAAGATAAAAGTAGAGCGGAACCAACAGTTATAAAATGCAGCACTAGCCTAGGAACTTAGAAATAAATTACGCTTAAATGTGGGTGCGTGCCTACCAATTCAAACTCTCAAGCATAATATGTGTTAACAAAGGTTCTTAAATTGTACATATCAAATGATGCTAACCAACAGACTGTCCCAAAAATAAAAATAAAAGGTGGATTCCAATTGCATACAGTGTTACTACCAAATCAAGGGACACAGAATATTTTAATCAAATATAGCTATAGGTTCCAACTACCAAATCCTTCACCGAAAAATAAATATTGTCGTAAATTTATTAAACACTTCACTGATGTTAACTAGAACAACAGTGCCAGAAGAAGGGAAAAAATAAAACCAGATCCGGAGTTCAGATTAAAAACTACGACTCAGAGGAGAAAACCTCTAGTATTACTCGTCCAAAAGCCTAATAATTAGTAACAGTAAGAAATAATGCATATTAAGGCACTTAACCACATAGAAATGGCAACAAAATTTAACAACCTGAAATATCTAGTACGATTACAAAGCATCCATAAATTAGATTAACAAAACTAATCAATAAACCTAAAATTCTCCACATTAACGCATAAAAATCTTTCAAAAAGTAGAAGGTAGCAAATTCCCAACAAAATCAAGCATGTAACACAAAAATAACATAATAAATTCAGAAAAAGCAGTACTGTAAAAAGTAAGATAACTCGCCTTATTGTTGAATAGCGGCCCATCTCTGAAACCTGACAGTTGTTTGAAACTTGTTTTTGAATTGAACTCGATTTTTTGATTTGAATATACTGTTAGTTGAGTATAAATTCGCACTTTGTTTTAGATGATCTTAAATTTCTTTGGTTGTAAGCCAGATAGATGATTAGTTTAGATTTATTTTTATTGCTTAAATTTTTGGTTTGGTTCTAAAGGAAGATGAAAGAAAAATCTGGATCGAGAAATGAGAATACGAGAAAGAATTTTGAACTGTTTACAGCTTTGATTCTCAAGTCATTTTATATTATTATTTTTTACTTTAGATTTGAGTTGAAATATGCAGACCTGATTTTGATGTTTTGTATGTTAGGCTTTAAATGCTTGTATCCTCTTTTGTTTACATGCATATCCATTCATATATATACACATCTCATACATAGGTATACATATTATTTTACCATAGTTATTTTATATGTTTTTACCTTATGTGTCATACAACCATATTAGTTACTTATAAACTTTTATCCCTATTTAAACATATATTTTTATTTTTATTTTTATTCTTAGCCAGGGCTTAATTAATTAATTTATATTCTTGAGATTGTTAGATTAAATGTTATAATGGAAACGTAAATAAATGAGTTTGATAACTTATAAAATTATCCAGATATTTTTAATTATCAAAATTTTATTTGTTTAACCAAATAAAATTAGTATCTCAATAATTTGAAATCAATTAATCATCCAATTGACCAATGTCCAAAAAATCCGGATTATCACATGTTTATGTTCATTACATGTTACCAAAATCAATGATTTGTGCCCTAATGGACTTCGGTTTTGATTTAATCGAAATTCAAGCCAATCAAGGTGTGAGTTCTTGCGGTCAGGGTTAAAAATATGCCAGAAATGTCAAAGGGTGGAACCTTGAGGTTCTCTCTTAAAGTCCTTTTTAGAGATGATGTTTGGTATTTACAGGCTCCATTAACCCATAATATCTGGAACTTGGATCTATAGGATGAACAAGTTTGGAGAAATGTCTGGAGCATAGATCTATTTTGATCGGATATTGCTCGATCACGGGATGAAACCGAGCTCTATCGGCTTAGGCTTGAGCAACTTGACACCATAAATAGAGCATTATGGTTGAATAGGGGTTAGGCTCGAGTGACATACTTATTGGATTTCTAGAACTTCAGGTCGAGTATGTGGATCCAAGGAGTAGACTTTGGGTAGAGCTCGAGTAATTCGGGTCGAGCTCGAGCGCCATTTGCATTAGATCAAGGTTCATAGTTCTACGGTCAAGCAATGTGTTTCTCCAAGGATGGCTTTAGGTCGAGCAACAAGTTTCCCAGTTCAAGGTCAGGTGTTGTGAAGCGTCGACTTCTAAGTACTTTCTTCATCATTTCTGAGTGTTTTGTTAAACTAATTGCTTAGAGTGACATCTTGTCAGTAATTAAAATAATTAATTTGATAATTGAATTAATTAAATAACATGAGTAAAATAGAAATTCTCTCAAATTAAATAATTAATGCCAAAAAATATAATCATTTTGTTGAGGAGAATTTTCTAGTCAAAACGAAATTTAGAATTGTGATGTTTAGAATTACGAAGAGAGAATTATGACCGAAATAAGAATTTAGTAAAATATGGCATATTTTCAGTAGTTAACCAATTTCATTCTGGCCTATTTGATTAATTTTGGCCAGCCCCTAACAACTACAGGAATTCTTTTCAAATCACCAATTACGTCTCAAAACCCGTCATCTTTATTAGCCTCTCCATAATTAAATCCACCTTTAAGCAAAGATAAATTATTTAAAATCAATACAAAATTATATTGATTCAAATGAAGTCAACTACGACATATCCATACTAGAAAATCATGCTCAATTTAGGAAGGTCGAATCTAGATTAGGTTTCGACTTGTTTGAGCAGTCTTATTGCTTACTAAGTGGGTCTAGGTGAGTGATAAATTATTTCAAATGGTATTACGATCTATTTGTGTATGTGCACATTTATATGAATTTGCCTTACGGATATTGCTAGATTTACATCATAAATGGATTATATGTTTATTATGCGATGAGGCTGTGATTAGATATCACAAAAAGAACCTAATATATGATTTGATCCAACAAATGTGTAGTGCAGTACAAATAGGAATGTTAGGGCTTAGGGAATGTGTTGGAACTGGACCAGTCGGAAGTGGATGAAATGGATATATTTTGAATTTTTTTCTAATTTAGATCTATTTGGTCTATGAGGTGTAAAAAATTGTAATATCCAAAAGTTTAAAATAAAATCATATTTTATTTAACTTGGTTAAAGGAAGTCTAAAATTTAATTTTAGATTGTAAGTATTATAATAGATGTATCAAATACATTCATATATGTGTAGTGTAAGTGCAACATATAAGTAGACTACATTTGTGTTGAACATGTAAAATCTTAGAGAATGAAACATTTTCTTTATTTCTCTTAACATATATATAATTAATTAAGGGAAAATGAGGCTATAAATGTAGAGAGAGAAATCTTTAAATTCTCTCTCTATCCTTATTTAGATTCATTGACATATTAAATGATATTTACACCTACATATATATTCTTTTATTTTACAAGTTTTTAACTAATCAAATACATATATGTAGATCTATAATAATTGTATACATACATATATGGTATCATATATATACATACATATACGTATATACATACATACATATATATACACACATTAATGGCCTACTTAAGACCGAGAAAGCTCTTTTCTCAACATTAACAAAATTCATAATTTCTCTTTAATGTTTGAGATTTATCATTAGACATTCTAATGTGTCGTGTTTATTTAGGTTTGGTTAATTTCATTTCATTCCTTTAATTGGTTTCATCTTCGAATCGTATATGAATCCATTTTACTACCAATAAGTTCAAGAAGTAATTCCTTCGCCGTGATGTTGGTATTTCTTGAAACGATAATTGCTTCTCGATCTAATTGAATAGGTGTTCATAAAAATTTTATGAATTGCGTTACATAAAACTGACTTGGTCTTAGTTTACGATAATTATGTTCAAAATATAAATTAGTCATCCAACGACGATCGGTCCAAAACTCTTTTGGGGCGATTCATACAAGAACCCACATATACAATTATTACGTGTATTCTTTTGACTCGCACAACCTATGTAACCACCTAATTTTTAAGTAATAATTAATTAATCTTAACAATAGCAATTATTTAATTAAATAGGGATTTACTGGTTTATTTGACTTGGAATTGGATTCAAGGAGTTCAGTTCATCGTTTCAAGGTGTGAATCAAGCTTTGGTGAAAGGTACATCTCTTATTTATTAACATATATAAATTCTTATTTAATTATTAAATAATATGCTAGTTAGTTAGAAATTATCATGAATCTATATATGTTGGTGTTGTCGTCATTTGATGATAATGTATATATGCATGTAGTAAAAATAAATTTATATATATATATAAATAGCTCACGGCTACAGTTTAAAAAAGATCTGTTTTTCCCGTAAAAAAGAGTATTATAAAATGATTATTTAATAAACTAGTTTTTAAATTTGAACACAATAATATAAGTATATGCTTATCATTTTATTAATTTATAAATATAATTTAAAGTTCTTGAAATTAAAAAAGTTTATTTTAAAATCGAATATTATATATATATATATATATATATTTAATTTAAACATCGTGTGTTTTTAAATATAGGTAGTCTAGGTATAAAATCATAAAATATATATGCGAAAATCATTTTATAGTGTATATACTTGTTTAAATTGTTTTTGAAAAAATTTGTTTGTTGCCGATTTCCATATAGAAATCAATAATAGAAAAACATTTTCTTTACCAAAATAATTTTGATCCCAAAAAAAGGAATTTTTTCTATGGCTATGTACACTAAAGTATGTATTTATATTTATTTAATAAATAATTTACATTAGACAATTTGTATGTTTGAATTATGTGTATGTGTATATAGAGAGTTTTGTAGATAATATTTTAACATGTTTATGTATAATTGATTTTGAAATGTATAGAATCGTTATACATATATTTATTCAAATTTTAATATATTAAATTTGAATTTTGTAGTTACGAGATTTTATTAAGTCTATATAGATCTAAATATAAAACTGAATTTTAAATTTGAGTTTAATCTTATAACTGTTTATATTATCATTTACAATTATTTTATATTATAATAAAGTATATATATTTATGTATAAATAAATAAATAATACAATCACTTACATTATATGTATATAAATATGCCTTATTTTACAATGTATATATTATCATGTACACACAAAGATACACACACACACTAGACAACACACATGTATATAAAAAGGCTAACATGTCCGCTGTGGTGTAAATCTCAATGCTTACACATAGGCATGTTAAATCATATACACTGTATTATGTTGCACATGCACGTACACACATATGTATGTCTAATACCCATATATACTTTAGAAGAAAAACTATATAATAAATAAAACATTATTATTGATTTTATTTAAAACAAAATTTAAAAATGTTCTAAGTAAATTGAGACTGCATGGGTCCAACAGGATCCAAATGGAAATTTTTTGTTGTTGAAATTTATCGGTTTTCTCCGCTATGGGCTTGGCTAGTTCCAAAAGCAATTGGTTTTGTTCGTAAAACCTTATAATTTTTCCCATTTATTTTTTTGTGAACTTTAGGACCCGATAACTCTCACCCGTATGGAAATCGTTAGAGGGATGGATTTTTAAGTTTTGAAACACATTGTTATCATTATGATAGCTATTTTTGCAATCCGATAGCAGTTAGGAGTGAAATAGATACATATATTTACTATAGAATTTATGTATGATAGATTTTTATTTTTAGTATTACTATAGTTACTCATCTTTATTTAAGAGTATTCATGGGTTGAATTGGATGCAATAAGGAATTTTTAATTGTACATTGATGATTATAAATTTCAGATCAAACATCTATTTCTCTTCACGGATAAATGATTGTAGGAACATGTGCTTATAGATCTTTTGGGTGGTATGAGTAAAAATACTGCACACATAAAATCCAAATATTATGGAGTGTAGGTTCCATACACTTCAGTATATGAGTATACCCAAGTTAGACGTAGTAGTTATATAATTCAGTATGCTAAGTTTATAGTTGAGTATAACATTATTGTGCTAACATTTTGGTTTCAAGGGTAGAGTATGTTGACCTTGTTGTCTCTTATCCCGTTATATGCATATATTGGTTACATGAGAAAAGTAGCGAATGAATGGTTCATTAATATTGCATTTTTGATAGTTTTAGTGTATTATTTAAAATATAATTAGTCTTTTTGTTACGTGTAATCATATTTTTGGGTGGGCACATCAGTATAGACCAAAAAACTTTACTGAATCCATCATTTGGATTTTGAGCAAAAGATATAGGTTTTGCGTGTAACCTACTAATATCAATTAGATTTTCTAACCATAACTAATAATATAGCCATGTTAATTGCATTTTTAAAATGACGAAGAGTTTTTTCATGTCATAAACGCTATTATGCAAAAAATACAATATTCTTCAAATACACACACACATATCGATATTGTTGAACATATTCTTTTATTACCTTTCACTATGCATTCAAAATTAATTGTTCATACAAATATAGTCTAAAATTTTAGCTTGAATTATCTATATATTTGTAACGTTAGTCAAATTATGTTATTTGTTGATTGAAATAAAAATTACACTTAACTCATATTTCAAAAATATTTAAAAAATATTAAGATCATGCTTTAGGAAAAGTAAAATATCATATTTTTCGATGATCGAATTTAAAGATGAGAGAACTTAATTGCTGAGATTATTATCCAGGCGAGATGGCTTAAAATTATGGGAGCTCTTAATTGTTATCTCACAATTTGCATGAATATCTGAACAAGAATATTCTAGTAAAAACATTTGTGAAGCAAAAAAAGTCACTACTTCAATAAATAAAATAAAAAATTGACCTATGTAGAAAATCAAATCTTTACGTACTTTTTCTTTTTCCATGAAAAATAAAAAATTCATAAAATTAAATTAGTTACCATTAATTGTTCATTTATTCAAAAGTTCAAATTTTTCAAAAGATCTTTACAAAAGTTTTGAATTCTTATAATATTTTAAGAAGATGCAAAAAAATGCATAAAAACTCGTCGAATAACTTGAAAATTATTTATTAAACTATATTTTATTAAAGGACAAAATAATATAAAAAGAATTAAAACTTGTACAAAATATCTGGTATTATCAAAAGTACCTATCTTTCATGAAAATGACCGTGTTCTTTTTGCGAATGACGAATTACATCTTTCTGCAATGGTGAAATTAACTGAAAAATATTACCAGGTAATCTTTCCTCTATTTTCCAATGATTCTAGATCCAAGGCCAACTACGGGTACGACGAGCAATTGGTGGAGGCGACCATAATTTAAGAGTAACCTTAGTCCTATGTACAAATGTAGAAATTATAATAGTTTAATAGATAGAGTAATTATTTAATGATTATAGTTTAGCATTATAATTAAAAGTTTATTAGTTGAAATTTATTATTTATATCATTGCTAGATATTTTTGTTTATCACTCGTTTTATTTTGTTCAAAGTTTCAAACTATTGAAATGTGACGACCCGAAATTTTTGGTATTTGAATTTGAAAATATTTTAGTGATTTTAAATGTTTGAAAGATAGTTTGACTTCAATTTCAGATATCTGAATGAATTTGGCAATTAAATTATTGAATTTAATTTATTAAAGTTGGATAAAAATTTGAATCTTCAGTTTTAAGCTGATTAAAAATAAAATTTATAATGATAATACTGAAGATAATAAAAGCTTCAGAATTGAATTTGGAAACGATTTGTTCAGTTTTGAAATTGTATCGTTTAAACCGATATTTAAAAATAGCCTTCCGAGGCACGGTCTCGGTATTCGACAAAACCAGTTCCATTGGATCCGTAATATTATACTATTCTCGGATTTCAATTTTCGTAGTGTTTGGAATGATCGTTTGGCCATGCTGTAAGCAAACGCGCTGAAATTGAATCGAAAATTTAATTAAATAACTAATCCGAAAAGCTATCTTCTCCATACGATTAAATTTGGACCCGAAACCTTTTCCATTACGTTCGGAATATGGGTTCAACATTATAAACGCCTAGCGGCACGTTTTGATTGGAGTTTGAAATTTTGGGTTTCAAATTAGAGACGATTTAAATTTGAATTTGAATTTTGAAATCTAAATATATATATATATATATATATATATTCACATATATGGGGAAAAGGACACATTTAGTAAAATTCAAAGCACATGTCTCGTTTTCTCTGATGATTGCAACACGCATTTCTTTCCCTTAAAAAAGAAATTTGGCCGAAGGAAGATAATACATCTCGTTCAAAACAAAACAAAAAAATTGAAAAATGGAAGAAATAAAACTTCGAAAGAAAAATGGCCAAGATCGTTCCTTCTTTTCTCGCATTCAAATCATTTGCCGAAGGAAAAAAATAGAATAACAAATCGAAAAGAAACTGGAAAGGGATCTAAGGTGGCTTCGAAAAAATTAATCAATCAATAATAGCCGAAGTATTCAAAGAACTCAATCCCATCGAATTCGAAGAATATGAGATCATACGGTGTTCGAAGAGGTCGTTCAATGATATTCTAAGTGGCTAATGATTTTCGAGGTTGTTCCCTGACTCTCGAAATCGATCAGAATGATAAAAAAAGAGAAGCGAGGTCCGTAGCGGCAATATTCTGGATTGGGCGAAGGCAGCTGCTCGCGACTTGATGGTCGCAGTGCGGTGTAGGGTGGTCGTGTTCGACTCGATGTTAGGGTAGGGGCTCTGCTAGTTCATGGTGATTGGCAGCGAGGGCTCGGCACGAAGCGTGATGATCGGAGGGTGGATCTGGGTTTTCTTTAGCAGTAACGTATTAGCTTCTTTGTTTTTAAATTTCGATATTTTAAATATAAGATTAAGTGAACTTTAATTTAATTTAATTAATTGTTTATTTATTTATTTTTCAGACAGTAACAGTAAGTTTTTATATAAAAAACAGTGATTTAAAGATTTAAATGTATAAGTGTATATATACAGAAAGAAAAATCTATACAGTGAAAATATAATTTACTGTCGTTTATTTACTGAAAACATGTTCATAATTTTAAATTTACAATTTAATTTTTAAAATGATAAATAAGGTGATTAAATCATTAGTTAACTAAGTTTGAAAATATTAGAAAGATTATATATAAAATTAGATTTTTAAATCTACTAGCTTAATTTTGATAACAAGTTTGGAGATTTAATTGTCTAATTTAATTATTTTAGTTGCTAAAAATATTTTATTTAAAGGAAAATCAATTTTAATTTTTGTTAAATAAATTTATTAAAAAGGAGTTTTTTTTAAATTATTAGTTTAACATCCAAATTGATAGTCAATTAAATTTATTAAAGGAAAATAGTTTAAATCCAATTATTAGTAAATTAAATTATTAAATGGTAATAGATTTATTCGAGTATTAATAAAATTATATGATTGTTATACAAGGTCTAAAATTGAGAAACAAGTCAAATTGGAAATGAATTGCAAAATAAAGGAGCAAAGGTGAGATCTTCTCACTCAATCAAATACTGTTCTGATCTAAGTTTTGAATAGTTAGATTTAAAATTGATTGACTGTGTGCTTGGATGATTGATTTATTATTAGTTATATTAGTTTAGACCCTATGCGCCGCATAATAGCGGATGATATTATATTTAAACCCATATACCGTGATATTCCACCTAGAAGTGGAATTGGTATTATATATGTATTTGGAGTTATTGATTTCCTACATTATATAGCGGATGAGACCCTATGCGCCGCATAATAGCGGATGATATTTTATAAATCCCATATACCGCGATATTCCACCTCGAAGTGGATGGGTATTTAATTGTTGTGCTAATATCTGTGGATGCAGGGAAGCAGGTTGGAGGGATCCAATTGGATTCCTCAAACACATTTGAATTTGTTTCATATGTTGTGTGTTGATTTATTTATAATCTGTGTGTGATCATACTTGTGATTGGAATTGTGAAAGGATATGATTTAGCCGAATATATTTTTGGTATCGTAGGATACGAGAAATATGAAATTTGATTTTTAAAAATTAAAGTAGAAAAGCCTAGACCGTTACAATTAAAGTATTAAACTTGATTTTCATAATCCGACCGAATTAATTCCAAAATATGGGAAAAGATTTAATAAATGGATTTTAAGAAATGTAGTTTAAAAGTTGAAGGATTTATTTTAAAATTCGGATTTTAAATAGTTTGGAAAAAAAATAAAGGGATTCATTTTAAAAGATAATAAATTTGGAAATCCATTTGAAAATTGATTTGGTATTTGAAAATAAATCTTTGGGAAATCGATTTGGAATTGATTTGGTGTTTTGAAAATAAATTGGAAAATCAATTTGGGATTTGATTTGGTATTTGAAATAAATTTAGAAATCAATTTGAAAATTGATTTGGTGTTGAAAGTGAATATTTGGGAATCTATTTGAAAAATCGTATGTCAATGGATATTTGGAAATTTGAATTCACAATGGAATTTATAAAGGAAAGGGAAATTTGCTTTAAAAATAAATATTGGTTTATTTTTAAAGTTTGGAAAGGAATTTACGGATTTGGAATGTAAGTTGAAATAAATCAAGAAGGATTTATTAATTGGTTTAAGTGGACCATTCTGAAATGAAAGTGTATGTTCCGTGGAAAGCCGAGTATATTTTCAAAGTAACTTTTAAAGTATAAATTAGAAGTTCTAAAGATGGTTTTAAAAAGAATATTTTGAAGAAATTATTTTCTTAAGTTATTTTGAAAATCTTTAAAGTAAAGATTTAATTGATAATTGTTTTAGAAAATGGTTAGGTTATTTAAATATTTATATCTATCTACTAATTTTATTTTAAAAATTAGTCTGGACTTAAAGTTTATATGTAATATTAGTATAATGTTTTTTATAACTAATATTTTAAGTAAAGTGTTTAAAATAGTTTTTATTTTCAATGTTTCCAAATATATATATTTGGATAAGTGATTTAAATTAATTTTTTAAAGTATTCGGACTTGGCAGATTTTCAGTGGAAAAAAATGATTTTGGGAATTTTATTCCGCGAGTGAAAAGCGATTTGAAATTTGTTTTCAAATGGTTGAAGTGTGAAAATATATCTTGCAAAAATATTTTGAAAATAAATAACTGGGGGAAAATTATTTGAAATCCATCAATTGTTGTGAATGTTGATTGATAGTTTAATAACCGACTATCAATATTGGACTTTAAATGGCATTTGAATTTCGATGCGACCCGGGGTCGGATTCCAAGTGGATATTCGAAAACCACATCGAACCTTTGTGATTGTGATGGATCTTCTATTTAAAAGATCAAAATGGTAAATTGTTGTGAATTGTTTGAAATCTGAATGTAACTCTTATTTTTGAAAATAAGCGCTCGTTATTCGAATTAGCCGGGAGAGGACTTTGTGTCTTAAAACCCATTCCGAATAATGATATGATGAAATGGGATAGCATTTGAAGACCGGCGGTGAAGACCGGATACTTTCGAAAACGAAAGGATTTCTTGTCGAATGTCTCTGCATCGGCTGATCCCCGATATAGAGATTTGAACACCCTTTGTGATGGGGAGTCCGGACGTGATTAGTGAATATCCAGATGTGTAAGGGCTTCTTTGGAAGTACCTTCGATTTCGTTTGATCCCGGAACTGACTTGTATGGATGTATGTCTGACTTACACTTTGAGATGTAAAGCTGGTCTCTATTAAATATATTTCTGTTAGTGGCAGAGAATTTATTCTCTTAGCTTAACACCCTTCTCTGAGACGTACGAGCCCAGAGATTACGTAGTTGATGGTTACTAGTGATACATTCCCAATTTGGTAATGTGGCATACGAAGTGCTGCCGATCATTTGTTGATCGAAGCATGGCTTTTGTGAAAAGCGTAGCTTTGTGCACGAGACTTCGTCGAGCCTCACAATCCGGAAATGGTCGAAACAGGAATGTTGAGGCAAGGTTTTTAGGGGTCGCGCCCCTAGGGTATGTCCATTTCCTTCTGGATAAGAGGTGATATCATGGTATGGAGCCTAGATATTTTACCTATGTTGATGCTGCAAATTTATTATACTTTGTGGTTGTTGCTTTGTGGTTGAGGATCCTCGATTAAAGGTCGGTAACGACCGGGGATGGCATACTTGTGTGCTAGTTACCTATGTTGTAGCTTGGTTAAAGCGTGAGGTAACGTCGGCCTTGTTAGCAGAGATCCGGTTCAGTTCTCGGGGGCGTCCTTCCAGAGGCATACCCATTTCAGTGTAGGAAGTTCCTTTTTCTGACCATTTGCTGGAAATCCAAAGAAATAATACGTGCCCTGTACGGTTTTTAGTTGTATAACCTGCCATGGAATGTGGCGGTAACCTGCTATTGAACATGGAAGCTATAGTAGGCATACGACGAAATGTGGTATGCTGGCTAAGATTAATATTATACTTTCGAAATGTTTTCTGCACTATGCACTAATAATAATATCAAATGGTTTTCACGTATCAAGCATTTTTGATTGTCATAAGGAGAAATCTCCTCCAAGTGTGTGTTTGCATTGTGTGTGTGGCGGAAGGCCTTATGGCAGTTTCATTTCCAAAAGCATAGCAGATTTCCTTTGATTTTCTTTGTGAAAATAACTGTTTTTAAGATCTCACACCAATCCCATGACTAACCTGGAGTTTATTGTTCCCTTTCTAAACTCTGGATGCCCACCAATTTCCACACGGGCAGCCTAGAGTCAGGTTATCAGTTATTCTAGAGCGAAGTCAAAAAAGAGATGTTGTGGAGATCAGGAGAAAGATGGATGGCTTGGCGTATCACTAGTATATGTAATATTTTCTTTCTGCTGTTGTGTTGTTGTACACTCTGATAATGTATGTATAAACTGATATAGTGATTTTATTTAAAGATATTCATTTATCTATTATATTTGTTCCGCTGCGAAATGTGAGATTCTGTTGTTATTTCTGTTCTTCTTCTATCTTCTTCTTCATAAACCCTAAGGTTCGGTTTTTGGCATTCGACTGTGCGGCATTGGATACAGGGGACGCATCGATGTCGACTTTTGAAAGTCGAAAAAATCGGGTCGTTACATGAAAACAAACTGGATTTTGTATTTGGTTAATTTAGGTTCTTGTTTTAGAAAATATATAGGATATTTGTTTAGATATTTAGATACTATATTTGAAAATATACATGAGGAATTTTAGAAAAGATTTACAGAGATATGTTCTGGAGAATAGTTTTGAACCATTAAATCAGATGAATCTCCACTATCTATTTCAGATGTGAATTAGTACAAATAGAGGTGAATTCACTTGAAATTTGCAATAAAGTTTTATTTCCTACTTACAAAAAAAATTATTTTTTCCTCCAATCTCTTATCCATGTTCTTCTAAAATCAAATCTATTTTTTCTAATAAAGAAAATTCTTACCAAAGCCAAGTTGACATTAAGGAAGAATGAAAAGTTAACTTTAGCAATAAAAGTTTGCAATAAAGTTATATTTCCTCCTTACACTACAAAAAAACTCGATATCGGTAGCATTTATTAGCAGCGTTTAAAGGAAATATGCAACTATTGGCCCTTTAGGAAAATGAAATTTGAATAAAGTAACGCTACCTAAGTCTTTCCCACCTGTGGTTCATTACATTTTCATGATATTTTTCTTGTCCGCTCTTGTTTCCTCCGCTTAAGAGACTTACTTTCTACTCCTACAGTAAGAAATTAACATGATTTACTCTTCAATCGGACTACAAGCGCCAAAAGAATTCTACAATCCAAATTCCTTTACAATCCTCGTCAAATTTAAGATGGACTTCAAATTTTTCTCAAATCCACAATTTCTTCGACAAATCAAATTCTAGGTTCTTCTAATACTAGGTCTTATAATGCAACACCTCCTTAATAAGCTTTCTGATAGATTACTAGCAACATCCAGCTCCTGGTTATTTTTTAGTATCTAGATTTAAAAGCGAAAGTAAATCGAATTAGTCTCCAGCTATCAACCTCGACGGTCTCGTGTTGTTGATCTCTATACACCTACAGCAGGTTACTTTGTTACATTATTTGGTAACTTAAACTTTTGTTTCATTTTTCGTTTGATTGTGTAATTATTACCTCTATTAGAACTTATTTTTATTTGTTATTTATCATCTTAAATTTATTCTACCTATTTTAGGCTCTTTTATGTTTTCATTTTTTTAATAATCATATAATTGGAATGTAGTAACGTCAGTTCAATGTTTCACGTCCCATGTATTCAATTATTTTTATTTTGGATTGAACCAGTTTTTGATTCCTTACATTTATCAATTTAGTAAACTTGATTACCTTGCTATAACCTAACTCTAAGGTGTTTGATTTTTTGCCCCTTAAGTGGCTTAGTTATTTTTGTGAAAATTGAAGGACCAAAGTGTTAGCTACATGGTTTGCCATATATTTAGGTTTTGTATATGTATCTTTGTTGCTAAAAATAGTTTGTAATTAAGAAATAAATTATTCAGAGTTTCTATTTACCTCTAACTAAAGGATTTTCCGAATAAATAATTGTAGTTGAATTCTTGTATTTTGACAACCTATAATTTTTATAGTGGTTAAGTTGTGAAATTTAATACGACGTTGATTATCGTGTATAGTGATATTGTCTAGATATGTTATGGATTAGTGTTAACTTACTTTGTATAATAGTATGTCTTCTTATGGAGACATTGTGGCTTCCATATGGTTTATAGATGGCATAGTTTATAGTATTGTTCGAATGATGTTTATTCTTTAATGTAATATATATATATTTACATTTGAATAGTAACAACAATTTAAGTTATGTAAAAGTTGAGCATTGTTATTTCAGAGGAAGCTTCTTTACTTTTTAATTGTTAAAAGAAAGTGACTGGAATTCAAATGCTTTGTTCCACTTGAATCCAAAATGGATAAACAAGAAAAATTATGTTGTAAAATACAAGTTGTAAAAATTCAAGATGCATAAGGAGAAACTTATGTGCTTGATACCAATTATTAAACCAGTAATTAATAAGTAATTCGAGATGCTAAGAAAAGAAATATGCTTTAGGATATTTAACAATATACCGGCTCAGTTGAAAGAAATGTCTTAAACACGTATTTAGCTAATACATTCATATGCTGAATTACATGATATTCCATTTAGATTTTAAATAGTCCTTACACACTCGCACTTACCAATACACAGGCTCAGCCAAAGCATGTAAATCACCCGGGCTCAACCTGCAAGGATCAATATTTATCATGGACCCAAAACTAGGCTCACTTGCCCAATTTTAACTTGATATCATAACTTCAAAAGTTTACAACATTATGGATCAGATATTCTACCAGTGTTTCTTATAATTAGGCTAAGATATGCTCAACCTATAAAGCTACTAATATTGCAAATGTACAATTATTTCCACTAGTTTTAAAAATTAAGCATTTGCACCATGTAATGTAATTAACGATAATTCTGATAGATTGTAGTGATTTTAATTTGGATATTTACTTTTGTACCCAAAACAATGTTATACATTTTAATTTTAGTATGGTGCAATATTAAATAAGCTAAAGATATCCTATGTTGCTAAAACTGTATGATCCTACATAAAAATTGTAATACTATTTTGATAATTTTTGCCCTCCTATGTTGACAGGTGACCTATTTTGTTGCAACTTACAATCATGAGTTTTGGTTCACTGATAGGAAGGTTGTTGCCCTCTTCATATACTGATTCAGGTTGAGCCTCTTTTACTGCTGATCTTTATCTAAGCTTGTAAATCAAAGATGGATTTTAACTATATTTAAATTTAAGATCATTCGGAAGTTTTTTTATTATGGGCTGGTTCAGTCCTAATTGTTAATAGTTTTAGCATTCCACATATTCTTAATAATCATGGGATGGTACATTATTAAGCAAGCTACTACACAGTGTAACCATGTATGTTTAATTAAAACCATGAATCGACAATCAATTAATGCTGAGTACGTTTTATTCGTTGAGTCACCTTGCTAATTTCAAATATGGATAACATACATTCACCAATTTTGTAATAAGTTATATTATGTTTTACATGATTTTAATATTATAATATTTTAGAACTATATATTTCTAAACAAGTCCTGTTGTGAAGTACAAACCAATCAGTGGCTCAAACTTAACAGGAGTGAAGTACGAATTAATTAAATCTGAATATAATATTTGCATTCCCGTTAATGAAGCGCTTCCTTTATGTTAATTAGCTAACAAGTTTTATAAGTGTTTTGTACATCCATAACTAGTTAGTTGGATCCATCGGACAATATTTTCTCACTCAAAATGTGAATGTGATTTGATACAAGTTACGCTCCATGTTCACTTGATGCAATATTTCAAAAGATTAGATAGGACCACTTGTATTAATTATTTATATCCTAGATTAAGTCAAAATCCAGTTATGTTTGAATTTTAGGATACAATATTTTCTACTTAAAGTGTTAATGTAAATTTATATTATCATATATAATTACATCCGAAACAAATATTTTTATAAAGGAATTAAGTTGTATTAGAATAAAAAATACATAAATATGCACTGCAACATGTAAATCAACCCCTATATTTATGGTTATCCGAACTTCATCTTATATATGGTAGTTCGATGTGGATCCTCATTTATATTGCCTTTAATTACTGTAATATGGCAATTAATTTTCAACTAAAAAGCTATGTTTTATAAGTTTAAAGAAAAAATAGGATAAGAGAATATTATTGTAGAGGAGAGATAAAGGAATGCATGAGAGGATATCTCTTCTTCTCATTCACAAAGAGGAACATAATGGTATGCGTTTTCTTCTTTCATTTTTACCTTTTCTTGCGCTTCAGTTTATCATAACATATAATATGACTTAAATGAATTGTTATCTAGCAATACTACTGATTAATTTGTGTTTCCTGAAAGCGTAATTAGCATGGAAATATATTGTTGATCTCTTCTGGGTTTTGTTTCCTTTTTTCAGAGAAGGACCGAGCTAATGCCTATAATATAGCACATTCATAATCATTTGTTTTAAGGTGGAGCACATGACATTGAAACTTCGGCAAATATTATTAGTAGGGTGAAATGTTAAATTTTGCGACGCAATGAGTTGAACGAAAAAGCATATGAGTAGAAAGAAGTGTTAAACCACCAAATTAGTTAAATTTGAAAATTGGACCAAAAAAGCAAGTGAATCTCTGTAAGAACTATCGAGAGTTCAATCATCATGTCAATGTTTATAGCAAACTTTTGACACAATGAATTCCTATCTCGAAAAAGACGGGAGAACATTCAATACGGCGAACTCCTGTCTCGAAAGGCAGAGGAGAACAGTCAATAGCTTTGTTAAGTTGAAGCTATTCAAAGGCTGTGTAAATTCATATGCTTGAAAAAGTTGATAGGAATTTAAATATGATCTTCTGGCGATGATTTACGCATTTTCTGTTTTTATAAAATGATTAGAAACTACTGGAACCTGAAGCCACTGAAGCAGCTGAAAATTTGCTGCCACATATGTGAATAGAGATTTATCAGCATTATGCACCTGGACAGATCAGGTTCGACATTGGTACAAGTACATGCACAAGCCCTCTTCGTTTCATCGATACCCTAGACAATGCATGCTCATTTCACTAAGTAAAATTTATTTATTTTTTCCTTTTTTCCGTTTTATCATGCAGAAGGCAGTTTTTGTTTACCTTATTTTGTATTATCAATGTCTCTTATTATTTGTGTTATATTTATTTATCAGGAGATTGTCATAATCCAAAAGGATTGGAGGACATGTGCGTTGCTAGGGCAGTCTGTAATTTTACTACCCAGCTAATGCACTACCTAGAAGGAAGTTCTGATCGAAAATGTAAGTTGAACTATGTCAGGAAAAACTTAAAATTACCGCACTTTTTTCTAATTC
This sequence comes from Allium cepa, assembly GCA_030765085.1. NCBI lineage: Eukaryota > Viridiplantae > Streptophyta > Magnoliopsida > Asparagales > Amaryllidaceae > Allium > Allium cepa. The sequence goes on from CM060946.1 coordinate 81,326,393, forward strand.
TGTATGTGCCTGTGTTTTATTCTTTTTAAAGCACTTAAAATGATTTCTATTAGCTGAATCTAGTAGATGTTTCTGTTGAAATAATTCCAGTTATCAATATCACACAAATTATCATGTTCTTTTGCATGTGTCTTGAAAAGAAGCAACGAGTTTAGATCAACCATAATTATTCCAACAATTTCTATTGAAAAGCATGATTCGGAAGTTGAGCACATTACTGTATTAAGATCACCATTCTCATTTACCCCATAGGCACGTACCTCTGTTAAAAGCAACCATCCACCTTTTTAATTTAGTTAATCACTTAACTAAATAAAATAATCTAAACGAAAGGTTGTGATGTATAGGATGCCTTCTCCAATTTGGAAGTATAATGTAAATCAAAGAGTTTATTGTTACTTATAAAATAAAGTAAAATTTCACAAAAAATAATAACATATTTTCTGAAAAGATTTTATTATTTGGCGTAAATGATAATATACTGATTGCAGTGTTTATAGAAGAATATACTATTATTGTTGTTGTTGTTTGGATAATAAAATGAAAGATGTTTTTCAAATAATAATAATATTATTATGTTTTTAAAAGAATTATGGACTAAATTATTACTATTTTATGACAAATAAAAATAAAATGATTTTTGAAGTATGATATAGGATATTATTATTTTTGAGATAAATGGTAATAAATTTGTTTTGAAAATATTGAAGCGGAATTAATATATATTATTATTTTGATGTAGAGTAATATTATTATTTTTTTGAAAAGAAATTTGATGTTAGTTACTATTTTTTATTAAGATATGATGTTTTAAGGTATTTGAAGAGATAGAAGTATAATAAAGGAATTTAGAAGTATATTATCGTTTTCATACAATTATTATCGTTTGAGATGAAATAAATAAGGGTACTTTTATAATAAACAATAATAAAATAGTTTTATAACTAAAAGAATAATGATCGTAAATATATTATTTTGAATGATTGTAAAATGTATGATTAATTGTTGATTGTAATTATCACATATATTTGTTATAAGATGATGAAATCGCATTTTGGTGAGTGTGCGATACTTTGCCATTATTACATCCGGATGATGCATTGCTAATTATCATTTTTGATTGATTAGATAATTGATGTTTGTGTTACTACTGTTGCTGGCTTAGTACACATTTGATGATTCGATATTTGTGTTACTAATGTTGATTAGTTAGTACACATTAGTGAGACTGAGATTCTGTTACTAACAGTACACATTTATTTGATTTAGACTTGCATTGATGATGCATTACTAATAGTTGATCATTAGTATATATGTGAGTATATTTGTTGTGATTAGTTTATTTGATATTTGAGGTTGATACTAGATGTTGTCAAATGTATGTGATGTTTAATGACTGCGTGTGCTATTATTGGTTTCAACTCATATTTATGATGATTGACAGTAATGACTTAGTATGAGCATATTTCATGTTTGCATTTGTTGCATTAGTTGCATTGATGCTATGGTTGTTATGTGCTAACAGGTATTTGGATGCACGAGAAAAGCAGAAAATAGAACTACATGGGCTTGATCTCCAAAAGAATATGTAGCAGTTTCTTTATGCAATAGTCATCATATACCTTAGGTTCGGCTGTGGTATATGGAAACTGGGGAGTCCAAACATAGTTGAATATATTTTTTCCTTTCATGCATTAGTAAAGTTGCAAGTGGGAGCAAATGACGGAGCAAAAGTTCGAATATAGGTCATATCCTTAGGTTGTTGACTTGGCATATTTCTCTTGCATCACAATTGTATTTCTATTATTAATGATGATAAATGTATTAAAATGTGGACATTATTTGATATATTTTATATGTGTAATAATTAATTGTTGAGATAACGTATACGCATTGACGTTAATTACACTATGAGGTTTTTTCTTTTCATTTTTTGTTTATTTACTTTATATTTTATATTACAAAACCCACGCTTCATGATTTTAATGTTTGAGATCAGTGTGCGAGCGTATTTTGACAGCATTTATCATTGATTTTAAATGGTAGAAATAGTAGGACATCGCAGTTTGGTCTAGGATCAAAAACTCTATTAATATCCGTATTTAGTTGCTTAGACAATATTAAATTCCTTAGCTCAATCAATAACATTTATCGATTAAACGGTTTACTCATGCCAATGATTTTGATTTTAATTTGACTACCAACTATGCTGATACTAACCCCTACAACATAGAAGACGAATCCTCACTTGAGTGGCTTTTCACTTCAAGTAGTTCGATGTGTAACATGTGGTCGTAACATGGTTGTGTGCTTCACCAACCTGTGCTTGACCATAGTCGAAAAACAATCTAGCTACTTAAGATCAATGGTACCCATATGCTTGACCATAATCGAAATACAGTCTATCTATTTAACATTGACAGTACCCTCAAGTCTGAAGACTGTTACATGTCATTACCATGAGATCTTCTATTTTGACTTAGTTGTAATAACATATAGAAGGCTCTCGTCGAGTTATTCTATGATTGTTCCAAACAAGCACGAGTACATAACCTTTTTGTGCCTCTAATAGTCATAGCAATTCACCATTTTTCAAATGAAGAGCATTATGTACACAGTTCATTATATTGTCCAAATGGAATGGTAAAATTCATTTTAAATCAATCCTTTTCGACGATCTAAATTTTCCAAAATGCAAATTTCATATCAAATTTTGACATTATTTTAGCTTAATATAGCCTTCCCAAAAGATCTTTCTTATTTGGGATTGGATATCTAATCCATGTTAAAGTCTTATTTAAATGTTTATAATTGATTACTAATCTTGGAACTCCTCTTTTTAACTCTGCAACATTTTTAATGTAAAATGCTGAGCAACTACATAGACTTTTAGAAGGTCTAATAAGACCCTTTTGTAATAACTCATTTATTCCTTTTAGATATTTCCAGATACCCTGGACTCATAGCAATTGGTCTAGTGTTTGGTATATGACTTTTATTAAAGTCTAATTTGTAAGGTAAATCAACTACATGTTTATTACTTTGCCAAAAGGCGTTAGGAGTATTAGCACAGATTAATTTTTTATGTGATTTTGTAAATCAATTATTCTTTTTGGCAGTTGAGGTGAAGATAATTTTTTTTATCCTTTTATAATTTATCTTCTATGATAAGGAATTAAAAAAAATCTTTTTGTTTTATTTTCTTTCGAATAGTATCAATTTCATGACATTCTGATTGTGTGATAAATTGGATATCACTTGTTGATTATTAATCATACTAGTAATTCCTTCTTTTGGTATTTTGGTTATTGTTATACGAAAAGGATTGTCCAATATTACATCATGTGATAAAAAATTTACCATTATGAATGGCATCTTTAGGCGAATGCCTTTATTACAGATGGTTGTATTTTGTAATTTATATTTTACTGATAATTTTCTACCGTCTGCACCATTAAGGATTTCGATTGTTTTAGAAAAATATCTTAATGGTACTATACCTTCATTGATGCAATTTATATATGCACCAGAATCTATCATTGCAACAGTAGTAAAATAATAATGTTTACGCCCAACAATAGAAATTATCATGTGTCATTTATGTGTAATACACGATCTAACATGTTTATAAATGTTAAAGAATTTAATTCTTCTTTTTGTAAAACATTATTATTTTCATTTTTACTGTCATTGTTTTTAAATTTTCTTCTAGTAACAGTATTCTTGGTTTTAATTCTTGCATTTCGTGTTTAAGTATCTTAAATTCATGTTCTAATTCTGATATTAAAGCTTTTGAACTACTAGTATTTACATTTGAGTTTCCTACTCTATTTAAAATATCCTTTAAATTTTAATTTTCTAGTTCTTTTCATTTAATCTTTTTTCATCATTTTTATTCTTCTAAGATTCTAAGTATCTTTTTATCATAACTTTATTTTCTTTTGGGCTAGAAATTTAATCTGTAATGTTTAGTATAAAATTTTCTTCTCTAGTTAAAACAAATAATCCATTAGCTTTACATGAAGCTTTATAATAATCAAAGTTTCCTTCATAGTCGTTATCTGAGTAGTCACTCCGTTCCTTTTTCTTTAGTTTTTGAATTAATTTCCGATTCTGTTTCTATTTCTGTTATTATAGATAATTTTAAATTTTCCTTTTCTGAAATTGAACTTTCTAAAAATAATTTTTTAAGAGAGTTTTTTAACTCTTTATCAACATGAAGACTATTTTTTTTATTTGCCATCTGTTTGCATAATGTCCTAGTGTTTAGCATTTTAACCAAATTGGAATTTTTCTTTGATCTTTTTTACTTTGCTTCTTTTTTTTATTTCTGTAGGACTTATACGGTTTTTCTCTTCATGGTTTACTACATTCGCACTTATTTCGAAATTTTTTATTCTTACCATTTCTTGGATATTTTTTAATTCTTTTGCTTTCATTTTCAGGTTTAAGAGGTAGTAACCTCATTTGATCACGGAAATCTCCTAAGACTCTTTTTTCATAAATCCTTTCCTTTTGTATCCGTTTATGTAACTTTATTTCATACATAATCAAATTCCTTTCGGTATGATTTCTGATGCTAATTCACCGTAGGTGTAACAATGTATGGAATTATTCCTTGGTTTTTCTGTTTTATTCGATTTTTAACCCTTTCGGCAAAGAAAGGGAGAAGTCCTCATAATAATTTCTCCTTCCAAAATTGATGATTGCTATCATTTCTAGAAAATATTTTAGAAAAATATACATTTTTATACCATCTAAATTGAGATAAAATTGACATTTCAAATTCATTAATTGCTCATACAATCATCTGTCCAAAGCAAAGATGCTCCAATAAAATGTTTTGCAATGGTATATATAAGTATATTGACACAATCCATTACTTGAACATTATTTTCTGCTTCAATTGCACTAAATATATGCATTTTAGCTTTATTAGTTAGATAAAAGTCCCACCAACCTTTTAGTTGGCCTGTGAAACCATGAACTATAACTTTATTTATTTTATCATCTATATTCCTTTTGTGTTGACATGCAGTAGCATGCATGATTATATATTGTAACTTTATCTATATTTGGTATTCGGTATGACCATCGATGTTCCATTCTGTAATAGATGAGCCAATCGAACGATGTTGCTACACAATATTCTTATCCTTCAAATAAGAGATCAACAGGCGTAGGCCCAGTATAGTATGGTCTACTATAAGAGCTTAATGCATTATTGTATTTAATCCTATTAATTTTGAAAGTATTTTCTTGATTTTGTTCTGTATTTAAGAATATTTCTTGTAATTGGTTAATTTCTTCATCTAATTCACATTCAGAGTTTTCTTCAGGAACATTATTTTTAGATTACCCTATGCTTGATCATAATCAAAAAACAGCCTAACTACTTAAGATCGAAAGTACCCTCAAGTCTAAAGACTATTACATTTCATTACTTTGAGGTCTTCTATTTTGATTTAGTTATAATAACATATAGAAAACTCTTTTCGAGTCGCCATATGATAGTCCTAAAATATCACAAGTACATAACTCTTTGGTCTTCTAATAGTCATAGTAATTCACCATCCATTAAATGAAGAGCTTTATGTACACTAGCCTCAACGGACGTATCGATATCTTTTCTCGATACATTTTGACTAGAAGAAAGAGTAAGTACTTAAATATCGATTTGATTCCCATGATTACGAACATATTTGTAACCGCAATCGATAAATTACTTCTTCTAAGATTTTTTTTACTTATATGTTTAATGCGTTAATATCATAACTTGTATCTCTATATAACAACAAAATTGAAAGCATACTTTATTTTGGGAAAGATTCTCTACAATAGTTAAGATATATAATCAAATTACATAATTTTCCATATGGCACACTCTTAACTCTATCACTATTATCATTTGCAAATTTTGCATGTCCATTTAGCAACTTATTATGTTTAAATGTTAGAGCCACTTTAGTAGTTTAATTCCTCATATCAAAATTTTGAGAACCACTAGTTCCTTTTTACCATGGGCAGCAAAATAAGCGTCTAAGTCTTCAACTTGTGTTAGTTTTCCCCACTACTAAAATGATGTTGTGGAGGCCAACTAAAAGCAGCTATGATTATATTGGCTTTGTAAAAACAACTATACTATGCAATATCTGCATATAATTAATACACATCCGTAAACAAAAAAATTCTACTATTAACTGATTTTTTAAACTATCAAAATTAAATAAGAATTAGAACATACATACAACGCCATAATAACTCAAGAATCAACCAAAAGGACCAAAAAAAGAAGAAGAGAAAGACCTAAGAGGAAAAATGTCAAAATAAGCTAAGGAGATGGATCGCTAGAGATCCATCACCTATGGATCGCTAGCGATCCATAAGGCTTGCTCATTGACCCTCCAAACCTCCTACACCATGATTCATTACCATTTCTAAGCACGCTTGCCAAGTTTCATAGTATGCAAAAAAATCTAGCCCGAGAAGTGTAGACTCATCTGATTCAAGCTGTTTGGCCAAAATTAGCTAACTTTAGATGGACCTACAGAACTCATATAAAGTCGGATTGACTTGAAAGTTTGGAAAAATATTTAGAAAACATAGGAGAAGGCCCACAAAACAATTAAGTCATTTATAGTTCATTTGGTGGATCATAGCGACCCATCTAGAGTGGGCCCACCATCTTTAATTTTTATGGTGGGTCCCTAACACCCTCTAGAGTGTTTCTACAAAGTTTCATTCAATTTCGTTAAGATTTGAGCAAGTTATCGATGATTTTTCTGGACCAAATGACCCATGAAGACGGATGATCAAACTAACTTCATACGACTTAATATTTGGACAAGGCATTCTAGAAGATAAGAAGACAACCAAACAAAGATCACTCAAAAATATGCTAAGTGGATGGATAGCTAGCGATCCATCCTCTATGGATAGCTCGATCCATCAAGATAGGTTGGATCGCCCTCAAACTTTCTATGCTCCTTCTTAGCACTAAGTAATGGATTCTGGCAGAAAAGTATGATAAGTTGATGGATAGCTAGCGATCCATCCCCTATGGATAGCTAGCAATCCATAGAAATAACTCGGATTGATTTGAAATTTTTGGTGATGACTTGGCATCACAACCGACCGACTCTTCTGCACCTGGACTTTTGGCCCAATACTCACTGAACTTCCCTTTAAATACTCACCTATCTATAACTAGAGATGGATCTTTTCTGCATAGAGAGCTACCATTACTCTACTGGAATTCCTTCACTTCTTCAACTTTCTTCTCCCTCACAATAGTCACCAAGGGGGTTACTATGATTCTCCTGTCAACCCTTGAACTTGTGACTTATTCTAACTCATTATAACTTAGATCTAGGGACTAACTAGTTGATAGCCAGAGAGATTCAACTAATATAATCATAATAAAGATTGATCAAAGTGGACGTAAGCCAAAGTCAGCCAAACCACTATAAAAATTCTGTGTCTCTTTTCTTACTTCTACCTGTTATTTATTGTTTATCTGAGATTTGTGCTCCTGATTATCTGCACTAGTGCTTTCACACTTGATCCAGGATCTTGATCCATTTTTTGGGTTAACATTTTGGTGCTTTCGTCAAGAACCTTGAAAGAGATCTGAATAATTGAAGTTTGAATCTAAGATTTGGAGAGATGAGTAGGCCTAATACTAGATCTAGAGCTGTAGCCAGTGAACTAAAGCCTGGGGGCAGCCAGTAGGTGTCCTCGATTTCTCATCAACCCATCTATGTGATTAGAGAAGAAATGAAAATTATGATAATGGAGATGCAAGATGGGATCTTGTCTAGGCAACAAGAAATGATGTATAGCTTCTTCCAAAGGATGGAGCATTAATGGATGGCTAGATCTACAAGGAATTGGAATCAAACTCCAAAGAATGACACAGGAGCTGCCGGAGTTGGATTGGAACAAGTTGGAGTCTTGCCGTCATACCCAGAAAAAACCAATACTTGGGAGCTAATGCTAGAATAAACAATAGGACCCAATACAGTAGAATCTGGAGTTAGAGAAAAACAAACTAAAATAATTCCCATAACTTGGAGGCACGATATATTTGGATCTATGATAAGATGTAATGCCTGGAACGGGTGATGTTGGAGATAAAATAGCAAATCAAAGTACGAATACATGGCCGCATGAGCCGAAACCACAAGCCCACATTTGGAACAGGGGGCAGGTTCGTCCCTTACTTTCTATCTTCTACGTTTTCTTCCCTTAAAAATCTTAGGCCGCTTACACGTGTATGGGATCCCGAAAGGTCCCCAGGCTCGCTCTGAGTCAGATGCCTAAAATGACTATTTAAGACAATAATAATCTTAGGCCGCTTACACGTGTACGTGATCCCGAACGATCCCTAGGCATGCACTGAGTTAGATGCTTGGGATGACTATTTAGGACAATAATGAACGCGGACAGCTTACACGTGTATGAGACCCAGATTGGTCTCTAGTCACGCTCTAAGTCGGATCTCTGAGCTTAACTTTTAGGATTTCTGCTTGTTTTGATTCCTACTCATTTGATTTCTACTTATTTGATTTGAATATTTGAATTTTGAAAAATCCACATTTGATTATGATGACTGATATCGATCGCCTTAGAGACCCGCTACGTGACCGGCGTGCAAGGTGCAAGTCCCTTTGCCAAAGAGCAAGTGGATGACTTATACGATATTGATCGCCATAGAGTACCAACCGGAGAGACGGGACCGAAGTGCAAGAAGTAAGTCCCCTCATCGGAGAGTGGGAGGATGGGCTTACTCAATCCCCCTTAACTTAAAAAATAAATGATCCAGAGAGATCGTCCCCTTAACTTAGAATGTTAAACGGTCCAAAGAAATCGCTAATTAAACTTAAATGATAAAGAGATATCGAGATCTAAAACAAATTTGATTTAAAAAAAGGATTTAAATGCCTTATAAATAAAATAAAACTGATAAATCCTAGATGAACATAGGATGATCTCGATATATAATGTGATTCTCATATATGATGTGATTTTTGATGTATAATGTGATTTTGATATATGGTATGACAACTCTGAATGCGAAGAAAAATGATAATGATGTAAATCCCGAATGAACATGGGACAATTAGAGATATGTGATGTAAATAAAGATATGTGATGTAATTGGAAATATGCAATGTAATTGGAAGCTTGTGATTTATTTAGAGATATGTGATATAATGACTCTGGATGAAATCAGAATGATTATGATGTATAGATTACATTTGGATAGAGTCTAGAGTCTTAGAATGTAACTGGTTTGGAACGACTTGTGGTTGGCAAGAGAATTCGAAGGAGCTAGATGATTCACCAAGGCTAAAGAAGCTAAAAAGCTCAATTATCGAAGACTGGAGACAGGAACTTTTTCTTAAAAAAAGCACACCTTTCATTCAAAAGGCATACTTTGGGGGCAAGTGTCAACTTAGTTTTCTAACTCATCAAAATTCAATAAGAATCAAAACAGAATATGGCAGAATAACTCAAGAATCAACCAAAAGGACTAGAAAATGAAGAAGAGAAAGACCTAAGAGGAAAAATGCCAAAATAAGCTAAGGTAATAGATCACTAGCGATCCATCGCGTATGGATCACCAGCGATCCATAAGGCTTGCTCATTGACCCTCCAAACCTCTTGCATCATGATTTATTACCATTTCTAAGCACTCTTGCCAAGTTTCATAGCATGCCAAACTATCTAGCTCAAGAAGTGAAGACTCATCTGATTCAAGCTGTTTGGCCAAAGTTATCTAACTTAAAATGGACGTACAGAGCTCATATAAAGTCCGATTGAATTGAAATTTTGAAAGAACATTTAGAAAACATAGGAGAAAGCTCACAAAAAAATAAAGTCATCTAGAGCTAATTTGATTAATCTCTAGAGACTCATCTAGAGTGGACCCCACCACCTTAATTTTTTTAATGGGTCCCTAACACCCTCTAGATTGTTCTTGCACGGTTTCGTTTGATTTCGTTAAGATTTGAGCAAGATATGGATGATTCTTCTAGACCAGATGAACCACGAAGACGGATGATCAAACTAACTCCATACGGCTTGATATTATGATAAGGAGCTTAAATAGAAGATTGGAAGAGAACCGAAGAATGACCACTCAAAAATATGATAAGTGGATGGATAGCTAACGATCCATCCCTTATGGATAGCTAGCGATCCATCAAGATTGGTCGGATCGCCCTCAAACTTTCCGAGTTCCTTCATGGCACTAAGTAAAGGTTTATGGTAGAAAAGTATGCTATGTTGATGGATAGTTAGCGATCCATCCCATACGGATAGCCAGTGATCGATAGAAATGACTCGTATTGATTTGAGATTTTTGGTGATGACTTGGCATAACAACTGAACTCTTTTGCACTTGGACTTTTGGCCCAATACTCACTTAACATCCCCATAAATACTCACCTGCCTGCAACTAGAGATGAATCTTTTTCGGATAGAGAGCTACCATTACTCTACTTGAATTCCTTCACTTCTTCAACTTTCTTCTTCCTCACAACAGTCATCAATAGGTTACTATGGTTCTCCAGCCAACCCTTGAAATTGTAACTTATTCTAACTCATTGTAACTTAGATCTAAGTATTAACTAGTTGATATCTAGAGAGATTCAACTAGTATAATCATAATAAAGATTAATCAAGGTGGTCGTAGGCCAGAGTCAGCCAAACCACTATAAAAATTCTGTGTCTCTTTTCATACTTCTGCTTTTTATTTACTGTTTACCTAAGATTTGCGCTACGAATTATCTACACTGGTGCTTTCTCACTTGATCCAGGGTGGTGATACATTTTTTGGGTTAACATCTATGTTTGTACCAAAAATGGGCACAACACTCTTTGGAAGTTTTTGAAGAGATAAAAATGAAGAATATAAATTTAAAAGGTGGATTTTCTAACAAAAACTCCAAAAACTGATAAATAAATGCGTAGACGCAAGTGATTTAGAGTGGTTCAACGTGTTGCCTACATCCACTATGAAATTTTATGACTTTATTGATTCTTTCTTGATGAATACACTTGATTACAGCGAATAACGGTGAATCAAAACTCTGAAATTCGAGTACAACAGCTGTAATAGGTTGCAAAGTTAAATCCGGCAGAGTTTAGGCACTTGAGAGTCAAAAAATCCTTCTTCTATAGGCCCTGGGCCTCTATTTAACTTTGAAATGAAAATACCACTTTGAAAAACTTTGAAAATTAACTAAGGATCCATTTCATAGTTACACCGTGTTATCGACCGGAATAATGAGTTAAACTATGGTCTATTTGCTATGATGACTTGATTTTTGTTAGAAATTTTGACGAGTAAATAACTTAAATTTTCAAGATAATGATCAAAACTTATATTTAACTTATTTGTGTCAATTTAAAAGTAAATCCTTCATTTGTATATATTTTCAAAAACTTGCATTCATCTCTTTGTAAATAAATCTTGCATTTTGTAAATATTTTCATATTGCATTTGGATTTTTGTGGGTAGTATCCACTGAAAACCCCCACGAGACAACACTCGTCCTACTAGGGACACCTATAGGTTTCATGGCTTGTTGCATACGCTCAATGCAATCGTGCTTCCTACGAAAACAGATTTATCTTAGTTTTTCTATATTCGATGACGAATAAAAATGTAAGTGTATGGGCATTTGATGTGCACGTAAATGTGCGTATTTTTACTTCCATATTTTATTGAATTTAATTAAATAAATGATCATATAGGGTGTTTTAACATATTTAAACCAAAATTCGAATTATTTTCAGATCGTCACATATTCATCTTCATATAGGGTCAAAATGGTTATTTATGTGCATATATTAATTTGTGAAAATTTACTTGGAAATTTTTATATTAATTTATGGGAATTTGTCTTCAAATGGAAGAGGGTTTCAAGGAAAATATGCATGCACAAAAGAATACAAAGGAATGGAGAAGGAAATAATTCAAACTCATAATCATGGAGGACCCCACTTACCCACCTACCTTAATGTACAAATTAGAAGCTAATGCACATGCTAATGGCCATTAGAGTTTTATGCACACTTAATTGATGATTATCTCATGTTACTGATAACTTGGTGGCCAAGTTCCTAGAGGGGTAGTTTGGGCATTCATCAAAAATATGGATTAGAGTTTCATACATGTATAAATACTCCTTATGTTCATATAATCCCTCTTAGGCTCTCTTCCTCTTAGCTTCTTTAGTTTAGTTTAGGCTCAAATAAATCAAAGTTCTCTTTTCTTTTTCATGGCTACTTACCAATTTTTACTTCATGTAACTTTCTTTCTTTTATGCAATGTTAATTTATGTTCTTTTACATTTACATGCTCTCTTTCTTATTTTGTTTGTAGTGTCGTTTCATCTATTCATTTAGCTCTCATTTTCCTTTTTTTGTTTCATGTTGCTTTCTACATTTGTTGATATGATAACAAATATGAGAGGATAAACCCTTTCAATTTAGGGGTAATGATGCTCTCTGGTATGTAGAATCAAATAATTTATTCATTTTGATCTCTTTTTGTGCTTGATGGAAATGATAGAATGTGATTTAACTTGTTGTTTTAGCTTTGAATTTGATAGTCTATGTTGTTCATAACAAGGCTATGCTTAAACAAATAAAAAACAAATCACCTCTTTATCAACGTATGATTACGGTAATGAAGTGAATGTTGAAATCAAAATTTGATGTCCTGTATTTCTAATCAATAGTTAATAGGTCATGCTTAAAATATATTTTACTTTCAACTTATTTTCATTTTTCATGAGAGTTAGTAAGTTTTTTAAGGGGTGTGTTATAGTTTGATGGCTTATGTTGAGCTAATAAATAGCACAAATATGTCACATCTAACTAATAACCAAAAAAGACCAATCATAATTTCATATTTTATTGAACTATGTGATCTAGAGAGTGGATTTATCTTTAAATTGCCTTCAAACTCTCATAGGTTTCATTCAATTTTGTAGTTGTTAGTTTTTGCAATTTTTAATAGTTAACAACACAAATCTTTGGTTAATTTGATTGAATAGAAATTTAAAATCTAATAATTCTCTGTGGATCGACCCGCACTCGCCACGTACTATCATTGTACTTGTGCGCTTGCGGTTATTTTTAATTTAAATTTATCAACGATTTTCTAAACTCATAGAAAAACCGTCGTTGAATAAAATAGAAAGTATATGGGTTATAGTGGATAGATTAATCAAGAGTGCCCATTTCCTTTCAGTTAATACAACTAGGACGACATCTGTTCTAGCTAAGTTATTTATGAAGAATATAGTTAGACTGCATGGAATTTCTAGTAGTATAGTAAGTGATAGAGATTCCTTATGCACTAGTGCATTCTGGAAGAGTCTACAGGAGATTTTAAGAACCAAGCTCAAGATTGTGACGACCTAGAATTTCGAACGTTTGAAATCGAAATATTTAATTGATTTTAAATATTTGGAAGTTGAATAAAACTTGAATTTCAAATATCAGAATGAATTCGGCAATTAAATTATTGAATTTAATTTATTTAAGTTGGGTAAAATATTGAATCTTGATTTTTAAACTGGTTAAAAATATTTATAAAGGCTTAGACAATTTATATTGATAATACTGGAGATAATAAAGCTTCAGAATTGAATTTGAAGATGTTTTGTTCGGTATTGAAATTTTATCGTTTGAATCGATATTTGAAAATAGCTTTCTGAGCACAGTCTCGAAATTCGACGAAACCAGTTTCATTGGATCCGTAATATTGAATTATTATCAGATTTCAAATCTCGTAGCTTTCGAAGCTATCATGTGATCGTACGAGATGTAAATGCCTAGACAATAATTAATCGATTTAATTTAAATATAAATTTATATACTTTTCTTTCCCATCAGCCTTTCATCTCAGCCGACCTCCTCTGAAATAAGCCAACCTAGTAATCGATCCTGTCTCCTTTTCTCGTTTAAAATCACACAACCTCCTTTCTTACTTCCTCAGTTCGAAAACAAAAGATCAATGGCCGAAGCCCCTTTCTCTTCAAAATCCAAAGAAAAAAATTCGTTCCAATTCAAAATAATGGCAACCGCTTTATCCCTCAGTTTCGTTTAAAAAGGAAAAAAAATCAAAATTGCCTCTCTCAGTTTTAATGCTCGAATCGAATTCAAAAATATGGGGAATCGATAGCTGTTCGAATTAAATGGCCATAGCCGAGCTCGAGCATTCAAATAAAGTCAATGGCGATGTTGTCGCATATGATACAGGCGCGTGCGGCAGGCTTGAGGAATCGAGCAAATGATCAAGGCGCATGGGCGAGGAAGGAGGCGGGTCGCGTCGTGAGCATACGCACGGCAACAAGGCGAAGATGGTCGCATGGCGGCGCATGGTGCTAGGGTTTGGGCGCGATCCCTGGTAAATCTCGAGCATGCAAGCTTGAGATGGGGGTTCGCGATCTCGAGCGACGAGATACAGTGGTCGTGGCGATTTCGGCTGCGGCTAGGGTTCTGTGTCGACTTCGGTAGAGACGGAATTGAGGTATAATTTGTTTTCAATTTAAATATATTTATCAAAGATTGATTTTACGATTTTGTATATATGCAGTAAGGTATTAGATTTTATTTCAAACCCTGTATATGTATTTGTATATTTATATAGGTCACAGAAAAAATATTTAGCTCGGGAATTGATTTTTACAGTAAGTATAAATATATATATATTAGAAATAAGAATATAATATTTGGAGATAGGATTTTAATAGCAATATAGATTTTATTTTTATAGAGAATTTGAAATATAAACTATTTTTATAAAGATACGTATTTCCAAAATGCATATATTTTGATTTATTAAGTTATGTTAAAAATAATAATTTATTTAAGATAATAAATTGTTTAGTTGACTTATCTAAATTATTTTAGTTACTAAGAAGATTTTTTTAAAAGAAGGTTAGTTTAAAATTAAAAATATTAGTTTAAGATAAATTATTGGTTAATTAAATTGCCAAATGAGAATTTAATTGTTCGATTTATCCGAATATTAATAAATTATAAAATGTTTATACAAGGTCTAAAGTGAAGAATTCAAGCCGAAATGGAAAATGGATTGCAAAATAAAAGCAAAGCTGAGATCTTTTCACTCAAACAAAGGGTTTTGTTTAATTTTAAATAGTTAAATTTAAAATTGTTGATTTATTGTTTGGATGATGGTTGTTATTATTTGTTTTGAAATAGACCCTATTGCGCCGCATAATAGCGGATGATATTTTATAAATCCCATATACCGTGATATTCCACCTCGAAGTGGAATTGGTATTTAATTGTTGTGCTAACATCGGTGGATGCAGGGAAACAAGTTGGAGGGATTCAACTGGATTCCTCAAAACATTTGAATTTGTTTCATATGTTGTATGTTGATTATTTATAATCTCTGTGTGATTATATTTGTGATTGAATTTGTTGAAGGCTATAATTTAACCGAATATATTTTTGGTATCGTTGGATATCGGAAATAAATAAATAAATTGATTTTTGAAAATTCAAGTTGAAAGTTTATAGTAAACTTTATTTTTGAGAGTTGGATAGATTTAAAAGAAGGAATTTTAAAAGGATAAAGTTTTATTTTTAATCCTATCGAATAAAATTCCAAAATATGAGGAAAAGGCTTAATAAATAGATTTCGGGTAATATTATTCAAAGGTTGAAGAATTTATTTAAAATATGGATTTTAAATATTTGAAAGAGATAAATGAATTTATTTCAAAAAGGAAATAAATTTAGAAATTGAATTAGGGATTTAATTTGGAGTTGAAATAAAGTTTGAAATCTGATTGTAATACTTATTTTTAAAAATAAGCGCTCGTTATTCGGATTAGCCGGGAGAGGACCTTGTGTCATAAAAACCCATTCCGAATAATGATACGACGAAATGGGATTGCATTTAAAGACGGTGTTGAAGACCGGGTATTTTTCGAAAACGAAAGGATTACCTGTCGAATGTCCCTGCACCGGGTTGCTCCGGTATAGAGATTCTATCACCCTTTGTGATGGGAATTCAGGACATGATTTTTGAATATCCTGTAACGTTTCGGATTTTTCGTTGCCGAAAAACCGAAATGTTAGGGTTTTAAGAAAAAGAAAGAGGTAGAAGGAGAGAGAAAAAGATAGAAAATAGGGAGAAAAGAAAATAGAACTGAAAGAAATAACAGAACAATATCAGAATCTCACAATTCGCAGCGGAACAACATATAATAGATAAATGAATAATCTTTAAACAAAGAACTATATCTGTTATTACATTACATCACATTACATTTCATTACATCAAAGTGTACAACAACAAACAATGCAGCGGAAAAAGAAGTACTATATACTAGTAAATACGCCATGCCATCCATCTTGCCTCCAACAACTCCTAAATTCCAGAATATCCTGATAAACCTAACTCTTGACTGCCCGTGTAGAAATTGGTGGGCACCCAGAGTTTAGGAAGGAAAACAATAAACTCCGAGTCAGTCATGTTGAGTCACAAGTTTTATGAAAGTTTTGATTTCTGACAAATAACTAAAGGCGATCGACAAAACAAGGTCATTAGAGCTACATATGTTACTATAGATTGTAGATTGATTATTTGATATTATATTAGTGATAAACTTGTTAAAATCTATCCTTAAGTAATCATGCATTTTCAAGAAAATTAATATATATACAATTGGAATATAGTTGCACATTCAGTGTGCAACTTTACAGGGACCGGTCGACCGGTCACAATATAGGCGGTCGACCGTTCCTGCATAATTTGCACACTGAACGTGCACACATACACATAACGTATATATATTTAAATTCCTGTCTACTGGTCACTTTTTAACCTGTCGACCGTTTTTAAACAGAAAGCAATTTTTTCAAAAGACACTTCTCTTCTCCAAAGGTTGCATCTCTTACCTTTCACCAAAGATCATATCTCTTAATGGCAACTGCTCACAAAGAGTTACAACCATTCCTATCTATATAAACTCATCTAATTCGTTGATTAAAAACACATGATTTCATATTCTTTTTAATCTAATCTCTGATCTTACTTTATACATACTCCTGCATTCTAAAAGCTCTCAATTATTTATTGAATCATTGAAACTATTTCATATCCTTTGATTCAATAAGTAATATATTTTCCTTAATCTTTTCAAAACAACATTTCGCATACTTTGAGGATAAGACTATAGGAAGGGTGTACTGCTAGTGACAAATCCATGTTTTCAAGAGCACAAGTTGTCAACAACAATTGTATTTGTTCTTTTGTTGAAGTCATCTGTGTTGTAAGAGGCAAGTGTTGAAGTCCTCAGTGTATTAGAGGCGTGAAATCCCGTTCGGTTGTTCGGGTGTTGTAAACCTGTTCCTC
Organism: Allium cepa; assembly: GCA_030765085.1. Classification (NCBI taxonomy): domain Eukaryota; kingdom Viridiplantae; phylum Streptophyta; class Magnoliopsida; order Asparagales; family Amaryllidaceae; genus Allium; species Allium cepa. Next base: position 81,343,806 of record CM060946.1, read on the forward strand.
CGGGTGAAGCAAGGTAGTTAATAGTGAAAATCCATATAGAAGTCTGGGACTGGACGTAGGACGGTGCTCCGAACCAGTATAAAAATCTCTGGTGTGATTTTTTCTATTTTTTATTTACTATGCTATTATCATCTATTTCCGCATTTATATTGTAGTCCATATTACACGATCCGTGTATACTATATTAGCACTTATAATTGTATACACACCGAACTTTCATTTGGTATCAGAGCACGGTCATCATATAACCGTAACACAGTTATTTGATATATTATAGTAATATGGCAAATAACGTAAGTACTATCACTCAAAACACCACTTACACGGAGGGTCAATCAACACAGAGACCTCCATTTTTCAATGGTCTTAACTATAGTTATTGGGCAACACGTATGTCATTCTATGTGCAATCAAATAGCTATGATGCTTGGAATGCCACTCAAAGAGAAATAGTGAATCCAACAACTGATTATTCAGAATGGACTGCAGCTGAGAAAACGGCAGCAGCCGTAAATGCAAGAGCAATAAATATGTTGTTATGTGCATTAGACCAAAATGAATATAACCGTGTTAGTATCTGCACTACTGCATATCAAATTTGGCAAACACTAAAAATCACTCATAAAGGTACTAACAAGGTTAAACAAGCCAAAATAGCCATGCTAAAAAGTCAATTTCAAAATTTCAAAATGAAACCAAATGAGACAATCAATGACATGTATTCACGGTTTCAAACTATTCACCATGCACTTATTAGCTTAGGACAAAAGTATTCTGATTTCGATGTTGTTTCAACAGTCCTACATTCTCTGACTAGTGAATGGGAAGGAAAAGTATTAGCAATTGAAGAAGCTAATGACCTTTCCGTCATGAAGCCAGATGAATTGATAGGAAATTTAATGACCTATGAAGCAAATTTGCAGGCTAGAAAAGAACAGAAAGAAGAAAAGAAAAATGTAGCATTTCATGTTGAGAAAAATGGAAATGAATCAGATTCTGAAGACGAAGATTTGGCATTCATTGCGAAAGGATTCAAAAAATTCCTAAAATATCGAAAAGCCAGTCGTTACAATAAAAGGAAATCTGGATCAAACAAACCATCTTCATCTGCTATAGAATGTTTCAACTGCCACAAAAAGGGACACATGCAGAAGGATTGTCCAGAACAAAAGAAGAAGTCAGAAAATGACAAATTCAAATATAAGAAGGATAAATCTAAGAAACGAGCCTTCTCAGTAACATGGGATGATTCAGAGTCATCTTCATCAGAAAGTGAAAGTGATTCAGAGAATGAACAAGCTAATGTTTATTTTATGGCAACAGAAGATGAGGTACAAATTCCTACATTTGATGAATTACTTGATATTAATGCTGAATTGATAGTCAAATATAAAGACATAAAACGTCAATTAAAAGTAGTCAAAGCAGATTTAAGTAGAGCAGAGCTTGAACGAGATATGTTAAAAGATGAGAAGAAAATATTAGAAGAGGAACTTGAAAATATTCAAGAATCATCATCTAATGTTGACTCTCAAATATCTCTTTTGAGTCAAGAAATAGAAACTCAAAAAGAGAAAAATAATGCTCTCACTACTGAAAATCATGAGCTTAAAGCAAAAGTCAAAATTCTAGACCTAGAAAAAGCTAGCTTACAAACAAAGTTTGATGACATTACTCAAAATGTTTCTAACTTTAACAAAGGTCGAGAAAATTTGACAAAAATCATTGAAAGTTCACAATCTATCTCAGACAAACAAGGATTGGGATATAACAAACAAGAAACCAAGAAACATCTTGGAAATAAAAGGAAAAAGAAAGTACAAAAAACTGAAGCTAAGAAAAATCTTAGTTTATTATATTCCAAACCAAAACCAGTTGTGAAATTTCAAAAGAAAAATGTCAAGACTATCAAAATATGGGTTCCTAAAACAAATAACAATTTGATTAGGAACAAATACATTCAGCAATTCATGAATACTGTGCATTTTAATAATAATTATATATATAAAGGGGATACCGGACCCAAATGGGTTTGGACTCCTAAGACCTAACTCTTAGGACCCTATAAAAAGTGGGTACCATGGACTTAATTCTATTTTTTGCAGGTCCCACTTAAGAAAAGAGGAAAGTGGATATTGGACAGTGGTTGCTCAAAGCACATGACGGGAGACAAGAGTTTATTAACAAATATTACATATTCAGATGGTGGCTCCGTCACTTTTGGAGACAATTCAAAAGGCTATATCATCGGCAAAGGCGATGTGAGCAATTACGGTACATCTAACTTACCTCTTATTACTAATGTCATGCTAGTTAGAAATTTAAAACACAATTTGCTTAGTATTAGTCAGTTATGTGACAAGGGTTTTATAATTTCATTTTCAAATAATAAGTGTAGTATTTTAGATAAAGACCATAATTTGGTTTTCGAAGGTTATAGAGACAGAAATATCTATATTCTGAATATGAATATTAATCATAATTCAGATATGTGTCTTGTGGCTAATGACAATGATCCATGGCTATGGCACAAACGCTTCTGTCATATAAACTTCAGAACTATTGACAAGCTAGCCAAAAACAATCTAGTTAGAGGACTACCCAAAATGAGTTTTAAAGTTAACAACATTTGTGATGCATGTCAATTAGGAAAATTGACCAAATCATCTTTTAAATCCAAGAAAGTCATATCAACATTACAACCACTTGAGTTACTACACATGGATTTATTTGGACCTACTAGAGTTCAATCAATAAATCACGGTCAATATGTGCTTGTAATTGTTGATGATTTCTCTCGTTATACATGGACAATTTTCTTAAAAAATAAAAGTGACACTTTCGATCATTTCAAATCTTTCGTCAAAAGAATTCAAAAATCAAAAGGGATTAAAGTTAAAAATATAAGAAGTGATCATGGCGGAGAGTTTGAAAATAATGAATTTGAACATTTTTGTACAAAGAAAGGTATATATCATAATTTTTCGTTTCCCAGAACTCCACAACAGAACGGAGTTGTAGAACGGAAGAACCGAACTTTACAAGAATGTGCAAGAACATTATTGAATGGAACCACCTTACCAAAACATTTTTGGGCAGAAGCTGTGGCAACTGCCTGTTATGTTTTAAATCGTGTATCCATAAGACCTCTTACCAAGAATACTCCTTATGAATTATTTAACAAAAGGAAGCCTAAAATCTCATACTTCAAAGTTTATGGTTCCAAGTGCTTTATTTTAAATACGAAAGACCAGCTTGGCAAATTCGATCCAAAGGCCGATGAAGGAATATTTGTCAGTTATTCGGAACGAAGTAAGGCCTATCGGATATTTAATAAACGAACCAAAACTATTGAAGAATCACTTCATGTCTCTTTTGATGAAATCTATCAGCACCCTCACACTATATCAGATGATGACGAATCAATAGTCACTGACAATCAAATCATCACAAATATTGATTCTGACTCGGAAATAATTATTGAGAATATTCCTCAAATATGTGAGTTACAATCACCACCAAGAATATTAAGAGACCATCCGGCTCAAAATATAATCGGTGAAATAACATCACATGTCAGAACAAGGAGTCAACTCAATCAAATGGGTCATGTCGCTTTTCTCTCAAATATCGAACCTAAGAATCCAAAAGAAGCTGCTACAGATGATTACTGGATCATTGCCATGCAGGAAGAACTAAATCAGTTTGAGCGCAATGACGTTTGGGAACTTGTTCCAAGACCAACTGATCAGTCAGTAATCAGTACTTAATGGGTCTATAAAAATAAGGCTGACGAACAAGGAAATATCATCAAAAATAAAGCAAGATTAGTAGCACAAGGATATAATCAGGAAGAAGGTATCGATTATGAAGAAAATTTTGCACCAGTTGCTCGACTAGAAGCTATTAGAATCCTATTATCTTTTGCTTGTCACCATAATTTCAAACTTTATCAGATGGATGTCAAAAGTGCTTTTCTCAATGGATTTATCAAAGAGAATGTCTATGTCGAACAACCTCCTTTGTTCGTACATGAAAAATATCCTGACCATGTGTTCAAACTTAAGAAAGCTCTGTATGGTTTAAAACAAGCACCTCGCTTGGTATGAACGACTACGTAGCTATCTTATTAGCTCAGGATTTCAAATAGGCAAAGTCGATCAGACTTTGTTTATTAAACATTCTCGAAAAGATATTCTAGTTATTCAGATATATGTAGACGATATCATCTTTGGTTCAACAAACGATAAACTTTGCAAAGAATTTGCAAGTATTATGACCAAAGAATTCGAAATGTCTCATATGGAAGAACTATCTTATTTTCTTGGACTTCAAATAAAGCAACTTTCAAACGGCATTTTTATCAATCAAGAAAAATACTGTGAAAACCTTATCAAACGCTTCGGATTAGAAAATACATCTGGTAAACCAACTCCTATGTGTACAACTACACATCTTGAAAAAGATGAAAGTGGTAAGAATGTTGACCAGAAATTATATCGGAGCATGATTGGTTCTCTTCTTTATCTTACAGCTAGTCGTCCAGATATAATAATGAGTGTTTGTTTATGTGCTCGTTTTCAAGCCGATCCAAAGGAATCACATCTACGAGCAGTGAAACGTATAATTCGTTATCTTAATAATACAAAAGATTTCGGTCTTTTTTATCCAAAAGAATGTCCATTTGAATTAGTATCATATAGTGATGCTGATTTCGGTGGCTCACGAACGGATAGAAAAAGTACAAGTGGTACGTGCCATTTTATTAGAAAATCACTTGTCTCTTGGTTCAGTAAGAAACAGAATTGTGTTTCACTATCAACATGTGAAGCTGAATATATATCAGCAGCTCTCGCTTGTACTCAAGTACTATATATGCAACAAACACTTCAAGATTTTGATATTCATTTATCAAATTCAATTATATACTGTGATAACACAAGTGCTATAAATCTCTCTAAGAATCCGGTGAATCATTCTAGAACCAAACACATTGATATCCGTCATCATTTCATTCGAGATAATATTGAAAAAGGAAATATATGTCTTGAATATGTTCATACTGAAGCAGACATTTTTACTAAGCCTCTGCTCGAATCTAATTTTATTAGATTACGAAGAGAGCTTGGTTTAATTTCAAGAAAAAATCTTGACTAAGTAATTTCTAAAGAACGTCTTCTTTTTAGTTATCCTTTAGTTATTCTTTTTAGTTATCCTTTAACCATAACTTTTGCATAAACTTTTTTTTACATTAAATATAAGCCACTGCTTTATTTAATGGTTAAATTCTCTTTACTCATTTTTTTTTCTTTTAGTGATCGTCCTTTCCTTTCTTATTTTATAATTTCAGTTTTAAAAAGAGAGCTATTTTTAGAGTTAAAATAAAATTTCTGCTTATGTTTTCTTGGTTAAAATTTTCCATTAACTCACATCCATAGGTTTATACATAAGAAACTTGTATATAAGCTTGCGAAAATTTTATATTTTGTTCATCTTTTTTATATAACCATAATATTCTATACAACATACACTATGGCTCACATTTGTGATAAATGTGCTCAAGAATCATACATTTCAATTACGAGTTCTGAGTCGGAAGAATTTTATTCTCGTACAACTCCAAAACAAAAATCAAGTTGTCATCATCAATGCTCTTGTATGTCTGATAAAACTCCAAATTCAAAACGAGTGAAGAGGACACTGTTCTATTCTCTTCGTACCAAAGCACAAATCGATGAGATACACCACTACCAGAAACATCATATAGACCTTCAGAGACAGCTCCATTACGGGCAAAGTCAACTTTATCACGAGCAACAACGGACATCGGCACGATTATCCGTTTTAGAAAAGTTGGCAACATTTTTCTGCGGTTCCAACAAGCATGACGTGCATGAACCAATGCCGTCTAGGCCATCAACATCTAAAAATCCTAACTCGTGGGATCGGAACTATGAGAAGAATGAAGGAGCTCAGAAACAATGGAGTCCATGGTCAAAACGTATTGAAGGAAACAACGATAATTCTAATGACGAACTTTCTCATTAGATTTATATATAGTTATTATATCTTTATATATCTCTTGTGTAATAACGGTTATATTTTGTATTAAGAATGAAATATGATATATATAGGTTGATATATTATAAAAACTTGAAAAATAACATGATTTGCTCAGCAGGCCAAAACCGGTCGATCGCCCCATATATAACCGGTCGACCGTTTGCTCTCTGGTTGAAAACGGTCGACCGGCCATATTTCATAGGTCGACCGGTTGACGTATTTTCAGTTTTTATATATACTTATGCGTCATTTTTTCCCTCTACCCTCTTTCACTTTTTACTCAAGCTGTTCTTTTACCCAAAATCACAAACCCTAGTTTCCTATTTTCAATTCCCAAATCTCAAATCCTCCAACAATGGCTCCTCCTCAAAAGAAATCCAAGAAAGGAGCAACCTCTGAAACTTCATCTCTTACCATCTCCGTCAAAAAATGGCTTCAAAGTCCAATTGCTGTAACAAGATGGAATCAGATGACAAATTACAAGTTTCATTCAGGCTCTTTCATCAAATTTGATGATTTCACGGCTTATGGAGTTCGGAGGTTAGCCAATAATTCCAACATTACTCCATTAATAGATTTTTCAGAAAATAGTGTGGAGATAAATCAGTTGATGATCAAATTGTTTTACGCCAATATGAATCTTGATGAGTATCAACCAGATAATCCAAACGGCGTCATCTGGTCTGTGGTCTGTGGCAAGCAAATTTTTCTTACTCATGCTAGAATTGCCTCTATACTTGGTATACCAAATCGAGGCGAAGAGTTTTCATCTACCTTCTGCGAAGTCTTCACTCGAAATAGTATCAGTCATCAGTTCATAGAAGACAATAGTGATGGCACTAAGTCTATTGGACTTCGACCGACAGCCAGACTACTTCATCGTGTTTTGATGCATTCTCTTTTTCCTAGACTTGGAAATTATGATGCAGTATATAAAGAAAACTTCAAAGCACTCTATGCTATTTATGGTGAAATCCAAATCAATTGGGTACACATGCTTTTTGATGAAATTCTCAAGGTAAATAACTCAACACGGCCTCATTTCTTCTACAATGAATATATCATGCGACTTTTGTTAGCTTGTGGGGTCAATCCTCCTGATTCTGCAACCTCAAAACCAAAATGCATTGACTCCATAACCATCAAACGAATGAAGCTTCCTCCACCTTATCTTGAGATTATGCCTTTTGAAGAATGGCAACAAAGAGGACCAAGAAAACAACGAGCAACTTCCTCTCGTCCTCGTTCCGATGAAGTAAAACTATTAAAATCAAAGTCATCCACAAAAGAATCACTTGAAACGATTGCGCGTAACCAATTTTTGCTTGAATCACGTCTCAAGCGCATGGACTCTAAAATTGATAAGCGCTTCAATAAGGTCAAGTCATTCTCTGGAATGCTATGGGATGCTATATCATGTTCCACATCCACCTCTGTTCAAGCACAAGACCCAGGAAAACGTCCTGCTGCTCCTGTTTTCACCTGGACATCATCTGACGAGTCTACAGGTATGAGTGGACATGGACATGGAGAATCATCTAGAGGAAACAATGATGAGGAAGAAGAAGAAGATGATGATGACGACGACGATGATGATGAAGAAGAGGAGATACGATCTGCTTCATCCTAGATTCTATTATGGTTTAGCACTTTAAAAACATTCATCGACACTTGTACTAAATTGTGTCGTTATTCTTGTTTTTCATTTGACATTATGATCTGTAGTATACTATTATGTTTTGGATGTGTTAATGATTTATTTTACTATGCATATCATATTCATTTTACTATTCTAGTATCTGTTACTCCTTTTTGTCGATGACAAAGGGGGAGAAAGGGCTAACAATTGCTTGCAGGAACATACATATATAAGAATTCAAGAGATCACATACTCAGGGGGAGATTCAGATATGCAGATATATATTGTCATCAACCAAAAAGGGGGAGAATGTTGAGTCACAAGTTTTATGAAAGTTTTGATTTCCGACAAATAACTAAAGGCGATCGACAAAACAAGGTCATTAGAGCTACATATGTTACTATAGATTGTAGATTGATTATTTGATATTATATTAGTGATAAACTTGTTAAAATCTATCCTCAAATAATCATGCATTTTCAAGAAAATTAATATATATACAATTGGAATATAGTTGCACATTCAGTGTGCAACATTACAGGGACCGGTCGACCGGTCACAATATAGGCGGTCGACCGTTCCTGCATAATTTGCACACTGAACGTGCACACATACACATAACGTATATATATTTAAATTCCTATCTACTGGTCACTTTTTAACCTGTCGACCGTTTTTAAACAGAAAGCAATTTTTCCAAAAGACACTTCTCTTCTCCAAAGGTTGCATCTCTTACCTTTCACCAAAGATCATATCTCTTAATGGCAACTGCTCACAAAGAGTTACAACCATTCCTATCTATATAAACTCATCTAATTCGTTGATTAAAAACACATGATTTCATATTCTTTTTAATCTAATCTCTGATCTTACTTTATACATACTCCTGCATTCTAAAAGCTCTCAATTATTTATTGAATCATTGAAACTATTTCATATCCTTTGATTCAATAAGTAATATACTTTTCTTAATCTTTTCAAAACAACATTTCGCATACTTTGAGGATAAGATTATAGGAAGGGTGTACTGCGAGTGACAAATCCGTGTTTTCAAGAGCACAAGTTGTCAACAACAATTGTATTTGTTCTTTTGTTGAAGTCCTCTGTGTTGTAAGAGGCAAGTGTTGAAGTCCTCAGTGTATTAGAGGCGTGAAATCCCGTTCGGTTGTTCGGGTGTTGTAAACCTGTTCCTCCGGGTGAAGCGAGGTAGTTAATAGTGAAAATCCAGATAGAAGTCTGGGACTGGACGTAGGACGGTGCTCCGAACCAGTATAAAAATCTCTGGTGTGATTTTTTCTATTTTTTATTTACTATGTTATTATCATCTATTTCCGCATTTATATTGTAGTCCATATTACACGATCCGTGTATACTATATTAGCACTTATAATTGTATACACACCGAACTTTCAAGTCATGTGACTGGTGTGAGAACTAAAATAGTTTATTTTTCTTTAGAAATCAAAATAGAGGAATATTTTTAAAGTCAATTCGCAATGCTTTTAAAAATGAGACTAACATAAGGCCTCCCGCACACACACACATGCAAACGTAGAATCGGAGGAGATTTCTCCTTATGATAGTCAAAGATGCTTGATACGTATTTAAAAGAACATTTGATATTATTACTAGTGCATAGTGTATGAAAAATCATTTCGAAAGTAAAGATATAAATCTTAGCCAACATAGACATTTCGAACTATGCCTACTATAGCTACCATCCAAACAGTGGGGCGCCACCATAAGTAGTTGGCAGGCAATACAACTAATACCGTACAAGGCTCGTATTTGAAGAATGGATTTTCCCACAAATGGTCAGGCCAAGGAACTTCCCATTGCCACATGGAAACGCCTCTGGAAGGACGCCCCGAGAACCCAACTGGATCTCTGCCAAACAAGGTCGGCTACCCCTTTCCCAGGGAGTAAGAAACCTCAGATATACCACCCCCGGTCCTTTGGGACCTTTAAACGAGAGCTCTCTAACCAACATCACACCATAATAATAAGTGTTTCAACATGAGTAAGTATGTGGGCTCCATACCATGATACTACCCTTTTCCAGAAGGAATGGTCATACCCTAGGGAAGCTATCCCTGAAAACCTTGCCGCACAATTCCTGTTTCGACCATTACCGGTTTGTGAGGCTCGACGAAGTCACGTCCACAAAGCCACGCTTTATACAAAGTCATGCTTTGGGTCAACAACTGATCATAGAAATGATCACAAAGATAAACGATCAAATAAATGATCCTATCACAAATAATCAACACAATGATCATTTCACATCAACACTCAGCATGTCACATTACCAAATTGGGAATATATTGCTGATAACCTTCAACTATATAACCTCTGAGCTCGTACGTCTCAGATAAGGGTGTTAAGCTAAGAGAATAAATTTCCGCCACCAACAGAAATATATTTGAAAGAAATCGGCTTTATATCTCAATTTGTAATGTCAGATACACAATCCATACAAGTCTGTTCCGGCATCGAACAGAACCGAAGGCACTTACAACGAAGTCCTTGCAATCCGGATAATCTCTAATCACGTCCGAATTTCCCATCACATATGGAGATCTCTATACCGGGGATCAGCCAGTGCAGAGACAATCAACAAGAAACCCTTTCGTTTTCGAAAATATCCGGTCTTCAACACCGATCTTCTAATGCAATTCATAACGACGTATCACATATTCGAAATGGGTTATACGACCCCAAGGTCCTTTCCCGGTTAACCCGAATAGTGAGCGCTTATTTTTTTTTAAAAATAAGTGTGGAATTCAAAATTCAAGCAAATCACAACAAATACCTATTCAAAGGTAAATATTGATAGTCGGTTATTGAACTATCAATGGATATGCACAACATCACCAGATTCCAAATAATTTTCCAAATTATTTATTTTCCAAAAATATCTTTACAAGATATATATATATTCCATTCTTCAAAAATAAATCAATATTTATTGTTAAACCCATTTTCCAAATTTCATTTATAAATTCCATATTGAATTTATATTTCCAAAAATATTCATGAATATACGATTTCCATTCGATTTCTAATATTCATTTTCAATTTATCTTCAAAAAGCTAAATTCAAAATATTCACTTAATATTGGAAAAACATTTCCATACTTATTTATTTATAAGTAATTCACAAGTCTTTTTATTTTCTACACTTGGAAAATATTCAATATACTCTAATCGAAATTAAGTATATATATCATTCTTTAAGGAAATCATTCTCTTAAACATATTTATTTGGGCCAAAACGAATGTTGCGTAAAACATGGTTACGACAACCCAAAATCACTAGTATAGGGATTCGAAATTAAAATAGATATATAAATCCCAATACTATACAAAACATTTCCTTTCGGAAATCATTTACTATAACAACAGTGTTATAGTCTACCATTTCCTTCTATTTCTCGAAAACGTCTATTTCAACAATGAATGTTGAAATCTATGGTTTCGATAGTTAATACATTTTAAAACATCTTTAGATCATTTTAATTCTATTTAAAACATCACATCCGAAACAATTTCTTTAATATATTATTCACTATTCAAAAACATGAATATACTTGTTAACCAATTTCATCATTTCTATTCTTTTTATTTTAAAAGATTATTCACTGTCTAAAACGTGAATATAACTCCATAAATAAGTTATACAATTTATTTATCGAAATAAGTCGTTGCGGATTTATAAAACAATGTTTATAAATTCCATTTCTGTTTACTTTGTAACAACTTCCTTTTACAAATTTCCCTTATTAATTTATTCGATTTATAACTCAATTATATACCGAAAGTCCATATTATAAGTTAAATACTTATAATTTATTTGTTTGCAAAAACGTTCTTTCAAACTTCCCAAATTATAAATCTTATAACTTGTAAGATTCATTTATTTATCCAAAATCTATTCTCTAAATAACTTTATAAATTTTATAAACCTATTGTTTATAAAATTTCATTTATAACTTCACAGTTAAAATCCTATAAATTTAATTTCTTTATGAAATTCATTCACAATTCATTCTATCACTTATAAAAGCTCGTTTTATAATTCCAATATTTTTAATTTATAGATATCAATTTATAAATCTTTTATATGGATCAATTTATATTATTCTTTCAAAACGTCTTTAAACTCCTTTATAATTTCATCATTTTGATTTATAAAATAATCAAATTTCATAAATCCTATTTTTTTAAACTTTTTATAATAAATTCAGAAATCTCAGTTTAAACTATTTTATAAAATCATTAATCCCATATTTTCAAAAATCAACTTTTAACTGTATTTCTCAAAAATCATAATTTTTATAATATTAAAATTGTAACGTTTATTTATTTAAGATGAATTAATTCCAAAAATATTTTATAAACGTATACTTTCAAAAATCATTTTAGAAATCCCTTAAAGTCAAAATCGTTATTTTTAAACTTCAAAATTGGATTCGATGATGCAACACATCAAATAGTCAATCACGATTTTCAAACATCATATATCGATATGATAAACAATCAAATATCACAATATTTGAATCAAATAAATATTTGTGAGGAATCCAGTTGGATCCCTCCAACCTGTTTCCCTGCATCCACAGACATTAGCACAATACCCATTCCACTTCGAGGTGGAATATCGCGGTATATGGGATTTAATAAATATTATCCGCTTAATAGGCGGCGCAATAGGGTCTCATCCGCTATACAATGCGGTAAATCATCAACTGCAATATATACATATGCCAATATATATATATTGCTATATATATAGATATATCCTACTATATCTAATATCACAACCAAATAACAATCAATAAATAACTGCAAATCCAACTTATAAATTTTTTTGAGTGAGAAGTTCTCACCTTTGATTTATTTTGCAGTCCATTTCCATTCCAGTTTGTTTCTTTTGCAGTTTTGACCTTGTATAAATATTTATACAATTCATTAATATTTGGACAAATCGAATAATAAATTTTCGTTTTATAATTTTGATTCATCGGTGATTTCTTTTTAATAGTTAAATTAACTGATAGTTTTATTTAAACCAATATTGTCTTTAATAATTGATTCAATTAAAAATTAAATTTAAACTAAATTTCCTTTAAAACTACTTTATTTTTAACCACTAAAAATTAAATAAGTTAATTTAAACCAATTTGTAAATCCTTACCGACTTATTTAAATTTACTTCTCAAATCTGTAAACTTATTTCACACTTTAAAAAATAAATCCGTGTTCATTTTTTAAAAACAAATTTCTTTTTGATAAAAATTTATAAATTTCAAAAATTGTTTTCAAACACCAATTTAAACCCTTTTAAAATTCTTATAGCAACTAAATAATTTAAATAAGTATAAAAATTTATCTCCACGATTCATTATTTTAAAATTCAATCAGTAAATGAAAATAGGTATATTTATATATATAGTTATATTTATTTTCCTTTCTTAAACTACTTATCCCACCGTATATATTTATGTATATATATATATGTGTGTGTGTGTGTGTGTGTGTGTGTGTATTTCGTTTTCACCTATCATTAAATTAGAATATTCTAATTAAATCAAAATTCAGCAATAACAAGGATTATACCTCACTGTACATGCGACCACGAAATCGAAGTTGCTGCTTCGAACCCAAACGCACGCGCATCGCCTCTGCCTGCGCACGCGCGCCCCCAATCCTTGTCGCATCGCCGCTGTCGCACTGTCGCGACCACGCCCCATCATCGCGCGCCTCCTTTGCTTGACTGCGTCGCCCCTCGTGAAACCCTAGGCGAGCGCGACCCAGATTCATCGCGACATCCCAATGCCATCGCCCTCCATTGCTACACCTCGCCAAAATCGCGATGCCCCACTGACTCGCGCGCCGCCGCACTTGCCACTGCCTCCCCTCATCGCCTCGCGATTTTTCCCCTTTCACATCGCGCGACCTCAAATGTTGATCGCGACTTTGATTTAGGGCTTCGGCCGTTGTTTTTTTTTTTTTTTTGAAGCGAATCGAATAGGTTTCGAACTAATTCAGTCGCCATACTTTTGTTTGACTGGAACAAGCACTGTTTGATTTTGAACGAGAGGGGGGAAAGGGCTTTGGCCATTAATTTTTTTTCTTCGAATTGATTTTCGAATGATAAAGGAAGAGGGAGATTTTAAAAGTGAACGAAACATGCTCGGCCATGCTTTCATGATCTCGTAGCATGATTCTAGGGCATGATTTTAGGCATAGTTGAAGGAGGCAACATGCTGATGTTTGACTGAATGCAAATTTAAATTTTAAATTTAAATTTAAATTGAATTCGATTCAATTTCAATGCGTTTACTCACCGTGTGCTTACATATCAACTCAGAAAAATACGAAATTTGAAATCCGAGAATAATTCAATATTACGGACCGAATGGAACTGGTTTCGTCGAATTCCGAGACTGTGCCTCGGACAGCTATTTTTAAATATCGATTCAAACGATTTAATTTCAAAACTGAACAATTCACTTTCAAATTAAATTCTGAAGCTTCTATTATCTTCAGTATTATCAATATAAATTTTACTAGCCTTTGAAATATTTTTATTCAGCTTAAAATTGAAGATTCAAATTTTTATTCAACTTTCAATAGATTAAATTCTATAATTTAATCGCTAAATTCATTCTGATAATTTGAAATTCAATTCAAACCATCATTCAAATATTTAAAATTAATTAAATATTTTCAATTTAAATTGTTCAAAATTATGGGTCGTTACAATCTTCCACCCTTAAAAGAATTTCGTCCCGAAATTACAAGTTAAGAAGAATGCCCTTATCACGTCTTTTATTTTTTTCACAATCCAATAGTTTTATCAACTTACTAACCTAAATCTTTTTACTAAAGATTCACTATCATTTCAACTAGCTTTCCAACTTCAATTATAAGTTTCAAACAGCATTGTTTTCCTTAACAATTTAAATTTAGATTTAAATTCAAATTTTAAACTTCCAAAATTTCTCAAAAATTTTCTAACACCCTAAATTTCCGAAAAATTTCGCCAGCGTCTCCTTTGCGCGGCTAGCTCGGTACGACTACAAAATGGCACCACGGCCCCTCAGAATCAAAAAGAAAAGAGAAAACCAAGTGGCTGGAGAAGAAAATCATCAAATTTCATACTGAAATTGAAATACGTACCTTTTTGTCGAGCAATTCAATTTTATCTTCGAAATCAAAATCTCAATTCCATTTCTTTTTAATACCCCTGTATATCCTGCTATCCATAATATCCAATTCCATAATACAAACCATTTTGCCAATTCCATTACAAAATTTCCAATATATGCTTCTTACACATTTTTACTTCACTATTGAAGTTACATATTCATTCTCATTCAATTTTACATTTCAATCTCATTTGAATTCAATTCACAATTTAAATTCTATTTGAATTCAATTCTCAATTCTAAATATTGAATTCTAATGATTAACTTTCATTTGCTAATTCATATTACTACTTTAAATTAGTTTCATTCACTAATTCATTTTCAATTAGTACATTCTCTTATTCATTTTAAATTTTAATTTCCGTATTCAATTCATCTCGAATTTATTTAATTACTAACAAAGGAAATTTTCAATTTATTTCTTTTACTTACTTGAATTTAGATACAAATTCAAATTTATCTTCTTGGAATTCCATTTTCATTTTTAAATTCAGTAACAATTTATATTCATAATTTTTATTCATATATGAATTCATTTCCTCATGCTTCCAATTCATATTTATAGATTTCATTTGTTAAATGAATTTATCTCAAATCTTTGGTTATACATTTTATTTCTTATTTAATTCCATATAATAATGATAATAATTTAATATTATTACTTCCTAACAATCATGCAACCATGTACTATAATAATTCATAGAAAATCATTTCTTCTTTATCAAAAAAATAGTTTTGGGCAAAATTATCTTATTTACCCGATTCAAAAACAATATCGTGTCGGTTTATCTTGTTTAAGAGTTTAGAAATTCTTATCAACACAGTTAGCTGGACTGCACCAACCAGAATCTATAAACAATCAACCGATAAGTCAACACAATACAAAACAATTTTATATTCACTAACAAATACGCGCTCATATCTATTATTACACTCAAACTCATTCTAGAGTACTGCTGACTCTATCTCTAATGAGTAACACCCAACAGAACCATGGTTGTCGCTTAACCATATGCTCTGATACCAAATGTAACGTTTCGGATTTTTCGTTGCCGAAAAACCGAAATGTTAGGGTTTTAAGAAAAAGAAAGAGGTAGAAGGAGAGAGAAAAAGATAGAAAATAGGGAGAAAAGAAAATAGAACTGAAAGAAATAACAGAACAATATCAGAATCTCACAATTCGCAGCGGAACAACATATAATAGATAAATGAATAATCTTTAAACAAAGAACTATATCAGTTATTACATTACATCACATTACATTTCATTACATCAGAGTGTACATGTAACAACCCGCATATTTATCAATTTTATATTTAAATATTTTATTTAAATATTTTGTCGTTAATCGGATATTGGTCCGAAAAGCTACTTTTTGCAAACGGTCAAATTAGGACTCGAGACCACTTCCATTGAGTTCGAAATGCCGTTTACAATTTTTTTAAGTATAAACATTGATATGATTGGAGATAGTAGAATTTCACTACTTTTTCACTTGAGACTTTAGGTTGGGCTTTTAGCCTATTAGACCCAACCTTCACCCCTCCTCTTCATAACTTCATTTCTATTTTCCTAAGTCTTCAAGCTTCTTCAAAAATGGTGGAGGGAATGGGAAATTAAAATTCCAAAACTCAAATTCAATTGCAATCCATCTTTCTACTCCAAATTCAAGAAGAAGACATTGGATTCAAGCTTCTTGTGCTTAGATAGAAGAGGGATTGATTCTTGCTTGCTTAAAACTTCATTTTTCATTGAATTTGTGCAAAGGTGAGATTTTTATCTCACAAATCTAGTCTATAACTATATTGGACTGTTGGGAATGATTCCCTATCACTTTTGCATGCACATTTGCCTTTGGTTTGGATTGGATTGGCGAAAAACTCCAATTTTTTGCATTTTTGGAAATTTCCTGCACTTAGCTCGTTCTGGCCACTTGACTCGTTCAGTGATAGGTCGCAAGGTCACTGGGTCGTAGGTCGCAGGGCTTTAGGTCGTTCTAGAAGAATTGGCACTTCGGAATTAGGTCGCTCACGAGTTAACTCGTTAGGTCGCTCGCGAGTTAGTACCATAGGTCGCAGGGCTTTAGGTCATTCTGGAAGTATTGGCACTTTGGAGTTAGGTCGCTCACGAGTTAAGCCTTAAGTCGTAGGTCGCTCACGAGTGAGGCCTTAAGTCGTAGGTCGCTCACGAGTTAAGCCTTAAGTCGTAGGTCGCTCACGAGTTAAGCCTTAAGTCGTAGGTCGCTCACGAGTTAGGCCTTAAGCCGTAGGTCGCTCACGAGTTAAGCCTTAAGTCGTAGGTCGCTCACGAGTTAAGCCTTAAGCAGTAGGACGTTCGCGAATACCTTAGGTCGTGAACCCTGTTAGGTCGTTAGGCCTATAATCCGTTAAGTCGCGAATACCTTAGGTCGTGAACCCTGTTAGGTCGTTAGGCCTATAACCCGTTAAGTCGCGAATACCTTAGGTCGTTAGACCTCATTTTGTCTTCACTAGGTCGTACCGTTTTGGTCGGGGCGCTGCTCCGCACCCCGCCGGGGGCGCTGCCCCCTGGACCCCCGCGACCTGACCGGGCAGGTCGAACCCCGTAAGCGGTGGCGTTGCCCCCGCAACCCCACCTTGGGGGGTTGCCACCCCCCCTGGACCCCCCCTCCGTAGGGGATCTTATCTGAAAAACATTGAGCTGATTTCCTTGGATTTTATTCACATCTCCGTATGCGATTTTTGTGACTGATTGTTTCTACAATTGCTTCTGTGTTTTGTCACTTTATAATATAAAGGTTTCAATACTAGTAGTAAATATCAAAACTCTTTTAACAAATAATTTCAACTCTATTTTTAATAACAAAGCTCTTTTCTTAAACCGTTTTCCAATCTATTAGTATATACAAACCTTTACCTCACTCGGATGAGAAATCTAATTAAACGACTTAGTAAAACAAGTGGTATGAAACGCTTGCGTTCACTTCGTCGGTTAATTCTTGGGCTTGTTCGATTGAACCTCTTGTGACAATTTTATTAGTGAAGATTTACAGTTTGTTCGTAAATATTTAAGTTAAGCAAGTGGTTATGGGACATGAAGCTAAACTTCTATATTTACTAGCTTAGTGTAATTGACACTTCTCGTTGATCATGACGATCATTCTGATGATTTAGACTAGCAACTGTGCGATGTCTCTTGTTGCGAGGTTAGACTAGACACCACTTGTGTGATTCCACTCGCACATACCTTTTTGCTTTTTGGTTAGTCTGGACCTTAATCTGTGTGATTACATTCACACATGTGGGGTAGCTCCCCTTGGTCTTCGGACCGTCATGTGATAGGCCTCTTTCTCTTTTCTATGATTTCTGGACTTCTTGCATTGATTTCTAGAATTTATGTCAGTGACTTGTTATGAGTACAAGTTTGGGGTATGATGCCCTTTCCGAATCTTTGAGAAGATTCTTGTGATATTGATTATCTCTTATTGATTGATCTTCTGTTGATCATTATTTACATACTTATAGTGGTATGTCATTATGGATATTTTATGTTTATGCCATATCTTTTATGTTATATCATGTCATCTGATATTTATAGCTAGACTGACCCGTTTATTATTTTCTTAAACAATACTCGGGTCAGACCGAGATGTTACAGGTGCTTCTGCTTGACTTCTTCCCAGGGATTCATCACTCTGACTTTTGGCTAACTGTTTAGCTTAGCATTTTTTGTTGTATACACTTGAGATATAGACTCATAGTTGTATTCTTTTGTATGGCACGTGTTGCTATTCTTTTGTATTATTGTGGATCTTTTGAGCACTACTCTGATGTACACTTTCATGTGTTAGTTATATATTCATATCTTCTTCCGCCTTTGTGATATGGATGTCTGTGACTGATTTGCGATATGCTTATTTCTATGTTTGTTTCCGAGGATTATTTATAGCCACCGTGTGATAAGCAATTACATGGATGGTCGCTCCTCAACAGCCTTATTCTCCGTGCTAGTTGACAGCACTACTCCGTAGTGTTCTTGGCTAGCGTGGGTATAGAGGTGGGGCGTCACAGCACAACAACGAACAATGCAGCGGAAAAAGAAGTACTATATACTAGTAAATACGCCATGCCATCCATCTTGCCTCCAGCAACTCCTAAATTCCAGAATATCCTGATAAACCTAACTCTTGACTGCCCGTGTAGAAATTGGTGGGCACCCAGAGTTTAGGAAGGAAAACAATAAACTCCGAGTCAGTCATGTGACTGGTGTGAGAACTAAAACAGTTTATTTTTCTTTAAAAATCAAAATAGAGGAATATTTTTAAAGTCAATTCGCAATGCTTTTAAAAATGAGACTACCATAAGGCCTCCCGCACACACACACATGCAAACGCAGAATCAGAGGAGATTTCTCCTTATGATAGTCAAAGATGCTTGATACGTATTTAAAAGAACATTTGGTATTATTACTAGTGCATAGTGTATGAAAAATCATTTCAAAAGTAAAGATATAAATCTTAGCCAACATAGACATTTCGAACTATGCCTACTATAGCTACCATCCAAACAGTGGGGCGCCACCATAAGTAGATAGCAGGTAATACAACTAATACCGTACAAGGCTCGTATTTGAAGAATGGATTTTCCCACAAATGGTCAGGACAAGGAAATTGCCACATGGAAACGCCTCTGGAAGGACGCCCCGAGAACCCAACTGGATCTCTGCCAAACAAGGCCGGCTACCCCTTTCCCAAGGAGTAAGAAACCTCAGATATACCACCCCCGGTCCTTTCGGACCTTTAAACGAGAGCTCTCTAACCAACATCACACCATAATAATAAGTGTTTCAACATGAGTAAGTATCTGGGCTCCATACCATGATACTACCCTTTTCCAGAAGGAATGGTCATACCCTAGGGAAGCTATCCTTGAAAACCTTGTCGCACAATTCCTGTTTCGACCATTACCGGTTTGTGAGGCTCGACGAAGTCACGTCCACAAAGCCACGCTTTATATAAAGTCATGCTTTGGGTCAACAAATGATCATAGAAATGATCACAAAGATAAACGATCAAATAAATGATCCTATCACAATAATCAACACAATGATCATTTCACAGCAACACTCGGCATGTCACATTACCAAATTGGGAATATATTGCTGATAACCTTCAACTATATAACCTCTGAGCTCGTACGTCTCAGAGAAGGGTGTTAAGCTAAGAGAATAAATTATCCGCCACCAACAGAAATATATTTGAAAGAAATCGGCTTTATATCTCAATTTGTAATATCAGACACACAATCCATACAAGTCTGTTCCGGGATCGAACAGAACCGAAGGCACTTACAACGAAGTCCTTGCAATCCGGATAATCTCTAATCACGTCCGAATTTCCCATCACATATGGAGATCTCTATACCGGGGATCAGCCAGTGCAGAGACAATCAAAAAGAAACCCTTTCGTTTTCGAAAATATCCGGTCTTCAACACCGATCTTCAAATGCAATTCATAACGACGTATCACATATTCGAAATGGGTTATACGACCCCAAGGTCCTTTCCCGGTTAACCCGAATAGTGAGCGCTTATTTTAAAAAAAAAATAAGTGTGGCATTCAAAATTCAAGCAAATCACAACAAATACCTATTCAAAGGTAAATATTGATAGTCGGTTATTGAACTATCAATGGATATGCACAACATCACCAGATTCCAAATAATTTTCCAAATTATTTATTTTCCAAAAATATCTTTACAAGATATATATATTTTCCATTCTTCAAAAATAAATCAATATTTATTTTTAAACCCATTTTCCAAATTTCATTTATATATTCCATATTGAATTTATATTTCCAAAAATATTCATGAATATACGATTTCCATTCGATTTCTAATATTCATTTTCAATTTATCTTCAAAAAGCTAAATTCAAAATATTCACTTAATATTGGAAAAACATTTCCATACTTATTTATTTATAAGTAATTCACAAGTCTTTTTATTTTCTACACTTGGAAAATATTCAATATACTCTAATCGAAATTAAGTATATATATCGTTCTTTAAGGAAATCATTCTCTTAAACAAATTTATTTGGGCCAAAACGAATGTTGCGTAAAACATTGTTACGACAACCCAAAATCACTAGTATAGGGATTCGAAATTAAAATAGATATATAAATCCCAATACTATACAAAACATTTCCTTTCGGAAATCATTTACTATAACAACAGTGTTATAGTCTACAATTTCCTTCTATTTCTCGAAAACGTCTATTTCAACAATGAATGTTGAAATCTATGGTTTCGATAGTTAATACATTTTAAAACACCTTTAGATCGTTTTAATTCTATTTAAAACATCACATCCGAAACAATTTCTTTAATATATTATTCACTATTCTAAAACATGAATATACTTGTTAACCAGTTTCATCATTTCTATTCCTTTTATTTTAAAAGATTATTCACTGTCTAAAACGTGAATATAACTCCATAAATAAGTTATACAATTTATTTATCGAAATAAGTCGTTGCGGATTTATAAAACATGTTTATAAATTCCATTTCTATTTACTTTGTAACAACTTCCTTTTACAAATTTCCCTTATTAATTTATTCGATTTATAACTCAATTATATACCGAAAGTCCATATTATAAGTTAAATACTTATAATTTATTTGTTTGCAAAAACGTTCTTTCAAACTTCCCAAATTATAAATCTTATAACTTGTAAGATTCATTTATTTATCCAAAATCTATTCTCTAAATAACTTTATAAATTTTATAAACCTATTGTTTATAAAATTCCATTTATCACTTCACAGTTAAAATCCTATAAATTTCATTTCTTTATGAAATTCATTCACAATTCATTCTATCACTTATAAAAGCTCGTTTTATAATTCCAATATTTTTAATTTATAAATATCAATTTATAAATCTTTTATATGGATCAATTTATATTATTCTTTTAAAACGTCTTTAAACTCCTTTATAATTTCATCATTTTGATTTATAAAATAATCAAATTTCGTAAATCCTATTTTTTTAAATTTTTTATAATAAATTCAGAAATCTCAGTTTAAACTATTTTATAAATCATTAATCCCATATTTTCAAAAATCAACTTTTAACTGTATTTCTCAAAAATCATAATTTTTATAATATTAAAATTATAACGTTTATTTATTTAAGATGAATTAATTCCAAAAATATTTTATAAACGTATACTTTCAAAAATCATTTTAGAAATCCCTTAAAGTCAAAATCGTTATTTTTAAACTTCAAAATTGGATTCGATGATGCAACACATCAAATAGTCAATCACGATTTTCAAACATCATATATCGATATGATAAACAATCAAATATCACAATATTTGAATCAAATAAATATTTGTGAGGAATCCAGTTGGATCCCTCCAACCTGTTTCCCTGCATCCACAGACATTAGCACAATACCCATTCCACTTCGAGGTGGAATATCGCGGTATATGGGATTTAATAAATATTATCCGCTTAATAGGCGGCGCAATAGGGTCTCATCCGCTATACAATGCGGGAAATCATCAACTGCAATATACACATATGCCAATATATATATATATATATATATATATATATATTGCTATATATATAGATATATCCTACTA
This sequence comes from Allium cepa, assembly GCA_030765085.1. NCBI lineage: Eukaryota > Viridiplantae > Streptophyta > Magnoliopsida > Asparagales > Amaryllidaceae > Allium > Allium cepa. Next base: position 81,366,362 of record CM060946.1, read on the forward strand.
TATCTAATATCACAACCAAATAACAATCAATAAATAACTGCAAATCCAACTTATAAATTTTTTTGAGTGAGAAGTTCTCACCTTTGATTTATTTTGCAGTCCATTTCCATTCCAGTTTGTTTCTTTTGCAGTTTTGACCTTGTATAAATATTTATACAATTCATTAATATTTGGAAAAATCGAATAATAAATTTTCGTTTTATAATTTTGATTCATCGGTGATTTCTTTTTAATAGTTAAATTAACTGATAGTTTTATTTAAACCAATATTGTCTTTAATAATTGATTCAATTAAAAATTAAATTTAAACTAAATTTCCTTTAAAACTACTTTATTTTTAACCACTAAAAATTAAATAAGTTAATTTAAACCAATTTGTAAATCCTTGCCGACTTATTTAAATTTACTTCCCAAATCTGTAAACTTATTTCACACTTTAAAAAATAAATCCGTGTTCATTTTTTAAAAACAAATTTCTTTTTGATAAAAATTTATAAATTTCAAAAATTGTTTTCAAACACCAATTTAAACCCTTTTAAAATTCTTGTAGCAACTAAATAATTTAAATAAGTTTATAAAAGTTTATCTCCACGATTCATTATTTTAAAATTCAATCAGTAAATGAAAAGAGGTATATTTATATATATAGTTATATTTATTTTCCTTCCTCAAACTACTTATCACACCGTATATATTTATGTATATATATATATGTATATATATATATATGTATATATATATATATATATATATTTCATTTTCACCTATCATTAAATTAGAATATTCTAATTAAATCAAAATTCAGCAATAACAAGGATTATACCTCACTGTACACGCGACCACGAAATCGAAGTTGCTGCTTCGAACCCAAATGCACGCGCATCGCCTCTGCCTGCGCACGCGCGCCCCCAATCCTTGTCACATCGCCGCTGTCGCACTGTCGCGACCACGCCCCATCATCGCGCGCCTCCTTTGCTTGACTGCGTCGCCGCCCCTCGTGAAACCCTAGGCGAGCGCGACCTAGATCCATCGCGACATCCCAATGTCGTCGCCCTCCATTGCTACACCTCGCCAAAATCGCGATGCCCCACTGACTCGTGCGCCGCCGCACTTGCCACTGCCTCCCCTCGTCGCCTCGCGATTTTTCCCCTTTCACATCGCGCGACCTCAAATGTTGATCGCGACTTTGATTTAGGGCTTCGGCCGTTGTTTTATTTTTTTATTTTTTTATTTTTTTTGAAGCGAATCGAATAGGTTTCGAACTAATTCAGTCGCCATACTTTTGTTTGACTGGAACAAGCACTGTTTGATTTTGAACGAGAGGGGGGAAAGGGCTTCGGCCATTAATTTTTTTTCTTCGAATTGATTTTCAAATGATAAAGGAACAGGGAGATTTTAAAAGTGAACGAAACATGCTCGGCCATGCTTTCACGATCTCGTAGCATGATTCTAGGGCGTGATTTTAGGCATGGTTGAAGGAGGCAACGTGCTGATGTTTGACTAAAATGCAAATTTAAATTTTAAATTTAAATTTAAATTGAATTCGATTCAATTTCAATGCGTTTACTCGCCGTGTGCTCACATATCAACTCAGAAAAATACGAAATTTGAAATCCGAGAATAATTCAATATTACGGACCCAATGGAACTGGTTTCGTCGAATTCCGAGACTGTGCCTCGGACGACTATTTTTAAATATCGATCCAAACGATTTAATTTCAAAACTGAACAATTCACTTTCAAATTAAATTCTGAAGCTTCTATCATCTTCAGTATTATCAATATAAATTTTACTAGCCTTTGAAATATTTTTATTCAGCTTAAAATTGAAGATTCAAATTTTTATTCAACTTTCAATAGATTAAATTCTATAATTTAATCGCTAAATTCATTCTGATAATTTGAAATTCAATTCAAACCATCATTCAAATATTTAAAATTAATTAAATATTTTCAATTTAATTTGTTCAAAATTCTGGGTCGTTACATATCCGGATTGCAAGGGCTTCTTTGGAAGTGCCTTCGGTTCCGTTCGATCCCGGAATGGACTTGTATGGATGTGTGGCTGGCGTTACACTTTGAGATGTAAAGCTGGTTTCTATCAAATACATTTCTGTTGGCGGCGGAGAATTTATTCTCTTAGCTTAACACCCTTCTCTGAGACGTACGAGCTTAGAAATTATGTAGTTAATAGTTACTAGTGATACATTCCCAATTTGGCAATGTGGCACACGAGGTGCTGCTGATCATTTGTTGATCAAAGCATGAATTTGTGAAAAGTGTAGCTTTGTGGATGATACCTCAATTGGACCTCACACCCCGGAAATGGTCGAAACAGGAAAGATGCGGCAAGGTTATGAGGGTCGCGCCCTTTTGGGTATTTCATTTCCTTCTAGAAAAGGGTGGTGTCAGGTATGGAGCCCTGATATTTAACCTGTGTGGTTACTGCAAATACTTTTCTTTGTGGTTGTTGGTGTAGAGGATCCTTGGATAAAGGTCCCAAAGGACCGGGGGATGACATACTCAAGTAGTAGTTACCTAGTTACAGAGGTAACCCGGCCTTGTGTTGGCAGAGATCCGAGTAGGTTCTGGGACGTCCCTCCAGAGGCGTACCCATGTGGCATTAGGAAGTTCCTTAGCCTGACCATTTTTTGGAAATCCAAAGAAACAATACGAGCCCTTTACGATTGCAATTGCATAACCTGCCTCCTCAGGAGGTAACTATAGCAGGCATAATATAATGGTACCTATGCTGGCTAAGATTAATATCATACTTTCAAAATGTTTTCCACTACGAACTAATAATACTATAAAAGAAGAATTTTGCATATAAGCATATTTGACTATCATAACAAGAAATCTCCTCCAATTCTGCGTTTGCATTGTGTGTGTAGTGGTAGGCCTTATGGTAGTTTCATTTTCCAAAAGCATAGCGGATTTCTTTTTATTTTCTTTATGAAAATAACTGTTTTTACGATCTCACACCAGTCCCACGACTGACCTAGAGTTTATTGTTCCCTTTCTAAACTCTGGGTGCCCATAATTTTCCACACGGGCAGCCTAGAGTCAGGTTAGCAGTTATTCGAGGGCGAAGTCAAGGACTTGCTATGGAGATCAGGAGTAAGCTGGATGGTGAAGCGTATCACTAGTATGTGTTATATTTCTTTTCCGCTATTGTTGTTGTAACACTCTGATAATGTAATGTGATGTAATGTAATAACATATATGATTCTCTGTTTTAAAGATTATTCATTAATATATTATATATTGTTCCGCTGCGAATTGTGAGATTCTGTTATTGTTTCTATTTCTTCCTCTACCTCTTTTTATTTAACCCTAACAATTCAGTTTTTGGGCATTCGACTATGCGGCATTTGACACACTGGACGTATTAATGTCGACTTTCGGAAGTCGAAAAACTGGGTCTTTAAATTGTGGTATCAGAGCATTTGGTTAAGTGACAACCTTGGCTCTGTTGGGTTTTACTCATTAGAGATAGAGTCAGTAGTACTCTAGAATGAGTTTGAGTGTAATAATAGATATGAGCGCGTATTTGTTAGTGAGTAAAAAAAATTGTTTTGTATTATGTTGACTTATCAGTTGATTGTTTATAGATTCTGGTTGGTGCAGTTTGGCTTACTGTATCGATAGGGGTTTCTAAACTCTTAAACAAGATAAATTGACACAGTATTGTTTAAAATAGGGTAAATGAAATAATTTTATCCAAAACTATTTTTGTATATAAAAGAAATGATTTTCTGTAAATTATTATGGTTGCTTGGTTGTTAGGAAGTGATGATATTGAATTATCATCATTATTGTGTGGAAATTTAATGAGAAATAATGGTATAACCAAAGATTTGGAGATAAATTCATTTAACAAATGAAATTTATAAATATGAATTGAAAGGATAAGGGAATGAATTCATATACAAATGAAATTTGAGAATGTAAATTGTGAATGAGATTTATAATTTGAAATAGAATTCCAGAGGAATATTTGGAAATGTTCTTGAAAATATTTGAAATTTAGGAAGTTTGGAAATTAAATTCCTTTCGAGATTGGAAATAGTTTTCAAGGGTTTGGAAAAATGTTTTTGAAAGGATAAAAAACACTAAACTCTTTTCAGTCGCTGTAAAATAACTTTGATGATGACTGCAGCATCATTGATATTCATTTTCGAGTTTCCAAAAGAGGAATTGCTACCGAATTGTTTTAAAATAAAGTTGTTTGGAAAATTTGGGTTTCGTTTTGAAATTCAAAGGATAATTTGAATTGTTTTCAATAATGGTTTTGAAAGGTTGAAAAGACTCTGGAATGTTATATAAAATATTTATGGAATATCATTAAGTTGATAACTTGTACAATTTGACATTGATAGAATGAATTTAACCTAAAGGATGGAGTTAAATTAAAATAAGTATAAGTGAATCAATTAAATGAAGTGAATTTAAAGAAAAGTCTAAGGAGACTAAGTATAATGATTTCTTAAATAAAAATTTATAAAGTTGAAAATAAATTTGGGGTTAAGACAAATGAATTGGAATTGAGTTTGAATTATGGAAATAAATTTCTGAAGGTATCAACAAATTTACAATTGCAAGTAAATGAAAGTGAAATTGAATGTTGAAATTCATTTCGAATTTGTAAGTAAGTAGAATTGAAATTGAAATTGAATTTGGTTTGTATTAAACAAAGTGAAATACTGAAATAAAATTAGTAAATAAGACTAATTAAAGGAATGACGAAATTGAATACGATTTGAAATGAATCGAAATTCAATAATTGTAAACAAAAGTAAATATATTTACAGAGGTGAATAAAAGTGAATTTTTAATCAATTAGAACAATATGGGTTTAAAATAAAATAAAAATGAATGTGAATATGGAATGCAAAATAAATTGAACGGAATCAATTGGAAATGAAATAGAATAAAGAGTAAATTGAGTTTGTATCAGTTTAAATTAGTTATAAACTAGATTGGATATTCTATTTAGTGAATATCGTCGAATTTGCATAGAAAGGGTTGTCATTTGACGCAAATGAGATTGCATAAAATTCTATGAGTTGATGAGAGCCAATAAAATTGATTTTTGGATTAATTTAAATAGATATGAATTCGTTTCGTTTAAGAAAATTGAATCGAATGAAAGAAAGTGTGTTGTAAACCATTGAAATTGAATGGAAATGATGTGTGATTTAGTTGTAAGCAACTAAAATTGTATCGAAACCATATAAATTGCTTATGGGAATTATTTTGAATATTTTGCTTGTGAAAACTATGTGTTTATTATCAAAAATAAGCGAAATGTAAATGAATTTCCTATATATGTCACTTATGTGTTTAAATTGAGTAAATACAGGTGCATGAGGGCCGTTTGGCTGGATTTGGTCGCACTAAAATGCTAATAATAGCTGCTTTGCTTAAAAAAATGCTAAATACGGTACGCCTACGCAGTAAAAATAGGAAATATGAACTGTTTTTGTTTTTTCCGACCGGGTGGGTCGATGTATATATATTTATATCTTTTGTCAAATTGCAAAAGCTTCCCGTACAAAGGAGACTCTGCCAAAAAAATTTGAAAATTTTGGGAGTTAGAAAAGTTTTTGAAAAAAAAAATATTTGTTAGCGACAAACGATTCCAAATTGGAAATTGAAGTAAATTAGTGAATGAAAATAATTTAAAATAATAATGTGAATGTATTATAATTGAAAGATAAAATTCAATATCCAGAGTTGAAGATAAATTGAATTCAAATAAAAATTGAAAATGCAAGATTGAATGAAAATGAATATATAACTACAATAGTGAAGAAAAAAATGGTATAAGAAGCATATATTGAAAATTTTGTAATGAAAGCTGAAAAATGATATTTGAATATTGTAATTGGATATTATGGATATCGGGATATACAGGTGTATTAAAGGAAATGGAATTGGGATTTTGATTTCAAAGATAAAAATTGAATTGCTCGACAAAAAGGTATGAATTTCAATTTCAGTATGAAATTTGCTGATTTTCTTGTCTAGCCACTTGGCCTTTTGTTTTCTTTTGGAATTTGAGGGCCTGTGGTGCCATTTTGTAGTTGTACCGAGCTAGCCACGCAAAGGAGACGCTGACGAATTTTTTCGAAAATTTAGGGAGATAGAAAAATTTTGAGAAAATTTTGAAGTTTGAAATTTGAATTTGAATTTGAATTATTGAAAAAACAATTTTTTTTGGAAACTATGGAAGATTTTGGAAAGCTAGTTGAAATGAATCCTTCATAAAAAGATTTGGGTTGATAAATTGATAAAACCATTTGGTTTGGAAAATATTTAACGGGTTGAGAATCATTCTTCCTAGCTAGAAATTTCGGGATGAAATCCTTTTAAGGGGGGAAGGATGTGAAGACCCAGAATTTTGAACGTTTGAAATCGAAATATTTAAATGATTTTAAATATTTGGAAGTTGATTAAAACTTGAATTTCAAATATCAGAATGAATTTGGCAATTAAATTATTGAATTTAATTTACTTAAGTTGGGTAAAATATTGAATCTTGATTTTTAGACTGGTTAAAAATATTTTTAAAGGCTTAGAAAATTTATATTGATAATACTGGAGATAATAAAAGCTTCAGAATTGAATTTGAAACTGTTTTGTTCAGTATTGAAATTTTATCGTTTGAATCGATATTTGAAAATAGCTTTCTGAGGCACAGTCTCGGAATTCGACGAAACCAGTTTCATTGGATCCCTAATATTGAATTATTATCGGATTTCGAATCTCCTAGCTTTCGAAGCTATCGTGTGATCGTACGAAATGTAAACGCCTAGACAATAATTAATCGATTTAATTTAAATATAAATTTATATACTTTTCTTTCCCATCAGCCTTTCATCTCAGCCGACCTATTCTGAAATAACCCACCCTAGTAATCGATCCTATCTCCTTTTCTCGTTTAAAATCACGCAACCTCCTTTCTTACTTCCTCAATTCGAAAACAAAAGATCAATGGCCCAAGCTCCTTTCTCTTCAAAATCCAAAGAAAAAAATTCGTTCCAATCCAAAATAATGGCGACCGCTCTATCCCTCGGTTTCGTTTAAAAAGAAAAAAAAATCAAAATCGCCTCTCTCAGTTTTAATGCTCGAATTGAATTCAAAAATACGGGGAATTGATAGCTATTCGAATTAAATGGCCATAGCCGAGCTCGAGCATTCAAATAAAGTCAATGGCGATGTTGTCGCATATGATACAGGCGCGCGCGGCAGGCTTGAGGAATCGAGTAAACGATCGAGGCGCATGGGCGAGGAAGGCGGCGGGTCGCGTCGCGAGCATAAGCACTGCAACACGGCGAAGATGGTCGCGTGGCGGCGCGTGGTACTAGGGTTTGGGCGCGATCCCTGGTAAATCTCGAGCACGCAAGCTTGAGATGGGGGTTCGCGATCTCGAGCGACGAGATACAGTGGTCGTGGCGATTTCGGCTGCGGCTAGGTTTCTGTGTCGACTTCGGTAGAGATGGAATTGAGGTATAATTTATTTTCAATATAAATGTATTTATTAAAGATTGATTTTACGATTTTGTGTATATGCAGTTAGGTTTAGATTTTATTTCAAACCGTGTATATGTATTCGTATATTTATATAGGTCACGGAAAAAATATATAGCCCAGGAATTGATTTTTACAGTAAGTATAAGTATATATATAGATTAGAAATAAGAATATAAGACTTGGAGATAGGATTTTAATAGCAATATAGATTTTATTTTTATATCGAATTTGAAATATAAACTATTTTTATAAAGATACGTATTTCCAAAATGCATATATTTTGATTTATTAAGTTATGTTAAAAATAATAATTTATTTAAGATAATAAATTGTTTAGTTGACTTATCTAAATTATTTTAGTTACTAAGAAGATTTTTTAAAAGAAGGTTAGTTTAAAATTAAAAATATTAGTTTAAGATAAATTATTGGTTAATTAAATTACCAAACGAGAATTTAATGGTTCGATTTATCCGAATATTAATAAATTATAAAAATGTTTATACAAGGTTTAAAGTGAAGAAATCAAGCCGAAATGGAAAATGGATTGCAAAATAAAAGCAAAGTTGAGACCTTCTCACTCAAACAAAGGATTTTGTTTAATTTTAAATAGTTAAATTTAAAATTGTTGATTATGTGTTTAGATGATGGTTGTTATTACTTGTTTTGAAATAGACCCTATTGCGCCGCATAATAGCGGATGATATTTTATAAATCTCATATACCGCGATATTCTACCTCGAAGTGGAATTGGTATTTAATTGTTGTGCTAATATCGATGGATGCAGGGAAACAGGTTGGAGGGATCCAATTGGATTCCTCAAAACATTTGAATTTGTTCCATATGTTGTATGTCGATTATTTATAATCTCTGTGTGATTATATTTGTGATTGAATTTGTTGAAGGCTATAATTTAACCGAATTATTTTTGGTATCGTTGGATACCGGAAATAAATAAAAAATTGGATTTTTGAAAATTCAAGTTGAAAGTTTATAGTAAACTTTATTTTTGAGAATTGGATAAATCTAAAAGAAGGAATTTTAAAAGGATAAAGTTTTATTTTTAATCCTATTGAATAAAATTCCAAAATATGAGGAAAAGGCACAATAAATAGATTTCGAGTAATATTATTCAAAGGTTGAAGAATTTATTTAAAAAATGGATTTTAAATATTTGAAAGAGATAAAGGAATTTATTTCAAAAAGGAAATAAATTTAGAAATTGAATTAGGGATTTAATTTGGAGTTGAAATAAATTTTGAAATCAATTTGGAAAATTGACTTGGTACTTGAAAATAAATCCTTGGAAAACCAATTTGTAATTTGTTTGGTGTTTGAAGCAATTTTGGAAATCAAATTGGAATTGATTTGGTAATTGAAATAAATTTTAGAAATCAATATGAAAATTGCTTTGGTGTTTGAAGGGAAATTGGTTTCGTGTTTTGAAAATAAATATAGAAATCAATTTGGAATTTGATTTGGTGTTTGAAAGTGAATGTTGGGAAATCAATTTAAAATCGTATATCAGGTGATATTTGGAAATGTAAATTCACAATGGAAATTTATAAGGGAAAGGGAAATTGGTTTTAAAATAAACATTAGTTTATTTTTAAAGTGTGGAAAAGATTTGAAACTTGTTTCAAAGGATGGGAAATCGATTTGAAATTTGATTTTCAAAGTGATGAAGTGTTAAATATATATCCTGGAAAGATATTTTGAAAATAAATAATTTGGGAAAATTATTTAAATCTCTAAATTATTGTGAATGTTTATTGATAGTTAAATAACCGACTATCAATATTTGCCTTTAAATGGCGTTTGAATTTCGATGCGACTGGGGGTCGGATTCCAAGTGGATATCCGAAAACCACATCGAATCATTGTGATTGTGATGGATCTTTTATTTAAAGGATCAAAGTGAAAATCGTTGTGATTTGTTGAAATCTGAATGTAACACTTATTTTTAAAAATAAGCGCTCGTTATTCGGATTAGCTGGGAGAGGACCTTGTGTCATAAAACCGCATTCCGAGTAACGATACGACAAAATGGGATTGCATTTAAAGACGGTGTTGAAGACCAGATATTTTTCGAAAACGAAAGGTTTACCTGTCAAATGTCTCTGCACCGGGTTGCTCCGGTATAGAGATTCTATCACCCTTTGTGATGGGAATTCCGGACGTGATTTGTGAATATCCGAATTGCGAGGGCTTCTTTAGAAGTGCCTTCGGTTCCGTTCGATCCCGGAACGGACTTGTATGGATGTGTGGATGGCGTTACACTTTGAGATATAAAGCTGGTTTCTATCGATTACATTTCTGTTGGTAGCGGAGAATTTATTCTCTCAGCTTAACACTCTTCTGTGGGACGTATGAGCTCATAGGTTATGTAGTTAATAGTTACTAGTGATACATTCCCAATTTGGTAATGTGGCACATGAAGTGCTGCTGATCATTTGTTGATCAAAGCATGACTTCATGAAAAGTGTAGCTTTGTGGACGAGACCTCATCGGACCTCACACCCCGGAAATGGTCGAAACAGAAAAGATGCGGCAAGGTTATGAGGGTAGCCCCCTTTAGGGTATGTCATTTCCTTCTGGAAAAGGGTGGTGTCAGGTATGGAGCCCTGATATTTAACCTGTGTGGTTACTGCGAATACTTTTCTTTGTGGTTGTTGGTGTAGAGGATCCTCGGATAAAGGTCCCAAAGGATTGGAGGATGGCATACTCGAGTAGTAGTTACCTAGTTACAGAGGTAACCCTTAGCCTAACCATTTGTTGAAAATCCAAAGAAACAATACGAGCCCTTTACGATTGCAATTGTATAACCTGCCTCCTCAGGAGGTAGCTATAGCAGGCATAATATAATAGTGCCTATGCTGGCTACGATTAATATTATACTTTCAAAATGTTTTCCACTATGCACTAATAATAGTATAAAAGAAGAATTTTGTGTAGTAAGCATATTTGACTATCATAAGGAGAAATCTCCTCTAATTCTGCGTTTGCATTGTGTGTGTGGTGGGAGGCCTTATGGTAGTTTCATTCTCCAAAATCATAGCGGATTTCTTTTTATTTTCTTTGTGAAAATAACTGTTTTTAAGATCTCACACCAGTCCCACGACTGACCTGGAGTTTATTGTTCCCTTTCTAAACTCTGGGTGCCCATAATTTTCCACACGGGCAGCCTAGAGTCAGGTTAGCTGTTATTCGAGGGCAAAGTCAAGGACTTGCTATGGAGATCAGGAGCAAGCTGGATGGTGAAGCGTATCACTAGTATATGTTATATTTCTTTTCCGCAATTGTTGTTGTAACACTCTGATAATGTAATGTGATGTAATGTAATAACATATATGATTCTCTGTTTTAAAGATTATTCATTGATATATTATATATTGTTCCGCTGCGAATTGTGAGATTCTGTTATTGTTTCTGTTTCTTCCTCTACCTCTTCTTCTTTAACCCTAACAATTCGGTTTTTGGGCATTCGACTGTGCGACATTTGATATAGTGGACGTATTAATGTCGACTTTCGGAAGTCGAAAAACTGGGTCGTTACAAGATAAGTACCACTTACCATCCACACACCGATGTGCAAGTGGAAAGAGTAAATTAAGTCTTGGAGGATTTTTTAAGAGCTTGTGTATTAGATTTTGGGGGATCATGGAAAGACCATTTACACTTATTCGAGTTTTCAAGTAACAATAGTTATCAAACTAGTAAAGGGATGGCACCGTTTGAAGCTTTGTATGGAAGGCTATGCAAATCACTAGTTTGTTGGTTAGAGACTGGGGATAGATCGGTTCTTGTTCCAGATTTAGTTAGAGATGTTGCAGAGAAGATTGAGCTGACTCAAGATAGAATGAAGAAAGCTCAATCTAGGCAAAAGAGTCATGCAGACAGAAGACGGAATGACTTAGAGTTCTCTGTTGGAGATCATGTGTTTATTAAGGTCTCACCGATGAAGGGTGTGATTAGATTCGAAAAATTAGGGAAGTTGGCACCGAGATTCGTAGGACCATTTCCTATTATAAAGAGGATCGCGAAACTCGCATATGGAGCAGAGTTACCGAGCAGTTTGGCAGTAGTCCATGATGTTTTCCATGTTTCTCATCTAAGGAAGTGTGTTAGAGACCCGGAGACTATATCATCGACCGTGTTAGAGGACTTAGTAGTAGAGCCGGACTTGACTATAGTTAGGAAGCCAATTCATATAGCCGCGAGAGATGAAAAGAGGCAAAGGAATAAGATAATCAGATTAATAAAAGTCCAATGAAGCGACGATGAGAGAGACTGTGCTTAGGAGACTGAGAGCGGTATTAGAGACACTTATCTTGATATGCTTGATGGTCCATTTTACCTTTATGTTTGATTTGTTGTGTACCTTATCATAATTTTTAGGACGAATTTTTTTAAGGAGGAGAGATTGTAACACCCTATATTTTTAGTAATATTAAGCTAAATTAAATAAAATAATATGATGATTAGGAGATTGAGATTTGTAATTAATAAGGGGTAGCCGTGCCTTGATAACAAATGAACTAAAATAAAATGGTTAAGTGTAATAGGTGAGGGCAAAATAGGAAAATGAGCATTCTAATACCCTAAACCATTAGAAGCAACTAGAGGAAGATAAAAATCAAGGGAAAGCTTAATCTTCTTAAATCCATTCAAATCTCAAACCCTTTAATTTCAAAAGCAAAGGTGAATAATGACCACATCTCATTTTTCCTATTGTTTTCAATTGTAAGATGAATCCAAAGTATTTTGCATGATTATGCCATGTTTTTGAATGATTAAATGTTTATATATGCTTGTTGATGATTTATGCTTGTTCATCTAGATTTTTTAATACGTTTTAATGTGCAAACCATATTTAATAGCATCCACATACCTTACGATTTTAGGTTTAAATCTGAAATGATATTTTTGAGATGGGAATCAATTTTCATAATTTTCTGAATTATGGATTTTATATTAATTTTATAGTGTAAAATATGAATATTTGGTTTTAAAATAATTTACGGCTAAACTATTTATGTTTTGGGTCTGAAATTTATATATGTTAGAAAATATATTTAAATTGATTTTCTTGAATTTTTGTTATTCTGAATATATTAAATTATTTGAGGTATGAGACTTAAATATCTTATATATATTTATAAAAGGAGAAGGGGTATTTTATAAATAAATTAAATTGTTTATTTCTAAAATATTGGCAGCACTTTTAGAAAAGAAAATTAGCAACCAATAATATTTTGACAAACAAGGCAGGTTAGTTGAAAAGAAATTCTTTTTAAAGTAAAAATTAGTTTTTACAAGCTTTTAGCATGTTTCGCCACTTTCGGCATGGAAGTTCCGACCAAGTACCGCCGCCTCCATGCCATCAAAACCGATGCACATAATATGAATAACTTGGTACAGAGTGAATTAAACTAAGGCGGAAGGCACTAGGTCGAGACCATAGGTTCCGGAAGGGGTTGAAGCGCTACTTTACTTTTAAATGAAAATGCACCTTCTTTGCTTTCGAAGGGTATGCTTTTGACTTGGTTGGATTTCGGCCGAGTCAAATGTTTTAAAGGAACTGTTTCGAATGGGTTGCGCCTTTTTTTTAAGTTAATCCTTTCGAATGAGGTCGAAACCCCTAGCTTCCACTTTTTCTATCTTTTGACGTCAATAGTTTCGGAAGGTATACTTTGTTTTCAAAGTTTAGCCGCCTCTCCAATGCTTTCAGAAGGTTGGTTTCAACACCATCTCTTCTTCGCTTAGGAAATGCTTTTGAAAGAGTGCTTTTAACTTAAATGTTTTATGACCATTTTGCTATGTTAAAGGTAGAACCCAAATGGTTTCGAAAGAGATGATTTTTATTGGTTTCTAATGGTGTTTCCACATGTTTTACTTGAACCCAAAGGCTTTTGAAAGGATTAATGTTTTCTACTCTCGAAAGCTTTTAAATAATTTTTACACATAGGATTAGTGTTTTCGAAAGGCAAATTTAAATGTTTACACATAGGATTTCCAAGGTTTTATAGCTTTCGAAAGAATGGTTTTTCAATGTTTTCGGAAGGAATATTATGAATGGTTTCAAAAGGAATGTTTTGGCCTTTCGGCCTAAGTTATAAAGAAGGGTTTTATTTGGTTTCGAAAGGAGTACTTTCAATCGATTCAAAAGGGGTACTTTCAAAGGTATAAATGGTTTCATCAACAAGGATTTAAGTAAAGTTTATATAACATGGCGAGGTTATTTTGAGTAAAGCATAAAGTATATATTTTCCGTGTTAAGTTTGATTTAAAGGTTTTAAATCAATTTGAGAAGAAAAGGTTTTCAAGGAAAATTATGGGAAGATTACTCCAAGTAGAATGACTCAGATATTAGAATACCGGATGAGACTAGTATAGGGTCGCGCCCTATATATAAGCTATTAGCCCAGTTAATTTAGTCCAAAATTCCAGTTTATAGGGCTTTGTCGTAGGTAAGACTAAAATCATGATTACACATAGAAGGGAATATATATTTGTATACAGATAGGTTATTGGTGAGCCCACAAAACCATTAGGATTATGTGACCCTGGAAGATGTTAAGTTAGGGACTGACCGTCCGGAAGAGGAGTATTTAACAAATAGTTAAGGACAGACCGTCTAGAAGAGGAGTGTCTAATAGGTGTTAGATTATTTTGATTATATTGCGTGGAGACCCGAGTCAGTCAAAGGTTAGTAGTTAGCCAAATAAAACTATAGTGTTCGAATAGATAGTTCATTTATTACCTGATATATATGTTTACATGATAATGCTTTACAGTTTTAATCATGCAGGGTTATGATTTGAAAAGGATATTTTTTAAAAGGATATTAATGAGGGAAAACCGGTTCCGCTATGCGGCGTGGTCTCACTTAATATCTAATATCGAGATGTATAGTATTATTCACACCAGGCTTTATGTTTGACTCGAAATTTATGTTTTTCCCCTTAAACTCTCTGGTGCTCAAAATTGATTTGAGTAAGCAAAGGGCTGAGGTTTTACGGGTTTTTAGTAGGTTGACGAATAAAGCTTCCGAAGATGAACAGGTGGCTGAAGGACAACTATTTAGGAGTTGCTGTTTTATTTTGGTTCATTCTGATGTGTTGTATTTAAGACAGTAAGCATCTTCATATGTCGCTCTTGGCATATTTTTTAATAATTATATTTGATCTTTACATGGGAAATGATTACGGGATTATGTAATAGAATATAAAACATGTTTTGTGAGATGTTATCAAAAAAGTTGTTTAGTGAAATTTATGATGTTGTTTCATATTCATGTGCTTCTGATATTATGGATACCATTAACATTACTATATTTGGTCAACGGAAGTTAATACTATGGATGATTGCAGTATCTGTAACGCTTAGCTTCGGGCCTCCAAATAGGGGATGTTACACTTTAACACCTTACCTAGAGATCACCCAAAAGACTTTGCTAAAATAGAATACATTTTGATTTTGAATTTGATGTGTTCTTGACAGCACATATAAGTCTCTTTTCAGTACACCTTTTCTATAATATCCTTTGACGATAATGAAGTAAACTTGCAAAATTTTGGAAGTAAGAAACTGGTTTTGAAAGTTTTTGATTTCAAAACAATATTAAAGAACGGAAATTAGAGAGCAAGAGAGATGAAATCAATAACTTAACCTGATTCAATAGTTCGGTCAAAAATATAGCCATGTATATGTTACATTTGAGTTGAATGGTCAGACGCTTGACTCTACTATATAAAAAACATTTTGAAACATAGTCTAACGTCTAAATGATGGGGTAAGACGTCTAAACATATTCCAAAAAGGAATACGTTCATTTTCACCAGATTCAGACATTTGGTTTAATAGTTCAGATGTCTGGTTATGAATAAAATGAACTTGTTTTTCGCTGCTTAGACATCTGACTATATGACCCTGACATCTAGTTACTTTTTTAAAGGAAATCCTTTTATTTCTCATACGTCTGAATTGTGGGATCAGTCGTTTGACTCCTAATAAACCCAAAAACTTTTCTTCTAGAAAATTTATAAATTTAAATCTATTTTTAAAATCATTTTGATGATAATTTTGTGTGTGTAGAATCAAAGGATATTGCATAATTATTTTCTAGATTTACATATAATGACTTAACCAAGATACGGTATTCATTAATCAAGCTTTTTAGACTTACAATGACTCAACTAAGATATGATCTTTATCGATCGAGTTTTTTGGCAGTAGTTATTTACCTTAGTCGGCTTCTCAGCTATAGTTGTTTGCTTTAGTCTTCATAGTTTGAATTTCCTATAAAAAAATCAAATTGTACAATATCTTTCGTGACGTATAGTTGCCACTTCAAAACTAGAAACGAAGGTTCTACAAGTACATCGATTATTTTGAAGATGAGACTATAAGGAAGTTCATCGACGGTTTTAAGGATACACATATTATGATGGATACATAGTAAGCATAAGGATTAACACACATGTATTATTTGTTAGTATGATTATTTCCCTTTTGGGTGTGCATGCGCTTTATTTTAATAAGCTATGCGAATTGTTGATATTTTAATTTGTGTGTGCATTATTGGACCAATCTAAATTTTGTTTTGGACTTTTGTTATAGGCAAGTATGGCTGGTTTGCTGATATGCATGATATGGCTTACGGATGAGTTAATCTATGATTTAGATTATTTCACCCTTTGTCGGTGGATTGTTGATTTTATGTCATAGTTTGGGTTGCATGACAGAGGAAATATACATGTTACTTTGATATGTGTGTTGAATTCATTATTCTGAATGAGTTGTAGTATGTCATGACTGGTTGTGTTATGCAGTTGTTGTATAATACTTTATATGTAGATGGTTTATAATTGGTATACTTCCCCAAGTTTTGTGATTAAATCCATGATGAAGCTTTGCTAATTTAGCTGAGGGATGTATTTAAGGAATTATAAGGGCACAGTTCTTTTAAAGGGAGAGAATGTAACGACCCACAAATTTGACACTTTCAATATTAAATTAATTAAAAATAGAATTTTTAATTATATGTCGAATTGGGTATCATATTTATAAATTTTGCATAGGCTTCTCCGTGCTGATCAATTAGGTATATAATTTAGATGGATTTGGAATTACAATTGTGAAATAGAGACGTTACAGCGTTGAAATGGAGTATGTAGCCACTTTCAAGCCAAATAGTTACACATAACCGAACCTACCTTATTGCGTATATATATATGATGCTATGAAACCTTAGAGAGAATCAATCTCATCAGTCTTCCTTTTCTAATCCTAAAATTCTCTTAATCACACTCTAATGGAAGATTAAGAAACTAACTAAAACTCATTTAAAATTCAAAGTGCTCGGACCCTAGCTTATAACATACAGATTAGAAGCACTAGATGAGTATAATAGGAGTCTAGATTGTTTTTGACATTGGTGCTTGAGGGGGCCATAAATTGACAAATAATTCTCAGTCGTACATTCTAGGGCTTCTCAATCAATAGTGAAATGGTGACAATCGAATGATCGGAAGACACAATCGTGTAGAGATGTCAAACAGAGTCGATTCATATGGTTGGATCGATGAATAGAGGGTTGGATTGGTCGTAATTTTTCAAAAGGAGGATGGATTTTCATTCGTAGGCGGTGGTGTTGGGGTGGTCCTGAAGGCCAAGGTTGAGGCATTTGGAGGTGGGCTACACGGTGATTGACTCAGATCCACTCGAAGTGCGGTGGTGGAGGCTTGGTAGAAATAGGTGGCGGTTTTGGGTGGTAACAGGGTGAAAGGAGACTATAGCATGTGATGTGTCCGCTTTAGCCCGTAATATTTTTATGTTTATGTTTAAACCCCTATAACTTATAATTCTCGTATCTTTTGCATACAAACTTCATTTAACATGTGGTTTGTTCCATTGGACTAGCCGTGAGAATTCAGATAGTAGGCGCTTGGTTTGCTACGTTTCAGAGTTGTTTGCAAAAGCACGTTGGTGTGATTATTTAGTTTTAATTAATTGAGTTTGGAATTATTGGATGCATACTTGTCGATGAAAATTTATGTTTGATGATGCATATAGTGTTATATTGATGATTGTTTGGTTATTATGATGTTTTAGATGCATTGTGCCTTGATTGGACTGTGAATTATTGATTGTTGTATTATTGGTGTTTAATTATAAATTACAATGAATTTGAATAAAACTAAAATGATTGATAAAAACAAAAGGGATGAAATTGTGTAATTATAGGAAAAATAGATAAATAAATGAACGGCGCGGTTATTTATAGATTTTTGGTTGATATATGTAAATAACAATGATCTAAAGAATAAAACTGAAATTAATATGAGAAATTTAATAAGGTTTTGATTTATGAATTTTTGGAATATTTAAAATTGAATAATTTATTGTTAATTATAAAATAAAGAAAAATTTCATAAATAATAATATAGTTTTTGAAAAGATTATATTATTTTGTAACTGATTTACTGTGTTTATAGAAGAAGATACTATTATTATTGTTTGGATAATAAAATAAAAGATATTTTCGAAATAATAATAATAGTACAGAAAATATCTCCAAAAGTGTTTTGGGCTAAATTATTGCTATTTTATGGAAAATAACAATAAAATGAGTTTTAAATTATAATATAAAATATTATTATTTTTAAGATAAACAGTAACAAATTTGTTTTGAAAAATATTGAAGAGGTTTTAATATATATTATTATTTTGATGTACAATAATAATATTATTATTTTCAAAGTAATTTGATGTAAGTGACTATTTTTGATTAAGATATGATGTCTTAAGGTATTTGAAGAGATAGAAGTATTAAAAAGGAATTTGGAAGTATATTGTCGTTTCTACAGAATTATTATCATTTGAGATGAAATAAATAAAGGTGATTTTATCGTAAACAATAATAAAGCGATTTTATAATTAGAAGAATAATGATCGTAAATATATTATTTAGGATGATTGTAAAATATATGATTGATTATTGATTGTAATTATCACATGTATTTATTCAACGATGATGAAATCATATATTGGTGAGTGTGAGATACTCTACCATTATTACTGTCGGATGATGCATAGCTAATTATGGTTTTTGAAAGATTGGATGATTGGTGTTTGTGTTACTAATCTTAATGGGTTAGTACATATTTATGATTTGATGTTTGTGTTACTAATGTTGATTAGTTAGTACATAGTAGATGAGATTGGAGTTGCGTTACTAGTATGAAGTAATAGTGCACATTTATTTGATTTAGGCTTGCATTGACGATGTATTACTAATAGTTGATCATTAGTATATATGTGAGTATATTTGTTCTTATTAGTTTATTTGATATTTGGGGTTGATATTGGGTGTTGTCAAATGTATGTGATGTATAATGGTTGATTGTGCTATTATTGGTTTTACCTCATATTTATGATGATTGATAGCGATGAATTAGTAGGAGTAGAGTCTCCTGCTTGCATTTTTTGCATTGGTTGCATGGATGCTATAGTTGTTATATGCTAACTAGTATTAGATCTTCTATTTGATTTAGTTGTAATGACATTTAGAAGACTCTTGTCGAGTCGCTCTATGATTGTTCCAAAAAGCCACAAGTACATAACTCTATGGTCCTCTAATAGTCAAAGTAATTCACCATTCATTAAATGAAGAGCTTTATGTACACTAGCCTCAACGGATGTATCAAGATCTTTTTCTGGATGCATTGACTCGGAGAAAGAGTAAGTACTTAAATATCGATTTGATTCCTATGATTACGAACATATTCATAACCGCAATCGATAAAATACTTTTTCTAAGAATTGTTTCACTCATACATGTTTAACGCTTTAATATCATTACCTGTATCTCTATATAACAACAAAAATCGAAAGCATACTTTATTTCAAGAAAGATTCTCTACGAAAGTTAAGATATATAACCAAATTACATAATTGTCCATATGGTACACTCCCAACTCTATCACTATTATCATTTGCAAATTTTGCATGTTCAATTAGCAACTTATCACGTTTAAACGTTAGAGCCGCTTAGTAGTTTCTTTCCCCATGTCAAATTTTTGAGAACCACGGTTTTTTTTTACCGTGGGCAGCAAAATAAGCGTCTAATTCTCCAACTTGCGTGAGTTTTCCCCACTACTAAATTGATGTTGTGGAGGCCAATTAAAAGCAGCTATGATTTATAGTAGCTTTATAAAAAACCGTACTATGTAATTTCTTCTTATAATTAATACATAGCGGTAAACACAAAATATTGTTACATAATACCATAATTCAACTCGAAATGCTTAATACCTTTATCTCTTCGACAATAATTCGAGTTATATCATTCCAGCTTAATTCGTTGAGCTAAAATTACAAGCAACAAAACATAAGAATCACATTTAGGCTTACATGGAAATACAAATTGAATTATATAATAAGAAATGAAAGTACGCAAATCAAGAAAAAAAATACCCTTCTCCAAGTCTTGATGCTATCATGAGGTCATAAGCAATAGAAAAATTCAAAATTATTCTCCTTCTTGATTTCTATAGCCATATCCAAAACCACCATGCACTATCTCAAATCCCTCACTAGTTGTACCACATGATCGTTAAAATCTCCTCCTACGACAAGTTTATCGCTACTAGGCACATCTCGAACTATGACGTCTAGCTCTTCCCAGAAATTCCTTTTGGTGGCTTTACGTTGGCCTACTTGTAGGATATAGGCACTAATGACGTTCAGAATCATATTGCCAACTACCAGCTTGACTAGGATGATCATGAACCTTGTCTCCTAACGTCGACTGCTCTATTTTTAAGGTTCCTGTCAATTAAGATTCTTACCCCATTCTTGTTCTTTTCCCATGCACCATAACTTGAACCTTGTGGACAAGCACCTTTGTCCAAGTGGTTAATTGATTCGGATTTGGTGCAGGATGTCACAAGTTCGAAACTTGCTTTCGAACGTTTATTTGACATGAGATATGTTGTCCCAATGATTTGTTGTATATAAAGTACCAGTTCAAAAAAAAAACTTGAACCTTGTGTTCTCCACCTCTTTCGTCTTCTGGCCCATTCATTTGGTCTTGTGAACGCATAAGATATTTTCACGTCTTTGTCATAACATCAACAATCTCTCTTAGCTTTTCAATTAAGGACCTTACATTCCAATTACCTAAACGAATCCTACTTTCATCGACTAGCTTTATTGCTCCTCGCACCTGCCGAGTAAAGTGTGAAATCCCTTATTCAGTTATCACTACATTAGGATATCGATGTAGCGCGCCACTAAGGGAGTGACGACCCAACTCTTGCTTATTTATCACCATACTCGAGTCTCAATGTTGCGCGCCACTAAGCGAGTGGCGATCCAGCCCTTGCTTATTTATCACCATAGCCGAGCCTCGATGTTGCGCGCCACTAAGCGAGTAGCGATCCAGCCGTTGTTTATTTATCACCATACCCGAGTCTCGTTATGGCGCGTTGCGAAGAGGTTTACGCCCCAATGAAATATAATAAGGTTATATTTCCATAAGAGAGGCTATGGTCTTTATGTTGGCTCATCAAGCCTATCATAATTCTCCTCCCTTGTCCTGCCTTGAGACAGGCTGCATAGAAAACTATATATCCACCAGAACACTCTCTAACACCATTTAAAAGATATATTAAGAAAATAAAAAATATTGCTTCAAACATCCACCGCAATCGTTTATGAAAAACATTTGAATATATGTAAATTTGAGAAAAAACTCATTTTGAATTTCTTCATCGTCTTGGGCGATGCTTTTTTAGACTTTGATTTTGCGTTAACTTCAATTTTCTTGTTAGAAAACAGATAAAATAAAGAAAGAATGATGTGTGTTTCAAGCATGCACATTAGATGTAGAATTATGTTTATAACCACGGTAGCCATCTGAGATTTGTGTATCATAACGTGTACCATTTTTTTTCCTTTCCTTGTGCCAGCAAAAAGAATTTTTAAGAAAAAATTATATGCTACTATCAACCCAAAGGCTTAATAGCTGTATCAAACTTAGTGGCAGTTTTCGGTTTTGGGCCCAACAAATTGGTATGAATGCTCAAATCTCAATGTAGCTCAGAAGGACGCCAGAATCCTCCAGAAAAGTTTGCCCATTCCCCATTTTCCCCGAATGGAAATCCATGTCTTCTCTAGAGAATTCAAGGCTCCTCCTCCATTTCAACTCGTATATAATCCACTTCTTTTCTCTCCTCTCTCCGTCAGAAAGTCGAAACAAGCAAAGCGATCCTCAAATTCTCAAGCTTCCCGATTGTAAACTCAAATTCAATTCCCGTTAAAGAAATGGCACTGATCCCTCAAATATTCGGACAAAGAAGCAACGTCTTCGATCTGTTCTCCCTTGACGTATGGGATCCATTCCAAGACTGGCCATTCGGCAGAGACATTAAAGGCAGCGGCACGGCTTTGAGCAAGGAGACATCTGCTCTGGCCAACACTCGCATAGATTGGAAGGAAACTCCAGAAGCACACATATTCAAGGCGGACATGCCAGGACTAAAGAAGGAAGAGGTGAAAGTGGAGGTCGAGGAAGGCAACATACTACAGATAAGTGGAGAGAGGAGCAGGGAACAAGAGGAGAAGAATGATAAATGGCACAGGATTGAAAGGAGCAGCGGTAAGTTTCTGAGAAGGTTCAGGCTGCCTGAGAGCGCAAAGATGGATCAAGTGAAGGCAGCCATGGAAAATGGTGTTCTTACTGTGACCGTGCCCAAAGAGGAAGTGAAGAAACCAGAGGCTAAAGCTATTCAGATTGATGGTTAAATTCTGCATACCAGGTTTTCTTTTCGTGATGTGGGGCTGTATCATTGTATGTGTCCGTTATGTTAGTGGTAGGAATGGTGTGTGACTTGTGTTCTGTGCTCTTTCCATCTTTGAGTCTGGATAAATGAAAAACTCGGTTGAACAAGTCCTGTTTCATTGCTACAGTTTGCATATTTTGTGCTTCTAAGTGCGTCCGGTTTTCTTGTAATGTATATTTCTGGTTTGTGCTGAGTTAAGCTGAAGTGATTGCTTTTGGTTCCGTATATCGGTGTGCATGTCCCATATCGAGAACTTTTGTTCTTTCTTCTTTTTTTGAATCTGCCCATATCGAGAACCTACTGGTGTAGGAGTTCCAAAATGCAATTTATGTGCTAGTTTATGACTGTGAGAAGATTTATGATTCAATGTGTTTGATTTCTTTGATTTATTTTATGTGAACAGTCATCCCAGTTTCCCTGTTTTGGTTGAGAAAAATCGCTTTTTTATTTATTTAATGTATATATATCTGATTTAAATTTATTTTTGTTCTACTTTTACTTTGATTTAGCTGAAAAATTCATGATTCCTGTCTTTTCGGTTTAAGTTTTTTAACTCAATGTCAGTTGGGTTTTGTAACTGATTGCAAATGAAAACCCACCATTGTCCAAGCTGAAATGATGGGTTTGTGTTTTATCAGGCTAATTAACAGGGAGTGGCAATTAGGCCCGACCTGACGGATTTATACCCGATCTTGCGGGCTTCGATTATATAGATGGATCGGGTTTTGTCGGATTTGTGACGAAGACTTTCAACTATAAACTCCTCTGCTGGGTTAATTTGTTGTATTTTAAATGTTGAACTCTGAAATAGTGGTGATATTGGACTTCTTGTGTAAGTTGTCATTCTGATAAAAGATTGTTCAACAACGCGCACTAAGTTATCTTTTTCTAGTTTGAAATATATATTTTTTTGTTTGAAAGTTTCAATTATTTGAAATTAGGAGTATTATTTGTACATGAAATGTACGTACGGTTCAATTAGGCAATGCAAGCACAATGTAAATTTATTCATAATCATGTATTTTGAGAGCAGCTTATCCCAATTCAACATGCAGCTTATCCCAATTCAACATGCAACTAACTGGGTCAACCTTATTATTACGCCAAAAATAAAAGCATTTACCGGAAACCCAAGTCACAGTCGGTACCTAAATCATGAATTTTGAAATACGGTTGCCACTGTAATAATTTGCCGTACTTTTCAATTTAAGTACAAGTCTTCTCTGTTTTTATTATCCTAATAATTCAAAGTAACACAAATTTCTTCGAACAGTTTGAAAGAAAATTTCATTACATTTATGATGTCTTTCATGCATGAACTCCCATTTAATTATGATTTTAGAAAATGTATTCAATGAGTTATGGTATTCCTATTGAATCATAGTGAGGATTTAAGAAGAGAATGTTAACTCTTATACAATACGCCTTTTAGCGGATAGTTTTGTTTAAAACAACAAACTTTTGAAGATGTATTATACTCATTGGCTGATCATATATACAACATTTTAAAGCATTTTGAAACTTTTATCCACTCCAAAGTCATGCGCCAGTCTAAATATCAAAAGAATTTATTTTAACTATCAATTTGAAGTATGAATTTGTGGGGCTAAAATTCTGGAACTAATTCATATTTTAACAAAGATGATCTTTCTAAAGCATGTAACATATCTACCAAAATCAACTTTTTTTCCATAATTTTCTTCTCAATGAATAAGGAGGTATATACATTCGTGCAGTCTATCAATTTTAATCGATTTGTGCTTTTTTAATGAGGCATGCCAAAGTTCTATTTATTTTTTCATAAAATATATAACTATCTTACAAATTGAATTTTTTCGATTAACTTTAACACTTGTTTTAACTGAACTGAAAAAAAAACCTTAACGACCACAAATGGGTTTATGGTAACAGAGTGTTTATATCTTTTTTTAATGGTAACACTAGATTATGGAAGTTGATATGCATCTTTTGCTGATTATGATTAATGGAGATAAACCTATAAAAAGTGTCGATGAACCGTTTTCAAGTAGTGTTTGATCGATTATGTATGAGTCAATATTGTCCGAGGCTATAGACAAACAAGGTACGATGTTTTGTGTTGTTGATTTTGCAATTGCATGAAATGAATTGATTCTATGAGATTCTCAAGCTTATACAAAACAACATACCTCCAATATAATGCCGAAGCACCAACAAAGTGACTCAAATTTTCTAGATTTCGTATTTAACAGTTTCAAATTCAAAACGAATATTTTTTAAACTCAAATGATAATTCAAAATTTTGACAAATTTTAAAAAAAAAAATTCAAGCTTTCGAATTCAAAGTTTACAATTTTAGAATATGAGCTAAAATTTTCAAAATTTTAAATTTCGTATAGAATTTTTTTTAAAGTAGGTTTACCAATTTACCTTTAATTTTCTTTCAATTCAAAGTTTGAGAAAATACACCAAATTTTCAAATATAAATTTTCATACCTAGTTTTGAATTCAAAACTCGTCATTAAAAATTCAAAATACCATTACAGAATTCAAATCTTTTAATTTAAATTTTCAAATTCAAGTTCCAAATTTAAATTTTGTATCTTCAAAATCAAATCTTCAATTTTGAATTCTCTAATAGAAATTTGGACTTGAAGGTTAATATCTAAATTTAAAATTTGAATTTTGGTTTTCAAATTTTGTAGTTTCAAAATAAAATCTCCAATTTTGAATTTTCTAATAAAATTCAAAATAAAAATTCCGAGGGAATCGACCATGAAGGAGAAAAAAAATCTGGAAAGTATCATAGGTTCCATGAAAACCACGATCACAACACAAATGAGTGCAGACACTTGCATGATGGGATCGAAGATTTGATAAGAAAGAAAAAGTTAGAGCAGTTTGCCAAAGTCCTGTAGGATGGCAAGCAAGGAAGTTCTAATCCCTAAGGACCATCGTTCCAACGGGGACAAGCCGGGCCTGGTGAGGACGAGCCCAGGTGGCTTGAAGAGAGATTGATCATCAACACCATTTCTGGAGGACCATATCCAACGGAGAAGAACTGAAACAAAATGGAAAGATATGCAAATGCTTTGAAACATGCTGATAACGAGAGTTGCTTTTTTTGAAGATGGAACTCGGACAAAACAACTCAGGACAATGACTGATGATATCGTTTTCAGGAACATGGACGCTGATGGAGTTGAAGCCGTAAAATTGGATCCCTCGGTGATTTTGGCCACGACTGGGCCGTTTATTGTGAGAAAGGTGCTAGTTGATTGTGACAGTTCAGTTAACATTCTTTTAAAAAAGCTTATGACCAGATGCTCTTGGAAGGTAAAGACGAAATCGTGTAAATCTCGTATTCAAGGATTTAACGGAATAGCGAGTGAACCCATCAGGTGTGTGGATTTTCCCGTGGTGCTAGGAAAATGTGACCGTTAGAGAGCGTGGGTTGTGACCTTCATTATGTAGGACATTTTCTCAGCCTATAATGCATTTTTGGGCCAACCGACCCTAACTGATTTTCGAGCGGCCATTGCCACATGGTGCTTGATGATGAAATTCCCGAAAGAGAATATAGTGGAGTTGTGTAGGGAGACCAGGGGGCTCAGATGTGAATGCTACGTTATGGAGCTGAAAGAGACAAGGAAATGTGAGAAAAGGATGTAGAGAAGACTCTCCGCATCAAATCTTTGGATACATAGCAACCACCGCCTAAGTCCTGGCTCGAGCAGCACAGTCGACTCCATAAGGATATGGATCTAAGAAAAGAGCCAGATGATACAAGGGTGGCTTACGCGGACCTGATGATCAACATCTCGGCTAGTCAGGACGATCCTACATCTGTCCTAAAGATCGAATCTCAACTCGGCATAAGGATGGTGAAGAAATTAATTGGTTTTCTTCGGGCAATCACTTGGACGATTCCACCTTTTGTGGAATATCGCCAGAGAAAGCATGCCACACATTGAATGTGAATCCCAAATGTTTTCTATGAAAAAGAAATGTCGTAGACTAGGCTCGAAGGGATCCGCTGCACTGAAAGAAGATGTGGATAAGCTGAAAGATAACGACTTCGTCCACGATGCTCTGAACCCCGAATGGATATCCAATCAAATCCTTGTAAAGAAGTCTAACGGAAAGTGGAGAACGTGCATTGGCTATTCGAATCTAATAAGGCATGTCCGAAAGACATCTTCCCGCTCATGAAGATCGATTAGCCGTAGATTCAACCGCGGGACATGAACTGCTATCACTCATGGAGGCCTACTCTGGCTACAACCAGATTCCAGTGCACGTCCTAGACCAAGAACATGCCAGTTTTATAACTGATCTAGGACTGTATTGTTATCTTTTTATGCCTTTTGGTTTGAAAATGCTAGAGCAATATATCGGAGGCTGGTAAACTCGATGTTCAAAGAACAGACCGGGCGTTCGATGCAAGTCTATGTGGATGATATGCTTGTGAAGTCATGACAATAAATGACCTGCATTGATGACTAGGTAGAAATGTTTGGTGTACTAAGCAAGTACGAAATGAAGCTCAATCCACTGAAGTGTTCATTTGAGGTTGCATCGATGAAGTTCTTGGGTTTTATAGTGAATTCGAAAGGAATAGAAGCTAATCCGAAGAAGATTCAGGCATTAAGGAATATCGAAGCCCCGAAGTCGATAAAGGAAGTACATAGTTTGAATGGGAAGGTGGTCGCACTAAGCCATTTCAGTTCAAGAGTCATCAATAAGTGCATTCCTTTCTTCGATATCCTCAGGAAAGGGAAGAGTATTTTTCTTGGACATAGGAGTATCGGGATGCTTTCCATACTCTAGTGAATCACTTAGAGTGGCCTCCCATCTAATGTAAACGTAAAAATGTATATTTTTACTCTCATACTTAATCTTCTTCTATTAAAATATAAATGACATACTAGGATATTTTCACATGTTTTTATCAAAAAATTAAAGTGTTTTCAAATCATCATTCACTCATCTACAATTGGGCAAAACAGTAATTTTGCGTATGCATTAATTCTAAGAAAATTTGTTTGCACGTTTTAATTTTACTTTGTAAGAAATTGAGTGCAAATTGAAAGATGCATTATGAACAATGCATGCACACAATTTGGAAGCCAAAAAAAGAAGAAAGGAAAGAAATAATACTTCATGAAGGACCCCACCAACCCATTTGTTAATGGATCACAATCAAAAGCAAATGTTAGTGGAGATTAACTTATCATTACTAATGACTTAGAGGCCATACACAGTTAAGGTATTTTTGATAGCATCCTAAAAAGGTATTAGGGTTTTAGACTTGTATAAATATCCCCTTATGTGCCATGAAAGAATATGTAGCTGTAGCCATAAAATAGAAATAAAAGTTCTCTTCTCTTTAATGGCTTCTTAGACTTCTTTTTTATTTTATGCACTTTTATTCCATGTTCATTTTTTTATACTATTTTATTTTATACTCTTTTTATTTCATGCAAGTGGAGTAGATTTTCTTATTGCAGATTAGTGTAGACCTACCTTTGTGCAATTAGTTAGCTTTTTTTCCTTTTGATTAGCATTTCCTTTCCTTTTGTTTATGTTGAAATCCATTTGTGTTGATATGAATTCAAAGATGAGTGGCTAAATCCCTTCAACTTATGGGTAATGAAGCCCTCACAAATCATGTAAATTCAACATAATGGTGTCATTTATGATCTCTTATCTTTTGTGTTTAATGTAAATATAGACGTTGATGGAATTTTGATGTTTATTGATGTTTTTAATAGCCTATGTTGTTAATCTCAAATAAGCTACACTTAATCAAATATAAGCACATGTTACATCTTTATCATACTAATTGATTTTGATAATGAAGTTAAAAGTAGAAACAAAATTTGATATTCTACGTTACTTGATCAAAAAATAGTAAATAGGTCATACTCAAATAAATTTTCATTCAAACTTCATAATCATTTTCATAATATTTGATAAGTGGGTTTGGATGATGTATTAAAGTTTGATGGTTTAAGTTGCGTTAGTTACTATCACAAATAGACGGTACTTTTTGTAAATACATCGATTATTTCTTCCTGTGTTAAAAAGAGAGACTATAAATTTAATATGTGTTGATTTATATGAATATGAAGGTGGATTTATCTCTAAACTTTTTGTTAATCTCATTGCTTTGTTTCTAATTTTTCTATAATTTTTAATTAAAAATATTTTCAAAATTTTTGAGATAATTTGATTGAGTAAGTTTGAAAATTTTTGCTTTTTTTATGGATCGATCTGTACTTGCATGTGTACTACAATCGTACGTCATGCTCTTGCAATATTTTATATAATTCAACGGTTTTCTAATCGATGGAGATCCGTTTTGACAAGTTTTTGGTACCGTTGTGGGGGTAAGCAATTTAATTTTCTTTACTTTTCGAATTATTTGTACATTTGTTATATTTTATTTTGCGTTATTAAAAAAAATGTGTGCTTTTGTTTATTGTCTTTGTTCTGTGCTTTTGTGCAAAACTGCACTGTTCTTGTTACATCTCATCTGCACTGTATTGTTGGTTACATCTTTGTTTACTGTACAATTCATTTGCACCGTCTTGGTAAAAAAAAGGAAAAAGGAAAATATGCAAACACAACTGCACTTCTTCGATTGTTTCAACTCTTGCATTTTGCATTTGATTTTCAAATTCTCTATTACATTTTTGCATTTTACAAATCAACCTCTGAAATCCTTGACATCACACTCCATCACCTACAACCAAACATCACTTCTATCCAAAAACCATCACCCATCTGCTAACTCTTCCAAACTCTGCCAACCATCAACAATCAAACACTATTCGCCTCCCTCTGCCTCCTCAAAACACAAAAACTCCTCCAAACACAGCAACAGTCTCTTCCTCTAACTCAATCTCCAACCACCAAATCGTCTGAATCCAATCCTCACAACCAAACCTCACCAGCACCCACCTCCACCTCTTCTGCAAACCCGCAACCTCACTGTAGCAATAGCCTAAATCGCCCCTAAATCACCTGAACCAATCGCAATCCACGAACGACAAATGGACAACAATCCGAAGCTATAGTCATCACCGCCACTCGAACCAAAACCAGATCGAACACCCACAACCAACTTCTTTTGATTTCGCAGCAAATTATATATATATTTTTCTTTCTTTCTGGTTTCGTTTTTTATTTAAATGGAGAAGACGCAAAGGAGGGAAAGGATTAATAAAAGGTTTTGGGTTTTTGAGGTTTATTGGGCTGTATTTAATTTTTTTTAGTGAACTCATTTACTTGTTTAAGTTAAAAAAAAATTGTGTTGGAATTTCGATTTTGGGTTTGGGATGAGCGTTTAATGTATTGTGTGTTTTGAGCCGGTTTTAAAGTCTTCGTTATTTTTCTTTCTTTCTTTTTTTTTTTTTTTTTTTTTTTATACAGTTTGGGTTGCGTGTGTTGGAAATTTTTTAGTTGCTTTTAGTTTGTGCATCTTCTCTCTACTCTTAAAAAAAATACTTTACAAAAATTTTTTTAGTGTAAATTCATGTGCTTTTGTTTTCATTATATCCTTAAAGAATATCATTTTCAGCACCTTTTCAGGTTTCGAATAGAAGAAAAGTGAACGGGTAGAAGAATTGCTTGTTAAAAAAATCACTATGCTTTGCTTGTCAAATCCAAAATTTTTTTTTGCTACTTTTAAAATAAATTTGCAAATAAGTCTACACGCTTTGCTATCTGTTTTTATCTTTTGTTTTTATTTTTCTTGCAATGTTGGTTGCTAATATTTATTAAAAAAAATTAGTTATAGTTGCATTATTAATGCGTATTTAATTTCTGTTTTGTATCATTTCATATTTAATTTTGTTTTCTAAGGCGCCACCCAAATACACATAAGGTGGGGATTTCATCATCATTTTCTTGGTCCGCAAATTGCATTTCATCATATAAAATTGAATTAAATAATAAAGTATAGACGTTTGACTTAAGGGCGTCACAAGCTTAACTATGACAAATTTGTATTTTGACAAGTTGATTCTTTTAACAAACTTTCTCTTGGTGTCTATGGCAGCGAAAGAGTCACAATCATTTATAATTATTATGGGGATTCGTATAATATTATATTGATTGTTTTTCTGAAGGTACTTAAATCTTCAACTACATTGCTACGATGATTCATTGCGCATTGATAAATCATGTCCGTTGTCTGGCTAACAATTGTTTTGTTGAACTAAATCAAAGTATGACAATATAATTTTGGGTTAGAAGATACTAAAGTCAGAAAATTTCTGATTAAGTCCTTGCATTCATTAAATTGTATTAGTTTCATGTATATATAAAAAATTAAAAAAAATCCAAAAAAATATTTTTCTTTGGTAAAAAAATTTTTCTTACCTTTTCTCTTAAAAGAAAAGAAAATTTTCAGAAAAAAACAAACTCGCTTCCTTCTTTTCTCTTACCTTTGTTGTTCACCTTTTCTTTTTTTCTCCCTCACTTAATCTTCTATCTTGTGCAATAGTGTTTGGGCTCGTGACACTTCAACAAATCGTTTAACTCAAACAAACAATCCTTCTACCATGACAAACGAAAATGCTTCTCTTACTCTTATGGATATAACTTTCCTGATCGACTTTCTATCCCTTCTTGCATTACCTTACCCGTCCCAATGGGGAATCATTTTGAAATCTTTTTTTTTTTTTTTTGAACTGGTACTTTATATACAACAAATCATTGGGACAACATATCCCATATCAAATAAACGTTCGAAAGCAAGTTTCGAACTTGTGACATCCTGCACCAAAACCGAATCAATTAACCACTTGGACAAATGTGCTTGTCCATTCAAATTAACACACTTCCAAATTTGACAATTTTTAAAATGACGATCCTTATATTTTTTTGAAGAAATTCGAACAAGTTTGCGCAACTATAATGTAACAACCCGCACATCAGTGGACCTGAATCTTCGCAAAATCGAAAACCCAAGTCCACCAAGGTGCAAATCGATGGTTTGGTATCCTGCAAATAAAATAAGAGAATGCATATCGGAGCTCTAACGAAAAAACTTGCAACGGAATAATTTAAAATATAATAGACCATATAAGTACTAACTAAGGTCTGACACTTCCAAATTTAATGTCCTTGTTAGCACCGAACACGCCAAACACCAGTGTCTGTCCTTCAATCAATCCTGTGGATTATAATGAGGAAGGGGGTCAGAAGAACGTTCTGGTGACTGGTAAATTATACATTTTATATATAACACTAGTTTATGTATATTCATTCTACTTACTCTTTCTTCATTGCCTCTACATTTTTTATATTTGAACCCATGTCTCATTTTATTATGTGTTTAACTTTTTGCTTCATCAAATTCATCTACCGCTTCTTATTTCAGTTATCAATATCGTTGCTAGCACATTCATTAGTTTCAACTTTGATTTCAATTCCATTTCATTATATTTTTTCCATGCCAATAACTTCACATTATCTGTTTCATTACTTCCCATCTTATTGGTATTTTTATTTTATTCTTATCTTAATGTTCAACACATGAAATTTACTATATCTTTACATATTGGAATTAAACTTCTATTCAACATATGTTCACACGGTAAATTTCCATATCTTATCAAAAGAGGAGACGTTTTTCTGGTATTTGTAATTACAAAGAATTGTCATTTTAATTTCAAGAAATAGACACTACAAAATACAATTTTTTTCCTTATTTTGTATATCTCTTTCTTTTTATTTTAATTTGTCCATTCCTTGTAATTCCAAACATCGCACTGTTCTTTATTTTAAACTTGATAATTTACCAAAATCCACTTGTAACATTTCAAGTTCCAATGCATTAAAATATCATGAAAACCCCAAAAATCTAAATAAGTTCTTATTTCAACTTTATTCATATCCTCAAATAAAAAATAGTTTTTAATCGTTACATATTCAATAAGATTTCATTCAGTTCATTTATAGTTAAAATACCGGTTCTAATCAATACGCAGTTACATAATTTAATCTAATTATTACACAATTACAGAATTAAATCTAATCATATGTTTTTGCAATTATCGATATAAATTTCATAGGCAAGTCAAACATCTTCAACATTTTATATTCATGAATTCATTTGCAATTCAAATTCAAATCTTAGGCATATAAGAATATATTTGCAACGATATAATCTAGTATTATTATATAAAAGCATAAAATATTCTCAATCACCTTCGATTGGCGCTTCCAAATCTCAAGATCTAATCCAGATATAAACTCTGTTATCTGTATTCTCCATTTTGACTCCCTATTCGGATCCACAAATAACATTTATACAGATCTATTAGAATTTGAATTAAAGAAAAGAGATTTAGATTTAATTTATTAATTAAAATCAGATTTATAGTTCACCTCTAATATAGCACTTGGTTTGAACCAATTATCTACTTTATGTCATCTACTGTTTTCTCTCCAAAGTGTATCTGTGCATTTTAAAACTATTTTTGTGTATTTAGAATTTTGGAGGAGAAAAGAAAATAGCGGCGCTTCCGTGCACATTAGAAAATTATGAGTTGAAAGTGAAGCCACAGGTCCTAATTTTGTAGAGGTTCAAATCAGTGCTAATCGTTAGATCGAGCCACATTAAATCTAGGCCACACGGCCAAAAATTGTCGCTGCACAAAACACATCTCGTGTCGACCGTGACCTAGTCCAGTTCGACCGCTCATGGTCGACCTGAGCACTTCTATGGTCGACCCATGTAGTTCATTTTTTGCGCAAATATCAACATTATTGATTTGTTCAATTTATATCCTTTATTAATCAATTAACGTTAAGTCTAACCCTAACTACTATACTTAACAGCTAAGTAACTTTTAATCTTAAAGGCATCCAATTAACGTTAATTTATTACAAGTAACTTCTTTAATTACATACATATACATACACACACACACACACACACACACACACACACACACACACACACACACACATATATATATTTCTGACTCCAAAAACCCAAACATTAATAGCTTTTTCATTTGAACTCCAATCAGAATAGTTTATATATGAAAATTCAAAAAATTGCCACATCCTATATGAATGATTTCTTTTAAACCACATTTTGAAAACATGATGCTAACATCCTAAATATACTGCCTATTCTACATGAATGCAAATTTGAAAAATCAAAAACTATTTTTCATCCAAATTCCTAGCACAGTGTAGCTAACTTCCAAATTTGAAAAAAAAAATCAAAATTTTCTAAACCTATGGCTTCATGCTGGGGAAAGGTCTAAATGGAAATTTCCATATTTCCATTTATTTCTTTTATATACCCAACTTTCCACTGTATTTTGGAACATTCTCTTATGCCCAAAAATCTCCTTCCAACTTTTCCAAGTACAGTTTGCACAAATGATTTCATTTTTAAAGTTCAAAACGTTGTCGTTTCAAAAATCATCTTTTCAAATTTTTACTCATCGATAAGGTACATAAGAAAACATTCTGTAAACAAAACGGTTTCCTTGTCGCTCGCCGTACTAAATTTACTATCACTATTGTTGCACGGTAAAATTTATTCTAACCCACTTGTCCTGTATTCCTCGATGTCAGAATGCAGCATTTAAAATTCTTAAAATTTCAAGATTCTTAGCTTTTAAAATCTTTTCCCCACACACACACATATATCATAAATAAATTTTCCATATGTCTGATAACGGGGTTTAGCCAACAATCCATCATCCATAACGGGCCTTATCAATTGCGCGGTAAATTTCCAAGTTCTCAAGAACTGTTCTTTCTTATTAATATCAATCAGCACACAAGTTAAATCCCAAATTTCAGTCTTCGAGGAACAGGAATATTGACATGTGGCTCGCCTTACTATAACCCTACCTCCGTCTACCGAAATTTACTTTTCAAAAAATTTCTGTTCTTCTTGGAACCAACATTTTCGATCTTATTTTATCTCAGTAGTTAGTTTAATAAAAAAATTAATTTATTACTTAACTTCTAGTTTCAACTATTTTCTTTTCACTCGCATTAGTTAAGTGACTTTCTAAAATTTCCTTATTTTTATTGTTTTCACAATTCATTGTGGTCCATATAGAAAACACATAAAAAGGAACATTTCCATAAATGTACGCAATTTTCATAGTAACAACTAATTCTTACAACCAATAAAAGAAAATATACTGGAAGGAAATACAATACTACTAACTACTACACTACTACTAATATCTAAGGGCTATGATATAATACTACGACACTACTACTAATTTGTTCTCCAAATTGCCAAAAAATGCAGGTGTGCATACTCCTCGTTGCTTTGATAATGTTGAGATTGATGGTGTTATGATTCCTCCGATGGAAGTGATTGAGGCCGGTGTAGGTTTTTGGAAAGATTTTTTAATGGGATTTTTCCTCGACTCCAGTGCATCCTATCATCTTGTTAAGGCTAGATGCAATCAGGTTTGGTAGCCTAGAGGGGGTTTGAGTTGTCATTTTGATAATGAAATGTTCTATTTTAAATTTCCGCATAGTTATGAAAGACAGCATATTGTTGAAGCTGATCCAGTTATCATTGATGGAAAACCATTCATTATTACAGCCTGGAGTCCGTTAGAGATCAAGATCAGGTTTTATCTATACCTGTCTGGGCCTACTTTTCTCCCATTCCATATGTTCTTCAGCCTCTTATCGGAATTGATTAGCTAGCATGTCTTGTTGGTGAGGTGATATGTTATGATACTAATACTGTGGCCAAAAAGAGATTGGTTTATGCCAAAGCTCTGATCGAAATAACTCCTACCAAATCTTTACCTTTAGTGATAAAAGTCAGACTAGATGAGGGCCATTTTGCTGAGGTCAGAGCTCGCTACAGTTAGAAACCTGAGATATGTACATCATGTCAATCTTTTGGACATCTTTCAGATGCCTGTTCTAGCCTAGCCTTTGCTGGCTTTGTTCCCTTTGCTAATCAGATTCCTCTTCCATGTCCTCCTATCCGAAAGTGGGTTCCGAAGGTTGCTCCTCCCACAACTATCTCGTCTTCTTTTGACGCTCTAGTTTATGTAGTTCCCATTGTTGATGCTCATGTCGTTCCTCCCTCTACTAGTTTGTCTCCTGTGGCCCTGGTTAAGGTTACTTCTGCTACACCGTCTGATTTAATTATTTGGAATTTTGAGGAACATGCCTGGATTCATGCTCCTTCTGATATGAGTTACTCGCCTGAAACTGACACTTTTTATGCCTATATCAGTGATATTTAGGGTGACAGTCATTGTCTTATCTACCATATTGAGGATGAGGATCTTTCCTATACTAGGGCTGGCGAGATTGGTGAGGTAAGTCACTTTTATGATGTCAGCTGGGATGAGAAATTTATTTACTCTCCTGCTTCTAAGTATATGATCCAAATCTGGCTACTCACTTCTCTGGTTTTTCTCATGTTATTGGTCTAGCATCAGATGATGGTCGTGGTTGTTCCTCCTCCGCTGAGGGAGACTTGTCATGTTGTATTAGTAGTTTAGGAACCTTTGTCTAACTCATGTTCTTTTTGTTTATTTGTGGTTTAGGCTCTTTTTGCCCATTTAGTTGTTCTGTGCTTGTGCAGAACACATGTTTTCCCCTTTTTTATATAGTGGCATGGCCCACTATAAAGCCAGCTAGCTTTTCTAAAAAAAAATATCTAGGGAATAGGATGTTAGGAATTAGAATTCCCCTTATGGAGGAGTGTCCTAAGCATGGAATCTATACATCCCATTTGATGCCTCTGCCTCTTTGCAACATCTACTTATCCAACTGACGGGACTCTATCCACTCCAGTCTCTACCTCCTTAGTCTCGGTCCTTTCTTAGTTTCAATCGTGCAACCTTAGTCTCAATCCTATCCTGAGACTCTAAAATCTCCTTGTAGATCCAAGGTTGTTGATGATGTCCACCGGTCGGCTAATAATACCACCGGCCAGGCCAAGGGTCCCAGTCCATTTATACCGGACCAACTCCATGTTGTGGCTGCTGCTGCTCCCCATCATCCTCACTCTCCTCACTCCCAGTGGGCTGCTTATCTATATCTATGCCCATCCTTTTAAGAGAGGCCCTATCCAAAGCCGAGTATCTCTCAACACTTGTTTACTCTGCCTAGAACTAACCTCAAACTGTGTGAAGATCCATAATCCAAAGATGGCAATAAGGCAGAGAGGCTCTCTTAGTGCTGCTCGCTCCAACTCCCTCAAAATGGGCCATAATCACTTAGGCCCAGTTCACCTCGATGCCTCCAATAATGGCATAGGTGCCTCTCTTAATGGAAAGGTAAATCTGGTCATAACTTCCTGTCTTAGGATGAGATTGTACTAAACAATGCATACAATCAATCGAGCTCTAGGAAGCAAATGGTCAAAATGCCAAACATGATGCTCAGGAAGAAAAATCTTACCTAAAATAGCGAGGTTGGTCATCTCTATATCATCTACATCATATCCTACCCCTTGGATGTTCAACATCCCTCCAAGCTATGCATTCAAGAAATCAATTGGCACTCCCTTTACCTCAGATGTGAATATAACCTCATGTGGATGAAAATCATAAACCAAGTTGGCATCAAAAAGACATGCCAGTATCGGGTAACAAACCCGCTTAAAGACGTCAGGCCTCATAATCTGAATCAATCCAGCATTGGTGAAAAGTTGTTCCAATCCAAATGCGGCGAACTCCTCAAAATTAACAACTCGTCGACGTAGAATCATGAGATAAGCGGTTGCCATGTAGGCCTTTATGATCTCTCTACTATTTTGGCACCATGCCAGCTCTTGCGGGGTTAGCTAGGGTACTAGCAGGCTAGGATTCCACGGCGGGAGGCATGGTGAAATCGGTCAAACCTGATCTTAATTACAAAGGAGATGAGGTATTGGGGTTATGCTCAATGTTTGGAGGAGTTTGGTCATGGTTGGTGGTGGTTTGGGACTAATTTGGGTGGAGGCGGTGGCTGAAATAAGGAAGAGATTTGGTTTGTTCAAGGGCAAAATTAAGGCTGCTGGGAGAAACCGATGCAACACTTCGTTATATACAATTTTGCTCTTGGATGTTCAACCTGAAGGGTTAGGTTGTTGACCACCTATGGTCGACCGTAACCTATTCTCGGTCGACCGCTCCAACCAAAATTAGTATTATATTATTTTAACATAGAAGGATGTACAAAATTTCCTAAAACTGAATTTCCCACTTTTATTCCTTTTTCAAATTCAAAATTTCCCTTTAAAATGTGTGTGTGTGTATAATTTCATACTTTTTCGTCCATCTCTAAAATAAATAACTATTTATATACATATTTCTTTCAATTTCACAAAAAATTTCTATTATTAGATTGAACTTAGAGTGGGTTCCTAGTCATTCTTTTCTCTAAGAATGTTCCTTTCCAAATCCTTGACTTACCTTCTTCCTTGTATCCTAAAATCCAAAACATAAAAATCCAATCATTATCTTGGGGTAACCATTTCACTCCTCTTCACTAGAACTCAGCCATTATATGTATTTATGACATATGGGCTCTCCTTTCTCCCTTTAATTTGAACCTCATGTACACCATCAATCGACATCAAAACGGGGATCAACAATGATCAGGCTAACAAAGCCGATTAGGGATTTATGTACCATCTAGTTTAGGAATTTTTCATATGTAACTACTATATGGCAGGAATTCTTAGGATTTAACGTATATTATATTTATAGACAAAATACAATATGTTCACTCAACATTTCCTAAAATTTTTCAAGATCTACTAACCTAAGCTCCGATTCCAAATGTAACAACCTACACCCCAGTAGGCCTGAATTTTTGTTAAATCGAAAATCAAGTCCACTGAGGAAAAAATGTATGGTTACTATCCTAAAATAAAACAAAAGAATGCATATCAGGGCTCTAATGAAATTACTTGCAGTGGAATAATTTAAAATATAATAGACCGTATAAGTACTGACCAAGGTTTGCTACTTTCAAAATCAAGTGTCCTTGTCAGCACCGAACACGCCAAATACTAGTACATGTCCTTCAAACTGTTATGTGGGTTTTATCGAGGAGAGGGGTCAAAACAACATTCTACTGATTGGTAAATTATACATCTTATACATAGCACTAGTTTATGCTAATTGTTCACTATCTCATGTCATGTCTGTTTACATTTTGTTAGCCGTCTCAACTCCGAATATGCGTATAAACCATTCTCATCTACCTTCCTTAGACTTATATCTGTGATATAACAATATATATATATATACCCCGTGGTCCCCTAATGGACCAAGATACTATCCCTCAGTATCCCTCGTTCAACACCTCTTTAGAATTCAATGCCTCTTCGCATCACGATATCACCATCATATATCTTGAGAAAATCCTATAGTGGGCACCGACGACCTTTTCTCCATTAGGTCGTGTTCTATTTAAGGATTTTCTACGTTTTCCTATAACGTGGACTCGGCTCCACTAACCACCCCGTCTATGTTTTGAAGGAATCTCGTTATGGGTTACTAGGCTTACCTTACCAAACAAACAAGCAAATAACTATTGCGGTGCATTACCCAACTGAATCAACCTTTGAAGGCGGTGAAGATTAGTTAGGTGTAACCGTGTCCTTCCCATTGATCGAAAGGGACCAATGTCGGGCTCGCGATCTATGCAACCTTAACCTTTAAAAAAATTCTAGTACCAGACGCGTTGCATAGTGTCTGATCCCAACCATCTAAATGGGATCCCAACCATCATCCATTTAGATTGCCTAGTGCAATCAAAGCAGTACCCTCTTCTAAACAAAATTTAAGTAGACTACTCTATAGTGCTTGTCCAGCGTCGACATTCGCCTAACGGATCGGCCAATTGCCTACATTTACAGAGCTTTTGTTTCAAACACTAACATGACCTGAGGGCATCCCTTACTCTATATGCAAGCGTAAACTCTCCACAGGTCCTATGGTTGGATATGTATTCACATTCCAACCGACTCTAATAACCTTATGTCATTTACTTTTTATAATTATTAAATTATACTATCCACACCCACCATAAACGTATATCCGATGCAACATATGTACATATTTAATTTATGTATATTCATTTTACTTACTTTCTTCATTACCTCTACATCTTTTATATCAAACCCTAAGTCTTTATTTTATTATGCATTTAACTTTTTCTTCATCCAATTCATTTACCGCTTCGTATTTTCAATTTCAATATCGTTGCTACCATATTAATTAGTTTCAACTTTGATTTTTTTAATTCCATTTCATTTTGTACTATTTTTTTTCCTTGCCAATGACTTCACATTATCTGTTTCATTACTTCCAATCGATTGGTATTTTTATCTCTTGTTTATCTTAATGTTCAACATTTGTAATTTACTATAACTTAATATATTGGAACTAAACTTCTACTCAACATATGTTAACATAGTAAATTTCCATATCTTATCAAAAGAGGAGATTTTTGTGCGGTGTGTAATTACAAGGAATTCGATTTTTAACTTCTCTTGAAATATACAGTATAAAACACAGAAATTTTCCCTTGTTTTGTGCATGTCTTTCATTTTAAATTGTGCATTCCTTGTTATACCAAACACCACACTTTTCTTCATTTTAAACTTGATAATATGTGGAAATCTACATGGAACATTTCAATTTCCAATGCATTAAAATCTCTCAAAAAACCCCAAAAATCTAAACAAGTTCTTATTTCCACTTTATTTATATTGTCAAATAAAAACTTGTTTCTAAGCATTACACATTTGTTAAGATTTCATTTGGTTCATTTATGGTTAAAATACGGATTCTAATCATTAGTCGGTTATAGAATAATCTAATCATTACACAATTAAGAATTACATCCAATCATTACACAACGATAGAATTAAATCTAATCATTACGCTTTTGCAATCATCAATATAAATTTCACAGGTAAGTTTAACATCTACAATATTTCATATTTATGAATTCGTTTGCAGTTTAAATTCAATTCTTAGGCATACAGGAATATATCTCCTACGATATAATCTTGTATTATATAAAAGCATATCATATTCCCACTCACCTTCTATTAACGCTCCTAAATCTCTCGATCTAATCCAGATCTAAAACATATTATATATATATTCTCCATTTTGGCTCCTTATTCAGATCCACAAATAACATTTATATAGATTTATTAGAATATGGATCAGAGAAAAGAGATTTAGATATGATCTATTAATTAGAATCAGATCTATATTTTACCTCAGATGTAGCGACTTGATTTGGACCTATTTTATACTTCTTGTCCTATCCTATTTCTTCTCTAAATTGTATCTATGCTATTTAAAACTATTTCTATGTATTTAAATTTTTGGAGGAGAAAATAATATGGTAGAGCTTTCGTTCTCGTTAGAGAATTATGAG
This sequence comes from Allium cepa, assembly GCA_030765085.1. NCBI lineage: Eukaryota > Viridiplantae > Streptophyta > Magnoliopsida > Asparagales > Amaryllidaceae > Allium > Allium cepa. Next base: position 81,407,144 of record CM060946.1, read on the forward strand.
ATGGAAGTGAAGCCCTAGGTCCTAATTTATAGAGGTTCAAATTAGTGCTAATCGTCGGATCGAGCAATATTAAATCTGGGTCACACAACCAAAAAATTTCGTTCCGCAAAACACATCCCAAGTCGACTGTAACCTAGCCTTAGTCGACCGCTTGTGTTTGACCTAAGCACTTCTATGGTCGACCCGTGTAGTTCTTTTGTGCAAATATCAATGTTATTGATTCGTTCGATTTATTTTCTTCATTAATCAATTAACGTTAAGTCTAACCCTAATTACAATACTTAACGGCTAAGTAACTGTTAATCTTAACGGCATTCAATTAACATTGATTAATTACAAATTATTTCCTTAATTACATATATATTTGTATTCGACTTTAAAAATTCAAATGTTAATAACTTTTTCATTTGTACTCCGACCAGAAAGGTTTATATATATAAATTGATCAGAAAATCGCCATAATCCAATGGTGTTGGTTTTATAGTTAAATTATGATATTTACAAATATTCTTTTTTTCACTATTTTATTTATTTATTTATAAATTTCCATTTTAATTAATTATCATAAAAATCGCAGGCTGTTGCATATAAAGCTTTAACAATTGTGTGATGATGGAAAAAAACTTAGGTTAATCACATCCGCACTTACCGACCATGCCGAGAAATGATTGTATAGGTTGCTTTCAAATTCGATTAAAACGTAGGATGAATTTATAGAAGTTTCCTTAAGAAATTTTACCCCTTAGACAAAACAACCCAAATTCGAAATGAAATTGTAAACTTCCATCGATTAGGGGGTGAATCCTTTGGAAAATATTTTGAAAGATTCAAGAAACTTTTTAATAAAATTTGCTATCACAATTTTAAAAAATGGACTCTTTCCCAAATTTTATACGAAGGACTTGAAAATAGCTGTCGAATTATGCTTGAATCAATGTGTTAAGGAATTTTTTTTGCACAACATCATGATACCGCTTGCCGATTTCTTGAAAACTTAGCTAAAAAATCAACCCAATGGGAATGATCTAATATGAAATCAATCTATTCAAGATCAAGTGCACATTCGATACGATTATCATTAAGCTTAAAATGAAGACGATGCGATGATAAACAAACTTGATAACAGTTTTTCATCTAATCAAATAAACCAAGTTTCTTGAGCTTTGTTTTATAAATGTAACATCCAAAGCACATCGTCGATGAATGTCCTCAATCGATCAATGTCCTAACTCATTAGAACAAATCAATACTTTTAAAAAAGTTAGGAATAATTGGTTCTCTCAAATATATAATTCTGGTTGAAGAAATCATCCCAACTTCACTTGGAACCAAAACAATTCAAACATGATTTTGGTTCGACCATCTTTTCAAGTATTTCCAGACAATGCTTCAAATCCTTCTTTTCAACCAAGTCAATATCAATAAAACTTTTTTCCACCTTCTCGAAACCAAGCACCACAATCTTTCATTCCTTAAGAAGACAAATGAATGACATCACTGAAAAAATTTGGAAACTTTGGCTAAAGCGGCCACTTAAAATCTTCAATCGAATAACAATTTGCTAAATTTGTTTACTTCGTATATGCAAAACACAAGTCAATCAAGTGCTAAAAATCGAAATACAAATGAGTCAATTAGAGGCCACCGTGAGTGAATGAGAAAGAGATACATTCCCGAGTCAATCCATTCCAACCCTAGGAATCAAAACACATGCTCAAATCAAGCTCACGTCATTCAAGATAGCAATTTGAATCAAATGACGCTATCAGTACTTTGCGATCTGGTAAGCAAATCGATAACCAAATTGTCAATCCTAATGGATTACTGGAAGTTTCTTCCAAATCTCTTATAACCTCGACTATATCCAACCTAAACATTGAATCCAATTCTAAATCTCATCCTTCGCAAACTCAAGGCCTACTAAGTTGCGAGTTCCATTTCCACATATATTTGGACCTAAAAAACATTCTGATCTAATGGAAAAGATTTTAGAAATTTTCAAACAAGTCAAAGTGAACAATCCTCTCTTAGATATCATTCAACAAGTCCCGACCCATGCCAAACTTTTAAAGGACTTGTGCACACAAAATGACACACGCAAGTGCCAAAAATGTCTTTTTAGTGGTCAATCTAAGCGAAGTCTTGTCTCAATCCATTCCTGTGAAATGCGAAGATCTTGTGTAACATCCCATTACTTGGAGGCCCAAAACTAATGGCTACAGATACTATAGTCATCTATTATTATTATCCTCGACGATCAAATACGGCGGTGTTAGATACGTTAATACATAGAAATACATGAATGTGGAAATTTCTTAAAACATCAAACAAGATTACATTCCATTTCAAAACATTTTCAATTCATTACATAATCCTACAATCGTTAACCACGTTCAGAAAAATATATTTATTACAACATACACCAAGAGCGACATATAAAGTTGCCCATTGGAAGATTAGAGTATGTATAGGAAATGTCACAACTTTTCCATTACAGACAACACAATAGAATCAAAATAAAGAGAACTCCAAATAGCTATTGTTAGCGGCAAAATTGGTCATTAAAATCCAAATCCAGGTGAAAGCACCAAATCACAGTCACAGATAAAAAGTATGCACAGAGTATAAATATGAAGAACAGTGAAAATTAAAATGGAAGCAGTAAAGAACATGAGATTTTATAGTGGTTCGGCTAACTCCGATCTACGTCCACTCAAGAAATTTCCCTTTTATTGATGTAATAATCGATTACAGTTACAAAATGATAGAGTTGCCTTAGCCTTAGAAAATAGAAAGCCAGAGAGCCAAAAGAAGATCACCTAATCTGGAGACCCACAAGCTGTATTTATAGGCAAATCCCGAGTTACTGGGCTTTCTGAGTAGTTCGGGCCCATCAGGACCATAGCCAGGCCAACATCCTTCATCATGCCCGACCCACACTACCATGCCGACCAGCCTATGTCGATCCACTCCACAAATCCTGAGCCATGTACGAACTTCCAACCTTCACCGAGTGGCACGGCCGATCCATGCACGAACTTCCATCCTTCACCGAGCGGCACGACCGATCCACCTATGCCGAACCACTTCCAACACCGAACCTCCTCAATGTCGACCCACTCCAGCCAATCACTAGCCTTCCTGCCAATCCAAACTATACCGATCCTCCTTGACCAAACCATGTCCATCACACCGAGCCACTTTAACCATACCGACCTACTTGCTCCGACCTTTCTCAACCGAACCACGTCCAAACTCCAACACCGAGCCACTACATCCTGACCAGCCCATACCACTAGACCGAGCCACACCATCTTGACCGAACCATACCATTACAATGTGCCACTTCATCCTGAGCAGCCCATACACCACACCGAGCCACTAGCCTATGCTGATCCACTTCATCCAATCCAATCTCCATCTTCCCAGCGCGCTACATCATCTATCCATCCAGTCGACTTAAACCTGTCGTATTCCAGTCTCGACAAGCGAGTAGTCGATTTAGTTGAATCCTCCTTTCCATGGCGTTGCCAAAAAGGCGGGTTAACATTTGCCCTCCACAACATGCATTGCGGTAGGAAGATGTGCTTTGAATAGCTTCAAGTCCAATATCTGAAGTCTATGTTCCGTTCATAACCATACTATTATATCCATGATTCAAGCTATCCTGTCCAAGTGCCATTGTCGTATTCTTATCCAAATCTACGACTACTCTGAGTCGATATCCGATTCTGAATTCAATGACCAAGCCCTAAACCAATTCCATAGCCATTCGAACCCGTCAACCGATTTTTAATCCATCCATAACCAACAGCCAAATCTGTGACCTTTCTTGGTTGATATCCAAATTCAGGACCACTCCAGGCCTTTTGCCAAATCTAGGACCTCACCGGGTCCATCTATCCTAAGCCAAAATCCGAATCCATGACCACTCCGGGTTTAACTCTATATCCATAGACCTCGCCAGGTCACATTATCCTATTCCAGCCTCGACCCTCCGATCAAGGGATTGTATGTTCTCCTACCTCGACTCTCCGGTCAAGGACTTTTATATTCTTCGGCCATGACTCTCCGATGAAGGACTTCTTATATTCTCCAGCCTTGGCTCTTCGGCCACGGACTTTTATACTCTTCGGCCTCGGCTCTTCGGCCAAGGACTTTTATATTCTCCGACCAAGGACTTCTTATAGTGTGTTCGAGTCCATTACATCGCTCTCCGACGAAGGGACTCGTAAGTTGCGATCACTGCCCCATCTCTCCGGTCGAGACCATGATCGCGAGACCTGTATTGTTTATTACATTTATCCAAATCCAATCATTCAAAATAATAGTTTTTACATTTAGGGAAAACCAGAAAAATATCTGTATATCCAAGGGAGAAATCAAAGTTTTCAAGGAAACGAAAAGAAAAACAAGATTTCATAAACTTGGGCGACATGGTTTATCATCGTCTCAGAGCATGCCTAGAAACCGTCCTTGATCCCGTACATGTGTAAGTGACTTAGCCCTATCACTTCGTGTTCTATTACTTATTCAAAGCCATAAATCTGTTTAGTTGATAATGAGCTGACGTTGCCTAGGTCCAACGCCACCTTCGTTCGAGGTAGGCGGTGGCCGCTTCTGTTCCACTGCTACAGCTCAATTCCTTATGTACTATTGTAGGTGACCATTCCTTACATGCTCCTCAACGATATCTTTCAAATGCCTACAATCGTTTGTGTTGTGCCCATCCAGCTCATGGAATAGGCAATGTTGTCCTGACGCCCGCTTCTATTCCGATGGTTATAGCCGGTCTTAAAAACTGGAGGTATACCCCAGTATCCAAGTAAATCCTTCCCAGAGTTTCTATCAAATCCGTATAAGAAGAAAATTTTGATTCCCTCTTAGGCCTTCTCAAAGTGCTACCGTTGTCATTCATTTTCCATTTTCCTTTATCATTTTTGTTTGGATCCTCCCTGGGTGGACCTCTACCCCTTACTGTGTAAGCTTCAGCCTCTCTCCCTTCTCTCTCAGCCTTCGGATCTTCCTTCCTTAGGAACCTTTCCGCCTCATGGTAGAACTCCCCGAGATCCCTTGGTGGTTCCTGTTCCAATGATATTTCGAAATCTGAATTATCTGTAATTCCTGAGATGGATCGAGTCGATCCACCAAAGCCACCGCCACATTGAATCTGGTTAAGAAATCCCTAAGTGACTCTCCTTTCCATTGTTTCATCGATGTTAAAGTCATCACGTTCTTAGGTCTGACTATGTGGACCCGAAGCTATCTCATAAATCATTCAATCAGCTCCGTCCAAGTGTCTGAACCACTCTCCAGTTTTCTGAACCACATAGCTGTGATATCCGTCAAATGCAAAGGAAAGCATTCGAGCTATGACCTCATCTGATACCCCCAGTACCTCCATATGCCTTATGTACCTCGTCAGGTGAATGGCGGGATCCGTTCTCCCATCATACATCTCCAACGTCGTAAGCTTAAAATCCGACAGGTTCCTAGCTTGCATGATAGTAGGAGTAAAGGGACTCCTGTTCATATTCTCCAAGTATTTCTTTACCACTCCACCTCTCACAGCTTGTCTGACCATCTCCGCTAATCTGTCATTGTCGCCAAGCTGTAATCCTTCTCCGCTGCCTTCGATCTGTCCCCCGAGTTCACGAGGGAATCCTGGTACATACTCCTCATCACATACTCTAGTATCCCTGTTAGCTTCGGGGCAGCATCATTTGGTACCCCTCCATGGATTGGTCCATCATTTCCTAGTGGTGTGCCCTCGAGTCTAGGTCCATCCAGATTGATAGTCGTTTGCTGATTGGGGGCTTCCTCCTGTTGAATCACTCCATCTGCTTGTTGGTTGAGTGCTTATGATCTAGCTCCATAGATCGGAGCTCCTGCAGTTCCTGCTTGTCCAAATTGTTTGAGAGGAGTCTGCATCATTTCCTCTTGTCTTTTTAGCATTGCTTCCATCTCGTCTTGGTGATGTAGGCGGATGCTTGATCTGCTCCAGAGGAGGCCTCTTGACTTCCCTCTTTATTGCTTCTTTCTATCACTTGCTTCCTTGTCGGTGGCCTGGTCATTGCTTCCTAGAATCCAAGTTCTTAGTTTCAAAATCCCCGAGTGCTTGTGTTCTCAGTGAAATGTTAGCGCCAAAATTGGTCACTAACACCCAAATCTAGATGAAAGCACCAAATCACCGTCACAAATCACAGATAAAAAGTATGTAGAGAATATAAATATGAAGAACAGTAAAAATTAAAATGGAAGCAGTAAAGAAGAGGAGATTTTATAGTGGTTCGGCTAACTCCAGCCTACGTCCACTGCATAAATTTTCTTTTTATTACTGTAATAATCGATTACAGTTACAAAATGGTAGAGTAGCCTTAACCTTAGAAAATAGAAAGCCGGATAGCCGAAAGAAAATCCCCTAATCTGGAGACCCACCTGCTGTATTTATACGTAAATCCCGAGTTACTGGGCTTCCTGAGTAGTCCAGGTCCATCAGAACCATAGCCAAGCCAACATCCTTCATCATGACCGACCCACACTGCCATGCCGACCGGCCTATGCCGATCCAGTCCACCAATGACCAAGCCATGTACGAACTTCCAACCTTCACCGAATGGCACATCCGATCCATGCATGAACTTTCATCCTTCACTGAGCGGCTCCCCAAGCAACCATGCCGATCCACCTGATACTCCACCAAGCTACCCAAGTGACGTCCTAAAGTCACATCCCTCAGGACTCGAAGTTGTCGAGTGGCAACCAAGGCCAAACCACCATTTAGCTAAGCCGAGCCACCCTCCGTGATGAGCCACCGCCACGGCGATCCACCTATGTCTAACCACTTCCTACGTCGAACCTCCTCAATGCCGACCCACTCTAGCCGATCACCAGCCTTCCTGCCGATCCAAACTATACCGATCCACCTTGACCGAACCCTGTCCATCACATCAAGCCTCTTCAACCATGCCGACCCACTTGCGCTGACCTTCCTCGACCGAACCATGTCCAAACTCCAACACCGAGTCACTTCATCTTGACCGGCCCATACCACCACACCGAGCCACACTATGTTGACTGAACCATACCACTACACCGAGCCACTTTATCCTGACCAGCCCATTCCACCATACTAAGCCACTAGCCTATGTCGATCCACTTCATCCAATCTAATCTCCATCTTACCAGCGCGCTACATCATCTATCCGTCCAGTCGACTTAAACCTGTCGTATTCCAGTCTCGACAAGCGAGTAGTTGATTTAGTTGAATCCGCCTATCCATGGCCTTGCCAAAAAGGCGGTTAACAACTATCATGCCTCTTGCACGTCTCCAGAAGCTTTATTCGTCTAATGAGGTACCTAAAAACCTCAACTCTTAAATGACTCAAAATCAATTGAGTACCCATGAGTTTAAGGGGAAAAAAATAAACTTTTTGTCAGGTATATGGCATGGTATGGGTAATAGTCTACCATCTCAAACCATTTAGATATCTAGTGAGACCCGCTTAACAGAATGGGGTTTTCCCTCACTAGCATACTAAAATATTTATTACCATATACTGCGCCCCTGCATCCTCAATGGTTAAAATAATTTTGAATAATATGATTCGATGACATGCAAAACATGTGAATCAATTTTGGATTACCCATCCCCATTCATTTTGACTATTTGTCTCCTTTGTAGTTTCGAGGATTACTATTAACCTAATACTCTTCATGGGCTGACTAATAACCTGTAAAATGCTTAAGGACTCCATTTCCATTTACATAGTTTTCATGGTATCACTAAGAAACTATTGGTACCTCCAATATCTTTACTCTCATCCTAGTTTACATGGGTTGACTAGGATCCTATTGGTAACTCCAATATCTTTTCTTCTTATCCTAGTTTTCATGGGATGACTGAAACCTATTGACATCCGTCAATATCTTAACCCGGTATACTTTTCATGGGTCCACTATAAACTTATTGAATCCTGCCAATATCTAATCATAGTTTTCATGGAATAACTATGAACCTGTCTTTCTGACATCTTCAATTATACATAATTATTATAGGCTTACTATGAACCTATTGGTCTCTGCCAATACCTTCCTTTAATATTTTAGCATTTTAAATTCTAGTCTTCCTGACCTCCTGGATGCAATTCTACTCATTCAGGAGTTAACTTAATTTATATTCACTACAGGGTCAGCCTAGCTGGTTATTCTGCCTTTCCCTAAAATACAATTATGGGTTTATTACAATATGAATATATATACATATATGAAGAAGCATGCACAATAACTTGGTTAATCCCTTTAACCCTTTAATCAAAGAATACTTCTTCAAAAACTCCTTTTCAAAACAATTTATTTATTTATGTCATGGTTTTCTTTTAAAATGAGATTGGATTATTTTTTTTGAAAACTAAGGCTTTTAATACCTTCAAAACCTTGCTTTCGACCTCATTGGAGAACCTCCTTTGAAAGCATATAAATTTCTTTTCAAACATTAGGCACCCCCTTCGAAACATTTTAAAACTTCTCTTTTGAAAGCTTTCGAATGTAATATAGTATTACTTATTAATTCTTAAAAGCATAGCTTCGAAACCTTTGAAAGTAACCCTTTCAAAACCTTTGAAAGTATCCCTTTTGAAACCTTTGGAAGTATCCATTCCCAAATCATTGAAAGTCCTTCTTTCGAAACTATTGAGTTTATACTTAAAATATCATCTGGGTAAAAGTGAATATAAACGAAAGTATATCTTTCGAAACCATCCTTTATCATATAAAAATATTAGGGAAAACTTGTTGGCATCGGAACCATTGCTTTCGAAAGCTTCAAATCATCTAAACAAATCACTAAAGGATAGTATCGAAACCCCATTTCAAATCCATTTCCTTCGAAACCCTTGGACCCTTTTGAAAGAATTTAGGAAGTGCCTTAAAACATCTTTAAAACAAAACTGCCCTTCGAAGGCACTGATGACTTCAATATGCTTGAAAGGCAAAAGAACGGCAGCAGAGCTTCATTAGGCCGGCACTCCTTCTTTCGAAAATATTATTTTACAACTAAAGGAACTCATTTGAAAGATCTTACTTTTAAAACATAAGATGGAAACCCCTTCAAAAGCCTTTAGAAAACCTCTTTCTAAAACATACACTGTGGGAAAAAAGGCATCAGATGACGGATATGCTCCATTGTTTGAATGCATATCTATCTGTTGTTAAACCCGTGCCGTCTCATCGCACATCAGACCGCATATCATTGCACATCAGACCGTAGATATGCCTTGTAGTTTAATATGCACTAACATAACAAAAAACCATATGTTGTAAGATGTTATAGTATCATTTCTAGAATTTCCTATTAGACAACATATAAATATTGACTAATATGAAATAAATGGATCACAATTTCATTTAAACAAATATTTTATTTCAATTCAAAAACAAATACAATACAACTTCCACTATCACTCCACTTACATTTTCAAATACAACTTTCACTATCACTCCTATATATATATAACATTTATCTACACTCTCATACATAATATATTTTTACTCACACTCACTCGAGTTTATTTCAGATGTTGATCTTGATTTTCCTGCTCCAGCTTATGTAGCCATCTCCTATATCTATCAAATATGCAACATAGTAAAATGGGAAATAAAAAAACATAAATTGCAAAAATAAAATAAAATTTGAATATTAATAGTGCCTCAGTTTATGGGTTTGTTTTCTCTTCATGTTTTAGGCAGACGCTAAGATGAAAACCAGATGTAAGTGTAAGAGTATATGCTCTAATAAATGTGCAAGCATATACAAGTACATTAGTGCACAGCCACAAGTTCTCACAGGGTAGCAAATTCAAAATAGCAACAATAACGAGGTCCAAATAAAAGCAAAAACAAGTTTCAGCAATTTAACAAGATGGACCAGCAAAGTCAAAACAGAACCAACAGATCAATGTGATATATATCTTTGTCATGACAACATGGACCAACAAAGTAAAAATAGAACCAACATACCAATGTGATATATATCTTTGTCTTCACAACACGAACCAGCAATTCAAACACACACGGCCTTAATAAGGCAGTGCGCACACTAAACAAGACAGTGCACACTAGCACCACCATGAAATAGGCAATGCATACACTGCCTTGACAGGGTAGCGCTATGCACTGCCTTGTTCATGACAGTGCCAAGAATAAGGCAGTGTGTGCACCGCCATGAACAAGGAAGCTTGTGCACTGCCTTGTTCAAGGCAGTGCCATACATAACATCGCAAAAATGATACATCAAGCAGTGGTACATAAACATCTAATGCCAAGGGATTCAGCTACATAGTCACATATATACAGATATATATGTATGCATGTATATACATGAAGAACACTGCAACATTTCATTTTAGTCCAAGGAAAACACTAACAAATAAGTGAAAGAATCACAAGCAAAACAATCAAAGCATTTCAACACAACCTTGAACCAGGTAGCAAAACAATCAAAACAAACGAGGCACATGTACAGGTACAAGAACAAACCAGTCGCAAGAGATTCAACCAGTATTAGTGCAAGGTGAATGTCGTGCACAAAAAAGTCATGGGAATACGATGAGAAATTGAGTTTTAAACTAACTACAAGCATCAGGGGACAAGAACGCATCAATTTAAGCATCAAATAGAAATTTAACAAGTCAAAATAAGAAATTCGAAGTTAAGCCGCAACTGAATTATCCAAGTAGAACAAGTGTATACATATATACATACATATGTATGTATATACATGGAAGTTCAAAGCATATATGTGTGTTATCCTACTACTTAATATAAACAATATATGCATTAGTTCAATGCATACATGTATAACCAAGCACACACATTTCGACATAATCAAACACACTACTATACATATATACACATATGTATATACATGTATATATGTACATAGTGAGTAGAAAGACAACTTAATAGCATGAATGGATGAACCAAGCAAAAGCGAACACACACACAAAAGTGTGCACTACCTTGACAATTCAACAATTCAATTCAGGTGCAACGTGGACCAGCAAGACTCAAGCATTGAACATAGACCAGCAAGACCAGCAACACACATAAAAGATTGAATTTTTCAAAGTCAAATATATAAATCAATAATCAAGAACACATATATACATATATACACTTATGTATATACATGTATATATGTACATAATGAGTAGAAAGGCTACAAGTATATCACTCAGTGTGAAGCATCAGATAAAAAAATAACCAAACATAAGCATCAGGCAAAACAACTAACATAAGCATCAAAGCAAGGTCATGAACCAATCAAACTACCTCCATCATCAAATAAGCAAGAAATTCAATAGTGTATGACAAGTACAAATAAGATCAACTAAGGTGAAATCATGTATAAGAAAAGGTTTGCAGCAATCAACCAAGCATAAAGATACACGAACCATCGAAACGATGAAATGAACAAATTAGGTAAAGCATCAGTATCAGAAAACATAAACAAAGCTGAACAAGTCAGAATATATGCAAATAATTAACAAGTCATGCAAGTTTCAGATAATCGTTCAATCAGAATATAAGGATTCAATCCCTATGAAAACCCATTTCATCATCAACACTTAAACAAGTCAAGAACGATACAAAATAGAAAAGGGCAAAACTCACCAGTCAATTACCATCAGAATCTCCTGATATTGAGAGACGGGTCAAAGAATTGGCATTGAACAAGTCAGATTAGGGTTCCGCAACTTCGATTACAATCAAAATGGATAAAGGTATGTAGGCGATTTCTTTATCAATTGACGTTTCGATTAGGGTTCCACCGATTTGAAAACCAAATTCCAAAAGACAGGTCTAAAACAAATGGAAGACAAGTTTAGGGTTTTATCGATTTGATTTTGAGTAGAGGAAATTAAATTTTGTGGAGAGGGAAAATTTTGAGAAGAGGGAAATATATTTGTAAAGACGGAATGAAAATAAAATGAAGAGGGAATAATCAAGGAACGCGACTATCAAAATATCGAAAGGGAAAATATGGAGTCGAAACTAAATTTTTTGATAACTTTAATCAAACAATAAATAAAATGTTTCTTGAATCACAAGCATGAACATGGAGATTTCAACGGCTATTCAAACAACAGATAATTTTTTCCATATGTTGTGTGAAACAGTGGCAACTAGCAAGATAACAGAAAATCTACCTTATGTTGTGTGATCATTATTGTCTGATTCACTTTATGGCATAGTGATATGCTTCGACTCCTTCGAAGGATTTAATAAAACAAAGGCACGCGCTTCACTTTTTAAAACAAACAAAACGTATCGACCCCTTCGGAAGCAATACTTTCGACCCCAAGCCTTCCGCCTTTCCCCCAATCCACTATGTACCATATAAGTGATACCTTATGTATTGGTTTCGGCTTAGTTGGTTTTCGACTTGATTAAAGGTGGAAGCTCTGAGTCGGAAGGCATTTCTATTAATGGCGGAACCTGGTTTTCTGAGTAAGCTGACTAATGCTAGTTAAAGCAAATTTTAACTAACTAACCTTCCACATGTAAACTTATGATTGCCTTAACGTTTCAAATTCTTTACTAAAATAACCGCTGCTTAATTTCAGATCTAAATCAAGGTTAATTTAGAAAATAAGCCCTTCCATTAAATAAAATCAATATTGCAAATAAGTCCTTCTTATAAGATAATTTAATTTTCATAAATCACTCAGGAAGAATCTCCAAAAAATTTAGAAATTTACGTTAATCATGTTGTTTAACGTATTAAAATTTCAGACCCAGATTCCCAATATAATTTCCGAGATAAATTTATAAACCCGATTAAACAGATTTTCATCTGGAAATGCATAGTAATCTTTCTATAGCTTGGAAAATTATCAAAATTAAAACTCAACTCCAAAATCATGTTTCATAACATAAAATTTTTCCTTGGCATTTAATCATCAATATCAATTGGTTTTGCCCAAAACCGCATATATTCTTATTTAAACATTATTGTTTAAATCAAAAAATTGTAATTAAAACATTTCATCATCCAATTCATCATAAAAAAGAATGTAATCTTAAATTCAAAAAATATGATTATAAAACAAAGTAGAGATCGTATAAATGTTTATTGATTAAGATAAGGAGTTTGGATTGAGATTGAGATTTATTCCCCTTGCTTTTATTCTTTAGTTAGATTTGAATTCTATTCTCTTTTCTTCCTAGCTATGGCCAGCTCCTCCTTGATTTACGTTTGTGTTTTTGTTCTAAAAATGATGTGAATGGGAAATGAAATGGTAAGGAATGAGAATATATAAGGGTAAGGTGTTATGTGTGGCTAATTCCCATTATACCATTTTGTAGATTAATTAACTTAAAATCCATTCTTTAGCCCATTTAATTAATTAATTGAGCATGGCCCCTTAAGCATTTATTCAAATATCAATCCTCTTATCACTTAACATTTACATTATTCGATTTAATTTATCTAATCAAATCTCCAGAATAATGTTATTAAAATTAGGGGTGTTACAGGCTCTCATCCTTAAAGAATTTCGTCCTCGAAATTCAGTAAGGACTAAATAATAAACATAGAAATCATCTGTAACGAATCATATACTAGTCTACCTGACTAGCAATCATCTATATAAATCTAATATAGACATACCCTCAATAGATCAGAATAAGTATCTAGAATCATGTCCTCTGTCACCTAAGTACAGTTCTTCTCATTGTAGCTCTACTGGACTTTCACTAACTTAACTATCTTATCCCATAATCTCTTCTCATCTCTCGCTACAACCAGAAATGGTTGTCTAACAAAAGTCAAATAAGGCTCTACTACTAAATCTTCCAACCCTGTTAGAGGAATAGTATGTTGATACAGGAAGATTTTGATCAATGACAATGAGCTTCAACAAAAAGGAAGAGAATGCAAAAGCTAGAAAAAGATAGATGAAGACCAAAGTATAAACATTAGTATGATTTTCTATGTGTCCTAGTCTAGATTAATCTATCTTCAAGAGATTTGCACGAACATTAGAACACATTCATAAAAACTTCATTCACATGTTCACTGTGCATACTTTTATACTTCAGTCGACTGAACAGACATGGCCTGTCGACTGAAACTGTACACATATACAAAATTGCACAGTTTCAGTCGACTGAATTACCTGTGCAGTCGACTAAAATTGTTCCTGAAAATTTTCTTCATATTTTCAGTCGACTCAATCTCCTGCTCAGTCGACTGAATTTAAACCTGCGAATTTTCTCTGAAAAAACACCTTCTTCTTCCCAAGAGTTGCAACCTTTCATCAACGGAAATGGAAGCATCTCTTGTTTGCAACCTTTGACAACGTATGCATCTCTTCTACAAGTATATATACATGATTCTAACATCATTTAATTCACCGAATTCTCTTGCTTTAATCTTACTATTCTCTTGTTCATATTCTCTAGATATTCTCAAAGCAATCACCAATTTATTGCTTGAATCACTATTTTTGTTTATAACATTCTTTTGATTTATAGCAATTCGCATTTCCTAAATCTTCACAAACACATTGCATATTCTCGAGGATAAGATTATAGGAATATTGTACTACATTAGACTCATTAGTGTTGACAAGAACACAACAAGTCGAATATTGTATTTTAGTAATGAGTTGAAGTCCTCTTCGGTAGTTGAGGCAAGAAATCCCATTCGGTTGTTCGGGTAAGTTGTAAACCTATTCCTCCGGGTGAAGTGAGGGTGTTAGTTAGTGAAATTCCTAAGTGAAGCTTAGGGACTGGATGTAGGACGAGAGGTCCGAACCAGTATAAAATCCCGGTGTCTCCTTGCATTTACCTACTTTATCTACCTAGACTATTCCGTTATTCCATATTACACGATCCTACCGCATAGCCGTCTCTTTCAATTGGTATCAGAGCTTGGCCGTCCTATAACCATAACACCGTTATTAGACATATTGATAATATGGAAAATAACGCAAGTACAAGCATAACATCTGCCTATAGTTCTACATTTGCGGAAGGACAATCCACCCAAAGACCTCCTCTATTCAATGGACTAAACTATAACTATTGGGCTACAAGGATGAGAATTTATATGCAAGCAACAAGTTTCGAAGCCTGGAATGCTATTCAAGCAGAGTTCGTTGTACCCACAACCGATTATCCTACATGGACACAAACTCAAAAGAATGAAGCTAGTGCAAATGCCAAAGCTATGAATATGTTATTTTGTGCCATGGATAGAAATGAATTCAACCGTGTTAGCATATGTACTACTGCATATCAGATATGGGAAACACTAAAAGTCATACATGAAGGCACAAACAAGGTTAAACAAACAAAGATATCCATGCCGAAGAATCAATTCCAAAACTTTAGAATGCGACAAAATGAATCCATCAATGACATGTACTCAAGATTTCAAGACATTCATCATGCTCTAATTGAACTAGGAGAAAGATACACGGACTTTGACATTGTGTCTAAAGTTCTAAATTCACTCACTGATGAATGAGAGAGAAAAGTACTAGCAATCGAGGAAGCAAATGATTTATCTACAATGAAACTAGAAGAATTGATTAGAAATCTTATGTCGTATGAACGAAATATGCAAGCTAAAAAGGATCAAGCTCAAGAAAGAAAGAATATTGCTTTTCATGCGGAAAAGGAAGAATCAGAATCTGAAGATGAGGATCTAGCATTTATAGCCAAAAATTTCAAGAAATTCCTAAAGTATAGAAAAGGAAACAAAAACGGATTCAAAAAGAATGTCTTGAACAAACCATTATCCTCAAATATAGAATGCTTCAATTGTCATAAGAAAGGACATATGCAAAAAGATTGTCAAGAACAAATGAAGAAAAATCAGAAAAACTTCAAAAACAAGAAGGACAAATTCAAAAAGAAGGCATTTTCTGTAACATGGGACGATTCAAATTCATCATCATCCGAAAATGATAGTGATAGCGACAATGAACAGGCAAATGTATGCTTCATGGCTCAAGAATCTGAGGTAAATAATTTAACTTTCGACGATTAATTGAAGTAAACACTGAACTTTTGAACACAATAAAAACTCTTAAAAAAAAACTCAAAGAAACTCGTGAAAATCAAAACAAAGCTGAATTTGAAAGAGATATGTTAAATGATAAAAAGAAAATTCTTGAAGAAGAACTTGAAAAAGTTCAAGAATCTTATTCAAATTCAGAAACTCAATTATCACTTTTAAGTCAAGAAATTGAAACTCAAAAGATAAAGAATGATATGATTGTTTCTGAAAATCATGAGTTAAAAACTAAGATTAGACAAGTTGAGTTAGAAAATAACAGTCTTCAAGCTAGATTAGATAACATCACAAAAAATGTTTCTAACTTCAACAAAGGAAGAGAAAATTTATCTAAGATTTTAGAAAATTCTCAATCCTCTTCAAGTAAACACGGATTAGGATATAAAAAGGAGTCAAAAATTCCTAAAAAGAAAAATACACATTTTAAGTGGAATATGGATTCAAAACAACAAATGTTAATAAAGAAACCTATTAAAACGAAAGTAGAAAACAAGGTAGTTACAATTTGGGTACCAAAAACTAACAATGTATTAATAAGAAATAAATATATTAAAACATTTATGGATAATGTTCATCATAATAAAAACTATATTTATAAAAAGGACACTAAACCAAATTGGGTTTGGTTTCCTAAAAATCTAACTTCTTAGGACCCTATTAAAAAGTGGGTACCAATAATTTCATATGTATTTTTCAGGTCCCACTTAAAAAGAAGAAATGGATATTGGACAGTGGTTGTTCAAAACACATGACCGGAGACAAAGATATGCTTACAAACATTACATACTTTGATGGTGGCTCGGTTACCTTCGGAGACAATTCAAAAGGCTATATCATTGGCAAAGGAGATGTGAACAATTACGGTACATCAAATTTACCTTTTATAACAAATGTTTCATTAGTTGAAAATTTAAAACATAATCTACTTAGTATACGTCAACTGTGTGACAAAGGTTTTAAAATAACTTTCTCGAATAATAAATGTTGTATTTTTGATCAAAACCAAAATCTTATTTTTGAAGGGAATAGAGATAGAAATATTTATGTTTTAAATATGAATATTAATCATAATTCAAGTATGTGTTTACTTGCCAAAGATAATGATCCTTGGTTATGGCACAAAAGATTTTGTCATATAAATTTTAAAACTATTAGAAAACTTTCTAAAAATGAATTAATAAAAGGATTACCCAAAATAAATTTTAAAATAAATCATTTTTGTGATGATTGTCAAAAAGGAAAATTAACGAAATCATCTTTTAAATCTAAGAAAAATATTTCAACTTTACAACCATTAGAATTACTACATATGGATTTATTCGGACCAACACAAGTTCAATCCATTAATCATAGTCGATACGTATTTGTAATTGTTGATGATTTTTCTAGATATACATGGACTATTTTTATGAAAAATAAAAGCGACACTTTTGAGCATTTTAAAACTTTTGTCAAAAGAATTCAAAACATTAAAGATTTGAAAATTAAAAATATTCGAAGTGATCATGGAGGCGAATCGAAAATGAAGTTTTTGAAACATTTTGTAAAAAGAAAGGAATTAATCATAATTTTTATTTTCCTAGAACTCCTCAACAAAATGGAGTTGTAGAAAGAAAGAATAGAACGTTACAAGAATGCGCAAGAACATTGTTAAATGAGTGTTCTCTACCAAAACATTTTTGGGCAGAAGCCGTTGCTACTGCATGTTATGTATTGAATAGAATTTCAATTAGACCTTTAACTAAAAATACTTCTTATGAACTATTCAATAATAAAAAACCAAATATATCTTATTTTAAAATATTTGGATCAAAATGTTTTATTTTAAATACAAAAGATCAACTAGGAAAATTCGATTCAAAAGCTGATGAAGGAATTTTTGTAGGATATTCTGAACGAAGTAAAGCATATCGAGTATTTAATAAACGAACAAACTTAATTGAAGAAACTTTGCATATATCTTTTGATGAAAATTTTAATAAAAATGTAAATATAAAAGATGATGAAGAATTGATAAATATAGAAGAAATAAACCTTGAAAATAATAATGAACTAAGATCTCCTCCTAGAATATTACGAGATCATCCAACTCAAAATATAATAGGAGAAATAAATTCTCAAGTTAGAACAAGAAATCAACTAAATCAAATGGGTCATGTAGCTTTCATTTCATCTATAGAACCTAAAAATCCAAAAGAAGCATCAACAAATGATTATTGGATTATCGCAATGCAAGAAGAATTAAATCAATTTGAACGTAACAATGTTTGGGAATTAGTTCCCCGTCCTAATAATCAATCAGTAATTGGAACAAAATGGATTTACAAAAATAAAGTAGTTGAACAAGGTAATATAACAAGGAATAAAGCAAGACTAGTAGCACAAGGATATAATCAAGAAGAAGGTATTGATTTTGAAGAAACATTTGCTCCCGTTGCAAGATTGGAAGCAATACGTATATTATTAGCCTTTTCTTATTTTCACAATTTTAAACTTTATCAAATGGATGTTAAAAGTGCATTTTTAAATGGTTTTATTAAAGAAAACGTATATGTAGAACAACCTCCGTTATTTATACATGAAAAATATCTGGATCATGTATTTAAATTAAAGAAAGCACTATATGGTCTTAAACAAGCTCCTCGTGCTTGGTATGAAAGACTTAAAAGTTATTTATTAAACTCAGGATTTAAAATTGGAAAAGTGGATCAAACACTTTTTATTAAAAATACTGCCAAAGATATTTTAATAATTCAAATAGATGTAGATGATATTATTTTTGGTTCAACAAATGAAAATTTGTGTAAAGAATTTTCAGATATAATGACTAATGAGTTCGAAATGTCTCATATGGGAGAACTATCATATTTTCTCGGACTTCAAATCAAACAATTAACAAATGGAATTTTTATAAACCAAGAAAAATATTGTGATAATTTAATAAAACGATTCGGTATGGAAAACACTTCTGCTAAACCTACTCCTATGAGTACCACTACACATCTCGATCGAGATGAAAATGGCAAAAGTGTAGATCAAAAATTATATAGAAGTATGATAGGTTCTTTGCTCTATTTAACAGCTAATAGACCTGAGATAATGATGAGTGTTTGTTTATGTGCACGTTTTCAATCCGATCCTAAAGATTCACACTTAAGAGCAGTAAAACGAATAATGCGATATCTTAACCAAACTAAAGATTTCGGTCTTTTATATCCAAAGGAATGTTCGTTTGAGTTAGTGTCATTCAGTGATGCTGATTTTGGTGGATCCCGAACGGATAGAAAAAGTACAAGTGGTACTTGCCATTTCATTGGAAAATTACTTGTATCTTGGTTTAGTAAGAAACAAAATTGTGTCTCGCTCTCCACATGCGAAGCAGAGTATATATCAGCTGCTTTAGCTTGCACTCAAGTTATATACATGCAACAAACACTTAAAGATTTTAATATAAATTTAACAAATTCTACAATATATTGTGATAATACAAGTACAATAAACTTATCTAAAAATCCGGTTAATCACTCTTGTACAAAACATATAGATATTCGTCACCATTTTTTACGTGACAATATCGAAAAAGAAATAATTAATTTAGAACATATTTCTATCAAAAATCAAATTGCCGATATATTTACTAAACGTCTATTAGAAAACTCCTTTATAAAACTTCGACGAGAATTAGGTATAATGTCCTTTAAAGATATCAATTAGAGATACATTTCAAATATTCACTCATTTCAGTCGACTAAAACAATCTGTTCAGTCGACTGAATGAACATATCAAATATTTTTCGGAAATGTTATATGCTACATTGTATAATTTATAGACCACACATTTTTAAAACTGAATTTTTAATAAGAAGCATATTTTTCTAACAAAATTCTCCTAACCATTAAATCATTATGCGGTTAAAAATCTAAATAAATTATAACCATTAGTTGTTTAGTAAAATTCTACTATAAATAAATTCTAATTTTTTTTTATTATTTTCACATCTCGATTTTACGATTAAAAGCTTAAACAATTTCAATATAAAATGTCGTCAAACAACTCCTTCTCTCCGATCAATATCACCTCGTCAGTTGATAACACTCCTACATCGCCAAATCTTCCCACACCAACACCAACACATGAGCCGGTTTACAAATGGGGAAATTATCGTACTGGTTTCACACCAGAATCTAAAAAGGCAAAACGCGGACTATTTATTTCACCTGACACAAAAAGAAAGATTGATGAAATTCATCACTATCAACAACAACAGATAGATCTTCAACGAGAGCTATACTTCGAGCAAAAAGTTACGGCACGACGTTTGAGTTTTCTAGAACAAATCGGTTTACGCTTCTGTGGATCAAAGAAGAACGAAGTGGCTGAACCTCTACCTTGCCCTGTTAGCTCACTTGATCCGTCTTCATCTTATCGTACACCAGTTGATCCTGTGAATCCTTGGATGTCTCCTAAGACTCCTCAATATAGTAAGAATTCATGGGATATAAATTACATGAAGAATGAAGGAAAGAAGACTCCAAGTCCATCCCCAAAGAAATAGTTGAATTTTTAAATATTTATATCAATATTTTTGTAACAATTCCTTTAAATAAATTGTTTAATTTCAAAAATTAACAGAAACAACAACATTGCATGTTTCAGTCGACTGAATTCCCCTGCTTAGTCGACTGAAAATATGACAGAAAACAATATATGCAAAGTTCAGTCGACTGGAAACATCTGCACAGTCGACTAAAATTTCAGCAACAAAATTCAGTCGACTGAATGTATTGCTCAGTCGACTGAATCTATCACAGAACACTTCGGCCTTTGATTCAGTCGACTGAACAGAACATTCAGTCGACTGTTGGGCGTGTTTCCACCCATGAGTTTCCATCCTTCGTCGAACCAAGCCCATCGAGCAAAACAACACCTCCTTGCCGAACCAAAGGCCATCCGGTTAAGCTCCATCCGGTCGCAGGCCTCACCGGACCAACACATATACACTCCCCCACCGAACCACCCATCACCGGTCCAAGCTCCATGCCGGACCAACACCGCCTTCATGCCGAACCAACACCTTTAAACCCACTACCGAATGAACCTCCAAACCACCTACCATCGGTCCACTCCATCACCGGTCCAAGTTCCATGCCGAATGAAGCCTCGCCGAACCAACCCACCACCGGTCCAAAACCCATCATCACCGAACCACTTCCCTACCGAACCAAACTCCAACCACTCCAAACACTGCCGAACCAGGACGCCGCCAGGCCAGAATTGCTTCAGCCCAGGCCCACCAGCAGCTATATACATCCAGGACCCCTGCCCCCAGCCTCATTCTATAGAGGGGCAGGGGTACAACAATGGCAGACAAGTTTGAGAGCTCAAGCACGAAAGGAACTTTCAAACAACTTTCATATACTTGTATACAAAGCTTTGTACTTGTAATCTGAAAGAAAAAGGATAATAACATATAAAGTGGACGTAGGCACGTTCTGGTCGAACCACTATAAATCTGTGTGTCTTTTACAGTTCAGTTCCTGCTTTTTACATATTTGCATAAGTCACCCAAATCATTGAAAACCACATAAAATCAACTAAATAATACGACTTGGAGTTGTTTGCCCATTTTTTGTGCAAACATTTTTGGTGCTTTCACTGAGAAAAATTGGAACTCGAAGCTTCATCTTCCCTCATTCAACCTTCTTTCCCAATAGCACCCTTCATTGCCAAGGAAACATGACTTCCAGGCCGAGAAAAGACGCCAACAAGGGAAAGAACGTTGCAACCAGCAGCGCTCCAGATCCAGTGGATCCAGATCAAGAGAACCAACCCACTACGATAGCAGTGCCAAATGTAAATCAGGCAATTCCGACAGCCCCTGCCGCGGAACAACCGGCAGCAATCACTAGGGCAGACCTAGACAGAGTTGTAGTTGAAGTGACTAACCGCTTCGCATCCCAAAAAGAAGCTTTGGTGAACCAACTCATGTCACGCTTGAGGGATGTCGAAGAATCCAACCGCAACACTGAATCATGGGGTGAGTCTCAATCTGGAGGATCTCGGAGACAACAAAGGTCTTCCCTCTTCGAAGAAGCTATCAACAGGAACAACAATGATAGGGGCGGCGCCCGGACTCAGCCCGAACTCCGACTCGAGGAAGCGCTTGGAACCGAACCCAATGGGGGAGGCACCAGGCGAGGGTCGGATGTAGCTGAGCCAGTCATGCCACCTAATCATAGAAACCCCGCTAAACGGAGCCGAGCTAGAACCCATCCCGAAGTTAACCCCATGGAAATGCTCGAAACAGAACCCCACAGGGGAAGATCAAGGCAGGGGCCAACTGTAGCTGGTCCTAGCATGCATCCGAGCAGCCAAAGATAGCCACTGGATAACGTCAGAAGTGATAGACTATACCATCCCTATAGGTCATCCGGACGAGATCGATCCCGCAGGGAAGAACCAAGCTCATTTTTGTCTGCTCCAAATTCTGATGAAAGAGTGGCACGATTATTCTGGGAATGCGTCCGACGGGAGCAAAGGGATCGAGGGATAGGCGCTAGGGTAACCAGCCCTTTCACCCGCGACATCGAAACCGACATCACCCCTCGAGAATGGAAAATGCCGACGATGGAACCGTACAAGGGAACTTCCGACCCCTTTGTACACTTGCAGAGATACACACAGCATATGCTCATGAGCGGAGCAACGCAAGGAGTGTTGTGTAAATGCTTTCCGCTATTCCTAGCAGACCTAGCTACCTCCTGGTTCTGCCATCTACCCCAAGGATCTATCAGCTCATGGGAGATGTTGAAAGAAAAGTTCATTAGCCAGTTCCGCATTCATGTGGAACAACCCAAGGATGCTTACTCCCTATCTACTGTCAAATAGAAACCCGGAGAGGCACTGCAGCAATACCTAACCCGGTTCAATGCCGCAGCGGCAGCAGTTCAAGATGCCGATGAGAAACTTGTCCTAATGGCCCTCTGTAGTGGTGTGCATCCGGATACCAAGTTTGCTAGAAGACTAACTAAAGAAAAACCAGCTACCTTGCCCGATTTCTTCCATGAAGCTGGGAAGTACATGAGACTTGAAGAGGCTGCCACTGAAAGGCAGACAGGACCACGAGCTAAGACGGCTCACGGAAACGCCCCCGCCGCAGCGAAGGACATTCGGAGAAACGACTCCAGGGACAATGCAGGGGGCAAGAAGGGAGAAAAGCGCTTGTACCAACCAGGACCAAGATTTGACGCTTACACTCCCTTGAATGAAACAGTCGAGAACATCTTCCTGGCCACCCAGGACGAACTTGCATACAAGCGCTCCCCGTACAAGAAAGAGTCAGATCGCGCAATTCAGTCGGGAAAATTCTGCCGTTTCCACGAGTCTCATGGGCACGATACTAACGAATGCCGCCATCTCCGAGACCTAATTGAAGAACACATCAGGAGAAAGAGGCTGGAACGCTATGTAAAGGGCCAGGGCGGGACTCCAGCTTCCGCCAAGGAAAACCCAGGGCAGCTCCACCCAGAAACAGGCGGAGGAAACCGCAACACCAGTGGTTCCAGCCGAGAGAAGATAGTGGTTCATACAATATCAAGAGGGCCACACAACGCCGACAAGAGCTGGGCAGAAATGGAAAGATATGGAAACTCACTCAGAAGCGAGGGAGACTGCGTCAATTCTGTTACGGAAGAACGCCACCCTAAGCGGAAGGAAAATAACGACATCACATTCAGTGGACACGACCTAGAAGGAAGGCAATACCCTCATATGGATCCTATGGTCATCTCTGCCTGGTTCGGCCCAGCTGAAGTTTTTCGAATCCTAATAGACACTGGAAGCTCAGTGAATATTCTGTTCAAGCATGCTTTCGACAAAATGAAGCTGTCAATGAAGGACGTGTCTCCCTGCAACAAACCGCTACACGGTTTCACTAGAGAAGCAAAGATGCCCCTCGGACAATTGGATTTCTTTGTTGAATTGGGAAGTCATCCCCGCTTCGCCATTCGGAAACAAACATTCGTGCTAATAGACAACCACTCGGCCTACAATGCCTTTTTAGGAAGACTAGCCTTGTCCGACTTCATATTGTCCTTACCCCATGGTGCCTGAAGATGAAGTTTCCAACGGACAATGGAGTGGGAGAAGTAGAAGGGGATCAAGACGTCACTCGGGACTGCTATGTAACCGAACTTCGCAATAATCGCAGGAGAGATAAAGGGAAGAATGCAGAGACTGCTCTCTGCATGAAAAGCTTGGAAGCTTAGTAACTAAAGAAAGCCCCTCCTCTTCGGTATACCAGTGATCCTTTCAATGAATTAGACCCCAGGGACAAAGAGGAGGAGGCCACCGCCGAGCCTGTAGAGGCTATGGAATTCGTATCTGTAGACAAACGCGACCCGAGTAAACTGCTGAGAATCGGATCTTAGTTAAAAAGAGAATTAAAGAATCAACTCATTGATTTTCTTCGCCACAAAATGGATGTATTTGCATGGACGCACGCTGATATGACTGGAATCTCCTCGGACATAGCATGCCACGCACTAAACATCGATCCTACCAAGGTACCGGTAAAGCAAAAGAAGAGAAGTATGGGGGAAGAACGACCGGCAGCCCTCGAAGAAGAGGTAAAGAACCCGCTTGCCAATAACTTCATACGAGAAGCCATCTACCCAGAATGGATCGCTAACCCGGTACTGGTAAAGAAGGCTAATGGGAAGTGGCGGACATGCATTGACTTCTCCAACCTAAATGATGCTTGCCCAAAGGATTGCTTCCCGCTTCCCCGAATCGACCAACTTATGGACAGTACTGCCAGGCACAAACTCTTATCTTTCATGGACGCCTACTCAGGATATAACCAAATTCCTATGCATGCCCCCGATCAGGACCACACTAGTTTCATCACTAACCGGGGATTGTACTGCTACAGAGTAATGCCCTTCGGACTAAAGAACGCCGGAGCTACTTATCAGCGCCTCGTCAACAAGATGTTTGCAGAATTAATAGGACGAACCATGGAAGTCTACGTGGATGACATGCTGGTTAAATCAAGGAAAGCCGATGGTCATGTAAGCCACCTGGACGAGATGTTCCAAGTACTCCGCTAATATGGAATGAAGCTGAATCCTCTAAAGTGCTCCTTCGGAGTGTCATCAGGAAAGTTCTTGGGATTCATCGTCCATGCCAGAGGGATCGAGGCAAACCCCGAACAAGTCCGGGCCTTGCAAGATCAAGATACCATCCACTCGAAAAGAGATGCAAAGCCTAAACGGGAAGGTGGCCGCCCTAAGCCGGTTCATCTCTAAAGCAACTGACAAATGCATTCCTTTCTTTGAAGCCCTGAAGAAAGACAAAGGAAAATTCGAATGGACCGATGAGTGTTCAACAGCTTTCCTTAACCTAATCGAACACCTCCAGCGGCCACCAGTACTCTCAACTACTAATGAAGGCGAAGAACTATACCTATACCTTGCTGTGTCATCCCACACTTTGAGCGCCGCTTTGGTGAGAGAAGACAACCGCGCACAGCGACCCGTATACTTTGTAAGCCAGAGATTCACAGGGGCAGAAGTCAGATACCCTAAACTTGAAAAGCTAGCATACTGTTTGCTTATCACGTCGCGGAAACTGCGACACTATTTCCATTCTCATTCCATCAGAGTTTTAACCGATCAACCGCTAAGGCAAGTGCTCCATCGCCCCAACACTTTTGGGCGACTACATAAGTGGTGCATCGAACTAAGTCAATATGATATCACTTACCATCCTCGCACCGCTATCAAGGGGCAAGCCATAGCTGATTTCATTGCCGAATTCACTACTAGCGAAGGTAAGGACCAATCTGAAATAGCAGAAGATATCA
Organism: Allium cepa; assembly: GCA_030765085.1. NCBI lineage: Eukaryota > Viridiplantae > Streptophyta > Magnoliopsida > Asparagales > Amaryllidaceae > Allium > Allium cepa. The sequence goes on from CM060946.1 coordinate 81,433,097, forward strand.
AGTGGAATCTCTTCGTAGATGGAGCGTCGAACGAACAAGGCTCGGGGGCAGGTGTTGTGATAATCACCCATAGGGGAAAGAAGCTGCACTACGCCCTAAGATTGGAATTCGCTGCCACCAACAATGACGCAGAATACGAAGCAGTAATAGCCAGATTAGAGCTCGCCCTGGAGATCGGAGTCAGTTCCTTATGTCTTCACAGTGATTCGCAACTCATCGTAAATCAAATACTAGGGGAGTTCCAGACTCGAGGAGAGCGGCTCACGGCATATCTGACAAAGACCAAGCGGCTGCTCAATCAATTGGATCACTACTCGATCAAACACATTCCTCGAGAAGAAAATCAAGAGGCCGACGAGCTGGCAAAGCAAGCTAGCATGGGAGATGATACCACTTCTGGAACGATAACTGTCTCAAGGCTACTAACCCCGAGTTTCGAGCAAGTAAATCTGATAGCTGCAACTGAAGAAGAAACATGGATGACCCCTATCCGAGAATACTTACAAAACGGCACCCTACCCGACGGGAGAAATGAAATTAAGAAAATTCTAAGGAAAGCTTCCCGCTACACAATGCAAGAAGGCATCCACTATCGGCGCGGCTTCTCTAACCCCTTATTGAGGTGCGTTGCTGGAAGAGAAGCCAAGGAAATTCTATCCAATATCCATCAGGGAAGTTGTGGAGACCACACCGGAGGGCAGACCCTAGCAAAAAAGATACTTCGATATGGGTATTTCTGGCCCACTTTAAACAAAGATGCTTTAGACTTCGTCAGAAGATGCGACAGATGTCAGAAATTTGCTAAGATTCCTTGACTACCAACCAATGAAATTACTCAGACGACCAGCCCTTGGCCCTTCGCAATATGGGGAATTGACTTAATTGGCGAACTGCCGATGGGCCGAGGCGGGGCCAGACATGCTATAGTGGCAGTTGATTATTTCACCAAATGGGTGGAAGCGGAACTTCTAAATAAAATATCTTCGGCAAAAGTTATCAACTTCTTGATCAAAAATATTCTGTGCAGGTACGGAGTCCCACTCAAGATCATATCAGACAACGGACTTCAATTTGACAGCGAAGAATTCGCCAACTGGTGCCAAGAGCATGGGATTCACAAAAGCTTCTCATCCGTGGCTTATCCCCAGGCAAACGGCCATGTTGAAGCTGTCAACAAAATTCTCAAAACACTGATCAAGAAGAAACTTGAAAAGTCAAAGGGCGCTTGGGTGGATCAACTTCCTACGGCACTTTGGGCCTACCGCACATCTTTCAGAACATCAACAGGGCATACTCCTTTCTCTTTGGCATACAGATCGGAGGCAATGCTCCCAGTTGAGACTATTGTGCCTTCCCACCGTAGGATCCACTACGACCCAGAAGAAAACGAAGAACTCCTCCTCATGTCTTTGGATCTGATTGAGGAGAGAAGAAATGATGCAGCACTCAAAGTAGCAGCTCACAAACAAAAAGTGGTAGCACTATACAACTCCAAAGTCAAGCATCGCAGCTTACAAGAAGGAGATATTGTCCTCAAGCGAATCTTTCCGCGCCCCGGGGCACTGGACCCCATCTGGGACGGACCATATGTAATTCATAAAGATCTCCACAATGGAGCTTATATTTTGTCAACAATGGACGGAGAGGTGTTCCAGAGGGCATGGAACATCCGACACCTCCGTCGATACTTTTCTTAACTTGTACTGCCCATATGAAGTGAATTAACAAAGAGAATCAGTGGACGTAGGCATTTTCGTGCCGAACCACTTTAAAGAAAACTTGGCTCTTGTTAACTTGTTCCTTTGTATCTTGGATACTTGTTAAGCTTTATCCTTTACTGTTGAACAAAATCCTTTGCAGATGACATTTCAATTCAGAGCTTCACAACACAACTCCATCTGGACAAAATCTAACAGGTACGCTATGATCCTATGCCCTCGCCAATGAGACACTTTGCTCCGGTATCCCTCTACCGCGAGTTAACTCATTGTTTGCCTCGGCCCTTAAAGCCGACTGTAATAAGCCGAGTATAAGCCACCGAGAAGGCCGATTATGCTGTGGCAGCTCATTACAGCGATTCGGCTCGCCGGCAACTGTGAACCGACCATAAGCCCCAACATAAGGTGTGGCCAGCCAGGGGCAGTTCACAGTTGACGATCGACCCCCACGCTAGCCGGCCACAGTAAATCGAATAATACCCGCGATTACGGGCCATAATGGCCCGGGTAGTTACTGTGCGCGATCGGCTCCGATGTGTCTTAAGTGCGGCTGTGGTAAAAAAGAAAACTCCCCGCAGAGGCGTAAGATGGGTGACAAATGTCTCCTAGACCCACAGCTAGGGAAAGTGACTACAAAACCCATTTGCCATGAACTTAAGCACATCGACGGCCTTTCGTGACTGGAAGTTTTACTTTTCCTATATTTCCATTTCATTTAAAACTTTTCTCCTATTCTCCGTAACGGTGCTTGAAAGTACAGGACATGAAATAGGGAACGCTCGCTAATGGGAACAGAAACTTACAATCGGATGACGAGACACTCAACAGCATTCCGTGCTTAGTCTTACAGGGCGCACGAAGTTGCCGTCCACAGCCGAAACATGAAGGGCGGTACCTTCTACTTTTATACATTAATGCATAGCTGCAGTTCATATTCACACATCACATTTACATTGCAAAATGAGAAAATTATACTTTAAGCAAAAAACTTGGCATCAGGCACAGTCAAGCCACTAGTAACATGCATAGTTACAACACTTACACGGCACAACAAAATAGCGATAACATTCCAACATAAAGGAATCAGCTTATGTTATGAAATTACATAAAGTCATTCATCATAAACAATATTATTACAGTCACATCAATGTTTTGGACTAACATAAACAGCGATAAAAGGAAATCAAAAGGTGACCGAATCCGGACAAGGAACCAGCTACGTCCGCACCTCACCCTCATCCTACCAGCTCTCCAAACCTACTTAGCCGCAGGGTCGGAGCTCCCAGCACGCTTATCAGAAGTCCCACCTGTCCAATTCAGAAGAGGAATCCATTAAACCAACAACGGACGATCAAGTCATGAAAAACTAAAATAGGGAGAACTCACCAGCACCCGCTTCTTGGTCCTCATCCCCCAACTGCACACCGGCTTCCTCCGCAGCAAGTAGCCGCATCCCCTCCTTCACCGCTACCTTCTCCTCCTTTGAGAACTGGGCGGTTACCATGTCCATCCTGAATGCCGCTCCACCTTCCTTATCCGCATCGGCCTTGGCCTCCTCCAAAGCCCGAAGATATATCCTAGCCATGACCCGGGGATAATCATCCATCCAGGATAGATTACTCTGCTTCCAGGTACGGAAGTACATATCCTGCAACATCTCATCCATCATCCCCTCATTCTCCTCAAACTCCCTCACCCGGGCCTCGGAGGACAACAACTTGGCGACGGCAACATCCCTCTCCGATCGATATCTCAAGCGGTCATCCTGGAGAGACCTCATTTCCTCCATCTCTTCCTTTAGCCTGGCCTGAGCAAGCTCTGCGGCCTCAAGCCTCCCAGATAATTCCTCTACTTGCTCGAGATCCGCCCTCCGAACCTCGTCCACCGTAGCAATGGCTATGTCAATCCGCTCCTTGCAGGCGGCCTCCACCTTTCGCAACTCAGCCTTGCTAGCCTCCTCCATGATTTTCTTTAGTCGTCGGGTGGCCGCCTCATGCTGGGATATCTGGATAGCCTGATCGGCAAGCTTCTTGGCCTGATCAGAAACCTGTAGCTGCAATCGGATGTTAGCACTTCCGATTTCCTCCCCAGCCCTGGCCAGTCGAGCATGATGCTCCATTAACCTCTTGGTTTCCTCAGCCACCCGATCGATACTTGCCTTGGCCTCATTCCCCATGGTCACAATCCGAGTAGTAAGCAAATCGAGGTCTAACGACTTAGCCTCATCAAGCACCCGTACCGTGGGATTGCGGGTCAAAAGAGATATCCTGAAAACTCGGGTCCAGATCCGGGTGGCCGGAAAAGGGGTTGCGATCCAAACCAGGACGGTCTATCGGAGTGACGGTTGGATTTTCGGACGGATGGGGGGAAGGCATAAACTCAGTATCCTCATCAGTAATATCATGGATGGGCTGGACTGGAGGCTGGGGGCCAGTAGAGGGTTCAAACAAAGATCGGCTCCTCTTCCTCTTTTGCATATCTTCCTCAATGACTCCAAGAAGAGGGCGATATCTAACTACATCCTCAGAACGGCTAGTTGGCGGCTTTGGTTTGGCAGAAGCTTTGAGTAACTTATACTGTTCGAGGCGGTGCCGAATATCTGATGACTTGGTCGCCTTACCTGCTCCTGGAATAAAAGCCAAGTGTTACGAACATACAATGGTCCATAATTCGGGAAATATGTTAAGTTAAAAACAAGTGAGAAGACACATCTATTATACAAACCCTGCGGAGGAGTAGGATACTGCAATAAGTCCTGAATCTCATTACAGGACGGAAGCGAACCATAAAATATTCCTAAGTCCATATCGTAAATGGAGTCTGCAGAAGTCAAAAGTTCACCTTGAATCACTGTAGTCGCCGTAGCTGAAGAACTCTTAGAGAATGAATCGGCACCAGCCCCAGCCTTGTCAACCTCCTTTGCCTTCTCAACCAAAGCCGATCCTTCCTCCGACTCCCCAAAAGCCTGACGGAAAGCATCATCCGTCCACTCATGAATCTCTCCCACTTGCCCAGAGGTTAAGGCATCGACCCCACCACCACTCTGTCCATCTTCTCCTTCACCCTCACCTCTATCTTCCTCCACATCTTCCTCTCCCGGGGCAATTGGGCAAGTGCTAGGAGAGGGACCATCAGACTTCTTAAGATTCTTACCTCCGACAACGGGAGGCTTTGTAAAAGGTTCCCTCTTACCACTCTTCACCGTGGCCCCTTCCTTGGCTTTAGCAGCCTTCTCCTCAGCTGCATCTCTCTGCTTAACCACGGACTGGCGTGGGAGGATCAAGTTGTGCTCCAGGAGAGTAGCGTTCCTGATCAAGTAAGAAGCCGACCGATCCCGTCCCGGAATGGCTCTTATTTCCGCAGCCATCTGAACCAAGGAATCATTCTCCACGACCGCAAAGCCACCTGTCGCTAGCAAGAAATGAAAGCATATAAGAAGAAGCGTTGCAGCCGAAACAAGGAAACTATAAATGAAGTTCAACTCATAGCCAGAGGTGAAAAGGCGGAAGGAAACGGAGTCATCCCTGATGAAAAACCATTCTTTCTTAAACATACTAAGCTTCGAATATAGGTCCAGGACTGGTTTGAAAGGAACAGCCGCTTCCAAGCTAACGTACGGAGATCCCTTCTTGTAACCCCTCAAGTTATATAGATACCGGATCTCCCGGTTGGAAGGGGGCGCCCGTACCTTCTCTGGAAAATAATGTATAAGCACACCAAGATGGCGTAGGAATTGGGCTGAAGCTGGAAAGGAGCCACCTTCAGATAAGTAATGAAGCTGACTATCCAGGTATTAATGGGAGGAATGGCCCCACACATGCAGTGGTACCTACTATACGCAAAATATCCTTCAGGGGGATTGTACGGCATCACTCCGTCCCCCGGCAACCGCATAAGCGCTCTATCTATCCCGAAGGAACGAGATATAACATCAAGTTGCTCCTCCTTTAGGGAGCTAGGAAAGCAATCGGGAGGGGAGACCAGAAGTTCTTGGGGACCATACCCATCCACTAACGACCTCGGGGCAGGTCCATGTTGCGCCGGCCCTGGTTGGGGTGGGGGCACGGAAGAAGACTCTCCTTCGCCCTTAGACTTCCATTTATCTGATCGGGTTTCCACTTTGTGAGACATTTATCTACAAACACAAAAGCAAAAGCACGTTATTAAAACAAGAAGTATGGAAATATAAGCAAGCAAGTGCATAAAGCGAGCAGGTGAATATAGGTCTAGTGTTCCACTCAAGATTCAAATATGAAAGCTCAATCGGTGTAGCCCATTCGGCATAAAGTCTATCCGGTATTAAAGGTTTAAAATTTCATTCGGCATTCTCAACCCAAAGTTCATTCGGCGCTAGAGACTTAAGCTCATTCGGCGGCAAAAGTGTACCTGATTCGGCACAAGGTCGATTCGGCACTCAATCAATTCGGTTTCTCTCTGAATCGGTAAGGAATAACTAAGGGGGCGTAGCCCCTATATATAGACGAGCGCAGAAGCACCGGACCAACCGGTTCGGCACACCGGACCAACAGGTTCGGCACCTCAAATCGAATGAAGCTATACCAGGTATCCAACTTAAAGCAAAGCGCGACACGTGCAAGCACGTGCCCCACTTTGGGGGGGAAATGTTGGGCGTGTTTCCACCCATGAGTTTCCATCCTTCCTCGAACCAAGCCCATCGAGCAAAACAACACCTCCTTGCCGAACCAAAGGCCATCCGGTCAAGCTCCATCCGGTCGCAGGCCTCACCGGACCAACACATATACACTCCCCCACCGAACCACCCATCACCGGTCCAAGCTCCATGCCGGACCAACACCGCCTTCATGCCGAACCAACACCTCTAAACCCACTACCGAATGAACCTCCAAACCACCTACCACCGGTCCACTCCATCACCGGTCCAAGTTCCATGCCGAATGAAGCCTCGCCGAACCAACCCACCACCGGTCCAAAACCCATCATCACCGAACCACTTCCCTACCGAACCAAACTCCAACCACTCCAAACACTGCCGAACCAGGACGCCGCCAGGACAGAATTGCTTCAGCCCAGGCCCGCCAGCAGCTATATACATCCAGGACCTCTGCCCCCAGCCTTATTCTATAAATAGAGGGGCAGGGGTACAACAATGACAGACAAGTTTGAGAGCTCAAGCAAGGAAGGAACTTTCAAACAACTTTCATATACTTGTATACAAAGCTTTGTACTTGTAATCTGAAAGAAAAAGGATAATAACATATAAAGTGGACGTAGGCACGTTCTGGCCGAACCACTATAAATCTGTGTGTCTTTTACAGTTCAGTCCCTGCTTTTTACATATTTGCATAAGTCACCCAAATCATTGAAAACCATATAAAATCAACTAAATAATACGACTTGGAGGTGTTTGCCTATTTTTTGTGCAAACATCGACTGAACGCTGCTTCCCAGGCAGGATTTCCCCTTTTAACCACCAGATTTTACCCTATCAATTCACTTTTACCTCCTACAAACCTTCTTCCCCAAATTAATTTCGAAACCCTAGCTCTCAAATTCCTCAAAATCAAATCAATTCTCACCAAAATGGCACCAAAAAGATCAAGAGCCTCATCTTCTTCATCCTCCGAGCCAATTGATGCTTAGAACAATGGCTTTATGATGGAACCGCTGTCACTCGATGGAACAAGATGAAGAATTCTCAAATTTTTGAGCATTTTTCGTTGATTTTCAAAGCTTTCAAACCTACAACCTTCAAACGTTTACAGATCCGGCAGGTTTGACTCCACTTCTAGATTTGAAAAGAAATGATCATGCCATTAATCATGTAATGGTAAAATTATTTTATGCTAATCTTAATCTTGGACACCAAACTCCAAGAAATCCAAACAATAGTGTTTGGAGTATGGTGTGTGGAAAGAAATTTTGGTTCTCCTTGGATAGAATAGCACACATTTTATTGTCCCCAAATGTTGGAAGAAAGCTCGAGGAGATAGAATTCAATCCACACATTCGTGACAATATCAACCATCGATTTATGGATGATAACATCAACTTTACGGATCTTAAGTCCACCTACCTTCGACCTATGGCAAGAATCCTCCATAAAGCCCTAATGAGAACAATTACTCCTCGCACGGGCTCATACGAAATTGTCTACCCAAATAACTATCGAGCTTTATATGCTATTTTTGGCAATATACAAGTTAATTGGGTACAGCTTATTCTTGATGAGTTGCTCACTTTCAACAATGGCAAACTGCTCACTATTTACTTTGGAGAGTACATCATGCGACTTCTCCTAAATGTCGATACGCCATTACCTGAATCAGAGAATACAATGGTCCATCAAATTAACCATCGGACCATAAGCCTAATGCAACTCCCATCTCGACCTCCTCGCATAATATCACTTGCCGAATGGGAAGCAAGGCATCAAGAAAAACAACAACAACAACAACAACAACCTCCTCAACCTCGCCACAAAGAACATCTCGAGAAAGATGATGAAATTCGTCTTGTTGACCCAAGCTTCACTACCAACCAATCCTTGGGGATTTTGTCAAGAAATCAACAAATTCTTGACACACGTCTTAAAAAGATAGATCATAAGCTTGACAAAATAAAAGGATTCTTCAACAAGCTTTGGAATGCAATCTCATGCTCAAGCACCACTACTGCTTCAACATCACGAGGAAAACGTCCGGCACCTACATTTACATGGACGACATCCGAAGAGCATACAAGTAGTAGTGCAAGTGGAGCTAGTTGTGGCCAAGGAGGAAGAGCTCAGAGACCACCAACAGGAGGACCTGTCATACGTGAACCAACAGGAAGAGAAGGTTCGTATGACTGGGATAAGGATGAGTAATTTTGTTGTTTTGATGTCTATTTTTAAACTTTCTAATGGCTTGTCTGTCATAACATTTTTATTTCTCTTAGTTCATGCTTATATTCTCTATGATTTAGTGATTGTTTTGCTATATTATTATTACTGCTGTTAGTTCTTCCTTTTTGTCCATGACAAAGGGGAGAAAATCTATAGGTACTAACTTTGTTTTGTAGAAAAGATAGTGCATACATGCAGGGGGAGAAAGTAAGTATATACTTCTCTAGAATAGTATTGTCATCAATCAAAAAGGGGGAGAATGTTGATACACGAAGATTTTGATCAATGACAATGAGCTTCAACAAAAAGGAAGAGAATGCAAAAGCTAGAAGAAGATAGATGAAGACCAAAGTATAAACATTAGTATGATTTTCTATGTGTCCTAGTCTAGATTATTTGTTAAAATCTATCTTCAAGAGATTTGCACGAACATTAGAACACATTCATAAAAACTTCATTCACATGTTCACTATGCATACTTTTATACTTCAGTCGACTGAACAGACATGGCCAGTTGACTGAAATTGTACACATATACAAAATTGCACAGTTTCAGTCGACTGAATTACCTATGCAGTCGACTGAAATTGTTCCTGAAAATTTTCTTCATATTTTCAGTCGACTGAATCTCCTGCTCAGTCGACTGAATTTAAACCTGCGAATTTTCTCTGAAAAGACACCTTCTTCTTCCCAAGAGTTGCAACCTTTCATCAACGGAAATGGAAGCATCTCTTGTTTGCAACCTTTGACAACGTATGCATCTCTTCTACAAGTATATATACATGATTCTAACATCATTTAATTCACCGAATTCTCTTGCTTTAATCTTACTATTCTCTTGTTCATATTCTCTAGATATTCTCAAATCAATCACCAATCTATTGCTTGAATCACTGTTTTTGTTTATAACATTCTTTTGATTCATAGCAATTCACATTTCCTAGATCTTCACAAACACATTGCATATTCTCGAGGATAAGATTATAGGAATATTGTACTACATTAGACTCATTAGTGTTGACAAGAACACAACAAGTCGAATATTGTATTTTAGTAATTGAGTTGAAGTCCTCTTCGGTAGTTGAGGCAAGAAATCCCGTTCGGTTGTTCAGGTAAGCTGTAAACCTACTCCTCCGGGTGAAGTGAGGGTGTTAGTTAGTGAAATTCCTAAGTGAAGCTTAGGGATTGGACGTAGGACGAGAGGTCCAAACCAGTATAAAATCCTGGTGTCTCCTTGCATTTACCTACTTTATCTACCTAGACTATTCCGTTATTCCATATTACACGATCCTACCGCATAGCCGCCTCTTTCATAGTAGTCTTTGGATCACGCACATACTTGCAAAGATGAGACACATGAAATACATTATGGACACCTGCCAAACTGCTCGACAGCTCTACTTTATATGCGAGCTTTCCAATCCTCTCTGTAATTTAGAATGGACCATCATATCTTGGTGCCAGTTTCCCTGACTTTCCGAACCGTACCATCCCCTTTATCGACGATACCTTAATGAAAACCCTATCTCCAACTGAGAACTCTAGGTCCGTACACCTCTTATCTGCGTAACTCTCATGTCTGGATTAAGCTTCCTTCGTTCTTTCTTGGATCAACTCAATCTTCTACAATGCCTCCCTAACCAAATCTGGACCTAAGACGACTATATCTCTTGTCTCCAACCAACGTACTAGTGATTTGCATGGTCTTCCATACAAAGTTTCAAAAGGTTCCATTTCTATACTAGTTTGATAACTGCTATTATAGAAAAACTCAACCAAATGTAGGCGACCCCCCCAAGATCCACCAAAGTCATTACGTAAGCTCTCAATAAATCCTCGAGTATCTTACGGACTCTCTTTGTCTGCCCATCCATCTGAAGGTGATATGTAGTGCTCATCTCGAGCTTAATGCCTAATACATCTTGTAGATTCTTCCATAATTCACTAGTGAACAAAGCATCTCTGTCACTGACTATGCTACTAGGAACTCCATATAGTCTAACTATGTTCTTCATGAACAACTTAGCTAAAATAGGTGCCATTTTGGTTAACTTAACTGAAATGAAATGGGCACTCTTGGTCAACCTATCCATTATAATCCATATACTTTCATTTCCTCTAAGTTACCATGGCAACCCGTCTATAAAATCCATGGATATCGAATCCCATTTCCATAATGGAATCTCTAGAGGCTAAAGCAACCCACTTGGCTTCTGATGTCCGGCTTTCACCTGTTGACGGTTGCACACTGCCTAACCCACAAGCCAACACCCTCTTCATACCTTCCCAATAGAAGCTCCTCTTCACATCGTGATACATCCTGGTCCCTCTAGGATGAATCGTAAACTTGGATCGATGACATTCTCCAAGAACTTCTTTCCTTAAGTCCACAACATTTGGAACACACAATCGTCCCTTCTTTCTCAACCATCCTCTCTGGTCAAGACAAAAATCTTTTAAATCATCGATCTCTAATCTAACCTCAAGCCTTTTAATCTTCTTGGCCAATAATGGATCCTCCTTTTTCTTAGAAGCAATTCTCTCGATCAAGACCGGTCGAACTTCTATACAGGACAACATGGCAATACTATGACTAGAAATAGCAGTCGATCTTAACATGAACACTATAAGTAGTCAAAGCTTCTAAATCTTTCCATTCTGTCAACATAGCCAACACCACATTTTGATGTCTTCTACTAAGAGCATTCGCTACTTATTACCTTTCCTTGGTATATAATATATACCAAAATCATAAGTAGCTAAAAACTCCAGCCACCTCTGGTATCTCATATTCAACTCCTTCTAAGAGAATAAGTATCTTAAAGACTTATGATTTGTGTATACCTCATATCTCTCCCTTAAGATATAATGCCTCTAAATCTTCAGTGCGAAGATCACCGCAGCCAACTCCAAGTCATGAGTAGGATTTCTCGCTTCATGCAGTCTAAGCTGTCATGAAGTATATGCAATTACTTTACCCTTCTGCATTAATACAGCTCCCAATCCAGTCCCATATGCATCAGCATACACCACCAACCCTTGGTTTCCATGTGGAACTACTAATATCGGTGCATTAGTCAACAAATGCTTTACTTTAGGAATGCTTCCTCGCATTTGTTGGACCAAACTAACTCACCTCCTTCCCAGTTTGCTTAGTCAAAGGTGCTGCAATCCGCGAGAATTTTTTAATGAATCTCTGGTAATAGCTAGGAAGTCCTAGAAAACTTCTAATCTCAGTCACTGTTTTTGGTCTCTTCCAATTATTAACAGCTTCGATCTTATTTGGATTGAATGAGAAATCCTTCTCTGAAACTACGGGACCAACAGTCTTAACCACTTTCTTCTAAAAATGACATTTGGAGATTGCCTTTAGCTGATGCCGTCTCAGCGTCACAAGCATAACTCCGAGATGAATTTCATCCACTCTTCCATCCTTAGAGTATACTAAAATGTCATTTATAAGCACCAACATGAATATATCCAAATATTCTTGGAAGACTTGGTTCATCAAATCTATAAAGAAAGCAGGAGCATTCATTAACCCGAATGGCATTACTAACCACTCATACGAATCATACCTAGTCTGAAATGCTGTCAAAGGAATGCTGTCCTTTACCACTCTTAACTGATGGAAACCCATCGCCAAATCCAACTGGGAAAACATGTTGGCTCCATTCAACTGATCGAACAGATCGTTAATTCTTGGTAAAGTATACTTATTCTTGATCCTCCTTTCGTTCAACTTAGATAGTCGATACACATCCTCAACGACCCATCTGGTTTCTTTCACGAACACCGTGGCCGCTCTCTAAGACGAAAAGCTTGGTCTAATAAAATTTCTTCTTTCTAGATTCACTATCTACACTTTTAGTTCCTTCATCTCAGTAGATGTCATCCTGCTAGGTGCTCTACTCACAGGTTCAGCTCCTAGCACAAAATCTATCCAAACCTGACTTAGTTATTCTCCCACTTCCCTTGCACTCAACAGAGCACAACTATACCGGTCAAAATTCCCCACTGAGAATATAATTCGATTATGACTATCCGGATGTCTTAGTGATATCTCCTCATTGCGTCAAATATCCTGGCCTCATACCTTCTCTACTAATCCATACCCAAAATGATTCCAACTCTAGGAAATCGAAAACATACAGACTGCATGCAAAATTATGACCTAACAAATCAAGTTCTAACTGGTCACATCTCATCTCCAGAATTGCACACCCTCCTGTCAAATTCGCAACCCTTAAGGAAGTAACAAGGTATGTGGGTTCTAAACATAACCTATCAACCAAACACAGGGATATAAATGAATGTGATGCACTGGTATCAAATAATATCCTAACTGCTATACTCTGAATAAAAAACACACATTCCATCACATTCTTTCCTTTTTCAGCTGCAATTGGCTTAGTAGATGATGGTCCAATAACAAAAACCTATCCCTTGTCTTCCCTGACTGGCTCTGAACACTGATTCTTATAATGCCCAACTTGGTCATAGTTGAAGCACTTCACATTCTTCTTGTCTGTAACCTACTTCCACTTGCCTAACCGGCACCCATTAGCATAATGACCCTTCTTGTCACACTTGTAACAAATTAATTCTTCCTTTTCCTTCTTGGCAGCTCTCTCTTCTGGGTTCCCTTCTTCTTAAATAATTTTCTTTTCTTTCCCCGAGAACCCCGGGTTTCAACAAGCTTCTCTCTAGCACAAACAGCAAGCTTCTCCTTATGGCAGATTCCTATCTCCACAACCATACTACAAGGATCATGGATATGTATCAGGGTCGCCCTAGCAAGCTCGGACCTCAGTCCCCGAACAAACCTCTCATTTCTCATGATGTCAGGGTCTATAGTAGCATACCCATATCAAGACAGCTCATCAAACTTAGTGTCATACTCGATAACCGACATCTGTCCCTAAACTAGATCCATAAATTTTCTCAGCAAGGCTGACTTAGCAACCTCAAATAGAAACCTTGTTCAAATCTCCTTCTGAATTCAGTCTATATCAACTCTTCCTTCGGAACTTCGGCTGTAACACTATTTCACGCTGATGAAGTGTTGACTCTTGCAACTATCTAGAGGACAACCTTCTCTTCTGCTCATCCTCTAAACCCAATCAGCAAAGATACACTCATAATGCAACAACCAATTCTCAACTTCTATGGCATCCTCCGTTCCCATAAACGGCTTTCCACCCAAACTGGTCTAATCTCTGCTGAACTTAGCATAGTTATTCCTAACTGGAGCCATGAGATTAGCTCCTCCAACTTTCCCAACAACTCTTGCAGCTGCTCTTGCTTGCATCACATTGACGAAGAACAGATATATCGCCGCCATATCTACAAGTGGATTTCCAATACCCATATTAGCATCAGCATTTTGGTTAGCATTAGCCTGTCGACCTTGGTTTCTCCTGGTATTAGGTCGAGCATTTTTATTGGTTGTGGTGCTTCCTCCATCAAGATTTCTTCTCCCGTTTCATGCTTCCATATCTTTTTTCTCGTAAATCAGCATATGAGCCTTAGTAAGAAATAGAAGAATGGTCTAATAGAGAAAGGAATACGTACTTATATATATATATATATATATATATCAAATACAAGTACGTTACTATAGCATTATCCCAAACCCCAATCATATTTTGGATGCATTGGATTATGTTTCAAAAAGATTTTAGATTTAACTTTTCTTTAACATTTTCATAAACCTATGCTCTGATACCAACCTGTAACTTCCCCCTACTTGGAGGCCCAAAAATAACAGTTATGGATGCTGTAGTCATCCATAGTTATTAATCCTCGATGACTAAATATGGCGACGTTAGATACATTAATACATAGAAACACATGAATATGAAAAAAAATTTAAAACATCAAACAAGATCACATTCCATTTCAAAAAAACTTCAACTTGTTACATAATCCCTTGATCATTAATCACGTTAAGGGAAAATATATTTATTACAACATACGGTAAGTGCGACATATGAAGATGCCCCCTTGGATGATAAGAGTATATACAGGTAATTTAACAACTTTACTGTTATAAACAACACAGCGGAACCAAAATAAAAGAGAACTCTAGATGGCTATCATGCCTCCTACACGTCGCCGGAAGCTTTATTCGTCTAATGAGGTACCTGAAAACCTCAGCTCTTAAACTACTCAAAATCAATTGAGTACCCGAGATTTTAAGGGGAAAAAAAAACTCCGAGTCAGACATAAAGTCTGGTATGAATAATAATCTACCATCTCAAACCATTTAGATATCTAGTGAGACTATGTCGCTTAGTAGAATGGGTTTTCCCCTCACTAGTATCCTAAAATATTTATAAACCATATACTGTGCCCCTGAATCCACAATTGTTAAAATAATTCAAAAAAATATGGTACGATGATATGCAAAAAGTGAATCAATTCTGGATTGCCCATCTTATTAGTTTTGACTATCTATCTCCAATATAGTTTATAGGATTACTATTAACCTAACAGTTTTTATGAGCCGATGAATAACCGGTAAAATGTTTGAGGACTCCCTGTCCATTTACATAGTTTTAGTGGGATCACTAAGAACCTATTGGTAACTCTAATATCTTTACTCTCTCTTAGTTTCCATGGGTTGACTAGGAACCTAATGGTAACTCAAATATCTTCTCTTTTTATCCTAGTTTTCATGGATTGACTAGGAACCTATTGACATCTATCAATATCTTATGGGTTCACTATGAACCTGTTGGCTCATGCCAATATCTAATCATAGTTTTCACGGGCTAACTATGAATATATCTTTCTAACATCTTCAATCAAACATAGTTTTCATGAACTTACTATGAACCTATTGGCCCTTTCCAACATCTTTTCCTATACGCAGTTTTCATGGATTTATTGAGAACCTATTGATCCCTACCAACACCTTCCTTTAATATTTTAGCATCCTATATTCTGGTCTTTCAGACCTCCTTGATGAAGTTCTACTCATTCAGGAGTTATTTAATTTATATTCACTACCAGGTCAACCTAGCTGGTTATTCTGCTCTTACCTAAAGTTCAATTATGTGTCCATTATGATATGAATATATATATATATATATATATATATATATATATATATATATAGATGAAGAAGCATGCATAATAACTTGGTTAATCCCTTTAACCCTTTAATCAAAGAAAACTTCTTCAAAATCTTATTTCCAAAACACTTTATTTATTTATGCCATGGTTTTCTTTTAAAATGAGATTTGTTTATATGTTTTGAAAATTAAGGCTTTCAAAACCTTATTTTCGTCCTCATTGGATAACCTACTTCGAAAGCATATAAATTCTTTCCAAAGCATTAGGCCCTGCCTTTTGAAACACTTTAAAACTTCTCTTTCGAAACCTTTTTGAATGTAATAAAGCATTACTTATTAACTCTTAGTGGCATAGCTTCGAATCCTTTGAAAGTGCTCCTTTCGTAACCATTGGAAGTACCCCTTTTGAAACCTTTGGAAGTATCCCTTTCGAAACCAATGAAAGTCCCTCATTTGGAACCATTGGGTTTATACTTAAAATATCATTTGGGTCAAAGTGAATATAAACGAAAGTACCTCCTTCAAAACCATTATACTTCATATAAAATAATTTAGGGAAAACTAATAGCTTCGGAACCATCCTTTCGAAAGCTTAAATCAATTAGGTAAAACATTTGAAGAATAGCATTGAAACCCCCTTTCCAAGCTATTGGCTTCAAAACCCTTGGACCCTTTCGAAAGCATTTAGGAAGTGGCTTAAAAATCTTTAAAATAAAACTACCCTTCAAAGGCATTGATAAGTTCGATATACTCGAAAGGCAAAAGAACGGCAGCAGAGCTTCGATTAGGTTAGAACCCCTTCTTTCGAAAGCATTATTTTATAGCTAAAGGAACTCATTCGAAAGCACTTACCTTTAAAAACATAGGATGGCAACCCCTTCGAAAGCCTTTAGAAATCCTCTTTCGAAAAGTATGCTTCAACTCCTTCGACGGCTTTAATAAAACAAAGGCAGGCGCTTCGCTTTTTAAAAAGAAACAAAAGGTATTGACTCTCTCAGAAGCAATACTTTCGACACCATGCCTTCCGCCTTTCCTCCTATCCACTATGTACCATCTAAGTGATACCTTGTGTATTGGTTTCGGCTTAGTTGAATTTCGAGTTGATTAAAAGTGGAAACTCTAAGTTGAAAGGCACTTCTATTAGAGGTGGAACCTACTTTTCTGAGTAAAAGCTGATTAACGCCAATTAAAGAAAATTTTAACTAACTAACCTGCCATATGTTTCGGTCATGGTGGCATGTTTCGGTCATGGTGATGTGGTTCGGCAATGGAAGTTGGTCGGTTGAGGAGGATCAGCCGAGCAAAGGAAGGAAGGTATTGTCGTTCGGTGATGGTGGACTGGTTATATAGGATTAGCATTGGTGGTTCGGCCTCGTCGGGATCGGCCTTAGTGGTTTGTCATGTTCTGGTTTGGCCAAGGTAGTTGGCCTAAGGTGGTTTGGCAGGATGGTGTGGACCATCATGGTTGAGTGGATCGGCGTGCTGGAGTTCACGAGTGGTTCGAAATGCTGTGGGTCGGTCGAGTGGATAGAATCGACATTGAGGAAAAGGCGATCAGATTGACATATGGAGCTTGGGTTCAGCATTAGCTTTGCTCCGGGTCCTGGCCTAGTTTACTCCGAGTTTTGGATAGGTCTGCTTCGAGTCATCCCCGAGGGATATCGGGTCGGCATATTGAGGATTTAAGGTTGGTCGTTGTAATAACCCGGAATTTTTAACAATATCAATTTAATAATCTATATAAGAATTAAATTGATATCGATATTTTGTTAATAATAATTCAAATAGATTCAATAATCTTCTTTAATAAATATTTAAATTGGTTATTTTATCTTTTAAAAATAATGAATTGATTTCTATTTTATAAATAAATATATGGTTTGTATTCTAAATAGAATTAGCATTGTTTTAATTTTAATAAGTAAAGCATATTTTCTAGTTTTAATATTTGTAGTAATTTGAAAATTTGTTTTTATTTAATATTAGTTTTCAAAGTTATTGAATAAATTTTGGTTTAAATTTAATAATTGAATCATGTTTTAAAAATTCTAATATATACATTTTAATTTGGAAATTTTGATTTAAATTAGTATGGAGTTTTTAAAACTATTTCATAAATAAATATATGATTTTAAAATTTGATAAGAAAAAAATTAAATTGTTTAAATTGAATTGGCTTGAGTTTTAAATTTAGAATAATCAAACGAAATGGTTTCATGGCTTAATAAAATGGATATTTTGTTGATAAAAATATAATTTCTTGTAAAATGATTTTAATTTAATAATAAGATATTTATAAAAAACAATATTAATATTGTATTGTCTTTATAAATAAGTTTTTAATAGGATATGTAATTTTTATTTCAAATTGAATTTATATGTGTAACTTGATTTGAAATATTTGATTTTGAATTTAATTTGAATTTGAAATTCCAAAGTATAAATCTTAATTGTTTAATTTCTATATGTATAAGTTTTATTTTATAAACATGATTTGTTTTTATTTCTTTTATAAATTTATACACATATTTAAAATTAAACCAACAAATTTAAAACTAAGCTAATATACACATTTGTTTGTAAATTAGATGCTAATCATTTTTAAAGTGACAAGTGTGATCTCTTAATTTCATTCGTTTGACAAGTGTTCAAAATTTATATAAATTTGACAAGTGTTGTATAAATTTGTACAAGTGTAAAATTTTAGTTTTTATTTTTCTTTTCTTTTATTAAATCTGAAAATTTCATTTGTATAAGCTTGCATCTTCATTCATATTGCTTTTTCATTTTCCTTAATCAAAAGAGAAATTATAAACTCTTCTTCAAAATTTCTAAAATCAGAAACACTTTCTCAAAATCAAGTCTGTCTGCATTTTTCTCTGCACTTCCTAAAAATCCTTTATCAAGAAACCCTGTATACTCAACTATACTCAAAAATAAAAAACTCCTCATCAAAACTAAATCAATAAAAAACCTGCATATTCCACTTCCTCAAAATCAAATAAGCCTGCACACTGTTTTTCTGCAATCTGAAATGAATTTTCATATCACCTGGGAATGATAAGCATTTGCATGCATTTGGAAAATTAGCAACTGCATCTACTCTCTGCATGCAAGTGGTTATAGGAAGGGATCATGAGCATTTCAACAAAATTTCAACTCAGATTTTAAACACAAAGGTCCTGCCTGCATTTGTCTGCAAATTTCAAAAAAAAGGTATAACTGAGCTCTGCATTGAATTAAGGTGAGTAACATTTAAATCTTAAACTGTAATTAGGTTGCTTGTTAAATGTTTGAGATAAAAATATGTTTGTGTGCTTATAAAAAGTCTGATGTAATTATGATTGTATATGCATGTTGATTTTGCTTTGCTATGTTACCAGATTCACCATCCTATTTAAAAGAATTTTCTACAAATGATTTAATTTGAGATTGTATCTGGGTTTTAAAATAATAAAAAGGGTTTGCTTATCATAGATTAGAATTCAAATTTATAAAGTAATGTGTTTTATTTTCTTAAGTTAAGGTTTAAAAATTTTAGGTGAGTTAAAATGCAGGATGTTATCTCTGTAAACACAGGTAACACCACTATATGTTGATCTTGATCAAAACCTATCATATTAATATTGAAATCCAGTTTCATAAACTAAAAACCTTTACTAGGACTTGATTTTTAAATCAAGTATTAGGATTTTAGAGTTTAGTTTCAGTAGCAGTTTGTTCTTGAACTAAAAATGAATTTGAGCAAGTTATTGTAATCTGTGACTTGAGGAAAATCAGGATTCTTCTGAGTTATAGAGGAAGGATCATAGATTCTTAGAAAAACCAGAAATGTGGATATAATTGGTTAGAGTGGATGCATTTTTGATTTTCAGTATTTAACCCTAGTTTTGATGGGTTTTGTGAAAGGAGTCTTTTCGATCTGGATAGTTGATCGAGTGTTTTGGTATTTGGTGAATGTGTAGTAGGCGTGTGGATGGGTTCATGGCCGGAGAGGTGGATCTCCAGGTGGTCGAAGCGGCAAGGAATCGCCGTTGACAGGTTGGGTCAGAAACCTGAAATATGTTTTCAGGTTTGGGTTTTTAGAGCTCAATTTTGAATTCTTGTTTTATTGTTCGATCTGATGGTTTCTTTGGGCATGCATGAGTTTTTGGAAGTTGTTGAATCATCTATGACGATCAGTAGAGGCGGTGGTCGCCGTGCATATGCACGGCGATGAGATTTCTGGTGAAATGTTGTGGGATGGGTTTGTTGTAGGGAAGGTGTTGGGTTTCCTCGAAGAAGATGGATGGGTGACTCGGAGTGGAGATGCTTTTGACTCGAAGTGTTTTAGCATAAGGCTCGGGTTGATCTGTGTTTCAGGTTACAGAAACCTGTTTTAAATCTGGGTTTTAAAATTTTAAAATCTATAGTTTTATGTTTAAAGTAAGGTTTACGTTTAAATTCAAATTCAAGTTTGAATTTTTGATTTAAATTCAAATCCCAGTTTTTAAATAAAAATAAAAGTTTCAAAAATTTAACTTAATTAACTATTTTGTTTTGGTAAAATAGTTTAAACCTTTTAATAATGAGGTTTTAAAAATATGAGTAAGATTTGAAGATTTATTTAAAATCTGGAAATCTAAGTTTAAATATGAACTTCAGTTTTAAATTAAAAGAAGATTTAAATTTGAAAGTTTTAAACTAAGAATGAATTGAAATTTTTAAAATTTTGAAATGAATTTAACTTCAAATTTTTATGATTTCATTTTTAAGATAAACTTTTGTTTTTTCTTGAAATTTAAACAAGTTTTAAATTATTCAAACTTTGATAAGTTTAAATTACTTTTATTTTAAAACTTGTATTTAAGACGAAAATTTAAAGTAATTTCAAAGGTACTTTGACTTAAATAAATTTTGATTTCAAACATAATTAAGTTATGTTTTATCTTAAAATTAAATTAAGATTTATTTTTTGGAAATTTATTTAATTAACGAGGTAATTAAGGAACGGTTAAATAATTTAATTAATTAATAAATATTGATTAATGATTAATCAATTTATAATTAAGATAATTAATTAGATTTTTTTATATAAAATTAATGATTTATGAATTATTAATTATGTAATTAAGTTTTAATCAAGGTTAATTAATTTAATAATTAACTTTAATCAATGAATAATTAAAGATAATTTAATTTGTAATTAATTTAAGTTAATTACTAGATGAAATAATTAGAGAATGGTTAATGAAGTCATTAACCAAGATTATTTAAAAATTAATTAATATGGTTAATTTTCATAATTAATTAGATTAATTAATTTAATAATAATCAATTGTGAATAATTTGAGTATAATTACTAAAAGTAATTAAGAAATTAATTACTAAATGTAATTAATTTAGTTGAATGTGATGGTTTACTTTAATTAATTAAGTTTGATTAATTTTAAACACTTGGGTTTTATAAATGATTACTTTATGTAATTAATAAATTGGAAATTACTTAGTTAAGTAATTGATTGATAATTACAGAATGTAATTAAAGGAAGATGTGTAAGAATGAGGTAATTAATTTAAAAGGATAATTAATTTGGTTTAACAAAGTAATTAAGTTAGTTAATTACTAAATGTAATAAATCTGGGATAATTAATAATTATGAGTTAATTACTTAAGGTAATTAATTTAAGTAATAATTAAAGATCATTAATTATTTTAATTAATGATGTAATTAAAGATGATTAATTATGATTAATTAGTCAATGATAAAAGGTAATTAGTTAATGTAATTAATTAATGATTAATTAATTAATTGAAGTAATTAAAGGTCAATTACTGTTTTGTTTGAAAAATAATTAATTTGTGAAATTAATTAAGGATAATTACTTGAATGAAATTAAGGATAATTAATCAAGAGTGAATAATTAAGGTGATTTATTTTGAATAATTAGTTAATTGATTTTAAATCAATTAAATGACTGAGTAAGCAAGATTTATATTGGTAAAGATATTAATTTAATTTAAATTAATTAAAGATGAATTAATTAATTTAATTCACTTTAAATTAATTAGAGATAGAGATAGTTAATTTAGTTCATTTTAAATTAATTATATTGTGGTATGAGTGAATCTTTGCTTATGTATAAATGGATGACATTGATTGTCTTGGATGCTTTGAGATCTCAGTAATGAGATAAATGATATTGTGTGGTATGAATGACTAGATTGTATTGTGATGATAACATAGGTTATCTATTGTGATGGTGATATATGGAATATCTATTTGATATTGATAATGTGGATTACCTGTTATTTGATAATGTTAATTATCAATTGTGATTTATAAGTTATCTATCTGTGTGTATAGATAATGTATTGAATTGTTTTAAACCTTTAAAACAACTTGGACCTAAAAGACACGCTTTGGATTTCGATGAGATCGGGATCGGATTTCCATATTTGGATATCCGAAAACCACATCGATTCCATATAACGTTAGGTCAGGAATACAAATGGAGCTTTGTGAAGACTCGAGGTGTAAGGACTATACGTTAGTATAACTCTGTGGGTGATTCTATGATGAGTTGACGGACGAGTTCTTATAAATTCGATATGGTGGTTCACAGTGCAAGGGTTATCGTCGTTAACTCTGAGGGTGATTCCAAAATGAGTGTAACGAGATAATGCCTTCGGTTTCGTTCGAACCCGGAATGAACTTGTATGGATTGAATGCTTTCAGAACATCGTCAGGTGGACGATGAGCATTCTAAGTGATGTCCTATAAAGGTAATTGTAGCCTCAAGCCTCATCAACCGGGAATGGCTAAAACAGGGGAGGTGCAGCAAGGCTTCGTGGGTGGCCCCCACTTGAGAGCAAGATTTACCCCTGTCTAGAAGTCCCTTTATATTCGGCTTTGTGGGTGGTTGCTAGCTACAACCACGGGGTTGTCTTGTTCGAAACTGTTCAGTAAGGAATGGGTCCGGCCTTGTGTTGCAGGGGAGCGGGCGTACTCCTCGGTACGTTGATCTAGGCCACGTACTGTGACGGGCGGTACCCCAGTAGCCCTGCCATTGTATGGAACCCAAAATCCAATAAGTGCCAACGGTTTTGATTGCATTACCCACTTTTGTGGCTAGTAGCTGGAATTTAATAGATGTAACAATTTCGGTTATTTTATATTTATTTGAAAACCCTAGACCTATTATAATATCATCGGATTTCCTATCAATTGTTTGGTTAGCGTAAGGTAAAAACTTTTCCATGTTTATGTGTGGGAAGTCTTACGTGATACCTTTCTTTTCAAAAGATTTTTAAAAGTTAAGCAACCTTAACCTGTTACTCACACCAGACCCATGTCTGACCCGGAGTTTATTTTTGTTTTTCATAAACTCTTGGGTACTCAAATTTTTACGAGTAGCCAAGGGATTCAGGTTAGGATCCAGGTTGGCTTTGACGAATTGTGGAAGAGAAATGGAGCAGGAGGCTTCTGCGTATAGCTTTAGAGTATTCTGCTGTGTGTTCTCTGAGTTATTGTATTGAATTGTATAACTAGACAGATGTTTATAACTATCTAGTATGTATTGTTTTAGCCGTGTATCTCTAATGTATATGATATTATGTAATGTATTATGTGATTAATATAATTTATTCGTTCCGCTGTTTAGATTCTGATGTTGTTTCTTTCTTCTCTTCTTTCTTTTCTCTTTTCTATCCTTTTCTTTCTTATAAATGATGCGATTTTCTTTGGTAAGAAAGTCGGGTCGTTTCAGTCGTGATTAAGGATATTGGCTTGGCGATGGCTTTAGTGGGCCTATATTACTCAAGAATCTTGTAGCTCAAGTTTTGCCTATAAACACAGCATGTAGGGCTTCGGAAAAGGGGATCTTCATTCTACTTCCCCACTTCTTCCCTATTAAGGCTACTCTGCCATTGTTGCTTTAAAAACTCTGGATTGTAACTGTAATTGATTCAGATATCAATAGAAACGAAATTTCTATAGTGGACGTAGGCTGGAGTTAGCCGAACCACTATAAATCCTGTGTTATTACTGCTTTCCTTATAATTTTTATTGTTATTCATGTTTATTGATGTGCACGTAAATGTGCATATTTTTACCACCATATTTAATCTATTTGAATTAAATAAATGATCATATCGGGTATTTTAACTTGTTTAAACCAAAAATTCAAATTATTCCAAATTGTCACATATTCATCTTCATATATGGGCAAAATGGTCATTTGTGTGCATATATTTCTTTGAGAAAAATTGATTGAAAATTTGAATATATTTTTGTAGGATTTTGATCTCAAATAGAAGTGGTTTCATGAAGATATGCATGCACAAAATTAATACAAAGGAATGAAGAAGGAAATAATTCAAAGTGAAAAACATGGAGGACCCCACCTACCCACCTACCTTAATGTACAAATTAAAGGCTAATGCACATGCTTTTGGAGTTAATGGCTTCATGTACACTTAATGGGGGATTAAGACATGTTAATGATTACTTGGCCTCCACACTTCCTAAGGGGTATTTTGGGCATTCCCCAAAAAAATGAATTAGGGTTTTAACACTTGTATAAATACCCCTTATGTTTCATGTAGCAATGTTCCTCTTAGTTAGTTAGTTTTAGTTTAGAAAATAAATCAAATCTCTCTTTCTTTCCATGGCTACTTATCCATTTCTTCTCTTATGTAATTTTTTTTTATGCAATGTTAATTATTGTTTCTTTTTAATTACATGTTCATTTCCTTTTATGCAAGTAGTGTAGATTTTCCTTTATGCAATTAGAATAGTTTTCCATTTCACTTTGCTCTCTTTTCCTTTTCTTTTTCTCTTATGTTGCAAGCTACATTTGTTCATATGATAACAAATATGAGAGGCTAAACCCCTTCAATTTAGGGGTAATGAAGCTCTCTAATCATGTAGCTTCAACTTAATTTGATGTTTATGCTCTCTTTTTGTGCTTAATGAGAATGATTGAAGTGGTTTAATGATATTGTTTAGCTTTGAATTTGATAGTCTATGTTGTTTATAACAAATAGGCTATGCTTAGTCAAACAAAACACAAATTGCCTCTTCATGACATATGATTATGGCAAAGAAGTGATTGTTGAAATTAAAATTTGATGGCTTATATTTCTAATTAATAGTTAATAGGCCATG
Organism: Allium cepa; assembly: GCA_030765085.1. NCBI lineage: Eukaryota > Viridiplantae > Streptophyta > Magnoliopsida > Asparagales > Amaryllidaceae > Allium > Allium cepa. The sequence goes on from CM060946.1 coordinate 81,457,908, forward strand.
CTTAAAATAGATTTTGCTTTCTACTTTCTTGTCATATTTTATGAGATTTAAAAGTGTATTAGTGGTTGTGTTATAGTTTGATGGTTTATATTGAGCTAATTAATAGCACAAATATAGCATACTTATGATAAGCACATCAACTAATTCACTAATGACAAGAAAAGAGAGATCATAACTTCATTTTATTGATTTATGTGTTCTAGAGAGTGGAAATTGCCTCTAAATTGTCTTAACACTCATATTTTTATCAATTTTCTTTTGCTTGTTTTTCTTCTTTTCTAGTTTAACATTCTCTTCAAGATTGGTTTAATTTGATTGAATAGATTTTTGAAATCATCAATTCCCTGCGGATCGACCCGTATTCGCCGCGTGCTACATTCGTACACCGTGCGCTTGTAGTTATTTTTAATTTAAATTCGTTCGACGGTTTTCTAAACCGAGAGAATTTCCGTCGTCCGAACATTTATACTCTCTCATTGCATTCAAAACCACCCAGTACAAAACACTTCGCCATTCAAAACCACCCAGTACAATCTTCAGCGCTCCTTCTCAACAAACCCGCGACCTCCATCATTCCACTTGACTGTCTTTGGCCAAATTTCTTTACACCGTGCTTCAAGGATAACAGACCATCCACCACCGAACAACAACATCCAGAGCCCAATCGCCTCTCCAACCACCGTTTCAATCGCTCGAAACATCTCCCCAAATCACAGACCGCTGCTATCAACAAAACTTCAAGCAACTTCCACCTAGAACTCGAAAACCCTTGAACCAGCGCCTAAAATAGTTTAACTTTATGAATTTGGATTAAGAGGATTTTTGGAACGTGATTTCGATTTTGATTAATAAACTGTGGACACGAGATTATTGAATTAAGGAATTTTTTTTTGGGCCTTTGCTGCTAATTGATTGTCGGGCCTTGCGGGTAAATTAATTTGTTAGCATGACTTGGTTTTGGTTTTGACTTTTGAATTTGATTTTGGGTGTGATAATTTTTTTTTTAAAGTAAAACTTCACTTTTAAATTTGTTTCCTTTCCAAAAAAAAAAAAATTGTTTTGTGTAGTTTTCTTTCCAAAACTTTTCCTTTATAAAAGAAAAAAAAACAACCAAAAAAATAGAAATAATAACAACAACAATTGTATATATCTTGTTTTTAATTTTCATGTTGCCAAAGCAGAAAATAAAGGAAGAATAGCTTGCTGAAAACTGCCGCTTCGCTTTCCAAAAATAAATTGCTAGCTTGCTTATATAAGAAAATTTGCTACTTTTAACCTCATCTCTAGTTTCATTTAAATTGCATTGTTGGTAACTTGCATTTGCATTTTATTAAAAAAAAAAATTCAAAAACAAAACCAAAAATCCATTTGTAGTGGCATTGTTAATACACGTTTAATTCTGCTTTGCATTTCATGCTAGAGTTTTGATTAATAATAACGGTTAGACATCGATAACTCTTAATTGTATATTGACAATTTGTCTTCTTTGAACAACTTAATTTCTTGGTGTCTAGGCTACGACAGAGCAATAATCAGTTATAAATATTACGGTGATTCGTAAATATTATATTGAATTATTTCTCTAAAGGTGCTTAAACCTTCGGCTGCATTGCTACGGTGATTCGTGGTGCACCGATAACCCCTGCCCGTTACCTGGCTGAGAACTATCTTGTTTATCTAAGAAAATTTGTGATTATACAATTTTGGGTTAACTTAGGATAAATCATTTGTAATTAGACCCTTGCATTCATTTAGTTGCATTAGTTCATGCATATTTAAAAAAAAAAATTCAACATCCAAAACTAAAAAAATTGTAAATATTTCTTAACTTAGTTTTTTTTAGAAAAAAATCCCAAAAAAAAATCTTTTCAAAAAACAAAAAATTTTAAAAATCAAAAAATAAAACATAAATCAATTTTCCATTTTAAAAAATAAATTCTACTTGTAAATATTTTTCTTTATAAAAAAACCAAAAAAAAGAAATTCTTGAAAATGTCTGAGTTTCCTTTTTCTTACTTACTTGAATTTAGTTGTGAAAATCAATATAATCCATATGAGTTCACTCCAAATTCGTATGGATATTTTAACAACAACTTTTGTTTAAACAATTCGAATTTTGAACCACCAAATTTCCAAAATAATTGTCAACCCTCAACTCTTGAAAATAGCATTGAAATGATTTCATCTTTACTCGAACTTTCTACACGACAAAATCAAGAGATAAATGATTTATGTAATTCTTATTTGCGTAATAACTCGAGTCAAGGATTTCAAAATTTGAATTCAATTCAAAATTCAAACGATTACGATTATAACCCATGCCAATTTAGTTTCGAACTCCAAAATGAATTTAAAACTCAACATGAAAATGGGAACAACTTTTCAAACGAATTTGGCAATGTGAATAATCTTAACCATGTTACGAGTGAAATTTTTTGTTCTCAACAAATCCAAATCGAAAATTCTCAATTTAATAATTACAGATTGGATTTTGTTGAACAAATGAATGAAATTTACGATGATCACATGGATTTGTTGTTTGAAACTTATATGAAACAACGTGAACAACAAAATCAAATCTCAACGCGTGATGAGTCAAGTGATAATCCCCCTTTTACCCAAATCGACGATTTTCAAATAACAACTTTTGAATTTGAAAATAACAATCTTAATGAAGTTGTTGAAAACACGGTAATTGAGTTGGATTTCAATTCTTTGGAGGGTGAGAAACTCGATTTAAATTTCGATCTTCCTTTTTCTGAAAATTTAAATACAATAACTTTGGATTTTGAAATGGATATATGCGATGAAGTTGTTGATAATTCAACAAAGGAAGATGAATTTAACGAACATGAGTTTTATGGAATTTACAAAAATGAGTCATTAAATTTTGATGGGGAGGATTTCGATCACCATTTTGACTTTGAAATCGATAATTTGGAAGAAGTTTTCAATGATAAACTTGAATTTCAATTTGGTGAAAATAAATGTGAATTTCAATCAATCGTTATATCTACCCCAAAAATCACCGAAAATAAAACAACTCGTAAGATTTTTAATAAAACAACATTCGTTTTTCCAATTCCACATTCGACTTCAAAATCTTTTATGGTTTGGTTTTTCGAGCTTAAGCTGTGTCTTACACATTTGATGAGACAAATGAATCGGTCTTTAGAAGACCGTTTCATGTACTTTTTGACTGTGTACTTTCTCATCTCTTGTAAATAATAATCTTTCATGTAAATATTGGATTTTTATTTTTATTTTTCTCCTTCCACTTGAGTTGACTGTGGGGACACAGTCAAAATCAAGTGTGGGGGGAGACTCATCTTCAATTTTTCTATTTTTCATAGTTTATTTTTGCTTTAAAATTTCAAAAAAAAAATCACAAAAACAAATTTTCTTTTGATTTATTTTTAAAGGAAACACTAAGATAAATATATGGTTTTGGTTTATTAAACTGAAATTTTTGAAAATTTATTTGTCTTAACAAAAATAAAAATGAAGTGATTGCAGATAATAATGGTTTAACTAGTATATAGGAAGATTCATACGTGTTAATTATGAAGTACATCCTAATTGAAAATCTTTGTTTTAAAAAGTGGTTGATTTAAAGTAAAGGATATAACATTTTTTTTTGCCTTCTAAGTTAAATGGTGCTAAGATGATTTTGTAGAACTCTCTCTCTTTTTTTTAAAAAAATAATATAAAAATAATAACATCCAAGTATTCACTCTCATTTAAAAGTCCTCATGGTTATGCAGGAGTGGATTACTTGGAATCTTTGATTATGTGCTTTCATACTCATTTAAATGTCCTCACGGTTATGCATGTATGGAGCACATATATATAAAAAGACAGACTTAATAAAAACCACCTACGGTCGATAGGTGTATGCACGAAAGTGTGTGCACTCGCCATGCTCTGTACTCCCCTCACATAAGCCCGAAAGGCAGTGCATGGGTGGTATATCTAGCCTCAGTTTACCTGAGCTAGGTGTGTAATTTTTCTTGCAAATAATGAGAGAGCAAGCAATTGAAATCCTAGCACTATTTTTACTTAGTTGATTTGATTTGTTATTGAAAAGAAATAAAAATACCACTTTGATAAACTTTGATAATCAACTAAGGATCCATTTCATAGTTACACTTTGTTATTAACCAAAACAACGAGTTAAACTATAGTCTATTTGATATGATAACTTGATTTTTGTTGGAAATTTTGACGAGTAAATGACATAAATTTTCAAGATAATAACCAAAACCTATATTTAACTTATTCGTGTTAATTTAAAAATAAATCCTTCATTTGTAAATATTTTCAAAAATTTGCATTCATCTCTTTGTAAATATATCTTGCATTTTGTAAATATTTTCATCCTGCATTTGGATTTTGTAGGTAGTATCCGCTGAAAACCCTCACGAGACAAAACTCGTCCTACTGGGGACACCCATAGGTTTAACGGCTTATTGCATACGCTCAATGCAATCGTGCTCCCTACGAAAACAGATTTATCTTAGTTTTACTTTATTCGAGGACGAATAAAAAGATAAGTGTGGGGGTATTTGATGTGCACGTAAATGTGCATATTTTTACCACCATATTTAATCTATTTGAATTAAATAAATGATCATATCGGGTATTTTAACTTGTTTAAACCAAAAATTCAAATTATTCCAAATTGTCACATATTCATTTTCATATATGGGCAAAACGGTCATTTGTGTGCATATATTTCTTTGATAAAATTAATTGAAAATTTGTATATATTTTTGTAGGATTTTGATCTCAAATAGAAGTGGTTTCATGAAGATATGCATGCACAAAATTAATACAAAGGAATGAAGATGGAAATAATTCAAAGTGAAGAACATGGAGGACCCCACCTACCCACCTACCTTAATGTACAAATTAAAGGCTAATGCACATGCTTTTGGAGTTAATGGCTTCATGTACACTTAATGGGGGATTAAGACATGTTAATGATTACTTGGCCTCCACACTTCCTAAGGGGAATTTTGGGCATTCCTCAAAAAAATGAATTAGGGTTTTAACACTTGTATAAATACCCCTTATGTTTCATGTAGCTATCTTCCTCTTAGTTAGTTAGTTTTAGTTTAGAAAATAAATCAAATCTCTCTTTCTTTCCATGGCTACTTAGCCATTTCTTCTCTTATGTAATTCTTTTTTTTTATGCAATGTTAATTATTGTTTCTTTTTAATTACATGTTCATTTCCTTTTATGCAAGTAGTGTAGATTTTCCTTTATGCAATTAGAATAGTTTTCCATTTCACTTTGCTCTCTTTTCCTTTTCTTTTTCTCTTATGTTGCAAGCTACATTTGTTCATATGATAACAAATATGAGAGGCTAAACCCCTTCAATTTAGGGGTAATGAAGCTCTCTAATCATGTAGCTTCAACTTAATTTGATGTTTATGCTCTCTTTTTGTGCTTAATGAGAATGATTGAAGTGGTTTAATGATGTTGTTTAGCTTTGAATTTGATAGTCTATGTTGTTTATAACAAATAGGCTATGCTTAGTCAAACAAAACACAAATTGCCTCTTCATCTACATATGATTATGGCAAAAAAGTGATTGTTGAAATTAAAATTTGATGGCTTATATTTCTAATTAATAGTTAATAGGCCATGCTTAAAATAGATTTTGCTTTCAACTTTCTTGTCATATTTTATGAGATTTAAAAGTGTATTAGTGGTTGTGTTATAGTTTGATGGTTTATATTGAGCTAATTAATAGCACAAATATACCATACTTATGATAAGCACATCAACTAATTCACTAATGACAAGAAAAGAGAGATCATAACTTCATTTTATTGATTTATGTGATCTAGAGAGTGGAAGTTGCCTCTAAATTGTCTTAACACTCATATTTTTATCAATTTTCTTTTGCTTGTTTTTCTTCTTTTCTAGTTTAACATTCTCTTCAAGATTGGTTTAATTTGATTGAATAGATTTTTAAAATCATCAATTCCCTGCGGATCGACCCGTATTCGCCGCGTGCTACATTCATACACCATGCGCTTGCGGTTATTTTTAATTTAAATTCGTTCGATGGTTTTCTAAACCGAGAGAATATCCGTCGTCCGAACATTTATACTCTCTCATTGCATTCTATTTGTGATCTGTGACTGTTGGTTCATGCTTTCATCTAGATTTGGATGTTAGTGACCAATTTTGGCACTTATATTTTGGTGCTTTCATTGAGAAAGCTAGCACTCAGGGATTCTGAAGCTTGGACTTTGGATTTAAAGGCTTAGGAACTTGGATTTTGAAGACTATGGCAAATCAATCAACCAGGAGACAAAGGACGAAAAGAAGTCAGCACGAAGGGAGTCAGTAGGCTTCCTCAGGAGCAAATCAGACCTCAATTTTCGTCACCAGGGACGAGATGGAGATGATGATGGGAGCTATGCAGGAAGAATTGTTGGAAAGACAGGAGGAGATAATGCAGAACCTACTTTGACAAGTTGGAAAAACCACGACTATTGGCAATGTAGAATAAGGAATCATAGCTGTAGAAGTTTCTAGTGGTCAAAACCAGAACCATACTAGAGGGATTGAAGGAAACCAGTAAAGGCCTGAAGGCAGACCCCTGGGATTGGATACTGGTAGAGCCGTGCATGAAACTCAACGAGCAGGGACCAATGTGAACGTAAATGGCCAACATGAAGAGTACTACCCAGAGTACCCTCTAGGACATGGGCGGCAAGGTGGAGATGCGAACAAGGGACTACCCTGGGGTGGAGACGAGCGGATGGCTGGATTAATAAGAAGGATTATGAGATGAGGACTACCGAGTAGAGGCTTAGAGAAAGTCAGTCGAAGTCTGTTCACTTCGGATATAAGGAATGCAAGGAACCCTCCAGAATTCAAAGTTCCAACACTAGAGGCCTATGATGGAAAATCAGACCAACTATGCATGTAACCTGATACATAAGACTTATGGAAGTGCTGGGTGCGTCTGAGGAGGTAACGGCTAGATGTTTCCCTTTATACTTAATGGATCTGGCTGCGCTTTGGTTCAGGTAACTGGAGAATGGATCGATCAGGACATGGGGTGAGTTAGTGTAATGCTTCATGAGACAGTTCAGGGTCTAGTGACGCGGCCCAAGAATGTAATGACACTGGCAGCGATGAATTAAAGGACAAGAGAGTTCGTGAGAGGTTTTCTAATGCGATTTAATGCGGCTGTGGCCCCGGTATCTGTGTAGCTAATGCGCCGCTATTACCCCGCTACAACCCTGCTATATCTCATAGCGGATTTCTACCGCTATTGATTTTCCATATAGCCCCAGAATATAGCCTTTCCGATTTAATCCCCGCTATTTCTGCTATATCCCGTTATTTCTGCTATATTCCGCTACTCCCGCTATATCTATTTTAATAAAATGAATTGAAAAATTGCGTTCATACATTATAAAGTTATGAAAGTAAATTTTTTGATTTAATTTTTAATATATTTCCAGAAATGAGAAATGAAAATACTCTAATATTATACCAAATTCAATTATGTTATATAACAGTTTTTCGTTTATTTAAAGTATATTCGCACATGTTTTTATTTAAAATTATTATGTATTATTTATAATTCAATTGAATGATAATTTTTCATTTAATTACCATTTATATATTTGTAAAAACATTAAATACATGTTTTATATGCTATTTTAGAGCCATCGGCTATATCCCGCTATATCCTCTCTGTATCCCCGCTATGACTTTTTGCACCTCCACCGCTTCGAATCTATCGAGCGCATTAACTGCACAGCTCGGTAGATCGCCAGGATCCATCAATGATTTTCATGGCGACAATAGCAGGGATTGCGGAAGGTACAGAACTCAAGGATTCATTAGCACGAGATCCATCAGAGGATCTTGGAGAGTTCTATTGTGAGGCGGAAAGATTCATTCGGTTAGAGGATTCACGTGCCAAAAGGCAGGAGATAAATGCCGTGCAAGGCGAAGGAACATATGATGAAGGACGAAGACAGGATAAAGGAAAGCGTAAGCTGGACGATGAACCTGGTGGTTTAGACAAATGAGAAGAGGTCGAGAACCCAAATTCGCGACGTACGTGGATTTAACAGATAATTTGGAACGGATTTACTTGGACACTCAAGGGAAGCTCCCTTATCTAAAACCACATAGAAGAGGTCCCACTGAACGGGAACGCAGGAACGGGAAGTACTGCCTATTCCATGAGCTGGAAGGGCACTCCATAGATGAATGCCGCCACCTGAAGGATGTAGTGGAGGAACGTGTTAGAAGTGGCAGGTTTCCACAGTATGTGAGGAATCAGACAAGAGCAGTAGAATACAAGTAGTTACCACTTGGATCAAACAGGAACGACCCAGGAATAGGGTCACGACTCATCATCCGCTGATCGCGATGGCAAGAACCGACTTCAGGATTTGGACTCTAGCATCGAATAATATTTTTTTATTTTGTTTTAGAAATATAAACATCAACTATGCCACTTACACATGTAAGGGAACCAGAGTGATCCTCAGGCATGCTCTGAAATGGTAATAAGCTGCTTTACCTGGAGAGGCAGGTCTTAGCTTTTTCTATTTTTCTTATTGGACGGTTGGACCTTGGATTTGATGAATGGATTTTGGTTTTATGCAACGAACACCTAACCGGGGAGTTATGGGACATATATTGGAAGTCAGTTGGAAATTAATCGTTTTATGTTCAGGGACACTAAACTAGAGTGCAGGGAGCCGCTTCGTCGGAGAGCGACAGGATCGGCTCGCTCATCATTATTTTCCCTTCATCGGAGAGTGACAGGTTGGGATCCAACAAGATCCCCGGGACTACAATCAGTCTAGGACTTAAGCCATGGCATCACTTAATGTTCAAGGATATTGAATTGACTTGTATGGAGTGACGTTGCTTCGTCGGAGAGCGACAAGATCGACTCACTCAATGTTGTTTCCCCTTCACCCGACAGTGACAGGATGGGATCCAGTAAGAGCCCGGAGAGGCTGATAATGGTCCAGGAGGATCAGAGCATCACTTAATGTTTAGGGACGCTGAACCTGAGTGCAAGGGATAGGTTGCTTCGTCGAAACACGATAGGATCTTCCTATTCAATCATTAAGTTTGGATCGAGCTTAACAACGGTCCGTAGAGGCCGTCAATGATCTAGAGAGATCGTAGGATTCTACTACTGATTTCCAAGGTGTGAAATGGATTTGAATGGTGGCTTCGGTAAGCTACAGATTTGGATAAGAAACCAAAGAGGTCGTGGATATGGGATTTTAGACCCGGTGAGATCCAGCAAGGTCCTTAATTTGGACTATAGGACCTGGAGAGGTCCCAGACTCAAATAAAATGATCCGAAGAGATTGAGGATTCAGTTAATGGATTTGGGATAAATTCGAAATTAGATAACGAATAGGAACGGTCGTGCAGTAGACTATCAGATTTGGATGGAATTTCTTGAGAGTTAATGTAACATGGACTTCGGATACCGGATTTGAGACTATTCAAAACATACCTTCCAATAGCAAGGCATGATTTGGGGGGAAAATGTTAACCCGCCTTTTGCCAAGGCCGTGGACAGGTGGATTTAACTAAATTGACTACTCGTTCGTCAAGACTGGAATACGATGGGTTTTAGTAAACTGGATGGACATACAATCAATCATAAATGATAAATATGATTACAAAGCCGAGGTTCGACATAACACGAGTCGGTCATGAGCGTTCGGTTATTGGAGTTCTGCTATGTGGTTTGATCTTAGTGGCATGGTCTAGTCTTGGTGGTGTGGTTCGGTCTTGGTGGCGTGTTTCGGTCTTGGTGGTGTGGTTCGGTGATGGAAGTGGGTCGGTTGAGGAGGATCGGCTAGAAAAAGGAAGGTCTTGGCGTTCGGTCATGGTGTGAAAGCTGAGGTGGGTCGGACAGATATGGTTCGACATTGGTGGTTTGGCTTCGATAGGATCGGGTTAGGGACTGGTTATACGGGATCAACATTGGTGGTTCGGCCTCGTTGGGATTGGCCTTAGTGGTTCGTCATGTTCTTGTTTGGCCAAGGTAGTTGGGCTGAGGTTGTTCTGTAAGATGGTGTGGACCATAATGGTTGAGTGGATCAGCGTGCTGGTGTTCACGAATGGTTCAGCATGCTGTGGGTCGGTCAAGTGGATAGGATCGACATTAAGGAAAAGGGGATCGGATCGGCATATGGAGCTTGGGATTAACATTAGCTTTACTCTGGGTCCTAGCCTAGTTTACTCCGAGTCTTGGTTAGGTTTGCTTCGAGTCATTCCCGAGTGATATCGGGTCACTTATTGAGGATTTAGGGTCGGTCGTGATGAAGGATGTTAGCTCGGCTATGGCCTTAGTGGGCCTATATTACTCAGGAAGCCTAATAGCTCAGGTTTTGCCTATAAGTACAGCATGTAGGGATTCAGAAAAGGGGATCTTCATTCTGCTTCCCTTTTTCTTCCCTATTAAGGCTACTCTGCCATTATTGCTTTAAAAACTCTGGATTGTAACTGTAATTGATTCGGATGTTAATAGAGAGGAAATTTCTGGAGTGGAAGTAGGCCGGAGATAGCCGAACCACTATAAATCCTGTGTTATTACTGCTTTCTTTTTAATTTTTATTGTTCTTCATATTGATACTCTCTATATACATTCTATCTGTGATATGTGACCGTTGGTTGGTGCAGTCATATATATTTGGGTGTTAGTGACCAATTTTGGCGCTAATATGCCCTAAACCACATATATTCTTATTTAAACATTGTTGTTTAAATCAAACAAATTGTAATTAAAGCATATCATCATCCAATTCATCAAAAAAATGAATTTAATCTTAAATCTGTTAAAATATGTTTATAAAAAAATAGAGATGTTATAAATTATTATGCACCTTGATTAAGATAAGGAGATTGGATTGAGATTGAGCTTTATTCCCCTTGCTTTAATTCTTTAGCTTGATTTGAATTATATTCTCTTTTCTTCCTAGCTATGACTGACTCCTCCTTGATTTACGTTTGTTCTTTTGTTTTCAAAATGATGTGAATAAGAAATGAAATGACAAGGAACGAGAATATATAAGGGTAAGGGTTTATGTGAGGCTAATTCCCATTATGCCATTTTGCAGATTAATTAACTTAAAAACCATTCTTTAGCCCATTTAATTAATTAATTGAGCATGACCCGTTAATTATTTATTCAAATCTCAATCCCCTTATCACTTAACATTTACACTATTCTATTTTATTTATCAAATTAGATCTCTTGAATAATCTTATCAAAATTAGGTGTGTTACAACTTGGCTGCCCCATAATACCGTGTACGATACGAGATAAGAAAATCGAAAAATGCTTGTCAGACCTAGGTGTTGGCATAAACTTCATACCATATTTAGTTTACCAGTAACTAGGTTAGCTAAGCTTAAACTGACGAAGGTCATCCTTCAATTGGCCAATTGTTCTATAAAGAAACCGATAGGAGAAAACGAGGATTTACTCACTAAAGTAGGGGAATTCATATTCCCTGTCGTTTCATCATCCTTAAAACAGAACCTGTAAACAATCTCACTAGCCAAATTTCTTTGATTTTAGGACGACCCTTCTTAGCCACCTCGAATGCTTTAATCAATTATAGAAATAGTTCAATAAAAATTTCCTTTGGTAACATGATCATAGATCTTAACGTCTTCAATTTAGAAAAACAATCAAATGACTCATTCGACCACACTTCGAAAGTTAGCGTTATTCATGAAAACTTCAAAAGTGAAACAACCGACCTTAATAATGAACAAGAGGCAGAGTACGAATGTTTCAATACATGCCAAACGAGATCAAAGACACACTTCCCTTCGATCCTCTCATGCTTGAGTCCAAAACTCAACTGATTTCTTAGACTAAGCAACCTCCAAGGTTAGAGATCAAACCTCTTCCATGTCACCTTAAGCATGCATACTTAAGTGATAATAATAAATTTCCCATCATTACTTCTACCGATCTTTCTCTTGACTTAAGCATCTCTTCTTTTAATTCTTTCTAAAAACAAAGAAGCGACTGGGTGGTCCATTCCCGATATTAAGAGAATTAGCACTGCATTTGATCAACATTGCATTCACTTAATCAACGAAGCCATGCTTACTCGTGATGCGCAATAAAGGCTGAACCCAAAATGAAAGATGTGGTTCGAAACGATATTCTTGAGCTCCTTGATAATGGTATTATTTATCTCATCTTAGATAGTTCAGGGCTAGCCCAATTCACGTCATGTCTGAAAAGTCCGGTATTACCGTAATCACTATTGATGCTATCGAACTTATTCCAACTCGTACACAAATGGGTTGTCACGTTTATATTGATTATCGAGAATTAAATGCTACGACACGTAAAGATCATTTCCCTCTTTCTTTCATTGTCCAAATGGTTGAAAGTTTACCGGCCACGAATTCAATTGTTTTCTTGATTGTTATTCCAGTTATAACCATATTCAATCATTCTTGAAGATCAAGAAAAATCGACTTTCATATGTCCTTTTAGAACCTTTGCTTATCGACATATGCCATTCGGACTTTGCAATGCCTTTATGACTTTCCAAAGATGCATGGTTAGCATCTTTTTTCGCATGATCGAACGCTTTTTAGAATTTTTTATGACTGATTTCTTTATCTTTGGAGATTCTTTTTCTGAATACATTATCTCAAGTGATTTTAAATCGATGCAAAGAGAAACACTTAACTTTAAATTGGAAAAAATGCCACATTATGGCCAAATAGGGCACAGTCCTCGGACATGTTATTTCAAAAAAAGGCATAGAAGTAGATAACGAAAAAGTTGATTATTTTGAATGTACCTATTCCCAAATCCATTGAGGACATTCGATCATTCCTCGAGCACGCTGCTGGTTTTAATCGACGCTTTGTGAAAGACTTCGGCAAAATCGCTCGACCTTTGACTACACTCTTAGGAAAATACGTTCCTTTCAATTTAAATTCTGACCGTGTCTCTTCTTTCAACGTCTTAAAAACAAACCCATTTCTGCTCTGAACATTTGCTTGCCTAATTAGGATCTTCCTTTCGAGATTATATGCTACGCTTCTAATTTTGTAGTTGGTAGTGTCCTAGGACAATGCATCAGAAAAAAATCCTTCACGTTATCTATTATGCTAGTATGACTTTGAACATTGCTCAGCTCAACTATGCAACTAATGAAAAAGAGGTTTTAGCGAGAGTTTTTGCACTAGAAAAGGTTAGACCATATTTGATAGGCTCACACATCACGACCTACACTGACCATTCTACTCTTAGGTACCTTTTTGCTAAAAAGGATGTTAAGTCTCGTTTGATTCATTGGATTTAGTTACTTCAAGTATTTGATATTATAATCAAAGACTAAAAAATATTCGACAATGTCATAGCTAATCACTTGTCTCGTCTTCCAAACGAATCATCTTCTTTACCCGTTAATGAGAACTTTCCCGACGAACAACATTTTTTAAGTTTCCATTGATCTTTGGTTTGCTAATATAGTGAACTATTTAGCTATTAAGGAAACTCCTTCATTTTGGACCAACCAAGATAAATACAAATTTCTATCCTATTTGAAATATTTTTTCTCGGACGATCGATACTATTTAAGCATTGTTCCAACCAAATCATTCGACGATGCATCTAGGATAGCAAAATCAAGAGTCTTCTTTCGGTTTGCCATGGCCAAGCTTGTGGCGAACATTTCGGTCCTAAGAAAACAATGGAAGTTGTGCTCCAATGTGGCTTTTATTGGCCTATACTTTTCAAAGATGGGTTCAAGTTTGTAAAGCATGTGATCATTATCAAATGTTAGGAAAAATCACAAAAAGAAGCATGATGTCGTTGACCCCAATCCTAACAATTAAAATCTTTGACGTTTGGGGAATTGAATTTATGGGACCATTCCTAACTGTTTCGAAAATCTTTATATTCTCCTTGTCATCGATTACGTTTCTAAATGGGTTAAAGTCGTTCCATGTAGAAATATAGCCATAAAGTTGTGAAATTCATAAGAGAAAACATTCTTACTAGGTTTGGCACACCTCGCGCAATAATAAGTGATGACAATACCCATTTTTGTTATCAATCTTCAAAGCTTTAGTGAATAAATACTCGATAACCTACAAGTTATCAACTCCTTAGCATTCACAAACTTATGGTCAAGTTGAAGTTTCAGATCGACAAATCAAACAAATTTTGGAGAAATTTGTAATAAAAATCGAAAAGATTGTTCTCAAAAATTGAAAGATGCACTTTGGGCTTACAGGACTGCTTTGAAAACTTATCTTTGGATGTCCCTTTAAAGATTAGTACATGGTAAATCATGTTACTTACCTATCAAGTTTGAACATAAAGCGTTATGGGCCATAAAGAACATAAACTTTGATCTTGAAAAGGCCGGCGAAAACAGAATATTGCAACTCAATGAATTAAAAAAGATTAGAAACAACAGATATGAAAATATGAAAATTTACAAGGAAAAAACATAAGTTTTTCATGACAAGTCAATTCTAAGAAAAACATTTTCGTCAATCAGAAAGTTTTTTGTATGACTCTTGACTTAATTTATTCCCTAGGAAATTAAAATCAAGATGGACAGGACCATAGATGGTATGTACTATTTTTTCACACGGTGTCATAGAAATAGAAAATCATAGGGTTGGATCATTTTTTTAAGGCCAACGGTCTTCGTTTTAAAGCCTTACCTGGAATTTGCAAGCGACCGAAAGGAGGAGCTTATGATTCTTCGTGAGCCACACTATGTCTGGTAAGGAATTTTAACCATATCCTGTAAATATGAATATAACCTTCTCCTTTACACTCATTATATCGTGCATTGACGGTAGGGACACAATCGAAAATAAGTGCGGGCGAAGTTCTCATGTTTATTTTGATTTTACATGGTTTTTTTGCATAATTTTCTTTTTCTTTCAAAAAAATTTGCAAAAAAAAAAATTGCATAATTATCTTTAAATAAGCACTATAAAGTAAGCATATAGTTTTGTCATTAAATTCAAATTTTGGGAAACTACTTGTCTCAACGAATAATAAAAATAAAAGTTTAAAGTACAAGCAACTATAACATAACTAGTATATATGGCGATTCTTTGGTGATGGTTATGAAGTCTGTTCTAAAATGTAGTCTTTGTTTAAAGAGTGGTTGACTTAAAGTACATGCATTAACATTTTTTATCTTTGAAGTTAAGGGGTGCTAAGATGATTTTGCATAACTCCCTCTCTCTCTTGAAAAAAAAGAGGAAAAAATAATAAACACCTAGAGTTAGTTGTGGACACATAAGTATG
Source organism: Allium cepa (assembly GCA_030765085.1). NCBI lineage: Eukaryota > Viridiplantae > Streptophyta > Magnoliopsida > Asparagales > Amaryllidaceae > Allium > Allium cepa. The sequence goes on from CM060946.1 coordinate 81,473,243, forward strand.
TATACTCGCCTTGCTCTGTACTTTTCTCACATAAGCCCACATGGCAGTGTATGAATGGTATATCTACTATAACGATTTGTATTTTATGTATCGGAGGATCATAAAATATTTTTATTTTATTCGTATGAGGTCGTACGATTTTATAATTTTGGGATATGACTCCCAGGGACATTTTACACACCTTTGATTTTTATCGAATATCTATGCGACCATTTTAACCTTAAAAAGTTTTTTGGACTATAACTTTTGATTGGTATCGGATTAGGGTCTCAAAATAGTTCCGTTGCTCCCAGATGATGGTTTTCCATTCTGTAGAGTGGTTATAATAGAAAAACGGACTTACAGTTAGAAATTAATGTATGTTTTAAGTTTTTAAAGTTGCTGGTCAGGATTGTATGTAATTAATTAAGCCCATTAGTAGGCTCATTAATTTAATTAAAAAATACTATAAATAAAAGGTTGAAGAGTCAAACTAAAAAATTTTCCTCTCATTCAAAATCAGGTCTAAACCCTAATTAGCTCTAGGTTCGTCCTAATTTTGTATAAGATCATCCAAATTGCTCTCTAAATCAAACTAGATTATGGATTGGAAATTTGATCCTCAATTAGAAGCTAGGGATCATCAAATTGTTTGATTTGGAGTGCTTTTCTTCACTATCAAGATTAGATCTACGAATTGGTTGAATTTGGTAATTGGTGAGTGATGTATGCCTTCTCATTATGCTATACATATTCGTATGGTAGAATTATAGGATTTAACATGTTTTAAATTGATTTTTGGCCATAAAAACCTTGTCTAACTTTAATGACTTGTAAATCTATGCATATGATGTAGATTGACTGGAAATCACCTTGATTTGTGTTCAAATATTCGTGCATATATAGATCTGTGTTAGAAATTTCCATGTTCATCTTATTTTGATGGATTGCAAGTTTGATTGGATGAAATTGCTTGTTATTCAATGTTTGGATGATATTATTTGATGTTGTTTTCTATTGTTGCGTATGCATAGAAAGATAGGTCGAAGAATTGAGCAAATCAGAAGCTAAGTTGATCGGATTGTACGAAACTTGGTAGATGTGATTTGGAGTATGGTGGGAAGTCACATGATGAGTCGCGATATAAATAGGGCTAAGTACATAACTCGACATCGAGTCGATTTATGCCTACAACTCGGTATCTAGTTATGGGGAAGAGGGCTATGGCTTGGCAGTTGACATGGGTGAATAGAGCTTGGCTAGATAAGGTATTCCATAGCAAGATGCAATGTATTTGGCTAATGATTGGATACTATATCGAGTTATCTCTAGAACTTAGCAGTGGAACTTTGGATTGGGGCCGAGTTATCAAATGTGGATGAGTCAAGGTCCAAGGCACTGGAAGAGAAGGATTAGATAAATGGATGAGATATTAGCCAATTATTGGCTAAATGTATAACTCAGCTCCGAATTATACCTATAACTCGGTACCAAGTTATCATGGAGAATGATATAGGTGTGGAACTTTCAGGGCAAGAAGAGGATGCTATGTAGATCGTGCTAAAGGTGTTGTCTCGTTCATGTCAGGTTGTATAACGATATAACAACATGATGAAAAGACATGGTCTTCGGATGTTGGCTCGATTTGGGAGTAGGATCCGAAGATGGCAGCTCAAAATGGAGGGAGCCGTATGATCGGGGATTGTTGATGGCTTTCCTATGAATGATAGAAATTAGATTAAGCAAGAAGGGCTAAGTATCTAAATGGAGTAAAGGTGGGTTTGGGTATATGTGCCATGGAATCATTGATGCGAAGCGTTTTGAGTTGTACTCGAAGCGGGGGTATTATAAGTGGGGACGCCCATGATTCAATTGAGGGACCTATATTCTTTGGACCTGTAACTTTGGGTCTAGTGTCCAGCTTTGGGCCGTAAGAAACGTATTCCAGTTTTGGGCTGCGAGATACGAGAGTACATAGAGAACCGAGATTTTCATTAGTCCCTAGCTTTGGGGTCATATGACTTACCATATATTCATAGCATAAGGAGTGATATATGATGTCTAATCTGTTGTATATGTGATATTATATTTCGTCAATTCAATGTGAGATATACTATAGGTTATATGCTGTATTGATTTATTTCAACTTTAATGGCCGTCCTCTACCAGCAGGGTACAACAGCAAGGCACTATTTATATACTATTGGTGCCGTTGGTATAGGGCAGTCCTCGCATCTAGCCTCAGCATTCTCTTGACTTTATCGATTTGACCTATTTTACAAATAGATATGAAGATAGTACTTCGTAAACTTTGACAATCAATCAAAGAATTTATGTCATAGTTGCACTATGTTATCAAGTGAAAAAACTAGTCAAGCTAGAGTCGAAACGTAACGAAAACTTAATTTTTGTTAGAAGTTTTCATTTAGAAGTTTTGATTAGTAAAGGATTAAAATTTCCTAACGATGACCATGACTTGTATATTACTGTCTCATGTCAATTTAAAAGTAAGTTCTTATTTTGTAAATAAAAATCGCATTCATATCTTTTGCATTAGGAACTTTTCATATTTCATTTGAATTTTGTAGGTAGTATCCTTTGAAAAGCCTCACGAGACTTATTGCATATGCTCAATGCAACCATGTTTCCTACGAAAGTGGATTTATCTTAGTTTTATTTTATTCGAGGATGAATAAAAATATAAGTGTAGGGGCATTTGATGCACACGTAAAAAATTATGTTTTTTCTCTCATACTTAATCTTCTTTTATAAAATAAATGTCATATTATGGTACTTTTACATATTTTTACCAAAATATTAGAGTGTTTTCAAATCATCATTCACTCATCTACATTTGCACAAAATGGTAATTTTGTATATGCATTAGTTTTGGGAAAATTTATTTGCATATCTTAATTTTATTTTGTAGGAAGTGCAAATTGGAAGAGGCATCGGGGATAAGGGATGCACACATTTTGGAAGCCAAAAAAAGAAAAAAGAAAGAAATAATGCTTCACGGAGGAGCCCACCAACCCATTTTCTAGTGGACACAATTAAAAGAAAAAACACATGTTAGTGGAGAATAAATAATCATTAATGATGACTTGAAGGCCACACAAAGTTAAGGGTATTTTTTGCAGCATCCTAAAAAGATATTAGGGTTTTAGACTTTTATAAACACCATCTTGTGTTTCATGAAAGGATATGTAGTTGTGGCCACAAAATAGAAATAAAAGTTCTTTTCTATTTAATGGCTTCTTGGCCTTCTCTTTTATTTTATGCACTTTTATTTCATGCTTTTTAAATCTATTTTATTTCCTGCACTTTTTATTTCATGCAAGTAGAGTAGATTTACTTATTGCAAATTAGTGTAGATTTACGTTTATGCAATTGTTAGCACTTTTTCCTTTTGATTAGCATTTCCTTTCTTTTGTTTTTTCTTAAATCCATATGTGTTGACATGAATTCAAAGATAAGATGTTAAACCCTTTAATTTAGAAGTAATTAAGCTCCACAGAATCATGTAATTTCAACATAATGGTGTCATTTATGATCTCTTATTTTTTTGCTTAACGTCGATATAGATATTGATGGAAGATTGATGTTTATTAGTGCTTTTGATAACCTATGTTGTTAATCACAAATAAGCTATACTTAACTAAATATAAACATAAGTTAATTTTTATCTAACTAATTGATTTTGATAATGAGGTTGAAGTAGAATCAAAATTTGATGTTCTATGTTACTTGATCAAAAAATAGTAAATAGATCATACTTGAAATAGATTTCACTTCTAACTTTACAACCATATTCATAATATTTGATAAGTGGACTTGGATGATGTATTAAAGTTTGATGGTTTATGTTGTGTTAGTTAATATCACAAATAGACCATACTTATAGTAAATACATCAACTATTTTTTCTTGTGTAAAAAAGAGATATTATAAATTTATTATATGTTAATTTATATGAATATGTATGTGGATTTATCTCTAAATTGTCATTTAATCTCATTGCTTTATTTCTAGTTTTCTATAATTTTTAGTTAAAATTATTTTCAAAACATTTATGATAATCCAATCAAATAAGTTTGAAAATTTTGCTTTCTTTGTAGATCAACCCATACTTGCATATGTAGTACAATTTTATGCCATGTGCAAGCCATATTTTATTTCACATAATACGATGGATTTCTAATCGATAGAAATCCAACTCGAAAACCATCCTATGAAAGCCGCTAGAAGACGAGGGTTTGTTTGTTTACCTAGTAGTGTCGGTGCACACTTTGAGCAACACACTTGTTTGTGAGGAATCTCGAACCCAAAGTGTAACACCCAACGTTTTTATGTTAATTAAAAGAAACTAATTAATAAGTAGTAATAGTGAAAAATGGAAATTTTGCAAATATCAGAATTTGGCTACCATTGTGTTTGGGGTGATTTTCCGATCAATTTTCATATATAATGTTTTCCAATTGGATTTCAAACAGAAAAGTTATTAACGTTTGAAATGTTAGAATCGAAAGCAATTAAATATATGGTAATAAAATCAATTTACACTAATTGGTAACATTAATGGAGATTTAAGTGTTAACATTAATTTGAAATCTCAAACGATTTATAAAAAGCGAAAGAATTGAAGGAGATAAATTAATAGAGGAAACAAATTCACAAAATCAATTGAACGGAGGAAGAGAATCAACAAAATAAAAAAAATCACCATTCAAAACAAGCATAGGTCGACCCCTATAGCACCCAGGTCGATCGCTATAAGTCGACCCAAGCCCAGGGATGGTCGACCCGAGCATGTTTAGGGGCGTTAGTAAATTTTGGCCGCATAGCCTAGATTTAAAATAGTTTGATCGGACGGTTAGCACTGGTTTGAGCCTTTATAAATTAAGACCTATGGCCTCGCTTCCAATTCGTTATTTTTTACTGAGTGTAATTTGTCACTTTCTCTTCTTCTCCAAAATTCTAGCCTTATATAAATATATTTAATTTGTATGTATACACTTTGGAGAAGAATAGAAGATGATAGACATATGTTCAAACCAAGTCGCTGCATTAGAGGTGAAATATAGATTATTTTTAATTAATAAATTAATCCTAATCTTTTCTCACTAATCCAAATTCTACTAGATCTGTATGAAAATGTTATTTGTGGATTCGAATAGGGAGTCAGAATGGAGAATATAGATAACAAAGATAAGATCTGGATTAGATCTAGAGATTTGGGAATGCTTAAAAAGGTGAGTAGGAAAAATTACATGTTCTATAATAAAACTATAGTTATTTCTTTGTAATCTATTTTTAATTATGCCTATTTCGAATTGATTAGAATTATAATTGCAAGTACGTAATGATTAGAACTATAAATACAAGCACATAAAGATTTACATGATTAGATTTATAACTGCAAATGCATAATGAATAGATGTAAATTTATTGTTTACGCGGAATGAATTTAAATAAAATAGATTTAAATAAAAGATTATGAAATGGATTATAGTAAAGATTTAATAAAAGTTGGAAACTTACCTATACATGTTATCTCAATAAATTTCATGAAATTGAAATTTAAAAAATTGGTATTTTGGATGTAATAAAAGCATGTAAAATAAAAAAGGGACTTTATTAAGATTTAGGGTTAAAGTAATATTTTAATTTATTGGAATTGAGATGTTACAAGTAGATTTTTATGTATTATCAAGTTATAATAAATAAAAGGACGACGTTTGAAATGGCAAGGGAAAATACCTAAATAGAAAGAGATGTGCAAAATAAGGCTAAATGCTATATTTTGCACTGTCTATTTCAAGAATTAAAAAAATAATTTCTTATAATTACAAATACCGCACATACATCCTACCCTTTTGGATAAGATGTAGAAATCTACTGTGTGACATTCTTATGATAGGAATGTAGTTCCAACATATTAAAATATAATAGAACTCGAAAATGGAAGGGCAAGGGACAAAGACTTCACAATTCTTTTAATTGTTAAGATATGAAAATACCAATAAAAGCAATGTAAATGAAAACTAAAGCATGGGAAAAGGGCTAAGAGGGAATGCAGGGATAACATGGAAAAAACAGGAATGAAAGCTAGAAAATGTGCAAAATGAATAAGCAATGATATTACAAATCAAGTAAGAAGGAAGTGGTAAATTAACTTGAAGAAAGAAAAGTAAAACACATAATAAAATGATGACTTAGCATAAACTATAAAAACTGTAGAGGCAATGAAGGTAAAAGAATGTAATAATGGAACATATGTATGTGGAAGAGATTCATATATAAGTAACCTTGAGTATGCATTTATGATGGGTGTGAATTACTACAATTTAATGTACAAATTATATAAAGAAAACGACAAGAATAGTAATTAGAGTAGGTTGGCATGCGAGGGTTAGTAAGGTTACAACAGTTATATAATATTATAGTGATATAGGTCATGTTCATCCCTAGGACCAATGGAGAGTATATGCTTACATATAGATAGGTATACCCTTAGGGATATAGTTACATAGGTTTTCCTTAATTTAGCAGAAGGGTATTGCCATGATTGCATTAGGAAATCTAAACGAGCGCTCAACGTGAAAGATAGGGTTATACCTTATAAACTCCATTGCCTGCTGGTTTAGGTCAAGTTGGGACATGCACCACCATAGTTGTTTGCTGATTTGGTTGCTTAGGTGGAAAGGCTAGATAACCCATTTAAATACGTCTTTAAAAAACATGGATGGGTTAGTCCATGGAGCTGGGTCCACACATTCTATTTGTCCCTAGAGCGGAGTCCATACACTATTAATCTGTGGAGCTGAGTCCATGTAGTAGGAAGTATGAAGCAAAAAAGATAGAAAATCCCCAAAGAGAATGTAGAAAATTGTATGAAAAGCCAACGAAAGAGTATGGTAAAATGTATGAAAAATAGTTGATGCAACACAATAGGATTTCCTCAAGAAATACAGTGACGAGGTCATGATGCAACGAGGCGATGGATCCTAACGAGGTGCTAACGTGAGATACTATGGGGATAGTATCTGGGTCTATTAGGGGACTATGAGATACATACATGCATGCATGCATATATATGTATGTATATACGTATAGTTATAAATCTATAGATGGTAGATGGAAACGGTTCGTATGCGGATAAGGAGTCGAGACGACTAATAAAATATAAACAGGCATGCATGTCTAATTTTACCAATCACTAAAACGTTGTTCTGACCCTCTCCTTATTACAACCCACATGATAGTTAGAACGCCAAGTATTGGTGCATGACGTGTTCGGTGTTCGGTGCTGACAAGGACCCTTGTTTTTGGGAAGTGTCAAATCTTGGTCGGTGCTTATGTGACCTATTATATTTTAATTATTCTATTGAAAGCTATTTCATTAGAACTCTGATATGATTCTTTCGTTTTGTTTACATGATACCAAACCGACGATCCGTGCTATAATGGATTTGGATTATGGATTTAGCGAAAAATCAGGCCCACTGGAGTGCAATTTGTCATTTTGGTATCAGAACTTAAGTTAGTCGATCTTGAAAATTAAGAAATATTGAGTGAACATATTCGTATTTTTCCTACAAATATAGTAAATTTTAAACCTTAATAATTCTAACTGCATAATAATTGCATGTAGAAATCCTTGAAGCTGGATTGTACATTACTCCCTAGCCGGAGCTTGATTGCCCGATGATTGTAGATCCCAATATGACTGCTGATTTATAATGTTCATTAAGCCCAGATATAGGGAAAAACAAGAATCCATTTGTTATAAATAGTGGAAGATAGGGAAGTTCCCGAGGAAGGTGTTAAATGGTCGCTCCTTATTGATAATTAGGTTTTCACTACTGGGAAAAAATAAGTCAGTAAATCGAAGGAAAGATGTCCTTAAAAGAATAGGTAGAAATCTACTTTGAGGACAACCCAATAGAAAATAACTTTAAAAGTTTGATAAAATGTGTGTAATGTATTTGAAATGATTTTCAAAGGAATTATTAGAAGGTAGAAAACCTTATTTTGAGAAATAAGTAAACACTAAATTTCCATAATTTTTTTATTATTACTCTGTTGTATTTAATAAAAAGTTTTAGTAGAAAATGTAAAATTTGTTGGATTGAAAATAATCGAAGATGGGTTATAATAAAGTGAATTCCTTTGAAAAATTATAGAGCATATATGGCTCATAAGTTTTTTTATAAAGAAAGAAAAGGGTAGAGATAAAGCTTTAATAAAAATCGAAAAATTACAATAAAAGAAATTTTTTGTAGAAAGCTATTTCTTTTGAAAGAAAATAGTAGAGAAAAATAGCTTGTGGGTTTTCTATAATGAATTTTTTTAAGTTATAAGGTAAAACTTTATGGGTGGACAATAGGAAGTTGTATAAGTTTGGAATACGGGTAAATAATATAGAAAAGAAGATTTGGAATCCTAAAACAAAGCACTAGGGGAATGCATTACAATGGTTCGAGTAAGAATATAGTTAATTAAGAGAAAACAATTGGAATAAATGTAGTTTAGGAAGAGGAGTTGAATAGTAGAAAAGTAATGAAATATAAATAGAAACGAGATTTGATTCACTGGAACTAGGTTAGGATTTGACATATTTTAATTCATTAAACTGAAAAAAGATTATAAAATAAGTTTCTATTAATCAATTAAGTTACAAATAAAAGTGTATTATTATAAATAGCAAGGAATATAAATGTATAGAAGGAGATGTACAAAATAAGGGAAATTTCATACTCTGTCTATTTCAATAAAACAATAAAGTATAATTCCTTGTAATTTCACACAAAACACGATTCTCTTTCAAATGATTCATAGAGAGTTTATCGTTAACAATTCCTTTTGAATGAAGAAAGTAGTTGCAATGCATTAAAGTATATGATCCTTAAGTATAAAAAAAGGTGTAGTAATTAGAAATTACGTAGGAGGTCATGAAAAGTGCTAGTAATCTAACTAAAAGCAGCACAAGAAATTAAAGGCAAAAGAAAAAAATGGACATTTTCTATTGTTGCGTGCATTTATTATAAGTACTTTAAAATTACTCCTTTCATGACATTAGAGACTCTGCTAAATATTGGAAGTGGTGATAGAAAGAAATGATAGAATAATAGTTGTTCTTATCTACTCCAGTTTTATTGCTTAAAAGTTTATAAAAGATGTTTTGGAAAAACATCCAAGTACATTTCTAGAAAAGAATGGTTTGGCGTAACAAATAAATTTTGAAAGAATGACCTAACAAACGGTTTAAGTTAAAAATCCCAGATTTTTATAGAATAAAAGTTGGATGGGTCTTTAAAAGAAAATGTTGATTAGAAGAATAAATTAACAAACGGTCTAACATTTTCTTTTAAAATTAATGAATAAATTAAATTCAAAAATTTTAGGTTACTATTTTAAAATATTTAGGCACTTAGAACTTATGAATTTAATAAGATTTCTATGTAGCTATTTTAAAGACAATAGTTTTAGGATTAAGTGTTTTAAAACTTTTGAAGTTTCTAATTTTTGAAAAAAAATGTAATGACCAAACCTAGATTTTAAATATGAAGTAGGAGAAAGAAGTGCCTAGGGAAGATGAGGTAGAGCATAAGGCTATGAAGAAGATAACAATGATTACTCATGGAATATTAATAAGGAACCCCACAGAGTGTAAATGATTATGGTAAGAACCTAAGAATACTTTGTCAGACATAAGTTCAAGATTTGAGAATACCATCAAGGAATTTAGATTAAAAGAAGATGGTAATAGAGGATTAAATGGTGGAAAACACTCATAGAGGATATTGGCAAACTCAAAGTTAAGATATGAGGATTTTGGAAGGATGACATGTTGGAAATGTCCATTCAAGTTGAGCATGAAGGGAGCGGGCCATAACATCGTTAATGTTAAATGATGTTGTGGGGTAACTTCCAGTAGTTGTTCTAGTTAGGTTGGGGTGTAAGCATTAGTTTCTTTATTATGGGTAAAGGCACGCACAAAATTATAGGACATGTTTCTTTTTATTTGTTTTCTATGTGGACCACTATGTGATTAGAAAATAATAAAGATAAGGATATTTCAGAAAAGGCAATCTACAAATGTAAAAGAAAAGAAAACGGTGGAGACTGGAAGTTAAGCCATAAATTACAAAATTTATTTAAAATGCCACCAAAATGGAATAGGGAATAAGATTGATAAATTTCAGCAAGCGAAGGACTGAGGATGAATATTAAATAGCCATGGGTCAGTGTCCTCTTACTTCAAAGGCTGGAATTTATAATTGAACTTGGTTGCTGGTTGGATCATAAATAAAAGAAAAGATTTTGGAACTTAAATTTACCGCGTAAATTAAGAGAAGTCCACTATGGACATTTGATTGTTGACCAAACCCTGATTTCTTGAGATGCGATTTTTTTTTGAAAAACCTATATATATGCACACTTATGAAAAAATATCTCTGCAAAATTGTTTTGAAAGTTTTTCAAATTTAATATTTTGATGAATATTTTAGGAAGTAATATAAAAATATTTTTGAATTAAAAAAAGAAATTTTCAAATTTTTGAAATGCCACATACCTGACATTGGGGAATAGTTGACAGGTTGCTTAAAATGGATCTTACTGTGCTGTAAAAATGTCAGTAAAATAAAATACGATTAGAAATAAGGGAGAAGTTGTAATAGCTAGGGAATCACTTTCTCATATTTTGTTAGTGATAAAAGTTGTTTTCTGAAATTAAATCCATTTTTAAAAACTTAAAAAGAAATTGACTTATGCAGACTGTACTTGGTAAAGTTGAAAAAGGAATGGGCGCAAAGGGAAAGATTCCAAGATATAGGGGAAAGGGGTATACAAGAAAAGGATGGAAATATGGAATTTTCCATAAAGACACTTTCCTAGCATGAGAAAATAGGTTAAGAAAACTGGATTTTTCTGAATTTGGATATTTGCAATGGTGTGGTAGAATTTTGGATGATATGGATTAGATGCAAAATTGATTGAATTGTACTTCTGTTTATAGAAGTATGGAAATATTTGGATGTAAAAATATGTTTTTGGTTTTCATAATGTAACGACCCGAAATTTCTGTAGCCAAAAATTTCAGATAGTTATGAAAAAGAAGAAAGAGATAGAAGAAGAAGAACAGAAACACCAAACATCTCACATTCGCAGCGGATAAAATATAATAATAAATATTAACAGTTTACAAAAGAATACTATATCTATCGATTACATTTAATATACATCAGAGTTCACATATATATACAGTCACTGAATACATACAATTATCATGTCTCAGATTAACAATAATATAAACACATCGAAAATACTCTATACGCTCTTGCCATCCAGCACGTCTCCTGAGCTCCAGAACGTCCTAACCTGGAAATCTGTAATACTCGATCTGACCCGAGCATTACACCAAAGTAACACCCGGGTCAGGCTGGAAACCAGCGTGAGTAAACCCAACTAACATGGAATACCAAAGCAACAACTTAAATAAAATCCGGGTAACATATATCAATTTAACCAATTCACAATTTACTATAGACAACACTTACTTCACATATAAATTTCTAAGTACCAAACTTAGATAATCCAGTTCACTTAAAACATTTCATTCCTGTTTATTGATTCCACAAATCAATTTATAAAAATTAGAAGTGGTTTCGGGTATTTCCTAATACCCGATCCCGGCCTCTTCGAGACTCATACCATCCTATCCCAAGTTATCCAAATGATAAACACAACATTTCATATCAGAGATATCAACCATTCAAAGCGTCCAATACCAATCAATCATTCATAAGCAAATATTATCGCTTCCAAATTAATTCAATTGATTCTAATTGAATTTCTTACCTCCAATCACTTAGATTCTTTACCTTGTCAATTACTTAATTCAAATCAAATAATTCAGTCATCCCTTCAATATTCATCTTAATTAATCAACCCGAATTAATTATCCTTCAATTCCATTCAAGCATCTATCTTTAATTAACTTCCCAATATTAATTATACTTAACCAAAATCAAAAAGTAATCTCAATCTCTTCATGAATTAATTAACTATATTCATTGCATTAATTCTTAAGTACTTATATTAATTAATTCTTCATACATCACTTGTTATGGATTAATCAATTCAAATTTATCAATCTTTAATTACAACATAAATTATATAAGCTTATGATTTCCAATTATATTTCGATTTATCCTTAGCTAAATTAGTTATATCAAATATTTAATCATTAATTGAACCGCAAACATTAATTTTTCTTGATTTATCTCAACCTGTGATTATCTGCCCTTTCATTTACTCCATTAAATGAATTAATTCTTCTTAATTTAATTATCTTAATTTATCTCTCGTTTTATCACACCAGTAATTTTATTTTATTAATTACATTAAGTAATTACTTATTAAACCATTAAATGATCATTCCAAATTAATATAAACTTAATTTAATTAATCCAAATTATTAATTAATTTAAGTAATTAATTTTTCATTTAAATTGTCCTACCTATTTAATGAATCATCGATCATTAAACCCTATTTGATTTTAAATAGAACCATTTTCTTATTTATGATTTAAGTTCAAAACCATTTAAAATCCAAATACCTCGAGTCAAACCACAATTAACTCGAGAAACAACCAAATCTAAAATCACTACAGCATCACTACACATCCAAACAATTCAATCATTCATCCAATTATTTAAATTTAACAATTTAAATTTAAATAAAAATCAACCAGAGTGAGATTTACTCACCTTTGATTTTTGTTTGGCAATCCAATTCCATCCCAACCATCTCTACCCGATTTGAACCTTATATAAACATTGTATGGTTTTATTAATATTTGTAATAACCAAACAATCCATTAATTTAATTTAACAAATTTTTTCCTTAAATAATTCCTTAGCAGCTAAATAATTTAAATAAGTTAATTTAAAACAGGCTGCTAAAAAGTATTTGCTATAGTTATCTATATACACATATACTTAAAAATAAATCACAGGTCAAAAACTGATTTTTCCATTACTTGCTTCACAACCCAAACTGAGTACACGCCATAATAATCAATAACTCAGAAACCTAATACCATAGATAAATAAGGGTTTTAAACTCACCATGCCGTCGCCGTCGAAGCCCTCCTAGTCACGAACGAAACTCTCGTGACTCATCCCTGATCTGCAAATCGAGAGCATCGCCACTATAGCCGCCGCCAAGGCTGCTATCAGCCGCAACGCAATCCTTAGACCGTGAACCCTCAAAATCGCCGCCCCTCTTCTCGCGTTCGATCGCGACCTAGCTCGCGAATCTCCCAATCGAACGCGACGAGATTTGATGCTTCGGCTATAGATTTCGATTGTGATGAGGCCGGCTTCGGCCATTCTCTTTGTTTTTTCAATCGAGAACTGGAATTCGCGAGTTAAGGTAAGGACTCGAGTGTGAAGTTACAAAGAGGAAGGAAAAAACTTGAATTGGGAATTTTCATTTGAAGATGGACTCGAAAACGATGATGTGCAGAAGAAGAAGTTCGACCCTCCTTTCTTAATTTTTTTTCTCGTTCCTTTGATTTCGGTTTCGTACTTGAGGGAGATGAAGATAAAATATAGGTTTGGGAAACTTTGTGAGTACGATTGTAAGTGAAAATATCTTTGACTGTTTGACCTTAAATTTATTATATTATAAAACCTTCGGAACGTCTCGATAATTGCCATTTAAAACTTTAAACTCCTCTTAAGGAATGCCGCTAGGCGTATATAAAGTTTTACCCGCATTCCGAACACAATGGAATATGTTTCGAAGGCTAATTTGACCGTATACGCAAGTTACGGAAGTAAACGATCAATTTTAAATTAAATCGATTAAAATAAATCTAAGCGTTTTGAGCTGCCAGGGTCAAACGTCAATTTCGATTGTTACGAAAATTGAAATCTGATAATAACTAGCTATTACGGATCCAATGGAACTAATTTCGTCGAATTCCGAGATTGTGCCTCAGAAGGCTATTTTTAAATTTAATTTAAACGATATATTATTAAAATTGAACAAAACACTTCCAAACTCAATTTCAACACTTTCACTACCTTCAGTGCTATCAATATAAATTTTATGAGCCTTCAAATTATTATTAACAGGCTTAAAACTCCAAATTCAGCGTTTTACCCAATTTCAAATTATATGATTCAATATTTAAACTATATAATTCAATAATTTAATTAGCAAGTAAATATTGATATTTTGAAATTCAAGTTAAAATTAACTTTTAAATATTTTAAAATCAATTAACTGTTCAAATTTAAATTGTTAGAAATTCCGGATCATCACATTCCTCCCCCCTTAAAAGAATTTCGTCCCCGAAATTACTAGTTAGGAAGAATGGTCCAATACCCGCTTACCTTCTCCCAAAACTCACAATTCAACATCCTACCGACTATCTTTTTATTAAAGACCCACTATCACCTTAACCAACTTCCCAAAACCTTCTATAGTTTCCAACAACATTATTTGCTTCACTTATTCAAATTTTAAAATTCAAATTCAAATTTAAATTATCACAACTTCCCCGAAAATTTTCTAACTCTCTAAATTTTCGAATTTTTTTGCCAACGTCTCCTTTGCGCGGCTAGCTCGGTACAACTACAAAAGGCCTGTACGGGCTCCCAAATACCAAAAAGAAAACAGAAAGCCAAGTGGCTAGATCAAAAAGCCAATCCAATTCATACAGAAATTAAAATACATACCTTTTTGTCGGGCAATTCACATTTATCTTTTGGCATCAAATCAAATTTTCTTTTTCCCTTTTAATACCTGCATATCTTACTTGACAATAACATACAATCGTAGCCTTTTTCAAATCTTTACATACCTTTCCTTATAGAAGTTCCATATCCATTTCTATTTAAATTAGTTTTCCCATTTTCGTACGAATTCAATTTATTTTAAATTTTGCATATCGAAAGTTATCTTTCAAGTATAACTGATTCATATTAGTTTTATTTACTAATTTACTTTAATTTCCAATTTGAAATCGTTTTGTCGTTAACCAATTTTTTTTCTCAAAAATTTCCAAAAATTTTCTAACTCCCAAAATTTTCGAAATTTTTTGGCGGAGTCTCCTTTGTGTGGAGGAGCTTTTGCAATTTGACAAGAGATATAAATATGTATACATCGACCCACCCGGTCGGAAAAAGAAAAAACAGTTCATATTTCCTATTTTAATTGCGTATGCGTACCTTATTTAGCATTTTAAGCAAGCATCTTATTTAGTTTAGCAAATAGCACAACCAAATCCCGCCAAACGGCTTCCCGGTACCTGTACTTACTCAATTTAAACATATAGGCACGATATATATGAAGTTTATAACATTTCTCTTACTTAAACAACTATAACACTTCAATTCTAAAAGAAATGCATTCAAAATAACTTCCACAAGCAATTTATATGTTTTCAAACCTAATTCAATTGCTTTCACCCAATTTATACACCATTTCATTCAATTTCAATGGTTTGCAACTCAATTTCTTACATTCCATTGATTTTTAATCCAAACAAGCTTATATTCTCTTCAAATGATTCAAAATCAATTTCATTTAATCTCTATCAGCTCATAGACTTTTAATTACCATTGTTTACGCCAAACGACAATTCATCTTATGCAATTTCGACGATATTTTCTTAATAGAGTATCCATTTTAGTTTATAATTACTTTAAATTAATTTTCAACTCATTTTATATTTAATTCCATTTCATTTCTAATTCATTCACCCACCATTCATTAGCTTGTCACATTTCATTCTTGTATACTTCTTGTCATTCCCAAATTAATTCAATCCAAGCTTTTATTTAATGGGTTTTCACTCTTATTCGAAGCCAAACTTCCATAAATTTTAAACTTAGGTGAATTTACTTTAATTTATTCCAACATCAAACTCAAGTTTACTTCTATTGATTATCATTTAATCAACTTACATTAAATTCAGTTAGCCCAACAATTTTAAATTTTAATTTTAATTCACCTTCTCAATTTATCAAAATAATATCCAAGCACATACTTAACTTATTTATACTTCAAATTAATATACCACCAAATTTTAAGTTCAGTCTGATAATCCAATTCCAATCACCACTTTGATTTAATTTTTATTTAATCAAACTTCGTCCATTTATTATTTAATTCAATTAACCCATTGTAAAATTTTTTCATTTACTTACTTAATTCATTTTCGAATTCATTTTATTAATACAAGGCCATTCTCAATTTATTTCTATTCACTTGGGTTTTATTTTTGAAACTCAAACTATTTCTATTATAATCACTTCTATTATATCCAATTTACTTGCAAATTTCATCAAATATTATTCAAATCACCTTTGAAATTTTATTTGTAATTCAAACCATCACATTTTTCAATCCAACTCTATTTTATTTTTATTTTACAAGATCTCCTCTTATTTAATTCATTATCAAATCTAACTCGAATTCTATTTACAATTCTAATTCATTTCCAAACTCCATTATTAAATCACAATCCATTTTATTTAACCAGGTTAAATTTCATTAACATACTCTATCAAATAATTTATTTAGCCAATCAGCTTACCTCCAACTTTTATATCAATATTCGATTTTATTACAAAAATCACTTCATTAAAATTCTAGTCTGGATTTCCTTTTTATTTCCCTAAAATTCCAACACTTTTATTTAAAATTTTAGAAATGCTTTTAAATTCAAATCATACTAATAAAATAGCTCTTTATAAAAATACTTTTTATAACTCGATGTCTCATCCCGTCCATCCTTGTTTTCATAGAAATTCAGTTATCGTTGATCAAGCATAGGACTGAAAATCTATAAGTACTTGGCAAACCCGTTTTCAACATCCAGTGAAGATACATTTGAAAAATAATTTTATTGAAAATATAGAAAACAGTTTTGGAAATAGAGGAAGTATCTTTGTTGAGAATGCTCTGGAAATCATCACCCCCATCCATGGTCATAGTTACGTTCCAGGGTTACGTTGCCATCGCAGCAAAAGTCCATGTAACTACAGGCTCTCCGCGGCCTCTCGATTACGCCATGAATCCCACACAACAGATCACAGTTGCATCCAGGGTTACGTTGCCGTCACAGCAAAAGTCCATGTAACTGCAGGCTCTCAGCGGCCTCTGATTTTTGCTGTCGAAATGAAACCTCTCCACTCCTACATAGGTCGCAGTCTGCCGATATAAAATCAAACGTAGACTGTTGGCTCTCAGCAGCACACACGACTTTCTCTATGTTATACCATAGGTCGCAGTCTACCGATATAAAATCAAATGCAGGCCGTTGGCTCTCAGCGACACACACGACTTCCGCTATGGTATACATTACTCATAATCCCCAGGAACTAGTTTTGTCCAGATTCCTCACAGGATCAACTTTAGAACCCCCCTTGGGCTCAAGGCAGCACCACCCGGTGGCACTCCTAAGAAGTTCATTTCAAGGGAGCACCTTTTCCCCCAGAGCCATCATCAAAACACTTTAATACTATATACATATAGTATCTTCCAAATCATACACCTAGTATGATCTCATACAAAACTTCTTTACACAAAATTGATTATTCCAAAATCGATAGTTCTCAAACTAGGCTTTCCAAATTTCAATATTGATTTTACCCAAAAATCAAAAGCCTTTCCAAATCCAAAGGTTCCCAAAACCCTTTTCCAAATTCCTCATAGGATCCTTTATATATATATACAAATATATATAACTTTAAAACTTGTATAAAACTCCTTTTATACTTCAAAACACCTTCAAAAATCCTTTTCTTCTGGAAATAAATTCAACCAGGGAAGATTTATCTTATATAACAAAGATGTATAACTTTGTTTATTCAAAATCAAATATTCAAATTTAATTATTTTCTTTCAATATCAATTTCATCCAAATCCGTACGATGTACACTTATCATCCGTACGCTATACCAATCTGATCGCTCACTCGATCACACAATTTCATTTCCGAACTAGTATCGTCCACCCGACTTCCTAGTGCGGACACAGATCTGGTTTCTTAATTAGAAACCGTCTTTCTCCTTGCATAGTCATAATTATGATAGAGAATATCCAAAACCAATCAACAATCCATATCCAGGTTCGCCGTCGAAAATTGAGTGAAAAATCCCAACTCGGATCGATATAACTATCTCGAAATTCTATGCTCGAATCGGGATCAAATCACTATGCGAATAGAATAATATACGTATATCCTACGTATTTAACGTCATTGATTATCAGCCAAATCAATTCCCTTTCTATTCACATTTCCTTTAATTCCCTTTCACTTATTTACAATTGCCTTAATTCTCATTGAATTATCACTTCAATTCCTTCTCAGTTGGGTATTTAAACCAATAACAGTTTGAACTCTGACCAGTTTATATTTAGAAAATAGCTTGAAAATTATAAAAATAAATAAGTAGTTGAAAAATAATTATTAGTTCACAAAATAGCTATAAAATAGGTAACTAACTGTAAAATAGTCGAGAAATAGTTGAATAGTTTCAAAATATTTAGATAATTGCAAATTAGTTGTAAAATAGAAATTAGTTTGTGAAATAGTTGAAAAATAGTAATTAGTTTATAAAACAGTTGAAAAATAGTTAAATAGCTTCAAAAATAATTGTAAAACAAGTATAAAATAATTTGGCTTTAAGAAAGAAAGGTTGTATATATTTAATAGCTTAGAAAAATAAGTTTATATGAAAACAATTTATTTAAAATAGTCTAGAGTCAAACCATTCACTTCCCCAACAATTCAACTTAAATTTCCACTTTCATTTAATTGACTCAATGCTAACTGGAATAACTTCAATTTCTATTGAGATTTATTTAAACCCAACTCAACTTCAATTCCAATTAATTCAAACTCAATTCAATTGGTACAAATGGAATTTAAGTTTCAGCTTTAACCCATCTAGAATTATATAAATTCGAGTTGAATTCTCAAGGGTTGGTTTAACTCTTTAAACCAAATTAACTTTTATTTAAAGTTTTTAAACAATTTAAATTTCTGAGTCCAATTCTTCATTTCAAATTATCTTTACTTATATATTTCAAGATTCAAATAAGAGCTCAATACAATTTTATTTGTTTTCAAAATTTAATTTATTATTCAATTTTATCTTCCATTTTGAAGCCAGTTCTTAAACAAGTTTATTTTACAATTCAATTATTCAAAATTATTTTATTTATACAATACCATTCTCAATTTAAAGATTTTTATTAACAATAGGATGATATCATCCACTTTATTTTAAAACGTCCATCATTTTCAATTTTTAAATCTGAAACCCGTTTTTGAGATCACACAAATTCCCAATTCAAATCAACCATTTAATTTTCCAAGTTAAATTTCAATTTACTTAATCCAATCAACCTTACTCAATTTGAATTTCCGCTTCATACTTCAAAATTCTTTCCCTCTTATAAGTTCAAAACTTATATCACTTTGGGTTTTTACATCACACCTGAGGAAAAAAAAATTAAAACTCAACCACTTAGAGTTTATTTCAAATTATCTTTGATATCATGTATATCCATACATATATACATATTTATTTCTTGGCCCTCCCAGCCATGTTTTAAAATTTTAAACCACCCTTGGTTTTAAATTCAAATCAAATTTCAAACAACCCATTGTTTTCAACAAGTCGCAGTTATCCAAATAATACTTATTTATTATTTTTCATTACTTTGAAACAAAATTTCCGAATTCTGGGACCAGATTTAGAATTCCATTTTCAATCCATTAAATTTTAATTTGGTTGTATTTCTATTTCTACTTAATTTAATTCCAATTCAAGACTTCAGTTTGGTTGTATTATATTGCTTCTTAATTTTAATTCCAATAATTAACAACCAATCACTTTGATATTTATTAGAAGGAAATATTGCTTTATATATCAATATATATATTTTATATAAAATCATTTAAAATCCTTATATACGAAAATAACAAGTACGCGCTCATATATATATATATATATATATATATATATATATATATATATATATATATATATTCTTAACTCATTCTAGAGTACTACAGACTCTATTAAATGAGTAATCTCCATCAGAGCCAAGGTTCTCGCTTAACCTCTCAGCTCTGAAACCAAATGTAACGACCCGAAATTTCCGTAGCCTAAAATTTCAGATAGTTATGAAAAAGAAGAAAGAGATAGAAGAAGAAGAACAGAAACACCAAACATCTCACATTCGCAGCGGATAAAATATAATAATAAATATTAACAGTTTACAAAAGAATACTATATCTATCGATTACATTTAATATACATCAGAGTTCACATATATATATATATATACAGTCACTGAATACATACAATTATCATGTCTCAGATTAACAATAATATAAACACAGTGAAAATACTCTATACGCTCTTGCCATCTAGCTCGTCTCCTGAGCTCCAGAACGTCCTAACCTAGAAATATGTAATACTCGGTCTGACCCGAGCATTACACCAAAGTAACACCCGGGTCAGGCTGGAAACCAGCGTGAGTAAACCCAACTAAAAAAAAATGTTTGTATGAAAATAAAAAGAAAGAGATGTATAAAACAAGGAAAACTTTTCGTGTTTTGTACAGTCTGTTTCAAGAGATATTAAAAAGTCAATTCCTTGTAATTACAAATACCACACAAACATCACCTACTTTGATAAGATATGAAAATTTACTTTGTTAACATATATTGAATAAAAGCTTAGCATATTAAGATGTTGTAAATCCCAAGAGTTGAACATGAAGATAAGAACGAAATAAAAATATCAATAAAATAGGAAGTAATGTGTGAAGTTATTGGCAAGAATAAAAAGGAATAGAAAATCAAATGTATTGGCAAGAATAAAAAGGAATAGAGAATGAAATGGAATAGAAATCAAAGTTGAAACTAAAGAACATGGTTGCAACAATATTGATAACTAAAAATAAGAAGCGATAAATGAATTTGATGAAGAAAAAGTTAAATGCATAATAAAATGAAGACCTAAGGTCAGATATAAAAGATGTAAAGGCAATGAAGAAAGAGTAAGCAGAATGAATATACTTGAATATTAAATATGTATTTATATATAGATCGGATATTCATTTATGGTGGGTATGGATTTTTATAGTTTAGTATATATAAATTGCAAAAAGTAAACGACATAAGGTCATTAGAGTTGGTTACAATGTTAAAACGTATCCACCAACAGGACCAGTAGAGAGTATATGCTTGCGTTTATAGTAAGGTATCCCTTGGCTCACAATAGTGCTTGAAACATAAGCTCCGTAAACATAGGCAATTGGGCGGTCCGTTAGGCGGATGTCGAGGCTGGACAAGCACTATAGAGTAGTTTGCTTCAAATTTGTTTAAAGAGGGGTATCTCCTTGATTGCACTAAGTAATCTAAATGGACGGTGGTTGGGATCGGACACTATGCAATGCGTCTGCTACCATAATTTTTTAAGGGGTGGGGTTGCAAAGGTCACGAGTCTGTCATCGATCCCTTGCAGTCAATGAGAAGGACATGATTACACCTACCTAGATGATGCCGTCTACTAGAGTCGATTCAGTTAAGTCATGCACCATCACAGTTGTTTGCTTGTTTGTTTGATTAGTTATGGCTAGTTAACCCATAAAGACAATCCTTCAAAACATGGACAGGGTGGCTAGTGGAGCCGAGTCCATGTTGTAGGAAGCAGAAAAAGTAGAGATCCCTAAAGAGAATACGACCTAATGGAGAAAAGGTCATTGGTGTGCACTATAGGATTTCCTTGAGCTATATATTGATCATGAGATAGCAAGGCGATGGATCCTAACGAGGTGCCAAATGAGGGATACTAGTGGGGATAATATCTAGTTCCATAATGGGACCATGGGATATATATATATATCTATGTATGTATGTATGTATGTACGCATGCATGTGTGTATAGAAAACCTGCGGGATGTATATGGGAAGGTTTCGTACACAGAGATGGAGTTGGAATGACAAATAATACAATCAGACATGACATGAAATAGTGAACAATCGACATAACCTAATATTATGTATAAGATGTATAATGTACAAGTCACCAGAACGTTGCTTTGACCCCCTCCTCATTACAACCCACATGATAGTTAGAAGGAAAGGTACTGGTGCTTGGCTTGTTCGGTGCTGACAAGAAAACTTAACCTTTGCAGTGTCGAATCTTGGTCAGTAATTATGTAATCTATTATACTTTATTATTCCACTGCAAGTTATTTCGTTATAGTTTTGAAATGCATTCTTTGTTTTATTTGCAGGACACCAAACCAATAGTCCATACTTCCGTGGACTCGGGTTTTCGATTTAGCGAAAATTCAGGCCCACTGGGGTATGGGTTATTACATTTTTTTATCAAAGCTTAGGTTAGTAGATTCCAAAAACTTCAGAAAACATTGAGTGAACGTATTTGTATTTTGTCTATAAATATAAATATAATATATGTTAAACCCTCCTACCATAGAATAGTTACATTTGGAAAATCATTGAAGTTGGATGGTACATTACTTCATAGTCGGACCTTGATAGCTTAATGATTGTAGATCCACATATAATTGCTGATTGATGATGTACAACACGTCCAGATAAGGGGAAAATAAGAATCCATATGTTATAGAAATCGACTTTTTATCGAACCCTATAGAAAATACTTTTAAAAGATAAGAAAATTATATGTTTGAAAAAGTAAGCAAATATTGGACTTTAAAATATACAAATATTTAATTAAACTGAAAAGTTTTCATAAATATGTTTCATAAAAAACAATGGTTGAAATTTTTTAGAGCACATAGCTCGCTGGTTTCTTTATAAAGAAGAAAAAGTGTAAGTATGAAGTTCTAATAGAAATAAAAATTTGTAGAAAATCTAAAAATTTCAATGAAGTGAGTTTTGTAGAAAGCTATTTCTTCCGTAATGAAAATTTTAAGTTGTAAAGTAAAATTTTATGGGTGGGCAATGAGAGGTTGTACAAGTTTAGAATATGGGTAAATAATACAAAAAGAAGATTTGAAACCCTAAACAAGGCTGTAGGAGAAAGCATTACTGTGGTTCAGGTAAAAAGACTGTAAATTAAGACGAACCATTGGAATTAGTGCAGTTTAAGCCGAGCAGCTTAATAATAGAAAAATTATGAAGAACAAATAAAAACGAGGTTTGATTTATTGTAATTAGGTTAGGATTTGACATATTTTAATTCATTGGAATGTAAAAGATAACAAAATAAGTTTCTATGAATTAATCAAGTTACAAATAAACGTGTTTTCTTTGAAGTAACAAGGAATGTAAATGCAAAGAAAGAGATATACAAAATATGTAAAATCTCGTATTTTTTTACTGTCTATTTCAATATAAAAAATTAAAATATAATTCTTTGTAATTACACATCAAACATGAATTCTCTTTTAAGTGATTCATAGAACATTATAGCGTTAAAAATTCCTCTCGAAGGGGAAAAGTAGTTTCAATGCATTAAAAAATAGGATCCTTAAGTATAATAAAAATATAGTAATTGGAAATTTGATAGGAAGTCATGAAAATAAATTTTACTAGTAATCTAATTAGAAACAACATAAGAAATTAAAGGCAGAGTAAAGGAGAATTGGCATTTTCCATTGTTGTGTGCGTTTCAAGTATAGTTTAAAAGTCCTCATTTCGTGACATTAGAGACTCCCCTAATGATTGGAAGCGGAGAAAGAAAGAAATGATCGAATAAGAGTTATTCTTATCTACTCAAGTTTTATTGTTTAAAAGTTTATAAAAGATGTTCTGGAAAAATTGCAAAGTAAAACCCTAATTCGCTGAGCCGCCGATCTCCATTTTCCTCCACCCATAACCTGCCGCTCTAGCCTCTGATCCACAGTGCTGCTGATGCTTTCGCCACTGACCGCGGCTCCAACACCCAGCCGCCCCCCAGATACGCCGTCTTCATCCATGGATCCTCCACCTGGATTCCAGCAGCTTCCACGCACGAGCGAATCCCCTACTGACAAAGATGGCTTCACCACGGTAGTAAGAAGAAAATGGAAACGAGATCCAAATCACTCGTCTCAGCCAAAAACTGGCGTTAAGGAAAGTCATAATTCACCCCACAAAGTTGCAAATCAACCTCGTCAACCCACAGTCACAAATACGAGTAAAAGTTTTCTGAATTCAGCAAATAAAAATGACGTCCACTCCTCACATAACGTATACAAATCTGGCCAAAATAAGTGGAACTTTACTACCACATCCAGTCGAGCGTGGAACGAAGTGGTTAAAGGCAATAACATTCCTGTTTCCATCCCATTAAAATTTTATCAGCCTCGTGAATTGAACGCCATTCAATGTGCCAAAATGTCTGAAGAAGTTGTGATAAAAGCAAAAAAGTAATGGGATAATGCAATAGTTGTATACGTTGTTGGCCCTAAACCATACTACCCATACTTGTAGGATTACATTCTTAGAGTCTGGAAACCAGATGATGATTTCTCAATCTATTCGAAAGAAAACGGTTTCTATGTGATAAAATTCAACAATAAAAAAGACTGTGACAAAATTCTAGAAGGAGGACCATATTTCTATAATAAAAAACTGATGATGATGTAAAGATGGTCTTTGGGAATGCAAATTAATAAGGAACTTCTACACACAATCCCAATTTGGATACGACTCCCTAACCTTCCCCTTGACTATTGGACAGAATAAGGAATTAGCCGTATTGCCTTGGTTCTCGGCACTCCAATTAGATTGGACAAAGTTACTGAAGGTATTATCAAAATTGCTTATGCGAGAGTGCTAATTGAGGTAAATAACTCGTTTAAATTTCCGACTAAAATCCCCATAGTTACCGAAGATGATAAAATGATCTGGCAAGAGGTGAACTATGAATGGAAACCATCGCTGTGTTCAAACTGTGCAAGTTTTGGCCATGCTGAGATGAACTGCCAATTCAATAAAGTGTGGCAACCTAAACCGAGCAAAGTAACTCTTAATGAGGATAATTCTGAGATGATGATTGATAACAATGGGAACATTAAAGAAAATGAGTCAAACAATACTCATAATATTAAAGAAAATTCGCCTGATTCGACAATGATACAAGAGTTTACACAAATTGAAAATCCAACAGGTAATAATACACAAGTCACAGATAACATGGAACCCTCATAGTTTCTCCCTGATGCATTATAGAAAGTCCAATCAAACTCTGTAGGTTTGAATATTATTACAAATCCAAATGCTACAGATATGAATACAGAATCACTACCAAATCTACATAATACAAATGTTGACATAGAGGTGGAAAACAATGATTCTAATGAGAGGTACAAAACCAAACTGGTAGTGGACAGTAGCCACGAATCCACAAAGCAAAGCAACTCCTCTGCCCGAATCCCCAAATCCAATAACACGCGCAAAACTAGGACAGGTGAAACTCCATTTGAATTTAAAGCTACCTCCAATCCAGATGTTATAGACAACCCTGAGTGGCATTCAATTGTCAGTCAACTAAAAGGTAAGAACAAAATCTCAAAAAAAGCAAAGATACCGGGGATGGCTGCTCCCCTAGAAAACAGTAGCAACCCTGATAGCCACCAATAGATGGTGTTCCTCTTCTGGAACATAAGGGGTATGAATACCCTAGCTAAACAACTGGAAATTAGTAGAATTTTGAGTAGCAACAGATTCTCGTTTATTAGTATTCTTGAAAATAAATTATCAGCAGATAATATTGATAGATTTATGAATAAAGTTCAACCTAAATGGAAGTTCTCACATAACATTTTAGATGGACAGAAAAGTCGTATTCTTACAATTTGGGATTCCAATCAGTGGTCTAATATTATCCTACACACAAATGACCAATTCATTACTGGTATGTTACATAGCTTCAGTGGATTAAGTGTGATGTGTACATCTGTCTACGCACACAATGAGGAATTGAGAAGAAAAGAGTTATGGAATTATATCATTGCTCTATCTATGAATGTTAACCTTCCTTGGATTATAGCAGGAGATTTTAACGCTATTCTTTCAACTATCGACAGAATGAATAATGGCATATGCTCTGATGTGGGTGACCAGGAATTCATGGACTGCATAACCAAATCGAATATATTTGAACCAGAATTTTCAGGAAATTACTATACACGAAGGGGAGGTTTTCACTTTTCTATACATAGTAAAATTGATAGAGTTTTTGTAAATTATCTGTGGTCTGGAAAATTCAAAAACTATGGAATAAACTTTGGTAATCACTCCATTAGCGATCATACCCCTATTATGGTTAAGCTCTCTAATCAAATAATGAAGAAAAGAAGAATACCTTTCAAATACAATAATTCGTCGCATCTCCAAAGAGGATATCAGAGCAGTATTCAACATGCTTTGGAGCAGGAGTTTCCAGGCAATGCACTTTACAACTTTCTCTGTAAATTAAAAGCAGCAAAGGTAAACCTAAAAATTTGGAATTCAAATAGAAACAATATTCATTCTGAACTAGACAAGTTAAAGGAAGAATCCAATGATATTTATAAGCGTTTAGTTCAAGACCCCTTAAATAATTATCTTATCGATGAATATGATATGAAAAATGACCAGATATATGAAATAATGAGGAGTATCGCGATAGAGAATGAGCAAAGAATGAAAATAAACTGGTTGACTAAAGGAGATAAACCCATAGAATTCTTTTTCTCGAAAATCAATAAAACTAATCCAACTAGGGGGAACAATCTCATACTCAACGATAATGGTTCTTGGTCATCAACATCAGAAAATATAGCTCGTTCGGCAATAAAATATTTTTCTGATCTGTTTTCTTTGCCTATAGACTCGGTTCAATTTCTAGACATAATTTGCAAGAAAATATTATCAGAAAATGCAAAATCAAATTTATGTAAACCCTTTCTTATGGAGGAAGTTAAAACAACAATTTTCCAGATCAATGACAATAGTTTCCCTGGTCCAGATGGAATGAACTCCAAATTTTACAAATTGCATTGGGAACAAATCAAATATGATATATGGAATGCAATGAATAATGTTCTACAATCTGGGAAAATTATTAGAGAAATTAATCACAGGTTTATCTGTCTAATCCCAAAAAAACCAAATGCAGTGGATATGAGTGATTTTAGACCAATCTCTTTGTGTAACGTGTCATATAAAATTCTAGCTAACCTCCTATGTAACAGAATGAAGCTATTGATGAATGATCTTATCTCCTATAACCAGAATGCCTTCATACCGGGTAGAGTTATCACCGAAAACTCCCTTTTGTCTTATGAAATGATTAGAGGTTTCAATAGAAAAAATTCTAATAATTTATGTCTGAAAATTGACCTGAACAAGGCGTATGACAAAATTAACAGAGCTTTTATTCATCATATGTTGATCTCTATGAACTTTGCCTCCCCATTCGTGGAACTCATATACGAATATATCTCTACTCCCACATTCTCGGTCTTAATAGAAGGGTCACCATATGGTTTCATCTCTAGTTCTAGAGGATTGCGACAAGGTGACCCCCTATCACCATATCTGTTTTCCATCACTATGGAATTCCTGACAATTAATATGGATATGGAATTTATTAAAGGTAACATCAAACCCATTTACCAAACTGAACCCCTGATTACGCATCTGATGTATGCAGATGACATTCTCATTTTAACCAAAGCAACTTATGAAAATACTAACTGTATCAAGCAGGTGTTTCAAGAGCTGAATAACATCACAGGGTTGGAATTAAACAACAACAAAACCACTTTGTTTCTCAGCAAAGGTGTCACAAACAAAGCCCAAATTGCTCAAATCCTTAATTACAAGATTGGCAATCTGCCAATAATTTATTTGGGCATTCCTTTATCAAATAACAAATTAAGAGAAAGAGACTTTGGTTGGCTGATAGACAAAATAAACAAAAAGTTTAATCATTGGCACAACAAAATTCTTAATATCAGTGGAAGAGCTGAATTAATAAAAACAGTTATTTATCCTACACTACAGTTTTGGCTTCAGTTCACACAGTTTCCACTGACAGTAACACGAAGAATAAACTCCTTATGTGCTAATTTTTTTATGGAAATCTAAAACCCATCAAATGAAATGGGAAGATGTGTGCAGAACCAAAGCTGAGGGAGGGTTTGGTATAAGGAAAATCGAAGACATTTCGAAAGCTGTGGCTACAAATCTTCTGTGGAAACTGATTAATGGTGAGACACTATGGGCTAAATGGACTCGAAACAAATACTGTAAAAATGCAAACTTCTGGACTGCTAACATAGACCCTGCTGCTTCTTACACTTGGAACACCTTACTCAGAGCAAGACAGTGCTGCAAAGGACTTATTAACAAAAATATTGTTAATGGGAACTCTACAAACTTGTGGTTTGATCCTTGGATCAATGGCACCTCACTAATAGAAAAAACTGGATGGAATGCTATGGATGTGGTGAGAGGTTATGACAAGAAAGTTTCTGTTCTGATATCTAACAATAATTGGAAATAATACTTAGAATATGTCCCTATCCAGTTTCATCAAATTATCCGTAACATCAACATTCAGCAACAAATGAGTAAAGACTACTGGAGTTGGACCCCCAGTAACAATGGTCAATTTACCCTAAAATCAGCTTGGAACCAAATCAGAAACAAAAACCCAGAACTTTTCTGGACAAAAATCATATGGGGGAAAGGCTGTGCGCCTAAAATGTCAATTTGTGCTCTATTAGCCATACAAGATAAATTGAAAACAAAAGATCGTGTCAGCAGATGGAACACAGATATTGGCCAACGGTGTAACCTATGTTCTACTGACTTCGAAGATAGAGACCATCTCTTTTTTAATTGCCCATATTCTCGTAATCTATTGGAGACTATCATGCACAAAATCAACATAAAGGTAAATTGAAACTACAATATCAATGACATTCTAGACAGCATAAGTATGAAAAAAAGGAATCAAACTCTATTAACCCAAATTGATAGCATTGCCTTCACTTCCCTGATTTGGAATATATGGTGCGAGAGAAACAATAGGATCTTTAGAGGGGTGGAAATGCCTGCTACCATCAGAAGCACCCTGATAATTCAAGAGATTAGAACGTTACTACATCACTTAACCATGAATCATGAAATAAACGCAGAAACAAATCGTATCTTTGAACAATGGAATGTCACTAAGAGGTCTCCTTTTCCTCATCAGCCTCCCTGACTTCCTACTTACCCCCTTTTGCACCCGTGGTTGCTTTAGAGATTGGCTGTTTTTCATACTTACCGAGTTCTGACCCTCCGAGCTTCCCTGATCTATTATTTTGAAGAACGTGACATTCTCTCTCTTCGGGACGAAATAATTTCTTTTGATATGGATGACCCTATGTGGCTGTTGAAAACATTGCCTCCCCTTCACGTGATGTTTGGACTTTGTTTTTCTAATTTTTGATACACTTGTTATTTGTGAGGATTGTTTCCTTTGTTTGGGACCAAGTTGTTACTACGGATGGTTTTGAGTGCGGTTTCTCGTTTGTTTTACTCCTCCATCTATTAAACAACTTGGTTTTTGTATTTACTATATTGTAATGTTAATATATGGAAGTGATATGTACTCTTTTTCCTTGTAAGGCACCCGTTTAGGTTAGGGGGATTACAAGGTTTTAATGAGGCATATCATGAAAATATATGACTTTCTGTTAATAAAGTACCCGTTTTTCAAAAAAAAATTGCAAAGTGCATTTTTAGAAAAGAATGGTTTGGTGTAACGAATTAGTTTTTGAAAGAAAAAATTAATAAATAGTTTAATTAAAAATCTCAATTTTTAAGAAGTAAAAGTTATAAAGATCTTTAAAAAGAAAAGGTTGATTTAAAAAAAGAGGAATAAACTTTTAATTTAGTTTTGTTAACATTCTCTCTTATGTATATGAATAAGTTAAATTCAAAAAATTGTAAATTAAAGCTTTTTTTAATGGTTGAAACACCAAGTTTTTTTGGAATTTGATAAAAGATTTTAATTTTTAATTTTAAAGACAAAGGTTTTTGGATTGAATGTTTCAATAATTTTGAGGTTTCAAATTTTGAATAAAAAATGCAAAGACCAAAACAAGTTTTTAAATATGGGTAGATAGAAATTAGTGCTTTGGGAAAACGAGTAAACGCTATGGCTATAAAGAAGGTAGCAAGGATTACTCTTAAAGTATTAATTAGGAGTCTCCGTGGAGTGTAAAGAATTATGGTAAGAACCAAGGACCACTTTGTTAGACATGAGTGTAAGATTTGAGAATACCATCAAGGAATTTGGATTAAAAGAAGATGGTAACAAAGGATTATGAGGTGGAAAATACTCAAGTAGGATATTGGCAAACTAAAAAATTAGGATATGAGGATTTCAGAAGAATGGAAAGTTAGTAAGGTCCATTCAAATCAGAAGTGAGAGGGCCACCACATCATTAGTGTTATTTAATGTTATGGGGTAACTTCCTGTAGTTGTTCTTTTTAGGTTGGGTTGTAAGCATTAGTTATCATTATTAAGGGAAAAAGCATATAAGACCTTATGGTCGATGCTTGGGCACATGTGGTGGTGTCGTGTACTCCGATTTCATGCAAAAGGATTTTAATGGCAGCCTCAAAAGCTTGAATTCTTTAAAGAAACAGCTACTAAAATTGAATAGCGGTAGGTTGGACTGAGTCCTATATCCCTGAACCTAAAAACATCGGCTACAAAATAGCCCCAATTTACTAAGTCCGGGATTGGTACAGATCCATATATAGGGACCCATATCAAGCCCATATAAGTACACACACACATACACACACACATATATATATATATGATAAAAATAAAATAAACGTGTATATATGCACATGGGGTACATGTGTATATGCACATGTATGTGAATGTGCATTGGCATGTGCAAGCACTCCTATCTGAATCCTGATGATCAAACTGCATATATGTACATGCATACTTGACACTTGACAACTGAAATCACAAGGCAATGAGTTCAAATCTATAGAATCCAAGATGGAAGTCTATTGAAAGCTTCTGAATTTGGACTGACGAACTATGAGAGTACACTCTAGAATGCTGGAGATTAGTGGGCATGTGCTGAGCAAAGCATTGCAATGAATAGTCAAAGATGCTATGCTTCGCCAAAATAATCCGTAGAAAGGATAACAACCATTCAAAGTATAGATTGGAATCCGATGTGGGAATCCCAGTTTGTTTCGATTCAAAGCACATCATGCTGAAAATAAGATATACTATGAGGATAAATGTTATCCAGCCTTTTGACCAGGCTGCTTTTGGACGAATCTAACTGGTCAAACTGGAAAGTCATCAAGGCAAAGAGCTTAGAGAGATAACTAGAAAATCCACAAGCCAAGCATGACCATGATTATAAGCCTAAAGCACAACAACTAGCCTCCAAGAGGAAACCAACATCCACATGCATCAACGATCAAAATTCAAAAGTCAAGAAGCAAAAAAAAAAAAGGATTGAGGATCAACAAGAGCACTATTTGAGGTTCGGTACCGATCCCCACATCTTCAACAATAACACACGTCACCCCTTCTATCTCTTAACTATAATGATGCATACTATTCCAAGCCTCAATGAATTGTTTGCTAACAATTACCATCGAGCATCTCATGTACACGAAGCCCGAAACTCCATTCCACCATGGAACCAATCATTTAACCCAGAAACATGTTTCTAGCAACGCAATCAAGAGGGAAAATGTGAAGGCATGAGCAATTCACACCTACCAAAGGGCATGAGAAAGATTCATCAAGCAATCTTATGGGTTGGTACCTATCTGGACTACGAATCCGTACCGATCCTTGGAAATGGTTGACGAGGCTATGATCTTCCAAGCTTATCTCTTTTTGGACGTGGGGAACATGACTACAAACATGGTAGATGGATTCTCGACGACCTTCGGCTATAAATAGATTTGGAGGTTGACATTTTGAGAGATCTCGGTCAGTTATTTATGAATTTCCATAGAATTCATGTAATCTCGAGGGTCATTACAGATCCACTAGAAAAATGTCTCAACATTAAAGCTAAGTGGATGTAGGAAATGTTTAACCAAAGCATTATAAAGTTTGTGTTCCATTTCTATACTTATTTCTCTACAATAATTTCTTAGGTGTTTGTGCCACATTCTGGTATAAACATGCATTCATGAATTTAATTATAAAGCTAGCTATGCACAAACATAAAGTTGATGATGAAATATTTATATGTTTGGAAAAAGGGTATTGAATTTATTCAATAAAAGAAAACAAAATAGAAAGAAAAAATAGAAAGATAAGAATAAAACAAATAACCATTAAATGATACATTTTTTTTAATGACTTAATCAATAATTCATAATTTATATTTATATCTAGATTACTTTAAGCCTTAGTAGTTACACAAAAGATAACATTATTATGGGAGAAACACTAATATTGAAATGTTCTCATTATATCCCTTTATATATATGATATTCTCTTAACATCCCTCAAACTCAAGATGCGTAGCTATTGGAGTTTGCTAAAGTAAAACATAATCAGAGAAGAAACACCATGAAATAATGTCAGCCACTCCATCCAAAGAATGTGAAACCTATAAGGGTTAAGTTGTTCAAATGATTATAAATCAACCCAAACACACATGGAAACAATAAAATTGTGTTGTTGTACGATAAAGCTAACAACAACAGATATCCTAAAAATATGCAACAACATATCATAAATGCACAAATAGAAAAGAAAATCACACATAGAATTTTGTAGTGGTTCTACTATCACGAGATAGTGTACATCTGCCTTGGAAAGAGGGGATTTTATTACTTCATGAGAAAAGAAAAAATTACAAGAATAATGGAGGTCAAAAGAAAAATATGAAGAAAATACTACTTGAGAGGATTCTACTAATCTCTAAAGAATGATAATCTTTATGTAGAGATTATTACTTAGGATTGAAGCAATTGATTTATGCTTATAAAGTATTGTCTCATCAATTCTCCTATTTATATGGGAAACATTATCTATTTATTTTTTCAAATTTCCTTCATTATTCACGCCCCTAATAATATACCTTCTTTAATCAGATGATTAAGGAATTAACCGATTATTTCATTCTTAAAAAATAATTCGCGTTGTTATGTAGATAATTCATCGCCTTGTTAAATGCAATAAAAAAGGTAATATATTTGAGTCATTATTTCATATTAATTCTAATATCATTCAAATCTTCTATAATTTAATACCGTGTCACTAAAATCTAATAATCTCCGTTGATATTTTCCATGCAAGCTTACAACCTCCACCTACATCCTCTTAGTCCAAGAAACTTTTGGACTAGACACAATGGATACTTCCCCAATGAGCTTCGGCATGACACCACTCATTTCACACTATTAGTGAAATCCAACAATGCCAATAGATGCCAATGAAGTGTTCAAAGTACTGAAACCCAAAAAGGTAGAACTCCTTAATCTTCAAGCTAGCAATCGCCTCTCTCTCCCCCACTCTGCCACCAAGTGGCACTTAGCACTTTAGCAAGCGAATCAAGTTCGAGCAATGCTTGAACTTTGCAATAAGCAAGGACTTGGTTAATTTATCTTCTGCATACTCCTCAATGTAAATCTTCTAAAGATGTACCTGCTTTCCTTCATTCATAGAGACAAGGAAAGACTCTCTTACCTCTATGTGCTTTGTCTTCGAACCAAGCACCAGATTCTCAACTTGATGCAATGCACTTTGACTGTCACAATTCAACACTATACTCCCATGAATGAAGCCAAAATCGCACAACAACGGTTTCAAGTAAAGTGCCTCCTTAGCCGGTTCAACGGTATTTATCAAATCCACTTCTATAATAAACAAAGCGACAAGTCTGCAACCTCGCTCTCCAACTAATATCTATCTTTCCAAGTGCAAAGACGTAACCTGAGGTTGACTTTCTTCAATCTCTGTCTTTGGCGTAATCAGATCACAAAATCCGACCAAACCAAAATATTTCTTTGTGCCATAAAAAAGCCCATAATCAGCTATTCCTTTAAGATAACTCAAAATGTACTTCCCTGCTTCCCAATGCGGTTTTCCCAGAGTAGCCATATATGGACTCACCAAACCAACTACCTATGGAATATCGGTCTCATAAAAATCATAGCATACATCAAGCTTTAACCTGCACTAGCATAAGGTACCTTCTCCACATAGGATATGTCTTCGTTTGAGATCGGAGAGCCCTTCTCTAAAAGCTAAATGTGCAAAGGCATGGGAGTACGGATCGCCTTTGCCTTCTCCAGGCTGAATTGAGCAAGCATTTTCTAGATATATTCTTTGTATGTTAGTCTCAATATCTTTAGCTTTCTCTCTCTATATTTCGATCCTAAAATATTCTTCCCTTCTGGTCTTTCATCTCGAATTTCTCCTTTAGCTTCAATTTTAACCTGTTAATTTCAGCTTTGTCCTTGGAAGCGATTAGCATACTGCCCATATAAAAGAGTAAATATATTCAGCTACCATCATCTGTTTGCTTAAAATAAACGCAAGCATCTTTAACGCTTCTACCAAAACCAAGAGTAAGCATAAAAGAGTTAAACCTCTCCAACCACTTCTAGATTGAAGATATTTTATTACTTTCTGATAAAAGAAAAAATTAAAAAATTGATGATGGAGGTCAAGAAGAAGAATATGAAGAAAATACTACTTGAGAGGATTCTACTATTCCCTAATGAATCGCTATTTTTATGTATAGATATAGATTATTACTTAGGATTGAAGTAATTGATTTATGGTTATAAATCAATGCCTCACTAATTCTTCTATTCATATGGGAAACAATTATCTATTTGATTTTTTCTGTTTCCTTCACATGCATGCGCTTGATAAAATAACTTCTTTAATATGTTGATTAAGGAATTAATTGATTACTTCGTACTCCCTAAAATTATTTTTCTTCTTATGTAGATAATTCATTGCCTTCTTTAATGCAATAAAAGGGGCAATATATTTGAGTCATTATTTCATATTAAATCAAATATCTTTCAAATCTTCCGCAACTGGAAATATTGTATCACCGTGTCAATAATATCTTCTATATCATCTTTAATACGAAAATATTATATCAATGGAATATAACAATACCAACGGTCAAAATGCGGCCATAGAGTAACATCAAATACCAGATTTAGCCTAACTGGCAGGCAACTGTAACAGCCCGCAAACCCGTACCCCTTGAGTCGACATTATTCTCCATCATATCAACTCAAAGTGAACGGAAAATACGAACCATTAGGGTTAAAGAA
Source organism: Allium cepa (assembly GCA_030765085.1). Lineage (NCBI taxonomy): Eukaryota > Viridiplantae > Streptophyta > Magnoliopsida > Asparagales > Amaryllidaceae > Allium > Allium cepa. The sequence goes on from CM060946.1 coordinate 81,508,587, forward strand.
GAAGGAGGTAGAAGAAGAAAATAGAAAACAATATCAGAATCTCACAAACGTAGCGGAACAATATATAATAGATAACAACAGATTTTTATTGCAAAAGAATCTGTAACTGTTTAATATATTACACCATTAGAGTATAACAAAAACCATAGCAAAATACTGGACAGTTTCAACGACTTGTCCTCTCCAAAAAGCAGACTACACAGCAGAATAATAATCAAGTACGGAAGTACGTCTCGCCATCCAGCACACCCCTTGGGCTCCATAGCAGTCCATCCAGAATCTGTACTCTATAATACTCGGTCTGACCCGAGCATTATAGTTAAATGACACCCGAGTCAGTCTGGAAAACCGGCGTGAGAAAACACACTCAATTGGATTATTAAAGTTTACAAAATCCTTTTTGAAATCAAAGGTATCTTATAAGACCATGCCACAAATAAACATGCCAGGTTTTTACCTTATGATAACCACAACATTTCTTATCAAATCCTCTGATATTATAGTAATGTCTATATACAAATACTTATTCAAATAGCCAAAATTGTTACATTCATTAAATTCCAACATAATAGGTATACAAACAAGTCCGAAGGCCCTCATTGGAGATTGGATTTCTATCAATGGAAGGGCTACTGGGGTACCCCGTCACAGTATGTGGTCTAGATCACCGTACCGAGGATCCACTCTGATCCCCAGAATCACAAGATCGGAGCTACCCCTTACTGGAAAGTCCGAATAAGATCACCGCGCGATTGGGATCAGCAACCGCCCACACAGCCGAATAAAAGGGACATCTAGACAAGGATGACCTTACCCTAATTGGTCGCTAGCCACTTAGCCTTGCATGCACCTCCCCTGTTTTAGCCATTCCCGGTTGATAAGGCTCGAGGTTAAGCGTTACCTTTTTAGCACACATTCACTTAGAATGCTCATCGTCCTCCTGACGATGTTGTGATAGCATTCATCCATACAAGTCTGTTTCCGATCCGAACGGAACCGAAGGCACTACTCCTACTACATCCATTTTGGAATCACCCTCAGTATTAATAGCGATTAGCCCTTGCACTTCACAGCTCCATCTTCGATTCCATGCTTTTGTCTTCCTCACGAAAACGTTCAAACCATATCGAAGTGGTTTTCGGAAAATAAATACTGATCCCAGTCTCTTCGAAACGATCGGCGGATTGGCCAATATTGATAGTCGGTTATTTAACTATCAAACAACATCCACAAACAATCATCGGAACTTTAAATAATTTCCCAAATTATTTACTCCAAAATATCTTCATAAGATATTTTTTTCTACACTTTAACCCTTTGAAAAAATTAATTTTCGAAACACTTTTTCTCTTGCGGTATAAATTTAGCCCAATTGTTTTCTTTCCACTGAAAATTGCCAAGTCTAAATACTTTAGAATTTTAAAATAATTTAAATCACTTTATCCAAAAATATATATACTTTAAAACATTTAAAAATAAAAACTACTTAAAACATTTAATTTTAAAATACTAGTTATGAAAATTTTATCATACTTTCTCATATAGAACTTAAGCCAAACTAATTTTAAAATGAAAGTTATTAAATAATTATCTTTTAAATCACAATACTAGCCTACCCTTTAAATAATTACTATTACAATTAGTTTAAATAAATATTTACTTTAAAAAAAATTCTAAAACAATTTAAAATAATAAAATTTCTTTAAAACGTTCCTTTAAAACCACTTTAAATCTTTTAACTATACTTAAAAATCTGCTTCAAAAACGTGCTTGGCTTTTCAGGGAAATACACTTTCCTTTCACACCTTTTAAAAATAAGCACTATTTATTTTTAAACAAATCACTGTTCCTTTATAAATTCCTATCCTGAATCTATACTTCCAAATTATCCTTTGATAAATATTTCTCTTTATTTATAAACCTTGTTTATAAATTTCACAATCTCATTTTCCTTATTCACATTTTCAAATCTTAGTCGATTTTCAAATCGATTTATAAAAACCAAATCCATTTTTAAAATAAATTCCTTTCCTTAACCGAATTTATTTCAAAACCCATTTATCCCATATCCATACCTTTATTTATGATTTAAATTCTTATTTAAATTGGAAATTCAAATTTAATACTTTTTTGAAATTCACCTTTTTTTTTCCGAACTCATTTCAAATCTTAAATTTTAAAAGTATATTTTCTTTATGCTTTACAAAACCATGTTGCTTAAATTTTAAATAAGATTCTTTTTCCTATTTATTTAAAATCCCTATTTTTCCCATCCTTGAATTTATTATATAGGATTTTAAAAATCAGTCCTTTATCCCTTTTCCAAAATCATTCCTTTAAATTATTTGGATCTACTATAATTAATTTACTTAGAAATTTTTCTTTTTAATTTCCTTTAAAAAAACCAAACTTTATATATTTCATTTTTCTCAAACTCCAATATATACTCAACCAAGCCACATCATTTAATAAATTCAATTACTAATATAATCAATCACGGATTATCAATAAATCATATTATATCATATGAAATAAATTCAAACATTTGAGGAATCCAGTTGGATCCCTCCAACCTGTTCCCTGCATCCACAGATGTTAGTACAATATAAAATATCAATTCCACTTCGAGGTGGAATATCGCAGTATATGGGATCATCCGCTATTATATGGGGCGCATAGGGTCTCATCCACTATATAATGCGGGAAATCAATCACTCCAAATATATATATATATATATATATATATATATATATATATATATATTCTACCATATATACTATCACATCCAAACTGATAATAGATCATCAATTCAAGCAATTAATCCAATAATTTAAATTTAACTATTTAAATTTTAAAGGTAATCCAAATGAGTGAGATTAACTCACCTTTGTTTTTGTTTTGCAATCCATTTCCATCCCGGCTTGTTTTCACGATTTTTTTGACCTTGTATAAACATTATACAGTAAATTAATATTTGAAACAATTGGGCAAATCAATTTCCATTTAATAATTTTATTTAATAATTTAATTTCAAATTAATTTTCTTTTAATAAAATATTTTTAGCGACTAAAAATAATAATTAAGTATATTAAACAAATTTATCTTTATAATACATTATTTTAAAATAATCTAGCAAGTCCAAATACACACACACACACACACGCACATTCTCTTATATAGATACATACATATACCTTTAAAACATTTCTTTCTATCCTTTGAAACCCATACACTTATAAAATTTATTTATATAGATTCAAAAATCTAGTTTTTATAAAACTTTTTCAACGCTTAAAATTCCTACATATTTTTCCCAAAATATCATATATTTTTAAATGGAGACCTGCATGTGCATTTGTCTATATATTTATATATATTCCTTTTGCTGTAATTATACCTCCATCCGAATTTTAAATTAAAACTCTATTCAAATTTACAACAGGTTGATACATATATATATTATTTGTTTTCAAATCTATAAATATATACATTTAAAATAAATAAAAAACAAAAGCAGCTATACCTCACTGATGCACACACCAGATCGCTGATCGAAACCACATCGCTTGAAGCAATGATGTCACCATGCGTCGCTACTTGCTGCTGCCATGCTCGAGTACGAGGATCTCCTCGCCGACGTCCACCCATTGCCATGGCGTTGAAACCCCCATAGCGCGCCTGCGTAGACGACCCTCATCGCTGCTCCATCTTTCTCTGCTCTCAATTGAATCGAGAATCCCCTCCAGCTCTCTCGATCGACTCCGCGACGTAGGGCGATGATTCGCGAATTTCAGTCGCGATTTCATACGAAATCGAATTCATTTTTTTTGAGAGAATTCAAACTCATTTTCTGAAATTAGATGAGGCTATCTCGATTTATAAAGGAGGCTCACGATTTATATTTTGATTTAGATTTTACTTTGATTTATTGAAGGAGGTGGGAAGGGGATTCATGGTTTTTTTAACAGAGCTCTTCTTCTCTCTTTATCTTTTTATTTACTGTTTGTGTTTTATTATATTATTTTATTTTTAAACGAAGATATGTGTTAACCCAGTTGAACACGTGTTTTAAAATTCCTTTGCTTGTCCGCATAGATTTGCAACAGTTCCAATGCAATTATACTATTTATTTAAATTTAAATCGTCTTGAAAACGAAGCCTAAAATCTCGATCTCCTATCGAGGCGTGTCGCTAAGCATTTATAATGTTAAACCCCTATTCTGAACGCAATGGAAAAGGTTTCGAGTCCTAATTCGATCGTATGGAGAAGATGGCTTTTTGTACTTAGTTATTGTACTAAACTACCGATATGGATTTCAGCGCGTCTACCTACCATGTGATTACACAGCAACTCCAAATACTACGAAAGTTGAAATCCGATAATAATACACTATTATGGATCCAATGGAACTGGCTTCGTCAAATTCCGAGACCATGCCTCGGAAGGCTATTTTTAAATATCAATTTAAACGGTATATTTTTAAAACCGAACAAATCACCTAATATTAAATTTTAAAGCTTTTATTATTTTCAGTACTATTAATATAATTTTATAAGCTATTGAAATATTTTTAATAAGCCTAAATCTCAAGATTTAATGTTTTACCCAATTTCAAATTATTAAACTCAATAATTTAATTGCCAAATAGATAATGATATCTGAAATTCAAGTCGAACTAACATTCAAATATTTAAAATCAATTAAATATTTCAACTTCAAATATCTTAAAATTTCGGATCATCACATTCCTCCCCCTTGAAAGAATTTCGTCCCCGAAATTACTAGTTAGGAGGAATGGTCCGTAAGCCGTTCACTATTTTCCCAATCCAAATAGTTTTTAACAACTTCCCAAAACCCTTCAGTTTCAACTTTCCAAAATAATTTTCATTAAAGACACTATCACTCTTACTAACTTCCCAAACTCAACCATAACTTCCAAACAATATTATTCACTCAACAATTCAAATTTAAATTTTAAATTATCAAAATTTTCTCAAAATTTATTCTAACTCCCTAAATTTTTGAATTTTTTTGCCAATGTCTCCTTTGCGCGACTAGCTCAGTACAACTACAAAATGCTCTACGGGCCCCTCAATTTTAAAAGAAAACAAAAGGCCAAGTGGCTAGAATAGAAAACCATCACATTTCATACAGAAATTCAAATACATACCTTCTTGTCGGGCCATACAATTTTATCTTTTGAAATCAAAATCATCAATTCATTTTTCTTTTATAACATCTGTATATTCTACTTAGCAATATATCCAACTACAAAAATCCAAAATTGTTTTATTCTCCTCCTTAAAAGTTTTCAATATTTGCTTCACTTAATCCCGTACGATGCACATATATCATCTGTATGCAATACCAAATTCGATCGCTCACTCGGTCACACAATTCCACCTCGGACTAGTATCGTCCATCCGACTTCCTAGTGTGGACTCGGATCTGGTTTCTTGATCAAAAACCGTCATTCTCCTTGCACAGCCGTAACTATGACAGAGAATTTTCAGAATCAATCAAAAATCCATATCCAGGGTTCGCCGTCGAAAATCGCGTGAAAAATCCCAACTCAGATCGATATAACTACCTCGAAATTCTGTGCTTGAATCTGGATCAAACCGTTATGCGAATAAAATAATATACATACATCCTATGTATTTATCTCAATCGATTATTAGCTATATCAATTTTCTTTTATTCACATTTGTTTCGATTCCCATTCACTTATTCACAATTATCAAATTTCACATTTTACATAATCTTAATCAAATTTTACTTAAAAATTTCACCATCTATTTCTTAAGTTTATTGTAAATGTTCTATATACTTTAATATTTATTTTTACTTCACTACTGAAGTTTATATCCATTTCTATTCACTTTGTCCTTACAATTCCATTTGAATTCAATTTACCTTTGAATTTAAATATTGAATTCTATTCATCTCAAAACCCTATTTAATTTTATTTAATTACTTCCACTTACTAATTTATTCCTATCTCAAACCATTTTTACTTCCGAACTTTTATTATTTTAGTTCACTTAGAACTAGTTCTACAACTTCACTTTACTTTACACAATCCCAATATTCAATTTCAATCCAAATTTTAAGTTTCGATAAGTTTTTCAACTTATTTACATTCCATTCACAATCTCTTGAATTTATTTCATTTAATTGACTTGCTTTACTAACTTATTTTATTGTCACATTTACTTGAAATTGTAAATTCATTTATTCATTCACAAATTTATTTCCACCTTAATAAATTTTACTTAAGTAACCATTTCACTTAGTCCACCTAAACTTTTTCTTTACATTCAACTTTACTTATTTCAATGTAATGACCCAATCTTTCGACGCCCAAAAATTGATATAAATATGTCCACTGTATCAAATGTCGAACAATCAAATTTCCTGAAAACCGAATCATTAGGGTTATAGAAGAAAGAGGTAGAAGAAGAAACAGAAAACAATATCAGAATCTTATAGTCGCAGCGGAACATTATATAATAGACAAATGACTAATCTTTAAACAAAAGAATTATATCTGTTTATACATTACAACATCAGAGTACAACAACATCTATAGCACACAACTGGATAGTTATATTAACTTGTCTTCACAAAACTGACCATGCAGTAAATCAGACACAGCAGAATATAAATCAAATACATGTGATACATCTCGCAATCTAGCTCATCTCCTGAACTCCATAGCATCCTTTCCTGTATTCTATAATACTCGGTCTGACCCGAGCAATATAGTTAAATAACACCCGAGTAAGTCTGGAAAACCAGCGTGAGAAAACACACTCAATTGGATTATTTAAGTTTCAAAATCCTTTGAAAATCAAAGGTATCTCGTAAGACCACGCCACAAATAAACATGCCACAATAGCCAAAACATTTCTTATAAAATCCTATGATATTATAGTAGTGTCTATATACAAATACTTATTAAAATAGCCGAAATTGTTACATTATTAAATTCCAGTAATACTAGGTTCTACAAACAAAACCGTAAAGGCACGTAGAGAGAATGGATTTCCATTAATGGCAGGGCTACTGGGGTACCGTCCATCACAGTTCGTGGTCTAGATCACCATAACGAGAATCCACCTTGACCCCCTACATCACAAGACCGGAGCTACCCCTTACTGGATAGTCTGAATAAGTTCATCCCGTGGTTGGGATCAACAACCGCCTACACAGCCGAAATAAAGGGACATCTAAACAGGGAAGACCTTACCCTAATTGGTTACTAGCCACTTAGCCTTGTGTGCACCTCCCATGTTTTAGCCATTCCTGGTTGATGAGGCTCGAGGCTATGCATTACCTTTTTAGCACACATTCACTTAGAATGCTCATTGTCCTCCTGACGATGTTCTGAAAGCATTTGTCCATACAAGTCCGTTCTGGTTTCGAATGGAACCGAAGGCACTATTCCTGCTACATCCATTTTGGAATCACCCCCAGGATTAGTAGCGATTAGCCCTTACACTTCACTTCTCCATCTTCGACTCCAAGCTCTAGTCTTCATCACGAAAAGTCCAAACCTGATCGAAGTGGTTTTCGGAAAGTTAATCCCGATGCCGGTCTCTTCGAAACGATCAGCGCATTGGCCAATATTGGTAGTCGGTTATTAAACTATCAAATAACATTCACAAACAACCATCGGGCATTAATAATTTCCCAAATTTATTTTTCAAAATAACTTCGCTAGCTATTTCCCATACTTCACCCTTTGAAACAGTTTTCAAATCACTTGTCTCTCACAGAATAAAATTCCACCTAATTTTTATTTCTACTGCAAAAATTTTCCAAGTCTTAATACTTAGACTTTAAAATAATTTAAATCACTTAATCCAAAATATATATGTTATCCCAACTTTTGGCAAAGTTAAGATATCCAAAATTTATTGAGAATCAATGATTATTATTCTTGAGTATCAACTATGTACTGCAGGATAACCATGGATATCGATGAATTTTGTCCGAGTCCAGATTGATCTACAATTGATAGGACATGACCAGAAAGATCATAGAAGCCAGTGGTTCCAAGACATGATGGTCATGATGACAGACATGATGGTCCTGATAAACGGAAGAAATTCCGAGAACCAAGATTTAGGCAGTACACAGATCTGACTGCAGGCCTAGAAAGAATCTACACTGAAACTCGGGGGCAACTCCCTTATCAAAAGCCACCTATAAGGGATCCCACTGAGCGGGAGCGCAGGACTGGAAAATATTGCCTATTCCATGAGCTGGATGGGCACACCACAGATGAATGCCGCCACCTAAAGGATGAGGTGGAAGAACCTGCCAGGGGTGGTAGATTTCCGCAATTTGTCAGAGATCGGACAGCGGCGGTAAGGCCTGAACGACTACCGCCTCCACCTAACAGGAGCGATCCTGGATCGGGATCACGACTCGTCATCCACTGATTAAAGATGGCAAGGGCCAAGTCCAGGATTTGGACTTTGGTCGAATAATTCTATTTAGATTTGTTTTCAAAATAAACGGTTACTCCACTTACACATGTACGGGAACCGGAGAGACCCCTAGGCATGCGCTGAAATGGAGATAAACCGATATGCCTGGAGAGGCAATGTTTAGCTTTTTCTGATGTTTGAGATTGAACATCTAGAACTCTAATTTTAATAAATAAATTAGAATCTCTTGCAATAAACCTTTTGACCAGAGAGTCAGAAGATGAACATTAAATACCATTATAAAAATGATCGCTTTATGACCCTACCCGGAGAGGCGGGGTCCGGAGTGCAAGAAGTGAGTTGCTTCGCCGGAGAGCGACAGGATCAACTCACTTAAGCGTTGTTTCCCCTTCACCGGAGAGTGACAGGATGGGATCCAGCAAGAGCCTGGAGAGGCTATGATCGGTCTCGAACGACCAAGGCATCGCTTAATGTTCAGATACACTGAACCAGTGTGCAAGAAGTGAGTTGCTTCGCCGGAGAGCGACAGGATCAACTCACTTAAGCGCTGTTTCCCCTTCACCGTAGAGTGACAGGATGGGATCTAGCAAGAGCCCGGAGAGGGTATGATCGGTCTAGAACGACCATGACATCGCTATACGTCCTAACCAGGACCAGAGTGCAAGGGATAGAAGGCAACGCCAGAGTGCAATAGGATCTTTCTATTCAATCACTAAGTCTAGAATGGACTTAGTAAGGGTTCAGAGTAGTCATTAATAGTTCGGAGAGACTACAGAACTTCATTCTCAACTTCTACAGAAAGAATGAATGATGATTCGGCTTCGAACAGCCATAAACTTGATTGATAATACTGCAGCCATGAATGAAACGTGAATTTACTACATTCGATTTAAGACCGTTCAAAACACACCTTTTACCAAAAGGCATGTTTTGGGCGGCAAAGTGTTATCCCAACTTTTGGAAAAGTTAAGATATCCAAAATTTACTGAGAATCAATGATTATTATTCTTGAGTATCAACTATGTACTGCAGGATAACCATGGATATCGATGAATTTTGTCCGAGTCCAGATTGAGCTACAATTGATAGGACATGACCAGAAAGATCATAGAAGCCAGTGGTTCAAATTTCAAGTCAATCCGAGTTCGTATGCTCAAGTTATGATGGATTCAATTTGAGGGAAACAAACCTTGTTCGGTTCGAATTGATGGGATACCCCCTAGTTCGAATCGATGGACTTCGCATCCATCGGTTCGACTCCATCTACCTCGAATTCATCATCCTTGCATTAGTTCGAACCCAAGAGGTGTAGCCGTGACTCGAATCCATCAAGCAAGCCCCCAGATAGCCATGCTTCGAATCCATCCGTGCCTGCCCTGTTCGAACCCAACATGATGAAATCCTTTGAACCAATCACGATGGCCTACCTTCGAATCCATCAACATGTCTCAACTCGACCCCATATAGTTCGCATCCATCAACACCTCGCTCCATGCAAACCCACCAGGTTCGAATCCATCGAGAGTTGGTTACTTCGAACCGATCTTGTTCGAATCGATCGAGTTTGAACCCATTGGGGTACCTCAGTTCGAATCGGTCGCGTTCGAATCCAGGAAACTTTCACTCGTTCGTATCCACCGAGTAAACTAAGTTGGATGACGTTTCACTCCACGATGCGAAGTCGGCGAGATCCACGAAGACGAAGCATTCAACCCGGAGAGAAGGCCGGATCGACTCGAAGGTCGCGCGCCACCTCATCACAAAACCGCATGCGCTGATGGATTCGAAGGGAGTGGGTTCGAAGGGATCGATTCGACCCAAACAGCCAAACGAGGATCTCCACTTCGAATCAATCATATCTCTCAATCCCTTGATCCAAATGCCATGAAATTTTTACAGGAGTTTGCCTACGTGTTGAAGAATGTCCACGCCAAGTTTCATCACGATTGGACAATTTCTTGATTGATTCGAACTAAGGGTCGAATCGATCCCAATGTGGGCCCGGATCTCCAGGTTTCGGCCGTGTGGGCCCCCTCACGTGTCTGAAGCGGTCCACCGGACTTTTAGGAGAAATATCAGCGTCCTACGCCTATAAATAGAGCCCCAGGTCATTCAGAAAAGGGATCAATCTCTCTCAGGCTAAATCAAGATTCTAAAGCACCGAGACTCTACCAGACTCTACCTTGCACTCCGCTACCACCGTTGTACTCGAATTTCAGAGCTATAATCCATTGTAATCCGTTGTAATCAACTGTAATCAGCAAAGAACATCAATAAAAGTTAAAACCTTTGAAGTGGACGTAGGCCGGAGATAGCCGAACCACTATAAATCGTGTGTTCTTGTTTATAATTTCTGTTTTGCTGCGTGTTGCTTGCTTAGATCTGTGATTTGTGTTTGAATATCGCTGATTTATATTCCAACACTGGTGCTTTCACAATACTTGGGGTTTGTGACCAATTTTGGCGCAAGCAATATACTTTAAACATTTAAATTAAAAACTACATAAAACACTTTATTTAAAAATACTAGTTATAAAGTTTTTAAAATAATTCCTCATGTAAAACTTAAGACAAAAACAAATTTAAAATAAAAGTTATGAAATTCTATAAAAAAAAATTCAAATAAAGCATTAGCCAAACTATCTTTAAAATAAAATAAGGAAAAATTAGTTTGAAACTAAAGTATTAGTTGGTAAAATTGATTATAAGGAATATACTATTCGATTATTTCAAAATATTAATAAACTGTAAATATTTATACAAGGTCGTATATCGGGAAGAGACATGCCGGTTTGGATCGGAATTGCAAAACAAAAACAAAAGTGAGTTAACCTCACTCATTTGGAGAACCATCTAAAATTAATATAGTTAAATTTAAACTATTGGTTGTTTGATTGCATTGATAATTGTCATCCGTCTGGATGTGATTGTATATATATAGTAGTATATATAGTATATATTGGAGTGATTGATTTCCCGCATTATGTATCGGATGAGACCCTATGCATCTCGCATAATAGCGGAAAAGAAAATCGAACGACTCAATTTTGGTTCCGAATTTGAACTAGAGAGGAATCGATTTGTTGTGAATTGGAATTTTAGAGAAAAGGAAGGGGAAAAACTGGATTTCGATCTGTCTGGAGATGCTTGACCATTATTCGAACTAGATTTCGATTGTTTTTTTAATTCATCTTCGGCCATTTATTTTTTATGAACACGATTTTGAAATTGAAGAAGAGGGGAGCACGACCTTGTGTTACTGAAGATAAGAGGACGTGTTTGAAATTGAGATTAAAGACGTGTGGTAAACCAAGGAGAACACGTGTTTGAAATTTCAGTACGTGTCTGATGCTAAAGTGCTTTGATGCATTAATAGTATTTATAGTTAAATTTAAATTCAAAATTTAAATTGTCTTGAAATCGATGCTTAATTTTTTTACATCCTATCGAGGCGTGCCACCAAGCGTTCATAATGTTATACCTCCATTACAAATGCAGTGGAAAAGGTTTCGAGTCTTACCTCGATCGTATGAAGAAGATAGCTTTTTGGATCCAGTTATAAAATTAAATTTCCGATATAGATTCAGCGCGTTTATATCACGTAAGGCCACACGACAACTCCAATCGCTACGAAAATTGAAATCTAATAATAATACACTATTAAGGATCCAATGGAACTGGTTTCGTCGAATTCCGAGACTGCGCTTCGGAAGGCTATTATTAAATATCGATTTAAACGATATATTTTCAAAATAACCGAACAAAACACTTTTACTATCTTCAGTACTATCAATATAAATTTTTCAAGCCTTTAAATTATTTTTAACAAGCTTAACAATTTAGATTCAACCTTTTACCAAATTTTCAATTATTAAATTAAATAATTAAATTACTCAATAGATAGTGGCATTTGAAATTCAAGCTAGAAACTAACTTTTAAATATTTAAAATTAATTGAATATTCCAATTTCAAATATCCAAAAAGTCCTGGGTTGTCACACTTTAAAACCAATACAACTGTCCAAAAAGATAACGATAATGAATTAGAAATTCACAGTTTAAAATCGAGATGAGAATATGGGAACGAGGAAATTCCTATGGGACAGGAAGTGGAATTCCAACCGGGGTTGGAAGAGTAATTCCAGTCAAAAATCTAGAATTGGAATCCAAGAAAAGAAAAATAGGAATAAGTAGATTCCTATGGGATTGGAAGTGGAATTCCTGTCGAGACTCATTACTGTCACTTTAAAAGGATTAACGCTAGTAATGAAAGAAATATGAATTTTGAATAGCTATCTTAGATCGTTTTGCTAGAAGCGAAAGCGAGATTGTCAAAGTTCACCATATCTAGACCCTCATCGAGTTAGAGTCTCAACAATATCAAGGAGCATCGGTTGACATGATCAAATACATGTAGGTCATTTTCTGATCAAATTCCAAAATAGAAAAGCATTCGCTCAATAGATCATCTAACTTAGGTTTTTCTAAAGAAGTGGATGAGGGTAGGTTTGGCTATTGCGATGGGTGGCAGCTTAGAAACTATGATGAGGTAAAAATTAGAGGTTGGTGTTTTAGGTGATGGAGAGGGTTGGATGTGTATGGCTATTCATATGAGGGACATGTGTAAAAGTTGTAAGAAAGATAGTTAGCAAAAAGTAGTAAAGAGAGGTTGTGTCGTGGATAGACCACTGCCTTGAAAGTGAATTCCAGCAGGACTAAGGTGTAATCGTTGATTGTTTTTCACTTCATAAAGTTCACACAATAAACTACAAGCTTATGCACTGAAGGTTGAAGAAAATGAAGGATGTAGAAAGTCAATTTCTCGGAATTATTTAGCAGAATTTTGGGAAGATGAATTAAACTAATTCTATGTATTCTGTTCATTAGAGGAACATCAATAAATAGCTATGAAAACTACAGCTCAGAGCTCAAAAAGTGAGAAATTTGAGTAGTCAGTTAATAAAGTGGAATTTTTTTAATACATTCATAAATTTTGTTAATCATAACTATAACTAAAAGGCAGACAAAAGGATTTTCCTTCTTAGATTTGAAAGCTGAAATAAAAGTAGAAAAAGAGTAAAGGAAGAGTAATGGAGAATAAAGCCCATTCCACTACAGTGTAGCGCACAGTGCTAAGTATCAAGTGTGCCATCAAAGCGCTACATGTACCCATTTGACCACCCCCTATGTGTGTTTGCAAGCTTAGCTGATAGTCCATACTTCCCATGCCCATATAATAAATAGTTATGTAAATAGGAGAACAACAAAATATCAGGCAATGTAGGACTATTTTAGTTATCCAAAAATCCTTCACTAACTACAAGAATACTCCAAACGGATGAAAGAAAACAACCTAATCAAAAGAAAAATTACATACATATGCACTAGTATCTTTCACTTTGAATTGACATAAAATAAGCAAAGCTATAACTTGGTCTATATAGGAATTTCTCTTCAACTGCAATATTTGGTTGAAACTTCATAACTCGTACTACACTTTTAATATCTACACTTCTCCACGGTATGTACGCACTTTTGATGGCCATGCGCTTTGTGACGGCCCATATTTTGGAAGGTTTAAATTAACAATAATCCACACATGTCCAACTCAAACAATCAGAAACATAGATAATCGATGGGATTAATTAAGAAAAATAAGAAAAGAAGAACACAAATACAGAATCTCTCAATGGAATGACAAAATATAATAATCAAATAAACAATTCATAAAGCCGTATATACTATACATTTGATTATAATTTTACAACATCTATTAGAGTTATAAATACAACAAACAAATAGAATAATGCAGCGGAACAAACAATGTGGTGAAATAATACTAGTAATAATGTACACCAAATTTTATCTTCGTCCTCAAGAAAATAATCTTCAACGCACTGAAAACTCAAGATTGTTCCGAGCATAATGAAAAGACAAAACACACGAGTCAGGATTAAAATATTCTTATATGAGTCAAATCAATATCACGTATAACATGCGTGTAATAACATACGAGATATTTACGGGATTTCACATCAGGAAATTTTCCTCAAGGACAATTTTTAGGGTTTTTTTAGATGTAGGAAAACCCGCTAATTATTTTCTCACAAGGACACACGCACGTATTTTTCTTCCAGCCCACTTTCACGCGCTTCTTCTTCTTCTTCCTTTCGGTCAAATTTTTCTGTCGCGATCCAATATTACTCTCGAAATTAAAATATCGATCAATCTTGTTTGGTCATTTCAATTTCGTTCTTCTGAAAATTACAGTTCATCTATCATATTTTCTCATGCGCATTTATCGATCTCGTTCTTTTCATATTTCTACTGTGTTCTCTTTTTTCTTCAAAGTTTTGATATAAACTTGTTTGGGTTGTATATAAAGTTGTGATAGAGTGAAAAAGTATCATATTTTAGGTTCAGTTTTTGGGTTTCATTTTTATTTTTTCTTATTATCATTTTTTTATTAAAAGTAACTAGGTATCAGTTTTGTATATGGTTGGTATCAATTTTGTGGAATTGAATAATTAATGTTCTACATTGAACAAATTTTTACTAATGTTTATTTTTTATTTTTTTTGGCAGTGGGGATAACAGTCTTCTTTGTCTGTTTGTGTTGAATAATAACACTTTTAACACTCGATTGTCTATTGATTGCTCGTTGTATGATTTGAAGAATGAGATATAAGCTTGTGATGATTGGAAAAGTATCATTGATTAGGTTGTATATAAGCTTGTGATAGAGTGGAAAAGTATCATATCTTAGGATCTGTTTCCGGTATCATTTTTAATTTTTTCTTAGTATCAATTTTTTTGATTATCAGTAACTAGGTATCAGTTTTGAATACCTTAGGTATCAGTTTTCTGAAATGGAAAAACTAATGTTCTAAACTGAATATGTTTTTACTAATGTTTTTTTGCAGTGGTGATAATGTGGCACATGTAGACCATCAGTTAAGTCTAAAGGAGGATTTTCATATTTTCAGAAGAAGCATAACAGATGTGGCGAGTGGAAAGCAGCTTGGTCATATAAATGGAATTGTCAAACATCGAAGAGGATATGATTTGATTTTTCATTGTGAATTTGTTCAGATTAATAAGTGGATGTGTGACTTGTTTTGGTGGTTTATTGTAATTGAACCTTTTGTTATTAATTTGTATTTAGTATAGCATATTATCAAATTGATTTTAATTTCAAGTATTGAGTATAAGTGATAGTATCAGTTTTAGTATCAGTTATATGTTTTTACAGTATCAGTTCTGGCGTTTGATTTTACAAGTAAGAGCAGCTTTGTTTTAAGAACATAACATCATTACTTCATAAATATCAAATTGCAACAGAACATCATTACTTCACAAAATTTCAATAGAATTACATTACTTTACAAGTATCAAATTTAATTGTGAAACATCACGATGTGAATTCAGTTTTTTTTTTCTTTTTTTTCTTCTTCTAAGCTTGATATGTATTTAGATAGACTCCAGCAATGTTCATCATTTGTCAATATTGCATGTACAATCTTTGCTCTTGTGGATAATATTTCCTTCTTTTAAATTTTTATTGGTATTCTTCTTTTGTTCAGTGAAACGATAAATATCATTACAAATATTCCATAGTCAAGACTGTTGAAACCAAAATGTAATGTTAGTATCAATTTTCATAAGTTGTATTATCAGGTTTACAATTAATACAAAACATTGAATTTCAGGGATAATGGTACAAGCATATACTATGCTTTGAATTAAAATATTTAACAGTTTTACTAGCACACTTAGTATCGATTTGTGTATGAATTTTTGCGTTTGTAGCTATTACTTTAAGATATATTTGCTAAATATTTTGTTTTATTTTTTATTATGTAGTTATCTTTTTTATTTTTGTAGGTGTCAGTTTTGTTTATGTAGGTATCAGTTTCTTTTATGTAGGTATCAGTTTTGTTTCTGTGGGTATCAGTTTCTCTTTTGTCGGTATCAGTTTTGTTTCTGTAGGTATCAGTTTCTTTTATATAGGTATCAATTTTCTTCCTGTGGTAACTGTTTATTTCTGAACTAACTATTTTTGAAATTGAGAGATAATATTTTTTAATATTTTGTTATGAGTCAAATTCAATTAAATATAAAAGGCATACAATGATGTATGGAATTATGTATGAAATGTTATAATGAAAAAACACAGATAGTTTGAATAATGAGCAACTTTCAATTGATTCTGACTAGTAGTTTCAATTGTATTGTTCATTTTGTTGTCAGTAGATATCATTTTAACCAAAAAAACTTACGTGTCTTCAACTTGTTGTGCACACTTTATTTGATGCATATCATCTAGATTCACCTCCATGCCTGCTATGTTATTTCTTTTCCAGATTTCTTTGAGCATTTCTTCTATTTTTTGTCTCTAATAAAGACAAAATGTTAAAAAGTTAGGTCATATTCACCTTTTTTATCTGTAAAAGGTAATTTTTCTAAAAGAAAGAGAAATCTCATACCAATTACTCATACCAATTTTATAGCTTCTTTTAAACTGGATTTGGATTAACAAAATCATCATCATCCTATTATTTTAAAATAAAGACAATAAGTAATTTTTGAAACAAATTATGTTGAAATGTAACAGTAGGTTGTGTATTAGCTGCAGTGAAATATCTTCAGTCAAATATGTAACGATTTCAAGTTTGCAGTAATTAGGTATCAGTTTGTATTAAGCAGCTATCAGTTTTCTGTAAGTATGTATCATTTTTTTTCCATGTAGGTTGCGCCACCTTTCTGCATATAAAACAAATTGCATCTCTGACTTCACTGCCCAAAAACCTAACTCATCTTCCACGGCCACATTCCACTCCACCTTCCTTGACCAACACAATCATCCCCAACAACTCGCGACCTCAACCTCGACCAAACCGCGACCTAATCAAAATTTTCTCCTCACCGCCTCCTGCAAAACACCAACCACAACCGCGACATCAAACGCAGACTCAAAGAAATTGGAAACTGTAATTTTGGTTTTGGGAAAGTGATTTTGGTTTTGGGAAGATTGTGGAAATTGATTTTGCTTCTGAGCAATTGAACGAGAAATCGATTTGTTTTTATTTAATTTTATTTTTAAAAGAAAGTTCATCAAATTCTGAGTGAAAGCAAGGAGGAGGAGACAAAAAGAATTCTTTCTTTTGTTTTAATTTGTATATGGACTTTGGGCTTTGTCCTTACGGTAAAAGTTTTTTGCGCGTGTCCTTGTGAGCAATTATTTACTTTAACTTGTCCTTTAAAATTATTTCCTCATTTCACATCTCCTATCCAGTGTATGCCGTGTGTGCAATAACTGAAGTGATGTTATAGGATTTTCCATCTCTTAAGGATCCATCAAAGTGTTTATATATAGTAGAATACGCTATATGTGTAATGTCTAATCAGTAAAATAAATATTTTTCTTAGCATTAAGGCTTTACATTAATCTCCATTAACACGCTTTTAAGCATTGTCGTACAGCTTGCATGTAACGACCTGGTAGCACGTTGGGGGATAGTGTCGCGCCGTGATATGAAAACACTAAACCAAAATCATAGTGGTCTCGTATAGAGATAAAAGTATGATAAGACACATGATGCAATGCCCAAGGTAGGATACTACTAGTTCGAGTTGCAGGGCTAGTTGTAACGCATCGTAGCCACGATCGCCCACCGCGTCCATCTATCCTATACTGTGTCAAAGTGAGGTTATCCTAAAATAAAGGTGCACCAATTGAAACCAACAACAAAAGTAATAGTACGGACCAAGTCCAAGATGAAAATCGAAGAACGGATTACCCATAACAACCTTGTATTTTGTGTTTATTTTTAATTGTATATTTTAATTATTTAATTGAATTTTGATTTAACTTTATTTTATTTATTTAATTTAGATAATTTTTTTATTTAAAATATAAATTTTGATTTTGATATGAATTATCATTCCAAACATGACTAGATAAAATAATTTCCAAAATAATGAATTTTGGTCAACTTTGACTTTTAACTTAAAAATTTAAAAGTTTGAAATTTTGAATTTTATATTTTATTATGAAAGTAAATAAAATTTTAAGATCACTACTTTTCGTTTCGTTGAAATCTGATTTATTATGTGAAAGTTATGCCTTTTTAACTATTGTGTGAAATTTGCTGTATTTAACAAAATTGTTTATTTTAAATTATTTTAAATAATATTTTATTTCGTCATGTAATGTTCTAATTTATATTTATATGGGTAAAATAACATGTTATGTATATATTTTGGTTTTCAAACATTTTAAAAGTGTAATTGATATTTTCCGATGTCAGTTGTATTTTGTTTATAATTTTTAATTTCTAGTTTTAATTTATTAAAGAAATTCTTTATTTATTTCTATTTTCTCAAGATATTATTTTTTTATCATTACCACTTTATTTGTTCCTCATTTATTAATTTATTTGACTTCTTATTTGTTTTAAAATGATAGAGAAATTTTATAAGGCTAGTGATATTTTATTTGTAATTTTCATGCCCTGTTTTCAATTTTTAAACAATTTCTTTAGTTCTTTTTCTATTTTTCTCCAATTTAATTATTTATTTTACTTTAGAAATGATAAATAAATTATTTTTATTTCAAACTTTTACTTCATAATATTTTTAAGATGAAGTTGATAATTTTCCAAAGTTAATGGTGATTTATTTGTAATTTTTGAACCCTATTTTGAATATTTAAGCAATTTATTTTATTCTTTTTCTATTTTCTTTAAATTTTATTATTTATTTTCCTTTTATTTCACTTTGTTTCGGTTTTTCAAAATATTTTCTGAATTATATTTTGATTTATTTGATTTAAAAGAAAGGAAATATGAAAGGTTTTAAAAGCTTTTGCAACTTAAGTCTTTTCACCTCCTAAAGTCCTTTCATTTGCCATAACCTCTCCATTACTCCTCTTGGCCGTGCATTTTTTCATTTGCTGTGTATTCCCTTCAATTTTCACGTGAAATAATCATATCTCACTTCTTCATTCACGGCTTCAAATATTTTGGTAATGGCTCCGTCTTATTTTCTTCTTTTTCCTCTTATTTTTCATATGTTTTTGCCTTGATTCTCTAGCTCGTTTGCTCGGCCTCCACTACATAGCCATGGACACCACCTCCTACACCTCTTCTCTATCATCATCACCACCTACTCATCAGGTCTGAACTATGGCCGAACCCACCATGATGATAAAATCCAAAAAAATACAACCTATGCCTTGAAAACATGTTAGTTGAGCCTTGTTTGCTTCACCACTTCATTTGCCGCCACCACCATCACCTCTAGCGGCCACCACCAACCCTGACCAGACCACCACACATCACCCCTACTACTTTCCAGACCTGAGCCCCACTGGTCGAGCCAAACATCCCATGGCCAAGCCCCTCTTGTTGACCAAAACCATGCAAGTGTGCCTAAAACTCTTCACATGCCTATGTTGTAACTTCCTCTACATGTCTGGTCTTCATGCCATGCATTTCCTATGTTCAAACCTGAGCCAAAGCATATCCAAACCTGAACCAAAACATCCCCTAAGCCGTGCTAGCAAGTGTAGAAAGCAAGGCAAAAAGTTTTGTATTCGTATTGCTTTTCAATTCAAAGTTGTTCAATTTCAATGTTGTGTTGAATAATAATTTTACTCTATTTTGTTTTGGGTTATAACACAAGAGTTGTAGCACTGGATCTCGCTCTCCACTCAAGTCCATAGGCTTGTCATTTTGCTCTTGATTCCGTTGTGTCAGTTGTATTGCAATCTCCAGCATTTTGAGGCGAGTAAAGCTCACACGACAATTATACTTATGCAGTTGTAAAACAACAACAACTGAATGTATAGAAAATATTTATGATGTTATAACTGCCATGTGATTTTTTAAATATGATGTTAAACATGTTAAATGCATATCGTCTCACCTGTTATATGTCATATCACTTGTTACTGTTGTATATTGTTAAACTGTTCATTTATATCTGTTTATCACACTGCAAGTTCCCTGTAGATTAGGTTCACTATGGGTTGAAATGATACATACCCGAACGGAATTTAGAATATGGAAAAATCGTTATGGGCTGAAATGATAGGCCTGAATGGTTTTTATTTGTTTTATTTTAACTTGGGATTGCGGGTTTGAAATGATAGAACCTGGATTTTTCTTTTTAAACTGCGGATTGAAATGATATATGTCCGTATCACTTGACCTAGGTTATATAAATAAAAGTGAAAAATTATGAAATTTGATTTAAATTGGATTTTTAATGTTTATATAAAGAAATTTTAGATTTTTCTAGAAGTAAAATAAAATGTAATTCAAATGAATGGTAAAAAGTGAATTTTTGAAATATAACTTAAATTTAGAAATTTGGACTTTAGCTTTTAAAATGACATTTAAGTTATATAAATAAAATTTTAAGTGGTTTAAATGTAAATTTAAGATAATTTGGTTTAAATAGATTTTTAAAGTGCTATAAATAAAGGATTTATGATTTCGTATAAGTGGTAAATGTTAAACAAATAAATGGTTAAGTTGAATTATTGAAATATAACTTAAAGTCTAAAATTTTGGGTTTTGGTTTAAAAAGGGAATTTTAAGTTATATAAATAAAATGGAAATTTAATTATATTTGGAAAATGGTAAATATGATGATTTGATTAAATTTGAGTTTAAATGAATTAATAAAATATTATTGATTTTTCTATGTATTAAAATGGTTAAATGAATGAATGCTTAAAAGTGTAATTTTAAAATGAACTTGACCTGGAAATGTGAATTTGGTTTTAATTAAGGGTTTAAGTTAATTTAATAAATTGGAAATTTAGTTTAATTTGTGAAATGATAATTTTAAAATGTAATGTTAATAAAGTGTTAAATGTAAAATTAGGAAAGTTTACACTTGAATTTATTAAGTGGATTTGTGAAATTTGATTTAATTATAAAATGTAGCTTTATAAAAATCATTAATTAAAAGAGCATTTTATTGGACATATTTGAATGTTAAAACATGGTTTTTATAATGTTTAAATGGTTTAAATCGAAATGTTTTCAAGTATAACTTTCAGCATCTTTTTCTGAATACTGTGAAAGGTTGAAATTTTCAATGTTTATGGTTTTAACTTAGTAAATGAACTCATAATGGTTTAAAACTTTGGAAATTGAATACTTGATTTAAAAGTATATAAAAAAATTATTTTGATTAAAATATAAGCTATTTAAAAGGTGATTTGGAATGATAATAAATGAATGATATTTTGGAATTTAAAAGGGATTTAAAGTTGAATATTTGGATTTGAACTTATATGATGATTTGAAATTAAAGTTTTGAAAGATATGATATTTTGATATATTAAATGTTTTGAAATGAAGTTTTTAAAGATATGATATTTTGATATATTAAATGTTTTTGATAATAAAAATGTTTTGAAATGAAGTTTTGAAAGACATGATATTTTGATATTAAAATAATTTAAAAATGAAGTTTTGAAAGATATGATATTTCTATAATAAAATGATTTGAAAGGAAGTTTTGAAAGGATATGATATTTTTAATATATTAAAATGATTTGAAAGGAATTTTTGAAAGGATATGATAATTTAATATATTGAAATGGTTAGAAATGACTTGATAATTATCTTGATAAATATTTGAATTTGAAATATATGGTATGTTGATATACAGAAATGGTTTGGAAATGATTTAATCTTTATTTTGATAAAGATTTGGATTGAAATGATATTTTGTTTGAAGTATAAAATATTATTTTTAAGTTATAACCACTTTTTATAATAACGATTGGTTGGCAAAGAGACTGAGATCGGATATGGGCATACTCTCTGTCGATGTCGAAAACCACTTTGACTAACTGTGCACGAGGTGGAGATTCCAGAATGAAGCAGGATGGTGACGACGTTCTTATGGTATGTACGTGGACCCAATTCCCGTGAGTTGGCATAAGGTGGCTAAAACAGGAGCGGTCTCGGGACAGTTGAGGTCGCACCTCGTAGCGGATGCATTTCTTCGATACCATACTATTACTTGTGATTGTTTGGGCGCCCCTTCGATTTTGTGGGAATGTGTTCCGCGGTGGGTGTATGTGGCTGCTGCGTTACGACTAGCCCGAGTGTCGTAATTGGTATATCTACCCTGGCATTGCCTTGTGTGCCGTGTCACCTACCATATCGAGCCTTTACTACGAGTTTCTATTTGTGTCGTACCTATGCAGTATCTTCTCGTAGCCTCCCGATCAGGAGATATGCAGGTATTGAATAGATTATTGGCATTATACGTGTTAAGGGGAATATTGGGTCACTCCTTAACGTTATTTAAAAGTAAGTTTATTTTACTATTAGACATTATTATAATAGCGCAATATTACTACATAGTAAATAGTTTAACGGATCCTTAGAGGATGGGCGGTCCCAAGCACCTTTAAGTTATTTGTACTTTTACTACAGTTCACTTGAGTTGGTTTACATTGTATCAGTATGTATGTCCTGACTCGAGTGTTTGTATTTTCATTTATGCTCGGGTCGGCCTGAATATTCACAGATTTGGATTTCCACTTTCTGGAGATTGGAATCGCTGGAGATTATCTGCTTGTCTTGTTCTATCTATTTTCAGTTTTGTTGTTCTATTCAGCTTGTACTTAGTTATTGTATTGAAACTTCTGTTGTATTCAATTTCTTCTGTTGTA
The DNA here is from genome assembly GCA_030765085.1 of Allium cepa. Taxonomy (NCBI): domain Eukaryota; kingdom Viridiplantae; phylum Streptophyta; class Magnoliopsida; order Asparagales; family Amaryllidaceae; genus Allium; species Allium cepa. The sequence goes on from CM060946.1 coordinate 81,531,753, forward strand.
TCTTATGTAATTCTGATATATTTACATAGTAGCTTCATGAACTACTATTTCATTTACTTCCGCTGCTGTGTCTGTGATCTGTGATTTTATTTACTGTATATTCTGAGATTTGCCAAATTTTATTTACAACGCGGTATTTTGAGCAATTCAAGTCCGACATGTGCGGATGTGAATGGTTGAAAATACCTGGTTGTTACATTACCGCTAGGGGTAGTTAGCCCGCTTGGCTTTGTCGAGCCGTCCGGTTTTAGTTATTTCAAATTAGCATAAGTTTTAAGGTTTATCCATCATTGTACTCTTTCTTCAAATCCAGCAAATGTATGGAAAATCCAACCACTTCATTCTAGAATCTTCCCCACGTACATAGTTGTTAAAGTGGTTCCAATATTGACAAAGAGTATGTTAATAAGAGGCCTCAGTCTCTTTAATAAACAAACGTCGTTTTACACATCGGTTGGTACTTTTATATTTTGAAAACGATTCATACTTGATATCAAAATATCATATTTGCTTCAAACATCATTTCATTTCGAAATATCATACTTACTTAAAATATGTTATTTTACTTCAAAAACCAGTTTCGCCTCAAATTTCCATTTCGAATTTCAGTTTCGGTTATAACTTCATTTTTAACCCAGTTCGCATTTAAATCAATGGTTTAAATATAAACACTTCCCATTGACCAATTTGAATTTTTGGAAAATAGTTTGAATAGTTTTAAATAGTTTAGAAGTTAAAACAGTTTGATATAAAATAATCTGAATATTGAAAATGGTTTATATAGTAAAATAGCTTGGAAAATCAAAATAATTTGAATATTTAAGGAGATAGATCTTTAATAATTTATATTAAATTCTTTATTTGAAAATAGTTACAATGTCAAACTAATTCAATCCTAAATCTCTCAGTTCAACTCATCTTCAATCGTTCAATTCAAATCGACTCAATTTTGATTTCAATTCAAATCAATTTTCAATTTCAATTCAAATCAACTTTAATTTTGATTTCAATTCAAATTAATTTCAATTTTAATTCTCAATTTTAAACCATTTCAATTTATTTCAATTTCAAGATCGATTTCAAAATACCAATTTAAAACACTTAAATCAATTTAAACTTCAATATTAAATTTAAGGTTTAAATCTTTAAAATGATTCAATTCCGTGCCCAAATTTGAAATTTCCATTTAAGTTACCTTTACTTGAATAACTTTGAAGTCCAAGTAAAAGTTCTTATCTTTTTTAAACAATTCAGTTTCAATAATTCAAGTCATATTTCAATCATGACTTCAAATTCCAATTAAATTCTTTAAAACCATTTCTTTTAACTAAATTTAATTTCATAATTTCAAACTGGAATTCGAAATTAATTCTATCTTCATAAATTCGATTTTTATTTCTTTAAATCAAAATCATTTAAATAGATTCAAAATCAAGAATTTTAAAATAATTTAATTTTACTAATCCGGTGTCTGTATATAATTTTCTATCATATGGTTAAGTGATCGGTTATTTCGATTCTTAAATTCAGGAATGAATGTATATCATGTTAATCCAAACCAAAGTGTCATAGGTATATATCATTTCAATTTTTTCTTAATTTATTCGATTATAATTCAGATAACAATTTATATGATGTCAATTATATATAGCGTGATAACAGGAATATATAAAAATAAATAAACATCCAAATAATCCAACATATCAACAAACAGCATCCATCACATCAACATCCAAAACAACTAGTAAATCACAACAGTTAACTAATTATCAATAATCGGTAATATAACTAACAGTTTAATTCCAATTTATATTTAATTGTCAATCTTAATTTCAAACAATCGATTCAAATGTCAGTTAAGATGTCAATTTAAATTACCAAATAACAGTCAATAAATTAAATTACTGCGTGATTATTAATTTAACTAACATAAAAATATTTAGTACTTCGTGAGCGTTTAAAACACTCACCTTTATTTGAAACTAAAAAATATTTCAGCTTCAAATAAATTTCTATCCCATTCCATGCCTTCGTTGATACGATCGCAACGCGACTTATTTCATCTGAATCGGACCTCGCATGAAATGTTATGTGTTAATTAACATACAACTTAACGAAACTGTAATAGCTAAAAATAATTAATAGATTAAACAAAACTGATACCCTAATCTCCTTGCTCACGCATCCCAGGTGATGCACGGATCGTCGTTCTCCAGGCCGAAATAGTGATACTTCGTTTCTTCTATACACACACACACACACACACACACACACACACACATATATATCGTCGATCGAACCAGCCGCCATGGCCATCATCGAAGTTGTCGAGCCACTCCATGCCGCCATGCCTTTTGCGGTCGTTCACACGTGTGCGACAGAGTCACGATCCCAACAAAATGGCTACTGCAGGTCGCAGCATCCAACCGCCTCCAAGCGCCGCCTCGCGTGCTTCCCTCCTCCCTGGTCGAACACGACTCGCGTATTCATTTTTTTTTTCCTTCTCTTGTTCTAATGCAAAATTGAAAAGAAAGGGAGGGGTGTATGGGAGAAGATGGGAATATGGGCGAAGCGTACGAAGTGTCTAGTGAGGGTAAATATATATTATTAAAATTAGAAAGTATCAGACATTAAACGTCCGAAATTCTCGAACTCCAAACGAGGCGTGCCGCTTGGCGTTCTATATGTTATACCTCTATTCCGAACATAATGGAACTAGTTTTGGAAGCCAATTCCATTATATTTAGAAGATAGCTTTTTAAAATTTATTTATTTTAAGTAGAATTCGAAAATAAAATTTACGTGTTTCAAGCTCGCACGGCTAAATAATAAGTCTGATCGCTATGAAACTTGAAATTCTGTAATAATTCACTATTACGGATCCGATGAAACTGGTTTCATTGAAATCTAAGACAGTATCCAAAAACGCTATTTTCACACGTTAATTAAAACAAGCAATTTCAAAAATCAACTTGATCACTTTAAATTCAATTTTAAAATTTAACAATCTTCATTCCAGTTTAAGTAAAATTTAAATCAACTTTTGAAACCATTTTCATTCTTATTTAATTCAGGATTCAATTATTTAAATAATTCCAAAATTAAATTTAAACAATTTAATTATCCAATAAATTACATTAATAATTATTAAATTTGAAATGAATTTTAGTTATCAACAATTATTTTATCTTTATCTAAATAATTCAACATTTATTATTCAATCCTAGCTATTGATTATAAACACGTTAGACATAGAATTTCATTTCAATTCTTGTTATTGCCAAAATCTTCGAAAATGGTTATTTCAAAATTTTATTCAAGTTCATTTAAATAAACTACATTAATAAATCATTAAATTTTATATCTAACCATTTTCATTCAATAATCATATTAAATTTAATAATTTTAAATAGTTGAAAATATGGATCGTTACGTTCTCCCTCACTCCATACTTTTTTTCCTTAAAAAGGAGTTAAGCAAGGAATTTAACGTTAGATATATTTTACTCAGAAAAATCAACTTTCAAAACTTTAAAATCTTATTTGCAAAACCGTCACTATGCTTCTGCTATGTCACTCCGATACTGTTTTTGCAGAAATTATAATTTATATATAAAACAAGTTATAAAATTTTTAAAACCTCAAAATTTTTCTAACAGCTGGAATTACATAATATTTCGGCAGCGTCTCCTTTGCGCGGCTCAATCAAAATTCTTTTACAATACAAATGTATGTCACATATATACCAAATATACATCTCATCTCAATGATGAGGCATCCCGTAGGGAAAAATATAAAAGTGCAAAATGTAATCCGAGATATGAATCTTATTGTTATCCATACAAGCAAGTTCTCTCATATTAAGCAATCATAAGCAAATCAAATTCACATATACATCCAAACGGCCTTCATATGTACCCATCTCAATTCAAATTATAATATTAGTCAATTATAAAGATATAGAACATGTATGAGTTTAATAGAATTATATAACTTGAATTTTGAAGCCAAACAATAACACGAGCACAAATACACAACATACATAAATCATATGTAATCAAAAACAGTTAAACAATGATTTACAACAATAGAAACCATTAAATCATTAATATTCATCCAACTAATTCATAACTATATGAATTTACATGATCCAATGTAACATTCCTGAATTTTAGCAAAGAATAATTTGATAATTAATTTAATCTTTGAGATTAAATTTTGAAATATTTGATAATTAATATAAAATAGATTAAAATAGAATTTGAAATTGGGATTCAAATTTAAATATCTTAGAAAATAAAATTATATTTGGATTTCTGATATGATTAAATAAGATGCATCTTTATTTAAATAAATGGATTTTAATTTGGAATTTGATTATAAATAAATATTGGATTTATCAAACTTTACATTTCAAAGAACTAATAATATATACAGTTAATTGTTGATAAAAAAATAATTTGATTTCAAATCAATTGTTATGAAATTGTCTAAGTATAAAATAATAATAAAAAGTGATTCTGAAATTAAATAAATGTATTGAGAATAAAATTGATTCAATAAATAAATCAGATTTAAAGAAGCTTTATAAATTAAGAATTATATATGTATGATTATTTATTCATTGTTTTCATTTCATTTTCTTTATAAATTATATAAGTATAAATAATTGAAAAATGTATGTAAAAATACATTTAGGTATATAAACAAGAATAAAAGTTTTAAAACTCATGTATATATGTTAAGCTTTGGTATAAACATATTGAAATTAAATTGGATTCAAAATCTTATTTTTAAGTAATATGAATTTGTTTCTAATTATTTAAAAATGCATTATAATTTTAAAATGATGTTTGAAATTGATTTTAATTTTTTTTTAAAAGACCAATTAAGAATAAATTATTTATTCATATGTAATTAAAATTTGCAAAACCATCTTTTAATTTAAAAGATTATATAAATGATTAGTAAAGAGAAGTATTTGTTTAGATTAGAAATATGATATAAAGTTATATTTAAAAATATTATTTGTAGTGTTTAAAATATAGTTAGAATAAATACAAAGTCCTTGTTATGAATATACCTTTTTGGTAATAAACATATTAATGTAAAACATGTTCATAAATTAAAACGAAACGAGGGTTAAAAAAAAAATTTACAAAATAATTTGAATTAAGGGTATAAACACAAAAATGCTACATATGAACATTTGTAAGAAGATAAGCAAATGTAAATTACAAGTGTAATAAAAGTGGACAAGTGGCAAAAAATTTATTTCTTTTGAATTAAATCTTTGGAAACATGCAAAAGAAGAAAAAAATAGGTCAGGCTGCTTTCATCTTTCTTAAAATTTTCTCAGACCTGAGAAACAAGGATTTGAAATTCTTTTCAAATCTAGAAAATTGAAACAAACCAATGAAATCAGAAAACTAAAGGAAAATCAAAAGTTGGAAACAAATACAAGCTTCAGTTTCAAAACAGAGAGAATGAATTTAAGAAAACAAGCAAAGTTTAAAAATCAAAAGCAGATTCAAAAGCAAACAACAAAGCTCAAATCTGGAAAATCAAAGCGATCAGACAAGTAACAGTTCAAATTTTAGCTTTAGGAAATTTAAAACAAATGCAAAGATCAGTTTTTCAAATCAAAGCCTGCAAAGTAAATTAAGTTCAAAGCAAAACTTAAATCTGGAAAACAAAAGGATTCAAAGCTCAGGTGCATCTCAACCAACATAATTGATTTAAGAATAAAGCTTTAGATTCAATTCAACTGAGCAAAGAGCATCTCAAAATCTTAAAAATGCAGAATCAAAGAAAGATAATCCAATAGATAAAAGATCAAACTTCAATGCTCATGAAAACAAAATCTGGTCCTCTGTTCATCATCAATTCAGGTGCGCAAACACACTCATCTTTTACTATTGTGCTGAATGCCTGATGTATGATATGAGAAGTGCTTGATTTGTTGCCTACATGCTGATATATAGATGTAAATTTGAGTGTGTGCAAAGGCAAACATGCCTCTGTTTTTATATGGCAGGTTTGATTAACCTATTCAAAAACTTACACCACCCAAAGGAATAAATATTTTGTTTTGATTCCTAAATGAAATTTGCTTGTACTTTTCAAGTTGAAAATTTTAAAATAGTTTCAAGGAATTTTATTAAGAAGTTAACTAAAAACTTAAAAGTATACAGTAAAACGTTTAGAAATGCTAAAAATAACCATTTTAATTTTGAATTTGGATTTCATAAACTAAATTGTATGAGAGAATGATGAACTTAGGTAACGGTTTTCAGGTTTTTAAATTAGTATATAATGAGAATTGTTGAATTTATTAAAATTGGTACTTTCATCAATATCTAATAAACGAAGAGATGATAAGCTTCGAAATTTAAGTTGAAGGTAGTTTAAGTATTGTGGATTGTGGGAAAATTATTCAGTTTTTTAGTTGATTAAAGTGATGGATCAAGGATGGATTAAGGTTTAGATTTCTGTTTTGATCGATGATAATGGCAAGCTTGTTGTGCCATCAATAATGCAATTGGGTCGGTCGGACACAGGGATAGTGATACGTTGGATCGTGATGAGGCTCTGGTCAAAAAGGGATGGTCGATGGTGGCTGGAATCGTAGGCGAGGAGATGGTTTTGTCGATTGGATTTGGTTCCAGGAAGAAGCAATGGGTTCGATAATGTTCAATTTTGAATTCGACGTTGTTAAGCCAACCTAGGTTGTCAGAACGTATTAATGGATCGTCGGCAACCCATGGATGGTGGAGGCATGGGACGGAGCGGCGGCGGTGACTCAGGCACGTGCACGAGTATCTTCATTTATCTGGGTAGTTTTGGGTTATGGAAGACGATGGAGACTCGGGTTCTGGTACGAGAAATTGAAGAATTAACTCGAGTTTTATACCGCGTAGTTCAGATGTTTAACCATGTAATAGGATTTTTTTATTTAAACTAAAGCAACGTTTAAAAAAAAGAGAGAAAGGAGGGAGCTCGGGGAAAACTGGAAGAAGATTGAAGTTAGCTCAGGGATTTTGATTTTTGGGGCTCGGGTCTTAATGGGTTTAACACCAGTTTTCAAGTGTTTCAAAGCTACGTTTGTTTTAAAGTGTTTCAAAGATAATTAGTGGCTTATAATGACAAATATTAAATTTATTTAAACCTTAATTAATAATGTGATTAAGTACTTAATCTAGATAAAAGGTGATCTTTAATTAAATGGTGCTTTGATAAATTTAAGAATCGTTTATTTATTTAGACGTAATTTGTAAATGTAATTTATTTTGAAGATTGATAAATTAATATAGGTAATTAAAGAATAGTTCATTACTTAATGAATAATTTAAGAATGTGGTGAATCTTTAATGAAAGTAATTAAAGGGTAATTACTCAATAAGATTAATTTAAGGAAAATAAATTGATTTAAGTTAACTAATTCAAGGGAAATAAATTAAGGCGATTAATTACTTAAAGAAAATTACCTAATTAAAAGTATTAACGATTTATCAAGTGATTAAAGGATAATTACCTTATGCAAATAATTAATTAATTAAGGTAATCTATTTAAGGATAATTAATTATTCAAAGTTTAATTAATTAATGAAGAATGATAATTAAGCAATTAATGTGATTATTTAATTAAGGTAATTAATTTAAGAATAATTAATTAAAGAATAATTAATTAATAAAAGTGGTTAAGGAATGATTAATAATTGAGGATTAATTAATGATTTATTAATATGGGTGATTAAGAATTAATTAATTAATAATTAAGGATAATTAATTAAGGGTTAATTAATTATTGTAATTAATTAAGGATAATTAATCAAAGGATTAATTATAAATTAAATGTTAATTAATAAATGATTAAAGAGTAATTAATCAAATTGATTTGTAATTAATTAATATTAACTAACCAGGATTAGTAAATTTTTCATAAGTAATTAATCTGATTTAAATTAATCAGTTGGTTAATAAATTTTACTTATGGATGTTTGGATTATATTGAATGTTCGAATGGTTTTATATTCCTCATATGTGATGCTTTGTGACACGAATTATTCTAATTTTTGCTGTAAACTATGATGTAATTTATTCATTTGTGATGTAACTTATTTATCTATGAATCTGTGCATATAGATGAGGGTTATTGGAATATACCGCTTATCGATATTGTTATGATTGAATCTGTGATGATTGATGTTGTTGCACTATTGTGTGAAACCCCTGGACTACACCTTACACACACAAATATGGAATGCATGAGAAAATCGGTTAAGTCACAGATTTTTAAATGATTTTAAAGATTGAATTTTTGAATCCAAAATAGTTTTGGAATTGGAATTGAAAACTTTTGAAAACGAATTTAAAAAACAAAAGTTTTTTTGAATAACTTGATTGTGTTTTGAAATTTAAATAGTTTGATTTAAATTTGAATTCAATATTTGAAATTGAATTCTATGATTTGGAAACTATGGTTTAAAAAGGTTATATAAGTTATAAATATGTTTATATGGATTTTTAACCATCTTAAAAAGTATTGTTTTGGGAATTCAAATTTAAACCCAAGTTTTATACTTAAATGGCTTTAACTTATGTAAATGTAATCAGTTTTCCTAAACGAAAACTATTTATTTCGAATAATAATAGCTTTCACAAAAAGAAAGGATTTCCAATTTGTATCGTAAGATTTCAAGTTTGAAATACAATTATAAATAGTTTTGAAAGGCTATGAATGAACCTTTGAGAAAGATTATTAAATCTTGTTTTGAAATTAAAGAGGGACTTAAATGGTGTATCTTTTATATAAAAGATTTGAGTTGGAAATGGTTTTGAAAGCTATAAATTGAGTCTTCGGGTTAATAATTGGATGAGATAATCCAAGTTGAAAAGGAAATGGTTTTGAAAGAATGTGAATGGATCTTTTTGAAAAATGGATGAACTTTGTGAAGTAAAGCCTTTTCGTTTAAAGAATTGAAAATGGTAATTTGTTTAAACCATTTGAAAAGAAAGTTTTGGGTTTTAAGTTGTGACTTAATCGAAATCCTATATCCATATGTTTTTAAATATTACGCTCATTATTCAGTTTAGCCAGGAGAGGACCTTGTGTCATATAACCCATTCTGAATAATGATACGACGATATGAATAACATTTGAAGACCGGTGGTGAAGATCGGGTATTTTTAAGAACTAAAGGATAACTCGTCGATTGTCTCTGCACCGAGTCACGCCAGTGTAGAGATTCCTTAAGTGATGGGAAATCCGATCGGGATTGTGAATAACTGGATTGCAAGGGCTTCTTCGGAAGTGCCTTCGGTTCTGTTCGAACCCGGAACAGATTTGTATGGTTGTATGTCTGACACTACACTTTGAGATATAAAACTGATCTCTATCAAATACATTTCTGCTTGGTGGCGGAGAATTTATTCTCTTAGCTTAACACCCTTCTTTGAGACGTACGAGCTCAGAGGTTATGTATTTGATAGTTATCAGTGATATACTCCCAATTTGGTAGTGTGGCATGCTGAGTGCTGTTGTATCATTTGTTGATCAAAGCATGGCTTTTGTATAAAGCGTAGCTTTGTGGACGAGACTGCATCAGGACCTCACACCCCGGAAATGGTCGAAATAGGAAAGATGCGGCAAGGTTATGAGGATCGCTCCCTTTAGGGTGTGTCATTCCCTTCTGGAAAAGGGTGGTATCATGGTATGGAGCCCAGATACTTAACTCATGTGGTCACTGCAAATCTATTACTTTGTTATTGCTTTGTGGTTGTTGGATTAGAGGTACCTCGGACAAAGGTCGCAAATGACCGGGGAATGGCATGCTAGTGTTGTAGTTACCTAGTTACAGAGGTAACCCGGCCTTGTGTTGGTAGAGAACTGGTTAAGTTCTCGGGACGTCCCTCCAGAGGCGTACCCATGTGGTAGTAGGAAGTTCCTTAGCCTGACCATTTGTTGGAAATCCAACCTCTAATACGCGCCTTGTATGGTTTTAGTTGTATAACTTGCCATCTACTTATGATGGTGCCCTAATGTTTGGATGGTAGCTATAGTAGGCATAGTCCGAAATATCTATGCTTGCTAAGATTAATATTATACTTTCGAAAGATTTCTGCACTATGCACTAATAATAATATCAAAATATTTTTACGTAGTAAGCATATTTGTCTATCATAAGGAGAAATCTCCTCCAATTCTGCGTTTGCATTATGTGTGCGGCGAGAGGCCTTATGGTAGTTTCATTTTCTAAAAAGCATTGCGGATTTAAATATTAAAATCCTTGGTTGTTCGTTTTAAAGATAAACTGTTTTGTTTGCTCATACCAGTCCCACGACTGACCTGGAGTTTATTATTACCGTCCTAAACTCTGGGTGCCCACAATTTTTCCACACGAGCAGTCTAGAGTTGGGTTTTTCAGATAATCGAATAGTAGGTGTAGATTCGATAGCTTTCAGCCTTAGGATTTGGCAATCGCATTTGGATCGAGTTGCTTCACTTTATCTTGATTGGGAGTTCGAGTTACTTCCGGATTGGTGCTTTGGAGATGGAGTTACAGTTCTGGATTCTATCTCTCTTTCTCTCTTGAAGACCATATTGGAGATATTGTTCCGCTGCTGGTGTTACATTTTCTTTCCGCTGCTATTGTCTTGTATCATATCTCTAATGTATATTGATATTCATTGTATCATTCAGTTGTACCAGATATTGTATCAATGCTGTATATTGGTATATTCTTTTTCTTTCGCTGTATTGTTATACGTAATGTGTTATAAGCTCCGGCGAACCAGATTCGACGTTTAGATCTACGGCATTTGAATATAGGTGAAATATACGGTGTCGATTTTCGAAGGTCGAGTCAAATAAACAGTTCATGAAGCCGTTTATACTATACATTTGATTATAATTTTACAACATCTATCAGAGTCATAAATACAGCAAGTCAATAGAATAATGCAGCGGACAAAACAATGTGGTGAAATTATACTAGTAATAATGTATACCAAATCTTCATTTTTGCCCTCTAGAAAATAATCTTCAATGCATTGAAAACTCAGGCTAAACCAAGCATAATGAAAAGACAAAACACTCGAGTCGGGACTAAAATATCCTTTTGTGATTCAAATCAATAACACAAATAATATGAGTGTAATAGCATCAAAAATGTTTATGGGATTTCACATCTTTTATTCAGTGTATAACGTGTATGCAATAACTCGAGAGATGCTACGGGATTTTCCATCTCTTAAGGATCCGTCAAAATATTTATATATATAGTAGAATATGCTATATGTGTAATGTCTAATCAGTAAAATAAATATTTTTCTAAGCTTTAAGGCTTTACATTAATCTCCCTTAATGCATTTTTAAGCATTGTCATACAATTTGCATATAACGCCCAAGTAGTATGTGACGACCCAAATTTTCGCATTCGAATATCGACACCCGTACTTCACTTATACTCGAATGACGTGGATTCAACCGTAAAAATCCGATTCGCCGGAGCTTATAACACATTAAGTACAATAACACAGTGGAAGAAAATGAATATATCATTCAATGAATACAATATCCGATGCAGTATGAATTCCAGCAATATCAGAGATAAATATACAAAAGCGGAATAGGATAACAACAATAAGGATGGTCTAGACTTTGCGACTGTCGACAACGGAAAGATGGCCATCAATAGAGTCTTTCAAGTGAGAAAGCAGGAATCCAACAAACTGGTCTTCAATGCCAAAGCTCCAATGCTCCAAGCTCGAACCACCATCATGTTGAACTTGTAGCAAATGCGATCCAAATGTCCATTTCCAAATCAAAGACTTCAAAGGCTATCGAACCTACATCGACTAGCTGATTATCTGAAAATCTAACTCTGACTGCTCGTGTGGAAAATTGTGGGCACCTAGAGTTTAGATTGAGAACAATAAACTCCGGGTCAGTCATGGGAATGGTATGAGAAAACGAAAATAGTTTATCTTTAAAAGCAAAACAAAAGAATTTAAAAGAAATCTGCAATGCTTTTTGGAAATGAAACTACCATAAGGCCTCCCGGCACACACACAATGCAATTGCACACTTGGGGGAGATTTCTCCTTAAGATACTCAAACGTGCTTGATACGCGAAATCCTTTTGATATTATTATTAGAGCATAGTAAAAAAACATTTGCAAGTATAATATTAATCTTAGCCAGCATACGTACCATTATAGTATGTCTAATATAGCTACCATATTAGATGGCAGGTTCTACAAATAAAACGTACAAGGCACGTATTGGAGATTGGATTTCCAACAAATGGTCAGGTTAAAGAACTTCCTATTGCCACATGGGTACGCCTTTGGAGGGATGCCCCGAGAACCTACCCGGATCTCTGCCAACTCAAGGTCGGATTACCCTGCCCGAAAGTAACACCTAAAAGTATGTCATCCCCGGTCATTTGTGACCTTTATTCGAGGATCCTCAACCACAAAGAAACAACCACAAAGTAGTGTATTTGCAGTAACCACTAGGTTAAATATCTGGGCTCCATACCATGATACTACCCTTTTCCATAAGAAATGGACATACCCTAGGGGCGCGACCCTTGAATAACCATGCTGCATTTTCCTGTTTCGACCATTTCCGGGATGTGAGGTCCTGATGCAGTCTAGTCCATAAAGCTACACTTTACACAAAAGCAATGCTTCGATCTACAAATGATCAGCAGGACTTCGTATGCCACAATACCAAATTGGGAATGTATCACTAGTAACCATCAACTACATAACCTGTGAGCTCAGAGAAGGGTGTTAAGCTAAGAGAATAAATTCTCCGCCACCAAACAGAAATGTATTTGATAGAAACCAGATTTACCTCTCAAAGTGTATTGTCAGACACACATCCATACCAGTCTGTTCCGGGTTCGAACAGAACCGAAGGCACTTCACAAAGAAGTCCTTGAAAATCCGGATAATCCCTAATCACATCCGGACTTTCCATCACAAAGGGTGATCAAACCTCTATACCGGGGATCAGCCGGTGCAGAGACATTCGACGAGTTATCCTTTCGCTTTCAGAAATATCCGATCTTCACCACTGGTCTTCAAATGCAATCCATAACATCGTATCATTATATGGAATGGATTATATGACAAAAAGTCCTCTCCCGGCTAAACTGAATAATGAGCGTAATATTTAAAAACCATATGGATACTGGGATCTTAGATAAGTCACAACTTATTACCCATAACTTTTCTTTCAAATGGTTTAAACAAATTACCATTTTCAAATCTTTAAACAAAAAGATTCACTTCACAAAGTTCACCAATCTTTCACAAAGATCCATTCATAGCTTTCGAAACAATTCCATTTCAAATCTTTTATACAAAAATACACCTTTAAGATCCTCTTCAATTTAAAACAAGGTTCAACCATCTTTCACAAAGATTCATTCACAGCTTTCAAAACAATTCTATTTCAAACTTGAAATTCTTTCAAAATAAATTGGAAATTCTTTCTTTATATGAAAGCTATTATTATTTGAAAAGCAAGATTTTTCGTTTCGGGAAAATCCGACTACATTTGCTCAAGTTAAAGCCTTTCAATTATAAACTCGGGTAGAATTTAAATTCTGAAAAATAAGACTTTTAAAATGGTTTAAAACCTATATAAATACATTATATAACTTGTATAACCTTTTTAAACCCTAATTTCCAAACATAAGAATTCAATTTCAAAACTAGAATTTAAATTCAAATCAAACTTTTTAAATTTCAAAACTTTATCAAGTTATTCAAAATAACTTTTATCTTCAAAACTCTTTTTCAAAAGCTTTTTATATTTAACCCAATTCCATTTCTAAAACCATTTGGATTCAAAATTTAACTTTTAATCAAAATAATATTTAAATTCAAAATATCTATGACTTAACCGATTTCCTCGTGCAATCCGTATTTGTGTGTGTGTAGAGTAGTCCAGGGGTTGTACACAATAGTGCAACATCATCAATCATCAATCATCACAATCCAAACACAACAATATCGATAAGCGTTATAATCCTATAACGCTTATCATTATTCACAGATACAAATTCATTACAGGTAACTAAATTACATTCGTCAGAGATAAATAAATTACATTCATCACAGCTCAAATAAAAAATAATTCATATCATAAAGCATCACACATCAGGGATATCACACAATTCAACATTCAATTGAATCCTAACATCCATAAGTAAGATTACTTAATCATCTGATTAACTTAAATCAGATTAGTTACTTATGAATAACTACTAATCCGGGTTAATTAATATTAATTAATTACAAACCATTTTATTTATTTATCCTTTAATCATTTATTAATTAACCATTAATAATAAATTAATTAACCTTTAATTATTAATTAATCAACCTTTAATCATTAAATGATTATCCTTTAATTAATTTATTATTCTTTAATTAATTATCCTTAATTAATTTCAATAAATAATTATCCTTAAGTAATTAATTACCCTTAATTACTTTCATTAGTTAATTATACCTTAATTAATTAATCCTTAATTTTAAATAAATTAACCTTAATCATGAAGTTAATCAACCTTAATCAATCTTTAATTAATCACATAAATTAATTCTTAATTAATTATTCTTAATTAGTTAATCAGCCTTTAATTTGCTGATTAATTAAATCTATAATTACCCAAGGCCTTAGTTTACTTAAGATAAACTACTTATCTTAATCACATACTTAATCACATCATCAAATCCTGTTCGAAAACACTTAAGAATTTTTAAAATAATCATCCTAATATAGTTATTATAAACTTAAGACAATTTTAAACATTTTTTTAGTTTTTAAAATCAAATCTATGAAATCTTGTTTAAATTACTTTGGAAAACTTATATCATATTCTTTTGAAAATTTACTAAATTTAAAGCTTATTTATCCTACAACTTCAAATTCAAAACAAAAAAAACTTGTTTATAAATTTTAAATTTGAAGAATTGGCTCATAATTCTTTGAAACTTTATTTATTTCAAAATATTTCCAAAATTTGATCATTCACGTATTACTTTAAAATTGGCCGGAAAAAATCATTTTGAAACTTATTATATTTTCAAATCCTAAATCTGGTAATTTAACTCAAAAAAACCCGGGCCAAATCTCATTCTTCCTGGGCTTATCCCCGAGAAACTCGCGACCTTATTTCTCTTCGAGCCATCACCGCAAATTCTCGAGCACAACTTCGAGTCGCCATTCATCTTTCCAAACTTTACATCACCCAGATATATAGATGATACAAATGCGCCTGTACGGTTGAGTTGATCGCTTCCGACCATCGCCATAACCTTCTGCAAGACACCGATGCTCCACTCAGACCAACTGACCACCCAGTATCCATCAATTCATCGTGGTTTAAAATTGAGCATTACCACATTACTGGAACTCGAAGTTTGATCGACCAAAACGCCTCACACGATCACCTCAGGCTACCTGATCCTTCGCCATCACGCTCACCCCTTTGTTAATGATTCGTGCTTCGATTTCACCAGACCCGATGCAGTCCGATTCCGCATTCGCGACGCAGTTTCCCTGAGAAGATGGTCAACAAAAATTTGGGTTTGAACCGTAGATCACCATCATGACGTTACCATGGTGTAATATAAATTCGCCCATCATTTTTTTGACAACCATCATCACATCAGCCACCTCCCATTTCAATTCCGAGACCCTCCACCACTCTGATCACCAGAATTTCATTAAAACCCAATCTCAGTTCATCTCATAATTTCTCCCCGAATATAAACTTAAAAATTGTGAATCGCTTATCAAAAATCATCATTTTTGCATACAAATCATAATAAATGAGTGCAACTTTCAATTATGGTTATCGAATTTTCTGATATGTTTGTTCTTACTGAATAATTTAACATTATGAAAGGAATAGTTAGTAATTTTATTTGAAATTATTTTTAAATTTTTTATTACATTTATACAAACATATTCCGTTAAGACATCATAACCTGTGATGTTTTAATAAATAGATAATGAATTTTCATTAAGAAAGATTAGCCTGTAACTACACAAAGGAATGTTGCCTGGGACAGAAACATGCACAACCTTCCTGTATATGTGTATCTATATACACATATATGTATTTTAACAGCCATGCAAGCAATCATTATAACATAATAATCCAAACATCATAATTCTAATAACAGGTTTAAGTGTTCGCTCACCTCAAAATGAAGAACAGAGACCAAGAAATTGAAATTCTGGAATTTGGTTTTTTAATCCTGGAAACTTTAAATTGGCCCAGAGCTATGATCTGCTTGCTTAATTTGAAATGTTTTCAGTTTGATTGCTTTGCTTTTGAGTTTTGATTTTGAATCTTAGCTTGCTTGATCTGATCTGTAGCTTTAAATCACTGCTTTATCTTCTGATTTGAATTTGCCTTGCTCAGTTTTCCAGGTTTTCTTTGAGATGCTTGAGAATTTGTTTTTGGATTTTTGTTTTGAATTTGAACCTGATTGCTTTGATCTTTGCTTTACTTTCAGTTCTATTTTCAGGTTTGAGTTTTTGTTGCTTGTTTGATTTCCTTTGATTTTTTCTTTTCTTTTTAGTTTAGAAAGACGAATTAAAAGGAATTGAGAAAAAGAGGAAGCCTGGTTTTAAACACCTTGATTTTTTATTTACATTTTTAAATTAAAATAGTGCCACTTGTTTAATTTGGGTTAACACGTTTTTTGCATGATTTAAAATTCCTACACTTGTTAATACATAGTCTAATTTGTTTACACTTGTTAAAATAATTCAAATTATGTTTAAATCCCTCCTTTAAATAAATTTATAAACTTTTGTTTCAATCCTTATGTTACTATATTTAATTTATATAGTTCTTCATATCAATTTTTTTTTTATATTTTCATATTTTAAACACTTTAAATCTTCATGTTAATAATATTTAAATATAACTTTATATTATATTTCATGTTTAAATAAATACATTTTTCTTTATTAACATTTATATAACTTTAAAAATGATTTTAAAACTAATTACTCGTAATAATCAAATACACATATTATATATAAGTTTCTTTTAAAATATAGATGCTTAACTTTAAACAACTTTTGAAAGTTCATATATTAAATTCAAAACACAGTTTTCAAACTACACACACATATATATATATATATATATATATATATTAGAAAAGAAATTCTTATTAATTTTTAAAATATAGTTTTAAATCCATTTTATTTTCTAAGATATTTATTCTTGAATTTCAAATTCAAATTTTAATTCACAATCTATTTATATAAATAAACTAGCATTCTTATTAAATTTGAAAAAAGTACAAATTAATTCACAACTAATCTCAAAAATTTAAATTGATTATTAAATTATATTTGACTAAAAACCAAGATTCTTACAGATTTCCCTCTTTAAGAAAAGTTCGTCCTCAAAATTTGCTAGACAGGGAGAGAACAAAGAACAGATGAACACATCTAAGATAGAGAACTGATTTACCAGATCAAACTGAATATCCTTCTACATTTGGCTCACCAAATCAGAATATCACCAATAATTATGAGAACAAACTCATTCAACACTACACAAGATACTCATCAAATCTATGAAATATACAAGGCTATTGGTTAGTCTAAAGGGATAACAAACCATTCGTAGAATATATCTGGACCCAACAGAACAAACAATGGATACAATTTAATTCAGGTTGGAATTTCCCAAAATATATACTAGTTTGTCCCTCCTTGGACTTTGATTCACAAAAGAAATTACAGTAGAATTTCAAACTTTGGTTTTAACTAAAATAGTTTCATCGATACAAATCTTTATATTTTATTCATTAATTCATTTTAAATATAATATTAAATCATTAAAGTTTAAAACAAAAAGCTGATAGGAATCCGACGAAGAGAATACGAATTAGGAAGCTATCTATAACGATTTGTAGAGCCACCACACCAAATCTTCTCCTTGGAGCTGCCACAAAGCCACAAAGAATTGATATCAGATAATGAACCAAAGAAGATTGGTAGAGGAAGGATTGTTTCCATTGTTGCAGGGTGTTGACCATTGTGGTATTCCCCAGTCCCCTACTTCGTCCTCTTCTTACACTCATACTTACTATTAGTGGATAGCAAGATAATTTA
Source organism: Allium cepa (assembly GCA_030765085.1). Taxonomy (NCBI): domain Eukaryota; kingdom Viridiplantae; phylum Streptophyta; class Magnoliopsida; order Asparagales; family Amaryllidaceae; genus Allium; species Allium cepa. Next base: position 81,549,924 of record CM060946.1, read on the forward strand.
CTAAGGCATACAGATGGATATCTTAGGGATACACTCATTCTAGGGCATACTTCACCCTATCTCTAATGATTCACCTAATGTGTTATACTGCAAAAGTTAAAGTTCAACCTTTAGCTCTGATACCAAATGTGACGACCCGAATTTTCGCGTTCGAAAATCGACACCCGTACTTCTCTTGTGCTCGAATGTCGCAGATTCAACCGTAAAAATCCGATTCGCTGGAGCTTATTACACATTAAGTACAATAACACAGTGGAAGAAAATGAACATATCATTGATACAACAATGAATACAATATCCGATATAATATGAATTCCAACAATGTCAGAGATAAATATACAACAGCGGAATAGGATAACAACAATAAGGATGGTCTAGACTTTGTGACCATCGAAAGCGAAAAGATGACAATCAATAGTCTTTCAAGTGAGAAGGCAGGAATCCAACAAACTGATTCTTCAATGCCAAAGCTCCAATGCTCCAAGCTCGAACCCGCGTCATGCCGAACTTGTAGCAAATGCGATTCATATGCGGATTGCCAAACCAAAGACTTCAAAGGCTATCGAATCTACATCTACTACCTGATTATCTGAAATTCTAACTCTAGACTGCCCGTGTGGAAAATTGTGGGTACCTAGAGTTTATATAAGGAACAATAAACTTCGGGTCAGACATGGGACTGTTATGAGCAAACAAAAACAGTTTATCTTTAAAAGCAAAACTAAAGAATTTAAAAGAAATCCGCAATGCTTTTTGGAAAATGAAACTACCATAAGACCTTCCAGCACACACACAATACAATCGCACACTTGGGGGAGATTTCTCCTTATGATAGTCAAACATGCTTGATACGCGAAATCCTTTTGATATTATTATTAGTGCATATGGAAAACATTTGCACGTATAATATTAATCTTAGCCAACATATGTACCGTTATAGTATGCCTACTATAGCTACCATATTAGATGGCAGGTTCTACAGCTAAAACCGTACATGGCGCGTATTAGAGATTGGATTTCCAACAAACGTTCAGGCTAAGGAACTTCCTATTGCCATATGGGTACGCCTTTGGAGGGACGCCCCGAGAACCTACCCGGATCTCTGCCAACACAGGGTCGGGTTACCCCTGCCCGGAAATAACGCCTACAAGTATGTCATCCCCGGTCGTTTGCGGCCTTTATCCGGGAATCCTCAACCACAAAGAAACAACCACAAAGTAAGGTATTTGCAGTAACCACATAGGTTAAATATCTAGGCTCCGTACCATGATACCACCCTTTTCCAGAAGAAATGGACATACCCTAGGAGCGTGACCCCTAAATAACCTTGTCGCGTTCTTCCTGTTTCGACCATTTCCGGGGTGTGAGGTCGTGATACTGTAACGACCCGTTAAATTTACGATATTTAATAAATTAAATTAATATAATTTCTAATTTGATTATGAATAAATGTAGAGATTTGGTATAGTAGTTGCATTTTGTGTAACTATAAAAGTTTATGATAATAGAATATGGATCATGTAAATTGGCAAATTGAGTTAAAGTTAATTTTAAGAAACAAATAAATGTTGAATTTGTGAATGTTAGTATAAATATTAACTTAAATGGTATTCATTAATACAAAGATGTAAATTGTGTAGATAGTAATAGTGTATGGCTGTAGTGAAAGGAAAAGAAAACTGATGGAAACATAAAATTTATTATTATGTAAACGAAAACATAGTTTGAACAAATTTATGGAAATTGATATAAACAGTGTTTGTAATCAGTTGGGTTATTAATAATTGAAAGATGGAGATGCGTACATACGTTAATATAATTATAATGGGAAAGAATGAAAAATTATATGATAATAGGCATTTGATTCAATTAAGGGAATTAAATTTTAAATTAATGGTCATTAAATAAATTCAACGTTTTGTGAGAAATCATAATAGTTGTGTAAAATATGTACAAACTTCGATTTGGAATTTATTGGATTTATAACGGTTCTGTTATTAAGTGTATGAGTTTAAAAGAATTTTTTTTTTGTAAGGTAATAGAAGAATGCATAAAAATAAACAGGACTTAATAGAATCGGATACTTAATAAATTGAATAAATTGCCCATTAATGTAGATAGGTATAGTGGACTATAAATGGCCTAAGCAAATTAAAATAGGATAATTATTGAGATTTGTAATATAAGAATAAATAGTAACATTTATTTGCAAGGAATCCTATTTAGGACTAGAATTTGGAGTAATGACTATAGTTTGTTTATCTACCCTTGTTTCTTGTTAATTTAAATTTTGGGAATTTATTCAATCTATCCGCCAATTTACTGCAATTAAAGTGAAATGGATTAGTGATTGAGTAATGTAAATATAAATAAGATGAAAAACAAAGGAAATCTCAATTATAATAATTTATGTAGAATAAAATAAAGAAATCAGTAAATGATAATGTGAAAATGTGGATGAAAGGAGATCTTAAGTAATAATAACTTTGTTAGGTAGGTGATAACGGAATTTCGTGTATAACCAAATAAAAATCCAAATTTACTTGTAAATCAATTGCAATCAATTGAATTTATTGCGATAGTTAATTTCATAAAATAAAGGTAAAGCTAACTCAAATTTAGCTGGACTATTGTTGGTATAACTTTAGAAGCAAGATTTATTTAAGATTTGAGTATTTAATTCAACAAGAGGTATTTACGACAAATAAAATAGAATTGAACGTAAAATATTACGTTATTAAATTGAAATGGAATTTGTAAACATTGAGTGAAATATTAAACTAATGTTAGTATTCGTCGTATTTACAACAATAACTTTGAATAATAGAAAGAAAGTGAATATAATAAATTAATCAAATTTATAGTGTTGAATTCGATTGGATTGGAATTAATAAATAGTTAAGAAAAATAAGGGTTATTAATAATTTGGAATTTAATTATGGTAAAAGTTTATTTGCAATCATGAGTTGGAATAGGAATCAAATCTATTTATCTAATTGGATTTTTTTGAGAGTATAAGAATATAAGCTTTAATAATTGAGTTTTAGAATATAATTTATAATTTCCAAATAATTATAAAAATGCAGAAATTAACACTGCAATTTGATATGTTTATAGATTTTATTTCACATCCAAGCTGCTAAATCAATTGGAATTGATTGAATTTTATAAGTAATGAAATTTGGCCAATATTAGAAGTTGAAAATATAAAATTGGATTTTTATGATTTATTTAATTGATTTAATAAATATTAAAAATAGCCATTTTTGTCACGGACTCGGATTTCGACGAAACCAGCTTCATCGGATCCGTATCGGTGAATTATTATAGGGTTTCAATTTTCGTATCGATCGGACTGGTCGTTTGATCGTACGGACGCGAAACGCCTTGAAATCAATTTTATAAAAAATCAATTTGAAATCAATTTGGAAATCTTGTTTTCAGCATAACTTCTTCATACGATCGAATTTGGACGCGAAACTTTTTCCATCGCGTTCAGAATATTTTAAAACACCTATTTGGATATATAGTTTTAACAAATTCGATTCCGGAGGCATAGCGGGCTTTTTGGGCCGTGTTTTATTCCGTACGTTCGCTTATCCAGTCCATCTTCTCTATCTCTAGCCTACCTATATAAGCATGGCTATAAACCCTAGCCCCATTTTATTTGCTTATGCTGTACGTTCATTCTTCAACCATTCTTTCTTCCTTAATGGATGCTCCTCAGATCCAATTTCAATTGCAAAATAAAAGTGAAAATTCAAAGTTCTCCAAAAAATTCTCAAAAAATTATATATTGATGCTCTCGATGAGCGCAGTTCAGTGGTGAAATTCGTTTCTGGTTTCGAGGCGTCGTTTATCCAGAAATATTCAAACAAATTTCGGCCTCTCATCGTCGTCGTAACAAACGGAATCTGATCGAGAAACCCCTTCTGGGTATTGTGGAGAGCACCAAGGAGAGTCGATCTGGGTGGTTCGTTTGGCAATTCAACGGTCAGATCGTCGTCAAAATTTGAATTAGGGTTTCGTCCCTAAGTTTAGAGGCGGCGGCGGCGGCAACCAAGGGGGTGCGCAGGTGGTCCATTGGGGGCGGCCAGGTCTAAGGGACGTTGGGCGTTGGTCGGCGTGAGGCAGGAGGCCGGTGGCGTTGGGAATCGATGGTCAACAGTGGGTAGTTTAGGGTACCAGTTCGAACGAAGGCAAAGGGAACAGTAACGCGTTGTCCCTGTTCATAATGAAGCTTTCGTGACTCACTGACGTGGCAAGTAAATATGGACCATTTTTGTTTATTTTCAATTTTGAATTCATTCTCCATTTTTCGCCTTAACTTTCTCATACGAATTCGGATTCACACGAAATTTTTTTTGTTAGGTTCGTTTTAAAATTCCAGATCTGATGACGCTGGTTTGGACGAATTCTGAGACGGGCGAATTTTTGGGTTTAAATCGATTTAAATTCGATTTAAATTCCAAAGGTGAGTGTTTTAACCCACTCACAATTACTAGAAGCTTTTATGTTTGTTAAATAAATTTTAGAAATGAATAGAAATTTATTTATGAGCTTTTGGCATGTTATTTCACCCATATCTGTTGAATTGCATTTTTATCAAATTTAGCTGTTAATTAAATTGATTGATTGCGTATTAATTGGCTGTTAGAAATTATTGTTTGCATAAGAACTGCTAGTTAACAGTTATGTAAATTATTACTGAATAAACTGTTAGATAAATAGTTGATAAATTTAATTTGAACAAACTGACAGTTATCACCTGTTGTATATGTTCATATATATATATATTGTTATTGATTGAGATTGGTTGATGGTTGCGATTGGATGATGGATGTTGTTGATGAATGAATGTTTATTTCATATCATTAAATTGAAAATTTATCATGCATATTTCATTTTTCGGGATTGTGGTTTGAAATGATAAAACCGCAAAGTTTTATTTTTAAATTGCGGATTGAAATGATAAATATCCGTATCACTTGACCATAGGATAGAAAATTATATACAGGCACCGCGGTCTATATATAACTATTTTAATGTGATTTCGATGGTTTGGGTTGAATACGGTTTATAAATCTTAAATTTTATATTGTATAAATATTTTATTCCATATTTATATACTTATGAAGTTAAAATTTAGGAATTTAAAAGGTGGATAGATTTCTTTATTGAAATGGAAGAAATTTAGAAAATGGAGTTGGTAAATTTATATCCTATGTTTAAATGTTAAGTTTGGAAATTTAAGAGATGATATTTGAAATTGGATTTTCCCAAAATAAATAGAAATGGATATTCTAGTAAAAAAAAAATATTGAATTGGAAAATTTATATATATATTTTACTAGAAATTGAAGTTTTATTAATTACGGATTTTATGTGAATGGTCAAGATTAATTAATAGAATATTGATTTTGAAAGGATAAAAAATCCAACTTTAGTTGAAATATTAATGCTCAAAAATGGATAAATATATATAAAATTGAAATGGTTTTGGGACTTGAGGTAATATTTTGGATTTTGGTTTAACTTTAAAAGAAGAAATATTTGGAAAGCCGTGTAATCTATTTCTTTATAAAGCAACAGTAAAGTTAACCTTTTTAATTCGTATACCGTTGAATATCCAAACCAGTTGAGTTTAAAAGTTATTGTTTGGAATTATGGATTTCCAAAAATATTAAGCTTTGAAAATATTCGATTTTCAGATATTATGAAGCTAAAGCCTTTTAATTATTGGAAAGAAATTATATTTGGAATAAGTGGTAAAATATGGTTTTGGGTTTTGGAATGATATCGTAATATTATGGTTTTGAAATGGATTATATTCTGGTTTTAAAGTATAAACAATTTTTAAATGACCGCGGTGTTATAATAACGATTGGTTGGCAAAGAGACCGGGATCGGATATGGACATACTCTCTGTCGATACCGAAAACCACTTCGACTAACCGTGTACGCGGTGGAGTTCCCAGAATGAAGTAGGTGGTGGCGACGTTTCCTGTAAGGTAAATACGTGGACCCAACTCCCGTGAGTTGGCATAAGGTGGCTAAAACAGGAGCGATTCTCAGGCCAATGAGGTCATTCCTCTGATCGGACGCTCCTCTTCGATATTATACTTTGACTTGGATTGATTCAGTGGCCACTTCTATATTTTGATTTTGGGGGAGTTAGTTCGAGGTGGGCGGCAGCTGCGCGCTGCGCGTTACCATCAGCCTGGATAGCAATTGGTATATCTACCCTGGCATTGCCTAGTTGTGCCGTGTCACCTACCCTATCGCGCCTTGTACGAGTTTGGTTTTCTCCCGTAACCCGTGTGGTATCCTCTAGTGGCTTCCCGATCAGGAGGGACTATGATATTGGATGGACTACTGGGACTATTACGTGTTAAGGGCTATATGGGTAACCCCTTAACGCTATTAAAAAGTAAGTTTATTTTATAAATAGACACTATTATAATAACGCAATATACTACATAGTAAATAGTTTAACGGATCTTTAGGAGATGTAAATCCCGAGCATCTCTAGAGTTACTGTACTCATATTTATTTCTGTTTATTTAACTCACATAAGATATTCTAGTCTGACTCGAGTGTTTTTGTCTTTTCAAATTCGCTCGGGTCAGTCCGAGCGTTTCAGGATAGCAGGTTTTAGCTTTGGAGGACGAAGACGAAGATTCAGTATTATTTTATATATAGTATTGCACTACACACTCTTTCTATTCCGCTGCATTGTTGTATTTGGTATGTGTAACTCTGATATTCATTGTATAAGAAAAATCAAGCTTTTGTAAACTGTTTATGAACTGTATACTTGTTATTATATTTTATCCTTCCGCTGTGAGATTCTATTTTGTTTTATTTCTTCTCTGTTTTTCTTATTTACCCCATAACACTCCTCCCTTGCGTATGCTTTGAATCGGCACGTGTGTCGTTTAAAGTGTGCGAAAAGGCGGGATGTTACAGTTGGTATCAGAGCTTTGGTTTAGCGATAAACCTTGGCTTTGTGGGGTTTGACTCTTTGTTAATAGGGTAGAAATATCCTATGGGAGTCGCTGAGTGTATATATATGAGAGAGCGTACTTGTTAGTATTAATAAAAAGTTTTGATATTGTGTTAATCTGTTCCGCTTTGTATTTATAAATTCTGGTTGATGCATGGGACGCTATGCCATCAATAGGGATTTCTAAACACTGAAGAGGACAGACCGACATAATATTTGTTTTTAATATAGGTGAATGAAAGAATTTTGCCTATTATATTTTCTATATATAAAAATATTTTATAAAGATATATATATATTTGGTTGCTATAGATTGGATGTTAGGCAATAAAAATATTTATAATAACTGAAGCTAAGTTGAAATTATGATAAATCAAATGGGAGATTTTAGAACTTAAGTCCGGGATTTTTGAAATGTGCTTTCAAAGAATTTATGAAAAATAATGATTTGGTTTATAAGAAATTTCTTATATAAAAAGTATAATTTGGAAGTATAATGATATTGTCATATATATATATTTTCCGATATGAATATTCCGTTTTAAATTCGGGAAATTTGTTTTAAAAGAAGATTTTGGGGAAATAAATTATGTACTTTTCTCTCCGTCGCTGGAAAATAAATTCGGTGATGACGGCCGCATCATCGACTTTCATTTTCGAGTTTCGAAGGGGAAAGGCCGCTGTAGTAAATACTACTACAGAATTGTTTTGAATTTATTTGAAATTTTAATTGTTTAAAGATAATTGGAGATATAAGAGTTGTAAGAAATTATATTATCTATTATTTTAAAGTAATTTTGAAATTTGACCCGGTATTAAATTCTTAAATTTCCATTAATTAATTGTTAAAATTATGTTAGGGAAATAAAAGTTAAGTAATAAATGAATTGAAACCTCTAATTTAATAAGAGAATTATTGCAAAACTATAAAGAGTAATATGGATAAACATTAAATTTAATTTAAGAATGGAGATTTAACTTGTATGAGTTCAATTGCAATTTCTTTAACATAGATAACTTACCGTATATAAAAGTTGAAATGTTAAATAAGAAACTAGAATTGAATATTTTACAAGTAGGAATTTAGGAAAAATGAAGTATTCAATAGATTACTGTTATAATAAGAATTTAATGGTATAAACTTAGGTTATAATTGAAATGTTACTGAAAAAGAGTTAAGAATTATTAATAGATGATATGAACCTAAGTATATAAAATGAAATTCTAAATAAGAATTGATTGTGGGATTATTAGTTTAAGTATGTCTTAAGCCTCCCCTATTCTAATATAATAGAAAGTAGGAAGAATTGAAATGACTGAAATCCATAGCTAATAGATAAATAAAAACTTCCACTCATAAGAATGGATGTTAGCAGATTAAGAATTTGAGGGAAATCTTACAAGTGAAGAGTAAGGAAAGGAAGATATTCAAAATATTTGTTGTATTAATGAGAATTTATTTTATAAACTTAAGTAATAAAAAGAAACTTAAGTAATAAAAAGGAAATACAAATATAATGAATTTGAGATAATTGGAAAATAAAACTTGTAAGAAACAAAGAAATCCCTCATAAATGAAGGAAAGAAAATTTAACCACTGAAGTATGAAATAAATATATAATAAGCTATTTTGGTGTTGATTTGGATTGTATGGTTGATGTATGGTTGTTGGGTAAGGAATTTTGGAGTTGTTGGATTAACAAATAATCTATCTTTGTTCCATCTAAGGCTGTTGAGCAACGGATGCACTTGACAGTTATTCTTCATTCGTATAACTTCAGAATTTGAACCCGAACAACTAATTGTTGTTTGATTAAATGATTGTTTGTTGAATGTGGTGTGTGCTGTTGAAAAAAAAATTGTGGTTGTTGCATTTGATTGGATATGAATGATTGAATCCACCTAAACATTTCACTGTAAAATAAATATTTAACCTTTTAGATTATATAAGTGAATACAGGTGTTGGAAGCCACTGCTACTGCTTTGGTTCCTTAAAAAAAAATATAAGTGTATATTGCCTGACAAATAGGTACGTTTTCGGATTTCGTTTAAAACGCTATTTTATATATTTTTCCCGTGTGGGATATTTTATTTTGGATATATATGTAATATATTTGTATATTTGGATAATATATTTTCTCCAGAGTCCCTCCGTACAAAGGAGACTCTGCCAAAATTTTACGTAAATTTTGGACTTAGAATTTTGTGAAAATATTTTCCAACTTTAATAATTCAAGTATTAAGGGATATAATGATTATATAACAAGTGTATTTCATTAAAGGAAATTTATCCAGTAAATATTGTTTATAAGTTAATATTCTGAATAAGAGGTACTGTTTTATTCTCCCTTCTCCCTTCTTTTCCCTTTTCGGGGACGAAAAGTTTTGAGTGGGGGAGATTGTAATGACCCGTTAAATTTACGATATTTAATAAATTAAATTAATATAATTTCTAATTTGATTATGAATAAATGTAGAGATTTGGTATAGTAGTTGCATTTTGTGTAACTATAAAAGTTTATGATAATAGAATATGGATCATGTAAATTGGCAAATTGAGTTAAAGTTAATTTTAAGAAACAAATAAATGTTGAATTTGTGAATGTTAGTATAAATATTAACTTAAATGGTATTCATTAATACAAAGATGTAAATTGTGTAGATAGTAATAGTGTATGGCTGTAGTGAAAGGAAAAGAAAACTGATGGAAACATAAAATTTATTATTATGTAAACGAAAACATAGTTTGAACAAATTTATGGAAATTGATATAAACAGTGTTTGTAATCAGTTGGGTTATTAATAATTGAAAGATGGAGATGCGTACATACGTTAATATAATTATAATGGGAAAGAATGAAAAATTATATGATAATAGGCATTTGATTCAATTAAGGGAATTAAATTTTAAATTAATGGTCATTAAATAAATTCAACGTTTTGTGAGAAATCATAATAGTTGTGTAAAATATGTACAAACTTCGATTTGGAATTTATTGGATTTATAACGGTTCTGTTATTAAGTGTATGAGTTTAAAAGAAATTTTTTTTTTTGTAAGGTAATAGAAGAATGCATAAAAATAAACAGGACTTAATAGAATCGGATACTTAATAAATTGAATAAATTGCCCATTAATGTAGATAGGTATAGTGGACTATAAATGGCCTAAGCAAATTAAAATAGGATAATTATTGAGATTTGTAATATAAGAATAAATAGTAACATTTATTTGCAAGGAATCCTATTTAGGACTAGAATTTGGAGTAATGACTATAGTTTGTTTATCTACCCTTGTTTCTTGTTAATTTAAATTTTGGGAATTTATTCAATCTATCCGCCAATTTACTGCAATTAAAGTGAAATGGATTAGTGATTGAGTAATGTAAATATAAATAAGATGAAAAACAAAGGAAATCTCAATTATAATAATTTATGTAGAATAAAATAAAGAAATCAGTAAATGATAATGTGAAAATGTGGATGAAAGGAGATCTTAAGTAATAATAACTTTGTTAGGTAGGTGATAACGGAATTTCGTGTATAACCAAATAAAAATCCAAATTTACTTGTAAATCAATTGCAATCAATTGAATTTATTGCGATAGTTAATTTCATAAAATAAAGGTAAAGCTAACTCAAATTTAGCTGGACTATTGTTGGTATAACTTTAGAAGCAAGATTTATTTAAGATTTGAGTATTTAATTCAACAAGAGGTATTTACGACAAATAAAATAGAATTGAACGTAAAATATTACGTTATTAAATTGAAATGGAATTTGTAAACATTGAGTGAAATATTAAACTAATGTTAGTATTCGTCGTATTTACAACAATAACTTTGAATAATAGAAAGAAAGTGAATATAATAAATTAATCAAATTTATAGTGTTGAATTCGATTGGATTGGAATTAATAAATAGTTAAGAAAAATAAGGGTTATTAATAATTTGGAATTTAATTATGGTAAAAGTTTATTTGCAATCATGAGTTGGAATAGGAATCAAATCTATTTATCTAATTGGATTTTTTTGAGAGTATAAGAATATAAGCTTTAATAATTGAGTTTTAGAATATAATTTATAATTTCCAAATAATTATAAAAATGCAGAAATTAACACTGCAATTTGATATGTTTATAGATTTTATTTCACATCCAAGCTGCTAAATCAATTGGAATTGATTGAATTTTATAAGTAATGAAATTTGGCCAATATTAGAAGTTGAAAATATAAAATTGGATTTTTATGATTTATTTAATTGATTTAATAAATATTAAAAATAGCCATTTTTGTCACGGACTCGGATTTCGACGAAACCAGCTTCATCGGATCCGTATCGGTGAATTATTATAGGGTTTCAATTTTCGTATCGATCGGACTGGTCGTTTGATCGTACGGACGCGAAACGCCTTGAAATCAATTTTATAAAAAATCAATTTGAAATCAATTTGGAAATCTTGTTTTCAGCATAACTTCTTCATACGATCGAATTTGGACGCGAAACTTTTTCCATCGCGTTCAGAATATTTTAAAACACCTATTTGGATATATAGTTTTAACAAATTCGATTCCGGAGGCATAGCGGGCTTTTTGGGCCGTGTTTTATTCCGTACGTTCGCTTATCCAGTCCATCTTCTCTATCTCTAGCCTACCTATATAAGCATGGCTATAAACCCTAGCCCCATTTTATTTGCTTATGCTGTACGTTCATTCTTCAACCATTCTTTCTTCCTCAATGGATGCTCCTCAGATCCAATTTCAATTGCAAAATAAAAGTGAAAATTCAAAGTTCTCCAAAAAATTCTCAAAAAATTATATATTGATGCTCTCGATGAGCGCAGTTCAGTGGTGAAATTCGTTTCTGGTTTCGAGGCGTCGTTTATCCAGAAATATTCAAACAAATTTCGGCCTCTCATCGTCGTCGTAACAAACGGAATCTGATCGAGAAACCCCTTCTGGGTATTGTGGAGAGCACCAAGGAGAGTCGATCTGGGTGGTTCGTTTGGCAATTCAACGGTCAGATCGTCGTCAAAATTTGAATTAGGGTTTCGTCCCTAAGTTTAGAGGCGGCGGCGGCGGCAACCAAGGGGGTGCGCAGGTGGTCCATTGGGGGCGGCCAGGTCTAAGGGACGTTGGGCGTTGGTCGGCGTGAGGCAGGAGGCCGGTGGCGTTGGGAATCGATGGTCAACAGTGGGTAGTTTAGGGTACCAGTTCGAACGAAGGCAAAGGGAACAGTAACGCGTTGTCCCTGTTCATAATGAAGCTTTCGTGACTCACTGACGTGGCAAGTAAATATGGACCATTTTTGTTTATTTTCAATTTTGAATTCATTCTCCATTTTTCGCCTTAACTTTCTCATACGAATTCGGATTCACACGAAATTTTTTTTGTTAGGTTCGTTTTAAAATTCCAGATCTGATGACGCTGGTTTGGACGAATTCTGAGACGGGCGAATTTTTGGGTTTAAATCGATTTAAATTCGATTTAAATTCCAAAGGTGAGTGTTTTAACCCACTCACAATTACTAGAAGCTTTTATGTTTGTTAAATAAATTTTAGAAATGAATAGAAATTTATTTATGAGCTTTTGGCATGTTATTTCACCCATATCTGTTGAATTGCATTTTTATCAAATTTAGCTGTTAATTAAATTGATTGATTGCGTATTAATTGGCTGTTAGAAATTATTGTTTGCATAAGAACTGCTAGTTAACAGTTATGTAAATTATTACTGAATAAACTGTTAGATAAATAGTTGATAAATTTAATTTGAACAAACTGACAGTTATCACCTGTTGTATATGTTCATATATATATATTGTTATTGATTGAGATTGGTTGATGGTTGCGATTGGATGATGGATGTTGTTGATGAATGAATGTTTATTTCATATCATTAAATTGAAAATTTATCATGCATATTTCATTTTTCGGGATTGTGGTTTGAAATGATAAAACCGCAAAGTTTTATTTTTAAATTGCGGATTGAAATGATAAATATCCGTATCACTTGACCATAGGATAGAAAATTATATACAGGCACCGCGGTCTATATATAACTATTTTAATGTGATTTCGATGGTTTGGGTTGAATACGGTTTATAAATCTTAAATTTTATATTGTATAAATATTTTATTCCATATTTATATACTTATGAAGTTAAAATTTAGGAATTTAAAAGGTGGATAGATTTCTTTATTGAAATGGAAGAAATTTAGAAAATGGAGTTGGTAAATTTATATCCTATGTTTAAATGTTAAGTTTGGAAATTTAAGAGATGATATTTGAAATTGGATTTTCCCAAAATAAATAGAAATGGATATTCTAGTAAAAAAAAAATATTGAATTGGAAAATTTATATATATATTTTACTAGAAATTGAAGTTTTATTAATTACGGATTTTATGTGAATGGTCAAGATTAATTAATAGAATATTGATTTTGAAAGGATAAAAAATCCAACTTTAGTTGAAATATTAATGCTCAAAAATGGATAAATATATATAAAATTGAAATGGTTTTGGGACTTGAGGTAATATTTTGGATTTTGGTTTAACTTTAAAAGAAGAAATATTTGGAAAGCCGTGTAATCTATTTCTTTATAAAGCAACAGTAAAGTTAACCTTTTTAATTCGTATACCGTTGAATATCCAAACCAGTTGAGTTTAAAAGTTATGGTTTGGAATTATGGATTTCCAAAAATATTAAGCTTTGAAAATATTCGATTTTCAGATATTATGAAGCTAAAGCCTTTTAATTATTGGAAAGAAATTATATTTGGAATAAGTGGTAAAATATGGTTTTGGGTTTTGGAATGATATCGTAATATTATGGTTTTGAAATGGATTATATTCTGGTTTTAAAGTATAAACAATTTTTAAATGACCGCGGTGTTATAATAACGATTGGTTGGCAAAGAGACCGGGATCGGATATGGACATACTCTCTGTCGATACCGAAAACCACTTCGACTAACCGTGTACGCGGTGGAGTTCCCAGAATGAAGTAGGTGGTGGCGACGTTTCCTGTAAGGTAAATACGTGGACCCAACTCCCGTGAGTTGGCATAAGGTGGCTAAAACAGGAGCGATTCTCAGGCCAATGAGGTCATTCCTCTGATCGGACGCTCCTCTTCGATATTATACTTTGACTTGGATTGATTCAGTGGCCACTTCTATATTTTGATTTTGGGGGAGTTAGTTCGAGGTGGGCGGCAGCTGCGCGCTGCGCGTTACCATCAGCCTGGATAGCAATTGGTATATCTACCCTGGCATTGCCTAGTTGTGCCGTGTCACCTACCCTATCGCGCCTTGTACGAGTTTGGTTTTCTCCCGTAGCCCGTGTGGTATCCTCTAGTGGCTTCCCGATTAGGAGGGACTATGATATTGGATGGACTACTGGGACTATTACGTGTTAAGGGCTATATGGGTAACCCCTTAACGCTATTAAAAAGTAAGTTTATTTTATAAATAGACACTATTATAATAACGCAATATACTACATAGTAAATAGTTTAACGGATCCTTAGGAGATGTAAATCCCGAGCATCTCTTGAGTTACTGTACTCATATTTATTTCTGTTTATTTAACTCACATAAGATATTCTAGTCTGACTCGAGTGTTTTTGTCTTTTCAAATTCGCTCGGGTCAGTCCGAGCGTTTCAGGATAGCAGGTTTTAGCTTTGGAGGACGAAGACGAAGATTCAGTATTATTTTATATATAGTATTGCACTACACACTCTTTCTATTCCGCTGCATTGTTGTATTTGGTATGTGTAACTCTGATATTCATTGTATAAGAAAAATCAAGCTTTTGTAAACTGTTTATGAACTGTATACTTGTTATTATATTTTATCCTTCCGCTGTGAGATTCTATTTTGTTTTATTTCTTCTCTGTTTTTCTTATTTACCCCATAACACTCCTCCCTTGCGTATGCTTTGAATCGGCACGTGTGTCGTTTAAAGTGTGCGAAAAGGCGGGATGTTACAGATACAGTCTCATCCACAAAGCTACGCTTTACACAAAAGCCATGATTCGATCAACAAATGATCAGCAGCACTTCGTATGCCACATTACCAAATTGGGAATGTATCACTAGTAACCATCAACTACATAACCTGTGAGCTCGTAAGTCTCAGAGAAGGGTGTTAAGCTAAGATAATAAATTCTCCGCCACCAAACAGAAATGTATTTGATAGAAACCAGCTTTACATTTCAAAGTGTAATGTCAGAACACATCCATACAAGTCTGTTTCAGATTCGAATAGGACCGAAGGCACTTTATAAAGAAGCCCTTGCAAATCCGGATAATCCCTAATCATGTCCGGACTTTCAATCACAAAGGGTGATCAAATCTTTATACCAAGGATCAACCGGTGCAGAGACATTCGACGAGTTATCCTTTCGCTTTCGAAAATATCCGATCTTCGCCACCAGTCTTTAAATGTAATCCATAACGTCGTATCATTATTCGGAATGGGTTATATGACACAAAGTCCTCTCCCGGCTAACCCGAATAACGAGCGCAATATTTAAAAACCATATGGATAGTGGGATCTTAGGTAAGTCACAACTTATTACCCAAAACTTTTCCTTCAAATGGTTTAAACTAATTACCATTTTCAAATCTTTAAAGAAAAAGATTCACTTCACAAAGTTCACCAATCTTTCAAAATGATTCATTCATAGCTTTCGAAACAATTCCATTTCAAATCTTTTATACAAAAGATACACCTTTAAGATCCTCTTCAATTTCAAACAAGGTTCAACCATCTTTCACAAAGATTCATTCATAGCCTTCAAAGCAATTCTATTTCAAACTTGAAATCTTTTCAAAACAAATTGAAAATCCTTTCTTTATATGAAAGCTATTATTATTTAAAAGCAAGAGTTTTCGTTTTGGGAAAATCCGATTATATTTGCTAAGTTAAAGCCTTTCAATTATAAACTTGGGTAGAATTTAAATTCTAAAAAATAATACTTTTAAAATGGTTTAAAACCCATATAAATACATTATATAACTTGTATAACCTTTTTAAACCATAATTTCCAAACATAAGAATTCAATTTCAAATCTTTAATTTAAATTCAAATCAAACTTTTTAAATTTCAAAACTTTATCAAGTTATTCAAAATAACTTTTATCTTCAAAACTCTTTTTCAAAAGCTTTTTATATTTAACCCAATTCCATTTTCAAAACCATTTGGATTCAAAATTTAATTTTTAATCAAAAGAATATTTAAATTCAAAATATCTATGACTTAACCGATTTCCTCGTGCAATCCATATTTGTGTGTGTATATTGTAGTCCAGGGGTTTTATACAATAGTGCAACATCATCAATCATCAATCATCACAATCCAAACACTGCAATATCGATAAGCGGTATAATCCTATAATACTTATCTATATTTACAGATATAAATTCATTTCCAGTAAATAAATTACATTCATCATAGATAAATAAATTACATTCATCACAGCTCAAATCAAAAATAATTCATATCACAAAGCATCACACATAAGGGATATCACACAATTCAACATTCAATTGAATCCTAACATCCATAAGTAAGATTAATTAATCATCTGATTAATTTAAATCAGATTAGTTACTTATGATTAACTACAATCCGGGTTAATTAATATTAATTAATTACAAACCATTTTAATTAATTATCCTTTAAACATTTATTAATTAACCATTAATAATAAGTTAATCAACCTTTAATTATTAATTAATCAACCTTTAATCATTAAATGATTATCCTTTAATTAATTTATTATTCTTTAATTAGTTATCCTTAATTAATTTCGATAAATAATTATCCTTAAGTAACTAATTACCCTTTATTACTTTCATTAATTAATTAAACCTTAATTAATCCTTAATTTTTAAATAAATTAACCTTAATCATGAAGTTAATTAACCTTAATCAATCTTTTATTAATCACATAAATTAATTCTTAATTAATTATTCTTAATTAGGTAATCAGCCTTTAATTTACTCATTAATTAAATCTCTACTTACCCAAGGCCTTAATTTACTTAAGATAAACTACTTATCTTAATCACATACTTAATCACATCATCAAATCCTATTTGAAAACACTTAAGAATGTTTTAAATAATCATCCTAATATATTTATTCAAAACTCAAGACAATTTTAAACATATTTTTTAATTTTTAAAATAAAATCTATGAAATCTTGTTTAAATTACTTTGGAAAATTAGATCATATTATTTTGAAAATTTATTAAATTTAAAGCTTATTTATCCTTCAACTTCAAATTTAAACCAAAAAAACTTGTTTATAAATTTTAAATTTGAAGAATTGGTTTATAATTCTTTGAAACTTTATTTATTTCAAAGTATCTCCAAAATTTGATCATTCAGGTATTACTTTAAAACTTGGCCCAAAAAAATCGTTTTGAAACTTATTTTATTTTCAAATCCTAAGTCTGGTAGTTTAACTCAAATAAAAACACGGGCCGAATGTCATTCTTCCCAAGCTTATCCCCGAGAAACTCGCGACCTTACTTCTCTTCGAGCCATAACCACAAATTCTCGAGCACAACTTCGAGTTCCCATTCATCTTTCCAAACTTTACATCACCCAGATATATAGATGATACAAGTGCACGTGTACGGTCGAGTTGATCACTTTCGACCATCACCATAACCTTCAGCAAGACACCGATGCTCCACTCAGACCAACTGACCACCCAGTATCCATCAATTCATCGTGGTTCGAAATTGAGCATTACCACATTACTGGAACTCGAAGTTCGATCGACCAAAATGCCTCGCACGATGTGATGACCCGCAAATCCGTACCCCTTGAGTCAACACTATTCTACATTAATCAACTCAATATGAACGGAAATACAAACCGTTTGGCTTAAAGAAGAAGAGGTAGAAGAAGAAAATAGAAAACAACATCAGAATCTAACCATAGCAGCGGAATAAAATATAATAGATAATAACAGATCTTTACACAAAAACAAATATATCTGTTTATACATTACATCATCAGAGTACATCAATCACATAACACACAATTTGACAGTAATCATAACCTGTCCTCACACAACTGAATACACAGCGGAATATAAATCAAGTATGGCAGTATGTATCGCCATCCAGCTCGTCTCCTGAGCTCCACAGCGTCCTTTTCTGTATTCTATAATACTCAGTCTGACCCGAGCATTAAAGTTAAATAACACCCGAGTCAGTCTGGAATACCAGCGTGAGAAATCACACTCAAATTGATTATTAAAGTTTAAAAATCCTTTGCAAATCCAAAGCATCTCGTAAGACCACGCCACAAATAAACATGTCGGGTTTTTACCTTACGATAGCTAAAACACTTTTTATTAAAATTCTCCGATATTATAATAGGGTCTATTACAAATACTTATTAAAATAGCCAAAATTGTTACAGGATTAAATTCCAGCTACTACCCACAAAGTGCGTAATACAAACAAAACTCGTAAAAGGCGCGTAGGGAGAATGGATTTCCAACTAATGACTAGGCACTGGGGTACCACCTGTCACGGTACGTGGCCTAGGTCACTATACCGAGGATCACTCCCGACCCCCTGCAACACAAGACCGGGACTACCCCTTACTGGATAATCCCGAGTAAGATCACCCCACGGTTGTGATCAGCAACTGCACCACTAAGCCGGAAAAAAAGGGACATCTAGATATGGATGACCTCACCCTAAAATGGGTGCTACCCACCTAGCCTTGCTGCATAACCCCTGATTTTCAGTCATTCCCGTTTGATGAGGCTTGAGGCTAAGCGTTACCTTTTTAGAACATATCCCATAGAATTCTCATTGTCCACCTGACGATGTTCCGAAAGCATTCATCCATACAAGTCCGTCCCGGGTTCGACGGAACCAAAGGCACTATTCCTACTACATCCATTTTGGAATTATCCTCAGGATTAGTAGCGACCAGCCCTTGCACTTCATTGCTCCATTTTCGACTCTGAACTCGTTTTTCCACGGAAACGTACAAACCAGATCAAAGTGGTTTTCGAGAAATTAATCCTGATCCCGGTCTCTTCGAAACGATCAACGCATTTGGCCAATATTGATAGTCGGTTGTTTAACTATCAACTAAGATTCACAAACAACCAACAACCATAAATAATTTCATCAAATTACTTATTAACCTCAAAATATCTAAAACAAGATATATTTCTACTTTCACACCTTTTTGGAACCAGTTTTCAGACCATACTCTTCTCATGGAATAAATACCCACATATTTATTTTCACTGGAACACCAAGCACAAAGACTTTAGATTTTTAAAATAATTTAAAAACTCTTTATTATAAAATATCCTTTAAGGATTTTAAATTAAAACTACTTTAATACTTACTCAAAAATATATATACTTTAAGAATATTTAAAACAAAGCTGCTTATAAAATATAAAACTAAATTTTATCCTTTTAAAATCAAAATGCTAAGTCGCTTTTAATAATTACTACTATAGTAAATTTGAAAAATACTTACTTTAGAATTTAAACATTTAGAAATAATAGATTTTCTAAAACATGCTTTTTAAAACCTTTAAAAATTTACTTTGAAACGTACACGGCTATTCAGGGAAATATACTTCTCTTCACATCCTTTAGAAATAAATCACTATTTTTAAACAAAATTTCACATTCCTTTAATAACTTTCCATCGTGAATTTATTTCTCCAAATATCCACTGATATATTACTTTACTTTTATAAACCCAGTTTATAAATTTCAAAGTCCCACTTCTCTTTTAAAGTTCCAACTTCAACCACTTAAATAAATTTTCAAATTGATTTCCAATTTACTCCATTTTGAAATAAATTTCTTTACTTACTCAAATCATTTCAAAATCCATTAATTATAGACTTATTTATTTATTTTTTCGTTTTGATTTTAAGACTTTTAACTGAAATATACTAATTTCAGATTTTCCAAATTTCTTCTTTATTCTTTTCAATAATTTAAATCTTAAATCTAAAATAAATGCTTTATTCTTTTAAATAATAACACTGAATTTTAAAATTCATTATCTTCCTGTTTATTCAAATCCCCTTTTCATATATGGAATTTATTTATTAGAATTTTAAAACCACTATTATTCTTATCCAGTTCATTCTTAATTTATTTAAATTCTCTATAATTATTTCACTTACAAATTCTCTTCCTTTCGTTTTCAAAAATCCAATTCTATATATTTTGATAACTCAGTGTACCGAAATATATTCAAGTAAAACATAGCATTAATATTCCAATTATCAATAATATTCATCACAAAATATCGAATATTCATAACAGAGAATATTAAATAATATAAATCATTTTGAGGAGTCCAGTTGGATCCCTCCAACCTGTTTTCCTACATCCATAAATGTTGGCACAATATAAAATACCAATTCCACTTCGAGGTGGAATATCGCCGTATATGGGATTAATATAATATCATCCGCTATTATGCGGTGCATAGGGTCTCATCCGCTATATAATGCAGGAAATCAATCATTCCAAGATATATTATATACCATAATATAGCACATCAAATCAATTCAACCATTCAACCAATTATTTAAATTTAACTATCTAAATTTAAATAACCTAGATGTGTGATATTAACTCACCTTTTCTTTTATTTGCAATTCGATCCATCTCGGCTTGGTTTCTTCATGATTATAGACCTTGATTTTTGATTTGCCAAGCCAATCTTATTGCAGGTTTCATGGCTACGAACCACACTCGACTTGTTTCTTCATGATTTTTCGACCTTACTAACAAGATAACCTTCGTTCCCAAATGAAACTCCTGCCTCTGTACAACATAGCATGACTGTCCCCCTTCATCAACAATCTGAACAGCACTTAACGCCTTCCAGTTCCTCCTCGGCATCGCTACTTCTTCCACCATCATGCACAAACAGGCTCACCTAAAAAAATAAAAAGACCAAATCACACGTTCTTGGCCGTAGCTCCTAAGCAACTGACCTCGACCTCAGCTTCGCCTTCACCACTCCATGCTTCGAAATGACACCAGTAATCACGATTTTCTGAATCGCAATGCTTCCTCCAAACTTTGCCTTCATCACGACTATGCCAAACACCAAGTCCACCAGATCATGATACATCCTTCTAAAATCGATCGAGCCCAGTTTAAGCTACCCCTCGATTTTATTGAACCGGTTCGATTCCTCCTTACGCCGCACCCTTCGATCGGACGAGACACGCTGCAGCCACCTCTGCCTCGGCTACGAGCGTTGCTCGAATTTTTTTTCAAACCGCGATTTTTTTCTTCGATGTTTCGATTCGAATTGAAAGAGGAGAAGGAAGGAATCCAAGAGTTAAAGTATAAAGGAGAAGGCAGCTTCGGTTACAAGACAAGCCGAGTTTGCCCTTTTTTTTATATAAGAAATGTTAAATTTCGATTTTTTTTCCTGACTTTGAACGAGAGGGATATGATATAGAGTTGAGGAAGGCATGTTGGAGAAGTTAAACCCTGATTGACAGGTTAAAATATTTTTTTAATTATAAGTATCTTATTTAATGCAACTTAAAGATCTGATGGCCTATCGAGGCGTGCCGCTAGGCGTATATATGTTTTACCTGTATTTCGAACATAATGGAACGTGTTTCGGAGCCTAATTCAGTCATATGTGGAAGATAGCTTTTGAATCGAGTTTAAATATTAAATTATCGATTTTAATTTCAACACGTTTCTCACCCGTACGGACAAACGGTAACTCTAAACGCTACGAAAATTGAAAGCCGATGATAATATAATATTACGGATCCAATGGAAGTAGTTTCGTCGAAATCCGAGACTGTGTCTCGGAGGGTTATTTTTTAAATATCAATTTAAACGATATATTTTCAAAACTGAACAAAACACTTCCAAATTCAATTTCAACACCTTTACTATCTTCAGTACTATCGATATAAATTTTACAAACCCTAAAATTATTTTTAAGAAGCTAAAAATTCCAGATTTCACATTTTACCCAACTTCAAATTATTTAATTCAATAATTTAATTATCAAATAAATAGTGATATTTGAATTCAAGTTAAAAATTAACTTTCAAATATCAAAATAAATTAAATATTCCGATTTCAAATGTCAAAAAATTTCGGGTCGTCACACACGATCACCTCAGGCCACCTGATCCTTCACCATCACGCTCACCCCTTTGTTAATGATTCATGCTTCGATTTCACCAGACCCGATGCAGTCCGATTCCATATTCGCGACGCAGTTTCCTTGAGAAGAAGGTCAAAAAAATCCAGGTTTGAACCCTGGATAACCATCATGACGTCACCACGGTGTAATATAAATTTGCCCATCATTTTTCTGACAACCATCATCACATCAGCTACCTTCCATTTCGATTCCGAGATCCTCTACAACTCTGATCACTAGAATTTCCCAAAAACCCAATCACAGTTCATCTCATAATTTCTCCCGAATATAAACTTAAAAATTGTGAGTTGATTATCAAAAATCATCATTTTAGAATACAAACCATAATAAATGAGTGAAACTTTCAATTATGGTTGTCGAATTTTCTGATATGTTTGTTCTTACTGAATAATTTAACATTATCGGAGGAATACTTAGTAATTTTATTTGAAATTAATCTTAAAAATTTTATTACATTTATACAAACATATTCCCTCAAGACATCATAACCTATGATGTTTTAATAAAGAGATAAGGAATTTTCATTAAGGAAGATTAGCCTGTAACTACACAAAGGAATGTTGCATGGAACAGAAACATGCACAACCTTACCTGTGTGTATATATATATAGACATATATGTATTTTAACAGCCATGCAAGCAATCACTATAACATAATAATCCAAATATCACAATTCTAATAACAGATTTAAGGGTTTGCTCGCCTTAAAATGAAGAATAGAGACCAGGAAATTGAAATTCTGGAATTTGATTTTTTTTAATCCTAGAAACTTTAAATTGGCCCAGAGCTATGATCTGCTTGCTTAATTTGAAATGTTTTCGGTTTGATTGCTTTGCTTTTGAGTTTTGCTTTTAAACCTTAGCTTGCTTGATCTGATCTGTAGGTTTAAATCATTGCTTTATCTTCTGATTTGAATTTGCCTTGCTCAGTTTTCCAGGTTTTCTTTGAGATGCTTCAGATTTTGTTTTTGGATTATTGTTTTGAATTTGAACCTGATTGCTTTAATCTTTGCTTTACTTTCAGATCTATTTTCAGGTTTGAGTTTTCGTTGCTTGTTTGATTTCCTTTGATTTTTTTTTTCTTTTTAGTTTAGAATGATGAATGAAAAAGAATTGAGAAAAAGTGGAAGCCTGGTTTTAAACACTGTGATTTTTTATTTACATTTTCAAATTAAAATAATGCCAGT
The DNA here is from genome assembly GCA_030765085.1 of Allium cepa. Classification (NCBI taxonomy): domain Eukaryota; kingdom Viridiplantae; phylum Streptophyta; class Magnoliopsida; order Asparagales; family Amaryllidaceae; genus Allium; species Allium cepa. The sequence continues at coordinate 81,573,347 of CM060946.1, forward strand.
TGTTTAATTTGGGTTAACACTTGTTTTTGCATCATTTAAAATTCTTACACTTGTTAAAACATAGGATAATTTGTTTACACTTGTTAAAATAATTCAAATTATGTTTAAATCCCTCCTTTAAATAATTTTATAAACTTTTGTTTTAATCCTTTTGTTACTATATTTACATTTATATAGTTCTTACATGATATTTTGCAATACATTCCTTTTTATCAATTTTTTTTTTCATATTTTAAACACTTCAAATCTTCTTGTTAATAATATTTAAATATAACTTTATATTATATTTCCTATAAATACATTTTTATTTATTAACATTTATATAACTTTAAAATTGATTTTAAAACTAATTATTCATAATAATTAAATACACACATTATATATAAGTTTCTTTTAAAATATAGATGCTTAACTTTAAACAACTTTTGAAAATTCATATATTAAATTCAAAACACAATTTTCAAACTACACATATATATTAAAATTAGAAAACAAATTCTTATTAATTTTTAAAATATAGTTTTAAATCCAGTTTTTAAGATATTTATTCTTGAAATTCAAATTCAAAATTTAATTCACAATCTATTTATATAAATAAAATAGCACATTTCTTATTAAATTTAAAAAAATGTTCAAATTAATTCACAATTAATCTCAAAAATTTAAATTGATTATTAAATTATATTTGACTAAAAACCGAGATCATTACAGATCTCCCCCTTAAGAAAATTTTGTCCTCGAAATTTGCTAGACAAGGAGACAACAAAGAACAGATGAACACATCTGAGGTAGAGAATTGATTTACCAGATCAAACTGAATATTCATTCTGCATTTGGCTCACCAAATCAGAATATCACCAATAATTATGAGAACAAACTCATTCAACACTACACAAGATACTCATCAGATCTATGAAATATACAAGGCTATTGGTTAGTCCAAAGGGATAACTAACCATTCAATATATTTGGACCCAACAGAACAAACAATGGATACAATTTAATTTAGGTTGGAATTTCCCAAAGTATATACTAGTTTGTCCCTCCTTGGACTTTGATTCACAAAAGAAATTACAGTAGAATTTCAAACTTTGGTTTTAACTAAAATCGTTTCATCGATACAAATCTTCATATTTTATTCATCAATTCATTTTAAATAGAATGTCAAATTCATTAAAGTTTAAAACAAAAGGCTGATAGGAATCTGATGAAGAGAATATGAATTAGGAACCTATCTATAACGATTTGCATAGCCACCACACCAAATCTTCTCCTTGGAGCTGCCACAAAGCCATCAAAGAATAGATATCAGATAATGAACCAAAGAAGATTGATAGAGGAAGGATTGTTTCCGTTGTTGCAGGGTGTTGACCATAGTGGTATTCCCCTGTCCCCTAGTTCATCCTCTTCTTGTACTCATACTCACTATTAGTGGATAGCAAGATAATTTACTAAGGCATACAGATGGATATCTTAGGGATACACTCATTCTAGGGCATACTTCACCCTATCTCTAATGATTCACCTAATGTGTTATACTGGAAAAGTTAAAGTTCAACCTTTAGCTCTGATACCAAATGTGACGACCCGAATTTTCGCTTTCGAAAATCGACACGTACTTCACTCGTACTCGAATGTCGCAGATTCAACCGTAAAAATCCGATTCGCTAGAGCTTATAACACATTAAGTACAATAACACAGCGGAAGAAAATGAACATATCATTGATACAACAATGAATACAATATGAATTCCAGTAATATCAAAGATAAATATACAATAGCGGAATAGGATAACAACAATAAGGATGGTCTAGACTTTGCGACCATCAAAAGCGAAAAGATGACCATCAATAGAGTCTTTCAAGTTAGAAAGCGGGAATCCAACAAACTGAGTCTTCAATGCCAAAGTTCCAATGCTCCAAGCTCGAACCAGCGTCTTGCCGAATTTGTAGCAAATGCGATCCATACGTCGATTGCCAAACCAAAGACTTCAAAGGCTATCGAATCTACATCTACCACTTGATTATATGAAATTCTAACTCTAGACTGCCCGTGTGGAAAATTGTGGGCATCCAGAGTTTAGATAGGGAACAATAAATTCCGGGTCAGTCACGGGACTGGTATGAGCAAACAAAAACAGATTATCTTTAAAAGCAAAACTAAAGAATTTAAAAGAAATCTGCAATGCTTTTTGGAAAATGAAACTACCAAAAGGCCTTTCGATGCACACACAATGCAATCGCACACTTGGGGGAGATTTCTCCTTATGATAGTCAAACATGCGTGATAGGCGAAATCCTTTTGATATTATTATTAGTACATATGGAAAACATTTGCAAGTATAATATTAGTCTTAGCCAACATATGTACCATTATAGTATGCCTACTATAGCTACCATATTAGATGGCAGGTTCTACAACTAAAATCGTACAAGGCGCGTATTGGAGATTGGATTTCCAACAAATGTTCAGGCTAAGGAACTTCCTATTGTCACATGGGTACGCCTCTGGAGGGACGTCCCGAGAACCTACCTGGATCTCTTTCAACACAAGGTCAGGTTACCCCTGCCTGGTATGTCATCCCTGTTCGTTTGCGACCTTTATCCGAGGATCCTCAACCACAAAGAAACAACCACAAAGTAATGTATTTGCGGTAACCACATAGGTTAAATATTTGGGCTCCATACCATGATACCACCCTTTTCCAGCAGAAATGGACATACCCTAGGGGCACGACCCCTAAATAACCTTTCTGCATTCTTCCTGTTTCGACCATTTCCGGGTGTGAGGTCCTGATGCAGTCTCGTCCACAAAGCTACACTTTACACAAAAGCCATGCTTCGATCAATAAATGATCAATAGCACTTCATATGCCACATTATCAAATTGGGAATGTATCACTAGTAGCCATCAACTACATAACCTGTGAGCCCGTACGTCTCAGAGAATGGTGTTAAGCTAAGAGAATAAATTCTCCGCCACTAAACAGAAATGTATTTGATAGTAACCAGCTTTACATCTCAAAGTGTAATGTTGGATACACGTCCATACAAGTCTATTCCGGATTTGAATAGGACCGAAGGCACTTCAGAAAGAAGCCCTTGCAAATCCGGATAATCCCTAATCATGTCCTGACTTCCCATCACAAAGGGTGATCAAATCTTTATACCAAGGATCAGCCGGTGCAGAGACATTCGTCGAGTTATCCTTTCGCTTTTGAAAATATCCAGTCTTCACCAACGGTCTTCAAATGCAATCCATAACGTCGTATCATTATTCGAAATGGGTTATATGACACAAAGTCCTCTCTCGGCAAAACCGAACAAAGAGCGCAATATTTAAAAACCGTATGGATAATGGGATCTTAGATAAGTCACAACTTATTAACCAAAACTTTTCTTTCAAATGGTTTAAACTAATTAACATTTTCAAATCTTTAAACAAAAAGATTCACTTCACAAAGTTCACCAATCTTTCACAAAGATTCATTCATAACTTTCGAAACAATTCCATTTCAAATCCTTTATACAAAAGATACCCCTTTAAGATCCTCTTCAATTTCAAACAAGGTTCAACCATCTTTCACAAAGATTCATTCATAGCTTTCAAAACAATTCTACTTCAAACTTGAAATCCTTTCAAAACAAATCGAAAATCCTTTCTTTATATGAAAGCTATTATTATTTGAAAAGCAAGAGTTTTTGTTTCGAGAAAATCCGATTATATTTGCTCAAGTTAAAGCCTTTCAATTATAAACTTGGGTAGAATTTAAATTCTCAAAAATAACACTTTTAAAATGGTTTAAAATCCATATAAATACATTATATAACTTGTATAACCCTTTTAAACCATAATTTCCAAACATAGAATTCAATTTCAAATGTTGAATTTAAATTCAAATCAAACTATTTAAATTTCAAAACTTTATCAAGCTATTCAAAATAACTTTTATCTTCAAAACTCGTTTTCAAAAGCTTTTTATATTTAACGCAATGTCATTTCCTAAACCATTTGGATTCAAAATTTAACTTTTAATCAAAATAATATTTAAATTCAAAATATCTATAACTTAACCGAATTCCTCGTGCAATCCATATTTGTGTGTGTATAGTGTAGTTCGAAGGTTTTACACAATAGTACAACATCACCAATCATCAATCATCACAATCCAAACACAACAATATTGTATAATCTTATAACGCTTATCTTTATTTACAGATTTACAAATATAAATTCATCACAGATAAATAAATTACATTAGTCGCAGATGAATAAATTACAGTCATCACAGCTCAAATAAAACATAATTCATATCACAAAGCATCACACATCAGGGATATCACAGAATTCAACATTCAATTGAATCCTAACATCCATAAGTAAGATTAATTAATCATCTGATTAATTTAAATCAGATTAATTACTTATGAATAACTACTAATCCTGGTTAATTAATACTAATTAATTACAAACCATTTTAACTAATTATCCTTTAATCATTTATTAATTAACCATTAATAATAAATTAATTAACCTTTAATTGTTAGTTAATCAACCTTTAATCATTAAATGATCATCCTTTAATTAATTTATTATTCTTCAATTAATTATCCTTAATTAATTTCAATAAGTAATTATCCTTAAGTAATTAATTACCCTTAATTACTTTCATTAATTAATTATACCTTAATTAATTAATCCTTAATTTTTAAATAAATTAACCTTAATCATGAAGTTAATTAACCTTAATCAATCTTTAATTAATCACATAAATTAATTCTTAATTAATTATTCTTAATTAGCTAATCAGCCTTTAATTTACTAATTCATTAAATCTCTAATTACCCAAGGCCTTAATTTACTTAAGATAAACTACTTACCTTAATCACATACTTAATCACATCATCAAATCCTCTTTGAAAATACTTAAGAATATTTTAAATAACCATCCTAATATAATTATTCAAAACTCAAGACAATTTTAAACATATTTTTTAGTTTTTAAAATCAAATCTCTGAAATCTTATTTAAAATACTTTGGAAAACTTAGATCATATTCTTTTGAAAATTTATTACATTTAAAGCTTGTTTATCCTTCAACTTCAAATTTAAAACAAAAAACTTGTTTATAAATTTTAAATTTGAAAAATTGGTTCATATTTCTTTGAAACTTTATTTATTTCAAAATATTTCCAAAATTTGATCATTCAGGTATTACCTTAAAACTTGGCTGAAAAAAATCGTTTTGAAATTTTATTTTCAAACCCTAAATCTGGTAATTCAACTCAAAAAAACCCGGGCCAAATCTCATTCTTCCCAAGCTTATCCCCGAGAAACTCGCTACCTTACTTCTCTTCGAGCCATGACCACAAATTCTTAAGCACAACTTCGAGTTGCCATTCATCTTCCCAAACTTTGCATCACCCAGATATATAGATGATACACGTGCACGTGTACGGTCGAGTTGATTGCTTTCGACCATCGCCACAACCTTCAGCAAGACACCGATGCTCCACTCAGACCAACTGACCACCCAGTATCCATCAATTCATCGTGGTTCAAAATCGAGCATGACGATGTTTCTGGAACTCGAAGTTCGATCGACCAAAACGCCTCGCTCGATCACTTAAGGCCACCTGATCCTTCGTCGTCACGCTCACCCCTTTGTCAATGATTCATGCTTCGATTTCACCAGACCTGATGCAGTCGAATTCCATATTCCCGACGCAGTTGCCCTGAGAAGAAGGTCAACAAAAATCTGGGTTTGAACTCTAGATCACCATCGTGATGTCGCCACGGTGTAATATAAATTCGCCCATCATTTTTCTGGCAACCATCATCACATTAGCCACCTCCCATTTCAATTCCGAGACCCTCCACCACTCTGATCATCAGAATTTCCCAAAAACCCAATCTCAGTTCATCTCATAATTTCTCCCTAAATATAAACTTAAAAATTGTGAATTGATTATCAAAAATCATCATTTTTTAATACAAACTAGAATAAATGAGTGAAATTTCTAATTATGGTTTCCGAATTTTCTGATATGTTTGTTCTTAGTGAATAATTTAACTTTATCAGAGGAATACTTAGTAATTTTATTTGAAATTATTTTTAAAAATTGTATTACATTTATACAAACATATTTCCTTAATACATCATAACCTATGACGTTTTAAATAAAGAGATATTGAATTTTCATTAAGGAAGATTAGCCTGTAACTACACAAAGGCATGTTGCCTGGAACTGAAACATGCACAGACTTATATACATACATACATACACACATACATATATATATATATATATATATATATATATCTGTGTGTATAGACATATATGTATTTTAACTGCCATGCAAGCAATCATTATATCATAATAATCCAAACATCATAATTCTAATAACAGATTCAAGGGTTTGCTCACCTCAAAATGAAGAATAGAGAGCAGGAAATTGAAATTCTGGAATTTGGTTTTTTAATCCTAGAAACTTTAAATTGGCCCAGAGCTATGATCTGCTTGCTTAATTTGAAATGTTTTCAGTTTGATTGCTTTGCTTTTGAGCTTTGATTTTAAATTAGCTTGCTTGATCTGATCTGTAGGTTTAAATCATTGCTTTATCTTCTGATTTGAATTTGCCTTGCTCAGCTTTCCAGGTTTTCTTTAAGATGCTTCGGATTTTGTTTTTGTATTTTTTTTTAAATTTGAAACTGATTGCTTTGATCTTTGCTTTACTTTCAGATCTGTTTTCAGGTTTGAGTTTTTGTTGCTTGTTTGATTTCCTTTGATTTTTTTTCCGTTTAGTGTAGAAAGATGAATGAAAAAGAATTAAGAAAAGGGGGAAGCCTGGTTTTAAACACCTTTATTTTTATTTACATTTCCAAATTAAAATAATGCCAGTTGTTTAATTTGGGTTAACACTTGTTGCATGATTTAAAATTCCTACACTTGTTAATACATAGTATAGTTTGTTTACACTTGTTAAAATAATTCAAATAATGTTTAAATCCCTCCTTTAAATAATTTTATAAACTTTTGTTCTTTATATTGTATTTTCTATTTAAATAAATACATTTTTCTTTATTAACATTTATATAACTTTAAAAATGATTTTAAAACTAATTATGCTTAATAATTAGATACACATATTATATGTAAGTTTCTTTTAAAATATAGATCTTAACTTTAAACAACTTTTGAAAATTCATATAATAAATTCAAAACACAATTTTCAAACTACATATATATATATACATATATTAAAATTAGAAAACAAATTCTTATTAATTTTTAAAATATAGTTTTAAATCCAACTTATTTTCTATGATATTTATTCTTGGATTTCAAATTCTAATTTTAATTCATAATATATTTATATAAATCAACTAGCTCATTTCTTATTAAATTTGAAAAAAGTTCAAATTAATTCACAACTAATCTCAAAAATTTAAATTGATTATTAAATTAAATTTGACTAAAAACTGGGATCGTTAAATAACACGTCGAGTGATAGGGATGCGCCATGATCCGACAACACTAAAGCAAAATCATAGTGGTCTCGTATAGGGATAAAAGTATGACAGACACAATGCCTAATGTAGGATATTACCACTTCAGGTTGCAGGGCTGGTGGTAAAGCATCATAGCCACGATCACCCACCACGTGTATCCATCCAATATCTAGTCAAAGGGAGGTTATCCCAAAATCAAGGTGCACCAATCGAAACCAAAATCAAAAGTAATAGTATGGACCAAGTCCAAGAAGAAAATCGAAGAACGGATGTCCGCTAGGGGTAGCTAGCCCGCTTGGCATTGTAAAGCCGTCCTGTTTTAGTCATTTCAAATTGGCACTAGTGCCGGGGTCTATCCATTATCATTCTCTTTCTTCAAATCCAACAAACATACGCCCAGTCCAATCACTTCATTCTGGAGTCTCCTCTACATACATAGTTGTTAACGTGTTTTCAATATTGATAGAGAGTATGCCAATAAGTGGCATCGGTCCCTTTAACAATCATACGTCGTTTTACACACCGATTGGTACTTTTTCATTTCGAAAACGATTCATACATGATATCAAAATATCATATTCACTTCAAACATCATTTCATTTAGAAATATCATATTTACTTAAAATATGTTATTTTACTTCAAAAATCTTTTTTGCATCAAATTTCCATTTCAAATTTCAATTTAGATTATAACTTCGTTTTAACCCAATTCGCATTTAAATCAACAATTTAAATATGTACAGTTCCTACTTTCCAAAGTTTGAATAGTTTAAAATAGTTTAGAAGTTAAAATAGTTTAATATAAAATAATCTGAGTATTGAAAATGGTTTATACAGTAAAATAGCTTGGAAAAACAAAATAATTTGAATATTTAAAAAAGATAGATTTTTAACAGCTTATATTAAATAATTTATTTGAAAATAGTTTCAAAGTCAAACTGATTCAATCCTAAATCTTTTAATTCAACTCATCTTCAATCGTTCAATTCAAGTCGACTCGATTTCGTTTTCAATCCAAACCATTTTCAATTCAAATCAACTTCAATTCCGATTTCGATTCGAACTAATTTCATTTTCAGTTCTTAATTTTAAAACATTTCAATTTTTATCAATTTCGGGTTCGATTTCAAAATACCGATTTAAACACTTAATCTATTTAAACTTCAATATTCAATTTAAGGTTCAAATCTTTAAAATGATTCAATTCTGAGCCCAAGTTTGAAATGTCCATTTAAATTACCTTTACTTAAATAACTTCGAGGCCCAAGTAAAAGTTCAAATCTTACTAAACAATTCAGTTTCAATAATTCAAGTCATATTTCAATCATGACTACAAATTCAAATTAAATTCTTTAAAACAATTTCCTTTAATTAATAATTTCAACATTTCAAACTTGAATTCAAAATAAATTCAATCCCATAAATTTGATTTTTATTTATTTATATCAAAATCATTTAAACAGATTCAAAATCAAGAATTTTAAAATCATTTAATTTAACCAGTCCGATGTTTGTATATAATTTTCTATCTTATAGCCAAGTGATCAATTATTTCGATTTTTAATTCAGGGATGGATATATTTATTATTTCAATCCAAATCAAAGTGCCATAGGTATATATCATTTTAATATATTTCTTAATTTATTCGAATATAATTCACATAATAGTTTATATGATGTCAATAATATATAGGCTAATAATAGGTTTATACAAAAATAAACAAACATTCAAATCAACCAAAATATCAAACAATTTCATTCGTCACAATCAACATCCAAAACGACCAATAAATCACAACATTTAACTAGTTATCAATAATCAGGAATTTAACTGGCAGTTTAATTCCAATTTCAACTTAACTGTCAATTTTAGTTACTAATAATCAATTCAAATTTCAACTTAGATGTGAATTTAAATTACCAAATAACAATCAATAAAATTAAATTTCTTCAAGATTATCAGTTTAACCAATATAAAAAATATTTAGTACTTCGTGAGCATTTAAAACACTCACCTTTATTTGAAATTGAAAATATTTCAGCTTTAAATAAATTCCTATCCCATTCCATGCCGTAGCCTTCGTCGATACGATCGCAACGTGACTTGTTTCATCTGAATCAGACCTCGCATGAAAATGTTTTGTGATAATTAACATAATGACTTAATTAAACTATAATTAACTAAAAAAAATTAATAGATTAAACAAAACCGATACCCTAGTCTCCTTGCTCAGGCATCCCAAGAGATGCTATAGCCATCATCGACGTCACCGAGCCACCCCATGCCGCGTTGCCTTACCCAGTCGTTCGCACGCACGCGTGAAAATGTTGCGATCCCATAAAATGGCTGCAGCACATCGCAGCCTCCAGCCACCACCTCCGCTGCCTCCAAGCACCGCAACGTGCACTTCCCCCCTCCCTTGTCAAACACAACTTGCATATTCACTTTTCTCTCTCTTTTTCTGTTGTAAAATTGAAAAGAAAAGGAGAGGGGTATGAGAGAAGATGGCAATATGGGCGGAGCGTACGAAGTGTCGAGTGAGGGTAAATATATATTATTAAAATTAGAAAATATCTGATTTTAAACGTTTGAAATTCTCGAGTTCCAAACGAGGTGTGTCGCCTGACGTTCTATATGTTATACCATGTTCCAAACACAATGGAACTAGTATCGAAAGCCAATTGCAGCATATTCAGAAGATAGCTTGTCAAAATCAATAAATTTTAAGTAAAATTCTAAAATTAAATTCTATGTGTTTCAAACTCGCACTGCCAAGCAATAAGTTCGATCGCTACGAAACTTGAAATCCTATAATAATTCACTATAACGGATCCGGTGAAACTGGTTTCGTCGAAATCCAAGATAGTGCCAAAAAAGACTATTTTCACACGTTAATTAAAACAAGTAATTTCAAAAATATATTTAATCACTTTAAATTCAATTTAAAATTTAACAATCTTCATTCTTGTTTAAATAAAATTTAAATCAACTTTTGAAATCATTCATATTTAATTCGGCATTCAATTGTTTAAATAATTCTGATATTAATTTTAAACCATTTCTTTATTCATTAAATTACATTAATAATCATTAAATTTCAAATGAATTTTAGTTATCAACATTTATTTTATTTTCATTTAAATAATTAAACATTTATTTTTCAATCCCAGCTATTGATTATAAACATGTTAAACATAGAATTTCATTTCAATTCTTGCTATTGCCTAAATCTTCGAAAGCGGTTATTTCAAAACGTTATTCAAGTTCATATTAAATAAACTACATAAATAAATCATTAAATTTTTATTTCTAACCAATTTTATTCAATAATCATATTAAATTAAATGTATAATAGTTAAAAATACAGGTCATAAAAAGCTTAACTTAGGAACTCACAAAGGCTCTAGAGAGATCAACTAAAATCTTGCATAGCAGGCGGTCTCACCTTCGCACTCAAGTAGGTGAGACAAACGAGTGCGTCTCTCTTGCACCACCAAATTTGGTATGGAGTCATTAAGGGCATGAAGCTCAACCTTAAGTCATATAATAGAATCCATCAAGTGCATTTCACCCATAATTCTCGTTATGGATTCTATTATGCATGATTAGATAAAAATAAGTAACTTCCATCAAGCGCATCTCAAAAGCACCACCAAGACTAATTATGGAATGAATAGAAAAATTGTTAGTAAAATGCATCAAATGTGTCACAAAAGCCCCACAAAACTGGTTATGGATTTAATAGGAATTTTTTATAGAATTCATCGAGTACACCTCAAAAGCACTACCAAAATTGGTTATGGATTTAACATGGAAATATTTTATGGAATCCATCAAGTGCTTCTCAAAAGCACCACCTAAACTGGCTATGGGTTCAACATGAGTAGTAGACTTTGAAGGAACTATGCCAGTACGCAATGGAAAAATGGGTGAATTTCAAAAAATTTAACCATTTTGGGTCTTTAATGGGCTTATGAAGTCTAAATTCATTTGGAACGTCTCTAAGTTCTTTTAAATAAAATCAATACTTCATTTAACTTCATAAATAAAGTTTCACTTTAATTTTATGTAAGTTAGAGTATATCAAATGTACTGTAATATACAAATTTGTGTGTAATGTTTACTTTTCAAATTTATTTTGAGAAGAAAATATTTGATTTCCTTTCTCTTAACTTATTCAATTAATAGGGGGCATAAATTTATTTGGAGAAAGAAACTTCTCATTTCATTTATTTTAACTTATTTAATTAATGAAGATGCAACGACCGAATTTTTAGTCGTTTGATTTATAACATTAAATTTATTTTAAATGTTGAATTTGAAATGTAAATGGAATTTTAATATGAAGTTTATTGATCAAATAAGTGGAATAAGACAAAAGTTCCAAATATAGCGATTTATTGGGTAAATTAAATTGTTGAATTAATAATAGAATGTCATTTAAAGAATTGAATTGGCGTTGAATATGAATCGTAATGGTTTCTAATGTTAATTTAAATTCTATTTGAATTAGGATTTATTTAATAAGTTTTTATAGCTAAAATTTCAAGTGATTCCACCAATTTTCGTGAATCGTCGATTTACTGGACACGTTAAAATAGCGATCCAGGGCATAGTCTCGAAATTCGTCGAAACCAGTTCCATTGGATCTGTAATTATGTATTATTATCAGATTTTAAATTTCGTAGTGTTTGGATTTGTCGTTGTTCGTACAATCTGGATATGCCTAAAAATAATTTAATTGAATTTAATTTAAATAGTCCATTTAAATAGCTACTTTTCACATATGATCGAATTAGGCCTTGGAACTTGTTCTATTGGGTTCGGAATGGCGATATAACAATGGAAGTGCCAGGCGGCATGCCTTGATAGGGGTTTGAGTAAAATATCTAGATATTTTGAAATTATAAAATAATATATTTCAATCACGGTCCCATTTCCGTCAGCCAGCCGACCTACCCTGTAAGCCACCCTACCAATGTATATTCTTGTTTAAATCGCATATTTGCTCATTCCCTTTCTCGTTTAAAAACTAAAAAAGGAAAATCGAAATCAAGAAGGAAAAAAATATACAGAGCGTTCACGAGCGGTCGCGAGTGGAAGGGAGTCAACTAGGGTAGAAGGTGCTGCTGCAAGTCGTTCGAGCAGGTCGTGTATCATGGTTGCTGGAGCAGCCTTAGGGCTTGGGGTTGCGATCGATCAAGACTGATGATGAGCTGCGCGATTTGAGTAGCCGCATTCTCGACTTTGGCAAAAAGAAGGGCGGGGGCCGAAACTGGCTGAGGTCTGCAGCTACTTCTGGCGAACTTGCGACGAGGATGGATGGGATGACATGCGAACATGGATGAAATAGGCAGATGTGCAAACAAATATATTGATTTGGAATAACAATGGAGAGGGAAGACGAAGATTTTAGTTAGCTTTGACATTGATTAGGTAAAAAAGGTGACTAATTTATTCAATTAAGTCAATAAAACTTAATTTGAATTGAAATGTTAATAAATTCATATTTTATTCGAACGAGGTCGAATCGAGCAAAATAAGTTATGATGCACTCATATCGACAAGCACTACGAAATGGAATAAATTTGGGAATTGGAATGATTAGCAATTCAAAAAATCAAGGTGAGTAAATCTCACTCTTTTTGGATTGCTGAAGTAAATTTAAAATAATTAAAATTAATTATTGAATGCCTGATTGAATTATTATCAATTTTGGATGTTTTTTATATATATAGTATGTATATTTGTATTTGGATATAATCCCGCTAATTGGAGCGGATGAGACACTATGCGCCCGCATAATATTGGATGACCCTATATCACCGCAATATCACCCTCGAAGTGTGATTGGTATTTATATGTTATCTAACATATGTGTATGCAGGGAAAAAGGTTGGAGAGATCCAACTGGAATATTTTAATATGTTGAATTCAATTTCATATATAGTGATATATGATGTATTTGCATAATCTATGATAGATTATAGTGCGATTTGAATTTATTGGATGCTATAGTAGCATAGGCCTTAATTTTGGGTATTTTAAATACCATAAATAATATTTTTGAATATAAAAGGGAATTCAAAGATGATTTTGGAAATGATTCATTTTTATTGAAATCGAGATTACTTTAAAAGGAATTGTTTTGGATATAATAAATGATTTGATTTTAAATTTGTATTTAGCTATTTCATGAAGTAATTTAATAGAGATTTTAAAATAATGTATATAAAAGATTTTTAAATAATAAATTTAATTGATATTTGTTTAAATGTAAAACGGGTTTTAAAAATCAAGACTTTAATAGATTGGGAGAATAAAGGAAATTTGGAAATAAATATAAAATTGGTTACGCTGGATTTTTAAATAAGATTTTTTAATTACAAAATGGAAGTAAAAATCGAGATTTGATTGATTTTGGAATATGATTTGGATTATTTGAGAAATAGATTTATGAATGGAATTTCAATTTGAAATTGATTTATAAATGAATTTAAATGGTATGAAACCACTATAAAGTGGAAATGAGATTTTGAAGTTTATAACTGATGTTTATAAATAAAATGAAGTGATTTTCATTTGGTAAATTGGAAATATAAAATCCATAGTGAGAATTTGTATTGAGATTGGGAAATCGGTTTGGAGAGAAATAGTGGATTCTATATTGGAATTTTAAAATATTTATGGAATTGAAAATGTGAATCAATTTATGATAAATCGAGAGAGATTATAAGTAATAAATTGGACATGTTGAATTTTAAAAATGGTTTTCACAAGAAGTTAAGATTTGTTTTAAAAGGAGGATTTTTAATTATTAAACTATGTAGTTTCAAAACTATTAAATGGATTAGAATATTTCGAAAATTTAGTTACTTAAATATTTAATTTTTTTGAATGAATTCTAAGTTATAAACAAGTTTTGTAAATCGGTTAGAATTTTATTAATAAATTGGAATTAGTTATCGATGTTTATTTTAAAACTGCTTTATTATTTTAAATAATTATTTAACGATATCCTTAAATTTATTATTATTGTGTATATTGTTTAAAAGTATGAAATAGGAACTTATTTATAAATTCTCTCCTGATTGTAATCTAAATTTATTAAACCGATGCTATTGTATAAAAGAAGTGTTAATATGGGATTTTTGGAAATAAGGGAAATTTCCAAACTAGTTAGACTCGAAAACTTCGAAAATGAATCTGAATTCATTAAAGTAATTATAAATCGTTAGATGGATTATAAATAAGTATAACCGGTATTTTTTGGAAGTTACAAAGGGATTTAATAAAATTCCAAAAATTTATGAGATAAGATGGAATATTCCTAAGTATTGGTATTAAATGTTTTTGGAAATATTCTAACTACGAGATGATTTATATAGAAATAGTTTCCTAAGTAATGAATTTCAAATTGGAAATTTGAAATATTCCTAAGTACTGATATGGATTGGAAATATCCTGTTATGGATATAAGTATTCGAGAATGTTTTCAAATATTGAAATATTGAAAGAGATTGAATATATATCTTTGTAAAGATATTTGAAATAAATATTTGAAAGATTTACAATATCGGCCTAGTGACTGCTTATGTGTGTAATATGATAGTTAAATAACCGATTATTAAATCTGGCAAAAATTCGTTGATCGTTTCGAAGAGACTAGGATTGGGTTTATTTATTCGAAAACTACTTCGATCCGATTTGTGCGTTGTGAATTAAGGTATCGTAAGGAAATGAAGATGATTTTGGAGGTTCGGTTCGTTTAGACCCAGAACAACTTGTATGGATGATGCTATCAATGCATCATTGCCTGGAAGGCAGTGTTGGCATTCCAAGTATAAATGCTATTCTAAAGGTAAAACGTAGCCTTAAAGCTTCATCAACCGGGAATGACTAAAACAAGGGAGATGCAGCAGGGCTAAGTGGGTCTCGCCCAAGTAAGGTATGTTATCACCTTTGTAGATTCCCTTGGATATATTGTATTATATTTATGGATATGTTTGTGCATGGAAAAGAAGTGCTTGATTAGGGTGGGAACACCCGGGTGATAAAATATTCGGTATTATCCAGGTCAGGGGTAGGCCCGTCTTGTGTTGGCAGAGGATTCATGCGAGGTCCTCGATACATTTTTCTTAAGGTGTACTCTGGATGGCGATACCCCAATAGCCCAGTCATTGTATGGAATCCAATATCCATTATGAGCCTTTATGGTTTTGATTGTAGAACCTAGTATGCTGGAATTTAATTAATGAGAAAATTTTGGCTATTTGAGTAAGTATTTGTACGTAGACACTATTATAATATCACAAAATTTTCTATAAAAGTGTTTTGGTTATCGTAAGGTAAAAACCCTTTGTGTTTATGTGTGACGTGGTCTTACGAGATACCTTTATTTTTCAAAGGATTTTGATAAAATTGTAATAATTCAAATTGAGTGTGATTTCTCTTGCTAGTTTCCAAGACTAACTCGGTTGTTATTTTATTATAATGCTCGAGCCAGACCGAGTAATACAGATTCAGGTTAGAATGCTATGAAGCTCAGGAGACGAGCTGGAGGGGACTCAGGCGTATTCCATATATTTGATTATATTCCGCAATGTGTTAAACTGAATGTTCAATATTTGTAAGGACAAATTATAATAACTGTCCAAATTGATTGTGGATTGTTGTACTCTGATGATTGTGTGTGTGTATATCAACAGCTACAGATTCATTTGTATAAAAATCTGTTATCATATATTATATTTTGTTTCGCTGCGATTGTGAGATTTTATATTGTTGTTTTTGTTTCCTCTTCTATCTCTTTCTTCTTCACCTCTAGTTATTCGCCCTTTCTACAGCTTGGGTTGGATAAGATTGTTTTATTGTCCACTCAAAGGGTACAGAAAGGCAGGTAGTTACAGAATGAGCATAAATTTATTTAGAGATGAAACTTTTCATTTCCTTTCTCTGAAATTATTCAATTAATGAGAGATCATAAATTTAATTAGAGAAGGAAGCTTTTCATTTCCTTCCTTAATTAAATTAAATAATTGATTAATAAAATAGCATTAATGACTAATCTAAATATGACATTAATTGTAAATATATTCACAGTAATATTATGCAGGTGCAACATACAAGGAGTGTGCGTGGTCAATGGTAATTGATGTATACATAAAATAAACAAGAAAAATTTGAATGGTTATTACGTAGGAATTTAAAGGGGAAAAAATAAGGGATGAAAATGATTGATACAATTTCCCTTTTAGCAAACTTAATTAATGCAACATATTAATGATAATCGATAGATACCATAATCTAAGAATATGGAAGGTAAACAATGAATTGTACGTATACGTTATTTTCTTAATTAAAAAAAGAAATTATTTCATATCATATCAATATATGTAAAGAAACTTAAATTTTATATGAACACATACAAGTAGATCCAAATATGTATATATGGAATTCAATCAAAGCTTTCTAATAATATAAATTAGATAGTTATTACAGTCAATTTCAAAACTTTGATTTGTTGTTTAAATTCCTTTTATTCATATGTAAATATCTAATGCAATAAAAAGGGTAAGTAATACATGCAAACATACATACATACATGCATGTATTAAAATTCAAAACTAATATTGCACTTTGTTATGAAAGATCAAAACATAGATCTACAATTGAAACATTCTATCGATTCCATACAAATTTCATTTTTAACATTAAATATAATTCAATCGATCAACATGACAATGTAAATTTCCAGATTTAAAGAAATGGAATTTAAATTAAATGTTAAAACATAAAACTAAAATAAACATTATATTATAAAATATATAGATTTAGTTTCAATTTAACAAAGTAAAGAAAAGCAGCTAATCAATTTGAACATGTAAACATTCGGATCTGAAGAATTACAATTTAATAGAAATGTTTAAAAACATAGATCTACACTTAAATGTTATTTTTAAAACATAAACAAATTTAATTTTGATCTATCAAATGAAAACTCAATCATATCATTCAGCAAATAATTCAATGTCCATAAATAATTTTTTTTTTAATTAAGCATGAAAATAATACATCATACAAATTATGAAAGTCAAATTAAATTTTCATCAAACATTGCAAAATCACTCTCTATATATAGAAAATGTCATACCTTGCTACCAAATCCTTAATAACACACCTTGTTGATATTTCCTTTGATTTGCACCATGAATGAAGAATGCTTTTAGATCTGATTGAACCACCTTAGGATGTCGCGTAGAAATCACATCTTGAATTATGATATCTCCTCAAATCTTCAAGGTCCACATTCTATCCTTGCAAGAGATGGATGAACCATTTTTTTTATTTGATGTTTTATATGGAGTTGAAAGAATTTTGGAATTTTTGTTTTTGTTTTTTGCCATGAAAAGTTAGGAGGAGAGAAAGAAGCAAACTGAATTAGAAAGAATGAATTGTATGTACAGAATGAATTAAAGAACATGTTTTATTTGAAAGATTGAAATATTTTCCATTCTTTATTCAAACTTTCCTAGTTAATTATATTGATTGTTTCTCTCTCTATTCCTTTCTTTACACTTATGTCATCAAATGACATAAAATTTCCATAAATCATGTCATCAAATGACATAAAATTTTCGTAAATAATTTCATGCAATTAACTTTAAATTATATCGATATCGTATATCAATGCGCGCAAATATAAATTTTATAAACGCATTTAAATAATTACAAAAACTTTCAAACATCAAATAAATAATAATTAATATTTCTCAAATATCAATTAATTTATTCAATTTACAACATTTTATAAAGTAGTTAAATCATGTGGTTTTTCAGAGAATTCATCATTATGATTGTGCGACTCAAAGGTCTAAATTCAGTTAGCGATCAATATCGAAGTATTCGAATATTAACATTCACACGTCAATTAGCAGGTGGTGTGACATTTTTGCTGAATTTATCGCTTACACATCTTTTGGTAAAATCCAATATAAATCATTATAAGTGCAACCTAATAGTGATAATTATTTACACCAATTCTCTTCGCCAAAATTATATTACTTTGGATTTATGGAATTTCGTACTAGTCAAAATTTCAATGTCATCCACATTCAACTTTATAGTCCAAACACAAAGTCTGCAGTCTAATAATAACAATTATTATTAACCGAAATTTTTTGGCCCAAGAATTTGACCTTGAGTTGACTTCAGTTGACCGTGACACAAACATCATATAACTGAGGAAATGAATCCTCCCTTGAATAATGTTTCATTTCCAATGCTTCCACTGGACCCAATTATAGTTGCTTGATGAACGTCGTGCCATGATTTAACTATAGTTAAAGTGGAGCTTCCAAATTAAAGATCAACGGTATTTTCAAGTCGAGAAAACTGTGTAAATTAGTCACATCGATATTCTCTGCTTGACCTTAGTTATATTAACCAATAGAAAACTATCTAGCGAGTCATTCCATAGTTATCCAATAACTATCAGTACGTAACCGCTTGGTGTCTCCAATAGTCATGAGTAATACACTGCCCAACATTTGAAAAGCGTTGTGTACTCTGGTCTCAACGGATACATGGTTATCTAGTCTCGATGCATCTTGACTAGGAACTTTTAAAATGGTATATTTGTTTCATTGTGATAATTCACGGTCACAATATTTTGTCACTACTATCACAAAACATATCATTTGTGGATTTTCTATTAAATATACTTTTAATTAAATTGTTTAATTAATATAACTGCATTATGTCAAGTATATAATAGAAAGAAAATACCTTTATTTCGAATAAGATTGGCCAATGAGTTAGATATATGTAACAAATTACATAATTTCCAATATGGCATACCCCTAACTCTATTAATCTCCTACTTGCACATGGAATCTTATTCCAACTTATCCAATCGGTTTTCTCAAAACCAATTGGGTCAGTCCCTATGTGAACTAATATGCTATTATGTTGTAATTATCTACTTTATCGATCAACTCTCTCCGATGGTGATAAATTGGTTTATCATGTGGAATAATTCGAAGTATGTCTCTCGATTTCTAGTGAGCCCTAAGTACTATTACGAACCATTTCACGACATTGTTATCATATAATAATGTTATGAGATTCTCAAAATTTGGAATCGGCTCGGTTATAAAATTGTGCATTTATAATTTTATATACATTATTTTTATTGCGGCAGTATTCAAGGCGGTGTATGTAGCTTTTTTCATTGAATAAGCCATGGTCCTTTATTTGGAACATTTTCAACTTAAAGATTCTTAACTTGAATTTATTATTGACATATTACACTCAATATGATTTATGAAGTTTGAGTTCGAACACTCCTTCATGAGGAGTTTTTGTTTCTGTAAACAATTCTCTTATTTTTCATAAATATATGAGAACACTTTAAACAACTTTTAGTTGTATCAATTTGGATTTGATATTTGCTTCATGTATCAAATACATACACAAATCATGATATCATAGACAAAATAACATGTATGATAATTGTTTGTGTCAAAATTGACCACAAACACCCAATATCGTGAAAGCACCCGTTTATGAACACAAATCAGCAACAATCAATATAAAACTCAGATCTAAGCAATATCAAACACAGCGATTCACAAATAACAATCATAAACACAGGATTTATGGTGGTTCGGCGATCTTGCTTACGTCCACTCTGAAGCTTAAGATTTTATTGATTCACTTGATGATTTCAGTCATTTACAGCGGATTACAGCAAGTTATAGCTTTGATACTTGATTACAACAGCGGTTTTGAAGAGTGGAATTGAATCCGGCAGAGTCTGGATGTTGAAGGGCCAAAAGATCCCCTTTCTGTAGGCTTCAGGGTGCTATTTATAGGCGTAGGAGCCCCAGATCTCGCTCAAACTTCGATAGACTTTTTCTGGCACGTGAGTGGGTCCACGCGACCCCCACCAAGTTTCGACTCGATCTGAGATCGATTCGAACTCCACTCGAATCGATCAAAAAATGGCCCAATCGAGCTGAAACTTGGCAGGAACAAACTTTACCTTGTATAGAAGCTACTGTGAAAATTTCGTTGCATTTGGATCAGCGGTTTGGGAGATATGATCGATACGAGTTGATATGCTTCGGTTGGCTGTTTACTTCGAACCCATCATTTCGCATCGCTCCCTTCGAATCGATCACCTCACGTGGTCTTGTGATGATGTGGCGTGCATGCTTTGCCTCGACCCGGTCTTTACGCCGTGTTGACCGTATCGACTCCATAAAATTCGCCTTGTTCGTATCGAGGATGACACGTCACCCATGGTTAGCTGTCCTGATGGATACGAACAAGCCTCTGCTTATGGGTTCGAACACGGTCTTGGGATGGAGATGAAGCAGCGAGTCTCTGATGGATGCGAAGTTAGGCGATTGATACGAAGCCGATGGATGCGAAACAGTACTCTAGGATGGATACGAACATGCTGAGACGATGCCCACCTGATCGATTCAAAACCGATCGATTCGAACTGACCGATAACGTTGCTTGATCGATTCGAACATGATCGATTCGAAGTGTGTGGAACCTGATGGATTCGAACAAGGCAGTGGATACGAACCCCATCGATTCGAAATGGGTGTCTTCTCAACAGTTTGATGGATAAGAACTGTGTACTTCGGCTAACTTGCATCGATCATATCTCGTTCATACGAACTCTGATTAACCTGAAATTTGAAACACTGGCTTTCATGGCTTTTCTTGTCATGTCCTATCAATTGTGGCCTGATCCGGGCTTGGACAAAATTCATCGATATCCATGGTGAAGTAATGTACAACCAATCTTTGAGACGAACTTTCTTTGGTCTTCGACCGATCTTTTGATGTCACGGCTTTGCCAAAAAGTGGGATAACATTTGCCCCCCATAACATGCCTTGCGGTAGGAAGGTGTGTTTTGTAATGCCTTGAGTTGGATGTTCATATCCTGTCAACAACCTGTAAAGAACTTGATAGTTTCATATGATCTCAGGTGACGATCGTTCGGGATCGTGTGTCATTTGAGATGAATCGGGACCGTTCGCGGTCGATGCCATTTACGGCGAAGGATGGAATGGGACCATTCGCGGTCGATGCCGTTCGCGGTGGATATCGATCGTTCGCGATCGAGTTCCATTCAAGGCTGATTGTGACCGTTCGCAGTAATGTGCCGTTCGAGGTGAATTGTGATCGTTCGCGATCGTGTGCCGTTCGAGGCAAGTTGTGATCGTTCGCGATCGTGTGCCGTTCGAGGCAAATTATGTGGGCCCAGGGAGGACTTAGTACTACCAATGTCGGAGTTCATGTTCGGGGGTGTTTCCGAATTAACGATTTTTGAGGTTCATCGTCATGCAAGAGGTGCTCGTGGACCGTTCACGATCCAACGGCATACCAGTAAAACTTTTTTCACGGAGTTGCAAATATTAAAGCAATAATCATACGAATCCCACAACAGAAATGTTCAAACGAGCAGAGTCTAAATGTCCAAATCAACATGAAACAAAAGCAAAGTAAGGATGTCAAAGTGCAAACTCTCACCTTGGTGCGGTTAGTAATCATTCAGAGCATGCCTGTGGATCGTGCGCGATCGCTTACATGTGTAAATGATTTTAACCGTGTCGGTGAGAGGTTTACGACTTGTTCATCATTATTTCAATCAAGCAATCAATGGATAATCAAACGGTGCCCCGATTTAGGGTCACCTCTAGCCGACGTAGACGGTGGTCGCTCTGGCTCTACTGCTGGAGTTCGCCTCCTCACATATTGAAGTAGGATATCGTTCCTGATATGCCCTTCCACTTCATCCTTCAGATGCGTGCAATCATTAGTTCTATGACCGTTCAATTCAGGGAATACACAAAACTTATCTGATTTTCTTTCGTCGGAAGTTGGATCTCTTCGCATCGGTCTACGATACGGAACCTGCTCTTTGGTATCCTGATAGATTCGCTCCAAACTCTCATTCAGCTCAGAGTAAGTGGTGAACCTTAGTTCCTTTCGTGGTCACATTGGTCTGTTATGGATACTCTCAGCCTTTCGTTTCCCCTTGCTAGTTTCTGTACCTTTCTCGGGGGGATTTCCACCTTTGACCGTGTAAGCATTAAGTTCATCTCCTTCTTCTCTTTCTGCAGTTGCGTCTTCCAGTCGTAGGAACTTTTCTTTCTCGTGATAGAATTCTCCTAGATCCAAAGGTGGGTCTTTAGTTAACGAATTTTTGAACTCTGTTCCATCAGCTATTCCAAACACAGCTGCCATCATAACCATAGATGGATCTGGTCGATCCACCGAAGCTGCTGCCGCATTGAATCGCGTCAGAAAACTCGTCAAAGTCTCTCCGGCTTTCTGTTTTAGAGTTGCCAAAGTCATCACATTCTTGGGTCTTGCAATGTGAACCCTGAATTGCCTCATAAATCTCTTGGTTAAGTCTGCCCATGTCCCTATGGAGCCGCTCTCCAGCTGTCTAAACCATAACGCCGCAATATCTACTAAGTACAATGGAAAGCACTGGGCCATAACCTCCTCTGATGCCCCCAGCACCTCCATGTGCCTCATATATTTTGTCAGATGAACTGTAGGGTCTGTCCTTCCATTATACATATCTAATGATGGTAACTTAAAGTCTGGTGGGTTCCTAGCTCGTCTGATTGCCGTGGTAAAAGGGCTTCTATTCACATACTCTAAATCCTTGTTCACTAATCCGCCTCTCATGGCTCGCCTGACCATCTCTGCCATCTTGTCATTGTCTCCGAGATGCAGTCTTCGTTCATCACTTTCAACCTGCCCCCCGAGTTCACAAGGGAACTCTGGATCTTCCCCCTTGAGTGAGCGTTCGCCCCTCTGCTACTCCCAGGTTGCGCAGATGCTCCTCTCTCTCTCTCTCTCTCCGATACTGGATCAACATTCTCCATGTGCATGCCTCCTAATCCAGGTGCTACGCCGGATGGTCCTGCTCCATTCTGAACTCCATCCGCCTCTCTATTCTGTGCTCCAAGTTGCCCTATCTGTTGAAATAAGCTCTGGATCAACTCCTCCTGTTTCTTCATCATTGTCTCCATCTCGTCCCTAGTGATGAAGATCGATGCTTGATTCGCTCCTGAAGGAGCCTCTTGACTTCCTTCGTGTTCACTTCTCTCTGGCCTTTGTCTCTTACTTGTTTGCCTCGTCATTACTCTTAGATCTGAATTCCTAGGTCTTCAAATTCAACTTCTCCTGAATCAGTTTTTCTCAGTGAAAGCACCAAAATTTTTACGTCAAAATTGACCACGAACACACAATATCGTGAAAGCACCCGTTTATGAACACAAATCAGCAATAATCAATATAAAACTCAGATCTAAGCAATATCAAACACAGCAATTCACAAATAACAATCAGAAACACAGGATTTATAGTGGTTCGGCGATCTTGCTTACGTCCACTCTGAAGCTTATGATTTTATTGATTAACTTGATGATTTTAGTCATTTACAGTGGATTACAGCAAGTTATAGCTCTGATACTTCATTACAACAGCGGTATTGAAGAGAAGAATTGAATCCGGCAGAGTCTGGATGTTGAATGGCCAATAGATCCCCTTTCTGTAGGCTTCAGGGTGCAAATTATAGGCGTAGGAGCCCCAGATCTCGCTCAAACTTCGAGAGACTTTTTTTGGCACGTGAGTAGGCCCATGCGACCGACCCCACCAAGTTTCAACTCGATCTGAGATCGATTCGAACTCCATTCGAATCGATCAAAAAATGACCCAATCGAGCTGAAACTTGGCAGGAACAAACTTTACATTGTATGGAAGCTACTGTGAAAATTTCGTTGCATTTGGATCAGCGATTTGGGAGATATGATCGATACGAGTTGGTATGCTTTGGTTGGCTATTTACTTCGAACCCATTAGTTCATATCGCTCCCTTCGAATCGATCACCTCACGTGGTCTTGTAATGATGTGGCGTGCATGCTTCGCCTCGACCCGGTCTTTACGCCGTGTTGACCGTATTGACTCCATAAAATTCGCCTGGTTCGTATCGAGGATGACACGTCACCCATGGTCAGCTGTCCTGATGGATACGAACAAGCCTCTGCTTATGGGTTCGAACACGGTCTTGGGATGGAGACGAAGCAGCGAGTCTCTGATGGATGCGAAGTTTGGTGATCGATACGAAGCCGATGGATGCGAAACAGTGCTCTAGGATGGATTCGAACATGCTGAGACGATGCCCACCTGATCGATTCAAAACCGATCGATTCGAACTGACCGATAACGTTGCTTGATCGATTCGAACTTGATCGATTCGAAGTGTGTGGAATCTGATGGATTCGAACAAGGCAGTGGATACGAACCCCATCGATTCGAAATGGGTGTCTTCCCAACAGTTTGATGGATACGAACTGTGTACTTCGGCTAACTTGCATCGATCATATCTCGTTCATACGAACTCCGATTAACTTGAAATTTGAAACACTGGCTTTTATGGCTTTGCGTATCATGTCCTATCAATTGTGGCCCGATCCGTGCTTGGACAAAATTCATCGATATCCATGGTGAATAATGTACAACCAATCTTTGAGACGAACTTTCTTTGGTCTTCGACCAATCTTTTGATATCATGGCTTTGCCAAAAAGTGGGATAACAATAATTCCTTTTTGCCAATGCAAAAGAATCAATCTTACATGTTCTGTATTAAACATTTTAATAAGGTGTCCTTGCATATCATTTGGGACATTCCTGATATCTTTTATACTTAATATAATTGACATCATTTATTAATACCATGTTGAGTATTAAAACAACTAAGGCCGATTTTAACACAAGTACATCACTAAAATCAACAATGTGTTTTTAATTTATAGTTTAGAAATCAATGTTCCTTTTAAATTTCTTTCTTATGAACACACGCTTCCTCTGCACTTTGATTGAAAATCAAACTATTTTTTGATATTTCTATCATAATACTTATTCAATCTTGATACTTATAAAATGATACTTTTGCATCATTTCTTGGATCATATCCAAAGAATCACAAACTCAATATCGCTCTCACTGACTTTGAGACATTTTTGATTAATATGTGTAAGCAGCTTACTCAAAATTGTTATTTTGAATATATTTTTTTTCGATACATAAGTACCAAAACACTAGGACTTATCAAGCGATAATTTTATGAGTAAATACGGATTGACTTGAACATGTCGAGTATCAAATCTATTATGCTATTTTCAACAATTGAAATTTACGATATTAAATTTATCAACATTGCTCATTTAATTCCAACCGCATTAGCATTACCCATAAAGACACAGTCGTGGTCAATGGATCATATCCCTTCAGTTATGACCACCAAAATCTATATTTTGATAGCGTACTTCGAATTCCATCGAATTTGTGCATCATACCATATAGAGTCAACACTCCCAATGGTTTAATTAAACAATCTAGGGTTATATATTTTCGACATTAATATGAAACTTATAGTTTCTCTTCAATGTGCGAGAATACTTATTAGACATTCTAATGCTATTAATTCGTTTTTGTTAGTTAATTCATTTCATCTCATATAATCAGTTCTATCTATGGATCGTATCCAATTCCATTTACTACCATTAATTCCTCAAAGAAATTTGTTCACAATGAAGTTGGTATATCTTGAAACAAAAATCGTTTTTCAATGCAATAGAATAGGTTTCATAAACGTTTATGAATTTCTATATTTATAAAAATGATATGGTTTTAGTCTATAAAAATTATGTTCGAAACAAAAATATGTCATCCAATAACGGTCTTTTCAAAATCCTTTTGGGGAGATTCATAGAAGATCACTCATGAACAATTATTATATGCAATATTTCAACTCACACAACCTACCAACTCCTCGGCCTTGGATATGTTGGAGTTTCTTATAAACCCTTATCTTGCAAAATTTAATAAACTGTTATTCGGATGAAATAATATTAACCTTGTGTGCTATCCTTAAGTACATTACCTTATAGAAAGAAACTAACTCAACTTCACTCACAATTACTCGTACATTGTCTAACAAAGTTCGATTACTCCATATCGATGCATCATTATGTATCACGTGGAGGAGTAATTTTGAGATTGAACCTTTATTCATTTTAGGTAGATTCGAAACATTTTACAGTATGCTCACTCATTCGATCAAATCAAATCATTTCTATCGCATGTTATTTTATTTATTTCTGTTTTATAATCTATAAGTTTACCATAGATATACTACATGTGTATCGGATACACATGTCCATGTCGACGATAACTCATCGGCGGATATGATGAAATACATGGAACTGTTTTGGTATTTACAGAATTAAGATTGCATACATCTATATGTATCAGTGTGAAGAGTTCATCAACTCTTATGATACTCCCACTAAATGGGTGCACAACCCTTTATTGTTTGTGATATAATTAACAAGTATCATATGATTCAAAATCATACAATAAAATTATTTCTCAAAACTACGGCTTAATAGCCCTTTATTGTTTGAGATATAATTAACAAGTATCATATGATTCAAAATCGTAAAATAAAATTATTTCAAAACTACGGCTTAGTCTATAATTCCAAAACAACTATAAATAAAATTGGATTGTATTTTCCAATGCATCACTTTTGTTATAAAAAATAATACAACATTATAGTTTTATTTCACAAAGGATGTTCATAATATTAATATTGAAATAAAGCTATGTCTATTTTTTCATTCGATACTAAACAATAATCATTATTTCATAAATAATATATGGTAGGTTTTACGAAAACAATTTTCATACCATGATACAATTAATAAGTGTTATATGGCATGCTCCCACTATTTCACCATTACTGTAATAGCGTACTAAATTCAAAGGTTCATCATTCGCTTGTTTATTTCATACACTGCAACTATTTATAGTGGAGAATTTGTTGATCAAATATCTTGAGCTCAAAGAAATAAATCTCATAGAAACAATTTTCTATATGAAAATGCATTAATAGGAATCTTATTTCTTATTCTAATACTAAGTATCAATTATTATTATAATTCCCATTTCCAATGTCTCCCTATGAAGTAGAAGTGACCATTCATTCTCTTCATCCCTGCTGTACCTTAAAACGCATTTATTCTTATACATTCGTTTTCCTTTCAAATGGTAAAATTATTTAAAAGAAAACCTTACTACAATATCATAACAAACTCTTTACAAAAGCGCAATCGATTATCCTTAACATTTAATGACATCAAATATGTTGCACTTTACCTAAACCGATCAAAATGACATTTCAACGATCGAGTTCTTAGATCTATCTTGTAATTTTTGGTCTCGTGTTACATTAACATAGTATGACCCCTTTTGTATTCGATTAGATTGAATATTCGATCTGTACTAGGGTTTATTTTGTTTTTTGAATGAACAGATTTCATCGAAATATTATACGTTACAAATTTTGACCATTCATCAAAAAACATTAATATGCAATGGTATATGGATCAAAGATCCATAGTCTTGTATTGCTTTTAGAGTTCGAAACTTATAGAATGCAATACATGGTCTTGACCAATAAATGCATAAGTGACAAACCACGAATGTATTCAGCAGTTGTAAAATCAGGCACTCGCATAGGTGTTGAAATGTTATAATGCAATAAGAATTTAATAGTGGATATTATATTTCCATTTGTCCACTTTCAATTCAGTTCGTTTGTATATGTTAATTTATAAACATTTTATCAATCGTAATAAATGCACAAATTTATCTTTGTAGATATAACATTATTTAGCGTATGTTCTTATAATATTAGAAAGGTTAGATGTTATCATTTCATTTTTCTAATAAGACTCCCACTAGTCTTTTATGTCTCTCCAAACCCTAAGTTGAAACGTAGAAGTCTTTCGACTTTACTAGTGGGTATTAGGAGACTCGTCTGTCTTAGTATTCTGACCTTGATTTTTCCTAACAAATCATAGCCCCACAAATGATGGATAACTCCTTATCGATTGTATCACATATAACTGCTAACCCATTTTTCCTTGTCCTTATCTCATTTCGACCTTGAATTTTCTCAACAATTCTAAAGGGATTATTCACTCGTACCTACCATATCATGATGGCCTAAGTATAGTATTTGTAGCTTGAGTTTGCTCAATAAATACATATAGTTATCTTACCTCATCTGTTTAATATATTAATAATACTACACATAATATCCCTATTTATTTAGAAGATTTATAATCCTCAATATATTATATTAAGTGATATAGACTTATGGAAATATGTATTTCTTATGAAATACTCTAGCGATTCAAGTTCAAGCACATCAGAAATCACAGTATACATACATTTTCATATATATTTATTCCTTAAGTCTATTTGGGTTTCTTTAATGTTCCAACTTTAGTTTATACTTTCATATCATGTAAGTTTTATTGTTATATATTACTCAGATGATAGTTTATGTATGATATTTTATTAATTAAATCTTATTTAATTAATTTTAATTAATTAAATCTTTAATTAATTTTAAATTAGTATTCCAATACAACTTTTATATTGGACAAAATATACTATAACCTTTGTAGTAAGACACATATATCTTATATATGCATATTTTTAGTTAATTAACTGACCTTTAATTACTTAATTAATCAAACTATTTTAATTAAATTATTTCAATTCCAAAAATTTATCTTATATACATATATGTATGCTTATGTTATCTTAAACACTTTAAAATAACATAACATATATCAATATATATAATACATGCATATAAGTATTAAGTAATTAACTCATTTAATTAATTTATATTATTAATTTTATTAATAATTTTAAATTTCGAAATTAATATTTACATAGTTTCAAACAATTTTAACTTTTCATTACATTTTCAAACATTTTGAAAATTTATGTTATATTATAACCTTTTATAATGAACATGTTTTTATTTTAAATTTAAAATCATGTCTTAATTTTCAAAACTATTTTGAACATTAGCCCAAGGCCCAATTCAAATTGGGCATTTTCTATTAGGGGCAACCTTTGGGCTCTCATCACCTTTCAGGCTACACAAGTAACCAGGTAGGACATGGTACTTGATTACTCAATTCTAATCCTAAGCATCACATTTTTAGACATCGTACTAAGTGCACAAGCTTAATCAGTTAGCCATAACATAATAATTTAGACTGCACAGGCTATTGGAATTTGATACCATTGAAGGAACTAGTCCAGCCCAAAGCTGAAGAAATGGGAGAATTTCAAAAAATTTAACCATTTTGGAACTTTAATGGGCCATTGAAGTCTAAATTCATTTGGAACTTTGTTAAGTTTCTTTTAAATAAAATCAATATTTTATTTAACTTCATAAATAAAGTTTCAATTTAATTTAATGCATATGTAAGTTAGAGTATACCAAATATACTCTTATATACAAATTCGTGTGTAACATTTACTTTTCAAATTTTTTTTAAAGAAGGAAATATTTTATTTCCTTTCTCTTAAATTATTCAATTAATGAAAGGGCATAATTTATTTGGATAAGGAAACTTCTCATTTTATTTCTTTTAACTTATTCAATTAATTAAGGGGTATTAATTTATTTAGAGAAGGAAACTTTTCATTTCCTTTCTCTTAAATTATATAATTAATGAGGGATCATAAATTTAGTTAGAGAAGAAAGCTTTTCATTTCCTTTCCTTCATTAAATTAAATAATTGATTAATAAAATAGCATTAATGACTAATCTAAATATGATATGAATTGAAAATATTTTCACGGTAAATATTATGCAGGTGCAACATACAGGGAGTGTGCATAGTCAGTGGTAATTGATATATATACATAAAATAAACAACAAAAATTCGAATGTTATTACAGAGGAATTGAAATGGAAATAAATAGGGGATGACAACGGTGATTGATATAGTTTCTCTTTTAGTAAACTTAATTAATGCAACATATTAATGATAATTGATAGGTACGATAATGTAAGAATATGGAAGATAAACAATGAATTGTATGTATACATTATTGTTTTAATTAAAAATAAATGATTTCATACTATTGTTGGATCATAGGTTTTGATTGCTGACATGAAACAACAATTCATGAATCTATGACTACGATAATATCCGGACTTAATGACTCAAAGTATGGTTCATATAGTTGTATATTTTAACAAGAGTCAACAAATATGTATATAGAGTCTAGTTTAGTGCTTTGTTAAAATCTTTCCTCAAAAATCATCATTCACATTCAAATCAACTTGCATTCATATTTTAATGAAAATTAAGTTTCTAAAAAATGCATGGAGTGAGGCTCGAAACTGGGACACCAGTTTAGAAGGCAAGTGCTCTAACCAAATGAGCTATGGTAACTTTTGCTTATCAACAGAATTCAGTCGGTTGAATAATACCGTTCAGACAGCTGAATGCTGAAACTTTTCATAATTTGATACGAAGTTTCAGCCCGCTGAATGGTTTTATTCAACCGGCTGAATTAGGCCTAAATTTTCCTATTTCTTTGCTGTTTTCGATTTTAACAAATTCAGAAGGCTGAATTATTATTTCAACCTCCTCAATATTTTCAACAGCTGTTTTTTTAAAGACACTTCCTTTTTGAATAGCCATCTTCCTCGCGAAGAGTTGCAGTCATTACTGTTCATAAAGATCTCTTCACCAGTAGTTGCAACTTTTTAACTACTATATATATGCATGAATTTCAAGATCAAATTACTTCACTGACTTGCTTGTACTTGAACCATATTTTCTGAATTAACTACTCTCTTGAATTCATACATTCATTTTTTACAATCACAATTCTATATTTAAAAGCAATTTGAAACTTCCTAATCTTCATATACACACAACCATACACATCATACTTGAGGAAAAGGTTATAGGAAGGGTGTACTACAAGTGACAAATTCATGTTATTAGAACACACAAGGTCAAGACAATCTACCTTGTAATCAAAGTCATGTTCGGTTGCTCAGGTGGTCAAGACCTGTTATGTTGCTCAGGAAGTCAAGTCCTATTCAGTTGCTTAGGTGGTAGATGTCCTGTTAGGTTGCTCAGGCGGTGTGAACATATTCCTATAAGTTAAGTGAGGGTTGCTAGTTTAATTCTAGAAGGAGTCTGGAACTGGACGTAGAACAGGAGTTTGAACAAGTATAAAAATATCTGGTGTCATTTACTCTACTGCTTTAATTATTTACTTACTTTATTATTATTTCGCACAATCCATATTACACTATCCTATAGCACAGTCACTTTCATTTGGTATCAGAGCATAGTAACTTTCATTTGGTATCAGAGCATAGTAACTTTCAACTATGACAATATATATGTAAAGAAAAATAAATACATATGAACACATACAAGTAGATCCAAATATGTATATATGAATTCAATCAAAGCTTTCTAATAATATAAATTAGATAGTTATTCCAGTCAATATCCAAACTTTGATTTGTTATTAACATTCCTTTTTTCATTTGTAAATATTTAATGCAATAAAAAAGGCAAGTGAAAATGCATATATGTATTAAAATTCAAAACTAAAATGTAACAACCTTGGTTTTGGTGATTACTTGTAATATTAAATTATAACAGTGGTCATAATTTAATCTGGAAAAATAAAAATAAATTGGACATTTAAATTTGTTTATTTTGAACAAACAATAAATTTGGAAAGAATAAAATGGAGTTAAGATGATAATGTTGGTTATAAATGGTAAATATTGGAAATACTTTGGTTTGGGTATTAATTGAATTAATTAAGTGGGATAAAGAATTAATTAAAAAATAATTTGTTGAAATAAATGTAAAATAATGAAACTAAAGTTTTAAAAAGCATTATTATGTTAGTTTGGAGAAAATGAGAATTTTATAGTTTTAATTTGGTAAAATGCAATAATTTTGCAAATTACTACCAAATGTAATTTTTATCAATTTTATATAAAATGTTTGAATTTATTATGATGTATTTTATATATAAAAAGATGTAATTTTGGTTAAAAAATAATATTTCGATGTAAAAATGAAGTTTACATGGTTTGTTGTATTTGTTTTGACAAGAAAATAATTTTTGTGTGAAATATTGAGTTAAAAATGGTGTTTTATGTAATAAAAGGTGTAAATTGATATAATTAATTAAAAATGAAGAACTAATAAAAGAAAAAAAATTAATGGCTAAAATAATCTTTTATTAGGCCGTGAAAACATTTTTGGTTACTATATACACTTGTTGTAAAATTTTATTTGGGAAAAATAGTGTATATACGTAGAAATAAGGTGAAAAAGAGTAAAAATATGAAACAACTTAACTAAATTTTCACTAAGTATGGTAATGAGCTGGTGGGTAAGGGGTTTGAAGTCCAAAATCTAAATTCTGGAACGCTCAGGAGAAATTTGTACGTACTTTTCTTTTTCCTTACTTTATCTCTTTCTTAAAACAAAAATAGAAGAAAAAGAAACCATGTCTACTTCTTATCTCTTCAAAACTTGCATCTAGATCTAGTGAATCAAAAGTGAAATCAAGAAAGAAATCAGAAAATAAGAGATAAATATGGGTAATCCAAAACCCAAATCTCAAAATCATTTTATCAATTCTCTGTTTGAAGAAGATACGTCTGTAACTTCTTCTTCCCGTCTGCATGTTTAGTTTCCTAGTTTTAACAGGTCATTGAAGGTTCTTTTGCAACAAAAGCTAGCATCTTGCCTCATAAATCACTGTAAATCCTTTCTAAGGTAAGTTAAATCTCACAATTCTAACTCTAAATAAGTTTTATGAAGAAATTAGGTTATTTGAGCTTTACTGTAAACGATTTCCCGTAGTTGAAAATTTTCAGTGAAATCTGTTTCTGGTTGCTACTTTGGGTGTTCATAACTTTCTGATTTCCCATGAAATCATGTCGGATCTTCACCGGATTGATGTTTGAATGTTTTAGTTTGTCTATGCAAAAATTTATTATCAAATTCGTCTTGTAATTAGCTGTAAACATCACTCAAAATCAAGACGAGAAGAGTAGAAAACGACCTAGAATAATCACATAATAAAGGTCGACCATTCAACATCATGGGTCGACCTATAGGTCGACCCAGTCATTGCCTAGGTCGACCCTAGGGTTGACCAAGGCCTTTTAGTGTTCGAGGCATAGGTCGACCTGGGTGTCGACCTATACACTTATTTTTTTGTTTCCTTTTTCTTGTTTTTCTGCACTACTTTGATTCTTGTTCCAACGCTTTTTCCAGCATGTTCTTGGGTTATTTTGAGATGTGTTTTAAGTCTCTAACCTAACAATAGGCAAGCCAATAATTTTGGTTGATCCGTACTTCGGATTGACGAGTTTCGAGATGTTTTCATATGCTGAATTTCCAATGTTTTCGGACGATTTCTGTTGTTTTCGAGCATGGTTTTTCCAAACGATTTTTGAAATGATTTTTAAATTAAAATAACATTTGAAATAAATATTCTATAATATTTAAAATTATTTAAAAAGCTATTAATAATATATTTATCCTCTATAATAAAGGGAATTTTCAAAGAATTGTTTTCCAAATGAATTCAAAAATTATTTTAAAAACTAGTTTTCTCAAGCAAATTATTTTATATATAAAATACACTATATTGTACTCTTAGTACGTATGAGGAAGAGAATTAAATGATTTAGTAAACTATATGGTATGGGACATATACGTTTACTTTTTCGGTTAATTCCGGACTCGTCCGTTTGAAGTTATAGTCCTTTGGGTTGATATTTGTGATTGCCATTTCATAGCGTGTTATAAGATTTTTGAATTCCTATGTTTAGGAATTATTTGACATTGCCATTCTTTGGCGAGTTTTGAGGTTTGTGATCTCCTATTTAATACAAGACTATGATGGTCACTCCTAACCAACCTTATCCTCTGCACTACCAGACTGTATTACCTAGTAATACCTTTTGTTAGTGTGGATCTCAGGGTGGGGCGTCATAGCTTGGTATCAGAGCTGAATTCAGAACAAATGTAATAAACACAGAACAATATACATACGACAATACATCAAGTATGATATGGGTGAAAGCATCATTCCCAATCGAAGTTGTTTCTAATCTTACCCTTAACCTTTTCGAGTCCTTTAAAGGTAGATATGTAGGGATATGTCTAGGAATGTAATTTAATTCCATAGTATTCCACAATTAAATTAATAATACCTTACCCTTAATAATCTTTATCGTGATTGTTCTATTCGAGTTCTCTTCGGTATGGGTGCTTGACACTCATCCGTATCGGAGGAATTTGTTGATGCCATTGGATGTTCTTGTCTTGTTACTTCTTTGAGGATTGCGAATCCGATTGAGGGATCCGTAATATTTAGCATGTTGTATGAAAATATCGAGATTGTTTTTTGTAGTTTTTCTTTTCATGCGGAATTGCACATTATTTACTATCTTGGGTTTGTTGTGAATTTGGGATGGATTGGCTTGCATGTTATCAAGCCCGAACCTTATGTTTTTGAAAGGATCCTATATTTAGGTATCTTAATTTTGCTGATATGTTGTCTCTTGTACTTTGAAATGTTGATGTCAATTTTGAAGTATCTTTATTTGCTCTTGGTCTTGAGATGATGATGATGTATCTCGAATTCTAATTGTTCGTGATTCTGTTGATGTATATGAGTCCGTTTCGGGTTTACCATCCAAGTGGGCAAATGAGTTCGTTTTGACCTCATTCCTATTTCTTAGATTGTTAGTCATCCTTTCACGAGGATGTCTACTAAGGAAATGAGGAATTCTAAAAGTGATTGCTGAAGCTTGAAGCCAAGTAATTCATTCAGTCCAGTCTTTACCTTAGGATGCCATGGTCATCTTTGTTATGAAATCTGAGAGTATTCTTAGGCGCTGCATCCATTTTCGCAAAGCTTAATGATTTATCCATTAGAAAGAGTATCCATTGCCTAAGATCGATGTCATGTTCAATCAATTGAGTTGTTCTAGGGTCTTTCCTTTACTTCACCTTGCACCGAATTTCATCAGTTACAAGTTGCGGAGGATAGCATTCCTCCTACCGCATTCAGTACTCATTATGAGTCTTATGAATGGTTCATTATACCATTCGGTTTAACCAACACTCCAGCTTAATTCGTCAATCTTATGAATCGAGTATTCTAGGAATATCTCAATGAGTTGTCCTTATATTTATTGATGATGAGTAAAAGCAATAAATTTAAATTGCAAATCTTTTTAATATTCGGGTATCCTGAATTACCAAAAGATGTGAATTGGATTGTTGAAAAGAAATTAAAAGAAAGTAAATTTGTAAGCGAAATAATTATAGAAAGTTTGAATAAATTAAGAATGAATTGAAAAGAAATAGAAGTAATATGAAAATAATAATAAAGAACTTCGAGTATGAGGAGAAAAGGAATTTTGAATAAAATGAAATTGATGAATTGTAAACTTAAGTTATATCAATTTAAGACATAAAGAATTATTTTAAAATTCAAAGTTTAAATTTATTTAAAGAATAAAGAAGTAATTGAGAAATCTAAAAAAAAATTGAAATCAAGAAATGAGATCTAAAATTAATAGATTCTGAATTTAAAAGGAATAAATTGTGAATCAATTTGGGAAATTGATTTAAGTGATTGAAGTTGGGATTTTTCTCTGGATAACCAAGTACATTTTTAAAGTAAATTCTTAAATAAATTTAAAGGTTTTAAAATGGTTGTAAAAAGCAAGTTTTAGAAATTTATTATTTCTACTATTTAAATTCAAAAGTAAGTATTTCTTTCAAACCTATTATAGTAGTAATTACTTAAAAAGTGTCCTAGTATTTTGTTTTCAAAAGGTGAAAATCTAGTTTTATATTCTATTAACTAACTTATTTTCAAATACTCATATAGTATGTATTTTTACAAAATACTGAAGTAATTTAACTTAAAGTTTAAAAGTATATTTTCAAAGTAAAGTGTTTTAAATTATTTTAAAAATCTAGTTTTGAGCTTGGTGATTTCAGAGGAAATAGAAAATATTGGGAAAGTTTATGCTGAAAAAGAAAGATGATTTTGAAACTGTTTTCAAAGGATTGAAAATAGAAGTATATCTTGTAAATATATTTTGAAGGTAATAAATGATTTGGGAAATTATTTATTGTTGGATGGTTGTTTGTGAATATTAATTGATAGTTAAATCACCGACTATCAATATTGGACAAATGCGCTGATCGTTTCGAAGAGACCGGGATCGAGATTTATTTCTCGAAAACCACTTCGATCCGGTTTGTACGTTTCGTGCGAAAAACGTGTACGGAGTCGAAGATGGAGCGGTAAAGTGCAAGGGCTAGTCGCTACTAATCCTGAGGATATTTCCAAAATGGATGTAGTAGGAGTGGTGCCTTCGGTTCCGTTCGAACCCGGGACGGACTTGTATGGATGAATGCTTGCGAAACGTCGTCAGGTGGGCGATGGGCATTCTAAGTGAAACGTTCTAGAGGTAACGCTTAGCCTCAAGCCTCATCAAATGGGAATGACTGAAAATCAGGGGATATGCAGCAAGGTTAGGTGGGTCATGCCCAAGCAGGACAAGATAATTCCCCTGTCTAGATGTCCCTTATATATTTCGGCTTAGTGGGTGGTTGGTCGCGCCAACCACGGGGTTTATCTTGTTCGGGACTGTTCAGTAAGGAATGCTTCTGACCTTGTGTTGCAGGGGATGAAGGGAGTAATCCTCGGTACGGTGATCTAGGCCCCGTACTGTGACAGGTGGTACCCAGTGCCTAGTCATTGTTGGAAATCCATTTTCCCTACGAGCCTTGTACGAGTTTTGTTTGTATTACCCACTTTTGTGGCTAGTAGCTGGAATTTAATAATGTAACAATTTCGGCTATTTTATAAGTATTTGTATATAGACCCTATTATAATATCAGAGGATTCCTATAAAAATTGTTTTAGCTATCGTAAGGTAAAAACCCGACATGTTTATTTGTGGCGTGGTCTTACGAGATGCTTTTGTTTTCAAAGGATTTTTGAAACTTTAATAATCAATTGGGTGTGATTTTCACTCGCTGGTATTCCAGACTGACTCGGGTGTTATTTAACTGTAATGCTCGGGTCAGACCGAGTATTATAGAATACAGGAAATGCTGTGGTGCTCAGGAGACGAGCTGGATGACGATACGTACTCTCGTACTTATATATATTTCCGCTGTGTTGAGTTGTTATGTATCCATTGTATGTTATTGATGTGAGCTGTGATTGGTGTACTCTGATGATGTAATATATGTAAACAGATATATTTGATTTTGAGTAAAGATATTTACTTATTATATTTTATTCCGCTGCGATGGTTAGATTCTGATGTTGATTTTGTTTTCTCTTCTTCTTTAACCCAAATGGTTCGTATTTCTGTACACCTTGAGTTGATTTAGGTAGAATAGTGTTGACTCAAGGGGTACGGATTTGCGGGCTATTACATTTGGTATCAGAGCATAGGTTGGTGATAACCTTGGTTCTGGTGGGAATTACTCATTTAAAATAGAGTCCGTAGTACTCTAAAATGAGTTTGAGCGTATTAATAAATATGAGCGCGTACTTGTTAGTGAATATAAATTGTTTTAATATTGTGTTGATTGGTTTATTGAGTGACATATGAACCTTCGTCGGCACAGTCTGGACAACTGTATCGAAAGGGTTTCTAAACACTTGAATAGAACAATCGACACGGTATTGTTTTAATGTGGGTGAATGAAATAATTTTACCCAAAATGTATTTTGATATAAATAAAAGCTTTGTAAACTATTTTAGCTAATATATGATTGTTTGGATGTTAGGATGAATAATATTTAAGTATCATCATTGTTAAGTGAAAATTTAACTAGAAATTGTTAATATAACCCAAGTTTAAGGGAATAAATTCATTATAAAATAAAAATTTATAAATAAGAGTTATAGATGTAAATTATAAATTGAAATATAAATCACATGAGAATTTGTATGAGCATAAGCTGTGCAAATGAATTTTAGTAAAGATTTATTTAAACAGGATTGGAAAATTTATTTAAAAAAAAAGAGAAAGTATTTTGAAGGTAAATTGTAGCATTGTTGTTTTTGGGATATTTCTGAAGGGAAATTGTTTTAAAGGGATTTTGAAGGTGATATAGCATTGAAATCACTTGGATTATTGGAAAGTAATTCTGATGATGACGGCCGCATCATCAGTATTCATTTTCTAATTGCTAAGTGAAGAATTGCTACCAAATTGATTTGTTTAGGAAAGCAGATGTTTTTGAAAATTTCAAAGGAAATTTGTTAGGAATAAAACAAGATTGGTTTAATTTTTGAGAAATGAGATTTGAGATGTTGGAAATTTTAAGATGATTCTAAAACAAAAGTCGGATGTTTAAAAATCCTGATGAGATAGGTTATAAGCTTATAAATTGAGATGATTTTTTTTTTAAATCAGGGAAATATAAGCTTTGGATGTTGGAATTTAAATTTAAAAAGAAAAGTTGAAAATGAAAATTAACTTGGAGTTGGAAATAAAAATTTGATTGGATTGAAATTTATTGAATAAGCTGAAATAATATCCAGTCGTATTCGAATCAGGTTGGAATCGAATTGAGTTAAATAACTCTGAATTAAGATAAAATTGAATTGGAATAAAAATTCAGCTGAATTATTGAATGGAATTAAATTCTTACCTGGATAAATGAAAAATAAATTGGATAAGACATGAGAATTTAAATGAATAAACCAGAATAACTTATAAGAGAATTAAAAATCCATAGAAATAAAATATGCTTGGACTATAAATAATAGCAGGCTTGAGTTAAAAATAATGGATGAATATATTCAAGCCTAGAATGAGTGTGATTGCATGACATATAAGTTGTGACTTATAAAATTTAAAATGGAATACAATGCCCAAAATCAATATTTTGATAAATTGAAAAATGAAATGAGGATCCAAACTTGAAGTATAAAATAAATATTGAACTTACGAAAATTAAATGGAGTGATATTTGGAATAAAAATTCAAGTGTTGGATTATGAATAAGGGGAGAACTAATTGAATAATAAATTAGTTAAAGGAATTGAATTATAAGTTTATGATGAAGTTGGAAATAAACTCAAGTTATAAATTAAAATTGATTCAAATGGTTGATGAAGTGAAAATAATTAAGAATGAGGTTGAATTGTGAGTTAGTAAATTGGATGGTAAATTAAAGTGAATAATAGAATCAGAACTTGAGTTATTAATTAAAATTAGACTTGAAGTGTAAACAAAGTAAATATAATTAGGGAAGTATAGAATAAAAATGAAATGGATTAAAATACTAATGGTATGAATTGCAAATAAAAATCCGAATAAGTGGAAATAAATTGGAAATGGCCATGTAATAAATGGGATGAACTGAATCTGAAAGGTAAATTTGATAATAACAAATCAAATGAAATTGTAAATTTCAAAATGAGATTTAACTGAAATAGAATCAAGTTAAATTAAATGGAAGAGAAAGATTTACTTGGAACGAAATGAGCTTAAGTATAAAAATTGGAGTGACTAAACTTAAGCTAAAAGGTGGAAAAGAGTTGAATTGAATTCAACTAAAAATTAAGTTTAATAATAGTGGATTGGATTTAAATCAAGTAAAAATAAATTTTAATTGAAATAAAATTCGATGAGTATTAAATAATATTAATGGAAGGAATTCCAGAATAAATAATTGTAAACCATTTAAAAATTATTAAGGAATTGAAATAACTTTAGACAATAAGGAAAATAGAATGTTTCAAGTTTATTAGAATGGTTTAAGTGAATGTGGATAAATTAATTTTATTGAATAAATATAAATGGATGGAATAAATAAGTATCAAATGAAAGGTGATTTAAATAAGTTGAGAAATGGTTATTGGATGAAATAGCTTGAATTGTCTTCGAGCTAAATAAAATAGTTTGGAATAAACAAATATGGAATGAAATGTAAATAAATGGATTGTAAATAAAATTGAAATGAAATGTGTCGAGCTAAATAAGTGGTTGTGAATGAATTAAAATAAAAAGGAACTTTAATTGGTAATCAAAATGAATCTAAATTGTTAATGGTTTTGAATGGACTAGTTTGGTTAATAAAATTGAAATGCAATGAAACTGAGAATATATGGATTGTGAATAAATCTGAAATGAAATAGAATTACGTGTAAGTTGAGTCGAAGTCAATTTATATTGATTATAAAAAAATCAAATACTTATTTATTCACATAGATCTTGTCAAATTGCAAAGAATAAATTATCATTGGATGTAAATGGAAGTAATTAAAATTCTATGAGTTGATAGAAGTAAAATAAATTGATTTCGAAAGCAATTGAATTAAATATGAGGTCAATCTGCTTAAGAATAAATTAAAAGTAAGCAATTGAGTTCTAAACTATTCAAATTGATGGAGTTGTGTACAAATGAATCGAAAACCATCCGAACTGAGTGAAAATGGTTATAAATAAATTGGAACAGTTGAATTAACATGGAAACTATATAAATTGCTTACAGGAAAATGTGTGGTATGAGTTTCTTTTAGAATTCATATGTTTTAACTATTATAAATAAGTGAAATGTAGTTAAACTGCATATATTTGGCACTTACATGTTTAAATTAAGTAAGTACAGGTACCTGGAAGCCGTATGGCTGGATTTGGGTTGGGATATTTGCTAAAAATAATAAGTCGCTTGCTTAAAATGCTAAATAAGGTACGCCTACGCAATTAAAATAGGAAATATGAACTGTTTTTGGTTTTTCCGACCGTGTGGGTCGATATATATATATTTATCTCTTTTGTCAAATTGCAAAAGCTCCTCCGTACAAAGGGGACTCTGCCAAATATTTTCAGAAATTTTGGGAGTTGGAAAATTTTTGAAAATTTTGGAAAATTTTGTTCATGACAAAACTATTTAAAATTGGAACTAAAATAAGTTAGTAAATGAAACTAATTAAAGTAATGACTTAAATTAGTTGTAAATGAAAAATAAAATTCAAATGTTTCAAGTTAGAGATAAATTGAATTCATATGAAAGTGAAAGAATTAATTTGAATAGAAATGATTTAAACTGAAGTGGTAAGGTGATAATGAATATAAAAAGCATATTAAATACTTATACCAAACTTAAGGAAGGAATAGTGAATTCTTAATTGGAAATTGATAATATAAATATATTCCAAGTTAATATTTGGATAAATAGATATTGATATTGGTAAGGAAGTCAATAAAATGTTGTGATTGAATATTACTGTTTAGTCGGATATGCATGTAATATAAAGTGAAAAGGGAATTGATTTTGATTTCAGAAGATAAATTTGAATTGCCCGACAAAAGGTACGCATTTAAATTTGGTATGGAATTTGATTGGGATTTGGATTTGGATTGAGCCACTTGGCTTTTTGTTTTCTTTTTGGATTTGGGAGGCCGTAGAGCCATTTTGTAGTAGTACCGAGCTAGCCGCGCAAAGGAGATGCTGACGAAATTTTTCGGGAATTTAGGGAGTTAGAAAAATTTTGGGAAAATTTTGATAATTCAAATTTTAGTTTTGAATTATAACTTGAATGGTTAAACAAATGGTATAATTTGAAAACTAGGGAAAGGTTTGGAAGTTAATGAGATTGATAATGGATCTTTTATAAAAAGATATTTGAGAAGATGTTAAATTGTTAGAAACGAGTTTTGGCCATTCTTCCTAGCTAGTAATTTCGGGGACAAAATTCTTTTAAAGGGGGAGGAATGTGACTACCCGGAATTTTTAAACAATTTAAATCGAAATATTTAATTGATTTTAAATATTCAATAGAATAATTTTAACTTGAATTTACGAATATCACAATTTATTTGATACTTGAATTTTTGAATTAAATAATTTGAAGTTGGATAAATTATTGAATCTGGAGTTAAGCCTGTTAAAACTAATTTAATGGCTGATAAAATTTTATATCGATAATATGGGAAATAGTAAAAGAGTTAAAATTGATTTTGGAAGTGTTTTGTTCGATTTCGAAATTTAAATCGTTTAAATTGCATTTAACATAGCCTTCCGAGGCACAGTCTCGGAATTCGACAAAACCAGTTCCATTGGGTCCGTAATATTGAATTATTATCAGATTTCAATTTTCGCAACATTTGAAGTTGCCGTTCGATCGTACACCCCGTTAATGCGTAAAAGAATTGATTAACTTAAATTTTCATGGTTAAACCTTTTTATAGAAGCCGCATTCTTCTAGCTTCTAGCGCAAGGTTAATCCATCTCCACTTAAGTAAATTGGCCGATCAAACATAATATTAAAAAAAAATCGCAGCTCCTTCTAACTTAAAAAAAAGAAAAAAAAAAGAGAAAACCCTTGATCTAATTCTCGTGCCTGGTATGAAGCGGTGCCTGACCTCACAGATAACCCTAATCCCCAAATTCTTAAATCGCTACCGATATCATAAAAAAAAAGGGGTATGCGAGCTAATGAAGGTTGCGATCCTTCATGGACGCGCGTGTTGTTGGGGTGGCGGCGAGGGCGACAATGCAAACTGATAGAGGTCGCGAGCTCGAGCTTGATTTAGGGTTTCGAGCCACAATTCGCAGGAGCGACGTGTACGCGTGCTCGCGCGAGACGGGGAAGGCGGGGGTTGGAACATCATGACGTGTGGCTGCAGTCGTGTTCAAGTCAAATATGGATGTTTGGCCTCGCGGTGAGGCAGTGGCGGCTGTTGATTTTCGATCGACGTTAGGGTTTCGATGGGCTAGGACAACTCGTGCTCCAAAATTTGGTAATATTGTTTTACCGTGAGATATTGAGTGATTTAATTTATTTATTTTAGTTAAGTTTAATATACAAAGATATGTCTATAAGTTCCAGTAAGGTAGATTTCATTTTATTTTAGGGAAAAAGGAAGTGTTTTAAAAAATATATATATATATTTACACTTCTAGGTCAGTAAAGCAGAAAGAAATTTGTTTTCTTTGCTATTAATAGAAGAGTATCCATATTTTATTCCATTCCCTATTAGTTTTGATTTTTAT
This sequence comes from Allium cepa, assembly GCA_030765085.1. NCBI lineage: Eukaryota > Viridiplantae > Streptophyta > Magnoliopsida > Asparagales > Amaryllidaceae > Allium > Allium cepa. The sequence continues at coordinate 81,616,904 of CM060946.1, forward strand.
AAATATTTATATACACACATATGTAGTAGAAACAAAAATATTCATATATAGATATAATTTTGTAAAGAAAAAGGGGAAGAAAAATATGTATGCATGGGAGTTGTGGATATTGTAAATTATAGAGATTAACTTGTTTAAAATAAATTATTCAATTAGTTTAAAGAAAATTATATACATATATAGCCTATGAGTGGAAATTGGTTGAAACTAGAATGTGTCCGGTTAAAATCAAATTGTTAATTTAAAATTTAAATATGAAATGGCAAGTGATTCTTGATAAGTTCAAATATTAACAAATGGTATAAATGTTATACAAGGTTATAAACGGGGAAAACCAAGACAGAATTGATGTGGGCTGCAAAAAAAGGCAAAGGTAAGTTAATCTCACTCAGTTAAATTTTAAAATTTAAATGACTAAATTTAAATAATTGTTTGAATGGCTGAATTGATTGATGTGGTATAGAATGATATTTCGAAATTGGCATATTATATTGTGCTAACATTTGTGGATGCAGGGAAAACAGTTGGAGGGATCCAACTGGACCCCTCACATTTATTTAAATTATTTAATATTCTCTGTTTTGATTATTTGATATCCTATGATGAGTTATATTGGAATATTGAATGTATGGTTTGATTGGATATTCGGGTATCACGAATTACCAAAATATGTGAATTGGATTGTTGAAAAGAAATTAAAAGAAAGTAAATTTGTAAGCGAAATAATTATAGAAAGTTTGAATAAATTAAGAATGAATTGAAAAGAAATAGAAGTAATATGAAAATAATAATAAAGAACTTCGAGTATGAGGAGAAATGGAATTTTGAATAAAATGAAATTGATGAATTGTAAACTTAAGTTATATCAATTTAAGACATAAAGAATTATTTTAAAATTCAAATTTTAAATTTATTTAAAGAATAAAGAAGTAATTGAGAAATCTAAAAAAAAAATTGAAATCAAGAAATGAGATCTAAAATTAATAGATTCTGAATTTAAAGGGAACAAATTGTAAATCAATTTGGGAAATTGATTTAAGTGATTGAAGTTGGGATTTTTCTCTGGATAACCAAGTACATTTTTAAAGTAAATTCTTAAATAAATTTAAAGGTTTTAAAATGGTTGTAAAAAGCAAGTTTTAGAAATTTATTGTTTCTACTATTTAAATTAAAAAGTAAGTATTTCTTTCAAACCTATTATAGTAGTAATTACTTAAAAAGTGTCCTAGTATTTTGTTTTCAAAAGGTGAAAATCTAGTTTTATATTCTATTAAGTAACTTATTTTCAAATACTCATATAGTATGTATTTTTACAAAATACTGAAGTAATTTAACTTAAATGTTTAAAAGTATATTTTCAAAGTAAAGTGTTTTAAATTATTTTAAAAATCTAGTTTTGAGCTTGGTGATTTCAGAGGAAATAGAAAATATTGGGAAAGTTTATGCTGAAAAAGAAAGATGATTTCGAAACTGTTTTCAAAGGATTGAAAATAGAAATATATCTTGTAAAGATATTTTGAAGGTAATAAATGATTTGGGAAATTATTTATTGTTGGATGGTTGTTTGTGAATATTAATTGATAGTTAAATCACCGACTATCAATATTGGACAAATGCGCTGATCGTTTCGAAGAGACCGGGATCGAGATTTATTTCTCGAAAACCACTTCAATCCGGTTTGTACGTTTCGTGCGAAAAACGTGTACGGAGTCGAAGATGGAGCGGTAAAGTGCAAGGGCTAGTCGCTACTAATCCTGAGGATATTTCCAAAATGGATGTAGTAGGAGTGGTGCCTTCGGTTCCGTTCGAACCCGGGACGGACTTGTATGGATGAATGCTTGCGAAACATTGTCAGGTGGGCGATGGGCATTCTAAGTGAAACGTTCTAAAGGTAACGCTTAGCCTCAAGCCTCATCAAATGGGAATGACTGAAAATCAGGGGATATGCAGCAAGGTTAGGTGGGTCATGCCTAAGCAGGACAAGATAATTCCCCTGTCTAGATGTCCCTTATATATTTCGGCTTAGTGGGTGGTTGGTCGCGCCAACCACGGGGTTTATCTTGTTCGAGACTGTTCAGTAAGGAATGGTTCCGACCTTTTGTTGCAGGGGATGAAGGGAGTAATCCTCGGTATGGTGATCTAGGCCCCGTACTGTGACAGGTGGTACCCCAGTGCCTAGTCATTGTTGGAAATCCATTTTCCCTACGAGCCTTGTACGAGTTTTGTTTGTATTACCCACTTTTGTGGCTAGTAGCTGGAATTTAATAATGTAACAATTTCGACTATTTTATAAGTATTTGTATATAGACCCTATTATAATATCAGAGGATTTCTATAAAAATTATTTTAGCTATCGTAAGGTAAAAACCCGACATGTTTATTTGTGGCGTGGTCTTACGAGATGCTTTTGTTTTCAAAGGATTTTTGAAACTTTAATAATCAATTGGGTGTGATTTTCTCACGCTGGTATTCCAGACTGACTCGGGTGTTATTTAACTGTAATGCTCGGGTCAGACCGAGTATTATAGAATACAGGAAATGCTATGGTGCTCAGGAGACGAGCTGGATGACGATACGTACTCTCGTACTTATATATATTTCCGCTGTGTTGAGTTGTTATGTATCCATTGTATGCTATTGATGTGAGCTGTGATTGATGTACTCTGATGATGTAATATATGTAAACAGATATATTTGATTTTGAGTAAAGATATTTACTTATTATATTTTATTCCGCTGCGATGGTTAGATTCTGATGTTGATTTTGTTTTCTCTTCTTCTACCTCTTCTTCTTTAACCCAAATGGTTCGTATTTCTGTACACCTTGAGTTGATTTAGGTAGAATAGTGTTGACTTAAGGGGTACGGATTTGCGGGATATTACACATACTTAAATCTTTTAAACCAAAGAATTATCTTTAAAACCCCCTTTCAATTTAAAACAAGGATCACCAATCTTTAACGAAGATTCATTCATAGCTTTCAAAACAATTCCATTTCAATTTGGATTAACTCATCCGGTATTTAAATTAAAGATTCATTTTATAGCTTTCAAAACCATTTCCAAAGATTCATTCATAACTTTCAAAACAATTCCCGTTTCAATCTTTTATATATAAAAGATACACCATTTAAAATCCTCTTGAAATTCAAAATAAGGTTCAACTATCTTCAAAAAGATTCAATTATAGCTTTCAAAGCCATTCCATTTCAAATTTCAAATCTTTTCATCATAATTTGGAAATTCTTTCCTTATATAAAAGCTTTATTATTTGAAACCACTTGTTTCCGTTTCGAAAACCCGATTATATTTGCACGAGTTAAGGCCTTTCAAATATAAACTTGGGTTAAATTCAAATTCTCAAAATCATACTTTTAAAATGGTTTAAAAATCCATATAAACACATTATATAACCTTTTTACATCCTAAATTCTCAACATAGAATTCAATTTCAAATTTTGAATTCAAATTTTAATCAAATTTCAAAACTAAATCAAGTTATTCAAAAATAACTTTTATCTTTGAAACTCCTTTTCAAAAACTTTTCGTTTTATGACCCAATTCATTTCTAAAACCGTTTGGATTCAAAATTCAATTTTTAAAACTATTTAAAAATTTGTGACTTAACCGATTTCCACGTGCAATCCATATTTGTGTGTGTATAGTGTAGTCCAGGGGTTTTACACAATAGTGCGACAACATCAATCATCACAGATTCAAGTATAGAAATATCGATAAGCGGTATAACCCTTAACGCTTATCTTTATTCACAGATTCATAGATAAAATAAATTTATCAATCGTAAAGATTCACCATTACGATTCGATGTGGGTTCAGATAACTAACTGGAATCCGACTCCCTGTTGCATCGAAATTTAAATGCCGTTTTACGACCAAGGGGTATTTACACCGAAAACATATCACAGATATCACAGATCAATACACAGCATATTTCACATCGCAGAATATTACAGTCCAGAGATAACAATCAATGCAAGGCAATACAATCATTCATAAGCAAACCAAGCATACAATAATCATTTATAAACAGCATCAATTAATTGTTTAATCCTAAATTAATTCAATTTAATTTTCAATTAAATTAATTACTCATGAATTAATTACTTAATCCTAATTCATTAATTACAAATCATTTTATATAATTAATAAATTAATCATTAATTGTCCATCTAAATTAATTATCTTTAATTAATTAATCAGTTCTTAATTAATCATATCAATTAAATTAACTTTTAAGTTAATTACATTAATAATTAACCCTTATTTATAAATAAATCAACTTTAATTAAAAATTAATCAATCCCTAATCATTAAATAATTAACCCTTGATTATTTTCTCTTAGTTGATTAATGAACCTTTAATTAATTACCATCTAATAAATTACTATTAATTAATTCAATTAATTAATTTCTCCTTAATTAATTATCGTTCCTTTATCACCTTTATTAATTAATTAATCTTAAATCAACAATTAATCAACCTTGATTTTATAAATTAATGAATTTTACTAATTAATTTAAATCAAATTTGATTAACCAATTAATCAATCATTAATCATAAGATAATTAACTCTTTATTTTAAATAATTAACCTTTAATCAACTAACCATTGATAATTAATTAATTAACCTTAATTTATCATTTTAATTAATTAGCCCTTTAATTAATCATCCTTTGATTGATCCTTTGATTGATCATCCTTAATCATCAATTAATTACTCAGATTATTCTTCCTCTAATCACTTCCATAATTTAATTTTTATATTTTTAATGTATTTACACAAAATAATTTATTCCTTAATTTCATTAAGTAATAACCTTTTAAAAACCTTTAACTAATTTCTAACTTAAATAAAACAAGTTAAATCGAAGAACACTGATTAGAAAATTATTTAAACCATATTAAATTTAAAACTTTTAAAACCAGTTACATTTTAAATTTAAAACTCTGTCATTATTTTCAAAAACCCGAGCTACAACCAAAAACCACTCGAACAAAACTCGAGCAGCACCCTCATATTTCCTGAGTACAAACTCGAGCAAATCCATTGTTTTTTCTTTCCCCTTTAAAACTTCGGTTTAAATTTCAAAACTTGTTACCAATAAATCACACACAAATTCCCCGAAGTTAAACTTGAGTTCGACTTCGAGATCATCGTTCTTCTTCTTCCTTCCTTGAATCCTGATACCCAGAATTTCGCGTGCACGGGCACACTACATCGAAACCACTCCGATCAACCACGATGGTGCCGCCAAGTTCCACGCGACCCTCTTCCTTACTTCGATCACCCAGATCTTGCTTCGACCCCACCAATCAAAATCCAGCAAACTCGAACACTAGAGCACGGAGCCTCGACCCAAAAAAAGATCACACCCACCACCAAAGACCACCAGAGGTCCTCCGACCTCGTCTAAAGCTACACCAATAACTCACGAATCTTTTCCCTTTGGTCCCGCGCCACTCGATACAACGATGATGTCGAAATTGGTTCGGGAACAATGTTAACAAAACTAGGGTTAAATCCTGAATTTTCCACCATAACGCCACCTCGATGCTTTACAATTTTCTTGAGTATTTTCCCTGTAACTCCATCATACTGGCTACCTTCAGGCCCCGGTCTGACGAACAAATTCGTCGCCGATCAACGGCGTTTGACAAAAAGGCACTTTCCGTTCATTTTGAAATATCCCATTGTAAACAAACTTAAAAATCTCAAATTGATCATTAAAATTCATCATTTTGAAATGCATATCTATTTGTAAAGTTAAAACATAAAATAGAGATCACTGATTTTTGACTTGATTTAGATTTTCACTGTTATTTCATAGTTTCGAAATAGTTACTGAACATTTTCAACTTGAAACCATTTTAAAAATCTAAATCTTGCTAGTTTGAACATACTTTGTTTAAACAACTAAGCCTAAAAAGCATTGGAAGGAGTGCTTTTGAAATTTTAACAGGTTTTAAACCTGTAAAATAAAGACAGAGTTGATTTCTCCTATATATAAGCATGCACACATATATTTACAACATGCAGTCAGACCCACACAACCATACTAGCATATTCACATCATAGCTCTAAAAACATCTTTAAACACCAAGATAAACAACAAAGTCAAGAGGTTTGCTCACCTTGAGAATGGATGTTTAAACAGATGACAGTTTTTTGATCTGGAAGTTGCTTAAAACTTTAATATTGATATTGAAACTGATCCTGTTTGCTTTGATTATGTTTTGAGATGATTTATAGCTTCAAGTTTTGTATGAAGCCTTTATTTGAATCCTTTTCTCTAATTTGTATTTTGATTTCCAGGTCTTTTGATTTTTTAATCTGCATTCCCAGGTTTGAGATTTCCTTTCCAGACCTTTGAATCAAGTTGAAGTTTGCTTGGTCAGTTATTTATTTATTTATTTATTCCTGGTTTGAAAATCTTTTGAACTGAATCAGATCTTCCTTGAATTCCAATGCATTGCTTCAGCAACATGAATCTGAAACCCGATCTCTTTTCTCTGTTCCAGATTTGAAAATTGCTTCAGATTTGAGTGTTTCAGGTTCCACTGCTTTTGATCTTTGCTTTTATCTCCAGTTTAAATGTTTTAATTTAAGTTTTTGCTGCATGCTTTTGTTTTGAATTTCAATTATCAGGTTTTGATTTTTGATGAGGAAATGAATGAGCCTGGTTTCTTTCTTTTAAATTTGAGATAATTCTTATTTTCTGATTTTTGGATGGAGAGTAAAAGAATGGAATGAACAGATTTTCTTAAACATGATATTAAATTTTAATTTAAATCAATTTGCCACTTGTCTTATTTCGTTAAAAATAAACTTACACTTGTACATTTATTTAACACTTGTTATTTCATTTTGCTTAAATTTTACAAATGGAAAAATGCAAATTTTATGTTTAAATCCTTGCCTTGATTTATTTACAAGTTATAATTTAACCCTTTATTCAATTTAATTTACATATGTATATTTTCAAATTATACTTATTATGTTCCAAATGTTATGCACTTTTTTTTAAAATCTCATTTTATAAATTTACAATTCAATTTTACACATATAATATTTTACATTTGCACAATTTTTTAAAAGAGAATGATTTGAAAATCTAACTACTAATAAAAAATCACATTTATTTATATATGTATATAAGACAATTTAACTAAAAATAATCTCTTGAAAATTATTTCATTAACTCTTGAATCATATCTTCCAAATATTAATATATATTAAAATTTAGAAAACAAACTTTTATTAATCTTAAAGCTATAAATTCTATTTATTTTTAATTACATTTATTTTTAAATCCAATATTTATTTATAAAATACTTATTCTTAAACTTCAGATCAAAATTCTATTGATAATCTAAAATCTTTTATTTATTCTGGGAATTTTCTGATTTATTCACAATTAAATTCACAATTTAATTTCAAAAATTAATCCAATCATCAAATTCGATTGAGCTAAAATCCGAGGATGTTACAGCAGCATATTTCAATTGTCATTTCAATTGAAATCAAATTTAATAAATATAAGAACGTTGATCGTGAGTGATTGCTCACCTTTTGAGGCTAGATGAGTTTGACAATAGAACAAGGTACAGATTCCAAAGCAAAGTAAGATTGGCACGAATTAGACGAACAAAGCGAATAAATAGGAATTTGTGAAATCAAATTAGAACTAGATCGATGATGATATATGGTTTAAGTGAACTTATATATAGCTATATATATATATATATATATATATATATATATCATTATCGTTAAAACACATTCATTTTTTAAAATCAATATACACTTTATAAATAAATAAATAAAAATCTCAACATTTCAAACTCGTATAAAAGAATAAACGTTATAGTATATACATATAGTATCCATTATATACTTTAAAATCAAAAAAAAATAAACATACTTTAAAATCAACATATTTAAAACATATATACAGAACCAACAAAATAAAAATATATATAAACCTTAAACATACTTTTTATATAACTAATATATATATGAAAATCACATACAGACGCATACCTTACAACATATATAAGCTGCAAATTTTGTAACTTATAAAATGTCAACCAGCAAAATCTATAGCTATATACTACTTACATTAACTCAATACATATAAACTTACATCTATATACAAGATAGTATACACATAACTATATATACATACTGTGACTTAATATGAAATATATATACATATATATATATACCAACAAAACAATACCAATAAATAACATATGAAATCAGGAAACCAAGATATTTACTATGGAAATTACATATATATATTACTACTGTCATAAAGACAATATATTATAAAATTTATATAACTACATATGTATACACAAACGAACATATATGTAGTAACAATCTTTATATATATGTACGGTAAAAATATTTAGTAAACAAATAATTTTTTTATATAACGTATATACATATATACATACATACATACATATATATATATATATATATAAACATATATACAAATTTAGACAAAAGGGAGGCTAAGGCTTCAGATTCCAATAAAAAGGGAAATCAAGTAAACTTACATCATTATAAATCTTATACAATTCAACAGTTCAAATATAAATATATATATACATATATATAAACACATATATATAACCTATACATATATGAACAGGGATTATATTTATACAACTGGTAAAAACTATACACACTTATAAGCAAACAGATTATATACATACAAACTAATGTAACCTGCATATTATAACTATTAGATCAAGTATATAAGCAATGGTATATACAAACTATAAAAGACTTACATAAATGATATGGATTGATATAGATATAGGTGCATACTTTAGAAGAGGAGAGGAGAGGCGCACCGCTGCTAGAGTTCAAGCTGTTGACGTGCTCGATTGTGGTGGCGGCTGCCTGCATGCAAGGTTGTGTGGTGCGATGTTAGGCATCTGACGTGGAGACTGTGGTCGATGGGAGGGAGAGGGGAGGAGCACGAGGCAGCTGTTGAGGTGGCTAGCATGGAGGCGGTGGCTTCAGTTGGCTAGGCCTATGTGGATAGGGCAAGAGTTTTCTTGGTTTTTTTTCTTTCTCTCAGTTTAATATTGCAGATCAGAGAGAAAAAAAATATAAGAGAGGAAGAGAAATTAAAAGAAAAGAAAGAAAGAACGAATATGTATGTAGTGGAAATGGGAAAGAGTGAAGATCAATAGTTGGATTCCATGCAATTATTAATAGCAAGTGACCATTGGGTTTTAAATGGTGAAAATTTGAATAGTGGTCGGAAACAAAAGGTTCAAAAACATGTACCGATCTGATTGATCGTTTCACGGTTTCGCCGCGTATCGGACATCAAAACACAGATATGAATATACTGCAAAGATGCACAACGAGACGATCAAAATGGTATACAGATATCAACGATACGACCATCCTTTCAAAAGTCGATATCGGTACCGAAATGCTGCTAATACGTCGAAAATAGGATAAATGGAGCAATAATAGTCCAAATTTAGAGAAACGAAATATGGCGTCTCACTCAGAAGATGATTTAGAAATTTATTGTATAAAATATTCAGGTTTGGAAAACATTTTATTATCATCAATTATTAACCGATTTAAATTTGAATAAAATTATACAATAAATTTACTTTCATATTACCAAATAAAAATTTACCATTTGCTATGTTTAATTAGACGTATTTCAAGTATTAAATTTTTATTTCAAAATTCAAATATTTAAAATTTCTCAAAAATTCAATTAATTAAATTAATTAAAACCACTAAAATTTACGGGTCGTTACACTCTCCCACACTTAAAACTTTTCGTCCCCGAAAAGGAACGAGGTAGGGAAATAGAACAACCAAAAAGGAAAGTAGATTGAAAATAAAACAATTAATTTAAACCATATAAATTTCAATTTAAATTAATTAATATTCAATAATTGATTTTAAATTCAAGGTATTTCATTAAGTTGATTAAATTTCAATCTATAAATTCCTTGAAAACAAAATTTATTTCATTTTTCTCATTTATATATTATCTTGTTATTCAACTTATCTCTATTAACATTTTCTATAATCATAAATTAAGTATAAAACATTTATTATAACCACTCAAATTTGTTTAAAATTCTTTTAACATCATTTGACATTGTAAATTATTCAATTACATATTCAACGTTTGGATGATTACGTTAAGTTATATTGGAATGCAACTAAGTATTATACAAGTAAAAAATTTCCAATTCAATTATTTCAAGTTTAATTATTTATTTCAAAATTTTGGCTTCATTTTATAATTGAAATCATCCTTAAACATAAAATTAAGAATTAAATTTCGATTAACTTCAAATAATTTAGATATACACACACACACGCTATATATATATATTTCAAATCAAATCTACAATCCTATACCAATATATATAATAAACCAAGTCATACTTAAGAAATTTAAATCAATTTATTTATTTTTATTTTCAAAACAAATGTGTAGCAAAGCTACGAATTGGTCTCTCCACTTCGAAACTCGAAAATGAATGTCGATGACGCGGTCGCCATCACCGAAATTATTTTTCAGCGACGATGGAGGAGAGCACGGATTTAAACATTTGAAAATTCTTTGGAAACGATTTCTATTCAAAAATACTTTCAATAGTATACATATTAAAAATTTTAAAAACCAAAGTTCGGAATTACTAGAAATTAAATTCTCAAATTCTAAATTTTAAATTCAATTAAATTTCCAAAATAGTTTCTAAACCATGTTTTATAATTCCATTTATTTGTATCATGTGACAATAGTCAATGGTTTAGAAAGCAATACATGAAAATCAATTATTATCATTTACAACAACCAATTTACTTAACTTATAATTCAGAAAATTTTACTTATGTAAATAGTATAATCATATAAAATTTATTTCTTTAACCAAATTTGAAAACAATATTGTGTCAGCTTGCTATGTTCAAGTGTTTTGGAATTCCTATCGATAGCGTTGATCAGACGAATCGATCGAAACCCCAAATCAACATCAACAACTCAAACAACACACTATAAAACATTTTAATATTAATACAAATACACTCCCTCACTCGATTTCTCTAGAATGGATTCCAAAACAAAGTTAGAAATCCAAATTAGAGGGACCCTAATCAAATAGAATTCTATTAGAAGACAAGCTCGAAACGAAAATAAAATGCTTAATTTATAAAATTGGAAGATGGATAGACTTATATAAATCGTGGGTGACCTTAACCGAGTCAATCGTGATTCCTAGAATAATATTGATGTGGAATTCTTATGCAAAATAGACATCCGATCACAAGATAATAGAATTCGGGCATAACAAGAGATAGTAACATCTAAACCGAGGATACAGAGATCTTCAGTGAAACAATGCCTGTTGTAAAGGACTTTCACCCCTTACAAATTATATAGTGGAGCTATGGGATACCCCAGAATCAAGAAATCATGAATAGGGAGAGACAAGAATGGATTTTTGGAACTGAAGGGAACGTTTCAAAATTTAAAGGAACCGAGTCAAAGAGGAAGGAATTCAAGCTCGAACGAAAGTGATTCCGTAATTAAATTTACCCTATATGTTGAGTTTTTCCTAAAACCAGAGCTCTGACACCAACTGCGACATCCCGATATTTTCAACCATTCGCATCCATAAATGTCGGAATTGAATTACTCAAAATAACAGATTGTTACGTTAAATTTGGCAAAACTCAGCGTATGCAGTAAATAAATAAATCACAAAATCACAGACTGAGAGTAATATAACAATAAGCAGCGGAAATAAAATGAATAGTAGTTCATGAAGCTACTATATATATATAATAGAATAAACAAGATACAATAGAGGTCTCGAATATAATTAACAAATGACAAAATAAGAATATATCACAGGAATCAACTGAATAACTGCAGGCTGAATAGACAGATGGATCTCCAACCGAAGCTCCAACTCCAAAGGTGAGTCTCAAAAGCTATATTACTCAGTCTGACCCGAGCGTAGAGCAAAACACAAAACAATCGAGTAAGGATTAACATTCTTATGTCAATAAATCCAACTCAAGTGAAATAACAACTGAAATACAAGTAACTCAAAGGATGTTTGGGATAACCATCCTCTAAGGATCCGTTAAACTATCTATTATGTAGTAATATACGCAATTATTATAACGTCTAAAGTAAAGTAAACTACTAAAATAGTGTTAAGGCTTCACATTTTCCACCTTAACACATTTTATATATTCCCATAGTCTATACAGTACTGTAACTTCCCCTAAAATTGGCTTATCAGAGGGCAGTCCATAGGTCTGGTACAAAACAAACTCGTAATGGTCTCGCTAAGGTAGGTGACACGGTACAACTAGGCAATGCCATGGTAGATATACCAATTACACTTCCAGGCTAGTGGTAACGCCTAGCAGCCACTGCCGCCCACCTCGAGACACACTCCCAAATCAAAGGTGCACACCAAATCAATCACAAAGTAATAGAATGGCATACGAAGAAGTGCGTCCAATTGGAGGAGCTACCTTACTTGGCCCGTCGATTGCTCCTATTTTAGCCAGCTTATGCCGACTCATGGAAGTTAGGTATACGTATATACCTCATATAGGATCGTCGCCACCATCCTACTTCATTCTGGAATATCCATCGCGTACATAGTTGTTAAAGTGGTTTTCGGAGTTGGCAGAGAGTATGACAACTTTCGATCCCCGTCTCTTTAACAACCAAATGTTATTATAACACCGTGGTCATTTCAAAATAGTTTATACTTTGAAACCAAAATAACAATTCCATTTCAAACCATATCAATACAATATCATTTTTCACTTCAAATATATCTATTTTCAAAAATCATAGCACTTTCAAAGTTATAACACTTTCGAAACCAAAATACTTGAAATTACAACACTTTGGAAATCATAACACTTTGAAATCGTAACACTTTGAAATCATAACACTTTAAAAACCAAAATGCTTTGAAATCATTACACTTTCCTCTATACAGTTTAGATATTAAAATAGTATATATATAATAAAATAGTTTATAAAATAAAACAGTTTATAAAAATAGTTATAAGTTAAAATAGTTTATATTAAAATAATTAGTATATTAAAATAGTTTATTTAAAATTAATTTATATTAAAAATGATTTATATTACAAGAGTTAATATTAAAATGATTTATATTAAAATAGTTTATATTAAAGTAGTTTATAAAGTAAAATATATAAATAGTTTAAATATAATTTAAAAATACTTTATATAATAAAATAGCTTCCTCAAATTTCACAAATCGATTCCAAATCAACTCGAGTTTCCAAATTCAAATTTAATCCAATCTCAATTCATCAATTTCAATTTAATTCAGTTTCTCAATAAACCATATCAGATTAGATTTGAACCAAAAAATAAACCATTTCAATTTTAATATATTTCAAAGCTTTAAATATTCCAAAATTTCAAAACTAAATTTGATAATTTCATATATGTCTTAATTTAACTCCATTATTATTTAGTTTTGAAATATTCACTTAATAAACCCAATATCATTTAAATAAAACCCCAAATTTCAAATCACTAAACATTTCCTTCAATTTATTTAAACTTGAAATATTCATTTAATCACTTTAAACAGAATCAAGTTATAAAATCATATCCTTTAAAAATCTCAAATTCCATAAGTTTCAAATCGATTTAATTAAATAAATTCTTAATTAATACCATTTCAAATCAATTTCAAATCTATCTTCCCAACCTTAATTTATTAAAATTATTATAAACTCTCTATTTGAAAATATAATTTTAAATAAATACTTAAACATATTATATATAAATTAAATCAAACTTTATTAAATTATATCTTATTATCAAACTTATTTTCATATTAAAACTAATTTACACATAATTTAAAAAAGTAAAATTATAAGTAAATTCTTAAAATTTATAATTTCAAAACTAACTTATAATTTTAAAATTTTCAAAACATAAAATTTAAAAGTCAAGAATTTAAACTTTATAAAATACATCCATATATATAATATCTTAAAAATCAATATTTATTAAACTATATTTTTTTCCAAAACTATAGAAATCATTTTCAAAATATTTATATATAAAACAACGGTGTCTGTATATAGTTTTCTATCCTATGTTCAAGTGATATGGATATTTATCATTTCTATCCGCAAAATTAAATATAAATATGGGTATATATCATTTCAACCCACAATTCCAAATTCAATTCAAATGAAAATCGCTTGGGTTTATCATTTCAACCCATAATGATTTTCTCCTATTCTACAGATCGTTCAGGTATGTATCATTTCAACCCATAAAGAATTCTATACTAACAGGGAACTTGTAGAGTGATAACAGATATGATAATAATATAACAGGCATATATCATCAAAATAAATAACATATAATGGTGTCAGATGCCACATGTGAATAGATAGCAAATAGTAGCATATATAGCAATGTAAATAATTAACAGCAACATATTTCAATTGTCGTTTCAATTGAAATCAAATTTAATAAATATAAGAACGTTAATCGTGAGTGATTTCTGACCTTTCGAGGCTAGAGGAATTTGACAACAAAATAAGCTACGAATTCCAAAGCAAAACAAGATTGGCATAAATTAGGCGAACAAAGCTGATAAATAAGAATTTACGATATCAAATTAGAACTGGATCGATGATGATAGATGGTATAAGTGAATTTATATATAACTATATATATATAAATAAAAATCATTATCCTAAAAACACATGCATTTTTTAAAAATTAATATACATTTTATAAATAAATAAAATCTCAACATTTCAAACCCGTATAAAAGAATAAACGTTATAGTATATACATATAGTATCCATTATATACTTTAAAATCAAAAAAAAATAAACATACTTTAAAATCAACATATTTAAAACATATATACAGAACCAACAAAACAAAAAATTGTATAAACCTTAAACATACTTTTTATATAACTAGTACATATATTAAAATTATATACGGACACATACCTTACAACATATATAAGCTGCAAATTTTGTAACTTATAAAATGTCAACTAGCAAAATCTGTAACTATATACTACTTACATTAACTCAATACACATAGACTAACATTTATATACAAGATAGTACAGACATAACTATATACATACATACATACATATATATATATACTGTGATTTAATATGAAATATATATATATACTAACAAAACAATACCAATAAATAACATATGAAATCAGGAAACCAAGATACTTACTATGGAAATTACATATGTATATTACTACTGTCATATAAACAATATATTATAAAATTTATATAACTACATATGTATACACAAACGAACATATATATATATATATATATATATAGCAACAATCTTTATATATATAGAATATATATATACGGTAAAAATATTTAGTAAACAAACAACTTATTTTTTGTATAACATACATACATACATACATACATACATATATGTATATGTATATATAAATTTAGACAAAAGGGAGGCTAAGGCTTCAGATTCCAATAAAAAGGAAAATCAAGTAAACTTACATCATTATAAATCTTATACAATTCAACATATCAAATATATATATATATATATATAAACATATATATATAACCTATACATATATGAACAGATGGATTATATATATACAACTAGTATAAACTTATACACACTTATAAGCAAACAAATTATATATATATATAAACTAATGTAACCTGTATATTATAACTATTAGATCAAGTATATAAGCAATGGTATATACAAACTATATAAGACTTATATACAATGATATGGATTGATATAGATATAGGTGAAGACCTTAGAAGAGGAGAAGAGAGGAGCACCGCTGCTAGAGTTCAAGCTTCTGACGTGCTCGATTGCGGTAGGGTGTGCCTCCATGCAGGGTTGTGTGGTGTGGTGTATGGCATCTGACGTGGAGATTGTGGTCGATGGAAGGGAGAGGGGAGGAGCACGAGGCAGCTATTGAGGTGGCTGGAATGGAGGGTATGGCTTCGGTTGGCCAGGCCTGCATGGGTAGGCCGAGAGTTTGCTTGGTTTTTTTTACTTTCTCTCGGTTTAACATTGCAGATTAAAGAGGAAAAAAAATATAAGAGAGGAAGAGAAATTAAAAGAAAAAAATAAGAACGAATATGTATGTAGTGGAAATGGGGAGAGTGAAGATCAATAATTGGATTCCAGGCAATTATTAATAGCTAGTGACCATTGGGTTTTAAATGGTGAAAATTTGAATAGTCATCGGAAACCAAAAGGTTCAAAAACATGCACCGATCTGATTAGCCGTTTCACGGTTTCGCCGCGCACCGGGCACCGAAACACAGATATGAATATACTGCGAAGATCAGCACGACGAGATGATCGAAACGGTACACAGATATCAGTAATACGACCATCCTATCAAAAGTCGATATTGGTATCAAAATGCTGCTAATACACATCAGATAAATGGAGCAATAACAGTCCAAATTTGAAGAAACGAAATATGGTGTCTCACTCAAAAGATGATGTAAAAATTTACTGTATAAAGAATTCCGGTTTGAAAAACAATTTATTATCATCAATTATTAACTGATTTAAATTTGAATAAAATTATACAATAAATTTACTTTCATATTGCCAGATGAAAATTTACCATTTTCTATGTTTAATTAGACGTATTCAAAATATAAATTTTTATTTCAAAATTCAAATATTTAAAATTTATCAAAAATTCAATTAACTAAATTAATTAAAACAACTAAAATTTACGGGTCATTATAATCATACCAAATGTTATTTATGAAATAATAACTGTTTTTCATTGTTTACGAAAAAATAGAAATATTATTATTTCAATATGAATATTATGAAATGATGTTTGTTTGCATAATAAAAATGATGCATTGGAACATACATAAGTACCTCAAATTGTTTACAATTACTATGGAATTATAGACAAATCAAATTTTTGCGAAGTAATTCTTTGATTATATGATTATGAATCATATGTTGCTAGTAAATTATATCTCGGACAATTAAGGGTGAAGCACCCACTTAGTGGGAAAGAAATAAGATTTGATATAATATAAAATGTCTATGATATGTTCATATAATATAAAATGGAAGTAAATGAAATTACATGAAAATAAATGATTCGATTTGATCAAATAAGTAGTATATTGGAAAGAGTCCTGAACATACATAACAAAATTAAATGAAGATTAAATTCAATAAGGAGTAATCAAATTTTGTTAGTCAAGTTATGATTAATGACGAATGAAGTTAAGCTAACTTCTTTTAGTAAAGTGGTGTACTTAAGAGTAGTACAAAGGATTAAAATTAATTTTATCTAAAGAATTATTCACGAAATCATAGAAGATAATGGTTTATGTGAAACCCAAGCATATCCTAAACCAAGGATATAGCAGGTTGTGCAAGTTGAAAGACCGCACGTATCAATTGTTTGTGAGGTTCTTGTATAAATCGGCCCAAAAGAGCATAAGAAAGATCATCATTGAATAACCAATTTATGTTTTGAACATAATTATTGTAAACTAAAACTAAGTCAAATTTATATAAGGAAATTCATAATTTTTTATGAATACCTATTGGTTACATTTAGAAGCACTTGTTGTTTAAAGAAATATCAACTTCTTAGCGAAGGAATTTCTTCTAGAAATTATTGGTAGTAAACAGGATTTAGATATGATCTAGAAATAAAACTAATTACTAGGGATGAAATGAATTTAACTAAACCTAAATAGACACGACACATTAGAATATATAGTGATAAATCTCACACATTAAATAGAAATTATGAATTTTATTAATGTTGAGAAAAGATCTTTCTTAGTTTTAATTAAGCCATTAAGGGTATTGACTGTACCATGTGGCATGATGTACAAATCCGTAATAGATTCCAAGTGCATTATCAAAATATGAGTTTGATATTGGTTTCTAAAAGGATTTGATTTATCGACTGCAAAAATATCTTTAGGAAAAAGATCAATGCGGTTGGAATATAAGCCATGTTGATAAGAATAACATCATTTTAATTATTGAAACTAACGTAACAGATTCGTCATTCAATGCACAATAGTTAATTCGGATTTTACGCACAAAATTTATCGCTCGATATGACTTTAAGTTTTGGTATATATAGGTTGAGACAAAATAATTCTTAATTATGATTTAGAATGGAATACTAGACATAACAATCAAAACGTCTTAAAGTCGGTGGAAGCAATAACTGAGTTTGTGAGTATTGGATATGATCCAGGAAATGATACGAAACTGTTATTCGATGAGGATCAGAGTTAAGTAAGTATTTTGACCAATAAATCAAATAATTTGAATTTCAGTCAAAATGCGGAGAAAGCGTGTGTCTATAAGAAAGAATATTAATAGAAATAAAGTACTTCTAAAACTATAAGTAAACACCAAACTTATGATTGTCGACGATGTAGTTGAGTTAAAAATCATGTTAATTTGATTGTTTAAAATTCGGCATTGGATCTGAAAATGACATCTTTTACAGTGAGTATAAAAGGGTGTTAGGAATATCCCAAAATGACATACACATGCACTATATTAAACTATTTAATATCAAGCATGTAAGATGGATTACTTATGCATTGGCAATGGGAATTATTGCACATGCCATATTATCTACAATATCATACTTTGTCCATGTATTTATTACATAAAAAACATCAATTCCAAATTAAGATCACTATATTTTGAGTGTTCTAAGTGTTTATGAAATACTAGAGAATTGTTTGTAGAAATAACAAACTCCTTATGAAGGAATGCAATTCGAATTTCATTAGTGATATCGAGTATAGTATGTTAATTCTATTATTATTTTCAAACAGCAGTTCAAAACTTTAAGTTTGAATTCTTCCAGACAATATGCAGTAGCTAATTCAACCAATGGCTACAACAATATAAGAAGCATAAATAAATGAAAAAAATATAAAACCAAACTAAGGGTGATTCCAAATGTTGAGAATCTCATGACATTGTTATATGACAACTATGTCGCGATACAGTTCGTAAAAAATTCAGAGTTCACTAAAAGTCAAGTGATACACTTCGAATAGTTCCATATGATAAAGGCAATTTATTAGCATCGATAAGGGTGAATTGATAGAGTAATAATTAAAATAACATAGCATACCCATTCGCAGAGAGATTGATCCAATTTTTAGGAAAATCGATCGACAAAGTTGGAATAAGATTTTATATTTAATCCCAAGTGCAAGTGGCAAAATGATAGAACTACGTGTACGTCCTAGGGGCAGTATATAATTTGTACAAATATTTAACTTGATAGCTAGTCTTGTTCAAAATAAAAGGTGTTTTCTTTTTATCATATACTTGATATAATGAGTTATATTAATTATTTATTTAATTAAATGTGTATTTAATATAGAATATTCAAAAATGGTATGTTTTGTTATAGTAGTTGTAATATGTTGTAATCATGGGTGATTTATCATAATAAAATAAACATAATGTTTTAAATATTCCTAGTCAAGATGTATCGAGACTGGATGTCGATATATCGTTGAAACTAGAGTACGTAACGCTCTCCAAACACTAGGCACTGTATTACTCATGCCTACTAGGACCCTATTGGGTTACGTACATATAGTTATTGGATAACTATGGAATGACTCATTCGACAATATTTTGTTGGTTAATATGACTAAGGTCAAACAGAGAATATTGAAGTAATAATTTACAAAATTCCCTCGATTGGAGAATACCGTCGAGCTTCAATATGGAAACTCCACTTTGATTATAGTTTAATCATGACATAGCGTCCATTAAACTACTGTAGTTGGGTTGAGTGGAAGCATTTGAGCAAACTCTTTTCAAGAGAGAATTCGTCTCCTCGGTTATGTAAGGTTAGTATTGCATGGTTTACTTAAGTCAACTCAAAGTCAAAGTCTTTGACTAGAGCAGTATGGTTAATAATAATTGTTATTACTGAACCAAGGATTTCGTGTTTGCACTTATAAAGTAGAATGTGGATAAAGTTGGAATTTTGATCAAAACTAAATTCCATAAGAACTAATGTGCAAAAGTTTTGTGTAAGAGAATTGGTGTAAATAATCATCACTACCAAATACCGCTTATAATAATTAAAATTAGATTTTTTGAAAAGATGTGTAAGTGATAAATTCAATCAAAATGCCACAACACTAGCTAAGGTGATGTGTGAACATTAATATTTTAATTGTTCGATATAAATCGCTGATTGGATTTACACTTTTGAGTCACACTACCAAAATGATGAATACTATGAATGAACCACACGATTTAATTGATTTATAATCGCTATAAAAAAATTAAATTAACTGATTTTTATGAAATATTAATTATTAAATTTCATTTAATCTATTTAAATACCATTAGTGTTTAAAATTGTGCGTATATAAAAGTTATAAACATGCATATCGATATATGATGTTGGTAGAGAATTTAAATTGGATTTAAAAATAATAAACATTAAGTCTGTGTTTTAAAATGATTAAGTTAATTAATTAATATTTTTATTATTATTAAAAAAATTGATGCTTGAATGACATTGGTATTAAATAAAATGCGTATATAATATAATAAACGCACGCACGTAGTGATATACGATATCGGTAAAACATTTAAATTGAATTTAAATGTAATTAACGCCAATGGGATTTAAATTGGATTTAATAGAATAAACACTAAATGTATTTTTAAACTAGTTAAATTAATTAATATTTGTGAAATTTTAATTATTATTAAATTTTGCTTAATATTTGAATCTCACTGGTATTAAATAAAATGCGTATATAAAAGTAATAAATGCACGCAGCGATATACGATATTGATGGTGTAACGACCCAGAATTTTTATAAATTAAAATTTGGATATTTAATTAATTTTAAATATTAATAAGTAAATTTATAAGTCAAATAAATTTTTATTTGAATTATTAGATTTAATTGGATAATTTAATCGATAATTTAATACGTTAAATTATGGAAATAATTGAAAATTGAGTTAAATATGATTAGAAATAATTTGGAAAATTTTATTTTATCATACTGGAGTCAGAACAATATTTTAGAACTTTTAAAATCGAATTAAAAGTTAATCTGTGAAAATTGAATATTTTAATATTTAATAATCGACTGTAAAATAGCCAATTTTTGAACAGTCTCAGAATTGAACGAAACCAGTTCCATTGGATCCGTAATAGTTAGTTATTACCGGATTTCAAATTTCGTGTCAATCGGAGTTATCGTTTGATCGTGGCAGCTCAAAACGCATCGAATTATTTTTAATTTAAATTTGGCGAGTCAAAATAGCCATTTTTCAAAAAGTCTCGGATTTCGACGAAACCAGTTTCATCGGATCCCTAATGTGATATTATTGTAAGGTTTCAAATTTCAAGTCAATTGGATTTACCGTTTGTCCGGTACAAATTAAAACGCCTAGAAATCGATTTAAATCGGTTGAATTTTAATTGAGCGTTTACAGCCATAACTCGCACAGATGTCCGAATTAGCTTCCGAAACCTGTTCCATTGTGTCCGGAACGCGGGATAAACCCCAGGTACGTTGGTTACGGCGTCTAAATCGGAGTTCGGAATTCCCGGGATGAATAGTGTTTACGCTTGCTTTTCCTATAAAAGAACCCTTCACCCTTCATAAATTTCAACACTAAAAACCTAACCCTAATATCATGTAGCCGGCCCTAATTATTCAATGGTCAGAAATCATCCAATTTCAACCCTCAATCTCTCCCAATCTACAAAGAATTAGAAGAAGTTGTTAACTACAAAGATGAAGAGCACGAGATGAGCTTTAATTCCATACGGGTATGATCGTAAATGGTGCGACGATGGAGGAGCAAAACGTGGCCGTTCCCATCAGTTTTTGCACGCAATCCTAGGCTATACACGAGGCCGAGTTGGCCATGGTGCTGGGCGTGGGTAGCTAGTGGGGAGGCGCTTCGTTGGTGAAGAGATGATGGAGTTTAGTCGCTCGAGGAGGTGGCAAATCTAAACCCTAGTTTAGAAATATGGGTTCAAGGAAGTGCGGCTATCTCCTGTAACTTGCGCGTGTTAGGAAGAAGGGGGGGTGCGGTGGAGATGAGTTGGCAGTGGATCTAGTGGCTAGGATTGCTTTGGGTATAAGATTTGTGGATTAATGTTGTTTTAATTATATTTAAAACGTGTACAAACTTGTAAATTGCATAACTTTCTCATACGAGGTCGAAAAAATGCAAACTCAGTTGCGTTGGAATCGTATGGACGAGCACTACGCGATGGAGTTGGTTTGGAGTCGTTTGGAGTTAGTGAGAATTTTGGGTAAAATTAAACGCGCGTTTAATTTTATTCGAAATAAAAGCTAAAACGGAAATTAAAACCAAGGTGAGAATTTCTCACTCAATCGAATAGATTTCGATTTTATTTTAAATAGTTAGATTTAAAATATTTGAATGCATGTTTGAATGATGACTGTAAATTATTGATTGTTAAAATAGACATTATACGCCGTTAGTAAGCGGATGTTATTTAATATAAACATATACCGCGAATATTTCATAAACAGTGAAATTGGTATTATATATAATATCAATATATATATATTGGCATATGTATATATTGCAGTTGTTGATTTCCCGCATTTTTTGTTTAGCGGATGAGACCCTATTACGCCGTTATTAAGCGGATAATATTTATTAAGAACATATACCGCGATAATTTCGTACTGGAGCGAAATTGGTATTGTGCTAATGTTTTTGGATGCAGGGAAACAGGTTGGAGGGATCCAACAGGATTCCTCAACAGTTTTTATTTGATTTCAGATATTTTGATATTCGATGGATTATCATATCGATATATGATATCGTCATTAGTCGTGATTGACTATTTGGTGTGTAGCATCATTGGACCCAGATTTTGGGATTTTAAAAAAATGATTTTAAAAGTGATTTTGAAATTATACTATATTTTTGGAATTGATCCATTTAAATAAATAAACGTTATATAATTTTAGAAGTTATAAAATTATGATTTTTGTGAAATATAGTTAAAAAGCTGATTTTTAGAAATACGATTAAAAGTCGATTTTTGAGAAATATGAACTAATGATTTTATAAAATAATTTAGATTGGATTTTTGAATATATGATAAAAGTTTAAATATAGGATTTATAAAATTTGATTATTTTATAAATCGAAATGATGAAATTATAAAGGAATTTAAAGACGTTTTAGAATAATAATATAAACTGATTTATATTAAGAGATTTATAAATGGATATTTATAAATTGAATTATGGACATTATAAAACGAGTTTTTATAAGTGTTTGAATGTAGTGAAAATGAATTTCCTAAATGAATGAAATTTATGAAATTATAAACTGTGAAGTTATAAATGAAATTTTATAAGCAATAGGTTTATAAAATTTATAAAGTTATCGAAAGAATGAATTTTGGATAAATAAACAATCTTATAAGTTAAGATTAATAATTTGGGAAGTTAAATGAACGATTTTGTAAAATAATCGTTTTATAAGTAATTAACTTATAATATGAACTTGTAGTTTATAATTGAGTTATAAACTGGAATAGGTTAATAAAGGAATTTATAAAAAGGAAGTTTTTATAAATAAATAGAAACGGAATTTATAAACGTTGTTTTATAAATCCGCAAATGACTTATTTTGATAAGTTAATTGTTATAACTTAGAGATAGAGTTATATTCACATTTTGAACAGTGAATAATCCTTTAAGTTAAAGTGAATAGAAATGATGAAATTTGTTAAGGTAGTATATTCACGTTTTTGAATAGTGAATGATACGTTAAAGAAATTGTTTTAGATATGATGTTTTAAATAGAATTAAAACGATCTAAAGATGGTTTAAAATGTGTTGAGATTCGAAACCATAGATTTCAACATTTATTGTTGAAATAGACGTTTTCGAGAAATAAAAGGAAATGATGGACCATAACACTGTTGTTATAGTAAATAATTTCCGAAAGGAAATGTTTTGAATAGTATTGGGATTTATATATCTATTTAATTTCGAATCCCTATACTAGTGATTTTGGGTTGTCGTAACGATGTTTTACGTAACATTCGTTTTGGCCCAAATAAATATGTTTAAGAGAATGATTTCCTTAAAGAATGAAATATATGCTTAATTCGATTTAAGTATATTAAATATTTTCCAAGGTTGAAAATAAAAAGATTTGTGAATTACTTATGAATAAATAAGTATGGAAATGTTTTCCAATATGAAGTGAATATTTAGAATTTATCTTTTGAAGATAAATTGAAATGGATAATTGAAATCGTATATGCATGGATATTTTGAAATATAAA
Organism: Allium cepa; assembly: GCA_030765085.1. Taxonomy (NCBI): domain Eukaryota; kingdom Viridiplantae; phylum Streptophyta; class Magnoliopsida; order Asparagales; family Amaryllidaceae; genus Allium; species Allium cepa. The sequence goes on from CM060946.1 coordinate 81,641,366, forward strand.
TTCACTAAGGAATTTATATGAGAAAGTGGAATTTGTTTGAAAATAAATATTGATTTATTTTTGAAGTGTGAAAATTATATATCTTGTAAGGATATTTTGGAAAGTAAATAATTTGGAAAATTATTTGGAATCTGGTGATGTGTGCATATCAATTGATAGTTCAATAACCGACTATCAATATTTCCCTTTGAATTGGTATTTGATGTGAATTGATTGAATTTGAATGCACACTTATTTTTGAATAAGCGCTCACTATTCGGGTTAACCGGGAAAGGACCATGGGGTCGTATAACCCACTCCGAATATGTGATACGTCGTTGTGAATCGCATTTGAAGATCGGTGTTGAAGACCGGTATTTGCGAGAGTGATAGGATGAACTATCGATTGACTCTGCACCGAGTAGATACGGTATTGAGTTCTCCATATGTGATGGTGAATCCGATCAGGATTGTGAATATCCGGATTGCAAGGACTTCTTTGTAAGTGCCTTCGGTTTTGTTCGAGCCCGGAACAGACTTGTATGGATTGTATGCCTGACATTACAAGTTGAGATATAAAGCCGATTTCTTTCAAATATATTTCTGTTGGTGGCGGAGAATTTATTCTTTGCTTAACACCCTTCTTTGAGACGTATGTGCTCAAAGGTTATATAGTTGAAGTTATCAGCGATATATTCCCAGTTTGGTAATGTGACATGCTGAGTGTTGCTGAAATGATCATTGTGTTGATTATTGTGATAGGATCATTTATTTGATCGTCTATCTTAGTGATCATTGTGTTGATCATTTGTTGACCCAAAGCATGGCTTTTGTATAAAGTATGTTTTTGTGGACGTGACTTCGTCGAGCCTCACATCCCGGAAATGGTCAAAACAGGAAAGAAGCAGCAAGGTTATGAGGGGTAGCACCCTTTAGGACGTGTCCATTTCCTTCTGGAAAAGGGTGGTATCATGGTATGGAGCCCAGATACTTACTCATGTTGAAAACACTTTGTTATGATTGTGTGAATTGATTACGAGCGCTCGGTGATAAAGGTCCCAAAGGACCGGGGGATGGCATATTCGGTCAGTTGTTACTCAGTTAGGAGTAACCCGGCCTTGTGTTGGTAGAGATCCGGTTTGGTTCTCGGGGATGTCCATCCAGAGGCATTCTCATGTGGCAATGGGAAGTTCCTTGGCCTGATCATTTGTTGGAAATCCAATTCCCAATACGAAACTTGTACGGTATTAGTTGTAGAACCTGCTATTCACTTATGGTGGTCACCACTGTTTGGATAGTAGCTATAGTAGGCATAGTTCGAAATGTCTATGTTGGCTAAGATTTATATTCTACTTTCGAAATGAATTTTTCCTACACTATACACTAATAATAATATCAAATGTCTTTTTAAATGCGTATCAAGCATCTTTGACTATCATAAGGAGAAATCTCCTCCGATTCTGCGTTTGCATTGTGTGTGTGTGCGGGAGGCCTTATGGTAGTCTCATTTTTAAAAGCATTGCGAATTGATTTAAAATATTTCTCTATTTTGATTTTGAAGTTAAATAAACTGTTTTGAGTTCTCACACCAGTCACATGACTGACTTGGAGTTTATTGTTTTCCTTCCTAAACTCTGGGTGCCCACCAATTTTCCACACGGGCAGTTAAGAGTTAAGGTTTATCAGGATATTCTGGATATTCTGGAGTTGCTGGAGGCAAGCTGGATGGCATGGCGTATTACTAGTTTATATAGTATTTCTTTTCCCGCTGCACTGTTGTTGTTGTTGTACACTCTGATGATATGATGTAATGAAATGAAATGTAATGTAATAACTGATATAGTTCTTTGTTTAAAGATTATTCATTTATTATTATATGTTGTTCCGCTGCGAATTGTGAGATTCTGTTGTTGTCCTGTTGTTTCCTTTCTGTCCGTTCTATTTTTAAAATTTTCTATCTTCTATTTTTCTAATTCTCTGTTTTCTAAAAATTGTCTACCTTCTTTTCCCTCTAATTTTCTTTCCTCTCTATTTTTCTTTTTCTTTCTTCTTTTTCTCTCTTCTTTCTTTTCTTTTCTTTTTAAAACCCATAACATCTCGGTTTTCGGCCTTTGATTTCTCGGCAGTCGACGAAGTGAGTGTCGATGTCGAATTTTCGAAAGTCGAAAATTCTAGAATGTTACATTTGGTATCAGAGCTGATGGTTAAGCGACAACCATGGTTCTGTTGGGTATTACTCATTAGAGATAGAGTCAGCAGTACTCTAGAATGAGTTTGAGTGTAATAATAGCTATGAGAGCGTATTTGTTAGTGAATATAAAAATTGTTTTATATTGTGATGATTGGTTTATTGAGTGGTATATGAACTTTCGTCAACGTGGTCCGCAAGACTATGCCGAAGGGGTTTCTAAACACTTGAATAGAACAATTCGGCACAGTATTGTTTTAATTGGGTAAATGAAATAATTTTGCCTTGATTATATTTTATATATAAAGAAATAATTTTCAAAAATTATTAAAGTATATAAGTTGATTGTTTAGTTGTTTGAATAATCTAAATAAAAGGAATTGCATAAGCAAAAGAATTATAAGAATAGAATTATAATTAAAGTATTTACAATTGTGAAATAAACTTATATATATAAGAAGTGAAACTATATTAATATGAGTTGTAAATAAAAGTGAATTTTAAAGTTAAATGGAATATAACTTAAGTGTTGTTGGATGGAATTGATTTTGGTATCGAAGTAAATAATCAAGTGGATTAAATGAATATGAACTTGAGGTATGTAATAGAATTCAACTTTAGTAATTGAATTGAATTAATGGATTGGACGTTAATCAATTGAATGTGAATCAAGTTGGTATGAAATAATGAATGTTAATTCATTTAAAATCTAATGTTATTAGAAGTTGAATAAAATTGAATGAAAATCAATTTAAAGCAAAGGAATTTGGTTGAAATTAATATACTTTGGTTGTTATATGATTGTTAGTTGATTGTATATAATTCATTAAGTAGTTAATGAAATGGAAAGCTATGTAATTGAATTCAAATTAAAAGCAAATAAATTTGAATGGAATTGAATGTGAATTGGATTTAATTAGTGAATGAAAACTAATTGAATTGAGAATGAATGTTAGAAAATCCAATGTAAATAAATCAAATGTGATTTAAAGTGAAAACCAATTCATTGAATATTAATGAGAATATGAATGAAAATTCATTTGATTATGGATGGTAGTTGGTTGATGTTTGCATTTGTTGTTTGGTTGCATTTTCTATGTGACATGTATAGTTATGTTGCTATATGTTGTATATTGATACTATTTTCATATATGCATGATTCTCATGTTGTTTGTTGATTTTAGTAGGTGCGGATCGCGTTTGCTTCGCATTTGGAGTTCGCTTTAGCGCTATATTAGCCGTATATGCTTGCTAATAAAAATATAAGGTACATATCTCGGATTAAATATCGTACTTTTACACTTTTTTCCCTTCGGGATGCCTCATTACTTGATGAGATGTATATTTGTGATATATATACTGTCATTTTTTTTTCGGATCGAGCCGCGCAAAGGAGACTATGGCGAATTTTTCCGAAAATTTAAGGCGTTAGAAAAAAAAATAATTTGAGAAAAATTGGAAAATTTTGAAAACTTAACTTTGTTTTGAAGTTGAAAGTTAAACAATAGGTAGTTGTTTTTGAAAAGATAACTAAGTATGATTTGAAAACTTAGTAAAGTATGGTAAGAAGTTTAATTATAAATTTTGGAAAAATTAATAGATTCTGTAATTTTCTTACTTGTAATTTCGAGGACGAAATTCTTTTAAGGGGGAAAGATTGTAACGACCCAGAATTTTTATAAATTAAAATTTGGATATTTAATTAATTTTAAATATTAATAAGTAAATTTATAAGTCAAATAAATTTTTATTTGAATTATTAGATTTAATTGGATAATTTAATCGATAATTTAATACGTTAAATTATGGAAATAATTGAAAATTGAGTTAAATATGATTAGAAATAATTTGGAAAATTTTATTTTATCATACTGGAGTCAGAACAATATTTTAGAACTTTTAAAATCGAATTAAAAGTTAATCTGTGAAAATTGAATATTTTAATATTTAATAATCGACTGTAAAATAGCCAATTTTTGAACAGTCTCAGAATTGAACGAAACCAGTTCCATTGGATCCGTAATAGTTAGTTATTACCGGATTTCAAATTTCGTGTCAATCGGAGTTATCGTTTGATCGTGGCAGCTCAAAACGCATCGAATTATTTTTAATTTAAATTTGGCGAGTCAAAATAGCCATTTTTCAAAAAGTCTCGGATTTCGATGAAACCAGTTTCATCGGATCCGTAATGTGATATTATTGTAAGGTTTCAAATTTCAAGTCAATTGGATTTACCGTTTGTCCGGTACAAATTAAAACGCCTAGAAATCGATTTAAATCGGTTGAATTTTAATTGAGCGTTTACAGCCATAACTCGCACAGATGTCCGAATTAGCTTCCGAAACCTGTTCCATTGTGTCCGGAACGCGGGATAAACCCCAGGTACGCTGGTTACGGCGTCTAAATCGGAGTTCGGAATTCCCGGGATGAATAGTGTTTACGGTTGCTTTTCCTATAAAAGAACCCTTCACCCTTCATAAATTTCAACACTAAAAACCTAACCCTAATATCATGTAGCCGGCCCTAATTATTCAATGGTCAGAAATCATCCAATTTCAACCCTCAATCTCTCCCAATCTACAAAGAATTAGAAGAAGTTGTTAACTACAAAGATGAAGAGCACGAGATGAGCTTTAATTCCATACGGGTATGATCGTAAATGGTGCGATGATGGAGGAGCAAAACGTGGCCGTTCCCATCAGTTTTTGCACGCAATCCTAGGCTATACACGAGGCCGAGTTGGCCATGGTGCTGGGCGTGGGTAGCTAGTGGGGAGGCGCTTCGTTGGTGAAGAGATGATGGAGTTTAGTCGCTCGAGGAGGTGGCAAATCTAAACCCTAGTTTAGAAATATGGGTTCAAGGAAGTGCGGCTATCTCCTGTAACTTGCGCGTGTTAGGAAGAAGGGGGGGTGCGGTGGAGATGAGTTGGCAGTGGATCTAGTGGCTAGGATTGCTTTGGGTATAAGATTTGTGGATTAATGTTGTTTTAATTATATTTAAAACGTGTACAAACTTGTAAATTGCATAACTTTCTCATACGAGGTCGAAAAAATGCAAACTCAGTTGCGTTGGAATCGTATGGACGAGCACTACGCGATGGAGTTGGTTTGGAGTCGTTTGGAGTTAGTGAGAATTTTGGGTAAAATTAAACGCGCGTTTAATTTTATTCGAAATAAAAGCTAAAACGGAAATTAAAACCAAGGTGAGAATTTCTCACTCAATCGAATAGATTTCGATTTTATTTTAAATAGTTAGATTTAAAATATTTGAATGCATGTTTGAATGATGACTGTAAATTATTGATTGTTAAAATAGACATTATACGCCGTTAGTAAGCGGATGTTATTTAATATAAACATATACCGCGAATATTTCATAAACAGTGAAATTGGTATTATATATAATATCAATATATATATATTGGCATATGTATATATTGCAGTTGTTGATTTCCCGCATTTTTTGTTTAGCGGATGAGACCCTATTACGCCGTTATTAAGCGGATAATATTTATTAAGAACATATACCGCGATAATTTCGTACTGGAGCGAAATTGGTATTGTGCTAATGTTTTTGGATGCAGGGAAACAGGTTGGAGGGATCCAACAGGATTCCTCAACAGTTTTTATTTGATTTCAGATATTTTGATATTCGATGGATTATCATATCGATATATGATATCGTCATTAGTCGTGATTGACTATTTGGTGTGTAGCATCATTGGACCCAGATTTTGGGATTTTAAAAAAATGATTTTAAAAGTGATTTTGAAATTATACTATATTTTTGGAATTGATCCATTTAAATAAATAAACGTTATATAATTTTAGAAGTTATAAAATTATGATTTTTGTGAAATATAGTTAAAAAGCTGATTTTTAGAAATACGATTAAAAGTCGATTTTTGAGAAATATGAACTAATGATTTTATAAAATAATTTAGATTGGATTTTTGAATATATGATAAAAGTTTAAATATAGGATTTATAAAATTTGATTATTTTATAAATCGAAATGATGAAATTATAAAGGAATTTAAAGACGTTTTAGAATAATAATATAAACTGATTTATATTAAGAGATTTATAAATGGATATTTATAAATTGAATTATGGACATTATAAAACGAGTTTTTATAAGTGTTTGAATGTAGTGAAAATGAATTTCCTAAATGAATGAAATTTATGAAATTATAAACTGTGAAGTTATAAATGAAATTTTATAAGCAATAGGTTTATAAAATTTATAAAGTTATCGAAAGAATGAATTTTGGATAAATAAACAATCTTATAAGTTAAGATTAATAATTTGGGAAGTTAAATGAACGATTTTGTAAAATAATCATTTTATAAGTAATTAACTTATAATATGAACTTGTAGTTTATAATTGAGTTATAAACTGGAATAGGTTAATAAAGGAATTTATAAAAAGGAAGTTTTTATAAATAAATAGAAACGGAATTTATAAACGTTGTTTTATAAATCCGCAAATGACTTATTTTGATAAGTTAATTGTTATAACTTAGAGATAGAGTTATATTCACATTTTGAACAGTGAATAATCCTTTAAGTTAAAGTGAATAGAAATGATGAAATTTGTTAAGGTAGTATATTCACGTTTTTGAATAGTGAATGATACGTTAAAGAAATTGTTTTAGATATGATGTTTTAAATAGAATTAAAACGATCTAAAGATGGTTTAAAATGTGTTGAGATTCGAAACCATAGATTTCAACATTTATTGTTGAAATAGACGTTTTCGAGAAATAAAAGGAAATGATGGACCATAACACTGTTGTTATAGTAAATAATTTCCGAAAGGAAATGTTTTGAATAGTATTGGGATTTATATATCTATTTAATTTCGAATCCCTATACTAGTGATTTTGGGTTGTCGTAACGATGTTTTACGTAACATTCGTTTTGGCCCAAATAAATATGTTTAAGAGAATGATTTCCTTAAAGAATGAAATATATGCTTAATTCGATTTAAGTATATTAAATATTTTCCAAGGTTGAAAATAAAAAGATTTGTGAATTACTTATGAATAAATAAGTATGGAAATGTTTTCCAATATGAAGTGAATATTTAGAATTTATCTTTTGAAGATAAATTGAAATGGATAATTGAAATCGTATATGCATGGATATTTTGAAATATAAATCCACTAAGGAATTTATATGAGAAAGTGGAATTTGTTTGAAAATAAATATTGATTTATTTTTGAAGTGTGAAAATTATATATCTTGTAAGGATATTTTGGAAAGTAAATAATTTGGAAAATTATTTGGAATCTGGTGATGTGTGCATATCAATTGATAGTTCAATAACCGACTATCAATATTTCCCTTTGAATGGGTATTTGATGTGAATTGATTGAATTTGAATGCACACTTATTTTTGAATAAGCGCTCACTATTCGGGTTAACCGGGAAAGGACCATGGGGTCGTATAACCCACTCCGAATATGTGATACGTCGTTGTGAATCGCATTTGAAGATCGGTGTTGAAGACCGGTATTTGCGAGAGTGATAGGATGAACTATCGATTGACTCTGCACCGAGTAGCTACGGTATTGAGTTCTCCATATGTGATGGTGAATCCCATCAGGATTGTGAATATCCGGATTGCAAGGACTTCTTTGTAAGTGCCTTCGGTTTTGTTCGAGCCCGGAACAGACTTGTATGGATTGTATGCCTGACATTACAAGTTGAGATATAAAGCCGATTTCTTTCAAATATATTTCTGTTGGTGGCGGAGAATTTATTCTTTGCTTAACACCCTTCTTTGAGACGTATGTGCTCAAAGGTTATATAGTTGAAGTTATCAGCGATATATTCCCAGTTTGGTAATGTGACATGCTGAGTGTTGCTGAAATGATCATTGTGTTGATTATTGTGATAGGATCATTTATTTGATCGTCTATCTTAGTGATCATTGTGTTGATCATTTGTTGACCCAAAGCATGGCTTTTGTATAAAGTATGTTTTTGTGGACGTGACTTCGTCGAGCCTCACATCCCGGAAATGGTCGAAACAGGAAAGAAGCAGCAAGGTTATGAGGGGTAGCACCCTTTAGGACGTGTCCATTTCCTTCTGGAAAAGGGTGGTATCATGGTATGGAGCCCAGATACTTACTCATGTTGAAAACACTTTGTTATGATTGTGTGAATTGATTACGAGCGCTCGGTGATAAAGGTCCCAAAGGACCGGGGGATGGCATATTCGGTCAGTTGTTACTCAGTTAGGAGTAACCCGGCCTTGTGTTGGTAGAGATCCGGTTTGGTTCTCGGGGATGTCCATCCAGAGGCATTCTCATGTGGCAATGGGAAGTTCCTTGGCCTGATCATTTGTTGGAAATCCAATTCCCAATACGAAACTTGTACGGTATTAGTTGTAGAACCTGCTATTCACTTATGGTGGTCACCACTGTTTGGATAGTAGCTATAGTAGGCATAGTTCGAAATGTCTATGTTGGCTAAGATTTATATTCTACTTTCGAAATGAATTTTTCCTACACTATACACTAATAATAATATCAAATGTCTTTTTAAATGCGTATCAAGCATCTTTGACTATCATAAGGAGAAATCTCCTCCGATTCTGCGTTTGCATTGTGTGTGTGTGCGGGAGGCCTTATGGTAGTCTCATTTTTAAAAGCATTGCGAATTGATTTAAAATATTTCTCTATTTTGATTTTGAAGTTAAATAAACTGTTTTGAGTTCTCACACCAGTCACATGACTGACTTGGAGTTTATTGTTTTCCTTCCTAAACTCTGGGTGCCCACCAATTTTCCACACGGGCAGTTAAGAGTTAAGGTTTATCAGGATATTCTGGATATTCTGGAGTTGCTGGAGGCAAGCTGGATGGCATGGCGTATTACTAGTTTATATAGTATTTCTTTTCCCGCTGCACTGTTGTTGTTGTTGTACACTCTGATGATATGATGTAATGAAATGAAATGTAATGTAATAACTGATATAGTTCTTTGTTTAAAGATTATTCATTTATTATTATATGTTGTTCCGCTGCGAATTGTGAGATTCTGTTGTTGTCCTGTTGTTTCCTTTCTGTCCGTTCTATTTTTAAAATTTTCTATCTTCTATTTTTCTAATTCTCTGTTTTCTAAAAATTGTCTACCTTCTTTTCCCTCTAATTTTCTTTCCTCTCTATTTTTCTTTTTCTTTCTTCTTTTTCTCTCTTCTTTCTTTTCTTTTCTTTTTAAAACCCATAACATCTCGGTTTTCGGCCTTTGATTTCTCGGCAGTCGACGAAGTGAGTGTCGATGTCGAATTTTCGAAAGTCGAAAATTCTAGAATGTTACAGATGGAACATTTAAATTGAATTTAAATGGAATTAACGCTAACGGGATCTTAGAAATTTGAGGGACCGGATGTACCATCTCTTTCCAACCATACACGTAGAGAGAGGTAGGAATTAATGAGATTTAATTAAGAATTAAATAGAGAAATTTTTAAAGGAAGGAATTGAAGTGTTTCAATGTTTTCCTTAAAAAGCATTCTCCCTTATTCATTTTATTTGAACACTTTGACATTTCATTTCCTTTGACTTTTTCCTCCCTATTTTGGTTAAAATTCCATGGCTTCCAACTACAAATTCTCAAAAATAAATTCAAACAAAAATAAATAAATTAAAGGTGGCTTATGTCTCTAGATCGTTGCAAAATTCAAAGGCTCGTTCAAGCGAATCGGAGTTTTATTCATCATTCAAGGTGCAAATCATTGGCTTATTTTTAAGTAAGTCTAATTTTATTTAACTTCATACTAATCATGTTCAGATGACTTAGATTCTATTCATGTTACATCTCTTCTATTCTGTGTATTCATCTTGTAATATAACTCAGATCCCCTTTTGTCAATCTCAATTAATTATATGATCATCATGCAGATTTAATTTGGATCACCCATTGTTCCAAAATCTCCATTGACTACATGTTTATAATGATTGATATATTTCAAATCCTTCATCTTATTTTATTGTTTGTCCATATTTTTGTGTGGTTAAATCTGGATTCTCTTACAATGAATTTGCATATGCCGAAGTTTTCCGACTACTTTTGTCATTGTTTTGGAATTAAAAAATATAAAACTATTTTATCATGTTTTATATAAAATTTTATAACATTTGTATACATAAACATAAATAAATTATATTTGTTGGTTGTTGAAAATTACATTGAAAATTGATTTCCAGTGTTACATAGTTACTTTCTAGAAAATGATTTCTTTTGGTTATTATATTCATAAAATTAAAAGTTTTCTTTTGTTCAAGAATTCACAAGTTGTTTTTTATCTAAAGTTGTAGGCTTTCATTTCTTACTTAGGTTAAAAGTTTGAATTAAATTTGTTAGCATAAAATTTAAACATATGTGTTACATAAATTGCAATCTTTATACATACATATGTTATTTTAAACTTAATACATAACTTGCAATTGTTTATACATATAGATTTACATATGCTTATGTTATTTTAACTTAAATCAAAATGGATTTTTGTGTGAAATTGTAAAATTCATTTTCAAACTCCTCCTTAATTGAAACCATTGTTACAATTGTTATTTCTTGATTTAAAATTATAATATAGGGAAACTTATTTTAACATGTACATATATAAACCTATCTATTATTATTCATATATATTTTATTAGTCGGAAACTTGGACAACAAAGACATATGTAAATTCAATTATAAATGTCATTTAATCTATAAATAAAGGGAGAAATGAAATGTTTCTCACTCAACATTTGTAGCCTTATATTACCTTAATTAATTATATAGGTTAGGTGAAATAAACACAAGGTTTGTTTCTTTATATTCTTACATGTTTAGTTACATAAACATATATTGCTTATATGTTGAACTTAACTTTACACATATGAATTTATTTGAAACATTTATTATAATACATGCAAACTAAAATTAAAATTTAAACTTACTTTTAAACAAATAAATAAAATATTATTTTATTAAAACTTCATTAGATTGGATCTAAAAATCATTTAGGCTCCATAGGCTCAATAGATCCCAAATAGGAAATTTTTAAAAATCCGCCTATTTTCCCCTTTTTTTCACTGGCCCAGTTCCAGCAATGAATTCGATGCTCATATATTTAAATGGTACTTTAGATGTGACCCTACTGTACGTAGGACTGAATGGTTATATAACTTTTAGGGGATATCGTGATTCAAATTACGGATAGAGAATGTTGGGAAGTCAATATCGAGCAATATTTGCACATTTGACACGGGCTCAATTTCTTGGAGGTAAAAGTTGCAATCTATAATAGCTTTGTTAACTAGCGATGTGAAATTGATATCTATTGTGAATTGACCACGGAAAGGTTATATTTGTTATATATATTGGATTCTCTTTCAACGATATAAAGGATAGTAGAGTTACTTTAGGACGGTCAAAGCATCATCCGTATTTTTTGCACATCAAGCCTATCTATAGCTATCCTACGAATCATATTGATGTTACGGGTTTTTTATTTTTTAAGGAGGAGAATCGTAAGATCAAGTTGATAAAGGTGCAAACCAAAAATATGGCTAACACACTTTTTGGAGACAAGTTTCAACATTTGCACAAACTTTATTAATATGGTTTCAACAACTTAGCACCATCGGACATTGACCTTAAAAATTTAAGAATGTTATTAACTAATGTGAAAGATGTCTATATTTGAAACAAGGAGAATGCTAAATTTCCTCGACTCAAATATTCACCAAATTGCAGGTCATGTTGAAGATGAGTCCGAGAGTTTTAGTGGAAAAATCATTTGGACTTATTGATCAAAATTTACAACGGTGTTTGAAGTTTTAGCAGAAACTAGAGTGCAATATACTGGTTTGTGATGTTCACAATAGATGAGAACAAAATAGTCATCCGCCTCTAGGGTCAAATCAAAATTGAGCCTATTAAGAATTAAATCACAAAATGGAAGTATAAATAATTTACAACTTAACTTTCCTTATTGAGCAAACTAGGCTTATAAATAGCCTTTTACAATGCTAACAGAATAAAGAAAATTAGATTTCGTTTTGAGATGGCTACTACTAAAATTCTAATAGCTAAATAAACTCTCCTTGTTCTCTCCCTTAAACTAGTTCCACTACAAGTAGTTTATTTAATTTAGAAGCTTGGTAGACTCCAGATCCAGTTTACTTCCTCTTGCCCACTAATTCTCCATCATTCTCTTTGCTTACTAATGCATTTGATTCTAGATCCAGTTTAGCTCTTCATCTAGAACTTGATGATTCTTCTTCATTGTCACCTATTTGAGAACGAATAGCTGGATCCTTACTGTTTACTTCCTCTTGCCCACTAATTCTCCATCATTCTCTTTGCTTACTCATGCATTATCCTCCTGATTAGCCCATTCCAGGTTATCCATTACATGTTCTTCATTACTCATATCCCAACTCCAAGATTTGTCTTCCTCAAACACAACATCCATGTTGATTACTATCTTCTTTGTAATAGGATCATAGAGTCTATATGCTTTAGACTCTTCCCTTACACCCATTAAAACGCAAGTGAAGCTCTTTGCATCTAACTTTGTCCTTCTCATATCCAGAATATACATATGCATCATACATCCAAAAATTCGAAGATGTTCAACATAGGGTTTGATTCACTCCAAGCTTCCTCGAGCATTTGATTCTTTACAGCCAATGTTGGAGTTTGATTTAAAACAGATGTAGTCCGATTTAATTATGCCTCTGGCTTAAGCTCTTGGCTAATTTCTTTTCAGAGAGTATGCATCGAACCATGTTCATGATTGTTTGATTTTTAATTTCAACTACTCCGTTTTTCTACGGAAAACATGCTACAGTCAATTTCCTCTTAATGCCATGCTCTATGCAAAACTCACTAAAGTCAAATGATGTGAACTCTCCTCCTCGATTTGTTCTCAAACATTTTATATGTCCTCCTACTTATTTCTTAACATAGCTCTTAAAATGCTTAAACATGTTTAATGCTTCAAATTTCTCTGCTAAAAGATAAGTCCATATTTTTATAGTAAAGTCATTTATAAAGCATATAAAGTACGTTTTTTTTCCATTGGACATGGGTGAGATTGGATCGAAAAGGTCGGTATGAACAAGCCGAAGCTTCTATATATGTGGCCCTCCAACTGCTTCATTTTGGGATTATATCCTTATGTTGCTTTCCAATCATACAGTTAGCACACAGGGTTGATGGAACATTGAATCGAGGTATCTCATGCACCATCTTATTGAACTGGAGAGTCCTCGGTCCTTTGTAGCTCAAATGTCCAAAATGTCGGCGCCATAGTTTTGCCAAATCTTGTGCAGAAGTATAGTTACAAGTTACAAGTGGTAATGAGTTTGCATGCAAAATAAACGTCTGATTTGCTGTCATCTTGGTCCGCATTATAAGCCCTTTCTTTGAATGATATATTTTGAGATTTCCATGTTGAATAAAAATCATTAGCTCTCTTTCTTGTGGTTAACCCATGTTCAAAAGATTGTCGTTTAGTTCAGGTACAAAAAATACTTCACTAACAACATATGTAAAGCCGCTTACATTGAGTCTGAAACTGAGTTTGACACTGCCTTTTCCTAACACATCCATGCTTGTGTTATTACCTTGCTTTACCTTTTGCTTGAAGTCCTCATTTAGATAGCAAAAAAAGTTTTTATTCCTACACATGTGATTGTTATGTTGAGATTAGTCCCACATCGGGCAATTTGCAATATGAATTCTGCATAAATACTAAGAGACCTCCCTTCACATTACCAATTGGTTTTGTAATAATACAAAGTTCTCTAACATGTTACATTCTTGATCTATGAACCAAACATCTTCCAATTGTACATCATTCATTTCTACATGTGACATGAGCAACATCTATTCTTCTTCTCTTGTTTCAACATTGCTAGCTTCCTTATCCCAATTTGGACACTCAACCCGAAAGTTACAAGCTTGTGACACTTGTAGCATTCCACGTTTGCTTTGTTGTAGGGCGGGCGACCTCTTCCTTTACCTCTGAACAAATTTTTTTCAGTAAATGTTCCTCTCATATGTGTCTTTCAAATTTCTACTCATGAACAGTTAGTTAACTCTACCATTTATCGATTGAGAGATGATTGATGTCTTTGGACTCCCCTATTGAATAAACATAATTAAATTCTCATTCAAAGATCGAAGAATCTTCTCTAAAATCATGATATATTGCATCTTCTTTCCATATGTCCTCTGCAATACATTAAAAATATTCAGAAACTCCTCTATTCTTCTTCTCTAGGGTTTAAAACTCTGTGCGGAGAGCTTGTAGATGCGACCTCTTAACATTCCCTTCAAATTTCTTCTTTATAGACTCCCATATTTATTTGGAAGTATCTTTCTATAAAATGGTATCCAATATCATTTGGAAGTATCTTTCAATAAAACGGTCTCCAATATCATTTAGTCTATAGCTTGAAAGAGAGAATTTTTTACTTCTTTCGATTTTAGTTACTTCTTTCTTCATGCTTTTAATCTACTCCATTTTCTGGCTCAATATAGCCAGTCTCCATCGGACCACAATATCCCTTTAATCGCAAGAAATTCTTCATCAACGTATTCCAATGGTCATAGTGACCATTGAAGAGTGGGATGGCAGGTCGCACAAAATTCCCTTCGGTTGTCATCTTCTTTGTTGCTGCAAAAAATAAAGATTGCTGCTTTGATTATGTCAGGCCTGAAATAGCTCTAGTAGCAAAATGCTAAGAATCAAAACACAAAATGGAAGTGTATATAATTGATAACTTAACTTTCCTCATTAAGCAAACTAGGCTTATAAATAGACTTTTACAATGGTAACAGAATAAAGAAAACTGGAGCCCAATTTGAGATAGATTTGCTAAATATTAACGATTCTTTAAGGTCCGAATACACTGACAGGGAAGAGGACAAAATTAATCACAACCTTCAACTTGTTATTACCGCCCACACACACAACCCCCACTCCACACCAAGCCCCATCCCACCCTACCCCACCCTTCAAACCTCGACTTTCCTCTCTTCAATCCCAGATCCGCACTTTCCTGGCCTTTAAGAGCATCTCCAACTGGATCAGACGAGGCGTCTGTTAGGCATCTGTTCAACATGCGGCTGGTATCCAAGCGCTTGTTCAACACGTGCCTTTAATTCTCCCCCCTAACGACTCTTCCATATTCCACCTTCAAATAAAACTCTCCTTGTCTTCTTTCCTTCACAACCAATTTCCTTCATCCATCATAATTTTTTACTCTCACTAATATCAACTGAATATGTACTCCAATTTTGACGTCGATGCTGCAAAGTCCAGTTTTGAAGACTACGACTTACAAGACGTTACGGTTCCGATTGGGGGAGAGGTAACTAATGCAAGTTGGAGCGCTGTAGAAGACTACGGTCTTTGCTACATTTACTATGCACTCTCAGTCGATCCTGTTCGAGAGGCCGATTAAAGTGGTGAGACTTTTTGGGACAAAATTACTAATTGCTACAATCGGAAGAACATCGATCGGAAAAGAACGTTATCTTCAATCAAAGGTCGTTATGGAAAAATCAATCGTCAAACGCAAACATTCGATTCTCAAATTTTCAAGCTAAAGCAAACGAATCCTAGTGGATTTGGAAATGAAACGCATTTGGTAAGATATAATATAATTTCATTGTTCTACTTTTTATCATAGATAGTGTTTTTTTATTACAGAGAATGATCGCAAACAAGTTGTTCAAACAAATCTATAAACCTAATAGTAAACAAGCACTATAATTTTATCAGTTCATGCATGTTTATGACATGTTGGTCGAGCACGTTAAATGGAAATCATCGCTTTAGAAAACTGTTCAGCAAGTCCAATCAAACAGTGGTCGTCGTAAAACGCGTAGAGTTGGAGAAAGCTCTAACCCTAGGGATCACTAGGAAGCTACAGTTTAGGATCAGAAGAAGACCCAAACCTTACCAAAGATCATTTTGTTAAGCTACTGGGAGAGAAAGTGGTCAAAAAGAAGCAGATTGCTAGAATGGACTAGGTAGAAATTAAAAATCTTCTACTTGAATCTGAAAATAGATTTAACCGGACAATGGAAACTGGAGCAATTCAACACCAAGAAAAGTTGTCAAGAATGGATAAACTTCTTGCTGGAAACCGATAAAGAGATGAAGATGCAATTAATGTTCATGGATACATCACACATGTCTGCAAAAAAACTGGAGTATATGGAGCAAAGAAGGTGAGAAATTATGAGATATAAACTTGAAGGGGGTCATTGACTGAATTACCATTTCTACAACCTTTGTATCTTTTAATTATCGTTAGTTGTATTGTGTTCTAAATGCAAGCAATTATTAATTTAAGTATTTTCAATGAAATTGTATTACATTAAAAAAAGATTATAACAACATTACGTTAATTAAACATAAAAAGATTACAATAACAATAATAAGTAACAAAAACATAAACTACGGTAGGAAAAGTAACAACAGAAATATAGTTTCATTGATTTCCAAAAAAGTTCCAAAGATGATCTATGAGATCATTTTGCAGTCTTCGATGCAGTTGAACACTACGATAGGAATTTGGTTTTCTATATGAAACTCGAGTTCTAATGCGCTTCCAATCATATCATTGCGCCAAACAGCCGGTGGTGTTGGAGCACCCTTGTAAAAATAATCTTCTTTCATGTCTCTTTCATCCTCTATAATCATATAATGTAAAATAACACAAGTGTATATTATTTTGGTCATTTTAACTAGTGACTAATGTCTGTATGGATTACTGACTATGACAAATCTAGATTAAAGAAGTTTAAATGCTCTTTCAACGTCCTTCCTCTGGCCTTCTTGCATCGCTAAAAACTTTGATTGTTTATTGTTTTGTGGGTTAGGAATTGTCTTGACAATGGTACTCCATTAGGATATATACCATCGCCAAGATAATATCCATGATCGTACGTGTTACCTCCTAAAGTAAAGGTACAAGGAGTTGATCTATAGTTCTCTAAATCATTGGACAACGTAGATCGTTCGATTACGTTAGGATCATTGTTCGAACCCGGAATTCCAAAAAATGCATGTCATATCCATATATCATACGACACTGCGGCTTCAAGAATAATAGAGGACCTACGAGACTTATCCTGATAAGCTCTAGCATAAGCCTTCGGATAATTCTTCCACTCCCAATGCATGCAGTCTATGCCTAACATTCCAGGCCAACCACTACTACCATGCATATTTAATAACATTGTTATATCCGCCACGTTCGGTCTGTGCAAGTATTGATCACCGTAAATGTCCACGATAGCGTGATAGAAATGCTCCAAACACTCTAATACCATGCTTTCCGCCACTTTCAAATTTTCATCAAGCTCGTCTACCGGTCCTGCACATGCAAGCATTTTTAGTGCAGCTGTCATTTTTTGAATTCCAGTCAATCCCATTATACGAGATGCATTGGGTTTGAAGATAAAATATTTGTCATGCTGCTTGATACACTGTAGGATTCTAAGAAATAGAGGTCGCTGCATGCAGAATCATCTTCTAAAATCAGCATCCGTGTAAGTAGGATTTGGAACAAAGTAGTGTTCCATCAGTCTGTTATTGTGCCATGAATGTCTACGATTTTTATATCGATGATCAACAACCGATCCACTATGTTGTCTGCTCGATTGACCAACCTGTAGTGCAGCCATACTTATTAGTTCCTTTTCACGATAAAAATGAGGTTCCATCATTTCATTAAATTCGCCGTTGCTATCATCGAAAAATATATAATCTTCGGCATCCATTTGTTATATTTGAAATTGTATGAAATAAGAATGAGCAATAATACTTCTAGCATCTAACAAGCTTTTTATAGCTTAAATCACATGTTGGCTTTCATAACAAGACAAACAATCATTACTAGTTAGCGGGTAGCATTAATTCAATTCAACCACTATCTATAAAGTAGATTCTATTTATGTCACGTCTACAGCGTCTCATCCCATCTAAACACTATAGCCACGTCCTCACAAGCCAACAAGGAGATTTGACTGCTGTAGTATCTTGTCCCATCTACATACTGTTGCCTGTTGGTCCAATGTCATGTCCCCTCCATACACTATTGACTGTTGATGCAGTGTCTCGTCCCATCATACAACTATAGCCATGTTCTTAACAAGCTTATGCCACCACTAAATAATGGTACACTTAAAATTCAAAGGCAATAATATATAAAGAAACAAGACAATGTTATTGAAACAGCCAAACATTAATACAGTCAATGATAATACATACACTCCACAATACTACACTCAACAATAATACAACCAAGAAAATACCCTGACTAGGACGTAGAACCGACACTAAGAAACTACTGGTTACGGTCAAATTGTAAGTTTTTCACGATATTTCAAAAACGTCTTATTTCTCGTTCCAGCTCGTTGGCATATGTTATGGCCCTTGGGCACAACCGTTCATCAAACCATTCTGCATAATTGCACCCTTTAGGCCAGAAATGACACAACTGGATTCGACGACCAATATCTTCGCCATCAGCTCTAACCACAACTTCAACCTTATAACCACAGTGGCAACATACTACGTAAGAGTCAACCTCTTGTTCAACCGAAGGTTGCAAATTTGATACTTGATCAACCTCCTGTTATTGTGGTTGTTGATGAACCAACTGTTCGTGTAGAGGTTGGACAACCGTACATTCATACAGAGGTTGAATATCTTCTTTAAGTGTGAGTTGGTCAAGATTTGGGAAATCACGAGCAATGTCCTCGTAATGCTGCTCTTGGTAATTGATATTCCAATCTTCATCGGTGTATTCGCTTTCAGTTGGAACATAGCCGAAATCAAAGTCAATAGATGATGACCAGAAAGGCATTGATATAAGGATTAGAAGATTGAAGGAGCGGAGAACTGAATTGTGTGTTTGAGAAGAAAAGCTCTTACGTATATATCAAAGCGTGTGAATGCTTCAAATTATTTATGTTTAAATATGAGCACTGTCTTTTGATTTGACAGTACAGGACAAAGTAAAATTACTCATAAACAAGACAATAATAAATATGCATACACAGAAACAATAATACAATCCACAGTAATACACTCAAATTATGAATATCCAAATCGTTCTAGCCAATTTTGACGTATGATATAAGTCTCATGTCCAGTGAATGTGCTGTGATATTTGAGAAAGTAACGACCTTCAAATGTGGAATGTGTTGGTCCGAACAAATTTTCAAATATAACCCCATTGATAACCGTACTATACCGCGTACAGGCGTTGTAGAAGTTCCCATAAGCAGGCTTCAACTCTACCTTGGTACGTCTACTGCTACACTCAACATTGCTATTTAAAGTTCAGCAATATTGTCCCAAAACAGAGTTGCCATTATCTCCTCATCGTCGCACATCTGATCAGTTTGTATAAAGAAATTTACAAGCATTTTTAATTCTGTAGCCGAAAGTATCATGTTAGACATTAATTGAATTTATCGAACTTTTAAATGTTATTACATTTGAATATAACACTTTATCTTAAATAAAGAGGTCGTAATCCGCATCAAAAAAATGAAGCATAAGATTAACGTCCATGTGTCAAACTTCCAAAAACTTTTTGACAAACAAACACAACTGTGTTTGTTACTTCAACATTTTGACTTCATACATGCTTAATAATAAACAAGCATAAATTATAATCAACACAATGCCATACTAAACATAAAACATAATTGACACAATGCCATAACATATAGACAATCACATATAACAGTATCATCATCACCAGCATAATATGCGACCAGCTACTGTAATGTGTGAAAAATAATAACATAATCTAAAACATCTATATGCAGCACATCAGTCTATGCGAACGGAACCGCTATCAATGTCCTTATCGTCTCCACTATCATCGTCACTGTCATCATTGACGTCATCAAAGTCGTGAGGCTTAGGTCCGGTATGGAGCTGCTCCTGAAGCTGCTGAATCTGGGTCTGTAATCCCTATATTTGCGCATCATACTGAGTCTGCCGCTGCTGGACCGCAGTCTGGTAACTCTGATTCATAGTCTGTGTATAATCAAGTGGCATACGCTCAAATGCAGCAATCATCTGTCTATCATAATCCATGTACTAAGATAACTGATATGTGCACAAGAAAAATTATACATTGGTGGAGAATATAATGAAAAGTAATTTAAAGAAAATTTAAAAATTATACAAACCTGATGAGTCTGATATAATCCGACGGATGGTACACCCATAATAGCGTCATCTGTAAGATACTGAAAGGGATACTCAACCACATGACCATGTACATCATACGCATTAAACGAATGAGGAGGAGGGTCGAAAGTAGGAGGCTGCATGTATTGAGACGATGTAGGCTCAAAGGTGGCAGGAGGTAGTGGAACTCTACTATAAGAGGTACGCGGACCAATATGATCGGAGCTCAAACCCCGAATATAATCAGGCAACGCGTAAGCACATGGGGCTACTCGAGCCCAATATGAATCAAAGTCTCCTGCAACTATAAAACGCTCACCATCCACCAATATCGCACACCCCAACGCAAGAATATAAGCTCGTCCAAACCTAATATCACCATACATATCATCCCACGGTAGCGTATTTAATGGAATGCGAACTATACCGTATAACTGTAGCCAACACCGCTCCCCTAAATACCACATGAATGGACATGTAGGAACCCGAAAGCAAACCCTGCGTCGCGACATGGAAAACTGAAAAGTGAGTGGATGATCAGGACCGGGCTCTAGGAACTGTAAGTACTGATCCCATGAACGAACGATAATGTTATCACGCCACCTCATATCCATCTATTGTCTAGCCTTCATCAGCTCATTGTGCATCCCTTGTGCAACACGGGACAATTGCATAGGAGGACCCCAACGACGCAATCTAGGAAAGTAAATATAAGGTGTGGCATTCGCCTCTACAATAAGTCGGGGGTGCATATTGGCAGTATATTCATAGTACAAAAATGGAAGAATGTACTAAAATCCATACATCTGTCAAGACTGCTGAAGGACATAAGTATCCAATGCTATGTACAAGTAACCAATAATAGCAGTACCGTAATCATATATATGCAGTCGATCCACATATACTAATCCAACCAAAAAGCCAAGCCTAATAGTACCCTTATTGTTACTTAACAATGTAGATTCAAAAAGGTATAATATGAAGGCACGGATAACCGGAGTGTGCATATCCTCAACGGCCATGTACTCTACTACATATCGCTGCAGACAAGTGAGAGTAACAGCTCATCCTCTAACCTCCCCATCGGCCAAGCTGGGAAATAAGCTGAATATGACTCGAACTCCTTAAATCAACTATCAAATGGAACAGAGAGACGGTCCGGTCGACCAACCTCGATGCCAATGAGCATATAAAAATCTGGAGGAGTCAGTTCTATCTCAAAATCAGGGAAATGAAGTGTGTGAGTGGTACGCCACCATCTCTCGATGAGGGCCGCTACCAGGCAGCGATCAACATGTGCAAATCTAGGTAAATTTAGAAATTCACCAAAAGGTGACGCATGTAGCCTATCCAAAATCGGCTGCGGTAACTGGTCAAAATACACAGAAATACACCTATACCAATTACCTCGCATCGCTACGTCACAAACCTAAATATATGATTATTTAATGTTAAAATAAAAAAACAATTATCATACATATACAGTTTGACGCACTGGATATAACGGATGACAACGAAATGAAGATTTCGTGTCAAACTAATCGATGAAACGATTAGGTGAAACAATATAAATCGATGGATTCAAGATACCCAAATGCCCAAATACGTTGATCTCGCGAGATACCGGATTCTAACTATCTCCAACACGTTGATCGCGCACGATACCGTGTTAAAAGATCTACGATTCTTCAACGTTGATCTCGCGCACGAGATTCCGTGAATCAGCTTCAAATCCGTTGATTCGAGCGCACTCGAATAACCGAAAATGGAGAAAGGAGACAACGCTCAACTTTCAATTTTCAAGAGGCACAAAGCACTCAAACAAAGTTTATTCAAAATCAACCTCTCAAATGATACAACTCACCCGCTATTTATAAAGAATTTACAACACCGCAGTACACGACCTAACAAAGAGCACAACACAATACAGGTCGTTCACGACCTAACAGTCACGACTCACGACCTTTGACCTAACAGCCGCGACCTAATCTCAATGACCTAAAACGCAACGAGTTACAACAATAAATACAACATGAGTTACAACAACATCGACATAACAACATATACAACGAGTTACAACAACAACAACAAATACAACATGAGTTACGACCTAATTACAACACACGCGACCTAAGCTTCGGCGACATAATATAGCTCGCTCGCGACCTAGGGATGCAGCGACATAAGAAGGTACACGGCTTCCAGAATCTGCGGCTTACATGTAAGCATCTTAAGCGACATAAGGCGTTGAGCGACCTATCTTAGGTCATAGCTCGGCAAGTTCTTAGCTCGAAAGGTCGGAGCAACCTAAAGAAATGCGCACTGGCTTCCTTAACTCGCTAGGTTGGCCCTCACAGTTTGCATGCGACTTAAGGATTGATGCACTAGGTCGCTGGAACGGTTTAAAATCTAAGTTGTTAGGTCGCGAACGACTTAAAGTACTCGAGCGACCTAAAACAGCTGAAGCATCTGAACGACCTAAGGCACACGATTTAGCACAGCGCGCTGCATCATCCTCCCCCGGTTGCAAAGAATTCGTCCCCGAATTCGCACCGTCCTCTTCTTCAACAAGCTTATCCCCATTATACGGAATCAAATGTTTAATGTTGAAAACGTCGGCAGTATGGACATGATCCGGCAATCTTAACTGATACGCATTCTCATTAATCTTCTTCACGACTTCCAAAGGACCAATCTTTCTAGCCGTCGGCTTTGTTGTAAGTACCACTAGAAAATCGATCTTTAGTCAACACTGCATATACAAAATCACCTTCTTTAAATTCAACACTTCGTCGCTTAATATCTGCTGATTGCTTATATTTCTCATTTTCCTTAAGCAATCGTTCCGGTACAACTTTGTGGCATTCTTGCAAATCATTCACAAAATCACTAGCTCGTTTAATCACCCCTTTCTGTGGTGGCACTGTTGATAAATCTAATGGTCCCTTCGATATTTTTGAATAAACAACCTGGAATAGATTGAAACCAGTGCTATGATTAACTGCATGATTGTGTGCAAACTCAGCTTGACATAACTTCGAATCCCAACTTTTCAAATTGTCATCCACGAGGCATCGCAAAAGATTACCTAGGGATCTATTCACAACTTCGGTCTGTCCATCCGTTTGTGGATGATAAGCACTACTAAATTTCAACTTAGTCTCCATCATTTTCCATAGACTCATCCAAAAATGGCTTAGAAATCGAGTATCCCGGTCAGAAACAATTGTCTCAGGTAGCCCATGTAGTCGATAAACTTCTTCAAAGAACAATTGAGCAACAAGGACTGCATCGGCGGTCTTTTTACAAGCTATGAAATGTGCCATCTTCGAAAATTTATCCACCACAACATATATCGAATCGTTCCCTCGTTGAGTTCTTGGCAAACCCAAAACAAAGTCCATGCTAATATCAACCCATGGTCTAGTAGGCACGGGCAATGGCATATACAATCCCACGTTCGTAGCTGTCCCTTTGGAAACTTGACATATGTGACATCTCTCCACAAATATTTCAACTTCTTTCCTCATGGAAGGCCAAAAATATGATTGAGAAATCAACTGCAAAGTACGATCTCTTTCCACATGTCCTTCTTCATACAATTCCTTCACAATCTTCATCCGCAAACTGCCCTCTGGTATACATAACCGATCCCCCTTGAATAGAAAATCATCTACCAACACATATTCATCCGTCTTCCCTTTCTTGACTTCATCTACAATCTTAGCAAAGTAAGGATCCTCAACAACTAATTCTGGCAAAACATTAAATCCCGTCACTTCAACTCTCATTGTAGTCAACAAATGATTTCTTCTACTCAATGCATCTGCCACATGGTTTGTAACTCCCGACTTATGCTTTACAACAAATGTAAATTGTTGCAAGTATGCAATCCACGAAGCATGTCTGGCTGCAACCTTATCCTGCCCCTGCAAATGTTTCAAGGCTTCATGATCAGTATACCACACAAACTCTTTATGAAACAAATAGTGTCTCCAATGTTTTATGGCTTGGACAATAGCATAGAATTCCACATCATAAGTATTGTATCTCATCTTTGCTCCCGAAAGCTTCTCACTGAAATAAGCAATTGGCCGGCCCCTCTGACTCAACACCCCTCCAATTCCAACTTTAGATGCATCTGTATATAACTCAAATAACAACTGAAAATCCGGCAAAACTAGAATTGGTGCTGTCGTCAAAAGTGTCTTGATCTGTTGGAAAGCAGAATCAGTCTCTTCAGTCCACACAAACTGCTTCCCTTTCATACAATCTGTCACTAGTGTCATCATGCTACTGAAATATGGAATAAACCTTCGGTAGAATGATGCTAACCCATCAAAACTTCTGACTTCAGTTATAGTCTTGAGCTGTGGCCAATTTTTGATTGCTTCAACTTTACTTTGATCCACTTGGATACCTTCCTTGGACAATACATACTCCAAAAACAAAACACTATGCATCATGAACACGCATTTCTTTGTTGCCGCATAGAATTGCTCCTGACGAAGTATCATTAACACTTCCCGCAAGTGTAGTAGATGTTCTTCGACGCTCCCACTGTATATCAATATATCATCAAAATATACTGCCACGAACTTTCCAATGAACGGTCGAAAGATCTGATTCATCACCCGCATAAAAGTACTAGGTGCATTCGAAAGACCAAACGGAATGACCAGCCACTCATACAACCCTTTCCGTGTCTTGAATGTTGTCTTCCATTCATCCCCTACTCGAATTCGAATCTGATGATACCCACTCTTCAGATCAATCTTTGAAAAGATAGCAGCTCCATTTAACTGATCTAGCAAATCATCCAATCTCGGCATCGGAAATTTGTACCTTACTGTAATCTTGTTCAGTGCTCGACTATCTGTACACATTCTCCAAGTTCCATCCTTCTTCGGCACCAACAAAGCTGGAACTGCACAAGGACTTAAACTTTCTTGTACGCGCCCTTGTTCAAGTAACTCCTCCACCCGCCTTCTCAACTCTTCGTGCTCCTTTGGACTCATTCTATAATGTGGTCTATGTGGTAACACAGCTCCCGAAACAAGATCAATCTGGTGTTGTATGTCTCCCAACGGTGGTAACTCTGTTGGAAATTCTTCAGGAAATACATCTTCAAACTCCTTCAATACTGGCTTAACTTCTTCAGGAATTTCAACTGCTTCACTACTTTCACGTCTAATCAACAGAAATATTTCAGGCTCATCCTCCACTTCCTTGACAAATTCATTCAAAGATAACAGAGTTTTTAGTTCTTCAATCTCCTCCAACTTGTTTTCACTCTGTTGTCGCTGTTTGGGAACTAAAGTGATTTTGATGCCCTCGAACATGAAACTGTAGCAGTTAGTCCTCCCATCATGTTGCACAGCTCTATCGTATTGCCACGGTCTTCCTAACAACAAATGACATACATCCATATCCACAACATCACACCAAATTTCATCTTTATACTTCTTTACGATGGAAAAAGTTGCACAAGCTCTTCGACCAACCTTCACTTCTCCACCTTTTCTCAACCAAGCTAATTTGTAGGGTTTGGTAGGCTTCTCTGTCTTTAACGCCAACTTCTTTACAGCTTCTATAGAGATGATGTTATCACAACTTCTTGCATCAATAACAAACTTGCAAACTCTTCCCAAGATAGTGCACATTGACTGAAAAATGTTACTCCTCAACCAACTAGACTCATCCTCTTGCTTTGGTGTCAAACATGACATCCTCATCATCAAATTACAACCTTCATCTCCTGACAATTGTTTTTCCTCCTCAATTTGTGATGAATTTGAACATTCTACTTCTGCATCCTCATCCTCATCCTCAACCTCAGCAACCATCACTCGCTTCATAGGCTTCGGACATTCATTGCACTTGTGACCAAACTCCTGATAGTTATAACACTTGAAATTGTTGTTGACCTTGGCCTTAGCAACTTCATTGACAACCGGTTTTCCAACAACCTTGGAAACATTCGTATTGCTGCTAGCACCCTTCACCTGATTGATTGAACTTGTAAACGCACCACCTCCTCTTCTATCTTGCTTCTCCCAAGCTAGAGCCTTCTGGTGTGCTTCAGCAACGGATCTTGGATCAAACATATTCACTATATCCTGAATTTGCATTCTCAACCCTCTAACAAATCTAGCTGTCAATTGTTCCTCTGTCTCCATGATATCATTTCTAGCAATCAGTTGATAAAACTCATCTGCATAATCATTTACCGACTTTGTCCCTTGTCTCAAATTCTGTAAGCGCTGATACATAAGAGACTGATAATTATAAGGCAAAAAAGTAGCTTTCATCAACTTCTTCATCTTCTCCCATAAAACAATCTTCGACTTTCTCATCCTTTCCCGTGTAAGTTTAGTTTGCTGCCACCATGCCATAGATCTTCCCCTCAATCGTGTAGCAGCCAACTTAACTCTACGATGCTCGGGTACTTCCTTGAAGTCAAAACTTTCCTCAATATTTGATAACCAATCCAGAAATTCTTCAGCTATCATTCCCCCTTTGAATTCTGTAATCTCTGTTTTCATCCCCGACTCCCATTTACGATCATCTTTTACATACCGATATGGATTTCGAACTTGGTCTCGATCTCGATCTCGATAATGAACACCACCTCTATCACCATCTTCATCGTAATCAAATGTACTTCGATATCGATCTCGACCATCAACATTTCCACGATCACGCGTATCTCTTCTACTATGTCTTTCAGCATCATGATATGGGTCATCTCCAAACTCACATGGAGTTCTTCTCTCTTCATTTCTATACTCATGGTATTCTTGCCTCATAGAAACTGATGATTCTCTTCGATCTCGATGGGATTGTGGTGACACCCTCCTCGCTTCCGCAACCGATGGCGAAACTCTGTTTCCTCCATGGTTCGAGATTGGTGACCTTCTCCTTTGACTTTGATTCATATCATTCATCAATTTCTCTAACTTTCCAATACCTTCATCAAATTTTTCATTAATACGTTGTTCTATTTGCTCAGCTTCTTGTCTACGATACACATCTTCAACGTTTTGAAAACGGTTAGCACGTCTCGGCGGCATGATTATCAAACAACAATCTCCAAACACACACTTCAACCAAACTTTGACTCGAATTCAACTTAGCTCGGCTCGGTTGAAACTGTCACTCTCGGCCTTGATTCAAACTTCAACTCACGGCCTTGATCTAGAAAAATGATGCACGCCATTACTTATAGCTCGGATCTAACTTCAACGCTTCAAATCTTCTCCCAAGAGGCTCGGCTTAGCTATGATTGGCTATGTAACGACCCTGAAATTTGGACCCAGTTAAAAATTTTAAAACCGCTTATTTTATGTAAAAATTCGAATTTTCACAAACAACGTCCGTTGCCAACCAAACTTCACATTTGGAATACGTCTAGGTAGACATAGGCGTGCGCCAAATTTCGTTGCAAAATATTGAAATAAATTTCGCGCGTCGCGTTTACATATCAGTTTAAATCTTACGTATAAAATTCCTATCGTCCGAATTCAAATATTTTCTCAGGGTTGCATAAGAAAAATATTCTGAACTTGACGGCGCATTTCGTTTCGTCAAATTTCGCTTTTAATTGCTAGTAAAATATGCACTCGGGCAAATGGTTAAATAAGGATTGTCACTTGGCGAAATTGTCAAACCATAGATATTTTTATACCGTTGTGTCCGTCTCGCCGCGCTGATCAAAATGGTATATTTATTTGTGTCAATCGGAGTTCGGCATTGCAAACGATAAATTGTAACGCAGCACAAACCGGTGCACAACATTTCAACATTTTAAAATTTGGAGCCTTTCAGCTGCCTTGGAAACCCAAATAGCCACCAAAAAAATATCATCATTTCATATACTGTGCGCGCTGAACTCTCTGCATACATTCTGTTGCATTTATTACGTTGTTTCACTTCATTCTGCCCTACGCACTAGCTCTGTCCTCTCCTCTGTATAATTCTATTCTCTTTCTTTCCCCATATTCTTCCACTATTTAATTTATACCGGTTCACTTCATTCTCCATTTGCAAATCTGGTACGTTCTCCTTATTCACTTTGTTTCTTTTCTCTTTATATTTTCCTCTCCCCACTCTTCTTTCTCTTTGGTTTTTCTTTTCTTTTGTTTTTCATGTTCACTGTAATATGAGACAACTTCCATTTCCCCCCTCAGCTCCTCTTCCTCCCCTCTCTGCATTTATTTCTTTTGTGTTTTTTTTTTCTTCTTTCTCTCCTATTTTGCAAAGCTTCCCATGCAAACCCCCCCCAAGTTCCGCCCACTGACCACCCGACCCCACTGCTCCACCATGCAACATCCCCGCCTCCTCCCACACCCCACGGCCACCGCCCAACCCCCTTCCCACGCTATTGCACAGCTCGTCCTCCCCCATGCAGCCACCTCCACATACACACCTCTCTCCTCCAAACGCCCAGCCCACGGCCAAGACCACCTCTCCCCTCCACGCCTACAGCCCACATCCACCTCACGCGCCCACAGCCTACGCCCGCGCAACCACTGACCCGACTCACCTACCTGCAACCACCACCCTACTTTTCTTCCCCCTAACAGCCGCCAGTGAAGCCCTACCGCCTCCCCTTCCCTGCAAGCTCCGCCCACACCACACAGCCCACCCCAGCAGCTCCGCTCACACCACACGGCCGTCCCTACCAGCCGCCCACGCCCCTCGGCCACCCCACCACCAGAAACCCACAAACGTCCCCCATCAGCCACATGCACCACTCCGCCTCCCCGCGTACACAGCCCACCGGCCCCTGCAGCACTGCCCATCCACACTCCACCGAGCCGACCACTTTGCTCTTTAATTATATACAGTCGTTTGGGAAAAAAAAAAAAATAAGTCAAATATATGTAAAGGCAGTGATATTAGTTTAGTTTACCAAGTTTTATGTATAGTATGTGTATAAGTTACTTTATAAATCAGTAGTGTAAGTGTTTATTATATAGATATTTAGTTAGATTAAGGCACATATGAGAGTTCAGTTGAAAATATAGTGTACATGTTTAGTTGGCTTCGGCTGTTGGTTAGTTGGTTTGCGGGTACAGTATAAACTTTATGAACTTTATATATGAGTTGTTATATTATATGAGTTAAGGTACAGTAAAAAGTTACAATATAAACATGTGTAGTTTTATGCGCCAGTAGTGTATAGGTTTTGGGTAGGGAACTGTTGCATAAATTTTGTTTCATAATTTTACCAGCATTTCTGACTTTGTTTTAGAATTGTGCGTAATAGTTATAAATATACAGCAAACTTTAGCAGTATATATATTGTAGAAGCAGTGCAAGTGTTTTAATGAACTTTGCTGCGTTTCTTCCAGCTTCCGCTATTGATCCGGAAACATAGGCTATTTCTACCCCGCTTATCGAATCTATTTTGCTTCGTCGTTTGGTATGGTTTATATATATTCAATCAATATATATATTGCAATAAACAAATTGTTGATTAATTATTTGTGATTGCAGTTGTGTTCCTTTGCGTCGTGCTTATTAGGGCCTATTCTGTCTATTCGTCTTCGTGCTTCGCCATCATCTTCTTCAACCACGCAAGGTGAATATTTTATTCACGACTCAATCTATTATGCAATGATAATTAAGTGATAAATTGTTATTATAAATTTGGATGTTGAATCATTGATTGTTAAAAATTGTTGAATTAAACTGTAAATAGTATATATAAGTTAAAATTTAATATTGTTAGAATTTAAAAATTCTAAATTGACGCCATGTATTGTTTAAAGGTTTAAATGTGAAAAATTGTGATAAATGTTGATTTATGGTTAATAGTTGTGACACTAAATTTGCTATGTAATTTGGTCGTTAATATAAGCGATAGGTAATATGAAGTTGAATTTGGTAGGATAGTTAAACAATTTAAATGTGTTAAATATTATTGAATTTTGACCCTTAAACGTTAACTAAATCAACGCCTAGAATAGAGTTAACCTCATTTGAACTATTGGATGTATGTAGACACCAAGTGACATAAAATGGAATAATCTTTAATTCGCATGAAATGATAGTGCGGATTCTAGGAATAACTATATTAATTTGCATAAATAACAAATGTAAGTTAATACGATTATTTCGGGATTATTTAATAAACTGTTAAATTGTTATGTATGGTTGCTATTGCTTGTTTATTTACTTTGACACCATCCCAGTTATCACACTGCAAGTTCCCTTTGCTATGCTTTGTTTTATATTGAATGATATTGGGTTGAAATGATAAATACCCATTTAAACAACTTGGCCTAGGATAGAAAATAAAAGTAAGAAACCCGATTGGTCAATAAACAATTTTCGAAATTGAAATATATTTTTAATTAAGGGATGAACTTAACAATTTGTTGGAAATTTAAATAACGAACTTAAGGGATTTAAGTTGAAATAAATCAATGGATTTAAAATTTGAAACGGATTAATAAACTTACCCAATTGGATAAAATGAATTGAAATTTTATTGAAATAAGATTTAGGAGCAAGTAAGTTTTAAAATTTAATAATTTAAAGATTTAAAGATTTGTTAGCTCTAGTTTTAAACTCAGGCTTTAATTAAATAGATTTGAACTTGTTATAAGTTAAATTGCGATTTAGGAAACTTGACTTACTAATTTAATGAATTTGAATTAGGGATAATTTAAATTTAAAATGATTTTAAATTTAACGAATTAATCAAATTAGGACATTGCAAATGGAAATAGACTTCTTTGATTAGAAATTTAATTGAATCGGTAAACGAAACAAATGAAGTTTTGGAAAGGGGAATTTAGTTAAATAAAGTTGATTTAATCGAAGTTATGATAACTATGGATATAAACATAAGTGACATGAATAGAATTTGATTTAATAATTTAAACTAAGTTTAGCATTATATTGAATTCGTTGTTTTTGAATTAAACTTAATAAGCGACTTTTAGACCTTATTAAATTGAACTTGAATACTTAATTTTATCATTAACCCTAATGTTTGAACTTAAGATCGTATTTGAAAATATGTTTTAAAATATCTAAAATAAACTGAATCGTGAATTGTCGAATTTTGGA
Source organism: Allium cepa (assembly GCA_030765085.1). NCBI lineage: Eukaryota > Viridiplantae > Streptophyta > Magnoliopsida > Asparagales > Amaryllidaceae > Allium > Allium cepa. Next base: position 81,672,856 of record CM060946.1, read on the forward strand.
AGTCAAATTTGCACCTTGACTTTTGGACTTTGATTTGTTAAAACGTAAATTTAACCGACCATCGGGTAATAAATACGTAGTTATTAAAGAGACCGGGATCGGGAATGGACATACTCTCTGTCGATACCGAAACCACTTTAATAACTATTATGCGCGTAGTGTTGATCCAGAATGAAGTGATGGTTTGGAGAACGCGTTGACTAAAGAAAGAGAACGATATTGGATTACCCCTGACATGACTAAAACAGGAGCCGCACCGGGCCATTGAGGATCGCCACCTCTAGCGGACACACTTCTTCGATACCATATCTATTACTTTTGTGATTCGATTTGGGTGCACCCTTGATTTGGGAGTGTCGTTTCGCGGTGTTGAGATAGTAGCTACTATGCTCAACATCAGTCCGGATCACGCAACTACTAGTATCCTAGTTGGTATTGCCTCATGTACCTTGTCATACTGATTATCCTATTCGCGACCACTACGTTTTGATTTGTACCTTGAGTATATGGATTGCCCTCTGGTGACTTCCGGTTTTGGGGAAACTACGGTCTTGTATATGCTTTTGGGAATATAAAATGTGTTAAGGGGAATTATGGTAACGCCTTAACGCTATTTTAATATTCTATTTTACTGAATAGACATTACCTACATACCGTAATCTATTGTATATATAGATAGTTTATCGGATCCTTAGAGATGTTATTTTATTCATCTTTGAGTTATGAACTTTATTTCCTGCATTGATTATCCTGCATAAGATTTTGAGTCCTGACTCGAGTGTTTCTTTTTGTATATGCTCGGGTCAGTCTGAAGCTATCCAGTTTGCTGATCAAGGTTGGTTGAAGATGCTGAAGACTTAGTATTTATCTTTATCTGTCTATTTTGATGTCCGTGTCTGTTGGACATTTATGTATTTCCTTGCAGTCACCTTTTGTATAGACATTGTTGTACTATATGTAGTAGCTTCATGAACTGCTATTATGACGATGTATTTCCGCTGCATTATTCTGTGACTGTTCTGTGACTGTGATGTTGTATTGATTCTCATTTACATTTATGTATTTATAATCCCATAATGATTCGTGTTTTGTATTATTTAAATTGACATGTGAGGATTATTGTCAATTTAAATGGTCCAAATATACGGGTTGTTACAGTTGGTATCAGAGCTTTGGTTTCCCTAAAACCTTAGTTGGGATTATATAAACTCATTAGAGATAGGGTAGCAATACCCTAGAATGAGGAGAATCAATTCAATATCTCGATCCTTTAAAATTCAAATTTCTTTGATTCGTTCATTTGTTTTTCTTCAAGCTGTATGATTTTCTATCCTTGGTTCTAAATCTCTTTCGATGTTTCAGGATGAGCACCGGAAGAAACAATAGAGGAGGAAGAGGTCATGGTCCTGCCCGGGATGCACCTGCCGTCCCAGCTCCAGTCAAATTCACCACTCTTAGCAAGGAGTATACACAGCTTGGTGGTACTAAGTTTTCTGGATCCGAGGGAATTATTGAGGCTCAGCAATGGCTCAAAGGCTTGGAGAAGATATTTTCTGGATTGGAGATCACTGATGCTCAGAAGCGTCAGCTTGCTGCGTGGCAACTTCAAGATGCCGCGCAAGATTGGTGGGAATCGGTTACTTCCCGTATCGAGGAGAACACCATCACTTGGGCCCAGTTTAGGTATAAATTTATTTGGATTTCGTAGACTAATTCTTCTTTCAATCTTTAAAATGTTACTCATCTAGTCTATCTTTCGATTAGGGATACCTTCTCGGCACAGTGGATGCCCTCTGCTGGGAAAACCCAACTTTATAGAGCTTTTATGGATCTTAAGCAAGGCAGTATGACTATTTCTGAGTACGAGAGGAAATTCAACGAACTGTCCAAATTTGGCCCGGGATTGATCGACACACCACTTCTAAAGAACGAGAAGTTCATTATGGGAGCTAGACCAGAGTATTATGACTTGCTTACTGGCCACACTCACTGCACCTTCACCGAGCTTGTCGACTATGCTCTTAGATATGAGGCAAAGCCTAGGGGACCTACTGCTAAGGCCACTCCTACTCAGCCCTCTTCCAGCCAGCTCGGAAAGAGGAAGATGAACTTCGATCAGCAAAAGAAAGCTTGGCAAAAGACTACAGGATTAGGATATGCCCAGAAAAGCCCAATCGACCTTGCTAAGATCACTTGCTTCAAATGCGATAAGAAGGGCCATTATGCAAATAGTTGTCCATCCACCGGAGCTGCTATTCCACCACCTTCTCAGATGAGGAATGATTTATGCCATGTTTGCCTCCAGCCAGGTCACTTCAAGAGAGATTGCCCATTAAGGAAGAAAGGCACACCATCAGGAGTATATGCTGTCACCACTCCTGCACCACCTCCACTACCTGCTCAGGATGACCGAGGTACCTTACGAAGTACTTTTACATTTCATAATTTACCTGTTCGGGTATTATTCGATACTGGTGCTTCTCATAGCTTCATATCTATTGATCTTTGTGATAAGCTCAAATTTGAGCCTACTCTTGCTACTACTTCCTTATGTGTCTCCAACCCTATTGGAGGACTTGCCAACCTTAGTAGAATTTGTAAAGAGGTTGCGCTTTTGTATGGAAGATATCGATTCACTTGGGGTTTTTATGTGCTTGGCTTCGAAGCATTTGACATTTTGTTGGGTGCTGATTGGTTAAGAAAATTCAATGCTATTATTTCTTGCAAAGCTCGATCTATTTCTCTGGTCAATGACAAGGGTCTACCGCTTGTCATCGAATGCAAATCACCTCAGAAATATGCCGGAAGCTTCATATTTTCTCTTGATGCTCACCCGGATGACCTTAGTACTACTCCTGTTGTTCAGAAATTTCCCGATGTATTTGGAGAGGTCGACTCTCTACCGCCAAAGCGAGAGATCGATTTACGCATTGACCTTATTCCCGGAGCTACTCCCGTAGTTCTCCCTCACAGAAGGATGGCTCCTAAAGAAAAAGCTGAACTTAAAACCCAAATTGATGATCTATTTACTAAGGGTTTAATCAGGAGAAGTTGTTCTGAATGGGGCGCCGCAGTCGTCTTTGTCACCAAATCGGATGGATCTCTTCGCATGTGTGTTGATTACCGAGAATTAAACAAGCGCACTCTCAAGAACCGCTATCCGATGCCTCGCATCAATGATTTATTCGATCAGCTCCATGGAGCTAAAGTTTTCTCACAACTTGATCTAGCCACTGGGTTCCATCAACTCAGAGTAGCAGAGGATAGTATTCATAAAACAGCTTTTCGTACCGAGAATGGATTCTATGAATGGTTGGTTATGCCATTTGGTTTGACTAACGCACCTGCTTATTTCGTCGACTTAATGAATAGAGTCTTCCGTGATGTCCTTAACAAGTTTGTTCTTGTCTTCATTGATGATATTCTCGTCTTCTCCAAAGATGAGAAAGAGCATGAAACCCATCTCGCTTATGTTCTGGGAACTCTCCGAAACCATCAGCTTAAAGCCAAGTTCTCTAAATGCCACTTCTGGCGAGACGAAGTACGATTCCTTGGCCATATTGTTTCTGAAAACGGGATTTCGGTCGATCCAGCTAAGATCGCCGTAATCAATGTAAGTTCTATTCTATTCATAAATTCCATTCGATCCATCTTACTCCTTTCTAATTTGGAATTTATCTACAGGATTGGGAGACTCCCAAAACTCCTACTGATATACGAAGCTTCTTGGGCCTAGCCGGTTATTATCGCAGATTCATTGAGCACTTTGCCCGGATTTCTGCCCCACTGACTGCTTTAACTCGGAAGGATGCCAAGTTTATTTGGAGTGAGAGGTGCGAATCAGCTTTTAATGAGTTAAAACGTAAGTTAACTTCAGCCCCAGTTCTCGCGGTAATTGATGGGAGTGAAGGATTAACTGTCTATACTGATGCTTGTCGAGAAGGTTTAGGCGCTGTCCTTATGCAAAATGGAAAGGTTATTGCTTATGCGGGCCGTCAGTTGAAAACTCATGAAGTAAACTATGCGACCCATGATTTAGAGCTTCTAGCAGTTGTATTCGCTTTGAAACTATGGAGGCACCATCTTTTGGGGACAAAATTTGAATTATTCACAGATCATAAGTCCTTGCGGTATATTTTCTCTCAGAAGGACTTGAACCAGAGACAAGTCCGATGGCTTGAATTCTTAGCCGCATACGATCTCGACATCAATTACACCCCTGGAAAAGCAAATGTTGTAGCTGATGCTTTGAGCCGTAGCAAAGCATTGTCATGTTGTAACCTTGTAGAAAGCATGCTTTTTCAGCTTGTTATCTCCCCATCTCTTTTGGATCGCATCAAAGCTAAGCAATATGAGGACACCTTGCTCTATCGCATGAAGGAGTTAGTTCTTGGTAGAGTCGGAAATGCTGACAGCAAAGTGGGAGCACAGATAGATAGTAATGGAGTTCTGAAGATTGACAACCGTATTTGTGTTCCTAATGTTGATGGATTGAGACAAGAAGTGCTTAGGGAGAACCATCAATCATCACTTTCATTCCATCCTGGTGTCACCAAGATGTATCGAAATATGAAACGTTTATATTGGTGGAGTGGGATGAAGAGAGATATTTCCATATATGTCAGTAGATGCACCACTTGCCAGCAAGTCAAGGCCGATCACCTGAAGACGGCGGGATTAATTCAACCCCTAGAGATTTCGTGTTGGAAATGGGACCAAATTTCTATGGACTTCGTTGACGGATTACCAAGGACCAGAAAAGGGAACGAGAGTATATGGGTGATTGTTGATAGGTTGACAAAATCTGCTCACTTTATTCCTGTAAAGACCACTCGTACTGCTTCGAGTTTGGCCGAGATTTATATGAGAGAGATTGTCAGACTTCATGGAGTTCCATCTAGTATTGTATGCGATAGAGATCCTTTATTCACTAGTAAATTCTGGAAGGCATTTCAGGACGTTTTAGGCACTAAACTGAATCTGAGCACGGCCTATCATCCTCAAACAGATGGCCAAACTGAGAGGGTAAATCAGATTTTGGAAGATCTACTCCGAGCTTGCATCATTGATTTCGGTGGATCTTGGGAAGACCACCTTCATTTGGTTGAATTCACTTATAATAACAGCTATCAGGTAATCCAAAATTTTCAATTTGAATAAGTAAAATTTGAATTGAAATATAACTATCTTTATAATCAGGCGAGTATTGATATGGCACCGTTCGAAGCTTTATATGGACGGCCATGCAAATCGCCAGCTTGTTGGATTGAGCCTGGTGACCGATTAGTTCTTGGCCCAGAGATGATTATGGAAGCATCCGAGAAGGTCAATGAGATCAGAAGGAAGATGAAGACCGCACAGGATAGGCAGAAGAGCTATGCCGATAGGCGTAGAAGAGAGTTAAAATTCCAGGTTGGAGATGTGGTATTTCTTAAAGTATCACCTTTGAAAAATGTTGTTCGATTTGGTCGTAGAGGGAAGCTCGCTCCTAGATTTGTTGGACCATTCACTATCACTGAGAGAATTGGTACACTAGCCTACAGAGTTGCGCTACCGGAGAAATTTGAGGGCGTGCACAACGTATTCCACGTTTCACATCTTCGGAAGGTTGTACATGACCCATCCAGGACCATTCCTATTGCTCAGTTAGATGAGGTTGATATTGAGCCGGATTTGACTATAGAGAGGAGACCACTTCGTATTGTCGATAGGGATACGAAGCAGCTTAGAAGGAAGTCTGTTAGCCTAGTCAAAGTCCAATGGAGTCCCGATGATCGTGATTGTACTTGGGAAACCGAGGAGAGTATCCGAGATTCAAATCCAGAATTGTTTGTTCAAGGTAAATTCCATTCTATATTCTTTACTTTATTCGATAATCTATTCTATATCTTTCGTACCTCTTTTATTGTTCTTCCACTCTCTCCTTTGTTCCTTTTCGGGGACGAAAAGTTTGAGTAGGGGAGAATGTAACGACCCTGAAATTCGGATCCAGTTAAAAATTTTAAAACCGCTTATTTTATGTAAAAATTCGAATTTTCACAAACAACGTCCGTTGCCAACCAAACTTCACATTTGGAATACGTCTAGGTAGACATAGGCGTGCGCCAAATTTCGTTGCAAAATATTGAAATAAATTTCGCGCGTCGCGTTTACATATCAGTTTAAATCTTACGTATAAAATTCCTATCGTCCGAATTCAAATATTTTCTCAGGGTTGCATAAGAAAAATATTCTGAACTTGACGGCGCATTTCATTTCGTCAAATTTCGCTTTTAATTGCTAGTAAAATATGCACTCGGGCAAATGGTTAAATAAGGATTGTCACTTGGCGAAATTGTCAAACCATAGATATTTTTATACCGTTGTGTCCGTCTCGCCGCGCTGATCAAAACGGTATATTTATTTGTGTCAATCGGAGTTCGGCATTGCAAACGATAAATTGTAACGCAGCACAAACCGGTGCACAACATTTCAACATTTTAAAATTTGGAGCCTTTCAGCTGCCTTGGAAACCCAAATAGCCACCAAAAAAATATCATCATTTCATATACTGTGCGCGCTGAACTCTCTGCATACATTCTGTTGCATTTATTACGTTGTTTCACTTCATTCTGCCCTACGCACTAGCTCTGTCCTCTCCTCTGTATAATTCTATTCTCTTTCTTTCCCCATATTCTTCCACTATTTAATTTATACCGGTTCACTTCATTCTCCATTTGCAAATCTGGTACGTTCTCCTTATTCACTTTGTTTCTTTTCTCTTTATATTTTCCTCTCCCCACTCTTCTTTCTCTTTGGTTTTTCTTTTCTTTTGTTTTTCACGTTCACTGTAATATGAGACAACTTCCATTTCCCCCCTCAGCTCCTCTTCCTCCCCTCTCTGCATTTATTTCTTTTGTGTTTTTTTTTCTTCTTTCTCTCCTATTTTGCAAAGCTTCCCATGCAAACCCCCCCCAAGTTCCGCCCACTAACCACCCGACCCCACTGCTCCACCATGCAACATCCCCGCCTCCTCCCACACCCCACGGCCACCGCCCAACCCCCTTCCCACGCTATTGCACAGCTCGTCCTCCCCCATGCAGCCACCTCCACATACACACCTCTCTCCTCCAAACGCCCAGCCCACGGCCAAGACCACCTCTCCCCTCCACGCCTACAGCCCACATCCACCTCACGCGCCCACAGCCTACGCCCGCGCAACCACTGACCCGACTCACCTACCTGCAACCACCACCCTACTTTTCTTCCCCCTAACAGCCGCCACTGAAGCCCTACCGCCTCCCCTTCCCTGCAAGCTCCGCCCACACCACACAGCCCACCCCAGCAGCTCCGCTCACACCACACGGCCGTCCCTACCAGCCGCCCACGCCCCTCGGCCACCCCACCACCAGAAACCCACAAACGTCCCCCATCAGCCACATGCACCACTCCGCCTCCCCGCGTACACAGCCCACCGGCCCCTGCAGCACTGCCCATCCACACTCCACCGAGCCGACCACTTTGCTCTTTAATTATATACAGTCGTTTGGGGAAAAAAAAAAAAGTCAAATATATGTAAAGGCAGTGATATTAGTTTAGTTTACCAAGTTTTATGTATAGTATGTGTATAAGTTACTTTATAAATCAGTAGTGTAAGTGTTTATTATATAGATATTTAGTTAGATTAAGGCACATATGAGAGTTCAGTTGAAAATATAGTGTACATGTTTAGTTGGCTTCGGCTGTTGGTTAGTTGGTTTGCGGGTACAGTATAAACTTTATGAACTTTATATATGAGTTGTTATATTATATGAGTTAAGGTACAGTAAAAAGTTACAATATAAACATGTGTAGTTTTATGCGCCAGTAGTGTATAGGTTTTGGGTAGGGAACTGTTGCATAAATTTTGTTTCATAATTTTACCAGCATTTCTGACTTTGTTTTAGAATTGTGCGTAATAGTTATAAATATACAGCAAACTTTAGCAGTATATATATTGTAGAAGCAGTGCAAGTGTTTTAATGAACTTTGCTGCGTTTCTTCCAGCTTCCGCTATTGATCCGGAAACATAGGCTATTTCTACCCCGCTTATCGAATCTATTTTGCTTCGTCGTTTGGTATGGTTTATATATATTCAATCAATATATATATTGCAATAAACAAATTGTTGATTAATTATTTGTGATTGCAGTTGTGTTCCTTTGCGTCGTGCTTATTAGGGCCTATTCTGTCTATTCGTCTTCGTGCTTCGCCATCATCTTCTTCAACCACGCAAGGTGAATATTTTATTCACGACTCAATCTATTATGCAATGATAATTAAGTGATAAATTGTTATTATAAATTTGGATGTTGAATCATTGATTGTTAAAAATTGTTGAATTAAACTGTAAATAGTATATATAAGTTAAAATTTAATATTGTTAGAATTTAAAAATTCTAAATTGACGCCATGTATTGTTTAAAGGTTTAAATGTGAAAAATTGTGATAAATGTTGATTTATGGTTAATAGTTGTGACACTAAATTTGCTATGTAATTTGGTCGTTAATATAAGCGATAGGTAATATGAAGTTGAATTTGGTAGGATAGTTAAACAATTTAAATGTGTTAAATATTATTGAATTTTGACCCTTAAACGTTAACTAAATCAACGCCTAGAATAGAGTTAACCTCATTTGAACTATTGGATGTATGTAGACACCAAGTGACATAAAATGGAATAATCTTTAATTCGCATGAAATGATAGTGCGGATTCTAGGAATAACTATATTAATTTGCATAAATAACAAATGTAAGTTAATACGATTATTTCGGGATTATTTAATAAACTGTTAAATTGTTATGTATGGTTGCTATTGCTTGTTTATTTACTTTGACACCATCCCAGTTATCACACTGCAAGTTCCCTTTGCTATGCTTTGTTTTATATTGAATGATATTGGGTTGAAATGATAAATACCCATTTAAACAACTTGGCCTAGGATAGAAAATAAAAGTAAGAAACCCGATTGGTCAATAAACAATTTTCGAAATTGAAATATATTTTTAATTAAGGGATGAACTTAACAATTTGTTGGAAATTTAAATAACGAACTTAAGGGATTTAAGTTGAAATAAATCAATGGATTTAAAATTTGAAACGGATTAATAAACTTACCCAATTGGATAAAATGAATTGAAATTTTATTGAAATAAGATTTAGGAGCAAGTAAGTTTTAAAATTTAATAATTTAAAGATTTAAAGATTTGTTAGCTCTAGTTTTAAACTCAGGCTTTAATTAAATAGATTTGAACTTGTTATAAGTTAAATTGCGATTTAGGAAACTTGACTTACTAATTTAATGAATTTGAATTAGGGATAATTTAAATTTAAAATGATTTTAAATTTAACGAATTAATCAAATTAGGACATTGCAAATGGAAATAGACTTCTTTGATTAGAAATTTAATTGAATCGGTAAACGAAACAAATGAAGTTTTGGAAAGGGGAATTTAGTTAAATAAAGTTGATTTAATCGAAGTTATGATAACTATGGATATAAACATAAGTGACATGAATAGAATTTGATTTAATAATTTAAACTAAGTTTAGCATTATATTGAATTCGTTGTTTTTGAATTAAACTTAATAAGCGACTTTTAGACCTTATTAAATTGAACTTGAATACTTAATTTTATCATTAACCCTAATGTTTGAACTTAAGATCGTATTTGAAAATATGTTTTAAAATATCTAAAATAAACTGAATCGTGAATTGTCGAATTTTGGAAGTCAAATTTGCACCTTGACTTTTGGACTTTGATTTGTTAAAACGTAAATTTAACCGACCATCGGGTAATAAATACGTAGTTATTAAAGAGACCGGGATCGGGAATGGACATACTCTCTGTCGATACCGAAACCACTTTAATAACTATTATGCGCGTAGTGTTGATCCAGAATGAAGTGATGGTTTGGAGAACGCGTTGACTAAAGAAAGAGAACGATATTGGATTACCCCTGACATGACTAAAACAGGAGCCGCGCCGGGCCATTGAGGATCGCCACCTCTAGCGGACACACTTCTTCGATACCATATCTATTACTTTTGTGATTCGATTTGGGTGCACCCTTGATTTGGGAGTGTCGTTTCGCGGTGTTGAGATAGTAGCTACTATGCTCAACATCAGTCCGGATCACGCAACTACTAGTATCCTAGTTGGTATTGCCTCATGTACCTTGTCATACTGATTATCCTATTCGCGACCACTACGTTTTGATTTGTACCTTGAGTATATGGATTGCCCTCTGGTGACTTCCGGTTTTGGGGAAACTACGGTCTTGTATATGCTTTTGGGAATATAAAATGTGTTAAGGGGAATTATGGTAACGCCTTAACGCTATTTTAATATTCTATTTTACTGAATAGACATTACCTACATACCGTAATCTATTGTATATATAGATAGTTTATCGGATCCTTAGAGATGTTATTTTATTCATCTTTGAGTTATGAACTTTATTTCCTGCATTGATTATCCTGCATAAGATTTTGAGTCCTGACTCGAGTGTTTCTTTTTGTATATGCTCGGGTCAGTCTGAAGCTATCCAGTTTGCTGATCAAGGTTGGTTGAAGATGCTGAAGACTTAGTATTTATCTTTATCTGTCTATTTTGATGTCCGTGTCTGTTGGACATTTATGTATTTCCTTGCAGTCACCTTTTGTATAGACATTGTTGTACTATATGTAGTAGCTTCATGAACTGCTATTATGACGATGTATTTCCGCTGCATTATTCTGTGACTGTTCTGTGACTGTGATGTTGTATTGATTCTCATTTACATTTATGTATTTATAATCCCATAATGATTCGTGTTTTGTATTATTTAAATTGACATGTGAGGATTATTGTCAATTTAAATGGTCCAAATATACGGGTTGTTACAGTAAGTCTAGCTCTGATACCAAACTGACGCAACGGATATAACGGATGACAATGAAATGAAGATTTCGTGTCAAACTAATCGATGAAACGATTAGGTGAAACAATATAAATCGATGGATTCAAGGTACCCAAATGCCCAAATCCGTTGATCTCGCAAGATAACGGATTTTAGCTATCTCCAACACATTGATCGCGCACGATACCGTGTTAAAAGATCTATGATTCTTCTACGTTGATCTCACGCACGAGATTCCGTGAATCGGCTTCAAATCCGTTGATTCGAGCGCACTCGAATAACCGAAAATGGAGAAAGGAGACAACGCTCAACTTTCAATTTTCAAGAGGCACAAAGCACTCAAACAAAAGTTTATTCAAAATCAACCTCCCAAATGATACAACTCACCCGCTATTTATAGAGAATTTATAACACCGCAGTACACGACCTAACACAGAGCATAACACAATACAGGTCGTTCACGACCTAACAGTCACGACTCACGACCTTCGACCTAACAGCCGCGACCTAATCTCAACGACCTAAAGCACAACGAGTTACAACAACAAATACAACACGAGTTACAACAACATCGACATAACAACATATACAATGAGTTACAACAACAACAACAAATACAACACGAGTTACGACCTAATTACAACACACGCGACCTAAGCTTCGGCGACATAATATAGCTCGCTCGCGATCTAGGGATGCAACAACATAAGAAGATACACGGCTTCCAGAATCTGAGGCTTACATGTAAGCGTCTTAAGCGACATAAGGCGTTGAGCGACCTATCTTAGGTCGTAGCTCGGCAAGTTCTTAGCTCGAAAGGTCGGAGCGACCTAAAGAAATGCGCACTGGCTTCGTTAACTCGCTAGGTTGGCCCTCACAGTTTGCATGCGACTTAAGGATTGATGCACTAGGTCGCTGGAACGGTTTAAAATCTAAGTTGTTAGGTCGCGAACGACTTAAAGTACTCGAGCGACCTAAAACAGCTGAAGCATCTGAACGACCTAAGGCACACGATTTAGCACAGCGCGCTGCATCACAGTTACACAGTTATTCATCAAGCAACAAAGAAATAAACGTATATATGTGGTGTCGTTATAGCTGCAGTAAGTAGATGCGAAACAGTAGGGGTCAAGTCGTTCAAGGATCGAAGACCGTCTGGAGCACGGTAGCATCAGGAGGGACATGAGCAGGTCTGATATTGACATCTGTCGCATATTGAACGGTCCGTCTACCAGTTTTGATCAGATGAGGCAGCATTTAAACACAAAGTAAAATAATAAAAATTAACTAAAAAGAGGGTAAAAGAGATGGAAATGAAGGAGAATGAGGGATTTGCGTCTAATATAAACGCTGGCAACAGGCGCCTGGTCTGTTGAACAAGCGTCTGGTCTTCAGGCATCTGTTCAACTGACGTCTGGCCTCGTTTCGGAGTGCGAAAAATCTAATTTCCGCACTCCGAACAGTGAGAGATGCTTTAAAATTGGGCCTTCTAGCATCACCTAAAAATTAAAAGCATTAAACATATGCCCTATTGAGCAGGACTTATTTGGACCAAGTACAGGTTATATTAAGCAATAACTGAAATTCTAATAGCTAAATAAACTCTCTTCAGAGCCCATTCACCTGAGCATTCAACCACCTTGGTCGACTGTTCATAGTTCGAAAATGAAGAGTTGAAGATGTTATCTGCATTGTGGACGCTTATTCAAATTCTTATTCCGTGACTCTGTTCATGCGGTTCAGAATTGTTAGAGCTAGTATAAAATTATTTTAGACTACATACTTCATATCTAATGGGAGATTCTACAAATTTTAATAGAAATTATTTTAGATGCTGCTGGCCAGAGTGGGGATGACTGGCTTCAATATGGTAGTTGCTGATTTTACTGGTATATCAACCACAACTGTAGACGTTTAAAAAAAAAAAAAACCTCAAGGCGGAGTATGAAATCAGGTCGTTGTTTTCTTACTTTTCTAAGAATGAAACTATTTTAATTGATGATTATTATCATTGAGGTTCATACTGTTTTTTTATTATTTTTCTTTTGTAGACATTGAGATGATTTTAAAATTAATAAACATAAAAGATCAGCTGATGCAGATGCGGTCATTGCATGATTTCCTGAGTGTATGTCTGTGTAACCCATATATTCAAACGCCAAAAGGCTTTCATAGGACTGAAATTATACTTATAAACAGATGCTACAAAGACCATCCCATTAACATTATTTTGCCATGCTGTATTCGTCTTAAATCCTTGGATACGATCATCACAGACAATGGGTCGAAGGAAACGTAAACATAAACTAATAGCATAACGTTAAACACTCAAAAACTTGTATACGATATTTATAAATAAATCAATAATTATATAGCTAGCTTAGACCTTGTTCCCTAATGACATGGCTCAAGTGGCGTGCCACAAAGACACTTATTATGAGCATAAGAATCTTTACTCAACCCACTCATCGGTCCACCAGTAGGAATTTCTCCACACAACTGGTTATAACTGACATCGAAGTAAGTCAGATTCTTCAGCTTCGTTATCTGCTTGGGTATGCTCCCATACACCCTGTTATGGCCCATCGAAAGCTGCTGCAACGTCAGTGGAAACTTAACCTTGGAAAAATCAAACTCCAACCTGTTGTTATTCAAATCCATATTCACCGCCTTCTTCTCCTCTCCGAACAAAACAGAAGCGTCCGTGAACCCATTCTGCACGATATCAATCTGTACAAAGTCGACTTCACCCATAGACTTTGGAATTGGTCCGGTAAAGTTGTTGCCGTACACCCCAAAGTAGAGCACAGGCTCGTTCGTAGTTCTGTTGCTTAAAAAGTTCTCAGGAATGGCACCCGACAGTCTGTTTGAAGCTAGGTTAATGCTGGCCAGTTTGCCACCTAAACAGCCTGGAAGCCGTCCGATCAAATCGTTGTTGAACATGATCAAGCTGTCCAGTTTAGGAAGGTTGCAGAACGACTCAGGAATGGGGCCTGTAAGTAGAGGATTGTACGTGATGGTGATGATGGTGAGGTCCTTGAGGTTTCCGATGGAGGAAGGGATGGTGCCGGTTAGATTGGAGTTGCGTCTTATGGTGAGGTCTCGAAGTTTGTCGAGAAGGGAGATGAAGGGAGAGATAGTGGCCGTTGTGTTGGTGTCTTCGATGGCGAGGATGGTGACTCTGCCTTTGGCGGTGATGTCGTCGTCGCAGCTAACTCCGGGCCACCTGCAGCAGGGGGTGGAGCTGGTCCAGGTGGAGAGGGAGGAAGGGTTGTTGAACGACTTTTTCAGGGCTGTTAGGGCCGCGTAGTCTCTTCTGTGGCAGTGCGATGCGTGTGATACTGAAAGGAGTAGGAGGAGGAAGATGAATGGAGAGGGAGTGAATGCGGCCATGGCTTGATGTGTTTGATTATTGATGAAGGAGAAGAACTGGAGAGCTGTATTTATCAAGATGATAATCACGCGACTGCCAAATTGGACTGGGAGCAGTACTGTTGCTGGTTGATTTTTACATGACAAGCTGTCACTTCTGTCATTGAGATGTTTTCAATTTGGGTGCATGCGAGTCATTTGTTTAATTCAACTGACATTAAGTCAACAAAGACGGAAGCAAGGAAAAATAATGATTTGCTAAGATGATAGACGCCCAGCCGCGTAATCGATGAGGTGGGCTTTGTGGGAATTTTCAAAAAATAAAAAAAATAAAACCTTTGTCTTGGAAGATTTTATGCAACTATAGCGTGTATACTAGTATAACCGTACAACGGTGGAGAAACCGACCGTTCGATTGTATAACTTTGATAAAAAATATACATTTAAAATTTTTGTTAATATTACTTAAACATTAAGTGATAATATGGTGGAAAGAATAAATTGAGATTTGAATCTGAAAATATGAATTTCAAATTTAAATATTAATCAATGCATTCAAAATTGTCGATTTGAAATTGAAATTTTAGAATTTGAAAATCATAATAGATTTGAATTTGGAATCTTTGAAGCGCGAAATAAAAGGAGGAAGTTTAGGTAAACCGCGATGAGACAAAATCTACATTTTTAGATAAACCGCGATTAGACAAGATTCACGTTTTTTTGGCTTCAGAAAAATTGATTTTGGCCAGTGACAGTAAGCAAACATGCCTAACGGTCGGTTTGATAAAAAAAATTATAAAATTTAAAGTTTCTGCGTGGTTTTAATATAAATATAATAAAAAATCATAACCTTTTCCTTGTAATAGAGTTCTGAATTTGTAACCATCTTTATATTTTAATATTTAAAATAAATGTTGATATTTTTCTATACGACATTCGAACTCCTAACTTCTTATTTGTATAAAAATGTATTTTTGAAACTTAATGGCCGGACAAAAAATTGTGTTTCTATTCCAATTAATAATAAAGATTTTATATCGATGCTTTCTAAGCAATGATGTTATACTAATTTTTAATAGTACAACCATAAAAAGATGGAAAAAACCAACCTTTCAATGTATAATTTCAAAACAAAACATTTGTCGTAAATTTTATTAATTTCAACAATTAAATAATGATAATATGGTAAATAAAATGTTACCAGCCTTGTTTAAAACGTTTGTACAATGATGATAACTAACCTTTAGTATGTTGTTTTACATTTAATCTTTTTGTAGACATTGTTTTTAATACTTGAAAATTTCATAATGTTAGATTTCCCTTTTAAATTGCATTTGAAAGAAAAATATTAAACTGTAGACGTTTTTGGAATTTATATTAATTTATTTGTTAATATAACTATGAAATTCAAATAACAAAAATTTGGTTGAGAAACCAATACCACTGAAACATTAGATCCAACGGACTTTTTTAAAAGTATTTGTATGGAGTTGGTTATCATCATAAATTTACTTCTGTCAAGCATTTTATTGTTTGCAAAATTTTGATAAAGATAAACAATAACATATTCTAAATCGCTACAAAAAAATAAAATGCAAAAAAGAAAAAACAAATGGAAATACATTCACATAAATTAACTTCTTCAAATGTCTACGAATGTATAAAATCATTTTCTAGTTATATATCAAATATCTTGAAAAGTTTTTCACCGCTATAATCACAAACTATAGCTTTGACAAAGATGATATTATTGGCAACAAAGAGCAAAGACAATACACAAAAAGACAATACACAAAATGTAATAACTCGGAGCAATAGCTGTACTTTCTTGAGTCTCCTACTTCTAGGTATAACTTAAGCTTTCTATTAAACAATTTTAATGGATAAAAGGTTTCAATCAAAATAAATATGACAATTACTTCACATTGACGTATCACAGTGTAACCACTATATTTCTCTTCATTGATCAAAAACTACACGAAACACAAATATATACATTGCATGCATAATTTCATGAAATTAAAACAAATAAGGTCAAATTGTAAATAAAAGTAATAAAGAAACACATTTTGTTTCCTTTCTTCTAAACACGCACCTAACAGAAAAAATTCACAAGAAATCACAAATACTAACAACTTTTGTAAAACACATTTTCTAAGTTATAAAGACATAGTCGTTCCTCCTCAAATAACAAATATCTTTAAGTTTTGGGGAATTTTTGTCGGAAATTATGTAAATATCTGCAAAGAATTCTACAAATATTTGCAGAGAAATCTACATATTTTTAAAATTTCTAGACAGCAAATATTTGCATAGTTCTCTAAAAATATTTGTAGCTTCTAAAATAATTCAAAAAAAAATTGTTTTAATCATAAAAACATTCGATTAATGTGCAACTTTAATTTCAATTTTTTTTTTACTAAAACTGAAAACAATTGTATAATTTAAAACATGTTTTGAGAAAGAGTTTTTCATTCATGGAATCTGAAAATAACATACATAACCAAATTTCTTTTTTTACCCAAGCAAATTCTTCTAGGCATTTTGCATCTTTATATGAAATTACATATTAAAGAAACAAAGTTCTAAAGCTACTAGAAAATTTATAATGGCTAAAAGGAGACGAAGAAAACCGCTTATAATTATATAATGATAAAAAATTATGCGATTACAAGAAAAGAGTAATAAAGCCTAGGGATGCGATCAGGCCATTATGTTCTTCGGACAATACTCAAGTTTCTCTTTAGCTATAATTCCCTCGTTTCTACTTAACTACTTTACCACCCTAAATCAACCCTCTACCACCAATGTCTCCAATGACTGAATTCATGCACAAATGCTTTTAAAATTCAATATCACATGAACATTGGTCAACCTCCTCAACTGAATTAATACTATAGCTACATTCTATCAGTTTTACTAAAGCATCAGATATCAGTGATCATATATGTCAGTTTTAATTCATTGGCTCATCATACATGATATCTTTGCACCAATCATCCACTATAAATATATGTATTTTCAAACCATTAGGTTTACTTATAACAATGCTTAGGATTCCAAAATGTTCTTCAAAATATGTTGTTAAATATATTGACCTTGTTTAATGTAGAATCAAATGTTAAATAGTGGTTGAGTTAAAACTCATGTCTGCTAAGAGAATATCATATATGCCAAGGGAAATAATGAGATTATTTCAATATTATTATTTCATCCTTTACAATACCATCCTTCATATAAGTACTAAGGTTTTAAGTAATTTAGATATAAAAAAAAGTTACATATTATCAATTCAGTCATTAATCAAAATGTAGTGTTTGATGGTTGTTAATTTTTTCCTTCTCTTTAACCCTTTTTATTTTTTTATTCAATACTTTCGGAATGGTATAAGAGCATATTTTGATCTGGCTTGCAAAATTTGAGGTTTGATTTATCAAAGTAGGGTTCGACCATGTTGAAAAATTATTGATTTCTTTATGATTTTATTCTGTTTCCTCCACCTCCATATCCAAATCTCAAACAAGTAGATTTGGCTAACACTTTTGTAGTCAACCCACCATCAGGCATCTCTAACTTTTGTAGGATAACTACAATAAAACTTTAGTCTCACACCATCTGATATTTATTTTCCTCCTCTTTATATATCCTTATTTCTACTATTTATTAATTAGACATGGAAAGTATGGATTACCAGGTAAGCTCGTACGCACATGCGCATGGCATGGGCGAGTGGGTGCAAGTGGTGCTTTGGTGGTGCACTTGGCACTGCAATGGAATGAGCTTAGTTTTCTATTACTCTTCCTTCACTCTTTTTCTATTTTTGTTTCAACTCTCAAAACTGAGAAAAAAAAATTTTATATGCTTATCAATTACAATTGTGATAAATAGAATTCATGAATATATTAAAAAATTTGTGTCTTCATTACCCTGACTGTCCAAATTTCTCAACTATTGAGTTGTGGGTTGCACTTTTCACACCTACATGTATTTATTGTTGTTCCTTTGATGGATAGAATATACAGAAGTAATACAATTCATCTTCTCAAAATTCTTTCAAAACCCTTGAGCAATTGCCTTTCTACACTCCTCTAATGTAACGACCCTAATTTTGATTAACATTATCTAGGATATTTAATTAGTTAAATTAAATAATATAATGTGATGATTAGAGGATTGTGGTTTGTGTTAATAGAAAGGTAGTCATTCCATATAACAAATGAACTAAAGGGAAACCAAAATAAAATAGGTAAGGCAAATAGATAAGTGGTAAAACAGGAAAGGTATTCTTATACCCTAATCCCTAAGGCCATTCATTCTACACATTCGTTTGCAAAAATTAAACAAAAGATATCGGTCAACATTAACGAAGAATAAGAAAAAGATGAAGCAATAAAAGAAGGAAGCTTAATCAAATCAAAACCATTCTCAAATCTCAACTTCTTAATCACAAAGCTAAGATGAATAATAACTACATCTCATATTTTTGATTGTTTTCGGTTTTAGATAAAATCTAAACTATTTTTCAAGGTTTTGCCATGTTTTTTATTGTTAAATTGGATATGTATGCTTATTGATGATTCGTGTAAATTTATATGAATTTTATGGTATTTTTTAATATGAAAATCCTATTAAATGACATCCAAATATCTTGCGAATTTAGAATAAGGGAAGAAATGATATTTTAGAAATGGATTTTAATTTTCATAATTTTCTAAATTAATGTGGATTTAATATTAATTTTCTAGTGAAGAAAATGGTTATTTGGGTTTAAAATTAATTACGGATAAAATATGTATGCTTTGGGTCAGAAATTAATATATGTTAGAAAATATATTAAAAATGTATGGGAATTTTTATAGATTTTTCCTAAGTTTTGATAAGTATATAAAATTATCTAAAGTATGTGACAAAAATGTTTTATATATTTATAAAAGGAGAAGGGGTATTTTGTAAATAATTTAATTTGTTTATTTCAGAAATTTCGGCAGTATATTTAGAAAAGAAATTAGCATCCACTCATGTTTTGACAACAAGGTAGGTTAGTCGAAAAGAATTGCTTTAAAAGGCTAAACATCAGTTTATGCATGCTTTTTACATGTTCGCCACTTTAGCACCTAGCCTTCAACTCCTTACCTCCGTCTCCATCTCCATCGAAACCAAAGCAAAGGGTATCAAAGACTTGGTATGTAGTGAATTGGACATAAGCGAAAGGTATTGGGTCAAAACAAGGGGTTTCGAAAGGGTCGAAGCCTTACTTTGTTTTTAAATAAAAACGGGCCTGCTTTACTTTCAAAAGGAGTGCTTTCAACTTGGTTATCTTTCGACTGGGTCAAATTTTTTCAAAGGAATTATTTCGAAAGAGGATGTGCCTTTTGTTTTAAGTAAATGCTTTCAATGGGGTCGAAACCTCTGGCTGCCGCTTTCCACCTTTCGAAGCAAATGGGTTCGAAAGGGTTACTTTGTTTTTTAAAAAAACTTAGCCACTTCTCCAATTCTTTCGAAGGGTTGGTTTGAAAACCATCACTTCTTTACTTGGGAAATAGCTTTCAGAAGAGTGCTTTCGACTTAGTTGTTCATGGCCCTTTTGTTCTATTGAAAGTTAAACCCAAAAGGTTTTGAAAGGAATAGTTTCTAAAGATTTCGAAAGGGTATTCCGCATGTTTTACTTGAACCCAAATGCTTTCGAAAGGTTTGATTTTATGAAAAGGATTTGGTGCTTTCGAAAGGTTTAAGATAAAGGTTTCAAAGGAGTGGTTCCATAATGGTTTCGAAAGGTTTAAATGAAAGGTTCCAATGTGTTTGAAAGGTTTATTAAGAGTGGTTTCGAAAAGTATGTTTTGGTCTTTCGACCTAAGGTTATAAAGAAAAGTAGTTAATGTGTTTCGAAATGGAGAAAGGGGTACTTTCAAAAGTTTAAATATTTTCATCAACAAAGTTTTGTGTAAAGTATATATAACATGGAAAGGTGATTTGAGTAAAGCATAAAGTATATTTTCCTTGTTTAAAGTATGATTTAAAGGTTTAAATCAATTTGAGAGAAAATGTTTTCAAGGAAAATTTTATGGGTAGATGACACTAAGTAAAATGACTCATATATTAGAATACCATACGTGACTGGTATGGGGTCGCACCCTATGCTTTAGCTAGTAGCCCCTAGCTAATATAACTCCAAAATTCCAGTGTGTAGGGCTTTGTCATATGTAAGACAAATGATGTCACACATAGGAGGGAATCTATAAAGGAGAGATAGGTTATTGGTGAGCCCACAAAACCATTAGGATCAGTTGACTTTGGGAGAATTAAGTTAAGGATAGACCGTTCAAAAGAGAAGTATCTAATAGAAGTTAGATTATTTGTTTATTTTATTTGGTAGGCCCAAGACAACCAATGGTTAGTAGTTAGCCAAACAAAACTATAATGTTCGAACATATAGTCCATTTGTACCTGATTAGCATGCATACATGATATTGCTTTATTGTTTTAACCAGTTTTGGATGTCGGATTAAGATTCGCAAAAGATATGTTTTAAAAGGATATTAGTAAGGGAAAGCTCGTTTCGCCAAGCAGCCTGGTCTTACTTAATATCAAATTACCGAGATGTATAGTATTATTCACACCAGGCTTAATGTCTGACTCAAAGTTTATATTTTTCCCCTTAAAATCTTAGGTGATTAAAATTGATTTGAGTAGGCTGAGGGTTGAGGATATTCAGGTTTTAGTAGGTGGACGAATAAAGCTTCTAGAGATGAGCAGGAAGCTGATGCTAGCTATATTTAGGAGTTGTTTTGTTTTATTTCCGTTGTGTTGTATTAAGTCAGTTATGACTATCTAGTACTCTGGTCATCCAGGAGGGTATCTTCATACATTGCTCCTGACGTATTTATGTAATAATTATATTTGATCTGAACCTGAGAAATGAATGGGATTATGTAACTTGGATGTGAAAGGTTGTTTTAAAATGTGACCAGAAAAGTGTTTTAATCTATGATAAATTTATTTCATATTCACGTGCTTCTGATATTATGGATACCATTAATATTACCATATTTGTCCACCGGAAGTTATACTATGGATGACTGCAACATCTGTAGCATTTAGCTTCGGGCCTTCAAATGGGGATGTTACAACTTGGTATCAGAGCATAGGTTTATGAAAAACTTTAAAGTGAAATGATTTTTTTACAACATAATCCTAAAGAATTAGAGATAAGATCGGGGTATGAGATAACGCTATAGTAACGTACTTGTATTGGCTATACATAAGTAAACGCTATATCTCTATTCTCATGAGGCCATTCTTCTGTATCTTACCAGGCTTGAAAAAAGATATGTACGCTAGAAGTGGAAGAGTTAACCTTGGTGGGGGATGCACCATAAAAAATGGAAATGCCACCTAAATCTGGAGAAATCTAGGTCAGGCACAAGCTGGAAATGTGGGTGCTGGATCTCACAAGCTGACATGGGAGCAATGTATCAATTCTTTGTCAACATGATGCAAGCGGGAATTGCTGCTGGAGTAGGTGGAGGACGAAACCAAGAAGCTCCAGTGGTCAATAACTAGGATATTCTGCGTAGGGATTATGCTCGGTTGGGAGGAAAACCATTTATTGGTACTGATGACGCAATCAATGTAGAGAATTGGCTACTTCATTGCAAGAGGATTTTTGCTGATCTAGGGTTCAATGATGAGTAAAAAAAAGCATGCTTCTAGAGAGCTTTAGGGAGCAACGTTGTATTGGTGGAATTGTGTTACGGTTGGAGTAAATGAAGAGACGATGACATGGTCTGAGTTCAAGTGGAGGTTTAGAGAGGTTTAGGTCAAAGATTGCTAAGTCTGCTTACTTAGAAAGTTTGCTGAGTTGGAGTAAGGGAGATGACAGTGCTGGAGTATGCTACAAGGTTTGAGGAGTTGGCCGGGTATGGTTATGCTACGGTTTATACTGTGATTAAGAGGAATGAGAAGTTCATCAAGGGGTTGAAGCCTAAGCTTGCTAGGGCAATGTTACCGCATATCAGGGATCCATGTGATGTTGTAGTGGAAATGGCTTTGAGGAATGAAGAGATGATTTCTTTTCTGGAAAGGAATACGGCTAAGGAGGTTCAAGTAATGTAGAGTCAGAAGAGAAAGTTTTTCCACGAGAAAGGAGCTCATAAGGGTGGAGCTGCTAAGAAGAGAAGAATAGAAGTTGTTTGTTATAAATGTGACAAGAAAGGGCATTTCGCAAATGAATGTCGCTCAGGTGATGGAAAGAAGGTGATCGAAAAGAAGAATATCAAATGCTTTAACCACGATCAAATTGGACACTATAAGAACCAGTGCAAGGAGTATGCTAAGGATGAGAAGGGCAAAGTATTTGCATTGGAGCCAGCTACATCGAGGCCAACAACAGAGGAAAAAAGGAAAAGCTATGTTGGGAGGTACGCTTCTGATTCATGGTATATCAAATAGCGTTCTATTTGATATCGATGCATCGCATATTATTGTATCTCATTGTTTTGTAGATAAGCTTAACCTAAAACCCTCACACTTAGTTACTTCTTTAAGGGTTGCAAATTCGATATGAGGGTATGCGACACATAGGATGAAGTGTGACCACCTAGAGTTTGATTTGTTAGGTAATACCTTTGTTTGTAGTTTGCATGTCTTTAATGTCGTAGAGTTCGAGATTATTTTAGGTATAGGTTGGTTAAGTAAGTATGATGCCATGATAATTCTCCATGATAGGAAAATATCACTTAGACACCCTGACTGTAGTGATCGGATAGTATACTCTATAGAAAACCCTAGTTTTGAGGTTAATGCTTTGTTGGGTGTTGTGGAGGTAGAAGACGAGTTAAATAGAGTTTTCTTGCTTAGAGAATTCATGGATGCTTTTGAACCCGTAGTAGGATTGCCACTGAAACGAGCCATTCAGTTTCGGATAGATTTGGTGCCGGGACCTGAACCAGTAAGTAGACCACCAAGCAGGATGAAACCTACCTAGATGAGGGAGTTGAAGGTGCGGTTGGTGGATTTGGAAGGCAATAATTTTATTAGGCCAAGTGGTTCACCTTGGTAAGCGGCTGCAATGTTTGCTAAGAAGCCCGATGGATCGTTAAGGTGATGTATCGATTATCATAAGTTGAATGATAAGACAATAAAGAATTGATATCCGTTGCCTAGAATTGATGATTTTTCGATCACTTGAGTGGGGCCAATGTATTTTCTCAGTTGGATTTAGCAACAAGTTTCCATCAGCTTAGAGTGGCAGATGATAGTATTCCTTTGACGGTGTTTAGAACTAGATATGGATCGTATGAATGGTTAGTGATGTTGTTCAGTCTAACTAATGTTCTAGCATTCTTTGTGGTTTTGATGAATTGAGTTTTCCGAGAGCACTTGGATAGATTCGTTTTGGTATTTATAGATGATATTTTGATATACTCTAAGGATGAAAGGGAGCATGAAGTTCATCTTAGAGTGGTGCTTGAGACGCTGAGGTAGCATCGGCTGAAGGTGAATTTTTCAAAGTGTCATTTCTGGAAAAAGGAAGTGAGGTTCTTAGTCATATAGTCTCAGAAAAAGGGTTATCTGTAGATCTGACTAAGATTGAAGTGGTGAGTTATTGGAAGAGACCTGAGACAATAACTGAGATAAATATTTTTCTTAGATTAGCTGGCTATTATCGGAGATTCATAAAGGATTCCTCGCAATAGCAGTAAAGATGACCAAGGTAACATGAAAAATGTGAAGTTTGTGTGGACCGATAAGTGTGAGGAAGCATTCCAAAGCTTGGAACACTTATTGACTAATGCACCTGTGTTATTTGTTCCGAAAGGGATTCAAGACTTACTAGTGTATATACATATGCTTGTGGAACTGGGTAGGAGCTGTGTTAATGCAAAGAGGTAAAGTGATTGCCTATACTTCTCGACAGCTTAGACCGCATGAGGTGAGATAACCGACGCATGATTTGGAATTGGCTGTGGTGATTTTTGCACTGAAGGTGTAGAGGCATTACCTTTTCGGAGAATGATTTGAATTATATATGAATCATAAGTCATTGAAGTATTTATTCTCTCAGAAGGAGCCGAATATAAGAGAGCGGATATGTTTGGAATTTATAGTTGCTTATGACTTTTGAATTGAGTACACACCATGAAAAGGGAACAAGTTTGCAGATGCACTTAGCAGAAAACATCAGAATGTAACATTGGCAATGACAGCTAAGTGGAGAGATTTGGAAGCGTTGACGACATGTAGATTACAGTAGAGATCTGAAGCAGGATCTAGTGGAGAAACAGTAGTGTTATCATGTTTACAAGTTCGACCGACGATGATCGAAAAGATTGCTTCTAAACAGATGGAGGATCCAGTATTAGTTGTACGGATTAGGAAGTTAATGGATGGAACCAAGAGCGATGACTTGAAATATTTCAGTCTTGACTAGAATAGGTGGTTGGGAAAGAAAGGAAGATTGTGCGTTATGATCGTGGGGACATTAGGAAGGAAGTTTTAGAAGAATGCCATCGCTTGAAGTTCACTTTCATCTGGGAGGAACTAAGATGTATTAGGACATGAAGAGGAGTTTCTTCTGCGAAGGAATGAAGAGGGATGTAGGCTTATAGGTAAACTAGTGTCTGAACTGCCAACAGGTAAAGGCGGAACATCATAAGCCAAACAGGTTACTTCAGCCATTAGATATTCTGGTATGGAAGTGGGGTTCTGTTTCTATGGATTTTAATGATGGGTTGCCAAGATCTGATAGTGGAAATGAAAGTATATGGGTCATAGTGGACAAGTCAACCAGAGTGCCCATTTCATTCCAGTTAAGTCAACTAGGACACCACCTGTTTTAACTAGGTTGTTTATGAAGAATGTAGTTAGACTTCATTGAATTCCTAGTAGTATAGTAAGTGATAGAGATTCCTTATTCACTAGCAAGTTCTGGAAGAGTCTACAGGAAATTTTAGGAACCAAGCTCAAGATGAGTGCCTCTTACAATCCCCAAACTGATGGGCAAACAGAAAGAGTTAACAAAGTCTTGGAAGATTTGTTAAGAGCTTGTGTGTTAGATTTTGGAGGATCATGGGAAAACCATCTACACTTAGTCGAGTTTTCATATAGAAACAATTATCAGGCTAGTATTGGGATGGCACTGTTTGAAGCATTGTATGGAAGGCCATGCAAGTCTCTAGTTTGTTGCTTAGAGACCGGGGATAGGTTAGTTCTTGGTCTGGATTTAGTTAGAGAAGCTGCAGAAAAGATTGATTTGATTCGAGCTAGGATGAAGGAAGCTTAGTCTAGGCTGAAGAGTTATGCAAATAGATGACGGAATGACTCAGAGCTCTCAGTAGGAGATCATGTTTTCGTCAAGGTATCACCGATGAAAGGTGTAATTCGATTTGGGAAACTAGGGAAATTAGCACTAAGATTTGTAAGACCATTTCCGATTGTAGGGAGGATTGGGAACTCGCATATAGGGTAGAGTTACCGAACAGTTTGGTAGGATTGCATGATGTTTTTCATATTTCTCATCTAATAAAGTATTTTAGAGACCCGAAGACTACTATAGCACCGACTGTATTAGTGGACTAAGTAGTAAAGCTTAATTTGACTATAGTTAAAACCGGTTCGTACAGTCATGAGAGATGAGAAGAGGCTAAGGAACAAGACGGTCAGATTGGTTAAAGTTCAGTGGAGCGACAATGGGAGAGACAATACTTGGGAGATTGAGAGCAGGATTAAAGATGCTTATCCTGATTTGTTTGATGGTATGTTTTACCCTTTTGATTGATTTTTTGAGTAACTTATCATAATTTTTAGGACAAAATTATTTAAGGAGGGGCGTCTGTAACGACTCTAATTTTGATTAACATTATCTATGATATTTAAATAGTTAAATTAAATAAAATAATGTGATGATTAGGGGATTGAGGTTTGCGTTAACAAAAAGGTAGTCGTGCCATATATCAAATGAACTAAAGGAGAACTTAAATAAATTAGGTAAGGCAAATAGATAAGGGGTAAAACATGAATAAATATATTATTATACCTTAAACCCTTAGGCCATTCATTCTACACGTTCATTTGCAAAAATTAAACATAAAAGGCCAGTCACCATTAAGGAAGAATAAGATAAATCAATCAAAGGAAGGAAGCCTAATCAATTCAAAACCATTCTCAAACCTCAACTCCTTAATCACAAAGCTAAGATGAACAATAACTACATTTCATGTTTTTGATTATTTTCAATTTTAGATAAAATCTAAACTATTTTTGCAAGTTTTTGCCATGTTTTTTATTGTTAAATTGGATATATATGCTTGTTGATGATTTATACAAATTTATATGAATTTTATGATATGTTATAATGTTAAAAACCTATTAAATGACATCCAAATGTCTTGAGATTTTAGAATAAGGTCAGAAATGATATTTAAGAGATGGGTTTAAATTTTCATAATTTTCTAAATTAATGTGGATTTAATATTAATTTTCTAGTGAAGAAAATGGTTATTTAGGTTTATAATTAATTAAGGCTAATATATGTATGCTTTAGATCATAAATTATTATATGTTAGAAAGTTATTAGAAATGATTTATAGGAATTTTTATAGATTTTTCCTCAGTGTTTTGATAAATACATAAAATTATTTAAGGTATGAGACTTAAATATTTAATATATTCATAAAAGGAGAAGGGGAATTTTATAAATAATTTAATTTATTTATGTCAGAAATTTCGGCAGTACATTTAGAAAAGAAATTAGCAACCAATCATGTTTTGACAAATAAGGCAGGATACTTGAAAAAAATTGCTTTAAAAGGTTAAAAATCAGTTTATACATGCCTTTTACATGTTTTGCCACTTTCAGTACCTAGACTTCGACTCCTTATTTTCACCTCCATCTCCATCGAAACGAGAACACAGGGTACCATAGACTTGGTACATAGTGAATTGGACGTAGGCGAAAGGTATTAGGTCGAAACAAGGGTTTCCAAGGGTCGAAGCCTTACTTTGTTTTTAAATGAAAATGCGCCTGCTTTGCTTTCGAAAGAAATGCTTTTGACTTGGTTAGCATTCGACTGGGTCAAATTGTTTTAGAGGAATATTTCGAAAGAGGTTGTGCCTATTTGTTTTAAGTAAATGCTTTTGAATGGGTCGAAACCTCTTGCTGCCGCTTTCCACCTTTTGAAGAAAATGGTCTCGATACGGTTGCTTTTTTTCCAGAAAAAACTTAGTCACTTCTCCAGTGCTTTCGAACGGTTGGTATAGACACCCTCACTTCTTTACTTATGAAATAGCTTTCGGAAGAGTGATTTTGACTTAGTTATTTATGACCCTTTTGTTCTATTGAAAGTTAAACCCAAAAGGTTTTGAAAGGAATAATTTCTAATGGTTTCGACAAGGGTATTCCATATGTTTTACTTGAACCCAAATGCTTTCAAAAGGTTTGATTTTATAAAAAGGATTTGGTGCTTTCGAAAGGTTTAAGATAAAGGTTATGAAGGTGTGGTTTCCTAATGGTTTCGAAAGGTTTCGAATGAAAGGTTCCAATGTTTTAGGAAGGTTTATTAAGAGTGGTTTTGAAAGGTATGTTTTGGCCTTGTAAGGTTATAAAGCAAATAGTTACTTTGTTTTGAAAGGGGTACTTCCAATAGATTCGAAAGGGGTACTTTCAAAGGTTTAAATATTTTCGTCAACAAAGTTTTGTGAATAGTACATATAACATGGCAAGGTGATTTCAGTAAAGCATAAAGTATATTTTCCCAATTTAAAGTATGATTTAAAGGTTTAAATCAATTTGGGAGAAAATATTTTCAAGGAAAATATTATGGGTAGATGACCCTAAATAAATAACTCAGATATTAGAATACCAGATGAGAGTGCTATGAGGTTGTGCCCTATACTTTAGCTAGTATCCCTTAGCTATTATATGTCCAAAATTCCAGTGTGTAGGGCTTTGTCATAGGTAAGACTAAAATGATGTTACACACAGAAGGGAATCGATGGAGGAGGGATAGGTTATTGGTGAGCCTGCAAAACCATTAGGATCATTTGACCTTGGAGAATTAAGTTAGGGACAGACCGTCCATAAGAGGAGTATTTAACAAAAGTTAGATTATTTGTTTATTTTGTTTGGTAGGCCTGAGTCAGCCATAGATTAGTAGTTAGCCAAACAAAACTATAATGTTAGGACATATAGTCCATTTGCTACCTGATTAGTATGTATACATGATATAGCTTTATTATTTTAACCAGTTTTGGTTGCAGGATTAAGATTTGCAAAAGATATGTTTTAATGGATACTACTGAGGGGAAACCCATTCCGCTAAGCGGGTTGGTCTCACTTAATATCAAATAACCGAGATGTATAGTACTATTTACACTAGGCTTTATGTCTGACTGAAAGTTTATGTTTTTCCTCTTTAACTCTTAGGTGCTCAAAACCGATTTAAGTAGGCCGAGGGTTCGGATTTTCAGGTTTTAGAAGGTGGACAAATAAATCTTCCAGAGATGAGCAGGAGGCTGATGCTAGCTATATTTAGGAGTTGTTTTGTTTTATTTTCGCTATTTTATATTAAGTCAGTAATGACTATTTAGTACTCCGGCCATCCAATGGGGTATCTTCATATGTCTCTCTTGGTGTATTTATGTAATAATTATATTTGACCTAAACTTGGGAAACGAATAGGATTATGTAACTTTGGATGTGAAAGGTTGTTTTGAAATATAATCAGAAAAGTGTTTTAATCTGTGATGATTTTATTTCATATTCAAGTACTTATGATATTATGGATACCATTAACGTTACCGTATTTGGTCACCAGAAGTTAATACTATGGATGAGCATCTGTACCGTTTAGCTTTGGGCCTCCAGGTAGGGGATGTTACATCCAAGTTCTTTGACCTTGAGTGTACAAGTTAGAGGTTTGTTATGTAAACCTTAGAGAGCAAGCGACAATCAACAATTGCACCTTAGTCATGCTAAAATTCACTTTCATGGCGGTGGTCTATCTACAACACAAACTCTGTTTATTACTGTAACATCCCCGAATTTTATCATTTTAATTTTTAATACTTAATTAATTTTAAATATTTAATTAATTTTAGACATTTAAATAATTGGTTTTTAAAGTATAGTAACTTAAATTCAAATATATGGATTATTTAAATATTTAAATTATGAATTAATTTAAATGGATTTAATTGCCTTATTTAACTCTTTTTAGTTAATAAATAATAATGACGAATTCAATTTGTAAATTTATTTACAATAATAAATAGTTCAAATAAATAACAAAAAAACAATTATTAATAGAAACAACTTGATTTTTATTGGTGTGTTTTTAATTACATTTATTTGATTTTTCAATATTTTTTAATTTGTAAAATATTTATAAAATAAATATTCTATTGTTGATTTATGATTGTGTAAAATTTTGGTGCACGATCATTTTTTTGCCCATTCATGGTCCATACGCGGACGGAATATGGTGTCGCGAAATACTGCTAAACCTTCTTTAAAAAACCTTTTTAAATTAAATCAAATTCCAAATTTTGATTGATGATTTGATTAATATGTTGTATTGCTTAGGAATATTGGTTAACTTGAAAATTTTGGTTAATTTGTTTGAGTAAAGAAAATTTATTTTTATATAAAAGTCAAAGTCAACAGTTATTTTTATTTCAATCTTTACCTTCTATCTTTCGTTCTTAATTTTTAGAGAATAAAAATGGGCACCAAGTTTAGAAACAAAAATTAATATATCAATTTAACAAAAAATTTATCATTTGATACATTGTGCTCATACGGAGATTAGCTTCTTACCCATACCAGTCTAGTCATAAACCATCGTTATTTGGGATGCTCGACTTTAGGGAAACAAACTAGGGTTTGGCGTGATTGTCATTGTAGGTTGGAGTTAGGAGTCGGGGAGGTTTAAAAATATTTTAAAACCAATTATTTAAATGATTTGTCGTTGTAGGTTGGAGTTAGGCGTCGGGGAGGTTTAAAATCGATGTTGGGATGCTCGGGTTTGGGATGCTCAACTTTAGGGAAACAAACTAGGGTTTGGGATGCTCGACTTGTTGCTCAACCAAGATGACTTGTTCCGATTCAAACCTTGGAATAAATCTTTTCTTCTTTTGTGTTCTGTCAATCCAAGAAGACTTGTTGCTCATTTTGAGCATTGATATCCTTTATCGGAAATGACTAAAACCAAAGAGCGAGTAGAAGTTAAGTTTTGTGGGGTTACTCCCATTAGGGTATCTTCACATCTACTCTAGATTGGATTCGGTGGTATGCGCTCGAAGATGTGAAATACTCAGATTCTCTGTAAGGTTGGCGGGGGGCCTAACTTGGACGTGTTTGAGAGCTATCGTAGTTCTGAAGTAAATTTCTAGAGGTATACTTTTGGTACGAGGAGTGCACCCTCCTAGTCATTGTTGAAAAAAATTTCTTTCCTTATTTGATTAAAATCTTTGAATAGTTTTCTTAATTGCATCGACAAATGTTTGGAGCTCTTCTTGATGTTTAGTTATTTGTGTCCATTCTTTAAGTTTGGATTTTGATATTGTTGGTGTTCATCCTTTCTTGTTTAGATTGTCGTTCTGATTTATTTTCCATTTCTTCATGTATGGAAGTTGTTCTTATGAGGTAAATACTCATTCGACATTTAGTGGTGTGGTCTCATAGAATTATTATATGTTTGCCATATTACTTGAGTTTTCTCATGCTGCTTTTCTAGACTGATCTGAATGTTATTTTATCATAATGTTTGATCAGACCGAGTATTTTTCCAAGTTGTCGTTGGTGGGACATGGAACTCATGAAGTAGTGTTGGATGTTCACCTGCCATGGTGTAAACCTACCAGCAATTGTAAGGCCGGAAATTTATAATTATCCAGCTGATGAGGTTTGTTTTTAACTCTGATGTACCTTGTATCTTAGAGCGAAAGTTTATATTGTATTTATTATATTATACGTTGTCGTTCCTGCAATTGTTAGAATGATAGCGTGATAGGGGGCTCTCGCATTATGAACTATGTGATGAAGCCGTATCTCTCACCCCTACACGTCCCTTTTTGGGTTGGTTGAGAAGTGGAGGGGCTGGCCATGAAATCAAGAACAAGGTTGCCATTTGCAGTGACCTCCAAGTAGGGAGAACGTTACAATTACTCTTTGCTGACCATCTTTCTTACAATTTGGAAACGAATTTTCATAGTAAAGATTAATGGTCCTTCCAATCAACCACATTCTTCTAGATCCTATCATATTTGAAGCACTGGACCGAACCACCTACAAACACTCATCCAAGAAACTAATCATCATGTTCGAGCCGTTTGAAGTTGATTATGTCCCATATGATGAAACATATTCTATAGAGGTCTCAGAAGCTGCTACTCCAGCCATAATCAAAACTGCATAACTATATGTCATACAAAAGGAGAATGATGATGAAGTCAAAAATAAATTTGAAAAGGACAACAAGTTGGTCAAGAGGCACGCGCTCATATACATGTTAACAAACTGTTTTATCTATTTGATAATCAGCAATTAGCAATGATCATTTAGAAAGCATTGGAAAAGAAGTATGGGGTAGATGATACCGAAAGAAAAAAGTACATGGTAGGTAAATGGCCGTGATTTCAGAAGTCAATTATGGAGCAGATTCATGAATATAAAACCTTGGTATCTGACATACTCAATAAAAGAATGAGGATGTACGAGATCCTGTAGGCCAATGTATTATTGAAAAAATTCCCACCATCTTAGAGCAATTGTAGAAATTATCTCAAGCACAAAAAAGAATTATCTTTCTCTTCGTGACCTAATCAATCACATGTAGGTCGAGGATGCAAATCATTTGAAGGATAAATTCAATGCTATGGCCATTGACTTCGATAATTCTAATCTTGTGGAAATTGGAAATCGGTTCGAAAATAAAAGGAAAACGACTCATAATTTTTCTAATCGTAAAATTTAGAACGTTGTAAACAAAAATAGTAAAATTCAAAATAAAAGGACTATCTATTATATATGATGTAAACTAGGTCATAAGGCACACCAATGCTTCTAATGGAAAGGAAGACGCAATTAGAAGCAAGCTACCAATGTCAAAGCATAAGCAAATCTTGCAAAGGATGAAGATATCATAGTTGCAGTTGCTCTCGAGGCTAACTAGATGGAAAGCAAGACCGATTTGGTGCTGGATACATGAGTTTCTAGGCATCTCTATGCAAATCGACAGCTTTTCCATCAATTCCAAGATGTAGGTGTGACAACCCTACTTTCTGCGTCGTAAAAGAAATAAATTTGATTAAAATAAAATTGTTCATAGTTGATTTTTTAA
Source organism: Allium cepa (assembly GCA_030765085.1). Taxonomy (NCBI): domain Eukaryota; kingdom Viridiplantae; phylum Streptophyta; class Magnoliopsida; order Asparagales; family Amaryllidaceae; genus Allium; species Allium cepa. The sequence continues at coordinate 81,705,489 of CM060946.1, forward strand.
AATTACTATTTTAAAATAAATTCTTGCTTGCTTTAAATCTATTTAATATTTTTTTAATAGATTGAATTAAATTAATAAATACCTTTTGGATAATTTATTGAAATTGATTGAATTGTTTTAATTGAATATAAAAATATTTTTAAAATGTAAATAATTTTTATTTAATTAAAATAGTGGAAAGTAAACAAATATTAAAGTGGATAAAATTGTTCAGCTATCGTAATATAGTGTAAAATGAAGTGCAAATCAATTTAAACTAGATCAATTTACTTTTACAAATAAAAAGAAAACGAGAGAGAATTAAATCAATTCCTTAATATAATTCTAGCCCAAGCCCATTTACAAGCTTGTTCCTCTTTTTATTTCTAAACCCATAACCATGTTTACAATTCAAAAACCGACTTCACCTTATTATCCATTTCATTTCTTTTTCCCTAAATCCTTAATTTAATTCGCATTTTATTAAAAAAATAGAGAGAGTGGGCATCGATGGTAGATGCATGCAAGCATTGGAGGGGGGCAAGACGATTAGGCTCATGTAAGAGGCCACTCGAGTAGAGGAGACTTGGCTGTAGTTCATAAGACCTGGAGGAATGGACGTCGTGGTCGATTGTAGGATGGCGGTGACGAAGTGGGATATAATGACGTCAAAAGTTGGTTGCGCCTAGGCGCACGATGCAAGGGAAGGCACCTGACTGGGGTAGCGACCTAGTTGGTTGAGTGTGGTGCATGCGACTTAAGGCACTAAAATGGTGGCGATGATGGTTCAAGTAGGAGGAGGCTGGAGCGTGCATTTGAAGGAGCCTTGCAAGGCAGAGCTCAATGTTGACTTGGACTCTATACGCGCATGGCCATGGCAGTGATAAGGTGGTGGCTGGCTTTCTAGTGGGGAGGTGATACAAGACTATTTTAGGGCGAGTTTTTGGTGCAATAAGGGATAATGTTAGTCAAACTGAGGAATAGGAGTGGAGCAGCTTATTTCAGGGAATTTTTCTCACAGTCACATCTATATCTATTTCATTATCCACTTATATAAGTATATATATTGGTTCTGTTAATTGATTGCATTACTTGGTTGAATTGATTGAGATTATTGATTGAATTGCTTGGATGAAATGTTTGTTCGAAATATTGGTTTGATGTTATGGTACTAGATATGGTTGTGGATTAGATTGAGAAATTTGGCATTTGTTAGATCATCCAAAATACAAAGGAGATGTTGTATGATTGTAATTTGATGTATAATTAATTTTACATACGTGTGTCATCCTATGGATGGCCGGAATTCGATGTAATTTGACTTGGACCAAAAGACAAAATTCATTTTGATGATTTTGAAAATTTCGCTTCACGATTTATATATTGGGTGTTCAATTGATTTTCTAGTTTTAAAAGATTTTTGGAAGCTTTAGAAAATTAACTATAGAGTTTTAAAATTGTATTGAAATATATTTCTAAATAAATAAAAGTGGTGGAAACAATAAATAATTTATTAATATTATTTTGGATATAAAATTTCTTTTAAAAATGAAAATATGGATTTTTCAATAATATTGGAATGTATGGCATTTTTACAAGTTTAAACGAAAGATTTTAACAATGTCTCCAAAAAATAATTTCTTTAATTCAGTATATATTTAATAAGTGCAGATTTAAAATTTATTCAGCAATGAGTTTATTTTTGTAGGAATCTAATAGACGTGATGTTTCATAAAATAATATTTGACAGTAATAATAAATTTGAATGTAATAATTTATTGTATGAATAATATTATAAATGAAAGCTGATTATTACATATATTGTAATTGTAACTTTTAGAAGTAATATATTTTGTAGGTGATTATTTTAAATAAAGAGAAATTTATTTAAATCTTTTGGAAATGATTACAAAGGTATTTGAGTTAAACTATTTTGAAAAGGTAATTTTAGAACTCATTTGTTCAAGTGAAAATTATGTATTTATCTATATCGATATTTTGGTGCAAATAATTAGGAATTTTTATTAAAAGTGAATTATAGTTTGATAAATTATTATTTCAAAGCATTTAAAAGGATAATTAAGAGAATAAGAATTCCTGAATTCTTTTAATGTACTTAAATTTTATAAATTGGTATTTTAGTACATAATATTCAAATGGTTTTACAAAAAGAAAAATCCGAGTTTAATAAATAAATTTCCAAAGGTGTTATAAACGGATTTGAAAATAAACAAGGGCTTATAAATGTTGATTTTGAAATTATATACTTGGATTTAGGAAATTTTTGGATTGGGACAATACTTATAATTGGATATTTTAAAGGTATACACTTTTCATTAAATGATTTGTTCACACATAATGAAATTTGGGACGGGAATGATAACCAAGGGGGTTTACCATGAGCGAGGACTTCGTGAGCAAAATTAAAATGCAATGGCTATTACGTTAGCGACCAGATAAGCTAGTTACCCTGCCTAAAAGGTTATTGTTTAGAATAATGTGATAAGGGGTTCTCGCATTGTGATCAGTGGCGTAGCTTTGACTCTTAACCCTACACGACCTGAAAATGAGGGTTGGTCGAGAATTCGAAAGTTTGGCCGTAAAACCAGTCTAGGAGGTACTAGTGATGGCCATAGTGAGATAGACATCAGTTGGTATCAGAGAAGAATTTTTTTAATCTATCCTAGCTGGTTTTTGAGTGCAACGTGATAGGGAGTTCTCACATTATGGTTAGCGGCGAAGCTTTATCTCTTACCCATGCATGACCTAGAAATGAGGGTTGGTTGACAAGTCTAGAGGCTAGCCGTAAAACCAGTCTACGAGGTACCGATGGTATCCACAATGGGTTTACCTACAAAAGACACTTTTTACAATTCTGTATCGGAGCCAGGTTAAAAACCATATAGAACATTTGTGACATAAGTCTTAGCCTTAGAGAGACTTTAGAGTCCTTGTTCCCTATGGGTGTGTGGTAGTAGCCCCATATAAAAGGGATAGTAGGAGTATATGATTATTATAGGGGTAATCATCTAGGGACATACTTGTTATTTTTCTATTACGCACATCCCTTATCTCTACCTCTTCTTTATGTTATTTCCATGTGTATGGAAGTTGTAGAGTGTGGTAGTAAAGTAAGGAGTAGTTTCCTGACCAGTAGTGTCGGCATTGATGTTGGAAAATAAACCAATGTGTAGCTTGAATAAGAATGATGAAGTTCGGTTAAGAAAGTTGTAAAAGGCCCTGATTTGGATCTCGGATTATGAATACTTCACTATTCTTAATTGTGAAAAGGTGAGCTTGAGTAGAAGGATGTAGTAGTGATCAGAGTGCACAACGGATGGAAGTTAGATTTCCGCTGAAGGCGTTTGTTTGATTATCTGATTGAAATTTATGTTGTTATTTTATTATTGCTTTTATTAGCTTTGGTCCAGAAAGTGGGATATGAGTAGGAGGTATCACTCAGAGAATTTGTAAACCCACTTGAATCTGGACAAATCCCATTTTGTAATAAAAGTCATTAGTTTCTCCAAATAGAATCATTGGAGACCAATAATATGATTATGTCATTGATAGTAATAATGTATAGAATAATAAATCATATATATAACTAATGCGGAATTGAAAAATATATAAATAATGAATAAAATAAGATATACTGTATCAACGAATGTGATGAGATGTATTGCTTGATTGCAAATAACTGAATAATGGATGTGCGTGTAAAACATATATATATATATATATATATATATATTTATAAACAACATAACCTAATATTCTTTTGTATGCAAGTAAGTGAGTTTGGTAAAGCATAAATATTAATTTTATAAAATGTTGAAAATGTTTTAATAGTTTATTTAGTGGTTGAGTGCTTAAAGAATTATGGTTGATACATCTGATCAATGTTATCCATAGGGATTCCTAAACACTGATATGAGGAAATGCAAAATATTATTTTGGAAGAGAAAATTAGGAAAAAGGACAAACTTCTAAAAAAATTAGGCAAAGGACGTGAAGTTTTATTTTTAGGCTAAAGGACATATGCTGGTTATATTTAGCATTAATTCAACTTTTACACTATACGAAATGCTAGTTGTAACTAGCATTATATTTAGTTTTACACTATACAAAATGCTAGTTAAAACTAGCATTGTCCTTCAGCCAAAAAAATAAACTTGCCGTCCTTTAGCCGAATTTTTTTTATAAGTTTGTCCTTGTGTCTATTTTCTTGTTTTTGGAAATGATCTAAGAAATCTTTTAAGTAAAATTATATATTGTGTTATAAAGTAAAATACTATCCTAGAAAATGGAAACATTTTTCCAGATATATTTTTGGAACAACGTTTGCAGCCAGTGGATAGTAGTGTGAAGTTGAGACCAATGTCGAGGCAATGATATATTATCTTAAATAGTCAACCTCGCAGCCAACTGGCGAAACCAATCGCTATATTTATGCACGATAACGTTGTACATCTTGATATGAACTAATTTATGAATTATTGTATGTAAATATATGATTGTTTAAATTGAATCAAAGAGGAATTTTCTGATTAAACAAATAAATAGAATATATAGTAGATTTGTTTTGGGTTTGTAGATAAATTTTCTATAGAGAAAATAAAATAAAAATATATATTATGAAAAGATGTTTAGAATAATTTCAAAAGAAATAAAATTCATTGGAAAATATATATTTATTTGTTAGTTTTTAGAATAAAGGATAAGTGTATGAAAAAAAATTATTTTCAACTTTATAAATTTAAATTGTTCAAGTGAATTCAAATTTTTACAACTCTTAGTTTTTTTTAAATATACGACCTGGTTTATTGATTATATTAGCTGTATAACATATTATACAGATATGTCACTTTATCGATTGATACCTTGATATATTCATGAATTATGATAGATTTAAAATAAATCAAGTAAAATACGTGGTATGAAGAAGAATAAAGAAAAAAATGAATTGAAAATGTTAAGTGATTTTGAAAATGTATATATGAAAGAAAGAAAAAAAAGAAGGATATATGCTATATAAGTATTCATGAAATAAATATAGGACTTAAGTTTCTCAAAATGTAATTTATAGTTTTATGAATGAAAGGAAAGTAATAATAAATGATATAAAATTAAAATTTCAAAATAAAAGGTTCTAAGGAAAATTGTATATAAAGTATTTAAGGATTTTTTCAAAATTTCTTCGAAAACAAAAATTTTATTAAGAGAAAAGTATTGTTTGATTTTTGAAAACTAGCATATAATGGAGTTGTGAAGGAAACAAAATATTAAAGGGAAAAGAAAAAAATATTGTTTCCTAATAAGAAATGTTTCGGGATAAATATTAAATGAATTTTGAGAATTTAAAAATCAAGTTTGAAAATTAATCTGGAAAAAAGTTGCTTTAATTGCATAATAGGTTTTTAACAAACATAGAAAATTTTATGTTAGAGTTATGATTTATTTCAACCATAAATTTCAAATCGTCGATCTATATTCAAGGATTTTAATTTTGTTAGAAAACCAAGTCTTCGAAGTATAAATTTTCTTTTTAGTGTAAAGAAAAATCATGTGGTTTGGAAATGTTAAAAATGAGTTAATAATGAAGTTCATTGTTGTTCTGAAATTAAAAATCTTTCATAACAAAGTTGAATTCATTTGATCATAACTTTCAAATGACTTACCTAATTTATATGATCTTGCTCATTCGGGAAAGCTAAGATCACAAGCACCAAATTTTTTTAAGTGTTTTGCAAAATTTTATGCAATTCTAAGATAATGATACGAGTTTTATAAGTAGGCCTGCATTTCTAACATGATTCCAAATCTTACCCTCGTTATGAAAAATCCCATAACTCATTGTGCACTTGACATTTTGATGATATGAGAATTGCCTTAGGAAGATAAACCGTAGGCAACAACTCTAATTTTGATACCTTTATCTGATTTTATGATTTTGGCCTTTAAAACATTTTCGTCTATAGATATGGCACAATGGAAAGGGGTGTCTAAGTCTTCTAATAGATCTAGGTTCGAGCCATGCCTTGCACACACACTTCTCACAAAAAATAGTACACGGTGTTGTAGGTGCCATGAGTTGGAGTGTATAAATAGAACTTAATTCTCCTTAGGAGTTTACCAGTCTACCAAGTTCTCCTGAGAAAAACATTGTAGAAAAATGCTATATGAAAAAATGTCATTTTTCATATATTATTGGAAGCATATTCGTTCTATCTCTAACCATATACGACTAATGTCAAAACTGCATTTAGAATAGGTACTTTTGGAGCTTATTTCGACTATTAGGCGGCAATAACTCGCTTTTTCTCGCTTTAATAAGGTAATTTTCTTGAAACATGAATAAAAAGGTATGTTTTTACAATATACCAATATATAATGTGATATTATATTGATTTCCCATGTTTCGAGATGCGCTTAGTTGGGATGTATATATATCGTGTTCTATTTTTTTATGTTTTGGAACACTCTCCTTACAAAGAAGACTCTATCGAAATTTTTTGAAATATCCTTTACTTAGAGAAAATTTCGAAAAAAATCATCGTACGTCAAAACAGAAAATTGTTGAATGAGCCCATTTAAATTGTAATGTACAACAAATTAAGTCAGAGAAAGAGCCATATAGAGGATTGAGTATTTTAAGTTTTATAGGAGTTTGTAGAATACGAAGAAAGTTCAAGGTTTGATTTTTTTATGATATCTCCTTATAAGAAATTACGAGGATACAATTTTCTAGGAGGGAGACTGTAACAAACCTTCTTTCTATGCCATAAAGTAAATAAATTTAATTAAAATAAAATTGCTCGCAGTCGATTTTTGATAAATATTGTTTTGAAAATAAATTCTTGCTTATTTGAGATCTACTTAATAAAAGATTTTTCTAAATAAATTAAATTAAATTGAAAAATTCCTTTTAGATAATTTAGTGAACTTGAACGAAATATTTTAATTGAATATAAAATATTTTTTAAATATAAATAATTTTTATTTAATTAAAATAGTGAAAAATAAACAAATATTGAAGTGGATAAATTGTTTATTTTTCGAAATATAGTGTAAAAAGAAGTGCAAATCAATTTAAACTAGATTGAAACTAGAGGAGATAAATGTGTGTGTTTACATATATGGGAAAGTCTATTTGGACACAGTTGATGACACAAATAGTGATACAAGAGATGTCAACCATTAGATCTCCCCCTGAATTAAACCCCTAATGAGATCCAACGACGAACAATTATTATGTCACCATTTTGTGTCCCAATAGCCATCCCCTATATATATATATATAATATCAAGTTATGAGATATTGTCTGTGTATATTTTCCTATGAATATTTCCTTATATTTATATTGATGATATGGTTATAGGATGTATAAATTAAGTTCGACTTGGAGTATAGTGTTACTTATGGTATATTTGTCTATTGCGATCCGTGACCCTATGTTTATTGTATATATTGTATATTGTTCTATTTTGGAAAACCCATGTATTTATTGCTTTGTTCGATATCGAGTACTTATATTTGGCGATTTCTTTGTGGTAAGAATGTGTACCGATGTTTGCCTGAGGGAATATTTACATATGGTCTTCCCTAACCAGCCTCATTCTCCGTAATATCGGACGGTATTTGTTAGTGATACTATTTGGTAGTACGAGTATAAGGGTGGGGTGTTACAGCAGAAGAAAGTGAGCATGTCTTATTTGAAACTCTACCACTGTTAGCGTACTTGGTAAAGGAAATGTTAAACTTAATTCTAGAAAAACTTTGGCTTTGAATGATGTATCATATGTCCTCTCCCTTCATAGGAATTTAGTATCTGATGGGTTGTTGAGCAAAGCTAGGATGAAGCTTGATTTGAAATCTGATAAAGTTGTAATAACTGGGAATGGGGTATTTATGAGAAAGGGATCTCTAGCTGATGGTCTATTTTTATTGCACTCTAATGTTTCTAGTAATGAAAGTGCTTTTGCTTTTGCTTATGTGACTAAATCCTTTGACTAGCAAAATTAATAGGGACATGTGAACACAAGCTCGATCAATAGACTTAGAAAACTAAACATGCTAATGCAAAATGATACTTTCTCTTCCAAATGTCTTACACGTATTGATGCAAAAAATCCAAAAAAACCTTTCAAGTCAGTTACTAAGTGAAATACCAAATTACTAGAATTAATAAACTTAGACTTGGCAGATTTTAAGAAAATAAACAATAGAGGAGGTAAACGCTATTATGTAACGTTTGTTGATGACTTTCTAGGTTCACCAAAATCTATCTTCTTAGATCTAAAGACGAGACTGTAGAAATGTTCTTAAAATTTAAGGCTGAAGTTGAAAACCAATTAAACCAAAAAATCAAAATGTTTTAGTCAGATAGAGGTGGAGAGTATTATACTAACTTTGTAAAAACATTCTGCGAGAAAAATGGAATTATCCATGAAAATAGTGCTCTTAAGGCCCCAAAAAAAATAGGGGAGCTGAAAGGAAACATAAGACTTATGAACATGACAAATGCTATGCTTTTATGTTTTGGTTTGACTAACAATGTGTAAGGGGAAACTGTATTACCCACATGTTATATACTTAATAGAGTGCCCATAAAAAGTTAGATTAAACCTTTTACGAATTATGTAGACGTTTACCTCCATGCTAGTCTTTTTTGAAAGTACGGGGTGCCTTGCTAAGGCTAGTTTAGCAGACTTTAGAAAAAATAATATAGGGCCTAAAACAATTGAATGTGTATTCATTGGTTATGCTTCTAACAGTGCTACATATAGACTCATGTCATTGAATAATCGAACTATTTGTAAGGCTAGAGATGCTACACTCTTTAAAAATGTATTTCTTTTGAAGAAATATAAACATGAGTGCTCTTTTGGGTCTTTTATTGCCACTAATGTGTCATTATCTTTGCCCAGTCTACCATGTGTTGCCAATGAATCTAATAATGAACTTAGAAGGAATAAAGGAAACATAAAGAGGCAAACTTTGGACCAGACTTTGTTACCTCCTTTTCGGTATAAACAATACAATTGTTTTTACAGTTTTAGTCGAGGAAGATCCTAAAACATATGAAGATGCAGCTAACTCTAGGGACAATAATTCTTGGAAAGATGCTATCAAAAGTGAACATGATTCTATAACATCTAACCATACATGGGACTTAGTTAAGCTACCTAAGGGATGCAAGCCAATTAGGACTAAGTGGATCTTAAAAAAGAAATTGGAAAACTGATGGTTCTGTAAAGTCAAGCTAATATTAGTAACCTGTTGTTTCACTCAAAAGAAAAACATTGATTATTTTATCACTTATTCCCCTATCACCACGGTGGGTACCATTAGAACTTTAACTACCTTGGCTGCTATTCATAATCTAGTAGTATAATAATGGATGTGAAAACTGCTTGTCTTAATGGTATCTTTTGTGATAGTAGTTACAAAATGTTGTAACCATGAGTAATTTATCACAATGAAACAAATATACCATTTTAAATGTTTATAGTCAAGATGCATCGAGACTGGGGATCGATGTATCCGTTGAGACTAGAGTACAAAACGCTCTCCAAATGTTAGACAATGTATTACTCATGACTATTGGAGGCATCAAGGAGTTACGTACTGATAGTTATTGGATAACCATGGAATGAATCACTAGGTAGTTTTTTGTTGGCTAATATAACTAAGATCAAGCAGAGAATATCGATGTGACTAATTTACACAGTTCTCTTGACTTAAGAATACCGTTGATCTGCAATGCGAAAGCTCCGCTTTGATTATAGTTAAATCGTGGCACGACGTCCATCGAATGACTATAGTTGGGCCGAGTGGAAGCATTGGAAGTGAAACACTATTCAAGAGGATTCTCCTCTTTAGTTATATGAGGTTAGTATAACAGTCAACTCAAAGTCAAAGTCTCTGTCCAGAGCATTCAATAAATAATAATTGTTGCTATTGAACCAAAGGCTTTGTGTTTGGACTATAAAGTTGAATGTGGATATACTGGAATTTTGACCATTACCAAATTCCATAAATCCAAAGTGATATAGTTTTGACAAAGGAAATTGGTGCGAATGGTTGTCACTATTAGATACTGCTTATAATAAGTGAAATTGGATTTTACCAAAAGATGTGTAAGCGAAAAATTCGGCCAAAATGTAACACTACCTGCTAAGTGACGTGTGAACGTTAATATTCGAATAGTTCGATATTAACCGCTAACGGAACTTACACCTTTGAATCGCAAAACCATAATGGCGACTTCTCTAAAACACCACATGATTTAATTAAATTATAAATGTTGTAAATTTATTAAATTAAATGATATTTGAGAAATATTAATTATTATTTATTTGATGTTTGAATGTTTTTGTAATTATTTTAATGCGTTTATAAAAGTTATATCTGCTTGCATTCACATATGATATCGATTTAAGTTAAAGATAATTGCATGAAATGATTTATGGAAATTTTATGTCATTGGAAATTTTACATCATTTGATGACAAGATCTATGGAAATTTTATGTCATTAGATGACATACATGCAAAAAATGGATTGGAGAGAGAAACAATCAACGGGATTAATTAGGGAAGTTTTAATTAAAGAATGGAAAAAGTTTCAATCTTTCAAATAAAACATATTCTCCGAATCATTTTGTACGTACAATACATTCTTTCTAATTCTGTCCGTTTCCTTTTCTCCTCTCAACTTTTCATGGCAAAAAACAAAAAAAAATTCCAAAAATATTTCAACTCGATATAAAACATCAAATAGAATAAAAAAAAATTGGTTCATCCATCCCTTACAAGGATTGGATGTAGACTTTGAAAATTTAAGGAGATATCATCATTCAAGGTGTGATTTTTGGGCAACATCCTAAGGTGATTCAATCCGATCTAGATGTATTCTTCATTCAAGGTTCAAATCAAAGGTAACATCAACAAGGTATGTTTTAAGGATTTGGTAGTAAGTTTTGTCATTTTCTATATATAGATAGGGATTTTTCAATGTTTGATGGAAAATTTTGACTTTCATAATTTGTATGATGTATTCTGTCTTGCTTAATTAAAAAAATTGTTTATGCACATGTTATTTGTTGAATGATATGATTGAGTTTTCATTTGATAGATCAAAATTAAATTTGTTTATGTTTTAAAACAACATTTAAATGTAGATCTGTGTTTTTAAACATTCTAATTAAGTTGTAATTCTTTAAATCTGAATGTTTACATGTTCGAATTGATCAGCTGCTTCTCTTTACTTTAATAAATTGAAACTAAATCTATATATTTTAAAATACAATGTTTATTTTAGTTCTATGTTTTAACATTTAATTTAAATTCCATTTCTTTAAATATTGAAATTTACCTTTTCATGTTGATTGAGTAAATTATATTTAATGTCAAAAATGAAATTTATAAGGAATAAATAGAATGTTTCAATTGTAGATCTATGTTTTAATATTTCATAACAAAGTGTAATTTTATATGACGCTCCACCCCGAGACCCACACAAATAAAGAGTATTACTAGGTAATACTATCTGCTAGTGCAAAGAATATGGCTGGTCAGGAGCAACCATCACAGTGTTGTATTAAATAAGCATTAAGTATGTCGATAATGTGCTCTATTTTTTCGTTTGATCTTCAGTGGTTGGACATATTTAATTCTTACCTAATATAATACCATGGTGGCTACAGGATCGGTTCGGAAGAAAACACAATATAAATAATGAATACAGATTAGAGAACAACAAACACAATCATATATATATATATATATATGTATGTATGTATGTATATGTACATCAAGTACAATACATAGTGTCATACATGAGTGGTGAAACACCACTATATAAATATACACCAAGTGCCTCACAAAAGAATATATACATAATCAAGTCAAGCTACTACAAGATAACTACTCGAAAACTAGGCATATATCCAAAAAGTCGATAGATGGATCCCCAGAGAACAGCTAAGCAAAAGCCAAATAGTCTATCCTGTAACTCGCTCTAACTGAGTAATGAATACACGGGTCGGTCTAACTTGAACAAGATGACTAGAAATGATAAATAGGATATAAGTCTCATAAGAGAAACATTCCTTTAATCAGAAAGGAATGGTATAAACTCGAATTTACATAAATTCAAAGAGATGGAAAACTCCAAAATATCTCAAGGGTTAACTCATGAATAACTCAATTCAATATGAATGTTTCCTTCTTAAAAGCCACTAAAAATATAAATTCCAACAAAGTCTTATAAAATCACAGAAGGAAACCACAAAAATCATCAAAAATCTCATAATTCGAGGAACTAAGTTAAGAGTCAAAACTCAGAAAATCTCATGACTCGTGGAACTCAATTAAGAGTTCAAAACCTCATAAATGAAGTCACCATATATGAATAAAATATCATATAGCTCTAGACTATAAATATATAAAACAGAATCTTGAAAATGGTGAAATCATAAAACATCAAAACTTAGAAAAATCCTGTATTGGATCCAAATCCCCGATTGCATGTTGAAGCAATGTTGCAGATGCCAAACTCGTGTCCAGTACTATGTATAGGTACCCATGTCGTAGTGACCGAAGTCGCATATCCTTATGGTGACCGAAGTCACATAAATCTTGTGGTGGCTGAAGTCAAATATCCTCGTGGTGACCGAGTCACATATCCTCGTGGTGACCGAGTCACATATCCTCATGGTGACCGAAGTCACATAAACCTCGTGGTGATCGAAGTCACATAATCCTCGTGATGACCCGAAGGTCTATAGGACTGGCATATACTCGTGAATGTGTCATAAACTCTCTGATGGGATCCAAAAAGTGCTAACAATGCGTCACATACCACACGTTCTCACTTAACAGTTTACAGATTCCTAGTCAATGCCACACCAGAAAACTACATCATCAAAATCATAAATCTCAGAAAGCTCATAACTTTCCACATATCATCGGTAAATACAAAAGACATCGTGATGGTTTTCGTAAACCATAACTCCTAAAATAGGAGATCTCAAACCCCAAAACTCGCCAAAGAATGGAAATCCCAAATAATTCCTAAAAATAGGAATTCAAAAATCTCAAACACGCCGTGGAAAGGCAATCACAAATATCAAACCAAATGTCTATAACTTCAAACGGACGAGTCCGAAATTAACCAAAAAAGTAAATGTATGTGTCCCATACCACATATTTTACTAAATCGTTAAATTCTCTTCCTCATACGTTCGTAAAGTGCAAAATAGTGTATTTTATATATAAAAAATTTACTTGAGAAAACTAATTTTTAAAATAATTTTGAAATCATTTGGAAAAAAATTCTTTGAAAATTCCCTTTATTATAGAGGATTAATGTATTTTTAATATCTTTTAAAATAATTTTAAATATTATAAAATATTTATTTCAAAAGCTATTTTACTTAAATAATCATTTAAAAAATCGTTCGAAAAAACCATGCTCGAAACAATAGAAATCGTTCACTGGAAATTCAGCATATGAAAACATCTCAAAAACTCGTCAATCCGGAGTATAGATCAACTAAAATTGTTGGCTTACCTATTGATAGGTTAGAGCCTTCAGAAACATTTCAAAATAACACAAGAACAAGCTGGAAAATCATTGGAGCAAGAAGCAAAGCAGTGCAGAACAATAAGAAAAGGCAACAAAAAAATAAGTGTATAGGTCGACACCCAGGCCGAGCACTACAAGGCTTAGGTCAACCCTAGGGTCGACCTAGGAAACGTTTGGGTCGGCCTATAAGTCAACCCTTGATATTGAATGGTCGACCAGTATTACATGATTATTCCACGTCGTTTTCTACTCTTCTCAACTTGATTTGAGTGATGTTTTCAGCTATCTACAAGATGAATTTGACAATGAATTTTTGCATACACAAACTACAGCATTCAAACATCAATCCGGAGAAGATCCAACATAATTTCGTGGAAAAAGAATAATGTTATGAACACCCAAAGTAGCAACTAGAAACAGATTTCACTGAAAATTTTCAACTATAGGAAATCGTTTACAGTAAAACTCAAATCAACTAATTTCTTCATAAAACTTTTTTAGAGTTAGAATTTTGAGATTTAACTCACCTTAGCAAGGATTCACAACGATTTATGAGGCAAGATGCTAGCTTTCGGTTCAGAAGAACCTTCAATGACCTATTAAAACTAGGGAACAAAACATGCTGACAGGAAGAAGAAGAAGTTACATACATATCTTCTTCAAACCGAGAATTGATAAAATGATTTTGTGAATTTGGTTTTGGATTACCTATATTTATCTCTAATTTTCTAATTTCTTTCTTGATTTCACTTTTAATTCACTAGATCTAGATGCAATTTTTGAAGAGATAAAAAGTAATCTTGGTTTCGTTTTCTTCTGCTTTTGTTTCGAGAAAGAGATGAAGTAAGGAAAAAGAAACAGTACGTACAAATTTCTCCTGAGCATTCCAGGATTTGGATTTTGGAATTCAAATCCCTTACTCATTAGCTCATTACCATACTTAGTGAAAATTTAGTAAATTTATTTCATATTTTTGCTCCTTTTCACCTTAGTTCTACATATATACGCTATTTTTACCCAAACAAAAGTTTACAACAAGTGTGTATGTTAAACAAAATTGTTTTCACAGCCTAATAAAAGTTTATTTTAGCCATTAAAAATTATTTCTATTATTAATTCTTCATTTTTAAAGAATTATATCAATTTACACCTTTTATTACACAAAACACCATTTTTAACTCCAAAATTCACACAAAAATTATTTTCTTGTCAAAACAAATACAACAAACCATGTAAACTTCATTTTTACATCAAAATATTATTTTTTAACCAAAATTACATCTTTTTATATATAAAATACATCATAATAAATTCAAACACTTTATATAAAATTGATAAAAATCACATTTGGCAATAATTTGCAAAATTATTGCATTTTACCAAATTAAAACTATAAAATTCTCATTTTATCCAAACTAACATAATAAAGCTTTTTAAAACTTTATTTTCATCATTTTACATTTATTTTAACAAATTATTTTTGAATTAATTCTTTTACCCCACCCAATTAATTCAATTATTACCCAAATCAAAATATTTCTAATATTCACTATTGATAACCAATATTGTCATCTTAACTCCATTTTATTCTTTCCAAATTTATTGTTTATTCAAAATAAACAACTTTAAATCGCTAGTTTATTTTTATTTTTTTAATATTACAGGTAATCACCAAAACCAGGGTTGTTACAGACCTCTTCCTTAAAAAATTGCGTCCTCTCAATTTCTAGAGAAGAGCTGTAAACTACATGATTTATTTCATCAAGCAAAGAGAAGTAGATAGCTCGAGTTTAAAATTTTCTCACCCTTACCTCAAGAAGATAGAAAACCAAGATAAGATTGCTCGAAAATTTTTATGGTTTCCCAAGTGTAGGCATTGGGATTATCAGACCATTGAACTTCAACGAGCAGAACATCATGATTTCGTAGGCGCCTAACCTTCAAAACAAGAATATAGACAGGATGCTACATAAAAGATTAATCAGGCGAGTTCGATTCCTCAAAAGCTTCTTGAATAGAGTCGTGGTTTAATTACCTCTTTTTCCCTGATCCAACTTTCCAGGATAGCAATCGACATGATCTTCCATATAAAGCTACGAAAGGAGTCATACCGATATAAGATTAACAATCACTATGCAAAGAAAACTCATCAAGAGGTAGGTGGTTCCTTCAAATACCACCAAACTCACACGAATGCTTAAATGCAAGTCGTAAAATAATTGCATAAAGGCAAGTTAAACTCAAGGAATATATTTTTATACTCTCATTTACTAATCAAATATTCTTAGAGTTTTCAAACCCATTATTCTCAAAATTCTCAATTTTCCATACTTGAAATTTTTTAAAGCTTCTTATTTAATTTTAACTTAACCTCATCACTCTTTATTTAAAGTGAATAAAGTTTAAGTTGTTTAACTCTTTAATTTTCCCACAAATATGTTATTGTTTGTAACATATTTTCCACTCTAATAACCCATTATGTTACACTTACTACATAGATCGTATTAAATTTTTACCATTAAAGGAAACCAATCGCTTTCAATTCAGACCGGTTGTAAAGAACTCAATTTTTTGACATAGTAAACAACAAAATCTGATAATACTTATAAAATGAAAATTGTTCTAAGCCTAAGATTTCCAGCAATATAAAAATCATCGAAATTGAATTTACATTCATAAAGTTACGTCAAATTTACTTTCAGATTGAATCTTAAATTTTTTATAATAAGACATAAATGTCCATCCACTTTCAAACCCATTTTAAATAGAAGTAAAAGAAATATCTTCCAAAGTGATACAAAGAAAATTTTATAGCTTGCTGAAAGCTCTTTTATCTACAAAATGAATGAACTCATTTGGAATTATAAATCTCAAGTTATTTGCCATTTTAATACAGCATTTTCCAAATAAATTTTCAGCTTTCAAACCAACTTAAATTAGAAATTCCCCAAACCATGCTAATTTCAAACTTTATTTTCAAAAAAAGCTTTTTACGAAATCATTTATTCCAAAATCCTCTTTTTATGGAAAACTAAAACATTCCAAAATTTTGATTTACTTTATGTAATGATCTTTTAAAATAAACCATCCACAATTAGAAATACATTCATTAATTTTCACAAACAAGTTCTCCAACAATTAATTTTTATTAACTCAATTTGAAAGAGATAACTAATCTCTTCCATTTATAAGAGACAAATATTCATCCAAAATAAATTTTTGTTATGCATTTTAAATTTTAAAATTTTCCCCCAATTCTAAAATGATTGAATCTCATAACTCATTCATTTATTATATCTTACATTTCATAATAAAGCATTTTATAATAAATGCACCCTTTAAATTTTTATTTTCTCTTGCCACAAGATTAAGTTCCATCCTATTATCAATAAGAAATTAACTTAGGTTGATAATTATCTCAATCTTGTTTTCAAAAGAACAAATTCATACCAACCAATTTTAGTACCATCAATGTTTAAAACAAAAACTTGTTCATGAATTCATGCTACAAATCTAAATTTAGAATTTCATTATTTTCTTTAAGATAGAATTTCAACTCATACTATCTATTATTATTCAACACCCAATTATCAAAACAAATTTTTTACAATCATCTTTATAACCCTGAACTTAAACATTCAATTGATATTTTAATTTTTTCTACTCAATACATTTTCTTATTTAGAAGACATCATTTTGTTAATCAAACCATCACATAATAATTTCTTCCAATAAAGATATTTCTTTGATTAGGCATTCTTGTAAGTTATACTTACATAATGAATTACAAGGTTAATCATATTCAATTTAACAAGTTTAAAATAATTTAGTGGCATTTCCTCACCACTAATTTATAGCGAATACCCTCATCGATTGGCTGTAGAGTTGACCAAATGATCAAAACTGTCGCGCCACTCATCCGACAATCTCTATGGTTTAATGGATACACTAGACATCTTAAATTAATACTCAAACCCATTTCAATTTATTTTCAAACCTTGATTTATTACAACTTAAATTCTTATCGTATCTGATTGTCTCATCATAGCATTTAGGAAATTCATATCGATAATGTTGATGGAGCGCATCGACCAGAATTCTTAAAGCACTCGATGGACAATCCAACAAAAAAATCATGTTCTAAATGGTAAATATGCCTCTTATATAATTTTATAAAACATTCTTTGCTTCTCTCAATAAAAGAATTAATTTATGCTCATAAGATTCCAATCAAACCATACATTCAATATTCCAATATAACTCATCATAGGATATCAAATAATCAAAACAGAGAATATTAAATAATTTAAATAAATGTGAGGGGTCCAGTTGGATCCCTCCAACCTGTTTTCCCTGCATCCACAAATGTTAGCACAATATAATATGCCAATTTTGAAATATCATTCTATACCACATCAATCAATTCAGCCATTCAAACAATTATTTAAATTTAGTCATTTAAATTTTAAAATTTAACTCAGTGAGATTAACTCACCTTTGCATTTGTTTGCAGCCCACATCAATTCTGTCTTGGTTTTCCCGGTTTGTAACCTTGTATAACATTTATACCATTTGTTAATATTTGAACTTATCAAGAATCACTTGCCATTTCATATTTAAATTTTAAATTAACAATTTGATTTTAACTGGACACATTCTAGTTTCAACCAATTTCCACTCATAGGCTATATATATATATATATATAATTTTCTTTAAACTAATTAAATAATTTATTTTAAACAAGTTAATCTCTATAATTTACAATATCCACAACTCCCATGCATACATATTTTTCTTCCCCTTTTTCTTTACAAAATTATATCTATATATGAATATTTTTGTTTCTACTACATATGTGTGTATATAAATATTTATAAAAATCAAAACTAATAGGGAATGGAATAAAATATGGATACTCTTCTGTTAATAGCAAAGAAAACAAATTTCTTTCTGCTTTACTGACCTAGAAGTGTAAATATATATATATATATATATATATATATATATATATTTTAAACACTTCCTTTTTCCCTAAAATAAAATGAAATCTACCTTACTGGAACTTATAGACATATCTCTATATATTAACTTAATTAAAAAAAATTAAATCATTCAATATCTCACGGTAAAACAATATTACCAGATTTTGGAGCACAAGTTGCCCTAGCCCATCGAAACCCTAACGTCGATCGAAAATCAACAGCCGCCACTGCCTTACCGCGAGGCCAAACATCCATATTTGACTTGAACGCGACTGCAGCCACACGTCATGATGTTCCAACCCTCTCCTTCCCCCTCTCGCGCGAGCACGCGTACACGTCGCTCCTGCGAATTGTGGCTCGAAACCCTAAATCAAGCTCGAGCTCGCGACCTCTATCAGTTTGCATTGTCGCCCTCGCCGCCACCCCAACAACACGCGCGTCCATGAAGGATCTCAACCTTCATTAGCTCGCATACCCCTTTTTTTTATGATATCGGTAGCGATTTAAGAATTTGGGGATTAGGGTTATCTGTGAGGTCAGGCTCCGCTTCATACCAGGCACGAGAATTAGATCAAGGGTTTTCTCTTTTTTTTTCTTTTTTTTAAGTTAGAAGGAGCTGCGATTTTTTTTAATATTATGTTTGATCGGCCAATTTACTTAAGTGGAGATGGATTAAGCTTGCGCAAGAAGCTAGAAGAATGTGGCTTCTATAAAAAGGTTTAACCATGAAAATTTAAGTTAATCAATTCTTCTACGCATTAACAGGGCGTACGATCGAACGGCAACTTCAAATGTTGCGAAAATTGAAATCTGATAATAATTCAATATTACGGACCCAATGGAACTGGTTTTGTCGAATTCCGAGACTGTGCCTCGGAAGGCTATGTTAAATGCAATTTAAACGATTTAAATTTCGAAATCGAACAAAACACTTCCAAAATCAATTTTAACTCTTTTACTATTTCCCATATTATCAATATAAAATTTTATCAGCCATTAAATTAGTTTTAACAGGCTTAACTCCATATTCAATAATTTATCCAACTTCAAATTATTTAATTCAAAAATTCAAGTATCAAATAAATTATGATATTCGTAAATTCAAGTTAAAATTATTCTATTGAATATTTAAAATCAATTAAATATTCCGATCTAAATTGCTTAAAAATTCCGGGTCGTCACAGTATGGAAATTGTTTAAACCATTGAAGGTTTTTGAAATGAATCTTTTTGTTTAAAAGGTTGGGAATGGTAATTTGTTTTAACCATTTCAAAGAAGGGTTTTGGATAATAAGTTGTGACTTAACTGAAATCCCATTATCCATATGTTTTTAAATATTGCACTCATTATTTGGTTTAGCCGGGAGATGACCTTGTGTCATATAACCCATTCCGAATAATGATACGACGATATGGATTGCATTTGAAGACCGGTGGTGAAGAGCGGATACTTTCGAAAGCGAAAGGATGACCTGTCGAATGTCTCTGCACCAACTAGCCCCAGTATAGAGATTTGAGCACCCATTGTGATGGGAGGTCCGGACGTGATTAGGAATTATCCGGATTGCAAGGGCTTCTTTGGAAGTGCATTCGGTTCTATTCGAACCTGGGACAGACTTGTATAGATGTGTGTCTGACGATACACTTTGAGATGTAAAGCTGGTTTCTATCAAATACATTTTTGTTTGGTGGCGGAGATGTATTCTCTTAGCTTAACACCCTTCTTTGAGATGTACGAGCTCAGAGGTTATGTAGTTGATGGTTACTAGTGATACATTCCCAATTTGGTGGTGTGGCATACGAAGTTTTGCTGATCATTTGTTGATCAAAGCATGGCTTTTGTGAAAAGCGTAGCTTTGTGGACGAGACTTCGTCGAGCCTCACACCTCGGAAATGGTCAAAACAAGAAGAATACAGCAAGATTTTATGGGTAGCGCCCCTAGGGTATGACCATCCCTTCTGGAAAAGGGTGGTGTCATGGTATGGAGCCCAGATACTTACACATGTGGACACTGTAGTATATTTATTACTGTGTGATGTTGTTGTTGGAGGGCCCTCGGATAAAGGTCCCAAAGGACCGGGGGTGGCATATCTTAGGTTTTATTCCCCGGGAAGGGGGTAGCCGGCCTTGTGTTAGCAGAGAGCCGGGTAGGTTCTCGGGGCGTCCCTCCAGAGGCATACCCATGTGGCAATGGGAAGTTCCTTGGCTTGACCATTTGTTGGAAAACCCAAAGAAACAATACGCGCCCTATACGGTTTTAGTTGTATAACCTGCCATGGAATGTGGCGATAACCTGCTATTGAACATGGTAGCTATAGCATGCATACGACGAAATGTTGTATGCTGGCTAAGATTAATATTATACTTTCGAAATGTTTTCCACTATGCATTAATAATAATAATATCAAAATGGTTTTTGCGTATCAAGCATTTTTGACTATCATAAGAAGAAATCTCCTCCAATTCTGCGTTTGCATGGTGTGTGTGGCGGGAGGCCTTATGGCAGTTTCATTTTTCAAAAAGCATTGCGGATCTCAATTTTAAAATCTTTTGTTGTTTGTTTTAAAGATAAAACTATTTCCATTTGCTCATACCAGTCCTATGACTGACCCGGAGTTTATTGCACCTTTCCTAAACTCTGGGTGCCCACAATTTTCCACACGGGCAGTCTAGAGTTGAGTTTTTCAGATAATAGATATAGATATCGATTGGGTAGCTTTTAGCTTGCTCTTTGTTATTCTTTGGAGATCTTGGATATTATAGTCTTTGGATTCACGGACGAGACTTGCTTAGCTTGGTGAACTTGATGGTGGTTCGAGCTTATGGTTTGGAGTTTAGCTTTGGAGCACTGGGTTGGAGTTATCTCTTTGCTAATTGTTTTCCGCTGCTGTTTGTGGTCTCTGATATTCTTGTATCATTTTGATATCATTGTTGTACATTTGGATATTTTATCATTGGAGTTGTATATGATATTCATTTCTTTTCTTTTGCCGTGTTGTTATACTTGATGTGTTATAAGCTCCGGCACGACTCGAATTTCAACGTTTGGATCTGCGGCATTCGAGTACAAGTGGAGTACGGATGTCGATTTTCGAACGCTGGAATTTGGACCGTGACATTTTGGTATCAGAGTTGAAGGTTAAAAACTTTAGCTCAGGAGTATAACACATTAAGTAGCTCATTAGAGATAGGGTGAAGTATACCCTAGAATGAGTATATCCCTAAGATAACCGTTCGAATGCCTCAGTAAATTCTCTTACTATCCACTAATAGTGAGTATGAGTGCAAAAAGAGGACGAGATAGGGGACAGGGGAGTACGACTACAAATGGTCGATACCCTGCAATAGCGGAAACAACTTTCTCAATCAATCTCCTTTGATTCGTCTTTTCAATTCTTTGATTGTTTCCTAGCAGCTCCAGGAAGAAGCTTTGATATATTTACGTAGGACACAAACTCCAGATGGGTCAGAATTGTTTGTTTGGATGAATTGTTTGCTTTGGTTGCTATGGTTGATAGGTATATTTTGGTTGTTTAAACTAAAAAAATTTGGGATTGTATCCATATACCTGTCTATTCTTTGGGGTTCTAATTTATTCTACAAGTGGTTAGTTATCCCTTCGAACTAACCAGTGCCACTGCATATTCATAGATCTGGTGACTCGAATATCTTGTGTAATATTGAATGAGTTTGTTCTCGTATCAACTAGTGATATTCTGATTTGGTAAGCCAAATGCAGAATAGATAATCGGCTTGATTTATGAGTCGATTCTCTATCTTTGTGTATCCATCTTTTGTTGTCTCCCTTACAAATTTCGAGGACGAAATTTTCTTAAGGGGGAATCTGTAACATCCTCAGATTTTAGCCTAGTCTAATTTGATGATTGGATTAATTTTTGAAATTAAATTGTGAATTTAATTGTGAATAAATCAGAAAATTCACAGAATAAATAAAAGATTTTAGATTATCAATAGAATTTTGATTTGAAGTTTAAGAATATGTATTTTATAAATAAATATTGGATTTAATAATAAATGTAATTAAAAATAAATAGAATTTAAAGCTTTAAGGTTAATAAAAGTTTGTTTTCTAAATTTTAATATATATTAATATTTGGAAGATATGATTTAAGAGTTAATGTAATAATTTTCAAGAGATTATTTTTAGTTAAATTCTCTTATATACATATATAAATATATGTGATTTTTTATTAGTATTTAGATTTCAAATCATTCTCTTTTAAAAATTATGCAAATGTAAAATATTATATATGTAAAATTGAATTGTAAATTTATAAAATGAGATTTAAAAAAAAAAGTGCATAACATTTGAAACATAATAAGTATAATTTGAAAATATACATATGTAAATTAAACAGAATAAAGCGTTAAATTATAATTTGTAATAAATCAAGGCAACGATTTAAACACAAATTTTTCATTTTGACATTTGTAAAATTTAAGCAAAATGAAATAACAAGTGTTAACATAAATGTACAAGTGCAAGTTTGTTTTTAACTAAATAAGACAAGTGGCAAATTGACTTAAATTAAAATTTAATATCATGTTTACGAAAATCTGTTCATTCCATTCTTTTACTCTCCATCTAAAAATCAGAAAACAAGAATTATCTCAAATTTAAAAGAAAGAAACCAGGCTCATTCATTTCCTCTTCAAAAATCAAAACCTGGTAATTGAAATTCAAAACAAAAGCATGCAGGAAAAACTTAAATTAAAACATTTAAACTAGAGATAAAAGCAAAGATCAAAAGCAGTGGCGTAACGACCCGCCTTCCATTCCATAAAAAGAAGCATCATTAAGAAGAAAGAAAGGGATAGAAAAGAGAGAAGATAGGAAAGAAAAAAACAAACAACATCAGAATCTCACAGTGGAACGAATAAATTATATTATATCACATAAAACATCACATAGTATCATATACATCAGAGTTATATAGCTAATACAACACAAACTAGACAGTTATAAACATCTGTCTAGCTATCACAATTCAAGTACATCAGAGAAAAACAAATACAACTCAAACACAGCGGAACCACTATATCTATCTACACGCTGAAGCCTCCTGCTCCATATCTCCTCCAGAACTCGTCAAAGCAATCCTGAATCACTTGACTACTCATACATAATATGAGTACCCAAGAATTTAACAAAACAGAAAATAAACACTCGAGTCAGACAAGGGTCTGGTGTGAGTAAACGGGTTTAAAATTGTTTAACTTTAGAAAATGCTTTGAAAAGAAAACGTATCACGTAAGACTACCCACACATAAACATGGAAAAGTTTTTACCTTACGCTAACCAAAACATTTGATAGGAAATCCAGTGATATTATAATAGTGTCTAGGGTTTTCAAGTAAATAAGAAATACCCGAAATTGTTACATGATTAAATTTCAGCTACTAGCCACAAAAGTGGGTAATACAATCAAAACCGTAGGGCCTCGTAGGAAGAATGGGTTTCCATCAATGGCAGGGTTACTGGGGTACCGCCCGTCACAGTACATGGCCTAGATCACTGTACCGAGGAGTATGCCCGCTCCCCTGCAATACAAGACCGAAAGCATTCCTTACTGAACAGTTCCGAACAAGACACCCCGCAGATTGGCCATCGCCAACTGCCACACAACCGAAATATAAAGGGACCTCTAGACAGGGGTAAATCTCGTCCTACTTGGGCATGACCCACTTAGCCTTGCTGCATCTCCCCTGTTTTAGCCATTCCCGGTTGTTGAGGCTTGAGGCTACGATTACCTTTATAGGACACATTAATCTCAGAATGCTCATCATCCACCTGACGATGTTCTGAAAGCATTCAATCCATACAAGTTCGTTCCGGGTTCGAACGAAACCGAAGGCACTATCTCGTTGCACTCATTTTGAAATCACCCTCAGAGTTAATGACGATAACCCTTGCACTCTGAATCTTCCATCTCGAACCTGAAAGTACTATTTCGTCAAACTCATCACGGAATCACCCTCAGAGTTATACTGACGAATAGTTCTTACACCTCGAGTCTTCACTCTTCACTTGAGATTCACGACCTAACGTTTAATTTGGATCGATGTGGTTTTTGGAATTCCAAATTTGGAAATCCGATCCCGGTCTCATCAAAATCCATACGCCATCTTAATATCCAAGTGAATTTAGTTTGAATAATTAATTCAATTCATCATTATCTATATACACACACAGATAGATAAATTACATATCACAATAGATAACCACATTCTCATCATAAACAGATAACCCGTATCATCATCACAAACAGATAATCATCACAACCAGATAATCCATATTATCATACTTTAACTGTAACGACCCGCCTTTTTGGACAGTTTAAACCGACAATCAAATACACATGCCGATTCCAAACCATTCAAAAGGGCAGATGGTTATTGGGGTAAATAAGAAAAGAAAAAGAAAGAGAAATAAAGGAAATGAAACAACACAGAATCTCGCAACGGAACGATAAAATATAATAGTCAAATAAACAGTTCATGAAGCTGTTTACTATACTTTGACAATTATTTATACAACATTTATCAGAGTTATACATATACAATAGAATAATTAAAATAATGCAGCAGATAGCATGATGCAAGGGTAATAATAGTAATAGTATACCAAATCTTCGTCTTCATCCTCCAGAATAGATCTTCAAAAATGTGAAAAACTCAGGACTGACCCGAGCGTAATGAAAAGACAAAACACTCGAGTTAAGACTAAAATATCCTTATGAAAGTTAAATCAATCGTAAATGAATATGAGTGTAACGGCGTCAGAGATGTTTACGGGGTTTGACATCTCATATCCAGTGTCAACGTGCGTGCAATAACTCAAGAGATGTTACGGGATTTTCCATCTCTTAAGGATCCGTTAAACTATCTACTATGTAGTAATGTACGCTAAGTAGATAATGCCTATCAGTAATATAAAGTATTAAAATTGCGTTAAGGCGTTACCATAATCCCCCTTAACACATTTTTATAATGCCATAGTCTATACAGCACCATAAGCCCCACCGTAAACTGGTGGTTATCAGAGGGTACCCCATAGGTATAACACAAAACAAAACGTAGTGGTCGCGAATAGGATAATCAGTATGACAAGGTACCTGAGGCGATACCAACTAGGATACTAGTAGTTGCGTGATCCGGACTGATGTTGAGCATAGCCAGCAGCTACCCCAACATCGCGAAACAACACTCCCAAATCAAGGGGTGCACCCAAATCGCATCACAAATGTAATAGATATGGTATCGAAGAAGTGTGTCCGCTAGAGGTGGCGAACCTCAATGGCCCGGCGGGGCTCCTGTTTTAGTCATGTCAGGGGTCATCCAATATCGTTCTCTTTCTTCAGTCAACGCGTTCACCAAACCATCCACTTCATTCTGGATCAACACTCCGCGTATAATAGTTATTAAAGTGGTGTTCGGTATCGACAGAGAGTATGTCCATATCCGATCCCGGTCTCTTTAATAACTACGTATTATTACACCGTTGGCTCTTTTACATTTCAAATCGATGCAAAATTGATATCAAAATATCATATTCGCTTCAAAAATCAAATCTATTTCAAATATCATCGTATCTTTTCAAATGTAAGATTTCGTTTCAAAAATAATTTTTCGCATCAATATCTCATTTCGATTTCAAAATCATTTCGATTTTCAATTTAGGTTGCAACTTCATTTAACCCAATTCGTATTTAAATTCAAGATTTAAATATAAACATTTCACCTTATTGACCAGTTTGGAATTTTAGAAAATAGTTTTAAGTAGTTTAAAAGTAGTTTACATAATTAGAATAGTTAAAAATACTTAAAATCTTAAAATGGATTTGAAATAGATAAATTAGTTTAAAATAATTTAAATTGGGTTAAGTAGATTTAAAATAGATTAAAATAGTTTAAGTATTCAAAATTAGTTTATATAGTTGAGTAATTTGGAAAACAAAATAAAACAGCTTCAAAACCAATCCATTTCAATTATAACTTCCCAATTCAAATCAATTTCAATTTCCATTCTACCGATTCAATTTCGATTTCGATTAAATCAACGTCAACTTTGACTTCAAATTTATTCAATTTTATATTCACTTTTAATTAATTCATTTTCAATTTATATCGATTTGGAGCTTGGTTTTTCTAAATATCCATTTAGAACACTTACAAAATTATCCATCAATATTCAAGTTTAAATTCAAATTTCAAATATGATTCAATTTCAAGCTCATTTCAAAATATCATTTTAATGTCACTTTTACTTAGAATTATTCAAAGCTCAAATTTAATGTTAAATCTTTAAAACAAATAAATTTCCGAAATTCAATCATATCCAAATTTTAAATTTCAAAGTCTCAACTTAATTATTTAACAAAATTCCTTTAACCAAAATTTATTTCAACAATCCAAACTCAATTTTTTCGATGAATTCAATTTCTATAAATCGATTTCTATTTATAACTTTTAAATCAAAACATTTAAATAATTTCAAATGGACGATTCCAAAACTATTAATTTAGCCAATTCGGTGTCCGTATATAATTTTCTATCCTATGACCAAGTAATTATTTATTTCAATTAAATGTCAGGGATAATTATATATCACCTAAATTAAATCACGGTATCATATGTATGCATAACAGGATATATGTAAGCAAATAAACATCCAAACATTTAAATATCAACCAATAACATCCATCGAAATACATCATCCAATAAACAATACAATTCATGGCAATTTCATAGTTATCAATGTCAGGTAATTCAATTTCAATTTCAATTTAACTGTCAATTTAATTTTTCAACGGTTAATTCAAATGACAATCTATATGGCAATCTATATTTTATCAAACAACGACAAATAAAAATCATAACACTTCATAATATCCAATTTAACTAGCATAAAGATATTTAGTACGTTGTGAGCGTTATAAAACACTCACCTTGATTTTTCGTTGTCACCGAGACGTTCCGGTTTGGAACTCAACCGGACGACTCCCGATTTTAGCCCAAATTTCAACCGTCGCCGAACTCGTCCAAACCAATTTCATTTCGAAGCTCTCGTCATCACGATCGCAACGCAAAAAGTCTCGTCTCAATCGGACCTCGTATGTGAGAGTTATACATTTTATAAGTTATCGACATTCGAATTTATAAAACAATTTATATTATATTAAAAATGAATTCATACCCAAGCAAAAGGCCCAGCCCACTCAAGCTTCTCCCCAACTCCATGTACGTGAAAAAAAACGCACACCCCACCATTTCCATGCATCCATCTCCAGTGATACGGAGCTAGACAACTCCGTTCAACGAACCGATAGCGCCATCGATCTTCTCACCAGAATCTCCACCTCCCCGCACCATCGACTTCGAGCTCGGCCCATCCTATCAAATCGCGACTCGCGCCCAGCTGTACGCACGACGTGAAAGTCGCATGCCCCCCACGTGATCGCGCACCACTATAACTTGCTCCGAGGTGCTATTTTCGATGACGAGATCGAATACGCACTCCAATTCGCGAATCGATCGCTAAATCCTTCGATTTTGCAAACCCTAGATCACTTTGCTCACGTCCATCTTCATAAACCAAGGCCGCACCCAGCAACGAGCATACCAGGTCAAAGCAAACGATGAAATAGGATTTTTAAAACTGGTTTCGTGATTTTTAATCGAGTATTGAAGGAGAGAATTTTTTTTTCTTTTGAAGCTTGGATTTTTTTTTTACTGAGACTTGCGTGTGCTGTTATTAAAAAGGAAGAAGAGGCTATTGCGTGTCTGAACGGGTCAAGGGTACAGTGACAAGATGGGATAGCAGCTGAAAAGGAGATTTGACTAATTAAAATATTTATTTAAATTTCAAAATATTTCGATCTACGCAATTCGAAATCTCGAACCCCGATCAGGGCATGCCGCCAGGCGTTCATAATGTTATACCCCTATTCCGGACGCAATGGAAAAGGTTTCAAGGCCTAATTCAATCGTATGTGCGAGTTACGGAAATAAACAATCAAATTTAAATTAAACCGATTAAACGAATTTCTATGCGTTTTGGCTCGCCCCGGACAAATGGCAACTCCGATTGATACGAAATTTAAAATCTTACAATAATATCACATTACGGATCCGATGAAACTGGTTTCGTTGAAATCCGAGACCGTTTGAAAAATGGCTATTTTCGAGTCGATAATTAAATATTAAAATATTCAATTTTCACAAATTTACTTTTAGTCCGATTTTAAAAGTTCTACAACATCATTCTAACTTTAATATGATAAAATAAAATTTTACAAATCATTTTTAATCATATTAGACCCGTTATTCAATTCATCCAATAAATTCCAATTTTAAAATCTTATTAACTCTATTATAATCCCAATATAACTTACATTCACTTTGGAAACCAATTTGAATCATATTAAAACAAATTTCAATTATTCACTCTATTTCCATATATTAAATTTCAATATCATATTAATCATATCAAATTCGGAATTTAATTATTCAAACATTTGTATTATTAAATTTAAACAAATTTTATTATTCTTGAATCACTATCTTTTGGGATATTCAAAACGAACTTAAAAATTTAACTTTTGAAACGAATTAAAATTATAGAACAACCATTTCCATTATACGGTTGTTCAATTCTCATTATTAAATTATTCAATAAATTCCAAATATTAAATTTAAACAATTTCGCTTATCCAATAATTCATTATCTTTTGAAATATTGAAATCGAACTTATAAGATTCAACTTTTAAAACTAATTCACAATTAAGAACACTATTTTCATTTTACAGTTATTCAATTATTCAATAAGTTTAAATATTTAATCTAAACAATTTATCTGTTCAATGTTCAATATTTGATTTTAAATAGATTTTACTTATCAATCAATTACTCTATTATACCCAATGAATTCAACATTTATTATCCTATTCCACTATTGATTGCAAAGTCATTCACTAAGTAGCTTTTATTTTTCATTACTTGGATAATTATTGTCGCAATTCATTCCAGTTATTATTATTCCAACGAATTACAAAAAAATTTCTAACATTAAATCGCAAAATGTTATTAAATTAGCTATTTTAATTATCGAAAATTTACGGGTCGTTACACTCTCCCCCACTCAAAACTTTTCGTCTCCGAAAAGGAAAAAGAAGGGAAAAGAAACTAAGTATAGAATTCAACATTAGATATATTTATTCAAAGTTACCAACTTATAAAACAATGAAATTCCATTTATAAAGTCATAACTACGCTTCCACTTAGCTACTCCGAACGGCTTTCTAACTTTGAAAGTTAATTATCAAAACAAGTTATAAAAATTTAAACTCGAAATTTTTTCTAACACTTGGATTTACGAAAAAATTCGGCAGAGTCTCCTTTGTGCGGCTCGATCGGTACAGCTACAAAATGCCTCTACGGGCCCCAAACCAACAAAAGAAAATCAAAAGCTAAGTGGCTCATAAAAAAAAATCACCAAATCCAATGACAAAATAAACATGTACCTTATATTTTATTAGCGAGCATATACGACTAATATAGCGCGAATGTAACAACCCGCATATTTATCGATTTTATATTTAAATATTTTATTTAAATATTTTATCGTTAGTCAGATTTTAGTCCGAAAAGCTACTTTTTGCAAACAGCCGAATTAGGACTCGAGACCACCTCCATTGAGTTCAAAATGCCGTTTGCGACCTTTTTGAGTATAAACTTCGATATATTTGGAGTTAGTCAAAAATTTGACCTTTTTCACTTTGGGTTTGAGTTTGGGTTCAGCCCACTAGCCAACTTATACTCAAAACTGAACCACTCTTCCCCATTCACCCTCACTTCTTCCTCTTTTCAGTTCTAAGGCAATAATGGTGGGAGAGATTGGAAATTAAAACTCCAAAACCCTAGTTCCTCTTGCAACCTCAAATTCCTAGCTCCAAATTCAAGAGAACCCATTGGTAAACATTCTCTTCTTCTTCTCCAACTTATTCTCTTACCAATTTCAGAAATTCCTAAACCTAATTTTGGGAATGTTCTTGTTTTGAGCATAGATTCAAGCTCATTTGGGTTGTGTTGAAGAGAGGTTTATTCTCCATTTGCTTTCAAGCTTCTTCTTGTTTGATTTTGTAAAAAGGTGAGATTTTTATCTCACATCTTAGTTTATAATTATCTTCGATTGTTAGGTATGAATTCCTAACACTTACTCTTGTGCAATTGATTTTGGTTTGGATTGATTTGGTGTATATTCCAATTTTGGTATTTTGAAATCAAAATCTATGAAAATTCTTTTATGGATATTTGGACATGGATATTTGAGGCGTATCGACGAGTCGTTTAAGGATGGGTTGTCACTTGGCGCAAATCCTTAGTCTCACTTGCTCGTTCGATCGTTTTCGATATTCGTTTGGCCATTTTTGGTCGAGGTTCAGAAAATGCTCTGAATTCCAGTTTCAGACGTCTGAATCTGGAATTTCCGACGTCTGAATTGGTTCTATTTCAAACAGAAAGAAAATAGGCTAAAATATGCCTATTTCAGACGTCTGAAACACTTGATTCAGACGTCTGAATTGTGTTCTGGAAATCTTTATATTTCCAGATTCAGACGTCTGAACCACTCGTTTCAGACGTCTGAAACTGCAGTGTTTTTGCCTGCTTGCCTATTTTGTTTACGAATTCCAATTTTATCGACTTGTGTTGGTTCCCTTCTATTGTTATCATTTAATTATCGACTTTGATGACATTTTCTTGGGAATTTTAGGAAATATCCACTTTGATGGATTTAATATCGATTTCTTTGGATTTGATTCACATCTTCGTATGTGAATTTTGATGATTGATTGTTCCTACAATCCTTTCGATGATTTGTCACTTTAAAAATATAAAGGTTTCTATACTAGTAGTAAATATCAAAACCCTTTTCATCAAAATGATTTCAACTATATTTTCAATTACAAAGCTCGTTTCCTAAACCGTTTTCCAATCTACTAGTATATACAAACCTTTACCTCACTCGTATGAGAAATCTAATTAAACGGCTTAGTAAAATAAGTGGTATGAAACGCTTGCGTTTACTTCGTTGGTTAATTCTTGGACTTGTTCGATTGAATCTCTTGTGACAATTTTCTAGTGGAGATCTACAATTTGTTCGCAAATATTTAAGTTAAGCTAGTGGTTATGGGACATGATGCTAAACTCATATATTTACTAGCTTATTGTAATTGACACTTCTTGATGATCAATGATGATCATTTTATGGTTTAGACTAGCAATTGTGCGATGTCTCTTTGTCTGCGAGGGAGACTAAGCCCCGCTTTGTGGAGTTTCGACTCAAATTGGTGGGGTAGCAACCCACGGTCTTCGGACCATTCGTGTGTCAGGTCTTCGGACCATTCGTGTGTCAAATTAATGGCTAGCTACCATGAGATAGCTTCTCGTTCGTGTGTTACAGCTGTTGGTGAGTTTTCATGCTCCCGTTCGTGTGATAGGCCTCCCCCTTTTTATTTTATGATTTCTGGATTTCGTGTGTTGAATTCTAGAATTTATGCTTCGCCCATTTTAGTGATTTTCATTGATATGATTTATCAATTTTTGTGCATTGGTGAATTCGTGTGTCATTAACTTGTTGTGAATACAAGTTTTGGGTATGACACCATTTTTGGGTCTTTGAGAATATTCTTTGATATTGATTAATCGTTTGTTGATTATCATTTACATACTTATAGTAGTATGCCATTATGGATATTATACATCTATTCCATATCTTTCGTTCTATATAATGTTATCTGATATTTATAGCTAGACTGATCCGTTTATTATTTTCTTATAAATAATACTCGGGTCAGACCGAGATGTTGTAGGTGCTTCGACTTGAGTTCTCTCCAGGGATCCATTACTCTGACCTTTTGCTTACTACTTAGATTAGTAGTTTTTGTTGTATACTCATGAGATATTGACTCACTGATGTATTCTTTTGTATAGCACAAGTTGCTATTATTTTGTGTTATTGTGGATCTTTCTGACCACTACTCCGATGTACACTTTTATGTGTAATATTCATATCTTATTCTGCCTTTGTGATATGAATTATCTGTGACTTATTTATGTTATGTTTATTTCTATATTTGTTTCTGAAGATATTACAACCACTGTGTAGTAGCTTTGAGTTTGTGTCGGTATGTCGGATTGTTATACTATTTGACATATCAATGCTCGCGCAAAGCAATTACACGGATGGTCTCTCCTCAACAGCCTTATTCTCCGTGCTAGTTGACAGCATCCACCGTAATGTTCTTGGCTAGCGTGAGTATAGAGGTGGGGCGTCACAGCTTGGTATCAAAGCCAAACTTCGGAACAATGTAGAATAACTTAACAAGGATCATCGTCCTAAGTCCATCGTAGGAGTTATACCTTAGGATTAATTCGAGTCTTCGTACCTTTCTATCCTATTTTCTTTTATGATTCCTTGTTTTATTTATCAAGATTTCTTGATAATTGTTTGGTGAATGACCTTTTTCTTCTTCTTCTTTCTTTCTTTCTTTCTAAAGGAAGAGAAATGTCTAGACCAGGCCGCCCCAGAGCCGTGCCATCTAGCACTCCACCCTAGGATGGAGTTTTTATGACTGCTCAACAGCTTCTTGATTTGGTAACTAATGCTCAAGCAGCTGGAGCTAACCCGGAACCTACTCACCCAAAGTCGGGATTTGCACGCTTGTGCAGCGATTACACTAATTTGGGTGGGAAGCCCTTTAAAGGTTCCGAAACTATTATTGAAGTCCAAGCTTGGCTTAGAACATGCGATCGCATCTTTTCGCGCATGAATCTTATCGATCTTCACCGAGTTCAGGTGGCCTCCAGTATGCTCCAAGAGAGAGCATTGGACTGGTACGAACTTCTTATTTCTGAGATTAATGAAGCGGATCTCACCTGGGAGCAATTCCGAGAACGCTTCGAATTAAAATTCGTTCCAGAAGCTGAGAAAGTGACATTGGCTCGACGATTTATAGACCTTGTTCAAGGTGAGTCCTCCGTGACTGATTACGTCGCCTCCTTCGAGTCGCTTTCCAAATATGGGGTAGAATACATCAACACCCCTTTAAAGAAGAACCAGAGGTTCGTCTATGGCCTAAACAAAAATCTCAAGAAGCCATTACTTCTAAAGTTAGAAGTTTATTTCGACCAACTCATTGATATCGCTCTTCGTCTTGAAGAGGCGGATAGGGAGAATGATGTTGAAGTGGTGGGTTCCAAACCAAACTTCAACAACAAGAAGAGGCCAAACAAATTCAAAGGCCCTTATCCCAATAAGAAAGGGAGGCAAGCAACTCCTGCTGAAAAGACCTTTTCCTCTACTCAAGGGAAATGCTATAATTGTGGTCCGAAAAACCATTTTGCGAACAAGTGTTCAAAGCCTCGTACTTGTCGCTATTGCAAAAGCCCGGACCATTTTATGCATGTATGTCCCAAACTTCAAAATAGGAGGGACGGAAAGCTTAATGTTTCTCAAACCCCTGGCAACACATCTCGTGGCCAAGGTATTTCTCATTCTATTTTGAATGGAATTATTTTATTTCGTGATCATCCTATTCGAGTTCCTTTTGATACTGGTACGTCCCATTCTTTTATCTCAAAAGAACTTGTTGATACTTTTTCCTTGGATGTTTTGTGTTTAATGACTTCTTTGAGAATTGCGAATCCGGTTGGTGGATCCGCGACAATCAGTTTATTGTGTAAAGATGTCGAGATTATTTTGTGTGATTTTTCTTTCCGAGCCGATTTGCATGTCATGCGTTATTTAGGCTTTGGAATGATTTTGGGAATGGGTTGGCTTAACCGTTATGAAGCTCATATCCTATGTCCTGAGCGGACTATTCATCTTCGACATCCTCAACCTGTTAAACAGATTTCTATTAATCTTAAAGATTCAGATTCCAGCTTGGTCGCATCTTTATATTCTTTAAATCCTCGTGATGACGATGATGATGATGAGGGTGATATTATTTCTCTTATTCACGTCGTTCGTGAATTTTCCGACATAATCGAGCCCGTTTTAGGATTACCACCTAAGCAAGCAATTGAGTTCAGAATTAACCTTATTCCTAGAGCTCAACCTATCACTCGTCCTCCGTATCGTATGTCCAATAAAGAAAACGAGGAGATGCGTAAACAATTATCCGAATTGGAGACGAAGCAATTTATTCGCTCTAGTTCTTCGCCTTAGGGAGCTTCAGCTATTTTTGTGAAGAAATCCGATGGAACACTTAGGCTTTGCGTTGACTACCGCAAGCTTAATGATCTTACTATCAAAAATAAATATCCTTTACCTCGGATTGATGATCTATTCGATCAACTTAGTGGTGCTAGAGTCTTTTCACAATTAGACTTAGCTATTGGATTTCATCAGCTTCGTATTGCAGAGGATAGTATTCCTTTGACATCGTTCCGTACTCGTTATGGATCTTATGAATGGCTTGTTATGCCATTTGGTCTAACGAATGCCCCAGCTTATTTCGTTGACCTTATGAATAGAGTTTTCAAGGACTTCCTCGACAGGTTTGTTCTCATCTTTATCGCTGATATTCTTGTGTATTCTAAAACCGAGGAGGAGCATGAAAAACATCTTCGGATTGTGTTGGAAACTCTTAGGAGTAATCAATTAAGGGAAAAAATTTCTAAATTCCACTTTTGGCAATCTCGTGTGAAGTTTCTCGGTCACATTATTTCCGAATCCGGAATTTCCGTAGATCCTTCAAAGATTGAAGCGATTCAAGATTGGAAGAGACCGGAGAGTGTGACAAAGATTCGTAGTTTTCTCGGATTGGCGGGCTATTACCGTCGTTTTATCAAAGACTTTTCTAAGATTGCCGTGCCTCTCACTAGCTTGACGAAGAAAGGTGTTAAATACATTTGGTCGGACAAATGTGAAGCTACTTTTCAGAAATTAAAAGAACTCCTTTCTGATGCTCCTATTCTTGTGATTCCCGAGGGAAACCAAGATTTTATTGTTTATACCGATGCTAGTCGCGTTGGTTTGGGTGCCGTTCTTATGCAAAAAGAACGTGTTATTGCTTATGCTTCTAGGCAATTGAAGCCAGCCGAGACTAGATATGCCACTCATGATTTAGAACTCGCGGCTATTGTTTTCGCTCTTCGGATTTGGCGTCATTATCTCCTAGGAGAGAAATTTGTTCTTTATACCGATCATAAGTCTTTGAAGTATTTTCTCTCTCAGAAGGAACTTAATTTGCGCCAACAGCGTTGGCTCGAGTTCCTTGCGCCGTATGATCTCGGCATCCTTTATACTCCCGGAAAGGGAAATCGTGTTGCCGATGCACTTAGTCGCAAGCAACAAGCGGTTGTTTCTATGATGATATCCGAATGGAATGATCTCGAGATATTATCCTCTTGTGAGATTCGAGACCGTGTCTCCGATTTATGTTCATCACTTGTGTTATGTAGCCTTGAGGCTCATCCTTCTCTTTTAGACCGCATTCTTGAAGCTCAAAGGCTAGATCCCGAAATGGCTCTTCTTGGCCAAAATATTAGGGATAAAATTGATATTGAAGGATTGAAAGAGTTTGATATCGATTCTCGTGGCGGCATTCGAAAATTTGGTAGACTTATCGTACCAAATATTATTGATCTTCGTAAGGATATTTTAGAAGATTCTCATCGTTTCTAAATTCACCATTCATCCCGGTTGTAGTAAAATGTACGCGGATATGAAGCGACTATATTATTGGGAGGGAATGAAATTTGATATTGCTAACTTTGTTAAGTGTTGCATGACTTGCCAGCTTGTTAAAGCCGAACATCAAAGGCCCGGTGGTTTATTGCAACCTTTAGAAATTCCAATTTGGAAGTGGGACCAAATTTCCATGGATTTTATAGATGGCCTTCCCCGTTCTCGTTCGGGTCATGATAGCTTATGGGTGATCGTTGATAGACTTACTAAATCCGCCCATTTTATTCCCATTCGGTCTAACCGAACCGTTCCTCTTTTGGCCAAGCTCTTTATTAAAGAGATTATTAAATTGCATGGAGTTCCTACTTCTATTGTTAGTGATCGTGATCCATTGTTTACTCGTGGGTTTTGGAAGAGTCTTCAAAAAGCTTTGGGAACGAAGCTCAATTTTAGCACCGCTTATCATCCTCAGTCCGATGGACAAACCGAGCGTGTGAATCAAACACTTGAAGATCTTCTTCATGCTTGTGTGCTTGATTTTGGGGGAAGTTGGGAAGATCATATTTCCCTTGTTGAATTCTCCTATAATAATAGCTTCCAATCTAGTATTGGTATGGCACCTTTTGAGGCACTCCACGGAAGGCCATGCCGATCTCCTTCTTGTTGGCTTGAGACCAGTGAGAAGCTGGTTTTAGGTCCAGATTTTATTCGTGATTCCACAGAAAAGATTGATCTTATTCGACATAGGGTGAAAGAAGCCCAGAGTAGACAAAAATCCTATGCCGATAACCGGAGAAGGAAATTAGAGTTTTTTGTGGGAGACCTTGTTTTTATTCGTGTTTCACCTATGAAAGGTGTTGTGCCTTTCAGTCGCTCGGGAAAGTTAGCGCCTCGATATATTGGGCCATTTCCTATCACTGAACGTATGGTTCCATGGCTTATCGCCTCTTGTTACCGGCTCAATTTTCTGCTATTCATGACGTGTTTCACGTTTCTCAATTACGGAAATGCCTTCGAGATTCCGATTCTATTCTTGAGCCCGGTGTTGTGGAAGAGATTGAAGTTTCGCCTAATTTAACTTATGAGCAACATCCTATTCGTATCATTGCTTCGGAGGTCAAACGACTTCGAAATAAAGATGTTCCGCTTGTTAAAGTTCAATGGTCTTCAAATCCTAAGGATTGTTCTTAGGAATCTAGAGAGTACATCGAGCGAACACATCCGGACTTACTTTCTCGTGCTTTTTGAGGTGAACTTCTTATTTTAAATTTCTTTTGTGTTGAATATGCTTTTATGGTTGTTACTACATATCTTCTTCTTAAATATTGCGAGGACGCAATTTCTTTAAGGAGGGGAGTTTGTAACAACCCGCATATTTATCGATTTTATATTTAAATATTTTATTTAAATATTTTATCGTTAGTCGGATTTTAGTCCGAAAAGCTACTTTTTGCAAACAGCCAAATTAGGACTCGAGACCACCTCCATTGAGTTCAAAATGCCGTTTGCGACCTTTTTGAGTATAAACTTTGATATATTTGGAGTTAGTAAAAAATTTGACCTTTTTCACTTTGGGTTTGAGTTTGGGTTCAGCCCACTAGCCAACTTATACTCAGAACTGAACCACTCTTCCCCATTCACCCTCACTTCTTCCTCTTTTCAGTTCTAAGGAAATGATGGTGGGAGAGATTGGAAATTAAAACTCCAAAACCCTAGTTCCTCTTGCAACCTCAAATTCCTAGCTCCAAATTCAAGAGAACCCATTGGTAAGCATTCTCTTCTTCTTCTCCAACTTATTCTCTTACCAATTTCAGAAATTCCTAAACCTAATTTTGGGAATGTTCTTGTTTTGAGCATAGATTCAAGCTCATTTGGGTTGTGTTGAAGAGAGGTTGATTCTCCATTTGCTTTCAAGCTTCTTCTTGTTTGATTTTGTAAAAAGGTGAGATTTTTATCTCACATCTTAGTTTATAATTATCTTCGATTGTTAGGTATGAATTCCTAACACTTACTCTTGTACAATTGATTTTGGTTTGGATTGATTTGGTGTATATTCCAATTTTGGTATTTTGAAATCAAAATCTATGAAAATCCTTTTATGGATATTTGGACATGGATATTTGAGGCGTATCGACGAGTCGTTTAAGGCTGGGTTGTCACTTGGCGCAAATCCTTAGTCGTCACTTGCTCGTTCGATCGTTTTCGATATTCGTTTGGCCATTTTTGGTCGAGGTTCAGAAAATGCTCTGAATTCCAGTTTCAGACGTCTGAATCTGGAATTTTAGACGTCTGAATTGGTTCTATTTCAAACAGAAAGAAAATAGGCTAAAATATGCCTATTTCAGACGTCCGAAACACTTGATTCAGACGTCTGAATTGTGTTCTGGAAATCTTTATATTTCCAGATTCAGACGTCTGAACCACTTGTTTCAGACGTCTGAAACTGCAGTGTTTTGCCTGCTTGCCTATTTTGTTTACGAATTCCAATTTTATCGACTTGTGTTGGTTCCCTTCTATTGTTATCATTTAATTATCGACTTTGATGACATTTTCTTGGGAATTTTAGGAAATATCCACTTTGATGGATTTAATATCGATTTCTTTGGATTTGATTCACGTCTTCGTATGTGAATTTTGATGATTGATTGTTCCTACAATCCTTTCGATGATTTGTCACTTTAAAAATATAAAGGTTTCTATACTAGTAGTAAATATCAAAACCCTTTTCATCAAAACGATTTCAACTCTATTTTCAATTACAAAGCTCGTTTCCTAAACCGTTTTCCAATCTACTAGTATATACAAACCTTTACCTCACTCGTATGAGAAATCTAATTAAACGGCTTAGTAAAACAAGTGGTATGAAACGCTTGCGTTTACTTCGTCGATTAATTCTTGGACTTGTTCGATTGAATCTCTTGTGACAATTTTCTAGTGGAGATCTACAATTTGTTCGCAAATATTTAAGTTAAGCTAGTGGTTATGGGACATTATGCTAAACTCATATATTTACTAGCTTATTGTAATTGACACTTCTTGATGATCAATGATGATCATTTTATGGTTTAGACTAACAATTGTGCGATCTCTCTTTGTCTATGAGGGAGACTAAGCCCCGCTTTGTGGAGTTTC
The DNA here is from genome assembly GCA_030765085.1 of Allium cepa. Classification (NCBI taxonomy): domain Eukaryota; kingdom Viridiplantae; phylum Streptophyta; class Magnoliopsida; order Asparagales; family Amaryllidaceae; genus Allium; species Allium cepa. The sequence goes on from CM060946.1 coordinate 81,744,893, forward strand.
GACTCAAATTGGTGGGGTAGCAACCCACGGTCTTCGGACCATTCGTGTGTCAGGTCTTCGGACCATTCGTGTGTCAGGTCTTCGGACCATTCGTGTGTCAGGTCTTCGGACCATTCGTGTGTCAAATTAATGGCTAGCTACCATGAGATAGCTTCTCGTTCGTGTGTTACAGCTGTTGGTGAGTTTTCATGCTCCCGTTCGTGTGATAGGCCTCCCCCTTTTTATTTTATGATTTCTGGATTTCGTGTGTTGAATTCTAGAATTTATGCTTCACCCATTTTAGTGATTTACATTGATATGATTTATCAATTTTTATGCATTGGTGAATTCGTGTGTCATTAACTTGTTGTGAATACAAGTTTTGGGTATGACACCCTTTTTGGATCTTTGAGAAGATTCTTTGATATTGATTAATCGTTTGTTGATTATCATTTACATACTTATAGTAGTATGCCATTATGGATATTATACGTCTATGCCATATCTTTCGTTCTATATCATATTATCTGATATTTATAGCTAGACTGATCCGTTTATTATTTTCTTATAAATAATACTCGGGTCAGACCGAGATGTTGCAGGTGCTTCGACTTGACTTCTCTCCAGGGATCCATTACTCTGACCTTTTGCTTACTACTTAGATTAGTAATTTTTGTTGTATACTCTTGAGATATTGACTCATTGATGTATTCTTTTGTATAGCACAAGTTGCTATTATTTTGTGTTATTGTGGATCTTTCTGACCACTACTCTGATGTACACTTTTATGTGTAATATTCATATCTTATTCCGCCTTTGTGTTATGAATTATCTGTGACTGATTTATGTTATGTTTATTTCTATATTATTTTCTGAAGATATTACAACCACTGTGTAGTAGCTTTGAGTTTGTGTCGGTATGTCGGATTGTTATACTATCTCACATATCAATGCTCGCGCAAAGCAATTACACGGATGGTCGCTCCTCAACAGCCTTATTCTCCGTGCTAGTTGACAGCATCCACCGTAATGTTCTTGGCTAGCGTGGGTATGGAGGTGGGGCGTCACAGCGAAAGCGAGCTCCAAATGCGAAGCAAGCGCAATCCGCACCTACTAAACACTCAACAAACCATGAGAAACATGCATATATGAAAATAATATCAATATACATCATATAGCAACATAACAACTACATATGCCAACATAGCAAATGCCACAAAAGCAACAAATGCAACCATCAATCAACTATCATCCACTATCATCCAGCAAATCCATAACCAATCAATATAAATTCACTTTTCATTAATATTTATTCACTTGGTTTTCAATTTTAATCACAGTTGATTCATTAACGTTGGATTTTACTAACATTCATTCTCAATTCAATTAGTTAACGTTCACTAATTTATATTTACATTAGTTCACTTCCAATTTGAATCAAATTAAATTCTTTTAAATTCATTTAACTTCTAATTTGATTCAATGATTTATAGCTTTCAATTTCATTAACACTTACTGAATTATATACAATCAACTAACAATCATATAACAACCAAATCATACCCAACATAACCAAATTATTAATTTTACATTCAATTTGGTTTATCTCTTTTATATATATATCATGTTATATAATTTTAAAAGAACCATTTTATATTTGGAATCTTAAATTTCCAGTATTAACTTTAATTAAGTCCGTAAGCCGTACATATATCATCCGTGAGCAATATCAATCTAATCGCTTATTCGACACACAATTTCACTTCCAAACTAGTATCGTTCGCCCGACTCTCTAGTGCGGACTCAGATTTGGTTCCTTGATTGGAAACTGTTACTCTCCTTGCATAGCCATATACTATCATAGAGAATTTTAGAATCGAATTAAAAATCCATATACAGGGTTCATCGTCGAAAATCGAGTGAAAAATCCTAACTTGGATCGATATAAATCACCTCGAAATTTTGTGCTCGAATTTTGATCAAATCGTTATTCGAATAAAATAAATACGTACAATCTCACGTATTACCTTCCAATGGATTTCTATCCAATTTATCTATACTAAATTAATTTATTGGCTTTTTTTTTCATTTACAATTAATTATTCACAATCCATTTTTCAGTTAGTATATTCATTTCTTTACATAGCATGTTCTTTAACATTAACTTTTCTTAACATCATATCAAAGAATTTGCTTACTCAAGTTCGTTTTAAACATTCTATATAATTTAATTAAACTCAATTTCTTTTCCCAATTGGTTCTTAGCTATAAGAAATTTCTTTGTTTACATTTATTGCATTTTCATAATTTCAGTTAATAACGAATTCATTTGTGGAACATTTTATTAACCGCCACTTTAGTTTATTAATCATCCTATAAAAGTCTAACCTCTCATAAATGACTTTTCTTAGTTTACAGTTATCTTAAAGGTTACAAATTCAATCAATTTTTTTTTTTACAATCCCTTTGCAATTTATATTTATTTTCTATAACCAATTTACAAAGATATAATACTATTCATTTATCTTCTTTCTTAAGTTCACTTACTTTTTTCATTTATCCATTCATCATTTCATGCTATATTTAAGTATATAACATTTTTATCACCACCAAAATTTTCATTTATATACATTTTAATTCCTTTTGAGTTTTTCTTACTTGTATACTTCAATTATTTTCAGGTTCTGTTTAGTTGTACAATATCTCATTACATATCCAAAACATCATTTTAACTTTTAACATTTGGTAAGTCTTGTTATATGCTATTAGAATGCAATTTTGGTATTATACAAATTTATAGAATTTCATTTTACTTAATTAGAATGTTCACAAATTTTTTTTTTAAATCCTCTTTATCTTTCAACTTTAAAGTTTTCCCAACAATAGCTTAGATATCTTAATCCTCTTATTTTATAAATTCTAGTTATTCACATTTCATTGAAATAATTTGAAAATTACTAATTAACATAACTTAGAAATTTAAATGCCCGGTTCTTTTCAAATCGTTTGAAATAAACATATACACTTATATCTTTAATATATATCAAATCATACCTTTGGAGTTTAAACCAAAACCCATTTACCTAAAATAATTTCGAAGAAAAGCAAAGCTTCTTAGAAGTCTCCCCCACTTTGAGACTCGAAAATGAACGTCGATGATGCTGCGCAGTCATCACCGAAATTATTTTCCAGCGACAGAAGAGAGGAGTACTTAGTTCATTCTTTCCTTTAAAATCCTTTAAAATCCTTTCAAAATATTTCCATAAATAATTTCCAACTAATATTACTATATATTTCTTCAAAACTTTGAGAACCATTTTCAAAATCTCCGGGTCTTAAATTCAATATTTTCCAATTTAAACCTATTTTAATCCATAAGTCACCTTAATAAAATATTCTTATAGGAAGTTTTCTTAAAACATTCCACAAGTTGTTTTATTACTGTTCATTTTGTAATTCATCTTATTTATTAAATTACAATATCCAATTTATGATAATAACTAATATTTTAATTCCTAACAACCAGGTAAGCTAGATAAGTCACAATAAATTTTTGAAAATTTTCTTTATATACAAAATATAATTACAGCAAAATTATTTCATTTACCCAATTTAAAACTATACTATGTCGAATTGTTCTGTTTAAGTGTTTAGAGATCCCTATCAATAACGTTAATTACTCGTATTGACCAAAATCCATAAGCCACTCAACAAATCAACCGACACAATATAAAACATTTTATATCACTAACAAATACGCTTTCTCATATATATACACTCAGCGACTCATCATAGGGTATTACTACCCTATTTCTAAAGAGTCATACCCCACAAAGCTAAGGTTATCGCTAAACCAAAGCTCTGATACCAACTGTAACGACCCGCCTTTTTGGACAGTTTAAACCGACAATCAAATACACATGCCGATTCCAAACCATTCAAAAGGGCAGATGGTTATTGAGGTAAATAAGAAAAGAAAACGAAAGAGAAATAAAGGAAATGAAACAACACAGAATCCCACAGCGGAACGATAAAATATAACAGTCAAATAAACAGTTCATGAAGCTGTTTACTATACTTTGACAATTATTTATACAACATTTATCAGAGTTATACATATACAACAGAACAATTAAAATAATGCAGCAGATAGCATGATGCAAGGGTAATAATAGTAATAGTATACCAAATCTTCGTCCTCATCCTCCAGAATAGATCTTCAAAAATCTGAAAAACTCAGGACTGACCCGAGCGTAATGAAAAGACAAAACACTCGAGTCAGGACTAAAATATCCTTATGAAAGTTAAATCAATCGTAAATAAATATGAGTGTAACGGCGTCAGAGATGTTTACGGGGTTTGACATCTCATATCCAGTGTCAAAGTGCATGCAATAACTCAAGAGATGTTACGGGATTTTCCATCTCTTAAGGATCCGTTAAACTATCTACTATGTAGTAATGTACGCTAAGTAGATAATGCCTATCAGTAATATAAAGTATTAAAATAGCGTTAAGGCGTTATCATAATCCCCCTTAACACATTTTTATAATGCCATAGTCTATACAGCACCGTAAGCCCCACCGTAAACTGATGGTTATCAGAGGGTACCCCATAGATATAACACAAAACAAAACGTAGTGGTCGCGAATAGGATAATCAGTATGACAAGGTACATTTGGCGATACCAACTAGGATACTAGTAGTTGCGTGATCCGGACTGATGTTGAGCATAGCCAGCAGCTACCCCAACATCGCGAAACAACACTCCCAAATCAAGGGGTGCACCCAAATCGCATCACAAATGTAATAGATATGGTATCGAAGAAGTGTGTCCGCTAGAGGTGGCGAACCTCAATGGCCCGCCGCGGCTCCTGTTTTAGTCATGTCAGGGGTCATCCAATATCGTTCTCTTTCTTCATTCAACGCGTTCACCAAACCATCCACTTCATTCTGGATCAACACTCCGCATATAATAGTTATTAAAGTGGTGTTCGGTATCGACAGAGAGTATGTCCATATCCGATCTCGGTCTCTTTAATAACTACGTATTATTACACCGTTGGCTCTTTTACATTTCAAATCGATTCAAAATTGATATCAAAATATCATATTCGCTTCAAAAATCAAATCTATTTCAAATATCATCGTATCATTTCAAATGTAAGATTTCGTTTCAAAAATCATTTTTCGCATCAATATCTTATTTCGATTTCCAAATCATTTCGAATTTCAATTTAGGTTGCAACTTCATTTAACCCAATTCGTATTTAAATTCAAGATTTAAATATAAACATTTCACCTTATTGACCAGTTTGGAATTTTAGAAAATAGTTTTAAGTAGTTTAAAAGTAGTTTACATAATTAGAATAGTTAGAAATACTTAAAATCTTAAAATGGATTTGAAATAGATAAATTAGTTTAAAATAATTTAAATTGGGTTAAGTAGATTTAAAATAGATTAAAATAGTTTAAGTATTCAAAATTAGTTTATATAGCTGAGTAATTTGGAAAACAAAATAAAACAGCTTCAAAACCAATCCATTTCAATTATAACTTCCCAATTCAAATCAATTTCAATTTCCATTCTACCGATTCGATTTCGATTTCGATTAAATCAACGTCAACTTTGACTTCAAATTTATTCAATTTTATATTCACTTTTAATTAATTCATTTTCAATTTATATCGATTTGGAGCTTGGTTTTTCTTAATATCCATTTAGAACACTTACAAAATTATCCATCAATATTCAAGTTTAAATCCAAATTTCAAATATGATTCAATTTCAAGCTCATTTCAAAATATCATTTTTATGTCACTTTTACTTAGACTTATTCAAAGCTCAAATTTAATGTTAAATCTTTAAAAAAAAAAATTTCCGAAATTCAATCATATCCAAATTTTAAATTTCAAAGTCTCAACTTAATTATTTATCAAAATTCCTTTAACCAAAATTTATTTCAACAATCCAAACTCAATTTTTTCGATGAATTCAATTTCTATAAATCGATTTCTATTTATAACTTTTAAATCAAAACATTTAAATAATTTCAAATCGACGATTCCAAAATTATTAATTTAGCCAATTCGGTGTCCGTATATAATTTTCTATCCTATGGCCAAGTAACTATTTATTTCAATTAAATGTCAGGGATGAATATATATCACTTAAATTAAATCACGACATCATATGTATGCATAACAGGATATATATATATAAGCAAATAAACATCCAAACATTTAAATATCAACCAATAACATCCATCGAAATACATCATCAAATAAACAATACAATTCATGGCAATTTCATAGTTATCAATGTCAGGTAATTCGATTTCAATTTCAATTTAACTGTCAATTTAATTTTTCAACGGTTAATTCAAATGACAATCTATATGGCAATCTATATTTTATCAAACAACGACAAATAAAAATCATAACACTTCATAATATCCAATTTAACTAGCATAAAGATATTTAGTACGTTGTGAGCGTTATAAAACACTCACCTTGATTTTCCGTTGTCACCGAGACGTTCCGGTTTGGAACTCAACCGGACGACTCCTGATTTTAGCCCAAATTTCAACCATAGCCGAACTCGTCCAAACCAATTTCATTTCGAAGCTCTCGTCATCACGATCGCAATGCAAAAAGTCTCGTCTCAATCGGACCTCGTATGTGAGAGTTATACATTTTATAAGTTATCGACATTCGAATTTATAAAACAATTTATATTATATTAAAAATGAATTCATACCCAAGCAAAAGGCCCAGCCCACTCAATCTTCTTCCCCAACTCCCTGTACGTGAAAAAAAAACGCACACCCCACCATTTCCGTGCATCCATCTCCAGTGATACGGAGCTAGACAACTCCGTTCAACGAACCGATAGCGCCATCGATCTTCTCACCAGAATCTCCACCTCCCCGCACCATCGACTTCGAGCTCGGCCCATCCCATCAAATCGCGACTCACGCCCAGCCGTACGCACGACGTGAAAGTCGCATGCCCCCCCACGTGATCGCGCACCACTATAACTTGCTCCGAGGTGCTATTTTCGATGACGAGATCGAATACGCACTCCAATCCGCAAATCGATCGCTAAATCCTTCGATTTCGCAAACCCTAGATCACTTTGCTCATGTCCATCTTCATAAACCAAGGCCGCACCCAGCAACGAGCATACCAGGTCAAAGCAAACGATGAAATAGGATTTTTAAAACTGGTTTCGTGATTTTTAATCGAGTATTGAAGGAGAGAATTTTTTTTTCTTTTGAAGCTTAGATTTTTTTTTTTTTTACTGAGACTTGCGTGTGCTGTTATTAAAAAGGAAGAAGAGGCTATTGCGTGTCTGAACGGGTCAAGGGTACAGTGACAAGATGGGATAGCAGCTGAAAAGGAGATTTGACTAATTAAAATATTTATTTAAATTTCAAAATACCTCGATCTACGCAATTCGAAATCTCGAACCCCGATCAGGGCATGCCGCCAGGCGTTCATAATGTTATACCCATATTCCGGACGCAATGGAAAAGGTTTCAAGGCCTAATTCAATCGTATGTGCGAGTTACGGAAATAAACGATCAAATTTAAATTAAACCGATTAAACAAATTTCTATGCGTTTTGGCTCGCCCCGGACAAATGGCAACTCCGATTGACACGAAATTTAAAATCTTACAATAATATCACATTACAGATCCATTGAAACTGGTTTCGTTGAAATCCGAGACCGTTTGAAAAATGGCTATTTTCCTGTCGGTAATTAAATATTAAAATATTCAATTTTCACAAATTTACTTTTAGTTCGATTTTAAAAGTTCTACAACATCATTCTAACTTTAATATGATAAAATAAAATTTTACAAATCATTTTTAATCATATTAGACCCGTTATTCAATTTATCCAATAAATTCCAATTTTAAAATCTTATTAACTCTATTATAATTCCAATATAACTTACATTCACTTTGGAAACCAATTTGAATCATATTAAAACAAATTTCAATTATTCACTCTATTTCCATATCTTAAATTTCAATATCATATTAATCATATCAAATTCGGAATTTAATTATTCAAACATTTGTATTATTAAATTTAAACAAATTTTATTATTCTTGAATCACTATCTTTTGGGATATTCAAAACGAACTTAAAAATTTAACTTTTGAAACGAATTAAAATTATAGAACAACCATTTCCATTATACGGTTATTCAATTCCCATTATTAAATTATTCAATAAATTCCAAATATTAAATTTAAACAATTTCGCTTATCCAATAATTCATTATCTTTTGAAATATTGAAATCGAACTTATAAGATTCAACTTTTAAAACCAATTCACAATTAAGAACACTATTTTCATTTTACAGTTATTCAATTATTCAATAAGTTTAAATATTTAATTTAAGCAATTTATCTGTTCAATGTTCAATATTTGATTTTAAATAGATTTTACTTATCAATCAATTACTCTATTATACCCAATGAATTCAACATTTATTATCCTACTCCACTATTGATTGCAAAGGCATTCACTAAGTAGCTTTTATTTTTCATTACTTGGATAATTATTGTTGCAATTCATTCCAGTTATTATTATTCCAACGAATTACAAAAAAAATTCTAACATTAAATCGCAAAATCTTATTAAATTAGCTATTTTAATTATCGAAAATTTACGGGTCGTTACATTAACCATGCATCCATATCATATAGATACTACTCATCTCATCATTGAGATTACAACCATCCAATGGAATATCAGTATCATCCATAAGCAATGATTTATTAACCATCATTTATAATTAATTTAAAATGAATTAAATTAATTACTTCTATCTCTAATTAATTTAAAATAAATTAAATTAATTATCACATCTAAAAATCCTGCTTATATATCCATTAATTAATTAACCCAGTTAATTAATCATTCACTAAGTATTCAACTTGATTAAACACCTTTGATTAATCATTCTCTAATTACAATAAGTAATTAGTCTTTAATTAATTTCACAAATTAATTAACCTTAATCATAAGTAATTAACATTTAATTACTTCATTTATTAATTAACTATAATTAATTACATTTATCCTTAATTAATTATATTAATTAATCACTTAATTATTAAGTGTTTCTTAATTAAACAATTCTTAATTACATCATTACTTATATTAATTAATGATCTCTAATTTATATTTAAATTAATTACTTTATTTAAAATTAATTACATTTAGTAATTAATCTAAAATTTAAAATACAATTATTAATCACCCTTGATTAATATTCAATCCAGTAATTAACTACCTTTAATTACTCATAACAAATTAATTATTCCATAATTAATTATCTTCATTAATTAATCCCTTGATTAATTACAAAAGTAATTACCCAAATTACTTCATTAAAAATCATCTCTCACTAATTACATTCCAGTAATTATCATTTATTACTTCCTTAAGTAATAATGCTCCATAAATTACATTAAGTAATTACTCTCATTAAATTATCAAATGATATTCTTAAATTAATTAAACTAAATTAATTAACTTAACAAATCAATTATCAAATTTAATTACAATAAGTAATTAACCCTTAATTACTTTATCAAGTAATTATACTGAACAAATTACAATTGATTATATTCAATTAATTAATCCAATTAATTATCAAAATTAATCATATTAATCAATTACTTAATTATCCTTAGATAATTATCTTTATTGATTAACAACATTTTCTTTATTTACTTCCTTAAGAGATTTATCTTAGATTAATTATCATTAATCATCCCTAATTATAAATTAATCTAAAACATTAATTTAAATCAAATAAATAAGTAAATTCTTTATTATCTTTAGTTATTTCTAAAATAATTCATTTACATTATTAATGACTTCATTAATATCCAAAATGTATTTAAACAATACATTTCTAAATTAAATTCAAATTCCACTTTAAAATTTAAGATTTAAAATGTTTAACTATATAAACATTTATCCAAATTTAAATAAAATTTAAAATCCTTAAAATAAAAGTGAAAACATTCATTACTTGTATAAGAAAAGTTTAAAACCAAATTACTTAATTTTATCAAAGAAATCAAGCTTTTAAAATAAATTGATTATTTAACTTTTAGAACTTTAATTCAAATATTAAAGAAAAGAATTTTTATCAAGTTTAAAACTAATTTGAAAACAAATTTATTTTTAAATTCTACTTTAAAACATTTTAAACCTATTCAACATTTAAACTTTACAAACTGATTTAAATTCAAATCTGAACCCATAGAAATCTTGAAACTCTATTTAAACTTGATTTTAAAAACTTGATTTAAATCTTACTTAAATTTAAAATTTTCATTTTAAAAACTTTGAATTCAAAAGTTCATTTGAATTCAGATTCAACTTTGCATTTTAAAAAACCCTGCTTAAAATCCTGTTTTAAAATTTTTAATTCATTCAAATTAAAAAAAACACAACTTTCAGGTTTTAATAACCTGGAACAAATACTACCCGAGACCTCCCCATAATAACTTCGAGTTCATAACCTAAATACTTCGAGTCAAATTCTCGAATTACCCTAGTAAAACCCGAGACATAAGCCTGCACAACCCCACAAGTTCACCAGAACCAAAATGTGCACGGTGCATATGCACCGGCGCTCAGGCCATCTTCAGCCACCCTAGGCAACCTCACTACGTCGCCGATCATCCTCTGACATGATCACGACCTTCAACTATCCCACTGCAGCTCGAAATCACAATCAAGATAACCAAGCCAAACCTGGAAACTCCACTGCATTCAAAAACCCATACCTGTCAACACTGCGCTACCTCTCCTCCGATCATCTGAGATACCGTGACTCCGGCCAATTCTCCATCTACATCCCCTCTGCAAATTCCCAAAACCCTACCTCACTCGAAGCATCACAGAAAACAAGAAGCTACCAAAACTTCGACCATCATCAACTAGGGCTAGAAACCTGTAATGGCCAACCACGACCGCCAACCACCTCTGACCATCTACCTCCTAATTTTTCCCCACTCTCCAATCAATCCTCCACCTCCAGGAAGAACCACATCATCCCAATACCATTTGAAAATCAGATAAACCCAAAATTGCCAATTCTGTTAAATACAGAAATGCTCACATAATAGTAAATTTAAAAATGTGATTTTCATTTTAAAATTCATGATTTCCTACATGCATTTAGGTTATGAACTTGATTTAATAATTTAAGAAGTTTGATACTGGGCTTAATTTCAATAATAAATGATATTATTGTTTTCAGAGGCAACAGTTTTTAATAAAACTGAATTTTGATTTATAACCAATCATACTAAACAAACGTCATTTTGTTTACACATCAATTTCTAACAGAGATCAAATCCAGAGGTAAAGGGTTTTCTATTTAAAATCTTAGTTTTTAAAACAAAACAGGTATGCAGATAGATTCCTGGCATCAGCAACACATATATACATATTTATATATGTATACACAAAATTTCATTACAATACAATCACACAAACATGCTCATTTCACATGCAACAGATAATTTAAAGCAACTTTTAAATTGTGAAGTTATTCACCAAAAATGAAGGCACTACAGTTCAGATCATAGCAGTTTTGATTTTTTTTTAACAGTTTGCATTAGAATCTTTAGTGCTGTAAATTTACTTTAGCTTTGATTTATAAAAGAAAACTGTTTTTAACAAAGAAATTTACTCACCTAATTATTGAAGAAGCAGAGAAGCAACTCAGAGATGCATTCACATTTTCCTGGAACCTGATTTGAAAGTTGAATCTGGGTTTGTATTTGCTGTTGATTGATCTGGTAAATGTTTGCATTGAAGTTGATTTTCTTATTGATGTAGATTATTAAAAACTACATGCTGACCCATATCTTCATTTGCTAGAGTTTGAAGTTGAACTTCAAATTGATTTTGAAAATTGCAGATTTTTAAACAAAATTGTATTTGCAGATTTCTAACAGATTTGTGTTTGGTTTGCATAATTTTGATTGTATTTGGTTTTGCATTTCTACTTATAATCTGATTTTCATATTTTTTTTTGAAGAAAAATGTTTTGAACAATAATGCATTCTTAAATTTTCTTATCTAAAATAATAAATTTCAAAAATAAACAAATATTGCCACTTGTTACTTAATGAGGTAGATTAATTTACAAGTGTCTTCTCTATGATATGAATGCTTAACACATGTACAATTTAATATTAAAAGAAATTTCTTAATTTATAAATGTTTTTAAATTCATTTCTAAAACAATTTCTAACTTAATTTAACATGATTTTATAAATGCTTATCTGTATTTAGCCTTAAATGATTACATATAAACCTTGTTTATAAAATTACCTTTCTCAATGTTTATTTGATTTTTTTAAAAATAATATTTTTAAAACTAAATTTTCAAAAGAGGAAATTTAAAAAGAAAAAGAATGTTGAATACAATTTTATTCCAAAGTTTTCAAACCATAATATTATACTTCAATATATATGAACTAAGTCTATTTCAAAACAATTTTTTAAAATAAAATAATTTTTTATTATAATTCACAATATAAACTATTATATTTTATAAACAAAATAAATATTTTACTTTAATTACTTTTGAAAATATAAGATAGATTTATAATTAACTATTGAAAAGTTTTCAATACTAATTTAAATCAAATTAACCAATTTACAAGTTATACACACAGATATATGTATATATATTATAAATTTGAAAATATTCTTGTTAAATTCAAATTTAAATTAAAATCAAATTCACTATTTATAATGTATACACATATATACATTATAAATAAAATATCTTTTAAATAAGCTTAGAAAGATAATTTTATCATTTAAATATTTTTAACTTTTGAAAAGAATAAAATTCCCAAATATAATTATATTCTCATATAAATTTTGAAAAGAATATCATTTGTCAAACAAAATAATTATTAATGTTCAAAAGATAATTTCTGTTTGAATTAGATTATTAAATCAATATTTCACATTTTAAAATAATTATTAATGAAATTATTAAATAAATATTGCCCAAATTTTCGGGACATCACATTCCTCCTCCCTTAAATGAATTTCGTCCCCGAAATTTAAAAGCAAAGGTAATTTAATAATCCCATACAGATTTTAATTTTAAAATAGCAAACATATGCTATCAACCAAATACTAGCAACCATAGCAACCAATTCAAACAAACAATTCTAACTATCCAGACAAAATTCTAGATAGGATTCTCTAGAGTTTCCCAGGTACAAATACCGGGACACTCGCCCTATAGAATCTAAACTAGCTACACCACTCAGATCTAGAGCTCCTATGTATCTAGATCTACAAATCTAAACAGGATACTGGACCACAGACAAGTCCTGACCAACTTCCAAATCTCTCAGAACTACTGATTCTAAAACCAGTGATAGACCATACACGTACTCCCTCAGAGATACGTGAAAACATAACAAATTGCGGCCATCCGAACTGGCAATTAAATCCTGTAGACCAAACACTTAACTCCTAAGAGAAAACGGAAAGATCCAATACTCTTATCCACAAATCTCTCCTGTCGATCCTGGGCTGCCTTCAACCTTCTAGATCAATCAAATCCTCGCAGATGCCTCATGGAACAAATCTAGACAAAGAAATAAACGATCTCTAGATCATACTCAACAAAATGGTTCTCTCAATATCCATCAAAATGCACCATACAAATATCAGAAGACTTCAAACATACTACTCCTCTAGAAATCCTCTGATCACCTAAAAAACACAAATTCCCAATGAATCCGGTGTTGCTTCTATTCTGGAATAGCTGCCCCTATGCTTCCGCTGCACAACTCTAATTTGAGAATGCTGTTGATGAACACAATTATAAACTTGATCAACTTATTCCGGAAACATTGTTCATCGAATTCCATAAAATCTCAATGACCTATCCGATTCGGTCACAAATACCACAGCAAAAATTCAACCAGAAATCTAGATCCAATTAATCCTTCCAGCTTAAACAGATCTCTCTCTCTCAAAGATCCCTCCTACTAGGCTGAACTACCGGTAAAGCTCCAAGAACCAAGTCGATACAGAACTCAATCCCTCGATACGGATGCAATTCTTAACTCCTTCAAAGATATCCGGGAAAAACCAAACCACCTCGATAACTCAAACATCCTCTAGAGATGCTTTAATCCAAACAAAGATTACTAAGAGAACTTCCGAACCATCGCAAGTCACTTTAGCGATTCTACTCAGTTCAGATTCCAAGAAACCGTTCTCACTTCAATAATCAGAACAACTAAAGCCTTCTAACCAAAGAAGAAGCCAGTGGTCCACCTCCAACCACAAACTTCATACCCAGCCGAGCTTCCAGATGAAATGGACAAGCTACACCATTTGCCCGGCCTACTGACCAAAGAATCACAGAGACTTCTGAACCAACGAAGAAACAGGCCACACTGCTGCTACTGCTGCCAAAGACTTTCTTATCCAAAAGCTCATCGAATCACAAAGCTACATCAGCCACTTCCACAATAGAGCCTTCAAGAGACAGATATCCCTCAGGAAACTTGACTCAAACCAAACACAAAACACACAGCCAAACTGAGTCTCAAACTCAAATGCAGACAGAACTCCTTCCTAAGGTCACAAAGATACCATCTCTGCTTTAACACTTCCTACTGATCCAAACTCAAGAAAATCCACTTGCACGAGTGCAACCAAGCTTACATTCCAAAGATAAACTCCGAACCTTGAAAATATTTCCTTCAGAGATCGGTGAAATCCTTCACACCAAACTGCAAAACTACTCAAGATGCCCAATACTACCCTAGCAGATCCACTTCCAACCTCAAACACTCGGACTCCAACCATTTGGAGTTGTTTTACACACACCACTACCCTATCTACCTTTAGAACTTATATTGGAAAACCCGAACAGGTAACCCAATCAAATAGGTAGAAATATATATATATATATATATATATATATATATATATATATATTCAAAATTACAAATACGCTCTCTCAAGATAGACACTACTCCAGAGTCTAGGTATTCACTCAACCTAGCGCTCTGATACCACAATGTAACGACCCGCCTTCCATTCCATAGAAAGACGCATCATTAAGAAGAAAGAAAGGGATAGAATAGACAAAAGATAGGAAAGAAAGAAACAAAGAACATCAGAATATCACAGCGGAACGAATAAATTATATTATATCACATAAAACATTACATAATATCATATACATCAGAGTTATATAGCTAATACAACACAAACTAGACAGTTATAAACATCTATCTAGCAATTACAATTCAAGTACATCAGAGAAAAACAGATACAACTCAAATACAGCGGAACCACTATATATATCTACACGCTGAAGCCTCCTGCTCCATACCTCCTCCAGAACTCGTCAAAGCAATCCTGAATCACTTGACTGCTCATATATAATATGAGTACCCAAGTGTTTAATCAAAAAGAAAATAAACACTCGAGTCAGACAGGGGTCTGGTGTGAGTAAACGGGTTTAAAGTTGCTTAACTTAAGAAAATCCTTTGAAAAGAAAAGGTATCACGTAAGAATTCCCACACATAAACATGGAAATGTTTTTACCTTACACTAACCAAAACATTTGATAGGAAATCTAGTGATATTATAATAGTGTCTAGGGTTTTCAAGTAAATAAGAAATAGCCGAAATTGTTACATGATTAAATTCCAGCTACTAGCCACAAAATTGGGTAATACAATCAAAACCGTAGGGTCCCGTAGGAAGAATGGGTTTCCATCAATGGCAGGGCTACTGGGGTACCGCCCATCATAGTACGTGGCCTAGATCACCGTACCGAGGAGTACGCCTGCTCCCCTGCAACACAAGGCCAGAACCATTCCTTACTAAACAGTTTCGAACAAGACCACCCCGCAGATTGGCCGTCGCCAACTGCCACACAACTGAAATATAAAGGGACCTCTAGACAGTTGTAAATCTTGTCCTACTTGGGCATGACCCACTTAGCCTTGTCGCACCTCCTCTATTTTAGCCATTCCCGGTTGATGAGGCTTGAGGCTACGATTACCTTTATAGGACACATTAATCTTAGAATGCTCCTCGTCCACCCGACGGTGTTCTGAAAGCATTCAATCCATACAAGTTCGTTCCGGGTTCGAACGAAACTGAAGGCACTATGTCGTTGCACTCATTTTAGAATCACCCTCAGAGTTAGCGACAATAACCCTTGCACTCTGAATCTTCCATCTCGAACCTGAAAGTACTATCCCGTCAAACTCATCACGGAATCACCCTCAGAGTTATACTGACGAATAGTTTTTACACCTTGAGTCTTCACTCTTCACTTGAGATTCACGACCTAACGTTTAATTTGGATTGATGTGGTTTTTGGAATTCCAAATTTGAAAATCCGATCCCGGTCTCATCGAAATCCAAATGCCATCTTAATGTCCAAGTGACTTTAGTATGAATAATTAATTCAATTCATCATTATCTATATACACACAGATAGATAAATTACATATCACAATAGATAACCACATTCTCATCATAAACAGATAACCCGTATCATCATCACAAACAGATAATCATCACAACCAGATAATCCATATTATCATACTTTAATCATGCATTCATATCATATAGATACTACTCATCTCATCATTGAGATTACAACCATCCAATGGAATATCAATATCATCCATAAGCAACGATTTATTAACCATCATTTATAATTAATTTAAAATGAATTAAATTAATTACTTCTATCTCTAATTAATTTAAAATAAATTAAATTAATTATCACATCTGAAAATCCTGCTTATATATCCATTAATTAATTAACCTAGTTAATTAATCATTCACTAAGTATTCAACTTGATTAAACACCTTTGATTAATCATTCTCTAATTACAATAAGTAATTAGTCTTTAATTAATTTCACAAATTAATTAACCTTAATCATAACTAATTAACATTTAATTACTTCATTTATTAATTAACTATAATTAATTACATTTATCCTTAATTAATTATATTAATTAATCACTTAATTATTAATTATTTCTTAATTAAACAATTCTTAATTACATCACTAATTATATTAATTAATGATCTCTAATTTATATTTAAATTAATTACTTTATTTAAAATTAATTACATTTAGCAATTAATGTAAAATTTAAAATACAATTATTAATCACCCTTGATTAATATTCAATCCAGGAATTAACTACCTTTAATTACTCATAACAAATTAATTATCCCATAATTAATTATGTTCATTAATTAATCCCTTGATTAATTACAAAAGTAATTACCCACATTACTTCATTAAAAATCATCTCTCACTAATTACATTCCAGTAATTATCATTTATTACTTCCTTAAGTAATAATGCTCCATTAATTACATTAAGTAATTACTCTCATTAAATTATCAAATGATTATCTTAAATTAATTAAACTAAATTAATTAACTTAACAAATCACATTATCAAAATTAATTACAATAAGTAATTAACCCTTAATTACTTTATCAAGTAATTATACTGAACAAATTACAATTGATTATATTCAATTAATTAATCCAATTAATTATCAAAATTAATCATATTAATCAATTGCTTAATTATCCTTAGATAATTATCTTTATTGATTAACAACATTTTCTTTATTACTTCCTTAAGAGATTTATCTTAGATTAATTATCATTAATCATCCCTAATTATAAATTAATCTAAAACATTAATTTAAATCAAATAAATAAGTAAATTCTTTATTATCTTTAATTATTTCTAAAATAATTCATTTACTTTATTAATGACTTCATTAACATCCAAAATGTATTTAAACAATACATTTCTAAATTAAATTCAAATTCCACTTTAAAATTTAAGATTTAAAATGTTTAACTATATAAACATTTATCCAAATTTAAATAAAATTTAAAATCCTTAAAATAAAAGTGAAAAAAATCATTACTTATATAAGAAAAGTTTAAAACCAAATTACTTAATTTTATCAAAGAAATCAAGCTTTTAAAATAAATTGATTATTTAACCTTTATAACTTTAATTAGAATATTAAAGAAAAGAATTTATATCAAGTTTAAAACTTATTTGAAAACAAATTCATTTTTAAATTCTACTTTAAAACATTTTAAACTTATTCAACATCTAAACTTTACAAACTGATTTAAATTCAAATCTGAACCCATATAAATCTTGAAACTCTATTTAAACTTGATTTAAATCTTACTTAAATTTAAAATTTTCATTTTAAAAACTTTGAATTCAAAAGTTCATTTGAATTCAGATTCAACTTTGCATTTTAAAAACCCTACTTAAAATCCTGTTTTAAAATTTTAAATTCATTCAAATTAAAAAAAAACAGATCTGTCAGGTTTTAATAACCTGGAACAAATACTACCCGAGACCTCCCCATAATAACTTCGAGTTCACAACCTAAATACTTCGTGTCAAATTCTCGAATTACCCTAGTAAAACCCGAGACATAAGCCTGCACAACCCCACAAGTTCACCAGAACCAAAGTGTGCACGGTGCATATGCACCGGCGCTCAGGCCATCTCCAGCCACCCTAGGCAACCTCACCACGTCGCCGATCATCCTCTGACATGATCACGACCTTCAACTACCCCACTGCGGCTCGAAATCACAATCAAGATAACCAAGCCAAACCTGGAAACTCCACTGCATTCAAAAACCCATACCTGTCAACACTGCGCTACCTCTCTTCCGATCATCTGAGACACCGCGACTCCGGCCAGCTCTCCATCTACATCCCCTCTGCAAATTCCCAAAACCCTACCTCACTCGAAGCATCACAGAAAACAAGAAACTACCAAAACTTTGACCATCAGCAACTAGGGTAGAAACCTGTAATGGCCAACCACGGCCGCCAACCACCTCTGACCATCTACCTCCCAATTTTCTCCCACTCTCCAATCAATCCTCCACCTCCAGGAAGAACCACATCATCCCAGTACCATTAGACAATCAGATAAACCCAAAATTCCCAATTCTGTTAAATACAGAAATGCTCACATAATAGTAAATTTAAAAATGTGATTTTCGTTTTAAAATTCATGATTTCCGACATGCATTTAGGTTATGAACTTGATTTAATAATTTAAGAAGTTTGATACTGGGCTTAATTTCAATAATAACTGATATTATTGTTTTTCATAGGCAACAGTTCTTAATAAAACTAAATTTTGATTTATAACCATAATTTCATACTAAACAAACATCATTTTGTTTACACATCAATTTCTAACAGAGATCAAATCCAGAGGTAAAGGGTTTTCTATTTAAAATCTTAGTTTTTAAAACAAAACAAGTATGCAGATAGATTCCTGGCATCAGCAACACATATATACATATTTATATATGTATACACAAAATTTCATACAATACAATCACACAAACATGCTCATTTCCACATGCAACAGATAATTTAAAGCAACTTTTAAATTGTGAAGTTATTCACCAAAAATGAAGGCACTACAGTTCAGATCATAGCAGTTTTGATTTTTTTTTAAAACAGTTTGCATTAGAATCTTTAGTGTTGTAAATTTACTTTAGCTTTGATTTTTAAAAGAAAACTGTTTTTAACAAAGAAATTTACTCACCTAATTATTGAAGAAGCAGAGAAGCAACTCAGAGATGCATTCACATTTTCCTCGAACCTGATTTGAAAGTTGAATCTAGGTTTGTATTTGCTATTGATTGATCTGGTAAATGTTTGCATTGAAGTTGATTTTCTTGTTGATGTAGATTATTAAAAACTACATGCTGGCCCATATCTTCATTTGCTAGAGTTTGAAGTTGAACTTCAAATTGATTTTGAAAATTGAAGATTTTTAAACAAAATTGTATTTGCAGATTTCTAACAGATTTGTGTTTGGTTTGCAGAATTTTGATTGTACTTGGTTTTGCATTTCTACTTATAATCTAATTTTCATATTTTCTTTTGAAGAAAAATGTTTTGAACAATAATGCATTGTTAAATTTTCTTATTTAAAAATAAATTTCAAAAATAAACAAATATTGCCACTTGTTACTTAATGAGGTAGATTAATTTACAAGTGTCTTCTCTATGATATGAATGCTTAACGCATATACAATTTAATATTAAAAGAAATTTCTTAATTTATAAATGTTTTTAAATTCATTTCTAAAACAATTTCTTACTTAATTTAACATGTTTTTATAAATGCTTATCTATATTTAGCCTTAAATGATTACATATTAACCTTCTTTATAAAATTACCTATCTCAATGTTTATTTGTATATTTTTTTAAAATAATATTTTAAAAACTAAATTTTCAAAAGATGAAATTTAAAAGGAAAAAGAATGTTGAATACAATTTTATTCCAAAGTTTTCAAACCAAAATATTATACTTTAATATATATGAACTAAGTCTGTTTCAAAACAATTTTTTAAAATAAAATAAACTTTTTATTATAATTCACAATTTAAACTATTATATTTTTATAAACAAAATAAATATTTTACTTTAATTGCTTTTGAAAATATAAGATAGAATTTTAAATTAACTTTTGAAAAGTTTTCAATGCTAATTTAAATCAAATTAACCAATTTACAAGTTATAAATATATATATATATTATAAATTTGTAAATATTCTTATTAAATTTAAATTAAAATTTAAATCAAATTCTCTAACAATGTATACACATATATACATTATAAATAAAATATCTTTTAAATAAGCTTAGAAAGATAATTTTATCATTTAAATATTTTTAACTTTTGAAAAGAATAAAATTCCCAAATATAATTACTATTATCATATAAATTTTGAAAAGAATATCATTTGTCAAACAAAATAATTATTAATCTTCAAAAGATAGTTTCTGTTTGAATTAGATTATTAAATCAACAATTCACATTTTAAAATAATTATTAATGAAATTATTAAATAAATATTGCCCAAATTTCTGGGACATCATAAGTGGAACCTGAAACACTCAAATCTGAAGCAATTTTCAAATCTGGAACAGAGAAAAGAGATCAGGTTTCAGATTCATGTTGCTGAAGCAATGCATTGGAATTCAAGGAAGATCTGATTTAGTTCAAAAGATTTTCAAACCTGGAATAAAAAAAAACTGACCAAGAAAACTTCAACTTTATTCAAAGGTTCGGAAAGGAAATCTCAAACCTGGGAATGCAGATTAAAAAATTCCAAAGACCTGGAAATAAAAATACAAATTAGAGAAAGGATTCAAATAAAGGCTTCTTACAAAACTTGAAGCTGTAAATCATCTCAAAACATAATCACAGCAAACAGGATCGGTTTCAATATCAATATTAAAGTTTTAAGCAACTTCCGGATCAGAAAACTATCCTCTGTTTAAACATCCAATCTCAAGGTGAGCAAACCTCTTGACTTTGTTGTTTATCTTGGTGTTTGAAGATGTTTTTGGAGCTATGATGTAAATATGCTAGTTTGGTTGTGTGGATCTGACTGCATGTTGTAAATACATGTGTGCATGCTTATTTATCAAAGAAATCACCTCCGTATTTATTTTACAGGTTTAAAACCTGTTAAAATTTCAAAATCACTCCTTCCAATGCTTTTTAGGCTTAGTTGTTTAAACAAAGTATGTTTAAACTAATAAGATTTAGATTTTTAAAATGGTTTCAAGTTGAAAATTTCAGTAACTATTTCGAAACTATGAAATAACAGTGAAAATCTAAATCAAGTCAAAAATCAGTGGTCTCTATTATATGTTTTAACTTTACAAATAGATTTTCATTTCAAAATGATGAATTTTAATGATCAATTTGAGATTTTTAAGTTTGTTTACAATGGGATATTTCAAAATGAATGGAAAGTGCCTTTTTGTTAATCGCCGTTGATCGGCGACGAAGTTTTTCGTCGGGTCGGGGCCTGAAGGTAGCCAGTATGATGGAGTTACAGGGAAAAATACTCGAGAAAATTGTAAAGCATCGAGGTGGCGTTACGGTGGAAAATTCAGGATTTAAACCTAGTTTTGTTGACATTGTTCCCGAACCAATTTCGACATCATCGTTGTATCGAGTGGTGTGGGACCAAAGGGAAAAGATTCGTGAGTTATTGATGTAGCTTTGGACGAGGTTGGAGGACCTCTGGTGGTCTTTGGTGGTGGGTGTGATGTTTTTTTTGGGTTGAGGCTCCGTGCTCTAGTGTTCGAGTTTGCTGGATTTTGATCGGTGGGGTCGAAGCAAGATCAGGGTGATCGAAGTAAGGAGGAGGGTCGCGTGGAACTTGGCGGCGCCATCGTGGTTGATCGGAGTGGTTCCGATGTAGTGTACACATGCACGCGATATTCTAGGTATCAAGATTCAAGGAAGGAAGAAGAAGAACGATGATCTCGAAGTCGAACTCGAGTTTGACTTCAGGGCATTTGCGTGTGATTTACTGGTAACAAGTTTTGAAATTTAAACCGAAGTTTTTAAGGGGAAAGAAAAAAATGGATTTGCTCGAGTTTGTACTCGGGAAATATGAGGGTGATGCTCGAGTTTTTGTTCAAGTGATTTTTATTTGTATCCCGGGTCTCTAACAGTAATGACAGAGTTTTAAATTTAAAATGTAACCGATTTTAAAAGTTTTAAATTTAATCTGGTTTAAATAATTTTCTAATCAATGTTCTTTAATTTAACTTGTTTTATTTAAGTTAGAAATTAGTTAAAGGTTTTTAAACAGTATTACTTAATGAAATTAAGGAATAAATTATTTTGTGTAATTACATTAAAAAAATAATAATATTAATTTATGGAAGTGATTAGAGGAAGAATAATATGAGTAATTAATTGATGATTAAGGAAGATTAATCAAGGGATCAATCAAAGGATGATTAATTAAAGGGCTAATTAATTAATGTGATAAATTAAGGTTAATTAATTAATTATCAATGGTTAGTTAATAAATGATTAAAGGTTAATTAATTAAAATAAAGAGTTAATTATCTAATGATTAAAGATTGATTAATTCGTTAATCAAATTTGATTTAAATTAATTAGTAAAGTTCATTAATTTATAAAATCAAGGTTGATTAATTGTTGATTTAAGATTAATTAATTAATAAAGGTGATTAAGGAATGTTAATTAATTAAGGAGAAATTAATTAATTGAATTAATTAATAGTAATTTATTAGATGGTAATTAATTAAAGGTTCATTAATCAACTAAGAGAAAATAATTAAGGGTTAATGTAACAACCCGCATATTTATCGAGTTTGTATTTAAATATTTTATTTAAATATTAACTCGTTAATCGGATTTTGGTCCGAAAAGCTACTTTTTGCAAACGGTCAAATTAGGACTCGAGACCACTTCCATTGAGTTCAAAATGTCGTTTACAACTTTTTTAAGTATAAACATCGATAGGTTTGGAGTTAGTGAAATTTCACTAACTTTTCCCGTTTTGGACTTTGGGTTGGTTTAGCCTATTAAGCCCAAGTTCCAACCCTCTTCTCCTCACTCTTCATAAATTTCCTAACTAATCAAGCTTTGGCATTAATGGTGGAGGGATTGGGAAATTAAAATTCCAAAACTCAAATTCAATTGCAATCCATCTTTCTACTCCAAATTCAAGAAGAAGACATTGGATTCAAGCTTCTTGTGCTTAGATAGAAGAAGGATTGATTCTTGCTTGCTTAAAACTTCATTTTCATTGATATTTGGTGCAAAGGTGAGATTTTTATCTCACAATTCTAGCCTATAACTATATTGGTCTATTGGGAATGATTCCCTATCATTTTTGCATGCATATTAGCATTTGGTTTGGATTGGATTGGCGAAAAACCCCAATTTTTAGCGTTTTGGTGAATTTTCTGCACTTAGGTCGTTCTGGCCATTTCGTGTGTTCGGAGTTAGGTCGCTCGCGACCTAACCCTTAGGTCGTTCGCGTGTTATCGCGCTAGGTCGCACTGCCTTGAATTTTCACTTCGGAGTTAGGACGTTTCACGTTAGGTCGTATGCGGTTTAGGTCGTAGGTCGTTTCTGGCCTTAAATCCCCTCTGCAGCGTTAGGTCGCTCAGCCTTTCCTTGTTAGGTCGTCACTACTTAGGTCGCGACAAATGTTAGTACGTTAGGGCCTTAGGTCGTAGGCCTTAGCTCGCATTTGAGCTTAGGTCGTAGGTCGCTAGCTCGTAGCTCGTATTTGAGCTTAGGTCGTAGGTCGCATCACCCTTAAGTCGTTCGACCTGATGCCTCTCTTAGGTCGCGCATCCCTTTAGGTCGCTAGGTCTTAGGCCGCGCATCGCCTTAAGTCGCTCGACCTGCTCTCACCTTAGGTCGCGCCATCTTTTAGATTGCGTACCATACTTTAGCCCGTTGTCCCTTAGGTCGCTTGCACCTTAGGTCGGCCTTGTTAGCTCGCAGATCCTCTAGGTCGCGTGGCCTTTAGACCGTAGGTCGTTAGGTCGTAAGACCTTAGGTCGCCTGACCACTTAGGTCGCTTGACCTATTCAAATGTTAGGTCGCGAGTTCCTTAAGTCGCTCGTCTCTCTTAGGTCGCTCGCTTCGGCTAACTCGCGAACACCACTAGGTCGTTTGACCCCTTAGACCCCTAGGTCGCAACCGTTAGGTCGCTCGACCCTATCCCTCTTAGGTCGTTAGACCCCCTTTTTGTCTTCACTAGGTCGTACCGTTTTGGATGGGGCGTTGCCCCCGCACCCCCACCTTGGGGGTTGCCACCCCCCCTGGACCCTCCCTCCGTAGGGGATTTTATCTGAAAAACATTGAGCTGATTTCCTTGGATTTTATTCACATCTCCGTATGCGATTTTTGTTACTGATTGTTTCTACAATTGCTTCTGTGTCTTGTCACTTTATAATATAAAGGTTTCAATACTAGTAGTAAATATCAAAACTCTTTTAACAAACAATTTCAACTCTATTTTTAATAACAAAGCTCTTTTCTTAAACCGTTTTCCAATCTATTAGTATATACAAACCTTTACCTCACTCGGATGAGAAATCTAATTAAGCGACTTAGTAAAACAAGTGGTATGAAACGCTTGCGTTCACTTCGTCGGTTAATTCTTGGACTTGTTCGATTGAACCTCCTGTGACAATTTTATTAGTGAAGATTTACAGTTTGTTCGTAAATATTTAAGTTAAGCAAGTGGTTATGGGACATGAAGCTAAACTTCTATATTTACTAGCTTAGTGTAATTGACACTTCTCGTTGATTATGACGATCATTCTGATGATTTAGACTAGCAACTGTGCGATGTCTCTTGTTGCGAGGTTAGACTAGACACCACTTGTGTGATTCCACTCACACATACCTTTTGGCTTTTTGGTTAGTCTGGACCTTAATCTGTGTGATTCCATTCACACATGTGGGGTAGCTCCCCTTGGTCTTCGGACCGTCATGTGATAGGCCTCTTTCTCTTTTCTATGATTTCTGGACTTCTTGCATTGATTTCTAGAATTTATGTCATTGACTTGTTATGAGTACAAGTTTGGGGTATGATGCCCTTTCCGAATCTTTGAGAAGATTCTTGTGATATTGATTATCTCTTATTGATTGATCTTCTGTTGATCATTATTTACATACTTATAGTGGTATGTCATTATGGATGTTTATGTTTATGCCATATCTTTTATGTTATATCATGTCATCTGATATTTATAGCTAGACTGACCCGTTTATTATTTTCTTAAATAATACTCGGGTCAGACCGAGATGTTACAGGTGCTTGTGCTTGACTTCTTCCCAGGGATTCATCACTCTGACTTTTGGCTAACTGTTTAGATTAGCAGTTTTTGTTGTATACACTTGAGATATAGACTCGTAGTTGTATTCTTTTGTATAGCACGTGTTGCTATTCTTTTGTATTATCGTGGATCTTACTGACCACTACTCTGATGTACACTTTCATGTGTTAGTTATATATTCATATCTTCTTCCGCCTTTGTGATATGGATATCTGTGACTGATTTGTGATATGATTATTTCTATGTTTGTTTCCGAAGATTATTTATAGCCACCGTGTGATAAGCAATTACATGGATGGTCGCTCCTCAACAGCCTTATTCTCCGTGGTAGTTGATAGCACTACTCCGGAGTGTTCTTGGCTAGCGTGGGTATAGAGGTGGGGCGTCACAGCTAATTATTTAATGAATAGGGATTGATTAATTTTTAATTAAAGTTGATTTATTTATAAATAAGGCTTAATTATTAATGTAATTAACTTAAAAGTTAATTTAATTGATATGATTAATCAAGAACTGATTAATTAATTAAAGATAATTAATTTAGATGGACAATTAATGATTAATTTATTAATTATATAAAATGATTTGTAATTAATGAATTAGGGTTAAGTAATTAATCATGAGTAATTAATTTAATTGAAAATTAAATTGAATTAATTTAGGATTAAACAATTAATTAGTGCTGTTTATAAATGATTATTGTATGCTTGGATTGCTTATGAATGATTGTATTGCCTTGTGTTGATTGTTATCTCTGGACCGTAATATTATGTGACGTGAAATATGCTATGTATTGATTTGTGATATCTGTGATTGGTGTAAATACCCCTTGGCCGTAAAACGACATTTAAATTTCGATGCGACAGGGAGTCAGATTCCAGTTAGTTATCCGAAACCTACATCGAATCGTAATGGTGAATCTTTGTTATTAATAAATTTATTTTATCCATGAATCTGTGAATAAAGATAAGCGTTATGGGTTATACCGCTTATCAATATTTCTATACTTGAATCTGTGATGATTAATGTTGTCGCACTATTGTGTAAAACCCTAGACTACATTATACACACACAAATATGGATTGTATGTGGAAATCGGTTAAGTCATAAATTTTTAAATAGTTTTAAAAATTGAATTTTGAATCCAAAAGGTTTTAGAAATGAAATTGGGTTAAAAAGCGAAATGTTTTTGAAAAGGAGTTTCAAAGATAAAAGTTATTTTTGAATAACTTGATTTAGTTTTGAAATTCGATTAAAATTTGAATTCAAAATTTGAAATTGAATTCTATGTTGAGAATTTAGGATGTAAAAAGGTTATATAAATGTGTTTATATGGATTTTTCAACCATTTTAAAAGTATGATTTTGAGAATTTGAATTTAACCCAAGTTTATATTTGAAAGGCCTTAACTCGTGCAAATATAATCGGGTTTTTCGAAACGGAAACAAGTGGTTTCAAATAATAATAGCTTTTATATAAGGAAAGAATTTCCAAATTATGATGAAAAGATTTGAAATTTGAAATGGAATGGCTTTGAAAGCTATAATTGAATCTTTGTGAAAGATAGTTGAACCCTATTTTGAAATTGAAGAGGATTTTAATTGGTGTATCTTTTATATACAAAAGATTGAAACGGGAATTGTTTTGAAAGTTATGAATGAATCTTTGGAAATGGTTTTGAAACCTATAAAGTGAGTCTTTAATTTAAATACCGGATGAGTTAATCCAACTTGAAATGGAATTGTTTTGAAAGGCTATGAATGAATCTTTGTTAAAGATTGGTGATCCTCATTTTAAATTGAAAGGGCGTTTTAAAGATAAATCTTTTGTTTAAAAGATTTACGTATGGGAATTGTTTAAACCATTGAAGGTTTTTGAAATGAATCTTTTTGTTTAAAAGGTTGGGAATGGTAATTTGTTTTGACCATTTGAAAGAAGGGTTTTGGATAATAAGTTGTGACTTAACTAAAATCCCATTATCCATATGTTTCTAAATATTGCGCTCATTATTCGATTTAGCTTGGATAGGACCTTTTGTCATATAACCCATTATGAATAATGATACGACGATATGGATAGCATTTGAAGACCGGTGGTGAAGACTGGATATTTCGAAAGCGAAAGGATGACTTGTCGAATGTTTTTGCACCGACTAGCCCCGGTATAGAGATTTGAGCACCTATTTTGATGGGGAGTCCGAACTTGATTAGGAATTATCCAGATTGCAAGGGCTTCTTTGGAAGTGCCTTGAGTTCTGTTCAAACCCAGGACAGACTTGTATGGATGTGTGTCTGACGTTACGCTATGAGATGTAAAGCTGGTTTCTATCAAATACATTTCTGTTTGGTGGCGGAGATTTATTCTCTTAGCTTAACACCCTTCTTTGAGACGTACGAGCTCAGAGGTTATGTAGTTGATGGTTACTAGTGATACATTCCTAATTTGGTAATGTGGCATACGAAGTGCGGCTGATCATTTGTTGATCAAAGCATGGCTTTTGTGAAAAGCGTAGCTTTGTGGATGAGACTTCGTCGAGCCTCACACCCCGAAAATGGTCGAAACAAGAAGAATGCAGCAAGGTTTCAGGGGTAGCGCCCCTAGGGTATGACCATTCCTTCTGGAAAAGGGTGGTATCATGGTATGGAGCCCAGATACTTACTTGTGTGGACACTGTAGTATATTTATTACTGTGTGATGTTGTTGTTGGAGGGCCCTCGGATAAAGGTCCCAAAGGACCGGGGGTGGCATATCTTAGGTTTTATACCCCGGGAAGGAGGTAGCCGGCCTTGTGTTAGCAGAGAGCCGGGTAGGTTCTCGGGGCGTCCCTCCAGAGGCGTACCCATGTGGCAATAGGAAGTTCCTTGGCCTGACCATTTGTTGGAAAACCCAAAGAAACAATACGAGCCCTGTACGGTTTTAGTTGTATAACCTACCATGGAATGTGGCGGTAACCTGCTATTGAATATGGTAGCTATAGTAGGCATTGGACGAAATGTTGTATGCTGGCTAAGATTAATATTATACTTTTGAAATGTTTTCCACTATGCACTAATACTAATAATATCAAAATGGTTTTCGCGTATCAAGCATTTTTGACTATCATAAGGAGAATATCCTCCAACTCTGCGTTTGCATGGTGTGTGTGGCGAGAGGCCTTATAGTAGTTTCATTTTTCAAAAAGCATTGCGGATTTCAATTTTAAAATCTTTTGTTGTTGTTTTAACGATAAAACTGTTTTCATTTGCTCATACCAGTCCCATGACTGACCCGGAGTTTATTGTTTCTTTCCTAAACTCTGGGTGCCCACAATTTTCCACACGGGCAGTCTAGAGTTGGGTTTTTCGGATCATAAATATAGATATTGATTGGGTAGCTTTTAGCTTTCTCTTTGGTATTCTTTGGAGATCTTGGATATTGGAGTCTTTGGATTCATGGACGAGACTTGCTTAGCTTGGTGAACTTGATGGTGGTTCGAGCTTGTGGTTTGGAGTTATCTCTTGGCTATTTGTTTTCCGCTGCTGTTTGTGGTCTCTGATATTCTTGTATCATTTTGATATCATTGTTGTATATTTGGATGTTGTATCATTGGAGTTGTATATGATATTCATTTCTTTTCTTCCGCTGTGTTGTTATACTTGATGTGTTATAAGCTCCGGTACGACTCGAATTTCAATGTTTGGATCTGCGTCATTCGAGTACAAGTGGAGTATGGATGTCGATTTTCGAACGCTGGAATTTGGACCGTGACAGCTGTTGCTAGTTATTTACATTGCTATATATGCTATTATCTGCTACCTGTTCACCTGTGACATCTGAGACCATTATCTATTATTTATATTGATGATATATGCCTGTTATATTATTATCATATCTGTTATCACTCTGCAAGTTTGCTGTTAGTATAGAATTCCCTATAGGTTGAAATAATACATACTCGAACGATCTGTAGAATAGGAGAAAATCGTTATGAGTTGAAATGATAAACCCAAGCGATTTTCATTTGAATTGAATTTGGGATTGCGGGTTGAAATGATATATACCCGTATTTATATTTAAATTGCGGATTGAAATGATAAATATCCGTATCACTTAACCATATGATAGAAAATTATATACAGACACCGTTGGTCTATATATAAATATTTTGAAAATGATATCTATAGTTTTGGAAAGAAATATATGGTTTAATAAATATTGATTATTAAGATATTATATATATGTATTTCATAAAGTTTAAATTCTTGATTTTTAAATTTTATGTTTTGAAAATTTTAAACTTATAAGTTAGTTTTGAAATTATAAATTTTAAGAATTTACTTGTAATTTTACTATTTTAAATTATGTATAAATTAGTTTTAATATGAAAATAAGTTTAATTATAAGATTTAATTTATTAAAGTTTGATTTAATTTATATATAATATGTTTAAGTATTTATTTAAAATTATATTTGTAAATAGAGAGTTTATAATAATTTTAATAAATTAAGGTTGGGAAGATAGATTTGAAATTGATTTGAAATGGTATATAATTAAGAATTTATTTAATTAAATCGATTTTAAACTTATGGAATTTGAGATTTTTAAAGGATATGATTTTATAACTTGATTTTAGTTTAAGGCGATTAAATGAATATTTCAAGTTCAAATAAATTGAAGGAAATATTTAGTGATTTGAAATTTGGGGTTTTATTTAAATGATATTGGGTTTATTAAGTGAATATTTCAAAACTAAGTAATAATGAAGTTAAATTAATATATATATATATGAAATTATCAAATTTAGTTTTGAAATTTTGGAATATTTAAAGCTTTGAAATATATTGAAATTGAAATGGTTTAATTTGTGGTTCAAATCTATTTTGAAATCGATATAATTTGACATGGTTTATTAGAAACTGAATTGAATTGAAATTGAAGATTTGAGATTGCATTAAATTTGAATTTTGGAACTCGAGTTGATTTGGAATCGATTTGTGAAATTTGAGGAAGCTATTTTATTATATAAAGTATTTTTAAATTATATTTAAACTATTTATATATTTTACTTTATAAACTATTTTAATATAAACTATTTTAATATAAATCATTTTAATATAAAGCATTTTAATATAAATCATTTTTAATATAAACTATTTTAATATACTAATTATTTTAATATAAACTATTTTAACTTATAACTATTTTTATAAACTATTTTATTATATATATATATATACTATTTTAATATCTAAACTGTTTAGAGGAAAATGTTATGATTTCAAAGCGTTATGATTTTCAAAATGTTATGATTTCAAAGTGTTATGATTTCCAAAGTGTTGTAAGTTCAAGTGTTTTGGTTTCGAAAGAGTTATAACTTTGAAAGTGCTATGATTTTTGAATAGATATATTTGAAAAGAAAAATAATATTGTACTGATATGGTTTGAAATGGAAATGATATTTTAGTTTTGAAGTGTAAACTATTTTGAAATGACCGCGGTGTTATAATAACGTTTGGTTGTTAAAGAGACCACGATCGGAAGTTGACATACTTTTTTCCATCTCCGAAAACCACTTTAACAACTATGTACGTGGTGGAGATTTCAGAATGAAGTAGTATGGTGTCGACGATCCTATATGAGGTATATACGTGGACTCGACTCCCATGGGTCAGCATAAGCTGGCTAAAACATGAGCAATCGATGGGCCAAGTGAGGTAGCTCCTCCGTTCAGACACACTTCATCGTATGTCATTCTATTACTTTGTGGTTGATTTGGTGCGTACCTTTGATTTGGGAGCGTGGCTCGAGGTGGGCGATAGTGGCTGCTATGCGTTACCG
Organism: Allium cepa; assembly: GCA_030765085.1. Classification (NCBI taxonomy): domain Eukaryota; kingdom Viridiplantae; phylum Streptophyta; class Magnoliopsida; order Asparagales; family Amaryllidaceae; genus Allium; species Allium cepa. The sequence continues at coordinate 81,776,491 of CM060946.1, forward strand.
CTTGCCCGGAAGTGTAATTGGTATATCTACCATAGCATTACCTAGTTATGCCATGTCACCTACCTTAGCGAGACCATTACGAGTTTGTTTTGTACCATACCTATGGAGTGCCCTTTGATAAGCCCAGTTTATGGGAAGTCACGGTACTGTATAGACTATGAAAATATATAAAATGTGTTAAGGTGGAAAATGTAAAGCCTTGATGCTATTTTAATACTTTACTTTACTTTGAACATTATTATAATAGCGTATATTACTACATAGTAGATAGTTTAATGGATCCTTAGAGGATGGTTATCCCAAACATCCTTTGAGTTACTGTATTTCAGTTGTTATTTCACTTGAGTTGGATTTATTGATATAAGAATATTAATCCTGACTCGAGTGTGTTATGTTTTGCTTAATGCTCGGGTCAGATTAAGTGATACAGCTTTTGAGACTCACCTTTGGAGTTGGAGCTTCGCTTGGAGATCCGCCTATCTATTCAGCTTGTAGTTATTTAGTTGATTCCTGTGATATTTTCTTATTTTGTTATCTGACAATTGTATTCAAGACTTCTATTGTATCTTGTTTACTCTATTATATATATATATAGTAACTTCATGAACTACTATTCATTTTGTTTCCGCTGCTTATTGTTATATTACTCTATGTCTATGATTTTATAATTTATTTATTTACTGTATATGCTGAGTTTTGCCGAATTTAAATTAACAATCTTTTATTTTGAGCAATTCAATTCCGACATGTGTGGATGCGAATGGTTGAAAATATCGAGATATTACAATGATTTACGAAAATAATTTTCGTTACTTGTTGCGACCAATAAGTACTATATGGCGTTCTCCTACTATTTCTTCCATTAATACTAGAATTGGTCCGTGCTTCGCACACGGGCTGTTTATATTATTGTAAACAGAAAGCAATGGCATTTTCGAAATTTCGAAAAGACACCAAGTAAATTAACGAATTTTCTCTATTAGTAGTAGAGATAATAGCGTAAAAATACAAAGGTCCATTCAACCACTTAGTGTAAGTTATTCATTCCATCTACTGTAACCGTTTTACGGTCGAGAATTTTAAAATCAAATATCTTGAGCTCAAAGCAACAAATTTCAAAGAAAATAATTTTAAAAATTAAATTCTTGAATAGAAATCATACTTTTCATTCCAATGTTGAGTAATAATTATTACTTTACAATTCTCGTTTTCGATATTTCTTTATGAAGTAGAAGTGATCATTCACTTTCTTCATCCCAGCTGTACCTTAAGTCACGTCTACCCTTACACATTTGCTTTCCTTTCTAAATGGTTGAACCATTCAAAAGGAAACCCTTACTGCAATATCGTAACGAGTTTTTTCAAAAGTGTATTTGATCATCCCTAACATTTAAGGATATCAAATATTGTTAATTAATCAAAGTGACATTTCAATTATCGTATTCTTATACCCATGTATAGCTTTCGGTCTAGTGTTACATTCAACACCCCAAGATCATCATTGTAATCAACCATATTGAATATATAATCTCATGCTATTCTTTACATTCTTATTTCGATTGAACCAACTTCATCGGGGTTTCGTACATTACGAATTTTTACCGTTCATCATGCAACATTAATATGTGGTCGTACATATATCAAATATCCATATTCAAGTATTGCTTTTAGAGTTCAAAACTCCTAAAGGAAAACGCATAGTCCTAGGCAAATAAACACATATGTGACCAATTACGAATGCATTGAGTAGTTATAAAATTAGGCACTTGAATGTGTATTGAAACAATAACATAAAGAAAATATATATTGGTAGTATATTTTATATTTCTTTTTTCAATCTTTAACTCGATTTATTTGTATATCTTAATTGATAAAGATTTTATCAATTATATTAATTGCAGAAATTTACTGATTTAGATTATTATAACTTTATATAACAAAGTTTCTTATAATGCTAGAAAGGTTAAATGTTACCTTTATATTTTCCTAATAAGGCTCCTACTAGATTTTTATGTTTATCAAAACCCTAAGAAAAACATAGAAATACTTTGATTTCTCTTATGGGTGTTAATAATCTCTTACCTTAGGATTATGTCCATGAGAAAGCTCAATAAATTATAGGTCCATAAGCGACGGATAATACTTTGTCGGTTGTATCCAATACAACCCCTAACCCGTAGTCTTTGTCCCAACCACACCCCGACCTTGAGGAATATCAAAAATAGAAATAGATTATTCATTTATATCACTATTTCATGATGGCCTAAGTATAACTTACGTGCCTTGAGAAATATCAAAAAATACATGCATGTATCCTCTCGTCAAGTCAATATACTAGTAGTGCTACACATAACATCTCTAGCTCGAGGAATATTAACAACTATAAAGTATGAAAGCAATCTATTAATATATAAATGACAGATGACAACTTTATATTAAAGATTCATAATCTTTAATATATTATATCGACTTATAAAATAATCTATTTCTTATGAAATACCCACGTGATACAAATAAAATATAGTTAATATACATTATAATATAGTTTATTTATGTTTACAAATATTATAAAATTTTATATACAACATAGTAGTATATTTTTACATTTTTTAGTTCCAAAACAATGACCAAAATAATCGGACAACTTAGGCATATACAAATTTGTTGTTAGTGAATTCAGATCTAATCATACAAAAATATGGAAAAATGATAAAATGAGATAAAGGTTTTGATATATATCAATCATAATAAGCATATGTCAATGGAAATGTAGAATAAGTGGAGATCCAAATTAAATCTACATGATGATCATATAACTAATTGAGATGGAAAAAGGTATAAGGTGAACACATAAAACAGAAGAGATGTAACATGAATAAAATCTAAGCCATCTAAACATTAGGAGTATGCAATTGAATAAAATTAAAATTACCTAAAAATAAAGTGAATAATTTGCACTTTGATTGATGAATAAAACCCAATTCTCTTGAATCGGCCTATGGATTTCATAAGGATCTAGAGACATGAACCACCTATAATTTGTTTGTTTTTGTTCGAATTTAGTTTTGGGAATTTTATATTGGAAGCCATGAAAATTTCAAAAAAATAGAGAGGAAGAAGGAAAAGAGGAAGTGAAATGTCAGGGAGTGTTCAAATGAAATGAATAAGGGAGAATCTGTTTTAAGCAAAACATTAAAATCTTTCAGTTCCTTTCTTTAAAACTTTCTCTATTTAATTCTTAATTAAATTTCATTAAATATCGTCTCTCTCTACATGTACAACTAGCCATAGATGGTACATATCGTCCCTCAAAAATTTTGAAATCCCATTAGCGTTAATTCCATTTAATCCAATTTAAATATTTTGCCAATATCGTATATCGATGCGTGTGTTTATTACTTTTATATATGCACTTCTGTAATACCATAAGCATCTAAATTTCAAACAAAATTTAATAATAATAATAATTAGATAATTTAATAATAATTAATATATGGGTGTGTTTATTTTATTTAAATCCTATTTAGATATTCTTCGACATCATATGTCGATACATATATTTATAACTTTCATATGTGCACGATTTTATACACTAATAGATTAAATGAAATTTAATGATTAATATTTCATAAATATTTAATTATTTAATTTACAATGATTATAAATTAATTAAATCAAGCGATTCATTCGTAGTATTTATTATTTCAGTTGTACGGCTCAAAGGTTTAAACTCAATTAGCAGTTGATACCAAGTAATTCAATTATCAATATTCACACATCACCTTAACTGGCGGTGTAACATTTTAGCTGAATTTATCGCTTACGAATATTTTGGTAAAATCAATTTTACTTATATAAGCGATACCTGGTAGTGACAATTATTTACATTAATTCTCTTTATCAAAACTATATCATATTAGGACTTATGGAATTTGGTTTTGGTCAAAATTACAACATTGTCCATATTCAACTTTGTAAGTGGAAGCAAAAAAATCCTTGGTTCAATAATAACAGTTATTATTAACTTTACCGCTCTAGTTAAAATCTTTGACTTTGAGTTGACTTAAATTGACCTCGTGATATTAACCCATATAACTTAGGAGTCGAATTCTTTCTTGAATAGTGTTTTACTTCCAATGCTTCCACTTGAACCAAATATAATGGTTTGATGGATGTCATGTCATGTTTAAACTATAATCAAAGTGGAGTTTCCACATTAAAGCTCGAAGATATTCTCAAGTCGAGGGAATTGTAAAAAATTATCACATTGATATCCTCTGCTTTACCTTAGTTATATTAACCATTAGAAAACTATTGAGTCATTCCATAGTAATCCAATAACTATCAGTACGTAACCCCTTGCAGCCACCAACAACCATGAGTAATACACTACCTAATATTTGAAGAACACTACGTACTCCAATCTCGATACACCTTGATTAGGAATATTTAAAATGGTATGTTTATTTTATTGTAATAAATCACTCATAATTACAACGCATTGTAACTACTATCATAAAGCATACCATTTATGGATTTGTTTTGTATTAGATATACTTTTAATTAAATAAATAATTAATATAACACATTATATCAAGTATATAATAGAAAGAAGACACCTTTATTTTGAACAAGATTGGTTATCGAGTTAGATATGTGTAGGAAATTACATATTACCCTAGGCATACCCCTAACTCTATCATTTATTACTTACCAATGTTTTTTTCTTGGGTCAAATTTATATGGCCTAACTATGTCTATCACACGAGCCAAATCTAGTTGTGTACAAACCATTGCATACGTAAAACTACCAACAATATTAGAATAAGAAAAATAAGATATATACTTTATATCTATTGGATTATGTGCATTGGGCAACATGATAAAAGTGGAAATTCAAAAATCCTTTACAAATTGTTGTAATGGATCTTTAACTTTACAAGAAAAACAATAATTTACCTAGTTGTACGTGCCGATGTCGTGTCGATGCTTGAATTATGGCATCGATGCAGCGTTGGTATAGCGTAGATAAATACTTAGATATGAATATTTTTCGATGCCCTATCGACGTCAAGGTTTAAGTGTCAGTGGGGTGTCAATATAACGTCGCCCCTTCCATAAAATTCGCTATCATCCCCTTCCAAATTTCATTTTTTTACTGAAAATAAATAGAAAGCAGCTCCATCTCACTCTCCCTCAAATCTATTCCTGAACCCGCTTGCCTTCTCATTGCCGCCTCCCCGAAGTCCCTCACAATTGTATTGTAGCCTCCCTAAAATCCCTCATGCTCCTACAACTGCTTTCCCTAAATTCGAAGTATAATCTAAAGCTAAACTCGTTGTCGTCGCCTCCCTCAAAGCTAAACTCGTGGCCTCCCCTAAAGCCAAACTTGAAGCCATTTTCTGCCATCACCTCCATCTTCAACCTATTCAAGCCAACCTAAATAAGATTTTCTTAATTATATATTTGAAATAATCGATAGTATTATCCCTAATGCACACACACACATATCTGTGTGTATGTGGTGCACGTGTGTATGTGAATAAAATAACATATAAACCTTCTTTTACTTATGACATTTTGTATATGCTAGCGCATACTCTACCCATATATTTGTTAAACCCCAATAATAAGTCATAAAATTTACTTCTATTAGTGACCAAACATATGATGTAAATATCAATATATGTTTAATTTAATTTAATTGCATGCCTTGATTGCATGGTAGATGTTTAATATGGCCTAATTTGATAAGTATTGATACGATCGTTATATAGATATTCATATTTTAACTAAAACATAAATTGATATTTATTTGATACGTCATTTGTGAGATTTTTTTTCAGTATAAGAAAAGTTATAAATGCAATAATATTTATATTTCATAAATTAATATTTCATATCGAATAGTTGGCAAAATTTAGACATCACTTCTTTTTTATTCCCTGTTACGCTCTTTCGCGTATGGTATAGGGAATAAGGTGAGGTGCTACCTTAATTTTGTTAATCGTCTGATTTGAAATGATTTACGAAATGTAAATATCATTACACTTGTAATGGAAAATAAGGTGGCTAGCCATTAAAAAGGGTGTAGAAACCCTAGGTTATATAGCCTTGAAATTGTAGTGGATTCCATCAGTATAAAATTGTTTTAGTATAAAACTAATAATGACATTGAAATTAATAATAAAGTTAATAATTTCATTTAAATTAATAATAAAATTTTATAAAACTAGTATTGTTATTTAAATAAAAAATAAAATTAATATTATCACTAGAATTTATAATAAATAATAATAAAAACAATAATGTTATTAAAATTAAAAAATAAATTTAATAAATTTATTTAAAGTAATAATAAAATTAATAATATTATTTGAATACATAAATAAAATAATAATAAAATTAATGATGTTACTGAAATTAATAATACAATTAATAATGTTGTAACGACCCATATTTTACGTATTACAAGATCGTAAAATGTTATTATTTAAATCATACAAGATCGTATGACTCTATAATTTTAGGAAATGACTACTACGATATTTTCACAATTTGAATTATTATCGGACAGTTTAGACATAGAAATTCTTGTAAGATCCATAATTTTGGTAGGTGTTGAATTAGGGTCTTAAACCACTTTCATTAGATCAGGAAGATATGGTTCCTCTTTCCATAGAGCGATCATAATAGAAAAGTAGACTTACTATTTAGGAGATATGGCAGTTTTAAGTTTGGTCTGTTGTTGGTTAGATTAGTAGGTAATTGTTAAGCTCAAACTTAAGCCCACATATCCACTTTAACATTTGTGCCTTATTAGGATCGATGGGATAGATCTAATCACTTCTCCCATTTTCAAAAATAGTTCTAAAGCTCCATTAACATTAATTTCATCAAAAAGATTAGTATGAAATTAAGGTCATAAGTTTGCATGCAGTTTGTATGTTTTAGATTTCGTAGATTTCAGGATCATTTTGGGTATGGATTGGTTGGGTAAGTACGAGGTTAGGATATTTCGCCAGGATAGAAACATATCGTGGAGACACCTAGATATTCATAACCGAATCATCTTCTTAGTGGAAAATTCCAATAGGAGTGTTTAGGCTTTGTTAAGTGCCAAGGAGGTTGGAGAAGAGTTAAGTCAGTTTGGAGTTGCAAGGGAATTTGCAAATGTCTTTGAGTCGGTTATGGGATTACCATCGAAATGAGCTATTGAGTTTCAGATAGATTTTGTACCAGGAGCTGAACCTGTGAATAGACCACCTAGCAGGATGACACCGACAGAGAAAAAGGAATTGAAGGTGTAGCCAGTGGATCTTGAGGGAAGAAATTTTACTAGACCCAGCAGTTCGCCTTGGGGAGCGGCCACGGTATTCGTGAAGAAACCAAATGGGTCGTTAAGGATGTGCATCAACTATCATAAGTTAAACGAAAGGACGACCAAGAATAGGTACCCTCTACTAAGGATAGATGATCTATTTGATCAGTTGAGTGGAATTAGAGTGTTTTTCCAATTGGATTTGGCGACGGGGTTCCATCAGTTGAAAGTGGCGGAGGACAACATTCTTATGATAGCATTTCGAACTAGGTGTGGTTTGTATGAATGATTAGTGATTCCTTTTGGATTGACAAATGCACCTACTTTCTTCATGGATTTGATGAATCGAGTTTTGCAAGAGCACTTGGATAGGTTCGCGTTGGTTTTCATTCATGACATTTAGTGTACTGAAAAGATGAAAGAGAGCATGAGAATTATCTTAGAGTTGTGCTTGAGAAGCTGAGGTAGAATCAGCTAAAGGTGAATCTTTTCAAGTGTCGTTTTTGGAAGAAAGAGGTTAAGTTTCTTGGTCATGTGATTTCAGAGAAAGGGTTGTCAGTCGATCCAGTTAAACCGAAGCTGTGAACAATTGGAAGAGACCAGAGACGGTGACCGAGATCAGAAGTTTTCTTGGACTTGCTGGTTATTATTGGAGATTCATTAAGGATTTCTCATGGATAACAACACCTCTAACTAAGGTGACCCGAAAAGATGTGAAGTTTGTTTGGTCTGGCAAATATGGGGAAAGGTTCCTTAAGTTAAAGCATTTGTTGACCAACGCACCAGTGTTAGAGTTTCAGATGGAAACCAAGGGTTGGTAGTATACACTGATGCATGTGGAACTGGATTGGGAGCACTATTGATGCAGTAGGGTAAAGTTATTGCCTATGCATCCAGATAACTTAGACCACATGAAGTAAGATATCTTACTCATGACTTAGAGTTGGCTGCGGTGATTTTTGCCTTGAATATTTGGAGACAATATCTCTTAGGGGAGAGATTTGAGTTGTATACCGATCATAAGTCTTTAAGTTATTTATTCTCTTAGAAGGAGCTGAATATGAGGCAACAAAGGTGGCTGGAGTTTTTGGCTGCTTATGATTTCGGTATAGAGTATACTACTGGGAACAGAAATAAGGCAGCAGATGCTTTTAGTAGAAAACATCAGATTGTGGTGTTAGCAATTTTGGAAGAATAGAAGTATCTAGAAGCTTTGACTACATGAAGTGTGCAGATAAGATCTACTCCTAGTTCCAGTCAGGGGACTGCCATGTTGTCTTGTTTAGAATTTCGACCGGTCACTACTACAAAACAGGCCATTTGCATCGGTTGTTTACCCCCCTTTTGCATCAGTTCAACAACCGATGCATATGCAACCGATGCAATAGGCTTAACACTTTTGCATCAGTTCTGAAACCGATGCAAAAAGATCCTTTTTGCATCGGTTGTTACTAACAACTGATGCGAAATATCATGGTTGGTTGCTTGGACACAGCCCCCATGTTGCATCGGTTGTAATGAAAACCGATGCAACAAAGGAACTTGTTGCATAGGTTGTTGTTGAAAACCGATGCAAAAAAGCCATTCTTAGAAACCATTATTACAGTACTTAAATAGACTATATATATTATTGATTATAACAAACAATTATTGCATGCAATATTACAATCATTCAAAATTAAATTTGATGGCAAATACATAATCAGATTTAATAATTCTACAAAAGAATGAAAAACAATATTTTCAGTATATCACTGTCATACATACATACAACCACTTGCATCCCCTACTACCTATGGCCACACCATTACAGCTACAACCTGCTCCTACTATCATCCTTCCTCCTTCATCACCTTCCAATTCATCCACTTCTGCCATACATCACCAACCTATGCTCCAATTCATCCACTACTGCCACTGTCACCATCCTCCTTCCAACTACCTTCCCTCTATCGAACAACACAACTGTCTGCAACTCCACTGAACCTACCTATAAATCCACACATCCATAAAACTGCGGCCTACACCATCTACACCTCACCTCAATTCAACTTCCATCATCACTGTTGCAACAGCATAACCAAAATCATTCATTCCTTCACAAACTCAACCCATTGTCCACCACAACACTTCATTTTCCCTCTCCAATCACAACCTGCAACATAAGAAACTATCTCCCCAATCTCCATTCAAAGTCCTCACCAAAACCAATTCACCAATAAATCCTTCCAACTACGACCATCCATCATCATAACAACCCACAACCAGAACTCCACTTCAACTTCACACACTGAGTTACAAACCACGGTCAATCACCTCACCAGCATATCCCCATACCAACTGAACTACAACCACTACCCACAATTAAATTGCAACTCCTCCACCACTTAACTGCCAGCATCTCATCTCATCCACCACCCTTCTGCACATTTAATATTGCACACATCCTCCTCCTAGAACCACACCACCATCCTCTACTAGCAGCAAACCACCTAACTGCCATTCTCTAATTCAACACAGCTCTTCATACAATCCAACAATCACCACGCCACTGCAAATCTTCAAACCAAAGAAAAAAGAACAAACTTAATTTCGTATACAAGCTAAACCATATAGAATACAATAAGTTTTAACTTAAAGTAATAATAGTTGTTCAGTTTGACAATCTTTGGAGCTGCCGGCCGGCCGAATGAAACACCATTTCATCTACTTACCACATGGGCTTTTTTAAGCCCTGGACCCTCAAGAGGCCAGTAAATTATACAATATTCACATATAAAGTAGAGTGTCTCCTCTTGCAAAAAAAAACTTGCTACTTAGAACAATTTCTACAAACTAATTAATAGCTCTAAGGATACACCGAAATTTAAGTACTTGATGAATCATTTGTGAAAAAGAGATATCTGATGTATACATGAAATTTGTATCGTAATTATATGGGTATGCGGGGGAAAAAGAGTGAAGTTAATACATAAAAACGGGTAATTTGGACCAATTAGTATTTAATCATGACTGTAGTCACTGAATATTGAAGAAAGAAAGCAATGATTAACATGAAACGAATTACTGGGTACCATTTCCTCCATATATCTGGTGCCTTTCTCAAAGTGCCATCACCACTGCATGGAACATCACATAACACTCGATCAAACAGTAAAACATTCTGTCTCAAATTTTCTTTTCCTTCTTCCAATTTCTCTACACTTCCCTTTAGAGAGCAGCTAGGAAAATGTTGTGCCTCGTGATTTGTAACTATTAAATTAGCAGTACTCATCCGCTTAGTCTGATGGATGAGAAGATTGCATCTTTGAACATCAATATCATTTGCAACTACCTAAATTGTAAATATTTGTAAATTTGTTCTCCAAAAAAACATTAAACAAGGTATCTAGTACATTATCAATATATAAATGAATACCAATCCTTGTGGAAGCACTCCTGGTTCATCTGACAGGTGTATTAACTCAAGCAATTGGAAGGTTTTTGATCCTGGAGCTGCGCACACTGCAAAGATAAAATACCATATCGTTAATATGTGATACGTAAACATGGTCAATTAGCATTGAGACATACAAGCTTCAATTAACTGATGAAAAATGGTGACATGGTTTGGGGTGGCTGATAGGGTTGATGACTGCTGTGGGTAAGGAGTGCGCTGTGGTTGAAAATGTGTTGTCTGCAGTTTGGTGGAGCAAAGGAGGGGCAGAGGTCAGTGATATTCTTGGATGTACTGCTGGTACTGGTGGATGTTTGGATGCTGAGGATGGAGCAGTAGTAGTTATGGTCGGAATCTGTTTGCATAACAGGAGGAGTGTGAGGCAGTTATAGCAATGTGTTTACAATGGTATCTGGTAGCAGTGTGTTTATAGCGGTAGCAGTGTGTTTGATAGGTTGGCTTTGGCTTTGTACTGGCAATGAAGTAGGGAAGTTGGTTATGTTGTAGGCAATGATGTGTTGTGATAGGATGATTATCAGGTGGGAAGAGTTGTTTGATGTAGTGTGGTATAGCAGTGATGTGGCAGGTTGCACTGTGATGCTTGTGGCAGTTAAGGTTGACAGGACTGATGGCTGTAATTGTATGTTGTTTGATAGTGGCTTGCAAGGCAATGTGATGTTATGGTGGATGTTAACAGGGATATGAGTTGGTGCTTGTATATGCAACTATGGTATGAAGTTGTGGTTGTGGCAACAGTTCAGGTAGGGGAAGGAGTATGTTATGGTCAATGCACTGTAATGTGATGGTGTGCAAGGGGAAATTGTTATAGAATGAAGTTGTATGGTTGCAAGTGGTTCAGTAATAAAAGATTTTAGGTTGATTTGCAATTGCTACACTATTCTATACAAATTATCAACTTTAATGAAACAATATGTGATTTCGCTAACACTATACATCTGCTTTAAAATCCAACTTCAGGCAACTGATCAAACACATAAGGAACTTTCTGAAAAGATAAAAGTTTCAGTAGCATGAACTTGGTGTTCTGTTGATGTACAAAATCTAGACTGATAATATAGTCAATGACCGTTTTAACTTCTAACGTATGCTAATTGTTGCATATCAGGATATGCAAAAAAAACCATTAATTATAAAGCAATAATGAGCTAAATTGCATCAAAACCTTGAACGACTTCAGAGGTACTTATCTTCCATAATGCAGTTTTTGGCAAAAACATTGAAAGTGCAATTGAAACTGTAATTCCAGCGTAACAATATTACCACTAAATATGCATCAAAAAGTAAATAACCAACAAGTTTTTTACATGATTAATATAAAAGTAACTTACTGGAAGTAACCAAAATATGAGTCAATGGTAAATTCTAACATTCCAAGCAACAATATCTCTCTCACCCATTTAGTTCAGGTATCATATATTATATTTTGTATACTTAATTTCTTTCATTGTTGATTGAAAAAATGATTGTTATATTGGATAATCTAGTTTAGGATTTAGTCTAATTGCAATGACTTTGATATCATCACATTAGGATGCCTACGATTAAGATAATTGATTATTTAGATTGATTCATAGTATTTAAGGTACTTTTGGTTTAGATTGAAACAATTAAAAAAAGAATTGGTTAGAAAGTACTCTTCTTTAATATTAGTTCAATCCAGGCTCTTAAGCTTAGCCTATCAAGTGGTTATACAGTACTCCACTTCAATGCGCAAATTTCTGCTTTTCGGTTTACAATTTATTTTTTGCAATTTCGCGAAGTTTTGATAAGAAAATATGAAACAAATTTGGACATCTACATAAAGAAAATACTTTAAAAATAACAATTAATAAGTCACACTTAAAGTATCAAAATTTTCACTGAAGCAATTAGAAGGAACTCAAATGACAACTGAATACGTTATTATTATGCTGATATGGATATAAAGGAGAGTAAGTGACAACTGAACTTAGAATGAGTTCATAATCATAGGCCTTATTGAATATTAATTGGGTTAAAAGAGTTAGAAGAAGATTTTATTGTCAGCCCTCTTTATGGTTGCAATGTTGAATTCCATATAATTATTTACTGGTCAGGTTGGATAAATAGTCCACAACTATTCAAAACTTATACTTGGCAATGATCTGTTATCAAATCATAAGACCAAAACTTATTTTGTATATTCTCAAATCATCAAATTAAAACTTCTTGAAAAAACAACGATGGATGCCTGTTATGCAACATTTTACAATAATCAAGGTAGATAAAAGATTAAAAAGAAGTTGAAACTAATAAGGAAAAAAAGACTGATTATATTTTCATCGGCATGCATCATTTGGGAGCTAAAAAGAACAGTTTTAAAATTGAGAATATCCAGAAAACAATTACAACATATTGTAATAAAATTACTTTTCAAGCGTTTGATTCTTCCTCAGCTCCATTCTAGAAAAGTTTAAATGCCAAGCAAGATTACTAGGATACCAAGGCAGTGGTCCGATGGCTTCAGTTTCTTTCTCATTGTTGGTCTGTTTATATAATAGAATTCCATAAAAAAAGAGTGTAGTTTAGACAGAAGGCAACACGTGGTTAAAAGCATGGCATAATACCTCAGACTTTAGTGTTTTCATGAAGTCGTCTTCCATCTGCATCCATAGGTCTTGAAAAAATTGAGTACTATAAACCAAACAGGATATTATTAGCAAAATCAGCATTAGTATTATACAGCACAACATGGACCTTGATAAGCATACTAGTAATAATATTACAATACTAAAACATACCATCAAAAAAGGGGGACCAAAATGATAATAACAAATAAATTGACCATGTATAGTGCAGTGAATTAATGAACAGCCAAAATGCTCCTGATCTCATGAACCAAATGTTGGTATTTCACAAATATTATATGACAAATCATCTGATAGAACTTTGAAAAGTTAGATGGGTTACACTAATGCATGGAAAGATTCTTACTCCGCGATATATAACTGATAATCATAGTTTATTCTTATGTGCAATGCTCAACCTAGTCAGTTTGATGGGCATGGCAACAAACTTGATATTAATATAAGGTGGTTGCATAACACCAAGTTAATGAAATTTATTTAGTTTGAGCACTTTGTGGTAATATGCATATTCTGGGATGTGCAATAAACATATATTCCTTTTAAAAAAGGGTTTCCAACATATGCATCTAATTGAGTTTTTATATTTAAAAAAATATAATTCCAACTTTAAAACGTTAAAAAATAATAAAAAATTAACGATGATTAATGTATCATATTAAATTTTTTATATTTTAAAGTTGATATAGCTCCCAATATACAGATATACATTGCTTTCTTAAAGTACTTTTTTATTGTTAATCAGAATAGTGACAACATCAGGTAAGGCTGAATCAATCGGTTTGTATTTCAGTTCAAAAATAAGTGGAAACAATGGAGAAAATGTAGCATTCAAATAAAGCAGAATAGAATTGTGACTGCATATCGTATGTATTCAACATAAATATACAGTACAACAAAATTACCTAGAATTGATTCTAAATGCAGCTGGCAGAGGATTTTTAAGTATAGTCATGAATTCCTCCCATTCTTCTTCTAGCACGATCCCTTATTCCAATAACGAATAATGTAACTAGTTTTGATTTCAACCTACAAAAGAACATAACAAGACTAATAAAATTTAAAATAGCTCACATAAACATACAAATATCCCATTAGTACCGCGCGAAATCCTTGGTCCTGTTAAATAGTACTGAGCGAAATCCATGTCCATTGAAGAACGAGCAGGTATGTATCTATTGCCCTGTAAATTCATCAATATTTATGGATGAGCACAGATCAAAAGAGGGATTTGCGCCGTGTAATTTTAGGGTTTTTTTGTTTTTTGAAGCAGGCGAATTATTTGGGGAAAAGAATGGGAGCGGCGAAAATATTTGGAAAGGCGGGATGTAATAGGTGAGCAATGAATACCCTAAATAATTTGCAATTGCATCGCCTCCGCTAGGGAACCGATGCGAAAATTATTATTTTGGACGTAGTTGCATCGGTTCACTTTAAAATCAATGCAACTAAAACTATTTGCATCGACGTATTTGCATCGGTTGTTGGTGACAACTGATGCAAATTTGATTTTTAATTACCTATTGCTTTCCACGTGCCAATTGCATCGGTTATTAAGACAGAACTGATGCAAATAGTTCTATTTGCATCAGTTTTTACTTCAACCGATTCAAATGAGGCGATGCAATGGCCTGTTTTGTAGTAGTGGGTGTTGATCGAGAGGGTAACTTCTATGTAGAGAGAAGATAAAGTGTTTGCCGAGAGGATTAGAAGGCCTGAGGTAGGATCAGAGTTCAATGATCTAAAGGGTTTTGGTCTTGACCGCAGAGGATGGTTGAGGAAGAAGGGACGATTATGTGTTTCGAATGTAGAGAATTTAAGGAACAAAGTTCTTGAAGAATGTCATCGATCTAAGTTTACTATTCATCCTAGAGGGACCAAGATATGAAGAGGAGCTTCTATTGGGAAGGCATGAAGAGGTATGTTGGCTTGTGGGTTAGGCAGTGTGTTAGTTGTCAACAAGTGAAAGCCGAACATCAGAAGCCAAATGGATTGCTTTTGCCTTTAGAGATTCTAGTATGGAAATGGGATTCGATATCCATGGATTTTATAGACGGGTTTCCATGGTCGAATAGGGGAAATGAAATCATATTGGTTATAGTGGATAGGCTAACCATGAGTGCCCATTTCATTCAAGTCAAGTCAACCAGGACGGCACCTGTTTTGGTGAAGTTGTTCATGAAGGTCATAGTTAGACTTCATGGGATTCCTAGTACAATAGTCAGCGATAGAGATGCATTATTCACTAGTGAATTTTGAAAGAGTCTACAAAAGGTATTGGGTACCGGTCTTAAGATGAGTACAGCTTATCACCTGCAGACGGATGGGTAGACAAAGAGAGTCAACAAAGTGCTCGAGGATTTATTGAGAGCTTATGTATTGGACTTTGGTGGATTTTAGGGGGATCGTCTACATTTGGTTGAGTTTTCCTATAATAATAGTTATCTGAATAGCATAGGAATGGCGCGTTTTGAAGCTTTGTATGGAAGGCCATGCAAATGACCCACATGTTGGTTAGATACTGGGGATAAATTGGTCTTAGGTCTGGATTTTGTTGGAGAGACCCAAGAAAAGATCGAGTTAATCCAAGGAAGGATGAATGAAGCTCAAACCAGACAAAAGAGTTACGTAGATAAGAGGTGTAAAGACCTAGAGTTCTCAGTGGGAGATCGAGTTTTTATTAAGGTATCACCAATGAAGGGTGTGGTACGGTTTGGGAAGTCAGGAAAGTTGGCCCCAATATATGTTGGACCATTGCAGATTTTAGAAAGGATTGGAAAGCTCACATACAAAGTAGAGTTGCCGAGGACTTTGGTGGGTGTCCATAATGTATTTCATGTGTCTCATCTTCGCAAGTATGTGCATGATCCAGTGGCTACTAGTCCCCAGACACGGTTGGAGAACCATGATAGTCAAGTTGTTGGAAGTTCGGGTTATAGCAAGTAGAGCCTGATTTGAATTTTGTTAGGCAACCAGTTTAGGTTATAGCGAGAGATGAGAAAAGATTAAGGACCAAGACAGTCAAGTTTTTGGAAGTTCAGTGGAGCAACAATTAGAAGGATTGTATTTGGAAGACAGGGAACATGATTCGAGATGCTTTTCCTGATCTACTTTGATGGTATGTCTATATTAGATTTATATAGATTATTTGTTGGTGAGGTAGGCTAGTATGGATGTTAGAAGTTGTTACAGATGATTGCTATGTTTGCTTGTTAGTCCTTACTAAATTTCAAGGACGAATTTTTTTAAGGTGGGGAGCCTGTAACACCCATAATTTTTAATACCATTATTCAGGATTTTTAATTAGAATAAATTAAATAAAATAATGTAGAGTGATAAGGGGATTGAGATTGGTAAATGAATATAATGGCCGTGCTTATTTAAAAAGAGTGAACTTATAAATGGTTTAGTGTTAACTAATTAAACATAAGGGGATTAAGGTCAATTGCTACCCATATACTCTCCCATAAACCATTACATCTAGGCATACACGTTCATTTATCATAAGAATTTTTTTAAAACGTAAGAAAAAAGGAGCCGTCCATTAGGAAGAGGAGAAGGAAGGAAAATCAAATCTAAAGCTTAGGGTCAAGCTAGAAGAAATCAATCTCAATCAATCTTTAATTTCCATATCCAATCTAGGGTGAATAATAATCACTACATCTCTATTTTTGGTTTTATAATCATATGATTTCAGATTTAAGGGTACATTTGTTTTTATGATATACTGGATGATGATATGCTTGGGTTATAAATTATTTTGTTTAAACAAGATTGTTTAAAAGGAGATATACACAGTTTTTGGGTAAAACTGAGATTTAATGATTTCTAAATGCATGAAAAATTATATGTTCTGCAAAACATGATTTTAGAGTTGGGTTTCAATTTTTATAATTTCCAAGCCATGGAGAATTAGTTATGAATTTTCAAAGGAAAATATGGTTAGTTGGGTTAATAAATTTATTTCGAAAATTATATTAAGAATTTGGGTTCGAAATTTTGATATGTTAGGCAACAAGATTTAAGTGAATTTTGGAAATTTTGGGAAATTTTACCAAGTGATTTATTATGGAAATTAAATTATTTTGAAAGGAGGACCAAAATGATTTAGTTGTTTTGTTAATAGGAAAGACTTAATTGTTAAATGTTGTTTAGTTTTAGATTTGAGAAAATGCGATATATTTTAGTAAAATAATTTAAAAGTTTAATGTAGCCAATCGAGAGTTTACATATAGGCAAGTTAGTTAGAAAAAGTTTTTTTATTTAGTGAAAACAGCCTTTCGCTCAGAAAAATGGGTTCCGCTTTCTTTAGAAGGACCTTTT
Organism: Allium cepa; assembly: GCA_030765085.1. Lineage (NCBI taxonomy): Eukaryota > Viridiplantae > Streptophyta > Magnoliopsida > Asparagales > Amaryllidaceae > Allium > Allium cepa. The sequence goes on from CM060946.1 coordinate 81,794,195, forward strand.
GACCTAGAGCTTCCACCTCCAACCTAGTCGAAACCTTCTAGGTCGAAATTAGTAAACCAATACACGTGGTATCATTTAGATGGTACATAGTAAATTTGATAAAGGCGGAAGGTAGGGTGTCGAAACATAGCTTCCAAAAGGGTTGGTTCCTTTGTTTTGTTTTATTTTCAAAGAAAAGCGCTCGCCTGTTTACAAAAGGGTTTCGAAGTAGTCGAAACCAATGGTTATAAAAGGGTATTTCAAAAGAAGCTTTCGAAAGAGTACCGACACCTTAGTTTTTAAAGTAAGTAGCTTCCGAAGAAGTTACCAAGTTTTTAAAGTGATACTTTTGGAAGGGGTAATTTCGACCAAGTCGAAACCCTTCTGTGATTTGATGCCTTTCGATGGTATTGAAGACATCAATGCTGTTGAAAGGTACTGTCTGTTTTATAAATATAAGCCAATTCCAACAGCTTTTGAAAGGTGCCAGGGGTTTAGAAGACAATGGTTTCAAAGGGGTTTCAAAACCAATCTTCAGTTGTTTCACCCAGATGTTTTAATGCTTTCGAAAGGATGGTTTCGACACCATCAAGCTTCCCTAATACATTTTGAAATAAAGAATGGTTTCGAAAGAGACGCTTTCACCTATGTTTACTTTGTCCCAAAAATGTTATTTTAAATATAAACCCAATGACTTCGAAAGGTATTGGTTTCGAAGGGTAACCTTCAATAGTTCCGAAAGGGGTATTTCGAATGGTTTCGAAGCTATGCTTCTATACTTACATGGTAATAATTTGACCAGGTGAAAGGTTTCAAAAGACATATTTAAAGCATTCGAAAGGCAAGAGCCTAATGTTTTAAAGATATAATTTAATGCTTTTGAAGGATGTTATCCAATGAAGTTGAAAGTAAGGTTTTGAAGGTGTCGAAAGGCTTTTTAAACCTAAACTCGTTTTAATGGAAAATTCATGGCAAAATAATGGAGTTTTGAAATGACTTTATGTATGTAAATTTGAAGAAGTATCGCCGTGATAAAAATAGGTTAAAGGGAATAACTATGTTTTACATGAAAAGTATTTCAAGGTCCTAAAATTCACATGAATGGTATTGTTAAGTTGTTATCTTTGCTTCTTCAAATATGAATATATTCAGATGATAAAGGACCCATAATTATATTTTGGGGATAAAAGGGATAGAAGAACCAGTAGATTAACCCAGTAGTGAATATAAATTGATTAAACTCGTGAATAAATAGAATTGCATCCAGGGAGTCAGCAAGACTAAATTATAGGATGCCTAAACCTTGAAGTTGTTGAAAGATAGGCTCAAAGTAAACCCATGAAAACTATGATTATGAAGTTATCACGGGTAACCAATAGGTTCATTGTAAACCCATAAAAACTATGTATTAAGGATGGTTGGCAGTGGCCAATTGGTTTGTATTGAACCCATGAAAACTATATCCGGATTAAGTATTGACATCAGTCAAAAGGTTCCTAGTCAACCCATGAAAATAGGATAAGAAAGAAGTTATAGAAGACATCAATAGGTTCCTAGTCAACCCATGAAAACTACGATTTAAAAAGGGAGTTACCGGAATAATCCATAGGTTCCTAGTTTATACATGAAAACTAGGATATAAGATGAGTTATTGGAACGACCAATAGTTTCATGGGAACCCATGAATTAATTAAGTTAATTGGCAGGGGCCTATAGGTTCTTAGTAATCCCATGGAAACTATTAAATATGACAGGGTTTCCATAAATTATAAAACGGTTATTAGTAAACCCATGAAAACTAATAGGTTAATAGTGATCCTTGAAACTATAATTATGACCGGGAGTCAATTAAACCGAGGATGTGAAATCCAAGATGTTTATATATATACATACACACACACACACATCCTCATAAATGTGAAATCCAAGACTTATTAGCCTTATTATATACTCCGATCAACCAAGTTGGCATCTTCGTACGTCGCTCTTGGCGTATGTGTAATAATTATATTTTTCTGAAGGTGGTTAACATTTGTGGGATTATGTAATGAACATGAAATGTTTTGAATGTAATGTGGAAGTGTGTTTTTAATTTGTTAATTTTTTTCCATATTCTTATGATCCGTGTATCAATGCTTCTAACACCACCGTATTTTGTCGCTAAGCATTAATAACTATGGATGACTGTAGCATCTGTAGCCATTAATTTGGGGTGTCCAAGTAGGGTGATGTTACAAGTTGGTATCGTAGTATAGGTTTATGAAACTTTAAAAGAAAAATAACACCTAAAAGCTTTTTTAAACATAACTTGATAAATTAGAAATATGAACGAGGTTTGGGATTAACGTTATAGAAACATACTTGTATTTGATATATAGGTATATATCTAAGTACATGTTCCCCTCTCTATTGGACCGTTCTTCTGTATGTTACTAAGGCTCCTATGCAGATTTATGAAAAAGAGGATATGGAAGCAGGAAACGGAAGAGGAAATCTAGGTGAAGTAAGCATCACAACCAATGGAAATGCTCGACCTAATACCAGGAGGAACTATGGTCGACAAGCTACTGCTAATCGAAATGTTGAAGCCAATGTTGGTGCTGGAAATCCACCAGTAGATGCGGGAATGGTGTATCGGTTGTTAGTTTATCTTTTGCAAGTAGTAGTTGTTAGTTATGTTGGAGGAGCTAGTCTTGTAGCTCTAGTCGGATATAATAATGCAAAGTTGAGCAGGGACTGCAACAGTCTAGGTGGAAAGCCGTTTGTTGGGACGGAGGATGCTGTTGAGGTTAAGAATTGGCTACAGAGCTATGAGAGAATCTTTACTGATCTAGGCAGGGGAAAAGAGAAGGATAGCCTCTAGGCAGTTGCAAGAGTAGGGCTTTATTAGTGGAATAGTGTGACTGCCGGAGTTTCGGAGGAAAAGTTGGTATGGACTGATTCTAGAAGCAGATTTGAGCAGAGGTTCTTATCTGATATTTCCAAGTTGGCATTGATGAGAATGTTTATGGACCTTGTTCAGGGTGATATGTTAGTAATTGAGTATGCTGCTAAGTTTGATGAGCTATCTCGATATAGATATGCTGCTATAGACACTGACATTAGAAGAAACGAGAGGGTCATTCATGGACTGAGGTCAGTGCTAGCTAGAATGACTATGACCCATGTCAGAAAACCTTGTAATGTGGTGGTGGAGATGGCTATTCACCGTGAAGAGATGCTTGCTGTTTCTGCTAGGGTGAAGCCAGTTTAATCCCAAGGTCCTCAGGGAAAAAGAGGAAATTCTTTAAGAAGAAGGGAGCCCAGAAAAGGGAGGCTGCCAAAAAGGCAAAGGTTGATTTGGTGTGCTTCAAGTGTCATAAGAAGGGTCATTATGCTTAGAGTGCCAAACAGGCAAAGGGAAGAAGCCTGTAGAGAAGAAGAATGTGAAATGCTTTAACAATGGCCAAGTTGGGCATTACAAGAACCAGTGTCCTGAGCCGGTCAGGGCAGACCGAGGGAGGGTTTTGTAATTGGACCACCGTCTTCTTATAGGCCGAACCACTATAAATCTTGTATTTCTTTTCATTATTTTTCAATTATTTCATCTGGATCTAAGATTCATGTTTGGATATTGTTGACTTGTATTCGTATATTGGTGCTTTCACGATCTTTGGGGTTTGTGACCAATTTTAGCGCAAACATTTAGTAGTATACACTGATGCATATGGAACTAGATTGGGAGTAGTATTGATGTAGAAGGGTAAAGTTATTGCCTATGCATCCAGACTGTTTAGACCGCATAAAGTAAGTTATCCTACTCACGACTTAGAGTTGGCTACAGTGATTTTTACCTTGAAGATTTAGAGACATTATCTCTTAGGGGAGAGATTTGAGTTGTATACCGATCATAAGTCTGTAGGATCGATTTCACCCTAGAGGGGGGGTGAATAGGGTGATAGTGTAAATTATAAAAAAAAATTAATCACGGAAGCTTATAAATTAATTTCAATTCAGATCACAGAATAGCAGCACAGATATCGCAGAATATAAATAACAGAACAACACAGAATTTACCCAGCTTCGGCAAAACCCTGCCTACGTGCTGCCCCTAAGGTTTCTACTAGAAATTAGATAGTCCCTCGCTTACACACGTAAACTCGCTATACCCGCTATTGACTGATCTAACTCTACGCTCAAAACCCTGCCACAACTCAACTACCGAGTTGCGAATTCTCAAGCTACGCCACGTAGCTTGTCCCCTAGTCACACGACTAGAAATTAAACGGTTTAAAAAAAAAATTACAAATTAAAAACAATTTAAAATAAAATAGCCCTAATTTTAAAACCTATAGCCCTTTAAACATAAAATTAAAAAAAAACTTTTTATCAAAGCCGTCCCTTTTCTTTGTTTTCCTTAGCCGGTACATTTTTTTATTCTTCACTCTGAATATCTTGAGAAAAATGGCGGCTTCGATCTTCGTTCGTCTCTAAAATTAGGGCTTGGAAAAATTGAAGTTGCCGACTTAATTTGGCACGATCGAATGATGATTTCGTTCTTGCTTGGTCGATCGATGCTCTCTTCTCTTTGCTTCACGGCTACCTCAATTTGGTCGAGTTAATTGTCAAAAATGGTATGCGATTTTTCCTTTTTCGATGTTGATTTTTGCTCGACCTTTGATTCGAGTTATTGATATTGTTCTCTGTTCCTTGAGCTCGAATCCCTATGTGATTGCCGATGATGATTAGGGTTATATATAGGTTTCGAAATCCTATTTTTGCGTTCGTTCAGATATATTTGAATTTGTCAAATTATTTGCTCTGGCCGCTTGATGATGCTTGAACGATTGATGATTGAACTGACTTGTTCAAAAAAGCGTATATTATCATAACTTGATCGTCACGGCTTTAACTTGGTCAATGTACATTAAGGTGTTGATTAATTTCGTGGTTTTCTCTGGTTGACTTCAACTTGGATTTTGTGATGACCACCGGCTCTGACTTGGTTATATATTTTGATTTATCGGCTCAGTTATTGATACTTTTAGTGGTTTGTCGAAATCATAGTGGCATTTGTTGTTTGATCTGTATATTTGCCTGAGTCACCCTGTTTCACTGTGTACTGCCTGTTCATGTATGTTTGCATCGACTTTGTTGTTGTTTGGATCATTATGCTATCTGCATTGAACTTTGAGTTGTAGTCTTGAGCTCTGTCTTCATGTAGCTTGCTATGTGCATTTATTTTGGCCGTTTAATTGATGCTGCAGTCTTCAAGCATTGTTGATTCATTGTTTTCTCGGTGGAGAGTCTGATACATACCTTTTATATTTTCATTGCTTGTCTGATTCATCATGCATAAGTTTGTACTTACTCGCTTGAGTTTCACTACCATACTTGGTTCGAATTTATTTGCATTACGCAGTTGGTCTTTGACATGTTATCTGAATTGTGCTGCATTGTTGTGCATTTGTTTCAGTTGCATTCATTGATCAGTACTTCTTTGCTACTGCGTACTTGATAGCAAATTTGATGTGTGGTCAGACCTTAACTTCACTTGTGCATTGTTAAGTAGTTTTCTTTGGTCTTGAGCATTGCCGTGTCATTGGTTCAGTTTTTGCTGTAGTCTTTGTTTGTTTCAGTCCAAGTTGCATTTGTTCCATACTTTAGTTCATATGTATATTGCTGTAATCTTCATTGAGCTTGTATGCTTCAAGTTGTATTCATCGTCGGTTTAGTCGTGCACTTGGTCTCTTTACTGTGTTGCATTCTTTGATGGTTCATTGGTGCACTGCTTGTTCATGTATGCATTTGAGCTCTTTGAGTTGCAGTGCTTCATCACTTGAACTTGCTTGCAGACTGTCTTGTAATCTGCATCCATGTATACTTGGTGTTGTAGCCTTGAGACTGTTGAAGTTGTGATTACTTCTTCATGCTTGTTTGTTATCTGGTAGCACTTGAGTTTCTTGGCACTGCTGTTAGCTTTGGTGTATGTTATTTGCTGTGCATACTTCATGCTTGCACTGTTCATCTATGTTGTCCAGACATTGTTGAGTTCTTGGCCACTTCTTGTTGATTTTTGAAATTTTACTTGAGTTGAATCCAGTTTCAATAACTCGGGTTTGACCTTGTGCTTGAGTCGTGATTTTGAATATATTGCACGTGAGTTGAACCCGGCTTTTCATTTGGGTTTGACCTGTGCTCACCTGTCCCTGTAGCATTATCAAGTGTATATATCGGCGTGCACGGCCTTGTGGCATATACAGTGATACACTGTGTATGTCACAAGTTGTTCGTGTATGATGAATTCAAATTTAAATTATGACGAACAACCCAAATAACTGAGGCAAATCGTATTTTCAAAAATCATATTTCATTTTATATTGCAAAAATATTTCTTTTTCAATTTTACTGCGTTAGTGTATATTTTTGCAGATTGCTCAGATGCTGGATTCAAACTGGAATGCAGTTGAAGACAAAATATGAGTGTGAGTGTTATGTAGTGAGGTTATTAATGTAAACTGAATTGTGATGTAATCAAAAATGTATATGTATAGTGAGAGCTTGAATTTGTACTATCAAAATTGTAATAAATATTTGTTTGAATAAAATATTCGTTTGAATTCAAATTCCGTGTTATTTATTTTATTCTGCAAATATTTATTTAATCTGTGAAAAATAAAATAGTATATTAACAAATACATTTAAACGAAGGTATATATGTTTATTATCATCAAACAAAAATCATATAAGCGCATATTCAACAATCTCCCCCTTTTGATGATAACAAACATATATTTTAGATTTTGAATATGTTAAATGTATTTGATCGTAGATATATCCTAATTGCTCCCCCTATTTAAGTGCTCCCTCTCTACACAATACTCCCCCTACATATATGCATACAAATAGAAATATATAAATGAGCCTATATGCAAAGGAGTCTAGATGCAAATAGAAAATTATTTGACCTTTGCTTGATTCTATTTGTCAAAATCTTAACTTTTCTCTCCCCTTTTGTTATCAGCAAAAGAATAATAGTGTTAGGGAAAATAGAGATAAAGTAATTGATATTAATCCAACATTAAAACTCAATTGAATATAAATATTAAATTTCAACAAAAAATCAAACACAAATCATAAATATTTTGTTAGGCGCATATTCCACTTTTAGAATGATAGGAATGATATCATCATATAAAACCATACAGTTGTGTCTATTTGTGGTATATTTATATCAGGAATTTGGATATCTACTAACCATGCATAACCGTAAGGACTTTTTAAATGAGATTAGTAGTATTCCAATTTTATTTTACAAAAATGAATTCAAGTATCTTCTAACCACGCATAACCGTGAGGACTTTTTAAATGGGATTAGAATCAACTTGTTTATTTAAAAAATCAACTTTTGATATGCGTTCCATACATGCATAACCGTTAGGATTTTTAAATGAGCATGGAAGCACATAACAAATTCCAAGTAATTCACCCATGCATAACCGTGAGGACTTTTAAATGAGAGTGAATACTTTGGTATTTATTTATTTATTTATTTATTATTTATTTATTTATTTATTTATTTATTTTTAAATGTGAAAATGAAAAACGAATGATTCCTGTTTAAAATACCACACATCGACAAATTATATAGAATTTTGACGAGTGATGGTCGTTAGAAATATGATAGAAATCGAGATGGTCATGGAATTTTTTACCAACAAAAAATTATGACTCTTGTTTAATTTGAAAAATTTACTAATTATACCGTCTCGAGTAATAATATATGATAAATATCAATACTCATCAATTTTTCAATCACTATTTATTTCTTCGATGATTTGTAGGGAGAAAAAAAATGTTAAATATTCAGCAAATTTCTAAAACACCTAGACTGAGTCGTAGTTTACAAAAGGGGTTTTGTAAAGATGTCTGCCAATTGAGAATCAGTTGAAACAAAATTTATGCAGATATTTTCTTTGGAAATATGATCTCGAATAAAATGATGTCTAACATCTATATGTTTTGTTCACGAGTGATGTATAGGATTATTTGTGAGATCAATTGCGCTTTTGCTATCACACATTAGTGGTACATGTTTATAATTTAGGCCATAGTCATGCAAAGTTTGTATCATCCATAAGATTTGAGCAGAGCAACCACTCAAAGCAATATACTCTGCCTCTGTTGTGGATAATGCAATACAATTTTGTTTTCTACTCGACCATGCAACTAATGAATGTCCTAACATAAAACATGCTCCACTAGTACTTTTTCTATCAACCAAATTTCCAGCATAATCAGCATCTGAAAAACCTTTCAATTCAAAATTATCGTTTGATGGATACCAAAGACCAAATCGTGGGGTGTGCAACAAATATCTTATAATTCTTTTAACAGCTTTTAAATGAGATTCTTTTGGGTTAGATTGAAATCGCACACATAAGCAGACAGAAAACATGATGTCAGGTCTAGAGGCGGTAAGATAAAGGAGTGATCCAATCATACCTCTGTACCGCTTTTGATCAGCTGTCTTACCTTTTTCGTCCTTGTCAAGTTTAAGTGTTGTACTCATAGGAGTTCTTGCTGGTTTAGCATCTTTCATTCCAAATTTGTTGACAAGTTCCCTAATATATTTTGTTTGAGAAATGAATGTGCCTTTATCGCTTTGTTGGATTTGAAATCCTAAAAAGAATTTTAACTCTCCAACCAAGCTCATTTCGAATTTTTCCTGCATGACTTTTTCAAATTTCTCACACAATAACTTGTTAGTAGCACCATAAATGATGTCATCAACATATATTTGAACAATCAAAAGATCCTCGTTTTCATGCAACAGAAACAGTGTGGTGTCTACACATCCCTTTTTGAACCCATTTTCAAGGAGATAAGAACTAAGACATTCATACCAAGCTCTGGGAGCTTGTTTTAATCCATATAATACCTTCTTTAGCTTGTATACATGGTTTGGATATTCATGACTTTCAAAACCTTCTGGTTGTTCAACAAACACATCTTCTTTTAAAATTCCGTTAAGAAAAGCACTCTTCATGTCCATTTGTCTTAGTTTAAATCCTTTGTAACAAGCAAAAGCTAACAATATTCTAATTGATTCTAGTCCAGCTACAGGCGCAAAAGTTTCATCAAAGTCAACTCCTTCAATTTGGTTTCATCCTTTAGCAACTAGTCTAGCTTTATTTCTAATTATATTTCCAGATTCATCATATTTATTTTTAAAAATCCATTTTGTTCCTATAACTGGATAATCCTTAGGTCTAGGTGCTAGACTCCAAACATTATTTCGTTCAAACTGATTTAGCTCTTCTTGCATGGCCATGAACCAGTTTTCATCATTAAGAGCCGAATCTATGTTATTTGGTTCTATTTCTGAAATAAATCCACTATATAAGCACAGATCACATAAATTTTTAAAGGATGAACGAGTTTGTATACCTGCTATAGGGTTTCCAATTACCAATTCTGGTGGATGGTCTGTTTTGTATTTCAGTTTTTCTGGATCCAGATTTCTTCGAACTTCTTGAATTGTAGTAACTTCTCTAGCATCAGCAGTTTCTTTTGGTTTTTCAAGCTCATCTTTTTCTTTCTCCTCTTCAATGTTGCTTTTAGATGTTTCCTGATTATCAATGCCTTCATCAAATTTCACATTGATTGACTCCACGATTGTTTTAGTCTTTTTGTTGTAGACTCTATAAGCTTTGCTTCTCGAAGAGTAACCCATGAAGATGCCTTCATCAGCCTTTGCTTCAAATTTTCCTAACTGTTCACTGTATTAAGAATATAGCAAGGACATCCAAACACTTTGAAGTAAGTGATGTTTGGTTTATTGTTGAACCATAGCTCATAGGGGGTTTTGTTAAGAATCGGTCTAATCATAACTCTATTCATTACATAACATGCTGTATTTACTGCTTCTGCCCAGAGATGCAGAGGTAGTTCATATTCATTTAACATAGACCTAGCCAGTTCTTGCAAAGTTCGATTCTTTCTCTCAACTACCCCATTTTGTTGTGGAGTACGTGGTGCAGAGAACTCATGTTTGATTCCGTTTTCATCACAGAAAGTTTCAAATTCATAATTTTCAAATTCTCCACCATGATCATTTCTTAACGAAACAATAGAGACTTCTTTTTCATTTTGCACAAATTTTGCGAATTTTGTGAAGTATGAAAAAGTTTCTGATTTTTTAGCCCAGAAATATACCCATGTATATCTTGAGTAGTCATCAACTAACACAAAGCAATATTTCTTACCTCCTAAGCTAGCAATGTCATTAGGCCCGAATAGATCCATATGAACTAGTTCAAGGACTCTAGAAGTGGTTACATTGTTTTTGGCATGAAATGATGATTTTTTAAGTTTTCCCAAAGTACAAGCTTTACAAATGTTTTCAGTTTCAAACTCATGTGATGGCAACCCTTTTACCAAACTTTTCCTTTTTAATTTCTTTAATAAGTTCATACTAGCATGTCCTAAACGTCTATGCCATAAATTTACTTCTATATCCTTAGCTACCAAACATTTAGAGAGGATGAGATCATCAAAAGATAGAGAATATATATTACCTTTCCTTTTTCCAGAAAATAAGATTTCTTTTGATGATTTGTCAACAATTTTGCACAAGTCAGAATCAAAGATAACATTCATATCTTTATCACATAGCTGGCTGATTGATATCAAATTGTGGTGCAGATTTTCAACATATAGTACGTCATTCAAGGTAAATGTATTATTACCTACTTTACCTTTACCGACAATTTTACACTTGTCATTGTTCCCCATTGTGACTCTGCCACCTTTGTACTTTTCTAGGCTAAGGAACTTCGATTTATCGCCTATCATGTGCCTGGAACAGCCAGAATCCAAGTACCATTGCTGTTGTTCCTTAGCCTGCCAGCATACCTACACGAGAAGAGAATTTAGTGACCTATTTGTTTTTATAGGTCCATGATTGTTAGTGGCAAAATATTTAGAATGACAATTTTGTGGAGACCCAAAACTATTTATAATTGTTCCCTTCGGCACCCAAATTTGTTTAACTTTGAGAGATTTTATATTTGTGCCTTTTGGAACCCAAATCGGTATAGTTTTCATATGTTTGGGTCTATACCAACAATTATTGTGATTGTGTCCAAATTTTCTACAAATTTTGCATATAGAATTAACTTGATTAATATTGCTTTCACCAATTTTCGAATTATTATATCCAAGTCCTTGTCTAACCATATTAACAGTTTGCTTTCCTAATAGCATATTCAACGATTTTTCACTTTTTGAAAATTTATCTAAGGTCGTTGACAGTTGTTGAACTTGTGTTTTGAGAGATTCATTTTCGTTTAACAACTGTGTGCACTTTTTAATAGAAATCTCTCTCCTAGTATTTTCATTCTCTTTTAAAATCAGAATTTCATTTTCAAGTGATTTTATATCGATTTCCGATTTTTTAATTTCTTCTTCGAATGTTGGACACTTATCACACTTAGGGATGCTACATTGATAGTTCTTAACTAATTGATCAAGTTGTTTATTGCATTCTATCAAAGTATCCTTTTGAGATTCAAGTTTAGCATATTTTTCCCTAAGTCGTTCATAACGGCCATTTACTTCATGGAAATAAATTAGTAATTCAGAATGAGTGAGTTTTGATACCTCGCTTGGCTCGTCGTCATCACTGTCTGTAACTTCACCATGAAGACACATGTTTGCTTTTTCACTCTCACTCTCGGTGTTATCACTTTCATCTTCTTCAGTTTCATCCCAAGTAGCCGCAAAGCTTTTCTTCTTTAGTTTCTTTCCTTGATTTGATCGTTTTTGAGGACATTATGGCTTGATATGACCGGGTTTGTTGCATTTGTAACAGATGATTTTCTGTTCTTCTGGGTTGTCTAGTGCTTTGCCTATTCTGCTTTTCAATTCATGATTTCGAGCTGGATTTCCGTATTTGCGATTCCACCTTTTGAATTTCTTTATTAGTAGCGCCAGCTCTGCTGCTCCATCATCATCATCATCGTTATCATCATCACTTCCAGTTGTTCCTTTGAGAGCTATTGATTTCTTTCGAGTATCTCCACCTTCACGCTCTTCCTTGAATTTCATTTCTAGCTCATAAGTGGTGAGATTTCCGATGAGTTCTTCGACTTTGAGTTGTTTTAAATCTTTCGATTCTTGAATGGCAGTTACTTTTTCTTCAAAGCTTTGTGGAAGGACTCTGAGGATTTTTCGGACTATTTCCAATTCGGTGTATGTTTTTCCGAGAGCTTTTGATTTGTATACGATATTGGAAAGTCGTTCGTACATCTCTTTGACATTTTCTTCTTTCGCCATTGTAAAGTTCTCGTATTCGCTGCTAAGCATGGCAAGGCGAGATTCTTTGACTTGAGATGTTCCTTCGTGAGTCACTTCTAGTATGTGCCATATTTCCTGTGCAGTTAGACAATGTGAGACACGATTAAATTCAATTTGATCTAATGAACAGATAATAGAATTCATAGCTTTGGCATTAGTATTCTGTAATTTATTTTCTAGTTCTGTCCATTGTTCCTTTGGTTTCTCTATTTCCTGATCATCTACAGTTATAGTTGGTATTCTATAACCTGTCTCAACAATATCCCAAGCGTCAATGGTTTTCAAAAAAAATTTCATCCTATTTTTCCAAAAAGCATATTCACCATTGAACATTGGTGGTCTAACTATGGATTGACCTTCTGCAAAAGCATTATTAAAAGAAGCCATTTTAAAAATTCAAATTTTTTTAAAAGACAAAAACTGATTTTTTTTTTAAAATCGAATTTTTAAACAAATGTTGACTTCTATTCCTAGCTCTGATACCACTTGTAGGATCGATTTCACCCTAGAGGGGGGGGGGGGTGAATAGGGTGATAGTGTAAATTATAAAAAAAAATTAATCACGGAAGCTTATAAATTAATTTCAATTCAAATCACAGAATAGCAGCACATATATCGCAGAATATAAATAACAGAACAACACAGAATTTACCCAGCTTCGGCAAAACCCTGCATACGTGCTGCCCCAAGGTTTCTACTAGAAATTAGATAGTCCCTCGCTTACACACGTAAACTCGCTATACCCGCTATTGACTAATCTAACTCTACGCTCAAAACCCTGCCACAACTCAACTACCGAGTTGCGAATTCTCAAGCTACGCCACGTAGCTTGTCCCCTAGTCACACGACTAGAAACTAAACGGTTTAAAAAAGAAAATTACAAATTAAAAACAATTTAAAATAAAATAGCCCTAATTTTAAAACCTATAGCCCTTTAAACATAAAATAAATAAAAAAATTTATCAAAGCCGTCCCTTTTCTTTGTTTTCCTTAGCCTGTACTTTTTTTTTTATTCTTCACTCTGAATATCTTGAGAAAAATGGCGGCTTCGATCTTCGTTCGTCTCTAAAATTAGGGCTTGGAAAAATTGAAGTTGCCGACTTAATTTGGCACGATCGAATGATGATTTCGTTCTTGCTTGGTCGATCGATGCTCTCTTCTCTTTGCTTCACGGCTACCTCAATTTGGTCGAGTTAATTGTCAAAAATGGTATGCGATTTTTCCTTTTTCGATGTTGATTTTTGCTCGACCTTTGATTCGAGTTATTGATATTGTTCTCTGTTGCTTGAGCTCGAATCCCTATGTGATTGTCGATGATGATTAGGGTTATATATAGGTTTCGAAATCCTATTTTTGCGTTCGTTCAGATATATTTGAATTTTTCAAATTATTTGCTCTGGCCGCTTGATGATGCTTGAACGATTGATGATTGAACTGACTTGTTCAAAAAAGCGTATATTATCATAACTTGATCGTCACGGCTTTAACTTGGTCAATGTACATTACGGTGTTGATTAATTTCGTGGTTTTCTCTGGTTGACTTCGACTTGGATTTTGTGATGACCACCGGCTTTGACTTGGTTATAGATTTTGATTTATCGGCTCAGTTATTGATACTTTTAGTGGTTTGTCGAAATCATAGTGGCATTTGTTGTTTGATCTTTATATTTGCCTGAGTCACCCTGTTTCACTGTGTACTGCCTGTTCATGTATGTTTGCATCGACTTTGTTGTTGTTTGGATCATTATGCTGTCTGCATTGAACTTTGAGTTGTAGTATTGAGCTCTGTCTTCATGTAGCTTGCTATGTGCATTTATATTGGCCGTTTAATTGATGCTGCAGTCTTCAAGCATTGTTGATTCATTGTTTTCTCGGTGGAGAGTCTGATACATACCTTTTATATTTTCATTGCTTGTCTGATTCATCATGCATCAGTTTGTACTTACTCGCTTGAGTTTCACTGCCATACTTGGTTCGAATTTATTTGCATTACGCAGTTGGTCTTTGACATGTTATCTGAATTGTGCTGCATTGTTGTGCATTTGTTTCAGTTGCATTCATTGATCAGTACTTCTTTGCTACTGCGTACTTGATAGCAAATTTGATGTGTGGTCAGACCTTAACTTCACTTGTGCATTGTTAAGTAGTTTGCTTTGGTCTTGAGCGTTGCCGTGTCATTGGTTCAGTTTTTGCTGTAGTCTTTGTTTGTTTCAGTCCAAGTTGCATTTGTTCCATACTTTAGTTCATCTGTATATTGCTGCAATCTTCATTGAGCTTGTATGCTTCAAGTTGTATTCATCGTCAGTTTAGTCGTGCACTTTATCTCTTTACTGTATTGCATTCTTTGATGGTTCATTGGTGCACTGCTTGTTCATGTATGCATTTGAGCTCTTTGAGTTGCAGTGCTTCATCACTTGAACTTGCTTGCAGACTATCTTGTAATCTGCATCCATGTATACTTGGTGTTGTAGCCTTGAGACTGTTGAAGTTGTGATGACTGCTTCATGATTGTTTGTTATCTAGTAGCACTTGAGTTTCTTGGCACTGCTGTTAGCTTTGGTGTATGTTATTTGCTGTGCATACTTCATGCTTGCACTGTTCATCTATGTTGTCCAGACATTGTTGAGTTCTTGGCCACTTCTTGTTGATTTTTGAAATTTTACTTGAGTTGAATCCAGTTTCAAAAACTCGGGTTTGACCTTGTGCTTGAGTCGTGATTTTGAATATATTGCACGTGAGTTGAACCCGGCTTTTCATTTGGGTTTGACCTGTGCTCACCTGTCCCTGTAGCATTATCAAGTGTATATATCGGTGTGCACGGCCTTGTGGCATATACAGTGATACACTGTGTATGTCACAAGTTGTTCGTGTGTGATGAATTCAAATTTAAATTATGATGAACAACCCAAATAACTGAGGCAAATCGTATTTTCAAAAATCATATTTCATTTTATATTGCAAAAATATTTCTTTTTCAATTTTACTGCGTTAGTGTATATTTTTGCAGATTGCTCAGATGCTGGATTCAAACTGGAATGCAGTTGAAGACAAAATACGAGTGTGAGTGTTATGTAGTGAGGTTATTAATGTAAACTGAATTGTGATGTAATAAAAAATGTATATGTATAGTGAGAGCTTGAATTTGTACTATCAAAATTGTAATAAATATTTGTTTGAATAAAATATTCGTTTGAATTCAAATTCCGTGTTATTTATTTTATTCTGCAAATATTTATTTAATCTGTGAAAAATAAAATAGTATATTAACAAATACATTTAAACGAATGTATATATGTTTATTATCATCAAACAAAAATCATATAAGCGCATATTCAACAAAGTCTTTAAGATATTTATTCTCTTAGAAGGAGCTGAATATGATGCTACAAAGGAGGCTGAATTTGGCCGCTTTAGTGGAAAACATTAGAATGTGGTGTTAGCGTTGTTGGCATAATAGATGTATCTAGAAGCTTTGACTAAATGTAGTGTGCAGATAAGATCTACAGCTAGTTCCAGTCAGGGGACTGCCATGTTGTCTTGTTTAGAAGTTCAACCTATGCTGATCAAGAGGATAGCTTCTAACCAGAGAGAAGATCTAGTATCGGCCTAGGATTAGAAGGCTTGAGGTAGAATCAAAGATCTATGATCTAAAGGATTTTTTCTTGACCGGAGAGGATGGTTGAGACAGAAGGGATGATTATGTGTTCTGAATGTAGAGAACTTAAGGAGAGGAGTTCTGGAAGATTGTCATCGATCCAAGTTTATGATTCATCCTGGAGGGACCAAGATGTATCAGGATATGAAGAGGAGCTTCTATTGGGAAGGCATGAAGAGGGATGTTGGCTTGTGGGTTAGGCAATGTGTTAACTGTCAACGAGTGAAGGCCCAACATTAGAAGCCAAATGGATTGCTTCTGCCTTTAGAGATTGCTGGATCTTGGCTGGATCACCTACATTTGGTTGAGTTTTCCTAAAATAATAGTTATCCGACTAGCATAGGATTGGCGCCTTTTGGAGCTTTGTATGGAAGGCCATGCAAATCACCCACATTTTTGTTGGACATTGGCGACAGATTGGTCTTAGGTCCCGATTTGGTTAGAGAGGCGTCAGAAATGGTCGAATTAATTCGAGGGCGGATGAAGGAAGCTCAGTCTAGATCGAAGAGTTACGCAGATAAGAGGCGTAAAGACCTAGAGCTCTTAGTGGGAGACCGAGTTTTTATTAAAGTATCACCGATAAAGGGTGTGGTACAGTTTGAGAAGTTGGGGAAGTTAGCGCCGAGATATGTTTGTCCATTCAAGATTTTTGAAAGGATTCGAAAGCTCGCGTACAGGGTAGAGTTGCCGAACACTTTGTCAGGTGTCCATAAGGTATTTCATGTATCTCATCTTCACAAGTATGGGTATGATCCAGAGGCTATAATTCCCCCGACAGAGTTAGAGGACTTGGTAGTAGAGCTTGATTTGACTTTTGTTAGGCAACCAATTCGGGTTGTAGTGAGAGATGAGGAAAGACTTAGGACCAAGAAAGTCAAGTTGGTGAAAGTTCAATGGAGTGACAACATAAGGACCGTACTTGGGAGACAACGGACAAGATTCGAGATGATTTTCTTGATCTACTTTGATGATTTCTCTATATTAGATTTATATAGATCAGTTACTAGTCAGGTAGGCTAGTATGGATGTTACGAATTGTTACAGATGATTGATATGTTTCTAGTTAGTCCTTACTGAATTTCGAGGACGAAATTCTTTAAGGAAGGGAGTCTGTAACACCCTTAATTTTTAATAACATTATTCAGTTGATTTAATTAGAATAAATTAAATGGAATAATATAGAGAGATAAGGGGACTGAGATTGGTAAATGAATATAAGGGTCGTGCTTATTTAAAAAGATTGAACTTATAAATGGTTTAGTGTTAACTAATTAAACATAAGGGCATTAGGGTCAATTGCCGCCCATATACTCACCCATGAACCATTACCTCTAGGCTATATACATTCATTTATCATAAGTAAAATTTAAAAACGTAAGAAATAAAAGGAGCCGACCATTAGGAAGAAGAGAAGAAGTGAAAATCAAATCTAATGCTTAGGGTCAATCTAGAAGAAATCAATCTCAATCAATCTTCAATTTTGTTATCCAATTTAAGGTGAATAATAATCACTACATCTCTATTTTTGGTTTTATAATCATATGATTTCAAATTTAAGGGTAAATTTGTTTTTATGCTATACTGGATGATGATATGCTTGATTTATAAATTATTTAGTTTAAGCAAGTTTGTTTAAAAGGAGATATGTATGGTTTTTGGGAAAAACCGAGATTTAATGATTTGTAAATGCATGGAAAATTATACGTTCACGAAAACATGATTTTAGAGATAGGTTTCAATTTTTATAATTTCCAAGCCGGAGAGAATTAGTTATGAATTTTCAAAGAAAAATTTGGTAATTTGGGTTAATAAATTTATTTCGAAATTATATTAAGAATTCAGGTCCAAAATTTTGATATGTTAGGCAACATGATTTAAGTGAATTTTTGGAATTTTTGGGAATTTTTACTAAGTAATTTATTATGGAAATTAAAATATTTTGAAAGGAGGACCTAAATGATTTAGTTGTTTTGTTAATAGGTAGAGCTTATTTGTTAAATGTTGTTTAGTTTTAGATCTGAGAAAATGCGGCAAATTCTAGTAAAATAATTTGAAAGTTTGGTGTAGCCAATTAAGTGTTTACATGTGGGCAAGTTAGTTACAAAAAATTTGCTTTATTTAGTAAAAACAACATTTAGCTCAAAAAAGTAGGTTCTGCCTTCTTTAGAAGGACCTTTCAACCCGGAGCTTCCGCCTCCAACGTGGTCGAAACCTTCAAGGTCGAAACTAGTAAACTTATACTCATGGTATCATTTAGATGGTACGTAGTGGATTGAAGAAAGGCGGAAGACATGGTGTCGAAACATAGCTTCCGAAAGGGTTGGTTCCCTTGTTTTGTTTTGTTCTAAAAGAATAGCGCTTGTCTGTTTACAAAAGGGTTTCAACGTAGTCGAAACTAAAGGTTTCGAAAGGGTATTTCAAAAGAAGCTTTCGAAGGAGTACTGCTGCCTTATTTTTTGAAGCAAGTAGCTTCCAAAGAAGCTACCAAGTTTTTAAAGTGATGCTTTCTGAAGGGGTAGTTTCGACTAAGTCGAAACCCTTCTGTGATTTGATGCCTTTCGATGGTATGAAGACAGCAATGATGTTTAAAGATACCGTTTGTTTTATAAATATAAGCCACTTCCGGCTGCTTTCGAAAGGGGTTAGAGGTTTCGAAGACAATGGTTTCAAAAGGGGTTTCGAAGCGTACCTTCAGTTGTTTCACCCAGATGTTTTAATACTTTTGAAAGGATGGTTTCGACACCATCAAGCTTCCCCAATGCTTTTGGAAATAAAGAAGGGTTTCAAAAGAGGTGCTTTTGCATAAGTTTACTCTGACCCAAAAATGTTATTTTAAATATAAACCATATGGCTTCGAAAGGTATTGGTTTCGAAAGGTAACCTTCAACGGTTTAGAAAGGGGTATTTTGAATGGTTTTGTAGCTATGCTTCTATACTTATATGATAATAATTTAACCAAGCCAAAAAGGTTTTGAGAGATATGTTTTAAAGTACTCGAAAGGCAGGAGCGTATTGTTTTAAAGATAGAATTTAATGCTTTCGAAGGAGGTTATCCAATGAAGTTGAAAGCAAGGTTTCAAAGGTATCGAAAGGCTTTTTAAACCTGAACTCTTTTTAAATGGAAAAACCCATGGCTAAATAAAGGAGTTTTGAAATGACTTTAAGTATGTAAATTTGAAGAAGTATTGCCTTGATAAAAATATAAGTCAAAGGGATTAACTATATTTTGGATGAAAAGTGTTTCAAGGACCTCAAACCCATAGGGGTGGTATTGTTAAGTTGTTATGTTTGCTTCTTCAAATGTGAATATATTCACATGATAAAGGACCCATAACTGTATTTTGAGGATAATGGGGATAGGAGAACCAATAGTGAATATAAATTGATTAAACTCCTGAATGTGTTGAACTACATCCAGGGAGTCAAGGAGACCAAAATTAGGATGCTTGAACCTTGAAGTTGTCCCTTTGAGATAGGTTCATAGTAAACCCATGAAAACCATGATTAGAAAGTTATTAGGGGTAACCAACAGGTTCATAGTAAACCCATGAAAACTATGTATTAAGGATGGTTGGCAGGGGATAATTGGTTTGTAGTGAACCTATTAAAACTATATCCCGATTAAGTATTAACATCAGCCAAAAGGTTCCTAGTCAACCCATGAAAACTAGGATAAGAAAGAAGTTATAGAAGGGATCAGTAGGTTCCTAGTCAACCCATGAAAACTAGGATATAAGAAGGGAGTTAATGGAATAATCCATTGGTTCCTAGTCTATACATGAAAACTAGGATATAAGATGAGTTATTGGAACGACCAATAGTTTCATGGGACCCCACGAATTAATTAAGTTAATTGGCAGGGGCCTATAGGTTCTTAGTAATCCTATGGAAACTATTAAATAGGACAAGGTTTCCATAAATTATAAAACGGCTATTAGTAAACCAATGAAAACTAATAGGTTAATAGTGATCCTTGAAACTATAATTATGACCGAGAGTCAATTAAACCGAGGATGTGAAATCCAAGATGTTTACATATATACATACATACATATACACACACACTTCCTCATAAATGTTTTAACCATTATGGATGCAGGAGCACAATATACGGTTTTGAAAAGTTTTAGGATAAAAGTGAGGGGAAAACCCGTTCCTCTTAGCGGCATGGTCTCACTGGATATCCAAATGGATTGAGATTTTAGATTATTGTTTGTACCAAGCTTTATGTCTGACTCGAAATTTTGGTTTTCTTCTTAAACTCTCGGGTACTCAATTGATTTTGAGTAGTTTGAGGTTTAGGATTTCCAAGTTCACTTCTTAGACGAATAAAGCTTCCGAAGGCATGTAGGAGGCTGTTAGTTGTTTAGAGTAAGCTTTTTCCGCTATGTATTTTCGATGTAAAGGCAGACTTATTAGCCTTATTATATACTCCGATCAAACAAGGGGGCATCTTCATATGTCGCTCTTGGCGTATGTGTAATAATTATAATTTTTTGAATGTGGTTAACATTTGTGGGATTATGTAATGAACATGAAATGTTTTGAATGTAATGTAGAAGTGTGTTTTTAATTTGTTAATTTTTTTTCCATATTCTTATGATCTGTGTATCAATGTTTCTAACACCACCGTATTTGGTCGCTAAGGATTAATAACTATGGATGACTGTAGCATCCGTAGCCATTAATTTGGGGCGTCTAAGTAGGGGGATGTTACAAGTTGGTATCATAGTATAGGTTTATGAAACTTTAAACGAAAAGTAAAACCTAAAACTTTTTGAAACATAACCTGATAAATTAGAAATATGAACGAGGTTTGGGATTAACGTTATAGCAACATACTTGTATTTGATATATAGATATATATCTAAGTACATGTTCCCCTCTCTCTTGGACCGTTCTTCTGTATATTACTAAGGCTCGTATGCAGATTTATGAGAAAGAGAATATGGAAGCAGGAAACGGAAGAGGAAATCTAGGTGAAGTAAGCATCACAACCAATGGAAATGCTCGACCTAATACCAGGAGGAACTATGGTCGACAAGCTAGTGCAAATCGAAATGTTGAAGCCAATGTAGTTGCTGGAAATCCATCAGTAGATGCGGGAATGGTGTATCAGTTGTTAGTTGATCTTTTGCAAGTAGGAGTTGTTAGTTATGTTGGAGGAGCTAATCTTGTAGCTCTAGTGGGATATAATTATGCTAAGTTGTGCAGGGATTGCACCAGTCTAGGTGGAAAGCCGTTTGTTGGTACGGAGGATGCTGTTGAGGTTAATAATTGGCTGGTGAGCTATGAGAGAATCTTTACTGATCTAGGCAAGGGAAAAGAGAAGGCTAGCCTCTAGGAAGTTGCAAGGAGTAGGGCTTTATTAGTGGAATAGTGTGACTGCGGAAATTTCGGAGGAAAAGTTGGTATGGACTGATTTTAGAAGCAGATTTGAGCAGTTCTTATCTGAGATTGCCAAGTTGGCATTGATGAGAAAGTTTATGGACCTTGTTCAGGATGATACGTCAGTAATTGAGTATGCTGCTAAGTTTGATAAGCTATCTCGATATGGATATGCTGCTATAGACACTGACATTAGAAGAAACGAGAGGTTCATTCATGGACTGAGGTCAGAGCTAGCTAGAATGACTATGACCCATGTCAGAAAACCTTGTAATGTGGTGGTGGAGATGGCTATTCACCATGAAGAGATGCTTGCTGTTTCTGCTAGGGAGAAGCCAGTTTAATCCCACGTTCCTTAGGGAAAAAAGAGGAAATTCTTTAAGAAGAAGGGAGCCCAGAAAAGGGAGGCTGCCAAAAAGGCAAAGGTTGATTTTGTGTGCTTCAAGTGTGATAAGAAGGGTCATTATGCTCACGAGTGCCGGACATGCAATGGGAAGAAGCCTGTAGAGAAGAAGAATGTGAAATGCTTTAACAATGGCCAAGTTGGACATTAAAAGAACCAGTGTCCTGAGCCGGTCAGGGCAGACAGAGGAAGGGATTTTGCTATTGGACCACCATCTTCTTATAGGCCTACCGTAGCAGAGAAAGGGAAAACCATTATGGAAGGTATGCTTTTGGTTTAGAGTATACCAGTTATGGTACTATTTGATACCCGTGCATCACATTAATTTATATCCCAGTATTTGGTTGATAGGTTATGCGTTGAACCGACATACTTGTTACTTCCTTGAGGGATGCAAATCCAATAGGAGGGTATGAAACTCTAGGGATGCGATGTGACCAGTTAGAATTTGATCTGTTAGGTCATAAGTTTACATGCAATTTGTATGTTTTTGATTTCATAGATTTCGGGACCTTTTTTGGTATGGATTGGTTGGGTAAGTATGAGGTAAGGATATTTTGCCAGGATATGGAAATGTCGTCGAGACACCCAAATAGTCATACCTAAATCGTCTTCTCAGTGGAAAATTCTAGTAGGAGTGTTTGGGCTTTGTTATGTGCCATTGATGTTGGAGAAGCGTTAAGTCAAGTTCGAGTAGCAACGGAATTTGTAGATGTCTTTGAGCCGGTTATGGGATTACCATCGAAGTGAGCTGTTGAGTTAGATCTTGTACTAGGAGCTGAACCTATGAGTAGACCACCTAGCAGGATGACACTGATAGAGATGAAGGAATTGAGGGTGTAGCTAGTGGATTTTGAGAGAATAAATTTTATTAGACCCAGCAATTCGCCTTGGGGAGCGGCCGCGGTGTTCGTGAAGAAGCCAGATGGGTCGTTAAGGATGTGTATCAACTATCGTAAGTTAAATGAAAGGACGATCAAGAATACGTACCCATTGTCGAGTATAGATGATCTATTTTGTGACGACCCGGAATTTTCGAGTATTTAAAATCACGATATTTAATTGATTTTAAATATTCAATAAAGTAATTTTAACATAAATTATGAATATCACAATTTATTTGATAATTGAATTATTAAATCAAATAAGTGAAGTTGGGTAAATTGTTGAATTTGGAGTTTTAAGCCTATTAAAAATATAATTTGAAGGCTTATAAAAATTTATATTCGTATTACTGAGGATAATAGAAGTTGTAAAATTGAAATTAACGATGGTTTGTTCAGTTTTAAAAATATACCGTTTAAATTGAATTTAAAAATAGCCTTCCGAGACACAGTCTCGGAATTCGACGAAACGAGTACCATTGGATCCGTAATATTGAATTATTCTGGATTTTAAATTTCGTATTGATCGGAGTTAGTGTGTGAGTGTACGATATATAAACGCGCTGAAAAATTTAATTGATAATATAATCGATTCGAATTTGAATTTTAAATATAAGTATACACTATAGCAAGGCGTCTTCAACATGCTTCCTTTGCCTTCTCGAACACATCATCCCTTATCCTGTTTATTTTCGAACACGAGACCATTATCATCTCAATTCAAAATCGAGAATAAATCAATGGCCGAGCAAAATCTTCTGATCAAAATCATGTCGCCTCCCTCTTCTATTTCTCTTCCTCAATTAAACCGATAGCAGTTACAACATCAGAGAAAAAAAAGAAAAAAAAGAAATGGCGTCCTCTTCAAATCTTCTCGTTCGAATTCATAGATTAAATTTATCATCCTCAACAAATCGAGTTCGAGCTTCGGCTTTGGAGAAGGCACGAGTGTTTGGGCGTTTTCGTGTGCTGCGACAAGGGTTTCACTTTCGAGGTGGCGGTGATTCGAGTTGCGCGAAACCTAGGTGGATAGCTCGACGGCGAATGCAAAGGCAAGCTCGCGTTTTGGCGATGAAGGGGTCGAGCGGCACGGTTCATCGTTGGGTGTGACCTAGCCGTAGACACATCGCTACGATGTGGGATCTTCGATTTGCGCGTGGTTCGTGGGGATAAGGTCGGCTGTGGTCATCGATGGTGGGCTTGGGAAGCACGGCGTAGTTCTCGCTGGGAGGAAGACTCGAGTTGAATTCCTTAGGGTTTCAGGGGATGGCAGCTTCGACCTGTAGAAGTAAGGTATCTTTTTTTTTTTAAATTTAGTTAGAGAAATAAATTGTTTATGCATAGAAATAATAATGGATTTTAAAATCCAAATCTTACATGTATAGATATAAAAACAATAATATAACAGTAAGGTTTCTGTTTAAATGTACATATATGTGAGTTTTTTTTGCAAATATAAATTGTTAATGTTGGAAGAAAAAGGAATGAAATAAATAATATATAATGATATGCAGTTTCAAATTCGATACGCAAGCAGAAAATAAAATAAAAATTTATTCTTAGTAAAGATTTTAAATGCAGTTTATATACATATTATAAAGGTAGTTTTATTTAATAAAACTTATTTAATTATTTTTACAAGAGGTTATTTTATTCAATTCAGTTTTGAAAGTTAATTTTTAGTTAAATATTCTATTAAAGAGAAATTAGTCTAAAAATCTAAAGCCTTGGCTAATTAAGTTATTTAATGGTAAGTGATTTTTCAATTAGTTCAGATATTTATTTAAAAGAAAATATAATTAAAACCAAAGTATTAGAAATTAATTGATCGGTTAATTCAAATATTAATAAACTGCAAAATATTTATACAAGGTTAAAAATCGAGAAGGAGGCAAGCTGGATTGAAATGGATGCTAATAAAATCAAAGGTAAGTTAATCTCACTCAGTTTAAAATTTAAATGATTAAATTTAAATAATTGATTTTATGGTTTAATTGATTGATGTGATATAGTATAGTATAATTTGAATTTGGCATATTATGTGATGCTAATGTCTGTGGATGCAGGGAGAACAGGTTGGAGGGATCCAACTGGACCTCTCAACTTTATTTAATTTTTTAATATTCTCCGTTCTGAGTATTTGATATCCTGTAATGAATTATTTTGAAACATTTAATGCTATGGCTTGATTGTTATAATCGGTCAATAATGAATTACCAAGTACATATAATTTGAGTTTGGGAATGAAAATAAAAGAAGTGAAATTGTAGGTAAAATAATTATGGAAACTTGAATAAATTAAAAAATGAATTGTAAAAGAAATAAAGTAATTTTAAGATTTTAATAAATAAACCTTGAGTATAGAAAGGAAATTTGAATAAACAGAAAGTTAATGAATTTTTAAACTTCAGTGTTATTCCAGACTGACTCGGGTGTTATTTAACTGTAATGTTCGGGTCAGACCGAGTATTATAGCATACAGGATATGATGCTGTGGAGCTCAGGAGACGAGCTGGATGACGATACGTACTCCCGTACTTGTTTATATATATATATATATATATATATTCCGCTGTGTTGAGTTGATGTGTATTTAGTTGTATGTTATTGATGTTGAGCTGTGATTGATGTACTCTGATGATGTAATATATGTAAACACATATATTTGTTTTGAGTAAAGATTATTTATTATCTATTATATTTTATTCCGCTGCGATGTTTAGATTCTGTTGTTGTTTTCTATTTTCTTCATCTACCTCTTCTTCTTAAACCCTAATGGTTCGTATTTCTGTACCACTTGAGTTGATTTAGGTAGAATAGTGTTAACTCAAGGGGTACAGATTTGCGGGTCGTTACACTTGGTATCAGAGCTTAGGTTGGTGATAACCTTGGCTCTGGTGGGAATTACTCATTTAAAATAGAGTCCGTAGTACTCTATAATGAGATTGAGCGTATGAATAAATATGAGCGCGTATTTGTTAGTGAATATAAATTGTTTTAATATTGTGTTGATTGGTTTATTGAGTGGCATATGAACCTTCGTCGACACAGTCTACACAACTGTATTGAAAGGGTTTCTAAACACTTGAATAGAACAATCGACACGATATTGTTTTAAATGTGGGTAAATGAAATAATTTTACCCAAAAACATATTTTGATATAAAGAAAAGTTTTTGAAAACTATTTAACTAATATATGGTTGCTTGGATGTTAGGAATGATGATATTTAAATTATTATCATTGTTAAGTGACAATTTAACTAGAAATTGTAAATATAACCAAAGATTAAGGAGATAAATTCAATTATGAAATGAAATTTATAAATATGAATTATAAATGTAATTTATGAATTGAAATACAATCAAATGAGAATTTGTATAAGCATAAAGTGTACAAATGAATTATATTTAAAATATATTTAAGTAGGCTTTAGAAGTTTAAAATCCCGGAGATTTGGAAATGTTTATCGAAGTGTTTTAATGATAAATGATAGCATTATTGTTTTGGAGATAATTCTGAATGGAAATCTGTTTTAAATGGATTTTGAAAGTGATATATCATTGAAATCACTTGGATTATTGGGAAATAATTCTGATGATGACGGCCGCATCATCAGTATTCATTTTCGAATTTCTAAGTGACGGATTGCTGCCAAATTGATTTGTTCGGGAAAATGAGTTGTTTTTGAAATTTCAAAGGAAATTTGTTAGAAATAAAAACCAGGATTGGTTTAAATTTTGAGAAGTATGATTTGAGATGTTGGAGATTTCAAAATGATTTGAAACCAAAGGTCGGGAGTTTAAAAAAATCCTGATGAAATAGGTTGTAAGCTTATAAATAGAGATGATTTTTAAATCAGGAAGAATATAAGCTTTGAATGTTGGAATTTAATTTAAAGGGAAAGGTTAAAAATGAAATAAGCTTGGATTGAGGAAATAAAAATTTAACTGGATTGACATCAACTGGATAGGCTGGAAATAATATCCAGTTGTATTCGAATTAAGTTAAAATCGAATTGAGTCAAATAAATCTGAGTTTAAAATACAATTGAACTGGAATAAAAATTCAATTGAATAAATTGAACTGGAATTGATTCTTACCTGGATAACTAGAAAATAAGTTGGATAAGAAATAAATTGGATAAGAATTAGATTGAAATAAATAAACCAGAATAACTTATAAAAGAATTAAAATGCATGAATAAAATATGCTTGGCTTATAAAGAAGCATAAGGCTTGAGTTAAAATAAAAGAAGAATATATTCAAGCTTATGATGAATGGAATTGTATAAAACAATAAGTTGCGACTTATTAAATTAAAAATGGAATACAAAATCCAAAATAAATATTGTTTGATGAATTGGGAAATAAAACAAAAATCCAAGCTTGAATTATAAAATAAATTGAACTTAAGCAAATTGAATGGAGTGATATTTGAAATTAAAATTCAAGTATTGAATTATAAATTAAGGAAAAACTAAGTAGATAATAAATTAGATAACGATATATATAATGATAACCAATGTAGCTAAGGAAAAGCTGAATTGGTGAGTTAATATTGAAGTTTGGAAATAAAGCTCAAGCTATAAATCAAATTCAACTTGAATCATTAGTGAAGAAAATATAATTGAAAGTAGTCTTGCACTTAATTAAATAAATAGAGAATGAAGTTGAATTGTTAGTTAATAAAATCTGATGGTAAGTTAAAGGTGAATGGTGGAATCAAAACTTGAGTTATTAATTAAAATTTGACTTGAAGTGTTAACAAATTAAATATAATTGGAAAGATATCGAATAAAAATGAAATTGGATTAAAATAATAATGCTTTGTATTGTGAATAAAATCCAAATATATGGAAATAAATTGGATATGGCCTTGTAATCAATTGAGTTAAGTTGAGTATAAAAGAGAAAGATTTACTTGTAAAATGAAAATGAGCTTAAGTATAGATTTGAATAAATTGACTTAAGCTGAATAAATCGAAGAGAGTTGAATTTAATTCCACTTAAACCAAGTTTAATGATATTGGATTGAATTTGAATCAAGTAAAAATAAATTTGGATTGAAATAGAACTTGGTGGGTTTAAAATAATATTTAAGGTAATGAAAATTCATAATAGATTGAGTGGATAAACTAATAATATTGAATAAAATTTAATAGGTAATGAAGATGAACCTAAGTTGTTAATGGTTTTGAATGAACTAGTTTGGTTAATAAAAATGAAATGCAAGTGAATGGATTCAAATCTGAAATGCAATGAAAATGAGAATATATGGATTGTGAATAAATTTAAAAATGGAATAGAATTAAGTATAAATTGAGTGAAATCAATTTAAATTGGTTATACAACGTAAATACTTATTTATTCACATGGATCTTGTCAAATGTCATAGAATAATTGTCATTGGATGTAAATGGAAGTAATTAAGATGCTATGAATTGATAAAAGTGAAATAGAATTGATTTTGAAATCAATTGAATTGATTATGAGTTTGTTTGGGGTTAAAATAAGTTGAAGGTAAGAAATGGTATTGTAAACCATTAAAATTAAAAAAAAACATATAAGTTGCTTATAAACATTGTCTAGTTACATTGCTTTTAATATTCATGTGTTGTAGATGTTTAAAAAGAGTGAAATGTTAATAAACTTCATATATATGGCACTTACATGTTTAAATTGAGTAAGTACAAGTACCTGGAAGCCGTATGACTGGATTTGGGTTGCATTAACTGCTAAATAAATAAGCAGCTTGCTTAAAATGCTAAATAAAGTACGCCTACGCAATAAAAATAGGAAATATGTACTGTTTTTAGTTTATCCGACCGGGTGGGTCGATGTATATATATTTATCTCTTTTGTCAAAATTGCAAAAGCTCCTCCGTACAAAGGAGACTCTGCCAAAAAAATTCGGAAATTTTGGGAGTTAGAATTTTTTTGAAAATTTTGGAAAATTTTGTTAACGACAAAACATTTTCAAATTGGAAAATTGAAATAAATTAGTAAATAAAACTAATTAAAATAATGACATGAATTAGTAATAAAAGACAAATAAAATTTAAATATTTAGAGTTAAAGATAAATTGAATTCATATAGAAATGAAAGAATCAATTTAAATAGAAATAGATATAAACTAAAATAGTAAGGTGAAAATAAATAAAGGAAGCATATAAAATGCTTATACTAACTTGAATAGGGAATGGTAAATTCTTAATCGGAAATTGAATATTGCAAATATATTCTAAGTTGATATTTGGATAAATAGATATTGACAGTGGTAAGGAAGTCAATAAAATGTTTTGGAATGTTGTGATTGGATATTACTACTTAGTACGATATGCATATATTATAAAGAGAAAAGAGAATTGATTTTGATTCCAGAAAGATAACTTTGAAATGCTCGACTAAGGAGGTATGTGTTTAAATTTCTGTGAAATTTGATTGGGTTTTTAGATCGAGCCACTTGGCCTTTTGTTTTCTTTTTGGATTTGGGAGGCCGTAGAGCCATTTTTTAGTTGTACCGAGCTAGCCGCGCAAAGGAGACGCTGGCGAAATTTTTCGGGAATTTAGGGAGTTAGAAAAATTTTGAGAAAATTTTGATAATTCAAAATTTTGGTTTTAAATTGAAACTCGAATGATTAAACGAATAGTATAGTTTGAAACTATGGGAGAGTTGAGAAGTTAATAAGAATGATAATGAGACTTTTATAAAAAGATAGTTGGTTAGATGTTGAATTGTTAGAAACTGTTTGGTTTTGAGAAAAGTAACGGGTTTTGGGCCATTCTTCCAAACTTGTAATTTCGGGGACGAAATTCTTTTAATGGGGGAGGAATGTGACGACCCGGAATTTTCGAGTATTTAAAATCAGGATATTTAATTGATTTTAAATATTCAATAAAGTAATTTTAACATAAATTACGAATATCACAATTTATTTGATAATTGAATTATTAAATCAAATAAGTGAAGTTGGGTAAATTGTTGAATTTGGAGTTTTAAGCCTATTAAAAATATAATTTGAAGGCTTATAAAAATTTATATTCGTATTACTGAGGATAATAGAAGTTGTAAAATTGAAATTAACAATGGTTTGTTCAGTTTTAAAAATATACCGTTTAAATTGAATTTAAAAATAGCCTTCCGAGGCACAGTCTCGGAATTCGACGAAACCAGTACCATTGGATCCGTAATATTGAATTATTATCGGATTTCAAATTTCGTATTGATCGAAGTTAGTGTGTGAGTGTACGATATATAAACGCGTTGAAAAATTTAATTGATAATATAATCGATTCGAATTTGAATTATAAATATAAGTGTACACTATAGCAAGGCGCCTTCAACACGCTTCCTTTGCCTTCTCGAACACACCATCCCTTATCCTGTTTCTTTTCGAACACGAGACCATTATCATCTCAGTTCAAAATCGAGAATAAATCAATGGCCGAGCAAAATCTTCTGATTGAAATCATGTCGCCTCCCTCTTCTATTTCTCTTCCTCAATTAAACCGATAGCTGTTACAACATCAGAGGAAAAAAAAAGAAATGGCGTCCTCTTCAAATCTTCTCGTTCAAATTCATAGATTAAATTTATCATCCTCAACAAATCGAGTTCGAGCTTCGGCTTTGGAGAAGGCGCGAGTGTTTGGGCGTTTTCGTGTGCCGCGGCTAGGGTTTCACTTTCGAGGTGGCGGTGATTCGAGTTGCGCGAAACCTAGGTGGATAGCTCGATGGCGAATGCAAAGGCAAGCTCGCGTTCTGGCGATGAAGGGGTCGAGCAGCACGGTTCATCGTTGGGTGTGACCTAGCCGTAGACACATCCCTGCAATGTGGGATCTTCGATTTGCGCGTGGTTCGTAGGGATAAGGTCGGCTGTGGTCATCGATGGTGGGCTTGGGAAGCACGGCGTAGTTCTCGCTGGGAGGAAGACTCGAGTTGAATTCATTTAGGGTTTCAGGGGATGGCAGCTTCGACCTGTAGCAGTAAGGTATCTTTTTTTCTTTTTCTTTTTAAAATTTAATTAGAGAAATAAATTGTTTATGCATAGAAATAATAATGGATTTTAAAATCCAAATCTTACATATATAGATATAAAAACAATAATATAACAGTAAGGTTTCTGTTTAAATGTACATATATGTGAGTTTTTTTTTGCAAATATAAATTGTTAATGTTGGAAGAAAAAATGAAATAAATAATATATAATAATATGCAGTTTCAAATTCGATATGCAAGCAGAAAATAAAATAAAAATTTAATCTTAGTAAAGATTTTAAATGCAGTTTATATACATATTATAAAGGTAGTTTTATTTAATAAAACTTATTTAATTATTTTTGCAAGAGGTTATTTTATTCAATTCAGTTTTGAAAGTTAAATTTTAGTTAAATATTCTATTAAAGAGAAATTAATCTAAAAATCTAAAGCCTTGGCTAATTAAGTTATTTAATGGTAAGTGATTTTTCAATTAGTTCAAATATTTATTTAAAAGAAAATATAATTAAAATCAAAGTATTAGAAATTAGTTGATCGGTTAATTAAAATATTAATAAACTGCAAAATATTTATACAAGGTTAAAAATCGAGAAGGAGGCAAGCTGGATTGAAATGGATGCTAATAAAATCAAAGGTGAGTTAATCTCACTCAGTTCAAAATTTAAATGATTAAATTTAAATAATTGATTGTATGGTTGAATTGATTGATGTGATATAGTATAGTATAATTTGAATTTGGCATATTATGTGATGCTAACGTCTGTGGATGCAGGGAGAACAGGTTGGAGGGATCCAACTGGACCACTCAACTTTATTTAATTGTTTAATATTCTCTGTTCTGAGTATTTGATATCCTGTAGTGAATTATTTTGAAATATTGAATGTTATGGCTTGATTGTTATAATCGGGTAATCGGGCAACAATGAATTACCAAGTATATATAATTTGAGTTTGGGAATGAAAATAAAAGAAGTGAAATTGTAGGTAAAATAATTATGGAAACTTGAATAAATTTA
Organism: Allium cepa; assembly: GCA_030765085.1. Taxonomy (NCBI): domain Eukaryota; kingdom Viridiplantae; phylum Streptophyta; class Magnoliopsida; order Asparagales; family Amaryllidaceae; genus Allium; species Allium cepa. The sequence continues at coordinate 81,825,857 of CM060946.1, forward strand.
AAAATGAATTGTAAAAGAAATAAAGTAATTTTAAGATTTTAATAAATAAACCATGAGTATAGAAAGGAAATTTGAATAAACAGAAAGTTAATGAATTTTTAAACTTCAGTGTTATTAATTAATAGAACAAAGCTTTTATTTTAAATTTAAGATTTAAATTATTGAAAAGAATAAAGAAGAAATTGGGAAAGCTGAAATTCGTATATTTCAGTTAAAAAGATTTAAAATCAAAAGGAAATAATAATAGTAATAAAGTCTATAATTAATGAATTTTAAAATGAATTAAGAAAGTAAAGATATTTATTTCAAATGGAATAAATTGGGAATCAATTTGGAAAATTGATTTAAGTGATTGAATTTGGAATTCTCCCTGGATAACCAAGTACGTTTTCAAAGTAAAATTTTAAGTATAAGTTAAAAGATTAAAAAGTTGTCTTTTTAAAAAAAAAGGCAAGTTATGGAAAAATTCTTATATTTAAATTCTAAAGTAAGTATTTCTCTTAATCTATTATAGTAGTAATTATTTTAAAGAATGACTTAATATTATGTTTATAAAAATATAAATCTAGTTTTATATTTATTAAGTAACCTTATTTTCAAATATCATATAGTATGGTATTTTTAATAAATTATTGATGTAGTTTTAACTTAAATGTTTTAAAGTATATTCAAAGTAAAGTGTTTTAAATTATTATAGAAATCTAGTTTTGTGCTTGGTGATTTCAGGGGAGATAGAAAACATTTGGGAAAGTTTATTCTGAAAAAGAAAGATGGTTTTGAAACTGTTTTCAAAGGATTGAAAATAGAAATATATCTTGCGAAGATATTTTGAGGTATATAAATAATTTGGTGAAATTATTTATGCTGGATGGTTGTTTGTGAATATTAATTGATAGTTAAATCACCGACTATCAATATTGGACAAATACGCTGATCGTTTCGAAGAGACCGGGATCGAGATTTATTTCTCGAAAACCACTTCGATCCGGTTTGTACGTTTCGCGGAAAACGATTTTGGATTCGAAGATGGAGTAGTGAAGTGCAAGGGCTAGTCGCTACTAATCCTGAGGATATTTTCAAAATGGATGTAGTAGGAATAGTGCCTTCGGTTTCGTTCGAACCCGAGACGGACATGTATGGATGAATGCCTGCAAAACATCGTCTGGTGGACGATGGGCATTCTAAGGGATATTGTTCTAAAAAGGTAACGCTTAGCCTCAAGCCTCATCAAATGGGAGTGACTGAAAATCAGGGGTTATGCAGCAAGGCTAGGTAGGGTGAGGTCATTCCTGTCTAGATGTCCCTTCTTATTTTGGCTTAGTGGGCAGTTGCTGATCCCAACCGCGGGGTGATCTCACTCGGGATTATCCAGTAAGGGGTAGTCCCGGCCTTGTGTTGCAGGGGAGCGGGCGTACTCCTCGGTACGGTGATCTGGACCCCGTACTGTGACAGGTGGTACCCCAGTGCCTCGTCATTAGTTGGAAATCCATTCTCCCTACGAGCCTTGTACGAGTTTTGTTTGTATTACCCACTCTGTGGCTAGTAGCTGGAATTTAATCATGGATTTGATGAACCGAGTTTTCCAAGAGCACATGGATAGAATCATATTGGTTTTCATTGATGACATTTTAGTATACTCGAAAGATGAAAGAGAGCATGAGAACCATCTTAGAGTTGTGCTTGAGATGCTGAGGCAGAATCAGCTAAAGGTTAAGTTTTCCAAGTGTCATTTTTGGAAGAAAGAGGTTAAATTTCTTAGTCATATAGTTTCAGAGAAATGGTTGTCAAGCAATCCAGATAAGATCAAAGCTGTGATAATTGGAAGAGACCAGAGACGGCAGCCAAGATCAGAAGTTTTCATGGACTTGCTAGCTATTACCAGAGATTCATTGAGGATTTCTTACGGATAGTAGCATCGCTGACTAAGTTAACCCGGAAAGATGTGAAGTTTGTTTGGTCTAACAAATGTGAGGAAAGGTTCTTTTAGTTAAAGCATTTGTTGACGAATGCACTAGTTTTAGTAGTTCCAGATGGAAATCAATGGTTAGTGTTATCCCACCCTTTGGTCAAGTCTGAAATATCAACAAATGGGTAAGAAAGAATGGATATCAAGATTGGAGATCGATTGAAAATATGGCTGCGATCGATGTCATTAAAATTTGGCCGACCTCCAACCAAGACGAGATCGATTGAGAGTGGAGATCAAGGGTAGAAGAGGCTACATTTCAAATTTCAGGTCGATCGAAGTTCGTGTGATTGAGATATGATCGATACAAATTTAGAAAGGAATGTTGTTCGAATCCATCATAGAGCTCTGTTCGAATCGATGATGTTTGACTCCATCTAGAATTAGTCTCTTCGCATCGATCCAAATGTAGCGACGTCGTACCGATGTAATTCGTATCCATCATGATCAAACTTTTTCGTATCGTTCAGGGATTGACTCAGTTCGTATTGATCACAGGTAAGCTCAGTTCGCATCCATCCAGTTCATGGTTGTTTGAATTTATAGCGTTCGAGTCCTTGTTCGTATCCATCATGCTCAAGCGAGTCCACTTCGTATCGATGGTATCTTCAGCGATCGATACGAAGTACACCCAACCATCGATATGAACGAGGGCTACGACGAATCGATAATCGATTCGAAGAAGGACTAAATGGATGGATGCGAATCAATGGTCGATGCGAGTGAAGCTTCAATGTCGGATGCAAATAACTCGGTCAACTCGGCGTCCAAATTGGATCGGTCCAGGAATTTCGCAACACGTCATCATCTGGTCACGTGCCCTGACCGGTTCGAAGTGATCGATTCGAACTACGTTGCCTACCAAAAAACTCTATCTCCTATTGATCATATCTCCTAAACCATAGGTCCAAATGCTATGAAATTTTCACAGGAGCTTACGTAGAAGCCGAGGGAGGTTCATGCCAAGTTTCAACTCCTCAGGATGAAATCTTGATCGATATGAAATTGGTTCGTATCGATCACGGATCGAGCCGAAACTTTCTAAGATCGTTCGCGTGGGCCCACTCACTTGCCAGAAGAAGTCTCTCAAAGTTTGAGCGAGATATCAGCCTCCTATACCTATAAATAGCGCCCAAGAGCCTACAAAAAAGGGATCTTTTGGCTATTTGACGTCCAGACTCTGTCAGAAACACTTTGGCACTATTAATCTACCGTTGTACTCGAATTTCTTCATTATAATCGCTTTAATGAGCTGTAACCAGCAAGGAAAGTCAATAAAATATTAACATTTGGCGTGGACGTAGGCCGGAGAGAGCCGAACCACTATAAATCTTATGTTTTTGTTTATTATTTTTAAATTGTTTCATCTGGATCTGAGATTTGTGTTTGGATATTGTTGATTTGTATTCGTATATTGGTGCTTTCACGATCTTCGAGATTTGTGACCAATTTGGGCGCAAATACTTTGGTGCTATCACTGAGAGAAACTAGCATCCGCTATATAAGATTTGGGATTTAGATTTGATGGTTTAAGGATACAGATCTAGAGAGCTATGACAAGGCAATCAAGTAGAAGACATAGGACAGATAAGTCAGCAGGAAGGAAGCCAGGAGGCTTCATCAGGAGCCAACCAGACTTCAGCTTTCATCACCTGAGACGAAATGGAAATGATGATGGGAGCGATGCATGAAGAATTCCTGAAAATGCAAGAGGAGATGATATAGAACCTCCTCAGACAGGTTGGACAACCAGGGGCAGTCGGAGCTTCAGGAGTTCTGATCCATGAGGCTGGAACAGAAGGACAAAACAGGCAACCGAATGGAGCACTTCAACAAGGCAGAGCCCCTAATCAGCATGCACCTGTTAATCTGGATGAACCTAGGCTCGAGGGCACACCATCGGATAATGATTGACCAGTTCATTGAGAAACTCCAGTTGACACTGCACAACATGATGTTGGCAGGAATGTAAGAGCATGGGATGAAGAGTAAGTACCAGAATTCCCTCGGGGACTCGAGGGGAAACCCTTGACAGACAATGCTGGATTGGTTGAGAATATCAAACGAACTATGCGCGGAGGATTGACAAATAGAGATCTAGAAGGGGTAAATAGGAGTCTGTTTAATCGTGAAATCAGGATAGCTCGAAATCCACTAGAGTTCAAGCTATCTAACTTGGAGATGTACAATGGCAAAGCTGATCCAACTGATCACTTAATGTGGTATACAAGACACATGGAGGTGCTGGGGGCATCGGAGGAAGTTATGGCCCAATGTTTCCTTTTATACTTGACGGACATAGCTGCTATATGGTTCAGGCAGCTGGAAGAGGGATCTATCGGGATGTGGGCAAAATTAGCAAACAGGCTTCTAAAGCAATTTCGGGTTCATATTAAATGACCGAAAAACGTGATGATGCTAATGTCATTAAAGCAAAGGATGGATGAATCGCAGAGAGCTTTCTTTACCCGGTTCAATGCGGCAGTTGCTTTGGTCGATCGGCCGGATCCATCGATGGTTTTAATGGCAGCAATTTCAGGGGTCAGAGAGAATTCTGAATTCAAAGTATCTCTAATACGGGATCCGCCACTGGATCATGGGGAATTCTTTCACGAAGCTAAGAGATTCCTTTTGCAAGAAGATGCATGTACAGATTTAAAGTTAAAGGAGGCGAATGCGACCGAGGATGGAGGACCATTCAGCGGAGGTTTGGATAAAGATAAGGGTAGAGGAAAAGGGAAGCTTGATGATGATTAAAAAAAAGCTAGGAAACGATGGAGAGATCCAAAATTCTCTACGTATACATGATTGAATGAAATATTGGAGCGGATATTCATGGAGACCCGGAATCGCCTTCGCTACCGCAGGCCAACTAGGAGAGAACCTTCCGAACGTGAAAGGGCAACAGGAAGGCACCGTCTCTTCCACGATTTGGATGGGCATGATACCAATAGCTACAGGCACTTAAAGGACATAATTGAGGAGCATGTAAGGAATAAACAGTTACGACAGTATGTCGGGGCTCGGAATGCAGCGGTGGAACAGGAGCAACCACCGTCAACCTCAAACAATGAAGGAGCAAGGCCCAAGAATGATGGTCGATTGTTTATCAATTGACTAGGACAATATGAAATAAGTAGCAAACTACAAGCAAGACGGCCAAGTCATTTACTCATGTACGGGGATGGAGATGGCCCCTAGGCATGCTCTGAATGATGATAAACCGCGACTCTATGGTTTGTGAAATCTGTTTTCTGTTTTTGGATTGGACTCTCTTTTTTCAGGTTTGGTTTTAGAGTTTGGTTTGAACTTCTGATTCTATTTGTTTTCTGGTTTGGACTTCTGTTTGGATAATTGTTCTCGTGTTTAGATGTTGGTTTCGATTTTGGATGTGGATTTTTGGATTTCTGATTTGATTTGGATTTTGGATTAGATTTTCATTGGATTTTTATTTGGCTTTCTGGAAAACAGTCATTGGGTGTGGATTGTACCTAGCAAGGGGTAAGTCTCTTCGCCCGAACGCGGCAAATTGGCTTATTCAGGTCATTGAGTATGGACTATACTCAACAAGGGTCCGGAGAGACCAGGATTCGGCCTAGGAATTAGGACCTATATTATCGGTTACTATTTCAGGTCGTCGGGTATGGACTATACTCGGAAAGGGTCTGAAGTGACTAGGATTCGGCTTAGGACTTAAGCCATGGCATTACTCGACGTCCAGGGACACTGGACCACGATCGTTAGGTTTGGATTGCACTTGGTAAGAACCCGGAGAGGTTACAGATTTGGATATCAACCCGGAGAGGTCATGGATTCGGTTATTTGTTATTGAATAAGGATGGATTAGGACTCTGTTATTTAGTTCAGATAGATATGGAATTGGTTAAGGCTTTGGTTACTGGATTTGGAATTGGGCATCGACTTGGAGCAGTTAAGAACGATGCACTCTGATGATACGACTATAAACGGAATATGAACTTCGAATATCAGATTCGAAACTATTCAAAACACACCTTATTATCACAAGGCATGTTTTAGGGGGAACATGTTATCCCACCCTTTGGTCAAGGCTGAAATATTAACAAATTGGCAAGAAAGAATGGATATCAGGATTGGAGATCGATCGGAAACAAGGCTGCGATCGATGTCGTTAAAATTTGGCCAAGCTCCAACCAAGACGGGATCGATTGAGAGTGGTGATCAAGGTTAGAAGAGACTACATTTCAAATTTCAGGTCGATCGGAGTTCGTGTGATTGAGATATAATCGATACAAATTAATGAAGGAATGTTGTTCGAATCTATCATAGAGCTCTATTCGAATCGATGCTGTTCGACTCCATCCAGAATTAGACTCTTTTCATCGATCCAAAAGCAGTGGCATCGTATCGATGAAATTTGTATCCATCATAATCAAACTGTTTCGTATCGATCATGGACTGATTCAGTTCGTATCGATCACGGGTAAGCTCAGTTCGCATCCATCTAGTTCATAGTTGTTTGAATTGATAGCGTTCCAGTCCTTGTTTCTATCCATCATGCTCAAGCGAGTCCACTTCGTATCGATGGTGTCCGCAGCGACGATACGAAGTACACCCAACTTTCGATACAAACGAGGGCTACGACGAATCGATAATCGATTCGAAGATGGACTAAATAGATGGATGCGAATCAATGGTCGATGCGAACGAAGCTTCAATGTTGGATGCAAATAACTCGGTCAACTCGACGCCCAAAATGGATCGGTCTAGGATTTTTGCAGCACATCATCATCTGGTCGCGTGCCCCGACCGGTTCGAAGTGATCGATTCGAATTTATCGATTCAAACTACGTTTCCTACCGAAAAACTCTATCTTGTATCGATCATATCTCCTAAACCATAGATCCAAATGCTATGAAATTTTCACAGGAGCTTACGTACAACCCGAAGGAGGTTCATGCCAAGTTTCAACTCCTTAGGATGAAATCTTGATCGATATGAAATTGGTTCGTATCGATCACAGATCGAGCTGAAACTTTTTGAGATCGTTCGCATGGGCCCACTCATGTGCCAAAAGAAGCATTCCAAAGTTTGAGCGAGATATCAGCCACATACACCTATAAATAGCGCCCAGAGCCTATAGAAAATGGATCTTTTGGCTATCTGACGTCCAAACTCTGCCGGAAACACTTTTGCACTATTAATCTACTATTGTACTCGAATTTCTACATTATAATCGCTGTAATGAACTATAACCAGCAAGGAAAGTCAGTAAAAGATTAACATTTGGAGTGGATTTAGGCCGGAGGTAGCCGAACCACTATAAGTCTTGTGTTTCTTTTCATTATTTTTCAATTGTTTCATCTGGATCTGAGATTTATGTTTTGATATTGTTGACTTGTATTCGTGTATTGGTGCTTTCACGATCTTCGGGGTTTGTGACCAATTTTAGTGCAAACAGTTAGTAGTGTACACTGATGCATGTGGAACTAGATTGGGAGTAGTATTGATGTAGAAGGCTAAATTTATTGCCTATGCATCCAGACTGTTTAGACCGCACAAAATAAGTTATCCTACTCACGACTTAGAGTTGGCTATAGTGATTTTTACCTTGAAGATTTAGAGACATTATCTCTTAGGGGAGAGATTTGAGTTGTATACCGATCATAAGTCTTTAAGATATTTATTCACTTAGAAGGAGCTGAATATGAGGCAGAAAAGGTGGCTTGAGTTTTTGGCTGCTTATGATTTCGGTATAGAGTATACTCCTAGGAAAGAAAATAAGATAGCAGATGCTTTTAGTATAAAACATTAGAATGTGGTGTTAGCGATGTTGGCAGAATAGATGTATCTAGAAGCTTTGACTACATGTAGTGTGCAGATAAGATCTACAGCTAATTCTAGTCAGGGGACTGCCATGTTGTCTTGTTTAGAAGTTCGACCTGTGCTGATCGAGAGGATAGCTTCTAAGCAGAGAGAAGATCTAGTATCAGCCTAGGATTAGAAGGCTTGAGGTAGGATCAAAGATCGATGATCTAAAGGATTTTTTTTTGACCGGAGAGGATGGTTGAGACAGAAGGGATGATTATGTGTTCTGAATGTAGAGAACTTAAGGAGAGGAGTTCTGGAAGATTGTCATCGATCCAAGTTTACGATTCATCCTGGAGGGACCAAGATGTATTAGGATATGAAGAGGAGCTCCTATTGGGAAGACATGAAGAGAGATGTTGGCTTGTGGATGAGGCAATGTGTTAACTGTCAACGAGTGATGGACCAATATTAGAAGCCAAGTGGAATGCTTCTTCCTTTAGAGATTGGTGGATCTTGGGTGGATCACCTACATTTTGTTGAGTTTTCCTATAATAATAGTTATCAGACTAGAATAGGACTTGTGCCTTTTGGAGCTTTGAATGGAAGGCCATGCAAATCACCCGCATTTTGGTCGGAAACTGGAGACAAATTGGTCTTAGGTCCCGATTTGGTTAGAGAGGCGTCAGAAATGGTCGAATTAATTCGAGGGCGGATGAAGGAAGCTCAGTCTAGATCGAAGAGTTACGTAGATAAGAGGCGTAAAGACCTACAGCTCTAAGTGGGAGACCGAGTTTTTATTAAAGTATCACCGATGAAGGGTGTGGTACAGTTTGAGAAGTTGGGGAAGTTAGCGCCGAGATATGTTTGTCCATTCAAGATTATTGAAAGGATTCAAAAGCTCGCGTACAGGGTAGAGTTGCTGAACACTTTGTCAGGTGTCCATAAGGTATTTCATGTATCTCATCTTCACAAGTATGGTTATGATCCAGAGGCTATAATTCCCCCGACAGAGTTAGAGGACTTGGTAGTAGAGCTTGATTTGACTTTTGTTAGGCAACCAATTCGGGTTGTAATGAGAGATGAGGAAAGACTTAGGACCAAGAAAGTCAAGTTGGTGAAAGTTCAATGGAGTGACAACATAAGGACCGTACTTGGGAAACAACGGACGAGATTCGAGATGATTTTCTTGATCTACTTTGATGATTTCTCTATATTAGATTTATATAGATCAGTTGCTAGTCAGGTAGGCTAGTATGGATGTTACGAATTGTTACAGATGATTGATATGTTTCTAGTTAGTCCTTACTGAATTTCGAGGACGAAATTCTTTAAGGAGGGGAGCCTGTAACACCCTTAATTTTTAATAACATTATTTGGTAGATTTAATTAGAATAAATTAAATAGAATAATGTAGAGAGATAAGGGGATTGAGATTGGTAAATGAATATAAGGGTCGTGCTTATTTAAAAAGAATGAACTTACAAATGGTTTAGTGTTAACTAATTAAACATAAGGGCATTAGGGTCAATTGCTGCCCATATACCCACCCATTAACCATTACCTCTAGGCTATATACATTCTTTTATCATAAGTAAAATTTAAAAACGTAAGAAAGAAAAGGAGCCGACCATTAGGAAGAAGAGAAGAAGGGAAAATCAAATCCAATGCTTAGGGTCAATCTAGAAGAAATCAATCTCAATCAATCTTCAATTTTGTTATCCAATTTAAGGTGAATAATAATCACTACATCTCTATTTTTGGGTTTATAATCATATGATTTCGGATTTAAGGGTAAATTTGTTTTTATGCTATACTGGATGATGATATGCTTGATTTATAATTATTTAGTTTAAGCAAGATTTTTTAAAAGGAGATATGCACGGTTTTTGGGTAAAACCGAGATTTAATGATTTGTAAATGCATAGAAAATTATATGTTCTGGAAAACATGATTTTAGAGTTAGGTTTCAATTTTTATAATTTCCAAGCCAGAGAGAATTATTCATGAATTTTCAAAGAAAAATATGGTAATTTGGGTTAATAAAATTACTTCGAAATTATATAATGAATTCGGGTCCAAAATTTTGATATGTTAGGCAACATGATTTAAGTGAATTTTTGGAAATTTTTACTAAGTAATTTATTATGAAAACTAAAATATTTTGAAAGGAGGACCTAAACGATTTAGTTGTTTTGTTAATAGGTAGAGCTTATTTGTTAAATGTTGTTTAGTTTTAGATCTGAGAAAATGCGGCAAATTCTAGTAAAATAATTTGAAAGTTTAGTGTAGCCAATTAAGTGTTTACATGTGGGCAAGTTTGTTACAAAAAGTTTGCTTTATTTAGTAAAAACAGCATTTAGCTCAGAAAAGTGGGTTCCACCTTCTTTAGAAGGACCTTTCAACCCAGAGCTTCCGAAGGAGTACTACTGCCTTATTTTTTAAAGCAAGTAGCTTCCGAAGAAGTTACCAAATTTTTAAAGTGATGCTTTCGGAAGGGGTAGTTTCGACTAAGTCGAAACCCTTCTATGATTTGATGCCTTTCGATGGTATGAAGACAGCAATGCTGTTTAAAGATACCATTTGTTTTATAAATATATGTCACTTCCTGCTGCTTTCGAAAGGGGTTTGGGGTTTCGAAGACAATGGTTTCAAAAGGGGTTTTGAAGCCAACCTTCAGTTGTTTCACCAGATGTTTTAATACTTTTAAAAGGATGGTTTCGACACCATCAAGCTTCCCCATTGCTTTTTTAAATAAAGAATGGTTTCAAAAGAGGTGCTTTTGCATATGTTTACTCTGACCCAAAAATGTTATTTTAAATATAAAGCCTATGGCTTCGAAAGGTATCGGTTTCGAAGGGTAACCTTCAATGGTTTTGAAAGGGGTATTTTGAATTGTTTCGAAGCTATGCTTCTATACTTATATGATAATAATTTAACCAAGTCAAACAGGTTTTGAAAGAGATGTTTTAAAGTATTCGAAAGGCAGGAGCGTATTGTTTTAAAGATAGAATTTAATGCTTTCGAAGGAGGTTATCCAATGAAGTTGAAAGAAAGGTTTCAAAGGTATCGAAAGGCTTTTTGAACCTGAACTCTTTTTAAATGGAAAAACCCATGGCTAAATAAAGGAGTTTTGAAATGACTTTAAGTATGTAAATTTGAAGAAGTATTTCCTTGATAAAAATATAGGTCAAAGGGATTAACTATATTTTGGATGAAAAGTGTTTCAAGGACCTCAAACCCGTAGGGGTGGTATTGTTAAGTTGTTATGTTTGCTTCTTCAAATGTGAATATATTCACATGATAAAGGACCAATAACTGTATTTTTAGGATAAAGGGGATAGGAGAACCCATAGTGGATATATATTGATTAAACCCCTGAATGTGTAGAATTGCATCCAGGGAGTCAAGGAGACCAAAATTAGGATGCCTGAACCTTGAAGTTGTCCAGGAGATAGGTTCATAGTAAACCCATGAAAACCATGATTAGGAAGTTATTAGGGGTAACCAACAGGTTCATAGTAAACCCATGAAAACTATGTATTAAGGATGGTTGGCAGGGGCTAATTGGTTTGTAGTGAACCTATTAAAACTATATCCGAAGTAAGTATTAACATCAGCCAAAAGGTTCCTAGTCAACCCATGAAAACTAGGATAAGAAAGAAGTTATAGAAGGGATCAGTAGGTTCCTAGTCAACCCATGAAAACTAGGTTATAAGAAGGGAGTTACTGGAATAATCTATAGGTTCCTAGTTCATCCATGAAAAATAGGATATAAGATGAGTTATTGGAATGACCAATAGGTTTAGGGGAACCCATGAATTAATTAAGTTAATTGGCAGAGGCCTATAGGTTCTTACTGATCCCATGGAAACTATGAAATAGGACAAGGTGTCCATAAATTATAAAAAGGTTATTAGTAAATCCTTGAAAACTAATACGTTAATAGTGATCCTAGAAACTATAATTATGACCAGGTGTCAATTAAATCGGGGATGGGAAATCCAAGATATATATATATATATATATATATATGCATATCCTCATAAAATTTTTAAATGCTATTTTTTAACCATTGTGGATGCGGGAGCACAGTATATGGTTTTGAAAAGGTTCTAGGATAATAATGAAGGGAAACCCGTTCCGCTAAGCAGCGTGGTCTCACTAGATATCTAAATGGATTGAGATGTTAAATTATTATTCATACCAGGCTTTATGTTTGACTCGAAGTTTTTTGTTTTCCCCTTAAACTATCGGGTACTCAATTGATTTTGAGTAGTTTGAGGTTTAGGGTTTCCAGGTTCACTTCTTAGACGAATAAAGCTTCCGGAGTCATGCAGGAGGTAGGTAGTTATTTTGAGTTATCTTTTTCTGCTGTGTATTTTGGATGTAAAGGCAAACTTACTAGCCTTATTATATACTCTGATCAACTAAGGGGGCATCTTCATATGTCGCTCTTGGCATATGTGTAATAATTATATTTTTCTGAACGTGGTTAACGTTTGTGGGATTATGTAATGAACATGAAATATTTTGATCGTAATGTGGAAATGTGTTTTTAATTTGTTAATTTTTTTCCATAATCTTATGATCTGTGTATCAATGTATCTGACACTGCCGTATTTGGTCGTCGAGGATTAATAGCTATGTATGACTGTAGCTTTCGTAGCCGTTAGTTTTGGGCCTCCATGTAGGGGATGTTACAATTTTATAGGAGTGGAATTGGGATATGAGACCACTTCCATTAATTCAGGATGATGGTTTCTCTATCCATAGATAGTGGCAACAAGAAAACGAACTTATTGTTAAGAGGTTACGACTGTTTGAAGTTTCACTTGATTTCGACAATTTAATGGGTAATTAGTGGGTTAATGGGTCGGCCTAAAGCCTATTTTAGGATTATCGTGAGTTTTGGGGTAATGGGACTTCTCTCCATCATTTCACACTACACAAAAATAGATGAAAATCTCCCATTAATCATCTTTTACCCAAAAAGTTGGCCCAATCCATATCTTAATTATCCAAAACGTCTTATTAGAGGAAGATTAGCATGATTAGCACTTTGGATTGGAGTTTGCTACTGGCGATCATCTTGGAACCGTCGTACAATCTTGGGTTTCATGATTTCCAGGACTGCTTAAGGTTGCTTTGGATTCAGATGAGTGGTTTTAAGCCTCTACTCACTAATTAGCCATTGTATGATGTTTAATGATTTGTTAAATGATTTTCGAACTCTAATGTATGTTTTAAACCCTTTTAACCACATATGTAAATTTCAGATGATTTTGAAAAGATTTGGAAAATTAGTGTTCTTATGGATGTTCCTTGTTCTTATGGTTACTAGCCTTAGATTTAGGATTCACATTGATGTGTATGGATGTGTGCTTGTTAGAGTATATTATATGTAATTATTGCCTGGATGTGTGAGTGTTTGTTTGGTTGAAAACATTGATCGAATAGCGATTTAGTTTTTGGAGTATGTTAGGGGTTAAAAGTCCAAATTATGTATGATCGGTATGGGGCAATAAGAAAGGCCTCATAAGGCTACTTTCCAAGTTTCAAGTCATTTGGAGTTCGTTTGCTCGAGTTATTGCTGGATTAATGGTGATGTTGAAGGTTATGGATGGGTAGACGCTAGCTTCGAGGCATGCACGATTTAAGGTATGGATCGCTTCAAGTTTTGAAGAAGTTTCTTTGAGTCACTTGTGCAAGTGCATGGGTCGCACAGGAAAAGTGCAGGAAGTTAGAAGTTGGTAAAATCTTAAGTGATGGATCGGTAGTGCTATGGATCGGTGATGATTCATGGAATTACATGGTTCTCTTAGTGGTTGGACTAACGGAGTAAAGTGGAAGAGTTTTTCTAAAGGAGGGATCAGTGGTCATGAATCAGTATCGATCCATGGGTATTGATCGATATTGATGATGGATCGATGAAGGGGAGTTTTCATGTGGCGGATTATGGCTATTTGAGTTTAGGTGTAGGATTGATGGCAATGAGTCGGTGGCTTTTGATCTATGGCTATCGATTGGTGGTGAAATTGTAAGGCGACTTTGAGTTCTTCCTATGTGTGCTTGGGGACGTGATGGTGTTTGCTTTTAGTGTGGGGTGTGTGTTCACCCTAAACTCATGTTAAACCAGTAGCTTAGCCAAATATTACTAAGGAAGGGTCGATACCAAACTATAGGGTTCAGTGGTGATTTTTTACGACAATGACCCATGGTTCTATGATGATGATTCCGTGATGGGAAGTGATGGCATCGATGATGGACAGCTATACTTGGAGATGTAGAGTAGAGGACCGTGAGTCATATTGAGGGACTATTAGAAGAAGGTTATGGGACGTATACGATATTCTACTATTGGTGATGACTGTAGAGAATCGTTCCTATCGCTGTGACTTTATGATGGGAATTATGAGATCGGTTCCAGGATGAATTATGCTATAGATGATATGTGCAAAGGGATTGTTGATGCTCAAGGGTTTGTAGGGTACTCATAAGATGGTGTTATGCTGGGGACGTGATGGTTCCCGAAGCATGTGGCTCTTTATTCTAGATATGAGGTTTGTTTACCTTAAACTGACGTGATGGTTATTCTATTTCCTAGCTGACCAAGCAGCATGGATTCAAGTACCGAGGAATTAGGACGTGGTCTATCATGATGGATAGTTTGGTCTTTGACTGTGATGGGTCAGCGAGTTATCTTATTCAATGCACCAAGTGAGTGAACATGAGGACGGATGATGGATGCTAAGTTTTCTTATCACCTTAGGGATGTCACATGATGCCGATGTTGTTGATACAGACACTTAGACACACTTATATCTTGATATATAGTATGGCCATGTTGTCTATGATGTAGAGTAGCGTATATCTTGTGTAAGTGCTAATTGTGAGGATGCGAGGAAAGGTCATGTATGATTCCCAGTACCATTTTTTCTATTTTAGCGGTTTATTAATATTTAGAGATTTTCAACTGCTCATACTAGAATATTGTTTGACTCGGTGTTTTATGCATTGCTTCATAATACTTTGGGTATTCTTAAATGAGTAGATTGAGGATATCACATCTAGTGAGCATGTGGCGCTGAACAATTGACAAGCATGAGATCACATTCTTGTATTACTACATTACTTATTATGATTTGCTATTCCTTTTCCAACACTATGTAGTTGCCGGTGCTTTTATTATCTAGAAACAGTTGTTTATGAGTTATTTTTTTAATGTATAACTCTATCACTTATGTTGTTTACTGTATGAATCTACTTACTTTGATTTCTGTTATTCATTTAGTTAATACTATCTCACATATTTTATTTGATACATACACTTTTATATGTTGTTCGATGCGTTGTGATATGTTTGTCAGGTTCTATGTTGTTTCACTTACTTTGCAACCTTGACGGTCGTCCTGCATCGACCGGGCACCTCTACAGTGCACTGTATAGGTATATTAGGTGCTGATGTTGTAGGGTGATTGTCACATTTGGTATTAGAGCTTAATTTGCATAGTTTAACATAACGGATATTGTGATCCGATATAGATAGGACATGAGTTCTCATGCTAGACTGGATCAAGAATGTATGTGTATATATACGAGAGCACATACTTGTTATATATTTCTGTTTTCAAAACTATATAGTTATATATAGTATATAAGTCATATTGAACACAGCAATACTACTTAAGTGGAATTCCTTTAGAGAGATTGATCGTCCTTATTACAGATTGAAGGATGAATCATCAAACAAGGAATGCTGCTGGAACTCTATCGATTGAGTCAAAGAAGGAGCTGGCTCGAGAGCTATTAATCCTGATTTGCAGACCATGTTCAATACTATAATGCAGAATATGCTACAAAATGCTCAAATAGCCAATTCGAATGTTGCTATTAATGGTGGTGCTCTAGTGCAGGCACCCAGAGCTGATTTCATTAAGCAAAACTAGGAATTTCTAGTCTTGATGGCAAACCAGTCCAAGGAATGGAGTTGGCGATAGAGGTGATTAAATTTATAAAAGCTTTTAGGGAGTGCCATGAACTGGTAGAATGCTATGATGGTCGCCACTCCCGAGGACCGGTCACATAGGACCAGTTCAAAGCCAGATTCGAGGGTAAGTTTATACCGGCAGAAGTCGGTCTTGTTCCTTAAGTTTGCGATATAAAGCATGGTGATATGACTGTCTTCGAGTATATTGTTGAGTTCGATGCCCTACCGAAATATGGGATGTCCTTCATCGATGCCCTGTTGAAGAAAAATGAAAAGTAGTAGATTGGCTTGAATGACAACTTGGAAGAGAAACTCGTAAGTCGTATTGACGATACTTTTGAGATTATCGTTGAGAAGGCTCTAAGGCATTAGAGTCTTTATCCATAGCCGAGGACTATTGTTACCGAAGAAGAGCCGAAGCCGTAATCGAGTGGGAGAGGCAAGAAGAAGTGGAACAATAATAGGAAGTAGTTTAGGAACAAGGTGGTCAAAGAAGAGTAATACCTCACTCATTTTTTACAACTGTGGTGACAAGAGCCACTATAGTATAGACTGCAAGGCTGATGGGAAGAAGTGCTATAGTTGCAATAAGCTTGGGCATATTCAGAAAGATTGTCCAGAGCCCCTGAAGAAAAAGAAGGCAGTGAAAGCATATGCTATCAATGCCGTTCCGACTTCGTCAAATGCTCCATCGACGAAAGAGAAGGGGAAAAGCATCATTATTCAAAGTTACGCTTTCCATTTATGATGTTCCTGTATGAGTTAATTTGATACTAACGCTTCAAATTCCTTCATATCTAATGATTTGGTTGATTTATTGGATTGAGACCCGAAATTGTTGATTGACCTTTGATTGTGACAAACCTATTGGAGGCTCTACTAGCCTGTCTAAGGTTTGTGTGTTAAATCATGAGTTTTGATTCATGACAAAAAGCTTAAAAGATCGGTGATGAGACTATACGATCAAGCGACAAAAAGAGAATGAGATATGCAAGCTATTAAACTACAAAGGAGACGAGACTATAAATCTGAGTACAGTATGTTTATTAAGTATTAGATATGGTTAATAATTGTTAAAATCTATCCTCAAGTAGTTTGTACATACTCAAAGTTGTTTTAGAGTTCAATTTTTTTAAAATATGTGCAAACTGTGTACTGACAACCAGGCCAGTCGAATGACCTAAAACTACCAATCGACCAAACCTGTTTAGTACACAGATATGTACTATTTTACATTGTTTTTGAATATTCAGTTGACTGGTCGATTTTGCTCAGTCGACTGACCGGCACTAACGACTATTTTTCTTGAAGAGACACTTTTAAATGCGAAGAGTTTCAATCCAAATTGAAGAGATATGGCTGCACCTTTTGATTGAAACTTTTTTTGAATAGTTGTAACTATTTGTTCACTATATAAACACGTTAGAATCTCCTCTAAAACTACTGATTTTATTCTGATTTCTTGCTGTATTCTCTACTATCTATCTATGCAATCTAAAAGCAATCACAATCTATATATTGCTTGAATCTTCGAATCAAATAATATATTCTTCGATTCTAAGAAATATCTTCCTTTCATATCTTCACACACACAATATATACTTGAGGATTTGATTGTAGGAAGTGTGTACTATCAAAAGACATATCCATGTTATTAAGAACACAAGAGTCAACTAATTTTTGTGTACCAATAGAAGTCATGTTCAGTTGTTCAGGCGGTAAAAGTCCTCTTCGACTGTTTGAGGCGGAAAAATCTTGTTCAGCTGCTAAGGTGTTGTATACCTTTTCCTCCGGGTGAAGAGAGGGGTTATAGAGTTTAAATCCAGAGTGTAGCCTGGGACTAGATGTAGAACGGGAAATTCAAACCAGTATAAAAAGTTTTAGTGTGATTATTTCATTTACTTTATTACTATTATCTGTTATCTAGTTTATATTTCCATACTAATATAATTTTCCATATTACACGATCCTAAGTGTTATCTAGCCACATAGCTTATACACTTTCATTTGGTATCAAAGCAGGACATCCTATAACAGTAACACATTTATTTGATATATTTAGTAATATGGAAAGTAACACCAACTCTAGCATTGACATTAACACTAGTTTCAATAAAGGATAATCAACTGCATGAGCACTGCTATTTAATGGTCTTAATTATAATTACTGGTCTACTAGAATGAGAATATATATGCAAGATAATGGTTTTGAAAGCTGGAATATTACCCAAAAAGAATATACAATGCCAACAGAAGATTTTTTAACTTGGACTGTTGCATAAAAAACCGATGCTACTTCAAATGCTAAAGCTGTGAACATGTTATTCTGGGCATTAGATAAAATTGAGTTTAATAGGGTTACTTTGTGTACAACTGCTTATGATATATGGAGAACTCTAAAAGTATCTCATGAAGGAATTAACATAGTCAAAGAAAGCAAAATTTCTATGTTGAAAAATCAGTTCTAGAATTTCAAAATGAAACCAAACGAAACTATAAATGACATGTACTTTAGATTTCAAGATATATCACTCATTATTGGCACTTGATCAAAAAATTTCTAACTTTGATATTGTTACAAAAATCCTCAATTCTTTAACGGACAATTGGGAACGAAAAGTCTTAGCAATTGAAGAAGCTAATGATTTATCAACCATGAAAACAGAAGAATTGATAGGAAATCTAATGTCATATGAAGTAAATTTTCAGGCAAAGAAAGTACAGGCACAAGACAAGAAGAATCTAGAATTTCAAGTAGAAAAAGATGATTCAGAATCAAATGAAGAGAATATGGCACTTATTGCAAAAAAATTCAAAAAGTTTTTGAAATTCAAAAAGAATAACAAGTTCAGGACTTACAAAAATAACTCTAACAACAACATTAATAGTAGTATACCATCAACCTCTATCATAGAATGTTATGAATGTCATAAAAAGGGTCATATGAATATAGATTGTCCAAAGAAGAAAAAGGACAAATTCAAGAAGAACGGTTTTCAGTAACATGGGATGATTCGTATTCTTCTTCATCATCAGATAGTGACAGTGACAGTGACACAGAGCAAGCAAATGTATGCTTCATGGATACAAGTGATGATGTAAGTGAATTAAGCTTTGAAGATCTGGTTGAAATTAATTCAGAACTAGTAGATTAGTAAAACAAATTAAAAAGCAAAATAAAGATTTACAAGGAAAACTGAATAGATTTGAATTAGAAGTTAGTATGCTAAGAGATGAAAAGAAAACTTTAGAAGAAGAACTTGAAATAACTCAAGAATCTAATCCTAATTTAACATCTCAACTTTCTATGATAACTCAGGAATTAAAAATTCAGAAAAATAAAAATAATGATTTATCAGCAGAGATTAATGATTTAAAATCTAACACTAAAGTATTAGAGTTTGAAAATTCTAGTCTCAAAACCAAGTTAGAAGATATTAATAAAAATATTTCTAAATTCAGTAAAGGACGAGAGAATCTTTCTTCAATAATAGAAAGTTCTCAGGCCATTTCAAATAAAATGGGACTAGGATATAAGAAAATTGAAAATCCAAAGAAATATGGAAAGTTTAAAAATAAGATTTAAAAAAAATTAGAAAGACATTAGAAAGACAGTTTCTAAAGATATTAAAACTATTAAGATATGGTTTCCTAAAACAAATTACAATTTAATTAGGAATGGACATATCAAAACATTTGTGGAAACTGTTCATAAAAATAAGGATTATATTTATAAAGGGAGTTCTGAACCCGCTTCGGTTTGGCTTCCTAAGATCTAACTCTTAGGACCCTAAAAGAAAAGTGGGTACCAAATTAATGATTATTTTTTGCAGGTACCACTAAAAAAGAGAGGAAAATGGATCTTAGACAGTGGTTGCTCAAAACACATGACTGGTAATAAGGACATGTTAACTAACATTGTCTACTCAAATGGAGGATAGGTCGCTTTTGGAGATAATTCAAAAGGTTATATCATCGGCAAAGGTGATGTGAGCAATAACGATTTCTCTAACTTACCACTCATTTCTGATGTTTTATTAGTTAAAAACTTAAAATATAACTTATTGAGCATAAGACAATTATGTGGTAAAGGTTTTAATATATCTTTTTCAGAAAATAAATGCAATATTTTGATAAAAATCAAAATTTAATTTTTGATGTTATAAGAGATAAAAATATTTATATTTTAAATATGAATGTAAATCATAACACAAACATGTGTTTAATAGCTACAGGGAATGATTCTTGGCTATGGCACAAAAGATTTTGTCATATAAATATTAGTACTATTAATAAAATAGCTAAAAAGTAAACTTCTTGAAGGACTATCTGATATGAAATTCAAAGTTGATAATATTTGTGATGCACGTCAGCTAGGAAAATTAACAAAATCTTCTTTTAAATATAAGAAAATCATATCGACAACACAACCACGTGAACTATTACATATGGACCTCTTTGGACCTATTCAAGCTCAATCTATTAATCACAATGGATATGTGTTTGTTATTGTAGATGATTTTTCAAGATACACATGGACAATTTTCATGAAACATAAAAGTGATACTTTTGAAAATTTAAAATTTTTTGTTCAAATAATTCAAAATATAAAGAGTTTAAAAGTTAAAAATATTAGAAGTGATCATGGAGGTGAATTTGAAAATGAAGTTTTTGAACATTTCTGTAACAAGAAAGGAATTAATCATAATTTTTCTTTTCCTCGAACACCACAGCAAAACGGAGTTGTAGAAAGGAGAAATAGAACATTACAAGAATGTGCAAGAACTTTATTAAATGAAGCATTCTACCAAAACATTTTTGGGCAGAAGATGTTGCAACTGCTTGTTATATTTTGAATCGTGTTTCTATTTGACCATTAACAAAACACACCCATATGAACTTTTAAATGGTAGAAAACCTAACATACTTTAATTCAAAGTATTTGGTTCAAAATGTTTTACACTTAACACTAAAGATTAGCTTGGAAAATTCGATCCAAAATCCGATGAAGGAATATTCATAGGATATTCGGAGAGAAGCATCACAACGTGATCTGAGAAAACGCCCGGTACCTCATTTTACTTGGTCTACATCCAAAGAACATACAAGTTCTGACACTAATGGAAATGGTGGCGGCAGACAATATGTGGAAAGCTCTTCACAAGGAAAAGAACCAGCACATGAAGAAGAGGAACTAGAAGTAAATTCAGACTCAGATGAGTGATTACAGCAATTCACGATGGTGGTAGTATCATTTAATTTCTTTAATGTTGACGGGCTTGTATAAATAGCCTAGTAGAATTTGAACCATTATGTTTTTTTATGATTAATGCTTATGTGATAACGTATTATATGGCTGTTTATTTCCTTTCTGTCGATGACAAAAGGGAAGAAATTTGCGTGTCTAACCAATTTTTTGCAGGATTAGATATGTCGCCACATATTCAGAGGGAGAAATATATAACTTTCGGCATATAATTCGTAATATATAACATCATCAAAAATAGTTTGTCATCAATCAAAAAGGGAGAGAATGTTGAATCATGAGTTTTAATTCTTGAAAAAAAGTTTAAAAGATCAGTGATAAGACTATACGATCAAGCGACAAAAAGAGAATGAGATATGCAAGCTATTAAACTACAAAGGAGATGAGACTACAAATCTGAGTATAGTATGTTTGTTTAGTCTTAGATATGGTTAATAATTGTTAAAATCTATCCTCAAGTAGTTTGTACGTACTCAAAGTTTTTTAAAGTTCAATTTTTTTAAAATATGTGCAAATTGTGCACTTACAACCAGGTCAGTCGACTGACCGAATACTACAAGTCGACTGAACCTGTTCAGTATATAGATATGCACTATTTTACAATTTTTCGAATATTTAGTTGACTTGTCGATTTTGCTCAGTCGACTGGCTGACACTAACGGCTATTTTTCCTGAAGAGACACTTCTAATTGCGAAGGTTTTCGATCCAAATTGAAGAGATATGGCTGCACCTTTTGATTAAAACTTTTTGTGAATAGTTCTAACTATTTATTCACTATATAAACACATTAGAATCTCCTCTAAAACTACTGAATTTTATTTTGATTTCTTGCTATATTCTCTACTATCTATCTCTACAATCTAAAATCAATCACAATCTATGTATTGCTTGAATCTCCAAATTAAATAATATATTCTTCGATTCTAAGCAATATCTCCCTTTCATATCTTCACACACACAACATATGCTTGAGGATTTGATTATAGGAAGTGTGTACTATCAAAAGACTTATCCGTGTTATTAAGAATACAAGAGTCAACTAATTTTTATGTACCAATAGAAGTCCTGTTCGATTGTTCAGGCGGTAAAAGTCCTCTTCGGCTATTTGAAAGGGAAAATCCTGTTCGGCTGCTCAGGTGTTGTATACCTTTTCCTCCAGGTTAAGAGAGGGGTTATAGAGTTTAAATCCAGAGTGTAGTTTTGGACTGGACGTAGAACATGAAGTTTGAAGCAGTATAAAATGTTCTGCTGTGCTTATTTCATTTACTTTATCACTATTATTTATTATCTAGTTTATATTTCCACACTAATATAATTTTCCATATTACACGATCTTAAGTGTTATCTATCCACACAGCTTACACATTTTCATGTTGTGGTTTGGTCTTTTCGTGTCATGGATGTTCTTTTGATTGTGATTGCTTTATTTTGGGTTTCCTTCGGTTTGGTATTATTTTGAGGATGGACTAGCTTCATAGATACAGAGTGACGGTGGATTATGAGTAGTCATTGGTGATGATAGGGGTAGATGATGAGCGGATGGTAGTGTTAAGCTACCTATGGAACAATGACATGATAGTCGGTTTTCTATATTCGCTCTATATTCTACATGATGGGTTGTCATTAGTGCCTATTGCTAGAGTACATCCAAACATATTTAAGGAGATGATTTGATTTCTACCACATAGAGAGATCGAGTTTCATATTGATTTAGTTAAATCTGTAAAATCGATAGTCATGCCTTTGAGGAGGATGGCACCTAAAGAACAGAGTGATCTCGAGGTGCAAGTGATTGACCTATTGCACTGAGGGTTCATTCGTAGAAGTATATCTAAGTGGAAAGCACCTGTAGTGCTCACTACAAAGGCAGATGGTTCCCTTAGATAGTGTATTGATTGCCGTGAGTTGAATAAAGTGATAAGGAAGAACAAGTATCCACTCTCTCGTATTGATGACTTGTTCGATCAGTTCCATAGTGCTAGAGTATTTCTCAATCGGATCTTGCTATTAGATTTCACCAACTGAGAAAAGCAAACGAGAGCGTGCCAATCACATTATTTCCTATGCCATCTGGTTTCTATGAGTGATTGGTTATGCTGTTCGGGCTAACCAATGTGCTAGCATAATTTATTAATCTTATGAACCATGTCTTCAAGGGTCAGCTAAATAAGTTTATGCTTGTGTTCGTCGATGATATCCTTAGATATTCATGGATAGAGGAAGAACACAAGATACATTTAAGGGACATGCTTGAGTTGTTGAGAGAGCACCGACTGAAAGGAAAATTTTCAAAGTGTCACATCTAGAGAAGATAAGTGCGATTCTTGGATCATCTTATTTCTAAGCAAGGCATTGATGTGGATCATGCAAAAGTTGCACCAGTTCAAGATTGGACTAGACCTAAAAAAACGCTATGGATGTGAGAAGTTTCTTGCGGTACGCTGGGTATTATAGACTATTCATCTAGGACTTCTCTAAAGTAGCTGCACTTTTGACCCATTTGATGAAAAAGAATTAGCTTTGATGCAAGATGCGAGCAGGAATTCATGAGTTTGAAGGAAAAGTTGACGAGTGCACCAATATTGACCTTTCCGAGTGGGAATGAAGGGATGATGATATACACCGATGTTTGTTGTATCGTATTGCGCACGATT
This sequence comes from Allium cepa, assembly GCA_030765085.1. NCBI lineage: Eukaryota > Viridiplantae > Streptophyta > Magnoliopsida > Asparagales > Amaryllidaceae > Allium > Allium cepa. Next base: position 81,849,521 of record CM060946.1, read on the forward strand.
TGATGCAGAGGGAAAATTTATTGCATATGCTAGTCTACAGCTGAAGCCACATGAGAAGAAATACCTGACCCATGATTTAGAGTTAGTAGTGATTGTGTTTGGGTTTAAAATTTAGAGGATTATCTTTTAGGAGAGAGGTTTGAGCCGTTCACTGGCCTTAAATCATTGAAGTACCTTTTTACGTAGAAGGATCTTAACCTTCGTCGGTAGCGACGGTTAGAGTTCGTAGCCTCCAATGACTTTGATATTGCATGTACCTCAGGGAAAGGTAATGTAGTTGTTGATGCGTTGAGCAGGAGACATGCCAGCTTGGGTGTTATGTTCTTATAGTGGACGAATATATTGTTTGTTTTGATTTTTCACCAAGATGTAGGCTAAGGCCAAAGATATTGGCAAGCTTGATTATTAGGCTTACTCTGATTGAGTAGATTGCTGCAAGTTAGACGCATGATGCTAGATTAGCTGAGATCATTTCTTAGATTGAAGCAGGAGTAGAGCCTAAAGAGATGATATAGTACAGACTTAACTGAATGGTTGGCTCCGTAAAGATGAGAGATCATTTATTTTTGATTTTGATAGGTTGAGGGATGTGTTTCTATGAGAGTGCCATCATTCAAGATCGACTATCCATTCCGATAGTAATAAGGTATACCGTGATATAAAGCGAATCTATTATTTAAAAGGGATGAAGAAAGACGTTGGGCATTCATCCCGAAATGCATGAATTGGTAGTTGGTTAATGCAAAGCAAAAGAAGACTAGTTGTTTAGTGCAATCACTAGAAGTTCATGAATGGAAGTAGGAAAAGTTTCAATGGATTTCATCGATGGACTGCCAAGGACTAGAGCAGGTACGACATCATTTGGGTCGTAGTTGTTCGATTGTCAAATATGCTAGATTTATACCTATCAAGTCAAGTAGAACGACAACAAACTAGCCGAAATTTATGTGAAGTGGATAATACTATTCTATGGTGTGCCTAAGAGCACTGTGAGCGATCGAGACCCATTGATCACTAGTGGATTTTGGAAGAGCATACAGGAAGAATTAGGGACGGAGCTGCACCTTAGTGCAACGTATCACCCTCAAACTGACGGTCAAACTGAGAGAGTGAATCGTATCTTAGAGGTTCTTTTGTAGGCTTGTATACTAGACTTTGGAGGATCGTGGGATTATCACTTGCATCTTGTTGAATTCGCATACAACAACAGCTATCAGTCTAGCATTGGTATAACACCATTTGGAGCATTATAATACCTACCAAGCAACGCTCATTCATATTGGTAGGAAGCGGGTGAGAAACTGATACATGGGTCAGATACGATTAGAGAAACCTCGAAGGTCAAGATCATTTAGCAATGAATATAGGCTGCTCAAGACAGACAAAAGAGCTATGCCGATAATGAAGTACTAGAGTTCTCTGTTGGTGATATGGTATTTGTCAAGATCCCTTTATTGAAGAAAGTAATTTAGTTTAGTGGTGAAGGGAAGTTGGCAACGAGATTTGCATTTCCTCTTCCGATACTAGAGACGATTAGGAACCTCGCTTATAGAGTCGACTTGTCTCAATGAATGGCGGGAGTGCAAAACGTGTTCCACATTTCTCACATATGAAAATTTGTACATGACTCATGCATAACTGTTGCACCGGATCCACTAGATAATATCGAGATTGAACCAAAGGATTTGAGACCTTGTAGGCCTATTCATATAGTCGGATTTGATATGAAACAACTTAGTAGGAGACGGTGGTGTTGGTAAAGGTTTAGTGGAGGAAAAGTGAAGGTGATTGCACTTGGTAGACCGAGGAGAGCGTGAGGACAACTTATTTAGAGCTCTTTACTTGGTAAGACTTTCTATCTATCACTTTTACTTGCACTTACGATATCATAAAGTATACCTTGGTATAGTATCCTGGATGCTAGGATAGGCTTGGATGTTACCCTTTATATTTGTTTTTGTGCATGCATGTTTGATGTGTGATGATTGTCTATGCTTGCATAGAGTTGTTAGGCATATGAGAAATCATTATCGATTTTGATTGGGATTTTGAAGGCGAAATTCCTAAAGGGGGAGAGAATGTAATGACCCGTATTCTACTTATCAAAGGATTATAGAATATTAATATTATTTTTATATTAGGTATTACGATCCTATGATATTGGGAATTGACTACTAGGGCCATTTTCCATCTTTAGAATTTTTATTAGACAATCTCGACCCTAAAATTCTTGGATGCCTATAACTTTTGATATAAGGCGAAATTCCTAAAGGGGGAGAGAATGTAATGACCCGTATTCTACTTATCAAAGGATCATAGAATATTAATATTATTTTTATATCAGGTATTATGATCCTATGATATTGGGAATTGACTACTAGGGTCATTTTCCATCTTTAGAATTTTTATTAGACAATCTTGACCCTAAAATTATTGGATGCCTATAACTTTTGATATAAGATGAATAGCAGTCTAAGACCACTTCCATTAGATCGGGATGATGGTCTCTCTTTCCGTGGAGTGGTCATAATTGAAAAACAAACTTACCACTAGAAAGTTATGACTGTTTGAAGTTTCACTTGATTTTGGATTGCTTAATGGGTAATTAATGGGTAAATGGGTAGACCGAAAGCTTTTGGGATTAGTATGAGGTTAGGGATGATGGGATTTCTCTCCATCATTTGACACTTCTAAAAAATAGAGACAAATCACCCATCGACCATATTAGCCAAAATGTACCCTATCTTTACCTTAATTAGCCAAATCATGTCATTAGAGGAAGATTAGCGAGATTAGCACCTTGGATTGAAGATTTGCTGTTGGCGACCATCTTGGAACTATCACTCATTCTTAGGATTCATGTTTACTAGGATCGCTTAGGGTTTCTTTGGATTTAAATGAGTGATTTTAAGCATCTACTCACTTATTAGCCACTATATGGCGTTTAATGATGTTTTAAAATGATTTTTCAAACTCTAAAATATGTTTTAACCCTTTTTAACCACATATGTAAATTTCAAACGATTTTAAAAAGATTTGTTAAATTAGCATTCTTATGGATCTTCCTTGTTCTTACAGTTACTACCCTTTGTTTTAGGATGCACATTGATGTGTATGGATGTGTATTTGTTAGATTATATTCTATGTAATGACCGCTTGGATGTGTGATGTTTGCTTGACTAAAACGCTGATCGAATTACTATTTATTTATAAGATTGCGTTAGGGATTAGTAGCTATCGATTAATAGGAGTCCAAATTACATGTGATTGATAAGGAAGGCCTCACAAGGCTGCATCCAAGTTTCATGTCGTTTGGAGTTAATTTGCTCGAGTTATTGATGGATCGGTGGTGATGTTGGAGGCTATGGATTGGTAGACATTAGGTTCGATGCATGCTTGAGTTACGGTATGGGTCGCTTCTGGTAATGGAGAAGTTGCTTCGAGTCGCTTGTGTAAGTGCATGGGTCGCATGGGACAGATTCACAAGGTTAGAAGTGGGGAAAATATAAGTGATGGATCGGTAATGCTATGGATCTTTGATGATCCATGGAATTACTTAGTTCTTATTAGAGGTTTGGCTAATGGAGTTAAGTGAAAGAATTCCTCTATGGGAGGTATTAGTGGTCATGGATCGATACCGATCCATAGGCATTGATTGGTATTGATGATGGATCACTGAAGGGAAGTTTTCATATAGAGGAGCATGGTCGTTCGTGTTGAAGTATGGGATCAATGGCTATGGGTCGATGGCTATCGATCGGTGGCTATTGATTGGTGGTGGAAGTTGGGAGATGACTTCGAGTTCTTTCTACGCGTGCTTCGAGAAGTGATGGTGCTTTCTTTAAGAATGGGATGTGCCTACCTCGAACTCATGTCAAACCAAACGCTTAGCCAAATATGGCTAAGGGAGGGGCGGTATCGAACTATAAGGATTAGTGGAGATTTTTGACGATGACGACCCATGATTTGATGGTGACGATTCCATAATTGTAACGATCCCGGATTTTAACTAAATTTAAATTGATAATTAAATTAATTTTTGAATAAAATTTGTGAAATTAATTTGTAATTGATATAAATATAAGTTAAATTATGAATTACTGGAGAAATGTATTTAAATTTGAATTGGGATTTACAAATAATGCAAAGAACAAAATATTCTTACAAAATAATAAAAATAAATATGTATGTAGACATACAAGATAATAAGTATTAAAGTTGAAAATAAATATTTGAATTAAAAAAATAGAAATAAATATATATAAGATAAATTATAAAATATAAAGTCAAATAACATATTAATAAAATTATGTAGAATATTAAGTGAATACATTAGAAGAATTTAAAATAACATGTTAAAGAAAAAAGGAATAGAATTCACTTAGAATACAAAGTATAAAGCAAAAGGAAGAAATATACATTCATGTTTTCAAACATATGTATAGATAAGTATGCAAAGCAAGAAACAAAATACATTTTGATATGTTCAAACAAAACATAAATATCTTGAGCTTGTAAAAGAAGACAATAAAGGTTTGTACATGGCTGAAGTAAACAAATCATTCAAAACAAAAGTGGTAAGCATAAAGAAGACAATAAACATATATTCAACTAAAGCAAAGAACAAAGTAATAAATGCTTTCATCTCTAGCCCAAGACAACATCATCTCAGCCACCAGAAATGGAAAAAAAATCCCTGACCTTGTTGTACAAATAATAACATCAACCTGCAAAAGTTTTCTTTTATATATATTAGCCTGCGCACTGTCTTTTTATACACATCAATATACTCATCTCAGTTCGTTTATCACAACTGAGTAAAATCTGAAGCAAGGATCATTTTAAAACTAAAATGAACTTCAACTATAACAACAATACAAACCAGAGGAAGAAGATCTTCAGCTATCAATTTCCAAAATCAGTTCCAACATAAAGGAAGCTCTGTCACTTTTCTGAAAACACAGTCAGAAAACACAAAATTTATGTCAGGTGTTAAGTTGTATTTCATCTGTGTTTGACTCATGATTATGATGTATATGCTTGGAAATTTTTCTTCAGATTCAACTCTGTATATATAGATGATGAAAATGTTTTTCTTCTTCCTCTCTGTTTTCTTTGAGACAGATTTCAGCTTCCAAGCTAATTTAAATTCCTCTTTATCAGATTTTTTTACTTCAAGTTTAACGTAAAACAGGTTTGTTTCCATCTATATAAAGATTTAAGAATAGACTCAAGGAAGAAAACATATACAGTAAGAAAAGAATTGGATTTCACAGTGCAAATTCAAATTTTGCATAAAATTCGACCATCATAATTTGAAGATTCAATTATATATCTGGAATCCTTACTTAAAAATAGGATTTTAAGCCCAAAATGATAATTTTTAAGTGAGTGTGCAAAGAGCAGTTTCGTGATGATTGAATTTTGGTTTTCGACGAAATTTAGGCGGCTGGAGGAGTTTTGGGAGACGGGGTTACTCGTGAAGGTGGTCGAGCCTATGACGATGGTAGGAAAAATGATTGGAGGCACTCAGGTTCGTCGTGGAGTCGACGGCTAGCTTTGGAAGTTTGGAAACCTAGTTTTGGGTGAGATTGATATTTCGATTCGTTCACCGTCGATGGACGACCGAGTGCGACGTGGTTTAAGGGGAAGGTAGAGGGGCATGGTTGAGTGAGTGGCCGGAATTTCAGCACCTTTGGTGGTCGAGGCGTCGAGAATGGTGCGTTGCCAGGTTTGGTCGGAGTTGTTCCATTATGTTCTAAGTTTCGTTTTTGATACTCGATCTCGAATTCCAGGAAATGGCGGCGAAATGTTAATCGTGATGGATTCGTGGTTACGACTTTCTCGTCGATGCAGAGTCGGCCGGAGATAGGTACCGGAGCTATACACGTGCACGAGCACGGTTGCTCTGATGGTCTGGAATTTTGTTAGTTTGGGAAGAACCAAGGTTTGTGTCTCAAGTTTTATCCGAGAGAAAAGGTTGTTGGCTCGAAGAATCGGTAGATTTTACTCGAGTCATATGTGAGTGTTATAGTTTTAGACCTATAGCATTTTAAAATTTTAAATCTGGGTTTTAAATTGAAAAGCAGGGATTTAATTAAGTTTAAAACCAAGTTTGATTCTGATTCAAATCTACTTTGAATCTGTAGTTTTGGGAAAAATAAAGTTTTATAAATTCAAATGTTTAAATTAATTTAAATATAAAGTCATACTTTAAATATGTGAATGCAAAGAAAATTTCATTTAATTCTTTTAAATTTCTTTTGTAACCAAATTGTTATTTTAACATGAGAAATTAAAGGCTGTAAAATTGATTTTAAACCTTGGCATTCAATTTAGGACTTTATTCACAATAAATAAGAATACAGTTCAAATCTTGAAATACAAATGAAATTTAAATGTAAATTTGGAAATGACTGTTTCCAAACATATTTATAAGTGATAATTAAATTATTAATAAAAATGAGTCTACCTTAAGTAATAATGATTTGTATGCATTAATTATTAAGTAAATGGGAATGGAATAATTAATGTTTTGTATTAATTAAATTAGGAATTAAAGATTTAAATTTATTGATTAAGGTTTAAGTTTAATTAATTAAGGAATAATTAACTTGTCATTAAGAATCGTGGATTTGATTTTAATTAATTAATTGTAGTTAAGAATTAATCAAGTTATAGTTAACATTTAATTAATGAAATAATTAGAATTAATTAATGAGTTCATAATGGTTATTCAATTTATAATCAATAATGATGAATATAAGTAAATTTCTTTAGCGAAGTAATTAAAGAATTGTTATTAGTTAATGAAGGTCATTAACTAAGATTGTTTGAATAATTAATCAATGTGATTAATTTTTCATAATTACTTTAGATTAATTAATTAATGATAATCGTTTATGAAATTGCGTTAGCGTAATTACTTTATGGTAAGTAAATTAAAGGTTTAAATTATTAAAATAATTAACTAAGGGATTAACTAATTATGAAATTAAAGGTTAACTTAATCAATATGATTAATTAAGAATAGTTAATTAAAGTGTTTGACAAATTAATTTATATCAAATGATTTGTAATTAATAAATCAGAATTGGGGAATTAATTCATAAGTAATTAATTTAATTGGAAATAAATTGAATTAATTAGGATTAAACAATTAATTAATCCTGCTTATAAATGATTATTGAATGCTTGACCTTACTTATAAATGATTGTATCGTATGAGATGCCTTAAATTGTTTGTCCTATCAAATCTATGATATTTTGTTCTGTGGATTGTGCTATGTATAATTTATTCATTTATTTATGATACAACTGTTTATTATCTGTGAATCTGTGAACAAATGATAAGCGTTATAGCTTATACCGCTTATTAGTTATATTTCTGTGTTTTGATCTGTGATGATTGAATGATGTTGCACTATTGTGTTAAACCATTTGGAAGAAAAGTTTTGGGTAATAAGTTGTGACTTAACTGAGACCCCAATATCCATATGTTTCTTGTAAATATTGCGCTCACTATTCGGTTTAGCCGAGAGAGGACCTTTGTGTCATATAGTCCATTTCGAATATGTGATACGACGTTATGGATAGCATTTGAAGACCGATGGTGAAGACCGGATATTTTCGAAAGTGAAAGGATAACTCTTCGAATGTCTTTGCATCGACTAGTCCCCGGTATAGAGACTCCATATGTGATGGGAAGTCCGGACATGATTAGGGATTATTCGGATTTGCAAGGGCTTCTTCGAAAGTGCCTTCGGTTCTGTTCGAACCCAGAACAGACTTGTATGGATTGTATGTTTGACATTACATTTTAAGATATAAAGCAGATTTCTTTCAAATGCATTTCTGTTGGTGGCGGAGAATTTATTCTCTTAGCTTAACACCCTTCTCTAAGACATACGAGCACAGAGGTTATGTAGTTGAAGGTTATTGGTAATATATTCCCAACTTGGTAATGTGGCATGCTGAGTGCTGCTGATCATTTGTTGATCAAAGCGTGGCTTTTGTGAAAAGCGTAGCTTTGTGGATGAGACTTCGTCGAATCTCACAACCCGGTAATGGTCAAAACAGAAAGAATGCAGCAAGGTTATTTGTGGATAGCGCCCCCTGAGGGTATGTTCATTTCCTTCTGGATAGAGGTGGTATCATGGTATGGAGCCCAGATGCTTAACTTATGTGGTTGCTGCAAATTTATTGCTTTATGGTTGTTGGTGAATCCTGGGATAAAGGTCGGTTACGACCAGGGGATGACATACTCGTGTCAGTAGTTACCTAGTTCAGAGGTAACCCGGCCTTGTGTTGGCAGAGATCCGGTTAGGTTCTCGGGGCGCCCCTCCAGAGGCGTACCCATGTGGCAATGGGAAGTTCTTTAGCCAGACCATTTGTTGGAAATCCAAAGAAACAATACGAGCCTTGTATGGTTTTAGTTGTATAACCTTCCATGGAATGTGGCGGTAACCTGCTATTGAACATGGTAGCTATAGTAGGCATACGATGATGGTCGTATGTTGGCTAAGATTAATATTATACTTTCGAAATGTTTTCTGCACTTTGCACTTATAGTAATAATATCAAAGAAATTCACGTATCAAGCATGTTTGACTATCATAATAAGAAATCTCCTCCAATTCTGTGGTTGCATGGTGTGTGTGGCGGGAGGTCTTATGGTAGTTGCATTTTCCAAAAGCATATCGGATTATCTTTTATAAATCTTGTTTTATTTAAAAGATAAACTGTTTTTGTTGCTCACACCAGTCCCACGACTGACCTTGAGTTTATTGTTCTTTTCCTAAACTCTGGGTGCCTACAATTTTTCCACACGGGCAGTCTAGAGTTGGTGTGACGCCCCACCTCTATACCCACACTAGCCAAGGACACTACGGTGTAATGCTATCAACTAGCACGGAGAATAAGGCTATTGAGGAGCGACCACCCGTGTAATGGCTTTGTGCGAGCATCGATATGCCATATAAAAAAATATAACTTGCATTTCATTTCTAGAGGAAATCCGACATGCCGACACAAACTCAAAGCTACTACACAGTGGCTATAATTTCTTCGGAAACAAATATAGAAATAAACATAACACAAATCAGTCACAAATAATTCATATCACAAAGGCGGAAATAGATATGAATATATATAACACATAAAAGTGTACATCAGAGTAGTGGTCAAACAGGATCCACAATAACACAAAAGGATAGCTACAAGTGCTAGACAAAAGAATAAGGATACATCAATGAGTCTATAACTCAAATGTATACAACAAAATAAACCACTAATCTAAGTAGTTAGCCAAAAGACAGGATGATAATCCCAGGTGTGAAGTCAAGCAGAAGCACCTGTAACATCTCGGTCTGACCTGAGTATTATTTAATAAGAAAATAATAAACGGATCAATCTAGCTATAAATATCAGATGAAATGATATAGAATAAGAGGTATGACTAAACGTATAATAATCACAATGCCAAGCTGTGATAAATAAGAAATTGAAAATCAACAAGAGATTAACCAATATCACAAGAATCTTCTCAAAGATCAAAAGGAATATCATACTCTATATTTTCATTCACCAAAACCATGAATATTGACAATAATATCAATGCCAATCACAAAAGTTAATGAAACACAAATTCACCAATGCACAAAAATTGATAACACATATCAATTAAAATCATGGAAATTGGTGAAACACAAATTCTAGAAATCATCAATGGAAATCCAAAAATCACAAAAATGATCGTAGAAACGATCAATCACAAAAAGGGGGAGGCCTATCACAAAATGGGAGCATGAAAACACCAACACATGTATCGCAAAACGAGCCGACGCTCCTCCAAACTAGCCGAAGCTCCACCAAACGAGCCGAAGCTCCTCCAAACGAGCCGAAGCTCCACCAAACGAGCCGAAGCTCCTCCAAACGAGCCGAAGCTCCACCAAACGAGCCGAAGCTCCACAAAATTGAAGTATCGTCCTCGACGAGGACAAAGAGACATCGCACATCGCTAGTCTAAACCATAAAATGATCATGATCGATCATCAAGAAGTGTCAATTACAATAAGCTAGTAAATATATGAGTTTAGCTTCATGACCCATAACCACTAGCTTAACTTAAATATTTGCAAACAAATTGTGGATCTCCACTAGAAAATTGTCACAAGAGATTCAATCGAACAAGTCCAGAAATTAACAGATGAAGTAAACGCAAGCGTTTCTTACCACTTCTTTTACTAAGCCGTTTACTTAGATTTCTCATACGAGTGAGGTAAAGGTTTGTATATACTAATAGATTGGAAAACGGTTTTAATAAATGAGCTTTGTATTGAAATAGTGTTGAAATCATTTTGATAAAAGAGTTTTGATATTTACTACTAGTATAGAAAACCATTATATTTTTAAAGTGACAAATCACAAAAATGAATGTAGAAACAATCAATCACTAAAATTCACATTCGAAGATGTGGATAAAATCCAAAGAAATCGATATCAAATCCATCAAAATGGATATTTCCGAAAATTCCCAAAGAAAATGTCATCAAAGTCGATAATAAATGATAACAACAAAAGGGAAACAACACGTATCGATTAAAGTTAGAAATTCAAACAAATATACAATATAGGCATAATTGGCAAATACGAGCAGTTCGGTCAACCGGCTCACTGAGTTCGGTAGACCGAACCAGAGGCAGAAGTGATCAGGTAGCAGGTCGGTTGGCCGACCCAGGGGTTCGATCGGCGAACCTGATGTTCTTCAATTTGAAACCCTTTTCAAAGGTGGTGCAAACACCTTCAATTTGCAAACGAACAAGCACAGACGCTAGGGGTTTACGCCTATCGGCTACCCGGTCCTATAAGCTCATCGATTCATCACCAAAAACATGGTCAAAACATCAAAGTTATGATTTTTAAAGATTTGAACCCAAAATACCAAAAATTGGAATATTCACCAATTCAATCCAAACCAAAAGCAAATGCACATGAATAAGTGTTAGGAATTCATACCCAACATTCAAAGATAGATATAAGCATAGATGTGAGATAAAAATCACACCTTTGAACCCCAAAAACAATGAATGAGAAGCCTGAAGACAAGGGAAGATCAACCACACTTCAATCTCAACATAAGAAGCTTGAATCTAAGCTTAAAAGAGAAACATTTCCCAAATTAGGTTTAGGAATTTTCTGAAATCAAGAGAGAATGAGTTGGAGAAGAAGGAGATGCTACTTACCAATGCTTCTCATTGAATCTGGAGCTAGAACTTGATTTGCAAATGAAAACTAGGGCTTAGGATTTTAATTCCTTTTCTTTTCCCCCATTATTCTCTTTAGAACTGAAAAGACACGGAAGAGAGAATGAATGAAGAGAAGTAGTTCAATTTGGGGTATTAAGTTGGCTAGTGGGCTGAACCCAACCCACAGCCCTAAGTGAAAAGGTAGCAAAATTCAACTTACTCCAAACATATCGAAGCTTATACTCAAAAGGGTTGCAGACGGCATTTTGAACTCAATGGAAGGGGTCTCAAGTCCCACTTCGACTATTTTCTAAAAGTAGGTTTTCGGACTAAAATCCGACGAACGATGAAATATTTAAATAAAATATTTAAATATACAATCGATAAATATGCAGGTTGTTACAGTTGGGTTTTTCAGATAGTCAGATTTAGTAGATTATTTGAAGCTAGTTCAGTCTTTGGATGTGGACTGCACTTGCTTATCTTTGTGCATCGTTATTGGAAGTTCGAGCTATTTCTGGATTGGTGCCTTGGAATTTATTTTTGAAGACAATCTTGGAGTTTATCTGCTATTGGTGTTATCAATTTTGTTTCCTCTGCTATTTCTTGTATCAGATATGTTGTTATCTGTTGTATCGTTCTGTTGTATCATCATTGTATCTGATGTTGTATCAATGATATTCATTTCTTTTTCTTCCGCCGTGTTGTACTTAATTTTGTTATAAGCTCCGACGGCTCGGATTCGACCAGTCGATTCTGCGGCATTCGAGTACGATGTAAAGTATGGATGTCGATTTTTGAACGCAAAATTCGTATCGCTACGTTTGGTATCAGAGCTGAGGGTTAAAAATTTAGCTCAAGAGTATAACACATTAAGTAGCTCATTAGAGATAGGGTGAAGTAAACCCTAGAATGAGTGTATCCCTAAGATATCCGTTCGAATGCCTCAGTAAATTCTCTTACTATCCGCTAATCGTAAGTATGAGTGTAGGAAGAGGATGAGATAGGGGACATGGGAGTACGATTATAAATGGTCCATACCCTGCGACAGTGGAGGCAATCTTTCTCTTCTCAATCTCCTTTGATTCGATTTGAATTCTTTGATTGGCTTTGTGGTAGCCCCAGAAAGAAATTTCGGTGTGATGATGGCCCTACGAATCGTTGTAGAAAATCCTTACTTCGTATCTTCATCGATTTCTTATCGGTTTTTCGATTTAAACTTTAATAAATATGAATAAATTGGAAATTGAAAATTATAAATTGGAAATTTTAATTTGAGTTAATTGATTAATAGAATATAAGAGATGAATTGAATTGTATCGATAAAACGATTTCGTTTAAAACCGAATTTGAAATTCTACTGTAGTTTCTTGTGTAGATCGAAGTCCGAAGAGGGACGAGTTGGTATATACTTTGGGTATTCCGACTTGAGTTTGGAATCCATATCTTATGCTTGAGAAATTATAGAGTTTGAATCTATCTATTTTTAGGTCCCAATATATTCTACGAATGGTTAGTTATCCCTTCGGACTAACCAATGCTCCTGCATATTTCGTAGATCCGGATAAACCAAGCATCTTGTGAAGGGTTAAAAAGATTTATTCTCGTATCGATTGTTGATATTCTGATTTGGTAAGCCAATGTAGAATAGATATTCAGTTTGATTTGATGGAATATTCTTCATCTATCTTTGTGTCTCCTTGGCAATTTTCGAGGACGATATTTCTTAACGGGGGATCTGTAACGATCCTAGATTTTAACTAAATTTAAATTGATAATTAAATTAATTTTTGAATAAAATTTGTGAAATTAATTGGTAATTGATACAAAATATCAGTTAAATTATGAATTACTGGAGAAATGTATTTAGATTTGAATTGGGATTTATAAATAATGCAAAGAACAAAATATACTTACAAAATAATAAAAATAAATATGTAAGTAGACATATAAGATAATAAGTATTAAAGTTGAAAATAAATATTTAAGTTAAAAAAATAGAAATAAATATATACAAGATAAATTATAAAATATAAAGTCAAATTACATATTAATAAAATTATGTAGAATATTAAGTGAATACATTAGAAGAATTTAAAATAACATGTTAAAGAAAAAAAGAATAGAATTCACTTAAAATACAAAATATAAAGCAAAAGGAAGAAATATACATTCATGTTTTCAAACATATGTATAGATAAGTATGCAAAGCAAGAAATAAAATACATTCTGATATGTTCAAACAAAACATAAATATCTTGAGCTTGTAAAAGAAGACAACAAAGAGGACAATAAAGGTTTGTGCATTGCTGAAGTAAACAAATCATTCAAAACAAAAGAGGTAAGCATAAAGAAGACAATAAACATATATTCAACTAAAGCAAAGGACAAAGTAATAAATGATTTCATCTCTAGCCCAAGACAACATCATCTCAGCCACCAGAAATGGAAAAAAAAATCCCTAACCTTGTTGTACAAATAGTAACATCAACCTGTAAAAGTTTTCTTTTATATATATTAGCCTGCACATTGTCTTTTTATGCACATCAATATACTCATCTCAGTTCGTTTATCACAACTGAGTAAAATCTGAAGCAAGCATCATTTTAAAAACTTAAATGAACTTCAATTATAACAACAATACAAACCAGAGGAAGAAGATCTTCAGCTATCAATTTCCAAAATCAATTCCAACATAAAGGAAGCTCTGTCACTTTTCTGAAAACACATTGAGTAAACCCAAAACTTATATCAAGTGTTAAGTTGTATTTCATATGTGTTTGACTCATGATTATGATGTGTATGCTTGGGAATTTTTCTTCAGATTCAACTCGTATATATATATGATGAAAATGTTTTTCTTCTTCCTCTCTGTTTTCTTTGAGACAGGTTTCAGCTTCCAAGCTAATTTAAATTCCACTTTATCAGATTTTTTTTGATTCAAGTTTAACCTAAAACAGGTTTGTTTCCATCTATATAAAGATCTAAGAATAGACTCAAGGAAGAAAACATATATAGTAAGAAAAGAATTGGATTTCACAGTGCAAATTCAAATTTTGCATAAAATTCGACCATAATAATTTGAAGATTCAATTATATATCTGGAATCCTTACTTAAAAATAGGATTTTTAAGCCCAAAATGATAATTTTTAAGTGAGTGTGCAAAGAGCAGTTTCGTGATGATTGAATTTTGGTTTTCGACGAAATTAGGCGGCTGGAGGAGTTTTGGGAGACGGGGTTACTCGTGAAGGTGGTCTAGCCTATGACGATGGTAGGAAAAATGATCGGAGGCGCTCATGTTCGTCGTGGAGTCGGTGGCTAGCTTTGGAAGTTTGGAAACCTAGTTTCAGGTGAGATTGATATATCGATTCGTTCGCCGTCGATGGTCGACCGAGTGCGACGTGGTTTAAGGAGAAGGTAGAGGGGGCATGGTTGAGTGAGTGGCCGGAATTTCAGCACCTTCGGTGGTCGAGGCGTCGAGAATGGTGCGTTGCCGGGTTTGGTCGTAGTTGTTCCATTAATTTTCAGGTTTCGTTTTTGATACTCGATCTCCAATTCGAGGAAATGGCGGCGAAATGGTGATCGGTGATGGATTCGTGGTCGATCATCAACTTGCTCGTCGATGCAGAGTCGGTCGGAGATAGGTACCAGAGCTGTACACGTGCACGAGCACGGTTGCTCTGATGGCCTGGAATTTTGTTAGTTTGGGAAGCACCAGGGTTTGTGTCTCGAGTTTTGTCCGAGAGAAAAGGTTGTTGGCTCGAAGAATCGATAGGTTTTACTCGAGTCATATGTGGGTGTTACAGTTTTAGACCTGTAGCATTTTAAAAATTTAAATCTGGGTTTTAAATTGAAAAGCAGGGATTTAATTAAGTTTAAAACAAAGTTTGATTCTGATTCAAATCTAGTTTGAATCTGAAGTTTTGGGAAAAATAAATTTTTATAAATTCAAATGTTTAAATTAATTTAAATATAAAGTTATACTTTAAATATGTGAATACAAAGAAAATTTGATTTAAGTTCTTTTAAATTTCTTTTATAACCAAAGTATCATTTTAACATGAGAATTTAAAGGCTGTAAAATTGGTTTTAAACCTTGGCATTCAATTTAAGACTTTATTCACAATAAATAAGAATTTAGTTTAAATCTTGAAATACAAATGAAATTTTAGTGTAAATTTGGAAATGACGGTTTCCAAACATATTTATAAGTGATAATTAAATTATTAATAAAAATGTGTCTACCTTAAGTAATAATGATTTGTATGCATTAATTATTAAGTAAATGGGAATGGTATAATTAATGTTTTGTATTAATTAAATTAGTAATTAAAGATTTAAATTTATTTTTAATTTTAATTAATTAAGGAATTATTAACTTGACATTAAGAATCGTGGATTTGATTTTAATTAATTAATCGTAGTTAAGAATTAATCGAGTTATAGTTAACATTTAATCAATGAAATAATTAGAATTAATTAATTAGTTCTTGATGGTTATTCAATTTATAATCAATAATGATGAATATAAGTAAATTTCTTTAGCGAAGTAATTAAAGAATTGTTATTAGTTAATGAAGGTCATTAACTAAGATTATTTGAATAATTAATCAACGTGATTAAATTTTCATAATTACTTTAGATTAATTAATTAATGATAACCATTTATGAAATTGTGTAAGTGTAATTACTTTATGGTAAGTAAATTAAAGGTTAATTTCTTAAAATAATTAACTAAGGGATTAATTAATTGTGAAATTAAAGGTTAACTTAATCAATATGATTAATTAAGAATAATTAAATAAAGTGTTTGATAAATTAATTTATATCAAATGATTTGTAATTAATAAATCAGAATTGGAGAATTAATTCATAAGTAATTAATTTAGTTGGAAATAAATTGAATTAATTAGGATTAAACAATTAATTGATCCTGCTTATAAATGATTATTGAATGCTTGACCTTACTTATGAATGATTGTATTGTATGAGATACCTTGAATTGATTGTCCTATCAAATCTATGATAGTTTGTTCTGTAGATTGTGCTATGTTTAATTTATTCATTTATTTGTGATACATCTACTTATTATCTGTGAATCTGTGAACGAATGATAAGCCTTATAGCTTATACGGCTTATCAGTTATATTTCTGTGTTTTGATCTGTGATGATTGAATGATGTTGCACTATTGTGTTAAAACATTTGGAAGAAAAGTTTTGGGTAATAAGTTGTGACTTAACTGAGACCCCAATATCCATATGTTTCTTGTAAATATTGCGCTCACTATTCGGTCTAGCTGGGAGAGGACCTTTATGTCATATAGCCCATTCCGAATATGTGATACGACGTTATGGATAGCATTTGAAGACCGGTGGTGAAGACGGGATATTTTTGAAAGAGAAAGGATAAATCATCGAATGTCTTTGCATCGACTGGTCCCCGGTATAAAGACTACATATGTGATGGGAAGTCCGGACGTGATTAGGGTTATCCGGATTTGCAAGGGCTTCTTCGGAAGTGCCTTCGGTTCTGTTCGAACCCAGAACAGACTTGTATGGATTGTATGTCTGACATTACATTTTGAAATATAAAGCAGATTTCTTTCAAATATATTTCTGTTGGTGGCAGACAATTTATTCTCTTAGCTTAACACCCTTCTCTGAGACGTACGAGCTTAGAGGTTATGTAGTTGAAGGTTATCAGTAGTATATTCCCAACTTGGTAATGTGGCATGCTGAGTGCTGCTGATCATTTGTTGATCAAAGCGTGGCTTTTGTGAAAAGCGTAGCTTTGTGGACGAGACTTCGTCGAACCTCACAACCCGGTAATGGTCAAAACAGGAAGAATGCAGCAAGGTTATTTGTGGATAGCGCCCCCTGAGGTTATGTTCATTTCCTTCTGGATAGAGGTGGTATCATGGTATGGAGCCCAGATACTTAACCTATGTGGTTGCTGCAAATTTATTACTTTGTGGTTGTTGGTGAATCCCAGGATAAAGGTCGGTTCCGACCGGGGGATAGCATACTCGTGTCAGTAGTTACCTAGATCAGAGGTAACCTAACCTTATGCTGGCAGAGATCCGTTTAGGTTCTCGAGGCGTCCCTCCAGAGGCATACCCGTGTGGCAATGGGAAGTTCCTTCGCCTGACCATTTGTTGGAAATCCAAAGAAACAATACGAGCCTTGTACGGTTTTAGTTGTATAACCTGCCATGGAATGTGGCGGTAACCTGCTATTGAACATGGTAGCTATAGTAGGCATACGATAATGGTCGTATATTGGCTAAGATTAATATTATACTTTCGAAATGTTTTCTGCACTTTGCACTTATAGTAATAATATCAAAGAAATTCGCGTATCAAGCATGTTTGGCTATCATAAGAAGAAATCTCCTCTAACTCTGTGATTGCATGGTGTGTGTGGCGGGAGGTCTTATAGTAGTTGCATTTTCCATAAGAATATTGGATTTTCTTTTATAAATCTTGTTTTATTTAAAAGATAAACTATTTTTGTTGCTCACACCAGTCCCACGACTAACCTGGAGTTTATTGTTCTTTTCCTAAACTCTGGGTGCCCATAATTTTTCCACACGGGCAGTCTAGAGTTGGGTTTTTCAGATAGTCAGATTTAGTAGATTATTTGGAGCTAGTTCAGTCTTTGGATGCGGACTGCACTTGCTTATCTTTGTGTATCGTTATTGGGAGTTTGAGATATTTCTGGATTGGTGCCTTTGAATTTATTTTTGAAGACTATCTTGGAGTTTATCCGTTGTTGGTGTTATCTATTTTGTTTCCGCTGCTATTTCTTGTATCATATATGTTGTTATCTGTTGTATCATTCTGTTGTATCATCATTGTATCTGATATTGTATCAAAGATACTCATTTCTTTTTCTTCCGCTGTATTGTACTTAATTGTGTTATAAGCTCCGGCGACTCGGATTCGACCGGTCGATTCTGCGGCATTCGAATACGACGTAAAGTATGGATGTTGATTTTCGAACGCGAAAATTCGTATCGCTACATTTGGTATCAGAGCTGAGGGTTAAAACTTTAGCTCAATAGTATAACACATTAAGTAGCTCATTAGAGATAGGGTTAAGTAAACCCTAGAAAGGGTGTATCCCTAAGATATCCGTTCGAATGCCTTAGTAATTCTCTTACCATCCACTAAGAGTAAGTATGAGTGCAAGAAGAGGACGAGATAGCGGACAGGGGAGTACGATTATAAATGGTTCATACCCTGCGACAGTGGAGACAATCTTTCTCTTCTCAATCGCCTTTGATTCGATTTCAATTCTTTGATTGGCTGTGTGGCAGCCCTAGAAAGAAATTTCGGTGTGATGATGGCCCTATGAATCGTTGTAGAAAATCCTTACTTCGTATCTTCATCGATTTCTTATCGGTTTTTCGACTTAAACTTTAATAAATATGAATAAATTGGAAATTGAAAATTATAAATTGGAAATTTTAATTTGAGTTAATTGATTAATAGAATATGAAGGATAAATTGAATTGTATCGATAAAACGATTTCGTTTAAAACCAAATTTGAAATTCTATTGTAGTTTCTTGTGTAGATCGAAGTCCGAAGAGGGACAAGTTGGTATATACTTTGGGTATTCCGACTTAAGTTTGGAATCTATATCTTGTGCTTGAGAAATTATAGAGTTTGAATCTACCTATTTTTGGGTCCCAATATATTCTACGAATGGTTAGTTATCTCTTCGGACTAACCAATGCTCCTGCATATTTCGTAGATTCGGATAAACCAAGCATCTTGTGAAGTGTTAAAAAGATTCGTTCTCGTATCTATTGTTGATATTCTGATTTGGTAAGCCAAATGCAGAATAGATATTCAGTTTGATTTGATGAAATATTCTTCATCTATCTTTGTGTCTCCTTGGC
The DNA here is from genome assembly GCA_030765085.1 of Allium cepa. NCBI lineage: Eukaryota > Viridiplantae > Streptophyta > Magnoliopsida > Asparagales > Amaryllidaceae > Allium > Allium cepa. The sequence goes on from CM060946.1 coordinate 81,868,674, forward strand.
AATTTTCGAGGACGATATTTCTTAAGGGGGGAATCTGTAACGATCCCGGATTTTAACTAAATTTAAATTGGTAACTAAATTAATTTTTGAATAAAATTTGTGAAATTAATAGGTAAAATATCAGTTAAATTATGAATTACTGGAGAAATTTATTTAAATTTGAATTGGGATTTACAAATAATGCAAAGAACAAAATATACTTACAAAATAATAAAAATAAATATGTATGTAGACATACAAGACAATAAGTATTAAAGTTGAAAGTAAATATTTAAGTTAAATAAATATAAGATAAATTATAAAATATAAAGTCAAATAACATATTAATAAAATTATGTGGAATATTAAGTGAATACATTAGAAGAATTTAAAATAACATGTTAAAGAAAAAAGAATAGAATTCACTTAGAATACAAAGTATAAAGCAAAAGGAAGAAATATACATTCATGTTTTCAAACATATGTATAGATAAGTATGCAAAGCAAGAAACAAAATACATTCTGATATGTTCAAACAAAACATAAATATCTTGAGCTTGTAAAAGAAGACAATAAAGGTTTGTACATGGCTGAAGTAAACAAATCATTCAAAACCAAAGAGGTAAGCATAAAGAAGACAATAAACATATATTCAACTAAAGCAAAGGACAAAGTAATAAATGCTTTCATCTCTAGCCCAAGACAACATCATCTCAGCCACCAGAAATGGAAAAAAAATCCCTGACCTTGTTGCACAAATAATAACATTAACCTATAAAAGTTTTCTTTTATATATATTAGCCTGCACATTGTCTTTTAAACACATCAATATACTCATCTCAGTTCGTTTATCACAACTGAGTAAAATCTGAAGCAAGCATCATTTTAAAAACTTAAATGAACTTCAATTATAACAACAATACAAACCAGAGGAAGAAGATCTTCAACTATCAATTTCCAAAATCAGTTCCAACATAAAGGAAGCTCTGTCACTTTTCTGAAAACACAGTGAGTAAACACAAAATTTATATCCAGTGTTAAGTTGTATTTCATATGTGTTTGACTCATGATTATGATGTGTATGCTTGGGAATTTTTCTTCAGATTCAACTCTGTATATATGATGATGAAAATGTTTTTCTTCTTCCTCTCTGTTTTCTTTGAGACAGGTTTCAGCTTCCAGGCTAATTTAAATTCCTCTTTATCAGATTTTTTTTTACTTCAAGTTTAACCTAAAACAGGTTTGCTTCCATCTATATAAAGATTTAAGAATAGACTCAAGGAAGAAAACATATACAGTAAGAAAAGAATTGGATTTCACAGTGCAAATTCAAATTTTGCATAAAATTCGACCATAATAATTTGAAGATTCAATTATATATCTGGAATCCTTACTTAAAACTATGATTTTTAAGACCAAAATGATAATTTTTAAGTGAGTGTGCAAAGAGCAGTTTTGTTATGATTGAATTTTGGTTTTCGACGAAATTCAGGCGGCCGGAGGAGTTTTGGGAGACGGGGTTACTCGTGAAGGTGTTCGAGCCTATGACGATGGTAGGAAAAATGATCGGAGGCGCTCATGTTCGTCGTGGAGTCGGCGGCTAGCTTTGGAAGTTAGGAAACCTAGTTTTAGGTGAGATTGATATTTCGATTCGTTCGCCGTCGATGGACGACCGAGTGTGACGTGGTTTAAGGGGATGGTAGAGAGGGCATGGTTGAGTGAGTGGCCGAAATTTCAGCACCTTCGGTGATCGAGGCATCGAGAATGGTGCGTTGCCAGGTTTGGTCGGAGTTGTTCCATTAATTTCCAGGTTTCGTTTTTGATACTCGATCTCGAATTCGAGGAAATGGCGGCGAAATGGTGATCGGTGATGGATTCGTGGTTGATCATCGACTTGCTCGTCGATGTAGAGTCGGTCGGAGATGGGTACCGGAGCTGTACACGTGCACGAGCATGGTTGCTCTGATGGCCTGGAATTTTGTTAGTTTGGGAAGAACCAGGGTTTATGTCTCAAGTTTTATTCGAGAGAAAAGGTTGTTGGCTCGAAGAATCGATAGGTTTTACTCGAGTCATATGTGGGTGTTATTGTTTTAGACCTGTAGCATTTTAAATATTTAAATCTGGGTTTTAAATTGAAAAGCAGGGATTTAATTAAGTTTAAAACCAAGTTTGATTCTGATTCAAATCTAGTTTGAATCTGAAGTTTTGGGAAAAATAAAGTTTTATAAATTCAAATGTTTAAATTAATCTAAATATAAAGTTATACTTTAAATATGTGAATACAAAGAAAATTTGATTTAAGTTCTTTTAAATTTCTTTTATAACCAAAGTATCATTTTAACATGAGAATTTGAAGGCTGTAAAATTGGTTTTAAACCTTGGCATTCAATTTAAGACTTTATTCATAATAAATAAGAATTTAGTTTAAATCTTGAAATACAAATGAAATTTAAATGTAAATTTGGAAATGATTGTTTCCAAACATATTTATAAGTGATAATTAAATCATTAATAAAAATGAGTCTACCTTAAGTAATAATGATTTATATACATTAATTATTAAGTAAATGGGAATGGAATAATTAATGTTTTGTATTAATTAAATTAGTAATTAAAGATTTAAATTTATTGATTAAAGTTTAAGTTTAATTAATCAAGGAATTATTAACCTGTCATTAAGAATTGTGGATTTGATTTTAGTTAATCGTAGTTAAGAATTAATCAAGTTATAGTTAACATTTAATTAATAAAATAATTATAATTACTTAATGAGTTCTTAATGGTTATTCAATTTATAATCAATAATGATGAATATAAGTAAATTTCTTTAACGAAGTAATTAAAGAATTGTTATTAGTTAATGAAGGCCATTAACTAAGATTATTTGAATAATTAATCAATCTGATTAATTTTTCATAATTACTTTAGATTAATTAATTAATGATAACCATTTATCAAAATGTGTAAGTGTAATTACTTTATGGTAAGTAAATTAAAGGTTTAATTTCTTAAAATAATAAACTAAGGGATTAATTAATTATGAAATCAAAGGTTAACTTAATCAATATGATTAATTAAGAATAATTAATTAAAGTGTTTGATAAAGTAATTTATGTCAAATGATTTGCAATTAATATATCAGAATTGAGGAATTAATTCATAAGTAATTAATTTAATTGGAAATAAATTGAATTAATTAGGATTAAACAATTAATTAATCCTGCTTATAAATGATTAATGAATGCTTGACCTTACTTATGAATGATTGTGTAACGACCCAGGATTTCTATCAATTGAAATTCGTATATTTAATTAATTTTAAATATTAATAAGTAAGATTTGCAAGTGGAATAAATTTATTTCGAATATCTAGATGTAATTGGATAATTTGAATCGGTAATTTAATATTTGAAATTGCGTAAATAATTGGAAATTGGGTTTAATGTGATTAAAAATGATTTATAAAGTTATCTTAAATCATATTGGAGTTAGAGTGATGTTATGGAACTTTTAAAATCGAATTAAAAGTTAATTCGTGAAAATTGAATATTTAATCGACTAGTGAAAATAGTCATTTTTCAAACAGTCTCGGATTTCGATGAAACCAGTTTCATCGGATCCGTAATGTCAAATTATAGTAAGGCTTCAAATTTCGTGTCAATCGGATTTACGGTTTGTCCGGGGCAAGCTAAAACGCATACAAATTTGTTTAATCGATTTAATTTAAATTTGATCGTTTATTGCTGTAACTCGCACATATGATCGAATTAGCCTCCGAAACATATTCCATTGTGTCCGGAACGCGGGGTAAACCCTAGAAACGCCAGCCGGCACGCTTCGCTTGGAGTTCGGAAAATTTCGGATGAATAGTGTTTTTGGTAAAATTTCTATATAAGGACTTGACTATTTCCATTTTTCACAAAACCAAAAACCCTAACCCTAATTTGTTTCAGCCGCCACCATTACCATTCTAAGGCCAGAAATTGTCCATCTTCTTCCCAATTTTTCTTCAAATCCGCGCATCGATTCGAAAAACGTTCAAGTGCAAAATGATAGGGGTCGATGAGATCTAGGTTGTCAACGGTTATGATCGCGATCGGGTCAATGGATCGTTGGGAATTTTGGCTCAAAGGCCGAGGGTTGCGCACGCTTTTCTGGGTAGAGGAGGCGACCGAGCGTCGAGCTCTTCTGGCCGTAGGTGGAGCTGATGTGGGTGCGTGTTTTGGTGGTCCCTGATTGTCGCCGAAGTGGATGGTTTGGCCGCGTCAATTAGGGTTAGACGGCGGCATTGGGTTGCGACATTGCCTGGGAGAATGAACAAAAGAAGGAAAGAAGGGCCGTGATCCCATCATGTTGAATCTAGCGGCTAGAAGTAAAAGCAAGGTTAAAATATAAAAAGAAATGAAGTTTATATATATTTAAATTGTTTAAACTTTAAAAATTCACAACTTGTTCATACGAGGTCGAAAAATCACGAAACAAGTTGCTTTGGGTCCGTAGTGACGAGCACTACGCGATGGAGCTGGTTTAGAGTCGTTTGGAGCTAGTGAAAATTTTGGATAAAATTAAACGCACGTTTAATTTATTCGAAATAAAACGCTACAACTGTTATCGGAAACTCAAGGTGAGAACTTCTCACTCAATCGAATTGTTTCGATTTAAATTTTAAATAGTTAGATTTAAAATTCTTGATTATATGCCTGGATGATAAATTGCTATCTATTGTTTGAAATAGACCCTATACGCCGTATATTAAGCGGAGGTTATTTATTAAAAACATATACCGCGATAATTCCAACTTGTATGGAATTTGTATTATATATGTACTTGGAGTTGATTTCCCGCATTATACAGCGGATAAGACCCTATTGCGCCGCATAATAGCAGATAATATTTTATAAATCCCATATACCGCGATATTCCGTCTTGAAGCGGAATTGGTACTGTGCTAACATCTTTGGATGCACGGAAACAGGTTGGAGGGATCCAACTGGATTCCTCAAATGATTGAATTTATTTCAATGTTGTGTGTTGATCTATTTATTGATCTATTTATAATCTGCGTGATTATCTTTGTGATTGAAATCGTTAAAGGCTAAAATTTAGCCGAATATATTTTTGGTATCGTTAGATGCAGAAAATAAATAAAATTTGATTTTTGAAAATTTAAGTTGAGAATTCATAATAAAATTTAATTTTGGAATTGATTCATTTTAAGTGAACAAACGATATAATTTTTATGTAGTAAGAATTATGATTTTTGTGAAATATAACCAAAATGTGATTTTTGAAATAAGTAGTTGATTAATTTGTAAAATGGTTTAAATTGGGATTTTGAATTATTATAAACGGCTTACATAAAAGATTTATAAAAATAGATATTTATAATTCAAAATTTTGGAATTATAAAACAGGTTTTTATAAGTATTAAAATGAAATATAAATGGATTTCATAAGTGGATGAAATCTATAGATTTATAAATTGTGAAGTTATAAAATGAATAGATTTTTGTAAAATAAAAGATTTATAAGAAATTAACTTATAAATTCGATTTTGGCGTGTAAATGGAAAATGGATAGAAATTTGTTAATAAAGTGATTTATAAGTTGGAGTTGTTATAAAGTATAAATGGAATTTATAAACGTTGTTTTATAAATCCGGAATCGACTTATTTTGGTAAGGTTAATTATTATAACTTATTAAAGGAGATATATCCACGATTTTGGGACAGTGGATAATCCTTTAAATAAAATATGTAGAAACTGAATTTGGCTAATGAAGTATATTCACGATTTTGGACGGTGAATAATATATTAAAGAAATATTTTAGGAAAGTGATATTTTAAATAGAATTTAAACGATTTAAAGATGTTTTAAAATGTGTTAAGTATCGAATACGTAGATTTCAACATTCATTGTTGAAATAGACGTTTTCGAGAAGAAAAAAGAAATGGTGGACTATAACACTGTTGTTATAGTAAATGATTTCTGAAAGGAAAAGTTTGGTATAGTATTGGGATTTATGTAATCTATCTTAATCTCGAATCCCTATACTAGTGATTTTGGGTTGTCGTAACGATGTTTTACACAACATTCGTTTTGACTCAAATAAATGTGTTTAAGAGAATGTTTTCCTTAAAGAATAAATTATATACTTAATTGTGATTTAAGTATATTGAATATTTTCCAAGTGTTGAAAATAAACAGATTTGTGAATTACTTATTATTAAATAAGTATGGAAATGTTTTTCCAATACGAAGTGAATGTTTTGAGATTTTATCTTTTAAGGATAAATTGAAAATGAATATTAAAAATCGATTTGGAAATCGTATATTCATAGATATTTAGGAATGTAAATTCACTATGGAATTTATAAAAGAAAGGGAAATTTGTTCAAAAATAAACATTGATTTATTTTGAAGTGTGGAAATAAATTTACGAATTTGGAACGTAAATTTAATAAATCGGTAAGGATTTATTTGATTGGTTAAAATGAACCATTTTGAAACGAAAGTTGTAAGGGTGTAAATTGATTTGAAATTGGTTTTCAAAGGGTTGAAGTGTGGAAATTATATCTTGTAAAGATATTTTTGAAAATAAATAATTTGGGAAATTATTTGAAATCGGGTGATGTTGTGAATATTGATTGATAGTTAAATAACCGACTATCAATATTGACCCTTGAATGGCTATTTGTTGTGAATTGGTTGAAATTTAATGCTACACTTATTTTTAAATTATTGTGCTCGTTATTCGGATTACCCATTCCGAATAGTGATACGACGTAATGGATAGCATTGAAGACCGGTGTTGAAGACCGGGTATTTGTGAAAACGATAGGATGACCTATCGATTGTCTCTACACCGTTAGCTACGGTATGGAGATTTCCTTTGTGATGGGAAATTCGATCGGGATTGTGAATACCCGGATTGCAAGGGCTTCTTTTGAAGTACCTTCGGTTCTGTTCGAGCCCAGAATAGACTTGTATGGTTACGTGTCTGACATTACATTTTGAGATATAAAGCAGATTTCTTTCAAATACATCTCTATTGGTGGCGGAGAATTTATTCTCTTAGCTTAACACCCGTCTCTGAAACGTAAGAGTTCAGAGGTTTTGTAGTTGAAGGTTATCAGCGATGTATTCCCAATTTGGTAATGTGGCATGCTTAGGGTTGCTGTGTGATGATTATTTATTGTTCATTTGTTGATCAAAGCGTGGCTTTGTGAAAAAACGTAGCTTTGTGGACGAGACTTCGTCAGACCTCACACCTCGGAAATGGTCGAAACAGGAATATGCGGCAAGGTTATGAGGGTCGCGCTTTTAGGGTATGTCATTCCCTTCTGGAAAAGGGTGGTGTCAGGTATGGAGCCCTGATGCATAACCTATGTGGTTGCTCCAATCTCATTTTTGGTTGTTGCTTGGTGATCGAGGGCCCTCAGATAAAGGTCCAAAAGGACCGGGGGGTGGCATATTCGTGTAGTAGTTACATGGTTACAGAGGTAACCCGGCCTTGTGTTGGCAGAGAGCAGGTTAAGTTCTCGGGATGTCCTACCAGAGGCGATCCCATGTGGTAGTAGGAAGTTCCTTAGCCTGACCATTTGTTGGAAATCCAAAGAAACAACACGAGCCTTGTACAGTTTTAGTTGTAGAACCTGCCATTCACTTATGGTGGCGCCCCACTGTTTGGATGGTAGCTATAGTAGGCATAGTTCGGAATGTCTATGCTGGCTAAGATTTATATTCTATTTTCGAAATACTTTCATCACTATGCACTAATAATAATATTAAAAAAAAAATGATTTGTTTTGCGTAGTAATCATCTTTGACTATCATAAGGAGAAATCTCCTCCAATTCTGCGTTTGCATTGTGTGTGTGTGTGTGGAGGCCTTATGGTAGTTTCATTTTCCAAAAGCATTGCGGATATTTTCCACTTCCTTTGTTGTTGTTGTTGTTGTTTTAAAAGATAAATAACTGTTTTAAGTTCTCACACCAGTCCCATGACTGACCTGGAGTTTATTGTTCTCTTCCTAAACCCTGGGTGCCCATAATTTTCCACACGGGCAGTCTAGAGTCAGGTTATCAGGGCATTCTGGATTTAGGAGTGCTTTGGAGCTCAGGAGGCGAGCTGGATGGCGAGATGTATTACTTGTATATGATATTACCTTTCCGCTGTAATTTCACTTGTAGGGACATGTTTGTATAACTGTCCATTGTTTTATTGTGTTGTATATTGTTGTTGTACACTCTGATGTAATGTAATGTATTAACTGATATAGTTCTTTGTTTTAAAGTTATTCATTTATCTATTATATGTTGTTCCGCTGCGACTGTGAGATTCAGATATTGTTTCTGTTGCTTTTCTTTCTCTCTTCTTCTATCTTTTTCTTCTTCTTAAACCCTAAGAATTCAGTTTTCCGGCATTCGATTGCTCGGCAGTTGATACAGTGGATGCATTGATGTTGATTTTTGAAAGTCGAAGAATCGAGTCCTTACAGTGTGGTATAAGAGCATTTGGTTAAGTGACAACCTTAGCTCTGTTGGGGATTACTCATTAGAGATAGAGTCAGCAGTACTCTAGAATGATTTGAGTGTAATAATAGTTATGAGCGCGTATTTTTAGTGAAAATAAAATTGTTTTATGTTGTGATGATTGGTTTGTTGAGTGGTATATGGATTCTGGTCGGTATAGTCTGTACAACTCTATCGATAGGGATCTCTAAACACTTGTTCAAAACAATTCGGCACGATATTGTTTTAAAATAGGGTAAATGGAATAATTTTACCCAAAACTATTTTCGTAGACAAAGGAAATAATCTTTGTAAATTATTATAGTATATGGTTGCTTGATTGTTAGGAAGTGATAATATTATTATCATTTGAGTAGGAAATTGAAATCGTAACTCCAAAGTTAAGAAATAAATTCACACACAAATGGAATTTATGAATATGAATTGTAAATGTGATTTGTAATTAAAAGTAAAAAATTCCAGCGAAGTGTTTGGAAATGTTTTGAAAAGAATTTGAATATTTTGGAGATTTGGAGGGTTTATTTCCTTTTTGGTTTGAAAATGATTTTCAAGGGTTTTGGGAGAAAATGTTTTGTAGGGATAAAAGCTCTAAACTCTTTTTGGTCGCTGGGAAATAATTCCGATGAGGATCGCGACATCATCGGTGTTCATTTTCGGGTTTCCAAAAGAGAAATTGCTGCCAGATTGTTTTAAATTAAAGTTGTTTGGAAAATTTAGGTTTGGTTTTGGAAATCCAAAAGATAATTGAAAAAACTCTGGAATCGTATTTAAAATATGTAATGCAATAATAAATGAGTTGATAACTTATACAATTTGAATTTTGATAGAATAAAATTAACTCAAAGGATGGAGTTAAATTAAAGTAAGTATAAGTGAATAGATTAAATAAAGTGAATTTAGAGAAAGGTCTAAGGAGGCTAAGTGAAATGAACTTATATATATAAGAAATGATTACTTAAAGAAAATTTATTAAGTTAAAAAAAATTTGGGTTAGTAACAAATGGATTGGAAGTAAGTTTGAATTATAAAAATAAAATTGTGAATGGATAAATAAATTTACAATTGCAAGTAAATGAAATTGAAATTGAATGTTGAAATGGAATATAACTTAAGTAATGTTGAATGATGTTGGTTTTGGTACTAAAGTAAAATGAGTAAAGTGATAAAAATAAACTTGAGTTATATAAATGAAATTCAATTTGGAATGTTAAATGAATTAGCAATTGAATGAATGAATGAATAAAGTGAATGTAAATCATTTGAATGTAATTAAATTGATATGGAATAATGGATGAAAGTGTTAATTCATTAAAGCTAATTAAATGTGTTAAACCAAATTTAAGGTAAACAAAGCGAACATGAATGTTGAATGTAAATTGAATAAATTCGGTTGTATTGGATATACATTGGTTGTTATATGATTGTTAGTTGATTGTATGTAAATTCAGTAAGTGTTGATGAAATTGAATTAGTGAAATAAAAATAATTTAAAATAGTGATATAAATCAATTGTTAATGAAAGATAATTGATAAATTCAACATTCAAAAAGTAAATTGAGTCCAAACAGAATTGAAAGTGTAAATTGAATTCGAATGAAATTGATAATGCAATCTAGAATGAAAATGGATATATAACTTCAATAGTAAAGTAAAAATGGTATAAGAAGTATATATTGAAATTTTGTAAAGGAATGTGCAAAATAAATTTGAAAGTTGTAATTGGATATTATGGCTAGCAGGATATACAGGTGTATTAAAGGAAATGGAATTGGGATTTTGATTTTGAAGATAAAAATTGAATTGCTCTACAAAAAGTTATGTATTTGAATTTCAGTATGAAATTTGATAATCTTCTTGTCTAGCCGCTTGGCTTTTCATTTTCTTTTTGAAATTGGGGGCCCGTTATGGCATTTTGTAGTCGTACCGAGCTAGCCACACAAAGGAGGTTATTGCGAAATTTTTTGAAAATTTAAGGCGTTCGAAAATTTTCTGGAAATTTTGGAAAAGTTTTGTGAAAACTAAGTTTTGATTTGAAGTTAAAGGTTAAACTATATAGTTGATTTTGAAAACATAACTATATATGGATTTGAAAACTTAGTAAATATTTTGTAAGAAGTTTAACTATGAATTTTTGGAAAAGTTAAACACTTCAGAGATTTGTAAATCAAATTTGAACTGTTTGTTTTGAAAAGTTATGGATTTCAAAACTCTTTCTTACTTGGCAATTTCGAGGACGAAATTCTTTTAAGGGGGGAAGTTTATAACAACCCAGGATTTCTGTCAATTGAAATTCGTATATTTAATTAATTTTAAATATTAATAAGTAAGATTTGCAAGTCGAATAAATTTATTTCGAATATCTAGATGTAATTGGATAATTTGAATCGGTAATTTAATATTTGAAATTGCGTAAATAATTGGAAATTGGGTTTAATGTGATTAAAAATGATTTATAAAGTTATCTTAAATCATATTGGAGTTAGAGTGATGTTATGGAACTTTTAAAATCGAATTAAAAGTTAATTTGTGAAAATTGAATATTTTAATATTTAATCGGCTAGTGAAAATAGTCATTTTTCAAACAGTCTCGGATTTTGACGAAACCAGTTTCATCGGATCCATAATGTCAAATTATAGTAAAGTTTCAAATTTCGTGTCAATTGGATTTACGGTTTGTCCGAGGCAAGCTAAAACGCATATAAATTTGTTTAATCGATTTAATTTAAATTTGATCGTTTATTGCTGTAACTCGCACGTATGATCGAATTAGCCTCTGAAACATATTCCATTGTGTCCTGAATGCAGGGTAAACCCTAGAAACGCCAGCCAGCACGCTTCGTTTGGAGTTCGGAAAATTTTGGGTGAATAGTGTTTTTGGCAAAATTTCTATATAAGGACTTGAGTATTTCCATTTTTCACAAAACCAAAAACCCTAACCCTAATTTGTTTCAGCCGCCACCATTACCATTCTAAGGCCACAAATTGTCCATCTGCTTCCCAATTTTTCTTCAAATCCGCGCATCGATTCGAAAAACGTTCAACTGCAAAATGATAGGGTCGACGAGATCTAGGTTGTCAACGGTTATGATCGCGATCGGGTCGATGGTTCATTGGGAATTTTGGCTCAAAGGCCGAGGGTTGCGCACGCTTTTTTGGGTGGAGGAGGCGACCGAGCTTCGAGCTATTCTGGCCGTGGGTGGAGCTGACGTGGGCGCGTGTTTTGGTGGTCCCTGATTATCGCCGAAGTGGATGGTTTGGCCGCGTCAATTAAGGTTAGACGGCGGCAATGGGTCGCGACATTGCCTGGGTGAACGAACAAGAAGAAGGAAAGAAGGGCCATGATCCCATCATGTTTAATCTAGCGGCCAGAAGTAAAAGCAAGGTCAAAATATAAAAAGAAATGAAGTTTATATATATTTAAATTGTTTAAACTTTAAAAATTCACAACTTGTTCATATGAGGTCATAAAATCGCGAAACAAGTTGTGTTAGGTCCGTATTGACGAGCACTACGCGATGGAGCTGGTTTAGAGTCATTTGGAGCTAGTGAAAATTTTGGGTAAAATTAAATGCACGTTTAATTTTAATCGAAATAAAACACTACAATTGTTATCAGAAACTCAAGGAGAGAACTTCTCACTCAATCGAATTGTTTCGATTTAAATTTTAAATAGTTAGATTTAAAATTGCTTGATTGTATGCCTGGATGATAAATTGCTATCTATTGTTTGAAATAGACCCTATACGCCGCATATTAAGCGGAGGTTATTTATTAAAAACATATACCGCGATAATTCCAACTTGTATGGAATTGGTATTATATATGTACTTGGAGTTGATTTCTCGCATTATACAGCGGATGAGACCCTATTGCGCCGCATAATAGCGGATAATATTTTATTAATCCCATATACCATGATATTCCGTCTCGAAGCGGAAATGGTATTGTGCAAACATCTTTGGATGCTAGGCAACAGGTTGGCGGGATCTAATTGGATTCCTCAAATGATTGAATTTATTTCAATGTTGTGTGTTGATCTATTTATTGATCTATTTATAATCTGCATGATTATCTTTGTGATTGAAATCGTTAAATGCTAAAATTTAGCTGAATATATTTTTGGTATCGTTAGATGCCAAAAATAAATAAAATTTTATTTTTGAAAATTTAAGTTGAGAATTCATAATAAAATTTAATTTTGGAATTGATTCATTTTAAATGAACAAACGATATAATTTTTATGTAGTAAGAATTATGATTTTTGTGAAATATAACCGAAATGTGATTTTTGAAATAAGTAGTTGATTAATTTGTAAAATGTTTTAAATTGGGATTTTGAATTATAATAAACCGCTTACATAAAAGATTTATAAAAATAGATATTTATAATTCAAAATTTTGGAATTATAAAACAGGTTTTTATAAGTATTAAAATGAAATATAAATGGATTTCATAAGTGGATGAAATCTATAGATTTATAAATTGTGAAGTTATAAAATGAATAGATTTTTGTAAAATAAAAGATTTATAAGAAATTAACTTATAAATTCGATTTTGGCGTGTAAATGGAATATGGATAGAAATTTGTTAATAAAGTGATTTTATAAGTTGGAGTTGTTATAAAGTATAAATGGAATTTATAAACGTTGTTTTATAAATCCGGAATTGACTTATTTTGATAAGGTTAATTATTATAGCTTATTAAAGGAGATATATTCACGATTTTGGGACAGTGGATAATCCTTTAAATAAAATATGTAGAAACTGAATTTGGTTAATGAAGTATATTCACGATTTTGGACGGTGAATAATATATTAAAGAAATATTTTGGGAAAGTGATATTTTAAATAGAATTTAAACGATTTAAAGATGTTTTAAAATGTGTTAAGTATCGAATACGTAGATTTCAACATTCATTGTTGAAATAGACGTTTTCGAGAAGAAAAAGGAAATGGTGGACTATAACACTTTTGTTATAGTAAATGATTTCCGAAAGGAAAAGTTTGGTATAGTATTGGGATTTATATAATCTATCTTAATCTCGAATCCCTATACTAGTGATTTTGGGTTGTCGTAACGATGTTTTACGCAACATTCGTTTTGACTCAAATAAATGTGTTTAAGAGAATGTTTTCCTTAAAGAATAAATTATATACTTAATTGTGATTTAAGTATATTGAATATTTTCCAAGTGTTGAAAACAAACAGATTTGTGAATTACTTATTATTAAATAAGTATGGAAATGTTTTTCCAATATGAAGTGAATGTTTTGAGATTTTATCTTTTAAGGATAAATTGAAAATGAATATTAAAAACCGATTTGGAAATCGTATATTCATAGATATTTAGGAATGTAAATTCACTATGGAATTTATAAAAGAAAGGGAAATTTGTTCAAAAATAAACATTGATTTATTTTGAAGTGTGGAAATAAATTTACGAATTTGGAACGTAAATTTAATAAATCGGTAAGGATTTATTTGATTGGTTAAAATGAACCATTTTGAAATGAAAGTTGTAAGGGTGTAAATTGATTTGAAATTGGTTTTCAAAGGGTTGAAGTGTGGAAATTATATCTTGTAAAGATATTTTTGAAAATAAATAATTTGGGAAATTATTTGAAATCGGGTGATGTTGTGAATATTGATTGATAGTTATATAATCGACTATCAATATTGACCCTTGAATGGCTGTTTGTTGTGAATTGGTTGAAATTTAGTGCTACACTTATTTTTAAATTATTGCGCTCGTTATTCGGATTACCCATTCCGAATAGTGATACGACGTAATGGATAGCATTGAAGACCGGTGTTGAAGACCGGGTATTTGTGAAAACGATAGGATGACCTATCGATTGTCTCTACACCGTTAGCTACGGTATGGAGATTTCCTTTGTGATGGGAAATTCGATCGGGATTGTGAATACCCGGATTGCAAGGGCTTCTTTTGAAGTACGTTCGGTTCTGTTCGAGCCCAGAACAGACTCGTATGGTTACGTGTCTGACATTACATTTTGAGATATAAAGCAGATTTCTTTCAAATACATCTCTATTGGTGGCGGAGAATTTATTCTCTTAGCTTAACACCCGTCTCTGAAGTTCAGAGGTTTTGTAGTTGAAGGTTATCAGCGATATATTCCCAATTTGGTAATGTGGCATGCTTAGTGTTGCTGTGTGATGATTATTTATTGTTCATTTGTTGATTAAAGCGTGGCTTTGTGAAAAAGCGTAGCTTTGTGGACGAGACTTCGTCAGACCTCACACCTCGGAAATGGTCGAAACAGGAATATGCGGCAAGGTTATGAGGGTCGCGCTTTTAGGATATGTCATTCCCTTCTGGAAAAGGGTGGTGTCAGGTATGGAGCCTTGATGCATAACCTATGTGGTTGCTCCAATCTCATTTTTGGTTGTTGCTTGGTGATCGAGGGCCCTCAGATAAAGGTCCAAAAGGACCGGGGGGTGGCATATTCGTGTAGTAGTTACGTAGTTACAGAGGTAACCCGGCCTTGTGTTGGTAGAGAGCGGGTTAAGTTCTCGGGATGTCCTACCAGAGGCGATCCCATGTGGTAGTAGGAAGTTCCTTAGCCTGACCATTTGTTAGAAATCCAAAGAAACAACACGAGCCTTGTACGGTTTTAGTTGTAGAACCTGCCATTCACTTATGGTGGCGCCCCACTGTTTGGATGGTAGCTATAGTAGGCATAGTTCGGAATGTCTATGCTGGCTAAGATTTATATTCTATTTTCGAAATGCTTTCATCACTATGCACTAATAATAATATCAAAAAAAATGATTTGTTTTGCGTAGTAATCATCTTTGACTATCATAAGGAGAAATCTCCTCCAATTCTGCGTTTGCATTGTGTGTGTGTGTGGAGGCCTTATGGTAGTTTCATTTTCCAAAAGCATTGCGGATATTTTTCACTTCCTTTGTTGTTGTTGTTGTTTTAAAAGATAAATAACTGTTTTAAGTTCTCACACCAGTCCCATGACTGACCTAGAGTTTATTGTTATCTTCCTAAACCCTGGGTGCCCATAATTTTCCACACGGGCAGTCTAGAAACAGGTTATCAGGTCATTCTGGATTTAGGAGTGCTTTGGAGCTCAGGAGGCGAGATGGATGGCGAGATGTATTACTTGTATATGATATTATCTTTCCGCTGTAATTTCACTTGTAGGGACATGTTTGTATAACTGTCCATTGTTTTATTGTGTTGTATATTGTTGTTGTACACTCTGATGTAATGTAATGTATTAACTGATATAGTTCTTTGTTTTAAAGTTATTCATTTATCTATTATATGTTGTTCCGCTGCGACTGTGAGATTCAGATATTGTTTCTGTTGATTTTCTTTCTCTCTTCTTCTATCTTTTTCTTCTTCTTAAACCCTAAGAATTCGATTTTACGGCATTCGATTGCTCGGCAGTTGATACAGTGGACGTATTAATGTTGATTTTTGAAAGTCGAAGAATCGGGTCCTTACAGTGTGGTATCAGAGCATTTGGTTAAGTGACAACCTTAGCTCTGTTGGGGATTACTCATTAGAGATAGAGTCAGCAGTACTCTAGAATGATTTGAGTGTAATAATAGTTATGAGCGCGTATTTTTAGTGAAAATAAAATTGTTTTATGTTGTGATGATTGGTTTGTTGAGTGGTATATGGATTCTGGTCGGTATAGTCTGTACAACTCTATCGATAGGGATCTCTAAACACTTGTTCAAAAAAATTCGGCACGATATTATTTTAAAATAGGGTAAATGGAATAATTTTACCCAAAATTATTTTCGTAGACAAAGGAAATAATCTTTGTAAATTATTATAGTATATGGTTGCTTAATTGTTAGGAAGTGCTAATATTATTATCATTTGAGTAGGAAATTGAAATCGTAACTCCAAAGTTAAGAAATAAATTCACACACAAATGGAATTTATGAATATGAATTGTAAATGTGATTTGTAATTAAAAGTAAAAATTCCAGCGAAGTGTTTGGAAATGTTTTGAAAAGAATTTGAAAATTTTGGAGATTTGGAGGGTTTATATCCTTTTTGGTTTGAAAATGATTTTCAAGGGTTTTGGGAGAAAATGTTTTGAAGGGATAAAAGCTCTAAACTCTTTTTGGTCGCTGGAAAATAATTCCGATGATGATCGCGACATCATCGGTGTTCATTTTCGGGTTTCCCAAAGAGTAATTGCTGCCAGATTGTTTTAAATTAAAGTTGTTTGGAAAATTTGGGTTTGGTTTTGGAAATTCAAAAGATAATTGAAAAAACTCTGGAATCGTATTTAAAATATGTATGGCAATAATAAATGAGTTGATAACTTATACAATTTGAATTTTGATAGAATAAAATTAACTTAAAGGATGGAGTTAAATTAAAGTAAGTATAAGTGAATAGATTAAATAAAGTGAATTTAGAGAAAGGTCTAAGGAGGCTAAGTGAAATGAACTTATATATATAAGAAATGATTACTTAAAGAAAATTTATTAAGTTAAAAAAAAATTTGGGTTAGTAACAAATGGATTGGAAGTAAGTTTGAATTATAAAAATAAAATTGTGAATGGATAAATAAATTTACAATTGCAAGTAAATGAAATTGAAATTGAATGTTGAAATGGAATATAACTTAAGTAATGTTGAATGAAGTTGGTTTTGGTACCAAAGTAAAATGAGTAAAGTGATAAAAATAAACTTGAGTTATATAAATGAAATTCAATTTGGAATGTTAAATGAATTAGCAATTGAATTAATGAATGAATGAAGTGAATGTAAATCATTTGAATTTAATTAAATTGATATGGAATAATGGATGAAAGTGTTAATTCATTAAAGCTAATTAAATGTGTTAAACCAAATTGAAGGTAAACAAAGCGAACATGAATGTTGAATGTAAAGTGAATAAATTCGGTTGTATTGGATATACATTGGTTGTTATATGATTGTTAGTTGATTTTATGTAAATTCAGTAAGTGTTGATGAAATTGAATAAGTGAAATAAAACTAATTTAAAATAGTGATATAAATCAATTGTGAATGAAAGATAATTGATAAATTCAACATTCAAAAAGTAAATTGAATCCAAACAGAATTGAAAGTGTAAATTGAATTTGAATGAAATTGATAATGCAATCTAGAATGAAAATGGATATAACTTCAATAGTAAAGTAAAAATGGTATAAGAAGTATATATTGAAAATTTTGTAAAGGAATGTGCAAAATAAATTTGAAAGTTTTAATTGGATATTATGGCTAGCAGGATATACAGGTGTATTAAAGGAAATGGATTTGGGATTTTGATTTTGAAGATAAAAATTGAATTGCTCTCCAAAAAGTTATGTATTTGAATTTCAGTATGAAATTTGATGATCTTCTTGTCTAGCCGCTTGGCTTTTCGTTTTCTTTTTGAAATTGGGGGCCCGTTGTGGCATTTTGTAGTCGTACGAGCTAGCCACACAAAGGAGGTTATGGCGAAATTTTCTGAAAATTTAAGGCGTTTGAAAATTTTCGGAAAATTTTGGAAAAGTTTTGTGAAAACTAAGTTTTGATTTGAAGTTAAAGGTTAAACTATATAGTTGATTTTGAAAAGATAACTATATATGGATTTGAAAACTTAGTAAATATTTTGTAAGAAGTTTAACTATGAATTTTTGGAAAAGTTAAACACTTCAGAGATTTGTAAATCAAATTTGAACTGTTTGTTTTGAAAAGTTATGGATTTCAAAACTCTTTCTTACTTGGCAATTTCGAGGACGAAATTCTTTTAAGGGGGGAAGTTTGTAACGACCCAGGATTTCTGTCAATTGAAATTCGTATATTTAATTAATTTTAAATATTAATAAGTAAGATTTGCAAGTCAAATAAATTTATTTCGAATATCTAGATGTAATTGGATAATTTGAATCGGTAATTTAATATTTGAAATTGCGTAAATAATTGGAAATTGGGTTTAATGTGATTAAAAATGATTTATAAAGTTATCTTAAATCATATTGGAGTTAGAGTGATGTTATGGAACTTTTAAAATCGAATTAAAAATTAATTTGTGAAAATTGAAAATTGAAAATTTTAATATTTAATCGGCTAGTGAAAATAGTCATTTTTCAAACAGTCTCGGATTTTGACGAAACCAGTTTCATTGGATCCATAATGTCAAATTATAGTAAACTTTCAAATTTCGTGTCAATTGGATTTACGGTTTGTCCGAGGCAAGCTAAAACGCATATAAATTTGTTTAATCGATTTAATTTAAATTTGATCGTTTATTGTTGTAACTCACACGTATGATCGAATTAGCCTCCGAAACATATTCCATTGTGTCCGGAATGCGGGTTAAACCCTAGAAACCCCAGCCAGCACGCTTCGTTTGGAGTTCGGAAAATTTTGGATGAATAGTGTTTTTGTTAAAATTTCTATATAAGGACTCGAGTATTTCCATTTTTCACAAAACCAAAAACCCTAACCCTAATTTGTTTCAGCCGCCACCATTACCATTCTAAGGCCACAAATTGTCCATCTTCTTCCCAATTTTTCTTCAAATCCGCGCATCGATTCGAAAAACGTTCAACTGCAAAATGATATGGGTCGATGAGATCTAGGTTGTCAACGGTTATGATCGCGATCGGGTCGATGGTTCATTGGGAATTTTGGCTCAAAGGCCGAGGGTTGCGCACGCTTTTTTGGGTGGAGGAGGCGACCGAGCTTCGAGCTATTCTGGCCGTGGGTGGAGCTGACGTGGGCGCGTGTTTTGGTGGTCCCTGATTGTCGCCGAAGTGGATGGTTTGGCCGCGTCAATTAGGGTTAGACGGCGGCAATGGGTCGCGACATTGCCTGGGTGAACGAACAAGAAGAAGGAAAGAAGGGCCGTGATCCCATCATGTTTAATCTAGCGGCCAGAAGTAAAAGCAAGGTCAAAATATAAAAAGAAATGAAGTTTATATATATTTAAATTGTTTAAACTTTAAAAATTCACAACTTGTTCATATGAGGTCATAAAATCGCGAAACAAGTTGTGTTAGGTCCGTATTGACGAGCACTACGCGATGGAGCTGGTTTAGAGTCGTTTGGAGCTAGTGAAAATTTCGGGTAAAATTAAACGCACGTTTAATTTTAATCGAAATAAAACACTACAACTGATATCGGAAACTCAAGGAGAAAACTTCTCACTAAATTGAATTGTTTCGATTTAAATTTTAAATAGTTAGACTTAAAATTGCTTGATTGTATGCCTGGATGATAAATTGCTATCTATTGTTTGAAATAGACCCTATACGCCGTATATTAAGCGGAGGTTATTTATTAAAAACATATACCGCGATAATTCCAACTTGTATGGAATTGGTATTATATATGTACTTGGAGTTGATTTCTCGCATTATACAGCGGATGAGACCCTATTGCGTCGCATAATAGCGGATAATATTTTATAAATCCCATATACCGTGATATTCCGTCTCGAAGCGGAATTGGTATTGTGCTAACATCTTTGGATGCAGGGCAACAGGTTGGCGGGATCTAACTGGATTCCTCAAATGATTGAATTTATTTCAATGTTGTGCGTTGATCTATTTATTGATCTATTTATAATCTGCATGATTATCTTTGTGATTGAAATCGTTAAAGGCTAAAATTTAGCTGAATATATTTTCGGTATCGTTAGATGCCGAAACTAAATAAAATTTGATTTTTGAAAATTTAAGTTGAGAATTCATAATAAAATTTAATTTTGGAATTGATTCATTTTAAATGAACAAACGATATAATTTTTATGTAGTAAGAATTATGATTTTTGTGAAATATAACCGAAATGTGATTTTTGAAATAAGTAGATGATTAATTTGTAAAATGGTTCAAATTGGGATTTTTGAATTATTGTAAACGGCTTACATAAAAGATTTATAAAAATAGATATTTATAATTCAAAATTTTGGAATTATAAAACAGGTTTTTATAAGTATTAAAATGAAATAAAAATGGATTTCATAAGTGGATGAAATCTATAGATTTATAAATTGTGAAGTTATAAAATGAATAGATTTTTGTAAAATAAAAGATTTATAAGAAATTAACTTATAAATTCGATTTTGGCGTGTAAATGGAATATGGATAGAAATTTGTTAATAAAGTGATTTTATAAGTTGGAGTTGTTATAAAGTATAAATGGAATTTATAAACGTTGTTTTATAAATCCGGAATCGACCTATTTTGGTAAGGTTAATTATTATAGCTTATTAAAGGAGATATATCCACGATTTTGGGACAGTGGATAATCCTTTAAATAAAATATGTAGAAACTGAATTTGGTTAATGAAGTATATTCACGATTTTGGACGGTGAATAATATATTATAGAAATATTTTAGGAAAGTGATATTTTAAATAGAACTTAAACGATTTAAAGATGCTTTAAAATGTGTTAAGTATCGAATACGTAGATTTCAACATTCATTGTTGAAATAGACGTTTTCGAGAAGAAAAAGGAAATGGTGGACTATAACACTGTTGTTATAGTAAATGATTTCCGAAAGGAAAAGTTTGGTATAGTATTGGGATTTATATAATCTATCTTAATCTCGAATCCCTATACTAGTGATTTTGGGTTGTCGTAACGATGTTTTACGCAACATTCGTTTTGACTCAAATAAATGTGTTTAGGAGAATGTTTTCCTTAAAGAATAAATTATATACTTAATTGTGATTTAAGTATATTGAATATTTTCCAAGTGTTGAAAATAAACAGATTTGTGAATTACTTATTATTAAATAAGTATGGAATTGTTTTTCCAATATGAAGTGAATGTTTTGAGATTTTATCTTTTAAGGATAAATTGAAAATGAATATTAAAAATCGATTTGGAAATCGTATATTCATAGATATTTAGGAATGTAAATTCACTATGGAATTTATAAAAGAAAGGGAAATTTGTTCAAAAATAAACATTGATTTATTTTGAAGTGTGGAAATAAATTTATGAATTTGGAACGTAAATTTAATAAATCGGTAAGGATTTATTTGATTGGTTAAAATGAACCATTTTGAAATGAAAGTTGTAAGGGTGTAAATTGATTTGAAAATGGTTTTCAAAGGGTTGAAGTGTGGAAATTATATCTTGTAAAGATATTTTTGAAAATAAATAATTTGGGAAATTATTTGAAATCGGGTGATGTTGTGAATATTGATTGATAGTTAAATAACCGACTATCAATATTGACCCTTGAATGGCTATTTGTTGTGGATTGGTTGAAATTTAATGCTACACTTATTTTTAAATTATTGCGCTCGTTATTCGGATTACCCATATCGAATAGTGATACGACGTAATGGATAACATTGAAGACCGGTGTTGAAGACCGGGTAATTGTGAAAACGATAGGATGACCTATCGACTGTCTCTACACCGTTAGCTACGATATGGAGATTTCCTTTGTGATGGGAAATTCGATCGGGATTGTGAATACCCGGATTGCAAGGGCTTCTTTTGAAGTATCTTCGGTTCTGTTCGAGCCCGAAACAGACTTGTATGGTTACGTGTCTGACATTACATTTTGAGATATACAGCAGATTTCTTTCAAATACATCTCTGTTGGTGGTAGAGAATTTATTCTCTTAGCTTAACACCCTTCTCTGAAACGTACGAGTTCAGAGGTTTTGTAGTTGAAGGTTATCAGCGATATATTCCCAATTTGGTAATGTGGCATGCTGAGTGTTGCTGTGTGATGATTATTTATTGTTCATTTGTTGATCAAAGCGTGGCTTTGTGAAAAAGCGTAGCTTTGTGGACGAGACTTCGTCAGACCTCACACCCCAGAAATGGTCGAAACAGTAATATGCGGCAAGGTTATGAGGGTCGCGCCCTTTAGGGTATGTCATTCCGTTCTGGAAAAGGGTGGTGTCAGGTATGGAGCCCTGATGCTTAACCTATGTGGTTGCTCCAATCTCATTTTTATACATGGTTGTTGCTTGGTGATCGAGGGCCCTCGGATAAAGGTCCCAAGGGACCGGGGGGTGGCATATTCGTGTAGTAGTTACCTAGTTACAGAGGTAACCCGACCTTGTGTTGGCAGAGAGCTGGTTAAGTTCTCGGGACGTCTCGCCAGAGGCGATCCCATGTGGCAGTAGGAAGTTCCTTAGCCTGACCATTTGTTGGAAATCCAAAGAAACAATACGAGCCTTGTACGGTTTTAGTTGTAGAACCTGCCATTCACTTATGGTGGCGCCCCACTGTTTGGATGGTAGCTATAGTAGGCATAGTTCGGAATGTCTATGCTGGCTAAGATTTATATTCTATTTTCGAAATGCTTTCATCACTATGCACTAATAATAATATAAAAAAATGATTTGTTTTGCGTAGTAAGCATCTTTGACTATCATAAGGAGAAATCTCCTCCAATTCGCGTTTGCATTGTGTGTGTGGGGGGAGGCCTTATGGTAGTTTCATTTTCCAAAAGCATTGCGGATATTTTTCACTTCCTTTTTTGTTGTTGTTGTTGTTTTAAAAGATAAATAACTGTTTTAAGTTCTCACACCAGTCCCATGACTGACCTGGAGTTTATTGTTCTCTTCCTAAACTCTTGGTGCCCATAATTTTCCACACGGGCGGTCTAGAGTCAAGTTATCATGTCATTCTGGATTCAGGAGTGTTTTGGAGCTCAAGAGGCGAGCTGGATGGCGAGATGTATTTCTTGTATATGATATTATCTTTCCGCTATAATTTCACTTATAGGGACACGTTTGTATAACTGTCCATTGTTTTATTGTGTTGTATATTGTTGTTGTACACTCTGATGTAATGTAATGTATTAACTGATATAGTTCTTTGTTTTAAAGTTATTTATTTATCTATTATATGTTGTTCCACTGCGACTGTGAGATTCTGATATTGTTTCTGTTGCTTTTCTTTCTCTCTTCTTCTATCTTTTTCTTCTTCTTAAACCCTGAGAATTCGGTTTTCCGGCATTCGATTGCTCGGCAGTTGATACAGTGGACGTATTGATGTCGATTTTCGAAAGTCAAAGAATTGGGTCCTTACAAATTGTATTGTATGAGATGCCTTGAATTGGTTGTCCTATCAAATCTATGATATTTTGTTCTATGGATTGTGCTATGTATAATTTATTCATTTATTTGTGATACATCTGTTTATTATCTGTGAATCTGTGAACGAATGATAAGCGTTATAGCTTATACGGCTTATCAGTTATATTTCTGTGTTTTGATCTGTGATGATTGAATGATGTTGCACTATTGTGTTAAACCATTTGGAAGAAAAGTTTTGGGTAATAAGTTGTGACTTAACTGAGACCCCAATATCCATATTTTTCTTGTAAATATTGCGCTCACTATTCGGTTTAGCCGGGAGAGGACCTTTGTGTCATATAGCCCATTCTGAATATGTGATACGACGTTATGGATAGCATTTGAAGACCGGTGGTGAAGATCGAATATTTTCGAAAGCGAAAGGATAACTCGTCGAATGTCTTTGCATCGACTGGTCCCCCGTATAGAGACTCCGTATGTGATGGAAAGTCCGGACGTGATTAGGGATTATCCGGATTTGCAAGGGCTTCTTCGGAAGTGCCTTCGATTCCGTTCGGACCCAGAACAGACTTGTATGGATTGTATGTCTGACATTACATTTGAGATATAAACAGATTTCTTTCAAATACATTTCTGTTGGTGGCGGAGAATTTATTCTCTTAGCTTAACACCCTTCTCTGAGACGTACGAGCTCAGAGGTTATGTAGTTGAAGGTTATCAGTAATATATTCCCAACTTGGTAATGTGGCATGCTGAGTGCTGCTGATCATTTGTTGATCAAAGCGTGGCTTTTGTGAAAAGCGTAGCTTTATGGACGAGACTTCGTCGAACCCCACAACCCGGTAATGGTCAAAACAAGAAGAATGCAGCAAAGTTATTTGGGGATAGCGCCCCCTGAGGGTATGTTCGTTTCCTTCTGGATAGAGGTGGTATCATGGTACGAAGCCTAGATACTTAACCTATGTGGTTGCTGCAAATTTATTACTTTGTGGTCGTTGGTGAATCCCGGGATAAAGGTCGGTTACAACCGGATGTTGACATACTCGTGTCAGTAGTTAACTAGTTCAGAGGTAACCCGGCCTTGTGTTGGCAGAGATCCGGTTAGGTTCTCGTGGAGTCCCTCCAGAGGCATACCCATGTGGCTATGGGAAGTTCCTTGGCCTGACCATTTGTTGAAAATCCAATGAAACAATACGAGCCTTGTACGGTTTTAGTTATATAACCTGCCAAGGAATGTGGCGGTAACCTGCTATTGAACATGGTAGCTATAGTAGGCATACGATAATAGTCGTATGTTGGCTAAGATTAATATTATACTTTCGAAATGTTTTCTGCACTTTGCACTTATAGTTATAATATCAAAGAAATTCGCTTATCAAGCATGTTTGACTATCATAAGACGAAATCTCCTCTAATTCTGCGATTGCATGGTGTGTATGGCGGGAGGCCTTATGGTAGTTGCATTTTCCAAAAGCATATCAGATTATCTTTTATAAATCTTGTTTTATTTAAAAGATAAACTGTTTTTGTTGCTCACACTAGTCCCACGACTGACCTAGAGTTTATTGTTCTTTTCCTAAACTCAGGGTGCCCACAATTTTTCCACACGTGCAGTCTAGTGTTGGGTTTTTCAGATAGTCAGATTTAGTAGATTATTTGGTGCTAGTTTAGTCTTTGGATGCGGACTGCGCTTGCTTATCTTTGTGCACCGTTATTGGGAGTTCGAGCTATTCCTGGATTGGTGCCTCGGAATTTATTTTTGAAGACTATCTTAGAGTTTATCCGTTGCTGGTGTTATCTATTTTGTTTCCGCTGCTATTTCTTGTATCATATATGTTGTTATCTGTTGTATCGTTCTGTTGTATCATCATTGTATCTGATATTGTATCAGTGATATTCATTTCTTTTTCTTCCGCTGTGTTGTACTTAATTGTGTTATATGCTCCGGCGACTCGGATTCGACCAGTCGAATCTGCGGCATTCGACTACGATGTAAAGTATGGATGTCGATTTTCGAATGCGAAAATTCGTATCGCTACAATAATGGGTAGTGACGGCTTCGATGATGGATTGAGGGAATTGTTAGAGGAAGGTTACAAGACGTATGACGATATTCTACGATTGATTGATTATAGAGAATCGTGCCTACAGCCATGACTTCGTGGTGGGAGTCGTGAGATCTTTTCCAAAATGTATTCTGCTATAGATGTCGTGTGCAAAGGGATGGTTGAGACCCAAGGTTTCATAGGGTACTAATGAGACAGAGTATATACCGAGGATGCGATAATTCCTCGAGCGTGATGGCTCTTCATTCTAGACATAAGGTTTGTTTACTCTGGACTGATATGATGGTTAGTCTAGCTCCTGATCGACTGAGTGGCATGGATTTGAGTATCAAGGAACTAAGATGTAGGCTATCATGATGGATAATATGGTCTTTCACCCTGATGGGTCGAGGAGTGATCTTATATCCAATGCACCGAATCAGTGAATGTGAGGATAGATGATTGATGCTATATTTTCTTTGATTGTTTATCGCATTAGGGATGTTACCTGATGTCGATGTTGTTAATATAGACACTTAGACACCATTAGCACCTTGATGTTAGTATACCCATGGTGTCTATAATGTAGAGTAGTGTATATTTTGTGTATGCGCTAACTCCGTGGATGCAGAGACAGGTCATGTATGATTCTCCATATCATTTGTCCTATTTTAGTGATTTATTAGTATTTAGAGATTTCCTACCGCTCGCACCAGATTGTTGTCTGACTTAGAGTCTTATGATTTGCTTCCTATTACTTTGGTTACTCTTAAATGAGTAGATAAGGGATATCACGTTTAGTGAGCACATGGAGTAGGATAGAAGACGAGCAGGAGGTCACACTCTCATATTACTACATTTACTTATTAAGATTTTCTATTATGTTGTAAAGAACTTTGGAGCTTGCTCGTGCATTTATTGTCTATAGACAACTGTTTATGAGTTATTATTTGATATATAACTCTATCACTCATGATGTATGCTGTATGGATCTACTTACTTTGATTTCTATGATTTATTCAGTTATTGTTGTCTAGCTTGTTTTATATCTAAGATGTTTACTATTATATTTTGTTAGATATGCTATTAGATGTTTGACAGGTTTATTGTTGCTTTATTTTACTGCACAACCTTGATAGTCATCCTGCATCGACCATGCACCGGTACAACACACTATATAGGTATATTAGGTGCCAGTGATACGGGGTTGTCGTTACACTAGTGATCGACCAACTAGGGAGGAGTGGTCAGTCGGTAAGGGTGTAGTGGTTAGGTTTTTATTAGGCATGCAAGGTCTGGCTTTTATTATTTTAAAATGATCTAAATCCTACAGCTTCAACACCTTCTAATCACTATAAGTAATAGGCCATTTCCCTTACTTTTATTCACAAAGATATTTGGAACGCTAGCGAAATTCCGTGATTCAAGGATTCAAGTCCAAAGGGAAAAGGTAATAAGTTTATATAGATGTATGTTTTTCTATTTTCATTCTTCACCAATCTCTAAATTCAGAATCTAATTTATATACAATGGAATTATTTTACATTTCAAAAATAAGAAATGTGAAGGAGCTGTTAGGAAAAGGCGTGAATCAAATCCAAAGGGAAGCTGTATATTATTTGTGAGTGGAAATCTTAGTTTTTAACATTTTAGTATTTGTACAGTAGAAGTTTGGATTTGTTTTATGCCTTGGGGAATTTTGTACACGAAAACCCTAAAATGAAAACCCAATAATCTCCAAAACGAAATGTCAATTTCTAGGTTTATTGGAATCTCGATTGTTTTATATTTAAATAGTAGAATTTGAATTGTTATTACAATTTGATATTTTATATTCTATTCTATTTCCAACTTTTCTATTATTGTACTAAAGAGTTTTAAAAATAAAATAAGCCGGGAAATGATGTGTAAAGTTCGAATTCTCCTATACATAGTTCTACCTACATATTTCTATAATTTAAATATGAACCCTTTTTCATTGTATATGTAAAAGTTGAATAGAATATAAAGGGTTTAAATTATAAGTTTTATTCCTCAAAGTAGAGGCCAAGGTTCTACAATATTAATATAAAATAAGTTTGGTATTTGATTCCATGCAAGTCTATTGTTTGGCTAAGGATATTGGTTATTTTGTAAGTTATTATATGAAGTTAGTAAATTTAGAAGTTCTGACATTTTAAACGATTAGTATAGGAAGCGAAAATCTTCCCACGCTTAGGAATACTTAGTTAGACTTAATTACGTACATATAATAACGTATGACTAATAACATATTAATCACGTAGTATAAAATAAATAGGTTAGTAAATATTGTTAAACCCTTAAGGAGGAAGTTAAGGATAATTATGCAAATTAGTCCATAATTAAAGATGAAATAAAGAGTTTCCCTTATATGTCCTTAGAATGTAAATGCGAATGAGGTGTATTATATACATAGTATATATTTATGGTAGTATGTTAGGAGAGCGGAAAAATGGCTAAGTTATAGGCATGCAAAGTCGGTCAAAAGCACACCAAAGTCTGCCCAGCTAATTTGGCTACCAGTAATGTGACTTTGGGACTAATATGAGATATTACCTATAAATAAGTACCTATGATGGATACGAGGTCAGTCCCCATTATGTAGGGTAAATCTGCCTAGTTAATCTGGCTACTAGTACCTACGAATAGGCAAACTAATGTGAGATGCCATGATCTGGTTATGGGCTATAATATGGATTATCTATTAGATGTGGTAGTGGGAAATCTCAAGAAGGACCCACTTTAAGGTTGGGGTATTAAGTGGTTGTTGTAAGGTTCGCCTCTTCCAGTAAATGAAGTATTAAGTGGTTGTATGGGATTTCTTATGATGTTAGTTAGGGAGCACCAAAGAGGGGTCCGACCTGGTATTAAACGACGAGGATCCGCCTGGGTATAAGTATTGAATTGTTAAATTCCGCCTAATTCCCATTAAAGGGTATTAAGCAGCGCATTACTTTCTCTCACATATTTAAGACATGATTGATGGTAGTTGCATTGGATTAGAAAAGGGCTTTTGGCCTACAGTTGAAGGTACATTATGGAGTCAGACTAGAAGAGCCTTCGGGTTTATAGTTGGAAGTATTCTTGTATAATAGTATAGGATGCATAAGACATATTAATTATCTAAATGATATTGCCCAAATAATATTATGGTAAGAATTGATATTTTTATTTACCATACATTGTTGTTCTGACCCCCTCCTCATTACAACGCACAGGTTAGGGGAAACAATGCAGATAGAGGAGACGATGGCAACAACAAAGACATATGGGAGTTAATCTATCTATTTATATTTTTGATATATTTTGTTGTACCCAGTTATGAGATATTCTATTTCATATATTTGAGATGATATGTTGTATTTTTGAGATTTGAATTTTTATGAAATGGTTACTTATTTCTATTTGGGATTCTAGAAGAACAGATATATAGCTTTGTATTTTGTTCATTGTATCATTTTACCAACCGACATCTAGCTTTGGAAAGGGCCTAAGGTTCGTTGGGCTTTATTGGGTCAAAAAAATTTCTCATTAAAAGGTAGGTTTTTACATCGATGATTATTATTTCATATATCGTTTGATATGTTTGCTAATGCACTTGGAGTAGTTAGGACATAGTGTCAATTTGGGCAAAAGGAGATCAAACATGCTCAAAATCGACTGCCACATAGAGGAGGAGTTTTGGAGGAGGAGGGAAGCCTACACTTTAGGTCGCAGATGGTTTGGAGGAGAATTGGCTTGTCAAATCAGATTGGTAGAGTTTTGTAGTTTCATGTGGGTAGAAGGGGTTGTTTTAGGACTTAGGCTTTGAAACTTTACGAAAGACTTCGGGGAAGGCAATGACTTGGCATAATTTTTGGCTACGCAATTCATATTGGTATCGACATAATCATGTTGGTACTGACATAAATTGAAGTGGCTAATCTTGGCCAAACTTCTAAGGGGTGAAGAGTATGTCCTACAGGTCATGCTGAAGGGATATATTCATTCGCTTGACATTCGATTGCAATGTGGCAGCACGATGAAGGATGATAGCTTAAGACTTTGATGATGGTAACCAATGATGATGGAGTTGTATTCCGATAATGATGGCTCGATGTAGAATGGAGTCGTGATGATGGTTATCCACAAGAGCTGGTTATAGAAAGACCGATTCATGGATAGAATATTGAAAGATTCTACAATGTAAACAACAGAATATGGAATGGTTCCTAAAGGATAACTGGAACCTTGATGTAGCAAGGAAGTGGCTTGAATACAGTGTGTTAAGGGATTGTTGATACTCAAAGTATTAACTAATGTACTCACAAGCAGGGGTATTGGGAGGATGCTCATTGGGTACTTGGATTAGCTACCCTAGATCAATGGAATGGATCTGTATACCCTAGACCGGTGGAATGGATCCGTATACCCTGGACCGGTGGAATGGATCCAGAGCTAGCTATTGTCTAGTGGGTGAGCACATTGAAAACCGAGATTTTTCCATTAATCTCTGGTAGAGGAATGGTCATAAGAGTTATCATATATGCAGGACACATTGAGTGATAGTGAGGATTGTTTGATGAATACTATATTTTCTATAGTTGTTTTTCCTTTTATTTGTCACTCTTGGGATGTCACATGATGTAGATATTGTAGATGCGGATACCTAGATGCTAGACGTTATACTTAGGATGTAATGCACCTTTATGATGATAGTAGATGATAGATTAGCATATGCTATCGTATGCTAACTCTTTGGCTGCAGGGACATGTCAGGTATGATTCATATACCTTCGTTCCTTGCTATGTCAACTTGTATAGTATTTTGAAATTTCTTATCGTTCACATCAGACTATTGTCACACATGAGGTTTTATGCTTTGCTTCTTATTATCTTGGTTACTGTTAATTGAATAGACTAAATAACAAATCTAGCTAGTACACACTTATTATACATAGGACAAGCAAGATGGTGCTTTCTTACATTATATATGGACTTACTGTTGCTTATTCCACCATGCGACATTATGGAGGCTAAACACTATTCCCTTATTATATTTAGAGATAGTTTATCTTTTGAGTTTATTATCAGTTGTATAAACTCTATCACTATCTTGTACAACTTTGTGCACTTATATGGTTTGAAATCATTGATCATTTAGTTATTATTGTCTTGCCTATTTTATATCTATGATGTTTATTACTATATTTTATTCAATGCGCTGTGTGATATGATAGGTATTTTGATTGTTTCTCTTCTTTTCACCCTTAACTATCGCCCTATATCTATTGGGCACCATATCAATGAAATATTTAGATATATTGGGTGTCTAAGGTGTAGGGCGATCGTCATATTTGGTATCAGAGTTTAGGTTACGTGATTAATCTGAATTGATACCATGGTCCAATAGATATAGGGAAAAAATTATCTCCCAGGATTGGATCGATAGAGCGTGTGTGTACCAAAGAGAGAGAGAGAGTGTGTACCTGTTATACATTTTGATTTTCAAAAATATATAGTACTATATATTTTATATAAGCCACATTCGTACACAAGTACCATTGATGCAGTTTTCTGTATAAAAGACAAATCATCCTTGTTACTGATAAAGAATGAACTGGCATATAAGAAATGCTGTAACGAACTAAGTTTCTGAGGGTTAGTGGGGAGAGGGCTCGAGGGTCGCAAACGCTGACTTGCAAGCTATGTTCAACGCAATTATGGCAAACATGCTGTAAAATTTCCAAGTGGCTACTCCTAATGCTAATATAGGTGGTGCTCAAGTGTAGGCGCATAGAGTTGATTTTGTGAAGATGAATAAGGTTTTTCCAGTCTTGGTTGCACACCAGCGAAAGGATTTTCGATGAATAGTAGTTGGACGATGCTAGCTTTGGGGAAGAGCCATGAACTGGTGGAACTCTATTAAGATTGCTATACCCAAGGACCTCCTTACTTGGGACAAGTTCAAAACTAGATTTGAGGAAAAATTTATTTCGACTGCTTAGAATGCGGTGTTGTCTAGGAAGTTTTTAGACTTGAAGCAAGGAGATATGTCTATCTTCGAGTACATGGCTAAGTTTGACGCCTTATCAAAGTATGGTATGTCTTTCATTGACATTACGTTAAAGAAAAACGAGAAGTTCACTATGAGATTGGATGACTACTTAGGGGAGAAGCTCATGGGGCACATAGATGAGCCGTTTGAGAAGGTAGTTGCGAAAGCCCTTTGAATTGAGAGTTTGTACACTAAACCCAAGTCCGTTGTTGCTAAGGAAGAGCCAAAGTTGTAGTAGGATGGTGGATGCAAGAAGAAATGTAACGGTAATAGGAAGCAGTTTTAGGGAAAAATGCTTAGAAGAAGGCAAAGTGAGATCTCGTCTGCTATCGTTGTGGGGATAAGAGCCACTTGATTAAGTATTGGAAGTCTAAGTGAAACAAGAGTGCTATAACTTTAGCAAATTCGGACATACATTGAAGAGATTCCCAGAACTAGTGCAGGAGAAGTAGGTGGTGAAGGCATATGCGTTGGATGCCATCCCGACTTCGTAGATTTCTCCCTCAGCGAAGGAGAAGGGGAAAGGTATCAATATAAAGGCATGCTTTCTATTTAGAGTGTTTCCATACGTCTTTTGTTTGATATCGGGGTTTAACCTTCCTTTATATCTAGTGACCTAGTAAATAGACTAGGATTGGGACCCGGAATAGTGTACTAACCTTTAAAGTTGACGAACCCTTTTAAAGGCCCCATTATTTTTTGTATGGATTGTAATGATTCAGTCTTATCAAGTCATGGTTGCTCTTTTTTTAGTGATTGGTTTATTTTGAGTTTCGTCGATTTCGTGATTATCTTAGAGATGGACTACGATGACGATTGGGGTTAAGGAGGGGTGGAAGGTAGTGATTGGTTGCTTGCCAGAGGATGAGGTTATGACTAGCTTTCTATATTCACTTGAGGTCCCATGGATGACTTGTCACTTGTGCCTGTCGCTAGAGAATATCCTACGTATTTGAGGAGGTGACTAGATTACCACCACATCGAGAAATTGAGTTCTAAAAAGTCTTAACGAAGGATGTCAGACCGATAGTTTTTCCTTTCAATTATATGGCAGTAAGAGAGCAAAAGGAGTTGGAGGTGCAAGTGAATGACCTGTTATGGTGAGGGTTCATTCGCAGGAGTATATTTGAGTGAGGCACACTCGGAGTATTTGCCACTAAGGCAGATGGCTCTCTAAGGTTGTGTTTAGACTACCATGAGCTGAATAAGGTAACGATGAAGAACAAGTATCCACGCTCGTGTACTTATAAGTTATTCGATCGGCTCCACTACACAAAGGTATTCTCTCAGTTGATCTTGCTGGGGTTTCACTAGCTGAGGGTGGTGAAGGAGAGTGTGTTGATTAGTGCATTTTGTATGCCATCCGGAATCTATAAGTGGTTATCTGTGCCTTTTAGTATAATAAATTCTCCAACATACTTTGTTCATCTCATGAACTGTGTCTTTAGGGATCAGCTAAGTCAGTGCTTGTATTTGTGGATGATATCTGATTTATTCACTACAACAAAAAGACCCTACTATAACGCCCGAAAAACGCTATTAAAGGATATTATAGCGGTTCGATGAACGCTGTATAACGACATGTGATTAAAAACAACCAACATTAGATAGCACAAAAAAAGCGCTATAAAAATTGTTACTTTCATAGCGCAAATATTGCGCTATGTTATTTATTTTTATAGCGGCAAAATAGGCGTTATTAATTAATATCACAGCGCTATTATCCCGCTATGAAATTCGTTATTAGCCACAAAATACTTTTTGTTTTTTCTAAGATAGCACTAATATTGCGCTATAGAAAGTGTTAATAGCAGATTATTAGCGCGGTATTTGAACAGGTTATTGTAGACGGTAACTTGTCACAACTCCAATATGCCGCTATAAAAAGTCAGCTACAATAGCGCTTGTACTCTGCTATAATATCTTATTTTATAGCGCTTGCTGATCTATCATTCATCATTATTTATAGCGCTTTTTGTAATACCATAGCGCTTTTCTACATCCTACTAATAAACTGCAGTATTAAATACCAATATCAAAAAGCACAATAATAATCATAAAAGATAATAAATATAGAGATGTAACACATTACATTAAACATACCAAATATTCATACACATCAAAACGTAGTAGCAAATATTTTAAGCACACCCCAAAAAATGGTAGCATAGTTTAACAAAAAAAAAACAAGTACATATTTGATTGTTTGCATTAAAATGAAGATCACAGCTTTAGCATCTTCTTCTTTCACACACCTGCAAATAAGATAAATAATTACATTAAGAACGACACATAATTAATGATAGATGTTTTTACATGCAACAAAAAACTAAATTATTGCATATTATTGCATGTCTCATTTTATATTCGTACATGTTACTATCCATTTGAATCTACATCAAAACCAATATAGTAGCAAATTAGTTAGGAAAGATAACAAAAACATCATAAAAAATTTATGACCGAGCACACTGAACACATTATAGAAGAAGAGATGATACCTGAAAGGCAAAGGCTTCTTTCCCTTTGATAATAGAAACCATTGCTGTATTAGGATCATCAAATACACTGTAAAATAACTGGTGAAACTCACGCATGCAGTATTAGGCTTGGTACTTTTTTCGGGAACAGAGTAAACAAAACCAATATTTAATCATGCCATGTAGCAAAGCAGTAATAAGCAGATAATAAAGAAAAAAATAAAGGACCTTGTTTTACTTCTCCTTCCCACATCATCAACGTTAACTCCAGTAGCATATATACCACTGTTCAACTGCAACTCCATCACACTGCATCTCCAACCACCAGATCACTACACCTCTACCAACAACAACCCATCATATATACCTGAATACAACTCAATCACTATCCTCATCAAACTTTGCCAAGAGCAAACCATGACCTGAAAATCAGTCTCCAGCTTCATTCACTTCCCCCTGAATCACCTCCTCTACCATCTCCTATACACACTTTCTCTACTCCCCAGACATCACCACCTCACAACAACCAAAACTGCACACATTCAACCTAGCAACAACTCCTTCTTCCTGCCCCTGCATATTGCATATAAAACTCCTTTCTGCCTTCAAACCGTGCATATTTCATCACGCAACAAACCACCACTGTTCCTCCCTGCTTTCAAACCACCCTGAACATTCCATCCAAATCAATTCACCACTTACTCCACTACCTCCAACTAGCAAGCACCACTCTCCTTCACCATTCACCTCTTATACCATCAGCACATCACCACCAGAAACCACCCACAGCCAATCGACCAAACAAACCTTCCAACTGTTAACTGCCTGCAACCTATACTTCATCAACACATTCAACTTGCACTTCATTCTCACCACTGCCTCAACAACCCACTTCAGCACCACCCTCTCCAAACATCCCAAACACCTCACTAACTCACTAAACTCGAATCCATAATCCCAAAACAACAACCTCACCACACCAAAAGGAAAAAAAAACAAACACCAAAATGAACCCAAATCCACAACCCCAACGATCATCCATCATGCAACTTCTCCCATACTATAGAAAAAATGATATCCATAGAATTGTCAGACAAAAAATTGTGAGAAATGGCACAAATTTTGAAAGATTTTAAATCCAGCAACAGAAAACAAGCATTTATTACTAAGATTGCACCATATATTATATGCCTAACAAAAAGAACAAACCGGATATTGCAAAATAAATGAAAGAATATAGGGTTATCAACATTTAGAAATATGTACTAGCAAAATAGAAAACTTTAGTACCTTTCCTGCCTATATGTATCTCATGCTTCTGTACATCTGATGACATTTTTAACATGAGAAATTTTTACATGAGGAAAACATATAGTTAAAAATAAATAAACAAACAAACAGTTTTATATTTTTTTACCTGAAGATGACTTTAAACATGAGAAATGGAAAGTCCTTTAACATTCATTAAGTGAAGAAATAGTTTTGGTGTTGCCCCTACAACAAACATTTCTGTTATTTTCAGCCATTAAAAGTATAGAATTGCTGAAATGAAATATGAAGAAAAGGGTATAAAATAAGCATATTACAAAACAAGAAACGAGAATCAAGATCATAATGGACTAATGTTAAGAAAAAGTAGGAATCTTGGACACTGAGGATTATATTGAGGGAAGATAACAAGAAACACAATGTACAGACACAATCGTGTATGTTTCAATACGTGCATCATGGATATCACGACATCGATCAACGTATCGTTGTTTTGTTCGTATTCAAGATTTAGAAAATCAGCTTCATGTAGAAACATAGGATGTTTGTATCCTAGTAATAAAAAAAACTAACTTACGCAGAAGCACTCAGATTCTTTGCATTCGTTTAATCACCTGTAACGCAAACATATAACTGTTTTGTAAGAAGAGTAGCTTATATGATAAAAGCTTCTAGTAGCTAGATATCTTCTTTTAAGCGGTCAATCTATGGTTGAACCACATTTAGAACCTTAGGAGATTGAGATTTTGAATCTTTCCCTTCACTTTTTTGTTCGTGAGTCACGTTCATTTCACCTGTCAAACAAATTACACTAGCACTATTGATTTTTTCCGACAAAATTCAGTTCAAACTTACGTATGTCTCACTTTGTTTATAACATGCTATTCTATGGGATGGTACAACACCCTGAACCAAAATACTGAAATTTCTTATTACGCTAACTACTGTGAGGCTGGATAGCAAGGGTATTTGTAATTTCTAGTTATTCCTTAAAGCTTGTTTTTGTATTAGTTACACCAGAAAAACAAGTTAAAGTTTAGAGAAAACCTTCTTCTAGCTATGTCTATGAGTCTCTTAGCAATGCCCGATAGATGGAAGCATAGTAGAGTAACCAATGCATTTATAAGAATTGAGGCTGAAGAATCAGCGAGTCCGAGATTAGAGAGGAGAACTTCAACACCTGCTCATTCAAAAATCTATCGTTGATGCCTGAAAACTGTTGACCAATATTCATTAGAATGGTGTAGTAAAAAAGATATCAAACAAAAGTTGCAGAAATTTATTAGCCATGTTTCTGAGTTTTCCAGTGCAAACATTGATTGAAATAGACAAATATTGATTGAAATAGACAAATATTTCCATCTAAAGAAAAATACATAAATATCTCATATATCAATGGGACACGCGTGCACATTGATCATTAACAGATAATTTGTCAATAATTATTAAATACTCAGGATACGATATATGATTATATCATCAACGATCAAAGGATAGGAATGTTTATTTCAAAAAATAAAAGTTAGCTTGCAACGAAAACAAACCTCAGTAGCGAGGTATTCCATGATGACGGTAGAGTAAACAGGGGCTCCAGTACCATCTCCTGCTCCCTCTCGCCAGCAACACCATCAAAAACGCCTCAAACACCGTCTTTATCACCTCTCACACCGCCAGTGCCTGGGCCCAGTCAGTCACCACTCTGATACATAATCAAACCAACTCTTCTCCTCACATAGAGCATGGCAGCTTCTTCTAAATCTACACATAGAGCATCATCACATTACATAGTACCCCATCAGACATTGTCACAGATGGAAATGTTAGGTGGGTGTGTGTGTAGGTGTGTTGTGTGTGCTTGCAAGATAAGTACAGCACAATGTTGAAGAAAACCTCATTTATTTAGAAGAATGAACTGATCATAATCTATCTTTATAGTTAAAGTTAAAACAGCGAGAGGAAGAAATATATACTTGTGTGAAATGCTCGAGCCCATCTTTTGTAAACAGTAGGACGGATGAAAACAGGAAGTTCCTGAAATTACAAAAGTTTAATGTATTATCTTCTTGACACAAAAAAGATGCAATGAGGGGAAAATATCTTAAGTTAATTATACAAACTGAAGGAAGGCGATGCATGTTCAGTATAAGTTGCCATACGTCGATGTATGAAACATTTAAGTTAAACGCGATGACCATGACTGATTGCCACATTTTAATGCAGATATCTGCAAATGCTTCACCCACTGATATGCAAATAGCAGCAGGTTATGAATTATGACAAGTGCATTGTGGATAATGGATGTGTCATCTAAGAAACTTCATGGTTAGTTAACACAGGTAAAATTCACCAACAAATTCATCGTACGTATAATGTCATTTTTCTCAACAATGCTTAGGAGCTACCTGATACCAAGGACCGGTGCACGATCTATAATGATGGTCACAACTAATTAAGGTCGCCTTCAAAAAACTAATCATAAGAACATGAAAATTATGTTGAAATTTAACAAATCAGTATCACATTCTGTTTGAAACATCAATTTCGCAGTAGTATATTTTTGAAGCACTTTCAGCATTCAACATTGGAAATGGTGGTTAGGAAGAAGTTGAGGCAACCGATACAAAATCACAAAGTTAAAGCATTCTTGGAGCTTCCCTAGTAATCAAATCGTAAATAAGAGCGAACTTTGAAAGTTAATTGGTGGTTTGAAAAAAAATATAAATGAAAGAAAGGAATTTAGAAGTGGGAAACATGATTTTTTTTTAACATGAATGCTGCAAATAGAAATATCTGGAACCAAATGTACACAACTCCTACTGATACGTACCATACTCATGAGAAATCCCCACATGCGTGATATAGAACGTAGCGGCAAAAGCTTCAGGAAGGCAGCCTGCATTTAACAGAATAAGAGAAATGATGTAAGAATGTTATTCAGAAAGAGCTTCAAATATATCATAATTATCCTGCTGATAACAATAATACAAAGCAATAATTAAAATGCAGATTAACCTTCCACATTAACCTTCCACGTAAAATTTTAGGGATGTATAAAATTTGTACCGATTACCATAACGTTGATTCATTCATTACGCCTATTTGGAAAACAAACCCTAGTAGATGCATCTAGTACACCTACTAATACCAAAGCTTCATTCAGGATTTCTGAGCTTACTAACTAATTTCTTCCACTACATTTTTGCTCTGTTTCAAAGCAAAGCAAAAACTGCAGGTTCTTCAAAACATGTGAGCTTACCAACTAGTTCAAAATATTTTCAATTTCTTCTAGTTATTAGTTTCATATTTTAGATGCTCATTTGAAGTTTTTTGGTTTTATATAAAGATCCAACCCGGACAAATATAGAAATGGACACTAATCCATGCTACACTTCTTCGTTTACGCAGCAATCAGTTAAGCTATTAGGGGTTCCTAAAAAGGAGTAAGCAAACAAAGAAACCATCAAGTCCTTTACATTACAAACATTTGGTTCGTTATTGTCATAGTTCAAAATATATCTTAAATTAACCATCTCTTATTCTTTCACATAAAAACTCAGATTAACCTTCCACAAAACAATAATTAAAATGCAGCAATGAAAATAAACGAAATGAAAAATCAAATTGAAATCAAAATCGAAAACTAAATATAAGTCAAAGAACAAAAATATAAAGAAATGTGAATGGTAACATCTTCCCGTTTATAACTGCCGCAACTGCCTGCCATCTGACTCCTGCAACCCCTCTAGCATCTCTTCCATTCTCTCTGAAATTTGCAGTTAAACCAACATCCCAATCCTGACCTTCATAGAATTAGCACCACGCCTTCTTCGAACCGTTCATAGAATTAACTCCTTCCTCCGCTGCCTTGAATCGCGACACTCAACCACCCATCGCCTAAACTACAAGCAACTCGCGAACCGCCTCGAACCCCTTCGAACTGCCGAACTCAAAACGTGCGAATATGGACAACGACTGGGATTTGCCAATTTTGTGTTTGAGGATAGGAAATTGTTTTAGAAAGAGGGAAGAGGGAAGAATAGAAGATGGGGAAAAATTGAGGAGGGAAGAGAAAAATAATTGGACAAAGAGGCGGCAAAAGAAACATCTGGGGATAGAATGCGTTACCAGTAAAGACAGGCGGTAAATAAAAGAAATTAGAATCAACAATAACACAACGAAACAATGCGTTATTACATGGCGATATAAATGACCATTTTTCTTGTAGTGATTCTAGAATGGAGGAGGAACAAAAGGCACACTTGAAGGTTGTACTTGAAGTTTTGAGGAAGCACATGCTGAAAGAAAAGTTTTCGAAGTTTCACTTTTAGAGAAGGGAAGTGAGATTCTTGGGTCATGTCGTCTTTGAGCAGGGAATTGCGGTTGATCCTACCATGGTGGCAGCGGTTCAAGACTAAAACCTACCAAAAATGCTTTCGATGTGAGTGATTTCCTTGGACTGGCAGGATATTATAGACGTTTTATCAAGGACAAGGACTTCCCAAAGGTTGCAGAATTGTTGAACAATTTGATGAAGAAGAATCATATTTTTGTTTGGAATGAAAAGTCTGAGCATGCATTCATGAGTTTGAAGGTTAGTTGACGAGTGCACCAGTGTTAACCATTCCGAATTGGAATGTGGAGATGGTAGCATGCACTAATGCTTTAGGTATTGGGTTATGCACACTACTAATGCAAGGAGGTTAGGTTTTCTTGTATGTTAGTCGATAGTCGAAGTCGCATGAGAGGAAGTACCCGACCCACAATTTGGAGTTGGCAGCGATTGTTTTTGCTTTGACGATTTGGAAGAAATATATGTTAGGAGAAATGTTCGAGCCGTTTACGATTCATAAATCCCCGAAATACCTTTTCTCCCAAAAGGACCTCAACCTTTGTCGTTAACAATGGTCGGAGTTCTTTGCATCTTACAAATTTTTCATTCTTATACCCCTAGTAGGGGAAATGTAGTCATCGATGGATTGAGTAGAAGACATACTATCTTGGGTGTGATGTTCCTAGAGTGGAAGAAGTTGGAGTAAACCACTGGTTATGACTTCAAACTTCATTGCGAGTTAGAGCCAGAGATGTTGGCTAGTTTGACCATTAGACCTACTTTGATCGAGCAGATTATTATTAGCTAGATGCAAGACATTAAACTTGCAAAGATCATGTCAAAAAAGGAAGGAGTAGATTACAAGGAGATGAATTGGCATGAGCTTAACCATGAAAGTTTGCTCTATAAAAATGGAAGGTTGTTTGTTCCCAATGTTGATGGATTACGAGATCAGTACTAAGAAAGTTCCATCATTCTAGATTGACCGTACATCCCAATGGTAGTAAGATGTACCGGTCAAGTCTAGTAGAACAACATCTAAGTTGGTTGAGTTATATGTAAAATGGGAGGTACGATTCCACGGTGTGCCAAAAGGCAATGTGAGCGATTGAGATCCTTTATTCGTTGGTGGGTTTTGGAATAGCTTACAAGAGGCGCTGGGTACTGAGCTGTATCTTAGCACACCTTATCACAAGCAAATCGATGAGCAGACTATGTTAGTGAATCACATACCGTAGGATCTCTTGTGAGCTTGCATTCTGAATTTCGAAGGCTCATAGGATGATCATTTGGATTTGGTCGAGTTTGCATACACAGTTATCAGTCTAGTATCGGTATGGCACCATTTGAAGCATTGTATGGCCGACCATATAAAGCTCCTTCATGTTGATAGTAAGTTGGTGAAAAACTAGTGCTCGTGCTAGATATGATCAGAGGGACTTCGAAGATGATTGAAGGCATTCGACAACGAATGAAGGCTATCCAAAATAAGCAGAAGAGTTGCATCGATAGAGATGTAGAAATTTGAGTTCTCCGTCGATGATATGGTGTTTGTGACGATTTCTACATTGAAGAATGTTGTTTGATTAGGTAGTAAGGGAAAGTTGGAACCAAGATTCATATGTCCTTTTCCGATAGTAGAGTGGATTGTGAACCTAGCATATAGGGACGAATTACCTCAGACGATAGTGACATGAACAATATATTCTAAGCTCCCACTTGTAGAAATTTGTGCACGACAAATGCATGACGATTGCACTAAATCAACTTGATCGTATCGAGATTGATCTAGAATCTTTGACACCTTGTAGACTGATTCATATTATTGGACGTGATACGAAACAACTTAAGAGGAATATAAAGGAGTTAGCGAGGTTCAATAAGGTGAAATTAAAGGTGATTCCATATAGGAGACCGAGGAGAGCATGAAAGTTGCATACCCAGAGCACTTACCTGAAAAATCCTACTGTTTATTAAATTTACTCTCACTTTTGATATAGTATCTCGCATGCTAAAATGGGTATACCTATATCATTGATTGCATGGCTGTCTGTTTTATATGTTTGATGGTTGCATATGATTGTTAGGCATGTATGGTAACCATGGTCGACTATTCTTTGAATTGTTTGGGGATTCCGAGGGTGAAATTTTTAAAGGGGAGAGAGAGTGTAACAACTTGTATTTTACGTATCAAGGATTGTAAAACATTATTATTTAAATCATATGAGATTGTATGACTCAATAATTTTTGGAAATCGCTAATGGGCACGTTTTCCACCTTTAGAATTTCGATCGGGTAGTTTGGACATTTGATAAGAACGATGATTTCTCTTTCCGTAGAGTAGTCGTACTAGAATGTTGGACTTACCATTTAGAAGGTATGACCTTTTAAAGTTTTGGCTGCTGCTTTCTAGATTAGTGGGTAATTATCTAAGCCCAAACTTAAGCCTACTAACCCACTATGGGATTTGTGCCTAGTTGGTACTGATGGGACATATCTAATCACTTTTCCATATCCCAAAACAATTCTAAACCTCTATTAACCTTAATTTCATCTAAAAGCTCATCTTTTTCATATTTATCTTAGCCTAAACCATCTTTAGTAGAGTGATTTACAAAGGATATTTTAGATCTATTATTTGGTTGCTTGAGAATTCAAATTGCTCGACTTCAGATTTGAAGATTAAATTTGTAATTTCGGTATTAGGTGATTGGTTTATATAATCTCTCACTATCATATGCATATTTATATAGTTAAAGATGATGATTTAATATTATACTGATGTCAAATGCTTTCAAAAACTTTAATGTAACCTATATAAGTGCGTATGCGCACACGCACGTTTGTGTGTATGCGTGTGTGTATATATATATATATATATGTGTGTGTGTGTGTGTGTGTGTGTGTGGATGACTTTAAAAAGATAGAAATGGATTTTAAATGGTTTTACACCTCTTTTGAATCATATTGTCATCTTTGTATAAAACTAGATCTGGGCATAATCTTGTATGTTAGTCATGTTTGGATTAATTGTTTTTGTTGAATGTATGCTTAAGGATAATGATTGCTATTTCATGTATTGTTTTGATATGTCCGCTAGTGCTTTTAAACTAGATAGGATGCGGTTGTCGATTTGGGCAAAAGGAGGTCAAACATGCTAAAAATCCTTGGAGGGGTTCTTGAGGACTAGGGAAGACTACACCTTAGGTTATAGATGATTTGGAGGAGAATTAGCTTATCAAATTAGATTGGTGGAGTTTTGTAGTTTAGGTCGGAAGAAGTGGTTATTTTGGGACTTAGGTCGTGAAACTTTAAGAAAGACTTCAAAGAAGGTAAGGAAATGGAAGTGGAAACCTAACCCCAAAATTGAGAAAGATCTACATATCGATACTGAGCTCTTTTTTATTGATACCGACCTCCTTTTGGGCTTATGGGGAGTGTTGAAGACTTGAGGTGGGCGTTGCATTGAGAAAAGGAGCTCAAAGCAAGCCAAAAGGGAAGAGTTCGATGAGTGAAAAACTTAGCTAAATTTTTGGATAAAAAACTCATATTGGTACCAACATGATCATGTCGGTGCCGACATGAATTGAGGTGGCCAAACTTCCAGAAGGTGAAAAATATGTCCTATAGGTCGTGCCGAAGGTGTTTGTTCATTCGCTTGACGTCAAGATTACGATGTAGCAGCTTGATGAAGGATGATAGCTCGG
This sequence comes from Allium cepa, assembly GCA_030765085.1. Classification (NCBI taxonomy): domain Eukaryota; kingdom Viridiplantae; phylum Streptophyta; class Magnoliopsida; order Asparagales; family Amaryllidaceae; genus Allium; species Allium cepa. The sequence goes on from CM060946.1 coordinate 81,912,113, forward strand.
GACTGTGATGATGGAAATTTGATGATGATAGAGTTATCTTCCGATGATGATGGGTCAATGTTGAATGGAGTCGTGAGGATGATTATCCTCAAGGGCATGTTCAAGGAAGAGTGACCCGTTGACATAATTTAAAAGGTTTATATCATGGAAGGAAAGTAATGTGGAATGGTTCCTTAAGGATGAGTGGAAACTAAAAGGAGAAAAAAAGAGCTCGAATATGCGTGCTAAGGAATTATAGATACTCAAAGTGTTTTTTGATGTACTCGTAAGCATGGGTATCGTAAGGATGCTCTTTGATTTTAAAATTTTTTACTTAAACAAGAAATTTGGTTAGAAATAAATAACCAGTAGAGTTTTGAAAGAAACTATAAAATAAATAATCTTTAATTAAATCATAAGTTTAAAAATTAATTAAATTTTAATTCATCTTAATTAAATTAAAAGTCATACTTTAAACGTTAATTAATTAAATTTTTATTTATAATTAAACTTAATAACAGTCATTTAGGAATTAAACCCAATTTAAGTGGATAATTAACCTTTAATTAAATAATAATTAACTAACTAACTAATTCTAATTAAATAATTATTTAAAGTAAATAAACTTGATTTAAAAAAAACTAATTTCCTCTTATCTTAGTTAATCATTATTTAAAACTTCCTTGAATAAAAATAATTACTTGGATAATAATTTCTTAAACTCTAATTACTTAACCTAATTACTTAATCAATTAAATAATAATTACCCTAATTAATAAATTAAATTATTAAATAAATAAAACTTAACCTTTTGACTTAATTAATTTTAAATGAGTTTTCAAAAGCAATCCAAAAGAAAACACTTTAAAACTTGAAACCGTGAAATTTTTCGATCTACATCCATAACGACCATCGTTATGAGCGCAATTTGCTTGAATTGATTTTAGGTGAAAACCTCACTTTAACTCTAGCTACTACATATTCGAAACACAAATATAGTTTTGAAAACCTATACGAAAGGTGAAAGCTTGTAAAACATTTACTAAATTGAAAATGTATAAAACAAGCTTTTGTTTTCAAATTGGAACTCAAGTCCTTTGCGACTTTTCAAGGTGCTAACTTCACAACAATTACATCACATGCACTTGGTTTTGTTTCATAAAGACACTACCATCATATCATAACCAACCATTCCCATATCTACATCCAAACTTATCATTTATCATCCAAATCCTAAATCCAAGTTCAAACCCAAACTTGTAATCATATGTCATCAAAACTACATGATATCTCAATACAACCAGCATTATATTTTCACAACATATAATTCATCAAAATCAAGTTTTTTCTTTTTCAAAAACAAGAGTTTTACTCACCGAAATTTTACTGATTCAAGGAGAAGTCTTGCTAAAACTTGAAAACAACTAAAGATCTTGCAAAATTTGAAAACTTTAGTTGCTCGAACATGGGCTTGTCCTGGGGCTTGTAGGGCTCGACCATGTAGGCTAGTGGGTTTTTGGTGCTTGTATTTTGGAAGAGAGGTGTTGTAGTGCTTGTGGAAGTGTCTTAGCAAGAAGTGGAAGTGATTTAAGTGGAAAGAAGTGATTTTTTCTCAAACTAGAAATTATGAAAAGAGGTCTTGGATATGTTTGCTTAAGCTTTTAGGAAATTTAAAGTAGAGAAGGAGATTGTAAAATGAGAAACATGAGAGTTAAGGGATATATATAGGCTTAGGAAATTCATTTAAAAGTACATAAGCGCTTTTATTAAATATATTCACCTCCATCCCCTCCCCTTCATTTCCGTCCTCATCATGTACTCCATCCCTTCTCAGCTAGGTATTCATGCCATGATCTCATGTACTTTGAGTTGAAAAATATATTTTTTTATATGTTATGTATTTATATTTTTAATAAATAAAATCTTCTTTTGTCTTATATGTTTATATATTTAAGGAGAAAATATGTACATGCATATATACATGTACACACCACATTAAAATAGTTTGTAATGTGTATATATGTGTTTACATAGTTCTATGATATTTTAACTAACTTTTAACCAATGAAAAATCAATATTTCGGAAAATAATTTTTGATCTCGTTTTCAATTTCTCTATGAACTATATATAGTGGTAAACAAGTTTTGAAAATGATTTTATCATCATTAGTTATTATTTAAAATAGTTTTATTTATTAATGTAAATTAATTCACTAATTATTTAAAATATAATTAAATATTCATTTAAATAGCGATTAAATTCTGGGTCATTACACTCTCACTCTTTAAAAGAATTTTGTCCCGAAATTAGCAAACAAGGAGATAATTCAAGCTACGCAAATAGCTATGTATTCATATCATAAAACATATATAAAAACATACACTAAGCATCCACAACAACATGCATAACTATACTTACAATATACAAACAACTAGCTATCCTAACATAAACTTGGGATAGGCTCCTTTCATACAATCCACTGTCTCCCAAGGTAGTGTCTTGGATCCTCATTCCACTGAATCTTAACTAGTCATACCACCTTATTTACCAACCGCTTTTCATCCTGATCCACAACATAAACTGATGTCTAACTACTGTCAAGTTCGGTTCTATCTCCAATTTCTCTTGAACCGATGGCTCCACAATCAAAGATGGATCATGAAAATATTTTCTCAAGACATATGGAACACATTATGAAGCTAGCTTTCCAGCTTTCCAAATCGAACAGCTCCTCTTATCGGTGAAATCTTTATGAACACCAAATCTTCAACCACAAATTCCAAATCTCATCGCCTCTTATCGGCATAACTCTTATGGCGACCTTGGGATTCCTTCATTCTTTTTTTAATCACTGCAACCTTTTCGCTAACTTCTCGGATCATGTCCAACCCAACTACTAGTCTATCTCCCGTCTCAATTCAACATGCTGGTGACTTGCACGGTCTTCCATAGAGGGCTTCATAAGGCACCATACCGATGCTTTCTTAGAAACTATTGTTGTAGGAGAACTCAAATAAATGCAGATGATCCTTCCATGATCCACCAAAATTAAGAATACATGCTCTCAAGAGATCCTCTAGATTTTGATTCACTCGCTCTGTCTGTCCATATATTTGTGGGTGGTAGCTGTGCTTAAGCTCAACTTTGTTCCTAGAGTAATTTGCAATGCTTATAAAAATTGACTAGTAAATATAGGGTCTCGATTACTTACCGTCCTCACAGGAACTCCATGCAACTTGACTATCACCCTCATAAAATTTTTAGCAAAAGAAGTAGCACCTTGTTTGGTTTTGATGGAGCAAAATGTGCGCTCTTCGTTAGCCAATCCACGATAACCCACACTCCTTCATTTCTTTTTATGGTTATGGGTAAACCATTGATAAAATCCATTGATATGATTTCCAATTAGGTATCTCCAAGGGCTTTAATAGTCCGGTTATCTTCTGATGATCGCCTTTGATTTGTTGATAGCACAAACATCTGCTAACATCGACTGAAATGTCTTTCTTCATTCCTGGCCACCAAAATACCATTTTCATGTCCTTGTACATCTTACAAACTCCTGGATGAATATTTAACTTAGACTTGTGGCATTCTGACAAAACTTCTTGCCTTAGCCCATCCACATCTGGAACACACAATCATCCGTTCATCCTTAAAGCACTTTGACTATCCATCTCAAAATCCGAATATCTACCTCTTTTGACTCCTTGAATTAAACCTTCACGTATCTCATCCTTCCTTCCTCTGATTCCCCATAATCCTTTTTTGAAGTGTCAGGGTAACTTCCAAAAGTGTCAAAACAACATTCCTGCTTAAGGCATCGACCACCATATTAGCCTTTCCTAGCGTATTAAGAATATCCAAGTCGTAGAATGCCAGAAACTCTAACCACCATTGTTGCCTCATTTTCAAGTCCTTCTGAGTAAAAATATACTTTAGGGATATATGATCCATGAAGAGCTCAGATTTTTCATATAATTAAAGAAAGAAATTTTCTCCTAGAATCTCCAAGGATTAGAAAGAACCAAAAGGAATAGAAGGATCATTACCTAGAAAGTAGTGCCTCTACATTTTCAATCCAAAGACAGCAGCCAGCAACTTCAGGTCATGCCTAACATAGTTCTTCTGATGAGGTTTCAACTGTCTGCTTGCATATGCAATCACTCTACCATGATGAATCAAAATAGTGCTTATTCCCACTCTACATGCACCTGTGTAAACTGTGAATCCAGTTGTAACAACCCGCATATTTTACGATTGTATATTTAAATATTTTATTTAAATATAACATCATTAGTCGAATTATAGTTCGAAAAGATACTTTTTTACAAACAGTAGAATTAGAACTAGAGACCACTCGCATTGAGTTCAAAATGGCGTTTGCGACCTTTTTGAGTATAAACATAGATATATTTGGAGCGAACTAAAATTTCGACCTTTTCACTTAGGGCTTTGGGTTTGGGTTTCAGCCCATTAACCCCAACATAACACCCTAACTCCACTCCACTCCTCTTTATTCATTCTTCATTTCCTAATACATTCAAGCTTTAGCAAAAATAGGGGAAAAGATTGGAAATGGAAATTCCTAAGCCCTAGTTTCATTTGCAAATCCAAGTTCTAGCTCCAAACTCTAGGAGAAGCTTAGGCAAGCATCCTCTTCATCTTCTCCATCTCATTTCCTCTTCAATTTCAGAAATTTCCTAAACCCTAACTTATGAAATGTTTTTCTTTTGAGCTTAGATTGAAGCTTCTTGGGTTAAAATTGAAGAGCGATTGTTCTTGCCTTGCTCTATAGCTTCTCTCTTGTGATTTTGAGTTTAAATGTGATTTTTTTTAACTCACATCTACGTCTATAACTTTCATCGTTGTTAGGGATGAATTCCTAACATCTATTCATGTTCATTTGCTTTTGATTTGAATTGATTTGGTGAATTTTTCAATTTTGGTGTTTTGAAGTCAAAATCTTTAAAGATCCTATCTTGGATGTTAGAACATGTTATTTGTGGTGTATCGAAGAGCCTATAGTGCTGGGTTGTCGATTGGCATAAATCCCTAACATCCATTGCTCATTCGATCGCATTTCGGTTTGGTTTTGTCATTTTTGGTCTAGGCTATTTTTTTTTGCCTAGAAGAAAATTTCAGACATCTGAAATTAATTTCAGACATCTGAAACCAAATCCAGACGTCTGGTTGAAAAATTCAGACGTCTGGAAAGGGGTTTGGAAAAGGCAGAGACTAAATCCAGACGGCTGAAACAAAATCCAGACGTCTGAAATCAAATTCAGACGTCTGGTTGAAAATTTCAGACGTCTGAAATGGCCCAGGAATTAAAAATAGAAGGTAGAAAACATATATACTTCCAGAACCTAGGGCCAGACGTTTGGAACTATTTAATTTGCCTATTTTGGCTATTTTTGAGTAAATTTCCAAGGTTTATCGATTTTTGTTCATCCGGTTAGTTGTCATCACTTATTATCGTCTTTGATGACTTCTTTCTTTGGATTTTTGGAAACATCCATCTTGATGGATTCGGTATCGATTTCTTCGGATTTGATTCACGTCTTTGTATGTGAATTTTGGTGATTGATTTTTCCACAATCATTTTTGTGATTTGTCACTTCAAAAATATAAAGGTTTCAATACGAGTAGTAAATATCAAACTCTTCTACAAAGATGATTTCAAACTCTATTTTTAATAAAAATCTCATTTATAAAACCGTTTTCCAATCTATTATTATATACAAACCTTTACCTAATTCGTATGAGAAATCTAATTAAATGGCTTAGTAAAACAAGTGCTATGAAACGCTTGCGTTCACTTCGTCGGTTAATTCTTGGACTTGTTCGATTGAATCTTTTGTGACAATTTTTGAGTGGAGATCTACAATTTGTTCGTAAATATTTAAGTTAAGCTAGCAGTTATGGGACATGAAGCTAAACTCATTTATTTACAAGCTTAGTGTAATTTACACTTATCGATCAATGATGATCATTTTGTGATTTAGACTAGCATTGTGCGATGTCTCTTTGTCTGCAAGGGAGACTAAATCCCGTTTTTGTGGAGCCTTGGCTCGGTGGGGTAATGACCCATGGTTTTCGGACCGTTTTTTTGGAGCTCCGGCTCATAGGTCTTCAGGCCGTTTTGTGGAGCTTCGGCTCAAAATTAATGGTTAGCAACCATGGAATAGCTTTCCGTTTTGTGATACACGTGTTAAAGTGAGTTTTCATGCTCCCGTTCTTATGATAGGCCTCTTTCCCCTTTTTGTGATTTCTGGATTTCTATTGTTGATTTCTAGACTTTGTGTTTCACCAATTTTTCATGATTTTTATTGATAAGCTTTATCAATTTTTGTGCATTGGTGAATTTGTGTTTCACTAACTTTTCCGATTGGCATTGATATGATCGTCAATATTTGTGGTTTGGTGATAAAGAATATGACATCCTTTTTAGGGCTTTGAGATTTCCCCTGATAATGTATGATTTTTGTTACTAGTTAATGTATACTTTTTACAGTATGACATTTTTGTTATCATACGTTTTAATCGCATCTATTATCCTATCTCATTTTATCTGATATTTATAGCTAGACTGATCCGTTTATTATTTTCTTCTTAAATAATACTCGGGTCAGACTGAGATTTTACAGGTGCTTCTACTTGACTCCTTATCGGACCATCATCTGACTTTTGGCTAACTACTTAGACTAGTAGTTCTTTTTCGTATACATTTGAGATTTAGACTCCTTGATGTATACATATTTTTGTCTAGCACTTGTATCTATTCTTTTGTGATATTGTGGATCTTGTTAGACCACTACTCTGATATACACTTTTATGTGTAATATTCATATCTATTTCCGCCTTTGGGATATGAACTTCTGTGACTGATTTGTGTTATGATATTTCTATATTTGTTTCCGAAGATTACATATAGCCATTGTGTAGCAGCTTTGAGTTTGTGTCGGTATGTCAGATTTCCTCTTGAGATGAAAAGTTATATTTTTATCTAGCATATCGGTACTCGCACAAAGCAATTATACAGATGGTCGCTCCTCAACAGCCTTATTCTCCATGATAGTTGACGGCATTACCCCATAGTGTCCTTGGCTAGCGTGAGTATAGAGGTGGGGCATCACAGCTTTGTATTAGAGCCAGTCTTTGGAACAATGTAGAATAATTTAACATGGATCATCGTCCTAAGTCCATCTTAGGAGTCGTGCCTTAGGATTTAATTCGAGTCTTAGTACCGTTTTATCCTATTCTCTTTTATGGTGCCTTGTTTTATCAATCATGATTGTTTGATATTCATTCCAAGAATAACCTTTTTCCTCTTCTTTCTTTCTTTCTCAAAGAAGAAGAAATGGTTAGTTCTGGCAGTCCTAGCGCTGGTCAATCCAGTAGTCCTTCTCTGGATGGCGTATTCATGTCTTCCCAACAACTTTTGGATCTTGTAAAGAATCAAAGGTTTATCTGTGCTTTGAGTAAGAACCCCAAATTGGTTTTACCTCTGAAACTTGAAGTTCCTTTCTATCAGTTGGTGGATATCACTCTTCGACATGAAGAGGCTGATAAAGGAATTGATGGTGATATTGGGATTTTCAAGAAGAGGCATATTAAGTTCATAAGCCCTAATCCCAATAAGAAAGTGAAGCAAACTACTTTGGTAGCAAAGACTCCAATTCCTAATTGTGAAGAATGCTACAATTGTGGCTCTGTGGACCACTATGCAAGGGAGTGTCCGGAGCCACTCTTTTGTCATTATTGCAAAAATTCAGCTCATCATATTTCTGCCTGTCCCATACTTCAAAGCAAGAAGAAAGGGGAACAAGAAACATGGTAGAAAAGACTCCTACCTCTAGTCGTAAACAATGCTATAATTATGGTTCCATGGACCATTATGTAATTAAGTGCCCGAAACCCCTTTATTACCGTTATTGTAAAGGCTCGGATCATTACTTATCTGCATGTCCCAAACTTCAAAGTAGGAGAGAGGGAAAGCTAAAAGCTCCTAGTGACACTTTTCTTGGTCAAGGTATTTCTCATTCAATCCTTGATTTCATTTGTTTTGTGATGATTATTTTCGAGTTCTTGTTGATATGGGTTCATCTCATTGTTTTATATCAAAAGAACTTGTTGATTCCTTTTCTTTAAAAACAATTTGGGCTTTGTTATCCCGCTTTTTGGCAAAGCCGTGATACCAAAAGAATGATCAAAAAACAAAAGACAGTTCGTCTCAGAGATTGGTTATACTTCACTTTGCTATGGATATCGATGAATTTTGTCCGAGTCCGGAACGAGCCAAAATTGATAGGACATGACAAGAAAGGTCGAAGGAGTCGTCATTTCAAATTTCAGGTCAATCCGAGTCCGTACGCTCAAGATATGATGGATTCAATTTGAGAGAAGTAGTCATTGTCTGGTTCGAAACCATCACTTTCGAACCCATCCAAAACCCCTACCAGAAACCATCCAGTTTGAACCATCCACTGTCTTTGCATCGAACCCATCTAGTTCGAACCCATCTGGTTCGAAACCATCCCAAAGCCTTCCTTCGTACCCGCCGGTCCTTCGAATCCATGACGTCACCCAGCTTCGCATCCATCCAACTAAAGCCCCTTCGTATCCTTGCTTCGAATCCATGCAAGCCCTTACTTCGAATCCATCCTCACCGGTACGACCGAGTCCATAGAAAACCCTCTAGCTTTGATTCCATGTCACTTCGAACCGACCCTGTTCGAATCGATCGATTTCGAACCCATAGGGACTCCCTGATTCGAATCGGTCGCGTTCGAAGCCAGGGATACTCCTTTGTTCGAATCCACCGAGTCAGCTGGTTTGAATGACGTGTCATTCCATCAATACGAAGTCGCCATAGTTCATGGAGTCGAAGCGGTCCATTCGGAGATAAACTAGGATCGATTCGAGAGATACGCGCCACGTCACTGCAGACCCACGTGCACTCATGGATTCGAACTCAAGGGTTCGAAACTATCGGTTCGAACCACACAGCCAACCGAGAAACCTCATTTCGAACCGATCATATCTCCTAAACCTCTGATCCAAATGCAACCAAATTTTCATAGTAGCTTCCATACAAGATAACGATTGTTCCTGCCAAGTTTCAGCTCGATTGGACCATTTCTTGATGGGTTCGAAATGACTTCGAATCGATGTCAGATCGAGACGAAACTTGGTGGGGTCGGTCGCGTGGGCCCACTCACGTGCCAGAAGAGGTCTCCCGAAGTTTCAGCAAGATCTGGGCCTCCAACGCCTATAAATAGCACCTTGAAGCCTTCAGAAAGGGGGATCTTCCGAGAACTTCTGCCATTGAACACCAAGACTCTGTCGGATTCAAATCTACTCATCAGAATCACTGTTGTATTCAGATTTCAAAGCTATTATCAACTGTAATCCATTATAATCGATTTAATCAAGCAAAGCAATAAAGAGAAAACCTTCAAAGTGGACGTAGGCGCGAACGCCGAACCACTATAAATCCTGTGTTTGTGATTGTTGTTTGTGAATTACTGTGATTTGTTACTTAGAGCTGAATTCTCTATTGATTGTTGCTGAGTTCTGTGTTGATTATTATCAAGTTGAATACGTAAACGGGTGCTTTCGTGATATTGGGTGTTTGTGACCAATTTTGGCGCAAACATTTTGGTGCTTTCACTGAGAAGGCGAACTCAGGAGTTCTACCAATTGATAGCAAATTCAAAGAGAGTTTGAAAGTTCAAATTTGAGAAATTATGATGAGACAGTCAAGCCGAAGGCCAAGGCCAGAGAGAAGTGAACAACAAGGAAGTCAGGAAGCTTCCTTAGGAGCGAATCAACCATCGATCTACATCACTAGGGACGAGATGGAGACGATGATGAAGAAGCAAGAGGAGTTGATCCAGAGTTTATTTCAACAGATAGGACAGCTTGGAGCACAGAATAGAGAAGCCAATGGATTCCAGAACGGAGCAGGACAATCCGGCATAGCACCCGAGCTAGGGGGCACGCATATGGAAAATGTTGACCCAATCTTGGAAAGAGAGAGAGAAGGATCTGCGCAACCTAGGAGTAGTAGAGGAGTGAACGCTCAGTCAAGGGGGCAGATTCCAGAGTTCCCTCACGAACTCGGGGGGCAGGATGAAAGTAACGAACGAAGGTTACATCTTGGAGACACCGACAAGTTGGCAGAGATGGTTAGGCGAGCAATGAGAGGCGGTTTGGTGAACAAAGACCTAGAGGATGTTAATAGGAGTCCTTTCACTCCGGCAATCAGACGAGCCAGAAACCCACCGGATTTCAAATTACCATCGTTGGATATGTATGACGGGAGAACGGACCCCACGGTCCATCTGAAAAAATATATGAGGCATATGGAAGTGCTGGGGGCATCAGAGGAGGTCATGGCCCGGTGCTTTCCACTGTATTTGGCGGATATTGCGGCATTATGGTTCAAGCAATTAGATAGTGGATCCATTGGAACATGGAATGATTTAACTGAGAGATTTATGAGGCAATTCAGGGTTCACATTACAAGACCCAAGAATGTGATGACGTTAGCAACTTTAAAACAGAAGGCTGGAGAAACATTGAGAAGTTTCCTGACACGGTTCAATGCGGCGGCAGCTTCGGTGGATAGACCGGATCCATCCATGGTTATGATGGCGGCTGTGTCCGGAATAGCAGACGGAACGGAGTTCAAAAATTCATTAACTAAGGATCCACCCGTAGATCTGGGAGAATTCTATCATGAGGCGGAAAAGTTTTTACGATTAGAGGATGCGAATGCAGAAAGAGAAGAAGGAGATGGGATAGAAGTTTATGCACTCAAAGACGAAAAGCCCCCTAGAAGGGACTCGGACAAGGATAAAGGTAAAAGAAGGATTGAGAATAACGGAGACAGATCAAAGCGGCAAAGGAGGGAGCCGCGATTCACCACCTACACTGAGCTGAATGAGAGCCTAGAGCGAATTTATCAGGATACCAAAGAACAGATTCCGTATCGTAGACGAATGCGAAGGGATCCAACCTCTGACGAAAGGAAATCAGATAAGTTCTGTGTATTCCATGAATTAAATGGTCATAACACTAACGATTGTAGGCACCTGAAGGACGAGGTGGAAGGGCATATCAGGAACGGTATGCTCCTTCAATATGTAAGGAGGCGAGCTCCTGTGGCGGAACCAGAACGGCCACCATCCACATCAGCTAGAGGCAACCCTGAATCAAGGCACCGTTTGGTTATCAATTGAGTGAAATAACGATGAACAAGTTGTAAGCTTCCACTAACACAGTTAAATCATTTACACATGTGCGAGATCGCGAACGATCTCCAGGCATGCTCTGAGTGATCATTAACCGTTTCGTAGTGGGAACTTACACTTTGACATCCATGCTTTGCTTTCGTTTCATTTTGATTTGAACATTTAAACTTTACTTGTTTGGACATTTCTGTTTTAAAAACTCATCCGTGTAATAGATATTTGATTTTGATAACTCTAGAATGGCTAAGCTACTTACGCATGTATGTGGTCGCGAACGATCCTTAGGCATGCTCTGAGATGGCGATGAACCGCCCTGACAAATGATCCAGGAACTCACCCGAACGTGACCCTGGCATCGATAATACCAAGCCCTCCCGGGCACACAATTCGCCTCGAACGGCACCCGACCTCGAACGGTCACAGTTCGCCTCGAACGGCACTCGACTTCGAACAGTCACAACTCACCTCACCTCAAATGGCTCGATCGCGAACGGTCGTTACTTGAGGTCCAACACCCGACCGCGAACGGTTACAAATTCGCCTCGAACGGCACACGATCGCGAACGATCACTTTCTGCCTTGAATGGCACCGACCGCGAACGGTCATGGTTCACTAATTATAAAATCCGACCTCGAACGGTCACCATTCGCCTTGAACGGCACTTGGTCGCGAACGATCATCATTTGCCACGAACAGCAGTCGACCGCGAACGGTCCCATCTCATCATTTGCCGCGAACGGCATCGACCGCGAACGGTCCTATTCCATCCTATGCCACGAACGGCACGGACCGCGAACGGTCCCGATTCACCTCAAACAGCATACGATCCCGAACGATCGACGCATGGATTTATACGCTCGACCGCGCACGGTCGCACTTCACCTTGAATGACTCGATCACGAACGATCGTCATTTGAAGTTGAGCGCTTGACCACGAACGGCCGTGCTTCATCCCAAATAGCTCGATCCCGAACGATCGTCACTTGAGGCCATATAAAACTGTCAAATTCTTTACAAGTCGATGATACGATAAGAACATCCAACTCAAAGCATTACAAAACACACCTTCCTACCGCAAGGCATGTTTTGGGGGGCAAGATGTTATCCCGCTTTTTGGCAAAGCCGTGATACCAAAAGATTGATCAAAAAACAAAAGACAGTTCGTCTCAGAGATTGGTTATACTTCACTTTGCTATGGATATCGATGAATTTTTTCCGAGTCTGGAACGGGCCAAAATTGTTAGGACATGACAAGAAAGGTCGAAGGAGTCGTCATTTCAAATTTCAGGTCAATCCGAGTCCGTACGCTCAAGATATGATGGATTCAATTTGAGAGAAGTAGTCATTGTCTGGTTCGAAACCATCACTTTCGAACCCATCCAAAACCCCTACCTCGAAACCATCCAGTTCGAACCCATCCACAGTCTTTGCGTCGAACCCATCTAGTTCGAACCCATCTGGTTCGAAACCATCCCAAAGCCTTCCTTCGTACCCGCCGGTCCTTCGAATCCATGACGTCACCCAGCTTCGCATCCATCCAACTAAAGCCCCTTCGTATCCTTGCTTCGAATCCATGCAAGCCCTTACTTCGAATCCATCCTCACCGGTATGTCCGAGTCCATAGAAAACCCTCTAGCTTTGAGTCCATGTCACTTCGAACCGACCCTGTTCGAATCGATCGATTTCGAACCCATAGGGACTCCCTGATTCGAATCGGTCGCGTTCGAAGCCAGGGATACTCCTTTGTTCGAATCCACCGAGTCAGCTGGTTTGAATGACGTGTCATTCCATCGATACGAAGTCGCCATAGTTCACGGAGTCGAAGCGGTCCATTCGGAGATAAACTAGGATCGATTCGAGAGATACGCGCCACGTCACTGCAGACCCACGTGCACTCATTGATTCGAACTCAAGGGTTCGAAACTATCGGTTCGAACCACACAGCCAACCGAGAAACCTCATTTCGAACTGATCATATCTCCTAAACCTCTGATCCAAATGCAACCAAATTTTCACAGTAGCTTCCATACAAGATAAAGATTGTTCCTGCCAAGTTTCAGCTCGATTGGACCATTTCTTGATGGGTTCAAAATGACCTCGAATCGATGTCAGATCGAGACGAAACTTGGTGGGGTCGGTCGCATGGGCCCACTCACGTGCCAGAAGAGGTCTCCCGAAGTTTCAGCAAGATCTGGGCCTCCAATGCCTATAAATAGCACCTTGAAGCCTTCAGAAAGGGGGATCTTCCGAGAACTTCTGCTATTGAACACCAAGACTCTGCTGGATTCAAATCTACTCATTAGAATCACTGTTGTATTCAGATTTCAAAGCTATTATCAACTGTAATCCGTTGTAATCGATTTAATCAAGCAAAGCAATAAAGAGAAAACCTTCAAAGTGGACGTAGGCGCGAACGCCGAACCACTATAAATCCTGTGTTTGTGATTGTTGTTTGTGAATTACCGTGATTTGTTACTTAGAGCTGAATTCTCTAATGATTGTTGCTGAGTTCTGTGTTGATTATTATCAAGTTGAATACGTAAACGGGTGCTTTCGTGATATTGGGTGTTTGTGACCAATTTTGGCGCAAACAGGCTTGATGACTTCTTTGATAATTGCGAATCTAGTTGGTGGATCCGCAACACTCAATTTGCTTTTTTATTGATGACAAAATTATCTTATATGATTTTTCTTTCCTAGCCGATTTGCATGTTATGCATTACTTAGGCTTCGGAATTGATTTGCGTGATAGGATTGGCTTAATCATTATGAAGCCCATATCCTATTTTCCATAGTGGACTATTCATCCTCGACATTCTAAATATGTTAAGCAGATTTCTATTTTTCCTTTGTGATTTCGATTCCAATTTGGTGGCATCATTTTATTCTTTGAGCCCACATGTTGGGTAAAGTGTTATTTCTCTCATTTGGGTAGTTGTGAATTTTCTGGTATTTTTTGAGCTTGCCTTAGGGTTATCACCTAAGCAATCTTTTGAGTGGTGTTAAGGTCTTTTCATCTCGACCTTGCCATCGATTTTCATTTTCTACGAGTTGCGGAAGTTAACGTTCCACTTACCGCATTTCGCATTTCGCATTTCGCACTCGTTATGATTCTTATGAATGATACGTGATGTCATTCGAGTTGTCCAGCTTATTTCATCCATCTTATTGATCGAGTATTTGACGAATATTCCGATGAGACCATTCTTGTGTTTATTTATTTTGGATGAAAACAACAACTTAAAATTTTGCAAATCTTTTTCATAATATTTATTTATAAGTACAATTGGATTTTTGTTCTTAAAAGGAGCAAAGAATATTCGTAAAGTGTTTTTTAGAGATATTTTTATCATATAGAAGATGATTTTGTGTTGCTTTGCCCAATGAGTGCTTTAAGAATTCTGATCGATGCGCCTTATCAACGTTATCGATAAAAATCTCCTAAACGCTTTGATGAGACAATCAGACACAGTAAATTGACTTGGAATAAGTAATTTTTTTGAAAGATGATTACATAAAGTTAATTGTTATTTTTAAAGTTTTAGCTTTTCGGGAAAGAGAATCAATTAAAAGAACTCTTTCATTTTGATACATCTATCCTTGTGATTTCTGAAGGGAATCAAGACTTTTCTATTAGTACCGATACCAGTCGTATTGGTTTGGGTGCCGTTCTCTTGAAAAAGAGAACGTGCTATCATTTGTGCTTCTAAACAGTTAAAGCCTATCCAGACTAGGTATGCCACTCATGATATAGTGCTCGCGGCCGTTGTTTTCGCTTTTAGAATTTGGCATCATTATATTTTGGGAGAGAAATTCGTTCTCCATACCGATCATAAATCTTTGAAATATTTATTTTCTCAAAAGGAACTTCATTTGTGTCAACAACATTGGCTCGAGTTCCTTGCATCTTATGGTCTTGAAATTCTTTATACTCTTGGAAAAGGGAAATCGTGTTGCCAATGCACTTAGTCGTGAGCAACAGGTGGTTGTTTCTTTGATGATGTCTGAATGGAATGATCTTTTTACCAAGTTCGTCGGACGTTTCGATGTACCTCGCTTTATTGAGCTTCATCTCATTTCTTTTATGTACTAGCATCTGATGTTCTTTTATGGTGTTTGGTTCATCAGATGTACCATTATTGTACTACATCGATGTCCCGACTCTTCGGTTCATTTGATGTACCGTTTGTACTGCGTCAATGTTCCGAATTATTTGAACTTCGGTTCATTTGACGTACCATTTGTACTACGTCAATGTTCCGAATTATTTGAACTACGGTTCATTTGACGTACCGTTTGTACTGTGCCAATGTTCGGAATTATTTGACCTACCGTTTGTACTACGTCGGCGTTCCGAATTATTTGAGCTTTGGTTCATCTGGCGCACCGTTATTGTACTACGTCGTTGTTTCAAATTATTCGAGTTTCTAGTTTCTAGTTTCTTGGGCATACCGTTATTGTACTACGTCGTTGCACCGGCTCAATGTTCTGCTATTAATGACGTTTTCCACGTCCCTCAACAACGGAAATGCCTTAGGTATTCCGATTTTACTCTTGAGCCCGGTGTTATTGAGGAAATTGAAGTTTCACCAAATTTAACTTATGAGTAACATTCTATTCGCATCATTGCCTCGGAGGTTGATCACCTTCGAAATAAAGATGTTCCTCTTGTGAAAGTTCAATTGTTCTCGAATCCTAAGGATTGCTCTTGGGAATCCGAAGAATTCATCGAGCGAACACGTTCGGGCTTATTTTTTAGTGCTCTTTTTGGTGAACTGCTTATTTCAAATTTCTTTTGTGTTGACATGCTCTTATGGTTGTTACTTTTTATTTTCTTCTTAAATATTGCGATGACGCAATTTCTTTAAGGAGGGGAGTCTGTAACAACCCGCATATTTTACGATTGTATATTTAAATATTTTATTTAAATATAGCACCGTTAGTCGGATTATAGTCCGAAAAGCTACTTTTTGCAAACAGTCGAATTAGAACTCGAGACCACTCCTATTGAGTTCAAAATGGCGTTTGCGACCTTTTTAAGTATAAACATCGATATATTTGGAGCTAGCTAAAATTTTGACCTTCTCACTTAGGGCTTTGGGTTTGGGTTTCAGCCCGTTAACCCCAACATAACACCCTAACTCCATTCCACTCCTCTTTATTCATTCTTTATTTCCTAATACATTCAAGCTTTAGAAAAAATGGGGGAAAAGATTGAAAATGGGAATTCCTAAGCCCTAGTTTCATTTGCAAATCCAAGTTCTAGCTCCAAACTCTAGGAGAAGCTAAGGCAAGCATCCTCTTCATCTTCTCCATCTCATTTTCTCTTTAATTTCAGAAATTTCCTAAGCCCTAACTTAGGAAATGTTTTTCTTTTGAGCTTAGATTGAAGCTTCTTGGGTTAAAATTGAAGAGTGATTGTTCTTGCCTTGCTCTATAGCTTCTCTCTTGTGATTTTGGGTTTAAAGGTGAGTTTTTTTAACTCACATCTACATCTATAACTTTCATCATTGTTAGGTGTGAATTCCTAACATCTATTCATGTTCATTTGCTTTTGATTTGAATTGATTTGGTGAAATTTTCAATTTTGGTGTTTTGAAGTCAAAATCTTTAAAGATCCTAACTTGGATGTTTGAACATGTTATTTGTGGTGTATTGAAGAGCCTATAGTGCTGGGTTGTCTATTGGCATAAATCTCTAGCATCCATCACTCGTTCGATCGCATTTCGGTTTGGATCTGTCATTTTTTGTCTAGGCTGTTTTTTTGCCTAGCAGAAAATTTTAGACGTCTGAAACCAAATCCAGACATCTGGTTGAAAAATCCATACGTCTGGAAAGGGGTCTGTAAAAGGCAGAGACTAAATCCAGACGTCTGAAACAAAATCCAGACGTCTGAAATCAAATTCAGACATCTGGTTGAAAATTTCAAACGTCTAAAATGGCCCAGGAATTAAAAATAGGAGGGAGAAAAACACATATACTTCCAGAACCTAAGGCCAGACGTCTGGGAACACCTACTAGATGTCTGGAACTGTTTAATTTGCCTATTTTGGCTAATTTTGAGTAAATTTCCCAGGTTTATCGATTTTTGTTGATCCAGTTAGTTGTTATCACTTATTATCGTCTTTGATGACTTCTTTCTTTGGATTTTTGGAAACATCCATTTTGATGGATTCGGTATCGATTTATTCGGATTTCATTCACGTCTTCGTATATGAATTTTGGTGATTGATTGTTCCACAATCATTTTTGTGATTTGTCACTTTAAAAATATAAAGGTTTCAATACGAGTAGTAAATATCAAAATCTTTTACAAAGATGATTTCAAACTCTATTTTTAATACAAAGCTCATTTATAAAACCGTTTTCTAATCTATAAGTATATACAAACCTTTACCTCATTCGTATGAGAAATCTAATTAAACAGCTTAGTAAAACAAGTGGTATAAAACGCTTGCGTTTACTTCATCGTTTAATTCTTGGACTTGTTCGATTGAATCTCTTGTGACAATTTTTGAGTGAAGATCTACAATTTGTTCGTAAATATTTAAGTCAAGTTAGTGGTTATGGGACATGAAGCTAAACTCATTTATTTACTAGCTTAGTGTAATCTACACTTATCGATCAATGATGATCATTTTGTGATTTAGACTAGCATTGTGCGATGTCTCTTTCTCTGCGAGGGAGTCTAAACCCCGTTTTTGTGGGGCCTCGGCTTGGTGGGGGTAGCGATCCATGGTTTTCGGACCATTTTTGTGGAGCTATGGCTCATAGGTCTTTGGGCCGTTTGGTGGAGCTTCGGCTCAAAATTAATTGTTAGCAACCATGGAATAGCTTTCCGTTTTGTGATACACGTGTTGGTGAGTTTTCATGCTCCCGTTCTTGTGATAGGCCTCTTTCCCCTTTTGTGATTTTTGGATTTCTATTGATGATTTCTAGACTTTGTGTTTCACTAATTTTTCGTGATTTGTATTGATAAGCTTTATCAATTTTTGTGCATTGGTGAATTTGTGTTTCACTAACTTTTCCAATTGGCATTGATATGATTGTCAATATTTGTGGTTTGGTGAATATAATAAAGAACATGATATCCTTTTTAGTGCTTTGAGATTTCCTGTGATATTGTATGATTTTTGTTACTACTTAATGTATACTTTTTACAGTATGACATTTTTGTTATCATACGTTTTAATCGCATCTATTATCCTATCTCATTTTGTCTGATATTTATAGCTAGACTGATCTGTTTATTATTTTCTTCTTAAATAATACTCGGGTCAGACTGAGATTTTACAGGTGCTTCTACTTGACGCCTTATCGGACCATCATCTGACGTTTGGCTAACTACATAGACTAGTAGTTATTTGTCGTATACATTTGAGATTTAGACTCCATGATGTATAAATATTTTTGTCTAGCACTTGTATCTATTCTTTTGTGATATTGTGGATCTTGTTAGACCATTACTCTAATATACACTTTTATGTGTAATATTCATATCTGTTTCCGCCTTTGAGATATGAACTTCTGTTACTGATTTGTGTTATGATATTTCTACATTTGTTTTCAAAGATTACATATAGCCACTGTGTAGCAGCTTTGAGTTTGTGTCGGTATGTCGGATTTCCTCTTGAGATGAAAAGTTATATTTTTATCTAGCATATCGGTACTCGCATAAAGCAATTATACAGATAGTCACCCCTCAACAGCCTTATTCTCCGTGCTAGTTGATGGCATTACCCCGTAGTGTCCTTGGCTAGCATGGGTATAGAGGTGGGGCATCACACTAGTATATCCATCTGGAACAGCCAAAACAGGTGCACTAGTCAATCTCTTCTTCAATCCCAGATATGCTTCTTCACACTTTGGAGTCCATACAAACTTCTCCCTCTTCTAAGTTAGCTTAGTCAAATGGGAAGAAATCTTAGAATAATCTTGAATAAACCTCCTATAATATCTAGCCAAACCTAAGAAACTACAAACCACTGTAGGAGCCATGGTTGCTTCCACTCCTGAAGAGCTTCCACCTTCGTTGGATCCACCGAAATACCTTTTCCTGTCATAATGTATCCTAAGAATCTTACCTTCGATTTTCAAAAATGGCACTTAGAAAATTTCACCATCAGGACATGTCTTCTTAATGTTTCCAACACCACTTTAAATGATGTTTACGCTCCTTCTCATATTTTGAGCAGATAAGGATGTCATCGATGAAAACTAATACAAACTTGTACAGAACATCTCGGAAAACACGGTTCATGAGATCTACGAAGTATGCAGGCGCATTGGTCTAGGTTAGCCCAAAAAGCATAACCAGCAGCTCAAAGAAATAGTTCGGGCAACACAGTTAAGGATATATTATCTTCAACAACCCTCAATTTATGAAATCGAATAACTAGATCCATCAAAGAAAATACCTTAGCTCCATGAAGTTGGTAAAAAGATCATCGATGCGGGGTAAGGGATACTTATTTTGAATGGACAGCTTATTCCACTCCGTATAATCCATGCACAATCTTAAATATTCATCAGACTTAGCCGCAAAAACCACAGCCTAACTCGAATGACTGGTTCTAATAAATTCTCTTCTTAACAGGACATTGGTTTCCCTTGTTAATTCATCCCACTCTTTCTTAGCCATTATTGGCTTAGGTTGAACCATAGGTCATGCACCAGGGACTAAATCAATGCGGAACTCCATCTCTCGGTTTGGAGTAAGCTATTGACTTCTTCAAAAACATCAGGAAAAACATTAACATATTCTATGTAACTTAACTCATCCTGGATGATTCCAGGGTATACAGGAAACTACACATATTAATACTAGGATTGTGATAACCCAGATTTTTGGACATCTGATAATTGGACAATTTACTGATTTTTACCACTAAAATACTTATTTTATTTAGTTGAACAAACAAAATTCTGATAAGAAAATATCTGGATGCATATAAGTGGATTTGAAACTATAATAAATGTTGAATTAAATATCTGGAAATGATGAATCTTATAGTAAATTAATAAATAGATAAATAGATATGTGCAAACTTTATAATGTTGAAAATTTTAAGTGTGTTCATATACAAGTATATAAGTGTGTGTGTGTATATATATGTTTTGTGAATAGAAAGCATTTATTTATTATTCAATGTACTAAATTTTCAAAGAATATTTAAAGTTAAAATTCTACATTTTCAAAACATTAAAAATAAATATTTAGTAGCTCAAAAGTATGATAGCTTAAAATAAGATTTAACATAGGTTTAATACACTTATTTTTATACTTGAAATTAATGAAATTTGTGTATATATAAAAAAAGGTTTAAAACATAATACATATATAAAAACATAAACATATATTAACAAAAACATAAGTAATTAATAAAATAAAGGGGTTTAACATTTGTAGCTTGAGTGCCATGCATAATTACAAGTGGAAAATGGTATCCTTTTAAATTGAAATACAAATTGTTTTGCGATAAGGCATCATACAGTAAAACTCGTTTTCTTTCTAAAAAAAACCAAAACTAAAATCAAATTAGCAACAACTTCAAATTCTACTTCTTCTAGCTTTCAACCTGGGCAACACAAGGAAGGATTTCGATTCAACATACATCAAACAAAGATGCAAGCTTCAGTTTCAAATCAAAGTTCCAAATCGTAAGAGAAAGCCTGTTCTCTGTTCTAAAGTTAACAGTGAGAAAACTTTAAACTGTTAAGTTAAATTCATCATTATTTCCTGATGAACGTGATAAATATTGGTAGTAATATGATGTGTATGGATGTATAGATATATTTTGCTTGGAAATATAGTTGAATCACTGAGAAATCCTCTGCATGCCTGTGTATATGTATATACCCCTGTTCTTAGTTTACAGACCCTAAACTCAATCAAAAGTCAATTCCTCTTCATATGAATCAATGTAGATTAGGATGTTTATAGAAATTATGTTTGAATTAACTAAACCTTATTTTTAAAAATAACTAAAAGTGAAATTAGTTAGTGTTTCACTGGGAAATTTGGAAATTACAGTAAAAATGTATTATATCAAGAAAACCAACCATTTTAATTTCAAGTTTCAACTTCGAAATCTGATTTATTATTAAGAGTTATGATTTTTGAGATAAATATCATGATTTTTAATGTGATGGTTGTTGAGATCTGGCGATTTGAACGGGAAACATGTTTTGGATGATTTCTGGTGATCGAAGGAAGGTCGTGAGTAGTGGTCGAGGCGAGAGGTAGCTCGTGAATCAGAGAGCATAGGAAAATTGGTCGGCGATTTTTAGGTCACCGTGGTGGTAGGGCAGTGGTGAACTAAGGATTATGGCTTGTTTTGGTCGATGGTAAATTCAAGGCTAGTTCGCCGTCGAGGGTGCACCAGAAGGGATCTGAGGTGGGGAAAAAGGTTGCCGAGGGACTGGCGCAGCTTTAAGTGCGAGCACGTGGTTTCAATTAATCTAACACGATGGCACGAGGAGGATGACGTCGATTTGTTTGGGATCAAAGAGATGTCGACTTGCACGATTTTGATTTCCGGCGATGTTGTGGGTTCTGGGTAGTCGATTGGGTAGAGATGTCCGACGATGAGTTGTTGGAGGTAGCGACGTTGGTAGGAGGGAAGTCGATCGCCTGAGCACGTACATAAGTGTCTGTATATCTAAGATTGATGTTGTAGGCTTCGAGTTCGGGAGAAGAAGTTGACCCGGGTTCATGCTCAAAAGTTGAGGGGAGGTCTCGAGTGTTGGATTGGGTAGTTTTATTCTTGGCTCGGGTTTCTCTGTTATTTAACCTGGTTTTAAACTTAAAAAGAAAAAGAAAATGTAAAACAAGTTTCAAGCCAGGTATTGACAAGTTTTAACCTAGTTTCTAGTAATAATTTGTAAGGTTTAAAAACATAAGCAATTTAATTAACAAGTTTTAAGGGCATAAGTTAGTTAACCAGTTTCAAAAAAAAAAAATTAAATAAGTTTTCAAAGAAAGTGTTTATCAAGTTTTTCAAAACAAGTTTTATATATAAATTACAAAGTCAAAGGTTTTGAAATTGAACTTGTTTTGATTTGAATAATTTTATATTAGGCTATCTCTAAGTGTTACAAATGTAATTAATTAAGGATAATTAATTAAAGTGATTAATTAAGGATAGTTAATTTAAGTGATTAATTAAGGATAATTACTTAAGGTAATTAATTATAGGATCATTAATTAATGTAAGTAATTAAAGGTTAATTATTTAATGTGAATGATTATATGATTAAGAATTAATTTCAATAATTAATTAAAGGGTTAATTAATGATGATTAAGCAGGATTTAAAGATAATTAATTTATTTTGTGATAATTAAATTAATTAGAAATGGACTAATTAATCTTGCTTATGAATGATAAATCAGAATTGAATATCTTGGTTTGTTTGATATCTCTGTTATGTAATTTGTGATGTGCTGTGATAAGAAATGGCTGGCTTGATCTGTTAATAAATGTGAATCATTTATCTGTGATAGATTTCTGTGTGTGTATGTTATTAAAACAACTTGGTTTAAAGATGATATTGGATTCGAAGAGACCGGAGTTGGATATCAGCAATATCCGAAACCACTTCAATTAGTAATCTACTAAAATTCTTTATAGATTGAGTTTAGAACCAAACATGCTGGAATTGGAATAAATTAAGTAACCTGGTCTTTTAATTGAGTAACAATTCTTAGATATTGATTTGTAATAAGTAATTGACTATAACAAGTTAAGAACCCGTAGAAAGATACGAGTTACCTTGATATTTAATTAGTTTTACAACTCAGTATTTCAAATTATATGGGTTTACTCAAGCTGGTTTCCAGTCTGACCCGGTGTTACTTTATCGTAATGCTCGAATCAGACCGAGTATTGCAGATTTTCAAGCTAGGACGTTCTGGTGCTCAGGTGGCGAGCTGGATGGCAGGAACGTATGGAGTACATTCCACTGTGTATTGAAGTTATTACTTGTATTCTGGGGCAAGTTGTTACAACTGTCCAGTTTTGACGAACTCTGATGTATTGTATGTAAATTGACAGATACAGATTTTCTTTGTATAAATGCTATTATTTGATATTATATTTTGATACGTTGCGAATGTGAGATTCTGTGTTTTGTTTTCTACTTCTTCTTCTACCTCTTTTCTTCTTTACTTGAACAGTCTGGAATTTTCGACGTCCGATTGCTCAGCATTTCTACAAGTGAGCGTATTAATGTCGAATTTTCGGGGTCGAACATTTCGGATCATTACAGTTGGTATCAGTGCTGAAGGTTAAGCGAGAACATTGGCTCTGATGGGTTTACTCATTAATGATAGGGTCAATAGTACCCTAGAATGAGTTGAGTGTATTATATATGAGAGCGTACTTGTTATTTCTTATATAATGATTTTAAAAATGGTTTTAAAAGTAGTTTTTAAATTAAGATTATATTTTGATATATAAAGGAATAATCTTTCTAACTATTATATATATTAAGATAATTGGTTGTTAATTATTAAAGTTGAATAAGACCATAAGAATTTAAGTGGTAATACAATAACCAAATAGGAATTGGATAATATGAACTATACAAATAAGCTAAGCTTGAAATGGATTTAAACCAGAAAATAAAATCCTGAAATTTGTAGAAGTATTTATAGAATGTTGAAAAAGGTTACCTTGATTTTATTTTCCAACAAAATATGAGATAATAAATAGTGAATTGGTTTCCAGATATGATATTCTTGGCTATTACCATAAAAGGGTTATTGTGTCTAATAATGGGATGTTGTTTCCTAATATTAAATTATGATAAAGAAGAACGAAATATTTTAAGGAATTAACAATTTAGATAAGTAAGAATTATAAATTGAAAAGGATTTAAATTGTGAAGTTTTAAAATCTAAATCCAGAAATTGAAATTTGTTTCAAAGTGTTAAAAGAAATAATAAATATTATTTAGAATATTTTTGAATGTAATCTAATTTTAAAACAAGAGATGTTTTAAAATTTTTTAAGGGATTTGTTTGAATTAAAAACCAAGAATGGTTTAAAATTTTAAAGTATGACTCGGTGTGCAAATGAAATAAATATGTATATATAAGCAGATTTACATAATATCAAGATGATTTGAAATAAACAATAAGTGTTGAGTTTTGAATTTTCCCTGAAATGTGATGTGAACCCAAAAAGAAATAAGTTTTTGAACTTATAAGTGATAAAAGATATTGATAAGAAGTTTAAAAATTGGAAATGGAGAATTCAAATTGAGTAAGGTTGATTGGATTAAATGAATTGAATTTAACTTAGGAGAAGTTAAATAAGTTTAACAAACAACCTGAATTGGAAATTTCAAGATGAAATTAAGATTTAACTTAGGGAAGTTAAATGGGTTTTGGATTTTGGAAATGTATGATGGATGCTATTGATGGATGTTTTGATGATTTGGATGTTTAATTACTTTGACATATCCTACTATCATCTTGTTGTTATTAATAATCTATGAAACTGAGAATTGGATTATTTTAATTGAATTAAAGAGTGGATGGAGATAATATATATCCATTACTGAAATTAAATGGAAATGAAACTTTAATTTGAAGCTATTTAAATAATTTTGATTTTTAAAGATAAAACAATTGAACTTATAAGATGAAATCACTTTGAACATTAAGATTTGAATATTTAAAATGAACTTGCAAACTGAAATTGTTTAAGAATTGGTTTCAAAATTAAAGTTAAAAATTGGGTAATAAATTGGATTTCAATGATTAAATTGTTTAAAAAGTTTTGAACTCTTATTTGAAATTTGAAATAAGTTAAGTAAAGGTAATTTAAAATGGAATTTTGAAATTTGGACTCAAAATTGAATTGTTTAAAGACTTAGGTTGTTAAAGTAAAAGTAAAGGTTAATTCGATTTTAAGGATTAAATCAACATTTAAAAATTTAACTCGAATTTATATAATTCGAGATGGTTTAAAGTTGAGATTGGAATTGAAACTAATTCAAATGGAAAATTGAATTAAATTAATTGGAAGTGAGTTTGAAGTTGAATAAGTTTAAATTCAAATGTGAATTGATTTGAATTTGGGATAGGAATTGAAGTTAATTCAAGTTAAACAGAAATTGAATCATTTTAAATGGAAGTGGAAATTGGGAATTGATTGGAAATGGAGATTGGGGAATTGAATAGTTTGTCTGTGAACTATTTTTTCAAATAAATTATTATAATATAAACTTTTTTAAATCTATTTTTCCTAGCTATTTACTGTACAACCTTTCTTTTTAAACCCAAATTATCTCACACTTGTTTTACAATTATTTTGAAAACTAATTACTATTTTACATCTGTTTTACAAACTAATCAATATTTTACAACTACTTATAACTAATTACTATTTTACAACTATTTTGCAATTATCTAATTATTTTACAGTTATTTAACTATTTTACAACTATTTAACTATTTTACAACTATTTAATAACTACTTAACTATTTATAGCTATTTACAACTAATAACTATCTTACAACTACTTATCTATTTTAAAATTTTAAAGCTATTTTCTAAATTCAAGTTGGTCAGAGTGCAAACCGTTTATAATTGAAGTGATAAACCAAGTGGAATGAAGCAATTGTGAATAAGTGAATAGAAATCAAAATGAAGGTGAATAAAAAAAGGGATTGATTTAGCTGATAATCAATGAAGGTAAATCGTAGGATGTATGTGTATTATTCTATTCGCATAATGATTTGATCCAGATTCGAGCACAGAATTTTTAGACAGTATATCGATCTGAGTTGGGATTTCTCACTCGATTTTTGACGGAAAACCCTGGACATGGATTTTTGATTGATTTTGGAAATTCTCTATCATACTTACGGCTATGCAAGGAGAATGACAGTTTCTGATCAAGACACCAGATCTGAGTCCGCACTAGGAAGTCGGGTGGACGATACCAGTTCGGAAGTGAAATTGTTTGTTCGAGTATGCGATCGAATTTGATATTGCGTACGTATGATATATGTACATCGTACATGTTTGAGTGAAAGAGATATTGAAAATTTTATAAAGAAGTGTAAAAATAATTTTTGTAGTGGACAAGTATATTTTGAAAATATATGATAAAAAAAAATGAAAGTTGGATATCTCTATAATTGAAACTCATTTTATAAAAAGTAAGTAATGTGACAAATAATTTTATAAAATAAATCGAATTTGAATATTGAATTGGCATATGTGAAGTTATATATATATATATATATATATATATATCTTTGTTATATATGATAAACTCCTCTTATTAAATTTATAACCAGAAGATGTGATCTTTGAAAGTATTTGAAGTATAAAAGGGATTTATATAAGTAAGGTGTAATCCAAAGTATTTTGTTTTAAATAAAAAGATAAACTTATATATATCTATCTATATATACACACATATATATAAAGGATTTTATGAGAATGATTTTGGGAAAAAGGTTTTTGGAACTCACTGATTTTGAAGGGCTTTTAATTTTTGGGAAAAATCAATTTTGGGAATTTGGAAAGCCAAGTTTGAGAACTATCGATTTTGAGATATCGATTTTGTGGTAAGGAGATTTATACGTGAATCATAAAGAGTATGATTTGAAAGATACTATATGTGTATAGTATAAAATGTTTTGAGATTGGCTTTGGGGAAAAAGGCGCTCCCATGAAATGAACTTCTTGGGAGATCCACAAAGTGGTTCTGCCTTGAGCCCTAAGGGGGTTTCTAAATTTGATCCTGAAAGGAAGTCTAGACAAACTGAAGCTCCTGAGGATTGTGGTTGGGTAGCGAAATTCGAGGGCACTGATGCCTACAGAGACATTTGGGTTATGCTGCAACGACGGTGTAACTCGATGTCACTGCGATCTACTACGCACCATAGCGGAAGTCGAGGGTAGTGAGTGCCTACGGTCTACCTTTGATTTCGCCGAGAGGGAGACGTAACATCGGTAGACTGCAATCTATGAAGACATAGCGAAAGTCGTGTTGCAGTAAGTGCCTCCAGGCTACATTGGGACTCGACTGATGTAGTCTACGATCTATGTGGTCTGTGTGGAGAAGTTTCATTTGGCAGTGATATTCGAGGGCGCTGATGCCTACAGTTACATGGGTTTTTGCCGTGATAGCGAAGTAAAACCCGGGTGTAGCTGCGATCTATGGAGGGTTCCATGGTGTAATCGAGGGGTGCGAAGTGCCTATAGTTTTATATGGATTTTGCCAGGATGGCAACGTAACCATCGGGCTAACTGCGACCATGAAGGGAGTGATGATTTCCAGAGCATTCTCACCAAAAAAAAATTTCTATATCTTTAAAAATATTTTCTACATTTGCCTAAAATATTTTTCAAGTTTTTTCACTGGGTGTTGAAAACGAATTTACGAAGTACTTATAGATTTTCAGTCTTACGCCTGATCAACACATGACCGAATTTCTATGGGAACAAGGATGGATTTGTTGAAACATCGAGTTATAAAAAGTATTTTTATAAACCTATTTTGGTAATATTATGTAGATTTTAATGTGTTTTTAAAAGTTTTAAATGAAAAGTGTTATAGTGAAAAATGTTCAAGAGTAATTTAACTGATAATAAGCATTTTAATAAATTCTGGTTTCGTTCCTTTTCGAGGACGAAAAGTTCTAAAGGGGGAAGGAATGTGATAACTCGGATTTTTGGACATCCGGTAATTGGATAATTTACTGATTTTTACCATTAAGATACTTATTTTATTTAGTTGAACAAATAAAGTTCTGATAAAAAATATCTGGATGCATATAAGTGGAGTTGAAACTATAATAAATGTTGAATCAAATATCTAGGAATGATGAATGTTATAGTAAATTAATAAATATATACATAGATTTGTGCAAACATTATAATGTTGAAAATTTTAAGTGTGATCATATACAAGTGTATAAGAGTGTGTGTGTGTGTGTGTATATATATGTTTAGTGAATAGAAAGCATTTATTTATTATTCAATGTACTAAATTTTCAAAGAATATTTAAAGTTAAAATTCTATATTTTCAAAATGCTAAAAATAAATATTTAGCAGTTCAAAAGTATGAAAGCTTAAAATAAGATTTAACATAGGTTTAATACACTTTCTTTTATACTTTAAATTAATGTAATTTGTATATATATATAAAAAGAGTTTAAAAACATAATACATATATACAAACATAAACATATATTAACAAAAACATAAGTAATCAATAAAATAAAGGGGTTTAACATTTGTAGCTTGAGTGCCATGTATAATTACAAGTGGTAAATGGTATCCTTTTAAATTGAAATACAAATTGTTTTGAGACAAGGCATTATACAGTAAAACTCATTTTCTTTCTAAAAAAGCCAAAACTAAAATCAAATTAGCAACAACTTCAAATTCTACTTCTTCTAGTTTTCAACCTGAGCAAACAAGCAAGGATTTTGACTCAATATACATCAAACAAAGATGCAAGTTTCAGTTTCAAATCAAAGTTCCAGATCAAAAGAGAAAGCCTGTTCTCTATTCTAAAGTTAACAGTGAGTAAACTTTAAAAAGTTAAGTTAAATTCATCATTATTTACTTGTGTGTGAGATAAATATTGGTAGTAATATGATGTGTATGGATGTATAGGTGTATTTTGCTTGGAAATATAGTTGAATCACTGAGAGATCCTCCGCATGCCTGTGTGTATATATATTTACCTCTGCTCTTAGTTTACAGACCCAAAACTCAATCAAAAATCAATTCCTCTTTATATGAATCAATATAGATTAGGATGTTTATAGAAATTATGTTTGAATTAACTAAACCTTATTTTTAAAAATAATTAAAAGTGAAATTAGTTAGTGTTTCATTGGGAAATTTGGAAATTACAGTAAAAATGTATTATATCAAGAAAACCAACCATTTTAATTTCAAGTTTCAACTTCGAAATCTAATTTATTATTAAGAGATAGGATTTTTGAGATAAATATCATGATTTTTAATATGATGGTTGTTGAGATCTGGCGAGTTGAACGGGAAACATGTTTTGGATGATTTCTAGCAATCGGAGGAAGTTCATGAGTCGTGGTCGAGGCAAGAGGTAGCCCGTGGATCAGAGAGCATAGGAAAATTGATAGGCGAATTTTTAGGCCACCGTGGTGGCCGAGCAGTGATGAACAAGGGTTTATGGCCTATTTTGGTCGATGGTAAATTCGAGGCTAGTTCGCCGTCGAGGATGCACCGGAAGGGATCGGAGGTGGGGAAAAGGGTTGTCGAGGGACTGGCGCAGCTTCAGGCGCGAGCACGTTGTTTAAGTTGATCTAAAGCGGCGGTGGGAGGAGGATGACGTCGATTTGTTTGGGATCGAGGAGGTGTCGACTTGCACGATTTTGATTTCCAGCGATGTTGAGGGAAGTCGATCACCTATGCACGTGCACATGTGTCTGTGTATCTGGGATTGATGCTGTAGGCTTCGAATTCGGGAGAAAAAGTTGACCTAGGGTCGTGCTCGAGAAATTGAGGGGAGGTCTTGAGTGTTGGATCGGGTTTTCTTATTCTTGGCTGGGGTTTCTCTGTTATTTAACCTGGTTTTAAAAATAAAAATAAAAATAAAAAGAAGATGTAAAACAAGTTTCAAGTCAGGTATTGACAAGTTTTAACCTAGTTTCTAGTAACAATTTGTAAGGTTTAAAAACATAAGCAATTTAATTAACAAGTTTTAATGGCATAAGTTAGTTAACAAGTTTCAAACAAAATATTTAAATAAGTTTTCAAAGAAAGTGTTTATCAAGTTTTTAAAAACAAGTTATATATATAAATTATAAAGTCAAATGTTTTGAAATTTAACTTGTTTTGATTTGAATAATTTTATATTAGGGTATCTCTAAGTGTTACAAATGTAATTAATTAAGGATAATTAATTAAAGTGATTAATTAAGGATAGTTAATTAAAGTGATTAATTAAGGATAATTACTTAAGGTTATTAATAATAGTATCATTAATTAATGTAAGTAATTAAAGGTTAATTATTTAATGTGAATGATTATATGATTAAGAGTTAATTTCAATAATTAATTAAAGGGTTAATTAATGATAATTAAGCAAGATTTAAATATAATTAATTTATTTTGTGATAATTAAATTAATTAGAAATGGACTAATTAATCTTGCTTATGAATGATAAACTGGAATTGAATGCCTTGGTTTGTTTGATATCTCTGTTATGTAATGTGTGATGTGCTGTGATATGAAATGGCTGGCTTGATCTGTTAATAAAATAACTTGGTTTAAAGATGACATTGGATTCGAAGAGACCGAAATCGGATATCAGCAATATCCGAAACCATTTTGATTAGTAATCTACTATAATTCTTTATAGATTTGAGTTTAAAACCAAACTGGATGGAACTGGAATAAATTAAGTAACTTGGTCTTTTAACTGAGCAACAATTCTTAGATATTGATTTGGGATAAGTAATTGACTATAACAAGTTAAGAACTCGTAGAAAGATAAGAGTTACCCTGATATTTAATAAGTTTTACAACTCAGTATTTCAAATTACTTGGGTTTACTCACGCTGGTTTCTAGCCTGACCCGAGTGTTACTTTATCGTAATGCTTGGGTCAGATCGAGTATTACAGATTTTTAGGGTAGGACGTTCTGGAGCTCAGGTGGCGAGCTGGATGGCAGGAACGTATAGAGTATATTCCGCCCTATATTGAAGTTATTGCTTGTATTCTGGGACAAGTTGTTACAACTATCCAGTTTTGATGAACTCTGATGTATTGTACGTAAATTGACAGATACAGATTTTCTTTGTATAAATGCTATTATTTAATATTATATTTTGATCCGATGCGAATGTGAGATTCTGTGTTTTGTTTTCTGTTTCTTCTTCAACCTCTTTTTTTCTTTACGCTAACAATCTGGAATTTTCAGCGTTCTATTGCTCGGCATTTCTACAAGTGACCGTATTAATGTCGAATTTTCGGGGTCGAAAATTTCGGGTCGTTACAAGGATTTTTGCATGATACTTTAGCAATTCTTCCCAACTTATTTTCTAATGATATAGTCCTTTCAGCGTAATCTAAGATTTCTCCATACCTTGATAACCAATCAATAATAGAATAATATCAAATCCTTTAAAGTCTAAGACAAACAGGTCGTAAGAAAAGTGATGATAAATGTGGGAAATTAGCACATTCATACAAATCATATTCAAATGGGTTACACCACCTATGGGATTACACATAAATAGGGTTTTTTTCATTACTTGGAATAAGATAAAATTTATCTACTGAATCTAAAGAGATAAAACTATGAGAGGCACAAGTATCAAATAATGCTCGAAAAAAAATACCATCAATCAGTAAGGTACCTTCAAGGATGTCTTTGCCCTTCACACCTGTTGAAGTAGATGGTTCATTCTCAGTGGCCTACATCTTAGCTGGCTACACCTTCATAAATGGTCAGTCTTTAATCATATGGTCCAGTTGATGACAATTGAAAAAAAGCGACTTTAGGACCATTGGCGAGATGGGTCCACTTTGCTGCTTAAGAGCTTCACGGTTCGGATAGGACCTTGAAATATGACATTTTTGCTTGCAAAG
Organism: Allium cepa; assembly: GCA_030765085.1. Taxonomy (NCBI): domain Eukaryota; kingdom Viridiplantae; phylum Streptophyta; class Magnoliopsida; order Asparagales; family Amaryllidaceae; genus Allium; species Allium cepa. The sequence continues at coordinate 81,943,967 of CM060946.1, forward strand.
GTAACAACTAATATTCTTGAACCATATCAACTAAATCCATAAATGTACTGTTAATGCGAGCAGTCGTTCTCTCATGGTATTCTTCCCTCGTACTCAAAACAAACATCTTGTTTTTCTTTAACGGGGTATTGATCAATTCCGGTCCAAAATAAGATAGCTCGTTGAACTTCGTCTCATATTTTGCTACAGATAGACCCCCATGCTTCAAGTTTATGAAGTTCCTGCACATCCTGGTCGTTTGAGGAATTGGTCCTCAAAAACTTCTTTAAATTAGGCCTACGAAAATTCTTTTTATGGCACACTTGCAGTAATGGAGTCCCACCAAGCTGCTGCTCCCACTTGTAGTTGCCATACTGCTAAGAACCTTTTCTGTTCATTTGATAAGCCAAGACCTTTAAATATCTTTTCGCAAGACTGCAACCAAGCCTGCACTTCCATGATAGACTCAGTTCCTTTGAACGGTTTCCCTATTAGATTAGTGTAATCCTTGCATAAAGTTGAGCACTCTTGGCTGCTCTAGTGCTACCTCTTCGGCAATCCGAACTCCTCCAGGACTGTGGTTCGCCTATTTGTAGTCGTAGTGCTACCTGCTCCCCTACCTTGTTTGCCTCTATTACTCATGTCTTACAACCTGGACACAGTAAGATAATTCTTATAAAATTTAGACGCGATAAATCTGGAAAGGAGGATACTAATCAAACCTATCAAGGTGATATATATATAGAGGTATACCGATAAAATTACAAATACACACTCTCAAAGTTGATCCTAGCCCAAAGCCTAGGTGTTCACTTAACCTATGCTCTGATACCAAAATGTAACGAATGGCCTTCCTTACTCCAAAAGATGATTTATTAATGGCAGAAGAAAAAGAAAGATAAGAAGAAACTGCAAAATCATAGAATCTCACCACAAAACAGAATAACATATAATTGATAACATAGGATATTACATAGTCATTTCTATAATAATAATACATCAGAGTCATTACACTACAACCTTCAACTAGATAGCTTTAGCTACCTACCCAACAAAATACATAAATCATACATAAACAACGGAATAAGATAATAACTAGCTAACGGTGAAGCCACCTGCTCCAGCTCCTTTAAAATGCTTCCGTGAGAAACCTGGATCACATGCCTACTCATACAAATTTGAGTACCCCAGAGTTTTAGGAAAATAAAAATAAAACCTCGGGTTAGACACAGGTTTGGTGTGAGTAAACTCAAAAGAATTAATTTTTCCTTTTATATAACGCTTTGAAAATCAAAGGAATCTCATAAGATCACGTCGCATATAAACACGTATTGGTTTTTATCCTACAATAACCAAAACACTTTATATAGAAATCCACTGATATTACGATAATGTCTAGGGTTTTCAAGTAAAATAGAACATAGCTGAAATACTTGCATCTCACATTCCAACATACATGGGTGCAATTAAATCTGTACGACACTTATTGGAGAATGGATTCCATACAATGACTGGGATACTGGAACCCATCGTGGCTTGCACTGGTACCTCGAATATGCTTTTACGGCCAACCTCTCGACTATCCCACCAACCCATCAAGGCCTTATACTACCTCTCTAGGACGTGTTGGAGTAAGAATCTCTTTCTCGCCACCAAATAGAAAGAGAGAACCCCCTATCACGTTAACCCAACCAATGGAAACATATTTAATTCCGGTCTTTCCAAACCAACATTTGATAATTATAAAGGGTCAAATTGTCTTATAATGGACCATTCTACTATCTGGGTGTAAAACTTACATATGGACATATGTCCCATATTCTTAAAATATCATGACCCACTTATCGAAATTAACCATTTTGTATTCATTATGTTCCCAAAATGCGGTATTGGTGACGAATACAAGTCGACTTACTTTCAATAAAACATGCCAAAATTTTATAACAACTATTTTAATTTATTTGGCTACTTAATAGCATGGACAAGAGATCTTTTGGTTTTAAAACAATTTACTAAAATAAGAAAGTTGATTAAAAATAAATAACCGATAGAGTTTTCAAAGAAACTTTAAAATAAATAAGATTTGATTAACTCATAAGTTTAAAACTTAACCAAACTTTAATTAATCCTACTTAAATCAGAATCATACTTTAAACCTTAATTAATTAATTTTTTTATAACTAAACTTTGATTAAATAACATTAATTTAAAAATTAAACCCAAAATAAGTGGATAATTAACCTTTAATTAAATAATAATTAATTAACTAACTAACTCTAATTAAATAATTATTTAAATTAAATAAACATGATTAAATAAAAAATAATTTTCTTTTATCTTAATTAACCATTATTTAAACCTTCCTTAATTAAAAATAATTACTTAGCTAATTATTTCTTAAATTCTTACTTAACCTAATTACTTAATTAAATAAATAAATAATAATTACTCCAATTAATAAATTGAATGACTAAATTATTAAATAACTAAAACTTAACTTTTTGACTTAATTAATTAGTTTGAAATGTTTTCCAAAATCCAAAAGAAAACACTTTAAAACTTGAAATCGTGAAATTTTCCGACCTGTATCCATCGCGACTATCGCTATGAGCCAAGTTTGCTAGAATTGATTTCTAGGTGAAAAATTCATTTTAACTCTAGCTGCTACATATTTGAAACACAAATGGAAGAGTTTTGAAAACATAAACAAAAGGTGAAAGCTTGTAAAACATTTACTAAATTCAAAAACTAGAGACCAAGCTTTTATTTTTAAATCGGATCTTAAGTCCTTTGTGACTTTCAAGGTGCTAACTTCACAACAATTACATCACATACACTTGGTTTTGTTTCATAAACACACTACCATCATATCTGTAACGATCTTGAATTTTGAACAATTTAATTTGTAAATATTTAATTAATTTTAAATATTTGACTGATGGTTTGGTTTGAATTCCCAATATAACTATGAATTTGGCGATTAAATTTTAGAATTCAATCTATCGGAAGTTGAATAAAAAAAAATTGAATCTTCAATTTTAAGCTAATTAAAAGAAAAAAAATATAATTTTCGACTGCAACGATTCCGAATTTTAATTTATTTTAAATTGATAACTGATTTAATTCTTGATTTAAAATTGTGAGATTCATTGGTTAATCGATTTGAGTTTTTCCAAATTCAAATAAATTATGTTGTTTATTTATAAAGAGATAGTCTCTTTTATAAATTGTTTTGAGTTAATATCTAGTTAATGAAGGAATGACAATTATAAATTGTGCCTAATTGCTGTTTGAATTTTAAACGGTTGAATTCCTCTAAAATTGAGTTATAATTCTTTAATAATTTGATTAAGGAATTAGGTGGGCTTTACAATTTTCTTAGCCCATGGTTTTGCTTAGTGCTGTAATATTATCTAAGGCTATACTCGATCCCCTCTCTATTTTCATTCGTAACCCTAAATCTTAAACACACGAAAGAGGGAAAAAATAAAAAAAAATGGCGGCATCGTCTTCGTTTTCCCTTGACAAATTTTGGGCTTGAGATATTTGCTTGCTGTCTGGAGCTTTGTGCTTCTCGATAGCCTTGGAAAGCTATCGTCTTCTTCGCTTGCTCGATTGAGGCTTTCGAGATTTAGGGTTTTGTAATTTTGGGACTTCGTTCCCTTTTGTGCTCTGCTTTGCGAATTATGGTGGCTTGACGTCGGCTCCTTCAATCTGCGCTCGTCGAAAGGTGAGTGATTTTTATTTCACTCACATCTAGTTCAACTTAGTACTTTGCTTTGCGTTTGGGTTGATTTTGTCGCTGATGATTTCTAACTTGATTTCTTTACTGATTTGATTTCCTATTCTCTTGGTTATCTCGGCACTGTTTTATTTAGAGGTTGATGATTTCCTCTGACTAGTTCATAATCGCATATGCTTGATTTTGCACTGTTAGTTGGTATTTGGTGATTGAATTCAATTTCTCGGTGAATCATTTCACCGGCATTCTTCTTGGTATTGGATGTTGTTGCATTCAATGTTGGTCTGCATTCGATCTGATGCACTCCGTTTTGACCACTGTTTCATCATGTCACAGGTCTAGTATTGCTTGATTCATCCGTTGCACTTGTAGTTGCATTCCATTCTGTTGCATTTGACTTGGTGCTTTCTGGTCTGCATACTATTCAGTGCTTCACTGTTGCACTTCTTTATGTTGTTACTAATGGTCCATATTATTTGTTGAGGTTGCTGTCTTGATTCATTCCATTCCATCTATACTTTGTAGTTGATTCACTTAGTCTCCCTTTGCATTATTCACTATTGTACAGTTTGCATGTTCATGTAGCTCCACTGATCCATTTTGTTGCACATTACTCCTGTTTATTCAAGACTATATATGTGCATACATACATATGTATGTGTGTATGCATATATTCTGGAATAAATGCTAAGTCTCTAATGTTGATACCCTCCCTGGTTTCATTGTAGACTTTTGTTTTTTGATCATGGCAGTCTGGATCCTTTTGTTGCATGCAATTTGTATAGTTTGCATTCATATACCTGTCTGTTTGTAACCTGGTCGCTTGGTACATTCCTGTAGCTCCATCTTGACTTGGGACTGTTGACCCATCTCTCTGCATTTTGTATATATGTTTCATCTCCACTTGGAATTGCTTGCAAACTGTCTTGTAGTCCTTTGTTTGATCCGTTGCATTCAATTGTTGTTTTCCAGTCTGCACTATATCTTTGAGTTGCATTCCTGGTTTGGGGCTGTTGCACTGTGAATTGGTATTTACTAATGTTGTATATGTTGGCATCTCTTGTAGTTGTTGTACTTGAGTTGAGTTGTCTGCATTGTATTTGAGTTGGTCTGGTTTGGTCGCATTTCTGTAGTTCCATGCTGCATTTGGTAGCTCTGTGCTTGTTTGTATTCACTCCAGATATTCTTGTACATTTGATAGTCTGATACTTGTTCCCTTTTGTTGTACACTTACCTTTTGGTATTGTAGTTTTCACTCTGCAGTATAGCCTGTTGCACTTGTTATACTTCATTCCTTAACCTGTTTCATTTTCAAACTGAAGTTGACAGTTGCATTGTGATTTCATGTCTTTGATCACTTGAACTTAATTTGTAGTTCTTGTTTTCTTTGACATTGCTGAGTCCTTGCTGGCTCGAACTTGGTGTTGTCTGCATCTCGTATTCTCTAACCACTGTGGCACTTCTGTTCATCTCAGTTGCATTTTATGGTGGTCTGGTGCCTCTATGTGCTTTGTTTCTTTTCTGGAAATTATTCTTACTGTTTCATTTTGAACTGATCGAGTTCATTGCAGTAGTATTTTCATTTGATTCTGGAACTATACCATACCATTGTATGATTTTGGTAGTCGATGAATTCTAATGGCTTCGGCCTTGGATTGAGATTACTGTATATTTGTTGTTTCACTTTGTCGATGATACACTGATGTTGAGACAGTGACATTGAAAATTGAGTCTTCATTTGATAAGTGTTGCGCACTTGATTTTGCGATGTTAAATTTGTTTGACTATCGACCTGGCTCGATTTTCTTACTGTTTCATTTGTGCTTCCCTTGATGTTGCACTTGCTTAAAACCAATTTTGTAGTTACACTTGAGTATTTTTGTTGCTTTACTGCAACTTTGGGTTTGCGTACTTGATATGCAGTAACCTGTAGCACTTGATTTCGGCTGTGTCTTTGATGCCGGCTTGCATTGTCAGTTGATCTATTTGCTTTTGCATTCCTATGTGTACTGCCTAGCTGCAATTGTGTATATATATATTTTGGTTTGTTTTCAGGGTGGACCTCTGCACCACTGATGTCACCTTCACTGGACATTTTTGGAACATGAACTGTTTTATTCATGTGGTGGCTGCATTTTTTTTGCAGTTCTGCCCTTGGATATTTGTGTTGGTCTGGACTTGAAGTCTTGATAGCATTTTTGCTTTACAGTTGCCCTTGCATACTTGTGGTGACTGTAGTTTTATTTGTATTGCACCGAGTCAATTCTCATGTGCTTTGATGCTGTTTTGATTTGTTGAAGTTTTGCATCTGAGTTCTTTTGTTGCAGTCTCGTGATCTTGAGGTGGCTGCATTTTTTGTTGCAGTTTGCACTTGTATCCATTTGTGACTGCAGTTTCGTTTTTATATGCAGTTTTGCCTATGTCGGTTTGCGTTGCATCGATATTTGATTTCATAAATTTCGGTTCATTGATCTTTTGGGTACATCATCATTATAGTGGCGAGGCAGTGCATGCAAGCGTGAACTGCAGCCACACAGTTTTAACGTTTTATATGTGGCGAGGCAGTGCACGCGTGCATGTACTGCAGCCAATCGATTTTGATGTTTTTAAGTAACTTTTCAATTATTTGAATTAATTTGATTTAAATTGATGATTTTGTTGTTAATCGGTGTTTAGGCAATCATAATGTTTTTTTTCTAAATTATCTGCATTTAAAAATTCTTTCATCTATCTTCGTTGAAAATTTGAGTTTGCAAATTTATTCCTTCACACTGTTAAGTGTTATATTTACCGTTATCCGGTTTCTTGTTAAAGGGTCGGATAGGTGAATTTATCTTTGACTGTCGTATAATTGCCATTTGATTATTATTGCTTCTATGCACTAATAACTGAGTTTGAATTAGACTGACCCGTGTATTATTTTCCTTTGAATGTAATACTCGGGTCAGACCGAGTATTTTTACAGCTGGGAGATTTTCAGGCATCGAAGTTAGAGAGAGAGGGGGGGATACCGCTTCACTTTAGTTTCTTTTCAGGATTTTTGTACTTTAAAGATTATATTCCGCTGTATAAAAATTTAAATGCATTGTATAAACTCCGATATTTGTATATAAAAGAAAAATTCATTTATGTGAAATGTTATTATTATTCTGTGATTCTGTGACTGATTCTGTTTAAACTCTATAAACTAAATAACAATCCGTCATTTTGAACGTTTCTAGTTGGTTTCATTACCGACTGGAGGCGGTCAGAGCGGCGGGTCGTTACAGAAGTGGTATCAGAGCTTTGGTTTATATAAAGCTTAGTTTATGGCGTTTAATATGAATAGTCACTAGAATCGCTGTAAAGAAAACGCTTTCCAAATCTAAAGAAAGTATAAAATTGTTTTCTTTGAAAAATAAAAGGTATTTTGAAAATTCAAAATTATTTTTCGGAAATTCCCCTCTCTAAGTTTGAGTTGCGATAATTTCTCTTCGGTAAGGTCTCATTAGATTTGAGTCCCGATCATTCGAAAACCCATTATCGAATTGTTGAGATTTATGAAAGAATAAAGTATAAGTTAAGTGAATTAATGAATTGGTTTAAATCGAATATATTGAATATCTCCAAAGTGATAATTGGGAAATAAAATGACATGTTAATTTGGTTATAACCAAGCGGGTCATTGAACTATAACTTGGGAATTTGATTCTGAATTGTTTTGAAAATTGATTTCAAATGTTTTGAAGAATGATTTAGTAAATAAATGGATTATAAGTATTTAACTTATAATATGGACTTTTGGTATATAACTGAGTTATATAAATTGAATTGAATTAATAAAGGAGATTTATAAATCGAAGCTTTATAAATAGAAATGGAATTTATAAAGATTGTTTATAAATTCAAAACCAATTGAATTTGATAAATGAAACATAGAAGTTATTAAAGGAGATATATTCGTGATTTTGGACAGTGAATATATTATTAAATAAAACGGATATGTCTTGGGAAAATGATTGAATAATCCGACTTTTGCTAATAAGGATTACAAATTTTGATAGGAAATCTATTTGTCAACTTAACTGTATGAATCAAACTAGTTTTGATGTAAAGCTTATATTTCAAGTTTAGACTAATGCCTAGAATAGTTAATGTGGAGATATGAATCTAATGGAACCAAGTTGATGAATGGCTTACTAAAGAACTAGTTGATTATTTTGGAAATGAAAATCAAAGGCAAAGTTCGAATGAGATTTAGATTTCAAATTAAAATTTGTCAATATGAAAATCCATAGTAGATTTAATTGATTTAGTGATGAATTCGAATTTGAACATGCAGAAAATGAAGTAAATCCATTTGACGCTGTTTTAAAATGTGTTAAGAATCGAAAGCATAGATTTCAACATTCATTGTTGAAATAGACGTTTTCGAGAGAAAGAAAGGAAATGGTGGACTATAACGCTGTTGTTATAGTAAATGGTTTCCGAAAGGAAATGTTTTTATATAGTATTGGGATTTATATATCTATCTTAAATTCGAATCCCTATACTAGTGATTTTGGGTCGTCGTAACGATGTTTTACGTAACATTCGTTTTGACCCAAATAAATGTGTTTAAAAGAACGGTTTCCTTAAAGAATGAAATATATACTTGATTATGATTTAAGTATATTGAATATTTTCCAAATGTTGAAAATAAATGGACTTGTGAATTACTTATTATTAAATAAGTATGGAAATGTTTTCCAATATGAAATGAAAGGTTTGAAATTTTATCTTTTAAAGATAAATTGGAAAACATGATTTGAAAATTTGTTTTCAAATGGTTAAGTGTGGAAAATTATATATCTTGTAAAGATATTTTTGGGAAATTGGAACAATTAGTTCAACTTGAAATTGGATGGTTGATTTGGATTGTATGTTTAACATTGTGAATTGATGACGTATCAATTGATCTCTATTAAATATATATCCGTTTGGTGGCGGAGAATTTATTCTCTTAGCTTAACACCCATCTCTGAGACGTACAAGCTCAGAGGTTATATATCGGTAGACATCAATTATGTGTTGAGAATTGACGATGTAACGTGAAATCCAAATCGAGTGTGAAGTCGATAATAAATTGAATTATGAATATGAATTAGGTTTGAGATAACCTTAAAATTCCAAATCGACTTAGAGGAAAATTTTAAATGGATAATGTGCTCGAAAATTTATGAATCCTCTATTTGTTATGGGTATGAGATATTGAGGTTTTCAGAACGTATATATGAGAATACGATAAATTCGAAAACCATTAGTTTGGAAAGTAATTTTTATGGAAAACTTATGTAAGTACATGGGTATGATATGTACGAAATGTGAAATGAAATATTATATATGTATGTATGATATTATGTTTTCCAAACTGAGGATATGGAAAAGTACCTTCCATTAAAATTTGTGAAGGTTGTTGGAACTCGAGATGAGTGTCCATTTGAAAATCATAGCTACGTAGAATTCCATTAGTTGGATTGACCATTTGATTTCCATTAGTTGGACTGGCCATTTGTTTTCCGTTAGTTGGATTGGCCGTTTGTTTTCCATTAGTTGGAGTGACTAGCGTAATTTGAGGGGCGTGATGCCTACATTTACAAGCGATTCCACTGGGATAGTGGCGCAACCGCCGAGTAAACTGCAATCTAGAAGCCAAAGCGAAATTCGAGGGGCGAGATGCCTACGGTCACAAGCGATTCTACTGGGATAGTAGCGTAACCGCCGTGTGGACCGCGATCTATGGCAACAACCATGGCGAAATTCAAGAGAGATGAGAAATCTAAGGTTACAAGCGATTCTACTGGGATAGTAGCATAACCGCCGGGTAACTGTGATCCATGGGGGAACGTGCTTTCCATATCCATTTTTAAAAGAATTTTTTTAAAAGTATTTTCACTGGGAATTGAAGCAAGTATATTTAGTACTTGGAGATTTTTAGACTTGCGCCTGGCCAGCGTATGACTAATGTCTTTAAGAACGACAATAGACTTGTTAAATTTCGAGTTAGCAAGTATTTTCAAACTTTAAATAGAAAATCAATAATCTGAAATTAAAGTAACATAAATTCCAACCTAATGAACTAAGGAAGAGGATTTTTGAAATGTTTTGAAAGTCCATAGCTTTGGAAAGGTTATACTATGTAAATTTCTTAAATGAAGAATTGCAAATTTAAAATTTGGGTTTTGTAAGTTGAAAACTTTAGTAAAAGACTTTTGCGTCTTGATTGTAGAAAATGATGAGCAAATGAGTTAATTAACAAAGCTAATGAGACAAAACAAATAGAATGAATCCTATACTTATTTATTTATTTTTAATAAGTTTCAAACTTGATAAAATTGAGTAGGGTATAAATATTAGTGAAATTTTAACAATCATTTTTCCTTACTTGTAATTTCGGGACGAAATTCTTTTAAGGAGGGGAGATTGTAACGATCCTGACTTTTTGAACAATTTAATTTGTAAATATTTAATTAATTTTAAATATTTGAATGATGGTTTGGTTTGAATTCCCAATATAACTATGAATTTGGCGATTAAATTTTAGAATTCAATCTATCGGAAGTTGAATAAAAAAAAAATTTGAATCTTCAATTTTAAGCTAATTAAAAGAAAAAAATATAATTTTTGACTGTAACGATTTCGAATTTTAATTTATTTTAAATTGATAAATGATTTAATTCTTGATTTAAAATTGTGAGATTCATTGGTTAATCGATTTGAGCTTTTCCAAATTCAAATAAATTATGTTGTTTATTTATAAAGAGATAGTCTCTTTTATAAATTGTTTTGAGTTAATATCTAGTTAATGAAGGAATGAAAATTATAAATTGTGCCTAATTGCTGTTGGAATTTTAAACGGTTGAATTCCTCTAAAATTGAGTTATAATTCTTTAATAATTTGATTAAGGAATTAGGTGGGCTTTACAATTTTCTTAGCCCATGGTTTTGCTTAGTGCTGTAATATTATCTAAGGCTATACTCGATCCCCTCTCTATTTTCATTCGTAACCCTAAATCTTAAACACACGAAAGAGAGAAAAAAAAAAATGGCGGCATCGTCTTCGTTTTCCCTTGACAAATTTTGGGCTTGAGATATTTGCTTGCTGTCTGGAGCTTTGTGCTTCTCGATAGCCTTGGAAAGCTATCGTCTTCTTCGCTTGCTCGATTGAGGCTTTCGAGATTTAGGGTTTTGTAATTTTGGGACTTCGTTCCCTTTTGTGCTTTGCTTTGCGAATTATGGTGGCTTGACGTCGGCTCCTTCAATCTGCGCTCGTCGAAAGGTGAGTGATTTTTATTTCACTCACATCTAGTTCAACTTAGTACTTTGCTTTGCGTTTGGGTTGATTTTGTCGCTGATGATTTCTAACTTGATTTCTTTACTGATTTGATTTCCTGTTCTCTTGGTTATCTCGGCACTGTTTTATTTAGAGGTTGATGATTTCCTCTGACTAGTTCATAATCGCATATGCTTGATTTTGCACTGTTAGTTGGTATTTGGTGATTGAATTCAATTTCTCGGTGAATCATTTCACCGGCATTCTTCTTGGTATTGGATGTTGTTGCATTCGATGTTGGTCTGCATTCGATCTGATGCACTCCGTTTTGACCACTGTTTCATCATGTCACAGGTCTAGTATTGCTTGATTCATCCGTTGCACTTGTAGTTGCATTCCATTCTGTTGCATTTGACTTGGTGCTTTCTGGTCTGCATACTATTCAGTGCTTCACTGTTGCACTTCTTTATGTTGTTACTAATGGTCCATATTATTTGTTGAGGTTGCTGTCTTGATTCATTCCATTCCATCTATACTTTGTAGTTGATTCACTTAGTCTCCCTTTGCATTATTCACTATTGTACAGTTTGCATGTTCATGTAGCTCCACTGATCCATTTTGTTGCACATTACTCCTGTTTATTCAAGACTATATATGTGCATACATACATATGTATGTGTGTATGCATATATTTTGGAATATATGCTAAGTCTCTAATGTTGATACCCTCCCTGGTTTCATTGTAGACTTTTGCTTTTTGATCATGGCAGTCTGGATCCTTTTGTTGCATGCACTTTGTATAGTTTGCATTCATATACTTGTCTGTTTGTAACCTGGTCGCTTGGTACATTCCTGTAGCTCCATCTTGACTTGGGACTGTTGACCCATCTCTCTGCATTTTGTATATATGTTTCATCTCCACTTGGAATTGCTTGCAAACTGTCTTGTAGTCCTTTGTTTGATCTGTTGCATTCAATTGTTGTTTTCCAGTCTGCACTATATCTTTGAGTTGCATTCCTGGTTTGGGGCTGTTGCACTGTGAATTGGTATTTACTAATGTTGTATATGTTGGCATCTCTTGTAGTTGTTGTACTTGAGTTGAGTTGTCTGCATTGTATTTGAGTTGGTCTGGTTTGGTCGCATTTCTGTAGTTCCATGCTGCATTTGGTAGCTCTATGCTTGTTTGTATTCACTCCAGATATTCTTGTACATTTGATAGTCTGATACTTGTTCCCTTTTGTTGTACACTTACCTTTTGGTATTGCAGTTTTCACTCTGCAGTATAGCCTGTTGCACTTGTTATACTTCATTCCTTAACCTGTTTCATTTTCAAACTGAAGTTGACAGTTGCATTGTGATTTCATGTATTTGATCACTTGAACTTAATTTGTAGTTCTTGTTTTCTTTGACATTGCTGAGTCCTTGCTGGCTCGAACTTGGTGTTGTCTGCATCTCCTATTCTCTAACCACTGTGGCACTTCTATTCATCTCAGTTGCATTTTATGGTGGTCTGGTGCCTCTATGTGCTCTGTTTCTTTTCTGGAAATTATTCTTACTGTTTCATTTTGAACTGATCGAGTTCATTGCAGTAGTATTTTCATTTGATTCTGGAACTGTACCATACCATTGTATGATTTTGGTAGTCGATGAATTCTAATGGCTTTCGGCCTTGGATTGAGATTTCTGTATATTTGTTGTTTCACTTTGTCGATGATACATTGATGTTGAGACAGTGACATTGAAAATTGAGTCTTCATTTGATAAGTGTTGCGCACTTGATTTTGCGATGTTAAATTTGTTTGACTATCGACCTGGCTCGATTTTCTTACTGTTTCATTTGTGCTTCCCTTGATGTTGCACTTGCTTAAAACTAGTTTTGTAGTTACACTTGAGTATTTTTGTTGCTTTACTGCAACTTTGGGTTTGCATACTTGATATGCAGTAACCTGTAGCACTTGATTTCTGCTGTGTCTTTGATGCCGGCTTGCATTGTCAGTTGATCTATTTGCTTTTGCATTCCTATGTGTACTGCCTAGCTGCAATTGTATATATATTTTTTGGTTTGTTTTCAGGGTGGTCCTCTGCACCACTGATGTCACCTTCATTGGACATTTTTGGAACATGAACTGTTTTATTCATGTGGTGGCTGCATTTTTGTTGCAGTTCTGCCCTTGGATATTTGTGTTGGTCTGGACTTGAAGTCTTGATGGCATTTTTGCTTTACAGTTGCCCTTGCATACTTGTGGTGACTGTAGTTTTATTTGTATTGCACCGAGTCAATTCTCATGTGCTTTGATGCTGTTTTGATTTGTTGAAGTTTTGCATCTGAGTTCTTTTGTTGCAGTCTCGTGATCTTGAGGTGGCTGCATTTTTTATTGCAGTTTGCCCTTGTATCCATTTGTGACCGCAGTTTCGTTTTTATATGCAGTTTTGCCTATGTCGGTTTGCGTTGCATCGATATTTGATTTCATAAATTTCGGTTCATTGATCTTTTGGGTACATCATCACTATAGTAGCGAGGCAATGCACGCAAGCGTGAACTGCAGCCACACCGTTTTAACGTTTTATATATGGCGAGGCAGTGCACGCGTGCATGTACTGCAGCCAATCGATTTTGATGTTTTTAAGTAACTTTTCAATTATTTGAATTAATTTGATTTAAATTGATGATTTTGTTGTTAATCGGTGTTTAGGCAATCATAATGTTTTTTTTCTAAATTATCTGCATTTAAAAATTCTTTCATCTATCTTCGTTGAAAATTTGAGTTTGCAAATTTATTCCTTCACACTGTTAAGTGTTATATTTACCGTTATCCGGTTTCTTGTTAAAGGGTCGGATAGGTGAATTTATCTTTGACTGTCGTCTAATTGCTATTTGATTATTATTGCTTCTGTGCACTAATAACTGAGTTTGAATTAGACTGACCCGTGTATTATTTTCCTTTGAATGTAATACTCGGGTCAGACCGAGTATTTTTACAGCTGGGAGATTTTCAGGCATCGAAGTTAGAGAGAGAGGGGGATACCGCTTCACTTTAGTTTCTTTTTAGGATTTTTGTACTTTAAAGATTATATTCCGCTGTATAAAAATTTAAATGCATTGTATAAACTCCGATATTTGTATATAAAAGAAAAATTCATTTATGTGAAATGTTATTATTATTCTGTGATTCTGTGACTGATTCTGTTTAAACTCTATAAACTAAATAACAATCCGTCATTTTGAACGTTTCTAGTTGGTTTAATTACCGACTGGAGGCGGTCAGAGCGGCGGGTCGTTACAATATCATAAACAAACATTAACATATCCATATCCAAGCATATCATTTAACATCCAAATCACAAATCCAAGCTTAAAACCAAACTTGTAATCGTATATCATCAAAACAACATGATCTCTCAATACAATTAACATTATATTTTCACAACATATAGTTAATCAAAATCAAGTTATTTTCTTTTCCAAACACAAGATTTTCACTCACCAAACTTTATTAATTCAAGACCAACATTTGCTAGAACTTGAAAACAACTTAGAATGTTTCAAAATTTGAAAACTTTGGTTGCTCGAATACCTAAATGGGCTCGGCTATATGGAGTTTGGGATCCGCCTAGGGCTTGTAGGGCTCAGCCATGTGGGCTAGTAGGTTTTGGGTGCTTGTATTTTGAAAGAGAGGTGTTGTAGAGCTTATAGAAGTGTCTTAGCAAGAAGTGGAACCGTTTTAAGTGGAAAGAAGTGATTTTTTGTCAAACTAAAAAATATGAAGAGAGGCCATGGATATGTTTTATTAAGCTTATAGGAATTTAAAGTAGAGAAGGAGATTGTAAAATGAGAAAAATTAGTGTTAAGTGGTATATATAGGCTTAGGAAGTTTATTTAAAAGTATATAAGTGCTCTTATTAAATATATATACATGTATGCATGCACCTCCATCCCCTCCTCCTCATTTCCGTCCTTACCATGTACCCCCCTTTTTATCCAACTATTCATGCCATGATCTCATGTACTTTGATATGTTATGTGTCTATATTTTTAATAAATAAAATTTTCTTTTATCTTATAAGTTTATATATTTAAGGAGAAATTATGTACATGCATATATACATGCAGACATCATGTTAAAATAGTGTGTAATGTGTATACATGTGTTTTCAATAGTGCTATGACATTTTAAATAACTTTTAACCAATGAAAAAACAATATTTCAGAATATAATTTTCGATCACATTTTATATCTCTCTATGAACTATATATGTCAGTAAACAAATTGTGAATGATTTTATCATCATTAGTTATTATTTAAAATAGTTCTATTTGCTAACATAAATTCATTTATTAATTATTTAAGAATATAGTTTAATATTCATTTGAACAGTGATTAAATTCTGGGTCATTACACAACGTATCCAAAGTTGTGAATTTTTAGTAGTTTATTTGAATTGATTTGATTTTTGGTACAGGCTTGGGTATTAGAGGAAAAGGGGTCGTTTACTATAAGTTTCAGGTTTCGAGAAATAAAATCAAGCTTTACTGACGTGAGGAGAAGTAATGAACGTATAGTTCATTAGTTCCTCAAGTTAGAGAAAATTTCCTAAGTCCTTAAATAGGCTGAACTAAACACCTAAGCCTAAACCCTCTTTTACTTAAAACAATATAAGACTTAAGCATTTTTCTCATTTTCTACCATTTTAAACGCTAACATCTCATTGACTTCAACATTGAAAAATTCATGTTAATGCACTAAATTGAAGTTCATCGCCTAATTTTCATGATTAATTAATGAAATATAATTTTTAATAATTCTTAAATCCTATTATTTTTATTATTGAAAACAAGGAATTTTGTATCTAAAATATGACAACCTAACAATAAATCCCAAAAATTTCAATTACCCAAATTCTCAATTGTTAGATTTTAAATCTTCTGAATAAATCCTGGTTATAGAACTCCCCACCAAGTAAAAATTGCACCATCGCAATTTCGACTTAAAGGAAAATCCCATTCTATATTTTAGCTCCATATCCTACCATACTTACACACAACTAAACAAAATCAAACACTAATATCCCACCTTGGCTTCATTGGCCTTGCAAGAGAATGAGAGTTTAACAAGGATCTGTTGCACATAAAGAGGAACCAGCAAACGACCAAGAATCCATTCAACAAGCAAGACAAACCAGCGCACTCAAATGCTCTGAATCCATTTTTGGGCCTAACATGGATAATGGTACCGTCTTGGCCTTTTAGCACTAAAATAGACTAACTCAAAAATAAATAAACACAAACTACAACATAAAATATGCGGTTCAAAACTTCATATTCAATTTGAAGACTACCACAAAACTTTTTGTCAAGTATAAGCACATTTGTGCTATTCTCTAAAATCACGCCTCCAATTTCTTATGCTCATATGTCACCTACAACAACATATGCCAAAAATACACTATACATGCTAAGCAACATCGTTAACAATTCATAAATGCTTTTATTATAACTTTATCTCCTTAACAAGTGACATGATAATAACAAGCCTTTATAAAACACTACATCAAATCTAGAACTCCCAAAAAGAGACTATCATGTCCAAAATAATTTTCACAACCATTACCCAAATTTAGACCTGTTGTACGCAAGTTAGATTTTCACGAGAAAAACCCAAATTTTCTCAAAACGCATAAAATGAAAGTTATTCTACTGAGAAATTAACTAATAGGACAAAGATCCCCATTCATTTTCAAACTCATTTTAGACTAAACAAACTGTAGAGTTTTCAAAAGTGATCAAAAGAATTTGATAGCTTGTTGAAAATACTTTCTCTCACAAAAATATCAACCACGTTTGGAGTTACAAACATCAAGTTATCGATGTTTTACTATAACACTTTTCAGGCTAAATTTTCAATACTAAAACCATTTTAAAACTATTACTCTCAAACCATTTTTAAAACCAAAACCACAGAATACTTAGAAAAGTATTAATACAAAGCTATTTCTTACATGATCTACTTTTCGAAAAGCTAAATATTTCAAAATTTTCCTATTCAACTACTCAAGTACAAAATTTCAAAATATCACATATGCATGTTTTTTTCTCCTTATTGAAAACTCATTTTAAATTAGATAGCTAATCCTTACTTATAAGAAGCAATAACCTTTCTAAATCAAATACTCAATTATATTATATTTCCATATTTTCTTTCAAAAGAAAACTTCTCGAAATACATTATCAATTCTAAATCATACCCAAAATAAGTTTTGGAAATTTACATTGATTTTTATATCACACCCACTATTCAACCATGTTTCATTAAACTTATACTCAATCTTGAAATCAAATGAATTTTTCAAATTCATAACTAAAACAATTTTAACACTATCCTAGTTTAAGACTCATGCTTACACAAATGGTTTCATCCATACCAAACTCATAAAATATTTTCACAAAAGTGAATGTTTATGCCAACTTCAAAACATCATATATTAAATTACGTATTATGGAATCCTTGGTGTCAAATTTGTTTTCTTTCCAAAATTTCATTTTCTTACAAAATATGTTTTGCTACTATTATCCAGCATTTTGACTCGGCTATATCCGACTAATTTGACAAGTTAAACTCGACTGCAATCAAGACCAATAAGCCCAAAGCGAAGATTGTAGGGTCCATTAATCAAGTACATATGATAATATGAAGCCATGATCAACCGGAATTGGGAGATATGCAATTCAGAATACTCAAAGTATGGAATATAGTTAAATATAGAAAAAGGCTCGACTATAATCACTCCCAATCATAGGGATCGGCCTATTTTAGCTAAACAAGTGCAACTTAATGAAAAACAATCGATATCTCGAGATCCATAGGTCCAATATATGTGAAACTTTGGGAATAAGATATGGGGACACTAGGGAGTATACCCTTGGGATCTTACCTTAAAAGGACTAAGCAAGATGGATCGACGCTCTTCCCTCCATAAGGATTGGCCTGAATCAGGATGCATAACATGTTGCGACAAGGATTGATCGATAACTCAAGTTCTACTAATCTAATTAGCATAAAACTTTGAGTCTATCCATAATACAACATGGAGAAGCTCCCATAGGGACCGTACTCGCAAACTCCTCCAAAATAGGGATCGGCATTAATCCTTATTTATGGGAATTTAGGCCATGCGATCCCTCCTATGGGCCCATATGGCCTTAGAGATCATTCTCTTGAATTTTCATGGAGATATCTCGTCTTCTTCCTCTATAAATATAGGCTTGATTGTTCATTTTCGGGACCTTTATGTTTTTATTTATATTCTATTGTAACTAAGGATTTTCATCTGATCCCTATTGTAGTCAATTACAAAGTGATTAATAAAGCTATCTCTTCAAAGTGGACGTAGGCAAACAACGTCGAACCACTATAAATCGCCGTGTCTCTGTTATTTGCTTAATTCTTACTGTTTATTTTCTATATTCCCTCTATTCACATTTTATTTTTCATTTATTCATCTACAAAATCTCTATTGGGTGTTTGCGGTAATTTCCAGTCTAAACATTTTGATGCTTTCACTGACAGCGAGATTCGCAGCCCTATTTGGATCCCTTTGTTACTACTAGATTGCACAAATCCACCGAAGTGATCCAAAATTATTTGTAAGAAGCTTATCCATTCTATTCATATTTATAAAAGTCTAAGGAAACTATCAAAAATGGTTAGGAACACCAAATCTACCTCTTAAAGCATAGAAGGAAACGACAATGCTAGTATCCAGCAAGGAGGCCGAAGCAATCTACTAGTTGATGTTAATGCTACCAATTTAGTTGAAGTCTAGAATTTGGCTAATTCCATCACTAAGGGTTGGTTTCCAAAATTTGCTGAGAGAGCTCGGGATAGCCATCGACAGTTGAACCAGCAGAATCGAGCCAATATCGATTTAAGGAATCAACTCAATGAGCAACGGCGTGGGATAACTAGGAGAGAGTCAACCCCTTATTCTACATCAAAGAGCTCTACTTCATCAGACGATTATCACAAACTCAGACGTCGTAGAACTGGTGAATATCATGCGAAAGCTTTTGGACATCAACGAATAACCCTACCTAAGATGATAAGAACGATCGGGCCCGATTCTTCCATAGGGATTGGGGCTGATCCCTCCTCCACAAAAGGAAGCTTGCCTTTTCATGTTGGAGCACAAGTTGGAGCTGCTATGATAGATTTAGATGCTAGAATTCAGGTGGATGTAGACAAGTTACCTCCTCGGAATGATGATGAAGTGAATTCATATGATATACATCGAGAGTATGATGAGCTAAGAAGGCGTGTAATGGCTTGTAGACATGGACCGGACCATCTACGTAGGGTGGAGCACGACTACTATTTGGCTCCAACTATCCAAACACCGGACTTGTTAACTATGTTAGACAGCTAGTGAGGGAGAGCCAAGGCCTAACCAATGATGATTAGGAGATCTCGAGAAGCCATACCCCATTCATTGATAATATCTTACATGCGGAGTATCCATGAAGGTTCAGCATGTTGTCGATGTTGCCTACGAGGGAAAAACCAACTTCGGGCAACACATAATGAGACAAATGGTTTGTGGAATCCACAAGAGCTGATAATGCCATGAAATGTAGATGTTTTTCCATTACTCTCTCTGGCATAGAAACAATGTGGTTGACGATATTACCCCCATGATCAATCTCTAGATTTGATGATTTGGCAACAAAAATTATGGAGCAGTCCCGTTTGCAAGCAACTCGTCCAAAAGTTATGGTGTCCCTATCAAGCATGATCTAGGCTCTAGAAGAACTGTTGAAAAGCTATTTGGATAGATTTCATATAGCTGTCATAGAAGTTGCTAATCCAAAGTAATAAGAGGGATGGATCCAGAATATGATATTGGTGATTGGTAGTTGGCAAGCCACCCACAATGTTGGAGAATTTCTACGTAAAAACAACTCAGTATTTGAGGTAAGAGGAAGCTAAATGCTCTAGGAAGAATAATGTTGTGGGACCAAGTGGAGAGGGTGTGTAGAGTAATATTATAGTGAAACAGTCTGGAGAGAGTTCCGAAAAAGTTCAAGTGATTGTCTAAAGTAAACTGAATCAGCAAAAGAAAGGCGATGATAAAAAGTATGAATGGAAGAGGGATTCTAGAAGTGGATGAAAGTGACTGTGTTATATGATTGTGTAATATGGATAAACTAGTTGTGCGGAATATAAACTAAGTAAGTAAATAATCAAAGCAGTAAAGTAAATGGCACCAAAGATATTTATATTGGTTCAAACTCTCATTCTACGAGCAGTCCCAGACTCCTTCTAGAATTAAATTAGCAACCCTCACTTAACCTAGAGGAATAGGTATACACCGCCTGAGCAAATGAACATGACTTCTACTGCCTAAGCAACCGAATAGGACTTCTACCGCCAAAGCAACCGAATAGGACTTCTTTACAAGTAACAAAAGTATGTAATTGTAGTATGCTCTTTAAATAGCAGTGATAAGTCGATTAAGTACAATCTTCCCATAATCTTCTCCTTTATGATATATAGTGTAACGTGCGTGAAGAATGTGGAAGATAGAGTGATCAACGATCACATATTGTATGTAATTTGAGTGCAAATTGAAAATAGAGAATAAGATATAAGAATTCAAGAATATTAAAATCAGTTAAGTTATTTGTTTGTTGAATTCTGAAATTTATTTATAGATTAAACAGTTGCAATTATTCATGAAAGATAATATTGAAAAGGAGCAGATGCAATTGTTGATTTGAAGAAGTTTCTCTTTGATGAAGAGAAGTGATTTTTCATAAAATAGCTGTTGAAAATATTCAACCGCCTGAAATAATTATTCAGCCTTCTGAATACGGTAAAACTGAAAACAACAAAGAAATAGGCAAATTTTGGCCTAATTCAGCCATCTGAATGAAACTATTCTGCCGGCTGAAAATGCAAACTAATTTATGCTTTGTTTCAGCATTCAACCATCTGAATTGTACTGTAACAACCCGCATATTTAACGATTTTATATTTAAATGTTTAATTTAAATATAGCGTCGTTAGTCAGATTTTGGTCCGAAATGTTACTTTCTGCAAATGGCCGAATTGGAACTCGAAACTACCTCCATTGGTTCCAAAATGGCGTTTGCGATCTTTTTGAGTATAATCTTTGATATGTTTGGAGTTTGGGAAATTTTGGCTACGTTTACTATTGGGTTTGGGTTCAGCCCACTAGCTTAATTAAACCTCTAACTCAACCCCTTCTCTTCATTTCATCTTCTTTCATTTTCAAAGCTTAAGCAAAACTGAAATGGGGGAAAGGAAGAGGAATTAGAAATTAGCAAGCCCTAGTTCTCCTTTGTATCTTGATTTCTTGCTCCAAATTCATAGAGAATCCATGGGTAAGTTCATCTCCATCTTCTCCATCTCTTCTCCTCTTCAATTTCAGTAATTTTCCTAACCCTAACTTAGGAAATACTTGCTTTGATTCTAGATTGAAGCTTGTAGTGTTGAAGTGGAGTGTAGTTGGTTGATTCCTTACTTTTGTGCTTCTTCATCATCTTTATTTGTGAGGTTAAAAGGTGAGTTTTGAACTCACGTCTACTTCTCTTGATTTCATGGGTGTTGGTATGAATTCCTAACAAGTATGCATATGCCATTGTTTGGGAATTGGAAAGAATTTGCATTTCATTGAAATAGGGCAGGAAGTGCAAAATCACCAGGTTCGGCCGACCGAGTGCAGGCTTCGGTCGACCGACCTGCTGCCCCGAGCCATATTGGGTTTTCTGCATCTGGCCGGCCGACCGAGCCCTGCAGTCCGGTCGACGGACCTGCTTTGTTTTGCCTGTTTTCCTTATTTTGCATATTTGATTGATTTTTTCGGATTCTATCGATTCAAGTTGCTTTTTAGTGTTTGTTATTGCATCTTTGATTTTGATAACTTATTTTTGACTTCATTCACGGGTTTTATAAATAATCCCTCTAAATCATATTAAAAGCTTCCGTCTCCCATTCATAAATTCTATTTATAATGCACACACACGATTTCGCACTTCGAGCGAAGTGGAAGGAAGATTAAATGGTTAGGTAAAACACGGACCATGAATCCATGCGTTTATCTTTCCGATTAGTCCCCGACCTATTCGATTGATTGTTTTGACCTTCGGGTTTAGTTTACCGATGATATGAGGTAAATTTGTAATGCTTTGAGTGTGAAAGTGGCTGACGGATAGTAAACCGTTTAGTGCGAACGAGTGGTTATGGGACATACGTTAACACTTTTCGGATTCCTTTTCGAGAGTTGTGACACATTCCGCCAGTTAGTGGTGTCCAGTACTGGGTCTTCGACCTTCACCACTACGCTTTGTTTCCTCTGGGATGGTGTCTTCGGACTTCCTCCCTAGGTTTGTTGCCTTCGGGTATGTTGCCTTCGGGTGTGTGCCTTCGGGTATGTTGCCTTCGAGTATGTGCCTTCGTGTTTGTTGCCCTATATAGTTTCGCTCTGATGTTGGCCTTATGTGCCGCATGGGTGATACTTGGGTTTGGAGCCTTCAGGCTTATGGATCCTTGTTGTACAGTACTGAGCTCGAGCAATTTTATGATGTTTCATTGATATTATATTCCCTTGGTATCGCCCATCGTGTTGGTCTGTTTGAGCCGCATGATGTAAAACGATTACCTTGTGGAACTTGTATACCTTATTGGCATTTGTTATTTGCCTTTTGGCTTGTTTTGGGATATTTGTATCCTTTGTTTCTATATGTTGCCGATGATACGAGGCTTGTTCTATATGATTCATCTCTTGTTGATGATTGTGTTATCTCCTTTAGAGATATTTGTTATACGGTATGACCTTGCAGGTTTATTATTGTTCAGTTTATCTAACTGATTTGTTATCTAAACTGACCCGTGTATTTTATACTCGGGTCAGACCGAGTTGTTTCAGGTTAGGTGCTTTTGGGACTTAGCCTATTTTGCTTCCGCATGGACTATTCGCTAGCTTCGTTTTGTTATAGCGTCTTTTGCTGTCCTTATCTGTCGTAACTCTGATATTTATATTTTTTTCGACTCGTCTGTTATATTGTGGTCTCCTGTACCACTTGACATGTATTATTTTGTATACTCTGAGGTGTATTTGTTTATGTGTATATTATGATCGACTGTTCTGTGATGTGAATTACATTTGAGTTGTTATATTTTCTTCTGATGGATCCTATAGCCATTGTAGTTTTGCTTTAAATATTTATTGAATAGGTCGAATTATAATGTGATTCTACTTTTAGACGTATTTAGTGAATAGTTAAGGTAAGATTACACATGGTCGCTTCCATTATACTCTATTGTCCGTGTTAGCCGACAGTATTACCTATGTAATACTCTTTGTTAACGAGGCTCTCGGAGTGGGGCGTCACAGCGTGGTATCAGAGCTGTGTTCAGAACAAAATATGATAAACACAGAATAGATGCACATATTATGGTACATCAAAGTGTACAAGTGATAAAAATCTTTGAATCATCGTGTCTCTTTATTCCATCAAGGTTAGATAGAGTTTGGGAATACGTCTAGGAATGCATTTCTATTCCGTAGTATTCCATATTGCAATATCTACCTTGTGAATAATCTTTTCCTTATCTTGACTTTCGGCTTATGTCTGGAAGAGGCAGAGGTCGACGTTCGGATGCTGGGCAATCTAGTGGCTCACATCCGGATGGCGTTTATATGTCTGCCGATCAGTTTTTGGAGTTGTTTAGGAGCACTCAGCCTCCCGTTCCTCCTCGAGTGTCTCCACTCGCAAGTCTTCTTTTGCACGTCAGTGCAGCGATTTTGCTCATCTTGGAGGAAAACCGTTTAAGGGTTCCGAGTCCGTTCTTGAAGTCCAAGCTTGGCTTCGCACGTGCGAGCGTATCTTCTCTCGCATGGATCTTTCTGACCATGATCGAGTTCTTGTGACTTCTAGTTTATTACAAGAGCGTGCTCTTGATTGGTATGAGCTTCTTGTAGCCGAGATTGATGAGTCTACTATTTCTTGGACTCAGTTTCGGGGACGATTTGAATTCAAGTTCGTTCCTGAATCTGAAAAAGTTTTATTGACCTATCGCTTCCTTGAGTTGAAGCAAGGGAATCTTCTGTTTCTGAGTATGTCGCATCGTTCGAGGCTTTATCTCAGTATGGTCTTGAATTCATCAGCACTTCTTACAAGAAGAATTTGAAGTTTGTCTCTGGTCTTAAGAAATTTCTTAGGAAGTCTTTGTTGCTCCAGCTTAAGCTTTCTTTCGAGGAATTGGTTGATTTGGCACTTCACCTCGAGACCGTCGAGAAGGAGTGTGATAGTGGTGAGGATGTTGAGGTTTCCAAGAACCCCAACAAGAGGCCGTTTCCAATTCAGAGGAGGTCTTTTCCTTCTAAGAAAAAGAAGACTGGTGGTCCTAGTTCTCAGCCTCAGTCTTCCGGAACACCTTTCGTTCGAAAGTGTTTTAATTGTGGTTCTCCGGATCATATTATTCGAGCTTGTCCAAAGCCTCTCTTCTGTCGTCATTGCAAGAAGGAAGGTCATCATGTTTCAGCTTGTCCTACTGCTCCTGCTAATGCAAAGTCTGGCAAGCTCAATATGGCTAATGCTTCTGGAGATTCATCTCAATCCAAAGGTATGTATCCATCTATTTTGGAGGGTTCAATTCTATTTCATGATCATAGTACACGAGTTCTTTTCGATACGGGTGCTTCACATTCTTTCGTATCGAAGAAGCTTGTAAATGATTTATCTTTGGAAGTTTCTTGTATGGTTACTTCATTAAGGATTACAAATCCTATTGGGGGATCCGCGACCCTTAGCTTGTTTTGTGATGGTATTGAGATTGTTTTATGTGGCTTTTCTTTCCGTGCGAATCTGCACGTTGTTTCTCATTTGGGTTTTGATATGATTTTGGGTATGGACTGGCTAGTGAGGTATGATGCCAGGATTATTTGTTCGAAGAGGATTTTATATCTTTGTCATCCTGATTCGCCTTCTCAGTTATCTCTTGTTCTTCGGGATGTGGATAATTCTGAGATGGCTTTATATTCTCTTAATTCGCGAGATGGTGATGATATATCTCGTATTCTGGTTGCTTGTGACTTTTCTGATGTTTTTGAGCCTGTATCGGGTTTGCCACCCAAACGGGCAATTGAGTTCCGCATTGATCTCATTCCAGGCGTGCAGCTAGTTAGTCATCCTCCCACGAGGATGTCTACAAAGGAAAATGAGGAACTCAAGAAGCAGCTTTTGGAGCTTGAGTCCAAGCAGTTGATTCAATCTAGTTTTTCTCCGTGGTGATCCGCGGTCGTCTTTGTGAAGAAGTCTGATGGAACTCTTAGGCTTTCCATTGATTATCGCAAGCTTAACGAGTTAACCATTAGGAATAGGTATCCATTGCCTAGGATCGATGACATGTTCGATCTATTGAGTGGTGCTAAGGTCTTTTCTCAGCTTGACCTTGCCACAGGTTTTCATCAGTTACGAGTCGCGGAGGATAGCATACCTCTTACCGCTTTCCGCACTCGTTATGGTTCTTTCGAGTGGCTTGTTATGCCGTTCGGTTTAACGAACGCTCCTGCTTTCTTTGTTGATCTCATGAATCGGGTATTCCGGGAATATCTCGATAAGTTCGTGCTTGTTTTCATTGATGATATCCTTATTTATTCTAAGTCTGAAGCTGAGCATGCTAATCACTTGAGAATTGTCTTGAGTACTCTCCGTCGTCATCAGCTTAAAGCCAAATTCTCCAAATGCCACTTAAGAATAAGGTTAAGTTCTTAGGCCATGTTGTATCTTCCGATGGCATTTCTGTCGATCCCTCAAAGATCGAAGCCATCTAAGATTGGAAGAGGCCTGAGAATGTTCGTGAGATTCGTAGTTTCCTTGGATTGGCGGGGTATTACCGTCGGTTCATTAAGGATTTTTCCCGTGTTGTGCTTCCTCTCACTTGCCTTACTCGGAAAGGCATTCGTTTTGATTGGTCCGACAAGTGTGAAGCTTCCTTTCTATCATTGAAGGAACTTCTCACTAATGCTCCTATTCTAGTGGTTCCCGAAGGGAATCATGATCTTGTTGTCTACACCGATGCTTGTGGTAGTGGTCTCGGTGCTGTGCTTATGCAGATGGATCGGGTAGTTGCTTATGCTTCTAGGCAACTGCGTCCGAATGAAGTTCGCTATGCCACTCATGATCTTGAGTTAGCCGCCATTGTCTTTGCCTTGAAGATTTGGCGACATTATTTATTGGGCGAGCGCTTCATTCTCTATACCGATCATAAATCCTTGAAGTATTTGTTCACTCAGAAGGAACTCAATATAAGGCAACAGCGTTGGCTCGAGTTTCTTGCCTCTTATGACTTTGATACCAGTATACCCCTGGTAAGGGTAATCGTGTTGCAGATGCGCTTAGTCGCAGACATTCGGCTGTTATTTCTATGATGCTTGCCGAATGGAATGTTCTTGAGACTCTATCTTTTTGTGAAATTCGTGATCGTAGTTCATCTTCTGATTCTCCTATTCTATTATTTAGTTTGGGAGCTCGACCTGTTTTATTGGATCGTATTGCCGATGCCCAGCGGCGTGATCCTGATTTGTTGCATTTTATTCAGCTTTGTGAGTCTGGATCTTGTGATGAGGCGTTGCAAGATTTTAGCATTGATTCTCATGGGTGTCTTCATAAGAAGAACCGTCTTTTTGTGCCTTCTGATTTTGCACTTAGGCATGATATTCTTGATGATTGTCACCATTCTAAGTATACCATTCATCCCGGTAGTAGCAAGATGTATGCCGATATGCGTCGTCTTTATTATTGGGAAGGCATGAAGCGCGATGTGGCGAGTTATGTGAGCAATTGCATAACTTGTCAGCGTTTTAAAGCCGAGCATCAGCGTCCTTCGGGTCTTCTTCAACCTCTTGAGATTCCATTGTGGAAGTGGGATCAAATTTCTATGGATTTCATTGACGGCCTACCTCGTTCGAGATCTGGCCATTCTAGCATTTGGGTTATTGTTGATCGCCTCACCAAGTCTGCTCATTTCGTCCCTATTAAGTCTAATAGGACTGCTTCGCATTTGGCTAAGTTGTATGTCAAGGAAATCGTGAGACTTCACGGTGTTCCTAGTTCTATTGTGAGTGATCGTGATCCTTTATTCATGAGTCATTTTTGGAAGAGTCTTCAGCAAGCTTTGGGAACAAAGCTTTATTTTTCCACAGCTTACCATCCGCAGTCTGATGGACAGACTGAACGGGTAAATCGTATCTTGGAAGATCTTCTCCGTATTTGTATCTTTGATTTCGGTGGTAGTTGGGAGGATCACCTACCTCTTGTAGAATTCTCCTACAACAATAGTTTTCAATCTAGTATCGGTATGGCTCCTTTCGAAGCCTTATACAGAAGGCCATGTCGATCACCTTCTTGTTGGTTAGAATCTGGTGAGAAGCTTATTCTTGGACCAGATTTTGTTCGTGATTCTTTCGAAAAGATTGATCTTATTCGGTTGAGAATGAAAGAGGCACAGAGTCGCCAGAAATCCTACGCGGACAACCGTAGGAAGCCTCTCGAGTTCTCGATCGGCGATCTTGTTTTTATTCGTGTTTCTCCTGTGAAGGAGGTTATGCGTTTCAGTGCGATTGGGAAATTGGCTCCTTGCTTTATAGGACCATTTTCTATTACTGAACGTATTGGCCCTGTGGCTTATAGAGTTTCACTTCCAGCTCATTTATCTGGCATTCATGACGTGTTTCACGTCTCGCAACTTCGGAAATGTCTTCGGGGGTTGGATTATGTTATTACTTCTCCTGATTTGCAAGAGCTTGAGATCTCACCAGACTTATCTATTGTACAGCAATCTATTCGCGTGCTTGACACGGAGGTGCGACGCCTTCGGAACAAGAACGTGCCGCTCGTAAAAGTTCAATAGTCCGCTAATCCCAATGATTGTACTTGGGAAACCAGAGAATATATCGAGCGATCTTATCCGGGTTTTCTTTCCTTGCTTTGAAACGGTGAGTATGTCTTTTCATCTCAAGCTTATTTTCTTTTTCTTTTGATGTTGATTGTATGTAGTTGTTACAAATATCGTCTCTAGGAATTGCGGGGACGCACTTTTGTAAGGAGGGGAGATCTGTAACAAGCCGCATATTTAACGATTTTATATTTAAATGTTTAATTTAAATATAGCGTCGTTAGTCGGATTTTGGTCCGAAATGTTACTTTCTGCAAATGGCCGAATTGGACTCGAAACTACCTCCATTGGTTCCAAAATGGCGTTTGCGATCTTTTTGAGTATAATCTTTGATATGTTTGGAGTTTGGGAAATTTTGGCTACTTTTTCTATTGGGTTTGGGTTTGGGTTCAGCCCACCAGCTTAATTAAACCTCTAACTCAACCCCTTCTCTTCATTTCATCTTCTTTCATTTTCAAAGCTTAAGTAAAACTGAAATGGGGGAAAGGAAGAGGAATTAGAAATTAGCAAGCCCTAGTTCTCCTTTGTATCTTGATTTCTTGCTCCAAATTCATAGAGAATCCATGGGTAAGTTCATCTCCATCTTCTCCATCTCTTCTCCTCTTCAATTTCAGTAATTTTCCTAACCCTAACTTAGGAAATACTTGCTTTGATTCTAGATTGAAGCTTGTAGTGTTGAAGTGGAGTGTAGTTGGTTGATTCCTTGCTTTTGTGCTTCTTCATCATCTTTGTTTGTGAGGTTAAAAGGTGAGTTTTGAACACACGTCTACTTCTCTTGATTTCATGGGTGTTGGTATGAATTCCTAACAAGTATGCATGTGCCATTGTTTTGGAATTGGAAAGAATTTGCATTTCATTGAAATAGGGCAGGAAGTGCAAAATCACCAGGTTCGGCCGACCGAGTGCAGGCTTCGGTCGACCGACCTGCTGCCCCAAGCCATATTGGGTTTTCTGCATCTGGGCGGCCGACCGAGCCCTGCAGTCCGGTCGACCGACCTGCTTTGTTTTGCCTGTTTTCCTTATTTTGCATATTTGATTGATTTTTCCGGATTCTATCGATTCAAGTTGATTTTTAGTGTTTGTTATTGCATCTTTGATTTTGATAACTTATTTTTGACTTCATTCACGGGTTTTATAAATAATCCCTCTAAATCGTATTAAAAGCTTCCGTCTCCCATTCATAAATTCTATTTATAATGCACACACACGATTTCACACTTTGAACGAAGTGAAAGGAAGATTAAATGGTTAGGTAAAACACGAACCATGAATCCATGCGTTTATCTTTCCGATTAGTCCCCGACCTATTTGATTGATTGTTTTGACCTTCGGGTTTAGTTTACCGATGATATGAGGTAAATTTGTAATGCTTTGAGTGTGAAAGTGGCTGACGGATAGTAAACCGTTTAGTGCGAACGAGTGGTTGTGGGACATACGTTAACACTTTTCGGATTCCTTTTCGAGAGTTGTGACACATTCCGCCAGTTAGTGGTGTCCAGTACTGGGTCTTCGACCTTCACCACTACGCTTTGTTGCCTCTGGGATGGTGTCTTCGGACTTCCTCCCTAGGTTTGTTGCCTTCAGGTATGTTGCCTTCGGGTGTGTGCCTTCGGGTATGTTTCCTTCGGGTGTGTGCCTTCGGGTATGTTGCCCTATATAGTTTCGCTCTGATGTTGGCCTTATGTGCCGCATGGGTGATACTTGGGTTTGGAGCCTTCAGGCTTATAGATCCTTGTTGTATAGTACTGAGCTCGAGCAATTTTATGATGTTTCATTGATATTATATTCCCTTGGTATCGCCCATCGTGTTGGTCTGTTTGAGCCGCATGATGTATAACGATTACCTTGTAGAACTTGTATACCTTATTGGCATTTGTTATTTGCCTTTTGTCTTGTTTTGGGATATTTGTATCCTTTGTTTCTATATGTTGCCGATGATATGAGGCTTGTTCTATATGATTCATCTCTTGTTGATGATTGTGTTATCTCCTTTAGAGATATTTGTTATACGGTATGACCTTGCAGGTTTATTATTGTTCAGTTTATCTAACTGATTTGTTATCTAGACTGACCTGTGTATTTTATACTCGGGTCAGACCGAGTTGTTTCAGGTTAGGTGCTTTTGGGACTTAGCCTATTTTGCTTCCGCATGGACTATTCGCTAGCTTCGTTTTGTTATAGCGTCTTTTGTGGTCCTTATCTGTCGTAACTCTGATATTTATATTTTTTTTGACTCGTCTGTTATATTGTGGTCTCCTGTACCACTTGACATGTATTATTTTGTATACTCTGAGGTGTATCTGTTTATGTGTATATTATGATCGACTGTTCTGTGATGTGAATTACATTTGAGTTGTTATATTTTCTTCTGATGGATCCTATAGCCATTGTAGTTTTGCTTTAAATATTTATTGAATAGGTCGAATTTTAATGTGATTCTACTTTTCGACGTATTTAGTGAATAGTTAAGGTAAGATTACACATGGTCGCTTCCATTATACTCTATTGTCCGCGTTAGCCGACAGTATTACCTATGTAATACTCTTTGTTAACGAGGCTCTCGGAGTGGGGCGTCACATGTATTATTCAACCGGCTGAATTATAGCCTATAACAAAATTTATCTTAGCACATTTGGTTAGAGCACTTGCCTTCTAAACTAGTGGTCCGAGTTTGAGTCCCGCTCCATGCAATTTTTTGAAAAGTTGAATTTTAATTTAAAATATGAATGTATATGTGTGTGTACCATTTTGAAAAGATTTTAACATTTGTAACTCTAGACATGACCAACTATAAGTAATAATACTTTGTTTGTCACCTTCTTCTTGTCTCTATCATATATGTCTCCTCTTGTATCTCCATATACGTACTTTCATCCTTTTTTGAACTGCATATTTTTGTTTTGAACATATTTGTTTGTCTCTTTTTGATGCTCATGTACCTGCAAATTAGCTTAGAGATTCTTTGGCACAATTGTATAGTTGTTGTCATTAAAATCCAGCAATAGAGGTTCTAGCATTCTCCCCCTTTTTGATGATGACAACTATATATTTTTAAAAAATATATTCATTCTATATATAAAATAATATTAATATGTTTAAAGCTCCCCCTAAGTATAAAATATCTCCCTAAGTATAAAATCTCCCTCTATTAATATGCAATGAATTTCTCCCCTTTGTCATTATCAAAAAAAATGAGGGAATATAATAATTTTTTTAAAATATCTTGTAAATAGTGGAATAAACTCAATATTAATTATGGGGAAAAAATAAAATAGATTTTACCATATTTGTTGAAGTTCATATTTTATTGTAAGCATGTAATTCTATTAAACGTATGGAACATCCTTTAAAATTCCAAAATCTATCTTTTTCCTTTTGTTTCTCCGAATACCTGAAATAAATAATAATCATTTTTGGTACCCACTTACTATGTTAGGGTCCGAAGGTTAATCATAGGATGAAAACCTTACCAAAATAGGTGTGGTTGTATCCAAAAAAATACTGAAACAATTTTAAAATAACAACTACTTATAATCTAAGGTATTAGAAAAACAATTAACATTTAAAGCATGTGATACCCAAGTTTCTTATAATTTCTTAATTTTTAGGAAACCATACCCATTTAGGTGTGGTTGAATCTTTATAGATATAGTTTTCATTACAAATCACATTCTAATAATAGTTGCTAATATAAAGTAATTTTTCCTGATCAATCATATTAGCTGGAATCCACATTTTAATACTATTAGTCATTAGCTTAGTACTTGAAAAATAATTTCTATCATTTCTAAACAAAGTACTATTATGACTGTAACTGGTTTTAAAACTATCTTGGTTACTAGTGCTAGCACTAAAATTAGTATATAAGAATGCATATTTAGTACGATTTTTACTTTTAGCTTGTTTATAGCCTAAACCACTTTTATCATTGTGAGCTTTTGAGTTTGTAACTAAGGAAGATAAGATATTTTTACCTTTGTTAAAATTATGATTTTTGTATTCCATCTTTCAAAATTTTGGTTTAGAATCATAAATTTCTTTTTTTTAAATATATTATTATTTACTTTTAAAATCTCACATTCTTTAGATAATTCTAAATTCTTATTAATTAAAGCTCCATTCTCTTTTTCAAGAGACAAAATTAAAGAACTAGAATTATTCAAAGAATTTTCAAAAATGTAATTTTATTTTGTAAAACATTGATTTCCTCTAAAAAAATCATGTTTTTATCTTCTAACCACTCATTTTCTTTTTGTAGGAAATCTTTTTGTAAAACTAGTTCTTCTATGGTATTTTCAAAACATTTTGTTTGTTTTACCAAAAATTTATTTTCCTCTTTTAAATTGGAAATTTCTTGCTCACAATCTTTTAACTTAGCTAAAGCAATTCTCTTAACTTTATTCAAAGTTTTACAATCTTTTATTAATTCATCATGTGCTAACATAAGATCTTTGTATATGGAATCTAAGCATACCGATTGTGATCTGAGTTTAGCCATGAAGCATTTGTTTGTTTGCTCCTTTGATTTTTCTTTATTGCTCTTCCTCTTCTTATTGGCTTGACTAGATCTCTTTGTAGCCATTTATTCTAGGATGTTGTTACGACCTCTAGAATCCCAGGCTCTGATACCAAATGAAAGTTACTATGCTCTAATACCAAATGAAAGTTGCTATGCTCTGATACCAAATGAAAGTGATTGTGCTATAGGATCGTGTAATATGGATAAACTACTTCAATGGAATATAAAGTAAGTAAATAATTAATGTAGTAAAGTAAACAGCACCGGATATTTTTATATTGGTTCGAACTCCCGTTCTACGTGCAATCCCAGACTCCTTCTGGAATTAAAAATGCAATCCTCACTTAACCCGGAGGAATAAGTATACACCGCCCGAGCAACCGAACATGACTTCTGCCGCGTAAGCAACCAAACATGACTTCTTTACAAATAAAAAAATTATCATACTATTGCATGAACTATAAACAGCACAGATAAGTCAATTAAGTACAATCTTACTATAATCTTCTCCTTTATGATATATAGTGTAATGTGCTTGAAGAATGTGGAAGATAAAGTGATCAACGATCAGAGATTGTAAGTAGTTTGAGTGCAAATTGAAAATAGAGAATAAGAGATAAGAATTCAAGAATATTAAAATCAATTAAGTTATTTGTTTGTTGAATTCTAAATCAATTTATAGAGATTAAACAGTTTTAAATATTCACGAAAGATAATATTGAAAAGGAATAGGTACAACTGTTGATTTGAAGAATTTTCTCTTTGATGAAGAGAAGTGACTTTTCATAAAAATAGATGTTGAAAATATTCAACCGGCTGAAATAATAATTCAACCTTATGAATTTGGTAAAATCGAAAACAACAAAAAAATAGGCAAATTTTGGTTAGAGCACCTGCCTTCTAAATTAGCGAACTGAGTTTTTATTTAAGATTTTTGTTAAAATTATCGTGAGCTTTTGAATTTGTAACTATGGAAGATAAGATATCTTTACCTTTGTTGAAATTTAAGATTTTTGTGTTCATCTTTCAAATTTTTATTTAGAATCAAAACTTCTTTTTGAAAAATATTATTATTAACTTTTAAAATCTCATATTCTTTAGATAATTCTAATTTTTTTAATTAAAGCTTCATTCTCCTTTTCAAGAGACAAAATTAAAGAACTAGAATTATTTAAATAATTTTCCAAAAATATATTTTTATTTTGTAAAGCATTGATTTCCTCCAAAAAATCATTGTGTAGCGGCCCTGACTCGATCTTCAAAAATCGGCACCGAATACGACACTCGTATTCAAATGCCGCAGATCTAAACGTCGAATCTGGTTCGCCGGAGCTTATAACACAATTAAGTACAACACAGCGGGAGAAATGAATAATATCAATATATATATATAACATTGATACAATGACAGATACAATATCTGGTATAATATGACACAACAGAATGATACAATGGATATCAATATACATCAGAGATACAAGACACAGCGGAAGGAATATCCTCAGTAAAATGCATCCCCAAATCCAATGCTCCAATCCAAAACTAGCTCGAACCAACATCACGTTTCACAAAGATAAGCAAGTGCAGTCGTGATCCAAAGACTGGACTAACTCCAGGTAATCTACTTAACCTGACTATCTGAAAAACCCAACTCTATACTGCCCGTGTGGAAAAATTATGGGCACCCAGAGTTTAGGAAAGGAACAATAAACTCCGAGTCAGTCATGGGACTAGTATGAGTAAACAAAAACAGTTTATCTTTTAAATAAACAAGATTTATAAAAGAAAATCCGATATGCTTTTGGAAAATGAAACTACCATAAGGCCTCCCGCCACACACACAATGCAAACACAGAATTGGAGGAGATTTCTACTTATGATAGTCAAATATGCTTGATACGAGAAAATTTCTTTGATATTATTATTAGTGCATGGTGCAGAAAAACCATTTCGAAAGTATAATATTAATCTTAGCAAGCATAGACATTCTGAACTATGCCCACGATAGCTACCATCTAAACAGTGGGGCGCCACCATAAGTAAATGACAGGTTCTAGAACTAAAACCGTACAAGGCGCGTATTGTTTTGTTTGGATTTCCAACAAATGGTCAGGCTAAGGAACTTCCTACAGTCCATGGGTACGCTTCTGGTGGGACGTCCCGAGAACTTAACCAGCTCTCTACCAACACAAGGCTGGGTTACCTCTATAACTAGGTAACTACTACTCGAGCATGCCATCCTCGGGTCCTTTCGGACCTTTATCCGAGGCACCTCTAAACCACAAAGCAACAACCACACAGTAAATGAGATTGAAGCCACCACATAGGTAAATATCTGGGCTCCATACCATGATACCACCCTTTACCAGAAGGGAATGACACACCTTAATGGGCGCGACCCTCATAACCTTACCGCATCTTTCCTGTTTCGACCATTTCCGGGTTGTGAGGTCCGATGAGGTCTCCTCTACAAAGCTACACTTTACACAAAAGCCATGCTTTGATCACAAATGATCAACAAATGATCATCAACACATAGCAATACTCAGCACGCCACACTACCAAATTCGGAGTATATCACTGATAATCTTCAATTACATAACCTCTAAGCTCGTACGTCTCAGAGAAAGGTGCTAAGCTAAGTGAATAAATTCTCCGCCACCAACAGATATGTATTTGAAAGAAATCTTCTTTATATCTCAAAGTGTAGTGTCAAACATACAACCATACAAGTCTATCCCGGGTTCGAACAGAACCGAAGGCACTTCGTCCAATAAAGGAAGAAGCCCTTGCAAATCCGGGCATCCACAATCCCGATCGGACTTCCCATCACATATAGAGAACTCTATACCGGAGCAACTCAGTGCAGAGTCAATCTACAGGTTATCCTATCGTTCTTGAAGACACCCGGTCTTCAACACCAGTCTTCAAATGCTATCCATAACGACGTATCACTATTCAGAATGGGTTATACAACACAAAGTCCTCTCCCGGCTAAACCGAATAATGAGCGAAATATTTAAAAATATATGGATATAGGATTTCAGTTAAGTCACAACTTATTACCAAAAACCTTTCTTTCAAATGGTTTAAACAAATTACCATTTCAAACCTCTAAACAAAAAGATTTATTTCACAAATTTCACCCAGTTTCACAAAGATCCATTTATGGATTTCAAAAAAATTCCCACTTCGATTAGGATTAACTCATCCCGTTTTCAAAGATTTGTTCATTACTTGGAAAACCATTTCCATTTCAAACTTGAAATTCCTTTAACACAGATTTGAAATTCATTTCTTATATGAAAGCTTTTATTATTTGAAAACAAATAGTTTTTTTCAGAATAATCCAATTATATTTACACGAGTTAAAGCCTTTGAATTAAATTTAAATTCCCAAACCAATGCCCTTAAAATGGTTTAACCCATATAAACTTGTATAACATCTTTAATCCCTAATTTCAGATCATAGAATTCAATTTCAAATTTGGAATTTAAATTTAAATCAAATTATTTAAACTTCAAGACGTAATCAAGTTATTCAAAATAACTTTTATTTTTGAAATTCCTTTTTAAAAACTTTTACTTTAATCCCAATCCATTCCCAAAACCCATTTGGATTTAAAAATTCAAATTCAAACTATTTCAAAAATATCTGCGACTTAACCAATTTCCACATGCAATCCATATTTGTGTGTGTATGATGTAGTCCAGGGGTTTCACACAATAGTGCAACATCATCAATCATCACAGATAAGGTAAATTTATCAATCATAAAGATTTACCATTACGATTCAATGTTGGTTTCAGATAACCAACTGGAATCCGACTCCCTGTCGCATCGAAATTTAAATGCCGTTTACGGGCAAAAAGGGTTTCACATACACAGAAACAAATCACAAATCACAGTTCAGCACAAAGCAATTCACATTACATAGCATCACAATCGCATATCAGAAATATCAATCCAGTACACAATATTTGACAATTAACTTAAATTAATAAAATTAAACTCAATTAATTACAATGAGCAATTAATTTCTTAGTTACTTTCATAAAGTAATTACACTTATATAATTCCATAAATGGTTATTCTTAAATTAATTAATATCAATTAATTATTAAAATTAATCACATTAATTAATTATTAAATAATCCTTAGTTAATTATCTTTATTAACTAAAAACAATTCTTTAATTACTTTCCTAATTAATCTCTAATTATGAATTAATCTAAATCATTAATTTATAAATTAGATAAATAAGTCATTCCTTAATTATCTTATTCATTAAATCATTTTAATACCTTAATTATCTCTAAGGTAATCCAATTCTTTATTAATGACTTCATTAATATTAAAGTGTATTTGAAACATTACACTTCTAAATTTGGATTCAAATTTCATTTTGAATTTAAGATTCAAAATGATTATCTTTCAACATTAACCAAATTTAAATATCAACTTGTAAACTTATCTAAGAAAAGTTCTAACTAAATTACTTAAATTTTTATTTAAAATTTAAGCTTTAAAATATATTACATTACATTTTAACTTGCAAATTCAAGTTAAAACAAATTATTTAACTTTTCATTCAAAAATCCTTTTTATAAAAGAACTTTATCAAAATCCAATTCAAATATTTATTTGAAAACAGATTACTTTTAAAAAGCTATTTGATTTAAACTTGTTTAAAACATTTAGATTTAAAAACTGATTTAAATCACAGATTTGAATTCAATAAACTTGAATCCATATTCTAAACATTTGATTTAAACTTGGCTTTAAACTTTGACTCAAACTTTGATTTAAACTTGCTTTTAAAACCATGATTTTAATTTCTTGATTTAAAATCGAATTCATTTTAAAAGCTTAAGATTCAAAAGTTTATTTGAAACTAAACTTAACTTTTGAATTTAAGCCCAGTTTAAATTCTGTTTCAGATTTTAAATTAAATTTTAAAATCTGAAAACTGTCGGGTTTGTTTTTAAAACCTGAAACCCACTTTTAAACATTTTAAAGCTTTAAGATTTCAAAGCCATTTTGAATCTAACTTCATCTAGATTTAAACTTATTTTTAAATCTATCTCACAATTTAAATTCTATTTAAATTTTCTTTAAATTCAAATTTTACTATCAGGTTCATTAAAACCTGTAGCAAGACAAAACAACCTGAGCCTCACTATTTATACTTCGAGCCAACTAACCCATTACTTCGAGTCAAACTCGCGTACTATCCCTGCTTCCACCCAACTACACAATTTCCAGATCACCAAAGTTAGTGCACGGTGTACGTGCACGTTATCGCCGATCAACTCCAGGCGACTCTAGATCATCGAGCAAGTCGACAATCCACCACAAGCCTCTCCCCGACCGCCAGAATTCCCTCATCTTCTCGAAATCAAAATCGAGTTAAAACCCAAACCTGGAAACTCGAACTTCCAACCAACTTCCAAAACCTGGAACTTCGTCGTACCCCAAATTCCGACCACCTAAGAGCCATCACCACCGGCCATAACTTCGACAACCACCCCTCTACCAATCCCCAAAAGCACGTTGAACTCGATCCATTGGGGGTAGTCGAACCAACCCAAAAATCAGCCTAGTTAAAAACTAGCTTCTGAACTTAAATCCATCACTGCTCTCTCCACCTTGAATTGATCATCCATCTAATAGTTTTCCACCAATCTCCAGTCATTCCTCCACCTCCAGGAGGAACCCCGACCCCCACATCCAAGTAGATCACCAGAAAATTGTAAAAAAACAAATTTTGTTCAACTCTGAACTACTCCTAGCCTAAGCAACTAAAAATCATCATTTTTGTTGTAAAAATCCTATAATCTAATGACAATTCAAGTTATATAAGTGAAACGATAATTCGTGACACTCCAATTCACCATATAGTTGAAATTTGCTCTGTAAAACTAAGTTTACAGAGGCAATTCATCACTATAGAGCTTGAAACAATTTTTAGATAATAATCTAGGCTTAAACACACTTATTTCATTTTAAACCCTAAGCCCTGTAATGATTAGATGAGAAGAATTTGAATTTCTTGTTTGTTTTCCCTGTGACCCAAAACAAGAAGAAGAACATACATCTTCAATTACACAGAATAATCACAAATATGTACACAGAGCTACAACTTGAATATATGCACAAAACACAATATATCCATGCACAGAATAGTTTATTTACTCACCTTGATTTTAAGAATAAGAACAGAGTTTGCTAAGTTGAAACCAGCTTGAATTTGCTAGCTGAAACCTTCTTTTTTGATCTTTGGTTTTGTATTGAGTTGTTGTTTTAAATTGAATTTTTGTTTTAAAGTTAAAGATGAAGCCTACTTTAGATTTTCTCAGATTGGAATGAACGAAAATGAGATAAAGAAGATGATATATAGGAAAGAAAGCTTGCATGTGATTATATGTTTGTACAGGGTGAGATATTTTCTTTAGTACAATATAAGTCAGGGATTTTTTTTATGTTTGGAGGCTGATGGATCTATTTTAGTGGCGGATAGATAATATTGTGGCTAGCATTAATTACCTTTGTCTTCTTTTTATAAGCTTACTTATCATTTTTTTTCATATTTATCTTAATTAGCTTATTCATACCTGAATATTTATATGTTCTTCTTAGGTCTTTATACTTAAATACATCTTTGTCTTCTTATATAAGTTAATTCATATTTATCTTTCCTCAAGTCTTATTGTTTTGTGATATAATTGAATTATATTTCTTTAAACATGTTGTTTAAATTTAGCTATGTATTTACTTTATATTTTATAATTTATCTTATATAAATATGTTTCTATTTTCTAATTTTAGATTCAAATATACTTACATTATTTATAAATCCCAATTCAAATTCAAATTTATTTTCTAAGATATTTAAATTTACGCCCCAATTTCATACTCTAATTTCAATCTATTTTATATACATATTTATTTTCAAATATCCAAATTAATTCTCAATTAATTTATAGAACACATATTTTTATTCGAATTTGGAGAAACTCAATCCAGATTACCATTTAATTTCACAATTTTTATTCAAAAATTAAATTAATTCGCAATTTAAACTTAGTAAAAATCCAGGATCGTAACACATTGTTATTATCTTCTAATCGCTCATTTTCTTATTGTAGGAAATATTTTCCTAAAACAAGTTCCTCTATGGTATTTTCAAAACATTTAGTCCGTTTTACCAAAAATTTATTTTCTTCTTTTAAAATGGAAATTTTTTGCTCACAATCTTTTTACTTAGCTAAAGCAATTCTATTAACTTTATTTAAAGTTTTAAAATCTTTTATTAATTCATCATTTGCTAACAGAAGATCTTTTTATAAAGAATCTAAGCATACCAATTGTGATCTGAGTTTAGCCACGAAGCATTTATTTGTTTGCTCCTTTGATTTTTCTTTATTGATCTTCGTCTTCTTATTGGCTTTACTAGATCTCTTTGTTTCGATTTATTCTCGGATGTTGTTATGATCTCTAGAATCCCAGGCTCTGATACCAAATGAAAGTTACTACGCTCTTATACCAAATGAAAGTTACTATGCTCTGATACTAAGTGACTGTGCTATAGGATCATGTAATATGGATAAACTACTTACACAGAATATAAACTAAGTAAGTAAATAATTAAAGCAGTAAAGTAAACGACACTAGAGATTTTTACACTAGTTCGAACTCCCGTTCTACGTGCAGTCCCAAAATCCTTCTGGAATTAAACTAGCAAGACTCACTTAACTCGAAGGAATAAGTATATACCACGTGAGCAACTGAACAAGACTTCGACCACCCTAGCAACCGAACATGACCTCTTTACAAATAACAAAAGTATTTGGCTGTAGTATGCTCTTTAAATAGCTGTGATAAGTCAATTAAGCACAATCTTCCTATAATCTTCTCCTTTATGATATATAGTGTAACGCGCTTGAAGAATGTGGAAGAAAGAGTGATCAATGATAAGAGATTGTATGTTGTTTGAGTGCAAATTGAAAATAGAGAATAAGAGATAAGAATTCAAGAATATTAAAATCAGTTAAGTTATTTGTTTGTTGAAATCTAAAATCTATTTATAGAGATTAAACATTTGTAATTATTCATGAAAGATAATATTGAAAAGGAACACCTACAACTGTTGATTATAAGAAGTTTCTCTTTGATGAAGAGAAGTATTTTTGTAAAAATAGCTGTTGAAAATATTCAGCCGGCTAAAATAATAATTCAGCCTTTCGAATTTGGTAAAATCGAAAACAGCAAAGAAATAGGCAAATTTTGGCCTAATTCATCCGTTTGAATGAAATTATTCAGCCAGCTGAAAATGCATACTAATTTAAGCTTTGTTTCAACATTCAGCCGTCTGAATGGTATTATTCAGCCGGCTGAATTATAGCCTGTAACAAAAGTTATCATAGCTCATTTGGTTAGAGCACTTGCCTTCTAAACTAGTGACCCGAGTTTGAGTCCCGCTCCATGCAATTTTTTGAAAACTTGAATTTTCATTTAAAATAGGAATGTAAATGTGTGTATACCATTTTGAGAAGATTTTAACATTTGTAAACTCTAGAAAGACACTCTATGACTAATAATACTTTATTTGTCACCTTCGTCTTGTCTCTATCATATATATCTCTTCTTGTATCTCCATATACATACTTTCATCCTTTTTTGTATTGCGTATCTTCATTTTGAACATATTTGTTTGTCTCTTTCTGATGCTCATGTACCTGCAAATTAGCTTAGAGATTCTTTGGCATAATTAAATAGCCGTTGTCATTAAAATCCAATAATAGAGGTTCTAACATTCCCTCCCCTTTTAATGATGACAACTATACAATTTTTTAGAAATATTCATTCTATATACAAAATAATATTAGTATGTTTAAAGCTCCCCCTAAGTATATCATATCCCCCTAAGTATAAAATCTCCCTCTATTAATATGCATATGAATTTCTCCCCCTTTGTCATTATGAAAAAGAATGAGGGAATATAATAAATTTTATAAAATATCTTGTAAATAGTGGGATGAACTGAATATTAATTAAGGAGAAAAAATAAAATAGATTTTACTATATTTGCTGAAGCCTATATTTCATAGTAAGCACGCAATTCTATTAAACGTATGGAACATCCTTTAAAATTCCAAAATCTATCCTTTTCCTTTTGTTTCTCCGAATACCTACAATAAATAATAATCATTTTTGGTACCCACTTACTATATTAGGGTCCGAGGGTTAATCATAGGATGAAAACCTTACCAAAATAGGTGTGGTTGTATCCAAAATAATAGTGAAACAATTTTAAAATAACAACTACTTATAATCTAAGGTATCAGAAACACAATTAACATTTAAAGCATGCGATACCCAAGTTTCTTATAATTTTCAAATTTTTAGGAGAGCATACCCATTTAGATGTGGGAATCTTTATAAATATAGTTTTCAATACAAATCACATTCTTATAATAGTTGCTAATTTAAAGTAATTTATCATGATCAGTCATATTAGCTGGAATCCATATCTTAATACTATTAGTCATTAGCTTAGTCTTGAAAAATAATTTCTATCATTTCTAAATAAAGTACTATTATGACAGTAACTATTTTTAAAACTATCTTGGTTACTAGTGCTAGCACTAAAATTAGCATTCAAGAATGCATATCTAGTACTATTTTTACTTTTAGCTTGTTTGTTGCCTAAACCGCTTTTATCATCGTGAGCTTTTGAATTTGTAACTAAGGAAGATAAGATATCTTTACCTTTGTTAAAATTTATGATTTTTGTATTTCATATTTCAAAATTTGCTTTAGAATCACAAATGTCTTTTTTGAAAAATATTATTATTAACTTTTAAAATCTCACATTCTTTAGATAATTCTAAATTTTTATCAATTAAAGCTTCATTCTCTTTTTCAAGAGACAAAATTAAAGAACTAGAATTATTTAAAGAATTTTCCAAAAATGTAATTTTCTTTTGTAAAACATTGATTTCCTCCAAAAAATCATTGTTTTTATCTTCTAACCGCTCATTTTCTTTTTGTAGGAAATCATTTTGTAAAAAAAATTCTTCTACGGTATTTTCAAAACATTTAGCTCGTCTTACCAAAAATTTATTTCCCTCTTTTAAATTGGAAATTTCTAGATCACAATCTTTTAACTTAGCTAAAGCAATTCTATTAACTTTATTCAAAGTTTTGCAATCTTTTATTAATTCATCATGTGCTAACAGAAGATCTTTACATAAAGAATCTAAGCATACCGATTGTGATATTAGTTTAGCCATGAAGCATTTGTTTGTTTGCTCCTATGATTTTTCTTTTTTTCTCTTCCTCTTCATATTGACTTGACTAGATCTCTTTGTAACCATTTATTCTAGGTTGTTGTTACGATCTCTAGAATCCCAATCTCTAATACCAAATGAAAGTGACCGTGCTACAGGATCGTGTAATATGGATAAACTACTTATACGGAATATAAACTAAGTAAATAATTAAAGCAGTAAAGTAAACAACACCAGAGATTTTTATACTGGTTCGAACTCCCGTTCTACGTGCAGTCCTAGACTCCTTCTGGAATTAAACTAGCAACCCTCACTTAACCCAGAGGAATAAGTATACACCACCTGAGCAACCGAACATGACTTCTACTGCCTAACAACCGAACCTGACTTTTTTGCAAATAACAAAAGTATCTGATTGTAGTATGCACTTTAAATAGCATTGATAAGTCAATTAAGTACAACCTTCCTATAATCTTCTCCTTTATGATACACAGCGTACTGTGCTTGAAGCATGTGGAAGATAAAGCAATCAACGATTAGAGATTGTATGTAGTTTGAATGCAAATTGAAAATAGAGAATAAGAGATATGAATTCAAGAATATTAAAATCAGTTAAGTTATTTGTTTTTTGAATTCTAAACCAATTTATAGAGATTAAACATTTTATATAATTCATGAAATATATTATTGAAAAGAAACAGGTGCAACTGTTGATTTGAAGAAGTTTCTCTTTGATGAAGAGAAGTGACTTTTCATAAAAATAACTGTTGAAAATATTCAGCCGGCTGAAATAATAATTCAGCCTTCTGAATTTGGTAAAATCGAAAACAGCAAAGAAACAGGCGAATTTTGACCTAATTTAATCATCTGAAAATATATACTAATTTATGCTTTGTTTCAGCATTCAACGTCTTAATGGTATTATTCAGCCGGTTGAATTATAGCATGTAACAAAAATTATCGTAGCTTATTTGGTGAGAGCACTTGCCTTCTAAACTAGTGACCCGGGTTTGAGTCCCGCTCCATGCAATTTCTTGAAAACTTGAATTTTCATTTAAAATATGAATGTATATGTGTGTATACCATTTTGAGAAGATTTTAACATTTGTAAACTCTAGAGTCGACACTCTATGACTAATAATACTTTTTTTGTCACCTTCGTCTTGTCTCTATCATATATATCTCTTCTTGTATCTTCATATACATACTTTCATCCTTTTTTTTATATTGCGTATCTTCATTTTGAACGTATTTGTTTGTCTCTTTTTGATGCTCATGTACATGAAAATTAGCTTAGAGATTCTTTGGCATAATTGTACAGTTGTTGTCATTAAAATCCAACAATAGAGGTTCTAACATTCTCCCCCCTTTTGATGATGACAACTGTACAATTTTTTTAGTAAATATTCATTCTATATATAAAATAATATTAATATGTTTAAAGCTCCCCCTAAGTATAACATATCCCCCT
Organism: Allium cepa; assembly: GCA_030765085.1. Lineage (NCBI taxonomy): Eukaryota > Viridiplantae > Streptophyta > Magnoliopsida > Asparagales > Amaryllidaceae > Allium > Allium cepa. Next base: position 81,988,238 of record CM060946.1, read on the forward strand.
AAGTATAAAATCTCCCTCTATTAATATGCATATGAATTTCTCCCCCATTGTCATTATAAAATAGAATGAGGGAATATAATAAATTTTATAAAATATCTTGTAAATAGTTGGATAAACTCAGTATTAATTGTGGAGAAAAAATAAAATAGATGTTACCATATTTGCTGAAGTCCATATTTCATTATAAGCACGTAATTCTATTAAACGTATGGAACATCCTTTAAAATTCCAAAATCTATCCTTTTCCTTTTGTTTCTATGAGTACCTACAATAAACAATAATCATTTTTGGTGCCCACTTACTATGTTAGGGTCCGAGGGTTAATCATAGGATGAAAACCTTACCAAAATAGGTGTGGTTGTATCCAAAAAAATAATGAAACAATTTTAAAAGAACAACTATTTATAATCTAAGGTATCCGAAAATTGATTAACATTTAAAGCATGCGATGCCCAAGTTTCTTATAATTTCCTAATTTTTAGAAAACCATACCCATTTAGGTGTGTTTGAATCTTTATAGATATAGTTTTCATTACAAATCACATTCTTCTAATAGTTGCTAATATAAAGTAATTTATCATGATCAATCATATTAGCTGGAATCCATATCTTAATACTATGAGTCATTAGCTTAGTGCTTGAAAAATAATTTCTATCATTTCTAAACAAAGTACTATTATGACTGTAACTGGTTTTAAAACTATCTTGGTTACTAGTGCCAGCACTAAAATTAGTATATAAGAATGAATATCTAGTACTATTTTTACTTCTAGCTTATATATAGCCTAAACTGCTTTTATCATTGTGAGGTTTTGAATTTTTAACTAAGGAAGATAAGATATCTTTACCTTTGTTAAAATTTATGACTTTTGTATTTCATCTTTCAAAATTTGCTTTAGAATCACGAACTTTTATTTGAAAAATATTATTATTAACTTTTAAAATCACACATTCCTTAGATAATTCTAATTTTTTTTAATTAAAGCTTCATTCTCTTTTTCAAGAGACAAAATTAAAGAACTAGAACAATTTACAGAATTTTCTAAAAAGGTATTTTTATTCTGTAAAACATTGATTTCCTCCAAAAAATCTATTTTTGATCTTTTAACCACTCATTTTGTTTTGTAGGAAATCTTTTTGTAATACAAGTTCTTCTACGGTATTTCAAAAAATTTAGTTTGTTTTACTAAAAATTTATTTTCCTCTTTTAAAGTGGAAATTTCTTGCTCACAATCTTTTAACTTAGCTAAAGCAATTCTATTAACTTTATTCAAAGTTTTACAATTTTATATTAATTCATCATGTGCTCACAGAAGATCTTTATATAAAGAATCTAAGCATACCGATTGTGATCTGAGTTTAGCCATGAAGCAATTGTTTGTTTGCTCCTTTGATTTTTCTTTATTGCTCTTCCTCTTCTTATTGGCTTGACTAGATCTCTTTGTAGCCATTTAGTCTAAGATATTATTACGTTCTCTAGTATCCCTGGCTCTTATACCAAATGAAAGTGTAACGACCCTGACTCGGCCTTCAAAAACCGGTATCGAATACGTCACTCGTATTCAAATGCCACAGATCCAAAGGTCGAATCTGGTTCGCCGGAGCTTAAAACAAATTAAGTATAACAACACAGCGAAAGAAAATGAATAATATCATTGATTATACAATATCTGATACAACAATGAATACAATAGAATGGTACAATAGATATCAATACTATCAGAGATACAAGATACAGCGGAAACAATATTTTCAATAGAATACATCTCCAAAAGAATCCAACCTCCATAATGCAACTACAACTCCATCTCCAAACTAAAGATAGCTCGAACCATCATCACGATGCAATAAGCAAACTAGATAACTCCATAATAAAGCAAATGTGACCGCTAAGATCCAAAAGCTTCAAAGATATCGAATATACTCCTACTACTCGACTATCTGAAAAAACCAAACTCTAGACTGCCCGTATGGAAATTTGTGGGCACCCAGAGTTTAGGAAAGGAACAATAAACTCGGAGTCAGTCACGGGACTGGTATGAGCAAACAAAAACAGGTTTATCTTTAAAACAAAAAACAAAAGAATTTAAAACATTGAAAACCACAATGCTTTTTGGAAAATGAAATTGCCATAAGGCCTCCCGCCACACACACAATGCAAGCGCAAACTTGAAGGAGATTTCTCCTTATGATAGTAAAAAGTGCTTACTACGCAAAATCTTTTTGATATATTATTAGTGCATAGTGCAGAAAATATTTCGAAAGTATAATATTAATCTTAGCCAGCATACGCATCATTATAGTATGCCTACTATAGCTACCATGTTAAATGGCAGGTTCTACAACTAAAGCCGTACAAGGCTCGTATTGGATGGTTGGATTTCCAACAAATGGACAGGCTAAGGAACTTCCTATTGCCGCATGGGTATGCCTCTGGTGGGACGTACCGAGAACCTACCCGGCTCTCTGCCAACACCAGGCCGGGTTACCTCTGTAACTAGGTAACTACTACACGAGTATGCCACCCCCCGGTCATTTTCGACCTTTATCTGAGGGCCCTCAATCACAAAGCAACGACCACACAGTAATGAGATTGTAGCAACCACATAGGTTAAGTATCTAGGCTCCATACCACGATACCGCCTTTTTCCAGAAGGGAATGACATACCCTAAAGGGCGCGACCCTCATAACCTTGCCGCATCTTTCTTGTTTCGACCATTTCCGGTTTGTGAGGTCCTGATGCAGTCTCGTCCACAAAGCTACGCTTTTTAACAAAGACATGTTTTGATCAACAAATGATCAGCAGCACTTCATATGCCACATACTAATTTGGGAATGTATCACTAGTAACCATCAACTACATAACCTCTGGGATCGTACGTCTTAGAGAAGGGTATTAAGCTAAGAGAATAAATCTCCACCACCAAACAGAAATGTATTTGATAGAAGTCAGCTTTACATCTCAAAGTGTAATGTCAGACACACATCCGTACAAGTCTGTTCCGGGTTCAAACAGAACTGAAGGCACTTCCAAAGAAGCCCTTGCAATTCGGTAATTCACAATCCCGACCGTGCTTCCCATCACTTAGGGAATCTCTATACCATCGTGACTCGGTGCAGAAACAATCGACGGATTATCCTTTCGATCTTGAAAATACCCGGTCTTTACCACCGGTCTTCAAATGTTATCCATATACGACGTATCATTATTCGGAATGGGTTATATGACACAAGGTCCTCTTCCGGCAAAATCAAATAATAATGAGCGCAATATTTAAAAACATATGGATATGGGATTTCAGTTAAGTCACAACTTAAAGTCCAAAACAATTGGTGTAAACAAATTACCATTTTGAATCTTTTTAAACGAAAAGATTCACTTCACAAAGTTCACCCACCTTTCACAAAGATTCAATTATAGCTTTCAAAACAATTTCAAATTGGATTAACTCATCCAGTCATTGAAATAAAAGCCCCAATTCATATTTTCCAAAACCATTTCCAAATATTCATAGCTTTTCAGAAAACAATTTTCATTTCAAATCTTTTATTCAAAAGATACACCTTTTAAATCTTCTTCAATTTCAAAACAAGATTCAATTATCTTTCACAAAGATTAATTCATAGCTTTCAAAACAATTCACACTTTCATTTAAAACTTGAAATCTTTGGACACAAATCAAAAATCCTTTCCTTATATGAAAGCTTTTATTATTTGAAAAAAAATAGTTTTCGTTTTGGGAAAAAACTGATTACATTTTACATAAGTTAAAGCCATTCAAGTATAAAACTTGGGTTTAAATTTAAATTCCCAAAACAATACTTTTTAAATGGTTAAAAACCCATATAAACACCTTTATAACTTGTATAATCTTTTTAAACCATAATTTCCAAATCATTGGATTCAATTGCAAATATTGAATTCAATTTCAAATCAAATTATTTAAATTTCAAAACTCAATCAAGTTATTGTAAATAACTTTTATTTTTGAAAACACCTTTTCAAAAGCCTTTTTACATTTACTCTAAATCCATTTCCAAAACCTTTTGGATTCAAAACAATTCAACTTTTAAAATTATTTCAAAATTTGTGACTTAATCAATTTCCTCGTGCAATCCATATTTGTGTGTGTATAGTGTGGTCTAGTGGTTTTACACATAATAGTGCAACATCATCAATCAACACAGATTCAAATACAGCAATATATTTAATAAGCAGTATAAACTATAACGCTTATCTTTATTCACAGATCACAGATAAATAATAAAGGTACATCGCAGATAAATAAATTACACTCATCACAGATAATAAGTTACATTTCACAGCTTAATCATATTACAGAACATCATACGTCTGGTATATCACACAATTCAAAGCATCCGATTCAATCCAAACATTCATAAGTAAGATCAGTTAATTGTCAGATTAATTTAAATCAGATTAATTACTTATGAATTACTAATCTTGGTTAATTAGTATTAATTAATTACAAATTATTTTAATTAATTAACCTTTAACCATTTATTATTAATTTATCATCCTTAATTAATCAATAAATCAACCTTTAATCATCAAATAATTAACCACTAATTATTTAATTATCCTTTATTTAATTATCCTTAATTAATTACATTAATTAAATTAACCCTTAATTAATTTTCCTTTAATTAATTAGTCCTTAATTAATTATTTATTTATCCTTAATTATTAATTAATTAATTCTTAATCACCTTTATTAATAAATCATTAATTAATCTTTAATTATAAATTAATTTAATTAACCTTTAATTAATTACTTCTCAAATTAATAATTTATTAACCTTTAATTATCTAATTATTCTCAAATTGATTACCTTAATTAATTTGTCACATTAATTAATTATTCCATAATTAACTAACTCGATTAATCAATCTTTAAAACCATTAATTATTTACCCTCAATTACTTATATTAAGTAATTTTAAATCATCAAACCATAATTTTACTTTTAAGGTAAACCATTACTTAGTTATGGTTAACATATACATTTACCTTTTTAATTAACCACCTAATTACATTTCAAATTAAATTTAAAATAACGTAAGAATGTAACTTCATAGATTTAAGTTAAACAAATCATACAATTCTTAAATCAATTATCTAAAAACATTCATTTATTACATAAAGAGATAGATTTTCAAGAATGGATTTAATTTGATTTAATTTGATTTATTTTAAATTCTAAAACTTGTTTTAAACATTCACTATGGGTTCAACCCAGTATAAACTCAAGTCAGATTTTTGAAATCCTGAGCAAACTTCTATTTTTTTGTTCTAAACTTTATTTTTTGATTTAAATTTTAATCCTGTTAAAAACTTATAAACTCACGAGCCCAAATCCAAATCCACCTGAGTAAACCCGGAGCTCGTCACAAATTCTCTTGAGTACTTATTTCAAACCACTTACGTTTCCATTTTCTTCGAGTCGATCCACCATTCTCTCGTGCTCGAACACGAGCCGTCTTCTTCCCTAAATCGATCAAAACCACCCAGACATATGAGTGCACATGTGCACCTGCACCACGGCCTCAATCACCTCCGGCCATTCTTGTCGTCGTCTACAAGTCGAAAACGACCACCTCGGACCAAGTGACCACCCAGAACAACCAACGACGTCGTAACTCAAAATCGAGCTACCCACCACCAACCTAGAACTAACCCAGACACAAAAAAACACCTCGTTCATCCTCCTTCGTCCATCAGACAACGCGTCGCCTCGCCTAGAGCTACACCGCAGTCCCCTCCTTGATTTCCCCCAGTCGCGTTTCACTCCGATCAACCCACGTCGCTACACGATGTCAATGAACACATAGATCAAACTGGGTTCTTAAACCTAGAATCACGTCGTACAATCACTTTGGTTGTTAATAAATTTAACTGTTATTTTTCTGGTGAATTTGTCTCGTCGGCAAGATGTGACTTCGATCACGAGCTTCGAATCGTCATTGATCGTCGACAATCCACAACATACCCAAAACTGTTCAACTAGGCATATCTCAATAACTACTCTATTAAAAATCATGTTTTCTTCATCAAAAATCATATTTCCCAAATTCGAAAACAAATATACAACCCAATTTTTAAATTAAAATACTTAAATTTTTGTTTAGAATTGATCCTCCACTGTATATTCCCATTTTTCAGTTAATTATTTTCTGATTTTGTTCGTAAGTATTTTTAAAATCAAGATTTAGATAACACAAACATTTTCCTTTAAAAAAAATTACAACATGAATCTGCTTATACATTTTTCTTGAATTTTTTAAGGAACTGTTACTTAACAGAGCCATATAGATATATATCCACCACTACAAAACATGCTATTTGTGTCTGTTGTTTAACCCCTTTTGCATCAGTTCAACAACCGATGCATATGCAACCGATGCAACAGGCTTAACATTTTTGCATCAGTTCTGAAACCGAAGTAAAAAGGTCCTTTTTGCATCGGTTGTTACTAACAACCGATGCAAACTAATCCCTCTATTGCATCGATTTTTTATAACAACTGATGCAAACTAATCTCTCTATTGCATCAGTTATTTATACCTGATGCAATAAAGTCATTCTCAGAAACCATTATTACAGTACTCAAATAGACTATATATATATTATTAATTATAACAAACAATTATTGCATGCAATATTACAATCATTCAAAATTAAATTTGATGGCAAATACATAATCAGATTTAATAATTCTACAAAAGAATGAAAAACATAAATAAATTCCACAGTACATAATCAGACAGTCAGTAGTAAAAAATAAATGCCATATCACATTGCAACACTACAACTCCACTAATTTCGTACAGGCACTAGACGAAACATCGCCTTTCCACCTGTACCCACCTATTCCAAAGTACAACACTACAACTCTACTACCCCTGTTACAACTTATTCCACCATCTCCTTTTACAAAATTGTCACTGCCAGAGGAGCACAGCCATCATCAGTGTATCACAGACCCACCATTATCAACAGACTTCTACCAAAACAATTCACCACATTTCCATATCACATTGCATATCACATATCAAATTTCCATCATCCAACCTGTTCTAGCCTCTACCATCCCATTCTCTCTGCACACAGGCCACTAAGCTACATCATCTCCAACCATTTCAACACTGTCCACCTGCTACTTCAATCATAACCTACATCCTCCACAATTATCACCATCCTCTTTGCACACAGGCCAAAACATCACCACATCCAATTTAAACATTACCTAAAACACTCGATCATCTATTACTTGCCTATGCAAACATCCCAAACTTCATCACCTTCTTCCAACCATCACACTGCAATACAATAGTGGGCATTTCAATCCCGTACCCACATGACAAGAGGATGAATAATAACCAAAGAATCGTGCATGTGTTATGGAGTTAAATATCTCATTTTGGATGTATGCAGCAAATGTTAGTTTTATACACACTAAACAACGTCATGAATTTTAGTTTGTCAAATAATAGATAAGTATGTCATGAACTGAAATTTTATGGTAAATTAAATGTGCTTGAACATGATTGTGTATGCTATCAGGCTGCATGGGAAGAGGCCTTTTCCACTGAGGTGGCATGTACCGACTAAGACGAATGGCCAATTGACTCAGTTTCACTATGGCTATCAGGATACGGGGAAATATTGACTAAGGTATGGACTCCGTTTCACTAAGGCTATCAGTTCGCTGATGCATTCAATTTAAGACTCAACCTCATAATAGGTCGCTTTAATGGAACATAAGTAACGTAATGTTGGAACAATGGGCTGGGTCTCTTTTAGTATGCATCACTAACTGATTAAGTTACATGATGAAAGGTTGTACATTATTTATAAACAGTGTATCTAGCTAGAAATATTAATACGAAAAGTAGGTTAAATAAAATGAGCAAGTAAAAATTATTTTGAGGTATACTGGAGCAGTAGACGATCAGAGCTCCATTCATAACTCCTATGCATCTACGAACATTTTGGTAACATTTCAAACTAATTAAAATAAACATATTTTCAAAACTAAAAAAATCATAAACGTACAAATCAAAATATTAAAATTACTATTTTCCAATGTAGGTTAATAAATTTCCATAATAAGATTATCAGCCAAGCATGAATCATCGTATCATTCAAAAAATATAATGTATTGTGTGTTTGCATGGTTGGAACCAAATTTCCACCTTTGCAAAAGAAAAAAAATAGAATAATCACCTGAGCAGTAAAAAAGGCATCAGCTGTATAACAAGTATTTTATCATATACACTAAATAAATCTTGAACAAAATTGATATCAACAACAATTGGTAATAGTGGTAAGCCTTTTGGATGTGAATCCCTTCATTATTGGACAAGTGTAGAAACTTTAAAGAAAAACCATGAACTTTTCATGAAGACGAAAAAAGGTACATAGCTAAGAATGGTATCTACAAATATCAAACCTACTAAGTATTTAACAATTTTTCAAAGTATTTAACAATATAAAAGCACCATATTAGACAATTAATATTTTATCTGGGTGCAGAATAAATAAATAAATAAATAAGACACTATGTAGTTTTCTTTGTTGATTTGCACATATCATTATTAACCACAGAAGGTTTAATATGTATTTTTCAAAGAGCAGAAGCGACCATTCAACAAAATATTAGCAGTTCGGTTTCCTTTTTAATGGAATGTCTGAATTTGAGTTTAAGCCATTAAGTTGTCTCAAGTTTAATGTGAAGACAACTCTCACCCCGTATATAGTTGCATTATCCAAGTTAATAAAGTCATACATTTATTTTCTTTAACGTTTTGGACACAAAATTCAGTAGTGGTTGGTCTGATATGCTTTTTTAGGAAATTTATTGATGGTTCAATAACATATATGACTTAATCAAGATGATCACTGTACCAAAATATGTCCAAGACGAGTTGAGTGAAATTATAAGATGATTGAACTTGTCATGGAATCATGTATATATATCTGATGTGCATATTAATGGCATAAGATATAAATCCAGGATCATCAGCAGATGACTGCCTTGTCAATTTTATGTGTAAGATGCATTAACATTTGTCCTTCGATTCTTATCGAACCATCAACTTTAATCAGTCACCTATCACAAGATCCAAACAACTATAAAAACTTAGTTTTATTTTCACAGCCAACCTTGAAGAGGACATGCCATACCATTTAATATTTGAACCACTATTCCTATAGCTTGTATAGCTAAATATATCACAATATATGTCCAAGTACTTAGTAGGTTCGTCACATTTCATATTACAATAATCATAGCAGCAAACAGTGCTACTCGGTTACCCATTTTAACAATCATTTTACAAGCACATTCAGATATACTATAGCCAATTAAAGTGTAATTCACATGAATAGCTACTAATTTCGCATTGCACGCTTATATGCAATAATTTCAAACAAAGAGACATTGTAGACTTAAGCACCATGAAATAGACTAGGCTATAAAACTATATTGGGGAATAAAACTATATTCAAATCAGCTGACAAATTTAGTTCTTTATCTATGTATTCATAGAAAGAACTAAATGATAGCATAAGTAATTGAACGTAAACCAGCCTATGCAATAATTAGATGCTCGACCATTTAAGGCATATTGAAACACTGAATAAGAAACAATTATCAATGTTATTGACTGCTAAAACCAGTAGAGAAATTCGTTAGTCATTGTGACCATTATCGATGTTATTCGTTGAATAAAAATCCTAACTGAAATATGCTATTCACTGCCCCATTATCAATGCTTTTTACAAGCATTAAGAAATAAATATCAATAATTAATTTTCAGTAACATAATAGTACTTGTATGAGAACAACTAAAGCTTCCCAGATCCAAAATTCGGATTGAATAACCGGTAAAGTAAAAATTACTCACGGTGCTTTAGTGCTCTGAGCGGCACAGAGAGGATGAACTATGGAGAGGCACGACTGAGGTGGAGCGACTGACCTGATCGACGGGAGCGGCAAGCGGTGATTTAGGGTTAGTCGGCAATGGCGCTTGTTTCTATTTGGGTTTTTTTTTAAAATTTGGGAGAATGGAAAATAATGATCCATTGGGGTATGCTTTTGGTATGTAACGAAATTACCTGAACGACGTCGCGAATCCAACCCTTTCACCTTTAATCTTCGTTGGGTTTTTTCTTCTAATTAGAGGAAATTAGGTTTTGAGATGAGAGAGAGGAGAAGAAGGTGGAGGAGAAAATGGGAGAGGTTTGGTTAAGGTCTAGGGTTTTTTTTTCTTTGGAAGTAGGTGAAATAATGTAAACGAATGGTAAAATAAGCGGCAGCAGAAGAAATTGGGACGGGGGGAATTAACGAAGTGCGTAACGAAAGGGATGCAAATTAATTTAGTTGCATCGGTTGACTTTAAAACCGATGCAACTACAACTATTTGCATCGATGTATTTGGATCGTTGTATTTGCATCGGTTGTTAGTGATAACTGATGCAAATTTGATTTTTTTATTACCTATTGCTGTCTACGTACCAATTGCATCGGTTATTAAGACAGAATTGATGCAAATAGTTCTATTTTCATCGGTAAAAACTTCAACCGATTCAAATGAGGCGATGCAAATGGCATGTTTTGTAGTAGTGATCTACCGGCATGCACACTTATTCACAGACACACATATACCTATATTCAACATGCAAGCCCAAATTTTATCACATATTAATAGATCATCACGTTTAATCAAAATGTACCAGATTTAAATATTTGGAATGTAATTTGGTCACCTGAATTTGGAAGCAGAGAACCAGATTTTTGTTTACTGAAGTTTGATCTTTTATCTTGAATTTATCTTGCTTTGATTTTGCATTTAGATTTAACTTTGTTGATCTGAAGTTTGCTCATTTGACTTTGAACAGAAAAGCAAAGCCTAGAACTGCATCTGATCTTGAACTTGATCTGCTTCCAGGTTATAGGTTTTAAATTGCTGAAATGATTTTTTTCTTTTTTTTTAGATTTGAACTGAGCTTTGTTTGTTGAGTTGCTTCAAGCTTTGATTTGCTTTCAGATTTAGTTTCTGGTTTTCATCTCTGTTTTACTTTGGGTTTACAGGCTTTTGATTTCCGATTTCCTTTTGATCTAGTTTAAGTTGTTTGAGATTTTATTCTCAGATTTGAAAATTGGAAGAGGAGAAGATTTTGAGAAAAGAAAGTATCCTGGTCTTCATTTTGTTTGAGAAGTTTTAATCTAGTTTACAAAATTCTTTTAATACATTTTAATTATATTTTAGTTTGAAGTAACACATGCATTTGCCACTTGTTAAATTCATACTTTTAAATTTTGCACTTGTTAATTTCCAAATCTCATGGCCTACAAATGTTAAAACACTCAATTCTTTTATGTTTAAACCCTTCTTTTTTTATTTTATTTACATATGTCTATATCTTTAAATTTATAAATACACAAACTATATTTATTCATTTTAAAAGAAAATGTATTTTAAATCTTATTATCAAATCTTATTTAAATTTTGAAATCTTTAATTATATCTCACTTTATAAATTACAAACCAATTTTAAACATATATGCTTTCTTATTAATTTCCAAAAGAGATGTAAAATTTAAAACCTTTTGTTGGTTCTTATAATTAGAAAACAAATTCCTTTTAGTATAAATTTATAGAATTTTCAAATCCAGATTCTGTTTTGCAATATATTTTATTTTTATTTCCAAATATTCAAATTATTTCTCAAATAAATTCACAAATAAATTCAAGCTCAATATATTATTTAAAAATATTTATTTCTGAATTTTCAATTAGAAATTCTATTAAAAATCATATTTATATACATCTATTTAAATAACAAACAAATATCTTTAAAAGAAAAACTTATATATATATATATGTGTGTGTGTGTGTGTATGTTCCTACAATTTCAATTTAATAATTAAATTCACATTTTAATTCAAAATTTCATATTAATTACCAAACTAATTCTTATTTTAACCCAAGAATCAAATTAATTATTAAATTAATTTGGCTCTAAAAACGGGATCGTTACAGAAAGTTACAACCCTTTGATACCAAATGAAAGTTACTATGCTTTGATACCAAATGAAAGTGACGGTGCTATAGGATCATGTAATATGGATAAACTACTTATACAGAATATAAATTAAGTAAGTAAATAATTACAGAAGTAAATGACACTAGAGATTTTTAAACTGGTTCAAACTCCCATTCTACGTGCAGTCCCAGACTCCTTCTGGAATTAAACTAGCAACCCTCACTTAATCCGGAGGAATTAATATACACCGCCTGAGCAACCGAACATGGCTTCTTCTGCCCAAGCAACTGAACATGACTTCTTTACAAATAACAAAAGTATCTAACTGTAATATGCTCTTTAAATAGCAGTAATAAATCAATTATGTACAATCTTCCTAGAATCTTTTTCTTTATGATATATAGTCTAATGTGTTTGAAGAATGTGGAAGATAGAGTGATCAACGATCAGATATCGTATGCAGTTTGAGTGCAAATTGAAAATAGAGAATAAGAGATAAGAATTCAAGAATACTAAAACCAGTTAAATTATTTGTTTGTTGAATTCTAAAAACTATTTATAAAGATTAAACAGCTGCAATTATTCATGAAAGATAATATTGAAAAAGAATAGACGCAATTGTTGATTTGAAGCATTTTCTATTTGATGAAGAGAAGTGATTTTTCATAAAAATAGCCGTTGAAAATATTCAACCGGCTGAAATAATAATTTAGCCTTCTGAATTTGGTAAAGTCGAAAACAGCAAAGAAATAGGAAAATTTTGGTCTAATTCAGCCGTCTGAATGAAACTATTCAGCTGGCTGAAAATGCGTACTAATTTATGCTTTGTTTCAGCATTTAGCCATTTGAATGTTATTATTCAGCCGGCTGAATTATAGCCTGTAACAAAAATCATCATAGCTCATTTCATTAGAGCACTTTCCTTCTAAAATAGTGACCCGAGTTTGAGCCCCACTCCATGTAGTTTTTTGAAAACTTGAATTTTCATTTAAAATATGAATGTATGTGTGTGTATACCATTTTGAGAAGATTTTAACATTTGTAAACTCTAGACATGACACTCTATGACTAATCATACTTTGTTTGTCACCTTCGTCTTCTCTCTATCATATATATCTCTTCTTGTATCTCCATATACATACTTTCATCCTTTTTTTGGTACTGCGTATCTTCATTTTGAACGTACTTGTTCGTCTCTTTTTGATGCTCATGTATCTACAAATTAGCTTAGAGATTCTTTGGAATAATTGTATAGTTGTTGTCATTAAAATCCAACAATAGAGGTTCTAACATTCTCCCCCCTTTTGATGATGACAACCATTTTTTTTAAAATATTCATTCTGTATATAAAATAATATTAATATGTTTAAAGCTCCCCCTAAGTACAAGATATCCCCCTAAGTATAAAATTTCCCTCTATTAATATGCATATGAATTTCTCCCCTTTGTCATTATAAAAAAGAATAAGGGAATATAATAAATTTTATAAAATATCTTGTAAATAATGGGATAAACTCAATATTAATTATGGAGAAAAAATAAAATAGATTTTACCACATTTGCTGAAGTCCACATTTCATTGTAAGCACGTAATTCTATTAAACGTATGGAACATCCTTTAAAATCTCAAAATCTATCCTTTTCCTTTTGTTTTTCCGAGTACCTACAATTTATAATAATCATTTTAGTACCCACATACTATGTTAGGGTACGAGGGTTAATAAAAGATGAGAACCTTACCAAAATAGGTGTGGTTGTATCCAAAAAAATAATGAAACAGTTTTAAAATCACTACTACTTATAAACTATGGTATTAGAAAAATAATTAACATTTAAAGCATGCGATACCCAAGTTTCTTTTAATTTCCTAATTTTTAAGAAACCATACCCATTTATGTATATGGTGTTCATTACAAATCACATTCTTTTAATTGTTGCTAATATAAAGTAATTTATCATGCTCAATCATATTAGGTGGAATCCATATCTTAATACTATTAGTCATTAGCTTAGTATTTGAAAAATAATTTCTATCATTTCTAAACAAAGTACTATTATGACTATAACTGGTTTTAAAACTATCTTGGTTACTAGTGCTAGCACTAAAATTAGTATACAAGACTGCGTATCTATTACTATTTTTCCTTTTAGCTTGTTTATAGCCTAAACCGCTTTTATCATTGAGAGCTTTTGAATTTGTAACTAAGGAATATAAGATATATTTACGTTTGTTAAAATTTATGATTTTTGTATTTCATCTTTCAAAATTTTCTTTAGAATCACAAACTTTTTGAAAAATGTTATTATTAACTTTTAAAATCTCACATTCTTTAGATAATTCTAAATTCTTTTTAATTAAAGCTTCATTCCCTTTTTCAAGAGATAAAATTAAAGAACTAGAATTATTTAAAGAATTTTCCAAAAAAATATTTTTATTTTGTAGAACATTGATTTCCTCCAAATAGATCATAGTTTTTATCTTCTTACCGCTCATTTTCTTTTTGTAGGAAATCTTTTTGAAAAACAAGTTCTTCTACGGTATTTTCAAAACATTTAGTTTATTTTACCAAAACATTATTTTCCTTTTTTAAATTGGAAATTTATTGCTCACAATCTTTTAACTTAGCTAAAGCAATTCTATTAACTTTATCCAAAGTTTTACAATCTTTTATTAATTCATCATGTGCTAACAGAAGATCTTTATATAAAGAACCTAAGCATACCGATTGTGATCTGAGTTTACCCATGAAGCATTTGTTTGTTTGCTCCTTTTATTTTTCTTTATTGCTCTTCCTCTTCTTATTGGCTTGACTAGATGTCTTTGTAGCCATTTATTCTAGGATGTTGTTACGATCTCTAGAATCCCCGGCTATGGTACCAAATGAATGTTACTATGCTCTGATACCAAATGAAAGTGACTGTGCTATAGGATCGTGTAATATGGATAAACTACTTATACGGAATATAAACTAAGTAAGTAAATAATTAAAGCGGTAAAGTAAATGACAGTAGAGATTTTTATACTGGTTCGAACTCCCGTTCTACATGCAGTCCTAGATTCCTTCTGGAATAAAACTAGCAACCCCCACTTAACCCAAAGGAATAAGTATACACCACCTGAGCAATCGAACATGACTTCTACTGCCTAAGAAATCGAAAAGGACTTCTTTACAAATAAAAAAAGTATCCGACTCTAATATGCACTTTAAATATCACTGATAAGTCAATTACGTACAATCTTCTCGTTTATGATATATAGTGTAATGTGCTTGAAGAATGTGGAAGATAGAGTGATCAACAATCAGAGATTTTATGTAGCTTGAGTGCAAATTGAAAATAGAGAATAAGAGATAAGAATTCAAGAATATTAAAATCAGTTAAGTTATTTGTTTGTTGAATTCTAAATCTATTTATAGAGATTAAATAGTTTTAATTATTCATGAAAGATAATATTGAAAAGGAACAGGTGCAACTGTTGATTTGAAGAAGTTTCTCTTTGATGAAGAGAATTGACTTTTCATAAATATAACTTTTGAAAATATTCAGCGGGCTGAAATAATAATTCAGCCTTCTGAATTTGGTAAAATCGAAAATAGCAAAGAAATAGGTAAATTTTGGCCTAATTCAACCATCTGAATGAATTTATTCAACCAGTTGAAAATGCATACTAATTTATGCTTTGTTTCAGCATTCGGTCGTCTGAATGGTAATATTCAGCCAGCTGAATTATAGCCTATAACAAAAATTATCATAGCTCATTTGGTTAGAGCACTTGCCTTTTAAACTAGTTACCCGAGTTTGAGTCCTGCTCCATGGAATTTTTTGAAAACTTGAATTTTCATTTAAAATATGAATGTATATGTGTGTATACCATTTTGAGAAGATTTTAACATTTGTAAATAGACATGACACTCTATGACTAGTAATACATTGTTTGTCACCTTCGTCTTATCTCTATCACATATATCTCTTCTTGTATCTCTATATACATACTTTCATCCTTTTTTCGCACTGCATATCTTCATTTTCAACATATTTATTTGTCTCTTTTTGATGCTCATGTGCTTGGAAATTAGCTTAGAGATTCTTTGGCATAATTGTATAATTGTCGTCATTGAAATCCTACAATAGGGGTTCTAACATTCTCCTCCCTTTTGATGATAACCACTATACAATTTTTAAAAAAATATTCATTCTATATATAAAATAATATTAGTATGTTTAATGCTCCCCCAAAATATAACATATCCCCCTAAGTAAAAGTCTCCCTCAATTAATGTGCATATGAATTTCTCCCCCTTTGTCATTATCAAAAAGAATGAGAGAATATAATAAATTTTATAAAATATTTTGTAAATAGTGGGATAAACTCAATATTAATTATGGAGAGAAAATAAATATATTTTACCACATTTGCTGAGGTCCATATTTCATTGCAAGCACGTAATTCTATTAAACGTGTGGAACATCCTTTAAAATTCCAAAATCTATCCTTTTCCTTTTCTTTCTCGGAGTACCTGCAACAAATAATAATCAATTCTGGTACCCACTTACTATGTTAAGGTCCGAGAGTTAATCATAGGTTGAAAACCTTACCAAAATAGGTGTGGTTGGATCAAAAAAATAATAAAACAATTTTCAAAAGGCTCCCAATGACCGGCCCAATGGTCATTTCGGCCATGATCGACCTGCCTTAGTGAGGAGGATCTTGGTTGACTATAAAAGTTCTGTAAATATAATTTTCAGAAAGGCTTACGATCAGATGAAGAGGGAAGCCAAGGACTTGAAACCATGTAAAGCCTGCATTCTTGGCTTTAACTGTGCTACAACCAAAGCTGTCGGGTATACTGAATTGCCCGTGGAGTTCGGAGTAGGTGACCGCGGGAGGAGTGTAGATGTTGCTATTTGTTGTCTTGGATGTTGACTCTCCATACAATCTCTTTTGGGCCGACCAACACTAGCTGAATTCCACGCAACACTTTCCTGTTGGTGTTTGACTTTGAAGTTCGAAATTGATAATGGTGTTAGAGTTGTGCATGGTGATCAAGCGAACGGACTTGCCTGCTATATGGCTGAATTGAAAGACGCTCAATAGGAGGAGAAAGGTAATGGTGTGGACAAGTCTCTCCACATCCAAACCACCAAAGATTGACAATCAATGTCTGGGCCTTGGCTCGGATGCCACAGTTGGTTTCATAAAGACAGATCCATGAGATGATGAGGAGGAGCCTAAAACGACCAAGGCTGCACCAGTTGAGCTGACAATCGACATCACGGTCAACCACGAAGACCTATCATAGGTCTTAAAGGTCGAATCACAGCTCAGCCCACCGATAATGAAAGAACTTGTTGGTTTTCTCAGATGAATTTTGATGTGTTCGCTCGGACTCACTCTGAAATGTATGGGATCTCACCGGCCATTGTGAGCCACGTATTAAATATCAAGGCAAGTCTCGGTGAAACAAAAAAGGCGTGGCATGGATCTGGAGAGATCTGCCACCCTTAAAGAGGAGGTGGATAGGCTCAAAAGCAATGGGTTTATTTGTCATGCCCTCTACCCTAAATGGGTATCTAAACATGTACTTGTAGGAAAGGCGAATGGACAGTGGTGAACAAGCATTGACTAATCAGACTTTAACAAGCTGTATCCAAAAGATAGTTTTCCCTTCAAGGATTGACCAACTGGTAGACTCAACCGCAGGACATGAGTTACTATCTTTCAAGGGTGCGTACTCTGGATATAACCAAATCCCGATGCACATCTCCCACCAGGAGCACACCAATTTCATTACCAACGTTTGACTGTATTGCTATGTGGTAATACCATTTGGATTAAAGATTGCTAGAGCAATCTATCAATGCCTAGTCAACCGAATTTTTAAAGATTGGATTGGAAAGATGATGAAGGTATACGTGGATGACATGCTCATGAAGTCACGATGATCAAGAAACCACATTAGAGACTTGGAAGTGATGTTCGATATCCTCCATATTACAAAATAAAGATAAATCCTCTGAAATGTTCCTTCGGTTTTGCATCAGGAAAGTTCTTAGGTTTCATCGTCAATGCTCGCGGAGTTGAAGCTAATCTAGAGAAAATTCAAGATCTTCACAACATCCAAGTGCTAATGACCATCGAACAAGTACAGAGCCTAAATAGGAAGTTGTCGTCCTAAGTCGATTTATTTCCAGAGCCATCGATAAATGCATTCCTTCCTTCGACTTGATTAGAAGAGGAAAAAGGAACTTTGAATGGACACAGGATTGTAAAGTTGCATTCCGAGCTTTGGCGAACCACTTAGGGAGGCCTCCCATCTTGTCAAAATCAGTGGATCACGAAGACTTGTATATCTACTTAGCCATGTCGGTACATGCTATAAGTGCCGCACTACTTCACGAGGAGAACTGAATCCAGAGATCGATCTATTATGTTAGAAAACGATTAACAGAAGCTGAAAGGAACTATCTGAAGATAGAGAAATTGGCTTACTGCTTGTTAATTTCTTTACGAAAGCTCCTCTCCTATTTTTAAGCTCATCCCATCAATGTTTACACGGATCAGCTGTTACAACAAGTCTTACAGCGACCTAAGACGTCTAGAAGGTTACTCAAGTGGAACATCGAACTGAGCCAATTCGACATAATGTATCTTCCTCAAAGAGCCATCCAGAGACATGCACTGGTAGAATTTATGGCAGAAATCAGTGCATGGGATGATCTCCTAAAGAGCGATGGATCCCCTACCATTCGTTGGAGAATGTATACAGATGGAGCATGCAATGATCGTTGTTCTTGAGCCAGAATCGTGCTAGTAAAATCGAAAGATCGATCAATTTGCTACTCTTTGAAGCTTGACTTCCCTAAAATGAACATTGAAGCGGAGTATGAAGCTCTGATTGCTAAACTCAGACTTTCTAGAGAACCGGGAATAAAATCTCTTGAAATCTTTTGCAATTCCCGATTGGTGGTATACCAAGTCAAGGGAGATGACCAAGCTAAAGGGCAATGATTCACCCTATACATTATCCAAACCCGAGAGTGTTTGACTGGCTTTGAGTATTATGACATCATGCACATTCCCCGAGATCAAAACAAAGAGGCCGAATCATTTATAAAGTTTGCTAGCACCGGGGATGTGCAACAAATGGGCTTGATTCTAATCGAAGTACTAGACGCTCCGAGCATAAACTAGATGGAAATCGACTGGGTACTAGATATGGAGCCTGAGAAGGAGTCATGGATGACTCCGATTGAAGACTATTCACTATAGAGGGTCCTTCCCAAATGGAGGAATGTAAGGCAATAAGTTCTCCGCAAAGCTCACGATATATCATTCAGCAAGTAGTCATGTATAGAAAGGCTTTTTTCGTTCCCCTGCTCCGGTGTATCTCTCATGATATAAAATGAGTCCTAAAAGAAGTTCGTGAAGGGGAATGTGACGATCACACTAGGTGGTAAACCCTAGCAAAGAAAATACTCCGTTATGGGTATTACTGGCCCACTGTCAACCGAGATGCTGCTAATTATGCCAAGCGACGTGACAGTACCAGATGTATACAAAAGTTCTGAGAGCTCCGCTAACGAAAATTACACAAATGGTCACTCCATGGCCATTTACCACATGGGGAGTAGATATTATTGGTTCCTTACCAATCTCAAAAGGTGGTGCTAAGTATGTCATTGTAGCAATTGATTACTTCACCAAATGGGTCGAATTAGAACATTTAGCCACGATCATGATGAAGAAAGTAATCAACAATCATTGTTTGGAACATCATTTGTCCTTTTGGTCTTCCATGAACCATTATAACTAATAATGGGATTAAATTCTACTACGTTGAATTCAAAGACTTTTGTAGTCACCATCATATGAAAAGAGATTTGCGGCAGATGCTCGCCTTCAAACAAATGAATAAGTTGAAGCTGTGAACAAAATCATAAAGTCCATTCTAAAGAAGCATTTGGAAAAGGCTAGAAGCAAGTGAGTGGATGAGCTCCTAACAGAATTATGGGCTTGTAGAACCACCCACAAGTCAGTGACTGGCCATACTCCATTCGCCCTTGCTTATGGCAACGAAGTTGTTATTCCTATTGAACTCGAAGTCCCTTCTTATTGAGTAACCTGCCACGACCCCAGAACAAACAGAGATATCCTGTTAGAATCTCTAGACTTTATAGATAAGAAGCACGTAGAAGCTGACTTAAGGGCAGCTGCATATCGACACAGAGTCGCCCAATACTACAACACTAAAGTTCAACCTAAATCCTTTGAAATCGACCGTCTCATCTTGAAACGGGTTTTTCATGTCCCATTATACATTAATCCTAATTAGGAAGAACCGTATGTCATAGGATAGAGGCTTGGAGAGGAACTTTCAAGCGGGTGACTGTTGATGGCATCACACTCCCCAAAGCATGGAATCGTGAGCATTTACTTTGTTATTTCACTTAGTTTATTCCTTTTCATTCAGCTGTCTTTAATTTCTGAATTTGCTTTAGCAGTTGACTTTCTAGATATGAAATAAGATAAGTTATGTCATTTCTTTCCATTTAGAAAACAAAGTTCAAAATTTTCTTCATATCTATGATTGTTGTATCATTACATATTAGTTACGATACCTGACCAACTAATATTGACATGTCTGATCAGGTTGGAGCTAGCCGATTATATAAGTCCACGATTGAACTAAACAAAATGAACATGGTCCAACCATTCATTCGATGATTCTCGCTCATAAGCCGATGGACGGAGTACCTACCGAGGGCTGGATGTGACTTGACCATCCGATATTCAAATTAATCCCACCAAGCGTTGGGACAAACATGAATCAAAGGCGATCGTAACATGACCGATTACTCGCTAAGTCAAACCCCAGACTAGGGAGCAAATCAATCAATTAAGGAAAGTATGGTCCAACTATTTTTTGAAATAACTCTAAGACCCCAGAGTGCAGACTAGGGTATAAACACATATTGAGTGTGATCCAATCATCCGCCAACTAACTCTTCTCCCCAAATTGTGGATATAAGTATAAACAAATAGATTAGTGCGGTTCGAGCACTCATTATTCCATAAACTCCGGCTTGAAACCAACATGAGGAGTATAAACTTGCTAAGGAAGGAGTTCGACTATCCACTATCCAACTCCGTTAAACCAAGATTGGGGCAGAAGTATAATCTGTAACGACCTGTAAATTTTAACTGTTTTAATAATGTGATTAATTGAATTTTCGTGAAATTTTAAAAATAAAATTTTGAAATAAAAATTTAATATTTGAAATGCGTCTAATTAAACGTAGCAACTGGTAAATTTCCATCCGAAAATATGAAAGTTTATTTCGTGTGTAATTTTATTTCAATTTAATAAGTTAGGAATTGATGAAAATAAAATGTTATCGAAACCTAAATATTTTTATATAGAAAAATTGCAAATCATCTTCTGAGCAAGACATCATTTTTCGTTTTTCCAAATTCGGACTTCTTTGGCTCCGTCGATCTTGTTTTTCTGCGTTTTTGTTGCATTTTCTACTAGTAGAAAATTCGAATTTTTATAATTCAATCGTACCACTGATATTCGTATACCGTTTTGATCGTCTCATTATGCTGACCTCTACGGTATATTTATTCTTGCGTTTCGGAGTCCGGTACGCGGCGGAATCTGCGTAAACGTTAACCGTATCGGTACCCGTATCGACGCCTTTTAGGTTCCAATGCCCATTCATATATCCACTGTTTAATCTAACGTGTATTAACCTCTTTATATAAATTAAATTCGTGAATTTTTCTCCTTTTCCATCTCTTCAAATTCCTAAAACTTTGCACCTATTTATTTTCGTTTCCATTCATTCATATTCAATTTCTGTTCTTGGAAAAGAAAATATTAATGGGCTCTGTCACCTTCCATTTCTCCCTCCAGATCACCTTCTACCTCTTCATCTCCATCCCCATCTGTACAAACATTATCAACTAACAAATCACTTCCAATACCAACCAACAACAATTGATTACCTATTCTAAAAAAAGTTTCAAAACTACTATTGTTAACATCCTTCACCATGCACATATTCTTGTGCACATCATCCACCTTAAGCATCCCATCACAGAACTTACAGTTAAACTCTATTTCCAGAACATGCACAACAATGTTCATATTAAAGCCACCTTCACCTTCATCAACAACTTGAATAACCGTAATTCATTACCCCTTCATCTGCGTACATGTTTTGATCCACACTGTTGTTATCCCGCTTTTCGGCAAAGCCGCGATACCAAAAGATCGATCGAAAACGAAGGACAGTTCGCCTCAGAGGTTGATCGTACTTCCTTTCGCCATGGATATCACTGAATTTTATCCGAGTCCAGATTGAGCTACAATTGATAGGACACGGCAAGAAAGACCACAGGAGTCAGCATTTCAAATTTCAAGTCAATCCGAGTTTCGCATGCTCAAGCTATGATCGGTTCAACTTGGAGGGAACATGCTGGTTTCGAACCCACCATGATGGGTGTCTTCGAACCCATCATCATGCACCACTCGAAACCATCACCTTCGAACCGAAGGACATCGAACTCATCGGTTTCGAAACCATCAAAGTGCCTCACCTTCGACTCCATTACCTTTGACTCCATCGTGTTCGAATCCATGTGCCTCGTATCCATGGAGGGGTTGCAGAGCTCATGTGCATCCAAGGAACACGAGTTCGAACCCATCACAGAAGCCATGCTTCGAACCCATCACAGAGGCCTTCTTCGAACCTAATTGTGATACCATCTTTCGAACCCATCCTGTGTAACTTCGTTCAAACCCATTGGGTCAACCAACCACGATGACGTGTCTTCCATCGGTTCGAACGCGCCGAGATACATGGAGTCGAAGCGGTCAACACGGAGTAAGTCCGGATCGATTCGAAGTTTGCGCTCCACGTCACCACGAAGCCGCGTACCATGATGGATTCGAAACCATCGTTTCGAATACATGGGTTCGAACCAGACAGCTATGCCAAAAACCCAATTTCGAACCCATCATATCTCCTAACCTATTGATCCAAATGCCACGAAATTTTCACTGAAGCTTGTGTACATGTTGAAGGATGTCCACGTCAAATTTCACCTCGATTGGATGAATTCTTGATCGGTTCGAATGGAGTTCGAACCGAGGCCAAAGTGGGCCCAAACTTCCTGAGACCGTGCGTGTGGGCCCCCTCACGTGCCAGACGTGGTCTCCCGAGTTTTCAGCGAGATACCAGCAACCTACACCTATAAATAGAGCCCCAAGGCCAGCAGAAAAGAGATCTTCTTGATCTTCTGACTCTGAGGCGCCCAGACTCTGCCGGATCAAGATCTCCATCATCCTGTATCATAATTTGATTGTTGATTTCGAATTTCCAGTTGTAACTTGCTGTTGATCGCTGTAACAACTTGTAAACATTGAAAGAGAATCAATAAAATACCAAAGAACTTCACAGTGGACGTAGGCAACATGCCGAACCACTATAAATCGATTGTCTACGCATTTTCTTTACTGTTGATTGGAGTTTTTGTTAGATAATATCTGTTTTGAACTTGCATTCTTGACTATTATCTCTTCAATGACTCCCGAAGAGTGTTGTGCCCAATTTTGACACAAACACTTTGGTGCTTCCACTGAGAAAACCCAGATTTTCTCCTGCTCGTTGGATCTGTCATCGATATCGGATTGAATAAATCTAAGAGAGACATCCAGATCGTTAAATCCAACTTCCTTCCCTTCTATTCAGATTTGTATAAAGTCTAGGAAAGGAAGTCAACTCTAAAGATGGTTAGCACAAGAACCACCTCAAACACCGTCAATCAAGAAGAACAGGATAGAAAAAATCCTGCCCCTCTATCTCCATCTAATCAAGATGCCGCTGGACACTCAGAGCCGTCGGGTCCGGTTACCCGACAAGAATTGCAGTTGTTACTCCAAGAGCTGACCCAGAGTCGGCGACAACTAGAAGAACATCTACGCGCTAATGCTGAGCTAATCAACCAGCTGGATCGCCAGAAACGAAAGAGATCCATGAGAGATCGTGCTTCTCGCTCTTCCAGCGAAAGTTCTTCATCTTCTGATTATCATAACCAACCTCCATGACCCCGGTTAGATGGGAGTCGTATGCCACCCGCTGGAAACCAACCAACATTGACCGTTGGACAAATAAGAGTTGGTCCGTCAGCCAGCTTCCAAACCGGACCCTCCTCCCGAGGAGGCGCCGTTCCTCATCACGCCGTAGAATACCGCACCACTAGCGTTGCGGCTGAACCAAGGGTCGACGCTCAAGACCAGTCGGACCTAGACCGTCGTCATAGCGGCCGTACTCCTGAACCGTACGTCCCAGAGGACTATGAGCCGAGAAGGCAAGATGTGAACCGTCAACGATATCCGGTTCAAACCCAAAGTATGGAACGTGACCATACTCCGGCGCAAATGCCGGATCTTTCAACTATGATACGTCAGATGATCCGTGAGAGTCAGGGATTCACAAACGACGATTGGGGAGTTTCCCGAAGTCACACTCCCTTTACGGACGACATTCTTAATGCTGAACCCCCACGGTGATTCCGAATGCCCACTCTGCCCATGTATGAGGGAAACTCCGATCCCAACCAACATATTCTAAAATATGAATGGTCGATGACTGCTGCCAGAGCCGACGACGCTGTGAAATGTCGTAGTTTCCCCATATCCTTGGGGGGCATCGCCACCATGTGGTTCACCCGATTGCCTCCTCGATCCATCTCCTCATTCGACCAGCTGGCCACAAAATTCGTTGAGCAATTCCGCATGCACGTCGCGAGGCCGAAAGATGTCAACACTCTATCTAGTGTCACACAAGCTCCCGGAGAGACACTCAGACAATACTTAGAAAGATTCCATACTGCATGTGCAGAGATTAGTAATCCAAACGGTAACTCCATCCTTATGGCGTTAACTAAGGGGATCGACCCCGATTCTGAATTTGGCAATTGGCTAGCTGGGAAACCACCTGCGTCATTGGACCGTTTCCATGCCAAAGCAGCTCAATTCCTGAGACGGGAAGACGCGAAACAGTCTAGGAAGCAAACTGACGCAGGACCAAATGTGGGAGGAACCCAAAGCAATGTTGCAATAAAACAGTCCGGCGAGAGCTCCGGAAAAGTTCAGTTGAACATTAAAAATAAACAAGCTCGGCGAAGAGAGAGCGTGAATCTACTTAAAAAGCAAGATCAAAATCGCGGCCCGCAATGCAAAAATCCGAAGTTCGACAGTTATACTCCTTTGAATATTTCATTGGAGGACTTGTATTTGCGGACCCGTAATGCGATTCAATATGAAAAACCTGCTCCAAGACCGTCGTCAGAGAGACAAATCCAGACGGGAAAATTTTGCAGGTTCCATGAAGGCTACGGGCACGATACGAACGAGTGTCGTCACTTACAGGATCTTGTTGAAAAACTGGTCAGGGAAGGGAAACTGGAACAGTTTGTGCGGACACCGCAGCCCAGAGATGCGGGCCCATCCAATCCAATCAATGAACCCAATCGACCGAGGCAGAAGGACTCGACTTGTCCCCGTGGGAGATTGGTGATAAACGCCATCAGTGGCGGGCTTACTCATTCAGAAGCCTGGAACGACGAAGAACCTCGTCACTGTCACGCATGACAGGCTCCTTCAATCCATGAATACTTTACAATTTCTTTTACGCTCTGAAATTTGAGTTTGTAATAAGGCACTGATTTTGCCACATTTTCTTATTTCAGCAAATAAAATGCTATCTCTTCAAGCTAAAGCTGTGATTCACCGAATACAACGTTCAACAATCACGACACACGAAGAGCTAAGTTCCATCGAACAATGGAATTTATTCAAATAGCTAGTGACTGCGTTACAACCGGCCACTCACTAAGTGAAACCCCTGTCTCGGGGGCAAGCCAACACATCGAAGGCTGAACTGGACCAACACACGATAGTCCATTCCATAATTCGTTCCCACCGCGCGAACGGACTCCAACTTCCCACGGCGCGAATTGGAGTATAAACATTTAACAACTCGTTCCCAGAGTGCGAACGGACTCCAAATTCCCGGAGCGCGAATTGGAGTATAATCATTTAACAATTCGTTCCCAGAGTGCGAACGGACTCCAACTTCCCACAGCGTGAATTGGAGTATAAACATTTAACAATTCGTTCCCGGAGTGCGAACGGACTCCAACTTCCCACAGCGCGAATTGGAGTATAAACATTTAACAATTCGTTCCCAGAGTGCGAACCGACTCCAACTTCCCACAGCGTGAATTGGAGTATAAACATTCCATAATTCGTTCCCAGAGTGCGAACGGACTCCAACTTCCCACAGCGTGACTTGGAGTATAAACATTCAATAATTCGTTCCCAGAGCGCGAACGGACTCCAACTTCCCACAGCGTGAATTGGAGTATAAACATTCCATAATTCGTGCCCAGAGTTCGAACGGACTCCAACTTCCCACGGCGCGAATTGGAGTATAAACATTTAACAATTCGTTCCCAGAGTGCGAACGGACTCCAAATTCCCGAAGCGCGAATTGGAGTATAAACATTTAACAATTCGTTCCCGGAGTGCGAACGGACTCCAACTTCCCACATCGCGAATTGGAGTATAAACATTTAACAATTCGTTCCCGGAGTGCGAACGGACTCCAACTTCCCATAGCGCGAATTGGAGTATAAACATTTAATAATTCGTTCCCAGAGTGCGAACGGACTCCAACTTCCCACAGCATGAATTGGAGTATTAACATTCCATAATTCGTTCCCGGAGTGCGAACGGACTCCAACTTCCCACAGCGTGAATTGGAGTATAAACATTCAATAATTCGTTCCCAGAGCGCGAACGGACTCCAACTTCCCACAGCATGAATTGGAGTATAAACATTCCATAATTCGTGCCCAGAGTGCGAACGGACTCCAACTTCCCAGAGTGTGAATTGGAGTATAAACATTCCATAATTTGTTCCCAGAGCGCGAACGGACTCCAAGTTCCCAGAGTGCGAATTGAGTATAAACATCTAATAAATCGTTCCCAGAGTGCGAACGGACTCCAACTTCCCAGAGCGTGAATTGGAGTATAAACATCAAATCCATCATTCCCGGAGTGCGAACGAATTCCTAAAAAACCCAAATAGGTGTGACTGACCATCTATCGGCTAACTCCAACTTCCCAGAGCGTGAATTGGAGTATAAACATCAAATCCATCGTTCCCGGAGTACGAACGAATTCCTAAAAAGCTCAAATAGGTGTGACTGACCATCTATTGGCGAACTCCAAGTTCTCGAAGCATGCATTGGAATATAAACACAAATTGCAGGTTCCCGAAGCGCGAACCGAAGCACCCATGCTAACTCTAGATTCCCAAAAAGTGAGTCGGAGTACAAACAACAATTCGAAGTTCCCGAAGTGCGAACTGAAATGTCAACATCAACTCCCAGTTCCCAGAGCGTGAAGTGGAGTGTAAACATCAATTCCAGGTTCCTGGAGCGCGAACCACAATACAAACATCGATAACTCTCAAACTCCTGGAGTGCAAAGCAGATTATCGATCTCAAATTATTCTAGGTCCCCGGAATGCGGACATGTGCTCAAGACTTGCAACAAGTGCGACCAACCACCAAAAATACAAGTGTTGTTCCCCAAAACTGGGGGGCACGAAAGCTAAATATTAATCACTAACCGAAGTGATGCAACGTCCGAAGTTCAACTCATTCATCAATCGCAACCTGTGACAAAGATTTTCAGGCTTGGTGAATGAAACGAACTCTACTTAAACGGTAAAAACACCACAAGTACACCGGACCGAAAACAAGACACTGCAAGTACTTAAGCACAAATAAAACAAGAGTTGAAACAAAGAAATAAAATTTTATTTCAACTAACTTAAAACAAGGACTTACACGCAGATAAGTTCTTCCAAAAAAAGAATGCCCACTAGCAGGGGCCGAACCTGCATCTATACACGACCTACTGACAAAAAAACAAAGACAAGTACCTATCTACCAAAACATCTGCTTGAGAAGCCGATTTATTTCTTCTTTTTCGTCCTTCTTACTAGTGGTACATCATCAGTGTCACTAGGGACAGAAATTCTTCGTTTTGAATGTCTCCTCTCCGGCGGTGGCTCTTCAGCTGGAGGCATGATGTCAATATCCTCCTCGGAGCTTGAGTCTGCATGGAGGCTTCCTGCCGGAGGAGCAGGGGGGACTGGATCCGTAACGGAAGTTGAGACAGTGCCACCCGATGGTGCTACCGTAGCAGGTGCTGGACTCTGCGCCGCCGTGCTGCCACCGACGGTACCGCTATGCCCCACAGCCTCTATTTCGGCGGTGATCTCAGCCAAAATTTCCTCATCACGAGTCGCACGGGCTTGGCTGGGGGCATCTACGGCCTGCATCGAAGAACTTGAGGACGGCGGGAGGCTACTAACGATGATAAATGGCAAGTCAGAGAAAGAACCACCCTGCTCACCGAGCAGTTCGCTCACCATTTGTTCGTCAGCAGATAAGGATCCCCCCTGCACCGTCTCAGCAGATGCCGCGGTTACAACAGTAGTCTCGGTAGCGATGGCCTTATCTCCTCTGCTTGATTCTTGAGCCACAACAGTCGGCGCAACTCCAGTCACTAGGCAAAAAATAAGAAGTTATTAGAAACTGCTACAAAACAAACACTCTATTCAGAAAACGCTTGAGATAACTTCGGAATACCTTCCCCAGTTTGGCTCGCAGACGGCTGAACGGCCTCGGTAGTACGCTCATGAATAGGAGATAAGCGCGGCTGTTCCGGGTCGTAAGCAGGAACAGGTTGTAAACCGACCGCAGATACAGACACCGACGAAGATGGTGTGGTGACTTCAGTGACAGCAGAATGGTGCTCAACACCTGACCCCTCTCCGACTTCCAGGGAACGACCACCGATCATTTCCTTCTCATGAGCGATGATTGCGTCATGAAGAACCTTCTTCTCATCGTCTGTGAGCAGCCGATTCTCAAGTTCGAATCGATCGACCGCTTCACCTGGGTGCGCTTCCTCTTCCTCCTCAACCAATCGGTCCCAGGGGCTACGAAGGTGAACCGGATAATCTTGAAGCCAGGCCAAGTTTCTGTGCTTTAACACATTGGCGTTGTAAGTTATGAGCAAATCTTCGATATCGGCCTCTAGCCTGGCCTCTGCCTGTTGAACCTTCTCCTCCACCTCTGCTTCGACCGCCTGAACTTTGGCCGCGGCCGCATCTCTTTCAGTGTGAAGCACTACGGCTTGATCGCAGGCTTCTTGCGCCGTGTTAAGCGCGTTATCTCTATCTTTAATAATCTCGGCAAATTTAGCCTTGAGCTCATTAAGTTCTTTTAATGCCGCATCCCGCTCAGCAGTGACGACAGTGTTCCGGTGGCCCATGTCTTCCACCGTAACATAGTGCTCCTTTTTCATTCTATCCATGGCTGCTTGAGCTTCATCAACCTTTGTAAGAGCCTCCATCTCTGATTTTCGAGACGATTCAGCCTCGGTATTCAGCACTTGTATGATGCGGTCTCTTTGAGCCAGCTCGGTTTGAAGCTTTTCAATGGTAGCCGCTCGTTCGAAGGCCAACGCCGATGCCTTATCGGCCTCCCTATACCACGCCTTGTATTGGGTGTAAAAGTCATGCACATAGTCGAGCGCTAACCGCTCGGCCTCCGGCGGGATTCTTTTCAGGTTCGGAGGAAAGATGTAGTTATCGAAACAAATATTCAGGAACTCCCTCCTTAATTGCGCAAGTCTAATTGCCCCTTCTCCCGAGATCTCTGTAGGAGGCTGCTCTGCGACTATCGGGGTCATCGCCTCAGATCGGGAAGGTTGAGAAACCGACGTATATCGAGAAGACTCGGAAGGATGAGGGACATGATCAGGAGGTTGTACGGGATCTCTGGAAGGAGGAGGGGTACGCGACCGCGATCGACGCTTATAGCCCCTGTCCGTGTCATATCTCTCGTGACTAGAATACCCAGAGCGTCCCTGGTCATAATGCCCAGAGCGCCCCTGATCATAACTTCTATCCCCTTCTCGTCTGCGCGAGTCGTAATATGAAGGCTTGCGGGCATGACGAAGACTCCCAAGCATTGAACCACGCTTAGACATGATATCTGCGAAGCAAGATAAAGTAGAATTAATCACCTTTCAAAACAGGTAGTTTACAGTCAAAGGTTATGCAGTGTCGTGAAATGTGTATGAATATGCATTCCCCCCGACCAACCGGAAGTGTCGACCTCGCTAGTAATAAGAGGCTCGTTCAACTCTAAAGTGCGATGGAATCCCTCCAACCCGGCATCATGTTGAAAAGACACATCGTCCGGGATTGGAAGATCGGCAAGCCCTTAAAAAAGATTTTCAGTTCTCGGAGGAGACGTCTCTGAGATTCTAACTCCGGGAGCAGAACGGGCCGTGACGATCGATTTCCATCTCCCCTTCTTACTTGACTTAATCATGGCAGCCTTGCCTTTTCTCTGCTCCGCGACATCCGGAACTGCGTCAGTAGGCCCGGTCAGCGGCTCGTCATCGGTGTGGGTTCTTTCAGAGTCCGCTTCCTCAGCTGTGGTAACTCTGGGTTTCTTGTGCTTGACTCGTTTCTTCGAGACGACCCTCAGTGCCACTTCAAAGCTTATGCTCTGCCCTTGTTCGATCAAACCGCAGGCCCGGAGATTCCTATCCGTCAATAACACGTCGATATCCCTATCTCCACTCGGGACTTCTCGAAGCACTCGCACCATCTCCCTATAGTGCTCGCCCTCCGGTCGCTGAATCACCGCTGTAAAAAGAATAAAATATAAGTTCCACTTCGGCTGCAATTGCCGTAGTAATTATTTACGAACTCAGCTATACTCACGTCTAAATAGCCATCGTCGGGCAAATCCAAGAGGACATCTGACATAAAACCATTCTGTCCTATAATAACTCAACCTGGTCCAAGACCCGGTAACCACTTGGCAATTTCTCACCGCTTCCAGGAATGTGAAGGAGGGGTAATCACCCCGAGTTTTGAAATTGAACAAGTATCTGATCTCAATTGGGAGCGGTGGTCGATGGAGATATTCCATAAATGCAATGAACAAGCTATTGATCGACGCATACCCGTTCGGGTGCAGCTGAGATGGGGCGATCCTCAAAAACGACAATACTCCCCTTATATACTCGTTGAACGGAGGAAGTGTCCCGGCCGCGCACGTGTGGCGGTTAAATGCCGTATATCCCTCCGGCGGATTATGCGGTCTATCATTCGGCCCCGGCAGTAGCACATCATCCAGCGATAGGCCGTGTCTCAAACATATTCTCCCCAACATGTCTTCAGAGATATTGGACGGAACGGAATCTGATGGATTGGCAATGAACGACGCATCGGGAAGTTCATCCGGGGCTGGACCAATAATCTCAGGATCAATATCCGGAATCTCTAGCCTCGGAGAGACTGTAACTTGAGTCTCCTGCTGCTGTGAACTTGATGATTCCATAACTAGCTAACTCACGAGAAACCATCGTTAGACGACAAAAACCCGTGTGTTCCCCAGTGTAGCGTGTATGAGTGTGTGTTGTGCAGTGACATGCATTACTTGAATAAATGTTGCAGAGTTAAAGAAATATGCAAACGACAAGGCTACAGAGTCCAGCTATAATGACCGTCATCGCTGACCGTCATCACCAATCCGTTTCCATGATGGAAGTTGGTTCGGGTAGAAGTTGTTATAGTTCCATCGACGAGCTTCAAAAGGTAGTCAAGTATGCAGTTTAATATTCTAGTCCAAATATGCAGGAATGAAGCTCGTCGGAGTTATGCTTGGAAAATTTCAAATTTTGGTATCCATCATGTAGGGTTTGAAACCATCACAAGGACTTCGTTCGAACCCAACCGAACATCTCTTCTTTCGAACCCATCCTGACGCGCTTCGAACCGATAAATAGATGACAAGTTCGAACCGATAAGGAAACCTCAACTCCGCATCATTCACGTTCAAACCGATCCACTTCGTATCGATACGAAGTTGTGGACTTCGAAACGATAGCCTATGGGTTCGAACCCATCGGTTCGAATGGACCCCTCGAATCCCTCAATCGGTGCGAACTGCGCATCCCAACTAGGACATTCCATGGATCGATTCGAAATCCAATAAAAAGACGCCACCGTCATCGATTCGAACTCGAGCCCACGCATCGGTTCGAATCCCTCCCAAACCAGATCTGGTTTTGCCAATCTCGAGGCTACACAATCGATAAAAAGAAACGGGTTCGAAATAACTTCGCCGTTTGAATCCGAGGCTAATTACCTAGTTTGAATGATGAATTCGAGAAATTGAAGATTCGGATCTTGAATGATTCGAAAGCGCGACACAGTGTTTTCTCTTTTGGAGCTCCGAAACGATGAAGAGCACAGTAAAAAGCAAGCAAGAGTAAAAGTAAAAAGTGAAAAAATGCCGAGGTCTTTGCTATTTATATGGGGGGTTGGAGATGACTGGGTCGATTCGCGTTCCGGTAGACTTGACCGACTACAACAGGTCAGAACGCAGAACCGCTTCGAAATCCACTTTCGAACCCATACGTTTGAGGCTCCATCGTGTGAAGCACACGGACCACTGCCACGAACAAAAGTCTCGAAACCATCCTTTCACATCGGTTCGAATGTCGGTTTCGAAACCATCACAACACAAGTATACTCCATCCTTTCAGACCGGTTCGAATGTCAATTTCGAATCCATCATAGCAGCAAGCATACCGCGTCCATACAAACGTGGATTTCGAACCCATCAATGCTCGAATGCATCGGTTCGAAACATTACGCTCGCGCAATACAAATTCGATTCCTTTAACCTTCTACATCGGTTCAGGAGAGGATCGATACGAAGGAACCTTTCAAAACAACCACCAAGCGTTGTCTCAATTCAAATTTCCAAATCGGTTCAGGAGAGAATCGATACGAAATTCTATAGCAAACCAAACTGACAACGAATCGTGGACGCACGACGTTAACAAGGGTCAAATTAACATATGCGCATACATGTCGGACTAACATTCGATTTTGAATATTCATAGGGATCAAACACTCATCCTGTTACAAATGCGACAGCCAATGGCTAAGCACTATTATACAGCAATCAATCATATCAACGCAAGGTTACAGCAGTACAGCATACGAGTTTCGACAAAAAAGAAAGCAATGACTGTTCAGAGAGAAATGGTAGCTATTCAAAGCACGTCATGTTCCCACAAGACGTACTTTGGGGGGCAAAATGTTATCCCGCTTTTCGGCAAAGCCGCGATACCAAAAGATCGATCGAAAACGAAGGACAGTTCGCCTCAGAGGTTGATCGTACTTCTTTCGCCATGGATATCACTGAATTTTATCCGAGTCCAGATTGAGCTACAATTGATAGGACACGGCAAGAAAGACCACAGGAGTCAGCATTTCAAATTTCAAGTCAATCCGAGTTCGCATGCTCAAGCTATGATCGGTTCAACTTGGAGGGAACATGCTGGTTTCGAACCCACCATGATGGGTGTCTTCGAACCCATCATCATGCACCACTCGAAACCATCACCTTCGAACCGAAGGACATAGAACTCATCGGTTTCGAAACCATCAAAGCGCCTCACCTTCGACTCCATTACCTTCGACTCCATCGTGTTCGAATCCATGTGCCTCGTATCCATGGAGGGGTTGCAGAGCTCATGTGCATCCAAGGAACACGAGTTCGAACCCATCACAGAAGCCATGCTTCGAACCCATCACCGAGGCCTTCTTCGAACCCATCTGTGATACCATCTTCGAACCCATCCTGTGTAACTTCGTTCGAACCCACTGGGTCAACAAACCACGATGACGTGTCTTCCATCGGTTCGAACGCGCCGAGATACATGGAGTCGAAGCGGTCAACACGGAGTGAAGTCCGGATCGATTCGAAGTTTGCGCTCCACGTCACCACGAAGCCGCGTACCATGATGGATTCGAAACCATCATTTCAAATACATGGGTTCGAACCAGACAGCTATGCCAAAAACCCAATTTCGAACCCATCATATCTCCTAACCTATTGATCCAAATGCCACGAAATTTTCACTGAAGCTTGCGTACATGTTGAAGGATGCCCACGCCAAATTTCACCTTGATTGGATGAATTCTTGATCGGTTCGAATGAAGTTCGAACCGAGGCCAAAGTGGGCCCAAACTTCCTGAGACCGTGCGTGTGGGCCCCCTCACGTGCCAGACGTGGTCTCCCGAGTTTTCAGCGAGATACCAACAACCTACACCTATAAATAGAGCCCCAAGGCCAGCAGAAAAGAGATCTTCTTGATCTTCTGACTCTGAGGCTCCCAGACTCTGCCGGATCAAGATCTTCATCATCCTGTATCATAATTTGATTGTTGATTTCGAATTTCCAGTTGTAACTTGCTGTTGATCGCTGTAACAACTTGTAAACATTGAAAGAGAATCAATAAAATACCAAAGAACTTCACAGTGGACGTAGGCAACATGCCGAACCACTATAAATCGATTGTCTACGCATTTTCTTTACTGTTGATTGGAGTTTTTGTTAGATAATATCTGTTTTGAACTTGCATTCTTGACTATTATCTCTTCAACGACTCCCGAAGAGTGTTGTGCCCAATTTTGACACAAACAACTGTAATGATCAAAGCCAACCTTACAATTATTTAAAGAACCACCACTTTCATCCTCCTTGTATAAAATATCATCCTCATCTCCACAGCCTCTGCCCTCGTTCACCTGCATGCTCCACCCCTCCTCCTTCTCTCGCTTGTCGCCCACGCACAAACTCAGGCCAGCAGAAGTTACCTTCCCAGTTCGCCCTTCCTGGAAACCAAATGCACCCTCTCGTTCACCAACAACCCAGCATGGTTTGGCCTTACTCCAGCACCTCTAGAGCCGAGCTCGATCCCTCTCAGTTTGCGATGGCCGATGCCACCAATCACGCTATGGCCGTGACCTCCCCGTGCTTCGCCTTTCCTCGCCTCCAAGCCGACCACTTTCCTATGGCCGAGCATCTCTGTGAGGTTCGTCCTTACTTTTGCTTCACCCTTTTTTGCTGTCATTTTATATATATTGGTATGCTATTTATATATAGGTATTTTGTTAAAAAAACAAAAGAAAGAAAGAAAGAGTGTTTTAAGAAATAATGACATAACGTATATAGAGAGATTTGGTTGTTCGTCTTATGTAATATTGATTGTTATGTCCAAAAGTTGCATGAGATATATATATATATACATACATATATATATATATATATATTAGGCTGTTACGGGTAAGTTAGTTATATATATTATTTAAAATACATTGGTCTGTCTGCATTTGTGGTGAATAGAGTATGAATATATCTTGGTTCCTTTTGTTTATGATATGAGTATAAGTTTAAATTATATAGGTCTGCACTTTAGTTTATATAACAGTACGTATATGTGAGTATACAAGTTTACTAAAGTATTATATATTATATTTTAAAGTTGTGTATATCTATATTATAAATATATTTATCTGTTTTATAATATGCTTAGAGTTTATATATTTAAAACATTTTGTTTATATATTAATATAGTAGTTTCAAGAATGGGTTGCATGAACTGTATGTATAGTATAATATATATAACTTAAATAGACGAGTTAATTTTTTTTGTGATCTCGTGTAATATATATACACGTTATACCACTACTGTCTGTTCATACAGCCCTCTTTCTTGCTTTGTGAAAACTTTCACATATGTGTGCCAGGCAGTCATCTTAGTTTATGATTTTTGAATAGTTGTAATATAAAATCTTTTATACTTTGTCATTTAGAAACTAGGTTGTCATCTTAGTTTAAAAAAATTTATAGTTGTGCCATATTAGCTTTTAGGCTTTGTCAATTTAAAATTATGCATGTTGCACATATATTGGCAGAACACGCATATAAGTGGAGATGTACATTTTGGTAATTGAGTCTATATGTGATATATATACGTTGGCTAGTGTTGTATTGTACTTTCAACCTGGAAACAATACACGTAAAAAAACAAAAAAAAATAAACAAATAAAAATAAAAATCGATTTCATAATGATAATAAAATTTGTTGTCTACATCAAACTGATTCTGATTCAGTTGATCAATTCTTATTTATCAACTGTCACCGGCAAATTCTTGCAAATCATGCTTCATTTTGAAATTCATGCTTGGACCCGCAACTCATCTCTTTCTCGTTCATCTCTAACCTCGAATGGTGAGCAATCACTCACGAAAACCAAATGCACCCCCTCGTTCACCAACAGCCCAGCATGGTTTGGCCTCACTCCAGCGCCTCTAGAGCGGAGCTTGATCCCTCTCATTTTTCCATGGCCGATGCCACCAATCACACTATGGCCGTGACCTCCCTATGCTTCGCCTTTCCTCGCCTCCAAGCCGACCACTTTCCTATAGCCGAGCATCTCCGTGAGGCTTGTTCGGTCCTTACTTTTGCTTCAACCTTTTTTGCTGTCATTTTATATATATTGGTATGCTATTTATATATAGGTATTTTGTTAAAAAACAAAAAAAAGAAAAGAAAAAAAGAGAGCTTTAACAAATAACGACGTAATGTATATAGAGAGATTTGGTTGTTCGTCTTATGTAATATTGATTGTTATATCCAAAATTTGCGTGAGATATATTGTAACAACCCGCATATTTATCAACTGTATATTTAAATATTTTATTTAAATATTTCATCGCTCGTCGGATTTTAGTCCGAAAACCTACTTTTTGCAAATAGTCAAATTGGGACTCGAGACCGCTTCCATTGAGTTTAAAATGCCGTTTGCAACCTTTTTGAGTATAAGCTTCGATATGTTTGGAGAAAGTTGATTTTTGCCACTTTTCACTTAGGGCTTTGGTTTGGGCTGAGCCCAATAACCCCACTTACTAGCTCAGTTCCAACCCCCTTTCCCCTTCATTACTTCATAATTTCCTAATACATTCAAGCTTCATCAAAAATGGGGGAAGAGAAAAAGAATTAGGAAATCTTAAGCCCTAGTTTCCATTAGCAAATCCATCTTCTTGCTCCAAACTCAAGTGAACCCATTGGTAAGCATCTCCTTCTTCTTCTCCAACTCATTCTCTCTTTGATTTCAAAAAATTCCTAAACCTAATTTAGGAAATGTTTCTCTTTTAAGCTTAGATTCAAGCTTCTAGTGTTGAGATTGAAGAGGGATTAATCTTAGCTTGTTCTTAAAGCTTCTCCTTCATTGATTTGGGTTCAAAGGTGAGATTTTTATCTCACATCTTTGTCTATAATTATCTTCGATTGTTAGGTATGAATTCCTAACGTTTATTCGTGTGCAACTGATTTTGGTTTGGATCGATTTCGTGTATATTCCAATTTTTGGTGTTTTGGTCTAATTTATGAAAATCCTATTATGGATATTTGGACAATGATATTTGAGGCGTATCGAAGAGCCGTTTAGGCTGGGTTGTCGTTCGACGTAATTCCTTAGTCATTGCCATTTGCTCGTTCGACCGTTTCCGATATTCGTTTGGCCATTTTTGGCCTAGGTCAGGGAATGCCCTGAACCCCAGATTCAGACGTCTGAAACGTAATATTCAGACGTCTGAGTATTGTTCTGGGAAGATTTCTATTCCCAGATTCATACGTCTGAATATATGGTTTCAGACGTCTGAATTGGTTCATTTGGAACCAGAAAGGAAATAGGCTAAAAAGTGCCTATTTCAGACGTCTGGATTCAAGGATTCAGACGTCTGAATTCTGTCTTTGGAAAATATTTATTTTCCAGATTCAGACGTCTGAATCCTTGATTTCAGACATCTGAATCAGCACTATTTTGCCTATTTGCCTATTCGCTTGAGAATTCCAATTTAAATCGATTCGTGATGATCCTATTTGTTGTTATCATTTATTATGACTTTGATGACTCCTTTTTAGGGATTTTTGAATATCCATTCCGATGGATTCTTTATCAGTTTCTTTGGATTCTATTCACGTCTTCGAATGTGAATTTTAGTGATTGATTGTTCCTACAATCTTCTTTGTGATTTGTCACTTTAAAAATATAAAGGTTTTCTATACTAGTAGTAAATAACAAAATTCTTTCATCAAAACGATTTCAACACTATTTTATTACAAAGCTCGTTTCTTAAACCGTTTTCCAATCTATTAGTATATACAAGCCTTTACCTCACTCGTATGAGAAATCCAATTAAACGACTTAGTAAAACAAGTGGTATGAAACGCTTGCGTTCACTTTGTTGGTTAATTCTTGGACTTGTTCGATTGAAACTCTTGTGACAATTTTCTAGTGGAGATCTACAGTTTGTTCGTAAATATTTAAGTTAAGCTAGTGGTTATGGGACATGATGCTAAGCTCATATATTTACTAGCTTACTGTAATTAACACTTCTCTTTGATCATGACGATCATTTTTGTGGTTTAGACTAGCATTGTGCGATGTCTCTTTGTCTATGTGGAGGACTGTTCCTCATTTTATTGAGCTTCGTCTCATGTCTATCATGGGTCGTACCTATTTAGGTGCGTCGATGTTTGTTTATGCATGGGGTGTATCTTTTTAGGTGCATCGATGTTTGTTTACTTCGTGGAGCAATCGGCTCAATAAGTTGGGACATGGGGCGTAGCTTTCTAGTTGCGTCGATGTTCGTCTATGCATGGGGTGTATCTTTTAGGTGCATCGATGTTAGACATTACATGGGGTGTATCTTTTTAGGTGCATCGGTGTTTATTTATGCATGGGATGTATCTATTTAGGTGCATCGATGTTTATTTATGCATGGGGCGTACCTTTATAGGTGCGCCGATGCTAGAGCATGGGGCGTATCTTTCTAGGTGCGTCGATGTTCGACTGTGCATGGGGCATGACTTTCTAGGTGCGTCGATGTCCAGTTTGTGGGATTGGTCATCCTTTTCTTGTGATTTCTGAATTTCGTGTGTTGAATTCTGGAATTTATATTTCACCAACTTTTACGATTGGCATTGATATATATGTCATTTATTGTGGCTTGGTGAATGAAATTAGGAGTATGACATTCCTTTTTATCTTTGAGATGATTTTGTGATATTGATTAATCACTTGTTGATTTTTCAATTACTTATTTATCACAGCTTGGCATTGTGATTATTATACGTTTAGTCATATCTCTTATTCTATATCGTTTCATCTGATATTTATAGTTAGACTGATCCGTTTATTATTTTCTTATTAAATAATACTCGGGTCAGACCGAGATGTTACAGGTGCTTCTGCTTGACTTCTCCCCTGGGATTCATTACTCTGACTTTTGGCAAACTACTTAGATTAGTAGTTTATTTTGTTGTATACACTTGAGATATAGACTCATAGTTGTATTCTTTGTATAGCACGTGTTGCTATTCTTTTGTATTATTGTGGATCTTTTTGACCACTACTCTGATATACACTTCCATGTGTTAATTATGTATTCATATCTTCTTCCGCCTTTGTGATATGAATTATCTGTGACTGATTTATGTTATGTTTATTTCTACATTTGTTTCTGAAGATATTACAGCCACTGTGTAGTAGCTTTGAGTTTGTGTCGGTATGTCGGATTTCTCTCTTGATCAACAAATGCATGTTATACTATCTGACATATCGATGCTTGCGCAAAGCAATTACACGGATGGTCGCTCCTCAACAGCCTTATTCTCCGTGCTAGTTGACAGCATTCACCGTAATGTTCTTGTCTAGCGTGGGTATAGAGGTGGGGCGTCACAGCTTGGTATCAAAGCCAAACTTCAGAACAATGTAGAATAAATTAACAAGGATCATCGTCCTAAGTCCATCTTAGGAGTCGTGCCTTAGGATTTAATTCGTGTCTTCGTACCGATTCATCCCATTTTCTTTATGATTCCTTGTTTTATCAATCAAGTTTGATTGAAATTTATTTTGAGAATAACTTTTTCCTCTTCTTTCTTTCTTTCTTTCTTAAAGAAGAGAAATGGTTAGACGTGGCCGTCCCAGCGCCGGTCAATCTAGTGCTACTCCCCAGGATGGTGTATTTATGTCTGCCCAGCAGCTTCTAGATCTTGTTAAGAACGCTCAAGCAGCCGGTCCCACTCCAGAGCCTACTCACCCTAGATCCGGTTTTGCACGCTTGTGCAGAGACTATACCGATTTGGGTGGAAGGCCATTCAGGGGATCCGAGAGTGTTATAGAAATTCAAGTTTGGCTTAAATCATGCGATCGCATCTTTTCTCGCATGAACCTTATTGATCTACATCGAGTTCAAGTAGCTTCTAGCATGCTCCAAGAAAGAGCATTGGATTGGTATGAGCTCTTAATTTCTGAAATCGTTGAAGCGGATCTCACTTGGGAGCAATTCCGGGAAAGATTCGAATTGAAATTTGTGCCGGAGGCTGAGAAAGTAACTTTAGCCCGACGTTTCATAGACCTTGTTCAAGGTGAATCTTCTATGACAGACTATGTCGCATCTTTCGAATCTCTGTCCAAATACGAGATTGAATACATCAACACCCCATTGAAGAAAAATCAGAGGTTTGTCTATGGCTTGAATAAGAATCTTAAGAAGCCATTACTCCTGAAACTTGAGGTTTCATTTGATCAGCTTATTGATATCGCTCTTCGTCTTGAAGAGGCCGATAGGGAAGGTGATGTTGAAGTTGTGCGTGCCCAACAAAACTTCAACAACAACATGAAGAGGCCTATCAAATTCAAAGGCCCCAATCCCAACAAGAAAGGGAGGCAAGAAACCCCGGTAGCAAAAGCACCTACCTCTAGTCGTGGACAATGCTACAATTGTGGTTCCACGAACCACTATGCAAGGGAGTGTCCGAGAGCCCTCTTTTGTCGCTGTTGCAAAAATTCGGGTCACCATATTACTGCATGTCCCGTACTTCAAAGTAAGAAGGAGGGAGAGCTCAATGTAGTGCAAGCTCCTGGTAACACTTCTCGTGGTCAAGGTATTTTTCATTTAATCCTTGATTACATTTATTTTGTGATCTTCTTATTTGAGTTCTTTTTTATATGGGTTTCATTTCACTATTTTATATCAAAAGAACTTGTCGATTCTTTTTCTTTGAATATTTTGGGCTTGATGACTTCTTTGAGGATTGCGAATCCGGATGGTAGATTTGCAACACTCAATTTGCTTTTATTTGATGTCGAAAATTATTTTATGTGATTTTTCTTTCCGAGCCAATATTTTTACTTAGGCTCCGGAATTGATTTGTGCGATAGGATTGGCTTAATCATTAATGAAGCCTATATCCTATTTTCTCGAGTGGACTATTCATCTTTGACATTTTCAATCTGTTAAGCAGATTTCTATTTTTCCTTTATGATTTTGATTCCAACTTGATGGCATCATTTTATTCCTTAAGCCCACTTATAAGGAAAGTGTTATTTCTCTCATTCATGTAGTTAGAGAAATTTTCCGGAATCTTTGAGCTTGTCTTAGGATTATCACCTAAGTAATCTTTTGTTTGGTGCTAAGGTCTTTTCAGTTTGACCTTACCACCGATTTTCGTTTGGCTACGAGTTGCGTGAGTTAGCATTCCGCTTATGCACTCCGCACTCATTATGATTCTTATGAATGACTTATTATGTCATTCAGTTTGCCCATCTTATTTCATCCATTTTATATATCAAATATTCTACGAATATTTCGATGAGACCATTCTTGTATTTATTGGTTTTGGATGAAAATAGAAATTTAAAATTTTGTAAATCTTTTTCGTAAGATTTATTTATAAGCACAATTGGATTTTGATCTTAAAACGAGCAAAGAATATTCTTAAAGGTTTTTGAGAAACATGTTTATCATATAAAAGATGATTTTGTGATTGTATTGCCCGTTGAGTGCTTTAAGAATTCTGGTCGACGCGCTTGATCAACGTTATCGATAGTAATTTCCTAAACGCTTTGATGAGACAATCAGACATAGTATATTAACTTGAAAATAGTAAATTTTTCTAGAAAGATTATTACATAATGATAAATGTAATTTTGAAAGTTTTAGCTTTTCGGAAAAGAAGATTATTTAAAAGAAATTCTTTCTTATCGATACTCTTATTCTTG
The DNA here is from genome assembly GCA_030765085.1 of Allium cepa. Lineage (NCBI taxonomy): Eukaryota > Viridiplantae > Streptophyta > Magnoliopsida > Asparagales > Amaryllidaceae > Allium > Allium cepa. Next base: position 82,030,414 of record CM060946.1, read on the forward strand.
TGATTTCCGATGGGAACCAAGACTTTATCTTTTGTACCAATGCTAATCGTGTTGGTTTGGATGTCGTTCTCTTGCATAAGATAACGTGCTATCTCGTGTGCTTCTAAACCTTTGAAAGCCGATTGAGACTAAGTATGCCACTCATGATCTAGTGCTTGCGGCTATTGTTTTCGCTTTTAGGGTTTGGCATCATCATCTTTGGGGGAGAAATTTGTTCTCCACCTCGATCATAAAATCTTTGGAATATTTATTTTCTCATAAGGAACTTCATGTTTACACGAGTTCCTGGCATCTTATGATCTTGATATTCTTTTATTCCCGGAGGGGAAATCGTGTTGCCAACGTGTTTTGTCGTAGGCAACAAGTTGTTGATTCTTTGATGTTGTCGGAATGGAATTTTCTTTTTATCAAGTTCATCGGGCGTTTTGATGTACTTCGTTTTATTGAGTTTCATCTCATCTCTTTTATGGACTAGCGTCCGATGTTCTTTTATGGTGTTTGGTTCATCGGATGTATTGTTATTATACTACATCGATGTTTCGTCTTATCTGGACCAATGGATGTACCATTATTATACTACATCGTTGTTCCGGTTTATCGGTTCATTGGGCGTACCATTTTTGTACTACGCTGATATTCCAAATTATTTGAGTTTCTAGTTTTTCGGGCGTACCGTTTCTGTACTACGCCGTTACACTGGCTCAATTTTCTGCTATTCTTGACGTCTTCTGCGTCTTGTAACTATGGAAATGCTTTTAGGTTTCCTATTTTATTCTTGAGCCCGGTGATATTGAGGAAATTGAAGTTTCACCAGATTTGACTTATGAGCAACATTCCATTCGCATCATTGTTTCGGAGGTTGAGTGCCTTCGGAATAAAGGTGTTCTTCTTGTGAAAGTTCATTGGTTCTCAAATCCTAAGGATTGCTCTTGGGAATCCAGAGAATTCATCGAGCGATCCCGTTCAGGCTTACTCTTTCATGATCTTTATGGTGAACTTCCTATTTCAAATTTTCTTTGTGTTAATATGCTTTTATGGTTGTTACTCTTTATTTTCTTCTTAAGTATTGCAAGGACGCAATTTCTTTAAGGAGGGGAGTCTGTAACAACCCGCATATTTAACAATTGTATATTTAAATATTTTATTTAAATATTTCATCGTTCGTCGGATTTTAATCCGAAAACCTACTTTTTGCAGATAGTCGAATTGGGACTCGAGACCGCTTCCATTGAGTTTAAAATGCCGTTTGCAACCTTTTTGAGTATATGCTTCGATATGTTTGGAGAAAGTTGATTTTTGCCACTTTTCACTTAGGGCTTTGGTTTGGGTTGAGCCCAATAACCCCACTTACTAGCTCAGTTCCAACCCCCTTTCCTCTTCGTTACTTCATAATTTCCTAATACATTCAAGCTTCATCAAAAATGGGGGAAGAGAAAAAGAATTAGGAAATCCTAAGCCCTAGTTTCCATTAGCAAATCCATCTTCTTGCTCCAAACTCAAGTGAACCCATTGGTAAGCATCTCCTTCTTCTCCAACTCATTCTCTCTTTGATTTCAGAAAATTCCTAAACCTAATTTAGGAAATGTTTCTTTTTTAAGCTTAGATTCAAGCTTCTAGTGTTGAGATTGAAGAGGGCTTGATCTTAGCTTGTTCTTAAAGCTTCTCCTTCATTGATTTGGGTTCAAAGGTGAGATTTTTATCTCACATCTTTTTCTATAATTATCTTCCATTGTTAGGTATGAATTCCTAACGTTTATTCGTGTGCAATTGATTTTTGTTTGGATCGATTTCGTGTATATTCCAATTTTTGGTGTTTTGGTCTAATTTATGAAAATCCTATTATGGATATTTGGACATTGATATTTGAGGCGTATCGAAGAGCCGTTTAGGCTGGGTTGTCGTTCGATGTAATTCCTTAGGCATCGCCATTTTCTCGTTCGATCGTTTCCGATATTCGTTTGGCCATTTTTGGCCTAGGTTCAGGGAATGCCCTGAACCCCAGATTCAGACGTCTGAAACGTAATATTCAGACGTTTGAATATTGTTCTGGGAAGATTTCTATTCCCAGATTCAGACGTCTGAATATATGGTTTCAGACGTCTGAATTGGTTCATTTGGAACCAGAAAGGAAATAGGCTAAAAAGTGCCTATTTCAGACGTCCGGATTCAAGGATTCAGACGTCTGAATTCTGTCTTTGGAAAATATTTATTTTCCAGATTCAGACGTCTGAATCCTTGATTTCAGACGTCTGAATCAGCACTATTTTGCCTATTTGCCTATTCGCTTGAGAATTCCAATTTAAATCGATTCGTGATGATCCTATTTATTGTTATCATTTATGATGACTTTGATGACTCCTTTTTAGGGATTTTTGAATATCCATTTCGATGGATTCTTTATCGGTTTCTTTGGATTCTATTCACGTCTTCGAATGTGAATTTTAGTGATTGATTGTTCCTACAATCTTCTTTGTGATTTGTCACTTTAAAAATATAAAGGTTTTCTATACTAGTAGTAAATAACAAAATTCTTTCATCAAAACGATTTCAACACTATTTTATTACAAAGCTCGTTTCTTAAACCGTTTTTCAATCTATTAGTATATACAAGCCTTTACCTCACTCGTATGAGAAATCCAATTAAACGACTTAGTAAAACAAGTGGTGTGAAACGCTTGCGTTTACTTTGTTGGTTAATTCTTGGACTTGTTCGATTGAAACTCTTGTGACAATTTTCTAGTGGAGATCTACAGTTTGTTCGTAAATATTTAAGTTAAGCTAGTGGTTATGGGACATGAAGCTAAGCTCATATATTTACTAGCTTACTGTAATTGACACTTCTCTTTGATCATGACGATCATCTTTGTGGTTTAGACTAGCATTGTGCGATGTCTCTTTGTCTATGTGGAGGATTGTTCCTCATTTTATTGAGCTTCGTCTCATGTCTGTCATGGGTCGTACCTATTTAGGTGCGTCGATGTTTGTTTATGCATGGGGTGTATCTTTTTAGGTGCATCGATGTTTGTTTACTTCGTGGAGCAATCGGCTCAATAAGTTGGGACATGGGGCGTAGCTTTCTAGTTGCGTCGATGTTCGTCTATGCATGGGGTGTATCTTTTAGGTGCAACGATGTTAGACATTACATGGGGTGTATCTTTTTAGGTGCATCGGTGTTTATTTATGCATGGGATGTATCTATTTAGGTGCATCGATGTTTATTTATGCATGGGGCGTATCTTTCTAGGTGCGCCAATGCTAGAGCATGGGGCGTATCTTTCTAGGTGCGTCGATGTTCGACTGTGCATGGGGCGTGACTTTCTAGGTGCGTCGATGTCCAGTTTGTGGGATTGGCCATCCTTTTCTTATGATTTCTGGGTTTCGTGTGTTGAATTATGGAATTTATGTTTCACCAACTTTTACGATTGGCATTGATATATATGTCATTTATTGTGGCTTGGTGAATGAAATTAGGAGTATGACATTCCTTTTTATCTTTGAGAAGATTTTGTGATATTGATTAATCTCTTGTTGATTTTTCAGTTACTTATTTATCACAGCTTGGCATTGTGATTATTATACGTTTAGTCATATCTCTTTTTCTATATCATTTCATCTAATATTTATAGTTAGACTGATCCATTTATTATTTTCTTATTAAATAATACTCGGGTCAGACCGAGATGTTACAGGTGCTTCTGCTTGACTTCTTCCCTGGGATTCATTACTCTGACTTTTGGCAAACTACTTAGATTAGTATTTTATTTTGTTGTATACATTTGAGATATAGACTCATAGTTGTATTCTTTATATAGCACGTGTTGCTATTCTTTTGTATTATTGTGGATCTTTTTGATCACTACTCTGATATACACTTCCATGTGTTAATTATGTATTCATATCTTCTTCCGCCTTTGTGATATGAATTATCTGTGACTGATTTATGTTATGTTTATTTCTATATTTGTTTCTGAAGATATTACAGCCACTGTGTAGTAGCTTTGATTTTGTGTCGGTATGTCGGATTTCTCTCTTGATAAACAAATGCATGTTATACTATCTGACATATCGATGCTCGCGCAAAGCAATTACACGGATGGTAGCTCCTCAACAGCCTTATTCTCCGTGCTAGTTGACAGCATTCACCGTAATGTTCTTGTCTAGCGTGGGTATAGAGGTGGGGTGTCACATATATATATTAGACTGTTATGGGTAAGTTAGCTATATATATTATTTAAAATACATTGGTCTGTCTGCATTTGTGGTGAATAGAGTATGAATATATCTTGGTTCCTTTTGTTTATGATATGAGTATAAGTTTAAATTATATAGGTCTGCATACTTTAGTTTATATAACAGTACGTATATGTGAGTATACAAGTTTACTAAAGTATTATATATTATATTTGAAAGTTGTTTATGTCTATATTATAAATATATTTATCTGTTGTATAATATACTTAGAGTTTATATATTTAAAACATTTTGTTTATATATTAATATAGTAGTTTTAAGAATGGGTTGCATGTATTGTATGTATAGTAATATATATAACTTAAATAGATGAGTTAAATTTTGTTGTGATCTCGTGTAATATATATACACGTTATACCACTACTGTCTGTTCACACAACCCTCTTTCTTGCTTTGTGAAAACTTTCACATATGTGTGCCAGGAAGTCATCTTAGTTTATGATTTTTGAATAGTTGTAATATAAAAGCTTTTATACTTTGTCATTTAGAAACTAGGCTGTCATCTTCGTTAATTTTTTTTATAGTTATGCCATATTGGCTTTTAGGCTTTGTCAATTTAAAATTATGCATGCTGTACATATATTGGCAGAACACGCATATAAGTGGAGATGTACATGTTGGTACTTGAGTCTATATGTGATATATATACATTGGCTAGTGTTGCATTGTACTTTCAAGCTGGAAGCAATACACGTAAAAAAATAAACAAATAAAAATAAATATCGATTTCATAATGATAATAAAATTTGTTGTCTACATGAAACTGATTCTGATTCGGTTCATCAATTCTTAATTATCAGCTATGACCGGCAAATTCGTTCAAATCATGCTTCATTTTGAAATTCGTGCTTGGACCCGCAACTCATCTCTTTCTCTTTCATCTCTAACCTCGAAAGGTAAGCAATCACTCACGATTAATGTTCTTTTATTTATCAAATTTGATTTTAATTGAAATGACAATTGAAATATGCTGTTGTTAGTTATTTACATTGTATGCTATTACCTGTATTTGTTTACCTATGACATCTGACACTATTATCTGCTATTTATACAATAATAATCCCGTTTGTTTGATAAATGATTGATTGTTTGATGTTGACATTGGACGTTAAATTGTTAATGTAGTAAGTGATAAATAATTTGAAATTGAAATTGACATAGGATAGTTGATTTGGTATATGTGTTAAATTTGATTAGATGACATCTGCATAATATGACCCCTTTAAATGTTTAAATAAATTGACATGTAGAAATATGGTTATTTACACCTTGAACCATTTAAATGTATGTTGTTTAAATTGATGCAGTATAAAATTGAATAATGAATATCAAGTGAAGAACCGTATAAATATTAATGTAATAATCTTTAATCTACATGAAATGATAGCGTAGATTCTAAAAATAATTATATTAATTTGCATAAACAACAAATGTAAATTAATACAATTATTTCGGGATTATTTAAATAAACTATTGGATTGTTGTTGATGTTTGCTATTGCTTGTTTATTTACTTTGACACCATCCCAGTATCACACTGCAAGTTCCCTTGGCTATGCTTTGATTTTTGAATTGAAATGGAATCGGGTTGAAATGATAAATACCCAAATGAACTTGACTTAGGATAGAGAAGTAAATAAAACCCGATTGGTCAATAATTTGATTTAAAAATAAAAATAAAGATTTTATTTGAATAAAATAATAAGGGTTTTAAATGAAGTTGGAATTTGAATTCTAGTGAAATTTAAATGTTAATATTTAATAATCTGAAATAAAATATTAACAAAGTAATTGATGAAAGAATGTTGTTTAATTTAAGAAATGATTGAATTAAGTTTTGAAATTATTTAATAATTTAATAAGATTGAATTATTTAATAATTAGATAAAATTGAATTCTTTATTAAGTGAAATTGAACTTCTTGAATAAGTGAAATTTAGTTTCTTTATTAATTGGGTTTTGAAATTTGTAACTTAGTAAATAAATAAGTGTAATTGAATTTCTTTAACAAGAAATAAAATGTGATTTATTGAAATTAATGTAAGACTGGTAATTTAAATAATTCGATTTAACAAATTTAATTTAACTCAATTTGTAAGTTTTGATATAATGGAGTTGAACTTAAGTAATTGATTTAATGAATTGGAAATTTAATAGAAATTATTTTGAATGATAAATTAATTTAATGAATATTAAATCAAATCGATCAATGAATCAAAATTGATTTGAACGTTAAATTAAATTAATTTAAATAATTACCGAATGAAACTTATATACGAATTTAAATCAATATTTGAATTGTTTTAAATCAAATTTTGAATTTGAATTATAGAGTTTTGAAATGGTAACTTGGAAGTTTTGAAACATAAAATTTTGGAAATTGATTTAGAAAGACAAATGAAATGTTGGTTTACAAATCCTAATTTAAATTGAATTTGATTTGCTTTTGAAATATATTAAACGACCAATCGGTGTAATATTTACGAAAGTTATTAAAGAAACCGGGATCTGTTGTGGACATACTCTCTGTCTAAACCGAAAACCACTTTAATAACTATACGCGGAGTGTGATCCAGAATGAAGTGGTTGGAATGGTGTACGTGATGACTGAAGAAAGAGAACGATAATGGATAGCCTTGACACTTGTGTCAAATTGGAAATGACTAAAACAGGACCGTGTCGGCCAAATGGGGTTAGCCACCTCGAGCAAACACATTTCTTTGTAAACTACTCATTACCTGTTATTGATTGGTGTGCACCCTCGAATTTTTGGGAGTGTTGTTTCGTGGTGTTGCGATCGTTGCGACGATGCGTTCTCACCAGTTCGGATCAGGCGAATGGTAGTTTCACTACCTTGGGTATTTCCTCATATGCCTTGTCATACTTGTATCCCTATATACGCGACCACTACGAATTTGTTTTGCGTTATACCTATGGAGTACTCCCTGATAGCCCACTAGTTTACGGTGGAGTTTACAGTGCTGCATAAACTATAATGCTTATATAAAAATGTGTTAAGGGGGATAATGGTAACGCCTTAACACTATTTTGATACTTTATATTAATAGTAGGCATTATCTATTTAGCGTACATATAAATGTTTAACGGATCCTTAGAGAATGGTTATCCCAAACATCCTGTGAGTTACTTGTATTTCAGTTGCTATTTCACTTGAGTTGGATTTATTGATATAAGAATGTTAATCCTGACTTGAGTGTTTTGTGTTTTACTTTACGCTCGGGTCAGACTGAGTGTACCAGTATTCGAGACTCACCTTTGGAGTTGGAGCTTCGCTTGGAGATCCAGCTATCTATCCAGCTTTCAGATGTTCATCTGATCCTAGTGATGTATTCATATTCTTGTATTTGACTATTGTATTCGAGACTTCTATTGTACCTTATTTGACTCTGATATGTATATACTAGCTTCAAGAACTACTATCTTTTGTTTCCGCTGCATTTATTACTCTGTGTCTGTGACCTATCATTATTTATTTACTGTATATGTTCAGTTTTGCCAAATTTAAATTAACAATTCGGTATTTTGAATTATTCAAGTCCGACATGTGCGGATGCGAATAGTCCAAAATAGCGGGTCGTTACAGTTGGTATCAGAGCTTTGGAAGCTCTAGGCAAAATTTATCATATATGGTAAATGCATTTATAGAATCACTTTCATTAGAGTTTGAATCTCTTCCTTTTTGACTCGATTCCTTTGAATTTTGGAACGTTCCCTGCGGTTTCAAAATTCATTCTTGTCCCTCACTATTTGTATTCGTCTGAATTCTGGAGTATCCCATAACTCCACTTCGAATGATCTTTATAATGAATTGGCGGTCTCTCCAATATTCATATGAATTATAAAGGGGTGAAACTCATTTACAATAGCATCGATTCACCGGAGATTTATATATATCCTCGGTTTCGATGCTAATATCTCTAGATATCCCAAATTCAATCTCTTGAGATCAGATGTGGATTTGCCTCAGAGTTCCACATAGATCTAATTCTTGAAGTCACGATTGATCCGGAAGGTGCCCGTAAATTAAATAAGATTATCCATCTCTCGATTCTGTTATTGAATCATCTTATCTTTTCTTTCGAACTTGTCTTCTAATCAGAATTCTCTTTAGTTTGAGTCCATTAAATTTGAATCTCTGTCCTTGCTTTGAAAATCCATTCTTGTATTTTCAAGGGAGGAAGTGTATTCGTAAATTTATATTAAAAATGTTTAATATATATTGTGTTGTTTGAGTTCTTGATGTTGATTTGGATTTTCGATCGATTCGTCTGATCAACGTTATCGATAGGATTTCCAAAACACCTTAACAGAGCAAACTGACACAATGTTGTTTTCAAATTTGGTAAATAAAATAAAGTTCGTATGATTATATTATATAAGTATGAATTTTCTTTAACTAAACTATTAATAATTTGATTGTTAAAATGATAATATTTGATTACCATTTATTTTTGTAAACCATCGACTATTGCAATATAAATAAATGAATTTATAAAACTTGGGTATAATTTGATTGTAATTTGAAGTGAATTTAAATTAGAATCTGAGAATTTAATTTTCGATAATTTCGAACTATGGTTTTAAAATTTTAAAATGTATATTATTTAAAATATTTTCGAATAGAAATGGTTTTCAAAGAATTTTAAATGATTAAATTAGAGCTCTTCTCTTTTTTCGCTGGAAAATATTTCGGTGATGACGGCCGCATCATCGACATTCATTTTCGAGTTTCGAGGTGGAGAGACCATTCTGTAGCTTCGCTATACTTTTGTCTGGAAAATTAATCAATTTAAATTTATAAAGTATGACTTGATCTATAATATATTATATACAGGTATATGATTATTTATATATATTTGATTCGATATATATATATATATATATATATATATATTTATCTCTAAATTTTGAAGTGAAATCGGAAACTTTATTCTCAACTTTATGTTAAAAGATGTTTTCAATTATAAAATAAAGACAAAGATTTTGAAAAAATATTTAACTTGAAATAACTGAATCGTAAAATTTTATTTGTATAATACTCAATTGCATTCCATATATAACTTCCCTAAATTTCTAAAAGTTAACTATGTAATTGAATATTATACAATATAAAATGATATCAATGGAATCCATAAATAGTTTGAGTGGTTATAATAAGTGACAATCTATTTAATATATGTGATAAGATATATTAAGTGGAATAAATATAATAAAAAATTTGCAATCAAGAAAATTAATGGTTATAATAAGTGACAATCTATTTAATATATGTGATAAGATATATTAAGTGGAATAAATATAATAAAAATTTTGGAATCAAGAAAATTAAATCTGTTGAATAAAATATAATTTTAACAAATGACTATTCAAATTTATGATTTTAGAAATTGTTAATTGAAGATAACTGAATAATAAGATAATGAATAAATCAATATGAAGTTAGGAATAGTTAGCGAAATTAACGTAAGAAAATCAAATGGATTAAATAAATTGTTGAATATTAATTAATTTAAATTGAAATTTATATGTTTAAATTAATTTTTTTTTAAATCTATTATCTTTTAGTTGTTTCTATTCTCCTACCTCCTTCCATTTCGAGGACGAAAAGTTTTGAGTGGGGGAGAGTGTAACGACCCGTAAATTTTAATTTTTTTAATAATATGATTAATTGAATTTTCGTGAAATTTTAAAAATAAAATTCTGAAATAAAAATTTAATATTTGAAATGCGTCTAGTTAAACGTAGCAATTGGTAAATTTTCATCCGAAAATATGAAAGTTTATTTCGTGTGTAATTTTATTTCAATTTAATCAGTTAAGAAGTTGATGAAAATAAAATGTTTTCGAAACCTAAATATTTTTATATAGAAAAATTGTAAATCATCTTCTGAGCAAGACGTCATTTTTCGTTTTTCCAAATTCGGACTTCTTTGGCTCCGTCGATCTTATTTTTCTGTGTTTTTGTTGCATTTTCCGCTAGTAGAAAATTCGAATTTTTATAATTCAATCGTACCACTGATATTCGTATACCATTTTGATCGTCTCATCGTGCTGACCTCTACGGTATATTCATTCGTGCGTTTCGGAGTCCGGTACGCGGTGGGATCTGCGTAAACGGTAACTGTATCGGTACCCGTATGGACGCCTTTTAGGTTCCAATGCCCATTCATATATCAACCGTTTAATCTAACGTGCATTAACCTCTTTATATAAACTAAATTCTTGTCTTTTCACGTTTTCCAACTGTTCAAATTCCTAAAACTTTGCACCTATTTACTTTCATTTTCATTCATTCATATTCAATTTCTGTTCTTGGAAAAGAAAATATTAATGGGCTCTGCCACCTTCCATTTCTCCCTCCAGGTCACCTTCTGCCTCTTCATCTCCATCCCCATCTGTACAAACATTATCAACTAACAAATCACTTCCACTACTAACCAACAACAATTGATTACCTATTCTAACAAAAGTTTCAAAACTGCTTTTGTTAACATCCTTCACCATGCACATATTTTTGTGCACATCAACCACCTTAAGCATCCCACCACAGAACTTGCAGTTAAACTCTATTTCAAGAACATGCATAACAATGTTCATATTAAAGCCACCTTCACCTTTATCGACAACTTGAACAACCACCATTCTTTACCACTTCAACTGCGTACATGTTTTGATCCACACTATAGTGATCAAAGCCAACCTTACAATTATTTAAAGAACCACCACTTTCATCCTCCATGTATACAATATCACCCTCATCTCCACGGCCTCTGCCCTTGTTCACTTGCATGCTCCGCCCCTCCTCCTTCTCTCGTCTGTTGCCCAAGCACAAACTCAGGCCGGCCGAAGTTACCTTCCCAGTTCGCCCTTCCCGAAAACCAAATGCACCCCCTCGTTCACCAACAGCCCAGCATGGTTTGGCCTCACTCCAGCGCCTCTAGAGCGGAGCTTGATCCCTCTCAGTTTGTCATGGCCGATGCCACCAATCACGCTATGGCCGTAACCTCCACGTGCTTCGCCTTTCCTCGCCTCCAAGCCGACCACTTTCCTCTGGCCGAGCATCTCTGTGAGGCTTGTTCGGTCCTTACTTTTGCTTCAACCTTTTTTGTTGTCATTTTATATATATTGGTATGCTATCTATATATAGGTATTTTGTTAAAAAATGAAAAGAAAAAAAGAAAGAAAGAGTGTTTTAACAAATAACGACGTAATGTATATAGAGATATTTGGTTGTTCGTCTTATGTAATATTGATTGTTATATCCAAAATTTGCGTGAGATATATATATTAGGCTGTTATGGGTAAGTTAGCTATATATATTATTTAAAATAGATTGGTCTGTCTGCATTTATGGTGAATAGAGTATGAATATATCTTGGTTCCTTTTGTTTATGATATGAGTATAAGTTTAAATTATATAGGTCTGCAAACTTTGGTTTATATAACAGTACGTATATGTGAGTATACAAGTTTACTAAAGTATTATATATTATATTTGAAAGTTGTTTATGTCTATATTATAAATATATTTATCTGTTGTATAATATACTTAGAGTTTACATATTTAAAACATTTTGTTTATATATTAATATAGTCGTTTTAAGAATGGGTTGCATGTACTGATGTATAGAATAATATATATAACTTAAATAGATGAGTTAAATTTTGTTGTGATCTCGTGTAATATATATACACGTTATACCACTACTATCTGTTCATACAACCCTCTTTATTGCTTTGTGAAAACTTTCACATATGTGTGCCAGGCAGTCATCTTAGTTTATGATTTTTGAATAGTTGTAATATAAAAGCTTTTATACTTTGTCATTTAGAAACTAGGCTGTCATCTTCGTTAATTTTTTTTTATAGTTTTGCCATATTGGCTTTTAGGCTATGTCAATTTAAAATTATGCATGTTGTACATATATTGGCAGAACACGCATATAAGTGGAGATGTACATTTTGGTAATTGAGTATATATGTGATATATATACGTTGGCTAGTGTTGTATTGTACTTTCAACCTGGAAAAAAATACACGTAAAAAAAAGAAAAAAATAAACAAATAAAAATAAAAATCGATTTCATAATGATAGTAAAATTTGTTGTGAACATCAAACTGATTCTGATTTAGTTCATCAATTCTTATTTATCAGCTGTGACCGGCAAATTCGTGCAAATCTTGCTTCATTTTGAAATTCGTGCTTGGACCCGCAACTCATCTCTTTCTCGTTCATCTCTAACCTCGATAGGTGAGTAATCACTCACGATAAATGTTCATTTATTTATCAAATTTGATTTCAATTGAAACGACAATTGAAATATGTTGCTGTTAGTTATTTACATTGTTGTATATATGCTATTACCTGTATCTGTTCACCTATGACATCTGACACTATTATCCGTTATTTATACAATGATAATCCCGTTTGTTTGATAAATGATTGATTGTTTGATGTTGACATTGGACGTTAAATTGTTAATGTAGTAAGTGATAAATAATTTAAAATTGAAATGACGTAGGATAGTTAGATTTGATATATGTGTTAAATTTGATTAGATGATATGTGCATAATATGACCCCTTTAAATGTTTAAATAAATTGACATGTAGAAATATGGTTATTTACACCTTGAACCATTTAAATGTATAATGTTTAAATTGATGCAGTATAAAATTGAATAATGAATGTCAAGTGAAGAACCATACAAATATTAATGCAATAGTCTTTAATCTACATGAAATGATAGTGTAGATTCTAGAAATAATTATATTAATTTGCATAAACAACAAATGTAAATTAATGCGATTATTTCAGGATTATTTAAATAAACTATTGGATTGTCGTTGATGTTTGCTATTGCTTGTTTATTTACTTTGATACCATCCTAGTATCACACTACAAGTTCCCTTTGCTTTGCTTTGATTTTTGAATTGAAATGGAATCGGATTGAAATGATAAATACCCAAATGAACTTGACTTAGGATAGAGAAGTAAATAAAACCCGATTGGTCAATAATTTGATTTAAAAATAAAAATAAAGATTTTATTTGAATAAAATAATAAGGGTTTTAAATGAAGTTGGAATATGAATTCTAGTGAAATTTAAATGTTAATATTTAATAATCTGAAACAAAATATTAACAAAGTAATTGATGAAAGAACGTTGTTTAATTTAAGAAATGACTAAATTAAGTTTTGAAATTATTTAATAATTTCATAAGATTGAATTATTTAATAATTAGATAAAATTGAATTCTTTATTAAGTGAAATTGAACTTCTTGAATAAGTGAAATTTAGTTTCTTTATTAATTGGGTTTTGAAATTTGTAACTTAGTAAATAAATAAGTGTAATTGAATTTCTTTAACAAGAAATAAAATGTGATTTATTGAAATTAATGTAAGACTTGTAATTTAAAGAATTCAATTTGACGAATTTAATTTAATTCAATTTGTAAGTTTTGATATGATGGAGTTGAACTTAAGTAATTGATTTAATGAATTGGAAATTAAGTAGAAATTGTTTTAAATGATAAATTAATTTAACGAATATTGAATGAAATCGATCAATGAATTTAAATTGATTTGAACGTTAAATAAAATTAATTTAAATAATTACAGAATGGAACTAATATACGAATTTAAATCCATATTTGAATTGCTTTAAATCAAATTTTGAATTTGAATTATAGAGTTTTGAAATGGTAACTTGGAAGTTTTGAAACATAAAATTTTGGAAATTGATTTAGAAAGACAAATGAAATGTTGGTTTACAAATTCTAGTTTAAATTGAATTTGATTTGGTTTTGAAATATATTAAACGACCAATCGGTGTAATGATTACGAAAGTTATTAAAGAAACCAGGATCGGTTATGGACATACTCTCTGTCTAAACCAAAAACCACTTTAATAACTATACGCGGAGTGTGATCCAGAATGAAGTGGTTGGAATGATGTTCGTGATGACTGAAGAAAGAGAACGATAATGGATAGCCTTGACACTTGTTTCAAATTGGAAATGACTAAAACAGGAGCCGTGCCGGGCCAAATGGGGTTAGCCACCTCGAGCGAACACACTTCTCCGTAAACTACTCATTACCTGTTATTGATTGGTGTGCACCCTCGAAATTTTGGGAGTGTTGTTTCGCGGTGTTGCGATCGTTGCGGCGATGCATTCTCACCAATCCGGATCAGGCGAACGGTAGTTTCACAACCTTGGATATTGCCTCATATGCCATGTCATACTTGTATCCCTATATACGTTACCGCTACGAATTTGTTTTGTGTTATACCTATAGAGTGCTCCCTGATAGCCCACTAGTTTACGGTGGAGTTTACAGTGTTGCATAGACTATGACGCTTATATAAAAATGTGTTAAGGGGGGTAATGGTAACGCCTTAACACTGTTTTTATACTTTATATTAATAATGGGCATTATCTATTTAGCGTACATATAAATGTTTAACGGATCCTTAGAGGATGGTTATCCCAAACATCCTGTGAGTTACTTGTATTTCAGTTGCTATTTCACTTGAGTTGGATTTATTGATATAAGAATGTTAATCCTGACTCGACTGTTTTGTGTTTTACTTTACGCTCGGGTTAGACTGAGTGCACCAGTATTCGAGACTCACCTTTGGAGTTGGAGCTTCGCTTGGAGATCCAGCTATCTATCCAGCTTTCAAATGTTCAGTTGATCCTAGTGAGGTATTCAGATTCTTGTATTTGACTGTTGTATTCGAAACTTCTATTGTACCTTATTTGACTCTGATATGTATATAGTAGCTTTATGAACTACTATCTTTTGTTTCCGCTGCATTTATTACTCTGTTCCTGTGGTCTGTGATTATTTATTTACTGTACATGTTCAGTTTTGCCAAATTTAAATTAACAATTCGGTATTTTGAATTATTCAAGTCCAACATGTGCGGATGCAAATAGTCCAAAATAGAGGGTCGTTACATAATCACTTAAACCGTTGAATCTAATGGCGTAACACTAGTTCTCAAGCGCAATGTTTGATACAACTTAAGTCCATGACCACAAGGAGGCCTTGTTTAAAAATTAACGTACGATTGCCCGAATTAATGAGACATAAATTAGCAGTACATCGAATGAGCTTGACTACTTAAGCAAGTCTACATAAGTGTTCGATAGAAAATAAAGAGTTGTTATTTACGCATTAAATATGGAAATCATAGTACAAGTTTATCCAAAATCGGGGGCCATACCCACACAATCACAGCCAACGAAAAAGAAAAACTGCTATAAAAACAATATACAAACTAAGCCAAAGTGACGGGTACTTCTTTTGCCCCTTCTCTCTTTTAGATTTCTTGGGAGTGGCACCACCTAAGCCTCCGCCTTTCCTTCTCATTAATCCTTTACCACCCTTAGTAGTAGAGCTTTTATAAGTTGGAGGGAGTTCTCCAAGAACCACCCATCGGTGGAATGACTTGTAGTGGGATAAGGCTTGGATCATCGACGCTCATATCAACGTGTTCTATTTTAGCCTTTTTCTTTAATAAGTCCTCCCTCTCGATGCGCTCCTTTAAGTTGAGTTCATTAATGTATTCAGAGGCATCCGTGATCATAATATCATCAAATTCTTCTGGCAGTGGCTTATCGTCTGCTTTTTCATCATCAAGTGCTCCAGTAACTTGAGCATCGAGCCTTGGAATGTCGGTGGCCGCTAGAATTTTAGTAAATTTCAACTGTTGCTCCATAGCGGCACCGCTTCCTGGAGTTTGACTAGGACCCGAAAGACTTGCAGATTCACGGGAACAAAAAAATGAGCCAATAACTATTGGGCATGACGAACGAAACCTCTCAATTAATGGAGAATATAGCGGGATACCTACGTTTGGCTGACTTTCAGTTGTCGTTGGAGTGCTCTCTTATTGAATGGGGGTCAGCACCTTTGATTGATAACCTAGTCTATCCGGATCATAGCTTGGATCCTGTCCTGGGCCAAAAGAAACTGATGCTCTGGCTGTTTGAAGTGGTGAGGGACCTTTGGGATCAGACTCCAAAGCTTCAATGGCGTTTTTCCCTTTGCCAGAGGGTTCTAAAATATCAAAGTATCGGAGCCTTACAGTGGGAAGATCTAAAGGTTCATTCCCATGAAAGATCTTCCATACCAGTTTCTCCTCATCCAAATCAGCTCCGCGAAGGGCTTTCTTCCTCGTTTCAGTGGTACATTCCCAAGCCTCAGCAAGAGATTCGAGGTAGCCCTCTCAGAAAACTCAAGACAAGATGGATTGGAACATTAGCATTATATTTAATGATTAAAGGATCGAACATGTCCTTAATCTCATTCCGACCAGCCTCTTTAGCATCCTCCAACTGGGCTTCAATTTTTCATTTGACTTTATTACGGCTAGCTTCCCTTGCCTCATCCTTGGGTACTTCAATTTGAGCAAGTTGCTTGTCAAGTTTAATTCTTAGCTCCAAAGCTTTGACGACCTCTTCACAATACCTTTGAGGCTCCTCCTGAGTCTTAAGTTTTTCTTCCTTCTTTTTCTTAAGTAGCTCTTCAAGTTCCTCGATGTGGCAGGGTAGAGTGTTTTTATCTTTTTTAGTGTGTCCTTCTCAAGAGCAAGCGCATTATTGTGACTAAGGGAAGCATCCAGCTTCTTATTGTGAGCCACATCTACACGATTAACCAATTCGGTGTTTCTGTAGCATTCTTCTCTCCCATGACTAACTTCATGGCTATCTCTATGATCTTATCATCTTGGTGTTTGATTATCTCTTTGACATGGATCCCTCCAACTTAAGGCGATCAATTTCATGTTGCCTTCCAGTAGACACCTTAGATATTTTTTTGGCTAAATGTTAGAATGTTTCATGGCGCGCAAAAACATCATTGACACATGCAAGTGAACTAGCTTTAGCACTCCTTGGAATTGTATTAATGGAAGGAAGAAACTTCAACCCATCAAAGTATTATTTTGGAAAATTGATCTTAAGTTCAAAAAATCTTTCTTCCGTAGAGGCCTTAAGAGATGAAGTAGTCAAAGCTGGATCATAAGCAACAATAGGACGTTTGCTTAACCGATGATCATGAGGCTTCCAAGAGCCGGATGAACCTGAATTATGCTTGAGTGGCACAACAGTCTGGGGAACATGGGATGAGGTTTGATCGTCGCTATGTACTGGAAGATTGGGATGAAATTTCTGATGAGATGATTGAGATTTGGACTTGTGGTTGGATGATGAAGACTCCCTTAAATGATAAATTCTTCCCTATATGCCATCCCTTTCTCGATGCCTGCCCAAGTCTGGACCACGACTAGATCCATACTATATTAAAGAGCTCCTAAAGCGATCAAAGGCATGGGAATGAGACATAGCACCTACAAACCAAACAAGAGCATATAAGTGACTACCAAATTAGATAGACAAAAATTGTATTCCACGTGATTGTAAGTGTCCTAGTGTCCCACTGACGCACCAGTTACTATGGCCTTACTCATAGAAGTGACTTCCCCTTTGCTGGTAGGGGGATTGTTATCACCAATCCTAGCAAGAGAATTAATCCCCCCAATACTAATGTTGGGGAAGTCAAAGGTCATGATATTGTTCGAGATCAGGAGACTCGAGAACCCTTCCATCATACTTTCTAAAGTTTGATAGGAAGACTCTTCTTCAAAAGAGGTGATGATAAACTCGGACTCTTTAGCTGTTTTTGTCCTATGCAGTTTGTAAGTGAGCTTTTTTGCTTTTCTTGTTAGTATATGAGATTGCGTGACTTGTGATGGTTCGATCACATGCGCATTGCCCGGACCTGCATCAGCATCACTAGCCTGTTGGTTTCACCACCTCTAATTTCACCTTCCTCGGCATCGTCTTGAGCCTCCTCGACTAGGGGCTCGATTGAGTTATAAGTGTCGCTTTATTGTTCCATAACATTTATTTGCAATGCAATGCTTCCCATAAGCCTAATACTGCGGCCTTCCTCTGACAGCCCAAAACGAGATAACCACTCATCGCTTACAAGGGACCTGATGTCCCTGTCATCAACTGGGGTAACACGGAATATAGAAACCGCCCATGTAATTTCATGATGTGGATGGACACCTGTAAATTTTGGAAGTATTAATTAGTTTAGGATAAGACTTAGGCTAGAGAATATGAGAATAACCTCAAGGTAACACTTACGTCCTTCCAACTATTACCTCGAGAAGCCAGGTGGACAACGAATAAAGAACCATTCGTGTTTAAAGACACTGAGCTTGTTCCAAGCACCAGTCAGAACTTGACAGTTGGGTGAAGGCTTGAGGAATGTATAAGAAAGTATTCCCATCTATCGTCTAAAATTATAGGTAAACCTGATGTTGTCAAGAGATGGGGGCAGAACAGAACATCCATAAATAGCAAGAAAGTACCATGAAGAAAAGCACAGCTGTTCGGATGCAGCTGAGCAGGTGCTATTCCCAGATAATTTAGCATCTCTCGGATAAAAGAATTAAAATGTGGCGCACATCTGACCCGGAACATAAATTTATTACATGCGGATACCCACTCCGAGGGTGAATGAGTCATGTCAATCATTTAAGGGACTAGAACATCTACAAAAAAGATCCTATTGTCAGAGCATAACCTATGGAGAGCAGCCTCACCAATTCTAAAGGCTTAGAGTCATCCGGTTATCCAGAAATACAACACCCTCTATAGTATCAAAGGCAAGATTTATCTCTTCCACCGGAAGGATGGGAACATCGAAGTAAAGATCAACCAATGGGCTGGAAATCTTCGGTTGTTCAGTTGGATGTTCAGGTGAAAGTTTACCGAAAACAGTTACCGAACTTGACCAAGCACTTAGATCGTTGGGCTATGAAGGTTGTCTAGAAGACATTGCGGCTATACGCCCTGAACATCGGAGCCCATATCAACTAAACTCAGTAGATAATCAAGATTAGAAAAATTAACCCATCCTCCCATGCTAAGTGTAAACTAGTGTGGTGCGGTGTTGTGAAGTGAAAAGATTAGCAGTTCCAAATTAAAAGAAAAAGTAAGTGATGAGATTTTGATTTCGACCAGAGTGACTGTCATTGCTAACCATCTCAATTAGCGTTTAGATTGATTGGTTATGTAAGCTTTGGGATCGACTATCGATTTGCCAAAGTTTAGATTTCATTAATGAAGTCCATATGTTAATTTTCAATCATGATCAAGTCCAAGTAGTTAAATTGTTCAATTTTGAATTCAAAGTTTTGGATAAGCAAGTCTCGTTGTCCGCTATCATCATACATTCAAGTTCGTTAGGGCGAGACAGGTTTTGTTTGTTTATTTAAGTGAATATGGATTAGTTTGATCAAGTGTTTAAGTTCAATTCAAAGGTTTAGAGTCGGCTAAGTCCCCATAGCTAATCCCTTAATCCCAATGCAATCGACCCCTCTTATGAAGCAAATAACCGATCCCCATTTATAGTTTATCCCTTTATCTTAATATAATCGATCCCTTTCGAAAAGCCTATGACCGATCCCTCCATTCTCCAACACCAGTGATCCTTATGCCAAAACTGTAACGACCCGAAATTTTCAAAGCCGAAAATTACAGATTGTTATGAAAAAGAAGAAAGAGATAGAAGAAGAAGAACAGAAACACCAAACATCTCACATTCGCAGCGGATAAAATATAATAAATAATAACAGTTTACAAAAGAATATTATAACTGTCGGTTACATTTCATATACATCAGAGTTTCACATAATATACAGTCACTGAATATTTACAATTATCATGACTTAGATTAATAATAATATAAATACAGCGGATATACTCTATACGATATTGCCACTAGCTCGCCTCCTGAGCTCCAGAACGTCATAACCTGAAAATCTGTAATACTCGGTCTGACCCGAGCATTACACCAAAGTAACACCCGGGTCAGGCTGGAAACCAGCGTGAGTAAGCCCATCTCACATGGAATACTAAAGCAAACAACTTATATAAAACCCGAGGTAACTTATATCAATTTAACCAATTCACATTTCGCTATAGACAACACTTATTCCACCTATCAATTTCTAAGTACCAAACTTAGATAAATATTCCAATCTACTTAAATCATTTCAATCCAGCCTATTGATTTCACAAATCAATATATAAATATTCGAAGTGGTTTCAGGCATTTCCCAAATACCCGACCCCGGTCTCTTCGAGACTCATATTATCCTAACACAAGTTATTCAAATGAAATTCACAACATTTCATATTAGAGATATCAACTCATTCAAAGCATCCAATACCATTCAATCATCCATAAGCAAAGCTTAATGACATACAAAATAATTCAATTGATTCCATTTGAATTTCAAATCTCAACCACTTAGATTCCTTCATTTGATATTAATTAATTCCAAGTCAATTAATTAATCAACTCTTCATTATTCATTGTAATTAATCACACTGGATTAATTATCTTTCAATTGCATACAAGTAATTATCTCGAATTAATTTCGCGATATTAATTATTGTTAACCCAAAATCAATAAGTAATCTTAATTACTTCATAAATTAATTAATTAATTATATTAATTACATTCCCTTAACTACTTATATTAATTAACTTCTCATAAGTCACTTATATTGATTTATTTATCCTAAATTACATCCTTAATTATATAAATTATGAATTCCAATTTCCTTTCCATTTATCCCAATCCAAACCCCGATAATAATCATTCTCAAACAACCTCTACCTATATCTAATTATCTTTTATTACTTCATTAATAATTTACTTACTCCTTAATTTATTATCTCATTTAATCTCTTGTTTTCTTCCGCAAAGTAAATTATATTTCATTTATTTCATTAGGAGTTTACCTGACACACCATTCAATTATTATTCTGAATTACCTACACTTAATTAGTTTACTTGAATCTTAATTAATTAATTCAACTCATTCGTTACTAAATTAATTAACCCAAATCATTAATTAATTGAATTAATAACTTATCCACTTTAATTACCCTACTATTTTAATGAATCTCAATCATCAAGCCCTTATTAATTTTAAAACGAAACCATTTCCTATTTATGAATTCAGTTTAACAACAAAAAAATCCAAATACTTCGAGTCAAGCAAACAATTAACTCGAGAACTAACCAAAACCAAAGTCACATCATCATCATTGCACATCCAATCAATTTAATCATTCAGCCAATTATTTAAATTTAACTATTTAAATTTAAATAAAAATCTAGAAACGTGAGGTTTACTCACCTTATTCCATTTGCAATCCAATTCTATCTCGAACATTACCTCTTAATTTGAACCTTGTAAAAATATTTATACAATTTATCAATATTCGAGATAATCGAACCATTAAATTTCCATTGATAAATTTTAAATTACCTAGTGAATTTATTTTTAAACCAATCTATCTCCAACATATGTTATTTTAAAAATAAACTAGTAAATGAAATATGTATGTATATATTTGTAAAAATAATCAACATAGATTTTTAAAAAGCTAATATTTCATTTAAATTTTCTATATCCAAAATCGAAAACGATTTCAGTTTATCTGCATATATATACACTTCATAAATCTAAAATTTTAAAGGAAACAACCTACTGTTATACATATATATAGTATTCTTATACTTTACTTTGAAACTAAATTAAATCAAATGTTAAGCTTCAACAAAGATTATACCTTACTGCCACCTCTACTACCCCACACGCGGCCTCAACACACGGCGACCCTACCTCATTTCCAACGCAACCCCAACAGCCCCTTGCCGCGCACCACTTCTCACGCTACCCTCGCGAGTCGCCACTTCACCTCCTGGATGCCACTGCCTTCCTCACGAATCACGAAACCTCTAGATCGTAGCCGAGCACACCGCGACAAGTTAGGTCGCCACGCGATATGCTTCCCTCCACGCGAATCAGTCGTGGCCATGCTCGCGAGCTCTAGCTGCTTAGGTGCTCTGATTACAATTTGATTTGGGGTTGAATTAATTAAAATTCGAATGGAGGGGGGTGCGATTCTATTTAGCAGTCATTTTTTTTTTGTTCGATCTGTTGAGGATGGAGAGGGAAAAACAGGGATAAGATAATGAATGGAAAAGCTTCTAGGATACGCATTATATAAGAAAATATCTTTGACTATTTTAAATTTTATTCTATTATGTTATAAAATTTCAAAACGTCTTATTGATTACCATATAAAATTTCGAACTCCTCTTAAGCAATGTCGTTAGGTGATTACAAGGTTTTACCGCGTTTCGAACACGATGGAACATGATTCAGAGGCTAATTTTATCGTATGCGCGAGTTACGGAAGTAAACGATCAATTTTAAATTAAATCGATTAAAATAGTTCTAAGCGTTTTGAGCTGTCAGGGTCAAACGAAAACTCCGATTGCTACGAAACTTGAAATCCGATAATAACTAACTATTACGGATCCAATGGAACTGGTTTCGTTGAATTCCGAAACTGTGCCTCGGAAGGCTATTTTTAAATTCCAATTTAAACGATATATTATTAAAATTGTACAAATTACCTTTAAATTAAATTTTAACCATTCAATTATCTTCAGAATCATCCTTATAAATTTTATAAGCCTTCAAATTATTTTAAACAGGCTTCGAAATCCCAAATTCAACAATTTACCCAATTTCAATTATTAAATTCATTTCTTAAACCATAAATTCAATGATTTAATTATCAAGTAAATATCGATATCTTGAATTCAAGTTAAAATTAGCTTTTAAATATTTTAAAATCAATTAACAATTCCATTTTAAATTGTTGGATTATGGGTCGTCACAAAAACCAGTATGACCGATCCCTTAGCCGAGTACACCAACACCAAGCCCTCCATACTCCATAAACAACCGATTCCTTGTCCACTAATGCAACTGTCCCCTTCCTCCTTAAACTTCAATATCGTTCCCTTTACTTCATTGATTTTGTGCTTATCGTCAAACCTTCATCCCATTTATGAAAATAGCCGACCCTTCTCCTCTCTAACCACTTCACCAAATCCAACATCGCCATCGTTCTCATCTCATATCCTCCCAATTCGACCTATGCTCGATGCAAAAAGCTCAACCGAACCCATCGTCTCGTTAAAAATTAAAGGTTAAATGCAAGGAAACATATATAGGTGTATAGAATACGAGTTACTCGAATTGAGATGTTGGATTTCAGCTTAAATCGAAGGTGGAATGGTGGTCTAAAGCAGGAGAGGGTGGTGGATCTAAAGATGGAAGTAGTGGTTGATTCGAGGAGAGGGATCGGGGGCAAATTGGAAGGGGAGGGTTCGGAGTTGAGTTTGAAGAAAACAAAGGCGAGGAAAGAAATGAAGCAAAGTAAAAGATGGATAGGAGAATGTTAATTTATATATATGAGGCTAGAGGGATCAACCTACTTTAGTTTCTCCATGAAGTCAAAAACATGAAGTTCCCAATGTTGAGAGGGATCGGATATGATCCCTACCCAAGGGGAATCCATCTGATCCCTGTCAACGTATATATTAAAAAAGGAAAGAGGAGGAAAAAGGGATCGGTTATAAAAATTCAGATCCCTATCATAACAAAAAAAAGAGAGAAGGGGATCGGCTAGAGGGATCTTTGATCCCTATACACATAAAAGAAAGAGAGAGAGAGAGAGAGAGAGAGAGAGAGAGAGAGAGAGGATTGAGTGTGAACTCTATACGCATGTAGACATGTATATAAAAACTATATAAAATAAATAAATATAAAATGCAACGAAATTGCATCTAATTCAATGAAAATTGGCGATGACTAGTGGACGTGTAAACGCATCCAAAAGCCAACAACAAGCATGTCTACTTGAACGTGCACATGTATATCCTAAAAATTCAATTTTTGAAACCGACAGAAATTGAATTCAAACCTGAAGTTTTCACGGTCAAGACTGAATTAGATAGCCAAAGCTTACTAGCCCTACAGAACTGGACATCGATAACAATTGACGGAATGTAATCCTGAATTCATACTACTGGAAATCGACCAAGCGTCATGACGATCAATGAGAGATGTGATACTTTAGGAAAATAATTCGACGAAGGGATAACAACTATTCGAAAAACTGGACGGATTTATTTTCGGTAATTCTAATTTTCTTCGATTTAAAGCACGTCATGTTCAACACAAGACATATTTTAGGGGGCAAGTGTTATCTGCGTTTTGACCAGGCTATATCCGAATTGATTGGATAAGTTAGACTCAATTGCAATCAAGGCCAAGAAGCCTAGAGCAATGATCGTGAGGTCCAAAAATCAAGTGCAAATGATAGTATGAAGCCATGATTAAATAGTACTGAGAGATATGCAATGCAAAATGTTTAAAGTATTGAATATAGTTTAATATAGAAAAGGGATCGACTATATTCACTCTCAATCATAGGGATCGGCCTATTTCAGCCAAGCAAGTGCAACTCAATAGAAAACAATCAATATCTCGAGATCCATAAGTCCAATCAATATGAAACTTTGGAAACAAGATGCAGGGAACCTAGGGAGTCTACCTTAGGGATCACACCTCAAAAGGACTAAGCAAGAGGGATCGGCCCTCTTCCCTCATAGGTATCGGCCAGAATCAGGATGCATAACAAGTTGCGACAAGGATTGATCAACAATTCAAGTTCTACTAATCCAATTGGCATGAAACTTGGAGTCCAGGTATAATACAACATGGAGAAGCTCCCATAGGGATCACATCACTAAACTCCTCCAAAATAGGGATCGACCTCGATCCCTATTTCTTAGGATTTAGGCAATGTGATCCCTCCCGTGGGCCTATATGGCTTTGGAGATCCTTCTGTCGAATTTCCAAAGAGATATTTCACCATCTTCCTCTATAAATACATGCTTCATTATTCATTTTTGGGACCTTTACACTAATTTTTGCTTTATATTCTATTGTAACTAAGGATTTTCATCCGATCCCTAATTTTATTAGTTTACAAAGTAATTAATAAAGCTATCTCTTCAAAGTGGACGTATGCAAACATGCTAAATCACTTTGTATCATTCTGTCTCTGTTATTTGCTTAATTATTATTGTTTATTTGCAATCTTCCCTCTGTTTACATTTATTATTCATTTATTCCTCTACAAAATCTCTATTGAGTGTTTGTGCCAATTTCTGGTTCAAATAGCTACTTCTTTTAATTCAAAAGTTACTTTAACCTAATAGCTATAATTATATCTCAACTTTTAACTTGTTACCAAACCCATTTTTAGAAATTGAGATCTCATTCAATGAGAAAGGTAGCAAATATCTGGAGTTTCTTTTTTTATTCTATACGGATGATCCGATCCGCAAGGACCATGATTGGGAATTGTTTGATCGTCTTTCTCCGAGGAAGAAGCAAAACATAATCAACTTGAATTCGGGACAGCTATTTGAAATCTTAGGGAAAGACTTGTTATCTAAATTATCAATTTAGATTCAAAGACAGCACAATCCACATTATTTGTCATTTATTACTCCGAAAACATATCTAAACAAAGCAATCAATTTTTATATATCCTTAACTCTTTCGAATTCATACTAATATAAAAGTCCAAAATTTGCATTACTTAATTTACTCAAGGATATAAATTAATGTTTTAACACTTATTATCAAATAAATGACTAGACATGCAAACTAAGTTATCATTTCAACCACACTATAATATGCATTATCATCCAGACTACCACACAAAATTCATTTAATATGCATCAAGAGAAATGGATATATAAACTTTTCAAATACTAACAATACACGATTACCCCATTCATAAACATCAAATATAACTTCTATTAAAATATCTTTTCAAGTGATATTTTAGTTTTCTAAGCAATACATTTTCTCATTTGAATACTTTATTTTGTTCCTCAAAATATCACATGATTCTTTAATCTAAATACTGCATCCTCTTAATTTCAATAATTTACTTTCCTGTCAAAATATCATATGATATCTTTTCCCAAAGTATAACTCATATACTTGTATAAATTCTTATCTTTTTTAACATTCAGAATTTGCTTCCAATTGATTTAAATAAAAGAATCGTGCTTCTCTTTAGATTTTGTTTATTTAGCTGTTTAAAATTTACACTTATGTGTTTACACTTAGATTATAATTGTCTTTCAAAGCCTATCTAAAGTTTTATATCAAATTCAATATTCATAGCAAACCTTAAAACAATTCCCAAATGTCATAAACAACACATAAAGTTACCTTTGTATTAATATCCAAATATCATTTTATTTTAAACCACATTAGTTTTCGAAAGAAAATGTTTTTATTCCTTCTTGAATTAACATATTTCCAAAAAAATGATTTCCCAAATCACTTATTTATTAAAGGTGCATGTCCAATTGTCTCGTTTGAATGTTTAGGAATCTCTACCGAGTATGTTGGCCAGACGTCCCCGAATGAAATCCTTATAGTAGCCAATGGGAAATTTAACATTTATAAATAGATATTCCAAATATCCTCTTTTAAAATGAAGAATATTTATATCTTTATATACTCTAGTTTATACCTATAATAACAAGCTCATAATCATCACCATTAACCAGATTATAGAAAAGTTCATAGGATAGTATTTCCTAATTAGGCACTGATTTCATTAAAACAATTCTTAATCAACTCTTTATTTAAAGTAAATAATAAATAAAAATTGGTTAATTAGTAATTAAATACCAAACTTATCATCATTTCATAATTACAAGTTTTTATTCTTGATTATTTATATTCAAGAAATTCAATATCTCTTGCAATGATTTTCAATACGAATATACCGCAAGATTAAATTATTTACCTTCAATTATAATTCTAATTATCAAGCAATATTTATTAATTAAATTAGAATTATCACAAAGAATCTTATGCAAACAAACATCCAATCAACCAATCATACGGTCATAAATTTACTGATAATGTACCCATCAGAATCATCCATCTGCTTCCGCTGCACGACTCTGATCATAATATGATCGATAAAAAACTTCATGATTTGTTGGGCGAACATAGTATATGTCTCAACTAGGCTTGCTGGATTGCTTATTCTAGAACGAGTAACTCAGTCGCTAGCTAACGGCTCCTCTAGAATAGATAAGAATGGATCAAAGATTGCTTAAGAATCACATGATTCGATAATAGGAACATCAAAGGGTGGAATGAATGAAAGTGTTCTTAGAATCCCAAAAGACGCTTCCTTATTCAAAAAGGCGATGACTCCTACTATCTTCCCCAAGAACCCTTAATGGACAGTCTCTAAGACTCACCTAGGCTACGATTTGTGTCTGTAATATCATATTTCGTTCCGAACCAGCTCTAATACCAAGCTATGATGCCCCACCCCAAGACCCACACTAATAAAAGATATTATAGAGTAATACCATCT
The DNA here is from genome assembly GCA_030765085.1 of Allium cepa. NCBI lineage: Eukaryota > Viridiplantae > Streptophyta > Magnoliopsida > Asparagales > Amaryllidaceae > Allium > Allium cepa. Next base: position 82,058,073 of record CM060946.1, read on the forward strand.
GCTAGTGTAGAGAATAGGGCAAGTTAGTAGCGGTCATCCATGAATTTTACTTTAAGCGAGCATCGATGCATCGATTAATATGTTATATATATATTTCTCAAGTGGAATCGACGTATACAATTTAGGCTTAAAATAAAACTACGGTGGCTATAATAAAATCCAGAACAACCTATTAATAAACATAAATAAGGAAATCATATATCAGATGCAATAGAAAACAATTACATGCACAACGTAGACTACATGATACAATAGTACTACATCCCAAATATACGAAAATATATATAAAAGGAGTCTAGCTCGACATAAGTTACATCATAACATTAATAGATATACATAGTGACGAAAAAAGCAAAAATCCAATTGACTGATAGAAAGTCCGCTCTAAAAGCATCAATCTGAAGGACCTGAAACATTTTATCTGACCCGAGTATTATTGAATAATAAATGAGTCAGTCTAGACTAAAATAAATGAGTTAGCAAGAAGAATGATAGATAATATGAACTAGATCTCAAATATAGTCATCTAGTCATATATCGAAAAATATCAAATATAATCAAGAACTTCAAATCACCAATTACTAAAACCTAAGAGAGCTTCTTGAGAGCAAAAATCCTCGAAATGATTTGATGATAACACAAATAACATCAAATCTAGAAGTCACAAATATAAACCCAGAAATCTCATAAAAAGGGGAAAGGGCGCCAAACTCCATGAATGGCGAATAAATTCACCTACATGCATGTAACTCCAAGATAAACATATAAGTCCATAAACTCCAAGATAGGTACTAGACCTATAAACTCCAAGATAGTTACGAGACCTATAAACTCTAAAGGCGAGTCACACTTTTCAATAAAAGTGTTTGATACTTTCATATAGCAACCGAATAGGTATGACCATGCATCCTATACCATACGGGTTTACCCAAACATTTGCAATATGATGGCGAAATCCATTTATATGTAACAATGGTTTGATCGAACAAGTCTAAGAATTAACCGGTAAAACAAATGCGAGCGTTCCATACAACTCACTTTATTTAACCGTTTAAATCAATTCCTCATCCGATTGATGTCGTGTAAATTCATAAAATGCTTCACTTTAAAATCATTTTTGTAAAATATTGGTTTATAGTGGATATATATATACACACACTTTTTAAACCATTGCTCCAAATCATCTTTAGAAACATTGTTAATGAGAATAAGTAGCATATATATATATAATTGTTTACATAGAAATTAGATTGGTACGTAAAAAGATTTCCATAAAATTGTTTGATATAGAAATTAGCCTTTTTTTTTAATTTCAAGTTGAAAATGTGCATCAAAAGGTTTTGTAATTAAGCCCAAGACCATAGCATTATAAAAACACCAAAATGAATTGTTCAATTCACAAATCAAAATCCCAGGACCTATAGGGTAATTCTATGGTATAGAAACACCAAAATGAGTTCATCAATTCACAAATCAAAACCCATAAATGGAAATGAAATTGATATGAAATGTAACATCAAAATCAAGAAAATAACATCTGGAGATCAACTGGACAAACGAGTGGTGAATAGGTCGATCGGGGAACGAAACAACATATCTTGGGAGTCAATTCAAGGCTGGGACTGGTGCACCGGTAGGGTAGATTGGTCCACCGGTTGCCTCGCCCGGACTAACTTCTATGCGATCCGGTGGCTCCCTAACGACCCGGTTATGCTCATTTCTCTTGCATTTATTCTCAAATGATCGGGGGTACTGAAAAAGCAATCATGAAAAATATAAACATGTAAAATTGGATGAAAATCATGATTACATAAGGCAGGTTTTCAGCAAACAGAGAATCCAATTCAAGGTGATAAGGGATTCAACATAATATAGATCATATACATTATAGATTCAACAAATTCACATACCAGCAACGTACATTCATTTTAGGTTAGAAATTGTGAGATATACTCACCTTAATATCCAAAAAGCTTCAAAGCTACATGCACCATTCTTAAGCCAAATCAACTGAAATAACCCTGATTTTCATCCCCGGTGCCGTGCGAATTTGACATAGTAAACCTAAATATCTATTCATGACATTTAACTGAAGGTGCATACATGAGTTGAGAACAACATATCCAAATTTATGATTTTTCTTCAACTACTTATGGTTTTTATACTAACCTGCATTTTCTGGCTAGATTTCATCAAAAATAACTAGCAAAAATGACCATCTTTAACCCATAAAACTCAACGTAATCACACGAATTTGGGAATAGAGGTGCTGGAACATGGCAGCAACAAAATATCCAAACTTGAGAATTTTTAGTAGTTTATTTGAATTGATTTTGGAAGAGGCTGGGGTTTTAGTGGAAAAGGGGAAAACAAGGTTTACAATAAGTTTCAAGTTTTGAGAAATAAAAAGAAGCTTTACTGACTTGAAGAGAAGTAATAAACGTATAGTTTATTAGTTTCTCAAGTTAGAGTAAATTTCCTTTGTCCCTAAATGAGCTAAACTAAATGCCTAAACCCAAACCCTCTTTTACTTAAAACAATACAAGAATTAAGCATTTTTCTCATTTTCTACCATTTTCAAACACTAACATCTCATTGATATCGACATAGAAAAATTCATGCTAATACGATAAAATTAAGTTCATCACCTAATCTTCATAATTAATAAATGAAACATAATTTTTAATAGTTTTTAAACCTTTATCTTTATTATTGGAAATAAGATATTTTGGATTTTCTAAAACAAGACAACCTAATATAATAAATCTCGAAAATCCTAATTACCCAAATTTTCAATTGTTAGATCTTAAATTTTCCATAAATAAAGCGGGGTTGTGACAATTATCTTTTTCAATTTTACAAATAGAATTAAAGTAATATGCATTATTTCAATGTAATAAGATAATGGATCTTTAAAAGACAATTAAGTTCATCTTATTTGTTTCTTTTTAATCTTCATAGAATTTGACGTTCGCAAATGACTTGGTGTAACGATCCCGATTTTTGGGTAAAATTAAATTTAGTAATTGGTATAAATTGGCGAATTTAAATTGTAAATTAAATTAATTTTTCCAAGATTAAATAGGATATTTGTTTATTTGGACATTGATTTTTTGTAAATTTAATTTTGGAGTTGAAATTCTATATTTAATATCTTATAAATAAATAAAATTTGGATTTGAAAACTATATAATTTTATACTAATAGAAATTTGTTTTCTACTTTTAAGAGGAATATGTAATATTTATTTTGAAAGTTACATTTTGAATTAGATATAAATGATTTTCAACACAATTGTTTAAAACTAAATACTATTATATATGTGTTTATTTATTAAAGGCATAATTAGTTTAAAATCATTTCTTTCTTTAAATTGGTATAAGTAGAAATAATAAACAAAATGTATATAAAACAAGAAATAAAAGTTTAAAATAATACATATATAGATAATTATTTATTTAAAAGGTATAATAGTTTTAATTCAAAAGGTATAATGAACTAAGCTTAAAATAATATTGGTTATAAAGATTTGAACATTTTCATTTGAAAATAGTTTGTAAGTGTATAAAATTATAAATTTGCAAATATGATAACAAGAGGGTTTAAAACAAAATTTTAAAATAAAATTTTATAAAGGGTTTCAACATAAAAATACGAATTAGGACAAATGTAAAACATGTAGGTCATGAAGATAACAAGTGTAAGATAATAATAAAAGACCATGACAAGTGTTAAACAATGTCATCATGCAAAACACAAATGGCAAAATGTTTTCTTTTAAAATTTTAATTTAAATAAAGATCAAAAGTCTGAAATGAAAATCAGACCAGTGCAATCAGATCAAAACAAAAACAAAATCTTTGTTTTTCAAAATCTCAAACCTGAAATAAGTAAAAGCTTCAACCTGTTGCAAATCAAAACTTCAACCTGTTTCAAGTGCAATCTGGAAGCATAATCAAGAAGAAGATCATCTCAGATACAACAACAACTTCAGTTCCAAACTAAAGCAAGTTTAAAATTAAAGCTTGATCAAGAAATCTTCAACCTGAGCCAGTAAATGGAATTTAAAGATCAGTTCAGATCAAAGCAAACCAGTGAAGCAACTCAAACAACTTTAATCTGAAAGCAAACTGAAATTATATGTTCAAATTCAAAGATCAAATTTTTCAAAAACATATCAAGCCTGCAAACAAGAGCTTCAATCAGTTCAACAAGCTTCAACCTGAGTTGATCCAGTTTGCAAAGAAACAAAGAATCCAGTTTTAAAATCAAAGACAATTTTTTTTTTCAAATTCCAGGTTTCCTCTGTTCTCTGCTTCAACTCCAGGTGAGAAAACCACATCCCAAAATTTTAAATCTGGTTTACATCTTAGTTGCATGTAATGATCTGTTAGTGTGTGATAAAAGTTATGTTTGCATGTTGAATATATATGTATGTAGGTAGATGTGCATGCATGTATATGAATGAGCACATCTTTATTTATTTCCACGCCAAAGATAAATTTTAAAAAAAAATTCAATTTCTTCTTCCTTAAACTCTTATAGGTCATGATCTCTGAATGGGAAATGAGCATAGCAATGTAATTTTATTTTTAAAAATAATTTAAGTATTTATATCTAATAAATAGTCTAGAAATTGAAAACTACGGTAAAAATAATAAAAATAGTTGAAAGTCAATGATTTTTATTTCATATTTTGGCTTTACAAATCAATTTATATTACAAAATTATGAATTTTGATAATCATTACATAATTTGTTAGTTAGAAAATCTCGAGTACGAGGAAGTTGAATGGAGAATACAAAATCGTGAATTCCCAATGATCAACATGAAGTGGAGCTTTGAGCTCGAGTCTGAAGGTAGACGATGAGATCTTAGGGTGGTAGAGCATGGAGGAGTGGGTGATTTCGATGGTCTGGTTGTTTCCAAATGGAGCTCGATAGCTAATTTCGATTTTGTGGTCGATTCGGTGATACTGGGTGGATGTTAGGGGGGAGGATTTCGTTGGCGACTCGTTGAGAAGATTGGCGATGGTCGGAGGTTGGTGGTCTGACCGTGCACGCGCACGCGGTCGTGGATATGTCTGGGTGGTTAAAGCGTTGGAGAAGAAGATGCATTCTCGAGTTCGTGCTCGAGTTGTTCAAGTGAATGGCTCGAAGAAAAGAAATGGTGCGCGAATCTTCTTGAAATAGGGTTTTAAAGTTTTAATTAAAACAAGTTTGAGACAAAATATATATAAAAGAGGAGATCGAGTGTTGTCTCAGAGTTAGCTCGAGAATTTTGTAGATGGGCTCGGGTTTTTCATGTGCAAGTTAATAAATTTTTCAAAAGCAAAAGAAGCTAAGTTTTAAAGTAAGAGCAATACAAGTTTTAAAAGTAAATTTTTAATAAGTTTTCTTAACCAACTTTTAAACATGAATTTAAAATTCAAATATGATTTGAAAATAAATTGATGTGGTCTTGAAATAAATTTTATATTAAATTAATTATTAACTCTGTGAAAGTTTTCAAATGTAATTAATTGAAGTGATTAAATGGATAATTAAGCAATGATTTAGTTTTAAATCTTGAGTAATTAAAGTTTGATTGATTACTTAATAATAAAGGGCTAACTAAATAAATTAAGGAATAATTAATTGATAAAATTAATTAATTAAGGATAATTAAATGATCAAAGGTAAATTAATTCAATTAAAGATAATTAATTAAGAGTTTTTAATTACTTAAAGATAATTACTTAGTTAAAAGTAATTAATAAATGATTAAAGTTAATTTATCAAGTGATTAAAAGATAATTACTCAAAGTAATTAAATTGTGATTTATAAGTGAAAATGATTAGGATAATCACTTATTATAATGAATTAAGAAAAAATTAATTAAAGGATAATTGAATAATTAAAGTTTAATTATTAAATAATTTAAAAATTAATTAATTTATTAACTAATAATAATTAATTATTAATATAAGGTTAGTTAATTATAATTAAGGATTAATTAATAAATGTAATTAATTAATGAAAACTGAATTGCTTAAAGATAATTACTTAATTAAAAATAATTAATTAATGATTAAAGGTGGATTAATCAAGTGATTAACATTGATTTAAGATTAGGGATAATCACTCATCGTAATTAACTATGGATAATTAACTTAATGGTAATTAATTAATCAAGGGTTAAATTAATTATTTAAAGATAATTAATTAACTGGTTAATTAAATAATCAAAGGTAAATTCTTTAATAATTAAAAGATGATGAATTATATTTAAAGGTTAATTAATTCATTATTAATGGTTAATTAATAAATGACTAAAGAATAATTAATCAAAATGATTTGTAATTCATTAATATTAATTAACATGCATTAGTAATTCATAAGTAATTAATCTAATTTGAATTAATCAGACAATTAGCCGATCTCACTTATGAATATTTGGATTTATGAAATGCTTTGAATTGTTTTATATTCCCGATATGTGTTGCTTGGTGATATGAATTACTTGAAGTTATGTACTGTGATGCAATTTATTATCTGTGATATATATCTGTGATCTAGGAATGAAAGATAAGCGTTATAGTTTATACCGCTTATCAAATATATTTCTTTGCTTGAATCTGTAATGATTGATGATGTTGTTACACTGTTGTGTGTAAAACCCCTGGACCACACTATGCACACACAAATATGGATTGCACGTGGAAATTGGTTAAGTCACAGATTTTTGAAATAGTTTTAAAAAAAATTGAACTTTTGAATCCAAATGTTTTTGGAAATAGATTAGGCTTAAAGTAAAAGCTTTTAAAAATGAATTTCAAAGATAAAAGTTACTTTTGAATAACTTAATCTAGTATTGAAATCTGATTTAAATTGAAAATTGAATTCTATGTCGAGAATTTATGATGTAAAAAGGCTATACAAGTTTATATGGGTTTTAAACCATTTTAAAAGTGTTGTTTTGGAAATTTTAATTTAACCCAAAGTTTTTAACTTGTATAAATGAAATCGGATTTTTTCGAAACGAAAACTATTTGTTTTCAAATAATAAAAGCTTTCACCTAAGAAATGAACTTCCAATTTGTGTTTAAAGGATTTAAAATCTAAAATGAAAATGGTTTTCCAAGTTATGAATAAATCTTTGGAAACAGGTTTGAAAGCTATAAGTTGAATCTTTAATTTAGAGATTGGATGAGTTAATCCTATCGAAATGGAAATTGTTTTGAAAACCTGTGAATGAATCTTTGTGAAACTGGGAGAACTTTGTGAAATGAATCTTTTTGTTTAAAAGATTTGGAATGGTAATTTGTTTTAAACCATTTGAAGAAAGGTTTTGGGTTTAAAGTTGTGACTTAACTGAAATCCCATATCCATATGTTTTTTTAAATATTGCGCTCACTATTCGGTTTAGACAGAAGAGGACCTTGTATCATATAACCCATTCCGAATAGTGATACGACATTATGTATTGCAATTGAAGACCGGTGGTGAAGACTGGGTGTCTTCGAGAATGATAGGATAACCTGTCGATTGACTCTGCATTGAGTTGCTCCGGTATAGAGTTCTCCATATGTGATGGGGTGTCCGATCGGAATTGTGGATACCCGTATTTGCAAGGGCTTCCTCCTTTATTGGACAAAGTGCCTTTGGTTCTGTTCGAACCCGGAACAGACTTGTATGGCTGTATGTCTGACACTACAATTTGAGATATAAAGCCGATCTCCATCAAATACATTTCTGCTTGGTGGCGGAGAATTTAGTCTCCTAGCTTAACACCCTTCTCTGAGACGTACGAGCTCAGAGTTTATGTAGTTGATAGTTATCAATGATATACTCCCAATTTGGTAGTGTGGCATGGTGAGTGCTGCTGTGTATCATTTGTTGATCAAAGCATGGCTTTTGTATAAAGCGTAGCTTTGTGGACGAGACTGCATCAGGACCTCACACCCCGAAAATGGTCGAAACAGGAAAGATGCGACAAGGTTATGAGGGTCGCTCCCTTTAGGGTGCGTCATTCCCTTCTGGAAAAGGGTGGTATCATGGTATGGAGCCCTGATACTTAACCCATGTGGTCACTGCAAATCTATTCCTTTGTGATTGCTTTGTGGTTGAGAGGCGCCTTGGAAAAAGGTCCCAAAGGACCGGGGGATGGCATGCTCGTGTAGTAGTTACCTAGTTACAGATGTAACTCGGCCTTGTGTTGGCAGAGAGCTGGTTAAGCTCTCGGGACGTCCCTCCAGAGGCGTACCCATATGGCATAGGAAGTTCCTTAGTCTGACCATTTGTTGGAAATCCAATCATCCAATATGTGCCTTGTACGGTTTTATATGTCAAACCTTGCATTTAACATGGCAGCTATAGTAGGCATAGTATCATGGTACCTATGCTGGCTACGATTAATATTGTACTTTCGAAACGTTTCACACTATGCACTAGTAATAATATCAAAGAATTTTTCTCGTATTAAGCATATTTGACTATTATAAGGGAAATCTCCTCCAATTCTGTGTTTGCATTGTGTGTGTGGTGGGAGGCCTTATGGTAGTTTCATTTTCCAAAAAGCATTGCGGATTTATTTTAAATTCTTTTATTGTTTGTTTTAAACAATAAACTGTTTTGTTTGCTCATACCAGTCCCACGACTGACCTGGAGTTTATTATTCCCTTCCTAAACTCTGGGTGCCCACAATTTTCCCACACGGACAGTCTAGAGTTAGGTTTTTCAGATAATCAATAATAGGTGTAGATTTGATAGCTTTCGAAGTCTTTGGTTTGAAACTTTTCAGTAGTTGGGATTCTTCTTCAGTCTTTGGACGACTGACCTTGCTTAGCTTTGTGCATCGTTATTGGGAGTTCGAGCTATTTCTGAATTGGTGCCTTGGAGATGGAGATTATCGATGCTGGAGTTCTCTCCAGAAGACCATATTGGAGATATTGTTCCGCTGCTGGTGTTATCTTTTCTTTCTGCTGTTATTGTTTCGTATTATATCTCTGATGTATATTGATATTTATTGTATCATCATTGTATCTGAATATTATATCAAATTTTGTATATCAAATGTATTATTTCATTGTTTTCTTCTGCTGTGTTATTTTAATTAATGTGTTGTAAGATCCGGTGAACCAGATTCGACGTTTGGATCCGCGGCATTTGAATACGAGTGTCGTATTCGGTGTCGATTTTCGAAGGTCGAGTCGAGGTCGTGATATATTTGGTATCAGAGCTGAAGGTTGAAACTTTTTCTCAGGAGTATAACACATTAAGTAACTCATAAGAGGTAGGGTGAAGTATACCCTAGATTGAGTATTCCCTAAGATATCTGTTCGAATGCCTCAGTAAATTCTCTTACTATTCACTAATAGTAAGTATGAGTGCAAGAAGAGGACGAGATAGGGGGCAGGGGAGTACCACTATAAATGGTCATTACCCTGCAATAGTGGAAATAATTTTCTTTATCAATCTCCTTTGATTCGATTCCAAATTCTTTTGATGGCTTCGTGACAGCTCCAGAAAGAAGTTTCGGTGTGGTGGTGGCCATACGAATCGTTGTAGAAAATCCTTACTTCGTATCTTCATCGGTTTCCTATCAGCTTTTCGATTTAAACTCTAAGGAATTTGAAATTGAAAATTTAAATAAATTGGAAATTTTAAATTAAGTTAAATTGGTTAATAGAATATGAAGCAGAATTTGAATTGAATCGATAAAAAGATTTCGTTTAAAACCAAATTTGAAATTCTATTGTAATTTCTTTTGTGTTGATCAAAGTCTGAAGAGGGACAGGTTGGTATATACATTGGGGTGTTCCGACCTAAGTTGGAATCCATTTATCTTTTGCCCGGGTCTCAATATATTCTACGAACAGTTAGTTATCCCTTCGAACTAATCAATGCCCTTGCATATTCGTAGACCGTTGGACCCGAGTATCTTATGAAATAATTGTATGAGCTTGTTCTCATATTGTTGGTATCCTGATTTGGTAAGCCAAATGCATAATTGATATCCAGTTTGATTTGGAAAGATATTTCTCTGTCTTTCCGTCTATTCTTTATTGTCTCCCTTGCAAATTTCGAGGATGAAATTTTCTTAAGGGGGGAATCTGTAACGATCCCGATTTTTGAGTAAAATTAAATTTAGTAATTGGTATAAATTTGTGAATTTAAATTGTAAACTAAATTAATTTTTCCAAGATTAAATAGGATATTTGTTTATTTGGACATTGATTTTTTTAAATTTAATTGTAGATTTGAAATTCTATATTTAGTTTCTTATAAATAAATAAAATTTGGATTTGAAAACTATATAATTTTATACTAGTAGAAATTTGTTTTCTAATTTTAAGAGATATATGTATTATTTATTTTGAAAGTTATATTTTGAATTGGATACAAATGATTTTTAAAACAATTGTTTAAAACTAAATACTATTATATATGTGTTTATTTATTAAAAGCATAATTAGTTTAAAATCATTTCTTTCTTTAAATTGGTATAAGTAGAAATAATAAACAAAATGTATATAAAACAAGAAATAAAAGTTTAAAATAATACATATATAAATAATTATTTATTTAAAAGGTATAATAGTTTTAATTCAAAAAGTATAATGAATTAAGCTTAAAATAATTTTGGTTATAAGGATTTAAACATTTTCATTTGAAAATAGTTTGTAGATGTATAAAAGTATAAATTTGTAAATATGATAACAAGAGGTTTAAAACAAAATTTTAAATAAAATATTATAAAGGGTTTCAACATAGAAATACAAATCAGGACAAACACTAGTACAAAAAGTGCATATTGCTTCGCCTCATTTTCATCTGTTGAAGTAAAAACTGATGCAAATAGAACTATTTGCATCAGTTCTATCTTAATAACCGATGCAATTGGTACGTGGAAAGCAATAGGTAATAAAAATTCAAATTTGCATCGGTTATTAAGATAGAACTGATGCAAATAGTTTTAGTCGCATCGGTTTTAAAGTCAACCGATGCAACTACATGATGGAAAAAATATGAAATTTAGGTTGGAAATAATGAAAAATTGGCTCCAAAATTAGTATTTTGGATAAATCTACTCCATCCTCCTCAATAAACCACTCCCAACAAAAAAATCTTCTCCTCGTTGTTTAAACGAAGTACAACAACTCTGTTAACAAATTCTTGAAATCTAAACAAAGCAAGAAACTGGTAAATCTCAAATTGCAAATTCATTCAAACCTAAAGCTATTGGAGCCATCGCAGATTACAGCAGTGATATGGCGGAGGTCGAGCTAGGCGTCCGGTGGTGATGCAATTCAGGTGATGGCGGGCTAGGCTAGGCGTCCGGTGGTGATGCAATTATTTAGCGCTGCTATTTAGTTAAGGATTTAAGGTGAGTAATTTGTCACAAATCTATCTCTAAATTTGTGAATATGGTAATCGTACAATGAAACCCATAGCAACAACTTCCCAAATTTGATCTGGGACACGTAGTGGTTGAAATAACCTTGGTTTTGTATGTTTCCAATTTCATTCTTTGGCAGGTATAACAGGAAGCTACATACGATTGAACATCTTTTTTTTAAGACCATGCCAATAAAATAATTTTTAGTTCTATGTAACTTCCTCTTTAGTCCTGAATGACTAGCTAATGGAGTATCATTAAATTAAGGAGTTCTTGTTACCACAAAATTTCGTGATATGTTTCTCCAGTCTCCATTTCCATGCTTTTCAAGACCCATCAAGAATTTCCTGTAGTATTTGAATTAACAGATGTTATAAGGGGTACTAACAACCTTGTAAAGTTTTAAGCTTTTTTCTTTTCTCTGTGTGTATGTGTGTGAGTGTGTGTGCTTTTTTTAACTACTGATTGAACCAATGATTTTAAAGGAAGGGGAAGAAACAGTACCTGTGCTCTTCCTCAGTCCATGGAACCCCCTTTTTTCTTTCTTGATCATAAAACCTTCCTCTTTTCCCAGTAACACAGTTATAAAATTGCTTTAACCCATCAAATTCGAACGAGAAAGAAGAAGAACTATATCCAGGTACAGGGATCAGTCCAGCTTCAATATGATTAACATCTTCTTCTAAATCCTTAAAATGAGAAATTATATCACTTACTGACTTTCCTGGTAGTAGCTGTGCTAGCCTTTCCCATCTATCAGGAGTTGAGAAATCCATGTGTGCCAATGCATTCTCAAATATCTTGTTTTCTTCTTCACTCCATTTCCCACTTTTTCTCTCACCAAGAATCTATTTTTGTGTTGAGAAATAGTCTGAGAATGCTGCTACCACCTCCATCCAAGAGTTTGCTTTTTACAAACAAACTAAATTATAATACTAGACTAGATTCTGATATTGAAGAAAAACGATAAGAAGGAAAACAAGACGAGTCCTTTATTGGAACTAGATTCTGATATTGGATGTTGGTTACTCAAACCATACATTTTAACTTAGTTTTTTGTGTGTAGTATGTTTGTTGAACCAAACTATGGATTACTCAGTTGGCTAGGTATAATTTCTTTCTCAGTTTTATTATAATATTCGGTGGTAGTGAAATTTATATAATAAAAACTTATTCTGATTTTAACTAAGAACACAATTAATGTTGACACTCGTTTCAATCATTTTGATTATAATTTTTCCGTTACAAATATGAAACTGGGATAAGTCGGGAATATCATCAGGGGATGAGTGCGGTATATGAATATGGAAGAATCAATGATTGAGGACGAATTTATGTTCCTAACTAAGTTATTACTGTTTTGATTAACTCAATTCTCCCACTTATATTGAGTAGTCTTAGTCTATGCTGCCAACAATTAAATTTAGCCTGTATTGTGTCCAAAAATCTGCAGCCTTGTACTTGTTTGAGGAAAGTGGAATGTCTAGTAAGTTATAGGCAGTTCACCTTGCTGTACATTATGAGTTTGCATTATTCGCCTCTAAATTTTGCTCCCTTGCTGAAGAAAATTGTTAATATATTTTCATTCAGCTCCAGAGTCAACATATTCTTTAATGTTTTTGCATCACATGGCTTATTGCTTTAGCACTCATAACATCTGATTTAGATAGCACAACGATATCATCATCTACATAAAGTAAATATGTTATTTTTGGATCATTTTTATATGTTAGGAAAATAGTTCATTCTAAATATTTAATATCCATAAGTGTAGTCAAATATTCCACGGCTATTGAAAATATTACACATCAGTATATAGATATTAAACTTACCATATAGGAAGCTTATTATTTAGTGAAAGCATGAAAACATTTAACAATGAATCAAGAGATTAAAAGTACTATAACATAATATTTTCTAAACATACTCAATCAAATATTTAGTAGGCTGACATATACAAGTAAACATTATTTATTCATGTTCAAGTTGTACACAATGAATGGATAGCAGATCAATTGTATTTAGTCTTTGTACCTTCATACTGTAACTTTCTAAACATACTGTATGTCAGGTTAACTTACAGTATGTCAGATTGCAGATCAATGTATTTAGTCTTAGTAACTTCATCTCTATTAATCAACATTACTAGGAAGATTATTTTTCATGATGATTGATAATTAGTTGATGAATAATTAAACTGCACATTTCCTTTTCTATGATAATCATTTTTGATCTCTTTTGAATTTGTACTTGTAGTAGTTTAGTTTAATTTAATGAACTCTTCTGCTTGAAAAAGTTGGACCACATGGAAGCTTATTTTACTTGTAGTAGTGTGCTTATTTACTTGTACTTATAGTGGTTTATTTTAATTTAATGAACTCTTTTGAATTTGTACTTGTAGTAGTGTTCTTATTTTACATGTTCTTATTTGATATAATAGTGGTGGAAGAGATGGCCACGGCTAGGTGATAGGAAGAGAAGGTAGAGGTTTTCAAGGTATCGGCTATGGGTTTAGGTGATGTTGTGGAGGTGGATGGGTTGACGGCGGTGGTCACGGCAACGGGTGGGGCACAGGCCGAGGTTTTGGTAGCCGAACAAAGAAGGAAGGAGAAGCCAATTTTTTTTTCATTCTGCAGTTAAAATTGGAATGAGAAGTGTATCTGAGTGAATGAGAAGTGTATCTCAATGAAGTCTGTAAGTTGTTTGGAAGAAGTTGGCAGTTTTTGGAACGGTTGTGGTGGTTAGATGCAGTGGCAGGGGTATATGCAGTAAAGCAGAAGGGGTGTGGTAGGTTGGTTGAATGTAACAGTGGGATATATGATAGTGGTAATACAAGTTGTATCTGGAACATGGCAGTTTGTTGGCTTGTGATGTTAACAGAGGTGGAACAGGCAGTGACAAGTTGTGATTTGTAGTTGTTGGTGGTTGGATGGTTTATGTATTGAAGTATGCAGGGAAGATGAAGGAATTGCTGATGTTTGAGGGGCAAAGTTTTGGCAGTGAATGTTTGTAACAGCAGGCAGAAGTATAGAGATGCAAATATTGGCAGTTTGGGTGTTGAAGGACAACTACTGGTGGATGTTGCAGTAATGTGCAGGGGTGGTATCAAAATGTGGCAGTGTTATTGCTGTTGGCAATTATGAAGTAATGGTTTCTGTCTTGACTGTTGTAGGTTGAGGTATGTTGTTGTTGAGGTAGTTGATGGTGATAGAAGTTATTGGCAGTAGGTGAACAGTTTTGAGCAGTGAAGGATGAGGCAGTGGGGATTGTTGCAAAATGAGGAAGTTGTATGTTGCAGGCAGTGGCAGTGTATGGGGTTGATAGTAGAGCAGAGGTTGATGGCAGTGGCAATATGTTGATATGGTGAAGGCAATAATTTGAAAGCAGCAGTTTGAAGTGTGATGGCACTATGAAATGTAACTGTGAAGTGGTGGCTAATTGAATATGGATGAGAAGAGGGGTAATGAAGAGGCAGTGAAACAAAAGAGGCAGAGGCAGTGTAGTTGAAGTTTGAAATGGCAGAGACAGTTTGTAGCAGCAGTTTGGAAGTGGTGCAGTGGGTAGTGTTGGAGGTTAAGTGTTGGTGCGGTTTGTTTTTGGATGTATGTTGGTGAGTAGTTTGGATTGGCAGAGCTAGGTTGGGGATGGTGATATGCAAGCAGCAGAAGGGTATGCAGGCGGTTGTTTCTGATGGCAAAGTGATGGCACTGTTGCAGTTTTGTGGGAGGTTACAGGTAATTTACCCATACTTCGATGTTCTTCGATGATTATATCAATATGTTCCACTATCTTCCCCAGTCTTATTGCTACCCGTTTAAAATCTATGGTCTTTGCTCATAAACCGTGGTTTACCTCTGAATTTATTTAAGACTTTGCCATTTTGGGTTGTAAACGTGTACTTGCACAAGGTTATTTTAGTATATCCTTTTTGTGCATTATTGCAAAACTTTGTGAATGTTTTATTTCTGTGGATTTCAGTTAGAATGCGTTGCTTCCAACTTCAATATTTGATATTTCGTTTTAACTCGTGTACTCTTATGATTGTTTAGTTTAACAGTTGGTGTTAAGATTTTTTGTTGTTTACACTTAATATTGTCACTCAGGCTATGCCCTTTGCCAACAAGGGTCTGAGTTTTTATATCATGGTATATGTGTTACCCATACTGTCACTGTATACTGTTTATGCATTAGTGAAAGTGAGTATATAAGTTTTCAAATCATCACAGCTGTACGTGTAGAAGCAACAGAATCAAAAACTGTTGCATTATCATTTGCCCCAAATAAGAACTAACAACCTTAACCAACACAGCCATTGTATGTGCGTTTGCAAACAACTGAACCAAACAATGGTGGTAATTTATTTCTCTGCTTTGGCCCTATTACGTTCTGTTGCGTTACTGTTTTCCCCATTGATAATACACTATATATGTCATAGTACATGTTAGTACCAATATTAGTTCATGCATATTGCTTTTTCACGTCGGATAGGAAAAACAGAGCTCACTTATATGTAAATACTGTATTCGCTAACACACTAACACTCCTCCATTTCATACATTTATATATTTTCGTACCACTTTACTGCAAACGAAAACAAAGTTCAACTGCACAGTATTCCCAATACAATATTATCCTCTCTTTTTTTCGATTTTTTTACACTGCAATGCTCCATTACAATAATTTCACACAGTACCATTATAACCATAGTATTGACGTCAATTCACCATTGTACTATACCGTACATTGGTTGCATTGTATTATTTCAAATATTCATCAACACAGCTGAAATAACATAAACAATATTTCATGCCTTTGGTTCATATACACGATTTGGTTTTGTTACTCAGAAAATTCACCTTCCGTTTAAGCCATAAGACCACAAACAAATGATAGAAAGAAAAGGATCTGGATCGGACCTTCCAAAGGGATGCAGTCAATATGGAGTTTAGAATCATTTTCCCTTCATACTTCTTTCTGTCGCTTGTGATTTGACACAGTATCCTTATGCATGAGAAAAAAGTCTATATAAATAGTTTTTTTTAGATCAACTTAATAGTCACATAGGAACATTATAGCTGATCCTGTTATTTGGGTGCCTACAGGTAGTAGTGTGCAATGTTGGTATATGCTATGGAGATGAGGAGAAGTGCTGCTGCTTGGGTTGGGGTATGTGGTGAAATATGGTCAGCAGCTTGATGATGGATATTGGGGATGTTTGATGTTAAGTGGTGGAAGAGTTTGGGTGTAAGTGATGTCAGTAGTTGCTGCGAAGTGTATGTGTTTTGTTTTATGGAGGAGGTGGAGGAGCAGCAAATGTTGGAGGTCGATGCTGTTACTAATGAAGTGTGCACAGTGATGCATAGTGGAGATGATAGAAATCAATGTTGTAAATGAAGGTGAAAATTTGTAAAGCAAAGCAGAATTTGTAAATGATAATGAAATAATTTTTTAATTTTTTGTGTATGTTTTTTTCTTTTATATATATATATATATATATATATAAAGATTATCAATAATATATATAGTCTATTTGAGTACTGTAATAATGGTTTCTGAGGGATTAGTTTGCATCGGTTGTTATAAAAAACCGATGCAATAGAGGGATTAGTTTGCATCGGTTTTCAACAACAACCGATGCAACAAGTTCCTTTGTTGCATCGGTTTTCATTACAACCGATGCAACATGAGGGCTGTGTTCAAGCAACCAACCATGGTATTTTGCATCAGTTGTTAGTAACAACCGATGCAAAAAGGACCTTTTTGCATTAGTTTCAGAACTGATGCAAAAGTGTTAAGCCTGTTACATCGGTTGCATATGCATCGGTTGTTGAACTGATGCAAAAGGGGGGTAAACAACCGATGCAAATGGCCTGTTTTGTAGTAGTGAAATGTAAAACATGTAGGTCATGAAGATAACAAGTTTAAGATAATAATAAAAGACCATGACAAGTGTTAAACAATGTCACCATGCAAAATACAAATGGAAAAATGTTTTCTTTTAAAATTTTAATGTAAATAAAGATCAAAAGTCTGAAATGAAAATCAGACCAGTGCAACCAGATCAAAACAAAAACAAAATCTGTGATGACCCGGAATTTTAAGCAATATCAATCTGATAATCTGAATTAAAAATTAAATTGATTTGATAATCTTTGATAATAAGATTTGAATTAATTTAATAATCCAATAAAATAAATATTTAATTGGTAGATTTTATCTTTTTAAATCTAATAATTGTTTTCTATTTATAATGTATATAGGATATGTATATATTGTAAATAGATATTGTTTTTAATTTAATAAATAAATAAATCTTGTTTTCTATAAAAATATATATCTTTAGTAAAATTGGGAATTATGATTTTATTTAAAGTTAAACTTTTAAAAGTTATTTAATAAATAAAATATGGTTTTAAATTGATAAGATAAAAATTTAATTTGTTTAAATTGATTTTTGAGTTTAAATTTAAATAAAAATTTATAATAAGGTTTATTTTGATTTTCTTTCAAATATAGTTGGATAAAATAAATAATTTATTGATAAAGAAAACAATTTCTTTTATAAATTATTTATAGTTATCAAATTTTGTTATTTTTAAAATATAATAATATATTGTTTTAACAAATAGATTTTTAATAAAAATAATTGTTTTTTAAATTTAATTTTGGAATTTGATTTGGATTTGAATTCAAAGCTTTTAAATTTAAAGTATAAATATTTTTAATTTGTTTTGATTTTAAAGTATTTGCATAAACTTAATTTTATAAATAAAATTGGATTTATTCATTTTAAAATTTAACTACATATAAATAAATACATATTAACTAATTAAGTAAACATGGATTTACATTTATCTTGTATTAACATCTAATTAAATACAAATTAACCTAATTATAACTAATTAACTTTAAAAAAAGACATGTGTTAATCAATAAACATTACAACTTGACAAGTGTTTAAATTGGAAGACAAGTGTCATTTATTTTTGTTTTTCTTTTGTTTTTATTAATAAGTATTTCAGTTTTTATATATATACAAATTCTTTTTCATTTTATGCCTTTTCTAAATCTAAATGCAAAGAAACACACACACTTCCTCAAAAACTAAAATCTGAAATCATCTTCAAAATTCGATCATTTCCCTGTAGACATTCAAAATTCTGTAAATTTGTAACATGCAAACCATCTAAAACTTTCATAAGCCTGAAAATTCATTTTTTTTCCACTTCAAACAAACCTGCATCTTGAATCAAAGCAAGCAAATTTGTAAGCATGCAAGCCAAACTGTTTCAAACCTGCATTTCTAGAATCTGGAGTTTCAAAAGTAGCATGCATGCAACTGTATTATTAATCAGGGAGCAAATGCAAACATGATTTAAAGTTTACGAAACTAAAGAAACAAGCAACTCAGTTTCATTTAGCAATTCAAGATTTGAAGCAAAGGAAGTTTCCAGTTTTAAAAAGCATAAAGTTTTTCAAAGTCATTGCTCTGTCCATCAAGTTTTAGGTGAGTAACATTACTATTTCTAAAAGATTAAGCTTATGAATAAGGTTGCATGTTAAATCTCTGTGATAAAAATGTATTGTATGTATATATGAATGAAATCTGCTGTGAATATAATGGATGTATGGTATGCTTGTGGTTTCCAGAGTACTCTCTGTTTTATAGTTCATAGGTTCAAGTTTTGATTTAAATTCAAAATCTTTAGATTGTGCCTCTGTTCAAAACTTTAGATTTAAATCAAACTTGTTTGTTTAATCTTAAACTTTAGTTTAGAATTTTAGTTAAGTTAAAATAACTTGTACTATCTCTGGAAACCAAATTTACTGATCAAGCATTAAAATATGTGAAAATTTAAACTAAATAATTTATAAATTCAGTATTATGAATTAAATACTAAGATCAAAACATGATTTTTAGAACTAAAATTAGGATTTTTAGTTAAGGGGTTAGAGAGCAGTTCTAGGTTCAACAAAAAAGGGAAATTTGGTGATTTCTGATGATCTATCGATTTTGGGGTATCGGGTTTCTTCCAGTGGGTAGAGGAGAGATCAGTGATGCTTGGAAAAATAAGTGATGGTGATGCAAATCACCATGGAAGCAGTGATGATGTTTTCTTACCTGCAGACCTAGTTTTTGGAGGATATAGTAAATTGATCGGCTCGGCTTAAATGTTTGATCGAGTGTCATATGCTTTTGGGTGATGGTTGATGAAGCGTAGGTGAGGCTGTAGCCGGTGGTGGAGGATCTCAGGTGGTTGGAGGATGGTGGTTGAAGTGCTGACGGGTTTTGGGAATTTATTGCTACTGGTTTCCAGGTTTTGGGTTAACTGCTCATTTTTGTTTGGAGTGGTTGTTATGGTTTCAGGTGGACGTGATCAAGTTTGTGATGGTCGGCAATGTGGGGAAGGCCTGGAGGGTGACCAGAGTTGGCCAGAGTCACGGTGCATATGCACCATGCAATTTGAAAAGTTCTGACGAACTTGTTGGTGCAAGGAAGTTGGAACTCGAATTTACTAGAGTAAGTGTAGGGGATTACTCAGAGAAAACAGGGTTTTGACTCGAAGCATAGTTAGGTTAGCTCGGGTCAATGTAGTTGTTACAGTTTTTCTGTAAACTGTCTGAAATTTTAAATTTAAACTAAATTTAAATGAATTTCAAAGTTGAGATGGTAGTTTTAAACAAATTTAAATCTAGTATGTAGTATAGATTCAAATGGTTTTGAAGCTTAAAGGTTTTTAAATTTTGAAAGTGGGTTTTTTAGTTTTTTAAAAAAAAAGAAGCAACGTGACAATTTTCTGGAAATTGAATTTTATTTTAAAAATATGGAACATAATTTAAAACAGTAGTTTGAATTCAAATATTAAGTTCTGTTTTCTTTAAGACTTTTGAATCTTCGGGTTTTAAAATGAAATTGGGATTTAAAATAAAGAGTTTTAAAATCAAGGTTTAAATCAAAGTTTAATTCAAGTTTAAATCAAATGATTTAAATAAATAATGGATTCAAGTATCTTGAATTCAAATCTGAATATTTGAATAAGCATTAAAAATTCTGAATGTTTTCAAACACAGTTTAAATTTAATTTTCTTGTTAGAGGTAAATTTGTTTTCAAACAAATATTTAAACTTGATTCTTTTTTAATGAAGTTCTTTATAAAAGGTTTATAAATGGAAGTTACATGATTTGTTAACTTGAATTTGCAATTTAAATGGCAACGTACTTAAAACTTAATTTTAAATAAAATTAAGTTAATTAGTTTAAAGGCTTATCTTATATAAGTTTTAAATGTAAGTAATAAATGTTATTTACATTTATTTTAAAGGATTATAAATGTAATTTAAATTTGGTTAATGTTTAAATAAATATCATTTTGAATTTTAAATTCAAAATGGAATTTGAATTTAAATTTAAGAATGCAATGTTCTAAGTACACTTTAGTATTTATAAAATCATTAATAAGAAATGGATTTTTCTTAGAGATTATTAAAGTATTAAAATGATTAAATAAATAAGATAATTCAAGAATAAAATATTTATTTAATTTATAAATTAATAAACTAGATTAATTTATAATTAGAAATTAAATAAGAAGTAAATTAATAAAAGTAATTAAAGAATTTTAAATAGTTAACGATGGTCATTAACTTAAGATTATTTAACAATTAATTAATATGATTAATTTTTAATAATTATTTAGATTGATTAATTAAATGATAAAAAAATTATGAAAATTTATTTAAGTTTAATTACTAAATGAAAGTAATTAAGACATTAATTACTTAATGTAATTAATGGAGATTATTGTGATTTGTTTAAATTAATTAATTAATTAAGTTTAATTAATTTTAAACACTAGATTTGATAATAATTACTTGATGTAATTAATGAAGTACAATTACTCAGTGGAGTAATTAAAGATAATTACCGGATGTAATTAGTGGATAATGATGGAATTGTGAAGGTAATTTGGATTAAATTATTTTGTATAAATTAATCAAGGGATTAATTAAAGAAATTAATTAAGGGAATTAATTTGATAAGTAATTAAGGGTAGTTAATTTCTGAAGGTGATTAATAGTTATGGTTAAATTGAGATTAATTATTAAATGTAATTAATTTAAATAAGATAATTAATTAAATATAATTAAGGATCATTAATTAATATAATTAATGATGTAATTAAGATTGATTAATTAAGATTGATTAATTAATATTAATTAATCAATAATAAGTGATTAAGTGTAACTAATTAATTGTAATTAATTAAGGTTTAATGTAATTAACTATAGTTAATTAATTAATGAAGTAATTAAAGGTTAATTACTGTTTTTGGTTAAGAGTAACTAATTTGTGAAATTAATTAAAGGATAATTACTTGAATGTAATTAAAGAACAATTAATCAAGGGTGATTAATTAAGGTGATTAATTAGAGGATAATTAATTAATTAATTTGTAATTAATTAACGGTTATGTAAGAAAGATTTGTATTGATGTAAGTAATTAATTTAATTCATTTTAAATTAATTAGAAATGGAAGTAATTAATTTAATTCATTTTAAATTAATTATAGATGGTATGATTATAGATCATTGCTTATGAATGAATGATAATTGGTTGCCTTGAATGGTTCGAAATCTCAACTAAGAGATTAGTAATGTTGAGTAATATGGATGCATTGGTTGCATTGTGATGATGATATGGATTATCTTTGATAGTGATAATATGGATTATCTGTTGTGATGATAATGATAATTATCTGTTGTGAATCTGTGAATTATCTATCTACGTGTATATAGATAATTGTATTGAATTATTTTAAGCTCTAAAACAACTTGGACCTAAACGACACACTTTGGATTTCGATGAGACCGGGATCGGGTTTCAAGATTTGGATATCCGAAAACCACATCGATCCAAATTAACGATAGGTCGTGAATCTTATGTGAAGAGTGAAGACTCGAGGTATAAGGACTATTCGTCAGTATAACTCTGAGGGTGATTCCGTGATGAGTTTGACGAGATAGTACTTTCATATTCGAGATGAAGATTTAGAGTGCAAGGGTAATCGTCGTTAACTCTGAGGGTGATTCCAAAATGAGTGTAACGAGATAATGCCTTTGGTTTCGTTCGAACCCGGAACGAACTTGTATGGATTGAATGCTTTCATAACATCGTCAGGTGGACGATGAGCATTCCAAGTGATGTGTCCTATAAAGGTAATCGTAGCCTCAAGCCTCATCAACCGCGAATGGCTAAAACAGGGGAGGTGCAACAAGGCTAAGTGGGTCATGCCCAAGTAGGACGAGATTTTCCCCTGTCTAGAGGTCCCTTTTTATTTCGGCTTAGTGGGCGGTTGGAATTGCGCACCAACTGCGGGGTTGTCTTGTTCGGGACTGTCCAGTAAGGGATGGTTCCGGCTTTGTGTTGCAGGGGATTGGGAGTGATCCTCGGTATGGTGATCTAGGCCACGTACTGTGACGGGAGGTACCCCGGTAGCCCTGCCATTGTATGGAATCCAAAATCCAACAAGTGCCAACGGTTTTGATTGTATTACCCACTTTTGTGGCTAGTAGCTGGAATTTAATAAATGTAACAATTTTGGTTATTTCATATTTACTTGAAAACCCTAGACCTATTATAATATCAATGGATTTCCTATCAAATGTTTTGGTTAGCGTAAGGTAAAAACTTTTCCATGTTTATGTGTGGGAAGTCTTACATGATACTTTTCTTTTCAAAATTTTTTTAAAATTAAGCAACTTTAACCTGTTACTCACACCAGACCCATGTCTGACCCAGAGTTTATCTTCTATTTTCTTAAACTCTTGGGTACTCAAATTTTTACGAGTAGCCAAGGGATTCAGGTTAGCTTTGACAAACTGTGGAGGAGCAATGGAGCAGGAGGCTTCGGCGTTAGATATGTAGTTTTCGCTGTGTGTTCTCTGTATTGTGTTTGTATTGAGTTATAATAACTAGACAGGTGTTTATAGCTGTCTAGTATGTGTTGTATAAGCTATGTATCTCTGATAATTGTTGTATACTATGTAATACTTATGTTATTAATATAATTTGTATCTCTGATAATTGTTGTATACTATGTAATACTTATGTTATTAATATAATTTGTATCTCTGATAATTGTTGTATACTATGTAATACTTATGTTATTAATATAATTTATTCGTTCCACTGTTTAGATTCCGATGTGTTGTTTCTTCTTTCTTCTCTTTCTTTCTCTTTCTATCCCTTTCTTTCTTATTAATGATGCGTCATTCTGTGAAGATGAATTGCGGGTCGTTACAAAATCTTTGTTTTTCAAAATTTCAAACCTGAAATAAGTAAAAGCTTCAACCTGTTGCAAATCAAAACTTCAACATGTTTCAAGTGCAATCTGGAAGCATAATCAAGAAGAAGATCATCTCAGATACAACAACAACTTCAGTACCAAACTGAAGCAAGTTTAAAATTAAAGCCTGATCAAGAAATCTTCAACCTGATCCAGTAAATGGAATTTAAAGATCGGTTCAGATCAAAGAAAACCAGTGAAGCAACTCAAACAACTTCAATATGAAATCAAACTAAAATTATAAGTTCAAATTCAAAGATCAAATTTTTCAAAAACATTTCAAGCCTGGAAACAAGATCTTCAATCGGTTCAACAAGCTTCAACCTAAGTTGATCCAGTTTGCAAAGAAACAAAGAATCCAGTTTTTAAATCAAAGACAAATTTTTTTTCCAAATTCCAGGTTTCCTCTGTTCTCTGCTTCAACTCCAGGTGAGCAAACCACATCCCAAAATTTTCAAACTGGTTTACATCTTGGTTGCATGTAATGATCTGTTAGTGTGTGATAAAAGTTATGTTTGCGTGTTGAATATATATGTATGTAGGTAGATGTGCATGCCTGTATATGAATGAGAACATCTCTGTTTATTTCCAGGCCAAAGATAAATTAAAAAAAAATCAATTTCTTCTTCCTCAAACTCTTATAGGTCATGATCTCTGAAAGGGAAATGAGCATAGCAATGTAATTTTATTTTTAAAAATAATTTTAAGTATTTGTATCTAATAAATAGTTTGGAAATAGAGGACTATAGTAAAAATAATAAAAATAGTTGAAAGTCAATGATTTTGATTTCATATTTTGGCTTTAGAAATCGATTCATATTACAAAATTATGAATTTTGATAATCATTACATAATTTGTTAGTTAGAAAATCTCGAGTATGAGGAAGTTGAACGGAGAATACAAAATCGTGAATTCCCAACGATCAACATGAAATGGAGCTTTGAGCTCGAGGCTGAAGGTAAAAGATGTGATGTTGGCAGATGGAAAAATGGTACGAAATTTTCTTGATGATCAATTAGTCTTGGGTTCGAAGATTTAGGGTTTAGTGAATGGTTTTGGACGTGGTTGAAATCGAGACTTTTACGTTGTCGTGGGTGAACCGGAAGCTATTGCACCTAGATGGAAAGATGGAGTGAACCGCGGCAGTGGTTTTAGGGTGATCGATGTGATCTCCGGTGGTCAGAGCATGGAGGAGTGGGTGATTTCGATGGTCTGGTTGTTTCCAGGTGGAGCTCGATAGCTCATTTCGATTTTGTGGTCGATTCGATGATACTGGGTGGACGTTAGGGGTGAGGATTTCGTTGGCGACTCGTTGAGAAGATTGGCGATGGTCGGAGGTTGGTGGTCTGACCGTGCACGCGGTCGTGGATATGTCTGGGTGGTTAAAGCGTTGGAGAAGAAGATGCATTCTCTAGTTCGTGCTCGAGTTGTTCAAGTGAATGGCTCGAAGAAGAGAAATGGTGCGCGAATCTGCTTGAAACAGGGTTTTAAAGTTTTAATTAAAACAAGTTTGAGAAAAAAAAAATATAAAAGAGGAGCTCGGGTGTTGTCTCAGAGTTAGCTCGAGAATTATGTAGATGTGCTCGGGTTTTCCTGTGCAAGTTAATTAATTTTTCAAAAGCAAAAGAAGCTAAGTTTTAAAGTAAGAGCAATACAAGTTTTAAAAGTAAATTTTTAATAAGTTTTCTTAACCAACTTCTGTACTTGAATTTAAAATTCAAATATGATTTGAAAATAAATTGTTGTGGTCTTGAAATAAATTTTATATTAAATTAATTATTAAATCTCTAAAAGTTTTCAAATGTAATTAATTGAATTGATTAAATGGATAATTAAATAATGGTTTAGTTTTAAATCTTGAGTAGTTAAAGTTTGATTGATTACTTAATAATAAAGGGGTTAACTAAATAAATTAAGGAATAATTAATTGATAAAATTAATTAATTAAGGATAATTAAATGATTAAAGGTAAATTAATTCAATTAAAGATAGTTAATTAAGAGTTTTTAATTACTTAAATATAATTACTTAGTTAAAAGTAATTAATAAATGATTAAAGTTAATTTATCAAGTGATTAAAAGATAATCACTCAAAGTAATTAAATTGTGATTTATAAGTGAAAATGATTAGGATAATCAGTTATTATAATGAATTAAGAAAAAATTAATTAAAGGATAATTGAATAATTAAAGTTTAATTATTAAATAATTTAAAATTTTATTTATTAATTAAAAATAATTAATTATTAATATAAGGTTAGTTAATTTATAATTAAGGATTAATTAATAAATGTAATTAATTAATGAAAACTTAATTGCTTAAAGATAATTACTTAATTAAAAGTAATTAATTAATGATTAAAGGTGGATTAATCAAGTGATTAACATTGATTTAAGATTAGGGATAATCACTCATCGTAATTAGCTAAGGATAATTAACTTAATGGTAATTAATTAATCAAGGGTTAAATTAATTAATTAAAGATAATTAATTAAATGGTTAATTAAATAATTAAAGGTAAATTAAATAATTAAAGGTAAATTCTTTAGTAATTAAAAGTTGATGAATTATAATCAAAGGTTAATTAATTCATTATTAATGGTTAATTAATAAATGACTAAAGAATAATTAATCAAAATGATTTGTAATTCGTTAATATTAATTAACTAGGATTAGTAATTCATAAGTAATTAATCTGATTTGAATTAATTAGACAATTAACTGATCTCACTTATGAGTATTTGGATTTATGAAATGCTTTGACTTGTTTGATATTCCTGATATGTGTTGCTTGGTGATATGAATTACTTAAAGTTATGTACTTTGATACAATTTATTATCTGTGATATATATCTGTGATTTGGGAATGAAAGATAAGCGTTATAGTTTATACCGCTTATCAAATTTATTTCTTTGCTTGAATCTGTAATAATTGATGATGTTGTTGCACTATTGTGTGTAAAACCTCTGGACCACACTATACACACACAAATATGAATTGCACGTGGAAATTGGTTAAGTCACAGATTTTTGAAATAGTTTTTAGAAAAAATTGAATTTTTGAATCCAAATGGTTTTGGAAATAGATTGGGCTTAAAGTAAAAGCTTTTAAAAAGGAATTTCAAAGATAAAAGTTACTTTTGAATAACTTAATCTAGTTTTGAAATCAGATTTAAATTGAAAATTGACTTCTATGTTGAGAATTTATGATGTAAAAAGGTTATACAAGTTAATATGGGTTTTAAACCATTTTAAAAGTGTTGTTTTGGAAATTTGAATTTAACCCAAAAATTTTAACTTGTATAAATGAAATCGGATTTTTCCGAAACGAAAACTATTTGTTTTCAAATAATAAAAGCTTTCACCTAAGAAATGAACTTCGAATTTGTTTTAAAAGGATTTCAAGTCTAAAATGAAAATGGTTTTCCAAGTTATGAATAAATCTTTGAAAACAGGTTTGAAAGCTATAAGTTAAATCTTTAATTTAGAGACTAGATGAGTTAATCCTATCGAAATGGAAATTGTTTTGAAAACCTGTGAATGAATCTTTGTGAAACTGGGTGAACTTTGTGAAATGAATCTTTTTGTTTAAAAGATTTGAAATGGTAATTTGTTTTAAACCATTTGAAGAAAGGCTTTGGGTTTAAAGTTGTGACTTAACTGAAATACCATATCCATATGTTTTTTTTAAATATTGCGCTCACTATTTGGTTTAGCCGGGAGAGGACCTTGTGTCATATAACCCATTCCGGTATAGAGTTCTCCATATGTGATGGGGAGTCCGATCGGAATTGTGGATACTCGGATTTGCAAGGGCTTCTTCCTTTATTGGACAAAGTGCCTTCGGTTCTGTTCGAACCCGGAACAGACTTGTATGGTTGTATGTCTGACACTACACTTTGAGATATAAAACTGATCTCTATCAAATACATTTCTGCTTGGTGGCGGAGAATTATTCTCTTAGCTTAACACCCTTCTCTGAGACGTA
This sequence comes from Allium cepa, assembly GCA_030765085.1. Lineage (NCBI taxonomy): Eukaryota > Viridiplantae > Streptophyta > Magnoliopsida > Asparagales > Amaryllidaceae > Allium > Allium cepa. The sequence goes on from CM060946.1 coordinate 82,085,791, forward strand.
CAAGCTTAGAGGTTATGTAGTTGATAGTTATCAGTGATATACTCCCAATTTGGTAGTGTGGCATGCTGAGTGCTACTGTGTATCATTTGTTGATCAAAGCATGGCGTTTGTATAAAGCGCAGCATTGTGGACGAGACTGCATCAGGACTTCACACCCCTGAAATGGTCGAAACAGGAAAGATGCGGCAAGGTTATGAGGGTCGCTCCCTTTAGGGTGTGTCATTCCCTTCTGGAAAAGGGTAGTATCATGGTATGGAGCCCTAATATTTAACCCATGTGGTCACTGCAAATCTATTCCTTTGCGATTGCTTTATGGTTGAGAGGCGCCTCGGATAAAGGTCCCAAAGGACCGGGGGATGGCATGCTCGTGTAGAAATTACCTAGTCACAGAGGTAACCCGGTCTTGTATTGGCAGAGAGCTGGTTAAGCTCTCGGGACGTCCCTCCAGAGGCGTACCCATGTGGCATATGAAGTTCCTTAGCCTGACCATTTGTTGGAAATCCAATCGTCCAATACGTGCCTTGTACGGTTTTAGTTGTAGAACCTTCCATTTAACATGGCAGCTATAGTAAGCATAGTATCATGGTACCTATGCTGGCTACGATTAATATTATACTTTCGAAATGTTTCACACTTTGCACTAGTAATAATATCAAAGAATTTTTTTCGTATTAAGCATATTTGACTATCATAAGGGGAAATCTCCTCCAATTCTGTGTTTGCATTGTGTGTGTGGCGGGAGGCCTTATGGTAGTTTCATTTTTCAAAAAACATTGCGGATTTATTTTAAATTCTTTTGTTGTTTGTTTTAAAAGATAAACTGTTTTGTTTGCTTATACCAGTCCCACGACTGGCCTGAAGTTTATTGTTCCCTTCCTAAACTCCGAGTGCCCATAATTTTCCCATACGGGCAGTCTAGAGTTGGGTTTTTCAGATAATCAATAATAGGTGTAGATTCGATAGCTTTCAAAGTCTTTGGTTTGGTAGCTTTCATTCCTTGGGAATCTTCTTCAGTCTTTGGATGACTGCCCTTGCTTAGCTTTGTGCATCGTTATTGGGAGTTCGAGCTATTTCTGGATTGGTGCCTTGGAGATGGAGATTACCGATGCTGGAGTTCTCTCCAGAAGACCATATTGGAGATATTGTTCCGCTGCTGGTGTTATCTTTTCTTTCCGTTGTTATTGTCTCGTATCATATCTCTGATGTATATTGATATTCATTGTATCATCATTGTATCTGAATATTATATCAAATGTTGTATATCAAATGTATTATTTCGTTGTTTTCTTCCTCTGTGTTATTTTACTTAATGTTTTATAAGCTCCGACGAACCAGATTTGACGTTTGGATCTGCGGCATTTGAGTACGAGTGTCGTATTCGGTGTCGATTTTCGAATGTCGAGTCAGGGTCGTGGAACTTGGATTTTAGATTTTTTTTTCCAATTGCAGCTTTTCACGGTTAGATATGATGACGTAACATATCATATTGGAGTAGCTTGATTCTAATATAAATAAACGATGCAAGCGAATAATATGAGGATTTTAATATCAATTTTTTGGAGGTTTTATTTGATATATCAATGAGCAGTTCATTTTATCTATAACACTTTTTAAATTAAGCTAATATCTTTATTTGTACAGGACTATAAATTACAACTGATGAATGAATCGAAAGGCCCCATGTTGATTAAAGGCAATTCTATTCTATAATTATCTTCAATTTGAAACAAGATTTCCTAATTTTTTAAGCAATGGCGACAATGGCGACAAAGGCGTGTTCCAAATCCCCCCCGCTTTCCAATTCAACCGCTCGCCCCCTTCCATCTCCTTCTGCTCCACCTCCGATCTCCTTCGTCCCCAGCTCCTACAAATCCCTTCCAAACTCATTGTCCCACTCCCCACGAATTCCAGCTCACCCCTCCGGTCGTAAGCTCCCCGCTTATGGCACTGACAATCTCGTCACCCCTCAACAGAATCCAGCCACATTTAAATCATATGCTCAGGCCCTGGGTTCTAAACCCCCGACCTTGCCCAACCCTCCTCAAACTCAGCTCCGACGAAGGGTGATACCAGATTTCATATCCGTTCAAACTACAATTGATTTTCTGAAGTCGAAAGGTCGATGCCTAAGGTGCGCAGGATTGGGACACGTGGCGAAGGCGTGTAGGGACCCAAAGATTTGCTATCTTTGTGGCTCTTTTGGACATGCCAGCTCGCACTGTCCCAATAAAAAGTTCCCTAAACCCAATAAATCCAACCGAAGCTTTTCCACAAAAGACAAGTCCAAATGCCTTTTCAATCCTGCAGTGAAGGTCCCACAGTCATCATTACATCTCGAAAAGCAAAAAGCCTCTCAGCAGCATCCCGAACCTTCTCAACCCCTTACCTCTCATAATCCTCTTCACACTCATCCCATCTCTCATACCACACAAAAATTTTCTATGGCGGACTCCTCACTCTATCTCACTGCCAAGATCATTGACGGCTTTTGGTCCGTCGAGACTCTGCACAGCACTCTCTCGGATACTTTTGGCCATGAAGAGTGGCCTCTCTGGATACTTGCAGATGACCGCTTTATCTTCTGCTGCCCCACCTTCGACATCCGTAACCACGCCCTTCAACTAAAATTCTTAAGGAAGCCAGGTGGTTCGATCCTTCTTCAAAGATGGGAGGACGCAGACCAAAGAATCCCAGAACTTGAACCATCATCGTGGGCCAGAATTAGCGGCTTCCCCGAATTCCTCTGAGATAATCCGATGGCGGTTCGCGAGGCGCTCAGAACGGTTGGCAGATTTATCGCCTTCGATGACTGTGACTGGGCAAACATTGACCACAGATTTCTCCTTGTCTGTCTGCAATTTTACAAGGGGGTAACCAATCCTTGCTCGTTGATAGTACACCTAAACGACGCGGAATACCTCATCACGGTAGAAAAGTGGGTACATGCCCATCCTACACACAGACCGGAGCAAATGCTCCTGGGAGCCGATTATGACATGGATATCAGAGACTTTGACGATGTCGGTCTCCCAGTCGACTTGAGTGAGGACCGCCTGGATGCCATGTCCCTAGACCCATCCATCCTACAGCCCCTGCCCGTGGCTGATCTTCAAGCATCCCAAGAAGTCGATGGCCCACTGGGTATGAATCCCTGGCCGTTGGATCCACCGGATGTCCTTGCAGCTATCCCCAACCCAAACACCCAAGCCGCCGATGATATGTACCGGGATCCTCCACTCTCCCCCATTGGCCTTTTCAACCCTATCCCTAGTATCCCACCTTTCTCCCCGGCCCTCGTTCTTCACCCTAACCCAAATTCCCAAAGTACCCCATTAGCAGTCATGAATCCCATACCTTCACAACCCTCTGTTGACCCTTCCAATCATGATCCTACGACCACGCTTATCCCTGTTGATGTCCAAGCCCCCCCCCCCCCATCGCTCACAATTCCAGCCACCAGACCCCTGAACCTGACCAGCTGGGACGCTTTTCGCCTGCCATCGTTCGCCGGAGCTCAAGAATCAGTCGCGCCTCTTCTCTTCCTGGTAGTTTCTATAAAACTGTTATTTTTTCTTCCTCCAATAAAAGTTTAAATAAAAAAATGGGTCGTTGCATGGGTGTGAGTTTAACTGATGAGCAATATCGGGCCATGCAAGCCCTAGAATTAGAGAGAATTTCTCTCTCCCAATGAAAGTAGTCTCGTGGAATGTTCAGGGTTTGGGGGACCCACACAAAAGACATGCAGTTAGTCTTATCCTAACCCCACATAAAGCAGACATTCTTTTCTTACAAGAAACAAAAATATCTGATCCCCCTCAATCTTACATCACACACATGGGTGGGCCAACCCTAACGGGTTGGGCCCATATAAACGCAGTAAGATCCAAAGGAGGGTTAATCACTGCCTGGAATGAAGCAGTTTGGACCCATTGCAGCACCTCTTCTCACTCATCTGCTTTACACGTAATCCTTCGACACATCCAATCTGACACTGTCTTCTTCTTCACCAACATTTATGGCCCACAAAGTTCACAAGAAAGAAGTAAACTCTGGGCGGAATGTTTCTCCTTTGCCTCTTATCTCAACGGCCCTTGGATCGTTGGAGGAGATTTTAACACAACTAGATCACCTTCTGAACGCAACTCGGATAGCTTTTCAGTAGATTCAGACTCCTTCAACTCCTTTATCAACGATTGTTCCCTCATAGACCCTCCGATCAATAACCGCCATTACACTTGGTCCAATCGCAGATCAATCCCCACCCTAGCTAAACTTGATAGATTCCTTTATAATTCCTCATGGGAAGATCTATTCCCCCTTTCCTCGGTCTCCGGTTTGGCTTCATTGATTTCCGATCACTGCCCCATCATTTTAGACACTGGATCTCGGTCCCCCATCTCTCGTCCCTTCAGATTCGAATGCCTTTGGCTAATGGAACCCTCTTTCGACAATTTCATCTACCAACTATGGTCCCAGCCATCGCCAATTCACTCGGCCTCCGCCAGAATTGTATCCAAACTTCATTCCCTCAGAAAAATCATCAGACCATGGGCCAGATCTATCTGGGGATCCATCCGCAAACGAATCTCATCTACCCAGGATGAGATTCTAAAACTCAACATCATGGAAGAACCTAACCCGTTATCTGACTCGGACCGGGCTCGCCTCCTATTCCTAGAATCAGATCTGGATAGACTGATCAAACAAGAAGAAATAGGCTGGAAACAGAGATCTAAAGAGAGGTGGTTAAAAGATGGAGACAAAAACACCTCATACTTTCATCGAATGGCCAGTGGGCGCCGCAGATCGCTTCTTATCTCAGAACTGCTTCATGACAACTCCTCTTTCCCGGACCCGTCCGACCACCTCCGTCTATTCACCGACTACTTCAGAGACATCCTCGGTAAGAGTTCCCCCCCCCCTCCCTGATATCAATTGGTCACTCCTCTATCCATCCCAACCCAGCATCCACATTGACCACCCCTTTGCTGAAGAAGAAGTATGGGATGCGTTAAATGATATGGCAAATGATAAAGCGCCTGGCCCGGATGGTTTCGGTCCTATTTTCTTCAAACATTTCTGGAATTTGGTCAAGTATGACATTCTAGAAATGTGTAGAGAATTCCAATCTGACCCTTCCACCATCTCAAGATTAAACTACGCTAAAATTATCCTCATCCCCAAGGTCCCTGGCGCTAACTCACTCCCCGATTTCCGTCCAATCAGCCTCCTCAATACAACTTTCAAGATCATCACCAAGGTCCTTGCTAACCGCCTCCAGAGTGTCATCTCCCCTCTAGTCGGCTCTGAACAATCGGCCTTCATACTAGGAAGGAACATCATGGATTGTATTGCCTCGACCCAAGAAATCATCTCTTTCTGTCACCACACTGCCACGCCTGGAGTTCTTCTCAAGCTGGATTTTACCAAAGCCTTCGACACTGTAAACTGGGACTTCATTCTCGAGCTTATGACACACAGAGGCTTTTCCTCCACTTGGTGCTCTTGGATTAAACATATTCTTTACTCGAGCATCTCTACGGTCTCGATTAATGGTGTATCGGGTGGTCACATCAAATCAGCTAGGGGGTTGAGACAGGGCGACCCCCTTTCACCTTTGATCTTCGTTCTAGTGGCTGATGTCTTTAACAGAATGCTGAAATTGGCCTCAGCTAATGGCCTATTCTCAGGAATCTCCCCTCCTGGTTCGTCGGTGTCAGTCTCCAACCTGCAGTTCGCAGATGACACTATCATATTTGCATCCCCCCAACAAAAATTTATCCACTGCTTAAAAGTAGCACTATACTCCTTTGAAAGAATATCTGGTCTCTTAATCAATTTCAGCAAAAGTTCAGCCATTATGCTAGGTAAATCACATCACCTGGGTCCTTACATTTCATCTATGCTTAATTGCAAGATAACAGACTTCCCACTGTCATATCTCGGCATAACCCTCCGGCCCACCAAGCTCATCAGATCTGATTGGCTCCCCCTCATCTCCAAAATTGGTTCCAGGCTCTCGGGCTGGAAGGCCCACTCGTTATCCATCGCGGGCCGTCTTGTCCTCGTTAAATCGGTACTCTCTGCCATTCCATCATACTGGATGTCACTCCATAAGCTTCCTTCTTGGGTCATTAATCGTTTAGACAAAATCAGGAGAAACTTCCTGTGGAACGGGGGTGGTGTTAAAAGACTAGTTAGCTGGGATACCGTTTGCTTGCATAAACGCCATGGGGGCCTGGGCATCCCTAACCTCAGTGCCCTCAATATCGCCCTTTTAGCTAAATGGCTCTGGAAATGTCTCTGCCCCGATCATTACATTTGGAAATATTTGGTCCTTTCGCAATACTATCGCTCCAAAATCCACCTTATCCTCCACTATCCTCCAAACATAAGACCCTCACCTTTCTGGGCGGGAGTGATTCAATGCTTACCTCGTGTCAAATCTTTATTCCACATGACCATTGGCAATGGTGAAAACTGCTCTTTCTGGTTTGACACGTGGCTTGATCAGCTCCCCCTCGCCAAAGTCTTACATAATCTCTTCCTCCACTCGTCCGATCCGACGATTACAGTCAGTGATTGTGTTCATCTTGGCCCTGACTCTCTTTTCCCTTCCTCTCTTTTCAGCCCTGCCACCTTCTCCGACCTTATCTCTGCCTCCATCATCCTTCGATCTACTCTCCTCTCCTCTCATCCAGACCGAGTCATCTGGGCGCTTGCACCCTCCAAAGGATTCTCTGTCGCCTCATGCTACGCCTTTCTGACCAACCCCGGTCGCTCCTTCGGTTTCTCCAGACTCTGGAAATGCCCAATTCAGCCCCGAGTTGTATTCTTTCAATGGTGCCTCTCTCACAACCGCGTCAACACTAAAGATCGTCTCACTCGTTTTCTTATTCAAATCAATCCACTTTGTGTCTTCTGCTCAGAACATAATGAAAGCATCCACCATCTGTTTAGTCATTGTGACATCACTTACTCAGTTTGGGCCGCCTCTAGCGCCCATACACTTGGATTTGTTCCTGACAGGCCCATCATTTTCGATTACTGGCAGAACAACTCACATGATCCCAACCTCGACATACTCATTTCTATCTTCTGTTGGTGTATCTGGAAAGAGAGAAATGCTCGAGTGTTTGGTAAACCTACATCACATCTTGATGGCCTATGCAGGCGTATATCTCACCTATTCAATCTATATACAGGTTGCAGCCACTCAGCTCCTTTTAGGCTGCGCTTACCCTATCGCAGTCCGTCGCCGGCTAACTCACAATGCAGTAGTACAGATTTTCCTCCCGGAGGTGCTTGATAGCAGAAGACTTTATCTCCCTAACAGCTTGCTGTTTTGTTTTGATGTTCTGGTTCTTTTTGCTAGTTCGTAATATGACTTTGGGGTTTTGATGTAGTTTTTATTTTGCTGATGGTGCTACCGATCAAGCATGTTGATCGGCTATTATACTGCTTTTCATATATATATATATATATATATATATATATATATATATATATATATATATATATATATATATATCTAACCGGCTATGTAGTCTCGCGCTACATACCCGTCTTTCTCCAAAAAAACTTTTGAAACAATGCATAATCTAAACATGTGTAGAAGCCCATGCTCATGTAAAGCATGTATGGATTTTAATTTGGTGGCTTAGTTTCTTTGGGTTTTAGAATTTTTAATTCTATCATTTTCAATAACATATATTATGTATAAAATCTATTTTATTATATATAAATTATAAAAGATAATATTAGACCCTTTGTATATTCTTCACACCCCATCTCATCCTATATACTGAATTGTTATTGATTTATTGCATTATTAACATTTACGCTCTTATATTTATATTTTCTTACATATTAGAATGATACCAACAATGGCTATAATATACCATTAGTTTCACATAACTTTCTTCCATTTGTTTATTTCATTCTAATTGAGTTTTCCATTTTAGAAAATAATAATTGATAAATGGTTTTTGGCTCATTATCAACTAATTCTATACGATTATTTAGGATTGAATTTATTGTTTATATACAAAAGGGAATATCTGACCCTTCACATACTCTTTTCAAAATTCATTTCATATTGTATACAAATTCTTATTAGTTTGAGGGAACATTAACATTTAGACCCACATTAATTATGCCATTAGCGGTTATAGTATACCATTAGATTCACTTAACCCCTTTCATTACTTTATTTCATTTTAGTTTGAGTTTACCATTTTGAAAAATAACAATTAAAGAATGTTTTTTGGCTCATGCTCACCTAATTTTGTTTAATTTCTTATTTCGATTGACTTTTTTTGTTTTTATGTCAATTGTTGTAGTATTAAACAAAGTTAATTGAATCGTTAATTTAGAGGATTTAAGGGATTATTTTCATGTGATTTTAAATATTGTGATTACTTATCTCTATTTTTAATTACTAGATATTATATTATAATATTAAAAAAAATATTTTTACTTATTTCTTTATCGGGGATTTACTTTGTTATTTATATTTAAATTGTAGTAGGTTTTAGACTGAATTCATGTATGAATAATTCAAAGAATTGAAGGATTAGTTTTCAAATTTCAATTTGTGGTAACTTACCTCTATTGTTTTATTACAAAAAATTATATCAAATTACTAAAATTAGTATTCATCTATAAATATGCGTGTATATTTGTGTTTGTATAATAATTGAAAGTTCATCAATATTCTTTAACTACTAATAAATATATTATTCATTTACTTAATGTTCAAAAGCATGATTTAAAATTCACAGATGATGAGCATGTGGATTTCAATAAAGTATATTTCAAAGCATACGCATTTGCAATGTCTCATTTGTAAATTATGTCACAACACATTAATCACGTACATTTTCACTCCCATCCTTCATTAAAACTTAATCTATGCATTTTCTCTAAATTGTTCAACTTTTTATAACTTGAAGCATAATTGCAATAATTAATTACATAATTCATTTTTAACCAAATGCATTTTCAGTTTGAAAACACAACATTATTTTCTTGACGTTTTCTTATATAATTTTGTCCTTCTCGCATTAAGTAAGGATTCCCACTCAACCTTTACAAATCAAACAAATCGATTTATTTAGAACATGCCAAAGATCTCTCATTCCCTATTTGATATCCTTACCTTCAACTCTAATATGCTCCAATGTATATCTCTATTAAATAAGAAGTTTAGCTTTTATCATTTATAGTCTTTTTTCTCTTAATTTTGAGAATAAAATCCTTATTGTCTTGGCTATCAACACTTCAGTATAAATTTGTCCTTACATCATTCTTATTTCCATTTACTATACTCTTTACATTCGTCAGACCTTTATGATCTAACTGAAATTTCTTTATCTTCTTCACAATTTCAATAATTTTTTATTTCGTTTATTACTTCTAATTTTCTATTTCTTCTCTGTACTACTTCATTTTCACAAATTTTTTCATTCCATTATCAGTCCAAATTGAATAAAGATAGATTTCCAACAAATATTAAGCAATCTTTTTAATTTTTTCTATGAAAGAATTTGAATTAATTCATCTATAATTTTTCAATTTTATATTTACTAGGATATATATGATAATATTCATGTTTTTCGATAATCAAGTTGCTACCTATTACTTTTAATATTTAGGTTTCTATGTATATCTTTAATATCTATCTTATATAAAAAAATCAAGTTGGATAAATAGCATTATATTTGTAGTAAGAACTATTCAAATAGTAAATTTTCGTATTGTATTTTAGGGAAAAAGTACAAATGTATAAGTAATATTTTTGTTCTAGCCACTTTAAATTTTGTTGTTAAATATATATTATGTTTACCTATTCCTATATATTTATTTTGTGTTGTCTTAGTTGACATGATGTGTTTTTTGTAATTTCTTATATATTTGTCTTAGTTAACCTAGTATTTCATATATGTTTCGATGGTATTTAATAGACTAAGAAATGTTCATAAGCAGCATAATTTTTTTCATTTGATTACTTAGTAAACACTAAATTCATAGAAACTTATGGTAAAATATGCTAATTATATGTTTTTCTCTAAGTTTGTCTAATGTTACATTGTTTCAATCTTTTTTAATGTTTGGAAATATTTATAGATTAAGGATTTGGCATGTAGTTACTTAGTACGTTTATAAGTAAACTAATATCAAATTGGAGAGCATACCAATAATATTAAAAGAAATTAGTTACTACCAGTTCCATTTTATTTGAATTCAAGTTAATGGAATTAATCACAATCAATACTCTTGAAATGATATTCAATTTAATTAGAGATTTAATTATATATCACTTCTCTATAATTTTGATCAATTGAGAACTAATATATGTCCACTTAATTCCTTTAATCACTACTATTTTGTTAATGCCAAAAATGAATCAACATCCAAGGATAGGTTGTAGGAGACCCATATTTAGTAGATAACAGCAGCAGTACAGGAAAACGAATGGCAATAAGAAAGAAAGACGCATGATTTTATAGTGGTTCAGTAATCTTTGTCCTATGTCCACTTTATAATATCATTGATTATAGATTTGATAGAGCTTGCTGGAGATTACAAGATTGAGAGAGAATAAGCCACAAGTATAGGGATTAGACTGATTCTAAGTCCTAGAATTTCCTAAGGTAACTGCCTTGGTGAATATGGTGTAGAGGAAGGAGATAAAGGAGAGACAGAGCTTCCATGTAGTGATGGTAGAAACTAGATCGTTCCTTGGTTTCTCTATGGTTTGTATTTATCCGGGTAGCTGTCTTACTGATCTAGAAGGAGAGTTGTCATAGAGGCCAGATGAAGGCCCGAAGGTGTATGCTCGCACGTGATACCGAGTTGACATGACAAGTTGGTACCGACTTCTTATGTCGGTGCCGACATGTGTAGTTAACTCTTATTACGTTGAGCTCTTTTGTATTATTCTTCTTACTCCATTTTGGGGTGTCCCGTGTTGTTTCCATAAGTAGTTCGTTGATATTGGTGATAGTTCCTTCATCCTTTAGCTTGTTCTGCTATTCTAGCTGCTAACTCTTCAACTCTGGTAATTTGTTATATAAAACCCTTTGAAATTCCTTGAGCAAGCATACGAGAAGTAGAGAATGACTTCTGTAAAGTTTGAGTGCGAAGTACGGAGCCAGGAGGAATTATCACCAACGTGATGAAGTCGATATTGACCTCTCTTCTTTACATGTTTTTGAGTGAAACTTTCCTAAGCTATTCCTTTTCCCTATCTGAATATGCCTCCAAGGTTTAAAGTCGTTCGTCTTCATCTTGATGTTCTAAATTCTATTGATTTATGCTTGGATAAAAATCCAGTTAACATTTTCCCTCCAAAATATGCTTTCATTTTTAAAACAAAGTGTGCTCTGGATCGAGACAAGTATTGGGTTCCTACCCTACAAATTCCAGTTGATTGTTTGATTGCCATCTCGAGATGCTGTTTTCACTTAACTTCAATTAATTTTTTTTGTTAACTTACACTAGCTTGAATCCTTCTTCGACTCAGCATTGGCAATGTAATCTATGTACCAACACTCACATGCTTCACTACAATGTCGAATAAATCCTTAGTGGTGGGTTTGATCAAGATTGGGGAAATACAACATGTTGGTGCTGACTTATTTATGTCGGCATCGACTGAGGACTTGAGAAATTTTGAACTTTTCTTTTATAAGTTCATTCATCATTCCTTCCCTCCTTCACATCTTCATATCTTCACATTGTTTTCTGCCAACTCCTCCAAGTGCTGACTTTACTTCATCCGTCAGTTTTCATCAACGTTGACCTGCTCCTTCACCGCCACGGATTGCCACCGCCTCATCAAGGAAATTTATCACCACGCAGCGTCGCTACCTCCAGAGTCGTTTCTCAAATTCTCAGTCCCGATTTCCTTTGAAACCCTAGGTCGAGCTCTATTTTATTTTAATCTAGGGTGGGTACTGCTGTTTGAAAGTGGTGAATATGGCATTGGCTTGGTCGATTCCATTCTTGATGGAGGATAATAGAATTATAGTGTGTATAGTTTGCAATGAAACTAAGGTTTGCTTTAATTGAGTACGTATGATTTGAAGAAATGTTTAACTCTTCGGCTTCGATTATCTTCTTCATGAAAATAGCTAAGTTTTGATCATAAGATTAATTTTGATGCAACAATTCGTTTTGAATTCGGATGAATTGGTTGACTTTATCGCATTGCCTTTACATTCCTGCACTTCTAGTGATCCTTAAAAGGAAGACTTTCCACATCATTCGGATAATGGATCCGTTGTAGATTTTCAATCGATAGTGAGTAAGTTCCAAAAGAGATAATCTTAAAGCATGAAGCAACTAGTTTTTCTAGCACGAGTGGGCTATCTACATGGGATGGTCCGTTCGCCGTGTTCAGGACACCATACTCACTTTGCAAAAAAAAACACTGCACTTTCCCCGGTCAACACTCAGAATCCAATCGGTCAATACATGTTGATTTCTTTTAGATCCTGAGCATTGGTCACATAGGTACTTTTATTCTAAGTTAAATTTACCTAACCGTGTTGAACACCAATTTCTACTATTTAGAATGGATTGGTGATCACCCCACCCCAAGCTTGGTGAAGGATCATCTACTCCTTCTAAAGCTACATCCTCTACTGCCGCTGTTTCACCCTCCATTCTAGTCGAAGTTGAATAGCTTTCAACTCTAGGTTCCCAAAGCTAACTAGTGTCGTTCAATCCAATCCCTCATCCGTTGCCTTCAGGGTTAATTATAAATGACCCACTAGAGCGAGCACCCACTACTATGATGATCAAGATGCTTCGAAACATTTTCCTTCAACATGGCATTCTAGAAGAAAGTGTATGTTTGCCTGTCATAACTGAATTTGCTCACAATCCCTTATTGGGCTTCACAACTTGTAGTCGCTATATGTGCCTTGATAGTTCCGTCCCTCCTTCCAGTCCTTTCCTAATGAGATTTCTATAAGAGATTGGGCTTGACCCATTCCAAGTTCATTCGAATGGGCATGCCTTGCTAAACTCGTTACATATTATCTTCATGTGTAGATTTGATCGACCTCCATGCTTTGATTAGCTCATGTATTTTCTAAAGTTCAAGAATAGGAAGGAATGCCCGTCCTTTTTGATACTAGAACTATTGGTAAGGTGTAAGGTCTTGGAGGGGCTGCATAACAAACATTCTTACTTAAGAATGAATATTTCTTTGTTCGCTGTCCAGAAGGATTCACCCATCTCTGGTTGAAAGGAAGTAAGGCACTTTTCATTGGCATTTATCCTTTTGGGATCTCGAAGTCTCTAGCTTAATGCTTGTCCTTTGTAGGTACTCCAAAGTGGATCAAGATGCCTGAGCATGAGAGAATGCTCGAAGATTTAAGGGCCTTTAAAGGAACCAACGTACCATTATGTTCCTTCCGACAAACGAAAACCAACAAGAGTTAGGACTGCACCAACCAGGAAGAATTACTGATATAGAATCCTCAACACAAAGCAGTTCTAGAATGCACACCCATTCCACTGCCTCCACTCGTAGCTACGATGAGGGTCCTCAAGGGGAAGAGGAAGAAAGTGGATCAAGTGATATACATGAAGAGGATACTGTTGAAACAGAGGTTAAGGAGCCCGTGAAGGATGATTCCCTCGATGATGAGGGTGGTAATGTTAGAATGCCTATGATCCTAAAGGAAGACAGGAGATTCGTATGGAGATTAGGAAAAGAGTGGCTATCGGTGAAGAAGAGTATGATTGTGGTGACAATGATAGCGATTACCGTGCTAGCGAGGATGGGAAGGAATCATTTGGCGAATCACCCACAATGAGCCCTACTCTCCCACGGTCACCTTCTCTAGGATATGTAGCACTTGAGACTCCCGACACAGTAGTGACCAGGATGCAGTGATCATCGACAAGAACGTAGCTCTAACTCATCCCCTTAGAGGAGTCTTCATTATCCTTGGTGATATTAACAACTTTAATTCACAGTTAGTGATATCTTGGGCGAGATAGGTTCAACCGAATTCAACTTCTCTTGGAGGACGAGTATTAGTGAAGGTGAAGAAACTCTATCCATATATCCATGTGGGCACGATCTATAGAGTAATTAGGTAGGACATCAGTGTCATACACTTTATTTATGATCATCTACACTCATTCCTACATACAATCTAACTTACATAATTCTCGTTCTTATACTTTCATTCCTTGTTATAGGTTCAAGGGCTCGAGATAGATATAGAGCACTTTCTTATAGTGGGGCGATTATAGGAGCAATACCCTTGAGGCTCAACCCCACCGCTATGAGATTGACTAGGAGCGACAATAGAGGAAAGAACGTGAGCATGATAAGGCTCGCAAAGTTGAAAGAGAATGTGGTGAGGCTAAGGAAGAAAGATCGAAAAGGAAAAGAGATTCTGAAGGTGATTCTTCCCGCGATACTCTTAAACATTCCCTTAGGGATTATTCCAAACGTCGTGGGCCTACTACTCCCATGATCCCTTCTCATCCTGAAATCCAAACCACTATCATGCAAGAAATTTCATCTTCTCGAGTAATTACATATATTGCTACCCCTGCCCGTTCTTAGAGCATTTCGATATCTACGATCCAATAGTGTGACTCGCTTTCAAATTGCCTATCTGTAGGTATTCCTTCATGCGGTAAATTGTGATCAGGATATAAAAGTCTCCACAAGAGAAAGTGCGACGAAAAACATAGAGGTGGTATAGAGCGACGTGGAGTCCATAATTGGATGGCAACGTTTGTGTAGGGCTCTCTCCGATGTTAATCGAATCAATTACACATAGGCTGAGTCACTTGATAAAGAAAAAGCAATCTTGATAGGATAATTAAGGAGCGAGATGATGATCTGATTAAGGTTACAAGAGAAAGAGATCTCGCTGTTGAACAAAAAATAAGCTTGAATAAGCTGATGGAGGATTTGAGATAAGCCCACGATCGGTCCACCATTGTGATGAGAAATGAACTGAAAGTTACTCTTATTGAAGCCGCAGATTTTAAGAAATAAGCTGAGGGGAAAGATGAGGCGCATGCTCAAAAAGATGAGATCATGCGGTACAAGGACCAGTCACTCTACGGCTAAGCAATTGAATTAGAAAAGCTTCAAAAAGAAAATCAAAAGCACAAGATTTCACTGAGCTAACCACCATGCCAGATACACTATTGAACGATAAGCTTACAAATGATATAGAGCTTGCAGTTTGCCAACAGGAGCTTAAAGGTATATAAATGGAGAGGGCCAAGACAAGGCAAGAGCTGAGGAGAGGGAAGAGCTTAATCGAAACCTCCAACACTTCTATGCGAGCGTTATCATATGCAAAGATTTGAAGTGGTTGGGGAACGACTATCCTGTTGCTACACTTGCCAATGCATGGGAAGAAGTGTTGCGTCGCATTGGCAACGATCACTCTAAAACCGAGCTGATGGTGCAGTACTTAAGTGTTGAAGATATGGAGATGCTCACTATGGGGAAAGCAATTCTCGTTGAGGAGGACACCAAGGTGGATGCTACTGCTAGTGCTCTCATTGGACCGTGTGCTTTAGGTCGACACGGAGTGGCTTTTCAAAATTTGGAGAGCCAATGACGATCACTCCTTCTTCGGTAGCAATGGTTGAGCCTTACGCTCCTGCCTTCATAGTAGGAGTGTTCGAAGTTGAAGTTAGAGAGAGAAGTCCCGCTTCAGGTGTTTTCCTTGTTTCACCCGTGCTCCAGCAACTCAATTTCACTTTGAAATCCTTTAATATTGTACAACTCTCTTTTTGAACTTATAAATCTGCTGGATGTTCCATCTTTGCCCTTTGTCTCCTAGAGTTCCATACTGAAGCAACCTTCACCACCTCAACTATTATTTTAATAGGATGATTGCTCTAATCCAACCTACCGTCTTTGGGCCTGGCTCTAATGCTCAATAAATTGAAGCTTTGGAAGGTTTGGAGGACATCTTCGTGTTACAAGAGGAGGACATCTAGATTGTCAGTATTTCTGATCCGACTAACAAAGTAGTGTTGAAAGTGTAAATTTAGAGAGAGAATGAAAAGAAGATGAAGCTGAAGATGGAGTCAGGCATTTCTATACCTAGACTTCTGCCATTTACAATCCGGACCGGCAAGCAAAAGCCTAAAGACATGCCCACCGGTGGATCTGAAGAACCTGACCTTGGTACCATAAAAGGACATGCTCGTTTTGGAAAGAAGAAAGGCGATAAGTGGAAGAAGATCACTCTCCTCCGGGGTGATAAGAAGTGACGATGTGATTATGCACCCATGGAGCACTTTGGTTCTTATATGTTTTTGTTTTAAGTCGATCAATTCTGTACTTTCTATTTTGTTTGGTTTTTTTTTGTTTTATAATGTCTGAAACTGGCTAGTGTTGTTAGGAATGGCCTCCATTGTTTGTTGAGTCTATACATAAAATGATATTAGTAATGAGAGATAATCATTTTTGTTGTAATCTCTTGTGTACATTTCCTACATTCTATGTACTGTGCTTGTTTATAAATAACTCACTATATCATATACTTCAGTGTCTATGCTATATCTTTATTTACCATAACTCTACGCATGTAAATCGTATTCCTACAGTTATTAGCATATTATAATACCTGGCACTATTATAATTTGCTAAAATGCTCTGTTCGGCATAACAGAACTATGGTGTATCTTGGTTTAGCCTGTCCCAATCTTGTGTTGATGTATGTATGCCACCTAATCCACAGGGATGGTTATTCCAAACTCAGAGTCCAAGCAGTTAGTTACAGACTGATTTTTCTGGGAAACTCGTTCCATTGTCCCTAGTCTAGTCATATAGTATGCTCCTATCTCCGGAACCGATGATTCTGATGCTCGATTTCGAGCATTTAGTTCCTTGACTATAATCGAATTCTTCCAAATTCAACATTGAGAACTCGTTCGCATATCATTTTCTGTCTTTGAAAATTTTAAAATAGCTCAAGTACATGGACTTTCCTCCGATGTTGTTGATGGTTCGACGATTCAGACTTTCATGTTGATTTCCTTTGACATCGCCAATCTTCGAGCGATATAAAGTTCCGATCGTTATGAGTTGATTTTTTAATCGGCTTAGTACTTAATAACTTACTAGTATTTCTGAGGTTACTCCAGTGCATAGACAACAAGGATCAATTTTCACCGTCAATCTTGTAGTTTGGAACCTTCATGGCACCACTGAGGCAGTACTAATCCCTTGTAAATTGGGGATTGGTTTCCACCAATCGTCTAATAGACAACTTTCCCGACGTTGCCAGAGCAACGTTGGTACCTAGAAACTTTTGAAAAGTTCCCAATATTACCTGGGTAATACTGATAACTTAGAAGGTAGTGGGATTTCCTAGTGTTCTCGGGGAAACACTATTTGGATAGATGAGATCGATTTTCCCTGTCGATCCAGCGGTTTGGGTGTCAATACTTCTTATCCAAGGACTAGTAAGTACTTTGTTGGTTCTGTGGAGAGTATGCATATCATTTTCGAAACGTGTTTTCATCGATTCAAGGAGCACTAACAGCTTATAGTGTGTGGGAATATTGCATACTATAACATAGTTCCTTTGGTTCAAGCAGCATTGTGCATCTTATAGTATGGCACACAGGAGGGCTACTCATAGAAATGCAGTTCCATTGGTTCCAAAAGTGACGTGCGGCTTATTTTTACCCCATAGAAGAATATGCTTGCAAGGACAAAGTTCTATTGGTCCAAGAAAAAATGCATGGCGTACGGTGTGGCGCATAGGAATGTTGCGTACTCGAACACGGTTCCATTGGTGCAAGTAGCGTCGTGCAGCTTATTGGTGGCGCATAGGAAGAGATGCATGCTAGAACACAATTCCATCGGTTCTAGAAGCAACTCTTCAGGGAAGAGTAAGTTTCCCGATGTTACTGGGACAAAACCGAGTCTTTTGAGGAAGGGACAGTTTCTCGATGTTGCGAGAGCAACATTAAGGCTTTAGGGATCATGAACCTTCCAGATAGTGCTAGAGCAACACCAATTGTCAGAAGGTAAGGATTGATTTTCTCGTCGATTCGACGGTTGAGTGGATTTTTCCAATCAATTTGGCAGTTTTGCTTGCAAAAACACGAATCCATCGACTCAAGAAGCTAATTCAACCGATAAAATAAAAGGAGAGGCAAGTCCTATCTATTTACAATGCCCTCGGTGTCACTGGTTGACTTATCTACAAAAACAGGAAGTACATAGATAGAGAAAAGCGAAGTTTCATCACATTCAGATGTTGTTCTATTCATGGATTACTAATTAATGACTAGTCTTCCATCAGTTAGCCATGGTTCCTCTCTGTTAGGCCTGGGTAATTTCTCTTGCATAGTTGGACCTTGTGGTTTGGTGGCTCCCTTTCTATTCTGCAGTTACTTCACATACCGTTGGAGTTTTTTTATTCCTTATTAAATCCTCAATCGTGTCCTTCAGATGTCAACATTCATTAGTGTTATCCCCATGCATCTTGTCGAAGCGATAGTACTTCCTCGATTGCTTCTATCGCTCAGAGGCTTCCTTCCTAGGCAATTTGTTGTAGCGCTCAATTCCATGAGTAGTAAAATAGATAATTTCCAGGCTATTGTTCATTGGCATATTGTCCTATAATTCGAATTTCCTTAGGTGTTTTGCATTTACATGACGCCCGTCACTAGAGTTCGGGTTCCTCTTCTTTTGATCGTTAAGTTTTCGACAGCATTTCCAGAGTCGTCGCCTTTATGCATAGTTGCAACATTACTCTAGACCATTTCTCTCAGTATTTGATCGTAAGTCTTACCTTCGATCATATTTTCTTCTTCCAACCGTAGGAATTGATTCGCCTTTCAATGGATATCTTTTACGGTAGTCGGTTTTTTCATATAATCCATCAACCAAGTCCACATTTGGATGGATTACTTAGACCAAAACCACAAAAATCATATCTTCCTTTGGATTTCTTACCTCCGCGACTGCAACGTTAAACCAATTCAACAAAAAAATTAGTGACTCATTGGTCCTTGGAAAAAGCCAGATAAGAACATCACTTCGTGCAGTATGGAGTCCGAACTATTCCAGAAATTTTCTTGCCAATTAGTCAACGGTAGAAATGGATCTTTGAAAAAGTCTAAAAAGCAACATGGAAGTGACTCCTTCCAAAAAATCTGCAACGTACAACATCCTTGGCTCTAGCTCCATCCATATGCCACTCACTTTTGTACATGTATTATTAAGGCTCTGTTGTTCTTCCATATGATGGCATAGTTGGCATAGTGAACTTCTTAGGATTTTCTTTTCTTAGAACGTCTCTAGTGAATGGAGTTCGGCTCAGTGTAGAACCACAGTCTTCATTGTTTCTGCATGTACTCTCCTCCATCAAGAAATTGACCATGTCAGAGATGTACTCCTCACTAGCATGGTAGTCTACGGGTTGGCTATCAGGAGCTACATTGAGTGTTTAACTTCACAAATGGTCTCGGTTTACCAGTTGAAGTCTAGGTTTTCCATTCTCCGAGAAAACTATTCACGCAGAGTTCCGTTGGTTCACAGTTTGTCTTACAGGGGCAGTTTGATCTTCATTTCTAGCAAGCTTGTTTACATTACCATTAGTTCCAATCAATCACCATCTAGTTGCATGTCATCTTCAGAGTCAGAAATAAGCATTGCTTTTTTCACTTGAGGGGTGTTCACTACATGATTTGGGTTAGCGGAGGGTTCTTTTCCAGTTGGGGGATTACTTCTGTTGCCCTCTATCATAATCCCTGTAGCTCCACCAACAACCTCCTTCTACTTTTGTTTATCATTCTTTCCATTCAAGCCTAAGAGAGTGGTATTCTCCTGTTCCATAGCAGCTGTAGTCGCTTGCCTAGCTTTTGGCGGCGCTCGGTGGTTGTAGTGCTAGCACATCGTCGGTCTTATTGACGAAATCCTTTTGGCTAGCGGTCATTTTTTGGTTAAGTTCATTAACCATCTTGTTAAGCTCTCCTCTGATGACAACATCCTGCTAGTTGGAACATTCCAATGGTGAGTTTCCATTATTAACTTCAGTTTGGTGGGGATCAGCTTCATCACCACTAATAGTTGTTCCTACAGATCCATTAGATGCAAATATTCTTTAGGAGCCATTGGAATAGCAAACATCCAATTTCTTCAAGCAGACTTTCAGTATCTAACTTATGGATCTATCCAATCGAAAGTAAAGAGCTAGATCTAAGCCTGAATTCAATGTTTACAGTGCACTAAAATGTTAATGTCAAAAATGGATCAAGACCCAATAAAAGGTTGTATGAGATATATGAGACCAAGATTTAGCAGATAATAATAGTAGTAAAGAAAAATGAACAACATACGAAAGAGGCATAAGATTTTACATAGTGGTTCGGCAATCTCTGGCTTACGTCCACTTTATAACTTTTTTTCTTATAGATTTGATAGAGTTTGCTTTAGATTACAAGAGGTTTGAGAGAGAATAAGTCACAAGTACAAGGATTAAACTGATTCTAAGTCCTAAAATTGCCCTGTGGTGACTATTGTGTAGAGGAAGGAGATGAAGAAGAGATAGAGCTTCCCTGTGGTGATGGTAGAAACTAGATCCTTCCTTACTTGCTTTATGGTTTGTATTTATAGGGGTAGCAGTCGTATTAAGCCAGAAGGAGAGTTGGCATAGAGTCCAAATGAAGGCCCAAAGGTGTACGCAAAATTGCATATTCTATCGAGTTGACCTGACATGTCGGTACCGACCTCTCATGTCGGTGCCGACATGTGTAGTTAACTCCAATTACCTTGAGCTCTTTTGTGATGTGCCTCTTACTCTTTTTTAAGGTGTTCTGTGTTGTTTCCATAAGTAGTTGGTTAATATTGATGATAGTTCCTTCATCCCTTAGCTTGTTCTGCTGCTCTAGCTGCTAACTCTTCAACTCTGATTATTGTTTGTTTAAAACCGTTGGAAATTCCTTGAACAAGCATAGGAAAAGTAGAAAACAAATTATGTAAAGTAAAGTAGTAAATAGGAAGCCAAGATGAGTCACCACCGACATGATGAAGTCGGTATCGACCTCTCTCCTTTACATGTTTTTGAGTAAAAAATTCCCAAGCTATTCTTTTACACTATCTGAGTGGCCTCCATTCAAGTCGTTTCATCTTCGTCTCGATGTTTTAACTTTTATTGATTTTTGTTTGGATAAAAACCCAATTAACATATTTCTAAAGAAATGTATGTTCGACTTTATAAGTGAATATTCAATGTGATTATTCAATAACATTACCAAATTATTTCTTAATTTAGAAACTATATATACTCTATAGGAGTAGTAAAATTGGAAACTAATATCATTTCCTAACAAATATTTTTTCTTAGCAAATTTAGTGGAAGAATAAAATAAATAAGCAAAGAAATACTTGTCAATGGTTTTCACCAATAAACAAAATAAAATATTGTTATGGAAATGTTTGTATATGCATGAATGGAAACAATATATATATGTATATAATATTAAAACCATTATAATTTTGTTAACTAAGGGTATAAGTATGTAGGATGTGTATACAAAATATTACAAACATTCATATTATTGTTGGATTGTTACTTCTGTGAAAATTCATGGATAACACTTAATTCAAACACTAAAGAAAAGTGATGGTTTACGTTTGGTGCTATGACGTTATTTGAAAAGTAAAAGTGATGAAGGTTGATAAAATGAAAAAGACAAGATGAAGTTCAAAAATGACAGAACAAAGAGTTGAATTTAAGTCAATTATATCTTAAATTTTGGGTTGTGTATGATGTGTTTTGGATTTGCTCAAAATTTTCTAGTTAGTTGATCACCTTGGAAAATATTGAAGATGCTTAACAGACTTAAGCGACACACAAGTTTTATCTTAGCTTTTTGTCAAAGAGGCCATAATTTATCTCTGAGTAAATTATAGTTCCTACAAAATTTAGTTCATAATAAAATGAATTAATTTTGACTACTTTTGGCATTTTGTTACATAACACTTCTACTTTTATTTGAATTCTTTCCTTTGTGCAATTATAGCCTCATATTTGTTCCACTTTACAATATACCTATCCAAATAAATAAAAAACTCTATTGGTAATAATCTGTTTCTAATAGTTCAATTTGTTAATTGTTTTTCTTTACACCATTTGATCTTATTCTACTTTTGGAATGAAATGTCAACAAAAAGTTAATTTTATGTGTATCCATAAATATTTCATTTTATGGTGATATACTATTTCATATTGAATTATGTTAACTGTTCTACTATATCAATTGTTATGTTTGCATGAATACTTAAACTAATGAAACTTATTATTCAGTTTTTCCAACAATTTCACTATATTTTTATACTCTACGTATATTTTCATGTCGAATCATGTTATTCGTATTAAGCAATATGATGTGTCAAAGCTTCTGTAGTATTTTTCTAGTGCATTTAGTGTTGAATACCATTAAAAAGTGGGCTTTTTCTAATTTGAAATGGTACTTAATAAAAATATTTCCATTTAAGTGTTATTTTTTAGTTAGGTTTGGAACACTATTATCAACCAAACTCTATGTGTGTGTGTGTATTTCTGCTAGATATGGAATAGACCTATATTGAGTTTATGTTTCTTACATTTGAAAAATTATAGTGATGCATAGAAATATACTGCTTATTAAGTTAAGAATATTTGATGGCTGATGTTATTATTTGTTGTACGAAGTCATTGTGCTCAAAAAAGTAGTTACATGTTGTGTGCTTCGGTTAAGCTTCAGTTAAATAGATTTATCAGCAAATTTTTAAGAAAAATATAATATATTTAGAAAAATAAAATCCATAAATATATACTTTCATTTTTGAAACATACAATTTTTTAAAATATAAAACAAATTATGTGGTGAACTTCGTATGCATAGCATGGGATTACAACATTGATACTAACTTCATTTGCAATGATTGTGGAGAGAAAATCAATGTGCAATGAGAAAAGATTCAAATATAAGAAACTTGGAGGCAACTTGAAATACCATTATTTTTGGAATCACGGTACGAGTTTGGTTACAATCCAAAGATCATAAATTGATTTCCATATATTTTAGTCCCATGTAAAAACATCACTTGGTAAAATATTAAATGTCTTTGTGACCTCATAGGTCAAATATTGCATTAAAAAGAATGATATGAAGTATGTTAAATAGTTACATAATTTGCATGCATGTTTATGTTGGAAATGAACTTGATTTTGTAAATCTAGATTTTCGATATAGGAATACATAGAATCTAGAATATATATTAGATGTTTACGGAATAATATGTCTGAAATTTAATAAGAGAATATATGAGAGATATTTATGGAGAACCATTAGATTAAATAAATCTTCACCATTTATTTAAGATGTAAACTTGTGTAAATAAGGGTGAAGTCTATGTATTCATAATACCTAAGAAAAGAAAAAAGAAAAGTTTTTAATAATAAAAGAATTTTTATATATTCTCTCCATCTTTCTCCTAAAAATATCCAACAAAGTTGTATCAGAGCTAGGTCAAATTATTGGAATACTATTTCTTTCATTGTTTGTTCTCACAAAAGTTTATCTAAAGAATGGAGTAGTAAAAAGAATGAGGAGTTAATCTCCAAAGAATTATGGAAGATCGTTAAAAATGGTTATAAATGGCCGAACGATTTGGAGAGCATGTCGCAAATAAACAAGAAAGCATTTATGAAGTTATGATGGAATGATCATTGAGCTTGAGTTGTGATGAGTGAGAACGTCGATGAAGTAGCGTCAGATTACATTCTTGGAGAAAGTTCCACAAAAGATTCATGGAGATTTTTGAAAAAAGTATATGGAAAGAATGTGTAACGACCCATAATTTTCGATAATTAAAAATAGTTAATTTAATAAGGTTTTGTGATTTAATATTGGAAGAAACAAAAAAAAATTGATTTAATAATAATAATATAACCAGAATTAAATGTAATAGTTTTAATTTAAGGTAATTGATAACAGCTCTAAATGTAATTCTCATTGATTGAAATGATTAAAAGGTTATAATGGTTATAGATTGTAAAATAACTGTGATAATGTGTGTATTAATTGATAATTGGATTAAGAGAGTAATTGATAATTTAAATGTTGTGTTAATTAATGAAATAATGTGTAATAAATTGTAATTGGATAGAATTAGTATTGTGTAAGTTGTTGTAACATTTGCTTATAAATAATAAACCTACAAATGTGATTTAATTAAGTTAATGGTGACAATTATTATATGTTACCTATTTACTTAATCTGCTAAATTTAATTGGAACTCAATTGCAATTAAATGTAATTAAATTTTAAGTTAATGGAAACTAAGATGAAATTGGAGAATATTAATGTAATAAGCTATAAACCAATGTCGAACATATACATAGAGTAATGAGTGATTGAACAAAAAGAATTGAAATCAAGTTTAGTTAATTTATTTGAGTTTAATTTATAACTTATGAATTTATTTCAATTAAAATTAAACATTGTAATTTGTAAATTAGTTAACATTGAATTGATATGTAAATTTCTTTTAAATTATTGTAAATGTCCAAGTAATAAAAAATGATGAAATTGTTGGTTATTAAATTCGAAATTAAAAAAAGTGATTTAATCAATTTAATAATAATTTATTTAATTAATGTGAAAATAGCCATTTTGATCATTGTCTCGTATTTCGATGAAACCAGTTTCATCGATCCGTAATAATGAATCATTATATGATTTCAGGTTTCGTAGCAATCGGACTTGTCATTTGATCGTACGAACTTCAAACGCATAGAAATTGATTTAATTAAATTCAATTGAAATTAATTTGAAATCAGCTGATTTTAAAGCTAACTTCTTCATGCGATGGAATTAAGACTTGAAACTTGTTCCATTGAGTTTAAAAATATCGAAAACATTTATTTTGGTATATGAGATGACCAATTTTCGTTTCGGAGACAGAACGGGCTTTTCGGGTCGTTATTATTAATTCAAATCCATTTGGATGTTCATTCTTATATGTATAGTTTCTTCCAAACCCTAGCAGCCTTTTATTCCTCATTACTATACGTACAATTCTATCCGCTTCTCTCTTCCCTATGGCAGAAACCTATTATCAATTCCAAACGCTACAATTCAATCTCTAGACCAATTTAAAAAATCAAATTCCTCAAAACCATATCAAATTATATGCCGATTCGAAGCTCTCGACGAGCGCAACTCAAATCTTCTATTCGTTTTTGCAATCGAAACACAGTTTGATCAGAAACTGAGGTTGAACCTCGGCTTTCATATTAGGGTTTCAATAAATCAACGGTAGGCTTGCGTCCTGGCGACGATCGAGGGACATTGGGTGGTAGAGCTCGTCGAGGAGGTCACGAGGATGTTGTTCGCTCGTGCTCACCAGAAAATGCTAGGGAATTGTGGCGGCGGCGTGATAGCCTGGGGCGACCGTAGGTGATCGCGCCACCATGGCCAGTCGCAGCCTGTAGAGGTCGAGGCGGCGGCATGCTCCGATCGAGGTGGAAGTCATTGAGGTGGCAGCGATAATTGGATGAATGATGGCGGCCGTGGAGTGTTCATGCTTCAGGTGATGGTTAGGGTTACGCATGAACAGGTAATGTGTTTTTTATTTATTTATTTATTGAATAATATAAATCGTATGACTTATAATTTACATAACTTTTTCATACGAACTCGGATTCACGCGCGGTTTTCTCCGTTGCAATCGTATTGGAAGTTTGGACATTTTATGATGGTTTGGACAAATTCTGAAACCACTGAACTTTGGGCCTTAATTTGGATTTCAAATCGATTTGAAATCGAAGATGAGTGTTTTGACCCACTCACAACTACTAGACTATTTTATGTTAGTTAAATTAAATTTATGATGTGATTAGAAATTAACTGATTGATGTTTGGTATGTTTAAATTGTTATTCTAGTTAAATTTGACTTTTATTGCATTTAATCATCATTTAATTTAATATTGAATTTAATTGTTAAATTAATACCTGTTAATGATAATCAGTTATCTATTGATGCTTATTGGTTGATTTGGATGATGATTGTGATGAATGGTTGATTGTTGATACTAGGTGACTGGATGCTATATTTTATATTATCGCAAGTTCCCTATGGGTTGATATGATACATACCCGAACGGTCTATACATTACGGAAATCGATATGGGTTGAAATGATAGACCTGAGCGATTTTATAGATTTGAATGTTTATTCGGGATTGCGAGTTGAAATGATATATATCCATAAATATAAATTAATTACGGATTGAAATGATAAATATCTGTACCACTTGACCATAGGGTAGAGAATTATATATGGACACCGGATTGGATAAATTTAATGATTTTAAATCTTTAAACCTTAAATCCAGTTAAGCGATATTTCAAAATAGAATTTGACTGATATAAAATGAATTGCTTTAAGTAATTATTTAAAGGATTTAAATTGAAATTTTAAAGTTAAATTTGATATTTCAAGATTTGAAATTGAGTTTTGATTTCAAATCCGAATATGGTCCACATTTGTTGAAATGGAAGAAATGGTTAAATATGATGTTAATTTCAAATTTCTTAATATAAACTGTATTGTTCCATTTAAATTCTAATTTTTAAGATTTTCAACTATTAAAATAAGTTAGTCTATTTTAAATCAACTTAATCAATTTAAATTATTTAATTATTTTAATCTAAATTAACCTATTTTATATTAGTTGACATATTTAATCTATCTGAATCTATTTAACCTATTTTCATATATTTTAATCTATTTTAAATCATTTAAACTTTATTAAAATATTTTAATTTATTTTAAACTATTTTAATCTATTTTAAACTATTTAATCTATTTTAATTCTATTTAATCTATATTAAATTCATTAATCTATTTTAAATCCAATTAATCCATAATAAAACTATTTAATCTATTTTAAACCATTTAAATCTATTTAAAGTATTTTAATCTATTTTAATCTATTTTAATTTATTTTAAATTTATTTAATCTATTTTAAACCTACTTAACCTAATTTATATCTATTTAAACTATGTTAAACTAATTAAACCATTATACTATCCAAATTATTTTCTAAATTTCACATGGTGTAAAGTGGAAAGGTTATAATTAAAGGCTTGATTTTAAAGCAAATAAGGTTTAATAATGTTATAACATAAATTGGGATTTGAAATGATATTTGCTGGTGAAATGACATATTTGAGTAAATATGATGATTTTGAAATGAGGATTTAACCTAAGTGAATATGATTTCGAAAGTGATATAGTTTCAATTGAATATGATATTTTGATATCAATATGAAACGGTTTTGAAAATATAAAAGAACCATCCGGTGGGTTATAAGTGTTTGGTTGTTAAAGAGTCGGGATCAGATATTGTCATACTCTTTGCCAATACCGAAAACCACTTCAACAATTGTGTACGTGGTGGAGATTCCAAAAATGAAGTAGGATGGTTTGGTGAATGATTATGTATGAGGTATTTACGTGACCCTGACTCCCATGAGTCAGCTTAGATGTGACTAAAACAGGAGCCATGTCGGGCCAAGTGAGGTCATTCCTCCGACCGGACACATTTCTTTGATACCATATTATGACTTTGTGCTGATTTGGTGGCACCCCTTGATTTTGATTATGGGAGTGTGTTCTGAGGTGGACGGTAGTAACTGCCATGCGTTACCACCAGTCCGGATCCGCAGTTGGTATATTTGCCCTGGCATTGCCTTAAGTGCCGTGTTCACATGCCCTATCGCACCTTCTACGATTTTGTTTTGTGTCGTACCTATGGAGTGCTCCCTGATAGACCACCTACGAGTGGAGTTTACAGTATCTATATAGACTATGATATTATATAAAATGTGTTAAGGGGGATATGGGTAACGCCTTAATGCTGTTTTAGTAATTTACTTTACTGTAGACACTATTATAATAGCGCATTGTACTATGTATGTAGATAGCTTAATGGATCCTTAGGATATGGGAATCCCGAACATCTCTTATGTTATTGCACTCACGGTGACACTGGATAGGAGATGTCAAACAACATAAACATCTCCGACCCCATTACACTCATATTTATTTACCATTGATTTAACTTACAAAAGATCTTTAGTTCTGACTCGAGTATTTTGTCTTTTCAGTTCGCTCGGGTCAGCCTGAGCTCTTTAGTTTATCAATGACTGCTTTCTGGAGGACGAAGACGACGATTTTGTACTATTATTATTTACTCATTTATTCCACTGCGTCATGTTGTTCCGTTGCATTTATTTATTATTTATTCTTGTCTTATGTAACTATGTTCTTTTTTATAAAGGTTTAATCAATGTTATTTGTAAACAGCTTCATGAACTGTTTATTTGATTATTATATTTTGTCATTCCTGCAAGATTCTATATTTGTTTGTCTTTCTTTCTTTGTTTTTTTCTTATTTACCCCATAACATTCTGTCCTTTTGAATGGTTTGAGTCTAACGTATCTGGTTTATTGTCAATTTAAACCATCCAAAAAGGCGAATCGTTACAATTGGTATCGGAGCTTTGGTTTAGCGATAACCTTAGCTTTGTGGGGTCTGACTTATATAAATAGGGTAGTAATACCCTGGAATGGGTCGCTGAGTATATATATATAAGAGAACGTATTTGTTAGTGTTATAAAAGGTTTTGTATTGTGTTAATTTGTTCTGTTTATTATTTATAAATTCTGGTCGGTACATAGAACGCTGTGGCATCGATAGGAATTTCTAAACACTTTATAGGACAGACCGACACAATATTGTTTTGAAATATAGGTAAATGAAATAATTTGTCCTATTATATATTTTGTATATAAAATAAAAAATTTAAAAATGATATAGTTGGATGTAATATGTTGTTTGTTAGGTAGAGATATTTTATAAATATTGATTGAAACATAGGATTTAAAAATAAAGCAAATATAAATTGGAAGTTTAGAACTGTAGTTCCGGGATTTTTCAAAATTTCTTTCGGAAGATTTTGGATTATAATGTTAGTAGTATTTAGAAGTATTTTCAGATATAAATATTTCAAGATGATTGGAAGGAAATGTTTTAAAAAGAAATTTTGAAAAAAATAAGTTATGTACTCTCATCTCTGTTGCTAGAAAATAATTTCGGTGATGAGTGCATGCATCATCGACGTTTATTTTTGAGTTTCAAAGCAAGAAGACTGCTGTAGTAGTTTTACTACATGTTTGTTTTGATAAATAAATCTTAATTTTGAATTCCTAAATATGATTTGATCTATAAATGATGAATATATATATATATATATATATATATATATATATGTATATGTATATGTATATGTATATGTATATATTATTTTAAAATGATTTGGAAATATAACCCGGAGTTAGTTCTTAAACCTTCTAATAATTAGTAGTTTTCAGTTAATGTAATAAAATGAAATTTAACTATTTTAATGTGTGGAAGCTGCTAAAATGTGAAATAAGGAATTAGTTGTTAAGAGATTAATGAAATATAAAGAAATCGAAGGTTGTAGTTTATAAATTTAGAAAAGGAATAAGAAATTGTAACTATTGAACATTTTGTTAAATAAATATGATAACTTGTGTAACTTTCTATTGCATTCTGAATATATATATATATATATATATATATATATATATATATATATAACTTACCAAAATATTAAAAATTGAATTTTTAATAAGAATATGTAACAGAATATATACAAGAAAAACTTAATTAATGAAAGTGTTTAATGGAATCATGTTTTAAATGAAGAATAAATTGTATAAGAATATTATAAACATAAATTAATGATTCGAAGGTTACTAATTAAATTCATTGAAAGAATGAATACAATAAGTAAATGATTATAAACTTAAGTTAATGTTGAAGCCATTTATAATTAAAGTGAATATTATGTTAAATGGAATGATTATAACTTTAGAAATTGTTAAATGATTTAGGAATAGATTGAAATGTTCAATAATATTTGATGAAAGAAATGAATGTGGAAAAAAAGAAATAATTTGTAAATGGTGAATTAAATTGTAAAGAGACTTACATAATGATGAATAATCTAAATAATAGAGATAAAAATAACTTATGTAAGAAATGAATGTAAAGTAATGAAAAGAGAAAATGACATCATACAAATAAATGGGAAATGAATTTTGTAAGTAATGAATGTAAATTAATGAAAATAAGTATTAAAAAACAGTAAATAATACGAAATGAGATTTATAAGAATAAACATAATTGATAATTGAACTTTTGTTTGTAATGGCTTATGGGATGATTTGAAAAGGATACTTCTAACTGTATAAAAAAGTGTAAATAATCTATTGAGTTTATCTAAGACTGTTGAGTGTATGGTATACTTAGTAGTTCACTTGTTATTTTATATGATTAAAATTTTCTAAATCCGAACAAACCATCTATTGGTTGCTAGGAATGAATAATTGATTTCTTTAACTGAATGTAATGATTGTATGATTTGTTTGTAAGTAATTGTTGTTATGTGTGTTGATTTGTTGTTATTGGTTGAAACAACGTAACTATTTCTCTTCACATAATTCTAACTCTTTTGGATTATATAAGTGAAATACAGGCCCATGAAAGCAATGATTACTATTTAAGGTTTCATAAATTAAGCGTTGTTTGCCCGACAAATAGGTACGTTCTCGGATTACGGTTTTCTAGCGGTATTATATTATTTTTCCCATGGTTTGAGATATTTTTTTTCAAATATACGATATATATTGTTATTATTGATATTAATATTTCTTCCAGACCTCTCCGTACAAAGGAGACTCTACCGAAATTTTCCGCAAATTTTGGGCTTAGAAAATTTTATGAAAATAGAAATATTTTCAAACTTTATTAACTCGAATATAAAAGGATTTAATTGTTTATAGTTTGATATATTTTATTTAAAATATTTAATTATGTAAACTAATTGTTTATAAATTTAATATTTTGAATAAGATGTATTAATTTTTTAATTTCAAGTTTCCCTTTTCAAGGATGAAAAGTTTTGAGGGGGAGCGTGTAACGACTCATAATTTTTGATAATTAAAAATAGTTAATTTAATAAGGTTTTGTGATTTAATATTGAAAGAAATAAAAAAAGTTGATTTAATAGTAAGAATATAACTGGAATGAAATGTAATAGTATTAATTTAAGGTAATTGATAAGTGCTCTAAATGTAATTCTTATTAATTGAAATGATTAAAAAGTTATAATTGGTTATAGATTGTAAACTAATTGTGATAATGTGTGTATTAATTGATAATTGGATTAAGAGAGTAATTGATAATTTAAATATTGTATTAATTAATGAAATAATGTGTAATAAATTGTAATTAGGTAGTATTGTGTAAGTTGTTATAATATTTATTTGCAAATAATAAACTTACAAATGTGATTTAATTAAGTCAGTGGTGACAATTATTATATGTTACCTATTTATTTAGTCTGTTAAATTTAATTGGAAATCAATTGTAATTAAATATAATTAACTATTGCGTTAATGGAAATTAAGATGAAAATGGAGAATATTAACGTAATAAGCTATAAACCAATGTTTAATAATACATAGAGTAATGAATGGTTGAACAAAAAGAGTTGAAATCAAGTTTAATTAATTTATTTGAGTTTAATTTATAATTTATGAATTTATTTCAATTAAAATTAAACACTGTAATCTGTAAATTAATTAACATTGAATCTATATGTAAATTTGTTTTAAATTATTATAAATGTCCAAGTAATAAAAAAATGATGAAAATTGTTGGTTATTAAATTTGAAATAAAAAAAAGTGATTTAATCAATTTAATAATAATTTATTTAATTAATGTGAAAGTAGCCATTTTGGCCATTGTCTCGGATTTCAATGAAATCAGTTTCATTGGATCCGTAACAGTGAATCATTATAGGATTTCAACTTTCGTAGCGATCAGACTTGTCGTTTGATCGTACAAACTCGAAATGCGTGGAAATCGATTTAATAAAATTCAATTGAAATCAATTTGAAATCAGCTGATTTTAAAGCTAACTTCTTCATACGATGGAATTAGGATTTGAAACAAGTTCCATTAAGTTTAAAAATATCGAAAACATCTATTTTGATATAAGGGATGACCTACTTTCGTTTTAGAGATAGACGGGCTTTTTGGGTCGTTATTGTCAATTAAAATATATTCGGATGTTCATTCTTTCTTATCGGCCCTCGGTTATATAAATAATTCTGTAACGTTTCGAGACTTTCGACTTTCGAAAATTGACATTAATACATCCACTGTATCAAATGCCGCATAATCGAATGCCGGAAAACCGAATTATTAGGTTAAAAAGAAGAGGTAGAAGAAAAAGACAGAAGAAGAAAGAAAACAGAACAGAAATAATATCAGAATCTCACATACCGCAGCGGAACAACATATAATAGATAAATGAATAACTTTTATAACAAAGAACTATATAAGTTATTACATTACATCACATCATCATCAGAGTGTACAACAACAATATATAGCACAACAAAACAATGGACAGTTATACAAACATGTCCCTACAAGTGAATTACGGCGAAAAGATAATATCATATACAAGTAATACGTCTCGCCATCCAGCTCGCCACTTGAGCTCCAAAGCACTTCTAAATTCCAGAATGACCTGATAACCTGACTCTAGACTGCCCGTGTGGAAAATTATGGGCACCTAGAGTTTAGAAAGAGAACAATAAACTCCAGGTCAGTCATGAGACTGGTGTGAGAACTCATACAGTTATTTATCTTTTAAAACAACAACAACAATAGAAGTGGAAAATATTCGCAATGCTTTTGGAAAATGAAACTACCATAAGGCCTCTCTGCACATACACAATGCAAACGCAGAATTGGAGGAGATTTCTCCTTATGATAGTCAAAGATGCTTACTACGCAAAACAAATCATTTTTGATATTATTATTAGTGCATAGTGATGAAAGCATTTCGAAAATAGAATGTAAATCTTAGCCAGCATAGGTACCATTATATTATGCCTGCTATAGCTACCTCATGAGGAGGCAGGTTATACAACTAAAACCGTACAAGGCTCGTATTGTTTTGTTTGGATTTCCAACAAATGGTCAGGCTAAGGAACTTCCTACTGTCAATGGGATCGCCTCTGGCGGGACGTCCCGAGAACTTAACCAGCTCTCTGCCAACACAAGGCCGGGTTACCTTTGTAACTAGGTAACTACTACACGAATATGCCACCCCCCCCCCCCCCCCCCCCGATTCTTTGGGACCTTTATCCGAGGCCCCTTTATCACTAAGCAACAACCACACAGAAAAATGAGATTGGAGCAACCACATAGGTTAAGCATCAGGGCTCCATACCTGACACCACCCTTTTCCAGAAGGGAATGACATACCCTAAAGGGCGCGGCCCTCATAACCTTGTCGCATATTCCTGTTTCGACCATTTCCGGGGTGTAAGGTCTGACGACGTCTCGTCTACAAGGCTACGCTTTTTCACAAAGCCACGCTTTGATCAACAAATGATCAATAAATAATCATCACACAGCAACACTCAGCATGCCACATTACCAAATTGGGAATATATCGCTGATAACCTTCAACTACAAAACCTCTGAACTCGTACGTCTCAGAGAAGGGTGTTAAGCTAAGAGAATAAATTCTCCGCCACCACAGAAATATATTTGAAAGAAATATGCTTTATATCTCAAGATGTAATGTCATACACGTAACCATACAAGTCTGTTCCGGGCTCGAACAGAACCGAAGGCACTTCCAAAGAAGCCTTTGCAATCCGGGTATTCACAATCCCGATCGAATTCCCATCACAAAGGAAATCTCCATACCGTAGCTAACGGTGCATAGACAATCTATAGGTCATCCTATCGTTTTCACAAATACCCGGTCTTCACCACCGGTCTTCAATGCTATCTATTACGTCGTATCACTATTCGAAATGGGTAATCCGAATAACGAGAGCAATAATTTAAAAATAAGTGTAGCATTCAATTTCAACCAATTCACAACCAATAGCCATTTAAGGGTCAATATTGATAGTCGGTTATTTAACTATCAATCAATATTCACAACATCACCCGATTTCAAATAACTTCCCAAATTATTTATTTTCAAAAATATTTTTATAAGATATATTTCCCACACTTCATCCATTTGAAAACCAATTTCAAATCAATTTACCCCCTTACAACTTTCATTTCAAAATGGTTCATTTAAACCAATTAAATAAATCCTTACCGATTTATTTAAATTTACGTTCCGAATTCGTAAATTTATTTTCCACACTTTTAAAAATAAATCAATGTTTATTTTTAAAACAAATTTCCCTTATAAATTTCCATTGTGAATTTACATTTCCAAATATTCACTTTTTATACGATTTTACAAATCGATTTCAATTATTCACTTTCAGTTTATCTTTAAAAGATATAATCTCAAAACATTCACTTCATATTGGAAAACATTTCCATACTTATTCAATAATAAGTAATTCACCAATCTATTTATTTTCAACATTTTGAAAATATTCAATATACTTAAATCCAAATTAAGTATATATTTTATTCTTTAAAGAAAACTTCTCTTAAACACATTTATTTGGGTCAAAACAAATGTTGCGTAAAACATCGTTACGACAACCCAAAACCACTAGCATAGGGATTCGAAAATTAAGATAGATATATAAATCCCAATACTATATAAAACATTTCCTTTCGGAAATCATTTACTATAACAACAGTGTTATAGTCCACCATTTCCTTCTATTTCTCGAAAACGTCTATTTCAACAATGAATGTTGAAATCTATGGTTTCGATACTTAATACAATTAAAAATATTTTTAAATTGTTTTAATTCTATTTAAAATATCACTTTTCTAAAATATTTCTTTAACATATTATTCACTATCCAAAATCGTGAATATATTTCCTTTAATAAGTTATAATCATTAAACTTATTAAAATAAGTCGGTTTTGAATTTATAAACAACGTTTATAAATTCTATTTATATTTTATAACAACTTCAACTTATAAAATCACTTTATTAACAAATTCTATCCATATTCCATTTGCACGCCAAAATCCAGTTTATAAGTTAATTACTTATAAATCTTTTATTTTACGAAATCCATTCATTTTATAACTTACAATTTATAAATCTATAGATTTCATTCACTTAAGAAATCCATTTATACTTCATTTTAATACTTATAAAAACTCGTTTTATAATTCCAATATTTTAATTTATAAATATCAATTTTATAAATCTTTTATATAAATCATTTATAATAATTCAAAATCCCCAATTTAAACAATTTTATAAATTAATCAACTACTTATTTCAAAAATCACATTTCGGTTATATTTCACAAAATCATAATTTTTATAACATAAAAATTACAATGTTTATTCATTTAAAATGAATCAATTCCAAAATTAAATTTTTTTATAAATTCTCAACTTAATTTTCAAAAATCAAATTACATTTATTTTCGGCATCTAACGATACCAAAAATATATTCGGCTAAAATTTAGCCTTTAACCATTTCAGTCACAAAGATAATCACGCAGATTATAAATAGATCAATAAATAGATCAACACATAACATTGAAACCAATTCAATTATTTGAGGAATCCAGCTGGATCCCTCCAACCTGTTTCCCTGCATCCAAAGATGTTAGCACAATACCAATTCCGCTTCAAGACGGAATATCGCGGTATATGGGATTTATAAAAACTATCCGCTATTATGCGGCGTAATAGGGTCTCATCCACTATATAATGCGGGAAAAACAACTCCAAGTACATATATAATACCAATTCCATACAAGTTGGAATTACCGCGGTATATGTTTTTAATAAATAACATCCGCTTAATATACGGCGTATGATGTCTATTTAACACAATAGATAACAATTTATCATCCAATCACACAATCAAGCATAATCAAGAAATTTTAAATTTAACTATTTAAAATTTTAAATCGAAACGCAATTTGATTGAGTGAGAAGTTCTCACCTTGAGTTTCCGATAACAGTCGTAGTATTTTATTTTGAATAAAATTAAACACGCGTTTAATTTTATCCAAAATTCACACTAGCTCCAAATGACTCCAAACCAGTTCAATTGCGTAGTGCTAACCAATACGAACCCGTTGCAATTTGTTTCGTGCGAAACGGACCTCGTATGAAAAAGATATGATTTTTAGAAGTTTACACACATTAATATATATATAAATCAATTTCTTTTTAATTTTAAACCCATATCCCATCATCACCGTTTATATACAACCCTAGAATCTTGGTCGTTCCTTGCTTTCTTCTTCCATCAGGTCGTTTGCGTGAAGATGAACCCACGGCCGCCTATTTCTTTTGCATTTTCGCCGCCACCACGATGAGGTTGGAGATGATCGGACTGCGCCACTACGAAGGCCACGATGAACCCCACCATCGGCCAGAGCACGGCCAGGCTCGGCAGCCTTAGGCTCTCGAAAATTGTGCAAAAACGAGCATGAACGCGGGCCGATATCTTCCACTTCGTTGCTCCAAAATTCATCATCTCCGTATGGATTTCAAGATCATCTCGAGCTCTACGTTTTTCGTTAAGATGCCGAAGCCTAATTGTGAACAGACCGTGAAATATTGAGGAAGAAAGGTCGGAGGATTCTAGCCATTGAAATGCTAATGGCGGCCTGACCTAGTTGCTCTAGGGTTTTGTGTGAAAGTGAAAGTGTTGAGTCCTTTTATAGAAAATTTACCGAAAATCACCATTCACTCGATTTTTCGAACTCCAAATCTCGCGCGGTGACCGGCGTTTCTAGGGTTTATCCCACGTTTCGGACACAGTAGAATAGGTTTCGGGAGCCAATTCGATCATCTGTGCGAGTTACGGCAATAAACGATCGATTTTAAATTAAATCGGTTAACCAAATTTCTGTGTGTTTTAGCTTGCCCCGGACAAACGGTAAATCTGATTGACACGAAATTTGAAACCTTACAATAATAAAACATTACGGATCCGACGAAATTGGTTTCGTCGAAATCCGAAACTGTTTGAAAAATGACTAATTTTTAGACGTCAATTAAATATTAAAATATTCAATTTCTGCAATTTAACTTTTAATTCAATTTTAAAATTTCTGTAACATCGTTATAACTCCAATATGATTTATTATAACTTTATAAATCATTTTTAATCACATTAAACCCAATTTCCAATTATTTACGCAATTTCAAATATTAAATTGCCGATTTAATTATCCAATTAAATCTAAATATTCGAAAAATAAATTATTCGACTTATAAATTTTACTTGTTGATATTTAAAATTAATTAAATATCTGAATTTCAAATGACAGAAATTCTGGGTCGTTACAAAATCCAAACCCAATTAGCCTTTTATTCCTCATTATTTTACGCACAATTCTATCTGCTTCTCTCTTCCCAATTGCAGAAACCTATTATCAATTGCAAACGCTACAATTCAATCTCCAGACCAATTTCAAAAATCAAACTCCTCAAAACCAAATTAAATTATATACCAATTTCAAGCTCTAGATGAGCGCAACTCAAATCTTCAATTCGTTTTCGCAATCGAATCATGGTTTGATCAGAAATTGAGGTTGAACAACCTCAGCCGTTTATATTAGGGCTTCAATAATTCAACGGCAGATCTGCATCCTGGTGACGACCGGGGGATGACAGGAGGTAGAGCTCGTCGAGCAGGTCATAAGGATGTTGTTTGATCAGGCTCAGATCATCGTGGATCGCCACAAAATGCTATGGAGGTGCGACGGCGGCGTGATGGCCTGGGGCGACCATAAATGGTCGCGCCACCATGGCCAGGCACGGCCAATGGAGGGCGAGGCGGCGGCATGCTCATATGAGGTGGAAGTCATCGAGGCAGCGACGAGGATTGCGTGAACGATGGCGGCCATAGAGTGTTCGTGCTTCAGGTGATGGTTAGGGTTACGCGTGAATAGGTACCGTGTTTTGTTTTTTTATTTATTGAATAATATAAATAGTATAACTTGTAATTTACGTAACTTTTCCATACGAGCTCGGATTCACGCACGGTTTTATCCATTGCGGTCATATTAGATTTTCGGACATTTTGACGTTTGTTTAGATGAATTCCAAAGCTATTGAATTTTGAGCCTTATTTTGGATTTCAAATCGATTCGAAATCGAAGATGAGTGTTTTGATCCACTCACAACTACTAGATTATCTTATGTTAGTGAAATTAAATTTATGATGTGATTAGAAATTAATTGATTGATGTTGGTATGTTTCAATTGTAATTCTAGTTAACTTTAATTTTTATTGCACTTAATCATCATTTAATTTAATATTGAATTTAATTGTCAAATTAATACCTGTTAATGATAATCAGTTATCTATTGATGTTTATTGGTTGATTTGGATGAAGATTATGAGGGATGGTTGATTGTTGACATTGGATGACTGAATGCTATGTTTTATATTATTATTACACTATAAGTTCCCTATGGGTTGAAATGATACATATCCAAACGATCTATAGATTTGGGAAATCGTTATGGGTTGAAATGATAGGCCTGAGAGATTTTATGTATTTGAATGTTAATTCAGGATTGCGGGTTGAAATGATATATATCCATTAATATAAATTAGTTACGGATTGAAATGATAAATATCCATATCACCTGATTGCAGGGTAGAGAATTATATACGACCACCAGTTTGGTTAAATTTAATGACTTTAAATCTTTAAACTTTGAATCCAGTTAAGTGATATTTCGAAATAGAATTTGACTGATATATATTGAATTGCTTTAAGTAATTATTTAAAGGATTTAAATTGAAATTTTAAAGTTAAATTTGATATTTCAAGATTTGAAATTGGGTTTTGATTTGAAATCTAGAAATGGTCCAAATTTGTTGAAATGGAAGAAACGGTTAAATATGATGTTAATTTCAAATTTCTTATCTTAATGTAAACAGTAAATGTTCTTTTTAAATTCTAATTTTTAAGATTTTCAACTATTAAAATAACTTAATCTATTTTAAACCAACTTAATCAATTTAAATTATTTAATTCATTTTGATCTAAATTAACCAATTTTAAACTAATTAACCTATTTAATCTATCTAAATCTATCTAACCTATTTTCATATATTTTAATCTATTTTAAATCAGTTAAACTTTATTAAACTATTTTAATTTATTTCAAAATATTTTAATCTATTTTAAACTATTTAATCTATTTTAATTCTATTTAATCTATTTTAAATTCATTTAATCTATTTTAAATCTAATTAATCCATAATAAACCTATTTAATCTATTTTAAACCACTTAAATCTATTAAAAGTATTTTAATCTATTTTGAATTTATTTAGTCTATTTTAAACCTACTTAACCTAATTTATATCTATTTAAACTATGTTAAACTAATTAAACTATTATAACTATCTAAATTATTTTCTAAATTTCAGATGGTGTAAAGTGAAAAGGTTTATAATTAAAGATTTGATTTTAAAGCGAATAAGGTTGAATAATGTTATAACGTAAGTTGGGATTTGAATTGATATTTTATGGTAAAATGACATATTTGAATAAATATGAAGATTTTGAAATGAGGGTTTAACCTATTTTGAAAAAATAATTTCGAAAATGAATATGATTTCGAAAGTGATATGGTTTGAATTGAATATGGTATTTTGATATCAATATTAAATGGTTTTGAAAATGTAAAAGAACCATCCGGTGCGTAA
Organism: Allium cepa; assembly: GCA_030765085.1. NCBI lineage: Eukaryota > Viridiplantae > Streptophyta > Magnoliopsida > Asparagales > Amaryllidaceae > Allium > Allium cepa. The sequence continues at coordinate 82,125,620 of CM060946.1, forward strand.
CAAGCGTTTGGTTGTTAAAGAGACCGGAATCGGATATTGTCATACTCTGCCAATACCGAAAACCACTTTAACAATTGTATACGTGGTGGAGATTCCAGATATAAAGTAGGATGGTTTGGTGAAAAATTCTGTATGTGTATTTACTTGACCCTGACTCCCGTGAGTCAGCTTAGATGTGACTAAAAAAGAAGCCATGCAGGGCCAAGTGAGGTCATCCCTCCGATCAGATATATATATATTCGATATCATATTATGACTTTGTGATGACTTGGTGGCCACCCCTTGATTTTGATTATGGGAATGTGTTCCATGGTGGGCGGTAGTAGCTACTAAGCGTTACCACCAGTCCAGATCCGCAATTGGTATATCTACCCTGGCATTGCCTCGAGTGCCATGTTCACATGCCCTATCGCGCCTTCTACGAATTTGTTTTGTGTCATACCAATGCAGTGCTCCCTGATAGCCCACCTGCGAGTGGAGTTTACAGTATCTGTATAGACTATGGCATTATACAAATGTGTTAAGGGGGATATGGGTAACGACTTAATGCTATTTTAATACTTTACTTTACTGTCTGCACTGTTATAATAGCGTATTGTACTATGTATGTAGATAGTTTAACGGATCCTTAGGAGATGAGAATCCCAAACATCTCTTAAGTTATTGCACTCACATTGACACTGGATAGGAGATGTCAAACCCCGTAAACATCTCCGACACTGTTACGCTCATATTTATTTACCGATGACTTAACTTACATAAGATCTTTAGTTCTGACTCGAGTGTTTTGTCTTTTCAATTCGCTCGGGTCAGTCTGAGCTCTTTAATTTATCGAAGACTGCTTTCTGGAGAACGAAGGCATGGATTTTGTACTATTATTATTTACTATATATTTATTCCACTGCATCATGTTGTTCCGTTGCATTTATTATTATTTATTCTTGTTTTATGTAACTTCGATCTATATTATAAAGGTTTAATCAATGTTATTAGTAAACAACTTCATGAACTATTTATTTGATTATTACATTTCGTCATTCCATTGCGAGATTCTGTATTTGTTTTTCTTTCTTTCTCTATTTTTTTCTTAGTTACCCCATAACAATCTGCCCTTTTGAATGGTTTGAGTCTAACGTGTGTGGTATATCGTTGATTCAAATCGTCTAAAAAGGCCAGTCATTACAGAATGGTGAAAAAATAATAGAAAAAGACAATCTGATTGATGAGAAAGATAAAATGAGTAATATTGAGAAGAAGAAAGATGTGGAAAAATTACTGAAATTTGAGGAGTTGGAGGAGGAAAAATTGAAAGAAGAATGAAAATGTATAGAAGACGAAAAAGAAGAAAAATAAAGTAAGCGAAAAAGACGCCAATGATGAAAAGTATGAAAACAAAGGAGATGACAATAAAGAAGAAGAGAATCAAGGAGATGAAATTCAAGAGCTTAGAGGAGATATGAAATATGAGCAAAAATATAAAGTAATGGAATCAAAGATTGTTAAAGAAACAAAAATAGAAACATTCAAAGAGAGAATCAAAGAGACTATTAAATTTCATGATGTTGATAATAAACAGATAAACAAAAATTATACAATTTCTATTTTGAATAATTATATTTTCCACTCGGTGATTGAAATTTGGAAAACGTATGTAGAAATTGGATTGGTCCAAAAATCCAAGAGTGAAGTAATGAAAGAATGCAAAGATAAAATATATGGCTCGTTCAAAATTTATAACGTTGAAATAAGGCAAGTGTTATAATGCTTACTTTATGGAAAATTCTATTGCAATGGACGATGAAATAAAAGAAGTAAATCAAGAATCCATGAACTTGCATTGAAGATCTTGACGTTGGGCAAGAAGGACAACGCAATGAAGAAAGTTTCGATAATATCTTCATTCCTACCGAAGCATTTCAAAATCAGGTAATCGAATCTTGGATCAAAAACTATGTGTAAAAGAGGAATGATCTACGTTCAACTTACATACTTATCCGTATTGGTTTTTATTAACACGAAATCTTTTATGTTAGAATTATTTATGAAAACGTTTCATAAAAGCTAAACTTAAGTTTAACTTGTATAATACTCTACTATATCCTGAGAGTATTTACCATTATCTGGATAAAACTTTTTCCATTTTGAATTTATTTCCCCTAAGTAAACTCAAGATCCAAATACCTGGTTTTATTCCAAAATTCTCTTTTGAAATGAAAATATATATTTTAACCATAGTAAATATACATACATACATACATACATACATACATACATATAGCCCAAGTAACCATGAAATTTTACTAAGAAACTGGGTACTACCAAATAGTATCATATATTTCTTGACCAAGAAGGGTAATATTTAAGAGAAGTGCTTACCATTCGAACACATCTCTTTTCTATTTCTAGTTATTTTCAGGCCACTTGAACTAGTTAACTTAAAAATACCTTTTCGTTTCCAGAATCCACTTTTGAAACAATATTGTATAAACTTCGGGTTCATTAAGATTTGTACTCGTTCTGATTGTATAATAATAAAGAGAATAATTTACTATTGCACTACAACATTCGTCTAAGGAAACATCCACTCGTCATTTAGAAGATTACTTTGATCATCACAAAACAAATCATGACCCATTCCCTAAACCAACCAAAGAAAATACCCTTACTTGAAAATTTTCTTTTCCAACATATTCATACTTGAAAATATTTTCAAGTAAAACTATTAATACTTCTCTCAAAGGCATTTGAAATTATAATATATCTATTTCCTTTTGTAAATCAAATCATGCACTTGGGATTAAATCAAAATTTGTTTTTATCAAAAATATTCTATAGCAAATTGCTACGGTAGCATTTGCCCACTAAGAAACTCAAAAATGAACACCATGATGCTGCAGTCATCGTCGAAGTTATTTTCTAGTGGTAGAAGTGAGTTCAGTACTTTCTATCTCCTTTAAAAATCTCATAGAATTATTTTTATCCATAAATACTTTCAAATAATGCTATTATTTTTCTCAACATGTTGAAAATCATTTTATAAAAGCACCGGGATTTAAGTTCTTAAATTCTCTATTTAAATCCCTTCTATTTTCTATTTATAAGACACATTTTTATAGATCAGCTTCTTTTATAAAATCATTTCTCAAATAATTATTTTAAAATATTCTAACTTTTTATAAACATCATTTATTAAAATCAAATTTTAATCCAACATTAATATCGAACGCCTTATAGTGAAATTGTGAAACTTAATTCAGAAAGTGTTCATTTCATTGTTCCCACAATTATTATCACTACCCAACCCATGCTTTAAAAAAAGGTAATTTATCAATCAAGAAATAATAGTCAATGCTCAAAACTGAACGAGCATGACTAATCAAATCCTAAATGATAATAATTGAATATTATCATTCCTTAACAACCAAACATATCAAAAATAACTATATATTTCTGATAACTGTTTCTTTCTACATTAAACATACTCCTAGAAAAAACTATTTCATTTACCGATTTAAAACAATACTGTATTCGTTGGCTTTATTCAAGTATTTGGGAATTCCTATTGATAACGTGGACCAAATGCATCGAACAGAATTCATAAATCACTCAACTGATTTAACAACACAATATAAAGCTTTTTTATATCACTAACAAATACACGCTCTTATATACACACACACACACATTGAGACTCATTCTAGGGTGTTACTAACCTTATATCTAATAAGTTTACCCCACCAGGGCCAAGGTTCTCGCTTGACCTTCAGCTCTAATACCACGTGTAACAACCCACCTTTACGATCATCAGAAGTCGACACTAATACATTCACAATATCCAAGTGATGAACATCCAAGTGCCGAAAAGATAGAACATTAGAGTGAATGAAAAGAAAAGGATAGAGCATGATCTCACAACATGATGAGTAATCTATAATATATCAATGAAATTTACAAAAAAAAAATTATATACATACATCAATCAGAGTACAATTATCCTATCATCAAACCCTGAATAGTAATAATCTGTCCTTACAATTTCTGATAAATACAATAATAAAAAACAGCGAAAGAAACGCCTTGGAGGATCCAGCTCATCTCCTAAAGCTCCAAAATATCCAGTTAAATTTGAAAATTTTGCTCGGCCTAACCCGAGCATTATACAAAAATAATGCTCGTGTCAATCTGGTAAAACGAATGTGAGAAACATAATTAAACAGACTACTTTATGTTATAAAACCTTTCAGAAATAAAGTTCTCGCAAGACCATGTCGTACATAAACACAGACTAGTTTTTACCTTACGATAATCAAACCATTTTATAGAAATCTTATGATATTATAATAATTTTTAGGTTGCAAAATAAATAATAATCATAGCCAGTAATTTTACATTAATTAAATTCCAACATAATAGATATACAGCTAAATCTGTAGGGGCACGTATTAGAGATCGGATTTCCATCAACGACAAGGCTACTAAGGTATCGCCTACCAAGTACACCTCTAGAAAATGTACGGAGGGTCTCACATGGACCCCTACCAACATTGAGCCGGCCGCTCCTCGAACATGACAAGCCGTATTACATTATTCCCTAGGACCAAGGCTCTAAAACAATGTGCGCTAACCATGGTCTCACTTCCACACGCATACCAAATCCATAAATATTAACTCTAGATCGAGGAATGACTGCTCCTAATAGTAGCGAACCACATAGCTCTGCTGCATATCCCTTATTTTAGACATTACTGGGTTGTGGGCTTGTGAGGTCACGATTACCCTTTTCCTCTCTTAGCTATTCACCCTTGGAATGCTAACACTGTCATTCGGGCACAATGCAATGTCAGCATTTGTCCATACAAGTTGTTTAGGATATGAAAAAACAAAGGCACTGCTTTTACTGCATCCATTTTGAAATCACCTTCAAATTAATAGTAACTCGCCCTTGCACTTCAAAGGGCTTCTTCTTCGATTCCATCATCTTCAAGATGTCTTCAATATGACGCTTAAGTTGGTTCGATGTGGTTTTCAGATAATTCATATCCAATTTCGGTCTCTTCGAACCAACATTCGATAGTTTTCGGTAAACTCAACTTCGATTCTTTCAAAAATAATAAGACAATACATAAAAGCGGAGATCACTCCAAACCATTTAAGTGGATGGATTTCCTTTCCATTTTCCCTAGGAGAACAAAACATGATTTATACACACAGTACTTCATTATCGAAGATGACTGCGCCATATAACTCTCATGTTTCTTCTAGATGTTTCTAAATTTATATTTTGGTCCAGATTGGATATTCGGTTATTTAACTATCAGATAATAAGCAATCAATCATAGATTTAATTACATGCGGGATCCATTAAGCCTCTACAAATAAATATTTCAATTATTAAAAATTCTTTCAATTAGTTGATTTAAAATACCATCAAAAAAGATATTTTCACAAACCCCTTATACTCCTTCCACACGCTCAGAAAAGTTCATATACTTATCTCACTGGTGTAAGTATATTCACAACCCGTTATACTTTCAATACTTAGAAAATATATTCATATACTTATCTCAACGGTATGAGTATATTAAAAAAACCTAAGGAAGATTTTCTCTTTTCCAAATTCATATTTAAATGGGACAAAACAAATATTATTTAAAACTTTACTTACTATAAACCACCACTATGCTTCGGTGTTAAGTATGGAAAGAATGTTCCCATACCACCAAAATTAAGAAGGATTAATTACCAAAATCAAATCTCACTCCTTTTATAAAATTCCCATTCTTTAAGCTCATTTCATACATTAAATCCTTTTATAAATCTCTAAATTAATTTATAAAACTTATTTACAAATCTGTTAAATGATTTATAAACTCCTTATAAAACTTCTTTACCAAATATCACTTAAAATATCCCTTTCAAAATATCATTTGTAAATATCCTTAAATAAATCCTTTTTTACTAAGTAAAATCTTTTTTATAAAATAATTTATCATTTACAAACACCTTTATTCAATTAATTAACTTCTTTAAACATCATAAATAAATAATAAATTTATTTTAAACAACATTAATAAGATAAGTAATTGATTTTAAAATATCATTAATAATATAACTAAATAAATTAAAACTTCTTTAATAAAATAAATAAATAACTTACTTTAAAATATCATTTACGTACAATTAACCTCAAACTGTTATACAATCGAAGTTGTTTAAATCTATAAGTTTACAAAATTTAGAAAGAGGACCACAATGGTACTAAATCAAGTCACCATTTAAAGCAATTCAACGTCCTAAGTCATGTTATTGGTATTTACGTAAGCAAGCATATATGTAAATAAAATCAACAATCTGCAATCTCCAGCTATTCATCACTTATCCGATATTAATTAATTTATATATTAATTAAGTGGCATAAAAATAAATTAATGTCCAAATTAAAAAATTGCAGAACGAGGATTTATTCTACCAAACAGATGTCATCAATAAACTATTCAATTTAATTATAGTAGAACGGTGTTTTATTCTACTAAATAAATATCCAAAAATAATCTGTTCGATTTAATTTAACTGAATTGTGTTTTATTTGGTCAAAGTAGATGTCATCAATAAGGTATAATTTACTTAATGACGTTATTGTTTAAAATAACGTAATTAAATTCAATCCCTGTTATTATATCATAAGTCTATACATCACACAATCTATCAACAGGTTACACTATAATGTTGTACACGTCAATACGAGTCCAATATAAAAATCCAAGGACCAATCGGATTCAGTATGAGTGAGATATCACACTTATAAGTTAACGTGCATTTTTATATAAATAATTAAGAAACTCTCCCTCTCCATGCAATCGAACACATTTATATGGACCTAGGTGCAAATTCCCTTGTTAACTACAGTACCAACATCCATCCACCCAAAAATTATACCGGCATCAACTGCAAATGCCAATTCTAATCACAATTTAATACTGGGGCGCGCGCGCGCGTGCACGTCGCTGTCGATCAGGCTCCATCGATCATCCCTCCAAGGCCACCACCCAACTCGCTACCGCCTCCTCACTCCACGTCCACAGTCCCCATTACCTCCTGTGCCACAAAGCGGGTTTCGACCCTAAAGCCCACTTGAATGCGTTCCAGGTTATAAACGCACACGGAAAACACCCTCCCTCCACCGATACTCCGACCACCGAGGCCCACGCTATTGCCACCACCCGAACTGCCATCGACCCGCATACCTCCGCATCTCACAATAGCCAACTCAATTCACTGAATCGCTGCCAGCAGCCATTTCTTCGAATCAAAATATAGACGGGGTTCAAAACCCTAGATTGAGCTCTGACACTCAACTCCGGCCCCCGCACTGCCTTAGATCACCATCGCCCCCTCCGCTTTGACATTGCACCGCTTCCAGAGCTACCACTACCAATCCACTGTTGGAAAATCTTGAGATGGAGGGTGTTTACTTGAAAATGGAGAATAGACAAAGGGAAAATGAGAACATGCATCCTTGTACATCATTGTCTATTTACGGTGACCATAATTTCCAGTTCAAAGCAAGAGCACCAAAAAAATTGATTTTTAATTAATATCTTAAACATGCTTCCATATCAAAACTCAAATATACTAACCAATCCTCATATTTATATTTTCCATCATAAATTATACTAAACCAAGGTTGAGTATACCACAATATTTTATATTTTCCAAAAATATGAAAATAATAGTTAGTGTTCTCACCTTCCCCTAATTGTTTTTGAATGCAAAATTAAAGCTTTTCTTTTAGCAATCCACCCACGCACAACCATACCATTAAATTTCAAATTTTAAGCCTAGAGGAGGACTTTTCTAATTAATGAATGTAAGAGGAAGAGGAAAAGAGTGAATTAAGATGTCTCAAATGAAAATGCAACAAAACCTTTGTTTTTATAAATGTATGAATAGCCTAAGACCAAAATACCCTTAGCCTTGTTATCTTCCTGCCAATTTTTTCTTAAGCCCAACTAATTTACTAAGGAAATGAGAGAAAATGGTGGATATTAAAGAGAGCCAAGTACTAAATCATGAATGAAATGGTGGATAATTAGAAGGGTTCATGTACCCTTCTCAATTTTCATACTCAAGCCATCACTTCGAAAAAATCGAATTCAAATATATTTTCATTAATTCTAATTATTATAAAATTCTTTATTTCAACAATAAATGTTTTAGCTTAACCTAACAATTTAAATGTTGTTTTAAAATGTATACAAAGATTCAACATCTTCTACAACTTGTTGTTCGATAAAAAGTCGAAAATCCGAAAAACGATTTTGGTTACATGTTCTGTTTTTCATCGAACTACCCATTTATGTAAACGAAATTCAAAAATGAATTTTCTGTCATTAGTTATAAATTAAAAGATGTATTTTAATTATTAAAACCATTAATTGAGTATTTAAAATTAATTAAATATTTACAAATCAAAGTGATAAAATTTTGGATTGCTATAAAACATGTATAAACTTTACATATATATTGGTTTAATTAACAATGCAATATCATAATATTTAGAACCTGAGTGCCATATTAAACAAATTAGGAAACATCGTGAAACGTTATAGACAAATGAAGAATTTTACCATACTATATACAAATTTAATCAGTAGAGCAGTTCTTTCAATTTCTATCAGCTATGGGTTCATGCTACGAAAGTTAAGTAACTTCATTGAACATAGGCATAACATGGTTGAGACACAATTGTATGACTATTGCAAAATGAGATGTATAGAAAATGGGGTGTTTCTTTGGATCAATAGTTTATTAAACAGTCGTTCACATGCTAACATTTTCATAATTTCCTGGTACTGTATATATATGTTATGTATATGTGTGTGTATATATGTATGTATGTATGTATGTATATGTATATATAAAGCCTACATAAGCATATCAACAACTAGCTTATGTTAGTTATGAAGAGTACCTTCATACTGTTAAGACATTTTTAATGTTGACACCGCTAAATGTGTATCTCTTTAGACATTTATCTCCTTCATTTATAAAGGACCATGTAACACCCCATATTTTGGAAGTCGGTAATATGGAAAACTAAATTAGAACAATAAGAAATTATTAAAAGAATAATAAAATGACTTAATTGAAATAATTACTTTGGGAGATTTACTTAATTAACATGTCGCGCTTTAAAAAGTTAATAAGCTGAAAGCACAAGCCTATTTCCTTTGGCCACACTCCTTATTTCAACATAATTTGATTTTCCAAAATAAATTCCTAAACTTCTAAACTAAGGCTGGCCACCATTTTGCAAGGAAGAAAAAGAAGAAGAGATTAAATCTTTCAACTATGGAACACAGAAGATTAAGCAAGATTTTGTTAATCAAGATGAATAAAAACTTTCCCTAAAATCCATTCCTGCCCGTTTGTGTCCGGATTTGATTTTCTATGAATGCTTTGATGGTGGAAACCATGAGTGATTAAACCATTGGTTTGATTATGGTTTGAAATTTTAATGAAGTAAAATAGTTAACATTTTTCAGTAAAACATAATTAACCTTAGTTATATGATTTTAAATTAAGATACAACATTTATAATGATGAATGAAGATGAGTTTTTAATTTCATAATTTTTGAAATTAGTTTGAATTTCATATGAATTTTCTATGTTGAGAAAATGGTTAATTTCAAAAAATTAATTATTAAAAATAACAAAATAATTATTTTGACTAGAGATTTTGAGATAAGGTAAATATGATAGATTTGATTTTTGGTGAATTTTCTATATTTTCGCACTAAATTTTGATTTTATATGAATTAATTGGTAAATGAAAGAATTAACTTGTAACAACACCTTAGCAGGTCCGAATTTACGCTAAATGGAAAACCCAAGTACACTTGGTTATGCATCGTTGGTGTTGGTATCCTATAATAAAACCAAAAGTATATCAGAGGTTTATCGATAAGAAATCACAACAGAATAATAAAGTATAATAAAAACAAACACACACACACACTAACCAAGGCTAATACCTTAAGGTATCTAGTGTCATTGTCAGTGTAGAGCATGCATGATGAAATCTGACCTCGCTCCCACCGTTTCGCCTTATACCAATATCCATCTTTCTAAATTTATTATGTGTGTTGTAATGAGGAAGGGGCTAGAATAACATTATGGTGATTGGTAAATTACATCATGACACTAGCTTATGCCTATTATTTTCCATTACGTGTTATATCTATTATTTAATGCTTAGTCATTTTGATTACACATATGCATATGATACGCCCGACCTACTCGAAGTATACAATAGATATATTTTTGTGTGTGTCTATATAAACGTATCACAATACCCCATGGACTAGGAAACATTTTTTGCCAGTATCCATTACTCTGCATGGTGCTGGGCATCCTCCAACCGTGTCTAGGCTAAATCACCTGCATACACTGAGTACCCCCTGCTAGTGCCTAATAAAGAAATTAAAACTATTAGCTACATTCTAATTCGTCTCGAAGACTTGTCTAGGGGTTATCCAGCCCACCTCCTAATGACAAAAAAACAAAACAAACTTTAAGGCAATTACATATTTCATATGAAACCCACAACAATAAGAACTATAGTCCTTCTCTAGGTGTAATACAAGACTTTCTGACCGCTATAACATCGATGATGCTCTCGACCTAATGTATACGGCCTTACTCCTAAAATGTACGGTACCAACGGTGCCTACATAGCGTCGAGCTTACACCCACCGTCCAATTTAGGTTGCCTAATGTAAATCAAGGAAATGGCCACGTAGTTACTTAGTAACCCATGTTAAGATTGAAAGAGTCTCTATTTGGCCATTTTAGACTTCAAACCGGAGGTGAATCGCCTTCGGCATATTCTATTCACCTATATGTGAAAGTATATCCCCACGGGTCCTGGAGTTGAAGATGTACCACATTAGTACAAAGTGTACACAAATGATGGTAGACTCTTGTGGTGGGCAAACATCTATTATGCAACTACCGACTTTGCATTCCAATCCATACTAATGATCACATAATTTATAGTTAATTTAAATATTGGTTAAATCTAATAATTCACACCTGTCATAAATGTATTCTTAGGGTTATACAACTTTAGATCTCCTGAGTTTCATTATTAGCATTCACTTACTTTTACATGAACTTACTTCTTATTTCATTTAGACCATTATATGTCATACAATGCTTTTGTCTAATGCAATAGATTAAATACATTTTACTACTTCATTTTCAAGTAACACATTTACTGCTCCATTTTAAATATTACAAGTAAGTATAATTCACTAATATCTTTCAGTGGAATTAGGTTGAATATCTTTTACTGCTTCATTTCACTTACTCCTTGATCACTGTAACTTCTTAATTCCTTATTCTATTCTCTTATTCATGCTTTCATCACTTATTGATTGTATTCTACTTATCATGAATCGCGTATATTAAATTGACAATGGAATTATTGTTATTATTTCTATTTACGATACTTTGGTTATACATTTAGGGATTTTAACATTTTAATGCATTGGAATTATATCTTCCTAAAATAAATTGTTAAAATGGAAATTTTCCACAATTGATCTAAAAATGGATTTGTTTTGTGTTTGGAATTACTAAAATGATCTAAAAGATGGTAAACATCCCTATTGTGAAATTTTTTTAGGCATACTCCTTATTATTTGAAATGACATACTTTCATATGTAATTGTAAAGTATGATAGTTTGTAGAAATTCACATAAAAACATTATTCACTTCAAAGAATTAAAATATAAACATAAATCCATAGAAAAAACTTACATTCAAGTTTAACAAGTTATACTAAATATGTAGGCAAGGATCTCACATTCATTACACATACACACACATATATAATTTCATAATTCATATTTAGGCATATAAAAACTATAGGATCGTTTTCACCCTAGAGTGGGGGGAGTGAATAGGGTGATACTAATAATTATAAAAATAATGCTGACATATATAAAAGAATTGCAGCACAGATAATAGCAGAATAATAAAAGCAGAAATAGACAACACAGATTTACCCTGCTTCGGCAAAACCCCGCATATGTGCTGCCCCCAAGGTTTCTACTAGAAATTAAGTAACCCGCTATTGACTAACCTAACTCAACGCTCAAAACCCTACCACAACTCAGCCACTGAGTTGCGAATTCTCGAACTACACCACCGTAGTTTATCCCCTAGACACACGACTAGAAAATTACAAAAGTTTAAAAGAGAATTACAAAAATAAAAACAAATTTAAGCCCTATATAAAATTAAGTCCCAAAATATTAATAAAGGCCGACCCACTTAAGACAATAGCTTGAGAAAAAGCATCTCCCTTTTTTTATTCTTCGACCGTTCCTTTGTGAAAATGTCTGCCTTTTCTTTGTTGGAAAATATTCCTTCATCTTGCAAAATAAATTAGGGCTTGTTTCTCTTTGAAGTCATCACTTGGTCGTTGATCTATTTTACTGTCGATCCATAATTAAATTTGATGCTTCTTTGATCCCTGTTCTTTGCTTAGTTTTGACTGCTTCAAATGTGTCAAGCTTGAATGCTATGAATTGGTATGTGATTTTCTATTTTAGTTTTAATTTTGCTCGAATTAGATTCGAGTTGTTGGTTTTGGATTTAAATTGGAAATTGGCTTTGTGATTTTTCTTAAACTCGAATGCCTTTGAATGCCGATGATGATGGGTTATATAGGGATATATTCTCTATATTTATGTTCGTATTTATTTTGTTTGAATTCTTCTCGTGCTATGCTTGGCCACTGATTTTCGATTGAATGTTGGCGATTAATCTCGACTTGTTCATTATTTACTTGCTCTAGTCGATTTCTTCTTTTCCCTATAACTTGGTCACCACGGCTTTGATTCTTTGGCATTTAAACTTGACTTTGGTTTGAAAACCGCTACCTTGATTTTTGTAAAACCTGCTATGTGATTTTTGTTATGCTACCTTGGTTCATGACATTGTTTTAACTGCTTTCTTGCATCTATAGTTGTATCGTGACTCAAGTAAATATATGTGAGATGGATTTGATTCCACTTGTTCGATTTGTTCTTGATCACTATCATTGCTTATACTGGTTCAATTTGCTTCTGTTTTGATTTTACTTCATATATACTATTAGCTTTGGTTGATTGTCTCTAAACATATATACACATATGTATGTATATATGTGTGTGTGATTGTACTTTGGTATTGCAGTCTTGTTCATCACTGCATATATGTTGTTTCCTCTTGAAAACTGCTGTTGAACTTGATAGCCTTGCATTCCACTTATGTACACGTGCACTGATGTATGTTGAGTAAATCGACTTGCTTGATTTGAAGTCTAGTCTCATGATCATCTCAGTTTTGAATTGAATATTGCCTTTGGTCATTGTTAGACTTGAATTCTAGTGTGTTCATGTAGTCTGGTTTTATGTAGAGCTTGATCGAGGCTTCACTTGCACATTGAACCACTTCCACTGTTCCCACGTCTGGTTCCATATGAATTCTGATATGTATATTTGAAGTGTTGTATTGAGTCACTTCTGTTTATCTATTTTGAAGTCTGGTGAACTTTCTTTGTTATTGTGTTCAATCCACTATTCTACATGTTTGCTTATGTTATCTTTGGTTTCATACACGTATCTGAAGCTTTGCATTGCTTCGAGTCATTTCTTAGTTTAAGAGAACTGTCTTCATGTGGTTGAATTTTGCTCCCTATCTTGACTTGTGCTTGACCATATGCATATTGTTGTTTGCTTCATTCTTGTTTGGTTTCCACTGAACTTTAAGTGCTCTGGTTGCATTCACTGTATACATATGTGAACTGCATTGTGCTGGTTGCTATTGTTGCATATTGTTGGTCTGCACTTTTGTATATGAGTCTGTACTGTTCATTTGTTTTTTGAGTTAACCCATTTGAACTGTCTTCATGTGCACATCAATGTCTTGGTTTCTCCTGACAATTTTACTGAACTTGTACATTTGGATTCCACTTGTGTTGAATCCAGCTTATGGCTCGGGTTTGACCAGGTACTCACTTGTCCCTGCAGTTCCATCAAGTGTATATAAGTGTGCACGGCCTTGTGGCATGTATAGTGATACACTGTGCATGTCACAGGTTGTTCATGTATGATGAATTCAAAATAAATATGATGACGAAAAGCCCAAATAACCGAGGAAAATAATATTTTCAATAACACATATTTTACTTTACACTGCAAAAATATATTTTTTTCAATTTTACTGCGTCAATATATATTTTGAAGATAACTCAGATGCTGGATTCTGGCTAGAGCAAAATCGAAGGTAAAATACGAATGAATGAGTGATATTGTAATAGCCCGCAAACCCGTACCCCTTGAATCAACACTATTCTACATCAATCAACTCAAGGTGAACAGAAATACGAACCATTTGGGTTAAAGAAGAAGAGATAGAAGAAGAAAATAGAAACAACATCAGAATCTAACCATCGCAGCAGAATAAAATATAATAGATAATAACCGACCTTTACACAAAAGAAAAACTATAACTGTTTTATACATACATCATCAGAGTTCAACAATATCAATAACATACAACTGGACAGTCATGTAAACTTATCCTCAAAACTGAATACACAGCGGAATAATAATCAAGTACGGAAGTACGTATCGCCATCCAGCTCGTCTCCTGAGCTCCACAGCATCCTTTCCTCTATCCTATGATACTCGGTCTGACCTGAGCATTATAGTTAAATAACACCCGAGTCGGTCTGGAATACCAGCATGAGAAAACGACACTCAAATTGATTATTAAAGTTTCAAAATCCTTTGAAAATCAAAAGCATCTCGTAAGACCACGTCACAAATAAACATGACGGATTTTTACCTTACGATAGCTAAAACATTTTTATCAAAATTCTTTGATATTATAATAGTGTCTATAGAAAGTAAAATAGAATCAAGCTGAAATGCTTGCATCTCACGTTTCAGCAATAGTTGCGCACAATCAAAACCGTACAGGCGCGTAGGGAAAATGAATTTCCAACTAATGACTAGGCACCGGGGTACACCTGTCACGGTACCTTGCCTAGATCAGCATACCGAGGATCACTCCCGACCCCCTGCAACACAAGACCGGGACTACCCCTTACTGGATAATCCCGAGTAAGATCACCCTACGGTTGGGATCAGCAACCGCACCATTAAGCCAAAAAAGGGGCATCTAGACAGGGATGACCTCACCCTAATGGGAGCTACCCACCTAGCCTTGCTGCATAACCCCTGATTTTCAGTCATTCCCGGTTGATGAGGCTTGAGGCTAAGCGTTACCTTTAGAGAACTCATCTCTTAGAATGCTCATCGTCCACCTGACGATGTTCTGAAAGCATTCAATCCATACAAGTCCGTCTCGGGTTCGAATGGAACCGAAGGCACTACTCCTACTACATCCATTTTGGAATCATCCTCAGGATTAGTAGCGACTAGCCCTTGCACTTCACTACTCCATCTTTGAATCCAAACTCGTCTTCCTCACGAAAACGTACAAACCGGATCGAAGTGGTTTTCGAGAAATAAATCCCGATCCCGATCTCTTTGAAACGATCAGCGCATTGGCCAATATTGATAGTCGTTATTTAACTATCAATTATTATTCACAAACATCCATCAAACAATAAATAATCTCCCAAATTATTTACTATCCTCAAAATATCTTCGCAAGATATATTTCCATTTTCAACCCTTTTGAAAACAGTTTTCAAACCCCACTTTTCTCATGAAATAAATTTCCAAATATTTATTTCCACTAAAAACACCAAGCACAAAGCTTTAGATTATAAAATAATTTAAAAACACTTAATTATAAAATATACATTAAAACATTTAAATTGAAAACTACTTCAATACTTATTAAAAATATATACTATAAGAAT
The DNA here is from genome assembly GCA_030765085.1 of Allium cepa. Lineage (NCBI taxonomy): Eukaryota > Viridiplantae > Streptophyta > Magnoliopsida > Asparagales > Amaryllidaceae > Allium > Allium cepa. The sequence continues at coordinate 82,141,568 of CM060946.1, forward strand.
ATTTGAAAACGAGGTTACTTTATAAAATATAAAACTAGATTTTCTCTTTTAAAACAAAATACCCAGTCACATTTAAATAGTTACTACGATAATAGTTTGAAAATACTTACTTCAAAATTTAAACATTTAGAAATAATAAATTTCCTAAAACATGCATTTTAAAACAACATTAAAGCTTTTAACTTATATTTAAAAATTTACTTTGAAAACGTACTTGGCTATCTAGGGAAAAACGCTCCTCTTCACATCCTTTAAAAATAAATCACTATTTACTTTTAAACAAATTTTCCCATTCCTTTAATAACCCATCGTGAATTTATTCTTCCAAATATCCTCTGATATTTCACTTTGCTTTTATAAACCCAGTTTATAAATTTCAAGTCTCGCTTCTCTTTTAAAAATCCCGGTTTTACACACTTAAATCAATTCCCAAATTGATTCCCGAATTTACTTTACTTTTAAATAAATTTCCGTACTTGCTCCATTTTGAAATAAATTCCTTTACTTACTCATTTATTTCAAAACCCATAGACTTCATATTTTATTTCTTCATTATGATTTAAAATCTTTAACTGAAAATACCAACTTCATATTTTCTAAATTCCTTCTTAATCATTTTAAACAAATTTAAACCTTAAATTTTAAAGTAAATTCTTTATTCCTTTAAATAATATCACTTAAGTTTGCAATTCATTATTTTCTATTTATTCAAATCCCCTTTTTCCATACTCGGAATTGTTTATTAGAATTTTAAAATTGCTTTTATTCTTTTCCAGTTCATTCTTAAATTTATTCAAATTCTCCATAATTATTTTACTTAAAAATTCAATCTTTTATTTTCCTTTCAGAAATCTCATTTCTATAGATTTTGATAACTCGGTGTACCGAAATATATTCAAGCAAACCATAGCATTCAATATTCCAAATATAATTCATTGCAGAATATCAAATATTCATAACACAGAAAAGTAAACAATCTAAATAATTTTGAGGAATCTAGTTGGATCCCTCCAACCTGTTTTCCCTGCATCCACAGATGTTAGCACAATACCAATTTAACTTCGAGGTGGAATATCGCGGTATATGGGTTTTAAATAAAATATCATCTGCTATTATGCGGCGCATAGGGTCTCATCCGTTATATAATGCGGGAAATCAATCGCTCCAATATATACTATATACTACTATATAATATATCACATCCAATCATTCAGCAATCATTCAACCAATTATATAAATTTAACTATTTAAATCTAAATCAAACCCAGATGAATGAGATTAAGTCACCTTTGATTTTTGTAATTGCAATCCATTCCAACTCACTTGATTCTTCATGATTTAAGATCCTTGAATAAATATTAGATGATTTTATTAACATCCGAACAATCAATCATCATTTAATAATTTAATTTAACTAATGATTTAAATCACCTTATTTATCGTTTTAAAAATTAAACTGTGAGTTTAAAATCATGCATATATTTTTCTCTTTAGTAAATAACAAAAATAAGGATTTATTTCACTGTCCTATATATATATATATATATATATATATATATATATATATATATATATATCTGATTCTATTTCTAAACGAAACTGTTTTGAAATCAATAAAAATTTAAAACTTACTGTTTCCCAAACACAAAATTAAAACTAATATTAATATACGTTTCTGCAATATATATCTCATTCTATGCATATATATATTTAGCTAAGTTAAATAGAAAAAAATAAATCGAATACCTTTGAGACATTACTGCACTCAAAAGATCGAACGATCAACTCACCGCCGCTTCGCGTTCGTCGCTGCGCCTTCCACTGTCCACAATTCGACCCATGCCGAGATTCCCAGACTTCCTTACGAACGACGCGCCTCTACCCAACCAGATAAGGCAACCGAACCCATGGTGAAACACCAACGTTCATCAAACCCGAACCCTAGTTGTCAAAGCTTCTACCACGCGTGACTACGAGTCTCCCCAGATCTGCCATCGACCCCGCGAATACTCCTCGCACGCACGAGCGCCCCCTTGCCTTGCGAGCGCCACTCGAGTTTCTCTTTCCTTTATTTTTTTATTTCGATTTGATTGATTTTGATGAATTTCAGAAGGAAAGGGAAAAGAAAGGTTTTGGATTTGAGCGAGAAAATGATTTATCCTTTGAGGAGCAAATTTGATTTTTAACGATTGAGAGGAGAGACCAATTCCATTATAACGGTCGCCATTTTTTGTGTGTGTTCGATTTCGGTATGAAGACTAGAGAGGGAGACGAAGATGTAATATAAATTGGGGATGGCGTGTTAGGGAAGATAGGCAACAGTTATTTGAGTCGAATAAAGCTGTCGTGAAAATCCTCCTTGACCGGACAGCTATATAAATTATTTAAATATTAAATTTAAACCGTCACGATAACTGCAACTTAAAATTTTGACATCCTATCGAGGCACGCCACTAGGCGTTTATAATGTTATACCCCTATTATGAACGCAATGGAAAAGGTTCCGAGTCCAAATTTGATCGTATGGAGAAGATAGCTTTTTGAAGCCGTTAAAATATTGAATTTTCAATTTAAATCTCAGCGCATTTGCTTATTGTATGGCCAGACGATCACTCCAAACACTATGAAAATTGAAATCCGATAATAATACAATATTCCGGTCCAATGGAACTGGTTTCGTCGAATTCCGAGACTGTGCCTTGGAAGGCTATTTTTAAATATCGATTTAAACGATATAAATTCAAAACTGAATAAAACACTTTCAAATTCAATTTTAACACTTTTACTATTTTCAGTGTCATCAATATAAATTTTACAAACCCTTAAATTATTTTTAGTAGGCTTAAAATTTCAAATTCAACATTTTGCCCAATCTCCAGTAATTAAATCCAATAATTAAATTTTCAAATAAAGGTGATATTTGAAATTTAAGTTGCAGACTAACTTTTAAATATTAAAATCAATTAAATATCCCAATTTAAATTGATCAAAATTCCGGGTCGTCACATTCCTCCCCCTTAAAAGAATTTCGTCCCCGAAATTGCTAGTTAAGAAGAATGATCCAATACCCATTACTATTTTCCAAAACCAAACAGTTTTATCAACTTGCCATAACTTATCTTTTATTAAAGACCCACTATTACTTCAACCAACTTCCCAAAACCTTCTATAGTTTCTAACAACATTATTTACTCCACTTATTAAAATTTAAATTCAAATTCAAATTTAATCTATCAAAACTTTCTCAAAAAATTTCTAACTCTCTAAATTTTCAAAAAATTTCGCCAGCGTCTACTTTGCACGACTAGCTCGGTACAACTACAAAATGCCTCTACGGGCTTCCAAATTCCAAAAGAAAACAAAAGGCCAAGTGGCTAGATCATAAACCCAATCAAATTTCATACAGAAATTTAAATACATACCTTTTTAGTCGGGCAATTCAAATTTATCTTCTGAAATCAAAGCAAATTTTCCTTTTCCTTTATAATACATGTATATTCTACATAGCAATAATATCCAATAACAACATTCAAAAACATTTTATTGACTTCCTTACAAAATTTTCAATATTTATTCATCCAAGCTCGTACGATGTACCTATATCATTCGTACGCAATATCAAATCCGATCGCTCACTCGATCACACAATTTCACTTCCGAACTAGCATTATCCACCCGACTTTCTAGTGCGGACTCAGATCTACTTTCTTGATCAGAAACCGTCATTATCCTTGCATAGTCATAACTATGATATAGAATTTCCAGAATCAATCAAAATCCATATCCAGGGTTCGCCGTCGAAAATCGAGTGAAAAATCCTAACTCAGATCAATATAGCTATCTCGAAATTCTGTGCTCGATTCTAGATCAAATTGCTATGCGAATAAAATAATATACGTACATCCTACATATTTATCTCAATTGATTATCAACTATATCAATTTTCTTTTTATTCACATTCATTTTGATTTCTATTCACTTATTAATGCTTATCGATTTTATTAAATCTTCACTCAAATGCTTATTCAATATATTTTCCCAACACCCATATTGCTTAAGAATTCTACCATTTCTTCATAAGTTCAATATAAGTATTTTATACGCTTTTTATATTTATTTACACCTCACCACTTTAGTTTATATCTACTTCTATTCAAATTAGTTCTTCCTTTTCCATATGAATTCAATTTATCTTCAACTCTGAATATTGAATTTTATCTTCCATTTATAACTGATTCATATCATTATTTTAAATTAGTTTCATCCACTAATTTATTTCAATTTTCAATTTGAAATCGTTTTGTTGCTAATGAAATTATTATTTTTTCAAAAAATTTCTAACTCCCAAAATTTTCGGAAAATTTTGGCAGTCTCCGTTGTACGGAGGAGCTTTTGCAATTTGACAAGAGATATAAATATATATACATCGACCCACACGGTCGGAAAAACAAAAACAGTTCATATTTCATATTTTTATTACGTAGGCATAATTTTATTTAGCATTTTTAAGCAAACGGCTTATTATTTTAGCAATTAGCACGTCCAAATCCAGCCAAACGGCCTTCAGGTACCTGTACTTACTCAATTTAACCATGTAAGCACTATATATAAGAAGTTTATAGCATTTCACTTGTATTTAAATAGCTAAAACATGGATTCTATAACAATGCATGTTATATACTTTCATAAGCACATATGTAAGGTTTCGACACTTATTTCAATTGCTTACAGCCAATTCTTAAATTATTATTTCCAATTTCAAGTGATTTACAACACACTTTCCTTCATTCAATTCATTTTTAAGTCCAAACAAACTCATATTCATATTCATTGATTTCAAAATAAAATTATTTACTTCCATTAATTCCTAGAATTTTATTTAATCTCATTTTCGTCAAATGACATATTTTTTCTAGGCAAATTCGGTGATATTTATGTGAATAAACAATTACTTAAGCTTATCATCATTTTAAATTGATTCCAATACACTTTTTATATTAAATTTTATTCCATTTTAAATTTATACACAATCCATGCATTCTCATTTTCACTTCATTTTTAATTTTATCTATTTACTTACATTCCATTTCATTATTCAAACAGGTTCCATTCAAAATCATTTCATAAAGCTCACCAACAACCATTTAACAATTTGCTTAAGTTAACAACTTAAGTTCATCTCCATTTCCAATTAAATTACATTCTATTTAATTCAATTAGTATATTCATTCAATCCATTTTAAACCTTATTTCACATTTTCATTTCACTTCCGGACTTATTTTATTAATAACAAGACCATTTCAATTTTATTTAACCAATTTAAAATTCCATTAACATACTCACTTAACCAATTTATTCAAATTAGTTCATTTCCCACTTTTAATTCAATATTTGATTTTTACCTTCTAAAAATCACTTAACTTAATTTTCTTGAGTTCAATCTATTTTATAATTCAAGTTTATGGATTTTATTCATTTTTCAAAATTCAAAACAATTTTATTTTTGGCTTATTTGTTCCACTTCTAAGTTTTATAAGTCGCAACTTATTTATATCCATACTCTCATCCATTTACCATCAATCCCGTTCACATTTTACTTTTTAACTCGGGATTATACATTTTATTTAGCCAAGTATATATTTTTATTCAATGGGTTTTCAATTCTTTTATAAGCCATCGAAATCTATTTATTCCAAAATCCTTTGCATTTCTAAAATCAACCCAACTTTTGCAACCAATTTGGTAGCAATTCCTCTCTTGGAAACTCGAAAATGAACATCGATGATGCTGCAGTCATCACCGAAATTATTTTCTAGCGACCAAAAGAGTTCAATGCTTTTATTCTTTTCAAACATTTCCAAATATTTTTAATTCCAAATCTCACCAGATTTCCTATCCAATTTAAAATATTTTCGAATAATATCACTATTATTCCTCCAAAGCCTTTTGAAATCATTTTCAAACCCAAAGGAAATTAATTTTTAGATTTCAAATCCTTTCAATCTATATTTCAAATGTTATTCTGAAATCTTATTTCAATTTACAAATCACATTTACATTTCATATTTACAAATTTCCTTTGTACATGAATTTATTCCTTAGCTTTAGTTATATTTTCAATATCTTATTAAATTTTACACATTAATGATAATAATTTAATATCATCATCCCTAACAACCAAGCATCCATATTTAACTATAATAATTTACGAAAAATCATTTCCTTTATATACAAAAATAATTTAGGGTAAAATTATTTCATTTACTCTATTTAAAACAATACTGTGTCGGTTTATCTTGTTTAAGAGTTTAGAAACCCCTATCGATGACATGGCGTCCCACACATCGACCAGAATCCATAAGCACTCAACAGATAAGTCAACACAATATAAAACAAATTTTTATTCACTAACAAATATGCGCTCATATCTATTAATACTCTCAAACTCATTCTAGAGTACTACGGACTCTATTAAATGTGTAATTCCCACCAGAGCCAAAGTTTTCGCTTAATCTCGCTCTGATACCATTTGTAATAGCCCGCAAATCCGTACCGCTTGAATCAACACTATTCTACATCAATCAACTCAAGGTGAACAGAAATACGAACCATTTGGGTTAAAGAAGAAGAGATAGAAGAAGAAAATAGAAACAACATCAGAATCTAACCATCGCAGCGGAATAAAATATAATAGTTAATAATAGATCTTTACATAAAAGAAAAACTATATCTATTTTATACATACATCATCAGAGTTCAACAACATCTATAACATACAACTGGACAGTCATATAAACTTATCCTCAAAACTGAATACACGGTGAAATAATAATCAAGTATGGAAGTATGTATCGCCATCCACCTCATCTCCTGAGCTCCACAGCATCCTTTCCTGTATGCTATAATACTCGGTTTGACCCGAGCATTATAGTTAAATAACACCCGAGTCAGTCTGGAATACCAGCGTGAGAAAACCACACCCAAATTGATTATTAAAGTTTCAAAATCCTTCGAAAATCAAAAGCATCTCGTAAGACCATGCCACAAATAAACATGTCGAATTTTTACCTTACGATAGCTAAAACATTTTTATCAAAATTCTCTGATATTATAATAGTGTCTATAGAAAGTAAAATAGAATCTAGCTGAAATGCTTGCATCTCACGTTTCAGCAATAATTGGGCACAATCAAAACCGTACAGGTGCGTAGGGAGAATGGATTTCCAACTAATGATTAGGCACTAGGGTACCACCTGTCATGGTACCTGGTCTAGATCAGCATACCAAGGATCACTCCCGACCCCCTGCAACACAAGACCAGGACTACCCCTTACTGGATAATCCCGAGTAAGATCACTCCACGGTTGGGATCAGCAACCGCACCACTAAGCCGAAAAAAGGGATATCTAGATAGGGATGACCTCACCCTAATGGGCACTACCCACCTAGCCTTGCTGCATAACTCCTGATTTTCAGTCATTCCCGGTTGATGAGGCTTGAGGCTAAGCGTTACCTTTAGAGAACTCATCTCTTAGAATGCTCATCGTCCCATGACGATGTTCTGAAAGCATTCTATCCATACAAGTCTGCCCCGGGTTCGAACGGAACCGAAGGCACAACTCCTACTACATCCATTTTGGAATCATCCTCAAGATTAGTAGCGACTAGACCTTGCACTATATTGCTCCATCTTTGAATCCAAACTCGTATTCCTCACGAAAACGTACAAACCGGATCGAAGTGGTTTTCGAGAAATAAATCCCGATCTCGGTCTCTTCGAAACGATCAGCGCATTGGCCAACATTGATAGTCGGTTATTTAACTATCAATTAATATTCACAAACATCCATCAAACAATAAATAATCTCCTGAATTATTTATTATCCTCAAAATATCTTCGCAAGATATATTTCCATTTTCAACCATTTTGAAAACAGTTTTCAAACCCCACTTTTATCATGAAATATATTTTCAAATATTATTTCCACTGAAAACACCAAGCAAAAAGCTTTAGATTTTAAAATAATTTAAAACCACTTTATTATAAAATATACTTTAAAACATTTAAATTGAAAACTACTTCAATACTTATTCAAAATATATACTATAAGAATATTTGAAAATGAGGTTACTTTATAAAATATGAAACTAGATTTTCTCTTTTAAAACAAAATACCCAATCACCTCTAAATAATTACTACGATAATAGTTTGAAAAATACTTACTTCAGAATTTAAACATTTAGAAATAATAAATTTCCTAAAACATGCTTTTTAAAACAACATTAAAGCTTTTAACTTATATTTAAAAATTTACTTTGAAAACGTACTTGGCTATACAGGGAAATACGCTCCTCTTCACATCATTTAAAAATAAATCACTATTTATTTTTAAACAAATTTTCCCATTCCTTTAATAAATTCCCATCGTGAATTTATTCTTCCAAATATCCACTGATATTTCACTTCACTTTTATAAACCCAGTTTATAAATTCCAAGTCTCGCTTACTCCATTTTGAATAAATTTACTCTACTTTTAAATAAATTTACTTTACTTTTAAATAAATTTACTTTACTTTTAAATAAATTTACTTTACTTACTCCATTTTGAAATAAATTCCTTTACTTACTCATTTATTTTAAAACCCATAGACTTCAGATTTTATTTCTTCATTATGATTTAAAATCTTTAACTGAAAATACCAACTTTTGATTTTCCAAATTCCTTCTTAATCCTTTTAAACAAATTTAAACCTTAAATTTTAAAGTAAATTCTTTATTCCCTAAAATAATATCACTTAAGTTTGCAATTCATTATTTCTATTTATTCAAATCCTCCTTTTCCATACTCGGAATTGTTTATTATAATTTTAAAATCACTTTTATTTTTTTCCAGTTCATTCTTAAATTTATTCAAATTCTCCATAATTATTTTACTTAAAAATTCAATCTTTTATTTTCCTTTTAGAAATCTTATTTCTATAGATTTTGATAACTCAGTTTACCGAAATATATTCAAGCAAACCGTAGCATTCAATATTCCAAATATAATTCATTACAGAATATCAAATATTCATAACACAGAATATTAAACAATCTAAATAATTTTGAGGAATCCAGTTGGATCCCTCCAACCTGTTTTCCCTACATCCACAGATGTTAGCATAATACCAGTTTAACTTTGAGGTGGAATATCGCGGTATATGGGTTTTAAATAAAATATCATCCGCTATTACGTGGCGCATAGGGTCTTATCCGCTATGTAATGCGGGAAATCAATCGCTCCAATATATACTATATACTACTTTATAATATATCACATCCAATCATTCAACCAATTATTTAAATTTAACTATTTAAATCTAAATCAAACCCAGATGAGTGAGATTAACTCACCTTTGATTTTTGTAATTGCAATCCATTCCAACTCACATGGTTCTTCATGATTTAAGATCTTTGAATAAATATTAGATGATTTTATTAACATCCGAACAATCAATCATCATTTAATAATTTAATTTAACTAATAATTTAAATCACCTTATTTATCGTTTTAAAAATTAAATTGTGAGTTTAAAATCATGCATATATTTTTCTCATTAGTAAATAAAAAAAATAAGGATTTATTTTACTGTCCTATATATATTTATATAGCTGATTTTATTTCTAAAGTAAACTGTTTTGAAATCAATAAAAATTTAAAAACTACTGTTTCCAAACAACAAATTAAAACTAATATTAATATACCTTTCCGCAATATATATCTCAATCTATGCATATATATATATATATAGCTAAGTTAAATAGAAAAAAATAAATCGAATCCTCTGAGACGTTACTGCACTCAAAAGATCGAACGATCAACTCACTGCCGCTTCGCGTTCATCGCCCTCGTCGCTGCGCCTTCCACAGCCCACGATTCGACCCATGCCGAGATTCCCAGACTTCCTCACCAACGACGTGCCTCCACCCAACTCGAAAAAGCAACTGAAACCCACGGTGAAACCCCAACGTTCATCAAACCCGAACCCTAGTTGTCGAAGCTTCTACCACGCGCGACAACGAGCCTCCCCAGATCTTCCCTCGATCCCGCGAATACTCCTCGCACGCACGAGCGCCCCCTTGCCTTGCGAGCGCCCCCTTGCCTTGTGAGCGCCACTCGAGTTTCTCTTTCCTTTATTTTTTTTTGTTCAATTTGGTTGATTTTTATGAATTTCAGAAGGAAAGGGAAACGAAAGGTTTTGGGTTTGAGCGAGAAAATGATTTATCCTTTGAGGAGCAAATTTGATTTTTAACGATTGAGAGGAGAGGCCAATTCCATTATTACGGTCGCCATTTTTTTGTGTTCGATTTAGGTATGAAGACTAGAGAGGGAGACGATGATGTAATATAAATTGGGAATGGCATGTTAGGGAAGATAGGCAACAGTGATTTGAGTCGAATAAAGCTGTTGTGAAAATCCTCCTTGACCAGACAGCTATATAAATTATTTAAATATTAAATTTAAACCGTCACGATAACTGCAACTTAAAATTTTGACATCCTATCGAGGTATGCCGCTAGGCGTTTACAATGTTATACCCCTATTCCGAACGCAATGGAAAAGGTTCCGAGTCCAAATTCGATCGTATGGAGAAGATAGCTTTTTGAAGCGGTTAAAACATTGAATTTTCAATTTAAATCTCAGCGCGTTTGCTTATCGTATGGCCAGACGATCACTCCAAACACTATGAAAATTGAAATCTGATAATAATACAATATTCCGGTCCAATGGAACTGGTTTCATCGAATTCCGAGACTGTGCCTCGGAAGGCTATTTTTAAATATGGATTTAAACGATATAAATTCAAAACTGAACAAAACACTTCCAAATTCAATTTTAACGCTTTTACTATTTTCAGTATTACCAATATGAATTCTACAAACCCTTAAATTATTTTTAATAGGCTTAAAATTTCAAATTCAACATTTTACCCAATCTCCAGTAATTAAATCCAATAATTAAATTTCCAAATAAAGGTGGTATTTGAAATTTAAGTTAAAAACTAACTTTTAAATATTAAAATCAATTAAATATCCCAATTTAAATTGATCAAAATTCCGGGTCGTCATAGATATGTAGCGAGGTGAACAATATAAAGTAAAATTTGTGATGTAATCGAAATTGTAATCTAATTGAAAAATGTATATATGTAGTGAGAGCTCAAATTTTTACTATTCAAAAATTGTAACAAAATATTTGTTTGAATAAAATATCTTTCTGAATTTAAATTCCGTGTTATTTATTTTATTCAGCAAATATTTATTTAATTATGTGAAAATAAAATAGTACAATAACAAATACATTTAAATGAACATATACATATGTTTATTATCATCAAACAAAAATCATATATTAGCATATTGAACAATCTTCCCCTTTTGATGATAAAAAACATATATTTAAGATTTTGAATTTATTAATTGTATTTGATCATTGATGAACTCTGTTTGCTCCCCATATTTGAATACTCCCTCTCTACAACAAAGCTCCCCATTTATATATGCATGAAAATAAATAAAAATATGCAAATTGAACCCATATGGGAATATGCAAGTAAAAAATAATAATATGCAAAATATTCGACCTTTATTTGCCAAAATCTTAACTTTTCTCTCACCCTTTTGTTATCATCAAAAGGGTAATAGTGTTAGAGAAATGTGATAAGGTGATAGACATTAATAAAACACTAGTACCAAATCCAATATAAATATTAAATTTCAATAAAAAAATCAAACAAAAATCATAAATACTCTGTTAGGCGCATATTCCACTTTAGAATGATAGGGATGATGTAAAACCATATAGCCGTGTCTATTTGTGGTACATTTATATCAGGAATTTGAATATCTACTAACCATGCATAACCGTTGGGACTTTTAAATAAAATTAGTAGCATTCCCAATTTTTATAAAAAAAATGAATTTCAAGCATCTTTTAACCACACATAACCGTAAGGACTTTTAAATGGGATTATAATCAACTTGTATATTTAATAATCAATTTTGATATGCGTTCCATACACGCATAACCGTGAGGACTTTTAAATGAGCATGAATGCACATATATAAGTATTCCAAGTAATTCACCCATGCATAACGGTGAGGAATTTCAAATGAGATTAAATACTTTGTATATTGTATTGCTAAAAATATAATAAAATGAAAAATGAATAATTTTTCGTTTAAAATACTACACATTGACATACTATATTGGATTTTGATAAGTGATGGTTGTTAGAATATGATAACAATAGAGATGGTCAAGGAATTTTTACCAACAAAAGTTATTATAAATCTTGTTTAAATTTTTAAAGAAATTTACTAAATATACCATTTCAAGTCATAATGTGTGATTAATATCAACACTCATCATATTTTTCAGTAACTATTTTTCTTTTTGATAATTAGTAAGGAGTCAGATTAGTTAATGTAGTCATTTAAGATCAAATCCAAAAATAATTATGAAATCAAATTTTCTAAAATGCCTAATCTGAAATATAGGTCAACAAAAAACTATTTTCTGGAAGGGTTTTTATAAGAAAAATGTCCACTAATTGAAAATCAGTTGCAATGAAAAATATGCACACATTTTCTTTGAAAATGATGCGACTACTGAATGTCTCAACATAAATCATGTTTCATTGGTAATTTTTCTATCAACTAGTTTACCAGTGTAATCTACATTCGAATTTTCCTTTGAGTCAAAATTATCATTAGTTGGATGTTATAGACCAGACCGTGGAATTGCAACTGATACCTTAAAAATCTTTTTATAAATTTTAAGTGAAATTCTTTTGGATTTGAATTAAAGCCGTGCCAATAAACAAACAGTGAACACAGCGTCAGCAGTAAAATAATATATTATATCCATGTGTATCTAGAGTAATCAAAAATCAATACAAGACAATGTCTCTTATCATCTAAACTTACAATATCGTCAGTCCAAACAAATCTATACGAACTTGTCCAGAGATTCTAGAGGTACTTATAGTGTTCTTGGCATACAAAAATAATTGATCAACGTTTTTCATAATTCAGAATCAAAATCAACATTTATCACCTCATCACATAACTGACTGAATTAAATCAGATTATGGTGCAGGTTATAATATATCATTCAAGATAGATGTACCGTTTACCTATTTTACCTTTACAATAATTTTTTGTTGTTACCCATTCTGTTTCTGTCACCTTTATACTATGCTAAGGAACTTTGATTTATTGCCCATTATGTGCTTGGAACAGCCAGATTCCAGGTAATACTGTTTTTGTTTCTTAGCCTACCACCACACCTACGTGAAAAAAGATTTTTATGACCTATTTGTTTTTATAGATCTGTGGTTGTTAGTGGAAAAAGATTTTGAAAAATATGTTTTTGGAGACCCAAGAAAATTTATATTTGTTCTTTTTAGCATGTAGATTTGTTTAACTTCAAGGGATTTTATATTTGTGCCTTTTGAAACCCAAATTGGTATGGTTTTAACGTGTTTGAGCCTATACCAACAATTGTTTTGATTATGTCCAATTTTTCTACAAATTGTGCACTCGGTTTTGACTTGATTAATTTCGGTTCTAACATTTTCAAATTGATTATATCCAAGTCCTCGTCTAATAGCATTAATAGTTTGTATCCTTAATAGCATATTTAATGATCTTTCTCCTTTTTAAAATTTTCTTAAAGTCGTAGACAATTGTTGGACTTGTTTTTTGAGGGATTCATTTTCGTTCAATAACAAAGTGTACTTTTTATTAGAAATTTCTCTCCTCGTATTTTCACTCTTTTTCAAAATCAGAATTTCATTTTCAAGTGATTTTTTTAATTACTGATTTTTTAATTTCTTCTTCAAATGATGGAAACTCATCAACTTAGGGCTTTTATTTTGATAGTTTGTTGACTAATTGGTCAAATTGTTTATTTAATTCTATCAAAGTATATCTTTGTGATTCAATTTTAGCGTATTTTTCCCTAAGTCTTTCAAAACAACCATTCACCTCATCCAAATATATAAGTAATTCTGAATGAGTAAGTTTTGATACCTCGCTTGACTCGTCATCATCACTGTCAGTTATATAACCTCGAAGACATAGATCTGCTTTTTCACTCTCACTGCCAATGCTCTTATCATCTTCATCAGTTTCATCTCAAGTAGCTGCAAAATTTCTCCTTTTCAGTTTCTTTCCTTGGCTGAGTTGATTTTGAGGACAATTGGGCTTGATATGACTGCGTTTGTTGCACTTCTGACAAATGATCTCCTGCACTTCTGGGTTGTCTAGTGCTTTGACTATTCTGCTTTTCAATTGTAATTTAGAGCTGGATTTCTTATGGTTCCACTTTTTGACTCACTTTATTCATAGCGCCAACTCGGCTGCTCTATCATTAGCATCACCATCATCACTTTCCATTGCTCCTTTAAGAGCTACTGATTTCTTTCGAGTATCACCTCCTTTTTCTTACTTGAATTTCATTTCTAGATCATAAATTAGTGCGATTTTCGATGAGTTCTTCAACTTTGATTTGTTTCAAATCCTTTGATTCTTGAATGGCAGTCACTTTCACTTTAAAATTTTGTGGAAGGACTCTAAGGATTTTTCGGACTATTTCCAATTCTACGTATGATTTTTCGAGAGCTTTTGATTTGTATACAGTATTGGAAAGTCGTCCATACATATCTTTGACATTTTCATCCTCGGCCATTGTAAAGTTCTCTTATTCACTACTAAGCATGGTAAGGCGAGATTCTTTGACTTGAGATGTTCCTTCATGGGTCACTTCAAGTGTGTGCCAAATTTCCTGCGCAGTTAGACAATGTGAGACACGATTAAATTTAATTTGATCTATGAACAAATAATAGAATTCATAGCTTTACATTATCATTTTGCAGTTTATTTTCAAGATCTGTCCATTGATCCATCGGTTTATCAATTTTCTGATTATCTACCATTATAGTTGGTGTCCTATGACGTGTCTCAATAATATTCCAAGCATCAATAGTTTTTAGAAAAAATTTCATTCTATTTTTTCGGAAAGCATATTCTCCATTGAGCATTGGTGGTCTAATCATGGACTGACCCTAAGCAAAAGCATTATTAAAATAAGCCATTTAAAAAAATCAAATATTTAAAACATTAATTTGTTTTTGAAAAATCAAATTTTTTTTTCTAAAACAAAAATCGGCTTTTGTTCCTAGCTCTGATACCAGTTGTAGGATCGTTTTCACCCTGGGGGGGGGGGAGCGAATAGGGTGATACTAATAATTATAAAAATAATGCGGAAATGTATAAAATAATTACAGCACAGATAATAACAGAATAATAAAAGTAGAAATAGAACAACAGAGATTTACCCAGCTTCGGCAAAACCCTGCCTACGTGCTTCCCTAAGGTTTCTACTAGAAATTAAGTAGTCAGACGCTTACGCATGTAACTCGTGATGCTCACTATCGACTAACCAAACTCTACGCTCAAACCCCTGCCACAACTCAGCCACTAAGTTGTGAATTCTCGAACTACACCACCATAGCTCGTCCCCTAGTCACACAACTAGAAAATTACAAAAGTTTAAAAGAGTATTACAAAAATAAAAACAAACCTAACCCTATATAAAAGTGAGTCCCAAAATATTTATAAAGGCCAGCCCACTTAGACAATAGCTTGAGAAAAAGCATCTCCCTTTATTTTTCTTCGGCAATTCCATTGTGAAATTGTCTGCCTCTTCTTTGCTCAAAAAGATTCATTCCTCTTTCACAATAAATTAGGGCTTGTGTCTCTTTGAAGCCGCCGCTTGGTCGTTGATCGATTTTACTGTCGATCCTTAATTCAGTTTGATGCTTCTTCGATCCTTGTTCTTTGCTTAGCTCGGCTGCTTCAAATATGTCGAGCTTGAATGTTATGAATTGGTATGTGATTTTCTATTTCAGTTTCGATTTTGCTCGACCTAGATTCGAGTTGTTGGTTTCAGATTTAAATTGAAAATTGGCTCTGTGATTTTTGTTAAACTCGAATGCCTTTAAATCCCGATGATGATGATGGGTTAAATAGAGATAAGTTCCCTATATTTACATTCGTATTTATTTTATTTGAATTCTTCTCGTGCTATGCTAGGCCATTGATTTTTGATTGAATGCGGGTGATCAGTCTTGACTTGTTCATTATTTACTTGCTTTAGTCGATTTCTTCTTTTCCCGATAACTTGGTCACCATGGCTTTGATTCTTTGGCATTTAAACTTGACTTCGGTTTGAAAACCGCCACCCTGATTTTTGTATATATCATATGTGTGATTGTACTTTGGTATTGCAGTCTTGTTCATCACTGCATATATGTTGTTTCCTCTTGAAAACTGCTGTTCAACTTGGTAGCCTTACATTCCACTTATGTTCATGTGCACTGATGTATGTTAAGTAAATTGACTTGCTTTATTCGAAGTCTGGTCTCATGATCACCTCAGTTTTGTATTGAATGTTGTCGCCTTTGGTCATTGGTAGACTTGAAGTCTAGTGTGTTCATGTAGTCTAGTTTTATGTGGAGCTTGACCAAGGCTTCACTTGCATATTGAACTGCTTCCATTATTGCCAGGTCTGGTTCCAAATTAAGTTGCATATGTATATTTGAAGTGTTGTATTGAGTCATTTCTGTTTATCTTTTTTGAAGTCTAGTGAACTTTCGCTGTTATTGTGTTCAGTCCACTGTTCTACATGTTTGCTTATGTTAGCTCTGGTTTCGTATATGTTTCTGAAGCTTTGCACTACTTCTAGTCATTTCTTAGTTTAAGAGAACTGTCTTCATGTGGTTGAATTTTTCTCCCTGTCTTGACTTGTACTTGATCATATGCATATTGCTGTTTGCTTCATTCTTGTTTGGTTTCCATTGAACTTCAAGGGCTCTAGTTCCATTCACTATATACATATGTGAACTGCATTGTGCTGGTTGCTATGGTTGCATATGGTTGGTCTCCACTTTGTATAAGAGTCTGTACTATTCATTTGTTTTTTAACTTGAACCATTTGAACTGTCTTCATCTGAACATCAATATCTATGTTGCTCCTGACCATTTTATTGAACTTGTAGTTTGGATTGCATATGTGTTGAATCCAGCTTATGGCTCGGGTTTGACCTTGTGCTTACCTATCCCTGTAGTTTGATCAAGTGTATATCAGTGTGCATAGCCTTTTTGCACGTATAGTGATACAATGTGTATGTCATAAGTTGTTCGTGTATGATGAATTCAAAATAAATATAATGATGAAAAACTAAAATAACCGAGGCAAATAATATTTTCAAAAACATACATTTTATTTTACACTGCAATTATATTTCTTTTCAATTTTACCGCGTTTGTAATTATTTTGCAAATAATTCAAATGCTAGATTCAGGCTAGAGTAAAGTCGAGGCTAAAATACGAGTGAATGAGTGATAAGTAGTGAGATGAACAATGTAAAGTGAAATTTGTGATGTAATCGAAATTGTAATGTGATTGAAAAATGTATATATGCAGTGAGAGCTCAAATCTGCAGTATAGTTTGAATAAAATATCTATTTGAATTTAAATTCTATGTTATTTATTTTATTCAGCAAATATTTATTTAATTATGTGAAAATAAAATAGTATAATAACAAATACATTTAAACGGATCTATGTTTATTATCATCAAACAAAAATCATATACTATCATATTCAACAATCTCCCCCTTTTGATGATAACAAACATATATTTAAGATTTTGAATTAATTAAATGTATTTGATCATTGATGAACTCTGTTTGCTTTCCCTATTTGATTGCTTCCTCTCTACAACAAAGCCCCCCTTCATATGTGCAAGAAAATAAATAAAAATATGCAAATGAACCTATATGGCAATATGCAAACAAAAAATAAAAATATGCAAAATATCGACCTTTATTTGCCAAAATCTTAAATTTTCTCTCCCCCTTTTGTTACCAGCAAAAGAGTAATAGTGTTAGAGAAATAGAGATGAAGTGATAAGCATTAATACAACATTAATACCCAATCGAGTATAAATATTAAATTTCAATAAAAAATCAAACTGTTTGGACTTTTAAATATCAGGAAATTAAATATCTACTAATCATGCATAACTGTTTGGACTTTTAAATGAGATTAGTAGTATTCCCAACTATTATAAATTAAAGAATTTCAAGCATCTTCTAAACATGCAAAACCGTGAGGACTTTTAAATGGGATTAGAATCAACTTGTCTATCTATTAATCAATTTTGATATGTGTTCCATACATGCATGACCGTGAGGACTTTTAAATGAGCATGAAAGCACATATACAAATATTCCAAGTAATCCATCCATGCATAACTGTAAGGACTTTTAAATGAGGGTGAATACTTTGGATGTTTTTATTGCTAAAAATATAATTGAAAAAAGAATAATTTCCGGTTTAAAATAACACACATTGACATACCATATTGAATTTTGATGAGTGATGGTCGTTAGAAATATGATAGCAATAGAGATGGTCATGGAATTTTTATCAACAAAAGTTATTATAAATCTCGTTTAAATTTTTCAAGAAATTTACTAAATACACTGTCTCAAGTCATAATGTGTGATTAATATCAACAGTCATCATATTTTTCAGCAACTATTTTTCTTTTTGATAATAAGTAGGGAGTCGGATTAGTTAATGTAGTCATTTAAGATCAAATCCAAAAATAATTATGAAATCAAATTTTCTAAAATGCCTAATCTAAATTATAGGTCAACAAAAAACTATTTTCTGAAAGGGATTTTATAAGAAAAATGTATGGTAATTAAAAATCAGTTGAAATGAAAAATATGCAGATTTTCTTTGAAAACGATGCAACTACTGAATGTCTCAACATAAATTACATTTCAGTGATAATTTTTCTATCAACTAGATTACCAGTGTAATCTGCATTCAAATTTTCCTTTGACTCAAGATTATCATTAGTTGGATGTTATAGACCAAACCGTGATGTTGCAACTGATACCTTAAAATCTTTTTATTGCTTTTAATGAAATTCTTTTGGATTTGAATTGAAGCCATGCCAATAAAAAAAATAGTGACATAGTGTCAACGGTAAAATAATCAAATATATCCAATCAAAAATCAATACAAGATAATGTCTCTTATCATCTAAACTTGCAATATCATTAGTCCAAACGAATCTATATAAACTAGTCCAGAGATTCTAGAGGTACTTATAGTGTTCTTGGCATACAAAATAATTGGCCAACGTTTTTCATAATTCAGAATCAAAATCAACAGTTATCACCTTATCACATAACTGGCTGAATTAAATCAGATAATGGTGCAAGTTATCACATTTAATATATCGTTCGAGATAGATGTACCATTACCTATTTTACCTTTACGATAATTTTTCATTGTTATACATTGTGATTCTGCCACCTTTGTACTAGGCTAAGGAACTTTGATTTGTTGCCCGTTGTGTGCCAGGAATAGCCAGAATCCGAGTAATGCTGTTGTTATTCCTTAGCCTGCCACCATACCTACACGGAAAAAGATTTTTGTGACCTATTTGTTTTTATTGGTCTGCGGTTGTTAGTGGTAAAAGATTTTGAAAGATATGTTTGTGGAGGCCTAAGACAATTTAAATTTGTTTCTTCTGGCACCTAGATTTGTTTAACTTAAAGGGATTTTATATTTGTGCCTTTTGGAACCCAAATTGGTATGGATTTTACGTGTTTGTGCGTATACCAACAATTGTTTTGATTATGTCCAATTTTTCTACAAACTATGTTCACTTGATTAATTTCGCTTCTAACATTTTCAGATTGATTATATCCAAGTCCTTGTCTAATAGCATTAACAATTTGTTTCCCTAATAGCATACTTAATGGTCTTTCTCCTTTTGAAAATTTTACTAAATTCGTAGACAATTGTTGGACTTGTGTTTTGAGGGATTCATTTTCATTCAATAACAAAGTGCACTTTTTAATTCCGCCTTATACAATATCCATCCATCTAAATTTATTATGTGTGTTGTAATGAGGAGGGGGTTAGAATAACGTTATGTTGATTGGTAAATTACATCATGACACTAGTTTATGCCCATTATTTTCCATTACGTGTTATGTCTACTATTAAATTGTTAGTCATTTTGATTACACGCACGCGTATGATATGCCCGCCCTGCTCGAGATATACAATAGCTATATACAGATGTGCGTCCATATAGAAGTATCGCAATACCCTATGGTCTAGGATACATTTCCCACTAGTATCTGCTACTCTGCATGATGTTTGGCATCCACCAACCGTGTCTAGGCTAAATCACCTGCATAGATTGAGTAACCCCCGCTAGTGCCTAATAAAGGCATTAAAACTATTTAGCTATATTCTAATTCGTCTCGAAGACTTATCTAAGGGTTATCCAGCCCACCTCTTAATGACAAACAAACTTTAAGACAATTACATATTTCATATGAAACCCACACCAATAAGAACTATAATCTGTCTCTAGGTGTAACACAAGACTTTCTGACCGCTATAACATGATGCTCTTGGCCTAGCGTATACAGCCTTACTCCTAAAATGTATGGTACCAACAGTGCTTACATAGCATCAAGCTTACACCCACCGTCCAATTTAGATTGCCTAATGCAAATCAAGGAAATGACTACCTAATTACTTAGTAACCCGTGTTTGGATTGAAATGGACTCTATTTGGCCATTTAAGACTTCAATCCTGAGGTGAATCGCAATTGGTATATTCTATTCACCTATATGCGAAAGTATATCCCCACAGGTCCTATAATTGAAGATGTACCACATTAATACAACGTGTACACAAATGATGGTAGCCCCTTGTTCTGGGCAAACTTCTATTATGTAACTGCTGACCTTGCATTCCAACCCAAACTAATGATCACATAATTTATAGTTAATTTAAATATTGGTTAAGTCTAATAATTCACACCTGTCATAAATGTATTCTTAGGGCTATATAACTTTACATCTCCTGAGTTTCATTATTAGCTTTCACTTACTTTTACATGAACTTACTTCTTATTTCATTTATACCATTAAATGTCGCTCAATGCTTTTTCTAATGTAATAGATTAAATACATTTTACTGCTTCATTTTCAATTAAGACAACAAAATATAATTTATTGCTCCTTTTTAAATATTACAATTAAGTATAATTCACTGATTTCTTTTAGTGGAATTAGATTGAATACCTTTTACTGCTTCATTTCACTTACTCCTTGATCACTATAACTTCCTAATTCCTTATTCTGTTGTCTTATTCATGCTTTTATCACTTATTGATTGTTTTCTACTTATCATGAATCGCGTGCATTAAATTGACAATAGAATTATTGTTATTATTTCTATTTATAATACTTTAGTTATACATTTAAAGGTTTTCACATTTTAATGCATTGGAATTATATCTTTCTAAAAGAAAACGTTAAAATGGTAATTTTCCATAAATGATCTAAAAATGGATTTGTGTTGTGTTTGGAATTACTAAAAATGATCTAAAAAACAGTAAACATCTCTATTGTACACATTTTTAAGGCATGCTCCTTATTATTTCATATGACATACTTTCATATGTAATTGTAAAGTATGATAATTTGTAGAAATTCACATAAAAACATTATTCATTTCAAAGAATTAAAATATAAACACAAATCCAAATCAAATTAGAAAAAACTTACATTCCAGTTCAACAACTTATACTAAATATGTAGGCAAAGATCTCAAATTCATTATATATATATATATATATATATATATCAATATATAATTCCATAATTCATATTTAGGCATATGAAAACAAATTCACAAACAAAATAAATCTAATATTATGTAAAATTCGTACTTCCCGACTAAGCTTTATAGTTTTCCCTCTTCTCATCTTTGCGAAACCCCTTCTCTCGGTTCCTACACTTTTGTTTATTAGGTCTTCTCTTCTTTTTTGTCTTTTCTATGATTTTCTTTTTCACTTTTTGCTTGATTTACTTTTATTTTATTTTTGAACGATAATTTTGGTTGAGGAAGGAGGAGAATATGATGAACTTTCAAGAAGTGGAGGTTAGGATTTTCAGTGAAGAGTGGAAGCATATGCCTGAAAACTACTAGAAAAATTAGATGTTCTTCCACAAATTTATTGCCTTTACATATGAGAAAAATACGTTTTCTTTTCATTTAAAGAAGATAACATCTTTATCTTCCCATTAATGTTATTAATTTTCATTTACTATCATTCAAAATATAATTTAAACCAATGTCACTAATTATAATTCCAATCAACATCCTTAATTTATATCATATATATATACACAAAACTATACACAATAAGTATTGGTCGTTGGATCTTTTCACTTTACATGGAAAGTGGAATTTAGAGGAAGATCTAATGGTCAAGATATCTTTTGTCTCATTTTGTGTCCATATTTTGTGTCCAAATAGAATTTCTCATATATATGTATATTGAAATTATATATATACGGACCTTTGTTTACTTATTTAGTTAATGCTTCCTTAATCGTTATGTTTATTTAAAATTTTCTTCAAGATTAATTAATCTATAAACGTTTTCATTACCATTAACGTTAATTAATATTTATTTCCTTTAACTCATTTTTTCTAATGTTCTCATTACTCTAATTAGTTGCACAATTAATTTTTAATTGATTGATATTTCTGTTTCCAAGTTCGAATTGGATTCATCATTTTATTCTTCACTAATAAGGAGATGACATATTTTCTCTTCCTTTTAAAATAATGATTTACTCTCATATTTTATTATCTTCACTTTTATAACACTACATGCATTCTTTGCTCCTTAAATATATTGTTCTGTTCTATATACTTCCATTAATTATAGAAATAAACTCTATAACATGGTAATTAGTGCTTGCTCTTTTTGCATTAAATATCTTCTTCTTTTGTTTTAATGCTCATCAACAAAAATATACTCTTTTTAAAGCAATTTATATGTATTTTACTTTTTACTTAATAGGTAGGTTTTGATTTATTCTTGTAATTAATTCTTATACCTAATTTCAAGAATAGGCGTAAACACGAAATGCATATTACTTTAATCAATTCGTATTTTCTTCATATAGTATCTGTTTCCGACAATTTATATAAGAATTTGAGCTATAAAAATCTACTTGATACAATGAAAAAGTTAGATGTTCTATATTTCTTCATTTGTAGAAATTTACTATTTTGCTCTTTTATGTATGTTTGCGCCAAAATTGATCACAAACACCCGATAGTTGATAATTCACAATCACAGAACTCAGATGAATAACAAATATGGAAATCACCTAGAAAATTCAAAAGAAAGCAGTAAACAACACAGATTTTATAGTGGTTCGATCGATCTTGCCTACGTCCACTCTGAAGTTTATGACTTTATTGATTCACTTGATGATTTCAATCTGTTACAGCAAATTACAGTAGGTTATAGTTCTGAAGTTTGAATACAACGTTGATAGAAAGATGTAGAATTGAATCCGGCAGAGTCTGGACGTCGAATAGCCAAAAAGATCCTTTTTCTATAGGCTTCAGGGGGCTTTTTATAGGCGTAGGAGGCTGATATCGCACTCAAACTTCGGGAGATTTCTTCTGGCACGTGAGTGGGGCTACGCGACCGACCCCACCAAGTTTCGACTCGATCTGTGATCGATACAAAACAATTTCGTATCGATCAAAAGATGATCCAATCGAGCTGAAACTTGGCAGGATTGTTCTTTAGCTTTCACGTAAGCTCCTGCGAAAATTTCGTTGCATTTGAACTGATGGATTGTGAATTATGATCGGTACGAGTTGAAGTTTCTCGGTTGGCTGTTTGCTTCGAGTCGATCGCTTCGAATCCATGTCTTCAAATCGATGGATGCACGTGATAACGCGACGACGTGGCGCGCATATCTCGCATCGATCCGCCTTTTGCTCCAAGTTGACCGTGTCGCATCCATGAACTTCGCCTCGTTTGTATCGATGACCGTTGCCTTGTTCGATTCGATAACAGTTGCCAATACGTATCCATGGAAGTCGGCTTGTTCGTATCGATAAAAATGGCCCTGTTCGTATGGATCAAACGTGATGGGTATGATTGATGGATACGAACTAACGAGCCTCGATGGATTCGGACAATAACTTTAGGTAGATCGATACGAGCAAGCGTACTCCTTCGATGGATACGAAATGGCGTATCCTGATCGATTCGAACAAACACTTACCGATGGATACGAAGTCGACCGATGCAATTTATGCGAACAAGTTTGCTAAGTGAGAGATCCCTGATCGATACGATGTGACTGAGTTTAATGGATTTGAACAGGGTGATGGTGGATCGATTCGAATGTGATGGATTCAAATCGATCGAGGCGGACTTATCCTGATGGATACGAATCTAATCGATTCGAAACATGGCTCACGGACGGATATGAAGATGAGGCTATTCTGATCGAGGCGAACACGATCGATTCGAACTATGGGTTAGTGATGGACGCGAAAACAGGGTTATCTCCTCCAACTTGCATCGATCATAACTTGAACATACGGACTCGGATTGACTTGAAATTTGAAACGTTGGCTTTCATGACTTTGCTTGGCGTGTCTTACCAGTTGTAGCCTGATCTGGGCTCGGACAAAATTCATCGATATCCATGGTGAAACAATATATAACCAATCTTTGAGACGAACTGTCTTTGGTTTTCAATCAATCTTTTGGTATCACGGCCTTGCCAAAAGGCGGGATAACAATGTAAAATTACATTTTTTTTCTCTCATTAGTTTTTTAATTTACTATTAAATTTCCAAGGTAACATAATTTTGTTTCCAAAATTCCTCAAGGACTAAATCGTGTAATAATGCACACAACCTTTCTAAAATATCCATCCAATTAGTGTACAATCAATTTTACAACCAATCGCGTACAAATGCACGATGTATCATAACACATATGATATATATGCAGAATAATACTAATTCAACCCCTCTTGTATGAATGTTTTGTTTAAAATAATTTTGAAAATATGGTACAAACAACCTAATATATTGGCAGTTATATATATATATATATATATATATATATATATA
The DNA here is from genome assembly GCA_030765085.1 of Allium cepa. Lineage (NCBI taxonomy): Eukaryota > Viridiplantae > Streptophyta > Magnoliopsida > Asparagales > Amaryllidaceae > Allium > Allium cepa. The sequence continues at coordinate 82,166,693 of CM060946.1, forward strand.
TGTATGTATGTATGTATGTATGTATGTATGTATATATGTATATGTATATGTATATGCAAGTTTGAAAAATCAAAATCATTGTTTCCATGCAACAATTTTCCATACTTCTATGAATAGAAGTATGATTGAATTAATTTTGCATCCAATCCCTACCACAGAATTTCTAACATTTCGAATTTTGAAAATCCAGTTTTTCTAAATTTGTACCCTTATGCCACAAAATGGATTTGGATGGAGAATTCCATTTTTCCTTCCTTTTTTGTATACTTATTCCATTATACCTTGAAACCTTCTTTTTTGCCCCCTTTTTCCAACTTTTTCAAGTGCAGTTCGCATAAGAAAATTCGTTTAAAATTTTAAAACAAGAATAATTTATAAACAAGTTTTGTGTGCTATCAACAAGGTATGGAAAAAGAAATTCCATAGTTTAAATGGATTTTTTTCCCCTATCATTATCCATTTTTACGTGTTGCCACACTTACTGAACGGTAAAATTCATATATGCTAAGCATATGGCATTTCTAAAATAAGAAAATTTTATCTTTTTCCGTTCAAAGTCTTTTCCAATTAAATTTGTGAAATAGTTGTGAAATTTAAAATGAAACTTACTTTTCTTAAATTTTTCAAAATCTTATATTTTAAAATTTAGAGATTTTTAAACAATTTTTTTTAGACATATTTGCTTTCAACATTTTAAATAAATCAAGCGACATCCCAACTAAATCTCAATTTAGTTGATGGGTCAACGTCTATGATTGCCCTTAGCCTATGGCACCACTAATTTTTAAAATTGAAAAAATTTCTTTCATTTTAGAACAATACAAGCACATTCATAAATTTTAGCTTTAAGGCATAGAGATAGTGACACATGTTTCACAACAACCATTTTCCTGTCCTTCGCTTGTTAAAATTTATTTTTTTCTAAAATTTGAAAGCTTTTGGGATCTAAACATTATTTTACTTATAGTTGCTAATTTAATAAATTTCCTAATTTATTTTATAAGCTTCTGTTTTTAGTTTGCATTAGTTAAGTGTCTTAGTGAGATTTTCTTATTTATACCGTTTTCCAACCAATATAGCATCCAATCCAGAAAATCATATAGTAATAAAATGGAACATTTCTCATAAAATATCGTACGCGTTTTTATACAAACAGAGACAACTAACGCTTACAACCCAGAGGAAAAAGGAAACAAGTACCGAAAGCTGTCTTCCAAGTGATGTTAATGATGTTATGGCCCGCTCCTTACACAATCAAGATGGACATTTCTTGTACGTCATTCTACTAACTCACATGTCTTAACTTACCTTCTAGGCTTCTAATAAATAAGGCGCATCCATTATTTAAGTTATTATGCCTGACTATGGAATAAACTATGCATTTCCACACTACAATAATGTATGCACATTTAGAATAACTCATTGTAAAACTGGCTTAGCAGAATAAATTTTTCCACCATCTATCTTGCATCCCTTAACCTTGACGCTACCAACATTCTTTGTGTGTGTTTGCCATTTCATTATCATTTTCTACTTTCTTTTTTTAATCCAAATTTCTTGATAGTATTTTCAAAATTTGGTATTTATCTTCTTTATCCTCGATCTTTCATGCCAGTATACTCTAGAACTCGCAAAAGTGTAATTTGATAACATTCATCATTCCTCTGTGGGTTCTTATTATAACTTTCACACATACCAAATAAAACATTCCTAGGTTCATACCAATATTTCTTATATCTCACGGGGATTCCTTTTTGCTACTCTATGAGTATTCATAGCTATTTCTTCCAAGCCTTAACTTTTAACACAATCTACCTAGGTAGTCATCCCTAACTACCCCATATTAAAGTTAATTTGGTTTTCACTACTCTTTATAGAAATTATTAAACATCATGGATATGAAGTACTTAACTCAAAACTTTTATCTTTAAAAATATAAACTTAGAAACTTTTTATTAAATCCAACAATTTGTAGCTAAGAGTCAAGTTTTTATGACATGAACATTCATCAAATCAATTTTTCCCTTTGAAGCCTTTATACAACAAACCTTTTTACCTTTTCTTTTAAACTCTAATTTTTAACTCAAATCATTTATTAATTTTTGAATTTTAAAAACTCAATTATTATACGAAACTACTTTTCAAAAAGCACCGTTATAGTGTTTCTAAAGCAGCTTTTATAGCTTTTACTAAAACTAAAGTAAACAAGGACAACTTTTATTCTATTATTTTCCTTATCACTCTACTTCCACTTTCAACCTTAGCGAAAACTCTGATAGCATGTTAGGAGACTTTTAAAAGATATATGCAATTAAAGCGTACAAATATGGAAAATATTTATTTTTCTTTGTTTCGCCTTAATTTTCCACATTGTTTCTAGCTAAATAACTCACATTATGAATTTCTAATATTGTTTCTATTTATATTTTCTAATGTTACTAATATTTAAATTTCCTTTATATAAATTACTCTTATTTAAATGGTTTCTCTCTTTCTATTTAACTTATATTCTAAATCTTCTTTGCACCGAAGCATTTCTATCACTTTCTCCAACGGTTGCTTAAGACCTTTTATTCTCTTTTACCACTTCCTATTATCCACCCCTTGAAAGATTTTTACGAAAATTTTGAATTTTTAAACTCAGAAAGATCGCCATGCTATACATATGCTCTATTCTATTTATTTCCAAGGAAACGCCCCTTGATCAAATTCCTTTTTACTGAAATTTTTGGCCTAAACGGTTTCAGTTTCATATAGAAAATATACTTAAATAAAATATAAGAAGACATTTTATGTCATGGGAAATTTTATTATTCGCTCACTATTCAAAAGTAGGATTTTTCTACCTTTAAATATATCCTCTGAAATCATTTGAAGTATTTGCAAGAAAGTCTAAAACTTATTTATTAAATTCTCTTATACGGGGTCGGACTAAGAGTGGGTTTTATTTGTCTCTTCTTTTGAACTTTTCTTATTTTCCACATACTTTTTGACTTATCTTCTTTCAAGTATTAAAAGTTTAGTTATCATCTTTGAGTGATTATTACACACTTCCTTTGGGAACTAACTCAATTCTTACTTCTAGATACCTATGACATATAGATTCTTTACTTCCTATTTAATTGGATCTAACATATGTCACCAATTGACAATTCAATAGGGATCCACAACCATGGAGCAATATAGGCCTAACAAGGGAGTCAAGTACTATACAACTTTAGGGAGCCTTCTATATGTTGCATTCATGCTCTTCTTCAGTCAATGTCTTTTAGTATGACATCTCCCATGGGATAATCGGGAAAGGGGTATATTTCTAACTCAATTTACTGTACCAACTCATAGTTGCCTTATCCATCTTTTTCGAATATGGTTGCAACTACTTTTATAGTCGAAGTTTGTTGAGTTTGGAGTATAGTATATATAATTATAGTTAAAAATAAAAATACGTTCACTCGATGTATCCTAATTCCTATGGTCGATGAACTTATGCCCTGATATCAAATGTAACAACCGCACCTTAATGGGTCCGAATTTTCACTAAACCGAAAACCCAAGTCCACTACGATACAGATGTTGTGTTGGTAAAGAAAAATTATATCAGAGAGCTATTGATAATAACTCACAGTGGAATAATAAAGTATAATGCAACATATATATGCCGACCAAAGGATAATACCTTAGGGTACCTAGTGCCCTTGTAAGTGCAGTGCATGGATGACGAAATCCGTCCTCCAACTGTTCACGCCTTGTACTAGTATACGTTTTTCTAAATCTATCATGGGGGTTGTCAAGTGGAGGGGGTCAGAAAAATGTTTTGATGATTGGTATATTACATATTTTATCCACAACATTAATTTATGTCTTTTATTTTTTACATGTTATGTCTATTATTTAATACTTAGTCATTTTAATTTCAGGTACGCGTATGGTACATCCAACCTACTTGATGTATACAATAGCTATATATATATAAGTATCACAATTCCTTTTGGACCAGAATACCTTCATCTCCAATATCTGTAACACTGCACCGTATCAGACATCTAACGATAGTGTCTAGGTCAAATTGTCCATATAAACCGAGAAACCTCCCATTAGTGCCAAATAATAGCATTATAACTATTTAGCTGTTATAATATATGTAAATATAAATAGTGAATATGCTATATACTGTTTTGTATTTAGTCCCACATCATGGGATTAGTTCTACCCCAAACTCCTAGGCCTCTATATAAAGGTGCTAATGTAATGTAAATAGATAATCCATTCTCAGGAATAAATAATATGTCTTCTGCCTCTTTCTCTAATGGTTTCCACTTTCTTCATTTCATAACACGTTATCAGCACGATCTATACAAAAAAAAATTATGGATCTACAATTGTGATAATTCATGAAATCATATCTATTCTTTTCCAGATGCAATTATATATCTCATAACGGTAAGTCATTTTTCTGATGAATTTAATCTTCCAAATCATTTTTTTATATCTCATTCCATTCTAGATCTACTTCTTCAGATCTGAATATGTTGTCTTATTTTTTTAAATTTTATTATATTAGTCTTATAATTTTAGATCTTATATAGATCTAAACTTTGAGATCTGATTCTTATTTTGTTAGTTATTATATTTCAGATCTAATTTTTTTTTGCTATTCTTATGATCTTATTATATTGTAGATCTCAATATCATACTTATTTTTATGTTCTTTAGTTCATTTATTTTGGAATGCAAGTTTGAACTTGACAAAATTTGATGTTGTTGATTAAAGCAAATTTTTTGAATTTGATTGTATTTAGTTTGGATATGGATTTGAGAAATCAAACATGGTTGGTAAATGGGGTTTTCATTTTGAAAACCTTTTGATTTGATTTAAATTTGAACGAAGACTTCGGAAATTATTTTGATATATGATTTATATTTCCAGAAGAAATATTTTATTGTTTCTTAGAGAAACAAATATAAATATAATACGTATCTAGAAGATCGTATTAAGTGAATGGAAACATTAGTAAAAGCTTACGTGATAAGCTTAATATCTTCCCATGTTTCCTTTAAAAAAAAGGGAAAAGGAAATAATAATTGAGAACCTGCAGTTTTCATAAATCAGTAAATTACAAGTTTCCTCAAAATAAAGAACCATAAGTGCTAACTAAAAAAAGGATTATATATCAAAACTCAAATATATAAATTTGAGATGTGAAGCTTTGAATTATTAGAATATCTAATTCAGATTATGGTAAATTTCAATTGCAATCAAACCTGAAGTTTGATAATGAAAATCAAGGTGTGCCATTTAGGATCTAAAGTACTAAACAAAAACTTTTTTTAAAGAAAAATTGGAACCTGAAATTCTAAAAATATTTGCCAATGGTATTAACTACTAAATCAAATAAATGTATAGAAACTTGTTCACTACAGAAGTAGTGAAAATAATATATTAAAAAAAACCTCCAGAAGAGATTTGTTGATATATTTGGTGTTTTTACTAAGCCAAATAAATATATAGAAACATATCTACTCTTCTACTCTCTTTCTTTTTAATTAAAAATAAGGCATTCTAATAGGAAGTGTATTTCCTAAAAAAAATTCTTCTTCCATGCATCCAATCACTTTTCAAAAGGTAAAATATAATAGATCAAATATAATAGATCTGAAATAATCTTAATTTCCTAAATTTCTAAAATAACTTGTGCTGATTTGAATATTTACATGTTTGTTTTGATATATTTGGTAAAGAATTATGAAGTTAGTTTTCTTATGAAAATAATAATGATTTGGATCTGAGATTTATAGTTATTTATGATTATGAATGATATGGATAGATCTGAGATAATTTTGTTTATCTAGAAATTCTGATTATTGGGAAATAAAGTTTCGCTTTAAGATATTCATTTTAATTTTATTATTGAGTAATATTGAACCTATATTTGAGATGAAATTGTGTTACTTTGAGTACTGTTTGTTCAATTGGTTCATATATTTATAATGAAATTATTTTGCTATGACAGTAGTTATATCCTAAACCACATAAAGGTTAATTGTAGTTATTTTTATCACAAATGAATTAATTGCAAGTGTTATGGTAATAAATTAAATCATTTATTGTCATAAATGCATTAAATGAATTGATTATTGTAAATTAAATGACGTTGTATGTTTGTGTTTGGAATAAGAATAGACGTATGATTTACTATTTGATGTATTTATTTTGACAAGTAATGTCTGTTGTAATGGAAAAAATAGGTTTAACAACAACTCAAAGGAATTATTTTAATAGAAGTTGTATAACTCAAAGTCCAAGGCCTGAAGTCTGGAATTATGAAAAGATTTTCGGACAAACTTTACAAGCTTGAATTCTTGTCAGTATTTTTTTTTAATTTGTCAAAATGTACAAGCTTCTAAAAAAAGGCAGTTTACACAAAATTTGAGAACCCAAAGTTCATAATAAATTAGTGAACTTGAAGTTCATGAATTAGAAGCCCGAAGCTCTATTGAAATTGTGTAAAATGATAAGGTTGTACTTCTTGAAGAAGTTAAAGAAAAATAATATATTATTATATGAGATAATAATGCTGCATTCAAGAGATTACAAAAATCTCCAAATGAGTTATACCTTACCTTATATCTTCATATTTATATTATATTAACAAAATATCCTAAAGATATTATGTTATATGATATATCAAACATCATTGGATGTGTGTGTATTAATCTCTTGAAAAGATGTTTTAAGATTTATTTATATTTATGTTGCAAAATTTAACGTCCCAGAAGAGATGTTATAGAAATTTTATTTTTGTTACTTTGCAATTCCTTAAAAGAAAACACTATATTCACTGAAGAAATAACCATATAAATTTTTTGAAGCAATAACAATAATTTTTCAAAAAAAGGATATTGTATGCCAATATTACACTCTAGAAATAGTGGTTTTATCTCTTGCAACTTACTTTCATTTGGTAAATCTAATTTTGTTACTGCATTTAAAGTTTGATATGCCATTTCAAAGGCAATTACAATAAAAATCTCCAGCAGAGATATTTTACGCCACTGTAAAAGTTGTAATTATGTAAAAGAAATATTGTATATTGATATGGCATTCCAATAATGCATATATATATATATAAGAGATAAGTTCACTCCAGAAGTGGTGATACTAAAATATCTCCAAAAGAGATTTATAAATTTGAAAATGATAACATATCTCTACAAGAGATTTGTTTATATATTTGGTAAATTTATTAAACCAAATAAATGCATAGAAATTTGATATTTGGTATATAATTAAGGAATAAAACTTAACAATTTTAAGTTATGTGTATATTTTGTTCGAACCAGAAGTTTGGTATGGTTCCAACCATATGTTTTAAACATTATCATGCGGTTTTGACGGATTCACATTCACATTGATCTATAAATAGAAATTAATAGTTTGAATCCTTGCAATATTTTGTTCTAAAAATCACTAATTCAAAAGAGAAAGAATATGCAAATTTATAATATATATATATATGCAATACGTGGACGCACGTATATATCCATATATGAAAATATTTAGCTAACAACCTGAAGTTCGTTATGAGCTCATCATATAGATTATGTATGGATATTATTTAGTGATTTAAAATTCAGTCAATAGAAATGTTGAATGACCTGAAGTCATGTATGTATTCAAATGATCTACATACGTTCTATTTCTTATTTCCTTTGAAACAGCAAGTATAGCCGACTGTTAAAGTGGCAAATCGAACAGAATTGTTCTTGCATTTCGTTATAAACCCGTTACTTTTCCTCTTTGCAAGAAGGTATGGAACACCATTTGAGTGATAATATATGCCTACTAGATAGGGCAACTGCTCATATGATTTTGAAAAACCAGAAGTTTTTCTCTGAAACTTTCTGAAAATATTTTAGATAAAAATTTCAACCATAGCAAATCTGCTAATATAATTGAAGGGTCCAGAAGATCCCATAAAGTATTACCAAGTGGTAAATATATCTTAAATCAAAATACATTATACTCAAGAAAATTTAAAAGAAATTTGTTGAGTTTTGAGGATATATAAATGAATGGCTACTATATTGGAACCATAATTAAAACGTCAAAGAATATCTTTACGTTTTTCTAAAATTGAAAGCCAGAAGCTTATTTTAGAAAAAGTTGGTACAGTTTCAACTGGATTATATTTCACGAAATTGGGCATAATTGAATCCCATATTCAAAAATGAGCCAGAAGCTCACAAATATCACTTGAATGCATCTTATCATTTGATAAATGGATTATCCTCCTATTATTAGTATTTATGGTGTATTTGCTAGTAGCAATATGATAATGGATCAAAATGAGAATCCAAAAATGATGATTATTTAATATGACAATGTTTGTCAACATTGAGGGAGAGGATAAAGAGATACCGGTTCATTTTGATCATCGGTGTCAAATATTTGTTAAAATATAAAATGATGCAATATTAAGTAACTTGAATAAATTATCAATAATATCACTAGTAGACTTTCTCCAATATAGATTTGAATCCCTGAAGGATCAAAATATGTAAACCACATCTGAAATATGGTTCAAAAGTCAGTTCAAAATACTTTTGGAGTAAGTACTAAAGATGCCAAATAAAGGAAGTGTGTATTCTTGAAGAAACACTTAAGGGTGCTCTGAAAGAGATTCATGACATGATTTTCAAATAACCCTGGAAGTGGTTTAGGTACCTAAAATATGATAAATAAAGAGATCTCAATAAATCATATCTAGAACTGACAATAAACAATCATTGATTATAAATTTATAAATAATAAAGCGCTTATGTTTATAAATGGATTAAAGATCCTGAATTAGAGAAAAACATGATTGGCCATCGTGAAATTCTCCTAAATAAGAAATGTGGACCTGTAGTCCACAAAATAAAATTCGAAACATATATATAAAGTGGAAAAAGCACACTGAAATTATTAAAGTACACATAGTGTCAATAACATGTTAAGTTCCATGGACATGTAGTCCACAAAGTAGCAAAAATGCTTGAAACACTTAATATACCCCGAAGGTACAAATATGGTTAAAATCTTATTAATGATGAAAGTATATAAATTCCTGAAGAATATAAACAGAATAAAAAGACAAGGAGCATAGATTACAACTTCTTCTAAGTATTGTTGTAATGAAAATCTTGATATACTTCAAGATGAGTAGATTACTTCCTGCTTTCTAGTAATGTTGTAATGAAATTTTAAATATTCATCAAAGATGTATAGTCGCAATATGAAAAACTAATTTGAAGCACAAAAATGAAAGCACATGAAGTGTTTTTCATAAAAGCAGCATACAAAATGCATAAAATGAAAACCATATTTGGTAGAAACAATCTTTTAGAAAATTTGATTGTATCGAAGGAAACTATTAATAAATTGTATTACTAGTAAGATACAGATTTATGGATCTAGAAGTATCTATAACCAATTTGAGTTACCGAAAGACGAATATGAATACAGAGGGAAATTTTAAATCGGGGGAGCATTTATAAGTATTTTATAATGCACTCTTTTTCCTTAACTAAGATTTTTCCCACTGGGTTTTCATTAGTGAGGTTTTAATGAGGCATTATCTTGATCCAGAAGTATCAACTCCCTAGTTACATTTGAAATAAGTTATAATTAACTCTTTTTCCTTATTTAAGATTTTTCCCACTGGGTTTTTCTTACTAAAGTTTTAACGAGGCATTGTCTTGATCCAGAAGAATCAAACGTCTTCTTAAGAAATAACATCTCAAATATGTTATTTAAGTTAAATTGTATTTTTATCCTTGACTAAGGTTTTTCCCATCGGTTTTCCTTTGTAAGGTTTTTAATAAAGGATTATATTGATCCAGAAGTATCAAACTCTATTTGATTCTGTAAATTATTGAAATATCTTATACTATATTGTACTCTTTTTCCTTAACTAAGATTTTTCCCATGAGGTTTTTCTTAGTAAAGTTTTAACGAGGCATTAGTTTGATCCAGAAGTATCAAACTTCATTTGAATAAATGAGAAAATAAGACATGTCATTGTACTTTTTTTCCTTCACTGAGATTTTTCCCATTGGGTTTTTCTTAGTAAGGGTCTAATGAGGCATTATTTTGATCCCGAAGTATCAAACTCTTAGAAGGAATATCATTTTTAGTATGATATATATAATTTCACAAGTTGCCCTCTTTTCCTCTTTCAAGGTTTTTCCCATTGGGTTTTCCTTATAGAGGTTTTTAATGAGGCAACGGACAATATCTATATCGACTGAATGGATAAATGCAAGCAAGACAATAATGAGGGGGAGCAATCATCATACACGTTTCGAAACGGACAATTTCTAGTTATCAGAGGATTCAAGATTTTGAAGACGCATATTCAAGGGGGAGTGTTATAATATATGTAAATATAAATAGTGAATATGCTATATACTGTTTTGTATTTAGTCCCACGTCATGGGATTAGTTCTACCCCAAGCTCCTAGGCCTCTATATAAAGGTGCTAATGTAATGTAAATAGATAATCCATTCTCAGGAATAAATAATATGTCTTCTGCCTCTCTCTCTAATGGTTTCCACTTTCTTCATTTCATAACATTAGCCATATTCTAATTCATCTCAAAGACTTATGTAGTCTATCTTTAGGCATAACCTAAGTCTTTCAAACCGCTACAAGACTGATGGTGCTCTTGACCTAATGAATATAGCCCTACTCCTAAAATATGTAGTACCAATAGTGCCGACATAGCGCCAAGCTTGCACCTACCATCTGATCTAGATTGCTTGATGTAACACCCCATATGTTTAGTAACATTATTTAGGACATTTAATTAGTTAAATAAAATAAAATAACGTAAGTTGATTAATGGATTGAGATTTATGATTAAGTAAGGTGTCGTGCCATGTAAACAATGAACTAAAGAATAAAAATGTAGTGTTAGGGTAAATTGATAAGGGGAAATATAGGAAAAACATTATTCTTATACCCTAAGCTCTTAGGCCATACAATTCACACGCTCATTTATACATTCGCAAATAAAAATATAAGCTAAGGCCGACCACCATTAGCAAGTTCAAGAGAAGATAAAAGCAAGAATTTCAAGAAGAAGAATCAAATCACTTAACCAAAAACAAATCACATATCTTTAATCACAAAGCTAAGGTGAATAATGACTGTATCTTTTTTGAGTGTTATCGATTTTAAGGTTAAATCTGATTTATCGTGTATGATTATGCTATGTTTTTGAATGATTAATTGTTTATACATGCCCATTGATGATTTATGTTTGATCGTAGGTTTTATGATATGTTTTAATATGAAAACCTTATTTAATGACATCCAAATACTTTGCGAATTTAGATTTAGATCATAAATAATATTTTAGAAATGGATTTCAATTTTCATAATTTTATCGAATAATGTGGATTTTATATTAATTTTCTTGTATAGAAAATGATTAATTGGATTTAAAATTATTTATGGTTAAATAATATATGATTTGGGTCTGAAATTAATATATGTTACAAAATATATTAAAATGACTTTTTTAAATTTTTGTAGAATTTTTCTAAATATTTTGATGAATATATAAAATTATTTAAGGTATGTGACTTAAATGTTATATATATTTATAAAAGGAAAATGGGTATTTGGTAAATAAATTAAATTGTTTATTTTTGAAACATTGGCAAAACATTTAGAAAAGAAAATTAGCAACCAATTAGATTTTTAAAAATGAGGCATGTTAGTTGAAAAGATTACTCTAAAAGGCTAAAAATCAGTTTAAACATGCTTTTCTCATGTTTCGCTGCTTTCAACACTAATGGCTCCGACATAGTAGTTCCGCCTTCATTGCCATCGAAACCAATGCTCTTGGTATCAAGTAATTGGTATGTAGCGAATTGAACTAAGGCGGAAGGCACCGAATCAAAGCTAAGGGTTTCGAAGGGGTCAAAACGTTGCCTTGCATTAAAATGAAAACGCATCTGCTTTGCTTTCGAAGGAAGAGCTTTCAACTTGGTTATCTTTCGGCCGTGTCAAATGTTTGGAAGGAAAGGTTTGAATGGGTTGCACGTTTCATTTAAGTATATGCTTTCGACTAGGTCGAAGCCCTTTGCTGTCACTATTCTACTTTCAAAGTCAATGGTTTCGAAGGGTATATTTTGTTTTATAAAACCTACCGCTTCTCCAATACTTTTGGAAGGTTGGTTTCGACACTAATACTTCTTTATTTAGGAATGCTTACAAAAGGAATTCTTTTGACTTAAATGTTTTAATGACCCTTTTGCTCTGTGAAGGTAGAACCCAAATGGTTTTGAAAAAGATGATTTTTAATGGTTTCGAAAGGCGTTTCCACATGTTTTGAATTGAACCCAAATGCTTTTGAAAGGTCTATTGTTTACAAATTTTTTAATGCTTTCGAAAGGTTTAAATGAAGGTTTCGAAGGTTGGTTCCCCAATGATTTTGAAAGGTTTGAAAGGAATGGTTTTTTTGATGTTTTCGAAAGGCAGTTTAAAGTGTTTTAAAGATAGGATGTCTAAGGTCTTATAGCTTTCGAAGGAAAGGTTTATCAAGTGTTTTCGAAAGGAAAATTGAACGGTTTCGAAAGGAATGTTCTGACCTTTCGGCCTAGGTGAAAGTAAGAGTTTTACGTGGTTTCGAAAGGGGTATTTTCAATGAATTCGAGGCACTTTCAAAGGTTTAGATGTTTTCATCAACAAAGATTTGTGTAAAGTATATATATAACATGGCAATGTGATTTTAAGTAAAGCATAGAGTATATATTTTCCTTTTTTAAATTTGATTTAAATGTTTTAAATCAATTTGAGATGAAAAGGTTTTCAAGAATTTTTTTGAAAAGATTACCCTAAGTTTAATGAATCAGATATTACAAATGTATAGGCTCGCGCCCTATTCATTTGCTACTAGCTCTAGCTAATTTAGTCCAAAATTCCAGTGTGTTGGGCTTTGTCACAGGTAAGACTAAAATGATGATTACATGGAGAAGGGAATATATGTTGTATACAGATAGGTTATTGGTGTAATATCCCGCCTTTTTGTATGCTTTAAATCGATGATAAACCGCACACATCAGACTCGAACCATACAAAAGGGCAAATTGTTATTGGGGTTAATAAGAAAAGAAGGGGAAAGAAAGAAAACAAAAAAAATCTCACAGCTTAATAACAAAATATAATAATCAAATAACAGTTCATGAAGCTGTTTACAAAACATTTGATTATACTAATACAATATAGAATCAGAGTTATACATACCAGAGAATAATAAATAACAATTGAATGGAACAGTATGAATGCACACTACACCATATTGGCAGTTTTGCAACTCCTCCGTGCGGAAGAATCGCAACTATAAAGAGCCGTGGCTAAATAGCAACGGTTATCAGCCGTTGTAAATGATTTAGGAATGGTTATCGGCCGTTTTGATTTCGCAATAGCTAATAGCCATTATGTAGTTTTCCTATATATTTTTTAAATTCGTTGACCATGCACTTACGTGTAGAAACACCCCTCCGTTCCCAAAACTACATGCCCCAAATTAGTTTCATTTCCTTCTCCGCCGCTTTGCCCTAATTAATTGCCCCCATTTCCCTCCTTCGCCACTTTGCGCAAATCGTCATCGACACGAACGAGCAAATCATCTTCAACCTAAGCGATTGCAAATCCATCTACCATGGGTCAAGCGTTGGAACCCTCGGCTATTCAAAATTGAGCAATAAGGTTCGTTCTCTTTTTATTTTTATCATTCGAAATACATGGGGTATGGGTTATGTTTATAGATCTATTTTAGTGATATCTTTGTTGTCGACCACTGCCATTGCCCTAAAAGAGAGAGAGAGAGAGAGAGAGAGAGAGAGAGAAACTGGACGATACCAACATCACCCACTGCTGCCGACCATTGCCACTAGCTACCGATCTCCAGCTTCCGCCTTTGGTCTTCACCTTGTCGATCTCCACCTGATTTAATAATTGGTTATTTCCTTCCTCAAGTTCTAATTTATGTTGAATATTATTTGAGTTTTAATTTAATTTAGTGTACAACTTTATAAACTAATTTTAATCTATTTTAAAAATGGTTTAGTTTTTTAAATTTGAGACCAATTTATTAATTTATATTCAAAGGTATATAAATTTAGTTTAAAACCTGTTTGATTCTTATATTAAATTATACAAGTTACGTTTAAATTGATTTTTTAAACTAAATTTTAATTTAAATTAGTTTATTTTGATTGATTGAAAATATTATTAAAATATAAACTAAATTTAAAGTTTACTATTTTGAAGAGCTAGTACATAAGCAATCCAATTGCAGATGATTGATAAATAAACCCCTAAAAACTTATGTTATTGTTGGATTTCATCAATTACAAGTTGTATCTTACATATTTGTAATATTGAACACCTTCTCTGCTAGAAATATTTGGCAATCAATGATTTTTTTAGGGATTTGTACATACAACTGCATAACTCTAACTATCTGACGTATTTAAAAATGTTGTTAATAAGAAAATATTACTTGGGATTTTGTAACTCAACAACAGTTTGAAACAATATGCCGAAATTCTAAAGTTAAAACTTACTGCACACAGTTCATTTTTGTATAAACAAACCAATAGAAAATAATATGCATTGACTTTGAGCATTTCATATATTACAGAAGCAGAACACTGAAATGTTGAGTTTCATATACGAAATTGGTAGATATATAGGGTCTTAATCTCGGACTTAGGACTTCCAGAGTACTTTAATGAATCCAAGTGATACTCATGGTGGCAAATTTGAGCAAATTGGCTGTGATACTCACGTTATGTCAAAAATCGTTGAAACAGCGATACAGTTAAAGATTAGTGGACATTTTTATACGATACAATGTTAAGTATTTTAGATAGTGTTGTCAAAACAAGTCATTTTGATAACACTCATCATTTGCTTATGAAAGCATATGATTTATTTGGTCATAAATCTTGGTTGCATCTCTAACTATTTGAATTTGGTCAATAAAGGTTGGCTTCTAATCAGCATCAAACAAATATTACCAAATTGTTTATTATTATTCTTATAATGTAGGACATGCTAAGATGGATAATATTATAATAACAATATGCTATAAAAACTTATTGGTAGTTAATTGGTTTAAGATGAGTGAGTTGGACAAATTGAGCTCATTGTGCTCTTGATTGCAAGAATTTGTAATACATGCTTATGGCAGTTTTGAATCAATATTTGGATGAACTTGTATAATAAATGATTTGGACAAACTTATATAAAAACATGACTTGGACATACTAATTATGAACAATTATACTAGGGTCATCATTTTCATTAGTATAACAATACATAGTTATGATTACAAAAATTTATTTAATATACCAGTGACATATGTTTCCCTTGTTATATAGTAGAATTAATCTATTACTGCTTGAGAAAATATTTTTGTACATGTCTGCCTGTGTATTAAAAGCCACTTGTGTAAGAGAGTTGGTATGAGCAACTCAGCTTTTTTGGTCGTGCCCACTTATAACTTCCTAACATAATTATTCTTATTTGTGGATGGGGTGAACATGAATAGTATACTTCATTGAATCATATTCTTTGTTAGTTTGTTAAATTTGAATTATAATAATGCTTAGCTTCACAAATGGGCTGATGTTTGATGCCGACTAAAGTAGTTTATTGAGGTACATGATGTGTAATTGTTTAATATTTGTATATTTTCATTCTTATGACTGGACCATGAGCCATTATACTGAGCCTCTGACTGCATTATCTTTAGTGAGGTAGAAATAGATTACAATAACCAGGACATAAAACCGTGTGTACCTAAAAGTATGTCTCAGTTTCATGATATGATATTAGTGTGTAATATAGTGTACATTTTTGAAAACACTAAGAATGAGGTACTAAAAAGTAAATACTATGTCTGTATTTTGTATTTACTTTATTGAATTTCTTTTGCAGAAGCAACACCAAAAAGCTTGCTTAAAATAATGAATATAAAGGGTCTTACCCTTTTCCATTTGAAGAGTCATCTTCAGGTAAATTTCTTAACCAAGTGGTCACATGGCTTTATTTTTCTAAAAGAATGTATTATATTCAATCTATGTGAATTGGAAATTAAAACTATAAACTTTACATCTAAGTAGCAAAAATCTTAGAATATACAAGTTATGGTAATTCATTGATAATTCTTGCTTCTTAACTTCTAGAGCTTGTATGTTTGTCGATGTGAAGACTTAAATTACTTATGGTCATTTATAAAAAGTGAGTAATAATTTCTGGTTTCGCCATATTAATCATAGTTTTATAACATCCTTGTTTGATCAATATGAAGAAATATAGATTAGGGAAGCAATCATACAAGGAGTTTCTTGACAATACTAATGATGGTGGTTCGTTTTTGTCTCTCTATTTGTTATTGGTTACTTGAATATTTCACTACAACTGCAAAATTTTACAATTATATTTTTGTGCGCTTCTTTTATGAATTCTTCTATTAGGTACAGTTTCTGGTACTGATAACGAGCACAAGGATCCTAAACCTTCTAAGCCTTCTTCAACTGTAATAACCCAGGAGCAGAACGAGTATGATTGCTTTCAACCTCTATTTATATGTACAATTATATATTTGATTATATTATTTGCTTTTTAAAAAAATTGGTAGTAGGTACAATGAGGCAATGAGAGTCCAAATGGAGCTTTAGAGGAATGCTTCATGAACAGTTAGAGGTTCTTACTTTCATGACACTGGCTAAATACATCATATACGTGAGTATTTATACACATGCATGATATATAACATAGTTTCTGCATTCATTTTGAAAAAGGTGCAAAGGCATGTCCAGGTTAGAATTGAAGCACAAGACAAGTATCTGCAATCTATTTTGGAAAAAGCATGCAATATTCTCATATGTCCTAATTTTGGAACAACCGATGATCTTTCTACTCTTCGAATATTAGAATCAGAATGCACCAAATTTCCAAGTGGAAATATCAAAATGCAGCACTTAGTGGAGATGAACGTTTCTTGCTTACCACGGTTTGCTGAATGTTCGGTGGATAGCGGCCTCATGTCAACTGAAACACTAGGAAATGCTTAAATGTTTAAGTGGAGGCTTTATGCGTTGCTTAGTATGAATTAAAACCAATGTTGCTATGAATCTTTGCAAGCAGAATTGAGGTGATCATTTTCCTACTTTTTTCCCTCGATTTGTGCAGATATTTTGTTATGCTTACTGAGCCATATTATCCTATCAAATTGAATATTTACACTTGTGTAATGTCCGTCTCTGTGTCAATATACCTGCGTGCACTCTTTTTTATTCACCAGATATAGTCTGTACAGTCTGAAATGAGAACCATTTTAATTGGTCAATTATAATAAATCAGTTTTAAATTGCCATGATAAATTATTGTATCCCCAATTATGTATCACACAACATAACTCTTAGTTTTTTAGGACAGGAGGCTACCATAGTTAGAAGGTAACAGTTTATCAAACGGTTATTTTTGGCCTGTGCAGGTGTTTGGTTATATAGTTGCCAGTAACAGACGGCCGTCGCCAAAAGAATGTTCATCATATTCTAGTTATTAAAATTATGCTATCGATCATATTTGAATTTTCAATTTTGTGCAAGTCTAGTTATTAGAGAACTATGATCTACAAAGCATCAATGGAAGAGAAAGATGAAGATGGTTGTGTTGTGTTTTTTCTTAATTCATCTATCTGTTGATTAAATAAACGAGATGTCGATAATACGAAACATGTTATTGTTTTCATATGTTTAATTTTGAATGTGTTTTTAGTTATGTTTAATTTTGCAATGCGTTTGCTTCAAATCCAAAATATGTTTTATTTGTTTGTATGAGAAACATCATACTATCATGTTATATCCTTTCATTTAAAATGCAAAAGTATAGCATTTTCTCCCTACTTCTAAAACATGAATAAATAAATGCAACGGGGGAAAATGGCTCTGTTAAAATACTGTCAGACTTATTAGTTTAAATAAAGCGGAAAACATAATGAATGATTAATGTAGTGCTGCTGCAACAATTTTAATGTATTAGATCCTCTGAATGAATCCTTGATCCTGGCACCCAAAATAATCTGTAAATTAGTCCTTGTCAACATTTATGTTAACAAACAAAGTAAAATATTGAGTGTACATGTGCACGCATTGTGTCTAAAAGTTAAATAAAGCATGACGGTTGGTACTGTCTATTGAGTTCAGTAATTTAGTGTGTGCATTAGATTGTGATACTATAATTTTAACCAAGTTAACACGTGCTTTCGGCATTTAGGTAGTAACCGAGAGTCAAGTTCATAAATTTCAAGGATTGCAATACTTCTTCCATAACTGAAAGTCATCGATCTGTTTATAATTTGATCAATAGTTCCAAAAACATAGATATATCAAAGGTTGCAAATACCTGATTAATGTCGATTATCTAGAATGGTCAAGAAACTCTGTTTATAGAGAATAGAGTTTGAGTCAAGTTATGATCACTGAATCAAACCAAAAGAGAACACGTGGGGTTGATGGAATTCAATAAGAGAAAGGATGATAATTATATTCAAGTATTTTTCTGTTGTGTTTGAGAATACTTCTATGACTGCTTTTTATAGACTGAAGTTGATGCACTTTGAGTTCTTTGTTTGTCGAATCGACTTTTATTTGATTCTTCCATTCTATAACAAGATATGCCATTATTTACCGCTTGTCTGAACCAAGCAGAAATAGAATTTTACATTCATTCCACTACTTACTATTGTTATAGTTTGTAGATATTTTACATTTCTTGTCTGACATATTACTGTGCGGACCTATTAAGTATTTTGTTGTAGTTTAGCTTAATAATATTGGATAAATCGGTATCTTTACTTACCTTTGTATTTTAACTAAATGCGTGTTTGCTCATAATGCAGACGACGCAGAGAAAAAGATTAGCCTGAAGTGAGGAATGAGAAGTAATTATGGATTTTTGAGTTCTTCTGTAATATTAGTTGGCTTGAAAAATACTTTCTGATACACGGTTTTATGGTGTATGTTATACTAGTTAGTGCTGTGTTGAACTATGTAGCATTACGTATTGTTCATGATGTTGTTGAACTATGTAGCGTTACGTATTGTTGTTGCTAATGCTGTTGAACTATGTAGTGTTATGTATTGTTGTTGAATATTGTAATTAAAAGAGTTGTTATGTTTGGTTTTTGTGTTGAATATATGAAAATTATTTGGTTTAGTGACCTTTCTTTTGTGATATTATGTTAAAGTTGTGAATAATTGTAGTGGGCATGATAATGAAATGACTATTGCTGTAGGAGGGCAGAAAAAGCAATATGATTTTTTTTTGAAAATATTAAATTTTGCAACGGTTTTGAGCCGTTGCAAAACAAAATTAACAAAGTTGTACAATAAGGCTTTAAAATGGCTTTCAGTCGTTGCGAAATTAAAATTAGCAACGGTTCTTAGCCGTTGTAAAACGTATATTTGTAATGGATTAGAGTCGTTCCTAATTTTAATTTTGCAACGGCTAAAAGTCGTTGATAATTTTTTACCACTGTCAATTTTGCAATGGCTCAGAACCATTGCTAAATAACATTTCCGGTGTAGTGGCAGTGGAATAAAATAATAAATAATAGTACTACAATCTTCCTCTTCGTCCTCCAGAAATAAAGTCTTCAAATTCGAAAATGCTCAGGCTGATTCGAGCGAATTGAAAAGACAAAGCACTCGAGTCAGAACTAAAAGATCTTATGTAAGTTAAATCAACGGAAATAAATATGGGTGGAACGGCATCAGAGATGTTTACGGGATTTGACATCTCCTATCCAATGTCTAAGGTGAGTGTAGTAACTTAAGAGATGTTCGGGATTCGCACCTTCTAAGGATCCGTTAAACTATCTACTATGTAGTAATATACGCTATTATAATAATGTCTATAGTAAAGTGAACTATTAAAATAGCGTTAAGGCGTTACTCATATCCCTCTTAACACATTTTATAATGCCAACAGTCTATACAGTACCGTGACTCCCCGTAAACTGAGGCCGCTAGAGGATACCACATAGGTATGACATAAAACAAACTCGTAGAAGACGCGCTAGGGTAGGTGACACGGCACAACTAGGCAATGCTAGGGCAGATATACCAATTACACTTTCGGACTAGTGGTAATGCATAGCCGCAACTACTACCCACCTCGAAACACACTCCCAAGTAAAAATCGAGGGGTGGCCACCGAATAAATCAAATGTCAGAATATAGGATCGATGGAATGTGTTTGATCTGAGGAGCTACCTCATTGTCCCGTAATTGCTCCTGTTTTAGCCACCTTATGCCAACTCACGGAAGTTGGGTCCACATAAATATACCTTTAGGATCATCGCCGCCATCCTACTTCATTCTGAAATCTCCACCGCATACACGGTTGTCAAAGTCATTTTCGGTATTGGCAGAGAGTACGACAATTCCAATCCAGGTCTCTTTAACAACCAATCGCTTATTACACACCGGGTGGTTCTTTTACATTTCGAAAATCATTTCATAATTGATATCAAAATATCATATTCGATTCAAACCATATAACTTTCGAAAACATTACTTACTTTCTAAATCATATTCGCCTTTGAAATCATAGTTTGATAATCATATTTTATTTCAAAGTCAAATTCACAATTTATATCAAAATATCGTATTCTCAAAACTATGCTACTTTCAAGTCATATTTCTTCCAAAATCATATTTCCAAAACATGTTAAGTTCTTTCTTCAAAATCATCATTTCGACTAGTTAACATTAAAAATTCCGACTTAGGTTATAACATCATTTAACCTTATTCTCGTTTTAAGCAAATTGAAAGGAATATAAACTCTTTCACGTACTTAGTTTGGAAATTTAGAAAATAGTTCCAAATAGTTAAAATGCTCTCAACGGTTTAATTATAGGTAAATGTTTTTAAATTGATTTAGGATAAATAAATATATTTAAATTAGATTAAATATAATTAAAGTAGATTAAATAGCTTAAAATAGATTAATTAGATTTAAAATAAATTAAAAGGGTTTAATTAGTTTTTAAAATAAATAAAATTGGTTCAAAAATAGATCAAAATAATATATATAGTTATATTACTTAAATAGTTTGAATAAATTTGAAAATATTAATAATTAGGAAATTTAAAATATTATATTCTAAAACAGTTTACTTAAAAATATGAGTTTAAATTAATACCAAATTAAACTATTCATTTCATTTCAACATATTTGGATCATTCCGAATTTCCAAATGGACAAAAAAAAGTTCAATAAACTATTAAGTTTCATATCGTTTCAGTTCATATGAAATATCAAATTTTGGATTATTCCAATTTCAAAATATTTCAAGGTTATTTTCAAACAGGTTCAATAACTCAATTTCGATAGAATTTCATTAATACATAAAGGTTTAACTTTAAACTTCCGATTAAATTCTTAAAGAAATTCTTTTTTTAAACCAATACACAATTCAACGCAAAACATGATTTTCCAATAATACTTCAATTTATATAAATCAAACTTCCATTTCAAAATATCATTTAATTATATTCAAAAATCGAGGATTTTAAAATCTTTTAATTTAACCAATCTGGTGCTCGTATATAATTTTCTACCCTAGGGTCAAATGGTACGGATATTTATCATTTCAATCCACAATTTAAACCTTTTATGGTTGTATATCATTTCAAACCACAATCCCGAAATAAATGAAAAATCCAAAACGAGCTTGCAATTTATAATTTGCAGTTTATAATGTTATAAAATAAAACCTCCATTCATCCAATATCAACAATCAAACATTTATCACAATCATCATCCAATTCAATCAATAACATCAATATAGAACAGATAATAAATAATAGGTATTTATTGGCAGTTTATATTCAATAGTAAATTAATTAACTATTTAATCTAAATAAATTCAAATTAACTGAGATGATGATAAAATATACCAAACAATCATAAATAAATTCCTAATCACATCATAAATTAAATTTAACAGGCATAAGAAATTTTAAAAGTTGTGAGTGGGTTAAAGCACTCACCGTTGAATTTAAATCGAATTTAAATTCAAACTAAGCCCAAAATTTGAACGGTCTTCGAATTTGTCCAAACCAACGTCAAAGTGTCCATAATTTTATTACGATTCTAGCAGATCCAACCGCGCGTGAAACGGACCTCGTATGCACATGTTATTGCGATTAGAATATTTGAATTTGAAATTAAAATAAACAAATAATAAAAAAAACACCTACACGTCACCTCTAGGCACCATGCATTCGTCCTTCGTAACAGATCTGATTGTTCGACCTAAACCCTAGAAGCCGTCACCCTTGCTTGAATTAACACCGCTACCTCGAGGCCTTGCACCACGATCTGACCACCTAGCCGAACCCCACACATCGAGGCGCATCACTCAGGGACGCGCGTCGTGCTCCGGTGCCCTCTGGCTGGTCGTGTCGTCACCTCGTCTATGGGTCGATCCTGGCGATTCCGTTTGCCTGTGAATCGAACCAAACCGATAGGTCAACTTGTCTCAGTAGCCTCTATAACCCCATATAACCCGATCGACGAATCGGGGAAGATTCACCGTCGACTCTCGCCGATTATCCATGAATGGACAGAATTAAACTATGGGTTTCTGGAAAAAAATTAATTCGATTCCAAAAACGAATTTCAAATCTGATATGCGCTCGTCGAGAGCTTCAAAATGATATATAGTTAGATGTAGTTTGAGGAGTTTTAATTTTGGAATTTGAATTTGGAATTGAATTGAAATTGGGAATTAGAGTTTGTCTACCATTGGAAAGAGAAGGTGCTAGTGGAATTTATGTATAGAAATGAGTAATAAGAAATGACCTAGGGTTTATAACGACATATATATAGGCAGAACACAGTAGAAACAAATGGGCTCAATTGGTTCGGAATGTTGAACGATACACGGCCCGAAAAGCCCGTTTCGACTCCGTAATGAAAATGGGTCATCCCATATATTAAAATAGATGTTTACAAATATTTTAAAATTAATGGAACAAGTTTCAAGTCCTAATTCCATTGTATGAAGAATTTACGTTGAATTCAGATTATTTCAAATTGATTTCAATTGATTTTAATTGATTTCAATTAAGTTGATTTCTAGGCGTTTCGAGCCCGTACTATCAAAAGACAAGTCTGATCATTTCGAAATTTGAAATCCTACAATAATTCACTGTTACAGATGCTATGAAACTAGTTTCATCAAAATCCGAGTCAGTGGCCAAAATGGCTATATTTCGGTTAATTAAATTAATTAATATTAAATTAATTATATCAGAATTTTCAATTCCAATTCGAAAATTAACGAATCATATCATTTTTTATTTCTTAAACAATTACAGTAATTTAAACACTTTAGATATCTATTCAAAGTTAATTAAATTACCCATTACCGTATTTAATTTCAATTTTAATAAATTCATTAATTATCAATTGAAATTCCAATAAATCCATTTGTTTGATTTTAAATCCTGTTATTCAACTAATTGTCATCTCATGGGTACAATTAACATTGGTTTATATCTTAGCACGTTAATATTATCCAATTTCATTTTCGTAATATTTAAATATTAAATTTCATTTTAATCAAAATTAATTTCTAATTAAATTAAATGGATTACATAAATAAGTAACTTATAAGAATTGTTACTATTTACCTTTAATTACACTTATAAGTTTATTACTTACCAACACATGTTATAATTTCATATATAACACTAATTTTATTTCATTACTATTTATGATACCTTTTCATTACATAATTCAATATTTACATTTGTTAATCTTATATTGAATTCATAACCAAGTTATAACATTTATTTCATTTCAATTAATATGGAAGTCCATTCAGTTTGTTACTAATTAACTTACATTAACACTATTACACTTTATTCTTGTTATTATGTCATAAATAAATCACCAATTTCTATCTCTTTCGATATAATATTACCAAAACCTCATTATATTTACAACTTTAAATCATCGAAGATTATGGTCGTTACACCGGGAGTGTGTTTTGAGGTGGGCGGTAGTTGCGGCTATGCGTTACCACCAGTCTGGAAGTGTAATTGGTATATCTACGCTGGCATTGCCTTGTTGTGCCGTTTCACCTACCATAGCGCACCTTCTACGAGTTTATTTTATGTCGTACCTATGTGATATCCTCTAGCGGCACCAGTTTAAGGGGAGTCACGGTACTGTATAGACTATTAGCATTATAAAATGTGTTAAGAGGGATATGGGTAACGCCTTAATGCTATTTTAATAGTTTACTTTACTACAGACATTATTATAATAGCATATATTACTACATAGTAGATAGTTTAACGGATCCTTAGGAGGTGCTAATCTCGAGCATCTTTTAAGTTACTGCACTCACCCTTGACACTAGATAGGAGATATCAAATCCCATGAACATCTCTGACGCCGTTCCACTCATATTTATTTCCATTGATTTAACTTACATAAGATCTTTTAGTTATGACTCGAGTGTTTTGTCTTTTCAATTCGCTCGGGTCAGGCTGAGCATTTTAGGATTTGAAGACTTTATTTCTGAAGGGCGAAGACGAAGATCGTATTACTATTATTTATTATATTATTCAACTACATTCATACTGTTCTGCTGCATTGTTATTTATTATTCTCTGGTATGTGTATCTCTGATTCTATATTGTATTAGTATAATCAAATGTTTTGTAAACAGCTTCATGAACTATTATTTGATTATTATATTTTGTCATTCCGCTGAAAGATTCAGTTTTGTTTTCTTTCTTTCCCCTTCTTTTCTTATTCACCACAATAAAAATTCGCCCTTTTGTATGGTTTGAGTCTGATATGTGTAGTTTATCATCGATTTAAAGCGTACAAAAATACAGGGTGTTACAGTTGGTATCAAAGCTTTGGTTTAGCGATAAATACTGGCGTTGTGGGATTTGACTCTTTATTACTAGGGTAGTGATACCCTATGATCAGTCGCTGAGTGTGTGTGTGTGTGTCTATATATATGAGAGAACGTATTTGTTAGTGTTATAAAAAGTTTTATATTGTATTAATTTGTTCCGTTTTGTATTTATAAATTCTGGTTGGTGCATAGGATGCTATGACATCGATAGGGATTTCTAAATACTTAATAGGACAGACTGACACAATATTTGTTTTGAAATATAGGTAAATGAAATAATTTTTCCTATTGTATATTTTTGTATATAAAATATTGATTTATAAATGATATATTTGGTTGTAATATATTGGTTGTTAGGTAGTGAAATTTATAAATATTGGTTGGGAATAATATTTAAAAATAAAATAAATGAAAACTGGAAATTTAGAACTTAAAGTCCCAGGTTTTTGAAAGTTTTTTTCGAATGATTTTGGAATATAATAATAATATTATTTAGAAGTGTTTTCTAATATTAAAATTTCAATATGATTTGAAAGAATTGCTTAAAAGAAATTTTGGAATGAAATAAGTTTTGTACTCCCCTCTCTATCGCTAGGAATAATTTCGGTGATGAGTGCATGCATCATCGACAATCATTTTCGAGTTTCAAACTAGGAAGGTCACTGTAGTAGTTTTACTGCAGATTTATTTTAATAAACAAATATAAATTTCAAATTATTTTAAATATAAGTGGATATATATAAATTGTAAGTATATACATTTATTTATTATTTTTAAATGATTTGAAAAGGAACCCGGCATTTAGTTCTTAAATTTCTATAAATTAGAGATTTTCAATTATTGTAATGAAATGAAATTTCAACCATTTAATGATTGAAATTCTAAATGCAAATAAGAAATTAAATGCTAAATTATAGCTGAAGTATATTAGAAATTTGAAATTTGTAACCTATAAACAAAAAGATATGAAAGTAAAAGATGTAATTATTGAACATTTATTTACTAAAATGAGATAAGATAAGCTTGTGTAAGTTTCATTGGCATTCTTAGAAACATATATGTAACTTACCAAAAGGTTTAAAAAGTTGTAAGGTGTAATAAGAAAATGTAATAGCATATTGTATAAGTAAAACTTGAAGTAATGAAAGTATTCAATGAAACTCTTTAATAAATAAGAATTTGATGTTGTAGTTGTTATAAACTTAAGTATATTTGAAATGCTACTAATTAAATATAATAGAAAGTTAAGTATTATAAATAAATAATTATAAGCTTAAGTTAATGAATTGATATGCTAAGTAATTGAATTTAACATGAATACTATAAATAAATGAATGTAAATAAATGAGATTAAGTAATGAATGAATGAACGAATGTAATGCAATAAAAAGAAATTGACATGATATGAGTAAATGAAATTGAATTTTGTAAGATAAAAAGGAATAAATGAAATAAACACTGAACGAATGAATGGGAATAAAAAATTTGTAAGAAAATAAATGTAAAAATTAAAGAAAGCAATCACTGAATGAATGAAGAAAATAAATGAATAACAAATCTTGTGAAAAGAATTTAATATGAACAAATACCAATAATGTTGGAATTTGTTGTTTGTTTTGGTTCATGGTTGTTTGGGCAAGGATACTTTAAAATTATTTGGATGTATGAATAATCTATTCAGTTTTATCTAAGTCTGTTGAGTAAATGGTATACTTAATAGTTTATTTGCCATTCTGTACAATTTAAAAGTGTCTAAGCCCAAACTAACTACTTGTTTTGGTTGATGTGGATGAATAAATTGATTTGTATTGACTTCATATGATGGTTGTATGCTGTGATTACAAGTGATTGTTGTTTTATATTGATTTGTTTGTTAGTGGTTGAAACAACTTTAAATATTTCATTTTACGTAATTATTAACTTCTTTGGATTATATAAGTGAAATACAGGATTATGGAAGCAATTTCTACTGTTTTGGTTTCATAAAATAAGCGTTATTTGCCAGACAAATACGTACGTTCTCGGATTACGGTTTTATAGCGTTATGATATTGTTTTTCCCGTTGTTGGGATATATTATATTGAGATATTATGTTATATATTGTTATATTTGATATTATATTTCTCCTGAGCCTCTCCATATAAAGGAGACTCTACCAAAAAAATTCAAAATTTTTGGACTTAAATTTTTTTTTCTGAAATGTTTTCCAAACTTTTGTTAACTTGAAAATAAAAGATTTAATCATTTATAAATTTATATATTTTGTTTAAATTATTTTATTTTGTAAATTTATTGTTTATAAATGTAATATTTAGAATAAGATATATTTATTACTAAATTCCTTCTTTCCCCTTCTTTTCCTTTTCGGGGACGAAAAGTTTTGAGTGTGGGAGAGTGTAACGACCCATAATTTTCGATGATTTAAAGTTGTTAATGTAATGAGGTTTTGGTAATATTATATCGAAAGAGATAGAAATTGGTGATTCATTTATGAAATAATAACCTAAATAAAGTGTAATAGTATTAATGTAAGTTAATTAGTAACAAATTGAATGGACTTCCATATTAATTGAAATAAAATAAATATTATAACTTATTTTTGAATTCAATATAAGATAAACGAATGTAAATATTGAATTATGTAATGAAAAGGTATTATAAATAGTAATGAAATAAAATTAGTGTTATATATGAAATTATAACATGTTGGTAAGTAATAAACTTACAAGTGTAATTAAAAGTAAATAGTAACAATTAATTACTATTTATCAATTTAATTAATGATTTAATTTTAAAATAATTTTCCCTTTAATAAATTCTAAAACTGTTAAATAAGTTAATTAAATAAATTAAACACCTTAATAAATTATTTTAAAACAAACTAGTAAATTGTATTTATTATTTTTCAAACTGTATAAAAAATAATTTAAATTGTAAATTTACCTCACTGTTAAACAGAAAACCCAAACTCCAACCACAGTTCGAACTGCCACCAGAACGAGATCGTGACCAATTCGCAAGAAACCTCCACCATTTGCGATGCCGATGCCCCCGCCATCTGAAGCTCTAGCCATTGCAGCCGAACCCTGGTCTCGTCGTTCGATCGAGACGCCGCGAACCCCTTCTGCCGTGCGCGCCACCATCATCATCGACGTTGCTCCTCGCGCGCTGCTCCGCCATGACAGACTTGGCGCCCAGACCTGCCCCGCTCTCGCGCCTAATCGAGATTTGATTTGAATTGTCGATGTCGACCTCGATTTGAATTTACCTGGCCGCCATATTTTATTTTTTTATTTAGTATCAAACGATTTCGTTTCAAGAGGAACTGGAGCTAAAGATTTCAATGCTTGGCCATTCTATTTTTCTTTGCTTTGATTATAGAACAAACTGTTTTATTTTGTTTTTCCCTTTTCGCTTGAACGAGGTTAATTGTTTTTTTTTGTTTTATAAAGAAGAACGAATGCGTGTTTAACCAGGGAGACACGGGTTGGAAAATGAAGGACACGTGTTGAATCTGTCGATTGAATGTAAATATATATATATATATATATATATATATATATATATATATTCAATTTAAATTTTAAATAGCTTCGATAAACTCAACTCAAAATCTCGATCTCTAATCGAAGCGTGCCGCCTGGTGTTTATAATGTTATACGCCTATTCCGAATGCAATGGAAAAGGTTTTGAGTCCAAATTCGATTGTATGGAGAAGATAGCTTTTGAACCCATTATTTAATTAATTTCTCGATTTAAGTTTCAGCGTGTTTGCTTATCGTACGGCAAAACGATTACTCCAACATTTTGAAAATTGAAATCCGATAATGATACAATATTACGGATCCAATGGAACCGGTTTCATTGAAATCTAAGACTGTGCCTCGGAAGGCTATTTTTAAATATCAATTTAAACGATATAAATTCAATACTGAACAAACAGTTTTCAAATTCAATTCCGAAGCTTCCATTATCTTCAGTATCGTCAAAATAAATTTTCTAAGTCTTTGAAATATTTTTAATCAACTTCAAACTGAAGATTCAAATTTTTACCCAACTTCAATAAATTAAATTCAATATTTTAATTGCTAAATTCATAGCTATAATTGAAATTCAAGTTTAAAATAACTTTCAATATTTAAAATAAATTAAATATTTCATTTTCAAATGTTCAAAATTCTAGGTCATCACAGGACACATCATTCTAACAACAAGCACTGGGTGCAAGCTTGTTCTGAAAGATGTGAGGCATATCTCGGCCATGCGCCTCAATCTTATCTCCACTGGAAAGCTAGATGATGATGATATGATGAATTACTTTGGCGAAGGAAATTGAAGCTCACCAAATAAAGTTTAATAATGACTTGAGGAAAGAAGGTAGGATCATTGTACATAATGCAAGCTAAGCTCTACAAAGGAGAGGTAAACATCATCACTGATGGTATGGACATGTGGCATAATGAATTGGGCAGAGAAGGGTCTTCACATACTCGCTTGAAAACAACTCCTCTCTGACGTGAAAGGTAAACCACTCGATCCTTGTGCTCATTGTTTAGCTGGAAAACAACACAGAGTTGCTTTCCAAAGATCTGCTCAGCCTACAAAGAGAAAGAACATTCTTGACCTCATGCACACTAATGTGTGTTTGATGTCTGAGAGATCCATTGGTGGTTCTTTACATTTTTTCATCTTCATCGATGATCATTCAAGAAAAGTGTGGTTGCACCTGTTAAAATCAAATGATCAAGTGCTTGATGCCTTCAATGAATTCCATGCTCTAGTGGAGCGTGAGACTAGATGGAAGATCAAGTGTGTACGATCAGATAATGGAGGTGAGTATGGAGGTCCTTTTGAAGCCTATTGCAAGAAATATGGCATTAGGCTAAAGAAGACTCCACCCAAGACATCACAATTGAATGGGCTAGCAGAGAGAATGAACCGTACCATTGAAGAAAGAGTTCGTTGTGTGCTCTCTCATGCTATGTTACCCAATCATTTTGGGGAGAAGCTATAATGACTATGGTTGACATTGTCAACCTCACACCATTAGTTCCTTTGGATGGGGCCATCCCAGAGAAAGTTTAGACAGGCAAGAGGACTTCATAAAATCATCTTAAGGTGTTCGGGTGCAGGAAATTTGTTTACATCCCTAAAGATGAGAGAGCTAAGCTTGATGCAAAGACAAAGGAGTGTATCTACCTTCGTTCACCCAAGGATGAATTTGGCTACCGTCTTTGCATCTAACTAACAAGAAGATTGTTCGTAATAGAGACGTTGTATTCTTTGAAGATCAAACAATTGAAGATATCAAGAATTTAGAGAGGCCAAGATTGAGATGTAGTAAGAACACTGAACCTACTCTAGTTTGACATGAAGATAATAACACACAAGATAGTAGTGATGCTGAAGATCATGAAATTCATGATGAACCAGCTCAGGAAGAACCTCAATCTAGAACTCCAACCGTACCAGAGCCGAGACGATCCTTGAGGGATAGAAGACATCCACCCGATACAACACAGAGGAGTACGTTATGCTCACTGATGAGGGGGAGCCTCAAAGCTATAAATAAGCAATGAGTGATTGTCATAAAGAAGAATGGAGAATAGCCATGCAAGAATAAATGCAACCCTTGCATGAGAATAACACATATGAACTAGTGGAGCTGCCAAAAGGGAGAAGAGCTTTGAAGAATAAGTGGGTGTGTAGAACCAAGACCGAAGAGAACTGTTCAAAGCCTCGCTAAAAAGCTTAGTTAGTCATCAAAGGATTCCAACAAGGAAAAGGAATCGACTTTGAAGAGATATCCTCTCATGTGGTAAAGATGTCATCCATACGAGTTGTCGTTGGCTTAGCATCCGTGCAAGATTTAGAGATTGAACAGCTCGATGTCAAGACGACATTTCTCCATGGTGACCTAGAGGAAGAGATCTACCTGGAGGAGCCTGAGGGACTCAAAGTTCCAGGCAAACAAAATTTAGTGTGCCGTCTCATAAAGAGTCTATACGGGCTTAAGCAAGCACCAAGGTAATGGTACAAGAAGTTCGACGCATTCATGGAAGAACATGATTTCAAAAGGACGAAAAGCGATCATTGTGTCTTCACAAAGAGGTATGTAAGTGGTGACTTTCTCATACTTCTGCTCTATGTTGATGATATGTTAATTATTGGTCAAGATATAAAGAAAGCTGCTTTAAAGAAAGACCTAAGCAAGAGCTTCACCGTGAAAGTTTGGGTCTGGCTAAACAAATCCTTGGGATGAGAATAACTCATGATAGATCAAAAAGATTATTATGGCTATCCCAAGAAAGGTACATTGAGAAAGTGTTGAAAATGTTCAACATGCACAAATCAAAGTCGGTTAACACTCCACTTGCTGGACACTTCAAGCTATGTTCAAAGCAGAGTTTGATAAGTCAAAAAGACATGGAGGAAATGAAGAAGATATCATACTCATCTGTAATAGGCAGTCTCATGTATGCAATGATATGCACAAGACCAGATATCACCTATGCAGTTGGTGTTTCCAGTCGCTTCTTGGCTAACCCAGGGAATGAACATTGGGTTGCAGTCAAATGGATCTTCCGATGTCTATGTGGAACTTCCAAAAGATGTTTATGCTTTGGAAAAGGAAAACCTGTAATAGAAGGATACACAGATGCAGACTTG
This sequence comes from Allium cepa, assembly GCA_030765085.1. NCBI lineage: Eukaryota > Viridiplantae > Streptophyta > Magnoliopsida > Asparagales > Amaryllidaceae > Allium > Allium cepa. Next base: position 82,198,377 of record CM060946.1, read on the forward strand.
GCCAGTGACATTGATTCAAGGAAATCAACATCGGGATACTTAACTAACTTTATAGGGGGAGTTATTTCATGGCAATCAAAGCTGCAAAAGTGTGTTGCTTTATCCACTACGGAGGCAGAGTATATTGTAGCTACTGAAACTTGTATGGAGATGTTATGGATAAAGAACTTATTGCATGAATTGGGAATATGTCTTGAAGTGTGACAGTCAAAGTGCAATTCACTTGGCAAAGAATTCAATATTTCATTCTCGCACAAAGCACATTGATACAAGATATCATTAGATCCAAGAAGTCCTTGAGGAAAAGCGAATACATCTTGATAAAGTTCACATAGATGAGAACTTGTCTGACATGATGACCAAGTTAATACCGACAAAGAAGTTTGAAGATTACTATCAAAGTGCCGGTTTGCTACTACCCTCCAATTAAGTCGGGAGGGGGAGATTTGTTGGGATCCCTCCTTAGATGGAGAGTTTCTAAAAAATTCTAGATCTTTTGAGAGAAGTATAGAATTTTCTAGAACGTTCCGGAGAACTCTCTAGAAGCTTGTGGAAGAGTGTGGAACCCTTTGGAATATTCTGAAAATGTATGGAACCTTCCGGAACCTTACAGAAGAGTATGGAAGGATGTAGAAGAGAATGAAAGAGGGTAGAGATTCCTAGAGAGTGTGAAGCATTCTAGAGAATCAATCTTCACCCTTGGATACAAGTAATTTCCGTCATTCATTGTGGAAGTGGAGTAGTATAAATAGGGGTAAGAGCCTTCATTCTTAACCATCAATCAATCAAAAAAAAAATCCAAGAATTATAAAAGAGAACATCTTTGAGAGAAAAAAGAGATAACTTGGGAAGTCTCTATCCTCAAGCTTGAGTGAGCCACCGAGTGTGAGTTGCTTTTGTAATCATATTTTTGTAATCCTACTATTCTTTGGTGTAGTGGAAGAATCTCCATATTGGAGAATTATAAAATCTTGTGCTCCCATTACTACTTTCAATCTTAAAGCGCCTATCATAACTTCACGAAGCGGGAAAGCCCGAGATTTCCCAACACAAACAAGATGAGACATTATTTAAATTGGCAAACATTTTAATTGAATTAGTTGAAAATTGAACAAAAATTAACGATTGACCGTATATGCTTGTATCCAAATATCAGCCTAGTAAATTCAAATAATTGTTAGGTCTCTTCTTAAGATAACTAACATAACATTAGTATCCAATCTTTGAATAGTAATAAGTGGTATCTTGTTGTAATGATCAAACACTGACAACAAATTCAATTCAAATAACAATCTTTCTTTGGACCGATTAGTTATTCACTTGTAAAACCTTATAACTGTCACATGTTTATCATCATACATGTCAAAGTGTTTCAGTCAAATATTAGTTTTCTTTTGGGCCGGCTAATATCAGCATGAATAAATAAAAACAAATATCAAACATTTTCATGAACAACTAAAATAAGAGAAGTCACTTTAGTGACATGTTATTTCAGTTAGCACACTTGGAATGTAGGATGTTTATAATTAGTTTGCAAAGAGAAACCAAAAAATATATTTGAATTTATTTCTCGATGTACATACAATATATTTTGAGTACTATAAAACACTCTAAAAAATGCTTTAGGTCTATATGACACCTGAAAATCTCAAACTTATAACCATGGTATAACATGTTTTAATCATAGTTTTCATAATCTTTTTCTTTAAGTATGTGGTAATATTAATGACATTCCTCAAAAAAACATGATATAAGGCATCATAAATAATTACATGACAAATATCATAGATGAGTGTTAGAATTAAATACCATATTAAGTTATATATCAATGACATAACACGTGTCATACCAAATAACATAAATGATGTATTTGAACCATATTATAGCTATACAAAATGCAATCACATCACTTTATCTTTTATTTATTATTTGAATACATATTAATGCTAGTAACCATGCATTTTGGTAAAAAATGAAAACTGCTGCGCCTTTTATTTAATGATAACCGGAGCACAAAAACGAATCATATTTTCAACAAGCATGGGTCATATATGTAAAATATATCTATTAAATATAAATACATCAAATAATAAACCTTATGTCTTTTCTTATTTCAAATACAAACATGTTGCATCTAAAAATTCATTGCAACTTACGCATTTAATAAATTTATGATAATAAATTGGATAATATATTAGCATAACAGCCATATTTAATGCATTTATGATAAAATAAATGCAATTGACCATTACGTGATCTAAAATATAAATTAGTATGATATTAAATATTTATTTCAATAATAAAATAAACATAAACACCTTAATGAGAATACTATATTTCTAATCAATCAAATTTTTTAAAATAACCCAAATACTTATATATCCAAATTACTTAACCAAAAGTTAAGTAAGGTAAAATAAACATAAAATGGAATTTATATTCTTGCATAAATGGATTTAAATTATATACACATACATACATACGTACATACATACATATATATATACATATATATATATATATATATATCCATACCATTAATAAATATTAAAGAAAATGATTGTACATATCAGATACAAAGTATTCCGCACATTAAAATTCATAACTTATTCACAAAATATATAATAATAAACATGTGGATGCCTTAACCAACATAAGTCGTTTCCAAAATTTAGAGGCATTTAGATTATTTCCAAAAAATTAATGATTTCGAAATTTTATCTTATTTCATAAATAACATGCAGATCATTTAGAACTATATTTCTTTCAACACAAAAAAGTTTCACAAATTAGCTTTTCAATTTAAAATATATAGAAAAAACTGATACCAAACCAAATCCGAAATCATTACCAAAAAAATACTTGATATATAGATCAAGCAGAACTGAAACTTAAGTGGAATTTAATGACTTCGAAATGAAGTTTAATCCAAAACTTACTCATAATAAAAAAAATCCCAATGAATTCAATGGTGAATGGCTCCAATACCATTTTCTAGAATTTATATATGTTAGAACCGATTAATCATAAAACCATAGATTTGATAAGTGATCCATATTGGTTTGATTGAGAAGAAATAAGAAGAAGGTAAATAATTAGTGGAAGCTATACTTGAATCCATAGTTGCTAATTGAAAGAGAAGAAGAATTGGTTTCATCTTCTAAACTGACAAAAACTCTAGATCTTAATTATTTCCATAGAAGAGACTAAGAGAATAATTAAAGCTTATGTAATTTGGAGACCATAACCCTTTGTTTATAATGTTGGTATTTCTAAATTGGCCCTTCAAAAAATTAGAATTACCTTGGTATCTATACATTAATACTATGACAAATATATCCTTAAGCCTTTTAACTTTAATTCAAAATTTGATTAGACTTTACAACAAAATAGCGCAACAGGTTTATTTTACATATGTGGCCCATATGTTGAAATTTTCCAACATCAAGAACTTTTAAGAAGCGGAGACTAGGCTTTTTAGTGAAGAGTGGAAGCTTATGCCAATATTTATAGTTGAAAACTTGGTCCATAAAAATTACACATTCATCCATAATTTAATACCATTACGTATATGAAAAATTCATTTCACTTAAAGAAGGCAACAACTTTGTCATCCCCATTAATGTTATTAATTTCTATTTGCTAGGATTCGAATTGTAATTTTAACCAATGTCACTAATTATAATTCCAATCAACGTCGTTAATTCATATCCTATATATATTATAAATCCGGGCCCTTGTTACTTATCTAGATATGGCTTCCTTAATTGTTAAGTTTTGTGTATTTAAAATTTTCTTTAAGGTTAGGTAATCTATAAACTTTTTCCTTAACGTTAACGTTAATTAATATTTACTATAAATGAACGAAAGAAAGGGGTTGAATTATGATCTTAAAGATATACCGACTCATGGTGCTATTGGATTGCAAGGTGCCTTAACTATTAGTCTAAAGTTCAACTGTATATGGCATGATGCCATGATAGGATTCAGTCCTAAAAGAATTATAGACTCTAAATGGGAGTTAAGGCAGGGTGCCAAAATATCGGGGTAGTGTTATAACTAAAATAAATGAATCGGCAATGTGAATGATAGCGGTTCAAGGACTAAGAGGGGCTATTAATGCTTAGTAAGGACACTTACTAAAATAAATTCAAGGTGCTTACCTTCAACCTTTTAGAAGAGTCAGGGTGGCTCTAGTCAGGTAGCTTCCATTGGTGGAGTGAGTGACCATTTTATCAAATGACGTTGTTGAAGAAAAGATAAATTAGTGATAAATAGGCCTAGCTAGGTAGTCCCTACATAAGTTAATGTTAACTTAACAATGAAAACCTAAAATAAGGAATTAGGTGATGTTGTATGGATGATGAATAATTGTACAACATGGTTCATAACGGATCATAAGTATATGATTTACTTAATTTGAATTGATATATGATATGATTCATTACTGGATAATAAGTGTAGGGTACACTTCTTGATTCAATATATTGATATGGTTGCTTTATGTACCGTTGCTTTTGCATATGATGTATCTTGATGATGATAAAGTAAGGAGAATATCCATTCTGTGCTAGCGGCGTGATCGCATTATGGACGACTAAGGTAAAGATTTCACTCATACCAGACATTATGTCCGACTCGTGTTTATATTATTTTCCAAACAAATCACGGGTACTTATTCGAGTATGTTGAGTTTATGGATTAGGTAGATATTTCTAGTGGGAGTACGAATAAAAATTTCGAAAATGAAGTAGAAGGCTTATATAGAAAATAAAAATGTTTTAAAATTTTCATGTGTAAAACCAGGAATATAACTGGTTATGTATTGTGTTGGCATCTTCATATATCATACACAACGCTTTTGTTTTATATTTTATTTTACCCTACATGGTAATGAATTGGGTTAAAGGTGATTTAATGAACTATGTAATTCAAACCACTCTTCAAACCCTTCTCGGAATAGAATTCTTGCATATTGTTATTGTAACAACTGCAATTTTTTGTCGCTCGAAAACTGACATTAATACGTCCACTGTATCAACTGCCGAGCAATCGAATGCCGGAAAACCATACCGTTAGGGTTTAAGAAGAAGAAAAAGATAGAAGAAGAGAGAAAAGATAGAACAGAACAGAATAACATCAGAATCTCACAATTCGCAGCGGAACAACATAAAATACATAAATGAATAATCTTTAAACAAAGAACTATATCAGTTAATACATTACATTACATCATCAGAGTGTACAACAACAAACAACATCTACAGCAGAAAAGAAATACTATATACTAGTGAATACGCCATGCATCCATCTTGCCTCCAGCAACTCCTGAATTCCAGAATATCCTGATAAACCTTAACTCTTGACTGCCCGTGTGGAAATTGGTGGGCACCCAAAGTTTAGGAAGGAAAACAATAAACTCCGAGTCAGTCATGTGACTGGTGTGAGAACTAAAACAGTTTATTTATCTTTAAAATCAAAATAGAGGAATTTTTTTAAAGTCAATTCGCAATGCTTTTAAAAATGAGACTACCATAAGGCCTCCCGCACACACACACACAATGCAAATGCGAAATCGGAGCAGATTTCTCCTTATGATAGTCAAAGATGCTTGATACGCATTAAAAAGAAACATTTGATATTATTACTAGTGCATAGTGAGGAAAACATTTCAAAAGTAGAATATTAATCTTAGCCAGCATAGACATTTCGAACTATGCCTACTATAGCTACCATCTAAACAGTGGTGACCACCATAAGTAAATGGCAGGTTCTACAACTAAAACCGTACAGGGTTTCGTATTGGGAATTGGATTTCCAACAAATGGTCAGGCCAAGGAACTTCCCATTGCCACATGGAATTGCCTCAGGAATGACGTCCCGAGAACCAAACCGGATCTCTGCCAACACAAGGCCGGGTTACCCCTAACTGGGTAACTACTGACACGAATATGTCATCCCTCGATCGTAACTGATCTATCCGAGGATCCTCGATTTCCAACAACCACATAAGAATAATAATGCAGTAACCACATAGGCTAAGTATCTGGGCTCCATACCATGATACCACCTCTATCCAGAAGGAATGACATACACTAAAGGGGCGCTACCCCCTAATAACCTTGCTGCATCCTTCCTGTTTTGACCATTTCCGGGGTGTGAGGTCCGACGAAGTCTCGTCCACAAAGCCACGCTTTATACAAAAGCTGTGCTTCGGGTCAACAAATGAACATAGAAATGATCACAAAGATAAACGATCAATCAATGATCATATTACAAATGATTAATCAATGATCATTTCACAGCAACACTCAGCATGCCACACTACCAAATTGGGAGTATATCACTAATAACCTTCAACTATATAACCTCTGAGCTCGTACGTCTCAGAGAAGGGTGTTAAGCTAAGAGAATAAATTCTCCGCTACCAACAGAAATATATTTGAAAGAAATCAGCTTTATATCTCAACTTGTAATGTCAGACATACAATCCATACAAGTCTGTTCCGGGCTCGAACAGAACCGAAGGCACTTACAAAGAAGTCCTTGCATTCCGGATAATTTCTAATCACGTCTGGACTTCCCGTCACTAAGGGTGATAAAACCTCTATATCGGAGATCAGCCGATGCAGAGTAACTCAACGGTAATCCTTCCGTTTTCAAAAATATCCGGTCTTCGACACCGGTCATCAAATGCAATCCATTACGACGTATCACATATTCGGAATGGGTTATACGACCCCAAGGTCCTTTCCCGGCTAACCCGAATAGTGAGCGCTTATTCAAAAATAAGTGTGGCATTCAAATTCAAACAATCACAACAAATACCTATTTAAAGGTAAATATTGATAGTCGGATTATTTAACTATCAATAGGCATGCTCAACATCACCAAATTCCAAATAATTTTTCAAATTATTTATTTTCCAAAATATCTTTACAAGATATATATATTTCCCACGCTTCAACATTTGAAAACTAATTTTCAAATCACTTTTCACCTTTACCACTTTTGAAAACAAATTTCAATCAATTTCCTTATGCGAAATACTTTCAATCCAACATGGTTCATTTAAACCAATTAAATAAATCCTTAACGATTTACTTTATATTTACGTTCCAAATCCGTAAATTAATTCCCACACTTCAAAAATAAATCAACGTTTATTTTTAAACAAATTCCCCTTTCTTTTATAAATTCCTTAGTGAATTTATAATCCCAAAATATCCATGAATATATGATTCCCAAATCGATTTCTAATATTCATTTTCAATTTGTCTTTAAAAGATAAGGTCTCAAAATATTCACTTCATATTGGAAAACATTTCCATGCTTATTAAATAATAAGTACATCACAAATCTATTTATTTTCAATTTTTGAAAATATTTGATATACTTAAATCAAAATTTAGTATATATTTCATTCCTTAAGGAAATCATTCTCTTAACACATTTATTTTGGGTCAAAAACGAATGTTGTGTAAAACATCGTTACGACGACCCAAAATCACTTGTATAGGGATTCAAAGTTTAAATAGATATATAAATCCCAATACTATACAAAACATTTCCTTTCGGAAACCATTTACTATAACAACAGTGTTATAGTCCACCATTTCCTTCTTTCTCGAAAACGTCTATTTCAACAATAAATGTCGAAATCTATGGTTTCGATTCATAATACATTTTAAAACATCTTTAAAATAATTAACTTCACAATTTATAAATCTATAAATTCCGTTCCCTTATGAAATCCATTTTTATTTCATTTTTAACACTTATAAAAACTCGTTTTATAATTCCAATATTTTTAACTTATAAAAAATAAATTTAAAAATCTTTTATAATGATTCAAAATTCCAAATTAAACCATTTTATAAATTAATCATTATTTATTTCGAAAATCTCAATTTGGTTATATTTTACAAAAACAGTAATTTTTATAACATAAAAATTTATAACGTTTTAATTATTCAAAATGAATCAATTCAAAATTTAATAAAAACATATACTTTGAAAAATCACTTTAAAATCCTTTTAAAAATAAAAAACGTTATTTTTAAACTTTAAAAATGGATCCGATGATGAAACATCGCCAAATAGTCAATCACGACATCCAAATATCATATATCGATATGATAATCAACAAATATCACAATATCTGTAAATAAACCAATAAAGTTGAGGAATCCAGTTGGATCCCTCCAACCTGTTTCCCTGCATCCACAAACATTAGCACAATACCAATTCCGTTCCAGTACGGAATTATCGCGGTATATGGGATTTATAAAATATTATCCGCTTGATAGACGGCGCAATAGGGTCGCATCCGCTATATAATGCGGGAAATCAACTCCAAGTACATAAATAATACCAATTTCACTGTTTATGAAATATTCGCGGTATATGTTTTTAATAAATAACCTCCGCTTACTAACGGCGCATAATGTCTATTTCAACAATCAATAGATAACAATCATCATTCAAACATGCATTCAAGAATTTTAAATATAACTATTTAAAATAAAAATCGAAATCGATTCGATTGAGTGAGAAGTTCTCACCTTGATTTTCTGATAGCATTTTGTAGCATTTTATTTCGAATAAAATTAAACAAGCGTTTAATTTTACCCGAAATTTTCGCTAGCTCCAAAAATTTCCAATCCAGCTCCATCGCGAAGAGCTCGATGATACGAACACAAAGCAAAAAGTTTCGTTCGATTCTGACCTCGCAGCAAAGAGATACGCATTTTTAAAGTTTAAACGAATTATATACATAATTATTTACAACTTTAATTTATAAATTTTAAACCTAACTGCATATCCACCGTTCATTCCCCCTACCTTGGATGTCAGCCGCACGTTGCCCCTTCTTCCATCGTTCCAGGCAAAAGAAAACGCACGCACGTATAAACCCATTTAGGCCGAAATTAGGGTTTCGAACGCCCCCACTACGCTTGCCTCTACATCGATCAACCACCTCCATTTCGTGCGCACGCCCCCACTCCACCCACGGCCCGAGTATGGTGGAGCTCGGTTGCACCATGGCACAGAAAAACGTGCCCAAAGCCGGCCACTACAAACTCAAATTCGCGACAATCCAAAGCTACATTTCCCATCATAGCCGTTGAAATCGAAGCTCTCGACGAGCTCTACAAGTTTCATGTTGAGAATTTCTTGAAATAATGCTTAGATTTGAAGATAATTGGAGGAGAACGAATGGAAATTCTGGCCGTGTATTAGAGGCCGGCGGCTAGGGTTTTAAAACCCTAATATATATTTTTTTTGAAGAGAATGGGCCTATTTATAGAAGTTTGAACGACACTATTCATTCGGCTTTTCAAAACTCCGATTTACGCATGGTGACAGGCGTTTATAGGGTTTATCCCGCGTTCCGGACACAATGGAATAGGTTTCGGAAGCTAATTCGGTCATCTGTGCGAGTTATGGCAATAAACATTTGATTTGAATTAAACCGATTTAAACGATTTTCTAGGCGTTTTGGCTTGCACCGGACAAACGGTAAATCTGATTGACACGAAATTTGAAACCTTACAATAATATCACATTATGGATCCGATGAAACTGGTTTCGTCGAAATACGAGACTTTTTGAAAAATGACTATTTTAACTCGCCAAATTAATATTAAAACAATTTTGATGCGTTTCGAGCTGCCACGATCAAACGACAACTCCGATTGCTACAAAAATCGAAATCCGATAATAACAAACTATTATGGATCCAATGGAACTGGTTTCGTCCAATTCTGAGACTGTTCAAAAATTGGCTATTTTTCAGTCGATAATTAAATATTAAAATATTCAATTTTCACAAATTAACTCTTAATTCGATTTTAAAAGTTCTAAAATATCGTTCTAACTCCAACATGATTAAATAAAATTTTACAAATCATTTTCAATCATATTTAACTCGATTTTCAATTATTTCAGAAATTTCAACTATTAAATAATCGATTTAATTGTCCAAATTAAATCCAATATTCGAAAAATAAATTACTCAACTTAAAATTTTCACTTATTAATATTTAAATTTAATTAAATATTCAAATTTTAATTATCAAAAATTCTGGGTCGTTACAGTTATTCCCTCTTGGAATCTCTTCATCCCATTCTTCCATTATCATGCATAGAATCGCTACTAAAGTGCGACCTTCTCTTTTAATCCCTTCCTTGGGAGCAAAATCTTTCTCGTTCTTTGCTGTTGAAACCAACTTTGTCCAATATGATCCTTGGGAGCGATCCCTTTCCTTGGTCCACCATAGCTTTCTTAGTTCGGTGCTACTTGTTCGGTACCGAACAGTGAATCCTGTCCGGTTTTGTACAGAATTCTATATTTAGTCAAAATCCAAATATTTTTCTCATCTCTTTGTTATAATTTGATCTTTTTATTTCTTCGTCTTATCATTTGATCATGGTAGTAAATTTATCATAGATCTCCTGATTATCTTTATGGCTTTTAGCGTTTGTATATATATGACATGGTGTGGGTGAAAACACCAACAACATTTGGTTACCTTTTTAATATCATTCACTCACAAAGGGTTTGTTCTTGGATTACTTGTAATAAAATCTAGACAATTATAGAAAAGAGATTAAGCAGAACACTCTCTTGGTAGAAAATGTGCTAAGACAATGTAAACAATTTTTTGAATAAGTCATAAAAAGTAACTAATGATACATCTCTGAATGAAAGAATAAAAATTTGATAAAGCTAAACTTATCTGTGGTTGTAATTTATCATAGTTTTATGAAGAATGGTTGTATCATAATTTTTGACACGTGGATACCCAAAAGTCTAAAATTTATTCACACGTGAATTAGTAAAACGGGAAATTCCCAAAATTCCAGAAAAATGACAAATGCAATGCAATGGTATTTGCGTTTGAGGATTATCTATTCTCAATTATCTTTCTTTTTTTTTAAATATGGATCAATGGACGACAATGAGATTTGATCCCGAGGCTTCTAAATAGACAATTCAGATTAATATTTACTTTTAATCGGGAAAATAATTTGTATTATGTTTATTGTCATCATTATATTTTCTATTTATGGTACTTGTGCAAGCATTTAAAAATAGACTAAGCCTGAAACAAAATTTTTTGTTTATATATTTGTATATATAAGTTGTTATACCCGTTTGCATCATCTGTTACAAATATGTAGTAAAAAAAGGTATTTCGAGTACTATAAAACACTCTCAAAAATTCTTTAGGTCTATATGACACCTGAAAATCTAAAATTATAACCATGGAATAACATGTTTTAATCATAGTTTTCATAATCTTTTGCTTTAAGTATGCGGTAATATTCATGACATTCCTCAGAAAAACTTGATATAAGGCATCATAAATAATTACATGACAAATATCACAGATGAATGTTAGAATTAAATACCATATTAAGTTATATATCAATGACCTAACACATGTCATACTAATTAACATGAATGAATGTAGTACCTATGATGTATTTTTGTACCATATTATAGCTATATCGAATGCAACCACATCACTTTGTCTTTTGTTTATTATTTGCATACTTATTAAGGCCAGTAACCAAGCATTTTGGTAAAATATGAAAACTGTTGCTCCTTTTATTTTATGATAACGGAAGCATAAAAGTGAATCATATTTTCAACAAGCATGGTTCATATATGTAAAATATATTTATCAAATAAAAATACATCAAATAATAAACCATATGTCTTTTCTTATTTCAAATACAAACATGTTGCATCTTTAAATTCATTGCAACTGACGCATTTAATAAATTTATGATAATAAGTTAATTAATATATTAGTATAACAACAACATTTAATGCATTTATGATAAAAATGAATGCAATTGACCATTATATGATCTAAAATATAAATTAGTACGATATTAATATTTATTTCAATAATAAAATAAACATAAACATTTTAAATGAGAATACTTTATCTCTAATTAACCAAATTTTTTAAAACAACCCAAATACCTTATATATCCCAATTACTTAACCAAAAGTTAAGTAAGGAAAAATAGTCATAAAACCAAATTTATATTCTTGCATAAATGGTTTTAAATTTTATATATATATATATATATATTCATTAATTAATATTAAATAAAATGATTGTACATATCAGATACAAAGTATTTCACACATCAAAATTCATAACTTATTCACAAAATATATAATAATAAACATATGGATGCCTTAACCAACATAAGTTGTTTCCAAAATTTAGAGGAATTTAGATTATTTCCAAAATGTTTAATGATTTCAAAATTTTATCTTTTTCATAAATAATATGCAGATCATTTAGACCTATGTTTCTTTCAACACAAAACAGTTTCACAAATTAGACTTTTAATTTACAATATATAGAAAAAACTGATACTAAACCAAATCCAAAATCATTACCAAAAAAAATACTTGATACATAGATCAAGAAAAACTGAAACTTAAGTGGAATTTAATGACTTCGAAATGAAGTTTAATTCAAAACTTACTCATAATAAAAAAATTCCCAATGAATTCAATGATGGATGGTTCCAATACCATTTGCTAGGATTTCAATATATGTTAGAACCGATTAATCATGAAACCCTAGATTTGATAAGTGATCCATATTGGTTTGATTGAGAAGAAATTAGAAGAAGGTAAATAAATTAGTGGAAACTATACTTGAATCCATAATTGCTGATTGAAAGTGAAGAAGAATTGTTTTCATCTTCTAAACTAACATAAACTCTAGATCTTAATTATTTCCATAGAAGATACTAAGAGAATAATTAAAGCTTATGTAATTTGAAGACCATACCCCTTTATTTACAATGTTGGCATTTCTAATTTGGCCCTTCAACAAATTAGAATTACCCTGGTATCTATACATTAATATAATGACAAATATATCCTTAAGCCGTTTAACTTTACTTCAAAATTTGATTAATTTAATTGGACTCTACAACAAAATAGCACAAAAGGTTTGTTTTACATATATGGCCCACATGTTGAAATTTTCCAACATTAAGAAATTTTAAGAAGCGGAGGCTAGGTTTTTAGTGAAGAGTGGAAGCTTATGCCAATATTTATAGTTGAAAACTTGTCTAGAAAAATACATATTCATCCATAATTTATTACCATTACGTACGAAAAATTCATTTCATTTAAAGAAGGTAACATCTTTATCCTCCTCATTAATGTTATTTATTTCCATTTGCTACAATTCGAATTATATTTTTAACTAATATCACTAATTATAATTCCAATCAACGTCGTTAATTTATATCATATATATATTATAAATCCGGGTCCTTGTTTACTTATCTAGTTAACGCTTCCTTAATTGTTAAGTTTTTTGAATTTAAAATTTTCTTTAAGGTTAAGTAATTTATAAACTTTTTCCTTAACGTTAACGTTAATTAATATTTACTATAATTGAACGAAAGAAAGGGGTTGAATTATGATCTAAAGATATACCGACTCATGGTGTTATTGGATGGCCAGGTGCCTTAACTATTAGTCTAAAGTTCAACTGTATATGGAACGATGCCATCATAGGATTTAGTCCGAAAAAATTTATAGACTCTAAATGGGAGTTAAGGCAGGATGCCAAAATATCAAGGTAGTGTTATAACTAAAATAAATAAATCGGCAACGTGAATGATAACGGTTCAGGGACTAAGAGGGGCTATTGATGCTTAGTAAGGTCACTTACTAAAATAAATTCAGGGTGCTTACATTCAACCACTTAGAAGAGTCAGGGTGGCTATAGTCAGATAGCTTCCATTGGTGGAATGAGTGACCATTTTATCAAATGACGTTGTTGAAGAAAAGATAAATTATTCATAAATAGGCCTAGCTAGGTAGTCCCTAAATAAGTTAATGTTAACTTAACAATGAAAGCCTAAAATAAGGGATTAGGTGATGTTTTATGGATGATGAATGATTGTACAACATGATTCATAACGGATGATAAGTATATGATTTGCTTAATTTGAATTGATATATGATATGATTCATAACCGGATAATAAGTGTAGGGTACACTTCTTGATTCAATTTATTGATATGGTTGCTTTATGTACCGTTGCTTCTGTATATGATGTATCTTGATGACGATAAAGTAAGGAGAATGCATGTTCTGTGCTAGCAGCGTGGTCGCATTATGGACGACTAGGGTATCATACCAGACATTATGTCTGACTCGTGTTTATATTATTTTCCATACAAATCATGGGTACTAATTCGAGTATGTTAAATTTATGGATTAGGTAGATATCTAGTGGGAGGACGAATAAAAAATTTGAAAATGAAGTAGGAGGCTTATATAGAGAATAAAAATGTTTTAAAATTTTCATGTGTAAAACCAAGAACATAGCCGGTTATGTGTTGTATTGGCATCTTCATATATCATACATAATACAATTGTTTTGTATTGTGTTTTCCCCTACATGGTAATGAATTGGGTTAAAGCTGATGTAATGAACTATGTAATTCAAACCACTCTTCAAACCCTTCGCGGAATTGAATTCTTTCATATTGTAATTGCCTCTTGGAATCTCTTTATCCCATTCTTCTATTACCAAGCTTAGAATGGCTACTAAAGTGCGACCTTCTCCTTTAAGCCCTTCCTTGGGAGCAATATCTTTCTCATTCTTTGCTGTTGTAACCAACTTTATCCAATATCTTCCTTGGGAGCAATCCCTTCCTTGGTCCACCATAGCTTGTTGTTAAGTAGCAAAATGATCATTCTATTCAGCCATGACTTTGTCCAAGTCACCTTTTGTAGTCATTTAGACAACGAAGAAGTGTTAGCCAAATGTATTCAATCTGGAGCTTCCACAATCAGAATTTAGACAATAGGAAGGTTATTGTATATTTGTGCTACCCCTTTTGAGCGATATGGGGCGGCTCTAGAAGAGGTCCACTATACATCGATGTTAAGTGAAATGAGAGTATGACTATAGGTATACGATATTTGTTGTGGGTTATACAGTACTAGTATTGTATGTAATGGGCCTGGGCCTGTATTGCAGCCCAAGTATTTTGATTTCTGTGTAAATTGTAGAATACTGCAGTGTATTATGTATTGAATCATCATAATACAAAATTCTCTCAATTTCATTCAAATTCTTTATATGGTATCAGAGTCAAACTTTCAGCTTAACAGCATTTCTATCAAAAATTCAATCAGAGAAAGTCAATTCAATTTTTTTGTATTCAAGAAACGCTATCAGTTTGAATTTCATCATTTGGTGTTGTCACTATCAAATTCTCAAAGAAGAAATTCTTAGGAAAACTCACAATTCAGAAAATAGAAAGCAAGAAATCACATTAGACGGAAAGAAAGGTGGTGTCGTGCCAAGAAAATCATCAGAAAACAATCATCGTTTAATTTTTTGGCTGCAACATACCCGGAAAGATTCAGATTGCGTTTCTTGATTACTGAAAAGAATTACCTGAGTTTTTTAATTCCTCATCTTGTTCAAACTTCTTCATCATGGGAGAAGAAAGCTCAGCTACTTCATCAAATCCACAAAGTTCATATCAGATAACCACAGAAAGCCTTTTCAAAACAATCATCAGTCCTCGGAGTCAACTTATCATAGATCAACTTGAAGAAGATAGTTATCTTCTCTGGAAAGTCCAAGTTGAAACATCAGTCAGAGGCTATGGCCTCGAAGGGTTTCTTCTGGGTACAGTGCCAACTCCACTAATGTTCATAACCAATCAAGAAAAAAAAACTGTTAACAATGAAGAATTCATAAAGTATCAGAGACAAGACAGTCTAATATGTTCATGGCTTTTATCTTCCATAAGCATGAAGCTACTGCCACAAGTTATAGGTAGCAAGACGGCAAAAGGGACATAGACCACAGTTGAAAGAATTTTTAACTCTCAATATGCAGCCAAGATAATGCATTATAAGAGACTCCTTCACAGTATCAAGAAGGATAATCTGTCTATGGAAGAATACTTAGCAAAAATCAAAACTACCTTTGATTTACTTGAAGCAGCTGGTCGCAAGATTACTGATTCAAAACAAGTATTGATTATATTAAGTGGTCTGAATAATGAATATGAGTCAGCTGTTGCAGTTATATCATCTCAAAGATCAACACCTCATATTGAAGATGTGCATTCTATATTACTTGCACATGAAGGAAGAATTGACTTCAAGAAAATAACTGATTCAGATATGTCCATTAACTATGTAGCACATAATAAAAACAAGAATCAATACAATACAAAAACATATCAACAGAATCAAAGAGGTGGTCAGTCCTACAGAGGAAGGGGAGAGGAAGATGGAATGGAAATAACAAACCCAAACGTCAAATTTGTGAAAAGATTGGACATACATCACATAAATGTTACTTCAAGTTGAATTTGAACTATGTTCCAAGGCAAAATCCAGGCAATCAAAGAAACAATAACTATACTGCAAATTTAGAGCAAGTGCAATCTGGAGAAAGCAACCAATCAGATAACAGCAGAAATCAAAGAACAAGGGCAGAGCATATACAAGATGATGCTTGGTACCTAGATTCTAGAGCTACAAATCATATCACAAACAATCTTGACAACTTAAATCTAGGATGCAAGGAGTATAAAGGTACACAGTCAATTTCTATGGGAAATGGTGAGTCTATAAATATCACTCATTTTGGAAAAGCACGTATAGAGGTGCTAAACAATTATTTTTAAATAATTTATTAAGAGTACCAAAAATAAGGAGAAATCTAATTAATATTCTCAGTTTGCTGGAGACAACAATGTCTATTTTGATTTCTTTCCAAAATATTGTCTTGTTAGAGACATTCTGACTAAAGAAGTTTTATTGCAGGGTGATGCTGACAGAGGACTATATTGTTTCAAAGTAGTTAGTCATATCAAACACGGAAAAAATCATGAAAATTGTAATCTGTCAGAAGCAACACAAATTACTAATCACAAAAATATTCTAGACCTATGGCATTACAAGCTTGGACATTCAAATATCAGTGTTGTTAAACAAATTCTCAATGATAATAAAATTGCTTTTGATGATGTTTCATCACCATATGTTTGTACTTACTATCAGATGGGTAAAAGCCACAAGTTGGCATTTAATTCTTCTAATACTGTTTACACAAATCCTTTAGAATTAGTAGCCATGGATCTATGGGGTCCTGCCCCAGTATGCTCAGATTATGGATATAAATATTATATATCTTTTATTGATTTTTTTTCTAGATTTACTTGGATTTATTTCCTAAAAGCCAAATCTGACACATACAATGTTGTAATTCACTTCATATCTGTAGCTGAAAAGCACTGGCTGCCAAGTTAAAACTATACAATCTGATGGTGGTACTGAGTATAAGGCAATCATCAATTATTTTAATAAAAAGGGAATGGTTCATAGAATAATATGTCCCTATACCTATGAACAGAATGGTCTAATAGAGAGAAAACATAGACACATAGTTAAGACTGGACTTACTCTTTTGGCTTAGGCATCTTTACCCTTAAAATTTTGGCCAGACTCATTCAATACTGCTGTTTATCTATTTAACAAATTATCAACAAAGGTTTTAAAAGGAGCAAGTCCAATGGAAAGGTTGTATAATATAAACCAGACTATCAAAGTCTAACTTTTTTTGGATGTTTATGTTTTCCCTACTTAAGGCTATACATTAGGAATAAACTTGAGTTTAGATCTTAACCATGCACTTTTATAGGATATAGTACTAACTAGAAGGGATATAAGTGTTTGGATAATAGAGAATGAATTTTTGTTAGTAGTCATGTTGTATTCAATGAACATATATTTCATTTTAGTAATGCAGACATTAAGACAACAAAGAAAGTTCTTAATCCAAGAACTTCAATACCTGATTTACCTGTCTGCTCAGATGATTGAGAGTATAAAGAAACTGAAATGACTGTTGAAGACTCTGATTCACCACCTCCCCCAGATAATGAACCAGGAGAAACTTTCAACTATCACAGTCAGTCTCCATCACAACCTGCCAGTCAAAGTCAACAATACAGTGAAGAAAGTACAAGTCCTCAACAAAATACAATTGTAGATAACAGTGATCAGACAAACAGAAGTGAATGGCATGTCAGACCCAGTCATCCCATGATCACTAGGGCTAAGAGTGGTATATCCAAGCCAAAGCTCTATATTGCTACCACAATAACTGAAGAGCCAGAAAACTTTGATCAAGCTGTCAAAGACAAGAATTGGAGAGCAGCTATGGATGAAGAGTATAATGCTCTCATAAGAAATAAAACATGGGATTTAGTTCATCCCCCAAGTAAAAAAAATATAGTGGTATGCAGATGAACATATAAACTAAAAAGGAATCCAGATGGATCTGTTCACAGATATAAAGCCAGACTTATTGCTAAGGGTTACACACAGCAATATGGATTTGATTTCAATGAGACATTTTCACCAGTAGTTAAACCAACAACTGTCAGGATCATACTTACTGTTGCTTTGTACAAAAATTGGTGTATTAGACAACTGGATGTTAATAATGCCTTTCTGAATGGTGTTCTACAAGAGGAGATATATGGAGCAACCGAAGGGATACAATCAAAATATAGATTATGTGTGCAAATTTAATAACGCTATATATGGGCTCAAATAAGCTCTAAGAGTCTGATTTGATAGACTGAAATATACTTTAATAAAACTTGGATTTCAGTCTACCAAATCAGACAACTCGCTTTTTATTAAAAATAGTAAAGAATCCATTATATATATTCTGATATTTGTTGATGATCTCATTGTTACAGGTAACAATGATGAAAACATCAACAATCTCATTCTGTACCTAGACAAAAAATTCTCAGTTAAAGATCATGGAGAGATTAACTACTTCTTGGACATAGAAATCATCAGAAAGCCAAACTCAGAAATAATTCTCAGTCAAAGAAAATACATAACAGAAATACTGCTTAAGTCAAAAATGTATGAAGCAAATCCTCAACCAACCCATATGATAAGCAACTATCGGCTTTCAAAAAAAAGGAGAGAACCAATATTTAATGTTAAACAATACAGGAGTGTTGTTGGTGCATTACAATATGCAACAATAACTAGGCCTTGTGACGCCCCACCTCTATACCCACGCTAGCCAAGAACACTCCGGAGTAGTGCTGTCAACTAGCACGGAGAATAAGGCTGTTGAGGAGCGACCATCCATGTAATTGCTTATCACACGGTGGCT
This sequence comes from Allium cepa, assembly GCA_030765085.1. Classification (NCBI taxonomy): domain Eukaryota; kingdom Viridiplantae; phylum Streptophyta; class Magnoliopsida; order Asparagales; family Amaryllidaceae; genus Allium; species Allium cepa. The sequence continues at coordinate 82,217,615 of CM060946.1, forward strand.
ATAAATAATCTTCGGAAAAGAAACATAGAAATAATCATATCACAAATCAGTCACAGATATCCATATCACAAAGGCGGAAGAAGATATGAATATATAACTAACACATGAAAGTGTACATCAGAGTAGTGGTCAATAAGATCCACGATAATACAAAAGAATAGCAACACGTGCTATACAAAAGAATACAACTATGAGTCTATATCTCAAGTGTATACAACAAAAACTGCTAATCTAAACAGTTAGCCAAAAGTCAGAGTGATGAATCCCTGGGAAGAAGTCAAGCAGAAGCACCTGTAACATCTCGGTCTGACCCGAGTATTATTTAAGAAAATAATAAACGGATCAGTCTAGCTATAAATATCAGATGACATGATATAACATAAAAGATATGGCATAAACATAAACATCCATAACGACATACCACTATAAGTATGTAAACAATGATCAACAGAAGATCAATCAATAAGAGATAATCAATATCACAAGAATCTTCTCAAAGATTCGAAGAGGGCATCATACCCTAAACTTGCACTCATAACAAGTCAATGACATAAATTCCAGAAATCAACACGAGAAATCCAGAAATCATAAAAAGGGAAAGAGGCCTATCACATGACGGTCCGAAGACCATGGGGAGCTACCCCGCATGTGTGAATGGAATCACACAGATTGAGGTCAAGACTAACCAAAAAGCAGAAAGGTATGTGTGAATGGAATCACACAAGTGGTGTCTAGTCTAACCTTGCAATGAAAGAGACATCGCGCAATTGCTAGTCTAATTCATAAAGCGATCATCAAGATCAACGAGAAGTGTCAATTACACTAAGCTAGTAAATATAGAAGTTTAGCTTCATGTCCCATAACCACTTGCTTAACTTAAATATTTACGAACAAACTGTAAATCTTCACTAATAAAATTGTCACAAGAGGTTCAATCGAACAAGTCCAAGAATTAACCGACGAAGTGAACGCAAGCGTTTCATACCACTTGTTTTACTAAGTCGTTTAATTAGATTTCTCATCCGAGTGAGGTAAAGGCTTGTATATACTAATAGATTGGAAAACGGTTTAAGAAAAGAGCTTTGTTATTAAAAATAGAGTTGAAATTGTTGGTTAAAAGAGTTTTGATATTTACTACTAGTATTGAAACCTTTATATTATAAAGTGACAAAACACATAAGCAAGTGTAGAAACAATCAGTCACAAAGATCGCATACGGAGATGCGAATAAAATCCAAGGAAATCAGCTCAATGTTTTTCAGATAAGATCCCCTACGGAGGGGGAGTCCGGGGGGGTGGCAACCCCCCAAGGTGGGGGTGCGGGGGAAACGCCACCGCCTACGGGGTTCGACCTGCCCGGTCAGGTCGCGGGGGTCCAGGGGGCAGCGCCCCCGGCGGGGTGCGGGGCAGCGCCCCGACCAAAACGGTACGACCTAGTGAAGACAAAATGAGGTCTAACGACCTAAGGGGAATAGGGTCGAGCGACCTATAAAACTCGCGACCTAAAAGTTAGCAAGGTCAAACGACCTATAGAGGCATAGGGTGCAGCGACCTAAAACATCGCGACCTAGTGAAGACCTAAGGGAGGCGAGCGACTTATAAAACTCGCGACCTAAAAGTTAGCAAGGTCGAACGACCTATAGAGGCATAGGGTGCAGCGACCTAAAACATCGCGACCTACTGACCTAACGGTTTAAGGGTCTTGCGACCTAACTGGATACAAGGTCCAAACGACCTAACGACTTAAAGTGAAACCTGGCTGAGCGATATAAGGTCGGAGACGACCTACGACTTAACTCCGTGTGAGCGACCTACGACCTATGGTTGCTACGACCTAACGAGTTCCAATAGTGAAGGCTTAAGGTCTAGCGACCTAAGGGGTACGACCTAAGGTCTTACGACCTAAGGTGTTGAGGTTGGACGACCTAACCAAATTGCATAGGCCATACGAGCTAAGGCCTAACGACCTAACTCCGAACGAGCTATACGCGAGTGACCTAGGGCGCTAACTCGCAAACGACCTAACGTTAACTCGCGAACGACCTAACTCCAGACGCGCCTTTTCAACGCGTGCGAGCTGAAGACCTGCCGACCTACGACCTAACTCCAAGCGACCTAAGGCCTAACGACCTATAGTGGACGAATGGGCTAAGGCCAGAAACGACCCAAATGAAGGTGACGACTTTTCCACGCGAACGACCTATAGATGCTGGGCGACCTAAGGGGGACAGAGCGACCTAAGCCAGAAATTCACCCCAAAACACTAAAAAGTGGAGTTTTTCGCCAATCCAATCCAAACCAAATGCAAATGTGCATGCAAACATGATAGGGATGCATTTCCAATAGCCCAAGATAGATATAGACTAGAATTGTGAGATAAAAATCTCACCTTTGCACTAAAGTTTATGAAGATGAAGCTTGAAAGCAAGGAGAAGCAATCCAAAGCTTGAATCCAATATCTTCTACTTGAATTTGGAGTTGAATGTTGGATTTGCAATTGAATTTGAGCTTGGAGTTTTAATTTCCCATTCTCTTCACCATTAATGTCAAAGCTTGAGTTAGTTAGGAAATTTATGAAGAGTGAGGAGAAGAGGGTTGGAACTTGGGCTTAATAGGCTAAACTAACCCAAAGTCCAAAGCGGGAAAAGTTAGTGAAATTGCTATAACTCCAAACCTATCGATGTTTATACTTAAAAAATTGTAAACGACATTTCGAACTCAATGGAAGTGGTCTCGAGTCCTAATTTAACCGTTTGCAAAAAGTAGCTTTTCGGACCAAAACCCGATTAACGAGTTAATATTTAAATAAAACATTTAAATACAAACTCGATAAATATGCGGGTTGTTACAGACTCCCCTCCTTAAAGAAATTGCGTCCTCGCAATATATATAAGATGGAAATAAAAAGTAACAACCATAAAAGCATATTAACACAAGAGGAATTTTGAAATAAGAAGTTCACCTCAAGGAGCAGGAGTAAGCAAGTCCGGATGTGTACGCTCGATGAATTCTCTGGATTCCCAAGAACAATCCTTAGAATTTGAGGACCATTGAACCTTCACAAGCGGAACATCTTTATTTCAAAGTCGTTTAACCTCAGAAGCTATAATTCGAATAGGATGCTGCTCATAAGTTAAATTTGGCGAAACTTCAATTTCTTCCACAACAGCAGGCTCAAGAATAGAATCGGAATCCCGAAGGCATTTTCGTAATTGAGAAACGTGAAATACATCATGCATAGCAGAAAACTGAGCCGGCAATGCAAGGCGATAAGCCATGGAACCAATACGTTCAGTGATAGGAAATGGCCCAATATATCGAGGCGCTAACTTCCCCGATCGATTGAAACGTACAACACCCTTCATAGGTGAAACACGAATAAAAACAGGATCCCCAACAGAAAATTCTAATTTCCTTCTTCGATTATCGGCATAGGATTTTTGTCTACTCTGGGCTTCTTTCATCCTATGTCGAATAAGTTCAATCTTTTCCGTGGAATCACGAATAAAGTCTGGACCTAAAACCAGCTTCTCACCGGCCTCAAGCCAACAAGAAGGAGATCGGCATGGCCTTCCGTAGAGTGCCTCGAAAGGTGCCATACCAATACTAGATTGGAAGCTATTGTTATAGGAAAATTCAACAAGTGAAATATGATCTTCCCAACTTCCACCAAAATCAAGCACACAAGCACGAAGAAGATCTTCAAGAGTTTGATTCACACGCTCGGTTTGTCCATCGGACTGGGGGTGATAAGCGGTGCTAAAATTAAGCTTCGTTCCTAAAGCTTTTTGAAGACTCTTCCAAAATCCACTAGTAAACAATGGATCACGATCGCTAACAATAGAAGTAGGAACTCCATGCAACCTTACAATTTCCTTGACAAATAGTTTGGCCAAAAGAGGAACGGTTCGGTTAGACCGAACCGGAATAAAATGGGCGGATTTAGTAAGTCTATCAACAATCACCCATAAGCTATCATGACCCGAACGAGAACGGGGAAGGCCATCTATAAAGTCCATGGAAATTTGATCCCACTTCCAAATTGGAATTTCTAAAGGTTGCAATAACCCACCAGGCCTTTGATGTTCGGCCTTGACAAGTTGGCAAGTCATGCAACACTTAACAAAGTTAGCAATATCAGATTTCATTCCCTCCCAATAATAAAGTCGCTTCATATCAGCGTACATTTTACTACTACCAGGATGAATGGTGAATTTAGAACGATGGGAATCTTCTAAAATATCTTTACGAAGATCCCCAATATTTGGTACGATAAGTCTACCAAATTTTCGAATGCCGCCACGAGAATCAATATCAAAGTCTTTCAAACCTTCAATATCAATTTTATCCTTAACATTTTTGCCAAGAAGAGCCAATTCAGAATCTAGCCCTTGAGCTTCAAGAATGCGGTCTAAAAGAGAAGGATGAGCCTCAAGGCTACATAAAACAAGCGATGAGCATAAATCGGATACGCGCTCTCGAATCTCACAAGTGGATAAGATCTCGAGATCGTTCCATTCGGATATCATCATAGAAACAACTGCTTGTTGCTTACGGCTAAGAGCATCGGCGACACGATTACCCTTACCGGGGGTATAAAGAATATCAAGATCATAAGGTGTAAGGAACTCGAGCCAACGCTGTTGACGTAAATTAAGTTCTTTTTGAGAAAATAAATATTTCAAAGACTTATGATCCGTGTAAAGAATAAATTTCTCTCCCAATAGATAATGACGCCACATTCGAAGGGCGAAAACAATAGCCGCGAGCTCTAGATCATGTATGGCATATCTAGTCTCGGCCGGCTTTAATTGCCTAGAAGCATAAGCAACAACACGTTCTTTTTGCATAAGAACGGCACCCAAACCAACGTGACTAGCATCGGTATAAACAACAAAATCTTGATTCCCCTCAGGAATAACAAGAATAGGAGCATCGGAAAGGAGTTCTTTCAATTTCTGAAAAGAAGCTTCACATTTGTCCGACCAAATGTATTTAACTCCCTTCTTAGTCAAGCCAATAAGAGGCACGGCAATCTTAGAAAAGTCTTTAATAAAACGACGGTAATAGCCCGCCAATCCGAGAAAACTACGAATCTCTGTCACACTCTCCGGTCTCTTCCAATCTTGAATCGCTTCAATCTTTGAAGGATCCACGGATATCCCGGATTCGGAAATAATATGACCGAGAAACTTCACACGAGATTGCCAAAAGTGGCATTTAGAAAATTTCGCCTTTAATTGATTACTCCTAAGTGTTTCCAATACAATCCGAAGATGTTTCTCATGTTCCTCCTCGGTTTTTGAATACACAAGAATATCATCAATGAATATGAGAACAAACCGATCGAGGAAATCTTTGAAAACTCGATTCATGAGGTCAACGAAATAAGCTGGAGCATTCGTTAACCCAAATGGCATAACAAGCCATTCATAAGATCCATATCGAGTACGGAATGATGTCAAAGGAATGCTATCCTCAGCGATACGAAGCTGATGGAAACCGATAGCCAAGTCCAATTGTGAAAAGACCTTAGCACCACTAAGCTGATCGAATAGATCATCAATCCGAGGTAAAGGATATTTATTTTTAATAGTAAGATCGTTAAGCTTGCGATAATCAACGCAGAGCCTCAGAGTACCATCGGATTTCTTTACGAAAATAGCCGAAGCTCCCCAAGGCGAGGAACTAGAGCGAATAAATTGCCTCGTCTCCAACTCAGATAATTGTTTACGCATCTCCTCATTTTCCTTATTGGAAATGCGATAAGGAGGACGAGTAATAGGTTGAGCTCCAGAAACAAGATTAATTCTGAACTCAATTGCTCGTTTAGGTGGTAAACCTAAAACGGGCTCGAATATGTCGGAAAATTCACGAACAACATGAATACGAGAAATAATATCATCTTCATCATCATCATCGTTATCACGAGGATTTAAAGAATATAAAGATGCCACCAAACATGATTCTGAATCTTTAAGATTAACATAAATCTGTTTAACAGATTGTGGATGTCGGAGATGAATAGTCCGCTCAGGACATAGGATATGGGCTTGATAACGGTTAAGCCAATCCATTCCCAAAATTATTCCAAAGCCTAAGTAACGCATGACATGCAAATCGGCTAGGAAAGAAAAATCGCAAAAGATAATCTCCACATCTTTACAAAGCAAACTAAGAGTTGCGGATCCACCAACAGGATTCGCAATTTTTAAAGATGTCATCAATGCAGTAACACTTAAGGAAAAAGTGTCCACCAGTTCCTTTGATATAAAAGAATGGGATGCACCCGTATCAAAGAGAACTCTAATAGGTTGATCATGAAATAAAATAATACCATCAAGAATGGAATGAGAAATACCTTGGCCACGAGATGTGTTGCCAGGGGCTTGAGCCACATTTAACTTTCCCTCATTCCTGCTTTTACGTTTGAGGCATTGATGTATAAAGTGATCTGGGCTCTTACAATAGCGACAAGATTTGGGCTTAGAGCACTTATTCGCATAATGATCCCCAGACCCACAGTTGAAGCAACTCGCACCACTAGGAGAAGGAGACTTTGCCGCAAGGGTAGCATGCTTACCCTTTTTGTTGGGATAAGGACCCTTGAATTTGTTTGGCCTCTTCTTGTTGTTGAAGTTTGGTTTAGCGCCTTCCACTTCAACATCACTCTCTCTATCAGCCTCTTCAAGACGAAGAGCGATATCGACGAGTTGATCAAATGCGACTTCTAGTTTCAGGAGCAGTGGCTTCTTAAGGTTCTTATTTAAGCCATAAATGAACCTCTGGTTCTTCTTCAATGGGGTGTTGATGTATTCAACCCCATATTTGAAAAGCGACTCGAAGGCTGCGACGTAATCAGTCACAGAGGATTGACCTTGAACAAGGTCTATAAAACGTCGAGCCAAGGTTACTTTCCCAGCTTCTGGTACAAACTTTAACTCGAAGCGTCCCTGAAATTGCTCCCAGGTGAGATCTGCTTCATTAATTTCTGAAATAAGGAGTTCGTACCAGTCCAATGCTCTCTCCTGGAGCATGCTGGAAGCCACCTGAACGCGGTGGAGATCGATAAGGTTCATGCGAGAGAAGATTCGATCACATGATTTTAACCAAGCCTGGACCTCGATGATATTTTCCGAACCTTTGAAGGGCTTCCCACCCAAGTTGGTGTAATCGCTGCACAAGCGTGCAAATCCCGACTTTGGGTGAGTGGGTTCTGGGTTAGCTCCAGCTGCTTGAGCATTAGTTACTAAATCAAGAAGCTTTTGAGCAGTCATAAAAACTCCATCCGGTGGTGGAGCACTAGATGATCCAGCTCTGGGACGACCTGGTCTAGACATTCTTTTCCTTAAGAAAGAAAGAAGAGAAAGAAAATAGTTATTCACCAAATGAATATCAAACATTCTTGACAGGTGAAATAAGGAATCATAAAAGAAATAGGATGAATCGGTTTGAAAACCCGAACAAAATCCTAAAGCAAGACTCCTAAGGTGGACTTAGGACGATGATCCTTGTTAAGTTATTCTACATTGTTCCGAAGTTTGGCTCTGATACCAAGCTGTGACGCCCCACCTCTATACCCACGCTAGCCAAGAACACTCCGGAGTAGTGCTGTCAACTAGCACGGAGAATAAGGCTGTTGAGGAGCGACCATCCATGTAATTGCTTATCACACGGTGGCTATAAATAATCTTCGGAAAATAAACATAGAAATAATCATATCACAAATCAGTCACAGATATCCATATCACAAAGGCGGAAGAAGATATGAATATATAACTAACACATGAAAGTGTACATCAGAGTAGTGGTCAATAAGATCCACGATAATACAAAAGAATAGCAACACGTGCTATACAAAAGAATACAACTATGAGTCTATATCTCAAGTGTATACAACAAAAACTGCTAATCTAAACAGTTAGCCAAAAGTCAGAGTGATGAATCTCTGGGAAGAAGTCAAGCAGAAGCACCTGTAACATCTCGGTCTGACCCGAGTATTATTTAAGAAAATAATAAACGGATCAGTCTAGCTATAAATATCAGATGACATGATATAACATAAAAGATATGGCATAAACATAAACATCCATAACGACATACCACTATAAGTATGTAAACAATGATCAACAGAAGATCAATCAATAAGAGATAATCAATATCACAAGAATCTTCTCAAAGATTCGAAGAGGGCATCATACCCTAAACTTGTACTCATAACAAGTCAATGACATAAATTCCAGAAATCAACACGAGAAATCCAGAAATCATAAAAAGGGAAAGAGGCCTATCACACGACGGTCCGAAGACCATGGGGAGCTACCCCGCATGTGTGAATGGAATCACACAGATTGAGGTCAAGACTAACCAAAAAGCAGAAAGGTATGTGTGAATGGAATCACACAAGTGGTGTCTAGTCTAACCTTGCAATGAAAGAGACATCGCGCAATTGCTAGTCTAATTCATAAAGCGATCATCAAGATCAACGAAAAGTGTCAATTACACTAAGCTAGTAAATATAGAAGTTTAGCTTCATGTCCCATAACCACTTGCTTAACTTAAATATTTAAGAACAAACTGTAAATCTTCACTAATAAAATTGTCACAAGAGGTTCAATCGAACAAGTTCAAGAATTAACCGACGAAGTGAACGCAAGCGTTTCATACCACTTGTTTTACTAAGTCGTTTAATTAGATTTCTCATCCGAGTGAGGTAAAGGCTTGTATATACTAATAGATTGGAAAACGGTTTAAGAAAAGAGCTTTGTTATTAAAAATAGAGTTGAAATTGTTGGTTAAAAGAGTTTTGATATTTACTACTAGTATTGAAACCTTTATATTATAAAGTGACAAAACACATAAGCAAGTGTAGAAACAATCAGTCACAAAGATCGCATACGGAGATGCGAATAAAATCCAAAGAAATCAGCTCAATGTTTTTCAGATAAGATCCCCTACGGAGGGGGGGTCCAGGGGGGTGGCAACCCCCCAAGGTGGGGGTGCGGGGGCAACGCCACCGCCTACGGGGTTCGACCTGCCCGGTCAGGTCGCGGGGGTCCAGGGGGCAGCGCCCCGACCAAAACGGTACGACCTAGTGAAGACAAAATGAGGTCTAACGACCTAAGGGGAATAGGGTCGAGCGACCTATAAAACTCGCGACCTAAAAGTTAGCAAGGTCGAACGACCTATAGAGGCATAGGGTGCAGCGACCTAAAACATCGCGACCTAGTGAAGACCTAAGGGAGGCGAGCGACTTATAAAACTCGCGACCTAAAAGTTAGCAAGGTCGAACGACCTATAGAGGCATAGGGTGCAGCGACCTAAAACATCGCGACCTAGTGACCTAACGGTTTAAGGGTCTTGTGACCTAACTGGAAACAAGGTCCAAACGACCTAACGACTTAAAGTGAAACCTGGCTGAGCGATATAAGGTCGGAGACGACCTACGACTTAACTCCGTGTGAGCGACCTACGACCTATGGTTGCTACGACCTAACGAGTTCCAATAGTGAAGGCTTAAGGTCTAACGACCTAAGGGGTACGACCTAAGGTGTTGAGGTTGGACGACCTAACCAAATTGCATAGGCCATACGAGCTAAGGTCTAACGACCTAACTCCGAACGAGCTATACGCGAGTGACCTAGGGCGCTAACTCGCAAACGACCTAACGTTAACTCGCGAACGACCTAACTCCAGACGCGCCTTTTCAACGCGTGCGAGCTGAAGACCTGACGACCTACGACCTAACTCCAAGCGACCTAAGGCCTAACGACCTATAGTGGACGAATGGGCTGGCCAGAAACGACCCAAATGAAGGTGACGACTTTTCCACGCGAACGACCTATAGATGCTGGGCGACCTAAGGGGGACAGAGCGACCTAAGCCAGAAATTCACCCCAAAACACTAAAAAGTGGAGTTTTTCGCCAATCCAATCCGAACCAAATGCAAATGTGCATGCAAACATGATAGGGATGCATTTCCGATAGCCCAAGATAGATATAGACTAGAATTGTGAGATAAAAATCTCACCTTTGCACTAAAGTTTATGAAGATGAAGCTTGAAAGCAAGGAGAAGCAATCCAAAGCTTGAATCCAATATCTTCTACTTGAATTTGGAGTTGAATGTTGGATTTGCAATTGAATTTGAGCTTGGAGTTTTAATTTCCCATTCTCTTCACCATTAATGCCAAAGCTTGAGTTAGTTAGGAAATTTATGAAGAGTGAGGAGAAGAGGGTTGGAACTTGGGCTTAATAGGCTAAACTAACCCAAAGTCCAAAGCGGGAAAAGTTAGTGAAATTGCTATAACTCCAAACCTATCGATGTTTATACTTAAAAAATTGTAAACGACATTTCGAACTCAATGGAAGTGGTCTCGAGTCCTAATTTGACCGTTTGTAAAAAGTAGCTTTTCGGACCAAAACCCGATTAACGAGTTAATATTTAAATAAAATATTTAAATACAAACTCGATAAATATGCGGGTTGTTACAGGCCTGCTATACCATACAGTATTAACAAAGTTTTTCAATTCATGCAGGAACCTTTAGATGAACACTGGAGAGCATTAGAGAGAATCTTACGATACTTAAAAAGGGACTATCAATTATGGTTTATTATTCAAAAAAGACAACAATTTTAACATTATAGGCTTCATAGATGCATATTGGGAACAAATCCAGATGAAAGAAAATTTGTTTCTGGATACTGTATTTATCTTGGAGGAAATCTCATGTCATGGTGCTCTAAAAAGCAACCTACCATCTCAAGATCGAGTAAAGAGGCAGAATATAGAAGTTTAGCAAGTGCTACAGCAGAGATTTTATGGATTGAATCTTTGTTAAGTGAACTTAGAATTGAAACAGATCATAAACCAGTCATATGGTGTGATAATCTAAGCAATGTTCACATGTCAGCTAATCCAGTTCTTCATTCAAAGATAAAGCATATCGAAATCGACTTATATTTTGTACAAGAGCAAATAATCAGCTTCAAGTTAATCACATACCAGCAACATATCAGAGAGAGACGACGTATTTACCAAGGCACTATCAGTAAGAAATTTTACCAGATTTAGAGATGAACTCAGAGTGAAGTCAACTTCAGCTGATTTTATTCTATCAGATCTACTGATATAAATCATCATAAGGAAGAGCAAACCTCAGATCCAAAGAAAATCTGTAGATCCGAAGCTTAAATGACTCATCTTCACTTAAAGGCCGTAGATCTGAAGTACAAAACCTCGTGTTCACTCAAATTAGGAGTCTTATTCATATTTCTAGAGCAATTTCAAAGCTACTCTACAAGGAGAAATCAATTACAAGTAGATTCGAGTTACGGATCTGAAGAATATCTCCAGAGCTGCTTCTACGAGTCATTCTCAACTCTTACACATGAATTCTTTGAAAAAAATAGAGATCTCTCATGATTACACCTAATACTCTCAAGATAATTCTGAATATTTCACCGGAATTGAAGAATTTGCAGAAATCGTCATAACGCTAGACTCGGTTTTAAGGGGGGAATGTTAAGTGAAATGAGAGTATGACTATCGGTATACAATATTTGTCGTGGGTTACACAATGCTAGTATTGTATGTAATGGGCCTAAGCCTGTATTGCAGCACAAGTATTTTGATTTCTGTATAAATCGTAGAATACTGCAGTGCATTCTGTATTGAATCATCATAATACAAAATTCTCTCAATTTCATTCAAATTCTTTATATTTGACCACTTCATGCATATCAAGAACGTCTTATTGAAGTAGTGTGCCATGACTTGACGTTCGTATTTTAGACGTCTTTCTCACATCCTTGCCAGTAGCTTTAACTCTGCTATTAGATTTAGGAAGCATATTTTGAAGTACTTGAGTTTAGTTCTTAGGTGAAAACAACGAAAATATTTGCAACAAAATTGGCTAACAACCCGTAGAAATTATACAGAACAACGGGTACTGGATGTATTCCATAGTTGTGAGTTACATGTGCAATTGTATCTTGTGAAAGTAAATTATTTAAGACCAAAGTTATGAAGTAGAATATATAAAATAAAAAATAAAAAAATAATAATAAGATTTTTATAGTACTTGTTGGCTAAGAGATTACCTACAAAACTGTGATTCATCATTTATTTCCTTATAGATCTCAAGTATAATGCCAAATATAAAATGCAATGATCTATTCGAAGTAAAACATAAATCTTTTGGAATTTTGTTAAACTAATCTGTTCGGGAGTTTCTAAAGTAAAAAAATTGTCCACCGTTGCTATTTATGCTTGGGATAATTGTAGGTGTCATGCCATGATGAAATTCGATCAGTATTTTTCTTAAATAGGTATTTTCCATATATGAACATCTGATAGGCATAAGTTGGTTGGAAAGCAAGCGGTTTGGTATGCAAACTACCGAACTGATTTCTATGAATGGTATGCACAACTAATGACTCGTACGTATTTCTTGTTAGACACTTACTTGAATGGTACAGAATTGTGAAATTGATTCGGCACTTTTCTTCTCCATGAAGTGTAGCTTCTTTCTTCTTAACTCTGGAGAAGATGAAGGAAGCTTTAGCACCAGCTTTAACTACCGAGCCGCTTTCTTGGTTTGGAACTACTTGTTCGGTACTGAACAGTGAATCATGTCCGGTTTTGTACAGAATTCTATATTTAGTCAAAATCCAACTTTTTTCTCTCATCTCTTTGTTATAATTTGATCTTTTTATTTCTTCGTCTTATCATTTGATCATGGTAGTAAATTTATCATAGATCTCCTGATTATCTTTATGTCTCTTAGCGTTTATGCATATATGACATGGTGTGGTGAAAACACCCACAACAATTGGTTACCTTTTTAACATCATTCACTCACAAAGGGTTTGTCCTTGGATTACTTGTAATAAACACTAGACAATTGTAGAAAAGAGATTAAGCAGGACGCTCTCTTGGTAGAAAATGTGCTAAGAATAATGTAAACAATTTTTTGAATAAGTCGTAAAAAGTAATTAATGATACATTCTGAATGAAAGAATAAAAATTTGATAAAGCTAAACTTATCTGTGGTTTAATTGTATCAAAGTTTTAATGCAGAATGGTTGTATCATAATTTTTGACCGTGGATACCTAAAAATCTAAAATTTATTCACACGTGAATTAGTAAACCGGGAAATTCCTAAACTCCAGAAAAATGACAAATGCAACGCAATGGTATTTGCTCTTGAGAATTATCTATTCTCAATTATCTTTCTTTTTTTTGTTTGTTTTTTGTTTTTTGAATATGGATCAATGGACGACAATCAGATTTGATCCCAAGACTTCTAAATAGACAATTCAGATTAATATTTTCTTTTTATCAGGAAAATAATTTATATTATGAATATATAAATAAAGATTTGTTGCTTAAAACTGTTTATTATCATCGTCGAATTTTCTATTTATGGTACTTGGGGAAGCAATTGAAATAGACTAAGCCTGAAACAAAATTTTCTGTTTATAGATTTGGATGTATTAATTGTTATACCCGTTTGCATCTGTTGTTACAAATATGTAAAAAAAAACAAAAACAAAAACTGATTTTGGATACAGATTCCCATAAAACGAAATAGTTGGGATATCAAGAATCTGGATGGAAAATACATAAAGCACCTCTACCCATATATATGCTCCTAAATAAACTGAAACAAAAACTAATACGGTAACAGATGAAGAAGCACAACATAGCTTTTGTACACATTTTCATTTTCTGTAAACATAATACAGTCCGGCAGCAAAAACAGAACCGGAGAAAACAGATGCAAATATGACATTATTTTGAGTAGTTTGGGACAAATGGAAGAGGAACACCAGGCTTGACAGACAAAATGCGAAGTTAAATTTGAAAGTCCTGGAAGCTATAGTGGTCCCAGTAAGCAATAAGTATATGAGCAACAAAGAGCTGTAGAAACAAAGCCAGCTACTAGCTATCAAAAGTCGGAACTTGTGGTACATTTTGTCCCTCATGACAGGAACACCTACATGCATGCATCGTTCTAGCTCATCTAAAATGGTATCGTGCGTATGGGAAAGTGGTACATACTGGTGGTGCTTACCTGCCGTATGACCGTTATCATCATCCTGCCAGTAACCACCAGGTGGGTTAACGCCAACTTGGAAGGAAAGAGTGGCGATGAGAGTGATGACGACCAGGAATGTGCTTCTTGAATTAGTCGTCCAATCCCCGCTAGGATCCTCCGCTGACGCCGCATTTGTTGAATTATGCTGCGGTTGTTGTTCAGACATTTTTAGCTTCTGTGCTTCAACAGTATGTAAGCTTTTCTCTTAAATAAAGGATAAGCATATGCCTAAGCAGTGGCTGATATCAATTATCTAATGGCTACGTTGCATAAAAACGACTGATATAACCAGTGCAGTATGACCACTTGACTTGACTTCATGTTTTACTTATTTAATCGACTTGTATGGTCAGCATTTTTATTCTCCCTGAATATCAAACTTACATGACATTAAAATAATTTACTTTTAATATTTAAGGTATCATCTACTGTTCTGCTAATATATTTTTCCAGACAAAAGTAATACTAGTTTTGATATGAAATTTGCGTTCAGTTAAAGCACAGTATTCCACTCGTTCAACTTAGAATGGATTTCGTCTAAAACTAATCATTTACATATCAAAGATACAAATTTTCATTTAAAATTAGTGGATACAGGTGGTACTGATTCAAGACCATAAATGGTTGGTTTTGGATAAGCTGTCGGCTGGCCATGGTTTGTTTTTTTTCATAGAGACTATTGTTCTTTGTTTTATTGTCATTTGATCACAAATTGTTTGCTTTTGGACGATTTGCAAAAAAATTGATTTAGGGAAATGAAAAAAAGAGAATAATAGGTCGCTCTTATGTATAAAATAGCGTTGGTTAAAAAGTTAAACAGTCTCCGAAACAATAGTTCATGACCATGCAACCGAGAACATAGTCTAGCTCTCTAGCAATTCTCATGAAGTAAAATATGAGTTAAAGACATCTCATAACAAATCCATATGAGTGATTCAAATATGTGTTAATTATATGTCATTTTATAGCGAAGCTCGGAAGTTTCCAATGAAACAAACTAAAGATGTGAAGGTACCGTTCCCATTAAATAAAATGCTCTATTTCCGTTCAAATGTCTTGCTCAAATAGCTCTTTCGTAGCTGCAAACGCATTTTCCACTCACTCAACTTTTCCGTTCAAATGCTACATTCAGAATTTTCCGTTTTCATTCGTCGTAAACGCACTCAAAGTTATGGAGTGAATGTTTCAAGTGTTCCAAGGTTGAAGGATATTTGAAGGTCTGAAGAAATTTAGGAAACAGTCCATTCGTCCATGTAATGAGTTGTTAAATAATCTCATTACCATAACCAAACAACCATTCGTCCATGAATAGTCCAACTGTTAGCGCTTTGGAAACAGAATTCTAATGCACTCCGAGATGTGTTTTAGATAGGATCGATCCTGGGGGAAGGCTATCTAGACAATTGAATCGTGCAAATCTACTTGGATACGTAACTACCACGAGGAAGAAAAAAAATCAGTTACCGATACATTTAGTGTAATAATTTACTTACAAATAATGCAAATAATATGTTGGTTAGCTTGGCTGGTCAAGTGGTAGAGACTTAAATATTATGGTTTCAATTCTTACGTATGTCATAGTTTTTCTATTACATATTTCTTGTTTGTTATAGTTTTGTAATATTTTCATTTGTATTTAGGATTATTCCACCTATCGCTTCCATATATCACCTTTAGCTTCTATGCAAACCCTTTTTTAACCCATTTATTTAACATTAAACAATCCTTAATCACTCAACATATTATTATATCACCATGTTTAGTAAAATTTAACACAAAATGTTATCCACACTTTCAGAAGTTTCGATTTCTCATAAATTTATTTGCGATGGTGATAAATTGTTTGCTATGTGCATATTTAATTTTTTATTGATAGATATCTTATATAGTGAGATGCTAAACCTTATGCTAAAAACTAGCAAGCAAAAAAAAATGAGAACCAGTCTTGCCTTAGCCAACCCTAATCCTGAGACCAACCCTTGTTTTGAACTAGGCTTCATCCATTCAGCAATGCAAATTATCTAGGGCTTACTCAGTGGTACCATAAGGCTAGAAACTTTAGGTAGAACCCCTGTTCTTAAGTCCAGAGTTTAAATAAATTTTTAATATCGAAAAGGTTAGTTTATTCGAACGTCCAAAGGTGAATTTTTGAATATGGTTGAATTACGGCCTAAGACCACTTCCATTATTTTCAGAATGAAGTTTTGGAGCTTTTTGAGCGTGCATCAATATATTTAGGATGATAGATTTTGAGTTAGATTTCGAGGTTCGATTAATAAATGATCCAAAAAACTAACCTTTGCGTATGGATAAATTAGGATTTAAGACATTTGACACAGTCTTGTCAACAGATGTTTTCATATGCGGATAGTGCCATATCCGCATCCGCATCTGAAATCATTTTCAAATATCGGATATCCACATCCGTGGATACGGACGGATATCGGATAATTGTTATATCCGCTAATGACCGATAAATCTAGAATTATAAATTGAAAATTTTAGTTTAACATAAATATTTTTCAATTTCATTGATTATAAAAATGTTAAAAATTAACAAATATGATGATGATAAATAGATTCGAACGGTTAAAAAGCATTAAATGCATATAATATAAATTACTAACTTAATAAAATAATAAACGAATATCTTTAACTACATTAAAATACACATAATTTGAACTATAATCACTACAAGAGAGACCGGCTATTCCAACGGTTCCAAGCCGTTGGCGGCCGTTGGTAGCCGTTGGAATAGCGTTCACGCATTCCAACGGCTTCCAACGGAAGCTACGGGGCTATTCCAACGACATTTCCAACGGCTACCAACGGCAATTAGCCGATGGACGCCGTTGGAAGTCGTTGCAATAAAATAACCAAATAGCCGTTTGTAGCCGTTGCTAATCTGGGCGAAATTTTTTTTATAACAGCGAGTCATTCACCTTCCAGCCACACATAATCAATATATATCTATTTCCACTACATTTCACATATATATATCACATATCCAACACATTATACCATAGACAATATAAACAATCAAAAATTAACATCAAACATTACATTTTCAAACCAAACTCCAAGTCAATATGTACATAAACAACAAAACCCACACTAACACCAACTCCTGCTCCATATTCAAGTCAAAATTTACAACGCAAACACTTAAACCTCACCACCTCAAAGTCAATATATACACAATAACCATCAAACACAATCCTCGCGACCTCAAAGTCAATATATACAATAACCAACAACAAAGACAATAATCATCATACCTCTCAAGCGTCAACCTTACCTGGAAGCACCAAACGACGAAGGGAAGGAACCATGCCTATGCGCGTACTCCGCTAAACGTTGATTCAGCTGCTCCATTTGTATAGCGCGAAGACGGTCATGCTCTTGCAACTGCTCAACCATGCCTCTAAGCTCTTTTATTTCTGCTTTGACACACGCCTTTTGAGCTGTCCGAACCTGCAAATAGAATGTGAGATGTTCACATTTGCATTATAATCATTTTCTTAAGCAATGCATATTTTAAAATATAGAAATGTAAATGACGTGATCTTAAGCAATGCATATACCATAAGGAAATGCATATTTTATTAAATGATAATGGTGCAGGATAGTAAATCACGTATATGTTAGGTAGAAATCATCATACGTATAGTGTATCTATAGGTTAATTTATTAAATATAATATTGCAATGTTTATAAGATTACCGTTTGGTTTAAATAGCCATAGCGCCTATTCCGCTACGTCGGATCCATGATAACGTCGAAAATATTATCATGCTCCTCTACCGTCAACTCATCGCGATCCGATTTTGAAAGCAGCTCTGTCCGTGCCTCCTGAAACTTTACCTAAAATAAAAAACAATTACAGGTTAAAAGTAGTAGAATAAGATTTAAACTTATCGATATTAATAAAATGAGATTTAAAATATGCATACATATGCAGCCGTCGCCTTATCATCCTCATCCCACTGATATGTAATATTGCCAGCATTGTCTACTTGTCTTGATGCGTGGGTGTGGGTAAGTACCTCCATCATAGACACGGGACGTCCAAGCGATCTTTCCTGCAATAAATAATTTATATATTTTAATTTTTCATAGCTAATTACTGAACTGATTAATATACAAAATGTAATAACGGTTTAGATTCGTAATTGATAAATTTACCAAGTACTCACGGTGATGCTGAAAAGACTTGGATCCGCCACGATGCGTTACAGGATTCCTACTTCTATTGGTGGAGTTCCTCTCCGACTCCACCTGCAATTTACATTGAATATTATATTTACTAACTGCGAAATAATTAACTGTATATTTGGTAGATTTACCTTGAACTCGTCGATCTCTCACCAACTCATCCAAGAATCACATACGGAAGCGCCCATTCAGTTCGGTTTCTTCCTTGATTTTTTAAGAGCTGACATTACCTCCCTGTAATTTTTGGCGACCTTCAAATTCCAGTGGCGCTGAATCATGGCGACATCGGGCTCCGCCAAGTCCACTTGCCCCTATACAAAGAGAAAATATTACTAATTATTCATTTATACTTATTCATATAGTAAAGTGGTATAAACTTACCAGAAAATCCTGCCATATGGCCTCCCTAACTTGGTCAGGGATCTTACTCCACTTAGGCCAGCAATCTGTCATCCTGCTCATTATATATGATTGCTTGGAAATGCCAAGCACAACTCCTGAGGGCTCCAAATCAAATCCCATGTGTTAAATATAAAACAAAGCTTTAGACAAGTATATACATGTATGAACAAATTTATATTGTTATCATTTTAATTTTGATACTTACGCTCCAACAGCCTTCGGCAGCAAATATACAAGTGGTCGAGCCGGAGGCTCACCACTACTCTCGCCGGCCGAGCGAGAAGAGCTACAACGTCTGGAGCCTGACATAATACATATTGAAATTTTCATTTTTAATTATAGATATAGATAAAATGATGATGATATGTGGTGCATGTAATAAAGTCATTTTTAATTGGTAGTGCATGTAATGATGATCATGATATGTAATGTGTATGCGTGAATAATTGTAAAAATTACCGGATATTACTCAGTCCTCGTCGTTTTCTGATTCAGACTCGGTCTCGTGTTCTATATCGTTTTCCTCTACACTCTCAAATGCTTCGACTAATACATTTGTTTCATCATTTAATTGTCCAAAATCAGTTTGATCGTCTGTAATTGTGATTTCAACATTTTCCTCGATATCTGCTTGATAGGCTTGTTTCTGGAATATTCTTTCCATCGAATGTAAATCTCGCCTTAGTTTTAGAAACCGCAGACCAATCCGCTTTATCTCTTTTTAGAGATGGATAAGGGGCATAATAAACTTGTAGGGCATGTTTGGCTAGTACAAAAGGATCGTACTGCTGATAACGGGAGGTATGTTTTATTTCTATAAGATTATAATTTGGATGCACGTTAATACCAGAACCTAGAACATTGCTGAACTAGTGGCATCTAAACAAAAAAACTTCCTCTGCGGGTCTTATAAAATATGTCAATTGCAAAATCTGGGTTAACACGCCATAAAAATCATGTATATGATTATTAGGATCATCACTGCCTTTAACATATACACCGATATTGTTTGTTAATTTTTCAACACCGTATTCTTTGGTGTTGAATTTGTATCCATTAACGAAAAATATTGGATACGTTTTAACTTTCCTTTTCGGTCCCAACGCCAAATGTTTTAATCCTTCATCGACCACATTATTTGTAGAATCACAAACGTAGTTCGAAAACCAAGTAGCGAAATTTTTGCTTAAATCGTCGTTTGGATTTTGTGATTCATAAACACTGCAAACAAAAACATAATATATTGCTTTATTAAATTTACACATATAATATTAAATTAAATTTATCAAAACTTGTAATCTGATAATTACCTAATAAATGGCGCAACTTCTGGACAATTAAAAAGAATATATGAGTGTGATACATGGTAATCTCTATCATCTAACCATACTTCTACACATTTTCCAGCATATCGACCATGTTGTTTAAAAATAGATAACATTGATTCAGAAGAAGAATCTTGTTCAATAGCCTCATAATTACGCGCAACACTTTGAAATGATAAATTCACATGATCATTGAAATAATGAGAGAAAAAGAACGATGATTCTTCTTCGATAAATGATTTGCAAATCGAACCTTCAATTTGAGTTTTTTGTCTCACTTTTTTATTTAAATGATTAAGTACCTAATAAAATATATTTCATATCAGTATTGATTTTTATTTATAGTTAAATTAACATTTACATACTCAGTATTAATAACATACCTCTCGAATGGATACATCCATCCATATTGTACAGGAGCTCGAAGACATGCTTCAAATGGAAGATGAACATGTAAATGCTCCATTACATTGAAAAAAGCTAGAAGAAATATTTTCTCCAGTTTGCAGAGCAGTATAGGGATTTCTACCTCAAGTTTACGAAGACGCTCAACTTTTAACGTAGTTGAACAAAGCTTCTTATAAAATAAACTATGTTCTGTTATAACCTTCCAAACTTTTACGGGCAACAATTCTTTGAAAGCAACCGGTACAAATTTTGCATCATTAAATGACAATCATGGCTTTTCATCCCACTCAGTCTTCCGTTCTTATAGTCAACACATCTACGAAGATTAGATGAAATTCCATCGGGAAATCGTAATCCTTCCACCCATTTTAACAGTACTTTAACTTGGTTGTTATCTAGTTCATAACATACTTCGGATTTTTTAGTGTCATTTGGCTTCATATGAAGCTCAGGACGATTACGTATTTCTTCTATATCACGTCTTGATTTCAGATCATGCTTAGTCTTGCCATTTACATTCAAAAGTGTATTAAACACATTATCGAATACGTTTTTCTCGTTATGCATCATGTCATTGTTATGATGGATTAAGAGATTTTTCTAATAAGACAACTCCCAAAATATACTCTGCTTGCACCAATTATGAAACGTCGATTTACCTTGGATTTCAATTTGTTGCCCGGTTTCGTGTATCTTTGGATAATCTTTTACAAGTTCATATATATCTTCACTTGACCAAATCGTTGGTGGTTGTAAAGTCTCATGTCTATTAGCTATGAAGTTTTTTTCGTCCCTTCTAAAAGTATGATTAATATAGAGAAAACGTCGATGACAATCAAACCATGAAATGTTCTTCCCATGCCGTAAAGAAAATGCTCGTGTTTCTTCCATACAGTAAGGACAAGCAAAACGACTGACTGTACTCCAACCCGAAAGCATTGCATATGCAGGAAAATCGCTAATAGTCCATGACAAAGAAGCGAACATCCGAAGAATTTTTTTTTGATACGTCGTATGTTTCAACTCTTTCATACCACAATGTTTTCAATTCTTCGATTAGTGGTTGTAAGTAAACATCGATACCTTATGTTGGATCATCAGGGCCAGGGACGACAATTGTAAGAAACATATATAGAGTTTTCATACACATTCACGGGGGTAGATTGTAAAGTGTAATGATTATAGGCCAAGATGAATATTTAGAACCAAACTGAGAAAATGGTGAAAATCCATCAGTACACAAACCTAGTCTTACGTTACAACCCTCCGCTGCGAAATCGGGATATTTCTTGTCAAAATACTTCCATGCTTCTCCATCAGATGGGTGTGTTAATGTACCTTCTTTAGGTGTTCTCACACTGTGCCATCTCATATAATGCGCTGTTACAGATGATGCATATAACCTTTGAAGTCTAGGAGTGATAGGTAAATAATGCATACGCTTGTATGGAACTTCTTTTCCTTTTTTTCTTGGTTTGTATCTTTCTTGATTACATATTTTACAATTCCGAAGACTGACATCATCTTTCCAAAACAACATGCAACCATTTAGACATTTGCCAATTTTTTGATACGGAAAACCGAAAGATGACATAAGTTTTTTCACTTCATAATAATTTTCGCACATTAAATTATCTGATGGCATATGGCGTTTAGCATCTTGTACAACAGCCGTAAATCCGGCTTCTGTGAGGTTGTACTTAGATTTCATTGCAATGTACTCTGCAGTTGCCGATAACTGAGTGCCGCTAGTACATCCATTCCAAAGAGGTTTCTTAGCAGCATCCAATAAATCATATATATTTTTCGCTCCAACATTTGGTTCCTCTTCGACGTTAACATCGTCGTTATTAATTTCAACGGTATGGAACATTGATCGTGCTGCATCTTCAACCATATTTTCTATGAGATTCGTCGTACTAACTTCATTACTAATGACCTCTACTGACTGTTCTTCGTTGCGTGTTATAACTTCTCCATGACGATCTTACACCAAATAATTGGTTACGAAACCATATTGGCGCAGATGAATCCTAACCATATTCGGTACTAAATGCTTCAACAATTTGCACCTATTACATGGACAACGAAATTCTACGTCATTTCCAATATTACTTAAAGCAAATTCGACAAACACATTTACCCCGTTAAGAAATTGTTTACTTATTGAGCCTTTCATTTCTCTTCTTTGATACATCCAGCTTCGATCAATAAAATAACTGACCATTTTTCCTACTGTAAAATCTATGATCAATAGTAAAAAAAATTATTAATCAAATTCGATAAACACATTTAGATTTTACTGTTTTTTGTAATCCATTTTCGTTTATATACAAAGTTATATATCTTGAAATTTTCTTCACATTTTTGTATCTTTTGTGATGGTCGTTCATCCTACTTCCCATTACAAAAACAATAGTAATTACATTTCTTAAATCATATCATTACAAATGATTTTTCAAAATTTTGGCAGCACTTCCCCCGTGTTCCTTGTATCGTACACATATGCATGTACACAAGGAACGAAAAGGAAATGCCGTCGAAATTTTGTGAACCGTTTATAACGATATGATTTACGAAACGTAATTACTTTATAGTGTTTGTAACTTATCCAATACAGGGACAAATCCAACAAATTATATTAGATGAATATGAATATCCGTTTTGCAATAAAAACGAATATTCATACAACGATCACATACAATACTTGTTAGACAGGGCCAAAAATTCACTAAGGGATTTAAATTTTGTTTATATGTTACCGTTTTATTAAATATATAAAATAAAGCATATTATGCATTACTTTATTTATATTCTACTATTTTACTAAATATATGGTAAATTATATGATTTTTACTATTTCACAAAATATATAATTCATGTATGTATATATATATACTAAATTATATACTTATCTAATGCTAATATATTTTGTAAAAGATATAATTCATGTTCGTAAAATATTCGACTAATTCATGTTTACCTAATATTTTACAAAACATATACAAAATAATTTAAATCAATCCTAACTAATCTAATGCTAACTCAAATGCGCATTTACATTAAATTATCAACATATATATATATGTGCATAATATATATACACAAACAATTTGGACATTTGGATAGTAATAATTGTAATTAACACTTAGTTTGGTATAATAAACGATCAATAGGCCATTAGATACAACTATAACAACAAATTAACACAAAATTAGAAAAAATTAAAATTTTAGGGTTTAAGTAAACCTGATTTTGGAGATATATGTGAATGGAGAGAGGCTATTGGCGTTGATTGATGGCGTCGGAGTGGCTGCCGGTTGCGTGGGGAAGCTAGGAGCAAGAAAGGAGGAGAAGTGGAGGAGGGTTTTGGAGAGGAATGTAATAATGATTCAACTCTCGGCCTCGCTGTAGGTTTACACAAATATTTCCAATGGCGCAAACGGCTGTTTTTCCAACGGTTGCCAATGGCTACCAACGGCAAGTTAAAAAATAACGAGCCATTGGTATCCGTTGAAAAATCCCGTTGGTGGTCGTTGGAAACCTGTAACGATCCCAGATTTAAATTGAGTATGAATTGATAATTAATTTCATTTCTGAATAAAAAATTGTGAAGAAATTGGTAATTAATATAAATTTTGAATTAATCGAGAATTAAATTGGATATTTGAAAATAAACATGTATATAAAATGGATTGATAATTGAATTTGAATCGGGATTTAACATTTTAAATATCTTATAAAATAAATTTATATCTGGATTTTGGATATGATTAAATTTGATGTTAAATAAATATTTTAAATAAATAAAACTATAAGTATGTAAAAACAAAACAAGAAACAAAGTATAAACTGCAAAAACAAAGCTTCAGCCGAAATCAACTATATCTCTAGTACACAATATCTTTTGTACACAAGCAAATTTCATCAGCCACCAAGCAAGTTTTGTACAGCCGAACTAAAGAAGAAAGGAAATTTTAAACATGGTACAAGGCAATAAATGCAAGTATACATCAACCTCTAACCCAAGAAAATATCCTATTTTCCTTGTATAAAATATTAGATCACTGGTACAATATAGATCATCACTTTGTACAAATTGTTATAACCTGTACACTTCATTTCTTCCTATATACATTTCAACACATCACAAAACAACATCATTTCAGTTTTCATTCATTTTAAACTGAGCAAAAGAAAAGAAAAAAAAGAAGAAGAAGAAAAAAAAATTCAAAACAACAAGCATGCAGTAAATTTAAGAAGCAAACTCAAGTGCAAAGGCAACTCAACAACAAGATCCAAAAAAAACTTGGAAAATAAAAGCAAAATAATTCAACAGATAAAAGATCATACTTCAGCAAAACAAAATGTGGTTCTCTGCTTCCAAACTCAGGTGAGCAACTTTAAGTTTTAAAACCAGTTCTTGAATTTAATGCCGTGAATCTGTGAGTAACTTCATAATTTAAGTAACTAAAGTTTAAATCTAGTGTATGATGAATATCAGGTATATTGTTGTATGAAATATATGCATTTCATTTAATTTTGATAAGATGAAGCCTGGCCATTTTCTTTTATCTGGATATTTGCTCTGTTTAAAAATTTTAAGAGACTGAGCTACTTCAAAAATCATAATTTCTCAAACCATTGATTGTTAGAGCAAAGTATATAAACAAAACATGTTTAGGCAAGTATAAAGTGGATTGTAAAATTTAATTCATGCTAATAAAAATTGAATTGCTTTGGGAAAAAACATAAGAACAGTACAAAGTTAGCATAAGTAATAATTTCAATCATCACGAATTATTGTTTCGAGTTTACAAACTGTTTGCTAAATCAAAAATAGGATTTTTAAATCTCCATTCATATTTTTTTGTGATGGGTAGGATGTGTATTGCTGTGTTGATCATTTTGGGTAGATTTGGTTGTCTCGGCCAATTCACTTGATCGGAGAGTTTGGGGTTCGATCGAGAGGTAGGTGAGTGATCAGAGGAGCCACGAAAAATGGCCAATGGCGATAGAAGTAATCGAGGTGGTCGCGGTTTGGGTTTTTCGTTCACAACCCTAGTTTTAAGGGGCCATGCTATTCGATCTCTCGCGGGCTTTAAAGGGGATCGGACGCTGCCAATTTTTGGGTGATGGAAG
This sequence comes from Allium cepa, assembly GCA_030765085.1. Classification (NCBI taxonomy): domain Eukaryota; kingdom Viridiplantae; phylum Streptophyta; class Magnoliopsida; order Asparagales; family Amaryllidaceae; genus Allium; species Allium cepa. Next base: position 82,243,211 of record CM060946.1, read on the forward strand.
TGGAAGGGTAGTCGATGATGTAGCCGGAGGCGCAAGTGCGCAGGTGGTCGAAGTGGCGCGAGGAGGCCGTTGACAGGTTGGAGGTCGAATGGGTTAAAGTGTTCCAGGTTTGGGTCCGAATGTTCAAATTCGATTTCCAGGGTGGTTCGAAGTTTTCGATGGTAGGAGTTTGACGTGGGGAGGGTTGTCGACTTGCGCCGATGATCGGAAGGGGACCAGAGTGGAAGGAGGCATGGTGCACGTGCACGGTGCACTGCCTGTTCCTGGTTTTGTTGGAATGAGGGCGATGCATGATCTCGAGCAACTGGAGTTAGTTCTTCAAGTATGAAAGTGTTGGACCTAAAAGATTTGTTGCTAACTCGATGATGTTGTGTAGTTCAAACCTGAATTTGGGATTAGTAAAGGGTTTTGAAGATTAATCATTTTAAAATTTGTTAAGTTTAAAATGTTTCAGGATGTTTTAAAATGTTTTAAATGTATATATAACCTTTGTATTAAAAAGCTTATTTTAAATAAACTTGATAATAAAAAATAAAATAAAATAAAATAAAATAAAATAAATTTACTCAAATGTTTTAAACTGTTAGCTTAAAAGTAAAGCTAGTTTATGTTGTTAATGATGATTAAAAACAAGGTTTATCAATTAAAGTTAAGTTCAAGTTTAGTTGAAGTGTTGTTTGGAAATAAAGTTTTAAAATTTAATTTGTTTTAAATAACTTAAAAATGTTTAAGTTCAAGTGTGTTTAAAGAGGATTGAAATTTATAATGGAACTTGAAAGTATACAGTAAGCATTTAAACAAGTTTTAAATAAAAGTTTAAATCTCAACATTTTTTTGTAAGTGGCAAAGAAATCGTAATAGGTATGAGTTTCACCTTATGTTAGTATAGAATTAATGATTTATAATTCGTTTAGTATTAAGTTAATTAACATGGATAATTTATTTAAATGATTAAGGATTAGGATTAATTAAATAAATAATTAGAGGTTTAATTACTTAATTAAAGTTTAAAGATTTATTAAGTTAATTAATTTGAAAATTAAGAATTATTAATTGGATATTAATTAATAATTAAAGTTGATTTAATCAAGTGATTAAGAAATAAATTGATTTAAGGATAATGTGATAAATTAATTAAAGTAATTAATTTGAGAATAATTAAACTATCAGGGGCTAATTAATAAATAAAAGTGACCAAGAATAATTATTAATTAAGGAGTAATTAATGATTAATTAAAGGATAGTTATTTAAATGTTTTGAAATTAATTGATTATTAATTTTCCATAACTAGCAGATTTATTCGTAGAAATTAATCTGATTCACTTGGTCATATAATTGGATTAATCCTACCTACGGATGCTTGGATTATATTGGATGTTAAACTGTTTGATATCCCTGTTATATGATGCTTTATGATTATCCTGATTTGTGTTATGATCTGTGATGAAATTTATTATCTGTGATATATATATGTCTGCGAATCTGTGTATGAAAGATAAGCGTTATAAATTTATATCGCTTATCGAATATATTGCTGTATTTGATCTATGATGGTTGATTGATGTTGCACAAATTGTGTTAAACCCCTGGACCACACCTATACACACACAATTATGGATTTCACGTGGAAATCGGTTAAGTCGCAGATTTTTGAAATAGTTTTAAATTTGAATTTTTAAATTCAAATGTTTTGGAAATGGAATTGGAATAAAAGTGAAAAGCTTTTGAAATGGAATTTCAAAGATGAAATTTATTTTTGAATAACTTGATTAAATTTTGGAATTTAAATAAATTGATTTAAATTTAAATTCAAGATTTGAAATTGAATTCTATGATTTGAAATTAGAGATTAAAGATGTTATACCAGTTATATATGAGTTAAACCATTTTAAATATATTGATTTTGAGAATTAGAATTTAAATTCAAGGGATTTAACTTGAGCAATTATAATTGGATTTTTCTGAAACGAAAACTGTTTGTTTTCAATTAATAAAAGCTTTCACATAAGAAATGAACTTCCAATTTGAGTTAAAATGATCTCTAATTTGAAATGAAGATAATTTCCAAGTTATGAAAACGATTTGAAAGCTATAAGTTAAATCTTTAATTTAAAGATTTAATGGGTTGATCCTATAGAAATGAAATTGTTTTGGAAATCTATGAATTGATTTTTGTGAGATAAATCCTTTGTTTAAAAATTTGAAATGGTAATTGGTTTAAACCATTTAAAAGAAAGTTTTGAATTTTTAAGTTGTGACTTAATTGAAATCCCAATATCCATATGTTTTTGAACTATTTCGCTCACTATTCGGTTTAGTCGGGAGAGGACCTTTGTGTCATATATCCCATTCCGAATATTGATACGTCGTTATGGATAGCATTTGAAGACCGGTGATGAAGACCGGATATTCACAAGAACGAAAGGATAACTCGTCGATTGTCTCTGCCCTGAGTCGCGCCGGTATAGAGATTCCCTAAGTGATGGGAAGTCCGATCGGGATTATGAATACCCGGATTGCAAGGGCTTCGTAAGAAGTGCCTTCGGTTCTGTTCAAACCCAGAATAGACTTGTATGGATTGTGTGTCTGACATTACACTTTGAGATATAAAGCAGATTTCTTTCAAATACAATTCTGTTGGTGGCGGAGAATTTATTCTTTTAGCTTAACACCCTTCTCTGAGACGTACGAGCTCAGAGGTTATGTAGTTGAAGGTTATCAGCGATATATTCCCAATTTGGTAGTGTGACATGCTAAGTGTTGCTGTGAAATGATCATTGTTTGATCATTTGTGATATGATCATTTTTTGATCATTTATCTTTGTGATCATTACTTTGATCATTTGTTGACCCAAAGCGTGGCTTTTGTAAAAAGCATAGCTTTGTGGACGAGACTTGCTTGTCTTAGTGAAATGTGATGGAGGATTCTCGCTTCGCGGTTTGGTGGCGAACAGGAGACTCTTACCCCCACACGGCCTCTTTACGGGGTTGGTTAGGCGTAAGCCGTGACAGTCGAGAGGCTGGCCGTAAAAGCAAGTTTCGGGTGCCAGTGTGAGCCACGGTGGGTCTGGGATGGTTGCAAAGCCTACCGGTCGCCGCTGTATCCGTATCGTCACATTTGGTATCAGAGCTAAGGTGAAACTTTAGCTCAGGAGTATAACACGTTAAGTAGCTCATTAGAGATAGGGTGAAGTATCCCTAGAATGAGTATATCCCTAAGATATCCATTTGAACGCCTCAGTAAATTCTTTTACTATCCACTGATAGTGAGTATGAGTGCAAGAAGAGAACAAGATAGGGGATAGGGAAATACGACTATAATTGGTCGATACTCTGTAACAACAGTGGAAACAACTTTCTTATCAATTTCCTTTGATTCGTCTCTAAATTCTTTTGATTGATTCGTGACAGCTCCAGAAGAAGTTTCGGTGCGGTGATAGCCATACGAATCGTTGTAGAAAATCCTTATTTCGTATCTTCATCGGTTTCTTATCGGTTTTTGATTTTAAACCTTAATGAATATGAATTAAAATTAGGAATTAGAAATTTTAAATTGAATTAACTTGATTAATAGAATATGAAGGGTAAATTGAATTGAATCGATAAAACGATTTCGTTTAAACCCAAATTTAAAATTCTATTGTAATTCATTGTAAATATTGAAGTCCGAAGAGGGATAAATTGGTATGTATTCTGAGATATTCCGATTTGAATTTGGAATCCATATCTTGTGTTTGATGAATTGTAGGAGATTGAATCTATCTATCTCTGTCTAGTTTTCGTGCCTGCGAATTTCGAGGACGAAATTCATTTTAAGGGGGGAAGTCTGTAACGATCCCGGATTTAAATTGAGTATGAATTGATAATTAATTTCATTTTTGAATAAAAAATTGTGAAGAAATTGGTAATTAATATAAATTTTAATATAAATTTTGAATTAATCGAGAATTAAATTGGATATTTGAAAATAAACATGTATATAAAATGGATTGATAATTGAATTTGAATCGGGATTTAACATTTTAAATATCTTATAAAATAAATTTATATCTGGATTTTGGATATGATTAAATTTGATGTTAAACAAATATTTTAAATAAATAAAACTCTAAGTATGTAAAAACAAAACAAGAAACAAAGTATAAACTGCAAAAACAAAGCTTCAGCCGAAATCAACTATATCTCTAGTACACAATATCTTTTGTACACAAGCAAATTTCATCAGCCACCAAGCAAGTTTTGTATAGCCGAACTAAAGAAGAAAGGAAATTTTAAACATGGTACAAGGCAATAAATGCAAGTATACATCAACCTCTAACCCAAGAAAATATCCTATTTTCCTTGTACAAAATATTAGATCACTGGTACAATATAGATCATCACTTTGTACAAATTGTTATAACCTGTACACTTCATTTCTTCCTATATACATTTCAACACATCACAAAACAACATCATTTCAGTTTTCATTCATTTTAAACTGAGCAAAAGAAAAGAAAAAAAAGAAGAAGAAGAAGAAGAAGAAATTTCAAAACAACAAGCATGCAGTAAATTTAAGAAGCAAACTCAAGTGCAAAGGCAACTCAACAACAAGATCCAAAAAAAACTTGGAAAATAAAAGCAAAATAATTCAACAGATAAAAGATCATACTTCAGCAAAACAAAATGTGGTTCTCTGCTTCCAAACTCAGGTGAGCAACTTTAAGTTTTAAAACCAGTTCTTGAATTCAATGCCGTGAATCTGTGAGTAACTTCATAATTTAAGTAACTAAAGTTTAAATCTAGTGTATGATGAATATCAGGTATATTGTTGTATGAAATATATGCATTTCATTTAATTTTGATAAGATGAAGCCTAGCCATTTTCTTTTATCTGAATATTTGCTCTGTTTAAAAATTTTAAGAGACTGAGCTACTTCAAAAATCATAATTTCTCAAACCATTGATTGTTAGAGCAAAGTATATAAACAAAACATGTTTAGGCAAGTATAAAGTGGATTGTAAAATTTAATTCATGCTAATAAAAATTGAATTGCTTTGGGAAAAAACATAAGAACGGTACAAAGTTAGCATAAGTAATAATTTCGATCATCACGAATTATTGTTTCGAGTTTACAAACTGTTTGCTAAATCAAAAATAGGATTTTTAAAGCTCCATTCATATTTTTTGTGATGGGTAGGATGTGTATTGCTGTGTTGATCATTTTGGGTAGATTGGGTTGTCTCGGCCAATTCACTTGATCGGAGAGTTTGGGGTTCGATTGAGAGGTAGGTGAGTGATCAGAGGAGCCACGAAAAATGGCCAATGGCGATAGAAGTAATCGAGGTGGTCGCGGTTTGGGTTTTTCGTTCACAACCCTAGTTTTAAGGGGCCATGCCATTCGATCTCTCGCGGGCTTTAAAGGGGATCGGACGCTGCCAATTTTTGGGTGATGGAAGTGGAAGGGTAGTCGATGATGTAGCCGGAGGCGCAAGTGTGCAGGTGGTCGAAGTGGCGCGAGGAGGCCGTTGATAGGTTGGAGGTCGAATGGGTTAAAGTGTTCCAGGTTTGGGTCCGATTGTTCAAATTCGATTTCCAGGGTGGTTCGAAGTTTTCGATGGTCGGAGTTTGACGTGGGGAGGGTTGTCGACTTGCGCCGATGATCGGAAGGGGACCGGAGTGGAAGGAGGCATGGTGCACGTGCACGGTGCACTGCCTGTTCCTGGTTTTGTTGGAATGAGGGCGATGCATGATCTCGAGCAACTGGAGTTAGTTCTTCAAGTATTAAAGTGTTGGACCTAAAAGATTTGTTGCTAACTCGATGATGTTGTGTAGTTCAAACCTGAATTTGGGATTAGTAAAGGGTTTTGAAGATTAATCATTTTAAAATTTGTTAAGTTTAAAATGTTTCAGGATGTTTTAAAATGTTTTAAATGTGTATATAACCTTTGTATTAAAAAGTTTATTTTAAATAAACTTGATAATAAAAAATAAAAAATAAAAAAAATAAAAAAAATTTTACTCAAATGTTTTAAAACTGTTAGCTTAAAAGTAAAGCTAGTTTACGTTGTTAATGATGATTAAAAACAAGGTTTATCAATTAAAGATAAGTTCAAGTTTAGTTGAAGTGTTGTTTGGAAATAAAGTTTTAAAATTTAATTTGTTTTAAATAACTTAAAAATGTTTAAGTTCAAGTGTGTTTAAAGAGGATTGAAATTTATAATGGAACTTGAAAGTATACAGTAAGCATTTAAACAAGTTTTAAATAAAAGTTTAAATCTCAACATTTTTTTGTAAGTGGCAAAGAAATCGTAATAGGTATGAGTTTCACCTTATGTTAGTATAGAATTAATGATTTATAATTCGTTTAGTATTAAGTTAATTAACATGGATAATTTATTTAAATGATTAAGGATTTGGATTAATTAAATAAATAATTAGAGGTTTAATTACTTAATTAAAGTTTAAAGATTTATTAAGTTAATTAATTTGAAAATTAAGAATTATTAATTGGATATTAATTAATAATTAAAGTTGATTTAATCAAGTGATTAAGAAATAAATTGATTTAAGGATAATGTGATAAATTAATTAAAGTAATTAATTTGAGAATAATTAAATTATCAAGGGCTAATTAATAAATCAAAGTGACCAAGAATAATTATTAATTAAGGAGTAATTAATGATTAATTAAAGGATAGTTATTTAAATGTTTTGAAATTAATTGATTATTAATTTTCCATAACTAGCAGATTTATTCGTAGAAATTAATCTGATTCACTTGGTCATATAATTGGATTAATCCTACCTACGGATGCTTGGATTATATTGGATGTTAAACTGTTTGATATCCCTGTTATATGATGCTTTATGATTATCCTGATTTGTGTTATGATCTGTGATGAAATTTATTATCTGTGATATATATATGTCTGCGAATCTGTGTATGAAAGATAAGCGTTATAAATTTATATCGCTTATCGAATATATTGCTGTATTTGATCTATGATGGTTGATTGATGTTGCACAAATTGTGTTAAACCCCTGGACCACACCTATACACACACAATTATGGATTTCACGTGGAAATCGGTTAAGTCGTAGATTTTTGAAATAGTTTTAAATTTGAATTTTTAAATTCAAAAGTTTTGGAAATGGAATTGGAATAAAAGTGAAAAGCTTTTGAAATGGAATTTCAAAGATGAAATTTATTTTTGAATAACTTGATTAAATTTTGGAATTTAAATAAATTGATTTAAATTTAAATTCAAGATTTGAAATTGAATTCTATGATTTGAAATTAGAGATTAAAGATGTTATACCAATTATATATGAGTTAAACCATTTTAAATATATTGATTTTGAGAATTAGAATTTAAATTCAAGGGCTTTAACTTGAGCAAATATAATTGGATTTTTCTGAAACGAAAACTGTTTGTTTTCAATTAATAAAAGCTTTCACATAAGAAATGAACTTCCAATTTGAGTTAAAATGATCTCTAATTTGAAATGAAGATAATTTCCAAGTTATGAAAACGATTTGAAAGCTATAAGTTAAATCTTTAATTTAAAGATTTAATGGGTTGATCCTATAGAAATGAAATTGTTTTGGAAATCTATGAATTGATTTTTGTGAGATAAATCCTTTGTTTAAAAATTTGAAATGGTAATTGGTTTAAACCTTTAACAGAAAGTTTTGAATTTTTAAGTTGTGACTTAATTGAAATCCAATATCCATATGTTTTTGAACTATTTCGCTCACTATTCAGTTTAGCCGGGAGAGGACCTTTGTGTCATATATCCCATTCCGAATATTGATACGTCGTTATGGATAGCATTTGAAGACCGGTGATGAAGAATGGATATTCACAAGAACGAAAGGATAACTCGTCGATTGTCTCTGCACTGAGTCGCACCGGTATAGAGATTCCCTAAGTGATGGGAAGTCCGATCGGGATTGTGAATACCCGGATTGCAAGGGCTTCATAAGAAGTGCCTTCGGTTCTGTTCAAACCCAGAATAGACTTGTATGGATTGTGTGTCTGACATTACACTTTGAGATATAAAGCAGATTTCTTTCAAATACATTTCTGTTGGTGGCGGAGAATTTATTCTTTTAGCTTAACACCCTTCTCTGAGACGTACGAGCTCAGAGGTTATGTAGTTGAAGGTTATCAGCGATATATTCCCAATTTGGTAGTGTGACATGCTAAGTGTTGCTGTGAAATGATCATTGTTTGATCATTTATGATATGATCATTTGTTTGATCATTTATCTTTGTGATCATTACTTTGATCATTTGTTGACCCAAAGCGTGGCTTTTGTAAAAAGCATAGCTTTGTGGACGTGACTTCGTCGAGCCTCACACCCCGGAATGGTCAAAACAGGAAAGATGCGGCAAGGTTATTAGGGGTTAGCGCCCCTTTAGGGTATGTTCATTTCCTTCTGGAAAGGGATGGTATCATGGTATGGAGCCCAGATACTTACTCATGTGGAAAACACTCTATTTACTATAGTGTGATGTTGGTTATCGACCGCTCGGATAAAGGTCCTAAAGGATCGGGGGATGGCATACTCGTGTCAGTAGTTACCCAGTTAGGGGTAACCCGGCCTTGTGTTGGCAGAGATCCGGTTAGGTTCTCGGGACGTCCTTCCAGAGGCGTTTCCATGTGGCAATGGGAAGTTCCTTGGCCTGACCATTTATTGGAAATCCAAAGAAACAATACGAGCCTTGTACGGTTTTAGTTGTAGAACCTGCCATTCACTTATGGTGGCGCCCCATTGTTTGGATGGTAGCTATAGTAGGCATAGTTCGAAATGTCTATGCTGGCTAAGATTTATATTCTACTTTCGAAATGTTTTCTGCACCGTGCACTTATAATAATAATATCAAAGAAATTTTCTGCGTATTAAGCATGTTTGACTATCATAAGAAGAAATCTCCTCCAAGTCTGCGTTTGCATTGTGTGTGTGGCGGGAGGTCTTATGGTAGTTTCATTTTCAAAAAGCATTGCGAATTTACTTTAAAATTCTCTTGTTGATTGTTTTTAAAGATAAACTGTTTTTGTTGCTCACACCAGTCCCATGACTGATCCGGTGTTTATTGTTCCTTTCCTAAACTCTGGATGCTCATTATTTTCTACACGAGCAGTCTAGAGTTTGGTTTTTCAGATAGTTAGGTCTGGTGGATTATCTGGAGTTAGTTCAGTCCTTGGTTCGCACCAGTCTTGCCTAGCTTGGTGCATTGTTATGGGGAGTTCGAGCTATTGCTGGATTGGTTCTTGGAGATGGAGTTCAGATTTGGAGTTCTTCGTTGAAGACTATCTTAGAGTTATTTGTTCCGCTGCTAGTGTTATCTATTTTTCTTTCCGCTGCTATTTTATCATATCTCTGATAGTATTGACATTCATTGTATCATCTGTTGTATCAGATATTGTATCAGTGTTGTATATCAATGTATTATTCTTTTTATTCCGCTGTGTTATTTACTTAATGTTGTTATAAGCTCCGGCGAATCGGATTTGAACGGTCGAATCTACGGCATTCGAATACGATTTGAAGTATGGATGTCGATTTTCGAGCGGGCAAAATCTGTCTCGTTACACCTATCGTGGCTATATACTGTAATTCTAGCAGTGAATCTTGACAAAAACTGGACGGATAATTTTCGGATGTGGATGTCTTCATATCTGCATCCACATTCTTTTTTCAGATATCAGATATTATTGGCTTTTCGATTGCGGATACGGACTGAGTTCGGATTTTTTGAGTATCCATTGACAGTCCTAATTTTACATTGCATCCAGAATGTTGTTACGGTAAGGAAAAACATAAACCACTTATACATTTGAGTGAGTAAGGAGATTTGAGATCTGAAGAAAATGAGTTTCAAGAATTAGGTGCAGTAATTGTTACTAGGCCAAGGCCCGACCTAGTCTATATATACATGCTCATCCCTCTCACCTTCTCCCTTTAAAAAATATTCACGTAATATTTCCAAAAATGTTTCTCCACTTCCCTCCCGATTCCCTATGCACTCAAACCTAATCCAACACAAAACACATGAAATAAATTCCTATAAATCAAAATAAATCACTATGACTAGTTTTAAAGCAAGAGCTGGAAACCCTTTTTGTTTGGGAGCATATGATCAGGAAAGGAGCGTAGGTCAAGAAGAAAAGGTTGCTTTGAATAATATGTTATTGGTTAAATGGATTACTTGATGTAGGTATGATGAGTGGAATATTCTCTTATCATGTACTTGTATATACATGCCTATATATTTGTGTACTTAATTAACATGCTATGTAAAAGAGTTAGGATAATGATATAAATTTTACCGAGCCTATGTAAATATTAAAAAGTGTTTAAGATGATCACTTTGTTTCTTTAATCCTTGTAGATGACATTCGGAATTAAGTTAGCATGAAAATGATGATTAACTTGTTATAGGTTGTAATAGGTTCATGTAGGAAGATGCTAAGGTGATTATAATCATTACTGGATTTAAAATTACTTGGAATTCATTTGTAAAATGAGTAAGCAAAAGTTTTATTTTTAATAAAGTAAGCTTTCATAGAAAATGATCTAAAGATAAAATGAGTTTTAGTAATTATACACTAAGTGGAATGTTAGTCAAAAAGGTAGCCTAATACCTCTAAAGTAATAGTTTTAATGAGATTACAATTCTAGGTAGAAGAATTGCATATATAGATTGCAATTCAATAATAAAAACAATAAAGTAAGAAGAACAATAAGGAAAGGGAGAAGACGCAACATTTATAATGGTTCGGCAAGTCTTCGGCCTACGTCCACTTTATCGGTGCTTTATTGATACTCACACTAGATATGTGGGTTTACAAATGAATGCCACGATTCAATCTCAGAAGGAATAACGATCAAAGCATTCCCCTGGCCACGAATTATCAAAGATCCAAAAGTCCAGAAGTGCTTTTCTATTAGGGAAAGTCTCATCTTCATAACTGTAACAGATTGTTTTAGGCTTTAGATTTGCCTAATTAAAATGGAATTCGATAAACAACCATATCCGACTTAGTACGTAAGAAATCAGGGGAAATTAAACTAAATCATTCAGGTTTGGTGGATCATTGCCGATCTATCCATGGATCGATGCCGATGTATCCATGGATCGACGCCGATACATGGCCTTTACTCACTATTTGTGTTTTACTTTATGCATTGATATCTTCGTGGTCTTATTGAATTTTGGGGGGAAAATTGCCATTTTGATGGATCAACGCTGATCCATGCATGGATCGATGCTGATCCATGGATTTAGGAAATATTTACCTCCCTTCTTTTTCTCTTCGTATTGATCATCTTCGAGTTCAGCATCCATTCCTTCATCGTTTCATAGGCAATGTCATTGTATTATTGCTTGGAAAAATGTCGGATAACATTGACCTCCAAAGCATGCTTCTATGAATACAAAGTGTCCTTTGAATAGAGATAAGCCACCAAACTCTGGTCTGTACAAACTCTTCCATTACTTAAATCATTTCTGTGGAGCGTCCTACGTTCATTGAGAATTCTTATGCCTCGCTTCCACATATTATCTTGTCATGTCTTCCTGAAATATATAAATATTGTGGTTTGTTATTTAGAAGCTTCTCACATCCCATTCAACATTGAGAATCATTTGAAGTTGTTTTGGTCCATGGTTAGAAACATATACCCCCTCTCCATTATTTTCCATGGATCGATGATCCATGCATCCACTTAATATATAAAAGTAAGACTTAGCCAAATTTTACTTTCAGCATTCTCATTTTGCTATCGATCCCCTTTTCCTTCCATGGCTTCTCACTTAAAGCATTCCTTTCAAATCTCGATTTCTACTTCAACCTTCATCAATTTTAGTTACATGCAATTTAATGTATGATTCTTTCTCCACATTGTTGTAGCACCCCATGTTTTTTAAATTAATTTTAAAAAATTAGTTAATAAATAGCAATGCCAAATTTTACCAACGTCGAAATTTGGCTATGAAACCTGCACCATTGGGTTCGTGGCGATTTTTTGATCAATTTTCATATATAATATTTTCCGCTCGAAGTTCTTTTATATGTATGAGTAGTCGAGGGATTCAGGTTAGCTTGACGAATTCTGGAGGAGTTTTGGAGCAGGAGGCTTCAGCGTGTAGATATATAATGATTCCGTTGTATTTGTGTTGCGTCTGTATCTTGTGATATCTTGAGTTGTATAGTTAGACAGATGTTTATAACTGTCTAATATGTGATGTATAAGTTGTGTACTCTGATGTATATGATACTATGTAACATTTTATGTAATATATTATATTTCATTCGTTCTGCTGTGAGTATCTGATGTTGTTGAGTTTCTTCTTTCTTATCTTTTCTTCTTCTATCCCTTTCTTTCTTAAATCATGATGCGTTTTTCTGGAGATAGAAAGACAGGTCATGACAGTTGGTATCAAATGAAAAAGTTATCAACGTTTGAATATTTCAAGTCGAAATTAATTATATATCTAATTAAGATAATAAAAATAATTAACTATTTACCATCAGTTAAATTTAACAGGTAATTAATGGTGCTTATGTATTAAATAATATTAATACAAAAAACTATACTGATCGATTTTACTAGGAAGAAAATAAAACAAATCAAATGACGTTGATTTCCATAGCAATAATATGTGAAATGACGTTGATTTCCATAGCAATAATATGTGACCGGTCGACCCCTGACACTTGCTGGTTGACAAGTAGCGGTTGACAAGTGCTGTTGTAAAATCAACAATAACACAAGACCGAATAGCCTGAATTTAATATAATTTAATATAACGGGTTGCATTGATTTGAAGCTCTATAAATACAGACCAAACCTCTCGCTTCTAAACTCATATTTTTGAGTGATGCAGGAGCTCTGTCATTTTCTCTACTCCCAAAATTCTAAATTATTAAAATAGTTATATTTTATACATATATACAATCGAAGAATCATAGAGCATGACTGAGAAGAAGAACATAGTCAAATCAAATCATTAAAGCTAAGGTAAATTGTGAATTTGGATTAAATTAAATCTTCTAATCTAGATTTTCGATAAATATGCATATGCTTGCGGTTTATTTATCCAAATAAGAAAAAAAGGGATTCAAACTGGAATAGCATGCATTAGATCTGTAGATTTGGAAAGCTAAAAAGTTGACTGAGAAATACATATTTTTATATAATATTAGATTTATATCGTTGTAAATATTTTCCTATACGCCTAGATAAAATTTTGAAGTTGTAGACCTAATTGTATACATATAATGATTTTATTAGCCCTGCCTACATATTTTGTAGTTGATAACTTGAATTTAGTATTGCATGAATGTGAATCTAGACAGTATTAGGTAGTAGTAGTCCCCGAAATTGTTAAACTATGTGGTATATCCAGATTTGTAGATTAAAAGATTTATGTAAGAAAAATGTAAATTAGAAGTTATCACGATATATTATTGGGATTGAAGTAGTATTTTAATTCATTGGAATGTAGAGAGTTTCAATATAAATTCCTACAGATTATCATGTAGATTCATAAATAAAAGTATGTCATTTGAAACAACAAGGAATGCGCCTCAAATAAAAAGATGTACGAATTAATGATATTTACCATATTTCGTATTGTTATTTTAGCTACTATGAAAAGATAATTCCTTGTGATTTCAAACATAACACAAATTCCTTTTTGAATAAGATATAGAAATTTATTGTTTTAGCCTTTCCTTTTGAAAGAGATATAATTCAATTCATTAAAATGCAAAAACCTCTAGGTAAGAATCAAAGAATTGTAATTGTGATAATAGGAAAGTAAGTTTAATGGTAAAAATTAATGCATATGCAATAAAGGCCAAATAGAAATCAAGTAATAAACACTAAATGGTTTTGCATGTAATAGAATGAATAAAGACAAGCAATAATTTAAATAAAAGGGGAATGGCAAGTTCATCAATAAGGAGAGGGTAGTAAAAGTTAAAAAGGAATAAAAATAAAGAATTTAATAATGAGAAAGGGAAGTAAATGGGAAAAGATATTTAGAACGTTTAAAGAAAACGGTAAATGGCATCAAATTGATATTAATGGAATAAAAAGTAAACGCATGAAAAAGTGAAGAAACATTATGAACAGTTGAACATTGGAGATGTAATAATTTAACAAGTATGAATGCACACACACATATATAGCCTCAAGCATGCATTTACGATGGGTGTAAATTATTAAAGTTAGTTAATAACTCAGATAGATAAGAATGACATAGTCATTAAAATTGGTTGGAATACGAGGTCAGTAGTGTTACACAACATAAGCCCGTCCACCACAAGGGGCTCTCGACAGTTGTGCATACATTATACTGATTTGGGACATATGTAACTATAGATACCTTGGATTTATATACACTTGCGTACAAGTGAAGGAATACCCGAGTAGAGTCTACTTTAATAAATTAGGAGGGTGTTGCCATGATTACGCTAGGCAATCTAAATCGGATGGTGAGCAAGGAGCGACACAATGTCAATGTATTGGTACCAAATTAAGGAGTAAGAGTTGTACATAGATTGAGTACGTTAATGGTCTTGAGCGGTCAATGTAAAAGACATGAGTTACACCTAATGGACTACACCTCATACTAATGTAGGCCATGCACTACAGCAGTTGTTTTCTAGTTTTTTTTGTTATGAGGCAAGGCTAGATAACCATTTTGGAGAGGTCTTTTAAAACGAGTGGGGTAGTCTAAGGAGCTAAGTCTTCTATCGTTCATGGGGCTAAGCCCACAATAAGAAGTAGTCAAGTAGAAAAATACCCAAGATGAAATAGAGTATGGCTAAACTATCGCAACACCGTTATTAGGCACTATAAGGAATCCTTGGTGCGCACGATAATGGGGACATAGTACTGCGATGATGATGGATCCTGATAACGTGCTGGGTTATGGATACTAGCGAGGATAGTATCTTGGTCCAATAGGGGACTGTGATAGTTATGTATACACGTATGTAGTTGTGGTCTACTTCGACTAGATGGGACGTACCGTACGCATATGCGGAGTCGAGACGACTAAGTAAAATAAAATGACATAAGTGATGGAAGGCAATCAGCATAAACTAATGTTATGGATAAAGTGTATAATTTACCAGTCAACAGAACGTTGTTCTAACCCCCACATGGTAGCTTAGAAGGATAAGTACTGGTACAGTACGGAAACATTGGAATGACAAGTTTCCTTATGCATGCTCAATACTGACAAGGACACTTGACTTCAGAAGGGTCAATCTTGGCAAGTAACCATATGTTCTATTGTACTTTATTATTACAAAGTGAGTTTATATCGATGGTACTCTGATATATATTTATTTATTTGTAGGATACCAAAACCAATGATCCATATTTTGGTGGACTTAGCTTTTCGATTTACCGAAAATTCCAGTCCATTTAGGTGCAGGTTATTACATTTGATATCAGAGCGGGTTCATGTGTGATAGGGGGTTCTCATAGTGTAATCTATAGCAAAGCATTGGCTCTTACTTCTACAAATCCTATGTAAATGGTTGGGTCTTGTCGAGAGGCCAAATGTAAAACTCAAGTCTAAGGGACTATAGTGTGGCCACCACAGGAGGCTGCGAGAAAGATACATTTGGTATCAGAGTTCAGATTAACCGATCTTGAAAAAAAATTAAAAATGTTAGTGAACGTATTTGCTTTTCGCCTGTTAATATTAATATATTATATGTTAAATCCAATAAATAGCGACTATAGGATAGTTATAACTATATAATAGTTGCAACCCTGCAATGAAAGAGGGACAAGTTGATTATGAATCGGAATAATTGGCGGAGTTAAAGATGTACACCTACCTCGATTACTCCACGAGAAATAGCTTGTATGGATAGGTGTTGACTCAAGAAGAGAGTTGGTACGACATACAGAATGTAACACCCAATAATTTTACGAAATTAAATAATTAAATTAAAAGGGTAAAACTGTAATTTGAACATAAAGGGCAAAATAGTAAATTACTATTGGATTTGAAATTAGGCTTTGGGACCTACTATATTGTGTGCAGAATGTCACTTACATTCATAAAATATATATAGCTCGCTGCATTTGGTTAAATGGGGTAAAAATGGGAAGAAGTCAAACCCAATGGTACTTTCGTAAATATATTGAATACAAAAATATGTCCTAATTATTAGTATTTTCTGCCTACAAATAGATTTTTAATCTCATTCTTTTTACTAGAAAAATCCTACCTCCACTTCTGAAACTCTAATCCCTAGATTATTTATAAATTCTCTTAATCAATTTATAATCTACCAAATCCAATTCAAATTATTATATGGAATCAATCACCACGAAGTAAGCTAAGCTAATAATGGGAAGGCATCGAGAAGTTTGCAATTTTGAAGGCATGTAAATTTTGGACAGCGAAGGAGAGGAAGAATCTACATCAAATCGGAGAAGAATCACGGCTAGTTAGTAAGCGGGATTTATCATATTTGTGTATATATTAGTATGTCGTAATATCTCACCTCTTATGATCTTAAGCCGAATTAAGATGATGTAATTAATATTTAAAAACCGTATTTATTTTCATGTACGCCTGATTAGGAACTAGCATGTCATGGCTAGTTAATTAAAAAGTTATTTTTTTATTGATTATAATTAGCAAAGTTAATCTCCGTTTAAAAAAGTGCGAAATACAAAAATATTCCAAATTAGACATATTATATATCAAACCTATAGTTTTCGATGACACGAATCCACCGGTGTTCTTCTTTCATTGATTTGGTGTATGGATTGGCGAGAATATGCGGGGGAAGTTTGATGAAACGTGAGCCGTCCTTTTCGAACCAACGATAAAATGATGATAATACGATGATCAAAGGCATGGACGTGTAGAGGAGGTTAACTAGGGCCCCATTTTAGTCTTTGATAATCCTAAAATAATCGAAGGCGATGCAGATCACAAATGTAAGCAGCCAGTAACGGAGTTTACACGGGGCGCCGGAGACGCTTGCATTGGTACGACTGGGCGCAGTAGGCGACGTATCATCCGTTGGTGAGGTTAAATCTATGGCTAGTTTTCTATGGCTAGTGTGGCGACATTTTGAATCTAGCAGCTGAAGGCGAAGTGTTGAAACAGCTAAGGGAAGGAACGATAGAAGCATGCACACTTTATCTCGATTAATTAATTAGTTAGTTAATTATATGAATCGTGTACAAATTAATTTAATAATACCACATATGTTACGATCCGGAATTTTAGTCATTTGATTTTGAATATTTAATTAATTTTAATTATTAAAATATCGATTTAAATGCTTTATAACCTTAATTAAACTGTAGAGATTATTTAAAACCCTTCAATTGTGAATAACATTTGAATGGTGTTTCAATTAACGTGATATAAAATTGAACGTAAATTTCAATTTATTAAATATACTTGTTCAACTCCTTTTAAATTATAAATAATATCAGTAAATTAATTTGTAAGTTATTTACAGTAATAAATGGTTCAAATGAATGATTATAAAATTTATTTTTATTTCTACGAATCAAATTCTATTGACGTATTTTTAATTTATTTTATACGTTTTTTCCATAATTTTTAATTTGAAAAATATTTAAGTTGTCGTTTGACGATTTTTTGGCAAACAGTGGTGTTTTTGTGATTTTTTATAAATTAGTAACCGGCGTATATTATTGTTGTTTTGAGTTCACGTCGCTATTTTGAAAAAGTTCGTATTTTCTTTTATCGATTCGGAGTCCGTACGTGAATAGAAATCTGCACGGTGAGATATCGAAAATTTCCGAATTGATGTAAGTCAGCCAGAGAACTATTGTACTCACGCTACTTTTTTCCTGCTATACTACTTCTTTGTCCTCCCCGTACCCTCCATTCATTTTCATCTTCATTTGATGAACGAGAAAATCAATATCCTCTTCAATTGAAAAATAAAGAAAAACAAGCAAAAATCTATAATTTGAAAAGGTGGTATCTTTGAGTTCGCGAGGGTGTGGACTTCGATTCTAGATGATTTTGGGATATGTGATAGAGTGATCGACAATTTCGACAGTGAAGAGCAGTAAACTAGGGTGGGTGATTATTGGAATTATTGTCATCAATTGGCCAAATGGGTGATGTTTTTGGGTTTAGCGTAACGATTAGCACCCAGAGGTGGGGTTTGGTGGCTCGCGGTGGAGAATGGGGGATTGCGTCGATCAGGGCAGTTGGGGGTTTGGCTGCAAGTCATTAGGGCGTCGAGTGTGAGATAATGGTGTCGATCGGAAAGAGTTCACGAAGTCGAGTTCATTAGTGAAGTCGGTTTATCGTTTGAACAAGTCTAGCTTCGTGTCATTGGGATGCGTTCATAGCCATGTCGGTGTACATGCGGTTATTTTGGAGGGATGTGCGAGTTTTTTTTTTGGAAGAAGAAGAAGCATGGGGGTAACTAATTTATATTAAGTTAATTAATTAATAATTATAATATGTAAACTTATAAATTTAACATCTTATGCATATGAGGTCCAATTGAGACAAAAAAAATTGCATCGCGATCGTAATGACAAAAGCTTCACGATGAAACTTGTTTGGGTGAATTTGGAGCAAGTTGAAAGTTTGGCTAAAATTGGACTCCTCCGATTTTAGTTCAAACTGGAACACTTCGGCGCAAATTGGAACTTCGGTGAATTTAACTCGCTCTTTTGGTTAACCGATAACGTTTTTAGTAGATAAAAATTATTGTTTGTGTTTAGTTGAAAATATTGGCTGATTTGGTTAAATATCTACTTTTTAAAGTAATAGAGATTTAAATTTGAAATACATGGAAAATTGTTGAGAAAACCGGGTTTTTCGATATTGTTATTTTTAAAATTCTAGTTATTTATCTATTGTTTATTTTAGTTATATATCTGTGATATAGTTTGTTAAATGCTGAAATTAGACTGTTTGGTTGTATTGGATATGACACCAACGTATGTAAGAATCGAACATTCTAGGGTAAAAGGTTAGTAATAGCATTTGTTAAGTGCTAAAGCAACTATTGGCCTTGATATTGAGTGTTGATTTGGTTGGTTATAATTTGGTTTGGAAATTGATATTGGTCCGACTGTTTTGAAATTTCCATGATATTTAAATTTAAATGAGTTTTTCAACTTTCAATTTCTTATTTATATTTTTAAAATCATATTTTATAAGTAAATGTTTTTAAATAATTTTTAGAAGTACTAGGAATTTTTTTTGAGAAATTATTATAATTATAAATATTTATTTTTAAAAGGAAAATTTGAAAAGGTAATCGTTTATTTTAAAGGGATTTTATGGGTTCAAAGAAGATAGAAATATTTGAAATAATATTTATGAATTGTTTGTAAAAAATGTTGTAGATTTATAAATATTATATTACAAGGAGAGAATAGATTTACAAAAGAAGGATTTCATAAAATAAAGGAATGGTTTTATAAGTATATCTTATAAATTGAAATCAATATCATTTTGATAAAATAAAGGGATAAATCCCATTTGAGTAAATCATTGAAATACATGAAATGATCATATTATCGAGAATAGTGAGTTCAAATGATATTTGAGATTTAGCCATATTGGAGTTCGGGGGTTATACGTGGAATTAGAATTTAAAAATGAGAACAAATAAAGTTGATAAGTATTATTAGAAAATTTATAAAGAGAAATTTATAAATGGATTTGGAGTTTATAAAAGAGGTATAAATGGAGATGTGTTTTATAAGAGAGTCCTTATAAATGATTTAGGAGTATATAATTTTACTTTGAATTTGTAAGAAGAATTATAAATGATTTATATAGGGGGCTTATAAATGATGATTATAAAAGGGATCTGTGAATAAAAGGGATCTGTGAATAATGCGTTTGCTAAAGGAATTTACAAAAGGAATTGTAAGTATGGAAGAGTTTTATAAAAGGGGCAATGTTCTGGTTTATTGGTATAAATGTTAAAGTTAATATTTGTTTTAAAAGCAATTAAGTATGATTTTAGAAATGGAGGATTATCTTTAGGTTTGTAAGGTATACTTATACCGTTAAGATAAGTAAATAAGTATATTGTCTAAGTATTGAAATATAACGATTTTGTGAATATAGTTATATTATGAATATAAGCAAATAGAAAAGTTCTTTAAGTGGGAGTGAAATGCTTTGGTAAGAATACTTATATTTCTAAGATAAGCATATCGATATTTTCCAATATTGAAAGAGTATAAAGGATTTGTGAATTTATCCTAATAAAAGTGGTTTTGATACAAAATTTTTATGAAATGGTTTTATTTAATAAAAAGAATAATTAAAGAGGCTAGTGGGTGTTTTGTGCTTAACCAATGTTAGTTTCATGTGGAATAAAATCTCTGGTTGAATTATTTATTTATTTGATAGTGAAATAACGGACTATTAAAATTTGGATCTAAACATAACTTTAGAAATATCTAGGAGAAACACGGGATATATGGTATAGTTACCGTCGACGGTGCTATACTGTACTTATAAACTTGTTTTGTTCTTCTAGGAAAATTGATAAGGAAACTTGTTCATTCAACAGTTAGGAGGTGATCTCCGCTCTTATTTATTGTCTGTTTATTTCCTTAAAAAATCCGGAGGTTGAGTTTACCGAAAACCATCGAAGTTGTTTCGAAGAGACCAGGATCAGATATATTATCCAAAAAACACTTCGATCTAACTCAAACGTTTTGAAATGAGGACATCTTAAAGGGCATGGAATCGAAGGCGGAGCCTTTAAAGTGCAAGGACTACTTGCTATTAATCGTAAGGGTGATTCCAAAATGGATGGAGTAGAAGTAGTACCTTCGGTTTGTCTTTATCCTAGACAACTTGTATGGATGAATGATGGCACTACATTGATGCTCGGAAGGCAGTGTTAACATTCCAATTGGAATTGCTATACAAAAGATAATCGTAGCCTCAAGCCTCACAATCTGGAAATGATTAAAGTAGGGTAGATGCATCAAGCCTATGTGGGTCGCTCCCATTAGGGTGCGTCATCACCTTTCCAGATCATCATGTTATGGATTTGGTTATGCATGAGGGCTCTCGATCAAGGTTGGAAGCAAAAGGGCTGATGACATATTCGGTACTATCCAAGTTTAGGGGTAGGTCGGTTCTGTGTTGTAGAGGTGGACTATGTTTATGGTCAGACCCTAGGTACATTTTATCTAGAGGTGTACTATACGGAAGGTAGTCCCTTACCTGCCACTGTTGGAATCCATTCTCCAATAAGCGCCATGAGGACTTGATTGTAAACCTATTATGCTGGAATTTAATAATGTAAGAATTCCGGCTATGATTAATATGTATTCGTATCCTAGACATTATTATAATATTACTGGATTTTTTGTAGAAGTGATTTAGTTATAGTAAGCTTAAAACCCGTTCGTGTTTATGTGCAACGTGGTCTTACGAGATCCTTTATTTCAAAGGGTTTTATAACTTTGAAAATATAATTGGGTGTGTTTTCTCACGCTGGTTTACCAGACTGATCCGGGCATTATTTTTTTATAATGTTCGGGTTTGGCTGAGCATATTTACAGATTCATTTTGGATACTTGGAGCTTTAGGAGATGAGTTGGATGTCTCCAAGTCGTATTCACCTACATTCTATTTTCCGCTGCATTGGTTGTTATATGATCGAAAATTGTGAGGACATGTTGTTATAAAGGTCTAAGTCGTTGATTGATTAGTTAACTCTGATTGATATATGTAGTAAAATTGATTTTTTCTTTTGTAAAGATCATTGTTATATTATAAATTACTCGTCACGTGGTGAGATTCTGTTCTATCTTTTCTTTCTTTTTCCTAAACAATTCGTCTTTTGGTACTTGGAAGCTCGGCATGTGAATAACGTGGACGTATTAGTGTCGACTTTTAAAGGTTGAAAAGGCGGTTCGTTTCAACATACCTCAAATGCTTATAACTTGCACATACGGACTCTGATTTACATGCAATTCATTACATTGTAATCGTGGCAAGACGAGGAACATTTTTGTACACTGTTAGCTATGGTTTTTGATGTTTCTGAAAATGTCTTAGTTTGGATAGGTACGTATACGTTGTTCGATAGACGCTTTGATACATTTTTCAGAGAAAATGAGTTCTTTAGTGTAACCGGTGATGTTTAATGATGACGGTCGTGAAAATAGGTGTGGCGGTACATTCTTCAGAGGAAACTAGTTTTTGGTGCAGCTGCCGACATCTAAAGACAACGTTGCGGTGCTTTCTTCTAGAGGAAACGAGTTCTTTGGGTGCACAGTTTGATGATGATGGTTACGAAAAAAAATTCAAAGGAAATAAGTTCTTGGGTGTGACATGTGACCTTTGATGACAACGATTTCGATATTGTAGGCATCATGGTACACGCTTAAAGGAAATGAGTTCTTCGGTGTGACTAATGAGACCTAGCGACACCGGGCTGAGACATGTATTTCTTCAGTGGCGAGTCATATATATTTTGATGAGACGGTATGTTTAGAGTAGTCCATATTATTTAATTTGACGATAGTGGATTGAGACTTTGTGTTCTATCGAGTGCATATTATTAGATAAGGATTAGTTTCAGCGAGGCCTTATCCCATGTTGCTCCTATGGTGCTATGTTTATTTAGATGACTTGTTGGGTGCAACGCCATAGGTTAAGGTATGCTTTTTGAGCATGTGTTATTTTATTGGCATATTAATATTGCATAATATATGATGCGTTTCACTCACTAAATATATGTCTGACCTCACTTTTTTTCATTTATTTTACTTATACTCTGATAGGTCGATAGAGAGGATTAGTGGTGACTTGGAGGCTCGATAAAGTGACGGAGATATGCATTTATTCATCTGTTTGTCATCTACTATTTTTATTCATTGTTTCACAAACATAATGCTATTTCCATTATTAGTATAGAGAGAGATGTTTTAGTTGGAATTTGATTGATTTTGTATCATTATATTTGTCTGGGATGGTATTACATATTACTATTATATTTTATTCCTTCAGCTGTGAGTTTCAAAAAGGGTAGAAAATTGTAGATAGCTTTGTGATCTGTTTTATAATTAATTTAAAAGTGGTCCATTTTCTATAGGTTCGCAATGTCAGTTCCACTTTTAGACATGGTTCAGGACATCGTAAATGGCGGGTTGTTACATTTTGTATCATAGCCAGGTGTAACGGCCCGTAATTTTACCACTTTAAAAATGGAATATTTAATTATTTTAAATATTCAAATATAGAATTTTCAAACTTAAACAATCAAGTATTATTTGATAAATAAGAATGGCAAACTTGTTTTTGATATTGAACAAAGATTTAGGATATCCATTGTAAAACTGACAAAAGTCGGATTCCAATAAAGTAGGACAAATATTCATGAAATTTGTTTAAAGGATAAATAATTCCTTTTAAATATATATACATATATATATAATCGATATCAAACTCATTTAATAATAATAGTAATTTAGTTTATAATGGTTCGATAAATATATAATTTTTTTTTATAAAAGTTGACAAATTTCGTCGCATATTGATAAATCGATGTCGTATTTTTACAAAAAGATTTGGAAACTGTTTTTTATTATTTTATAAGTCAAATATGCTTGTTTTAATTATTTAAAGATAATAAGAAATTTATTTTGAAGTTTGGTTTACATGAACAAATAGTTTAACAAAAGCGTCAAAATGTGACCGAAAAACGTTTTGTCAAAAATCAACATTTTGTTCAAAATAAGTTGCCGCAACGTTATCGCACCTTTGTCAACATGTTTTAACATATATATTACACATTTTAATAACTAAACATGTTTACTTTTACTAAATATACTTAGAAAACTTCTAGAACATCATTAAGAAAAGTAAGTCAGTTTAAGAAGAGTCAAAAGTAAACATCAAATTCAAATCACATCGGGCTATCTCTTTTCACTTTTCAGCATCAATGGGGACTAGGTTTCATCAGCCGCCTTTCTCTTTTCTCTAATTTCTTCTCATTTCGTCTAATCGATTTCATCCTTCTCTCATATTTCTTCTGCCTCTTCCCTAACCTAGCTTTTCCTATTGTTGTTGTTTCCCTTTCCTCTTCTCTATTCTTGTTTCTTTGTTGCGTCTGCTAGCATCCTGACCTGGTCTTCCCATGTCCGCTTTCGCTTCTTGTCTTGAAATTTTGATTTTTGATCTGCAGTGTTCTTCCTCACCTTCCTTTTTTTCATCTTATCGCTCGCCTTTGGTGATTGCTTTGCAACGGTTGAGGTGCCTGTGATTTTGATTGTCGCGCTTCAAATTTGGTTTGGGTTTTCATTTGCGGATCTATCAATTGATCGTGGCTCTTCTTGACGTGGCTCTTGCGGTTTCTGTCTCACTCGCTGGCTGTCTCCTTTCCTCGATCTGCTGCTTCGCTGCCGCTGTCTTCTTCCAAGCTCAACTATGCTATGTCCTATTTCCGATTCACGCTGTGTTCATTCGCCTCTCCTACTACCTCTGTTCAGCATAGCGACTCGTTTCTCATTCGCGACTTCACCATCTCGTCCATTCCCTAGGTTCTGGATTGTGCTTCAGTTTCTGGAGTTGTATTTTTTTGGTGTTTTGTTGGCTAAGTTACTTGTCGTCTTTGCTATTCTGGATCGTATAGTGACTGTGTTGTTCGTCTTGTGTTGATGAATGGGTATTGGTGCTTGTTTTCTTGCTTGGATGATTTCCACCGGGGCCTGGTTGTCATGGTGGGGGTGGTTTGTTGCTGTAGGTGGGCAAGTCTGGTTTGCTATTGGGTGCATATGCAATCTCTGTTATGAAATTCTGGTTTTCGTTAGTTTGGTTCTGGTGCTGATGTTGGCTTTATGTGATGTTGTGTATTGCCAATTTTGGCCTGACTGTTGATGATGTTTATCTTTGGCAATTTGCAAAGTTCGGTATTTATGCTTCTTGTTAAGTTTCTGTGTGCTTGATTGTACATTTTTCACCCTGCGTGGTGATTGTGACTGCCATGTGCAGCTTGTATTTGTAGTTCGAATGTGTTTGTCCGACTCCTGTGCTGTAATCTAGTTTAGATTTAGTGGTCTGTCCACTTTAAAAACTTTGTATTAGTCGATAGGCATCCCGCGTATCTCCTGCTTTGTATTGTTTTATTATTTGCTATAATAAAAAATGGACGGTCTACTATAAAAACCGGCTGGCTTTGCCAAAAAAAATAAATTCAAATCACATCAAAATCCAACAGAATAATTTTTTCCTTTGCTTATCTTTAAGTGACAAGTAAGAAGTGAAAAGATTATGTTAAGTGTTGAAAAGGTAGAGTTTGCATTAGGTTGAAGTAAGGCTAGTTTGGTAATTTCGTTAGAGGTTATTTTTGTAAATTTATCACTTCTTTCTTTTTCTATAAATACCCACCTCTTTCTTCACTTTCATTCACATTTTTTATTCTTATTTTATCAAGTTTCTTCCCCTTGTTTCTCTCCTCTTTAATAGCTTCCAAGCCATAAGTAAAAATTAGAAAGAAATAATGTTAAAATATCTACAAAATATTCAAAAGAAATCAATGTTCATTCTCTTCAAATCAAACTCCTTTTTTCTCCATATTTTACCTCTTCTTCTCTCGGCCATAACTTCTTCAAAAATAAACCAAAATGAAAAATTCTTTTATTAAAATCATGTATTTTTCCAGTCTCTATAACTTTCATGTTGACCACTTTGTCTCATTCTAAAATTAAGCACGTCAAAGGTCCACTTCTTTCTAGTGCATTCCCTGGCCCAGTTTTTAAGATAGAGAATATTCCATATTGTTTTGAGCATAATTGATCCAAATTAAGAAATTATTTTTTTCAAATCATATGAAATTCTAGTGGCTACAACTTTACCCTGATCACTTTTTTCAGTTATGAGGTTTGCTATAGTTGAAACTCAATTCTTTAAAGTGCATTTTCAGGCTTCATTTTTGTCAATCTAGTAATACCTCTTCTTCATTATATCATATCTCCCTCAAAACCACATGAATTCATATGATTTTTTTTTCAAATTAAATAGAAAAGAATTTTCAAAAACTTTTTAGTTAACAACTTTTCTATATTTTGAGTTTAGAGGGCATGAAATCAAATACAAGATAACCTATTTTTCGGATCTAAATCTTGGGAATTCAAGTTCAAAGCTCTGCCACTTATTCTCTATACTTTCGGCCAACCTCTATCTCAAGCCTCGGCAGAGCTATTGGAAGGAAGATATTTTTTTTGCTAGCGTTTAATGGAGTAGGAAGTATTTAGTGAAGTTTTGGTTGACTAGAATGTTGGTAGGAAGTTTATCGCTTTGGTTTATGGTAAGAAACTATATTTAACATTTCTATACACACACACACACATGTTTGATGTTGTGTAATGATTGCTATGGATGCTTATATATGCTTTGATCATTAAGTACTGATATGATTGTCAATTTTTTTTACCAAGTCATGTAAATACACGTCGATAAGCACAAAGGAAACAACTTTCCTTTTGAAAATAAAATGGTGTATATGGAATGCTTAAACCTTTTGGAAATGGTTTTAAAATGAGTTAGATATATTTTATAAACATTTAAATATGTTTAAAGAAATAAAGAATGAAAATCAAGATTTCATCTTGTATATTTTAAAATATGTCCAAAATAATTTTTCTAAAAACATTGCGGTTTTGTAGTTCGGAATCTAGAAAAGGATTTCTTTTAAAATGTTATTTTTAAGTGTTTTAAAAAAATGAAATCAATGCTAAAAATATGCTAAAATGTTATAAAAGATATTTAAGTTGAACAGATGGATTTTTAAATGATATAAAAGTCGTTTTGAAGAATATAACTTTTAAAATATATTCGCAACGCTTTTGACAGTAGTTTTTAATAACTTTTGAAATATTGTTTTAAACTTAACAATTCTTTCCCAAATATTTTGCGAATGATTAAAAGAATAATTTAGTAATTTAAAGATGATTCGGAAGTTTTAATAAGAGTTTGAATAAATGGTTAAGAGGAATTGTTTATACCACTTAAATAAAAAGTAAAAAATATTGAATGTAATAAAAAATTGAGTATGCGGAAATAACTAGGGCATTTTTCCCGCCTGTGAGATCTGGAAAGATAAAATAAGGTGTTCAACTAAGGTTAGAAATGGAGCAACTAGTGCCTTAAACTTACCTGGCCTATGTTTTCTCCTTTTAGGCAAGGGGTGGAGCAGATCGAAAGGAAAGTCTGTATGCTATAAAAAGACTATATTAAGTTTTTGAAAATAAAAGAAGATTGGCATTATCCAAAATTTAATCAATCTCCAAAATGAATAAACTATAACTTGGACTGCATAGAGGTAATCTTCTTATACTTGGTATTAAATTTCAAAGAGGGAACTCGTCCTATTCGTGGAATTTGAAAGGTGATCTCACCGTTATTTCGCCCATAGCACTTGTTGAATACGAAAATTGATATTGAGTAAAATTAGAATGATTTCTATGATCCTATTTACTCAATAATGTCTGCTAAGATTGACTTTATGGTATACAGTAAACAATGTCTTAGATAACATTATTTTTGACCCACCTAAAAGTTAAGGAATTTGGATCGAGTGTTAAGTGAGGAAATTTGAAATATTATCCAAAGAAAAAGAATGAATTAACGTAGAATTACTCTAAGACAAAAAGAAATCTTTGATTAAGATTTAATAAATGATTTGGAAAAGATTTCCTACGTAAAAGAGGAAATGATTGGAATTATTCCAATATCTAAAGAGGTGAAAAAATCGAATGATTTAATAAATGAGACTTAATGATTGCATATACACTTGAAAAGAAAATGGGATAAATTGAAAAGAATATATCTAAGAAAGATATTTTATAAAAGATGAAGTAATTGATTGATGATTGATATACACTTATGAGCTTAACATCTTTTTATCGATAATTGGATTTCGAAGGAATCGGTGTCGGATTTGGTTGATTCCTGTCCTAAAACCACTTCGAACCAGTTTACATGTTGGAAGAATGAAGCTTTTGAAGATGGAGATATTGAGACAAATAATAACGAGGAGCTACTTGTTGATTAATTGGGGATAAACTCCCGATTCACTATATTGTAGCGGTGGTCTCTTTGTTATGAAAAAAATCTCAAAACCACAAGAACTTCTCGCCTAATAATGGCCGAGGAAAGTACCTTCGGTTTGCCTGTTCCTGGACAACTTGTTTGGACGAATGTCTGACGTTGCATTTCTAAGATCATAACGTTGACTTTAACAAACGTACATCTGCTTGGTGGTAGATAAGGCAACTTCTCTTAACTTAACACCCTTCTCTGAGACGTACGAGCTCAGAAGTTGTATGTAAGAACCCATATATTTTACAATTGTATATTTAAATATTTTATTTAAATATAGCATCGTTAGTTGAATTAAAGTCTGAAATGCTACATTTTGTAAACAGTTGAATTAAGACTCGAGACCACTTACATTGAGTTCAAAATGGCGTTTGCGACCTTTTTGAGTATAAACATCGATATGTTTGGAGTTGATTAGAATTTTGATATTTGCATTTGGGCTTTGGGTTTGGGTTTCAGCCCACTAACCTAACAAGGAGCCCGACTCCTCTATCAAGTACCCTAACTCCACTTATCCTCCTTTATTCATTTTCATTTTCTAACACACTCAAGTTAAAAGAAAAATGGGGGAAGAGATAGGAAATTAAAATTCCTAAACCCTAGTTTTGTTAGGAAATTCAAATTCAAGTCCAAAATCCAAGAGAACCTTAGATAAGCATCCTCTTCATCTTCATCTTCTCCATCTCAATCTCTCTTCAATTTTCATAAATTCCTAAACCCTAACTTTGGAAATTCATTTCATTTGATAATAGACCGAGGATTCTTGAGGTCTTGTTGAATACGAATCGGTCTTGCTTTGTTTTAGAGCTTCTCATTCGTTGTTTTTGGGTTTAAAGGTGAGTTCTTGAACTCACATCTATGTCTATACCTTAGATAGTTGTTAGGTATGAATTCCTAACTTCTATTTCATATCCATTTGCTTTTGAATTGAATTGGTTTTTGCGAATTTTCCAATTTTTGGTGTTTTGAAGTCAAAATCTATGAAAATCCTAATATGGATGTTTGGACATGTTGTTTGGAGTATATCAACAAGTCTATAGGGCTGGGTTATCGCTTTGCATAAATCCCAAGCCAATGTCGCTCGTCTGATCACTTCCGATATGATTTGGCCATCATTGGCCTATGCTGATTTTTGCCTAAGCTTCGGCTCAGACGTCTGGTATAACACTCAGACGTCTGGGCCATCGGAATAAAAAATTCTAGATGCACAGCTCAGACGTCTGAGCTTACTTCCCAGACATCTGGGCGATCTGGAATGAAAATTCCAGTCTTTCAGCTCAGACATCTGGGATAACCACCACACATCTGGAGCTGTTAAATTTAGCCAATTTGCCTGTTTTATGTGTCTTTCTATTTTATATCGATTTTTGGTTGATCCAGTTGGTTGTTGTCATTTATTATTGACTTTGATGATTTCTTCTCTGGATTTTTGGGAATATCCATTAGATGGATTTGATATCGATTTTTATGGTTTCGATTCACGTCATCGTATGTGAATTTTTGATGATTGATTGCTTTTACAATCATTTTTGTGATTTGTCACTTTAAAATACAAAGGTCTATACTAGTAGTAAATACTCTAACTCTTTTTCAAACATGATTTCAACAATTACTTTCAATGCAAAGCTCGCTTTTAAACCTGTTTTCTGATCTATTAGTATATATAAACCTTTACCTCATTCGTATGAGAAATCTAATTAAATGACTTAGTAAAACAAGTGGTATGAAATGCTTACGTTTTCTTTGTCAGTTAATTCTCGGACTTGTCCAATTGAAATCTTGTGACAATTTTTGAGTGGAAATCCAGAATTTTTTCGTAAATGTTTAAGTTAAGCCAGTGTTTATGGGACATGAAGCTAAACCCATTTATTTACTAGCTTAGTGTAATTCACATTTTTTATTGATCAATGATGATCATTTGGTGGTTTAGACAAACGATATGCGATGCCTCTTTGTGCACGTGGGGGACTGTACCTCGATTTATTGAGCTTCGTCTAATTTTTATAGGCAAGCGACCTATGGTTTTATGGAGTTCGGTTCACCGGGCGTACCATTGTACGTCATTGTTCCGGCTTATCAGGTTCATCAGGCGTACCGTTGTACTACGTCGTTGTTCTAAATTATTTAAGTCTCAGGTTCCTCAGGCATACCGTTGTACTACATCGTTGCACTCGCTCTATGGTTAGCGAGCATAGGATAGCGTCCCGTTTGTGATACACGTATTGGTGAGTTTTCATACTCCCATTTGTAATAGGCCTCCCCCTTTGTGATTTCTAGATTTCTAATTGATGATTTCTAGAATTTGTGTTTTCACCATTTTTTGTGATTTATATTGCTAAGCAGTATCAATATTTGTGGCTTGGTGAATAAAATAAAGAATATGACATTCGTTTTGGTGTTTGAGAAAAATTGAGACATTGTATGATTTTTTTTGTTATCTAATGTATACTTGTCACAGTATGGCGTTATTGTTATCATACAATTTTGTTATATCTTTTATCCTATCTCATTTTATATGATATTTATAGCTAGATTGATCCGTTTATTATTTTCTTCATAAATAATACTTGGATCAAACCGAGGTATTTTAGGTGTTTCTACTTGACGTCTTATCAGGGTCCGTCATCTGACTTTTGGCTAACTACTTTAGCTTAGTAGTTTTTACTTTTATGCATTCGAGATACAGACTCCTTGATGTATACATATTCTTCTGTCTAGCACTTGTATATATTTTTTTTGTGATGTAGTGGATCTTATATGACCACTACTTTGATGTACACTTCTATGTGTTATATTCATATATGTTTCCGCCTTAGTGATATGAATATCTGTAACTGATTTGTGTTATACTTATTTTATATTTGTTTCCAAAGACCACATAGCCATTGTGTAGTAGCTTTGAGTTTGTATTGGTATGTCGGATTTCCTCTTGAATGAAATGCATGATATACTATCTAACATATCGGTACTCGCACAAAGCAATTACAAAAATGGTCGCTCCTTAACAGCCTTTTCTACGTACTAACTGACGGCATTACCCAGTAATGTCCTTGGTTAATGTGAGTATAGAGGTGGGGCGTCACATTGTATGTTTGTGAAGGTCGATAGTGTTAGTGTTATCAAAAAAAGGGCAATGTGGCATTCAAAGTGAAGAAGATGTGCTATGTGGAAAGATAATCGTTTACCTCATGCCTCATCACCTGAAAATGACAGAAACAGGGTTGGGTTGCTCCCAATTAGGAGATGTTATCATCATTCTAGATTTACTCTACACATGTCTAAGTATGTGGTGAATGTATGACCCGGGTACCCGTTAACGGTCGGTAACGACCGCGGTGATGACATATGCGGTACTATCCAGCGTGAGGGGTAGGCCGGTCTTGTGTTGGTTTAGGTGGGCAGTATCTTCTCCCTAGGTGCATCCCTATTGAGGTGTACTATCGAAAGGTAGTCCCTTACCCTGTCATTTGTATGGAAATCCATTCTCTAGTAAGTGCCTTCGAACTTGATTGTAGAACCTAATATCCAGAGTTAATAATGGTAACAATTTTAGCTAAGATTAAAATAGTATCCTCAACAGCCTTATTCTTCGTACTAACTGACGGTATTACCCATTAGTGTCCTTTATTAGTGTGAGTATAGAGGTGGGGAGTCATAGCATGGTATCAAAGCCAACCTTCGGAACAGTATAGAATAATCTAGCAAGGATCGTTGTCCTAAGTCTTTCTTAGAAATCGTGCCTTAGGATTTAATTCGAGTCGTAGGACCCGTTCTATCCTAATTTCTTTTATGATGCCTTGTTTTATCAATCAAGTTTATTTGCTATTCATTCTGAGAATAACTTTTTCCTCTTCTTTCTTTCTTTCTTAAAGAAGAGAAATGGTTAGACCTGGCCGTCCCAGCGTCGGTCAATCCTGTGCCACTCCTCAGGATGGCGTATTCATGTCTGCCGAACAGCTTTTGGATCTTGTAAAGAATGCTCAAGCAGACGGACCTATTCCTGAGCCTACTCACCCTAAATCCGGGTGAGAACGCTTGTGCGGTGATTATACCAATTTGGGTGGAAGGCCCTTCATGGGTTCTGAAAGTGTTATAGAAGTCCAAGCGTGGCTTAAAATATGCGATCACATCTTTTCTCGCATTAATCTTATAGATCTACATCGTGTCCAAGTGGCTTCTAGCATGCCCCAGAAAAGAGCATTAGATTGGTATGAGGTTTTGGTTTTGGAAATTATTGAAGCGGATCTTACTTGGGAGCAATTCCGTAAAATATTCGAATTGAAGTTTGTGCCGGAGGCTGAAAAGGTAACTTTAGCTCGACGCTTTATTGACCTTGTTCAACGTGAATCTTCTATGACAGACTATGTCGCACCTTTTGAATCTCTCTCTAAATATGGGATCGAGTATATTAATACCCTATTGAAGAAAAATCAGAGGTTTGTCTATGGGTTGAATAAGAACCTCAAAAAGCCTTTACTTCTGAAACTAGAAGTTTCTTTCGATCAGCTTGTTGATATCGCTCTTCGGCTTGAAGAGGCCGATAATTAAAGTGATGCTGAAGTAGTGGGTGCCAAGAAGAACTTCAACATCTATAAGAAGAGGCATCCCTTTATTAAGTTCAAAAGTCCTAATCCCAACAAGAAAGTGAAGCAAGTAACTTCGATAGCAAAGACTCCAATCCCTAATCGTGGAGAATGCTACAATTGTGGCTCTAAGGACCACTATATAAATAGGTGTCCAAGGCCTATTTCTTACCGCTATTGCAAAAGTTTGGATCATTATATATCTTCATGTCCCAAACTTCAAGGCAAGAAAGAAGGAAAGCTAAATGTTGAAGCTCTTAGTAACACTTCTCTTGGTCAAGGTATTTCTCATTCTGTCCTTAATGGCATTATTATGTTTTGTGATCATACTATTAGAGTTCTTTTTGATACGGGTGCATCTTACTCTTTTATATTAAAAGAATTTGTTGATACTTTGTCTTTAAATGTTATAGGCTTGACGACTTCGCTGAAAATTGTGAATCCGGTTGGTGGATTCGCAACACTCAGTTTATTTTGTAAAGATGTCGAGATTATTTTACATGATTATGCTTTCCGATCTGATTTGCATGTTATGCGTTACTTAGGTTTCAGAATGATTTTGGAAATGAATTGGCTTAACCGCTATGAAGCCCACATCCTATGTCCCGAGAGGACTATATATCTTCGACATCCTCAATCTGTTAAGCAGATTTTTATTGTTCTTAATGATTCAAATTCCAATTCGGTAGCATCCTTATTTCTCTAAATCCACATGATAATGATAATGATGATGAGGTAGATGTCATTTCCCTCATTCACGTTGTTCGTGAATTTCCCGATATAGTTGAGCCCGTTTTAGGATTACCACCTAAGCGAGCAATTGATTTCAGAATTAATCTAATCCCTGGAGCTCTACCTATCACTCGTCCTCCTTATCATATGTCCAATAAGGAAAATGAGGAGATGCGTAAACAATTTTCTGAATTAGAAGCGAAGCAATTTATTCGTTCTAGTTTCTCTCCTTGGGTAACTTCAGCTATTTTTGTGAAGAAATCCGACGGTACACTTAGGCTTTGCATTGACTACCGCAAGCTTAATGATCTCACATCAAGAATAAATATCATGCCTCGATTTGATGATCTATTCGATCAACTTAGTGGTGCTCAAGTCTTTTCACAGCTAGACTTAGCAACCGGTTTTCATCAGCTTCGTATTGCAGAGGATAACATTCCTTTGACATCGTTCCGTACTCGTTATGGATCTTATGGATGGCTTGTTATGCCATTTGGTTTAACGAATGCTCTAGCTTATTTCATTGACCTTATGAATCGAGTTTTCAAAGACTTCCTCGATCGATTTGTTCTCATCTTTATGGATGATATTCTATTTATTCTAAAACCGAGGAAGAGAATGGAAAACATCTCCGGATTGTGTTGAAAACTCTTAGGAGCAATCAATTGAAAGCGAAATTTTCTACGTGCCACTTTTGGCAATCTTATGTGAAATTTCTAGGACATATTATTTCTAAATCCAGAATTTCCATGGATCCTTCAAAGATTGAAGCGCTTCAAAATTGGAAGAAACCGGAGAATGTGATGGAAATTTGTAGCTTTCTTGGATTGGTGGGCTATTACCGTCGGTTCATAAATGACTTTTCTAAAATCTCCGTGCCTCTTACTAGTTTGACAAAGAAGGGAGTTAAGTATATTTGGTCAGACAAATGTGAAGCTGCTTTTTAGAAATTAAAAGAACTCCTTTCCGATGCTCCTATTCTTGTGATTCCCGAAGGGAACCAAGACTCCATTGTTTATACCGGTGCTAGTCGTGTTGGTTTAGGGGTCGTTCTCCTGCAAGGGAACGTGTTATCGCTTATGCTTCTCGACAATTAATGCCTACCGAGACTAGATATGCCACTTATGATTTAGAGCTCGCGGCCATTGTTTTCGCCCTTAGAATTTGGCGTCATTATCTTTTGGTAGAGAAATTTGTTCTCTACACTGATCATAAATCTTTGAAGTATTTATTTTCTCAAAAGGAACTTAACTTGCGTCAACAACATTGGCTCGAGTTTCTTGTATCTTATGATCTTGATATTCTTTATACTCCTAGAAAGGGAAACTGTGTTGCCGATACTCTTAGTCGTGAGCAATAAGCAGTTATTTCCATGATGATATCCGAATGGAATGACCTCGAGACTTTATCCACTTGTGAGATTCTAGATCATGAACCCGATTCATGTTCATCTCTTGTTTTATGTAGCCTTGAGGCTCATCCATCTCTTTTTGATCGCATTCTTGATGCTCAAAAGCATGATCCCGATTTGACTCATCTTAGCCAAAGTTGTGGGGATAGAAATATTGATGGTTTGAAAGACTTTGAAATCGATGCTCGTGGCGGCATTCGAAAATTTGGTAGACTTATCTTGCCAAATATTAGTGATCTTCGTAAAGACATTTTAGAAGATTCTCATCGTTCTAAATTTACCATTCATCCTGGTAGTAGTAAAATGTACGTGGATATGAAGCGACCTTATTATTGGTATGGAATGAAATCTGATAGTGCTAACTTCATTAAGCGATGCATGACTTGCCAACTCATAAAGGCCGAGCATCAAAGGCCCGGTGGGTTATTGCAACCTTTGAACATTCCAGTTTGGAAGTGGGATCAGGTCTCTATGGACTTTATTGACGGTCTTTCCCATTCTCGTTTGGGTCATGACAGTTTATGGGTAATTGTAGATAGGCTTATGAAATCCACCCATTTTATTCGTGTTCGGTCCAATCAGACCGTACCTCTCTTGGACAAACTCTATGTTAAGAAATTGTTAAATTACATGGACTTCTTGCTTCTATTATTAGCGATCGTGATCCATTATTTACTAGTGGATTTTGGAAGAGTCTTCAAAAAGATTTGGGGACGAAGCTTAATTTTAGCACCGCCTATCATCCTCAGTCCGATGGACAGACCGAGCACGTGAATCAAACTCTTGAAGATCTTCTTCGTGCACGTATTATTGATTTTGGTGGAAGTTGGGAAGATCATATTTCTCTTGTTGAGTTTTCCTACAATAATAGCTTCCAATCTAGTATTGGTATGGAACCTTTCGAGGCACTCTACGAAAGGCCATGCCGATCTCTTTCGTGTTGGCTTGAGGCTCATGAGAAGCTGGTTTTAGGTCCAGATTTTATTCGTGATTCCACAGAAAAGATTGACCGTATTTATCATAGAATGAAAGAAGCTCAAAGTAGACAAAAATCCTATGGCGATAACTGAAGAAGGAAATTAGAATTTTCTGTGGGAGATTTGGTGTTCATTCTTGTTTCACCTATGAAGGGTATTGTGCGTTTCAGTCAATCGGGAAAATTAGCACCTCGATATATTGACCCATTTCCCATCACCGAACGCATTAGTTTCGTAGCTTTTCATCTTTTATTACTGGCTCAATTTTCTGCTATTCATGATGTTTTCCACGTCTCTTAGCTATGGAAATGCCTTAGGGATCCGATTCTATACTTGAGCCGGTATTATTGAAGAAATTGAAGTTTCACCTAATTTGACTTATCAGCAACATCCTATCTGTATCGTTGCTACGGAGGTCAAACGCCTTCGTAATAAAGATGTTCCGCTTGTGAAAGTTCAATGGTCCTCAAATTCTAAGAATTGCTCTTGGGAATCAAGAGAATTCATCGAGAAAACACATCTGGACTTACTCTCTCGTGCTCCTTAAGGTGAACTTCTCGTTTCAAAATTTTCTTTTGTGTTATGATGTCTTTGTGTGGTTATTACTCTTTATTTTCTTCTTAAGTATTGCGAGGCTATAATTTCTTTAAGGAGGGCAGTCTATAACAACCCGCATATTTTACGATTGAACATTAAAATATTTTATTTAAATATGGAATCATTAGTAGAATTAAAGTCTGAAATGCTACTTTTTGTAAACAGTCGAATTAGGGCTTGAGACCACTTCCACTGAGTTTAAAATGGTATTTTTGACCTTTTTGAGTATAAAGATTGATATGTTTGGAGTTGATTAGAATTTTGATATTTGCATTTGGGGCTTTGTATTTGGGTTTCAGCCCACTAACCTAACAAGGAACCCAACTCCTCTATCAAGTACCCTAACTCCACTCATCCTCCTTCATTCGTTTTCATTTCCTAACACTCTCAAGTTAAAAGAAAAATGGAGGAAGAGATAGGAAATTAAAATTCCTAACCCCTAATTTTTTTAGGAAATTCAAATTCAAGTCCAAAATCCAGGAAAAGCTTAGGTAAGCATACTCGTCATCTTCTCCATCTCAACCTCTCTTCAATTTTTAAAAATTCCTAAACCCTAACTTAGGAAATTCATTTCATTTGATAATTGACTGAGGATTCTTGAGGTCTTGTTGAAGAGGAATTGGTCTTGCTTTATTTTAGAGCTTCTCATTCGTTGTTTTTGGGTTTAAAAGTGAGTTTTTGAACTCACATCTATGTCTATACTTTAGATAGTTGTTAGGTATGAATTCCTAACATCTATTTCATGTCCATTTGCTTTTGAATTGAATTGGTTTGGCGAATTTTCCTATTTTCGGTATTTTAAATTCAAAATCTATGAAAATCCTTACATGGATGTTTGGACATGTTGTTTGGAGTGTATCGATGAGTCTATAGGACTGGGTTCTTGATTGGCATAAATACCAAGCCACCGTCGCTTGTCTGATCGCTTCCTATATGATTTGGCCGTTATTGGCCTAGGCTGGTTTTTGCTTGAGCTTCAGCTCAGACGTCTGGTATAATACTCAGACTTCCGGGCCATCGGAACAAAAAATTCTAGATGTACAGCTTAGACGTCTAAGCTTACTTCCCAGACGTTTAGGAGATCTGGAATGAAAATTCCTGTCTTCCAGCTCAGACGTCTGGGATAACCACCAAACGTCTGTAGCTGTTAAATTCAGCCAACTTGCCTGTTTTATGTGGCTTTCCATTTTATATAGATTTTCGGTTGATCCGGTTGGTTGTTGTCATTTATTATTGAATTTGATGACTTCTTCTCTGGATTTTTGGAAATATCCATTTGATGGATTTGATATCGATTTCTATGGTTTCGATTAACGTCATCGTATGTGAATTTTTGGTGATTGATTGCTTTTACAATCATCTCAGTGATTTTTCACTTTAAAATACAAAGGTTTCTATACTAGTTGTAAATACTCAAACTCTTTTGCAAACATGATTTCAACAATTACTTTCAATACAAAGCTCGCTTTAAAAAAATTTCTGATCTATTAGTATATATAAACCTTTACCTCATTTGTATGAGAAATCTAATTGAACGATTTAGCAAAACAAGTAGTATGAAACGCTTGCTTTTTCTTTGTCGGTTAATT
The DNA here is from genome assembly GCA_030765085.1 of Allium cepa. NCBI lineage: Eukaryota > Viridiplantae > Streptophyta > Magnoliopsida > Asparagales > Amaryllidaceae > Allium > Allium cepa. The sequence goes on from CM060946.1 coordinate 82,281,226, forward strand.
TTGGGCTTGTCCGATTGAAATCTTGTGACAATTTTTGAGTGGAAATCTACAATTTTTTCATAAATATTTAAGTTAAGCTAGTGGCTGTGGTACATGAAGCAAAACTCATTTATTTACTAGCTTAGTGTAATTCACACTTTTTATTGATCAATGATGATCATTTTATGGTTTAGAATATCGATATGCAATGTCCTTTTGTCCACGTGGGGGACTGTATCTTAATTTATTGAGCTTCGAATCATTTTTATAGGCTAGCGAGGTTTTATGGAGTTCGGGTCATCGGGCATACCGTTGTACTACGTCGTTGTTCCGGCTTATCAGGTTCATCGGGCGCACCATTATACTATGTCGTTGTTCCGAATTATTTGAGTTTCATGTTCCTCTGGCGTACCGTTGTACTACGTCATTGCACCGGCTCTATGGTTAGCGACCATGGGATAGCGTCCAGTTTATGATACATGTGTTGGTGAGTTTTCATGCTCCCATTTTTGGTATGCCTCCCCCTTTATGATTTTTGGATTTCTAATCGATGATCTCTAGAATGTGTGTTTTCACCAATTTTTGTGATTTATATTGATAAGCTTTATCAATATTTGTGACTTGGTGAATAAAATAAAGAATATGACATTCTTTTTGGTGTTTGAGAAAAATTAAGATATTGTATGACTTTTGTTGTTATCTAATGTATACTTGTTACAGTATGACATTATTGTTATCATACATTTTTATTATATCTCTTATCCTATCTCATTTTATATGATATTTATAGCTAGACTAATCCGCCTATTATTTTCTTCTTAAATAATACTCGGGTCAGACCGAGGTATTTCAGGTGCTTCTACTTGACTTCTTATCAGGGTCCGTCATCTGAATTTTGGCTAACTACTTTAGCTTAGTGGTTTTTGCTTTTATGCATTCGAGATAGAGACTCCTTGATGTATACATATTCTTCTGTCTAGCACTTGTATATATGTTTGTGCGTGGGCGTGGTCTTATGAGATACTCTTTCTTTTCAAAGGATTTTATTCCAAGGCTAATATGTGACACTGTCATTTATATTTGAGTATCTCACGCTGGTTTATCAAGCCTGATCTTTGTATTTTCAATACCTTGGTCAGATCCGAGTATTTTCAGGTTTAGTGAAGACAGTTGGAGTTTCCAGAGGAGAGCTGGAGATATTTTATACGTATGAATGTATTCTATTACCCGCTTTTCTTAGTGAGGTTCATACATGATAGAGGGTTCTCGCTTCTTGTTAGGTAGCGAACGGATGACTCTTACTTCTACATGTCCCTGAGATTGAGTACCGAGGGTTGGTTTGCCAATTTGGCTTACAATTGAGAGGCTGGTCGTAAAAGCAAATCCAAGGTACCACATGTAGTCTCCTCCATGTTGAAAAGCAGAAGGTTAGCGAGACGGTTGAAAAGCCTACCGGGGCGGGTCTGAAAAAATTCATTCGTTACATTTAGTATCAGAGCAGAAGGTTAAGCAAGAACCTTGGCTTTGGTAGGGTAAAGACTCATCAGAGATAAGGTTAGTAATACCTTAGGATGGGTAACTCATTATAGATAGGGTTAGTAACACCCTAGAATGAGTTAAGAGTATTATATATGAGCGCGTATTTGATAATGTATATATAAAGGTTTTGTTTTGAAAAAAAGGATAAATGAAATAATTTTACCTAGGATTAATTTTGATTACAAAGTATATATTTTGAAAAGTTATATAGTTAAAAATCAAGATTAGCGAAATTTAAATATGATGATTAGAGTTCCATATTTTGAGTATAAGGTGTTTTATAATAAGATTAGTTTAAAAATGAACATATAAGATAAAAATGTATTTAACGAATATAAAAAGATTATGTAAAAGATAAATGTAAAAGGATTGAGAATTTAAATTTGAGTAATTTAAAAAGAATTATGGTAGTTTGAACGAAGATTGATGTAAGATGAATTTATAAAAAGAATTTATAAAATAGGTTTTATAAACAAAAGTAATCTCTAAAGGATTTTAAAAAGAGAAATTTTATGATAACTAGTTCGAATGGCTCGAAAATAAACTAAAAATGGGCAGGAGATGTGTTCGGATGGTAAACACTTCTCTAAAGTTTTACTCTTCTTGCTATGTGGATATATAATACTATTAGTATTACCCAATTCCTTGGTATTATTTTGGAGTTACTCGATCTATATAATTTTCTTAAGTTAAAGAGATAATGTGAATCATTAATTGATAAATTGATTAATAATATTTATAAAAGTGTTTATGCTAAAGATAAATTTGGAATCGCTAATTGATAAGATAAAGCGAGATTCTCGATGATTTTTGACAGTCGAAAATTTCTGAATCACACCAAACTCAAACTAAGGAATTTGTGAAATTTTTTGGTAAAAGATAAACAATTGTGAAATGTTTTGAGTAAATGAAAATGGATAAGTATAATTTATAAATTAATTATAAATAAAAAGGATTTAAATGTGAAGAAATTTATAATAGTATTAAATCGGAAATAAATTTTGTAATTATGATTTTGAAATGATAGCAACCTACAACAAACTGTAATTCACCTGGATATAAAACCGATCTTGAATTTGGGATGTGTACATATACTATTAGGATGTAAAAGGGAATTATACAAAAATAGATTTAAGTCATGAACTATTTATACATTAAAGTAAAATAATGACTCTTTAAAAAGGAAATTATAACATAGAAAATGTTTGATTAATGAATTCAAGTATTAATTATGGATTTGGAATTATGTTTTTAAAAGTGATGGATTTACATAGTTGTGTTCATAAGATATAATAAACTTAAGTAATAGTTTTATGAAATGATTCATAAATAATATTAGTGCTAAAGAAAATAATAGTAAAAAATGAATGTGAAAAATAAAGGATGTGAATAAAGAGAATTTGGTACAACTGAGAAAAAACAATAGGAATAAATACGTAATTTATACGTAAGTCATTTTGTTACTCAAATTTTGATCTAATATCCGAGTACAAAACTTTGAGGTGTTTACACCGATCCAGAAAAATTTTATCACCCGATTTCTTGACGGCGAGCATTGATGATGTTTTGTGGTTAGTTACTCGAGTTTTCTATCATAGTTGAGAGCTATGCAAGAAAAGCAAGTGTACCTGATCTAGAAGCTTGATCAGAGTCCGCATTAGAGGATTGGGAGATCAATACTAGTTCGAAAATAAAGTTGTGAATTCAAATAGAAGATCAAATCAGATATTTTATACGACTGATTCGGGTACATCTTATGGGTTTAAGTTTGTGAAATAATGATTTAGGTAAAAAAAATTGTGGGTTTAGATTCAGAATAATTTCGGGGACGAAATTCTTTAAGTAAGGGAGGATGTAACAGCCAGTGATTTTACCACTTTGAAAATGGAATATTTATTTGTTTTAAATATTCAAATATAGAATTTTTCAAACCTAAAAAATCAAGTTTTATATGATAAATAAGAATGACAAACTTATTTTTGATAATGAATAAAGATTTTGGATTTCCATTGTAAAATTGACAAAAGTCGGATTCCAATAAAGCGAGATAAATATTCTTGAAATTTTTTTAAAGGATAAATAGTTCCTTTTAAATATATTTATAATCGATATCAACTACATTTAATTATAATAGTAATTTAATTTATAATGCTTCGATAAATATATAAAACTTGTTTTATAAAAGTTGACAAATTTCGTCGTATATCGATAAAGCGATGTCGTATTTTTACTAAAAGATTTGGACATTGTCTTATATTATTTTATTATTCAAATATGCTTTTTTAATTATTTAAATATTACAAGAAATTTGTAACAACCCGTAGATTTAACCGGTTTTAGTAACGTTATTAATTGAAATTTTGTGGGAAATAAAAAAATAAAATTTTGAAATATAAATTTGATATTTGGAATGCGTCTAGTTAAACATAGCAACTGGTAAATTTTCGTCCGAAAATATGAAAGTTTATTTCGTGCGTAAATTTACTTCAATTTAGTCAGTTAAAAAGCGATGAAAATAAAATGTTTTCGAAACCTAAATATTTTTACATAGAAAAATTCTAAACCACCTTCTGAGAAAATGCTATTTTTCTGTGTTTTTCATGCATTTACCGTAGTAGAAAATTTTGAATTTTTATAATTCAATCGTACCACTGATATCCGTATATCGTTTTGATCGTCTCGTCGTGCTGGTCTCCGCAGTATATTCATTTCTATATTTTGAGGTCCGGTTAGCTGCGAGATCGATGAAACTATTTGCAGTATCGGTACGGGTTCGAACATTTCAAGATTTCTTTTGACCATTCAAATATCATCATATCAATCCATTAACCATCAGCTACTTGCAATAAACATTCTTGAATTATCGTGCAAACTTTTATCTATTCCCAATAGTCATTACTTTCCTCTAGCTTCATTGTTGGTTTCAAAATAATTATATCACTTAGTTTATTATGCAATTAAACTAGCACTGTCACTTTACACTTTTTATCATCCCTTCCACCATTTTCTTCTCATATCTTTTGCCAGCCTCACATTTTCTTTCACCCACGTTTCCCTACCTGCTCAAGCAAAAACCCATCACCCAAAGCAACAAAGCAACCTGCCTTTTTCCTCTAACCGCGAGCCCCTTCTCCCCTTCGCCCAGCTCGCCGCAGCAACCCAGATCCACGTGCGCATCACCCCGCCGTCCTCGGCCCTCCGCAACCACCATGTGCTCCGCCTCCACATCCACTCACCACATCACATGGAAAGTATCCACCGCATGTCTCACCACTTGCTTCGACCACCCAAGCACCTCAGATTATCATCGACGCCTCCATAACAGTCGCAAGCCTCTAACGCAAGTGCCGAGCACCACCTTTTGGTTCGCCTGAACCACATCTACCACCTCCGAGCCAAACTCCAACGCACGCTCACCCTTGCACCTGACCCCGCCGCTTAGCAATCCGGTGATCCGCCTCTCCTCGTCCATCAAGCCTCCGCCTTGTATTTTACCTTCTCGCCCATGCTTGCGAGCCGCCTCCTCTACGTTGTTCCCCTCCGCCACCTCTGAGCTGGCCGCCCCAGTTCATCCAACCTCCTACATATATAAAGGTACAGATTTTATTTATATATATATATATAATTTCGTATATAACCAGCCACCTTTTAAAAATGTATATATATTACTCTTTTTGATGGTTAGCTTCCATTGATCCAGGCTTTTGTTATGAACGTATGTCATTAGGTTAGTTAAGTATATATTTAGCTAGTCTATGTTATAGGTATGTATGTAAATTAAAGTTTACAATCTGTTATATATATCTATATATAGGGTGTACGAGTTATATTCATATGTAAGTTTTATATAGATATTTTCAAATCTGTTAGTTATATATCTATATATAGGGTTGCAATATATATTTTTACAACTGGTACAAACAGCTATAATCATCTTTTCACAGCTGCTATAAATTTCTTAATATCATAACTAAAACCAATATTTCGTTAATATTATACATAATCATGCAAATTACTTGAAACGACACAAACCATTTGCATTCAAGAAAATCGAAAACAATTCGAGTTTACACCATTTATGAATTCATAAGTTACAAAACAAAACTAAATCCATAACATATTTCAGTAAGAGTACATATACATACTAATTAAAAGAGATAAATTCCTACTAACCAAAATTTGCAACTTGACGCGCTGACCAAAAACTTGCCACAACCACTACTGCAACATTTGCACTTCCCTGAAATCAACCACCCTCCTTCACTGCCCTGATCATCAAACTCCCCTCCATCTCTGATGACTCGATCACCTAATCACATACCACCCATAAAACAACATACTAGAAATCTCATGTCACCATCATCCAACAATACAAAAAAACCACCAACTACCGCTATCATCAGTATTCACATCTATCAACCACACCCAGTCAACTTGTCACTACATACATATATCATTGCAAATTCCTCAATCACGCCCATTGTTCCATTCATCTCTACCCTTTCTTCTGTCTACAACAGAACCACCATTGCACAAGCCTTGCACTGCTCCTCTATATTTCATACACATCACCACACACCCTTGCACTGCTCCACCACATAACATCTTGCTCCTCCTCCACTTTTAAAGTGCATGAAATTTAGACACTTCTTTAACCATCACCTGCCACTGTCGCCATCACAAGCCCTGCAACACCGTCATACACAATCAAACATCCACCTGCACATCCTCCACCATATACATCAACTCATCTGCTCTTACACATTCAACCATCTTTGAACATATCTTGCAAGCCCTCAACCACCTGAAACAAAACTGTGCACATCATTTTAGCAACAATACTTCTGAGTAACACTACCTACCCCTTAAGCCATCATCAATGTATCATTGTTGTTTTCAGTTTACAACAGCAAGCTAGATCCTCCACTGATAACAGCCGCATCAAACCATTCCATCAAACCTTCCTTGCAAAACAACTTACCCGAAAACCCCTTTTCCAATCTGATACAACTACTTGCAAACTGCCTCAACAAACATCATCTCCCACAAAAAATTCACAAAAGCCTTCACCACATAACACACCTCTACCATACCAAATCAAAAAACTACTGCCTTGAAGATGAAAATGCACTGTAGTTAGCATCTGGTGACTGTGGATACATGAGGGCGAACAGGGATTTCGACTGCATGGGTGATTGCCTAAATGGTGGATGGAAGCATGATCTTGGGCAGTGAGTTTTGACAGTCTTAGTTGGAATTGCACGAGGGTTTTTCAGTAATTTAGTTGCTATTTGATTGGGGATGAAGGAGAAAGTTGAGGGTTGCTGGTGATGTTGTCGCGTTGCCAGTATGGTATATTGTGGTTGGTGGTTAAACCGGTGAAGGGCAATGAGGGGTTCTGAGTGCAAAATGCTTGGAGTTTTGATTTCAAGAGGAGGAGATGGTTGTGGTTGGTTCTGTTTTGCAATGGTGGGTTGCGTATTTGGTGATCCTTGCGATGAGGAGTGCAATGGTTGATGTCTGGTCGATGTGGAGTTGTGATGTTGTTTGGATATTGAGGTATGATGAAGAGGAGAAGGCAAAGTGGTGGTTGTTGGAGATCGTGGTAGAGAAGTAGAGGGGTTGCGGTGGTAGATTGGCAATAAGGTGGAGTATGAATGTAGTGCAGTTTTTAAAATGCAACAAAGAATTGCGAAAAAATATTCTTTTGTATGCAATGGAAGTTGAAGTCTGCAAATGTGTAATTAAATGAAGTGCAAACATAGTAACCAGATTAGAAAAATAGCTAGAAAATGCAATGAAATTCTATCCTTTTTTCCTTTTTTGTAAGAAAATAATGAAAATGAACTTGTAGTAAAGCAAAATGTATCAAACTAAACAGTGCACACTTTTTTTCAAATAGAGGTTGAGAATAACAAATAACCGAAACAAAGAACAAAATAAAATGAAAACCTTGCTATTGTGAAAACAGAGAAAACAAAGAAATTGCTGGAAAATGAAACAAAATGAAATCAGAAAGTTGGAGGTGCACAAAAGAAATGCACATAAGTAAGATAAATAATTGAAAGAGAACAAAGAAACAGACTGCAATGTTTGAAAGTAAACAGTGGCAGTGCACAATGTGATTTCTAGTGCACTTAATTTTGAACTACAATATGCAACAAGGATGAATTATAAAGAGAGGAAAAATGCATAGAAACAAAATTTCAATCATTTTATTTAATGAAACAAAGAACAAGTTTGTTTAATTTCTGGCTTCGACAAAATAAATATTTTGTTTAGTTTCTGTTGATGTTTATATGAATAAGGTTTTATTTGTTAGTTGCCTCTTTCCTATTTTGTCTGCCAACTTGATAGTTGCAATAATTTTTAACAAATAAATTAGTTAATTTATTAAAATTTAAAACTGACTGCTTATTGTATAAAAAATGCCTTTAATAAAAAATGTCTTTGTCAAATATAGAAGTAACCAAGACGTCTATCTTATAAGCCAGTATTACAGTTTAGTTTGAAACAAAATAAGCAGTCAATGTGTTATTTTATTTGAGTAATTTATATACAAAGTTCAAGATGATTACCTCTTCTTGATGTTGCTCGTTCCCACCCATGGATGCAACAAGTTCAAGCTTCTTTTACAAAGTAATCAACCTGGGGAAAAAAATCATAATATGTGAGAGATAAAATTCATATTAATCATAGGACTGTTTTGATACGTAACGACTATGTGTAATATCAAACAAATATGTAAAACTATAAGGCATATCTAATCACTTTAAGGGTAACTCAATAATATTTAATTAAGTAGTGACTACATATATCTACATATGAGACATATAACTACATCTCTAAATGCTTTAAGATATATGACCACATGTAAAACAAGATATCAAAAATAAATGCTTACTCATATCAACAACATCTCTTGGAGAATGCCAAATAAGATTCCTACATCGAAGGCACAGGCAAATAATTTTTTCGGAATCGCCCTCAGTTTGTAAATGCTTATGTATGAAATTTCGAACTTCTTGTCTATATTCCTTTGTCATTCTATAAAGAAATAAACACGTCCATAGTCAACCAATATTAGTTATGAGTACGAAATTACTAATCAAAAATTAAGAAACCATGGCAGATTGACCCATGTTTATCTTATGTGAATCTGGTTGGCTGCACATGCAAAATAAACTAGCAACTACAATGAAAAAGGAAACCAATATTCTTGAACTAGGGAATTGGATGATATTAGAATAATATCATGCAAAATTATTTACAACCCTAAGGATTGGATTGTCTTTTGATATTGGTCCATCATTCTCTGTCTAGCTGTAGAAGAATTAGTTATGTTGACATCAGTTTCAATAGCCGCAGGCTCAACTTAAAAAAAAAAATCTGAATATTATACTAGTTGGTCATGGATGCATTGCTTCTTACTAGCTACGTTGCTTAAGCATACATTATATTAGTAAAGTTAATAGAGTTAAATTACTCTACCAACAGAGAGTAAATTGTATCACGTACTAATTTATTCAAGCTTAGCATTACCAACTAAAGTAAATATGTAATAAAAGGTCCATTTTAAGCAAATAATATAAAAAAGTATTTCAATCATCCATGTCAACCAATTTAATTTTTAAGCAAGAAACCGCAGTCAAAGCCTGTTCTCTTAAAGATACATGTGTTATCTTTTAGAAATAATGCTGAGCATCACTGATTTTATACTTTGTGATTTACAAGAAATACAATGGTAATTTTTGTTCTTGATAATCAGAAAAAAATAAAATAAAAATAAAAACCCAAGATTGGGTAAGCTTTCTCTTCCAAAATTATTGCTATTTATTTGGTTTACTGTCATTACATAGAACTCAAATTTTCTTTTCTTCGAGTTCTTGTTTAATAGTATGCTAATTTTGAATTATGAAACTTCTAGTTTACTTGTGTTCCCTTTGTATAATTATTTTTCTTCTTTCGCCAGAATGCTGCTTGGTAAGGTACCTGATGGACATTCCAATCACTTCAAATACTGGCTGCTTCGACCATTTCATACAAATTCCAACACCAGTGTCACGCCTGACCAATTCCTCTTTAACTTCAACTCTTACAAGCTTCATACAACCTCCATAATGTGACTATCTACTGCCTTTCTTATCTGCTTCTTATCATTTCACCTACTTGCATCAAATCTCTGCACCATCAACCCATCTCTGTCCAGTTCAAAACAACATCCACTACAGAAAGGTGACCAGCACAACATCCACTTCACATTCATCATCTCTGTGCAACTGTGCACTTATGCACTGCAACCCTTCTTCCTTGTGACCATACAAGCCACACTTCAACATTCATACATACAAGCAACATCCCTCCTCCTTCAATCACCTAACCTCTTCACCACTTCTCACCTAATTTCATTTTCCATCCATCAGCCACTCTATCCACATACTTTCTACCATCACAAACAAAAATAACCGACCACTTGTATCACAATACCCAAAACTGTCACTTCCCTTCAACTTACATAAACCATCATCACCCTGCCCCATATCACAATTCACCAAAATGCAATTGCATACATCAAACAACCAACTTCCCCATTTCACATTGATGTCTTCATCGATTACCGTCCTTCATCCATCAAAACTGCTGTTGTTTCAACTGCAAACAACTACAAAAACACCTCTGCTGGTCACCACAGTTACATCTGTGAATCCACTTAATATCCGCCAATTTCACATTGCAGTTCATTTCCAACCTTCCCAGCATTCACTTCTAACATAACTGCACATCATAACTGCAGTTTCGTCAATACCGCCTCATCGGCTAACCACTGCCTAAAAGCATAATAACTATTGCGTTGCGTACAAATTGGCCCAAAAGCATAATAACTAAAACAGATAAAGGAATAAAACCATAAATTGCTGCTCTACACCAAAACATTTCCCAATTCCAATCTATAATTATTTTTGCTTCAGTTTAGCATTTATGGTGACTCGGTCTTCTTAATTGAAATATGCTTTTTGGTTTCATGCGTGGATAAGACAATATTTTGGATATTCATGTATTATATCTTGCTATTTGTTGAATTTCAAATTTCTTCCATTTTGAATTACTATCCAGATATTTTTCCAAGGCTCTAATACTTAAAACATTATTGCTGAAGAACAATATGGAGAGATACCACAATCCGATAAAGATTTGATAAATAACTTAAATACGGAACAAAAGGATGCATTTAACATGATCATGTTTTTAGCAAAGGAAAATGCCTATTACACAGAGGAACCAAGTATAGGAAAAACATATTCTTATAGAGCATTTTTTGCTCATTTACAACTTTAAGTCCTTATTACCACTATTCTTTTTGCATTCATATTTTATTACCACTATCTTGGTGGTTTAGGATCATTTAGGCTAATTTCAAAAGTAAATTAAAGATACACATTTGCTATTAACTGTTTTTTGCGATCAAAATTTAATAGGAAACATTGTATTTTTCTACTTATACATTGTTAACATCAAAAACTTTTGAATTTTAATCATCTTAATTACCCTTAGCCGCAAGAAGTTAATTATCGTCAACTTTTAGGTTATGACCGAAACTTATTAGGAGAATGGTAACTTATTGATAAAATAAGAGTTGGTAAAGAAAAGCAGAGACTGCCAGTAGAAAAACAGAATCAAGCCTAAAGCTTCTTATCTATCACAAGTTAAAAAACAAAAATCTAGAAAACCGTTCCAGTTCCAACATTCCCTTTATGTTTACAAATTTGATGCCAGTCAAATATATTTGTTCTTCTCATTCCTAAATTAACACGTTGTAAAATGTTTTCCTCCAAAGTTTCTACCCCTTTTGGTTATTCTTTCGCATTGCAACATTTAGATCTAATATTGTTTCTTCTTCTTTGATTTCTAGAAAATAAATGTTTTATATTGCATCAAAAATGTTTGTTCTACTGAGTTCTTAAATGAAGTGCGTAAAGATTCTGGAATAGAGTAGGTAAATTTCTATTTGCGTGTGGCAAACTTCATAGAAACCAAAATACTTTGGTTCAATAACATGGCATCCGAGTCAAACATGAAATCAAAATTCTCACATCTTTAAAAATCACAGTTTAGACAAACTTAAAGTGCGTGAATTCATAGTATAATCAGTTTGTATCAGAGCCAAAAATTCGAAATTTATCGATAATGATGAAATAAATAAAGTAAAAAAAATCGCTCTCCAATATACTTACAGCTTCACCGACGATAAGGAAACGATGATGAGTGCAACGACGGCGAGCAGCAAAAGAAGCGAGCAGCAAAAGACGTGAGCGTAATGAGTTAGAGTTTGTTGAGGGTTTAGTCGCCGATGAGGGTTTGTTGAGGGTTTCGTCGCCAATGAGGGTTCTTTGAGGGTTTCGCCGATGTGAGGGGAGCAGTTTAGATTTGTGGATGGCAATGAGGGAGAGTGATGAGATGGAGTTAGGGTTTAGAATTAGGAATTTTGGCGGCCTAAATTTTATTTCACGATAATAATTTTAGCGGTCAAATTTTTTAGAAAGCAAAGCAGTTGTTAAAAGATAAGCATTTACAATTGAAAACCAAAAGCAGTTGTTAGAGGAATATATTACAACTGCCGTAGAAATAGCAGTTGTTTAAAGTACATTTGTTACAACTGCTAAAATAAACAGTTGTTATAAAGCGCATATAACAACTGTTTGTTCATACAAGTTGTAAACTAAAGGTTGTAATATAGTTGTTTTGTTGTAGTGAAAATATATTTTCAACACATTTCATAACGTTTTTCGCAGCAATATTTAATAACTTTTGATATATAGTTTTAAACATAACAATTCTTTCCTAAATATTTAGAATAATTGAGTAATTTAAAGATGATTTGGAAGTTTTAATAAGCATTTGAATAAATGGTTGAGAGGAATTGTTTATACCACTTAAATAGAAAGTAAAGAATACTGAATGTAATAACAAATTGAGTATGCGGAAATGACTAGTACATTTGTCTCACCTGTGAGATGTGGGAAGATAAAACAAGATGTTTATCAAAGGTTAGGAATGGAGCAACCAGTGTCCTAAACTAATATGGCCTATGTTTTCTCTTTTTAGGCGAAGGGTGGAATAGATCGAAAGGAAAGCCCAGATGCTTTGAAAAGATTATATTAAGTTTTTCAAAATAAAAGAAGATTGACATTATCCAAAATTTAATCAACATCCAAAATGAATAAACAACAAATTGGATTGCATAGAGATATTCTTCTTATACTTGGTATTAAATTCCAAAGAGGGAACTCGTCCTTTTCATGGAATTTAAAAGGTGATCTCACCGTTATTTCGCCCATAGCACTTTTTGAATATGAAAATTGATACTAAGTAAAATTAGAATGATTTATGTGATCCTATTTATTCAATCATATCTACAAAGATTGGCTTTAGGGTATACAGTATACAATGTCTTAAATAACATTGTTTTTGACCCACCTAAAAGTTAAGGAATTTGGATCGAGTGTTAAGTGAGGAAATTTGAAATATTATGCAAAGCAAAAGAATGAATTAACTTAGAATAACTCTAAGACTAAAATAAATCTTTGATTAAGATTGAATAAATGATTTGGTAAAGATTTCGACTTTTACAAACGTACATCTGCTTGGTGGCAGAGAAGGCAACTTCTCTTAGCTTAACACCCTTCTCTGAGACGAACGAGCTCAGAGGTTGTATGTTCATGAAAGTCGATAGTGTTATCAAAGAAATGGAAATGTAGCATTCAAAGTGAAGAAGATGTGCTATGTGGAAAGGTAATCATTTACCTTAGGCCTCATTACTCGGAAATAACAGAAACAGGGTAGAAGCAGCAAGGTTAAGTGGGTCGCTCCCAATTAGGAGATGTCATCATCCTTCTAGATTTACTTTACACATGTGTAAGTATGTGGTGAATGTATGACTTGGGTACTCGTTAAAGGTCGGTAATGACCGGGGTGATGACATATTCGGTACTATCCAGCGTGACGGGTAAGTCGGTCTTGTGTTGGTTTAGGCGATTAGAAGGTAGTCCCTTACCTTATCATTTGTATGGAAATCCAATCTCCAATAAGTGCCTTCGGACTTGATTGTAGAACCTAGTATCCAGAATTTAATAATGGTAACAATTTCGGCCAAGATTAATAAGTTTATTTGCAAATGTTTCAAAGATATGTCATTAGAAATAATTTCAAATGTTTTGATATAAAAGTGTTTTGGTTATCATAAGGGAAAAACCCGTTGTGTTTATGTGTAGGCGTGGTCTTATGAGATACTCTTTCTTTTTAAAGGATTTTATTCCAAGGCTAATATATGACACTGTCATTTATATTTGAGTTTCTCACGCTGGTTTATCAAGCTTGATCCGGGTATTTTCAATACTTGGGCCAGATCCGAGTAGTTTCAGGTTTAGTGAAGACGGTTGGAGTTTCCAAAGGAGAGGTGGAGATATTTTATACGTATTAACGTATTCTATTACCCGCTTTTCTTAGTGAGGTTCGTCCGCTATTAGTTTGTTTTGTTGATGTTTGTCATCATTTGTAAGGACAGATGTTTATACCTGTCCAGGCTGAATTTAGATTAGACTCTGATATATGTATCTTTAAAAAATTTCCGTTGTAAAGATATTATTCGATATTATATATATTATTCCATTTGTGTGAGATTTTATTCTGTCTTTATTTTGTTTTTCACCCCTTAAAGATCCGTTTATTCATGCAATTTGAGTTGGACATGTGTGGTTTATTGTCGGCTTAAAGGGTACAAAAATTCGGGCTTTTCATCAGGTTAGGCAATTCCAAATAAACTAGGACATATGGGAGAGCGTATTTATAATTTTCATTATATATACTATTACACCACGGCCGCGTATATTTTGATTTGTTGAGCTAGTTATCGGCTTATCCCTTATTGAAATACACAACTATGAGTTAAATAAATGTTGATATTTAAATAGTTTAGGGTGGTAGATAAATCCGTCACGTTTGTTTTAATTTAATCCATAGGATATTACCAGAAGAGGTTTATATGCTAAGTAGAAGTGGAGTGAATTATAGGGATATGGATGAATGAGAAGGAGAAAAGTATGCTCTAACGACCCACCTTTTGAAATGATTCGGTCGACAATAAATCATACATGTCCAACTAAAAACGTTCAAGAGAAGGATTATCAAAAGGTTTTATAAAAAGGTATAAGATATAGGAGAACTAAAATACAGGATCATAGTGGGATGACAAAATATAATAAATACACAAACATTTTATGAAGCCGTCTTATAATATATATTTGATTTCATTATACAATAACATAAGAGTTATACATATTAGACATCACAAAACAATGTAGCGGAAATACTATTTAATACGGTCTCAAAACTCCGCCTTCGAAAACATTGAAATACTCTGGCTTGCCTGAGCGTAATGAAAAGACAAAACATTAGAGTCGGAACTAAAAATTCTTATGTAAGTTAAACGAGAATCAGGTGAAATATGGGTGTACATAACTTCATCTTTATTTTAACAATTCACAGAAATTTTTAAAGCTTTCAAACATCTTTTCAGAATCTCTAATTAGTTTCATAAATTTCCAATCGATTTAATGTCTTCACAAATTTCAAACACTTGATTTTAAGGTTTACATTTTTAAAATCTATTAAATAATTGAATAAATACAACTACTTTTATCAAATATTCTTCAAGTAATTTAGTAATTTACCAAAGTTCCATAAAAGTTTCAAGTTATGTTAACGATTTTACAAATTCACAAAATCCACAACTTCCATTCTTAAAGTATAAAGCGCCAAAATCATTAAACGATCGGTTTAAATACATATTGCTTTACAAACGTTTTATTTTGCTGTTATAAAGTTTTAGAAAATTTTCAAACATTTACATACCCATTTCAAAAATATACTTATTATTCAATAATGAATTTAAAATTTTATACATGAATTCCAAATGATTATTCCAAAATTTGATTTTACCAAAATTTCAAAAATTAAATTCATCATAACGTATAATTTCTTAAGTTTAAAAAAAAAATTAAAAAAAACTTTTAAACTTTAAAACCCAATTATAAGAACCTTCCAATTTTTTACCCAAATGACAATCAAAGCTCAACAATCACATTCCTGCTTAAGTAGTTGACAATACATTCAATAACTCACACGTCAAAATAGGGCGTCTGTAACATTCCGTATTTGGTAACATTATACAGGATATTTAATTAGTTAAATTAAATAAAATAATGTATTGATTAAGGGATTGAGATTTGATTCTATTTAGGGGTAGTCGTGAAATTTAACCAACGAATTGAAATAAGAGTTAATATGAAATAGAGTACGGGTAAAAAGAGAGGCCATTTCTATATCTTTAAACCCTTGGTCATGTATCCCATACACGTTTATTTCATTTGAAATTTTTTAAAACTCATGGCCGACCACCATTAACAAGAAAACAGGAAGAAGATTAATAAAATCTAAGGAGGAAACTAATTCAAATCAAATCCATTCACATCTCAATCTCTTTAATCTCTAAAGCTAAGGTGAATAGTGTTTACATCTCTCATTTGTTTTGTTTTCGGTTTTAAGGAGAAATCTAAAATGTTTTGTAATGTTATGCCATGTTTTTGAATAAAGGAATGATTATATATATTTTGTTGATGATTTACATGCTCATATTGATTTTATGATATGTTTTAAGGTAAAATCCTTATGAAATGACATCTAAATGCCTTGCAAATTTTTATATAGACCAGAAATGACATTCTGGAGATGGGTTTCAATTTTAGAATTTTAGAATTTTTATGGATTTTCTATGAATTTTCTAGCAAAGGAAATGTTAATTTGGGTATTAAATTATTTATGGTTAAATAATAAAAGGTTTGGGTTTGAATTTTTTATATGCTGGAAAACATATTGATAGAGATTTAATGGAATTTTTGTAGATTTTTCCTAAGTGTTTTAATGGATATATAAAATTATTTAAAGTGTGAGACTCAAATGTTTTATATACTTATAAAAGAAGAAAGGCATCTTTGTAAATAATTCAAAATTTTTATTTCTGGAAATTGGCACCGCTTTGAAAAAGTAAAATGGCAACCAGTCAGATTTTGACAAACAAGGTCGGTTAGGAACAAAAGAAATAGTTCAAAAGGACAAATAAACATGTTTTTCACTGTTTCGATGCTTTTGGCACCATGTTTCTCATCTTTACCTTCGCCTTCGACACAATCGAAACTAATGCACATGGTATTAGGGAACTGGTACGTAGTGAATTGGATGTAGGCGAAAGGTAATGGGTCAAAACCAGGGGTTCCGAAGGGTTGAATCTTTATTTTTTTTAAGTAAAAATGCGCCTACTTGCTTTCGACTTAGTTGGCTTTCGACTAGGTCAAATAGATTTAAAGAAAATAGTTTTGATTGGGTTGCGCCTTTGTTTTTAAACAATTTCTTTTGATTAAATCGAAACCTTTTGCTGCTGCTTACCTTTCGATCCAGAAGGTTGTGAAGGGGCACTTTTTTTCTAAAATTTGGCCATTTCTCCAATGCTTTCGAAGAGATGGTCTCGACACCATCACTTCTTTACTTAGAAATGCTTTTGAAAGATAGGCTTTCAACTTAAATGGTTTTAATGACACTTTCCCTCAATTGAAGTAAAACCCAAATGGTTTCGAAAGAGATAAAAGAAGTGCTTTCGACTTTAATGGGTTTGTGATCCTTTTTCTCTACTTGAAGGCATAATGCAAACGGTTTCGATTTAAACGTTTTTCAAAGGGGGAGTAAGCTTTGAATGATTTCGAAAGGTTTCTATAGGTTTAAAATTAAACCCAAAGGCTTTCGAAAGGTTAATGTTTTAATGCCTTTGAAAGGGTTTTAAAGGTTTCGAAGGGGTGGTTCCCCAATGGTTTCAAAAGGGTTTTAATGAATGGTTTCGAACGGTTGGCTCCTAGGGTTTCGAAAGGGTTGAAATGAAAGATTTTTCCTATGTTTTCGAAAGGAAATATTCAAAGGTTTTGAAAGAAGGATGTCTGGGATTTTAAAGACCTTCTAAGGGAAGGTTTTTTTGCTTTCGGAAGGAAAGATTTGCCTTTCGGCCTAGGTGGAGTAAAGGGTTTTACTTGATTTCGAAAGGGTTACTTTCAAGGGTTTCAAAGGGGTTGTTTAAAGGTTTTAAACAAAGGTTCGAATGTATTAACTAGGCAATATAGCCTAAGTGTTTTCAAGTAAAAAGGGTTTTAACTTGTCTTGGAAGGATAGCCAATCCTTATTAAAATTCAATAACATTGGTTTGAGTATGGTATATATAACATGGCAAAATAGCTTAGAGTAAAGCTAAATATATATCTTACTTGTATAAGTATGATTTAAAAGGTTAAATAATTTTGAAAAGATTTTCAAGGAAAAATATGAAGGATAGTTAACCCTAAGAAAATGATTCGGACAGTTAGTCCAGTTTGCGGATAGTTAGTCTAATTTGCAGTCAGTCGGTCCTGTTTTTGGACAGATAGTCCATTATTACCTATGGATGGATAGTTCATTAGTTAACTGTTTTTAGCATAACGAATATTTCTATTACTATCATTATTATTATAATCAGCTGATTAACTAGTTTGGCTGCAGGAAAAGATTTTCAAAATATATGTTTTGAAAAGGATATTAGTGAGGGGATGCCCGAGAGCGATGACTTGAAAGATTTCAGTCTTGACCAGAATGGGAGGTTGAGAAAGAAAGGAAGATTATGGGTTCTGAGTGTAGGAAACATAAGGAAAGAAGTCTTTGAGGATTGCCATCATTCGAAGTTCTCTATTCATCTGAGAGGAACTAAGATGTATGAGAATATGAAGAGGAGTTTCTTCTGTGAAGGTATGAAGTGGGATATTGGCTTATGGGTAGAAAAGTGCTTAATTTGCCAACAAGCAAAGGCCGAACACTAGAAGACAAGTGGGTTGCTTCAGCCATTAGATATTCCGATATGGAAATGGGATTCTATTTCTATGGATTTTATGGACGGGTTGCTAAGGTCGAATAGGGGAAATGATAATATATGGGTCACAGTGGACAGACTGACCAAGATGCGCATTTCATTCAAATTAAGTCAACCAGAATGGCACCTATTTTGGCAAAGTTGTTTATGAAGAATGTGGTTAGACTGCGTGGAATTCCTAGTAGTATGTAAGCGATAGAGATTCCTTATTCATTAATGAGTTTTGGAAGAGTCTGCAGGAAGTTTAATGGAACCAAGCTCAAGATGAGTACCGCTTACCATCCGTAGATAGATAGGCAAATGAAGAGAGTTAACAAAGTTTTGGAAGATTTGTTAAGAGCTTGTGTACTAGATTTCAGAGGATCATGGGAAGATCATCTGTATTTGGTCGAATTTTCATATAACAATAGTTATCAGACTAGTATTGGAATGGCGCCATTCGAAGTTGTATGGAAGGCCATGCAAATATCCCGTATGTTGGTTAGAGGCCGGGATAGGTTGGTTCTTAGTCCATATTTGGTTAGGGAAGCTGCAGAGAAGATTAAGGCCATTCGGGCTAGAATGAAGAGTCTCAGTCTAGGTAAAAGAGTTATGCAGATAGAAGGCGGAATGATTTAGAGTTCTTAGTTAAAGATCAAGTTTTTGTCAAAGTGTCACCGATGAAGGGTGTGATTAGATTTGGGATGTCAGGAAAGTTATCCCCGAGATTTGGACATTTTCCTATTGTAGATAGGATCGGGAAACTCGCATATAAAGTTGAGTTATGTGAGGATCCGCAAATCCGTACTCCTTAAATAGACACTAATCTCCAGTGATTAACTCAAGATGAACGGAAATACGAATTCTCAGGGTTTTAAAGAGAAAAAAAAGAAAGAGGTAGAAGAAGAGAGAAAAGATAGAACAGAACAAAAAGAAAGCAACAGAACAATATCAAAATCTAACAATCGCAGCGGAACAACATATAATAGATAAATGAATAATCTTTAAACAAAGAACTATATCAGTTATTACATTACATTACATTTCATTACATCATCGGAGTGTACAACAATCAAACAACAACAAACAGCGGAAAAGAAATACTATATACTAGTAATACGCCATGCCATCCATCTTGCCTCCAGCAACTCCTGAATTCCAGAATATCCTGATAAACCTTAACTCTTGACTGCCCATGTGGAAATTGGTGGGCACCCAGAGTTTAGGAAGGAAAACAATAAACTCCGAGTCAGTCATGTGACTGGTGTGAGAACTCAAAACAGTTTATCTTTAAAACAAAGAAGAGGATAATTTTAAAATAGATTCGCAATGCTTTTAAAAAATGAGACTACCATAAGGTCTCCCGCACACACACACAATGCAAACGCAGAATCGGAGGAGATTTCTCCTTATGATAGTCAAATATGCTTGATACGTATTAAAAAGAACATTTGATATTATTACTAGTGCATAGTGTAGAAAAAATCAGTTCGAAAATAAAGATATAAATCTTAGCCAACATACGACCATTATCGTATGCCTACTATAGCTACCATCCAAACAGTGGGGCGTCACCATAAGTGAATGATAGGTTCTACAACTAAAACCGTACAAGATCGTATTGTTTCTTTGGATTTCCAACAAATGGTCAGGCCAAGGAACTTCCCATTGCCACATGGAAACGCCTCTGGAATGACGTCTCGAGAACCAAACCGGATCTCTGCCAACACAAGGCCGGGTTACCCCTAACTGGGTAACTACTGACACGAATATGCCATCCCCCGATCGTAACCGATCCACATCCGAGGATCCTCGATTTCCAACAACCATAAAGTAATAAGTTTGCAGCAACAACATAGGTTAAGTATCTGGGCTCCATACCATGATACCACCTCTATCCAGAAGTAATGACATACACTAAAGGGCGCTACCCCTAATAACCTTGCTGCATCCTTTCTGTTTTGACCATTTCCGGGGTGTGAGGTTCGACGAAGTCTCGTCCACAAAGCCACGCTTTGGTACAAAGCCATGCTTTGGGTCAACAAATGATCAAAGTAATGATCACAAAGATAAAAGATCAAACAAATGATCATATCACAAATGATCAAACAATGATCATTTCACAAGCATGTCACATTACCAAATTGGGAATATATCGCTGATAACCATCAACAACATAACCTCTGAGCTCGTACGTCTCAGAGAAAGGTGTTAAGCTAAGAGAATAAATTCTCCGCCACCAATAGAAATATGTTTGAAAGAAATTAGCTTTATATCTCAATTTGTAATGTCAGATATACTATCCATACAAGTCTGTTCCGGGATCGAACAGAACCGAAGGCACTTACAAAGAAGTCCTTGCAATCCGGATATTCACTAATCACGTACGGACTTCCCATCACATATGGAGTCTCTATACCGGGGACCAGTCGATGCAAAGACATTCGACGAGTTGTCCTTTCGCTTTTGAAAATATCCGATCTTCAACACCGGTTTTCAAATGCAATTCATAACGACGTATCACATATTCGGAATTGGTTATACGACCCTAAGGTCCTTTCTCGACTAACCCGAATAGTGAGCGCTTATTTAAAAATAAGTGTGGCATTCAAATTCAAGCAAATCACAACAAATACCCATTCAAAGGTAAATATTGATAGTCGGTTATTGAACTATCAATGGATATGCACAACATCACCAGATTCCAAATAATTTTCCAAATTATTTATTTTCCAAAAATATCTTTACAAGATATATAATTTTCACACTTCAACCATTTGAAAACAATTTTCAAATCACTTTTCACCTTTACCACTTTTGAAAAACAAATTTCAATCATTTTCCTTACGCGGAAATACTTTCATTTCAACATGGTTCATTTAAACCCATTAAATAAATCCTTAACGATTTACTTTATATTTACGTTCCAAATTCGTAAATTAATTCCCATACTTCAAAAATAATTCAACGTTTATTTTTAAACAAATTCCCCTTTTCATTTATAAATCCCATAGTGAATTTACATTCCAAAATATTTATGTACATACGATTTCAATTATTCATTTTCAATTTATCTTCAAAAAGATAAATTCTCAAAAACGTTTCATTTCACATTGGAAAAACATTTCCATACTTACTTATTAGTAAGTAATTCACAAATCTATTTATTTTCAACATTTGGAAAATATTCAATATACTTAAATCGAAATTAAGTATATATTTCATTCTTTAAGGAAATCATTCTCTTAAACATATTTATTTGGGCCAAAACGAATGTTGCGTAAAACATCAATACGACAACCCAAAATCACTAGTATAGGGATTCGAAATTAAAATATATATATAAATCCCAATACTATACAAAACATTTCCTTTCGGAAATCATTTACTATAACAACAGTGTTATAGTCCACCATTTCCTTCTATTTCTCGAAAACGTCTATTTCAACAATGAATGTTGAAATCTATGGTTTCGAATCTTAAGACATTTTAAAAACATCGTTAGATCGTTTTAATTCTATTTAAAACATCACATCCAAAACATTTTCTTTAACATATTATTCACTATCCAAAAACGTGAATATACTTCGTTAACCAATTTCATCATTTCTATACATTTTATTTTAAAGGATTATTCACTGTCTAAAACATGAATGTAACTCCATTAATAAGTTATAACAATTTACTTATCAAAATAAGTCGTTTGTGGATTTATAAAACAATGTTTATAAATTCCATTTCTATTTATTTTATAACAACTTCCTTTTATAAATCTCCTTTATTAACCTATTTCAATTTATAACTCAATTATATACCAAAAGTCCATATTATAAGTTAAATACTTATAATTTATTTGTTTACAAAATCGTTCTTTTAAACTTTCCTAATTATAAATCTTATAACTCATAAGATTCATTTATTTACCCCAAATCTATTCTTTTAATAGCTTTACAAATTTTATAAACCTACTGCTTATAAAATTCCATTTATAACTTCACCGTTTATAATTCTATGAATTTCATTCATTTATGAAATTCATTTACAATTCATTCTAACACTTATAAAAACTCGTTTTATAATTCAAATATTTTTAATTTAAAATATCAATTTTATAAATCCTTTATATAAATCAATTTATACTATTATTTTTAAACGTATTTAAACACCTTTATAAATTCACCATTTTGATTTATAAAATAATCAAATTTCATAAATCCTATATTTAAACTTTTTACAATAAATTCAAAAATCCCGATTTAAACTATTTTATAAAATCATTAACCCCATATTTTCAAAAATCATCTTTTAACTATATTTCTCCAAAATCATAATTTTTATAACATTAACATTATAACGTTTATTTATTTAAAATGAATCAATTCCAAAAATATTTTATAAAACGTATACTTTCAAAAATCACTTTAAAAATCCTTTTAAAATTCCAAAATTGGCCCAATGATGCTACACATTGAATAGTCAATCACAACAACAACGACATCATATATCTGTATATGA
Source organism: Allium cepa (assembly GCA_030765085.1). Taxonomy (NCBI): domain Eukaryota; kingdom Viridiplantae; phylum Streptophyta; class Magnoliopsida; order Asparagales; family Amaryllidaceae; genus Allium; species Allium cepa. The sequence goes on from CM060946.1 coordinate 82,304,234, forward strand.
TAATCAACGAATATCAAAATATCCATAATCAAATAAATACTGTTGAGGAATCCAGTTGGATCCCTCCAACCTGTTTTCCTGCATCCACAAACATTAGCACAATACCAATTTCGTTCCAGTACGGAATTATCACGGTATATGGGATTTATAGAATATTATCCGCTTAATAGATGACGCAATAGGGTCTCATTCGCTATATAATGCGGGAAATCAATTCCAAGTACATAAATAATACCAATTTCAGTGTACTGTGAAATATTCGCGGTATATGTTTTTAATAAATAACCTCCGCTTACTAACGGCGTATAATGTCTATTTTAAAAATCAATAGATAACAATCATCATTCAAACATACATTCAAGAATTTTAAATCTAACTGTTTAAAATTAAAATTGAAAACGATTCGATTGAGTGAGAAGTTCTCACCTTGATTTCAATTTCGTTTTCAGCTTTTATTTCGAATAAAATTAAACGCGCGTTTAATTTTACCCAAAATTCTCGCTAGCTCCAAACGACTCCAATCCAGTTCCATAGCGTAGTGTTCATCCATACGAACCCAACGCAACTTGTTTCGCGCATTTTCGACCTCGTATGAAAAAGATATGAATTTTTAAAGTTACACGAATTTATATATATAAATTTACAACATTTTTTTTATATTTCTAAACCTAGATTGCATCTCAGCCATTGGTCCTCATCCCTGCAAATCTTGGCCATCCTTGTATGTTCTTCTCCAATCCCAGAAACACGCTCGAGACAAGGAACCCACAGCCGCCGTATTAGGGTTAATTTTCGAGCCTCCTCCCTTCACTTCTACATCGATCAGCTAGTGCCATATTGAAGTCCATCCCCTTCTCCACCTTCGACATGAACACGGTGTAGCTCGGCCCCCCTATCAAGAAGCTCGTCCCTGTCCTTGCATTGATTTGCGTGCGTGAACCGTAGCCATACGCGGCCCCGTAGCTCCCACCCCGTCGCTCCAATTTCGATCGTAGCCGTTCACTTTAGAGATCTCAATGCCCTCTCTCATTCTCTACTTGAAAGATTTGGATGAAAGTCGATGGATGAGGAGATAAACGAGGGGGAAGAAATGAAATTTTCGGCCATTGGTTTATTATGAACGGCGTCCTGAAGGTTTTTAACCTAGGGTCGTTTTTATTTTGCAAAACGAAATTTTAAGGGGCTTATATAGAAATTTTCTCAAACACTATTCATCCTGGATTTTCCGAACTCCAAACGAAGCGTGCCGGTTGGCGTTACTAAGGTTTACCCCACGTTCCGAACACAATGGAACGTGTTTCGAGAGCTAATTCGATCATCTGTGCGAGTTACGGCAATAAACGTTCGATTTTAAATTAAATCGGTAAATCAAATTTCTCGGCGTTTTAGCTTGCCCCGGACAAACGGTAAATCCGATTGACACGAAATTTGAAACCATACAATAATATCACATTACGGATCCGATGAAACTAGTTTCGTTGAAATCCGAGACTGTTTGAAAAATGGCTATTTTAACTAGCCAAATAAATATTAAAACAATTTCGATACGTTTCGAGCTGCCACGGTCAAACGAAAACTCCGATTGCTACGAAAATTGAAATCCGATAATAACAAACTATTACGGATCCAATGGAACTAGTTTTGTCCAATGCTGAGACTGTTCGAAAAATGGCTAATTTTCAGTCGATAATTAAATATTAAAATATTCAATTTTCACAAATTAACTTTTAATTCAATTTTAAAAGCTCTAAAATATCGTTCTAACTCCAATATGATAAAATTAAATTTTACAAATCATTTCCAATCATATTTAACCCAAATTTCAATTATTTCTATATTTTCACATATTAAATTATCGATTTAATTATTCAATTAAATCCAATTATTTGAAATAAAATTTATTCGACTTATAAATTTCACTTATTAATATTTAAAATCAATTAAATATACAAATTTTAATTAATAAAAATTCTGGGTCGTTACAATCTTCCCTCCTTAAAAGAATTTCGTCCTCGAAATTACTAAGTAAGAAAAGTTACAGAATCTATTAACTTTTCGAAAATCCATAGTTAAACTTCTTACAATAACTTTACTAAGTTTCCAAATCATACAAAGTTTTCTTTTCAAAAACAACTACTATCGTTTAACTTTCAAATCCAAATCAAAGTCATTGTTTTCAAAAAAATTCCAATTTTTATCAAAAATATTCTAACGCCTTAAATTTTCGAAAAATTTCGTCAGCTTCTCCTTTGCGCGGCTCGATCCGAAAAAAATGACAGTATATATATCACAAATATACATCTCATCAAGTGATGAGGCATCCCGTAGGGAAAAAAGTGTAAAAGTACGATATTTAATCCGAGATATGTACCTTATATTTTATTAGCGAGCATATACGGCTAATATAGCGCGAAAGCGAGCTCCAAATGTGAAGCAAACGCGATCCGCACCTACTAAACACTCAACAAACAAATGAGAAACGTGTATATAGACAATAGTATCGATATATAACATATAGCAACATAATAACTATATATGCCAACATAGCAAATGCAGTAAAAGCAATATATTCAACCATCAACCAACTATCATCCAACTAACATCCATAACCAATAAATATTCATTCATATTCTCATTAATATTTAATGAATTAGGTTTTCAATTTAATCACATTTGATTCATTTACATTGGATTTACTAATATTCATTCTCAATTAGTTTATATTCACTAATTCATATTCAAGTTGGTTCACTTCCAAATCAAATTCAATTTTACTTAAGATTCACTTAACTTCCAATTGGATTTCAATTACTTTAGCTTTCAATTTCATTAACTCTTTTGCATTAATACTTAATGAATTATATACAATCAACTAACAATCATATAACAACCAATGTATATTAATTACAACCAAATTCCTTTGCTTATCTTCATTCAATTTGGTTTAGCACCTTTACTTTCAATTGGTCTATTAAATTGATTTTCATTCAATTGATTAATATTCTATCCATTAATTAATTCAATTGCTAATACATTAAACCATAAAAGTTGAATTTCATTTATATAACTCAAGCTCACATTTATCACTTAACTTTATTAATTTACTTTGATAACAAAATCAACTTCATTCAATGTCTCTTAAGTTATATTCCATTTTAACATTATTTGGTTTTACTTAACCTAAATTCCCACTTATAAATCCAATCAGATTCCAATTCTAAGTAAATTTCCATTTAACTTTAAATTCATTTTTTTATTTACAACTCATATTCATAAATATATTCATATAGTTTCACTTCTTATATATATAAGTTTATTTCACAATTGAAAATCACTTTAATTATAATTTCATACTTAGTTATCTTTTTACTTATACAATAATTCTTTAATTTAGATTATTCAAACATCTTTTAAATTTACTTATACATATTCTTACATTTTCAACAACCAAACAATCAACTTATATACACTTTAATAATTCTGAAAAATTATTCCTTTATATATAAAATATACTCATGGTAAAATTATTTCATTTACCCAATTTAAAACAATATCATGTCGAATTGTTCTGTACAAGTGTTTAGAGATCCCTATCAACAACGTTAATTACTCGTATTAACCAGAATCCATATACCACTCAACAAACCAATCATCACAATATAAAACAATTTTATATTCACTAACAAATACGCACTCATCGCTATTATTACACTCAAACTCATTCTAGAGCACTACTGACTCTATCTCTAATGAGTAATACCCAACAGAGCCATGGTTGTCGCTTAACCATATGCTCTGATACCAGATGTGAGGACCCGCAAATCCGTACTCCTTGAATAGACACTAATCTCCAGTGATTAACTCAAGGTGAACGGAAATACGAATTCTCAGGGTTTTAAAGAAAAAAAAAAGAGGTAGAAGAAGAGAGAAAAGATAGAACAGAACAAAAAGAAAACAACAGAACAATATCAGAATCTCATAATCACAGCGGAACAACATATAATAGATAAATGAATAATCTTTAAACAAAGAACTATATCAGTTATTACATTACATTACATTTCATTACATCATCAGAGTGTACAACAATCAAACAACAACAAATAGCGGAAAAGAAATACTATATACTAGTAATACGCCATGTCATCCAGCTTGCCTCCAGCAACTCCTGAATTCCAGAATATCCTGATAAACCTTAACTCTTGACTGCCCGTGTGGAAATTGGTAGGCACCCAGAGTTTAGGAATGAAAACAACAAACTCCGAATCAGTCATGTGACTGGTGTGAGAACTCAAAACAGTTTATCTTTAAAACAAAGAAGAGGATAATTTTAAAATAGATTCGCAATGCTTTTAAAAAATGAGACTACCATAAGGCCTCCCGCACACATACATAAAATGCAAACGCAGAATCGGAGGAGATTTCTCCTTATGATAGTCAAATATGCTTGATACATATTAAAAAGAACATTTGATATTATTACTAGTGCATAGTGTATAAAAAATCTGTTCGAAAATAAAGATATATGTCTTAGCCAACATACGACCATTAGCGTATGCCTACTATAGCTACCATCCAAACAGTGGGGCGCCACTATAAGTGAATGATAGGTTCTACAACTAAAACCGTACAAGATCGTATTGTTTCTTTAGATTTCCAACAAATGATCAGGCCAAGGAACTTCCCATTGCCACATGAAAACGCCTCTGGAATGACGTCCCGAGAACCAAACCGGATCTCTGCCAACACAAGGCCGGGTTACCCCTAACTGGGTAACTACTGACACGAATATGCCATCCCCCGATCGTAACCGATCTGCATCCGAGGATCCTCGATTTCCAACAACCACAAAGTAATAAGTTTGCAGCAACAACATAGGTTAAGTATCTGGGCTCCATACCATGATACCACCTCTATCCAGAAGGAATGACATACACTAAAGGGCGCTACCCCTAATAACCTTGCTGCATCCTTCCTGTTTTAACCATTTCTGGGGTGTGAGGTTCGACAAAGTCTCGTCCACAAAGCCACGCTTTGGTACAAAGCCATGCTTTGGGTCAACAAATGATCAAAGTAATGATCACAAAGATAAAAGATCAAACAAATGATCATATCACAAATGATCAAACAATGATCATTTCACAGCAACACTCAGCATGTCACATTACCAAATTGGGAATATATCGCTGATAACCATCAACTACATAACCTCTGAGCTTGTACGTCTCAGATAAGGGTGTTAAGCTAAGAGAATAAATTCTCCGCCACCAATAGAAATATGTTTGAAAGAAATCAGTTTTATATCTCAATTTGTAATGTCAGACATACTATCCATACAAGTCTATTCCGGGATCGAACAGAACCGAAGGCACTTACAAAGAAGTCCTTGCAATCCGGATATTCACTAATCACGTCCGGACTTCCCATCACATATGGAGTCTCTATACCGGGGACCAGTCGATGCAAAGACATTCCACGAGTTGTCCTTTTGCTTTTGAAAATATCCGGTCTTCAACACCGGTCTTCAAATGCAATTCATAACGACGTATCACATATTCGGAATTGGTTATACGACCCCAAGGTCCTTTCCCGGCTAACCCGAATAGTGAGCGCTTATTTAAAAATAAATGTGGCATTCAAATTCAAGCAAATCACAACAAATACCCATTCAAAGGTAAATATTGATAGTCGGTTATTGAACTATCAATGGATATGCACAACATCACCAGTTTCCAAATAATTTTCCAAATTATTTATTTTCCAAAAATATCTTTACAAGATATATAATTTTCACACTTCAACCATTTGCAAACAATTTTCAAATCACTTTTCACCTTTACCACTTTTGAAAAACAAATTTCAATCATTTTCCTTACGCGAAAATACTTTCATTTCAACATGGTTCATTTAAACCCATTAAATAAATCCTTAACGATTTACTTTATATTTACGTTCCAAATCCGTAAATTAATTCCCATACTTCAAAAATAAATCAACGTTTATTTTTAAACAAATTCCCCTTTTCATTTATAAATCCCATAGTGAATTTACATTCCAAAATATTTATGAATATACGATTTCAATTATTCATTTTCAATTTATCTTCAAAAAGATAAATTCTCAAAAACGTTTCATTTCACATTGGAAAAACATTTCCATACTTACATATTAATAAGTAATTCACAAATCTATTTATTTTCAACATTTGGAAAATATTCAATATACTTAAATCGAAATTAAGTATATATTTCATTCTTTAAGGAAATCATTCTCTTAAACATATTTATTTGGGCCAAAACGAATGTTGCGTAAAACATCGTTACGACAACCCAAAATCACTAGTATAGGGATTCGAAATTAAAATAGATATATAAATCTCAATACCATACAAAACATTTCCTTTCGGAAATCATTTACTATAACAACAGTGTTATAGTCCACCATTTCCTTCTATTTCTTGAAAACGTCTATTTCAACAATGAATGTTGAAATCTATGGTTTCGAATTTTAACACATTTTAAAAACATCGTTAGATCGTTTTAATTCTATTTAAAACATCACATCCAAAACATTTTCTTTAACATATTATTCACTATCCAAAAACGTGAATATATTTCGTTAACCAATTTCATCATTTCTATACATTTTATTTTAAAGGATTATTCACTGTCTAAAACATGAATGTAACTCCATTAATAAGTTATAACAATTTACTTATCAAAATAAGTCGTTGCGGATTTATAAAACAATGTTTATAAATTCCATTTCTATTTATTTTATAACAACTTCCTTTTATAAATCTCCTTTATTAACCTATTTCAATTTATAACTCAATTATATACCAAAAGTCCATATTATAAGTTAAATACTTATAATTTATTTGTTTACAAAATCGTTCTTTTAAACTTTCGAAATTATAAATCTTATAACTCATAAGATTCATTTATTTACCCCAAATCTATTCTTTAATAGCTTTACAAATTTTATAAACCTACTGCTTATAAAATTCCATTTATAACTTCACCGTTTATAATTCTATGAATTTCATTCATTTATGAAATTCATTTACAATTCATTCTAACACTTATAAAAACTCGTTTTATAATTCAAATATTTTTAATTTATAAATATCAATTTTATAAATCCTTTATATAAATCATTTTATACTATTATTTTTAAACATCTTTAAACTCCTTTATAAATTCACCATTTTGATTTATAAAATAATCAAATTTCATAAATCCTATATTTAAACTTTTTACAATAAATTCAAAAATCCCGATTTAAACTATTTTATAAAATCATTAACCCCATATTTTCAAAAATCATCTTTTAACTATATTTCTCCAAAATCATAATTTTTATAACATTAACATTATAACGTTTATTTATTTAAAATGAACCAATTCCAAAAATATTTTATAAAACGTATACTTTCAAAAATCACTTTTAAAATCCTTTTAAAATTCCAAAATTGGCCCAATGATGCTACACACCAAATAGTCAATCATGACACAACGACATCATATATCTGTATATGATAATCAACGAATATCAAAATATCCATAATCAAATAAATACTGTTGAGGAATCCAGTTGGATCCCTACAGCCTGTTTTCCTACATCCACAAACATTAGCACAATACCAATTCCGTTCAAGTACGGAATTATCGCGATATAGGGGATTTATAAAATATTATTCGCTTAATAGACGGCGCAATAGGGTCTCATCCGCTATATAATGCGGGAAATCAATTCCAAGTACATAAATAATACCAATTTCACTGTACTGTGAAATATTCGCGGTATATGTTTTTAATAAATAACCTCCGCTTACTAACGGCGTATAATGTCTATTTTAAAAATCAATAGATAACAATCATCATTCAAACATACATTCAAGAATTTTAAATCTAACTATTTAAAATTAAAATCGAAACCGATTCGATTGAGTGAGAAGTTCTCACCTTGATTTCGATTTCGTTTTCAGCTTTTATTTCGAATAAAATTAAACGCGCGTTTAATTTTAACCGAAATTCTCGCTAGCCCCAAACGACTCCAATCCAGTTCCCCAGCGTAGTGTTCGTCCATACGAACCCAATTCTACTTGTTTCGCGCGTTTTCGACCTCGTATGAAAAGGATATGAATTTTTAAAATTACACGAATTTATATATATAAATTTACAACATTTTTTTTATATTTCTAAACCTAGATTGCATCTCAGCCATTGGTCCTCACCCCTGCAAATCTGGGCCGTCCCTGTATGTACTTCTCCAATCCCAGAAACACGCTCGAGACAAGGAACCCACGGCCGCCGTATTAGGGTTAATTTTCGTGCCTCCTCCCTTCACTTCTACATCGATCAGCTAGTGCCATATTGAAGTCCATCCCCTTCTCCACCTTCAGCATGAACACGGTGTAGCTCCGCCCCCCTATCAAGAAGCTCAGCCCTGTCCTTGCATCCATTTGCGTACGCGAACTGTAGCCATACACGGCCCCGTAGCTCCCACCCTGTCGCTTCAATTTCGATCGTAGCCGTTCACTTTAGAGATCTCAACGCCCTCTCTCATTCTCTAGTTGAAAGATTTGGATGAAAGTCGATGGATGAGGAGATAAACGAGGGGGAAGAAATGAGATTTTCGGCCATTGGTTTATTATGAAGGGCGGCCTGAAGGTTTTTAACCTAGGGTTGTTTTTATTTTGCTAAATGAAATTTTAAGGGGCTTATATAGAAAATTTCTCAAACACTATTCATCCCGGATTTTCCGAACTCCAAACGAAGCGTGCCGGTTGGCGTTTCTAAGGTTTACCCCACGTTCCGAACACAATGGAACGTGTTTCGGGAGCTAATTCGATCATCTGTGCGAGTTACGGCAATAAACGCTCGATTTTAAATTAAATCGGTAAATCAAATTTCTAGGCGTTTTAGCTTGCCCCGGACAAACGGTAGATCCGATTGACACGAAATTTGAAACCATACAATAATATCACATTATGGATCCGATGAAACTAGTTTCGTTGAAATCCGAGACTGTTTGAATAATGGCTATTTTAACTCGCCAAATAAATATTAAAACAATTTCGATGCGTTTCGAGCTGCCACGGTCAAACGAAAACTCCGATTGCTACAAAAATTGAAATCCGATAATAACAAACTATTAGGGACCCAATGGAACTAGTTTCGTCCAATTCTGAGACTGTTCGAAAAATGGCTAATTTTCAGTCGATAATTAAATATTAAAATATTAAATTTTCACAAATTAACTTTTAATTCAATTTTAAAAGCTCTAAAATATCGTTCTAACTCCAATATGATAAAATAAAATTTTACAAATCATTTCCAATCATATTTAACCCAAATTTCAATTATTTCTGTATTTTCACATATTAAATTATCGATTTAATTATTCAATTAAATCCAATTATTCGAAATAAAATTTATTCGACTTATAAATTTCACTTATTAATATTTAAAATCAATTAAATATACAAATTTTAATTAATAAAAATTCTGGGTCGTTACAACCTTCCCCCCTTAAAAGAATTTCGTCCTCGAAATTACCAAGTAAGAAAAGTTACAGAATCTATTAACTTTCCGAAAATCCATAGTTAAACTTCTTACAATAACTTTACTAAGTTTCCAAATCATACTTAGTTTTCTTTTCAAAAACAACTACTATCGTTTAACTTTCAACTCCAAATCAAAGTCATAGTTTTCAAAAATATTCCAATTTTTCTCAAAAATATTCTAACGCCTTAAATTTTCGAAAAATTTCGCCAGCGTCTCCTTTGCGCGGCTCGATCCGAAAAAAATGACAGTATATATATCACAAATATACATCTCATCAAGTGATGTGGCATCCCGTAGGGAAAAAAGTATAAAAGTACGATATTTAATCCGAGATATGTACCTCATATTTTATTAGCGAGCATATACGGCTAATATAGCGCGAAAGCGAGCTCCAAATGCGAAGCAAACGCGATCCGCACCTACTAAACACTCAACAAACAAATGATAAACATGTATATAGACAATAGTATCGATATATAACATATAGCAACATTATAACTATATATGCCAACATAGCAAATGCAGTAAAAGTAATATATTCAACCATCAACCAACTATTATCCAACTAACATCCATAACCAATAAATATTCATTCATATTCTCATTAATATTTAATGAATTAGGTTTTTAATTTAATCACATTTGATTCATTTACATTGGATTTACTAATATTCATTCTCAATTAGTTTATATTCACTAATTCATATTCAAGTTGGTTCACTTCCAAATCAAATTCAATTTTACTTAAGATTCACTTAACTTCCAATTGGATTTCAATTACTTTAGCTTTCAATTTCATTAACTCTATTGCATTAATATTTAATGAATTATATAAAATCAACTAACAATCATATAACAACTAATGTATATTAATTACAACCAAATTCCTTTGCTTATCTTCATTCAATTTGGTTTAACACCTTTACTTTCAATTGGTTTAATTAAATTGATTTTCATTCAATTGATTAACATTCAATCCATTAATTAATTCAATTGCTAATACATTAAACCACAAAAGTTGAATTTCATTTATATAACTCAAGTTCACATTTATCACTTAACTTTATTAATTTACTTTGATAACAAAATCAACTTCATTCAACATCTCTTAAGTTATATTCCATTTTAACATTATTTGGTTTTACTTAACCTAAATTCCCACATATAAATCCAATCATATTCCAATTCTAAGTAAATTTCCATTTAACTTTAAAAAAAAATTTTATTTACAACTCATATTCATAAATATATTCATATAGTTTCACTTCTTATATATATAAGTTTATTTCACAATTGTAAATCACTTTAATTATAATTTCATACTTAGTTATCTTTTTACTTATACAAAAATTCTTTAATTTAGATTATTCAAACATCTTTTAAATTTACTTATACATATTCTTACATTTTCAATAACCAACAATCAACTTATATACACTTTAATAATTCCGAAAAATTATTCCTTTATATATAAAATATACTAAAGGTAAAATTATTTCATTTACCCAATTTAAAACAATATCGTGTCGAATTGTTCTGTACAAGTGTTTAGAGATCCCTATCAACAACGTTAATTACTCGTATTAACCAGAATCCATATACCACTCAACAAACCAATCATCACAATATAAAACAATTTTATATTCACTAACAAATACGCACTCATAGCTATTATTACACTCAAACTCATTCTAGAGCACTACTGATTCTATCTCTAATGAGTAATACCCAAAAGAGCCATGGTTGTCGCTTAACCATATGCTCTGATACCAGATGTGAGGACCCGCAAATCCGTACTCCTTGAATAGACACTAATCTCCAGTGATTAACTCAAGATGAACGGAAATACGAATTCTCAGGGTTTTAAAGAAAAAAAAAGAAAGAGGTAGAAGAAGAGAGAAAAGATAGAACAGAACAAAAAGCAAAACAACAGAACAATATCATAATCTCACAATCGCAGCGGAACAACATATAATAGATAAATGAATAATCTTTAAACAAAGAATTATATCAGTTATTACATTACATTTCATTACATCAGCAGAGTGTACAACAATCAAACAACAACAAACAGTGGAAAAGAAATACTATATACTAGTAATACGCCATGTCATCCAGCTTGCCTCCAGCAACTCCTGAATTCCAGAATATCCTGATAAACCTTAACTCTTGACTGCCCGTGTGGAAATTGGTGGGCACCCAGAGTTTAGGAAGGAAAACAATAAACTCCGAGTCAGTCATGTGACTGGTGTGAGAACTTAAAACAGTTTATCTTTAAAACAAAGAAGAGGATAATTTTAAAATAGATTCGCAATGCTTTTAAAAAATGAGACTACCATAAGGCCTCCCGCACACACACACAATGCAAACGCAGAATCGGAGGAGATTTCTCCTTATGATAGTCAAATATGATTGGTATGTATTAAAAATAACATTTGATATTATTACTAGTGCATAGTGTAGAAAAAATCAGTTCGAAAATAAAGATATAAATCTTAGCCAACATACGACCATTATCGTATGCCTACTATAGCTACCATCCAAACAGTGGGGCGCCACCATAAGTGAATGATAGGTTCTACAACTAAAACCGTACAAGATCGTACTATTTCTTTGGATTTCCAACAAATGGTCAGGCCAAGGAACTTCCCATTGCCACATGGAAACGCCTCTGGAATGACGTCCCGAGAACCAAACCGGATCTCTGCCAACACAAGGCTGGGTTACTCCTAACTGGGTAACTACTGACACGAATATGCCATTTCCCGATCGTAACCGACCTACATCCGAGGATCCTCGATTTCCAACAACCACAAAGTAATAAGTTTGCAGCAACAACATAGGTTAAGTATCTGGGCTCCATACCATGATACCACCTCTCCAGAAGGAATGACATACACTAAAGGGCGCTACCCCTAATAACCTTGCTGCATCCTTCCTGTTTTGACCATTTTCGGGGTGTGAGGTCCGACGAAGTCTCGTCCACAAAGCCACGCTTTGGTACAAAGCCATGCTTTGGGTCAACAAATGATCAAAGTAATGATCACAAAGATAAATGATCAAACAAATGATCATATCACAAATGATCAAACAATGATCATTTCACAGCAACACTCAGCATGTCACATTACCAAATTGGGAATATATCGCTGATAACCATCAATTACATAACCTCTGAGCTCGTACGTCTCAGAGAAGGGTGTTAAGCTAAGAGAATAAATTCTCCGCCACCAACAGAAATATGTTTGAAAGAAATCAGCTTTATATCTCAATTTGTAATGTCAGACATACTATCCATACAAGTCTATTCCGGGATCGAACATAACTGAAGGCACTTACAAAGAAGTCCTTGCAATCCGGATATTCACTAATCACATCCGGACTTCTCATCACATATGGAGTCTCTATACCGGGGACCAGTCGATGCAAAGACATTCGACGAGTTGTCCTTTCGCTTTTGAAAATATCCGGTCTTCAACACCGGTCTTCAAATGCAATTCATAATGACGTATCACATATTCGAAATTGGTTATACGACCCCAAGGTCCTTTCCCGGCTAACCCGAAAAGTGAGCGCTTATTTAAAAATAAGTGTGGCATTCAAATTCAAGCAAATCACAACAAATACCCATTCAAAGGTAAATAATGATAGTCGGTTATTGAACTATCAATGGATATGCACAACATCACCAGATTCCAAATAATTTTCCAAATTATTTATTTTCCAAAAATATCTTTACAAGATATATAATTTTCACACTTCAACCATTTGAAAACAATTTTCAAATCACTTTTCACCTTTACCACTTTTAAAAAACAAATTTCAATCATTTTCCTTACGCGGAAATACTTTCATTTCAACATGGTTCATTTAAACCCATTAAATAAATCCTTAACGATTTACTTTATATTTACGTTCCAAATCCGTAAATTAATTCCCATACTTCAAAAATAAATCAACGTTTATTTTTAAACAAATTCCTCTTTTCATTTATAAATCCCATAGTGAATTTACATTCCAAAATATTTATGAATATACGATTTCAATTATTCATTTTCAATTTATCTTCAGAAAGATAAATTCTCAAAAACGTTTCATTTCACATTGGAAAAACATTTCCATACTTATTAATAAGTAATTCACAAATCTATTTATTTTCAACATTTGGAAAATATTCAATATACCTAAATCAAAATTAAGTATATATTTCATTCTTTAAGGAAATCATTCTCTTAAACATATTTATTTGGGCCAAAACGAATGTTGCGTAAAACATCGTTACGACAACCCAAAATCACTAGTATAGGGATTCGAAATTAAAATAGATATATAAATCCCAATACTATACAAAACATTTCCTTTCGGAAATCATTTACTATAACAACAGTGTTATAGTCCACCATTTTCTTCTATTTCTCGAAAATGTCTATTTTAACAATGATTGTTGAAATCTATGGTTTCGAATCTTAACACATTTTAAAAACATCGTTAGATCATTTTAATTCTATTTAAAACATCACATCCAAAACATTTTCTTTAACATATTATTCACTATCCAAAAACGTGAATATACTTCGTTAACCAATTTCATCATTTCTATACATTTTATTTTAAAGGATTATTTACTGTCTAAAACATGAATGTAACTCCATTAATAAGTTATAACAATTTACTTATCAAAATAAGTCGTTTGCGGATTTATAAAACAATGTTTATAAATTCCATTTCTATTTATTTTATAACAACTTCCTTTTATAAATCTCCTTTATTAACCTATTTCAATTTATAACTCAATTATATACCAAAAGTCCATATTATAAGTTAAATACTTATAATTCATTTGTTTACAAAATCGTTCTTTTATACTTTCCAAATTATAAATCTTATAACTCATAAGATTCATTTATTTACCCCAAATCTATTCTTTTAATAGCTTTACAAATTTTATAAAACTATTGCTTATAAAATTCCATTTATAACTTCACCGTTTATAATTCTATGAATTTCATTCATTTATGAAATTCATTTATAATTCATTCTAACACTTATAAAAACTCGTTTTATAATTCAAATATTTTTAATTTATAAATATCAATTTTATAAATCCTTTATATAAATCATTTATGCTATTATTTTTAAACGTCTTTAAAATCCTTTATAAATTTACCATTTTGATTTATAAAATAATCAAATTTCATAAATCCTATATTTAAACTTTTTACAATAAATTCAAAAATCCCGATTTAAACTATTTTATAAAATCATTAACCCCATATTTTCAAAAATCATCTTTTAACTATATTTCTCCAAAATCATAATTTTTATAACATTAACATTATAACGTTTATTTATTTAAAATGAATCAATTCCAAAAATATTTTATAAAACTTATACTTTCAAAAATCACTTTAAAAATCCTTTTAAAATTCCAAAATTGGCCCAATGATGCTACACACCAAATAGTCAATCACGACAACAACGACATCATATATCTGTATATGATAATCAACGAATATCAAAATATCCATAATCAAATAAATACTGTTGAGGAATCCAGTTGGATCCCTCCAACCTGTTTTCCTACATCCACAAACATTAGCACAATACCAATTCCGTTCCAGTACGGAATTATCGCGGTATATGGGATTTATAAAATATTATCCGCTTAATAGACGGCGCAATAGGGTCTCATCCGCTATATAATGCGGGAAATCAATTCCAAGTACATAAATAATACCAATTTCACTGTACTTTGAAATATTCGCGGTATATGTTTTTAATAAATAACCTCCGCTTACTAACGGCGTATAATGTCTATTTTAAAAATCAATAGATAACAATCATCATTCAAACATACATTCAAGAATTTTAAATCTAACTATTTAAAATTAAAATCAAAACCGATTTGATTGAGTGAGAAGTTCTCACCTTGATTTCAATTTCGTTTTCAGTTTTTATTTCGAATAAAATTAAACGCGCGTTTAATTTTACCTGAAATTCTCGCTAGCTCCAAACGACTCCAATCCAGTTCCATAGCGTAGTGTTCATCCATAGAAACCCAACGCAACTTGTTTCGCGTGTTTTCGACCTCGTATGAAAAAGATATGAATTTTTAAAGTTACACGAATTTATATATATAAATTAACAACATTTTTTTTATATTTCTAACCCTAGATTGCATCTCAGCCATTGGTCTTCACCCCTGCAAATCTTGGCCGTCCCTGTATGTTCTTCTCCAATCCCAGAAACCCGCTCGAGACAAGGAACCCACGGCCGCCGTATTAGGGTTAATTTTCGAGCCTCCTCCCTTCACTTCTACATCGATCAGCTAGTGCCATATTGAAGTCCATCCCCTTCTCCACCTTCGGCATGAACACGGTGTAGCTCGGTCCCCCTATCAAGAAGCTCGGCCCTGTCCTTGCATCGATTTGCGTACACAAACTGTAATCATACGCGGCCCCGTAGCTCCCACCCTGTCGCTCCAATTTCGATCGTAGTCGTTCACTTTAGAGATCTCAACGCCCTCTCTCATTCTTTAGTTGAAAGATTTGGATGAAAGTCGATGGATGAGGAGATAAACGAGGGGGAAGAAACGAGATTTTCGGCCATTGGTTTATTATGAACGGCGGCCTGAAGGTTTTTAACCTAGGGTTGTTTTTTATTTTGCAAAACGAAATTTTAAGGGGCTTATATAGAAAATTTCTCAAACACTATTCATCCCGGATTTTCCGAACTCCAAACGAAGCGTGCCGGTTGGCGTTCCTAAGGTTTACCCTACGTTCCGAACACAATGGAATGTATTTCGGGAGCTAATTCGATCATCTGTGCGAGTTACGGCAATAAACATTCGATTTTAAATTAAATCGGTAAATCAAATTTCTAGGCGTTTTAGCTTGCCTCGATTTTAAATTAAATCGGTAAATCAAATTTCTAGGCGTTTTAGCTTGCCCCGGACAAACGGTAAATTCGATTGACATGAAATTTGAAACCATACAATAATATCACATTACGGATCCGATGAAACTTGTTTCGTTGAAATCCGAGACTGTTTGAAAAATGGCTATTTTAACTCGCCAAATAAATATTAAAACAATTTCGATGCGTTTCGAGCTGCCACGGTCAAACGAAAACTCTGAATGCTACGAAAATTGAAACCTGACAATAACAAACTATTACGGATCCAATGGAACTAGTTTCATCCAATTCTGAGACTGTTTGAAAAATGGCTAATTTTCAATCGATAATTAAATATTAAATTATTCAATTTTCACAAATTAACTTTTAATTTAATTTTAAAAGCTCTAAAATATCATTCTAACTTTAATATGATAAAATAAAATTTTACAAATCATTTCCAATCACATTTAACCCAAATTTCAATTATTTCTTTATTTTCACATATTAAATTATCGATTTAATTATTCAATTAAATCCAATTATTCGAAATAAAATTTATTCGACTTATAAATTTCACTTATTAATATTTAAAATCAATTAAATATACAAATTTTAATTAATAAAAATTCTGGGTCGTTACAAGTTACCAAGCAGCTTGGCAGGAGTCCATGATGTTTTACATGTTTCTCATCTCAGAAAGCGTGTTAGAGACCCGATAACTGCTATTGCACCGACTATGATAGATGACTTAATAGTAGAACTTGATTTGACAATAGTAAGAAAGCATATTCGTATTGTTGCGAGAGAGGTGAAGTGGCTTAGAATCAAGACGGTCAGATTAGTCAAAGTCCAGTGAAGCGACTAAGACTGGGACTGTACTTGGAAGATTGAGAGCAGGATTAGAAATACTTATCCCGACTTATTTGATGGTATGTTTTACCTCTTTGGTTGATTTATGTATCCCTTACTGTAATTTCGAGGACGAAATTCTTTAAGGAGGGGAGTTTGTAACACCCCATATTTTTGGTAACATTATTTAGGATATTTGATTAGTTAAATTAAATAAAATAATATGTTGATTAGTTGATTTTATTAAGGGGTAGCCGTGTCATTTAACCATTGAATTATAATGAGAGTTAATATGAAATGGGGAAGGGGTAAAATAGGAAAGAGGCCGTTCCTATATCCTTAAACCCTTGGCGTTGTATCCCATACACGTTTATTTCATTTGAAAATTTTCAAAACTCAAGGTCGGCCACCATTAACAAGAAAATAGGGAAAAAGATTAAGAAAAGCTAAGAAGAAGCTAATTCAAATAAAATCCATTCACATCTCATTCTCCTTAATCTCTAAAGCTAAGGTGAATAATATTTACATCTCTCATTTGTTTTGTTTTTGGTTTCAAGGAGAAATCCAAAATGTTTTGCCATGTTTTTGAATAATGGAATGATTATATATACTTGTTGATGATTTATGCACTATCATATTGATTTTATGATATGTTTTAAGGTAAAAACCTTATTAAATGACATATAAATGCTTTGCGAATTTTATATATACCAGAAATAATATTTTGGAGATGGGTTTAAATTTTCAGAATTTTTTGAATTTTTGTGGATTTGATATGAATTTTCTAGGACAAAAAATGTTAATTTGGGTTTTAAATTATTTACGATTAAATAATAAAAGATATAGTTTTTGAAATTTTTATATGTTGGAAAACATATTAAAAGAGATCTTTTGGAATTTTTATAGATTTTTCCTGAGTGTTTTAATGCACATATAAAATTATTTAAGGTATAAGACTAAAATGTTTTATATATTTATAAAAGGAGAAGGGGCTCTTTGCAAATAATTTAAATTTGTTATTTTTGGAAATTGGTTGCACTTTTGAAAAAGTGGAAACCAATCATATTTAGACAAACAAGGCAGGTCAGGTACAAAAGAAATAGTTCAGAAGTACAAATAAACATGTTTTTCACTGTTTCGATGCTTTCGGCACCAGGTTCCGCTTCTTTACCTTCGCCTCCGACATAGTCGAAACCAATGCCACGGTACTAAGGAACCGGTGAATTGGATGTAGGCGAAAGGTGGTGGGTCGAAACCAGGGGTTCCGAAAAGGTTGAGGCTTTACTTTGTTTTCAAATAAAAATGCGCCTGCTTACTTTCGACTAAGAAGCTTTCGACTTAGTTGGCTTCGGCTAGGTCAAATGGATTAAAGGAAATAGCTTTGATTGGGTTGCGCCTTTGTTTATAAACAACTGCTTTCGACTAAGTCAAAACCCTTTGCTGCCGCCTTTTTACCTTTCGACCAAGAGGATTTCTAAAGGGTACTTTGTTTTCTAAAATTTGGCCACTTCTCCAATGCTTTGGAAGAGATGGTCTCGATACCATCACTTGTTTACTTAGGAATGCTTTTGAAAGGTAGGCTTTCAACTTAAATGGTTTTAGTGACCCTTTTTCTCAATTGAAGTATAACCAAATGGTTTTGAAAGAGATGATTTAAATGATTTAGAAAAGAAGTGCTTTTGACTTTAATGGGTTTATGATCCTTTTGCTCTACTTGAAGGCATAATACAAATGATTTTGACCGAAACGTTTTTCAAAGGAGGAGTAAGCTTTGAATGATTTCGAAAGGTTTCCACATGTTTAAAATTGAACCCAGCTTTTTGAAAGGTTTAATGTTTTAATGCCTTCGAAAAAGTTTTAAATGAAGGTTCTGAAGAGGTGCTTCCCCAATGGTTTTCAAAGGTTTTTAGTGAATGGTTTTGAAGGCGCGGTTCCCCAGGGTTTTGAAAGGGTTGAAAGGAAACATTTTTCCTATATTTTCAAAAGGCAATATTCAAAGGTTTTAAAAGAACGATGTCTAGGATTTTAAAGACTTTCGATGGGAAGGTTTTTAAATGTTTTAAACAAAGGTTTCGAATGTATTAACTAGGCAATATAGCCTAAGTGTTTTCAAGTAAAAAGAGTTTTAACTTGTTTTGGAAGGATGGCCAATCCTTATTAAAATTCATTAACATTGTTTTGAGTATTGTATATATAAAATGGCAAAATAGCTTAGAGTAAAGCTAAAAATATATTTTCCTTGTATAAGTATGATTTAAAAGGTTAAATGTAACGACCCAGAATTTTAGTCATTTGAAATTCGTATATTTAATTGATTTTAAATCTATACAAGTTAATTTTATAAGTTGAATAGCTTATATTTCGAATATCTTGATTTAATTGGATAATTAAATTGTTAATTTAATATTTGAAATTGCAAAAATAATTGGAATTTGGATTTAATATGGATAAAAATGAATTATAAAGTTGTTATAAATTCTATTTGAATTAGAATAATGTTAGAGAACTTTTAAAATTGAATCAAAAGTTAATTTATTGAAATTGAATATATTAATATTTAATTAACGTGTAAAAATAGTTATTTTTCAAATGGTCTCGAATTTCGACGAAACCAGTTTCATTAGATCCGTAAGGTTATATTATTGTAGGATTTCAAACTTCATGTCAATCGAATTTACGGTTTAGTCGTGGCAAGCTAAAAAGGGTAGAAATTTGTTAAAGTAAATTTTAAATTTAAATAGTTGATTCAAAAACCTATCTTCCAAATACGATCGAAATTGATCACGATATTTATTTCATTGTGTTCGGAATAGCGGTAAAACATTATAAATGCCAGACGGCACGCTTCGATTGGAGTTCAGGAAATTTTTGGGTGAATAGTGTCGCGAAATTTTCTATAAAAGACGTTATTTTTTCCATTTGCAAACAAAACCTAGCTAGGGTTACAACAGCTACCACCTTCCTTTTAATGGCCAATATCTTTTGATTCTTCTCTCCTCAAAATATTCCAATCCATAAATATTTAGTCGAAACCTTCAACTAGAAAAATGTCAAGCACGTCAAGATCTATCGATCCAACGGTGATGATAAAAAACAATGCAATAGATCGGCGACAAATCAAGTTCGAAGGCCATGCGTTCAAGCATGCTTTTTGAGGAACGTAGGTAACTAAGTTTGATTGTTCTCTTAAGGTTGGTGAAGCTCGCGTAGGCGCTCGTGGTAGCGGTCCATGATCAACATCTCGACGTTCGTGGAGGAGCAAAAAAATTTGAAGGCAAGGGCGACTATGGGTTCGATTTTCACTAGGTTACTCACATGGGGGGGAAGAGAGGAAGCATCAGCCTAGATCTGCTCTAGTGGAACAAACGGTGCAGATTAAATCTAGGTTTAAAATTAAAAAGAAAATAGAAAATAATTGTATATTAATTTGTACAAACATTAAAAATGCATAACTTCTTGATACGAGGTCCATTTTTGACGAAACAAATTGCATTAGGTTCATATTGACGAGCGCTACATTTTAGAGCTAGTTTAGAGTTGATTGAAGCTAGTGAAAATTTTAGATAAAATTAAACGGCTGTTTAATTTTATTCGGAATAAAACACTACAACTACTATTGGAACCAAAGTGAGTACAACTCACTCTTTCTGACTCACTGATATTTTTATATAAGCGAGAATAAATATATTTTGTGATGATTGATGATTGTTTAATGATATATGAAATTCTATATATATATTGATGGGTATTTGGATATATTCCTGCCTATTGGAGCAGACGAGACCCTATACGTTCCCGTGTATGAGCGGGTGACCCTTTTGTATGCGCGTCTGCCTCGAGGCGGACATTGTACATATATTCTCATATGTATATTTGTTGCAGGTGATAGGTTGGAGGGATCCAACTGTATTCCTCGCCAGTATTGGTTTATTTACAGATATTGATATATATATGCTATTATCATATGATATATGATGTTTTGGGTGTTTGGATGTTGTGATTGATGTGAGTCATCTTATTTGGTGTTATTGCAGCATTGGGCCTATTTTTGGTAATTTAAAAATGTTAAAGTAATGATTTCGATTTAAAAAGGATTTTTAAGTGATTTTGGGAAATATACGTTTTGTAGAAATTTTGAATTCTTAAGGAAATGGATTTATTTTAAATAAATAAATGTTATAATTTTTATGTTATAAATTTTTTGATTTTTTTGAAATATACTTAAGTATGATTTTTAAAGTTGTATAAGTTTTAATAACGATTTGTAAATTATTGAAAGAATAAGTTTATTTGAATAGAAACTAAATATGATTTTTTGAAATATGGAGTTATCTATTTTGTAAATAGTTTAAACTGAGATTTTGAAATTATTATAAATGGTTTATATATATGATTTATAAAACTGATATTTTATAAATCAAAACGATGGAATTATAAAGGAGTTTTATAAGTGTTAAAATGGAGTTATAAATCGATTTTATAAGTAAATAAGATTTATAGAATTTTAAATTTGATGAAGTTATAAAAGAATGAACGAATTTGTAAATAAATGATTTACAAGTAAATTAACTTATAGTCGGATTTGGCATATAAGTGAGAATATAAATGAGATTGGTTAAAAAAAGGAATTTATAAGTGAAGTTTTTATAAAATATCTATGGAATTTATAAATATTGTTTTATAAATCTGAAATCAACTAATTTTGATAAGTTAAATATGGAAGTTACTAAAGGAGATATATTCATGATTTTGGACAGTGAATTATCCTTTAAATTAAAATGTGCGTGCAATAATAATGAATTTGGTTAATGAATTATATTCACGATTTTGGACAGTGAACAATCTTTTGAAATTAAAGGAATGTTTTGAAAAGTGATATTTTAAATGAAGTTAAATGATTTGAAGATGTTTTAAAATGTGCTAAGTATCGAATACATAGATTTCAACATTCATTGTGGAAATAGACGTTTTCGAGAAATAAGGAAATAATGGACTATAACACTGTTGTTATAGTAAATGGTTTTCGAAAGGAAATGTTTTTGTATAGTATATGTGATTTATATATCTATCTTATTTTTGAATCCCTATACTAGTGATTTTGGTTTGTCGTAACGATGTTTTACGCAACATTCGTTTTGATCAAATAAATGTGTTTAAAGAGAATGTTTTCCTTATAAAATAAAATATATGTTTAGTCATGATTTAAGTATATGTAATATTTTCCAAGTGTTGAAAATAAAGAGATTTGTGAAGTACTTATTATTAAATAAGTATATGGAAATGTTTTCCAATGTAGAATGTTGAAATGGTTTTGAGAATATATCTTTTAAAAGGTAATTTTGAAGTGAATATTTGGAAAATGATTTAATTAATAAAATATTAATTAAAAGGGCCTAGTGATTATTTATGGTGCTAAATATTTGGTTGTTGATTTGATAGTTAAATTACCGACTATCAAATTTGGCCATTTTAGTTCCTCGACTTGATGTGGGAACTAGTTATCGTACACTTAGTACATAGCCTTTTATGTAGGCTTGATTATCATTTGTGTTGAGGATGTTGATTCATGTAGTGCAGAGCATTACTCCAATCTATTGAGCTTCCTTCTTAGCTCGAAGGATAGCAAGTTGAAAATTGGAGACGTGATAAGTCTGCGAGACTTAGTTTCTATGTGAGGTTGAGAAACGCTTTTGTGGTGTTGGTGCAAAGAGACCGGGATCGGTTTATCCGAAAACCACTTCGGACCAATATTTATGCGACGATTGTGCAAGTTGGTTATGATGATATTGACATTCCGGATTTTCATAGTGGAGGACTGCTTGTTGATCGTTTGGGGTTAAAATCCCAATATACATCTAGTAGCAGTAGTCTCTTCATGATGAAATATCCAATGCAAGGACTATTCGTTACTAATCCTAGGGATTTCCCATAAGGATGTGGTTAGAAAGTACCTTCGGTTTGTCCTGATCCTGGATAACTTGTATGTATGTTTGTCTGACATTGCATTTCTAAAGATTATGTATATTGGTTTTTACAAACGTACATCGATGGTGGTGGATAGGGCAACTTCTCTTAGCTTAACACCCTCCTTGAGACATATGAGCTTAAAATATGTATTTTTGTGGAAGGCAATTAGTAGTCAACAGAAATGGTTGTGTGGCATTCAAAATGATGTGATATGTGGAAGGTAATCGTCATCTCAGACCTCATCAACCGAAAATGAAAGAAACAGGGTTAGATGCGGTAAGGCTAAGTGGGTCGCTCCCAAGTAGAATATGATCATCCACTTCTAGATATATCTTTACACACTATGACGTCGTGTATCTGATTATTATGGTTTGTATGCTTTGAGGGCTATCGAAAAAGGTCGGTAACGACCGAAGGATGATATATTTGGTACCATCTAGTTATAGAGGTGGGCCGGTCTTATGTTGGTAGAGGATCCTTTGTGATGGTTCTCTGTACATTCCTCTAGAGATGTACTGCCGGTAGGTAGTCCCTTCACCTAGTCGTTTGTATGGAAATCCAAACCCCACTACGAGCTTGCGGTTTTTTTTGTAATGGCATAATAAATATCCCCGAAATGCTATATGAGTGACCATTTCGGCTATGATTAATATTATTTGTGCAATAGACACTATTATAATATAAGAGGATTTGATATGAAATGTTTTAATTATAGTAAAGTAAAAACATGTCCGTGTTTATGTGTGGGCGTGTCTTACGAGATACTTTTGTTTTGAAAGGGAAAATTTGGTAATTTAATAAATTCAGTTGAGTGTGTTTCTCTCGCTGGTTTACCAGACTAATCCAAACGTTCTTCTCTTTCAATGCTCGGATCAGACCGAGTATATTTACAGTTCAGATTTGGTGCTTTTGGAGCATTAGCAGCAGAGCTGGAGATCTTCATATTCGTATACACGTATATGTTTATTATCCGCTGCTTAGTTCTTTATATTATCGGTAATTGTGAGCACGTGTTATTATAATTGTCCAAGCGGACGATTATTGATTGATTGTTGTTTGTTGTACTCTAACTAATTTGTGTGTATACAGTCTTTGTTTTGTAATGGTCATTGATATGATATTATATATTTTCCGCTGCGATGTGAGTTTCTGTATTGCTCTGTTTGGTTCTATCTTCTCTCTTTCTTCTCGTCTCTTCTTCTCTCTTCTTTTCTTTCTCCTGACTTTTCGTTAGTCTGCGCTTTTTGGGTTGGACATGTGTGGTTTATTATCGATTCAAAGGGTACGGATGTGCGGGTCATCACATTAAATCAAATTAAAAAGGTTTTCAAGGATAAAAATGAAAGGTAGTTAACCCTAAGAAAATGATCGGACAGCTAGTTCAGTTTGCGGATAGTTAGTCTAGTTTACGGACAGTTAGTCCAGTTTGTAGGCAGTCAGCCCAGTTTTCAGATAGATAGTCCATTTATTACTTTTGGACGGATAGTTCATTAGTTACCTGTTTTTAGTACAATGGATATTGCTATTACTATTATTGTTATTATAATCAGATGATTAACCAGTTTAGTTGTAGGAAAAGATTTGCAAAACATATATTTTGAAAAAGATATTAGCGAGGAGATACCCATTCCGCTAAATGGCATGGTCTCACTTAATATCAGTAAACTGAGATGTAACAGTATTATTCACACCAGACTTTATGTTTGACTCGAAGTTTTTGTTTCCCCTTAAACTCTCTGTGCCCAAAATTGATTTAAGTAGGCTGAGGGCTGAGGTTTACAGGTTTTATTTTTGATGAATAAAGCTTCCAAAGACAAGCGGGTGGCTGATGGATAGCTAACTAGGAGTTATAGTTTATCTTGTTTTGATTCCGCTTTGTATATTAAGTTAGATATGACTATATTGACTCTGATCAACCAAGGAGGCATCGTCATATGTCAATCTTGGCGTATTTTGTAATAAGTATATTTGATCATTGAATGTTAAACATTTTGGGATTATGTAATTTGGATATGGAAAATTATATTTTGAAATCTGTGATTTATTTCATATTAAGTGCTTCTGATATTGTAGATACCATTAACATAGCCATATATAATCATTGGAAGTTAATACTATAGATGACTGCAACATCTGTACCGCTTAGCTTTGGGCCTCTAGATTGGGGATGTTACAATGTCCAAGGGTTCATATCACAATTCAGTGGTCCAAATGACCGATATGGAAAATCATATATAATGATCATAAAAATCAAGGAGATAATTGGGTATATTGAAATCAATAAACAATATACATCTAATCAAAATATCATCCATCACGACATCATCCATAAGCATCCATGCAATCAGCATTCAAATCAACCAATTGAAACATATATCGCAACAGTCAATAGTTATCAATGTCGAGGGTTTAACTAATAGTGGTGATGTTCAAATTCAAATGTCGACTTAATGTCAGTATAGATATCGATTAAATATCAAATTTAAACGTCAATTTACTATCAAATTTAAAAATGTCGATTTAACTGCCAAATTTAAATGTCAATTTAATGACAAATTTAAATGTCAATTTTAAATCCGACCAATTCAAATTTAGTCAATTCAATCAATCAATCAGATTTTCAAACAGTAACCAATATAATTTTATCACTTCTTGAATTGGTTTAACTTGTAGTAGGAAATTTAGTATTGCATGAGTGGTTTGAAACACTCACCTTTCACGAATCTGAAGATTGCACAAACAAAAAGAAGGTGACATGCATGCGCTACGGACTCGGATTAGTAGATACACACATACGAACGAAGCGTTTGCTTTGAAGATGAACTGTTGTTGCGAACTCTCAAAACAAAAGACTTTAGGTTTGGCGACTGCAACTTGGCAGCGTGTTTGGGAAGCAAGTGGGTGGATGATGGAGCTGGGCATAGCAGTTTGATGAAGGCAGCGACGGGTCAAGGCGAGGCTGCTTTGGTTTAGACGAATGGAGAAGGCAATTTCGGTTCAAGCAGAGAGTGTTGGAGCTTGGAAAAATCGACGAGATGACGGTAGGATGCACGACTGGATAGAGGAGTTCGCAGGCTGAGACTTCGTTGAGTTTGGATGAGTGGGCAAACAACTACAGGCAGTTAAAGGCTTAACGATGGGCAGCACTGGCGAAGTAGTAGAAGGACAGGTTGTAGGAGGATGAGGACGTTTAGTTTTAGGCGAACTGGAGCAGTGGTCAGAGCATTCGGCGGTAGAACTAGGTGGATGGAAGGACTTGGCGGGAACTGCTAACGTGGCGGGCGAAGGCGTGGACATAAGGCGGTATAGGGGAGACGGTGACAAGATAGAGGAAACATGACAGGGAGGTGGATCGGCGCTGATGGCAGAGATTTGGAGGATGAAGGTGGCGGACTCAGTGTGGAAGGAACGAAATTGAGGAGAGAGATGATATTATTATTATTATTATTATATTTTTTCTGTTGAAATGTTCGTTTCATTTTCAGAATGGAGTTTGATGAGAAAAGTGATTTCAGCGATATTATGTAATGAAGATGAATAGTGTTTTATATTTATAAAAATTAACAAAATTAAATGCGCTGAATAGTTTTCCACGATAAGTCGATCGAAGTGCAAAGATATTTGTGTATAGGCGAAGCGGCGGTTCGGATGCTCCTGTACACTAAAATTCAACCACTTAACGTTGTGCATCAGACATCAAAATAAGGAAACAAATATACCATGGAGATCAGCGCGATGAGACGAACTATATAATGTAATAAAATCTGCGCTATGACAGTCATAACAAAAATCCACCATTGACGCCAATTACACTAATTCGAAATGTACAACAAACGACAAATATGTATGACAAACTACATACTATGATAAACGAAGCTAGAAAGATCAGAATTAGATGAAACAAACTTTGACATTCTAAATTTCCTAGATCATTCCTATGTGAAAATATTTACATTTCCAAAGGAAAATATTCTTCATAGAAATACCAACTGGTTTGAATTGAATTTGAACCCGAATAGATTTTCGAAATATTCAAACAAAATTCATTCCCATTAAACTTACTAATTAAATGTTTATCTTTTTGGAAGCCGACTTCTCCAAAATACATTTCAATCAACTAACTTACGTTTTACTTTCACTAAAAACATTCATCCAATTCTCTAATTAAAATCAACATTTGTTTTTTCAATTTTTGGTATTAATTTCATACAAACAAATATCGTTAATTCAAATTTTATTATAAGCTACAATTTCTATCTTATTGCAATCTGTTGTCATTTAGAAATTCAGTTGAATATCAGGACTTGCATTCAATATAATTTTTTTATAAAACCATAAATTTTTATTTCTAACCATTTTTGTTCAGTAATTATATTGAATTTAATATTTTTAAATGGTTAAAAATTACGGGATATTACACTCTCCCCAACTCAAAACTTTTCGTTCTCGAAAAGGAACAAGGAAATTATCTAACATTTTGAAAATTTTGCCCCAAATATTCAACTTATAAACATTTAAACTTATTTAGTTTTATTATTTTACAAAAAAATTCTAACTCCTAAAATGCCAAAAAAATAATCTAACTCTTAAAATTTATAAAAAAATTCTACAACACCTCTTTTTTGTGGTTGAGTCAGAAAAACAATAAACTACCCCTATGGGCCCAAATCAATCGAAAGAAAACAAAAGCCTAGTGGCTTCCCACATTGGTGGTAGAAAATCATCAATCAACCAAGTATATAAATACGTGCCTATTTGTCGGGCAACAACTTTACTCATGAAATCAAAAGCATCAATTAGCCTTTCTTCGATATACCTGAATTTTACTTATGTAACCCAAAAGACAGTTAAACATGAAAAAAGAACAATACATTAGCTATTCCTGTTATAAGCACAAGCAACATAATAATACATCAACCATATGCAACAAGACAATATGATGTAACTAGCAATAACAATGCAATTCTATATGCAACTCTAGTGATGTAAAAGCTACATGCAACCAAATCATAACAATTACATGCAACAGAAGAAACTATCTCATATTAATTGATATTTATTTGCACAATATTACTTTCATTTGATACTAAAATCATTAATCAATCATTTCATAAAACATTACTTAAGTCTATAACATTCTATATAATAATTCCTAATAATTACTTCATAATCATTCTACAACTCTTTCATAACTATCTACAACTATTTCATAAGTGTTTAGGAAGTAATTTCAAGTTAGGTATAAAATAATTTTAAATTGGGAACAAAATTGATTATAAAAAAAACCTTCAAGTTTTTACTATTCGTCTTGAAGAGGAACAAAATATTTTGATATACCTTAAAAAATTAAGCTTATAAAACATACAAATTTGCCTACATAGGTTTATATAAAATACAAATGAAATATTCCCATAGTATTGGGCAAAAAATTTCCAAGAAGTTTTAAATACTATTAGAAATTAATATCAAAACATTTTAAACAAGCTTTAAAATAAAATTCTTTAAATACGATGATTTATTAAACTCATTATTGAAAATAAATATAAACTAAAAAATTATTAAACTGAAACAAATAATATACTCAAGTCTTACATTAAATTTCTTTTTCAAATCAAGAGTATAAAATTTCATATCTTTCATAATAAATTTATAAAATAATTATTTTTAAACAATTATTCAAATCATGGAAAACATACACTTTTGTTTATTATAAATTTAGATATACCTTTAAATTTCATATTACCACATCGAAAAACAAGTAAATAATTCAAATCTTTCTTTAAAAATATCTATTCATTTTTTTTCAAACTTATTATGCTATAGATAATACTTTCCAAATCATTTGTTCCGTAAAGTTTTAAAACGAAAAAATTTATATATATTCTATTTATATATCAGTACGTTTTATTTTCATAGAACTTATATAAAACTCATTGGAAAAATTCATTTGAAAAATCCATTTGCAATATTCATTTGCAAAATCAATAATCTTCGATACATTAATAATTTACAAAATTCGTCTGTAAAATTCCTTACTTCTTGTAAGGTAAATTCATTTATAAATATTCACAATAGACATCCTCCTAAATTTGTTAAATTCTTAAATCCATTATTCAAATTTGGCTAGTTCAATATAAAATACTTTTTCAAACATTATTTATAAAACAATAATAATCAATCTTTAAACATTATTATACAGAATTATAATTTACTTTCAAGGCATTTTTATTAAACAAATTAAGTAATTTAAAAAAATTATTAATAAACAAAAATTATTAACTTCAAACAATATTAGCTACTTAAATAAATTTTCACTATATTAAAATGTTGGTGAATAACTTTTAAACAGTATTGATTATAAATAAACAACTTTAACTTTTCTAAATGATTTAGAATAGACAAATAAGTTTATATCAAATACTTTTATAACTCGATGTCTTAACAAGTTTATCCTCATTCTTATAGACACTACAAGAAAATGTGATTTTAGGGGCATTAAATAGTAGCATTTGAATGCTAAATGCAACTGCTTTACCGACCTTAATATATTGGTAGTGTTTTATTCTTAGATATGCTATGGGATGTTCATAGGCGGATTTTATTTCACTTCCCGCCCAGTGTTCTATCTCACTTTCGTACCCTACCGCCAAAAGAAAATTAAAACTTCCTACTAAAATCAGCTATTACCAACTCCTCTTCTCAAATCTCTAAAAAAAATCACCATTAACAAAACAAAATCAGATTGTTAATTATAAAAATCATCACTGATTGAACATAGCACCAGCATCTATGTTGCGCACCACCACCAATTGACATTAGTGTTTAATTGCCGACGCTTCTTTAGGTCAATGATACATAATTTCATCCAGGTATTTAATTATTCATGGATTCGTAACTCTGTTAATCAACCTAAATCAGGTTTAGGTATCCAATTTTGTTCCATCCCCTAAATCAAAATTGAATTCAGGTGGCTACATCAAAGGTGCATGAGATAGTAGCTGGCAAAATCTAGGGTTTCGTTATTCTATTGCGTCCAATTTAGGTATTATAGTATTTTCAATTTCGAAAGTAATTTTGACATTCGAATTCAAATACGAGGTTTGAAAATTTATTTATGATATTGGAATTGAAGTATAAACAGAGATGGATAGATCGAGTTTGAAAAGTTCGCTATAATGATAATTATTGGAGATTGATTGAGTTTCAAGAATGTAAAGTTGATCACATGTTATGTTTAGGTCGTCATGGCTATTTGATGATTTGTTAAAACATCAAGGTCATTAATTTTTATTTTTTTAAATAGGACCGACAACTGAATTGAATGGTAGCTGCACAAATCAATTGTTGTTTAAGCTGGCATAAAGCATGATGTAGAATTCAATGATGATGCTACATGCAAAATGGGTATGGTAGATTTTCACGACCTGACTTTCATCTTACAGGCAAGTTGGTCCACTGTTAGTCCTCTTTTTTATACAAGGTGAGTTCAAATCATCTCTTCTATTCCTCTGTGATTATTTTTTTACACTTTCAATCTGATACCATATAATTGGAAGTAACCTAGCCGTTACATTTAACACTTATCTTGATACCATGAATTGAAGAATAAAATGCTTCTTTTATTTAAAATGCTTTATTTCCATAAAATTTTGCCATCAAGTTGCTGAAGATGATAGTGCATTATTTCCATGTCAAGTAAATAGGAGCTTCAGATGCTAGAAAAATAAATAATTTTTAGTGGAATGAATAGCTAATGAATACAAAAGGTAAAGGGTGCATACCTTTTAATCTCTATGACCCAATTAATCAATATGGATGATCTCCTTTATCATTTGTAAATTACATGAATATAAGCCAATAACAACTTGCCTTTAACAAATTGAAAAAGAATACGAAAAATAAAAAATCATAGCATACAAACAAATATAACACTCATTCTACTTCCTTAATTCATCACATAATAGAAGAACAAGAATAACAGACTTGGTGAAATAAATTGAGAGTTTTTGATAGCTGAACTGGGAATCAAGATTGGTCGCTGCCTTTGATTTGATAGTGTAGATGCAGCTTCATCAGCATCGGATGATGGTGATTCTACTGGTGGCTCAGTATTCGATCCTAATGCTACGTTATATGAAAATATTTATAGGAAAATTTTCAATACTTTGTTATAGTTTCTTTAGTCAAAATAGCGGTAGTAATAATAATACTTCCAAAATAATGGAAGAGGAGGAAGGTTAGGAGCATTTGCCACTGGCCCTAGGCATAGTAACATTGAAGCAGAAGCTGGAAACAAACAAATATATAACTTTACTTGCTTTGTACAAGCAATTTACACACAAACATACACATATAACAGACACACACATGGAACATACTGATGAATACCTAGGCATTTTATAGTGTTGATAAAACATGTATTCTTTAATGGCGTCATAAATTTAATAAATTCAGAATATGGTATCGAATTTTATAGAACAGTTCCACTTACATTTATCATTTTCTTAGTTGTGCTTTGTGTTTTACCGATCCTGAGTTTGTATGATACAATTATGAACAATTTTATTGTTCTTTTATGTTATTGGTCAATCAAACAAGAATTGTATATGCATTTACAAATGTATGAATTCACATCAGTTCTCTCCTTATTTGAACTTGTATCCATAATCACCGTTGAGTATGTTGTTGCTCTTTTGCTTGTTATTTATCCAAGGTAATGGCTTTATTATTTTTCCTTAATTTATGTCCTTTTTGAATGTATGACTAGTGAACTATGTTTCACCGCTTTGTTATGGACATGATCGGTGTCTGATGTCCATTATATTATCTTGCTTTAATGTAGCATCATTCTTTTGACACTTGTGCTCAATTTTTTATACGTGTGGTTAGGCTATGTTGAATTACTTGTCTTTTATTTCTTTATTTCTTGTTTTGGATTGATGAGACGTTTTAATGGTCCTAATGCTGCTTATGTTATGCATGACATGTTTTAATGAAAACACTCTTAGATTAGACATGAAAAAATAGACGGACTAACCATGATAAACATCTGCTTGAATTATTTTTATCTGTATCTATGTGTGTGTTGGGGCCCATATATATGTAGGATGATGGACATATATTCTGTTTGGATTATCAAATCAGAGATGCAATAAAGAGTGCTCTTGATTTAATGGGGGAAATTCTATTGCAACTTGGGTTTAAAAAGTATGAGGTTCGAGACTAGAGAAGTCAACTCATACAAATTAAAATAAACATGACATTTAATTATTTTAATATAAACAAAGTAATAATTTGGTTCCCACATAAAAACATCCAAATTAAAAGTTAAAAATAAAACTTCAGAAGAATTAATTTTTATAACATTCCATTTTACAGCATTGTTGTATGTAATGCTTAGAAAAACAATTTATTTGCCACTACTTGTTGCAAATATCACAATCAAATCTTGAAACTCTAAATAAATACATTTAATTTTTTACTGCCTACAGTTTTATTGATTGAGATGCATATTAAACTATGCATAAATATTATAGATATAATTAACTACCCAACATAAGTGTTTGATTTTTTATCCACATTTTAGTAAAGCTTTGAACTTGAAGTTATGATATTGGACATACATTAATGCCATTAAAAGATATAAATCACAGTATTTAGATTAATTTGAAACTACCTCCTTACATCACTTCTGATTTGTCAGGTACAATCCCAGAAAATTAATATCAAGGTTCCAGGTATCCAATTCATTCTCTTAAATACACAGGCTTAAGATTTAAGTCACTTTTCTAAATCTTATCTCGTTGTAATTAACTTATTATTAAGTATGAAACTTGCTTAGTGGTTTTTATGGCACGTAAAATGCATGCACATTTTTACAAAAAGAGTACTTAAATAAAAATACATGGAATTGAAATAATTAGAACAGAATATTAGGTAGTAAATCTTTCAGAGTGAAGGCAGGAGAGGGGTGTAAAGCGTAAACCGGTTCTAAATTGTAAAAACATTGAAAATACAGTAGGAAAATAAATATTGTTTTAATTTGTATAATGTGTGGAGGTATTGAGGAAATGCAGAGGAATTTTTTTTGGTAATATCTACTAGAGCAGGTTGCCTTAGCCATGTGTGGTATAGAAAAGCCCAAAGGTTGATCCATATAAATATGCTAAGGGAACTATATCTTATGTACAATATATGTATTGTTATGGAAGGACTTTGCGAAATTAATTGATGACTACAACGATGATATCAAGAGCAAATAAATATGAGCATCCATTGGGATTATAATAATTATTACTATTTAAATTAGGATTGTTGAAATATCATTCACATTATATTTCCAAACAACTCCTTGATTGGCGATGTAAAGTATTATAAATGAACTATTCTAGAAGTTACTTTTGTGTGAAAAAGGCTACCCTGAGAATGATTTGGACCTTAGTGAGCCTACTTGGTTTTTTTAAAAGGACAAAGTTGGGTATATGCGTCGTTGTTGGTATCTTTACATGCCTACTCTCTATCTAATGTGTTTTCTAAACTTGTGCATGTCCTTCTGCTATTAATTTGTTGTGGTCACTACCTTTTTTATCCTTTTTGTTGAAGATAAGAGCCATGTATGGTGGTTATGGTCACTTGCTACTAAGTCAATTCCCTGTTGAAAGGGGAATTGATAGCGCCCAACCATTTTAAATCCTAGAATTTGGGGTTGGGGGACAAAGCTTCTTGTGAAAAGATTTTGGATCAACCTTAGGCAACTTTATATTATCTTCTTTTTGGCAATTTTTGACAAATCACATTGCGGTAAATATTTTAAGCCTATTTCTACAGCTTAACATAGTAAAAGTAGTTGTTATTGTCAGCTACAATTTTCCTTTTCTTCTTTTTGGTCTAGTATAATAGCGATACTTATGTTCCTAGTTGGAGAATGAAAGTCAGTTAATTTTTACTTGAATGACGTTGATAGCGTATACATATCACTATTTCAAATACCATGATTAAGTTTCAAATATACAGTACGTTTGTTAAGTTATGAACTTGCACTTTTTAACCTTAGATATATTTCGAATAGCAAACCCATAAAATAGCACTTAAATGTTGTACAACTTTATACAATATACTATAAAATGTTTGAAATATGTCTACGGTTGCTCTTGATATCATTGTTGTAGTCATTGGTTATTAGCTCGTATGTTCAAATCAGAAGCAGTGTGTATTCATGTATTTGTGTCGCTAATTGCACTACTGAATCATATATTGTACATAAGATACAGTTCCCTTAACATCTTTATATGGATATGGTTCACATGTATCTGCTAGGATGATCATGTAAAATTGAGCTAACATTGTTTATTTTCTGAAAGTCACCTGCAGAACTTAAATACTATATTCCATATGCCATATACTTTTATGCATTTATTCAGTCCAATGCCGCATATACTTTTATGCATTTATTCGGTCCAATGCTGCCTTAATGTTTGTCGATATTTTTAATTAGTGAGGGATCTCATTTGCCTATGAACCTTTGCTTTTATTGGGCTGTTTGCCATGGCTTTAATTAAACGAACAAATTTATAGCTACCAAACAAATATATGTCAGTATTGAAACAACATATATGTCAGCATTGAAACAAGTCAATGTTGTTTTTTACAGATTGCAACCATAGCGGACTTAGTATACAGTATATAGGCCAAATACCGCATGTAGATAATAGGTGAGATCAGGTCAGATCAGTCTATAAACAAATTATCATTTATGATAACAACCGATAATGTGACCAAATTGCTTTGTCACGTTGAAGACAATGCACAATTTTATGCTAGTGCTACTAGATTCAAATGTTAGAGCCATATTTATGCACAAATTTAATAGCATTAGCAGTAGCGGCGTATTTCAAGTAGGAAATCCGAAATTTTGAAACACTTTATTCTGCTCATCTCTACCTGCAATAACAATTACTAGTATGTGGAGATTATGTGGAGATAATTCAAAAGGATGCAGTGCTTTTATTGCATATATCATAGAAGGACTAAAAAAGTGATGACTGGCGATATATTATGATATATGGAAAAAAGAACGGTTCCCTTTTCAATTCACCTTTTGCAACTGTTGCTCTGGTATTGAATACAAATGACAATAAAAACCTCAACTATTTATATGCACTAATGAAGATGTTTGTCTATTCAAGTCAACTTTAAATCATATCCTATATATTTTCCTGAATAAATATACCACACTATTTTCTCTGATGCTATGATTGTTGCTCATTTCTTATAGTTCCAACCATGTATCCTTCAACAATATATACTCAACTTCGCATTATCGATGATCTAGAGAAATTAATATCTCTAAGTATATATTTTACATCCAAGATCAAAACCATTTTGGACAAAATATATAGGTGATCACCAAGAAATCACCTATATATTTATAAATATTTACATCGAAGAAGTAACTATTGCAGCGCCAGCCAATCCTGCAGATGCTAACAGTGAGCTAATATAATTCATGGGAAAGGTTTGTGTAAAATTTACCGAGTACTTGCACCAGTTTAGGTTTTTATAGATATTTATCAATTAATACTTGCATTAGTTTCCTTAACTTGATTGTTAAGATAACTTAATAATAAAGTTTAACACAACATTGTTATATCTTATAACATAGGTCTTGGGTTTGAAGTTTAGTCAAATGATCCTTCAAAGAGGATGGAGTAGCAAATCAAAGCTTCTTGTGGTGAGTTTCAACATCTGCATTGAATTATTATAGGTCTCATTTTGTGATAAGATGGTAATTTATCATACTTACATTATGAAATATACAACACATGCATCATGAAGTAAAATTTCTAATAGCAGCTTTGCTTATCAGTGGATGTCTTTGTCAAACTAAAGGAATGTAATTATTCACGTGCCATTTTGACATTATTTGAGATTTGTCAAGCAGTATAAAATATTTTGTCTTTGGTGTGGATCGGTGGACCCATTTTTAGAAGAACTTGACACCCCTGTAGTCCCTTCTTGAATACTACTTGCATTAGGA
The DNA here is from genome assembly GCA_030765085.1 of Allium cepa. NCBI lineage: Eukaryota > Viridiplantae > Streptophyta > Magnoliopsida > Asparagales > Amaryllidaceae > Allium > Allium cepa. The sequence continues at coordinate 82,340,555 of CM060946.1, forward strand.
GCATTCATTCAACCCTAAATAGTGCAACATAGATGTGTATTTATATATCTCTCATATTGATGGTGCTTTACGATATTAGGTTGAGGACATGTCGACATGAAAAGTGTATGAGAAATTTCTTGAAGCAGTGCAACCCTAAATCTGTCTTGAATTCATATTGTCGCTCTACTGTTTTCATTCATATGCCTAGAGAATTTGTTCCGCTGTATGTTACTGGAAGGTAAGTGTTGATGTCCTCAGAATACTGGTTTATTTTCCCTTTATAAGCTTATGAAATGTAGAAACATATCCTTGCTTTTTACTAGCTTTTGCCTTGCTTTGTTATCAGCAACTTCTGTAGACAAAGCTTCAATATCAACCGAATAAACATTTGCATATTATGATATTCCTATGACTTTTTAGTTATCACTTTACTATGCTGCCAAGGTAGATAGAGTTCTTCCTAATATCATTTCTAATTTGGTAAAATTTAACTCTACCAAATACCACTATTATTATAATTCGCACTTTAATCAACCTTTGGAAGCTTCTTCACGTTCCCCTTAACTCTGAAAACCAAGAACAAAAGGACTGGCATGCTTTTTTGCCATGTCAATTATGCTATGTTTGATAAAACATGGAATACTCAAATTCAAAGACTTGTACAATTAGGATGTTTTGAATTATTTTTAGTACTAATATCGAAGATGCTAGGACTAATGATGTTAGGGTGCATTCTTGATCATCAAAATGCTCTAGGAACATTGTTTGTCGTTTCTTACTCTGGGAGCATTTTCTAAGTGGTGGTAGCTTTCTAGCCCCAGGACTGACACCATACTTGGGGAAAGAACAAGGATGAAAAGCCACCAGAACATCAAGGCTGCGGTTTATATGTATTATAACTTTTCGTTAGTACTTGTTCTGTAAACTTATTTATGAACAGTTATGGAGTTTATGCGAATTTGTTTATTTTGTCAAAAAACTATTATCGAAATGGTTATGGATATCATATTTGATTAAATGAGTAACGTGTTGTTTCAGTTGTTTGAATATGGTTACTATGTGAATGATTGATTGATTGTTGACTTGAATACGATGATTATGTGATTGATTGCTGATTTAATAACCCTATTGTGCGAGTGATGGTAGGAAATGATGGAAGCCACTAATAGGAAACAGTTGCATGGACAATATGCTTTAAAATAATTAATGAATTTTAGTATCATTAAATGCTACGAAAATAAATGTAAACGGTTGTGATATGATTCTCGTTGCGTTGAAAAAAGCTATTAGAACTTTTAGTAGCATTTTGGTAAACGCTGCGATACGACATGCTACTAAAAGTTTCAAATTTTTTGTAGCGTTTTTAAAGTCCTACAATATGTCAAGTTTTGGTAGCGTTTTCTACAATACTCAAAAAGTTCCGGACTTTTAGTTGCATGTTGTGTCGCAGCGTTAACCAAAATGCTACTACAAGTTTTGGTAGCATTTTTTCAACACTACGAAATGCCTTTTCTAGTGTAGTGAGACTTTAGTCATTTGTTGATCAAGTGTAAGACTAATAATCTTTAAGTATTTAGACCTGTTTAAACACCAAGTGAAAATACTTGAAAATTGTTAAAAATAGATATGGAAAGTACTATTCGATTCTGATTTTCTATTATGGATTGCAGTCTACGCAATAGTCATGCCCCTATCCCAGAGGAACATAGTACACTATAGGCAATCTCTACCCCTTCCTCGAATTATGCCATGAAAACAAACAAGATAGATCACGGTCTATGTAATGGTTACGCCCATATCCTAGAGGAAACATAGTAGACTGTAGGCAATCTCTACCCCTCGAATTATACTATCAAAATCCGTAGATCACAGTCTACAGGATGGTAACGCCCCTATCCCAGAGGAAACATGGTAGAATAGAAATCACTGCCCCTCGCATTATGTTAGAAAACAAAAGTCAAAGGAACTCATAATTTTATGTCCGGATGACTTGCATCAAATTCAATTGAATCCACCAAGTGGATTTCTAAGTGGATCCACCTAGTGGATCTCTAATTTTCGATTCCCATGAAGGGTGCTTTTCCATATCTTCGATTTCAATATATATCCTACGATACATAATATCCTTCTCATATCATAAACTTCATATATATCATACTTATATAAAATCAATTTATATAAGATCATTACTTCCCAAATCTAATACCTTTCAAAATCAACGGTCTTCGAAATAACTTCATACTTATATAATGTCCTCTTTAAAAGAATTGGAAAATTCCAAATTGATTTTTTTACGACATCAAAAGTCTTAGAAAATCAATAAGTTCAAAAATGTCACTTTGGCTTCATACTTATGTGAAATCAAAAATTATTTTTCTTCCTCCTCAAAATTGAATATCATTCAAAATTCATTATTTTCAAAATCAATAGTTTTCAAATATATATAATAGAGACTCTATGTAAATCAAATTTTCCTTAAAATCGAATGCTTTTCAAAAAGCTTTTGACAAATGAATAGAACTTATAAAACATAAACTAAGTTCATAAACATTTCTTAAAACACAATTTCACTATAAAACATTTCAAAATTTAATTTTTTACAATACAAAATATCCTATTCATTTGACTTAACAAGAATATTTAACCGTTTAAAACCTGTTTTATATACTATTATCCTTTTAATTTTAGAGTTACAAAACTCAACATTTTATAATTTCACTAAAACAATTTACTTCAATTCTTATCTCAATTTTGAAAGTTTTCGATTATTCAAAATTGCTGAAAATTCCATATCATTTCAATAATTGAAAATCACCAATCAATATCTCAAACAGATGCACAATCAAACTATCCTAATGCATACAATACGTGCGTCCATAATATCACTTAACCAAAAACACAAGAACTAAACAACGGGGTTGATTTCAAATCGTTTGAAATAAATATATACATATCTTATGTATACCAAATCATACTTCAGAGATTTTGATAAAAAAAACACTTCACCAAAACAATTGCGTAGCAATGCCACTATAGTGGCCTTCTCTAAGAAAAACTTGAAAGTAGAAGTCGATGTTGCTGCAGTCATCACCGAAATTATTTTCCAGGAACAAAGTGAGTTCAGTACTTTCTACTCCCTTGAATATTCCTTTGAGAACATTTATATCCATAAATACTTCTAAATAATACTAATATTATTTTCCAAATCTTAAAAAACCAATTTTTAAAACCTCGAAATTTAAGGTCTCAAATTCTCGGTTTAAATTTCCCTTTTAGTTATAAACCATATTTATATAAACCACTTTCTTAATAATATCATTTCATAATTGTATATCTTTGTGTAAATTAAATACAAAACTTCTATTAAAATTAAATTTTTAATCTCACATTGTCACCAAACGTCTTATTTATAAATTATATTCATTCAATACATTACTGTAGATACCTTCATTTTCAACATTTCCCCAAATATTACGGTATGTACTATTTCTTTTTTCCATTTTCAGTTTCTTATTTATTAAAAGAAAATAGCAAGATATTACCATCAATACTCTTTACTTATAGATATTCCCAAAATTTTATCATAAGCAAAAGCATTAAGAACTTAATTATATATTTCATTGGTCTTGATGCATTAACAACTACCTAGAAACTACAGATAGAATAGGATCACATTTTCATATAATCTATTATAGCGAACACTACATGAATTCTTCCACTACTCCACATCTTTTTAAGAATGATTCTTTAGTATTCACCCTTTTAGATGTTGCCTCAGAATGATCTGTGCACTCCACATCAACATGTCTCCACTTCTTGCATTTGTTACAAAAGAAATTTACACTTCCATCTTCCCTAATGAATTTCATACATGCTACTCGAGTGGGAGGTATCACAGCTTGCTTTCCATTTTGTCTCTCGGAACAATCTCTAGCTTTATGTCCACTTAGTTTGCAATGGTAGCAAATGCTTAACTTATCGGCTGATATTGTGTTTGTGTGCTCCTTCCTCCCCACCTTAAGGCAGTGACATAGAAAATGTCCCTCCTTATGACAGCTAAAGCATATAATCTTAGAGCGAAAACGTTTGCCTTCTTTTTATTTTCCTTTCTCTTCTCACTGCATATAATGGAAAAATGTCATTTTTGTGACACTTATAACAATTCTCTAATGGACTATGTCCTAACCTTTCCCTAGTATGATTTTCCTGTTCTTTTTCTGCCTCTTCTCGTGCCTTACTTTCCGCTTCTCTCTGCGCCCTATGTGCAGCCTTCTATGCTTCCCCTTTTTCCATCTAAATAAAGCCTGGACTTACGAATTTAATAATGTTCTCCCAGCATATAATAAGATCTTCATTGGTTAACTTCTTGATTATTATTCTTAAGTCTTTTAGCAAATGATGGCAAATCATTTTATACAAGTTTTAGAATGAATTTTCTTTAAAATTCAATGGTTTATCAAATTCATTATTCTAAGTAGGTCTAAAATGAAAACATATTTAATTTTTTTAATTAAAAAAATTAATTTTTTTAATTAAAAAATTAAGGCTTTTTAATATACGCAACTCTTATAGCAATTGATTTGCTTCAACTCAAGGGTATTAACTTATATTAATTATCTGCAAATTGTTGGAAGCATTTTCACTCTATATTATTATTAGAAAACACTTGTATAAAATACAAATACACTCTCTCATAATACACTCAACTCATTTTAGGGTACCACCGACACTTTCTTTAATGAGTTAATCCTATAGGCTTAGGTATTCGCTCGGCCTAAGCTTTGATACCAAGTGTAATGACCCACCTTTTTAAATGATTTAGTCAAATATAAACCACACAAGTCTAACTCAAACCATTCAGAAGATGAATTATCAAAGGGTTTTGTAAAAAGAAATAAGCTACAAGAGAACAAAAATACAGGTTCTCACCGCGAAAGGACAAAATATAATAAATACATAAACAATTTATGAAACTATCTTACAATATATATTTAATTTCATTATATAATAACATCAGAGTTATACATATCAAACATCACAAAATAATGCAGCGAAAATATACCTATAAATACGGTCTTCAAACTTCGTCTTCATCTTCAAATATTAAAAGTATTCAAAACAATGAAATACTTTTGCTAACACGAGTGTAATGAAATCACAAAACACTTGAGTCAGAACTAAAAATTCTTATGTAAATTAAACTAGAATCAGGTGAAATATGGGTATGCATAACTTCATTTTTATTTCAAGAATTCATAGAAAATTTCAGAGCTTTCAAACATCTTTTACAAATTCTCCAGTAAGTTTCATAAATTTCTAATCAATTTAGTAATCTTCACAAATTTCAAACAATTGACTTTAAGGTTTACATTTTTAAAATCTATTAAATCATGAGGGAATTAATTTAAAGAACAAAAATTCGTATATTTTTAGCCTCAAGGACACGACCTCAATATTTTAACCACAAGGACAAACACTCGCCTAAAATTATTCAAAAGGACAAACATTCTTCCAAAATTATTCATAAGCACAAACATTCTTCCAAAACTGCTACCAAACTAAAAACTGATACCTAAAAACTACTGCCGATAACTATAAACTGATACCTAAAAGATGTTATCAGTAACTAAAAACTGATACCTAAAGAAAGTCGTTCTTCAAGCTAAAATACTGAAGGTCTGTCCTTGAGGCTAAAATGCTGAAAAAAATTGTCATTCACACTAATTTCCTGTTAAAAGGGATCATTGAATAAATATAGGTACTTATCAAGTATTATTCAAGTAGTTTACTAAAGTTCTAGGAAAGTTTCAAGTTACATTAACGATTTTAGAAATTCCTAAACTCCCATGACTTCCATACTTAAAGTATAAAGAGCCAAAATCATTAAATGGTCGGATTAAATGCAGATTTCTTTACAAAACATTTATTTTTGCTATTACAAAGTTTTAGAATTTTTCAAATATTTAAACACCCATTTTAAAAATATACTTATTATTAAATAACGAATTAAAATTTTTATATATGACTCCAAATGATTATTTGAAAGTCCGACTTTACTTAAATTTCAAAAACTAAATTCTTTATAACGTATAATTTCTAAAGTTTAAAAAAAATTTGAAAACCTTTTAAGGTTTAAAATCTAGTTATAAGAACCCTTCAAAATTTTTGCCTAAGCGGCAATCAACTCCCAACAATCACACTCCTATCTAAGCAGTCAAAATTACATCCAATAACTTACATGTCAAAATAGGATGTCCAATGGTTCATATCGCTATTCAATGGTCCAAACGACTAATACGGCGAATCATATAATAAGTATCATAAAAATCAGGGTGATAACAGGGATATATTGAAATCAGTAAACGATATACACCCATCAAAATATCATCCATCGCAACATCATCCATAAGCATCCATGCAATCAACATTCAAATCAACAAATTCAAACATATATCACAACAGTCAATAGTTATCAATGTCGAGGGTTTAACTAATAGTGGTGATGTTTAAATTCAAAAGTCGACTTAAACGCAGATATCGATTTTAAATATTGAAGTTAAATGTCAATTTATTATCAACTTTAAAATGTCGATTTAACTACAAAATTTAAATGTCAATTTAACAAAATTTAAATGTCAATTTAATAATAAAATTTAAATGTCAATTCTAAATCCAACCAATTCAGATTCAATCAATTCAATTTCAATCAATTAAATTTTCAAACAATAATTAATATAATTTTATCACTTCGTGAATTAGTTTAGTCTGTAGTAGAAAAATTTATTATCAACTTTAATTTTTTTTTCCTCCTTTCCTTAGGATGGTACAGTAAAACCGTCCGCTGATTCAAGTCCACATACCCCCGGGTAAATTTATATAAGATAGGGAAGCGCATGGTAGGAATCGAACCTGGGTCTTTTTATCAGAACCCAAGACACCTTTCCACTGCGCCGCACCAGCGGACAGAAAAATTTAATATCGCGCAGTAGTTTGAAATACTTACGCGCACATACGAAAGAAACATTTGCTTTGAAAATTAACAGCTGCAGTGAACTCTCTGAACAAAATATTCTGGGTTCGGTGACTGCAACTGGGCAGCTGGTCAGGGCAGCAAGTGGGTGGATGGTGGAGCTGGGCAGTGTAGCAGTTCGACGAAGGTAGTGACGTGTCAAGGTAAGGCTGCTTTGGTTTTGGCGAATGGAGGAGGCAGTGTCGGTACAGGCGGAGGATGCTGGAGCTCGTCAGAATAGGCAAGATGACGGTGGGATGCACGACTAGATGGAGGAGTTCGTAGGTGGAGACTTATTAGAGTTTGGTGAGCGGGCGAACAAGTGCAGGCGGATGAAGGCTTGACAAGTGGCAGAACTGGAGAAGTGGAAGGACAGGTGCCTGACGGATGAGGAAGTTCGGTTTCAGGCGAACTTGGAGCAGTGGCGGGGGCGTTTTGCGGTAGAACTAGGTGGATGGAAGGACTTGGCAGGAGCTGCTGACGTGGCGGACGAAAATGTGGACGTGAGGTGGTATAGTGGAGGAGGTGACAAGATAGAGGAAACGTGACGGGGAGGTGGATCGGTGCTGCTAGTGGAGGTTTGGAGGATATAGGCGGCAGACTCAGTATGGGGTGCCCGAAAATGAGGAGAGAGATGATATTATTAATATAATATTTTCTTTTGAAATTTTGTTTCATTTTTAGAATGAAGATTGAGGAGCAAAGTGATTTCAGCGATATTATATAATGAAGATGAACAGTGTTTTATGTATATAAAATACTAATAAAATTAAATGCACTAAAATGCATTATGCGACAAGTCGACCGAAGAGCAGAAATATTTGTGTATAGGTGATGCGGTAGTTCACATGCTCTGCACACTAAAATTCGACCACTTAACGTTGCGCACCAAACGTCGAAATGTGGAAAAAATATACTGCGAAGATCAACGTGACGAGACGAATCATATATTGTAATCAAATCTATGCTACGACAGTCATGTCAAAAATTCATATTGTCATAAATTACAACGATTCGAAACATACGACAAATGAAAAATCATGATAAATGAAGCTAGAAAGATCGGAATTAGACGAAACGAACTTTGACATTCTATCAGAAAATTTCCTATATCATTCCTATGTAAAATTATTTACATTTCTGAAAGATTATATTCTTCGTAAAAATATTAACCGGTTTTGAATTGTATTTGAACCCAAATATATTTTTGAAATATTCCAACCAAATCCATTCCTATTAAACTTACTAATTAAATGTTTATCTTTTTGGAAACCAACTTCTTTAAAATACATTCCGATAAACAATATTTTACTTTCATTAAAAACATTCATCTAATTCTGTAACTAAAATCAATAATTATTATTTCAATTTCCAGTATTAATTCATGCAAACTAATATCGTTATCAAATTTTTAATATAAGTTACAACTTCTATCTCATTGCAATATGTTGTCATTTAGGAATTCAATTGAAGATCATGACCTACATTCAATATAATTTCCTTTTATAAAATCATAAATTTTTATTTATAACCATTCTTATTCAATAATTATATTAAATTTAATATTTTTAAATGGTCAAAAATTACGGATCGTTGCATATCCTTAATTTCATATGGTATAATGTGATGTTGATAAGGCGTAAGGAATGTATATAAGCATTTTTTTAAGCTATAATTAGGCTTGTGTGAGTTATGATCTACTTAAATTAAAGTAATTAAATTAAGTGAAGATAATTTAAAAAAAATCAAAAAAAAATTTAGATACGATAATGGTTTTGATTTTTGGGAAAATTATTATACTCGAAGTTTGTTTAAAATATTGAAATAATAATAAGTTTTAAATGCACTACAAAAGAATCACTGTTTAGCGACGGCTAATAGTCGTTGGCGGCCGTTGCTAGCCGTCGGTAAAAGCCGTTGCAAAATATCTCGTTGCAACTAAAGAAAGCGGTAGCCTTAGCGACGGCTCCGTTGTTCTTTTTGCAACGGCTTGTAACGGTTAAGTGTTCACGTGGAAGCAACCGTTGGGGTTGTTGGTTTCCCGGATTGTTGATGCAAAGCGTTGCAATATTGCCGTTGCTAGCCATTGCTAGATGTCGTATCATTGACATTTCGTTTTGATCCGACAGCAAAATGTCGTTGACGAAGAATGTTGGATAAGTCTTGACATTTCGTTTTGGTCCGATAGCAAGATGTCGTAATCCTTTGTCAACAACACAGTTTTCTGTATCATGAATGCAGTTTGAATACCATCCAACTGAAAGTGCGGTGTGTATACAATTATATGTGCTAATATAGTATACACGGATCGTTTAATATGGATTACAATACAAATGCAGAAATAGATGATAATAGCATTGTAAATAAAAAAATAGAAAAATCACACCAGAGATTTTTATACTGGTTCGGAGCACCGTCCTACGTCCAGTCCCAGACTACTATCTGGATTTTCACTAATTACAACCTCGCTTCACCCGGAGGAACAGGTTTACAATTACCCGAACAGCCGAACGGGATTTCACGCCTCTACAACACTGAGGGCTTCAACACTTGCCTCTTACAATACTGAGGACTTCAACACTTGCCTCTTACAATACTGAGGACTTCAACAAAAAACAATTACAATTGTTGTTGACAACTTGTGCTCTTGTAAACACGGATTTGTCACTTGTAGTACACTCTTCCTATAATCTTATCCTCAAATTGTGAATGATGTTTGTGAAGATTATGGAATTTATATTGCTTATTGAATCAAAATATATGAGATAGTGTCAATGATTCAATAAGGAATGAAAGTAGTTTAGAGCTTTTTGAATGCAAGTGAATTCAAAGAATAGATAGAGAGCATATATATTCTTAATAAAACTTATTGTTTTAATCAATGATATTGATGTGTATTTATAGAGAGAAAATAGTTATAACCCTTGGTGAAAAGTTGCAGTCAAAAGTTATGATCATTAATGAAGAAGAAGAGACGCAACCATTGAAGAAAGATGTGTCTTTTGGAAGAAGTTGCTCTCTGTTTAAAAACGGTCGACAGGTCAAAAACTAACCTGTAGACAGGTTTTTAAAAATATAGTCGTTATGTACATGTGTGCACGTTTATTGTGCACATTCAACAGGAACGGTCGACCGTTCATTTTTGGACCGGTCGACCGGTCTCTGTTAAGTTGCACAATAAAGTGCACAACCTATATAAATGTGTATATATATATATTATATTTTGTGTATGATTATTTGAGGATAGATTTTGACAATTTTATTACTATTATAACATCAAATAATCAACGTATAATCTAGAGTACCATATGTACGTCTTGATTTGTCGATCGCTTTAATATTGTTGTCAGCAATCAAAATTTTCATAGAAGCTGTGACTCAACATTCTCCCCCTTTTTGATTGATGACAATATAAAAACTTAAGTATAGGATCTCCCCCTGAATATGTGATTTCTTGCAGACAATTATTAGCTTCTTTCATCCTGCAAACAATTATTAGCACCTTTCCCCCCTTTGTCATCGACAAAAAGGAGTAAACAATAGAAAATATAAACCAAAGAGAACAATGCATACATTCAAACACAGGATGTTTTGATGAAGTACAATGCAAGTCATAGTCTACTACGAATAAAAAGATGGACACTATTTAGTACAAGTGCCATATATGTTTTTAAAGAAATGAAAAGAAAAACAAACTAACTTCATTCCGACTGAATCTCTTCCTCATCATCATCATCATCATCATCATCGTCGTCATCGTCATCGTCATCATCATCGTCATTGTCCCCACGACCTTGTCCGCTTGTACCACCGGATTCCTCGGATGTCGACCAAGTAAAAGTTGGAGGAGCCGGACGTTTTCCGGGGTCTTGATGTTGGGTCGAGACGGATGTGCTACATGATATAGCATCCCATATAGCGCCGAAGAATGACTTTACCTTATTGAATCGTCTATCAATTTTCGAATCCATTCGTTTTAGTCTTGATTCAAGTAAAAATTGATTCCGAGCGATGGTTTCAAGAGATTCTCTTGTAGATGATTTAGATTTCAATAATCTAACATCTTCAGAACGACGACGAGATGGTGGAGCTTGTTGTTCTTGAGTATCGCGTTGTTGCCATTGTTCGAATGGCATAATATGAACATATGGAGGAGGAAGCTTCATCCGTTTGATAGTAGTGGAGTCAATACACTTTGGTGTAGAATATGCCGAATCCGGGGGTGTGACTCCACATGCAAGCAACATACGCATAATATACTCGTTATAGAAGAAATGTGGACGAGTAGAATTATTTACCTTAAGAATTTCATCGAAAATCATGTGAACCCAATTTATTTCGATATCATCGTAGATAGCATAAAGAGCCTTGAAATTCTCTTTGTAAACGGCATCATAGTTTCCTAATCGAGGAAATAGAGAGTGCATTAGGACATGATGTAACAACCTTGCAGTCGGTCGTAGCCCAATCGATTTGGTGCCGTTACTATCATCTTCTATAAATTTATGACTCGTACTATTCCGGGTGAAAACTTCACAAAATGTCGATGAAAACTCTTCACCCCTATTCGGTATTCCCAAAATAGAAGCAATTCTATCATAAGTGAGATAGATTCGTTTGCCACATACTACTGACCAAATAACTCCATTTGGATTTTCCGGAGTATATTCCTCTAAATTCATATTCGCATAAAATAGCTTAATCATCAAATGATTAATTTGTACGCTATTTACAGAAAAATCAATAAGAGGAGAGATACGAGATCTATTTGCTAATCTTTGAATACCGTATGCAGTGAAATCGTCGAATTTGATGAATGAGCCTGGATGGAATTTGTAATTTGTCATTTGATTCCATCTAGTTACTGCAACCGGAGATTCTAGCCATTTTCTAGCAGAGAGAGTAAGAGAAGAAGTTTCTGATGTTGCTCTTTTCTTTGATTTTTTCTGAGGAGGAGCCATTGAAGAGAATTTGAGAGTTTGTGAAGCTTGAGAATATGAACTAGGGTTTGGAAATGGGAAAATTTTCAGTGGAGAGTAGAAAGTAAAGAGGGTTGGTGGCAAAAATATATACGTGAAGTATAAAAAAAAGTAATAACTGCCGACCGGTCGACCGCCTGCGTATTGCCGGTCGACCGTTTTCAACCAGAGAGCAAAACGGTCGACCGGTCATATTTTAGGCTGTCGACCGGTTTGGCTCTGTGTGCAAAAATGCAGAATTTGGCAAAAATTTTGAAAACGAGTCGACTGAATATATTATATATTATGTTATTATTGCAAAAATATACTGTATTACAAGAATTATATATGAAAGCAAAATAATATACATTATGGAATTCTAATGAGAAGGTGAGTTGTTATTAGAATTCTTGTCGTTTTCAATGCGTTTAGCCCACGGACTCCACTTATATCGAGCTCCTTCATTCTCGTTATAGTTTTTATCCCAAGAGTTTGGAGTTGTTGAAGTCGATGGTCTTGACGGCATTGGTTCATGAACATCGTGTTTGTTTGAACCGCAGAAGAATGAAGCCATTCGTTCTAAAGCGGATAAACGAGTTGAAGTACGTTGTTGTTCATGGTATAGTAGGTTTTGACCATAATGTAGTTGTCGTTGAAGATCAATTTGATGCTTTTGGTAGTGATGAATTTCATCGATTTGAGCCTTCGTGCGCGGAGAGCAGAATAGTGCTTTCTTTGCACGCTTGGATGTTGGAGTATGGCCAGGTGTGCGAAAACAATGGTGAGGACATTCCGGCCTTTGTTTCGGTGTAATCGGAGAATATTGTTCCTCCGACTCCGAGCTAGTGATAGAAATATGAGATTCCTCTGCTCATTTGTCGCAAATGTGTGCCATGGTAGCTTGTTTAAGGTGATTTATAATTTTCAGCAAGAAGGTGAATGAATGAAAGTGTATTTTTCAAACGTTTATATAGAAAAAAGTTTGCCAATGAACTTGAGGATAGGATTTGTTAGAGATAATTAGCCATAAACAAAAACAATGATAGAAAAAAAAAAAGTTATAAAAATAGGTATAGTTTGTTATAGGCTGAAATTTAAGAATTATTTGAAAAATATATAGCCTAAGTTTGAAGGTTACTTATTCTATTCTAGATCTTTCCGAGATACTAAGCCAAGCTCTCTTCGTAGTTTAATAAAACTAGATTCAAGTAATGGTTTAGTGAAAATATCGGCTATTTGATTGTCAGTGTGAACATATTCAAGATGTATATTACCTTTTTCAATATTATCTCTAAGGAAATGATGACGGATATCAATATGTTTGGTTCTAGAATGATTTACTGGATTTTTAGAGAGATTTATTGCACTCGTGTTATCACAGTATATAATAGAATTTGATAAATGTATATCGAAATCTTGAAGTGTTTGTTGCATATATAGTACTTGAGTACAAGCGAGAGCCGCTGATATATATTCAGCTTCACATGTTGATAGTGAAACACAATTCTGTTTCTTACTAAACCAAGAGACAAGCGATTTTCCAATAAAATGGCACGTACCACTTGTACTTTTTCTATCCGTCCGTGAGCCACCAAAATCAGCATCACTATATGATACTAATTCAAATGGACATTCTTTTGGATAGAAAAGACCAAAATCTTTGGTATTATTTAGATAACGAATTATACGTTTCACTGCTCGTAAATGTGATTCCTTTGGATCGGCTTGAAAACGAGCACATAAACAAACACTCATTAATATATCTGGACGACTAGCTGTAAGATAAAGAAGAGAACCAATCATGCTTCGATATAATTTCTGGTCAACATTCTTACCACTTTCATCTTTTTCAAGATGTGTAGTTGTACTCATAGGAGTTGGTTTACCAGATGTATTTTGTAATCCGAAGCGTTTGATAAGATTTTCACAGTATTTTTCTTGATTGATAAAAATACCGTTTGAAAGTTGTTTGATTTGAAGTCCAAGAAAATAAGATAGTTCTCCCATATGAGACATTTCGAATTCTTTGGTCATAATACTTGCAAATTCCTTGCAGAGTTTATCGTTTGTTGAACCAAAGATGATATCGTCTACATATATTTGGATAACCAGAATATCATTTCGAGAATGTTTAATAAACAAAGTTTGATCGACTTTGCCTATTTCAAACCCTGAATTAATAAGATAGCTACGTAAACGTTCATACCAAGCACGAGGTGCTTGTTTTAAACCATACAGAGCTTTCTTAAGTTTGAACACATGGTCAGGATATTTTTCATGTACGAATAAAGGTGGTTGTTCGACATAGACATTCTCTTTGATAAATCCATTGAGAAAAGCACTTTTGACATCCATCTGATAAAGTTTGAAATTATGATAACAAGCAAAAGATAATAGAATTCTAATAGCTTCTAGTCGAGCAACTGGTGCAAAAGTTTCTTCATAATCGATACCTTCTTCCTGATTGTATCCTTGTGCTACTAATCTTGCTTTATTTTTAGTGATATTTCCTTGTTCGTCAGCTTTATTTTTATAGACCCATTTAGTACCAATTACTGACTGATCAGTTGGTCTCGGAACAAGTTCCCAAACGTCATTGCGCTCAAACTGATTTAGTTCTTCCTGCATGGCAATGATCCAGTAATCATCTGTAGCAGCTTCTTTTGAATTCTTAGGTTCGATATTTGAGAGAAAAGCGACATGACCCATTTGATTGAGTTGACTCCTTGTTCTGACATGTGATGTTATTTCACCTATTATATTTTGGGCCGGATGGTCTCTTAATATTCTTGGTGGTGATTGTAATTCACATATTTGAGGAGTATTCTCAATAATTACTTCTGAGTCAGAATCAGTATTTGAGATGATTGGATTATTAATGACTATTGATTCGTCATCATCTGATATTGTGTGAGGATGCTGATAGATTTCATCAAAAGATACATGAAGTGATTCTTCAATAGTTTTGGTTCGTTTATTAAATATTCGATAGGCCTTACTTCGTTCCGAATAACCGACAAATATTCCTTCATCGGCTTTTGGATCGAATTTTCCAAGCTGGTCTTTCGTATTTAAAATAAAGCACTTAGAACCAAAAACTTTGAAGTATGAGATTTTGGGCTTTCTTTTGTTAAACAATTCATAAGGAGTATTCTTGGTAAGAGGTCTTATGGACACACGATTTAAAACATAACAGGCAGTTGCAACAGCTTCTGCCCAGAAGTGTTTTGGTAAGGTGGTTCCATTTAATAATGTTCTTGCACATTCTTGTAAAGTTCGGTTCTTTCGTTCTACTACTCCGTTCTGTTGTGGAGTTCTGGGAAACGAAAAATTATGATATATACCTTTCTTTGTACAAAAATGTTCAAATTCATTATTTTCAAACTCTCCGCCATGATCACTTCTTATATTTTTAACTTTAATCCCTTTTGATTTTTGAATTCTTTTGACGAAAGATTTGAAATGATCGAAAGTATCACTTTTATTTTTTAAGAAAATTGTCCATGTATAACGAGAGAAATCATCAACAATTACAAGCACATATTGACTGTGATTTATTGATTGAACTCTAGTAGGTCCAAATAAATCCATGTGCAGTAACTCAAGCGGTTGTAATGTTGATATGACTTTCTTGGATTTAAATGATGATTTGGTCAATTTTCCTAATTGACATGCATCACAAATGTTGTTAATTTTAAAACTCATTTTGGGTAGTCCTCTAACTAGATTGTTTTTGGCTAGCTTGTCAATAGTTCTGAAGTTTATATGACAGAAACGTTTGTGCCATAGCCATGGATCATTGTCATTAGCCATAAGACACATATCTGAATTATGATTAATATTCATATTTAGAATATATATATTTCTGTTTCTATAACCTTCAAAAACCAAATTATGATCTTTATCTAAAATACTACACTTATTATTTGAAAAGGAAATTATAAAACCCTTGTCACATAACTGACTAATACTAAGTAAATTGTGTTTTAAATTTCTAACTAGCATGACATTAGTAATAAGAGGTAAGTTAGATGTACCACAATTGCTCACATCGCCTTTGCCGATGATATAACCTTTTGAATTGTCTCCAAAAGTGACTGAGCCACCATCTGAGTATTTAATATTTGTTAGTAAGCTCTTGTCTCCCGTCATATGCTTTGAGCAACCACTGTCCAATATCCACTTTCCTCTTTTCTTCAGTGGGACCTGCAAACATAGAATTAAGTTCATGGTACCCACTTTTCATAGGGTCCTAAGAGTTAGGTCTTAGGAGTCCAAACCCATTTGGGTCCGGTATCCCCTTTATATATATAATTATTATTAAGATGCACAGTATTCATGAATTGCTGAATGTATTTGTTCCTAATCAAATTGTTATTTATTTTAGGAACCCATATTTTGATAGTCTTGACATCTTTCTTTTGAAATTTCACTATTGGTTTTGGTTTGAAATATAATAAACTAAGATTTTTCTTAGCTTCAGTTTTTTGTACTTTCTTCTTCCTTTTATTTCTAAGATGTTTCTTAGTTTTATGTTTGTTATATCCCAAACCTTGTTTATCTGAAATAGATTGTGAACTTTCAATGATTTTAGTCAAATTTTCTCGACCTTTGTTAAAGTTAGAAACATTTTGAGTAATGTCATCAAACTTTGTTTGTAAACTAGCTTTTTCTAGGTCTAGAATTTTGACTTTTGCTTTAAGTTCATGATTTTCAGTAGTGAGAGCATTATTTTTCTCTTTTTGAGCTTCTATTTCTTGACTCAAAAGAGATATTTGAGAGTCAACATTAGATGATGATTCTTGAATATTTTCAAGTTCTTCTTCTAATATTTTCTTCTCATCTTTTAACATATCTCGTTCAAACTCTGCTCTACTTAAATCTGCTTTGACTACTTTTAATTGACGTTTTATGTCTTTATATTTGACTATCAATTCAGCATTAATATCAAGTAATTCATCAAATGTAGGAATTTGTACCTCATCTTCTGTTGCCATAAAACAAACATTAGCTTGTTCATTCTCCGAATCACTTTCACTTTCTGATGAAGATGACTCTGAATCATCCCATGTTACTGAGAAGGCTCGTTTCTTTGATTTGTCCTTCTTATATTTGAATTTGTCATTTTCTGACTTTTTCTTTTGTTCTGGACAATCCTTCTGCATGTGTCCCTTTTTATGGCAGTTGAAACATTCTATAGCAGATGAAGATGGTTTATTTGATCCAGGTTTCCTTTTATTGTAGCGACTGGCTTTTCGATATTTTAGGAATTTTTTGAAACCTTTAGCAATGAACGCCAAATCTTCATCTTCAGAATCTGATTCATTTTCATCTTTCTCAACATGAAATGCTACATTTTTCTTTTCTTCTTTCTGTTCTTTTCTAGCCTGCAAATTTGCTTCATAGGACATTAAATTTCCTATCAATTCATCTGGCTTCATGACGGAAAGATCATTAGCTTCTTCAATTGCTAATACTTTTCCTTCCCATTCATTAGTCAGAGAATGTAGGACTGTTGAAACAACATCAAAATCGGAATACTTTTGTCCTAACCCAATAAGTGCATGGTGAATAGTTTGAAACCGTGAATACATGTCATTGATTGTTTCATTTGGTTTCATTTTGAAATTTTGAAATTGACTTTTCAGCATGGCTATTTTGGCTTGTTTAACCTTGTTAGTACCTTCATGAGTGATTTTTAGCGTTTGCCAAATTTGATATGCAGTAGTACAGATACTAACACGATTATATTCATTTTGGTCTAATGCACAGAATAACATATTTATTGCTCTTGCATTTACGGCTGCTGCCGTTTTCTCAGCCACAGTCCATTCTGAATAATCAGTTGTTGGATTCACTATTTCTCTTTGAGTAGCATTCCAAGCATCATAGCTACTTGATTGCATAAAGAATGACATACGTGTTGCCCAATAACTATAGTTAAGACCATTGAAAAATGGAGGTCTTTGTGTCGATTGCCCTTCTGTGTAAGTGGTGTTTTGAGTGCTAGTACTTGCGTTATTTGCCATATTACAAGAATATATCAAATAACTGTGTTACGGTTATATGATGACCTGGCTCTGATACCAAATGAAAGTGCGGTGTGTATACAATTATATGTGCTAATATAGTATACACGGATCGTTTAATATGGATTACAATACAAATGCAGAAATAGATGATAATAGCATTGTAAATAAAAAAATAGAAAAATCACACCAGAGATTTTTATACTGGTTCGGAGCACCGTCCTACGTCCAGTCCCAGACTACTATCTGGATTTTCACTAATTACAACCTCGCTTCACCCGGAGGAACAGGTTTACAATTACCCGAACAGCCGAACGGGATTTCACGCCTCTACAACACTGAGGGCTTCAACACTTGCCTCTTACAATACTGAGGACTTCAACACTTGCCTCTTACAATACTGAGGACTTCAACAAAAAACAATTACAATTGTTGTTGACAACTTGTGCTCTTGTAAACACGGATTTGTCACTTGTAGTACACTCTTCCTATAATCTTATCCTCAAATTGTGAATGATGTTTGTGAAGATTATGGAATTTATATTGCTTATTGAATCAAAATATATGAGATAGTGTCAATGATTCAATAAGGAATGAAAGTAGTTTAGAGCTTTTTGAATGCAAGTGAATTCAAAGAATAGATAGAGAGCATATATATTCTTAATAAAACTTATTGTTTTAATCAATGATATTGATGTGTATTTATAGAGAGAAAATAGTTATAACCCTTGGTGAAAAGTTGCAGTCAAAAGTTATGATCATTAATGAAGAAGAAGAGACGCAACCATTGAAGAAAGATGTGTCTTTTGGAAGAAGTTGCTCTCTGTTTAAAAACGGTCGACAGGTCAAAAACTAACCTGTAGACAGGTTTTTAAAAATATAGTCGTTATGTACATGTGTGCACGTTTATTGTGCACATTCAACAGGAACGGTCGACCGTTCATTTTTGGACCGGTCGACCGGTCTCTGTTAAGTTGCACAATAAAGTGCACAACCTATATAAATGTGTATATATATATATATTATATTTTGTGTATGATTATTTGAGGATAGATTTTGACAATTTTATTACTATTATAACATCAAATAATCAACGTATAATCTAGAGTACCATATGTACGTCTTGATTTGTCGATCGCTTTAATATTGTTGTCAGCAATCAAAATTTTCATAGAAGCTGTGACTCAACACCAACAAATTGTTTACTGAGATCGCCGGATGGATGTTGTGATTCGTATATGCTGCAAATATGTATTATATTCCTTTATAATTAATATATACATGTATAATTGAATTACATATGAATTCATAATTACCTGACAAATGGTGCAACTTCAGCATAATTTAGAAGATCATATGTGTGTGCCATATGGTAATCTCTATCATCTAACCATATTTCCACACATTTTCCAGCAGGTCTTCCATGTTATCTAAGAATAGATAACATTGTTTGAGAAGAATCCTGCTCAATAGTTTCTTCATTACGGGGAACACTTACGAATGATAAGTTCACATCGTTACTAAAGTAATGTGAGAAAAAAATGAAGCTTCTTCTTCAAGGTATGATTTGCAAATCGAACCTTCTACTCGTGCTTTTTATCTATTTTTTTCTTCAAATGATTCAGGTACCTATAACAAAATTAATTTAATTTATATGGTGGTACAAAAATTGAAATTAATTAAATTACCTCTCAAATGGATACATCCATCTATATTGCACAAGACCACGAAGGAGTGCTTCAGATGGAAGATGAACAGGTAAATGCTCCATTACATTAAAAAAACCAGGCGGAAATATTTTCTCCAGTTTGCATAGAAGTACAGGGATTTCTGCTTCAAGTTTACATATACGATCTACCTTTAACATTGTAGAACAAAGCTGTTTATAAAACATACTTAATTCTGTTACAACACTCTATATTTTTGCAGGCAACGGTTCTTTGAAAATCACGGAAAAAAATACTCCATCATAATGTGGCAATCGTGACTTTTCATCCCACTCAATTAGTTGTTTTTGAAGTCAACACATCTACGGAGGTTGGAAGAAATCCCATCAGGACATCTAAGTCCTTCCACCCATTTTAGAATGAGTTTTACTTGCTTATTGTCTAGCTCATAGCATGCTTTGGGTTTCTTATTATCGTCGTATAATTGAAGTTCGGGCTGCTTACAGAAGTGTAATATATCACGTCTTGAATTCGCATCATCCTTGGTTTTCCCCTTCACATTCAAAATTGTATTAAACACGTTGTCAAACACGTTTTTTTCGTTGTGCATGACGTCAATATTATGTCAGAGTAGGAGATTTTTTCGGTAAGGTAACTCCCAGAATATACTTTGCTTGCACCAGTTATGAATGTCCGATTTACGTAAAATTTCAACCTGTACCACAGTTTCATGTATCTTTGGGGTAGTCTTTTACAATTTCATATACCTCTTCACTTGTCCAAACCTTAGGTGGTAGCATACTCTCTACTCTGTTAGCTTTAAAGTTCTTTTTATCCATTCTAAATTTATGATTGATATGTAGAAAACACCGATGACAGTCAAACCAAGAAATTTTCTTTCCATACTTTAATGAAAGTACTTGTGTTTCATCCATACAATAAGGACAAGCTAGACATCTAGATGTGCTCCAACCTAAAAGCATGCCATACGCGGAAAAATCACTAATAGTCCATAATAAAGGAGCAAACATACGAAAATTCCTTTTTCTCGAAATGTCGTACGTTTCAACTCCTTCATGCCACAGCGTTTTCAACTCTTCGATTAGTGGTTGTAGATAAATATCAATTCCTTGTGTCGGATCATCGGGACCAGGGACGATAATCGTTTGAAACCACTACGCCATAGATGGCCTATTGCAACGAAAATACAAGATGTTGCTAGCTACAATGTAACGATAGCTATGCTGATTTTTGTCTATTACAACATTAGCTTCAGGATGTTAGCGTAGATATCAACACTATGTTGCAGTAGCTATAGACTTATAAAAATATTATAAAAATGAGTGCGGGCTGGAAAAAAAGCGGGCTGAAATAATTTTTAACGCGGGAAGCAAAAACAAAGCGGGAAACGTTCATAAAATATTGAAGGGTTTCACTCAAATACCTAACAAAATACGTACTCCGCAGCTCAACCTCTCAAACACTCAAACATTCTGTGATTTCAATTAGGGCTAAAAGTTCTAAGTTTACAAGCTTAATTGGGGTTCGATTACGGCAAGTTCAAGTTCATGTTCAATTAGGGCTTCGGTGTTTCAATTAGGTCTTCAATTGGGGTTCGTTTGGGTTTCGAATTTCAGTTAGGGCTTTGATTTAATCTGCTGCTTAAGGTATCACTCTATGTATATTTCAAGTTTTTCCTGATTTGATTGTTGTGTTGCCTAATTTACTGATTTACTTGTTAGTTTAGGTGCAATCATATTCCTGATTTTATTATTTTGCTTGTCTTTGTATGTTATTTGTGTGTAAATTAGTGATGAACGACGAGGAAAAAATATGGGCAGAACTTCCTAAGTTCAGTGAAGGATATATCAGTAGAGTGAAACGTTTTATTCAAAATACTTTTTCTATATTCGCGATAGGTTATGAAATTACATGCCCTTGCAAAAGTGTCATAATCGTAAGTAGCATCGTCAAGAGGTAGTCTACGACCATCTGATTTGGAATGGCCATCTGAATTGTATGTGAAATGGATTTGTGAAGTTTCCTGTCTAGATCCTGAAAGGAGCGATAACGATATGGATCGTGAAGCGGGAATAAATTTTGGAGATAATCTCGATGAGATGTTGCATCGTACTTGTGGAAATAGAAGAACAATGAAGGTGGATCTTCTGATGGAGCAAATGGAGTAGATGTCGATGCTAGAAAATTTCATCATCGTGTTGAAGAGAGAAAGCAGCCATTATATCCCGGGTGTACTAAATTTTCGCAATTTAGTTTCATCGTCAGGCTTTATTCTTTAAAATGCCTACAAGGAATCACCGAGTCTACATTCACCAATTTATTAGAGTTGCTAAAATAAGATTTTCAACAAGCCCACATCCCTTTATCTTTCAATGCTACCAAAAATATCGTTAAAGATTTAGGCCTCGATTACCAAAGAATACATGCACATGCTATATTGGGCAGAAAAAAAAGGAAAATAACTGCAAAACTTGTCTTTTTTCAAGGTGGGCTATACCGGAAAAGAAAGCGGGTGTTGACAATGATCCGAAGCAGCGGATTCACAAAGTACCAGCAAAAGTGATACGTTATTTTCCACTAAAACCAAGGCTGCAAAGGATGCTCATGTCAAGGAGTATGCAGAATTTATGATATGGCATGCAGTGGGACGAAAAAATGATGGAAGACTTCGACATCTAGCTGATGGCGAGGTTTGGAAGACGATGGATGCCAAATATCCTCATTTTTCATCTGAAAACAGAAATATCAGGTTAGGAGTAGCAGCTGATGGATTCAGTCCTTTTCGTACAACGACTACAGCTCACAGCACACGGCCAATCATATTGGTATATTATAACCTTCCACCTTTGTTATGCATGAAGCAAGAAAATTTGATACTTTCAACCCTTATCCCTGGTCCACAGTTTCCTAAAAATAGCATTGATGTCTCCATGTAGCCTCCTATCGTAGAATTGATAGAATTATGGGGTCTTGGCATACAAACTTATGATGCCTTAACTGGTGCTAATTTTTATTGTATCTGTTTATTATTTTTGCATTTTCACATTACTTATGACTCAATAGCTATTAATAACATTTGCTAAAAAAGTACATAAAATCTATAAAAATATAAATGAGCCTTTCTTTGCCCCCTTTGACATAGAAAACTCAATTCTTCTTTTCCAAACCAGTGTCCGTCATGCTCATGCATTTGTACGCATTTGGTCAATATACGTCTGCAAGTTAGATGCATATTAAACATAAAATATGAGTCCAATCCATCTCTGTGGAAATTAAGTAATTTGTAAACTATTGGATACACTCTTAACTCTTAAGCATATGGATGTCAAGTTGATGCCTGCCTTTTGTCTGCGGTATGTTGATGGCTTTACTGCCTTGCTAAGCTTAAATCGTTTTAGTATTATATATATGTTCATGGCTCATGGGTTAATCACGGGGTAATCTTAGTTTTGCATCAGAATCTAAGATGAATCATGGGATATTTGTTATCTCTGTGCTTACAGTTAATAATCTTCATTTGAACAAGATTTGTTTTTATGTAAAGGCGATCATATTTACCTTAGTTTTGCTTTGACTTTGAGTATAATTTATGAATTGATTAGTGATATATGTTCTGGAAAAATTGGTTTGATATCCTTTTGTTGTCTAACTTTTTTCATTTAATTTGTATCAGTCCAACGAATCAGATGGAGAACTTTTTGTTAAAACTCGCAAGCGGAAAGAAGGAAAGGTGTACAAGGCTGATACTTCCGTAATGAAGTAAAGAATTGTAAGAATTTTATTTTCTCTTCAATCAGATGTCAAAAAAATGCTTCATTTTGCGCATCGACATTTTTGTAGAATTAGATCCTGTTTTGTTGAAATCTATAGCAGGATATTTTCTGAATCCATTTTAAAACTATTAATAGATATTGCAAAACAATTCTTGTTTAAGAAACTTGTTTCAGAATTGTTAATTTTCACATTTTGAAACTGCTTTATTTTGCAGGATAAGATTGAAAAAGCAATAGGTGAAGGAGGAAGTGATGGAGTTGTTCAAGAAATGATTTCTGATGGAAAGTCGCACGGTCCATCTTGGCTTATAGGATGGCACACAAAGTCTACAGAAGTTTCAAAATATGTCCAATATCAAGCACATACATACAGGAGCTGGCAGCAAAGATAAGGGAAAATACAGCTGACGAAGTCGAAGCAAAGGTGAACAAGAAGGTCCAAAATGAATTTGATGCAAAGGTGGACCAAAAAGTTCAGGAGAACTTGACATAGGTGCTTAAGAAATTAGGCGAAGCAAACGTTGACATGCAAATTGATGTTGGGGATCTTTGTTCGAACTTCTGTAGTGATGGCACTAGAGGCACTGATGGCACTGGAGGCTCGAAATATGAATGTACTGTTAATAAGTAGAATTTAGTATGTACTGGCTGTAACTATGAATACACTGGCTAGGTTTTTAAGTATGTTTGCTATTTTGTACTTGACTAAGTAAAACTTGTGTTGCTGGTTATTCTGAAATGAAAAGTTCTTTGTTGCAGTGTAATGTTTCCATTAGATATGATATAATGTTGCAGTATAATGTTACCATAGATATGATATAATGTTGCAGTAGTATAATGTTGCAGTACATTTCCAATTTAAATTGCAAAAGGTGTTGTCATAGATATGATATAATAAGGCAATATGTGATGTTAAATGTGGTAATAAAGTGGTAAAGTGTTGTCATTGGATGGTAAAAGTGTTACCATAGATTAATGAATATGGGCCCCACAACAGGGTTCCGTGGGCCACAGAATTAGTGGGCCCCACCATGTGGGCCCACATGTTGGGGCCTAAATTGTGGGGCCCACTTTTTAGTAAATTTGGTACTTGTGGCAACAACAGAATCGATGTTGCCCTAGGGCCGCAAAGATGTTGCCTTTGACTCTAGGGCAACGCAGCAAAATGCATCACCGAGAAAGTGTTGCCTTTTCCTTTTTTTAGCCTACAGCAACATTTTTTGGCACTTCCTGCATCACTTCTTGGGTGTTGTAGTATGCAATCTATGGCGTAGTAAACATATATGGAGTTTTCATACACATCCATGGAGGTAAATTATAAGGAGTAATAACAATAGGCCATGATGAATATTACTACCAAACTGAGAAAATGGCGAAAATCCATCCGTACATAAGCCAAGCCTAACATTACGGCTCTCTGTCGCAAATTCAGGATAAGTCTTATCGAAATGTTTCCATGCTTCTCCATCAGATGGATGTATCAAAGTTCTTTCTTCTGGTGTTCTCACACTGTGTCATCGCATATGACATGCTGTAGCAGAAGATGCATATAACCGTTGAAGTTTGGCAGTGATGGGTAAATAATGCATCCTTTTATATGGAACTTCTTTTCCTATCTTTTTCCTTGGTTTGTATCTTTCCTCGTTGCATATCTGCATTTAGTAAGATGAGTGTTTTCTTTCCAATACAGCATGCAACCTTTTACACATGTATCTATCTTCTGTTACGGCAATCCAAAAGCAGATGTAAGTTTTTTTATTACTTTATAATGACTATCACACATCAAATTATTAGGTGGCATGTGTCGTTTTGCAGTTTGTACAACTTCTGTAAATGCAGCTTCTGTAAGATTAAATTTCGATTTCAAAGCGATGTATTCCGCGGTTATAGATAATTCGGTTCCGCTTGTACATCCATCCCACAATGGCCTTATAGCAGAATCCAATAAATCATAAAAAAAATTAGCTTCCACGGTCGGCTTTTCGTCAACATTTTCGTTCTCATCATCACCTTGGTCAAAGGTAGGAAACATTGATCGTGCGGCATCTTGCACCATGTTTTCTATAGGATTGGTCATATTTTTATCGTCTTCTAACACTACAGGATTAGGTGTAGGTTGAACAAGTTCTCCATGACGATCCCATAAGTAATAATTCGTCACAAAACCAAATTTGTACAAATGTACTTCTATTACATCTGGTTTTCTATGCTTCAGATGTTTGGACTTACTACACGGACAACGAATGTCTACATTATTTCCATTATTACATTGAGCAAATCTAATAAATACGTGTACACCATTACAGAAACATTCTTTTATTGATCCTTTCATACTTTTTTAAGGTTCATACATCCAACTACGATCGAGAAAATAATCGAACATATTTCCTGATTTGTAAAATGTAGGTTAGAAGATTGAATAACACACTTCATATTAAAGTCTTGTAAAAATTCCTATATAACCCTTTACTATTTTAACAAATTCAAATAAATACTGCATTCAAATTTTCAATTCTTAAGTTTATTATTTTTTTACTTTGACGGTCGGTTATCCTACTTTCCGTTACAAACACAATAATGTAATCATATTTTATAAATCATTTTAGGTTAAACAATCATAAAAAATTTCGGCAGCACTTCCCTTTATTCCCTGTATCGTACACAAATGCGTGTACATAGGGAAAAAGGAAGTGCCATCAAAATTTTTTGAACCGTTTAAACTGAAATGATTTATAAAATATGATTACTTTATTGTGTTTGTAACTTGTTCAAATACTAGGGAAAATTCAACAAATGTTGTATCAGATGAATATAGATGTCCGTTCTGTGGAAAAACGAATATCCATATAAAGATCATATACAACACTTGTCAGACGGAGCCAAAAATTGTCTAAGAGGTTCACATAAATAAAGCACAAATTAAAAAAATATTAATGTTGAAGTATTAGTGGTCTGTAGTGAAATAATGATCTTTAAATTTTTTCAGTAATGTAGCCAAATAGAATTAGTTTAATTATGAATCAAAATCCATGGAAACTATCAGTAACTCGGAAAATATGCCTTATCTCACAAATGGGAACTATGAGTTACTATTTTAACAACTACAAAAACTATTTTATAATTCATTTAACTATCTAAATATTAATTAATTAAATCTAAAATTTTAAAACGTATTTTAACTTTTGTTTAACTACATAAATTTTGATTAACGATTTTGTGAACTAAATAAGTAGTTAGCACTTACAACAGTATAACAAACATTCTCGTAAACTTATCAATAAACATATTATTCAATAATCATGGACTATTTTTTGGATTTTAAATTAGCCATAATTTTTAACAACACGGTAAACAATAAATTCACTAATTAATACCACCAAATCAACACTAATTATCATCACCTAATACGCAATAATCACCATTTTCAAACACATAATCAACTAATTTTCTAAATTAGGTTTACCATTATATACCGAATTCAAATAATAAACTATATATCATAAACTAATAACACATATTCATCAATTCCAAACCCCTATATCTTTCAATGTCAAATCCCTAAATCATCAACTAATTTAATTTAAACCTAAATTAAACAAAGATAATGGAAAATAGGAGATACCAGCAAGTTTGGAGAGGTTGAAATTAGCGACGGAAGGTTGCAACGGCTCCTGGTGGCGGAAGGCGGCGGCTGGTAGCGGGAGGCGGCGGATATGAGTGGATTGGGGAGAGGGAAAGTGAAAATATTTTCTCTCAGGTAGCAGGTCTGTATAAACGCGATAAGCGACGGTTAGCAACGGCCGCTTTCTTTAGCCGTTGCTAGCCGTCGCTAAGCTATGATACTTTCTGAAGCCTTTCTAGCAGTGATGTGATGAAATTTAATAAGTGTAATTTTCCATAAATTATTATAAGTTTTCATTTTTGAAAAAAATCATGTAAGGCACATTGTTGTAATTATTATTTTTTTATTCGCTTTTGACAAAAGGAACTTTTAAAAGGCAAATAAAAAGCAAGTAAGACGCATCCTTTGGAATATCTTTCATTTTACAAATATTTTTGTCACACTTCGAAAAAAATTATTTAATTCTAATTGTGCACTTTCTAACTTGTAAAGTTTAAAAAGAGTGTTTTATAAGTTTAGTTTTTGAAGTCAAATTTAAACAAATATGGATAGAATATGAATTGAAAAAAAATGAAGTTAAAATATATTATTTTAAAACTTGTGAAATTTTTGTATTTTAATACGTATGTTTTGTTTGAATGGAAGTTAAAGGATTTTTAATATAAAATGTCAAAAACATGCATTAATCAAAGGTTTAAAATTTTGGAAATTATTTTTGAATCTGATGTGAACATAGTTAGTAATAGGAAAAAAGATAAATTTCAAAAATATTTTTTTTGGTGTGTGTATATATATATGGTATATTAGCTAAATGGTGTTGGAAATTGACTAATTGTAAAATAAATATGAATTTAAAAATATAAATTCTGCATAGACATTAGTTATAGTTTAATGATGATTGAAATTTACTGACTATTGAACAAAATGATTTATACTTATATATACGTGATAAAATGGTTTAAATTATATGAAATGAAGTCAAAAACATAAAAATATAATTGAAGTACGCGTATTATAGAAAATAACTGAAGTTAATTCTAATCTAGTTATATTTTGAGTAATTAATATTAAATTGCTGAACTATATGGGATTGAATTTTGAAGGTCAATCAATTTTAAGAATGGATATTTCAAGAAATATTGTAAAGAAATTAACCTTGAAAATTAAAAGCATAATAGTTATTAGTTAAGGACATATGAGCAGATATGAAGTAATAAATTTGAGATATGACTTCTTAAGAAATGATTAATAAGAAATGTCCAAAGTAAAACTTGATTTAAAGGATTCGATTTGAAATAAAAGATGTGTTATGACTTTCGTAAATGTTTATATACAATTATGGAGAATTTTATGGTTTTCTAATCTTGATGTTTTGTCAAGAATAGGATTTGAGATCAATGATTTTGATTTAAAAAATTTAACTGAAAAGTTGTGATATTTTCAATTGGAAATTTGATTGGAACTAGAGAAGAATTATACAACCTATAGAGTTTGAACTGATTAAGGAGAATTAGCACGGATAGTTAATATGTCGATATGACTAGGACTAACTAAAATGAACGTTATGAATTAGGGATATAGGGATTTGTACAAAAAATTTATGAGAGTGCTATTTATGAATTTTGAAATGATAACAATAAACATATTTTGAATTTAGAATTTGCTATTATTTATAAAGTATAGTGGAATCCAGATAAATAGTAATATGATTTTTGGAATATTATCTAAATTTAAAACCAATAATAAAATGACCGTTTTATGGGTATTTTGACAAAAAATAAATAAAATATTATTTAAGTAATAAGAATAAGAGATATTTTCCATGAACGTTTTTAAAATAATTATTATTCTCGATATAAATAACAATATAAATGATTTTTAGGATTTAATATGAAATGTTGTTGTTTTGGAATTATATAGTAAAAAAATAGCCATGAATGGAAAATTAATTAAATATTGTTGTTTTAATATGAAGTGTAATAAATATTATTGCTTTAAAAGAAATTTAAAGGAAACTATTATTGACTAAGATGATTTTGAAATATTTAAAGTAATATGTTGAAAACAAAAGATTTTTAAGTATATTATTGATTTGAATAAAAAAGTATAGATTTTGTGATAATAGACAAAAAAGTATTCTTATAATAAACAGTACTGAGATGGTATATACTCAAGAAGGTAATAACAAGTTTAAACTTATTATTTTAAATTATTAAGATATATGTGATTGAATATTATTTGAAATGGTTTTGAGTTTTTGCATGTGGAAATGATACTTCATAAGCTTATGCTAAAGTCTACGGTTAGACTTTATAAAATAATTTTGGAACCTTAAATGATATTTTAAAAAAAGAGGAAGCTTGTAATTTTAATAAGTTTGTTTAGTGAATTTATATTCGAATTTGAAGAAAAGGAGTTTTAATATTAGAATTCCGTGGGAATAATTATACGAATTTCGAACTTAGAATTTTGATATGCACATCTATGGATTTTAAAACGGATATAGTCTTTATGAAAAATTTAAGTATAAAGAACATTTTAAATATAAAACTTGAAATTTTTTCAAGTTATTTAGGTTGAAGAAAGAAGAGGTATTTGTACTTAAATTCTTCGAAATAGAATTCTATTGGAATTTGACAAATAGAAAAATAATTTTCGAACTATTTTTATGTTAAGAGAATCTCAATTTAAGTTTGTTATAGTAATATAATGTTCAGCAAATCAAAGGCATCATCAGTTTGTGATATCTATAAATTAAATGGTGATTAAATATGCCAGTAGGGCAACCTCTTTAAATCTATGTTATAATTGGATCTTATATGATAAGAGACACCTCAGTTATATGCTAAGGGGTAGAAACCACATAGGATAGGCAATAGAGAGTTCACAGTGGGCAGCTAGGTGGGTGAATAACCCACCATTGAGATATGTTTTGTGGGAAAGCTAGACCATAAGTTGTTGGGACTTTCCAGATTTTATTGAGTGTAAGGTAGTCAGCGCGTTTGAGTGGGCTTCTTGAAAAGTTGGCTAGTGTTCACACATTTTTTGTTTAGCCCATATATGAACTTCATTGATGACTTAGCAATGATGGTAGTGATGAGTTGGCTCATGAGGTAAAGGTAGAGATGGAGTCTAGAATACTCCATATGTGGATCCTTAGGACTTGATATGATATTGAATAAATATGAGGAAACGAAATTGGTCCAAGTATGGCGAGGACAAAAGGTTTGGATACAAGTGTGATGGAGCTCTAGAAGATGATAAGAGTTTTCCATCATGAGCTCTCTTCCAATTGATCTTTTCTAGCTAGTTTATAGGTTAGTTTGCCTGTTAGGTTGTCGTTTGTTGGCATGATTGCTTTAGCGTACTAGTTGACATAGGCATGGATTTATGGATTATAGGATTGGTTGTATGCACATCCTTATGATTTGTTTTGGTAGCTACAGTTGCTTTGTCTGGATTATAGTAGTTTAGTTTATACCATATTGGCTTGTATGTATATACATTCCAACCTAGGATAGTCTCCCATGTAAGGTGTTCTAATTTTCGCCAGATAATTCTATATATGCTATGTGTTTTTTCTTTATATACTTGTTTACTTATTTATTTTATGGACCTGTTTATTTACTTGCACTTTGATATGGATGTTACATATGAATGTATGGACACACACACATAAATATATATGTGTGTGTGTGTATGTATATATATATCTGTGTATGTGTCTGTATATATGTATGCATATATATATATATATATATATATATTTGTATGTATGTACGTACGTATGTATGTATGTATGTATGTGTATGTGTATTTGCATATGTTAGGATGTTTGCATACATAGTGGTTGCACTGCATTTGCATTCATATAGCAGGCCAATCTACTTAAATTTGCAATTGTACCATATCATGTCATCATGTTTTATCTATCATACATATTTAGTACTATTGGTTGTGTTTGCTTGCATTATATGATGGATACTAGATGGATATAGCTATGTTTGTTTTGTATGCTTATTCACTCTAATGTGAGTTGCATTGTCCATCTCTTGGAAATTTTGTAAATCCATATGTGCGTAATGTCGTTATAGTCAGACAACATATATATCTCGCTAAATTTGATTAAAAGGATAGAAATTAGAAGAAGTCAAACCCAATGACATTTTCGTAAATATATTGAATTCAAAATATATTCTATTTATTGGTATTTTCTGCCTATGCATAGATTTTAAACCTCATTCTTTTTGCTCGAAAAGTCCGATCCCCACTTTTAAAACCTTAAACCTCAAATTATTTATAAATTTTCCTAATCTATCAAATCCAATTCAAAATATTATATGGAATCGATCATCTGAAGTAAGCTATGCAAACAATGGAAAGCTTTCGAGAAATTTGCAATTTTAAAGGCATGTAAATTCTGGACAGCGAAGGATATGAAGAATCTAAATTAAATCGAAGAAGAAGCATGGCAAATCGGTGAGTGGGATTTATCATATTTGTGTATACATATTATTAAGTCGTAGTAACTCACCTCTTATAATCTTAAGCCAAATTAAGATGATGTAGTTAATAATTAAAAACCATATTTTTTTCATGTACACCTGATTAGGATGTTGTATGCTATGACTAGTTAATTAAAAAGTTAAATTTTATCGATTGTAATTAACAAAGTTAATCTGCATTTAATTTAAAAAGGGTAGGATACAAATACTTGGAATTCGACATATTATATATTAAAATTATAGTTCTTGATGATATGAATTTGTTGTTAGCGTTCGTTCGTTGATTTGGTGTACGGATTGGCCAGAAAATGGGATAGAAGTTCGATGAACGTGAGCTGTTCGTTTCGACCCAACAACAAATGACTACGATACGATGATCAGAAGGCATGGACACATAGAGGAGGTTGAGTAAGTCCCTATGTCAGTCTTAGATCATACCAAAATAATCAGAGGCGATGTAGATATGAAATATAAGCTGGTGGTGGCATAGTTTATAGTGGGCACCGGAGACGCTGGTGTTGGTGGAGCTGGGCAGAGCAAGCGACACGCAATCCATTGATGAGGTCGGATCTATGGCTGGGTGGCTACAACCAACATGATGGAATTTTGAATCTAGCAATTGACGATGAAGTGTTAGAGCGGCTATGAGAAAGAATAATAGAAGCATGCACAATTTATCTCTAATGGTTGATTGATTGATTATATAAATTGTGTACAAATTAATTTAATAATAAGACATACTTCAAATGCTTGTAACTTTCACATACAGATCCTGTTTTACACGCGGTTTGTTGTGTTGCGATCATGGAAATACAATGAATGATTTAGTTATTATTTGATATTATTTAAGATGTTTCAAAAAAAATTCTTGGCTTGGCTAGGTACGTTATACGTTGTTCGATTGATGATTAAGATAGACGTTCCAATACATTTTTAGAGCAAGTGAGTTCTTAGGTGTAACTGGTGATGTCTGCTGATGGCGATTACGAGACTAGGCAGGAGGTACATTTCTTAGAAGAAACGAGTTCTTCGGTGCAGCTTTCGATGTCTAACGACAGTATTGAGAAGCATTTTTCAAAGGAAATAAGTTCTTCGGTGCGAGGTTTGACGATGGTGGTTATAACGCATTGTTCAGAGGAAATGAGTCCTTCGATGGGACTAGTGACCCTTGATGATGATGATTTTAATTGTGTAGGCATTATGTTACACCTTTTAGAAGAAATGAGTTCTTTGATGTGACCAAAGATGCCTAGCGACAACGGGCTGAGACATGTAGTTCTTCACTAGCGAGCCATGTATATTTTAACGAGAGATATGTTTAGAGTAATCTGATCCTAATTATTTGATTTGATGATAATAGGTGGAGACTTTGGGTTCGACTGAGTGCATATGATTAGACATGGATTAGTTCTAGTGAGACTTTATCCTATGTTGCCACTATGGTGTTATATTTTTTTAGCCGACTTGTTGGGTCCAGGTGACATGAGTTAAGGTACGGTTTTGAGCATAACCATTGTTTCACTATTTTTTTAGTATTATACACTAATATGATGTGCTTCACTCACTAGACTTATGTCTGACCCCCTCTATCATTTTCTTCTTTTAGTTATACTCTGATAGGTTGATAGAATGGACTGGTGGTGACTTGTAGGTGCGATGTTGCGACTGAGTTGTGCATTTATTCGTCCGTTAGCTATCTACTATTTTTATTTCATTATTTCTAAGACATTATACTATTTCCATTATTAGTATAGAGAGATATATTGTAGTTGGAATTTGATTGATTCTGTATTATGATATTTGTCTAGGATTGTATTACGGATTATTATTATATTTTATTGCTTCTGCTATGAGTTTCAAAAAGTGTAGAAAATCCCTTGATTTCTTTGTGATCTGTTTTATAATTTATTTAAAAATGATCTGTTAGCTGCAAGGTCCATAATGCTATTTCCACTTTTATACTTAGGTTGGGACATCGTAGATGGCGGGTTGTTACATGAAAGGTCCTTGAAGATGGATAGTACATGACTCCATAGTTGGGCCCTTGATAGCCTAAGGGTTATAGATCATCGAAGGATTGCCAATTGATGATGTACAGTAGATCCAAATAAATGGTAAAGCAAGAGTCTATACATTGTAGACTTCCGAAAGAAATTAGTTTCCGAAGGAAGGCATGTAGCATTCACTCCAATATGATAGATGATTTTAGTATTTGAAGGAAGATAAGTCAATGAGTAAGTTGGGAGGAGAAAAGTCCAAAAGAAGGGACGAATAAAAATCCGCTCTGAGTCCAGCCCCATATAAATGAATTTTATATAAAAGTTGAAGAAAAATGTATAAATAATATATTTGAAATGATTTTCAAAAGAATTATTCAAAGGTAGAGATACCCTATTTTTTGAAAATTTAGTAAATAATAATTTTTCGAAGGAAATATATAAATAACTATATGGCACTTAAATAAAAAAAAATTAGCAGAAAATTTAAAATATTTGGACTAAGAATAATAACAAATGGATTTTTAATTAAAAAAATAATTCTTTTGAAAAATAGTTGAACTTACGTAGCTCATTGATTTTTCTTAAATGGAAATTTTTAAGTTGTAAAATTCTTTTTAGGGTCGATAATAGGAAGTGGTGCAATTTATTTGGGCTGAATAGAAAAGGATAAAGAAGATTAGAACTCGAAAATTGAGCATTAGGTGAACGCACTATAATGGTTTAGGAAAAAGAGAGTTGAATAGTTGTAACATTATGAAATAAAAATAAGAAAAATATTAGGAATTTGCATAAAATAATGTTAGTAATTAGAAATAACATTAGGACAACATATTAAAAATAATGCTTATAATCTAATTAGAAGTAATATAGGAAATTAGAAGTGTCGTTGTCTACTCCAGTTGTTATTGTTTAAAAGTGTAAAAGATGTTTTGGAAGCATTATAAAAGGTATTATTAAAGAAATGGTTTGGTATAAATTGAATTTATAGAAACAAAATTTAATATATGGTTTGAGTTAAAAATCCTAAATTTTATGAAGTAAAATCCTTGTTGTTTAAAAGGTCATCAAAATGAAAATTTATTTTGAAGAAAAAATATATTTTAGTTGATAATAAGTTCCAAGTTTGTACCTTTAAAGATAATTTTTTTGGGATCAAGTGCATCAAAATTTTGAAATTTTAATTAGTGAAAAAAGACTGCCAAAAACCAAACCAAAATTTTAATTTGGAGTAAATATGGATGATTTCTTAGGTAGGATGGGGTAAAAGATAAGGCTCTGAAGAAAATAGCAATGGTTGCTCATGGAGTACCAATAAGGTATCCCCGTAGAGTGTAAGGAATAATGGTGAGTACCTAGGAATATTTTATTAAACATATGTGTAAGCCATAAGAAGAACCCTCATGCACGTAAATGTGCATATTTTTACTTCCATATTTAATCTAATTTAATTAAATAAATGAGTATATAGGGTATTTTAACATGTTTAAACCAAAATTTCAATTATTTTCAAATCATCATTTATTCATCTTCATATGGGGGCAAAATGGTCATTTTGTGCATGTATTAATTTTGAGAATATTTATTTATGCATTTTATTTTTATTTATAGAAATTTGAATGGAAAAATGAAGAAGTTTTCATGAAAATATGCATGCACAAGTGAAGATGGCAAAATGAAGATGGAAATAAATCATTTCATGCAATATGGAGGATCCCATTTACCCACTTACCTTAATCTACAATTAGGAGCAAATGCACATGTTAGTGGAGCTTAAAGTTACATGCACACTTAATGGAGGAATAATTTATGATAATGATAACTTGATGGCCACACTTTCTCAATGGTATTTTGGGTAGTCCCCAAACATATGATTAAGGTTTCATAACATGTATAAATACCCCTTATGTTTCATGTAATTAGCTCTTAGCCTCCTCTTCGTTAGTTTAGTCTGAGGCTCAAAAATAAAATAAAAACTCTCTTTTCTTTTTAACGGCTTCTTAGCCTTCTTTCATGTAATTTTCCTTTTATGCAATTTGATTTCATTCTCTTTTAATTCTTATTCTGTATTTTATGCAATCAGTATAGTTTCATTCTTACAAGTAGAGTAGATTTATTTCATGCAAAATTAGTTAGCTCTCTTTTTCCTCTAATTTTTGTTCTATGTTGCAATTTACATTATTTGACATGATAACAAATATGAGAAGCTAAAACCCTTCAATTTAGGGGTGATGAAGCTCTCACAATCATGTAAATTCAACATAGTGATTTCATTTGATTTCTTTTTGTGCTCAATGGAAGTTTAGATGTGGTAAATATTTTGTTGTTTTAACTTTGAATTTGATAGCCTATGTTGTTGACACCAAATAAGCTATGCTTAAATAAAAATAAACACAAATTACCTCTTCATATATATATGATTATGGTAATTAAATAAATTTTAAAATCAAAATTTGATGGTCTATAAGCCCAATCAATAGTTAATAGATCATGCTTAGAATAGATTTTATTTTCATGTTCATTAACATTTTTATGAGTGTTAATAAGTGGTTTAGTGAGTATTTTAAAGTTTGATGGTTTATGTTGGGCTAATTAATAGCACAAATAGGCCATACTTATGATAAATATATCAAATATATTCACTAACGATCAAAATAGGGATCATAATTTCATTTTATTGGTTTATGTGATCATGAGAAGGAAATTACCTCTAAATTGCCTTCTACTTTCATATTTTTATCCACCTTTAGCTTTTGTTAGTTTTTAGAAATTTCTAGCTTAACACAACTTCAAATCTTGGTTCAACTTGATTGAGTGGAATTTTTAATCAATAGAGTTCCCTAAGGATCGACCCATACACGCCATGCGCTTGCGATTATTTTAAATTAAAATTTGATCGGAGATTTTCTAACTCATAGAAAAATCATCATTATACAAACCCACAAAGAACCAATGAAATGATTAAAGTACCCATCTTCGGGTTCTAGTGTAGCTCATGAGGAAGATCAAAGATAAAGGAAGTATATGTCAAAAATTTGAGAATACTATCAGAAGATTTGGATTAAGAGGAAATAGTAACAGAGCGTAATAAGATGTCGAACGCACATAGAGAACGTCGGTTAACTCAAGGTTAAAGAAGGAAAAATAGATGGTGGAAAATTTATACTGCCAAGCCAATTTGAAAATGAGTTATTCTAAATGCGCATAGTTATACTTTTTACCCACTACAATGTGGGGATGCACAGTTTGTCCCATAATCGGATGTTATAATGAAAGTAATAGATGGATCTAAATTATTAGATGCCAATAAGAAGTTAAGATACATGGGCTCTAGTAGAATGACATGTTAGAAAGGTCCGTTTAAATTTTAGCAGGGTGATGGAGCCACAACATCATTTATGTCAATTGATGTTAGAGGGCAGCTTCCAGTAATTGTTCTTTTAGGTTTGGATTGTAAGCATTAGTTGTTTCTGTAAACTGCATAAGATATCAAGAGAAATGTCCTTTTGAAAATTAGTTTTCTGGATAAACCGCTATATTGATTGGAAATTATGGAAGTGAGGAAATCTCATGTAGACACTTAACTAATGCAAAAAAATAGACTCCTACATAGATAGATTTTCCTTCTGCATGTCTCCGGAAGGTTTTTATTCACCAAACCTACTTAACCTGTAAAGCCCTTACTCCCGACTACTTAAATTAAATTTTGAGCACCTGAGAGTTTAAAGGAAAAACATAATTCGACTCAGAGAAAAATGTTTGTGTGAATAATAATATGCGATATCTGTTTGATAGATATTAAGTGAGACCACACCGTTGAGCAAAACGGGTTTTCCCCTCACTAATATCCCTTTTTAAAATATATCTTTTGCAAAACAAAGTCCTGCAACCAAATTGGTTAAAATAAACAATATAAATAATAATGTGCATGCATGCTACATGGTTAATCATGATTATCCATCAAACCAATGTACTATCCGTCCTAACGCTTAGTTTTACATAGGGAAC
Source organism: Allium cepa (assembly GCA_030765085.1). Lineage (NCBI taxonomy): Eukaryota > Viridiplantae > Streptophyta > Magnoliopsida > Asparagales > Amaryllidaceae > Allium > Allium cepa. The sequence continues at coordinate 82,378,126 of CM060946.1, forward strand.
CTATAAGGCTAACTTTGGCCTACCAGATATAAAAAAAATTCAATCGACTATTACAAGAAAACTGGACGGTCTGTCCAAATACACTTATCCTAATATTTAATTGACTACATGTCAATCCCTTAGTTTTGCTAGGTTTGCTATGAACCTAAAGGTTTTGTAGGCCAATCTGTAACCTATATTATCTTTATGTATTCCTTGATATGCATAAACCTACTTTTTGTCTTACCCTTGGCAAAGCCCTACACACTGTAATTTTGGACTTACATCAGTTAGGGGCTAACAGTTGAAGCATAGGGCGCTACGCTATACCAGTCCCAACTAGTTTTCTAATTTCTGAGTCAATTCATCCTATCACGTTCTATTCAAAAGTGATAAGAACAATAATTTCTTTTGTAAAATTCTGGGCTAAATACCCTTCTCTATTTCCTTAAAATACTTTCTTTACAAATGATTTAGCCTTTGAAATAATACCTTCTGCCCTTTGCTTTATCCAAAATAATTATTCCATGATATATATTTTTATAAAACTTTATTGATGAAATTCGAGGTCAATGGGGGTCTTTACCCCTTAAACATAGGCCATAAGGCCAAAACTATAAACCTTGTATAGTGATAAAGCTCGATGACCTCAACGCCACTAAGGGTCTTCGTCCCTCTTCCATATAAAAGTAAGTTAAAGTCTTTAACTTATAAAACATAAGGCCATAGGACCTCTAATATGAACATTGCACTTCATAGATGTCAATATAGTTGAATCTCGACAGCAAATGCCTTAAAGAAAAATAGGTAGCATCATTAGGGTTTAAGTGACAAAACGCAGCATTATATTGTCGTCTTTAAAAATAGGTTATAAAGATTGAGGTCAACAGTCATTAAGGTCGAAGTAATAAAACACAGCACTATGTATAGCCGATATAAAATAGTGGCATCATCGCCCTTATAGAAAACACGGCTTCAAAATTATCAAAGCAGATAAAATGCAACATCATTACCTTATAGAAAATAAGCCGCCCCACTAGTACTAAGTCAATATAAGTACTTTGAAAGCAATAGGGTCGACAACATTATGCATATGTGGCTCCATATCCTTATATATATAAAATGCGGCACTTAAGAAATGCGACAATGCTAACATCAAAGCTCATGACGTCGACCTTCATGCTGCGCTTTCTTCTTCAACCATAGCCAATCCATTCCATACCAACCAAAGTTGGCGGCCTAAGCATTGCCTATGATTGTTGTCAAGAATCATAACTGCGGTAGCATGAGGTGTGGCATAGAGGACTTCAGCGTGGCAACGGTGTAAATACTCTAAAAACTACATATTTTCTTCAAAAAGTAATTTCTTTTCTACCAACTCCACTTATTTGTCAAAATTCCATTATCTAATAACTTTCTTTATCAAAATCTTTTCTGGAATCTACCATATGCTAGAACTTATATTTCAAAAACATATTTTCAAACCATTAATATATATAATATTTTAGTATAAATATTAAGCTTTTCTAGCCTAATAAATAAATATAAAAACATAAACTCATGGGAAAAATTCTCAAAAATCACATAAAATCAGTTTTAGTATCTTCTTTAACGTCTAAAATTTTGAGGCCAAAAAAATTATTTAATTATTTTTGATAATTAAAATTCAAAATAATCCATTTTAGCATTTCAGAAAATTCATTAAATATTCTCATTAAATCAAAAAATTATGAAATTAAAAACCACTTTTAAAATAATGTTTCTAACATTATATCAAAATCTCAAGTCATTTGGGCGTCATATGATAAGTTTTCTAACTCAAATTCATCAAATAATTTCGTAAATAAATTCACCAACAAGCATACAATCATCCAAACACTCAAATATGGCATAATACTAGCAAAAGATCGAGTTCACACTTAAAACCGAAAATAATATTTAAAACATGAGGTGCATAACTATTATTCACCTTGAATGGTATAAGATGGTTGAGTTTTGTATTACATTTGATTCCCTTAAGCTTTAGCTTTAAATTTCTTACTTTTCTTATCTTGGTTTCTCCTAGCAATGACTGGCCTAAACTCTGTAATATCGTTTGTATAAATGAAGTGGGAGAGGAAAGAAGTGAATAAGGGTTTATGTTTAGGAATTTAGATCTATTCCCATTCTGCCCTTAGCATACATTCCTCTTTCTTAGTAAGTTTTAAACCATTCTTATTAACTCATTCATTAAGGCACGACCGCTATTTATTATCAAATCTTAGTCTCCTTAATCATTTACATTATTTTATTTAATCTATCCTATTATATATCCTAAATAATATTAATTGGAATTAGGGTTGTTACACCATGGATCTGTGTCCCTATGCCTTAAAATCCAAAATCTTTAGATGAACTAGTGTGTTGGTTGTCAATTTAAATAGGGGAAAGGTTTTTGAAATTTAAAAATTTACCGTGCAGTAAGAAGTATCCATAATGGACGTTAAACTATTGACTAAATCCCGACTGCATGGGACGTGGCATAAATTATTTTGTAAAAATTATACGCTTTTGAAAGTTTTGTTAAAATTTCATGATTTTAGAGATAAAATACTTCTACGAAAAAATAACAGTGATGAAATTTTAAAACATATAATTTTTCCAAATATTTTTGAGTTTAATTTAAAAAGATTTTGAGCGGAGAAAGAGGAAATCCTTTGATTTTTGAAATGTCACATGCTTAGCAAGGAAGAAGTCAACGGGTTAGCAAGTATGAATTTTACTATGCAGTTGAAATGACAGTACTATAAAAGGTAATTAGGAATGAGGGAAAAGGTTATTTTAGCTATGAAATATCGTTGCCCATACCTTGTAGATAGGTGAACAAAACTGGTTTTAAAATAACATTGTTTTAAATTTTAAAGATTTAAAATAAACTTTACTTATGCGAACCGTACTTGGAAAAGTTGGAACATAATTGAGGATAAGGGAGAAAGTTTTAAGGTACAGTGGTAGAAGGGCACACAAGAGAAAAATGGAAATATAGAATTCTCCATATAGACCCTTCTTGGTATAAGAAAATAGATTTAGAAAACTGGATTTTTCTAAATTATGTATATTAGTAAGACGTTCTAGGACTTTAGACGGTAGAGATTGGATGAAAAATTGGTTGAATTATACTTCTACTCCTAAAAGTGTGGAAAAATTTGGATGCAAAACAAAGTTTTTGATTCTTAAAATTTTGCATACATATAAAATTACCAATATATATAAGTTGTTTGCCCATATTTTTAAAAATTGTTTTAAAAGATGCATTCATATAGGAGGCGTTAATTTAGAATTGCTCAGTATGCATAACATATATATTGTGATACACCATAAACTTGTACACGATTGATTGCAAAATTTGTTAAATACTAATTGGTTGAATAGTTTAGAATGGTTGCGCATTATGTTTTGTGACTCTGTCCTTAAGGAATTTCGGGGACGAAATTCTCTTAAGGGGAGAGAATGCAACTCCACGTGATTTTTATGATAATTAATTAAAAAGACAATTAATTAATAAATAGTAACATCGAAAAACAATTTTTTTACAAATGTTAGAATTTCACTACAAAAACTACAACGTTGGGCTCATAGTGATTTTCTGATCAATTTTCTTATTTGAAGTTTTTCGACCAGAGTTCAAATGAAAATATTATTAAAGTTTGAATATTTCGAGTCAGAAATAATTGTATATGTAATTAAGGTAATAACAAAATTAACTAACATTAATTACCGTCTACTAAAGTTGAAGGGTAATTAACGATGCTTACACGTTAAGAAAAATGTTAATGGAAAGAAATTGCATCTATCATTTAACAAGGAAGAAAATAAAACAAATCAAATGATGCTAATTTTCAACAGCAATAATCCATGACCGTTCGACCATAGATGCTTGCTGGTCGACCGGTAGTAGTTGACCATATGTTGATGGCAGCCGATCAGTGCTGTTGTAAAATTGACAGTAACACATGGCCGAATAGCTTGGATAATGTAATTTAATCAAATGACTTGCATTGATTTGAACCTCTATAAATACATACCTACCCCCTCACTTTTGAACTCATATTCTCAAAGTGACGCGGGAGCTCTACCATTTTCTCTTCTCCAAAAAATTCTAAATTATTAAAAATAGTTATAGTTTATACGTATATACAATTGGAGAATCGTAGAGGATGATTGAGAAGAAGAATATGGTCAAATCAAATCGTCAAAGCCAAGGTAAATTGTGAATCCGGATCTAAAATGTAAATTAAATCCAAATCTCATCTTTGATCAAGATTTATGATAAATATGTATACGCTTGTAGTGTATAAATTGAAATCTCTTTTTTAACCAAGATTTTTGATAAATAGGTACATGCTTGTAGTGTATAAATCTAATAGAGAGAAAAAGAGAGTCAAACTAGAACAACAAGGATTAGGTCTGGAGATTTGGAAAGCTAAATAGGTGGGTGGGAAATTATATATTTTTATATAATATTATTTTTATATCATTGTAAATCTATTCCTATATACCTAAATGAAATTTTGGAACTGTAGGCCTACTTGTATATGTGTAGTGAATATATTAGCCTTGCCTACATATTTTAGGATTAATAACTTGAACCTAATATTGCATGAATGTGAATCTGGAAATTATTTGGTAGTAATAGTCCCCGAGATTGATAAATTATGTTCTAGATCCAGATTTGTAGATTAAAAGACTTATGCAAGAAAAATGTAAATTAGAAGTTATCACAATAAATTATTGGGATTTGAGTAGTATTTAAATTTATTGGAATGTAGAGAATTGCAATGTAAATACATATAGACTATCAAATAGATCCATAAATAAAAGTGTACCATTTCAAATAACAAGGAATACGCCTAAAAGAAAAGGATGTACAAAGTAGAGATATTTATTACATTTTTTTACTGTCCATTTGGACTATTATGAAAAGGTAATTCTTGTAAATCCAAACGTAACACAATTTCCCTCTTTGGATAAGATATAGAAATTTATAGAACAAACCTTTCCTTTTGAGAGAGATGTAATTCCAATGCATTAAAATGTTGAAATGCCTAGGTAAGAATTAAAGAATTGTAAGCGATAATAGAAAAAAAAGCTTAATGGTAAAAATTAATATAGGTACAATAATGGCTAGATAGTAATCAAGAAATAAACACTGAAAGGTTAGGTAGGTAATAGAACGTATACTAGCAAGCATAATTTAAATAAAAGGGGAATCGCAAGTCCACTAAACAAAAGGAGTGAGTAAAAGTTAAAAAGGAATAGAAATTAAGAATTCAATAATGAGAAAGGGAAGCAAATAGGAAAAGATATTTAGATCTTTTAAAGAAAGCGGTAAATGATGGCAAATAGGAAAAGATGTTTAGATCTTTTAAAGAAGGCAGTAATTGACATTAAATTGCTATTAATTGAATAAAAAGCAAACGAATGAAAAAGTAAAAGAATATTATGAACAGTATAACATTAGAGGCATAATAATTAAATAAACATGTGTATCCACACATGCGCGCACACACACATATACATGCATATATGTAGAGACCCACACACGCATGCCCGCAAGTATGCGTTAATGACGGTTATGAATTATTAAAGTTAGTTAATAACTCAGATAGTTAAGAATGACACAGTTATTAAAATTGGTTGGAATGCGAGGTCAGTGGTGTTTACACAACAAAAGGCTTCCCATCACAAGGGGCTAACAATAGTTGTGTATACATTATACTGATGTGGGACATATCCAACTGTAGGACTCATGGAGTTATATATGCTTGCGTATAGATGAAGGAATACCTCAGTAGAGTATGCTTTAATAAATTAGGAGGATATTGCCTTGATTGCACTAAAGGATGGTAAGCATGGCTCAACACTATGTAAGTGTGGTGGTACCAAATTAGGGAGTAGGAGCTATACATAGGTTGAGAACATAATCGGTCTTGAGCAGACAACAGGAAAGATATGGGTTACACCTAATAGACTACGACTCCTGCTAATGTAGGTCACGCTTAGGTCATGCACAACCACAAACTTTTGCTAGTTTGTTTGTTAGGAGACAAGGCTATATAACCTTTTAAAGAGATCTTTCAAAATGGATGGGGTAGTCTGAGGAGCCGAGTCCTCTATAGTTTGTGGAGTTAAGTCCACAATAAGAATTAGACAAGTAGAAAGTTCCTCGAGCCAAAGTAGAATACAGCTAGACCATTGTGATTTTGTTATTAGGAACTACGACGAGTTCCTTGGTATTCATGACAATAGGGATATGGTACTATGATGACGATGGATCCTAACAAGTTGTTGGGTACTGGAACTAGTGGGAATATAATCTTGGTCCAAAGGGGGATTGTGGTAATTATATGTGTATGTGTGCGTGTAGCTGTAATCTACTTCAGGTAGATGGGGCATATCATACGCATACGTGGAGTCAAGATGACTGAGTAAAATAAAAGGACATAGCATGTGATAGAAGGAAATCGGCATAAACTAGTGTTATGGATAAAGTATAAAATATACCAGTCTCCAGAACGCTGTTCTGACCCTTCCTCATTACAACCTACAAGGTAGCTTAGAAGGATAGGTACTAGTACAAGGTGAGAATAGTGGAAGGACATGTTTCCATATGCATGCCTGACATTGACAAGGACAATTGACCGCAGAAGTGGCAGCGTTGGTTAGTAACCGTATGTTATATTATACTTTATTATTCGACTTTTAGTTTGTATCAATAGTGCTTGATATGCATTTATTTATTTGTAGGATACCAAAAGTAACGATTCGTACTTTGGTAGACTTAGGTTTGTAATTTGGTGTATAAGGTGTGGGTTGTTACAATTGCACTCCCACTTGAATTGTTGCCATCCTCATTGCCAACTCATGCTCTAGCCATTGCATCGATCATCGCTATGCCTGAAGCCATAATCAATCCTTCTCACTTGATTGTTGATGATTGATTACATTAGGAAAAGGGTGAAATAGAGATTAGGCGAGATTGTCCGAGATGACTATGGGTAAGAACTGGATGATGGTTTGATGTGAAATAGGATTTAGCAGTAGATTAACTGATTCTAATATATTCCCCAAGGAGTTGTGGTCACACTTCAGAGAAATCGAATGCTAACTTGCCCTAGGATACAAATCCATTCACATATACACTCATCAATAAAGAATTAATCATCTTGCGGGAATTACTTTATCTCTTTTGGATTCCTTATTCAAGAGTTAGAGTTATGACTTGCATTAAATCCATTTGTTTTTTAATATAATTCCTATGTAAACAACTTCCATCCGACACCCATGTAACACCCTTACTTTACGTTTAGCATTATTTAGGATATTTAATTGGATAGATTAAATAGAATAATGTAAATGGTTAAGGAAAGTAAGATTTGAAAATTTACAAGGTCGAGCCATTGCTAATAAACTAAGTAACATTGTTTTAAGTGTAATGAAAGAAAGAATGCATGAGAGGGGTAAACTAGGAAATAGACCTACTCTTTACCTTAAACCTTATGCCCCTCATATCACTCATATTCTCATTTACAAAACAATCACAAAAGAAAACTTTGAGGCTGACCATTAGAACAAGGAAGAAGAGGATCAAAATTAGAAGAGATTTAAGAGCGAACTTAAGGAAATTAAAGTAACTCCAACAATTCAATCTGTGTTGAATAATACAAGAACCATCTCTATTTTTAGTTCTTAAATTTGACTACTGATAATATCTGATTGGTTATGAATGTCAACGTTGATCTAAACTAACCTATTTAAAGGCGTTGAGCCTTATGTTTTTATGACTTTGACTTTAAAACCTAATTGGGGATACCAATGTTTATATTAATATGTGTTAAAAGTATATGAAGTCGACATTATTTATTCAGGGTACCAAGGTAGAATAAGGCTGACACTATCACTAGGGACACTAATGTAGTTTATCTTCACTATGATAAATATTTTATAAATTCGATTTTATCATTAGGGGTACCAATGTGTATATAATTAAAAGTGCTGATCTAAACCATTAGGGACTCCAATGTATATTATTTTAGATATTATGAGTTTAAGGGGTAAATAACATAATCGAGGACACCAATAGACATCGGTTTAACATGTGGGTGACATGAATTAAATTGTTAAATGATGGGTTCATATTTATCCTAGATAAACTATAGGATGTGAGATGGATTGTCCACATCATGCTGGAGATGGATAGTCTGTATGAGGTGAATGAAGGGTTCATAGATAACCTAGGAAAACCTATGTGATGTGTGATGGATGCTCCATATTAATTTTAAATAAATGGAATACGTGTGATGGACAGTCCACATAATTTAAATAGCTAAACCATCTATGATGGGTAGTCCATATGGTAAGTGATGGGTAATCTGAGTAATTGTTGAATATGCACGTATATGATTTTTGTTTGATGATAATAAACATATATATATATATATATATATATATTCATTTAAATGTATTTGTTAATGTACTATTTTATTTTTCACATGATTAAATAAATATTTGCTGAATAAAATAAATAACACAGAATTTAAATTCAAACAGATATTTAATTCAAACAAATATTTATTATAATTTTGAATAGTACAAATTTGAGCTCTCACTATATATATATATATATATATATATATATATATATATATAAATCTCAATTACAATCATATCACAATTTTTCATTTACAAATGCATCTCACTACATATCACTCGTTCACTCAAAATTGATTTTCAACTTCATTCCAGCTTGAATCCAGCATCTGAATTATCTGCAAATATATACACCGACGCAGTAAAATTGAAAATGAAATATTTTTGCAGTGTAAAGCAAAATGTATTTTGAATATATTATTTGCCTCGGTTATTTTGGTTGTTCATCATCATTTAATTTTGAATTCATCATACACGAACAGCTTGTGACATACACAATGTATCACTGTATATGCCACAAGGCCGTGCACACTGATAGATACACTTGATAATGTTACAAGACAAGTGAGCACAAGGTCAATCCCAAATCAAAAGCTGGGTTCAATTCAAGTGCAATAAAAATAAAGTCACGATATCAGCACAAGGTCAAACCCGAGCTATAAGCTGGATTCAACTCAAGTGCACTACAAAACATCACAAAACTGTCAAGACAAAATTCAAGCAACCAAACTCAAGTGAATATGCAACAGTCAATGGTGAAGCAACTCGAGCCAGCATATAATACATACAACAAGGTCCAAGCTGTTGACTATGCACAAGAACTAAAATGAAACAGAGGTGGCTATGGGGACAGACATAGCCGAAGTCAACCACGAACACTAGCAAGTTCAACCAATTCAAATCAAATTGTTGATGCCTAGTTAAATGTCAAACTCCAAGCCGCGATGAACAAGTCAAAACAATGACCAAAGTCAACAATGTATCAACAAATGTAAAGCCATGGTACTCATGAATGAATAAGTCAAGTTTTAATCAACTCAAAAACAATATGTCAAAATGACCAAGGAAAAGAATCAAAAGATCGAACAGTTCAGAATCGAAGCCATGGAAATCAAGGAAGTTGAAACCAAAGCGTGACCAGCAAGTAAAAAAAAATATATGAAATTAAAGAAGTCAGAAATCATCTCAAGCAATCAAAAAAAATTGAATGGCTAGAATATAGCAGTGACGAATTCAAACGAATTCAGACGAACGAAAATAAAGGGATTCGAACCCTATATAAATGTTTAACATCATCGGCCAAAAGATCATTCGAGTTCAAGCTAAAAGAATAAGCATTCAACTCGAATCAAGATAGAGTTCAAGCAAGAAAACAGTAAAGCAAAAGTACAAATTAAATACCGTATTCACAGTTGAACTCAAACTAAATCGAAGGAGCTGTATTCGAAGCAAGAAAACGATCGATTACCAAAGCAAATCAGAAGAACAATTGTAATCGATCAACAATCAATCGGGTTTTTCGATAGCCGAAGCCCTAATTTCATAAGGCCGAATCCCTAGGCAATCTCACAGGAGCGAAGATAAGGATGAAGCCCAAGCTAATCTCACAGGAGCGAACGCGAGGCCAAAGCCCTAATTTCAGAGCTAAAGAGGAACGAGATCGAAGCAGTCATTCTTTGTTTTTTCTCAAACAAAGAAGGAAGCGGGCCAGCATATTAAAATAAAGAAGGAAATATTTTTTAACCACTTATTTATTTGGGCCATCTTAACTTAGGGCTTATAATTTAAATTATGGTTTTATTGTTCATTTTTTTTTAAATTTAAAATTTTCTTTTAAAAGTTGTAATTTCTAGTCGTGTGACTAGGGGACAAACTACGTGGCGTAGTTTGAGAATTCGCAACTCAGTGGCTGTGTTGTGGCAAGTTTTTGAGTGTACAGCTAGGTTAGTCGATAGCAGGTGTCGCAAGTTTACGTGTGTAAGCGTCTGACTTTATAATTTCTAGTAGAAACCTTGGGGGCAGCATGTAGGCAGGGTTTTGCCGAAGCTGGGTAAATATGTGTGTTCTATTTTCTGCATTTACTATTCTGCTATTATCCGTGTTGCTATTATTCTACTGAGATCTGTGTTAACAATATTTTATAAACTTTCGCATCAAATTTTTATAATTAATAGTATCACCCTATTCACCCCCCTCTATAGGGTGAAATCAATCCTACAAGTGGTATCAGAGCTAGGTACAAAAGCCATTTTTGTTTTAAAATTTTGATTTTTCAAAAACCAATTTTTTGTTTTAAAATTTTGAATTTTTAAAATGGCTTCTTTTAACACTGGTTTTGCTGAGGGGCAGTCCATAGTTAGACCACCAATGTTCAATGGTGAATATGCTTACTGGAAAAATAGAATGAAATTTTTTCTAAATACCATTGATGCTTGGAATATTATCGAGACAGGTTATAGAGCACCAACTATAGTTGTAAATAGTCAAGAAATAGATAAACCAGCGAATCAATGGACTGATCTAGAAAATAAATTACAGAATGTTAATGCCAAAGCTATGAATTCTGTTATTTGTTCATTAGATCAATTTGAATTTAATCGTGTCTCATATTGTCTAACTGCGCTGGAAATATGGCACTATTAATGAAGAGATTCAAAAAGTGGAACCGCAAATATAGCAATCCAACTCTAAATCAAAAATTAAAAAGCAGAATAGTTAAAGTTCTAGACAACCCAAAAGAGCAGGAGATCATCTGCCACAAGTGCAATCAACCTGGCCATATCAAGCCCAATTGTCCTTGAAATCGACACGACTAACAAAAGAAATCAAAAAGAAGAAGTTTTACGGCCGCATGGAATACAAAGGATGAAGATAATAAAATTACTAGCAGTGGGAGTGAGAAAGCAGATATGTGCCTTCGAGGTGATATAACTGATAGCAACGATGACGAGCCAAGCTAGGTATCAAAACTCACTCATTCAGAATTACTTATATATTTCCACGAAGTAAATGGATTTTTTGAACGACTTAAGGAGATGTACGCTAAACTTAAATCACAAAAAAATACTTTGATAGATTTAAATAAACAACTTGACCAATTAGTTAAAAACTATCAAAGTAGGATCCCTAAGTATGATAAGTGTCCATCATTCGAAGAGGAGATTAAAAAATCAGAAATTAAAATAAAATCACTTGAAAATGAAATTCTGATTTTAAATGAAAGCGAAAACACAAGGAGATAATATTCTATTAAAAAATGCACTCACTTTCTGAATGAAAACGAATCACTAAAAACACAAGTCCAACAACTGTCAACGACTTTAAGAAAATTTTCCAAAGGAGAAAGATCATTGAATATGCTATCAGGAAACAAACTATTAATACAGTTGGACAAGGACTTGGGTATAATCAATCTGAACCTGTTAAAAGCAAAATTAAACAAGTCAATTCCATGTGCACAATTTGTAGGAAGATTAAACATAATCATAATATTTGCTAGTATAGACCCAAAAATATCAAAACCATTCCAATTTGGGTTCCAAAAGGCACAAATATAAAATCTCTTAAAGTCAAACAAATATAAGTGCCAAAAGGAACATATATATATATATATATATATATATATATAGTTTTGGGTCACCACAAACTTTTTTTCCAAAAAAATTTTCCACTAACAACCATGGACCTATAAAAACAAATAGGTCACAAAAATCTTTTATCGTGTAGGTATGGTGGCAGGCTAAGGAACATCAACTGTGTTATCTGGATTCTGGCTGTTCCAAACACACAACGGGCGACAAATCAAATTTCCTTAGCCTAGTACGAAGGTGATAGAATCACAATGAACAACAACGAAAAATTATCGTAAAGGTACAAGAGGTAACGACATATTCTTGAACGATATTTTAATGTGATATCTGCACCACAATCTGAATTTGGTTCAGCCAATTATGTTATAAAGAGATGAATGATAATTCTGATTCTGACTTATTCAAAATGTTGACCAATCATCTTTGAACTATATATTTTCTTAGACTAATGATGTTGTTTTATTGATTGTTGTTTACTCACGATACAAGTGGATATATTTGTTTTGACAATATGGTCATTATTTGTTTACACGACTTCAATTCAAATTAAAAAGAATTCCATTTAAATGCTGTAAAAATGATTTTAATTTTTTTTTGAAACTTCACTGTCTGGTCTATGACATCAAACTAATGATAATCTTGAGTGAAAGAAAAATTCAGATACAGATTACATTGGTAATCTAGTTGATAGAAACATTACCAGTGGAACGTGATTTATAGACATTTAGTAGCTGCATCGTTTTTCAAAGAAAATATCTTTATATTTCTCACTTGAAATAATTTTAAAATAGCAGACATTTTTCTAAAACCCTTCAAGAAAATCATTTTTTTGTTGACTTTGTTTCAGATTAGTCATTTTTTAAAATTTGACAATTATTTCTAGATATGATTTTAAATAACTATATTAACTAATCTGACTCCCTACTGATTATCGAAAAGATAAATAATGAATGAAAAAGTGATGAGTGTTGATATTAATCATATATTATAACTTGAGACAGTATATTTAGTAAATTTCTTCAGAAATTTAAACAGGAGTTATAAAAAAAATTGTTGGCAAAAATTCCATGACCATTTCTCTATCAACCATCATTCATCGAAATCCAATATAGTAAGTCAGTATGTGTTATTTTAAACGGGAATCATTCGTTTTTCATTTCATTATATTTTCTAACAAATAAAAACATCCAAAGTATTCACTCTCATTTAATAATCCTCACGGTTATGCGTGGGTGAATTACTTGGAAATTTTGTTTATGCGCTTCCATGCTCATTTAAAAGTCCTCGTGGTTATGCATGTATGTAACGCATATCAAAATTGATTAATTAAATAGACAAGTTGATTCTAATACCATTTAAAAGTCCCCACGGTTATACGTGATTAGAAGATACTTGAATTTATTTTTAAAAATAAAATTGTGAATACTACTAATCTCATTTAAAAGTCCTAACGGTTATGCATGGTTAGTAGATATTCAAATTCCAGATACTAATGTACCACAAATAGACACAACTATATGGTTTTATATGATGGCATCATCCCTGTCATTCTAAAGTGGAATATGTGTCAAACAGAATATTTATGATTTTTGTTTGATTTTTTATTGAAATTTAATATTTATACTCGATTGAGTATTAATGTTGTATTAATGTCTATCACATTATCTCTATTTTTCTAACACTATTACTTTTTTGCTGATAACAAAAGGAGAGAGAAAAGTTAAGATTTCGGCAAATAAAGGTCGAATATTTTCTATTTGCATCTAGGCTCATTTGCCTATTTTTAATTTACATGCATATATGAAGGGGAGCTTTGTGTAGAGAGAGAGAGCTTTAAATAGGGGGAGCAAATAGAGTCTATCAATGATCAAATACATTTAATATATTCAAAATTTGAAATATATGTTTATTATCATCAAAAGGGGGAGATTGTTGAATATGCACGTATATGATTTTGTTTGATGATAATAAACATATATATTAATTTAAATATATTTGTTAATGTACTATTTTATTTTTCACATGATTAAATAAATATTTGCTGAATAAAATAAATAACACAGAATTTAAAATCAAACAGATATTTTGTTCAAACAAATATTCATTTCAATTTTGAACAGTACAAATTTGAGCTCTCACTATATATATACAAATCTCAATTACAATCATATCACAATTTTTCATTTACAAATGCACCTCACTACATATCACTCGTTCACTCAAAATTGATCTTCAACTTCATTCTAGCTTGAATCCAGTATCTGAGTTATCTGCAAAAATATACACTGACGCGGTAAAATTGAAAATGAAATATTTTTGCAGTGTAAAATAAATTGTATTTTGAAAATATTATTTGCCTTAGTTATTTGGGTTGTTCGTCATCATTTAATTTTGAAGTCATCATAACGAACAGCTTATGACATACACAGTGTATCACTGTATATGCCACAAGACCGTGCACACGGATAGATACACTTGATAATGTTACAGGACAGGTGAGCACAAGGTCAAACCCAAATCAAAAGCCGGGCTCAACTCAAGTGCAATAAAAATAAAGTCACGATATCAACACAAGGTCAAACCCGAGCTATAAGCTAGATTCAACTCTGGTGCACTACGAAACATCACAAAACTGTCAAGACAAAATTCAAGCAACCAAACTCAAGTGAATATGCAATAGTCAAGGGTAAAGCAACTCGAGCCAGCATCTAATATATACAACAAGGTCCAAATAGTTGACAATGCACAAGAATAAAAATGAAACAGAGGTGGCTACGGGGACAGACATAGCCGAAGTCAACAATGAACAGTAGCAAGTTCAGCCAATTCAAATCAAGTCGTCGAAGCCTAGTTAAATGTCAAACTCAAAGCTGCGATGAACAAGTCAGAACAATGACCAAAATCAACAACGTATCAACAAATGTTAAGCCGTGGTACTCATGAATGAACAAGTCAAGTTTTAATCAAGTTAAAAATAATATGCAGAAATGACCAAGGAAAAGTTCGAGCAGTTCAGAATCGAAGCCGTGGAAATCAAGGAAGTCGAAACCAAAGCGTGACCAACAAGTAAACAAAATATACGAAATTAAAGAAGTCAGAAATCATCTCAAGCAATCAAACAAATCGAATGGCCAGAATATATCAGTGAAAAATTCAAATGAATTCAGACGAATGAAAATAAAGGGATTAGAACCCTATATAAATGTTTAACATCATCGGCCAAAAGATCATTCGAGTTCAAGATAAAAGAATAATCATTCAACTCGGATCAAGATAGAGTTCAAGCAAGAAAAACAGCAAAGAAAAAGTACAAATTACATACCGTATTCACATTTGAACTCAAACTAAATCGAAGAAGCTATATTCGAAGTAAGGAGCTGATCGATTGCCAAAGCAAATCAGAAGAACAATTGTAATCGATCAACACTTAATCGGGTTCTTCGATAGCCAAAGCCCTAAATTCACAAGGCTGAAGCCCTAGCCAATCTCACGGGAGTGAAGACAAGGACGAAGCCCTAGCTAATCTCACAAGAGCGAACGCGAGGCCAAAGCCCTAATTTCAGAGCTAAAGAGGAATGAGATCGAAGCAGCCGTTCTTTGTTTTTTCTCAAACAAAGAAGAAAGCGGGCCGACATATTAAAATAAAGAAGGAGATATTTTTTAACCACTTATTTATTTGGGCCATCTTTACTTAGGGCTTATAATTTAAATTAGGGTTTTGTTGTTTAATTTGTTTTTATATTTAAATTGTTCTTTTAAACAATTGTAATTTCTAGTCGTGTGATTAGAGGACAAACTATGTGGTGTAGTTTGAGAATTCGCAACTCGGTAGTTGATTTGTGGAAGGGTTTTGATCGTAGAGTTAGGTTAGCCGATAGCGGGTGTCGCAAGTTTATGTGTGTAAGCGTTTGACTATCTAATTTCTAGTAGAAACCTTGGGGGCAGAACGTAGGTAGGGTTTTACCTAAGCTAGGTAAATCTGTGTGTTCTATTTTCTGCATTTGCTATTCTTCTATTATCTGTGCTGCTATTATTCTGCTGAGATCTGTGTTGAAAATATTTTATAAGCTTCCGCATTAAATTTTTATAATTAATAGTATCACCCTATTCACCCCCCCAAGGGTAAAATCGATCCTACAGTAATAAGTACATGTGTGATGAATAGTCCACATAATTTTGTTAATAAAACCATGGGTGATGGATAA
This sequence comes from Allium cepa, assembly GCA_030765085.1. Taxonomy (NCBI): domain Eukaryota; kingdom Viridiplantae; phylum Streptophyta; class Magnoliopsida; order Asparagales; family Amaryllidaceae; genus Allium; species Allium cepa. The sequence continues at coordinate 82,394,369 of CM060946.1, forward strand.
TCAACATGGTAGGGGATAGGTAATCCAAAGAATTAATATACGTATGATGGGTAGTCCACTTATGCATCAGATGGATAGTCAATGAAAATTTAGATGGGTAGTCTAATAACTTGGGATGAGTAATCCAATGTATATTGCACTTTTGCATATCAGTATATTATTATGTTATAACCATTATGGACGTAGGAGCGTAGTATATGGTTGAGATGTTTTAGTTAGGATACTGGTGAGCGTAAAACCCATTCCGCTCAGCGGCATGGTCTCTTTAGGTATCCATTTTGTTCGAGATGGTGGGTTATTATTAACACCAGACTATTGTCTGACCCAAAGTTTTTGTTTTTCCCCTTAAACTCTTGGATACTTTTTTGAGTAGGTCAGGAGTAAGGGTTTTCAGGTTTCCATTAAGATGAATAAGCTTCTGGAGACATATAGGGGGGAATCTAGCTATTTAGGGATACCTATTTATTCCGCTATGTTGCTTGGTTTAGTTTGTATGGATGTAACAGCAGGTTATATAATTGAAGTATTTGACTCTAGTCAACCAAGGGGACATCTTCATATGTCTCTCTTGAGTATTTTGTAATAATTATAATTTCTCTTATCGTGGGTTTGCGAATGAGATTATGTAGTGAATATTAAATATCACTTATGAAATGAAATGTGAAGATTTGCTTAGAAAAATTGTGTTTAATATTTTTCATATTCATGTGCTTTTGATTATTGATATGATTAACATAGCCGCAATTTGTCACTGGAATTAATAACTATGGATGACTACACCATTCGTAGTGGTTAGTTTTGGACCTCAGAATAGAGACATTACAAGTTGGTATCAAAGCATAGTTTTATGTATAACTTAAAAGAATAAAAGATTTTGAAAACATAATCATAATGAATCAGAGAATAAGATTGGGGCATGGGATAACGCGATGGTAATTTACTTGTATTTGCTATATATAAGCATGTATACTCTCCTCTCCCTTAGACCGTTCTTCTATATCTTACTACAGCTCGTATGTAGATTTACGAGAAAGAAAGATATGGAAGCAAGAAATGAAAGAGTGAATCTAGGTGGCGGAAGCACCAAAACTAATGGAAATGTTGGCCCAACACTAGGAGGAACCAAGGTCGACAGGCAAATGCTAATCAAAATGCAAAATCCAATGTAGGTATTACAGCCCCCACTAGTAGATATGGGGACTATATATCAGTTTTTCGTCAAACTGATTTATGTTAGAGAAACTACAGAAGTAGCTGGAGGAAATACTGCTAATGCGGAAGGAGTAAATCCTATAGCGCCATTTGGTAACAACTATTCTAAGATGAGTCAAGATTACTCCAATCTGGGTAGGAAGCCTTCACTGCGGACTGAGGATGCAATAAAAGTGGAGAATTGGCTATTACACCGTGAAAGGATTTTGCTAATTTGGGTTTGAATGATAGCAAAAAGGGAGGTTGGCTTCGAGACAGTTGCGTGGAGCTGCTTTGTTCTAGTTGAACGGAGTAATCGTTGGAGTATCGAAACAGGAATTGACTTGGGTTGAATTTCGAGATTTGAGGAAAGATTTTTATCTGAGGTAGCCAAGTTCAGCCTAGCTCAGGAAGTTTATGGAGTTGGAGTAAGGGGAAATGTTTGTGTTGGAATACTCTTATAAGTTTGATGAGCTGTCCAGATAAGGATATGCCACTATTAATACAGTTATCAAGAGGAACGAGAAGCTTATCCTGGGGTTGGGATCAGAGATTGCTAGGGCAACCATGCCACATCTCTAGGATCCATTGAATGTAGTGGTAGAGATGGTTTGGAACGAGGAAATGCTTCCTAAGTTCCTAAAGGAGAAGCTAATTGGAACCTAGAGTTTTGAGAATAAGAAGAGGAAGTTCTTTAAGGAAAAGGGATCTCAAAAGAGTGAAGCTGCTAAGAATGGGAAGGTAGATATTGTTTGTTATAAGTGTGATAAGAAAGGGCACTATGAAAATGAGTGTCAATTAGGTGATGGCAAGATGGTTATGGGTAAGCAAAATGTAAAGTGCTTTAACTGCAACCAGGTGGGGCATTATAAAAACAAATGTCAAGAAGCAGCCAAGGATAATAAAGAAAGGGTGTTTGCTTTAGAGCCATCTGCATCAAGACCAACAATAGCTAAGAAGGAAAGTCTATGATGGAAGATACGCTTTTGATTCATAGTATATCAGTGAGGGTACTGTTTGATACTGGTGCATCACATTCATTTATATCTCAGTGCTTAGTAGATACGTTATATCTAGAACCATCATACTTTGTTACTTCCTTAAGGGATCTAATCTAATAGGAGGGTACGCAACTCTAGTGATGATATGTGACCATCTAGGATTTGAATTGCTAGGTTATAATTTTCCTGCAGTTTGTATGTGCTTGCTTTTGAAGGTTTTGGGATTATTTTAGGTATCGATCGGTTGAGCAAATATGATGCTAGGATATTTTGCTAGGGTTGGAAAATATCAATTAGACATCTTGATGGTAGCAATCGAATTGTATACTCAGTAGAAAACTCAAGTGTTGATATTTTTACTGGGAGCAATGGAAGTAGAAGATGAAGTTAAGTAGGTTTTGGTTGTAAGGGTATATGTTTTTGAGTCAGTTACAGGACTACCACCGAAATGGGCTATTGAGTTTCAAAAAGGTTTTATACCTGGAGCTGAACCCGTAAGTAGACTACCTAGCAGGATGACACCTACCGAGATGAAGGAGTTAAAGGTGCAGCTAGTGAACTTAGAAGAAAAGAGATTTATTGGACCAAGAAGTTCATCCTGGGGAGCAACCATGGTATTCATGAAGAAACCGGACGTGTCGTTAAGATTGTGCATCGATTATCGTAAGTTGAACGAGAAGATGATAAAGAACAGATATTCTTTGCTGAGAATTGATGATTTATTTGATCAGTTGAGCAGAGCCAAAGTATTTGCAGTTGGATTTGGCTATAGGCTTCCATCAATTGAGAGTGGTGGAGGACATTATTCCTTTAATGGCATTTCGAACGAGATATGATTCACACAAGTGGTTAATGATGCCATTCAAATTGACTAATGCGCCTTCTTTTTTGTGGAATTGATTAACCAGATTTTCTGTGAGTACTTGGATAGGTTTGTGCTGGTATTCATTGATGACATTCTGATATATTCTACGGATAAAGGAGATCATGAGGTTTATCTTATAATAGTGCCTGAGACATTGAGGTAACATCAACTTAAAGAAAAAATTTTGAAGTGTCATTTCTGAAAGAAAGAAGTGAAGTTTCTTGGTCATGTAGTTTCAAAAAAAGGGTTGTCAGTCGATCCAGCCAAGATCGAAGCTTTTAATAGTTGGAAGAGACCCGAGAATGTGACCGAGACAAAGAGTTTTCTTGGATTGGTGGGCTGTTACCGGAGATTTATCAAGGATTTCTTGCGGATAGCAGCACCTTTGACTAAACTAACTAGGAAGGATGTAAAGTTTATTTGGTCTATAAATATGAGGAAGCGTTCCTTGATTTAAAACATTCGTTTTGACCAATGCGCTTGCATTAGTTGTTCCAGATGTGGATCAGGATTTGTGGTGTATACTGATGCATGTTGAACAGGATTGGGAGCTATATTGATGCAGAGGGGTAAAGTGATTGCTTACGCTCCTCGATAGCTTAAACCACATAAAGTAAGATATTTGACTCATGATTTTGAGTTGCCAGCGATGGTTTTCGCATTGAAAGTGTAGAGACACTACCTCCTAAGAGAATGATTCTAATTACATACGGATCACAGTCCTTGAGGTATTTATTCTCTTAGAGTTGAATATTAGACAATAGAGATGGCTAGAATTTTTAGCATCTTATGATTTTAGTATTGAGTATACACCAGGGAAAGGAAATAAAGTTACAGGTGGACCTAGCAAGAAACATCAAAATGTGGTGTTAGTTATGTTGGCCGAATGAAAGCTTTAGAGGCATTGACTTCATTTAGTGTGTGTGAACCCATTTTTAAGCCAAAGCAGATTTAACTGGACTTAGAAGACTCAAGCGAGGATGAAACGACTTGGTAACTCAGAGGCACACTTAAAAGGACTAGAGAATCAAGCTCGGGAAATTTGGTCGGAAAATTACTAATTCCTTAACTCAACCCCGAGTTAAGGCCTTAGGTAAACCCCGAGTTAAGGATTTAACGAGTTAAGGATTTGACAAGTTAAGGATTTGATGAGTTAAGGATTTGCATTGGTGCTGAGTTAACACTAAAGCTTCTTTAACTAGCCATAGAAGATTAAAACAGAATCGAAATGACTTGAAATTTGGTAGGAGCACTTAGAAAAAGAAAAAGAAGGACTTGAGAAAATTTCACCATGATTGGACAAAGCACCTAAACGCAGACTCGAATTAAGGACCTTCACTCGACACCGAGTTTAGGATTTGACTTTGGTCGACTTGTGTTTCCTGGCATGACTTCATGCTATATCCAAGACTTCATTGCTATTGGGCCTCTGACGTTATGCTGTCAGAATCCTCTATAAATACCAATCTACCTGCTAGCAGAAAAGGGTCTTCTCTCTGCCGGATTTCCATTAACACTCTCAAACCTGGAGCATCCATTAGACTTTTTTGTTTCTATTCTCCACAACATACTCTCTTAACACCATTGCAAATCTAAGATCCACTAGATCATGGTTAGATCTGAGATAACTAGTTTCAGTCCAGAGAGATAATAACTAATAGAAAGATTAAAGTGGACGTAGGCCAGAGATTACGTGGAACCACTCTAAAACTTCTATGTGTTCTAGTCTATTCTTTACTTTTTCTTTTACTTTGATCTGAACTGGTGCTTTCATTCGATTTCTAAGTGTTAATCCAGATTTTGGGTTAACAGTGTGAAATTAAGATCGACTGCTGGTTCTGGTCAAAGTACATCCATGTTGGCTCGCTTTGAAGTTCGACAAGTGTTGATTGAAAGGATTGCTTCTAAATAGAGAGATGATCCATTGCTAGTCGAACGGATTAAAATATTGGAAGGTGGGACTGAGATTGATGATTAGAAATATTTTAGCCTTGGCTAGAGAAGATGGTTAAGGAATAAGGGATAATTGTGTGTTCTAGATGTTGGTAACCTAAGAAAGGAAGTTCATAGGCAGTGTCATCGATCAAAGTTCACGATTCATCCTGGGTGAACCAATATGTATCTGGATATGAAGAGAAGTTTCTTTTGGTAAGGTATGAAAAGGGATGTAGGCTTATAGTTAAAGAAATGTTTGAATTTCCAGCAAGTAAAAGCCAAACATCTGTCATGACCAGATTTTCGACGTCCGCAAATCGACATCAATACATCCACTGTATTACATGCCGAACAATCGAATGCCGGATATACCAGATCGATAGGGAAGAAGAAGAAAGAGGTAGAAGAAGAAGAAGAAGAAGAAGAAATAACAACACAGAATCTCACAATCGCAGCAGAACAATATATAATAGATAACAACTAGGCTTTATACAAGAACTATAACTTGTTATTTATACATTACATCATAAGAGTACAACACATTCAATAACACAATACTGGATAGTTGTAATAACTTGTCCTCACAAAAACTGACTACACGGCTTACAATGCACAGCGGATTATACTCCAAGTAGTGTGATACATCCCGTCATCCAGCTCGTCTGATGAGGTCCATAGCATCCTATCATGTATCTGTAATACTCAATCTGATCCGAGTATTATAATAAAATAACACCCTAGCGAGTCAAGAAAACCAACATGAGAAAACACACTCAATTTGAATTATTAAAGTTCAAAATCCTTTAAAAAATCAAAGCTAACTCGTAAGACCACGCCACAAATAAACATGCTGGGTTTTTACCTTACGATAACCAAAACATTTCATATCAAAATCCTCTGATATTATAATAGTATCTAAGTACAAATACTTATTCAAATAGCTAAAATTGTTACATTAATTAAATTCCAGCAATACTAGGCTCTACAATCAAAATCGTAAAGGCACGTGTTAGAGAATGGATTCCAACTAATGACTAGGCACTGGGGTACCACCAATCACGGTACCTATCTAGGAACACCGTACCTAGGACCACTCTACGATCCGCTGCTACACAAGACCGGACTATTCCTAACCTGAACAGACCGAATATGATATCACCCCAGGTGTTCCCACCCTTCTTTGAGCTCTTTTCACAAGTAGTGATAATATTCGAGGTTATGTAAAAAGGTGATAGACATACCCTACTTGGGTGCGACCTACTTAGCCTTGCTGCATCCCCTCTGATTTTCAGTCATTCCCGGTGGATGAGGGTCGAGGGTAAGCGTCACCTTTTTAGGATCACTTAGAATGCTCGTTGTCCTCCAATGACAATGTTCTGAATGCATTCATTCATACAAGTCCATTCCCGGTCCAAACTGAACCAAAGGCACTATTCCTACTACATCCATTTTGGAATCACCCTCAAGATTAGTAGCGATTAGCCCTTGCACTTCACTGCTCCATCTTCGAACTCCAAGCTCTTGTCTTCATCACGAAAACGTACTCGTTGGATTGAAGTGATTTTCGGATCACAAATCCAATCCCGGTCTCTTTGAAAAAACGTTCGATATTCCCGGTAAACTCAACCCCGGTTCTTTAGAAAATAAACATACGAGAATAAGATCGGAGTTCACTCCTAAACATTAGTGGACGGATTTCCTTATAACATCCTAGAAGAACAAAACGAGTTTATACATACAGTATAGCAACTCGGATGGTAACTGTACCATCTAATTCCCGTACTTCTTCCAGATATTTACAAAGTTGTATTTTGGGTCTAGATTTGATAGTCGGTTATTTAAATATCAGATAAACAATTATTCAACCAAATACACTATTTCCACTGAAATCATTTAATCTCATTAAATTTAGATTTAAATAAATTAAATCTCTTTATCCAAAAATATACACTTAAAATATTCAAAATAAAGCTACTTAAACCACTTTATTCAAATAATAGTTATGAAATTCTATAATAACTCTCCAAGTAAAACTTTAGCCAAATCTACTTTTAAAATAAAGCTATTATATAAAATATAAATATTTAAAAAAATTCCTTTTAAAATCATAATACTAATTTAACCTTGAAAATAATTACTACTAAAACTAACTTAATTCATATTTACTTAAACAATTTTAAAACAATAAATTGATAAATTTTCTAAACATTCTTTCAATACTTTTAAATTTTTTAATTTATGCTTAAAAACTTTTCTCTAAAATATAATTAACTTTTCAGAAAAATACATTTTCCACTTCAATGAATAATCATTTATAAATCCTTCTCGATTTATCTCCGTTTAAATTTACGTTCCAACCCCGTAAATTTCTTACCTCAAATTTCTAAAAGTAAATCAATATTTATTTTTAAAAACGATTTATCCATTTTCTTATAAATTTCCACCATGAATTTATAATTTCAAATTATCCATTGATAAACACTTCACTTAATTTATAAACCCAGTTTATAAATCTCATAGCCTTATTTCCTCTTTATAATCGTTTAAAACACTTAAATCGATTACAAATCGTTTTTCCAAGTCAAATTCCATTTTTAATTTATTCCTTAGCTAAACCAACTTATTCTTAAATCCACTAATTTTTGATTTACACTTTTTTTATGTTTTAAAATCTTATTTAAATATGAAATGTTAAGTTCATATTTTATTTTATTTCCTTCAATTTCCCTCTTTATTTTTTAAAATCTATTTTAAAACTCAGATTTCAAAATAAATACTTTTATAATTAAGCACATCGCTTAAGTCCCATTATTGAATACTTTTATTCAAATATTTCAAAATCTCTATCTTCCATATTTGGAAATTATCAAGTACAATTTTAAATCAAACTATATATTTTTCAAATTCATTAATTTTACATTTATCCATCTTTAGTATAAATCTTTTAACATCCCATCTTATTTCCTTTAAAATTTAATATTTATATTTTTTACATTTTTAAAATGCAAAAAATATATCCAGCAATACCATAGCATCACATAAATCATGTTCCAATATATTCTATCACAGACTATTCAAATGAACCATATCACTACATATGGAAATAATTTCAACATTTTTGAGGAATCCTATTGGATCCATCCAACTTGTTCTTCCTGCATCCACAGATGTTATCACAATATAAAAATACCAATCCCACTTCGAGGGGGATATCACGGTATAAAGGGTCATCCCCTATTATGCGTGGCGCATAGGGTCTCATCTACTATATAATGCAGGAATATCAATCACTCTACTGTATACACACACACATACTACTATATATAATAACACATCCACTAATAATCATTATCAATTCAGCAATTTATCGATAATAAATTTTAACGGCTTAAAGAAAAATTAATCATGGAAATCCAAGTTGATGAGGTCAACTCACCTTTGATTTTCTTTCCTTCCGAACATCCAGAACCCGGAAAACCCACAATCCCTACCGACTTCAAAAATCTCCAACCAATACTATCTCGAAGCTTACTTTGCTATACAGTCAACACCACCACTTTGTAACTTCCAACCTTGTATGGACAATTTAAAATATTTACGAGTTGACCATTTACACTTTAACAAATATGTATATACATAACAGATCGTTTTTTAAAGAAAACAAAATATACTAAACATGACCCTGGCCATGAACAAAGACTGCACAACACCGCCATCTCCACTCGCACCTCCATCACCATTTCCAAATCACCTCAGCTCGAACAAAATGCACTCCACCCTCAACCGTACGCCATTAGCCGCGGCCCTTCCCTCCACCGCATTTGATGCCTGACCTACCAGGAATTGTAAAGTCCCTCTCCTATATGCACGACTCCAGTCGCGACGTCGACTAACCCTAATAGCATGCGACTCCCAACGTTCTTCCCCTTTCGTCTAATGCCCAGCTCCGCCAAGGTGTCGCCTCTTGCCTTCCATCGATGCCTAGTGCAAACGAAAAGGCACGCGCTTGATTTCTATTATACATTTTTTGAAAACGGGTGGGTTTCGATTTTCATTTGATTTATTTTGAATTGAAGCGGAGAGGGAATTCTGTTTCGAAGAAGAATGAAATGAAGAGGGAAATCGATTTCATTTGGATTTGTTTTTGAAATGCTCGGTCACGTTTTTTTTCTTGCTTTCAACTGAACTATTTTTGATCGAAGAGGGAACCGTGCTTTCAAATAAAAGGAAGGGATGTCTTGCATGTTGAAAAGGAGAAGATGGTACAGTGAAAGATAAAGTTACAACTGGTAAGAAATTTGACTAGTCAAAGCATATAATTATATTATTTAAATTTTAAATCATCTCAAATCGCAACTTAAAATCTTGACCTTCTATCGAGACGTGCCGCTAGGCGTTTATAATGTTATACCCCTACTCGAACGCAATGGAAAAAGTTTCAAGTCCTAATTCGATCGTATGGAGAAGATATATTTTCGGACTCAATTATTATATTAAATTTTCGATATAGATTCCAATGCGTTTCTAACCGGTACAGCCAAATGGTAACTCCAAACACCACAAACTTTGGACTCCGATAATAATACACTATTATAGATTCAATGGAACTGGTTTCAAAGAAATCCAAGACTGTGCCTCGAAAAGCTATTTTTAAATGTCAATTTAAATGATATATTTTTGAAACTAAATAAATAACTTTTAAATTCAATTTTAAAACTTTATTATCTTCAGTATTATCAATATAAATTTTATAAGTCTTTAAATTATTTTTAACAAGCTTAAAACTAAAGATACAATAATTTAACCAATTTCCAATTAATTAATTCAATAATTAAATTATCCAATAATGATTATATTTGAAATTCAAGTTAAAAGCTAACTTTTAAATATTTAATATCAATTAAATATTCCAATTTCAAATATTCAAAATTCCAGGTCATTACAACATCAGAAGCCGAGTGGAATACTTTAGCCTCAAGATATACTAGTTTCTAAATGGGATTTGATATCAAAGGATTTTATTAATGGGTTGCCTAGATCAAATAGGGAAAATGAAAGTATATGACTCATAAGGGATAGATTGATCAAGAGTGCACACTTCATTCCCGTTAAGTCAAGTAGGATGGCACCTATATTGATTAAGTTGTTTATGAAGAACATTGTTAGACAGGATGAGATTCCTAGTAGTATAGTCTGTGATAGAGATGCTTTGTTCACTAATGAATTCTTGAAGAGCCTACAGAAGGTATTAGGTGCCAAGTATAAGATGAGTATCGCTTACCACCAACAAACGGATGGGCAGATAGAGAGAGTCAATAAGGTACTTGAGTATTTATTAAGGGCTTGCATACTATACTTTGGTGGGTTGTGGGAAGACCATTTGCACTTGGTTGAGTTTTCCAATAATAACGATTATTAGACTAGCATAGGAATGGTGCCTTTCGAAGCTTTGTATGGAAGGTCATTCACTAGCATGTTGGTTAGAGACTGAAGATAAATTGGGCCTTCGTCTAAATATGATAAGAGAAGCCATAAAGATGATTGAGCTAATCTAGGATAGGATGAGAGAAGCTCGGTCTAGGCAAAAAAGCCATGTAGATAAGAGGCGTAAAGGTTTAGAGTTCTCAGTTGAAGATCGTGTCTTCATCAAAGCATCACCAGTGAAAGGTGTGGTATGATTTGGAAAGTCAAGGAAACAAGAACGAAGATATATTGGATCGTTCCATATTACAGAAAGGATCGGGAAACTTGCTTATTGAGTAGTTTGGCAGGTGTCCATAATGTGTTTCATGTTTCTCATCTTAGAAAGTATGTGCATGATCTAGAGCCTTCTATTACTCCGACTGATGGTATGTTCTATGTTTATTGTATATATAAATTTAGCAGCTTGTAGAATATACTAGCATTATTTGCATGTTTGATATGCTTGTTAAGTAGTCCTTACTAAATTTTGAGGATGAAATTCTTTAAGAAGGGAAGCCTATAACACCCCTGATTTTAGTTTTAACATTATTCAGGATATAATTGGATAGATTAAATAGAATAATGTAGATGGTTAAGGAAAATAGGATTTAAAAATTTATAAGGTTGAGCCATTACTAGTGAACTAAGTAAGATTGTTTTAGGTTTAATAAAAGAAAGAGTCAAGAGAGGAGTAAACTAGGAAATAGTCACCTTAAACACTCTCCCCCTCATATCACTCATATTCTCATTTATAAATTAATCACAAAAGAAAACATTGAGGTCGGCCATTAGAACTAGGAAGAAGAAGATCAAAATTAGAAGAAATTCAAGTGCAAGCTTAGGGAAATTAAAGCAACACCAAATCTCAACTCCAACAATTAAATCTAAGGTGAATAATATAAGAACCATCTCTATTTTTAGTTCTTGAATTCAGCTATGGATAATATCCAAATGGTTTTGATGATTTTTGCCAAGTCATGGTGTTTATGATTTATAGAATTATCTATGAAATTATCTAAGTCGGTTTTAAGGGTAAAATCTAAGTTTGCGATCTCCAATAGCTTTAATTTTATAGTATGTCGAGTGAAACATTATTTTGGAGACGATTTTTTAATTTCATAATTTTCTATGTTCTATTAAATATTTTATGAATATCCTATGGAGCAAATTGGGTTAATTTCGGGTTTTAATTATGAAAAAATAATTAAATATGGGTTTTGGCTCTACAAATTTTAAATGATAAAAAATATGGTATTTTGGAATTTCTATGAATTTTTTGGATTTTTCCCTTTGTATTATGATTTATTATGCCAGATAAGAATTTAAATTAATAATTAATTAAGGATATTAATTAGCTAATGTTGAAACATGTTTTGGAACTTGGAAATTATATGCGACAGTATTTCTGAAAAGAATAGAATAAAGTATTTTGTTATCCAATAGAGTTTGACAAGAATTATGGTTTGGTGAAACATATATGCTTTTATTCGTAAAAATTCAGTTTTCTTGATAACTACAACAATGGAGTGCCACTTGTATTCTCACTGAGTATAAACCACACTGCAACCATTAGTGTCGATGTTGATGAGGGAGGAAGCATATGATAAGTATTTAGGTAATTATGAAATGTTTCTAACCGTGTCAAAGTCGATAACTGCGATGACCCAAGTTTGGTGGCGTCGCAATTTATGATTCATTAAGGTTAACGCTGAATTCTTCTATTTTGAATACTCTTGACTTCAATTACACAAATAGTAGAGATGCCGCTTGTTATGTCTACGGCTATATATATAGTGGCATAATAGCTGAAATAAGCTAAGTATATAATTTTATAAGGATGTTGATGGTCTTGTTACCGCTACTCATCAGTGTCGGCAACCTTATGTGTACTAAGGTTTTACACTGAATATGGTCGGCAGCGATGCAGTGTAGCATTACGTTGCACTTTAAGCTTCTAACGCTGGCGAGACTCATCTTTATGTAAATTAAATTTTTTAAAGGGCGATTATCCTATCGAGAGGGTCGATAACCCTTTGTTTTGGCAATTTTCCATTTGTTTTATAAAATCTTAAAGTTTTGAAATGTGAATAACCTATATTCTATGAAGGTTGTCAACCTTGTTTTCGATACGGGGTCATAATACTCAAAAGAATTTAAACTTTCTCTTCGACCTTAGGTAGAGGTCGATGTTGCTTAACGTCGCATGTTATGTTTTATCTTATTAAAGGTGTAGAGCCTTAAGCTTCTTTGTCGACATTGTTATGGATGTCGACAGTTATCTAAACTAACTAATTTATAGGCGGCAAGCCTTATGTTTCTATGACGTCGACTTTAAAACCTAGTTCGGGATACCAATGTTTATATTGCAATGTGTTAAAAGTATATGAAGTTGACATTATTTATTAGGGGTACCAGGGTAGAATAAGCCCAACACTGCCATTGGGACACCAATGTAGTTTATCTTCAATATGCTAAATATTTTACAAATTCAAAATTTTCAATAGGGGTTCCACTGTCTTTATAATTAAAAAGTTGATCAAGACCATTGGGGATGACAATGTATATTATTTGAGATGTTATAAGTTGGAGGGCTAAATAACCTAATTAAAGATACGAATAGACATAGGGGTAACATGAATTAAATTGTTAAATGATGGGTTCATAATTATCCTAGGAAAACAATGGAATGTGAGATGGATAGTCCACATCATGTTGGAGATGGATAGTCTCTATGAGGTGAATGAAGGGTTCATGGTTAACCAAGAAAAACTATTAGATGTGTGATGGATAGTCCACATCAAGTTTAAATAAATGTAATATGTGTGATGGATACTCCACATAATTTAAATAGCTAAACCATCTATGATGGGCAGTCCATATGATAAGGGATAGGTAATCCAAGCAACAAATACATATGAGATGGATAGTCCACATAATTTGGTTAATAAAACCATGGGTGATGGGCAGTCAACATGGTAGGGGATGGGTAATCCAAAGAATTAATATATATGAGATGGGTAGTCCACTTAAGTATAAGAATTAATATATGTGAGACGTGTCATTTAATCTTGAGTACTCATTTGAGTAGGTCAAGAGTAAGGGTTTTCAAGTTTCTAGTTACATGAATAACCATCTAGAGATGGGCAGGAGGCAATCTAGCTATTTAGGGATAGATAATTTTTTGGTTTAGTCTATATGGGTGTAATGGCAAGTTATATAATTGTCAAGTATTTGACTCTGATCAACCAAGGGGTCATCTTCATATGTCGCTCTTGGTGTAGTTTATAATAGTTATAACTTCTCTAAATGTGGGTTTGCGAGATTATATAATGAATATGGAATATCTTTTATGAAATGAAATGTGAAGATTTGCTAAGAAAAATTGTGTTTAATATTTTTCAGGTTCATGTGCTTTTGATTATTGATATGATTATCATAGCCGAATTTTCTCGTCGAGGATTAATAACTATGGATGACTGTAGCATCCATAGCGGTTAGTTTGGGCTTCGGAATGGGTGATGTTACAACCTAGTTCCATCGCATGATGGAGCTCTTTTTTGGAAAAAACTGGCTTTTTGCACAAGGCAAATGATAAACTCACTACGTAGAACATGCACAATTCCCCTATTTCGATGTAGAAAATCTAATGTCTTGGCACATGTCAACGTTTGTTAGATGCTATACATTGACCATACTTGGGTTGACCACAAATATAAAAAAGTATAGAATTACCTTATCATGCTTGTCATCTAAGGTTTCCAGCAAATTTTTTGGATTTCAGATGCTCTTTAAGTATTTCTACAATTGTAATAGTTGTGTCTGATTCTACTCTGCCTATAATGGCATCCAGCTCCAATTTTTCCGCATTTATCTGGTCTTTTCCCCTCCCCTTACTTGTCAAGAACTAGATTATGCTATTATTTTAATGATCATTGAGGAGCCACACAATGAGGTTGCTCCAAACGTTGCCATAAATGGATTCATGATTCTCGATAACCCGATTGACACTCCTTCATCCCACTTGACTGTCAATGATCTCTAATAGTCATGGGATTTCTCTAGATGCTATCAGGCTTCTGCTTCCCAACGTGAGTACTAACAAACCTTTACTAGCTACAACGCTTTTAGTTGATACAAGTGTTTATTTGGGGCCATCCAACCATTCAATCCATTCCTTCATCACTCGTTGAATCCATGAGGCTGGCTCTTTCTTAGTTATACAGCAACTCCTATGCGGTGCTCTTGAGCCTCAATATAACCTTCACTCAACATCTACGCAAAGAACCACTTTTGGCTAACATCAAATACTTTTATAACTTCAAGCATTCCTCCCTAATCCTTTCTAAACTTCTTCGAGGCCTTTTGAAACTTCCAGTAGTCTTCGACCTACAATATAAGCTTAGCTACTTTAATGGGAGTATTTTTTGTCAATTTCCATGCCAGTTTTTCCAAATAATGGTTATTTGGATGTAAAATCAACCTCACCAATTCTAGTTCCATATTATTTGGACTTTCTTTTCCTAAATCGCTTATCTTCTTTTATTCAATTGTAGTTATTCCACCGAGAGTTGATACTGACAAACAAAGGCACATGGTTGCTACCATCAAAGAGTGTTGATTATAAATCTGACCCATCTTTAAAAAAATTTGAGGGGATGGAAATGGATCATCACCTAATTATTTTGTGATAGTGACAATGTTGTAGCATCGACCAATTATTACATAATTAACTATTATCTGATAATTTTTAATAGTGTTATAATTGGTCGATGCTACAATGTTGTTAACATCATAGAATAATTTGGTGATGATCAATTTCCAATCCCTTAAAAAAAATTGAAGAGGGATCGGAATTATTAATCGTCTTACTTTTTTTCTTGAATTAGACCGCAAGAGAACTTAAATTCTCACTAACTTGCACGTCTATCAATATTATCTCCTCTACAGGGACTGTAAAGTCTATTTTAAACATATGTCACCTAGAACATGCCATATTGAGGCACATATTCCTATGTAGGCTAAAGCTAGCCTTAGCCTACCATCGAGTATTAACGACGACGATGATGAAGTAGATAATGCACTAGAGACGGAGGAAAATGATGAGGATATGTAGAAGAGGGGGAGGAAGAAGGTGAAGATGACGAGAACTTCAATGTCAAGTCTGTTGAAATCGGACCAGCCCACAACAGAAAAAATGGGTGAATTTCAAAAAATTTACCATTTTGGATCTTTAATGAGCCTATGAAGTCTGTATATGAGATCCAATCTAATAAAACATTAAAACAAAGTCTTATTTTATTTAAAGTTGGTTAAAAGGAAGATTAAAATTAATTTAGTTTATTTGTTTTATTGGGATTAATTACTCATGGTTACAACACTTTGTAACTACTATCACAAAATATGTTATTTATGGATTTTCTATTAAATATAATTTAAATTAAATTAATTAATTAATGTAAACATATTATATTATTTATATAATTGGAAGAAACACCTTTATTATGAACAAGATGTTCAACGAGTTAGATATATGTAACAAATTACATAATTGCCCCTAGGGCATACTAACTCTATCAATCTCCCACTTGCACTTGGGGTCACTTATGGAATCTTATTGCAAATTCTCCAATCGGTTTCTCAAAACCCGTTGGATCAGTCCCTTTGTGAACGGGTATGCTATTATGTTTTAATTATTTACTATGTCAATTAACTCTCTCCGACGATGATAAACAGCTTTATCAGGTGGAACAATTCGGAGTATGTCTCTCGACCTTTAATGAGCTCTAAGTTCTATTATGAACCATATAGTGACATTGTTATCATATAACAATGTTATGAGATTCTCAACATTTGGAATCAGCTTGGTTATAACTTTGTGCATTTATAATTTTATATACATTATTTTTTATTGCGGCAATATTCAAGGCGATGTACATAGCCTTTTTTCAATGAATATGCCATATTCTTTTATTTGGAACATTTCCAACTTAAAGATTCTTAATTTGAATTTATTATTGACATACTACACTCAACATGACTTGTGAAGTTTGAGTTCGAACACTCCTTCATAAGGAGTTTTTATTTTTATAGACAATTTTCTAGTATTTTATAAATACACGAGAACACTTCAAAAAACCATTTAGTGAGATCAATTTGGATTTGATATTTGCTTCATGTATTAAATACATAAACAGATCATGATATCGTAGACAACACAACATGTATGATAATTCATTTTGCCAATGTAAAGGGATCAGTCTTACATGTTCCATATTAAACATTTTAATAAGGTGTCATTGCATATCATTTGGGACATTCCCGACATTTTTTATACTTACTATAAAAGACATCATTTATTAATCCAATGTTGAGTATTAAAACAATTAAGGCTGATTTTAATAAAAGTACATTGTTAAAATCAACAACGTTTTGTCCACTTGTAGTTTAGAAATATCAATGTACCTTTAGACATTCTTTCTTATGAACATGCGCTTCCTTTGCACTTTGATTGAAAGTCAAACTTTTTGATATTTCTATCAAAATACTTATTCAATCTTGACGCTTATAAAATAATATTTTCGTATCTTTCTTAGATCATATCCAAAGACTCACAAACTCAATATAGCTCCCACTAACTTTGAGACATTTTGGTTAATACACGTGAACAGCTTAGTCTAAATCATTATTTAGAATTTTCTATTCAATACATATGTACTAAAACATTAGGACTTATCAAGCGATAATTTTGTGAGTAAATCCGAATTGACTTGAACGTGTTGAATATCGAATCTATTACGCTAATTTCAACGATTGAAATTTGCGATATTATTATTATTATCAACATTGCTTGTTTAATTCCAACTGCATTAATCTTACTCATAAAGACACAGTCGTGGTCGATGGATCATATTCCTTTAGTTATGACAACCAAAATCTATATTTTGATAGCGTATTAGGAATTCTGTCGGATTTTCACATCATACCATATAGAGTCAACACTCTCAATGGTTCAATTAAACAATCTAGGGATATTTTTTTTGACTTAATAAGAAACTCATAGTTTCTCTTAGATGTGCGAGAATACTTATTAGACATTCTAATGTTATGCGTTCATATATGTTAGTTAATTTCATTTCAATCAATGGATCGTATCTAATTCCATTTTACCATGAATAATTCCTCAAAGAAATTTCTTCACAATGAAGTTGGTATATCTTGAAACAACAATTATTTCTTAGTGCAATAGAATAGGTATTAAACGTTTTATGATTTCTTTGTTTATAAAACTGATTTGGCTTTAGTTTACAAAAATTATGCTCGATACATAAATATGTCATCCAATGACAATCTTTTCAAAACCATTTTTGGATGATTCATAAAAGATCTCTCATGAACAATTATTACGTGAAATCTTTCGACTTGCATAACCTGCCAACTACTTGGCCTAAGAAATGTTAGAGTTTCTTATAAACCCTTATCTTGTAAACTTTTGTAAACCATTATTCAGATGAAATTACATTAACCTTGTGTACTAAACTACCCTTAAGTACATTACCTTATAGAAAGGAACTAACTCAAATTCACTCACAATTAATCGTAGATTGTCCAACAAAGATCGGTTACTCCATATGGTTGTAACATTCCGAATTTTAGCTAAAAATAATTTGATAATTAATTTAATCTTTGGAATTAAATTATGAAATTATTGGTAATTAATTTTAAATTTTGGATTTAAAAATGAATTAATTGGAAAATTTCTAGAATAAATAAGGATATGTATTTTTTAATTGAATTTGGAATTTGAAAATTCAAGAATAAATATTTGGAGAAATAAATTGGATTCTAGAGATAAATTGAATTTAAAATTTTTATTTTTAAGTTAATAAGAATTTGTTTCTAATTATATTTAATATGCATTTTGATTTTAAAAAAAAGATATTTTGAATTGAATGTAATAAATTTTCTCAAAGGATAATTAAGAATAAAATTATTTATTCATGTGAAATTAAAATTGTAAAACCATCTTTTGCTTTAAAAGATTTTTATAAATGATTTATAAAGAAAATACATTTGTTTAAATAAGAAAAATGATATAAAATTATCTTCAAATATTATTTGAAATGTTTAAAATATAGTAAAGATTTTGAATGTTGTTTAAAAGCTAAATTTTATAATATACATATATGTGTTATTTATAAAAGTATAATTTGTTTTAATAAATACAAAATGAAGTTTGTTTGTTTATATAAACATAGATACTTAAGTAAACAAGGGCTAAAGCATATAGTTTGTACATAAATTAAGAAATTTATAATGAAGTAAGGATTTAAAACTAATTTATATATAAGTTAAAAAAGGGTTACAATTTAAACACATTTGACAAATGTTTAATAAGTAATAATATAGATTAACAAGTGTAAATATGTTGCCATGCAGGTGATACAAGTGGCATTTATCTTTTGATTAAAATTTAAAGAAAAAAAAAAGCAATACACTTCCTTTTCTCTAAACTTGAAATTTGAAACAAAAGAAACCAGAAAAAGAAAAACCGAATCAAAATGCTAGAGATTAAATGATAATCTAAGAAACCAATCTAAAGCATATAGTAAATTCAAAAAGTAAATTCAAGATCAAAGGCAAGATATCAAAGCAAAATCAGGTCTAGGTTCATTTCAAACCTGGAAATGGAAATCTGGAACAACTTTAACCTGAAAACAAACAGATCAGGTTCAAACTAGTTACCAGTTTTCAAGAACAAGTAAAGGGCAAGCAAAGTAGATTCAAAAATTAAAAGCCAAGAGCAAATCAAAATCTGGATTCAAGCAAATTTTAAAACCTGGAATGATCAACTCAGGAATTGATGATCAAAACAAAAAATTGAAGCAAGCATACTAATCAACTCAGTAATAACACAAAGCAAAAGTAGCAGATCAATCAAGAAACCGTTTCCAGTTCAAAGAAACTTCTCTGTTCCTCTCTATTCCAAGTACAGGTGAGCAAACTCTCCTCTTTAAGTTATTAAACTTGATACATCTGAATGATCTTTGAAGCATGATCTGAAATGGGCTTAAAATGATTATGTATTTTTACATGTCTATGTATATTGTACAAATGTATGTGTGCATATCTGAACGAAGATGCTTTCTGTTCTTGTTAAACAGGTTTCCAAACCTTTTAAAAACAAAGATCTTGTAATATCCCGGAATTTCCAGGAATTTAAAATGTGATAATCTCTTAAATTTAATTATTTGAAATTGATAAATTGTTATTTTCAAAGATAATTAACCAAGTAATAACAATACAATGTTTTAATTATGGTTATAAATTGGTTTTATAATAAAAATAATTATTCTGTAGAGTGTAAATAAATTCTAAATAGACTTATTGTTTTCAAAATTGACAAGTGTGTTTAATATATATATATATATGTGTGTGTGTGTGTGTGTGTGTGTGTGTGTGTGTTTTAAATTGATTTTAAAATAGGATAGATTATTTGTAAATAAAAATGAGCATTATTTAAAAACTGATATTTTATTTATTTTAATTGATTTAGATTTGTATTTTTAAATTTGACTTTAAACTAAATATAAATTTGAATTCAAAGGAATATACATACTTCTTAAAATAAAATAATAATATAGTTTGGTTTTAAAATATATAGATAATATTTTTAATTAAAAATAAGATTTGTTTTGTATTATTCTTTTTATATAAATGTATCTATAGAAATTTGGAATTGTATTTATTTAATAAGAATAAATACAAGGCTTTTGAAATAACATTTTAAAATGAGTTTGAAATATGTATATAATTTTTATTTAAATTATATTTGGTTTCATTTTTTTTTAAGATTGTATTTTATATAAATTTAGCAAACATTTATAAATGTATAAATGTATTTGTTAATTGAGAATTTAATTAGAAAAGTATTTTTAAATTTAGAAAACATATTAGTTAATTAGAAAATTTAATTTAAAAAGGCTTTGAAATTTCTTTTACAATAAATTAAATAAAAGTTGACAAGTGCTTAGTTCTAAAACACTTTGACAACAGGTGTTAAACAATTAAAATGAGCTTAAGACAAGTGTCCATGTTTTTTTAATTTTCTTTTTAATTTAATAAATCTGAAAATTGCTTATATAAACACCTTATCTCTTCACTTTCTTTTTGTTTAAACTTTTTGTTCATTTCTAAGAGAAACTTGAATATCCATGCAAATCTTTACTCAAACCAAATTCTGAAATATTCAAACAATTGCTCAAATGAAAATCTGAACATTCCTCAATTCAAACAATTCTCAAACAAAAACCTGTAACCTTTTCAATTGCAAATACAAACATTCTTCAAACCATGCTCAAATCAATATCTGGCAAATCTGCAAATTCTGTTTACCTGTAAAACTTTTCCCAAAAGCCTGCATCTACTCCTCAAATTAAAATCTGAAGCTCCTCAATTCAAAACATTCTTCAAACCATGTTGTGACCAAATCTACAGTTTGTTTTCAAAACAAAATCTGCAATATGTTTGTAAATTTTCAATGCATGCAAGTGCAAACAAAATCTGCATATGTTTTCAAAGTCTGATGCAAGTTAATAAACCAGTTCTGCATTTTTCCTATGTCTGCCTCAATTTTCAAATGCATGCAAGTATGTATCTGGTTCGAAGGCTTCTCTGTTTAAAAAGAGGCTTCAGCATCAAGTTCAAATTTATTTTTGCAAGCTTTCAAAATGCAAAATCTGTTGAAAGCAAATTCAGTGAAGGGCTTCCAGTTCAATTTCAAAACCTCTACACTTCTTTTAAGTAGAGGTGAGTAAACTTTTAATTAATAATTAAGTAGATAAATAAAGTTGCTTGGAAATTTCTGGGTGAATATGCTCTGCATAATTATGTATATATAAGTGTAGAATCTGAATTTATTTGATTGTGCATGTCTCTGCTATATTGCCTTTCTTGTTCCTATTATAGGATTATCATGTTTAAACAAAATTTCAAATTGCTCTCCCTCTGATTTCATATAAGTTTTGGTCTTCAAACATTGAATGTTTGTGTAAGCTTAAATTTAATATTAAGAATGAATTTTAGTAATAATATTTAGCAACTTATCTGGGAAATGAAATTTTAATAAAAATTCTTTTAAACAAGACAAATTTAGTTACTTTAATTTACCGTTTCAAGTTTATAACTTGAATCTATGCTAAAGGTTAGGATTTTTAAAATCAAAATCAGGATTTTAAATAAAGTAAGGTGTGAGAAAATGGGTATTATCTGGAAATTGGGTTTTTGCATAATTCTATTGGTATGTACATCTGGGTTGCTCGAGATTCATGATGGAGTTAGTGGTATGATTGGAGAGTAAGGTAAAAATGGTTGAAGAATTTGTAATCCACTGTGAAGATTGAAATTGCTCGGAATTGATTTTTAAACCTAGTTTTGGTTCTTGCTGTGAATTGAACTACTGCACCTTCGTCTTTGCATCGAGCTTGAAGAAATTTTGGGTGAATGATGCGTGGTGGGTCGGCAATCCATGGCCGGAGTTGTGGCGATTATCATTGATCGGAGGCATGGGATTTGGGGTTTTCTGATGATTGGGTTTGGGGCTCAGTTCGTCCAGGAATACTCGATTTTGAATTGAGGTATTTGTTGAGGATCAGTTGGTCGTAGGAGCTTGTAGGATGGAAGAGGGACTTGGCGGTGAGTTCGTCGTTCACCGGAGGTGGTTCCGGCACTGGTGCAGGTGCACGAGAGGGTTGGTGTCAGTTAGCATTTGGGTTTTGTGTTGCTGGGTTTTAGCTCAGGCAATAAGGTAGATGACTCGAGGAGGAACTCATGTATTTTGGGTTGTGTCTTGAGTGGTTCCTGTGTTTTTGCATGCTGGTTAAACTGTTGTGTTTAACAGTTTTTCTTAAGTCTTAACAAATCAGTTTTAAATTTTTAAAGTCAGATTGATTTAAAAAAAAAGAAAAGAAGATGTACCTTGTTTTCTTGGATTCATGTACTTATGGGTTGAACTCAAATGGAATGTTCAACCAGGATTTTAATTTAAAATAAATAAAGATTTAAACTTTAAATAATTTAAGCTAAGTTAAATTCTTGTTTTTGAATTGAATTGTTTTTATAAATGAATTTGTATGAATGGTTTAGATGTTTTAAGTTAATGTTATTTTCAAACTTATTTTGGAAATATAAAAAGGAAATTTATAAAAAAAATGTTTTTATTAATGAAAAATGATTTATTAATCAAAATTAAGGATTTAAGTAATTTATTAACCTGAAACTAATGATCATCAATAATTAAAAGAAAGTAATTAATGATTACTTTATATTTTAAACTAATTAATGACTTATGTTAAGTAAAGTTTTCAAGGATAATTTAAGATAATGTTTTATCTTAAATAATAATAAAGTGTTAATGAATAATAATTAATTAGTTAATTAAGAAATTTTAAGTTTAATTAATTAATTTAATTAATTATTTTAAAGGATTAATTAAGTAATTAATTAAGAATAATTATTGACTAATAATTATGATGATTAGATTACTGACTAATTAAATTTTAATTATTAATTAATTAAGTGATTAAACTAGTAGTTAAGTTTTAAATGGGTTTTTCTTAATAATAATTAAAAGGGTTATTAATCTATAATGTAAGTTAATTAAGAATTAATTAACTACTATTAAAGGTTAATTAATTGTAATTAAAGATTGATTAATTTTATTTATGCATTAATTAATTTGTAATTAAGGTTGTTAATTAATAATTAAGTTTTATTAATTAATGATTAAAGGATAATTAATTGGTTAATTAAGGTTAATTAATTAATTATAAAAGTAATTAGTGATTGATTACTTTGTGTTAAAGGATTGATTAATAATTAAGGTTTATTAATTAATAGTTGAAGATAATTAATTTGTAAATTGAAGATTAATTTGGTTAAAGAGTAATTTATGGATGAATTACTCGATTTTGATTTATGAGATGAGTATGATTAAGTAAGTTAATTAAATTATTAATTAATTAAGGTAGTCACTTGATAAAAGATTAAGTATGTTTACTTAATAAGTTTTGATAAGAGAAATTACTTAAGGTAAGTAATTGATGAATAAATTACAGGGGTAATTGAGATAAGTGAAATTACCGATTGGGAAGAAATTTTAAACGGATAATTACTTGTTAAAGTAATTAAGGGTTTATTACTTGGTGTAATAAATCAAAGAATTTATAAAGTAATTAAAAGTAATTAAGAAGTAATTAATAATAATTAATTACTGTATTTATTTATTAAAGTTGATTAATTGAAATCAATTAATTTAAGCATGATTAATCAATATAATTAATTAAGAAATAATGTAATTAATTATAGTTAATTAATTAATAGAAGTAATTAATTAAGGTTCATTAATTGATATGATTAATGAGAATAATTAAGGATTAATTACTTGATTAAGAGTTAATTAATCAAGGTTGATTTATTAGGATGGTGATTAATTAATTGGTTTAATTAATGAATAAGTAAGCAAGATTTATTATGATGAAGGTAATTAATTTAATTAATTTTAAATTAATTAAGAGATGAAGTAATTAATTTAATTCACTTTAAATTAATTAGAGATAGAGATAGTTAATTTAATTCATTTTAAATTAATTATGTTGTGATTAAGTAAATCATTGCTTATGTATGAATCGGTGACATTGGTTGTCTTGAATGGATGTAATCTCAGAAATGAGATAAGTAATGTTGTGTGATATGAATGCTTGGTTGCATTGTGATGGTAATATAGATTATCTATTGTGATAATGATGTGGATTACCTATTTTGTTATGAATCACCTGTTTATTTAATAATGTGGTTATCAATTGTGACTTGTGAATTATCTATTCTGTGTGTATATAGATAGTTGAATTAATTGTTTAACCTTAAACAACTTGGACCTAAAAGATACATTTTGGATTTCGATGAGACCGGGATCGGGTTTCCATATTTGGATATCTGAAAACCACATCGATCCAAATTAATGATAGGTCGTGAATCTCTTGTGAAGAGTGAAGACTCGGGGTGTAAGAATTATTCGTCAGTATAACTCTGAGGGTGATTCCGTGATGAGTTTGACGAGTAGTACTTTCAGCTTCGAGATGAAGGTTCAAAGTGCAAGGGTTATTGTCGTTAGCTCTTAGGGTGATTCCAAAATGAGTGTAACGAGATAATGCCTACGGTTTCGTTCGAAACCGGAATGAACTTGTATGGATCGAATGCTTTCAGAATTTCGTCAGGTGGACGATGAGCATTCTAAGTGAAGTGTTCACTAAAGGTAATCGTAGCCTCAAGCCTCATCAACCGGGAATGGCTAAAACAGAGGAGGTGCAGCAAGGCTTCATGGGTAGCCCCCACTTGAGAGTAAGATTTACCCCTGTCTAGAGGTCCCTTTTATTTCGGCTGTGTGGGCGGTTGAATAGCTACATCCGTCGGGGTTGTCTTATTCGGAACTGTTAAGTAAGGAATGGTTCCGGCTTTGTGTTGCAGGGGAGCGGGCGTACTCCTCGGTATGGTGATGTAGGCCACGTACTGTGACGGGCGGTACCCCAATAGCCCTGCCATTGTATGGAATCCAAAATATAATAAGTGCCATCGGTTTTGATTGTATTACCCACTTTTATGGCTAGTAGCTGGAATTTAATAAATGTAACAATTTCGGCTATTTCATATTTATTTGAAAACCCTAAACACTATTGTAATATCACTGAATTTCCTATCAAATGTTTTGGTTAGCGTAAGGTAAAAACTTTTCTATGTTTATGTGTGGGAAGTCTTACGTGATACCTTTTCTTTTAAAGGTTTTTAAAAGTTAAGCAACTTTAACCGTTTACTCACACCAGACCCATGTCTGACCCGGAGTTTATTCTGTTTTTCTTAAACTCTTGGATACTCAAATTTTTACGAGTAGCTAGGGGATTCAGGTTGGCTTAACGAATTCTGAAGGAGAAATGGAGCAGGAGGCTTCTGCGTATAGCTATATAGTATTCCGCTGTGTGTTCTCTGAGTTGTTGTCTTTGTGTTGTATTGAGTTGTATAACTAGACGGGTGTTTATAACTGTCTAGTATGTATTTTTTAGCTGTGTATCTCTGATGTATATGACACTATGTAATGTATTATGTGATTAATATAATTTATTCATTCCGCTGTTTAGATTCTGATGTTGTTCCTTTCTTCTTCTCCGTCTTTTCTCTTTTCTATCCCTTTCTTTCTTAAAAATGATGCGATTTTCTGTGGTAAGAAAGTCGGGTCGTTTCAGATCTCAACTTCTAATTCCTTATAGACTTTACTGATCAAACAGATATTGTTTAAAATAGAATGATCTTTAATATAAAAATAGTTATGGGTATAATATTGTTCATATATAATCTGAAAAGCAAGAAGAAGAATAGAAATTTATAACATGTTGAAATTCAAGCATCGAAATTCTATAATCTACTTATGTACTCTGAATCACTATTTAAAATCATGAATTTTAAAAGTTAAATCATAAATTTTTGTTTGGGATCGAAAGAGATATTGGTAGTTGAACGATTTACGCATTTCGCTCATTTTCTGGTGATCAACGACGAATTAAGGTTCGAGCTTTGGGCTGAAGGTGCTTTGGCGGTTGCCAAGTTTGGGAAAAATGACCGGAGAGTTTTTCGATCATCTAGGTGGCGACAAGATGGCTTAGTAGGGTTTAAGTTTAGGTTTGGGTGGTTGTTGAATTCGAGAATGGATCACCATCAATGTTGCATCGAGTCGAAAGGGACCAGAGGGATTAGAAACGTGAAGGTATGGTGCTGCTTTGGACGTGACGGCATGATTACGGATGGTCAAAATCGTCTTCGGCGAGGCCATTTAGTTGATCAAGATTTAGTTCATGTGAGTTTGAATAGCTCAATTTCGATTCCTGTCGAATCTGAGTGGTTTTATCATTTTAGGGGGAGATGGGCGATGCGTAGATGCTCGTGGCAATGATCGGAGAAACTCCGATCATTTGTGCACGTATACGTGCACCCTTGGATCTGGAAGAATAGAGAAAGAAGAAGGAGGAGGGAGGCTGGAAGGAATACTCGGGAAAATGTCATTTCGACTCGAAGCGATTCTCGTATTCGTTTGGATGGATACCGGGTTTTAATGTTTTAACAGTTTTCTTTTAAAATTAAAATAAAAAAACAACAAAAGGATGTCAGGGGTTCAAAGAAAGAAATGACCCGAGTGGTGCTCGAGATTTAAGCAATTTAGGCTCGGGTTTGTTCTGTAGGAATTGGGTTCCAGATTTAAGTTTTAAATTTAATGAAAGAAAATACCAAATTGCAAGAATAAAAGGTGAAGAACGCGATTCATGAAGTAATAATCATGTTTAAAATGGAAGATCAAGATGTTAAGTTGGGTTCAAAATAAATTTTGTACCTTGATTTTGAAAATAAATAAAGTTTAAAAAAATAAAAACAAGATTTTGAAGTTTAAATAATTTGGTTTTTGAATCTTATAAATTTCTTTAATAGGTAAGTGTTTTTTTAACCTTTGATTTAAAAAAATGGTTTATTTTGAGATTATGATTTTGATTGTCAATTAACTTAAAAAGGGTTAAGTTAAATTTTATGAAATTAATTAAGATAAATGTGTTATCTTAAAAGATCATAAATTTCAATATTTAGTGATAATTACTTAATCAGAGTTTAACTGAGTATAAATTAAAGATTGATTAATTTGTTGAGAGCTAAATTAACTTATGATTAATAATTAATTAATCAAGTGATAATTAATTCGTAATTCATTAATATAAGTGATTAGGATAATCACTTATTGTAATTAATTAAGAATAATTAATTAAAGGTTAATTTATTTAATGATTAATGATAATTAATTGAAGAGTAATTAATTAATAAAAGAATAATTAAATAATTAAAGATCAATTATTTAATGATTAAGGGTTAATCGATTTATTAATTAAGGTTAATTAATAAATGATTAATGATTAATTAAAATGATTTGTAATAAATTAATGTTAATAAACCAGGGTTAGTAATTTATTAATCTAGTTGAAATTAAAATATAATCAGGATTGAGTAATTAATTCATGAGTAATTAATTTAATTGAATTAATTCAGGATTAAACAAGTAATTAGTCCTGCTTATAAATGATTATCGAATGCTTGGATGTTCGAATTGTATGAAATGTCTTGTATTGTTTAATATCTTTTGATGGATGCTATTATGTGATATGAATTGTATGTTTAAGCTGTGATCTGTGACCCATTTATCTGTGATGAATTTGTATATCTATCTGTGAATCTGTGAGTGATGATAAGCGTTATAGGATTAAATCGCTTATCAAATATCATTGTGCTTGAATCAATGATGATTGATGTTGTTGCACTATTGGGCGAAACCCCTGGACTACACCTTACACACACAAATATGGATTGCATGAGGAAATTGGTTAAGTCACAGATTTTTGAAATGGTTTTAAAAGTGAATTTTGAATTCAAATAATTTTGAAAATGGAATTGGGTTAAATATGAAAAGCTTTTGAGAAGAAGTTTTGAAGATAAAAGTTATTTTTGAATAACATAATAAGAGTTTTGAAATTTAAATAATTTGATTTAAATTTGAATTCAATATTTGAAATTGAATTCTATGATTTGGAAATTATGGTTAAAAAAAAGTTATACAAGTTATAAAAGTGTTTATATGGGTTTTAAACAATTTTTAAAGTGTTGTTTTGGGAATTTGAATTAACCCAAAGATTTTAACTTGTATAAATGAAATCGGATTTTTTCCGAAATGGAAACTATTTGTTTTCAAATAATAAAAGCTTTCATATAAGAAATGAAATTCCAATTTGTGTTAAAGGGGTTTCAAGTTTGAAATGAAAATGGTTTTCCAAGTTATGAATGAATCTTTGAAAACAGATTTTGAAAGCTATAAGTTAAATCTTTGATTTAAAGATTGAATGAGTTAAACCAATTAAAATGGAAATTGTTTTGGAATCCATGGATAGATCTTTGTGAAACTGGGTGAACTTTATGAAATGAAACTTTTTGTTAAAAGATTTGAAAATGGTAATTTGTTTAAACCATTTGGAAAGAAAGTTTTGGATTTTAAAGTTGTGACTTAACTGAAATCCCATATCCATATGTTTTTAAAATATTGCGCTCATTATTCGGTTTAGTCGGGAGAGGACCTTGTGTCATATAACCCATTCCGAATAATGATACGACGTATATGGATAGCATTTGAAGACCGGTGTTGAAGATCGGGTATTTACGAGAATGATGGGATAACCTATCGAATGACTCTGCACTGAGTAGCTACGGTATAGAGTTCTCCTTATGTGATGGGGAGTCCGATCGGGATTGTGAATACCCGGATTGCAAGGGATTCTTTGAAAGTGTCTTCGGTTCTGTTCGAACCCGGAACAGACTTGTATGGATGTGTGTTTGACATTACACTTTATGATGTAAAGCTGGTTTCTATCAAATACATTTCTGTTTGGTGGAGGAGATTTATTCTCTTAGCTTAACACCCTTCTCTGAGATGTACAAGCTCAGAGGTTATGTAGTTGATGGTTACTAGTGATACATTCCCAATTTGGTAATGTGGCATACGAAGTGCTGCTGATCATTTATTGATCAAAGAATGACTTTGTGAAAAAGTGTAGCTTTGTGGACGAGACCTCATCGAGCCTCACAACCCGGTTATGGTCGAAATAGGAAAGATGCGGCAAGGTTTCAAGGGTCGCACCCCTATGGTATGTCCATTCCTTCTGGAAAAGGGTGGTATCATGGTATGGAGCCCAAATACTTACTCATGTGGACACTGTATATTTATTACTGTGTGATGTTGTTGGTGTTGAGAGTTCTCGGATAAAGGTCGCAAACGACCGGGGGTGGCATATCTTAGGTGTTACTCCCGGGAAGGGAGTGCACCGGCCTTGTGTTGGCAGAGAGCCGGGTAGGTTCTCGGGGCGTCCCTCCAGAGGTGTACCCATGTGGAAATGGGAAGTTCCTTGGCCTGACCATTTGTTAGAAAATTCAAAGAAACAATATGCGCCCTGTACGTTTTTGTTGTATAACCTGCCATGGAATGTGGCGGTAACCTGCTATTGAACATGGTAGCTATAGTAGGCATATGACGAAATGTTGTATGCTGGCTAAGATTAATATTATACTTTCAAAATGTTTTCCACTATGCACTAATAATAATATCAAAATGGTTTTCGCGTATCAAGCATTTTTCACTATTATAAGGAGAAATCTCCTCCAATTCTGCTTTTGCATGGTGTGTGTGGCAGGAGGCCTTATGGTAGTTTCATTTTCCAAAAAGCATTGCGATTTTCAATGTTTTAAATTCCTTTGTTGTTTGTTTAAAGATAAAACTATTTTTGTTTCCTCAAACCAGTCCCATGACTGACCCGGAGTTTATTGTTCCCTTCCTAAACTCTGAGTGCCCACAATTTTCCACACGGGCAGTCTAGAGTTGGGTTTTTCAGATAATAGATATCGATTCAGTAGCTTTCAGCTTTCTCTTTGGAATTCTGTGGAGACTTTGGATATTGAAGTCTTTGGTTAGGAAAACTGACCTTGCTTAGCTTGGTACAACTTGATGGTGGTTCGAGCTATCTATGGAGATTGCTGATATTGGTGTTTCTTCTGGAGTTTCAAGTTCTAGTTGTTTCCGCTGCTGGTTCATTGGTGTTTCCACCGTAGCATTTCATTGTATCTCTGATATTGATCATTGTTGTATATTTGGATATTGTATCATTGGAGTTGTATCTGATATATATTATTCATTTTCTTCCGTTGTGTTGTTGTACTTAATGTGTTATAAGCTCCGGCGAACCAGATTCCGCGTTTGAATCTGCGGCATTCGAGTACGAGTGATGTATTCGGTGCCGATTTTCGAAGGTCAAGTCAGGGTCATTATAAGTGGTTTCAGAGCTGAAGGTTGAAACTTTAGCTCAGGAGTATAACACATTAAGTAACTCATTGGAGATAGGGTGAAGTATACCCTAGAATGAGTATATCCCTAAGATATCCGTCCGAATGCCTCAGTAAATTCTCTTACTATTCACTGATAGTAAGTATGAGTGCAAGAAGAGGACGAGGTATGGGACAGGGGAATGCCTCTTCAAATGGTCAATCCCTGCAAGAACAACAGAAACAATCTTTTCCAATCAATCTTCTTTGATCATCATTCGATTTTCAATTCTTTGATGTCTTCGTGGCAGCTCGAGGAAGAAGCTTTGGTGTGATGGTGGCCCTACGAATCCTTATAGATAAGTTTCTATTTCGTATTCTCTCCGTTGATTTTCTATTAGCTTTTCGTTTTTAACTTTGATAAATTTGAAAATTTAAATTGAAATAAATTGGTAAATTAAATATGAAGTTGAATATGAAGATTTATATTTCGAATAAAGCCAAATTTGAAATTCTATTGTGATTTCTTGTGTATATCAAAGTCCAAAGAGGGACAAGTTATATATACTTTGAGGTATTCCGACTTGAGTTTGGAATCGATACCCAGTGTTTGAGAACTATGGAAGATTAAATCAATTTATCTATTGTTTGGGTCTAGATACATTCTACGAACGATTAGTTATCCATTTGAACAAACCAATGCCCTGCATATTTCATAGACTGGATGACCCGAGTATCCTGTGTAATATTGAATGACTCCGTTCTCATATCTATTGTTGATATTCTGATTTGGTAAGCCAAATACAGAATATATAATCAGCTTGATTGATGAGCCGATTCTCTATCTTTGTGTATCCATTCTTTGTTGTCTCCCTGGCAAATTTCGGGGACGAAATTTTCTTAAGGGGGGAATCTGTAACATTCCTCAATTTTAGCTAAAAATAATTTTCTAATTAATTTAAACTTTGGAATTAAATTATGAAATTATTGGTAACTAATTTTATATTTTGGATTTAAAAATGAATTAATTGGCAAATTTCCAATAAATAAGGATATGTATTTTTAAAATGAATTTGGAATTTGAAAATTCAAGAATAAATATTTGGAGAAATAAATTGGATTCTAGAGATAAATTGAATTTAAAAATTTTATTTTTAAGTTAATAAGAATTTGTTTCTAATTATATTTAATATGCATTTTGATTTAAAAAAAAGATATTTTAAATTGAATGTAATAAATTTTCTCAAATGTTAATTAAGAATAAAATTATTTATTCATGTGAAATTAAAATTGTAAAACCATCTTTTGCTTTAAAAGATTTTTATAAATGATTTATAAAGAAAATATATTTGTTTAAATAAGAAATATGATTCAAAATTATCTTCAAATATTATTTGAAATGTTTAAAATGTAGTAAAGATTTTGAATGTTGTTTAAAAGCTAAATTTTATAATATACATATGTGTGTTATTTATAAAAGTATAATTTGTTTTAATAAATACAAAATGAAGTTTGTTTGTTTATATAAACATAGATACTTAAGTAAACAAGGGCTAAAGCATATAGTTTGTACATAAATTAAGAAATTTATAATCAAGTAAGGATTTAAAACAAATTTAGATATAAGTTAAAAAAGGCGTTTAAACACAATTTAAACACATTTGACAAATGTTTAATAAGTAATAATATAGATTAACAAGTGTAAATATGTTGCGATGTAAGTGATACAAGTGGCATTTATCTTTTGATTAAAATTTAAAAGAAAAAAAAAGCAATACACTTCCTTCTCTCTAAACTTCAAATCTGAAACAAAAGAAACCAGAAAAAGAAAAACTGAATCAAAATTCCTGAGATTAAATGATAATCTGAGAAACCAATCTAAAGCATACAGTAAATTCAAAAAGTAAATTCAAGGTCAAAGGCAAGATATCAAGGCAAAATCAGGTTCAGGTTCATTTCAAACCTGGAAATGGAAACCTAGAACAACTTCAACCTGAAAACAAACAGATCAGGTTCAAACTAGTTGCCAATTTTCAAGAACAAGTAAAGGGCAAGCAAAGTAGATTCAAAAATTAAAAGCCGAGAGCAAATCAAAATCTGGATTCAAGCAAATTTTAAAACCTGGAATGATCAACTCAGGAAATGATGATCAAAACAAAAAATTGAAGCAAGCATACTAATCAACTCAGTAACGACACAAAGCAAATGTAGCAGATCAATCAAGAAACCATTTCCGGTTCAAAGAAACTTCTCTGTTCCTCTCTGTTCCAAGTACAGGCGAGCAAACTTTCCTCTTTAAGTTAAGAAACTTGATACATCTGAATGATCTTTGAAGCATGATCTGAAATGGGCTTAAAATGATTATGTATTCTTGCATGTCTGTGTATATTATACAAATGTATGTGTGCATATCTGGACGAAGATGCTTTCTGTTCTTGTTAAACAGGTTTCCAAACCTTTTAAAAACAAAGATCTCATATTCTAATTCCTTATAGACTTTACTGATCAAACAGATATTGTTTAAAATAGAAAGATCTTTAATTTAAAAATAGTTATGGGTATAATATTGTTCATATATAATCTGAAAAGCAAGAAGAACAGTAGAAATTTATAACATGTTGAAATTCAAGCATCGAAATTCTATGATCTACTTATATACTCTGAATCACTATTTAAAATCATGAATTTTAAAAGTTAAATCATAAATTTTTGTTTGGGATCGAAAGAGATATTGGTAGTTGAACGATTTATGCATTTCGCTCGTTTTCTGGTGATCAACGACGAATTAAGATTCGAGCTTTGGGCTGAATGTGCTTTGGTGGTTGCCAAGTTTGGGAAAAATGACCGGAGAGTTTTCCGAACATCTAGGTGGCGACAAGGTGGCTTAGTAGGGTTTAAGTTTAGGTTTGGGTGGCTGTTGAATTCGAAAATGGATCACCATCAATGTTGCGTCGAGTCGAAAGAGACTAAAGGAATTAGAAGCGTGAAGGTATGGTGCCGCTTTGGACGTGACGGTGTGATCACGGGTGGTCAGAATCGTCTTCGGCGAGGCCATTTAGTTGATTAGGATTTAGTTCATGTGAGTGTGAATAGATCGATTTTGATTCCTGTCGAATTCGTCGAATCTGAGTTGTCTTATCATTTTAGGGGGAGATGGGCGATGCGTAGATGCTTGTGGCAATGATCGGAGAAACTCCGATCATTTTTGCACGTATACGTGTACCCTTAGATCTGGAAGAATAAAGAAAGAAGAAGGAGGAGGGGGGCTCGAAGGAATACTCGGGAAAATGTCATTTCAACTCGAAGCGATTCTCGTGTTCGTTTGGATGGGTACCGGGTTTTAACGTTTTAACAGTTTTCTTCTAAAATTAAAATAAAAAACAACAAAAGGATGTCAGGGGTTCCAAGAAACATGACTTCGAATTCATGACTATAATCACAAGTACCACGAGTGTCCATGCTTGCCTCATGACTCTAGCTCTTACCATCCAAAGAAACAAACTTCGTCCTATCACTCTACGCATTTGTATTCCAAAAGGAGCAATTCTCCATTGGGATATACTCCACCACCTTAGTTTGATCTTCCTCGCACTTTTATTGTAGGTTCTATTCATGCTTTTCCTATAATACTTGTCCCTTGTTGAAAGGGCAAGCATGTGTATGGCCCTCTTAGGCCCTTCTATTAGCTAACAACTTCCCTTACCACCTTTTCCACTTTATATACAAGCCAACTAAGACCAAACAAGGAGGTCTTTCATCATACCGCTTCATTCATCTCTTTGTCCTCTACGTCGACTTCCACATCTGTACAGCTTAAATACCCAAACATGGACCTCACTGAATCAAGTTTGATTATAATCTAGATGAAAGATCAATGGACATGATTCTGTGAGCCTATATAACCTTTGATGAGTTGATTGATCGATTCCAAGTATGGAGAAATTTCAACATGTACCATTGCGATATTAACTCTAAGGATCACCTTCTCTTAACCGAGAAAGAAAATTTTGCAAAGCTGGATCAAAAATTTATTGATATGTTGAAAAACAAGATTGATTCCATTGAGAAGGCAACGAAAGAAAAAGAAAAGTGTGATGACCACCATACACCTCTGATACCAAAGTACCATATGTAGTGCGCTAGCGGTACCCGGTCGATGTAGAGTGGTAGTAGAGGTAAATTTCTAGCAATCTAAAGAAGAACATGTCATATTATTCAGTGCGCATATGATATAATATAATAATCACATAGGTATAAAATGGTGAGGCAGTAGTTGTTGACCCCAAAAATGGCACAACACCCAAAGACCTATTAAAATATTAAGATCTAGCAAATATTGTAAGCAAAATTAAAGAAGGCAAAAGAATTTTTGTAATGAGTCGCAAATCACAGGCCTACATCTAATATTATCTTTATAAGTTTGTTGAGATTGTTTTAGAGGATTAGAGAGATTTAGAATTCAAACTTACGAAGGACTGACATGTTATTAAACTAAGAACTGCCAACAATATTTGACTTGGTGACCATTGAGATAGGAGGTAGGAGATGAAGAAGGAGAATTGCCAAGTGTCCAAATAGATCCTTGTTTAGTTTCTATAGGGTTTATATTTATAGGGAAATTGCTCTACAGATCTATAGACTCATGTTGTATAAGGTCCAGATGAAAGACCACAAATTAAGGAGAAAGCACCACGTCCCAAATATAAAAAAAGATCTCTTAGCACCAAGAGGTTTCTCTCGGTGCCAAGAGGTTTTGTTGGATGCAAACCAAACTTTTTCCTTTCTTTTTCCTCATACCTCCGATTTGATGCATTCCAAACTCTTTTCTATCAGGTCTTCTGATAATTCCTTTGATACTACTTACCTTATTCTGCTTGCTTTACTTTATTCTCATTAACCCCTAGAGTTTCTTTGCTTACATTATGATTTAATTCCTGCCACCGATCATTTATATATGAGAATATGAGATTATACTCGTAAAGTGATAAATATCCAGTGAATAGTGGATTCTCATATCTCTTATTATATTTGACCGATGGGTAGGTTCCTTATATTTTACAGTCAGACATCCTATTTCATATTGTTTGATGATAGTGTTTTATTATCTAAGGTTGAAAGATATATTTGGGAAATGCCGTGAGTTAGCTTGAATATACTTCATGACATCTCATATATTATAGATTACTGGGTTTTGACTATGATTTTTGGATATGTATGATTCACCCAACTGATGTTTATTATGTGATTCCAGATTTGGTATGGTTTTGTATGGGTGATGACATTTTTATGCTGGGATTTGTGGTGTGCTACGTTATATGATATTTGGAATTTGTTTGGGATGACATTATTATATTTATACCCAGTATATATAAAGTTCCATACGTTTATTGAACTTGGATTTAAATGTAATCTGACTGGTTTATTATTTATATAATACTCGAGCCACTCGTAGACATTTCAGGTATAAGGATAGTGAGACTAGCTTGTAATATGGGCATAGAGGAGGCTATTATTCAATATAGCTATTATCCTTCTGTATTGTGTTGTCTCTTGTATGTATATTCAAATGATGTATATTGTATATACTCTGTATATTTATGTATTATATATTATTGCTGCGATTCTGACTTTATGTTCTCTGTTCATATATTGTATATTGAGTATTATTCTATCCTGGAAGCATAAGTGTTTATTGCTTTGTGTTGATGTTGGGTATGTCTTGTGATGATTTGTACTCTATGTATTAATACATATCAATGTTAGCGCAAGGGAATATTGACGTGTGTATCCCATATCGTGTTATTCTTCATATTATCTGATTGTATTACTCTGTAGTAATCTTTGATAGTATAGGTATAGAGTAGGAGGTGTTTACATTTGGTATCGAAAGAAGGCTTAGAAAAATACAAATTATACGAGACATAAGACTTGGCCTTAGATAAGACTTAGAGTCCCAATCCCCATGTGTGTCTAGTAGATTATAATTTATACTTAAGTGATAGTAGGATGATAGTAGGAGTATATGATGATTATTAGGGTAATCATTTAAGGACATACTTGTTATTTTCCCTACTAAATATATACTTTTCTTATTTCTACCTCTTTTATATGTATTTTTTTCATGTGAAATTGATATTTTCCCTGCTAAATGGGCTTGATTCGATGAGTAGTGTCGGTATTATTAATGGTGAATAAATCTCTGTCGGACTTTAGTGTTGTAATATCGGGCGACTCGGTGGCGATGTGCTACTGCCCTTAAATCAGCTTTTTTGCACTTCTAATCTACAAAGTCGAGAGATTC
The DNA here is from genome assembly GCA_030765085.1 of Allium cepa. Classification (NCBI taxonomy): domain Eukaryota; kingdom Viridiplantae; phylum Streptophyta; class Magnoliopsida; order Asparagales; family Amaryllidaceae; genus Allium; species Allium cepa. Next base: position 82,431,066 of record CM060946.1, read on the forward strand.
TAAGAGGAGATCTATATTCTTTCTAGGATCGTAGTAGGTCACTCGATGAGAAGGGACTTCGAGTTCAATAGGAATGACGACTTCGGAGCCGTATGCAAGAACGAATGGAGTCTGGCCAGGCGTGGACTTGTGAGTGGTTCTATAAGCCCATAATGTTGTTAGAAGTTCATCCACCCACTTGCCTCTAGCCTTTTCCAAATGCTATTTTAGAATGGACTTCATGACTTTGTTCACGACTTCAACTTGTCCATTTGCTTGAAGGTTAGCAACTACCGTAATTTTTTTTTTCAAAATGATACCGACGGCAGAAGTCTTTGAATTCAGCGCTATTGAATTGAGTCCCATTATCAGTTACAATTGTTCGTGGAAGGCTAAAATGACAGATGATGTTTAAAACAATGAAGTTGATTACTTTCATTGTCGTGATCATGGCTAAAGGTTCTGCTTCGGCCCATTTGGTGAAGTAATAATTGTTATGATGGCGTACCTCATGCCACCTTTTGAGATTGGAAAGGAAACCGATAATATCTATGCCCTATATGGAAAACGGCAATGGACTGACCATTTGTGCGATTTCCATCGGTGAGCCTTCGGAACTTTTGCATATATCTAGCACTTGTTGCATCACTTGGCGTAATCAGTAGCATCCCAGTTGATAGTTGGCCTGTAATACCCATATCAGAGTATTTTCTTTGCTAGGTTTAGCCCTCCACTGTGATCGTCGAATTCCCCTTCATGAACTTCCTTTAGGACTTGCTTTATTTCATCACGAGAAATACACCGAGGTAGGGGACCGGAATAACCCTTTCTATACATGACTCTTTCCTGAATGATATATCATCAAGCTTTAGGGAGGATTTGTCATCTATCATTCCTCCATTTGGGAAGGACTCCCTATAATAATAATCCTTAACTGGAGTCATCCACGACCCCTTTTCAGACTCCGACTTAAATATCCAATCGATTTCCATCTGGTATATGCTCGAAGCGTCTAGTACTTCAATGGGAACCAAGCCCATTTAGTATGCATCTCTGGTGCTAGCAAACTTTACCAATGAGTCAGCCTCTTTATTTTGATCCCAGGGAATGTGTATGATGTCATAATACTCAAAGCCAGCCAATAACTCATGGACTTGGATAAGGTACGAGGTGAGTCATTTTCCTTTAGCCTGGTAATCTCCCTTGACTCAGTATAATACCAACTGGGAATTGCAAAAGATTTCAAGAGATTTTATCCTAGTTCTATTATAAGTTTAAGTTCGACATCAAAGCTTCATACTCAGCTTCGTTGTTCATTGCAGGGAAGTCAAGCTTCAAAGAATATCGAATCGATCGATCTTCCTGGGTTACTAGCATGATTCTGGCTCCAAAACAATGATCATTGGATGCTCCATTGGTGTACATCTTCCACTGAATGATAGGGGCTCCACTTCTCTTTGGGAGATCATCCTGTGTAGTGAATTTTGCAATAAAGTCTGTCGGTGTACCTAGGTGGCTCTCCGAGGAAGATAAGTGGTGTCAAATTGGCTCAGTACGATGTTCCACTTGAGTAACCCTCCAAACGTCTTAGGTCGCTATAGGACCTATCATAATGCTGATCGGTGTAAATATTAATAGGATAAGCCTGAAAATAAGGGCAGAGCTTTCCTGAAGCAAACAACATGTAGTATGCCAATTTCTCTATCATTGGATAATTCCTTTTAGCTCCTGTTAATCGCTTGCTAACATAATAGGCTGGTTTCTGGATTTGATTCTCCTCGTGAAGTAGTGCGGCACTTATAGCGTGTACCGACAGAACCAAGTAGATATATAAATCTTCATGATCCACCGACTTTGACAAGATGGGAGGCCTCTCTAAGTGGTTTTCCAAAGATTGAAATGCGTCTTTACAATCCTTTGTCCATTCAAAGTTCCTTTTCCCTCTTCCAATCAAATAAAAGAAAGGAATGCATCTATCGGTAGCTCTGGAAATAAATTGACTTAGGGCGACCGTCCCATTTAGGCTCTGTACTTGTTTGATGGTCTTCAGCACCTAAATGTTGTGATTCTCGGGATATTCCACGAGCATTGATGATGAAACCCAAGAACTTTCCTGGTGAAACACCAAAAAAACAATTTAGAGGATTGATTTTCATTTTATAATGTTGGAAGATGTCGAACATTTCTGCTAATTCTCTAATGTAGCCACTTGATCATCATGACTTTATGAGCATACCATCCACGTATACCTCCATTGTCTTTCCAATCTGATAGTTAAACATTCTGTTGACTAGGCGCTGATAAGTTGCTCTAGCATTCTTCAATCCAAATGAAATTACCACATAGCAATATAATCCAACGTCGGTAATGAAGCTGGTATGCTCCTGATCGAGAATATGCATTAGGATTTGATTATATCCAGAGTATGCATCCATGAAAGATAGTAGCTCATGTCTTGTGGTTGAGTCCACCAATTGGTCGATCCTCGGAAGGGGATAACTGCCTTTTGGGCATGCCTTGTTTAAGTCCAAATAGTCAATGCATGTTCTCTATTTCCATTTGCCTTTCTCACAAGTACATAATTGGATACCCATTTAGGGTAGAGAGCATCGTGGATAAACCTAATTTTTTTTGAGTCTATTCACCTTCTCTTTAAGGGCGGCAGATCTCTCCGGATCCACCTTTTCTACATCATTGGGACATGCCTCAGGTCGATGTTTAATGCATTGCTCTCAACGACGGGCGAGATCCTGCATATATGAGAATGAATCTAAGCGAACACATTAAGATTCACTCATAGAAAAGTAGCAAGTTCTTTTATCATCGAGGGGCTGAGCTGTGATCCAATCTTTAGGGGACGTCGTTACAAACCATGATATCAATCATCAGCTCGGCTGGTGCATCCTTGGCCTCTTTGGGTTCCTCCTCATCCTCCCTTGTATCTATATATTTAAAGAACAAATTGTGGTGCTCAAGCCAAGGCCTAGGCTCTGGTCATCAATCTTCGGTGGCTTGGATGTAGAGAGACTTGTTTACACCCTTACCTTTCTCCTTTCATTGAGTGTCACTCAATTCAGCCACATAGCAGGCACATTTCCTCACCTGATCACCATGCACAACTCCGACACCATTATTACTTGGAAACCCAGAATTTAACAAATGGCATTGTATAGAGAGTCAACATCCAATACAACAAATGGCAACATCCGCACTCTCATGCGATCACCTTCTCCTAACTCCACCGGCAATCCGACATAATCGACAGCTTATCGCAGCAACATTAAATCCATGAATGTGGGATTTAGATGTTTTCACGTCTTTGGCTTCAATCCTCATCTGATCGTAAATCTTTTTGAAAATTATATTCGTGGAACTACCACAGTCAACCAAGATCCTCCTCACTAAGGCGGGGCCGATCATGGCCGAAATAACTATTGGGTTAATCGTTGATGCTTCCACCTTATTTGCATCTCCGTTTCTTTATACAATGCCATCTACCGTTGTACGTCGTTTTTTGTCAGAGCTCCATCTTCTGTACTTGAACAACATTCAAAATTCTTATGTTTGATTGCATTAGCATAACGCTCCATCTCGTGCCAGCACTTGTCAGCTGGATGCAGTCCTTTGAATATTGTATTGATCACTAATCTTCCACCAGTCCGTGCAAGCTCCCTGACCCTGTGCAAAGCTTGTCCTCGGTAGGGGTCAGATGTCCCCGGCCCACTATCCTCCGAGGCTTTAACAAGCTGCTATAATTTTCTTTCCCAAATCAGTTTCTCAATAACATCCTGGAGATGCCCACATTTATTTGTGTTATGAATACATTTCCTTGCTACGCTCCTTAATTAATGAAACTGGGAGTGATTCCCGATAGATACATTATGCCACACGAGCCAGGAAATTCCTCCCTAAGCAGCCAATGCTATTACCTGCTTCCTTCGGGATTTTCTAGTCTGCTTCTCCGTTGATTTTTTGGAGGTGGCATTCTATACTACATGGTATTACATGTAGACAAGTAGATATTCTCTAGATATGTTGTAAGACCCCTAATTTTTGATAACATTATTCAGGAGATTTAATTAAATAAATTAAATAGAATAATGTAAATGAAAGTGATAAGGGACTTGAGACTTGAAATAATTAATCAAGGTCGTGCCTAATAAACTAATTAATGGGCTAAAGAAGGGTTTTAGGTTAAATAAATTACATAAGGGTATAATTGGAATTTTCCACCCAAGGACCCTTACCCATATATATTTTGGTTCCTACCACTTCTTCTCATTGAAGTCATTTTAAAATGCAAATTAAAAGTGAAGAGAATGGATGACCATTAAGAGAAAGAGAAAATTCAAATTAAAGCTAGAGATTCAAGCTTAGAGGAAATCAATCTCAACCCAATCATCTTAATGAGAGCAAGGTGAATAATAGTTCCATCTCTATTTTTTAAATCATATGTTTCAGATTTAAAGGATAAATTCGTTTTATGATAAATTGGATGATGATATGTTTGATTCATGATTTAATGGATTTAAACAAGATTGTTTAAGGGGTATTTATACGGTTTTAGGTCAAAATTGAGATTAAATGATGTTTAAATGGCATGGGAAAATTTTATGTTATGAAAAACATGATTTTGGAGTTGGATTTCAATTTTGAGAATTTTCCAAGATATGGAAGAATTATTATGAATTTTCAAAGGAAAATATAGTCATTTGGGTTTAAAATTTATTTTGGAAAATATATGAGAAATTTTGATATTAGATAATATGATTTAAGTGAATTTTTGAAATTTTTGGGGATTTTTCCAAAGTGATTTGCTATGAAAAATAAATTGTTTTAGAAGAGGGACTTCTTTGCAAAAATTGAAAGGGCTTGATTGATTAACTTAACCATGGTTAAAATCTGGATTAGCGGCAGTTATTTTGGAAAAAAATTGAAAAATTAAGGCAACCGATCTGATTTTGACATGTGGCAGGTTAGTTAGAGAAAAAATACTTATTAAGTAAACCTAGTTTGCTAAGAAAATTGGTTCCGCCTGTTTTGGAAAACACATTTCGACTAGTAGCTTCTGCGTCCATCCTTGTCGAAACCAACTATGCCAAAACCAATACACAAGGTATCGCTATGATGGTACGTAGTGGATTGGAGATAGGCGAAAGGTAAGGTGTCAAAAGCATAGCTTCCAAAGGGGATGAAACCTTGCTTGTTTTTTAAAAGGAAAGTGTCTGCCTACGTTTTGTTTTAAGCCTTCGACAGGGTTTGAAGCAGAAGGTTTTGAAAAGGGGTTTAAAGGGTTTCGAAAGAGGCTATCATTACTTAAGATTACTTTCGGCTGGGTTCCTTACTTATAAAAAATGTTTTAAAAGGAGGGTTCCGACCGGGTTGATACCCTATTGCTGTTTTATAGCCTTTCTATGGTGTTGAAGATATCAATGCTATAAGAAGGTACTTTGTTTTATAAAGCTTAAGCCACTTCCTAAAGCTTTCTAAAGGGGTTAGTGGTTTCAAAGGTGATGGTTTCAAAAGGGGTTTCGACTCCAATCTTTCAATGTTTTACCTAGATGTTTTATTCTTTTGAAAGGGATGGTGCCGATGCCATCAAATTTTCCCCATATTTTTATAAGATAAAATATGGTTTCGAAACAGATGTTTTTGACTATACTCACTTTGAACCAAATAACGTTTAAGTATAAACCCAATGTTTCTTAAGGGGTTCTTTCAATAGTTTCGTAAGGGTTACTTCCATAAGTGTCGAAAAAGGTACTTTCAACTGGTTTCGAAGCTAAAGCTTCTAAAGTTATATGCTAACACTTTAATATATTAGAAAGGTTTCAAAAGGTACATTTAAAGTATTATAAGGCAGGAGCCTAATGTTTTTAAGAGCTTTCGAAGGAGGTCGTCCTATGAAGTCGAAAGCTAGGTATCGAAAGGTTTTATCACCAAACTCTATTTTTAAAATGGCAATATTAATGGAGTTTTTATAATGGTTTTATAAAGAAGCTATCTTTGATAAATTAAAAGGTTAAAGGTATTAACCGTGTTCTGTATTAAACCCATGGGAGTGGTAAAATTATGTTGCTTCTTCAAATATGAATATATTCACTTTATGATGTCCCACAACTGCACATTGGGGATAAAGGGTTAGAAGAACCTGTTTGGTTAATCCAGTAGCGAACATAAATTGATAGACTCCTAAACAAGTAGAATTTCATCCAGGAGATTGGGAAGACCAGAATATAGGATGTCAAAATATAAAGGAAAGATATCGGCAGGGGCCAATTGGTTCATAGCAAGCCCATGAAAAATGTATGATACTGGCAGGGGCTAGTAGGTTCATAGTTAGCCAATGAAAACTATGTATAAGAAAAGATCTCAGAAGGAGAGGTTCATAGTTAGCCCATGAAAACTATGTATAAGAAAATATGTCAAATAGACAGGTTCGTAGTTAGCCCATGAAAATTATGTATAAGAAAAGATGTCAGATAGACAGGTTAATAGTTAGCCTATGAAAACTATGTGTAAAGGAAGAAGACAGTTAGATAGGTTCATAGTAATCCCATGAAAAGTATGATAGGATACTGGCAGGGCCAGTAGGTTTGTAGTTAGCCCATGAAAACTATATCCGGATGAAATATTGACATATGTTAATAGGTTCCTAATCAACCCATGAAAATTAGGGTAAGAGAAAGGATATTGGGGTTACCAATAGGTTCCTAGTTAACCCATGAAAACTAGGATAAGAGTAATATTGGAGTTACCAATAGGTTCATAGTGATCCCATGAAAACTATGTTATTGGACAGGATGTCCTTAAATATTTAACCGGTTAATAGTCAGCCGATGAAAAATAATAGGTTAATGGTAATCCTAGAAACTTTAACTGAGACATATGGTTTAAATTGAATGAGGTGGGTAATCCAAAATTAATTCAATTGTTTTGCATATCATCATATTATACTATTTTGAATTTTTTAATCATTATGGATGCTTAAAGCACAGTATATGGTTTTATAAAGGTTCTGAGATACTAGTGAGGGGAAACCCGTTTCGCAAAGCAGCGTGGTCTCACTAGATATCTAAATGGTTTGATATCGTAGATTATTATTCATACCAGGATTATGTCTGACTCGAAGTTTATGTTTTCCCCTTATGCTCTCGAGTACTCAATTGATTTTGAGTAGTTTAAGAGTTGAGTTTTCAAGTACCTCTAAGACGGATAAGCTCTCAGAGACGTGTAGAGGCATAATAGCTATACAGAGTTCTCTTTATTTTAATTTTGCGGTGTTGATTGTAATGGAAAAGCTGTTATATTGCATGTGTATACTCTGATCATCAAGGGGGCATCTTCATATGTCGCTTAGGGGGTATGTTGTAATAAATATAATTTCTCTGAACGTGATTTGCGTATTTGGGATTATGTAATGGATTGGAAATATTATGGAATGAAATATGATTTGGTTTGAAGTTTAAAAGTTTTCCATGTTCATGTGTTTTTTGTATCAATGAATCTAACATCACCGTATTTGGTCACGAGGATTAATAACTGTGGATGATTGCAACAACCGTAGCCGTTAGTTTTGGGTCTCCAAGTATGGGGATGTTACAAGTTGCTATCAGAGCATAGGTTTATGAAGCTTTAAAAGAAAGTTAAACCTAAAAGATTTTCAAACATAATCCAATAAGTTAGAAAATTTGATCGGGGTTTGGGTCAACGCTATAGTAACATACTTGTACTTGATATATATATATATATATATATATAAGTACGTGTTCCTATCTCTCTTGGACTGTTCTTCTGTATCTTACTAAGGCCCGTATGCAGATTTAGGAGAAAGAGGATATGGAAGCAGGAAACAGAAGAGGAAATCTAGGTGGAGAAGCACCATAACCAACAGAAATGATCGACCTAATTTTAGGAGGAACAAAGGTCGACAGGCTAATGTTAATCCAAATGCTGAAGCCAATGTAGGTGCTAGAAATTCGCCAGTAGGTGGGGGGATGGTTTATTAGTTGTTGGCCAATCTCTTGCAAGTGGGAGTTGCTAGTAATGTTTGAGGAGCTAATCCTGTTGCTCCAATTGGGAATAACTATGCTAAGCTAAGCAAAGACTACACCAGTTTGGATGCAAAGCCATTTGTTGGAACAGAGGATGCTGTTGAAGTAGAAAATTGGCTACTGAGTTGTGAGAGGATCTATACTGGTCTAGGCTTGAATGATGGGCAAAAGAGTAGGCTAGCCTCTAGACAGTTGCAAGGGGTAGTGCTTCACTAGTGGAATAGTGTTACTGTTGGGATACCGGAGGAAGAGCTTACATGGGCAGATTTCAAGAGAAGGTTTAAGTAGAGGTTTCTAACTAAAGTTGCTAAGTCTACATTGATGAGGAAGTGTATGAATCTAGTTCAAGGAGAGATGTTAGTGGATGAGTATGCTGCTAAGTTTGATGAGTTCTGTCGATATGGATATGCTGTAGTAGACATGGATGTCAGAAGGAATGAAAGGTTCATTCGATGATTGAGACCTGAGCTAGCTAGGATTACTATAACCCATATCTGAGATCCTTCTAATATGGTGGTGGAGATGGCCATTCGCTATGAGGAGATGCTTACTATTTCTGCTAGAAAGAAGCTAATTGAATCCCAGGGTCCTCGGTGAAAAAAGAGGAAATTCTTCAAGAAAAAGGGATCCCAAAAAGGGGATGCTGCCAAGAAGACAAAAGCTGACTTGGTGTGCTATAAATGTGATAAGAAGGGTTATTATGCTAATGAGTGCTGATCAGGCAAGGGAAAGAAAGCTGCAGATAAGAGGAATGCAAAGTGCTTTAACTGTGATCAAGTGGGGCACTACAAGAACCAATGTCCAAAACAGCTAGGGCAGACAAGGGGAAATTTTTTGCTGTTGGATCATCAGCTAAGCCCACTACAGTTGATAAGGGAAAGACTGTGATGGAAGGTACATTTTTGATTCAGAGTATACCGGTTAGGATACTTTTTGATACTGGTGCATCACATGCATTTATATCCCAGTGTTTGGTTGATAGGTTATGCTTAGAGCCTACATACCTTATTACTTCCTTAAGGGTTGCGAATCCAATAGGAGGGTATGCAACTCTGGGGATAAGATATGACCGGTTAGAACTTGATTTGTTCGGTCATAAGTTTGCATGCAGTTTGTATGTGTATGATTCTGTGGTTTTCAGAATCATTTTAGGTATGGATTGGTTGAGGAGGTATGAAGCCAGGATATTCTGTCAGGATGGGGAGATATCTTCGAGACACCCAGAGAGTCATAATCGAATAATATTCTAAGTAGAGAATTCTGACCAGAGTTGTTGTGCTTTCTTAAGTGCAATGGAAGTGGGTGAAGAGTTAAGTCAGGTTCGAATTGCAAGAAAATTTGCAAATGTATATGAGCTAGTCACAAGGCTACCACCGAAATAACCTGTTGAGTTTTAGATAGATCTTATGCCTGAAGCTGCTGTGAGTATATCACCTAGCAGGATGACACCGACGGTGATAAATAAACTAAAGCTGCAACTAGTGGATCATGAAGGAAGGAATTTTATTAGACCAAGGAGTTCGCCTTGGGGAACGGCGCGATATTCATAAAAAACCAGATGGGTCATTGAGGATGTGTATCGACTATCGTAAGCTAAACAAAAGGACGATAAAGAATAAGTATCCTTTGCATAGAATTAATGATATGTTTGATCAGTTGAGTGGAACCATGGTGTTTTCCCAATTGGATTTGGCGACAGGGTTCCATCAGTTGAGAGTGGTCGAGGATAGTATTCCTTTAACTGCATTTCGGACTAAATATGGTTCGTATGAGTGCTTAGTGATACCATTCGAGTTGATGAATACACCTGTTTTCTTTATGGATTTGATGAATCGAGTCCTCAAGAGTATTTGGACAGATTTTTGTTAGTGTTGAGAGATGAAATTTTGTTATACTCTAAGGATGAGAGAGAGCACGAAGATCACCTTAGAATTATGTTAGAGACACTGAGGCAGAATCAGCTAAAGGCGAAATTTTTCATGTGTCATTTTTGGAAGAAAGAAGTTTAGTTTCTTGGTCACGTGGTTTCAGGGAAGGGATCGTCAGTCAATCCAGATAAGATCGAAGCTATGAATAATTGGAAGAAACCAGAGATGGTGACCGAGATTAGAAGTTTTCTTTGACTTACTGGCTATTACCGAAGATCCATCAAGGATTTCTCAGGATAGCAGCGCCTTTGACTAAGATTACCAGGAAGCAGGTGAAGTTTGTTTAGTTCGACAAATGTGAGGAAGCATTCCTTAGTTAAAGAATTTATTAACCAATTCTCCAGTATTAGTAGTTCCAAATGGTAACCAAGGGTTGGTTGTATACACAGATACGTGTGGGATTGGATTGGGAGCAGTGTTGATGCAGATGGGCGAAGTCATTGCCTATGCATCTTGGCAGCTTAGACCGCACGAAGTAAGATATCCTACCCATGACTTAGGGTTGGCAGCAGTAATTTTTGCCTTAAAGATTTGAAGGCATTATCTCTTAGGGGAGAGATTTGAGTTGTATACCGATCATAAGTCTTTAAGATAATTCTCTCAGAAGGAGTTAAATATGAGACAGTAGAGGTGGCTAGAATTTTTGGCTGCTTATGATTTTGGTATAGAGTATACACCGAGGAAAGGTAATAAATAGTAGATGCTCTCACCAGGAGACATCGGAAGGTGGTGTTGGTTATGTTAGCGGTATGGAAAGATCTAGAAGCTTTGGCCAATTGTGATGTGCAGTTACAATCGACCGCTGGTTCTAGTCAGGGTACTTCCATGATGTCTTGTTTAGAAGTTCGACCAGTGTTGAACGAGAAAATTGCTTCTAAGTAGAAGGAGGATCCGTAATTAGTTGAAAGGAACACAATGCTTGAATTTGAAACCGAGGCCGATGATTTGAAAGATTTTTGTCTTGATCAGAGGGATGGTTGTGAAAGAAGGGACGGTTATGTGTTCTAGATGTAGAGAATATGAGAAGAGAAATTCTTGAGGAATGTCATCGATCTAATTTATGATTCATCCTAGAGGAATCAAGATATATCAAGATATGAAGAGGAGCTTCTATTAAAAGGCATGAAGTGGGATGTTGGCTTATGGGTTAGGCAGTGTGTAAACTGTCAACAAGTGAAGGCCGAACATCAAAAGCCGAGTGGGTTACTTCAGCCTCTAGATATTCCTGTTTGGAAATGGGATTCGATATCCATGAATATTATTTATGGGCTGCCAAGGTCAAAAAGAGGAAATGAAAGTATATGGGTTATTTGGACAGATTGACCAAGAGTGCCCATTTCATTCCAGTAAAGTCGACTAGGACGGCACCAGTTTTGGGGAAGTTGTTCATGAAGAACATAGTTATACTTCATGGAGTTCCTTGTAGCATAGTCATAGACAGAGATGCTCTATTCACAGCGAATTCTTGAATAGTCTACAAGATGTGTTAGGCACTAAGCTCAAGATGAGTACCACATATCACCCATAGACAGATGGACAGACAGAGAGAGTCAATAAGGTGCTCGAGGATTTGTTAAGAGGTTGTGTGTTGGAATTTGGTGGATCTTGAGAGGATCACCAACATTTGATTGAGTTTTTCTATAATAATAGTTATTAAACTAGTATATGAATGGCACCTTTTGAAGCTTTATATGGAAGACCATGCAAATCCTCTGCATGTTGGTTAGAGACTGGAGACAGATTAATCTTGGGTTTAGATTTAGTAAGGGAGGCATCAGAGAAGATTGAGTTAATCCGATAACGGATGAAGGAAGCTTAATTCAGACAGAAGAGTTATGCAAATAAGAGGCGTAAATACATATAGTTCTAAGTGGGAGACACGGCTTTCAATAAGGCACCACTGATGAAGGGTGTGGTACGGTTTGGAAAATCGAGAAAATTGGCCTCGAGATATGTTGGTCCATTCCAGATTACAGAGAAGATCGAAAAGTTCACATACAGAGTTAAATTGCCGAGCAATATGGCAGGTGTCCATAATGTATTCTATGTATCCCATCTTCGCAAGTATATACATGCAGGGGCTACCATTCCTCAGATAGAGTTGGAGGCCTTGGTAGTAGAGCAAGATTTTACTTTTGTTAGACAACCAGTTCGGGTTATTGCAACGGATGAGAAAGATTGAGGAACAAGACAGTAAGTTGGTGAAAGTTCGGCGGAGCGACAACGAGAAAATATGTACTTAGGAGACAGAGGATAGGATCCGAGATATTTACCCTAGTCTGCTTTGAGGGTATGTCTATATTAGATTTATATAGGTATTTCCTAGTCGGGTAGACTAGTATGGTTGTTAGGAGTCACTATAGATGATTACTATGTTTGTTATTTAGTCCTTACTGAATTTCGAGGACGAAATTCTTTAAGGAGGGGAGCCTATAACACCCCTAATTTTTGATAACATTATTCAGGAGATTTAATTAGATAAATTAAATAGAATATTGCAAATGAAAGTGATAAGGGGATTGAGACTTGGAATAATTAATCAAGATCATGACTAATGAACTAATTAATGGGCTAAAGAAGGGTTTGATGGTTAAATAAATTACATAAGGGTATAATTGGAATTTGCACCCAAGGACCCTTACCCATATATATTTTAGTTCCTACCACTTCTTCCCATTCACGTCATTTTAAAACGAAAATTAAAAGTGAAGAGAACGACCGGCCATTAAGAGAAAGAGAAAATTCAAATTAAAGCTAGAGATTTAAGCTTATGGGACATCAATCCAAATCTAATCTCCTTATCAAGAGCAAGATGGATAATGATTCCATCCCTATTTTTGTTTTAAATCATATGTTTTCAGGTATAAGGGATAAATTCTTTCTATGATATATTGGATGATGATATGCTTGATTCATGATTTATTGGATTTAAACAAGATTGTTTAAAGGGGTTATTTATACAGTTTTAGGTCAAAATCATGATTAAATGATGTTTAAATGCCATGGGAAAATTTTATATCATGAGAAACATGATTTTGGAGTTGGGTTTCAATTTTGAGAAATTTCCAAGCCATGGAAAAAGTATTATGAATTTTCAAAGGAAAATATGGTTACTTGAGTTTATAATTTATTTTGGAAATATATTGAGAATTTGGTTCTGGAATTATGGCATGTTAGATAACAAGATTAAAGTGAATTTCTTGCATTTTTGGGGATTTTTCCAAAGTGATCTGCTATGCAAAATAAATTATTTTAGAAGAGGGACTTTTTGCAAAAATTGGAAGGACTTGGTTGATTAACTTAACCATGGTTTAGATCTGGATTAGCGGCAGTTATTTTTGCAAAAAAAATCTGAAAATTTAAGGCAACCTATCTGATGTTGACACATGGCAGGTTAGTTAGAGAAAAGTTTACTTATTTTAGAACTACACCTGGTTTGCTCAAAAAATAGGTTCCGCCTGTTTTGGCAAACACCTTTCGACACGGTAGCTTCTGCATCCATCCTTAGTGAAACCAACTATGCCGAAACCAATACACACGGTATCACTATGATGGTACATGGCGGATTGGAGATAGGCGGAAGGTAAGGTGTCGAAGCATAGCTTCCAAAGAGGATGAAACCTTGCTTTGTTTTTAAAAGGAAAGCGCCTGCCTATGTTTTGTTTTAAGCCTTCGACGGGGCCGAAGCAGAAAGTTTTGAAAGGGGGTTTAAAGGGTTTCGAAAGAGGTTTCCATTACTTATGATTGCTTTTGGCTGAGTTCCTTACTTATAAAAGAATGTTTTAAAATGAGGGGTTCCGACCTAGTCGATACCTTGCTGCTGTTTTATAGCCTTTCGATGGTGTTGAAGATGTCAACGCTGTCGGTAGGTACTTTGTTTTATAAAATTTAAGCCACTTCCTTAAGCTTTCAAAAGGGGTTAGGGGTTTCGAAGGTGATGGTTTCAAAAGGGGTTTTGACTCCAACCTTCCAATGTTTTACTCAAATGTTTTATGCGTTCGAAAGGGATGGTGCAGATGCCATCAAGTTTTCTCCAATATTTTTATAAGATAAAAGATGGTTCCAAAACAGATGCTTTCGACTATATTCACTTTGAACCAAATGATATTTAAATATAAACCCAATGTTTCTTAAGGGGTTCTTTCAATAGTTTCGTAAGGGTTACTTCCATAAGTGTCGAAAGAGGTACTTTCAACGGGTTTCAAAGCTAAAGCTTCGAAAGTTATATGCTGATACTGTAATATATTCGAAAGGTTTCATAAGGAAGAATTTAAAGTATTATAGGGCAAGAGCCTAATATTTTTAAGAGCTTTGAAAGGAGGTCAATCTATGAAGTCGAAAGCTAGGTTCTGAAGGTATCGGAAGGTTTTATGACCCTAACCCTACTTTTAAAGAAAAAACCCATGGCAATATTAAGAAGTTTTTATAATGGTTTTAAGAAGAAGCTATCTTTGATAAATTAAATGGTTAAAGGTATTAACCATGTTTTATATTAAACCCACAGGAGTGGTAAAATTATGCTGCTTCAATAATGAATTTATTCACTTTATGATGGACCCATAACTGCATTTTGGCGATAATGGGGTAGAAGAACCATTTAGGTTAACCCAGCAGTGAATATAAATTGATTAAACTCCTGAATGAGTGGAATTGCATCCAGAAGGTTCTGAATACCAGAATATAGGATGCTAAAATATAAAGGAAAGATATTAGAAGGAGCCAATAGGTTCACAATAAGTCCATAGAAACTGCATGGTATTGGCAGGGGCCAATAGGTTCTTGGTTAGCCCATGAAAACTATGTATAAGAAAAGATGTCAGATAGACAGGTTCATAGTTAGCCCATGAAAACTATGTATAAGAAAAGCTGTTAGATAGTGAGGTTCATAGTTAACCCATGAAAACTATGTATAAGAAAAGATGTTAGATAGACAGGTTCATATTTAGCCCACGAAAATTATGTGTAAAGGAAGATGTCAGTTAGACAGGTTCATAGTAAGCCCATGAAAACTATGATTGGATACTGGAAAGGCCAGTAGGTTTGTAGTTAGCCCATGAAAACTATTCCGAATGAAATATTGAAAATGTCAATAGGTCCCTAGTCACCACATGAAAATTAGGGTAAGAGAAAGGATATTGGGGTTACGAATAGATTCCTAGTCAACCCATGAAAACTAGGATAAGAGTAATATTGGAGTTACCAATAGGTTCATAGTGATCCCATGAAAACTATGTAACTGAATATAGAGTCCTTAAAGGTTTAACCGGTTATTAGTAAGCCAATGAAAACTAATATGTTAATAGTAATCCTAGAAACTATAACTGAGGCAGATAGTGTAAATTGAATGGGGATGGATAATCCAGAATTAACTCAATTGTTTTGCATATCATCATATTATACCGTTTTGAATTGTTTTAACCATTGTGGATGCAGGAAGCACGGTATATGGTTTTATAAAGGTTTTGAGACACTAGTGAGGGGAAACCCATTCTGCTAAGTTGCATGGTCTCATTAGATATCTAAATGGTTTGAGATGGTAGATTATTATTCATGTCAGGCTTATGTCTGTCTCGAAGTTTATGTTTTCCCCTTAAACTCTCGAATACTCAATTGATTTTGAGTAGTTTGAGAGTTGAGGTTTTCAAGTACCTCTAAGGCGAATAAGCTTCCGGAGACGTGCAGAAGGCAAAATAGCTATATAGAGTTATCTTTCTTTGGAATGAAATGTGATTTGGTTTGAGGTTTAATTTTTATCCATATTCATGTGTTTCTGTACATCAATCACCGCCGTATTTGATCGTCGAGAATTAATACTATAGATGACTGCAGCATCCGTAGCCGTTAGTTTGGGCCTTCAAGTAGGGGGATGCTATAGATGTATTCAGTGGCGTGTAGGTATCATACATTGGAATCCTTGACATTCCTCTTCCAGAATTCCTGTTTCATTCACGGTTTCGATCACCACCTTTGTTTTACCGATTCGGTTTATTTTGGACATTTACTTGAACTTTTTCGAAACCTTATGGGACTGTTTTACTGCAATGTTACTTTGCGCTCCCTCTCCGCTTGGTCATATAACATTCTTCTTCCTAGAGCATCTACCTTCCTATTTCCCCAAATATTGAGCTGCTTTTGCACAGAAATGCTTCAACGTTACAGGTGGTTTGCCAACTAAGCAATCTCCAAAGTCAGATTCTAGGTCAATCCCTCTTGTTATCTCTATCAGTATTGAATGGTCAATTGGATTACTGACTTCTGTGGCGGTCACATGAAATTTCTCTAAATAATCTTTCAGCGATTCTCTCGAAGCCTGAATCACGCTTGATAGGGATATTAAATCCTTGAGACAAGTTGCATGCATATGGAACTGCTCCACAAATCTTGTTACTAGATCGTCAAATCTAGAAATTGACCATGGAGGTAATCTCGTAAATGACATCGTTGCCATGCCAGAGAGAGTAATAGGAAAACATCTGCATTGTGTTGCATCATCATCTCGTATAGAATCAATCAGATATTCATATCTTATGATATGTTATTTAGGTTCAATTTTTCTCTCGTAGGCAGGCATCGACGGCCGATGAACGTGGTATAACTTCTCGAGATCCCCAATCATCATTGGTTAAGCCTTGGCTTTCCCTTACTAGCTGTCTAACCATATCCTTACAAGTCCAACGTTTGAATAGTTGGAGCCAAGTGGTAGTCACGCTCCACCTCACGGGAATGGTCTAATTGATGTCTACGGGCCATTCCACATCTTTCTGGGTCAAAATCCTCTCGATGTATATCATGTGCATTCACTTCATCGCCATTCCAAGGAGGTAACTGCTCTTCATACTTAAACTCCAGCATCTAGATCAACCGCGTCATCACCAATGTGCATTCTTCCCATCATCTGTTGTAGTCCACCTCCAAAAGTTGGATCGGCACCGATTATTCTAGATGGATCGGCAACGATCATTATCATTCTATCTGGATCGGTCGGATGATGGTGGGTTAATGTTTCAACGTGGTATACGTCAGTTCTATAACATCTGCATCTGTGATAGTCATCTGATGAAGTTGAGCTCTCCAATGTAGAATAGGGAGTTGGCTCCTTCCT
Organism: Allium cepa; assembly: GCA_030765085.1. Taxonomy (NCBI): domain Eukaryota; kingdom Viridiplantae; phylum Streptophyta; class Magnoliopsida; order Asparagales; family Amaryllidaceae; genus Allium; species Allium cepa. The sequence continues at coordinate 82,448,129 of CM060946.1, forward strand.
AGCTTTCCCATATTATTGATCTTTGAATTGATTCATTAAATCGATATTGGCTTGAATCTGTTGGTTCAACCATCGGAGGCTATCCATGAGCTCTCTCATCGGATTCTGAAAATTAGCCCTTGTTGTGGAATTAGATGGATTCTGGACTTCAACTAGATTGGCAGCATGAACATCTACTGGTAGATTGCTCTAGCCTTATTGCTGGATGCTAGAGTTCTCATTCCCTTCTACGTTTTGAGAGGTAGATCTGGTGTTCCTAACCATTGTTGCTAATTTTCCTTAGACTTTTGCAAATCCAAAAGGAATGGATAAACTACTTGAAGATAGTTCTGGATCAATTCTGGAGATTTCTGCAATCCAGTAGAAGCAAAGGGATCCAAATAGAACTGGGAATCTTCTTTCTCAATGAAAGCACCAAAATGTTCGAACCAAAATTAGCACAAACACCTAATAGAGAGTTTGTAGAGATAGATGAAGGGAATCCAATGAAAACAGAGAAAACAAACAATTTAATAACAAAATGTAAGCACTAACGAGAAGATAATGATTTATAGTGGTTCGGCGTTGAAAGCATACGTCTACTTTTGAGAAATAACTTTGTTAGTCGCTTGAATTGTTGAGTAAAGAAGGATGGATCGGAGTAAAACCCTTATTTGCAAAGAAGTGCAAAGGAACAAGCAGCATAAAAATTCCCTGAAAATGAATAATCAAGTCTATATTTATAGGGGAAGGCAGTGAAATATCTTCCTAAAATTTGGTCAATGGTGTCTCCAGGTCCAGAAGAAGTCATGGCATCGATCATGGGTCCTACATCTTTCATAATAATGATCGGTGTTGTTCGTTATATGGGTTTATTTTGGCATTTGATTGATATAGTGGGCTCCACTCTTAAATATATCGATGTTTCCAAAGTTTCATATGTATTTGACTTGTAGTATCGAAATAGTACGATCCATAATTGGTGAATATGGATTGTACCCAATCCATTTTTAGTAAATGGTATATTTTCATACTTTTATCATTCTATTGGGTCCACCTTCTAGTTCACTCTGTCACTGCTTCATATTGCCATTTATTCCTGATCTCTAGGCTTCTTGATCATTAATCTAACTTGTTGGTCCTGATGACAGTCGAGTCTAACTTGTCTAATTAGTTCGAATATAATCGGGCCAAAAGGCTGGATAATGGTACCGAAGATGCTTCTTTGGATATATTGGCAGCGTTTTCTTGCTTTTGCTCATGTATATTACAAAATAGCTTGCTTAAATGCTAATAAAACGGTATGTTTTTATGGTATATCGATATGTAATATGATGTTATCTTATTTCCCAATGTTTCAGGATGCTCCGTGTTAGGATGGCTCTTTAGAGATATATAACATGTATTTATATTGTATTTTGATGTTTTTGGAACGTTCTTCGTATAAAGAAGACTCTATCGGAATTTTCCAAAAAATCCGACACTTGGAAAAGTTTCATAATATTTTATTGAAAGTGATAAATAGAAAGTAGTTATTTAAATCTATTTAAATAATAGCATATTATAAAATATTTTGGAGAGTGAGCTACATAGAAAATTGAGTAGTTAAGTTTGATGGAAGAGTCTTAGATTTGAGGAAAGTCAGTGTATGAGTTGTTTGATGTCTCCCTACAAAAATTGAAAAAATGCAAATTTTATAAGGAAAGGAGTGTGTAAGAACCCTTCTTTCTACGTTGTAAAACTAAATAAATATAATTAAAATATACAAAATTTATTTTTAGTTTGATACTTTATAATTTGAAAATAAATTTTGGTTAATTAAATTCTATTTAATATAAGATTTTGATTTAATAAATTGAAACAAATTAATAATTTTTTTTGAATAATATATTCAAATTGAATAAATTATTTTGAAAGAAGTTGTGAAAGGAAAAAAATTAATTAACTAAAGCAAACTAGAATACAAGGCCCAAACTAAAGCCTAAATCCATTCAAGCTCTTTTTCTTTCTCCTTACTTCTAGAATTCTCTAGCCACTTCAAGTCTTCTAAACCAAGGCCGCTCTTCGGCCTCATGAAAAATTACCCAAATCAAAAAAATCACATCTTAGAAAAAAAAAAGGATGTCGTGACCTAGAATCAATCACGAGCATACACGAACATTAGGCGATTGGAGGCTAATGAAGGAAAACGACAACCTAAGCGATCACTAGAGGGAGCATGACATGGTTGTGGTGCGAATTAGTCAACAACACAATGTTGGGGGTTGTACAATTTAGAGATTTGACGTGATGGCTAACGGGCGAGTGACTAGAGGTGGGACGTCATGACATGGGCGATGTTGTGTGGATTGTGTTGGTGGGTCGACGATGAAGGTTGGTGACTGTAATTTTTGGCAGTGGCACATCAAAAGCGGTAAAACTATCTCACCAATTTAGTTAGTTTTCTCACTCATAATGTTATCTATTTTATCGCTTGTTATTTATATATTTATCACGGCCATTTGTTGCATTTTCTTGGTTGAATAGCATGTGAACAATTAGTGAATTGCTTGGATAAATAATTTAATTGGGATATTCGATAGATTAATGTGATCTTGGATGTTATATAGTGTTTGATAATGGAATTGTATGTTTATCAGATATCCAAAATGCGAAAGAGATGTTGTCCATTTGCGTTTTAATGTGTGTAATTTATTTATATTGTGCGTACGTTGTTTGGATGGCAAAAATTTGATGGAATTCGACTTGACCACATGATAAATTTATATTGATGATTTGCGGCTGATTTTGGAGATTTATGCTTCATGATTTTATTTTAGACGATTTATGGATCTTTCCATTTTATAATATTTTTGAAAGCTACAGGAAATTATTTATAGGAATTGTTTTGGATACAAAAGTTTATTTGAAAATAAAAATAGAGAGTTTTCAATATATCAATTTCTTGTAAGTATAAATGAGGAATCTTTAATGATATTTCCAAAAGGGAAATTCTTTTATAAATTAAATATTTAATAAAAAGGCATTAAATGGAAATTTAAAGGGGGGATTCTTTATAATTGAAATCTATTTTAAGAGTTTCAAAATATATTTCCCATTTTACATGTTTATTGGTTTGGAATTGGTTTATTTGATTTGATTTGATAAAAAGGATTCAAGAAATATCTATAAAAAAATTATAAAATATTCAACCTATTTTGAGATAGATAAAATTATGAAATATTTAACTAAATTTGAGAGTTTGAGTTATAATCCTCTTCCGTAAATGGTTTGATTTGATATGATATACATTGATGTTTATTGTGTCTAATTTTATATAATGAGGAAGTTGAATATATTTGGTGATTTTCAATTAGAGATATTAGAGACTTTAAGTATATAGAGAAGGTTTTGAATCATAAATTATAGTTTAAAATGAAAAGAATTATTTTGGAGGTTTATAAATTTATTTTAAAGTATTATTTAGTTATAGAAAATTATGAAATAGTTTATATAATTATTTTTATTTGCAAAGTGGGTTTGGAAGTTTTAGGAAATTTGTGTAAAATTGATTTGGTAATTAATTTTTGGTAGTTGAATCTTATATTCGGATTAAATAAACAAAGTGAATGTATTATTTGATATATATTTGGTATTTATTGCTAAGTATTCATTTTTTTTGTTATAAATGATCGTTGTTAAATGTTTAATTGTTGGTTGTTATGTTTCTTTATTGAATAATTTATCTTATTTTACTTTTTTTATTATCCTTCTCATGTATACTGAATTGGATTATATGAGTGATTCAACATTGATGTTGAGTTGTTTAGTAATTTGGTATAATATGGCGATGATATCCTTCTGTATGACTTTATGATGATTTCTAATTCTGTATGACGAGAAATCTGAATAAATGAAGTTATAATATCATTTAGGATAGGGCATTAGGTAATATTTCTGCGGCTATTCTTTTGACTCATTATGTAGGATATTGTGGAGTTTGAGTGTAGTTTATGAGTAGTTAATAAACATTTGAATATCACGCAGTGGTATGGGACATTGTTGTGATATTTATTCAGTTACTTATTGTAATAGATGTCACTTATGTGTCGGGAACTGGCATATTGAGTTTATACTTGCTTGAGGTAATGCTTGGTGTAAAAAATGTTTACATGCTCGAGATAGAGCAAGTTTGTGCACCCATATATGTTTATAGATGTTGAGTTATGGAGGTGTACATATATGTATGATATCTATCAAGAAGTGCTCCAAGATATGATTAGTAGGAACTAGAAGGCCAATGTCCACCTTAGCGGCCTGATCGTGGGGTCGTGCCCCTAATCTTGACACTATGGTTAAATATTAGATGTGCATCCTGAGTTTTTAGAATAAGGCAGAGTAGCCTAAGGCGGAGTAGTCTTTAGGGTGGTGTAACCCTCAGGGTGGGTAGCTCTAGCCCCTTTAGTCATGAAGGTCGGTAGTCTGTTATCTTAGGGATGTGATCTGAGTTATGATCTATGCATACCGTTGTCTATGAGCGTGTTTGTAACATGCAGTGGATATAATCATGATACCAGTTAGGTAACTGAAGACTATAGGAGCAGATTCAAGTGGTATAGCCCTGGGCTCATGAAATAGGTGGGGTAGCTATCAGTATCTCTTTTGGTTCTACATAGATTGGTAGATACGTACATATTATACACACATATACACTCATACGTACACTCACATATGTATTAGAGCGAATTCAGGTGGATAAGCCAGGTGCTCTAGGAGATGGCGGGTTGCAATATTGTGAATTGACTGGGTGTTGCTACCTAGATATTATTAGATTTTTGGGTGGTGTAACCCATACATTATGATTTAATTCCCATCACCATTCATTTTTATATGAGAAGATGAGATTATACGTATTATGTGATAGATATCCAGAGTATAGTGGGTTCTCATATTTTTATTATATCTAACTGATGGGTAGGTGCCCTATAGTTTACAATCAAACAGCCAATTGCATATATACGGTGATAGTATTTTAATATTTGGGACTGAGAGATATATTTTGGCAATGTCTTGAGTTAGGCTGACTATACTTGGTTGTATCGCACATATTATTGATTTCTAGGTTTTGGTAATGTTTTATGAATATGTATAATTCAGCCAATTGACATTGATTTGGTGATCTCGATTTTATATAGGTGATGACATTTTTATGTTGGGTTTTGTGGCGTTCTACATTATACGATATTTACAATTTGTTTGCGGTGATGTTGTTATATTTATATCCAGCATATGCGAGTTCTGTATGTTTATTGATCTTGAATTTAGATATAGTCTGACCCATTTATTATTTATATAATACTCGGGTCAGTCTGAGAAATTTTATGTATAAGGATTGTGAAACCAGCTTATGTTATGGAATAGAGGAGGTTAGTATTTAGTGTAGTTATCATCGTCATGTATTGTGTTGTCTCTTGTATGTATATTAGTGTGAATCCGTACTACGCACACGGGTTTGAATAGTTATTTAGTGTTTCTTTATTTATATTTTTTTATAATTTGAAAATGTGACTATAAACATTTGTGATGCACTGTATAGTTTTTGTTGTTATTCAAATTTATACTATTTCTATAATTTTTAGCCAGAATTCAACAAAATAAATAGATTCGATTACAACAAAGGGTATTTAAAATTTGTCTCTCCTTTAAAATCTGACATTTTAGATTTTTTTTATGGAATATGAGTTAATGATATGAAATGATATAAACATATCTAACTACAACGAAGGATGCTCATTTAAATATTTAACTAAAGCTTAGTTACTTAGATTGTTAACGAAATTGCGACGGTCGGCTAGCTTGGATTTTGTTCAAGAACGATCATGTGATACAATTTGACATTTCCTTCTACATAATCAAGATGAGGAATCTATAATACAAACAAAATGCAAAATTCATTATGCTCAGTTGTTGTTTCATTATGCTTTACCTAATGACCTAATGGTTAGTTATTATATTTTAAGTATTCTTCATATTTAAATGGTTTTCTGTATTATGGAGTAAAGCATTAACATATCGAATTGAAATGATAAATAACTCGGTGTTGTTATTCATTATCCATCTACAAATTACTTTTCTATGGACTTTGGAAAATGGTAAAATTCTTTTATAAAAAAATATTCAAATGATAATTTGAACTTTAATTTAATTGTCGTCATGTCATCGTATATTAAAAGTTAGATTAGTACATACAGATTTTTCAGGAATTTATGACGAACCCTCTGCATTTCCAGCAATTATCTACATTTCTTTTCGCTTTTTTGCATTAAAAAAAGAAAGATTAAAGGTCTCATCTTTAATAGTAATTACCACTATCATCGGTTTGATTAGCTTATTAAAAAAGAAGAAATGAGGTATTTGCATATCCCATTTACTAGGCGCCAAATTGAAAAGAATATCTTATTCTTATGATTTGCAATAAAGTTGAAATCCATGTTAAAAATTAATGATGGTGCAAGGTACAATTATAAAAAGTTGATGCCATGCTAAGCTGTAATATTTCATATGATTATCATCATAAAAAGTTAAGGCCCCATTTGGCTTGTCGTTTTTAGTTTTGTGTTTTCGTCTATACAAAAGCGCGTCCGTTGTGCGTATTGTTGAAAAAACAAAAAAATTTGAAAAATGAAATTAAAATGTAAAATAGAAAACAAGTTTATTTTGTTTTTCGTGTTTCGAGAGATAACAAAAACACGGAGAACAATCCAACTCCTTCGTTGTCCGTTGGTCGTCGCAGTGGCTAAGAATTATAAATCTTCTTCTCTTATTTCTTGCTATTTCTTAGTGTAGTTTGAAAACACAAAACTCAAAATACAAAATGAAACCAAACGGACCCTAAGTTTTCTATGTTAGAAACATACTAAGCTACAATATTTCTTCTAACATTTCTTTTTACAACTATATATGTTTTTGAAAAATACTGCAACGAGCATTATCTAACACAGTTGATGTCATGCTAATTTTTCAAGAATAGAAAATTTTAGTAAATGGAATCAACATTTTATTCAATTTGATTCTAAAATTTAAATACTAATATAAAAATTTATTCCATCAGATAAAGATTATAGAGTAGGGAAATTAATGTGTGATTTTGGGGATGTAGAAATGTTTAAAAAGCAAGTTCTCATAATGGTTTGATGCAATTTATGTTCAAAAATCTTTAGAAATGAAAATTTGATTCTACTCAAAATTCAGGTTTGATGCACCTTCTTATTTTAGTGATGGTAAATGTTTTTTTTTTGAATACCCAGAGAACCCGGCGGGCCGGTAAACTCCTGAGGAGGGTATAGTAAAGTCGTCCACCGATCCAAACCCCATACCCCCGGGTAAATTTATATAGGATAGGAAAGCGCATGCATTGTACGAATCGAGCCCGAGTCTTTTTACCATAACTCAAGCCTCTTTTCCACCGCGTCGCATCCGCGGACTGTGATGGTAAATGTTTATCTACACCTAAATACAGGTTTGTATTATGAAACTTCCAAATAAACCACAAAAAAATTTGCTTCTTTTTTTTAATCATATCACACTCATATTTTTCTTGATTTGTGATAAACAATTAAAAACTAAAACACAATGCAAAATTCAATGAATCAAGATCCACCACATCTAGCAAAGGTATTAATTCAGATCCACTTTCTTATGCTTATTACTAATATCTATTACATAGTATTTACATTTACTAATCAGATAAGTAAATATTTCTATTTGTATATTAGAATGTGTGTATGTGTGTCCGTATATATTATTAATTTAAATAATTTGTATGGACTTTGCATATTTACTCAGTATTTCTAGTACAACATCCATAATGATCGCAATCATTTTGCATTAAATTTTCTTTCTTTATTATGCATTTCTTCCATAGTGCTTAATTAACATTTGACTTAATATATAGTTAAACTCTGACTTACTAAGTTGGTCAAATATGACAATGCAAGAATGAGTAATTTATCTCTTATTTTTTGTAAATTACACTTGGCGAGTTTTTTCATAAAACAAAAATGGAAAATCATATTGGAAAACCCTGTTCAGAAATAAAATTGAAAACCATTGAAACCATCGTATTAAGTTCATTTTGTATGGTATAAATAGTAAGTTTCTGTCATATTTACTTCATTTTGAATGGTACCATACAACATCAATAGTATTATTAATTTGGTTATTAATTAGAGGCTTTGCACCGAAGGTTTCTATTTTTGATGTTGTTGATAATAAGTATGTAAATTAAGTCTCCGTTTTTTGTAAATCAGAAAGCGCAAACCATCTTGCGCTTTTCTTATAAAAGTGCAAGTTAACTTGCGTTTTTCAAAAATTTAATTTTTTTTGAAAATTTCAAAAATTTTAAAAAAAATTCAAAATAAAAAAGCGCAAACTGGCTTGCGCTTTTCTGATAAAAGTTGCAAGTTAGCTTGCATTTCTGTCAGAAAAGTGCAAAACATCTTGCGTTTTCTATTTTTCAAAAAATAGGGGCTAAATTTACATACTTATATATACATGGACTTTTCTTATAATAACATAAAAAATAAGGACCTCTAACTCGTTTCTTGTATTAATTATCTACCATATGGACTTTTCATGTTTGTTATTCACTTCATCCTATAAATGCTTAGTTAATATAAAATTTTATTATAGGTACAACGTTGTTTACTGTACCAGTCAAACATGCAAATGCAAGAATGATATCTCCTGTTAACATGCAAAATGACACTCATGTTTTTTCCCCAAGGAAAATTTCATTTAAATGAGGAAAAATATGAAAGTTTTGGAAAATTAAAAACCATTTAGAACCATCATATTACTTCATTTCATGTGGTAACAATAATAAAAAATATATACATTACATAGGGTGTGTATCTTGGTATTTATTTATGTGGTATATATGTACAAATGCTAACATTTATATTAGGTATAATGCCTTATACCATAGCATCATGTGTGTCAATGAATTTGTACCGATAAGCTAGTGAAACTTTCGATGTAGGCATAAAAAATCAAGCGGTCATGGCATGGTTCAGTGAATACTCTTTAGCATGTTGTAGAAATGAAGTACTTGACAAAAAATTTCCAAAACGCTTAACTATAGAATACAGCTGAAATTGCATATACCGGCTTCGGTACCAAAAATTCAGCAAATTATTATAATATCAAATAGAGATTTGTGTTATTGTTAGCAATCAACTAAAAAGCAACATATCCTTTACAATCGAAAAGATTTTTACGACCTATAAAACTAGTTTTGATACGTCCAAAAAAGATATAAGAAAATCATATTATCCAACTTAATTATGGTGAAGTTACACAGCGTCTCATGTTGATAAATCACTGACCTTTTTTACAAATTAGGACGACCATGTATTATACTCAAATGTTTAGTTACCAAATGAGTTGTGCATAGAAGAATTTCATCACTACTACCAACAGTTAAGCTTTAAGACATTACTAATTTGGATGCTCATTATAAAATGGTTACTAGCTGCATATCGACCGATATATTCATGATATACATTTCTACTTCAAAATCAATATTACTAAGATATGTCAATAAGAAATGAGCAGTGGATAAATCAAAATCTATGATATTCATCATATGGCCGAACTAAACAATTATAATATTCCAAAAAAATCACAACCATCCATGAAGGAAATTTATCAAGATTGATAGATAAAGTCATTACCATTGTTTCCCTCTAAATATACAGTATTAGGAAGGATGCAAAATTTGATAACTTTGAAAAGCATACTAATACTGTATATAAACTAACCTTTATGATTATCCATATGGTTCTTCCCAATTCTTTTGTCAAGTGGTGCGCCATCACTGCCCTTTTTGACTAAACCCCACAAATTCGATAGCTATGATGTTATTGTATTAAAAAGTATTTGGTTAATATGCTATTGTTTAAATTGATTGTTGTATTAGCAATAATATTAATTACACTAACATGCATATGTAATTGTATAGTTGTTTACCTTTATAAGGCATGCTCGATATTTATGAAGGTAATCATTTACATTTAGATAATATTTGCTTTCGCAATCTAATATTGCCTTCTGGTGTGAGATTTTAGTTATCATTTTTGATAGTAAAATAAAACATATTAGCCTTATAACATAAATTTTAAGATATAAATTATAAAATATATGTTAGCCTTACAACTTAATTCTTTTACTATAACCATAGCGTTTAAAGAATGAAATATACCTAGTTTTATCAAGGAAAAAATATAACCATTTAACAATTGTTAAACTTATTTATCCAGACTCATGGTAAATGTCACTAAATCTATCTGAGCATCCATTACCATCACATTTCACGAAACTAATCTCAGAAGTTGTTTGATGATGAACTGTTTGATTAGATTTTATTTATTATTTAAAGATGAACTGTCCTTCAATATACTTAATTTTCTTGTTTCTGCTGTAGAATAATCCTCTATAATCAGATTCAATTTGATGTGAATAGTCAATGCTATTGTCGATAAACTCTTTTCAAGCATGATCCAACTATGGTAAGTGCAACTCTATATGCCAGAGAAAGAGGACAAAATTATTATTGGAACGAATTGACAAACCCTAGAAAAAGGTAACTTGTATATGTGGGATGATACCAGTTAAATTTATCCTCAAATCATTTAGGACGCTGTAATTAAAATATCGTAATAGGTTGACAACATGCAAATGTAACATAATTTCTACTTTCAAAAAAATACTGTAATTGTTTTTCCTATCGTTACATTTTTTTTATTACAATTAATTCTAGAAATTAAACTTACTGCACTAACAGACTCCGTTACAAACTTAAAAAATATGTATGCTTAGTTTATGAGATTGTAACGCAAACTGGGGCAATTTTGCAATAAGCCTACATCGAGGCATGTACTTTCAATAAGTATTTTTAGGAGGTGTATTCGTAAAATTTTCCAATTTATTCATAATCAACAATATCATAACGTTCAATAACTTAGATTAAATTGTAGACATTTAAGAAAATTAAACATTAAGCAAATAAGTTGACTAATCAACTAACCATAAAATAAAATTATTACGTCATATACATAATATGGCTATATAAAGCAAGAAAATCCTTTATAATCCTTTTACATGTGAAAACAATGTAATGACTACTCCAGTTTAGTTATCATTTACCGAAAATTACTAAAATGCAAAGAATGACCATGTCTATGTCATTGTTTCTATTAGATAATTTTATGTTAAAAGTCAACCAAAATTTATACAATGCAAAGATTGAAAACCAGGTTTATATCATGCTTTCTTTTAAAACATACTACATTTAAGTGTATGGGAATCGTGAAATAAAAAACTGCAAGTATCTTCTTTTTTATAACAACATAATGTTGAGAAAATAAATACCTTAAACGTTAATTTGAAAAACAAACGACTATTCATCTACCTTCTGCAATATAATGCTTAGAAAAGTTGTAATTTTTTAATACATGTAACATGCAATCCTCGAAACACACGTAACAATGGGTACCACCATCATTCTAGTGTGAATAGCAGAAATAACCATGTTTAAGTGGTAGTGTAAATGTCGAAGGTATCGTTATCAACTCGAAGATTTTATTCCTCTATGCTATTAAAAGAAATTAAACATGATTAAAATAATCTCGAAATATCTAGTTGTAAACGAATTGAGAAACAACATGTAATAAATAAATTGTAAATCCCATACTGTCATGTCTAAAAGAAATTAGCCAATAACTTTTTGATAAATTTATATTTACGCGATCGTATTGAAAAGAAAACGGAAAATGTAAGTATACTAAAGCATTGATCTTGTAAGCTATTGAAGTTGAATGAATCTCTTTTATTAAATGAAATTATGAAACTCATGAAATATTATTAGTACAGTGAAATAAAAAATATTATTATAGGCTATGATAGGAAGTATCTATACGAAGACAAAAAAATTACTATATAACTGAAACTAAATTCAACATAATTTCCAACATCGTTGTATGCAGAGCCGGCTCAAGAAATTGTAAAACTTGGGTTGCTCGAGGCAAACAAGAGATTAGATGAAGGAAATAAAGGAAAAGAAAATCTAAATACAACAGGACAACCGGGAATTGAACTGGCAACCTAATTATCAAAGAACATAAATATCACCACAACACCAAATCTCACTTTATTATAGCAAATACAACATGTTTCTAAAGATAAATTATGTTAACTGTCCATCCTCCACCATATTGCCCCCTACCCGGGGGGTTGCCCTAGGCGGCCGTCTGGCTGGACTTGCCCTGAAACCGGCCCTGGTTGTATGTTAGCATCGATAATTATAATTATTTTCATAATGACAATTTATATGCTTACTATTGATTCAGTGATTGAATTTCTAGGTCTAATGCTTAACTTTCTCTCTTGTTCCTTCTTTAAATTGTCTTTTGAATCAAAATTTGGGAATTAAAATAAATGTTGGAGAGTTTCAGTATGAAACATTGTTAAAACATATTCTTAATATATCTTTCCATGTAAGTAGACTTGCCAGTTCGTCACGTGTATATATGTATAAGTGTGTGTGTGTTTGTATACATAAGTATACCATACAATTTGGTCGGATATTGATGGAAAAACAGTTGCAATCTTAATATGTAGTTTATTTCTACCATGTTTGGAACCAATGAATCTGTAGTGCCATAATCAACAGTGATAGCACTAGTGTGCAAATTTGACACAGCTATAGGTATGAAAATGAACCCAAACAGTTTCAACTTGAGGAGCAGTTTAAACAATTTGAGCAGAAGTCTCTTCTCTGAACATAGAGATATAAGCAGTCTGCTTTTTCCAACATATGCTTTGCAATTCATGTAGAGTTACAGGTGGAGAGGATATAATATATCTTGCATTATTTGAAAAAAGCAGTAAGAATTTAGTTGTAAGAATAATTTCGATGACATTATATAATTATCTAGCTATAAGGTTTCAAAAATGGAAGTTCCCACCATACGGTTATCATATCATTCTTTGATATTATTTCCTATTTAATTTAATGAATTAACTTACTTTTTTAAAAATAAAGTTATTATTTGTCGCAATACTTACTTCCCTTATCATGTTATAAGAATTTTAGTTCGTCGCTTTTACTTTCACTTTTGATATCACGTTGGAAAGTTTATTACCGTGCAAGCTAGGACAGGTATATATATTATATGATTTCTTATGATTGCATGATTACATGTTAGATGTTTGAGATAATTGCTTATTGTTGTTAGGAGTGCGGTGTAAATATTGTTTGACTTTGACCTAGGACTAGGATTTCGGGGAAAATTTTCTATAGGAGAGAAAGTGCAACGACCTACATTTTACGTATCGATGAGTAGTAAACTACTATTTTTAAATCATAATAGATTGTATGGCGTTCTAAAATTGGGTTACACTAAGTGTGGCATTTTATACCTTCAGAAATTTAATTGGATGATTTTGACCTTGAAAACTTGTAAGGCCTATAACTTTTGATAGGGACCGAATTTGGGGCTGAGACCACTTCCATTGGAAAGGTATGATGGTTTTACTTTCCATAAAATGGTCATAACAGCTTTTTGGACTTACCACTTATAAGAGATGGCTATTTGAATTGTACAATTTCTGACTCGATCAGTGGGTAATTAATTAGACCTAGATTAGGTGTATTAATCCATTTTGTGATTTGTGTCTTATTGGGAATGATGACCTAATCACTTTTCTATTGCCAAAACCAAAACCACACCTTCATTAATTCATTTTTAGCCAAAAGCACCACTTTTCCTTATTTTATTTGCTTAAATTCATCATTAAGGAGTGATTAGTGAGGGGAATTGAAGAACTACTATTTGGACCACCTAGGGATTTGTTCTTATACTATTCGTTTTTAAGTTCAACTCGGGATTCATGTATTTTAGTATAAAGTGGGTAATTTTGTTTCTCTCACTATTTCATGCATGTTGATATAGGAAAATAATGATATTTATGATGATTTTTGATGATAAAACATTTTTAAATCTAGATCTAACTTTACCAACATCTTTAAACAAGATTTAAAAGGACAGACATATGATTTAATTCGTCTTCCAAACCAAATTGTCATTTAGATGAATGATTAGATTTTGGATGAAATATTTGTTTGGATTGATGAGATATGATGCTTGAATGTTATACGATGATTGTATGTAATTGTTTATGATTATTTGATGAGTTTGTTAATAATTGTAGTGTAGTTAGGAAGAGGTCATCATTTTGAGAAAATCAATGCCAGAAAAATTTAAAACGTGATGTGGTTGAAAAATGTCATTCATAGATGTTTATGGAAGCTATGAAACAAGTTTCATAAAGATTGGAGATGTTTTGAGGTAAGAAAATGATACGATTGTGACATTGAAATAATGTCAGTGGTAAGGGAAATCAACTTGGTGGTTGGTGCTTTGGGAGAATGGTGAAATAGCTTTGGGCAATTGAAGGTGGAACTTCTTACTTTCTAAAGTTAAGTTCTAGGTCAAGCAGAGGATAAGGGGTTTAAAAATTTAATAAAATTTCATTGAGTACACAATTTGACATTAGCTTGTCAACTCAGTGTCAATTTGTTTTGCTTCGAGGTAGGAAGGAATCAATTTTGGGGGATCTAAAGAGAAACTTCAGGCTCAAGCTAAGGCATAAAGAACTTGTCAATATTTTGAATAAGTAAATCATCTCAATACTGGCATGCCTAATCTTGTTGATATCGACAAGATTATTATTTTTGGCCAATCTTAGTAAACTTGGTAGTGGCAATGAGAGATGCTTTGGGGATCATGCTGCAAGTTTTTGTTCATTTGTCCAGTGCTTACTTTCGATGTTGCAATGAAGAAAGATGACTACAACGAGGCAATGATGGGAATCTTTGATGTAATGACTTTGAAATTTGGTATGATGATTCTATGACATACAAGGGATGTCTACAGGTGTTCCAATGATGATGACTCGATGAAGGGAGTCTTGACGATGATCCATAAGGACTAATTCAATAAAGGGGAGCTCATAAGTAAAAGGATGATGTATTATATTATGGAAAATGGAATAGAATGATAATGAGTTCAGGAACGTGTGCAAAGGGATCACTAATACTTGGAGGTTTCTAAAAGTACTCATATAGAAGGGTTTTACAGGTATGCCTACAGTGATTATGATGGTATCCCAATCTTATGATGGTGGATTACCCTGGACTCGAGGATTGTGAGTTTGGTTCATGGCCGTGCGAAGTGGCATGGATTCAAGTACTGAGAAACGACACTTTCCATTGGCTTTTGTGGTACCATACAAGTTTTCTTATGTCAAAAGCCCTAAAGTATGTAAGGATTATTTGATGGAAGTTTTGATTGCATGTTTGTTTCATCTCTCTTGGGTTGCAACAGGATAGGCATTATTTACTTGGGTACCCAATACCTAACATTGTGTTTAGGCTTGTAGTACACCTATATGATGTGATGATATGAGATTAGCATATATTATTATGTGCTAACTCTTTGGATGTAGGGATAGGTCAGGTATGATTCTTGATACCCTATGTCCTATAATATATCAACTTTATATTATTTTAAGATATGCTTATTGATCACATTCAACTGTTGTCTAAATCGAGGTTTTATGATTTTCTTGTTACCATCTCAAGTATTCTTTGGATAGCAGGCATGGCATAGCGCATAGTGCGGTATAGAAGGACTAGAAGGAGGCTACACTTTCATGTATTCTATACTTTGGAGTACTTTTCCTATTTCGATTGTGCAACACTATGGTGTTTTAACTGTGTTTGACTTATTTTATTTAGAGATAGCTACTTTGAGTTTATTTATCGGCTTTATAAAGTCTATTACTATTTAGTATAACTTTATTGAACCTATGCTCTGGTGTACGATGGTTCATTTAGTTATATTTCTATCTTGTCTATTTTATATCTATGATTGATATTATATTTTATTCTTGGTATATGATACCTTACCACTTAGCAATCGTCATACATTGGTCGGGCATGGCTACAACATGCTGTATAGGTATATAAGGTGTTGGAGGTGTAGGGTGGTCGTTACAATACACTGCTCCAATATCTACCATAGAAATGGTCTCTACTCGTCTATCATCACATCTCTGACTTATATCGATCCACTCAACAAGATCGGGTATAATGGTCAAGCTTGCCAACACTTCTGGATCTAGGTCACATCATGGTCAAAAATCATATGTAGCTATATACTCGAACTGTGTCCACTCTAGGAACATAGCTCCTAATCTGGCATGTCTTCTACTCAATGTGTCAACGAGTGCATTTTCCTTTCCAAGAGTGCATGAGTTGTAGGAGGCAAATGCTCTAACTATCATTACTAACAAAGGTTAAGGTCCTTCTATGAGAAAAGGTACTTCAACGATTTTTGATTGGTAAATAACTTAAGCCTTTCTCCTATCAAGTAATCCTTATATATCTTCAATGTGAAAACAATTGTTGCTGACTCCAAACCATAGATCAAATATTTTCTCTCATGCATTTTCAACCACCAACTAGCATAATCGACAACTTTACTCCTTTACATCAATACCTCCCCATTCTAGTACCATAAGCCTCTATGTATACTATTAACTCCTCATTTCCACCCAGAATGACTAACACCAGTGCACTTGTCAACCTTTCATTAGACTAATGAAAACATGCTCATAAGTGGTGTTCTAATAAAAAGTTTTATTAAAGTGTAGAAAATGATTTAATAAATGTTTTGAGAAGAAATAGCTTTAGTGGAGGATGTTTGCCTATATTTTCCTACCCTAATGATTTCTAAATGTTAAGAAAATTTTATATGATGCTCTAAGCATAATTGTAGAAATGGTTTATAAACTAGAAGATTTTCCAATATCAAAATATTTAGTTATCAATTTTTGAAAGAATCCATGTATTAAATATATAAGAGAAAATTGCTTACAGATAGAAATGTTGTAAAAACACACATAAGAATGTTCTTACAAATTTCTATAATTTTACAAGTATTTTGCTAATAGTACACAACCATTCAATAAATTAGAACTGAATGCCAAAACCATATTGTAAGACTACTGAGATCAAATTACGCATGAAATTATTATGATTAAGTAATTAGATGACAAGATCCTATAAAAGTGTTGTAAAAATTAATGTACTAGACACTGTCACTAACTAAAAGTGGAAGAGGAATGAATCTAGAAGCAACACATGTAAAGGCGAGTAGTAGATGCATTCGGCTGGCTGGCTTTACTCCCTATAGCAATGCTGAAGTGGAAAATGAGAGTGCACCACTAGAGGACTAGACCAGGGATGAAGGTTAAAATGAACTAGTGAAATAATAAGTTATTCTAAGTAAAATAAACTAAGAAAACATAAAGGAAGAAGTCAAAGACGACTGCCAAAGGAGGAGGTTGCAATTGAAGGCCCATGCCGGAGCAACATACGAAAGCGAGAGTTGCCTAAACATAAATGGGGCATATAGAAATCCAATATGAGGACGAGACGAAGAAACAAACGCATGAATGAACCTAGCTTTCCTAGATAAGAATAATGGCAATATTAGTTGAGACTTATTGACCCTTAGTGGAATGTTAATGATGAAAACTTATAAACTTTTGGTAGAGTGCTAAACCAAGGACATTAGACTTCTTAAAGGAAGCCGATATAGAGTCTTGATATGGCTAAAGAAGAGTACCTAGAATTTTTAGAGGTTTTGGTGTAAGGACACAAGTGTCCGCTAAATGGCTAAAGGTGGCATCAAACGGATGCGTTGGTATAAATCCATAAGATGCATGTTAAAGCATGTTCATGACATTAAACACAAGTAATGGTGTAAGGCCTTAGTGGCAACATAGAGTCTATGCAATACATTGATTTTGGTAAAGTGGCAAAAGGCTTTTGTGTCATCCCAATGTCCAAAATGACATTGATTTTAGTAACATGGCATAAGGCCTTCATGTTAGCCCTATGTCCAAAGTGGCATTGATTCGCTAGAATGGTTTAAGGCCTTCATGGCAGCCCAAAGTCCAAATTGACTGGTTTCGGTAATGGGGTTTGGCAAATTAATGTTCAATTATGACATTGTATTCGGTAGCATGATGTAAGTCATTTATGAAATCCAAATGTCTAAAAATGACCTTATTTACAAGCGTTGGTATATGGCATGGGTGGAAACCGAGAGATCAAAGAGGGTATTGCATTCCGTTGAGGATGTAAGCTTTAACAACAACCCAACATCTAAACAAAACTTTACAAATGAAAGAAGAAGTCATAAGGCCTTAGTTGCAAATGAAAATAAAATAAGTATGACGTTAGGATATGAGAAAGGATGTGGACTTGGTGTAAGCCAAAAGTAAAGCAAATTTGTCTTTAGGTAATGATAAACGTATAAGACTTCGCAGTAGTTGAAAGTATAATTACCTTGGCTGTCTTACAAAACTAGGTATGGCCTAAGTGGTAAGATAAATAAATTGATAAGCACTACAAGGAAAAGCATTTTTAGCTGCACTTATTAGTAACGTTTGTTATCTAAGTGCAACCAAAAGTTATCCAAACGCAACCAAATTTTTATGGAGTACAAAATAAAAAAGAATCACTGCCAATTGATGTAGGGAACAACAAAATTAAAGCGGTCCGCACAATAACTCTTTCTCCATTCTTTTTTTTTCGTTTTCAATTGACGCTACAGTTTTAGAAATTTTCCCTTTTTCCTCCTTCCCAATCCACTACCCGCTTAAGTATTTTACCCAAAAGCTCTTAAAACATTATCAGTTAATTAAAAACACTATCTACTATCCTAGATTTTTCTATTTTGATATTTCTCGATTTGTGGATTTCTCCCATCGTCTACTTCCTGCTTGAATCAACCCATATTTCTCGATTTCATGCACTAATGGGTCAGAGAGGCAAAACCTAGTGCGACATCATTTCTTTAATGCATCAATTCATGTTATCAAATCATATGTTTGGCTCGTCAGTTTTGCTTCCATAAGCATCATCAATAAGCTCTACTTCATTGATATCTGATTATAAATTACAGGTAATGCATCACTAGGCATATTTTATTTAGTTGTTAGATCTAAGAATTATACTTTGTTTATATCTGATTATAAATTACAATGAAAGTGAAATTGTAAGTGTATGAAAGAGAGAGGAATTAAAACAATGATTAGTCATTACTAAAACTCCTCTAGTAATCAATCTTTTGTATTATCCCCAATTAACAGCTAATTTTAGCTTCAAAAAACATATTCCTAGGTTGAAATTTAGCTCGTTATTTATGTTTTCCATGTTTTGCTGCATTGGTAGAATGTTGAAATGTAATTTGAAGGTTTATAAAAAAAAGTGAATAAAAAATAAAAATAATAGAATTTTAGGTTAGCTAATGACCATTGAGAAAAATGGTAAGGTATTGCTGCATAGCTATAGGGCTGAGTTCATTTTTTGTAGGTATATGTTATAGGATAGCTAAAAAATGGAAATCGGTTATGTTATAGGATATTTAGGTTTTAGACATTGGTTGAGGTAAGCATAATTCATGTCCTTTTCTCATATTATTTTATTAGGATAGATGACAAAGTAATGTATTATGTATGTGTGAGTGTCTGTGTAATAGGGATGGGTTATGTTACATCCCTTTCTGCTGCACCCATCAACATCCCTAAGATTTGTAATTTTCGGGGTACTTTCAAAATGATGTGATATTGTGCTCCATATTTTTGAAGGATCTACAGTTGCTGGAGGAAGAGGCTGCTATATAAATAAAGCATGTATTCTCTTAAATGATGCACCATTTAGCTTTGGATTTTCATTTTTACATAAAAGAACCTATGAACTACACCAAACCCCTATTTTTATGAGAAAAGAATTCATGGCAGGACATGCTCGGCCATGTTGGTTTGAGGAGGAGATATAAAAGGTAAAACTCTGTTTTGTATTGAATTTCATCTCGGTGCATTTGTTGAATTCCCCCTTCTCTTAATAATCTGAGCCTTCTACACACATGCACTTAAATAAAAATTATTTTTAGCTATTAGAAAGTATATGAAGGGAATACCAAGTGCACTAAAGTTAACCAAGGTTTTTGGTGAAATCAAATCTTTTGCGCATGCATTATTATGGATTTTCTTTATGCTACATTCACTTGTTGCAGAATATGAGGAAATAATAATTTTCGTATTCGATGGTAACTCTATTTACTTGAGTTTTATCATACTTTTAATGATCTACTAAAATTTTTTCAGTAATGATTTCAACTTTAAGAACTTAATCCTCCATGTTATTGTCCTATGATAGCTAAATTTGTTTCCTAAGAATAAGAAAATGAATGCGTGGTTAGTGAAATTACCCAATGGCTTTCATAGCAATATATGGTATGGATGTTACTAACATTATTTCATACAATCATATACAATTTAAGTAGTTTGATTCAATTGATGTTTTTTTGTAGAAAAGTGTAATGCGCCAATGATCGTTGCTTGAATGTTTAAAATCTTCATGCTTTGTTATGATTATTATTTCATGCATGTAGATAGCTTGTCATAAGACTTCAAACTTGGATCTCTATTTTCTTTCTATTTCATACTTGTGAGTCATTTAATTATGACTTTTGTAACTATACACAAACTAAAGATAGCACAAACTAATTGTTAGCACAAAATAAAATTGGCGCAAACCAAATGTTAGCACAAATTAAAGTTAGCACAAACTATAGGATTTTTTTTGACAAATCACAAAGGCTTGCCAAGAATCTTGAAAATGTATTCCACAAAAAAAAGAATCTGGAAATTTAAAGAGTCATGTCAATACCCTTATTTTTCCTTTTTCCTTGTCATATGCACTTGGTGTATAAATTGAATCGCTTGTCTATGCCCTATAAATTGTCAACCAATGTCTTGTGAAATCCATGATGTGAAACCTTTTTACCTGCCAACTATAATTGGAATTGTTGACTACACAAATTATGATGAAATGAAATATGTTGTAATTTCTTAATCAATTTAAATAATTTTGGTTGATTTCCTCAAGTATAAATCTCATTTGATATTCGATGACCTTCTTGATGTTTTTTGTATAAGTAAAAAAACTAGATGACTCTGAGTCCGTAATGCATTTTCACAAGGCTATATAAGGGTAATTTTAATAGAAAATCCTCAAAAAACATATAGAAGAAAAGCCGACGTTATATGAATTAGCTTGCATACATTAGACCAAGATTTGATATCCATGATCTGGTGGGGTTAAGTGTTTATAAAGGGAATGGTGGGGTTCTTCCTGAGTTTGGGTGGTTCCCTTTACTTGAGATGTTTCTTACTGAATGTTTTGGTGAAGGATTTCATGATGTAGCTTCTTGGGTGACTTCTTCAAAAGGTGAAAGTTAATGAGTTATCAGGTCCTGAATTATTGTGGTCCAGATCTTCAAAGCAAAACAATGGCTAACAACTCAAGATCGTGTCGCGTAGTTCCTTTCATGTGGCTTTAATTTCCGTTTAATTGTCGACTCGCATATGCAATTACTCTTCCATTCTGCATCAGAACTGCTCCCAGACCAACTATACAAGCATCTGTATAAACCTTAAATTTGCTTTTCCCATCCGGAATAGCAAGCACTGGTGCACTGGCTAGCCTTGTCTTCAACTCTTGGAAAGCTTCTTCACACTGGAGTGTCCATTTGAACTTAGCTCCTTTCCTTGTCAACTTGGTCAGATGCAAAGAAATCTTGGAATAGTCCTTAATAAACTTCCTGTAGTAGCCAGCTAATCCCAAAAAACTACGAACTTCCGTCGGTGACTTCGGTTGCTTCCATTCCAGAATAGTCTCGACCTTTGCTGGATCGATAGAGATACCTTCACCAGAAACAATGTGCCCCAAAAATTGGACTTCTGATTTCCAGAAATGGCACTTGGAGAACTTCGCCTTCAAAACATGTCTCTTCGGAGTCTCCAACACTATTCTTAAATGCTGCTTGGCTCTTCTTCAGACTTAGAATAGACCAGAATATCATCAATGAATACCGGAACAAACTTATTCAATATATCCCGAAAGACTCGGTTCATAAGGTCAACAAAGTAGGCAGGAGCGTTGGTTAACCCGAAAGGCATAACCAACCATTCATATAAACAATTTGGTCCCATAAATGCAGTCAAAGGGATGCTGTCCTCAGCTACCCTTAACTGATGGAAACCTGAAGCTAAATCTAGTTGAGAAAAGATAGAAGCTCCATGCAATTGGTCAAAGAGATCATCAATACGAGGAAGAGGATATTTATTATGGATAGTCACCTTGTTCAATTCTCTATAGTCAACACAGAACCTTAGCGATCCATCCGACTTAGTGACAAACACCGCAGCAGAACCCCAACAAGAAAGACTGGGCCTAATCAACCCCTTCTCCAAAAGATCCTGAGTCTGCTTAACTAACTCTTCCCTCTCCCTAGGAGCCATTCTCCTACTAGGCTAAATCACCGGCACTGCTCCTGGAATCAAATCAATGCGAAACTTTATCTCTCGATGCGAAGGGAAACATTTAACTTCCTCAAATACATCAGGGAAATCTTGGACCACATCAGTATCTTCAACCTTCTCTTGAGAAGTCTCAACTCCATGTAAAAGACTACTCAAGTGAATTCTAGAATTATCACACGACACTCTGGCAATCCTACCCAAATTAGTTTCCAGCGAAACTATTCTCTCATCACAATTCAGAACAGCTTTATACTTATCGAGCCAATCCATCGAAGAAATGGAACTACTCTGCTGCTCTTGAAATTACCTCAAGAAAAACTGCTAACCAGAAAACCTTCTCGATGGCACATAGAACACTTCGAGCTACACTGTTAACCCAAATGCCCAAAGACTTCCTATCCAAAGCTCTTCGAGCAACTCGGGCCTCGAACCAAACAGAAACACCCTACTGAACTTAGCCACAACACCGAAGCAAACATACTTTCTTAACTTGTTCCAAAGAAACATCTTCGAAAACATCCATATTCACTATGTCTCATCACACAACTACTACATCCTGAGGTATCAAGATATCATGACTTGCTTCTGTCCAACCAACAGATCCAAACTCTAGCTCATCCAAACTTACACTTCAAAGATGAACTCCAAACCCTATTAGGTTTCCTTCAGAGATCGATGAAATCCTTACACCACCCAAAGTTCACTCGAGACGGTAATAGATCTACAGTCTCGACAGATACACTTCCAACCTCAACCATTCAAACTCCAATCATTGGTAGTCGTGTTACACACACCACTACCCTATCTACCTTTATAACTTATATTGGAAAAACCCGAACAGGTAACCCAGTAAATAGGTAGAAATATATATATATATATATATCAAAATTATAAATACGCTCTCTCAATAAATAAATCACTCAAGAGCCTAGGTATTCGCTTAACCTAGTGCTCTGATACCAGTTGTGACGACCCACCTTTCTACTCATAGAAAGACGTATCATCAATAAGAAAAGAAAGGGATAGAAATAGAAAAGAATAGAAAGAAAGAATAACAACATCAGAATCTCACAGAGGAATGGAACAAAATATAATACATCACATAACTATTACATAGTTTTACATATATCAGAGTTATACAATATCATACACATGACAGTCATATATACATCTGTCAATACATACATCCCAAAATACAGTATACATCAACTACATAGCGGAACTAGATAGATATATAGATACGTCTAGACTCCTGCTCCAGCTCCTTCAGAAACCAAAATCCAAAACCTATCACTTGGCTACTCATAAAAATTTGAGTACCCAAGAGTTTATGAAAAACAGAATATAAACTCCGGGTTAGACATGGGTCTGGTATGAGTAAACGGTTTAAAGTTGTTTAACTTTGAAAAAACATTTGAAAATAAAGGTATCACGTAAGAGTCCCCACACATAAACACGGGTAAGTTTTTACCTTACCCTAACCAAAATATTTTATAGAAAATCCAGTGATATTATAATAGTGTCTAGGGTTTTCAAGTAAATAGAAAATAGCCGAAATTGTTACATGATTAAATTCCAGCTACTAGCCACAAAAGTGGGTAATACAAGTCAAAACCGTAGGGTCTTGTAGGGAAAATGGGTTTCCATCAATGGCAGGGCTACTGGGGTATCGCCCGTCACAGTACGGGGCCTAGATCACCGTACTGAGGATCACTCCCGAACCCCTACATCACAAGGTCGGAACCATTCCTAACCGAACAGTCCTGAACAAGATAACCCCACGGTTGTAGCTAGAAACCGCCCACACAGCCGAAATAAAAAGGGATATCTAGACAGGGGTATATCTCATCCTTCTTGGGCATGACCCACCTAACCTTGCCGCACATCCCCTGTTTTAGCCATTCCCGGTTGATGAGGCTTGAGGTTACGATTACCTTTACAGGACATCTCTCTTAGAATGCTCATCGTCCGCCTGACGATGTTGTGAAAGCATTCAATCCATACAAGTTCGTTCCGGGTTCGAACGAAACCGAAGGCATTATTTTGTTACATTCATTTTGGAATCACCCTCAGAGTCCACAACAACAATCCTTGCATTCTAAAATACCATCTCGATCTTCACTTGAGAATTTACAACCTAACGTTTAATTTGGATCGATGTGGTTTTCGGATAATCATAAATGTCACCTGATCCCGGTCTCATCGAAATCCAAACGCCATTTTAAAGATCAAGTTGTTTAATAGTTTAAACAGTTTAATTCAACACTTTGAATTTACATAACATTTATCACAGATAAATCATACACAATCATCATAGATATATCAAGGCATATCATAGAAACATCACAGAATATCACCAAATAAATATCACAAAATCAGATATTCTACTTACACAACATTTATAAGCAAGCATCTTAATTTCTTATTGTAATTAATTTAATTTAAATCAATTACTTGAGAATTAATTAATTAATTATTTAGTTTCTCGCAATGTAATTAATTACTTCTTAATCAATTTATTTAACCTTAATTACTTAATTAATTACCCTTAATCATTAATTAATAAGACCTAATTATTGATTAATAAAACTTAATTTCTCTTTTATTAACCACTAATTACTTAATTAATCAACTATTCATTCTTAATTAAATTACTTAATTAATTAACTATTAATCATACATTAATTAACCTTAAGTAGTTAATTACAATTTATTTATCACTTAATCATTAATTAACCAATCTCTAATTACAATTATAATTTAATTATTCTTAGTTACTTTCCAAAAATAATTAATTGATATTAATTATTCAACTTAATTAACATTTTAAAAGCCTTCTTTAAATTTGAAAATCCATTTATTATTAACTACAAAACTTAAATGTTAATACTTAACGTAAATTAATTACTCAATTAAAATATTAATTAAGAGTTTAAAAACATTTGTTAAGTATTAACTATAATTATAACTTGTATTTAAGTTTTTAACTTAAATTGTTAAACCATTATTAAGTTTACAGTTGCTTAAAACTTATAGAAACACAAATTGCCTAACTTTAATTTTTAAAATACAATACTGCCGTTGAAAAACCCGAGACTCTCCCTTGTCTTAACTCGAGTAGCACTTCGAGTTTCACACCAGTTTTCCCAAAGTCACCTCTCTCCCTCTCGTACTCTTCTTCTTCTCCTTTTATTTTTATTTTGTTTCCAGTAAGTTAAGTTTTAAACTTAAGTATAAACTAAAACATCAGGGCCATATTCACGCACTCGAATGAACCCGAAGCAATCACCAAATTAACTCGAGAAATGACTCAAGACGCCTGATATCAACGACACAGATACCCATTCCCACTGCCGTACACGTGCAGGGTGACGCGGCTCAAATCCGGCGAACCCCAAGACCACCGGCAAGTCACAAATCACCCGAAATCTCGAAAACCAAACTCGAATCGCCTCCAAACATTTCAAATCGAAATTTAGGCATTCGCTCGAAAAACTGTAACCAACTTCCCCTCAGCACAACGCCTCGTCACCGCCGCACAGACCACCGGAGATGCTCAAAATCCATCCACACCACGACAACGCACAAAGCTACCATCCTCCGGAATTTCATGCGACTCGATCACGTATTATAGACGAACATGCCTTGTTACAGACATGTCCAAAAGTTCGAAACAAAACCCTAAAGTGAATTCGTTCGACCAATTCTTGCATTTGAAAAATTATTCAACAATTTTCCCAACATCACAGATGTTCATACTAGCTTCAAAACAAATTTCAACATTTATTATTGGATCAATCATCAGCAATTGGTAAAAATGCAATTTTTGTTCAAATTCAAACTGCTCTGAGAATACTAAACTAAAAATCTTCATTTTTGTTTTAAAAATCATAATTTGCAGTAATCATTCAAGTTATGATTTTGAATTAATATTTTACAATAATCGATTTTATCGGATTTTTACTTAATTTACCTGTAAAACAAGGTTACAGAGTATATTTTACAATCAGGGTTTAAATCAGCTTTTAATAATCTTAATTTAAGTTTAAACATATGGTTTTAGTTGAAAACTTACAGCTTAACAATATTTTGATGAGGATAATTTGAGTTTTGAAAAAAATATGCAAACTATATCAAACAACAGAGAGTACAGAGCAACACGGAATTATATACAAGATAAAGCATATACAATATCATATGATCATTGAATCTCCTGAACTGTTTAAATTAAACTTAAAACTTTAAGAATTATGTTTACTCACTTGTAAATTCTTTTGAACAGAAAGCACTTTGATGTTTGAGAAAACTGCAGTTGAATCTGCTTGAGTTCTTTCCTGTTCTTGTTTGAATTGAGTGATGTTTTTAAATTTTGAAAAGATAAAGATGTTGATTTTCTTATTCTCTGGTTAGCTAAGTTTTACTGAACGAACTAAATAGCAAGATGTACATATATATATATAAGAGAACACAGGGTGTATGAAGGAAGGTATTAACTGGTTAAGTTGTTTTCTTCTTTTGTTTTGGTTTGCTCAGATTTTTATTACTGAAAAGTAAAGATTTGTAAATATTTTGAATAGACTTATATTAGGCTGAGATGATGGCATTTAATGCCAAGGTTTCTTAATATGTTTACATACTATCATTATGTTTTGGTTGCATATAGATATTTTGTTTGTAATTACACAGTTGCAGGTAGACATGGATTATGTATATGAAGACATTTTGTATAAAGATGTTTGTTTTATTAACTTCTAGCTTGAAATTCAATATACATATTTGTGTCAGGTATTCTTTTTTATGCTTTGTGCTTACAAATTTTCAGTTTATGTTGTATGCATATCTTTACTACTTAATTCTTGCTTTTATTCTTATTTCTATTTTATATTTTAACTACCAATACTTAAATTATATTCATATGTTTGACTTACATTTTATATTTATATTTCATATTGATAGACTTCGATTTTATTTCAAACATTATCATCCATATATATTTTTATACCAAATGTTAACAAGGTAAAGTATTTTAATTCAATTATATAAGATAGATTTTATTATAAATATTATTAAGAGATTTTATTTTAAATTTTCAAATCAAATTTTCCTTTTCAAAATACAAATGTATATAAACAAATGGCAAATATTTCTGAAAGGTTTATTCATTTTAAAATGAAAGGTTTACATTTTATTTAATTAGATTAAATATTTATTAAAATAATACTGCTAAAATCCTGGGTCATTATAATCAACTACATAACCTCTGAGCTTGTACGTCTTAGAGAAGGGTGTTAAGCTAAGGGAATAAATTCTCTGCCACCAAACAAAAATGTATTTGATAGAAACCAGCTTTACATCTCAAAGTGTAACGTCAGACACACATCCATATAAGTCTGTTCCGGGTTCGAACAGAACCGAAGGCACTTCACAAAGAAGCCCTTGAAAATCCAAAAAATCCCTAATCACGTCCGGACTCCCCATCACAAAGGGTGATCAAATCTCTATAACGAGGGCATTCGGTGCAGAGACATTCGACGAGTTATCCTTTCGCTTTCGAAAATATCTGATCTTCACCACCGATCTACAAATCCTGTCCATAATGTCGTATCATTATTCGAAATGGGTTATATGACACAAAGTCCTCTCCCGGCTAAACTGAATAATGAGCGCAATATTTAAAAACATATGGATATTGGATCTCAATTAAGTCACAACTTAAAGCCCAAACCTTTCTTTAAATGGTTTAAGCAAATTACCAATTTCAAATCTTTAAACAAAAAGATTCACTTCACAAATTTCACCAATCTTCCACAAAGACTAATTTATAGCTTTCGAAACAATTCCATTTCAAATCTTTTATACAAAAGATACACCTTTAAGATCCTTTTCAATTTCAAAACCAAGTTCAACAATTTTTCACAAAGATTTATTCATAGCTTTCAAAACAATTCCATTTCAAACTTGAAATCTTTTCAACATAAATTGTAAATTCTTTCTTTATATGAAAACTATTATTATTTAAAAAACAATCCTTTTCGTTTCGAAAAAATCCGATCAAATATGCACAAGATATATCCTTTAAAGTATAAACTTAGGTTAAATTCAAATTCCCAAAATAATACTTTTAAAATACTGTAGAGATGGTTTTTAAAATCCGTATATATACATTATATAACTTGTATAAACATTTCAAACCAAATTTCCAAAACAATTCCAAATAATATTTTCAAACTAAACTTTAATTTCAAAACCTCCCTTTCAAAAGCTTTCCGTATCCAATTCCATTTCCAAAACCATTTGGATTCAAACTTTAACTTTTAAACAAATTGTATTTAGTTTTCAAAATATCTGTGACTTAATCGATTTCCTCGTGAAATCCATATTTGTGTGTGTATGGTGTAGTCCAGGGGTTTTACACAATAGTGTAATATTAACAACCATTGCAGAATTCAAGCACAGAAATATCGATAAGCAGTATGATCTAATATCGCTTATCTCCATTCATAGGTTCACAGATAAATAATGTAAATGTATCATAGATAAATAAATTACGTTCATCACAGGTAAATAAATTACATTCATCACAGCTCAAATCAAAACAGAGCATCACATATCAAGGATATCAAACAATTCAACATTCAATAGAATCCAAACATCCATAAGTAAGATTAATTAATCATCTGATTAATTTAAACCAGATTAATTACTTATGAATAAATCACTAACCTTGGTTAATTAGCATTAATTAATTACAAATAATTTTGATTAATTATTCTTTAATTATTTATTAATTAACAATTAATATTAAATTAATTAATCTTTAATTATTAATCAATCAACCTTTAATCATTAAATGATTATCCTTTAATTAATGTATTGTCCTTTAATTAATTATTCTTTATTAATGATTAATTACTCCTCAATTAATTATCATTCCTTAATCATCTTCAATGATTAATTTACCTTTAATTAATTAATTATCCTTAATTAATCACATTACTTAATTAGCCCTTAATTAATTATTTAGCAATCATCCTTTAGTAAATTAACTCTTAATTGATTTCATTTATTAAGTAATTATTCTCTAACTACCCACATTAATTATTCCTTCTTTACTTAATTAAGTAATTAACCCTTAATTACTAAATCATCCTTTAATTACTTTTATTAATTGATTAATCTTAATTAATTAATTATTCTCAAATTAATTACCCTGTTTAATTAATCCCATAAATAGTTATACTTTAATTAATTTCTCTCTAATTATCAAGTATTATAATCATTAAACATTTAATTATCATTAAATCTTTAATTAATAAGTCTTGTAATTATTCATCATTAACAATATAAATTACTTTACTTTTAAGTTAACATTTTTAAAACATTCGATTAACTTCTTAATTTCATTATCAAGTTTATTTAAAATAAACTTTGAAAAATAAAGGTTACATACATTTTAAAATATTTTAAAACATTTTAAACTTAACAAAATTAAAATGATTTATTTTCAAAACCCTTTACTAATCCCAAATTTAAACAAAATATAGTTCATTTAAAACAAAATGAGTTAAGCAGGTTTAAATTTTAATTTGTTTAAAATTTGAAAATTGCTTTATACCAACCCGAGATACACCCGATCTACGACCCAGTTTCCCAAGACCTCCTTCGAGTAAAATCTCAAAACCCCCGATCCATTCCTTTTTAAAACTTGTTATGTTTTAAAATTTTAAAACATGTTATAATCACTCTCGAATAACTCAGCAACGAATCCGAGCCAAAACTTCTTTTCCCCGAGCACAAACTCGAGTAAGCTTCTTCTTTCCCAAAATCAAAACCCATTGACACAAATTAAACGCTTGTGCACGTGCACTAGCTATCTGACTAACTCTGATCGATGCTTCGACCACCACCAAGTCGAAAACCTCCTCCTCAATCGTTCCAACCACCCAGAATCAAGAATCGATCACGAACTTAAAATCGAGAAAGTTGATATAACTGGAACCCAAACTCCAGTCAACAAATCCACCTCACGCCGATGATGCCAACCATCTGAAACCTCGCCGTTCCACTCAGAGACGCGCCACCGTCCCACGTTTCGATCAAAACCCTTGCAATCGATCATGATCCACCATTGATGACAAACGACCTTTAAATGCAACGAAGACCAAATCATGGTCCTAAACCCTATTTCACCGTCGATACGCCACCACGGTAACCAGAAAATTCAGCTGCCATTTTTTCCTAGATCTTCATTCTACCTTCAGCACCAAGCACGTCCATTAAAACCTCGTCGATCGTCAAAATTTGACAAAAGACACAATTCCGTTCATCTCGTGATATTTCATTACTCTTAATATTAAAAATCATGATTTTTCTTTTAAAAATCACAGTTTGTGAAAACAAATCATATTATATAAATGAATCAAAAAATTAGGATGCTTAAATTTTTGACATACTTTAGAGTTTTGTTGTGTTTTCTTCTTCCAGTTAAGCTACTTCCTAAGTATACCTTAAAGATATTTTTAAAATCAAGATTGGGTTAATTGAAACACATTTTATTCGAACATCAAAGCCAAAAAGAGATTAGAGGATTTGATTTTTGAATTTCGAACAGGTTTCAAAACCTGTCATGTATATACAGAGACATGTTTTACCTGGAAAACAGACATGCATACACTCATTTGTGTATATATACAAATATATACAGTGATAATTCACATTCACATGGTATATTCCATATCATGGTTTCAATCACATGAATCATAAATTAACAGATCAAGGGCTAGAAGTTTACTCGCATGGATTTTGGAAAGCAGAGAACAAGGTCTTAGTTTTGATTTGATTTAGCATGTACTTGATTTAAAACTGGATTCTTTGTGTTTTTTTTAGATGATCTGAACTTGCTCCCTGATCTGAATGCTTGCTTTATTCTTGATTCCGATCCTTATTCCAGGTTGATCTTGCTTTGAAAAGAATTGTTGTTTCCAGTTTCGATTTTATTTTGATTTCCTGTTTTAAATTTTGATTGCTTTGAGTTTTCCAGGCTTTGAATTTGTTCTACAGTTTTATTTTTTTCGTTTTCCAGGTTTTGGAACTTTGAACTGAAATGAATAGCCAGTTTTATTTCTTAATACATGTTAATAAAAATTAAATTTAAAAGAAAATTTAAATGCCACTTGTCTATATTGTTAACACTTTTTATTTACTTGAGTTATCATTTTACAAATGTCAAAGATCACAAAATTTATGTTTAAGCCCTTTAAATAAATAATTTTTATAAAATTTTGTTTTTAAATCCTTGTTAAACTTTTATTTATTTATCTACATAGGTTTATATTTTAAATTTATAATATACAAACTATTTCCATTGATTTTAAGAGAAAATATAATTTAAATCTTGAATTAAATCTCACTTTTCACATTTCCAAACCAATCTTACCTTGATATTTATACATTTTATATTACTTATATTTATACAACTTTTAAAGAAAAATAATTTGGAATCAAATTATTCATTACTAATAAATAATCATATATATATATATATTTGTTTTCTTTAAAATATAGAATTCTAAATTAATTTCATTTCTAATATATTTATTTTTGAATTTCAAACCAAATTCTGTTTTACAATATATTTTATTTTAGAATTCCCAGATTAAAATTCTTTTTTTTCCAAATTTTATTTTTATTCTTCAATTCTTTTAATCCAAATTACTTTCACAATCTACTATTACGTTTATTCCAAATATTCAAATTAATTCTCAATTAATTCACCAAAAAAATCCAAATCCACTATATTATTCAAAATATTTGTTTCTGAATTTTCAATTAGAAATTTTATTTAAAATCATATTTATATACATTTATATTATTAAACAAAAAATATTTATTTAAATTTGGAAAATACCAAATTTATTCACGATTTAATTTCAAAAATTAAATTAATTATCAAATTAATACTGTCTCAAAAACGGGATCATTACAGATTCCCCCCTTAAGAAAATTTCGTCCTCGAAATTTGCAAGGGAGACAACAAAGATAGATAATCAACTCATCAAACAAGCTAATTATCTATTCTGTATTTTTCTTACCAAATCAGAATATCATCGATAAATTATGAGAATGAAATCATTTATTATTTCACAAGATACTCGGGCCATCAGTCTACAAAATATGCAGCGGCACTGGTTAGTCCGAAAGGCTAACTAACCATTCATACAATGTATCTGAACCTCAAAAGAACAGACAAATAGATTCAATTTTCCACAATTCTCAAATACTAGGTATGGATTCCAAACTCAGGTTGGAATATCCTAAAGTTTACCGGCTTGTCCCTCTTCGAGATTTGATCCTCATAAGAAATTACAATAGAATTTCAAATTTGGTTTTAATCGAAATCGTTTTATCGATACAAATTAATTTGACTTCATATTTAATTTACAAATTTATTCCAATAAAATTTCAATTTCGTTAAAGTTAAAAACTAAAAGCTGACAGAAATTTGATGAAGAGAATACGAAATAGAAACTTATCTACACGATTCGCAGGGCCACCATCACACTGAAGCTTCTCCCTCGAGCAGCCACGAAGTCATCAAAGAATGGAAAGTGAATGATGGTCAAAAGAGATTGATAGAGAAAGGATTATTTTCCTTATTGTTGCAGGGTGTTGACCATTTTTAGTAGTACTTCCCTGTCCCTTACCTCGTCCTCTTCTTGCACTCATACTTACTATCAGTGGATAGTAATAGAATTTACTGAGGCATACGAACGGATATCTTAGGGATATACTCATTCTAGGGTATACTTCACCCTATTTATAATGAGTTACCTATTGTGTTATACTCCAAAAGCTAAAGTTTAACCTTTAGCTCTAATACCAAATATGACGACCCGAATTTTCGCATTCGAAAATCGACATCCATACTTCACCGTATTCGGATGTCGTAGATTCAACCGTAAAAATCCGATTAGCCAGAGCTTATAACACATTAAGTATAACAACACAGCAGAAGAAAATGAATAATATCATTGATATATAACATTTGATTACAACAATGATACAACAATTGATCAATGTTATCAGAGATACGAGATACAGCGGAAAGAAATAACTCTAAAAGATCGTATCTTCAGAAGTCCTCAAAATAGATACTCTAACATATAACGACTCCATTGCCAAAGCTCGAAGACTCCAAAAGATAAAACCACCAATATGTTGAACTTAAGCAAGGCCAGTCAAGTTGAACAAATGCTATCGCCAAATCCAAAGACTGAAGAAGACTTCCAAAGACTGAAGGCTTCCGAATCTACACCTAGTATTTGATTATCTGAAAATCCCAACTCTAGACTACCTGTATAGAAAATTGTGGGCACCCAGTGTTTAGGAAGGGAACAATAAACTCCAGGTCAGCCATGGGACTGGTGTGAGCAAACAAAAATAATTTATCTTTTACAAAAACAAAATAAAAGATTTTAAAAGAAATCCTCAACGCTTTTTGGAAAATGAAACTACCATAAGGCCTCTCCACGCACATACAATGCAAGCGCACAATTGGAGGAGATTTTTCCTTATGATAGCCAAACATGCTTGATACACAAAATCCTTTTTGATATTATTATTAGTGCATAGTTCAAAAAACATTTCGAAAGTATAATATAAATCTTAGCCAGCATAGGTACCATTATATTATGCCTGCTATAGCTATCTCCTGAGGAGACAGGTTATGCAATTGCAATCGTAAAGGGCTCGTATTGTTTCTTTGGGTTTCCAACAAATGCTGAGGCTAAGGAACTTCCTATTGCCACATGGGTATGCCTATGGAGGGACGCCCCAAGAACTTAACCAGCTCTCTGCCACACAAGGCCGGGTTACCTCTGTAATTAGGTAACTACTACACGAGTATGCCATCCCTCGGTCATTTGCGACCTTTATCCGAGGATCCTCAACCACAAAGTAATAAATTTGCACCAACCACGTAGGTTAAATATCTGGGCTCCATAACATGATACCACCCTTTTCCAGAAGGAAATGGACATAACCTCATGGGGCGCTACCCCCAAATAACTTTGTCGCATCCTTCCTATTTTGACCATTCCGGGTTGTGACGTCCGACGAGGTCACGTCCATAAAGCTACACTTTCACAAAGCCATGCTTCGATCAACAAATGATCAGCAGCACTTTGTATGCCACATTACCAAATTGGGAATGTATCACTAGTAACCATCAACTACATAACCTCTGAGCTCGTACATCTCAGAGAAGGATGTTAAGCTAAGAGAATAAATTCTCCGCCACCAAACAGAAATGTATTTGATAGAAACCAGCTTTACATCTCAAAGTGTAACGTTAGACACACATCCATACAAGTCTGTTTCGGGTTCGAACAGAACCGAAGGCACTTCACAAAGAAGCCCTTGAAAATCCGGATAATCCCTAATCACGTCCGGACTCCCCATCACAAAGGGTGATCAAATCTCTATAACGGGGCCATTCGGTGCAGAGACATTCGACGAGTTATCCTTTCGCTTTCGAAAATATCCAGTCTTCACCACCGGTCTTCAAATGCTATTAATAACGTCGTATCATTATTCGGAATGGGTTATTTGACACAAAGTTCTCTCGCGGCTAAACCGAATAATGAGCGCAATATTTAAAAACATATGGATATTGGGATCTCAGTTGAGTCGCAACTTGAAGTCCAAACCTTTCTTTAAATGGTTTAAACAAATTACCATTTTCAAATCTTTAAACAAAAAGATTCACTTCATAAAGTTCACCAATCTTCCACAAAGACTAATTGATAGCTTTCGAAACAATTCCATTTCAAATCTTTTATACAAAAGATACACCTTTAAGATTCTCTTCAATTTCAAAACCAAGTTCAACAATTTTCACAAAGATTTATTCATAGATTTCAAAACAATTCCATTTCAAACTTGAAATCTTTTCAACATAAATTGGAAATCCTTTCTTTATATTGAAGCTATTATTATTTGAAAAACAACCCTTTTCATTTTGGAAAAATCCGATCAAATATGCATAAGTTATATCCTTTAAAGTATAAACATAGGTTAAATTCAAATTTCCAAAATAATACTTTTAAAATACATTAGAGATGGTTTTTAAAATTCATATATATACATTATATAACTTATATAAACCTTTCAAACCAAATTTCCAAAACAATTCCAAACAATATTTTCAAACTAAACTTTAATTTCAAAACCTTCCTTTCGAAAGCTTTCCGTATCCAATTCCATTTCCAAAACCATTTGGATTCAAACTTCAACTTTTAAACAAATAGTATTTAGTTTTCAAAATATATGTGACTTAACCGATTTCCTCGTGAAATCCATATTTGTGTATGTATGGTGTAGTCCAGGGGTTTTACACAATAGTGTAATATCAACAACCATCACAGAATTCAAGCACAGAAATATCGATAAGCGGTATGATCTAATATCGCTTATCTCCATTCATGATTCAAAGATAAATAATGTAAATGTATCATAGATAAATAAATTACATTCATTACAGGTAAATAAACTACATCCATCATAGCTCAAATCAAAACAGAGCATCACATATCAGGGATATCAAACAATTCAACATTCAATAGAATCCAAACATCCATAAGTAAGATTAATTAATCATTTGATTAATTTAAACCAGATTAATTACTTATGAATAAATCACTAATCTTAGTTAATTAACATTAATTAATTACAAAATCATTTTGATTAATTATTCTTTAATCATTTATTAATTAACCATTGATAATTAATTAATTAACCTTTGATTATAAATTAATCAACCTTTAATCATTAAATGATTATTCCTTAATTAATTATCCTTAATTAATTAATTATATTGATTAATTACTCCTCAATTAATTATCATTCCTTAATCACCTTTATTAATTAATTCATCATTAACTAATTAATTATCCTTAATTAATCACATTAATTAATTAGCCCTTAATAAATTATTAAGCAATCATCCTTTAGTTAATAACTCTTAATTAATTTCATTAATTAAGTAATTATTCTTTAACTACGCATATTAATTAATCCTTCTTTACTTAATTAAGTAATTAACCCTTAATTACTCAATCATCATTTAATTACTTTCATTAATTAAAATTTTGACATACTTTAGAGTTTTGCTGTGTTTTCTTCTTCCAGTTAAACTACTTCCTAAGTATACCTTAAATATATTTTTAAAATCAAGATTGGGTTAATTCAAACACATTTTATTCGAACATCAAAGCCAAAAAGAGATTATGGGATTTGATTTTTGAATTTCGAACAGGTTTCAAAACCTGTCATGTATATACAGAGGCATGTTTTGCCGGGAACACAGACATGCATACACTCATTTGTGTATATATACAAATATATATAGTGATAATTCACATTCACACAATATATTCCATATCATGGTTTCAATCACATGAATCATAAATTAATAGATCAAGGGCTAGACATTTACTCACATGGATTTTGGAAAGCAGAGAACAAGGTCTTAGTTTTGACTGGATTTAGCTTGTACTAGATTTAAAACTGGATTCTTTGTTTTTGTTTTAGATGAT
This sequence comes from Allium cepa, assembly GCA_030765085.1. Classification (NCBI taxonomy): domain Eukaryota; kingdom Viridiplantae; phylum Streptophyta; class Magnoliopsida; order Asparagales; family Amaryllidaceae; genus Allium; species Allium cepa. Next base: position 82,485,202 of record CM060946.1, read on the forward strand.
CTGAACTTGCTCCCTGATCTGAACGTTTGCTTTATTCTTGATTATGATCCTTGTTCCAGGTTGATCTTGCTTTGAGAAGAACTGTTGTTTCCAGTTTTTATTTTATTTTGATTTCGTATTTTAAATTTTGATTGCTTTGAGTTTTCCAGGCTTTGAATTTGTTTCACAGTTTTGTTTTTTTTCATGTTCCAGGTTTTGGAACTTTGAATTGAAATGAATATCCAGTTCTATTTCTTAATACATGTCAATAAAAATTAAATTTAAAACAAAATTTAAATGCCACTTATCTATATTGTTAACACTTGTTATTTACTTGAGTTATCATTTTACACATGTCAAAGATCACAAAATTTATGTTTAAGCCCTTCTTTAAATAATTTTCATAAAAAAAAAATTTGAGCCCTTGTTAAACATTTATTTATCTATGTATGTTTATATTTTAAATTTATAATATACAAATTATTTTCATTTATTTTAAGAGAAAATATAATTTAAATCTTGAATTAAATCTCACTTTTCATATTTCCAAACCAATCTTACCTTGATATTTATACATTTTATATTACTTATATTTATATAACTTTTAAAGAAAAATGATTTGGAATCAAATTATTCATTACTAATAAATAATCATATTTATATATATTTGTTTTCTTTAAAATATAGAATTCTAAATTCAATTTCATTTCCAATATATTTATTTTTGAATTTCAAACCAAATTCCGTTTTACGATATATTTTATTTTAGAATTCCCAGATTAAAATTTTCTTTTTACAAATTTTATTTTTATTCTTCAATTCTTTTAATCCAAATTTTACTTTCATAATCTACTTATACATTTGTTCCAAATATTCAAATTAATTCTCAGTTAATTCACAAATAAATCCAAATCCAATATATTATTCAATTATTTGTTTCTGAATTTCCAATTAGAAACTCTATTTAAAATCATATTTATATACATTTATATTAATAAACAAACATATATCTAGTTAAATTTGGAAAATACCAAATTAATTCACGATTTAATTTCAAAAATTAAATTAATTATCAAATTAATACTGGCTCAAAAACAGGATCGTTACAAAAGCAAGATGATACATAGTAAAAAGCAAAATATAAAAAGATAACATGAAATATACTAAGGAAATGCCAAAAACTAAAAGCTAGAAAAATACAATGGATAACTAGGTAGAATTAAAAGATAACAGAGGAGATGAGCTCCAATCAAGCTTCTTCGTAATCTTTTCAAAATACTTATCCAGTTTATTAGAAAGATTAGTAAATTTCTTACTTAGATTATTTTGATTATTAACAATCTTCTTTTGATTTTTGATAATTCCTTTGTTTGAGCTTTGAGATGGTCTCTCAAAACTTTCAAGAAAAGTCTCTAGTTCCTCCTCCTTTTCTTCTTAATCTTCTCGTTGAATTCCATAACTTTCTTCTTCTTCTATTTCTTGTTGTTCTTTCCTCGCTAATCTTTCTTTTTTTTAGGGAAGAGTCTCATAAGGTTCAATGCAAGGAGGAATATGCATGCGAGAAATGTTGGATTTGTTGAAATAATTTCGAGGAAAAGTGGGTTCTCCTCATAAATCGACACCAAATATTTGAAAACTCTAGTGAGATAAGTACCGTATTAACGTGTGTTCTCATGTCTAAAAATATTCTTTGAACAAAATTATTTAAAATGAATTATGCCCAAATGATGTCATAATTTCCATAAATGGAAAAAATAGCTTTAAAAACCTTTTGAGTCGGTTTATTGTAATTACTCGTCCTCGGAGTGATGCTTTGTTATAAAATGAATCTCATAGGTCTCGATTTTGCTCTAGGATTTTTGCTTGATTCAAAGTCTTCATCATTTTCAAAAATGCCATGAAAAACTTCTCTATTTAGTTCATCAATTTTAAAAGTGGAGAGGTCAATTTCACTATTTGCAACTAAGCATTTGACCTAAAGTTTCCCAATTAAAAACAATTGTATTGCCTTTCGCACTACTCCAAATTTATCCCTCTTCTTCTTTAAAAAAAATGTACTTAAATTCACATAAAATATTCTTACTAAATCCATATGACAAACGAAATCATTTTGAGAAAAGCCGACAAAACCAAAAATATCATTTTGAAAACAAAGATCTTGAAGAGCATAAGAAGAAAAATAATCAAATTTTGCAAATCTTTTGGGAAATACCTTTTCAAAGTAGCATATTCAATAAAAGTGTCGATGGCTTCCTTTTCACTGAAAAGAAAGCATTTGATTCTTTATAAGAGCCAATAGTTTTTGGTGGTTGGCCTGATTATGCTATTTTTGAGTGGTTTAGGGGATAAGAGAGTGAAGAGATGCTTTGAACTTTTGAAATAAAGTGAGTGAATGAATGGATAAAATTGAGGTGAAATTAACAGAGAGTGAACTGACATGTTTCAGGCCAAGAGATGCCTATTTAGGTTTTTGGAACTAATGCAAAAGAGAGGGAATTTCAAAATCTAAATATGAAAATAAATTCCAAAATTCAGGCTGGTATGTTGATATATGTAGTTGGGTATGTTGACATATGGGCCAGACAATCCCAATATAAAACTAAGGCAAAAGATTTATATATATATCTGTATACTTGTATACATACATTGTTATTATTAATCAATTTTTTACTCCTAAATTTAGTAATCAAAAATAATATAATTAAAAAAATCTCGCTTTTTGTTCATTTCCTATAATCTGTTCTGATTAACCTACTATTACCATGAAACACATATTTGTATCCTTTGTGTCTGGTTCATAGTCATTTGAAGCAGAATCTGAATAATCTAATGTTGTTATGTAAGCCCTCTTTCTTTGCCACGATAAATTAGTGATTGGTGAGCTTCTTGATTTATTTTGATGCGGACAGTCTCTTTGTAGATGACCAAGTTGATCACAGTTAAAACATTTAATTCCAGTTCCATTTTCAAGAGTTCTAATTTTTGGTCTACGAAATTTTTTCATCTTTTTATATTTCAAGAACTTCCAAAAATTCCTAGTCATTAAGGCAATCTCCTTATCAATTTCATCGTCTAAATCCTAATTGTATGTTATTACATTGAAGGCAATGGGTTTCTTTTTTGTTGCCTAGCTTTCTCCTCTACACTGCAATTATGCTTTATAAGACATTAAATTACCTATTAACTCTTCAATGTTTGACTGAATAATGTCATTATCTTCTTCTATTGTTAATGTATTTTGATCCCACTTTGAAGAGAGTGGATCAAAGATTTTTTTAACCTGGTCCTCTTGGGAAAAGTTTTCAAGTGGAGCAAAGTTATTTGGACAACTGATTCAACCCCAGGGGATAATCTTATGCTCTGGAAAGTGCTGCAAAATGCAATGTTAACTAGAACCAAATTGATGGAGATGGGATATGATAGGGGATCAAATTGTGTTTTCTGTGCTAATGACCCTGAGACTGTGCACCATTTGTTCATGCAATGTTCTTACACTAAGATGCTATTTGACAAAATGATGCTTGTAGCTGGGAGTAGATTGTTGGCTAATCAACCTATGCTGGATTTTGACATGATTTACAAAGCTATAAGGTGGCGAACTTTGAAGGCGAGACACTTAGCTATATGCTTGAAGAAATACATGACAGTGGTGTGGTATGAACGAAATTTGATTTGCTTTGATAAGAAGAGGAGAGATGGTCAGGTGTTATGGAAAGTATTGAAGTATGAAATTTACAAAACAATGAAGATGCAATCTATTTTTCCAGCCATATACATGGATGCTTGGAGATAGTTGGTTTTTTTGGTGTGTTTCTTGTTTTCTTGATTTGCTTTGTGTGTTTTTTTGTTGTGCTTTTCTTTCTGTGTAGCTCCGTGTGTTGTGTTTTGTATTTTCTTTTTTTTCTTGCTTGCTGTTCTCTTTTGGGCAAGTTTGTGTTTTATTGTTTTTTTGCAATAAAATCAGGTAGGGGCCCTGTTAACCCCGCTAGCTTTTGCTAAAAAAATATAAAAAAAAAAGTTTTTACCTAATGTACCGTCTTGAAACCTACAATTTATGTCCGAAATAGACTCGTTCTGATTCATTTTAGATAAATGAAACTAATTTGTTAACATGGAAATTTTAGTTTGTTAACTTTACTAGTGCCATCGGGTTTAAGTTGCAATGTTCTCCATATTTCAGACGCAGACTTACAAAAATTCTATTAAATTCATTTTTAACTAAAGAGCAAAAAAAATATTCATGGTCTTGAAATTATTAATTGCTTATGCCTTTTGGTCTGGTGTCCATGTTGAAAATTCAATCCGCGGTTCAGTGTACTCATTCTGTATAATATTCCAAATATCTAGAGGATTAAACTTTAAATAAATCTTCATCCTATATGTCCAATAAGTGTGATTATTGCCATTAAATAGTGTTAGTTTAGTAGTAGATTGTTCGTCTACAAAAGTATCAAAAAGTAAACTGGTAGTGTTACTGGACATTTATACTTTTCCAAAAAAATTATAATCTTTTGAAAATTTGGTTCTCTAATACCAGATGCGGGTTGCGAAATAAAAGATCTTAAGGCTACTATAACACTAGAGGAAGGCGAATAGTGTTTCATAACTTTTTATGAATTTTTTAACTTGTCTAATAATTGAATCAAAACACAAATAATCAATCACATATTAATAAACTTGCATGAAATCATAGAAATAAATATAAGCGGTAAAGTAAAAGGTAAAGAGATCGAGAGATGACACTAGGGATTTTATACTAGTTCGGATTTCTCCTGCATCCACTCTCATACAGTTTCTTATACTAGAGGCATTTATTCTATGGCTGTTATGTACTAACAAGTATTTGGATGTGGGAAAAGAGAAAGAAACAGAACTATATTGGCTTGATCCCACAAAGAGGTACGTTAACAATCTCTTCCAATAAAGTAGCTATTAAGTCTATGGCCGTAGCGTATAGGGTTAGGTGTAGTCCAAACATAGTTGAAATCTTTTTTGTAACTGTAACAACACGGGTTTTGCCCGCTCGAAAATCGACATCCATACTTCAAATCGTATTCGAATGCCGTAGATTCGACCGTTCAAATCCGATTCGTCGGAGCTTATAACCGCATTAAGTAAATAACACAGCGGAATAAAAAGAATAATACATTGATATACAGCTTTGATACAATATCTGATACAACAGATGATACAATAGATATCAATATACATCAGAGATACAAGAAAATAGCAGCGGAAAAGAAATATAGGTAATGCTAGCAGCGGAACAAATAACTCTAAGATAGTCTTCAACGAAGAACTCCAAATCTGAACTCCATCTCCAAGAACCAATCCAGCGATAGCTCAAACTCCCCATAACAATGCATTAAGCTAAGAAAGACTAGTGCGAACCAAAGACTGAACTATCTCCAGATAATTCACTGAACCTAACTATCTGAAAAACCCAACTCTAGACTGCTGGTGTGGGAAATAGTGAGCACCCAGAGTTTAGGAAAGGAACAATAAACTCCGGATCAGTCATGGGACTGGTGTGAGCAACAAAAACAGTTTATCTTTAAAACAAACAACAAAAGATTTAAAGTAAATTCGCAATGCTTTTTGAAAATGAAACTACCATAAGACCTCCCGCCACACACACAATGCAAACGCAGACTTGGAGGAGATTTCTTCTTATGATAGTCAAACATACTTAATACGCAGAAAATTTCTTTGATATTATTATTATAAGTGCACGGTGCAGAAAACATTTCGAAAGTAGAATATAAATCTTAGCCAGCATAGACATTTCGAACTATGCCTACTATAGCTACCATCCAAACAGTGGGGTGCCACCATAAATGAATGGCAGGTTCTACAACTAAAACCGTACAAGGCTCGTATTATTTCTTTGGATTTCCAACAAATGGTCAGGCCAAGAAACTTCCCATTGCCACATGAGAACGCCTCTGGAAGGACGTCCCCGAGAACCTAACCGGATCTCTGCCAACACAAGGCCGGGTTACCCCTAACTAGGTAACTACTGACACGAGTATGCCATCCCCCGGTCCTTTAGGACCTTTATCCGAGCGCTCGATAACCAACATCACACTATAGTAAATAGAGTGTTTTCCACATGAGTAAGTATATGGGCTCCATACCATGATACCACCCTTTTCCAGAAGGAAATGAACATACCCTAAAGGGGCGCTACCCCCTAATAACCTTGCTGCATCTTTCCTGTTTCGACCATTCCGGGGTGTGAGGCTCGACGAAGTCTCGTCCATAAAGCCACGCTTTGGTACAAAGCCATGCTTTGGGTCAACAAATGATCAAAGTAATGATCACAAAGATAAATGATCAAACAAATGATCATATCACAAATGATCAAACAATGATCATTTCACAGCAACACTTAGCATGTCACATTACCAAATTGGGAATATATCGCTGATAACCTTCAACTACATAACCTCTGAGCTCGTACGTCTCAGAGAAGAGTGTTAAGCTAAGAGAATAAATTCTCCGCCACCAACAGAAATGTATTTGAAAGAAATCTGCTTTATATCTCAAAGTGTATTGTCGGACACACAATCCATACAAGTCTGTTCCGGGTTCGAACAGAACCGAAGGTACTTCCAAAGAAGCCCTTGAAATCCGGATATTTACTAATTACGTTCGGACTTCCCATCACATATGGAGTCTCTATACCGGGGACCAGTCGATGCAAAGACATTCGACGAGTTGTCCTTCCGTTTTCGAAAATATCCGGTCTTTACCACCGGTCTTCAAATGCTATCCATAACGACATATCACATATTCGGAATGGGATACATGACATAAAGGTCCTCTCCCGGCTAAACCGAATAGTGAGCGCAATATTTAAAAACATATGGATATTGGGATTTCAATTAAGCCACAACTTAATAATTCAAAACTTTCTTTCAAATGGTTTAAACAATATACCATTTTAAATCTTTAAACAAGAAGATTTATTTCACAAAGATCAATTCATAGATTTCCAAAACAATTCCATTTCAATTGTATTAACTCGTTAAATCTTTAAATCAAAGATTTAACTTATAGCTTTCAACCGTTTCTATAACTTGGAAATCATTTTGATTTTAAACTAGAAATCGTTTTAACACAAATTGAAAGTTCATTACTTATGTGAAAGCTTTTATTTATTTGAAAACAAATAGTTTTCGTTTCAGAAAAATCCAATTATATTTGCACAAATTAAAGTTCTTAATTTATATTCATATTCCCAAATTTATACATTTTAAAATGGTTTAACTCATATATAACTGGTATAACATCTTAAATACCTAGTTTCAAATTATAGAATTCAGTTTTACATTTTGAATTTAAATTTAAATCAAATTATTTAAATTTTAATCTTTATCAAGTTATTCAAAATAAATTTCATCTTTGAAATTCCATTTCAAAAGCTTTTCACTTTAAACCCAATCCATTTCAAACCATTTGAATTTAAAAATTCAAATTCAAAACTATTTTCACAAATCCGTGACTTAATCGATTTCCTCGTGAAATCCATATTTGTGTGTGTATGGTGTGGGCCAGGGGTTTAACACAATAGTGCAACATCATTCAATCATCACAGATTAAAACACAGAAATATAGTTGATAAGCGATATAAATTATAACGCTCATCGTCCATTCACAGATTCACAGATAATATATAGATGCAATAAATATACACAGTTCAATCTATAGAACAAAATATCACAAATCAGATAGGATAATCAATTCAAGGCATCTCATACAATACAATCATTCATAAGTAAGGTTAAGCATTCAATTGTCATTTATAAGTAGGATTAATTAAATTGATTAATTCTAATCGATTCAATTTATTTCCAAGTAAAATAAATTTCTTATGAATTTAATTATCTAATCCTGATTTATTAATTACAAATCATTTGATATAAATTAATTTATCAAACATTTTGATTAATTAATTTATTCTTAATTAATCATATTAATTAAATTAACCTCTGAACCAATTACATAATTAATTAACCTCTTAATTTATTATCTTAAGTAATTAAACTTTTAATTACTTCTCATTAAGCAATCACCTCATAACCATTAATCATTAATTACCAATTAAACTTTATCATTAAGTTAATCAAAATATTCAAATTCAATTACAATTGGTAATTTGCCCCTTTATTACTTTCATTAAGTAATTACAATTTATAATTGATTTTCTTATTCAATTAATCAAATTAATTATCAAAATTATTCACATTAATTTAATCACTTAATAATTCCTAGTTAATTATCTTCATTTACTAATAGAATTTCTTTAATTACTTTTAAATTAATCTCTAATTATAAATTAATCTAAATCATTAATTTATAAACTCGATAAATAAATCATTCCTTAATTATCTTATTAATTGAATCATTTAATACCTTAATTATCTCTAATATAATTCATTTCTTATTGATGACTTCATTAACATTAGAGTGAAAAACATTTCACTTTTGAATTTAAATTAAATTTACATTTTGAATTTAAAATTCAAAATGATTATTCTTTTAAACATTAATCCAATTTAAAAAAAATCAATTTATAATTCTTTAAGATAAATGTAAATAACATTTATTACTTATATAAGAGAAAGCTTTTAAACTAATCTACTAAATTTTTATTTAAAAATTAAGCTTTCAAAATACATTAATATTCTTACTTGCAAATTCAAGTTAAAACCAATCATTTAACTTCTCATTAAAATTTAAGAAACCCTTTATAAAAGAATTTTATCAAAATCAAAATAAATATTTGTTTTTAAAACCTTGATTTGAAATTTTAATTTAAAATCCAAATTCCATTTAAATTTGCTTTAAAATTCAAATTTGCAGACAGGTTTCATAAAACCTGTAACATACAAAATAACCCGAGGCTAACAAACTTGCTTCGAGTCAGACTCCCCATTGCTTCGAGTCCAACCTACAGAATCTCGAGCAAAGCTTCGAGTAAACACACGAGAGTTTACCCAGCTTCTTCTTCAACAACGCAACCCACAGCCAAACTCAAATCCCAACGTGCACGTGCACGTGTACGCGGCGGCGCCGGGGCTCTGGCGATCGAGAACACCCCCTTCAAGTCGCAAATCACCTCAACGTTGACCACAAATCATCAAACAACCCAATTTCATTGTAGATCAAAATCGAGCATAGCTCGATAACTTCGAACCCATCACCACTCATAAAAATGCCTCGGCCTGACAACTACGACCTCCAGCATCACCTCTCCCTTCGCCTACATGCTCATCCATGACCCAAACACCTCCCCTCCAAACGCGGCAGCACTCGATGCTATGACGACGACGTGGCGATCACAAATATAAGCATCAGTAAAACTAGGGTTCCCAGGGGAAATTCGACACCGCCGCTACCTCCTACCTCGCGACTACTTCCCATTATTTTTCCCATCACCGTGGTACGCTCGTCCACCTTCACGCACGACCCCGACCACCCCAGTTCCATCAATCACCTGAATTCGATCAAAATGCCTCACACGCTCATCTCCAAACTGCTCGTGAAACTCACCATTAAAAATCACCAAATTTGCCTTAAAAATCATCGTTTTGTGTAAGGATTCAAACTACAAACTTGAATCAATGTTTTATGATACTGGAAATTTCCAGAAACAAAGTCCTTCACTGTAAAAACTTGAGCTTTCATTCTATATGCATTTTTATGTTATGCAATTATTTTTAAATGGCAACTCAAACTAAAACATACATATTTGTTTTTGGAAGCAAGGCTTAACATTGATCAGAGAGGAAAAAATGGAATTTTTCTTGGTGATCTGATACTCTGGAACTAAGCAGAGAGATGAACAAACATAGATACACAGAGCCAATGCAACAAATTTTCAAGTAGGAAAAACTAATTGCTACTCACAGATATACCTATATATATAAGCAACAGTTTTATATTTTAAAAGTATCTAAAAAGAATAAGTTACTCACATTTAAGTTGAAGACAGAGACCAGGTTTGAAAAATGCAAGCTTCCATTTTTATTGTTCAGTTTGAAAGCTTGAACACTTGCTTGAGATGCTCCTTTGCAAACTGATCTAGATTTTATTTTTGTTTAATCTGTATTGAACTTTGAAACTTTTTAAATCTGAAGCTCGTTGAAGCTTGATCTTGCATGAACTACATATTATACTATAGGCTCTTAAACTTGTGAATGTAAATTGCTTTCAGGTTGTAGCTTTGATTTTATTTTAATTTTATTTCTCTTTTCCAGGCTTTCATTTTGTTGAGTTTTTTGATGGACGAATAGAAATGAAGTTGATGTATATGAGAATGAGTTTACAGGTTAATATTTATAAACAAGTTGCAAATGATAAAATCAATACAAGTGAGGTTATATTTTTGTGCAACATCTTGGAGGCTGAAAAGATATCAACAGGTACAATATACAACTTGAAACTTGACTTTGGTTTGCTAGCATTTAATGTAAAAGTGTCTTGTTTCAAATCTTATACTTATCTCATTTTTTTTTATTACATACAACTTGTATACATGATGCTATTTCGGATGAGATAACATGTTTGGGGCTGCATTTATGAGCTTGTACTTTTGTTTTCTTATTTTATTTACATGCATATCTTTGTTACGGCTGATATGTATTAGAGGATGCTATTATGTACTTGTTGCTTTGTAGATAGATACTTTTTATTTGCTTTACTATTCCCTTTGTTCATTATTTTACAAGTATACAAAGACATTTTATATTTTATCTGTTTGTTTTCTTATACAAGTTAATTCACATACATTTGTTTTGTATTTTTCTACACATTTATTTCCATATATTCAAATTAATTCTTAATCAATTCATAATCTAAATAGTATTTTATATCGATTACCCATTATTTCATAATTTTTATTCAAAAATGAAATTGATTATCAATTCACACTCAATTTAAATCCGGGATCATTCGACTGGTGTGAGCAACAAAAACAGTTTATCTTTAAAACAAACAACAAAAGATTTAAAGTAAATTCGCAATGCTTTTTGAAAATGAAACTGCCATAAGACCTCCCGCCACACACACAATGCAAACGCAGACTTGGAGGAGATTTCTTCTTATGATAGTCAAACATGCTTAATACGCAGAAAATTTCTTTGATATTATTATTATAAGTGCACGGTGCAGAAAACATTTCGAAAGTAGAATATAAATCTTAGCCAGCATAGACATTTCGAACTATGCCTACTATAGCTACCATCCAAACAGTGGGGCGCCACCATAAGTGAATGGCAGGTTCTACAACTAAAACCGTACAAGGCTCGTATTGTTTCTTTGGATTTCCAACAAATGGTCAGGCCAAGGAACTTCCCATTGCCACATGAGAACGCCTCTGGAAGGACGTCCCCGAGAACCTAACCGGATCTCTGCCAACACAAGGCCGGGTTACCCCTAACTGGGTAACTACTGACACGAGTATGTCATCCCCCGGTCCTTTAGGACCTTTATCCGAGCGCTCGATAACCAACATCACACTATAGTAAATAGAGTGTTTTCCACATGAGTAAGTATATGGGCTCCATACCATGATACCACCTTTTTCCAGAAGGAAATGAACATACCCTAAAGGGGCGCTACCCCCTAATAACCTTGCTGCATCTTTCCTGTTTCGACCATTCCGGGGTGTGAGGCTCGACGAAGTCTCGTCCACAAAGCCACGCTTTGGTACAAAGCCATGCTTTGGGTCAACAAATGATCAAAGTATTGATCACAAAGATAAATGATCAAACAAATGATCATATCACAAATGATCAAACAATGATCATTTCACAGCAACACTTAGCATGTCACATTACCAAATTGGAAATATATCGTTGATAACCTTCAACTACATAACCTCTGAGCTCGTACGTCTCAGAGAAGGGTGTTAAGCTAAGAGAATAAATTCTCCGCCACCAACAGAAATGTATTTGAAAGAAATCTGCTTTATATCTCAAAGTGTAATGTCGGACACACAATCCATACAAGTCTGTTCCGGGTTCGAACAGAACCGAAGGTACTTCCAAAGAAGCCCTTGAAATCCGGATATTTACTAATTACGTTCGGACTTCCCATCACATATGGAGTCTCTATACCGGGGACCAGTCGATGCAAAGACATTCGACGAGTTGTCCTTCCGTTTTCGAAAATATCCGGTCTTTACCACCGGTCTTCAAATGCTATCCATAACGACATATCACATATTCGGAATGGGATACATGACATAAAGGTCCTCTCCCGGCTAAACCGAATAGTGAGCGCAATATTTAAAAACATATGGATATTGGGATTTCAATTAAGTCACAACTTAATAATTCAAAACTTTCTTTCAAATGGTTTAAACAATATACCATTTTAAATCTTTAAAAAAGAAGATTTATTTCACAAAGATCAATTCATAGATTTCCAAAACAATTCCATTTCAATTGTATTAACTCGTTAAATCTTTAAATCAAAGATTTAACTTATAGCTTTCAACCGTTTCTATAACTTGGAAATCATTTTGATTTTAAACTAGAAATCTTTTTAACACAAATTGGATTTATTTATTTGAAAACAAATAGTTTTCGTTTCAGAAAAATCCAATTATATTTGCACAAATTAAAGTTCTTAATTTATATTCATATTCCCAAATTTATACATTTTAAAATGGTTTAACCCATATATAACTGGTATAACATCTTAAATCCCTAGTTTCAAATTATAGAATTCAGCTTTACATTTTGAATTTAAATTTAAATCAAATTATTTAAATTTCAATCTTTATCAAGTTATTCAAAATAAATTTCATCTTTGAAATTCCATTTCAAAAGCTTTTCACTTTAAACCCAATCCATTTCAAACCATTTGAATTTAAAAATTCAAATTCAAAACTATTTTCACAAATCTGTGACTTAATCGATTTCCTCGTGAAATCCATATTTGTGTGTGTATGGTGTGGGCCAGGGGTTTAACACAACAGAGCCAATGCAACAAATTTTCAAGTAGGAAAAACTAATTGCTACTCACAGATATACCTATATATATAAGCAACGGTTTTATATTTTAAAAGTATCTAAAAAGAATAAGTTACTCACATTTAAGTTGAAGACAGAGACCAGGTTTGAAAAATGCAAGCTTCCATTTTTATTGTTCAGTTTGAAAGCTTGAACACTTGCTTGAGATGCTCCTTTGCAAACTGATCTAGATTTTATTTTTGTTTACTCTGTATTGAACTTTGAAACTTTTTAAATCTGAAGCTCGTTGAAGCTTGATCTTGCATGAACTACATATTATACTATAGGCTCTTAAACTTGTGAATGTAAATTGCTTTCAGGTTGTAGCTTTGATTTTATTTTAAAATTTTTTCTCTTTTCCAGGATTTCATTTTGTTGAGTTTTTTGATGGACGAATAGAAATGAAGTTGATGTATATGAGAATGAGTTTACAGGTTAATATTTATAAACAAGTTGCAAATGATAAAATCAATATAAGTGAGGTTATATTTTTGTGCAACATCTTGGAGGCTGAAAAGATATCAACAGGTACAATATACAACTTGAAACTTGACTTTGGTTTGCTAGCATTTAATGTAAAAGTGTCTTGTTTCAAATCTTATACTTATCTCATTTTTTTTTATTACATACAACTTGTATACATGATGCTATTTCGGCTGAGATAACATGTTTGGGGCTGCATTTATGAGCTTGTACTTTTGTTTTCTTATTTTATTTACATGCATATCTTTGTTACGGCTGATATGTATTAGAGGATGCTATTATGTACTTGTTGCTTTGTAGATAGATACTTTTTATTTGCTTTACTATTCCCTTTGTTCATTATTTTACAAGTATACAAAGACATTTTATATTTTATCTATTTGTTTTCTTATACAAGTTAATTCATATACATTTGTTTTGTATTTTTCTACACATTTATTTCCATATATTCAAATTAATTCTTAATCAATTCATAATCTAAATAGTATTTTATATCAATTACCCATTATTTCATAATTTTTATTCAAAAATGAAATTGATTATCAATTCACACTCAATTTAAATCCGGGATCGTTACAGTAACGACCCGGATTTTTCTGCCATTCGATTCTGAACATTTAAATTGTTTTAAAAATTGGATTTGGAATATAAGTTGACTTTGAATATGAAGATTTCGGTTGAAATTGATGAATGAATTTAAATTTCAAATACAGCGATTATCATAATGCGGAAATGGTGAATAATTGAAATTTAAGTTGAATATGAATTGAAACGATTTCTAATGTTGATATAAATTCTGTTTGAATTATAATTGAGTTAATAAGTTTTAAAATAGGAATTTCAAGTGATTTCACCAATTTTTGAAATCGTCGATTTAATCGACGCGTTAAAATAGCGACCCGGGGCATAATCTTGGAATTCGACGAAACCAGTTCCATTGGATCCGCAATAGTGTATTATTATTGGATTTCCATTTTCATAGCGTTTGGAGTTACCGTTTGATCGTGCGGAATAGAAACGCGTTGAAATTAATATCGAAAATTTAATGAAATAGTTGGATTCAAAAAACTGTCTTCCACATATGATCGAGTTAGGCCTCGAGACTAGTTCCACTGGATTCGAAATAGGGGTGTAACATTAGAAATGCCAGGCGGCATGCCTCAATAGAAGTTGCTAAGTGAGATATTTTGAATAAAATAAAATAATATTTTAAAATCGTGGTCGCACCCTAACATCTCGAGCCACCCTGGTCTAGTCATGTGCCGCCCTCCTCGTACGAAGCCGACTCTTCCTGTGCATAAATCATGCCCCTCCTTCTTCATTTTTACGGCAGTAGAAAAAAAGGGAGGAGTGAATAGCATTCACGCTTGCGATCGGAGGGAGGGCGATCCGAGTGTGGCAGTGAACGAGGGGAGGGCGATGTTGAAAGGTGTTGCATGTCTTTAGGGTTTTGCAGTTGGTCACAAGTTGGAGCGGAGGTGGTTCGCGCGTAAGGAGGAGAGGCGGTGGAAGCCTGGAACACGGCATAATCGGCGGTGGCGGCTTGTCTGTAGGCGAATGTGACTTCGTATAAAAAATGTGTGAAGGCCTGGTTCCTATAGCATGAGGGAGGAGAAGGAACATAAAGGTTAAGTTTTTTAAGTTAATTATTTTAGTTAATTAATAATTATCAAATGTTTAAAAAAATGTAACTTCTTCATACGAGATCGAAATTATTCGAAACTAGTAGTGTTGGATCTGTAATGATGTGAGCTACATTATGAAACTAAATTGGGGTTGATTTGGATAGCATGAATTTTAAGTTAAATCGATGTCGTTTGATTTAATTTAAAATTGGAACAGTTTACAAATTAAAAATCAAGGTAAGTAAATCTCACTCATTTGGATTTTCGGTTTTGATATATAATGTTAAAAATTATTTATTGGTTGATTGGATGAATTTATAAATTATTATCAATTGGATGTTATATTATATATTAGTATATATATTAGTAGTTGGATATATTTCTCGCTGTTGGAGCGGATGAGACAGACACTATGCACCCCGCATAATAGCGGATGACCCTATATTACCACGATATCCCGCCTCGAAGCGGGATTAGTATTTTATGTTATATAACATCTGTGGATGCAGGAAAACAAGTTGGAGGGATCCAACTAGATTCCTCAAATATATTGATTGATTTTCATATATAATGATATATGATGTAATTGAATAATCCATTATAGACTGTTGTGTGATTTGATTAATTGGATGCTATAGTAGCTTTGGCCTTAATTTTGGTGTTATAAATACCATAAATAATATTTTTGAATTTAAAAATGAAATTTGAAGGAAATTATGGAAATGTAATATTTACATTGAATTTTGGGATTTTTAAGAGGAAATGGATTTGAATAGAATTAATGATTGGATTTTAGATTTTTACTTAACTATTTTCGAAAGAGTTAGAAAAAGAGATTTTAAAATAATTGATAATGAATTTGTAAAATGAATTTTAAATAGTATTTCTCAAAAATGTGGCAAAGAAGTTGAAATCGGAATTTTAAACAATTTGAGAAACAATTGGAATTTATTGAGAAATAGATTTGTAAATGTATTTTGAAATAGAAATCGATTTTTAAATAGAATTGTTAATATAAATATATTATTTGCTGGAAATGAGTTTATAAAATTTATAAACGATGCTTATAAATAAAGTGAAATGATTATCAATCGAAATGGAAATATAAATTCACGGTGAGAATTTATAATGAGAGATGGTAATTGGTTTAGAAAGAAATAATGGATTCTATTTTGAAATTTGGAAATAGTTATGAAATTGAAAATGAAAATCGATTTGTGATAAATCGAGAGAGATTTATAGATATAAAAATGGTTATGTTGATTTTTAAAAAAAAAATTATCGAGAGTTTAAGGTTTGTCGTAAAAGAGATTTTATTAATTAAACTATGGGGTTTAAAAAACTATAATAAATATTAAATTATTTTTGAAAAGTGAAAATTAAAGTATTTAATATTAGTTGAAGTGAATTTTAATTTTTATAATAAGCTTTGTAAATAGTTTAGTATTATTTACGAATGAATTGGAAATTACTTATTGTTGTTATTTAAAAAGGGTTTGATATTTTAATAATTAGTTAAATGGTTCGATAATTTAATACTATTGCTTTAAAATACTTATTTTATAATATAGAGTTTTGGAAAGTGATTGAAATTTATTCATAAATACTCTTGAGATTTGTAAACCAGGTTTTATTTAATGGATGTGCTTTTATAAGCGAAAATCTTATGACGGAATTTTAGAAGCTCGAGGAATTTCCAAAATATTTAGATACGAGAACTTCGAAAATCAATCTGAATTCAAAAATGAAGTTTAAAATTGTTAGAGGGGATTTTAAATAAGTACAATCGGTTTTGGAAATTGTAAATGGAATTTATTAATAATTCCAAAAAAATAGAAGATAAGTTATGAAATAATTTTATGAATGATTTCAGAAAATAGACTTAGAATATTTTTCGAAGTGTTGGAACAAACGGTTTTGGAAATATTTTAGCGACGAAAGGATTTGTATAGAGATATTTTTCTAAGTAATAGACTGTAAATCGAATCTGGAAATATTTCATTAAGTGTAAAAGTAAGACATGGTTTGAAAATATCACGTAATGGATATAAGTATTTGGAATTGTTTTCAAGTATTGAATTACTGGAAGAGATTTGAGTAGATTTCTTTATAAAGATATCTTGAACTAAATGCTTTTGAAATATTTAAACATGGGCCTAGTGACTGCTTGTGTGTAATTTGATAGTTAAATAACCGACTATCAAATATGTCCAAATTCGTTGATCGTTTCAAAGAGACCGGGATTGGATTTAATTATCTGAAAACCACTTTAATCCGATTTGAGCATTACGAATTGCGAAATCTTGAGGATAATGAAGACTATAACGACCCACCTTTTTGGACAGTTTAAATCGAAAATAAATCACACACATCAACTTAAACCATTCAAAAGGAAGGATTGTTAATGGGGTAAATAAGAATATAAGAGAAAACAGAGAAGAAAACAAACACAGATCTTGCAGCGGTACGACAAGATACAATAATCGAATAAACAGTTCATAAAGCAGATTATACAATACATTTGATTTTATTCAATACAACATTTATTAGAGTTAAATATATACATCAGAGATACATAAGTAACGCGGCAGATAGCATGTTTTAGGGATAATAATAGTAATAGTACACCAAATCTTCGTCTTCATCCTCAATAATAAATCTTAAATAAGCTGAAAAACTCAGGACTGACCCGAGCATAATGAAAAGACAAAACACACGATTCAGGACTAAAATATGCTTTTGTAATTCAAATCAATATCACATATAACATGAGTGTAACGGCCGCGAGAGATACTTATAGGTTTTCATATCTCCTATCCAGTGTATAACGGGCGTGCAATAACTCAAGAGATGTTACCGGATTTTCCATCTCTTAAGGATCCGTCAAAGTATTTATATGTAGTAGAATAGTTATATATGTAATGTCCAATCAATAAAATAAATATTAAAATAGCGGTAAGGCTTTATATTAATCCCCCTTAACGCATTTTTAAGTATTGTCGTACAGTTTGCATATAAAACACCAGTTAAACGGTCGATGGATAGGGATGTGCCATGATACGACAACACTAAATCAAAATCGTATGGGTCTCGTTTAGGGATAAAAGTATGACAAGGCACGTGAGGCAAAGCCCAAGGCAGGATACTACCAGTTTACCCTTCCCAACTGGTAGTAAAGCATCGTAGCAATGATTCCCTACTGCGTCCAACACACCCATAAAATTGGAGGATGCGCACCAATCAATCATAATGTAAATGATGGTAATACGAAGAAGTGCGTCCACTCGGGGTAGCTAACCCGCTTGGCGGGTACAACTCCTGTTTTAATCATTTCAAATTAGCACAAGTGCCAGGGTAATCCATCATCATTCTCTTTCTTCAAATCCAGCGAGTGACGCCAAATCCATCCACTTCGTTCTGGATCATAACTCCACATACACAGTTGTTAAAGTGGTTCGATATAGACAGAGAGTACGCCCATATCCGGCTTCGGTCTCTTTAACAACCAAACGTCATTTTACACACCGGTTGGTACTTTTACATTTCGGAAACAACTCGTATTTGATATCAAAATATCATATTCGCTTCAAAGTCAAATTTATTTCGAAATCATAATATCTGCTCAAAATATACAATTTCAATTCATAATCATATCGCCTTAATATCTCGATTTCGCTTCCAAAATTGTTTCGAATTTCAATTTAGGTTAAAACTTCATTGAACCTAATTCGTATTTAAATCCATGATTTAAAAATAGCATTCCACTCTTGACCAGTTTGAATTTTTTGAAAATAGTTTGAATAGTTTAAAATAGTTTAAATAATTAAAATAGTTTAAATGGTTAAAATAATTAAAATAGTTTAATGTAAAATAGTTAAAGTACTAAAATGGTTTATATAGAAAAATAATTTGGAAAACCAAAATAATTTGTATATTTAAGAAGACAGCCTTTAAATAGTTTTATATTAGATAATTTATTTGAAAATAGTTTCGAAGTTAAACAGATCAAATTCCAACTTCTCAATTCGAATTAATTTCGATTCCAGTTTATATTTAAATTCGACCTCAATTCCAATTAATTCAATTCAATTCAATTCCAATTTGAATTAATTTCAATTCAATTCTCAAATTTTTAAATCATTTTGGTTTATATAATTCGAGTTTGATTTTCAAAATATATATTTATGTCACTGAAATTAAATTTAACTTCAATATTCAAATTAAAATCCAATTTTCAAATATAATTAAATTCCGAGCTCAATTTTGAAATATCGTTTTATATAACTTTTACTTGCAATATTCAAAGTTTGAATAAAAGTTCACTCTTTAAAAAAAACAAATCAATTTATGAAATTCAATCATATTCCGATTTCATCTTCAAAATCTCAACTTCAATTATTTAACAATTTCTTTTAACCAAAATTTTATTTCAACATTTCAAACTCGAATTCGTGATTACTATGAATTTTATTTTTATTTCTTTTAAATCAAAACCATTTAAATGATTTCAAATCAAAGATTTAAAATCATTTAATTTAACCAATCCAGTGTCCGTAAGTAATTTTATATCCTATGGCCAAGTGATAAGTTATTTCAGTTTAATTTTAGTGATGGATTAATATATAATTTCAATCCAAATAACAATGTCATAGGTATATATCATTTCAACATATTTCTTAATTTATTCGAAATAATTCAATTTATAGTTTTATACACTGTAAATAATATTCTGGGTGATAACAGGATATATAAACAAATAAACATCCAAATATCAACCAATTTACATCCATCAAAATCAATCATATAAACAGACAATATAATTCACATTAGTTTCATAGTTATTAATATTTAACTTACTGGAATTTCAATTCCAATTTCAATTTAACTGTTTTAATTTATAACAGTTAGTTTAAATGACAGTAAAGTTTATTAAACAACGACCAATAAATTCATATCACTTTATAATTCAAATTTAACTAGTATAAAAATATTGTAGTATGTTGTGAGCATTATAAAACACTCACATTGATTTTTTTCCGGTTTGGTACTAAAACCGAATGTCGCTCGATTTTACCCCAAATTTCGAGTATCTCCAAATCCGTCCAAACCACATTCATTGCAAAGCTCTCGTCGTCACGATCGCAACGCAAAATGTCGCGTTGAAAATGAGCCTCGTATGCAGAAGTTATACATTTTATAAGTTCGTCGATATTTAAATTTATAAAACAATTTAATTATTTTAAAACAACCTAGACCAAAAGAAGCTCGGCCCATAAAACTTCAACTTTCCCTTTGCCATCGCATGTACACGAACAAGTGCCATGACCGTGCATGCCGAGAGGTGATACGGAGCTACGCCACTCCGTTTCGTATACCGATTTCCCCAATGAACTTCCCTCGAGAATCTTCATCCCTCCGCAACAAAATCGTGAAGCTCCCTCCCCACGCACAATCGTGACATGTAGCCAGCATCGACCGAGCACCAAAAATCGCACTCTCCTGTTGGTAGCCGCACATCACCAAAACCTCACCGGAGATGCCATTTTCCGCTCTGAGTCGAAAAACGATACCCAATCCTAGAATTGATCGCTAAATTACTCGATTTATCCAACCCTAGTTAGAAAACTGGATCAACCTTCACAGTGGACCCATCCCAAACATGGTCGCACCTTGCAATGAGCATATCATAGTGAAGCTTAGGTGAAAACAAGATTTTAGAGGCAAGTTTCATGATTTTTATCTGTGTATATTGAGAGAAGCAATTTTTTTCCATTCTTATTTGTTTTGTTCTGCATTTTCACTAGGCTCGGCTATAATAAAAGGGAGAGGGAGATTTGATGTGGGCTTGTAGAAGAGGGGAGTCATACAGTGAAAAGATATAATAACAGTTGAAAAGAAGTTTGACCATTTAATCTATTAATTTAATTTCAAAATATCTCGATTTATGTAACTTAAAATCTCGAATGTTGAATATGCTAGTATATGGTTTTTGTTTGATAATAATAAACATATATGTATTCATTTAAATGTATTTGTTAATGTACTATTTTATTTTTCACATAATCAAATAAATATTTGATGAATAAAATAAATAACACAAAATTTAAATTCAAACAGATATTTTATTCAAGCAAATATTTGTTACAATTTTGAATAGTACAAATTTGAGTTCTCACTATATATATACACAATTCCAATTACAATACAAATTCAATTACATCACAATTTTCCATTTACATTTGCACCTCACTACATTTCACTCATTCACTCGTATTATTCTTCAACTCTATTCATGATTGAATCCAGCATTTGAGCAATCTGCAAAATAAACACTAACGTAGTAAAATTGAAAATAAAATATTTTACAGTGTAAAATAAAATGTGATTTTGAAAATATTATTTGCCTCGGTTATTTGGTTTGTTCGTCATCATTTAATTTTGAATTCATCATACATGAACAGCTTGTGACATACACAGTGTATCACTGCATATGCCACAAGGCCGTGCACACCGACATATACATGATAAAGTTACAGGGACAGGTGAGCATAAGGTTAAACTCAAATCAAAAGCCAGGTTCAACTCAAGTGAAATAAATATTAAGTCACGATATTAGCACAAGGTCAAACCCGAGCTATTAGCTGGATTCAACACAAGTGCAGACCAAATTCAAATGCCAACAGACCACCACTCACCACATACAAGTCAAAGAAACAAACTACATCAGTGAAAGAGATCAGCTCAACATCAATGTAACATATTCAATGAGCTGGCCAGAAAATCAAAATGTACAACCCTGACTAGTCAGAGAAACAATAGTGCAAAGTGGTGAATGCAAATAAAGGTATACAAGTGATTACCAACACTGCAACACTTCAATCGAAACTCAAAGGCAACCAAACCTGAGTATAGGCTCAGAGGCACCAAAGCATGCACAAGTTCATACGCAGACATTATGAAGCCAGTGATACCAAATCACAATGTGCACAGGTACGCAACAGAGAGATGTACACATGATAGTAATGGCATGCAACCAGACTAGTGAAACAAAAATATCAAACACTTGTAGGCAAAGATCAAACACACATGAATGGATATGTATGTATGTATGTATGTATGTATGTATGTATGTATGTATGTATGTATGTATGTATGTATGTATGTATGTATGTATGTATGTATGTATGCAGTGCACCATGTATATACAAATTACAAACTGCAAATGAAATAGCAGCTCTACTGAACAGAACAGGTCAATCAACAGTCAATGGTGATGCAATGCAAACTGCCCCAAAGCAATACCAGCTACAACATGAACAACTATTCTTACAACAGGTGCAGTCACAAAATAACAACATAACACGGTCAACAAAATACTACCAGAATATGTAAGGGTTTATGAATGAAACAAGAACATAAAAACCAATATGAACACACACATATATATGCAGTGCAGACTCGAATAAGCTAGAAGCAACAGAGTATCAAGTTGAGTCAAAATGCTCCAGACAATATCAAGTCGAGTCAAAACCAAAACTATAAAATTTATAAACAGTTCGATCAGTCAAGGGTGAGGAACACGAATTAGCAAGTCAAAAACATTATCACAATGTCAAGTGCGGACATCAAAGATGTCACAAGAGAAATTCATGGAACCAAAGTAAAATTTAATCAGAGAAATCAAAACCGTGATAGCCAAGGAAATCAACTAAGTCAGAAATCAAAGCCGTGACAAGCAAGTAAACAAAATATACGATTTTGAACAAGTCAGTAATCATCTCTAGCATCTAAGCAACATCAAATGGCCCGAGCAAAGATTATCAGACGAAGTCAAATAATATATTCGAATGAAATTATAGGGATTCAAACTTTATTTAAACCCGGTAACATCATAGGCCAATACTCATTCGAGTTCAAGCAACAAAGAATAATCATTCAACTCGAATCAAAGATGAGCATAATCAAAATTAAAAGGGAATATTAGTAACAAATTTTTCAACCAGTATACACGCTCACCAAAAAATGGAGCAGCTGTGTGAGAATCAAAGAAATGGTCGACTGCCAAAGCAAAGCAGAGAATTACCTATTGTAATCGACCAACATTCAGTCGGAGGCTTCAAGTTTCACAAAGCCCTAGTTTTCGCACAGAGGAACAAACGAGAAGAAACCATTTTTTAAAACTAAGATTTCATTGTATTTTAATTGTTTTTATTGTATTTTACTTTTAAACTTTTGTAAAGTCTAGTCGTGTGACTAGGGACGAACTGCGGTGGTGTAGTTCGAGAATTCGCAACTCAGTGACTGAGTTGTAGCAGGGTTTTGAACATAGAGTTAGGTTAGTCGATAGCGGGTGTCGTGAGTTTACGTTTGTAAGTGTCTAACTACTTAATTTCTAGTAGAAACCTCGGGGGCAGCACAATGGCAAGGTATTGCCGAAGCTGGGTAAATCTGTATGTTCTGTTTTTTACTCTTATTATTCTGCTATTATCTGTGCTGCTATTACTCTGCTATATCTGTGTTGCGATCATTTTATATACTTCCACATAAAAAAATTATAATCATTAGAATCACCCTATTCACCCCCCTCTAGGGTGAAATTGATCCTACAAGTGGTATCAAACCCAGGTTTAAAAGCCATTTTTGTTTTAAAATTTTGATTTTTCAAAGACCAGTTTTTACATTACAAATTTGAAGTTTTAAAATGGCTTCTTATAATAATGTTTTTACTGAGGATTGGTCCAATATTATTCCTCCTGTTTTTTATGGAACAGATTTTTTGATTCGGAAATTAAAAATGGAATTTTATTTGAAATATGTTAAGGTTAAATGTTGGAATATTATTGAAAATAGCTATGATAGAATAGATGAGAAAAATGCTTTGATGTTTTCAAAATTTGTTACCACTAACAACTATGGACCTAAATAAATAGGTCACAAAAATATTTTATTGTATGGGTGTGGTAGTAGGCTAAGGAACAACAAAAATGTTCTCTGAAATCTGGCTGTTCTAGACACACAATGGACGACAAAGCAAAGTTCCTTAGCCTAATACAAATGTGACAGAATCACAATTGGCAACAGAGATAAATTATCGTAAAGGTAAAATAGGTAACGATACATCCATCTTGAACGATATATTTTATGTGATAATCTGCACCCTAGTTTGATTTAATTCAGCCAGTTATGTGATAATAAAATAAACGATGGTTTTGATTATGACTTATTCTGATATGTTCTTATTTGACTTGATTTATTTTTTATTCTGATAGTTGGCCACTTATCTTTATATGCCGATAGTTTTTGGACTAATGATATTACAAGATTTAATGATAAGAGAAATTGTCTTGTATTGATTTTTGATGATACATGTGAATATATTTATAGATCTCACACGATGGCCACTGTTGGTAAATTTGCATGAATAAATTCAAAAGAATTTCATTGTAAAAACATTTTAAGGTATTTTTTGCAACTTCACGACCTGGTCTATGACATTCAATGCATGATAATTTTGAGTGAAAGGGAAATTCAGATGCAGATAACATGGTAATCTAGTTGATAGAAAAATTACTAGTGGAACGTGATTTATGGTGAGACATTCATTAGCTGCATTGCATTTTTCAAAGAAAGAAAAAAATCTGCGTATTTTTCATTTCAAACAATTTTCAAATTGTAGACATTTTTTTCTTATAAAACCCCTTCTAGAAAATCATTTTTTTGTTGACCTTATTTTAGATTAGCCATTTTTGAAAATTTGATTTTATAATTATTTTTGTATTTGATCTCAAATGACTACATTGACTAATCTGACTCCCTACTAATTATCGAAAAGATAAATGGTGATTGAAAAAGTGATGAGTATTGATATTAATAATATATTATAACTTGAGACAGTATAGTTAGTAAATTTCTTTAGAAATTTAAACAAGAATTATAAAATCTTTTTGTTTGGTAAAAATTCCATGACCATCTCTATTGCTATCATATTTCTATCAACCATCACTCATCAAAATCCAATATAGTATGTCAACATATGGTATTTTAAATGGAAAGTTATGCGCTTTCATTTTATTATATTTTTAGCAATAAATACATCCAAAGTATTCACTCTCATTTAAAAGTCCTTACGGTTATGCATGGGTGAATTACTTGGAATTTTGATTATGTGCTTCCATGCTCATTTAAAAGTCCTTACGGTTATGTATGTATGAAACGCATATCAAAATTGATTATTAAATAGACAAGTCGATTCTAATCCCATTTAACAGTCCTCACAGCTATGCGTGGTTAGAAGATACTTCAATTCATTTTTTTAATAAAAAATTGGGAATACTACTAATCTCTTTTAATAGTCCTAACGGTTATGCATGGTTAGTAGATATTCAAATTCGTGCTATAAATATACCACAAATAGACACAACTATATGATTTTGTATATCGACATCATCCATATCACTCTAAAGTGGAATATGCATCAATCAGAGTATTTTTTATTTTTGTTTGATTTTTTATTGAAATTTAATATTTATACCCGATTGAGTATTAATATTGTATTCTGATTGAGTATTAATATTGTATTAATGTCTATCACTTTATCTCTATTTTTCTAACATTGTTAATCTTTTACTAATAACAAAAGGAGGAGAAAAGGTTAAGATTTTGGAAAATAAAGGTCAAATATTTTATTTTGTATTCCCAATATGCATCTAGGCTCATTTGCATATTGTTATTTATTTACATGCATATATGAAGGGGGAGCTTTGTTTAGAGAGGGAGAATTCAAATAGGGGGAGCAAATTGAATGATCGAATACATTTAACAAATTCTAAATCTTAAATATATGTTTGTCATCATCAAAAGGGGGAGATTGTTGAATATGCTAGTATATGATTTTTGTTTGATGATAATAAACATATATATTCATTTAAATGTATTTGTTAATGTACTATTTTATTTTTCACATAATTAAATAAATATTTGCTAAATAAAATAAATAACACAAAATTTAAATTCAAACAAATATTTTATTCAAGCAAATATTTATTACAATTTTGAATAATACAAATTTGAGCTCTCACTATATATGTACACAATTTCAATTATAATACAAATTCAATTACATCACAATTTTCCATTTACATTTGCACCTCACTACATTTCAGTCATTCACTCGTATTATTCTTCAACTCTATTCCAGATTGAGTCCAGCATTTGAGCAATTTGCAAAATAAACACTAATGCGGTAAAACTGAAAATAAACTACTTTTGCAGTGTAAAACAAAATGTGATTTTGAAAATATTATTTGCCTCGGTTATTTGGGTTATTCGTCGTCATTTAATTTTGAATTCATCACAACGAATAGCTTGTGACGTGCACAGTGTATCACTAGATATGCCACAAGGCCGTGCACATCGATATACACTTGATAAATTTACAGGGACAGGTGAGCACAAGGTCAAACCCAAATCAAAAGCCGGGTTCAACTCAAGTGAAATAAATATTAAGTCACGATATGAGCACAAGGTCAAACCCGAGCTATTAGCTGGATTCAACACAAGTGCAGACCAAATTCAAATGCCAACAGACCACCACTCACCACATACAAGTCAAAGAAACAGAACTACATCAGTGAAAGAGATCGGCTCAACATCAGTGTAACATATTCAATGAGCTGGCCAGAAAATCATAATGTACAACCCTGACTGTTTAGAGAAACCACAGTGCAAGTGGTGAATGCAAATACAGGTACACAAATTATTAACAACACTGCAACACTTCAATCAAAACTCAAAGGCAACCAAACCTGAGTATAGGCTCAGAGGCACCAAATCATGCACAAGTTCATATGCAGACATGATTAAGCCATGATACTAGATCACAATGTGCATAGGTATGCAACAGAGAGATGTACATGTGACAGTAATGGCATGCAACCAGACTAGTGAAACAAAAATACCAAACACAAGGAGGCAAAGCTCAAACACACATGAATGGATATATGTGCAGTGCACCATGTATATACAAATTACAAACTGCAAATGAAACAGCAGCTCAAATAAACAGAACAGGTCAATCAATAGTCAACGGTGATGCAATGCAAACTGCCTCAAAGCAATACTAGCTACAACATGAACAACTATTCTTACAACAGGTGCAGTCACAAAATAACAACATAACATGGTCAACAAAGTACAATCAGAATATACAAGGGTTCATGAATGAAACAAGAACATAAAAACCAATACGAACACATACATATATATGCAGTGCAGACTCGAATGTACAGGTTAATGAAGATTCAATGAAGCCAGAAGAAATACAGTATCAAGTCGAGTCAAAATGCTCCAAACAATATCAAGTCGAGTCAAAACCAAAACTATAAAATTTATAAACAGTTCGATCAGTCAAGGATAAGGAACATGAATTAGCAAGTCAAAAATATTATCACAATGTCAAGTGCCAACATCAAAGATGTCACAAGGGAAATTAACGGAACCAAAGTAAAGTTTAATCAGAGAAATCAAAACCGTGATAGCCAAGGAAATCAACCAAGTCAGAAATCAAAGCCTTGATAAGCAAGTAAACAAATTATACGATTTTGAACAAGTCAGTAATCATCTCTAGCATCCAAGCAACATCGAACGGCCCGAGCAAAGATTATCAAACGAAGTCGAATAATATATTCGAACGAAATTATAGGGATTCAAACCCTATTTAAACCCGGTAACATCATAGGCCAATACTCATTCGAGTTCAAGCAACAAAGATTAATCATTCAACTCGAATCAAAGACGAGCATAATCGAAATTAAAAAGGAATATCACTAACAAATTTTTCAACCGGTATACACGCTCGCCACAATTTGAAGCATCTGTGTGAGAATCAAAGAAATGGTCGACTGTCGAAGCAAATCAGAGAATTACCTATTGTAATCGACCAACATTCAGTCGAAGGCTTCAAGTTTCACATAGCCTTAGTATTCGCACAGAGGAACGAACGAGAAGAAACCATTTTTTACAGAAGCAAAGCAGGCCGAAGAAATATAGAAAGAAAACAAAAGGGATTTATCACTTAGTCTTTTGGGTCGACTTCTTTTAAATTCATATTGGGCTTTAAATTTTAAAACTAGGGTTACATTGTTTTTTAACTGTTTTTATTGTATTTTACTCTTAAACTTTTGTAAAGTCTAGTCGTGTGACTAGGGAAGAACTACGGTGGTGTAGTTCGAGAATTCGCAACTCAGTGGCTGAGTTGTGGCAGGGTTTTGAGTGTAGAGTTAGGTTAGTCGATAGCGGGTGTCGTGAGTTTACATGTGTAAGTGTCTGACTTCTTAATTTCTAGCAAAAACCTCGAGGGCAGCACATAGGCAGGGTTTTGTCGAAACTGGGTAAATCAATTTTTTTATTTTCTGCTTTTATTATTCTGCTATTATCTATGCTGCTATTACTCTGCTATATCTGTGTTGCGATTATTTTTTATACATCCGCATAAAATTCTTATAATCATTAGTATCACATTATTCACCCCCCCCCCCCCTTAGGATGAAATTGATCCTACAAATGGTATCAAACCCAGGTTTAAAAGCCATTTTTGTTTTAAAAACTTAATTTTTCAAAGACCAATTTTTACGTTACAAATTTGAATTTTTAAAATGGCTTCTTTTAGTAATGTTTTTACTTAGGTTGGTCCAATATTATTCCTCCAGTTTTTTATGGAACGGGTTTTTTGATTTGGAAATTAAAAATGGAATTTTATTTAAAATATGTTAATGTTAAATGTTGAAATATTATTGAAAATAGCTGTGATAGAATAGATGAGAAAAATGCTTCGATTTTTTCAAAATCCATTGCCACTAACAATTATGGACCTATAAAAACAAATAGGTCACAATTTTTTTTTATTGTGTAGGTGTGGTGGTAGGCTAAGGAACAACAAAAGTGTTCTCTGGATTTTGGCTGTTCCAGACACAAAATGGACGACAAAGCAAAGTTCCTTAGCCTAATATAAAGGTGACAGAATCACAATAGGCAACAGCGACAAATTATCGTAAAGGTAAAATAGGTAACGATACATCCATCTTGAACGTTATATTTAACATGATAATCTGCACCCTAGTCTAATTTAATTCAGCCAGTTATGTGATAATAAAATAAATGACGATTTTGATTTTGACTTATTCTGATATGTTCTTATTTGACTTGTTCTTATTTTTTATTCTGATAGTTGGCCACTTATCTTTATATGCCGATAGTTTTTCGACTAATGATATTGCAAGATTAGATGATAAGAGATATTATCTTGTATTGATTTTTGATGATACACATGAATATATTTATAGATCTCACATGATGGTCACTGTTGGTAAATTTGCACGATTAAATTCAAAAGAGTTTCATTGTAAAAACATTTTAAGGTATTTGCTGCAACTTCACGGCCCGGTCTATGGCATTCAATGAATGATAATTTTAAGTGAAAGGGAAATTCAGATGTAGATAACACTGGTAATCTAGTTGATAGAAAAATTACTGGTGGAATGTGATTTATGGTGAGACATTCATTAGCTGCATCGCACCTTTCAAAGAATTTTTTTTGCATATTTTTCATTTCAAATAATTTTCAAATTGCAGACATTTTTCTTTGATAAAACCTCTTCTAAAAAATCTTTTTTTTGTTGACCTTATTTTAGATTAGCCATTTTTGAAAATTTGATTTTATAATTATTTTTGGGTTTGATCTTAAATGACTACATTGACTAATCTGACTCCCTACTAATTATCGAAAAGATAAATAGTGATTGAAAAAGTGATGAGTGTTGATACTAATCATATATTATAACTTGAGATAGTATACTTAGTAAATTTATATAGAAATTTAAACAAGAATTATAAAATCTTTTTGTATGGTAAAAATTCCATGACCATCTCTATTGCTATCATATTTCTATGGACCATCACTCATCAAAATCTAATATAGTATGTCAATATGTGATATTTTAAATGGAAATTATGTGCTTTCATTTTATTATGTTTTTAGCAATAAACACATCTAAAGTATTCACTCTCATTTAAAAGTCCTCACGGTTATGCCTGGGTGAATTACTTGGATTTTTGATAATGTGCTTCCATACTCATTTTAAAGTCCTCACGGTTATGCATGTATGGAACGCATATCAAAATTGATTATTAAATAGACAAGTTGATTCTAATCCCATTTAAAAGTCCTCACGGTTATACGTGGTTAGAAGATACTTGAATCATTTTTTTAATAAAAAATTAGGAATACTACTAATCTCGTTTAAAAGTCCTAACGGTTATGCATGGTTTGTAGATATTCAAATTTGTGCTATAAATATACCACAAATAGACACAACTATATGGTTTGATATATCGACATCATCCATCTCACTCAAAAGTGGAATATGCATCAATCAAAGTATTTATGATTTTTTTGTTTGATTTTTTATTGAAATTAAATATTTATACCCGATTGAGTATTAATATTGTAGTAGTGTCTATCACTTTATCTCTATTTTTCTAACACTATTAATCTTTTGTTGATAACAATAGGGGGAGAGAAAGTTAAGATTTTGGAAAATAAAGGTCAAATCTTTTATTTTGTATTCTCTATATGCATTTAGGCTCATTCGCATATTTTTATTTATTTACATGCTTATATGAAGGAGGAACTTTGTTGTAGAGAGGGAGCATTCAAATAGGGGGAGTAAATTGAATGATCAAATACATTTAACAAATTCAAAATCTTAAATATATGTTTGTTATCATCAAAAGGGGGAGATTGTTGAATACGCAAGTATATGATTTTTGTTTGATGATAATAAACCTATATATATTCATTTAAATTTATTTGTTAATATACTATTTTATTTTTCACATAATTAAATAAATATTTGCTGAATAAAATAAATAACACAGAATTTAAATTCAAACAGATATTTCTATTCAAGAAAATATTTATTAAAATTTTGAATAGTACAAATTTGAGCTGACAATACAAATTCAATTACATCACAATTTTCCATTTACATTTGCACCTCACTACATTTCACTCATTCACTCGTATTATTCTTCAACTCTATTCTAGATTGAATCCAGCATTTAAGTAATCTGCAAAATAAACACTAACGCAGTAAAATCGAAAAGAAAATATTTTGCAGTGTAAAATAAAATGTGATTTTGAAAATATTATTTGCCTCAGTTATTTGGGTTGTTCGTCGTCATTTAATTTTGAATTCATCATACACGAACAGTTTATGACATACACAGTGTATCACTGGATATATCGTAAGGCCGTGCACACCGATATACACTTGATAAAGTTGCAGGGACAGGTGAGCACAAGGTCAAACCCAAATCAAAAGCCAGGTTCAACTCAAGTGAAATAAATATTAAGTCACGATATTAGAACAAGGTCAAACCCGAGCTATTAGCCGGATTCAACACAAGCGCAGACCAAATTCAAATGCCAGCAGACCACCACTCACCACATACAAGTCAAAGAAACAAAACTACATCAGTGAAAGAGATCATCTCAACATCAATGTAACATATTCAATGAGCTGGCCTGAAAATCAGAATGTACAACCCTGACTGGTCAGAGAAACCACAGTGTAAAGTGGTGAATGCAAATACATGTACAATAGTGATTAACAACACTGCAACACTTCAATCAAAACTCAAAGGCAACCAAACTTGAGTATAAGCTCAGAGGCACCAAAGCATGCACAAGTTCATATGCACACATGATGAAGCCAGTGATACCAGATCATAATGTGCATGGGTATGCAATAGAGAGATGTACACATGACAGTAATGGCATGCAACCATACTAGTGAAACAAAAATACCAAACACATGGAGGCAAAGCTCAAACATGCATAAATGG
This sequence comes from Allium cepa, assembly GCA_030765085.1. NCBI lineage: Eukaryota > Viridiplantae > Streptophyta > Magnoliopsida > Asparagales > Amaryllidaceae > Allium > Allium cepa. Next base: position 82,517,216 of record CM060946.1, read on the forward strand.
ATATGTATGTGGTGCACCATGTATATACAAACTACAATCTGCAAATGAAACAACAGCTCAAATGAATAGAACAAGTCAATCAACAGTCAATGATGATGCAATGCAAACTACCTCAAAGCAATACCAGCTACAACATAAACAACTATTCTTACAACAGGTGCAGCCACAAAATAACAATATAACATGGTCAACAATGTACAACCAGAATATGCAAGCATTTATGAATGAAACAAGAACATAAAAACCTATATGAACACACACATATATATGCAGTGTAGACTCGAATGTACAGGTCAATGAAGATTCAGTGAAGGCAGAAGCAATAAAGTATCAAATCGAGTCAAAATGCTCCAGACAATATCAAGTCGAGTCAAAACCAAAACTATAAAATTTATAAACAGTTTAATCAGTCAAGGATGAGGAACACGAATTAGCAAGTCAAAAATATTATCACAATGTCAAGTGCCGACGTCAAAGATGTCAATAGAGAAATTCACGGAACCAAAGTAAAGTTTATCAGAGAAATCAAAACTGTGATAGCCAAGGAAATCAACCAAGTCAGAAATCAAAGCCGTGACAAGCAAGTAAACAAAATATATGATTTTGAACAAGTCAGTAATCATCTCTAGTATCCAAGCAACGGCGAACGGCCAGAGCAAAGATTATCAGACGAAGTCGAATAATATATTCGAACGAAATTATAGGGATTCGAACCCTATTTCAACCCGGTAACATCATAGGCCAATACTCATTCGAGTTCAAGCAACAAAGAATAATCATTCAACTCAAATCAAAGACGATCACAATCAAAATTAAAAAGGAATATCACTTATAAATTTTTCAACCAGTGTACACGCTCTCCATAAATGGAAGCAGCTGTGTGAGAATCAAAGAAATGGTCGATTGCCGAAGCAAAGCAGAGCAATACCTATTGTAATCGACCGACATTTAGTTGGTGGCTTCAAGTTTCACAAGGCCCTAGCTTTCGCGTAGAGGAACGAAGGAGAAGAAACCATTTTTTACAGAAGCAAAGCGGGCCGAAGAAATATAGGAAGAAAACAAAAGGTATTTATCGCTTAGTCTTTTAGGCCAGCTTCTTTTAAATTCATATTGGGGTTTAAATTTTAAAACTAGGGTTTCATTGTTTTTTAATTGTATTTTACTTTTAAACTTTTGTAAAGCCCAGTCGTGTGATTAGGGATGAACTACGATGGTGTAGTTCGAGAATTCGCAACTCAGTGGCTGAGTTGTGGCAAGGTTTCGAGCGTAGAGTTAGGTTAGTCGATAGCGGGTGTCGTGAGTTTACGTGTGTAAGCTTCTGACTACTTAGTAGAAACCTTGAGGGCAGCACTTAGGCAGGGTTTTGCCGAAGCTGGGTAAATCTGTGTGTTCTATTTTCGGCTCTTATTATTCTTCTATTATCTTTGATGCTATTACTCTGCTATATCTATGTTGCGATTATTTTATATACTTCCGCATAAAAAATTTATAATCATTAGTATCACCCTATTCACCCCCCCACTCTAGGGTGAAATCAATCCTACATCGAACACCTATCAAGGCGTGCCACTAGGCGTTCGTAATGTTACACCCCTATTCCGAACGCAATAAAAAAAGTTCGAGTCCTAATTCGATCGTATGGAGAAGATAGCTTTTTGGACCCAATTATTATATTAAATCTTCGATACTAAATTCAACGCGTTCCTATACCGTATGACCAAACGATGACTCCAAACACTAAGAAATTTGAAATCCAATAATAATGTACTATTACGGATCCAATGGAACTGGTTTCGTCGAAATTCAAGACTGTGCCTCAGATCGCTATTTTAATGTCTCAATTGTAATATAAAATTTCCCATTTCTAATTATTCAATTTTCATTCAATTTTAAATTTTAACGATCTTCATTGTTGTTTAAATAAAATTTACATCAATTTTTGATATCATTTTCAATCATATTACATTTGGAATTCAATTATTCAAATAATTTCCAGTATTAAATTTAAACAATTTAATTGTTCAATATTCAACAAACTTCAATATTAGATTTTAAATGAATTTTAGTTACCAGTCAATTATTTTATTTACATCTAATGAATCCAACATTTATTATTCAACTTCAGTTATTGATTATAACACAGTTAATATATATAATTTCATTTCAATCCCGTTATCGCCAAATCTTCAAAATTAGTTTATTTCAAAATTTCATTCCAGTTCATATCCAGTAACTCACATTCAAAATCATTAAATTTTTAGTTTTAACCATTTTCATTCAATAATTACACCAAATTTATTAATTTAAAATAGTAAAAAATATGGATCGTTACAATCTCCCCACTCAAAACTTTTCATCCTCGAAAAGACGTTAAGTAAAGAATTTAATATATTTTATTCAAAATTATCCACTTATAAAACCATAAAATTTTCATTAGAAAACTTTTACTATGCTTCCACTGCGCCACTGTGATCGTCTTATGGTAATCACAATTTAGTTATCAAAATGAGTTATAAAAATTTTAAAACTTCAAAAATTTTCAAACGCCCGGATTTAAGGAAAATTTCGGCAGAGTCTCCTTTGTGTGGCTCGATTGCACAACTATAATTCGCCACTACGGGCCCCAAACCAACAAAAGAAAACAAAAGCCAAGTTGCTCCATCAGAAACCATCAAATCCAATGACAAAACAAACATGTACCTTTTTGTCGGGTTATCCAAATTTTCTTGATTTTAAATACCTGCATTGTGATATCCTGTAATTTCAGGCAAATAATAATATGTTAATCTTCTTTTATAAATTATTTTAAATCGAAAAATTTAAACTTTTTCAAACAAATAATAATGGGTTATTTATATGTATATATATGTAGATTTTAAATTTGAATTTGAATTTGAATTTGAATTTAAAATTCAAAAGATAAATATCTTAAAAAATAAATTGGATTTAAAAATAATATATATATGATTTTTATTAGTATATAATTAGTTTTATATCATTTTATTTAAAAGATTTTATAAATATAAATAAAGGATATATATTAAACTAAATAGAAATTAAAATAAACATATACATATATAAATATTAAATTAAATAGAAATAAGAAATAAATATATATAAAAACTTAAGTTCTTACAATTTAACAAATATAAGTAAATTATAACATCCAAATGACAAATTTAAGCTAAGTATAACAAGTGTCATATGATTTATTTTCTTTTCTTCTTTTTAAAAATAAATAAAGCTAGGCTATATATATATATATCCCTCTCTTTCATTTTCATTTTATCTTTTCATTTTCAAACTTAAGAACCAAAAGCCTGTAAACAACTAAACCAGAGGAAAAAAATCAAAGAAATATCAAGCAATCAACTTTTACAAATCTCAGTTTAAAGCAAGATTCCAACTTCAAAACAAGATCATCTCAACAACTAAGTTTCAAATCAAAAGTGATTTCCAGTTTCAAGATTCCTGTTTAAAAATTTAGTATTTCCAGTTTAAAGCTCTCTGTCCAAACATCTTTTCTGGTGAGTAAAAAAAGCTTAAACTGTTTTAACTTGTTGCATGTGATGGATATATGAAATAATGTTGTGATAGTTGATTGCATGAATGAAATTTTGCTTGCATTTTTGTAAATATGAAGTCGTTTAAGTATGCATGTCTATATACATATATATCCCTGTTTTTGTACTTGCAGGCTAAAATGTAGATCAAAAAACAAATTCTCCTCATATATTCTCTTATAGGCTTTGGTATTTAAACAAGTTATGATTGTTTTAACATAAACTAAGTTTAAAAAAATATTTTTAAGTAAAATTAGTTTGAATATTATCTGGAAAATCAACAAATACAGTGAAACTTTAAAAATATGTTAAATTCAAACATCATGATTCTTTAATTCACCTATGTAATCTAAATCTCCTTTGAAAATCATGAATTTCAAAAGTTAAATCCAGATTTTTAGTGTTGAATTGAGCGAGGAATCTCGGGTTGATCAGAATTTGGGTTTTAAGCATTTTCTAGTGATCGGAGGGCTCGGGGTGGTCGGGATCACAGCTGGAGGTAGCGGGGAGGTTGACGAACTAGGGAAAAATGGAAGTTGGATTTTTAGATCATCGTGGCGGCGGTGCATCGAGGAAGTAGGGTTGTAGCTCGGTCTTGGTCGAGGTTGGGAATTTGGTTACTGCAGCGTCACCAGAGCACCGGAGTTCATCGGAGGTGGGGGAATAGGTGCGAGGTTGGTCGGTGAACCTATGGACTGAGTCTCGGAGGTGCTGGTAGTCGAAGGCGTCGGGTCGGATTGGCTTTTGGGTGATGGTTTCTGTTCCTGTTGTCCAGGTTTTCTCGATTTTGATTTCTGGCTAGATTCGATAATCTAGGTGGTCGGACGTTTTGAGGAGGTGGTCGTCGACATTTGGGAAGTGGCGGCGATGACCGGAGTGGCGAAGTTCAGGCGTGCACATGCACGTATATCAAAGGATTGGTTTGGTGGTGTAGATTTGGGAAGAAGGCAGTACTCGGGGGAAAACTTGGGGAAATGTTGGAGTGGCCTGGGTTTGGTTTCGAGTCGCTCGTGAGTGGATTTCATGTTAACAGGTTTTCAAAATTTAAACTAAACTAAATGAAAAAAAAGAAATTTTCTTGGGTCTGGGCTCGAGTATGTGCTGTGTTAGACTTGGGTTTACAATTATAACAGTTCTAACATTTAAATTAAGCAAGTTTCTTTTTAAAATTTAAAGTAAAACAAGTTTTAACTATTTCTTAAGATCAATTTCTTTTATATAATAATGTTTTTAAATATTGGTTTAAGAAAAGTTTTATGATTTGTTTAACTTAAATTTGTTAAGTTAAATTCTTAAGTTTATTTTAAACTTAAAATTAATGTGTAATTAAGTAGTTAATTAAAAGAGTAAATTTTTTTTAATTTAATGATAATTATTTCCAAGATTTATTAAAACAGATTTTAATGACAATTTGTAATTAATTAAGATAAAATGGTTTATCTTAAAAATTAATTAAGGTCTTGGTAATTAAAGATAAATTAAGAATTAATTAATAATTAAGAATTTATTGATTAATAATTAAGAATTTATTGACTAATGATTAAGAATTTATTGATTAATAATTAAGGATTTATTGATTAATAATTAAGGATTAATTAGTTAGTAATTAAGGATTTATTAATTAATTATTAAGGATTAATTTCAGGGATGGATATATATATATATATATATATCATTTCAATCCAAATCACAATGTCATATTATATATCATTTCAACCTATTTCTTAATTTATTCGAAATAATTCAATTTACAGTTTTATACACTCTAAATAATATTCAGGGTTATAACAGGATATATATATATATAAATAAATAAACATCCAAATATCATCCAATTTACATTCATCACAATCAACCATACAAACAGATAATATAATTCACAACAGTTTCATAGTTATTAATATTTGTTAACTTACTGGCAATTCAATTCCAATTTCAAGTTAACTGTCAATTTAATTTATAATGGTTAATTCAAATTACAATCAAGTTTATTAAACAACGACCAATAAATTCATATCACTTCATAATTCAAATTTAACTAGCATAAAAATATTCTTGTACATTGTGAGTATTATAAAACACTCACCTTGATTTTTCGTTGCCGCCGAGACGTTTCGGTTTAGAACTAAAACCGGACGACGCCCATTTTAGCCCAAATTTCGACTGTCCCCAAATCCATCCAAATCAGTTTCATTGCAATGCCCTCTTCATCACGATTGCAACGCAAATAGTCTCATCCAAAACGGACCTTGTATGCATAAATTATACATTTTATAAGTTCGTCGATATTTAAATTTATAAAACAATTTGATTATTTTAAAACAACCCATACCAAAAGTAGCCCGGCCCACAAAACTTCATCTTCCCCTTTTCCATTGCCTATACATGAACGTGGACATTGGTCGTGCATGCCGAGAGGTGATACGGAGCTACGCCGCTCTGTTTTGCGTATCGATTTTGCCGACGAACTTTTCTCAAGAATCTCCATCCCTCCGCAACAAAATCATAAAGCTCGCCCTCCCCCTCCCCCTCCCCCCCAATCGCGACTTGCAGCCACCTTCGACCGAGCACCAAAAATTGCACTCTCCTATTAGTAGCCGTGCATCACCAAAACCTCGTCGGAGATGCCATTTTCCGCTCTGAATCTAAAAACAATACCCAATCCTTGAATCGATCGCTAAATCACTCAATTTAGCCAATCCTAGTTAGAAAACTGGGTTGACCTTCACAGTGGACCTATCCCAAACATGGCCGAACCTTGCAATGAGCATATCACAGTGAAGCTTAGGTGAAAACAAGATTTTAGAGACAGGTTTCGTGATTTTTAATTGTGTATACTTAGAGAAGTAATTTTTTTCCATTCTTATTTGTTTTGTTCTGGATTTTCACTAGGCTCGATTGTAATAAAAGGGAGAGGGAGATTTTATTTGGCTTGTAGGAGAGGGGAATGGTACAGTGAAAAGATATAATAACAACTGAAAAGAAATTTAACCGATTAATCTATTAATTTAATTTCAAAATGTCTCGATTTACGTAACTTGCAATACCGAACCCCTATCGAGGAGTGTCGCTAGGCGTTCATAATGTTATATCCTTATTTCGAATGCATTGGAAAAGGTTTCGAGTCCTAATTCGATCGTATGGAGAAATAGCTTTTTGAACCCAATTATTATATTAAATTTTCGATACAAAATTCAACGCGTTCCTATACCGTACGACAAAAAAGATAACTCCAAACACTAAGAAATTTGAAATCCGATAATAATACACTATTATGGATCCAATGGAAATAGTTTTGTCGAAATTCGAGATTGTGCCCCGGATCGCTATTTTAACGTATCGATTATAATATAAAATTTTCAATTTCTAATTATTCAGTTTTAAATCCAATTTTAAATGTTAACAATCTTCATTGTTGTTTAAATAAAATTTACATCAATTTGTGATATCATTTTCAATCATGTTAAATTCAGAATTCAATTATTCAAATAATTTCCACTATTAAATTTTAACAATTTAATTGTTCAATATTAAACAAACTTCAATATTAGATTTAAATGAATTTCAGTTATCAATCAATAACTTTATTTACATCTAATGAATCCAACATTTATTATTCAACTTCAGTTATTGATTATAACCCGGTTAATATATATAATTTCATTTCAATCCCATTATCGCCAAATCTTCAAAAGTAGTTTGTTTCAAAATTTCATTCCACTTCATATCCAATAAATCACATTCAAAATCATTAAATTTTTATTTTTAACTATTTTTATTCATTAATTACACTAAATTTATTAATTTAAAATAGTTAAAAATTCGTGTCGTTGCAGTGGTCTTCAAGAGGTTGGTTTGTTCAAACCCAGAACAACTTGTATAGATGAATGCAATCATTGCATTGTTGTCTATAAGGCAATTTTATCATTCCAAGTGGGATTGCTATTCAAAAGGTAAAACATAGCCTCGGACCTCATCAGTCGGGAAATGACAAAAATCGGGCATGCGGCAGGGCCAAGTGGGTAGCACCAAATTAGGGTATGGTCATCCCAAATCTAGATCAATTACTATCCATTCTTGTATGCTCATGGCCCAAGCGGGATGATCATATTCAGTACTACTAGTCAAGTGGTAGGCCAGTCCTGTGTGGCAGGGGTACAAGATGTTCTTGTCAGACCCCAGTGCATTTATCTAGAGATGTACCTTTGGAAGGTAGTTTGTTACCTTGTCATAGTATGGAATCCAATCTCCAATACCTGCCTTTACGGTTTTAGTTGTATACCAAATATGTTGAAATGTGAGATGCAAGCATTTCAACTATTTTATAATTTATTTTCTACAGACATTATTATAATATCAGATGATTTTGATATAAAATGTTTTGGTTATCGTAAGGTAAAAACCCGTCGCATTTACGTGTGGAGTGGTCTTACGAGATACCTTTGTTTCAAAAGATTTTGATAACAGTAATAATTCAAATTGAGTGTGTTTTCTCACGTTGGTTTTCCAGACTGACTCGGGTGTTATTTTATTATAATGCTCGGGTCAGACTGAGTATTACAGATTCATGTTAGGATGCTATGGAGCTTAGGAGATGATCTAGAGGATTTAAGAAGTATTTAACCTACTTAGTTATATTCCGCTATGTGTGTCAGGCTGTATAGTTAACACCGGTGAGGACAAGTTATAATAACCATCCATATTGATTTGTGGATTGTTGTACTCTGATGATGGTATGTATATTGACTGTTATAGTTTTTTTAATAAAAATTTGTACTTATCTATCATATATTTTTCCGCTACGATTACTAGATTTTGTGCGTTGTTGTTTCTATTATCTTCTATCCCTTTTCTTCTTCGTCCCTAAAGATTCGAATTTCCATTCAATTTGAGTTGGACACTTGTGATTTATTGTCGATTCAAAGGATACGGAGATACAGCCCTTTAAATTTGGTATCAGAGCGCAAGGTTAAGCGGGAACCTTGGCTTTGGTAGGGATTACTCATTAGAGACAGGGTCAGTGTACACTAGAATGAGTTTGAGTGTATTAATAGATATAAGCGCGTATTTGTTAGTGAATATAAAATCTTTTTATATTATATTGATTTATCTGTTGAGTGGTTTATGAATTTTGGTCGAGTAGTGAGATGCCACGATATCGATAGGAGTTTCTAAACAATTGAGCAAGGTAAACTGACAATGTATTGTTTTGAAGTGGGTAAATGAAATAATTTTGCCCAAATTATATTTTAATATAAAAGAAATAATTTTCAAAAATCATTATAGTATATTGATGTTTTTGGTTATTATTATTATCTAAACCAAATTATCAAATTGAAATAGTTTATATAACCAAATAGAAATTGTATAAATATGATTTATGCGAACGAGTTGAACTAAAAATAGATAAAATCTGAGTTTGGATATTTAAATCCCAGAAAGTTTGAAAATCTTTTCTGATGTGTTGTGAAAATAAAATAGCATTATTTTTGAATTAAAATTGTTTTAAATGGATTTTGCAAGTGATAAGGCACTGAACTCACTTCAGTCGTTGGGAAATAATCCTGGTGACGACTACAACATCATCAGTATTCATTTTTGAATTTCTAAGCAACAAATTACTACCATATTAATTTGATATGGAGATCTTTGTTTGGTAAACAGGTGTTGTTTTGGAAATTCTGAAGGAATTGTTTTGTATAATACCAACTTGATTTTGGAAATTCCAAAGGTGTGGTTTGTTAAACCAAAAAAGCTATATATATATATTTATGACTACAAAATGATTTGAAGTAAAAACTGGGTTTTTGAATTCTAGAATCCTTATCTAAATGTTTTAGATAATATCAGGCGATAAGTTTGAACTGATAATTTGAAATTGAAAAAATAAGTAAGGAAAGTATAAATTTCGAATTTTGAAATTGAATTTTAGCTCAAGTAAGTTAAAATGGATTGAAATTTAACTTATGTTAAATAAAATTGAATTGGAACTAGAATCATATCGAATTAAATATAAAATTGAGTTGTGAAATAGTTATACAATTATAAGTTATAAATTTTGAATGGAATCAATTCAAGTGTAGAATTGATAAAAATATGGAAAAAGAAGTTATGTAACTTATAAATTGAAAAGGTGAAATGGTAAAATGGTAAAACCAAAATGGAAGTGGTTTGATATTTTGATTTAAAGAAATGAAAATCCAATATATGAATTATAAAGTGAATTTGAACTCAAGCCAACCAAATGGAGTGCTTTTTGAAATAAAATTCAAATTTTTAAATGTAAAATGAAAGAGAACTAATTTGATAAATTCATTAGTAAGTTGAATATTGAAATGAGACTTGATTTATAATGGAATTCGACCTAAATATAAGCGAAATCGATATACTTTGGAATGTTGTCGAATAAATGGAAATGGAATGAAACAGCGATGACTTAAGTTAAAAATGAGCTTGGTGTAAATGTAAATAAATTGAATATGGTTTTGAGATGTTATGTAAATGAAATTGAGTACGGAATTAAATTTTGAAGTGGAACTGAATATAAGGGACGTATAAAAGGTTATAATACACCTTAATATCAATTTTATGAAGTGATTCATAAATAAATTGACATGGAATGAAACGCCATTAATATAACATGAAGTGAACACGATTTCGTGAAAAAATTGAATATGAAGGGATGAAAATTGATAAATTGATTAGAATCAATTTAAAATTGCTATAAACTTAAGTGGCTATTTTATTAAATGAACATCACTGAATTTGCATAAAAGAAAAGTTTTGTTCGATGGAAAAGGAAATAAACAAATTATGCAAACAGATAGAAAGTGAATAAATCGATTTAGATCAATTTGAAATGTATATGAATGTAATATTGGTAAATATAGATTAGATGCAAATTAATTATTGTGAATGAATTTGAAATCGAATAAATGGTATGAAAATCAATTTGGAAGTGAATGATTAAATGTTGGTACCTTGTATTTGCATGTACAAACTAGATATACATATTATAGCGTGTTTTGGTTGTAAAATTGGTTATTCATCCATGATATAACATGTTGGTTTATGAAAATAATGTGTTTAACTAGTAGAAATGAATGGAATGTTATTAAAGTTCATATATATGAAACTGATGGGATTTATTTATTTACGTAAGTACAGGTGCAAGGAGGCTATTGGGCTAGATTTGGGTTATGAAATTACGTATAAATTAAACGAGCTTGCTTAATAATGTTAAAATAAAGTATGCTCATGAATTAAGCACGCGAAATATAAAAATATCATTATATATTGCATTTTTTGGCCATGAGAGCCGGTGTATATCTTTTTATCATATTTTTCATATTGCAAATGACTCTCCGTACAAGAAAAACTCTGCCAAAAAATTTCGACAATTTAGGGTGTTAGAAATTTTTTGGAAATTTTGGAAAAATATTTGTTAACTAAAATTTTATTTTGAATTGTAATTGAAATAAGGAATTTTGATTTAGGAATGAAAATTAGTTGTTTTGGAGCTAAAATATTTGGGAAAATGAAATATCAATTTCAGCTAAGTGGGTTTTAACAAGTTAATGGGTTTGTTGCATTTTCCTACTTGGTAATTTCGGGGAAGAATTATTTTAAGGGGGAGGAATTTAACGACCTTGATTTTTCCGTCATTTTATTTTGAACATTTAAATGGTTTTAAAAATTAGATTTGGAATATAAGTTGATTTTGAATATGAAGATTTTGGTTGTAATTGTTAAATGAATTTAAATTTCAAATACAACGATTATCGTAATGCGAAAATGGTGAATAAATGAAATTTGAGTAGAATATGAATCGAAACGATTTATAATGTTGTTATAAATTCTATTTGAATTAGAATTGAGTTAGTAAAATTTTAAAACTGGAATTTCAATTGATTTCGTCAAATTTTGAAATCGTCGATTTAATCGACGTGTTAAAATAGCGATCCGAGAAATGTCTCGAAATTCGACAAAACCAATTCCAATGGATCCGTAATAGTGTATTATTATCGGATTTCAATTTTTGCAGCGTTTAGAGTTACCGTTTGGTCGTACGGGATAGAGACACGTTGAAATTAATATAAAAAATTTAATATAATAATTGGATTCCAAAAGCTATCTTCCATATAAGATCGAGTTAGGCCTCGAGACTAGTTCCACTGGGTTCGAAAAAGAGATGTAACATCAGAAATGCCAGGCAGCACGCCTTGATAGAAGTTTAGGATTTCGAGATATGCTAAGCGAGATATTTTGAATAAAATAAAATAATATTTCAAAATCGTAGCCCCACTTAATATCTCGACCCACCCTAGTCTAGTCGTGTGCCACCCTCCTCGTATGAAGCCGACTCTTCCCATGTATAAATTGCGCCCCCTCCTACTTTTTTATTTTTATGGCAAATAAAAGGGAGGAGCAAATCACGTTCGCGCTCAAATTTAGAGGGAGGGCGATCCGAGCGTGGCGGCGAACGAGGGGAAGGCAACGTCAAATGGTGTTGCACGACTTTAGAGTTTTGCAGTTGGTCACGAGCTGGAGCGGAGGTGGTTTGCGCATAGGGAGGAGAGGCAGCGGCGGCGTGGGTCACGGCGTAGGCAGCGGTGGCGGCTCGTCTGGAGGCGAACGCGATTTCGTAAAAAAAACTTATGAAGGCCTAGTTCTTGTAGCGCGAGGGAGGAGAAGAAACGTAAAGGTTAAGTTTTTTTAATGTAAATTATTTTAGTTAATTATATTATTAATTATTGAATGTTTAAAAATTAGTAACTTCTTCATATGAGGTCGAAATTGCACGAAACCAGCGACGTTGGATCCGTAATGATGTGAGCTACATTATGAAATTAATTAGGGTTATTTTGGATAGCTGGAATTTTAAGTTAAATCAACGTCTTTCGATTTAATTTAAAATTGGAACAGTTTGCAAATTAAAAATCAAGGTGAGTGATTCTCACTCATTTGGATTTCTGGTTTTAATATAAAATGTTAAAAATTATTTATTGGTTGATTAGATGAATTTATAAATTATTATAAGTTGGATGTTATATTATGTATTAGTGTGTGTGCGTGTGTGTGTATATATTGGTAGTTTGGTATATTTCCCGCCGTTGGAGCGGATGAGACACTATGTGTCCCGCATAATAGCGGATCATCCTATATTACCGCGATATCCCACCTCGAAGCAGGATTAGTATTTTATGTTATACAACATCTGTGGATGCATGGAAATGAGTTGGAGGGATCCAATTGGATTCCTTAAATATACTGATTATTTTTCATATATAGTGATATATGATGTAATTGAATAATCCGTATGGATTATTGTGTGATTGATTGACTGGATGCAATAGTAGCACTGGCCTTAATTTTGGTATTATAAATACCATAAATAATATTTTTGAATTTTAAAGAAATTCAAAGGAAATTTTGGAAATGGAATATTTATATTTAAATTTAGGATTTTTAAGAGGAAATGGATTTGAATAGAATTAAATATTGGATTTTGGATTTTTACTTAACTATTTTCGAAAGAGTTGGAAATAGAGATTTCAAAATAATTGATAAAGAATTTGTAAATTGAATTTTAAGTATTATTTCTCAAAAATATAGCAAAAAAATTGAAATCGGAATTTTAAACGAATTTGAGAAATAATTGGAATTTTTTGTGAAATAAATTTGTAAATGTGATTTGAATTTAAATAGAGTTGTTAAACATAAATCTATTATAGGCTGGAAATGAGTTTGTAAAATTTGTAAATGATGTTTATAAATAAAGTGAAATGATTGTCACTTGATAAATTAGAAATAGAAATTCATAGTGAGAATTTATAATGAGAGATGGAAATCGGTTTAGAAAGAAATAGTGGATTCTATTTTGGAATTTGGAAATGGTTATGAAATTGGAAATGAAAATCGATTTGTGATAAATCGAGAGAGATTTATAGATATAAAGATGGTTATGTTGAATTTTAAAAACAATAATTTTTTATCGAGAGGTTAAGGTTTGTCTTAAAAAGAGATTTTATTTATTAAGCTATGGAGTTTAAAAACTATTTTAAATATTAAAATATTTCCGAAAAGTGATTATTCAATTATTTAATATTTGTTGAAGTGAATTTTAATTTTTATAATAAGCTTTGTAAATCATTTAGTATAGTTTACAAATGAATTGGAAATTACTTATTGTTGTTATTTAAAAGGAGTTTGATATTTTAATATTTACTTAAATGGTTTGAAAATTTATTACTATTCCTTTAAAATAATTATTTTATAATAGAGTTTTGGAAAGTGATTGAAATTTATTTGTAAATACTCATGAGATTTTGTAAACCAGGTTTTATTTGATGGATGTGATTTTATAAGAGAAAATATTATAACGTAATTTTGGAAACTTGAGGAATTTCCAAAATGTTTAGATACGAGAACTTCGAAAATGAATCAGAATTCATAAAAGAAGTTAAAAATTGTTAGAGGGGATTTTAAATAAGTATAATCGGTTTTGGAAATTATAAAAGGAATTTATTAATAATTCCGAAAATTTAGGAGATAAGTTATGAAATATTTCCTAAGTATTGATATTAGAAATGATTTTGGAAAATAGACTTATAAATTTTCCTAAGTGTTCGAATGAAAGGTTTTGAAAATATTTTAGCAACCAAAGGATTTATATAATGATATTTTTCTAAGTAATGGATTATAAATATAATTTGGAAATATTTCACTAAGTGTTAAAGTAAGATATGGTTTTAAAATATCATTTTATGGACACAAGTATTTGGAATTGTTTTCAAATCTTGACTTACTGGAAGAGAATTGAATAGATTTCTTTGTAATGATATTTTGAAGTAAATGTTTTTGAAAGATTTAAATATGGGCCTAGTGATTGCTTATGTGTAATTTGATAGTTAAATAACCGACTATCAAATATGGCTAAATTCATTAATCGCTTCAAAGAGAACGAGATTAGATTTAATTATCTAAAAAACCACTTCAATCTGATTTGAGCGTTTACGAATAGTGAAATCTTGAGGATAATGAAGATGGTGATCTTGAAGAGATTGGTTTGTTCAAACCCAGAACAACCTGTGTAGATGAATATTATCATTGCATTGTTGCCTAGAAGGCAGTTTTAGCATTCCAAGTTGGATTGCTATTCAAAAGGTAAAACGTAGCCTTGGATCTCATCAACCAGGAAATGACAAAAATCGAGCATGCAACAGAGCCAAGTGGTAGCACCCAAGTAGGGTATGGTTATCCCAAATCTAAATCAGTTTCTATCTATTCTTGTGTGCTTTAGGGCCCAAGCAGTTATATTCGGTACCACTAGTCAAGTGGGAGGTTAGTCCTATGTGCCAGGGGTACAAGATGTTCTTGTCAGACCCCGGTGCATTTATTTAGAAATGTACCTTCGGAATGTAGTTCCTTACCTTTTCATAGTATGGAATCCAATCTCCAATATGTGCCTTTACGGTTTTAGTTGTATGTCAAATATGTTGAAACGTGAGATGCAAGCGTTTCATCTGTTTTAAATTTATTTTCTATAGTCGTTATTATAATATCGGATGATTTTGACATAAAATGTTTTGGTTATTGTAAGGTAAAAACCCGTCATATTTATGTGTGGCATGGTTTTACAAGATACATTTGTTTCAAAGGATTTGATAATAGTAATAATTCAAATTGAGTGTGTTTTGTCACGCTGATTTTCTAGAATAACTCGGGTGTTATCTTATTATAATGTTTGGGTCAGATAGAGTATTACAGATTCAGGTTAAGATGCTATGGAGCTCAGGAGACAAGCTAGTGGATTTCAGATGTATTTCATGTACTTGGTTATATTCCGCTGTGTGTGTTAGGATGTATAGACAGCACTAGTGAGGCAAAGTCACAATAACCATCTATATTGATTTGTTGATTGCTGTACTCTGATGACTCTATGTATATTAACTGTTACAGTTTCTTTTTGTATAAAGATTTGTATTTATCTATTATATATATTTCTGCTATGATTGTGAAATTCAGTGTATTGTTGTTTCTATTTTCTTCTATCTCTTTTCTTCTTCATCCCTAAAGATTCGTATTTCTGTTCAATTTGAGTTGGGAACATGTGATTTATTGTCGATTCAAAGGGTACGGAGATACGGGCCTTTACATTTTCCTTTATTCTATGTGCATTTGTATTTGTATGCTTATAGGTGAAAGCAAAGGAATGGTAAAATTTATGGAAGGAGTTGTATACTCAGGATAAATTAGTATATCTCTTACATCAAAATTCTAAAGCTATTTTAATAATTGATGTATTGAAAAATGCATAATACCTAATGTACTTGATTTATGTAATATTTATTTATTGATATGAGATTATGTGTGCATGAATGTGTTTTGATGTTTAAATTTCACTATGAGGTTTTCCTTGTTTATTCATTGTTTTAGAATTTTTAGTTTTTATCTACTCGCTTTCCACTGCTTTTAATGTCTGAAATTAGTTACAAGCATATTTTGACATCTTTTGTAATTGATTTTGGATGTTAAAATAGTGGATCATCACACTTGGTATCAGAATTTAGGATTAGCGATTCCTTAAGCCAAAGATAGGTTTAAACAAATTAGGGTGGTTTATTTTATAACTTAGGTTGGGTTACAATATAAACAAGAGAGCATTTATTTATCCACTATTACATCACCCTCAAATACTATATATTTATGATGACCATTGTATGGAAAATTAAAAAAAGTAGGATCGTGATAGGATGAACACTTATAAGAGGAGTTAAGTGTTGGTTATAACCTAAGTTACACACATTCGATATTAAATTAGTTGAAACCTAACCATAATAAGATGAAACCACTTTTATTTTTATGTAAATAAAACATAACTGGAAATGTTATAAAGAATACATTTCTCGTTTAAAAGATATTACATAAAAAAATAAGAAATATTTATTTTTGACAAGAAGAGATTTATTAAAAAAATTGTTAAAAAATAAAAATATGTAGTATGATTAAATAAAATACTTTTACGAAGATATTTTAGTACGAAAGAGTAAATATTGTAAAAATATTTTATTTTGAAGTATTTTAGTAAAATATTGTTTTAATTAGATTTGGATGTTAACTTCGATCTTTGAAGGAACACTTTAATATAGAATTTTTTTTTTCAAAACACTATATGGATAGTATTTTTACTACAAGAGTATGGTTTGGGAACACTTTGTTAATGAAAGAAGATTTATCTATGAATTGATAAGTTTTTGTTGAATGTGTTCTATTTGAAAGTATTTCACAAAAGGATATTTTGGTTAAAATATTTTATTTTGTAAGAAATACTTTAATGAGAACATCTTAGCTAAAATTATTCTACTTTGGGAACATCTCCTGGAAAAAAACAAGGTATGAGTTGCAAAGCATTTCGTAACCTCATTTTTGATTTAGAGTACCTTGCAAAAATATCTTATCAAGGATCATTTTGGAAAAGAATATTTTTGACTAATATATACTTCATAATATATATTGAATTGTTTGGGAAGTATAGTGCAAGATCATGTATTCAATACGATTGATTATAATAAGGATTAACTTGGAATTGTTTGATCATTTTGGAAAGGAAAGTGAATGTATGAAAGTAGATGTTACTTAAGGGTACGATTCGGGTAAAGAGAGTTAATGGGCAGTTCTGTTTTATAAGGAAACATCGATAACGAGGATTGTAAAATAATAATTATTACTTAACATTGGAATGAGAAACATTATTTCTATTTTAAAATGTATTTTTTATATAGAAAATTGTTTTCTATGGAATTTATTCCTTTCAGTTCAAGATATAATTGATCTAAAATCTCTTGACCATAAAATGGTTATAGTAGATTGAATAAATAACCTACATTAAGTGGTTGAATAGACCTCTGCATATCATACACTATTATAGTAATGAAAAAAGTAGAGGGTGCTTGCCATACAGCACTTATTAGTCACATCAAGTTACGAAAATTATTTTAATAAAACATACCACACATTATTTATGAGATAATAACTTTTTTTCAATGCAAACTCAAAATAGACATAGTTTATTTTAATATGAATATTACGAATATTCGTTATTAAATAAAACTACAATAGTGTTATTCTTTTGCATAACAAAAATGAGGCATTGAAAATATAGAAGTATCTAAAATTATTTTCAAATATTTTGGAATTATAGACTAATCCATTATTTGAGAAATAATTTTTGGTTATGTGATTGTGAATCATATAATATCGGTTAACAATATCTTAGACTACTAAGGACAAAACTCCCATTTAGTAGGAGCATAATGAGAGTTGGCAAACTCTCCTGAATGATACATATAGATGTATGCAATCGTAGGTCTATTAATACCAAAGCAGTTTCATGTACTTCATTATATTCACCAATGAATGATACATATAGATATATGCGATCGCAATCTATTAATACCAAAATAGTTTCACATACTTCATTATGTTTACCAATAAATTATCTCAAGCATGAATATGTGTATTTGATACACATGTAGCATGTTAGTGATAAGTTCGTAGAATATAATATGGAAGTAATGAATTTACATGCAATAGAGATGACTCGATTTGGTCAAATATATTAGGAAGAGTTATGAACGTACCTGAAAATTAAAATTGAATAAAGATTCAATCTTAAAAGTTACTCCTCATTATAATACATCATAATTTTTTTGATAAGGAGTAATCGAACTTTGTTGGACAAAGTATGATTAATGATGAGTGAAGTTAGGCTAATTTATTTCTATAAGATCGTGTACTTAATAGTAGTATATAAGGTTAAAATTAATTCCATTTAAAAGAATTGTTTACAAAATCATAGAATATAAGGTTTTATGTGAATCCCCAACATATCCTAAGCCAATGAATTAGAAGGGTGTGAAAGTCGAAAGACTATAAGTTATAATTGTATGTGAGGGTTATTGTATGAATTTCCCCAAAGGGTTTGGGAGCGATCGTCATTAGACGATCAATTTATGTTTTGAACATAATTATTATAAACAAAAAACAAGTTAATTTTATGTAATGCAATTCGTAAACATTTTGTGAATACCTATTCGATTACCATGAGAAGCAATTTTTGTTTGAAGAAATACCTACTTCTTAGTGAAGAAATTTCTTCTAGAAATTATTGGTAGTAAATGGATTTGGATACGATCCAAAGATGTAACTTATTATGCAGGATGAAATCAAATTAACCAAACCTAAAAGGACACAAAACATTAGAATGTCTAATGGTAAATCTCGCACAGTAAAGAGAAATTATGAATCTTATTATTGTTGAAAAAAGAGCCTTCTTAATCCTAAGTAACCCGTTAAGAGTACTGACTCCACCAAGTGGCACTATGCGTAAAACCCGAATGGATTCCAAGTATGTATATATGATTCAAATATTGGTACCTAAAAATTTACGATTCATCGATTGTAAAAGTGTTTACAGGAAGAAGATCAATGCAATTGTAACATAAGCCATATTGATAAGGATAACATTGTAAAATTCAATTGTTGGAACTAACGTAATAATTCGTTATTTAGCATGCTTTAGTTAATTCATATTTTACTTACAAAATTTATTGCTCAGAAAGACTTTGAGTTTTGGTGCATACTTGTTGCAGTAAAATTCTAAATAATAATTTAGAGTAGACTATTTGCACATAAAAACCAAAATATCTCAAAGTCAGTGGAAGCGATCACAGAGTTTGTGAATATTGGATATGATCCAAGAAATTATAGAAAGTGTTATTCGGTAAGCATTAGAGTTAAGTGAGTATTTTGATAAATAAATCAAATAATTTGAATTTCATTCAAAATGCAGAGGATGCATGTGTAGCAACTTACCCCTAAACAGACCTAAATCTCAACCAAGAAAAGACCCATCAGAACTTAGAGTCATTCCATGACTGGCTATTGGTTAGTGAAAAATTAAAAACATTACACAATACACAAGAGCTATCTATTTAACTTTCAGAATCTTACAGGGAAATGGATAAAATATAGTAGTAAAATACATAACCATAAAAAAAGCCATTTCAGAAACACAGAAAACATTGTCACAAAGTCTCAAAATATCCCAAAATAACCATCTTAGTACATAAGTCTCAAACCGACAATAGAAATAGCAACAATATAATTTCAAAGTTTGGGTACATGAAAGAAAATAATATAAGCAAATAATAGCGAATAAACACTTCCACAACGATCAGCCTTCCCATCTTTCGCTTCTTCATCAATACCCTTCGGCCCTAACCTGTCTGTTTAAATGAGGACGGAGTCCGAACGACAAAGTCTGGCAAAAGAAATTTCAAGTTTTACCATAATAGTAATCTAGGCGGTATCATCCGAAAATGTAATATGTCTTATGTAGTAAAGTCATCGCATATATATGAAGCCGACTGTTGGCTAGAAATCCCTTCCAACCCAATTACACAAAACTCAACAGTAAGCCCGAAGGCTCTTCTAGGTAGACTATACCAATGTCAACTGTAAGCCCGAAGGTTCTTCCAGTCTAACTATACAACTCAACGTAACTAGTGCATAGAATGTAAGAGGAAATACCCAAACCATTTAATATCTTTTTAATGAGAATTAGGTAGACTCTGATCATTTAATACCAACAAAATAGGCAGAAACCTGTCATTTCGAGACCTAACCCCAAGGTGGGTCTCTACAAGGTCCTACCTTACTAACATCATAAGAAATTATATTAGGTGACACAATACCTCACCTAAGAAAGAGGCAGATCCTACCATAGCCATTTAATACCTCAAACCCAAAGTGGACCACTACTAAGGATTTCATCTATCATATCCAAAATTGAATTTATGACTCATAACCCACTTGTGTTGTCTCACATTAGTCCGATTATTCGTAGAAATTGGTAGCCAGATCAATTGGGCAGGTACGCCCTACAAAATTGGTACCAATCTCTGAGACGACCTGACTTCCTATCTCCAGGAAATCGCATCATCTTGAAGAAAGAAAGGGATAGAAGAAGAAAAGAAAGAGAAAGAAGAAAGATAACAACATCAGAGAACTCACAGCGGAACAAATGAAATATAATATATCATATAAAATATTACATAGTATCATATTACATCAGAGTACACAACTTAAACAATACATTTTAGACAATTATAAACATCTGCCTAACTATACAACTTAAGAACAACAGATGCAGATATCAAACAAATACAGCGGAACCATAATATCTACACGTGGAAGCGTCCTGCTCCATATCTCCTCCAGAATTCGTCAAGCAACCTTGATTCACTTGACTACTCATACATAATATGAGTACCTAAGAGTTTAATAAAACAGAAAATAAACACTCGGGTCAGACAGGGGTCTGGTGTGAGTAAATGGGTTAAAATTGCTTAACTTTAGAAAATCCTTTGAAAAGAAAAGGTGTCACGTAAGACTTCCCACACGTAAACATGGAAAAGTTTTTACCTTACGCTAACCAAAACATTTGATAGGAAATCCAGTGATATTATAATAGTGTCTAGGGTTTTCAAGCAAATAAGAAATAGCCGAAATTGTTACATCTATGAAATTCCAGCTACTAGCCACAAAAGTGGGTAATACAATCAAAACGGTAGGGTCTCGTAGGAAGAATGGGTTTCCATTAATGGCAGGGCTACTGGGGTACTGCCCGTCACAGTACGTGGCCTAGATCAACGTACCGAGGAGTATGCCCACTCCCCTGCAACACAAGGCCGGAACCATCCCTTACTGGACAGTCCCGAACAAGACCACCCCGTAGTTGGCGCGACCAACCACACACTAAGCCGAAATAGAAAGGGACCTCTAGACAGGAGTAAATCTCACTCTCAAGTGGGGGCTACCCACGAAGCCTTGCTGCACTCTCCTATTTTAGCCATTCCCGGTTGATGAGGCTTAAGGTTGCGATTACCTTTATAGAACACATCTATCTTAGAATGCTCATCGTCCACCTGACGATGTTCTGAAAGCATTCAATCCATACAAGTTCGTTCCGGGTTCAAACGAAACCGAAGGCACTATCTCGTTGCACTCATTTTGGAATCACCCTCAGAGTCAACGACCATAGCCCTTGCACTCTAAATCACCATCTCGAACCAATAAGTACTATTCCGTCAAACTCATTACCGAATCACCCACAGAGTTATACTGACGTATAGTCCTTACACCTCGAGTCTTCACTTGCTCCACTTGGATTCACGACCTAACGTTTAATTGGAATCGATGTGGTTTTCGGATCCCAAATATGGAAAACCGATCCCGGTCTCACCGAAACCAAACGCCATTTTAATGTCCAAGTTGTACTTAAGGGTTTAACAATTTAAACTCATATTCAGGATGATATATAAACAGATAGATGAATCACGTTATCACAATAGATAATTCATATCAACATTCATCTCACAAAGCAGCATATCACATATCAGATATATCCGAATCATCCAGTATCAACCAATCACCCAATATCAATCATCCAATATCAATTGATCACCCAATAACCCAATATCAATCATCCAATATCAATTGATCATCCAATATCAATCATCCAATATAAACCAATCAACCAATATTAACAAATCATCCAAAGCAGAATTGATTAACTCTTAATCAATTAGGATTACCTAAATCCTTCTTCAATAATTTATTCTAAATAAATAAACTGATCATCTCCTATGATCTTCCTTAATTAACCTTCCTTCATTAATTATACTTTAATTACATTCAAGTAATCATCCTTAACCGTATTTAGTAATTAACCTTTAATTATTAATTACAAAAATTAATGATCCTTCATTTACTTCCATTAATTAATTACATTAAACCTTAATTAATTACAATTAATTAATCACACTTAAATTAATTACTTATATTAATCAACCTTGATTAATATCATTAATTACATTAATTAATGATCCTCATTAATTAATAATTCTTTAAGTTAATTAAATAATTAACTTGTAATTAATCAACTCATTAATCATAATTAGTAATTAACAACTTGTAATTACTTATCTTAATTAATTAAGTTCTTAATTAATTATATTAACCTTTAATTAATTAATCTAATTAATTAATCTTTAATTACTTCGTTAAGTAATTATTAATCAATTTTAAATTAACAATTAATTCTTTAATTAATTACTTTATTAATTAATTACATTTTAATTAATTATCCTTGGTAATTAATCTTAAATTAATCACATTCATTCATTTATTAATCACATTAATTAATTAACTAAAATAGTTAAGTAATTAACTCTTGAATACTTAACAAGTAACTATCTCTAATTACTTCCTTAATAATTCTTAATTACTCCCTTAATTGATTACTTAACAATTAATTAAGATCATCATTAATAATTCTTAATTCATTAATTAATTAATTACTCATAATTAATTAACTTTAAAACAATTATATTAATCAATTCTTTATTTAATAACATTAAGTGATTCCATTAATCACTTCAATTAATTACTTCCGCGAGTAACTTCTCTAATTACTTCCATTCTTAATTATATTCAAACATTAACCATTGATTACTTCATTAAGTAATTACACTTAATTAATTCATAATTAAGTGATTATTTAAAATTAAATGTACAATTAACTAATTATTCAAAATTAATTAAACAATTAATTAATTTACTTCTAATGTTAAAGAAAATCTTTAATAAATTAAGAAAACCATAAATCTTAATCAAACTTAACTTATTAACAAATCATATCAAATAAGTATTCTTAAGTTAATTATCCAAATAATTTAACCTTATTTATTTCCATAAATAAATTGTTTAAATTATTTAAATCTTATTAATTCAAAGACAAATTATTAAACTTGGTTTACAAAATCATAATAATAGTTTTACTTGGAGATAAAGCATTTATAAATCGTTTCCAAATTTAAAACACTTTAAATTATCAAGTTTTAAACTAATTTATTTTCAACATAAATTGAAAATTTGTTATAAAAACATTACTTCAAACTTTAACTTAAAACTTTGATTTAATGATTAAATTCAAATTTCTCTTTTAAATTTGAATTTTAAAACTTAATTAAGATAATTATTTTTAAAATCAAACATCTTAAAACATTTTTAAATTTTAAATATAAATTAAATTTTCACTTTAAAATGTTTGATTTACTTTCGTTTTTTTAAAATAACAAGTTTTACTTATACCTCGCTTCCTTTATAAACTTGTTCTTATAATTTAACTTGATTTACACTTATTTTATTCAACAAGCAAAACCAGCATTACACTACAGAACCCAGCTACGAAAATCCAGAGACCGAACGCAGAAACTCCCGTGACATCCCCGAAGCAAACCCCACTCCACCATCTTCAAGTCGCCCCCGAAACACACGCGAACTTCCCTCGGAGTTTCTATCATCTTCCCCATCTCAAAAATTTCCAGACACAAAACTGTGCACACCCCATACCCGTGCACGTGCCCAAGCAACTCCGACTGCCGACGATCAACGCGACGACCAACTACGGTCACAAAATCACTCGCGAGTACCTCCATAAACTTAGATCGAAGAAATATAAATCGAATCGAAATTTCACTCTCGAGCACGAAAACTGCAGGAAGAACAACCACCAAAAACCCTCAACGCCGATCACTTCCTCACCGTTTACCATCGCCAACCCCACCACCGAGTCGTCACACCCAAGCACAACATCCACCCCAAAAACGAACGAGCTCGATTCATCATACTCGACGAACTGCCACGCCATTCAAGCCGAAAACCAACTGTAAGCTTAAACCCTAATTTCTTTAATTCTCATTAAATTATTCATTGGAAAAAAATCAAAAGTATTTTTCCCTTAATCTATAACATACATGCTAGCTACGATCCAAGAATCAACTCAAATTATCAAGTATAACATCCACAGTTCATAAAAATCCCTAAATCATTCAAACCAAAAATTCAACTTAAATACACAATTAAAAATTATGATACCAACTCTAAAAATCATAACTTTCCTGTTGTAATTCGATTATAAATTCAAAACTAGAAATTGAAATCACAAATTTTTGCCCAAATTTGATTTTCTACTGTAAATTGAAAATTTTGAATAACTCTTTCAAATTTAAACCCTATAATTATTTTTAGATGATGAATTATGTAATTACAAACAACTTTCATCTACAAACCAATATCCAGTTTGTCTTCAAAATCAATCTATTGAATTTAAAAGAGAAAATCAAACCTGTAAAATAACAGTATTATTATACAGGCATTCAATATTTTTTAATTCAACATGCATTCCAATTTAAAACGAATTTTTCATATAACATCCATATAGATCAACACATGCATGGTAGTAAGAATTCAGATCAACTGTTTTTAAAAACATTTACTCACCTTATTTAAAATATGCAGAGCAGTTTTAGAATTTATTTCCCATGCTTCAAATCTTCAAATCTGAAAAGTGTTTTTGATTGCTGAAGAAATTGAATGCATGCATGCTTTAAATTGAAGTTGAACTGCAGATAACCAGCTGGTGATCTTGAATTTTGAAATGCAGGCTGTTGAAGTTGCAGATTTTGAAAAATGCAGATTCCACCTTTGATTTGCTTTGCAGATTGATTTTGAACTTCATTTTGATTTGCAGGTCTTAATTTAAATTTAGATTTGATTTTTTTTTTCAATGTTGAAGAAAAGTTTTGATAGCCATTAAAAATTTTAAAGAAGGAAAGAAAGGAAACAAAGGAGTGAAAGTGTTTGAAAAAAACAAGTTTTCTTCTTTTACATTTATTAAAATTAAATAAGTATATTTGCCACATGTTTACAATTTGAACAAATGTCATTAGTCATGTTTTAAAAATTACAAGTGTTATAAAGATGGCTTAAAATGTCCACACTTGTACATAAGTGTTTTTAATTAAATTTGTATTTAGTTTAAATGTAAATATAAATTACTTAATTAATAGATATTTACATATGTACATAAATTTACTTTTAAAAGAAATTATTCTAAAACTAATTATAATATAAATATATTTTTATACATGTATTAAAAAAACTAAAACATTTATACATACATTTATAACCATTTTATAATAAGCAATTTAAAAAAATCAAAACAAAGCTTGTTTAAATTCTTTTTAAACAATCATATTTGAAAATAAATAACAATCTTATATTTTAAAATAAACAATTATCTTATAATTGAAAACAATTTGACAAATCTAAATCAACTTTTGAAAATATAAATTAAAACAAAGCTTAAAATTATAATTTCATACATATACAAATTATCCATAGATTAGATTAAATTTAAAACAATATCAAATTATAACATATACTTACATATATATTACAATTTGCAAACTCGATCTTTATTTAAAACAAAAGATATTTCTATTCACAATATATATCAAAAATATATATATTATAAATAGAATAAAATTTGATTAGCATTGAAAAATAAATCTTATCCATTTTAAATTGTTAAAAAGATATTGATCACAATTATTGGATTAAATATTTATTAACCATAAAAAGAATAAATTTATCAGTTTAAATTAAAATTATAAAGAAAAATTATCAAATCAATTTAATTATTAATGCAGATTATTAAATTTATATTACCCAAAATTCCGGGTCGTTACAATCCTCCCCCCTTTAAAGAATTTCGTCCCCGAAATTTAAAAGCAAAGGTAATTTAATAACCCAGCAAAGATTTTAATTTTAGACAGCAAAGCATTCCTATCAACCAGTTACTAACAACCATAGCAACCAATCAAACAAACAAACAAACAAAACTAACTAATTATCCTGATACAAATCAGAATAAATCTCTAATATTGTCTCGAGTTTCCCAAGTATAAATCACCGGGAGACTCTTTCTACAAAAGCTCAACAAACTACACCACCAAAATCTAGAGCTCCTCTCATCTCTAGGTCCACCAATCTGAACAAAACATCAGACTATACTCAAGTCCAGCTCAACTTCCAAAATCCAACTGAACTACAGATTCAACAATCAACAATGAATCATACACGTACTCCCTCAGAGATACGTGAAATACAACGAATTCCAGCTATCCAAACTGGCAATTCAATCTTATCCTATTAAAAACACAGACAGGAAATCTCAAATGCCTCCAAACTAGCCATCCAACCTTATACAATTACTGTTCTCTTAACCAGAGAAATCCTAACAACAATGAAGACCCCAACTTCGAATTCCAAACTCCTAATCTCATATCTGTATAACTCAACAGACAATCCTGGGCTGCAAATCGCTTCCTGATCAGCTCAACCTATGCTGATACTTCCAGCAACAATTAGGCCAAACAAACCAGTTTCTAGATCATATCCATCAGAAAAGTCTTCCAAAATCCGTCGAAATCCAAAACACAAGCTCTACTTCCCAAAAAATAGCAAACTGAACTTACTTCCTCCTTTGCACAGCTGCTACCTTGCTTCCGCTGCACAACTCTGATTCTGGAATAGATGAGAATATTGTTGATGAACACGAATACAAACTTATCCAATATATCCGAGAAACTTTGTTCATCAAATTCATATAATCTGAGCGACTCATCTGACTCAGTCACACAACCTTATAACAAGAATCCAAACTCAAAAACAAGATCTGACTAATCCAAATTCCAAAGATATCTAAGCTGCTACACCAACTCTACCTTCCAGGCTAACTACCAGAATCGCTTCTGGAACCAAAACAATATGGAATTCTACTCCAGATGCAGATAAACTTCTGATTACCTCAGTAGCTCCTACTTCCACATGAGAACCCTCAGCCTTAGACAAAAGATTGCCCAGAGAAAAATTCCCAAACTAATCGCAAGTCACTTTTGCAATCCAACTTAGTTCAGATTCCAAATAAATCGTCCTCTCTTTACCAATTAGAACAGCCTAAAGCTTCTCCAAACAAGGTTAACCTTTCAAGAAACTTCCACCAACTGCCCAGACCGTTGAAAGAAGAACCACCAAGATTCTTGAACCATCGGAGAAACAAGCCACACTGCTGCTTCCAAACTTTACTTTGATGATACTACAAAGCTAAAAGATCCACTTGACATCACAACGAACACTTCGAGTTGCACTACTACCACAGCTAACCAAAAATCTCTAATCCAAAGGCTTCTCGAAAACCAAGACCATCAACAAACCATACAACGGCCCTCCGGGATGGCAGACAACCTCTCAAGAAATCGGACTCCAAACCAAGCATCCACATCTCGCTCTTCATAAGCAATGACAAATGAGACCATGCCAAAGCAAATAACTTATAGGCCTTAGTCTCATATTCCAAAACAGCCAACCTCCATGCTAAAGATCTAGACAACTTCTACACGGACAAATCTTTCCAGCGGCAGGTAAAGATTGCTCCTCAACACCTCTAAAACTGCTTCAAAAGAAAATGACATCAGAAAATATCCATGGATACTACATCTCATCACGTAGCTATCAAGATATCATCACTTACTTCTGCACTTCCGATAGATCCAAACACAAGAAAAATTCGCTCCCCGAGCGAAATCCAAACTTACACTTCAAAGACGAACTCCGAATCTTTAAAAAGATTTCCTTCGGATATCAAAGAAATCCTTACTCCAAACTACAAATCTCACTCGAGACGGTAATAGGTCTACAGTCTCGACAAATACACTTCCAACCTCAAACATATGGACCTCTTCCATCAGTGGTAGTCATGTTGCACACACAAAACCACTACTCCATCTACCTCTAAAACTTATGTTGGAAAATCCGAACAGATAACCCAACAGATCAGGTGTGTGTGTGTATATATATATGTATGTATATATATAGTTATATATAAAAATTACAAGTACGCTCTCTCAAGAAAGACACCACTCCAGAGCCTAGGTATTCACTCAACCGAATGCTCTGATACCAAATGAGACGACCCGACTTCCTATCTCCAGGAAATTGCATCATCTTGAAGAAAGAAAGGGATAAAAGAAGAAAAGAAAGAGAAAGAAGAAAGACAACAACATCAGAAAACTCACAGCGGAACGAATGAAATATAATATATCACATAAAATATTACATAGTATCATATTACATCAGAGTACACAACTTAAACAATACATTTTAGACAGTTATAAATATCTGTCTAACTATACAACTTAAGAACAACAGATGCAGATATCAAACAAATACAGCGGAACCATAATATCTACAAGTGGAAGCGTCCTGCTCCATATCTCCTCCAGAATTCGTCAAGCAACCCTGATTCACTTGACTACTCATACATAATATGAGTACCCAAGAGTTTAATAAAACATAAAATAAACACTCGGGTCAGACAGGGGTCTGGTGTGAGTAAACGGGTTAAATTTACTTAACTTTAGAAAATCCTTTGAAAAGAAAAGGTGTCATGTAAGACTTCCCACACATAAACATGGAAAAGTTTTTACCTTACGCTAACCAAAACATTTGATAGGAAATCCAGTGATATTATAATAGTGTCTAGGGTTTTCAAGTAAATAAGAAATAGCCGAAATTGTTACATCTATTAAATTCCAGCTACTAGCCACAAAAGTGGGTAATAAAATCAAAACCGTAGGGTCTCGTAGGAAGAATGGGTTTCCATCAATGGCAGGGCTACTGGGGTACTGTCCGTCACAGTACGTGGCCTAGATCAACGTACCGAGGAGTACGCCCGCTCCCCTGCAACACAAGACCGGAACCATCCCTTACTGGACAGTCCCGAACAAGACCACCCCGTAGTTGGCGCGACCAACCATACACTAAGCCGAAATAGAAAAGGACCTCTAGACAAGGGTAAATCTCACTCTCAAGTGGGGGCTACCCACGAAGCCTTGCTGCACCTCCCCTGTTTTAGCCATTCCCGGTTGATGAGGCTTGAGGCTGCGATTACCTTTATAGAACACATCTATCTTAGAATGCTCATCGTCCACCTGACGATGTTCTGAAAGCATTCAATACATACAAGTTCGCTCCGGGTTCGAACGAAACCGAAGGCACTATCTCGTTGCACTCATTTTGGAATCACCCTCAGAGTCAACGACCATAGCCCTTGCACTCTAAATCCCCATCTCGAACCTATAAGTACTATTCCGTCAAACTCATTACGGAATCACCCACAGAGTTATACTGACGTATAGTCCTTACACCTCGAGTCTTCACTTGCTCCACTTGGATTCACGACCTAACGTTTAATTGGAATCGATGTGGTTTTCGGATCCCAAATATGGAAACCCGATCCCGGTCTCACCGAAACCAAACGCCATTTTAATGTCCAAGTTGTACTTAAGGGTTTAACAATTTAAACTCATATTCAGGATGATATATAAACAGATAGATGAATCACATTATCGCAATAGATAATTCATATCAACATTCATCTCACAAAGCAGCATATCAGTATCCAAATCATCCAGTATCAACCAATCACCCAATATCAATCATCCAATATCAATTGATCACCCAATATCAATCATCCAATATCAATTGATCATCCAATATCAATCATCCAAAATAAAGCAATCAACCAATATTAACCAATCATCCAAAGCAGAATTGATTAACTCTTAATCAATTAGCATTACCTAAATCCTTCTTCAATAATTTATTCTAAATAAATAAATTTATCATCTCTAATGATCTTCCTTAATTAACCTTCCTTGATTAATTATACTTTAATTACATTCAAGTAATCATCCTTAACCATATTCAGTAATTAACCTTTAATTACTATCATTAATTACAAAAATTAATGATCCTTCATTTACTTCCATTAATCAATTATAATTAATTACATTAAACCTTAATTAATTACAATTAATTAATCACACTTAAATTAATTACTTATATTAATCAACCTTGATTAATATCATTAATTACATTAACTAATGATCCTCATTAATTAATAATTCATTAAGTTAATTAAATAATTAACTTGTAATTAATCAACCCATTAATCATAATCAGTAATTAACAACTTGTAATTACTTATCTTAATTAATTAACTTCTTAATTAATTATATTAACCTTTAATTAATTAATCTAATTAATTAATTTTTAATTACTTCGTTATGTAATTATTAATCAATTTTAAATTAACAATTAATTCTTTAATTAATTACTTTATTAATTAATTACATTTTAATTAATTATCCTTGGTAATTAATCTTAAATTAATCACATTAATTAATTAACTAACATAATTAAGTAATTAACTCTTAATTACTTAACACGTAATTATCTCTAATTACTTCCTTAATAATTCTTAATTACTCCCTTAATTGATTACTTAACAATTAATTAAGATCATCATTAATAATTCTTAATTCATTAATTAATTAATTACTCCATAATTAATTAACTTTAAAACAATTATATTAATCAATTCTTTATTTAATAACATTAAGTGATTCCATTAATCACTTCAATTAATTACTTCCGCGAGTAACTTCTCTAATTACTTCCATAAGTAATTACTTTCATTCTTAATTATATTCAAACATTAACCATTGATTACTTCATTAAGTAATTACACTTAATTACTTCATAATTAAGTGCTTATTTAAAATTAAATAAACAATTAACTAATTATTTAAAATTAATTAAACAATTAATTAATTTACTTCTAATGTTAAAGAAAATCTTTAATAAATTAAGAAAACCATAAATCTTAATCAAACTTAACTTATTAACAAATCATGTCAAATAAGTATTCTTAAGTTAATTATCCAAATAATTTAACCTTATTTATTTCCATAAATAATTATTTGAATTATTTAAATCTTATTAATTCAAAGACAAATTATTAAACTTGGTTTACAAAATCATAATAATAGTTTTACTTGGAGATAAAGCATTTATAAATCATTTCCAAATTTAAAACACTTTAAATTATCAAGTTTTAAACTAATTTATTTTTAATATAAATTGAAAATTTGTTATAAAAACATTGCTTCAAACTTTAACTTAAAACTTTGATCTAATGATTAAATTCAAATTTCTCTTTTAAATTTGAATTTTAAAACTTAATTAAGATAATTATTTTTAAAATCAAACATCTTAAAACATTTTTTAATTTTAAATATAAATTAAATTTTCACTTTAAAATGTTTGATTTACTTTCGTTTTTTTAAAATAACAAGTTTAACTTATACCTCACTTCCTTTATAAACTTGTTCTTATAATTTTAACTTGATTTACACTTATTTTATTCAACAAGCAAAACCAGCATTACACTACAGAACCCAGCTACCAAAATCCCGAGACCAAACGCAGAAACTCCCGTGACATCCCCGAAGCAAACCCCACTCCACCATCTTCGAGTCTCCCCTGAAACACACGCGAACTTCCCTCCAAGTTTATATCATCTTTCCCATCTCAAAAATTTCCAGACCCAAAACTGTGCACACCCCATACTTGTGCACGTGCCCAAGCAACTCCGGCTGCCGACGATCAACGCGACGACCAACTACGGTCACAAAATCACTCGCGGGTACCTCCATAAACACATATCGCAGAAATATAAATCGAATCGAAATTTCACTCTCGAGCACGAAAACTGCAGGAAGAACGACTACCAAAAACCCTCAACGCCGATCACTTCCTCACCGTTTACCATCGCTAACCCCACCACCGAGTCGCCACACCCAAGCACAACATCCACCCCAAAAACGAACGAGCTCAATTCATCATACTCGACGCACTACCACGCCATTCAAGCCGAAAACCAACTGTAAGCTTAAACCCTAATTTCTTCAATTCTCATCAAATTATTCATTAGAAAAAAATCAAAAGTATTTTTCCCTTAATCTATAACATACATGCTAGCTACGATCCAAGAATCAACTCAAATTATCAAGTATAACATCCACAGTTCATAAAAATCCCTAAATCATTCAAACCAAAAATTCAACTTAAATACACAATTAAAAATTATGATACAAACTCTAAAAATCATAGCTTTCCTATTGTAATTCGATTATAAATTCAAAACTAGAAATTGAAATCACAATTTTTTGCCCAAATTTGATTTTCTACTGTAAATTGAAAATTTTGAATAACTCTTTCAAATTTATACCCTATAATTATTTTTAGATGATGAATTATGTAATTACAAACAACTTTCATCTACAAACCAATATCCAGTTTGTATTCAAAATCAAGCTATTGAATTTAAAAGAGAAAATTAAACCTGTAAAATAACAGTATTATTATACAGGCATTCAATATTTTTTAATTCAACATGCATTCCAATTTAAAACGAATTTTTCATATAACATCCATATAGATTAACACACGCATGGTAGTAAGAATTCAGATCAACTGTTTTTAAAAACATTTACTCACTTATTTAAAATATGCAGAGCAGTTTTAGAATTTATTTCCCAGGCTTCAAATCTTCAAATCTGAAAAGTGTTTTCGATTGCTGAAGAAATTGAATGCATGCATGCTTTAAATTGAAGTTGAACTGCAGATAACTTGCTGGTGATCTTGAATTTTGAAATGCAAGTTGTTGAAGTTGCAGATTTTGAAAAATGCAGATTCCACCTTTGATTTGCTTTGCAGATTGATTTTGAACTTCATTTTGATTTGCAGGTCTTAATTTAAATTTAGATTTGATTTTTTTTCCAATGTTGAAGATATTTTGATAGCCATTAAAAAAATTTAAAGAAGGAAAGAAAGGAAACAAAGGAGTGAAAGTGTTTGAAAAAAAACAAGTTTTCTTCTTTTACATTTATTAAAATTAAATAAGTATATTTGCCACATGTTTACAATTTGAACAAATGTCATTAGTCATGTTTTAAAAATTACAAGTGTTATAAAGATGGCTTAAAATGTCCACACATGTACATAAGTGTTTTTAATTAAATTTGTATTTAGTTTAAATGTAAATATAAATTACTTAATTAATAGATATTTACATATGTACATAAATTTACTTTTACAAGAAATTATTCTAAAACTAATTATAATATAAATATATTTTTATACGTGTATTAAAAAAACTAAAACATTTATACATACATTTATAACCATTTTATAATAAGCAATTTAAAAGAATCAAAACAAAGCTTGTTTAAATTCTTTTTAAACAATCATATTTGAAAATAAATAACAATCTTATATTTTAAAATAAACAATTATCTTATAATTGAAAACAATTTGACAAATCTAAATCAACTTTTTAAAATATAAATTAAAACAAAGCTTAAAATTATAATTTCATACATATACAAATTATCCATAGATTAAATTAAATTTAAAACAATATCAAATTATAACATATACTTACATATATATTACAATTTGCAAACTCAATCTTTATTTAAAACAAAAGATATTTCTATTCACAATATATATCAAAAATATATATATTATAAACAGAATAAAATTTGATTAGCTTTGAAAAATAAATCTTATCCATTTTAAATTGTTAAAAAGATATTGATCACAATTATCAGATTAAATATTTATTAACCATAAAAAGAATAAATTTATCATTTTAAATTAAAATTATAAAGAAAAATTATCAAATCATTTTAATTATTGATGCAGATTATTAAATTTATATTGCCCAAAATTCCGGGTCGTTACAATCTCGCTTTCACCGGAGTTATTCATTAAAGGTGATGTCGCACATTAGTCCACAAAAACCATACCTCTGGTGGCCAGATTTAACTGGACGGACTTCCATGTAGCTTTGTACTAACCACACATCCCTATAACTTAGTCATAACTTATATGCATATCCATTATATATATATATATATCATCCTACATGAACACTAACTAAGGCCATATAAGATGTCCCCTTATTATGCCCCTGATTCTAGATTAATTCCCTAATTTACTCTAACTATCTTTTTATGAATTAATTTTACTTAATGATTCTAATAATAATAATTATCACATTTATTACGCTATAATAAATACATTATAATCAACACGTTACACACATACACACTTATATTTATGCGCGAAACTTAGGGACTAATCATCTTATATAACAATTTGATAATAATTTGCTTATAAGGTATTTTGAAATATCAATCTCTTTCAAATCTATAGTTCCAACAAGAACTACTACTATCATAATCAAATAAAATAGATTTTTTTCAAACATGGAATATCTACACTTGTTCCATATTAATACATTCTAAACAAATGATCATCACAAATTGATTGCCTATTTTCAATTCAACCTTCATGTACAACATTTTTAAGTGAGAAATGAATTCTCTATTTATTTAAGTGGTAGAAATAGGTGGTGCAAACTACAAATAATTCAATTCGTAATTTATACACTATTTCAAATTTATTTTCTTTTCGAACCCTTTAACACTTCAATTCAAAAGAGGGAAAATATGTTAAATTGACCACAGATTATCTAGTTCTAACAATTAATTAGATTATAATATACCTATACAAAAAATAATTATAATTCCAACATATATAAAAATTGATATTTACTTAGGGAAACTCTAGGGTTTTACTGTTTTAAGGTTTGTGTTTCTTGAATTTTCCAAGGCATATATTAGATCCAAATAGGTACACCACAGATACTAGAATATGAAAAAATAAAATTCCATTCACAAAGATTCATTTGTTTTAGGCTTGGATCTGAATTAAACTTCTCCTAAACCTTCGATAGATCTCCCCCTTTTCGATATACACAAATAAATTGTACATAGATAGATTAGGTTTTTGAAATCATAAGGTAGAAAGAAGAAGGGTTGGGGATTTAATTTGAAATAGAGATTAGAATTTAGAATTACTTACTTGAAGTTTGCTGATTTTTGAAACCCTAAGAGAAATGATTTTGACAGAGTCTCGACGTTGTTATACAATTTGTGTGGAAAAGTGGCGGGGGGAGGGGGTTTAAGGATCTATTTATAGAGGTAGGATGAAGCGGGAACCGTTGGATCGAATTAAAATGAAATTGGGTTGTTCAGTCAGGGGAGTGTTGCCTAAAAAGGCTCGATCAGTTGATTGCTTGTGCTATGGTGCTCGACCACAGGCGGTCGACCGACCCTATTAAGGCAGTTGACTGGCCCCTTTCAACCAGTGTTGTTTGGCTCGTTTCCGTCATTTTTGATTTATTACTCGATATAGTCTTAATTATGTCACTGTTAGCTTTAATTTCTCCTTAACTTTATTTCCAGCTTAAGTAAATATTCCAATTCAAATTTCACTTTTGAAATTCTCCCAAAATTAAAATTTTGAATTTTAAATTCATTCTATACCTGAAAACTTCAAACGACCGTATGTACTTTGTACGAACTCCGTTTTTAACATATTATATATGAAAATTCATCAGAAAATCGCCATGGATGCAACGGTGCAACTTCCATGACCAAATTCTAACATTTACAGAAATTTCCTTTTTACCTTATTTTAACTATTAATATCTTGTTAAATTTATGGGGTGTTACATTCTTCCCTCGAAAATGGATTTCACCCCAAAATTCGAATGTAGATAACATAACGCACACTCAACTACCATGGTATACAACCAACTTATTTACAATAATCTACACAGCCATCTACTCAACCAAAAATGCAATATGATTATGTATGCAAACATATTATAGGCAAGTTTAACTTAGCGTGAATGCAAGGTCTGACATATTGACATGTATGAAAACATCAAAAATACATATAAAGTTGAATATGAGTGCAAAGAAAAAATAAAATAAAAATGTGACAACCATACCCTAACAATCAATCTAGTAACCATGATACAACCAAATTATTAAATTTAGGGAGAAAAATATATCATAGAAATACTCGGGGTGAGAAGACATCATTATTTCTTTGGTTTCCCACATGTTTTCCCCTAGGTTATCTCCTCATTTGGCTTGGACCAACTTAAAATCCTTGTTATAAAACTTCTTAATACCATGTCCCCCTGTATGTGTGGTGACATGAGGGGTCAATTGGCTCCACCTCAACATCTGTTAACTGATCAGGCTCTACCACAGTGGTAGTGTCATATAGATATTTCCTCAGATGGGAAACATGAAAAATGTCAAGAAGTCCCGCTAACTTGGTTGGAATCTCCACTCTATAACCAAGTTTCCCCACCTTCTCTAAAATCAAGGAAATACCTAATCAACCTAGGCACCAACTTCCCTGAAATATCAAACCTCATAAGCTTTCTAAGAGGGGAAACCTTGACAAAAACCATGTTCCCAAAAGACAATTCTAATTCCTTCCTTCGCCTATAAGCACAAGGACTTTTGACGGTCATGTGTGGCCTTTATTTTCCATCTAATCAATTCTATCATCTACATGGTTTCACGGATTAAATTTGATCCAAGTACGATTTTGTCGGTAGTTTCCAACCAATAACTAGCCGACTTGCACGACCTCCCATATAAGGGTTCAAAGGGTGTCATGTCAATCATTGCTTGATAACTACTATTGTATGCAAACTCCACCAAAGGCACGTGCAGTTCCCAAGATCCTCCAAAATCTGTGATGCAAGCTCTCAACAACTCTTTTAATATTTTCTGAATTACTATTTCTCGATCAAGAGGAAAACTGATAAATCAGAGCTTTATTGCACTGTCCCTACTCGAAATCAGTCTTAACTCTCACAAATAGATAAGCCTTACTTCATTGGCTTTTAGTGTTAAGCATAGTTAACTATTTTCCAAACAAGTAATTAAACATTAACCATTTGGTAATTTTATCCCCTTTTCGAAAACATTTGTATATAGTTTTAAAATACTTGAAAATACTTATGATAGGTTCTAAAATATTTTTCCAAAACATTACTTGAAAATAACAACTTTACAATTTTTCTTAAAAAAAATAAAAAGAACATGTTTTTAACTAATTCTCTCTTCTTTAAAATTCACAACTAATTCTCAAATATTCATAAAGATCTCAAACTACTTTTAAAGTACTCTAATATGAGTTAATAAATGTTTTTGAAAAGAATGAAACAAAATACTTAAATTTAAATATCTTTTCAACCCTTTTAAAGTCCAAAATCAAGGCTAAACGAGGCAGTTTTGCACAAGTGAAATTTTGGTTGTTTTCGACATGTTACTTAAACTTTTACTATCCAAGCTTTTAATATTAATAGATATACATATCAAACATTATAAATATGGTAAGAAAACCCTAAGGATCTCTCTACGAAGTTCCATAGCAATCACTAAAAACAAGGTAATTCACAACTGCATCTATAGCGACTATCGCTATAAGTGCACTTTCAAATCCAAGTCTAATCTAAACTAAAGTCTATTTATAACCTATGTGATTTGTTCAAGGTCTTTTCACAAGTTATACAAGTCTCAAATCCATTCCAAGTTCATTCAAGTCCATATACATGGATCACATGTTAATTTTAAAGTAAGAATCCAAACCAATGTTTTGACATAAGTTAACAAAAATTCAAATAACATAAACACCATTCAATACAAACATATATGTATGATATTTTCATTCAAAGTTAGGTGTTAACTCATATTTAACCCAACAATAATCAAGAACCAAGCTAACAAAGTCCAAACCCAAGCTAGCAACACCATTCCCTCCTCCTCTTTCCTTGCCTTAGCATCCAAACCTCTATCAATGCTCACGACCTTCCTGTGTGGTGTGAGATGTGCTTTGTTTCTGCAACTTCTAACAAAGTAGGATGTTTAGTTATATTGTAGTAAGGCTTCACTACTAGTTTTAATATATTTGGATTTGATTTGCAAATATTTACTTTAGGAAATTATGAAGAAGAAGAAGAAGAAGCCATTGATTTTATGATAACTTTAACTTTGAATTTGTGATTATACTCTAAGTTATGCCTCTCCTTATATAGGCATAAGAATGATGCTCTTTAAGCTTGCATTCACCCCCCCCTCCTTCATGCCATGGAAGCTTTATCTCCCTTTACTTCCCCATTACATCATTTCTCATTTATGCTAATTACCATTATACCCCTCTTATGATAATATCTCTTATTCATATGAAAGCTTTTAGAACATTCCAAGCTTTATGAAGAGGTGCTATGTTAAATAGTTGCTAATGTGTTTATTTGATCATTAGACAAGTGCACAAGAGTTCAAACAATTTATATTGATTGAAAAGTTGTTTACCGATAAACAAATTTTCGGTCACATTATCGATTTTTCTTAGCGGAATATATTTTTATAAACAAATTTCAGAAAAAAGTTTCTTATCATTAATTATTAAATAAATTATTTTTAATAAACTTATAACACTTAATTATATTTAAAATGTTACGACATTCGAAGACGAAGTGTTCGAATTTTAGGGTCGCTACATTCTCCTCCACTTAGAACATTTCATCCTCGAAATTCAAATAAGAACGATAATCAAAATAGATGGACGAAACAAGATGCATACAGAATACTAATGAAACATTATACAAGCTAAACCAACATGCCTACTAGATGGCTCCACCTCAAGCGGCAGTACACCACAAAAGACATACGATACTATGATAAGAAGGAACCCCTAGTCTACATGCATTCTGGATGGAACTTCTTCAAAGTGTCCTCCATCTTCCAGGTACAACTCCGAGCATCTTTGCTTCATGGTATTTCCAACCTTTAAAAAGGAACAATCACACAAATACTCAAATAGCATTCACTACCACTAGCAAACAAAGCTCCTGGTTTGCTCAGGTTCAAAACTCTACTATTGTCCAATGACGATAAACAATCTACTAAGCATACCTTATGCTCAACAGCCTCAGGTCATTGCTTAAACGAATATTCATACTATCTTATAAAAATATAAGAGTCATTCCTCAAACTCTTATTAAGCCAACAAATATAGTATACAACTGTACAAAATCCCGTACGATGCATATGAACCATCCGTATGCAATATTCGATCTGATCACTTACTCAATCGCATTGATTTCACTTCCCAGCTAGTATAGATCACTTGACCTCTTTAGTATGGACTTTGATTTAGTTCCTTGATTAGAAACCTCGTTTTTCCTTGCATAGTCATATACTATGATAGAAAACATCATGATCGTATCAAGTGTTCGCGGTCAAGAATCGAGTGAAAAATCTTTGTTCGGACTGGTGTAAACCACCTCATAAACTTGTACTCAAATGCTGGATTAAGAACAGTTATGCGAATAAAATGATCTACATACAACTTACGTATTTATCATATTAGTTTCTTAACTACATCGTTCCTTTTAAACCCCGTTCATTTATCCTAATAGTATGTCAATCGGTACTAAATCATTTATGCATCATTTCATAAATCATAACTTCAAGTTTATCCACATTTTTTAACTTAAGTTCATACTTGTATAATACTCCATTACATCCTAAGAGTATATAAAAACATCAAATTTGTTTTACTTAACAATGATGATCTATAATTTAATATTGTTTCAAGTTACTACCTTCTCAGTTCAAGTGTTATATAAACTCAACTTTATATTTTCAAAACACTTAACTACGAGTTCTAAAACAACTTGAAAGTTCCTGATTATCCAAAATCGTTAAAATTTCCATTTCTTTTTAAAATTGAAAACTATCAGAAAACATATCATATTATGATGCACATACCGTACTTTCCTAATGCATATGCTACATGTGTCCATGAAATAACTTAGCAGGAAAACTTTAGAACTAAACACAAGTTAAATTTTTTTTCATTTCAAATCATTTTGAAATAATATATACATATAACTTTTGTATATCAAATCTTACTTTCACGATTTAAATCAAAATCTGTTTTACCAAAGCAATTTTGTAGCATCCTGCACTTGGAAACCCAAAAATTAACACCGATGATGCTGTAGTCACTACCAAAATTATTTCCAAGTGGCATAAATGAGTTTAATAATTCAAACCATACTTTTAGTATTTAACCAAAATCATTTCAAAGGGGTACCAATACTTCGTATAATAATACTAAGTATCATGATCATAATTTTTTTTTAAACCTCCCTAAATATTTACTTTCAAATAATACTAATATTATTTCCTCTAAAATCTTGAAAAATATTTTCAAAGACACCGGAATTTAAGTTCTCTTTTTCATTTATAAACCACATTTTATAAACCATCATTTGTATAACATCACTTACTTATATAAAATTCTTGTCATAAATATTTATTTCCAAAATATTCTATCTTTCCTTTGGATTATAGTAAAAAAAATTACCAAATTTTAGCTTCTAACCCAACATTATCACCGAACGCCCTATAATCAAACCATGAAACTTAATTCACAAGGTATTCACTAAATGTACCCAAAATTACTGTCTACCCAATCCTCGGATGTAGAAAGGTAAAACTGCTTATAAACTGATTAAGCACAAATCTACAACCAATAATAATCAATGTTCCTAACACGTCGAGCATGACTAAATAAGGCTACATGATATGAAACTATAAGAAGCACTAATATCAAACCAAACATGAACATGAAAACTATAAACAGATAGTATACCCTGAAGAACCTGCTTCCCATTCTCTACTACAGAAATATTAAGGACCTTAAATTGTTCCTTACTTCTGCGCATAGACAATCTCTAAAAACGTAGATAAGCCGATGACAACCGTAA
The DNA here is from genome assembly GCA_030765085.1 of Allium cepa. NCBI lineage: Eukaryota > Viridiplantae > Streptophyta > Magnoliopsida > Asparagales > Amaryllidaceae > Allium > Allium cepa. Next base: position 82,558,370 of record CM060946.1, read on the forward strand.
CAATCTTTTGATGCAAATTGTGCCTCAAGCTTCGAAAACTTCTCATTCGGTGTTTTCACTATCTACGCTTATGCCATCTGCCCTTCTTTATCCAATTTACAACTCCAAGCAAAGTGTTCTTTATGCCAACACTTACGGCAAACCACACTAGAAAATCTCTCAATGGCTGAAACTTTCGCTTGTTGTCCCTAGCTGGTGTAAAAATAGATGGTTTTGGAGTTAAGCCCCCAAATTTCCAAGCCATGTTTACCAAACTAACAAAAGATCACACGACATGATTAGTCATATCCCATTGGAACTTAGGGCGCATACCCACAATGAACATCTCATTCTTCTTCAGTGGAATATCAACCAATCCTAACCTAAACTGAGACAATGCAATGAACCGGTTTTCGTACTTCGCCATAGTGGTAGCCCTGTGCTTCAGATCCAAGAAGCTTTTAAATAACAAAGTCTTTCTAGTTTCAAAAACAAACTTCATCACAAACTCATCTTTAAATTGAGCCCCAAGAGAAGTTGTTCTCTTGGACATCTGTAGTGATAGAACACCACCAATTTATGGCTGCATCCGTCAGATGTCATGACGTCAATCTACTCTTTATTGCATCATCTAGATCCATATCTCTAAATATTCGACCACAGATTTTATCTAGGTCTAGACTTCTATGATCATCTTCATACCACCTAACCTATTACCTCCTAACTTCTCATAATCGCTGTAGAGCGAAGCAAAATTCACCCGAGGCTTGACCTGCACGACCTCATCCTTAATACCCACTCTTGGTTCTTCGACCGGAGTAGCATTCCTTGATGCTCGATTTCCACCATTTGTGATGGTACTACCTCAATAACCTCTACCTCAACCTCTCGAGCGTTAATGTCTCTAGTACTCATGATTCTTACTGCCAAATCAAAGCAAAACTTCTTTTAGGACACGAAAGGAAAGACTTAAAGAAAAGATTCCTAAGAAAGAGATATTTCGAAAGAATAATTTTAAAATCTAGTTTTTAAAATACAAATATGCTCTCACATGTATAATACACTCGAATCATTCGAGGATGTCGCTTACCCTATCTCTAATAAGTCATACCCAACCAAAGCCAAGGTGTTTGATCAACCTTAGGCTTTAATACTAGATGTAACGACCTGACTTTTCGACCCTCGAATGTTGACAGTGATTACATCACGGTATTTGTGTGTCGTGCAGCCAAGTGGTGAAAAGATGGAAAGTTAAGGTAAAAAAAGAATTGGATAAGAAAGGAAGAACACAACATCATAATTTCACAATGGAACAATGATATATAATATCAAAGGAACAATACAAAGGGTTACTCTGAATACAAAAATATCAAAGTTACTAAAACCTAAGTACTATCATCAGCATAGACAATTATAATTGTTTGTCCTTACAATGCCGATATATACAATAAAGAAATGCAGCAGAAATAAGAAAAGTACTTATCTAGAAACGTACACAGGGCTGACACGAGCATTATAACAAAACAACATTCGGATCAACCTGGCAAACCAATGTGAGAAATTCAAGAAATAAGCAATAAGTAATAGTAACCATTGAAACCATATGGCTTTCCATAATGGTGTCCCATCAAAGAATCCAACTATTTATTAAGTTTAACATACAGTAATATGATAGATGTCTATAATGTAGCATATAAATCATATTGAGTAGCTGCTATGTGAACACCACAACAATAATAGGTATATAATCAATACCACTAAGGCGCGTTCGCATAATGGATTTTCCTTGGACATATCCTTGGATCTAGCTAAATTCGAACTCCTGCACAAGGATCATAGATATCCTTCCGAGCAATGTACATCTCTAGGGAATGCACTATAGGAAATACATAGTTGGCCTGCGCCCAAAACACTCGTGGTTCTGAATGCATAGCTCCTGCATGCATGTCCATAAGTTACACTAGATGGAGTCGCCTACACCCTTGGGATTCTAAAATGCTACATTCCCTTTAGCTATGCATCCTATCTCTTGTTTTAGTTGTTTCCATTGTCAAGGCTACGTTTGTCATCTCTTAATCGAGTCTTCATAACTTAAATCGAACACAAATCACAACGTGGATTCGTGCATCTCGAATGATCTCGAACATCCACATAGGTTCCCCACATAAGTCCTCCGACAAATGCTAACGTTGTCCTCTTTCTTGGAATACTCTTCAAGATAGATAGCCCTACGTGACAGTATTGTTTAAAATGCTAACGTTGACCTCTCCCTTAGACTTAATCTTAGGACTGACAGTTTGACTCTATAACATTTTACTTCACAACTACTTTCAAAACATAGAACTCGTATACTAGTTTTGAGGTGGTGTTCAATAAGTCAAACACTTATTGATCCTGGTCTCTTCAAAACTAGTTTGATGAATTTCCAGCTAACTCATTTCTAGTTCTTTCAAAAGTAAGCGAAAGCTATAGATGTTTTGTACCAATGCTCCTCCCCAGGGGATTCTTATTAATATGAAATCGCGAAGCCTTTCGATAACTTCTTAAGTCATATTTGGTCGAGTTCGATAATCGACTAATCAATTATCTAGTCAAAAACAATTACTTATAAAAATCACGATTCGTGCGCTTAATTCGTTTCCGACATTCCAACTTAACTATTTCTTGTCCAAGAGTGAAGGCCGGTAAGTTAAAGCACCGGTTACATCAATCCCTTGCCTAGACACTTCATTCTTGAATCTCACAAGTAGATTAATCGATCCCGTCAGCTTTTAGGTTAAGTATAGCATTATGATTTCCATAAACAAGAAGAAATCAACACGGCTAACATGGTTTCAACATTTTCGACTTACTATTCCTTGATCAAGAAGGAAACCGGTAGAATAGAGCTCTATTACTATGTCCCTACTCGAAATTAGTCTTGGCTCTCACAAATAGACAAGCCTTATTTTGTGGCTTTTAGTGTTAAGCATAGTTATTTATTTTTCAAACAAGTAATTAAACAATTAAGCATTTTGACATTTAGCAATTATAACCCCTTTTTGAAAACATTTGTATGTAATTTTAAAATTATTTGAAAATACTTATAATAGGTTTTAAAACATTTATCCAAAAAATAACAACTTTACTATTTTCCTTAAAACTTAAAAAGAACATTTAACAAAATATATGTTCTTTAAATATTCACAACTAATTCTTAAAAATTCGTAAAGATCTCAAACTACTATTAAAATACTCTAATATGAGTTAGTAAACACTTATAAAAATAATGAAACAAAATACTTAAATTTAAATACTTTTTCAACCCTTTAAAGTCCAAAATCAAGCCTAAATGGGGCGGTTTTGCACAAGTGAACTTTTGGCCATTTTAGAGTTGTTACTTAACTTTTTACGAACCAAGATTTTAATAGAAAAAATAAGTATAAAACATTATAAACATGATAAGAAACCCCTAAGGATCTCTCTATAAAGTTCCATAGCAATCGCCTAAAACAAAGCAATTCACAGCTACATCTATATCGACTATCGCTATAAGTGCACTTTCAAATCTAAGTTTGATCTAAACCAAAGTCTATCTATAACCTATATGGTTTGTTCAAGGTCTTGCTACAAGTCATATAAGTCCACTCGAGTCCGTTCCAAGTTCGTTCAAGTCCATATACATGGATCACATAGGTCACTTACTTTAAAGTAAGAATCAAAACCAATGTTTTATCACAAGTTAACAATAGTTCAAACAAAATAAAAACCATTCAACATAAACATATTGTTTTAAACTTTCATTCAAAGTGAGGTGTTATCTCACCTTCAACCCAAAAATAACCAAGATCCAAGCTAACCAAGTCCAAACCCAAGCTAGCAACACCTTTCCTTCCTTCTCTTTCCATGCCTTTGCCTTGCCTTAGCCTCCAACCCCTATCAATGCTCACAGCCTTCCTATGTGGGGTAAGATGTGCTTTGTTTATTGAACTTCTAACTAGGTAGGATGTTTTTTAATATTGTAGTAAAGCTTCAATCCAAATTTGAACTGATTTGGATTTGATTTTTAGATATTTTGCTTTAAAATATTATAAAGAAGAAGAAGAAGACATTGATTTTATGATAACTTTAGCTTTGAATCTGTGACTATGCTTTAAGGTATGTCTTTCCTTAATAGGCACCAGAATAATGCTCTTTAAGCTTGCATTCACCCCCCCCCCCCCACACCATGCCATGGAAGCTTTACCTCCCATCACTTCTCATTTATGCTAATTATCAGTATACCCCTTTGATAATGTCTCTTATCCACATGGAAGCTTCTAGAATATTCCAAGATTTTTGATAGTTGTGTGTTAATTAGTTGCTAATGTATTCATTAGATAATTAGATAGTGCACAAGAGTTCGAACAACTTATATCGATCGAAAAGCTGTTTATCGATAAACTGATTTGCGGTCACATTATCGATTTTTCTTCAAAGAATATATTTTTGTAAACAAATTTCAAAAACAACTTTCTTATTGTTAATTATTAATTAAATTTTAGTATGGTAATAAAATCATATTTATATTAATTATATTTAAAATGTTAAGACATTCAAAGATGAAGTGTTCGAATTTTAAGGTAACTACATGATCTCTCGCCCTCTCATCCTTTTGCCCTCGCCACATTTCCCACTCTTAAAAATTTCAATATCCCTCATTTTATCATCGTAGCCGCTTCCCCTATCTTTTGCATCCTCTTTAGATCTCAAAAAATTTATACAAGGTAATAATCTGCTTTTACTTCGATTTATATAGACGGATTAAATTCCTTTTAGAATTAACTATTAAAATTACAAAAGAAAATTGTAAAACTGCTGGTCTTTTGATCTCTTGTTAGGCCTTATGATTGCTCATTTGATCAATTAGAGAAGCCTCTTGTTAATATTAAATGATCTCTAGGTAATTCACTCATCTAAACTTTATTATGTGTCAACTTGTGATAACCCGGATTTTTGGACATCCGGTAATTGGATAATTAACTGATTTTCTCTATTGAGATAATAATTTTATTTGGTTGAACAAATAAATCTGTTAATAAATATTTATATCCGGATAAATATTTATTTGATAATCTCCTAATATAATTATTTAAAATTGGCAAAATCGTTATTTTCAAACAATAAAAATAATGAGTGGTTTATATATAATTTATAAGTAGATTTTAAATGGAATTATTATTTTCAAATTAAATATGTATTTATATAAATATATACGTATATATATATATATATATGAGTTGATTTTAAATTGGATTTTTAAATTGAAATTGAAATTGAATTTGAAAATTCAAAGAACAAATATCTTATAATAAATTAGATTTAAAAATATTTTTTATATAATTTTATTAAGAATATAATTGGTTTTATATCATTTTCTTCGAAAGGATTTTATTAATATAAATTAAGATAATGTATTTACTTAATAGGAAATGTATATAAGTTTTATGAAAAATCATTTAAAACATATTAATACATGAAATTGCAAATGTAAGATAAATGTTTACATAATTACAAATGGAAGCCTAAGGATATATTTAATGACAAGTGTACGCCAATATTTACAAGTGTCTTAATTTTTATTTTTATTTTTTTAAGGATAAACTAAGTTATATAATCCTCTCCACTTCTCTCTCTCATTTTCTTGGATCAGTCCATTTTCAAAAACAAATCAAAGGGCAAAGAAAAACAACCGTAAAACATTATACAAACCACAAGAAAAATCTAAACAAAAGCCTGTAAAACATTACAACTCAAACCAGAAAGTATCAAGCAATCTTCTCAGATTTAAAAGCAAAATCTCAGACCTGAAGCATATCAAGTACTCAAAGCAAAAGTTCAAAATCAAGCAACTTCATATTCAGATTCAAAGTTTAAGATTTCAGTTTCCAGATCAACATCTAGTTCCAGAGAAAAAAAAGAATCAAAACTGTTCTCTGTTCTTGGGTTACAGGTGAGTAACTTCACCCTTTTTCAAGCCTAATCAGCTTATTTATCTGATGCAAGGGATAAATAATGATGGTAATGTTGTGTTGATGTTTTGCATGTATGAAAATTGTATTTTTGTCTTGGTATACGAGTTGGATGTAGTGCATATATACATGCATGTCTCTGGTAGTTATCACTGACCCAAAAATTCATTCAAAAGTCTAATTCTCCTCATTATATTGCTGATAGCTTAAGATGTCTTAAGGGAATGTGTTGTAAACATGAAATTTTATATAAAAAATTAATGGAACTAATAAGCATATTATCTGGAAAAATAATTTTGCAGTAAAAAATCAAAACAGGTCAGAAATCAATGGAGTAAATATCATGTTCCTCATACATGATTGAATTTGTCTTGGAATTTGATGATTTTCGAAATAAGTATTGTAATTTTTAAGTTAGTACCTGACGAGGAATCGGGGATGATCGGAATTGAGGTTCTTGGTCAAATTACGGCGATTTAAGCTCGGTGGAGTGACGGGGTTATAGCTGAGAATTGTATGTCGTCAGGGGAACTTGGGAAAAATGCACGATGGTTTTTCTGATCAACGGGGTGATCGGTAGAGGGAGAATAAAGGTTTAGACCTGATTAGGGTCGAAGGCAGTGTGCGGCTAGTTTGAGGGGAAGTTGTGGCGTCGAGTTGAAATGGAAGTGGGGGGAAAGTTAGAGATGACTCAGATGCAGCTGTTGGCAAGGCCGGTGATCAGAGAGGGTGGCGCGAGGTGATGACAGGTTGGGCTTTTCAGGCGAGATATAGGATTTCTGGCTCGTTTTCGATTTGGGGTTTTCAAGGAGTTTCGGGTGGTCGAGCGAAGCAGGGAGGTTGAGGATGACTTCGTGGAGGTGCCGGCGGTGATGGCCGACCCTCCGGTGTCGTGTGCACGTGCACACGATGCTGGCATGTATCATTTGTGGCAGGAGTAGTTGAAGCAGGGAAGTAGAGAGAAGAGAATCGGGGAAGTTTTGGGACTGGATCGAAGTCGCTCTCATGTGATTGTCTGAAGATATTTGGTCTTGGCTCGGGTCACTTTGATCTAGAGCTGAAATAAAGAGTTTGAGTAAGAATCAAACCAGGGTGTTTACAGGTTTAAAAAAAATGTAAAGTATTAACCTAGCTTTTCAAGAAATTAAAATTTTATAAAGTAAGTATGATTTGAATTCAAATTGTTGATTTGAAATAATTATATATATAGGGTTGATGATAAATTAATTCATAAGCATTTCTCAAATGTGATTTAGTAATGATGTAGTTAAGTAGATGATTTTAAGATAAGTGTATTAAACTTAAGTTAATAAAGGGTCTCAAGTAATTTTGTATAATTAATTAATTTTAAAGCATTTAATTTAAATATGATGTATACGATAGTTAAGTAATTAATTAAGTTAATGATTTATCTTAGATTAATAGGGGGCTTAAGTGAATAAGGATTAATTAATAAAGAATTAAGGGTTATAAATTAATTAGAGATTAATTAATTTGTAATTAGAGATTTACCAATATAAGTCATTAGAGATTAATTACTTAAATGATAATTACTAAATGTAAGTAGTGAAAAGATTATTTGTTAAGGGTTAATTGATTGAATTAGTAATTATAGGTTAATTAATGGAGGACAATTAACCAATGGAATAATTACTTAAGGAAAATAATTAAGGATAATTAAGGATTTAGTGATTAAGGAAATTAATTAAAGGATTGGTTAATGAGTGTGATTAATTAAAAGATAATTAATCACAGTAAGTGATTATAGAATAATTAATTAATGTAATTAATTAAAGGTTGTTATAACTAATTATAGTTAATTAATGAGAGTGGTAAGTAGATTAATGAGAATAATTAAATGTTAATTAAGGTGAATAGTTGAGGTTAATTAATTTGTGTAATTAATTAAAGGCTAATTACTTGTGTAGTTAAAGAGGATTATTAAGGGATGCTTAATTAATGGTTTGTAATTAATTGCTGATTTAATGAGCAAGATCAAAAATAAAGTGATTGAAGTAATTAATTTAATTTATTTAAATTAATTAGAATTGGTGTGACTAATTAATCTTGCTTATGAATGATTGAATGATAATGAATGCCTTGGATTATTTAATATTTCTGATATGAAATGTTTTGTGATATGTTTAGGTTGAACAGTGATAATGTGGTTATCTTTCATGATGAATTGCTATGTAAAGTGACATCATGTATTTAAAGTTTGAATTGTATTTCACTTAAATAACCTGGGTTAAGATGACATGGGATTCAAAGAGACCAAGGTCGGGTATCAGTAAATACCCGAAACCACTTCAACTTATAATCCACAATAATTCTTTATAGATTTGATATGTGAAATCAATAATAGGCTGGAATGGAATAGATTAAGTAACATGGACATTTGTCCTGAGTAACAATTCTTGGATATTATTCTGTAATAAGTAATTGACTTAAAACAGTTAAGAACTCATAGGAAGGTACGAGTACCCTGGTTTGCAAATAAGTTTTTAACTTAGTATTTCATGTTATATGGGTTTACTCACGCTGGTTTCCAGCCTGACCCACGTGTTACTTTGATGTACTGCTCGGGTCAGACCGAGTATTACAGATTTTCAAGTGAGGATGTTCTGGAGCTTAGGAGGCGAGCTGGATGGTAGGAACGTATGGAGTGAATTCCCTTGTGATATATTGTAGTTTATCTGGGACATGTTGATTTTAACTGTCCAGTGTTTTGTGTAAATGTTGTAACTCTGATGTATGGATGTAAATTAAATGTAACGGTTTTCTTTTGCATAAGTGTTATTATTTGATATTATATTTTGTTCCGCTGCAAATATGTGATTCTGTGACTTGTTTTCTGTTTCTTCTTCTACCTCTTTTCTTCTTTCCCTAACTATTTGGAATTTTCGGGATCGAAAATTTTGGGCCATCATATTTGGTATCAGAGCAGAATGTTAAGTGAGAATCTTGCCTCTGGTGGGTTTACTCATTAAGGATAGGGTAAGTAGTACCATAGAATGAGTTGAGTGTAGTATATTTGAGAGAGCGTACTTGTTATTTTCTTATAAAATGATTTTTATATAAGTTTATATTTTGAATATATATAAAACAATAGTTTTTCCAATATATAAAGAAATTGGTTATTGATTGTTGGAATTAAATAAAATAATGAGAATTAAGTGACACAACCAAATTGAAATCGAATGAACATAATTTTGAAATGGATCCAAAGTGAAACTAAAATCTAGAATTTGTAAAAGTATTTTCAGAATTAAATGATTGTGAATTGGTTTCAAACCAGAAAATAAAATGGTTATTGTGTTTAATAATGGAATGTTTGTTTTTTAGTAAACATTGATAAAGTAATATGAAATGTTTTAGGGAAGCAAAACTTTTAGGTGAGTATGACTTGTAATTGGAATCGAAGATGATCTAAATTATGAAGTTTTAAATCTAGATCCAGATATTTGGAATTTGTTTCAAAGTGTTAAAAGAAATAATGATAGTATTAATTACAAGGTTCTGTTTCAAACAAGAGTTGTTTGAAAATTTTAATGAAATTTGTTTTGAATTAAAACCAAGGATGGTTTAAAATTTAAAGATATAACTTGGTGTGCAAAGGAAATGAATATGTATAATGAGGGTTATACATAATATCAAAGATGATTTGAAATAAACTCTAAGTGTTGAGTTTTAATTTTTTACATGGAATGTGATGTGAAAACCCAAAGTGGTAAGTTTTTGAACTTATAAGTAGGAAGATTATTAGTGAGAAATTTAGAATTTGGAATGGAAATTCAAATTGGGTAAAGTTGATTGGATTAAATAAATTAAAATTTAACTTTGGAAAGTTAAATAAGTCTAGAATAAACAACCTGAATTGAAAATTTCAAGATGAATTTGAGATTTAACTTGGGAAGTTAAATGGTTAATTTGAATTGAATTAATTGGAAGTGAAATTGAAGTTGAATAAATTTGAATTTCAAATGGAAGTTGATTTGAATTTTGGAATTGAAATTAACTTAATTTTAATTGGAATTGAATCAATTTAATGGGATGAGAAATTGATTGGAAATGGAGATTTGGAATTAAACAGTTTGCTCTGGGACTATTTTCAAATAAATTATTTAAATATAAAATTTTAAAATTTTCTAGCTATTTACTATACAACCTTTCTTTTTGAAACCCAAACTATCTTATACTTGTTTTATAATTATTTTTAAAACTAATTATTATTTTACATCTATTTTACAAACTAATCACTATTTTATAACTACGTTACAACTAATTTGAAATTATCTAACTATTTTATAACCATGTTATAACTACTTAACTATTTTACACATATTTTACCACTAATAACTATTTTTCAACTACTTATCTATTTTAAAAAAAAATCAAGCTATTTTCTAAAATTAAGTAGGTCAGAGAGCAAATTGTTTATAATTGAAGTGATAACCCAAATGGGATTGAAGCAATTGTGATTAAGTGAATAAAAATCAAGATGAATGTGAATAAAAAAGGAGGATTCATTTAGCTAATAATCAATAAAGATAAATAGTAGGTTGTACGTATGTTATTCTATTCGCGTAGTGATTTGATCCAAATTCGAGCACAGAATTTCGAGATAGTATATCGATATGAGTTGGGATTTTTTACTCGATTTTCGACAGCGAACCTGGATATGGATTTTTGATTGGTTCTGGAAATTCTCTATCATAGTTGTGACTATGCAAGGAGAATGATGGTTTCTGATCAAGAAACCAGATCTAAGTCCGCACTAGGAAGTCGGGTGGATGATACTAGTTCGGAAGTGAAATTATGTGATCGAGTGAGCGATCAGATTGATATAGCATACAGATGATTGGGTACATTGTACGGGTTTGAATGAAATTGATTTTGAAATTTGTGGATAAGAACTGTAAAATGGTTTTTGAAATGGAAAGTATATTTTGTGAAATATATGATGAAATAAAGTGGAAATTGGATATGTCTATGGTAGAAATTTACTTTATGGAAGTAAGTAATATGGTAAGTTACTTTATAGAGTAATCAAATTTGAATATTTGATTTAGAATAAACAAAGTTATATAAGATAAATCTCCCCTTGTTGAATCTAGTGCCAGAAGAAAAGGGTTTATGAAAAGTATTTGAAGTATAAAAAGGAAATTTATACAAATATGAAGTGATCCAAAGATTTTCAAAGTTATATATATATCTTATATATATACATATGTATATATGAAGGATTTTATGAGAATGATTTTGGAAAAAAGGTTTTTGGAACCTTCGGATTTGGAAAGGCTTTTGATTTTTGGGAAAAAACCAATTTTGAAAATTTGGAAAGCCTAGTTTGAGAATTATCGATTTTAGAATAATCGATTTTGAGAAAAGGAGATTTATATGGGATTCATACTAAGTGTATGATTTGGAAGATACTATATGTGTATAGTATAAAGTGTTTTAATAATGGCTTTGGAGAGAAAGTCGCTCCCTTGAAATGAACTTCTTAGGAGTACCATAGTTGGTACTACCTTGAGCCCCAAGAGGGAGGCTCTAAAGTGGATCATGTGAGGAAGTCCGGACAAACTGAAGTTTCGGAGGATTATTGGATAGCGAAAGTCAAGGGCGCCGATGCCTACAGAGGCATTTGGGTAATGTTGTGATGACAATGTAACTTTATGTCGCTGCAATCTTCTGTGGACCATAGCGGAAGTCGTGTGGAGGTGAGTGTCAATGATCTACGCTTGATTTTGCTGGGAAGGCAACGTAATATCGGTAGACTGCGATCCATGTTCGAGTGGAGTGGAGAAGTTTCATTTTTTTGGCAGCGGAATTCGAGGGTGTTGATGCCTATAGTTATATGGGTTTTTGTTGTGATAGCAACGTAACCCCAGATGTAGCTGTGATCTGTAGCGGGTTCCATAGCGTAATCGAGGGGCGCGGAGTGCCAATGGTTATCTATGGATTTTGCCGGGATGGCAACGTAACCATCGGGTTAACTGCGACCATGGATGGGGGTGATGATTTCCAGAGCATTCTCACCAAAGATGTTTCCTTTATTTTCAAAATGTTTCTATATTTTCAATAAAGTTATTTTCCAAATATTTTCACTAGGTTTTGAAAACGGGTTTACCAAGTACTTATAGATTTTCAGTCCTACGCCGGATCAACGTATGACCAAATTTCTGTGAGAACAAGGATGTACAGGTTGAGACATTGAGTTATAAAAAGTATTTTTATAAAAACTGTTTTGGTAATATTATATAAATTTTAAAGTGTTTTAAAAATGTTCAAAGAGAAAATTTAACTGATATTAAGTATTTTAATAAATTCTGGCTTCGCTCCTTTTCGAGGACGAAACGATTCAAATGGGGGAGGAATGTGATAACCCGAATTATTGGACATCCGGTAATTGGATAATTATCTGATTTTCTCTATTGAGATAATAATTTTATTTGGTTGAACAAATAAATCTGATAATAAATATTTATATCCGGATAAATATTTATTTGATAATCTCCTAATATAATTATTTAAAATTGGCAAAATCGTTATTTTCAAACAATAAAAATAATGAGTTTTTTTTTATATAATTTATAAGTAGATTTTAGATGGAATTATTATTTTCAAATTAAATATGTGTTTATATAAATAGATACACACACACACACACACATATATATGAGTTAATTTTAAATTGGATTTTTAAATCGAAATTGAATTTGAATTTGAAAATTCAAAGAATAAATATCTTATAATAAATTAGATTTAAAAATATATTTTTTATATTATTTTATTAAGAATATAATTGGTTTTATATCATTTTCTTTCAAAGGATTTTATTAATATAAATTAAGATAATATATTTACTTAATAGGAAATATATATAAGTTTTATAAAAAATCATTTAAAACATATTAATACATGAAATTACAAATGTAAGATAAATGTTTACATTTTACAAATGGAAGCCTAAGAATATATTTAATGACAAGTGTAAGCCAAAATTTACAAGTGTCTTGGTTTTTTTTTAAAGGATAGACTATGTTATATAATCCTCTCCACTTCTCTCTCTCATTTTCTTGGATCAGTCCATTTTCAAAAACAAATCAAATAGCAAAGAAAAACAACCGTAAAACATTATACAAACCACAAGAAAAATCTAAACAAAAGCTTGTAAAACATTACAACTCAAACCAGAAAGTATCAAACAATTTTCTCAGATTTAAAAGCAAAATCTCAGACCTGAAGCATATCAAGTACTCAAAGCAAAAGTTCAAAATCAAGCAACTTCATATTCAAATTGGAAGTTTAAGCTTTCAGTTTCCAGATCAACATCTAGTTCCAGAGGGAAAAAAAGAATCAAAACTGTTCTCTATTCTTAGGTTACGGGTGAGTAACTTCACCCTTTTTCAAGCCTAATCTGCTTATTTATCTGATGCAAGGGATAAATAATGATGTAATGTTATGTTAATGTTTTTCATGTATGATTTTTTTTTTTTGGGTATACAATTTGGATGTACGCATATATACATGCATGTCTCTAGTAGTTATCACTGACCCAAAAATCTAATTCTCCTCATTATATTGCTGATAACTTAAGATGTCTTAAGGAAATGTGTTGTAAACATGAAATTTGATAAAAATTATTTCTTTTAGTGGAACTAATAAGCATATTATCTAGGAAAATAATTTTACAGTAAAAAATCAAAACATGTCAGAAATCAATGGAGTAAATTTCATGTTTCTCATACATGATTGAATTTGTCTTGGAATTTGATGATTTTCGAAATGAATATTTTTAAGTTAGTACCTGACGAGGAATCAGGGATGATCGAAATTGGGGTTCTTGGTCAAATTACGGTGATTTAAGCTCGGTGGAGTGACGGGGTTGTAGTTGAGAATTGTATGTCGTAGGGGAAACTTGGGAAAAATGCACGGTGATTTTTTCTATCAACGGGGTGATCGGTAGAGGGAGGACTGGCGCTTAGACTCGATTAGGGTCGAAGGCAGTGCGTGGCTAGTTTGAGGGGAAGCTGTGGTGTCGTGTTGACGCGGGAGTGGGGGAAAAGTTAGAGATGACTCAGACACAACTGTTGGCAAGGAGGCGACGCGACCAGTGATCAGAGAGGGTGGTGCGAGGCGATGATAGATTGGGCTTTTCAGGCGAGATATAGGATTTCTGGCTCATTTTCGATTTGGGGTTTTTCAAGGAGTTTTAGGTGGTCGAAGGAAGCAAGGAGGTTGAGGATGACTTCGAGGAGGCACTGGCGGTGATGGCCGACCCTCCGGTGTCGTGTGCACTTGCACACGATGCTGGCGTGTATCATTTGTAGCAGGAGTAGTTGAAGTATGGAAGTAGAGAGAAGATAATCGGGGAAGTTTTGGGACTGGATCAAAGTTGCTCTTGTGTGATTTTTGGAAGATATTTGGTCTTGGCTCAGGTCACTTTGACCTGGAGCTGAAATAAAGAATTTGAGTAAGAATCAAACCAGGGTGTTTACATGTTTTAAAACAATGTAAAGTATTGACCTAGCTTTTCAAGAAATTAAAAATTTATAAAGTAAGTATGATTTGAATTCAAATTGTTGATTTGAAATAATTATATATATAGGGTTGATAATAAATTAATTCATAAGAATTTCTAAAATGTGATTTAGTAATGATTTAATTAAGTAGATATTTTTAAGATAAGTGTATTAAACTTAAGTTAATAAAGGGTCTCAAGTAATTTTTGTATAATTAATCAATTTTAAAGCATTCAATTTAAATATGATGTATATGATAGTTAAGTAATTAATTAAGTTAATGATTTATCTTAGATTAATCAGGGACTTAAGTAAATAAGGATTAATTAATAAAGAATTAAGGGTTATAAATTAATTAGAGATTAATTAAATTGTAATTAGAGATTTACCAATATAAGTCATTAGAGATTAATTACTTAAATGATAATTACTTAATGTAAGTAGTTAAAAGATTATTTGTTAAGGGTTAATTGATTGAATTAGTAATTAAATCTTAAATTAAATTATTAATTATAGGTTAAATAATGGAGGATAATTAACCAATGGAATATTACTTGAGGAAAGTAATTACGGATAATTAAAGGATTTAGTGATTAAGGAAATTAATTAAAGGATTGGTTAATGAGTGTGATCAATTAAAAGATAATTAATCAAAGTAAGTGATTATAGAGTAATTAATTAATGTAATTAATTAAAGGTCGTTATAATTAATTATAATTAATGAGAGTAGTAAGGTAGATTAATGAGAATAATTAAAGGTTAATAAATGTGAATAGTTGAGGTTAATTAATTTGTGTAATTAATTAAAGGCTAATTACTTAGTGTAATTAAAGAGGATAATTAAGGGATGATTAATTAATGGTTTGTAATTAATTAATGATTTGGTGAGCAGGATTAAAAATAAAGTGATTGAAGTAATTAATTCAATTTATTTAAATTAATTATAATTGGTATGACTAATTAATCTTGCTTATGAATGATTGAATGATATTGAATGCCTTGGATTATTTGATATTTCTGATATGAAATGTTTTGTGATTTCTTTAGGTTGAACAGTGATAATGTGGTTGTCTTTCGTTATGAATTGTTATGTAAAGTGACATCCTGTATTTAAAGTTTGAATTGTATTTCACTTGAATAACTTGGGTTAAGATGACATGAGATTCGAAGAGACCAGGGTCGGGTATCAGTAAATACCCGAAACCACTTCGACTTGTAATCTACAATAATTCTTTATAGATTTAATATGTGAAATCAATAATAGGCTGGAATGGAATAGATTAAGTAACATGGACATTTGTCCTGAGTAATGATTCTTGGATATTATTCTGTAATAAGTAACTGACTTAAAACAGTTAAGAACTCATAGGAAGGTACGAGTACCTTGGTTTGCAAATAAGTTTTTAACTTAGTATTTCATGTTATATGGGTTTACTCACGTTGGTTTCCAGCCTGACCTGGGTGTTACTTTGATGTAATGCTCGGGTCAAACCGAGTATTACGGATTTTTAGGTGAGGACATTCTGAAGCTCGGGAGGCGAGCTGGATGACAGAAACGTATGTAGTGAATTCCATTGTGATATATTGTAGTTTATCTGGGACATGTTCATTTTAACTGTCCAGCGTTTTGTGTAAATGTTGTAACTCTGATGTATTGATGTAAATTAACTGTAACAGTTTTCTTTTGTATAACTGTTATTATTTGATATTATATTTTGTTCCGCTACGAATGTGAGTTTCTGTGACTCGTTTTCTGTTTCTTCTTCTACCTCTTTTCTTCCTTTCCTAACTATCTGGAATTTTCAGGATCGAAAATTCCAGGCCGTCACACAGCTTTTAAATTTTTATTGATATTACTTGCTACCTATTTTCTACATTTATTGATAATGTTATGGATTGTAATTATTTTGGCTAAAAAAGTGGTTACTCAGTGATTTGTGATGTTGATTTTAATATTGTATTAATATTGGTTAATGATTCAACTTTCAAATTAATATTGTCATTTGCATATATTTGATTCAACTTTTGTTTCTAACATTGGTTAATAAAATTAAAACCTTAGGTGGAAAATCATATTAGATGAAATACAGAAAATAAGCTATTATTATTTCAAGTATAAAAACCCACATTAATAGCGGTAAACCATATATATAATGAAAATGATAACAAAATGGAAGAAAGAGAAACGTTGGTGGTTAATCTTTCTCCATTTTCTGGAATGCTTCAAAAAAAATTAAGCAATAATATTGGCATATTAGATGGTTATCTTTGCCTTATTAGCAACAGGAACGAACAAGATGAATAAAAAAGACAAAGTAGGTAAATCGTTAATAACTTCAATATTTCATTGCATGATATTTGACCATTCATTTCAACGTTAAAAAATATGCCACAAATATAGAATAAAGCACACCTCGTTATAGGTTAACATTCTAAATACAACATTAAAGAGGTACAATTATGATATGTATAAAACTAAGTAGCAAACTTTTAGTTATATGTTCCTTTCATAGGTAATGACTATAAAGGAGGCAAAATGATAATGTTTATTTATATATATATGAGCATGATAATAGGAATAGGATAAAGAAAATGAAAAAATAACTCTATTTATATGGTAAATAAATTATAGTAGGTAATTATAAATCATATTGTTTAGCACTTGTCGAATCGCAGAGTATTGATAATATGTTATCCAACCTCAAACATCAAACCATACTACCTAATACTTATTAATTGAGTGTCCTGTTAAGTACATAAAAAATGCATTAAATGTATAAAACAAGGCAAGATTTGTCATCAATTGACCGTACTATATAATAAGAGTTAAAGTTAAATCTAAAATATATAGGCAATGTCCCTAACATATGTTATGATGATAGTAAAAAAGTTATAATTTCTCAGATTCACCTTCAGCCAACTACAATATGGTACATATACTTAATGAACATTTTATAAAACAATAGATTTAAAACCTGAATATTTTCTGTAAGCCGATGGGCGCGGATGTGAAATATGGATTCCAATGTTTTCATCATTACAGATTATGGAGATAATATAATGGTTGAAGAATATGAATATACGTTAATAGCCGATGCTAAATCTATGTACTTAGATAATTATAAATTTAAAGGCCCTTAGATTTTATTGCAGTTTTTCTATTGCAGTTTTCAAAACTTACAATTTTATATATATTATACATATTGTTGGTATGTATTAGTATGAATATAATAATGTTTTGTATACATTGTCTGTACATATTAGTATGTATATTGGGTTGGGTTTTAAAACACACACATATATATATCATTTGGTTTAAAACTCATAAGTTTATATATTAGTATATATATATACATATACATCTATCTGTTTATATATATAATGATTTTTATATATATTATGTATGTATGTTAACTTTAATATATGTTTAAAATTGAAACAATGGTTTTAGAAACATATATATTTACTTTAATATATGCTTAAATTTAGAATATGACTTTATATATATATGTGTGTGTGTGTGTGCGTGTGTGTGTGTTCATAGGTACCATTTACCTTCGTCGATCTAGTTCTGATTTGATGTTTGTCAATTCTTTATTATCAGCTTCATCTGTTGATTCGAGTTCAATCTTGCCTTGTTTTGAAATTCGTGCCTGGATTTCGTAACTCACTTCCATCGTTTATCTCTCTAGCCTCGAAAGGTGAGCAATCACTCACGATTAACGTACTAATATCTATTAAATTTGATTTCAATTGGAACGAAAATTGAAATATGCTGATGTTAGTTATTTACATTGGTGTATATATGCCATTATATCTATCTGTTCACCTGTGACATCTGACACCATTATCTGCTATTTATATTGATGATATATGCATATTATATTCATTATATCTGTTATCACTCTACAAGTTCTCTGTTAGTATAGAATTCACTATGGGTTGAAATGGTACATACCCGAACAGATTTTAGAATAGGAGAAAATCGTTATGGGTTGAAATGATAGACCCAAGCGATTTTCAATTGAATTGAAATTGGGATTGTGGGTTGAAATGATATATACCCGTATTTTTATTTAAATTACAAACTGAAATGATAAATATCCATATCACTTGACCATGGGATATAAAATTATATACAGACACCATTGGTCTATATATAAATATTTTGAAAATAATTTCTATGGTTTTTGAAAAGAAATATATGGTTTTGATAAATATTGATTTTTAAAGATTTATTAAAGTTGATCTAATAAAGTTGATATATATACATTTTCAAATATAGAGTTTATAATGATTTCAGGTTAGAAAGATAAAATTTGATATTGATTGAATTATATTTATTTAAGAAATTTCTTAAATAAATTTGATTTGAAATTTATTAAGTTTGAAATTTTAAAGCTATGTCTTATAACTTGAATTTGATTAAAAATGACTTAAATGAATATTTCAAATTCATATAAATTTAAGTGGATATTTTGTTTACTTTAATTGATAAATTTAAGTTGTATTTAGATGATTATTGAAATGATTAAGTAAATATTTCAAAACTAAATAATAGTAAAGTGAATTTGATATATATATGAAATTATCAAAATTTAGTTTCGAAATTATGGAATATTTAAAGCTTTGGAATATATGGAATTTGAAATGGTTTGTTTGAGGTTCAAATCTGTATTTGAAATCGATATAAATTGGAATAGATTATTGAAAACTAAATTGAGTCGAAATTTATGAACTGAGATTTGATTTAAACTGAAATTTTGGATTCAAGTTGATTTGAATCAATTTGTGAAGTCGAGGAAATTATTTTATTTATAAAGTAATTTTAAAGTTAAAACTATTTTATTATATATACTATTTGAACATCTAAACTGTTTAAGTGGTGAAAAAGTTAGAGTTTCGAAACTATGAATTTCAAAGTATTATGTTTTGAAAATGTCATATTTTCAAGTGTTTGGTTTTGAAAGTGTTATAACTTTGAAAGTACTATGATTCTGGAGGTGAATACGTTAGGAATAAAAATGATATTATATTGACTTGGTTTTAAATAAAAATGATATCGTATTGATTTGGTTTTTTTCTGAAGTGGAAATAATATCGCATTGATTTGGTTTTTGAAATGAAAATGATATCGTATTTATATGTTTTTTGAAATGGATATGATATTCTGGTTTTAAAGTATAAATTATTTTGAAATGACCGCGACGTTATAATAACGTTTGGTTGTTAAAGAGACCGGGATCGGAAGTCGTCATACTCTCTGCTAACTTCGAAAACCACTTTAACAACCGTGTACGCGGTGGAGATGTCAGAATGAAGTAGGATGGTGGCGACGATCCTATATGAGGTATGTACGTGGACCCGACTCCCGTGAGTTGGCATAAGGTAGTTAAAACAGTAGAGATTCCGGGCCAATGAGGTAGCTCCTCTTATCGGACACGCTTCTTCGATGTCAATCTATTACTTTGTGATTGATTGGGTGCACCTTTGATTTTCGGGAGTGTGGCTCGAGGTGGGCGGTAGCGGCTGCTACGCGTTACCATCGGTCCGGATGCGTAATTGGTATATCTACCCTGGCATTGCCTCGTTGTGCCGTGTCACCTACCCTAGCGCACCTTGTACGGTTTTGATTTTGTGTCGTACCTATGGAGTATCCTCTGGTGGCTTCCTGATCAGAAGGGACTGCGGTACTGTATATACTATTAGTACTATAAAATATGTTAAAGGGGATATGTGTAACGCCTTAACGCTATTTTTAAATATATTACACTTTACTTTAGACATTATTATAATAGCGTATATTACTACATAATAGATAGTTTAACGGATCCGTAGAGGATGGTTATTCCAAACATCCTTTGAGTTACTTGTAATTCAGTTGTTATTTCACTTGAGTTGGATTTATTGATGTAAAAATGTTAATCCTGAATCGAGTGTTTTGTGTTTTGCTTTACGCTCGGGTCAGACTGAGTGATACAGCTTTTGAGACCCACCTTTGGAGTAGAAGCTTCGCTTGGAGATCCAGCTATCTATCCAGCTTTCAGATATTCAATTAATTCTAGTGATGTATTCTGATCGTATTTTGAGTGTTGTATTCGAGAGTTCTGTTGTATCTTATTTAACTCAATATAGTAGCTTCATGAACTACTGTTCATTTTGTTTCCGCTGCATATTATATATTACTCCGTGTCTGTGATTCTGTGATGTATTTATTTACTGTGTATGTTGAGTTTTGCCAATTATAAATTAGCAATATGATATTTTGAGCAATTCAAATCCAGCAAGTGTGGATGCGAATGGTTGAAAATATCGGGTCATTATAGTAGGAGGAACTTCCACTTTCTTTACTGCACCACACCCGAACCTCATACTGCTGGAGCCGATGAAGCCAAAAAAGGTAATATTTTCACATGATATTGGAAATGCTCTAATTGCAGCTAAATCTGAAAATCTATATAGTTTTGAATGAAAGTGATATCATATTTGATTTCATTCAAGGAGCATCCAAGGATAAATGGAATTTTTGGTATAACCAAGGTAGAAATTATGGTGTGATTGATTTTTTAGCTTAGGATTTTCACTCTACATTATAGAGTTAGCTAAATACTCTTATATTGAATTTAAATTCAAGAGGCTTTCAAAGGAGAAATGATAAATATTCGTTACTCGTTTAGTCTATTTATCGAGGAATAGGATTGTGCATTATATATGCTTCAAAGCTATTGCACTTATATAATTTCAATTAAAATATCCTAAGAGTTAATACAGAGTTAAAGGGCTTTCGCAAATAAAATTGGTTATTTTTTTTATAGTATGCTAATGACTATCTCCAATTTTGGAGTTTAAGATGAGTTAAAATATTAAATATTTACTTAAAAAATTATAATCATGATTAATTAACGCTGCCTTTAGACATGTCTGGCGTTAACCAGTAAATTTTGTCCACTCATCTACCCTGGACAAAACGATGGGCTCCTAGTCAGATGCGTCTCACGAGTGCAAATTGATGCAAAAGCAAATTAGGCAAAAATTTCAGCGAAAGCGGGATCTTTTTGCTGCCGCCCTTGTTATTATCGAAGAAAATGCTAAAAATTCTACAAAATGCGCGCATTTGTTTTGCTCCACGCGCTATCCAAAATAATTTCCCTCCAATATTTCGTTCTTTCCCCCTCAAAACTTTCTATATCATGATTATAATCTTCCGCCGTCTCATCCTCTCGCCATTGCTTACCCTAAAAAAATTCTACATCCCTCATTTTCTCGCTGTAGCCACTTCCTCTACTGTTTGCATCATCTACAGGTCTCACAAAATTTGTACAAGGTAATCATATGCTTTTACTTTGATTTATATTGACGGATTAAATTCCTTTTAGAATTGATATTTTTTATAATTACAAAAGAAAATTGCAAAGCTGCTAGGTAATTTGATCAATTAGTGAAGCATCTGGTTAACATTAAACGATCCCTAGGTAATTCACTCATCTGAACTTCACTATATATCCACTTTCTACATTTTTTAATATTAATTGCTGTCTTTTTTCTACCATTCTCTATAATTGTTATGGATTGTAATTATTATAGTCAAAAATGTGATTTTTCAGTCATATCTGGTGTTGATATTAATATTGTATTAATATTGGTTAATGATTCAACTTCTGAACTAATACTGTCGGTTGCATATACTTGATTCAACTTTTGTTTCCATAACTGGTCAATGACATTAAAACCAAGGGTGGAAACCTATGTTGGATGAAGTATAGAAAATAAACTATTATTATTTCAAATATAAAAACCCACATTAATAGTGGTAAATCATATATATAGCGAAAATGATAAATAACGGAAGAAGGAGACACACCGGTGGTCAATCTTTCTCCATTTTCTAAAATGCTTCAAATTTCTTTAGTTAATAATATTGGCGTATTAGATGCCGATCTTTGCTTTATTAGCAGCACGAATGAACAAGATGAATACAAAAGACAAAGTGGTTAGACAATTAATAAATTTCAATATTGCATTGCATGATATTTGACCGTTCATTTCAAAGTTAAAAAATATGTCAAAAATATAAAACAAAGCACAACTAACTCTAGGTTAACATTTCAGGTACAACAATAAAGAGATACGATTATGACATATGTATAAATCTAAGTTGTAAACTTTGAATTATCTATTCCTCTGCTATGTAATGATTGTAAAGGATGCAAATTAATAATGTGTATTTGTATATATGAGAATGATAATAGGAATAGGACAAAGAAAATGGACAAATAACTCTATTTATGCATGGTAAACAAATTATAGTAGGTAATTGTAAATCATAATGTTTAGCACTTGTTAAATCGAAGAGTACTTATAATATATTATCCAACCTAAAACATTGAACCATACTACCTAATACTTATTAATTGAATGCCTTGTTAATTACATTAACAAATGCATTAAATGTATGAAACCAGGCTAGACTTATCATTAATTGACCTATATATAGGCAATGTCCCTAACATATGTTATGTTATAATACAAAAATTATAATTTTTCAGATTCATCTTCAATAAACTATAATATGATACATGACCTAATGAATGTTTTATAAAACAGCGGATTTAAAATCTTAATATATTGCCATAAGTCGATAGGTGTGGATGCGAAATATGTATTCCAATATTTTCTTTATCATAAAATTATGGTGATAACATAGTTGTTAAGGAATATGAATATACATTATAGTCGTTGGTAAATTTTTGTACTTACATAATTATAAATTTAAACAGCCTTAGATTTAATTTAATTTCGAGCAGTTTCCAAGAATAAACTGATTGATTTTTCATACAGTGCAATCAAAGTAGAAATAATATGTAAAATTGTTTTTTTCTTAGATTGAATTTAAGTTCAAGGATCAGTGTGAAAACAATAGATTTTTTTCCTATAGTATAGTGAAAATAAAAATTGTGTCGTAAATTTAATTTTTCTTGATGTTTGAGGGATATGATAAAGCTATATTTTTTTTAATGGTTGAGGAATATGATTTTAGACACAATTAACCAATTGTTTGTAAATACATAAATTTAAATTAACATACATTCAGATTGGATTTAATCAAAGATTTTTCTCTCTTTGTAAATTTGTTGATGTCCCCATTGTACAATCAAGATGAAGACATAAGAAAAACCATGTAGAATTCTCATTTCTCCATTAGCTAAATGTAAAAACAAAGTAATTTTTTTGTTTATTAAAAAACATTAAACGGTTTTTGAAATCTGTTTAAGGGTATAAATAGGTTATAGAAACTCATTTAGCAGAAAAATATACATATTAATTACGATTGTTAAAAAATTGTAGAATTATAAAAATGGAGTTTTGAGAACTGTTTAAAATTAATTGGTTTTCAAATCCGTTTATGTACCTATACTGAAAAAAATGTAGGAGTTCATTATCTTTACTTCACCATGCTCGAACTCTTGTACTACTGGAGCTGATGAAGAAAAAAAGACAATTTCTGACATGCAGCTGGAGATGCTCTAGATGCAGCTAAATATGGAAACCTATATAATTCTAAATTAAATCGTTATTACATTTAATTTCATTCAAGTGACATCTAAGGATAAATGGAATTTTCAGTCGGTATAAGCGAGGTAGAAACTATGGTGTAGATTTATTTTTTGGTTGAGGATTTTTGCTTACAATATGATGTAGCTAAGTACTATTCTATTGAATTTAAATTCAAGAGGCTTTTAAAGATGAACTAATAAATATTCCCTACTCATTTAGCTTTATTGATCGAGGAACATGATTGCACATTATACATACATCAAAGCTATTGCACTTATATAATTTTCAATTAAAATATCATGAGAGCTAATTTATTGTCAAAGGGCTTTTGCAAATAAAATTGATTAGTTTTTTTTAATATTATACATTGACTGTCTCCATTTTTGGAGTTCAAGATGAATTATAGTATTAAATCCTTACCTAAAAATGTCGTAATTGTGATTAACTAACATTGACATTAAAATTTTCTGATGTCAATCTGTAAATTTGGTCAGTTCGTCTACACTCGACAAAATGATGGACTCCATGTCAGAAGCATCAAACGAGTGCAAGTTGACATAAACGTGAGTTAGACAAAAATTGTCCACAAAAGTGATAACTTTTTGCTTCTTTTTTCTATTCGATAAATGCCTTAAACGGGTTTAAAAAACCGTTTAAATGTTTTTTAATAAATAGATTTTTTTTTG
The DNA here is from genome assembly GCA_030765085.1 of Allium cepa. Lineage (NCBI taxonomy): Eukaryota > Viridiplantae > Streptophyta > Magnoliopsida > Asparagales > Amaryllidaceae > Allium > Allium cepa. Next base: position 82,583,108 of record CM060946.1, read on the forward strand.
CTTTTGTGTTTAGCCGTGGGAGAAATGAGAATTCTATATGTTTTTTCTTGCATCCTCGTCTTGCAAATTGGTCTTCTTATAGAGACATCCTTGTAGAAAAGTAAATTAACAATATAGTTGTTCTGATTGTACAATGGGAACATGGACCAATTTACAAAGAAGAAAAAAAAAACTTTTGAGTGAGTCCAATCAAACACTATGTTAATTTCAATTTATGAGTGAGTCCAATCAAACGCTATGTTAATTTCAGTTTATGCAAGTATAAAAAATTAGTTAGCTGACTCTGGAGTTATATTTTTCAATTGTTGAAAAATATATGTATAGCTGTACCGTATCTCTCAAACATCAAGTAAAGTTGAATCTACACCATAAATTTAGAAAAAATCGTTAACTTTTTTCGCAGAAGCATCTTGAACTTAAATTCAGTCTAACCAGAAAATGAGTTTACACATAACTTTTTGCTTTGCTTGTAATGCATGAAAGATCAATCAGTCTATTCCTTGAAACTGCTCCAAATTAAATTAAATCTAAGGGCGTTTAAATTTAGAAGTACGTAAGAACAAAAATTTCATAGCGACTGTAATGTGTATTCATATTCCTAAACTATTATATTATCACCATAATTTCAGGATGAAGAAAACATTAGAATCCATATTTTACGTTGGTGCCCATCAACTTTGGTAATATATTAATATTTTAAATCTATTATTTTATAAAATGCCCATTGGGTAGATGTACCATATTTTAATTGTTGAAGCTGAATTTGAAAAATTATAATTTTTGTACTATTATCATAACATATGTCAGTGACAAGCGGTAGGGCAAACGGCTACGGTGAGAAGATGAGGGATGTAGAAAATTTTGAGGGTGGGATATATGGTGTGGGCGAGAGATCATAATTAGGATATAGAAATTTTTGAAGGGGAGAGAATGAAATATTGCAGGGAAATGAATTTAGATAGCGTGTGAAGTAAATTAAATGCACACATTTTGTAGAATTTTTAGCATTTGGTTTGTTAATAACAGGTTATCCAAATTTTGCCTTAACGTAAAAATAAAATTTCTGCTTATTAAAAAACATTAAACAGTTTTTGAAACTGTTTGAGGCTGCAAATGCTTTTTAGAAACCCACTTAGCAAAAAAATATATAGATTGACTATGATGGTTAAAAATCGTAGAATTATAAAAACGGTGTTTTGAGAACAGTTTAAGATTAATTAGTTTTTAGATATGTTTATGTATCCATACTAGAAAAAAAAGCAGGAGGATTTCCACTTTCTTTACTTCACCATATTCGAACCCTGTACTAATGGAGCGACGAAGCAAAAGGAAAATGTAATTGCTCACGTGCTACTAGAGATACTCTAATTGCAGCTAAACCTGGAAACCTATATAATTCTGAACTAAAATGTTATTACATTTAATTTCATTCAAAGGGCGTCATAAATTGAATTTTCAATCACTATAATCAAGGTAGAAATTATGGTGTAAATTCATTTTTTGGTTAAGGATTTTTACTCTATAGCATATATGTAGCTAAATACTCTTACATTGAATTTAAATTCAATAGGCTTCTAAAGGTGAACTGATAGATATTCCCTATAGTTGGACTCATTTAGCTCTAAATTTAGGAATAGGATTGTGCATTATATATGCATCAAAGCTACCGTACTTAAATAATTTTGAATTAAAATACCCTAAGAGCCAATACATAGTCAAAGTGCTTTTGCAAATAAAATTGGTTAGTTTTTCTTTATAATACACCATTGATCATCTCCATTTTGGAGTTTAAGATGAGTTAAAATATGACATTATTTACTTAAAAGTCATAATCTGTACTGTAGTATGATACCAAGTAGGACTTTGTTTGCTCTGCAGCCTTTTCAAAGGAATTAAATCTCCTTCTACGACGTCTATTTGAGAAACCAAACGTTAATCATAGAAAACAAAGACTAAATCACTTCGTTCTCCACCCCTTGTCTTTTTAACCAGTCTTATATTTGGTTATTGATTTTATTAGCAATCTCTATTATTTGAATGTTGTATATTATGCATTATTTGCAGTTCTTTGAACCTTCGTATGTCAAAATAATTTAGTGCCAAAAGTGATGACTTAAATAGGCACACCTTTCATACAACTATAGGCAAATAGTTTTCAATTATGGTTCATGTAGTATATACTGAAGTGAAATTTGCACACCATTTCCTTAACCATGAAACTTAAAGTAAAACGTCAAACTTAACTCATGGATTATTGATGTTTTCGTTGTTCATTTGTTCCTCTACATCTCTTCTGTATGCTTATGCTTCTTTCTATACTCAGTATATGCCGAATGACAATATGATGTAAACTATGTTTCCATTGAACATTGTAATGGTTTTATGTTATAGCCGTCACTTTCTTAATTATATTTTAGTTTTTTGTTGAACCACTTTGCGTTAGAAATGTCGGTTTGTTTTGGAACTGATTTGCAGTAGCTTGATATGAAGCTAACCTGGGCTTGGATTTCAATAGCAATTACAAGTATGAAAATGTATTCATTCATATTACCCATATTAATGTCATAAATAATTGAAGCTATAATTCTGTCTATATATGAAATGAATGGAAAAAGACTCATGACTCAAGATTATTATAAATTTCAGTCTAATAATTCTATTATATGTCTTTTACATGCTCTATAATCTGCACCTTATGTGTATCTCATCCGGTGTAAGTAATGGAAAATATTGAATATGCATGTGCAAAGCTATTCAGTCTTACTACCCTTCGTCTGAAATACTAGATAATCGTTCCTTAATAAAGTGCTTGGATCATGCTACATCAAAATTGGATAAGGCTGCATAATAAGGAAGTGCAATAACTGCTGCTATGGAAGTGGGAAATAGTCAAAGGATAGGTTTGTTTTCCCTTTTTTCCTTTCAAACAGATCGGGTTTTCCATATTTTAGCCTTCTTTCTCTTCTTTTATTCTTTTTTTCTCTAACATACAATATAATAACTGCACTGAAAACAAGCATTCTTTTTTAACAATCACCAAACGCGCTTGAGATCTTTTGCTTTACATTTATTTATTTCCTTCCGTATTTGGAGTTAAAAAATGATATATATTTAGCTTATGAAGAATTAGACCCAACTGATGTTTATGGTTTTTAATTTGATACCAACAGGTATATGAATGAGATAAAGCAAAAATGAACTTTAGAGGTGAAAAGGGAGTTACACAAGTAAAAATATAGAATATTCTCTCTTTTACAATCAATTTCTTAACTTCAAAAAATAGTAAATCCCATCTTGCTGAATAGGATTGGATATGGAGAATGACTAACATGATTTCAAATCAAAATTTCTCTCTAAATATAATTATAGTTAATGCATTTATTTAAGGATTAGTTGCTTCTTTAAGTTTATTATAATCTCAAATTGTGTAAAATTTATTGTAGTTACTGAACTATAATTTTCAATAGCAAATAATACCCAACTATTATTTTGATTTTTCAAAATTAGCCCTATTTGAGCATATATATGCTTATTTTGATCATACTGTGGTGTCATAGGAAGTTAGTATGGTTGCAGTGTGATGAGTACATATTTTAAAATGGAAAATTGGCCATATTTTTTTTAGAAAAATGTGTGATCCTTTACGCATAGAGAAGAGTACACATGTGAATATATATAACACGAACATAAGGAGCTGCCAACATGCTTGGCAGATAACAAGAGCAAAAATACATATAGTAAAAATTGGCCATATTTTAGTGTTTGTAAATTTTCTATGTTTCTAAAGCCTTCGATTTATTAATAACTCCATCATTGTTATGGGCCTATGGCTACAACATTTGGGTCATATTTTGAATAAGCTCTTACTATTAAACTAAACGTTTGTTCCAAAAAAAATATCCAGCACAAAACTTTACCTTATTACCTTTTTTGATTTTCTGATTGCAGGCAACCAAATCTTAGCTCGATCGTTGCTTCATCCACAAAATTCTGGACTTGGCCAATGAATTTTTTTTGATTAAAAGGTACCTTCGATATGTATTTCCCTTTTTTTAATTAAAATGTACCCTTGATATGCGATACACATATATTTACACTTCATTGTTCCATGATCTGATCTTAACTTGCCAAAACCACGACATCTTTTGTAACAGCTTTGAAAAAGAAAAATAAGTGCTCTTAACAAAGACATGGTGAAGCGTGGTTATCGATTTGATGTAGTGGAGGAAAAAAAAATCTAGCTGAAATATTGATTGCAAACCTGCACAAGAAATTCGAGGTAAATCAATGATTTTGCAACAAAAATATATTCGAGCCCATATATTAAATTTCATTTCAAATGGCTGCAAACCACCTTAGGGAAAGACTTTTACCTTCAATTATGAGATAATTGACATCAATCTTGACACTGGATGGAGTTATCTATCATGCAACATATGCAAGTCCAACATCAGCAACTCAGGAGCCAACCATTGAGCAAATAAATGCAATGTGGACACAATACCCAATCTACAGGTATTATTCATCTATTTACTAAACCCAACTTGCATTCCATCCTTTCATCATCATTTTTTTTTGTAAAAATATGTGCAGGTTCCACTTTGAATTGATGGTTAGGGACAGCCATGCATCTGAGACCGTGTTTGCTTTTGAAAAAGACAATGAATATATGCTCAAACAGAAGGCTGAATCTATATTGAACATGAAACTTCAGCAGGTATGGCTTATGGTGACAGATTACATACAGTGGGCATCTTCTTTATGAGGACAGAGTTAATATCGTTGTTTCTATTTAAATAACATAACATTTGCTTATGTTAGCAAAATTATACTGAAATCGCATGCTTCAATATCTTAAAATTTAAATTCAATCTTATTAAAGTGAAATTTAAAATATACATATTAAGCTATGAAAAAAATGGAACATAAATGAACTTAAAGTTGCTTTTTACTTCAGGGAGAAAGTTTAAAAGACTTTATAGTAGCTTACATCGTTTGGCTGTCTTACATAGCTTACACAGTTTTCTTCCTTGGATTCAATATCAATCCATTTTTACTCAATAAAATTTGTTACATGAATTGATTGACTTAGTTCAATTTTAATCCAAAATAAATTTGTTTTATTGAATGAAATTAAATAAATAAATCTAGCTGCATATTTCTGTATAAAATCAACTGAATCTTGCTATGCATAAAAAATCAATTGCATTTTAAACAACAATTATATGTTTTGCTTTTGTCAGTTCAAAGCCTTAAAATATTTCTCTTCATTTTCCTTTTTCAATTTTTGTTTCATGTTTTTTCCATTGCTTTTTTTATATTTACACTCTTCTTCTCTGTATTGTTCAGTTTATTTACATTATTTTGTATATTTCACTTTGATAGGTGATTGTTTATTTGCTTAAACAGGATTTCATAAATCTATTCTTCGTGAATGATTTAAGAAATGTAGTTGGTGATGCTAGGAAAATTATGTTTAGAATTTGACATTCTGAATTTTTTTCTATGTTGTTTTTGATTTTGATTTTCTAATTGGTAAGACTATGGAAAGAGTAATCAAACTATCACCTTAACTGTTAGAAGCATTTAAGTTTTCATCAAACAATCAGTAAAACTAATAATATACTATGCTTTTTAGATAGTATATAGATAATGATTTTTATCATGATTTATGTGCGTTAAAGAAACGAGTTCTTTCTGATTTGAAACCATGAAAGAAACTACCGTGCTTTTATCTTTCAAATTATTTTTGTTTAAACTACTTTTGTTGATACATCAAGCATGAACTGCTTTGGTGATACCATTAATTTGTACTTGCTGTCAGCATTTGTAATATTGTGTTTATGTTCCATTCATCACTAACTACTACAATTTTAGAGAAAGGTGCATCACTTTTTTTAAATGAGAAAAGATTTCAATGCTATAAGCCGTCAAAGAAATCACTACGAACTACCAACCTTTAAGGCTTTCGAAGATGGTATGTGCTCCCTGCACATATTTGTTGGGCTACAGAAATGCATACAGATTTCAACTTCATAAATAAGTCAGGTTAGCTAACAGTTACATAGAAAATTAAACTTCGTAGATTTTCAGATTCTTTTGACATTGTTCCTGTAGTACAGTAGGACAGCAAATAAAATGTTTCCACCCACTGAGTGGTGTTACATATTTTTAGATTTTTAGCACGACAGTATGATATAAGAACATCGACTACAAACCAGGTGTAGTGGATCATTATAAAGATTATGCATTTTGAGTTTGAGTTTTTTTAGTGCGCTACATCAGGGAGCATTTTTATTAGGTGAAGTGCATCTACCACTATGGCCGTCATAACTCACAGTTTGACTGGCTTTGATTTTGATATATGTGGCGTTTCCGGTTAGATCTTCTACTGAATGAAGCATGTTTCTTCAATAAGTTAATTATTTTTCATTCAAAACACTTATTCATAGATTGTAGTTTCTGATTTGGTGGTTTCTAAGAAACCATATATCTTGGTGAAGAGCTCCTCCGAGTCATATGAATGCTTCATACTGCTAGATTTCTCCATCGAAACAGTGCTCCAATTAGAATCAGAATTTTCCCTATGAACTAATTTAGAAATTAACGAAGATAAAAGCCTGGTGCCATTGCATGGAAGCACACATACAAAGAATGACAGTAATTTTTGTGCAAAAAACAATATCAAACGGTAATATTTTTGTGTGCAAAACAAGCAAGAAAGTGCCAGTCGGTATTGAGGCAATTGCCTTAGTTGAAAAACCGAGGCAACAGATTGAAGCAATTTCCTCAGCTTTAACTGAAGCAACGCCTCAGCCAATTCTGGTGCAAGGCCTCAGTTAAACTAAGCTTGCCTCTGTTACACTGTTAAACTTAGGCGATTGCCAAGGTGATGTATTTTCTTCTGAATTTAAAGGTTTATATTGTATAGACTGACTTGCTTTACATCTACAATGATAACTATCTTTGTTAAGCTACATTATGAGGTTTAGTGTATTGAATACGTTATGAATTCTTCTAGTTCATGCACTTTTTCTTCTGTATACATTCACAAGTGGCATCCTCTGTGTTGCATTCTATTTAGCTTCAACATAATCTTTTTAAGTATTTTAGCTTGGAGCATCGTCTACACTCGCCACAGTTAACATCTTTGGCTGAATTCATTTGCAGGAACAAGTAGACGGCAATGAACAGAATGGAGAGTTTGGAGATGTTTCTTTCCTATTTTCCCACTGCTAACCAGCGGATGTTTCCCACATTAGTTCCACAATCTTATATTAAACTTTCTTGCTAATGAACAACTCTAAGATTTTACATTCCTATATTCAACTTTGTCTGTTTTGATTCATTACAGTTTTATTTCATAAAAAATATTAAACCTGCGACCTATTTGTAATAAATACGTTGCACATTGACTGTTTGATTCTGAGATCATGTCTTACTTTTTTGTGTGTTTTGTGATTGAAAATAGCAGTCACTTTATTATTATTATTTCTTATTTCTTTCTTCAATGTTGGCTATGTTCAAACCAACAAATATGATTTCTGCCTAACATTTATGTGTTTGGCGATTGAAAATAGCAGCCACTCTTTTGTGTATTTACCCTATGAATTTGAGTTGTTATTGTGATTCACCTGACATTTGCAAGCTCTGTTTTTCAGTTGCTTAATGACCATGGCATTGCCATTGATGTTAATATTACATTAGTTTTAATATAATTCTTAGTTACAATTTATACAAATCGGTGGATTGCTAAAAATTTACAAAGTAGTATACGGTGCTCTTTTACAAATCAATTGTTGAAATATGTAAATGTGGACTCATCATCATTTCCATCTTTGAATAATACTATAATATTTTTGGCGACAGATCCATGTGCAAAACGCGATTTCGTTTTAGTTGTGATTAATTAATGCCGGTGTTAAACATGTCTGACATCAATCAACAAATTTGGCTCATTCGTATACACTGGACAAAATAATGGATTCCATGTCAGACATGTCTGACTAGTGCAAATTGATGTAGTTGTGAATTAGGCAAAAATTGTCCATGAAAGCAGTAATTTTTTGCTTCTCTTTGATGCTATCATTGTTACTAAAGCATGCTAAAAATTCTACAAAATACAAGTGGTTATTTTGCTCCGTGCGCTGTTCAAAATAATTTCCTCCAATATTTATTCTCTCCCACTTCAAAAATTTCTATATCTTGTTTATGATCCCTCGCCCTCTCCATATATCCCACCCTCAAAATTGTCTATGTCCCTCACTCCTTGCCATAGCCAATTGCCCTTTCATTTGCGCCCTCTCTAGATCTCAAAAAATTTGTACAGGATAATCATTTGCTTTTACTTCGACTTATGCAGCCAGATTAAATTTCTTTCTAGAACTGATTTTTTTTTAATATTTACAAAAGTAAATTGCGAAGCTGCTGGATCTTTTGACCTCCCGTTGGGTCTAATGGTTATTCATTTGATCTATTAGTGAAGCCTCATGTCAAAATTAAACGACCTTAGGTAATTACTCATCTAAACTTCATCACATGTCCACTATTTACATTTTTGTTGATATTAATTGCTATCTATTTTCTACTTTGGTCTATAATTATTATTGATTGTAATTGTTTTGATAAAAAATGTGATTTTGCAGTGATTTGTTGTGTTGATATTAATATTGAATCAATATTAGTTAACGATTCAATTTTTGTATTAATATTGTCATTTGCACATATACGATTCAACATTTGTTTCTATTATTGGTCAACGACATTAAAACCTAGGGTGGAAATCCAAGTTGGATGAAATATGGAAAATAAACTATTATTATTTCAAATATAAAACCCACATTAATAGTGATAAACCATATACACATACACAGTGAAAACTATAGTAAAATGGGAGAAAGAGAAACACCGGTGGTCGATCTTTCTCCTTTTTGGGAATGGTTCAATTTTATTTAGATAATAATATTGGTGCATTAGATGGTTATCTGTGCCTTTTTAGTAGCAGGATGAGCTAGATGAATACAAAAGACAAAGTGGGTAGACAGTTAATAACTTTCAATATTGCAATGCATGGTATTTGACCATTCATTTCAAATTAAAAATTATGTCAAAAACATAAAATAAAGCACAACTTATTGTAGGTTAACATTTCAGATACAAATAAAGATATACAATTATGATATATGTATAAAACTAAGTAACAAATTTTTAGTTATCTATTCCTCTGCTAAGTAATGATTGTAAAGGAGGCAAACCGATAATGCATATATATATATATAAGCATGACAAAGAAATAAACAAATAACTCTATTTTTGCAAGGTAAATAAATCAAATTAGGTATACATACATATATACATACATACATACATATATGTATGTATGTGTGTGTGTGTGTATGTGTGTGTGTGTGTATAAGCATGACAATAGGAATAGGGCAAAGAAATAAACAAATAACTCTATTTTTGCAAGGTAAATAAATCAAATTAGGTAACTATAAATCATAATGTTTAGCACTTGTAAAATCACAGAGTATTGATAATATGCTATCCAACCTAAAGAGTGAACCATACTACGTAATACTTATTAATTGATTGTCTTGTTATTTACATTAACAGATGCAGTAAACATATTATACAAGGTTAGATTTGTCTCCAACTGACCATGCTATGTAATAAAAGTTAAAATTAAATCCAAAATACACTGGTAATGTCCCTAACATGTGTTATAATTATAATACAAAAATTATATTTCTTAGGTTCACCTTCCGCCAACTACAACATGGTAAATCTACCTAATGAACATTTTAGAAAATAATATATTTAAGATCTTAATATATTGCCGCAAGTTAAGGCACATATGTGAAATATAGATTCCATTGTTTTCTTCATCACAAAATTATGGTGATAATATAATGGTTGAGGAATATGAATGTTCATTATAGTCACTGCTAAATCTCTGTACTTACATAATTCTAAATTTAAACGTCCTTAGATTTAATTTAGTTTCGAGCAATTTCCAAGGGTACACCGATTGATCTTTCGTGTAGTACAATCAAAGTAAAAATTATATGTAAACCGATGTAATGATCCAAAATATTATCATTTTAAGCAGGGATATTTACTATATTTTTTATATAATTAATGAATGGATTTTTATTACTCAAAAATACCGCTTTTAATAATTAATAGTGATGGTGAAACTGCTTTCAAAAGTTGTTTACCAAAACATTTAGTCTAAAGAAAAATAGAAAATGGGACTAGAAAGTTTTTTCAAAAATCCTGATTTTTGATCGTCTAAAAGTTGTTAGAAGGTTGTAAATACCTTAATACACTTAAACACATATTATTATAAATAACAAATACTTAAAGTACATAAGTTAAGCTTATATGTGTACTTTAAGGAAGCATGAAATGACCATTTTCAAAGTTTAAATTAAAAGAAAATGTAAATTATATAATGTCACTCTCACATCTCTTACACCATAGTACAAAGCAAGGCATTACATGATGGATAAAGGGTTTTTCCCTTGTACTAATATGTAAAAGAAGGATGAGGAGGAGAATGGATGATATGGCAACATTCTAGTGGAGGGTATATGACATAAGGATATTAAGGTAATTTTATAATTTCATTTTATATAAAACTAATTCATCTTTTCCCTCTCTCCTCCACCATTTCATTTTCTACTTTCTCTAGAAAAATTACATCTTCTTTTAAGCTTTCAAAACCATGTTAGTGGCTTTCAAAATTTCAAAGTCAAAATTTTCTTTTGTTTTTCCACTATAATGCTTAAAAATCCATTAATCACCTTCCTTTCTTTTCTACTGCCTTCTCCTTCTCGATACTACCCCATACTAACCTCCTACAATCATGGACGAGCACATGATGATCATGGTTGAGCCCATGTTGATCATGGCCGAGCCCAAAAACAAGTTCCAAGGTCCAAAAATCAAATTTTGGTTTTCAAAGTGAAGATCTAAGCTTTTTCCAAGGTTTTAAAAAGATTTGCTTAAGTTTGGTGAGTAAAACTCACATCTTTTTGGTAAAAATTATATTTTTACTTTATATTAGTATTTATATGTATAATGACTTGATTATTGGCTAGTTTTATGGTTTGTATGTTGTTTATATGAGTATATGTGTGTCTATATGTTTTGAATGTGATATGTAGTTTAGATTTGAAAATAAAGTCTAAAAGTTAGACCTTTGTTTAGGGTTAGTTGTGATATGTTTATGTATGATATAGACATGATGATGTAAAAGGATGGTAAGAAAAGTTAGCACTTTTGTATGGTATAGCAATAAAGGGTCCTTGTGTGAAAATTATGGTTTAGCTTTTTAAAATCTAAACTTTTTCAAAGCTTCAAACTTGTTTTACTTTTAAAAACACTTACTTTATGATTGTGAAAAGTTAGTAAGCTTCCAAAAGTAATAAATTTTCAAAGAAAAGTAAGAAACAATTTTTCTGGTTATGGTATCCATAGAGATAGATGCTATGGATGTAGTTTCGTTAAAAAGTCCAGTTTTTGTAAAATTAAGTTTTATACTTAAAAATCTTTGGAAATGTTTTATAAAACTTGATAATAATGATTAAAAATTTAATTAAAGATTTATTAATAAATTATTTTATTTTTTTAAGTTTGGTAAATAATAATTAATTAAGTATTAAACAAGGTTTATTAATTATAATTAAGTGGAGATTAATTACCGACTAATTATTTTTTTAAAAGGTAAAATTAATTTTAATTAGTTATTGATTAAGTAAGATTAATTTTTAAGCAATTATGAATTAAGTATATGATTTATATTAATTAATTACTAATTAAGTATAGGATTAATTATTAATTAAATATTAAGTAAGTGTTTAATTATTCAAATTATAAATTAATTAAGGGTTTATTTTATAAATAAATTATTTACTAAAGGCTAATGTAACGACCCGTACTGTACGTGTCGATAAATCGTAGTATAATTATAATTAGGTTGTTAGTATTAAGTGTCGTCTAGAGCCTAAGTCATGTGTAAGTTAGCCCGTGAAGAATTAGCTCGTGTGGAGCTAAGGTCGTGTGAGAGTTAGGTCGAGTGGAGCGACCTATAGAAGTAACGACTTAAGGGTAGTGGGCGACTTAAGGTAGCTAGCGAGTTAGTGGTTAGTGCCGGGCAATAGTTAGGTCGATGGAGTTTTGGAACGACCTAAGATAGTTAGAGGCTTAAGGGTTTAGGCGACATAAGGAGATAGGTCGTGAGGTGCTTAGGTCGTGGGTCGTTTAGGACGACTTTACGGGTTAGCGACCTAGTGGTTAGCCTGTGTTGAAGTTGGGTCCTGAGACGACTTATGGTTGCAGGCGACTTAGGGTTAGGCCATAAGTCGTTGGGTCTTAGGTTAGTGTTAAGTCGCGCTATGTGATAGGTCGGCCACGAAGTTAGGTCGTATATGTCTGTAAGTCGCTAGGTCGGAGACAGTATTAGGTTGATAGGTCGCGAAGTTGTGTTGAGGGATAGGTCGTAACTCGCGTATGAGTTGGGTCGCGCATCTCACATAGGTCGCGAGTATGTTGAGTCGTGTCTGGGTTGAGTCGCGCATAGGTTAAGTCGTTTGGTCCTGTGTAGCTAGGTCACAGGAAGGTATAGGCGTTAGGCCACGCGTGTTTTAGGTCGTAGACCGTGGACTCGTTAGGTCGTAGGTTGGGATAGTTAGGTCGTGGACGACCTAAGGGGGGGCGGAAGACCTAAGGTTTCAGCCTATAAATACACGTCCATATCTTCACTTTTTGGCACCGGATTTTGAAGCGACGAAGTGCTGCCATTTTGAGAGCTCGACTACAACATTTCTTCACTTCTTTTCTCCACTCTAATCTAGTGCTAACACCCATCCAAGATCGAAGATCAAGATCAAAGATTCAAGAGCCAAAGTTGAAGATCTTCATCCAACAAAGAGAGATTTCATCATTTGAAGTGGAATCTTGTCAGATCAAGCTTAGTTCTTCGCTGTCCAGATCTGAAGTTGTTATCTTTTGAGGTGTTTAGGTGATTTGGTGAGTGGTAGTTATCTCTCACACGGACCCAAAGGAATATATTGGATCGGTGGCTTGTTTATGTGTTAAAGATAGAGATTTCTTGCATTTTCCTTAAGTCTGCATGTAGATCCATCGTTTATGAAGTCTTGATATCCATTTTTACTACATGATAACTTATGCAAGTTCATTCATCAAGTTATAGAGATATTTGCTTATAATTCATACTTGTTAGATTTGGACACTTTAATTACGAAATTGCCATTTTTGTATAATTGCTTATTAGATCTTGTTTGAATGTTTGATTGCTTGGATTAATGATTGATTTGATTGATAGATTGTTGCAAATTAGCTAATAGTTGATTTGGACAAGTTGGTCGAAGATGATTCAAAAGCTAAGTGGAGAGGCTCTTGAATGGTGAAAGCTGCTTGTGGCATATGAAGCGGATGTTAAAGCTCATATGGATAGATTCGATGATGATGGACTTTGCCATGATGCGATGAGGCAAACCATGATGTTGAGATGGGACTTTGCTATGATGCGATGAAGCAAAGAATGATGTGAGAAAGCCTTGGTTTAATCCATACGGGATCATCCTAAGCATGTTGATAACTCGGTGATGTGGTCCGGGTTTGTGGATAATGGTTAGCTTGAGAGGCGTTTGAGCTAGTATGGGAATAGTTGTCGAGGAGGATGACTAGAAGGCTGAGATTTCATCGTTGTTGAAGGTTCTAGCATGCTCAAAGCAAGAGTACGTTGGGACGGGTCACGATGACGTTCCAAGCACGGGCTGCGACGACGTGCTAGTACTCTGGGCAGATTCGATAGTCCTAAGCACGGGCTGGACGACGTGCGGAGTTATGTCTAGAACCGGGGTTACCATTAGCCCTTGGCGGATGGATGAGATAATGTGACGGTCATTCAATTAACGGTGAAATCAAGACAATGATAACAGTGATAGCCAGAGTCATGGATGTTTGGATGTTTGGTTGTATCGTCGCTTAGGCCAAGAGCGATGTTTTCAGAGTGCTTATCTGATCTTGGTTTAGGCCTTGGGGGTTTGTACTTGGAAAACATCGACCTTGACTCGAGTGATAATTACTTTTCTTTGAATGTCTGAATTGCTATGTTTGCTTCTGCTTAGTGTGTCTGGGGCTATCACTGTAGAAAGAGGTGGAGTGGGATGGTTGAGTTCCTATTCCTTTTTACCCATTATGCTCTTTTGGTATGTTTGATAGTTGATTTACTGCTCACTAAGACTTTTGTCTGACTCAAGGTTTTATGTTTAACTCTTATAGCCTTGGGCTGTTCATCCATGTTGGGATGGGCAGACTAGGTAGCAGGTGACAGGTGCTGTTCTTAGTGGTCAACGCTGTTGATGACGAAGACGAGCTGGAGGCTTTTGCATATTGTTTTCTTACTATATATACTGGATGTTCCGCTGTTTGTTTGATACTCTGAGTGTTATGTAGTGAGGCTTGATGTATTGACTATTCAGATGTTTGTAATAAACTATTATGAATTTATATGATGAGATTTTGTTCTATGGAGCTTCACTATGTATACTTTTCGATTGTATTTTATCCATGCGCTGTGAGTATTACGATAGAGTTTATTGTTTTACCCTACCCCGATGATCGTCCATGGCGGCCTGGCACACTTTACAGCGCACTATCTCCCTATTTATTGCAGGAGTCATGGGCGGTTGTCACATTTTGGTATCAGAGCTTTGGTTAATCGATTTTAGCCAACGCTCGCTGACGTAACTACGTATGAGAGACGTAATTGTATTTTGATGGATGGTTACTATATATAATATAGTAGTTTAGAAGGATTTGAACTCCTTATGCAGTTGTTTCTCAAGTTGTTCTAAGTCATTCCTTTTTGTAGATATTAAGGATGAGTCGGAGAGTGAGACCAGCTGCTAGGGAAGGCCGTGCTGATGGAGCTGTTGATTATGCTGCGATGTTCGAAGCTATGATGACTTCAATCATGAGAAGGATACCAACTCCAGGGCCATCAGTAGATGTTGGGGTTCAAGTTCAAGCTCCAAAACCAGTGGATTTTGCTAAGTTGTGCAAAGACTATACTGCTCTTGAAGGAAAGGTTTTCTTGGGAACAGAATCAACCATTGAAGTTCAGAGATGGATAGATGCTTGTAAAAGGATTTTTGGTGATTTGGGAATTGAGGATGCAACTAAGAGGAAGCTTGCATCAAGACAGCTTTAGGGAAGGGATTCTGATTGGTGGAACTCTATCACTATTGATACTCCGAAGGAAGAGATCACTTGGGAGCAATTCCAAGCTAGATTTGAAGCTAAGTTCATTTCTACAGCTCAGAAATCTATTTTGTTTAAGAAGTTTGTGGAACTCAAGTAAGGTGGAAGACCGGTTCTTGAGTATGTTTCTGAGTTTGAAGCCTTGTCCAAGTATGCTCGGTCGTATATTGAATCCCCTTATCAGAAGCATGAGAAGTTTGTGACAGGCCTGGACACTTATCTTGGGAGGCAGTTGGTGGATCATCTGGATGATCCATTTGAGAAGCTTGTGGAGAAAGCTCTCAGGCATGAGAATCTGTTTCCTAAGGAAGGATCTGTTGTTGCTGTGACCAAGGAGGAGTCTAAACCACAGCAGGGTGGCAACAAGAAGAGGAAGCAGCAGCAACATAAGGGTAAGGATGGCCAGAAGAAGCCGAAGGGTGAAGTGACCTGCTACAACTGTCAGCAGAAGGGTCATCTCTCCAGGGATTGCAAGAAACCGAAAGTGCCGGCGAAGTGCCACAACTGTGACAAACCGGGGCATTTTAGGAAGGATTGTCCGGAACCGAGGAAGGACAAGCAGATTGTGCAAGCCTATGCTTTGGGGGCTGTTCCATCATCTTTGAAAGCTCCTACTGTGGAAGAGAAAGGAAAGAG
This sequence comes from Allium cepa, assembly GCA_030765085.1. Classification (NCBI taxonomy): domain Eukaryota; kingdom Viridiplantae; phylum Streptophyta; class Magnoliopsida; order Asparagales; family Amaryllidaceae; genus Allium; species Allium cepa. Next base: position 82,599,038 of record CM060946.1, read on the forward strand.
TGTGGTGGTTCAAGGTATTCTTTCCATTTGTGGTGTTCCAGTTAGGGTGTTGTTTGATACTGGAGCGTCGCATTCTTTTGTTTGTAGTGAACTTGTAGGCCGGTTGGGTTTGGAACCGGATATTGTTGATAGACCATTGGTTGTGACTAATCCAGTTGGGGGTTTGTCTTGTTTGTGTATGATATGCTGTGGTCTACTTGTGTCGAGTCATGATTGCTCTTTTGTTTGTGATTGTTTTGTTCTAAACTTTGCGGGGTTCGGAATTATTTTAGGTATGGACTAGCTTAGGAAGTATGCGGCAAAGGTTGATTGTGAGAGGCTGGAAGTGACAGTTGGGAATGTGGAAGGGCGAAAGGTTGTGATACGATGTAAGCATGAAGAAGGCGTCTTCATGAGCTTCATGTATTCGCTGGTTGTTCCACGGGATGGACTGTCATCGATGCCTATTGTGAATGGATTTGAGGATGTCTTTGACGAGGTCAAAGGGTTATCGCCGCATAGAGAGATCGAATTTCGTATCGATCTAGTTGAGGGAGCCATACCCGTTGTGATGCCTCTTAGGCGTATGGCGCCTAGGGAACAGCAAGAGTTGAAGGTGCAAGTTGATGACCTTTTACAGAAAGGATTCATTCGGCGTAGTGTGTCCGAATGGGGTGCACCAATTGTGTTTGCAACCAAAACGGATGGATCGTTGAGGTTGTGTGTGGATTATCGTGAGCTGAATAAAGTGACTAAGAAGAACAAGTATCCATTGCCGAGAATAGATGACTTGTTTGATCAGCTTCATGAAGCTAAGGTGTTTTCTCAGATGGATTTAGCAACGGGATTTCACCAGTTGAGAGTGGCTAAGGATAGTGTGCCGAAGACTGCTTTTAGGACACCGTCTGCTTTCTATGAGTGGCTGGTAATGCCGTTTGGATTGACCAATGCACCAGCATATTTTGTGGATCTTATGAATAGAGTGTTTAGAGATCAGTTGAACAAGTTCGTACTTGTGTTCGTGGATGATATTCTGATTTATTCCAGAACCGAGGAAGAGCACAAGACGCACTTGCGTATTGTTTTGGAGATCTTGCGGAAACATCAGCTGAAGGCTAAGTTTTCGAAGTGTCACTTCTGGAAGAGTGAAGTGAGGTTCTTAGGCCATGTTATCTCTGGAAATGGAATAGCGGTTGATCCCGCCAAGGTGGCAGCGATCCAGGATTGGGTTAGACCTAAGAATGCATCTGATGTGAGAAGTTTTCTTGGATTAGCAGGATATTATCGTCGGTTTATCAAAGACTTTTCCAAGATAGCTGCACCGTTAACAGGATTGACGAAAAAGAACCAAGTGTTCAGATGGGATGCTAAGTGTGAGCAAGCTTTTGGAATCCTGAAAGAGCGACTGACAAGTGCTCCTATTTTGACTATTCCAAGTGGGAATGATGAGATGGTGGTTTACACCGATGCATGTGGTACTGGACTTGGAGCAGTGCTAATGCAGAAGGATAAAGTTGTTGCATATGCAAGTCGACAACTGAAGCCGCATGAAAGGAATTATCCGACTCATGATTTGGAGTTAGCGGCGATTGTATTTGCTCTGAAGATGTGGAGACATTACCTATTGGGAGTTCGATTTGAGTTGTTTACAGATCATAAGTCGTTGAAGTATCTGTTCTCCCAAAAGGATTTGAATCTTCGACAACAACGATGGCTAGAGTTTTTAGCATCATATGATTTTGGTATAGCATATACTCCGGGAAAAGGTAACGCAGTGGCAGATGCGTTAAGTCGAAGACATGCAGAATTGGGAGCCATGTTTTCAGAATGGAAGAGTCTCGAGTATTTGGCTGGATTTGACTTCAGGCCTAGAAGTGAATTGGAACCTGAGATGTTGGCAAACTTATCGATAAGACCTACTCTGGTGGAAAGAATTGGCAAGGGCCAAAAGCGAGACGATAAGGTTGTCAAGATTATCCGTGATGTGAAATCTGGAGTAGACCCAGAAAAGGATAAAGGGTTTGATGTCGATCAAGAGGGTTGGCTTCGGAAGCAAGGACGATTAGTTGTTCCCGATATAGATGGATTGAGAGATGAAGTTCTTATGGAAAGTCATCACTCGAAGTTGACAATTCATCCAGGTGGAAATAAGATGTATCGGGATATGAAGAGAACCTATTACTGGGAAGGTATGAAGAAGGATGTTGGAAATTTTATTTCAAAATGTATGAACTGCCAGATGGTAAAAGCCGAACAGAAGAAACCCAGTGGATTACTTCAGCCACTAGAAGTTCCTACATGAAAGTGGGAGCAGATATCGATGGATTTTATCGATGGACTACCTAGAACAAGAACGGGGAATGAAGGGATTTGGGTAATCATAGATCGTTTGACTAAGAGTGCAAGATTCATTCCTGTTCGATCAACTAAGACTGCATCGAAATTGGCTGAGCTGTATGTTAAGTGGATAGTTCGATTCCATGGTATTCCGAAGAGTATAGTGAGCGATCGGGATCCATTGTTCACTAGTGAATTTTGGAAGAGCTTCCAGGGAGTTTTGGGAACCAAGTTGTGTTTGAGTACATCTTATCACCCACAAACAGATGGTCAGACCGAGAGAGTCAACCGAGTTTTGGAAGATCTCCTGAGAGCATGTGTTTTGGATTTCGGAGGATCATGGGAAGATCATCTTCATTTGGTGGAATTTGCGTATAATAACAGTTATCAGTCAAGCATTGGTATGGCACCATATGAAGCATTGTATGGAAGGCCGTGTAACTCTCCTACATGTTGGATGGAAACAGGAGAAAAGCTGATACTTGGGCCAGAAATGATTCGGCAGACTACGGATTGTATAGAGATCATTCGGCGACGAATGAAGGCCGCCCAAGACCGTCAGAAAAGCTATGCCGATAAGCGCCATAAGGATTTGGAATTCGACGTAGGCGATATGGTTTTCGTGAAGGTTTCTCCACTGAAGAATGTTATTCGATTCGGGAAGAAAGGGAAATTGACTCCGAGATTTGTTGGACCATTCCCGATCATCGAGCGAATTGGAAAGCTCGCCTATAAATTGGAGTTACCAGAAAAGATGGCGGGTGTGCACAATGTTTTTCATGTATCTTATCTATGGAAGTATGTGCACGACTCGAATACGGTGGTTTCTGCTGATAGCTGTGAAGATTTAGAGGTTGATCCAGTTGCTACGAGATCTCGTAAGCCGCTTCGTGTTGTGGAAACCGACACGAAACAGCTTAGGAGGAAGACGATTACGTTGCTCAAGATACAATGGAGTGATGATGTTAACGACTGTACGTGGGAGGAGGAAGAGAGGATGAAGGCAGCTCATCCTGAACTCTTCGAGGTATGGCCCTAAGATGTCGTGACATCTCATGAATTTGTAACTTGTTCTAGTCTTAGAATTCTGCATGCTAGGCTAGAAATTGGATGCATGGTTTGTTGGTTGCTATGGATGGTAGGCATGCAGAATAGTTTTGGATGCTCTTGTTTGTTTGGAATTTCGGGGGCGAAATCCTAAGGGGGAGAGAATGTAACGACCCGTACTGTACGTGTCGATAAATCGTAGTATAATTATAATTAGGTTGTTAGTATTAAGTGTCGTCTAGAGCCTAAGTCATGTGTAAGTTAGCCCGTGAAGAATTAGCTCGTGTGGAGCTTAGGTCGTGTGAGAGTTAGGTCGAGTGGAGCGACCTATAGAAGTAACGACTTAAGGGTAGTGGGCGACTTAAGGTAGCTAGCGAGTTAGTGGTTAGTGCCGGGAAATAGTTAGGTCGGTGGAGTTTTGGAACGACCTAAGATAGTTAGAGGCTTAAGGGTTTAGGCGACATAAGGAGATAGGTCGTGAGGTGCTTAGGTCGTGGGTCGTTTAGGACGACTTAACGGGTTAGCGACCTAGTGGTTAGCCTGTGTTGAAGTTGGGTCGTGAGACGACTTATGGTTGCAGGCGACTTAGGGTTAGGCCATAAGTCGTTGGGTCTTAGGTTAGTGTTAAGTCGCGCTATGTGATAGGTCGGCCACGAAGTTAGGTCGTATATGTCTGTAAGTCGCTAGGTCGGAGACAGTATTAGGTTGATAGGTCGCGAAGTTGTGTTGAGGGATAGGTCGTAACTCGCGTATGAGTTGGGTCACGCATCTCAGATAGGTCGCGAGTATGTTGAGTCGTGTCTGGGTTGAGTCGCGCATAGGTTAAGTCGTTTGGTCCTGTGTAGCTAGGTCGCAGGAAGGTATAGGCGTTAGGCCGCGTGTGTTTTAGGTCGTAGACCGTGGACTCGTTAGGTCGTAGGTTGGGATAGTTAGGTCGTGGACGACCTAAGGGGGGGCGGACGACCTAAGGTTTCAGCCTATAAATACACGTCCATATCTTCACTTTTTGGCACCGGATTTTGAAGAGACGAAGTGCTGCCATTTTGAGAGCTCGACTACAACATTTCTTCATTTCTTTTCTCCACTCTAATCTAGTGCTAACACCCATCCAAGATCGAAGATCAAGATCAAAGATTCAAGAGCCAAAGTTGAAGATCTTCATCCAACAAAGAGAGATTTCATCATTTGAGGTGGAATCTTGTCGGATCAAGCTTAGTTCTTCGCTGTCCAGATCTGAAGTTGTTATCTTTTGAGGTGTTTAGGTGATTTGGTGAGTGGCAATTATCTCTTACACGGACCCAAAGGAGTATATTGGATCAGTGGCTTGTTTATGTGTTAAAGATAGAGATTTCTTGCATTTTCCTTAAGTCTGCATGTAGATCCATCGTTTATGAAGTCTTGATATCCATTTTTACTACATGATAACTTATGCAAGTTCATTCATCAAGTTATAGAGATATTTGCTTATAATTCATACTTGTTAGATTTGGACACTTTAATTACGAAATTGCCATTTTTGTATAATTGCTTAGTAGATCTTGTTTGAATGTTTGATTGCTTGGATTAATGATTGATTTGATTGATAGATTGTTGCAAATTAGCTAATAGTTGATTTGGACAAGTTGGTCGAAGATGATTCAAAAGCTAAGTGGAGAGGCTCTTGAATGGTGAAAGCTGCTTGTGGCATATGAAGCGGATGTTAAAGCTCATATGGATAGATTCGATGATGATGGACTTTGCCATGATGCAATGAGGCAAACCATGATGTTGAGATGGGACTTTGCTATGATGCGATGAAGCAAAGCATGATGTGAGAAAGCCTTGGTTTAATCCATACGGGATCATCCCAAGCATGTTGATAACTCGGTGATGTGGTCCGGGTTTGTGGATAATGGTTAGCTTGAGAGGCGCTTGAGCTAGTATGGGAATAGTTGTCGAGGAGGATGACTAGAAGGCTGAGATTTCATCGTTGTTGAAGGTTCTAGCATGCTCAAAGCAAGAGTACGTTGGGACGGGTCACGATGACGTTCCAAGCACGGGCTTCGACGACGTGCTAGTACTCTGGGCAGATTCGATAGTCCTAAGCACGGGCTGCGACGACGTGCGGAGTTATGTCTAGAACCGGGGTTACCATTAGCCCTTGGCGGATGGATGAGATAATGTGACGGTCATTCAATTAACGGTGAAATCAAGGCAATGATAACAGTGATAGCCAGAGTCATGGATGTTTGGATGTTTGGTTGTATCGTCGCTTAGGCCAAGAGCGATGTTTTCAGAGTGCTTATCTGATCTTGGTTTAGGCCTTGGGGGTTTGTACTTGGAAAACATCGACCTTGACTCGAGTGATAATTACTTTTCTTTGAATGTCTGAATTGCTATGTTTGCTTCTGCTTAGTGTGTCTGGAGCTGTCACTGTAGAAAGAGGTGGAGTGGGATGGTTGAGTTCCTATTCCTTTTTACCCATTATGCTCTTTTGGTATGTTTGATAGTTGATTTACTGCTCACTAAGACTTTTGTCTGACTCAAGGTTTTATGTTTAACTCTTATCACCTTGGGCTGTTCATCCATGTTGGGATGGGCAGACTAGGTAGCAGGTGACAGGTGCTGTTCTTAGTGGTCAAAGCTGTTGATGACGAAGACGAGCTGGAGGCTTTTGCATATTGTTTTCTTACTATATGTATTGGATGTTCCGCTGTTTGTTTGATACTCTGAGTGTTATGTAGTGAGGCTTGATGTATTGACTATTCAGATGTTTGTAATAAACTATTATGAGTTTATATGATGAGATTTTGTTCTATGGAGCTTCACTATGTATAATTTTCTATTGTATTTTATCCATGCGCTGTGAGTAATACGATAGAGTTTATTGTTTTACCCTACCCCGATGATCGTCCATGGCGGCCTGGCACACTTTACAGCGCACTATCTCCCTATTTAGTGCAGGAGTCATGGGCGGTCGTCACAGCTAATTATTAATTAATTAATAATTAAGTTAATTTAAGACTTAATTAACTTAATTATTAATTAATAAAGGGTTTAACTTGTAATTAATGATTTTAAAAGGGAGTCTAAATTTTTAATTACTTTGTTTTTCATAGATCAATTCGTTTAAATGTAGCTTCCTTTCCAAAGAATAGTTAGAGCATAATGGATTCAATTGTCAATACCATTAAGTAACCATACAAATGTGATTAGTTTATACTATACTTGACATCTGTTTAGTAGAATAAATCCAAGTTCAGCTATAACTCAATTATTTGATTATGTTGTAACAAACCGCAAATCTGCACAATTCAAGCTGATAATAAACCACACATTTCTAACTCAAATTGAACGGAAAAACAAATAGTTATGAAAAAGAAAGAAGAAAGAAGAAGAGAAGAGAAGAAGAAGAGAAAAAAAAAGAAAACTAAAACAACACTAGTGGAACAATATATGATATAGTATCAATGATCTTTACAGAGAGAAACTGTAATATACATACATCAAATTAGTGTATACAAATAAGCAATCACAATCGTCGGCTTGGATAGTTATAACAATCTGTCATCACAAATGCTGATAATTTCAACAACAATGCAGAGGAAAATAAACATATACGTAAATATGACTTGAAGACCTTCAGCTCGTTTCTTGAGTTCCAATCATCCAAAACAATTTATAAATATGCTCGGTCTAACCAGAGCATTATAATGAAATAATGCCGGAGGCAGTCTGGTAAACCAGCATGAGAAAATACATCTAGTTGGAATTTAATGTTTATCGAAAACCTTTCAAACCAAAGGTATCTCGTTGACCATGCTGTACATAAACATGGACGGATTTTTACCTTATGATAACTAAAACATTTTATATAGAAAATTCATTGATATTATAATAATGTCTATAGTAAAATACTTATTAATCATAGCCGAAATTGTTACATTGATTAAATTTCAGCATACTAGGTTCTACAATCAAAACCGTAAAGACACGTATTGGAGATTGGATTCCATACTATGACAAGGTAAGGAACTACCTTCCAATGGTACATCTTTAGATAAAATGCCCCGATGTTTGACAAGAACATCTTGTACCCTTACCACATAAGACTGGCCTACCACTTGACTAGTAGTACCGAATACGATTACCCATTTCGTTAATGGACCCTAAAGCATACATGAGTAGATAGTGATCGATCCAGATTTCAAATGACTATACCTTGATGGGAGCAACCCACTTGGCCCTGCTGCATACCCGATTTTTTGTCATTTCCTGGTCGATGAGGCTTGAGGCTACGGTTTACATTTATATAACACTTCCCACTTAGAAAGCTAATAATTACCTTCAGGCAATAATACAATGCCGACATTCATTCATACAAGTTCGTTCTTGGACTGAACGAAACCAAAGATACCACTTTTACTACATTCATTTTGGGAATCACTCTTAGGATGAGTAGGAAGCCTTTGCACTTCAAAAGCTTCATTTCGATTATCTTCAAGATATTCCAATTTGAAACGCTTATGCTGTTTTGAAGTAGTTTTCGAATAACATATCTGATCTATCTCTCTGAACCGACGATGTTAGTTTATAAACTGGCCAACATTTGTGTAATGACCTACCTTTTCGAACCATTCAAATCGACAATAATCCACACATGTCAGACTTGAATTGCTGAAAATAACAGATTGCTAATTTATATTTGGCAAAACTTAGCATATATAGTAAATAAGTCAATCATAGAATCACAGACACAGATTAATAAAATAATAAGCAGCGGAAATAGTAGTTTATGAAGCTACTACGGAAACATCAAAGTCTGAAATAAAATACGACAAAAATCCCAAAATACACAGAAGTCTCTACTACATAAGAAAATGAAAAGCGTGAAACATAAAATTGGAAATAACTGAAAAGCTGAATGGATAAGATAGATCTCGAAGAAAAGCTCCAAGCTCCAAAGATGAGTCTCAAATGTTGTGACACTCAGTCTGACCCGAGCATAAAGCAAAACACAAAACACTCGAGTCAGGATTAACATCCTTATGCAAGTAAATCAACTCAGGTGAAATGTTCAAGTGAAATGCAAATAACTTAAAGGGTGTTGGGATTTCATCCTTTAAGGATTCATTGAACTATTTATATACATAGTACAATACGCTACATATATAATGTCTACAGTAAATTGAAATATTAAAATAGCGTTAATGCGTTACCCATATCCCCCTTAACACATTATTATATAAATGCCGTAGTCTATATAGCACCGTAATTTCTCCATAAACTGGAGGGCTATCAGAGGGCAACACATAGTGTACGACACAAACCAAACTCATAGTGGGCGTGATAAGGCATGTCACAAGGCACACGAGGCAATGCCCAGGGTAGGATACCACCGTTCTGCAGAACTGGGCTGGTGGTAATGCATAGTAGCTACTAGCGCCCACCACAAGACACTCCCATAATCAAAGGTGCACCTAATCAAATCACAAAGTAATAGATATGGTATCGAAGAATCATACTCGATCGGAGGTGCGACCTCACTTGGCCCAGGTATAGCTCCTATTTTAATCACATCAAGCTAACCTGCGAGGGTCAGGGCTGCGTTCATACCTCATATAGACGTTCTCTAAACCATCCTACTTCGTTTTGGATTCTCCACCACATGCACAGTTGTTAAAGTGGTTTTCGATATTGGCATAGAGTTTGACAATATCCGATCCTCGATCCCTTCAACAACCAAATGTTTATTTCACATCGTGGTCATTTTTCTTTTCAAACAGTTCACACTTCATATCAAAATATCATATTCATTTTAAAATCATATCACTTTTGAAAACATATTCACTTTTGAAATCATATTCACTTTCGAAATCATATTCATTTCCAAAATCATAACCACCAAACAGGTTAAACCATCATATCAAGGTATTCGTATTTAAATCCATTAAATCTAAATCATAACAGTTCCAACTTAAACAATTTGAATATTGAAAGTAGTATATACATTAGAATAGCTATACATTAAAAATAGTTTATGTTTAAAAATAGGTTATAGATCAAAATAGTTTATATATTAATATACATATACATACATATATATATATATATATATATATATATTTAAAATTGTTTATAAATTTAAAATAACATATACTAAAATAGTTTATATATTTAAAAGAGTTTATATCGAAAATAGTTTCAAATTAAAATTATTTCTACCAATTTCACAAATCAATTCAAATCAACTTTAGTTTCAAAATTCAATTTAAATCAATCTCAGTTCAACAATTTCAATTCAAAAGGTTAAAGGTTCAATCCGAATTCTCATTAAAACCATTTTTAATTTATATCGATTTCAAAAAGCAGGTTTGAACTACAAATTTAGACCACTTCCAATTCAATAGGTTTCAAAGTTTAAATATTCAAATATTTACAATAACTCAATTTGATAAATTTCATTTATATTTCAAAAATTCAACTTTAATTTTATTTAAATTTGAAAATATTCACTTAATCATTTTTAATTACATTTAATAAAATCTCAAATTACAAATTTAAATCAATATTAAATACTCAATTTTATTTAAATTTTAAAATATTCATTTAGTCACCTTTAATCAAAATTCGATTATCAAGTTATAAAAATCATATCCTAAAAATCTCAAAATTAATAAGTTTCAAATCAATTTTTATTTAAATACAATTCTTAAACAAATAAAGTTTCAAATCAATTTCAATTCATCTTTCCAACCTTAATTTATTAAAGTTATTACAAAATCTATTTTTTTAAATATTAATATATTTTTAAATAAATACTTAAACATATTATATATATATATATATTAGTTAAATTAAATTTTCATTAAATTAAATTAAACATTATTACTAAATCTATATTAAATATTATTTTATATATTTTACAAATAATAAAATATAAGTAAATCATAAAATTTACATTTTTATAACTTAATTTATAATTTTAAAATTTCCAAAAATAAAGTTTAGAAAACTAAATTATGCACATATTAAAATAAAATCTTTATATTATATTTTAAAAATCAAAACTCATATATTTCCTTTTCATAATTTTGAAAATCATTTAAAAATAGACCAACGGTGTTTGTATATAGTTTTCTAACCTATGGTCAAGTCATACAGATATTTCTCATTTCAATCCGCAATAATTAAAATTTTACGGGTATATATCATTTCAACCCGCAATCCTAAAATTTCAAAACCAATAAAATCGCTTGGGTTTATCATTTCAACTCATAATGATTTTCTCCTAATCTATAAGATCGTTTAGGTATATATCATTTCAACCCATAGGGATTTCCTAACTACGTGGAACTTTTAGCGTGAGAACAGTATAACAACATTAATTAAATAGCATAAAATATCAATTACAAGCATGGATCATAATTAACAATTTAACATATAATATATACACAACGTGTTATAGTGCAATTAACATAGGTTTAACAAACATAGATAATAACATATCATACCAAACAATTAATTTCTATCCAATTCAAAATTTAACAACATATTTAAATTGTCATTTCATGTGAAATCAATTTACTAAACATAAGAATGTTAATCATCAGTGATCGCTCACCTTTCGAGGCTGGAGAAACTTGACAATGCAATGAGCTACGAATCCAAGCACAAATTCCAAAACAAAGCACGATGAACTTGAATTAATGAATCAAATACACACACACACACACACACACACACACACACACACACATATATATATATAAGCTTCTGAAGAAACTGGTGCTCAGATTGTTTTAGGAGATCGACCCATTGAGATTACCGTATGTTTTTCAAGTAATTAATTATTTGTGCAAATTCACAAAATGCTCATACCCACGCATACATATGTTTAGTGGATATATACAATATAAATATAGGTGATAATGATAAATCCGCTATTATTTTCAGCTTCAATGAGCTCTAGGTTCTCTCAGTTGGAATGAGAAGCTAAGATTGCTTATAACAAAAGAGAAGGGTGGACTGCTTGGGTTCGGTCAGTGGCGGTGTGGGTTTGCCAGAGGCGGCGCTAGGTGCTTTGGCTGTTGCGGGGTTGCAACGCGGCTGCTGCTCAGGTTGGCAGTTCGACTATGGGTTATGGAGGCTGATATGGGCAGTGGTGGCGGAAAAATCTTGGGTCAGGGAGGATGGGTCGGTGGAGGAAGTAGGGCGTGGTCAGGCTAAGGCGAGGCAATGGGAAAAAAACGTTCGGTGGTTGGGTCTGTACTTGGATTAATGGGTATCGATTGTGTGGTTGGAATAATGGGTCATTAGTGGGTGTTGGCGGTAGAGGTCTCAGCGAGGGATGGAAGGTGTTGGTTGTCGGCACGGCGGAGAAAGAGTTATGGCGTGGGCTACTTTAGGTGGCTGAACTGGCAGCGTACGGTAGTGGCAAGGCCAAGATAGAGGGAGGGAGAAGTGGAGGAGATGAGGCGGTCGGCCTCGGCGGGTTGTTGGCTGACAGCGGGGATAAAGGGCTGTGTTTATGTTTGCTGTCGTATGGAAGGTTGGAAGGCTAGTGTGTTTGGGTTTTGGGTCTGCCAAGAAGCGAGGCTGATGTGATGAGGATTCAGGTGGTCAAGCGGGCGGGGGGAGTATGGGTTTGGTGGAAGGGGAGCCAAGAGAGGGTGGGAGCGATAATGAAAACGAGCAGGAGAGGAGGTTTCGGCAAAAAAAAGATAGGAGGAGCAGGCTTCAAAATATAAAGCAACTTATATATATATATATATATATATATATATATATATATATATATATATATATATTCTTTTCTCGAAGCTATGAACAGAGTTGAAGATGAAGAAAAGAAGGGAGAGAGAATGGACCAACCAATATATAAATCAAACCAGGGAATAACAAAGGCCAGGGTTGAATTCAAGGAAAAATTAAAAGCTGATGGCTATTGGTTTCAACGGGGAATAACTGAATAGACATAGAAAAAACCCAAAAGGTTCAAAACAGGTACTGATACGACTAACCATTTCGTAGATTTCGCCGTGCACCAGACGCCGAAATATACAAATGAATATACTGCAGAGATCAGTGCTATGAGACGAACAAAGATGGTACGCAGATACGAGCGACACGACCCTTCTATCAAAACTCCATATTCGCTGCCGAACTGCTGCTAAATCGCCGAAAATAAGATAAATAGGGCTAAGCAGTCCAAATTTGACGAAACGAAATATGATGACTCAATCAAAAAATGGTTTACACTTTTCTTATATAAAAATATTCAGATTTCTAAAATATTTTATTTCCACATATTCATTTAACTAATTTAAATTTTAAATTGAAATTACACAACAGAACAAACTTACATATCTTTAGATGAAAATCTGCCACTTGCTATGCTTATATAAATGCATACCAAATATCAAATTTTCATTACTAAATCTTAATTGTTTATTTTCATGAAAAATTTAGTTAATTATGTTATTTAAATTGTTAAAATTTCTAGGTCGTTATAATTTAATAGTCAGTTATTTAATTAACAAATAAACAAACAACCCAACCAGAGATCAAATTTCCAAAGGAAGCAACACTAGTTAAGCACCAAGCACATTAGCCTCTTTGATTGACCTTTTCATTAATTAAATCGCTTTCCAAATATTTATCTCAAAATCTCTTTACGAAGATATGCCCACAAACCCCTATATTTTTGATACTTGGAAAAAATTCTATATACTTATCTCAACGGTATAAGTATATTCGCAGAACAGAGGAAGATTTCTTTTTACACAATTATAGAACAATTTATAGATTTCTTTATAAATCTCTAACCCATTCATTAACCTTTGAAATTATTTATAAAATTCCCTTTTATACATCCCTAAAAATCATTTATAAACCCTTTACAAGTCCATAAAACCATTTATAAACTACCTTTATAAATCTATAAATCATTTCTAAAACTCGTTGTAAATATCTAAGACCATTTATAAAACTCTATTTACCCTTTAACTAATCTTCGTTTAGGTTTTCCAAACCATGTTATAATATTCCTCTTATAAAACCCACATTTGTTTATAAAACTCTATTTATAAATCTCGAAAACATTTATAAATAAATTCTAATAATTCACTTTAAAACACTATTGTATAATAATAAACATTATAAATAAATAATAATTAACTTCAAAATATTGTAAAAATAATAATTAATAATTTCAAAATATACTTAATAAAACATTAATAATTTATCTTCAATAATATTATAAGTAATAATAATTAATTTCTAAAACTTTATTGATAAATAGTTATAATTAATTTCAAACCATATTAATAATTTAAATAATTAACTTTTCAAAATATTAAAATATTGATAAACAACTTTAAAACAATATTAATATAAATAAACAACTTTTAAAATATAAATATACTTCCTAGATAAAAATCCATACTTAAATTTTAATATAATCATTTCCATATTTATAAAACTGTATTTATAGATCTCTTTCTATTTTATAACATATCATTTTACATCTCCAAATCTATCCTCATTTTCAATTTTCAAAATAGAATCAATTATTTTTCTAAAACAACATCCCACTTCTAATTATAAATCCACAATTATGATTTGTTTTTCCCAATTTATCCTACGATAAAAGTTTCCCTTTATTTATAAACACCGTTTATAAATCTATCCTTTTATTAATAAAATACGATGTTACAAATCTTCATTTTGTTTGTAAAATGTCGCATTTATGCATTATCAAATTTATAAACTTCACATTTATAAATAAATCTTAATATATGTATATATTTATACACCACTTTATATAAAATGGTTAATAAATATTTATACCAAAATATATCTATCATCTTTTTAAAATTGTATTCCTTTATTATAAAAGAAGGATTTATTTTTGAGATTTTAAAAATCTATCTTTTACAGTTTAAAAATCTTTATTTATATATTTTATAAAACTATTAATTTATAATATCTATAAATCATAATTTTTACTTAATGTAAAATAAATTCCTTCCCTTAGTAATTCAAGAATAATTATTAACATATAAATTTCAGAAATCACTTAATATCCTTTTAAAAACTAAATCTTAACTTTGTACTATTTCAAAATACTAATAACATGGCACGGTTTACTATAGAAGTAAATAAGGAAAAATCATCCATTTCATCAGATATGGTATCCAACATATCATATGTCAAAATATATGAAAAATAAAATCAACATGTGAGGAATCCAGTTGGATCTCTCCAACCTGTCCACCTACATCACATACAGTATATAACCAAAAACTAAATCAACTGCTTTAAGGCGGGTTTATATACAAATGGCCATTCACTCTTTTATTGGAAGGTGAATAGGTTCTCATTCACTCCAAGGGCATGAATATATCCAAACCAATAAACAAAATAGTAAATCATCCAAACAGTTAACAAACAATCAGCAATAAAATTATCCACACTTAAATAAAAATATAAGTGGGCCAAAGAGGTGAGTTGACTCACTTTATTTCCAGTAATCACCAAAACGACCAAAACGCCCGGTTTGAATTAAAATTGAATAGGTGTTTAATTTTAATCCAAAATTCTACTAGCTTCATATCCATCCAATTCAACTCCATAACATAGTATTCGTTGATACAGTTGCAACACAACTTATCGCGTTCGATTTGGACCTCGAATTAAAAAGCTACAAATCAATGAACGTTTGAAATAATTGAATTATAATTAACTTTAATTAATAAGCTTTTAAACTTTATATTACCTTCCATCTCTCTCACTCATGCATTCGTTCCTAGGCCACAAAAGCGACTTCATTTCTTCATTTACCACTGCCACCACTGGCCCACCATCCGCCACCGCGACAGCACCAAGGCTCGCCCAAACTGAGCTCTACCTAATGCTGGTGGCCGTGACCCTCCAATCGCCTTTGAATATCAAAAAATGGCGAAAGAACATACACCATTAATGGTGCATTGCCGCTGCCTCGCATGCCAAACTCGATCATAACTGTTGAATGTCTTCATCTTGCCATCACTGATGTTTTTGTAGTTGGGGTTGGAGCCTAGATTGTAACGTTTGCGGATTTTCGACTCACGAAAGTCGATATTAATACGTCCACTGCATCAACAGCCGAGCAATCGAATGCCGAAAAGCCGAACCGTTAGGGTTAAAGAAGAGGTAAAAGATAGAAGAAGAAAGAAAAAGCAACAGAATAATATCAAAATCTCACAATCGCAGCAGAACAACATATAATATATCAAAGAATAATCTTTAAAACAAAGAATCATATCTGTCATTACATTACATTACATTTCATTATCAGAGTTTGCAACAACAAACAGCGGAAAAGAAATATTATATACTAGTTGATACGCCAAGCCATCCAGCTTGCCTCCAGATCTCTACAGCAACTCCTGAATTTCCAGAATGACCTAATAACCCGACTCTAGACTGCCCGTGTGGAAATTGATGGGCATCCAGAGTTTAGAAAGGGAATAATAAACTCCAAGTCAGTCATGGGACTGGTGTGAGAACTTAAAACAGTTTATCTTTAAAAACAAACAAAGAAATATTTTAAAATAGATTCGCAATGCTTTTAGAAAATGTAACTACCATAAGGCCTCCGCCACACACACAATGCAAATGCAGAACTTGGAGGATATTTCTCCTTATGATAGTCAAAGATGCTTACTACGCAGAGAATTTTCTTTGATATTATTACTATAAGTGCAAAATGTGGAAAACCATTTCGAAAGTAGAATATAAATCTTAATTAGCACAGGTACCATTATATTATGCCTACTATAGCTAGCTCCTAAGGAGGTAGGTTATACAATTGAAATCGTAAAGGGTTCATATTGTTTCTTTGGATTTCCAACAAATGGTCAGGCCAAGGAACTTTCCATTGCCACATGGGTACGCCTCTGGAAGGACGCCCCGAGACTCCTAACCGGAACCTCAGATATGCCACCCCCGGTCCTTAGGGACCTTTATACGAGAGCTCTCTAAACCAACAACATCACAAAGTAATAAAATACAGTGTCCACATGAGTAAGTATCTGGGCTCCATACCATGATACTACCCTTTCCCAAAAGGAATGGCCATACCCTAGGGAAACTACCCCTGAAACCTTGCTGCATCTTTTCGGTTTTGACCATTACCGGGTTGTGAGGTTCGACGAAGTCTCGTCCACAAAGCTACGCTTTTCACAAAAGCCACGCTTTGATCAACAAATGATCAGCAGCACTCAGCATGCCACATTACCAAATTAGGAATATATCGCTGATAACCATCAACTACATAACCTCTGAGCTCGTACGTCTCAGAGAAGGGTGTTAAGCTAAGAGAATAAATTCTCCGCCACCAACAGAAATGTATTTGAAAGCAATCTGCTTTATATCTCAAAATGTAATGTCAAACATACAATCCATACAAGTCTGTTCTGGGTTCGAAACGAACCGAAGGCACTTCCAAAGAAGCCCTTACAATCCGGGTATTCACAATCCCGATCGAACTTTCCATCACAAAGGAAATCTCTATACCGTAGCTATCGGTGCAGAGACAATTGATAGGTCATCCTATCGTTCTCACAAATACCGGGTCTTCAACACTGGTCTTCAAATGCTATCCATTACGACGA
Organism: Allium cepa; assembly: GCA_030765085.1. Taxonomy (NCBI): domain Eukaryota; kingdom Viridiplantae; phylum Streptophyta; class Magnoliopsida; order Asparagales; family Amaryllidaceae; genus Allium; species Allium cepa. The sequence continues at coordinate 82,616,038 of CM060946.1, forward strand.
ATCACTATTCGAATGGGATTCATGACCCAAAGGTCCTCTCTCGGCTAATCCGAATAATGAGCGCTTATTTATAAAAATAAGTGTTCATTCAGATTCAAGCAAATCACAAACATACCCATTTAAAGGTAAATATTGATAGTCGGTTATTTAACTATCAATAGATATGCACAACATCACCAGATTCCAAATAATTTCCCAAATTATTTATTTTCCAAAAATATCCTTACAAGATATATTTTTCCACACTTCAAAATAAATCAATGTTTATTCTCAAACAAATTTCTCTTTCCTTTGTAAATTCCATGGTGAATTTAAATTTCCAAATATCCACTGATATATGATTTTCAAATCGATTTCAAATATTCACTTTCGATTTATCTTTTAAAAGATAAAATCTCAAAACATTTCACTTCATATTGGAAAACATTTCCATACTTATTTAATAATAAGTAATTCACAAATCTATTTATTTTCAACATCTGGAAAATATTCAATATACTTAAATCACAATTAAGTATATAATTTATTCTTTAAGGAAAACATTCTCTTAAACACCTTTATTTGGGTCAAAAACGAATGTTGCGTAAAACATCGTTACGACAACCCAAAATCACTAGTATAAGGATTCAAAATTAAGATAGATATATAAAACCCAATACTATACAAAAACGTTTCCTTTCGAAAATCATTTACTATAACAACAGTGTTATAGTCTATCTTTTCCTTATTTCTCGAAAACGTCTATTTCAACAATAAATGTTGAAATCTATGGTTTCGATCCTTAACACATTTTAAAACAACTTCAAATCGTTTTAATTCTATTTAAAATATCACTTCCCCAAAACATTTCTTAAATATATTATTCACTATCCAAAATCGTGAATATAAATCATTTACCAAATTCAACACTTTTACATATTTAATTAAAGGATTATCCACTATCCAAAATCGTGGATATATCTCCTTTAATAAGCTTTCATATTCAATTGATTTCGGATTTATAAAACAATGTTTATAAATTCACATTTATATATATTTTATAAAAACTTCAACTTATAAAATCCCTTAATTAACAAATTCTATTTATATCTCATTTAAATGCCAAAATCCAATTGATAAGTTAATTACTTATAAATCTTTTATTTTACAAAATCTATTCATTTTATAACTTCACAATTTTATAAATCTATAAATTTCATTCACTTATGAAATCCATTTATACTTCATTTTAACACTTATAAAAACTCGTTTTATAATTCCAATATTTTAGTTTATAAATATCAATTTTATAAATCTTTTATATAAACCGTTTATAATAATTCAAAAATCCCAATTTAAACCATTTTATAAAATTCATTAACTCCATATTTCAAAAATCAATTTTCGACTATATTTCTCAAAAATCTTAATTTTTATAACATTAAAATTTATAACGTTTATTTATTTAAAATGAATCAATTCCAAAATTTAATAAGACGTATACTTTCAAAAATCACTTTAAAAATCCTTTTAAATTTTAAAAATCATCACTTTAACACTTTTAATTTTCCAAAATAGGCCCAATGCTGCAACATCACTAAATATAACAATCTCGGCGTCCAAAACATCATATAACATATGATAACAGAATATATCACAATATCTGTAAATAAATCAATACGGGTGAGGAATCCAGTTGGATCCCTCCAACCTGTTTCCCTGCATCCACAGATGTTAGCACAATACCAATCCCGTTCCAATACGGAATATCGCGGTACATGGGTTTATATAAATATTATCTGCTATTATGCGGTGCAATAGGGTCTCATCCGCTATATAATGTGGGAAAATCAACTCCAAGTACATATATAATACCAATTCCACTTCAAGATGGAATATCACGGTATATGTGTTTAATAAATAACATCCGCTTAATATACGACGTATAGGGTCTATTTCAAAACAATAAATAATAATTTATCATTCACTCACACAATCAAGAAACTTTAAATCTAGCTATTTAAAATTTAAATCGAAACAATTTCGATTGAGTGAGAAGTTCTCACCTTGTTTCCAATAACAGTTGCAGTGTTTTATTTTGAATAAAATTAAACGCGCGTTTAATTTTACCCAAAAATTTCACTAACTCCAATCAACTCCAATCTAGCTTCATCGCGTAGAGTTCGCGAATACGATTCCAACGAAATTCGTTTCGTCAAATTCCGACCTCGTATGAACAAGTTACGACGTTACAAAGTTTGAACGTATTTATATAATATTTAATATACAATTTTCTTTTAATTTTAAAACCCTAACCATCTCCAGGCCGTTCGTTTCTATTGATGAGAATCTGGCCGTGCACTTCATCTTCCTCCATCTCCAGGTAAATCATACGCGACCGAAACCCATGCCGTCGTTCTTTGCCCTAATTTTCGAGCCTTCCTCGTTGGCTTCAACGTCGATCGAACTACGGCAATCGAACGGCCATCCAGCGCTCTGCCCTCAGTCGAAGCCACGACCCACTCGATCGCTCACATGTGTGGGAAAAACGTACGCCACCGTATGCGAACTCGGCGAATTTCCCATCGATCCACAGCTCGAAATCAGATCTTGACCGTTGAATATCTAGCTCTCGACGAGCTCTACCATCTTCTAGTTGAAGGCGAGACATGAAAGTTAGTGGATTGAGAGAGATCGGAGGGAAAATGATCGAATTTTCTGCCAATAAAATGTTTCTGGCGGCTGGACATTGAAACTCTAGTTAGGTTTTGCAAATTAGAAAATGTGAGGTCCTTTTATAGAAAATATTCGCTCACTATTCACCCGAAATTTTTCCGAACTCCAAACGAAGCGTGCCTCCTGGCGTTCATAATGTTTTACCCCCATTCCGAACGCAATGGAATATATATCGGGAGCCAATTCAATCAAATTTGAAAGATAAGTTTTCGAATCGAATTATTTAAATTTAAAATTCACTCAAACTAATTTCTACGCGTTTTAGCTTGTCCTGGACAAATCGTAAATCCAATTGACACAAAATTTAAAACCATACAAAAATATAACATTACGGATTCGATGAAACTGGTTTCGTCGAAATCGGAGATTGTTTGAAAAATGGCTATTTTTACTCGTCAATTAAATATTAAAATATTCAATTTTCATAGCTTGACTTTAAATTCAATTTTAGAAGTTCTATAACATCATTCTAACTCTAATATGATTTAATAAAACTTTACAAATAATTTCAATCACATTAAACCCAATTTCTAATTATTTTTGTAATTTCAAATATTAAATTATCGATTTAATTATCCAATTAAATCTAGATATTCGAAATATAATTTATTCGACTTGCAAATTTTACTTGTTAATATTTAAAATCAATTAAACATACGAATTTCAAATGACAGAAAGTCTGGGTCGTTACATAGATCATCCCATGGTAGCTCCGATCATCTGCTGTCGTTGGATGAAGTTTCTTTTAATGGCGGCTGAGATAATAGCTTTAGGGTTTTTAAGAGAATGAACGGTTTGAGGTCCTATTTATAACATTATTCATGTCGAAATTTTTTGAATTCCAATCGAGGCATGCCACCTGGCGTTCTATATATAATACTCCTATTTCGAATGCAATGGAGCTAGTATCGAGACCCAATTCCATCATATACAAAAGTTAGCCTTTTGTAATCAATTCTTATTAATTTAAATTTCTTTAAATAATTTCTACACGTTTCGAACTCGCACGACTAAACGATACGTCCGATCGCCACGAAATTATATGGCATACTATAGTTCACTATTACGAATCAAATGGAATTGGTTTCGCCCAATTCTGAGATAGTGCCCAAAAGCCTATTTTCACACATTAATTAAAGTTAATTATTATTAAATAAGCTTATTCACTTTAAATTTAAAAGCTTACTATCTTCATTCTTATTTAAATAAAATTTAAATCAACTTTCTAAATCATTTTTATTCACATCAAATTCAAGATTTAATAATTTTAAACAATTCCAAATATTCACTTAAACAATTCAGTTATCAAATAAATCGCTGAACTTGAAATATAAGTTGTTTAACTTATAAAATTAATTTTCCATATTTAAAAATCAATTAAATATTTTAAATTAAAATGTTTGAAATTCTAGGTCATTACATTCTCCTCCCTTAAAATAATTTCGTCCTAGAAATTAGAAAGTAAGAAAAATGCCACAAACCCCTTTAGCTTTTCAAAACCAATTAGCTGAAATTTATTACTAAATTCTTTTAAGCCATTTTACCTTCCAAAATCAATTTGTTGAAACTTTGTTATCACCTTTTTCTAAATCTTAATTTCATTCATAGATTTAACTAATACCCTTCCATAAAAATCAAATTTTATATATAATTTTTTTTTCAAAATTCTCAAAAAATTTCTAACACCATAAATTTACGAAAATTTCATGGGCGTCTCCTTTGCGCTTCTCAATCGATTTTTTTTACAATATATATAATAAAAAATATACGTGTAACCACCCATAATTTCAGTCATTTGAATTGAAATATTTAATTGATTTTAAATATTGAAAATTTAATTTTATAAGTTAAATAGCTTGAATTTCAAGTATAGCGGTTTATTTGATAACTAAAGTGTTAAATTTAACATCTAGAATTGTTAAAATAATTGAATCTTAAATTTAACTTGAATAAATGGATTTCAGAATGATTGGTTAAATTCAAATTTAAATAATAAATGATTAACGTAAACTTTAATTTATAATTAAAGTGGTTGGAATGGTTTTAATAATAATTCGTTTTAATTAACATGTGAAAAATAGGCTTTTGGGGCACTATCTCGGATTTTGACAAAAACAGTGTCATTGGATTTGTAATTGTGAATTGTTGTATGTCCACAAGTTTCATGATGATCAGACATGATGTGTGATCGTACAGACTCAAAACGCAAAATGAAAATTAAAGAGAATAAAATATTAATACTATTTTCCTATAAATAATCATCAACACTTAACCTAAATTTTATTCTCTCCTTCTCCTCTTCTAAAAGCTCCAGCGCCTCATTTTACTTCCTTCCTTCAATTAAATCAGGCTAAATACTTAACGAAATCAAGAGCTTTTCGATCCATTAGTTTCGTGTGGCCAATACTATCATTTCCCTATGCTTCGATGGTATGCGATGGAGGGTGAGGGTATTCGACATGTATAGTAGCGCCTAAAGCATGAGCTTGTCACGATGTAGGCAGAGTGGTGCTAGTTAGGCGGAGGCGAGTTGATCGAGGTAGGTGAGGAGTTTGGCGATTGCAACATATACTTGTCATTTTCTGATGCTTGGAAGTCGCGAATAACAGAGTTGCTTCAGAGGTCGATTAGAGATGAGGGTTGTATTCATGGTGATGTAGGGAATAGTTCGATGGTGGTTGGTGATCTCCGGTTGAGGATGGTGAAATGCGACCTAGGGCAGTTCGATATGGAGGCACGGCGAACGAAATTCGACTGGGGATGGCAAACGAGTTGAAGTGGATGTTGAAAAGATGGGTTTGAGGGAAGAAATGCTTTGGCCAAGTCGGTTTAGAGGATCGATAAGTCATTTTCTGTGTCACTGTGGTTCATGCACAGCCTAATGGGTATCAACATGCATTTGAATTTGGCGGGGAAGAAGAGGGATGAGGAAGGATTATTAAGGTAATTAAGTTTTAATGATTTATATAAAATCAATTATAATTTAATTATATCAACATTCGTTAATTTGTAAATTTTTTGCACGAGGTCCAAATTGACCATGACAAGTTGCTCTGCGATCATAATAGCGAAATATTCGATATGGAGTTAGATTGGTTGGATTCGGAGCTAGTAGAAATTTCAGATAAAATTGAAAGCATGTCCAGTTTTAATTCAAACAGAGCACTTTGGCGATTACTAGAATTACTGTGATTAACTCATCTCTTTGGCCCACTTATATTTTTATATAAGTGTGGATAATTTTATTTATTCTGTTTGTTGCTTGTTTGGATGATTTACTATATTTATTAGTTGATTTGGATATATTCCCGACCCTGGTGCGGATCAGACTCTATTTGGTTCCTGTGCATGAGCGAACGACACTTGTATACGACCCACCTCGAAGCGGTTGATTTATATCATTTGACTATATGCTATATGTCATATAGGGGGACAGGTTGGAGGGATCCAATAGGATTCCTCGCACTGTTGATTGTACTTTTCATATATTTTGATATATGATGTGTTGGATGCCACATTTGATAACATGGATATGTTTTTGCTTATTTAGTGCTATAGTAGTACCATATTTTTAGTATTTTGAAAAACTATAAAATAATGATTTGGAATTGAAATGATTTTCAAAGTGAATTTGCAAGTACATATGTTTAAAAAATAATTATATTATTAAAAGGAACGAATTTATTTTTAAACAAATAAAAAGTATGATTTTTGATGCTATAAAAGTATAGTTTTGTGAAATATTTTTAAATAGAGATTTTTGAATAAGTTTATATAAAGGATTTATAAAAGTGATATCTTATAAATAAAGAAATATATTTATAATCAAAATTTGTAAATATTTTGTAAATGGATTTCAATTTATTTGGTAAATGGATTTATAAATGGAATTTGTAAATAAATTAGATTTATAAAGGAATGGATTTATAAGTTGATTTTGACAGTAAATGAGTTTTTATAAAAGAATGATTCATAAATAGAATGTTGTAAATAAAGAGATTTTATAAAATAGAAGTTTTATGAAATAGAAAGGAGATTTATAAATATAGTTTTATAAATATGGAAATGATTTATGTTGAGATTTAAATTTGGATTTTTATATAAAGGAAATACATTCAAAATATTAAGAGTTAAATAATCTTTTAAAGGAAAGTTTTGAAAGGAATATCTTTGATGAAATTAATGGTTTTTAATGTGATAATATTTTAAAGTAAAAATTTCAAATGGAGTTTAACTAGTTTTGAAAGGCGATTTAAAATGTGTTAAGTATCGAAAGCATGGATTTCAATGTTTATATTGTAATCTAAGTTTTCAGCGAAGTGAGGAAGGAATGGACTATAACATTGTTGCTATAGTAAATGATTTCTAAAAGAAATGTTTTATACAATATACATGATTTATATACATATATATAATTAATCGACTCCCTATACTTGTGTTTTTGGGTTGTCCTAACGATGTTTTACGCACATTCGTTTTGACCCAATGAATTTTGTTTTGACTTCAATTGTGAGATACATGAATTGGGTCTTATAATCAGACTAAAGGCTTAGTGGTATAGGAAGTATTGCTTCTTATACTTAACACCCATTCGGAGACCTTTGAACTATGGAGTTATATGGTTATAGTAATCTGTTAGTATGTCTCTAAAATGGTAATGTTATTAAATATAGCTATACCGTTGATATAAGTATATGGAAATGATTTCCAATATTAAAAGATTGAAATGGTTTTGAGAATATATCTTTTTAAAGATAATTGAAGTAAATATTTGGAAAATGATTTAATTAGCAAAAGATTAATTAAATGGGCCTAGTGATGGCTTATGTGCTAGATTTTGTTTGTTGTTTTAATAGTTAAATAATCGACTATAAAATTTGGCCCTTTTTTGTTCCTTGACTTGATGTGGGAACTGATTAGTTGTGCACTTAGCATAAAGCTTGCTGGTATGCTTGATTATCGTTGGTTAAGAATGTTGACTTGAGTAGTGCGGAATGTCTTTGGTGCTCTATTCTACCGGACTTCCTTCTTGGCCGAAGGATAGCAAGTTGAGAGTTGAAAACATGATAAGTCTATAAGAATTGGTTTTCATATGAGGTTGAGGGCTTCTTGTCGTTGTTGATCCGGAGAAACTAGGTTCAGATTTATCCAAGAAAAGTTTTCGACCAATATATGCATTCGAAAGTTGTAACAACCCGAAATTTAAGCTATAGTAATTAATTAATGAATTGATAAAATGACAAAATAACTTTGTGAAATTATGAGAAGTGAGCCACGGAAGTTGCATCATTGTGTCCGTGGTAATTTTCTAGTCAATTTCCATATATAGAACGTCAAAATCCGAGCTAGTATGCAGAAGATATGAATTAATGAAGAAATGATTAAATAAGAGGGAAAAAAATTATATAAGGAAGGTCGACCCTCACCATAGCAAGGTCGACCCTAAGGTCGGTCCTAGCAAGTGATGGGTCGACAGGTAGGTTGATCCGCGTGCATTCTTTTGCACGTCTTCTTCCAGTTGATTCGAACGTGTCATTTTGCTATTTCCTTCATCTCGTGCATCCATGCTTCCATCAGCCGGTTCCTATCGAGCCTATGACGTGGTTGCACCAAATTTAATCTCCAAATCCAACGTTCTAAGATCCATAAGTGACGCTATAAATAAGACCCTAGGCCTAGCTATTTTCTCATTCAGATTTTCTCCATCTAGGTTCATTGACTGAGGCTGGACCCTAAAACGAAACTTTTTCCATGGAGAAAATGTTTTTAATTAAAACATTTTATACCCTTCAAGTGGACCCAGGAAGGCCAACGGAAAGAGCTATGGACCACAGGTGAGTGTTTATTATTTTAGATTTTTAAGTAATTTAAAATAATTGGGTTTTCTATAGTTGTAGTTTTTTCTACAATTTTGGGATAACTTTTATGCAAGTTTATTTACAGTTTATTTTTAAGTAAATTTTAGACTTGTTTTCTAGTCTATTTTCTTTTAGCTATTCTATCTTAGTTATTTGGAATTATTTATTGTTAATTAAATATTTCCTAATTATTTACAGTTATTTATGGTATTTACAGATATTTAATGTTATTTACGTTTTATTCTACGCTGGGATTTATTCTATAAATGTCAGTTTCTTTTTAATTTCCTTTTTATGTGAATGGAATAAATAGAATATAATAAATCATGAATATGAACTAAATGATAAGAACACTAGATTTATATAAAATGGGATGAAAAATACGAAGAACTGTAATAAACTGGACTTAGACTGAAATATGCAAATTTAAGATATTTGCAAGCTTAATTATAACATATAATTATGACTAAAAAGAGAAAATATAAGAAATAGCAGAAGTAGCTTATTCTTAAACTTAGTGTTAAATCATGAGTTTTGATTCATGACAAGCTTCAACGATCAACGATGAGATTAGACGATCAAAGCGACAATAACGATAAAGATGTACACACGTGGTGAACTACAAAGGAAACTAGATTTCAAACCCGAGTACGCTATAAAATTCATTATTTATTGAGTCGTAATTAAAGTTTATAGTTGTTAAAATCACTCCTCAAGTAGTTTACACACACTATACAAAATTTTTAAATACATATATATATACACAAAAAAGTATGCACAAGCGCACACTGTGCAAAAAAGCACAATTCAGTCGGCTGGACTGAATTTATCAGTCGACTGAATCTGTGTTCTTTGCACAGACATACAACGTGCACCTCACTTTGAATATTCAGTCAACTAGCTATTTTTTACTAGTCGACTGACCGTACGCACTGTCATATTTCCTGAAGGGTCGCTTCTCTTTGCGAAGAGTAACGATCCAATTCGAAGTGTTACGGGTGCAACTCTTGATTGAAACTCTTCGTGAAAAGTAGCAACCTTATATACTATATATATAGATCTAAATCATGATTTTAATCATCCAATTTACTTCAATCTATTCTATTCTCTGATCTATATTTATGCATTCTAAAAGCATTCCAATCAAAGATATATTGCTTGAATCTTCGAGTTAATTATTATATACTTCGATCCAAAGCAATATCTTCCTTTCTAATCTTCACACACGCAATATATACTTGAGGATTTGATTATAGGAAGAGTGTACTATCAAAGACAAATCAGTGTTATCGAGAACACAAAGTGTCAACAACTTTATCGAAATTGTAGAAGTCTTGTTAGTTTGTATTAGGCGGAAAACTCCTCTTCGGCTGCTGAGACGGAAAAATCCTGTTCGGCTGCTCAGGTGTTGTATACCTATTCCTCCGGGTTAAGTGAGGGGTTACTGAGAGAAATTCCATAGGGAAGTCTGGGACTGGACGTAAAACGGGAAGTTTGAACCAGTATAAAAACTCCTGGTGTGCTTATTCTTATTTACTTTACTATTATTATTTGTTTTCGCATTTAGATTATGATACATTCCATATTACACGATCCCAAGTATTAGCTATACGGCATACGAACTTTAAATTGGTATCAGAGAACAATCATCTAATAACTGTTACATAGTTATTTGATATATTCTAGTAATATGGAAAATAACACTAGCGACAATTTTATAAAAGGCCAATCCACTGCACGACCACCACTACTGAATGACATGAATTACACTTATTGGTCTACACGTATGAGAATTTATATGCAAGCAAGTGATTTTGATTCATGGAATATCACACAAACTGAATATCATATACCCACAACTGAATTTTCTACACGCTCAAACACACAAAAATTAGATGCTACTGCAAATGCTAAAGCTATGAATATGTTGTTTTGCGCCTTAGACAAGAATGAGTTTAATCGTGTTAGCATGTGCAATATTGCATATGAAAAATGGTGAACGCTAAAAATAACTCATGAAGGTACTAACAAAGTTAAACAAAGCATGATATCTATGCTTAAGAATCAATTTCAAAACTTTAGAATGAAAGAAAATGAGTCAATTAATGATATGTATTCCAGATTCCAAGATATTTATCATTCATTATTAGGACTAGGAGAATTTTTTTTTTGATTTTTATATAGTATCAAAAATCCTAACGCTTAACGGATGAATGGGAAAGAAAGATCTTACCTATTGAAGAAGCAAACGATCTTTCCACTATGAAACCAAAAGAATAAAAAAGAAATCTAATGTCATATGAAGTGAATTTGCTGGAAAAGAAAGCTCAAGCACAGGATAAGAAGAATCTAGCATTTGGAGCAAAAAAAGACGATTCAGATTCAGATGAAGAGGATATGGCACTTACTGCAAAAAAATTCAAAAAGTTTTAGAAATTCAAAAAGAATAATAAGTTCTGGAGTAACAAAAGTAACTCCAACAACAATACTGATAGCAATAAACCATCATCTTCAGTCATGGAATGCTATGAATGTCAGAAGAAGGGCCATATGAAGAGAGATTGTCTAGAACATAAAAAGAACAAATTCAAGAAGGACAAATTCAGATAGAAAGCTTTTTCAGTCACTTGGGACGAATCAGACTCATTAGATAGTGATAGTGACAGTGACAGCGACAATAAACAAGCTAATGTATGCTTCATGGCCACAAAAGACAATGCAAGTGATTTAAGTTTTGATGACTTTGTAGAAGTTAATTCAGAATTAATAGATTTAGTAAAACAGATTAAAAAGAAGAATAAGGAATTAATACAAAAACTGAATATAACAGAAGTAGAAATGAGTATGCTAAAAGATGAGAAAAAAATTCTAAAAGAGGAATTTGAGAATACTAAAGAATCTAATTCTAATTTAACTTCCCAAATACCTATATTACTTAAGAATTAGAAATTCACAAAAATAAGAATGATGATCTATCAACGGATATTAAAGATTTAAAATCTGGCTATAAAGTTTTAGAATTAGAAAATTCTAGTCTCAAAACAAAAGTAGAAAATATTTCTAAAAGTATTTTTTATTTAATAAATGAAGAGAAAATCTTTCTAAAATTATAGAAAATTCTCAATCTACCTAAATCAGGACTAGGATGTAAAAAATTATTTAAACCAGAATTTGGAAAAAGTTTGAATAACATTAAAAATAGGTTTAAAAACGATATTAAATCAACAGTTTCTAAGGAAATTAAAACTATAAAAACATGGATTCCCAAAACAAATAATAAATTTATTAGGAATGAATATATTAAGTCGTTCATGGAAACTGTTTATTATGATGATAATTATATTTTTAAAGGGAACTGTGAACTCTATTGGGTTTGGCTTCATAAGATTTAACCCTTAGGACCCTAACAAAGGAAGTGGGTACCAATATTATTCTTTATTTTTTGAAGGTGCCACTTGAAAAGAGAGGAAAATGGATATTGGACAGCTGCTACTCTAAACACATGACTAGCAATAAAGATATGCTAACCAACATTATCTATTCGAATGGAGGATCAGTCACATTTGGAGGTAACTCCAAAGGCTATATCATCGACAGGCGATGTCAGCAGCAACAGTACCTCTAATTTACCTCTCATTACTGAAGTTTTATTAGCTAAAAATTTAAAACATAATTTACTAAATATAAGTCAACTATGCGATAAAGGTTTTAATACATCGTTTTTAGAAAATATTACTAATAAAAATCAAGAGTTAATCTTTGAAGGTATACGGGAAAGAAATATTTATATTTTAAATATGAATAAAAATAATAACTCTAATATGTGTCCGGTAGCAAAAGAAAATGATTCTTGACTATGGGACAAACGATTTTGTCGTATAAATATTAAAACTATGAATAAATTAGCCAAAAATAAACTAGTAAACGGTTTACCCGATATAATATTCAAAATTGACAACATCTATGATGCGATATGTTCGTGAATGTTTGTATGATAATGTTTTTGTTCATATTTGTAATGATTCGTAATGTCTCATTTTATAAACATTCATTAGTACTTTATGATTATTGAATTATGTATTCCTTTCTGTCGATGACAAAGGGGAAGAAATTTCTGTATTAACTTTTTATGTAGGAATAGAAAAGTCGCCACACAGTTAGGGGGAGGAATATATAATCTACGTTATATATTTCCATATATAAAGAATTGTCAAAATCGGTTGTCATCAATCGAAAAGAGGGAGAATGTTAAATCATGAGTTTTGATTCCTGACAAGTTTCAACGATCATCGATGAGATTGAACGATCAAAGCAACAAAAAAGAGAAAGCTATACACACGTGGTGAACTACAAAGGAAACTAGAATTCAAACCCGAGTACGCTACAAAAAATCATTATTGTTTGAGTCGTAGTTATAGTTTATAATTGTTAAAATCACTCCTCAAGTACTTTACACACACTGTACAAAAGTTTTAAATATATATATATACATATACATATGTGACAACCCGGAATTTTCGAGCAATATCAATTTAATAATCTGCATTAAAAATTAAATTGATTTGATATATCTTTGTTAATTAAATCTGGTTTGAGACTTTTCTTTTAATAAATATCTAATTGGTAAATTTTATCTGTTACAAATTAATTGAATTGTTTTCTATTTATAAATGTATATATTTGTATACATTGTAAATAGATGAGATTTGTTTTAAAGTTTAACTAATAAATTACGTTTCTGATTCTAATATACATTTTAGTGAATTAGAAATTATGATTTATTTAATATAAACTTTTCAAAGCTAAATAAATAAATAAATATAGGGTTTTAAATACATAAGATAAATGCTTGAATAGATTGAAACTTATTTTAACTTAAAATTAAATTTAAATTTATTAACAAAAAGATTTCTTTTCTTTTCTTTTTAGTATAGCTTGATAAAAATATGGATTTAAAATTTTAAATGAGTTTTAATGCAATTTTGTCAAATGGTACATTAATAAAATATGTAGTTTATAATAAAAAGATAATTTACTTATTTATTTATCATTTCAAATTGATAAATGAGTTACTTTTAAATAATGTTAATAAATAAAAAATACAAGACTATAAGATAAATTGGGAAAAATGTAAAGTAAGTACATTGGCTAAATTTAATAACATAACAACTATTAACTTCATTTAGATTTCAAACAACAAAACAAAAGAAATAACATTCACAAACATTTCAAAATATAATAACAAGACAACAATTAATCTAGAAACAAATAAATTTTCAAGTTTGTGAACTATCATAAGGAAAACTGCAGCATATATATATGTTTAAAGCATCAAGGCCATTATGTGATTGTACTAACAAAATCAAAAATGTGTGCAGGCTGAGATTTAAAATATATATATAAAAATATGTAAAGGCTTGCTAGGGAAGACAGTGTAAAGTATTCTTAAACAAACAAACAAAAGTAATCAATGTAAATCTTTCTAGCACACAACAAATATCTCTGTTTTGTTGTACAAACATCATGATATTATAAACTGTAAATGCAAGTATATATCAACTTTTCTTCATATCTGTTCGAGCATCATCTCTGAGAAAAACTAAGACATATATACCATCAAAAACTTGAACATCTTCATACAATTAATGCAAACCAGAATCTCCATCTCTGCAAATCTGAGATGTTCATACTTGAGTATCTTCTTTCTAAAATCTGGAGTCAAACTTGTGTATCTCTGGAACCTGTAAGCTGCACCTTGTCAAACAAAAATCTGCAAGTATGAAATATGAAAACATCTTAGTACAAATGGAAAATCTGCAAATATCTTTATTTATATCGTAGTGTCTGCAAATACTAAATAGTGTATACTAATACAAAGACATAACCCTTTAATTAGCACACATTTCTGTTTGAAAATATCTTCTAGCCGAAATATTTATCTTAGCTCAGATTTACAGTACCTTATTACAAATAAAAATAAAGCAAATATTTTATCAAGTTAAAGCTTGTTCAAGAAGACAGCTTGTTTAAAGTTATATATATGTATTCATCACTTCTTATCTTTTAATTCAGTCATTAAACTTATGAAAGCAGAGCCTGAGAAAAGCAAAGTAATATAAACAAAAACTGCATATTTTCAAGCGTAAATAAAATCAGGAAGCAAGAAGAGTTACAGGCATTCAAAACTTCGTATAGCTGTCTTCTGTCATCATCAAATTCCTCTGTTCGACTGTGATTTATTTTGGTGAGTAACTTCATATTTAATAACTTAAATTTCAATCTAGTTGTATGATTAAAATCTGAGACTTTGCTTTGGGTGAAAAAGATACATGTATTGGTGAATAAGCCTGTGCATATATACAGGATCCTCAGGGTATAAATTGAAAACTGGAAGTGTTTGTATATGCTTGCTCTCTGATACTCTGGAAACAAAACCTTACTTTCAAAAGACATTTATTCCTTTTCTGATTGATGAATGAACTTAAGATTTGAACAAAATGTTTGTAACATTATAAACTAAGTTTAAAAATTTAGTTAAGATAAAAACAACTTAAAATTTTTCTTTGGTACCCAAATCTCTGAGCAAACTCAAGATTTACCAAATTTCGACTTTCACCGATCCTTGATACAGGTATCTAACTAAAATCTATACTGGAAAATATGATTTTTAAGGTAGGTTTGGAAATTTTTAAGGGGGTATTATGAGAGCAGTTTGTGTTTTACTGTTTGGGGCATTTCGAGTCGCCGTGGGCGATCAAGTTGATCTGAAGGGTCGAGCTTCTGACTGGGGGTGGAGGAGGCTACCATGGATCAAGGAAAAATGGTAGGTGGCGGCGCAGTGGGTCGTGGAAGCGGCGGCGTGGGTTTAAAATTTGTAAACCTAAATTTTACTGTGCATGGAGTTTTGATTACCGCGGCCTGTACAAGGGTTCGAGTGACTCGTCGTTTTGAGGGAAGGTAGAGGGGAGATGAGCGATGCCACGTCCGTAGTTTGGTGGCCTCTGGTGGTCGGAGCATTGCGCGCGTGGCGTTGTCAGGTTTGAGGGGTAGTGGGTCGTTACAGTTTCCAGGTTTCATTTTTCTCATTTTCGTTTTTGCGCGCCTGGTGAAACTCGAAGCAGCTTGTCGTTTCTCTCGGGAACTTCGTATGTTTACTCGAAGTAAACCAGAGGGGGGCTCGGGATGTAGTATTTCAGGTTTTAAAACCTGTAACTGTTTCTAACAGTTTTGAAATCTTGGTTTTAAAATTTAATCAAAGTTGAACCTAGTTCTAACTCAAGTTTAATAGTGAATTTAGGTTAGTTTTGAAATAGAGTTGGAAATAATAAAGTTCCATAATTTAAATTATTTTAATAACTTAAAGTGCTTAATACTTAAGTGTATTCAAGAGAGTTGAATTTCAAAAATGAAATATAAATTGTTAAGAAAAGATTTAGACAAGTTAACTCCAAAATTGAAAACCGAGACTTAGATTTGAAATTCTAGATTTGGAAATAAAATAAAGTTTTATAATTTAAATTGATTCAAATAAGTTTTAATGCTATTAAATATGTGAGTTTAAAGGGGTTTTGGAAGAAAAATTAGTTTTAAACTTTATTAAGGATAAAATTGGAATTTATTTACGAAGAAATTTGAAATAGATGTTTTTAGAACATTTTGAAAGTAAAAATTTAATCCATAATAAGAATAGTTACTTTAAGTAATGAAGACTTAGAATTTATATGCATTAACCTTTAAGTTAATTAAGTTTGAATAATTAATGATTGATATTATTTAAATTAGCAATTATGAATTTAAATGTATTATTCAAAGTTGAATAATGAATTAAGTAATTAATATGTGATTAAGAACCATAGATTAGATTTTTATTTAAATTAATAAATTTTAATGGTTAATCAAACTTATAATTAACAATGATAAATAGAAGAAAATAATTAAATAAGTGTTAATGAAGATCATTAACTAGATTATTTTATAATTAACTAATGTGATTGATTTTTAATAAATTAATTGGATTAATTAATTCAATAATAATCATTGTAATAGTTTAATTGTAATAGTTTAGTTGTAATTATTTATTTGGAAAGTAATTAAGAAATTAATTACTTATTGATTGTGTAAATTGATTTATTTTGAGTTAATTAATTTAGTTTAATTAACTGATATTTTGGGAGTAAATTACTTAGTGAAGTAATTGATGAAATCATTGGATAATGGGAAATGGAAGTAATTGGAATATAATTACTTGAAATTAGTCAAGGGATTAATTAAGCTTGTTGTTGAGAAGTAATTAATTAAGGACAGTTAATTACTGTATGTTATTAATCAAGAGGGTTAATATATGTGATTTGAAGATTTGTATTCTTAATATAATTAATAAAATAACAAATGAAAATGTAATTAGAAATCATTAATTAATATAATTAATGATGGGATTAGAGATTGATTTATTTGGGAATAATAAATCAACAAGATAATTAAATGGTAATAAATCGATATAAATGTAATTAATTAATGGATTTATTCACGATTAATTTCTGTAAATAAAGTAAGGAAACTACTGGAATGCAGCAAAAGATATTTAAATCAAGATGATTAATTGGATATATAAGTAACTGATGTTAAGATTTAAATTAAGTTAATTAATTTTAATTAATTTAAGAAATCATTTGATGATTTGGTATGTGAAATTACTTAGTGTAATTAATGGGGTATAATTACTTAGGAAAGTAATTAGATGATAATTACCTGATGAAATTAATACAAGATGATTTGTAAGTGAAATAATTTGGGTAATTTCTTTTGTAATTAATCAAGGGATTAATTTATGGGAATAATTAATCATGGAATGATTAATAAGTAATTAAGGGTAGTTAATTACTGGTTTGTTATTAATCAAGGGTGATTAATAAATATGTTTAATAAAGATTAATCACTTAATGTAATTAATTTAAATAAAGCAATTTAATATAAATTAGAGGTCATTAATAAAAATATTTAATGATGTAATTAAGAATTGTTTAGCCAAGGAATAATTAATAGGGAAGTAATTAAATGTTTATTGCTATAAATGATTTAGAATAATTCATTTGAGAAATTAATTAAAGACTAAATTACTTCTTGTAATTAGAGAACGATTAATTAATTTGATTTATAATTAATTAATGGTTGTGAGAGCAGGATTTATGGAATGAGTAATTAATTTAATCAATTTTAAATTAATTAAAAATGGAAGTAGTTAATTTAATTCATTTTAAATTAATTATAGATTGTGATTCATAAATCATGCTTATGGATGATATTGATATTTCATGGTTGGATTGTGATTTCAGATATGAGATGAGTAATACCTACGTGATATGGATGTATGGTTTAAGTAAGATAATATTTAATTATCTGCTTGGATGATGATATTAATTATCTGCTTATGATGATAATGTGATTATCTATTATGAGATGTGAATTATCTATCTGTGCATATTGATAATATTGAATTGACCGTTAAGACTAAATAGACAACTTGGCCTTAAAAGACACGTTTTGGATTTCGATGAGACCGGGATCGGTTTTCCTTATTTGGAACATCCGAAAACCACATCGATTCCAAATGAACGATAGGTCGTGAATCTGAAGTGAAGATGAAGATTCAGAATGCAAGGATTATCGTCGTTAACTCTGAGGGTGATTCCAAAATGAGTGTAACGAGATGATGCCTTCGGTTTCGTTCGAACCCGGAACGAACTTGTATGGATTGAATGCTTTCAACACATCGTCAGGTGGGCGATGAGCATTCTAAGAGATATGTTCTATAAAGGTAATCGTAACCTCAAGCCTCATCAACCAGGAATGGCTAAAACAGGGGAGGTGCATCAAGGTTAGGTGGGTCATGCCCAAGCAGAACAAGGATTTTCCCCTGTCTAGATGTCCCTTTTTATTCGGCTGTATGGGCAGTTGGTCCGCAGCCAACTACGGGGTTATCTTGTTCGGGACTGTTCAGTAAGGAATGGTTCCGGCCTTGTGTTGCAGGGGGTCGGGAGTGATCCTTGGTACGTTGATCTAGGCCACGTACTGTGACGGGCGGTACCCCAGTAGCCCTCCCATTGTATGGAATCCAAAATCCAATAAGTGCCAACGGTTTTGATTGTATTACCCACTTTTGTGGCTAGTAGCTGGAATTTAATAGATGTAACAATTTCGGCTATTTTCTATTTACTTGAAAACCCTAGACCTATTATAATATCACTGGATTTCCTATCAAATGTTTTGGTTAGTGTAAGGTAAAAACTTTTCCATGTTTATGTGTGGGAAGTCTTACGTGATACCTTTCTTTCAAAGGATTTTCAAAATTAAGCAACTTTAACCTGTTACTCACTCCAGACCCATGTCTGACCCAGAGTTTATTTTCTGTTTTTCCTAAACTCTCGGGTACCCAAATTTTTACGGGCAGCCAAGGGATTTAGGTTGACTTTTGACGAATTCTGGAGGAGCAAATGAAGCAGGAGGCTTCAGCGTTGTAGATATATATATAGTTCTGCTGTGTTAATATCTCTGTGTTGTTTTGTATATTGAGTTATATAACTATACAGGTGTTTATAACTGTCTAGTATGTGATGTACTATATGTATCACTCTGATTGATGTTATATATTATGTAAATACTTATGTGATTAATATAATTTATTCGTTCCGCTGTGAGATTCTGATGTTGTTGTTCTTTCTTCTCTATCTTTTCTATTTTCTCACCCTTTTCTTTCTTTAAAAATGATACGTCTTCCTGGGCGTAGGAAGTCGGGTCGTTACAACATATATATACACACACACAAAATAGTGTGCACAAGTGCTCACTATGCAAAAAAGCACAGTTCAGTCGACTAGATTGAATTCAACAGTTGACTGAATCTATGTTCTTCGCACAGACATGCACACGTGCACACCACTTTGAATATTCAATCAACTAGATATTTTTTCCCAATCGACTCACCGTACGCAACTACCAAATTTCCTGAAGGGTTGCTTCTCTTTGCGAAGAGTAACGATCCAATTCGAAGAGTTACGGATGCAACTCTTGATTGAAACTCTTCGTGAACAATAGCAACCTTATATACTATATATATAAATCTAAATCCATGATTTTAATCATCCAATTTACTTCAATCTATTCTATTCTCTGATCTATATTTCTGCATTCTAAAAGCTTTCTAATCTAAGATATATTGCTTGAATCTCAGAGTTAATTATTATATACTTCGATTCAAAGCAATATCTTCCTTTCTAATCTTCATACACACAATATATATTTGAGGATTTGATTATAGGAAGGGTGTACTATCAAAGACAAATCAGATTTATCAAGAACACAAAGCTTCAACAACTTTATCAAAATTGTAGAAATCCTTTTAGTTTGTATCAGGCGGAAAAGTCCTCTTCGGCTGTTGAGGCGAAAAAATCCTGTTCGTGTTACGACCCAAAATTTCAGTCATTTGAAATTCGTATATTTAATTGATTTTAAATATTCAAAAGTAAATTTTATAAGTCGAATAACTTATATTTCGAATATCTGGACTTAATTGGATAATTAAATTGTTAATTTAATATTTGAAATTGTAGAAATAATTGGAAATTGAATTAAATGTGAATAAAAATGATTTGTCAAGTGATATTAAATCTTATTTGAATTAGATTGATGTTATAGATGTTCTAAAGTTGAATTAAAAGTTAATTTGTAAAAATTGAATATTTAAATGACGTGTAAAAATAGTCATTTTTCAAACAGTCTTGGATTTCGACGAAACCAGTTTTATTGGATCCGTAATATTATATTATTATAAGATTTCAAATTTCGTGTCAATCGGATTTACGGTTTGTCGGAGGAAAGCTAAAACGCGTAGAAATCAGTTTAAGTGAATTTAAATTTAAATAGTCGATTTGAAAACCTATCTTTCAAATACGATTGAATCGGCTCCCGATATATATTCCATTGCGTTCAGAATAGGGGTAAAATTTTATAAACGCCAGGCGGCACGCTCCGTTTCGAGTTCGAAAAAATTCCGGATGAATAGTGCGTGTAAATTTTATATAAAAGGACCTCAACCCTTTCACTTTGCCAAAACCCTAGCCAAACTAGGTCTAGCCGGCACTTGATTTTCAATGGCCGATAATGCTCGATCTTTCTCCCTTAATCTCTTCCAATCCGTGAATCAATTCAAGAAACTTCCAAACGAAATTTGTAGAGCTTCATGAGATCTTCGAATCTATATGGCTGAGATCGTCATCGGTGCATAGATGGAGGAGCAGCAGGCCAAGGAAGTGCCAACAGTCGTGCAAGTTTTTCAACGTGGGGAGGGTACCGAGCTTCGTGATAATTTGGCTGTGGGTAGAGTCGAGGAGGGGCATCGAGGTGGCACTAGTTGATCAACGTGAAGGCGTACGTATAAGTCGCGATGATTAGGGTTTTTGATCGGTCCATGGGTTTGTGCGTACGTTATTTTCACAGCGAGGAAGATGATAAAACATACGGCCACGATTTGGTAAAAGGATTTGGACGACTAAGATTGCAAAAGGTTAAAAATATAAAATAAAATAGTAAATTTTTATATTATAAAATCGTTCAAACTTCTAAATTGTATATCTTTTTGATTCGAGGTCCATTTCGCACGAAACGACTTGCATTGGAACCGTATTGGCGAACATTACGCGATGAAGCTGGTTTGGAGCTGATTGGAGCTAGTGTGAATTTTGGGTAAAATTAAACGTGCGTTTAATTTTATTCGGAATAAAACATTGAAATCACGACTGCAATCAATGTGAGGACAACTCACTCTTTCTGACTCACTGATATTTTATATAAGTGAGAAATAATTTATTATATAATGATTGATGATTATTTGGATGATATATGATATATTGATTGATATTTGGATATATACCTGCCTAGTGGAGCAGATGACCCTATACGTTCCCGTGTATGAGCGGATGATCCTTTGTACGCGCGTCTGCCTTGAAGCGGACATTGTACACATATTCTAATATGTATATTTGTTGCAGGTGACAGGTTGGTGGGATCCAACTGGATTCCTCACCCGTATTGATTTATTTATAGATATTGTGATATATTGTAACAACCCCCATATTTATCGAGTTTATATTTAAATATTTTATTTAAATATTATATCGTTAATCGGATTTTGGTCCGAAAAGCTACATTTTGCAAACGGTCAAATTAGGACTCGAGACCACTTCCATTGAGTTCGAAATGCCATTTACAACTTTTTTAAGTATAAACATCGATAGTTTTGGAGTTAGTGAAATTTCACTAACTTTTCACGCTTTGGACTTTGGGTTAGTTTAGCCTATTAAGCCCAAGTTCCAACCCCCTTCTCCTCACTCTTCATAAATTCCTAACAAACTTGAAATTTGCATTAATGGTGAAGAGAATGGGAAATTAAAACTCCAAGCTCAAATTTAATTGCTAATCCAACATTCAACTCCAAATTCAAATAGACGATATTGGATTCAAGCTTTGGATTGCTTCTCCATTGGCTTCAAGCTTCATCTTCATCCATTTTAGTGAAAAGGTGAGATTTTTATCTCACACTCTTGCTTATAACTATCTTGGACTGTTGGAAATGAATCCCTATCATGTTTGCATGTACATTTGCATTTGGTTTGGATTGGATTGGCCAAAACCCCCAAATTTTAGTGTTTTTTGTGAAAAACTGCACTTAGGTCGCTCTGCCTTTGCTAGGTCGTTCGCGTGGAAAAGTCTCGGCCTTCGAATAGCTCATTTCCGACCTAAATTGGCCTATAACGTTAGGTCGCTCGGCGCTTCGGAATTAGGTCATGGGTCGTTGGGCTTTAGGTCGTGGGTCGCAAGCTCCTTAGGTCGTAGGTCGTTCGGTTCTAGGTCGCTGGACTCTTTATATTTTAGGTCGCTCGGCCCTTATCCCCTTAGGTCGCTCGACCTGTTCTGCCACTAGGTTGCGTACCTCGCCCTCTCTTAGGTTGCTAGGTCGCTGCTTCTTTTAGGTCGCTCGACCACTTACACCTTTAGGTCGGGTGGCTTCGAATTCCTTAGGTCGCTAGGTCGCGACGTTTTAGGTCGCTCGACCTCGTTTATGACCATAGGTCGCTCGCTTCGTTCTTAGGTCGTTCGGGGTTAGGTCATTAGGCCTTAACTCGTGTGGCCTTGGTTGTTTAAGTCGCTTGGCCTATTTGTTTATTCCTTTAGGTCGTAGGACCCTTAGGTCGTAACACCGATAGGTCGCGTGCCCCTTTTTCTCCGATAGGTTGCGTGCCTCTTTACTTCGATAGGTCGCTCGGCCTTGCCTTCCATTTTTAGGTCGCAACACTGTTAGGTCGCCTGACCTATATACCGTTAGGTCGTTGGACCTATAACCCGTTAGGTCGTTGGACCTATAACCCGTAGGTCGTTAGACTGTTAACCCACTAGGTTGTATGACCTCTAACCTGTTAGGTCGTTAGACCTATAAACCGTTAGGTCGCGTGACTTTTGCCCCTTTGCTCCATTAGGTCGCGTACCCCCTTAGGTCGCTCGATCCTATCCTCCCTTTGGTCTTCACTAGGTCATACCGTTTTGGTCGGGGCGCTGCCCCCTGGACCCTCGCGACCTGACCGGGCAGGTCGAACGCCGTAGCAGGGGCGTTGCCCCCGCACCTCCACCTTGGGGGGTTGCCACCCCCCTGGACCCCCCCTCCGTAGGGGATCTTTTCTGAAAAACATTAAACAGAACTTGCCTTGTTGAGATGCTGAGTTGACCATTCTTCGAGACAAACTATCTTGGGCTTCTCGGTCGATTTTATGGATTTTAGAATATCTATTTCGATGGATTCTTTATCGGTTTCTTTGGATTTTATTCACGTCTTCGTATGTGAATTTTTATGATTGATTGTTTCTACAATCACTCCTATGATTTGTCACTTTAAAATATGAAGGTTTCAATACTAGTAGTAAATATCAAAACTCTTTCAACAAAATGATTTCAACTCTATTTTCAATAACAAAGCTCTTTTCTTAAACCATTTTTCAATCTACTAGTATATACAAACCTTTACCTCACTCGTATGAGAAATTGAATTAAACGGCTTAGTAAAACAAGTGGTATGAAACGCTTGCGTTTGCTTCGTCGGTTAACTCTTGGACTTGTTCGATTGAACCTTTTTGTGACAATTTTCTAGTGAAGATCTACAGTTTGTTCGTAAATATTTGAGTTAAGCAAGTGGTTATGGGACATGAAGCTATACTTTTATATTTACTAGCTTAGTGTAATTGACACTTCTCGTTGATCATGACGATCATTTTGTGATTTAGGCTTGCAATTGTGCGATGTCTCTTTGTTTGCTTCCTGGTTAGGCTAGACACCATTTGTGTGATTCCATTCACACATACCTTTTTTCTTTTTGGTTAGCCTAGACACCATTTGTGTGATTCCACTCACACATACCTTTTTGTTGCGAGGTCAGGCTAGACACCATTTGTGTGATTCCATTAACACATACCTTTTTGCTTTTTGGTTAGCCTAGACCTCATCTGGGTGATTCCGACTCATCCATATGGGGTAGCTCCCCATGGTCTTCGGACCGTCATGTGATAGGCCTCTTTCCCCTTTTTCTATGATTTCTGGATTTCTTGTGTTGATTTCTAGAATTTATGTCATTGACTTGTTATGAGTACAAGTTTAGGGTACGATGCCCTCTTTGGATCTTTGAGAAGATTCTTGTGATATTGATTGATCTTTTTTTGATCATCAATTGCATACTTATAGTAGTATGTCAGTATGGATATTTTATGTTTATGCCATATCTTTTATTTTATATCATGTCATCTGATATTTATAGCTAGACTGATCCGTTTATTATTTTCTTAAATAATACTCGGGTCAGGCCGAGATGTTACAGGTGCTTCTGGTTGACTTCTTCCCGGGATTTGCTACTCTGAATTTTGGCTAACTATTTAGATTAGCAGTTTTTGTTGTATACACTTGAGATATAGACTCATAGTTGTATTCTTTTGTATAGCACGTGTTGCTATTCTTTTGTATTATTGTGGATCTTTTTGACCACTACTCTGATGTACACTTTCATGTGTTAGTTATATATTCATATCTTCTTCCGCCTTTGTGATATGGATGTCTGTGACTGATTTGTGTTATGCTTATTTCTATGTTTGTTTCCGAAGATTATTTATAGCCACCGTATGATAAGAAATTACATGGATGGTCGCTCCTCAACAGCCTTATTCTCCGCGCTAGTTGACAGCACTACACCGTAGTGTTCTTGGCTAGCGTGGGTATAGAGGTGGGGCGTCACAGATTGGTATCAGAGCCAAACTTCGGAACAATGTAGAATAACTTAACAAGGATCATCGTCCTATGTCTATCTTAGGAGTTATACCATAAGATTAATTCGAGTCTTCGTACCGATTCATCCTATTTCCTTTATGATTCCTTGTTTTATCTATCAAGATTGCTTGATATTCGTTGGTGAATAACCTTCTTCCTTCTCTTCTTTCTTTCTTAATGGAAGAGAATGTATAGACCAGGCCGTCCCAAAACTGGATCATCTAGTGCTGCTCCCCAGGATGGAGTTTTTATGACTGCTCAACAGCTTCTTGATTTAGTAATAAATGCTCAAGCAGCTGGAGCTAACCCGGAACCTACTCACCCAAAGTCGGGATATGCACGCTTGTGCAGTGATTACACCAACTTGGGTGGGAAGCCCTTCAAAGGTTCGAAAACTATCATTGAGGTCCAGGCTTAGTTAATACATTGCGATCGAATCTTTTCTCGCATGAACCTTATCGATCTCCACCGCGTTCAGGTGGCTTCCAGCATGCTCCAGGAGAGAGCATTGGACTGGTACGAACTCCTTATTTCAGAAATTAATGAAGCGGATCTCACCTGGGAGCAATTTCAGGGATGCTTCGAGTTAAAGTTTGTACCAGAAGCTGGGAAAGTAACCTTGGCTCAACGTTTTATAGACCTTGTTCAAGGTCAATCCTCTGTGACTGATTACGTCGCAGTCTTCGAGTCGCTTTCCAAATATGGGGTTGAGTACATCAACACCCCATTGAAGAAGAACCAGAGGTTCGTTTATGGCTTAAATAAGAATCTTAAGAAGCCACTACTCCTGAAACTAGAAGTCGCATTTGATCAACTCGTCGATGTCGCTCTTCGTCTTGAAGAGGCTGATAGAGAGAGTGATGTTGAAGTGGAAGGCGCTAAACCAAACTTCAACAACAAGAAGAGGCCCAGTAAATTCAAAGGCCCTTATCCCAACAAAAAGGGTAAGCATGCAACCCGTACGGCAAAGTCTCCTTCTCCTAGTGGTGCGAGATGCTTCAACTGTGGATCTGGGGATCATTTTGCGAATAAGTGCTCTAAGCCCAAATCTTGTCGCTATTGTAAGAGCCCGGATCATTACATAGATCAATGCCTCAAACGTGAAGGCAAGAAGGAAGGAAAGTTGAATGTGGCTCAAGCCCCTGTCAACACATATCGTGGCCAATGTATTTCTCACTCCATTCTTGATGGTATTATTTTATTTCATGATCAACCTATTAGAGTTCTCTTTGATACGGGTGCATCCCATTCTTTTATATCAAAAGAACTTGTTAATACTTTTTCTTTAAATGTTGTTGCTTTAATGACTTCTTTAAGAATCGCGAATCCGGTTGGTGGGTCCGCAACTCTTAGTTTGCTTTTGTAAAGATGTGGAGATTATTTTATGTGATTTTTCTTTCCTAGCCGATTTGCGCTTTGGAATAATTTTGGGAATGGATTGGCTTAACCGTTATCAAGCCCATATCCTATGTCCTGAGCGGACTATTCATCTCCGACATCCACTATCTGTTAATCAGATTTCTGTTAATCTTATAGATTCAGAATCCTGTTTGGTGGCATCTTTATATTCTTTAAATCCTCGTGATGACGACGATGATGAAGATGATATTATTTCTCGTATTCACGTTGTTCGTGAATTTTCCGACATATTCGAGCCTGTTTTAGGTTTACCACCTAAACGAGCAATTGAGTTCAGAATTAATCTTGTTTCTGGAGCTCAACCTATTACTCGTCCTCCTTATCGCATGTCCAATAAGGAAAATGAGGAGATGCGCAAACAGTTGTCCGAATTGGAGACGAAGAAATTTATTCGCTCTAGTTCCTCGCCTTGGGGAGCTTCGGCTATTTTCGTAAAGAAATCCGACGGTACGCTTAGCCTTTGCATTGACTATCGCAATCTTAACGATCTGACTATTAAAAATAAATATCCTTTACCTCGGATTGACGATCTGTTTGATCAACTTAGCGGAGCTAGGGTCTTTTCACAGTTGGACTTGGCTACCAGTTTTCATCAGCTTTGTATTGCTGAGGATAGTATTCCTTTGACATCGTTCCGTACTCGTTACGGATCTTACGAATGGCTTGTTATGCCATTTGGTTTAACGAATGCTCCGGCTTACTTCGTTGACCTCCTGAATCGAGTTTTCAAGGCTTTCCTCGATCGGTTTGTTCTCATCTTCATTGATGATATCCTTGTGTATTCTAAAACCGAGGAGGAGCATGAAAAGCATCTTCGGATTGTATTAGAAAATCTAAGGAGTAATCAATTAAAGGCGAAATTTTCTAAATGTCACTTTTGGCAATCTCGTGTGAAGTTTCTTGGTCATATTATTTCCGAATCCGGAATTTCCGTGGATCCTTCAAAGATTGAAGCGATTCAAGATTGGAGGAGACCGGAGAGTGTGACAGAGATTCGTAGTTTTCTCAGATTGGCGGGTTATTACCGTCGTTTCATTAAAGACTTTTCTAAGATTGCCGTGCCTCTTACTGGTTTGACTAAGAAGGGAGTTAAATACATTTGGTCGGACAAATGTGAAGCCTCTTTTCAGAAATTGAAAGAACTCCTTTTCGATGCTCCTATTCTTGTTATTCCCGAAGGGAATCAAGATTTTGTTGTTTATACTGATGCTAGTCACGTTGGTTTGGGTGCCGTTCTTATGCAAAAAGAACGTGTTATTGCTTATGCTTCTAGGCAATTAAAGCCGGCCGGGACTAGATATGCCACACATGATTTAGAACTCGCGGCTATTGTTTTCGCCCTTCGGATTTGGCGTCATTATCTATTGGGAGAGAAATTTATTCTTTACATGGATCATAAGTCTTTGAAATATTTATTTTCTCAAAAGGAACTTAATTTGCGTAAACAGCGTTGGCTCGAGTTCCTTGCACCTTATGATCTTGATATTCTTTATACCCCCGGTAAGGGTAATCGTGTCGCCGATGCTCTTAGCCGTAAACAACAAGCAGTTGTTTCTATGAAGATATCCGAATGGAACGATCTCGAGATTTTATCCACTTGTGAGATTTGAGAGAGCGTATCCGATTTATGCTCATCACTTGTTTTATGTAGTCTTGAGGCTCATCCTTCTCTTTTAGACCGCATTCTTGAAGCTCAAGGGCTAGATCCTGATTGGCTCTTCTTGGCCAAAATGTTAAGGATAAAATTGATATTGAAGGTTTGAAAGACTTTGATATTGATTCTCGTGGCGGCATTCGAAAATTTGGTAGACTTATCGTACCAAATATTGGTGATCTTCGTAAAGATATTTTAGAAGATTCCCATCGTT
This sequence comes from Allium cepa, assembly GCA_030765085.1. Lineage (NCBI taxonomy): Eukaryota > Viridiplantae > Streptophyta > Magnoliopsida > Asparagales > Amaryllidaceae > Allium > Allium cepa. The sequence continues at coordinate 82,644,254 of CM060946.1, forward strand.
CTAAATTCACCATTCATCCCGGTAGTAGTAAAATGTACGCTGATATGAAGCGACTTTATTATTGGGAGGGAATGAAATTTGATATTGCTAACTTCGTTAAGTGTTGCATGACTTGCCAGCTTGTCAAAGCCGAACATCAAAGGCCCGGTGGGTTATTGCAACCTTTAGAAATTCCAATTTGGAAGTGGGATCAAATTTCCATGGACTTTATAGATGGCCTTCCCCGTTCTCGTTCGGGTCATGATAGCTTATGGGTGATTGTTGATAGACTTACTAAATCCACCCATTTTATTACGGTTCGGTCTAACCGAACCGTTCCTCTTTTGGCCAAACTATTTGTCAAGGAAATTGTAAAATTGCATGGAGTTCCTACTTCTATTGTTAGCGATCATGATCCATTGTTTACTAGTGGATTTTGGAAGAGTCTTCAAAAAGCTTTAGGAACGAAGCTTAATTTTAGCACCGCTTATCACCCCCAGTCCGATGGACAAACCGAGCGTGTGAATCAAACTCTTGAAGATCTTCTTCGAGCTTGTGTGCTTGATTTTGGTGAAAGTTGGGAAGATCATATTTCACTTGTTGAATTTTCCTATAATAACAGCTTCCAATCTAGTATTGGTATGGCACCTTTCGAGGCACTCTACGGAAGGCCCTGCCGATCTCCTTCTTGTTGGCTTGAGGCCGGTGAGAAGCTGGTTTTAGGTCCAGATTTTATTCGAGACTCCACAGAGAAAATTGACATTATTCGACATAGGATGAAAGAAGCCCAGAGTAGACAAAAGTCCTACGCCGATAACTGAAGAAGAAAATTAGAATTTTCTGTTGGAGATCTTGTTTTTATTCGTGTTTCACTGAAGGGTGTTGTGCGTTTCAGTCGTTCGGGAAAGTTAGCGCCTCGATATATTGGGCCATTCCCATCACCGAACGTATTGGTTTCATGATTTATCGCCTTGCATTACCGGCTCAGTTTTCTGCCACGCATGACGTGTTTCACGTTTCTCAATTACGGAAATGCCTTCGGGATTCCGATTCTATCCTTGAGCCTGCTGTTGTGGAAGACATTGAAGTTTCGTTGAATTTAACATATGAGCAGCATCCTATTCGAATTATTGCTTCGGAGGTTAAACGCCTTCGAAATAAAGATGTTCTGCTTGTGAAGCCTCAATGGTCCTCAAATCCTAAGGATTGCTCTTGGGAATCCAGAGAATTCATCGAGCGTACACATCCGGACTTGCTTACTCCTGCTCTTTGAGGTGAACTTCTTATTTCAAATTTCTTTTGTGTTAATATGCTTTTATGGTTGTTACTTTTTATTTCCATCTTATATATATATTGCGAGGACGCAATTTCTTTAAGGAGGGGAGTCTGTAACAACCCCCATATTTATCGAGTTTATATTTAAATACTTTATTTAAATATTATATCGTTAATCGAGTTTTGGTCCGAAAAGCTACTTTTTGCAAACGGTCAAATTAGGACTCGAGACCACTTCCATTGAGTTCGAAATGCCGTTTACAACTTTTTTAAGTATAAACATCGATAGGTTTGGAGTTAGTGAAATTTCACTAACTTTTCCCGCTTTGGACTTTGGCTTAGTTTAGCCTATTAAGCCCAAGTTCCAACCCCCTTCTCCTCACTCTTCATTAATTCCTAACTAACTTGAAATTTGCATTAATGGTGAAGAGAATGGGAAATTAAAACTCCAAGCTCAAATTTAATTGCTAGTCCAACATTCAACTCCAAATTCAAGTAGACGATATTGGATTCAAGCTTTGGATTGCTTCTCCATTGGCTTCAAGCTTCATCTTCATCCATTTTAGTGAAAAGGTGAGACTTTTATCTCACACTTTTTCTTATAACTATCTTAGAATGTTGGAAATGAATCCCTATCATGTTTTCATGTACATTTGGTTTGGATTGGATTGGCGAAAAACCCTAAATTTTAGTGTTTTTGGTGAAAAACTGCACTTAGGTCGCTCTGCCTTTGCTAGGTCGTTCGCGTGGAAAAGTCTCGGCCTTCAAATAGCTCGTTTTCGACCTAAAATGGCCTATAACGTTAGGTCGCTCGGCGCTTCGGAATTAGGTCGTGGGTCGTTGGGCTTTAGGTCGTGGGTCGTAAGCTCCTTAGGTCGTAGGTCGTTCGGTTCTAGGTCGCTGGACTCTTTATATTTTAGGTCGCTCGGCCCTTATCCCCTTAGGTTGCTCGACCTGTTCTGCCACTAGGTTGCGTACCTCGCCCTCTCTTAGGTTGCTAGGTCGCGACGTTTTAGGTCGCTGCTTCTTTAGGTCGCTCGACCACTTACCCCTTTAGGTCGTGTGGCTTCGAATTCCTTAGGTCGCTAGGTCGCGACGTTTTAGGTCGCTCGACCTCGTTTATGACCATAGGTCGCTCGCTTCATTCTTAGGTCGTTCGGGGTTAGGTCATTAGGCCTTAACTCGTGTGGCCTTGGTTCTTTAAGTCGCTTGGCCTATTTGTTTATTCCTTTAGGTCGTAGGACCCTTAGGTCGTAACACCAGTAGGTCGCGTGCCCCTTTTTCTCCGATAGGTCGCGTGCCTCTTTACTTCGATAGGTCGCTCGGCCTTGCCTTCCATTTTTAGGTCGCAACACTGTTAGGTCGCCTGACCTATATACCGTTAGGTCGTTGGACCTATAACCCGTTAGGTCGTTGGACCTATAACTCGTAGGTCGTTAGACCGTTAACCCACTAGGTCGTATGACCTCTAACCTGTTAGGTCGTTAGACCTATAAACCGTTAGGTCACGTGACTTTTGCCCCTTTGCTCCATTAGGTCGCTTACCCTCTTAGGTCGCTCGATCCTATCCTCCCTTTGGTCTTCACTAGGTCATACCGTTTTGGTCGGGGCGCTGCCCCCTGGACCCCCGCGACCTGACCGGGCAGGTCGAACCCCGTAGCAGGGGCGTTGCCCCCGCACCCCCACCTTGGGGGGTTGCCACCCCCCTGAACCCCCTCCGTAGGGGATCTTATCTGAAAAATATTCAACAGAACTTGCCTTGTTGAGATGCTGAGTTGACCATTCTTCGAGACAAACTATCTTGGGCTTCTCGGTCGATTTTATGGATTTTTGAATATCTATTTCGATGGATTCTTTATCGGTTTCTTTGGATTTTATTCACATCTTCGTATGTAAATTTTTATGATTGATTGTTTCTACAATCACTCCTATGATTTGTCACTTTAAAATATGAAGGTTTCAATACTAGTAGTAAATATCAAAACTCTTTCAACAAAATGATTTCAACTCTATTTTCAATAACAAAGCTCTTTTCTTAAATCATTTTTCAATCTACTAGTATATACAAACTTTTACCTCACTCGTATGAGAAATTGAATTAAACGGCTTAGTAAAACAAGTGGTATGAAACGCTTGCGTTTGCTTCGTCGGTTAACTCTTGGACTTGTTCGATTGAACCTTTTTGTGACAATTTTCTAGTGAAGATCTACAGTTTGTTCGTAAATATTTGAGTTAAGCAAGTGGTTATGGGACATGAAGCTAAACTTTTATATTTACTAGCTTAGTGTAATTGACACTTCTCGTTGATCATGACGATCATTTTGTGATTTAGGTTAGCAATTGTGCGATGTCTCTTTGTTTGCTTCCTGGTTAGGCTAGACACCATTTGTGTGATTCCATTCACACATACCTTTTTGCTTTTTGGTTAGCATAGACACCATTTGTGTGATTCCACTCACACATACCTTTTTGTTGCGAGGTCAGGCTAGACACCATTTGTGTGATTCCATTAACACATACCTTTTTGCCTTTTGGTTAGCCTAGACCTCATCTGGGTGATTCCGACTCATCCATATGGGGTAGCTCCCCATGGTCTTCGGACCGTCATGTGATAGGCCTCTTTCCCCTTTTTCTATGATTTCTGGATTTCTTGTGTTGATTTCTAGAATTTATGTCATTGACTTGTTATGAGTACAAGTTTAGGGTACGATGCCCTCTTTGGATCTTTGAGAAGATTCTTGTGATATTGATTGATCTTTTGTTGATCATCAATTGCATACTTATAGTAGTATGTCAGTATGAATATTTTATGTTTATGCCATATCTTTTATTTTATATCATGTCATCTGATATTTATAGCTAGACTGATCCGTTTATTATTTTCTTAAATAATACTCGGGTCAGGCCGAGATGTTACATGTGCTTCTGCTTGACTTCTTCCCGGGATTTGCTACTCTGACTTTTGGCTAACTATTTAGATTAGCAGTTTTTGTTGTATACACTTGAGATATAGACTCATAGTTGTATTCTTTTGTATAGCACGTGTTGCTATTCTTTTGTATTATTGTGGATCTTTTTGACCACTACTCTGATGTACACTTTCATGTGTTAGTTATATATTCATATCTTCTTCCGCCTTTGTGATATGGATGTCTGTGACTGATTTGTGTTATGCTTATTTCTATGTTTGTTTCCGAAGATTATTTATAGCCACCGTGTGATAAGAAATTACATGGATGGTCGCTTCTCAATAGCCTTATTCTCCGCGCTAGTTGACAGCACTACACCGTAGTGTTCTTGGCTAGCGTGGGTATAGAGGTGGGGCGTCACATATATGCTGTTATCATATTATATATGATGTTTTGGATACCGTGATTGATGTATTTAGTGCTGTTGCAGCATTGCGCCGATTTTTGAAAATTTAAAATGATAAAGTGATGATTTCCAAATTTAAAAGAGTTTTAAAGTGATTTTTGAAAGTATACTTTTATTGAATTTTGGAATTGATTTATATTGAATAAATAAATGTTATAATTTTTATCGTTATAAAATGTAACGACCGATCTTTTTGGACAGTTTAAATCGACAATAAACTACACATGTCTAATTCAAACCATTCAAAAGGGAGGATTGTTAATGGGGTAAATAAGAAAATAAAAGAAAAGGAGGAAAAATAAAACACAGAATCTCGCAGCGGAAGGATGAAATATAATACAAAAAAATAAATACATAAATAGTTCATGAAACTATTTTCAACAAAATCAGAATTTACACTTTTTAAGGCAGAATAAAAAATTGCTATAATAATAGTAGACACGGTCCTCGACTCCGTCTTCGTCTTCAGAAATAAGTGTCTTCGCTAAACTGAAATACTCGGTCTGACCAGAATGTAAAGTTAAAAAAAAACACTCGAGTCAGGACTAACATTCTTATGTAAGTAGGTAAGCTCAAGTGAAATGTACAGATAACTCAAAAAGTGAAATACTTAGGTTTAAATAAACATCAACTTTCACACTATAAATCGGTTCAGTTCAAATAACGACTTTATGTTCATTTCCAATCGATTTATTATTAAATCTAACTTTAGATTTCAATTTTTCTCTTAAAGCTATTAAGTTATAAATCAAACAAGTTTAAATCGAATAAAAAAAATTGCTTGAATTTCAATTTCATAATTTTAAGTTCAAACATAAATTCAAACTTACAATATTCCAATTTTATTTCTAAATAAATTTATTTAAACCCAAAGTTGTTTTATATCGGTTATACATCATTTCAATCCAAAGTGATTTTGTTAAAGAGAACTTGAAGTGTGAGAACAATAATAACATATATAACATAACATGTCACTCATCAACATGCGTGCATAATTAACAACTTAATATATACACATGCATAACTAACATATCACATGTGTCACATATCGTAAACAAAATAAGTGAATATTTCAAATTCTGACATGTCATACACTAACATAACATACAAACATATAACACGACAAATATACAAGGAACTTGCAAGGTGAAATAACATGGCATCTCATTTTTTCCAAACATAACACATTATTTACACATAGCATAGGTGACATATTATTAACATAGTATGTATAACATATGATTTTATTCACTAACTCATTTTTTTTAACAAAGCATATGTGACGTATTTCAATACAAGGCATATAAAAATTTCTAATATAACACCTTTTTTTACATCTCATATGTGACATATTTAACATACATATGTGGAAATCAATCAAATCAACATAATATAGTATTTGTGACATATAAAACAACATGTGCATGTGTTATAACACAAGTTCAAGGGAACATAACAATATACATCACATATTCATATCTAAAGCAAACATTTCAATAAATGTTATTTACCTAACAATAAAAATGTTAATCGTGAGTGATTGCTTACCTTTTGAGGTTAGAGAGTTTTTGACAACACAAGTTGATAGATTCTAGATGAAATCCAAACACGACAAGCTAACCAATCCTATCCATAGCAACAATCCAATAGCAAAGCAAATCACGACAACGCAAGTCGAACAAATTGAGTTTTTTTTAGAGAGATGAAGCAAGAGAGAAGTGATGCAGTTTGTCGTTTGAAGAGAGAAGGGATGGAGTTTGAAGTTTGGGAATTGGTGGATTTAGGAATTTTGAAGTTTCTATATTTATGAGGAAGAAGGAGAAAGTGTGAGCAGAAAGCTTCAGATAGAGTAATGAGAAACAATCTGTACGTATTTTGGTTTTATTCTCTAATGGAAAACCAAAAGAGGCATGTATTAAATAAAAAAGCAATAAAACCAAGATGTGGATATAGTGGCAAGTGTATTGAATAAAAAGGAAATGAAGGGACCACTTTGGATTTAATTAATTGCATGTTCCACTCAATTAAATATAATAGCACCAAATATACTTTTTATACACCCGTTTTAAACAAAATTAACATATAATAAATAAATTTGAATACAACAACCAATGTAACGTTACACAAAATAAAAGATGATCCGAAACTCAAATTCAAGTTATACGAAATATTAATAAAATAGTATATATATATATATATATACAAATTTAATTAGAAATTATATAAAATAAAACATTTATTGGCTCATATTACCAAATTCCTCGGGGAAGGATTGAAGAAACACTAAATTAGGCACTCGTGCATATTCATTTTGTTTAAAGCATGCAGAAGGTATAAATGTTGGAAGAAAGAGACAAAATAATGAGAATGAGAAGAAATAAATTTTGAGGAGCTGCATAGTTTTTGAAAGGAGGAGGTGACAAAAGAATATAAAAATACAGTAAGCTTTTCAAAGAAACAATGTGGTTATGTGTTTAATAAATATAAACATGAACATGCTAGCTTGATTGATGCATGTGCATTAAGTATGAATTGTTAATAGATGAATTAGTGCAGGTAGAAGTTATGAAAAAGAATGAATACTAAAAGTTGTAACATGCAATAATAAATGCTTAGAAGCAAATACAAGAGGTATATAAGAATTAGGTCTAATAAAAGTAGGTGGGAGAATATATGTCTAATAATAAGAATGGAAAATGAATATACAGAGGACAAATGAAAGTTTTATGAAATAAAGAGAGAGGTTTTTTTTGAATATTTGAAATGTGAAAGTGAACAAGGCAAAAAAAATATGAATGAGATAGTAGTTAGAAAAAAGCAATAGAATATGAAATGTGCATGAAAATTAATTCGTGATGAACATCATCTTTCATACTTCAAAATGAATATAATGCCACATTAATCCAATATGGAAATATATTTCAATTCAATTAATTTCATTAATTCCAAATCAACTCAAATTTACGCCTATTTAAAAGTTTTATTAACATACAATAAAATAATAATTTAAATACACCAACCAAGGTAACGGTGACCACCGCTACATAAAATAAAAGATGAACTATGATCCCAAATTCAAATCAAAGTCAGCGTTTTTTTCAGTGCACAATCATGAACATAAAATATTTAATTTATTCTAAATTTTACGATTAGCATTATACCTCTATACTATCAAAGACTACAATTTAACGACTGTAAATTGTTGCTTAAATATTCAATTTTTCTATTTTATAAAATCACGCTTACTTTAAAAACAATAACATTCATTTTGTTTTCATTAAAACAACCTTTTTATTTTAACAATAACGTATGTTTCTTTCGTTAAATCCATTAATTACAATTAATGTATTTCTTTTTTTCCTTTTTAATATTGAAAGATTCCAAATCGACATAATCGTAATTAATTTCAAAATTACACTTTAAAGCGGATCCTAACAAGCGTACATTTCTTACATTACACATCATTAATTTCAGTTAAATTCTCTTTCCCTTTTATTCAAAGATTCCAAGTTAAATTAACGGCAATAAATTTCAACATTAGAATTTAAAACGGAACATAATTAATGGATAGATAATTAAAGCAATTGAAATCTTTTTACAGTAACTTAAATACATTTATAGAATCGTTGTTTACACATAAGATAATTAAAACAATTGGATTCTTTTTACAGTAACTTAAATACATTTATAGAATTGTTGTTTACATAAGATAATTAAAATAATTGAAATCTTTTTTTACAGTACCTTAAATACATTTGTAGAATTGTTGTTTACATATAAGAGTTATAAATTAATTTGCTTAAATAGTATCAATGACATACAGACAACAAAATTTATTTTTATATTTTATTATTATTGATAATTTCACCAAACTTCAATAGTTTAAATTCGATTAAATTTAGTAGAGTTCTTAGTTAAATACAATTTCAATTAATTCATCTTTATCTTCTCAATTCCTGAATCGTTTAACTAATTAAGTCTTATTAAATTAAAATTTATATTTCTTTCCTTTTATGTAAAATCCAATTATACTAAATTTTATTAACAAATTAATTTCAATAGGTTGATATGTAAGATGAGCGAAAATCAAGACTAAAATTTAAATAAGTTTGAATGCATAATTATACATTTATTGTTTACAAATATATTAGAAGTTAATTTACAATTAAAACCCAATTCTAGTTAATTATAAATTGATTTCATGCTTTACATAATATTAAATCTATACAATTAAACTTTTATTAAACCATACGTTTGAAATCACATAAAATAGTTGTCACTTTATTAAATCAAAATCAGATGTTATAATTTAAAGTAAATTTTATTTAAAATCATAAAATTTTAATTTCTTACTGTATTAAATTCTAAAATTTGAATTTTCTTCTTTTCAAAAAATACGGGTCGTTACACTCCCCCCCACTCAAAACTTTTCATACCAGAAAAGGAAGGAGGTAGGAGAATAGAAGAACCAGAAATAAAAGTAGATTGAAAGTTAAAATTAACAATTAATTTGAAACTATATAAATTTTACCTGAAATATTCATACTTTTCAAAACCCATTTGTAAAATTTCCTGCTTCCCCTACAAATATCATTTATATGTTTAAATAACACCTTTATAAATATATAAAAACTATTTGAAAACAATTGTTTAAATCATTACTTATATTTACAAAGAAGCTATTGAAAACATTAATCCATAATTCATAAGTTCATAAATTTTATCTCAAGATATTTTTCAAATATTATTAATAAATCAATAATCATTTACTTTAAATATGTTTTGTTTAATTAATAACTTATAAATTATTTATAACACTAAAATTTTCTATTAAACAATGTAGTATATAAATAAACAATATTTAAAAAGGATATATTCAATAAGAAAAAGAAGGTAGATTCGAAAAACAGAATATAGGTGAATAAATAAACTGAGCATATAAGGTAGATTCAAAAGAATAGTATCGGGCACGAATAGTTAATCCAATACAAAATTTCTTTATTGGAAATACAATTATAATAAAATACCTTTATATCGAAACAAATTTTCCTTTCAAAAATACTTCTATAACTCGATGTTTCAACAAGTTTATCCTCGTTCTTGCAGACTCTGGCCATGCGTTGATCAGGCGCAAAGCTTGAATTCTTCCAGTACTTAGTAGACTTGTTTCAACACCTAATGAAAATACTTGAAAAACCTTCAAAACCGATATGGAAAGTACAATCCAAACAAATCACCTGGATCGCAGGATACAAAACAATGGTTACGCTTGGATCTCCCAGGAAACATCCGTACCCTTTAAGCAATCTCTGCCTTGCGAATTTCGCCATGATAACCAAAACTGTGGACCGCAGGATACATAACAATGGTTACGCCTGGATCCCCAAGGAAACATCTATACCCTTTAAGTAATCTCTGCCATGCGGATTTTGCCACCACAACAAACTGTAGACCGCAGGATACATAACAATGGTTATGCCTGGATCCCCCAGGAAACATCCATACCCTTTAAGCAATCTCTGCCTTGCGGATTATGCTACCCAAAAAAAAACGACCACGGGTTACGCCATGGTAGGACACTCGAGTATCACATTCGGAAAACCAAAATTAGAGAGAATAATATCGATAGAATGAATCCAGAATGTGGCCACAAAGCAGATATCAAGCAGAAGGGACTTTCCATATCATTACTTCAAAAAGATATATCATATAATACCTTTTCAAATCACTTTCAAATATCATACTTATATAAAGTCCATTATATATAAGATTTCATTTTCAAATCGAATACTTTCCAAAATCAATAGTTTTCAAATCAACTTCATACTTATACAAATCAATTTTATATAAGTTCGATAACTCCCAAATCATGTATTTAGTAAAACAAGGTTCTCAATTTCAATTACTTTCAATATCGTTTCGGTTTCAAAATCATATATGATTTCACCAAATTATTTCTTCCATATTTAATATCTTCAGTTTCAAAATTTCCAAATAATAGGTCTAGAAAATAATCCTAGTTTCCAAATCAACATAATTTAGGCCAATCAAATTCACTTCCAAAATCATCATATAAATACTGGGTTTTAAATTCCAAATCTTATTTTTCGAAACCAAATATTTTCTAAAATCAATTATACCAAAATGATTTCCAAATTTATAACCATCCCTTTAAAACCTTTGAACTATTTATTTCTATTTGAAATATCCAATTTACCTTTCCGAAAACTATTACTTTATATTTATGATTTTATAAAAGATGATATTAAGTTAAAACATTTAAAATAAATTTTATTCATACATTTCAAACTAAGTTTCATATCAGTATAGTTCAACTTATTTAAATCATATTACTTCATACTTAAATATACAAACTAAACTTATATACTATATCAAATGATTTATACTTTCGAAATTTCTTAGCTTTGAAAATTAAACCTTGATTTGGAGGTGTTCGAACATTCAAAATAGTTGGAGAAATCAAATTTCCAATTCAAGAGTTGAAAATCAACAACCAATCTGTAAATCAATTTCCAAAAGATAGGTTTATACCAAATCAGAATGCGAAACTCGAGGACTGAACACCAGTTCATTTCAAATCATTTCAAATATATATACATATGTCTTTTGAATATCAAATCATACTTCAAAATTTGAAATCAAAATTTGGTTTCACAAAATCACTCGCATAGCGAAGCTATTAAAGTGGCCTCTCCCCTATTTGAAACTCGAAAATCAATGTCGATGATGCGTGCACTCATCACCGAAATTATTTTCCAGCGACACAAGTGAGTTCTGGACTTCTATTTTATTGAAAACTTCTTTGAAATTCTTTGAAATCAATGGAAATCATTGGAAGTCATTTGAAACATTTTTTATTCGGAAAATACTTTCGAATCATATTATTATATATTTTCAAAATCTTAAAACCAATTTCAAAATACCGGAATTCTACTCCTCGAATTTCCAATTTAAAATCCTTCCTTGTAAATCATTTTTGTATAAATCAATTTCTTATATAATTTTCAAAATTTCAAATCTTTTCGAAACTTCAAATTCTAGTTTTTTTAAGAAGGTATATAATCCTTATTGTAACGACCCGAAATTTTCGATTCCGAAAATTCCAGATAGTTATGAAAAAGAAGAAAGAGATAGAAGAAGAAGAGAATAGAAACATTAACATCTCACATTCGCAGGGGATAAAATATAATAATAAATAATAACAGTATACAAGCGAATATTATATCTGTCGATTACATGCTAATACATCAGAGTTTCACATTTTATACAGTCACTGAATATTTACAATTATCATGCCTCAGATTAATAATAATTTACATACAACAGAAATACTCTATACGCTATTGCCATCCAGCTCGCCTCCTGAGCTCCAGAACATTCTTACCTGAAAATCTGTAATACTCGGTCTGACCCGAGCATTACACCAAAGTAACACCCGGGTCAGGCTGGAAACCAGCGTGAGTAAACCCAACTAACATGGAATACCAAAGCAATCAACTTATATAAAACCCGGGTAACTTATATCAATTTAACCAATTCACAATTTACTATAGACAACACTTACTTCACATATAAATTTCTAAGTACCAATTTTAAATAATCCAGTTCACTTAAATCATTTCATTCCTGCCTATTGACTAAAAATTTGAAGTGGTTTCGGGTATCTTCTAATACCCGACCTCGGTCTCTTCGAAACTCATGTTATCCTAACCCAAATTATACAAATTAAATACACAACATTTCATATCAGAGATATCAATTCATTCAAAGCATCCAATACCATTCAATCACCCTTAAGCAAAGCTTAATCACATGCAAATCAATTCAATTGATTCTAATTGAATTTCAAACCTCAATCACTTAGATTCCTTTATTAACATAAATTGATTCCAAATCAATTAATTGGTCGACCCATCATTCTTCATCTTAGTTAATTTGCTAGATTAATTATTTTCAATTAAATTTATGTAATTATCTTTAATTAATTTCTCGATATTAATTGTTCTTAACCAAAAATGAATAAGAAATCTTAATATCTTTATAAATTAATCAATTATTTCATAAATTAATTATTTGTATTAATTACACTAATTCTTAATTACTTATAGTAATTAATTTCTCATAAGTCATTATTTATTGAATTGATTTAATTAATAAATTTTTAATTTCATTAATTATTATATTAATTGATAATTTCCAATCATATTTTAATTTGTTCTAATCCAAATCAATTACTTTAATTCAACCACAATATTAATTTTTCTCGATCAAATCTCAATCTGTAATTATCTACCTTTTTATTTACTGCATTAAATAAATAAATTATTCCTCAATTAACTATTTTAATTAATCTCTTGATAAATTTCACAAAGCAATTATATTTTTCATTAAGTAATTACACATCAACCATCAATTGATTGCTCTAAATTAATTTAACTTAATCCTTAATTAATTCAAACCCTTAATTACTAAATTAATTAGCACAATCACTAATTAATTGAATTGATTCATTATCCATTCAAATTATTCTACCTATTTAATGAATCACCAATCATTAAACCCTTATTAACTCGAGAATCAAACAAAACCAAAGTCACAGATTATCAACACACATTCAATCATCTCAATCAATCAACCAATTGTTTAAATTTAACCATTTAAATTTAAATAATACCAGACTAGTGAGATTTACTCACATTTGCCTCACAATTGGCAATCCACTTCGTTCAATTAATTACATCCAGTGATTATTAATTTATTACTTCCCCAAGAGATTTTTAATTCATTACTCCTCAGCTATTAATTATTAACCTTCATTGTTAATTCCTAAAACCTAATTCCCATTTGTAAATCACTAATTACAAATTACTCAGTCAATAATTTCAAATCAATTACTTAATTAATCTTTAACTTATTTCATAAATTATTTAATCTTAATTATACTTAAGGTAAACATGTTCTTTGTTAAATACTAAATCACAATAACATTTAACTTTATTTGTAAAATAATTAAATTTTAAATATCTTTTATATATTTAACATACTTAATTTAACAATAAATCAAACTGTCTTAATTTAAGTTTTGAAAAGCATTTAATTTACAGGATTTATAAATGATTAAAACAATTCCATTTTCCTTTATTTACTCTTTTTTTAGCCTAAGTATAAACACAACCAGAGCTGAAATAATTAAATAAAAGAAAAAAAAATTACTCACAGTAAATTGATCGTGAGAGAACCCTAACCACGGCCTCAACGTCGCCGTCCCTAAACCCGCCGAACCCCATCGCCATCCAAAGCCGCAAGCCCCCCTCAATCTCGACTTCGACCCTGCCCTTCAACGCCGCGCACCCTTCCAACGATCGCGAGCCCTAGCACACGCGCGAAAACCCAGATAAGAAGCCCTACCGCTCGTATCGCCTTCCAGAACACGCGATTGATGCTGCTCGACCCTCCTCAACCCGTGTTTGCCGCCTCGACTTCGAGCGTCGATCGGCCATGTAGTCGAAATCGAGTTGAGAGGATCATCATCCTCGAACTGGTAAGCGAGAAGAAGAAGGGCATCGAAATTAGAACGAATTAATTTGGGGGTTTCAGGTAGAGTCGACCATGATTTCGTTTTTTTTTGTGCGTTCCATCTGCTTCCCAGAATAAGAAGGGATCGGGAAGAAAATATAGGATGGTGGAAGGCTTCTTGAGCACGACGTTGTAAACGAAAATATCTTGCTAATTACTTTAAGTTTAATTATATTATAAAATTTCAAAACGTCTCGTTAATCGCCAATTAAAATTTTGAATTCCTCTTAAGGAATGCCGCTAGGCAATTATAAGGTTTTACCCGCATCCCGAATACAATGGAACGTGTTTCGGAGGCTAACTCGATCATATGCGCGAGTTACGGAAATAAACGATCAATATTTAAATTAAATCGATTAAAATAGTTCTAAGCGTTTTAAGCTGCCAGGGTCAAACGACAACTCCGATTGCTACGAAAATTAAAATCCGATAATAACTAACTATTACGGATCCAATGGAACTAGTTTCATCGAATTCCGAGACTGTGCCTCGGAAGGCTATTTTTAAATATCGATTTAGACGATATATCATTAAAATTGAACAAATTACCTTAAATTAAATTCTAACCACTCTATTATCTTCAGTATAATTATTATAAATTTTATAAGCCTTCAAATTATTTTAAACAGGCTTAGAATTTCAGATTCAACAATTTACCCAATTTTAAATTATATGATTCAATGTCTAAACTATATAATTCAAAAGTTTAATTATCAAGTAAATATTGATATCTTGAATTCAAGTTAAAATTAACTTTTAAATATTTAAAATCAATTAACAATTCCAATTTAAGTTGTTAGAAATTCCGGGTCGTCACACTTATCGAAAGCAATTTCTCTTTTATATATAGAATATAATCATACTTCATATTTGTTTCATAGAATTTCTCCTTTTGATATAAACATTAATATATCCATTCTCATAATATTGCTTATATTTCTCTTTAATTTAAATTACATTCATTTCACATGTAATATTTCTCATTTATACTACATTTATTTGCAAATCATTTCATAAGGAATTTTCTTACATTTATAACCAATTTATTAAACTTAATTCCTTTTTATAAGACATTGTTCGAGTTTAAAGTTATCACAACTTTGTTTATAACCATTTATTGCAACATCCATTTATTTCATAATAATTTACAAGTCATGGCTTTATTTGTAGTCATTTAATTTTTAATTCATATTTGCTTATTCCATTTAGTTTCACCTTTACCTTTCAATTTTTTTATGACATGTTTCATAAATGTTAATTAAGTTTATAAACATATTTTTCCACTTTAATCTCATTTACAACATTTCCTTAATCAAAATTTCAATTTAAAGATCGCAAGGCTTAAAGTTCACACTTACATATTATTACATTACATGCCAAGAATGTATACCCCAATTCTATTCATTTACTAAACATGGATATAACAAATTAAACCTTGTTTTACTTGCTTTAAAATTAAGGTTATCAATTCAACTATATAATTCAACCCAATTATCAATTTTCACTCATATATTAATTCAAAAGGTTTCGATTATCCAAAATATCCAAATATTCCATTTTTTTCAATAGTTGAAACTACATGTCAACAAACAACAAAATTCACAACAACATTTCAATTTCATAAACAAATATCCTAATTATTCATTTTATTCTCTTTAATACACCATTATTAACTAATGTTTAGTTCATTAATTCAATCAACAATAATTAAACAATGTTTATAATTTGATTCAGTACAACAAGTCAACAAAAATGATAAAATTAAATATTACCATTTCATAAATCGAACACATTACAAATAACTATATTAGTCATAAAATATTATTCCTTTATATATATCATATAATATTAGGAAAAATAATTTCATTTCAAAATTTATACAAAACATTTTTATAACACTACAAATACGTGCTCTCGTATATACACTCAGACAACTCATTCTAGGGTATTACTACCCTATCCCTGATGAGTTAACCCCAATAGGCTAAGATATGTCTAAACCAAAGCTCTGATACTAACTGTAACGACCGACCTTTTTAGACGGTTTAAATCGAGAATAAACTATACATGTCTGATTCAAACCATTCAAAAGGGAGGGTTGTTGTAACGACCCCGGATTTTTATGAATTTAAATTTATAATTTAAATGAATTTTTGAATTAAATTTGTAAAATTGATTATAAATGGCAGCGAGTTTCCCCGATTCAAATAGAAAAATAAAAAAAAGTAATTTAATATTTGATAAATTAAGTTGAAAAAAAATAACATGTAAGTTAAATTAATTATTTAAATTAGAAACAAATAATATTAATAAACAAAAGAAATAACATATATAGTAACACATTAGCGTAAAATAGGAAGTAAATACATAAAAGAATAAACTATAACAACATAACAAAAGTAGAACTTCATTTTTATTTCAAAGTAATAAAGACAAGTAAAATAATATTTTAAGTTAACAATAGAAATTTATTCATATTCCAAAGTATAAGTTAAATATAAAATGAATTAAACTATAAAATGAGTATGAAGTAACACCTTAGCTAAAAATATAACAACATATAAAGAATAGAATTCATTTATATTATAAAGTATGCAAGACAAATTAAATTTGTATAAAAAAATAAAAATAAAGTAAACATATACAAACAAACCCACTATCAGCCGAGCTAAAGAAAAGTAGGCAAGAACATCAACAAAACATATAATTAACTCAAGCAACAAATAAAGGAGAATATCTATGTACTCAAATGTATAATATAAAAAGAAAAGTACAAAGCAAGATTCAGCCACCAGGAAATCATAGCAGCCGAGTACAAGGAGTAAGGAAATAAGCAAGAAAAATAAACAAAGAAAAAGAAATCCAAGTATTACTGTACAAGCAAGTCGTAAACAAAAGTGCTTGCACATGAAAATCTGAAGTACACAACATTTTGTTCCTCATCAGACAATAAAGTGTATGTAGTAAGCTAAACAGTATGCAAGCAAGACATGAAGGACTTAAGTCATTTATGCAAAGATGTCCTTAGTACACACCACATTACCTATCAGCCAATATACAATGAAAATATATGTGATATTGTACAAACAACACTATATCATTTGTACAAATTATTATCACCTGTAAGCTTTCATATACCAACCTGTACAAACTTAAAAATAGTAACCCTGTACAAAAATATATCCTGGAAGCTTCATTTTCCATATATCAAGTTCTCCTTAGTTCGTTCATCTCAGTTTCTTCCATTTATTTTAAACTGAGCAAAAGAAAGAAAAAATGAACAAAACAAAAATTCAAGTCTGAAAAGCAAAACATCAAACTGTGTCCATTTCAAATCTAGGAGGAAACTCTCTGTTAATTAATTCAAAGTGAGCAAACTTCCATCTTTAAACTTAATCTGTTTATACATAGGTTTGCATGTTAACAGGCTTCTTTGTTTCAATATCTTGTGAGTAATTTTAATTCTCCTCTAAAAAGCTTTAAATCTGGATAAACTTTTTTTGATGCCTGTGAAAATCTATGAAGTGACATTATGAAGATGATTTCTTAAATGTATGGTAAAAGAATACATACACATATACTTGTGAAAGCCTGTATATGTTTAGAAGTGAGTAACATTTCATTTAAAACAATTTAAAGAATAAATATATGAGTAACTTATTCTTTTTAGACACTTTTAAAATATAAAACTGTTGCTTATATATATATATATAGGTATATCATGTGAGTAACATATAGCAATTTAAATTGAATCCATATGGCTATTTGTTTTGTTGTATGTACATATGCTAGTACCTGTTCTTCTCTGTTTATTCTACAGAGTACAACCCAACAAAGAAAAGAAAAATTCAATTTCTTGTTTTATAATCAATATTAGGCTTTAGTTTCAAAAAAATTAACGTGTTTAAGTATGAATTGTAATATAAAAATAGTTTCATGAAGGGTAAACATATACAGGATGAACAACTCAAGTTCTACAGAGAAAATTTCAAAATTTAATAAAATTCGAACCTAACGATTTGCAAATTCGAACACCTATCTTGAATCCTTACTGAAAAATAAGATTTTTAAACCAAAAATTGTATTTTTTCATTAAGTATATCAATAGAAAACTGTGGATGAACTAAAAATACACTTTTACCAATCTCTGTTAGTTCAACAAATTTTAACTGTTGAAATTTGTTGAGGAGTTAGTTTGATCACTTTCACATCTAGGAAAAATACTAAAAAAATTTTCTAATGCAAGGAGGTTGGGGGCGAAAACGATTTAGGGTTTTATCCCTGTGTTTTTGCCGATCGATTCATTTGGCAATGGTGCAATCTATGTCGCATCGGACCAGATAGGGTTGATCGGTGGCGGTGAGTGTTCGATAGGGGAAGCTCGTGGCGAAGGCGCGTGCGTTCCAGCACTGTGTAGCGGCGGTGCGAGGTGGTTACAGGCTTGGACTTCGGTTCCAGGATGAACTGATTTGCTCGATTTTGTTCTCTGGTGGGTTTGGCCAATCGGGGAGCTCGTGGAGTTTGTGGGTGAGATTGCTGACATGCTCGATGAAGTGGTGGTGATTAGAGATGGCCATCGGCGACGTGCACGTGCTCCGTGCACGAGTTTCTGGTGGCCTGGAATTTCGTTAGTTTGGGAAGAAAGGTGGGATTTGTTCGCGTGATTCTCTCGAGTTTTACTCGAGTTACTTCAGGTTTCGCTCGAAGAAATATGGTTTTGGACTCGGGGCAAAGTTAGCTTGTCTCGAGTAAACTTAAGGTTATAGGTTTCAGATTTTTGAAACCTGTCAATGTAAAGTTTTGAAATTTAAAACTGAATTTAAATTATTAAGCAAAGTTAAAACAAGTTTAAATCTAAATTTAAATCTGAATTAAAGATAATTTGAATTCTAGTTCTGAAATCAAAGAAGTTTTAATATTTAAATTGTTTAAATTTGCTTTGTGATGATAATTGAAACATTAGTTAGAAAATGTTTTAAATTTGAATTAGTAAAGATAAAATGATATGCACTCATTAAATTAGTTCAAGTGAATAATTGATTAATTTATTTAATCAAGAAATTAGGATTTGAGTTAAATTAATTAAGGTAAATTAATTTGTAAATAAGATTCATTAAATTAATAAAGAGTTGTCTTTTAAACAAATGATTAAGGTTATTTAATCAAGTAATTAAGATTTATTAAGTTACAGTTTAGAACTTAATTAATTAAATAATCAGTGATTAAACATATGATTTTAAAGGTTAATTAAATGATAATTAACAATAGTTAAATTGAGTTTAATTACTTAAGAATAGTAATTAAATAATTATGAATAGTTATGAGGATCATTTACTTGAAATTTATTTTGATAATAAATGTGAAAAGAATTATTCATAGAAATTTAATCTGATTTAAATTAATCAGATAATTAAATTAATCCTATTTATGGATGTTTGGATTATATTTGATGTTAAACTGTTTGATATCCCTGTTATATGATGCTTTATGATTATCCTGATTTGTGTTGTGATCTGTGATGTAATTTATTATCTGTGATATATAAATATATCTGTGATCTGTGAATGAAGATAAGCGTTATAATTTATATCGCTTATCAGATATATTGTTGTATTTGATCTGTCATGATTGAATGATGTTGCACTACTGTGTATAACCCCTAGACTACACCATACACACACAAATATGGATTTCACGAGGAAATCGGTTAAGTCACAGATAATTTAAATGTAATGTTTTTGAAATTAAAGTTTTAATTTCAAATTGATTTTGAAAATGGATTTGGGTTAAACGGTAAAGCTTTTGAAAAAGGTTTTCACAGATAAAAGCTATTTTGAATAACTCGGTAAAATCTCCAATTTAAATAATTCAATTTGAATTTGAATTTGATATTTGGAATTGAATTCGATGATTGGAAATTATGGTTATAGATATTATAAACATGTTTGTATGAATTTAAACCATTTTAAAGGTATGGTTTTGGGAATTTGAATTTAACCCAAGGATTTCAACTCGTATAAATGAATCAGATTTCCAAAATGAAAACTGTTGTTTTCAAATGATAAACACTTTTAGATAAGAACTGAGATTCCAGTTAATTAGGGGAATTTCAAGATTGAATAGAGAAATGATTTTCCTAAGTTATGAATGAATTCTTTTTGAAAGCTATGAATTAAATCTGTTTATTTTTAACAGATTTAAATTGATGATTTGTTTAAATCAAATAGATATGAAATTGTTTGAAGGCTATAAGTTAAATCTTTGATTTAAAGATTTAACGAGTTAATCAAATAGAAATGAAATTGTTTTGAAGGCTATAAGTTAAATCTTTGATTTAAAGATTTAACGAGTTAATCAAATTGAAATGAAAATTGATTTGGAAAATCTGTGAATGAATCTTTTGTTTAAAAGATTAAAATGTGAAAATTGTTTAAACCGTTAAAGGTTGTGAAAATGAATCTTTTTGTTTAAAGATTGAAAATGGTAATTTGTTAAGCCATTTGAAGAAAAGTTTTGGGCAATAAGTTGTGACTTTAATTGAAATCCCATGATCCATTTGTTTTTGAAATATCGTGCTCACTATTCGGTTTAGCCGGGAAAGGACCTTTGTGTCGTATAACCCATTCTGAATATGTGATTTGACGTTATGGATAGCATTTGAAGACCGGTGATGAAGACCGGGTATTTGCGAGAGCGATAGGATGACCTATCGATTGTTTCTACACCGAGTCGCGCCAGTATAGAAACTCCCTAAGTGATGGGAAATTCGATCGGGATTGTGAATATCCGGATTGTAAGGACTTCTTTGTAAGTGCCTTCGGTTCTGTTCAAACCCAGAACAGACTTGTATGGATTGTTATGTCTGACATTACAATTTGGGATATAAAGATGATTTCTTTCAAATATATTTCTGTTGGTGGCGGAGAATTTATTCTCTTAGCTTAACACCCTTCTCTGAGACGTACGAGCTCAGAGGTTATGTAGTTGAATGTTATCAGCGATATATTCCCAATTTGGTAATGTGACATGCTGAGTGTTGCTGTGAAATGATCATTGTGTTGATCATTTGTGATAGGATCATTTAGTTGATCGTTTATCTTTGTGATCATTTCTATGATCATTTGTTGACCCAAAGCATGACTTTGTATAAAGCGTGTTTTTGTGGACGTGACTTCGTCGAGCCTCACACCCCGGAATGGTCAAAACAGGAAAGATGCGGCAAGGTTATGAGGGGCAGCTCCCTTTAGGGTATGTGCATTTCCTTCTGGAAAAGGGTGGTATCATGGTATGGAGCCCAGATACTTACTCATGTTGAAACACTTTATTTATGATTGTGTGAATTGATTACGAGTGCTCGGTTAAAGGTCCCAAAGGACCGGGGGATGGCATATTCGTGTAGTAGTTACCTAGTGATAAAGGTAACCTGGCCTTGTGTTGGCAGAGAGCTGGTTAAGTTCTCGGGACGTCCTTCCAGAGGCGTTCTCATGTGGCAATGGGAAGTTCCTTGGCCTGATCATTCGTTGGAAATCCAAAGAAACAATACGAGACTTGTACGGTTTTAGTTGTAGAACCTGCCATGGAATGTGGCGGTAACCTGCTATTGAACATGGTTAGCTATAGTAGACATACGATAATGGTCGTATGTTGGCTAAGATTTATATCTTTACTTTCGAAATAATTTTTCCTACACTATGCACTAGTAATAATATCAAATGTTTCTTTTTAATGCGTATCAAGCATCTTTGACTATCATAAGGAGAAATCTCCTCCGATTCTGCGTTTGCATTGTGTGTGTGTGCGGGAGGCCTTATGGTAGTCTCATTTTTAAAAAGCATTGCGAATTGACTTTGAAAATCTTTTGTTGAATGTTTTAAAGATAAACTGTTTTTGTTGCTCACACCAGTCCCACGACTGATCCGGAGTTTATTGTTTCTTTTCTAAACTCTGGGTGCTCATTATTTTCTACACGAGCAGTCTAGAGTTGGGTTTTTTTCAGATAGCTAGGTTCAGTAGATTATCTGGAGTTAGTTCAGTCTCTGGACCACACCAGTCTTGCTTATGCTAGGTGCATCGTTATTGGGAGTTCGAGCTATTGCTGGATTGATTCTTGGAAATGGAGTTGCAGTTCTCGGAGTTCGCTTTTGAAGACTATCTTAGAGTTATATTGTTCCGCTGCTAGATGTTATCTATTTTTTTTTCCGCTGCTATTTTATTGTATCATATCTCTGATGTATTTTGATATCTATTGGATCATCTGTTGTATCAGATATTGTATCAAAGCTGTATATCACTGTATTATTCTTTTATTCCGCTGTGTTATTTACTTAATGTTGTTATAAGCTCCGGCGAATCGGATTTGAACGGTCGAATCTATGGCATTCGAATACGATTTGAAGTATGGATGTCGATTTTCGAGCGGGCAAAATCCGAAACGTTACATTTGGTATCAGAGCTAAGGGTTGAACTTTAGCTCAGGAGTGTAACACATTAAGTAGCTCATTAGAGATAGGGTGAAGTAAATCCTAGAATGAGTAATCCCTAAGATATCTGTTTTAACGCATCAGTAAATTCTCTTACTATCCACTGATAGTGAGTATGAGTGCAAGAAGATGACGAGATAGGGGACGGTAAAATACGACTATAATAAGTCAATACCCTGCAATAGTGGAAATAACTTTCTTATCAATTTCTTTGATTCGTTTTCAAATTCTTTTGAATTCTTCGAGACAGCTCCAGAAAGAAGTTTCAGTGCGATGGTGGCCCTACGAATTATTGTTGGAAATTCTTACTTCGTATCTTCATCAATTTCTTATCAGTTTTTCGTTTTAAACTATAATGAATTTGAAATTTAGAATTGAAATTTTGAATAAATTGAAAATTCTGTATAAATGGGAAATTTGAAATTGAAAATTTAAATCAATTGGAAATTTTAAATTGAGTTAAAATTGATTAATAGAATATAAAGGATAATTTGAATAGTATCGATAAAACGATTTTGTTTAAAACCAAAATTGAAATTCTATTGTAATTATTGTAAATATTGAAGTCCGAAGAGGGACAAATTGGTATATATTTTGAGATATTGCGACTTGAGTTTGGAATCCATATCTTGAGTTTGAAGAATTATAGGAGATCGAATCTATCTATCTTATTGTTGTTTTCGTGCCTGCAAATTTCGAGGACGAAATTCTTTTAAGGGGGGAGTTTGTAACGACCCCGGATTTTTATGAATTTAAATTTATAATTTAAATGAATTTTTGAATTAAATTTGTAAAATTGATTATAAATGGCAGCGAGTTTCCCCGATTCAAATAGAAAAAAAAAGTAATTTAATATTTGATAAATTAAGTTGAAAAAAATAACATGTAAGTTAAATTAATTATTTAAATTAGAAACAAATAATATTAATAAACAAAAGAAATAACATATATAGTAACACATTAGCATAAAATAGGAAGTAAATACATAAAAGAATAAACTATAACAACATAACAAAAGTAGAACTTCATTTTTATTTCAAAGTAATAAAGACAAGTAAAATAATATTTTAAGTTAACAATAGAAATTTATTCATATTCCAAAGTATAAGTTAAATATAAAATGAATTAAACTATAAAATGAGTACGAAGTAACACCTTAGCTAAAAATATAACAACATATAAAGAATAGAATTCATTTATATTATAAAGTATGCAAGACAAATTAAATTTGTACAAAAAAATAAAAATAAAGTAAACATATACAAACAAACCCACTATCAGCCGAGCTAAAGAAAAGTAGGCAAGAACATCAACAAAACATATAATTAACTCAAGCAACAAATAAAGGAGAATATCTATGTACTCAAATGTATAATATAAAAAGAAAAGTACAAAGCAAGATTCGGCCACCAGGAAATCATAGCAGCCGAGTACAAGGAGTAAGGAAATAAGCAAGAAAAATAAACAAAGAAAAAGAAATCCAAGTATTACTGTACAAGCAAGTGGTAAACAAAAGTGCTTGCACATGAAAATCTAAAGTACACAACATTTTGTTCCTCATCAGACAATAAAGTGTATGTAGTAAGCTAAACAGTATGCAAGCAAGACATGAAGGACTTAAGTCATTTATGCAAAGATGTCCTTGGTACACACCACATTACCTATCAGCCAATATACAATGGAAATATATGTGATATTGTACAAACAACACTATATCATTTGTACAAATTATTACACCTGTAAGCTTCCATATACCAACCTGTACAAACTTAAAAATAGTAACCCTGTACAAAAATATATCCTGGAAGCTTCATTTTCCATATATCAAGTTCTCCGTAGTTCGTTCATCTTAGTTTCTTCCATTTATTTTAAACTGAGCAAAAGAAAAAAAAATGAACAGAACAAAAATTCAAGTCTGGAAAGCAAAACATCAAACTGTGTCCATTTCAAATCCAGGAGGAAACTCTTTGTTAATTAATTCAAAGTGAGCAAACTTCCATCTTTAAACTTAATCTGTTTATATATAGGTTTGCATGTTAACATGCTTCTTTGTTTCAATATCCTATGAGTAATTTTAATTCTCCTCTAAAAAGCTTTAAATCTGGATAAACTTTTTTTGATGCCTGTGAAAATCTATGAAGTGATATTATGAAGATGATTTCTTAAATGTATGGTAAAAGAATACATACACATATACTTGTGAAAGCCTGTATATGTTTAGAAGTGAGTAACATTTCATTTAAAACAATTTGAAGAATAAATATGTGAGTAACTTATTCTTTTAGATACTTTTAAAATATAAAACTGTTGCTTATATATATAGGTATATCATGTGAGTAACATATAGCAATTTAAATTGAATCCATATGGCTATTTGTTTTGTTGTATGTACATATGCTAGTACCTGTTCTTCTCTGTTTATTCTACAGAGTACAACCCAACAAAGAAAAGAAAAATTCAATTTCTTGTTTTATAATCAATATTAGGCTTTAGTTTCAAAACAAAATAAATGTGTTTAAGTAAGAATTGTAATATAAAAATAGTTTCATGAAGCGTAAACATATACAGGATGAACAACTCAAGTTCTACAGAGAAAATTTCAAAATTTAATAAAATTCGAACCTAACGATTTGCAAATTCGAACACCTATCTTGAATCCTTACTGAAAAATAAGATTTTTAAACCAAAAATTGTATTTTTTCATTAAGTATATCAATAGAAAACTGTGGATGAACTAAAAATACACTTTTACCAATCTCTGTTAGTTCAACAAATTTTAACTGTTGAAATTTGTTGAGGAGTTAGTTTGATCACTTTCACATCTAGGAAAAATACTGAAAAAATTTTCTAATGCAAGGAGGTTGGGGGCGAAAACGATTTAGGGTTTTATCCCTGTGTTTTTGCCGATCGATTCATGTGGCAATGGTGCAATCTATGTCGCATCGGACCAGATAGGGTTGATCGGTGGCGGTGAGTGTTCGATAGGGGAAGCTCGTAGCGAAGGCGCGTGCGTTCCAGCACTGTGTAGCGGCGGTGCGAGGTGGTTACAGGCTTGGACTTCGGTTCCAGGATGAACTGATTTGCTCGATTTTGTTCTCTGGTGGGTTTGGCCAATCGGGGAGCTCGTGGAGTTTGTGGGTGAGATTGCCGACATGCTCGATGAAGTGGTGGCGATTAGAGATGGCCATCGGCGACGTGCACGTGCTCCGTGCACGAGTTTCTGGTGGCCTGGAATTTCGTTAGTTTGGGAAGAAAGGTGGGATTTGTTCGCGTGATTCTCTCGAGTTTTACTCGAGTTACTTCAGGTTTCGCTCGAAGAAATATGGTTTTGGACTCGGGGCAAAGTTAGCTTGTCTCGAGTAAACTTAAGGTTACAGGTTTCAGATTTTTGAAACCTGTCAATGTAAAGTTTTGAAATTTAAAACTGAATTTAAATTATTAAGCAAAGTTAAAACAAGTTTAAATCTAAATTTAAATCTGAATTAAAGATAATTTGAATTCTAGTTCTGAAATCAAAGAAGTTTTAATATTTAAATTGTTTAAATTTGCTTTGTGATGATAATTGAAACATTAGTTAGAAAATGTTTTAAATTTTAATTAGTAAAGATAAAATGATATGCACTCATTAAATTAGTTCAAGTGAATAATTGATTAATTTATTTAATCAAGAAATTAGGATTTGAGTTAAATTAATTAAGGTAAATTAATTTGTAAATAAGATTCATTAAATTAATAAAGAGTTGTCTTTTAAACAAATGATTAAGGTTATTTAATCAAGTAATTAAGATTTATTAAGTTACAGTTTAGAACTTAATTAATTAGATAATCAGTGATTAAACATATGATTTTAAAGGTTAATTAAATGATAATTAACAATAGTTAAATTGAGTTTAATTACTTAAGAATAGTAATTAAATAATTATGAATAGTTAATGAGGATCATTTACTTGAAATTTATTTTGATAATAAATGTGAAAAGAATTATTCATAGAAATTTAATCTGATTTAAATTAATCAGATAATTAAATTAATCCTATTTATGGATGTTTGGATTATATTGGATGTTAAACTGTTTGATATCCCTGTTATATGATGCTTTATGATTATCCTGATTTGTGTTGTGATCTGTGATGTAATTTATTATCTGTGATATATAAATATATCTGTGATCTGTGAATGAAGATAAGCGTTATAATTTATATCGCTTATCAGATATATTGTTGTATTTGATCTGTCATGATTGAATGATGTTGCACTACTGTGTATAACCCCTAGACTACACCATACACACACAAATATGGATTTCACGAGGAAATCGGTTAAGTCACAGATAATTTAAATGTAATGTTTTTGAAATTAAAGTTTTAATTTCAAATTGATTTTGAAAATGGATTTGGGTTAAACGGTAAAGCTTTTGAAAAAGGTTTTCACAGATAAAAGCTATTTTGAATAACTCGGTAAAATCTCCAATTTAAATAATTCAATTTGAATTTGAATTCGATATTTGGAATTGAATTCGATGATTGGAAATTATGGTTAAAGATATTATAAACATGTTTGTATGAATTTAAACCATTTTAAAGGTATGGTTTTGGGAATTTGAATTTAACCCAAGGATTTCAACTCGTATAAATGAATCAGATTTCCAAAATGAAAACTGTTGTTTTCAAATGATAAACACTTTTAGATAAGAACCGAGATTCCAGTTAATTAGGGGAATTTCAAGATTGAATAGAGAAATGATTTTCCTAAGTTATGAATGAATTCTTTTTGAAAGCTATGAATTAAATCTGTTTATTTTTAACAGATTTAAATTGATGATTTGTTTAAATCAAATAGATATGAAATTGTTTGAAGGCTATAAGTTAAATCTTTGATTTAAAGATTTAACGAGTTAATCAAATAGAAATGAAATTGTTTTGAAGGCTATAAGTTAAATCTTTGATTTAAAGATTTAACGAGTTAATCAAATTGAAATGAAAATTGATTTGGAAAATCTGTGAATGAATCTTTTGTTTAAAAGATTAAAATGTGAAAATTGTTTAAACCGTTAAAGGTTGTGAAAATGAATCTTTTTGTTTAAAGATTGAAAATGGTAATTTGTTAAGCCATTTGAAGAAAAGTTTTGGGCAATAAGTTGTGACTTTAATTGAAATCCCATGATCCATTTGTTTTTGAAATATCGTGCTCACTATTCGGTTTAGCCGGGAAAGGACCTTTGTGTCGTATAACCCATTCTGAATATGTGATTTGACGTTATGGATAGCATTTGAAGACCGGTGATGAAGACCGGGTATTTGCGAGAGCGATAGGATGACCTATCGATTGTTTCTGCACCGAGTCGCGCCAGTATAGAAACTCCCTAAGTAATGGGAAATTCGATCGGGATTGTGAATATCCGGATTGTAAGGACTTCTTTGTAAGTGCCTTCGGTTCTGTTCAAACCCAGAACAGACTTGTATGGATTGTTATGTCTGACATTACAATTTGAGATATAAAGATGATTTCTTTCAAATATATTTCTGTTGGTGGCGGAGAATTTATTCTCTTAGCTTAACACCCTTCTCTGAGACGTACGAGCTCAGAGGTTATGTAGTTGAATGTTATCAGCGATATATTCCCAATTTGGTAATGTGACATGCTGAGTGTTGCTGTGAAATGATCATTGTGTTGATCATTTGTGATAGGATAATTTAGTTGATCGTTTATCTTTGTGATCATTTCTATGATCATTTGTTGACCCAAAGCATGACTTTGTATAAAGCGTGTTTTTGTGGACGTGACTTCGTCGAGCCTCACACCCTGGAATGGTCAAAACAGGAAAGATGCGGCAAGGTTATGAGGGGTAGCTCCCTTTAGGGTATGTGCATTACCTTCTGGAAAAGGGTGGTATCATGGTATGGAGCCCAGATACTTACTCATGTTGAAACACTTTATTTATGATTGTGTGAATTGATTACGAGCGCTCGGTTAAAGGTCCCAAAGGACCCGGGGGATGGCATATTCGTGTAGTAGTTACCTAGTGATAAAGGTAACCCGGCCTTGTGTTGGCAGAGAGCTGGTTAAGTTCTCGGGACGTCCTTCCAGAGGCGTTCTCATGTGGCAATGAGAAGTTCCTTGGCCTGATCATTCGTTGGAAATCCAAAGAAACAATACGAGACTTGTACGGTTTTAGTTGTAGAACCTGCCATGGAATGTGGCGGTAACCTGCTATTGAACATGGTTAGCTATAGTAGACATACGATAATGGTCGTATGTTGGCTAAGATTTATATCTTTACTTTCGAAATAATTTTTCCTACACTATGCACTAGTAATAATATCAAATGTTTCTTTTTAATGCGTATCAAGCATCTTTGACTATCATAAGGAGAAATCTCCTCCGATTCTGCGTTTGCATTGTGTGTGTGTGCGGGAGGCCTTATGGTAGTCTCATTTTTAAAAAGCATTGCGAATTGACTTTGAAAATCTTTTGTTGAATGTTTTAAAAGATAAACTGTTTTGTTGCTCACACCAGTCCCACGACTGATCCGGAGTTTATTGTTTCTTTCCTAAACTCTGGGTGCTCATTATTTTCTACACGAGCAGTCTAGAGTTGGGTTTTTTTCAGATAGCTAGGTTCAGTAGATTATCTGGAGTTAGTTCAGTCTCTGGACCACACCAGTCTTGCTTATGCTAGGTGCATCGTTATTGGGAGTTCGAGCTATTGCTGGATTGATTCTTGGAAATGGAGTTGCAGTTCTCGGAGTTCTCTTTTGAAGACTATCTTAGAGTTATATTGTTCCGCTACTAGATGTTATCTATTTTTCTTTTCCGCTGCTATTTTATTGTATCATATCTCTGATGTATTTTGATATCTATTGGATCATCTGTTGTATCAGATATTGTATCAAAGCTGTATATCAATGTATTATTCTTTTATTCCGCTGTGTTATTTACTTAATGTTGTTATAAGCTCCGGCGAATCGGATTTGAACGGTCGAATCTATGGCATTCGAATACGATTTGAAGTATGGATGTCGATTTTCGAGCGGGCAAAATCCGAAACGTTACATTTGGTATCAGAGCTAAGGGTTGAACTTTAGCTCAGGAGTGTAACACATTAAGTAGCTCATTAGAGATAGGGTGAAGTAAATCGTAGAATGAGTAATCCCTAAGATATCTGTTTTAACGCCTCAGTAAATTCTCTTACTATCCACTGATAGTGTGTATGAGTGCAAGAAGATGACGAGATAGGGGACGGGAAAATACGACTATAATAAGTCAATACCCTGCAACAGTGGAAATAACTTTCTTATCAATTTCTTTGATTCGTTTTCAAATTCTTTTGAATTCTTCGAGACAGCTCCAGAAAGAAGTTTCAGTGCGATGGTGGCCCTACGAATTATTGTTGGAAATTCTTACTTCGTATCTTCATCAATTTCTTATCAGTTTTTCGTTTTAAACTATAATGAATTTGAAATTTAGAATTGAAATTTTGAATAAATTGAAAATTCTGTATAAATGGGAAATTTGAAATTGAAAATTTAAATCAATTGGAAATTTTAAATTGAGTTAAAATTGATTAATAGAATATGAAGGATAATTTGAATAGTATCGATAAAACGATTTTGTTTAAAACCAAAATTGAAATTCTATTGTAATTTATTGTAAATATTGAAGTCCGAAGAGGGACAAATTGGTATATATTTTGAGATATTCCGACTTGAGTTTGGAATCCATATCTTGAGTTTGAAGAATTATAGGAGATCGAATCTATCTATCTCATTGTTGTTTTCGTGCCTGCGAATTTCGAGGACGAAATTCTTTTAAGGGGGGAGTTTGTAACGACCCCGGATTTTTATGAATTTAAATTTATAATTTAAATGAATTTTTGAATTAAATTTGTAAAATTGATTATAAATGGCAGCGAGTTTCCCCGATTCAAATAGAAAAAAAAAGTAATTTAATATTTGATAAATTAAGTTGAAAAAAAATAACATGTAAGTTAAATAAATTATTTAAATTAGAAACAACTAATATTAATAAACAAAAGAAATAACATATATAGTAACACATTAGCATAAAATAGGAAGTAAATACATAAAAGAATAAACTATAACAACATAACAAAAGTAGAACTTCATTTTTATTTCAAAGTAATAAAGACAAGTAAAATAATATTTTAAGTTAACAATAGAAATTTATTCATATTCCAAAGTATAAGTTAAATATAAAATGAATTAAACTATAAAATGAGTACGAAGTAACACCTTAGCTAAAAATATAACAACATATAAAGAATAGAATTCATTTATATTATAAAGTATGCAAGACAAATTAAATTTGTACAAAAAAATAAAAATAAAGTAAACATATACAAACAAACCTACTATCAGCCGAGCTAAAGAAAAGTAGGCAAGAACATCAACAAAACATATAATTAACTCAAGCAACAAATAAAGGAGAATATCTATGTACTCAAATGTATAATATAAAAAGAAAAGTACAAAGCAAGATTCAGCCACCAGGAAATCATAGCAGCCGAGTACAAGGAGTAAGGAAATAAGCAAGAAAAATAAACAAAGAAAAAGAAATCCAAGTATTACTGTACAAGCAAGTGGTAAACAAAAGTGCTTGCACATGAAAATCTAAAGTACACAACATTTTGTTCCTCATCAGACAATAAAGTGTATGTAGTAAGCTAAACAGTATGCAAGCAAGACATGAAGGACTTAAGTCATTTATGCAAAGATGTCCTTGGTACACACCACATTACCTATCAGCCAATATACAATGGAAATATATGTGATATTGTACAAACAACACTATATCATTTGTACAAATTATTATCACCTGTAAGCTTCCATATACCAACCTGTACAAACTTAAAAATAATAACCCTGTACAAAAATATATCCTGGAAGCATCATTTTCCATATATCAAGTTCTCCTTAGTTCGTTCATCTCAGTTTCTTCCATTTATTTTAAACTGAGCAAAAGAAAAAAAAAATGAACAAAACAAAAATTCAAGTCTGGAAAGCAAAACATCAAACTGTGTCCATTTCAAATCCAGGAGGAAACCCTCTGTTAATTAATTCAAAGTGAGCAAACTTCCATCGTTAAACTTAATCTGTTTATATATAGGTTTGCATGTTAACAGGCTTCTTTGTTTCAATATCCTGTGAGTAATTTTAATTCTCCTCTAAAAAGCTTTAAATCTGGATAAACTTTTTTTGATGCCTGTGAAAATCTATGAAGTGATATTATGAAGATGATTTCTTAAATGTATGGTAAAAGAATACATACACATATACTTGTGAAAGCCTGTATATGTTTAGAAGTGAGTAACATTTCATTTAAAACAATTTAAAGAATAAATATATGAGTAACTTATTCTTTTTAGATACTTTTAAAATATAAAACTGTTGCTTATATATATATAGGTATATCATGTGAGTAACATATAGCAATTTAAATTGAATCCATATGGCTATTTGTTTTGTTGTATGTACATATGCTAGTACCTGTTCTTCTCTGTTTATTCTACAGAGTACAACCCAACAAAGAAAAGAAAAATTCAATTTCTTGTTTTATAATCAATATTAGGCTTTAGTTTCAAAAAAATAAATGTGTTTAAGTAAGAATTGTAATATAAAAATAGTTTCATGAAGCGTAAACATATACAGGATGAACAACTCAAGTTCTACAGAGAAAATTTCAAAATTTAATAAAATTCGAACCTAACGATTTGCAAATTCGAACACCTATCTTGAATCCTTACTGAAAAATAAGATTTTTAAACCAAAAATTGTATTTTTTCATTAAGTATATCAATAGAAAACTGTGGATGAACTAAAAATACACTTTTACCAATCTCTATTAGTTCAACAAATTTTAACTGTTGAAATTTGTTGAGGAGTTAGTTTGATCACTTTCACATCTAGGAAAAATACTGAAAAAATTTTCTAATGCAAGGAGGTTGGGGGCGAAAACGATTTAGGGTTTTATCCCTGTGTTTTTGCCGATCGATTCATGTGGCAATGGTGCAATCTATGTCGCATCGGACCAGATAGGGTTGATCGGTGGCGGTGAGTGTTCGATAGGGGAAGCTCGTGGCGAAGGCGCGTGCGTTCCAGCACTGTGTAGCGGCGGTGCGAGGTGGTTACAGGCTTGGACTTCGGTTCCAGGATGAACTGATTTGCTCGATTTTGTTCTCTGGTGGGTTTGGCCAATCGGGGAGCTTGTGGAGTTTGTGGGTGAGATTGCCGACATGCTCGATGAAGTGGTGGCGATTAGAGATGGCCATCGGCGACGTGCACGTGCTCCGTGCACGAGTTTCTGGTGGACTGGAATTTCGTTAGTTTGGGAAGAAAGGTGGGATTTGTTCGCGTGATTCTCTCGAGTTTTACTCGAGTTACTTCAGGTTTCGCTCGAAGAAATATGGTTTTGGACTCGGGGCAAAGTTAGCTTGTCTCGAGTAAACTTAAGGTTACAGGTTTCAGATTTTTGAAACCTGTCAATGTAATGTTTTGAAATTTAAAACTGAATTTAAATTATTAAGCAAATTTAAAACAAGTTTAAATCTAAATTTAAATCTGAATTAAAGATAATTTGAATTCTAGTTCTGAAATCAAAGAAGTTTTAATATTTAAATTGTTTAAATTTGCTTTGTGATGATAATTGAAACATTAGTTAGAAAATGTTTTAAATTTTAATTAGTAAAGATAAAATGATATGCACTCATTAAATTAGTTCAAGTGAATAATTGATTAATTTATTTAATCAAGAAATTAGGATTTGAGTTAAATTAATTAAGGTAAATTAATTTGTAAATAAGATTCATTAAATTAATAAAGAGTTGTCTTTTAAACAAATGATTAAGGTTATTTAATCAAGTAATTAAGATTTATTAAGTTACAGTTTAGAACTTAATTAATTAAATAATCAGTGATTAAACATATGATTTTAAAGGTTAATTAAATGATAATTAACAATAGTTAAATTGAGTTTAATTACTTAAGAATAGTAATTAAATAATTATGAATAGTTAATGAGGATCATTTACTTGAAATTTATTTTGATAATAAATGTGAAAAGAATTATTCATAGAAATTTAATATGATTTAAATTAATCAGATAATTAAATTAATCCTATTTATGGATGTTTGGATTATATTGGATGTTAAACTGTTTGATATCCCTGTTATATGATGCTTTATGATTATCCTGATTTGTGTTGTGATCTGTGATGTAATTTATTATCTGTGATATATAAATATATCTGTGATCTGTGAATGAAGATAAGCGTTATAATTTATATCGCTTATCAGATATATTGTTGTATTTGATCTGTCATGATTGAATGATGTTGCACTACTGTGTATAACCCCTAGACTACACCATACACACACAAATATGGATTTCACGAGGAAATCGGTTAAGTCACAGATAATTTAAATGTAATGTTTTTGAAATTAAAGTTTTAATTTCAAATTGATTTTGAAAATGGATTTGGGTTAAACGGTAAAGCTTTTGAAAAAGGTTTTCACAGATAAAAGCTATTTTGAATAACTCGGTAAAATCTCCAATTTAAATAATTCAATTTGAATTTGAATTCGATATTTGGAATTGAATTCGATGATTGGAAATTATGGTTAAAGATATTATAAACATGTTTGTATGAATTTAAACCATTTTAAAGGTATGGTTTTGGGAATTTGAATTTAACCCAAGGATTTCAACTCGTATAAATGAATCAGATTTCCAAAATGAAAACTGTTGTTTTCAAATGATAAACACTTTTAGATAAGAACCGAGATTCCAGTTAATTAGGGGAATTTCAAGATTGAATAGAGAAATGATTTTCCTAAGTTATGAATGAATTCTTTTTGAAAGCTATGAATTAAATCTGTTTATTTTTAACAGATTTAAATTGATGATTTGTTTAAATCAAATAGATATGAAATTGTTTGAAGGCTATAAGTTAAATCTTTGATTTAAAGATTTAACGAGTTAATCAAATAGAAATGAAATTGTTTGAAGGCTATAAGTTAAATCTTTGATTTAAAGATTTAACGAGTTAATCAAATTGAAATGAAAATTGATTTGGAAAATCTGTGAATGAATCTTTTGTTTAAAAGATTAAAATGTGAAAATTGTTTAAACCGTTAAAGGTTGTGAAAATGAATCTTTTTGTTTAAAGATTGAAAATGGTAATTTGTTAAGCCATTTGAAGAAAAGTTTTGGGTAATAAGTTGTGACTTAATTGAAATCCCATTATCCATTTGTTTTTGAAATATCGTGCTCACTATTCGGTTTAGCCGGGAAAGGACCTTTATGTCGTATAACCCATTCTGAATATGTGATTTGACGTTATGGATAGCATTTGAAGACCGGTGATGAAGACCGGGTATTTGCGAGAGCGATAGGATGACCTATCGATTGTTTCTACACCGAGTCGCGCCAGTATAGAAACTCCCTAAGTGATGGGAAATCCGATCGGGATTGTGAATATCCGGATTGTAAGGACTTCTTTGTAAGTGCCTTCGGTTCTGTTCAAACCCAGAACAGACTTGTATGGATTGTTATGTCTGACATTACAATTTGGGATATAAAGATGATTTCTTTCAAATATATTTCTGTTGGTGGCGGAGAATTTATTCTCTTAGCTTAACACCCTTCTCTGAGACGTACGAGCTCAGAGGTTATGTAGTTGAATGTTATCAGCGATATATTCCCAATTTGGTAATGTGACATGCTGAGTGTTGCTGTGAAATGATCATTGTGTTGATCATTTGTGATAGGATCATTTAGTTGATCGTTTATCTTTGTGATCATTTCTATGATCATTTGTTGACCCAAAGCATGACTTTGTATAAAGCGTGTTTTTGTGGACGTGACTTCGTCGAGCCTCACACCCTGGAATGGTCAAAACAGGAAAGATGCGGCAAGGTTATGAGGGGTAGCTCCCTTTAGGGTATGTGCATTTCCTTCTGGAAAAGGGTGGTATCATGGTATGGAGCCCAGATACTTACTCATGTTGAAACACTTTATTTATGATTGTGTGAATTGATTACGAGCGCTCGGTTAAAGGTCCCAAAGGACCGGGAGATGGCATATTCGTGTAGTAGTTACCTAGTGATAAAGGTAACCCGGCCTTGTGTTGGCAGAGAGCTGGTTAAGTTCTCGGGACGTCCTTCCAGAGGCGTTCTCATGTGGCAATGGGAAGTTCCTTGGCCTGATCATTCGTTGGAAATCCAAAGAAACAATACGAGACTTGTACGGTTTTAGTTGTAGAACCTGCCATGGAATGTGGCGGTAACCTGCTATTGAACATGGTTAGCTATAGTAGACATACGATAATGGTCGTATGTTGGCTAAGATTTATATCTTTACTTTCGAAATAATTTTTCCTACACTATGCACTAGTAATAATATCAAATGTTTCTTTTTAATGCGTATCAAGCATCTTTGACTATCATAAGGAGAAATCTCCTCCGATTCTGCGTTTGCATTGTGTGTGTGTGCGGGAGGCCTTATGGTAGTCTCATTTTTAAAAAGCATTGCGAATTGACTTTGAAAATCTTTTGTTGAATGTTTTAAAGATAAACTGTTTTTGTTGCTCACACCAGTCCCACGACTGATCCGGAGTTTATTGTTTCTTTTCTAAACTCTGGGTGCTCATTATTTTCTACACGAGCAGTCTAGAGTTGGGTTTTTTTCAGATAGCTAGGTTCAGTAGATTATCTGGAGTTAGTTCAGTCTCTGGACCACACCAGTCTTGCTTATGCTAGGTGCATCGTTATTGGGAGTTCGAGCTATTGCTGGATTGATTCTTGGAAATGGAGTTGCAGTTCTCGGAGTTCGCTTTTGAAGACTATCTTAGAGTTATATTGTTCCGCTGCTAGATGTTATCTATTTTTTTTTCCGCTGCTATTTTATTGTATCATATCTCTGATGTATTTTGATATCTATTGGATCATCTGTTGTATCAGATATTGTATCAAAGCTGTATATCACTGTATTATTCTTTTATTCCGCTGTGTTATTTACTTAATGTTGTTATAAGCTCCGGCGAATCGGATTTGAACGGTCGAATCTATGGCATTCGAATACGATTTGAAGTATGGATGTCGATTTTCGAGCGGGCAAAATCCGAAACGTTACATTTGGTATCAGAGCTAAGGGTTGAACTTTAGCTCAGGAGTGTAACACATTAAGTAGCTCATTAGAGATAGGGTGAAGTAAATCGTAGAATGAGTAATCCCTAAGATATCTGTTTTAACGCCTCAGTAAATTCTCTTACTATCCACTGATAGTGTGTATGAGTGCAAGAAGATGACGAGATAGGGGACGGGAAAATACGACTATAATAAGTCAATACCCTGCAACAGTGGAAATAACTTTCTTATCAATTTCTTTGATTCGTTTTCAAATTCTTTTGAATTCTTCGAGACAGCTCCAGAAAGAAGTTTCAGTGCGATGGTGGCCCTACGAATTATTGTTGGAAATTCTTACTTCGTATCTTCATCAATTTCTTATCAGTTTTTCGTTTTAAACTATAATGAATTTGAAATTTAGAATTGAAATTTTGAATAAATTGAAAATTCTATATAAATGGGAAATTTGAAATTGAAAATTTAAATCAATTGGAAATTTTAAATTGAGTTAAAATTGATTAATAGAATATGAAGGATAATTTGAATAGTATCGATAAAACGATTTTGTTTAAAACCAAAATTGAAATTCTATTGTAATTTATTGTAAATATTGAAGTCCGAAGAGGGACAAATTGGTATATATTTTGAGATATTCCAACTTGAGTTTGGAATCCATATCTTGAGTTTGAAGAATTATAGGAGATCGAATCTATCTATCTCATTGTTGTTTTCGTGCCTGCGAATTTCGAGGACGAAATTCTTTTAAGGGGGGAAGTTTGTAATGACCCCGGATTTTTATGAATTTAAATTTATAATTTAAATGAATTTTTGAATTAAATTTGTAAAATTGATTATAAATGGCAGCGAGTTTCCCCGATTCAAATAGAAAAAAAAAAGTAATTTAGTATTTGATAAATTAAGTTAAAAAAAAATAACCTGTAAGTTAAATTAATTATTTAAATTAGAAACAAATAATATTAATAAACAAAAGAAATAACATATATAGTAACACATTAGCATAAAATAGGAAGTAAATACATAAAAGAATAAACTATAACAACATAACGAAAGTAGAACTTCATTTTTATTTCAAAGTAATAAAGACAAGTAAAATAATATTTTAAGTTAACAATAGAAATTTATTCATATTCCAAAGTATAAGTTAAATATAAAATGAATTAAACTATAAAATGAGTACGAAGTAACACCTTAGCTAAAAATATAACAACATATAAAGAATAGAATTCATTTACATTATAAAGTATGCAAGACAAATTAAATTTGTACAAAAAAATAAAAATAAAGTAAACATATACAAACAAACCCACTATCAGCCGAGCTAAAGAAAAGTAGGCAAGAACATCAACAAAACATATAATTAACTCAAGCAACAAATAAAGGAGAATATCTATGTACTCAAATGTATAATATAAAAAGAAAAGTACAAAGCAAGATTCAGCCACCAGGAAATCATAGCAGCAGAGTACAAGGAGTAAGGAAATAAGCAAGAAAAATAAACAAAGAAAAAGAAATCCAAGTATTACTGTACAAGCAAGTGGTAAACAAAAGTGCTTGCACATGAAAATCTAAAGTACACAACATTTTGTTCCTCATCAGACAATAAAGTGTATGTAGTAAGCTAAACAGTATGCAAGCAAGACATGAAGGACTTAAGTCATTTATGCAAAGATGTCCTTGGTACACACCACATTACCTATCAACCAATATACAATGGAAATATATGTGATATTGTACAAACAACACTATATCATTTGTACAAACTATTATCACCTGTAAGCTTCCATATACCAACCTGTACAAACTTAAAAATAGTAACCCTGTACAAAAATATATCCTGGAAGCTTCATTTTCCATATATCAAGTTCTCCTTAGTTCGTTCATCTTAGTTTCTTCCATTTATTTTAAACTGAGCAAAAGAAAAAAAAATGAACAAAACAAAAATTCAAGTCTGGAAAGCAAAACATCAAACTGTGTCCATTTCAAATCCAGGAGGAAACGCTCTGTTAATTAATTCAAAGTGAGCAAACTTCCATCTGTAAAATTAATCTGTTTATATATAGGTTTGCATGTTAATAGGCTTCTTTGTTTCAATATCCTGTGAGTAATTTTAATTCTCCTCTAAAAAGCTTTAAATCTGGATAAACTTTTTTTGATGCCTGTGAAAATCTATGAAGTGATATTATGAAGATGATTTCTTAAATGTATGGTAAAAGAATACATACACATATACTTGTGAAAGCCTGTATATGTTTAGAAGTGAGTAACATTTCATTTAAAACAATTTGAAGAATAAATAAGTGAGTAACTTATTCTTTTTAGATACTTTTAAAATATAAAACTGTTGCTTATATATATATATATATATATATATAGGTATATCATGTGAGTAACATATAGCAATTTAAATTGAATCCATATGGCTATTTGTTTTGTTGTATGTACATATGCTAGTACCTGTTCTTCTCTGTTTATTCTACAGAGTACAACCCAACAAAGAAAAGAAAAATTCAATTTCTTGTTTTATAATCAATATTAGGCTTTAGTTTCAAAATAAAATAAATGTGTTTAAGTATGAATTGTAATATAAAAATAGTTTCATGAAGGGTAAACATATACAGGATGAACAACTCAAGTTCTACAGAGAAAATTTCAAAATTTAATAAAATTCGAACCTAACGATTTGCAAATTCGAACACCTATCTTGAATCCTTACTGAAAAATAAGATTTTTAAACCAAAAATTGTATTTTTTCATTAAGTATATCAATAGAAAACTGTGGATGAACTAAAAATACACTTTTACCAATCTCTGTTAGTTCAACAAATTTTAACTGTTGAAATTTGTTGAGGAGTTAGTTGATCACTTTCACATCTAGGAAAAATACTGAAAAAATTTTCTAATGCAAGGAGGTTGGGGGCGAAAACGATTTAGGGTTTTATCCCTGTGTTTTTGCCGATCGATTCATGTGGCAATGGTGCAATCTATGTCGCATCGGACCAGATAGGGTTGATCGGTGGCGGTGAGTGTTCGATAGGGGAAGCTCGTGGCGAAGGCGCGTGCGTTCCAGCACTGTGTAGCGGCGGTGCGAGGTGGTTACAGGCTTGGACTTCGGTTCCAGGATGAACTGATTTGCTCGATTTTGTTCTCTGGTGGGTTTGGCCAATCGGGGAGCTCGTGGAGTTTGTGGGTGAGATTGCCGACATGCTCGATGAAGTGGTGGCGATTAGAGATGGCCATCGGCGACGTGCACGTGCTCCGTGCACGAGTTTCTGGTGGCCTGGAATTTCGTTAGTTTGGGAAGAAAGGTGGGATTTGTTCGCGTGATTCTCTCGAGTTTTACTCGAGTTACTTCAGGTTTCGCTCGAAGAAATATGGTTTTGGACTCGGGGCAAAGTTAGCTTGTCTCGAGTAAACTTAAGGTTACAGATTTCAGATTTTTGAAACCTGTCAATGTAAAGTTTTGAAATTTAAAACTGAATTTAAATTATTAAGCAAAGTTAAAACAAGTTTAAATCTAAATTTAAATCTGAATTAAAGATAATTTGAATTCTAGTTCTGAAATCAAAGAAGTTTTAATATTTAAATTTGCTTTGTGATGATAATTAAAACATTAGTTAGAAAATGTTTTAAATTTGAATTAGTAAAGATAAAATGATATGCACTCATTAAATTAGTTCAAGTGAATAATTGATTAATTTATTTAATCAAGAAATTAGGATTTCAGTTAAATTAATTAAGGTAAATTAATTTGTAAATAAGATTCATTAAATTAATAAAGAGTTGTCTTTTAAAAAAATGATTAAGGTTATTTAATCAAGTAATTAAGATTTATTAAGTTACAGTTTAGAACTTAATTAATTAAATAATCAGTGATTAAACATATGATTTTAAAGGTTAATTAAATGATAATTAACAATAGTTAAATTGAGTTTAATTACTTAAGAATAGTAATTAAATAATTATGAATAGTTAATGAGGATCATTTACTTGAAATTTATTTTGATAATAAATGTGAAAAGAATTATTCATAGAAATTTAATCTGATTTAAATTAATCAGATAATTAAATTAATCCTATTTATGGATGTTTGGATTATATTGGATGTTAAACTGTTTGATATCCCTGTTATATGATGCTTTATGATTATCCTGATTTGTGTTGTGATCTGTGATGTAATTTATTATCTGTGATATATAAATATATCTGTGATCTGTGAATGAAGATAAGCGTTATAATTTATATCGCTTATCAGATATATTGTTGTATTTGATCTGTCATGATTGAATGATGTTGCACTACTGTGTATAACCCCTGGACTACACCATACACACACAAATATGGATTTCACGAGGAAATCGGTTAAGTCACAGATAATTTAAATGTAATGTTTTTGAAATTAAAGTTTTAATTTCAAATTGATTTTGAAAATGGATTTGGGTTAAACGGTAAAGCTTTTGAAAAAGGTTTTCACAGATAAAAGCTATTTTGAATAACTCGGTAAAATCTCCAATTTAAATAATTCAATTTGAATTTGAATTCGATATTTGGAATTGAATTCGATGATTTGAAATTATGGTTAAAGATATTATAAACATGTTTGTATGAATTTAAACCATTTTAAAGGTATGGTTTTGGGAATTTGAATTTAACCCAAGGATTTCAACTCGTATAAATGAATCAGATTTCCAAAATGAAAACTGTTGTTTTCAAATGATAAACACTTTTAGATAAGAACCGAGATCCAGTTAATTAGGGGAATTTCAAGATTGAATAGAGAAATGATTTTCCTAAGTTATGAATGAATTCTTTTTGAAAGCTATGAATTAAATCTGTTTATTTTTAACAGATTTAAATTGATGATTTGTTTAAATCAAATAGATATGAAATTGTTTGAAGGCTATAAGTTAAATCTTTGATTTAAAGATTTAACGAGTTAATCAAATAGAAATGAAATTGTTTTGAAGGCTATAAGTTAAATCTTTGATTTAAAGATTTAACGAGTTAATCAAATTGAAATGAAAATTGATTTGGAAAATCTGTGAATGAATCTTTTGTTTAAAAGATTAAAATGTGAAAATTGTTTAAACCGTTAAAGGTTGTGAAAATGAATCTTTTTGTTTAAAGATTGAAAATGGTAATTTGTTAAGCCATTTGAAGAAAAGTTTTGGGTAATAAGTTGTGACTTAATTGAAATCCCATTATCCATTTGTTTTTGAAATATCGTGCTCACTATTCGGTTTAGCCGGGAAAGGACCTTTGTGTCGTATAACCCATTCTGAATATGTGATTTGACGTTATGGATAGCATTTGAAGACCGGTGATGAAGACCGGGTATTTGCGAGAGCAATAGGATGACCTATCGATTGTTTCTGCACCGAGTCGCGCCAGTATAGAAACTCCCTAAGTGATGGGAAATCTGATCGGGATTGTGAATATCCGGATTGCAAGGACTTCTTTGTAAGTGCCTTCGGTTCTGTTCAAACCCAGAACAGACTTGTATGGATTGTTATGTCTGACATTACAATTTGAGATATAAAGATGATTTCTTTCAAATATATTTCTGTTGGTGGCGGAGAATTTATTCTCTTAGCTTAACACCCTTCTCTGAGACGTACGAGCTCAGAGGTTATGTAGTTGAATGTTATCAG
The DNA here is from genome assembly GCA_030765085.1 of Allium cepa. Lineage (NCBI taxonomy): Eukaryota > Viridiplantae > Streptophyta > Magnoliopsida > Asparagales > Amaryllidaceae > Allium > Allium cepa. Next base: position 82,686,769 of record CM060946.1, read on the forward strand.
CGATATATTCCCAATTTGGTAATGTGACATGCTGAGTGTTGCTGTGAAATAATCATTGTGTTGATCATTTGTGATAGGATCATTTAGTTGATCGTTTATCTTTGTGATCATTTCTATGATCATTTGTTGACCCAAAGCATGACTTTGTATAAAGCGTGTTTTTGTGGACGTGACTTCGTCGAGCCTCACACCCCGGAATGGTCAAAACAGGAAAGATGCGGCAAGGTTATGAGGGGCAGCTCCCTTTAGGGTATGTGCATTTCCTTCTGGAAAAGGGTGGTATCATGGTATGGAGCCCAGATACTTACTCATGTTGAAACACTTTATTTATGATTGTGTGAATTGATTACGAGTGCTCGGTTAAAGGTCCCAAAGGACCGGGGGATGGCATATTCGTGTAGTAGTTACCTAGTGATAAAGGTAACCTGGCCTTGTGTTGGCAGAGAGCTGGTTAAGTTCTCGGGACGTCCTTCCAGAGGCGTTCTCATGTGGCAATGGGAAGTTCCTTGGCCTGATCATTCGTTGGAAATCCAAAGAAACAATACGAGACTTGTACGGTTTTAGTTGTAGAACCTGCCATGGAATGTGGCGGTAACCTGCTATTGAACATGGTTAGCTATAGTAGACATACGATAATAGTCGTATGTTGGCTAAGATTTATATCTTTACTTTCGAATAATTTTTCCTACACCGTGCACTAGTAATAATATCAAATGTTTCTTTTTAATGCGTATCAAGCATCTTTGACTATCATAAGGAGAAATCTCCTCCGATTCTGCGTTTGCATTGTGTGTGTGTGCGAGAGGCCTTATGGTAGTCTCATTTTTAAAAAGCATTGCGAATTGACTTTGAAAATCTTTTGTTGAATGTTTTAAAAGATAAACTGTTTTTGTTGCTCACACCAGTCCCACGACTGATCCGGAGTTTATTGTTTCTTTCCTAAACTCTGGGTGCTCATTATTTTCTACACGAGCAGTCTAGAGTTGGGTTTTTTTCAGATAGCTAGGTTTAGTAGATTATCTGGAGTTAGTTCAGTCTCTGGACCACACCAGTCTTGCTTATGCTAGGTGCATCGTTATTGGGAGTTCGAGCTATTGCTGGATTGATTCTTGGAAATGGAGTTGCAATTCTCGGAGTTCTCTTTTGAAGACTATCTTAGAGTTATATTGTTCCGCTGCTAGATGTTATCTATTTTTCTTTTCCGCTGCTATTTTATTGTATCATATCTCTGATGTATTTTGATATCTATTGGATCATCTGTTGTATCAAATATTGTATCAAATCTGTATATCAGTGTATTATTCTTTTATTCCGCTGTGTTATTTACTTAATGTTGTTATAAGCTCCGGCGAATCGGATTTGAACGGTCGAATCTATGGCATTCGAATACGATTTGAAGTATGGATGTCGATTTTCGAGCGGGCAAAATCCGAAACGTTGCATTTGGTATCAGAGCTAAGGGTTGAACTTTAGCTCAGGAGTGTAACACATTAAGTAGCTCATTAGAGATAGGGTGAAGTAAATCCTAGAATGAGTAATCCCTAAGATATCTGTTTTAACGCCTCAGTAAATTCTCTTACTATCCACTGATAGTGAGTATAAGCGCAAGAAGATGACGAGATAGGGGATGGGAAAATACGACTATAATAAGTCAATACCCTGCAACAGTGGAAATAACTTTCTTATCAATTTCTTTGATTCGTTTTCAAATTCTTTTGAATTCTTCGAGACAGCTCCAGAAAGAAGTTTCAGTGCGATGGTGGCCCTACGAATTGTTGTTGGAAATTCTTACTTCGTATCTTCATCAATTTCTTATCAGTTTTTCGTTTTAAACTATAATGAATTTGAAATTTAGAATTGAAATTTTGAATAAATTGAAAATTCTGTATAAATGGGAAATTTGAAATTGAAAATTTAAATCAATTGGAAATTTTAAATTGAGTTAAAATTGATTAATAGAATATGAAGGATAATTTGAATAGTATCGATAAAACGATTTTGTTTAAAACCAAAATTGAAATTCTATTGTAATTTATTGTAAATATTGAAGTCCGAAGAGGGACAAATTGGTATATATTTTGAGATATTCCGACTTGAGTTTGGAATCCATATCTTGAGTTTGAAGAATTATAGGAGATCGAATCTATCTATCTCATTGTTGTTTTCGTGCCTGCGAATTTCGAGGACGAAATTCTTTTAAGGGGGGAAGTTTGTAACGACCTCGGATTTTTATGAATTTAAATTTATAATTTAAATGAATTTTTGAATTAAATTTGTAAAATTGATTATAAATGGCAGCGAGTTTCCCCGATTCAAATAGAAAAATAAAAAAAAAGTAATTTAATATTTGATAAATTAAGTTGAAAAAAAAAACATGTAAGTTAAATTAATTATTTAAATTAGAAACAAATAATATTAATAAACAAAAGAAATAACATATATAGTAACACATTAGCGTAAAATAGGAAGTAAATACATAAAAGAATAAACTATAACAACATAACAAAAGTAGAACTTCATTTTTATTTCAAAGTAATAAAGACAAGTAAAATAATATTTTAAGTTAACAATAGAAATTTATGCATATTCCAAAGAATAAGTTAAATATAAAATGAATTAAATTATAAAATGAGTACGAAGTAACACCTTAGCTAAAAATATAACAACATATAAAGAATAGAATTCATTTACATTATAAAGTATGCAAGACAAATTAAATTTGTACAAAAAAATAAAAATAAAGTAAACATATACAAACAAACCCACTATCAGCCGAGCTAAAGAAAAGTAGGCAAGAACATCAACAAAACATATAATTAACTCAAGCAACAAATAAAGGAGAATATCTATGTACTCAAATGTATAATATAAAAAGAAAAGTACAAAGCAAGATTCAGCCACCAGGAAATCATAGCAGCCGAGTACAAGGAGTAAGGAAATAAGCAAGAAAAATAAACAAAGAAAAAGAAATCCAAGTATTACTGTACAAGCAAGTGGTAAACAAAAGTGCTTGCACATGAAAATCTAAAGTACACAACATTTGGTTCCTCATCAGACAATAAAGTGTATGTAGTAAGCTAAACAGTATGCAAGCAAGACATGAAGGACTTAAGTCATTTATGCAAAGATGTCCTTGGTACACACCACATTACCTATCAGCCAATATACAATGGAAATATATGTGATATTGTACAAACAACACTATATCATTTGTACAAACTATTATCACCTGTAAGCTTCCATATACCAACCTGTACAAACTTAAAAATAGTAACCCTGTACAAAAATATATCCTGGAAGCTTCATTTTCCATATATCAAGTTCTCCTTAGTTCGTTCATCTCAGTTTCTTCCATTTATTTTAAACTGAGCAAAAGAAAAAAAAATGAACAAAACAAAAATTCAAGTTTGGAAAGCAAAACATCAAACTGTGTCCATTTCAAATCCAGGAGGAAACTCTCTGTTAATTAATTCAAAGTGAGCAAACTTCCATCTTTAAACTTAATCTGTTTATATATAGGTTTGCATGTTAACAGGCTTCTTTGTTTCAATATCCTGTGAGTAATTTTAATTCTCCTCTAAAAAGCTTTAAATCTGGATAAACTTTTTTTGATGCCTGTGAAAATCTATGAAGTGATATTATGAAGATGATTTCTTAAATGTATGGTAAAAGAATACATACACATATACTTGTGAAAGCCTGTATATGTTTAGAAGTGAGTAACATTTCATTTAAAACAATTTGAAGAATAAATATGTGAGTAACTTATTCTTTTTAGATACTTTTAAAATATAAAACTGTTGCTTATATATATAGGTATATCATGTGAGTAACATATAACAATTTAAATTGAATCCATATGGCTATTTGTTTTGTTATATGTACATATGCTAGTACCTGTTCTTCTCTGTTTATTCTACAGAGTACAACCCAACAAAGAAAAGAAAAATTCAATTTCTTGTTTTATAATCAATATTAGGCTTTAGTTTCAAAACAAAATAAATGTGTTTAAGTATGAATTGTAATATAAAAATAGTTTCATGAAGGGTAAACATATACAGGATGAACAACTCAAGTTCTACAGAGAAAATTTCAAAATTTAATAAAATTCGAACCTAACGATTTGCAAATTCGAATACCTATCTTGAATCCTTACTGAAAAATAAGATTTTTAAACCAAAAATTGTATTTTTTCATTAAGTATATCAATAGAAAACTGTGGATGAACTAAAAATACACTTTTACCAATCTCTGTTAGTTCAACAAATTTTAACTGTTGAAATTTGTTGAGGAGTTAGTTTGATCACTTTCACATCTAGGAAAAATACTGAAAATTTTTTCTAATGCAAGGAGGTTGGGGGCGAAAACGATTTAGGGTTTTATCCCTGTGTTTTTGCCGATCGATTCATGTGGCAATGGTGCAATCTATGTCGCATCGGACCAGATAGGGTTGATCGGTGGCGGTGAGTGTTCGATAGGGGAAGCTCGTGGCGAAGGCGCGTGCGTTCCAGCACTGTGTAGCGGCGGTGCAAGGTGGTTACAGGCTTGGACTTCGGTTCCAGGATGAACTGATTTGCTCGATTTTGTTCTCTGGTGGGTTTGGCCAATCGGGGAGCTCGTGGAATTTGTGGGTGAGATTGCCGACATGCTCGATGAAGTGGTGGCGATTAGAGATGGCCATCGGCGACGTGCACGTGCTCCGTGCACGAGTTTCTGGTGGCCTGGAATTTCGTTAGTTTGGGAAGAAAGGTGGGATTTGTTCGCGTGATTCTCTCGAGTTTTACTCGAGTTACTTCAGGTTTCGCTCGAAGAAATATGGTTTTGGACTCGGGGCAAAGTTAGCTTGTCTCGAGTAAACTTAAGGTTACAGGTTTCAGATTTTTGAAACCTGTCAATGTTAAGTTTTGAAATTTAAAACTGAATTTAAATTATTAAGCAAAGTTAAAACAAGTTTAAATCTAAATTTAAATCTGAATTAAAGATAATTTGAATTCTAGTTCTGAAATCAAAGAAGTTTTAATATTTAAATTTGCTTTGTGATGATAATTAAAACATTAGTTAGAAAATGTTTTAAATTTGAATTAGTAAAGATAAAATGATATGCACTCATTAAATTAGTTCAAGTGAATAATTGATTAATTTATTTAATCAAGAAATTAGGATTTGAGTTAAATTAATTAAGGTAAATTAATTTGTAAATAAGATTCATTAAATTAATAAAGAGTTGTCTTTTAAACAAATGATTAAGGTTATTTAATCAAGTAATTAAGATTTATTAAGTTACAGTTTAGAACTTAATTAATTAAATAATCAGTGATTAAACATATGATTTTAAAGGTTAATTAAATGGTAATTAACAATAGTTAAATTGAGTTTAATTACTTAAGAATAGTAATTAAATAATTATGAATAGTTAATGAGGATCATTTACTTGAAATTTATTTTGATAATAGATTTGAAAAGAATTATTCATAGAAATTTAATCTGATTTAAATTAATCAGATAATTAAATTAATCCTATTTATGGATTTGGATTATATTGGATGTTAAACTGTTTGATATCCCTGTTATATGATGCTTTATGATTATCCTGATTTGTGTTGTGATCTGTGATGTAATTTATTACCTGTGATATATAAATATATCTGTGATCTGTGAATGAAGATAAGCGTTATAATTTATATCGCTTATCAGATATATTGTTGTATTTGATCTGTCATGATTGAATGAAGTTGCACTACTGTGTATAACCCCTGGACTACACCATACACACACAAATATGGATTTCACGAGGAAATCGGTTAAGTCACAGATAATTTAAATGTAATGTTTTTGAAATTAAAGTTTTAATTTCAAATTGATTTTGAAAATGGATTTGGGTTAAACGGTAAAGCTTTTGAAAAAGGTTTTCACAGATAAAAGCTATTTTGAATAACTCGGTAAAATCTCCAATTTAAATAATTCAATTTGAATTTGAATTCGATATTTGGAATTGAATTCGATGATTGGAAATTATGGTTAAAGATATTATAAACATGTTTGTATGAATTTAAACCATTTTAAAGGTATGGTTTTGGGAATTTGAATTTAACCCAAGGATTTCAACTCGTATAAATGAATCAGATTTCCAAAATGAAAACTGTTGTTTTCAAATGATAAACACTTTTAGATAAGAACCGAGATTCCAGTTAATTAGGGGAATTTCAAGATTGAATAGAGAAATGATTTTCCTAAGTTATGAATGAATTCTTTTTGAAAGCTATGAATTAAATCTGTTTATTTTTAACAGATTTAAATTGATGATTTGTTTAAATCAAATAGATATGAAATTGTTTGAAGGCTATAAGTTAAATCTTTGATTTAAAGATTTAACGAGTTAATCAAATAGAAATGAAATTTTTTTGAAGGCTATAAGTTAAATCTTTGATTTAAAGATTTAACGAGTTAATCAAATTGAAATGAAAATTGATTTGGAAAATCTGTGAATGAATCTTTTGTTTAAAAGATCAAAATGTGAAAATTGTTTAAACCGTTAAAGGTTGTGAAAATGAATCTTTTTGTTTAAAGATTGAAAACGGTAATTTGTTAAGCCATTTGAAGAAAAGTTTTGGGTAATAAGTTGTGACTTAATTGAAATCCCATTATCCATTTGTTTTTGAAATATCGTGCTCACTATTCGGTTTAGCCGGGAAAGGATCTTTGTGTCGTACAACCCATTCTGAATATGTGATTTGACGTTATGGATAGCATTTGAAGACCGGTGATGAAGACCGGGTATTAGCGAGAGCGATAGGATGACCTATCGATTGTTTCTGCACCGAGTCGCGCCTGTATAGAAACTCCCTAAGTGATGAGAGATCCGATCGGGATTGTGAATATCCGGATTGCAAGGACTTCTTTGTAAGTGCCTTCGGTTCTGTTCAAACCCAGAACAGACTTGTATGGATTGTTATGTCTGACATTACAATTTGAGATATAAAGCTGATTTCTTTCAAATATATTTCTGTTGGTGGCGGAGAATTTATTCTCTTAGCTTAACACCCTTCTCTGAGACGTACGAGCTCAGAGGTTATGTAGTTGAATGTTATCAGCGATATATTCCCAATTTGGTAATGTGACATGCTGAGTGTTGCTGTGAAATGATCATTGTGTTGATCATTTGTGATAGGATCATTTAGTTGATCGTTTATCTTTGTGATCATTTCTATGATCATTTGTTGACCCAAAGCATGACTTTGTATAAAGCGTATTTTTGTGGACGTGACTTCGTCGAGCCTCACACCCCGGAATGGTCAAAACAGGAAAGATGCGGCAAGGTTATGAGGGGTAGCTCCCTTTAGGGTATGTGCATTTCCTTCTGGAAAAGGGTGGTATCATGGTATGGAGCCCAGATACTTACTCATGTTGAAACACTTTATTTATGATTGTGTGAATTGATTACGAGCGCTCGGTTAAAGGTCCCAAAGGACTGGGGGATGACATATTCGTGTAGTAGTTACCTAGTGATAAAGGTAACCCGGCCTTGTGTTGGCAGAGAGCTGGTTAAGTTCTCGGGACGTCCTTCCAGAGGCGTTCTCATGTGGCAATGGGAAGTTCCTTGGCCTGATCATTCGTTGGAAATCCAAAGAAACAATACGAGACTTGTACGGTTTTAGTTGTAGAACCTGCCATGGAATGTGGCGGTAACCTGCTATTGAACATGGTTAGCTATAGTAGACAAACGATAATGGTCGTATGTTGGCTAAGATTTATATCTTTACTTTTGGAATAATTTTTCCTACACCATGCACTAGTAATAATATCAAATGTTTCTTTTTAATGCGTATCAAGCATCTTTGACTATCATAAGGAGAAATCTCCTCCGATTCTGCGTTTGCATTGTGTGTGTGTGCGGGAGGCCTTATGGTAGTCTCATTTTTAAAAAGCATTGCGAATTGACTTTGAAAATCTTTTGTTGAATGTTTTAAAAGATAAACTGTTTTTGTTGCTCACACCAGTCCCACGACTGATCCGGAGTTTATTGTTTCTTTCCTAAACTCTGGGTGCTCATTATTTTCTACACGAGCAGTCTAGAGTTGGGTTTTTTTCAGATAGCTAGGTTCAGTAGATTATCTGGAGTTAGTTCAGTCTCTGGACCACACCAGTCTTGCTTATGCTAGGTGCATCGTTATTGGGAGTTCGAGCTATTGCTGGATTGATTCTTGGAAATGGAGTTGCAGTTCTCGGAGTTCTCTTTTGAAGACTATCTTAGAGTTATATTGTTCCGCTGCTAGATGTTATCTATTTTTCTTTTCCGCCGCTATTTTATTGTATCATATCTCTGATGTATTTTGATATCTATTGGATCATCTGTTGTATCAGATATTGTATCAAATCTGTATATCAATGTATTATTCTTTTATTCCGCTATGTTATTTACTTAATGTTGTTATAAGCTCCGGCGAATCGGATTTGAACGGTCGAATCTATGGCATTCGAATACGATTTGAAGTATGGATGTCGATTTTCGAGCGGGCAAAATCCGAAACGTTACAGTTTTTAATGGGGTAAATAAGAAAATAAAAGAAAAGGAGGAAAAATAAAACCCAGAATCTCGCAGCGGAAGGGTGAAATATAATACAAAAAAATAAATACATAAATAGTTCATGAAACTATTTTCAACAAAATCAGAATTTACACTTTTTCAGGCAGAATAAACAGTTGCTATAATAATAGTAGATACGGTCCTCGACTCCGTCTTCATCTTCATAAATAAGTGTCTTCACTAAACTGAAATACTCTGTCTGACCCGAGCGTAAAGTAAAACAAAAACACTCGAGTTAGGACTAACATTCTTATGTAAGTAGGTAAACTCAAGTGAAATGTACAGATAACTCAAAAAGTGAAATACTTAGGTTTAAATAAAAATCATCTTTCACATTACAAATCGGTTCATTTCAAATACCGACTTTATGTTCATTTCCTATCGATTTATTATTAAATCTAACTTCAGATTTTAATTTTTCTCTTAAAGCTATTAAGTTATAAATCAAACAAGTTTATATCGAATAAAAAAAATTGATTGAATTTCAATTTCATAATTTTAAGTTCAAACATAAATTCAAACTTACAATATTCCAATTTTATTTCTAAATAATTTATTTAAACCCAAAGTTGTTTTTATATCGGTTATACATCATTTCAATCCAAAGTGATTTTGTTAAAGAGAACTTGAAGTGTGAGAACAATAATAACATATATAACATAACATGTCACTCATCAACATGCACGCATAATTAACAACTTAATATATACACATGCATAACTAACATATCACATGTGTCACATATCGTAAACAAAATAAGTGAATATTTCAAATTCTGACATGTCATACACTAACATAACATATAAACATATAACACGACATATATACAAGGAACTTGCAAGGTGAAATAACATGGCATCTCATTTTTTACAAACATAACACATTATTTACACATAGCATAGTCGACATATTATTAACATAGTATGTATAACATATGATTTTATTCACTAACTCATTTTTTTTAACAAAGCATACGTGACGTATTTCAATACAAGGCATATAAAAATTTCTAACATAACACATTTTTTTTACATCTCATATGTGACATATTTAACATACATATGTGGAAATCAATCAAATCAACATAATATACTATTTGTGACATATAAAACAACATGTGCATGTGTTATAACACAAGTTCAAGGGAACATAACAATATACATCACATATAAAATGTTAATCGTGAGTGGTTGCTCACCTTTTGAGGTTAGAGAGTTTTTGACAACACAAATTGATAGATTCTAGATGAAATCCAAACACGACAAGCTAACCAGTCCTATCCATAGCAACAATCCAGCAGCAAAGAAAATCACCTCAACGCAAGTCGAACAAACTGAGTTTTCTTCTTCTTTTTTTAGAGAGATGAAGCAAGAAAGGAGTGATGCAGTTTGGCGTTTGAAGAGAGAAGGGATGGAGTTTGAAGTTTGGGAATTGGCGGATTTAGGAATTTTGAAGTTTCTGTATTTATGAGGAAGAAGTAGAAAGTGTGAGCAGAAAGCTTCAGATAGAGTAATGAGAAACAATCTGTACGTACTTTGGTTTTGTTCTCTAGTGGAAAACCAAAAGAGGCATGTATTTAATAAAAGAAAGCAATAAAACCAAGATGTGGAAATAGTGGCAAGTGTATTGAATAAAAAGGAAATGAAGGGACCACTTTGGATTTAATTAATTGCATGTTCCACTCAATTAAATATAATAGCACCAAATATACTTTTTATACACCCGTTTTAAACAAAATTAACATATAATAAATAAATTTGAATACAACAACCAATGTAACGTTACACAAAATAAAAGATGATCCGAAACTCAAATTCAAGTTATACGAAATATTAATAAATTAGTGCATATATATATATATACAAATTTAATAAGAAATTATAAAAATAAAACATTTATTGGCTCATATTACCAAATTCCTCGGGGAAGGATTGGAGAAACACTAAATTAGGCACTCGTGTGTATTCTTTTTGTTTAAAGCATGCAGAAGGTATAAATGTTGGAAGAAAGAGACAAAATAATGAGAATGAGAAGAAATAAATTTTGAGGAGCAGCATAGTTTGTGAAAGGAGGAGATGACGAAAGAATATAAAAATACAGTAAGCTTTTCAAAGAAACGATGTGGTTATGTGTTTAATAAATATAAACATGAACATGCTAGCTTGATTGATGCATGTGCATTAAATTTGAATTGTTAATAGATGAATTAGTGGAGGTAGAAGTTATGAAAAAGAATGAATGTTAAAAGTTGTAACATGCAATAATAAATGCTTAGAAGCAAATACAAGAGGTATATAAGAATTAGGCCTAATAAAAGTAGGTGGGAGAATGTATATCTAATAATAAGAATGGAAAATGAATATACAGGGGATAAATGAAAGTTTTATGAAATAAAGAGAGAGGTTTTTTTTGAATATTTGAAATGTGAAAGTGAACAAGGCAAAAAAAAACATGAATGAGATAGTAGTTAGAAAAAAAGCAATAGAATATGAAATGTGCATGAATTTGAATTCGTGATGAATATCACCTTTCATACTTCAAAATGAATATAATGCCACATTAATCCAATATGGAAATATATTTCAATTCAATTAATTTCGTTAATCCCAAATCAACTCAAATTTACGCCTATTTAAAAGTTTTATTAACATACAATAAAAAAAATTTAAACACACCAACCAAGGTAACAGGGACCATCGCTACATGAAATAAAGATGAACCATGATTCCATATTCAAATCAAAGTCGGCGTTTTTCTCAGTGCACAATCATGAACATAAAATATTTAATTTATTCTAAATTTTACGATTAGCATTATACCTCTATACTATCAAAGACTACTAATTAACGACTGTAAATTGTTGCTTCAATATTCAATTTTTCTATTTTATAAATTTACGCTTACTTTAAAACCAATAACATTCATTATGTTTCCATTAAAACATCCTTTTTATTTTAACAATAACGTATGTTTCTTTCGTTAAATCCATTAATTACAATTAATGTGTTTCTTTTTTTGCCTTTTTAATATTGAAAGATTCCAAATCGACATAATCGTAATTAATTTCAAAATTACACTTTAAAGCGGATCCTAACAAACGTACATTTCTTTCATTAAACATCATTAATTTCAGTTAAATTCTCTTTCCCTTTTATTCAAAGATTCGAAGTTAAATTAACGGCAATAAATTTCAACATTAGAATTTAAAATGGAACATAACTAATGGATAGATAATTAAAGCAATTGAAATCTTTTTACAGTAACTTAAATACATTTATAGAATTGTTGTTTACACATAAGATGATTAAAAAAATTAGACTCTTTTTACAGTAACTTAATGTAACAGCCCAAATTTTAGCAATATTTTATTCTTTATTTATAACTCTAGGGTATTATTTTTCGAAAATTTGATTGTCTAAATTTAATTATAAATAATCACCCAAGATTTTTATTAGTGTGAAAATTCTAAAATTCTTATTTTGGTTAAAACTTAACATTTTTTTTGAAGTTATAAATCTTTAAATTTTTAATTTTTAATCTTTTGGTTTAATTTAATATATTCGTAACAACGTTTATTTCACCTTTTGTTCTTTAAAAAAATTGATTTTATACTTTTAAAAATTTAATATTTTATATTTTGCTTATATACATTTTTGAATATAAATTTCTTAGTAAATGTGTAAAAAAAATCATATTTTTATATAAGTAATAAATTTCCAAAACTTTGTGTATAAAAAAACTGTTTAATTTCGCGTTTAAAAGGCGCGTTATTTTATGGAATAAATAATGTATATACATATACAAGAAAACGTATAAAATTTGAATCCGTTATTTCCATTGTTTTTGGGCAAAAATCACTGCGTCTGTTGTACGCATTCTAATTTTATTCACTTTCCTTTTACTCTCCTAATTTAATAGGAACGTTATTTACAAATTTTATAACCGTTCGCCTTTTTAATTTCTTGCCATTGTTCCCATCAACGCGAGCTTTAAATTTTAAACGCATTCAATATTGTTTAAAAATCTTATTCCAAAATCTAATCTTAGCCGACCGTTTTTTCTTCTTTAATTTCGAAACCCATTTGCTTAAAATTTGTTAAAAATCTAGTAACCGTGTATAACAAGAAAAATCAGTGCTCAATCAAAATCGTGGCTTTTTTTTTAAAATCAGTATCTTATTTCTTGCCTATAATTGCTCATTAAAAATCAACGCTAGTTTAATTTCCTTTCCATTTCAAAGCAAGTTGATTTATTGCCGTTCTTTCTTCTCCTTAAATCATGCTACCTCTCTGATCAAACCTATATAACTCACGCAAATATTCATTTCTCAACAAAATTTTATTTTTCTAACCTATCCTTTCCTACGCTCCCTGTTTTCACTTCTTTCTTTATGACCATTCATTATATATACACACTACAGCTGGAAAGTTATAAACGTATAAACTTAGAAACGTTTTGTATTTATTAAAATTTTAAAGCTTACCTTTAATTGTGACTTTTCTCTTTCCTTCCGTTCAAATTTAAACGTGCATCAATCAATTGCTTTAATAAATATTGCAGAATCAATGCAAAGACGTTATCAATTTCATTTTATGGTGGTACGTTTTTTTTACGTTTCCTATCGTTTAAATTTTAAATAATTTGCTTTTATGGGTCAGCTGAATCAAGCAATGTGACCGTTGCTATTTATTTCTTTTATTAATTGCCACAATTATTTTCACCAAATCAAGGGTTGACCGTTACATTCACTTTTATTTATTTATTCACTTAAAATTTGGTTGCCTATTCATTTTCTTCCGTTATATTTGCCTGAAAAATGCTGTTCATCCCTATTTATTTTCGCTGTCAATTCTCTTTTCTCTAGATCTGTTCGTTCCCCTCCCTACTTTTCTTTGAAAAAAAAGCAAACTGAAGCATGCGGCTGTCATCATTATTTGCATCCGCCACTTCACCTTTCTTCCAAACCTCCTCATCAAATGAAACCCATCACCTCGCCTTCCGGTTGCTTCTGTTTGATCAGTGAGGTATAGGCGTGTAAGCACATATATGTTTTGATTTATATTCGTAATTACATGTTTTTTTTTGTTTTTTGTTTTTTTTGTTAGTTGTGATATGCATACTATTTATATAAGTATTGAATACCATTTTTTCAAAAGTTTATTTTCATAACATGACAGTGTATATTTATATATAGTTTCTATTTGATCTTCCTCACAGCTCATAAGTCATGTTAATATTTTGAATTATGAATGCGACATTTTGAAGGGAACATACTATAAAATAAGTATCTTTCATTTTTAATAAGAATATATATATATTTTGTGTTTTATATTTTAATATGGGTCAGCTTCTATTTGTTGATATCAGGTTTCCTATAATATGGTTATTCGCTTATATAAGTCATATATTTGTTTTGTTACAGACTATATAAAATACTTTAATATATGTATATTATGCGGTTTGTTACCATATGGGTTTCTATGTGGTACCGACTTATTTAGTTGATGATTGTATATATTTTGTTACAGTATTATATTTATACTATTTTGGATTTAAGATGATTCTATAAATACTCTACTTTATAAATTATTTTAATACACATATATAATTTGGAAATTTATATAGGTTGAATATAATATGTTATTGAATGTAAAAATATGGATGTATTTAAATTATATACATATAACATTTAGTATATATAGAAATAGTTATATATAAAAAAAGTTTTCTTTTAGGTATTCATATTTAAACATTTATTTTATCTGTTTGAGAATATATATATATATACTGGTTATATAAGTTTAGTATAAAGGTGTTAGTATATATATATATATATATATATATATATTTTAAGTGTATGCTGATTTTAAAAATAAAATGTAAGCTTGATTTATTTATTTATTTATATGTTTGAAAAACATGTAAATTTAATTTGTGATGTTTGAACTTAGAATATAAATTTCATATGTGTATATATAGTTATAGGCGGTTATAAAAGTTCGCTTACACCATTTATCTTCATCGTTCTAGTTCTTATCTGATCCGTTTCATCAATTCGAGCCAATCAACTTTGATCGTTGAATTCGTGCCAATTTTGCTTTGCTTGGATTTGAAATTTAATTTCAGTATCTGTATCAGTGTGCGTATCCGTGTCTCCTTCTATATTCTCTAGCCTCGAAAGGTGAGCAATCACTCACGATTAACATTTTTTTATTCATTAAATTTGATTTCAATTGAAACGACAATTGAAATATGTTGCTATAGTTATTTAAATTTTTTATATATGCTATTATCTGTAACTGTTCACCTGCGGGATATGACACCATATCCTGTTGTTTATATTATATTATTATTGATGATATATGCCTGTTATTTTATTGTATTTTCTGTTATCACTCTACAAGTTCCCTGTAGTTTAGAAATCACTATGGGTTGAAATGATACATACCCGAACAGACTTTAGAATAGGAGAAAATCGTTATGGGTTGAAATGATAAACCCAAGTGATTTTCATTTAATTGAATTTGGCATTACGGGTTGAAATGATATCCACCAGCATATTTTTAGTATACAGATTGAAATGATAAATATCCGTAGCACTTGACTATATGATAGGAAATATATACAGACACCGTTGGTCCATATAAATATTTTGAAAATAATTTCTATAATTTTGGAAAGAAATATATGGTTTAATAAATTTGATTCTTAAGATATTATATAAATGAAAATTGTATATATAGATTTAGTAGTAATATTTGATTTAAATTAGATTGATTTAATACATATAATATGGTTAAGTATTTATGTAAATCTATAGTTCAAATAGATTCTCTTGTAATAAATTGAATAATTAAGATTGGGAGATAAATTTGCATTTATAAAAAAGGTATTTAAATAAGGATTTATTTAATTAAATCGATTTGAAATTTTTGAATGGGAAATTTAAAGGGTATGATTTTATAACTGGATTTTTGATTTAAGCGATTTAATGAATATTTCACGTTTAAATAAATTAAAGAAAATATTGAGTAAAATGTAATTTAAGGTTACTTAAATGATATTGAATCTAACAAGGGAGTATTTCAAGACTAAATAATAATGAGGTTAAATCGAGATCTATACGAAACTGTTATATAGAACATTTAAATATTAAAGCCTTGGACTATATTGGAATTTAAATGGTTTATGTTGAGATTCGGATCTATATTTGAAATCAACGTAGTTGAATTTGTTATTTAGCAACTAAATTGAATTAAAATGAAAATTTAGGTTGAACTAAATTTGAATTTATTATTTAGAAAACTAGATTGAATGAAAATTTAGATGAAACATTGAATACTTAAAGTTTTGAAATATATGGAAATATAAAGGGGTATTTGTGATTATAAATCCGAATTGAGATCGATAAAATTTAAGTGGTTATTTTAGAAATTGAGTTGAATTTAAATTGATAAATTGAGATTGAATTTAATTTGAATGGGAAGGTCGGGTTGATGTTGGAACGATTTGTTAAGTTGAGGAAATTGAAAATACTTTACTGTATAAATTATTTAATATATAAATACTATTTTGGTAAATATAAAGATATTTGAAGTGAAAATGAGATTTGGTTTTGAAGTATAAATTAAGCTGAAATGACCACGGTGTTATAGTGTATATTTCTACCTTGTAGAAAGTTCCATGGACCCTTAGAGGATGGTTATCCCAAACATCCTTTAAGTTATTTGTATTTTAGTTGATATTTCACTTGAATTGGATTTATGGATATAAGAATGTTAATCCCGACTCGAGTGTTTTGTGTTTTGCTTTACGCTCGGGTCAGACTGAGTGATACAACATTTGAGACTCACCTTTAGAGTTCGGAGCCTCATTTGAAAATCCAACTATCGATTCTGATTCCAGCCTTTCCAGTTGATTGGTTCGGAGAAGTCATCTGTTGCATTGGAGACTTCACTGCATTTGAACTATTCGGTTGTATTTTTCTAACTCTGATGTATATAATAGCTTCATGAACACTATTCTTTATCTATTCCGCTGCATTATATTACTCTGTGATCTGTGATTGATTTATTTACTGTATATTTTAAGTTTTGCCAAATTTTAATTAACAATTCAGTATTTTGAATTATTCAAGTCGGACATGTATGGTTTTATTGTCAATTTGAATGGTCCAAAATAGCGGGTCGTTACAGTTGGTATCAGAGCTTTGGCTCTAGGCAAAACTTAGCATATATGGTAAATTTATTTACAGAATCACTTTCGTTCGAGTTGAATCTCTTCCTTTCTGACTCGATTTCCTTTGAATTTTGGAATGTCCCTCGGTTCCGAAATTCATTCTTGTCTCTTTCTATTTTTATTCGTTTTATTCTGGAGTATCCCATAACTCCACTGAATGTTTTGTAAAGGGGGTGAAAACTTCTTTACAATCGGCATTGATTCACCGAAGATTTCTGTATCCCCAGTTTACGATGCTGCTATATCTTGATATGCTGAATTCTATCTCTGGCGATCGAATGTCGATTTGTTTTGGAATTCCGCATCGATTATATTCCTAAGGTCACGGTTGACCTGATAAGGTCGCCGCGATTTGTAGAAGTATATCCATCTTCTATTTTATAATTTAATTATCCCATCCTCGATCGAGTCTATCTTCGAATCAGGATTCTATTGATTGGAGTTCCTCTAATTTAAATCTCTATCTTTGTTTTGAAATCCATTCTTGAATCACCCTTTGAAAAATTGGGTATGTTGATTTTTGAAATTGTGTATACCGAAATTATTATTTTGATAACTATGATTTTATTCTATATATAAAAGTAAAAATATTTTCGATAAGGATTATTACCTAAATATAAAACAAATAAGAAATGTTATTCTATATATAGAAGTTTTGAAAGGATTTGAAATTTTGGAAATTTATAAGAAATTGATTTATAAAAAATGATTTATAACCGAAGGGTTAAATTTGAAATTCGAGAATAGAATTCCGGTATTTTGAAATTGGTTTTAAGATTTTGGAAAATATATAAAAATAATACGATTTAAAAGTAATTTTCGAATAAGAAATGTTTCAAATGAAATCAAATGAATTCCGATAATTTTGAAGAAATTTTAAAGAAGTTTTCAAGAAAATAGAAGTCCAAAACTCACTTATATCGCTGGAAAATAATTTTGGTGATGAGTGCACGCATCATCGACATTGATTTTCGAGTTTCAGAGTAGGGGAGAGGCCTCTTTAATAGCTTTGCTATGCGAGTGATTTTGTAAAACCGTTTTGATTTCAAATTCCGAAGTATAATTTGATATTTTAGAAAGATATAAGTATATATTTGAAACAATTTAAAATAAGACCGGTGTTCAGTCCTCGAGTATCGGATTTAATAATTGATTTATTGTTGATTTTCAACTCTTGAATTGAAAAGTTGATTTCCCTAACTATTTTGAATGTTCGAACACTTCCAAATCGAGATTAAATTTTCAAAGCTAAGAAATTTCGAAGAGTATAAAATGTTTTAAAAAGAATATAAATTTAGTTTTGAAATGTTTTGAAAAAAAATAGTTGAATAATGGTTTTCAGAAAGGTAAATTGGATATTTCACATAGAAATAGATAGTTTAAAAGTTAAAGAAAAGGGATAATTATAAATTTGGAAACCATTTTGAGTATAATTGATTTTGGGAAAATATTTGGTTTTGAAATCAAATTGGAATTAAAAACCAGTACTTATATGGTGATTTTTGGAAATGAATTTGTTTGACTTGAATTATTTTAATTTGGAAAATGGGATAATTTTCTAAACCTATTATTTTAGGAACTTTGAAATTTAGATATTTAATTTGGAAGAAAATTTGGTGAAATCATATATGATTTGGAAACTGAATTGATATTGAAATGATTTGAAATTTGAGAACCTTATATTATTAAGCACTTGATTTGGGAGTGGTCGAACTTATATAAAATGGATTGTATAAGTATGAAGTTGATTTGAAATCTATTGATTTGAAAGGTACTCAATTTGGAAAGAGATTTTATATAATCGAAGTCCATATAAGTATGATTTGATCTACTATTGATTTTGGAAAGTATTCGATTTGGGAAAAATGGAATCCTATATATATGGACTTTATATAAGTACGATATTTGGAAGTGATTTGAAAAGGTACTATATGATATATATTTTCGAAGTAAAGATATGGAAAGTGCCTTCTGCTTGATATCCGCTTTGTGGCCACATCGTGGAATCATTCTATCGATATTATTCTCTCTGATTTTTGGTTTTCCAGATGTAATACTCGAGTGTTCCCACCGTGGCGTAACCCATGGTCTTTTTTTTCTCTCGCGACTGCATAGCGCAATTACCTGGCTGAGTCTGGCCTAGGGGTACGGATTGTTTGCTGGGAGATCCAGGCGTAACCATTGTGTATCCTGCAATCTGTGTAGATCGCGAATAGTAGCGAAACTACCTGGCTGAGACAGCCTAGCGGTACTGATTGTTTCCTGGGGGACCCAGGCGTAACCATTGTGTATCCTGCACTCTACTAGTCATCATGGCGTAACTCGCAGGGCTGAGAAAGCTTACAGATACGGATTGTTTCCTGGGGGATCCAAGCGTAACCATTGTGTATCTGCGAACCATGGTCGGGCAAAGGTTTTGGTTTGGTTGTTTTGTTTGGATTGTACTTTCCATATCTGTTTTAAAGGTTTTTCAAGTATTTTCACTGGGTGTTGAAACAAGTCTACTAAGTACTTGAAGAATTCTAGCTTTGCGCCTGATCAACGCATGGCCAGAGTCTGCAAGAACAAGGATAAACTTGTTGAAACATCGAGTTATAAAAGTATTTTCGAAAGGAAAATCTATTTCGATATAATAGTATTTTATTATAAAAGTATTATCATAAAGGTATTTATTATAAAAGTATTTTTCCCAACAAAGAAATTTTGAATTAATATTTGAAATTTAAATTCCTATGGTTCTAGATTAATTATTCGTGCCCGATACTATTCCTTACATCTACCTTATCTCCTCAGTTTAGTTATTCACCTTGATTCTGTTTTCCAAATCTACCTTCTTTCCTTGTTGGATATATCCTTTTTAAATATTGCTTATTTGTATACTACATTGTTTAATAGAAAATTTTAGTGTTATAAATATTTTGAAGTTGTTAATTTAATAAAACATGTTTAAAGAAAATTATTATTGATGTATCTATAATGTTGAAAGTATCTTAAGATTTCCAAGTGAAGTTTTCAAATGAATATTTCGAGTAAAATTTATATAATTTTAAAATTTATATAATTTTAAAATTTATTGTTTATCTTGTCTTTCAATCTATTTTCTTTCTGGTTGTTTTGATTCTCCTACCTCCTTCCTTTTCGGGGACGAAAAGTTTTGAGTGGAGGAGAGTGTAACAACCCAAATTTTAGCAATATTTTATTCTTTATTTATAACTCTGGGGTTTTATTTTTCGAAAATTTGATTGTCTAAATTTAATTATAAATAATCACCCAAGATTTTTATTAGTGTGAAAATTCTAAAATTCTTTTTTTGGTTAAAACTTAACATTTTTTTTGAAGTTTCAAATCTTTAAAATTTTAATTTTTAATCTTTTGGTTTAATTTAATATATTCGTAACAACGTTTATTTCACCTTTCGTTCTTTAAAAAAAATTTGATTTTATAACATTTTAAAATTTTATATTTTACTTATATACATTTTTGAGTATAAATTTCTTAGTAAATGTGTAAACAAATCATATTTTTATATAAGTAATAAATTTCCAAAACTTTGTTTATAAATAAACTGTTTAATTTCGCGTTTAAAAGGTGCGTTATTTGATGGAATAAATAATGTATATACATATACAAGAAAACGTATAAAATTTAAATACGTTATTTTCATTTTTTTGGACAAAAATCACTGCATCTGTTGTATGCATTCTAATTTTATTCACTTTCCTTTTACTCTCCTGATTTAATAGGAACGTTATTTACAAATTTTATAACTGTTCGCCTTTTTAATTTCTTGCCATTGTTCCCATCAACGCGAGCTTTAAATTTTAAATGCATTCAATATTGTTTAAAAATCTTATTTCAAAATCTTATCTTAACTGACTATTTCTTCTGCTTTAATTTTGAAACCCATTTGCTTAAAATTTGTTAAAAATCTAGTAACCGTGTATAACAAGAAAAATCAGTGCTCAATCAAAATCGTGGCCTTTTTTTTAAATCAATATCTTATTTCTTGCCTATAACTGCTCATTAAAAATCAACGCTAGTTTAATTTCCTTTCCATTTCAAAGCAAGTTGATTTATTGTCGTTCTTTCTTCTCCTTAAATCATGCTACCTCTCTGATCAAACCTATATAACTCACGCAAATATTCATTTCTCAACAAAATTTTATTTTTCTAACATTTCCTTTCCTTTTCTACGCTCCCTGTTTCCACTTCTTTCTTTATGACCATTCATTATATATATACACTACAGCTGGAAAGTTATAAACGTATAAACTTAGAAACGTTTTGTATTTATTAAAAATTTAAAGCTTACCTTTAATTGTGACTTTTCTCTTTCCTTCCATTCAAATTTAAACGCGCATCAATCAATTGCTTTAATAAATATTGCAGAATCAATGCACGTACGTTATCAATTTCATTTTATGGTGGTACGTTTTTTTTACGTTTCCTATCGTTTAAATTTTAAATAATTTGCATTTATGGGTCAGCTGAATCAAGCAACGTGACCGTTGCTATTTATTTCTTTTATTAATTGCTACAATTATTTTCACCAAATCAAGGGTTGACCATTACAATCACTTTTATTTATTTATACTTAAAATTTGGTTGCTTATTCATTTTCTTCTGTTATATTTGCCTGAAAACATGCGGTTCACCCCTATTTATTTTCGCTTTCACTTCTCTTTTCTCTAGATCTGTTCGTTCCCCTCCCTACTTTTCTTTGAAAAAAAAGCAAACTGAAGCATGCAGCTGTCACCATTATTTGCATCCGCCACTTCACCTTTCTTCCAAACCTCCTCATCAAATGAAACCCATCACCTCGCCTTCCGGTTGCTTCTGTTTGATCAGCGAGGTATAGGCGTGTAAGCACATATATGTTTTGATTTATATTCGTAATTACATGTTTTTTTTTGTTTTTTTTGTTTTTTATTTTTTATTTTTGTTTTGTTAGTTGTGATATACATACTATTTATATAAGTATTGAATACTATTTTTTCAAAAGTTTATTTTCATAACATGACAGTGTATATTTATATATAGTTTCTATTTGATCTTCCTCACAGCTTATAAGTCATGTTAATATTTTGAGTTATGAATGCGACATTTTGAAGGGAACATACTATAAAATAAGTATCTTTCATTTTTTATAAGAATATATATATATATATATATATATATATATTGTGTTTTATATTTTAATATGGGTCGGCTTCTATTTGTTGATATCAGGTTTCCTATAATATGGTTATTCGCTTATGTAAATCATATATTTGTTTTGTTACAGACTATATAAAATACTTTAATATATGTATATTATGCGGTTTGTTACCATATGGGTTTCTATGTGGTACTGACTTATTTAGTTGATGATTGTATATATTTTGTTACAACATTATATTTATACTATTTTGGATTTAAGATGATTCTATAAATACTCTACTTTATAAATTATTTTAATACACATATATAATTTGGAAATTTATATAGGTTGAATATAATATGTTATTGAATGTAAAAATATGGATGGATTTAAATTATGTATATATATAACATTTAATATATATAGAAATAGTTTTATATATATAAAAGTTTTCTTTTAGGTATTCATCTTTAAACATTTATTTTATCTGTTTGAGAATATATATATACTGGTTATATAAGTTTAGTATAAAGGTGTTAGTGTATATTTTTTTTTTAAGTGTATGCTGATTTTAAAAATAAAATGTAAGCTTGATTTATTTATTTATTTATATGTTTGAAAAACATGTAAATTTAATTTGTGATGTTTGAACTTAGAATATAAATTTCATATGTGTATATATAGTTATAGGTGGTTATGAAAGTTCGCTTATACCATTTATCTTCATCGTTCCAGTTCTGATCTGATCCGTTTCATCAATTCGAGCCAATCAGCTTTGATCGCTGAATTCGTGCCGATTTTGCTTTGCTTGGATTTGAAATTTAGTTTCAGTGTCTGTATCAGTGTGTGTATCCGTGTCTCCTTCTATATTCTCTAGCCTCGAAAGGTGAACAATCACTCACGATTAACATTTTTTATTCATTAAATTTGATTTCAATTGAAACGACATTTGAAATATGCTGCTGTAGTTATTTAAATTTGTTATATATGCTATTATTTGTAACTGTTCACCTGCGGGATATGACACCATATCCTGTTGTTTATATTATATTGTTATTGATGATATATGCCTGTTATTTTATTGTATTTTCTGTTATCACTCTGCAAGTTCCCTATAGTTTAGAAATCACTATGGGTTGAAATGATACATACCCGAACAGACTTTAGAATAGGAGAAAATCGTTATGGGTTGAAATGATAAACCCAATCGATTTTCATTTAATTGAATTTGGGATTACGGGTTGAAATGATATCCACCCGTATATATTTAGTATACGGATTGAAATGATAAATATCCGTAGCACTTGACTATATGATAGGAAATATATACAGACACCGTTGGTCCATATAAATATTTTGAAAATAATTTCTATAATTTTGGAAAGAAATATATGGTTTAATAAATTTGATTCTTAAGATATTATATAAATGAAAATTGTATATATAGATTTAGTAGTAATATTTGATTTAAATTAGATTGATTTAATACATATAATATGGTTAAGTATTTATGTAAATCTATATTTCAAATAGATTCTCTTGTAATAAATTGAATAATTAAGATTGGGAGATAAATTTGGGTTTATAAAAATGATATTTAAATAAGGATTTATTTAATTAAATCGATTTGAAATTTTTGAATGGGAAATTTAATGGGTATGATTTTATAACTGGATTTTTGATTTAAGTGAATTAATGAATATTTCACGTTTAAATAAATTAAAGAAATTATTGAGTAAAATGTAATTTAAGGTTACTTAAATGATATTGAATCTAATAAGGGAGTATTTCAAGACTAAATAATAATGAGGTTAAATCGAGATCTATATGAAATTGTTATATAGAACATTTAAATATTAAAGCCTTGAACTATATTGGAATTTAAATGGTTTATGTTGAGATTCAGGTCTGTATTTGAAATCAACGTAGTTGAATTTATTATTTAGCAACTAAATTGAATTAAAATGAAAATTTAGGTTGAACTAAATTTGAATTTATTATTTAGAAAACTAAATTGAATGAAAATTTAGATGAAACGTTGAATACTTAAAGTTTTGAAATATATGGAAATATAAAGGGGTATTTGTGATTATAAATCCGAATTTGAGATCGATAAAATTTAAGTGGTTATTTTAGAAATTGAGTTGAATTTAAATTGATAAATTGAGATTGAATTTAATTTGAATGGGAAGGTCGGGTTGATGTTGAAACGATTTGTTAAGTTCAGGAAATTGAAAATACTTTACTGTATAAATTATTTAATATATATAAATACTATTTTAGGAAATATAAAGACATTTGAAGTGAAAATGAGATTTGGTTTTGAAGTATAAATTAAGCTGAAATGACCACGGTGTTATAGTGTATATTTCTACCTTGTAGAAAGTTCCATGGACCCTTAGAGGATGGTTATCCCAAACATCCTTTAAGTTATTTGTATTTTAGTTGATATTTCACTTGAGTTGGATTTATTGATATAAGAATGTTAATCCTGACTCGAGTGTTTTGTGTTTTGCTTTACGCCCGGGTCAGACTGAGTGATACAGCATTTGAGACTCACCTTTGGAGTTCGGAGATTCATTTGGAAATCCAACTATCGATTCAGATTCCAGCCTTTCCAGTTGATTGGTTCAGAGAAGTCATCTGTTGCATTGGAGACTTCACTGCATTTGAACTATTCGGTTGTATTTTTCTAACTCTGATGTATATAGTAGCTTCATGAACTACTATTCTTTATCTATTCCGCTGCATTATATTACTCTGTGATTGATTTATTTACTGTCTATTTTAAGTTTTGCAAAATTTTAATTAACAATTCGTTATTTTGAATTATTCAAGTCGGACATGTATGGTTTTATTGTCGATTTGAATGGTCCAAAATAGCGGGTCGTTACACTTAAATACATTTATAGAATTGTTGTTTACATAAGATAATTAAACAATTGAAATCTTTTTTTTACAGTAACTTAAATACATTTGTAGAATTGTTGTTTACATATAAGAGTTATAAATTAACTTGCTTAAATAGTATCAATGACATACAAACAACAAAATTTATTTTTATGTTTTATTATTATTGACAATTTCACCAAACTTCAATAGTTTAAATTCGATTAAATTTAGTAGAGTTCTTAATTAAATACAATTTCAATTAATTCAACTTTATCTTCTTAATTCCTGAATCGTTTAACTAATTAAGTCTAATTAAATTAAAATTTATATTTCTTTCATTTTATGTAAAATCCAATTATACTAAATTTTATTAACAAATTAATTTCAATAGGCTGATATGTAAGATGAGCGAAAATCAAGACTATAATTTAAATAAGTTTGAATACATAATTATACATTTATTGTTTACAAATAGATTAGAAGTTAATTTACAATTAAAAACCAATTCTAGTTAATTATAAATTAATTTCATGCTTTACATAATATTAAATCTATACAATTAAACTTTTATTAAATCATACGTTTGAAATCACATAAAATAGTTGTCACTTTATTAAATCAAAATCAGATGTTATAATTCAAAGTAAATTTTATATAAAATCATAAATTTTTAATTTCTTACTGTATTAAATTCTAAAATTTGAATTTTCTTGTTTTCGAAAAATACGGGTCGTTACATAAAAATTATGATATTTGTGAAATATAATTGAATTTACGGTTTTTGAGAAATATAGTTGAAATGTGATTTTTGGAAATATATGTTGATTTTTATAAAATAGTTTAAATGGTGATTTTTGAATTTATTATAAAAGTTTTATATATAAGATTTATAAAAATTGGATTTTATACATCAAAATGATGAAATTATAAAGGAGTTTTGAAAGTGTTTTAAATGAAGTTATAAATGGAATTTATAAGTGAATACGATTTATATAATTTGTGAAGTTATAAAATGAATGATTTTGTAAATAGTGAATTATAAGTATTTAACTTATAATTGGATTTTTGGCATGTGATTAAGTTATTAAATGAAATTGATTTATAAACGATTTTTTTATTGAAGTTTTTATAAAATATAAATGGAATTTATAAACACTGTTTTATAAATTCGAAATCAACTATATTTTGATAAAAAAATATATAAGTTTATTAAAAGAACTATATTCACGATTTTTGACAGTGAATTATCCTTTAAATTAAATGTTGAAATAATATTGGATTTTTTTAGAGAATAATATCCACGATTTTGGATAGTGGATTATCCTTTAATAAATGTGTAGAAATACTGAATTTAGTAAACGAATTTTATTCACGATTTTGGATAGTGAATAATATATTAAATGAAATGAAAGTCTTAAAAAGTGATATTTTAAATGGAGTTAAAAAACGATTTAAAGTTGTTTTAAAATGTGTTAAGGATCGAAACCATAGATTTCAACATTCATTGTTGAAATAGACGTTTTCGAGAAGTAAGGAAACGATGGACTGTAACACTATTGTTATAGTAAATGATTTTCGAAAGGAAATGTTTTTGTATAGTATTGGGATTTATATATCTATCTTATTTTCGAATCCCTATACTAGTGATTTTGGGTTGTCGTAACGATGTTTTACGCAACATTCGTTTCGACCCAAATAAATATGTTTAAGAGAATGTTTTCCTTAAAGAATTAAATATATACTTAATCGTGATTTAAGTATATTGAATATTTAATAAGTGTTGGAAATAAATTGATTCGTGTATTACTTATTATTAAATAATTATATGGAAATGTTTTCCAACATGAAGTTGAAATGTTTTGAGAACATATCTTTTTAAAGATAAATGGAAGTACATATTTGGCAAGTGATTTAATTAATAAAAGATTAATTAAAAGGGCCTAGTGATTGTTATGGTGCTAAGTATTTGTTTTTTTTGCTTTAATAGTTAAATAACCGACTATCAAATTGGCCAAAATTTTAGTTCCTCGACTTGATGTGGGAACTATTTAGTCGTACACTTAGTACGTAGCCTTCTGTATAGGCTTGATTATCATTTGTGTTGAGGATGTTGATTCGTATAGTGCGGAGTATTACTCCAATCTATCGAGCTTCCTTTTTGGCCGAAGGATAGCAAGTTGAAAGTTGGAGACGTGATAAGTCTATGAGACTTAGTTTCTATGTGAGGTTGAGAAACGCTTTTGCGTTTTGGTGCGAAGAGACCGGGATCAGATTTATCTGAAAACCACTTCGGACCAACGTATATGCGACGATTGTGCAGGTTTCTTGTGATGATATTGATATTCCGGATTTTCATAGTGAGGGACTGCTTGTTGATTGTTTGGGGTTAAAATCCCAATATACATCCAGTAGCAGTGGTCTCTTCATTTATGAAATATCCAATGCAAGGACTATTTGTTACTAATCCTAGGGATTTCCCGACAGGATATGGTAGGAAAGTACCTTCGGTTTGTCCTGTTCCTGGACAACTTGAATGGATGTTTGTCTGACATTGCATTTCTAAATATTACGTACATCGGTTTTTCTGGATTATGTTCAGCCTGATAGGGGGTTCTTGCTACTGTTTAGGTAGCGAACAGATGACTCTTGCCCCTATATGTCCCTAGAGTGAAAGGGTTGGTTGTAGTCGAGAGGCTGGCCATAAAAGCAAAGAGCGAGGTATCAGTGTGAGCTACGGTGGGTATTACCCACTGCTTGCGTCCCGTCACAGCTGGTATCAGAGCTTAGATTTTGTATATTCCTAAGCTTTGATGTGTACTCAGTATAGATAGGGACAGTTGCACCCAAGATTGAGTTTGAGTGTATTATATATATGAGCGCGTATTTGTTAGTGATATAAAATATTTTATATTGTGTTTGTTTATCCGTTGAGCTGTTTTTGAATTCTGGTCGTGATGTGGGATGCCACGTTATCGATAGGGATTTTCAAACACTTAAACGAGGCAGGTCGACATAGTATTATTTTAAATTGGGTAAATAAAATAATTTTACCTCGATTATATTTTATATATAAAGAAATGATTTTTTAGAATTATTAAAGTGTATGTAAACTAGTTGTTTGATTGTTTGAAAATGTAAATATATATAAGTTAATAAAAGCTGTATGAATAATCTAAATAAAAACAACAATTGTAAAAGTTTAAATTATATAAGCAAATGAATTATAAGTATGGAATTATAATTAAAATGATTTACAATTGTGAAATAATCTTATATATAAGAAATGAAATTAATGAGTATATTTATAAATATGAGTTGTAACTAAAGATGGATTTAACTAAGAATTTGAAATTTTGAATCCCATTTATTTTGGAAGTTATTTTTCAAAGTTAAAGATGTTATATTATCATAAATAGAAAATAGTGAAATTATATAAGTAAAAGATTTTATAAATGTGATTTATAAATGAAAAGAAAATTTTAAAATAGTGTAAAGCATTAAATTCACTACTATTGCTGGGAAATAATAAGGGTGATGACTGCAACATCATTAGTATCATTTTCGAGTTTCTATGCGATGGATTTGCTACCAATAGTAAAGTGAAATTTAAGTTTTGTTTTGATAAACAAATTTGATTTAAAATCCGAGTTGAAATTGATAATTATAAGTAAAATGAGTTTTGGACTTATAATATGAAATAAATTTTTAGCTTTAGTAAGTTGAAATAAATTTGAGTTAGTATGTGAATTATATGATTTGAAATTTAACTAAAGGAAAGTTAATAAAGTGAATTGGATTTGAAATTATAAAGAATGAGTTTAGTGAATGGAAGTGAACTTAGGTAGATGTTCACGGAATTATAAATAAATAAGTTGTGTAACTTATAAAATGAGATAAGGTAAGTAAAACAAATTGTTAAAATGGTTAAGTAATTTTCTTAAGCAAAACAAAATCTGAATTTGAATTGTGATATGAATTTTGAAATGCAAGCGAGGTTGTCTGGACCCCTACCAGTGTTTATTAATCTTGGAAAAGAACAAAGAAAAAGGTGACAAAAACAAAACTTTTGTCACAGCACATTACAAGACTAAAGAAAACATAAGAATACTAAACACACAGAAGAAACTCAACAAAGATAGAAAGAAATAACAAGCAATAATAAGGTGACCAGAACTGAAAGCCACCATGTCAATTCCAAAACCCGCGACTATGCGGTGAGAATCCATGCAAGAAAAACCAATCCTGTCTCAATCTTGGTCATGAGATTGCACCAAATTCAGAAGCTGAAGCAGCAATCAAGTTAAAGCATCTTGCATTGCGTTCAAACCAAACAGTTCTTAAGTAAATTTTTAGCACAAAGAAAGTAATATCTGATTTCCCATTCGTACTACCTGCAGTACTCTTTAATTCATCCCATAAATCATAAGAGGAACCATCATAGTTTGCCATACCAATCTTAAAGAACAGAGAACTCACCATTCCAGAAAAGAAAGCACACTTAAAGAAAATGTGATCAACAGTTTCAGGAACCATGCAACAGAATATGCAGTGATGATGTATATCCATTCCAAAAGAAATTAGCTTGTCTCTGGTAAGGACAGCCTTGTGAACTATTCGCCAAAAAAATAAATTATCTTTTGGCGTGGAAATAGAATTCCAGCATACTCGTTTCCATAGAAAATTAGGTAGAGAGTCATTCTGCCTTATAAGATTGTAAATCCAATCAATTTTGTGAGGCCTTCCCTTCCAAAGCAAAGCAGAGTCCTGACTGATAGGGATCACATTTTCACGTAAGCTCCTCCACAAAGCATTGACAAACTGATTGCTTGTTGTAGGAGAAGACAACTTCCCATCAACAATGAAACCCACAGCACTTGCATTCCAATGAATATGCGACTGTAGCCGATCATGATGACTCAATTTAGAAGCAAGCACCAAACCATCATCAATCCAAGGATCCATCCAAAATTTTACATTGCAACCAGGGGAAATAGAATACCTAGCAAAAGGAAGAAGACAACCCCTGATACCAAGCATCTTTCTTCATATCCAGCTCGAGTTCTGACTTACTTTCATAGACCAGAAGTTTTGTTCCTTAATACGATTTCTCCATACCCAATTAACCCAGAGGCTATCCTTCTTGTTCATCAAAGCATCCAGATGAGCACTGACCGCTGCTTTATTCCAAGCTGAGATATTGATGACACCTAGTCCTCCAAAGATAAGAGGCTTTTCAATGGATGTAAAAGACACAAGAATTATCTTTCTATTATGTATTGATCCAGTCCAAAGGAATCTCAGCATTGCATTTCTTATCATTGCAAGAAGCTGAGTGGGAAGAACATAAGATCTTGCCCAGTACACAGTAATCAAAAAACATACAGACTTAACTAAAACCAATCTACCAGCCATGGATAGCAATCTGGACGTCCAAGAATTTAGCTTAGTGGTGATTTTGTTGTACAGTGGAATGCAGTGAGCCTTGGTGACTCTTGAAGTACAAAGTGGAAGGCCAAGATACGTCATTGAATTATACATACGCTGCAGACCAGATAGAGTAAAAAGCCGGTCTTTTTCACTCATAGTAATTCCAGAAAATAGAATGTGAGATTTTGCATGATTTATTTTAAGGCCAGTTGCAAGATAAAAGGAGTGTAGACACTGCAAGATGCCACTTATAGAAAGATCATTAGGCTTTGTAAATATCACAATATCATCAGCAAATAAAAGGGAGGATATTTGTTGATGGGAACACTTTGGGTGGTAAGATATAGTTTTGTCCCTATATTTCATAGCTAACATACAGTTAAGA
Organism: Allium cepa; assembly: GCA_030765085.1. NCBI lineage: Eukaryota > Viridiplantae > Streptophyta > Magnoliopsida > Asparagales > Amaryllidaceae > Allium > Allium cepa. The sequence goes on from CM060946.1 coordinate 82,717,435, forward strand.
ATCTCCATGATGATAATAAAAATGTAAGAAGAGATAGGATCCCCCTGTCTTATACCTTGCTTCCCTTTAAAGAAACCAGCTGTTTTACCATTGAAACATAATGTATAAGATGGAGTTGATATACAGACATAGAGCCAAGCAACAAAAGCTTTTGGAAAACCCATCAGTGTCATAACTCGAACAATTGAGGACCATTGGAGACAGTCATATGCTTTAGTGATGTCAAGCTTCAACATTGCTCTTGGGGAGGTTTGACTTCTTCCATAACCAGTGATTAACTCATGAGCTAACATGATGTTTTCAAGTGTACTCCTAGTTGGTAGGAAAGCAGACTGATTGGATGAGACGATTTCAGGAAGCACAGCAACAAGCCTAGTGGAAAGTATCTTGGATATGCACTTGTGCACTACATTACAACAGGATATTGGTCGAAAAGAAGATGCATTTTCAATGGGCCTGACTTTAGGTATTAGAACAATATTAGTAGCATTAACCTCACCAAGCAATTTAAAATGATTAAAAAAATTGTGAATAGCAGCTATGAAGTTAGTACAGATAATTTCCCAACAAGATTTGAAGAAAACGACATTAAAACCATCGGGGCCACCACACGATAAGGCATTAAGAGCGAATAGGGTATCCTTTATCTCAATGTCAGTAACCCTAACCACGAGCCTATCTTGCAATAAAGTGCTTAAGCGGGGAAGAGGCAGGTTATTGAGAATATCAAGGTCAGGGTTGAAGTTGTCATAATTACCTAATAGCTTAGAGAAGTGCTGCACCAGGTGCTCATCAATCTCCTTAGAGGAAGTAAGAAAATTACCCACCTCATCCCACAGAGAATGGATATGTTCACTTGTTTGATTGTTCTTAATTAAAGCATGAAAAAACGCTGTATTTCTGTCCCCCTCCCGAACCCACTTTTGATGGACCTTTTGCTTTAACATACTTGTTTCAATTTCCAAAACTACAGTTAGCTGATGGAAGAGACTGGATTCATTCTGGGCATGAAGCTGATTTGAAGGATCCCTATCAAGCAAAACTTGAGCCTTGTTAAGTTTGTATTTAGGTGAGTTAGAAGCAAGAGCACCATTACCAAATTTACCAGCTGCCCAATGTCTCAGCGCATTCTAACTGCTTTCAATTTCCTGCACAAAGTAAACATAGGATTACCAAAGTAAGGGTTAGACCATTCTCTTGCAACAATTGTTAAGAACTCAGGGTCCTTGACCCAAACATTGAAAAATTTGAAAGACTTCTTTCCTCTGGGAGGCATAGGGATGGGAGAGACAATTACAGGAGAGTGATCAGAAAAGATTGGATGGGGCAGATAAGTTGTGATGGCAGACCACAGGGAAAGTGCAGAAGCATTACAAAAGGATAAGTCAATGTTGGTGAATGTTCGCTGACCAGACCGACTTCTATTATTCCAGGAAAATGGCACACCAGTGCGAAGTATGGGTAAAAGATCAGAGTCAGATATGGATATGTTGAGTGGTGCAATGTCTCTTGGCAATAAGGGAAGACCACCAACTTTGTCATTTAAGTTGAAACAACAGTTGAAATCACCAACAACAAGCCATAGATGAGTGTTCTACCTAAGAGTTGGGAGGTTGTGAAAGAGAGAATGCCTCGCTGCTTTAGCATTATGAGCATAAACAAAGGATAAGTAAAAAGAAATTTTGTGAGGAAGGTAAAAGGCATGAAAATGGATAATCTGGGACGTATTGAGAATGGTAGTGAGAGAGTAATAAAAGGGGTCATGTACAACTAGGATCCTACCATATGGAGCACTGTCTAGATTGTGATGGACGTGCCAAGTAGGATTGATATAGGAGGCAGCCTTTTGCGTTAGAGGAAAAGATAGTTTGGTTTCAAGGATAGAAAAAATCTTAGTGCTATGTTCACAAATCATAGCCTTAACTTGATCAAGCTTTGCTGGATTGTGGGCTCCTCTGATGTTCCAAGGGGCGATTTTATACATGATAATACAAACCTATAGTTGATACCCACTTGCCTTACTCCTAGTTGTAGGAGGAAATGATCTTACAGATTTTAATTTAGCTGCTAAAGAGGAGTTTCTTAAGGCACTTGAAATTTGCTTGATCGGATGGGAGGGAGGAGAAACCCATCCAGGCAAGGTACCATGATAAGAATAGGGTGATGTAGAGAGATTGGGATAAATAGTTTGTGGCGAGGAAGTAGAGGGATTGGTAGATAGAGATGGTGGTTTAAAAAGATCAAAGACAAAACTCTCAATGCGATCCATGAAAGCTTGTTCATGTGCAGTTGAGTACTTCTTATTAGCTACCACCTTTGCATGAGAGTTGTGGATTGTAGTTTTTGATTGGGCAGTGGATGTAGAATGAAAAAGCACCGCATCAGCTGCCAACATCGGGTTTTGAACATTTGTTTCAGTATTATTGGATGAGGAGGGCACCACCACTTGCAATGTTGGAGAGGTAATTTCATGTTCAAAAGGAGGAGCATCAGGACAGTCCAAAAGTGTAACGACCCAGAATTTTTGATAACTTAAATTTGAATATTTAATTTATTTTTAATATTAATAAGTGGAATTTTTAAGTCGAATAATTTATTTTTCGAATATTGGATTTAATGGGATAATTAAATCGATTTATTTAATAGTGAAATTCCACAAATAATTAGATATTGGGTTAAATATGATTGAAAATGGTTTGGAAAATTTTGTTATATCATATTAAAGTTATAGAAATATTTTAGAACTTGTAAAACTGAATTTGGAGTTAATTTGTAAAAATTGAATATTTTAATATTTAATTATCGACTGAAAAATAGCCAATTTTTGAACAGTCTCAGAATTGAACGAAACAAGTTCCATTGGATCCGTAATAGTTAATTATTATCGGATTTCAAATTTCGTAGTAAACGGAGTTGTCGTTTGACCGTGGCAGCTCGAAACGCATCGATATCGTTTTAATATTAATTTAGCGAGTTAAAATAGCCATTTTTCAAACGGTCTCGGATTTCGACGAAACCAGTTTCATCGGATCCGTAATGTGATATTATTGCAAGATTTCAAATTTCAAGTCGATTGGATTTGTCGTTTGTCCGGTACAAGCCAAAACGTCTAGAAATCGTTTAAATCGGTTTTAATTTAAATTGAGCGTTTATAGCCGTATCTCACACATATGATGGAATTAGCTTACGAAACCTGTTCCATTGCGTCCGGAACGCGGAAAAACCTTAGGAGCGCCTGTCGGCATGCGTTGTTTGGAGATCGTTTGCAAAAGTGTTAAATTGGGTATTTTATTATTAAAATAATATGGGTATATATATCATTTTCTTGTTCAAAACCCTAGAATATTGCTCCAGCCGCCTCTTACACTTTAATGGCCAGAAATTTTCGAATTTCATTCCTCAAGATCTCTCAATCCATCAACATTTAGGAAAAACTCCCAACTACAATGTTGTAGAGCACAGTGAGATCTCCCTATCCAACGGTTAAGATCGAGATTGGAGCGACGGATTGGAGGCTAGGGACCCGCGTTTGCCACCAGGCCATGCGCGTGTATCGAGGCAGGGGGGAGGCCGCACGTGGCCGGTCATAGGCCGAAGGTGGTGGAGGTTTGGGGCTTCAAAATGGCACATCCTGATCGTCATAGATTCAAGCGCGGAGGTGGTGAAATCAAACCCTAGTTTGGTTTTGTGATGGGTTATGCGTGCGTTCTTGTTCCTGGGAATGAAGAAGGCCGTGCGCGATCAGGAAGAAGGAAAGAGCATGGGGCCCACGCACGTGTAGGGTTGGAGGTGATTTTCTTTTGTTTTTTTTTTAGTTTAAAATTTAAAATTCAAATCGTGTAACTTAAAAACGTGATAACTTTTTGCTGCGAGGTCCAAATTGAACGAGATTTTTTGCGTTGGCTTCGTATCGCCGAGCTCTTCGCAATGCAGCTGGTTTGGAGTCGATTGGAGCTCGTTTGAATTTCGGGTAAAATTAAACGTTCGTTTAATTTTATTCGAAACGAACGCGAAAACGGAAATAAAATCAAGGTGAGAACTCCTCACTCAATCGAAAGGTTTTGTTTAAAATTTTAAGTAGTTAATGTTGATTGATGATTGCTGTTTGATTGTGCTAGTAGATATAGTAGGATATATACTATATATAGCGATATATATATATTGGCATATGTATATATCGGATTTGATTTCCCGCCTCGTATAGCGGATGAGACCCTATTGCGCCGCCTATTAAGCGGATATTTTATAAAATCCCATATACCGCGATATTCCACCTTGAAGTGGAATTGGTATTGTGCTAACGTCTGTGGATGCAGGGTAACAGGTTGGAGGGATCCAACTGGATTCCTCGCATATTTATTTGTTTATAAATATTATGTTGATTGTTGATAATCATATTGATATATGACACTTATTCCCGTGATTGACCATCTGATGTTGTTGCATCATCGGATTCAAATTTTTAAAAATTAAAAATAACGGTTTTGAATTTAAAAAGGGGTTTTAAATCGATTTTTCAAAGAATATGGTTTATTAAAATTTTGAATTGATTAAATTTTAAAATAAATAGATGGATAAAATTTTATGTTTTAAAAATTTATATTTTTATAAAATATAACTTAAAAGAAATTTTTAACAATAATAGGTTCTTATAAAATAGTTAAATTTGGTTTTTGGAAAGTTATTATTATTAATGGTTTATATAAAGGATTTTATAAATGGATGTTTTTAAATAAAAAATTATTGAAGTTATAGAACAAATTTATAAAGTGTTAAGTTGATGTATAACATGAATTCCACTAGGATTTATAGATTAATAAATGTGAAATTTATAAAACGAATGGTTATTGGAAAATTTTAAGTTTATAAGTTATTAACTTATAGAAATGGATTTGGGCATTAAAAAGGGGAATTTTATAGAAATTGTTAATAAATGAAGATTTCATTAGTTGAAATTATTATAAACCATAAAGAAATCTTGTAAGTGATAAGATTTTAAATTGGTGAAGTTCAAAGGAACGATTTGGTAAATAAATAATATTATAAGTATTTAACTTACAATATGGCTTTTGGGTATGAAATTGGGTTATGTAAAATTGCATCGGATTAATAAAGGAATTTATAAAATTGGGGTTTATAATAGAAATGGAATTTATAAACTATGTTTATAAATTTGAAATTCATCGAATTTGATAAATTGAAATATGGGAATTTGTTAAGTGGGCTATATTCACTATTTTGAATATTGAATAGATTATTAAATAAAATGGGTTTGTTTTTGGGAAAGGAATGTTTTAAATGGAATTTAAAACGAATTAAAGGTGTTTTAAAATGTATTGAGTATTGAAAACATAGATTTCAACATTGATTGTTGAAATAGACGTTTTCGAGAAACAGAAGGGGATAATTTGTATAATATTGGATTTATATATCTATTTTTAATTTCAAATCCATATACTAGTGTTTTTGGGTTGTCGTAACGATGTTTTACGCAACATTCGTTTTTAACCCAAATAAATGTGAATAAAAGAATGTTTTCTTAAAGAGAATGGAATAAAATACTTAACGGTAACTTAAGTATATCGAATATTTCCAAATTGTTGAAAATAAATAAATTTGTGAATTACTTATTTTTAAAATAAGCATGGGAATGGTTTTCTAATATGAAATGGAACGGTTTTTGTGAATTCCCCTTTAAGGTAATTGAAAGCAAATAACTTGAAATCGATTTGGGAATCGTATGCTAGTAGATGCTTGGAATTTAAATCCACTTTGGAATTTATATATATGAAGGGAAATTTGTTTAAAAATAAATGTTGATTTATTTTTAAATATGAAAATATAATTTACGAATTTGGAACGTAAGTAAAATAAATCGGTAAAGATTTATTTGGTGGTTTGAAATTTGTTTCAAAAGGTATATATGGTTAAGGTGATTTGAAATTAGTTTTCAAATGGTTAAGGTGATTTGAAATTAGTTTTCAAATGGTTAAGGTGATTTGAAATTGGTTTGCAAATGGTTAATGTAATTTGAAAATTGGTTTTCAAATGGTAAAGGTAAATTGAAAATTGGTTTTTCAATTGGTTAAGTGTGGAAATTTTTATCGTGAAGTGGTTTTGGTAAAACAAATAACTGGGGCAATTATTTGTAAATGGTGTATATATATATATATATCTTGTAAAGATATTTTGGGACTTAATAATTTTGGAAAAATTATTTGGAATCTGATGATGTGGCGCATCTTTATTGATAGTTAAATAACCGACTATCAATATTTACCCTTGGATGGTATTGATTGTGTTTGTTTGGAATTGAATGCACACTTATTTTTAAAATAAGCGCTCGCTATTCGGTTTAGCCGGGAGAGGACCTTTGTGTCATATATCCCATTCCGAATATGCGATACGTCGTTTGGATTGCATTTGAAGACCGGTGTTGAAGACCGGGTATTTGTGAAAACGATAGGATGACCTATCGATTGTCTCCGCATCGTTAGCTACGATATGGAGATTTCCTTTGTGATGGGAAATTTTATCGGGATTGTGAATACCCGGATTGCAAGGGCTTCTTTGGAAGTGCCTTCGGTTCTGTTCGAACCCGGAACAGACTTGTATGGTTACGTGTCTGACATTACATTTTGAGAGGTAGAGCAGATTTCTTTCAAATACATTTCTGTTGGTGGCGGAGAATTTATTCTCTTAGCTTAACACCCTTCTCTGAGACGTACGAGCTCAGAGGTTATGTAGTTGAAGGTTATCAGCGATATTTACCAATCTGGTAATGTGGCATGCTGAGTGCTGCTGTGTGATGATCATTGGTTGATCGTTTGGATATGATCATTTGTTTGATCATTTATCTTTGTGATTATTGCTTTGGTCATCTGTGGACCCAAAGCATGGCTTTGTTGCACAAAGCGTAGCTTTGTGGACGAGACTTCGTCAGGACCTCACTCCCCGGAAATGGTCGAAACAGGAATATGCGGCAAGGTTATGAGGGTCGCTCCCTTTAGGGTATGTCATTTCCTTCTGGAAAAGGGTGGTATCATGGTATGGAGCCCAGATATTTACTCATGTTGATACACTATATCTATTTCTGTGTGGTGTTGTTGGTATCGAGCGCTCGGATAAAGGTCCCAAAGGACCGGGGGATGGCATATTCGTGTAGTAGTTACCTAGTTACAGAGGTAACCCGGCCTTGTGTTGGCAGAGATCTAACCGTAACGTTAGTTCTCGGGACGTCCCGCCAGAGGCGATCCCATGTGGCAGTAGGAAGTTCCTTAGCCTGACCATTTGTTGGAAATCCAATCAAAACAATACGCGCCCTGTACGGTTTTAGTTGTATAACCTGCCATGGAATGTGGCGGTAACCTGCTATTGAACATGGTAGCTATAGTAGGCATACGACGAAATGTCGTATGCTGGCTAGGATTTATATTCTACTTTCGAAATTGTTTTCTACACTATGCACTAGTAATAATATCAAAAATGATTTGATTTTCGCGTAGTAAGCATCTTTGACTATCATAAGGAGAAATCTCCTCCAATTCTGCGTTTGCATTGTGTGTGTGGCGGGAGGCCTTATGGTAGTTTCATTTTCCAAAAAGCATTGCGGATTTAAAAATTTAAATTTTCTTGTTGCTTGTTTAAAGATAAACTGTTTTTGAGTTCTCACACCAGTCACATGACTGACCTGGAGTTTATTGTTCCTTTCCTAAACTCTGGGTGCCCACTATTTTCCACACGGGCAGTCTAGAGTTAGGTTGTCAGGTTATTCTGGATTCGGGAGTTGCTGTGTAGATCTGGAGGCGAGCCAGATAGCGTAGTCTATTATTTATTGTATATAGTATTTCTTTTCCGCTGTTGTTGTTGTACACTCTGATTGATGTAATGTAATGTGGTATATAAAATGTATAGTTCTTTGTTTTAAATGAATGTACATTTATCTATTATATATTGTTCCGCTGCGATTGTGAGATTCTGATTTTGTTTCCTGTTCTGTTGTTTGTTCTGTTTCTTCTCTCTTTTCTCTCTTCTTCTACCTCTTTCTTTTTCTTAAACCCTAACGGTTCGGTTTTTTCGACAATGAAAAATCGCGATCGTTACATTTGGTATCAGAGCATATGGTTAAGCGACAACCTGCTCTGTTGGGTGTTACTCATTAGAGATAGAGTCAGCAGTACTCTAGAATGAGTGTGAGTGTAATAATAGATATGAGTGCGTATTTGTTAGTGAATATAAAATTGTTTTATATTGTGATGATTGGTTTGTTGAGTGGTATATGAACCTTCGTCGGCGCAGCCTCGAAAACTGAATCGAAGGGGTTCCTAAACACTTGAATAGAACAATTCGACACAATATTGTTTTAAATTGGGTAAATGAAATAATTTTACCTCGATTATATTTTATATATAAAAAGAAAATAATTTTTCCGGAATTATTGAAGTGTGTATATAATTGATTGCTTGGTTGTTGTAAATGATATATATATATATAAAATAATTAAAAGTTGTTTGAATAAGCTGATAAAAGCAACTATTGTAAAAGAATAATGGTATAAACCAATGAATCATAAGATGAAATTATAATTGATAATGATTTACAATTGTAAGATAATCATGTATGTATATAAGAAGTAAAATTATATAAGTAAAAGGTTTATAAAAGTGATTTATGAATAGAAAGAAAACTTTTTGAAAGAATATTTAGCATTGATTTCACTATTGTCACTGGGAAATAATAAGGGTGATGACTGCAGCATCATCAGTATCATTTTCGAGTTTCTATGTGATGGATTTGCTACAAAAATGAATTTAAAATTGAAGTTTTGTTGTAATAAATCAATTTGAAATTAAAATTCAACTTGAAGTTGATAAGTATAAGCGAAATAAGTTTTGAACTTATAATATAAGTTAGAAGTTGAATAATAAGTTTTATAACTTATAGAATGGGAAAATGTAAGTGAAACCAGTTATTGAAGTGGTTAAACAATTAAGTTAAGTAAAATGGAATATGAATTTGAATATTGATATGAATTTGACTTAAGTAAAAGTTAAATAGGATTTACTTTGGAATTTAAAATCCGAATTGAATTGATAAGTAAAACTTAAGTTTAATTAACAAATGATGTTTAAATGGAATAACTTAAGCAAAGTTGAATAAAAATTGATATTTGTATCAAAGTTAAATAATCAAGTGAATTAAATGAGGTAAATAAAGTTGAAATGGAATGCAAGTTAAGTAATGTTGAAAGAATTGATGTTAATATCAAAGTAAGTGAATAAAGTGAGTAAATGAAATTGTTAAAGATGCGAACTTAAATTATATAAATGAAATTCAATTTTATTTGTAAAAAGAACTAGCAATTGAGTTAAAGTATGAATTGAATGTTAATCAATAGAATATGAATAAGTTGATATGAAATGATGCATGCAAGTGTAAATTCATTTGAAAATAGTTGAATAGTAGAATGAAAATCAATTGAATGTTAAACCAATTGAAATTAAAACAGTTGAACCAAATTGAATGTAAGTAAAATGGATAAAATTTGGTTGTATTGGATGTGCATTGGTTGTTATTTGCTTGTTGGTTGATTGTATGAAAATTCCTTAAGTGTTAACGAAATTGAATCTGCTAAATTGAAAGCTATGTAATTGAATTCAAACGAAAATTGGAATGCAAAGTTGAATGAAAATGAATATGCAACTTTAATAGTAAACTAAAAGTGGTATAAGAAGCATGTATTGGAAATTTTATAATTGAATTGGCAAATTGGTTTGAATATTATAATTGGATATTATGCTAGCAGGATATACAGGTTATAAAGGAATTGGGATTTTGATTTCAAAGTTAAAAAATTTGTAACGCTCGACAAAAAGGTACATATTTCAGTTTTTATATGAGATTTGATGATTTCCTTCTCTAGCCACTTGGCTTTCTCTTTTCTTTTTGATTCTGAGGGGCCGTAGAGCCGTTTTGTAGTCGTACCGATCTAGCCGCGCAAAGGAGACTCTGGCGAAATTTTTCGAAAATTTAGGGAGTTAGTAAAATTTTGAGAAATTTTGAAAGTTTGAAATTTGAATTTAAATTTAAATTTGAATTGTTGAGTAAACAATGTTGTTTGAAACCTATAATTGAAGTTGGAAAGCTAATTGAAATGATAGTAAATCTTTAATAAAAAGATTGGTGTTAGAAGGTTGATAAAACTATTAGTTTTGGAAAAATAATAAACGGATTATGAATTATTCTCCTTAACTTGCAATTTCGAGGACGAAATTCTTTTAAGGGGGGAAGATTGTAACGACCCAGAATTTTTGATAACTTAAATTTGAATATTTAATTTATTTTTAATATTAATAAGTGGAATTTTTAAGTCGAATAATTTATTTTTCGAATATTGGATTTAATGGGATAATTAAATCGATTTATTTAATAGTGAAATTCCACAAATAATTAGATATTGGGTTAAATATGATTGAAAATGGTTTGGAAAATTTTGTTATATCATATTAAAGTTATAGAAATATTTTAGAACTTGTAAAACTGAATTTGGAGTTAATTTGTAAAAATTGAATATTTTAATATTTAATTATCGACTGAAAAATAGCCAATTTTTGAACAGTCTCAGAATTGAACGAAACAAGTTCCATTGGATCCGTAATAGTTAATTATTATCGGATTTCAAATTTCGTAGCAAACGGAGTTGTCGTTTGACCGTGGCAGCTCGAAACGCATCGATATCGTTTTAATATTAATTTAGCGAGTTAAAATAGCCATTTTTCAAACGGTCTCGGATTTCGACGAAACCAGTTTCATCGGATCCGTAATGTGATATTATTGCAAGATTTCAAATTTCAAGTCGATTGGATTTGTCGTTTGTCCGGTACAAGCCAAAACGTCTAGAAATCGTTTAAATCGGTTTTAATTTAAATTGAGCGTTTATAGCCGTATCTCACACATATGATGGAATTAGCTTACGAAACCTGTTCCATTGCGTCCGGAACGCGGAAAAACCTTAGGAGCGCCTGTCGGCATGCGTTGTTTGGAGATCGTTTGCAAAAGTGTTAAATTGGGTATTTTATTATTAAAATAATATGGGTATATATATCATTTTCTTGTTCAAAACCCTAGAATATTGCTCCAGCCGCCTCTTACACTTTAATGGCCAGAAATTTTCGAATTTCATTCCTCAAGATCTCTCAATCCATCAACATTTAGGAAAAACTCCCAACTACAATGTTGTAGAGCACAGTGAGATCTCCCTATCCAACGGTTAAGATCGAGATTGGAGCGACGGATTGGAGGCTAGGGACCCGCGTTTGCCACCAGGCCATGCGCGTGTATCGAGGCAGGGGGGAGGCCGCACGTGGCCGGTCATAGGCCGAAGGTGGTGGAGGTTTGGGGCTTCAAAATGGCACATCCTGATCGTCATAGATTCAAGCGCGGAGGTGGTGAAATCAAACCCTAGTTTGGTTTTGTGATGGGTTATGCGTGCGTTCTTGTTCCTGGGAACGAAGAAGGCCGTGCGCGATCAGGAAGAAGGAAAGAGCATGGGGCCCACGCACGTGTAGGGTTGGAGGTGATTTTCTTTTGTTTTTTTTTTAGTTTAAAATTTAAAATTCAAATCGTGTAACTTAAAAACGTGATAACTTTTTGCTGCGAGGTCCAAATTGAACGAGATTTTTTGCGTTGGCTTCGTATCGCCGAGCTCTTCGCAATGCAGCTGGTTTGGAGTCGATTGGAGCTCGTTTGAATTTCGGGTAAAATTAAACGTTCGTTTAATTTTATTCGAAACGAACGCGAAAACGGAAATAAAATCAAGGTGAGAACTCCTCACTCAATCGAAAGGTTTTGTTTAAAATTTTAAGTAGTTAATGTTGATTGATGATTGCTGTTTGATTGTGCTAGTAGATATAGTAGGATATATACTATATATAGCGATATATATATATTGGCATATGTATATATCGGATTTGATTTCCCGCCTCGTATAGCGGATGAGACCCTATTGCGCCGCCTATTAAGCGGATATTTTATAAAATCCCATATACCGCGATATTCCACCTTGAAGTGGAATTGGTATTGTGCTAACGTCTGTGGATGCAGGGTAACAGGTTGGAGGGATCCAACTGGATTCCTCGCATATTTATTTGTTTATAAATATTATGTTGATTGTTGATAATCATATTGATATATGACACTTATTCCCGTGATTGACCATCTGATGTTGTTGCATCATCGGATTCAAATTTTTAAAAATTAAAAATAACGGTTTTGAATTTAAAAAGGGGTTTTAAATCGATTTTTCAAAGAATATGGTTTATTAAAATTTTGAATTGATTAAATTTTAAAATAAATAGATGGATAAAATTTTATGTTTTAAAAATTTATATTTTTATAAAATATAACTTAAAAGAAATTTTTAACAATAATAGGTTCTTATAAAATAGTTAAATTTGGTTTTTGGAAAGTTATTATTATTAATGGTTTATATAAAGGATTTTATAAATGGATGTTTTTAAATAAAAAATTATTGAAGTTATAGAACAAATTTATAAAGTGTTAAGTTGATGTATAACATGAATTCCACTAGGATTTATAGATTAATAAATGTGAAATTTATAAAACGAATGGTTATTGGAAAATTTTAAGTTTATAAGTTATTAACTTATAGAAATGGATTTGGGCATTAAAAAGGGGAATTTTATAGAAATTGTTAATAAATGAAGATTTCATTAGTTGAAATTATTATAAACCATAAAGAAATCTTGTAAGTGATAAGATTTTAAATTGGTGAAGTTCAAAGGAACGATTTGGTAAATAAATAATATTATAAGTATTTAACTTACAATATGGCTTTTGGGTATGAAATTGGGTTATGTAAAATTGCATCGGATTAATAAAGGAATTTATAAAATTGGGGTTTATAATAGAAATGGAATTTATAAACTATGTTTATAAATTTGAAATTCATCGAATTTGATAAATTGAAATATGGGAATTTGTTAAGTGGGCTATATTCACTATTTTGAATATTGAATAGATTATTAAATAAAATGGGTTTGTTTTTGGGAAAGGAATGTTTTAAATGGAATTTAAAACGAATTAAAGGTGTTTTAAAATGTATTGAGTATTGAAAACATAGATTTCAACATTGATTGTTGAAATAGACGTTTTCGAGAAACAGAAGGGGATAATTTGTATAATATTGGATTTATATATCTATTTTTAATTTCAAATCCATATACTAGTGTTTTTGGGTTGTCGTAACGATGTTTTACGCAACATTCGTTTTTAACCCAAATAAATGTGAATAAAAGAATGTTTTCTTAAAGAGAATGGAATAAAATACTTAACGGTAACTTAAGTATATCGAATATTTCCAAATTGTTGAAAATAAATAAATTTGTGAATTACTTATTTTTAAAATAAGCATGGGAATGGTTTTCTAATATGAAATGGAACGGTTTTTGTGAATTCCCCTTTAAGGTAATTGAAAGCAAATAACTTGAAATCGATTTGGGAATCGTATGCTAGTAGATGCTTGGAATTTAAATCCACTTTGGAATTTATATATATGAAGGGAAATTTGTTTAAAAATAAATGTTGATTTATTTTTAAATATGAAAATATAATTTACGAATTTGGAACGTAAGTAAAATAAATCGGTAAAGATTTATTTGGTGGTTTGAAATTTGTTTCAAAAGGTATATATGGTTAAGGTGATTTGAAATTAGTTTTCAAATGGTTAAGGTGATTTGAAATTAGTTTTCAAATGGTTAAGGTGATTTGAAATTGGTTTGCAAATGGTTAATGTAATTTGAAAATTGGTTTTCAAATGGTAAAGGTAAATTGAAAATTGGTTTTTCAATTGGTTAAGTGTGGAAAATTTTATCGTGAAGTGGTTTTGGTAAAACAAATAACTGGGGCAATTATTTGTAAATGGTGTATATATATATATATATATATCTTGTAAAGATATTTTGGGACTTAATAATTTTGGAAAAATTATTTGGAATCTGATGATGTGGCGCATCTTTATTGATAGTTAAATAACCGACTATCAATATTTACCCTTGGATGGTATTGATTGTGTTTGTTTGGAATTGAATGCACACTTATTTTTAAAATAAGCGCTCGCTATTCGGTTTAGCCGGGAGAGGACCTTTGTGTCATATATCCCATTCCGAATATGCGATACGTCGTTTGGATTGCATTTGAAGACCGGTGTTGAAGACCGGGTATTTGTGAAAACGATAGGATGACCTATCGATTGTCTCCGCATCGTTAGCTACGATATGGAGATTTCCTTTGTGATGGGAAATTTTATCGGGATTGTGAATACCCGGATTGCAAGGGCTTCTTTGGAAGTGCCTTCGGTTCTGTTCGAACCCGGAACAGACTTGTATGGTTACGTGTCTGACATTACATTTTGAGAGGTAGAGCAGATTTCTTTCAAATACATTTCTGTTGGTGGCGGAGAATTTATTCTCTTAGCTTAACACCCTTCTCTGAGACGTACGAGCTCAGAGGTTATGTAGTTGAAGGTTATCAGCGATATTTACCAATCTGGTAATGTGGCATGCTGAGTGCTGCTGTGTGATGATCATTGGTTGATCGTTTGGATATGATCATTTGTTTGATCATTTATCTTTGTGATTATTGCTTTGGTCATCTGTGGACCCAAAGCATGGCTTTGTTGCACAAAGCGTAGCTTTGTGGACGAGACTTCGTCAGGACCTCACTCCCCGGAAATGGTCGAAACAGGAATATGCGGCAAGGTTATGAGGGTCGCTCCCTTTAGGGTATGTCATTTCCTTCTGGAAAAGGGTGGTATCATGGTATGGAGCCCAGATATTTACTCATGTTGATACACTATATCTATTTCTGTGTGGTGTTGTTGGTATCGAGCGCTCGGATAAAGGTCCCAAAGGACCGGGGGATGGCATATTCGTGTAGTAGTTACCTAGTTACAGAGGTAACCCGGCCTTGTGTTGGCAGAGATCTAACCGTAACGTTAGTTCTCGGGACGTCCCGCCAGAGGCGATCCCATGTGGCAGTAGGAAGTTCCTTAGCCTGACCATTTGTTGGAAATCCAATCAAAACAATACGCGCCCTGTACGGTTTTAGTTGTATAACCTGCCATGGAATGTGGCGGTAACCTGCTATTGAACATGGTAGCTATAGTAGGCATACGACGAAATGTCGTATGCTGGCTAGGATTTATATTCTACTTTCGAAATTGTTTTCTACACTATGCACTAGTAATAATATCAAAAATGATTTGATTTTCGCGTAGTAAGCATCTTTGACTATCATAAGGAGAAATCTCCTCCAATTCTGCGTTTGCATTGTGTGTGTGGCGGGAGGCCTTATGGTAGTTTCATTTTCCAAAAAGCATTGCGGATTTAAAAATTTAAATTTTCTTGTTGCTTGTTTAAAGATAAACTGTTTTTGAGTTCTCACACCAGTCACATGACTGACCTGGAGTTTATTGTTCCTTTCCTAAACTCTGGGTGCCCACTATTTTCCACACGGGCAGTCTAGAGTTAGGTTGTCAGGTTATTCTGGATTCGGGAGTTGCTGTGTAGATCTGGAGGCGAGCCAGATAGCGTAGTCTATTATTTATTGTATATAGTATTTCTTTTCCGCTGTTGTTGTTGTACACTCTGATTGATGTAATGTAATGTGGTATATAAAATGTATAGTTCTTTGTTTTAAATGAATGTACATTTATCTATTATATATTGTTCCGCTGCGATTGTGAGATTCTGATTTTGTTTCCTGTTCTGTTGTTTGTTCTGTTTCTTCTCTCTTTTCTCTCTTCTTCTACCTCTTTCTTTTTCTTAAACCCTAACGGTTCGGTTTTTTCGACAACGAAAAATCGCGATCGTTACAAAAAGGGTGCTTGATTTGTCATAAATATCAGAAGTCTCTGTTGATTCTTGCATAAGTACAGAAAAAGGATTTTCATTTATCATTTCATTTGCCCTAGATCCCACTACTTGCAAGTATACATTGGGAACTACTTGCATTTTCACTGCTGTACTTCCACCTTCAGTTTGTAATCCCTCATCTGTTAAGCATTGAGCAAGAGTTTGCTCAGCAGTACCTCTTACAAAATTTGCATCAGGATTCACAGGCAAAATCAAAGGCTTGTCCAAGTTATGAATAGCAGCAGTATCAACAAGATCCACCACATTGCCTCTATTCATTTTCTTATACTTGTGCTCCTTGCCTTTTCTTTGCTGCACTTTCTTCCACCCTCCATGTGATTTGTCATTTGTTTGCTCACCTTTTCCAACAACTTTATTATCTTTTCCTTCTGGTTTTGAGATCATGTCAGCTACAGTTACTGTATTTTCCACATCAAAACTAGCACTTGTTTTCTTTATCACTTGGCAACAAGCTGTTTGATGACCAAAGATTTTACAATGCCCACAAATTTGCGGCTTCCAAAGATACTCAACATGGACAAGCTGATCAGAGCCATCCAGAAGCTTGACCAAGAAAGAATCAGGCAACTCAGTGCATGGTGAAACTTCTACCAAACATTTTGCAAATCCTATTCTTTCCAGTTTTTCAGTTTGTTCATCCATACAGAGGAATCTTCCTATTCGAGATGCTAACCAGTTTATTCCTATGTGAGACCAGCAATACAAGGGAATGTTGCTAAGCTTCAACCAAATAGGATCTGTCTTTATTGTACTAACATTATTACCAATAGTTGGATCCCATTCTTTGGCAATGAAAAGCTTGTTCCTCATCACAATCGGGTCGGCGTGGATTATCTTCCTTCTGTCATCCTCAGATGACAGATTGAAGAGGAACAAGCTTCCATCCGACTTGACATCAACCGAGCCTTTAAGCCGCCATACACGTTTGAGATGGTGGATAACAACCATGTACGGGAGCAGGTTATCAAGAAAAAAACCAACCAGACATTGACCCCAAACCGCGTTTCCCGCGTTGATAACTTCAGAAGGAGGAACAAGTACACCATCATCAAAAACAAGCGGGAAATGAACTGGCTCAAACAGACCTGCATTACGAGGCTTTGCCTTGAAAAGGGAATTCCAACGAGTTTGCAAAAGAGGAGGGGGGTGAACAGCTGGACATGGAAAGGGGGGTGGGCCAAGAAGGGAGGGTGGAGATGGGATAGGCGGTGGGTCAGGCAGGGGTGGCAGAGTGGGACTGGTGGATTGAGAAGAGAGAATGTCTGTGCTGTACGACGGTAAGGTAAAGTCAGAAGATGGAAGGGACGGGATAGGAAGAGCAGTGGAGACATGCAACGAAAAAGAAGGGAGAGGACAAGGGGGGGCGCCATTGCAGAAGAAAAAAGTCCAGAAAATTGGTCTAATGTCTTAAGTAAGAGTTAAGTTAAATAAAATAACTTTAGAATTGAAATCTGAATTGGATTTATAAGTTGAAATAAAAGTTAAATGAAATAGAATTTAAATTAAATTAGAGATGAACTTAAGTTGTATAGTGAAAGTGAATGTAAATGAAGTTGAAATGAAATGTAACTTAAGTAATGTTGAATGAAGTTGATTTTGGGTATCGAAGTAAATTAATAAAGTCACTTAATGAATAAGAATTTGAGTTATATAAAGAAATTCAACTTTATTTGTAGATTGAACTAGCAATTGAAATAATTGAATATGAATTGATATGGAATAGTGGATGCAAGTGTTAATTCATAAAAAGCTAATGAAATTGGGAGTTGAGTAATTGAATGAAAGTCAATTGAATGTTAAACTAATTCAAATTAAAAGTGTTGAACCAAATTGAATGAATGTAAAGTAAATTAATTTGGTAATGTTGGATATGCATTGATTGTTAGATGGATGTTAATTCATTGTATAGAAAACCAATATGAAATTGAATTAATGAAATTGAAAGTAAAATAATTGAATTCAGATTGAAAGTGAAGTAAGAATAAATAAAATTGAATTTGATTTGAATTAAAAGCGAACCAACTTGAATGTAAATTAGTGAATGATTGCTAATTGAATTTGAATATGAATGAATGTTAGTAAATCCAATGTTAATAAATCAAATGTGATAAATTGAAAATCAATTCAATGAATATTAATGAGAAGTGAATTCATATTGATATGGTTTGTTGGATGTTAGTTGGATGATAGTTGTTTGATGGTTGGATTTGTCATTTTTATTGCATTTGCTATATTGGCGTATATATTTGTTAATATGTTGTATATTGATATTACTTTCATGTATATATGTTTCTCATGGTTTGTTGAGTGTTTAGTAGGTGCGTATGGCGCTTGCTTCACATTTGGAGCTCGCTTTCACGCTATATTAGCCGTATATGCTCGCTAATAATGTACAAGGTACATATCTCGGATTACATATCGTACTTTTACACTTTTTTCCCTTCGGGATGCCTCATCCCTGATGATGAGACGCATATTTGTGATATATACATGGTTAGTTTTTCGGATCGAACCGCGCAAAGGAGGCTACGGCGAATTTTTTTGAAAATTTAAGGCGTTAGAATTTTTTTTGGGAAAATTGGAAAAATTTGTGAAAATTAAATTTTGGTTTTTGAATTGAAAGTTAAACGATATTAGTTGGTTTTGGAAAGATAACTATAAATGATTTGAAACTTAGAAAAGTTTCTGTAAGTTTAACTATTGGATTTTGGAAAATTTAAAATGTTTAAATTGGATTTGATATCTAGTTTTAACGAATTGTTTTGAAAAGTAAATGGATTTTGTGACATTTTCTTACTTGAAAATTTCGAGGACTAAATTCTTTTAAGTAAGGGAGAATGTAACGACCTAGAATTTCAGTCATTTGAAATTCGTATATTTAATTAATTTTATATATTCAAAAGTAAATTTCATAAGTCGAATAATTTATATTTCGAATGTCTGGATTTAATTGGATAATTAAATTGTTCATTTAATATTTGAAATTGTAGAAATAATTGGAAATTGAATTAAATGTGAATAAAAATGATTTGTCAAGTGATATTAAGTCTTATTTGAATTAGATTGATGTTATAGAAGTTTTAAAATCGAATTAAAAGTTAATTTGTAAAAATTGAATATTTTAATATTTAATTGATGTGTAAAAATAGCCATTTTTAAAACAGTCTCGGATTTCGACGAAACCATTTTCATTAGATCCTTAATGTTATATTATTGTAAGATTTCAAATTTCGTGTCAATCGGATTTACGGTTTGTCCGGGGCAAGCTAAAACGCGTAGAAATCGGTTTAAGTGAATTTAAATTTAAATAGTCGATTTGAAAACCTATCTTTCAAATACGATCGCATCGGCTCCCGATATATATTCCATTGCGTTCGGAATAGGGGTAAAACCTTATAAACGCCAGGCGGCACGCTCCATTTCGAGCTCGAAAAAATACCGGATTAATAGTGCACGTAAATTTTATATAAAAGGACCTCACACTTTCATTTTTCCGAAACCCTAACCAACCTAGGTCTAGCCGCTACTTGATTTTCAATGGCCGATAATGCTCGATCTTTCTCCCTTAATCTCTTCCAATCCGTGAATCAATTCAAGAAACTTCCAACACGAAATTTGTAGAGCTTCAAGAGATCTTCGAATCTATACGGCTGAGATTGTCATCGGCGCATAAGTGGAGGAGCAGCAGGCCAAGGAAGTGCCAACGGTCGTGCAAGTTTTTCAATGTGGGGAGGGCACCGAGCTTTGTGACAATTTGGCCGTGGGTAGAGTCGAGGAGGGGCATCGAGGTGGTACTAGTTGATCAACGTGAAGGCGTACGTATAAGTCGCGATGATTAGGGTTTTTGATCGATCTATGGGTTTGTGCGTACGTTATTTTCACAGGGAGGAAGATGATAAAACACACGGCCATGATTTGGTAAAAGGATTTGGAAGGCTAAGATTGCAAAAGGTTAAAAATATAATATAAAATAGTAAATTTATATATTATAAAATCGTTCAAACTTCTAAATTGCATATCTTTTTGATACGAGGTCTGTTTCACCCGAAACGACTTGCGTTGGAACTGTATTGACGAACACTACGCGATGGAGCTGGTTTGGAGCTGATTGAAGCTAGTGTGAATTTTGGATAAAATTAAACGTGCATTTAATTTTATTCGGAATAAAACGTTGAAATAGCGACTACAATCAATGATAGTACAACTCACTCTTTCTGACTCATTGATATTTTATATAAGCGAGAAATAATTTATTATATGACGTTTGATGGTTGTTTGGATGATATATGATATACTGGTTGATATTTGGATATATACCTGCCTAGTGGAGCAGATGACCCTATACGTTCCCGTGTATGAGCGGATGACCCTTTATACGCGCATCTGCCTTGAAGCGGACATTATACACATATTCTAATATGTATATTTGTTGCAGGTGACAAGTTGGAGGGATCCAACTGGATTCCTCACCCGTATTGATTTACTTATAGATATTGTGATATATGCTGTTATCATATTATATATGATGTTTTGGATGCCGTGATTGATGTATTTAGTGCTGTTGCAGCAATGGGCCTATTTTTGAAAATTTAAAATGTTAAAGTGATGATTTCCAAATTTAAAAGGATTTTAAGGTGATTTTTGAATGTATATGTTTATTGAATTTTGGAATTGATTTATATTAAATAAATAAATGTTATAATTTTTATCGTTATAAAAATTATGATATTTGTGAAATATTATTGAAATTACGGTTTTCGTGAAATATAGTTGAAATGTGATTTTTGGAAATATAAAGTTGATTTTTATAAAATAGTTTGAATGGTGATTTTTGAATTTATTATAAAAGGTTTATATATAAGATTTATAAAAATTGGATTTTTATAAATCAAAGTGATGAAATTATAAAGGAGTTTTGAAAGTGTTTTAAATGAAGTTATAAATGGATTTTATAAGTGAATACGATTTATATAATTTGTGAAGTTATAAAATGAATGATTTTGTAAATAAGTGAATTATAAGTATTTAACTTATAATTGGATTTTTGGCATGTAATTAAGTTATTAAATGGAATTGATTTACAAAGGAATTTTGTATTGAAGTTTTTATAAAATATAAATGGAATTTATAAACGTCGTTTTATAAATTCAAAATCAACTATATTTTGATAAGAAAATATAGAAGTTTATTAAAGGAACTATATTCATGATTTTTGACAGTGAATTATCCTTTAAATTAAATGTTGAAATAATATTGGATTTTGTTAGGGAATTATATCCACGATTTTGGATAGTGGATTATCCTTTAATAAATGTGTAGAAATATTGAATTTAGTAAACGAATTTTATTCATGATTTTGGACAGTGAATAATATATTAAATAAAATGAATGTTTTAAAAAGTGATATTGTAAATGGAGTTAAAACGATTTAAAGATGTTTTAAAATGTGTTAAGGATCGAAACCATAGATTTCAACATTCATTGTTGAAATAGACGTTTTCGAGAAGTAAGGAAACGATGGACTATAACACTATTGTTATAGTAAATGATTTTCGAAAGGAAATGTTTTTGTATAGTATTGGGATTAATATATCTATCTTATTTTCGAATCCCTATACTAGTGATTTTAGGTTGTCGTAACGATGTTTTACGCAACATTCGTTTCGACCCAAATAAATATGTTTAAGAGAATGTTTTCCTTAAAGAATGAAATATATACTTAATTGTCATTTAAGTATATTGAATATTTAATAAGCGTTGAAAATAAATTGATTCGTGAAATAATTATTATTAAATAAGTATATGGAAATGTTTTCCAATATGAAGTTGAAATGTTTTGAGAATATATCTTTTTAAAGATAAATGGAAGTAAATATTTGGCAAGTGATTTAATTAATAAAAGATTAATTAAAAGGGCCTAGTGATTGTTATGGTGCTAAATATTTGTTTGTTTGTTTTGATAGTTAAATAACCGACTATCAAATTGGCCAAAATTTTAGTTCCTCGACTTGATGTGGGAACTATTTAGTCGTACACTTAGTAAGTAGCCTTCTGTGTAGGCTTGATTATCATTTGTGTTGAGGATGTTGATTCGTGTAGTGCGGAGTATTACTCCAATCTATCGACTTCCTTCTTGGCCGAAGTATAGCAAGTTGAAAGTTGGAGACATGATAAGTCTATGAGACTTAGTTTCTGTGTGTGGTTGAGAAACGCTTTTGCGTTGTTGATGAGAAGAGACCGGGATCAGATTTATCTTAAACCACTTTGGACCAACGTATATGTGACGATTGTGCAGGTTGCTTGTGATGATATTGATATTTCGGATTTTCATAGTAGGGGACTGCTTGTTGATCGTTTGCGGTTAAAATTCCAATATAAATCCAGTAGCAGTGGTCTCTTCATTTATGAAATATCCAATGCAAGGACTATTCGCTACTAATCTTAGGGATTTCCCGACAGGATGTGGTAGGAAAGTACCTTCGATTTGTCCTGTTCCTGGACAACTTGTATGGATGTTTGTCTAAAATAGCATTTCTAAAGATTACGTATATTGGTTTTTACAAACGTACATCAGTGGTGGCGGAGAAGGCAACTTCTCTTAGCTTAACACCCTCCTTGAGACATATGAGTTTAAGGGTTGTATTTTTGTGGAAGGCAATTAGTAGTCAACGGAAATGGCCGTGTGGCATTCTAAGTGGTGTGATTGTGCTTTGTGAAAGGTAATCGTTACCTCTAGCCTCATCAACCGGAAATGACCAAAACAGGGTTATATGCAGCAAGGCTAAGTGGGTCATTCCCAAGTAGGATATGATCATCCTCTTCTAGATATATCTTTGCATGCAATGACATCGTGTATCTGATTATTGTGGTTTGTATGCTAGAGGGACCTTGGTAAAGGTCGGTAATGACTGGAGGATGACATATTTGGTACCATCTAGTTATAGAGGTGGGCCGGTCTTGTGTTGGTAGAGAAACTTTTTGATGGTTTCTGGGTACGTTCTTCTAGAGATGTACTGCCAGAAGGTAGTCCCTTCACCTGGTCATTTGTATGGAAATCGAAACTCCACTACGTCCCTGCCATTTTGATTGTATTACCCAATTGAGTTATATGTTGGAATTTAATCAATGTAACAATTTCGGCTATGATTAATATTATTTGTATATAGTAGACACTACTATAATATAACATGACATTTGATATGAAATGATTTAGTCATCATATGGTAAAAACATGTCCGTGTTTATGTGTGGACTTGTCTTACGAGATACTTTTGTTTTGAAAACTAAGGAAAAGTTCGGTAATTTAATAAATTCAGTTGAGTGTGTTTCTCATGCTGGTTTACTAGACTGATCCGAGCGTTCTTCCCTTTCAATGCTCGGGTCAGACCAAGTATATCTACAGGTCATGCTTTGGTGCTTTTGGAGCTTCAGCAGGAGAGCTGGAGATCTTCATTTTCGTATACACGTACTTGTTTTGATTATCCGTTGTGCTTTGTTTGTTGTTGTATATTATCAGCATTTGTGAGGACATGTTATTATAACCGTTCAGGCTGATAACTATTGATTGATTGTTGAACTCTGATTTATGTATGTATATATACAGTTTCTGTTTTGTAAAGATCATTGATATGATATTATATATTTTCCGCTGTGATGTGAGATTCTGTATTGTTCTGTTTGGTTCTATCTTCTCTCTTTCTTCTCTTCTCTTCTTCTCTCTTCTTTTCTTTCTCTTGACTTTCCGTCAGTCAGTGCTTTTTGGGTCGTACATGTGTGGTTTATTGTCGATTCAAAGAGTATGGATTTGCGGGTCGTCACAGCTCGGCTGATCAAGTGTTGTATATCTATTCCTCTAGGTTAAGTGAGGGTTCATTGAGAGAAATTCCAGAGGGAAGTCTGAAACTAGACGTAGAACGGGAAGTTGGAACCAGTATAAAAACTCCTGTTGTGCTTATTCTTATTTACTTTACTATTATTATATGTTTCCGCATTTAGGTTATAATACATTCCATATTACACGATCCTAAGTATTAGCTATACGACATAAGGACTTTCACTTAGACATTGGGTTAAGTAAATAAGCAAAGTTATACCACACAGGTTATAATTAGAGACAAAACAGAAAAGGCTTATATTTAAGACGTAGAATAAGTTAATAAGAAAGATAAAAGTAGGAACCGTACCAACAACATTCCCTTTTTCAGTCAAGTCTCACAATAGATAGGGGAGGCTAGGGCATGCTTATGCTGGAGTAGTAGTAAATAAGAGGTGAATAAATAGAAGTTCAAATCATGAGGATTTGGATAAGGGGCGCAACTAGATTTTTTTGTTAGATAAGACCCGTACCAACAACATTCCCTTTTAGTTAGACATAGGTGGTCTCACAATAGTGCATGTGAGGCAAGGTCATGCTTATGCTGGAGCAGTTGTAAATAATAGGTCAAGAGGAGGGAGTAACAGATAGTACGAGCCTAATGGTGGTTGAGTATGCGGCCTCAGTGCTGGATGATAAATTGTTATTGAGTTCCAAGCGCTTAGTAGGTATCTATTGCGTAGGGACCAATTGGGTCTAGTCCGAAGTAGTAGGTGTCTATTGCGTAGGGACCAACAGGGTCTAGTCCGTATCTTTGGCGTAGGGACCAACAGGGTCTAGTCTGTACCTTTTGCATAGGGACCAATAGGGTCTAGTCCGTATCCTTTGTGTAGGAACCAACAGGGTCTACTACGCATCTTTTGCGTAGGAGCCAATGGGTCTAGTCCGCAGTAGGTATAGTAGAAATAGAGGGCCGATCAATGGTTAGAATTAGGTCTTTGGCCTAATTAAAGTAGGATTAGGATTTCATCCTAATCAAAGCAGCGATCTAAGAAACATGCAAACAATCTAATCGAACTATCTAAGCAAAATAACCAAGTTAAACCATATTTTACTCCAGATTTATCGTTACCTTTATTTCCTTTCTTTTACTAGAACTGTTGCAAAGTATATTACCTTTATCTTGCTTAAGAATACTAGTAATTACTTTCATTCAGACTTTTAGTCCAACCCACTCCTCTAATTCCCTTCCCTCCCATAGGCCACCAGAGGCAGGGATAATAGATTTCAGAATTTCTCAAATGTTCAGCTGTAGAGACTTTCTTCATGTATTCTACTTCTTTTAAAATTTCTATTTTGTTTGTTGTACTAGTACTTTTCTTGAGAGGGATAGTTATTTTATGTACTCTGATGTTATGACTAAGATAACGTTTTTCATTAGACATGGATATTTGGTATTTGGTTAACGAAGTATTTATGAGTTTTGATTTTGAATAATGAGATTTCTATTTAAATGTTTCCGATGTTTTAATTATTTTGTCTTGTGAATCTTAGTCTCTGTATGTTTTTAGTTATACCTACAACGCACCACATCTTTTAGTGTGCCCTTTTGGATATACTAAAGGGTGTGGGGTGTTACATTTGGTATCAGAGCCTAAGGTTACATGATTCCTAAAATATTTATTTTAAGAAGTAAAGTATTTTTCAAAATAACTTGTTTTAGAACTATTTTTCAGAAAGAAACTCTTAGAAATAGTTTTCTAGTATAAAAGAGTTTTTATAAAAATCCCCTCAAAGTCTAGTTCAATCTTCCTTCGATTCTTTCGAGCCTAAATTTTCTTTTTCTTTGCATAGAATCGCAGGTGTCCCTAATCTTCCAGAGGGCGTCCAAGTCCCAGGATGGTTTTGTAGATACCTACAAGCTACGACTCCAGAGGTGCAAGGGCAAGCGCCCAATCTAGCACCAGTTGGTGGGAATTCCATCAACCTACCTGCAGCAGTCGATTTCTCTAAGCTATGCAAGGATTTTGCCAATTTAGGAGGCAAGACATTTTCTGGTATGGAGAATTTTATGGAGGCATGAGCTTGGTTAAGGAGTAAAGAGAGTATATTTGGGCTATTCGAACTGGAGGATCAACAGAGTGTTCAGCTTGCATCTTGGCAGCTGAGAGGCGAGGCTTCTTATTGGTGGGAGGTTGTGAATTGGAAGGAAGAGATGTTGGATGGTTTGGATTCCGAGAAAGGTTTGAGAGGAAGTTTTTGTCACAAGTAGAAGAGAGTGTGAAGTTGGAAAAGTTTATTGGCTTGAAGCAAGGTAGTCTTTCTGTTAAGGAGTATATCAGCCAATTTAATGAGTTGTCGCGGCTTGGAATGGAGTTAGTGAATTCACCGCACAAGTAGGCACTGAAGTTCACAATGGGAATGAATCAACCCCTTTAAGGGTTGTTGTTGACTCACCTATCGACAGGAGCTACATATGAGTCACTGGTGAAGATGGCACTTATGTCTGATGCAGCTAAGGAGGGAGAGCCTAAGGAAGTCCCTAAGTCAGAAGGTTCTAAGAAGAAATGGTGGAAGAACAATAAAGATAAGTAGAAAGGGGAAGGCCCTCAGATGCAGATAAAGAAAGGAGTAAAGTTCAATAACTGTGGATTTCTTGGTCATTTTGCGAAAGACTGTAAGAGAGAGAGATGAAGAGAAAGTGTTATAGTTGTGATAGTCTGGTCACATTGGTAAAGTTTTCCCTCAGAAGACGGGGCAAGGAGCGCGTGCACCGACAGCACAGATTCAGGCTTTGGATGTAGCCCCTTCCAGCATCGGACCCAAGAGAGGTAGGAAACTCACCGTGGAAGGTCTGATTTCTATTTTTGATTTTCTCATTCGTACTCTTTTCGATTCTCGAGCATCACACTCTTTCGTCTCTAGTTCTTTGGTAGATTGTTTGCACTTAAACATCTCTTTAGTAGTAGACCCCATTATTGTTTCAAACCCCATAGGAGGATCGAAACACTTGTCTATGATTTGTAGGGTTTGAGAATTTTTATCCTCGGCATAGATTTTGATTGCGACACCTATGTATTGGGATTTTCAGGGTATGGGATGATTTTAGGGATGGATTGCTATCCACATATGGAGCGATATTAAACTATGAGAGGAGAGTTGTTAGACTAGAGACATGCAGTGATAGGACTCTCGAGGTTTCTTGCGATGCACAGGGGTCGGTTATGTTGAGTTTCCTTTATTCTCTTGATTCATCCATAGAGTTAGATTCAGTTCTGGTCGTTAGAGATTTTCCAGACGTCTTTGAGGAGGTTAGGGGACTACACCCTAAGAGAGAGACGACTTTAGGATCTAATTGACTGACAATGCTAAGCCAGTAGCATTGCCCGTGAGACACATGGCACCTAGGGAGAGGAAGGAATTAAGCAAGCAGATTCGTGAGCTATTGGAGAAAGGCTTCATTAGGAGGAGCATATCTAAGTGGGGAGCACTAGTCAACATCGCTACTAAGGCAGATGGTTTCCTTCGACTTTGCGTAGACTATAGAGAGTTGAATAAGCTCACGAAGAAGAACCTCCATCCACTTCCTCGGATAGATGACCTTTTCAACTAGTTGGTTGGCTCTTTGGTATTTTCTCGGCTTGATTTAGCCACTAGATTTCATCAGCTTATAGTCGTTGACGATAGCATTGATAAAACGACATTTAGGACACCTGACGGATTCTTTGAGTGGTTGGTTATGCCTTTTGGGCTAACCTATGCTCCACCTTATTTTGTAGAGTTGATAAGCCTTGTTTTTAGAGATGTCCTAAATAAGTTTGTAGTAGTGTTTGTGGACGAAATTTTGGTGTTTTCTAAGAGTATGGAGAAGTCCTTGCAAGTCATCTTCATGCTGGGTGGAGTCTACGGAGAGGTTGCTACTTGGTCCTGACATGGTAAGGGAGACCTCAGAGAAGTGGATTTGATTTGAAGGAGGATGAAGACAGCCCAAGATAGGCAGAAATCTTATGCAGACAAGCGGAGGAGAGTTATTAAGTTTGAAATTGGGGACTTAGTTTACATTAAAGTATCTCTGCTAAGGTAGGTGGTGAGGTTTGGATTGAGTGGGAAGCTAGCCCCTCCAGATTTGTAGGACGATTCCCCATTATAGAGATAGTATGGAAGATGGCGTATCGAGTGAAGTTACCGGAGAGGCTCACAGGAGTACATGATGTTTTTCATGTTACGCGCTTGAGAAAGTGCTTACATGACTCAATAGGGATTGTGGAGCCTAATCAGTTGGAGGAAGTGGAGGTAGAAAGGGAAGCATCGGTTTGTCGTATTCCTACAAAGATCATTGGACAAGACATCAAGAGGCTTAGGAATAAAGAAGTCCCATTAGTGAAGTTGCAGTGGGAAAAAAAGATGTTGCAGACGCTACATGAGAAGCTGAAAAGAAGATTCGTAGCTTTTATTCGCATCTAGTCGATAGTAAGTTTTAGAATTTCCTATTTTTATCTTTAGCTTTGAATAGGTTCTTTCCTTTATTATCCTATGGAAGGATACAACTTAGGATCTAACCTATGGATGGTAGGATTTGATGTAAACATGTTATGTATGATGAATACTAGTGGTTGCAAGTGGTTGCTAGTGGATGCTAATGGACGCATATACTTACACTAAACACTATTATCTCTTAGGGATCGGCCTAAATAAGATAGTAGAGCATATGCATATGGATGAGTGCGCATTTGCATTTTTATTTTACTTTCCATGGTTGTTATAAATGGATGACTATCACATGATTATTGCATTTGGATGATGCTTGTAGCATGCACATAGAACTATAAGTTATCATTAGGGAAATTGCATTCATTTGGATACATGACATAGACATGATTGCATAAAAGAAGGTGGAATGAATCAGTAGACCGTCTAATCTTTTGCATTAGTCAGGGACATTGACACTACACTAATTGCATAAGTATCACAAATCACATTAGAAAATTTTAAGGACAGTGGATGCAATGATGATGGTTGAGTAGTTGGTTGTAGAACTTGATGAAAACATGTATTTCATTCTTCTATCCTTAGAGATTTTGGGGACGAAATCCCTCAAGGAGGGGAGAATGTAACAATCCAAGATTTAAGCTATAGTAATTAATTAATGAATTAATTAAATGATAAAATAACTTTGTGAAATTATCAGAATTGAGCCACGGGAGTTGCACCATTATATCCATGGTAATTTTCTGGTCAATTTCCATATGTATAATGCCAAAATTCGAGCTAGTATGTAGAAGATATGAATTAATGAAGAAATGAGAAAATAAGAAAGAAAAAATAATTTTATAGGGAAGTTCGAACCTAAGGTCGACCCTCACCGCAGCTAGGTCGACCCTAGCAAGTGATGGGTCGACAGGTAGGTCGACCCGTGTGCATTCTTTTGCACGTCTTCTTCTAGTTGATTCGAACACGTCTTTTTGCTATTTTCGCTTCATCTCGTGCGTCCGTGCTTCCATCCGACGGTTCCTATCAAGCCTATGACGTGGTTGCTCCAAATTTAATCTCCAAATCCAATAGTCTGGGATCCACAAGTGACATTATAAATAAGATCCTAGGCCTAGCTATTTTCTCATTCAAATTTTCTCCATCTATTCACTGCCTAAGTCTGGGCCGTAAAAGGAATATTTTTCTAGGAGAAGATCTTTTTAATTAAAATATTTTATACCCTTCAAGTGGATCCAAGAAGGCCAAAGGAAAGAGCTAAGGACCATAGGTGAGTGTTTAAGTAATTATTTTATATTTTTAAGTAATTTAAAATAATAGGGTTTTCAATAGTTGTAGTTTTTCTACAATTTTGGAATAACCTTTATGCAAGTTTCTTAACAATTTATTTTTAAGTAAATTTTAGATTTGTTTTCTAGTATGTTT
This sequence comes from Allium cepa, assembly GCA_030765085.1. Classification (NCBI taxonomy): domain Eukaryota; kingdom Viridiplantae; phylum Streptophyta; class Magnoliopsida; order Asparagales; family Amaryllidaceae; genus Allium; species Allium cepa. Next base: position 82,747,114 of record CM060946.1, read on the forward strand.
TCATTTAGCTATTCTATTTAAATTATTTGCAATTGTTGATTATTAATTATAGCTTTTCCAATTATTTACATTTATTTACAGTATTTATAGATATTTACTATTATTTACATTTTATTCAACGTTGGGATTTATTCTGTAAGTGTCAGTTTCTTTTTAATTTCCTTTTTACGCGAATGGAATAAATAGAATAGAATAAATCGTGAATATGAACTAAATTATGAGAACACTGAATTTACAGAAAACGGGACGTAAAATAAGAAGAACTATAATAAATTGGGCTTAGACTGAAATAGGAAAATTTAAGATATTTGCAAGCTTAGTTATAACATATAATTATAACTAAAAAGAGAAAATAGAAGAAATTGCAGAAGTAGCTTATTCTTAAACTTAGACCTTAGATTAAGTAAATAAGCAAAGTTATAACACAGGTTATAATTAGAGACAGAACATGAAATGCTTATATTTAAGACTTAGAATAAGTTAATAAGCAAAGATAAAAGTAGGACCCGTACCAACAACATTCCCTTTTTAAGTTAGGTCTCATAATAGATAGGCGAGGCTAGGGAATGCTTATGCTGGAGTAGTGGTAAATAAGATGTCAATTAATAGGTTTAAATCATGGGGATTTGGACAATGGGCGCAAATAGATTTTGTTTGCTAGATAAGACCTGTACCAACAACATTCTCTTTTAGTCAGAACAAGTGATCTCACAATAGCACAGGTGAGGCAAGGGCACGCTTATGCTGGAGCAGTGGTAAATAAGCGATCAACAGGAGGAAGCAACAGTTAGCGCGAGCCTAATGGTGGTCGAGCGTGCAGCCTCAGTGTTGGCTAATAAGTCGTTATTGAGTTCCAAACACTTAGTAGGTATCTATTGCGTATGGACCAACAGGGTTTTGTCCGCAGTAGTAGGTGTCTATTGCGTAGGGACCAACAGGGTCTAGTCCGTATCTTTTGCATAGGGACCAACAGGATCTAGTCCGTACCTTTTGCGTAGGGACCAACGGGGTCTAGTCCGTATCATTTGCGTAGGGACCAATATGGTCTAATCCGTATCTTTTGCGTAAGGGCTAATGGGTCTAGTCCACAGAAGGCACAGTAGAGATAGAAGGCCGATGAAAGAGTAGAATTAGGACTTCATCCCAATTAAAGTAGGATCAGGATTTCAGCCTAATAAAAGCAGTTATCTAAGAAAAGTGCAAACGATCTAATCAAACTATCTACGCGAAGCAAGCAGGTTAAACCGTATTTTATTGCAGCTTTATCTTTGCCTTTATTTCCCTTTTTTTACTAGAATTGTTGCGAAGTCTATTACCTTTATCTTGCTTGAGAATACTAGTAATTACTATGATGACCCGAAAATCCATACCCTTTGAATCGACAATAATCCACACATGTCCGACCCAAAAAGCACAGACTGACGGAAAGTCAAGAGAAAGAAAAGAAGAGAGAAGAAGAGAAGAGAAGAAAGAGAGAAGATAGAACTAAACAGAACAATACAGAATCTCACATCACAGCGGAAAATATATATTATCATATCAATGATCTTTAAAAACAGAAACTGTATATATATACATCAATCAGAGTTCAACAATCAATCAATAGTTATCAGCCTGAATAGTTATAATACCTTATCCTCACAAATGCTGATAATAACAATAACTAAGCACAGCGGATAATCAATAATCAAAACAGATACGAATATACAGAATGAAGATCTCCAGCTCTCCTGCTAAAGCTCGAAAAGCATCAAATCTAGACCTGTAAATATACTCGGTCTGACCCGAGCATTGAAAGGGAAGAACGCCTGGATCAGTCTGGTAAACCAGTGTGAGAAACACACTCAACTGAATTTATTAAATTACCAAAACTTTTCCTTTATCAAAACAAAAGTATCTTGCAAGACAAGTCCATAAATAAACACGAATATTTTTTTACCTTACGATAACTAAAATATTTCATATCAAACTCATGTGATATTATATTAGTGTCTAGTATATAAATAATATTTAAAATAGCCGAAATTGTAACCATTATTAAATTCCAGCATATAGCCCAAAATGGGTAATACAATCAAAATGGAAAACATGTAGTGGAGTTTGGATTTCCATACAAATGACTAGGTGAAGGGACTACCTTCCAGCAGTACATCTCTAGAAGAATGTACCGAGGACCATCACTAAGGATCCTCTACCAACACAAGACCGGCCCATCTCTATAACTAGATGGTATCGAATATATCATCCTTCGGTCGTTACCGACCTTTACCGAGGGCCCTTTAGCACAAACCACAATAATCAGATACACGACGTCATAGCGTGCAAAGATATATCTAGAAGAGGATGATCATATCCTACTTGGGAATGACCCACTTAGCCTTGCCGCATCTAACCATGTTTTGGTCATTTCTGGTTGATGAGGCTAGAAGTAACGATTACCTATCACAAATCACAATCACATCACTTTGAATCCCACAAGGCCATTTTCGTTGACTACTAATTGCCTTCCACAAAAATACAACCCTTAAGCTCGTATGTCTCAAGGAGGGTGTTAAGCTAAGAGAAGTTTCCTTCTCCGCCACTACTGATGTACGTTTGTAAAAACCAATGTATGTAATCTTTAGAAATGCAATGTCGGACAAACATCCATACAAGTTGTCCAGGAACAGGACAAACCGAAGGTACTTTCCTACCACATCCTGTCGGGAAATCCCTAGGATTAGTAGCGAATAGTTCTCGCATTGGATATTTCATAAATGAAGAGACCACTGCTACTGGATGTATATTGGAATTTTAACCCCAAACGATCAACAAGCAGTCCTCTACTATGAAAATTCGGAATATCAATATCATTACAAGCACAACCTACACAATCGTCGCATATACGTTGGTCCGAAGTGGTTCAGATAAATCTGATCCCGGCCTCTTCGCACCAACAACGCAAAAGCGTTTCTCAACTTCACATAGAAACTAAGTCTCATAGACTTATCACGTTTACAACTTTTAACTTACTATCCTTCGGTCCAAGAAGGAAGCTCGATAGATTGGAGTAATACTCCGCACTATACGAATCAACAACCTCAACAAAAACGATAATCAAGCCTACACAGAAGGCAACGTACTAAGTGTACGACTAAATAGTTCCCACATCAAGTCGAGAAACTAAAATTTGGGCCAATTTGATAGTCGGTTATTTAACTATCAAAGCAAACAAACAAATACTCAGCACCATATAAAATCACCAGGCCCTTTAAATTAATCTTTTATCAATTAAACTGTAACAACCCGCATATTTTACGATTGAATATATAAACATTTTATTTAAAATAATTCATCGTTAGTGGATTAGCGTCCGAAAGGCTACTTTTTGCAAACAGTCGAATTAGGACTCGAGACCACCCCCATTGAGTTCAAAATGACGTTTGTAAACTTTTTGAGTATAAACTATGATATGTTTGGAGTTAGTGGAATTTTGCTACTTTTTCACCTAGGGCTTTGGTTTTTTGTTTCAGCCCATTAGACCCAAACTTCACCCATCTTCTCCTCGTTACTTCATTTCTATTTCCTAATACTCAAGCTTTAGCAACAATGGAGAGAGAAATGGAAAATTAAAACTCCAAGCCCTAGTTTCCATTTGCAAATCAAGTTCTAGCTCCAAATTTGTAGAAGAAGCTTTGGTAAGCCTCATCTTCTTCTTCTCCAACTCATTCTCTTACCAATTTCAGAAATTGCTAAACCTAATTTAGGAGGTGTTTCTCTTTTAAGCTTAGATTCAAGCTCTTTGGGTTGGAATTGAAGAGTGATTGTCCTTGCCATTGCTCTATAGCTTCTTCTTCATAGTTTTGGGTTCAAACGTGAGATTTTTATCTCACATCTTAGTCTATAATTATCTTCGATTGTTAGGTATGAATTCCTAACACTTATTCTTGTGCAATTGATTTTGATTTGGATTGATTTGGTGTATATTCCAATTTTTGGTGTTTTGAAATCAAAATCTATGAAAATCCTATTGTGGATATTTGGACATTGATATTTGAGGCGTATCGAAGAGCCGTTAAGGCTGGGATGTCGCGTGGCGTAAATCCTTAGTCGTCATTTGCTCGTCCGATCGCTTTTGATATTCATTTGGCCATTTTTGGTCGAGGTTCAGGAAATTCTCTGAATTCCAGTTTCAGACGTCTGAATCTGGAATTTCAGACGTCTGAATTGGCTCAATTTCAAACAGAAAGGAAATAGGCTAAAAACACCTATTTCAGAAGTCTGAAACATTTGGTTCAGACGTCTGAATTACGTTCTAGAAAACTTCTAATTTTCCAGATTCAGACGTCTGAACCACGTATTTCAAACGTCTAAATCTGATGTGTTTTGCCTGCTTGCCTATTTTGTTTCAGAATTCCAATTTTATCGATTCATGTTGATTCCCTTTCGTTGTTATCATCTATTATCGACTTTGATGACATTTTCTTTGGGATTTTTGGAAATATCCATTTTGATGGATTTGATATTGATTTCTTTGGAACTAATTCACGTCTTCGTATGTGAATTTTTGTGATTGATTGTTTCTACAATCATTTTTGTGATTTGTCACTTTAAAAATATAAAGGTTTTCTATACTGGTAGTAAATATCAAAACTCTTCCATTAAAACGATTTCAACACTATTTTATTACAAAGCTCATTTCTTAAACCGTTTTCCAAACTATTAGTATATACAAACCTTTACCTCACTCGTATGAGAAATCTAATTAAACGGCTTAGTAAAACAAGTGGTATGAAACGCTTGCATTTACTTCGTCGGTTAATTCTTGGACTTGTTCAATTGAATTTCTTGTGACAATTTTCGAGTGGAGACTTATAGTTCGTTCGTAAATATTTAAGTTAAGCTAGTGGTTATGAGACATGAAGCTAAGCTCATATATTTACTAGCTTAGTGTAATTGACACTTCTTGATGATCGATGATGATCATTTTGTGATTCATATTAGCGATATGCTATGTTTCTTTGTCCACGCAGGGGACGGTACCTCGTTTTTTTGAGTTTCGTCTCATTTCTTTTATAGGCTAACGACCTACGTATTATTTGGAGTTTCGACTCAATTTTTGTGGGCTAGCGACCCATGTTCTTTTATGGAGTTCGGTCCATCGGACGTACCATTGTACTACGTTGTTGTACTAACTTATCTGGATCATCGGGCGTACCGTTGTACTACGTCGTTGTTCGAATTATTCGAGTTTCAGGTTCCTCGAGCGTATTGATATTGTACTACGTCGTTGAACCGGATTTATGGTTAGCGACCATGGGATAGCGTCCCGTTTGTGATACATGTGTTGGTGAGTTTTCATGCTCCCGTTTTGTGATAGGCCTCCCTTTTTTTGTGATTTCTGGATTTCTATTGATGATTTCTAGAATTTGTGATCCACCAGCTTTTATGATTGCATCGATATGATGTCGATATTTGTGACTTGGTGAATAAAACTAACGAGTATGACATTCTTTTGATTTTTGAGAAGATTCTTGTGATATTGATTAATCTCTGGTTGATTTTCAATTACATACTTATCATAGTATGGCTTTAAGGTTATCATACGTTTTTGTCGTATCTCTTATTCTATATCATTTTATCTGATATTTATAGTTAGACTGATCCGTTTATTATTTTTTTATTAAATAATACTCGGGTCAGACCGAGATGTTACAGGTGCTTCTTCTTGACTTCTCATCTGCGATTATTATCCTGACTTTTGGCTAACTACTTAGATTAGTAGTTTTTGGTTGTATACATTTGAGATATAGGCTCATTGATGTATACTTATTCTTTTGTGTAGCACTTGTAACTATTCTTTTGTGATATTGTGGGTCTTGTTTGACCACTACTCTGATATACACTTTTATATGTAATTTTCATATCTATTTCCGCCTTTGAGATATGAACTTCTGTGACTGATTTGTGTTATGATATTTCTATATTTGTTTTCGAAGATATTATAGCCACTGTGTAGTAGCTTTGAGATTGCATCAGTATGTCGGATTCCCTCTTGAAATGGATTTTATATTTTTATCTGGCATATCGGTACTCGCACAAAGCCATTACACGGATGGTCGCTCCTCAACAGCCTTATTCTCTGCGCTAGTTGATGGCATTACCCTGTAGTGTCCTTGGCTAGCGTGGGTATAGAGGTGGGGCGTCACATAAACCATTTGCTAAATATTCACCTCAAATTATCTTTAAAAAGATATATCTTCAAAACTATTTCAACTTTCTACATTGGAAAACATTTCCATATACTTATTTAATAATAAGTAATTCACAAATCTATTTATTTTCAACACTTAGAAAATATTACAAATACTTAAATCACGATTAAGTATATATTTTATTCTTTAAGGAAATCATTCTTTTAAACATCTTTATTTTGGGTCAAAACGAATATTGCGTAAAACATCGTTACGACAACCCAAAATCAATAGTATAGGGATCCGAAAATAGGATATATATATAAATCCTAATACTATGCAAAACATTTTCTTTCGAAAATCATTTACTATAACAACAATGTTATAGTCCATCATCCTTATTTCTCGAAAACATCTATTTCAACAATGAATGTTGAAATATATGGTTTTGATATTCAACACATTTTAAAACATCTTTACATCATTTTACTTAATTTAAAATATCACTTTCCAAAACATTTCTTTAATTCAAAAGGTTATTCACTTTTTAAAGCATATCCATTTTATTCAGTATATTATTCACTGTCCAAAATCGTGAATGTAGTTCAGTCAATCTAATCTAATATTTCTACACATTTATTAAAGGATAATCCACTGTCCAAAATCGTGGATATAATTCCCAACCAAATTCTCTATTATTACAATGTTTAATTTAAAGGATAATTCACTGTCAAAAATCATGAATAAAATTCCTTTAAATAAACTTCTATATTTAACTTATCAAAATCAATCGATTTCGAATTTATAAAACAATGTTTATAAATTCCATTTATTTTTTGTAAAAACTTCAATATGCAACATTCTTTACGAACCAATTCCATTTATAACTCAATTATATACCAAAAAGCCAAATTATAAGTTAATAACTTATAACTCATTTATTTTACAAAATCATTCATTTTATGGCATCCTCAATTATAAATATGTAAATCTTATATACTAATAAAACCCATTTATAACTTCATTTTAACATTTACAAATCTCCTTTACAATTTCATCATTTCGATTTATAAAAATCCAATTTTATAAATCTTATATATAAACTCATTTATATTAAATCAAAAATATCAACTTATACTATTTCACAAAATAGTTAACTTCCTATTTCAAAAATCATATTCTTATCATATTTCCCAAAACATCATAATTTTTATAACATAAAAATTATCACATTTATTTATTCAAAAATAAATCAATTCTTAACGATTCGAAAATTCAATAGAACATTTATTTCCAAAATCACTTTAAAATTCTTTTAAATTCGAAATCGTTACTTTAACATTTTTAAAATTCTAAAAGTAGGCCCAATGCTGCAACAACACTAAATATAACAATCACGACATCCAAAACATCATATATCATATGATAACAGAATATATAAAAATATCTGTAAATAAATCAATACAGGTGAGGAATCCAGTTGGACCCTCCAACCTGTCACCTGCAACAAATATACTTATTAGATTATGTGTACAATGTCCCCTTCAAGGCAAACGCACGTACAAAGGGTCATCCGCTCATACACGGTAACGTATAGGGTCATCTGCTCCACTAGGCAGGAATATATCCAAATACCAATCAATATATCATATATCATCCTAACAATCATCATATAATAAATTATTTCTCACTTATATAAAAATATCAGTGAGTCAGAAAGAGTGAGTTGTACTCACATTGCTTGTAGTCGTCGCGATAGCGATTTATTCTGATTAAAATTAAACAAGCATTTAATTTCAACCAAAATTTTCACTAGCTCAAACAAATCCCAATCCATCTCCATAATGTAGTGCTCGTCAATACGGTTCCAACGCAATTTGTTTCGTGCGAAACGGACCTCGTATGAAAAAGTTATAATGTTTTAAACATTGTACGAATTAATAATATAACAATTTCAATTTCAATTTTTTTATTTTCTAACCCTACTTGCAACCTGGACCATTCATTCCCCACAGAAGATCATGGCCGATGCTATCATCTACTCTTCCTAGGTCAAAGATGTTCGATCAAACCCAAAAGCCGCCGTCCCTTGCTTGAATTAACACGCCACATTGTCGATCTTGACGACGATCAGGGGCCGCCAAACGAACGACCACCACAAGAGCTACCAACAGCTAGAAGATGGGTGCACTCGGTCGCCCCTTGCCCTCATAATTGCACACGAAACGTGGATGAACGCAGCCAAAATTCATCGTCGACGTTGAGCTTCAAGCGATCGGAGCCGTATGGATTCGAAGTACTCACTTAGCTCTACAATGTTGTAGTTGGAAGTTTCTCGAATAGATTTATGGATTAGAACAGATTAAGAGGGGAAGAAGGTGAAATTTTGGCCATTGAATGGAAACTGGCGGCTAGCCCTAACCCTAGGGTTTTGATGCAAAGTGAAGATTATAACGTCCTTTTATAGAAAAATACGCGATACTATTCACTTGAAATTTTTTCGAACACCGGTCGAAGCATGTCGCTTGGTGTTTATAATGTTTTACCCCTATTCCGAACGCGATGGAATATATACCGGTAGCTAATTCGATCGTATTTGGAAGATAGGTTTTCAAATCGAATTATTTAAATTTAAAATTCACTTAAACCGATTTCTACGCGTTTTAGCTAGCCCTGGACAAACCGTAAATCCGATTGATACGAAATTTGAAATACTACATTAATAAAACATTACGGATCCGATGAAACTGGTTTCTTGAAAATCCGAGACGGTTTGAAAAATGGCTATTTTCACCCATCAATTAAATATTAAAATATTCAATTTTTCACAATTTATCTTTTAGTTTGATTTTAAAAGTTCTGTAACATCATTCTAATTCAACTAGGATTTAATTCAGCTTTATAAATCATTTTTATTCACTTTAAAATCCAATTTCCACTTATTTTCACAATTCCAAATATTAAACCAACAATTTAATTATTCAATTAAATCATAATACTCGAAATAAAATCTATTAAGCTTATAAATTTAACTTTTAAATATTTAAAATTAATTAAATATAAGAATTTCAAATGACTGAAATTCTGGGTCGTTACATTCTCCCCTACTTAAAAGAATTTCGTCCTCGAAATTACCAAGTAAGAAAAAGTTACAAAATCCATTAAATTTTCAAAACAATTCGTTCAATTTAGATTTACCAAAATCACTTAAATGTTTAACTTTCCCAAAATCATTTAGTTAAACTTCCTGTAAAACTTTACTAAGTTTTCAAGTCCTACACAATTATCTTTTAAAAACAACTAATATCATTTAACTTTATAACTCAATATCAAAATTTTAGTTATCGCAAATTTTTCCAATTTTCTCAAAAATTTTCTAATGCCTCAAATTTTCAAAAAAAATCGCCAGCGCCTCCTTTGCGCGGTTCGAGCCGGAAAAAAATAACAATATATATATCACAAATATACATCTCATCTGAATGATGAGGCGTTCCGCAGGGAAAAAAGTGTAAAAGTATGATATGTACCTTATATATTATTAGCGAGCATATACGGCTAATATAGCGCGAAACCGAGCTCCAAATGCGAAGCAAGCGCCATATGCACCTACTAAACAATCAACAAACAAATGAGAAACATGTATATATGAAAATAATATCAATATACAACATATACCAATACAACAAACATACATGCCAATATAGCAAATGCTACAAATTCAATCATCAAACAACTATCATCCAACAAAGCAATATCCATCCAATCAATCAATAACCAAATCAATATAAACTCATTTTCTCATTAACATCCATTGAATTGGTTTTCAATTAATCACATTTGATTTATTAACATTGGATTTTACTAACATTCATTCATTCATATTCAATTAATTTACATTCACTAATTCACATTCAAGTTTGTTCACTTCAAATCAAATTAAATTTAATTCTATTTAAATTTACATAACTTCCAATTTGGATTCAATTATTTTACTTTCAATTTCATCAATTCAATTCCATATGAATTTTTTATTCAATCAACTAACAATCATCTAACAAACAATGTATATCCAACATAACCAAATTAATTTACTTTACATTCATTCAATTTGGTTCAACACTTTAATTTCAATTGGTTTAACACTCAATTATTCAATTTGGATTGAATTCTAGTATTAATTATAATCACATTTCTTTACAATATTTATAATATTATTATTATTTCACAACTTCTCAACTTAAGTTTTATCCAGTTCTTAGCAACAACATTTTCTAATGTTGATTAATTTTACAATTAAAGTTGAATTTCTTTATATAACTCAAGTTCACATCCATTTAATTCACTTTATTAATTAACTTCGATACCAAAATAAATTTCGTTCAACATCACTTAAGTTATGTTTCATTTCAATTTCATTTACCATCACTTTCACTATACAACGTAAGTTCATCTCTAATTCATTTCAAATTCTATTTTATTTAACTTTTACTTAAGTCAAATTTCATTCTGCTATTTAAATTCAGATTTTGTTTTGCTTAACAAAATTGTTTAACCATTTTAACATTTGGTTTTACTTACCTTTTCCCATTTTTTAAGTTATACAACTTATTTATTCATAATTCTGTGAACATCTACCTAAGTTCACTTCCATTCTCTAAACTCATTCTTTATAATTTCAAATCCAATTCACTTTATTAACTTTCCTTTAGTTAAACTTCAAATCATAAAATTCACTTACTAACTCAAATTCCTTTCGACTTTACTAAAGTAAATTCTTATTTCATATTTTAAGTCCAAAACTCGTTTCACTTATTTTTATCAACTTTAACTTGGATTTTAAATCAAATTTGTTTATCAAAACAAAATTTTAATTTCAATTTAATATTGGTAGCAAATCCATCACACAGAAACTTGAAAATGATATTGATGATGCTGCAGTCATCACCCTTATTATTTTCCTGTAACAGTAGTGAATTCAGTGCTTTTATATTCTTTCAAAAATATCGTTTTATATTTATAAACCACATACATAAATCTTTTACTTATATAATTTCACCATTTCACTTTACTTATATAAGATCATTCTAAATTTATTTATCTTACTTAGATTTATAACAATATAACATCTTTAACTTTGCAAAATAACTTTCAAATTTAACATGATTCAATTTTTCAAATCATTAGTCTAAATACATTTTTTGTTTACAACTTATATTTATAAATATATTCATATAGTTCTACTTCTTATATATATAAGAGTATTTCAAAATTGCAAATCATATTAATTATAATTACATACTTAAAATTCTTTTGCTTATATAATTTATTCTTTTACAATTGTTGTTTTTACTTAGATTATTCAAACAACTTTTATTAACCTATATATATTTACATTTTCAAGCAACCAAACAATCTATTTATACTCACTTTAATAATTCTGAAAAATTATTCCTTTATATATAAAATATAATAGAGGTAAAAATATTTCATTTACCCAATTTAAAATGATACTATGTCGACTTGCCTCGTTTAAGTATTTGGAAATCCATATCGATAACATGGAATCCCACATACCGACCAGAATTCACAAACAGCTCAATGGATAAGCAAACACAATATAAAACATTTTTATATCACTAACAAATACGTGCTCATATACATAATACACTCAAACTCAATGTAGGGTGCTACTGTCCCTATCTTTAATGAGTACACATCAAAGCTTAGGAATATACAAAATCTAAGCTCTAATACCACGTGTGACGACTTGTAAATCCGTACCCTTTGAATCGACAATAATCCACCCATGTCCGACCCAAAAAGCACAGACTGACGGAAAGTCAAGAGAAAGAAAAGAAGAGAGAAGAAGAGAAGAGAAGAAAGAGAGAAGATAGAACTAAACAGAACAATACCGAATCTCACATCGCAACGGAAAATATATTATCATATCAATGATCTTTAAAAATAGAAACTGTATATACATACATCAATCAGAGTTCAACAATCAATCAATAGTTACCCACCTGAACAGTTATAATAACCTATCCTCACAAATTCTGATAACAATAACAACTAAGCACAGCGGATAATCAATAATCAAAACATATACGCATATATGAAATGAAGATCTCCATCTCTCCTGCTGAATCTCCAAAAGCATCAAATCTAGACCTGTATATATACTCGGTCTAACCCGAGCATTGAAAGGGAAGAACACCCGGATCAGTTTGGTAAACACAGCGTGAGAAACACACTCAACTGAATTTATTAATCAAAACAAAAGTATCTCGTAAGACAAGTCCACAAATAAACACGGACATGTTTTTACCTTACGATAACTAAAACATTTCATATCAAACTCATGTGATATTATATTAGTGTCTAATATACAAATAATATTTGAAATAGCCGAAATTGCTACCATTATTAAATTCCAGCATATAGCCCAAAATGGGTAATACAATCAAAATGGCAAACACGTAGCAGAGTTTGGATTTCCATACAGATGACTAGGTGAAGGGACTACCTTCCGGCAGTACATCTCTAGAAGAATGTACCGAGGACCATCACTAAGGATCTTCTAGCAACACAAGACCGACCCACCTCTATAACTAGATGGTAGCGAATATATCATCCTTCGGTCGTTACCGACCTTTACCGAGGATCCTCTAGTATACAAACCGCAATAATCAGATACACAATGTCATAGCGTGCAAAGATATATCTAGAAGAGGATGATCATATCCTACTTGGAATGAACCACTTAGCCTTGCCGCATCTGACCCTGTTTTTGTCATTTTCGGTTGATGAGGCTAGAAGTAACGATTACCTTTCACAAATCACAATCACATCACTTTGAATGCCACACAGCCATTTCCGTTGACTACTAATTGCCTTCCACAAAAATACAACCCTTAAGCTCGTATGTCTCAAGGAGGGTGTTAAGCTAAGAGAAGTTGCCTTATCCACCACTACCGATGTACGTTTGTAAAAGCCAAAGGCATTATCTGAAAGCATCAATCCATAAAAGTTTGTTCCGGGTTCGAACGAAACCGAAGGCATTATCTCGTTACACTCATTTTGGAATCAACCTCATAGTTAACGAAGATAACCCTTGCACTCTGAATCTTCATCTCGAATCTGAAAGTACTACCCCGTTAAACTCGTATTGGAATCACCCTCAGAGTTTGAACGACGAATTGTCCTTACACCTCGAGTCTTCACTCTTCTCTTGAGATTCACGACCTATCGTTAATTTGGATCGATGTGGTTTTCAGATATCCAAATCTGGAAACCCGATCCCAGTCTCATCGAAATTCAAAGCGTATCTTTTTAGGCCAAGTTGTTTTAAAATTTAAAACAATTCAATTATATTGTCTATATACACACAGATAGATAATTCACATACCACGATAGATAATCATCATTATCATCACAACAGATAATCCATATTATCATTATCAAAAGATAATCCATATTATCATCACAAATCGATAATTCATATTATCATCATAATGCAATCCAAAGCATCCATTTAACACAACATTACTTATCTCATATCTGAGATCTCAAACCATTCAAGGCAAATCAATATCATCCATACATAAGCAATGATCTATAATCACATCATCTATAATTAATTTAAAATGAATTAAATTAATTACCTCCATCTCTAATTATTTTAAAGTGAATTAAATTAATTTCTTACATCAATATAAATCTTGCTTACTTAACCATTAATTAATTACAATTTAATTAATTAATTATCTTCTAATTAATCACCTTAATTAATCACCTTTGATTAATTATCCTTTAATTACATTCAAGTAATTATCCTTTAATTAATTTCACAAATTAATTACTCTTAACCAAAAACAGTAATTAACCTTTAATTACTTCATTAATTAATAACTATAATTAATTACATTAATCCTAAATTAATTACATTAATTAATTACCTTTAATCACTTATTATTGATTAATTAGTCTTAATTAATCAATCCTTAATTACATCATTAATTATATTAATCAATTATCCTCAATTAAATTTAAATTAATTACTTATTTAAATTAATTACATAATTAAACCATAATTATTAATCACCTTTGATTAATCACATTCAGTAATTAACTACCCTTAATTCCATTAAATAAATTAATTACTCCTTAATTAATTTCTTTAATTAATCCCTTGATTAATTATAAAGTAATTTAATCCAAATTACTTTCATTCTTAAATCGTTTCATTAATCACATCTAGTAATTATTAATTAATTACTTCACCGAGTAATTTCAATCCATTAATTACATCAAGTAATTATTTATCAAAGCATCCAGTGTTTAACTAAATTAAACTTAATTAATTAACTTGAACAAATTACATTTAAACTTAATTAATTACATTAAGTAATTACACTTAAACATTTACACAAATGATTATCATTAATTAATTAATCTAATTAATTATTAAAATTAATCACATTAATTGATTATTAAATAATCTTAAGTTAATGACCATCATTAACAATTCTTTAATTACTTCCTAAAGTAATTAACTTATATTAATCATTATTAATTACAAATTAATAAATTTTTAATAATCCATTTATTAATCCTAATTATTTAATTAATTAAGTGTGAACTGTAACTTAATTAATTTTTAATTACTTCATTATTTAATCTTTAATCATTAGTTTAAAATCTAATCTTATCCCATTAGCGATTTCTTAATTACAAATTAATTATTCAAAGAATAATTAATCTTAAACTTTGATCAATCAATTTAAACCATTAATTTCCTTAATTAATTATCCATTTCATTAATTAATTAAATAAATTAACTATCCATTTAAATTACCTTAATAATTTAATGAATTACAAATCATTAAATTCTAATTTACTTTAAGATAGAACTTTGTTCTTATTAATGATTAAGTTATCATTTACAAAGTATTTTAAAACAATTTACTTTAAATTTACTTTCAAATTTCATTTTAAATTTAAGATTTAAAATGAACACAAATTTATCTTAAACAAAGTTTAAAACAATTCAAAAACCCCTTTTTATTTCACATGTTAGAAATACACACCTTATAAAAGAAGCTTAAAAGAGTTTTAATCCAAATTTATTTTAAATTCAAACTATATTTAAAAATACATTTTAACATTCAAAAATGTTTAAATCAATTTAAATTTCAAAACTTTCATTTATTTCAAAACTAGAATACAGATTAAATCTTGATTCCAGATTTAACTTAGATTTTAAAACCATTTACATTTTGAAACTTCATTTTTAAAATTCAAACTATTTATACAGTTTAAGGTTGTTAAAACAATTCAATTTTTTTTTTAAAAACATTATTTTATTTTTTAATCTGAGATGGAAACTAAACTTGAATCCCAGATTTAAACTTAGATTTAAACTTGGTTTAAATCTCTGTTTTTCATTTTAAACTCAGTTCTAAATTTTAAAACACTAAAGGTTTGAAAACCTGAAATCAAGCCTTCTACCCGAGCCATCATTTCTTTGCCTCGAGTCAAAAATCCAACTGCTTCGAGCAAAATATCACACTACTTCGAGTCAAACATAAATCATCTCGAGTACAACCAAAACCAAACTTCATCAGACAACACAGTGCACCGTGCGCATGCACGGTGGCGCTGATCATCTTTGGCCGCCACCGATGATCTTCCCACATCGGCCAACACTCGATCGCCACACCACGATCATCAAATCGAACTCCAACTCTCGAAAACAAATTCAAGACCCCAACCCCAAACCTGGAACAACAGAAGCCTTCTCATCTCAAACCTGTCATCGCCTTGACCATGACCCTTCGACCACCAGTAACTTTGCAACTCCGGCCACAATCTCGTCAACTACCATGCTATCATTCCCTAAAAACTTATTGAACTCGATCACTCCTACAGGCCATGCCGACCAAATCAACTAGCCTAGTTAAAAACTAGGGTTACAGGTCTCAAAAATCAACCGCCATCACCACAAAGCTCTGATCAACATTCTGGCATTTTTTCCTTACCCTTTGATCATCAGACTACCCCTTCCTCCCACACCACATAGATCGTCAGAAAACCCCATATTTCTATTTCCAGTTCATTCCAGAACTGCACACTCATCCCATCATTAAAAATTATGATTTTAGTATCAAAAATCATGTTTTAGGATAAGAATTCAGTCTACATTCCTGGATTTATAAATTAAGATGTTTGAATTTTTACTTAGATAAAGTTTGCTCAGTTTTTTATTGATTCCTAGAGATATTTCCAATTTTTTTAAACTTAAATAAATTTTAAACTAAATTTTGTGATGGAACAAACAAGTTTCATTTGAAACTTAAGTTTTAAACAGAGACTAAATCAAGAGGTTTTGAATTTAAATCAAAACCAGAACTTAAATTTGGGAACAGAGTAGTTACAGATATTCAAATGCATACATCATACAGCAGGAATTCAACCATATACATACAAAAACATACTTATAAATATACACAATGCAATATTTATCGCAGCAATAACATGCAACCATAATTTTACTTTAAGTTTTAAAAGTGAAGTTACTCACAATTTTGAAGGAAGACAGAGCTTTCCAGATTTGGGAAAAACAGTTTGATGAAAAGCCTTTAAAACTTTGAATCTTGCACTTGAGTGCTCATTGATTTGAAAATGCAGTTGCCAGAGTTAAAACTTTGTACTTGATTTGAAGATGCAGATGCATGCAGAAGATAATTCCAGATTCAAGAAAATATAGGCTTGTACAGATTTCAGGTTGCATTTGAAAAATGTATAGGCATGCATGTTTGAAAATGTTTTTTTTACAGGGAATTGATTTTGAAAATGTTACAGGGGAAAATGATTTTGGTTTGTGAAATGGTTTCAGGGAGTATAGATGGATTTCTGGTTTGAGAATAGAACATGCTAAGTTTTATTAGTTTTAGATTTAGAAAAATAGAAAAAGAAAGGGAAGGGAAGAAGATTTATAAATATAAAGGCTTAAATACTTATAAATAAAAATAAAATAAAAAGCTAAATTTTGAAATGCCACTTGTCTTCAAATTTAACATTTGTCATTAGATATGCTTAACAATTTACACATGTCTTTTTAAAGTTAATTAGTATTTAGTTAAATATTATGTAGTTTATGCCTAATTAATTAGTTATATGTAATTAAAGTTTTAATATAAGAATATTCTTAAGTAATTAGTATATAAGAATATATATATATATATATATATATGTATAGATAAATTTAAAAGGAATAAAACAACTATTTATATAAATAAAAGTTATACAAATATCATAAAATCCAAGACAATTTAAAATATCTATACTTTTCAAATTTCAAAACTTTAAATTCAAATCCAAATCAAATTCTAAAATTCAATTTGAAATAACATAATATTTTATTAAAATCCATTTGTTAAAAACAATACATTATTATTATTGTTTAAAAATAACTCATTATCAAATTAAAATAATTGTAAAAGAAATTATTTCTTTATTAATAAATTATTTATTTTATCAAACTATATTTAAAAAGGAAATCAAAACAAACCTTATAGTTAATTTATTTAAATTTAAACTCAAAATCAATTTAAACAAATTAAACTTTTATCTTAACAATTTAAAACCATATATTATTTATTAAATAGCTTTGAAAAGCTTTATATTAAATAAAAAAAATTTTCAAATTAATAAAATATTAGAATTAGAAAATATGATTCTATTTATTAAATTTAAAACAAAGCTTACCTATTTACAATATATCAAATATATACATTATAAATAGAAAACAATTTATTAGCTTTAAAAGATAAAAACCTCACCAATTAAATATTTAATTAATTGGATAATTAAATCAATTAAATTTTTAACACTGATTATTAAATTGATATTGCCAAAAATTCCGGGATATCACATAGGCCTAAGGTCTTATTTATAGTGTAGTTTAGGGATCTCAAATCGTCCGATTTGAAGATTAAATCTGGTGCAACTATGTTATAGGCTCACTGTAAATCGTTGGATGGAAGCACGAACGCACATGATTGAACTCAATTCGCAAAACACATCATTATTCGAACCAGGACATTTTTACGTGCAAATACACATGCAGGTCGACCTGCATATCGACCAGCAGGTCAACCTAAGCTTTGGGGGTCGACCCTAGAGTCGATCTGGCTTAGCTTTGGGTCGTCTTGACTCTTTTATTTTTTTCCTTCTTTTTAATTCAATCTTTTTTTATTTCATAACTTCTTCGTTTTAGCTTGGATTTTGACAAACTTATATGGAAATTGACCAAAATATTACCACGGACACAATAGCACAACTCTCATGGCTCAATTCTAATAATTTCACAAACTTATTTTATTATTTAATTAATTCGTTAATTAATTATTATAGCTTAAATTTTGGGTTGCTACATTCTCCCCTCCTTAAGGGATTTCATTCTCGAAATCTGTAAGGATGGAAGAATGATATAAATATTTCATCCAAATTCTACAACCATATACTCAACCACCATCCACTACATCCATTGTCCTTAAGTTTTCTTATGCAATTTATGATATATATATATATATATATATATATATATGTATGTATATATATATATATGCAAATAGTATAGTGTCATTGTCCTTAACTAATGCAAAAGATTAGGCGGACTACTAATTCAGTCGGCCTCCATTTATGCAATCATGTTTGTGCCATGTATCCAAATGAATGCAAACTTCTAATGACAACTAATAACTCAATATGTGTGCTATAATCATCATCCAAATGAAAAAATCATATGATAATCATCCATTTATAGCAACCATGGAAATAAAATAAAATGCAGATGCGCACACATCCATATGCATATGCTTTAGTGACCTAGTTAGGCCGATCCCTAAGAGATAATAGTTCCCATTGTACATATATGCGTCCATTAGCATCCACTAGAAAAAACTTGCAACCACTAGCTTCCATCATATATAACGTGTTCTAGTAACATGTTTATATTCAGTCCTACCATCCATAGGTTAAATCCTAAAATCTACCCTTCTAAAGGATACTAAAGGAAAGAACCAATTCAAAACTAAAGATGGAAATCGGAAATTCAAAATGTACCATCGAAAATATATGGATAAGAGGTACATATTTTCTCTTTAGCCTCCCACGTAGGATCTTCAATGCTATCTCCCCACTGCACCTTAACCAAAGATACTTCCTTATTCCTAAGCTTCTTGATATCATTCCCAACAATCTTTGTAGGAATGCGACGAACCGATGCTTCTCTCTCCACTTCAACTTCTTCAAGTTGACTAGGTTCCACTACCTCTGCTTAATCATGTAAGCACTTTCTCAAGTGAGAAACATGGAAAACATCATGAACTCCTACAAGCCTGTCCGTTAGCTTTATCTGATATGCCATCTTCCCTACCTTTTCCACAATGGGGAACGGTCCTACGAATCTGGGAGCAAGTTTCCCACTTGTTCCAAATCTCACTACCTTTCTTAGCGGAGATACCTTAAGAAAACCGAGTCTCCTACTTCAAACTCATTATCCCTTCTTCGCTTATCTGCATAAGATTTCTACCTATCTTGAGCCGTCTTCATTCCCCTCCTAATCGATTCAATCTTTTCTGAAGCCTCTCTAACCATGTCGGGGCCTAGTAGCAATCTTTTCGTAGACTCCAACCAACACAAAATCGACTTGGAAGTCTTCCATAAAGAGCTTCAAAAGGTTCCATCCCAATGCTATCTTGAGAACTATTGTTATATGCAAACTCCGCTAAAGGAAGATGCTCCTCCCAAGTTCCACCCAAATCAAAAATGCACATCCTCAATAAATCCTCCAGAATTCTATTAACTCTCTCCGTTTGGCCATCCAATTGAGGGTGATGGGCCGCACTCAATCTAAGTTGCGTCCCTAAAGCCTCTTACAAGCTTCTCTAAAACTCTCTAGTAAAAATAGGGTCTCTATCGCTCACTATGCTAGAGAAAACTTCATGAACTTAGACTATCTCACGAGCATATAAGGATGCTGAATAAGGTGTTGTCCTCTTACTCTTGACCGGAATGAAGTGGGCGCTCTTAGTCAAGCAATCTACAATCACCCAAATACTGGTATTCCCTATCCTAGATCGGTATAAACCATCTATGAAGTCCATCGAAACACTATCCCACTTTCATTCGGGTACATCTAATGGTTAAAGTAGTCGCCAGGCTTCTGCTGCTCTGCTTGAACTCTTTGGCATATAAGACACTTGGCTACAAAATCTACCACATCCTTCTTCATGCCACTCCAATAAGACACGCTCTTCATGTCCCTATACATCTTATCACCATCCGGATAGATAGTCATTCGGGAATGGTGTGCTTCTTCTCGAACAGCTCCCATCAAATCACTAGTGCAGGGGACACAAAGTCTTCCATCTCTCCTTAGCCACCCTTTACTACTAATGGAATGGCGTTGGAGATGTCTAGAGACCTCTCCTCTGCTAATCCTCTCCAAAATATCCATAAGCTCTGAGTCCTCTCACTGCCTTGAGCCAATCTGATCTATGAGGGTAGGCTTAACATCAAGTGCTGCTAATAATGCAGGGGTAATGTCCGTGAAGGGCTTAAAATCAAAGGTGGAAAATCTAGGATTTTCCACTCTACGAACATTGGACTAAGGGTTGCTCTCTTCCTAATTAACGCATCTACCGCCATGTTTCCTTTACTAGGGGTATAAGCTATCTCAAAGTCATATGATGCTAGAAACTCTATCCAACGCTGTTGCCTCAAGTTTATATCCATTTATGAGAATAGGTACTTCAATGATTTATGGTCAGTGAAAAGCTTGAATCTCTCTCTTAGCAAGTAATGTTTCCAAGAATTGAGCATAAAAATAATAGCAGCTAACTCCAAACCATGGTTGGGACAGTTCTTCTCATGAGTTCTCAACTGTCTACTCCCATAACATGCTACCCTCCCTTCTTGCATCCATACTGCTCTAAGTCCCGTCCCACATGCATTAGTTTATACTGTAAAAGGCTTAGCTCCATCAAGTAAAACTAACATTAGTGCACTAATAAGGGCTCTCTTTAGCATCGTGAAGGAATCCTCACAATCTACATCCCACACGAATGTCGTATTCTTCTTAACGAGGCGAGTAAGTGGTGCTGAAGTCTTAGCGAAATCTCTGATAAACTTCTTATAACAGCCAGCTAAACCTTGAAAGCTTCTAACTTCGGTAGCATTCTTAAGGGCCTTCCAATCTTGTAATGATACTACCTTAGCAGGATAGCCCCTCTCTTGAGACTACAAACCCCAAGAAACACACTTCTTCATGCCAAAAGTGACACTTCGAGAATTTAGCCTTCAACTGATGAACACGAAGTGTACGAAGAACCTCCACAAGATGAATAACATGCTCTTCCATACTCTTGGAAAACACCAAAATATCGTCCATAAATACTACCATGAACTTATTTAAGACATCTCGAAAAACATGGCTCATCAAATCTACAAAATAGGCTGGGGCATTAGTTAGTCCCAATGGCATAACCAACCACTCAAAGAATCCATCGGGTGTCCTAAATGCTATTTTATCGATGCTATCCTCCACAACCCTAAGCTGATGAAATCTAGTAGCTAAGTCAAGCTAAGAAAATACTAAAGAGCCAACTAGCTAATCGAAAAGATCGTCTATCCTAGGAAGTGGGTAATGGTTCTTCACTGTGAGCTTATTCAACTCTTTATAATCTACGTAAAGTTGAAGGTAACCATCCTCCTTTGTAGCGAAGGCGACTAGCGCTCCCCACTCAGACATGCTCCGTCTGATGAAGCCTTTCTTCAATTGCTCACCAATCTGCTTACTTAACTCCTTCCTCTCCCTGGGAGCTCTATGTCTCACGAGAAATACCATTGGCTTAGCATTGTCATTTAGATAGATCCTAAAGTTGAACTCTCTCTTAGGGGGTAGTCCCCTAGCTTCCTCGAAAATGTTTGGGAAATCTCTAATGACTAAAATAGAATCTAACTCTCCTAGTGATGGAATAAGGGAATAAAGGAAGCTCAACATGACTGACCCCTGTGGGTCACAAGAAACCTCGAGAGTCCTACCGCTGCATGTCTTTAGTCTGACGACTCTCCTCTCGCGGTCCAATATTGCTCCATAAGTGGATAACCAATCCATCCCTAAAATCATCCCATATCTCGAAAATCTAATACATAGGAGGCATCACACTCAAACTCTACGCCTAATATAAAAAATTTCAAACCCCTACAAATCACGGATAAATGTGTCGATCCTCCTATGGGGTTCGAAACAACTATAGGGTCTACTACTAGGGAAATATCTAAGTGCAAACTACCAACCAAGGAACTGTAAATGAATGAATGCGATGCTCCGAAGCCAAAAAGAGTCCGAATAGGAAAATCCAAAATAGAAATCAAGCCTTTTACAGAGACTTTCCTACCTCTATCTGGTCCATTCTAGAAGACAATGCATCCAAAGCCTTCACTTACGCTGTAGGTGCACCTGCTCTCTACCCCGTCCTCTGAGAACAAGCTCTACTAAGATGACCAGGCTCCACAATTGTAACACCTCTCCTTCATCGTATCCTTCCTGTAGTCGTTTGCGAAATGACCAAACAATCCTTAGCTAATATATTTCTCGCCTTTCTTGATCTACTTCTGAGGTCCTCCTCCTTTCTTCTTATCCCACTTATTCTTCCACCACTGCTTCTTAGAGTTCTTTGACTTAGGAATCTCCTTAAGCTCTCCTTCCTTAACAACATCAGACATGAGCGCCATATCTACAATTGACTCATACTTCGCTCCCATCGGTACATGAGTCAATAACAACCCTTGGAGGGGTTGATTCAATCCCTTAGCAAACTTCACAGCCTTATTGTGTGGTGTATTAACAAGCTCCATCCCGAACCAAGACAACTCATTATACTGGTTTATACACTTCTTTAACGAAAGACTCCCTTGCTTCAGATTAATAAACTTCTCCAATTGCATGCTTTCCTCAACTTGTGTCAAGAACTTTCTCTCAAACCTTTCCCTAAATCCAAACCAACCAATGTCTCTTCCTTACATCTCTATGATCTCCCACCAATAAGAAGCTTCTCCTTTCAACTGCCAACATGCAAGCTGAATTCTATGGCGGTCCTCCAATCCTATTAGCCTAAATATCCACTCTCCTCAACCAAGCTCTTGCCTCCACAAAATCCTCCATGCGGAAAACGTCTTGCCACCTTGATTAGCGAAGTCTTTGCATTGCTTAGAAAAATTGGTTGCTGCAGGTGGATTAATGGGATCTCCACCCGCTGGTGCTGGCTTGGGCGCTTGTTCCTGCACCTCTGGTGTTGTAGCTTGGAGTTATCTACGAAAATAGCTAGGGACTTAGACACCCTCTGGATGGTTTGGGGCGTCCGCTATTCTATGCAAAGAAAATAAAATTTAGGCTCAAAAGAAACGAAAGAAGGTTGAACTGGACTTTGACAGGATTTTTATAAAAACTTTTTTATACTTGAAAACCATTTCTATAATAAGAGTTTCTTTCTGAAAAAATTAGTTTGAAGATAAGTTATTTTTGAAAAATACTTTACTTTTAAAATAAGTGTTCACGTATCTTGTAACCTTAGGCTCCGATACCAAGTGAAACACCATACACCCCTTAGTATACCCAAAAAGAGCACACTAAAAGATATGGTGCGTTATAGGTATAGCTAAAGCATCTCAGGTACTAAGATTCACAAGACAAATAAATAATAACAACCAAAACATTTAAATAACTTGATACTCAAAATTAAACTTCATAAAATAAGTCTGAAAAAACATCACATGTCTCAAATACAAATACACATGTCTTGTGAAAAATATAATCTCGGTCACATCATCAGAGTACATAATTGTTAGCACCAAAATTGGTCACTAACACCCTTGAACAGATTTGTGTAGAGTGATTATTGAAGAAAGTAAATTAAAATAGAGGAATGACACAATTGAGTGCAAAAAGAACAAAAGTAAAGGAAACACCAGATTTATAGTGGTTCGGCTTAATTGTCTACGTCCACTTTGAATATGATCTTTAATACTTTTCCAATTACTTGAGTATAGATATAATCCATAAACAAACAACTTGCATGCAAGTTTGAACCGAAAATAAGTAAGTACAAAAAACGGTAGAGTATCTCTAGAGTTTTCGAAAAAAGGTCCCCTCAACTGTACCCCTACTCCTCGATTTATTGACGAAGATAGGCTGGTTTCCCTGTGTAGGCCCATGACCAAGAAACTTTGGCCCATAGCTGACAACTCCTATGCATCGATCCAAGCATACCGACCCTCCAATGCTGAATGGTGGTTGCCGACCCACTTTGGCCGGTCTCGGGTTTTCTCTCCAGTGACTCAAAGTTTATTCTCACATTATTCGAAGCAAGTGGTGGTTTGAGTCGAAGCAAAGGAATGTCGGTCGCATCACTCTGACCTAACTACTATGGTCGACCCACTTTTATTTCATCTACCTCGACCAACCCACCAAGGCCGAACAAACATGGCTTATCCATCTGAAACAAACCCTTCAAGGCTGACCTACTAAGCACCGAGCTAGATCAACCAATCTCTCTGAGGCCGATCCACCAAGTGCCGAGCCACGCATGTATGTCGACCTACATTTACATCGAGCTACGCAGGCCGAACCACTACGTGCCAAACCATCATTGCCGAGGCATTCATGCCGATCCACCTCTCATTGGATATCTTGGCCCGCTCAGACCGATTTGGGTAGATTGAACGTTCACCACCGAACCACATATATAGGCCGACCCAGTCAAGTCATAATGATCCTCACACTTCAAGTCCTATCGTGACTTAAGTTCTCTGATCACAGCCTCTACAGCTATCGCCTTGTTGCCAAATCATGTGGTCGGGTAACATTTGCCCCCAAAGTGATTTTTGTGAATCAACATGATGCGCTTTCAATCAACAATCAGTTCTTTCTTTCAAAAGCTAGCTCATTTAGAAAGATAATCGTCTGCCGTCTAAATCCTGTTTATAATTTTTCAAAAGCTGGGTGTATGCAACCTCTCAAAGGCTGAATCGTGGTGGATTTTCCTAACATCATGTTCGCCTGTATACATACATATATTATATATATATATTTATGCCTTCTTCTCTTTTTTCTTTTTTTTATAGTGGATGGGTCGACATACAAACTTCGAACCATGTGTTTGGTCTACCGGTGTCGTTCAGCATGTCACTCAATGAACCACCGAAGTGTTCTGACTGGTTCCACAGGATAAGGCACGTCCACCTTCCCTTCTCCACCTATAAAGGCCCACACCCCTGCTTTTTCTTCTCACTTCTATCTATGCGCTCCCTAAATTTACTTCCTCCAAGCCTTACTTACCACTCAATACTTCTATCTCTCAAATCCAGACTGCCCACTTTGTAACTCCAGTCGCCAGTGAACCCAAACAAATCTCGACCCGAACCCAATAGTTTTCATAGGCCCCAAATGTTGCATATAGGTATGAATCTCTCACTCACCTTATCTCCCTAAGTTTGGAGTCTCATGTAATGTTCGAGTTCATGGGTTCCTAAATATGAGTTAGTAGGAGTCGGCGAAGAGAGGGACGAATTGGAGACAGGAGCATATCTCAGGCTAGGAATTTGGCTCGGTCTTAATGGAACAAGGGCAAGTCATTAGGAGAAGTAGTTATAGCCCTAACTTCAAAGTCAGTGATATGAAGAAGAAAGCTCAGTGATTTATAGGAATTAGTGTAAAGGTTGTAGGATCCTGCTTGTCATACGATCGAGGGAGAACGGTCGATAGCTTATTGTAGTAGTGTTGGGTTGTTAGGAGTGTATTAACAGAATAGTTCAAAACTCTTGAGAGAGTAGCTCGGCATATGCTATGGTGAGGCCGTTCGGTGACTTAAGAGTGAGCGTGTCGGTATTTTGTAGGATAGTGGGTCGGTTGTCTCGGCTCAGCGGGTCGGTCAGTATAGACGGTTTTAGGAGTTAGGGATAGTGGCTTGGTATAGTTTGAGAAAGGTGGTTTGGTAATCAGAGAGAGAGAGGAGAGTGGACGGATTGGTCATCCTATAAGGCAGTGGATCGATATGTCTGAGTCGGCATTGGCAACCAAGACTGTTCCAACTCGAACATAACATACATTTGGATAAGCTACCTCCATAACCAAACATAGCATAATGGATAATGACATAACGAAGCATATAAGCCCAAGTACCTAATTTGTACTAAGTACACCATAGTTTGAACAATCTTAAAAGCAAATTTAACCTAACAAATGCGAATAAGAGCCTTCACACTCTATGATGCCAATTTTTTATTCTAAGACTTCTACGGGTCATATGATAAACTGCCAAAGACGGTCACGATGATGGTCTCCAAGGGTAGCAACTTAAAGTTCTATCACGCCATACTTATCTTTAAAACTTTAGTTTCTTTGCACTCATGTTTGAGTCGTTGCATTAGTTCACACACCACATGGGGGAATACACTACCGTTATATGTGATATCGATTATCTTTTAAGTATGACTTAAACATGTATTTATCCATACTAAATGCTCATTGAAGATGTCCAAAAAGTCAAGCTCCGCTATTATTTTTGACAAGCCTGAGCTAGGTTCTCGGTAGGAGGCAGTGGGAACCTCAAATCCACCGTCAACCTCCACGCCTAGCATTCTAGATCCACCTGCCGTAGTTATAAGGTCGGCTCCTAATGCCCTAGACAGAGATGTTATTCTGGATAACCCCATTGATTCACAAGCCTTAAAAATTGGCGAAGTCGCTCTTCATCGGTTGTGCTCAATCCATGGAATCCCCTTTGATGATGTTTTGGTTCCATTAGGACAAGATCGACCCCACTTGCCCTCAGCCGGATATACTGCGTGCAACAAATTTATATGCTGGGTTGGAAGTGTGCCACATTTCAATTCATTCCTCCATGAAGTGATGCGGTATATTAGAATTGCTCCGGCACAGCTACACCCTAATAGCTATGCATTTATTCATGGTACCTGCGTTCTCTTTATGAGCACCTTATTCAAACCCCCTACTCCTGATGATATCCGTTATATTTACCGCTTCATGAGACGTTCCGACAGTCCATCCTTCAAATTTCTCGAGCTACACTCCAAATGCCAAATCCCTACAGGTGCATGGAGTAAATATTCCCAATATAAACAAGAGTG
The DNA here is from genome assembly GCA_030765085.1 of Allium cepa. NCBI lineage: Eukaryota > Viridiplantae > Streptophyta > Magnoliopsida > Asparagales > Amaryllidaceae > Allium > Allium cepa. The sequence goes on from CM060946.1 coordinate 82,774,503, forward strand.
GTTTTACGTATGCTGCCCCCTAGTTTTACGAGAAGATGGCTAGAAGGGAGTAAGTTTAAATTTTAGACAAATATTTATCTAAGGCTCGAAGTGCATCCTTTCTGAAGTTCTCTTGACCCTTATAGTTATGCACCCATGACTTGAAGGCGTTGGGTATTCTGAGGCCGTCGAGGCCATTCGAGCTATTCCCGTAAGAGACCGGGACATTAAATCTGTTATTTTCGATGAACCACTTTTGAAGTTACGATTATTGGAGGAGGTCCATCGAACAAGCCTTCCAATCAATGCAACTATAATTGGATCCATTGCGTAAAAAGGCAAAGAGCAAGCCGGACCTTTGGGAGGGGACCAGGATACAACTGAGGAAGGTGAAATCAAAGAAACCGAGGTGCCAGAGGCGATCGATGAAAACATAAGTTCCGTCCAAGTGCCAGATTCTGATGCACCCAGTGTTGATGAACTACTACCTCCTTCGAAGAAGAAAAAGAGTCTAGCTTACAAGCTAAAATAGAAGACAGTTGGTGGAACCTCAAAGGTTACGATAATTCCGATTGAGAAGAAATCGTCCTCCTAGAACTTAGAAGGCTCATTAAAGGGCCTATCTGAATTGACCATCCCTGACGACATAATGGATTATGGTTTTACTAACCCCGAGGCAGTTGGACTTAATTCTCCCATGAGGAGTGATAAAGGCGCTCAGGCTCATCATCAGGGAGAGAAAACTACAATGAGTAAAACGAAAAATTTCGATCTGTCGAGGGAGGGGGGATACACTAGGTATAACGACCCAGAATTTGATCACTTTAAATATACTATTTAAAGTGATTTTAAATATAAAATAGGTAAATTTATACGATTCAAACAATATTAGAGAGGATTTGGAAAGAGAAATATACATAAAAATAGTAACATTTGCTTATATCGACAAAAGTGACAAAATGATGATTTCAGAAAAGTAAGTTTCAATGGTTAAATAAATTATTTTAATTTATTTATAAGTGTTTATATTTTTAAACAACATTATATAAATTTATTTTTAAATTTGGTTTACATAAATAAATAGTTAAATTAAAACGTCAAAATGTGACCGTAAAACATTTGTCGAAAATCAACGTTTTGTCGATTAAAAGTTGTCCCAACGTCGTCGCACCTTTATTGTCTTATATATGAACATATATTCAAATAATATAAGCATTAATTAATTCACTAATCAATTATACTTTTACTAAACATATTTATAAATTTCTAGAATATAATTAATAAAAAGTAAGCACAAAAGACAAACATGTCATTTCAAAGCAAAAAGCAAAACATCAAATCAAACCAAACATAATTATATTCTTTACTTAACACTTAAGTGATTAAGACATAAATTAAGGATGTGAAAGATGATGTTAAGAATTAAAAAAGTGGAGATTGCTTTAGGTCGAAGTAGGGTAAGTTTGGTAATTTGGTAAGAGGTTATTTTGGTAAATTTACCACTTATTTGTTTTTCTGTAAATATCCACCTCCTTCTCACTTTCATTCACATTTCTTCTTCTTCTTTCTCAAGATTTTTCATCTTCTTCCCCTTTTATGTAATGGCTTTCAAGCCATCGGAAAAAAATTAGAAAGAAATAATGTCAAAATATTCAAAAGAAATCAATGTTCATTCTCTTCATATCAAACTCCTCTTTTCTCCACATTTCACCACTTCTTCTCTCGGCCATAACTTCTTCAAAACAGAACCAAAATACAAAAATCATTTTTAAATCCGGTATTTTTCCAATGGCTACTGTTAGTCCGTGAGATGATGGTTTTGATGACAACAACCTTAGAATAGATTATAAAATATAAATGCTAACAGTATAAGTTTAGATATGTATGTATATGCAGGATTTAGCCATGCAGGTTGTGACGCCCCACCCCGAGACCCACGTTAGCAAAGGGAATTAACGAGTAATTCTGTCTACTAACGCAGAGAATAGGGTTGGATAAGGGCGACCAACATAGCATACACTAGCTAAGAACTAAACATGTCAATTAGCGTCAATATTTTTTCCATTTTACCTCATATGTGGTTGACATGTCTAGTCCATAACTATTGCACACTATGGCGGTTTACAAACATTTCAGAACTAATGTAATATACATATATATGGAAAATAAATAACAGTCACAGAACAACAAACCCAGATCAGATATATATATATACACACATACACCACCATACATGCCCACATAATACATCATACATGAGTGCCAAAAAGGGGCACTGATAATCACATACAATCATCCCACAAAAAGAATATACATCATGATAGTCAACAAAACGGTCTAAAGATAAAAGCTAGCCAAATCGATATGTCCCACAAAAGGTGATAAGCTGATCCAAAAAGAGAAGTGTCCATGCTAACCTGCAACTCGGTCTGACCCGAGTGAAAAACACACGGGTTAGGCAATTAAACTCATCAGTAGATAAGGGCCTCAATGATGATAATCATTTCGTTGTTCCTAACGGAACGAATATAAGGTTCATCATGAATATACATCTATGAGAATCATCAAGGATCATTCTTATATCATAAGAAGGGAAATTATTTTGAAGTACTTCAAATCAATCATAAAGATCGTCAAACTTCATAAATCACATAATCTCAAACAAGTAGTAATAATAATATGGTCGAAACATCATGGACCATCATATAATGTCGCCTCATTCTTACTCGAGGCTATTTAAAAGATAAACCTCACCCAAAAAGATTAACATCAAATCATCAATAAAAAGAGTACTTCGCACGTGCTATTTACTTCCACTAGTACTGTACTTCGGTACCATACATCATGGGATTGTGATCACCTTCATTTCTACCTCTCCTGCCTATGCACACGACTACGTAGCCTATAATTTCCTCCTTCCCAATCGGTGACGTCAAAAGACCCGAGTAATAATAATATCATAATGCTTCGGGGTTGACTACTAATCTGCAACCCCACTTCACTCGAGGTCCGTAGTACTAATCCAAACTTCCATGTGTCTTAACTTTACGACTAGGAACCCAAAAGGTATTAACACACGTCCCATACCACGCGTCAGCACCTAATGGTTACTAATCGTCGGTCGATACCACATCGTAAAGTAATTATAAATTAACGTCAAACCCTAAAAAAATAATTATATACATCGCCTCATTTCATCGGCAAAATATAGAACATTCCAACTCATCGTATTTCGTACCACGACGAGTTCAATGTGACTACCACACTTGTCTCCTTTCATCGACAAGTATCAAAATAATAAATAACCTTGCCTCATATCCTCGGCAAGTGTAAATCTACATCCATATGGTCCTCTATCGAATATACTTCTAATTAGGAGTCATCGGACCATATCTGCATAATATTAGTCAAATGGACTAATATGATAAAATGCTTCAAACTCAATCAAAACGTCAAATATGCACCCGAATAACAAAAAATGATTAAAATAAATAAAATTATTTATAAAATATTTTTCCATAGAAAACGGTTTTTTTTGAATGATTTATAAAAGCCTTGGAAATAAGGAATACTTGTTTTAAAAACCCTTAAAAATGCTTAAAAACATTTATGATTTCAGCATAGAAAACGCAAAAATTTGCCAATGCGATTAAAAACAAAGTTGTAGCTTAGTTTCTAAGCTTTCCGGAATGACCAAGATCGTTAAATTCCGATCAATGGTCTAAACATTATGATCTTTTTACTAAAATCTTAAACAAGGCATGTAGCATATAGTGTGTATATATATATATATATATATATATATATATATATATATATATTAACAGGACAGAGATAAATATTTACAATTTCAGCATAGAAAACGCAAAAATTTGCCAATGCAATTAAAAACAAAGTTGTAGATTAGTTTCTAAGCTTTCCGGAATGACCAAGATCGTCAAATTCCGATCAGCGGTCTAACAATCATGATCTTTTTACTAAAATCTTAAACAAGGCCTGTAGCATATAGTGTATATAATATATATATTAACAGGACAGAGATAAATATTTACAATTTCAGCATAGAAAACGCAAAAATTTGCCAATGCGATTAAAAACAAAGTTGTAGATTAGTTTCTAAGCTTTCCGGAATGACCAAGATCGTCGAATTCCGATCAGCGGTCTAAAAATCATGATCTTTTTACTAAAATCTTAAACAAGGCCTGTAGCATATAATGTGTGTGTGTATATATATATATATATATATATATATATATATATATATATATATTAACAGGACAGAGATAAATATTTACAATTTCAGCATAGTAAACATCCGAATATGGCAATATGACTAAATAAAAAGTTGTATCTTATAAAATGAGCTTTCCAGAACATCTAAGATTATCGAATTCGGCCTAAAAACGAAGAAGTTATGGCCGATTCCGTTTCAGATTCAACAACAGGGAAAATCTAGTTTTGCTCTCGGGTTAGCAGTATAAAAATTCAATTTTGTCATAGATAACATCAAAATAATGGAAAACTCAACAAATGAAAGTTGTAGTATATCAAATGAGCTTTCCGAAATTGTCAAGATTATCAAAATTCGATTTATGGATCAAAAGTTATGGCTCTTTTTCAAACAAATTCAAACTAAGCCTGATTTGTTAAATACAGAATCAGGCTCCTGTCTTCAAACTCATTTTCGGTCATTAAAATTGCATAATCTCAGAATACAACCTGATAAAAAATTGTTTCTTATCGAATGCAGTTTCCAACAAAATTTTTTGAGGTAAAACGGACAAGAAATGTGAAAGTTATGACCGTTTTACTATGATGCATTTTCAGCAAAACGTGATATACGAAAAACTTAAGAAACTAGTACGAATTTGCAACAAAAAGCTATAGATTTTGCACAGGCTTTCAGTTTAGTTGCTTTAAGTTATATACTTACAATTTGCAGCAATAGATGATGGTTTTAGACAGCAAAGGCAAAGCTTTAGGCGAAATCAAGCTCGTGCAGAACCTGTAGAAGCTTAAGAAGAGACATGCAAAAAGAAATCATTAACAAAATGAGATTACAATAAATAGAAAATTGCAATCTCTCAAGGATTTGGGATTTAAGGGATGGAAGATTACCTTATTTATGTTTTGAGCTAGGAAAACCTTCCAATTTGCTAATTAATTGAGAATTTTTACTAGAGATTAAAGAGGGGAAGCCATTTTTATGTATTTTGAAGCTTCTGTGTTAATTTCTGGTGGAAGGAGAAAGAAGAGATGCCTGTACGATGCCTCCTTCACCTATCAGAAGCTTCTTTTGGGTATTGGGTCCAACCCAAACCCAATATGCTTAGGAAAATTTTAGAAATGTTATTTTCCCTAATTACTCACATATTCAATCATTAACAATTCATAACTTTTGCATTATCAATCCGATTTCAACAAAATTAAATGCGTTGGAATCGTTATTTCGTCTAGAATTTTATTAGAGTAAATAAAACATTATTTTCCATCAATTTAGATGTTATTTTAGCACTAACTCTCATTTTCTACAAATTTGCATACTTTGACAAAATATGCAAATTTGGACATATTTTGCAAAATAAAACTATATTTTCCAACCAATAAAGTGCAAATAAATGTTTTAACACTTTTAAAACATTAATACACTATTATGTATATCATTTTTATTATGTTTAATTAACTTATTAACCATTTCTCTTGCATTTCATCAGTAAAAGGCAGATTGACAAAAAATACAATATTGCCAAAATTAACATTTTTACTCGAATATAGTTATACAACTACATTCAAAAACTCATGAAATAAAGTAACACTTTAGTTCACACATGTCCAACATTTTCATCCCCAATAAAATTATTTCTTCTTTATTCTCCATATTTTATTTTAAAATAAAATTGGATTATTGGTCTTAAATTACCAATATCATTTTATTAAACCCAAATAAATTTACAACCCATCCCAAGACTCAAATAAAGTGATTAACTTTATTTTCTTCATTTCATTAGCTCAATTTACTCAGCTTCATTGTTTATATTAAATAAACAATATTTTCACCGTTTCACCTCTAATCAATTTAATTAATTCCAATATTAAATTATAATCATCATTATAATTTAATATTAGCGGTAATCTCCAAACCTGGTTTGTTACAGACTCCCCTCCTTAACAAAATTGCCTCCTCGCAATTTCTAGGGAAACCGTAACAAATATAACAATTTAACCCAAAAGGAAAAAGAAATAGCTTGAGATAATAGTTCTCACCATCCTCAAATGAAGATAGAAAACCCGAAAAAGAACGCTCGATAGATTCTCTAGTTTCCCAAGTACAATCATTGAGATTCTCCGACCATTGAATCTTAACAAGAGGAACGTTCTTGCTTCGAAGGCGCCTGACCTCCAAATCAAGCACGCAATAGGCCGCTGAACGGTGGATAAACTCGGTGAGATCTCAAGCTCCAGCTGCTCGGAAGGATCAACAACGGAATCAGAACCTCGAATGCACTTCTTAAGCTGAGAGACGTGGAAAACATCATGAATGCCAGATAAACGAGGCGGAAGTGACACTCGATAAGTAACCGGACCGATGCGCTCAGTAATCAGAAATGGTCCTATAAAGCGAGGAGCCAATTTCCCTGTGTAGCTAAAGCGCATCACTCCCTTCATCGGAGATATACGAATGAACACATGGTCACCGACGAAGAATTCAAGAGGCTTCCTACGGTTGTCCGCGTAGGATTTCTGACGGCTCTGTGCCTCTTTCATTCTCTGTCTAATAAGGAAAATCTTCTCCGAAGAATCACGATTCGAATCCGGCCCAAGAATAAGCTTCTCGCCAGATTCTAACCAACAAGATGGAGAGCGGCACGGTCTACCATAAAGTGCCTCAAATGGTGCCATACCGATACTAGACTGAAAGCTGTTGTTATAGGAGAATTCTACTAATGGAAGGTGATCCTCCCAAGAACCACCAAAATCAAGAATGCATGCACGAAGTAGGTCCTCAAGAATACGATTCACCCTCTCTGTCTGTCTATCAGACTGAGGATGATAAGCAGTCGAAAGATTCAGTTTTGTTCCCAAAGCCTGCTGAAAGCTGGTCCAAAAATGACTGGTAAATAGAGGATCACGGTCACAAACGATCGATGAAGGAACACCATGCAATCGAACAATTTCCTTAATATAGAGCTTCGCCAAAAGAGGAGCATTCCTATTAGAATTAATAGGGACGAAATGAGCTGACTTCGTGAGGCGATCAACAATTACCCAATTGCTCGAATGACCCGACCTCAAACGAGGTAGGCCGTCAATGAAGTCCATCGAAACTTGGTCCCACTTCCATAGTGGAACCTCTAGAGGCTGAAGAAGACCAGATGGCCGCTGATGCTCGACCTCGACAAGCTGACACGTAATGCAGTTACTTACATAACTTGCAATGTCACGCTTCATGCCTTCCCAATAATAAAGTCGATGCATATCCGCATACATCTTACTGCTACCTGGATGAATGGTGTACTTAGAGCGATGACAATCATCAAGTATGTCACGTCTAAGTGCTGGCTCACAAGGCACAGCAATACGGTTCTTCAAACGGAGGCAACCGAGAGAATCAATGGAATAATCCCGCAACTCCTCATCACGGGAGTCAGTAGAACAAGACTGGATGAGGCGCATCGTATGAACATCATGCCTCTGAGCCTTCGAAATACGATCAAGAAGAGATGGTCGAGCATCTATACTAAACAATAAAGCAAGAGAATCGGATGATGGAACTCTATTACGAATATCACAGCAAGATAGTGTCGTCAGAACATCCCATTCGGCTAACATCATAGAAACCACGGCTGAATGCTTGCGACTAAGCGCATCAACAACTCGATTACCCTTACCAGGGGTATACTCAATATCGAAATCATATGAGGCGAGAAACTCTAACCATCATTGTTGCCTCATATTCAAATCCTTCTGAGAAAAGAGATACTTAAGAGATTTGTGATCGGTATAGAGGATAAAATGCTCTCCCAAAAGATAATGACGCCAAATCTTCAAAGCAAAGACAATGGCCGCAAGATCAAGGTCATGGGTAGCATACCGAACCTCGTTCGATCTCAACTGTCTCGAGGCATAAGCAACTACCCGATCCTTCTGCATCAGGACTGCACCGAGGCCACTGTGGCTGGCATCGGTATATACAATAAGATCTTGGTTCCCTTAAGGAACCACAAGGATGGGAGCATTAGTGAGAAGCTCTTTCAATCTCTGAAAAGAAGCTTCACACTTACCAGACCAAATAAATCGAACGCCTTTCCTCGTAAGGCTAGTCAAAGGAAGAACAATGCGGGAAAAATTTGCCAATGCGATTAAAAACAAAGTTGTAGATTAGTTTCTAAGCTTTCCGGAATGACCAAAATCGTCAAATTCCGATCAGCGGTCTAAAAATCATGATCTTTTTACTAAAATCTTAAACAAGGCCTGTAGCATATAGTGTGTGTGTGTGTGTCTATATATATATATATATATATATATATATATATATATATATTAACAGGACAGAGATAAATATTTACAATTTCAGCATAGAAAACGCAAAAATTTGCCAATGCAATTAAAAACAAAGTTGTAGATTAGTTTCTAAGCTTTCCGGAATGACCAAGATCGTCAAATTCCGATCAACGGTCTAAAAATCATGATCTTTTTACTAAAATCTTAAACAAGGCCTGTAGCATATAGTGTGTATATATATATTAACAGGAAAAAGATAAATATTTCCAACTTCAGCATAGTAAACATCCGAATCTGGCAATATGACTAAATAAAAAGTTGTAGCTTATAAAATGAGCTTTCCAGAACATCTAAGATTATCGAATTCGGCCTAAAAACGAAGAAGTTATGGCCGATTCCGTTTCAGATTCAACAACAGGGAAAATCTAGTTTTGCTCTCGGGTTAGCAGTATAAAAATTCAATTTTGTCATAGATATCATCAAAATAATAGAAAACTCAACAAAAGAAAGTTGTATTATATCAAATAAGCTTTCCGAAATTGTCAAGATTATCAAAATCCGATTTGTGGATCAAAAGTTATGGCTCTTTTTCTAACAAATTCAAACTAAGCCTGATTTGTTAAAGACAGAATCAGGCTCCTGTCTTCAAACTCATTTTCGGTCATTAAAATTGCATAATCTTAGAATACAACCTGAAAACAAATTGTTTCCTATCGAATGCAGTTTCCAACGAAAAAAAATTGAGGTAAAACAGACAAGAAACGTGAAAGTTATGACCGTTTTACTATGATGCATTTTCAGCAAAACGTGATATACGAAACTTAAGAAACTAGTACGAATTTGCAACAAAATGCTACAGATTTTGCATAGGCTTTCAGTTTAGTTGCTGTAAGTTATATACTTACAATTTGTAGCAATATTTGATGGTTTTAGACAGCAAAGGCAAAGCTTTAGGCGAAATCAAGCTCGTGCAGGACCTGTAGAAGCTTAAGAAGAGACATGCAAAAAGAAATCATTAACAAAATGAGATTACAGTAAATAGAAAATTGTAATCTCTCAAGGATTTGGGATTTAAGGGATGGGAGATTACCTTATTTATGTTTTGAGCTAGGAAAACCTTCCAATTTGCTAATTAATTGAGAATTTTTACTAGAGATTAAAGAGTGGAAGCCATTTTTATGTATTTTGAAGCTTCTGTGTTAATTTCTGATGGAAGGAGAAAGAAGAGATGCCTATATGATGCCTCCTTCACCTATCAGAAGCTTCTTTTGGGTATTGGGTCCAACCCAAACCCAATATGCCTTAGGAAAATTTTAGAAATGTTATTTTCCCTAATTACTCACATATTCAATCATTAACAATTCATAACTTTTGCATTATCAATCCGATTTCAACAAAATTAAATGCGTTGGAATCGTTATTTCGTCTAGAATTTTATTAAAGTACATAAAACATTATTTTCCATCAATTTAGATGTTATTTTAGCACTAACTCTCATTTTCTACAAATTTGCATACTTTGACAAAATATGCAAATTTGGACATATTTTGCAAAATAAAACTATATTTTCCAACCAATAAAGTGCAAATAAATGTTTTAACACTTTTAAAACATTAATACACTATTGTATATATCATTTTTATTATGTTTGATTAACTTATTAACCATTTCTCTTGCATTTCATCAATAAAAGGCAGATTGACAAAAAATACAATATTGCCAAAATTAACATCTTTACTCGTATATAGTTATACAACTACATTCAAAAACTCATGAAATAAAGTAACACTTTATTTCACACATGTCCAACTTTTTCATCCTTAATAAAATTATTTCTTCTTTATTCTCCATATTTTATTTTAAAATAAAATTGGATTATTGGTCTTAAATTACCAATACATTTTATTAACCCAAATAAATTTACAACCCATCCCAAGACTCAAATAAAGTGATTAACTTTATTTTCTTCATTTCATTAGCTCAATTTACTCAGCTTCATTGTTTATATTAAATAAACAATATTTTCACCATTTCACCTCTAATCAATTTAATTAATTCCAATATTAAATTATAATCATCATTATAATTTAATATTAGCGGTAATCTCCAAACCTGGTTTGTTACACAGGTATCAAGAATGAAGACTGTACAGTATAGAGATTCAAGTTATGAAGATTGAAGATTCATAAGTATCAAGATTATCAAGAGTTCAAGTAATTTATCTTTTAATTAGAAATTTTGTTAAAACTCCTAGAAAAGCATGACATCTTAAAATCCAATTTATTCGTGGAATGGAATCCACTTCGAGCCTGTTTAAGGGATGGAACCCTAAGTAGGATGGAACCTACGAAAAATCTAGTGGAACTTTGTATTGTATCCGCTAACTTTTTATTCAAAATGATTTTTCAAAATTATATCTTGTTTTCAAAATGATTTCAAAACCTTCCTTTTAAAAGAATCAAAAACATCTATCCTAATTTCAAATACTTTAAGCCTCAAAATAATCTTGAATTTCAAAGTCAAATTATCCTTGTTTTTAAACTATCTTTTAAATATAATATATTTAACTTTTAAATATTTACTTAGATTTAAATAGAAAATTATAGTAAAATTCTATATATATTATTCTCTATATTACTTACGTATTTTAATTATAGTCAAGTATATTTATAAAGTTTAAAATAGTTTTAATATAAGATAAAGGTTATTTTCAAAGAAAATCAAAACACCCAAAATCCCTTTGGGATGTCGACATGCCCAAGTACCCCATGTCGACATGGTGTCAGTTAGATTCAAAATTTAAATTTCAAAATAAGTGTCTATGTGTCATAACTCTTCACAAATGGACATGGCCGTTGTTCTTCTATAAATAGGGATTAGTTTCAACGAATTTTAATTCAGTTTTCTGGTTTTTCACTCCTCTTCTTCTTCCATATTTCTATATACATATTCTTACCATTACTCTGTCGAAAGCAACACTGAATCTAACTAGATTATCTCTGGTTTGATTCTCTATCACTATCTCAACAAGATCCTCAGTGCTATTTAGAGTTATAGGCCTTTTGTAATCAACTTAGCGAGAAAAGGTGTGGTTGTAGCATTGGAAATCAATCAAGCGAGATAAGGTGTGATTGTAGCCTTGGGAAATCAATTGGGTGAACTTGTTGCCTGGGAAATCAAGTATCTCTACCCAGAGGATTGTGATTCTGGAGGGTGTACCTCGTTGCCTTGAAATCGAGGGTGTAATTGTAAAGATTGTTTTTGAAAGGAAATCCGTACTTGTGTGCGGGACTGGATGTAGGGTAACTCCGAACCAGTATAAAATCCAGTGTGTTCTTTCCTTTACTGCTTTTACTTTATATTTGCATTACTGTCTGATTCTGTGATCATATCTGTGTCGGAATATTGCATACAATCATGTTTAAATTAACTAAAACTCAAAAAGATTTAACAATTCTCTAAAACACTATTCACCCCCTCTAGTGGTTATCCTAGCCTTAAGATCCTTAATCCGCATAACTCACATTTGGTATCAGAGCAAGGTTTTCAAAGTTTCATAATCTGATTTTTGATTTTTTTTTTCAAAATGGCTACCAACACTAATACTGTTACTAACACTAGTATCCCTATCACTAGTTCACTTGTAGAAGGTCAGTCTACTGTCAGTCCACCACTTTTTAATGGCAGTAACTATGCATATTGGGCATGTAGGATGAAAATATATTTACAATCTATAGGATTAGACACTTGGAATATCACACAAACTGAATATTCAGAACCCACAACTGATTTTGCACAGTGGACCGCTGAGCAAAAGACTGTTGCATAAAATAATTCTAAAGCAATGAATATTCTATTTTGTTCACTAGATAGAAATGAATTTAATAGAGTGTTAGTTTGTAAGTCTGCATATGAAATCTGGAAAACTTTGTAAGTGACTCACGAAGGAACAAGCAAAGTTAAATAGACCAAAATTTACATACTCACAAATCAGTTTCAATTATTTAAAATGAATCCTAATGAGTCTATTTCAGATATGTATAGCAGATTTCAGGATATTGTGCATTCTTTAATATCCTTGGGAAAGGAATTTTCTGAAGAAGATCAAGTCAGAAATTTTTTAAATTCTCTTACTCCAGAATGGGATCAAAAGACACTTGCGATCAAAGAGGCAAATGACATCAGTACCTTAAAGATAGAAGAATTAATTGGAAATCTAATGTCATTGAAGTCCAAATGATCGGGAGAAGGGAAAGCAAAGCATTGGAAAAAAATCAATGGCATTCAATGCATTGACCGATGGATCAGACTCAAACAGTGATAATGATGAAGAGATAGCCTTTATGACTAGAAATTTTAGGAAATTCCTGAAATACAGAAAGATGAATAATCTCAAGAAAAACAATTATAAGAACTCTGGAAATCAGAATGTAATGCCAAATAATGTCAAATGTTTCAACTGTGATGAACCATGCCATATCAAAAGAGACCGTCCTTATCCCGATAAGCAAAATCCTCCTATGAACAATGATCCAATAAAGAAACGGAAGCATGCATTTACTGCTACTCTAGATGACTCAGACTCGTCCTCAAGCGTTGATGATCAGAAGACAGATAATTCAAATTTATGTTTCACTGCAGTTCACGATTCCGACGAAATCAAAGAAACAGACTCAAAAAAGGTACACATTTACAATATAATTGTGAAATTGCTTAGAATTAGATGCTTGATTGATTGATTTTAATTGGTGTGTTATTTGAATTTTAAATTTTTTACTATTATTTTATTATTTTTATTATTTTTATTATCTTTATTATTTTCATAGTATAATAATATATTGAAAAGACTATAATTCTAATAATATTCCAAATATATATATATATACATTAAATATAATAAGTATATATTTATTAGAGTACTTAGGAAAAATAAATCACAAATATTCATAGGCACATGTCGACATGGTCCCCACTATGATGTCGACATGGGTACCAGAATTTGAAATTCAAAATTTGAATTCAAATGGTTGAATTTCCCTCCACCTTTTCACTTCATTCAGTTCTCTTAAAAGGCATCTTTTGACCAGAGAACATGTCCTTTGAGAATCTATTTATTCACGATCTTTTATCATATCTTTTCACTCTCATTTTCAAATTCAAACTCTCTCTTCAAAACTTCAAGCTCTCTATTCTCTACTTTAATGGCTTCTTCAAGTGTTTGCACAAAAAATGGACAAACACCTCCAAGTCGTATTATTTAGTTGATTATATGTGATTTTTAATGGTTTAGATGAGTTATGTAAATATGAAAAAAGTAGGGGCTGAAATGTAAAAGACACACAGATTTATAGTGGTTCGGCCAGAATGTGCCTACGTCCACTTTATATGTTATTATCTTCTTTCTTTCGGATTACAAGTACAATGCTTCGTATACGAGTATATGAAGGTAGTTTGAAAGTTCCTTACTTGCTTGAGCTCTCAAACTTGTCTGCCATTGTTGTACCCCTGCCCCTCTATTTATAGAATGAGGTAGGGGGCAGGGGTCTTGGAAGTATATAACTGCTGGTGGGCCCGGGCTGAAGCAATTTGGACTGGCAATCATCTGGTTCGGCGGAGGTCCATTCGGTGGTGAGGTATGGTTTGGCTCGGAGGTGTTGGTCCGGCCAGGCATGATTCGGTGTTGGTGGTCCGGTCGTGGAGTTGGTTCGGTGGTGAGCTTGAAGGTTGGTTCGGTCGTATGTGGTCCGGTCATGTAGGAAAGGGGTTGGACCGGTGGAGCGGAGGGAAGGAGGCTGGCTATGCCGAATGGACACGTGCTTGCTTCGCCGAATGAGAAGGGGGCTGGCCATGCCGGATGGACTTGGGCTTGCATTGCCGAATGAAGCTTCATGTGTGAATGCCGAGTGTACCTTGCCGAATGAATTGGAGGTTGCGAACCCGGGTGAAACTGACGCTTCTTGGTCTCAAGATCCCCTGGGTGAGAATTCGCCCAACATTTGCCCCCCAAAGTGGGGCACGTGCTTGCATGTGTCGCGCTTTGTTTTTTTTTTTTTTTTTTTGGTAGGAAGTTTAGCTTTGTAACGCCATGGGTTGGATGTTCGTATTCTGTTGATGTCCTGCAAAAGAATTTATAGTTTTAGAGTGATTTCAAATAACAACCGTTCGTGATCGAAATATTCGAGTTGAATTGAACTGTGCCGTTTGGGACGAGAGAGTGAGCCCCGAGGGGGCTTAGCATCATTGATGCCAGGTTCATGTCAGAGTGGATCCTTGGATCGTTTGTCAAGATGGTTTATCGCCAGCTCAGAGCATGCCTAGGGATCGTTCGCGACCCCGTACATGTGTAAGTAGCTTAGCCATTTCATAATTATCAGAATCAAATGTCCGTTTAACCTACGAGTTTAAAAAGGCGTGTCAAAGTGTAAATTCCCACGACAATAGGGTTAATAACCATTCAGAGCGTGCCTATGGACCGTTCGTGGTCGCGTACACGTGTAAACGATTAATCCATGTTAGTGAGAGATTTACAACTTATACATCGTTGTCATAATCCTCATTTTATTAGTTAGTTCTGGAGTTCGGTACTTATCTGCGTGAGGCGCTCTGCACGCCCCTAGTTCCAGGTTGTTGTTGGTAGAGAGAGAGTTCATTCGGTTTTGCGTTGGTCCGGTCGTGCTCATCCGGTTTTGGTTTCATTCGGTATCTTGCTGGTTCGGTATGTTTGTTATTGGTCCGGTGTTCCTATCCGGTGGGCCGAACCAGTTGGTTCGGCGGCCTTGAGCTCGCCTATATATAGAGGCTACACCCCCTTGGTTTCTTCTTACCGAACCAGAGAGCCGAACCAATTCTTGACCGAACCATCCTTCTGCCGAACCAGTTTATACCGAATCAGGTATATATATTTTTTGCCGAATGATCTCTTATCACCGGATGGACCTGTTTGCCGAACGTATACGAAGTGTATTGGATTGCCGAATGAGACTCAGGCCTTAGGGCCGAATGATATGTATGCCGAATGAACTTGTCTTGCACCGCCGAATGAGACTTCATACTTGAACCTTGAGCGGAATCTTAGACTTTTTTACACGCTTGCCTTATATACTTGCTTGTTTATGTTTCTATACTTCTTATTCTAATATCAAGTTTTTCTTGTGCTGTAGAAAATGTCTCGCAAAGCGGAAACACGATCGGATAGAAAGAAGTCTAAAGGTA
Source organism: Allium cepa (assembly GCA_030765085.1). Lineage (NCBI taxonomy): Eukaryota > Viridiplantae > Streptophyta > Magnoliopsida > Asparagales > Amaryllidaceae > Allium > Allium cepa. The sequence continues at coordinate 82,790,196 of CM060946.1, forward strand.
CATGAGAGTCTTCTTCTGTGCCCCCAGCCCAACCAGGATCCGGGCAACATAGACCTGTTCCGAGGTTGTTAGTGGACGGATATGGTCCACAGGAACTTCTAGTCTCCCCTCCCGATTGCTTTCCTAGCTCCCTAAAGGAGGAGCAACTTGACGTCATATCCCGTTCCTTCGGGATAGACAGGGCACTTATGCTGCTGCCGGGAGATGGAGTGATGCCATATAATCCTCCCGAAGGCTATTTTGCTTATAGCAGATACCATTGTATGTGCGGTGCTATCCCTCCTATCAATGCTTGGATAGTAAGTTTCACCACATATTTGAAGGTGGCTCCTTTCCAACTTCAGCCTAACTCTTATGCCATCCTGGTGAGCCTCTTTGTTATCTTCCAGAGGAGGTACGGGCGTCCTCCTTCTAACCGGGAAATTCGATACTTGTACAACCTGAGAGGCTATAAGAAGGGGTCTCCGTATATCAGTCTGGAAGCGGCCGTGCCCTTTAAACCAGTCCTGGACTTATATTCCAAGTTTACCATGTTCAAGAAAGAGTGGTTCTTCATCAAGGACGATGTTGTTTCTTTCCGCCTTTTCACTTCCGGTTGTAAGATGGATTTCATTTATATTTTCCATGTTTTGACTGTAGTGTTTTTTCTGACATGCTTCTATTTCTGGCTAGCGACAGGTGGTATTGCAGTCGTGGAGGATGATTCCTTGGTGCGAATGGCTGCTGAACTAAAGGCTATTCCGGCACGGGACCGGTCGGCCTCCTTCTTGATCAGGAATGCAACCCTCTTGGAGTATAATTTGATCTTACCGCACCAGTCCGTGGTTAAGCAAAGAGACACGGCTGAGGAGAAGGCTGCCAAAGCTAAGGAGGGAGCTATGGTGAAGAGCGGTAAGAGGGAGCCTTTTACAGAGCGTCCCGTTGTCGGGGGGAAGAAACTGAAGAAGTCTGATGGCCCTTCTCCAAGTACTTTTTCGACTGTCCCGGAGGAGGAAGGCGTAGAAGAGGAGGAAGGAGGCGAGGTTGGAGAAGGGTTGGAGGGTGGAGGAGATGGCGACGGTCAAGGTGGTAGTGGCGTCGGTGCCCTAACCTCTGAGCAAGACCTTGAACTGGATGAGGCTCTCCGTCGGGCCTTCGGGGAGTCGGAGGGAGAGTCGGAAACGGAGAAGGCAAAGGAAACCGGCAAAGCTGTGGCTGGCACTGACCCATCCTCTAAGGGTTTCTCAGCTAAGGCGACTCCGGCGATGCAAGGTGAACTTTTGTCCTCTGCCGATTCCATTTTCGATAGGGACTTAGAAACTTTTTACGGTTCACTTCCGTCCTGGAATGAGATCCAGGACTTATTGCAGTATCCCACTCCTCCGCCGGGTTTGTATAATAGATGTGTCTTCTCACTTTTCTTTCCTTTTAACTTAACACATTTTTCGAACTGTGGATTATTGTATGTTCGTAACACTTGTTCTTTATTCCAGGGGCAGGCCAGGTGGTTAAAACGTCGGACGTTCGACACCGCCTTGAGCAGTTTAAGTCGAGGAGAGCTTCTGCGAAACCCTCTACTGGTCGCACTGGGGATGTAGTCAGTTATCGCCCTCTTCTTGGGGTCATTGAAGAGGGCATTCGGAAAAAGAAGCGGAGCCGTTCCTTATTTGAGTCTTCCCCTGGTTCGCAGCTTCCTACTCAGCCTCCTCGTGACACTACGGAGGAGAGCACGGAACCCGGCCCCCCTCATCCTCCTTTCAAGAGCCCAACTGTTATTCGTATAAGGCGTCCTGATGTGCCTCGCCCCGTGCCTCGTGACCCTTTTGCCGGTCATCCTGATTTAGATCCGAGCTTTCAGGATATCTCATTTGATGAGGCCACGGGCGAGCACCTCCTTCCCCGCAACCCCATGGTAAGAGTGCTGGACGAGGCCAAGTCTTTAGATCTTGATTTAGTTACTACACGGGTAGTCACCATGGGGGACGAAGCCAAGGCTAACATCGATCGGGTGGCCGCAGAGACTAAGAAGTTAATGGAGCATCATGCTAGATTGGCCAAGGCCGGGGAAGAGATCGGGAGTGCTAATATTCGGTTGAGGTTAAAAGTTGCCGATCAGGCCAAGCAGCTCGCCGATCAAGCCATCCAGATTTCTCAGCATGAGGAAGCCTCCAAGCGGCTGAAAGAGACGATGGAGAAGGCCAGTAGGGCGGAATTACGGAAGATGGAGGTCGCCTGTAGGGAACGGATTAACATGGCCATTACGACGGTGGGCGAGGTTCGAAATGCGGATCTTGAGCGGGTAGAGGAGTTGTCTGGGAGGCTCGAGGCTGCGGAGATGGCTCAGGCCGAGTTGAAGGAGGAGATGAGGAGGTCCCTCAAGTTAAAGGAGGAGGAAATGAGGAGGTCTCTTCAGGCGGACTGCTTGAGATACCAATCAGAGAGGGACATTGCCGTCGCCAAGTTGCAAGCTTCCAAGGCCCGGGTGAGGGAGTTTGAGGAGAATGAGGGGATGATGGATGAGATGCTGCAGGACATGTACTTCCACACTTGGAAGGAGGGCGGCTTGTCTTGGATGGACGATTACCCTCGGGTGATGGCCAAGGTGTATCTCCAGGCTTTAGAGGAGGCCAGGGTGAACGCGGGTAAGGAAGGCGGAGAGGCTTTCAATTTGGATGCGGTTACTGCCCAGTTCTCGAAGGAGGAGCAAGCGGCGGTGAAGGAGGGGATGCGGCTGCTTGCTGCAGAGGAAGCGGGCGTGCAGTTGGATGATGAGGATCGAGCGGCGGATGCTGGTGAGTTATTCTTTTCCCTTTCTTTCCTTTCCGTGTTTTCATAACTTGATTGTTCGTTTAATGAATTCCTCTTCTGAACTGGACAGGTGGGACTCCTGATCCACATGCTGGGGGCTCTGATCCTGCGGCTAAGTAGACTGGGGAAGTTGGCGATGGAGTGTGGACGCGGCTGCCACCTTTTTATTTCTTTTTATCACGGTTTACGTTAGTCATCGACATGTAACTATAATAATATTATTTGCAAAGAATAACTTCATGTGATTTTATAATATAAGCTGATGTTGTTATGTTTAAATGTTGTTGTCATCTTGATGGGCTGCGTGAGAAATATAACTATGTATATGCTTGTGATTCTAGTTGTGTTTGATGCTAAGTTTTTTGCTAGAAATATAATTTCATGTGTTGCAATGTTATTGTACGAACAAGCTATAGTTACGTATTTGTGTACAAGAAAAGAGAGTACCGCCCTTTATGTTTCATTCGCAGGCGGTAGCTTAGAGTGTCTTATGTAACTGTTCACGGATATAGCTGAGTACCCTGCCACCCAGTATGCAGACTTAGTTTCTTATGAGCGAATGCTTCCTATTTGGTTTCCTGTACTTTAGAGTTTGTTATACAGGATAGGAGAAAAGTATTTAAATGAAATGGAAATATAGTAAAAGTAAAACTTCCAGTCACGGAAGGCCGTCGATGTGCTTAAGTTCGTGGCAAACGGGTTTTGTAGTCACTTTCCCTAGCCGTGGGTCTTGGAGACATTTGTCACCCATCTTACGCCTCCGCGGGGAGTTTTCTTTTTTACCACAGCCGCACTTAAGACACATCGGAGCCGAGATCGCGCACGGTAACTACCCGAACCATTATGGTCCGTAATCGTGGGTATTATTCGATTTACCGTGGCCGGCTAGCGTGGGTGCCGTTGGCCGTGAACTACCCCTGGCTGGCCACACCTTATGTTGGGGCTTAAAGTAGGTTCACAGTTGCCGGCGAGCCGAACGCCGTAATGAGCTGCCATCGGCTATAGTCGGCCTTTATGATGACTTATAATCGGCTCATTACAGTTGGCTTTGAGGGCAGGCGCGCAATGAGTTAACCCGCAGCAGAGGGATGCTGGAGCAAAAGTGTCTCATTGGCGAGTGCATAGAATCGTAGCGTACCTGTTAGGCCTAGTCTAGATGAGGCCGCGGTGCGTCTTGAGTGGAGATGCCATAGGATTTTGTTCAACAGAAAGGGATAAAACTTAACAAGTAGCCAAGACATAAAGGAACAAGCTAAAAAGAGACAAGATTTTTTAAAGTGGTTCGGCACGAAAGTGCCTACGTCCACTGATTCTCTTTGTTAATTCACTTCATATGGGCAGTACAAGTTAAGAAAAGTATCGACGGAGGTGTCGGATGTTCCATGCCCTCTGGAACACCTCTCCATCCACTGTTGACAAAATATAAGCTCCGTTGTGGAGATCTTTATGAATTACATATGGTCCGTCCCAGATGGGGTCTAGTGCCCCGGGGCGCGGAAAGATTCGCCTGAGGACAAGATCTCCTTCTTATAAGCTGCGATGCTTGACTTTGGAATTGTATAGCGCTGCCACCTTTTGTTTGTGAGCTGCTGCTTTAAGTGATGCATCGTTTCTCCTTTCCTCAATCAGATCCAAAGACATGAGGAGGAGTTCTTCGTTTTCTTCTGGGTTGTAGTGGATCCTACGGTGGGAAGGCACAATAGTCTCAACTGGGAGCATTGCCTCCGATCCATATGCCAAGGAGAAAGGAGTATGTCCCGTTGATGTTCTGAAAGACGTGCGGTATGCCCATAGTGCCGTAGGAAGTTCGTCCACCCAAGCGCCTTTTGACTTTTCAAGTTTCTTCTTGATTAGGGTTTTGAGAATTTTGTTGACAGCTTCAACTTGTCCGTTTGCCTGAGGATAAGCTACTGATGAGAAGCTTTTATGAATTCCATGCTGTTGGCACCAGTCGGCAAATTCTTCGCTGTCAAACTGGAGTCCGTTGTCTGATATGATCTTGAGTGGGACTCCGTACCTCCAAAGAATATTTTTGATCAAGAAGTTTATAACTTTTGCTGAAGATATTTTATTTAGAGGTTCCGCTTCCACCCATTTGGTGAAATAATCGACTGCCACTATAGCATATTTGGCTCCGCCTCGGCCCGTTGGCAGTTCGCCAATTAAGTCAATTCCCCATATAGCAAAGGGCCAAGGGCTGGTCATTTGAGTAATTTCATTTGTGGGCAGTCGAGGAATCTTGGCAAATTTCTGGCATCTGTCGCATTTCTTGACGAAGTCTAAGGCGTCTTTGTTTAGCGTGGGCCAGTAATATCCATATCGGAGTATCTTTTTTGCCAGAGTCTGCCCTCCAGTGTGATCTCCGCATCCTCCCTGATGGATGTTTGATAAGATTTCCTTGGCTTCCCTTCCGGCGACGCATCTTAATAAGGGGCTAGAGAAGCCACTCCGATAGAGGATGCCTTCTTGTATTGTGTAGTGGGGAACTTTCCTCAAGATCTTCTTGGCTTCATTACGCCTGTCGGGCAGTGTGCCATCTTGCAAATATTTCCGGATAGGAGTCATCCAGGTTCCTTCTTCGATTGCAGTTACCAGATTTACTTGTTCGAAACTTGGGGCTAGCTGCCTTGAGATGGCTAGTGTTCCGAAAATGGTGCTATTCTTCATACTAGCTTGATTTGCAAGTTCATCTGCCTCTTGGTTCTCTTCTCGAGGAATATGTTTGATTAGATAGTGGTCCAATTGATCGAGCAGCAGTTTGGTTTTCCTTAGGTATGTTGTGAGTCGTTCTCCTCGAGTCTGGAATTCTCCTAGTACCTGGTTTACGATAAGCTGAGAATCACTATGAAGACATAAGGAATTGATTCCAATTTCTAGGGCAAGCTCCAATCCCGCTATTACTGCCTCATATTCAGCATCGTTGTTGGTGGCCGTGAACTCCAACCTTAATGCGTAGTACAACTTTCTTCCCCTGGGAGTGATGATCACAATTCCTGCCCCCGAGCCTTGTTCGTTCGATGCTCCATCTACAAAGAGGTTCCACTTGATGTTTTTTGCCACTTCGGATTGTTCCTTGCCTTCGTTGGTAGTGAATTCGGTGATGAAATCGGCCATGGCTTGCCCTTTGATAGCGGTGCGAGGATGGTAGGTGATATCATACTGACTTAGTTCGATGCACCATTTGAGGAGTCGCCCAGAAGTGTCAGGACGATGGAGCACTTGTCTTAGCGGTTGATCGGTTAGAACCCTGATGGAGTGAGACTGGAAGTAGTGTCGCAGTTTTCGTGACGCGATTAATAAACAATATGCTAATCTCTCTAGTTTAGGATATCTGGCCTCTGCCCCTGTAAATCTCTTACTTACAAAGTAAACCGGGCGTTGTGTGCGGTCTTCTTCTCTTACCAAGGCGGCGCTTAGAGCATGAGATGATACAGCGAGGTATAGGTATAACACTTCACCTTCATTTGGAGTTGAGAGTATTGGTGGTCTCTGAAGGTGTTCGATTAGGTTGAGGAAGGCTTTTAAGCATTCATCGGTCCACTCGAATCTCCCTTTGTCTTTCTTGAGAGCTTCGAAGAAAGGGACACACTTGTCAGTTGCCTTGGAAATGAATCTGCTTAGGGCGGCCACCTTTCCGTTTAGGCTCTGCATTTCTTTTCGAGTGGAGGGTATCCTTATTTCTTTTAGAGCCCGGATTTGTTCAGGGTTTGCTTCGATTCCTCTAGCGTGGACGATAAATCCTAAGAATTTTCCCGAAGATACTCCGAAGGAGCACTTTAGAGGATTCAGCTTCATTCCATATCGGCGAAGTACTTGAAACATCTCGCCCAGGTGGCTTACATGGTCGTCGGCTTTCCTGGACTTTACCAACATGTCATCCACATACACTTCCATAGTCCGTCCTATTAGTTCCGCGAACATCTTGTTGACGAGGCGCTGATAGGTAGCTCCAGCATTTTTGAGTCCAAAGGGCATGACTTTGTAACAATATAGTCCGCGGTCGGTGATGAAGCTAGTGTGGTCTTGATCAGGAGCGTGCATGGGAATCTGGTTATATCCGGAGTATGCATCCATAAAAGATAGGAGTTCGTGTCCGGCTGTGCTGTCCACAAGTTGGTCAATTCGGGGAAGTGGGAAGCAATCTTTTGGGCAAGCGTCATTCAGATTGGAGAAGTCAATACATGTTCGCCACTTTCCATTGGCCTTTTTTACTAGCACTGGGTTAGCGATCCATTCTGGGTAGATGGCTTCCCGTATGAAGCCATTAGCAAGTAGATTCTTTACTTCCTCATCAAGGGCTGCTGATCGCTCTGCCCCCATGCTCCTCTTTTTCTGCTTTACTGGTACCTTGGTGGGATCGATGTTCAGCATGTGGCATGCTATGTCGGGGGAGATTCCTGTCATATCGGCATGGGTCCACGCAAATACATCTAAGTTGTGGCGGAGAAAGTCAATGAGTTGATCTTTCAACTCCGTTTTTAGCTGAGATCCGACTTTTAATAGTTTACTTGAATCGTGCTTGTCTACAGATACGAATTCCATAGCCTCTGCAGGCTCGGCGGTAGCCTCCTCCTCTTTATCCCTGGGGTCTAGTTCATTGAAGGGATCGCTTGTGTATCGAAGAGGAGGGGCTTTCTTTAGTTGCTATGCCTCCAAGCTTTTCATGCAGAGAGTAGTCTCTGCATCTTTTCCTTTATTCTTTCTGCGGTTATTGCGAAGTTCAGTTACGTAGCAGTCTCGGGCAGCATCTTGATCTCCTTCTACTTCTCTTATTCCGTTGTCTGTTGGAAATTTCATTTTCAGGCACCAGGGGGCTAATACAATCTGGAAGTCAGACAAGGCTGGTCTTCCCAAGAAGGCGTTGTAAGCCGAGTGGTTTTCTATTAGCACGAACGTTTGTTTTCGCACAACGGAGCGGGGATGACTTCCTATTTCGACGAAGAGGTCAAGTTGCCCGAGGGGCATTTTTGCATCTCCAGTGAAACCGTGCAGTGGTTTGTCACAGGGGGATACATCCTTCATTGATAACTTCATTTTGTCGAAAGCATGTTTGAATAGGATATTTACGGAGCTTCCTGTGTCTATTAGAATCCGAAAAACTTTAGCTGGACCGAACCAGGCGGAGATGACCATAGGATCCATATGTGGGTACTGTCTTCCTTCCAAATCACGCCTACTGAATATGATGTCGTCGCTCTCTTTTCGTTTCGGGTGGCGTTCTTCCGTGATGGAGTTAACATAGCCTTCTGCATTTCTAAGCGACTTGCCGTACCTTTCCATTTCTGCCCAACTTCTGTCGGCGATGTGTGGTCCTCCTGAGATGGTAAGGACCACTATCTTCTCTTGACTAGAGCCACTGGTGTTGTGATTGTTGCGATTCCCTCCGCCTACCTCTGGGAGGGGTTGCTTCGAGTTCTCATTGGCTGGAGTTGGAGTCCTGTTCTGACCCTTCACATAGCGTTCCAGTCTTCTTCTTCTAATGTGTTCTTCGATCAAGTCCCGAAGATGGTGGCATTCATTGGTGTCATGTCCGTGGGATTCGTGGAAGCGACAGAACTTTCCGGACTTGAGTGCGTTATCTGACTCTTTCTTGTGCGGGGGGCGCTTGTATCCTAGTTCGCCCTGAGTGGCTAGGAAGATATTTTCGATTGTGTCGTTCAAAGGAGTGTAGGAGTCAAATCTCGGCCCTGGTCGATATTGGCGCTTTTCGACCTTTCTGCCCCCAGTATTGTCTCTAGATTCATTTCTTCGAGCGTCCTTAGCTGCAGTGGGAACCTTGTCCTAAACTGTCTTACCTTGTTGTCCTGATTGCCTCTCTGTAGCAGCGTCTTCAAGTCTCATATACTTTCCAGCTTCATGGAAGAAATCAGGCAAGGTAGCTGGTTTTTCCTTAGTTAATCTTCTGGCAAACTTGGTGTCTGGATGTACACCACTACAGAGGGCCATTAGAGTGAGTTTTTCATCGGCATCTTGAACTGCTGCCGCTGCGGCGTTGAACCGCGTTAGATATTGTTGCAGCGTCTCTCCGGTTTTCTGTTTGACATTGGATAGAGAATAAGCATCCTTGGGTTGTTCCACATGGATGTGGAACTGGCTAATAAACCTTTCTTTCAACATCTCCCATGAGCTGATGGATCCTTGGGGTAGATGGCAGAACCAGGAGGTAGCTAGATCAGCTAGGAATAGCGGAAAGCATTTACATAACACTCCTTCTGTTGCTCCACTCATGAGCATATGCTTGGTGTATCTCTGCAAGTGTACGATGGGGTCGGAAGTTCCTTTGTAAGGTTCCATGGTTGGCATTTTCCATTCCCGGGGAGTGATGGCGGTTTCGATATTTCGAGTAAAGGGACTGGTGACCCTAGCGCCTATTCCCCGGTCCCTTTGCTCCCGTTGGACACATTCTCTGAATAATCGTGCCATTCGTTCGTCAGAACTTGGAGCGGACAAAAATGAGCTTGGTTCTTCCCTGCGGGATCTATCTCGTCCAGATGACCAGTAGGGACGGTACAGTCTATCACTTCTAGCATTATCCAGTGGTTGTCTTTGGCTGCTCGGATGCACGCTAGGACCAGCTACAGTTGCCCCCTGCCTTGATTTTCCCCTGTGGGGTTCTGTTTCGAGCACATCCATGGGGTCAACTTCGGGCTGGGTTCTAGCTCAGCTCCGTTCAGCGGGGTTTCTATGATTAGGTGGTATGACTGGCTCAGCTACATCCGACCCTCGCCTGGTGCCTCCCCGGCTGGGTTCGGTTCCAAGGGCTTCCTCGAGTCGGAATTCGGGCTGAGTCCGGGCGCGGCCCCTATCATTGTTATTCCTGTTGATAGCTTCTTCGAAGAGGGAAGACCTTTGTTGCCTCCGAGATCCTCCGGATTGGGACTCACCCCATGATTCAGTGTTGTGGTTGGACTCTTCAGCATCCCTTAAGCGTGACATGAGTTGGTCCACCAAAGCTTCTTGTTGGGATGTGAAGCGGTTAGTTACTTCAGCCACAACCCTATCCAGATCTGCCCTAGTGATTGGTTGTTCCGTTGCGGGACCGGTTGGATTTTCCTGATTTTCATCTGGTACTGCTGTTGAAGTGGGCTGATCTGCGATTGCTGGATCTGGAAGGCTGCTAGTTGCGATGTTCTTTCCTTTGTTAACATCCCTTCTCTGTTTGGAAGGCATGATTTCTAAGCAACGAGCGATGTTGTTAGAAAGAAGGTTGAGTGGGAGAAGATGAAGCCCTGAGTTCAATTCTCAGTGAAAGCACCAAAAATGTTTGCACAAAAAATGGACAAACACCTCCAAGTCGTATTATTTAGTTGATTATATGTGATTTTTAATGGTTTAGATGAGTTATGTAAATATGAAAAAAGTAGGGGCTGAAATGTAAAAGACACACAGATTTATAGTGGTTCGGCCAGAATGTGCCTACGTCCACTTTATATGTTATTATCTTCTTTCTTTCGGATTACAAGTACAATGCTTCGTATACGAGTATATGAAGGTAGTTTGAAAGTTCCTTCCTTGCTTGAGCTCTCAAACTTGTCTGCCATTGTTGTACCCCTGCCCCTCTATTTATAGAATGAGGTAGGGGGCAGGGGTCTTGGAAGTATATAACTCCTGGTGGGCCCGGGCTGAAGCCATTTGGACTGGCAATCATCTGGTTCGGCGGAGGTCCATTCGGTTGTGAGGTATGGTTTGGCTCGGAGGTGTTGGTCCGGCCAGGCATGATTCGGTGTTGGTGGTCCGGTCGTGGAGTTGGTTCGGTGGTGAGCTTGAAGGTTGGTTCGGTCGTATGTGGTCCGGTCATGTAGGAAAGGGGTTGGACCGGTGGAGCGGAGGGACGGAGGCTGGCTATGCCGAATGGACACGTGCTTGCTTCGCCGAATGAGAAGGGGGCTGGCCATGCCGGATGGACTTGGGCTTGCATTGCCGAATGAAGCTTCATGTGTGAATGCCGAGTGTACCTTGCCGAATGAATTGGAGGTTGCGAACCCGGGTGAAACTGACGCTTCTTGGTCTCAAGATCCCCTGGGTGAGAATTCGCCCAACATCAAGCAACCCCTCCACCATGAGAATTTCTAGAAAAATAAAAGAGCAACTCTTCAATGATCCGAAGGCAATAAAAGCATACATCAATTATGCTAATTATGCCAAAGTCCATCTCGGAAAGTTTGCTATTTTTCAAGATTTTTCTTCTTATGAAATTGATTCTCCTTTTGCAAACAATCAAATTCTTAGTCTTGTTGATGCTTCTCAAAATGATTTTGTTTGCTATCCAAACCTTGTCAAAATTTTCTATGCAAATTTAAACCGTGGATTTTATAATGGAAATGAGGATGAAATTTGGAGTAGTGCAAATGCACTAGAATTGTTTTGAATTGTGATCTTTTGGGTACCATTCTCAATTGCAAGAGTACGGGAATGGATCTTTTTAATTTTAAAATCGATGAAAATGATCGTGAGACATTTCATCACATTTTCGAAGAGAATGATAATTTTGAATTCAAAAACCGAAATTTTCAACCAAAAGCAAGAATTGTCAATCTTCTTTTGCAACCTACTTTGTCCCCAAGATCGGGGAATTTTAACAATCCTACTTCAAAAGTTTGCAAAGCACTTTTTGCTATTTTTGGAAATTATGACATTAATTGGGCACAAGTTATTTTGGATGAACTTCGTCCTAAAAATCTTGAAATGGGTGAGAACACTTTGTATCATGGAATTTATCTCACTCAGATTTTTAACTATTTTGGAGTAGATTTCAAAGGCGAAGAATTTTTTTCTAGAAAAGTTTTCAATCATTCCAAAATTTCGCTTATGAAAATTCCAATTGTTTTTCAACCTTGTGAGACTCTAGCTGAAAAGGAAGAGCGTTTGGCTCATGAGTAAATGGAAGAAGAGGAAGAGGAAGAAGAAGAAGAAGGGGATGAAATTGAAATTGAAGAACAAGAAGGTGAAGCCACTTTGGAAAGCATCAACTATCCTCCTAATCCATCCAACAAAACCCTTCTCAAAAGCCAAAAGACGATTGTTGAGAATCAACGGATTCTTGAACGATCTGTTAGTAAGAAGTTGGACAAAATTTCATCCAAGATGAACAAGTTCATTTCCAAAGTCAGCAAGAAACTTAGACTTTCTTCATCATCATCCTCCTTTAACTAGTTCTACCTTTTCATATCTCGTTGTATTTGTTTTAATTTATTTTGATTTGAATGTTCGTGTAGTTCTTTATGATTAATCGTTGTATCGTCTTAGTATGAAATGAAATGGAATTTCCTTTCTGTTATCTAGCTTATCTTATCTCCAGAATAAATGTTAATATATTATATAAATACACACACACACAATTATTCACAAAATCAAAATATATCATTAAATTTTACTACACCATGTCACATACCCCCTATGACCATGTCGACATGTACTGGTCAGAAATGACAATTCATTTTGAATTTGAAATTTGAGTATCTACCGTATGTCTATTCATTCCAAACGAATTTCTACACCTATAAATACCTATTTCTTCCAGAATTCATCACTGAAAACTATTTCTTATCTACTCCATCTCTCATTCTTCTCACAAATCCAAATATGGCTAATCCAATTCATAACTTATCCGAAAATCTTGAAGAAACTCTTATTTCGTTCGAGAATATTCTCTCGTTCATTCTTCGTAACCAGTGACACTTAGAATTGAGTCATATGCAGATGATCTAGGAGCAAGAAAGGCATTTCGATGCAATACGATGGATGATTTCCTCCCTACACAAGGATGATAACGAAGCACATCCTTCAGTCTCTCTCACCAACGACAATGAAAATTGGGATGCTGTTAAGGCAGACCCTATCTTTGGAGAAGAAGGATGGGTGGAAGTACCTCGTAACGTTTAATTTGGTTGCTTTGTTTGAATTGTTTGCTTTGATTGATTTGATTTCATTTTCTTTGGCTTGAATTTGATTGATATTTAGTATGGATCGATGTTTGTTGTAAAAAACTTGTATAATTATACATTGATATGTATATAATCTTTGGTTCATTATTGTGACTATCAATATAATTATTTCTTAATTCTATATTCCATTGTATAAGTTTATTAATGCAGGTATTTTAGTCCAAGAATGAGGGGGAGTTATATAGTTTGGTATTATATAGTTTAGAGTTAGTTTTTGTTGATGACAAAGGGGGAGAAGTATAAAATAGGGTAGTCAGGCATAGATTAAGGGGAAGTTATTAGGATAGAAGTAATATTTTATAAACAAAGGTTGTAATCATCAAAAAAGGGGATATTGTTAGTCCGTGAGATAATGGTTTTGATGACAACAACCTTACAATAGATTATAAAATATAAATACTAACAGTATAAGTTTAGATATATATGTATATGCAGGATTTAACCATGCAGGTATCAAGAATGAAGACTGTACAGTATAGAGATTCAAGTTATCAAGATTGAAGACTCATGAGTATCAAGATTATCAAGAGTTCAAGTAATTTATCTTTTAATTATAAATTTTGTTAAAACTCCTAGAAAAGCACTGGCATCTTAAAATCTAATTTATTCGTGGAATGGAATCCACTTCCAGCCTATTAAAGGGATGGAACCCTAAGTAGGATGGAACCTACGAAAAATCTAGTGGAACATTGTTTTGTATCCGTTAACTTTTTATTCAAAATGATTTTTCAAAATTATATCTTGTTTTCAAAATGATTTCAAAACCTTCCTTTTAAAAGAATCAAAAACATCTATCCTGATTTCAAATACTTTAAGCCTCAAAAGAATCTTGAATTTCAAAGTCAAATTATCCTTGTTTTTAAACTATCTTTTAAATATAATATATTTAACTTTTAAATATTTACTTAGATTTAAATATAAAATTATAGTAAAATTCTATATATATTATTCTCTATATTACTTATGTATTTTAATTATAGTCAAGTATATTTATAAAGTTTAAAATAGTTTTAATATAAGATAAAGGTTATTTTCAAAGAAATCAAAACACCCAAAATCCCTTTGGGATGTCGACATGCCCAAGTACCCCATGTCGACATGGTGTCAGTTAGATTCAAAATTTAAATTTTAAAAGAAGTGTCTATTCGTCATAACTCTTCACGAATGGACATGGCTGTTGTTCTTCTATAAATAAGGATTAGTTTCAACAAATTTTAGTTCAGTTTTCTGGTTTTTCACTCATCTTCTTCTTCCATATTTCTATATACATATTCTTACCATTACTCTGCCGAAAGCAACACTGAATCTAACTTGATTATCTCTGGTTTGATTCTCTATCACTATCTCAACAAGATCCTCAGTGCTATTCAGAGTTATAGGCTTTTTGTAATCAACTTTGCGAGAAATAGTGTGATTGTAGCATTGGAAATCAATCAAGCGAGATAAGGTGTGATTGTAGCCTTGGGAAATCAATTGGGTGAACTTGTTGCCCGGGAAATCAAGTATCTCTACCCAGAGGATTGTGATTCTGGAGGGTGTACCTCGTTGCCTTGAAATTGAGGGTGTAATTGTAAAGATTATTTTTGAAAGGAAATCCATACTTGTGTGCGAGACTGGATGTAGGGTAACTCCGAACCTGTATAAAATCCGGTGTATTCTTTCCTTTACTGCTTTTACTTTATATTTGCATTTGTGTCTGATTCTGTGATCATATCTGTGTCGGAATATTGCATACATTCATGTTTAAATTAACTAAAACTCAAAAAGATTTAACAATTCTCTAAAACACTATTCACCCCCTCTAGTGTTTATCCTAGCCTTAAGATCCTTAATCCGCATTTCTCACATTTGGTATCAGAGCAAGGTTTTCAAAGTTTCATAATCTGATTTTGATTTTTTTTAAAATGGCTACCAACACTAGTACCGTTACTAAAACTAGTATCCCTATCACTAGTTCATTTATAAAAGGTCAGTCTACTGTCAGACCACCACTTTTTAATGGCAGTAACCATGCATATTGGGCATGTAGGATGAAAATATATTTACAATCTATAGGATTAGACACTTGGAATATCACACAAACTGAATATTCTGAACCCACAACTGATTTTGCACAGTGGACCGCTGAGAAAAAGACTGTTGCACAAAATAATTCTAAAACAATGAATATTCTGTTTTGTTCACTAGATAGAAATGAATTTAATAGAATATTCTGGAGGGTGTACCTCGTTGCCTTGAAATCGAGGTTGTAATTGTAAAGATTGTTTTTGAAAGGAAATCCGTATTTGTGTGTGGGACTGGATGTAGGGTAACTCCGAACCAGTATAAAATCCGGTGTGTTCTTTCCTTTACTGCTTTTACCTTATATTTGCATTTGTGTTTGATTCTGTGATCATATCTGTGTCCGAGTATTGCATACATTTGTGTTTAAATTAACAAAAGCTCAAAAGATTTAACAATTCTCTAAAACACTATTCACCCCCTCTAGTGTTTATCCTAGCCTTAAGATCCTTAATCCGCATTTCTCACAGCTACAACTTTCATGTTGACAACTTTGTCTTATTCCAAAGTTAACCATGTCAAAAATCTACTTCTTTCTAATGCATTTTTTGGCCCACTTTTTAAGCCAGAGAATGAGCTATTTTCTTTTGATCCTAACTTGATCATAATAGATCCAAATTAAAAAATTCTTTTTTCAAGCATATAAAATTCCAGTGTCTACAACTTTTATGTTGAACAAACTTTTTCAATTTTGAGGTTTGCTATACCTGAGACTCAATTCTTTGAAATTCATTTTCGGGCTTCATTTTTGTCAATCCGACAATACCTCTTCTTCATTCTATCATATCTTCCACAAATCTAGTTGAAATCAAGTGATTTTTTTTAATATTCAAGAGAATAGAATTTTTAACAACTTTTCAGTTAACAGGTTTTTCAAATTTTGAGAGTAAGAGAGCCAAATACAAGAGATAAGTGACCTATTTTTTGGGTCTATTTTTGAGAATTCAAGTTCAAAGCTCTACCGCTTCTTCTTTATATTTTTGACAAACCTCCATCTTAAGCCTCAGCCTAGCTATTGGAAGGAAGAGGGTGTGGTTTTCTAGTGTTTAATGGAGTAGGAATTAATTAATGAAGTGTTGGTTGATTAGAATGTTGGTAGGAAGTAATCGCTTTGGTTTATGGTGAGAATCTCTATTTAACATCTCTATTTACATATATACATGTTTGATGTTGTATTATGATTACTATTGATGCTTATATATGCTTTGATAATAAAGTATTGATTGTTTGATATGATTATTAAATTGTTTTACCAAGTCACGTTAATACACGTCGAGAAGCACAAAGAAAAGCACTTTCCTTGTTAAAATAAAATGTTGTATATAGAATGCTTAAACCTTTTGGAAATAGTTTTTAAATGAGTTAGAAATGTTTTATAAACATTTAAATATGTTTAAATAAATTAAGAAATGAAATCAAAATTTCATCTTGTATATTTTAAATATGTCCAAAACTATTTTCCAAAAAAATCGTGCTTTTGCGGTAAATTGACCAAAGTTTAAAATTGATATTTCAAATGTTTTAAATATATGAAATATATCCTTAAAATCTTTTGAAATGTATTAAAAGAGATCTAAGTTGAAAATATGGATTTCTAAATGATATAAAAATCGTTTTGAAGAATATAGCTTTTAAAATGCTATTTGCAACACTTTTCGCAACGCTTTTCGCAACATTCTGAAATAACTTTTGAAATGTAATTTTAAACTTAACAATTCTTTCCTAAGTCTTTTGTGAAAGATTTTAAAAGAATAATTAAGCAATTTAAAGGTGATTTGGAAGTTTTAATAAGAGTTTGAATAAATGGTAAGATGAATTGTTTATACCACTTAAACAAAAAGTGAAGAATATTGAATGTAACAACAAACTGATTATGCGGAAACGACTAGTACATTCGTCTTTCCTATGAGATCTGAGAAGATAAAACTAGGTCTTTAACTAAGGTTATGGATGGCGCAACCAGTGCTCTAAACGTACCTGGCCTATGTTTTCTCTTTTTAGGCGGGGGGTGGAATAGATCGAAAGGAAAGCCCGGATGCTCTAAAAGATAATATTTAAGTTTTTTCAAGATAAGATAAAAGAAATAAATTATTTGAATATTATAACATATTTTATCAATGATTAGTACGAAGGAATCAGGATCGGATTTTGGTGATTCCTATACAAAGAACCGAGATTGGATTTGGGCGATTCCTATCCGAAAATCACTTCAAACTAATTTTCAAAACCCCGTATGAAATTAACATCTTTTTATCGATGATTAGCATGAAAGAACCGGGATCGGATTTGGGCGATTTCTATCCGAAAATATCTTCAAATTAATTTTAAAAATAAAATATATTAAAGACAAAGATCGTCGAAGACAAAGATTTTCATAATGTAGGATTACTTGCCATTAGTCCCTAGAAGTGAAATTTACCATATTTAAAGTGGCAGTAGTGCTCTGTTATTAAAATCTTCGATTTGTAGGAATATTATTTGAAGTTAAGAAAGAAATGATTCCTAAGTAAAAGGGAAGATGATTTGGAATTATTCTAGAATTTAAGAAAGGTTTAAATAAATCAAATAATTTGATAAATGAGGCTTAATGATTCCATATACTCTTTAAAAGAAAATGGAATAAATTTAAAAGAATATCTAAGAAAGATATTTGATTTAAATAGAAGATGAAGTAATTGATTGATGATTGATATCCATGTATGAACTTAACATCTTTTTAAATCAATGATTGGCTTCGAAGGAACGGGAGTCGGATTCTGGTTATTCCTATCCGAAAACCACTTCGAACCAATGTATATGTTCGAAAGTGAAGACATGTTGAAGATGATGATTATTGAAGACCGTGGATCTTCATAGCTTGAGGACTGCTTGTTGACATGCTCTAGGTCTCTCCCATTATAGAGTTATTTATAGTAGTGGTCTCCTCATTGTGGAGATTTTTTCGGATTGCAAGGGCTTCTCGCCTAATAATGGTCGAGAAAAGTGCCTTCGGTTTCGTTCAGTCCTAGAGCGAACTTGTATGGATGAATGTCTGATATTGCATTTCTGAGGCACAACGTTTGAATTTTACAAATGTTCATTTGCTTGGTGGTAGAGAACGCAACTTCTCTTAGCTTAACACCCTTCTCTGAGACATGCGAGCTCAGAGGTTGTATGCTTGTGGAAGTCAAATAGTGATCAAAGGAATGGCAGTGTGGCATTCAAGCTGGAACCTGTTATGATCAAAGCATGGTTTTGTATGAAAAGCGTGGCTTTGAAGAAATTGAGCGTAGCCTCGCGAGCCTCACACCCCGGTTATGATGGATTTCTATGTGGTCATATGTATGCTTGCATTTTGGATAGTAGTGAATGAGCCCTAGGTACCAGATACGTCTAGGCCTCATGGTAAGGATGCACGAAGTCTGTGTCCTTGAATGTTATTCGTGGATTGTATCCACTTTTAGCCATTTGTGTTGTTGTATAACGGCGTCTGAGTCTTGGACGTAAGCCATGGATGCAGATTTATCTTTCCACTAGTTTCCTATCATGTTGGAAATCCAATCCCAATACGAGATTTAAGTTTTTGATTGTAGTCCCAAAATAGCTGTAATGACTTGCAAACATTTCAACTACCCCTTTTGGTATCATATATTCTGTTCGGTATATTCCATTGACCTAGTCTGGATATATTACCTTAGACTTAGTTCAGATATTGATACCTTATTTGAATAGTTTATTTGAAAAGTGTTTTCAAAAAAATGCCACTAAAAATAATATCAAATATATTTCGACATAAAAATGATTTGGTTATCATAAAGTAAAAACCCATCCGTATTTATGTGTGGGCGTGGTCTTATCAGATACCCTTCTTTTCAAAGGTTTTGATAACATCGTCATGATCTATACATTTTAAATTTCACGTATCTCACGCTGGTTTATCAAGCTTGATCCGAGTATTTTCAATACTCGGGTCAGATCAGAGTAGTTTCAAGTTGAGTTGAAGACAGTTGGAGTTTCCAGAGGAGAGCTGGAGATCTTCATTATTTATGGATGCATTCTATTATGCGCTACATCTATTGCATTTGTTTTGTTGTTTTCAGCATTTGTAAGGACGGAAGTTTATAACTGTCCAGGCTGAATCTAGGTTAGACTCTGATATTGTATTTTAAAATTTTCTGCTATAAAGATTATTATTGAAATAATATATGTTATTCCATTCGTACGAGATTCTGTTCTGTCTTTATTTTCTTTCTACCCTTAATGATCCGTCTTTTCATGCAATTTGAGTTAGACATGTGTGGTTTATTATCGATTCAAAGGGTACGGAAAAACGGTTCGTTACATTTGGTATCAAAGCCGAAGGTTAAGCTAGAACCTTGCTTTGTTGGGGTAAAGACTCATCAAAGATAAGGTTAGTGATACCCTAGCATGAGTAACTCATTGGAGATAGGGTTAGTAACACCCTAAAATGAGTTTGAGTGTATTATATATGAGTGTGTATTTGTTAGTGACTAATAAATTGTTTTGTGTCGATTTATCTGTTGAGTGATTTATGGATTCTGATCGATGTGCCTGATCACCATTATCGAAAGGGATTCCTAAACACTTAAAGAAGGCGAAACGACACACTAACTTTGAAAAAATTGGTAAATGAGATAATTTTACCTTGGATTATATCTTGAATATAAAGTGTATATTTTGAAAAGTTGTATAGTTAGAAATCAGGATTAGTGAAATTTAAATATGAACATCTTGTGATTAAAATTTCATAGTTTGACTATAAAATGTTTCATAAAGATAATCGATAAGTAATAAATCTGATAAGGTAATTCAAATCTTTAATACTTATTCCAAATAAAAATTTAAGAAATGATAATGTTAAGTTACTATCATAAATTGATCAATTGTTTGATTTAAAAGTTTAAGTACAAATACCTTGTGAATTAAGTTTCATGATTTGACTACAAGGTGTTTGATAATAAGATTTGTTTAATGTAACGACCCGCCGCCCTGACCGCCTCTAGTCGGTAATTAAACCAACTAGAAACGTTCAAAATGACGGATTGTTAGTCAGTTTATAGAGTTTAAACAGAATCAGCCACAGAATCACAGAATAATCATAATATTTTTCATAAATGAATTTTTCTTACATACATATATCAGAGTTTGTACAATGCATTAAATTTTTATACAGCGGAACAATTTATTTTCATTAAGTACACGAAAATTTTCTAGAAAAAAACTTTAGTGGAGTGCTTTCCCCTCTCTCTCTAACTTCGCGGCCTGAAAATCTTCAAGCTGTAAAAATACTCGGTCTGACCCGAGTATTATATTCAAAAGAAAATAATACACAGGTCAGTCTAATTCAAACTCAGTTATTAGTGCATAGAGGCAATAATAATCAAACAACAATTAGACGACAGTCAATATAAATTTACCTATCCGATCCTTTAACAAGTAATCGGATAACGGTAAATATAACACTTAACAGTGTTAAATAATAATTCAACAGATTCAGATTATCAATGAGATAGATGAAGGGATTATTGATGAAGATCATTTAGAAAACAATCAAAATTTGCCTAAACGGCAATTAACTACAAAATCATCAAAATCGATTCAAAATATATTGAATTGGCAACATAAAATAATTTTCATCAAAAAGAAAACATCATTTTAAACATTAAATTTGGTAGGGCTGCAGTTCACGCTTGCGTGCACTGCCTCGCCACTACCGTAATGAAATATGCAAAAGATCATAAATCAAAACACAATAGTATATCAATAAAAATCAATGCCGCGTGGCTGCAGCTCACGCTTGCGTGCACTGCCTTACCACTATCGTGATGATATACTCAAAAAAATCAACGAACCAAAATCAATGAAGGTTCAAATATCCATTCAAAATGTCGATACTACGTGGCTGCAGTTGCACGCACGCGTGCGCTGCCTCGCCACAACAACTTGTGAATTAAGACAAGTTTCCAAACTTATTACTGCACATTTCAATAAGTGCAAAATTTTCATAAAAATGAAACTGCAGGTCAAATACTTGGACACAAGGGTAAGCTGCAACTAATACTGCAGTCACCACAAACATCGCACTTGAAAACAACTTAATGCAGATGCAACACCAAAGCTACAAAAGGTACCGGACTTGATTGTATAAAGCACGACTTCAAGTCCAATTGCACCAAGCTATATTTATCATCAACCCAAACTGAAATACTCGCCAACACCAATAGAAAGAGTGATACTGGTGCCAACTATATGAAACTGGACAAAAACCCTTCGAAAAGAATCTGAATCTAATGCATATACAGGGATGCAACTTTACGTATGCCCAATACTATGTGAAATAAGTGTGCAGACTGCCCCATTGGTTAAGGCAGCTACAATGAAGTGCTCAACACAACTAATTGCACAGATAGATCAATACACATAGCTGCAATGCAACTAAGGTATACCAAAGTCAATGAATCAACACGAGTTCAAAACCATAAAACAACAGTCTCAAATCAAAACAGTACCCCAAAGTAAACAACCCAAGTCCAGTCTGGACAATACCATTATAACAAACATTCGAGGATGCAATATGTACGTGAGTGGTCAGTAAAACCCAAATGCTCCCTACATGGAAGTGAGACCAAAACAGTTCATGTGCAAACTGACCAAACCCCACAGTGAAGCCAACAATCAAATGGTGCAAGGGAAAAAAAATGATCAATGCAACATAATCATATAACTAAACTTTTAACAGTGATGCAGTTCATGTTTGCAACAAATCCATTCAATATTCACACCTGATTTTCACATATATGCCTCTGTGAATATTTATTCACTTTAACATACCGGCAAGCAAACAAATTTTTATGTTAAGTTTTTAGAAAGTGAAGTTACTAGCAATTTAAATCTTGTTGTTTTTAAACAAATTTTATTAAACATCTCAACATTAAGCACTGCAGCCACCACAATATTCAAGTGAAATGAACATGTACAAATGAAACAGTGGAAACATGAACATCAAATGCTCAAGTAAATGAACTATCAATGCACATGAATGCACAGACTACATGGAAATATCATAGGTGATACCAGACTATAGTAGTTCAAGGTAAAGGGAGGAAAACTGCAAATATGCATCTATAACTCAGGTGAGACCAGACTCAAACTTCATTGTTGAAGATGAGGAGAAACAAGTACAGACAGCACACAACAGAACTGGCTAACCAGAAAAAAAACAAGGTAACCACTAACACAAGTGTACATAAGCAACAATGCACTGTACGTCAAGTGATATTAGTGCAACAGGTCAAGAATGAGTGTCAAACTGAAACAAAGAAAGTGCCAGAGGTCAAGCAATGATGCAGACCAAAAAAAAAAAAAACAAACCAACGATCATCAAGTTTTCAAAATATTATAGGTCAAGGCCTGAGACAAGTTCAACCCCAAAAATGTACAGATGCCAACAGCTCGGGTACAAAGTGTCAACAACCACCAAACTATCGAAAGATGTAATAGTGATGAGGTAATGAAAGCTACAGGAATGGACAAATTCGAATGGCCAAAATATCAGGGGTGACTTCAAAAATACATCAAAGCAGTAATTTAAAAATTTACAACTGCAGTTCCAAGTGACCAAAGTCAAAGTCACAAATCGAATAGTTCAAACCAGAGTCAGAGAACAAGTGCAAAGCAAAAGTCAATGTCGTGCTTTACCAAAATCGAACAATATCAAAGGCCGAAGCCATAGCAAAAAATCAATTTTCCAGAAATTCGAACAAGCTAAAATCATCAACATCAACAAAATTGAATGGCCAAGAAAATAATTGACAAATTCAAACAGTTATACATGAACGAAAATCACCGAATGTAAACCCAACAACCTGAGATGGAGTTAGATGTGAGTAACTAAATTACTCACCTTTTACCGAAGCCAAAGCCCTAGCTTGAATCGAAGACGAGACTCGAAGACGCCATTAATTTTTTTCTTCGGTTTGATTAGGGTTTTTAAATGAAATTTGGGGAGGGGGCTTCGTGTTTTAAGAAGGGGATGGAGGAATGGGTATCGGCATGATGAAAGGCGTGTAAAGCGGCGTGGATTTAGCTATGCAAGTAAGGTAGCGTATAATTATTATTTTATTTTATTTTATTATATATATAATTATATTTTTATTTTTATTTTGAAATCAAATTTGTTTTGTATTATTTTTGTTGTTAAAATTTTAACTAAGTGTAGTTACATTATATTTTTTCAAAGTTTATAAATATGTTCTTTGAAATTTTTACTATGTGTATTTATTTATTGATTTTATATTGATTAAGATTTTATTCCTTTTTATTTAAACTAAAGAAAAAATGTTATTAAAATTAACCATCCTTTATTAATTTAAATAAATAATAATTCGTAAATCCAAACTATTTTTCTTCTAAGTCGTTAGTTTGAATTTCAATACAAATCCCATATTCAATTTCAAACTTCAAAGTTAAATTCAAATTCTATTCAACTTTAAATAGATTAAATTCAAAAATTTAATCGCCAATATCCTAGTTTTATTGGAATTCAATTTAAAATTATCTCAAATATTTAAAATTAATTAAATATCTTCATTTTTAAATTGTTCAAAATTCAGGATCGTTACATTTAAGGAATGAACATATAAGATAAAAATGTATTTAAATGATTGTTTAAAAAAGAATAATATAAAAGGAATGAGATTTCAAATTCTAGTAATTTAAAGAGTTGTGGAAATTTAAATGAAGTTAATTAATATAAGATAAAATGAATATATAAGATAGTTTTATAAAGTAATTTCTAAAGGATTTTGAAAATGATATTATTTCAAATAAAAAGAGGTATTTTATGATAACTAATTCAGTTGGCTCGAAAATAAACTAAAAATGGGCAAGAGATGTGTTCGGGCGGTAAGCACTTCTCTTAAGCATTACTCTTCTTATTAAGAGGATATATGATACTATTGGTAATACCCAATTTCTTGGATTGTTTTGGAGTTACTCGATCTATATAATTTTCTAAAGTTAAAGAAATAATGTGAATCACTGATTAGTAATCTTTATTAAAGTATTTAAACTAAAGATAAATTAGGATCACTAATTGATAAGATAAAACAAAATTCTCAATGCTTTTGGACAGTCGAAAATTTCTGAATCATACATAAATCATAGCTACGAAATTTGTGAAAACGTTTGGCAAAGGATTGTAAAATACTTTGAGTAAATGAAATAAGATAAGGATAATTTATAAATCTGATTTATAAAGAAAAAAAGAGAGATTTAATAGTTAAGAGTTTGAGATTTAAATATGGGTGGTTTTTAAATTTGTTTTTCAAAGTTAGAAAATTAATAATAGTATTAAATAAGAAACAAGTCTTATAACTTATGAATTTGAGATATAGTAAATTACAACAAAGTCTAAATTTGTTAGACAAATGGATTTAAGTAAAATCAATTTGGAATTTGGGACTAATATGTACTCTTAGAATGTACAGGAATATCATAAAAATATAGATTTAAGTCGTGAACTATTAGGTAAAGAAATAATGACTCCTCAAAAAGGTAATTATAACCTGCAAAATGTTTTATTAATGAGTTCCAGCATTAATTAAGAATTTGGACTTAAGTCTTTAAAATGTGATTGATTTACATAAGTTATAAGATGAAATAAACTTAAGATAATAGTTCTATGAATTTTTTTTATGAAAGTTAGTAAATACATATATTATATGTAGATCATTTCGTCACATACATTTCGATCTATGATTTGAGTACAGAACTTTGAGATGTTTACACTGGTCAGAAAAAGGATTTATCACTCGATTCTTGACGACGAATATTGATGAGTGTTTGTAGTTAGGTACTTTAGTTTTCTATCATAGTTGAGAGCTATGCAAGGAAAGCAAAGGTTTCTGAGCAAAGGCTCGATCAGAGTCCGCACAAGAGGATCGGAGGATCGATACTAGTTCGAAAATAAAGTTGCGTATTCGAATATAAGATCGAATAAAAAATTTCATACGGATGATCTGTATATATTATATGGAATAAGTTTGAAGATAAACGTTTTGGGCAAACTTTTGTTTTGGGTAATTTCGAGGACGAAATTCTTTTAAGTAGGTGAGAATGTAACGACTCAGAATTTGACTACTTTAAAATATACTATTTAAAGTGATTTTAAATATAAAATAGGTAAGGTTATATGATTCAAACAATATTAGATAGGATTTGGAAAGAGAAGTATACACAAAAATAGTAACATTTGCTTATATCGACAAAAGTGACAAACTGCTGATTTCAGAAAAGTAAATTTCAATGGTTAAATAAATTATTTTAATTTATTTATGAGTGTTTATATTTTTAAACAACATTATATAATTTTTTTTAAATTCAGTTTACATAAATAAACAGTTTAACTAAAACGTCAAAATGTGGCCGTAAAACGTTTTGTCGATAATCAACGTTGTTTCGATTAAAAGTTGTCGCAACGTCGTCGCACCTTTATTTTCTTATATAGGAACATATATTCGAATAGTATAAGTATTAATTAATTCACTAATCAAGTTTACTTTTACAAAACATACTTAGAGAATTCTAGAATATAATTAAGAAAAAGTAAGCATAAAAAGACAAACATGTCATTCAAAGCAAAAAGTAAAATATCAAATCAAACCAAACACAATTATTATATTCCTTAATACTTAAGTGACTAAGACATAAAGTAAGGATGTGAAATATGATGTTAGGTATTGAAAAAATGGAGATTGCTTTAGGTTGAAGTAAGGTTAGTTTGGTAAATTGGTAAGAGGTTATTTTGGTAAATTTACCACTTCTTTCTTTTTTATAAAAACCCACCTCCTTCTCACTTACATTCACATTTCTTCTTCTTATTTTTTCAAACTTCTTCATCTTATCCCTCTTTTTTTAATGGCTTCCAAGCCATAGGAAAAATACTAGAAAGAAATAATTTCAAAATATTTACAAAATATTCAAAAGAAATCAATGTTCATTCAAATCAAACTCCTCTTTTCTCCATATTTTACCTCTTATTCTCTCGATCATAACTTCTTCAAAACAGAGTCAAAATACAAAATTGTTTTCTTCAAATCATATGTTTTTCCAATGGCTACAACTTTCATGTTGACCACTTTATCTTATTCTAAAGTTAGCCATGTCAAAATTCTACTTCTTTCCAATTCATTTTCTGACCCGGTTTTTAAGCCAGAGAATGAGCTATTTTGTTTTGATCATAACTTGACCATAATCGATCCAAACTAAAAAAAAAATCCTTTTTTCAAACCATATAAAATTCTAGTGGCTACAACTTTTATGTTGAATACTTTTTCCAGTTTTGAGGTTTGCTATACGTGAAACTCAATTCTTTAAAGTGCATTTTCGGACTTCATTTTTGTCAATCCGACAACACATCTTCTTCATACTATCATATCTTCCTCAAAACTAATAAAAATCAAGTGATCCTTTTCTTTATATTCAAGATAAAAGAATTGGTGGCAACTTTTCAGTTAACAGGTTTTTCAAATTTTGAGAGTAAGAGAGTAAAAACAAGAGAGAAGACGATCTATTTTTCGGGTCTAATTTTGAGAATTCAAGTTCAAAGCTCTACCGCTTCTTCTCTATATTTTCGACCAACCTCCATCTCAAGCCTCGTAGAAGGAATAGGGTATTGTTTTCTAGTGTTTAATGAGTAGTAATTAATTAGTGAGGTGTTGGTTAATTAGAATGTTGGTAGAAAGTTAATCGCTTTAGTTTATGGTGAGAATCTCTATTTAACATCTCTATTTACATATATACATGTTTGATGTTGTGTTATGATTTCTATGGATGCTTATATATGCTTTGATCATAAAGTATTGATTGTTTGATATGATTGTTAAATTATTTTACCAAATCACGTTAATACACATCGATAAGCACAAAGGAGAGCACTTTCCTTTTGAAAATAAAATGGCGTACATGGAATGCTTAAACCTTTTGGAAGTAGTTTTAAAATGAATTAGAAATGTTTTATAAACATTTAAATATGTTTAAATAAATAAAGAAAGAAAATCAAAATTTCATCTTGTATATTTTAAATATGTCCAAAACAATTTTCCAGAAAAACCGCGCTTTTGCGGTAAATTGTCCAAAGTTTAAAATTTATATTTTAAATGCTTTAAAAATATGAAATAAATCCTAAAGTTCTTTTAAAACATATTAAAAGATATTTAAGTTGAAAATATAGATTTCTAAATGATATAAAATTCGTTTTGAACAATATAGCTTTTAAACGCTATTTGCAACACTTTTCGCAGCAGTTTGAATAACTTTTGAAATGTAATTTTAAACTTAACAATTCTTTTCTAAGTCTTTTGTGAAAGATTTTAAGGGAATAATTAAGTAATTTAAAGGTGATTTGGAAGTTTTAATAAGAGTTTGAATAAATCGTTACGATGAATTGTTCATACACCTTAAACAAAAAGTGAAGAATATTGAATGTAATAACAAACTGTGTATGCGAAAACGACTAGTACTTTTGTCCCGCCTATGAGATATGGAAAGATAAAACGAAGTATTTAACTAAGGTTAAGGATGGAGCAACCAGTGCTATTAACTTACCTAACCTATGTTTTCTCTTTTTAGGCGAAGGGTGGAATAGATCGAAAGGAAAGCCTGGATCCTCTAAAAGATCGTATTTAAGATTTTCTAAGATAAGAGAAAAGAAATAAATTCTTTGAATGTTAAATAACAACTTAACATCTTTTATCGATGATTAGTATGAAGGAACCGGGATCAGATTTGGGTGATTCCTATCCGACGAACCGGGACCGGATTTGGGTGATTCCTATCCGAAAATCACTTCAAACCAATTTTTGAAACCCTATATGAAATTAACATCTTTTTATTGATGATTAGCACGAAGGAAACGAATTCAGATTTGGGTGATTCCTATCCGAAAATCCCTTCAAACTAGTTTTCAAAATAAAATATATTGAAGACAAAGATCATTGAAAACAAAGATCTTCATAATGTAGGATTACTTACCATTAGTCCCTGGAAGTGAAATTTACCATATTTAAAGTGGCAGTAATGCTCTGTTATGAAAATCTTTGATTTTCAAGAATATGATTTGAAGTTAAGAAAGAAATCTTTGATTAAGATTTAATGAATGATTTGGAAAAGTTTTCCTAAGTAAAAAAGAAGATGATTTTGAATTATTTCAGAATTTTAGAAAAGTTTAAATAAATCAAATGATTTGATAAATGAGGCTTAATGATTCCATATACTCTTCAAAAGAAAATGGAAAAAATTGAAAAGAATATACCTAAGAAAGATATTCGATTTAAATAGAAGATGAAGTAACCGATTGATGATTGATATCCATGTATAAACTTAACATCTTTTTAAATTGATGATTGGCTTCGAAGGAATCGGAGTTGGATTTGGATGATTCCTATCCGAAAACCACTTCGAACCAATGTATACTTTCGAAAGTGAAGACATGTTGAAGATGATGATTATTGAAGACCGTGGATCTTCATAGCATGAGGACTGCTTGTTGACATGCTCTGGGTCGCTCCCATTATAGAGTTATTTATAGCAGTGGTCTCCTCATTGTGTAGATTTCTTCAGATTGCAAAGGCTTTTCGCCTAGTAATGGCCGAGGAAAGTGCCTTCGGTTTCGTTCAGTCCCAGAACGAACTTGTATGGACGAATGTCTGACATTGCATTTCTGAGACATAACGTTTGACTTTTGCAAATGTACATCTGCTTAGTGGCGAAGAAGGCAACTTCTCTTAGCTTAACACCCTTCTTTGAGACATACAAGCTCAGAGATTGTATGCTTGTGGAAGTGAAATAGTGATAAAAGGAATGGCATATGGCATTTAAAGTGGAAATTGTTATGATCAAAGTGTGGTTTTGTGTGATAAGCGTGGCTTTGTAGAAATTGAGTGTAGCCTCGCGAGCCTCACACCCTGGTTATGATTGTATTTTATGTGGTCAAATGTATGCTCGCATTTCGGGTAGTAGTGATTTGGGTTATCAGATTTTATGAGCCTTATGTACCAGATACGTCTGGGCCTCATGGCAGGGATGCGTGAAGTCCGAGTCCATGGATGTTATTCGCAGATTGTATTTGCTTTAAGCCATTTGTGTTATTGTATAACGGCGTCTGAGTCTTGGACATAAGCCGTGGATACAGATTGATCTTTCCACTAGTTTGCTATCATGTTGGAAATCCAATCCCAATACGAGATTTACATTTTTGATTGTAGTCCCAAAATAGCTGTAATGACTTGCAAATATTTCAGCTACCCCTTTTGGTATCATATATTCCGTTGACCTAGTCCGGATATATTACCTTAGACTTAGTTCAGATATTGAATAAGTTTATATAAAAAGTGTTTTCCAAAGAATGTCATTAAAAATAATATCAAATATATTTTGGTATAAAAGTGTTTTGGTTATTATAAGGTAAAAACCCGTCCGTATTTATGTGTTGGCATGGTCTTATGAGATACCCTTCTTTTCAAAGGTTTTGAAAACATCGTCATGATCTATACATTTTAAATTTCGAGTACCTCACGCTGGTTTATCGAGCTTGATTTAGGTAATTTTAATACTCGGGTCAGATCCAAGTAGTTTTAGGTTGAGTTGAAGACGGTGGAGTTTCCAAAGGAAAGCTGGAGATCTTCATCATTGTATGGACGTATTCTATTATCCTCTATATCTATTGCATTTTTTTTGTTGTTTTCAGCATTTGTAAGGACGGAAGTTTATAACTATACAGGATAAATCTAGGTTAGATTTTGATATTGTATTTTAAAATTTTCCACTGTAAAGATTATTATTGAAATAATATATGTTATTTCATTTGTATGAGATTCTATTCTATCTTTATTTTCTTTCTACCCTTAATGATCTGTCTTTTCATGCAATTTAAGTTAGACATGTGTGGTTTATTATCGATTCAAACGGTACGGAAAAACGGTTCGTTACACTAGGACACACACAAACACTTATACTCCACCACACATTCGAGTTTCACACATCGCGCAATTCCTACTAACTCGTTCTCGTTTGGCTTTATGTGCAGGAGACATGGGGAATACACATGACATTGACCACCTTTGCGGATCCTAGGTCTTCTATAATTCCTGTCGGGACTCCGGACCAGGGTAACGGCGAGACAGAGACGACATCGGCGATAAAGATTATCGTCCCAGAGTGTCATCGTCTTCTAGAAGGAGAACTTATAGCCATTCTTCATATCCAAGTGAATCTCACCCTCACCCGGAGCGTAGTAAGGAGAAGACTGCTTTGAGGGGATCTCATTCTGAAGCTCCTCGCGACCGACATTCTGGCTCTTCGAGTACTAAGCAATCCCGTAAGCCGTATAAGAAATCTGTGACTCCGACTAGGCAGGCTCCGCCAGCCTCCGCACACGATCCATCGACAACAGAAAAATTAGCCGAGCTCTAGGCTACATTCCCGAAGATATGTTTCAATGGATTGAAATTTCTCCCCGTGATTAATCCTATCCTTGAATATGTCAAACAAAGCGCCATTGCCTGCAACAACGATGTTTATGTTCAAAATGATGCGTTCGTACACTTAGTGGATAAAGTTTCAGAGGTTTCCTTGGAACATCAATAAGAAATTGATCGCCTGAAACTCAAAGCTATTCATGACAAAGACATCACTAAATCCCAGGATGAAGAGCTATCCTCATACAAACTCAACTCGAGGAACCCAAAAAAATATCAAGGAGACGGTCGAGACAGTTAGTCGCTTGGAGGCCACTCATGATGAGGCAATCCAACGTAGCGGTGCTCTAGCTTTAGAGAAAGACTCTATCTAAGAAGAAAATGATATTCTCGCTCAATGGGTTAAAGAGCTGGAGGAGCTGCTCTTTAAAGAGAATGAAGAGAAAATTACTGAGTAGGAAGAGTCACAACGATATTGTGATGAAATTGTCGCAACACGACTTCTAAAGACTAAACTCGATGAGGAGCTTTCCAAGGTTGAAGCGTTAGAAAGGCATCTCACGAGAAAGGTAAGAAAATGGTGCTCACAAAAGTCAACTCTCGTCTTGAGGCTGCTACTGACACCGGTAGAGAATAAATTAAGTGCTTATTTGATCCGCTCATTGCCGAGTATAATGCACGAGTTCTCATGCATCGTGGCCTGTCTTTTCTAGGTGATGGTTATCTTAAATCACTGGCCGAAGCATGGGATACTTTGATAAAAATTAAGTGAGTTGAGCTAGGCATCGAAGAGGTTGATGAGGAAGCTCTTGTGAGAGAATTGCTTTGAGGAAAAGAGCCTTCAGACTTATTTGCAGCAAAAGCCCTCTTCGGAAGAGACTCCTCGTCATCAAAGGGTAATGATGATATCGTTGGCCCGTCTAGCACTGAGTCTCTAGTTCCTTCCCTCGTTCAGCCAGCCAATAGCTCATCACTTGGGCCTCCTGAGCAGCATGTTGGTTATGACCCGGAGAAGCCCGAGCTTGGTATTCACATTCTATCCCCTATTCTGAAGGGTGATACTCCCAAGTCAACCGAGAGTCAAGCGAAACCCGGTATGTAGCTTTTCCTTCTAGAGTTTGAGGAAACCATCACTTTTGGCGAGTAACAGATGTATTCTAACATTTCCCTTTTATGACTTCACGTAGGCCCTTCTGATCCCGAACCGATTTCAAGGAGCGATGTCGCCATGGAGCGGGAAGAGAAAGTGGTTGAGGAACTTCACACTGCGATACCCCTAGACTTGATGCTCAAGTGATCGGGGCGCTAGATGAGGATAAACTTGAGAATCCCTCGCCTGTAAACGAACACGACGAGGTCGAAATCATAGGTGCTTTCGAACATACTTTGAAGCTTAGAATGAAGGAGCAAATCGAGGATGGGGAGAGAAAGAAAGGCAAAGTTAAGATAGAACCTCAGGTGGTGGAACTCGATGATCCACTAAATAGACCCCTAAAGGTAATTTTCCTTGGTGGGACCACACCTTTGGAGGTCCCTCTTACTTCTTCGGATACCACATCGCAGGAAAGCAAGGGGTCCGGGAGAAAATGTTCAGCTGAGGAGACTTCGGAGAAGTCGAAGAAGGAGAAAAAGTCAAAGAAGTAGCTATCATCTGGTCATGCCTCGTTCGGCTTAAATAAGCCAAAATCATATAGTTGTTTCTTTTCTTTTTTATAGTCGTCGTAGATAGACTTTGGCTTCGGATTTCGAACAATTTGTAATGGAACTTAATTTTTGATTAGTAAATAAATTTTCGTTTCTTTGTATTCCATGACTCTCATTGTTTAGCTTATCACCTAACTTGTAATTGAAATCTAGCGTCTTGTGGATTATGTAAGCTACAGTCTGCTTTCATATAACTTGGAGATTTTTGAATTATTTATTCTCTAGGATGCACTGTGGGGACTTTGGGATTATTGAATCATCTATATTAGTCCACACTCTGCGGACTCAAAGTACTCTAGACCGCGCTTTGGGGACTCGGAGATTTTTGAATCGTTTATACTCTGGTCCACACTCTGGGGACTTAGAGTACTCTACTCCATGCTCTTGAGACTTAGAGATTTTTGAATCGTTAATATTCTAGTCCGCAAAGTCCGCACTCTGGGACTCAGAGTACTCTAGTCCGCGCTCCGTGGACTCGAAAATTTTGAATCGTTTATACTCTAGTCCGGACTGTGGGGACTCAGTGTGCTCTAGTCCATGCTCTGGGGACTAAGAGATTTTAGAATCGTTTATACTCTAGTCCGCACTCCAGGGACTTAGAGTACTCTAGTCCATGCTCTGAGGACTTAGAAATTTTTTGAATCGTTAGCCGATCGACTTTTAGTCTTGTGTGTGCATTCATATGCCAAGACAGATAAATGCAAATTCATTTTTCCATGATATCACAAGACATAAAACAGTACAAAGGAAAATAGCTTCAAGCCTTTATTAGAAAATAAGGACAAACTGAATGGTCTTATTACATGTCGGAAACAAAGAACAACAGAAAGAAAGTATTCCGGAAACAATTATTACTAAAATGCAAAAGAAATAAACTAAGTGTAATAATGATGCAAATGCTCGCTATTCCATGCTCTGGGGAGCGTCACGCCATCAATTGTCGCTAGCTTGAAGGTTCCTGCTCCAAGCTTCTATTCGATGACGTATGGACCTTCCCATATGGGATTCATATCTGAAAGGACTAGAAAATCTCACTTCAAAATAAGGTGCCCACATCGAAAGTTATTGGTCGAACTTTTCCATTATAATATCGGGCTACTCGGTGCCGATATGCGGCTGCCCTTAAATCAGCTTCTTTACGCTTCTCGTCAATAAAGTCCAATGATTCCTGTAAAAGATCTCGATTCGTCCTAGGATCATAATGGGTCACCCGGTGAGAGGGAACTTCAAGTTCCACGGGTATAACAGCTTTAGTGCCGTATGCCAAGGTGAATGGAGTATGGCTAGTCACGGACTTGTGGGTGGTTCTATAGGCCCAGAGTGCTGTTGGAAGCTCATCCACCCATTTGCCTCTAGCCTTCTCTAAACGTTTTTTCAATATGGACTTGATTATCTTATTTACGGCTTCAACTTGTCCATTGGCTTTAGGGCGAGCGACTGCCGCAAACCTTTCCTCAATGCAATATTTTTAGCAGAATTCTTTGAGCTCCCTACTCTTAAATTGAGTTCCTTGTCAGTAATGATAGTTCATGGGAGGCCAAAATAGCATATAATGTTTCGCACGACAAAATTAATGACCTTTTGGTGGTGATCGTAGCTAAGGGATCCGCTTCTTCCTACTGGTGAAATAATCGACCGCGACAATTGCGTATTTCGCACCACCTTTGGAAATTGGCAAGGAACCGATTATCTCGATCTCACACATTGCAAATGGTCATGGACTAACTCTTTGAGTGAGTTCCATCGGCGGTGCTCGCGGGATATTTGGTACATTTGACATTTGTCGCATCTCCTTACGTAGTCCGCGACGTCCCGATTCATGTTTAGCCAATAATATCCATAGCGGAGGATCTTTTTGGCTAGCGTTTGCCCTCCAGTATGGTCACTGCATTCTCCTTCATGAACTTCTTTTAAGACCCGCCATATCTCGTTGTGGGCGATGCACCTAAGTAAGGGAATTGAGAATCCTCTCTGATACATTATTTCAACCTACACTATATACCGCAAGGCCTTGCGAACAACTTGTTTTGTCTCGTTCTTTCTCTCAGGCAAGGTTCCATTTAGTAGGTATTCTTTGAACGGGGTCATCGACGACTCCCTTTCAATTTTCATCCTTAACACATAATCTAGTTACATTTCGTTTGTACACGGGGCATGTAAGGTTTCGACGAGAACCAAACACATCTGTTGTGCGTCACCAATACTTGCAAATTTTGCCAACGAATCGGCTTCCCCATTTTGCTCACGCGGAATGTGCGAAATATCATAGTATTCAAGGTCTGCCATCAATTCTTGAACCCGAGTGAGGTATGAGGCAAGCCTTTGCCTCTTCGACTAATAGTCTCCCCGTACTTGGTACACCACCAATTGTGAGTCATAGAAGATTTCAATCTATTTCACTCCAAGTTCTTTAGTGATCTTCAAGACTATAACTAATGCTTCATACTCAGCTTCGTTAGTCGTGGTGAGGAAATCAAGTTTCAAAGCATAACAAATTGATCGATTCTCGAAAGTTACAAGAATAACACCAGCCCCAAAACAATGGTCGTTGGATGCCCCATCGGTATATAGCCTCCATCGAACAGTGGGGATTACATCACTACTACTTGACTAATCTGATATGGTGAATTTTGCAATGAAGTCTACTAGTGCTTGCCCTTGGATAGTCCTCCATGGAAGGTAAGTGATATCAAACTGACTCAGCTCAATGTTCCATTTGA
This sequence comes from Allium cepa, assembly GCA_030765085.1. Lineage (NCBI taxonomy): Eukaryota > Viridiplantae > Streptophyta > Magnoliopsida > Asparagales > Amaryllidaceae > Allium > Allium cepa. The sequence goes on from CM060946.1 coordinate 82,824,888, forward strand.
GTAGCTTCCAGAGGTTTTTGGTCGTTGAAGCACCTACCGCAGAGGTTGATCGGTATAAACACTGAGCAGGTGTGCTTGAAAATACGGATGGAGCTTGCATGATGCGATAACCAAGCAGTAGGCTAGCTTCTCAATATTAGGATAATTTCTCTCTGCCCCCGTTAAATGCTTACTAACATAGTGCACTGGCTTTTGGATTCGGTCCTCTTCGCGATTCAAAGCTGCACTGATGGCATGCTGAGATATAGCCAAGTAAACATACAACTCCTCATGTTCTACAGGCTTCGACAAAACCGGGGGCCTCTCCAAGTGTCTCATCAGAGCTCAGAATGCATCCTCACAATCCGACATCCATTCAAAATTTCTCTTCCCTTTTCTTATCACATCAAAGAAAGGAATACACTTGTCGGTTGCTTTGGATATAAATCGAATCAACACGGCGACTTTTCCACTCAGGATTTGTACTTTCTTTATAGCCCTAGGTGCTTGCATGTCTCGAATAGCTTGAATCCTTTTTGGGTTGGCTTTGAATCCCCGTGCATTGATAATAAAACCCAAAAAATCCTGACGCAACACCAAAGGAACATTTTAGTGGGTTGATTTTCATTCAGTCCTGAGTATATCAAACATTTCCGCTAAGTCTCGAATGTGGTCATTTGACTGTCGTGACTTCACAAGCATATCATCCACATCGACATCCATCGTTCTACCAGTCTTGTCTTTAAACATCTGATTCACCAAATGCTGATAAGTTCTCCCTGCGTTCTTCTATCCAAAAGGCATCACTACATAACAGTACAGTCCTATGTCCATGACAAAACTGGTGTGCTCCTGATTTGGAATGTTCATCCGGATCTGGTTGTATGTCGAATATGCATTCATAAATGACAATAATTCGTTTCCTGCTGTCGAGTCGACCCGCTGATCAATCCTGGGCAAAGGAAAACTATCCTTATGGCATGCTTTGTTCAGGTCTGAGTAATCAACACTGGTCCTCCACTTTCCATTCACCTTCCTCACCAGTACGGGATTAGATACCCATTCAGGATATTGGGCGTCGCGGACGAACCCATTGGCCTTAAGTTTATCCACCTCCTCTCTGAGAGCAGCGGACCTCTTCAGGTCCATGCCTCTCCTTTTTTGCTTCACTGGAACTACTTCTGGTCAATGTTTAACATATGACTTACGATGGAGGGAGAAATCCCACACATATCGGAATGGGTCCAAGCGAAAACATCTAGATTCGCTTGTAGGAAATCGGTAAGATCCTCTATCATCGAGGGGATGACCTGTGATCTAATCTTAAGCACCCGTAATGGGTCATCATGGCTAACTGGAACGTTAATTGTCAGTTTAGACGGTGCTGCTTTATCCTCCTTGGGTTCATCATCATCATCTCTTAGATATATGTCTCTATAGATCCGACCCTGTTACCCAGCTAAGGCTCGGGCATAACTTGTCAATTTTCTACAACACAGATGCGGGCAGAGTTGTCAGCACCCTTACCCTTCTCTCTTTGCTGGGCCTCTCTCAGCTTAGCCACATAAAATGCACGACCAGTCGCTTGATCGCCATGCACTACACCAACTCCTCTGTCTGTTGGAAATTTCAATGTCAAACACCATGGGGCCAAAGCTGCCCTAAATTCCACCAGAGCCGGTCGGCCCGGAAAATCATTATACGGGGAATCAACATCCAAAACTATAAACAGTAGGATCCGTACCCTCTTGGGTTCACCTTCCCCTAGTTCAACTGGCAATTCAAAAAAATCCACTACATCAGTAGCTGCACCATTAAAGCCATGAATGTGGGCTTTAGATGGTTTTAGATCTTTCGTCTCCATTTTCATTTAGTCATATGCCTTTTTGAAGGTAATATTAACAGAACTCTCACAATCAATCAGTATCCTTCTCACAAGCACCGGCTCAATCGTAGCTGAGATGACCATCGGGTTAATGGTAGGTGCCTCCACCTGATCGGCATCCCTGCTCCTGAATACTATGTCATCCGTCATCATTCGCTGTTCTTTTGTTAGAGTCCTATCTTCTGTGTTCGAGCAGCACTCAAAATTTGCATGCTTTAGGGAACTAGCATAGTGTTCCATTTCTTGCCAACTCTTGTTTGTTGGATGAGGTCCATCGATTATCATGTTTATGACTAGTCTTCCTCCAGATCGAGCGGGTTTATCATGTCGATGTAAAGCCTGCCCGTGATTAGGGACGGATATCCTCTGTCTTCTTTCCTGTGGATTCTTAACAAAATGCTATAACTTCTTCTACCAAATCATTTTTTCTATAGCATCATGGAGGTGCCTACATTCCTCAGTATTGCGCCCGTAGGTCTCATGAAACCGACAGTATTTCCCAATCTATTTTTGTTCCTCAGTTGATTCCTTCGGGCGCGGATTTCGATATTGGGATGTATTACAAGTTGATAAATAAATATTCTCCAGAGATGAGTTCAAAGGAGTGTATTCGCCATAGGTTAGGATTATTGGTTTCCATTTTCCTGCTTCCCTCTTTCTTCCGGAAATTCCTCCTCCAGTTCCTTTAGACTTCTCCAGTTTATTTTAAACATTGACCTGGACCTTGCCAAAGTTTTCGCCAGATTGTTTTACCGCAATGTTTCTTTGCACCACTTCCTTGTTGGCACTGGCGTAGTGCTTCGCCTTGACCACCTGGCCTCTTCCTTTCTCATGAATTGGTTCGCCTTTGAATAAAAACGTTCCAGGATAGTCGATGGTTTTTCCACCAGCCAATCACAAAACTCCGAGTTCAGATCTACTCCTTGCATCACTGCCATAAAAATAGCATAGTCATTCAGATTTCTAACTTTGGTAGCTGCAAAGTGTTTTTGCAAGTAATCCTTTAACGACTCCCCGGAGCCTGGATCATACTGGAGAGTGACACCATGTCCTTTAGACGGGTGGCATGGATCTTAAACCGCTCCACAAATTTCACCGCTAACTCATCAAACCTGGATATCGATCGTGGGGGAAGTCTGGTGAACCACATGGTAGCGATCCCGGACAAGGTTATTGGAAGCATCTACATTTGGTCGCATCATTGGCCTGTGCCGAATCCATCATCCACTCATATCTCATTATATACTATCGGGGATCAGTTTTCCCTTCATAAGATGGAATAGTAGGCATACTGAACCTCCGAGGGTACTCAGCTTGTAGGACAACATCTGTGAACGGAGTATGGCTCCTAGATGCGCCCCAATTATCGTTGGACAAGTCCTGGTTCTCCCTCATCAGTTATCTGACTATAGTTGATTAATCAGAAGTCTGGATGGGAGGTAGCAAGCCAGAATCCATCCTGCTGTGATCGTTCTGACTGGTGCCTCCTTGGTAGGCGATCTCCCACATGCATGTCCAGAGGACCCGCTTTGCTATGACCCTGGCAAGGGGATGGACCAGCTTCCACTTGTTCTCCATATCCTAAGTTTCCCACTCCAGTTTGGGTGTGATTTCCAGGATGCGGGTGAGGGGCTAAGGTTCCAGGTAGGGAACCTAGAACATTTCTGTTGGATTGCTTTGTTGCATATGTTTGTGCCGTTTCGATCCTATGGCATCTACGCCTGTGATTCTCATCTGACGAAGCGGAGCTATCAGAAGATGAGTAGGAAGCGGGGCTTCGGCTAGCGTTCTGATGCTGCTACTGAGCGATCTAGGCCATGAGGTTGGCGTTTGCTTGAATTTGCTCGTTAAGTTGTTTCCTACTTTCCACGAGCTCTCTCATCAGCTCATAAAACTCCAACCTGGTGACAACTTCTGATTGAGTTAGGGCGGTGGTGGTTCCTGCGGTTGGATTAGCTTGCTGATTACTGGGTCCCACTTGTTGGACATTGGCGATCACATTGACATTCGCATTGTGGAAGGCTGATCTGTACGTGGTCTTCCCATTTTAGAGTTATCGGTCGAAAATCTGAATAGAATCTGTGAACTCTTGAGAATGAACTCGGATCTCCTTCGGTGGATTTCTTCAATCCAGTAGCGGCAAAGTAGATCCTAACAGCCTGAGAAAGCACATTCTCAATGAAAGCACCAAAATATTAGCACTAAAATTGGTCACTAACACCCTTAAACAGAGTTGTGTAGAGAGATTAATGAAGAAAGTAAATTAAAACAGAGGAATAATACAATTGAGTGTAAAACGAACAACAAAAAAGGAAACACCAGATTTATAGTGGTTCGGCTTAATTGCCTACATCCACTTTGAATATGATCTTTATTACTTTTCCAATTACTTGAGTACGGATATAATCCGTAAACAAACAACTTGCATGCAAGTTTGAACAGAAAAGAAGTGAGTACAAAAAATGGCAGAGTATCTTTGGAGTTCTCGAAAAAAGGTCCCCTCAACTGTACCCCTGCTCCTCTATTTATAGATGAAGATTGGCTGGTTCCCCTGTGTAGGCCCATGACCAAGACACTTCGGCCCACAGTTGACAACTCCTGTGCACCAATCCAAGCATACCGACCCTCCAATGCCGAACGGTGGTTGCCGATCCACTTTGGCCAATCTCAGGTTTTCTCGCCAGTGACTCGAAGTTTATTCTCATGTAACTCGAATCAAGTGGTGGTTTGAGTCGAAGCAAAGGAATGCCGATCGCATCACTCTAACCTAACTACTATGGCTGACCCACTTCTATTTCATCTACCTCGACCGATCCACCAAGGCCGAACCAATATGGCTGATCCATCTGAAACAAATCCTCCGAGGCCGACCCACTAAGCACCGAGCCAGATGAACCAATCTCTCTGCGGCCGATCCACCAAATGCCGAGCCATGCATGTATGCCGATCCACATTTACATCGAGCTACCTAGGCCGAACCACTACGTGCCAAACCATCCTTTTCAAGCCATTCATGCTGATCCACCTCTCCTTGGATATCTTGACTGATGCACTCAGACCAATCTGGATAAGTCGAACGTTCACCACTAAACCACATATATAGGCTGACCCTGTCAAGATATATCGACCCTCATGCTTCCAGTCCTATCGTGACTTGAGTTCTCTGATCACAGCCTCTGTAGCTATCGCCTTGTAGCCAGGTCATGTAGTCGGTAACAATAATAAAAATCATCCCACTCATAAAGTACCAGCACATCCAAAGTCAAATGAAAAGAAAATTGAAAGAAGAATACATGAAGAATGAGAAAGCTCTACAAATGGGTCTCCAAGGAACCCAAATCTACTGTTCTAACCTCTACAGGCCTATAGGGGGGAAATGGAAAATAGAGGAGTGGGTCAGACTATAAGCCTAGTGAGTGAAAGTAACTACTAGTATTTTTAAGCAAGATAGAGAAAAAAGACTTAGCAACAGTCCTAATGTAAAAGGAAATAAAGGAAAGATAAAACTGGGATAAAATTGTTTAACTGTTTCCTTTGATTGTGATTATTTCACTTATTATAGATAGCTGCTCTGATTAGGCTGAAATTCTAATCCGATTTTAATTAGGCCGAAGTCCTAATTCTACCCGTTATCGGCCTTCTATCTCTGTTGTGCCACCATGAGCTAGTCCCATCCTGTTGGTCCCACAGCAAAAGACACATGTTTAGCATTTGGAATGCAATAGCGAATTACAACCCTAATCGATGTCACATGCTCAATCACCATTGGTACACACTCACTGTCGCCCCCCCTCTTGTGACCTCTTACTCACCCTATTAGCATAAGCATGCCCATCCTCATCTAATCTGTGGTGAGACCATCAGTCCTAGCCTGAAAGGCTTCTGCCCAGCCTCACTTAAGTGTTTTGTGAGATCATCAGTACTAGTCTGAAAGAGAATGTTGTTGGTATGGGTCCTAAGAAATAAAATCTAGTTGCACCCCTTACCCAAATCCCTGATTTGGGCTTTTATCTATTAGCCTCTTATTTACCTTAGTTAGCATAAGCGTGTCCCAGCCTCACCTAACTATTGTGAGACCATCAGTCCAAGTCTGAAAGGGTCTTCCAAGCCTCACCTAACTATTGTGAGACCATCAGTCCTAGTCTGAAAGGGAATGCTATTGATACGTGCCATGTTTCTATCTTTGCTTATTAACTTAGTGTAAGTTTTAAAATAAGCCTCTTCTGTTATTTCTGTTGTATTTTCTTTTTAACTTAATCTAAGTATTTTAAATAAGTCTTTTCTGTTCTTTTTGTTTAATTATAACCTATGTTATAATCGCTCTTCTATTCTTTCTTTTTTGTTATAACTACTAGTTATAAACTTGCTTGCAAATGTCTCAAATTTGCCTATTTCAGTCTATCTTCTTTTTATTACAGTTCTTCTTATTTTACATCTAATTTCTTTAAATTTAATGTTTTCCATTTTAATCCATATTTGCGAATTATTCTTTTTTTAATGTTATATTCGCGTCAAAAGGAATAAAAAGAAACTAACGTCTATAGGCTAAATTCTAATTTGAAACAGATGCAAATAAAATACAAATAACTGTAAATAACTGAATAAAATAGCTGAATAAAAATTACTGAATAAAATTGGCTGAAAAGAACTTTAAAAACTAGCTGTAAATAACTTATATAAAAGCTGTCGCAAAATTGCAGAAAAACTACAACTATTGAGAACCCTATTATTTTAAATTAATTAAAATTCTAAAATAATTACTAAACACTCATCTATGGTCCTTATCTCTATTCCTTGGTCTTCCTTGATCCACTTCTAGAGCATAAAATATTTTTATCAAAAAGATCTTCTCATTAGAAAAATATTCTATTTATGGTCCAACCTCGGGCAATGAACCCATATAGGAGAAAATCTGAATGTGAAAAATACTAGGCCTAGGATCTTCTTTATAGTGTAGTTTAGGGATCTCAGACCATTGGATTTGAAGATTAAATCTGGTGCAACCACGTCATAGGCTCAGTGGGAACTGTCGGATGGAAGCACGAACGTACAAGATTGAACTATATTTGGAAAACATGTCATCGTTCGAACCAGGACATTTTCACGTGCAAATACACAGGCTAGTCGACCTGCATGTCGACCTAAGCCTTTGGGGGTCGAACATAGGGTCGACCCGACCCTTTTATTTTTTTTATTTTTTATTCTTCTTTTAATTCAATTCTTGGTTATTTCGTAATTCTTCGTTTTAGCTTGGATTTTGACAAACTATATATGGAAATTGATCAGAAAATTACCACGGACACAATGGTTAAACTCTCATGGCTCAATTCTAAAAAGTTTACAAACTTATTTTATTATTTAATTAATTCATTAATTAATTATTATAGCCTAAATTTTGGATTTTCACAATGGGTTTATCTATATATAACTAATCGAGTCCTTTTATAGTGTTTTTTCGTTGTCGTAACGATGTTTTATGCAACAATCGTTTTGACCCAATAAATGATGTTTTGACCTTCCATCGTGAAATACATGAATCGGTTCTTATAATCGTGTTAAAGGCTTGGTGGTGTAGGAGCACTGCTTCATATACTTAACATACACCCGAAGGCATTCAAACTCTAGAGTTGTATGGTTATAGAAATCTATTTGGCGTATCTCTAAATGGTAGTGTTATGAAATATACTTATATGGTTGATATAAATATATTGAAATGTTTTCCAATATAGAAAGATTGAAATGTTTTTAAGAATATTTTTTTACAGATAATTTGAAGTAAATATTTGGAAATTGATTTGTTTAATGAAAGATTAATTAAATAAGCCTAGTGGCTGCATATATACTAGATATTTTTTGTTTCTTTGTTAGTTAACTAACCGATTATCAAATTTGGTCATTTTTGTTCTTTGACTTGATGTGAGAACTGATTAGTCATGCGCATAGCACAAAGACAACCGATTAGGCTTGATTATCATTTGGACTAAGAATGTTGATTCGGGTAGTATGGAGTGTCTATGGTTCTCCAATCTACTGAACTCCCTTTTCGAACGAAGGATAGCAAGTTGAGATTTGGACACATGATAAATCTACGAGACTTGGTTTTCATACGAGGTTAAGAAACTCTTTATCGTATTGGTCCGAAGAGACGGAGGTCGGATTAATCCAGGAACTACTTTAGATTAATATATGTGTTCGAACGTGCATGTTTATGATAATGATTTTGAAGACTAAGATCATTATGATGCAGGGCTACTTGCCACTAGTCCCTTGGGGTGAAATTTACCAAATCCTGTATGTATGGTGGCAGTAGTGCTTCATTATGAAAATCTACGATAGGCAAGGATTTATTGCTACTAATTCTAGGGGTAATTTTCGATAGGGTGCGTTAGGAGAGTACCTTCGGTTTGTCCTATTCCTGGATAATTCATATGGTTGGATGTCTGACATTGCATTTTTGAGATTACAACATTGAATTTTACAAACGTACATCTATTTGGTGGTGGAGAAGGCAACTTCTCTTAACTTAACACCCTTCTCTAAGACGTACGAGCTCAAAGGTTGAATGTTTGTGAAAGTAAATAGTGTTTGAAGGAATGGAAATATGGCATTCAAAGATGATGTGCTATATGAAAGATAAACGTTACCTCATGCCTCATACCTGGAAATGACCAAAACAGGAAAGATGCAGCAAGGCTATATGGTTCGCAAATAATGTTTGGGTTTTAAATTATTATAGATGTATGCGATGTGGGCCCTTGGATAGGTCGATAACGACTGGGGTGATTACATATTCGGTATTATCTAGGAAGAGGTAGGCCAGTTTGTGTTGGTAGAGGACCATCAGTTGGGCCTCGGTACATTCCTCTAGAGATGTACTTTCGGAAGGTAGCCCCTTCACCTGGTCAGTTGTACGCAAATCCATTATCCACTACGTGCCTTCCATTTTGTTTATAGAACCCACTTTGTGGCTAATACGCTAGAATTTAATCAATGTAACAATTTCGGCTATGATTAATATTATTTGTACACTAGAAACTAGTACAATATAATAGGATTTGATTTGAAATGTTTTGGTTATCATAAGGTAAAAACACGGTAGTATTTACGTGCGGCGTGTTCTTACGAGATATCTTTGTTTTGAAGGTTTTTATATAACTTTAAATTTTTGTTGAGATGTGTTTTCTCACGCTGATTTACCATACTGATCCGGGTGTTCTTCCCTTTCAATGCTCGGGTCTGACTAAGCATATTTACATATTTTTATTTGCATGCTTTATAGCTTCAATAGGCAAGATGGAGGTCTTCAGGTCGTATTCCACGTATATATTTATTCTTCTGCTGCATGATTGCTAATTTATCAGCAATTGTAAAGACATGTTATTATAACTGTCCAGGCTGATGATTAGCAATTGATTGTTGTACTCTGATGGTTGTATGTATGTTACAGTTTCTGTTTTGTAAAGATATTGATATTATATTATGTTGTCCCACTACGATTGTGATTCAGTGATTGTTTTAGTTTCTTTTTCTTCTTCTTCTCTTCTCTTCTTCTCTTCTCTTCTTCTCTCTTTATCTTTATTTCCCCTAACAATTGGTTTTTCTGGCATTCGATTGCTCGGCACGGAATACAATGGACGTATTATTGTCAATTTTCGAGGGTCGAAAATTCGGTTCGTTAAATTTGGTATCAAAGCTTAGGATTTTGCAAACACCTAGGCTTTGGTTGGGTAGTCATTATAGATAGGGTTAGTTATGCCCTAGATTGAGTTTGGTGTACATATCTGTGAGCGCATATTTGTAAGTGATTATAAAAATGTTTTATATTGTGTTAATTTATCTGTTGAGTGGCTTATGAATTCGAGTCAATACTTGGGATGCCATGTTACCGAGAGGGGTTTCTAAACGCTTAAACAAGGAAAACCGACATAGTATAGTTTTGAATGTAGGTAAATGAAATTATTTTACCTAAATTATATTTTATATGTATAAAGGAATAATTTTTTAAAAGTTATTATAGTTGGTGTATTTGGTTATTAGTGAATGGTAGTATTTGATTAATATCATTTATCATTTGTTGATTATGTTCTAATAAAAGTTGTTATTATCATAATAAAAATAAAAATAAACAATTTAAGAAATTGTTTTATATAACCAAGGTGAAATAAGTGAAATTATATATAAGTATAAAATTATAACTATGATTTATAAATGAAAAGGGAATTTAAAAGAAATATAAAGCACCAAACTCAATTTAGTCGCTGGAAAATAATTCGGGTGATCACCGCACAATCATCATTATTCATTTTCGAGTTTCTATGTGATAAATCGCTTCCTTAATTATTTACTATTGGAGTTCTATTTTGAAGTTTTGATTGTAAAATTCCAAGTATGATTTGATAAATATATAAAAAATAGTTTTTGAACTTATAATTGAAAATAATAAAGATAAGAAATAGGTTTGCAACTTATGAACTTGAACAGGAAAGTAAAACCAAATTTTAAAATGGATGAACATTTTGGTTCAGCAAACAAAAGAAAATTTGAATTTGAGATGTGAAATAAAAGAATTAACTTAAGTAAAGTAGAATAAATTGAGTAAGTGAAATAAATTTTAACTTAAGAAAGGTTAAATGAAAGTGAATTGTATTTAAATGAAATAAATAAAATAACGAAATGAATATACACTTAAGCTGTAAAGTGATTTTATAACCCTCAATTGGAAATATAGTATGCGAACAAGCTTAAGTCAAATAATTTCATAGTATTTTAAGTAAATAAGTTTGAATAACTTATAGATTTAAATAATATTAAACTAATTTTTTTTTAAAATTTGTTGAATGTGAATATAAAGCAAAAAAGAAATCTAACTCTAAATTTGAATTATAAAATGATGTTTAACTTAAGATTAAGTAAAGTGGGATGAAATGAGTTAAATAAATTAGAATTTGACTTTTAAAATGAAAATTAACTTAAGTTATAAATGAAATTCAATTTGAGTTATGAAGTAAATAGAATATGGAATGAAATATTGTTGAACATAAATTAAATTTGAAGTGAATATTAATAAGTGAATGTAAATAAATTGGATGTAAGCGAAAGCAATATGAATAATTAAATTTGATTTAAACTGAATGCGGATCAAATGAAAATGAAAAATGGAAGTAAGTTAATGAGTGTGAATAAAGCAATATGAATAATGATTATGAATAAACGAATGTAAATAAAAGAATCAGGAAAAAGAATGGGATATAATAAGAAGTAATATAAAAAGAGGTTAAGTTTAGTTAAATTAATATTTTATTATTTAATAAATTAATTAAAAGTAATTAGCACTTAATTAGTAATTAAGTAAGTGATTAAGGATTAAGTAACACTTAAGGAAGGTTAATGATTAATTAGAGATTAATAAAGGTTTTTAATTAATGGTTTATGAAGTTAAGAAGTAATTAAATGGTTACTTATTATTTAATTAAGTTAAGTAAGTTAATTAACTATTATTTAATTAAGTGAATATTTAATTAATTTTAATTAATTAGGGTTTAACTAATGATGAGTTGTTTAAACCTTAACTAAGATACATTCGGAAGTTAATTAGAACTTAACCAAGTCCATTAAGTTGATTGAAGTTTAGTTATAAATTAATCCTGATTTAATTAGTATATAATTAGGTTTAAGCTAATTGAATATACTTTAATCTTTTTAAAGCTATTTTTAAACTTAATCGGTTATATTTTAAATCAATTTTATTTTTAAGGTTAGTTGATTTTAAATCAAAGGATCTCTCGTCTGGACCATTAAGTAGCCAAATGAATTAAAGTAGTGATTATAAAACGTTTACATATTTTATGGGAAGTAAGCGACTTGTGTTTAGCATAAATGTCGAATATAGGTAACTGATAGACATAAGGAAGTTAATTTCAATATGCGGGTCATGATGACTTAAGCATATGGAATATACTTCTATATGTAAAAAAATTACACCCGATAATGGATGTATCTGTATTTGTAACTTGGACATCTATCTATGACTGATTGTATGTTATGTGTGAATCCCTTACATATCTGATGTTAGCAATACCCCTAATATAACTTGGATAAGTAAACCCAAATTTAATGATCCATTATAATCATTAAGCCTCTATTTGTTTTGGAAAGTAAATATTTCATTTTCTTTTAAAATTGACTTCAAGGTTATTCTATTTTGAACACGATATTTGAAGAATGATTCGACAATTGTTTTGGATATTATATAAAAAAGTTTATGAATAAGTTTGGGGTATCCATAAAAGGATTTTTAGAAATGGTTTGAATGTTTATAAAAAGGATTTCATAAATGATTTTGAATGTCTATAAAGGGAATTTTTATACAAGGTTTGAAAGTTTATAAAGAAGTTATATAACCATGTTTGAATATTTATAAAGAGCCTCATAAATGAGTATGGAGGTTGATAAATGTTTTGTAAATGGGTTCGGGTTAAACAAAAAGGATTTCATGGGTAAGGAAAAATTTATAAATTGATTTATTGAAGATAATTACAAAAGAAATTTGAGGTTTGGGTTTCGAGAGGCTGACCTTTTAAAAAATGGTGGTATGGAACATCCATTCCACACTTTACACTGAAGGAATAACGCTTAGAGTTATCCTTTTCTCCAATTTAAATAATGTAGTTAAATCCTTTTTAGAGTTTTGGTGATGGAAAATCTTATAAATGTTTTTTGAATATACTTATGTTAGACAGATAAGTATATAAATGTTTTTGAAAGAGATTTATTAAATAATGATGTGTTTTGAGGCTTAGTGGCTTGCTATGGACAAATAGTCTCAAATGGAATCTATTGTTGTTGTTTAGATGATAGTTAAATAACCGAATATCAAATTTGGCCTAATTTGACTTAGGAAGTATGAATGTAAATGCGAGTCCCCCGATGTGGACTCGAAAACTTACTTCACAAAGAATTGAGAACGAGTCAAGCGAAAATTATTTGTTATTGATACAGAGAGACTGTTATTGGATCTATATTCGAAAACCACTCCAAACCAACATGCACATTCGAGTGGAAGACATCTTGAGGATGAGATGGTGCTCTTTGAAGTGCAAGGGCTATTCCGACCAATCCCGAGGGTCACTCCGAAATGGATGTAGTAGAGTTAGTGCCTTCAATTTCGTTCAGACCCAAAATGAATTTGTATGGATGAATGCTGGCATTACATTGATGGCCGGTGGGCAGTGTTAGCATTCCAAGATGGATTGCTATTCAGAAAGGTAAAACATAGCCTCAAGCCTCATCAACCGGGAATGACTAAAATAGAGGATATGCAGCAGGGCTATGTGGGCCACACTGATTTGGGTATATCACCACCCTTCTAGATATATACACAATCATTAATAAATTCGTGTACGTTGAAGCGCTTGGTTAAAGGTTACAAAGCAACCGAGATGATGATATATTTGGTACTATCCAGCAAGGGTTAGGCTGGTCCTGTGTTGGCAGGGGTCATTAGGTACGACCTCGGTACATTTTTATAGAGGTGTACTATGGCGGACGATGCCTCGATAGTCTTGTCATTAATGGGAATCCAATCTCTAATACATGCCTTATGTTTTTGATTGTAGATCCTAGTATGTTGGAATGTGAGATGCAAGCATTTCAGCTATTTTATCTGTTTACTTTAAACCTAGACACCATGATAATATCATTGGATTTTAATATAAAATGTTTTGGTTATCATAAGGTAAAATCCATTCGTTTTTATGTGTGGTGTGGTCTTACAAGATACCCTTTGATCGAAAGGTTTTCAACTGTACATATCTGTTTGTTTGTTACTTGTTACTGAATTTTACTCACGCTGGTTTACCAGACTGAACATGGCGTTATTCCATGTAATGCTCGAGTTAGATCGAGCATGTTTTTTCTAGGTTTGGCTATATACCTTAGATTGGAGAGGAGCTAGATTGTCAAGATGTATTTACGTATATTTTCCTTCCGCTGTATTATAGAGTCTATATATTTGTCAATGTACGGACAGGTTTCTATAACTTTCCAAATTTAGGATAAGACTAGTGTACTTTGATGTTATATGAATTAAGATGTTTCCTTTTTGTAAAGATCATTATTGTATTATATATTATTCGCAGCGTTGTGAAATTCTATGTTGATTAATTTTCTTTTATCTTATACATTCTTCTTTCTCCCTAACAAATCGGTATTTTTGGCACTTGAATGTTCGACATGTGATACAATGGACGTATTAGTGTCGATTTTTTAGGGTCGAGAATCCAGTTCGTTACACGTGCACTTAGCACAAAGCCGACCGAGTAGCCTTGATTATCGTTTGGATGAAGAATGTTGATTTTGGTAGTGCGCAATTTCTATGGTTCTTCAATTTACTGGGATTCCTTCGTGGCCAAAGGATAGCAAGTTGAGAGTTGGAAATGTGATAATTCTGTGAGAATTAGTTTCTATATGAGGTTAAGAAACTCTATATCGTGTTGGTCTAGAGAGACCAGAGTTGGATTATCCAAGAACCACTTCGGACAAATATATGCGTTCGAAAGTGCATGTTTATGATGGTGATTTTGAAGACGGAGATCTTCATGGTGCAGGTCAACTTGCCACTAGTTCCTCAGGGAGAAATTTACCATATCGTGTTTGTATGGTGCTAATAGTGCTTCGTTATGAAAATCTACGATATGCAAGGACTTCTCACTACTAATTCTGTGAGTAATTCCCGACAGGATGTGTAGGAGAGTGCCTTTAGTTTGTCATGTTCCTGAAAAACTTGTATCAATGGATGTCTGACATTGCATTTTTGAGATTACAACGTTGACTTTTACAAACGTACATCTGTTTGGTGGTAGAGAATGCAATTCTCTTAGCTTAACACCCTTCTCTGAGACGGACATGATCAGAGGTTGTATGTTAGTGAAAGTCAATAGTGATTGAAGTAATGACAATGTGGCATTCAAAGATGATGTGTTATGTGAAAGGTAAATGTAACCACAGGCGTCACACCCAAAAATGACCGAAACAAGGTAGATGCAGCAAGGCTATGTGGTTCGCAACCATTAGGATATTATCATCCCCTTCTAGATATATTTATTTCTACTATGATGTTTGGGTTTTAAATTATTGTGGATGTATGCGATGTGGGCCATCGAATAAGTCGGTAATGACCGGAGTGATGACATATTTGGTACTATTTAGAAAGAGGTAGGTCGGTCTTATGTTGCTAGAGGACCATCAGTTGGGCCTCGGTACATTCCATTAGAGATGTACTGCCAAAAGGTAGTCCCTTCACCTAGTCATTTATATGGAAATCCATTATCCACTACGTGCTTGGAATTTTGTTTGCAGAACCCACTTTGAGGCTAATATGCTGGAACTTAATCAACACAACAATTTTGACTATGATTAATATTATTTATATACTAAATACTAGTATAATATAATAGGATTTGATATGAAATATTTTGGTTATCATAAGGTAAAAACCCACCCGTGTTTATGTGCGGCGTGGTCTTACGAGATATCTTGGTTTTGAAAGGTTTTTTATCACCTTAAAATTCGGTAAGATGTGTTTTCTTATACTGATTTACCAGACTGATTTAGGTATTCTTTCGTTTCAATGCTCCAGTCAAACTGACCATATTTATAGATTTAGATTTGGATGCTTTGGAGCTTCAAAGGCAAGCTGGAGGTCTTCAGGTTGTATTCCACATATATGCTTATTTTTCCACTGCATGGTTGGTAAATTATCATCAATTGTGAGGATAGGTTGTCGTAACTATCAAGGTTGATGATTGTGATTGATTGTTGTACTCTGATGTATGTATGTATATTAAAGTTTTTGTTTGGCAAAGATTATTGATATTATGTTATACATTGTTCCGCTATGATTGTGAGATTCTTTGGTAGTTTTAGTTTCCTTTTTTCTTCTTCTCTTCTCTTCTTTTCTTTTTATCTTTCTTTCCCCTAACGATTAGTTTTTCCATCATTTGACTGCTCGACATAGAATACAATGGACATATTAGTGTCGATTTTTTGGGTTAAAAATCTGGTCCATTACACTATCCATCTTTCTGTTCAATTTGGGTTGGATATGTGTAACGACCCAACTTCCTATAACCAGGAAGTCGCATCGCTAAGAAGAAAGAAAGGGATAGAAAAGAGAAAAGAAAGGAAAGAAAGAACAGACAACATCAGAATCTCACAGCGGAATCGAATAAATTATAATATATCACATAAAACTTTACATAGTATCATATACATCAGAGTAATACAGCTAATACAACACAAACTAGACAGTTATAAACATCTGTCTAGTATTTACAATCCAAGTATATCAGAGAAACAGATACAACTCAAACACAGCGGAACCACTAAATATAGCTACACGCTGAAGCCTCCTGCTCCATTATCTCCTCCAGAACTCGTCAAAGCAATCCTGAAACACTTGACTACTCATACGTAATATGAGTACCCAAGAGTTTAATAAAGCAGAAAATAAACACTCAGGTCAGACAGGGGTCTGGTGTGAGTAAACGGGGATAAAAGTTGCTTAACTTTAGAAAATCCTTTGAAACTAAAGGTATCACGTAAGACTTCCCACACATAAACATGGAAAAGTTTTTACCTTACGCTAACCAAAACATTTGATAGGAAATCCAATGATATTATAATAGTGTCTAGGGTTTTCAAAATAAAATACAGAAATAGCTGGAATGCTTACATCTCACGTTCCAACATAGTTGGGCACAATCAAAACCGTACAGGCACTTATTGGATTATGGATTCCATCAATGGCAGGGCTACTGGGGTACCGCCCGTCACAGTACGTGGCCTAGATCACCGTACCGAGGAGTACTCCCACTCCCCTGCAACACAAAGCTGGACCCATTCCTTACTGAATAGTTCCGAACAAGACCACCCCGCAGATTGGCCGTCGCCAACTGCCACACAACCGAATATAAAGGGACCTCTAGACAGGAGTAAATCTTGCTCTCCAGTGGGGGCTACCCACGAAGCTTTGCTGCACGTCCCCTGTTTTAGCCATTCTCGGTTGATGAGGCTTGAGGCTGCGATTACCTTTATAGGACATATCAATCTTAGAATGCTCATCGTCCACCTGACGATGTTCTGAAAGCATTCAATCCATACAAGTTCGTTCCGGGTTCGAACGAAACCGAAGGCATTATCTCGTTACACTCGTTTTGGAATCACCCTCAGAGTTAACGGCGATAACCCTTGCACTCTAAATCACCATCTCGAATCTATAAGCACTATTCCGTCAACTCATTACGGAATCACCCACAGAGTTATACTGACGTATAGCCCTTACACCTCGAGTCTTCACTTGCTCCACTTGGATTAACGACCTAACGTTTAATTGGAATCGATGTGGTTTTCGGATATCCAAATATGGAAACCCGATCCCGGTCTCACCGAAACCAAACGCCATTTTAATGTCTAAGTTGTACTTAAGGGTTTTAAACAAATAACTTATTTCATTATTATCTGCTTCACATAAATAGATAAGCTACATATCGCAATAGATAATCACATTCATATCATAAAAAGTAATCTGTATCATCACAAACAGATAATCATCTCAACCAAATAATCCATCACAAACCATCATACTTAAACCAAGCATTCATATCATTCAGATACAACTCATCTCATTTCTGAGATCACAATCATCCAATCAATAACATCCATAAGCAATGATTTATTAACCATTCATTATAATTAATTTAAAATAAATTAAATTAATTACAATCATCTCTAATTGATTTAAAATAAATTAAATTAATTACTCATTTAAATCCTGCTTAACATCTATTAATTAATTAACCCAGTTAATTAATTATCCACTAAGTATTTAACTTGATTAAACAACTTTAATTAATCATTCACTAATTACAATAAGTAATTAGTCTTTAATTAATTTCATAAATTAATTAACCTTAATCATAAGTAATTAACATTTAATTACTCATTTATTAATTAACTATAATTAATTATATTTGTCATTAATTAATTACAATTAATTAATCACTTAATTAATTAATTATTACTAAATTAAACAATTCTTAATTACATCATTAATTATAATAATTAATGATCTCTAATATTTAAATAAATTACTTAATTAAAATTAATTACATTTAGTAATTATGCTAATTATTAATCACCTTGATTAATATTAAATTTAGTAATTAACTTTCTTTAATTACTTATTTATAAATTAATTAACAAATCATTAATGATTAATTAATTCCTTAATTAATTACAAAAGTAATTATCCAAATTACTAATTACATTCCAGTAATTATCAATATTACTTCTCTAAGTAATCTTGCTCCACTAATTACATTAAGTAATTACTCTCTAAAAATCATTAGATGATTTATTTAAATTAATTAAACTAAATTAATTAACTTAATTAAATCACATATCAAAATTAATTACAATAAGTAATTAATTCCTTAATTACTTTAACTATTAATTATACTTAACAAATTTCAATTAATTAGACTCAATTAATTAATCTAGTTAATTATCAAAATTAATTACATTAATTAATTACTAAATTATCCTTAGATAATTATCACCAATTATTAATTAACAACATTTCAATAATCACATACTTAAGAAAATTAGAATTAGATTAATTATTAATAAATCATTTCTAATTTATATTAATCTAAATCATTATTAAAAATCAAATAATTAAGTAAATCCTTAATTATCTTAAATATTTTTCAAAATATTTAATTACTTATCAAATGACTAAATTACATTCAAAATGTATTAAAACAGTACATTTCTAATTTAAATTCAAATTCCATTTAAAAATTTAATATTTAAAATGTTTAACTATTAAACATTAATCTAAATTTTAAATAATTATAAACCTTACAATAAAATGAATGTTAAAGAACATTCATTACCTAAATATAAAAGGAAGATTTAAAACAAATTTACCCGATTAAAAAAATTAAGCTTTGAAAAAAATAAATTTATTATTTCAACTTTCAAATTTAAATTAAACACTTCATATTTTAATTCAATACTAATGGAAACTAAATTATTCAAAATTTTAAACTTATTTGAAATCAAATTCTTTTTAAACATTTAAATAAGTAAATATTACAAACTGTTTTGAAATCAAAACTGGTTTTCAAAGTAAATTTGAAAACTATTTTTAACTTGATTTCAAAAAAAATTTAAATCTTGCTTAAACAATTAAATTTGTTCAAAAATTAAAACTTACAAAAACTGTTTTGAAACAAAAATCTGGTTTTAAAACAAACCTGAAACTGTTTTATACTTGATTTAAAACCAAATTAAATCTTGTCTAAATTTAAGATTTCATTTTTAAAAACTTTGAATTTTAAACTACATTTGAATTCAGTTTAATCTTATATTTGAATCAATTTACAATCTTTAAAATATGAGTTTCATTCAAATTTTTTAAAAACTGTAAAATTACAGATTTTAAAACCTTCAACCAAATACCCGAGTAACCCATCCTATTACTTCGAGTTTCTAAACCCTCTGCTTCGAGTCAAAAGTACAAAAACCCGAGGAATACCCGAGTCAAAAACCCTACACATCCAAATGACCACCAGACTCCAAACATGAATGGTGCACCTGCACCGTCGCCTCGGCGACTACAGCCATGCTAACCCACTCCTACAAGTCACTTATCATCCCCTACATCCATTGCAACTCAAACTTCCAAAATTTCAGGTTGATCAAACAACCGGAAACACAACCCCAAATCCCATCAAAACCTGGAAACCCCAATATCATATCCTCCCCTTCTGATCATCGCCTCGACCATCGTGAACCACCTCCGGCATTTTTCCCGAACGCTTCGCAACTCCATACACCCTCAACAGAAACCCTGAGCCTCCTCAACCTCTTGATTGACAGAGATTGCCTCAAACTCAAATCCCAGATAAATCCAAAATGCCACCCCAAAGCATTATTAAAAAAATGTGATTTTAGTTTTTAAAATCATAATTTCCTGAATAGGTTCAAGTTATAACCCTGAATCAATATATTAAGTATAACGACCCAGAATTTTTATTAATTAAAATTTGAATATTTAATTAATTTTAAATATTAATAAGTAAAATTCATAAGTCGAATAAATTATATTTCGAATAATTGGATTTAATTGAATAATTAAATCGATAATTTGATAGTGAAAATACAGAAATAATTAAAAATTGGGTTTAATATGATTGAAATTGATTTGTAAAATTCTATTATATCATATTGAAGTTAGAATAATGTTATAGAAATTTTAAAATTTAATTTGGAGTTAATCTGTGAAAATTGAATATTTTAATATTTAATTATCGACTGAAAAATAGCCAATTTTCGAACAGTCTCAGAATTGGACTGTAACGTACGCGATTTTTCGTTGCCGAAAAACCGAATAGTTATGGGTTTAAAAAGAATTTAAGAAAAGAAAAGGGAAGAAGAGAAGAAAGGAAATTTTAAAATAGAAAAAATAGAGAATAGAGAAAAAAAAAATAGAAAACAACATCAGAATCTCACAATTCGCAGCGGAACAACATATAATAGATAAATGAATAATCTTTAAACATAGAACTATATCAGTTATTACATCACATTATATTACATTACATCAAATCACTAGAGTGTACAACAACATACAATAAACAGCGGAAAAGAAATACTATATACTAGTAATATGCTATGCCATCCAGCTTGCCTCCTGCAATTCCTGAATATCCAGAATATCCTGATAAACCTTAACTCTTGACTGCCCGTGTGGAAATTGGTGGGCACCCAGAGTTTAGGAAGGAAAACAATAAACTCCAAGTCAGTCATGTGACTGGTGTGAGAACTCAAAACAGTTTATTTATCTTTAAAATTAAAATGGAGGAATATTTTTAAAAATCAATTCGCAATGCTTTTAAAAATGAGACTACCATAAGACCTCCTGCCACACACACAATGCAAACGCAGACTTGGAGAAGATTTCTCCTTATGATAGCCAAACATGCTTGATACGCATTAAAGTCAAATCAATTTTGATATTATTATTAGTGCATAGTGTATAAAACGATTTCGAAAGTAGAATATAAATCTTAGCCAGCATAGGTACCATTATATTATGCCTACTAATAGCTACCATATTAGATGGCAGGTTCTACAACTAAAACCGTACAAGTCTCGTATTGTTTCTTTGGATTTCCAACAAATGGTCAGGCCAAGGAACTTCCCATTGCCACATGAGAATGCCTCTGGAAAGACATCCCCGAGAACCAAACCGGAACTCTGCCAACACAAGGCCGGGTTACCCCTAACTGGGTAACTACTGACACGAGCACGTCATTCCCCGATCGTAAACGACCTTTCTCACGGGATCCCGATAGCCAACAACCACAAAGTAATAAATTCGCAGTAACCACATAGGTTAAATATCTGGGCTCCATACCATGATACCACCTCTATCCAGAAGGAAATGTACATACCTTAAAGGGTGCTACCCCTCATAACCTTGCTGCATCTTTCCTGTTTTGACCATTTCCGGGGTGTGAGGCTCGACGAAGTCACGTCCACAAAAACATACTTTATACAAAAGCCATGCTTTGGGTCAACAAATGATCAACACAATGATCATCAAGATAGACGATCAAATAAATGATCCTATCACAATAATCAACACAATGATCATTTCAGCATCACTCAGCATATCACATTACCAAATTGGGAATATATTGCTGATAACTTCAACTATATAACCTCTGAGCTCGTACGTCTCAGAGAAGGGTGTTAAGCTAAAAGAATAAATTCTCCGCCACCACAGAAATATATTTGAAAGAAATTGGCTTTACATTCTCAACTTGTAATGTGTGACGCCCCACCTCTATACCCGCGCTAGCCAAGAACACTACGGTGTAGTGCTGTCAACTAGCACGGAGAATAAGGCTGTTGAGGAGCGGCCATCAATAGTTGGCCTTACACTAGTATTGGTTATCTCGATGGGAGTGATATAAATATATATATTCTTTCATTTTTCATCTCTGGTTTATTTTCTCCCATCGACATACCCCAATTCCAGTATAAAACGAACTACTATGGTTCGTAATAGTTTAGAACAGTAAATATAAAATAACAACACAGATAATATAAATGCGGAACACAGATGAAACAGAAAGTCTCATATATATATATATATATATATATATATATATATATATATATATAATAACTGATGTCAGTTACAATACATTTGACACGGTACATATGATACAACTACAACAGTCGACTCAGGAAGTTACATATATAAGTACATTAACGTATTTAATATACATGAACACATATCTTCCAATACAATTTTACAGACTACTACAAATAACGACGACTACTCCAAAAGATATGAAAGAACTTCATAGCTCTAGCAGCATCCCAAAGCAGAATATCTACAACCTGAAAATACTCGGTCTGACCCGAGTATTAAATTCAAAAGAAAATAATACTCGGGTCAGTCTAATTCAAACTCAGTTATTAGTGCACAGAAGCAATAATAATTAAATAATGAATAGACGACAGTAATTAAACCAAATCAGTATGCAATTCATAATATTGAATTGAAACGAACAAAACAGTTCAAAACATTTAAATATCAGTTAAAATATTAATTCAAGTAGGGCTGCAGTACACGCACGCGTGCACTGCCTCGCCACTACAGAATATGGAATACGCAAAAAGATCCATAAGTCAAAACAAAAAGAATATCATACACGCCATACCGTGTGGCTGCAGTTCACGCTTGCGTGCACTGCCTTGCCACTATAGTGATGATGTACCCATTGAATACCGTGTGGCTGCAGTTCACGCTTGCGTGCACTGCTGTGCCACAACAGTGACGATGTACCCAATGAATGTACATAACAACTGCACATGGAAAATGATTCAGAGGTGCAACGGGAAGCAGTATAACTCAAATGAGAAAGTGCAAATAAGTAAGCTGCACAGATAGTAGGGCCAGGCAACACATTGCCAAAGAATTCAACAAAGTATCGAACAAGCCCAAGACAATGCCGAAATAGTCAAAAGAAGATGAAAATAGGGGTATAGTGGACCACAGTAGATTCAGAAGTGTATAAGTCAATGCACTGCAAGGCACATCAGACTCAAAACAGTCACAATATAAAGACAGCAAGAAAACTGCAATGCTCAAAGTCAGGTGGACAGCACTGACTTAAGTACACAAGTGACACGGCAATGCATAGAACCAAGATACAAAGGAATGTCAAAATGGTAGTGGAGTGGTCAAAGAATAGCCATACACAAAGGTAAAGCACAATCCAGACCAGGTGGTACAAGTATCAAGACCGAAGTCAGATGAAACAATGCCCAAAAATCCAACATGCTCAAAGTAAAAGCATATATACAAGCAATCTGAAGGCAACATGACCATATGATCAGAGGGATGCATACAAGTACATAGTGGAAAAGCCACAAATGCACATGCACCAGACATAAATGATCAGTACGACCAAGTATCAGACTCGAACATAAAGGTTACAACTGAAGACAATGAAACAATAATGCAACAAAGTTCAAAAGAACCAAAGTCAGAAATGACAGACAGCGATGAAAATGCAGTGATGATAACACATTGAAGCAACTGCATGCATGCTTATATATATAAATGCAAGAAACAATACATATGAACTCAGGTGGGAACATATATATATGGAGTGAAATTGTAAATCTAGACAGTGCTACCAGGTTGAAAACTTATTATTGGATAAAGCATAATTAAAGTCTCCAACATATAAAACAATGAATCCAATAAATGGAAACATCAACAGGGAACTGTCTCGAATGGTGCAACATATAGTGGAAACAGTCACAACCAAATTCAAGCTAGCAGTAGTCAGAGTTGAGACTACAACTCAAAACATAACACATGAAGAACAAGTATGCAAGTGAAGACAAACGAACACCGTGAAGTACAACCCAATGCAAACCGTAAGAATGGTCACAGGCATAACACCCAAATAGATATATGTAGTGGTGAAACAAGACAATGCAAGTTAATGACATGAACGATGCACAAGCTCCACTGACATATGTATAAATGCTAC
Source organism: Allium cepa (assembly GCA_030765085.1). Lineage (NCBI taxonomy): Eukaryota > Viridiplantae > Streptophyta > Magnoliopsida > Asparagales > Amaryllidaceae > Allium > Allium cepa. The sequence goes on from CM060946.1 coordinate 82,848,897, forward strand.
ATGAAAATGGACAGAATTAACTCGACCATAAGCAGTGGACACAAGTGTAGTGGTGCAAACATCGACATGAACAAGGCTCCATTCAACATGACAGAAGTGGTGCAATACATATATACCAGTTAAACAACTACTACATAATGGAACAACCAACAAAAGTTCAGTGAAAACAAGACAAGCCGGAATTACAAAGTGAACCCGAGGAAATTATTTTCAAGTTTAAAAGTCACGGCAGATGCCAACTAAAAATCAACGCTGTGATGGCCATCAAGGAAAACGCAAGTTCAAAACCATGAATGTCAAGCTACAGGTCAAAGGCAAGGTCAACTCAAGGCATATACAACGACTAGCGACAATTCAAAGTAATGCCGAGGTCAACGAGTCAGAACGAGTTCAAAATCATGAAACAACAGTTGAAAATCAATACGTGGTAGCCACGAAAATCCAGCACAAAATCACGAAATTGCAGAAGTAAGAAATCATCATGTGCTTAAATTAGATGCGAGTGAAAAAATATCACTCACCTTTGCTATCGGAGCAAGCGACGACCCCTCGAGCTCGATCAAAAATCGAAGCAATCGAAAGCCCTAGCTTCTGAAGATTGATTCGAGCGGAGTTCGAACCCCTGAAGCCATAGCCTTCGATCTCCATGCCCTAATTTTGGAGACGAACGATCGAACGAAGGAACTAACGTGGCCGCCATTATCTCCTTTTTGATGGTATTAGGTTTTCGAACGAAAAAAAAATAAAGAAAAGGGGACGGGTTCGAAAATGAAAAGAGAAAATGGGGGAGGGTCGAACGACATTCAAAAATAAATGGCCTGTAATCACAAATTTCAAAGCTCACAACACATAACAAATTTTATTTTATTTTATTTTTAAGAATTTCTTTTAACAATTTATAAATCCATTTAAAATTAAAAATTTGTAAAAGAATTTAAAAAATTCAAATTTAAAAACTTCAATTGGAAATTTGTGTCAATATTAATCGTTTAAATTGTCGATTATAATTCGACACGAATATCGGGTTGTTACAGACTCCCCTCCTTAAAGAAATTGCGTCCTCGCAATCTTAAGGAATACATGGACAAAAGGTAACAACCAAAAGAGCATATCATCACAAGATGAAGAAATTCGAAATAGGAAGTTCACCATAAAGAGCATGAAGGAGCAAGCCTGAACGTGTTTGCTCAAAGTCAAATCTAGTGAAACTTCAATTTCTTCAATAATATCGGGCTCAAGAATAAAGATCGGAAATCCCAAAGGCATTTCCGTAATTGGAAGACGTGGAAAACGTCATGAATAGCAGAAAATTGAGTCGGTAGACTGGCGTAGTACAATATAAACGCCAAAGAAATCTTTTAATTTCATAAAGGAAATTCACAAATTATCAACAAAATCTAATTATCAATAGATAATTCAGAGATCTCAAATCACAAATATTCGATTATCAAAAACGATAATCAAATCAACAAGTATTCGATTATCAAAATCGAAAATCAATCTTAAATCACAAATATTTAATTATCACAAACGACAATTAAATCTCAAATATCTAATTATCACAAGCGATAATTAGAAACAATAAATATCTGATTATCAAAAACGATAAATCAGAATTCATAAACATCCAATTATCAAAACGATAATCAGAAATTACCACAACAGTAATCAAATTTCAAATCACAAATATTTAATTATCACAATTGATAATTAAATCTCAAATATCTAATTATCACAAGCGATAATTAGAAACAATAAATATCTGATTATCAAAAACGATAAATCAGAATTCATAAACATCCAATTATCAAAACGATAATCAGAAATTACCACAACGGTAATCAAATTTCAAATCACAAATTTTTCAATTAACGAGTCCGAAATTAACCGAAATAGCAAACGCACATGACCCATAACCACGAGTTTTACTAAATCGTTTAATTCACTTCATCGTTTCCTTGAAAGTGCAAAATTGTGTATTTTAAATAAATAACATTTTACGTTCTCAAACGGACAAGTCCGGAATTAAGCGAATCAGTAAAAGAAAGGGGTCATAGTCCTCGATTTTTCTGAAACGTTTAATTCGCTTCCTCATTCTTTTGAAAGCGCAAATCGTAAAGATTTTAAAAACAATTTTGATTTATATTTTGAAGTATTTTGAAGAATAACAAATTTTTTAAAACACGTGATTAAAATAGTAATGTCAGAAGCAACTTCGACATACGTCAAAATTTCATCGAAATAATTGGCATCAAAATATAATACCAATGAATTTTCGTTCATCAAAAATGTCACAAGAATCTTCTCAAAGATAGAAAGGGATATCATACCCTAAACTTGTATTCATAACAAGTCAATAACACACGAATTCACCAATGCACAAGAATTGATAAAACTTATCAATAGAAATCATGAAAATTGGTGAAGCACAAATTCTAGAAATCCTCACAAGAAATCCAGAAAACACAAGCTAAGAGTATGAGAACTCGAACGCGAGTATGAAAACTCGAACCGGAGTATGAAAACTCGAACGCGAGTATGAAAACTCGAACGGGAGTATGAAAACTCAAACGGAGTATGAAAACTCGAACGGAGTATGAAAACTCGAACGGAGTATGAAAACTCGAACAGAGTATGAAAACTCAAACGGAGTATGAAAACTCAAACGGAGTATGAAAACTCGAATAGAGTATGAAAACTCGAACGGAGTATGAAAACTCAAACGGAGTATGAAAACTCGAACAGAGTATGAAAACTCAAAGGAGAGTATGGAAACTCACCAACACGCGAGCATGAAAATTCATCAACACATGTAACGCATAACGAGAACGGGAGCACGAAAACTCACCTACATGCGAGCATGAAAACTCACCAACACGTGCAATGCAAAGCGAGAACGGGAGCACAGAATCTCACCTACACGTGAGCATGAAAATCACCAACACGGGCAACGCAAAGCGAGAACGGGAGCACGGAATCTCACCTACACGCGAGCATGAAAAATCATCAACACGTGCAACGCAAAGCGAGAACGGGAGCACAGAATCTCACCTACCAGCGAGCATGAAAAATCATCAACACGTGCAACGCAAAGCGAGAACGGGAGCACGGAATCTCACCTACACGTGAGCATGAAAATCACCAACACGGGCAACGCAAAGCGAGAACGGGAGCACGGAATCTCACCTACACGCGAGCATGAAAAATCATCAACACGTGCAACGCAAAGCGAGAACGGGAGCACGGAATCTCACCTACCCGCGAGCATGAAAAATCATCAACACGTGCAACGCATAACGAGACGCTATCTCATGGTTGCAAGCCATTAATTTTGACACACGAATGGCCCGAAGACCGTGGGGCGCTACCCCACATGTGTGAGTCGAAATCACACAGATTGAGGTCCAGACTAACCAAAAAATCAAAAGAGGTATGTGTGAGTGGAATCACACAAGTGGTGTCTAGTCTAACCTCACCATCAAAAGAAAAGTATGTGTGAATGAAATCACACAAGTGGTGTCTAGACAATCCTCAAAGCCCAAGAGATATGTGTGAGACGAAATCACACCGATGAGGCCTAGTCTAACCGTAAAAATGATCGTCATGATCAACGAGAAGTGTCAATTACACTAAGTCAGTAAATGTAAAAGTTTAGCATCATGTCCCATAACCACTTACTTAACTTAAATATTTACGAACAAACTGTAAATCTCCACTAATAAAATTTGTCACTAGAGGTTCAATCGAACAAGTCCAACAATTAACCGACGAATTAAACGCAAGCGTTTCATACCACTTGTTTTACTAAGCCGTTTAATTAGATTTCTCATACGAGTGAAATAAAGATTTGTATATACTAATAGATTGGAAAACAGTTTCAAAAACGAGTTTGGTATTGAAAATAGAGTTGAAAACATTTTGATAAAAGAGTTTTTTGATATTTACTACTAGTATTGAAACCTTTATATTTTTAAAGTGACAAATCACAAAAATGATTGTAGAAACAATCAATCACAAGAATTCACATACGAAGACGTGAATAGAATCCAAAGAAATCGATACCGAATTCATCGAAAGGTATGTTCACAAAAATCCCGAAGAAAAGGTCATCAAAGTTGCTAATAAATGATAGCAACAAATCGGGAAATAATCAAGAATCGATTAAATTCGAAAACCAAATCAATTCACTAAGATTCACATTCGAAGACGTGAATAAAATACAAAGAATTTCGATTCCAAATCCATCAAAGTAGGAATACCCAAAATTCCTGAAATAGAAGTTATCAAAGTCGACAAAGGTGATAACAACTAACCGGAAAAGAAGAACCGATCAACAATTGGAAAAACAAAGCAGAACGAGTATAAATGCTTGAATGACTTTAGCAAAAGTAAAGGTCAAGTCAACGTCGATATCGACAAGGCAAAGACCAAGACAATTTCTTTTATACCAAAGAAAATTTTAAAACTATCAGAGAGAGGCACATGAAAACCAACAAACCATGGATAAACAGACAGAGTCGACAATTGGAATGCAATTTGTCTCAAAGATTGATACCCAAAACCCAATTGTATGGAAACTGCATTAAGTACACGAATCAGAGATAAGAATGCATATATATAGCAGTTCGAATAAACAATGCGAGTTCAAACCGAAGTGGGTACTAGTTGCAGCAATATGCAACTTGGTAGAGCATATATATACTGATACTTAGAAGTGTAAACTCAAGTGAGAAAGTGCGATAGAGAATAGCAGCAATGCTCACGAATAAGCGTTAGGAATTCATTCCTAACAATCAAAGATGATCTTAAGACAAAGATGTGAAATAAAACATCGACAAATAGTTGTAACACATGTACTATCTAAGTTATGTTTTATATTTGTTCTAAACCCCAGGCTCTGATACCAAGCTGTGACGCCCCACCTCTATACCCGCGCTAGCCAAGAACACTACGGTGTAGTGCTGTCAACTAGCACGGAGAATAAGGCTGTTGAGGAGCGGCCATCAATAGTTGGCCTTACACTAGTATTGGTTATCTCGATGGGAGTGATATAAATATATATATTCTTTCATTTTTCATCTCTGGTTTATTTTCTCCCATCGACATACCCCAATTCCAGTATAAAACGAACTACTATGGTTCGTAATAGTTTAGAACAGTAAATATAAAATAACAACACAGATAATATAAATGCGGAACACAGATGAAACAGAAAGTCTCATATATATATATATATAATAACTGATGTCAGTTACAATACATTTGACACGGTACATATGATACAACTACAACAGTCGACTCAGGAAGTTACATATACAAGTACATTAACGTATTTAATATACATGAACACATATCTTCCAATACAATTTTACAGACTACTACAAATAACGACGACTACTCCAAAAGATATGAAAGAACTTCATAGCTCTAGCAGCATCCCAAAGCAGAATATCTACAACCTGAAAATACTCGGTCTGACCCGAGTATTAAATTCAAAAGAAAATAATACTCGGGTCAGTCTAATTCAAACTCAGTTATTAGTGCACAGAAGCAATAATAATTAAATAATGAATAGACGACAGTAATTAAACCAAATCAGTATGCAATTCATAATATTGAATTGAAACGAACAAAACAGTTCAAAACATTTAAATATCAGTTAAAATATTAATTCAAGTAGGGCTGCAGTACATGCACGCGTGCACTGCCTCGCCACTACAGAATATGGAATACGCAAAAAGATCCATAAGTCAAAACAAAAAGAATATCATACACGCCATACCGTGTGGCTGCAGTTCACGCTTGCGTGCACTGCCTTGCCACTATAGTGATGATGTACCCATTGAATACCGTGTGACTGCAGTTCACGCTTGCGTGCACTGCCGTGCCACAACAGTGACGATGTACCCAATGAATGTACATAACAACTGCACATGGAAAATGATTCAGAGGTGCAACGGGAAGCAGTATAACTCAAATGAGAAAGTGCAAATAAGTAAGCTGCACAGATAGTAGGGCCAGGCAACACATTGCCAAAGAATTCAACAAAGTATCGAACAAGCCCAAGACAATGCCGAAATAGTCAAAAGAAGATGAAAATAGGGGTATAGTGGACCACAGTAGATTCAGAAGTGTATAAGTCAATGCACTGCAAGGCACATCAGACTCAAAACAGTCACAATATAAAGACAGCAAGAAAACTGCAATGCTCAAAGTCAGGTGGACAGCACTGACTTAAGTACACAAGTGACACGGCAATGCATAGAACCAAGATACAAAGGAATGTCAAAATGGTAGTGGAGTGGTCAAAGAATAGCCATACACAAAGGTAAAGCACAATCCAGACCAGGTGGTACAAGTATCAAGACCGAAGTCAGATGAAACAATGCCCAAAAATCCAACATGCTCAAAGTAAAAGCATATATACAAGCAATCTGAAGGCAACATGACCATATGATCAGAGGGATGCATACAAGTACATAGTGGAAAAGCCACAAATGCACATGCACCAGACATAAATGATCAGTACGACCAAGTATCAGACTCGAACATAAAGGTTACAACTGAAGACAGTGAAACAATAATGCAACAAAGTTCAAAAGAACCAAAGTCAGAAATGACAGACAGCGATGAAAATGCAGTGATGATAACACATTGAAGCAACTGCATGCATGCTTATATATATAAATGCAAGAAACAATACATATGAACTCAGGTGGGAACATATATATATGGAGTGAAATTGTAAATCTAGACAGTGCTACCAGGTTGAAAACTTATTATTGGATAAAGCATAATTAAAGTCTCCAACATATAAAACAATGAATCCAATAAATGGAAACATCAACAGGGAACTGTCTCGAATGGTGCAACATATAGTGGAAACAGTCACAACCAAATTCAAGCTAGCAGTAGTCAGAGTTGAGACTACAACTCAAAACATAACACATGAAGAACAAGTATGCAAGTGAAGACAAACGAACACCGTGAAGTACAACCCAATGCAAACCGTAAGAATGGTCACAGGCATAACACCCAAATAGATATATGCAGTGGTGAAACAAGACAATGCAAGTTAATGACATGAACGATGCACAAGCTCCACTGACATATGTATAAATGCTACATGAAAATGGACAGAATTAACTCGACCATAAGCAGTGGACACAAGTGTAGTGGTGCAAACATCGACATGAACAAGGCTCCATTCAACATGACAGAAGTGGTGCAATACATATATACCAGTTAAACAACTACTACATAATGGAACAACCAACAAAAGTTCAGTGAAAACAAGACAAGCCGGAATTACAAAGTGAACCCGAGGAAATTATTTTCAAGTTTAAAAGTCACGGCAGATGCCAACTAAAAATCAACGCTGTGATGGCCATCAAGGAAAACGCAAGTTCAAAACCATGAATGTCAAGCTACAGGTCAAAGGCAAGGTCAACTCAAGGCATATACAACGACTAGCGACAATTCAAAGTAATGCCGAGGTCAACGAGTCAGAACGAGTTCAAAATCATGAAACAACAGTTGAAAATCAATACGTGGTAGCCACGAAAATCCAGCACAAAATCACGAAATTGCAGAAGTAAGAAATCATCATGTGCTTGAATTAGATGCGAGTGAAAAAATATCACTCACCTTTGCTATCGGAGCAAGCGACGACCCCTCGAGCTCGATCAAAAATCGAAGCAATCGAAAGCCCTAGCTTCTGAAGATTGATTCGAGCGGAGTTCGAACCCCTGAAGCCATAGCCTTCGATCTCCATGCCCTAATTTTGGACACGAACGATCAAACGAAGGAACTAACGTGGCCGCCATTATCTCCTTTTTGATGGTATTAGGTTTTCGAACGAAAAAAAAATAAAGAAAAGGGGACGGGTTCGAAAATGAAAAGAGAAAATGGGGGAGGGTCGAACGACATTCAAAAATAAATGGCCGGTAATCACAAATTTCAAAGCTCACAACACATAACAAATTTTATTTTATTTTATTTTTAAGAATTTCTTTTAACAATTTATAAATCCATTTAAAATTAAAAATTTGTAAAAGAATTTAAAAAATTCAAATTTAAAAACTTCAATTGGAAATTTGTGTCAATATTAATCGTTTAAATTGTCGATTATAATTCGACACGAATATCGGGTTGTTACATAATGTCAGACACACAATCCGTACAAGTCTGTTCCGGGCTCGAACAGAACCGAAGGCACTTACAAAGAAGTCCTTGCAATCCGAATAATCTCTAATCACGTTCGGATTTCCCATCACATATGGAGATCTCAATACCAGGGATCAGCCAGTGCAGAGACAATCAACAAGAAATCCTTTCGCTTTCGAAAATATCCGGTCTTCAACACCGATCTTCGAATGCAATTTATAACGACGTATCACATATTCGGAATGGGTTATACGACCCCAAGGTCCTTTCCCGGTTAACCCGAATAGTGAGCGCTTATTTTAAAAAAATAAGTGTGGCATTCAATTTCAAACAAATCACAACAAATACCTATTTAAAGGTAAATATTGATAGTCGGTTATTGAACTATCAATAGATATGCCAACATCACCAGATTCCAAATAATTTTCCAAATTATTTATTTCACAAAAATATCTTTACAAGATATAAACATAATTTCCATACTTTAAAAATAAATCAATATTTGTTTTTAAATCTAATTTCCCGATTTCATTTATAAATTCTATATTGAATTTACATTCCAAAATATTTATGAATATACGATTTCCATTCGTTTTCAAACCACCTTCATCTCGAAGCTCATGACCTAAGCTATGCTCGGCCTCAATCTAGTGAAGCTCGGCCACCTAGGCAGCATGCAACACGAGGATGAACTGCAGATGGACGCGGGCCTGTAGCTCCCTCCATACGACTCCAAACACGATCTCCACCGTTCACATCGAAGCTCTCACTCCCCTCTCCAACTTTCATGTTGACAACTTTCTCTAATTGTTGACGGATTGGAAGATCTAGAGGGAAGAAGTTGGAACATTTCTGGCCTTTGAATTGTAACTGGCGGCTAGGGTTTGTTAGGTTTTTATTTTTTTATTTTTTTTAATTTTGTGAGGGAGAGAGGGCTATTTATAAGAGAACGAACGACACTATTCATCCCGGAAATTCCGAACTCCGATTTACGCGCCGTAACCAGCATTTCTAGGGTTTACCCCGCGTTCCGGACACAATGGAACAGGTTTCGGAAGCTAATTCGGAAGTATGTGCGAGTTATGGCTGTAAACGCTCAATTTAAATTAAACCGATTTAAGTCGATTTCTAGGCGTTTTAATTTGTACCGGACAAACGGTAAATCCAATTGACTTGAAATTTGAAACCTTACAATAATATCACATTACGGATCCGATGAAACTGGTTTCGTCGAAATCCGAGACTTTTTGAAAAATGGCTATTTTCACTCGTCAAATTTAAATTAAAAATAAATCGATGCGTTTCGAGCTGCCACGATCAAACGGTAGCTCCGATTGACACGAAATTTGAAATCTGGTAATAACTAACTATTACGGATCCAATGGAACTGGTTTCGTTCAATTCTGAGACTGTTCAAAAATTGACTATTTTCACTAGTCGATTTAAATATTAAAATATTCAATTTTCACAAATTAACTTTTAATTCGATTTTAAAAGCTCTAAAATATTGTTCTAACTTCCATATGATAAAATAAAATTTTACAAATCATTTTCAATCATATTTAACTCTATTTTCAATTATTTTTATAATTTAACGTATTAAATTATCGATTTAATTATCCAATTAAATTCAATAATTCAAATAAAAATTTATTTGACTTATAAATTCACTTATTAATATTTAAAATTAATTAAATATTCAAATTTTAATTAATAAAAATTCTGGGTCGTTACAATCTTCCCCACTTAAAAGAATTTCGTCCTCGAAATTATTAAGTAAGAAAAGTTATAGAATCTATTAACTTTCCCAAAACAAATTTAAACTTCTTTACAATAACTTTACTAAGTTTTCAAATCATACTTAGTTATCTTTTCAAAAACAATTACTAATGTTTAACTTTCAATTCCAAATCAAAGTTAATAGTTTTCAAAATTTTCCAATTTTCTCAAAATTTTTCTAACGCCTTAAATTTCCGGAAAAATTCGCCATAGTCTCCTTTGCGCGGCTCGATCCGAAAAAAAAATGACAGTGTATATATCACAAATATACATCTCATCAAGTAATGAGGCATCCCGAAGGGAAAAAAGTGTAAAAGTACGGTATGTAATCCGAGATATGTACCTTATATTTTTATTAGCGAGCATATACGGCTAATATAGCACGAAAGCGAGCTCCAAATGCAAAGCAAACGCGATCCGCACCTACTAAACACTCAACAAACAACATGAGAATCATGCATATAGATAATAGTATCAATATATAACATATAGCAACATACTAACTATACATGTCAACATAGCAATGCATCCAATAGCAATATATATTCAACCATCAACCAATTACATTCATAACTTACAATATTCATTCATATTCTCATTAATATTCAATGAAATAGGTTTTCACTCTAAATCATATTTGATTTATTTACATTGGATTTTATCAACTTTCATTCTCAATTCAATTAGTTATCATTTACTAATTTAAATCCAATTCACATTCAATTCTATTCAAATTTATTTACTTCAAATTTGAATTCAATTTCATAGCTTCCAATTTCGCTAATTCACTTTCATTAACACTTAATGAACTTATATACAATCAACTAACAATCATATAACAACCAATGTATATTAATTTATTACAACCAAATTCCTTTGCTTACAATTGGTTTAATTAATTGATTTTCATTCAATTATTCAACTTTCTAATAACATTAGATTTTAATGAATTAACACTTATATTCATTATTTCATATCAACTTAATTCACATTTAATTGATCAACATTCAATCCATTAATTTAATTCAATTACAAAAGTTGAATTTCATTCATATAACTCAAGTTCACATTTATCACTTCACTTTATTAATTTACGTTGACACCAATATCAACTTCATTCAACATCTTTTAAGTTATACTTCCATTTAACTTTAAATTCATTTTTATTTCAACTCATATTTATAAGTTTATTTCACAATTGTAAATTACTTTAATTATAATTCAATTCTTATAATTCTTTTGCTTATACAATTATTCTTCAATTTAGATTATTCAAACAACCAAACAATCAACTTATATATACTTTTATAATTCTGAAAAATTATTTCTTTATATACCAAATATAATCAAGGTAAAATTATTTCATTTACCCAATTCAAAACGATATTATGTCGAATTGTTCTATTCAAGTGTTTAGAAACCACTTCGGCATAGTTGTACATACCGTGCTGACGAAGGTTCATATGCCACTCAACAAACCAATCATCACAATATAAAACAATTTTATATTCACTAACAAATACGCTCTCATAGCTATTATTACACTCAAATTCATTCTAGAGTACTGCTGACTCTATCTCTAATGAGTAATACCCAACAGAACCATGGTTGTCGCTTAACCATAAGCTCCGATACCAAATGTAACGTACGCGATTTTTCGTTGCCGAAAAACCGAATAGTTATGGGTTTAAAAAGAATTTAAGAAAAGAAAAGGGAAGAAGAGAAGAAAGGAAATTTTAAAATAGAAGAAATAGAGAGTAGAGAATGAAAAAAATAAATAGAAAACAACATCAGAATCTCACAATTCGCAGCGGAACAACATATAATAGATAAATGAATAATCTTTAAACAAAGAACTATATCAGTTATTACATCACATTATATTACATTACATCAAATCACTAGAGTGTACAACAACATACAATAAACAGTGGAAAAGAAATACTATATACTAGTAATATGCTACGCCATCCAGCTTGCCTCCTGCAATTCCTGAATATCCAGAATATCCTGATAAACCTTAACTCTTGACTGCCCGTGTGGAAATTGGTGGGCACCCAGAGTTTAGGAAGGAAAACAATAAACTCCAAGTCAGTCATGTGACTGGTGTGAGAACTCAAAACAGTTTATTTATCTTTAAAATTAAAATGGAGGAATATTTTTAAAAATCAATTCGCAATGCTTTTAAAAATGAGACTACCATAAGACCTCCTGCCACACACACAATGCAAACGCAGACTTGGAGAAGATTTCTCCTTATGATAGCCAAACATGCTTGATACGCATTAAAGTCAAATCAATTTTGATATTATTATTAGTGCATAGTGTATAAAACGATTTCGAAAGTAGAATATAAATCTTAGCCAGCATAGGTACCATTATATTATGCCTACTAATAGCTACCATATTAGATGGCAGGTTCTACAACTAAAACCGTACAAGTCTCGTATTGTTTCTTTGGATTTCCAACAAATGGTCAGGCCAAGGAACTTCCCATTGCCACATGAGAATGCCTCTGGAAAGACATCCCCGAGAACCAAACCGGAACTCTGCCAACACAAGGCCGGGTTACCCCTAACTGGGTAACTACTGACACGAGCACGTCATTCCCCGATCGTAAACGACCTTTCTCACGGGATCCCGATAGCCAACAACCACAAAGTAATAAATTCGCAGTAACCACATAGGTTAAATATCTGGGCTCCATACCATGATACCACCTCTATCCAGAAGGAAATGTACATACCCTAAAGGGTGCTACCCCTCATAACCTTGCTGCATCTTTCCTGTTTTGACCATTTCCGGGGTGTGAGGCTCGACGAAGTCACGTCCACAAAAACATACTTTATACAAAAGCCATGCTTTGGGTCAACAAATGATCAACACAATGATCATCAAGATAGACGATCAAATAAATGATCCTATCACAATAATCAACACAATGATCATTTCAGCATCACTCAGCATATCACATTACCAAATTGGGAATATATTGCTGATAACTTCAACTATATAACCTCTGAGCTCGTACGTCTCAGAGAAGGGTGTTAAGCTAAAAGAATAAATTCTCCGCCACCACAGAAATATATTTGAAAGAAATCGGCTTTACATTCTCAACTTGTAATGTCAGACACACAATCCGTACAAGTCTGTTCCGGGCTCGAACAGAACCGAAGGCACTTACAAAGAAGTCCTTGCAATCCGAATAATCTCTAATCACGTTCGGATTTCCCATCACATATGGAGATCTCAATACCAGGGATCAGCCAGTGCAGAGACAATCAACAAGAAATCCTTTCGCTTTCGAAAATATCCGGTCTTCAACACCGATCTTCGAATGTAATTTATAACGACGTATCACATATTCGGAATGGGTTATACGACCCCAAGGTCCTTTCCCGGTTAACCCGAATAGTGAGCGCTTATTTAAAAAAAATAAGTGTGGCATTCAATTTCAAACAAATCACAACAAATACCTATTTAAAGGTAAATATTGATAGTCGGTTATTGAACTATCAATAGATATGCCAACATCACCAGATTCCAAATAATTTTCCAAATTATTTATTTCACAAAAATATCTTTACAAGATATAAACATAATTTCCATACTTTAAAAATAAATCAATATTTGTTTTTAAATCTAATTTCCCAATTTCATTTATAAATTCTATATTGAATTTACATTCCAAAATATTTATGAATATACGATTTCCATTCGTTTTCAAATATTCATTTTCAATTTATCTTCAAAAAGATAAATTCAAAATATTCACTTAATATTGGAAAAGCATTTCTATACTTATTAAAAATAAGTAATTCACAGATCTTTTTATTTTCTATACTGAGAAAATATTTAATATACCCTAATCGAAATTAAGTAGATATTTCATTCTTTTAAGGAAATCATTCACTTAATCATATTCATTTGGGTCAAAACGAATGTCGCGTAAAACATCGTTACGACAACCCAAAATCATTAGTATAGGGATTCGAAATTAAAATAGATATATAAATCCCGATACTATACAAAACATTTCCTTTCGGAAATCATCTATTATAACAACAGTGTTATAATCTACTATTTCCTTCTATTTCTCGAAAACGTCTATTTCAACAATGAATGTTGAAATCTATGATTTCGAATCTCAGCACAATTTAAAACATCGTTAGATCGTTTTAATTCTGTTTAAAATATCACATTCTAAACATTTTCTTTAACATATTATTCACTATTCAAAAATGTGAATATACTACGTTAACAATTTTCATCCTTTTATTCATTTTATTTAAAAGGATTATTCACAGTTCAAAAATGTGAATATAACTCCATTTATAGGTTTCAACAATTTACTTATCAAAATAAGTCATTTGCGAATTTATAAAACAACGTTTATAAATTCCATTTCTATTTATTTATAAAAACTTCCTTTTTATAAATTCTTTTATTAACCTATTCCAGTTTATAACCTAATTATAAACTAAAAGTTCATATTATAAGTTAAATACTTATAATCTATTCGTTTACAAAAATCGTTCCTTTGAACTTCATAATTATAAATTTTATAACTTATAAGATTCAATTATTCACCCAAATCTATTCCTCAATTAACTTCACCAATTTATAAATCTTACTATTTATAAATTTTATTTATAACTTCACAGTTTATAATTCTATAAATTTCATTTCTATTTATGAAATTCATTTTCACTTCATTCAAACACTTATAAAAACTCGTTTTATAATGTCTATATTTCAATTTATAAATATCCATTTATAAATCTCTTAATATAAATCAATTTATATTATTCTTCTAAAACGTCTTTAAATTCCTTTATAATTTCACCATTCTTTTGATTTATAAAATAATCAAATTTTATAAATCCTATATTTAAACTTTTATAATATGTTCAAAACTTCAATTTAAACTATTTTATAAAAATCATTAATTCACATTTCTCAAAAATCAGCTTTTAACTATATTTCACAAAAACCATAATTTTTATAACATTAAAAATTATAACGTTTATTTATTTAAAATGGATCAATTCCAAAAATATATTCTATAACTTATACTTTCAAAAATCACTTTGAAATCATTTTAAAATTCCAAATTAGGTCCAATGGTGCTACACACCAAATAGTCAATCACGACAATAACGATATCATATATCGATATGATAATCAATCAAATATCAAAATATCTGAAATCAAATAAAAACTGTTGAGGAATCCAGTTGGATCCCTCCAACCTGTTTTCCTGCATCCAAAAACATTAGCACAATACCAATTTCGCTCCAGTACGAAATTATCGCGGTATATGTTCTTATTAAATATTATCCGCTTAATAACGGCGTAATAGGGTCTCATCCGCTAAAAAAATGCGGGAAATCAACAACTGCAATATATACATATGCCAATATATATATATATTGATACTATATATAATACCAATTTCACTGTTTATGAAATATTCGCGGTATATGTTTTTAATAAATAACATCCGCTTACTAACGGCGTATAATGTCTATTTTAACAATCAATGGATATTAATCAACATTCAAACATGCATTCAAATATTTTAAATCTAACTATTTAAAATAAAATCGAAACTAATTCGATTGAGTGAGAAGTTCTCACCTTGATTTTAAATTCCGTTTTAGCGATTTATTTCGAATAAAATTAAACGGACGTTTAATTTTACCCAAAATTCTCACTAACTCCAAACGACTCCAAACCAACTCCATCGCGTAGTGCTCGTCCATACGATTCCAACGCAACTGGTTTCGCGCGTTTTCGACCTCGTATGAAAAAGTTATGAATTATTGAAGTTTGTACACGATTTAAATAACATAATCAATATAAACTTAACTAATTTCAAACCACAACCATTCTCAGCCCTTAGATCACACCCGAACTCATCTGGGCGGCCCCTTTCTTCTTCCCTCCCTCACGTTTCTATCTCCAGAACACACGTACAAGGCCGAACCCATCATGCATATTAGGGTTGAATCTTGCATCGCGATTACTCAACGAAATTCGATCAAACCACCTTCATCTCGAAGCTCATGACCTAAGCTATGCTCGGCCTCAATCTAGTGAAGCTCGGCCACCTAGGCAGCATGCAACACGAGGATGAACTGCAGATGGACGCGGGCCTGTAGCTCCCTCCATACGACTCCAAACACGATCTCCACCGTTCACATCGAAGCTCTCACTCCCCTCTCCAACTTTCATGTTGACAACTTTCTCTAATTGTTGACGGATTGGAAGATCTAGAGGGAAGAAGTTGGAACATTTCTGGCCTTTGAATTGTAACTGACGGCTAGGGTTTGTAAGGTTTTTATTTTTTTATTTTTTTTAATTTTGTGAGGGAGAGAGCGCTATTCATAAGAGAACGAACGACACTATTCATCCCGGAAATTCCGAACTCCGATTTACGCGCCGTAACCAGCGTTTCTAGGGTTTACCCCACGTTCCGGACACAATGGAACAGGTTTCGGAAGCTAATTCGGAAGTATGTGCGAGTTATGGCTGTAAACGCTCAATTTAAATTAAACCGATTTAAGTCGATTTCTAGGCGTTTTAATTTGTACCGGACAAACGGTAAATCCAATTTACTTGAAATTTGAAACCTTACAATAATATCACATTACGGATCCGATGAAACTGGTTTCGTCGAAATCCGAGACTTTTTGAAAAATGGCTATTTTCACTCGTCAAATTTAAATTAAAAATAAATCGATGCGTTTCGAGCTGCCACGATCAAACGGTAGCTCCGATTGACACAAAATTTGAAATCCGGTAATAACTAACTATTACGGATCCAATGGAACTGGTTTCGTTCAATTTTGAGACTGTTCAAAAATTGACTATTTTCACTAGTCGATTTAAATATTAAAATATTCAATTTTCACAAATTAACTTTTAATTCGATTTTAAAAGTTCTAAAATATTGTTCTAACTTCCATATGATAAAATAAAATTTTACAAATCATTTTCAATCATATTTAACTCTATTTTCATTTATTTTTATAATTTAACGTATTAAATTATCGATTTAATTATCCAATTAAATTCAATAATTCAAATAAAAATTTATTTGACTTATAAATTCACTTATTAATATTTAAAATTAATTAAATATTCAAATTTTAATTAATAAAAATTCTGGGTCGTTACAATCTTCCCCACTTAAAAGAATTTCGTCCTCGAAATTATTAAGTAAGAAAAGTTATAGAATTTATTAACTTTCCCAAAACAAATTTAAACTTCTTTACAATAACTTTACTAAGTTTTCAAATCATACTTAGTTATCTTTTCAAAAACAATTACTAATGTTTAACTTTCAATTCCAAATCAAAGTTAATAGTTTTCAAAATTTTCCAATTTTCTCAAAATTTTTCTAACGCCTTAAATTTCCGGAAAAATTCGCCATAGTCTCCTTTAAGCGGCTCGATCCAAAAAAAAATGACAGTGTATATATCACAAATATACATCTCATCAAGTAATGAGGCATCCCGAAGGGAAAAAAGTGTAAAAGTACGGTATGTAATCCGAGATATGTACCTTATATTTTTATTAGCGAGCATATACGGCTAATATAGCGCGAAAGCGAGCTCCAAATGCAAAGCAAACGCGATCCGCACCTACTAAACACTCAACAAACAACATGAGAATCATGCATATAGATAATAGTATCAATATATAACATATAGCAACATACTAACTATACATGTCAACATAGCAATGCATCCAATAGCAATATATATTTAACCATCAACCAATTACATTCATAACTTACAATATTCATTCATATTCTCATTAATATTCAATGAAATAGGTTTTCACTCTAAATCATATTTGATTTATTTACATTGGATTTTATCAACTTTCATTCTCAATTCAATTAGTTATCATTTACTAATTTAAATCCAATTCACATTCAATTCTATTCAAATTTATTTACTTCAAATTTGAATTCAATTTCATAGCTTCCAATTTCGCTAATTCACTTTCATTAACACTTAATGAACTTATATACAATCAACTAACAATCATATAACAACCAATGTATATTAATTTATTACAACCAAATTCCTTTGCTTACAATTGGTTTAATTAATTGATTTTCATTCAATTATTCAACTTTCTAATAACATTAGATTTTAATGAATTAACACTTATATTCATTATTTCATATCAACTTAATTCACATTTAATTGATCAACATTCAATCCATTAATTTAATTCAATTACAAAAGTTGAATTTCATTCATATAACTCAAGTTCACATTTATCACTTCACTTTATTAATTTACGTTGACACCAATATCAACTTCATTCAACATCTTTTAAGTTATACTTCCATTTAACTTTAAATTCATTTTTATTTCAACTCATATTTATAAGTTTATTTCACAATTGTAAATTACTTTAATTATAATTCAATTCTTATAATTCTTTTGCTTATACAATTATTCTTCAATTTAGATTATTCAAACAACCAAACAATCAACTTATATATACTTTTATAATTCTGAAAAATTATTTCTTTATATACCAAATATAATCAAGGTAAAATTATTTCATTTACCCAATTCAAAACGATATTATGTCGAATTGTTCTATTCAAGTGTTTAGAAACCACTTCGGCATAGTTGTACATACCGTGCTAACGAAGGTTCATATGCCACTCAACAAACTAATCATCACAATATAAAACAATTTTATATTCACTAACAAATACGCTCTCATAGCTATTATTACACTCAAATTCATTCTAGAGTACTGCTGACTCTATCTCTAATGAGTAATACCCAACAGAACCATGGTTGTCGCTTAACCATAAGCTCCGATACCAAATGTAACGTACGCGATTTTTCGTTGCTGAAAAACCGAATAGTTATGGGTTTAAAAAGAATTTAAGAAAAGAAAAGGGAAGAAGAGAAGAAAGGAAATTTTAAAATAGAAGAAATAGAGAATAGAGAATGAAAAAATAAATAGAAAACAACATCAGAATCTCACAATTCGCAGCGGAACAACATATAATAGATAAATGAATAATCTTTAAACAAAGAACTATATCAGTTATTACATCACATTATATTACATTACATCAAATCACTAGAGTGTACAACAACATACAATAAACAGCAGAAAAGAAATACTATATACTAGTAATATGCTACGCCATCCAGCCTGCCTCCTGCAATTTCTGAATATCCAGAATATCCTGATAAACCTTAACTCTTGACTGCCCATGTGGAAATTGGTGGGCACCCAGAGTTTAGGAAGGAAAACAATAAACTCCAAGTCAGTCATGTGACTGGTGTGAGAACTCAAAACAGTTTATTTATCTTTAAAATTAAAATGGAGGAATATTTTTAAAAATCAATTCGCAATGCTTTTAAAAATGAGACTACCATAAGACCTCCTGCCACACACACAATGCAAACGCAGACTTGGAGAAGATTTCTCCTTATGATAGCCAAACATGCTTGATACGCATTAAAGTCAAATCAATTTTGATATTATTATTAGTGCATAGTGTATAAAACGATTTCGAAAGTAGAATATAAATCTTAGCCAGCATAGGTACCATTATATTATGCCTACTAATAGCTACCATATTAGATGGCAGGTTCTACAACTAAAACCGTACAAGTCTCGTATTGTTTCTTTGGACTTCCAACAAATGGTCAGGCCAAGGAACTTCCCATTGCCACATGAGAATGCCTCTGGAAAGACATCCCCGAGAACCAAACCGGAACTCTGCCAACACAAGGCCGGGTTACCCCTAACTGGGTAACTACTGACACGAGCACGTCATTCCCCGATCGTAAACGACCTTTCTCACGGGATCCCGATAGCCAACAACCACAAAGTAATAAATTCGCAGTAACCACATAGGTTAAATATCTGGGCTCCATACCATGATACCACCTCTATCCAGAAGGAAATGTACATACCCTAAAGGGTGCTACCCCTCATAACCTTGCTGCATCTTTCCTGTTTTGACCATTTCCGGAGTGTGAGGCTCGACGAAGTCACGTCCACAAAAACATACTTTATACAAAAGCCATGCTTTGGGTCAACAAATGATCAACACAATGATCATCAAGATAGACGATCAAATAAATGATCCTATCACAATAATCAACACAATGATCATTTCAGCATCACTCAGCATATCACATTACCAAATTGGGAATATATTGCTGATAACTTCAACTATATAACCTCTGAGCTCGTACGTCTCAGAGAAGGGTGTTAAGCTAAAAGAATAAATTCTCCGCCACCACAGAAATATATTTGAAAGAAATCGGCTTTACATTCTCAACTTGTAATGTCAGACACACAATCCGTACAAGTCTGTTCCGGGCTCGAACAGAACCGAAGGCACTTACAAAGAAGTCCTTGCAATCCGAATAATCTCTAATCACGTTCGGATTTCCCATCACATATGGAGATCTCAATACCAGGGATCAGCCAGTGCAGAGACAATCAACAAGAAATCCTTTCGCTTTCGAAAATATCCGGTCTTCAACACCGATCTTCGAATGCAATTTATAATGACGTATCACATATTTGGAATGGGTTATACGACCCCAAGGTCCTTTCCCGATTAACCCGAATAGTGAGCGCTTATTTTAAAAAAATAAGTGTGGCATTCAATTTCAAACAAATCACAACAAATACCTATTTAAAGGTAAATATTGATAGTCGGTTATTGAACTATCAATAGATATGCCAACATCACCAGATTCCAAATAATTTTCCAAATTATTTATTTCACAAAAATATCTTTACAAGATATAAACATAATTTCCATACTTTAAAAATAAATCAATATTTGTTTTTAAATCTAATTTCCCAATTTCATTTATAAATTCTATATTGAATTTACATTCCAAAATATTTATGAATATACGATTTCCATTCGTTTTCAAATATTCATTTTCAATTTATCTTCAAAAAGATAAATTCAAAATATTCACTTAATATTGGAAAAGCATTTCTATACTTATTAAAAATAA
This sequence comes from Allium cepa, assembly GCA_030765085.1. Classification (NCBI taxonomy): domain Eukaryota; kingdom Viridiplantae; phylum Streptophyta; class Magnoliopsida; order Asparagales; family Amaryllidaceae; genus Allium; species Allium cepa. The sequence goes on from CM060946.1 coordinate 82,869,881, forward strand.
GTAATTCATAGATCTTTTTATTTTCTATACTGAGAAAATATTTAATATACCCTAATCGAAATTAAGTATATATTTCATTCTTTTAAGGAAATCATTCACTTAATCATATTCATTTGGGTCAAAACGAATGTCGCGTAAAACATCGTTACGACAACCCAAAATCATTAGTATAGGGATTCGAAATTAAAATAGATATATAAATCCCGATACTATACAAAACATTTCCTTTCGGAAATCATCTATTATAACAACAGTGTTATAATCTACTATTTCCTTCTATTTCTCGAAAACGTCTATTTCAACAATGAATGTTGAAATCTATGATTTCGAATCTCAGCACAATTTAAAACATCGTTAGATCGTTTTAATTCTGTTTAAAATATCACATTCTAAACATTTTCTTTAACATATTATTCACTATTCAAAAATGTGAATATACTACGTTAACAATTTTCATCCTTTTATTCATTTTATTTAAAAGGATTATTCACAGTTCAAAAATGTGAATATAACTCCATTTATAGGTTTCAACAATTTACTTATCAAAATAAGTCATTTGCGAATTTATAAAACAACGTTTATAAATTCCATTTCTATTTATTTATAAAAACTTCCTTTTTATAAATTCTTTTATTAACCTATTCCAGTTTATAACTTAATTATAAACTAAAAGTTCATATTATAAGTTAAATACTTATAATCTATTCGTTTACAAAAATCGTTCCTTTGAACTTCATAATTATAAATCTTATAACTTATAAGATTCAATTATTCACCCAAATCTATTCCTCAATTAACTTCACCAATTTATAAATCTTACTATTTATAAATTTTATTTATAACTTCACAGTTTATAATTCTATAAATTTCATTTCTATTTATGAAATTCATTTTCACTTCATTCAAACACTTATAAAAACTCGTTTTATAATGTCTATATTTCAATTTATAAATATCCATTTATAAATCTCTTAATATAAATCAATTTATATAATTCTTCTAAAACGTCTTTAAATTCCTTTATAATTTCACCATTCTTTTGATTTATAAAATAATCAAATTTTATAAATCCTATATTTAAACTTTTATAATATGTTCAAAACTTCAATTTAAAGTATTTTATAAAAATCATTAATTCACATTTCTCAAAAATCAGCTTTTAACTATATTTCACAAAAACCATAATTTTTATAACATTAAAAATTATAACGTTTATTTATTTAAAATGGATCAATTCCAAAAATATATTCTATAACTTATACTTTCAAAAATCACTTTGAAATCATTTTAAAATTCCAAATTTGGTCCAATGGTGCTACACACCAAATAGTCAATCACGACAACAACGATATCATATATCGATATGATAATCAATCAAATATCAAAATATCTGAAATCAAATAAAAACTGTTGAGGAATCCAGTTGGATCCCTCCAACCTGTTTTCCTGCATCCAAAAACATTAGCACAATACCAATTTCGCTCCAGTACGAAATTATCGCGGTATATGTTCTTATTAAATATTATCCGCTTAATAACGGCGTAATAGGGTCTCATCCGCTAAAAAAATGCGGGAAATCAACAACTGCAATATATACATATGCCAATATATATATATTGATACTATATATAATACCAATTTCACTGTTTATGAAATATTCGCGGTATATGTTTTTAATAAATAACATCCGCTTACTAACGGCGTATAATGTCTATTTTAACAATCAATGGATATTAATCAACATTCAAACATTCATTCAAATATTTTAAATCTAACTATTTAAAATAAAATCGAAACTAATTCGATTGAGTGAGAAGTTCTCACCTTGATTTTAAATTCCGTTTTAGCGATTTATTTCGAATAAAATTAAACGGACGTTTAATTTTACCCAAAATTCTCACTAACTCCAAACGACTCCAAACCAACTCCATCGCGTAGTGCTCGTCCATACGATTCCAGCGCAACTGGTTTCGCGCGTTTTCGACCTCGTATGAAAAAGTTATGAATTATTGAAGTTTGTACACGATTTAAATAACATAATCAACATAAACTTAACTAATTTCAAACCACAACCATTCTCAGCCCTTAGATCACACCCAAACTCATCTGGGCCGCCCCTTTCTTCTTCCCTCCCTCACGTTTCTATCTCCAGAACACACGAACAAGGCCGAACCCATCATGCATATTAGGGTTGAATCTTGCATCGCGATTACTCAACGAAATTCGATCAAACCACCTTCATCTCGAAGCTCGTGACCTAAGCTATGCTCGGCCTCAATCTAGTGAAGCTCGGCCACCTAGGCAGCACGCAACACGAGGATGAACTGCAGATGGACGCGGGCCTGTAGCTCCCTCCATACGACTCCAAACACGATCTCCACCGTTCACATCGAAGTTCTCACTCCCCTCTCCAACTTTCATGTTGACAACTTTCTCTAATTGTTGACGGATTGGAAGATCTAGAGGGAAGAAGTTGGAACATTTCTGGCCTTTGAATTGTAACTGGCGGCTAGGGTTTGTTAGGTTTTTATTTTTTTATTTTTTTTTAATTTTGTGAGGGAGATAGGGCTATTTATAAGAGAACGAACGACACTATTCATCCCGGAAATTCCGAACTTCGATTTACGCGCCGTAACCAGCGTTTCTAGGGTTTACCCCGCGTTCCGGACACAATGGAACAGGTTTCGGAAGCTAATTCGGAAGTATGTGCGAGTTATGGCTGTAAACGCTCAATTTAAATTAAACCGATTTAAGTCGATTTCTAGGCGTTTTAATTTGTACCGGACAAACGGTAAATCCAATTGACTTGAAATTTGAAACCTTACAATAATATCACATTACGGATCCGATGAAACTAGTTTCATCGAAATCCGAGACTTTTTGAAAAATGGCTATTTTCACTCGTCAAATTTAAATTAAAAATAAATCGATGCGTTTCGAGCTGCCACGATCAAACGGTAGCTCCGATTGACACGAAATTTGAAATCCGGTAATAACTAACTATTACGGATCCAATGGAACTGGTTTCGTTCAATTCTGAGACTGTTCAAAAATTGACTATTTTCACTAGTCGATTTAAATATTAAAATATTCAATTTTCACAAATTAACTTTTAATTCGATTTTAAAAGTTCTAAAATATTGTTCTAACTTCCATATGATAAAATAAAATTTTACAAATCATTTTCAATCATATTTAACTCTATTTTCAATTATTTTTATAATTTAACGTATTAAATTATCGATTTAATTATCCAATTAAATTCAATAATTCAAATAAAAATTTATTTGACTTATAAATTCACTTATTAATATTTAAAATTAATTAAATATTCAAATTTTAATTAATAAAAATTCTGGGTCGTTACAAGGACGAGACCAGTTCCATTGGATCCATAATAGTTAGTTATTATCGGATTTCGATTTTAGTAGCAATCGGAGTTTTCGTTTGATCGTGGCAGCTCGAAACGCATCGAAATTGTTTTTAATATTAATTTGGCAAGTGAAAATAGCCATTTTTCAAACAGTCTCGGATTTCGACGAAACTAGTTTCATCGGATCCGTAATGTGATATTACTGTAAGGTTTCAAATTTCGTGTCAATTGGATTTACCGTTTTTCCGGTGCAAGCTAAAACGCCTAGAAAATTCGTTAAATCGGTTTAATTTAAATTGAACGTTTATTGCCATAACTCGCACAGATGACCGAATTAGCTCCCGAAACACGTTCCATTGTGTTCGGAACGTGGGGTAAACCTTAGAAACGCCAACCAGCACGCTTCGTTTGGAGTTCGGAAAATCCGGGATGAATAGTGTCGCGTGAATTTTCTATATAAGCCCTTAGAATTCATTTTTTTTGAAAAGAAAACAACCCTAGGGTTTCATCTCTTCAGAGCCGCCTCCAACCTGAATGTATGGCCGAAATTTATCAACTTCTTCCTCCATTATCTCTTCATCCATCGACTTTTACCAAAAACTTTCTACATGAAACTTGTAGAGCATCTCACGAACTACAACTTCAACGGTCAAGATCGTAAAATTCGAAGTGGATCAACGGGAAAAGGAGCTTGAAGGCGCTGCGTTTGGGCGCGTTTTCCCAGGTGATAGGGTGACCGAGCTTGCCTCGGTTCCAGGCGTGGGTAGCTCTTGTCATGAGCTTTCGAATGGCGGTGGTATGATGGAGTTTAGTCGAGCGTAGAGGTCGCAAATTCAAACCCTAATTGGAGCTTGATGGGTTCATGGTGTTCGGCCATGTTCTGTAGATGAAACGTGAGTTTGGGAAGAAAGGGGAATGGTCATGATGGCAGGAAGCAAGATCTAGTGGCTGAGGTTTAAGAAAGGTTAAAATAAAAAAAAAAAGTTGTAAATTGTATATGTAAAAATTCGTGTAAACTTATAAAATTCATAATTTCTTCATACGAGGTCGAAAACACACGAGACTTTTTGCATTGGAATCGTATTGACGAGCACTACGCTATGGAGCTGGATTGGAGTCGCTTGGAGTTAGTGAGAATTTTGGGTAAAATTAAACCCCGTTTAATTTTATTCGAAATAAATCGCTAAAACGAAATTGAAATCAAGGTGAGAACTTCTCACTCAATCGAATCGGTTTCGATTTTTATTTTAAATAGTAAGATTTAAAATTGTTGAATGCATGTTTGAATGATGATTGTTATCTATTGATTGTTAAAATAGACATTATGCGCCGTTAGTAAGCGGATTTTATTTATTAAAAACATATACCGCGAATATTTCATAAATAGTGAAATTGGTATTACATATAATAACAATATATATATATATATATATTGGCATATGTATATATTGCAGTTGTTGATTTCCCGCATTGTATAGCGGATGAGACCCTATTGCGCCGTCTATTAAGTGGATAATATTTTATAAATCCCATATACCGCGATAATTCCGTACTGGAGCGGAATTGGTATTGTGCTAACATCTTTGGATGTAGGGAAACAGGTTGGAGGGATCCAACTGGATTCCTCAACTGTACTGATTTATTTACATATATTTTGATATTTGTTGATTATCATATCGATATATGATATTTGGATGTCGTGATTGACTATTTGGTGCTGCCGCATCATCGGATCCATTTCTGAAGTTTTAAAAATAATGATTTTGGTTTTAAAAGGAAATTTTAAAGTGATTTTCGAAAGTATAAGTTTTATTAAATTTTGAATTGTTAAAATAAATAAACGTTAAAATTTTAATGTTATAAAATTGATTTTTATGAAATGTAAGCGAAAAGTGATTTTGAAATAAATAGTTAAGTAATTTATAAAAAGGTTTAAATTGAAATTTTTTGAACTATTACAAACAATTTTTATAAAAGATTGATAAAATGGATATTTATAAATTAAAGATATTGGAATTATAAAACAAGTTTATTAAGTGTTAAAATGAAGAATAAAATGGATTTCATTGAAAATTATAGATTTGTAAATCGTGAAGATATAAATAAATAGATTTTGTAAAATAGAAGATTTATAAGTAATTATCTTATAAATCGGATTTTGGCATTTAAATGAGATATGAATGGAATTTGTTAATAATGAGATTTATAAATCGAAGCTTATAAATAGAAATGGAATTTATAAACATTGTTTATAAATTCGAAATCAATTTAATTTGACAAATTGAATAGTGAAGTTTATTAAAGGAAATATATTCACGATTTTGGATAGTGAATACATTATTGAATGAAATAGTCATGTTTGGCAAAAGGAATATTATAGAATGAAGATAATTATTTTAAAGATGTTTTAAAATGTATTATGAATCGAAACCATAGGTTTCAACATTTATTGTTGAAATAGACGTTTTCGAGAAAGAAGGAAATGGTGGACTATAACACTGTTGTTATAGTAAATGATTTCCGAAAGGAAATGTTTTATATAGTATTGTGATTTATATATCTATCTAAATTTCGAATCCCTATACTAGTGATTTTGGGTCGTAGTAACGATGTTTTACGCAACATTCGTTTTAGCCCAAATAAATATGTTTAAACGAATGATTTCCTTAAAGAATAAATATATACTTAATTTCGATTTAAGTATATTGAATATTTTCCAAGTGTTGAAAATAAATAGATTTGTGATGTACTTATTATTAAATAAGTATGGAAATATTTTTCCAATGTGAAATGAACGTTTTAGAATTTATCCTTGTAAGATAAATTGAAAGTGAATATCGAAAATCGATTGAAAATCGTACATCATAGATATTTTGGGATTATATTTCACTATGGAATTTATAAATGAAAAGGGAAATTTGTTTAAAAAAAACGTTGATTTATTTTTGAACTGGGGAAATAAATTTACGAATTTGGAACGTAAATATAAAGTAAATCGTTAAGGATTTATTTAATTGGTTTAAATGAACCATGTTGAAATGAAAGAAATTCCGCGTAAGGAAAATGATTGAAATTTGTTTTCAAATGGTTGAAGTGTGGAAAATATATATCTAGTAAAGATATTTTGAAAAGTAAATAATTTGGGAAATTATTTGGATTTGGTGATGTTGAACATGCCTATTGATAGTTAAATAATCCGACTATCAATATTTACCTTTAAATAGGTATTTGTTGAGATTGTTTGAATTTGAATGCCACACTTATTTATGAATAAGCGCTCACTATTCGGGTTAGCCGGGAAAGGACCTTGGGGTCGTATAACCCATTCCGAGTATGTGATACGTCGTTATGGATTGCATTCGATGACCGGTGTTGAAGACCGGATGTTTGTGAAAACGGAAGGATTACCGTCGAGTTACTCTACATCGGCTGATCTCCGATATAGAGGTTTTATCACCCATAGTGACGGGAAGTCCGGTCGTGATTAGTGAATGTCCGGATTGCAAGGACTTCTTTGTAAGTGCCTTCGGTTCTGTTCGATCCCGGAACAGACTTGTATGGATTGTATGTCTGACATTACAAATTGAGATATAAAGCTGATTTCTTTCAAATATATTTCTGTTGGTGGCGGAGAATTTATTCTCTTAGCTTAACATCCTTCTTTGAGACGTACGAGCTTAGAGGTTATATAGTTGAAGGTTATTAGTGATATACTCCCAATTTGGTAGTGTGGCATGCTGAGTGTTGCTGTGAAATGATCATTGTTTGATCATTTGTGATAGGATCATTTATCTTGGTGATCATTTCTATGATCACTTGGTTGACCCAAAGCACGGCTTTTGTATAAAGCGTGGCTTTGTGGACGAGACTTCGTCGGACCTCACACCCCGGAAATGGTCAAAACAGGAAGGATGCGGCAAGGTTATTAGGGGGTAGCGCCCCTTTAGTGTATGTCATTCCTTCTGGATAGAGGTGGTATCATGGTATGGAGCCCAGATATTTAACCTATGTTGTTGCTGCATATTTTGTGGTTGTTGGAAATCGAGGATCCTCGGATAGATCGGTTACGATCGGGGGATGACATATTCGTGTTAGTAGTTACCCAGTTAGGGGTAACCCGGCCTTGTGTTGGCAGAGATCCGGTTTGGTTCTCGGGACGTCATTCCAGAGGCGTTTCCATGTGGCAATGGGAAGTTCCTTGGCCTGACCATTTGTTGGAAATCCAAAGAAATAATACGATCTTGTACGGTTTTAGTTGTTGAACCTATCATTCACTTATGGTGGCGCCCCACTGTTTGGATGGTAGCTATAGTAGGCATAGTTCGAAATGTCTATGCTGGCTAAGATTTATATCTTTATTTTCGAAATGATTTTCTCTACACTATGCACTAGTAATAATATCAAATGTTCTTTTTAATGTGTATCAAGCATCTTTGACTATCATAAGGAGAAATCTCCTCTGATTCTGCGTTTGCATTGCGTGTGTGTGCGGGAGGCCTTATGTTAGTCTCATTTTTAAAAGCATTTCGAATTGACTTTAAAAATATTCTTCTATTTTGATTTTAAAGATAAATAAACTGTTTTGAGTTCTCACACCAGTCACATGACTGACTCGGAGTTTATTGTTTTCCTTCCTAAACTCTGGGTGCCCACCAATTTTCACACGGGCAGTCAAGAGACAGGTTTATCAGGATATTCTGGAATTCAGGAGTTGCTGGAGGCAAGCTGGATGGCATGGCGTATTACTAGTATATAGTATTTCTTTTCCGCTGTTGATGTTGTTTGTTGTTGTACACTCTGATGATGTAATGAAATGTAATGTAATGTAATAACTGATATAGTTCTTTGTTTAAAGATTATTCATTTATTTATTATGTTGTTCCGCTACGAATTGTGAGATTCTGATGTTGTTCTGTTATTTCTTTCTGTTCTGTTCTATCTTCTTCTACTTTTCTTCTTCTTTAACCCTAACGGTACGGTTTTCCGTCCTTCGATTGCTCGACAGTTGATTAAGTGGACGTATTGATGTCGATTTTCGTGGACGAAAAATCGCGATCGTCACATTTGGTATCAGAGCTTATGGTTAAGCGACAACCATGGCTCTGTTGGGTGTTACTCATTAGAGATGGAGTCAGTAGTACTCTAGAATGAGTGTGAGTGTAATAATAGATACGAGTGCGTATTTGTTAGTGAATATAAATTGTTTTATATTATGTTTGCTTATCCGTTGAGCTGTTTGTGAATTCTGGTCGGTGTGTGGGACGCCATATTATCGATAGGGATTTCTAAACATTTAAACGAGACATGCCGACATAGAATTATTTTAAATTGGGTAAATGAAATAATTTTACCTTGATTATATTTTGTATATAAAGGAATAATTTTTCAGAATTATTAAAGTATATATGAATTGATTGTTTGGTTGTTAAATAAAACACCAATTTTAAAAGAATAATTGTATATGCAAATGAATTATAAGCATGGAATTATAATTGAAATGATTTACAATTGTGAAATAATCTTATATATATATAAGAAGTGAAATTATGTAAGTAAAAGACTTATAAATGTGATTTATATTCTGAAAACAAAATTCCAGAGAAGTGTTTTGAAAAGATTTTATATTTTGGGAAAATTGTTTTGGAGAGATGAAAGCTCTAAACTCTTTTCGGTCGCTGGAAAATAATTCCGATGATGATCATGACATCATCGGTGTTCATTTTCGGGTTTCCAAAAGAGGTATTGCTTCCAGATTATTTTAAATGAAGTTGTTTGGAAAATTTTAAGTTTAGTTTTGGGAATTCAAAAGATAATTTGAATTGATTTCAAAAAAAATGGTTTTGAAAGGTTGAAAAGATTCTGGAATCCTATTTAAAATATTTATGGGAATGATAAATGAATTGATAACTTATACAGATTGAATTTTGATAGAATAAATTTAATTTAAAGGATGGAGTTAAATTAAAGAAGGTATAAGTAAATCAATAAAATCCAAGTTGAAATAAATTTGAGTTGTCATCAAAGACATGTAATCTGAAATTTAACAAAAGGAAAGTTAAATAAATTGATTTGGATTTGATAAGATGTTTGAAATGGAATATAACTTAAGTGAAGTTGAATGAAGTTGATTTTTTGGTATCAAAGCAAATTAATAAGTGAATTAATGAAGCGAAGTCATTAAGAATTTGAACTTGAGTTATATGAAAGAAATTCAACATTATATTGTTAAAAGAATTAGCAATTGAATTAAACTAATGAATTGAATGTAAATCAATTGAATGCAAATAAAATTGATATGGGATAATGGATGAAAGTGTTAATTCATTAAAAGCTAATGTTATTGGAAGTTGAATAAATTGAATGGAAGTCAATTTAATATGATCCAATTGAAATTAAACGTGTTGAACCAAATTGAATGTAAAGTGAATAAATTTGGTTGTATTGAATAAACACTCGTTGTTACTTGATTGTTGATTGATTGTATATAAATTCATTAATTGTTAATGAAAGTGAATTAGCGAAATTGGAAGCTATGAAATTGAATTCAAATGGAAATTAAATAAATTTGAATAGAATTGAATGTGAATTGGATTTAATTAGTAAATGCAAACTAATTGAAATTGGATATGAATGAAAGTTGATAAAATCCAATGTTAATGAATCAAATGTGAATTAATTGGAAAACCAATTCATTAAATGTTAATGAGAAGTAAATTTATATTGATTTGGTAGTTGCATTTATTTCTATTGAATGCATGCTATGTTGGCACATGTAGTTGTTATGTTGCTATATGTTGTATATTGATACTATTTAAATATATGCATGATTCTCATGTTGTTGTTGAGTGTTTAGTAGGTGCGGATGGCGTTTGCTTCGCTTTTGGAGCTCGCTTTCGCGCTATATTAGCCGTATATGCTCGCTAATAATATAATAAGGTACATATCTCGGATTACGTACCGTACTTTTACACTTTTTCCCTGCGGGATGCCTCATCACTTGATGAGATGTATATTTGTGATATATATACTGTCATTTTTTTCCGGATCGAGCCGCGCAAAGGAGACTCTGGCGAATTTTTTCGAAAATTTAAGGCGTTAGAAAAAATTTGAGAAAATTTAGGAAATTTGTGAAAACAATAACTTTGATTTTGGAATTGAAAGTTAAATGATATAGTTTGGCTTTGAAAGATAACTAAGTATGATTTGAAAACTTAGTAACGTATTATAAGAAGTTTAACTATGGATTTTGGAAAGTTAACGGATTTTGTAACTTTTCTTACTTGGTAATTTCGAGGACGAAATGCTTTTAAGGGGGGAAGTATGTAACGACCCAGAATTTTTATTAATTGAAATTTGAATATTTAATTAATTTTAAATATTAATAAGTGAAATTAAGTCGATTAAATTTTATTTCGAATAATTGGATTTAATTGAATAATTAAATCGATAATTTGATAGTGACAATACAGAAATAATTGAAAATTGGGTTTAATATGATTGAAATTGATTTGTAAAATTCTATTATATCATATTGAAGTTAGAATGATGTTATAGAACTTTTAAAATTGAATTTGGAGTTAATCTGTGAAAATTGAATATTTTAATATTTAATTATCGATTGAAAAATAGCCAATTTTCGAACAGTCTTAGAATTGGACGAGACCAGTTCCATTGGATCCGTAATAGTCAGTTATTATCGGATTTCAATTTTCGTAGCAATCGGAGTTTTCGTTTGATCGTGGCAGCTCGAAATGCATCGAAATTGTTTTTAATATTAATTTGGCGAGTGCAAATAGCCATTTTTCAAACAGTCTCGGATTTCGACGAAACCAGTTTCATCGGATCCGTAATGTGATATTATTGTAAGTTTTCAAATTTCGTGTCAATTGGATTTACCGTTTTTTCGGTGCAAGCTAAAACGCCTAGAAAATTCGTTAAATCGGTTTAATTTAAATTGAACGTTTATTTCCATAACTCGCACAGATGACCGAATTAGCTCCCGAAACACGTTCTATTGTGTTCGGAACGTGGGGTAAACCTTAGAAATGCCAACCGGCACGCTTCGTTTGGAGTTCGGAAAATCCGGGATGAATAGTGTCGCGTGAATTTTCTATATAAGCCCTTAGAATTCATTTTTTTTCAAAAGAAAACAACCCTAGGGTTTCATCTCTTCAGAGCCGCCTCCAACCTGAATGTATGGCCGAAATTTATCAACTTCTTCCTCCATTATCTCTTCATCCATCGACTTTTACCAAAAACTTTCTACATGAAACTTGTAGAGCATCTCACGAACTACAACTTCAACGGTCAAGATCGTAAAATTCGAAGTGGATCAACGGGAAAAGGAGCTTGAAGGCGCTGCGTTTGGGCGTGTTTTCCCAGGTGATAGGGTGACCGAGCTTGCCTCGGTTCCAGGCGTGGGTAGCTCTTGTCATGAGCTTTCGAATGGCGCTGGTATGATGGAGTTTAGTCGAGCGTAGAGGTCGTAAATTCAAACCCTAATTGGAGCTTGATGGGTTCATGGTGTTCGGCCATGTTCTGTAGATGAAACGTGAGTTTGGGAAGAAAGGGGAACGGTCATGATGGGAGGAAGCAAGATCTAGTGGATGAGATTTGAGCAAGGTTAAAATAAAAAAAAGAAAGTTGTAAATTGTATATGTAAAAATTCGTGTAAACTTATAAAGTTCATAATTTCTTCATACGAGGTCGAAAACGCACGAGACATTTTGCGTTGGAATCGTATTGACGAGCACTACGCTATGGAGCTGGATTGGAGTCGTTTGGAGTTAGTGAGAATTTTGGGTAAAATTAAGCGTCTGTTTAATTTTATTCGAAATAAATCGCTAAAACGAAATTGAAATCAAGGTGAGAACTTCTCACTTAATCGAATCGGTTTCGATTTTTATTTTAAATAGTAAGATTTAAAATTGTTGAATGCATGTTCGAATGATGATTGTTATCTATTGATTGTTAAAATAGACATTATGCGCCGTTAGTAAGCGGATGTTATTTATTAAAAACATATACCACGAATATTTCGTAAACAGTGAAATTGGTATTATATATAATAACAATATATATATATATTGGCATATGTATATATTGCAGTTGTTGATTTCCCGCATTGTATAGCGGATGAGACCCTATTGCACCATCTATTAAGCGGATAATATTTTATAAATCCCATATACCACGATAATTCCGTACTGGAGCGGAATTGGTATTGTGCTAACATCTTTGGATGCAGGGAAACAGGTTGGAGGGATCCAACTGGATTCCTCAACTGTACTGATTTATTTACAGATATTTTGATATTTGTTGATTATCATATCGATATATGATATTTGGATGTCGTGATTGACTATTTGGTGCTGCTGCATCATCGGATCCATTTCTGAAGTTTTAAAAATAATGATTTTGGTTTTAAAAGGAAATTTTAAAGTGATTTTCGAAAGTATAAGTTTTATTAAATTTTGATTTGTTAAAATAAATAAACGTTAAAATTTTAATGTTATAAAATTGATTTTTATGAAATGTAAGCGAAAAGTGATTTTGAAATAAATAGTTAAGTAATTTATAAAAAGGTTTAAATTGAAGTTTTTTGAACTATTACAAACAATTTTTATAAAAGATTGATAAAATGGATATTTATAAATTAAAGATATTGGAATTATAAAACAAGTTTATTAAGTGTTAAAATGAAGAATAAAATGGATTTCATTGAAAATTATAGATTTGTAAATCGTGAAGATATAAAATAAATAGATTTTGCAAAATAGAAGATTTATAAGTAATTATCTTATAAATCGGATTTTGGCATTTAAATGAGATATGAATGGAATTTATTAATAATGATATTTATAAATCGAAGCTTATAAATAGAAATGGAATTTATAAACATTGTTTATAAATTCGAAATCAATTTAATTTGACAAATTGAATAGTGAAGTTTATTAAAGGAAATATATTCACGATTTTGGACAGTGAATACGTTATTGAATGAAATAGTCATGTTTGGCAAAATGAATATTATAGAATGAAGATAATTATTTTAAAGATGTTTTAAAATGTATTATGAATCGAAACCATAGATTTCAACATTTATTGTTGAAATAGACGTTTTCGAGAAAGAAGGAAATGGTGGACTATAACACTGTTGTTATAGTAAATGATTTCCGAAAGGAAATGTTTTATATAGTATTGGGATTTATATATCTATCTAAATTTCGAATCCCTATACTAGTGATTTTGTGTCGTAGTAACGATGTTTTACGCAACATTCGTTTTAGCCCAAATAAATATGTTTAAGCGAATGATTTCCTTAAAGAATGATATATATACTTAATTTCGATTTAAGTATATTGAATATTTTCCAAGTGTTGAAAATAAATAGATTTGTGATGTACTTATTATTAAATAAGTATGGAAATATTTTTCCAATGTGAAATGAACGTTTTAGAATTTATCCTTGTAAGATAAATTGAAAGTGAATATTGAAAATTGATTGAAAATCGTACATCATAGATATTTTGGGATTATAAATTCACTATGGAATTTATAAATGAAAAGGGAAATTTGTTTAAAAATAAACGTTGATTTATTTTTGAACTGGGGAAATAAATTTACGAATTTGGAACGTAAATATAAAGTAAATCGTTAAGGATTTATTTAATTGGTTTAAATGAACCATGTTGAAATGAAAGAAATTCCGCGTAAGGAAAATGATTGAAATTTGTTTTCAAATGGTTGACGTGTGGAAAATATATATCTAGTAAAGATATTTTGAAAAGTAAATAATTTAGGAAATTATTTGGATTTGGTGATATTGAACATGCCTATTGATAGTTAAATAATCCGATTATCAATATTTACCTTTAAATAGGTATTTGTTGAGATTGTTTGAATTTGAATGCCACACTTATTTTTGAATAAGCGCTCACTATTCGGGTTAGCCGGGAAAGTACCTTGGGGTCGTATAACCCATTCCGAGTATGTGATACGTCATTATGGATTGCATTCGATGACCGGTGTTGAAGACCGGATGTTTGTGAAAACGGAAGGATTACCGTCGAGTTACTCTACATCGGCTGATCTCCGATATAGAGGTTTTATCACCCATAGTGACGGAAAGTACGGTCGTGATTAGTGAATGTCCGGATTGCAAGGACTTCTTTGTAAGTGCCTTCGGTTCTGTTCGATCCCGGAACAGACTTGTATGGATTGTATGTCTGACATTACAAATTGAGATATAAAGCTGATTTCTTTCAAATATATTTCTGTTGGTGGCGGAGAATTTATTCTCTTAGCTTAACACCCTTCTCTGAGACGTACGAGCTTAGAGGTTATATAGTTGAAGGTTATTAGTGATATACTCCCAATTTGGTAGTGTGGCATGCTGAGTGTTGCTGTAAAATGATCATTGTTTGATCATTTGTGATATGATCATTTCTTTGATCATTTATCTTGGTGATCATTTCTATGATCATTTGATTGACCCAAAGCACGACTTTTGTATAAAGCGTGGCTTTGTGGACGAGACTTCGTCGGACCTCACACCCCGGAAATGGTCAAAACAGGAAGGATGCGGCAAGGTTATTAGGGGGTAGCGCCCCTTTAGTGTATGTCATTCCTTCTGGATAGAGGTGGTATCATGGTATGGAGCCCAGATATTTAACTTATGTTGTTGCTGCATATTTTATGGTTGTTGGAAATCGAGGATCCTCGGATAGATCGGTTACGATCGGGGGATGACATATTCATGTCAGTAGTTACCCAGTTAGGGGTAACCCGACCTTTTGTTGGCAGAGATCCGGTTTGGTTCTCAGGACGTCATTCCGGAGGCATTTCCATGTGGCAATGGGAAGTTCCTTGGCCTGACCATTTGTTGGAAATCCAAAGAAACAATACGATCTTGTACGGTTTTAGTTGTAGAACCTATCATTCACTTATGGTGGCGCCCCACTGTTTGGATGGTAGCTAAAGTAGGCGTAGTTCGAAATGTCTATGCTGACTAAGATTTATATCTTTATTTTCGAAATGATTTTCTCTACACTATGCACTAGTAATAATATCAAATGTTCTTTTTAATGCGTATCAAGCATCTTTGACTATCATAAGGAGAAATCTCCTCCGATTCTGCGTTTGCATTGTGTGTGTGTGTGAGGGAGGCCTTATGGTAGTCTCATTTTTAAAAGCATTTCGAATTGACTTTAAAAATATTCTTCTATTTTGATTTTAAAGATAAATAAACTGTTTTGAGTTCTCACACCAGTCACATGACTGACTCGGAGTTTATTGTTTTCCTTCCTAAACTCTGGGTGCCCACCAATTTTCACACGGGCAATGCAAGAGACAGGTTTATCAGGATATTCTGGAATTCGGGAGTTGCTGGAGGCAAGCTGGATGGCATGGCGTATTACTAGTATATAGTATTTCTTTTCCGCTGTTGATGTTGTTTGTTGTTGTACACTCTGATGATGTAATGAAATGTAATGTAATGTAATAACTGATATAGTTCTTTGTTTAAAGATTATTCATTTATTTATTATATGTTGTTCCGCTGCGAATTGTGAGATTCTGATGTTGTTCTGTTATTTCTTTCTGTTCTGTTCTATCTTCTTCTACTTTTTCTTCTTCTTTAACCCTAACGGTACGGTTTTCCGGCCTTCGATTGCTCGGCAGTTGATACAGTGGACGTATTGATGTCGATTTTCGTGGACAAAAAATCGCGATCGTCACATTAAGAGATTTGATTTAACAAGATTTTAACATCATTACTGTATTTTACATATCCTAACATAGTTCAAAACTTTAAAATACAGGAATCTATTTTTGGTACTTAGGTTATGATTTAACAAAACTATTTTGTTTTAAGTTCAGGTCCTAACAAAGATTAGATAAAAAGATTTTGAATTTTTTTGTTATTGTCACTACACTCTGTAATAATGAACAGAGAAGCAAAGATATAAACAATGAATCACCTATGTTCTTAGGTTAATAATCATTCATTTATTCAAAATAAAATAACATGCATAAAAAAAAATTCCAACGTACTCCATGAATTTACTATAACATTTTGTATATGAATCAAATTTTAAATTGATTCATGCTCACAGTATTCAGTACAGAGGCATAACAAACCACAGAGATGATAAAATCAACTGAAAACACACAGGCTCACAAATGTACATAAAGCAAGGCAATCATCAAACAGTATTCACAGCAACACATATATTTAAAACAACTTTCAATTGTAAGGTTACTCACTAAAAGTCAGATCCATTTTCTTCCTTTTTCCTACAGCAGTTTTGATTTTTTTTTTAAAACAAGTTTGAATTAGAACTTGTGTTTTTCTGAAAAACTTGTTTAGCTTTGATTATATAAAAAAAAATAAGAACTGTTTTTAAAATTAGAAGCTTACTCACATTTTATGAAGATGCAGAGAAAAATCTTAGGTACAGATTTAAATTTCCAGGACCCAGTTGAATTTGCCTTTCAAATCTTGATTGTTGATTCTGGGCTTGCATTTGCTTACTGGAATTGCTCTTCTGGTTGATGAAGATTGCATGCAGACCCATTTTCAAATGTACATATTTGAAGCTGTTCTTCAATTTGCAGTTGAGATTTTGAAGAGAAAGATTGCAGATTTGATTTGTTTTGAAGAAATTGATTTGTATTTGGTTTGCTGGATTTGATTTGTATTTTTTGATTGCAGATATTGATTGAAGTTTGGTTTTTGCAGATTTTAAAACATGCAATTGTTTTGGGGTTTTTGATTTACTGAAATTTGATTTTCAGGTTTTCAAATGAGAAAATGTTTGAACCCAAAGTATTTGTTATGTTTCTTATCAATATATATTAAAATAAAAAGCTTTAAAAACAAATGCCACTTGTTATGTTATTATGTTAAATGTTTTACATGTGTCTACTTATGTTTTAAGATTTTAACACATATGCGTATCCAATTATTAAAAGCAATTTCTAAATTTCTAAATGTATTTAAATTTATCTTAAAACCATCTCTAATCTATTTTAGAAAGTTTCAAAGGTTTATTAACATTAGCCTTTAAATAATAACATATACACAATTTAAATGTTTACTTGAGATTTTTAAAATAATATTTTAAAGCTAATTTTCAAAAGAGAATTCCTGTTTGAATTAAATTATTAAATCAATATTTCACATTTTAAAATAATTATCAATGAAATTATTAAATAATTATTGCCTAAATTTCCGGGACATCACAATATGTGTGGTTTATTGTCAGCTTGAATTATGTGGATGTGCGGATCGTTACAATACATCTCATCTTTAAGGATGAGACATCCTATAGGGAAAAATATGAAAATACGATATGTATTCTGAGATGTGTACCTTTTATTAATATTAGCAAACGTATACAACAAAGCAAATGTGAAGCGAGCTCCAAATGTGAATCATATGCCATCCATACCTACTAATCACTCAACAACCAATGAGAAACAATTATATAGAAAGTGACATCACTATATAATATAGAATATGCAATAACTATATGTAAATGTAGCAAACTTAACCAGAGAAACCATCAAACAAATAATATTCATCCAGTTTATTTATCATCATATTAATTTACATATTCAAATGTCAACATTATATTTATATACTTTCATTTCTTATTAACATTCAATTGATTTGTTTTCAATTTATTTACATTCAATTAATTTATAATTTAGTGTTATTCAATTGATTTACATTCAATTTCATTTACATTCATTTATTAACATTCACTTTATTTTCATTCACTTTCTTACATTCGCTTTAAATTCAATTTATGTTAAACAACATTTCACTGCATATTAAATTCCTTTATGGACAATTGCATAAAATCATTATATTTTAAATTTTCCTAAGTTAAATTTTGTTTCATTATCGCTTAGTATATTTCTTCAATACTAATATTATTTATGAACCATTCCATACAATAATTACTTAAGTTTATTACAAACATTTTATACTACAGAACTCGTGTTTATTATTACTTCACGACATAAGTTCATATTCAATTTTATCAAACAACATTCCAATCCATATTCAATTCATTTACCAACTTAAATTGAATTTCATTTTATAACTCAAATTCATATTCATTCTATTACTTCATTTCATTAGATCACTTTATTAATTCAACTAATTCATTTCAAATCCAATTCAATTTCATTTAACCTTTCTTAAGTTAAATTTCATTTCATTTAATTCATTTCATTAACTCAATTGATTTAACTTTACTTAAGTTAAATTTTAACTTCATATCTCACTTTCAAATTTTATTTTCTTATCCATACCATTTTCAAATTATAAGTTCAAAAACTTATTTTCATATATTTATCAAATCATACTTTGGATTTAAAAATCAAAACTTGTTTATTATCAAAACAAAACTCCAATGGAAAATCACTAAGGTAGCAATTCAACACTTAGAAACTCGAAAATGAACGCCGATGATGGTGCAGTCATCATCAAAATTATTTTCCGACGACCGAAGTGAATTCAGTGCTTTTTATTTCCCATTTTAAAATATTTCTAACCAAAATATTTTCAAAATAATACAATTATTATTCTTTCAAAACCTTTGAAAGACAATTTCCAAAATAAATGGGATTTAAACTTTCAAATTTCTAGTTTTAATTCCATTTTTATTTACAAATCATATTTATAAATATACTTATACAATTTCATTTCCTTTCCATTCATAAATAACATTTGTAAATTGTAACGATCCCAGTTTTAAATCAAACTTAAATTGGTAATTTAAATATAAATCTTGGATTTAATTATTACTTAATTTGAATTTTCAAATTAAATAAGATATGTGCCTGTTTATTTATATAAATAGATTTTAATTAGAAATTTGAATTTGAAAATTTCCAAAATAAATATTTTTTGGAAATAAATTGAATTAAAATACTCTATAATTTTAAAATTTATGAAAATTTGTTTTCTAGTTATAATATATGAAAGTTATATTTTAAAATTGATATAGTAGAAGTTCAAAAGTTTTTTAAAGTTAAATTCATATTTTAAAAAGTTATATATATAATCTATATATGTGTTTATTTATTAATGTGCAATTAAACTTTGAAATCAATTTCTTTAAAGAGTTATATATATATATATATATATATATATATATATATAAAACAAAAATTGGTTTGTAAAATGAGCTTTGATAAAAGATTTAGAATACTTTTCTTTACTTGAAAGTAAATATAGTTAATATATATAAAGCTTTGATATACCTTTTGGAAGTATAAGTATGAATGGTATATAAAGATTTAAAATATATAACACGTATGTAAATGAAAACATATGTAGATATAATTTTTTTAAAGTAATTTGTGAAATGAAAAGGTTTAAATCATAATTTATAAATAAAAATTAAGTTAAGGGTTTTAACATAAAATACATAGTTTAGGACATTTGTAAAATAATTATACAAGTAAATAACAAGTGTAAGATAATGATAAAAGATCATTACAAGTGTTACCTAGTAAAACAAGTGGCTTAATTTCTTTTAAATAAAATAAAATAAATAAATAATGAAATGTTTAAGAAGAAATCAGGCTATCTTCTCTCATTCATTTTTAAGCTGAAAACCAAAAAGAAAAAAAAACCCGTAAAACAAATTCTCAAATCTGAAAACAAAGCAAAACTTTGAAATCAAACTCAAAAAAAAAATCAAATCAAAACCTGATGTAATCAAAGAGCATTCAAACTCAAGAATCAAATACCATCAAAGCTTCAGCCTGTTTCAAATTGGAATCAAGCAAATCAGACAACAGTTTTTTTCAAAGCATCTCAAGGCCTAGAAATCAAACCAGAATATTAGAAACAAGTTCAAAATCCAACACAAATCTAAAGCAAGAATTCAACTGGAATCAAGTAACAGATCAAGCAAAACAAAACATCAGGATATCAGATCAAATTCAACAATTAAAGTTATCAAAATTCAAAACATTCCCAGTTTCGAGTTCCAAACTCTGTTTTCATCCAAATGAGAATTTTTTTTGAACCTTTATCTATATTAGTTTGCATGTGATCAAGTATTGGATGAATGTTTATGAAATATGTTTGCATGTGAGTAAATATGCCTATGTGTGTGTGTGTGTATATATATATGATTGTGTATATATGTCTGTGTGCAGACATGTATCTGTTTTATAAATTATAGGTTTTAAACCCAATTCAAGAAATTTCAAAAATCTCTTTAACTAATCTATGATAGACTTCAGTATTCAAGTAAAATATGTTTGTTTAAGCATAAATTTAGATGTAAAAATATATTTAAGTAAAGTAGGTTTATATATTTCTGGGAATTGAGAAAATACAATGGGAACTTATACATATTGAAAATTCAATCTTCAATATTCCTTGATGCATTTGTATAATCTTGATCACCATCAAGAATTATGATTTTTTAGAGTTAAATCCAGATATTTAAGGATAGGTCGAGTGAGAATTTCAGAATTGATCATAGATGGAATTTTTAGCAATTTCTGGTAATCGAGGTACTCGGGGTGGTCGGGATTGTGGTTGAAGCTTGTTAGGAGGTCGGTGGTCACGAGAAAAATGGTGACGTAATTTCTACATCGCCATGGTGGCCACGCGACATCGATTTTGGGTTTAAGACCTTGATGAGTTCGACGGTGTAGCCAAAGCCATTACGCCGACTTGGATGATTGGGAGACGATCGCATGTGGGGGAAAGGAATGAGGGAAGTCTGGCGTAGCCCTGATCATGGTAACATAGTCTTTGGTGGTCGTAATCGTTGAGGCGAGGTGAATTTGTTGATCAAGGTTGGATTTCAGATGGAGCTTGATAGCTCGTTTTTTATCTCAGGCTATTTTGATCGAACGAGGTGGTCAATTTGGTCTTGACAGTTGTCGCTGACGTGCTGGGAGTGGTATCGGTGGTCGAAATTGCGTTATTCAGACGTACACGTGCATGCGCGTATGTTCATATATGGGTTTGATTGAGGTTGTGGAAGAAGAAGAAAGCTCGAGTTTAAGCATGAGAAAAAATAGGGTTTGACTCGAAGCAAAAGAGGATAGGGTGAAATTCGAAGTTGGGCTAGGGAAGTAGTCGGGTTGAGCTCGGGTCTGAGTTAAGTGTAAAAATAGTTTCGAATTTTTGAAATAAAATCAAATTTTACTAAATACAATATTTTTTAAAACCAATTCTTTTATAAATAATGAATGTTTACCTAAGTTTTTAAATTTGTTAAAGGTTTTTAAATAAAATTATTTCAAATTAATTAAGTTTAAAGAGTTTAATCTATATAACCTTTATTTTAAAAAAGTTTATTTTAAATAAACTTAATATTATTAAAGATGAATTGTTTTTGTCGTATACAACATTAATTTAACTTTAAGGTTTCAAGTTAATAATGAATTTTTTCAAAGATTATTTAAACAAGATTACAAAGATAAATGATTTATCTTAAATAATGGTTTGGATTATCGATTAACTTAAAGGCTTTAAGTTAAATGATATGATTATGTTAATTTGTTCAAAGGTTATTTAAATAAGACTTAAATGATGATTTTGTAATTATTTAAGATAAATGGGATTAAAGGATCATTAATTTTGAAATTTAATGATAATTACTCAATCAAAGTTTAATTAAGTATTAATTTAGGATTAATTAATTTGTTAATAGTTAATTAATCAAAGATAAGTAGATAATCGATTAATGATCAAAGGGTAATTAATTTGATTCAATTAAGGATAACTAATTAATTAGAAGATTAATTAATGTAAGTAATTATAGGCAATCAATTACATAGAGATAATTACTTAATTAAAGGTAACCAATTAATGGTTAAAATTGATTAAGTGATTAGGGATAATCACTTATTGTAATTAATTAAGGATAATTAATTAAAGGGTAATTAAGGGTTAATTATTTAATTAAATAATTAATTAAGGAAAATTAATTAAAGGATAATTAAATAAAAAAAGGTTAATTATTTAATAATTAAAGGTTGATTTATTTATTAATTAAAGATTGAGTAATTAATAATTAAAGGTTAATTAATTTATTACTAAAGGATAATTAATTAAAATAGTTTGTAATTAATTAATTTTAATTAACCAGGATTAGTAATTTATTCATAAGTAATTAATCTGGTTTAAATTAATCAGATGACCAATTGATCTAACTTATGGATGTTTGGATTGTATGAATTGTTTGATATCCTTGATGTGTGATGCTTTGTGGTATGAATTATTTTGATTTGAGATGTGATGAATGTAATTTATTTATCTGTGATGAATTTATATTATTTATCTGTGAATGAAGATAAGCGTTATAGGATTATACCGCTTATCGATATTGCTGTGTTTGGATTGTGATGATTGATGATGTTGCACTATTATGTAAAACCTCTGGACTACACCGTACGCAAACAAATATGGATTTCACGAGGATTCGGTTAAGTCACAGATATTTTAAATTTAATATTATTTTCAAAATGGCTTTTAAAGTTGAATTTTGAATCCAAAACGGTTTGGAAATATAACTGGGTTAAATATGAAAACTTTTGAAAAGAAATTTTGGAAATTATTTTGAATATAATATAAATTGTTAATGTTTTGAAATTTAAAAGGTTTGATTTGGATTTGAATTCAAGATTTGAGGTTGAGTTCTATGAATATATGTTTGGAAACTATGATTTAAAAAGGTTATACAAGTTATATAACGTATATATATGTGTTTTAAATCATTTTTTGAGTATCTTTAAATGTATTATTTTGGAATTTGTATTTAGCCCAAGTTTATACTTTAGATGTTATAATTTATGCATATTTGATCAGATTTTTCTGAAACGAAAAGTCTTTGTTTTCAAATGATAATGGCTTTCATATAAAGAAAGAATTTCTAGTTTTATCCTGAAAGGATTTCAATTTGTGAATTTAAATTGTTTTGAAAGCTATGAATGAATCTTTGTGAAAGATTTGGTAAATCTTGTTTTAAAATTGAAGAGAATCTTCAAGAGTGGATCTTTTATTTTAAAGATTAAAAGTGGGAATTTGTTTAAACCATTCAAAAGAATGGTTTTGGGCTTTAAATTGTGACTTAACTAAGATCCCACTATATCCATATGCTTTTTTAAAAGTTAAGCGCTCATTATTCGGTTTAGCCAAGAGAGGACTTTATGTCATATAACCCATTCCGAATAATGATACGATGAAATGGATAGCATTTAAAGACCGATGGTGAAGACTGGGTACTTTCGAGAACAAAAGGATTACCCATCGAATGCCTCTGCACTGAGTCGCGCCGGTATAGAGAGATCTCCATATGTGATGAGGAGGATTGTGAATACCGAGATTGCAAGGGCTTCTTTGAAGTGCCTTCGGTTCCGTTCGAACCCGAAACAGACTTGTATGGATGTATGTCTGACATTACACTTTGAGATATAAAACTGGTTTCTATCAAATATATTTCTGTTTGGTGGCGGAGAATTTATTCTCTTAGCTTAACTCCTTCTCTGAGACATACGAGCTCAGAGGTTATGTAGTTGACATTTACCAGTGATTTATTCCCAATTTGGTAATGTGGCCTACAAAATGCTGCTGATCATTTGTTGATCAAAGCATGGCTTCTGTGAAAAGCATAGCTTTGTGGACGTGACCTCGCCGGACCTCACAACCCGGTAATGTTTGAAACAGGAAAGATGCAGCAAGGTTATGAGGGTCGCGCCCTTTAGGGTATGTCCATTTCCTTCTGGAAAAAGGTGGTATCATGGTATGGAGCCCAGATATTTAACCTTTGTGGTTGCGGCAAATTTATTACTTTGTGATTGTTTCTTTGTGGTTGAAGATCCTTAGATAAAGGTCGGTAACGGCTGGAGGATGGCATACTCATGTAGTAGTTACCTAGTTACAAAGGTAACCCGACCTTGTGTTGGCAGAGAGCTGATTAACTTCTCGGGACGTCCCTCCAGAGGCGTACGCATGTGGCCTAGGAAGTTCCTTAGCCTGACCATTGTTGGAAATCTATTCACCAATACGAGCCCTTTTCGATTGCAGTTGTATAACCTGCCATTATTAAATGGTAGCTATAGCTGGCATAATATAATGGTACCTATGCTGGCTAAGATTAATATTATACTTTCGAAATTGTTTTCTGCACTATGCACTAATAATAATATTATCAAAAGGATTTTTGTATCAAGCATGCTTAACTATCATAAGGAGAAATCTCCCCCAAGTGTGCGATTGCATTGTGTTTGTGCCGGGAGGCCACATGGTAGTTTCATTTTCCTAAAAGCATTGCGGATTTCAATTTCAAATTATTTTTGTTTTTTAAGAAAAACTGTTTTTGTTTTCTCACACCAGTCCCATGACTGACCTGGAGTTTATTGTTCCCTTTCTAAATTCTGGGTGCCCACAATTTTCCATACGGGTAACCTAGAGTCAGATTTGTAGATAATAAGCTAGTAGATGTAGATTCTGTAGCCTCCAGTCTTTGGCAATATTCTTCAGGCTTTGGATTTGGCGATAGAGTTTGTTTCACTTCAATAGTTACCGAGTTTGCTACGTTACAACTTAATGGTGGTTCGAGCTTCTTGGATTGGAGATTTGGAGCTTGGCCTTGATGATATCTTTTCCGCTGTTGTCGCTTGTTCTTCCGCTGTTGTCGCTTGTTCTTCCGCTGTTGTCATGTATTTCTGATATATGTTGATATTCATTTGTATCAGATGTTGTACCTGTTGTGTATCAATAAAATTATCCATTTTCTTCCGCTGTGTTGTTGTACTTAATGTGCTATAAGCTCTGGCAAACCAGATCAACGTTTGAATCCGTGGTATTCGAATATGGATGATGTATTTGGTGTCGATTTTTGAAGGTCGAGTTAGGGACGTCACATTTGATATCAGTGCTGAAGGTTGAGTAAAAACTTTAGCCCAGAAGTATAACACGTTAAGTGACTCATCAGAGATAGGGATTAAAATGCCCTAGAATGAGTATATCCCCAAGATATCCGTCCGTATGTCTTAGCAAATTCTCTTACTATCCATTGATAGTGAGTATAAGCGCAAGAAGAGGACGAGATAGGGGGGCAGGGAAATACCATTACAGATGGTCAATACCCTGCAATAACCAAGAAATAATCTTTTCTCTGTTAATCTCTTTGATCATAAATTCTTCGATGGCTTCGTGGCAGCTCGAAAATGAAGCTTTGGCGTGGTGGTGGCCCTGCAAATCGTTGTCGAAAAAGTTCTAATTACCATTTCGTATTCTCTTTATCGGTTCCCTATCAGCTTTTAGTTTTTAATCTTTAATGAATTTGAAATTTATTTGAAATTAAATAAAATATGTGCCTGTTTATTTATATAAATAGATTTTAATTTGAAAATTGAATTTGAAAAATTCCAAAATAAATATTTCTGGAAATAAATTGAATTTAAATACTCTATAATTTTAAAATTTATGAAAATTTGTTTTCTAGTTGTAATATATGAAAGTTATATTTTGAAATTAATATAGTAGAAGTTTAAAAGTTGTTTAATGTTAAATTCATATTTTAAAAACTTATATATATATAATCTATATATGCATTTATTTATTAGTGTGCAATTAAACTTTGAAATAAACTTCTTTAAAGAGTTATATATATATATATATATATCTAAAGTTGGTTTGTAAAATGAGGTTTAATAAAAGATTTAGAATACTTTTTTTACTTGAAAGTAAATATAGTTAATATATATAAAGCTTTGATAAACCTTTTTGAAAGTATAAGTATGAATGGTATACAAAGATTTAAAATATATAACATATATGTAAATGAAAACATATGTGTTTGCGCCAAAATTGGTCACAAACACCCAATAGTTGATAATTCACAATTACAGGTCTCAGATGAATAAAAAATATGTAGATCACTCAGAAAAATCAAAAGGAAAGCAGTAAACAACACAGATTTTATAGTGGTTCGACGATCTTGCCTACGTCCACTCTGAACTTGATAGCTTTATTAATTCACTTGATGATTTCAATCTGTTACAGCAGATTACAGTAAATTATAGCTCTGAAGATTGATTTCAATGGTGATGAAAAGACGTAGGATTGAATCCGGCAGAGCCTTGACATTGAATCGCAAAAAGATCCCTTTTCTGTAGGCTTCAGGGGGCAATTTATAGGCGTAGGAGGCTGATTCAAACTTCGGGAGACTTCTTTTGGCACGTGAGTGGGCCCACGCGACCGACCCCACCAAGTTTCGACTCGATCTGTGATCGATACGAAGTAATTTCGTATCCATCAAAAAATGATCCAATCGAGCTAAAACTTGGCAGGATTGTTCCTTAGCTTTTACGCAAGCTGCTGTGAAAATTTCATAGCATTTGGACCAGTGGTTTGTGAGATACGATCGATACAAGGTGGAGTTTCTCGGTTGGCTGTTTGCTTCGGGTCGATCGCTTCGAATCCATGTCTTCGAATCGATGGATGCACGTGACAACGCGTTGACATGGCGCGCATATCTCGCATTGATCCGCCTTTTGCTCCGAATTGATCGCATCGTATCCATAAGTTTCGCCTCGTTTGTATCGAGTGCCGTTACATAGTTCGAACCATTCAACCATATACACTTCGTACTGATTTGTAGTACGTTTAGTTCGAATCGAGATAGATAGTTCAGCTCGTATCGATAATAAATTGATGGATACGAATTGAAGCTACCTGATGGATTCAAATAAATGCCTCCTTCATGGGTACGAACTCGATCGATACGAAGTGTGTTACTGGTTGATGGATGCAGAGTTGATCGATACGAAACAGTTGCTTGAGTGCGAAACTGATCGACACAAAGTAGGGCCTATCGATGGGTGCGAAGGGCGAAGCCGATCGATGCGAAGTCGACGGATACGAAAACGTGGCCGTCCTGAACGATGCGAGGACTATGGATTCGAACTGAGGCAGGATGGTGGATAAGAACCACATCGATACGAATCGGTGCGCACTGATGGATACGAAAATATGGCTTTTTCCTTCAATTTGCATCAATCATAACTTGAGCATACGAACTCGGATTGACATGAAATTTGGAATGTTGGCTTCCATGACCTTGCTTGCCGTGTCCTATCAATTGTAGCCTGATCCAGGCTCGGACAAAATTCATCGACATCCATAGCGAAGCAGTGTATAACCAATCTTTGAGACGAACTATCTTTAGTTTTCAGTCAATTTTTTGGTATCACGGCCTTGCCAAAAGGCGGGATAACAATATGTAGATATAAATTTTTTTAAAGTAATTTATGAAATGAAAAGGTTTAAAACATAATTTATAAATAAAAATTAAGTTAAGGGTTTTAACATAAAATACATAGTTTAGGACATTTGTAAAATAACAATACAAGTAAATAATAAGTGTAAGATAACGATAAAAGATCATTACAAGTGTTAGCTAGTAAAACAAGCGGCTTAATTTCTTTAAAAAATAAATAAATGAATAAATAATGAAATGTTTAAGAAGAAATCTGGCTATCTTCTCTCATTCATTTTTAAGCTGAAAACCAAAAAGGAAAAAAAAACTTGTAAAACAAATTCTCAAATCTGAAAATAAAGCAAAACTTGGAAATCAAACTTAGAAAAAAAAAACAAATCAAAACCTGATGTAATCAAAGAGCATTCAAACTCAAGAATCAAATACCATCAAAGCTTCAGCCTGTTTTAAACTGGAATCAAGCAAATCAAACAACAGCTTTTTTCAAAGCATCTCAAGGCTTGGAAGTCAAAACCAGAATATTAGAAACAAGTTCAAAATCCAACACAAATTTAAAGAAAGAATTCAACTAGAATCAAGTAACCGATCAAGCAAAACAAATATATCAGGATATCAGATCAAATTCAACAATTAAAGTTTTCAAAATTCAAAACATTACCAGTTTCGAGTTCCAGACTCTGTTTTCATCAAGGTGAGCAATTTTTTTTGAACCTTTACCTATATTGGTTTGCATGTGATCAAGTATTGGATGAATGTTTGTGAAATATGTTTGCATGTGAGTAAATGTGCCTGTGCGTGTGTATGACTGTGTATATATGTCTGTGTGTAGACATGTAGCTTTTTTATAAGTTACAGATTTTAAACCCAATTCAAGTAATTTCAAAAATCTCTCTAACTAATCTCTGATAGACTTCAGTATTCAAATCAAATATGTTTGTTTAAGCCTAAATTGAGATGTAAAAATATATTTAAGTAAAGTAGGTTTATATATTTTGGGAATTGAGAAAATACAGTGGGAACTTATACATATTGAAAATTCAATCATCGATATTCCTTGATCCATTTGTATAATCTTGATCAACACTAAGAATTATGATTTTTAAGAGTTAAATCCATATTTTTACGGATAGGTCGAGTGAGAATTTCAGAATTGATCAGAGATGGAATTTTTAGCAATTTCTGGTAATCGAGGTACTCAGGGTGGTCGGGATTGTGGATGAACCTTGTTGGGAGGTCGGTGGTTACGAGAAAAATGGTGACGGAATTTCTACATCAAGATGGTGGCTACGCGACATCGACTTAGGGTTTAAGACCTTAATGAGTTCGGCATTGCATGTTTATCGACGGAATTTCTATCAGATTTGAGAATCTTCGAAAAATTTACAAATAAAAATAACCACAAGCGCACGGCGTACACTTGAAGTACATGGCGAATACGGGTCGATCCGCAGGGAGTCGTTAGAGTTTTAAAAATCTATTCAATCAAATTAGACCAAATGGAGGAGAAATTGTTGACTAGAACTAAAATGAAGTTAAACTAGAATTAAAATGTGATTAGTAAACTATTGGACTAGAGAACAATTTAGAGGCAAATCCACTCTCATATTTTTGTAAATCAACAACAAACAATTTATGATCT
This sequence comes from Allium cepa, assembly GCA_030765085.1. Lineage (NCBI taxonomy): Eukaryota > Viridiplantae > Streptophyta > Magnoliopsida > Asparagales > Amaryllidaceae > Allium > Allium cepa. The sequence goes on from CM060946.1 coordinate 82,899,165, forward strand.
CTAACTTTGATTTAAGTGAAATATTGTTGTATTTATCATAAGCATGGTTTGTTTATGTTATTACTTAACATAACTCAAACCATCAAACTATAATGCAACAAATACCTACTTATAATTCTCATGAAAATGAAGCAAAAGCAAAAGCAAAAGCTATTTTAAGTATGATCTATTTACTGTTGTATCTAGTAATATAGATCATCAAAATTTCATTTTTACTTTAATTTCACAATCAAAAATGGATTAGCAAATGATGATGCAACTTGTTTTTATGTTGAATAAGATTAGCTCATTTGGATAAGCAATATAAGCTATCAAACTCACTTGTATAAACTTGCATCAAAATCCACTTCATGAAGCATAAACCAAATGAGATCATAAATCATAAAATGTTGAAATTACATAAAGTTAGAGAGCTTTATCACCCCTAAATTGAAGGGGTTTAGCTACTTATCTGTGGCATTGAAGCAACACAAGTAAGTTTCAACATTAAGAAGAAAAGAAAATAGAAAATAAGCAAAGAAAGCAAAAGAGATTAGCTACTAACTACTTGCATAAATGTAAATCTAAGCTATGAACATAAGGAGAAAGAAAGCATAGAAATAAACATTAACAATAAAACAAAGAAGAGCATGTAGAAAAGAGAGAAGAAAGAGGCTTGGAAGCCATTATTATTTCATAGAACATTGAGCTTACACTTTGATTTCTTAATTTCCTAAGTAAAATGAAAGAGTAGATGATACTTTCATATACATAAGAGTGTTATATATACATGCATAAAACCCTAATTTTATTTTTAAGGGGCTACCTAAAATGCCCTTTAGGAAGTGTGGCCACCAAGTAACCATTAACCAATAATTAATCTATCATTTGTTGTGCATGAAGCTTTATCCTCCACTTAGTTGTCTTTTAGCTCATAATTGTACATTTAGGCAAGTGGGTGGGGTCCTCCATGATCTTGAACTTGAATTATTTCCTCTTCATTCCTTTGTATTTCGTTTGTGCATGCATGTGTCTTCATATAAGCCTCTTCCATATGCATCCAAATTCCTACAAAAATTATCAAAAAATGTCCAAGTAAAAATTCTTAAATTAACTCATGCACAAAAATGACCATTTTGCCTCTGAATGAAGATGAAAATATGATGGTTTGAAAATAATCGAATTTTGGTTTTAAACATGTTAAAATGCCCAAATATGATGTTTATTTAAATAGAAGGAGATAAAATATGGATGTAAATATATGCACATTTACGTGCACATCAAATACCTCCACACTTATCTTTTTATTCGTCCTCGAATAAAGGAAAACTAAGATAAATCCATTTTCGTAGGGAGCACGATTGCATTGAGCGTATGCAACAAGCCGTTAAACCTCTTAGTGTCCCCAGTAGGACGAGTGTTGTCTCGTGAGGGTTTTCAGCGGATACTACCCACAAATCCAATGCAAAGTGAAAATATTTACAAAATGCAAGATTTATTTACAAAGATATGAATGCGAGTTTTTTGAAATATTTACAAATTAATGGTTTACTTTTAAATAGACACAAATAAGTTAAATAAAAGTTTTGGTCATTGTCTTGAAAATTTAAGTCATTTACTAGTCAAAATTTCAAATAAAATCAAGTTCTCATAACAGATAGACCATAGTTTGGCTAGTTGTTTCGGTTGATAACACAATGTAATTATGAAATGAATCCTAAGTTGATTATCATAGTTTATTAAAGTGGTATTTTCATTTCTTTTCAATAACAAGTTAATTCAAACAAGTTAAAATAATGCTAGGATTTCAATTGCTTACTCTCTCATTATTTGCAAGAAAAATTACACACCTAGCTCGGGTAAATTGAGGTCAGATATACCACCTATGCATTGCCTTTCGTGCTTATGTAAGGGGAGTACAGAGCATGGCGAGTGCACACACTTTCGTGCATACACCTATCCACTGTAGGCGGTTTCTATTAAGTTTGTTCGTTTTTTTGGGCTTGTGTTCCATACATACATAACCGTGAGGACTTTTAAATGAGTATGAAAGCACATAATCAAAGATTCCAAGTAATCACTCATGCATAACCATGAGGAATTTTAAATGAGAGTGAATACTTGGATTTTTTTAATATTTTTTTAAGAGAGAGAGAGTTTTGCAAAATCATCTTAGCGCCATTTTACTTAGAAGACAAAAATGTTATATCCTTTACTTTAAATTCACCATTTTTAAACAAAGATTTTCAATTAGAATATACTTCATAATTAACATAGATGAATCTTCCTATATACTAGTTAAACCATTGTTATTTGTAATTAAACTTTATTTTTATTTTTGTTAAGACAAATAAATTTTCAAAAATTTCAATTTATTAACCTAAACTTATACTTATCCCATAGTGTTTCTTCAAAAATAAATCAAAATGGTAAAAAGAAAATGTTTTTGAGATTTTTTTACTTTTTTTTAAGTAAGAAACTAAAATTTCAAAAATGCCATGAAAAACTAAAAATGAAAATGAGACTCTCCCCACACACTTAATTTTGACTGTGTCCCCACAGTCAATGCATGATATAATGAGTGTAACGGGAAAAAATATGTACATATTTACAAAAGAGGGTTAACATTCTTACTGGACGTAGCTTGGCTCATGAAGGATCATGGGCTCCTCCTCTTGATTATTTGGCAATTCAAAGAAAGGTTTCAAACGATGACCGTTGACTTTGGAAATTTATCCATCCCTGGGGTTTTCTATTTCTACGGCACCATGTGGAAATACAGTTCGTACCACAAATGGTCCGGTCGATCTTGATTTAAGTTTCCCCGGAAATAAATGAAGTCTTGATTCACATAAAAGAACTTTCTGGTTAGGCGAAAACGTTTTCCTTAGGATTGACTTATCAGGAAAAACTTTGGTTCTTTCTTTGTAAATTTTCTCATTTTCATACGCATCATTCCTAAGTTCTTCTAATTCGTTGAGTTGTAGCTTTCGGTTTTCGCCAGCTTTTTCAAGATCAAAATTTAAGTTCTTTATTGCCCACAACGCTTTGTGTTCAATTTCAACAGGTAAATGGCAAGCTTTACTGTAAACTAAACGAAATGGGGACATCCCAAGGTTAGTTTTAAAAGCAGTACGGTAAGCCCAAAGCGCGCCATTCAATTTTTGAGACCAACCTTTTTGATTTTTGTTAACAGTTTTCTCCAAGATTTGTTTTATTTGTCGATTTGAAACTTCAACTTGACCACAAGTCTGAGGATGATATGGAGTGGATTACTTGTGGGTTATCGAGTATTTTTTTATTAAAGTTTCAAAAGAACTGTTGAAAAAATGGGTTCCGTTATCACTGATTATTGTGCGAGGTGTGCCGAACCTCGAAAAGATGGTTTCTTTGAGAAATTTCACAACAATTCTATGGTCGTTGGTTTTGCAAGGAACGGCTTCGACCCATTTTGAAACGTAATCGCCAGTGAGAAGGATATACAAGTTTCCAAAAGAATTTGGAAAAGGTCCCATAAAGTCTATACCCCAAACATCAAAGATTTCGATCGTAAGAATAGGGTTTAGAGGCATCATATCTCGTCGAGAAATTCGTCCAAGCATTTGACATCAATCACAAGTTTTACAAAATTCGAATGAGTCTTTGAAAAGAGAAGGCCAATAGAAACCACACTGAAGCACCTTTTCCGCAGTTTTTCGAGGACCGAAATGTCCACCGCACGCTTGATCGTGGCAAAATGAAAGAACACTCCAGATCTCATTATCCAGAATGCAATGTCGGATGATTTGGTCGGGACAATATTTGAACAAGTATGGACCGTCCCAATAGAAATATTTCACTTGGGACATGAATTTGCATTTGTCCTATTTGGACCAAGATGAGGGAGTTTCTTTAGTGACTACGTAGTTCACTATATCAGCGTACCATGGATTGATAGAAATCGAAAGAAGTTGTTCACCGGGGAAGTTTTCATTGATTGGCAAGGAAGATGGTGCGTTTGGAAGACGAGATAAGTGATCGGCTATGACATTATCAGATCCTTTTTTGTCTTTGATTGTAAGGTCAAATTCTTGAAGTCAAAGGATCCAACGAATCAAACAGGATTTAGCATCCTTTTTAGCGAAGAGATATCGAAGCGCAGAATGGTCTGTGTAGACCGTAATGTGTGAACCTATCAAGTAAGGTCAAAACTTTTCAAGCGCAAAAACGACAGCTAGAAGCTCTTTTTCGGTTGTTGTGTAGTTGAGTTGAGCGTTGTTCAAGGTCATACTCGTGTAGTAAATGACATGAAGGATCTTGTTGATGCGTTGTCCCAAGACAGCACCAAAGGCAAAGTTCGAAGCATCACACATTATTTCGAAAGGAAGATCCCAAATGGGTGCGCAAATGATTGGGGCAGAAATGAGTTTGCTCTTAACACGTTCAAAAGAAGAGATACAATCAGAGTTAAAATCGAAAGGAACGTCTTTTCCTAGAAGGGCCCTCAAAGGACGGGCGATTTTGCTAAAGTCTTTCATAAAACGACGGTAAAAGATAGCGTGTTCTAGAAATGATCGAATGTGCTTAACAGATTTGGAAATGGGTAGATTTGCAATAACATCGATTTTTGCTTTGTCTACCTCAATGCCTTTATTTGAGATGATATGTCCAAGGACTATGCCTTGTTTGACCATAAAGTGGCATTTTTCCCAATTCAAAGTCAAATGTTTTTCTTTACATCGATTCAGAACCAACTCGAGGTGATGTAAACATTGGGAAAAATAATCACCAAAGATAGAGAAATCGTCCATAAAAACTTCTAGAAAGCGTTCAATCATGTCGGAAAAGATGCCAACCATGCATCGTTGGTAAGTCGCAGGGGCGTTACATAGTTCGAATGGCATACGTCAATAAGCAAAGATACCGAATGGACATGTGAAAGTTGTTTTCTCTTGATCTTCGGGAGCGACTGGAATTTGGTTATAGCCAGAATAGCCATCAAGGAAGTAGTAGATTTCATGGCCGGCTAAAGGTTCAAGCATTTGGTCGATGAAAGAAAGGGGAAAGTGATCCTTACGTGTTGCAGCATTTAGTTTTCGATAGTCAATGCAAACACGCCAACCTGTTTGAGTACGAGTTGGAATAAGCTCATTTGAATCGTTCTTGACAACAGTTAGCACAGACTTTTTCGGTACAACATGAATTGGGCTAACCAATGAACTATCGGAGATTGGGTAAATGATTCCGTTATCGAGAAGTTTAAGAATTTCATCACGCACCGCATCTTTCATTTTTGGATTAAGCCTTCGCCGCGCGTCACGAGTAGGCTTGGCATCGTTAATTAAATGGATGCGATGTTGAACCAGAGCGGGACTAATTCCTTTTATATCGAAAATCGACCATCCCATTGCTTCCTTATTTTTCGAAAGGATAGAGAGAAGAGAAGCTTTTTGGTCAAGAGAAAGATTGTTAGAAATGATGACAGGACAAGTTTCATTTTCACCTAAGTATGCGTACTTAAGGTGGTCGGAAAGCAGTTTGAGGTTCAACTTTGGAATTTTTTCGATCGAAGAATTGGGTTGAGATTCGGACTCAACTGGAAGCGATTTAAAAGGAAGAGTGTATTCAATGTCGTTGGGAATTTTGTGAAACAATTTTTCATACCCGGCCTCACGTTCATCCTTAAGATCAAGTGTTTCGTTTTCAACATTTTCGTGAATGGCACTAACTTCCAACGTTTGGTCACAAGGTTCATTCGATTGGCTTTCAAGATTGAAAATATTAAGATCCAAAGTCATATTTCCAAAAGATATTTTCATTGATCCGTTATGACAATTGATTAAGGCATTTGAGGTGGCTAAGAATGGTCGGCCTAAAATCAACGTAATTTGAATCGGGGGATTCGTCACGGGTTGTGTTTCGAGAACGATAAAGTCAACGGGGAATATAAATTGCCCTACTCGAATGAGCACGTCTTCGATTTCGCCCACAAGCTTCTTAATGGAATGATCAGTAAATTGAAGCGTAACTTTCGTTGGTTTGAGCTCACCTAAGCCTAATTGTTCGTACACGGAGTATGGAATCAAGTTGACACTTGCGCCTAAGTCTATCAAACATTTGTTAATCGTCTTGTCTCCAATTGTACATGAAATCGTAGGGCAACCAGGATCTTTGTATTTAACGGGCATGGATTGGGACAAGACATCACTCAAACTAGCAACCAAGAAGACCTTTTTGGGCACTTGAGTGTATCACTTTTGGATGCACAAGTCCTTAAGAAATTTTGTGTAAGTCGGGACTTGCTGAACGATGTCAAGAAGCGGGATGTTCACTTTTACTTGTTTAAAAATTTCTAACAACTTTTCCATTTGGTCCAAGTGTTTCTTTGGTCGAAGACGATGTGGAAATGGAACACGATACTTGGTAGGCGGGTTTACTCGAGTAGAAGAAGAAGAATTTTGATTATCGTTCGATTCAACGTTTGGCTCCACGTTCTGTTCTGATTCGTTAGTTGTTTTAGAAGTGTCGAGAAAAGTTTCCGGTGAATCATTTGGATTAACGACTCGATTATCGATTTGTTTACCAGAACGGAGAGTTGTGATAGCATTCAACTGGGTGACGTTGCTATCTTGAACAATATGGGCTTGATTTGAATTTGTGTTTTGATTTCTAGGATTTGGAAGGGGCTGGCTTGGGAATGTTCCTCGTTCATGTTCACTTACAGACGTGGCTAATTGACTCATTTGCATTTCGAGTTTTGCAATCGATTGGTTTGTGTTTTACATATATGAAGTCAATAAATTTTGCAAATTGCTGTTTGATTGAAGGCTTTGAGTAGTTGCCTTAGCCAACATTTCAAGAGTTTTCTCAAGTGAAGTTAAACGTTTATCGTCTTGTGGAGGATGAGCAGAATTTGGTGAAAAATTTGGTTGTTGCGGTTGATATTTATGACTCAGTCCCGCAATGTTTGGTTCAAAATTATTGGGCTGAAAGGGAGGATTTGAAGCATTATTCGAAAATGCTTGAAAATTGGGACGAATCGTATTTGTGTTGGGTTGTTTTGGCTCCATGCAAAATTCGGATGATTTCTCCAATCAGGGTTGTACGTTGGAGAAAACGCGTCGTTTTTGGCTTTATTAAAGCATTGATTTGTTCGATAGAGTTGGGACACTGATCGGCTATATGATTAGGATCATTGCATTTATAACACATCGGTTGGGAAGCTTGGTTCATTTGATTCGATGAGAAAACGTTATCGAATTTTTTAATCATTGCGTCGATCTTAGCTTCCATAGCAACAGAAGATCCTATCGAGTGTGCGCTCGATCATGAGTAGATTGATTTTTCCTTCGAGCGTTCCCATTGGGATGACTTTTCAGCGAGATTTTCAAGAAGTTGCCAAGCATCATCATGATGTTGGGCAAGAAAATTGCTTGGCACATTGATTCAAGCATTATTCGTGAGTTGTTTTCGAGTCCATCGTATAAGATTTGGCAAATCGTCCATTTTTCAAAGTTATAGTGTGGACATTTTATCAGAAGCTCTTTGAATCTTTCAAAATATTTTCCAAATAGTTCACCCTTGAATTGATGAAAATTTACAATTTCATTTCGAATTCTACTTGTTTTTTCCAAGGGGTAGAACTTTTTTAAGAAAGCTTTTACAAATTCTTCCCACGTTTTAATTGAGTTCGAAGGTAAGTTGTACAACCATTTTTCAACGTAATCCGTAAGAGAAAATGGGATTAATCGAAGTTTGATTCCATCATCAGAAAGTTGTTGGAGTTTAATGGTTGCACAAACTTGTTCGAATTTAGTCAAAAAGATGTATGGATCATCATGCTCGAAATTGCCAAATTTTGAAAGCGTGGCAATATGGTTCGAATGGATTTCGAAATGGTTACCCGTAGGGGTGGGTAACGTGATGCAAGATGGAATAGAAACTCTATCGGGAAAGATTCTATCCATAAGAGTTCGAGGGGCGTTTTCGTTCGCCATTTCAGGAGGATCATCTGTTCGAGTTAAACGGTTTGTAGAAGGGTCGCGAGTCTAACAATTCGTTGCTGTGTCACGAGTCCAAGTACTTATGCACAAGTGAAAGTTGAGAAGAGAAAGGAGTTAGAATTGAGTTTAGGGAATAGAAGAAGATTTGAAAAACTTTTTTGGTTTTTTTTTTGAATTTTTTTTTACAAGGGAGATTTATTTTCAAAACAAAAGTTCGATTTTTTTTGTTTTGTTTTTGTTTTTTTCAAATTTTTTTATGTTTTTGGTTTTGTATTTTTTTTTTGTATTTTTAAATATTTACCAAAAGGATTTTTTTTGTTTTTAGAAAATGGAAATCGATTTTTGTTTTTGAATTTTTGAATTTTTTTCTTTTTTAAAAGATTTTATATTTTTTTTGGATTTTTGTTTTTGATTGAAAATTTTCAAAGGAATGGAAAGAATTTTTTTTTTGATTAAAAATTAAGTTAAGTAAAATTTACAATTTTTTTTTGGATTTTGGATTTTTTGTTGTTTTTTTTCTAAATATGCATGAACTAATGCAGCTAAATGAATGCAAAGGACTAACTACAATTTGCTGTCCTTAGTAGCTCCTAACCCAAAATTGTGTGATCACACTTTGTCTTAAATCAACAAAAATATTTCTCAGTCAGCTAACGGACAGGAGTTATCGGTGCACCATGAATCACCATAGCAATGCAGCCGAAGGTTTAAGTACCTTCAGAGGAACAACCAGTATAATATTTACGTATCACCGTAAATTTTATGACTGGTTATTACTCTACCGTAGCCTAGACACCAAGAAATAAAATCGTTCAAATAAAACAATTGTGAAGATACAATTAAGCCCTAAGTGAGCTCGTGACACACTTAGGTCCAACGTCTAACCTTTATTATTAGTCAAATTCTACGACGAAATGCGTTTGTGGGCTCAAAAAAGGGTGATGAAATCCCTCACCTTATGTGAATTGGGGTATTGCCCTTAGAAAAGAAAACCAAGATGAGATGAATGCAAAGCAGAAATTAAACATGAAATTACAATGCAACTAAATGAAGTTTGTTTTTGTTTTTGGATTTTGAATTTTTTTTTATATATACACAAATGCAAATGCAAGTAACCAACAATGCAATTCAAAAAACAAGGAAAAAGGTGCACGATACCAGAGCATGCAGATTATTTAGCAATATATATATTATTTTTTAGCGGCGACTTTTCTTAGCAAAGCAAAGCAGTTTATTTGTTGGCAAGCACTTCTCCCTTTTGAATTTCTGCTTTGGCAACCTGAAATGAAGAACAAGATATATTTACAATTTTTTTTTAATATAAGGATGAAACTTAAGAGCAACTTGAAATGAGATAAAACAAATTTACAACTAATTTTTTTAAGGATAAAGCTAAACTAACTAAAAACAAATTAAACAAAACAACCTTTTTATTGTTTTTTTAGCACCAAAGAAAACATAACCGTAAACAAAGAAATAACCTTTTTTTGGTTATATAAATCTCTAAACATCCCAAAATAAAAAAAACAAATAAAAAAGAAAAAGATTATTTCCAGAATACAATCTCAAGCCCAACTCAACACAACCCAGCCCATTAAAAAAAATTTCTTCACCATTCAATCACACGGTTCAAAAGAAAAATCACAAACCAATCGATTTCGCAAATATTTGACCAATTCCACAATCAATTCATGAAAATCGTAGACCAAACCAAAGTCAAATTCAAGAATCAATACACTCCTTTAGATGAGGCGATTTGTAACGACCCAGAAGTTCTATTAATTAAAATTTGAATATTTAATTGATTTTAAATATTAATAAGTAAGATTTATAAGTCAAATGAATTTAAATTCGAATATTGGATTTAATTGAATAATTAAATCGATAATTTAATATCGGGAAAATACTGAAATAATTGAAAATTGGGTTTAATATGATTGAAATTGATTTGTAAAATTTTATTTTATCATATTGAAGTTATAATGATGTTATAGAACTTTTAAAATTGAATTTAGAGTTAATCTGTGAAAATTTAATATTTTAATATTTAATCGACTAGTGAAATTAGCCCTTTTTCAAACAGTCTCGGAATTGGAAGAAACTAGTTCCATTGGATCCGTAATAATTTTTTATTATCGGTTTTTAATTTTCGTAGCAATCGGAGTTTTCGTTTGACCGTTGCAGCTCGAAACACATCGAAATTGTTTTAATATTAATTTGGCGAGTTAAAATAGCCATTTTTCAAACAGTCTCAGATTTTGACAAAACCAGTTTCATCGGATCCATAATGTAATATTATTGTATGGTTTCAAATTTCGTGTCAATCGGATTTACCGTTTGTCCGGAGCAAGCCAAAACACGTAGAAATTAGTTTAAATCGATTTAATTTGAATTTGATCGTTTATTGTCGTAACTCACACAGATGATCGAATTGGCCTCCGAAACATGTTCCATTGCGTTCGGAACGCGGGGTAAACCTTAAAAATGCCAACCGGCATGCTTCGTTTGGAGTTCGGAAAATTTCGGGTGAATAGTAATTCGCGAATTTTCTATAAAAGGCCCTACGTTTTCACATTTGCAAAGAAGACCAACTCAGCTAGGGTTTCTAGTTGTGGCCGCCACTTTCATTCTTCAATGGCCAAAATTTAATCTCTTTCTTCCTCAAATCTCTCTCAATCCATCAATTTTCTCAAGAAACTTCCAACATGAAAAGTGTAGAACTCGTTGAGAGCCACGTATCCAACGACTGAGATCAAATTTAGGCACGTAGATCAACGACAAATCGAGCTAGAAGTGCCAAAGTTTGTTCGCGTTTTTTGAGTGCCACCTAGGGCCGAGCTTGATGCTCCTCTGGCCGAAGGTAGGGGGAGTGATGGCCTTCGACGCGGTAGTCTCTGATCGCCTTCAAGTGAATCGGTGGAGGAGCTATTTGGAACCCTAGGCGTTGGAGATGGGTTCATTGCTCGCGTGCGTGGCCTGGAGTTGGGAAGAAGACCCATTTGCGTGCAATGGCCTGATGTTAGGACTTGGAAATCTAACGGCTGTGAGGGTTTTTGGTTAAAATAAATTAAATTAAATTGTAAATTAGTGTGTATTTAAATTCGTGTAACTTTAAACTGCCATAACTTTTTTGCTACGTGGTCGAAAACGCACGAAACCTTTTGCGTTGGAATCGTATGAACGATCATTACGCTATGGAATTGGATTGGAGTCGTTTGGAGCTAGTGAGAATTTCGGGTAAAATTAAACGCGTGTTTAATTTTATTCGAAATAAAAGCTGAAAACGAAATTGAAATCAAGGTGAGAACTTCTCACTCAATCGAATAGTTTCGATTTAAATTTTAAATAGTTAGATTTAAAATTTGTTGATTGTATGCCTGAATGATAAATTATTATCTATTATTGATTGAAATAGACATTATGCGCCGTTAGTAAGCGGATGTTATTTATTAAAAACATATACCGCGATAATTCCAAATTATATGGAATTGGTATTATATATGTACTTGGAGTTGATTTTCCCGCATTATATAGCGGATGAGACCCTATTGCGCCACCTATTAAGCGGATAATATTTTATAAATCCCATATACCGCGATAATTCCGTATTGGAACGGAATTGGCATTGTGCTAATGTCTTTGGATGCAGGGAAACAGGTTGGAGGGATCCAACTGGATTCCTCAACTATATTGATTTATTTACAGATATTGTGATATTTGTTGATTATCATGATTTATTTACAGATATTGTGATATTTGTTGATTATCATATTGATATATGATGTTTGGTTTGTCGCGATTGACTATTTGGTGCTGTTGCATCATCAGATCGATTTTTGAAGTTTTAAAATAATGATTTTGATTTTTAAAAAGAATTTTTAAAGAGATTTTTAAAAGTATACGTTTTATTAAATTTTGAATTGTTAAAATAAATAAACGTTATAATTATTATTGTTAGAAAAGTTATATTTTTGGAAAATAGCACTTAAGTATGATTTTGGAGTTATATAAGTTTTAAATAACGTTTTGTAAATTATTAAAAGGATTGGTTCATTTAAACTGAGATTTTTGAATTATTATAAACGGTTTATATAAAAGATTTCTAAGATTAATATTTATAAATTAAAAATATAGGAATTGTGAAACGAGTTTTATTTTGTGTTAAAATGAAGTATAAATGGATTTCACAAGTGAATAAAATTTATGGATTTCACAAGTGAATAAAATTTATAGATTTATAAATTGTGAAGATTATAAAATGAATAGATGTTGTAAAATAAAAGAATTATAAGTAATTAACTTATAAACTGGATTTTGGGCATTTAAATGGGATATTAATAGAAATTGTTAATAAAGGAGATTTTATAAGTTGAAATTGTTATAAAATATAAAGGAATCTTATAAGTAATATAAGTCTTAAAAAGAAAGATTTTGTAAATAAATGAATTAAAAGTATTTAACTTATAATATGGACTTTTGGTATATAATTGAGTTATATAAATTGAATTGGATAAATAAAGGAGATTTATAAATCGAAGTTTATAAATAGAAATAGAATTTATAAACATTGTTTATAAGTTCGAAATCAATGGAATTTGATAAATTGAATATAGAAATTTATTAAAGGAAGTATATTCGCGATTTTGGATAGCGAATTTTTATTTATATAAAATGTGTAGTAAATATTGAAATTGGTTAAGGAAGTATATTCACGATTTTGGATAGTGAATACATTATTGAATAAAATGGTCATGTTTGGGAAAATGAATATTATAAAATGAAGTTAATTATTTTAAAAGATGTTTTAAAATGGATTAACCATCAAAACCATAGATTTCAACATTCATTGTTGAAATAGACGTTTTCGAGAAATAGAAGGAAATGGTGGACTATAACACTGTTGTTATAGTAAATGATTTCCGAAAGGAAATGTTTTGTATAGTATTGGGATTTATATATCTATTTTAATTTTGAATCCCTATACTAGTGATTTTGGGTCGTCGTTACGATGTTTTACGTAACATTCGTTTTGGCCCAAACAAATGTGTTTAAGTGAATGATTTCTTAAAAAAATGAAATATATACTTAATTTCGATTTAAGTATATTGAATATTTTCCAAGTGTTGCAAATAAATGGATTTGTAAATTACTTATTATTAAATAAGTATGGAAATGTTTTCCAATATGAAGTGAATATTTTAAGATTTTATCTTTTAAAGATAAATTGAAAATGAATATTAGAAATCGATTTGGAAATCGTATATTCATAGATATTTTGGGAATTATAAATTCACTATGGAATTTATAAAAGAAAGGGGAATTTGTTTAAAAATAAACGTTGATTTATTTTTGAAGCGTGGGAATAAATTTACGGATTTGAAATGTAAATATAAAGTAAATCGGTAAGGATTTATTTAATTGGTTTAAATGAACCATGTTGAAATGAAAGTATTTTCGCGTATAGGGAAATGATTTGAAATTTGTTTTCAAAAGTGGTGAAGGGGAAAAGTGATTTGAAAATTTGTTTTCAAATGTTGAAGTGTGGAAATTATATGTCTAGTAAAGATATTTTGGAAAGTAAATAATTTGGGAAATTATTTGGAATTTGGTGATGTTGAACACGCCTATTGATAGTTAAATAATCCGACTATCAATATTTGCCTTTAAATAGGTATTTGTGGTGATTGCTTGAATTTGAAAGCCACACTTATTTTTGAATAAGCGCTCACTATTCGGGTTAGCCGGGAAAGGACCTTGGGGTCGTATAACCCATTCCGAATATGTGATACGTCGTTATGGATAGCATTTGATGACCGGTGTTGAAGACCGGATATTTGTGAAAACGGAAGGATTACCATCGAACGTTTCTGCATCAGCTTATCTCCGATATAGAAATTTATTACCCTTTGTGATGAGAAGTCCGGTCGTAATTAGTGAATATCCAGATCGCAGGGACTTCTTTGTAAGTGCCTTCGGTTCCGTTCGATCCCGGAACGGACTTGTATGGATGTGTGTCTGACGTTATAATTTGAGATGTAAAGCTGGTTTCTATCAAATATATTTCCGTTGGTGGCGGAGAATTTATTCTCTTAGCTTAACACCCTTAGAGGTTATATAGTTGATGGTTACTAGTGATACTTTCCAAATTGGTAATGTGGCATACGAAGTGCTGTTGAGCATATGTGAACAAAGAACAGCTTTTATATAAAGCGTGGCTTTGTGGACGAGACTTCGTCGGACCTCACACCCCAGAAATGGTCAAAACAGGAAGGATGCAGCAAGGTTATTAGGGGGTAGCTCCCATTTAGTGTATGCCATTCCTTCTGGATAGAGGTGGTATCATGGTATGGAGCCCTGATACTTAACCTATGTTGTTGCTGTAAATTTATTGCTTTGTGTTTGTTGGAAATCGAGGATCCTCAGATATAGATCGGTTACGATCGGGCAATGACATATTCGTGTCAGTAGTTACCCAGTTAGGGGTAACCCGGCCTTGTATTGGCAGAGATCCGGTTTGGTTCTTGGGGCGTCTTTCCAGAGGCGTTTCCATGTGGCAATGGGAAGTTCCTTGGTCTGACCATTTGTTGGAAATCCAAGGAAACAATACGATCTTGTACGGTTTTAGTTGTAGAACCTATCATTCACTTATGGTGGCGCCCCACTGTTTGGATGGTAGCTATAGTAGGCATAAGTGCGAAATGCCTATGCTGGCTAAGATTTATATCTTTATTTTCGAAATGATTTTTCCTACACTATGCACTAGTAATAATATCAAATGTTTCTTTTTAATGCGTATCAAGCATCTTTAACCATCATAAGGAGAAATCTCCTCCGATTCTGCGTTTGCATTGTGTGTGTGTGCGGGAGGCCTTATGGTAGTCTCATTTTCTAAAAAGCATTTCGAATCTATTTTAAAATTATCCTGTACTTTGTTTTAAAAATAAACTGTTTTAGTTCTCACACCAGTCACATGACTGAGTCGGAGTTTATTGTTTTCCTTCCTAAACTCTGGGTTCCCACAAATTTCTACACGGGCAGTCAAGAGTCAGGTTTATCAGGTTATTGTGGAATTCAGGAGTTGCAGGAGGCAAGCTGGATGGCATGGCGTATTACCAGTATATAGTATTTCTTTTCCGCTGTTTGTCGTGGTTTGTTGTTGTACACTATGATGATGTTATGTAATGTGATGTAATGTAATAACTGATATAGTTCTTTGATTAAAGATTATTCATTTATCTATTATATGTTGTTCCGCTGCGATTGCGAGATTCTGATATTGTTCTGTTGTCTCTTTCTGTTCTGTTCTATCTTTTTCTCTTTTATTCTATCCTTTTCTTTTCTTCAACCATAACGGTACGGTTTTCCGGCCTTCGATTGCTCGGCAGTTGATGCAGTGGACGTATTGATGTCGGTTTTCGAGCGTCGAAAAGTCACATCGTTATTACATTTGGTATCAAGCATATGGTTAAGCGACAACCATGGCTCTGTTGGGAATTACTCATTAGTGATGGAATCAGTAGTACTCTAGAATGAGTTTGAGTGTAATAATAGATACGAGCGCGTATTTGTTAGTGAATATAAATTGTTTTATATTGTGATGATTAGTTTGTTGGGTGGTATATGGATGTTGGTCAACATGAGTAATTAACGTTGTTGATAGGGATCTCTAAACACTTGTACAGAACAATTTGACACGATACCGTTTTAAAATAGGGTAAATGAAATAATTTTACCTCAATTATATTTTATATATAAAGGAATAACTTTTCAGAATTAATAAAGTGTATATGAATTGATTGCTTGGTTGTTGAAAATATAAATATATATAAGTCAATAAATGTTGTTCGAATAAGTTGAATAAACACAACAATTTTTTTAAGAATAATTGTATAAGAAAATGAATTATAAGTATGAAGTTATAATTAAAATAATTTACAATTAGGAAATAATCTTATATATAATAAGTGAAATTATATGAGAAAAAGATTTATAAATGTGATTTATATAAATAAAATTCCAGAGAAGTGTTTTGAAAGGATTTGATATTTTGGAAAATTGTTTGGAGAATTAAAGCTCTAAACTCTTTTTGGTCGCTGGAAAATAATTCCGATGATGATCATGACATCATCGGTGTTCATTTTCGGGTTTCCAAAAGAGGGATTGCTGCCAAATTGTTTAAAAGAAAGTTGTTTGGAAAATTTGGGTTTGGTTTTGGAAATTCAAAGGATAATTGAATTGGTTTCAAAAATGGTTTTAAAAGGTTTGAAAAGACTTTGGAATCCAATTTAAAATATTTATAGGAATGATAAATGAGTTGATGACTTATACAAATTTGAATTTTAATAGAATAAATTTAACTTAAAGGATGGAGTTAAATTAAGGTAAGTATAAGTAAATCAATAAAATCCAAGTTGAAACAAATTTGAGTTGTCATCAAAGACATATGATTTGAAATTTAACAAAAGGAAAGTTAAATAAATTGATTTGGATTTGATAAGATGTTTGAAATGGAATATAACTTAAGTGATGTTGAATGAAGTTGATTTTTGGTGTCAAAGTAAGTGAATAAGTGAATTAATGAAATGAAGTCATTAAGAATTTGAACTTGAGTTATATGAATGAAATTCAACTTTATATTGTTAAAGGAATTAGCAATTGAATTGAACTAATGAATTGAATGTAAATCAATTGAATGTAAATAAAATTGATATGAGATAATGGATGAAAGTGTTAATTCTTTAAAAGCTAATGAAGTTGAGAAATTGAATAAATTGAATGAAAGTCAATTAAATATCAACCAATAGGAATTAAAAGTGTTGGACCAAATAGAATGTAAATTAAATAATTTGGTTATGTTGAATGTACATTGGTTGTTATATGGTTATTAATTGATTGTATATAAATTCATTAAGTGTTAATGAAATGGAATTAGCGAAATTAGAAGCTAAAGTAATTGAATCCAACTTGGAAGAAAATGAACTTGAATAGAATTGAATTTGATTTGGATTGAAAGCGAATTAATGTGAATAAATTAGTGAATGTTAACTAATTGAATTGAGAATGAATGTTAGTAAATCCAATGTTAATAAATCACATGTGATTTAAATGAAAAACAAATTCATTGAATAATAATGAGAAGTGAATGTATATTGGTTTGATATGGATTTGCGGGATGATAGTTGTTTGGTAGTTGCATTTATTACTATTGAATGCGTTGCTATGTTGGCACATGTAGTTATTATGTCGCTATATGATGTATATTGATACTATTTTCTATATACATGTTTCTCATAGTTTGTTGAGTGTTTAGTAGGTGCGGATTGCGCTTGCTTCGCATTTGGAGCTCGCTTTCGCGCTATATTAGCCGTATATGCTCGTTAATAATATATAAGGTACATATCTCGGATTAAATATCGTACTTTTACACTTTTTTCCCTGCGGGATGCCTCATCACTTGATGAGATATATATTTGTGATATATATACTGTCATTTTTTCCGGATCGAGCCGCGCAAAGGAGACTCTGGCGAATTTTTCCGAAAATTTAAGGCGTTAGAATATTTTTGAGAAAATTGGGAAATTTTTGAAAACTAAGTTTGGATTTTGGAACTTAGTAAAGTTATTGTAAGAAGTTTAAGTATGAATTTTGGAAAAGTTAAGTGCTTAAGAGATTTGAAAGATCTAAATTGAATGGTTTGTTTTGGAAAGTTAATGGATTCTGTAACCTTTTCTTACTTGGTAATTTCGAGGACGAAATTCTTTTAAGGGGGAAGTATGCAACGACGCAGAATTTCTATTAATTAAAATTTGAATATTTAATTGATTTTAAATATTAATAAGTAAGATTTATAAGTCAAATGAATTTAAATTCGAATATTGGATTTAATTGAATAATTAAATCAATAATTTAATATCGGGAAAATACTGAAATAATTGAAAATTGGGTTTAATATGATTGAAATTGATTTGTAAAATTTTATTTTATCATATTGAAGTTATAATGATGTTATAGAACTTTTAAAATTGAATTTAGAGTTAATCTGTGAAAATTTAATATTTTAATATTTAATCGACTAGTGATATTAGCCCTTTTTCAAACAGTCTTAGAATTAGACGAAACAAGTTCTATTGGATCCGTAATAATTTGTTATTATCGGATTTCAGTTTTCGTAGCAATCGGAGTTTTCGTTTGACCGTGGCAGCTCGAAACACATCGAAATTGTTTTAATATTAATTTGGTGAGTTGAAATAGCCATTTTTCAAAAAGTCTCGGATTTCGACGAACCCAGTTCCATCGAATCCATAATGTGATATTATTGTATGTTTTCAAATTTCGTGTCAATCGGATTTACCGTTTGTCCGGGACAAGCCAAAACGCGTAGAAATTAGTTTAAATCGATTTAATTTGAATTTGATCGTTTATTGCCGTAACTCGCACAGATGATCGAATTGGCCTCCGAAACATGTTCCATTGCGTTCGGAACGCGGGGTAAACCTTAAAAATGCCAACCGGCATGCTTCGTTTGGAGTTCGGAAAATTTCGGGTGAATAGTAATTCGCGAATTTTCTATAAAAGGCCCTATGTTTTCACATTTGCAAAGAAGACCAACTCAGCTAGGGTTTCTAGTTGTGGCCGCCACTTTCATTCTTCAATGGCCAAAATTTAATCTCTTTCTTCCTCAAATCTCTCTCAATCCATCAATTTTCTCAAGAAACTTCCAACATGGAAAGTGTAGAACTCGTTGAGAGCCACGTATCCAACGACTGAGATCAAATTTAGGCACGTAGATCAACGACAAATCGAGCTAGAAGTGCCAAAGTTTGTTCGCGTTTTTTGAGTGCCACCTAGGGCCGAGCTTGATGCTCCTCTGGCCGAAGGTAGGGGGAGTGATGGCCTTCGACGCGGTAGTCTCTGATCGCCTTCAAGTGAATCGGTGGAGGAGCTATTTGGAACCCTAGGCGTTGGAGATGGGTTCATTGCTCGCGTGCGTGGCCTGGAGTTGGGAAGAAGACCCATTTGCGTGCAACGGCCTGATGTTAGGACTTGGAAATCTAACGGATGTGAGGGTTTTTGTTAAATTAAATTAAATTAAATTCTAAATTAGGGTGTATTTAAATTCGTGTAACTTTAAACTGCCATAACTTTTTGCTACGAGGTCGGAAACGCACGAAACTTTTTGCGTTGGAATCGTATGAACGAGCACTACGCTATGGAAATAGATTGGATTCGTTTGGAGCTAGTGAGAATTTCGGGTAAAATTAAACGCATGTTTAATTTTATTCGAAATAAAAGCTAAAAACGAAATTGAAATCAAGGTGAGAACTTCTCACTCAATCGAATAGTTTCGATTTAAATTTTAAATAGTTAGATTTAAAATTTGTTGATTGTGTGCCTGAATGATAAATTATTATCTGTGATTGATTGAAATAGACATTATGTGCCGTTAGTAAGCGGATGTTATTTATTAAAAACATATACCGCGATAATTCCAAATTGTATGGAATTGGTATTATATATGTACTTGGAGTTGATTTTCTCGCATTATATAGCGGATGAGACCCTATTGCGCCGCCTATTAAGCGGATAATATTTTATAAATCCCATATACCGCGATAATTCCGTATTGGAACGGAATTGGTATTGTGCTAATGTCTTTGGATGCAGGGAAACAGGTTGGAGGGATCCAACTGGATTCCTCAACTATATTGATTTATTTACAGATATTGTGATATTTGTTGATTATCATATTGATATATGATGTTTGGTTTGTCGTGATTGACTATTTGGTGCTGTTGCATCATCGGATCCATTTTTGAAGTTTTAAAATAATGATTTTGATTTTTAAAAAGAATTTTTAAAGAGATTTTTAAAAGTATACGTTTTATTAAATTTTGAATTGTTAAAATATATAAACGTTATAATTATTATTGTTATAAAAGTTATATTTTTGGAAAATAGTACTGAAGTATGATTTTGGAGTTATATAAGTTTTAAATAACGTTTTGTAAATTATTAAAAGGATTGGTTCATTTAAATTGAGATTTTTGAATTATTATAAACGGTTTATATAAAAGATTTCTAAGATTAATATTTATAAATTAAAAATATAGGAATTGTGAAACGAGTTTTATTAAGTGTTAAAATGAAGTATAAATGGATTTCACAAGTGAATAAAATTTATAGATTTATAAATTGTGAAGATTATAAAATGAATAGATGTTGTAAAATAAAAGAATTATAAGCAATTAACTTATCAACTGGATTTTGGGCATTTAAATGGGATATTAATAGAAATTGTTAATAAAGGAGATTTTATAAGTTGAAATTGTTATAAAATATAAAGGAATCTTATAAGTAATATAAGTCTTAAAAAGAACGATTTTGTAAATAAATGAATTATAAGTATTTAACTTATAATATGGACTTTTGGTATATAATTGAGTTACATAAATTGAATTGGATAAATAAAGGAGATTTATAAATCGAAGTTTATAAATAGAAATAGAATTTATAAACATTGTTTATAAATTCGACATCAATGGAATTTGATAAATTGAATATAGAAATTTATTAAATGAAGTATATTCGCGATTTTGGATAGCGAATTTTTATTTATATAAAATGTGTAGTAAATATTGAAATTGGTTAAGGAAGTATATTCACGATTTTGGATAGTGAATACACAATTGAATAAAATGGTCATGTTTGGAAAAATGAATATTATAAAATGAAGTTAATTATTTTAAAAGATGTTTTAAAATGGATTAACCATCGAAACCATAGATTTCAACACTCATTGTTGAAATAGACGTTTTCGAGAAATAGAAGGAAATGGTGGACTATAACACTGTTGTTATAGTAAATGATTTCCGAAAGGAAATGTTTTGTATAGTATTGGGATTTATATATCTATTTTAATTTTGAATCCCTATACTAGTGATTTTGGGTCGTCGTAACGATGTTTTACGTAACATTCGTTTTGGCCCAAACAAATGTGTTTAAGTGAATGATTTCTTAAAAAAATGAAATATATACTTAATTTCGATTTAAGTATATTGAATATTTTCCAAGTGTTGAAAATAAATGGATTTGTAAATTACTTATTATTAAATAAGTATGGAAATGTTTTCCAATATGAAGTGAATATTTTAAGATTTTATCTTTTAAAGATAAATTGAAAATGAATATTAGAAATCGATTTGGAAATCGTATATTCATAGATATTTTGGGAATTGTAAATTCACTATGGAATTTATAAAAGAAAGGGGAATTTGTTTAAAAATAAATGTTGATTTATTTTTGAAGTGTGAGAATAAATTTACGGATTTGAAACGTAAATATAAAGTAAACCGGTAAGGATTTATTTAATTGGTTTAAATGAACCATGTTGAAATGAAAGTATTTTCGCGTATAGGGAAATGATTTGAAATTTGTTTTCAAAAGTGGTAAAGGGGAAAAGTGATTTGAAAATTAGTTTTCAAATGTTGAAGTGTGGAAATTATATATCTAGTAAAGATATTTTGGAAAGTAAATAATTTGGGAAGTTATTTGGAATTTGGTGATGTTGAACACGCCTATTGATAGTTAAATAATCCGACTATCAATATTTACCTTTAAATAGGTATTTGTTGTGATTGCTTGAATTTGAAAGCCACACTTATTTTTGAATAAGCGCTCACTATTCGGGTTAGCCGGGAAAGGACGTTGGGGTCGTATAACCCATTCCGAATATGTGATACGTCGTTATGGATTGCATTTGATGACCGGTGTTGAAGACCGGATATTTGTGAAAACGGAAGGATTACCGTCGAATGTTTCTACATCGGCTGATCTCCGATATAGAAATTTATTACCCTTTGTGATGGGAAGTCTGGTCGTGATTAGTGAATATCCAGATCGCAAGGACTTCTTTGTAAGTGCCTTCGGTTCCGTTCGATCCCGAAACGGACTTGTATGGATGTGTGTCTGACGTTATAATTTAAGATGTTAAGCCGGTTTCTATCAAATATATTTCTGTTGGCGGCGGAGAATTTATTCTCTTAGCTTAACACCCTTATAGGTTATGTAGTTGATGGTTACTAGTGATACATTCCCAAATTGGTAATGTGGCATACGAAGTGCTGTTGAGCATATGTGAATAAAGCACAACTTTTATATAAAGCGTGGCTTTGTGGACGAGACTTCGTCGGACCTCACACCCCAGAAATGGTCAAAACAGGAAGGATGCGGCAAGGTTATTAGGGGGTAGCGCCCCTTTAGTGTATGTCATTCCTTCTGGATAGAGGTGGTATCATGGTATGGAGCCCAGATACTTAACCTATGCTATTGCTGCAAATATATTGCTTTGTGGTTGTTGGAAATCGAGGATCCTCGGATGTAGATCGGTTACGATCGGGGAATGACATATTCGTGTCAGTAGTTACCCAGTTAGGGGTAACCCGGCCTTGTGTTGGCAGAGATCCGGTTTGGTTCTCGGGGCGTCTTTCCAGAGGCGTTTCCATGTGGCAAAGGGGTGTTCCTTGGCCTGACCATTTGTTGGAAATCCAAAGAAACAATACGATCTTGTACGGTTTTAGTTGTAGAACCTATCATTCAATTATGGTGGCGCCCCACTGCTTGGATGGTAGCTATAGTAGGCATAAGTGCGAAATGCCTATGCTGGCTAAGATTTATATCTTTATTTTCTAAATGATTTTTCCTACACTATGCACTAGTAACAATATCAAATGTTTCTTTTTAATGTGTATCAAGCATCTTTGACTATCATAAGGAGAAATCTCCTCCGATTCTGCGTTTGCATTGTGTGTGTCTGCGGGAGGCCTTATGGTAGTCTCATTTTCTAAAAAGCATTGCGAATCTATTTTAAAATTATCCTGTACTTTGTTTTAAAAATAAACTGTTTTAGTTCTCGCACTAGTCACATGACTGACTCGGAGTTTATTGTTTTCCGTCCTAAACTCTGGGTGCCCACAAATTTCCACACGGACAGTCAAGAGTCAGGTTTATCAGGATATTCTGGAATTCAGGAGTTGTAGGAGGCAAGCTGGATGGCATGCCGTATTACCAGTATATAGTATTTCTTTTCCGCTGTTTGTCGTGGTTTGTTTTTGTACACTCTGATGATGTTATATAATGTGATGTAATGTAATAACTGATATAGTTCTTTGATTAAAGATTATTCATTTATCTATTATATGTTGTTCCGCTGCGATTGTGAGATTCTGATATTGTTCTGTTGTCTCTTTCTGTTCTGTTCTATCTTTTTCTCTTTTCTTCTATCTTTTTCTTTTCTTTAACCGTAACGGTACGGTTTTCCGGCCTTCGATTGCTCGGCAGTTGATACAGTGGATGTATTGATGTCGGTTTTCGAGCGTCGAAAAGTCGCGTCGTCACACGATTTGAGCTTGAGGTCCGGTTTCAAGTATCTGCAATTTTAAGGGTTCGCGATCAGGCGGTGAGGAAGAGGTCGATGATTCGTTTATGGTAGTCAATTGGAGGTTGGATTTTCTTTCTTCCCGGTTGTGGTTTGTGATTTGCGGGTTGCTGATAGGTGATGATTTGGTGGTTGAATTGGCGATTGTTTTGAGTTGGTGGCGATCAGTGGTGGTTTTGTGAATGTCGCTGCTAAATTTGGGGATAAGGCGAATGTGCAATTATGGTCGCGATGGGTGGTTCGAATTGGGATGGAAGGCTTGTTGCAGCAGTGGTGGGTTGATGCAGTTTCGGGGTTGCAATGCAGGTGATGGGAGAATATGGCAATAGATTCGGCTGTGTTGACGGTAAGTCAGTGAAGTAATTTTTTGTGAAGTTCGTTGTGAAGGCAGTTGTAGTGAATGGTAATGGTAGCGGAGATGACGAATGACGGTGGAGGAGATTGCAGTGTTTTTCTGGTGATTGGGTATGTGGTGATTGTCGGAGGGTATTGGGGGTGGTAGTCGAAGGGTTTTGTGATAAGAAGTGATATTGTCAGGGGTGAGTGGTTGAAGCAAAGACAGGGGAGTTTGAAGATGAACTATTGGAGTGTTCGACTGATTGTGGAATGTTAGCAGAAGGGAGGAGTTTTTGTAGGTCAGATTGTTTTGTTGCTTTGTGGTTAATGATGTGTTGATGGCTTGTATGAAGTGTTGAAGTGACTGGTGGGGAGTCTGTAGAGGCTGTGAAGCTGCAGTTGTTTGAAGCAGTGGAGATGGGTATGGTCAGGTTTGGTGTGTTTGGCTATGGATTATGGAATGACTTGGGGCAGTTGATTTGTTGGTCGGAGGAATTGCAGCACGAAATAGAAGTCAGTGGACAGTGGGTAGAGGAAGTTTTGAATTGAACAGGATGGCAGCAGATGGAATGTGGTTGTGATGGATGAAACAGTGGTAGTCGGTGGTGGATCAAAGAAATGGTTAGTGGATATTTGTTGAACTGTTGGTTTGGAAGGTATTGTTGAGTGATGTAGAGTGAATTTTGGAAATGAAGGTGTGTTGTTTGTGGAGGAAAGTGTATGGTTGAACTGCTGTATTTGACAACAAGGAGGTGGAGGGAATAGACTATTTTTGTTTGTTTGTTGAGAATTTTATGGGATGATGAATGAAGGCAGTATATTGAAGCTGCAGTCAGGTTGTAATGGAAGTAGTTCAGGAGCAAGTGGTGTTGGTGGTGAAGGTTTGAAGTTGGTTGCAGAGGTTGTGAACAGAGAAGTTATGAAGGTACTGTGAACAGACAGTGAACAATTTAGGTAGGAATGAATGTAGTGCACAACAATGCACAATGTAATTCTTTTTTTAATTTTTTTAATGAAAGTTGTAAAATAAAAACTTGTAAAGGAAATGGAAAATCGAAATGAAATTTTTTTTCTTTTTGAAATTGTGTTTGCTCTTTTTTTTCTTTAAATGAAAATGCAAATGAAAAGTTACAAGCACACAAACAAAACTATAAACAAATAAAATCACATAACAAACACACACAATTTTTTTTAATTAGCAAACAAGCACACAAAATAAAATCACACCAAAAATCAAAAGAAAAATAATTCTAAGAATAGAAAATTAAAACCAAAACAACTCCCCGACAACGACGCCAAAAACTTGTTTATCGACGGAATTTCTATTGGATTAGAAAACCGTCGAAAAATTTAGAAATAAAAATAACTGCAAGCGCACGGAGTACACTTGAAGTACGTGGCGAATACGGGTTGATCTGCAAGGAGTCGTTAGAGTTTTAAAAATCTATTCAATCAAATTAGACCAAATGGAGGAGAAATTGTTGACTAGAACTAAAATGAAGCTAAACTAGAATTAAAATGTGATTAGTAAACTATTGGACTAGAGAACAATTTAGAGGCAAATCCACTCTCATATTTTTGTAAATCGACAACAAACAATTTATGATCCCTAACTTTGATTTAAGTGAAATATTGTTGTATTTATCATAAACATGGTTTGTTTATGTTATTAATTAACATAACTCAAACCATCAAACTATAATGCAACAAATACCCACTTATAATTCTCCTGAAAATGAAGCAAAAGCAAAAGCTATTTTAAGAATGATCTATTTACTATTGTATCTAGTAATATAGATCATCAAATTTCATTTTTACTTTAATTTCACAATCAAAAATGGATTAGCAAATGATGATGCAACTTGTGTTAATGTTGAATAAGAATAGCTCATTTACATAAGCAATATAAGCTATCAAACTCACTTGTATAAACTTGCATCAAAATCCACTTCATGAACCATAAACCAAATGAGACCATAAATCATAAAATATTGAAATTACATAAAATTAGAGAGCTTCATCATCCCTAAATTGAAGGGGTTTAGCTACTCATTTGTGGCATTGAAGCAACACAAGCAAGTTTCAACATTAAAAAGAAAAGAAAATAGAAAATAAGCAAAAGAGATTAGCTACTAACTACTTGCATAAATGTAAATCTAAGCTATGAACATAAGGAGAAAGAGAGCATAGAAATAAACATTAACAATAAAACAAAGAAGAGCATGTTGAAAAGAGAGAAGAAAGAGGCTTGTAAGCCATTATTATTTCATAGAACATTGAGCTTACACTTTGATTTATTTAATTTCCTAAGTAGAATGAAAGAGTAGATGATAGTTTCATATACATAAGAGTGCTATACATACATGCATAAAACCCTAATTCTATTTTTAGGGGCCTACCTAAAATGCCCTTTAGGAAGTGTGGCCACCAAGTAACCATTAACCACTAATTAATCCATCATTTGTTGTGCATGAAGCTTTATCCTCCACTTAGTTGTCTTTTAGCTCATAATTGTATATTTAGGCAAGTGGGTGGGGTCCTCCATGATCTTGAACTTGAATTATTTCCTCTTCATTCCTTTGTATTTCATTTGTACATGCATGTATCTTCATATAAGCCTCTTCCATATGCATCCAAATTCCTACAAAAATTATCAAAAAATGTCGAAGTAAAAATTCTTAAATTGACTCATGCACAAAAATGACCATTTTGCCTCTGAATGAAGATGAAAATACGATGGTTTGAAAATAATCAAATTTTGGTTTTAAACATGTTAAAATGCCCAAATATGATGTATATTTAAATAGAAGGAGATAAAATATGGATTTAAATATATGCATATTTACGTGCACATCAAATACCTCCGCACTTATCTTTTTATTCGTCCTCGAATAAAGGAAAACTAAGATAAATCCATTTTCGTAGGAAGCACGATTGCATTGAGCGTATGCAACAAGCCGTTAAACCTCTGGGTGTCTCCAGTAGGACGAGTGTTGTCTCGTAAGGGTTTTCAGCGGATATTACCTACAAAATCCAATGCAAAGTGAAAATATTTACAAAATGCAAGATTTATTTACAAAGATAAGAATGCGAGTTTTTGGAAATATTTACAAATGAATGGTTTACTTTTAAATAGACACAAATAAGTTAAATACAAGTTTTGGTCATTGTCTTGAAAATTTAAGTCATTTACTCGTCAAAATTTCAAATAAAATCAAGTTCTCATAGCAGATAGACCATAGTTTGGCTAGTTGTTTCGGTTAATAACACAATGTAATTATGAAATGAATCCTAAGTTGATTATCAAAGTTTATTAAAGTGGTATTTTCATTTCTTTTCAACAACAAGTTAAATCAAACAAGTTAAAATAATGCTAGGATTTCAGTTGCTTTCTCTCTCATTATTTGCAAGAAAAATTACACACCTAGCTCAGGTAAATTGAGGCCAGATATACCACCCATGCATTGCCTTTCGTGCTTATATAAGGGGAGTACAGAGCATGACGAGTGCACACACTTTCGTGCATACACCTATCGACTGTAGGCGGTTTTTATTAAGTTTGTTCGTTTTTTTTGGGCTTGTGTTCCATACATGCATAACCGTGAGGACTTTTAAATGAGTATGAAAGCACATAATCAAAGATTCCAAGTAATTCACCCATGCATAACCATGAGGACTTTTAAATGAGAGTGAATACCTGGATATTTTTTTTAATATTTTTTTAAGAGAGAGAGAGAGTTTTGCAAAATCATCGTAGTGCCATTTTACTTAGAAGACAAAAATGTTATATCCTTTACTTTAAATTCACCACTTTTTAAACAAAGATTTTCAATTAGAATATACTTCATAATTAACATAGATGAATCTCCCTATATACTAGTTAAACCATTGTTATTTGTAATTAAACTTTATTTTTATTTTTGTTAAGACAAATAAATTTTCAAAAATTTCAATTTATTAACCTAAACTTATACTTATCCCATAGTGTTTCTTCAAAAATAAATCAAAATGGTAAAAAGAAAATGTTTTTGAGATTTTTTTTCTTTTTTTTAAGTAAGAAAATAAAATTTCAAAAATGCCATGAAAAACTAAAAATGAAAATGAGACTCTCCCCCACACTTAATTTTGACTGTGTCCCCACAGTCAATGCATGATATAATGAGTGTAACGGGGAAAAATATGTACATATTTACAAAAGAGGGTTAACATTCTTACTGGACGTAGCTTGGCTTATGAAGGATCATGAGCTCCTACTCTTGATTATTTGGCAATTCAAAGAAAGGTTTCAAACGATGACCGATGACTTTGGAAATTTATCCATCCCTGGGGTTTTCTATTTCTATGGCACCATGTGGAAATACAGTTCGTACCACAAATGGTCCGGTCCATCTTGATTTAAGTTTCTCCTGAAATAAATGAAGTCTTGAGTCATATAAAAGAACTTTCTGGTTAGGCGAAAACGTTTTCCTTAGGATTGACTTATCATGAAAAACTTTGGTTCTTTCTTTGTAAATTTTCTCATTTTTATACGCATCGTTCCTAAGTTCTTCTAATTCGTTGAGTTGTAGTTTTCGGTTTTCGGCAGCTTTTTCAAGATCAAAATTTAAATTCTTTATTGCCCACAACGCTTTATGTTCAATTTCAACAGGTAAATGGCAAGCTTTACCGTAAACTAAACAAAATGGGGACATCCCAAGGTTAGTTTTAAAAGCAGTACGGTAAGCCCAAAGCGCGTCATTTAATTTTTAAGACCAATCTTTTTGATTTTTGTTCACTGTTTTCTCCAAAAATTTGTTTTATTTGTCGATTGGAAACTTCAAGTTGACCACAAATCTGAGGATGATATGGAGTGGATAACTTGTGGGTTATCGAGTATTTTTTTATTCCTTTGTATTTCATTTGTGCATGCATGTATCTTCATATAAGCCTCTTCCATATGCATCCAAATTCCTACAAAAATTATCAAAAAATGTCCAAGTAAAAATTCTTAAATTGACTCATGCACAAAAATGACCATTTTGCCCCTGAATGAAGATGAAAATATGATGGTTTGAAAATAATCGAATTTTGGTTTTAAACATGTTACAATGCCCAAATATGATGTTTATTTAAATAGAAGGAGATACAATATGGATGTAAATATATGCACATTTACGTGCACATCATTGTAGTTAAAGCCATCACGCTGACTTAGATGATCCGGAGATGATCGCATGTAGGGGAAAGGAAGGAGGAAAGTCTGCCGCAGCTCTGATCGTGGTAACTTAGTCTCTGGTGGTCGGAATCGTTGATGCGAGGTGAATTTGTTGATCAAGGTCGGGTTTCAGGTGGAGCTCGATAGTTCGTTTTTGATCTCGGGCTATCTTGATCGAATAAGGTGGTTGATTTGGTCGCGACAGTTATCGTTGACGTGCTGGGAGTGGTATCGGTGGTCGAAATCGTGTCGTTCTGACGTACACGTGCATGCGTGTATGTTCGTATATAGGTTTGATTGAGGTTGTGGAAGAAGAATAAAGCTTGAGTTCAAGCATGAGAAAAAATAGGGTTTGACTCAAAGCAAAAGAGGATAGGGTGAAATTCGAAGTTGGGCTCGGGAAGTAGTCGGGTTGAGCTCGGGTCTGAGTTAAGTGTAAAAACAGTTTTAAAATTCTGAAATAAAATCAAGTTTTACTAAATACAATTTTGTTAAAACCAATTCTTTTGTAAATAACGAATGTTTACCTAAGTTTTTAAATTTGTTAAAGGTTTTCAAATAAAATTATTTCAAATTAATTAAGTTTAAAGTGTTTAATGTATATAAACTTTATTTAAAAAAGTTTTTTTTAAATAAACTTAATATTATTAAAGATGAATTGTTTTTGTTGTATAAAACATTAATTTAACTTTAAGGTTTCAAGTTAATAATGAATTTATTTCAAAGGTTATTTAAAAAAGATTTCAAAGATAAATGATTTATCTTAAATAATGGTTTGGATTATCGATTAACTTAAAGGGTTTAAGTTAAATTATGTGATTATGGTAATTTGTTCATAGGGTATTTAATTAAGACTTAAATGATGATTTTGTAATTATTTAAGATAAATAGGATTAAAGTATCATTAATTTTGAAATTCAATGATAATTACTCAATCAAAGTTTAATTAATTAAAAATTTAAGATTAATTAATTTGTTAATAGTTAATTAATTAATGATAAGTAATTAAGGATAGTCGATTAATGATCAAAGGGTAATTAATTTGATTCGATTATGGATAACTAATTAATTAGAAGATTAATTAATGTAAGTAATTAGAGGTAATCTATTACATAAAGATAATTACTTAATTAAAGGTGATCAATTAATGGTTAAAATTGATTAAGTGATTAGGGATAATCACTTATTTTAATTAATTAAGGATAATTAATTAAAGGTAATTAAGGGTTAATTATTTAATTAAATAATTAATTAAGGAAAATTAATTAAAGGATAATTAAATAATCAAAACTTAATTATTTAATAATTAAAGATTGATTGATTTATTAATTAAAGATTGATTAATTAATAATTAAAGGTTAATTAATTTATTATTAAAGGATAATTAATTAAAATAGTTTGTAATTAATTAATGTTAATTTACCTGGATTAGTAATTTATTCATTAGTAATTAATTTGGTTTAAATTAATCAGATAACTAATTGATCTTACTTATGGATGTTTGGATTGTATGAATTATTTGATATCCCTGATTTTGTGATATGAATTATTTTTATTTGAGATGCGATGAATGTAATTCATTTATCTGTGATGAATTTATGTTATTTATCTGTGAATCTGTTAAGTAAGATAAGCGTTATAGGATTATACCGCTTATCGATATTGCCGTGTGTGGATTGTGATGATTGATGATGTTGCATTATTATGTAAAACCTTTGGACTACAACTTACACACACAAATATGGATTTCACGAGGATTCCATTAAGTCACAGATATTTTGAATTTAATATTATTTTCAAAATGGTTTTTAAAGTTGAATTTTGAATCCAAAATGGTTTGGAAATGTAATTGGGTTAAATATGAAAACTTTTGAAAAGAAAGTTTTGGAAATTACTTTGAATATAATATAATTTGTTCAAGTTTTGAAATTTAAAAGGTTTGATTTGAATTTGAATTCAAGATTTGAGGTTGAATTCTATGAATATATGTTTGGAAACTCTGATTTAAAAAGGTTATATAAGTTATATAATATATATGTATATATGTGAGTTTTAAATCATTTTTTGAGTATCTTTAAATGTGTTATTTTGGAATTTGTATTTAACCCAAGTTTATACTTTAAATGCTATAATTTGTGCATATTTAATCGGGTTTTTTCGAAATGAAAAATCTTTGTTTTTAAATGATAATGGCTTTCATATAAAGAAAGAATTTCCAGTTTTTGGTTGAAAGGATTTCAAGTTATGAATTGAAATTATTTTGAAAGCTATGAATGAATCTTTGTGAAAGATTTGGTAAATCTTGTTTTAAAATTAAGAGTAATTTCAAGAGTGAATCTTTTATTTTAAAGATTAAAAGTGGGAATTTGTTTAAACCATTCAAATGAAAGGTTTTGGGATTTAAATTGTGACTTAACTAAGATCCCACTATATCCATATGCTTTTTAAAAGTTAAGTGCTCATTATTCGGTTTAGCTGGGAGAGGACTTTATGTCATATAACCCATTTCGAATAATGATACGATGAAATGGATAACATTTGAAGACCGGTGTGAAGACCGGGTATTTTCGAGAACGAAAGGATTACCCGTCGAATATCTCTGCACTGAGTCACGCCAGTATAGAGATCTCCATATATGATGGGGAGTCCAATCGGAATCGTGAATACCAGGATTGCAAGGGCTTCTTTGAAGTGCCTTCGGTTCTATTCGAACACGGAACAAACTTGTATGGATGTATGTCTGACACTACACTTTGAGATATAAAACTGGTTTCTATCAATTATATTTCTGCTTGGTGGCGGAGAATTTATTCTCTTAGCTTAACACCCTTCTCTGAGACGTACGAGCTCAGAGGTTATGTAGTTGATATTTACCAGTGATATATTCCCAATTTGGTAATGTGGCATACGAAGTGCTGCTGATCATTTGTTGATCAAAGCATGGCTTTTGTGAAAAGCGTAGCTTTGTGGACGTGACCTTGTCGGACCTCACAACCCGATAATGGTTGAAATAGGAAAGATGCAGTAAGGTTATGAGGGTCGTGTCCTTTAGGGTATGTCCATTTCTTTCTGGAAAATGGTGGTATCATGGTATGGAGCCCAGATATTTAACCTATGTGGTTGGTGCAAATTTATTGCTTTGTGGTTGAGGATCCTCGGATAAAGGTCGGTAACGACTGGGGGATGCATAATGGTGTAGTAGTTACCTAGTTACAGAGGTAACCTGGCCTTGTGTTGGCAGAGAGCTGGTTAAGTTCTCGGGGCGTCCCTCCAGAGTGTACCCATGTGGCCCAGGAAGTTCCTTAGCCTGACCATTGTTGGAAATACAATCACCAATACGAGCCATTTACAATTGCAATCGTATAACCTGCCATTCTTAAATGGTAGCTATAGCAGGTATAATATAATGGTACCTATGCTGGCTAAGATTAATATTATACTTTCTAAATTGTTTTCTGAACTATGCACTAATAATAATATTATCAAAAGGATTTTCGTATCAAGCATGTTTGACTATCATAAGGGGAAATCTCCCTAAAGTGTGCGATTCCATTGTGTGTGTGCCGGGAATCCTAATGGTAGTTTCGTTTTCCAAAAAGCATTGCGGATTTCAATTTCATTTTTTTTTTTAAGATAAACTGTTTTTGTTTGCTCACACCAGTCCCATGAATGACCTGGAGTTTATTGTTCCCTTTCTAAAATCTGGGTGCCCATAATTTTCCGTATGGGCAGCCTAGAGTCAGATTTTCAGATAATAAGCTAGTAGATGTAGACTCTAGTCTTTGGCAATCTTCTTCAGCCTTTGGATTTGGAAATAGCAATTGTTTCACTTCAGTAGTTACTACGTTACAACTTAATGGTGGTTCGAGCTTCCTGGATTGGAGATTCGGAGCTTGGCCTTGAAAATATCTTTTCCGCTGATGTTGCTTGTTCTTCCGCTGTTGTCATGTATCTCTGATACGTTGATATTCATTTGTATCAGATGTTGTATCTATTGTGTATCAATAAAATTATCTATTTTCTTCCGCTGTGTTGTTGTACTTAGTGTGTTATAAGCTTCGGCGAACCAGATTCGACGTTTGAATCTGTGGCATTCGAATACGAGTGATGTATTTGGTGCTGATTTTCGAAGGTCGAGTCAGGGATGACACATAAATCATATTTATACAATCTCATTTCTTATGTAATATCATTTTATAAATGTTAATTATTTAATTATAATCAATACTCTATAATTCATATTTATAAATTCACTTTCTTATATTACTCATTTTAAAAAAAAAATCTTTATTTAAATTATAATAATAACAACTTTTATTATGACAAGAAACAATAAATGCTTAATCAATATTATGCTTACTAACAACCAAAGACACCATATACAGCTATAATAATTTTTGAAAATTATTCTTTTATAAATAAAATAGAATTTAGGTAAAACTATTTGGTTTAGCAATTCTCAAACATTACCGTGTCGGTTTGCCTTGTTTAAGTGTTTAGAAACCCCCATCGACCAGGATTGATAAGCCACTCAATAAAATTAACATAATATAAAAAAAATTACAATCACTAAAAAATATGCACTCCTATATAATACAATCAAAACTCATAATAGGGCATTCCTTTACCTCATCTCTTAATGAGTTGACGAACCGAAGCCAAGGTTCTCGCTTAACCTTGCGCTTTGATACCTAGTGCAACACACCACAAATCTGCATAATTTGAGTTGACAATAAACCACACATGTCCAATCCAAATTGAATAGAAAAAGGAATGGTTATGGAAAAAAAGAAAAAAAAGAAGAGCAGAGAAGAAGAAGAGAAAAAAAGAAAACTAAAATAGCATAGAATCTCATTATCGCATTGGTATAATATATGTTATAATATCAATGATCTTTAAGAGAAACTATAATATACATTTATCAAATCAGAGTACATAAATAACCAATCACAATCATCTTCCTGGATAGTTATAACAATATGGCCTCACAAATATTAATAATTTCAACAACAATGCAGTGGAAAATAAACATATATGTAAACACAAATTGAATACCTTTGGCTCATCTCTTGAGCTCCAATGCATCCAGAACAATCTTTAAATATGCTTGGTCTGATTCGAGCATTATAATAAAATAACACCCGAGTCAATCTGGTAAATCATTATGAGAATACACACCTAATTGAAATATAATGTTTATCCAAAAACCTTTCAAACCAAAAGTATCTCGTAAGAACACGCGACACATAAACACAGACGGGCTTTTACCTTATGATAACCAAGACATTTTTATATAAAATCCAATTATTTTATAATAATGTCTAGAGTACAAATACTTATTAATCATAGCCGAAACTATTACATTAATTAAATTCCAGCATACTAGGTTCTACAATCAAAACTGTAAAGGCACGGATTGGGTATTAAATTACATACAATGATAACATAAGGAACTACCTTCCGATGGTACATCTCTAGATAAAATGCACCAGGGTTTGATAAGAACTTCTTGTACCCATGCCACAAAGGACCAGCCTACCACTTGACTAGTAGTACCAAATATGATCATCCCTTTCGTTAATGGGCCCGAAGCATACATGAGTATATAGTAATCGATCTTGATTTGGAATGACCATACCCTGATGGAAGCGACCCCTTGGCCCTGTTGCATGCCCGATTGCTATCATTTCTCGGTTGATGAGGCTTGGGGCTACGTTTTACCTTTATATATCACTTACTACTTGGAATGCTGGCACTGCCCTCCAGGCAATAATTCAATACCAGCATTCATTTATACAAGTTTGTATTAGGACTGAAAGAAACCGAAGGCACCACTTCCACTACATCCATTTTGGGAATCACCCTTAGGATTAGTAGCAAGTAGCCCTTGCACTTCAAAAGCTTCATTTCGATTATCATTAAGATATTTCAGTTTGAAACGCTTATGTCGATTCGAAGTAGTTTTCGGATAAGATATCTGATCCTAGTCTTTTCGAATCGACAACTTTAGTTTATAAATTGACTAATGTTTGATAGTTGATTATTTAACTATCAAATAAACAAATAATCCAACCATTGATCGAATTCCCAAAGGAAACAACACTAGTTAAGCACCAAGCACACTATGTCTCTTTAGTTAATCTTTTCATTAATTAAAACACTTTCCAAATATTTATCTCAAAATACTTTATGAATGAAATGACCCGTAGTTCCGTATCCCCTGAGTCGACACTATTCTCCATCAATCAACTCAAGATGAACGGAAATACGAACCATTTAGGTTAAAGAAGAAGAGGTAGAAGAAGAAAATAGAAAACAACATCAGAATCTAACCATCGCAGTGGAATAAAATATAATAGATAATAAATGATCTTTACACAAAAACAAATCTATATGTTTATACATTACATCATCAGAGTACAACATCAGAGTTCAACAACATCAATAACATACAACTGGACAGTTATATAAATTTATCCTCAAAACTGAATACACAGCGGAATAATAATCGAGTACGGAAGTACGTATTGCCATCCAGCTCGTCTCCTGAGCTCCACAGCAAATCTTTCCTGAATTTTATAATACTCGGTCTGACCCGAGCATTATAGTTAAATAACACCCGAGTCAGTCTGGAATACCAGCTTGAGAAAACCACACTCAGATTGATTATTAAAGTTACAAAATCCTTTTGAAAACAAAAGCATCTCGTAAGACCACACCCCAAATAAACATGTCGGGTTTTTGCCTTACGATAGCCAAAACACTTTTTACCAAAATCCTCTGATATTATAATAGTGTCTATAGAAAGTAAACTAGAATCTAGCTGAAATGCTTGCATCTCACGTTTCAGCAATAGTTGGGCATGGTCAAAACCATACATGCGCGTAGGGAAAATGGATTTCCAACTAATGACTAGGCACTGGGGTAGCACCTGCCACAGTATGTGGCCTAGATCACCGTACCAAGGATTACTTCCAATCCCCTGCAACACAAGACCGGGACTATCCCTTACTGGATAATCCCAAGTAAGACCACCCCACGGTTGGGATCAGCAACAGCACCACTAAGCCGAGTAAAAGGGACATCTAGACAGGGATGACCTCACCCTAATGGGTGCTACCCACCTAACCTTACTGCATAACCCCAGATTTTCAGTCATTCTCGGTTGATGAGGCTTGAGGCTAAGCGTTACCTTTAGAGAACTCATCTCTTAGAATTCTCATCGTCCACCTTACGATGTTCTGAAAGCATTCAATCCATACAAGTCCGTCCGAGGTTCGAACAGAACCGAAGGCACTACTCCTACTACATCCATTTTGGAATCATCATCAGAATTAGTAGCGACTAGCCCTTGCACTTCACATCTCCATCTTCGAATCCAAACTCATCTTCCTCATGAAAACGTACAAACCGGATCGAAGTGGTTTTCGAGAAATTAATCCCGACCCGGTCTCTTCGAAACGATCAACGCATTGTCCAATATGGATAGTCGGTTATTTAACTATCAATTAACATTCACAAACAACCATCAACCATAAATAAATTTCCGAATTATTTATTAACCTTAAAATATCTTCACAAGATATATTTCCACTTTTCATCCCTTTGAAAACAGTTTCCAAACCACACTTCTCATGGAATGAATTCCTAAATTATTATTTCCACTGAAAACACCAAGCACAAAAACTTTAGATTTTGAAAATAATTTAAAAACACTTTATCAAAAAATATACTTTAACATTTAGCTTGAAAACCACTTCAATACTTTATAAAAAGAATATACTTTAGGAACATTAAAAATGAGGTTACTTTATAAAATATAAAACTAGATTTTCTCTTTTAAAACAAAAGACCAAGTCACCTTTAAATAATTACTACGATAATAGATTTGAAAAATACTTACTTCCGAATTTAAACATTTAGAAATAACAAATTTTCTAAAACATGCTTTTTAAAACAACATTAAAAGCCTTTAACTTATATTTAAAAATTAACTTTGAAAACGTACTTGGCTATCCGGGGAAATATACTTCTCTTCACATTCTTTAAAAATAAATCACTATTTATTTTTAAACAAATTTTCCCATCCTGAATTTATTCTTCAAATATCCACTGATATATTACTTCACTTTTATAAACACAGTTTACAAATTTCTTAGTCTCAACTTCCTTTTAAAATCCCGATTCCAAACACTTAGATCAATTTCCAAATTGGTTCCCAATTTACCCCATTTTGAAATAAATTTCTTTACTTACTCAGTTTATTTCAAAATCCATTAATTTCAGACTTTATTCCTTAATTATGATTTAAAATCTTTTTAACTGAAAATACCAATTTCATATTTTTCAAATTACTTCATTATCCTTGAAAATAAATTCAAACCTTGAATTTTAAAATAAATTATTAATTCCCTTAGATAATAACACTTGAGTTTTAAGAAAAATCACTTATTCTCATTTATTCAAAATCTCATTCTTCATCCTTGGAATTTTATTTATTAGAATTCAAAATTCAACTTTTATTCTTTTCCAATTCATTCTTTAATTTATTCAAATTCTCTATAATTATTTTACTTAAGAATTCACTCTTTTATTTTCTTTTCCAAATCCAATTCTATATATTTTGATAACTCAGTGTACCGAAGTATATTCAAGCAAACCACAACATTCAATATTCAAATTATCAATAATATTCATCATAGAATATCAAATATTCATAACACATAATATTAAACAGTCTAAATAATTTTGAGGAATCCAGTTGGATCCCTCCAACCTGTTTCCCTGCATCCACAGACGTTAGCACAATACCAATTCCACTTCGAGGTGGAATATCATGGTATATGGGATTTATATAATATCATCCGCTATTATGCGCCGTATAAGGTCTCATCTGCTACATAAAGCGGTAAATCAATCATTTCAATATATACTATGTACTACTATATATAATATAGCGCATCAAATCAGTTCAATCATTCAACCAATTATTTAAATTTAACCATTAAAATTTAAATAACTCAAATGAGTGGGATTAACTCACCTTTGATTTTCGTTTGCAATCCACTACAGTCTTTTCTTGGTTCCCGATTTTTGACCTTGAATAAACATTTATACGGTTTATTAAAATTTCAAACAATCAAAAAATTAATTACCATTTAATGATTTAATTAACTAACAATTTAATTTAGACTAATAAATTCCCTTTTAAAAACCTTTTAGTAATCATAATAAATTAAATAAGTTAATTGTAACAACCCGAAATTTTCGAACCCAAAAATTCCAGATAGTTATGAAAAAGAAGAAAGGGATAGAAGAAGGAGAATAAAAACAACATCAGAATCTCACATCGCAGCGGAATAAAATATAATATATAGAATACAGTTTTAAATACAAGAAATCTGTACTGTATACATATACATACATATCATCATCAGAGTACATCAATCAATCATACAGAGACAACTACTATAAGATCAAACACAGCGGAAATAATAGGCAAATACGTAGATACGCTCTGTCATCAGCTCGTCTCCTGAGCTCCAGTATAAAACCTGAATCCTGTTTAACTCGGTCTGACCCGAGCATCATATAAAACAACACCCGAGTCAGGCTGGAAAACCAGCGTGAGAAAATCACGCTCAATTGGATTATTAAAGTTTCGAAAATCCTTTGAAAAACAAAAGCATCTCGTAAGACCACGCCACAAATAAACATGTCGGGTTTTTACCTTACGATAGCTAAAACAATTTTTATTAAAGTTCTCTGATATTATTATAGTGTCTATAGAAAGTAAATAGAATCTAGCTGAAATGCTTGCATCTCACGTTCCAGCAATAGTTGGGCACAATCAAAACCGTACAGGCGCTTATTGGAGTTTGGATCCCATACAATGGCAGGGCTACTGGGGTACCGCCCGTCACAGTACCTGGTCTAGATCAGAGTACCGAGGAGCCACCCTAACTCCCCTGCAACACAAGACCGGAACCATTCCTTACTGAACAGTCCCAAGCAAGATCACCCCGCAGTTGGCGCGACCAACCGCCCACTAAGCCGAATAAAAGGGACATCTAGACAGGGGAAACCTCACTCTCCAGTGGGGGCTACCCACGAAGTCTTGCTGCACCTCCCCTGTTTTAGCCATTCCCGGTTGATAAGGCTTGAGGTTAAACGTTACCTTTCAAGAACGTATCACTTAAAATGCTCATCGTCCACCTGACGATGTTCTGGAAGCATTCAATCCATACAAGTTGCCCTGGGTCTGGACAAACCGAATCACCGTCTTCAACTCTTCACGGTCTTCATTCGTAATCGTACAAACCGGATCGAAGTGGTTTTCGGATAATTAAATCCGATCCCGGACTCTTCGAAACGATCAGCGCATTGTCCACTATTGATAGTCGGTTATTTAACTATCAATTAATTATACACAAGCAACCATCAAATAATTTCCACAAAATTATTTATCTCCAAATATCATCCAGATATTATATCCATTTTAACCCTTTGAAATAAATTTTCAAAGCCCTTTTTTAAAATTTCCATGAAATCATTTAGTTGATTTCTTATACTTTACTCCCATTCCGATTTATTTTTGGAAATATTCTTTGGTTTCTTATTTCCTTCTCAAAATCAATTTATACCTTTACTTATGAATTCTCAAACTCAATTCCTTCACTTAATAAGATTTCCTAAATCTTATCTCATTTGAATAATTTCGCTTACCCATCACAAGAAGATTTTAATTGGATTTTTAAAAACATTTTGAAAACATATAGTTTTATAAAATAGAAAGTAATATTAAATATTAAAATTTATATTAAGTTATTTATAAGTTTCAGAGCTGGTTTTAGAAACATTAGAATTTATTACAAATAATTGCTAAACCTTTCAAAAATACTAATTCGAAATATTTAAGTTCAATAATGATTTATAAAACCTACATGGCATAGTAATTTAAAATATTCTTTTAAAATAAATTATAATTTTAGAAAATCCAATGTCCATTTATAAATGCCTCTTGTCCACATTCACCCTTGGAAATATCTTACTATTTCCATCCAACAAATTTCATATCTCATTTATAAATTCCATCCATGAATTTATAAAAATCTCCTTGAATTTTCATTTATTATAAGATAGTTTGATTTAAAAATCTCATCTTTATAATTTATTTCTTTCTATAAAGTTCCATATTTTCCTATTTAATAAGTTTCATTCATTATTAAATAAAATCTCCTTTTGACTCTCAACAGAATTTCTTATTCATAATTCTTAATAGCATCGTCTTTATTAATAAATTTTCTTTTCCTTTCTTATTAATATTTCTTTTCATTTCCTTAATAGACCTCCATTTCCATTTCTTAATATAATTCCATTTTCTTTAATTCACTTATCGATTACAATATTCCTTCGGGTATAATTTATAATTTAAATTTTCCAAACTCAACTTTATCACATTAAAGTTTAATTTAAGTAGAAAATATACTTTTATTTTCCTTTCTTCATTCTCACTTAAAGTAGATTCAAAATTGCAAATAAATATTTTCTATTTGAGTTTTATTTAACTTTCTCAAATTAATTTATCAATGGTAATAGAAATTTTAAATTCTCAACTTCTCTGTAATTCAACGGTTGATAATTCAATTATCTATAAAACCACCCAAATCAATATATCATTCTGTCACAGAACAGCATATATACGAAATAAAATAAATAGTTTTGAGGAATCCTGTTGGATCCCTCCAACCTGTTTCCCTGCATCCACAGATGTTAGCACAATAAATTAACAATTTCACTTCAATGTGAAATATTTCAGCATATGGGTTATAATATTAACCAGTGAATGAAATAAATCAACCAATCAATCACATCCAATAATTTAAATTTCACATTTCAATTTAATTTAGGTATCCAAATGAGTGAGAAAATCTCACCTTTGCCTTTAAGTTGCAATCATTCCCAATCTCGACTTGTTTCCATATTTTTGACCTTGAATAAATAATTATATGAATTTTTATTAATATTAGAACTAATCAACAGTAAATTTATCGTTTAATATTTTAATTTGTAATTCATTTAAATTATTCATTTTTCAATTTTAAGTCCTATAATCCTATAAATGTTATTAGTATTCGAAAAAAAATCGATCAATCAACTTTCCATTTTATAATTTAATTTTAAACTGAAAATCCCCTTTTAGAAATCTCTTAGTAATTAAAATAGTTAAATAAGTTTATTAATATGTTAATTACTCATATATATTATTTACAAATAAACTAGTAGATTTAAATTGTGAATAAGTATATTTTTTTATTTTTTTATCTCATTTCCAAACTGCAACAAAATAATCTATATAAATTTTAAAATGTAACTTATATAAATTTTTATACACTTGTCAAAATTTTTGCTGTGAACCCTTGAAACATCTACATTTTTATTTCCCTAAAACTTATATATGTATTAAATTAAAACAGAAACATTATACTTTACTGTTAATGTTTTAACATATATATACATTTGAAAAAAAAATAAAATCCTAGATTTAAAATCTCCTGTTGTTTAACTAATTTTTTTATCGAATTCAGATAACTAAAATTAAAAAAAAAAGTAGGACAACAGCCATACCCAAACTCGAGCTCGACACAATCCCAGGCTCACGCACTCCACTGCCTGTTGGCTTCTCGCCTAGATGCTGCCGCGCCTCCACAACGCGTGCGTCTGAGTTGCCCTCCCTCGCGACTACAACGCCTCATCGATGCTGCGACAACTCCACCTGAGCTCCCCTCAATGCGCGCCGCTCGATTACCACCATCGCGACCACCCGCCTCCCTTGCCGACGCCCTCCTTCCTGCATACGACCACGCTGATCCTTGCGCACTCGTCAAAATGCTGTCGCGCCTCCATAGAAGTCGAGTTGCACTCGACTCTCAATTTTTCGCTCGTCGCCCCTAAGTTGATTTCGATTTCAAACTAGGTTTTTTTTTTTTTATATGGATGCCGTGAATTCGGCCTTGAAGAGAAGAAAGGGAAAAGGAGAGAGGCTGATCGA
Source organism: Allium cepa (assembly GCA_030765085.1). NCBI lineage: Eukaryota > Viridiplantae > Streptophyta > Magnoliopsida > Asparagales > Amaryllidaceae > Allium > Allium cepa. The sequence continues at coordinate 82,941,140 of CM060946.1, forward strand.
AAAAGAGAAAGGGGAATTTCGCACATGAAGGAATGAGGGGTGAGCGTCGCGATAAGGAATACAAGACTTCGGCCATGAATATAGGGTTTTTGGCTTTTGATTGAAGGAACGAAATGATAAAGGGAAGGAGACGTGACTTTTAAGAGCGATGGAGGCGTATTGGAGAAGCTGAACGAAAATATCACGGCTGATAGGGAATGATTGGACAAATGAAAAGATGTAGGATATTTAAATTTTAAACGATTTATTATTTCCGGAGCGTTTTTATCTCGTATGCTCACTCAATCATTCTGAATGCTATGAAATTTGAAATCTAGTAATAATCCAATATTACGGATCCAACAGAACTGGTTTCGTCGAATTTCGAGAATGTGCCTCTGATGGCTATTTTTAAATCGTCAATTTAAACGATGTAATTTTAAAAATTGAACAAACAACTGTTAAATTTAATTTTAATTCATCTATTATTCTCAGTATTATTAATACAAATTTTATAAGCCGTTAAAATATTTTTAACAAACTTATAATTCCAAATTTAAATAATTTACCCAATTGTCAACTGCTATTTAATTTATTCAATTAGTCGTTATATTTAAATTTTGAATCTCCTTTATTAAATATAATCAAACTTTTCATATTGAAAACAATTTATATTTCAAACTAATTATTTAAATTCATTTTAAATGTCACAAATTAGCTGTTGAAAAAGCCGGGTCGTTACATTCCTCCCCCCTTAAAAGAATTTCGTCCCCGAAATTACTAGTTAGGAAGAATGGTCATATACCCGTTATTATAACTTTACAATCAACAATTCAACATCCTACCCCTATCTTTTTATTTTAAGGATGCATTACCCTTCTTAATAACTTTCTAAACTTTTTCCCTAGTATCCAACTATACTATATGCTTAATTATTCAAGTTTCAATTTAGACTCAAATTTTGACTTATCAAAAGTTTCTCAAAATTTTTCTAACACCCTAAATTTCCGAAAATTTTTGCCAGCGTCTCCTTTGCGCGGCTAGCTTGGTACGACTACAAAGTGGCTCTACGGCCTCCCAAAAACTCAAAGAAAACAAAAGGCCAAGCGGCTCAGTCAAAATCCCAATCAATTTCCATATAGAAATTCAAACACATACCTTTTTGTCAAGCATTTCAATTTTATCTTTTTGAAACCAAACTCAATTCTCTTTACCTTTATATTACCTGCATATCTTACACAGCAATATATCCAATCACAATATACAAAACATTTTATCGGCATCCTTACAAATGTCCATACCTATTCATTCAAATATTTATTTAGCTTATATTTGAAATATCAATTCTCGATTGAGAATGTATCATTCCTTACTTAAGTTAGTATAGAAATCTTATGTGTTTCTTATATCTACTTTCATCTTACCACTTTAGTTTGTATTCATCCTTAGTCAATTTATTCTTTCATTCCCATATGAATTTAATTTATCTATAACTCTAAATATTCAAATTCTAATTTTTATTTATATCAAATTCATGTCTTAAATTTTAAATTAGTTTCATTCTCTAATTTATTCATTTTCAATTTGAAAACGTTTGACGTTAACAAAATTTTCAAAAACTTCAAAATTTTCTAACTCCCAAAATTTCTGAAAATTTTTGGCAGAGTCCCCTTTGTACGGAGGAGCTTTTGCAATTTGACAATAGATATAAATATATATACATCGACCCACACGGTCGGAAAAACAAAAACAGTTCGTATTTCCTAGTTTGTATTGCGTAGGCGTACCTTATTTAGCATTTTAAGCAAGCGGCTTATTTTATTTTAGCATATGTGTATCCAAAATCCCGCTATACAGTCTTCTAGTACCTGTACTTACTCAGTTTATAAACATTAGTAACATATTTATGAAAATTTATAGCATTGCATTCATTTAAACAACTACAATACATCAAAAACATAAGCAATGCAATATAAATAACCTCATAACAAATTTTTATGGTTTCCAAACTAATTCCAATTGTTTATAACTGACACAAACACCGTTTGTATTCAACTTTAAGTGGGTTACGACACATTTATTTAACTCCAATTCATAATTATGCCCAAACAACCTATTCTCCAATTAATTGATTTCAACAATCAATTTGTGCTTCTTATCAACTCAAATCCATATTCTATAATCAATTAGACACGAATCCAGTTTTATAAATAATTGATAAGGTTCCAACTAAATTCAGTTGCTTTTACTCAATTTATAACATCATATTCGATTCGGAATGATTTCCAATATCACTCTTTTATTCAATCCATTCTTATTGCAAACTAATTTGTATTCATGGCAAATTTATTCCAAAATCAAATTTAATTACTTTTATCATTCCATAGAATTGTATTCAATCATGTTTACGTCAACAATAATTATTTCTATGCAAATTACAACAATATTCATACAAACAAACAATTTTTTTAGTTCTATAACTGATTTAAAATTGACGCCAACACAAGTTATATGAATTTCATTTCATTTTAATTTATTTTTAAACCATATCTTTGCATTAACTTTATTCAAAACCATTCTTATTAAGCTCGACAACTTCAAAGCTTAAATTTTAACAAACATGTCTCAAATTTACATAAGTCATGCTTCATTGACTTTTAACTTAAATTAATTTACTTCAAATTATTTAACTTTCATAACTTAAGTTAATTTCATTTGCTCATAAATTCTTTTCCAAATTTAATTTGATTTTATTCAAATCACATTTCTTTCATTTACTCCTTAACTCGATTAATTATTTCATTTAAAAATTCAATTTCCATGTCCGATTCATTCTCGAACTTATTTAACTTATTACAAGACCACTTTCCCTTTACTTATACACATTTGGATTTTGTTTACACTTCTAACCCTTAAATTCAATCCAATTCATTTTACAATCTAACCAAACCAAGTTGAATTTTAGATATATAACTCAAGTTCTCTTTCTACCATTCACTTAAATTCACAATCCAATTTCTATTAATTTACCATTCAACCTTTATTTCACCAATTCAAAGTTTATTCACATATTCAGGTTACTAATTTATCCCAAATTAGTTTATTTCCAATACATGATTTTTAGCTTCAAAATTTCTTCATGTAAATTTCTTTTGGTTCAATTTTATTTTATAATTCAGGTTTGGATTTCTATTCATTTTCCAGATTCAAACAATTCTATTTGACTTATTTATTTCATCTTAATTTTATAAGTCCACTTCTTATTTATCTTCACACTTCCATTTATTTACAGTTAATTCAGGCTTATACATTTTCACTTTCTTCGAAATTACTTTTCCATAAATTTTAAATCTTAAATTTATTCATTTATCGCAACTTCTTACTTAAATTCATTGCAATAAATTTATTTGACTCGTATAGATCAAATCCCATGTGATTTAATTAGCCATTCAAAATTTGTTAAGTTAACATCCAAGGCCAATTTATTCCATCCATACTTGATTTGGATTTTATTTGTAAATTCAAACTATCTTTACTTTAATCCAATTCATAATAATTGTGATTCATATTTAATCTGGCTTACCATTTCAATGGAATTTCTATTTATAATTCGAGTTTCATCACCTAATCCTATTTTTAATTCCAATTACAATTTAATTCAAATACAACTGAATTTTATTTCCAGTTTAATTCAATTTACTTCCATTCATATCACTTGAATTAATTTCAATCCACTTTAAGTTTTATTTCTCTTCTCAATTCATTCACATTCTAAATTTTTATTTACTTCTCCTCATTATTTATATGTTTTTATATTTTCATCATCTCACTTCAATCACAACAAAAATTTCTTATTCATCAATTACATTTCAAAATTTTAATCTTAAATCCAAGTTAAATTCTTATTTCTAACTTTTCACTTGATTTTAAATTCCGTAATTCAAATCTAATGATTTCCTGGGTTATATAAACTATTTCGGATTTTAAAATCTCATTTGTTTACAATACTAGCATCCAAACATCCAAGTTATAATAATAATCTCAGAAAAATATTCCTTTTATATCAAAATATATTTTGGATGAAATTATTTCATTCACCGACTTTTAAAAATCAATATTGTGTCGAATTGCTCTATTTAAGTGTTTAGAAACCCCTTCGGCACAGTTGTGCAGACCGTGCTGACGAAGGTTCATATACCACTCAATAAATCAATCAACGCAATATAAAACCATTTTATATTCACTAACAAATACGCACTCATATCTATTCATACGCTCAAACTCATTCAAGAGTACCATTGACTCTATCTCTAATGAGTAATTACCCACCAGAGCCAAGGTTCTCGCTTAACCTTTCAGCTCTGATACCAAGTGTAACAACCCGAAATTTTCGAACCCGAAAATTCCAGATAGTTATGAAAAAGAAGAAAGGGATAGAAGAAGGAGAAGAAAAACAACATCAGAATCTCACATCGCAGCGGAATAAAATATAATATATAGAATACAGTTTTAAATACAAGAAATCTGTACTGTATACATATACATACATATCATCATCAGAGTACATCAATCAATCATACAGAGACAACTACTATAAGATCAAACACAGCGGAAATAATAGGCAAATACGTAGATACGCTCTGTCATCAGCTCGTCTCCTGAGCTCCAGTATAAAACCTGAATCCTATTTAACTCGGTCTGACCCGAGCATCATATAAAACAACACCCGAGTCAGTCTGGAAAACTAGCGTGAGAAAATCACACTCAATTGGATTATTAAAGTTTCGAAAATCCTTTGAAAAACAAAAGCATCTCGTAAGACCACGCCACAAATAAACATGTCGGGTTTTTACCTTACGATAGCTAAAACAATTTTTATTAAAGTTCTCTGATATTATTATAGTGTCTATAGAAAGTAAATAGAATCTAGCTGAAATGCTTGCATCTCACGTTCCAGCAATAGTTGGGCACAATCAAAACCGTACAGGCGCTTATTGGAGTTTGGATCCCATACAATGGCAGGGCTACTGGGGTACCGCCCGTCACAGTACCTGGTCTAGATCAGAGTACCGAGGAGCCACCCTAACTCCCCTGCAACACAAGACCGGAACCATTCCTTATTGAACAGTCCCAAGCAAGATCACCCCGCAGTTGGCGCGACCAACCGCCCACTAAGCCGAATAAAAGGGACATCTAGACAGGGGAAACCTCACTCTCCAGTGGGGGCTACCCACGAAGTCTTGCTGCACCTCCCCTGTTTTAGCCATTCCCGGTTGATAAGGCTTGAGGTTAAACGTTACCTTTCAAGAACGTATCACTTAAAATGCTCATCGTCCACCTGATGATGTTCTGGAAGCATTCAATCCATACAAGTTGCCCTGGGTCTGGACAAACCGAATCACCGTCTTCAACTCTTCACGGTCTTCATTCGTAATCGTACAAACCGGATCGAAGTGGTTTTCGGATAATTAAATCCGATCCTGGACTCTTCGAAACGATCAGCGCATTGTCCACTATTGATAGTCGGTTATTTAACTATCAATTAATTATACACAAGCAACCATCAAATAATTTCCACAAAATTATTTATCTCCAAATATCATCCAGATATTATATCCATTTTAACCCTTTGAAATAAATTTTCAAAGCCCTTTTTTAAAATTTCCATGAAATCATTTAGTTGATTTCATATACTTTACTCCCATTCCGATTTATTTTTGGAAATATTCTTTGGTTTCTTATTTCCTTCTCAAAATCAATTTATACCTTTACTTATGAATTCTCAAACTCAATTCCTTCACTTAATAAGACTTCCTAAATCTTATCTCATTTGAATAATTTCGCTTACCCATCACAAGAAGATTTTAATTGGATTTTTAAAAACATTTTGAAAACATATAGTTTTATAAAATAGAAAGTAATATTAAATATTAAAATTTATATTAAGTTATTTATAAGTTTCAGAGCTGGTTTTAGAAACATTAGAGTTTATTACAAATAATTGCTAAACCTTTCAAAAATACTAATTCGAAATATTTAAGTTCAATAATGATTTATAAAACCTACATGGCATAGTAATTTAAAATATTCTTTTAAAATAAATTATAATTTTAGAAAATCCAATGTCCATTTATAAATGCCTCTTGTCCACATTCACCCTTGGAAATATCTTACTATTTCCATCCAACAAATTTCATATCTCATTTATAAATTCCATCCATGAATTTATAAAAATCTCCTTGAATTTTCATTTATTATAAGATAGTTTGATTTAAAAATCTCATCTTTATAATTTATTTCTTTCTATAAAGTTCCATATTTTCCTATTTAATAAGTTTCATTCATTATTAAATAAAATCTCCTTTTGACTCTCAACAGAATTTCTTATTCATAATTCTTAATAGCATCGTCTTTATTAATAAATTTTCTTTTCCTTTCTTATTAATATTTCTTTTCATTTCCTTAATAGACCTCCATTTCCATTTCTTAATATAATTCCATTTTCTTTAATTCACTTATCGATTACAATATTCCTTCGGGTATAATTGATAATTTAAATTTTCCAAACTCAACTTTATCACATTATAGTTTAATTTAAGTAGAAAATATACTTTTATTTTCCTTTCTTCATTCTCACTTAAAGTAGATTCAAAATTGCAAATAAATATTTTCTATTTGAGTTTTATTTAACTTTCTCAAATTAATTTATCAATGGTAATAGAAATTTTAAATTCTCAACTTCTCTGTAATTCAACGGTTGATAATTCAATTATCTATAAAACCACCCAAATCAATATATCATCCTGTCACAGAACAACATATATACGAAATAAAATAAATAGTTTTGAGAAATCCTGTTGGATCCCTCCAACCTGTTTCCCTGCATCCACAGATGTTAGCACAATAAATTAACAATTTCACTTCAATGTGAAATATTTCAGCATATGGGTTATAATATTAACCAGTGAATGAAATAAATCAACCAATCAATCACATCCAATAATTTAAATTTCACATTTCAATTTAATTTAGGTATCCAAATGAGTGAGAAAATCTCACCTTTGCCTTTAAGTTGCAATCATTCCCAATCTCGACTTGTTTCCATATTTTTGACCTTGAATAAATAATTATATGAATTTTTATTAATATTAGAACTAATCAACAGTAAATTTATCGTTTAATATTTTAATTTGTAATTTATTTAAATTATTCATTTTTCAATTTTAAGTCCTATAATCCTATAAATGTTATTAGTATTCGAAAAAAAAATTGATCAATCAACTTTCCATTTTATAATTTAATTTTAAACTGAAAATCCCCTTTTAGAAATCTCTTAGTAATTAAAATAGTTAAATAAGTTTATTAATAAGTTAATTACTCATATATATTATTTACAAATAAACTAGTAGATTTAAATTGTGAATAAGTATATTTATTTATTTTTTTATCTCATTTCCAAACTGCAACAAAATAATCTATATAAATTTTAAAATGTAACTTATATAAATTTTTATACACTTGTCAAAATCTTTGCTGTGAACCCTTGAAACATCTACATTTTTATTTCCCTAAAACTTATATATGTATTAAATTAAAACAGAAACATTATACTTTACTGTTAATGTTTTAACATATATATACATTTGAAAAAAAATAAAATCCTAGATTTAAAATCTCCTGTTGTTTAACTAATTTTTTTATCGAATTCAGATAACTAAAATTAAAAAAAAAAAACAGGACAACAGCCATACCCAAACTCGAGCTCGACACAATCCCAGGCTCACGCACTCCACTGCCTGTTGGCTTCTCGCCTAGATGCTGTCGCGCCTCCACAACGCGTGCGTCTGAGTTGCCCTCCCTCGCGACTACGACGCCTCATCGATGCTGCGACAACTCCACCTGAGCTCCCCTAAATGCGCGCCGCTCGATTACCACCATCGCGACCACCCGCCTCCCTTGCCGACGCCCTCCTTCCTGCATACGACCACGCTGATCCTTGCGCACTCGTCAAAATGCTGTCGCGCCTCCATAGAAGTCGAGTTGCATTCGACTCTCAATTTTTCGCTCGTCGCCCCTAAGTTGATTTCAATTTCAAACTAGGTTTTTTTTTTATATGGATGCCATGAATTCGGCCTTGAAGAGAAGAAAGGGAAAAGGAGAGAGGCTGATCGAAAAAGAGAAAGGGGAATTTCGCACATGAAGGAATGAGGGGTGAGCGTCGCGATAAGGAATACAAGACTTCGGCCATGAATATAGGGTTTTTGGCTTTTGATTGAAGGAACGAGATGATAAAGGGAAGGAGACGTGACTTTTAAGAGCGATGGAGGCGTATTGGAGAAGCTGAACGAAAATATCACGGCTGATAGGGAATGATTGGACAAATGAAAAGATGTAGGATATTTAAATTTTAAACGATTTATTATTTCCGGAGCGTTTTTATCTCGTACGCTCACTCAATCATTCTGAATGCTATGAAATTTGAAATCTAGTAATAATCCAATATTACGGATCCAACAGAACTGGTTTCGTCGAATTCCGAGAATGTGCCTCGGATGGCTATTTTTAAATCGTCAATTTAAACGATGTAATTTTAAAAATTGAACAAACAACTGTTAAATTTAATTTTAATTCATCTATTATTCTCAGTATTATTAATACAAATTTTATAAGCCGTTAAAATATTTTTAACAAACTTATAATTCCAAATTTAAATAATTTACCCAATTGTCAACTGCTATTTAATTTATTCAATTAGTCGTTATATTTAAATTTTGAATCTCCTTTATTAAATATAATCAAACTTTTCATATTGAAAACAATTTATATTTCAAATTAATTATTTAAATTCATTTTAGATGTCACAAATTAGCTGTTGAAAAAGCCGGGTCGTTACATTAATTGTACAATTTAATCACCAAATACATTATTTTAAAATAACCCAGTAAATCTCAAATATATATATATATATATATATATATATATATATTTGAAACTTCACATATGCTAATAATCTATATAGATTTAAAAATCTATTTTTATTTAAACTCCTCACATTAAAATACCTTCTCTCTATTTTCTTTCCCAAAACCTTATCTATAATTATATCTTTCTGTTTATATCAAACTTTCCTTTATTGCTAATTCTTTTTTTCTTTTAAATAAAACAAAATTTTTTTTCTTCACTACACACACACACACACATATATCTTTAAATTAGGAAAAAAAATTGTCTAACCTACCTTACTGTTATAATTAAATTTTTTTGTTACTATCATTGATTTCAAACTGAAACAAATTTTAAATCAATTTCCTAATTTACAAACAAATCGACATATTACCTCTCTGCCAAAAATCTTCATACGAATATGGCTCCTCCCATAATTGGAACCCCCTGACCATCGGCCTTGCTCCCGGTTGCTCGTGAGCGACTCTACGGCGATGATGACTACGAACTCCAGCCCTAATCGAACCCTGTACCACTCGTCGCCACCGCGACCCACCCACGCGCCCTCGAGTTCGAACTTCGATCCTCCTTCGCGTGGTAGGGTTCGCTCTCCCTCTCGACTCCCCCTATAGCTCGAGAATCATCCTCTTGTGCTCGCTAATTTGTTATTTATTTTATAAATCGATTTCACGAATCGATTTAGAGAAAGAACGCAAATTCGATTTCTAAGGAAAAGGAGGATGCACGAGTACGTTATACATGAAGGGTATGGCGTGCTTTAGAAGATTGGGCATAGGGTTTTGACTTTCCTTTTCCATTATAATATTTTATAATTTTCTTTTTAAGTATCTCATTTTAGCAAATTAAAATTTAGACCTCCTATCGAAGTGTGCCGCTAGACGTTTATAATGTTATACCCCTATTTCGAACGCAATGGAAAAGGTTTCGAGTCCTAATTCGATCGTATGGAGAAGATAGCTTTTTGGACTCAATCATTATATTAAATTTCCAATATGAACTTCAGCGCGTTTATATATCGTATGCTCACACAACAACTCCAATCACTACAAAAATTAAAATTCGGTAATAATACAATATTACGGACCCAATGGAACCGGTTTCATCGAATTCCGAGACTGTGCCTCGGAAGGCTATTTTTAAATTTAATTTAAACGATATAAATTCAAAACTGAACAAAACACTTCCAAATTCAATTTTAACACTTTTACTATCTTCAGTATTATCAATATAAATTTTACAAGCCTTCAAATTATTTTTAACAGGCTTAAAACAGAAGATTCAATAATTTACCCAATTTCATTTTATTAAATCCAATAACTTAATTGCTAAATAATAATAATATTTGAATTCAAGTTAAAATTTAACTTTTAAATATTTAAAATCTAATAATAATATTTGAATTCAAGTTAAAAATTAACCTTTAAATATTTAAAATCAATTAAATGTTCCAATTTCGAACATCCAAAAATTCCGGGTTGTCATATTCCTCCCACCTTAAAAGAATTTCGTCCCCGAAATTGTTAGTTAAGAAGAATGATCCAATACCCATTACTATTTTCCAAAACCAAACAGTTTTATCAACTTTCCATAACATATCTTTTATTAAAGACCCACTATTACTTCAACCAACTTTCCAAAACCTTCCATAGTTTCCAACAACATTATTTACTCCACTTATTCAAATTTAAATTTAAATTTAAATTATCAAAACTTTATCAAAATTTTTTTGACTCTCTAAATTTCCAAAAAAAAAATCGCCAGCGTCTTCTTTTCGTGGCTAGCTCGGTACAACTACAAAATGCCTCTACGGGCTTCTAAATTCCAAATGAAAACAAAAAGCCAATCAAATTTCATACAGAAATTTAAACACATACATTTGCCGAGCAAATTTCAATTTATCTTCTGAAATCAAAAATTCCAAATTCACTTTCCTAATTCTTTAGTTCCAACTAAACAATTAGTTCCAATTTCCATTTTCAAAATCGCTTATTTCAATTCCTATATGAAATCGTTTGGTTTCAAAAAATTTATAACTCCCAAAATTTTCGAATTTTTTTGGCAGTGTCTCCTTTGTACGGAGGAGTTTTTTCAATTTGACAAGAGATATAAATATATATACATCGACCCACACGGTCGGAAAAACAAAAAAAGTTCATATTTCATATTTTTATTGCGTAGGCGTACATTTATTTATTTTAGCAATTAGCGCGTCCAAATCCAGCCAAACGGCTTCCCGGTACCTGTACTTACTCAATTCAAACATGTAAGTACTAAATATATGAAATTTATTAACACTTCACTTACTTTCAAAAGCTAAATGCATGCATTTCAAAAGCAGCATGCACCAAACACTTTCCATGAGAAATTTATATGATTTCAAAACTAATTCAAATGCTTTCAACCAATTCATATGCCATTTCATTCAATTTTAATGGTTTATAACTCAATTGCTTTCAACCAATTCATATGCCATTTCGTTCAATTTTAATGGTTTACAACTCAATTGCTTACATTCAGTTTATTTTTAATCCAAACAAGCTCATATTCAACTCAATTGATTTCAAAATCAATTTTATTTCACTTCTATCAATTTATAGAATTTTATATAATCTCGTTTTCGTCAAACGATAATTTATTTCTATGCAATTCGACTATATTCATGTTTATAAGTAATTACTTAAGCTCATAACCATTTCAAATTGATTCTAACTCAATTTATATTTAATTCCTCCCAATTTAGTTCATTCACAACCACTTATTTAGCTCGACACATTCCATTCTTGTATACTACTAACCATTCCCAAATTAATTCAACCCAAGCTTTTATTTAATAGACTTCCATTCTTACTCGAAGTCGAGCTTCTAATTATTTTTAACTTAAGTTAATTTACTTCAATTTATTCCAACTTCAAACTTAATTTCACTTCTATTTAATTTGATTCTCATCTAATCAAATTCCATTTAATTCAGTTAGCCCATCCATTTTATTTTAATTCACCTCCTCAATTTATCAAGATAATATCCAAGCACATATTTAACTCATTCACACTCGAATTGGGTTTTATTTGCAACTCAAATCATTTTATTATAATCCAATTCCATTTTATTTTTACAACATCTCCACTTATTTTAATTCATTATCAATCATAGTCGGTCGAATTCTATTTATAATTCGAGTTTATTTCCAAACTTCATTATTAACTTACAATCCATTTTATTTAACCGAGTTAAATTTTATTAACATAATCTATCAAATAATTTATTTAGCTAATTAGCTTACTTCCAACTTTAAATCAATATTCGATTATATTACAAAATCACTTCATTAAATCTTCCAGAGTTCATATTTTTTTTTTCATAATTCCAGTTTGGATTTTCTCTCATTTTCCAAAATTCCAACACGTTTATTTCGGCTTATTTATTCCCTTTTTAAATTTTTATAAGCTACTCATTTATTAATATTCATACTTCTCCATTCGTTTACAGTCAATCACATTTTCACTTTACTTTTAACTAGGGATTATATTTTTATTTAAATGCTTTTCAATTCTTTTATAAGCTTCCAAAGCTTATTTATCCCAATTCAATACTTACTTATTTTATGCTTATTTATTGAAGTAAGAATTTTATTCCATTCATTATTATCTATAACGCAACTGAATTTATTTCAATTCAATTTTATTTAACTCAACTCCAGTAAAATCTAGCTACATGCAATTCTTTTGAATTTTATTAAGCAAGGACTTAATTCCATTTAACATCTTCCCACACAATTCACTTTTATTTCATTCCAATTTTTTTCCAACTTACTTCAAATCCAATTCATTATTATTAACTTTGCTTAAGTTAATTTAATTCTAATTAATTTTATTTCTCAATCCAAATTTAATTTTTATTTCTTCCAATCATCCATTAAATTTTCCACAATATAATTTCTCCAAATTAAATTTATTTAACCTTTTCACTTTAAATTTTAATCCCAACATTCAAAGCTCATATTTTCCTTCCTGATTTAAAAATCATCTCAATTTGTAAGCTTATGACCTATCTCATCAGGATTTTTAAACACCCGGCTTTGGGTTTCAAATCATTTGAAATCACCATTATCTCAAAATCACACTTCTCAAATTTTTAAACCAATCCTGGTTTTTATTCCCAACAAATTCCCTTTGAAATTTCAAAAAAAAAAACTAGTTCTTTTGAACAAATCAATTTGGCAGCAATCCGTCACTTAGAAACTCGAAAACGAATAATAATGATGTTGCACAGTCATCACCGGGATTATTTTCCAGCGACTGAAGTGAGCTCAATGCTACATCCCTTCTCAAAATTTATTTAAAACCGATTTCCTTTCAGAAATACATCTAGAACAATAATGCTATTATTTGTCTTCAAAACACTTCGAAAAACACTTCCAAAATCTCCGGGGTTTTAAATTTTCAATTTCGACTTAAATCAAATTTTAACTATAATTCATTTTTATAATTTATGCTCTCAAATTCCCATTTGATTATATTTCAATTTAACGTTTATAATTCACATTTATAAATTTCATTTTATAAATGAATTTTTTTCCTTAACCTTTGGTTATATTTTCAATTTTTAGTTAAATTTCCACACAACAATGATAATAATTTAATATTATCATTCCTAAAATCCAAGCAACCATATATTAGCTAAAAAAGTTTACAAAAAACTTTCTTTTATATCAAAATATATTTTGGGTAAGATTATTTCATTCACCCATCTTTAAAGCAATACTGTGTCAATTTATCATGTCAGGTGTTTATAAACTCTTCTCGAATAACGGCCAACTTACCCGATCAGAATTCATATTCTACTCAACTAATAAGTTAACACAATATTAAAACAATTTATATTCACCAACAAATACGCGCTCATAACTATTGATACGCTCAAACTCATTCTAGAGTACTACTGACTCTATTTCCAATGAGTAATCCCCACTAGAGCCAAGGTTATCACCAACCCTGCTCTTATACCAAATGAAATGACCCGCGGTTCCGTTGCCCCTTAGTCGACACTATTCTCCATCAATCAACTCAAGATGAACGGAAATACGAACCATTTGGGCTAAAGAAGAAGAGGTAGATGAAGAAGATAGAAAACAACATCAGAATCTAACCATCGCAGCGGAATAAAATATAATAGATAATAAATGATCTTTACACAAAAACAAATCTATCTGTTTATACATTACATCATCAAAGTACAACATCAGAGTTCAACAACATCAATAACATACAACTGGACAGTTACATAAATTTGTCCTCAAAACTAAATACACAACGGAATAATAATCGAGTACGAAAGTACATATTGCCATCCAGCTTGTCGCCTGATCTCCACAGCATTCTTTCCTGTATTTTATAATACTCGGTCTGACCCGTGCATTATAGTTAAATAACACCCGAGTCAGTCTGGAACACCAGCGTGAGAAAACCACACTCAAATTGATTATTAAAGTTACAAAATCCTTTTGAAAACAAAAGCATCTCGTAAGACCACATCACAAATAAACATGTCGGGTTTTTACCTTACGATAGCTAAATCACTTTTTATCAAAATCCTCTGATAATATAATAGTGTCTATAGAAAGTAAAATAGAATCTTGCTGAAATGCTTGCATCTCGCGTTTCAGCAATAGTTGGGCACAATCAAAACCGTACAGACGCGTAGGGAAAATGGATTTCCAACTAATGACTAGGCACTAGAGTACCACCTGTCGCAATACGTGGCCTAGATCACCGTACCGAGGATTACTCCCAATCCCCTGCAACACAAGACCGATACTACCCCTTACTGGATAATCCCGAGTAAGATCACCCCACGGTTGGGATCAGCAACCGCACCACTAAGCCGAATAAAAGGGACATCTAGACAGGGATGACCTCACCCTAATGGGTGCTACCCACCTAGCCTTGCTGCATAACTCGTGATTTTAAGTCATTCTCGGTTGATGAGGCTTGATACTAAGCGTTACCTATAGAGAACTCATCTCTTAGAATGCTCATCGTCCACCTGATGATGTACTGAAAGCATTCAATCCATACAAGTCCGTCCCGTGTTCGAACGAAACCGAAGGCACTACTCCTACTACATCCATTTTGGAATCATCCTCAGGATTAGTAGAAATTAGCCCTTGCACTTCACTGCTCCATCTTCGAATCCAAACTCGTATTCCTCACGAAAACGTACAAACCGGATCGAAGTGGTTTTCGAGAAATTAATCCCGATCCCGATCTCTTCGAAACAATCAGCGCATTGTCCAATATTGATAGTATGTTATTTAACTATCAATTAACATTCACAAACAACCATCAACCATAAATAATTTTCCAAATTATTTACTAACCTCAAAATATCTTCACAAGATATATTTGCACTTTTCATCCCTTTGAAAACAGTTTCCAAACCACACTTCTCATGGAATGAATTCCTAAATTATTATTTCCACTGAAAACACCAAGCACAAAAACTTTAGATTTTGAAAATAATTTAAAAACACTTTATTAAAAAAATGTACTTTAACATTTAGATTGAAAAACACTTCAATACTTTATAAAAAGAATATACTTTAGGGACATTAAAAATGAGGTTACTTTATAAAATATAAAACTAGATTTTCTCTTTTAAAAAAAAAATACCAAGTCACCTTTAAATAATTACTACGATAATAGATTTGAAAAATACTTACTTCAGAATTTAAACATTTAGAAAAAACAAATTTTCTAAAACATGCTTTTTAAAACAACATTAAAAGCCTTTAACTTATATTTAAAATTTTACTTTAAAAACGTACTTGGCTATCCAAGGAAATATACTTCTCTTCACATCCTTTATAAATAAATCACTATTTATTTTTAAACAAATTTTCCCATTCCTTCAATAAATTCCCATCGTGAACTTATTCTTCAAATATCCACTGATATATTACTTCACTTTTATAAACCCAGTTTATAAATTTCTTAGTCTCAACTTCCTTTTACAATCCCGATTCCAAACACTTAGATCAATTTCCAAATTGATTCCCAATTTACCCCATTTTGAAATTAATTTCTTTACTTACTCAATTTATTTCAAAATCCATTAATTTCAGACTTTATTCCTTAATTATGATTTAAAATCTTTTTAACTGAAATTACCAATTTCATATTTTCCAAATTTCTTCTTTATCCTTGCAAATAAATTCAAAACATGAATTTTAAAATAAATTCTTTATTCCTTTAGATAGTAACACTTGAATTTTAAGAAAAATCACTTATTCCCATTTATTCAAAATCTCATTCTTTATCCTTGGAATTTTATTTATTAGAATTCAAAAATCAGCTTTTATTCTTTTCCAATTCATTCTTTAATTTATTCAAATTCTCTATAATTATTTTACTTAAGAATTCACTCTTTTATTTTCTTTTCAAAATCCAATTCTATATATTTTGATAACTCAGAGTACCGAAATATATTCAAGCGAACCACAGCATTCAATATTCCAATTATCAATAATATTCATCACAGAATATCAAATATTCATAACACAGAATATTAAACAGTCTAAATAATTTTGAGGAATCCAGTTGGATCCCTCCAACCTGTTTCCCTGCATCCACAGATGTTAGCTCAATACCAATTCCACTTCGAGGTGGAATATCGCGGTATATGGGTTTTATATAACATCATCCGCTATTATGCGGTGCATAGGGTCTCATCCGCTATATAATGCGGGAAATCAATTGTTCCAATATATACTATAAACTACTATATATAATATAGCGCATCAAATCAGTTCAATCATTCAACTAATTATTTAAATTTAACCATTTAAATTTAAATAACTCAGATGAGTGAGATTAACTCACCTTTGATTTTCGTTTGCAATCCACTACAGTCTTGTCTTGGTTCTCGATTTTTGACCTTGAATAAACATTTCTACGGTTTATTAAAATTTCAAACAATCGGAAAATTAATTACCATTTAATGATTTAATTAACTAACAATTTAATTTAAACTGATAAATGCCCTTTTAAAAATCTTTTAGTAATCATAATAAATTAAATAAGTTAATTGTACAATTTAATCACCAAATCCATTATTTTAAAATAACCCAGTAAATCTCAAATATATATATATATATATATATATATATATATATTGAAACTTCACATAAACTAATAATATATGTAGATTTAAAAATCTATTATTATATAAACTCCTCACATTAAAATACCTGCTCTTTTTTTTTTCAAAACCTTATCTTTAATTATATCTTTCTGTTTATATCAAACTTTCCTTTATTGTTAATTCTTTTTTCTTTGTAAATAACAAAACATAATTTTTTTTCTTCATTATATACATATATATATCTTTAAATTGGAAAAAAAATTGTCTAACCTATCTTACTGTTATAATTAATTTTTTTTGTTATTGTCACTGATTTCAAACTGAATTTTTTTTTAAATCAATTTCCTAATTTACTAATAAATCGACATATTACCTCTCTACCAAAAATCTGCATACGAATATGGCTCCTCCCACAATTTGAACCCCCTGACCATCGGCCTTGCTCCCGGTTGCTCTCGACCGACTCTACGTCGTCGTTGACTACGAACTCCAGCCCTAATCGAACCATGTACCTCTCATCGCCACCGCGACCCACCCACGCGCCCTCGAGTTCGAACTTTGATCCTCCTTCGCGCGCTAGGGTTCGCTCTCACTCTCGACTCCCCCTGTAGCTCGAGAATCATCCCCTCGTGCTCGCTAATTTTATTTATTTATTTTATAAATCGATTTCACGAATCGATTTAGAGAAAGAACTCAAATTCGATTTCTAAGGAAGAGGAGGATGCGTGAGTACGTTGTACATAAAGGGTATGGCGTGCTTCAGAAGATTGAGCATAGGGTTTTGACTTTCCTTTTCCATTATAATGTTTTATAATTTTCTTTCTAAAGTATCTCGTTTTAGCAAATTAAAATTTAGACCTCCTATCGAAGCATGCCGCTAGGCGTTCATAATGTTATACCCCTATTACGAACGCAATGGAAAAGGTTTCGAGTCCTAATTCGATCGTATGGAGAAGATAGCTTTTTGGACTCAACCATTATATTAAATTTCCGATATGAACTTCAGTGCGTTTATATGTCGTATGCTCACACAACAACTTCAATCACTACGAAAATTGAAATTCGATAATAATACAATATTACGGACCCAATGGAACTGGTTTCATCGAATTCCGAGACTGTGCCACGGAAGACTATTTTTAAATTCAATTTAAACGATATAAATTCAAAACTGAACAAAACACTTCCAAATTCAATTTTAACACTTTTACTATCTTCATTATTACCAATATAAATTTTACAAGCCTTCAAATTATTTTTATCGGGCTTAAAACAGAAGATTTAATAATTTACCCAATTTCAGTTTATTAAGTCCAATTACTTAATTGCTGAATAATAATAATATTTGAATTCAAGTTAAAAATTAACTTTTAAATATTTAAAATAAATTAAATATTCCAATTTCAAACATCCAAAAATTTTGGGTCATCACAATGAAGATATACCCACAATCCCTACATTTTCGATACTTGGAAAAAAATCTATTACTTATCTCAATGGTATAAGTATATTCACAGAACGGAGGAAGATTTATTTTCACACAATTCTATAACAAATTATCAATTCCTCTATGAATCTCTAAACCCGTTTATAACCCCATTCATTAATCTTTGAAATTATTTATAAAACTCTCTTCTATACATTCTAAAATCATTTATAAACCCTTTATAACTCCATAAAACCATTTATAAACTACTTTTATATATCTATAAACTTATTCTAAAACACTTTTATAAATATCTAAGACCATTTATAATACTCTTTTTACCCTTTAACTAATCTTCCTTTAAGTTTTTCAAACCATGTTATATGATTCCTCTTATGAATTCCACATCTGTTTATAAAACCCTATTTATAAATCTCGAAAACATTTATAAGTAAATTCTAATCATTTACTTTAAAACACTATTATAAAATAATAAACATGATACATAAATAATAATTAACTTCAAAACATCTTAAAACTAATAATTATTAATTTTAAAACATTCTTAATAAAACAATAATAGTCTATCTTCAACATTATTATAAATAAATAATAATAATTAATTTCCAAAACTTTATTGATAAATAATTATACTTAATTTCAAAGCAAATTAATAATTTAAATAATTAACTTTTCAAAATATTAGAATATTGGTAAACAACTTTAAAACAATATTCATATAAATAAACAATTTTTAAAACATAAATATACTTCCTTGATAAAAATCCATACTTAAATTTCAACGTAACCATTTCTATATTTATAAAACTATATTTGTAAATCTCTTTCTATTTTATAACATATCGTTTAACATCTCCAAATCTAACCTCACAATCAATTTCCAAAATAGAATCAACTATATTTCAAAAACAACATCCCACATCTTATTATAAATCCACAATTGTGAATTATTTTTCCCAATTTATCCAATGATAATAGTTTCCCTTTATATATAAACATCATTTATAAATCTATCTTTTTATTAATACAATGTGATTATACAAATCTTTACTTTGTTTGTAAAGTGTGACATTTATACATTATCATATTTATAAACTTCCACATTTGTAAATAAATCTTAATATATGTATATATATAAACACACATCACTTTATACAAAATAGTTAATAAATATTTATACCAACATACTTCTATCTTCTTTTTTAAAACCGTATTCTTTTAATTATAAAAGACGTAATTATTTCTAAGATTTTAAAAATATTTATTTTACAGTTTAAAAATCTCTATTTAAAATATTTTAAAAAACTATTAATTTATGATATCTAAAAAATCATACCTTTTACTTAACGTAAAATAAATTCCTTTTCTTAGTAATTTAAGAATAATTGTTAACATATGAATTTTCAAAATCACTTAAAATACTTTTAACAACTAAATCTTCACCTTATAGTATTTCAAAATACTAATAATATGGCCCAGTGCTACTATAGCACTAAATAAGCAAAAATCATCCATGTCATCAAAAAGGGCATCCAATACATCATATATCAAAATATATGAAATGTAAAATCAAAAGAATGAGGAATCCAGTGGGATCCCACCAACCCGTCCCCCTGAATCACATATAGTATATAACCAGATAATTTAAATCAACCGTTTCGAGGTGGAATCATGCACAAAATGTCATATGCTCTTACTCGGGCACGTAATAGTGTAACGACCCCCTATTTTGAACCATTCAAATCAACAATAATCCACACATGTCATACTTGAATCATTCAAAACAATAGATTGTTAATATACTTATTTGGCATAACTTAGCATATACAGTAAATAAATCAATCACGATATCACAGACAAAGAGTTTACAACAAAGCAGCAGAAAAAAATAAATTGTAGTTCATTAAGCTACTACATAAATAACATGGTCTGGAACAGAACACATAAGAAACCCCCATACAAAGGAGTCTCTAGTACAAAGCAAATGACAAGTCTGAGATATACAACTCAAATAACAGAAATAAACTAAAGGCAGAAATCGATAAGCTAGTTCTTCCAACGAACTCCAGCTCCAAAGAATGAATCTCAAACTGTGACGCTCAAGCTGACCTAAATGTAAAGCAAAACAAAACACTCGAATCAGGATTAACATTCTTATGCAGATAAAAAAAGTTCAAGTGAAATGTCAAGTAAATGCACTATAACTTAAAGGAATGTTGGGATTCCATCCTTTAAGGGTCTGATAAACTATCTACATACATAGTACAATACGCTACATAAATAATGTCTACAGTAAAGAAAAAATATCAAAATAGCGTCAAGGTATTACTCCTCCTTCATTCTGGAATTCTCCACCACGTACACAATTGTTAAAGTGGTTTTCGTTATTGGCAAAGAGTATGACAATATCTGATCCAGGTCTCTTTAACAAATAAACGCTTATTTCACACCATGGTCATTTGTAATATTTATTTATAAATAATTAAACAAAATCTCAAACATAATTTAAACCAAACGAATATTCAACTTTATTTAAAGTATTCATTTAATCACCTTTTATTAAAACAAGTTATAAATCATTTCAAAACCATTAAGTTCTAAATGAATCTTTATTTAAATTTAATTAATAATCGGCTTAAGTTACAAATAAAATTCTAATGTACCTTTCCAACCTATATTTATTAAAGTTATAAAAATCTATTTGAAATATAAATTAAATGAACTTTTTTCAATTATATATATTAAATAACTTAATTTTATAAAAATTAAAATTAATTAATTTTTTTCATTTTATATACTTTAGAAAATAAAACTATAGGTAAGGCTTTTACAAATTACCTTTAAATTAAACTTGTAATTTCTATATTTCCAAAAACAACAATTAAGCTTATAAATTTTTCAATAAAATAGAATACTTATTATATTTCAAAAATCAAACTCATATATTTCCTTTCAAATACCTGGAAATCATTATTTATTCAAAAATAGACCAATGGTGTCCATATAAAATTTTATATCCTATGGTCCAGTGATACAGATATTTGTTATTTCAATCCGTAATAGTTTAAATTTATGGGTTTAAATTATTATAACCGTAATCCCAAAATTTCAGTAATAACTGAAAATCGCTTGGGTTTATCATTTCAAACCATAGCGAAGTTCTCCTATTCTAAATTCCGTTCGGGTATGTATCATTTCAACCCATAGTGATTTCTAGAACTAAGGGAACTTGCAGAGTGAGAACAACAAATAACAATAAGATAACAATTCTAGCATATGTGATCAATAAAAATTTAAATAAATAATTAGTTAACATATACTGGTGTCAATTTACATCAGTGGTCAATTTAAAATAACAATATGTCATATTTAATAGTTAATAATTTACAATTCAAATTTAGCAGCACATTTAAATTGTCATTTCCTATGAAATCAATTTAACAAGCATAAGAACATTAATCGTGAGTGGTTGCTCATCTTTCGTGGCGATGGAGTTGAAAAGCAACTAATACGGATACTGACATAGACACGGCACAACAAGTCAATTAGCTATGACAAACACGAAAGCGGATATTTAGCACGACAATTCGATGAAAACAAATATATGTACATATGCAGTACATATATACATTTGTTTTATCAATTTTTGACAGGACAAACATAGACAATACCTATATAAAATTTCGAAAAATTTAAAAAGTGGCATAAATAAATTTTGACGACAACTTATATATATATATTATACATGCATATATAGGCTTAGGTTAAACAATGAACTCTCTCTCCCTGCCAACAAGACATATACATATGTAGAAGTACATATGAAATAAAGGTAAGCCCACTGCTAAAATATATGCACAGGATATATACGAATGATCTTAGTATATGGTTACATCCTAAATCAACAAAAAAGGAAAATAGGTCACAACAAAACTAGGAGAAAAGGAACTGGGCACATATAAAAGCCGGGATATATAATAACATATATAGCGTGTGTATGTGTGTGTATGTGTGTAAACAGAGATATATATACATAACAACATACATAGTATGTATATATGTAAACAAGATGAAAGGCCGTGAGTGATTCACGAAAGCAAGATTTGAACAAAAATAAAAGAAGAAAAGAAAAAATAACAACTCTATCATTATATATATGTGTGTGTACCACATACACATCACATATGCGTGAATCAATGTGAATAACAGAGGGATATATATATATATATACATATACATACACACATATACATATACATACATATATACATATATATATATATATATATATATATATATATATATATATATATATGCTCTCTCTCATCAATTCACTACACCCAAAGCGAAATGCAACGACAAAGAAACTGGAAAGGAAGGCGTTTGGGTCAGTTGATGTGGCGCATTGGGTTTGGATGGTGAGGCACGAGCAGAGGTGGTCGAAGAGCCGACGTAGGTGGTGGGTGTTTGGCTCGCTTAATGACTGTTTTGCAAGGTTTCGTGGTTCGGTTGTTGGTCATTCAGGGAGAGGAGGCGGAGGTAAGGATGTTGGGTGGTTGCAAGTAGAGGGAGGGAGGCCGGGGATCGATGTAGAGGGTGGGGTTTGTTGACAGAGGCCGGGTGTTTGATGGGTTTTAAAACAACAGAGGAAAAATATAGTACATGCAAATGGAAGAAGAGAAAGAAAAAAAGAGAACCAAATCTAGATAGTGGCTTCGGGTTATTTGCTGGGCATGATGGTTTGGATTTCTTTTATTCAAAGAAGGAGCATGACAAAAATAAAAGAAAAAGGAAGAGAAGAAGAGCTACAAGAAGAAGAACTCAAGAAAATGTGAACGTACCCTGAATGAACAGTGGGCAAAGTGAAAGCGTGAATGAATATATATATATATATATATATATATATATATATATAATAAATGTAAATTTAATGGTCAAGCCCTTTGATTCAGGTGAAAATTATTAAAGCAATTTATTGTTGCTTGGATTACATGGCTAAAGTTTGAAAGGCGAAGGAAAATAAAAAGTCACAATTTTCGGTACCGATATGACTACTGTTTTTTTGTCGTAACCATCCCATATTGGATCTCAAAATACAGAAATATAAATATTGCGGAGATCAGCACGATGAGGCAAATAGAACAGTACATAGATACCAACGATACGATCAAATTATAAAAACTCAAATTTTCACTACCAAAAATGCTGCTAAAACGTAGAAAATAAGATAAACGAAGCTATAGAAGTTCAAATTTGATAAAATGAATTACGACGCCTTTCTAAGAAAATGATTTACATTTTTATTATATAAAAATATTCAAATTTCGAAAATATTAAATTTTTTACAAATAAACTGATAGAATTTATATTTGAATTTCACAAATAAATTAACTTTCATATTTTTCAATAAATTTTTACCAATCACTAATTAAATAGACGCATTTCAATTACCAAATTTTTATTTCAAATTTTTATTATTTACATTTCAAGAAATTTTAGTTGTTTACGTCAAAAAACAGTTAAAATTTCTCCGGTTGTTACACTCTTCCTCACTCGAAACTTTTCTTCCCCGAAAAGGAACGAGATAGGAGAATAGAAACAACCAAAAGATAAAATAAATTCAAACGAATAGTACCCGAGTCAAATAATTCTGGATTTGAAGCATGAGTGGATTCCTCGGTTGCGCAGGTGCAATCTTGATCATCCATACTCCACTGTACCTTAACTAAGCTGACAGATTTCCTTTGAAGTTGCTTTGTACCTCCATCGACAATACGAAGTGGCTTCCTCTCGATAATGAGATTTGGCTCAACGTCCAAATTCTCTAATAAAACTGGCTGAACAATCAGGGATGGATCATGGAGATATTTGTGAAGGTGAGATACGTGAAACATGTTGTATGCACCCGCCAGTTTCTCCGGCAAGTTAACTTTATAAGCCAAAGGACCAACTATTTCCAGAATGTGGAAGGGACCAATGAACTTGAGAGTAAGCTTCCCTCTCCGACCAAAACAAACCATATTCTTCAACGGCGAGATCTTGAGAAAGACTTGATCACCCACTAAAAATTCCAAATCCCTTCTACACCTATCAGCATATTTCTTCTGTCTATCCAGAGCAATCCTCATCTTCCTCTTAATCTTCTCAACCTTCTCAGATGCTTCCAGAATCATACTTGGTCCAAGCATTAATCCATCACCAGACACAATCCAACAAGACAGAGATTTGCAGGATCGTCCGTAAATAGAAGCGAATGGAGACATCTCGATACTTGCCTAATAACTGTTATTATAGGTGAATTCAACTAGATAGAGATGATCTTCCCAAGACCCTCCGTTGTAAAGAACACAAGCATGAAGAAGATCTTCTAAAATCTGATTCACCCTTTCCGTCTGACCATCAGTCTGAGGATGAGAAGTCGTACTAAGGTTCAAATGAGTACCCAAAGCTTCTTGAAAAGCATTCCAGAACTTTCCGGTAAAGATAGGGTCGTGATCACAAACAATGCTAGAAGGAACACAATGGAGATAGACAATCTCCCTCTTATAGATCTCAGCTAAGCTCGAAGCAGTTTGATTCGAGTTGACCTGAATAAATGGCCAGACTTGGTCAATCGATCGACAACTACCCAAGTATTCTCATTACCCCTTCTAGTCCTCGGTAGACCATTGATAAAATCTATAGAAACCTGATCCTACTTCCAAATGGGAATCTCAAGGGGTTGCAGCAATCTAGCAGTCTTCTGATGATCAGCCTTAACCCGTTGACAAGTGGCACATCTACTGACAAAGATAGAAATGTCCCGCTTCATACCATTCCACCAATATAACTTCTTCATGTCCTTAAACATCTTTGTAACACCTGGATGGATGGAGAGCCTGTACTAATGATTCCCTTTAAGAATTTATTGCCTCAAACCATGAACATTTGGAGCACAAATCCGGCCATTAATCCTCAATAATCCATTCTGATCAATTTGGGCTCCTAGCTCATTCCGATCATCACCTTCCCTATCTCGAATATTCTCCTTCATAAGCTTAAGCATCGCATCCTCATCCTGCTTAGCTGCAATTCGATCCATAAGAGATGGTGTAACTACAATCTGACACATCAAGGCTTTCTTCCGACTCAAAGCATCATCCACAACATTTGCTTTCCCTGGAATATAGTTAATGTCGAGGTCATAAGATGCCAAGAATTCAAGCCATCGAACTTGCCTTTAGTTTAAATCATTCTAATTAAAGATATGCTTAAGAGACTGATGATTGGTGAAAAGCTCTAACTTGGTTCCCAACAGGTGATGTCTCCACAACTTCAAAGCGAACACAACAGCCAATAACTCTAAATCATGGGTGGCGTAGTGAACTTCATGGGGCTTCAACTGACGAAGCATAAGTGATGACATTCCTATCTTGCATCAATACAGCACCCAATCCTTCCTTACTAGTGTCGGTATAAATCGATAATCATTCACTCCCATTCGGAACAGTAAGAACAGGGCAGAGGTAACCTATTGCTTTAACTCATTAAATGCGACTTTACACCTCTCATTCCAATCAAACTTGGCCTTCTTACGAGTCAAAGGAGCGAGAGGTGCAACCATATGGAAAAAATTCTCAATAAATCTCCAATAATAACCGGCAAGGCCCAAAAATCTACGTATATCAATCGGAGTCTTAGATGTCTCCCAATCCTAGAAATGGATAAGGGGATAAGTTCAAAGATAGATAAGATGAATGAATTCAAGAGAAAGCTGGATAGACTTACATTAATCGCGGAGACCTTAACCGAGTCAACCGAGACTCCATTCTCTGAAACAATGTCCCTAAGGAATCAGACTTCCTCTCTCCAGAAATGGCATTTAGAAAATTTTGCTTTCAACCGATTCTTCCCAAGAGTTTAAAGGACATAATTCAAATGAGATTCATGCTCCTTCTTTGACATAGAAAAGACAAGAATATCGTTAATGAAAACCAGAACAAACTTGCTAAGAACGTCATGAAATACACGATTCATGAGATCGACAAATAAGGTAGGGGCATTGGTTAATCCAAAAGGCATGACTAACCATTTATAGAAACCATTGTCTGTTCGGAAAGCAGTCTTGGGAATGTTATCCCCAACAACACGAAGATGGTGGAAACAGGTAGCAAGATCAAGCTGAGAGAATTCTTTAGCTCCATAGAGCCGATCAAACTTATCATTGATGCGAGGCATAGGATATCAATTCTTGATAGTAAGCTTGTTCAGCTCTCTATAATCGGCATACATCCTCGAAAAACCATCAGATTTTGTGACAAAGACTACAGCTGCACCCCATTTGGAAAAACTATGCCCAATCAAACCTTTGGAGAACAAATCCTCGATCTACTTCTTCAATTCAACTTTCTTCTTAGATGCCATCCATCTGGGAAGGAGAACAATTGGTCGACCACTAGGAATAAGATCAATGCAGAATTCAATTTCCCGCTAAGGAGGAAGAGAAGTGACTTCACCAAAAACATTAGGATATTCCTTGACTATCGAAGTGGAGTCTGATCACTAGGCTGGGTATTAAGAGAAAGATAAAGCTGACTGCAAAATCCCGTGGCATTCGACATTCAATTACAAGAGAATTGTCCTGGTCCTCTACTAGAGAAATGTTTCGGCCTTGCAAGCATGACAACATCATATTGTTTCAACCAATCACTTCCGAGTAAAATGTCAAATGCATTAAAACCCAAAACGTAGAAATCTCCGATGAATCAACATTTCTTGTAAAGGAGTTTCACTCCTTTACAAATCATACTAAGATTGGCGGGACCGCCAATGGGATTAATCACACATAATGATGAAGTTGCCAATTGAGGTTGCAAAATATGCTTGAATTTATTACAGAGATCAACAGATATAAAACTATGGGATGCACCAGTGTCAATTAGAACACGAATAAGATAGTCATGCAAAGAAAAAGAACTCTAAAGAGCAACTTGGTTATCATTGGCAGGCGGAGGAGGAGTGGAAGAAGTCATGGAAAAGACCCAGATGTCTTGCCTCTCTGTTGAGTAGGAAAGTTATTCTTGAAATGACCAAGCTGGAGACTAAGGTAGGAAAGGTTGTTTCTGGTTGCCTGGGCTGGAGGAGAAATAGCAGCTCCGGTAGAGGATGGACAGCTGTTGGCATAGTGACCCAGCTGGTCACACTTGAAACAAGTAATGGAAGATAGGTCAAGAGATCGCTTCTACGGAGCATATCCAATGCCATGAGTATCCTGCCACTTCTTTTTCTATTGTTGGAAGTTGGGCTTTCTCTTCTTAGAACCCTGAGATGCTGAAACTGCCTACTTTCCCTTGGAAGTAGAGTTCTCGAATGTAGCAACCCCTATTTTCAGCCATTTGCATCCGCACATGTCGGACTTGAGTTGCTCAAAATAACAGATTGCAATAAAATTTGGAGCAAATAAAATCATTCACAGAATCACAGACACAGAAATATCAAAATAACTTGCAGCGGAAATTAAAATACCATAGTAGTTCATGAAGCTACTATAACAAGTCTCAAAATAAAATACATAATATCAGTCTGAAACAAATGCAATAGAAATCGAAATACATAGAAGTTTACAAATACAAGAGCTGAAATAGAACAACAGAAACTAAAATAGATAGATAACTAGATAAGCAGAATCTCCAGCGATTCCTAGCTCTAGAAAGAGAAATCCAAAGCTGTGAATACTCAGGCTGACTCGAGCGTAAAGCAAAACAAAAAACACTCAAGTCAGGACATACATACTTATACAATGTAAACCAACTCAAGTGAACTGCAGTAAAGTACAAGTAACTTAAAGGTGCTTGGGACCGCCCATCCTCTAAGGACCCGTTAAACTATTTACTATGTGGTAATATTGCGCTATTATAATAATATCTATAGTAAATAAAATTACTTTAAAATAGCGTTAAGGGGTTGGGTTACCCATATAGAACTTAACACGTAATAGTGCTAGTAGTCTATACAATACCTGCATATCTCCTGATCGGGAGACTATGAGAAGATACTCCATATGTATGACACAAATAGAAACTCGTAGTAAGGCTAGCTATAGTAGGTGACATGGCACACGAGGCAATAACAGGGTAGATATACCAATTACGCGCACGGGCTAGCGGTAACGTAGCAGCCACTATGCCCACCTCGAAACACACTCCCAATCAAAATCAGAGGATGGCCATCAAATCAACCACAAGTAAGAGTATATTATCGAAGAAGTGTGTCCGACCAAAGGAGCTACCCCTTTTGGCCGAGATCGCTCCTGTTTTAGCCACCTTAAGCCAATTCACGGGAGTCGGGTCCACGTTCATACCTTAATAGGATCATCGCCATTTCGGTATCGACAAAGAGTATGTCCATATCTGATCCCGGTCTCTTTAACAACCAATCGTTATTATAACCGGTGGTTATATATTTCAAAACCAAAACCATTTTTATTACAGAACTATATTCAAATAGTTTATCATTTCCATTTCAAACATATATCCACCTTTCAAAAATCACAATACATTAAAAATTATAACTTTTTCGAAACCAAATACTTGGAATCATTACACTTTGAAAATCATCATATTTCGGAATCATACATTTGAAATCATGGTACCTTTCTTTAATTCTTTATATTTTACAAATTTATTCAATTAAACCCAAATTTCCAATTTCCAATTTCCAATTTAATTCAATTCAAACCATCAGCTTCAATTCAATTCAGTTTCCTAACAAACCATTTAAAATTCAAATATTATATCCTTTCAAAATATCATTCATTTTATATTATTAAATACCATTCCAAATCACATTTCAAAAATGATTTATTTCAAATCAAAATACTCCCTTTAACTATTTAAAAGTGAACTTATTATACTTACAAATCAAATATTCAAATTTTAGAAGTTTAATCTTTTCTGAGTTCATTTATTTACTTAAATACATAAAACAGTGAAATTTCATCTTTCGCAGCACTTAGAAAATGCTATGGTAAATTATATTTGAAAATAATTTAATTTAGCATAGACAGCATTTAAAACTGATGTAATAGTTCAATTATATTAAAAAATCTCATTTCATCCAACTACAGCACTTAACAAGTGCTACAATAGCTCTTTTATTAATTTCAGATTTTAGTTATAATTCTGCAACCACAACACTTACCAAGTTCTGTAATATTACTAGTTAAATTTTAGCCTTCAGTTCATTTGTATCAACCACAACACTTACAAAGTGCTGTAATATCCTTTACAACAGATTTAAGTTAACTTCAGAAATGATAGCATTTATGTAGTGCTATAAATTATATTTCCAGATTTCAATGAAATTTCAGAAACAATTAAACTTTGATTTAAACCATTTAAACTTATAAAATTTCATATTTTTACACACAAAAATATTCGTTTAAATACCCCTTTAACTTATGATTTTTATAAAGTAAAATTTCACAAATAAATATCAAATTTTAAATAAATTCACTTATTAAATTCATGCATACAATGTTCTATTCTTTGCATTTAAAAAACTAACTTATCACTTAAGTTTTTTAATTTCCTTTTCAAAATATAAACTTAAATTTCCATTTTATTTTCTTACCTTAACTTTTATTTTTAAACCAAATTTCACATTTCCAAACCAAGTTATATTTCAATTTACACTTTTAAGTAATCATTTATTTAATCATTTTAATTCATAGAAAAATCAATAACACTTTATTAAGTCATTTAAATTTAAATTTAAATCAAGTTATCATATTTTATTTACTTAACTCAAACTCCACTTTTAAACAAAATCCACAAATTTCATTTTAATTTCAAATTAAATTAATTTTTCATAATTTTATATTTTTAATATACTTTTAAAATTTCAGAAAATATATATAATAACCATGGGTCTTTATAATATTTTCCAACCTAGGTCAAGTGATACAGATTATATATCATTTCAATAAGTAATTTGCAAAGAAAAATCCTGATTATATCATTTCAAACCCGCAATCACAAATAAAATTAAATAAATAAAAATCACTCAGGCATATCATTTCAGCCCATAACGATTTTTTCTTATTCTAAAGTCCGTTCGGGTATGTATCATTTCAACCCATAGTGATTCTATTCTATAGGGAACTTGCAGTGTGAGAAACAGATATAAATAAATAGTATAACAACATATGGCAGTAACAGATGATATGACAGGTTTATAAACAGGGTTAACATCATATGATTCATATCACAGGCAGGTACCACATGATATAACAATTTCTACAGATACACTTGTTATCAATTCACAAATTATATAAGTCTAAATGTTATGAGTGAAATACTCACCTTTTTACGCTGGAGTTAGCAAATCAAACACACAGAATAGATTCCAGAAAGCACGATATAGCATGACATTGCATGACATAGCATGACTATTGATTCAAGCGGGAAGAGAGAGCCAAAATGATTATCATGTAACAATGAATAAACAAGACATTGTAAACATAAACATTCAACCCAAAACAATATTGAAGCAACTTGAAATACAAAGCAACAAAGACAAGAATGATTTGATCTTGCCTTAATCACTCCAATTTTTGATCTAGAGAATCTTTTACTCAGCCATGATGGTGCAATAGACTCGGGTATGGCATCATATAGGTCAGCTAGAAGGAGATGAAGGGGTAGTGGTTGCAACATAGTGAATACATAAGGAACAATGCAAGAAAAGGAGTGGTTTGTCCAATATTTTTGGCTCGGCCTAGGTCAAGTGGGGCTCGGCTCATGCTTGTACAGGTCAGGTCAGGTCATGTAATGGCTGGAGTGTGGCCAGAGGAGGTGTAGTTATTAGTGGTGGTGGCTAAGGGGGTGGACGAAGTGGTAAGTGAAGTGGAATGGTGGAATTTTGTGGTCTAGGCATTGTTTTGGTGAAGCTTGTGCAAAGTTTGTGGTCTAACATAATCAAGTGCTCACGGCCAGGTCTTGATCAGAGGAGGAGGAGGAGGAGCTACCGTGTATGGTGGTGGTGATGGTCAGTGGAGTTGAGGTGGGGTAGAGGCGAACAAACTTGAGGAAGCAAGGCACAAAATCAATGAAAGGAAGAAGGGAAAAGTGAGATAAAGGAAGGAGCCATTTCCCTTTTTTTTCTTTGGCCGTGAATTTGAGACGTGAGAAGTTTCTCACATGAATGAGGGATGAAGTTCACGGCTATGAAAATTGAAATGGACGACCAAGCTAAGATAAAAAGGCAAAAGCAATTGAAAAGACAAGGGTAAATGAAAGGACACAAGGAAAATGAAAGGTTTTTGTCTCTTGGAATTTCCCATTTCTTTCAAATCAAAATAAACCAAATAAAATCAGAAAATAAAAATGAAAAAAAAATAAAGTGAAAAATAAAATAAATAAATAATTTAAGGAAAAATGGAAAATAAATAAGAAAATAGTTATTAAATTGAAACTAGAATTAAAAATTGAAAACAATATACAATAAACATTTGAAAATTTATAACTATACATTTAAAATGTTCAAAAAATAAAATAAATACATAACATGTCATATTACACATATATACACAAATTAGAACAGGATATGGCAAACAAAAATATTATTTATATAAATTAAAATAAACAAATTTTATTAAATAAATCAATTTACATACAATATTGTAAAAAGCATAACTTTCACAATATAAATCAGATTTCAACGAAACGGAAAGCGATATACTTGAAATTTTATTTATTTTCGTAATAAAATATAAAATTAAAAATTAAAATATTTAAATTTTAAATTTAAAAGTCAAAGTTTGAACATATTGACCAAAATTCACATTTTCTGGAAAATATTCAATTTATTCATGTTTGAAATACTAATTCGCATAAAATAAAAATATATATTTAAAATAAAAAAATTATTCATTTTAATAAATAAGATAAAGTTTTAATCAGGAAATTCAATTAAAATATACAATTAAAATAATACAAAATACAGGGCTGTTACACTCTCCTCCACTCAAAACTTTTCGTCCTCGAAACGGAATGAGGTACGGGAAAACACAGGAAAAGATAGAATGAAATAGGATTAAGACAAGATGATAGAAGATTGAAATTGTACCCGATAACTGTTGTTATCGGTAAGCACACAAGCACAAAGAAGATCTTTGAGAATCTGATTCACTCTTTCCGTTTGACCGTCGGTCTGTGGATGGTAAGTAGTGCTCAGATTCAGATGAGTACCCAAAGATTCCAGAAAAGCTTTCCAAAACTGACTGGCAAAGATACGATCATGATCACAAACAATACTGAGAGGAATACCATGGAGACAAACAATCTCTCTCATGTAGATCTCAGACAAACTAGAAGCAGAATGGGTAGACTTGACCGAAATGAAATGAGCAGATTTGGTTAGTCTATCCACAATAACCCAGATAAACTAAGCTTTCTTACGAGTCAAAGCAATGAGAGGTGCAGCAATCCGAGCAAAATTCTCATGAATCTCCGGTAATAACCGGCAAGTCCAGAAAACTACGAATCTCAAAAGGAGTCTTAGGAGTTTCCCAATCCTGTAACAGAATAGGGAGAAATAGGAACAATAGAAAAATAGAATAGTTAAATGACGAAGGAAAAAGAGAAAGAAAGATAGACTTCCATTGATCGCAGCGATCATGACTGGATCAACAAAAACTCCATTACTAGAAACAATATGTCCAAGGAATTAGACTTAATCTTTCCAGAAACGGCATTTAGAAAATTTAGCCTTCAATTGATGATTTCTAAGAGTCTTCAGAACAGATTTAAAATTCGACCCATGTTCTTCCTTAGTCTTAGAGAAGATAAGGATATCATCAACAAAGACTAGAACAAATTTATTAAGCACAACACGAAAACACGATTCATTAAATCAACAAAGAAAGCAGGAGCATTAGTCAAACCAAAGGCATGACTAACCATCCATAGAACCTATTCTCAGTACGGAAAGAAGTCTTGGGAATACTTTCCTCAACAAACCTGAGATAGTGGAAATCTGTGGCAAGATCAAGCTGAGAGAAAACAGTGGCACAATAAAGCTGATCAAACAAATCATTGATACGAGACATTGGATATCTGTTTTTCATAGTGAGCTTGTTTAGCTCCCTATAGTCAACACACATCCTCAAAGATCCATCGGACTTGGTGACGAAAATTACTGCTACTCCCTATTCTGAATGGCTAGGTCAAATCAGACCTATGGAGAACAAGTCCTCAATTTGCTTTCCCAACTCAATCTTCTCGCTGGGTTTCATTCTTCTAGAAGGAAGAACAACAGGTCGAGCTCCAGGAATAAGATCAATACGGAAATTAATTTCCCACTTAGGAGGTAAAGCAGTGACTTCATCAAATACATCGGGATAGAATCTGACTACACGGGTCGAATAAAGATCACTGGAGAAGAATCCAGAGAATAATCAAGGGATTTCCTTGATCATCAACAAGATAAACAGACCTGACTTACAAGAGATATGGGCATCATACCCACTAAGCCAATCTGTTCCAAATAATAAATCAAAAGCAATAGATCGAAGCCAAGATCAAAGAAATCACCACTAAAGCGATGATCAGAATCGAGAAGTTTCACTTGCTTACAAATCTGATTAAGGTTTGCGACCTCAATTGGATTTGAAACACATAAAGAACAGAAGCATATTTAGGAGAAAGGAGATGCTCAAACTTTTCACACAAATCAACAGAAATAAAACTATAGGAAGCTCCAGAATCAAATAAAAAACGAACAGGATACTGAAATAAAGAAAAGGTGCCCTGAAGAGAACCTTGGTTAGAGCCGGAGAAGATGAAGAGGTGATAGAAAATATACCGAAAGGCTCAAAAGGATTGCCCTACCCAGCAGAAGAGTTAGCCTTACTGAAATGACTAGCCTGAAGATAGATAAATTCACTTGGATGAATATCCTAATGAAAGAAAATACTAACAAGGTAGATATGAAAGGAAGGAAGTTTAGAAAAAAATTCCTTTAAAACAAGAAAATTTTATATCAAAATAATCCTTGGAAAATCCTTTTAAAAATCAGTTATACTTTGAAAATACGTTCTCTCACAAAGAAATGATTCTGAGGTTGATTTCACTCATTCTAGGGTATTCCTACCCTATCCCTAATGAGTTTTTGCTCCACAGGCTAAGGTTTGTCTAAAACCAAAGCTCTGACACCAACTGTAACAACCCTTATTTTCAGCCATTCGCATCTGCACATGTCGAACTTGAATTTCTCAAAATAACAGATTGTAATAAAATTTGAAGCAAATAAAATCATTCACAGAATCACAGACACAGAAATATCAGAATAACTGGCAGCGGAAATTAAAATAAAATAGTAGTTCATGAAGCAACTATAACAAGTCTCAAAACAAAATACATAATATTAGTCTAAAACAAATACAATAGAAATCCAAATACATAGAAGTTCACAAATACAAGAGCTGAAATAGATAGATAACTAGATAAGCAGAATCTCCAGCGATTCCTAGCTCTAGAAAGAGAAATCCAAAGCCGTAAATACTCAGGCTGACCCGAGCGTATAGCAAAATACAAAACACTCGAGTTAGGACATACATACTTTTACAATGTAAACCAACTCAAGTGAACTGTAATAAAGTACAAGTAACTTAAAGGATACTTGGGACCGCCCATCCTCTAAGGATCCGTTAAACTATTTACTATGTAGTAATACTGCGCTATTATAATAATGTCTACAGTAAAATAAACTAACTTTAAAATAGAGTCACAGGGTTATCCATATAACCCTTAACACGTAATAGTGCCAGTAGTCTATACGGTACCTGCATATCTCCTGATCGGGAGACTATGAGAAGATACTCCATAGGTACGACAAAAATAGAAACTCGTAGTAAGGCTCGCTATGGTAGGTGACACCGCACACGAGGCAATGCCAGGGTAGATATACCAATTACGCACACGAGCTAGCGGTAACGTAGCAGCCACTACGCCTACCTCGGAACACAATCCCAATCAAAATCGGAGGATGGCCATCAAATCAACCACAAGTAAGAGTATAGTATCGAAGAAGTATGTCCGACCAGAGGAGCTACCCCTTTTGGCCCGAGATCGCTCCTGTTTTAGCCACCTTAAGCCAACTCACGGGAGTCGGGTCCACGTTCATACCTTAATAGGATCGTCGCCACCATCCTACTTCATTCTGGAATCTCCACCATGTATACAGTTGTTAAAGTGGTTTTCGGTATCGACAGAGAGTATGACCATATCCGATTCCGGTTTCTTTAACAACCAATCGTTATTATAACCGGTGATTATACATTTTAGAAATAGTTTATATTTCGAAACCAAAACCATTTTTATTTCAGAACTATATTCAAACAGTTTATCATTTCCATTTCATACATATATTCACCTTTCAAAAATCATAATACATTAAAAATTATACCTTTTTCGAAACCAAATGCTTGAAATCATTACGCTTTGAAAATCATAACATTTCGAAATCATACATTTGAAATCATGGTACCTTTCTTAATTCTTTACATTTTACAAATTTATTCAGTTAAACCCAAATTTCAAATTTCCAATTTAATTCAATTCATACCATCAGTTTCAATTCAATTCAACTTCCCAACAAACCATTTCAAAATTCAAATATTATATCCTTTCAAAATATCATTCATTTTATATTATTAAATACCATTCCAAATCACATTTCAAAAATAATTTATTTCAAATCAAAATACTCCATTTAACTATTTAAAAGTGAAGTTATTATACTTACAAATCAAATATTCAAATTTCAAAAGTTTAATCTTCTTTGAGTTCATTTATTTACTTAAATACATTAAAATAGTGAAATTTCAGCTTTCGCGGCACTTAGAAAATGCTATGCTAAGTTATATTTGAAAACAATTTAATTCAGCAAAGACAGCATTTAAAACTGCTGCAATAGTTCAGTTATATTAAAAAATCTCATTTCAGCCAACTGCAGCACTTAACAAGTGCTACGATAGCTCTTTTATTAATTTTGGAGTTTAGTTATAATTCTGCAACTATAGCACTTACCAAGTGCTGTAATATTACTAGTTAAATTTTAGCCATTAGTTCATTTGTATCAACCACAGCACTTACAAAGTGTTGTAATATCGTTTACAACAGATTTAAGTTAACTTCGGAAATGATAGCATTTCTAAAGTGCTAAATTATATTTCCATATTTCAATGAAATTTCAAAAACAATTGCACTTTGATTTAAACGATTTTAACTTATAAAGTTTCATATTTTTACACTCAAAAATATTCATTTAAATACCCCTTTAACTTATATTTTTATAAAGTAAAATTTCACAAATAAATTTCAAATTTTAAATAAATTCACTTATTAAATTCAAGCATACAATTTTCTATTCTTTGCATTTTAAAAACTAGCTTATCACTTAAGTTTTTTAATTTCCTTTTCAAAATATAAACTTAAATTTCCATTTTATTTTCTCAACTTAACTTTTATTTTACAACCAAATTTCACATTTCCAAACCAGTTATATTTCAAATTACACTTTTAAGTATTCATTTATTTAACCATTTTAATTCATAGAAAAATCAATAACACTTTGTTAAGTCATTTAAATTCAAATTTAAATCAAGTTATCATATTTTATTTACTTAACTTAAACGCCATTTTTAAACAAAATCCACAAATTTCAAAATTAATTTATATTTCAAATTTCAACTTAACCATTCATTTATTTAACATATTTAACTTATTAAAAATCACTAACACTTTATAAAAATCATTTTAAATTCAAATTAAATCAATTTTTCATAAATTTATATTTTTAATATACTTTTAAAATTTCAGAAAATATATATAATAACCACGGGTCTGTATAATATTTTCTAACCTAGGTCAAGTGATACAGATAATATATCATTTCAATACGTA
The DNA here is from genome assembly GCA_030765085.1 of Allium cepa. Classification (NCBI taxonomy): domain Eukaryota; kingdom Viridiplantae; phylum Streptophyta; class Magnoliopsida; order Asparagales; family Amaryllidaceae; genus Allium; species Allium cepa. The sequence continues at coordinate 82,978,613 of CM060946.1, forward strand.
ATTTACAAAGAAAAATCCAGATTCTATCATTTCAAACCTAAAACCTCAAGTAAAATAAATTAAATAAAAATCACTCAGGCCTGTCATTTCAGCCCATAATGATATTTTCTTATTCTAAAGTCCGTTCGGGTATGTATCATTTCAACCCATAGTGATTCTATTCTGTAGGGAACTTGTAGTGTGAGAAACATATATAAATAAAATCAAAATTCATGTTTGAAATACTAATTCACATAAAATCATAATATATATTTAAAATAACAAAATTATTCATTTTAATAAATAAAATAAAGTTTTTAAATCAGGAAATTCAATTAAAATAATTAAAATATACAATTAAAATAATCACAAAATACAGAGTTGTTACATCGAATCTGGTGGCCATATCCATCAAAGAAGTAAAGGTGCCATGAACTTGACTAACCATGTGGTCATAATACTTTGGGCAAGCACCATATATGAACTTCTCGTTCTTCTTGAGCTGAGTGTCAATCAAAGCGGGACCAAACTTGGAAAGCTCATTGAACTTTCTTTCATACTCAGCAAAAGTCATGTCTCCCTGCTCAAGATCCATAAATCCCCAATATAACTTGGATTTCCCAACTTCGGGAATCCACTTGGCCATAAAAGCATCCATGAAAAGAATGGATCTAGGGTAAGACAGAGATAAGGTTCAAAGAGATAAATTTAAAAGAAATAGATTCAACAAAAAAGCTAGGAAAGACAACCAAGAATCTCACCTGAACTCCTGCCAAGTGATATTAGCCTCAACAGTTTGAGCGGTAACAGATTCCCACCAATCCTGGGAGGACTACTGTAACTGCCAAGTAGCTAAATGATGCAGAGCATCAGCAATCTCAAATCTAGTAAAAATCCTCTCAAGGCTTTTTAGCCATTGCTGAGTCTCAATAATACTCTCTGCTCCAGTGAACTTAGTGCCTCCAAGCTAAGAATACTCCTTACAAAGCTGAGTGAACCAAACAGGCTGGATAGGTGGAATAGGAGCAACTATAAGTGGAACATGGGCAACTGGTGGTGCAGGAGCATTTCCACAACCCCTACCAAGGACATTCCTACGGTAAGTCATCTAGAAAGACACAAATAGACTTTAGAACTATGGCAGTGTTACAAAATTCGAAAGAAATCCTAATTGAAGGGAATTTTAACTAAGAATTTCAAGTGCAAACAAATATGATTCTGAAATAAATTCGACTCATTCTAGAGTATTACTACCCTATCTCAAATGATTTTTCACTCCATATGCTAAGTTTGCCAAAGCCAGAGCTCTGATACCAACTGTAACGAACCCCTATTTTGAACCATTCAAATCGACAATAATCCACACATGTCAGACTTGAATCGTCGAAAACAACAGATTGTTAATATATTTATTTGGCAGAATTTAGCATATACAGTAAATAAATCAATCACAGAATCACAACACAAAGTTGACAACAAAGCAGCGGAATAAAATAAATTGTAGTTCATGAAGCTACTACATAAATAACATGGTCTGGAATATAACACATAAGAAATCCCAATACACAGAAGTCTCTAGTACAAAGCAAATGACAAGTCTAAGACATACAACTCAAATAACAGAAATAAACTAAAGGCTGAAATAAATAAGCTAGAACTTTCGAAGAACTCCAACTCCTCAAACTATGACGCTCAAGCTGACCTGAGCGTAAAGCAAAACAAAACACTCGAATCAGGATTAACATTCTTATGCAAATAAAACAAGTTCAAGTGAAATGTCAAGTAAATGCACTATAACTTAAAGGAATGTTGGGATTCCATCCTTTAAGGGTCCGATAAATTATCTACATACATAGTACAATACGCTACATATATAATGTCTACAGTAAAGAAAAATATATCAAAATAGTGTTAAGGCATTACCCATTGTAACAGCCCTAGTTTTATAACTATTTATTTTATTTTAATTATTTAATTTTGAAATATATTTTATATAAATTATGTTTAACAATATAGTTTAATTATTTAATTGGAAGATATATTTTATAAAATTGTGAATGTCAATTAAATTAAATAATAACTGTGGAAATTTAAGCTATGTTTGAACTGGTAAATTTCGCGTTTAAAAGACGCGTCAATTATAGGGTATAAGTAACGTAACAAAACGTGTGATTTTAAATTATTATTTTATAGAAATTTTTGATGTTTTAGATTACGCCAGTTTAACGTAGTGTAAAAATCATGTTTTCAAACATTTTTGAAGGAAAATATCGGTCAATGATTTAAGACGGACGTTATTTGGTTTTAAAGGACAGTTTGTTTTAAATTTATTTGGTATACGTTTTATTCCTAAGCCTACATAAAATTTACCATTTCATTTAATAATATCAAACTAAAAATCAAATATGTGAAATGAAATTGAAATTTACTTGAAGTAACGTACAAATTATAACCAGACATATGTCACGTAACTATCCATTTGTATACGTTTCTTTTCTTAAAGCTTTGCATTAAGTCTGGCCTTTTCATTTATTTTAATCAAACTAAATAAGAGATTCAAAGCATGCTGAAGTCACGCATTCATATTTACATATTTTCAAACTTTATATGTTGTGAAACTGCCTAAATCTTATATCACGCAAACATATTTATAACTTTTGTAACTGAAAGCTTTAAATCTCTACAGCTTCCTTTTTTTCCCCTGTGTTCTTGCCTATGATCAAGTATGGTATCTGCAAACGTCCAAATACATTTGTAAACATATTTAATACAAATCAAAATTTATTTAAATATAGATGAATCATAACACACGTATTCATATTTACATACTTATAAAACTGGTACATCTTTCCCTCCCCTGATTGAGCTTTGGCCTGTGAAACTCTCGGCCTTTTTAGCTTATATGTTTTGCAAACTAGAATGTGTAAATCATATTAGCAACTCCCAGAAACATAAAACTGGAAATGAATCATGCACATAAGCATGAAATTAAAAGCTTAGTATATTAGCAATATTTATCACACGCAACTTTCAGGTACCAATGTGAAATCAAACGAAAATCCAAAAGTTTAAAACAAAATAAAACTAACATGTGTAACGTTCAGATCTGAGGAAAATGGGCATGCTTGGTATTTGAAACGTGCATATCTTATTTTCCCATTCTCTGTTCAACAGCCCTACCAAATAACACTTCCTCATATCATGCAAATTAATGAATTCACATTTTGTAACTGATGCTTGCTTGCTTTCCTTTGATCAATATTCCCCTTAAGTAATGAATTCATTCAAATTCTTTTGTAAACTGACTGTTGAGAATCACGTATATATATATATATATATATATATATATATATATATATATACCAAGTCTTTTCCTCTGCCTCTGTTTCATCAGTTATCAAGCTATAATCACGCAAGCCATTTTATCTGCTTGCATCAACAAGTCTCCAAAGCTTGTAACCTCTGTTGTAACTGATGAGAAAGTTTCGCATATCAACAACATTTATTTAAGAAAAGCTGATACGTTATTTTACGCTTATTATCCCCAGAAACTTCGCATACATCATATATATATACACCAGTTCTTTTACCTTTTTCTCTATCTCTCTGGCCTCATCTCGTCCATCAGGTAATGATCTTATGATTTCTCTTCATTGCCTTCCAGTTTTTCCTTTCTCTCAGTTTCTTTTGGTTCACTCAGTCTTTTGTTTTGCTCGACCACATCTTCACCTTGTTCTCTGATAACTCTTTTCCTGAACCAGTGCATGGGATGTGAGTAGGTAGGGCTGCTGATAGGTGGTGAGATCTTGTGAGTGTGTATAGGCAGAGATGTTTTTTTTTCTTCAGTCTGCATTTGGTTTTGAAAATAGTCTGCATTATGTTTAAAGGTTGTCTGCTATTGTACACAATTTAGTAGTGAGGTGCATATCATTGTATCAGTGTACATGTTATATGAACTGTAGGAGAGGATTATATGAATGAGGGAATTGGTTGGGTTGATAGTCTGGAAATGTGAGCATTTTGTTGCAGGAAGAATTGTGCATAGGAGTGGGCATGCTTTGAAAAAATATATACATACATTAGTTAATTAGTTCAGACTGGGTATGAGATAGGTTCAGACAGTATACATGCATAGATTGTATAAGAACTTGCATGCTTGGCTAGAAGAAATTGCATGATGCAGTTGCATAAAAGCCTGGGACTCCGCCTGTACGAAAATTTTTAAAGCCTGGAAGTCCAGATCTTAGAATACATAAGAAGGGTATAGTACACATAGGATCAAATCTGAAATACTCAGATAGCAGAGTAATGCTAGGAAGGGTACTTAGGCAGGTGCTTGTCTGGAGTTGTTTGATGCAAGAAATAAGTATAGCAATTAACTTTGTAGTCTGGGCAGGGTGTGTGTATAGCTGAGGGTGTAGTCTGTGCACTGTGTGCACGTGTATCACCGAGCCTAGTGTGTAAGAGTCATATAGCCATGTAGTTGAGATGACCGAGACTTGTGGTCGAGAGAACTGGAGTATGAGGCTAGATAGGAGAAGCAGTGGGGTTTAAGGTACCAGGAATGAAGGGGTTATTGTTTCAGAATTGTATGCGAGTTTTCACAAGATTGCATGTGACCCAAAGTTAAGCATAATGACTCGAAGATTTCTGCATATTTCTCAAAGCAGTCTGCATGATTTTCCCGAAGTAAAGCAAGTTGTGGCTCGGGTTGTTGAAGTTTAGTCTGAGCATCTTTACTTTACAGTGAAACAGATTGGTGAACTGGAGAGATTTACTAGTAGAAGGAAGTTTAGACGGTAAAGAAATGGTAAGGACTTAAGTTGATTTGCAGTAGAATTTAGTTGAATTTAGTTGTATCCGAGTGGAAGTTTAGGCAACAGTAGATGGTTGGTGCACGGGTACGTGTGCATGAGCAAAGAAATTAAGTCGTGCACGTGCACCGGTGTATGCTACGGCATAATAAGAAAAAGCTTCACCATTTTGCCTTAGTTCGTCTTTAGGAATTTTGTCGTACATTTTTGTATTAGCACGGTTCACATTTTGGGATATGTTTTGGTCATATTACACGGTGGAGTGGTCGAGCAAGCCAAACTGATTCTCGTTTTATTTTTAATTTTCTTTGACCATAAAATCTAAAGTCGCGTATTCAATATTTGAATTTTGTTCTAGATTTAAATCTAGGCGACATCCGAAGAATTTCAATCGTTATTCTCTGTCGTTCTTTTCCGGTGAATCGTCGTTTTGAAATTCAAATTTTCTGCAGCATTCAGGTGAGTATTTCTCACCAGACATACGTACATATATTTTGGTAAATTATCGCAAGTGTATATGTAAAATTCTATGTAAATATTATCTGTCTGTAGTATAACGTAGAATGATGAACCCCATTTAAATTGACACCACATCAGTTATTATCTGTTGTATTATTTCTGCAGTTATATTAATAATTGTTTATTTACTGCTTAAATCATCACTGCAAGTTCCCTGTTAAATTTAGATTGTTATGGGCTGAAATGATAGGCCTAAATGATGATTATTGTTCTATTATTCTATTAACTGTTTAACTGTAAACTTGGGATTCCGGGTTTGAAATAATAGAACCCGGGGTTTGTAAATTACGGATTGAAATGATATAAATCCGAATCACTTGACCTAGGCTAGAAAACTATATACAGGCCTGTGGTTCTTATAATATTTTCTTATAATATTTAAAATTATTTTGAAGTTAAATATTCTGATTTAATATCTTTAAAAGGATTTCTATATTGATTTTTAATGAGTTATAAATGTTAATAAATAAATAAATATTTGAATAAAATTTTGGAATATAACTTATTATTGGTAATTCTGGATTTTTGAAAGGATAAGATTTCAGTTAAGAAAATAATAAATAAATAAGTTATATTTGGAAATATTTATTTAGTTAATATTCTACTACAGCATTTAAATGCTGTCTTTTGAAATTGGACTGGTTTTACTCATAACTTTTGGTAGCATTTCATAAGTGCTACAGAATCTAGAATTTGATTGTTTTAAAATTTATGGAAATTAATTTTGGGAAAAATTTGTGAATTTTGGAATTTAATATGTAACAAGTTAAGAATATGTTTTATGGTTTTAAAGGAAGAATTTAACTTCAAAATTTAGTAAAGGCAATAAATTCCAAAATAGATTGAATAAAAATTTAAATGGTATATTATAACATGGAATGTTTAAATCAATATTTTGATATTGAAGGAATTTGAAATTTATTTTGATTTCAAAGTATAAATACCATTTTTAAAGTTGTAACCACGGGTTATAATAACGATGGGTTAGCAAAGAGACCGGGATCGGATATGGACATACTCTCTGTCGATACCGAAAACCACTTTGACTAACCGTGTACGCGGTGGAGATTCCAGAATGAAGTAGGTTGGTGGCGACATCCTGTAAGGTAAATACGTGGACCCAACTCCCGTGAGTTGGCATAAGGTGGCTAAAACAGGAGCGATTGACGGGTTAATGAGGTCATTCCTCTGATCGGACACTCCTCTTCGATATTATACTATGACTTTGGATTGATTCAGTGGCCACTTCTATTTTTGATTTGGGGAGTTGTTTCGAGGTGGGCGGTTGCTGCGGCTTCGCGTTACCATCGGCCCGGATGCGTAATTGGTATATCTACCCTGGCATTGCCTAGTTGTGCCGTGTCACCTACCCTAGCGAGCCTCCTACGAGTTTCTATTTGTGTCGTACCTATGGAGTATCCTCTGGTAGCCTCCCGATCAGGAGGTATTACGGTACTGTATAGACTATTGGCATTATTTGTGTTAAGGGGAATATTGGGTCACTCCTTAACGCTATTAAAAAGTAAGTTTATTTTATATATAGACACTATTATAATAGCGCAATATACTACATAGTAAATAGTTTAACGGATCCTTAGAGGATGGGCGATCCCAAGCATCCTTTAAGTTACTTGCTATATATTACAGTACACTTGAATTAGCTTACATTATATAAGTATGTATGTCCTGACTCGAGTGTTTATGTTTTATTTCACGCTCGGGTCAGCCTGAGTTGCAGCTTCAGTTTCTTTCCGGAGCTAGGACATCCCGTAGATCATTCGAGCTGCCGGAAGCCTTTCAGTCTTTATCTTATTTGCAATCAAGACTTTGGAAGACTCTGTTTCTATTTATGTCTGAAGCTGTATTGTAGATTCTAAACTATGTAAATTCTATTTGGTTAAAGTTTATAGTGGCTTCATGAACCACTGAATATTTTATTTCCGCTGGGAGTCATGATATCTGTGTCTTTGATTCTGTGATTTATTTACTGCATATTCTGAGTTTTGCCAAATTTATTTTACAACGCAGTATTTTGAACAATTTAAGTCCGACATGTGCGGATGCGAATGGTTGAAAACACTGGGTCGTTACATTTGGTATCAGAGCTTTGGTTCTAGGCAAAACTTAGAATGTATGGTAAATTTAATTTACAGAATCACTTTCATTCGAGCTTGAACCATTTTCTTTTCGAATTTTGGAACATTCCCTGTGGTTCCAAAGCTCATTCGTGTCCCTCACTTTTCATCTACTTTAGATTCTGGAGTGTCCCATAACTCCACTTCGGATGATCTTTATAGTGAATTGGCAGTCTCGCCATTATTCTAATAAAGGGGTGAAACTCCTTTACAATTGGCATTGATTCACCGGAGATTTATATTTATCCTAGGTTTATATGCTAGTATCTTTGGTTATTCCGAACTCTATCTCTTGAGATCAAATGTAGATTTACCCCGACCACATTGATCTAACTCTTTAAGTCACGGATGACTAGGTCAAGGTTGTCCGCAATTTATATAGACTTACCCAGTTCCTTATTCGGTTATTTAATTATTAGATCTTCTGATTTCAACTTATCTTGGATTCTATTTGATTTGAGTTCATCAAATTTGAATCTCTATCCTTGTTTTGAAAGATTTATCCCTATATTTGAAAATAAAATGTAATATTATATATATAAGTATAATTTTCAAAATTTTATAATTAATTTAACTATTTGTCAAGAGATAATAGTTTTGATTTTATTTATGGTTTTGTAAGCCATGCGTTTTGTCTAATATAAATAATTGAATATAAACCATGGTTATAAATTAATTTGGAAACAGAAATGAATTTAAACAAGAACTTGAGGATTCAATTTCCGATGATTTCAAACCTTATGTTTAAATTTTTAAAGGATATATTATTTAAAGTATTTTCGAATAGAAATTTGTTTCCAAAGAATTTTTTTAAAATTTAGTGCTCTTCTCTTTGTCGCTGGAAAATAATTTCGGTGATGACTGCAGCATCATCGACATTCATTTTCGAGTTTCGAAGTGAAAAGACCATTCTGTAGTCTAGCTACAGTGTACCTTGAGATTTTAATTGATTTGAATTTCTAGAATATGACTTAATATATATAGATATATAATTTAAATTTGATTTGACATATTATGTACATATATTTATCTATCTCTAAATGGTTTAAAGGGAATCAGAAATTTAATTCTTAAAGTTTACCTTGAAAAATAAAATAAAATTCTTGAATAAGAATAATTTCAACTTGAAGATAATTAAATTTGAAAGTTTTAGTTGTATAATACTCAATTTCATTTCAATATAACTTACCTTGATTTTCAAAAGTTAACAATGTAATTGGATAATATACAATATAAAAGGATTTTATAAATAAAATTTGAGTGGTTATAATTAATGTTATACACTTAAATTTTAGTTATAAAAGATTAATGGACGTAAATAAGGAAAAGAAATTTAAGGAATTTATTTAAAAAAAAAAAAAAAAAAAAACCTAATAATCAGATTTGATTTAATATGGAACCTTAAATCTAACCAAGAGATTTTAATAAAAGTTATTTCCTAAAATGAATAGGTTGTGTAATAAACAATGTATCTGTGAATAAGAGAAATATATATTTGAAAGGGATATTTTTAATAAGGATTATTTATCTTAGAATCATAGTTTAGTTGATATCTAAATGAATAAATATGTAAAGAAATTTGATTGTTATATTTGCTATGATAAATATTTTATTTATGAAATAGACATGGCATGAAAATGAATAATTTTGATTTAAATAACACTAAAATTTGATAATTAAGAATTTGGTTTTCAAATGGAAATTTCAAGAAGGAATATCTTATTTATAAAATAGGTATTTCAAACAAAGTGTTAGGTTATTTGTTAAAATTAAGAGTTAAGTACAATAATAAACCGATTCTAGAGGATCTTCTTCGTGCTTCAAATCCGGAACTATCCGTTTAAGGTTTTTGTTTATCTAGCTTATCTTCCTTTGATTCTTTTCTTTCGTTCCTTTTCGAGGACGAAAAGTTCTTAAGTGGGGGAGAGTGTAACAGCCCTAGTTTTATAACTATTTATTTTATTTTAATTATTTAATTTTGAAATATATTTTATATAAATTATGTTTAACAATATAGTTTAATTATTTAATTGGAAGATATATTTTATAAAATTGTGAATGTCAATTAAATTAAATAATAACTGTGGAAATTTAAGCTATGTTTGAACTGGTAAATTTCGCGTTTAAAAGACGCGTCAATTATAGGGTATAAGTAACGTAACAAAACGTGTGATTTTAAATTATTATTTTATAGAAATTTTTGATGTTTTAGATTACGCCAGTTTAACGTAGTGTAAAAATCATGTTTTCAAACATTTTTGAAGGAAAATATCGGTCAATGATTTAAGACGGACGTTATTTGGTTTTAAAGGACAGTTTGTTTTAAATTTATTTGGTATACGTTTTATTCCTAAGCCTACATAAAATTTACCATTTCATTTAATAATATCAAACTAAAAATCAAATATGTGAAATGAAATTGAAATTTACTTGAAGTAACGTACAAATTATAACCAGACATATGTCACGTAACTATCCATTTGTATACGTTTCTTTTCTTAAAGCTTTGCATTAAGTCTGGCCTTTTCATTTATTTTAATCAAACTAAATAAGAGATTCAAAGCATGCTGAAGTCACGCATTCATATTTACATATTTTCAAACTTTATATGTTGTGAAACTGCCTAAATCTTATATCACGCAAACATATTTATAACTTTTGTAACTGAAAGCTTTAAATCTCTACAGCTTCCTTTTTTTCCCCTGTGTTCTTGCCTATGATCAAGTATGGTATCTGCAAACGTCCAAATACATTTGTAAACATATTTAATACAAATCAAAATTTATTTAAATATAGATGAATCATAACACACGTATTCATATTTACATACTTATAAAACTGGTACATCTTTCCCTCCCCTGATTGAGCTTTGGCCTGTGAAACTCTCGGCCTTTTTAGCTTATATGTTTTGCAAACTAGAATGTGTAAATCATATTAGCAACTCCCAGAAACATAAAACTGGAAATGAATCATGCACATAAGCATGAAATTAAAAGCTTAGTATATTAGCAATATTTATCACACGCAACTTTCAGGTACCAATGTCAAATCAAACGAAAATCCAAAAGTTTAAAACAAAATAAAACTAACATGTGTAACGTTCAGATCTGAGGAAAATGGGCATGCTTGGTATTTGAAACGTGCATATCTTATTTTCCCATTCTCTGTTCAACAGCCCTACCAAATAACACTTCCTCATATCATGCAAATTAATGAATTCACATTTTGTAACTGATGCTTGCTTGCTTTCCTTTGATCAATATTCCCCTTAAGTAATGAATTCATTCAAATTCTTTTGTAAACTGACTGTTGAGAATCACGTATATATATATATATATATATATATATATATACACCAAGTCTTTTCCTCTGCCTCTGTTTCATCAGTTATCAAGCTATAATCACGCAAGCCATTTTATCTGCTTGCATCAACAAGTCTCCAAAGCTTGTAACCTCTGTTGTAACTGATGAGAAAGTTTCGCATATCAACAACATTTATTTAAGAAAAGCTGATACGTTATTTTACGCTTATTATCCCCAGAAACTTCGCATACATCATATATATATACACCAGTTCTTTTACCTTTTTCTCTATCTCTCTGGCCTCATCTCGTCCATCAGGTAATGATCTTATGATTTCTCTTCATTGCCTTCCAGTTTTTCCTTTCTCTCAGTTTCTTTTGGTTCACTCAGTCTTTTGTTTTGCTCGACCACATCTTCACCTTGTTCTCTGATAACTCTTTTCCTGAACCAGTGCATGGGATGTGAGTAGGTAGGGCTGCTGATAGGTGGTGAGATCTTGTGAGTGTGTATAGGCAGAGATGTTTTTTTTTTCTTCAGTCTGCATTTGGTTTTGAAAATAGTCTGCATTATGTTTAAAGGTTGTCTGCTATTGTACACAATTTAGTAGTGAGGTGCATATCATTGTATCAGTGTACATGTTATATGAACTGTAGGAGAGGATTATATAAATGAGGGAATTGGTTGGGTTGATAGTCTGGAAATGTGAGCATTTTGTTGCAGGAAGAATTGTGCATAGGAGTGGGCATGCTTTGAAAAAATATATACATACATTAGTTAATTAGTTCAGACTGGGTATGAGATAGGTTCAGACAGTATACATGCATAGATTGTATAAGAACTTGCATGCTTGGCTAGAAGAAATTGCATGATGCAGTTGCATAAAAGCCTGGGACTCCGCCTGTACGAAAATTTTTAAAGCCTGGAAGTCCAGATCTTAGAATACATAAGAAGGGTATAGTACACATAGGATCAAATCTGAAATACTCAGATAGCAGAGTAATGCTAGGAAGGGTACTTAGGCAGGTGCTTGTCTGGAGTTGTTTGATGCAAGAAATAAGTATAGCAATTAACTTTGTAGTCTGGGCAGGGTGTGTGTATAGCTGAGGGTGTAGTCTGTGCACTGTGTGCACGTGTATCACCGAGCCTAGTGTGTAAGAGTCATATAGCCATGTAGTTGAGATGACTGAGACTTGTGGTCGAGAGAACTGGAGTATGAGGCTAGATAGGAGAAGCAGTGGGGTTTAAGGTACCAGGAATGAAGGGGTTATTGTTTCAGAATTGTATGCGAGTTTTCACAAGATTGCATGTGACCCAAAGTTAAGCATAATGACTCGAAGATTTCTGCATATTTCTCAAAGCAGTCTGCATGATTTTCCCGAAGTAAAGCAAGTTGTGGCTCGGGTTGTTGAAGTTTAGTCTGGGCATCTTTACTTTACAGTGAAACAGATTGGTGAACTGGAGAGATTTACTAGTAGAAGGAAGTTTAGACGGTAAAGAAATGGTAAGGACTTAAGTTGATTTGCAGTAGAATTTAGTTGAATTTAGTTGTATCCGAGTGGAAGTTTAGGCAACAGTAGATGGTTGGTGCACGGGTACGTGTGCATGAGCAAAGAAATTAAGTCGTGCACGTGCACCGGTGTATGCTACGGCATAATAAGAAAAAGCTTCACCATTTTGCCTTAGTTCGTCTTTAGGAATTTTGTCGTACATTTTTGTATTAGCACGGTTCACATTTTGGGATATGTTTTGGTCATATTACACGGTGGAGTGGTCGAGCAAGCCAAACTGATTCTCGTTTTATTTTTAATTTTCTTTGACCATAAAATCTAAAGTCGCGTATTCAATATTTGAATTTTGTTCTAGATTTAAATCTAGGCGACATCCGAAGAATTTCAATTGTTATTCTCTGTCGTTCTTTTCCGGTGAATCGTCGTTTTGAAATTCAAATTTTCTGCAGCATTCAGGTGAGTATTTCTCACCAGACATACGTACATATATTTTGGTAAATTATCGCAAGTGTATATGTAAAATTCTATGTAAATATTATCTGTCTGTAGTATAACGTAGAATGATGAACCCCATTTAAATTGACACCACATCAGTTATTATCTGTTGTATTATTTCTGCAGTTATATTAATAATTGTTTATTTACTGCTTAAATCATCACTGCAAGTTCCCTGTTAAATTTAGATTGTTATGGGCTGAAATGATAGGCCTAAATGATGATTATTGTTCTATTATTCTATTAACTGTTTAACTGTAAACTTGGGATTCCGGGTTTGAAATAATAGAACCCGGGGTTTGTAAATTACGGATTGAAATGATATAAATCCGAATCACTTGACCTAGGCTAGAAAACTATATACAGGCCTGTGGTTCTTATAATATTTTCTTATAATATTTAAAATTATTTTGAAGTTAAATATTCTGATTTAATATCTTTAAAAGGATTTCTATATTGATTTTGAATGAGTTATAAATGTTAATAAATAAATAAATATTTGAATAAAATTTTGGAATATAACTTATTATTGGTAATTCTGGATTTTTGAAAGGATAAGATTTCAGTTAAGAAAATAATAAATAAATAAGTTATATTTGGAAATATTTATTTAGTTAATATTCTACTACAGCATTTAAATGCTGTCTTTTGAAATTGGACTGGTTTTACTCATAACTTTTGGTAGCATTTCATAAGTGCTACAGAATCTAGAATTTGATTGTTTTAAAATTTATGGAAATTAATTTTGGGAAAAATTTGTGAATTTTGGAATTTAATATGTAACAAGTTAAGAATATGTTTTATGGTTTTAAAGGAAGAATTTAACTTCAAAATTTAGTAAAGGCAATAAATTCCAAAATAGATTGAATAAAAATTTAAATGGTATATTATAACATGGAATGTTTAAATCAATATTTTGATATTGAAGGAATTTGAAATTTATTTTGATTTCAAATTATAAATACCATTTTTAAAGTTGTAACCACGGGTTATAATAACGATGGGTTGGCAAAGAGACCGGGATCGGATATGGACATACTCTCTGTCGATACCGAAAACCACTTTGACTAACCGTGTACGCGGTGGAGATTCCAGAATGAAGTAGGTTGGTGGCGACGTCCTGTAAGGTAAATACGTGGACCCAACTCCCGTGAGTTGGCATAAGGTGGCTAAAACAGGAGCGATTGACGGGTTAATGAGGTCATTCCTCTGATCGGACACTCCTCTTCGATATTATACTATGACTTTGGATTGATTCAGTGGCCACTTCTATTTTTGATTTGGGGAGTTGTTTCGAGGTGGGCGGTTGCTGCGGCTTCGCGTTACCATCGGCCCGGATGCGTAATTGGTATATCTACCCTGGCATTGCCTAGTTGTGCCGTGTCACCTACCCTAGCGAGCCTCCTACGAGTTTCTATTTGTGTCGTACCTACGGAGTATCCTCTGGTAGCCTCCCGATCAGGAGGTATTACGGTACTGTATAGACTATTGGCATTATTTGTGTTAAGGGGAATATTGGGTCACTCCTTAACGCTATTAAAAAGTAAGTTTATTTTATATATAGACACTATTATAATAGCGCAATATACTACATAGTAAATAGTTTAACGGATCCTTAGAGGATGGGCGATCCCAAGCATCCTTTAAGTTACTTGCTATATATTACAGTACACTTGAATTAGCTTACATTATATAAGTATGTATGTCCTGACTCGAGTGTTTATGTTTTATTTCACGCTCGGGTCAGCCTGAGTTGCAGCTTCAGTTTCTTTCCGGAGCTAGGACATCCCGTAGATCATTCGAGCTGCCGGAAGCCTTTCAGTCTTTATCTTATTTGCAATCAAGACTTTGGAAGACTCTGTTTCTATTTATGTCTGAAGCTGTATTGCAGATTCTAAACTATGTAAATTCTATTTGGTTAAAGTTTATAGTGGCTTCATGAACCACTGAATATTTTATTTCCGCTGGGAGTCATGATATCTGTGTCTGTGATTCTGTGATTTATTTACTGCATATTCTGAGTTTTGCCAAATTTATTTTACAACGCAGTATTTTGAACAATTTAAGTCCGACATGTGCGGATGCGAATGGTTGAAAACACTGGGTCGTTACACCCATTTCCCCCTTAACACATCTTTATATATTCTCATAGTTTATACAATACCGTAATTCCTCCATAAACTGGATGGCTATCGGAGGGCACTCCATAGGTATGGTACAAACCAAACTCGTAGAAGGCGCGATAAGGCATGTGACAAGGCACGCGACGCAATGCCCATGGTAGAATTCTACCGTTTTGTGGATCCAGACTGGTGGAATGCATAGCAGCTACTACCATCCACCTTGAGACACACTCTAAATCAAAGGTGTGCATACCAAAATCAAATCACAAAAGCGATATATATAGTTTCGAAGAAATGTGTTCGATAGGAGGAATGACCTCACTTGGCCCGGCATGGCTTCTGTTTTAGCCACATCAAGCTGACTCGTGAGAGTCGGAGCTATAGAAATACTATACAGAATCGTTCGCTAAACTATCCTCATTCATTTTGGAAATCTTCTCTATGTACACAGTTGTTAAAGTGGTTTTGGGTACCGGTAGAGAGTATGACAATATCCGATCCCGGTCTCTTTAACAACCAAATGCTTATTTCACACCATGGTCATTTATAAATAATTAAACAAAATATCAAATATAATTAAAACCAAATGAATATTCAACTTTATTTAACGTATTCATTTAATCACCTTTTATTAAAAAAAGGTATAAATCATTTCCAAAATCATTAAGTTCTAAATGAATCATTATTTAAATTTAATTAATGACCAGTTTAAGTTACAAAAAATTCCAATGTACCTTTCCAACCTATTTATTTATTAAAGTTATAAAAATCTATCTTAAATATAAATTAAATGAACTTTTTTAATTATTTATGAAATAATTTACTTTTATACAAACTAAAATAAATTAATTATTTTCATTTTATATATTTTATAAAATAAAACTATAGGCAAGATTTTTACAAATTACCTTTAGATTAAACTCATAATTTCTATATTTCCAAAATCAACACTTAAGGTTATAAATTTTTCAATAAAACAGAATACTTACTATATTTCAAAAATCAAACTCATACATTTCCAGTCAAATATTTAGAAATCATTTCTTTTCAAAAATCGACCAACGGTGGCCGTATAAAATTTTATATCCTATGGTCCAGTGATATGGATATTTGTTATTTCAATCCATAATAGTTTAAATTTACGGGTTTATATTTATAAACCCGCAATCCCAAAATTTCAATAATAACTGAAAATTTATTAGGTTTACCATTTCAATCCATAGCGAAGTTCTCCTATTCTAAAATCCGTTCGGGTATGTATCATTTCAACCCATAGTTATTTCTAGAATTAAAGGAACTTGTAGAGTGAGAATGACAAATAACAATAACATAACAATTCTAGCATATGTGATCAATAACAATTTAAATAAATAATTAGTTAACATATACTAGTGTCATTTACATCGGTGGTCAATTTAAAATAGCAACATGTCATATTTAACAGTTAATAATTTAAAATTTAAATTTAATAGCACATTTAAATTGTCATTTCCTATGAAATCAATTTAATAAGCATAAGAACATTAATCGTGAGTGATTGCTTACCTTTCATGGCGATGGAATTGAAAAGCAACTGATATGGATACTGACACAGACACGGCATAACAAGTCAATTAGCCACGACAAACACGAAAGTGGATTTTTAGCACGATAATTCGATGAAAAAAAATATATGTACATATGCAGTACATATATACATTTGTTTTATAAATTTTTGAAAGGACAAACATAGAGAACACTTATATAAAATTTCAAAAATTTCAAAAGTGACATAAATAACTTTTGACGACAACATATACATATATACATATACATACATACATACATACATACATACATACATACATACATACATACATACATATATATACACACACACATGTATGTAGGCTCAGATTGAACAATGAACTCTCTCTCCCAGCCAACAAGACATTTACATATGTAGAAGTACATTTGAAATAAAGGTAAGCCTACTGCCAAAATATATGCACGACATATATACAAATGATCTTAATATATGGTTACATCCTAAATCAAAAGAGAAGGAAAATAAGTCACAGCAAAACCAGGAGAAAAGGAACTAGGCACATGTAAAAGCCAGGATACATAATAACATATATATATATATATATATATATATATATATATATATATAGTGTGTGTGTGTGGTGTGTGTGTGTTTATACATAAACAGAGATATATACACATAACAACATACATAGCATGTATATATGTAAACAAGATAAAAGGCCATAAGTGATTAACGGAAGCAAGATTTGAACACAAAAAAAAAACAATTATGTCATTCTATATATATATATATATTCATCCTACATACACATCACATATTAATGAATTAAATGTGAATAACAGAGGGATATATATATAACATATACATATGCTCTCTCTCATCAATTCTCTACACCCGAGGCAAAATGCAATGACAAGGTAACCGGAAAGGAAGGGGTTCAGATTAGGCGATGCGACGCGTTGGGTTTGGATGGTGAGGCACATGCAGAGGTGGTCGAAGAGCCGACATAGGTGGTGGGTGTTTGGCTCGCGTAGTGACGGGTTTGCAAGGTTTCGTGGTTTGGTGGTTGGTCGTTCAAGGAGAGGAGATAGAGGTAAGGGTGCTGAGTGGTTGCAAGTAGAAGAGGGAGGCCAGGGATCAACGTAGAGGGTGGGGTTTGTTAAGAGAGGCCGAATGTCTGATGGGTTCTTGAACAACAGAGGAAAAATATACTACAGGAAAAAGAAGAACAGAAAGAAAAAAAAAGACTCAAATCTAGATGGTGGCTTCGGGTTATTTGTTGGGCACGATGGTTTGGATTTCTTTTATTCAAGGAAGGAGCACAACAAAAACTAAATAAAAAGGAAGAGAGAAAGAGCTACCGGAAGAAGAACTCAAGCAAATATGAATGTACCTCGAATGAATAGTGGGCAAAGTGAAAGCTTGAATGAATATATATATATATATATATATATATATATATATATAATAAATGCAATTTCAACGGTCAAGCCCTTTGATCTAGGTGAAAATTATTAAAGCAATTTATTATTGCTTGGATTACACAGCCAAAGTTTTAAAGGCAAAGGAAAATAAAAAGTCACAATTTTCGGTACCAATACAATAATAGTTTTTTTTGTCGTTTCCGTCGTGTACCAGACCTCAAAATACAGAAATAAATATACTGCGAAGATCAGCATGATGAGGCAAATATAACAGTACACATATAATAGCGATATGATCAAATTATAAAAACTCGAATTTTCGCTACCGAAAATGCTCCTAAAACGCAGAAAATAAGACAAACGGAGCTATAGAAGTTCGAATTTGATGAAACGAATTACGACCCTTTGTCGAAAAATGATTTACACTTTTATTATATAAAAATATTCAAATTTCGAAAATATTAAATTTTCAACATATAAACTGATAGAATTTATGTTTGAAATTTCACAAATACATTAACTTTCATATTTTTCAATAAAATTTTACCAATCACTTAAATGGACGCATTTTAATTATCAAAATTTTATTATTTACATTTTAATAAAATTTAGTTATTCACGTTATAAAACGTTAAAATTTCTCAGGTCGTTACAAAGAGGGTCTCATCCGCTCTAGGGGCGGTAATATATCCAAACCAACAAATAAAATAGTAAATCATCCAAACAGCCAACAAATAATAAGTAATAAAATTATCCACACTTATATAAAAATATAAATTGGCCAGAGAGGCGAGTTAACTCACTTTATTTCCAGTAATCGCCAAAATGCTTCTGTGACGACCCGTATCTTTAACTATTTTGAATTATTAAATTTAATATAATTACTGAAATATGGTTAGAAATTAAAATTTATTGATTTATTAATGTAATTTATTGGATATAAACTTAGATAAAAAATTTAAATAAGAAAATTCAATAAGATAGAAGATGATGACTTATATTAGAAAGTAAATTAAATGATATTGAATTGTAAGTAGTTGCTAACAAAAACTGAAATAATCAACGTTAAGTTAGTAAAGAATCGAATGAATGTTTATTAAAAGTAAAAGCATAAGTTTATTTATATGAAATTGTATTTTTGACGAGTATAAATTTTAAAAATAAGAAAACATTTATTTAGTAAGAAATGAATTATTTTTGCTCTATACAATAATTGCAAAGATGTTGAACTACTGTAAAATGGAAATAGTTTTCTTTTTATTTGAATTCATTTTAAAAGAAAATTGTACAAGTTAAATAATTTATATTTCAAATATAGTGATTTATTTGACAATTTAATTCTTATATTTAATATATAAAATAGTTTAAAGAATTGAACCTTGAATTTAGTGTGAATGAAAATGATTTCAAAAGTTGATCTAAATTTTATTTAAATAAGAAGAAAGAGTGTAAACTTTTAAATTTGAATTTAAAAGTGATTAAATTTTATTTTGGAAATTACTCATTTTAATTAACGTGTAAAAATAACTTTTTTGGGCACTATCTCGAATTTGGACAGAACCAGTTTCATTGGATCCGTAATAGTATGTTATAGTATGCTTTCAAATTTCAAGGCGATTGGACGTATCGTTCAACCGTGCGAGATCGGAACGCGTAGAAATTAATTGAAGGAATTTATTTTAATATAATTCAATTTTGAAAAGCAACCTTATGAATATGATGGAATTGGCTCCCAATATATGTTCCATTATGTTTGAAATAGGGGTATAACATATAGAACCCAGGCGGCATGCTTCGTTTGGAGTTTGAAAATTTCAAGGATGATTGTGTCATGGAAATTTTCTATAAATAGCCCCCAACCTTCCTTCATTTGCAAACCCTAACTCAGCCGCCATCTAAACCCTGCCCATCCAACGATCGTTATTCCTCAGAGCCACTCGAGGCCATATCTGCTCTCAACCCTAACTACTAAAATGTTTTCTCAACGAATGGATGGAGATCAATGGTGGAGATCGGCATAGGTGAGGTGACCAGAATATTAATCTAGGCGGCGGTAGTGTTTTCGCTCGGCGGCTTCAATCTAGGCTGTTTCAGGCATCGAGGCCGACAGTAGAGGGGAGCTGGTGGTCCTCCCTTGCCAATGCGGCTGCCTGCCTTGAGCTAGGGTGGTGGTGCAGTAGGGATGTTCGAGGCGACGAAGAAGATGATCTTGACTTGGGTAATGTCGTGATTAGCATGAGTGATTAGCACTAATTTTAATTAAGGTAATTAACTATTTTCTTAATTGATTTTAAATTAAATTAAATTCGAATGTTCATAATTTATTAACTCATTCATACGTGGTCGGACTCGAGCGAAACAAGTTGAGTTGGATTTGTATCGACGTCGTATATGACATGGAGTTGGATTCGAATTTGTTTCACTCTGCAATTTTCAGTTTTAAATAAAGGTGGGCGTTTTCAACCGCTAACAAAATACTAAAATATTTTGATATTGGTTAAATTTAAATCATGAAGTGATCTATCTTTATTGACTTTTGTTTGATAATTTAATTGACATTTGAATTAACATATGAATTGAACTGTTAGAAATTTCTAATTGACCGTTAAATTTGAAATTGAATTGCTAGTTAGACTCTCGATATTTGATAACTATTTAACTATTATGATATTTTGACTGATTTGGATGTTGATTGTGATGGATGGCTATTGGTTGATATTTTGGATCATTGGATGTTTATTTATTACATACATACATATATATATATATATATATATATATATATATCATGTTATCACCCTGTATATTATTTGACAGCATATAAACAGTTATTTGAATTATGTTCGAATAAATTAGGAAATAGGTTGAAATGATACACACCTATGACACTTTGATTTCGATTGAAACGATATATATCCATCCCTGCTAAAACTGATCACTTGGCCATAGGATAGAAAATTATATACGGACACCGGATTGGTTAAATTAAACGGTTTTAACTTCTTGAATTTGAATCTATTCAAATGATATTGTTTTAAAGAAATAAAAAATTGAATTTATAAAGATTGAATTATTTTTAAATTTGAGCTTTGAAATGTAGAAGGCGAAATTTGTAAAAGAAATTGTTTAAAGAATTTATTTTGGAATTTGAAGTTATAATCAATATATGATTTAAATTATTGGCGAATTGCTTTAAAGGTTTGAACTTTATTCGGACTTTGAAAATTTATCACGGTTAAGGTAATTTAAATGGATATTTCAAATTTAAGTTTAGAATTGAATTATTTTAAAAAATTAAACCTTTTATTGAACATTGAATTTTAATTTGATTTAAGTGTTTCAAATCGGTAAATTGAAATTGGACTTGAAATTTATATAAATTGAAATGGTTTAAAATAAGAATTGAATTGAAATTTGAACCGTTGAATCGAATTTGAAGGTAAAACAAAACCTTTAAAAATCGAAGTTAATTCGATTTGAAATCGAAATTTAAGTTTATTTGAATTGAAATTGAGTCGATTTGAATTGATTTGAATGGGAAGAATTGAAATTGAATCAGTTTGGTTAAAATTTGGACTAGAGTCCAGATTTATTGGAAATGGAAAGAAACAGTTTTAAATTTAAAACTATTTTACTATAAATCGTTTTAAAATTCATCTTTTTAAAATTTAAAATTATTTAAATTTTCAAACCATTTTAATATATAACCCATTTTCAATACTCAAACTATTTTATATCAAACTGTTTAAATTTCTAAACTATTTTAACTATTTGAATTATTCAAACTATTTTCAAAATTCAAGCTGGTTAAGGTCAAAACCTTTTATGTTTAAATAATTGATCTAAAACATGAATGTGGCTAAAGTGAAGTTATAACCTAAATCAAAATTTGAAATGGTTTTGAAATGAAATTGATTTCAAAGTGAATATAATGATTTTGAAGTGAAATTGATTTCATGGTGAATAAAATTATATTTTGAAGTGAATATGACACATTGGAGTAAATATGATATTTTGAACCAAATATGATATTTGGATATCATATAACATCCTGATATTTTCAACCGTTCGCATCCACACATGCCAGATTTGAATTGCTCAAATTACCAGATTGCTAATTTATATTTGGCAAAACTCAGCATATACAGTAAATAAATAAATCACAGACACAGAGTAATATAACAATAAGCAGTGGAAATAAAAGAATGGTAGTTCATAAAGCTACTATATATATAACAGAGTTAAATAAGATACGATAGAAGTCTCAAATACAATAGTCAAATACAAGATCATAATACATCACTGGAATCAATAAATAACTACAAGCTGAAAAGATATAGATGGATCTTCAAACGAAGCTCCAACTCCAAAGGTGAGTCTCAAAAGCTGGATCACTCAGTTTGACCCGAGCGTAAAGCAAAAAACAAAACACTCGAGTCAGAATTAACATTCTTATATTAATAAATCCAACTCAAGTGAAATAACAACTTGAATACAAGTAACTCAAAGGATATTTGGGTTACCCATCCTCTAAGGATCCGTTAAACTATCTACTGTGTAGTAATATACGCTATTATAATAATGTCTAAAGTATACTATTTAAAAATAGCGTTAAGGCTTTTCATTTTCCACCTTAACACATTTTATAGTGCAAATAGTCTATATAGTATCGTAATACCTCCAGATCGGGAGGCCACCAGAGGATACTATATAGGTACGACACAAATCAAACTCGTATAAGGCGCGCTAGAGTAGGTGACATGGCACAACTACGCAATACCAGGGTAGATATACCAATTACACTTCCAGACTAGTGGTAACGCATAGCAGCCACTACCGCCCACCTAGAGCTACACTCTCAAATCTAAAAATCAAAAGTGGCCACCAAATCAATCACAAGGTCAGAATGTAGTATCGAAGGAGTGTGTCTGATCGGAGGAGCTACCTCACTTAGCCCGTCAATTGTTCCTATTTTAGCCACCTTATGCCAAATCACGGGAGTCGGGTCCACGTATATACCTCATATAGGATCGTTGGCACCATCCTACTTCATTCCGGAATCTCACCGCGTACACGGTTGGTAAAGTGGTTTTCGATATTGGCAGCTATCCGATCCCGATCTCTTCAATCGTTATTATAACACCGCAGTCATTTCAAAATAGTTTATACTTCAAAACCAAAATATCATTGCCATTTCAAAACCATATCAATATGATATCATTTCCATTTCAAAACCAAATACGATATCATTTCTATTTCAAATATATATTCATTTTCAAAATCATAGCACTTTCAAAGTTATAACACATTCGAAACCAAACATTTGAAATTATAACACTTTCAAAATATAATATTTTGAAATTCATAACTTTGAAAACATAACTTACACCACCTAAACAGTTTAGATATTAAAATAATATATACAACAACATAGTTTATAAAGTAAAGTAGTTTATATAAAAGAGTAATAAGTTAAAATAGTTTATATTAAAAATTATTTATATTAAAAATGATTTATCTTAAAATAGTTTATATTAAAATTATTTATAGAGTAAAATATAAAATAGTTTTAAATATAGTTTAAAAATATTTTATATAATAAAATAGTTTCCTCAAATTTCACAAATCGAATCCAAATCAACTCGAATTCCAAAATTCAAATTTAATCCAATCTCAAAACATCAATCTGAATTTGATTCGGTTTCTTAATAAACCATTTCAAATTATAATGATTTCAAATATAGATTTTTAACCACAAATAAACTATTTAAATTTCAATATTTTCAAAGCCTTAAATATTCAAACATTTCAAAACTAAATTCGATAATTTTATATATATATGTATATATATATCAAGCTTACTTATATCACTTTTAATCAAAAATCAAGTATAAAATTATACCTTTAAAATCCTAAATTTAATAAATTTCAAATCAAACTTATTTGAGTATAATTCTTAAATAAATTAAATTTCAAAACCTTGGAAATCATTTCCAAATATATATAATATCTTAAAAATCAATATTTATTAAACCATATATTTCTTTCCAAAACCATAGAAATCATTTTCAAAATATTTATATATAGACCAACGGTGTCTGTATATAATTTTCTATCCTGTGGTCAAGTGATACAGATATTTATCATTTCAATCCGCAATATAAATATATGCGGGTATATATCATTTCAACCCGAAATCCCAAATTCAATTTAATGAAAATCGCTTGGGTTTACCATTTCAACCCATAACAATTTTCTCCTATTCTACAGATCGTTCGGGTATGTATCATTTCAATCCATAGTGAATTCTATACTAACAAGGAACTTGCAGAGTGATAACAGATATGATAATAATATAACAGGCATATATTATTAATATAAATAGCAGATAATGGTGTCAGATGTCACAGGTGAACGATAACATATATATAGCAATGTAAATAACTAACAACAGCATATTCAATTGTCGTTTCAATTAAAATCAAATTTAATAAATATAAGAATGTTAATCGTGAGTGATTGCCCATCTTTCGAGGTTAGAGAAATTTGAAAATGAACTGAGCTACGAATCCAAGCATGAATTTTAAAGCAAAGCTAGATAGGCACGAATTCGACGAACAAAGCTGATAAATTAGGAATCAAGAACGAAAATTAGTTTAATATAACAGAAACAAAATGTGTATTATGTTATTATTATTATTATTTTACTAAAATCCATTTAAACATATATATCAAATTAATATTTAATTCAAACACATAAAACAAAGTCCCCAGATATGAATTTGAAAACAAATGCATACTCGTTTATAAATACGTTAATATATAAATTATATTATATACTAACATAACATTATATATATATATATGTATTCGAACAGAATATATAGAAATTCATATAACTTATATAATAAACCAACAAATAAAAATTTATAGACTAATATGTATAACCACCTATATACACTAATATGGCTTATATAAACTAACAAAATATGCATATTAACAAAGACATATAACAACAGATCCCTAAGATTTTAAAACACATATATAAAATCAAACTAATTATATCATTATAAAAATCAATGTTTATAACAAAATCAATATAACATATTTTATTATTGGACATACATAACTCAACAACTTATCTTACAAATTTATATTACATAAAATATATATGTATATATGTATATATATATATATATAATATATATAACAATACCATCACTTAGTTTAAAATACATATTTTAGAATAACATATCTATATTATAGTTTACTCAAAATCAAAACATTTATTGAGAAATCAATATGTTTGCAGGCTATGTACGCTACTCAAAATAAAAGAAATATGTGTATACACACAGACTATAGGGGTATATAAGTAGACAGGTCATAAATTTTATGTAAACTTTTGTATATAAGGGTAGAACAACAATCCCAAAACTTTTAAAATATTATACATATATATAATTTGTATAAGTCATCCAAGGTAAATTTTTAAACATCCTATATAATGCATAAGACTTACTTAAAGTGTGTATTTTATATAAATAGGACCTATACATAAAAATCAAAATATCAACAAGTTATAAAACCCAGATATTCTTAAAGTATATATATTGTAATAACATATTTGTGCACGCAAACATATAATTTTAAATATAACTTATAGAAACTTACGTGCATAGCAACATATTATATACCAAATCATATAACTTAATATATATATATATATATATATATATAGATATCAAATTATACAAACCTATACCCTCAGAACATATATACATAAAATCTATATAAACTTTATAAACACATATATAAAAGTTCATAGTCTCAATAATAAAATATAAACCAGCATATAAGACAATCTCATGCAAGCATTCACGACAAATCGAAAAATGGATGGTGCTATACTATTTTTTTAGCAAAAGAAGGTGGAGAACGGTAAAGCATGTAGGTCTGAATACGCATATATAATATACCATGTATATATACCTTTATATTAATAAAGAAGCGGTAAAGAAAGGTGAAGGCTGAAAGGTTTTCAGGTGGAGTTAGGCTCGCAAGAAGCTTGGCTGGCAAATGGCAGGGATGCCGACTAATGGTGGAGCCTTGGTGTGGCTAAGGCAGAGGTGAAATCATGGCTGCTAGGTACGGAAACGAGTTTGTGGCCACGACTGTGAGTTGAGTGGACGGTTGTCGATGAGGGAAGGAGGCACGGGTGTTGTTGCGTCAGTGGGTTCGCCAATAGTTCGATAGTTGGAGGGTGGGTTTTGGAGCGGCTCACGGCTGGTTGGCCGATGAGGGTGAATGGGTGGAGGATGGGAAATAAGCAGGGGTGTTAGGTCTCTTGAGGTTGGAGCAGCATGATTTTGGAAACAATATACAAGTTCATATTTATTTATATATATTTTTTGTAACCAAAACGATAAAAAGAGAATGAGAAGGCACGATTGCAGAATAGTAAATAAAAGCAAATAATTTTGAACTGTTAGAATGGTAAAAGTTAGATATAAATTCTGGGAATATGAAAAATAAGTGGCAATTGGATTACACAATAGAAATGAAAGGACGGAAAATCAAAAGTCACAAAACGGTACCGATATGAAATCGGTTTCGCAGATTCCGTTGCGAATCAGACTTCAAAACACAGAATTGAATATACCGCAGAGATCAGCATGATGAGACGATCAAAAGAGTCTACAGATGTCATTGGTACGATCATCCTATCAAAAGTCGATAATCGGTACCACAAATGCTGCTGAAATATCAGAAATAAGATAAACGAAGCAATGGTGGTTCAAATTTGACGAAACAAATTATGACGTCCCACTCAGAAAATGATTGAAAAATTTACTGTATAAAAATATTTAGGTTTGGAAAACATTTTATTATCATCAAATTTTAACCGATTTGAATTTAAAATAAAATTGCACAATAAAATAAACTTCCATATTTTCTGATGAAAATTTACCATGTGCTATGTTTAATTAGACGTGTTCCAAATATTAGATTTTTATTTTCAAAAATTATTAAATTTCACAAAAATACAATTAATTGAATAAATAAAACAACTAAAATTTACGGGTTGTTACACTCTCCCCCACTCAAAACTTTTCGTCCTCGAAAAAGAAGGTGGTAGGAGAGTAGAAACAACCAGAAGAAAATAGATAGAAAAATGAAACAATTGATTTAAAACCATATAAATTTTAATTTAAATTAATTAATATTCAATAATTGATTATAAATTCAAGGTATTTCATTAAATTGATTTAATTTAAATTTACTAACTCCTACAAAACAAAATTTAATTTATTTATCTCATTTATTGGTCAATTAACTTATTATCCTATTTATCTCTATTAATATTTTTATAATCCAAAAATTAAGTGTATAACATTTATTATAACCACTCAAATTTTATTTATAAATCATTTTATATTGTATATTATCCAATTACATATCCAAACTTCTGAATATTTAGGTAAATTTTATTAGAATGTAATTGAGTATTATGCAAGTAAAAAATTTCCAATTCAATTATTCCAGTTTAAATATTTATTCAAAATTTAACCTTATTTTATAATTGAAATCATCCTTTAAGACAAAATTTAAAAATTAAATTTTCGATTAACTTCAAACAATTTTGGGATAAATATATATAAATTATATATCAAATTAAATTCATAATCATATACCTATATATATTATAAATCAAGTCATACTTTAGAAATATAAAACAATTTAATTTCCAAAACAAAAGCGTAGCAAAGCTACGGATTGGTCTCTCCACTTCGAAACTCAAAAATGAGTGCGATAATGCAGCCGCCATCACCGAAATTATTGTCCAGCGACAAAAGAAGAGAGCACTGATTTAAACATTTAAAAATTCCTTTGAAACAATTTATATTCCAAAATACTTCAAATAATATACATTTTAAAACTTAAAAACCAATCTTTGGAATCACCAAAAATTTATTCTCAATTTTTTGACTTAAATTCATTTCAAATTCTAAATCAATTTATAACCATGTTTTTATAATTCCATTTATTTATATCAATGTGACAGCAATTGATGATTTACAAAGCAATAAATGAAAATCCAATATTATCATTTCATTAACCAATTGTTTTAATAATTATCTTTCAAAAAATTTACTTATATCTATATATAATATAATCATACAAAATTATTAAATTTTGAAAACAATTGTGTCAGTTTGCTTTGTCCAAGTGTTTTGGAATTCCTATCCATAGCATTGATCAAACGAATCGAACGAAAACCCAAATCAACATTAACAACTCAAACAACACAATATATAAAACAATTTAATATTAATTACAAATATACTCTCTCTCGATAATACAAAATGAATTTTAAAGTGAGGATAGGGATTCAAATTCAAAAGGACCCTAATCGAAAAAAATTCTAGCTAAGAAGATAGGCTTGAGCGGGAGATAAAATAATTAAATTTCAAAATAGGAAGATAGATGTACTGATATTAATCGCGAGCAACCTTAGCCGGGTCAACCGTGAATTCAAGAATAAGATCGATGTGGAATTTTGAGGCAAATCGACATCAAATCATAAGTAATAGAATTCAGGCATAGCAGGAGATAGATAGCAGTGTAAACCGAGGATACAGAAATCTTTGGTAAATTAGTGCTTGTTGTAAAGGAGTTTCACCCCTTTACAATCATTCGAAGATTAGGGAACCGCCGTTATTATAGTGATCATTCGAAGTGGAGTAATGGGATACTCTAGAATCAAAAGAATACGAATTGGAAGAGACAATGATGGATTTTAGAACCGAGGGGAACGTTCCAAAATTCAAAGGAAACCGAGTCAAAGAGGAAGGAATTTAAGCTCGAACGAAAGTGATTTTGTAATTAAATTTACCATATATGTTGAGTTTTGCCTAAAACCAAAGCTCTAATACCACATGTAACATCCTGATATTTTCATCCATTCGCATCTACACATGCCGGATTTGAATTGCTCAAAATATCAGATTTTTAATTTGTATTTGGCAAAACTCAGCATATACAGTAAATAAATAAATCATAGAATCATAGACATAAAGTAATATAATAATAAGCAGAAGAAACAAAAGAATGGTAGTTCATGAAGCTATTATATATATAACAGAGTTAAATAAGATACAATAGAAGTCTCAAATACAATAGTCAAATACACGATCATAATACATCACCAGAATCAACTGAACAACTGCAAGTTGAAAAGATGTAGATGGATCTCCAAACGAAGCTCCAGCTCCAAAGGTGTAACGACCCAAAATTTTCGATCCCGAAAATTCCAGATAGTTAGAAAAGAAGAAAGAGATAGAAGAAGAAGAACAGAAAACCAAACCCAAAGTCTCACATACGCAGCGGATAAAATATAATATCACATAAATAATAGTTATATAAAGCAAACTGTACTTGTCAAATTACACTTTATTATATCAGAGTTACAACAGATTTACAATCACAGAACAGATAAATCTATCTGTTTCAGATACTATAATATATTAACATCAGAAGCTCTCCATACGTTCCTGCTCTCCAGCTCGCCTACTGAGCTCCAGAATGTCCTTACCTGAAAATCTGTAATACTCGGTCTGACCCGAGCATTACATCAAAGTAGCACTCGGGTCAGGCTGGAAACCAGCGTGAGTAAACCTATCTAACAACATACAACTTATATAAACCCGGGGTAACTTATATCAATTACACTTCACAAGATGTAGAGACATCAACCATTTACACATCAGTTTCTTAGTGCCAAACTTAGATTTAAATGGTCCAATTTACTTAATTCATTACATTTCCAACCTACTGATTTCACAATCTAAATCCATTCATTTTATAGAGGATTATAAATCGAATTGGTTTCGGGTATTTATTGATACCCGACTCCGATCTCTTCGAATTCAATCCCATCTTATCTCAACTTATTCAAGTGAAACTCAATTCAAAACTTAAATACAGGGTGTCACCTATATGCATTAATTCATCATCAATGAATAACCATAATATCTCAGTTTAAATCCAATCATAACACATCACATAGCATCTCATAGTACATATCCAAGATATCAATAAATCTAGGGCATACAATATTTTCAATCATTCCTAATCAAAATAAATTAGTCTCATCAATTCTAATTAATTCAAACAAATTAAATTAATTACTTAAATCTCCATTAGTTACAGACAACTTAATTGATCATTCTTTAATTAATCATACTTGATTAATTATTTGAATTACATAAAGTAATTATCTTTTAATTTATTTACATAATTAATCATTCTCAACCATTTACGGTAGTCAACCATTAATTACTTTCATTAGTTACATTATATTTTTTTATTTAATTAATTACCTTGTCAAGTAATTATAAATTAACCTTAACCCTTTACTTAATTTTATTAATTAATTAATCCTTTAATTAATAACACTAAGTGATTAACCTATAATCAATTCTATTTAATTACTTCATAAAGTAATGATCCCAAAATTTCTTATATAATAATTACTTTTTATCTTATTACATTTAGTAATTATTTCTTAATTATTTCTCCAAGTAATTTTATTAATTAATCCATACGTGATTATATTAATTTATCACTAACTAATTTCTTTAATTAATTATTTAACTAATCATTCAAAATTAATCAAATAATTTCTTAATCCCTTATGTTAAAAGATCTTAATTAAGGAAGAATTCTTTATCTAATTAGATTATTTACAATAACCAACCATACTTTAATCATTAATAGTAATTAAATTAATCCAGAAATCATTAATTAATTGATTTCCCTTTTATCACTTCATTAATTTATAATCAATAATTATTCAAGTCCTTAATTAATTTTAAGATAAATAATTTATCTTGATACTTTAGGCTAAAACAAATCTTACCCTTTCTTAAATCAAGAAAAAATCATTTATTTACAATTTTAAATCTTTCCTTTATTAAATTGAAAACTATTATAACTACCCGAGACAACATAGGGTTACTCAGTCTCCAAACCGAGCTCAAACCTTCCCCTTTCTTCTCCTTACTTAGTTTAATCTAAAACTGTCATTAATACCAAAACCCACTCTCATAGCCGATGCCAACTCGAGTCCTTCCTTCATTCCTCTCGAGTACGTCCTCGAGAAAAACTCGCAACTGGACTCGAATAAACTTCGAGTATCACAATCCTCCACCGCTTCGAGATTCTCACGCGCAAACTTCGAACAGTAACCCGAGCTACTCACGTCTTCACCATCGCTAAACTCACAGCACAAACCAGCCTCAACTAACGTACATGTGCATGTGCACATGGCCACGGCAGTGCTTGGGCGATCCTCTCCACCTCCGGTAAGTCATCGATTGCCTCCTCTATCGATTCCACCAATCCAGACATCGTCGCAAGCCCCAAATCATATTCGAGCTTCCAAAACCAAACTGCAAACCATTCCATCGACCACAACTGTCTCAAACCTTCGCCGCCGACCACCATATCATCAGAAACTCCGGTCCCATGTTCGATAGCCTCCACGCTACCCTCTCCCAACTTCTCATGAAGCTCGATCACCCCGAGATGCCACGGTAGTGGAAATTATGACTTCATCATAAACCCATTCGAAACCCTACTTCAATTCACTGCCGAAGCCACGACAATCAAACATTACTTCCATTATTTTTCCACTGAACCTCATCACGTTGGCCACCTTCAGACCAAAAATTATCCAAATCGTTCAAGCCGATCATTGGAATTTTGTAAATTCCCAAATCCTGATCATCTCAGAAATTCTCAGTATTTCCTAGTCTAAAAATTTTAATTTCCACACCAAAATTCAGCATTTGTTATCACAAATCTAATCATGTATTCAATTCATGATTTTAAGTCATTTGATTTTACTGATAAATTTAATCTCGAATGAAAGAATAAGCATTTCAAACTATTTACTACATAATTTCATCTGAATCTCTTTTTTTAAAAAAAAATATTCACATAGTTATGATCATCTCCACTTCTAAAGGTCAAGTTCTGAAATAATTTAATTTAAAAGATAAGAGTTTGTAAACGAATTTGGTTCCTATTTTCTAAATACAGAATATACATGCTTCAGAACAAATACTCACAGGCATATTCTATTTACAAAACACAACCATTACTCATGCAACAACTAAAACACTGCAAAATTTAATCCTGCATGTCAAAGATCAACACCAGATTTAATCTTTGCAAAACAATTTGTTTATCCACCTGAAACAAATGATGAACAGAGCATATTTTCATATTTAAACAGGTTAAAATTTCAATTTACTCATCTCTTTGAAAATGCAGAGTTTTCTTTATACTGAACAAAAATCAGGTTTTGAAAACTCTGAGAAGACATGCTTGATTTATACTTTCTAAAAACTTGTTGTTCAAACATGCACCAAATTCTTAACATGCATATACATTATTTCACTTTCAAACAATCAAGCAAGCATAGTTTCATCCAAACTTCGATAATCATTCCATATAAGCCAAGATATAGTTAAAATAATTAAAGCGCAGTTTACTCACAGTTTTGAAGCAGAGAACACTCATTTGCATTTCATATTCCTGAAATTGATTTTACTCTGTATTTTGAATCTGCTTGCTGTGTTGTAGTTGATTAAATTTTTGCAGCTGATTTGATTTTAAAACCGCATGCTGATGAACTTGATGAAGATGATCCTAGACTTAAGTGCATGCAGATGATCTTGAGTTGATCTTCTCTTTTGAAGTTGAACTGATTTAAAGTTGTAGTGGAATTTGTTTGCAGATTTTTAAGTGGAACTGATTCTAGATTTTGGGTTGTATTTAGTTTTAAATTTCTCCTAAATCTCATTTCAGTTTTTTTTTCTTTTCTTTTGAAGATAATGTGTTGAACTAAAATAAACTTAACATATTTTAATTAAAATGTTATTTAAAAACAATGCCACTTGTTACATAATGATGTATATTAATTTACAATTCCTCCTTAAGTATAAATGTCTTACACATGTTAATCTTAATATTAAAAGAAATTCTAAATTTATAAATGTATTTAAATTTATCTAAATCAAATTCTAATTTATATTATCATGTTTATATAAATGTTTATCTATATTTTAGCCTTAAATGATTACATATAAATTATTTTTATAAAATTACACATCTTAATGTTTATTTGAATATTTTTTAAACAAAATAAACTTTTATTATGAAATACAATTTAAACCTTAATATTTTTAAACAAAATAGATTTTTACTTTAATTACTTTGAAGATATAAGATAGACCTTTAAATTAACCTTTGAAAAGTTTCGATACTATTTCAATCAAATTCACCAATTCATAATTTATTTTCAGATATATATTCTTTTAAATTCCATTATTAAATTTAAATTCAAAATAAATCTTTAATCATAATTTAAAACATTACACTATTAATTAATTGGTTATTTATATTAGAAAATAACAATTTTTATCAATTTTAAACAATTTAATTAGGAGATTTTCACATTTTAATATCTCCTGAAATTCCAGGATATCACATTCCTCCCCCCTTAGAATCTTTTCGTCCCCGAAAAGAAACGAAGCCAGAATTATTAAAATGCTTAAATTCAGATAAATTTTTTCCTTGATCATTTTAAAACACTTTAAAATCTATATATAGTATTATCAAAGTAGTTTTATAAAAATATCATTCTACAACTCGATGTTTCAACAAGTCCATCCCCGTTCTCATAGAAATTCGGTCATACGTTGATCAGGCGTATGATTGAAAATCTACAAGTGCTTAGTAGACTCATTTTCAACATCCAGTGAAAATATTTTGAAAATAATTTTACTAAAAAATATAGAAAACAGTTTTTCTTTTTTGAAAATAGAGAATATATCTTTTGGTGAGAATGCTCTGGAAATCATCACCCCTATCCATGGTCGCAGTTAACCTGATGGTTACGTTGCCGTCCCGACAAAATCCATAGATAACTGTAGGCCTCCGCGCCCCTCGATTACACCATGGAACCCGCTACAGATCGCAGCTACAACTGGGGTTACGCAGCTATTACAGCAAAAACCCATATAACTGTAGGCATCAGCGCCCTCGAATTCCGCTGCCAAAAGAATGAAACTTCTCCACTCCACTTGACCATAGATCGCAGTCTACCGATGTTGCGTTGCCTTCCCGGCAAAATCAAGTGTAGACCGTTGACACTCATCCTCCACACGATTTTCGCTATGGTCCCCACAGTAGATCGCAGTGACATCAAGTTACACTATCGTCACAGCATAACCCAAATGCCCCTGTAGGCATTAGCGCCCTCGACTTTTGCTACCCAATAATCATCAGGAGCTAGTTTTGTCCGGACTCCTCACAGGATCAACTTTAGAACCCCCCCTTGGGGCTCAAGGCAGCACCACCCGGTGGTACTCCTGAGAAGTCCATTCCAAAGGAGCGCCTTTTTCCCCAGAGCCATCATCAAAACGTTTTATAATATATATATAGTATCTTAAATCATACACCTAGTATGATCTCATACAATGCTTCTTTACACAAAATCGATTATCCCAAAATCGATAATTCTCAAACTAGGCTTTCCAAATTTCAATATTGATTTTACCCAAAAATCAAAAGCCTTTCCAAATCCATAGGTTCCCAAAACCTTTTCCAAAATCCTCATAAGATCCTTTATATATATACAGATATATATAATTTTTTTAAAAACTTTGGATCATTCAAACTTGTATAAAACTCTTTTATACTTCAAACATTTCCAAAAACCTTTTTCTTCTGACAAAAGTTTCAACAAGGGGAGTTTCATTTTATAAAACAAAGATACTTAACTTTTGTTTACTCAAAATCAAATATTCAAATTTGATTACTCTTTTCAATATCAATTTCATTCAAATACGTACGATGTACACATATCATTCGTACGCCATACCAATCTGATCGCTCACTCGATCACACAATTTCACTTCCGAACTAGTATCGTCCACCCGACTTTCTAGTGCGGACACAGATTTTGTTTCTTGATCAGAAACCGTCATTCTCTTTGCATAGCCTAACTATGATAGAGAACATCCAGAACCAATCAACAATCCATATCCAGGTTCTCCTTCAAAAATCGAGTGAAAAATCCCAACTCGGATCGACATACTATCTCGAAATTCTGTGCTCGAATCTGGATCAAATCACTATGCAAATAGAATAACACACGTACACCCTACGTATTTATCTTTATTGGTTATTAGCCAAATCAATTTCTCTTTCTATTCACATTCACTTTAATTTCCATTTACTTATTCACAATCGCTTAAATCCATTCAGATTATCACCTCTATTCTTATCTTGATTGTGTAATTAACCAATAAACAGTTTGAACTCCGACCAGTTTATTTTGAAAAAAATTGAAAATTTTAAAAATAGATAAGTAGTTGGAATATATTTACTATTTTGTAAAATAGATGTAAAATAGTTAGAAAATAGTTAAAATAATTATAGAAAATTTAGATAATTGCAAAATAATAGTAAGGTAGTAATTTTATAAAACAGTTGGAAAATTGTTAAACAGTTTCAAAAATAAGTGTAAAACAAATATAAGATAGTTTGGCTTTTAAAAAAAAGGTTGCATATATAATGAATAGCTTGGAAAAATAGGTTTATATTAAAATAATTTATATTAAAAATAGTCCAGAGTCAAAACTGTTCTCTCCCCAATCTCCATTCTCATTAATTCAAATTAAATTTCCACTTCCATTTAAATTGACCCAATTCCAATTTAAATAATTCCAATTTCTATTGGACTTGATTTATTCCCAATTCAAGTTGAATTAATTTTCTATTCCTTTTCATATTTAAATCAAATTCCATTTGATTTTAAACATATTCAACTTTAATTACAATTTCAAGTTCTTCCAATCACTTTGGACTAATATCCATTCAATTGAACCCACTTCATTTCAATCCATTTCAACTCTAGTTTGAATTAATCCCAATTTCAAATTCCATTTCCAAATCAAGTTGAATTATTCTTGATTTCCTTCCAAATTCAATTCAAATTCCATTTGAATTTAAAACTTATTCAACATTAATTACAATTCCCAATTATTCAAATCAATCCAATTCAAATTTTCCATTTGAATCTTATACTCATACATCTTCAATCACAATTTCAATCAATTCAAATCAAATTCCAAATTTAAACCATCTTAAATTATATAAATTCGAGTTAAATTCACTAAGGTTGGTTTAACCCTTTAAACCAAGTTAACCTTTATTAAAAGCTTTTAAACAATTTAATTTCGAGTCAATTCTCAAAATTCCATTTAAATTATCTCTATAATGGATATATTACCACTCTTCACTTCTCATTCATTCAAACAAATCCAATTCACAGTTTAAAGATTATTAATAACAATCGGGTAATATCATCCAATTATTTTCAAAATATCCGTCCATTTTGAATTTTCGGATCTCAAGCCCATTTTGAGATCACTCAAACTCCCAATTCAATTCAACCATTTAACTTTACAAGTTAAATCTTAATTTCATCTTGAAATTCCTAAATCAGGTTGATCATTCCAACTTATTTAACCTTTTCCCCAGTTAAACTCAATTTACTTAATCCAGTCAACCTTACCTAATTTGTACTCCCTTTTCAAATTTTAAACTTCACATGAATAATCTTCCCACTTATTAAGTTCAAAAACTTATCATCTTGGGTATCACATCTTATTCCAAACTCAAAATTCACCAATTAGAGTTTAATTCCAACCACCTTTGATATTATGTATATCCACATGTATACATATTAATTTCTTTTACATACCAAGTTATACTTTAAAATCTTAAACCACCTTTGGTTTTAATTCAAAACAAATTTATTTTTAAATTTTCAAACAACTCTTGTTTGAAATAGGACCATTTCATTCAAATGCATTAAATAATATTATTTGTCATTTCTTTAAATTAATTACATCATTAATTAATCACATTCGGTAATTAACTTATTTCTTAATTACCTTCATTAAGTAATTGTCCCTTAAATTACTTACCTCTAGTTACTTCATTAAGTAACTCCCTCTTATTTATTAATTTCAATTATTATCCATTGATTAATCTCATTAAGTCCAATTAATTACACAAATTAATTGACTATTCTTATCCTGAAACTTTTCCCAATTTCAAGATTTAATTTCAGTTTGAATCCATTTCAAACTTGACTTTAATTTAATTTCAATTTGGTTGTAATTCTATTACCACTTAGTTCTTACTATTACTTTTAGTTTAATTAATACTACAACCAATTTCCTTAATATAATAGATAATCTACTTCTTATATAAGATTCATTTACTTTTGAAATCATTTTAAAACCTTCATAAAAGAAAATAACAAGTACGCTCTCTCATATATATATACTCGACTCATCCTAGGGTACCACTTACCCTTATCCTTGATGAGTATACCCCCAGAGCCAAGGTTCTCACTTAACCTTCAGCTCTGATACCAAATGTAACGACCAGAAATTTTCGATCCCGAAAATTCCAGATAGTTAGAAAAGAAGAAAGAGATAGAAGAAGAAGAACATAAAACCAAAATCAAAGTCTCACATACGCAGTGGATAAAATATAATATCATATAAATAATAGTTATACAAAGGAAACTGTACTTGTCAAATTACACTTTATTATATCAGAGTTACAACAGATTTACAATCACAGAACAGATAAATCTATCTGTTTCAGATACTATAATATATTAACATCAGAAGCTCTCCATACGTTCCTGCTCTCCAGCTCGCCTCCTGAGCTCCAGAACGTCCTTACCTGAAAATCTGTAATGCTCGGTCTGACCCGAGCATTACATCAAAGTAACACCCGGGTCAGGCTGGAAACCAGCGTGAGTAAACCTATCTAACAACATACAACTTATATAAACCCGGGGTAACTTATATCAATTACACTTCACAAGATGTAGAGACATCAACCATTTACACATCAGTTTCTTAGTGCCAAACTTAGATTTAAATGGTCCAATTTACTTAAGTCATTACATTTCCAACCTACTGATTTCACAATCTAAATCCATTCATTTTATAGAGGATTATAAATCGAAGTGGTTTCGGGTATTTATTGATACCCGACTCCGGTCTCTTCGAATTCAATCCCATCTTATCTCAACTTATTCAAGTGAAACTCAATTCAAAACTTAAATACAGGGTGTCACCTATATGCATTAATTCATCATCAATGAATAACCACAATATCTCAGTTTAAATCCAATCATAACACATCACATAGCATCTCATAATACATATCCAAGATATCAATCAATCTAGGGCATACAATATTTTCAATCATTCCTAATCAAAATAAATTAGTCTCATCAATTCTAATTAATTCAAACAAATTAAATTAATTACTTAAATCTCCATTAGTTACAAACAACTTAATTGATCATTCTTTAATTAATCATACTTGATTAATTATTTCAATTACATTAATTTTAATTTATTTACATAATTAATCGTTCTCAACCATTTACGGTAGTCAACCATTAATTACTTTCATTAGTTACATTATATTTTTTTATTTAATTAATTACCTTGTCAAGTAATTATAAATTAACCTTAACCCTTTAATTAATTTTATTAATTAATTAATCCTTTAATTAATAACACTAAGTGATTAACCCTTAATCAATTCTATTTAATTACTTCATAAAGTAATGATCCCAAAATTTCTTATATAATAATTACTTTTTATCTTATTACATTTAGTAATTATTTCTTAATTACTTCTCCAAGTAATTTTATTAATTAATCCATACGTGATTATATTAATTTATCACGAACTAATTTCTTTAATTAATTATTTAACTAATCATTCAAAATTAATCAAATAATTTCTTAATCCCTTATGTTAAAAGATCTTAATTAAGGAAGAATTCTTTATCTAATTAGATTATTTACAATAACCAACCATACTTTAATCATTAATAGTAATTAAATTAATCCAGAAATCATTAATTAATTGATTTCCCTTTTATCACTTCATTAATTTATAATCAATAATTATTCAAGTCCTTAATTACTTTTAAGATAAATAATTTATCTTGATACTTTAGGCTAAAAAAAATCTTACTCTTTCTTAAATCAAGAAAAAATCATTTATTTACAATTTTAAATCTTTCCTTTATTAAATTGAAAACTATTATAACTACCCGAGACAACATAGGGTTACTCAGTCTCCAAACCGAGCTCAAACCTTCCCCTTTCTTCTCCTTACTTATTTTAAATCTAAAACTGTCATTAATACCAAAACCCACTCTCATAGCCGATGCCAACTCGAGTCCTTCCTTCATTCCTCTCGAGTACGTCCTCGAGAAAAACTCGCAACTGGACTCGAATAAACTTCGAGTATCACAATCCTCCACCGCTTCGAGATTCTCATGCGTAAACTTCGAACAGTAACCCGAGCTACTCACGTCTTCACCATCGCTAAACTCACAGCACAAACCAGCCTCAACTAACGTACATGTGCACGTGCACATGGCCACGGCGGTGCTTCGACGATCCTCTCCACCTCCGGTAAGTCATCGATTGCCTCCTCTATCGATTCCACCCATCCAGACATCGTCGCAAGCCCCAAATCATATTCGAGCTTCCAAAACCAAACTGGAAGCCATTCCATCGACCACAACTGTCTCAAACCTTCGCCGCCGACCACCATATCATCAGAAACTCCGGTCCCATGTTCGATAGCCTCCACGCTACCCTCTCCCACTTCTCATGAAGCTCGATCACCCCGAGATGCCACGGTAGTGGAAATTCTGACTTCATCATAAACCCATTCGAAACCCTACTTCAATCCACTGCACAAGCCACGACAATCAAACATTACTTCCATTATTTTTCCACTGAACCTCATCACGTTGGCCACCTTCAGACCAAAAATTATCCAAATCGTTCAAGCCGATCATTGGAATTTCGCAAATTCCCAAATCCTGATCATCTCAGAAATTCTCAGTATTTCCTAGTCTAAAAATTTTAATTTCCACACCAAAATTCAGCATTTGTTATCACAAATCTAATCATGTATTCAATTCATGATTTTAAGTCATTTGATTTTACTGATAAATTTAATCTCGAATGAAAGAATAAGCATTTCAAACTATTTACTACATAATTTCATCTGAATCTCTTTTTAAAAAATATATATATTCACATAGTTATGATCATCTCCACTTCTAAAGGTCAAGTTCTGAAATAATTTAATTTAAAAGATAAGAGTTTGTAAACGAATTTGGTTCCTATTTTCTAAATACAGAATATACATGCTTCAGAACAAATACTCACAGGCATATTCTATTTACAAAACACAACCATTACTCATGCAACAACTAAAACACTGCAAAATTTCATCCTACATGTCAAAGATCAACACCAGATTTAATCTTTGCAAAACAATTTGTTTATCCACCTGAAACAGATGATGAACAGAGCATATTTTCAGATTTTAAACAGGTTAAAATTTCAATTTACTCATCTCTTTGAAAATGCAGAGTTTTCTTTATACTGAACAAAAATCAGTTTTGAAAACTCTGAGAAGACATGCTTGATTTATACTTTCTAAAAACTTGTTGTTCAAACATGCACCAAATTCTTAACATGCATATACATTATTTCACTTTCAAACAATCAAGCAAGCATAGTTTCATCCAAACTTCGATAATCATTCCATATAAGCCAAGATATAGTTAAAATAATTAAAGCGCAGTTTACTCACAGTTTTGAAGCAGAGAACACTCATTTGCATTTCATATTCCTGAAATTGATTTTACTCTGTATTTTGAATCTGCTTGCTGTGTTGTAGTTGATTAAATTTTTGCAGCTGTTTTGATTTTAAAACTGCATGCTGATGAACTTGATGAAGATGATCCTAGACTTAAGTGCATGCAGATGATCTTGAGTTGATCTTCTCTTTTGAAGTTGAACTGATTTAAAGTTGTAGTGGAATTTGTTTGCAGATTTTTAAGTGGAACTGATTCTAGATTTTGGGTTGTATTTAGTTTTGAATTTCCCCTAAATCTAATTTCAGTTTTTTTCTTTTCTTTTGAAGGTAATGTGCTGAACTAAAATAAACTTAACATATTTTAAATAAAATGTTATTTAAAAACCATGTCACTTGTTACATAATGATGTATATTAATTTACAAGTGTCCTCCTTAAGTACAAATGTCTTACACATGTTCATCTTAATATTAAAAGAAATTCTAAATTTATAAATGTATTTAAATTTATCTAAATCAAATTCTAATTTATATTATCATGTTTATATAAATGTTTATCTATATTTTAGCCTTAAATGATTACATATAAATTATTTTTATAAAATTACACATCTTAATGTTTATTTGAATATTTTTTAAACAAAATAAACTTTTATTATGAAATACAATTTAAACCTTAATATTTTTAAATAAAATAGATTTTTACTTTAATTACTTTGAAGATATAAGATAGACCTTTAAATTAACCTTTGAAAAGTTTCGATACTATTTCAATCAAATTCACCAATTCATAATTTATTTTCAGATATATATTCTTTTAAATTCCATTATTAAATTTAAATTCAAAATAAATCTTTAATCATAATTTAAAACATTACACTATTAATTAATTGGTTATTTATATTTGAAAATAACAATTTTTATCAATTTTAAACAATTTAATTAAGAGATTTTCACATTTTAAATCTCTTGAAATTCCAGGATATCACAAAAGGTGAGTCTCAAAAGCTGTATCACTCAGTCTGACCCGAGCGTAAAGCTAAACACAAAACACTCGAGTCAGGATTAACATTCTTATATCAATAGATCCAACTCAAGTGAAATAACAACTGGAATACAAGTAACTCAAAGGATGTTTGGGATAACCATCCTCTAAGGATCCGTTAAACTATCTACTATGTAGTAATGTACGCTATTATAATAATGTCTAAAGTAAAGTATACTATTTAAAAATAGCATTAAGGCTTTACATTTTCCACCTTAACACATTTTATAGTGCCAATAGTCTGTACAGTACCATAATACCTCCAGATCGGGAGGCTACTAGACGATACTCCATAGGTATGACACAAATCAAACTCGTATAAGGCGCGCTAGGGTAGGTGACATGGCACAACTAGGTAATGCCAGCGTAGATATACCAATTACACTTCCGAGCTGGTACTAACGCATAGCAGCCACTACCGCCCACCTCGAGCCACACTCCCAAATCAAAAAATCAAAAGTGGCCACCAAATCAATTACAAATTCAGAATATAGTATCAAAGGAGTGTGTCCAACCGTAGGAGCTACCTCACTTGGCCCGTCAATTGTTCCTATTTTAGCCACCTTATGCCAACTCATGGGAGTCGGGTCCATGTATATATCTCATATAGGATTTTCTCCACCATCCTACTTCATTCTGGAATCTCCACCGCGTACACAGTTGTTAAAGTGGTTTTTAGTATTGGCAGAGAGTATGACAATATTCGACCCCGGTCTCTTTAACAACCAATCGTTATCATAACGCCGCGGTCATTTCAAAATAGTTTATCCTTTGAAACCAAAATATCATTTCCATTTCAAAACCATATCAATAGGATATCATTTCCATTTCAAAACCAAATACGTTATCATTTCCATTTCAAATATATATATTCATTTCCATTTCAAATATATATATTCATTTCCAAAATCATAGCACTTTCAAAGCTATAACACTTTCCAAACCAAACACTTGAAATTATAACATTTTCAAAACATAATATTTTGAAATTCATAACTTTGAAAACATAACTTCCACCACCTAAATAGTTCAGATATTAAAATAGTATATATAATAAAATAGTTTATAAAGTAAAATAGTTTATACAAAAGAGTTATAAGTTAAAATAGTTTATATTAAAATAGTTAGTATATTAAAATAGTTTATATTAAAAATGATTTATATTAAAATAGTTTATATTAAAATAATTTATAAATTGAAATATAAAATAGTTTTAAATATAATTTAAAAATACATTATATAATAAAGGGGTTCTTAGGCTGAAGGAAAAAGTAGAAAAAAATTTAGTTTTAGAGACAAGAAGTTTGCATTTTAGGCTGAAGGACATTTTCTAGTGTAAATCACAGAATGATGGTTGTAACTATAATTTTCTGTTTACACTAAAATGTGTCCTTCAGACTAAAAAGCAAACATGTTATCCCTGAAACTAATTTTTTTGCAACTTTTTCCTTATGTCTATTTTCCTGTATAATAAAATAGTTTTCTCAAATTTCACAAATCGATTCCAAATCAACTCGAATTCCAAAATTCAAATTTAATCCAATCTCAAATCATTAATCTCAATTTATTTTAGTTCTCAATTAACCATTTCAAATTAAAATGATTTCAAATACAGATTTTTAACAACAAATAAACCATTTAAATTTCAATATTTTCAAAGCTTTAAATACTCAAACATTTCAAAACTAAATTTGATAATCTCATATATATACCAAATTTACTGAAATCACTTTTAATCAAAAATCAAGTTATAAAATTATATCTTTAAAATCCTAAATTTAATAAATTTTAAATCAATCTTATTTGAGTATAATTCTTAAACCAATTAAATTTCAAAACCTGGGAAATCATTTCCAAATATAAAATATCTTAAAAATCAATATTTATTAAACCATATATTTTTTCCAAAACCATAGAAATCGTTTTCAAAATATTTATATATAGACCAACGGTGTCTGTATATAATTTTCTATCATATGGTCAGGTGATATAGATATTTATTATTTCAATCCGCAATTTAAATATATATATTGGTATATATCATTTCAACCGGCAATCCCAAATTTAATTCAATGAAAATCGCTTGGGTTTATCATTTCAACCCATAACGATTTTCTCCTATTCTACAGACCGTTCGGGTATGTATCATTTCAATCCATAGTGAATTCTATACTAACAGGGAGCTTGCAGAGTGATAACAAATATGATAATAATATAACTGGCACATATCATCAATATAAATAACAGATAATGGTGTCAGAAGTCACAGGTGAACATATAACATATATATAGAAACATAAATAACTAACAACAACATATTTCAATTGTCTTTCGATTAAAATCAAATTTAATAAATATAAGAACGTTAATCGTGAATGATTGCTTACCTTTTGAGGCTAGATTAATTTGAAAATGAACTGAGCTACGAATCCAAGCATGAATCTTAAAGCAAAGCTGGATGGGCACGAATTCGACTAACAAAGCTGATAAATAGGGAATCAAGAACCAAAATCAGTTTAATATAACAGAAACAAAATGTGTATTATGTTATTATTATTATTATTATTGTTGTTATTTTACTGAAATCCATTTAAACATATATCTCAAATTAATATTTAATTCAAACACATAAAACAAAGTCCCCTGATATAAATTTGAAAGCCAACAAATGCATTCTCATCTATATATAAATTAATATATAACATATATAACTTATATTATGTACTAACATAACATTATATATATTCGAACAGAATATATAAAAACTCATATAACTTATATAATAAGCTAGTAAATAAAAATTTATAGACTAATATGTATAACCACCTATATACAGTAATATAGTTTATATAAACTAACAAAATATGCATATAAACAAAGACATATATAACAACAGATCCCTAAGATTTTATATACAAAATCGACTAATTATATCATTATAAAAATCAATGTTTATAACAAAATCAGTATAAGATATTTTATTATTGGACATACATAACTCAACAACTTATCTTACAAATTTATATAGCGTAAAATCTATATATGTATATATAATATATAACCAAACCATAACTTAGTTTAAAACACATATTTTAGAATAACA
This sequence comes from Allium cepa, assembly GCA_030765085.1. Lineage (NCBI taxonomy): Eukaryota > Viridiplantae > Streptophyta > Magnoliopsida > Asparagales > Amaryllidaceae > Allium > Allium cepa. Next base: position 83,023,396 of record CM060946.1, read on the forward strand.
TATCAATATATTATAGTTTACTCAAAATCAAAACATTTATTGAGAAATCAATATGTTTGCAGACTATGCACGCTACTCAAAATAAAAGAAATATGTATATATATACACATACTATAAGGGTATATAAGTAGGCAGGTCTTAAATTTTATGTAAACTTTTGTATATAAGAGTAGAACAACAACCCCAAAACTTTTAAAATATAATACATGTATATAATTTGTATAACTCATCCAAGATAAAAATTTAAACATCCTATATAACGCATAAGAGTTACTTAAAGTATATACTTTATATAAACATGACCTATACATAAAAATCAAAATATCAACAAGTTATAAAACCCAGATATTCTTAAAGTATATATATTGTAATAACATATCTATGCACGCAAACATATAACTTTAAATATAACTTATAGAAACTTACGTGCATAGCAACATATTATACCAAATTATGTAACTTAATATATATATATATATATATATATCAAATTATACTACATTATACCCTCAGAACATATACACATTAAAATCTATATAAACTTTATAAACACATATATAAAAAAATCAAAGTCTCAACAATAAATTATAAACCAGCATATAAGACAACTCATGCAAGCATTCACGACAAATTGAAAAATGGATGGTGCTATATTTTTTTTTAGCAAAAGAAGGTGGCGAACGGCAAAGCATGCAGGTCTGAATATGCATATGTAATATACCATATATACCTTTATATAAATAAAGAGGCGATAGAGAAAGGTGAAGGATGGGAGGTTTCTAGGTGGAGTTATGCTCGCAAGAAGCTTGGCTCGCAAATGGCAGGGATGCCGACTAATGGTGGAGCCTTGGTGTGGCTAAGGCAGTGGTGAAATCATGGCTGCTAGGTACGGAAATGAGTTTGTGGCCACGGAAATGAGTTGAGTGGACGATTGTCGATAAGGGGAGGAGGCATGGGTGCTATTGCATCAGTGGGTCTGCTAGTAGTTCGATAGTTGGAGGGTGGGTTTTGGAGCGGCTCACGGCTGGTTGGCCGATGAGGCTGAGTGGGTAGAGGATGGGAAATAAGCATGGGTGGTTTGTCTCTTGAGGTTGGAGCAACAAGATTTTGGAAACAATATACAAGCTCATATTTATTTATATATTTTATTTGTAACCAAATGATAGGAAGAGAATGACAAGGCACGATTGCAGAACAATAAATAAAAGAAGATAATTTTGAACCGTTAGAATGGTAAAAGTGAGATATAAATTCTGGGAATATGAAAAATAAGTGGCTATTGGATTACATGATACAAATGAAAGGACGGAAAATCGAAAGTCACAAAACGTGTACCGATATGAAATTGTTTTCACGGATTCCGTTGCGAATCAGACTTCAAAACACAGAATTGAATATACCACAGAGATCAGCATGATGAGGCGATCAAAAGAGTATATAGATATCAGTGGTACGATCATCCTATCAAAAGTCGATAATCGGTGCCGAAAATGTTGCTAAAATATCAGAAATAAGATAAACGGAGCAATAGTGGTTCAAATTTGATGAAACGGATTATGACGTCCCACTTAGAAGATGATTTACAAATTTACTATGTAAAAATATTCAGGTTTGGAAAATATTTTATTATCATCAAATTTTAACTGATTTGAATTTAAATAAAATTATATAATAAAATAAACTTACATATTTTCTGATGAAAATTTACCATTTTCTACGTTAAATTAGACGTATTCCAAATATTAGATTTTTATTTTCAAATATTATTATTTAAAATTTCAGAAAAATTCAATTTATTGAATAAATAAAACCACTAAAATTTACAGGTCGTTATATATCAAGTAACGATTCACTTTTGAAATGTAAAAGAACCGAACAGTGTGTAAAACTATGTTGGGCTGTTAAAGAGACCGAGGCCAATTATTGGCATACCCTCCGTCAATGTTGGAACCACTTTAACAACTGTGTACATGGAGGAGACTCTAGAATGAAGTGGTTGAATTTGATGTACGTTGCTATATTTAAAGGAAGAGAACGATGATGGATAGTCCCAACACTTGTGTCAATTTGAAATGAATAAAATAGGAGCCCTATCAACCGGCCAAGTAGGCTAACTACCTCTAGCGGATGCACTCCTTATTTCTATCATTACATCGTTGTTGCTGGTGATCACCTTTTGATTATAGGAGTGTTGGATGCAGTGGGTGGTCGCTGCAGCAATGCATTGCCATCAGCCAGGATGGGTAAACTGGTAGTATCCTATCTTAGGCATTCCCTCACGTTCCTTGTTTCATACTTTTATCCTTATGCGAGACCACTACGAGTTTGGTTTAGTGTTATTGTGTCACGGTGCATCCCTATCCTCCGACATTCTATTGGGGTGTTATATGCAAACTGTACATTAATACTTAAAAATGCATTAAGTGGGATTAATATAAAGCCTTAACGCTAGAAAAAATATTTATCTTATTGATTAGACATTACATATTTAGCGTATTCTACTATATATAGATATTTTGATGGATCCTTAAGAGATGGAAAATTCCATAACATCTCTTGAGTTATTGCACGCATGTTATTCACTGGATAGGAGATGTAAATCCCCATAAACATCTCCAGTATTATTACACTCCTAGCATATGTGATATTGATTTGAATTACCTAAGGATAATTTAGTTCTAACTCGAGTGTATTATTTTACTTTATGCTTGAGTCATCCATGAGTTTTCAATGCATTGAAGATCGTATTATTCTGGAGGACAAAGACGAAGACATGCATATAATATTACTAGTATTATTCCCCTGCATCATGTTGTTCTGCTGCATTGTTTTATTTTGTCTCTGTTGGGTGTATAACTCTAATTGATGCTGTTAAAGTGTAATCAAATGTGTACTATAAAAAGCTTCATGAACTGTTTATTTGATTATTATATTTTTTCATTCCACTGCAAGATTCTATGTTTGTTTTCTTCTTTTCTTATTTTTTCTTAATTAACCCCATTGATTATCTATTTTTTGGATTGTTTTGAGTTGGATGTGTGTGGTTTATTATCGACTTAAACCTTTCGAAATGTGGGCAGTCGCATTTGGTATCAGAGCTTTGGTTTAGCGATAAACTTAGGTTTGATGGGCACCAACTCATTAGAGATAGATAAGTAATACCCTAGAATGAGTTTGTTTGTTTGTGTGTGTATGAGAGCACGTACTTGTTAGTGTTATAAAATGTTTTATATTGTGTTTACTTATCTTTTGAGTTGTTTATGAATTCAAGTTGGTACATGAGGCACCATGTTATCGAAAGTGGTTTTATAAACACTTAAACAAAGCAAGTCGGTATAATATTGTTTTAAAATAGGCTAAATGAAATAATTTTATCTAAATTATATTTTAATAAATAAAAAGAAATAATCTTCCATAAATAACCATATAGGTTTTTGAAAATATGATTTTATTTATGGTTGTTTGTTGTTAGGAAATGATAATATTTAGTTATCATCAATTATTGGTTGAATTAAACTAAATACGAATACTTTGTGAACTCTATTTCACGAAGCGTTCGAAAATTGGATTGAATTGAAATCTAATTACAAAAAGAATTATTTGCAATAACAAATATGTAAATTAATGAAATGTTTTCGTAATAAGGTATTGGAACTGCATAAGTCTATTTATAATATGGCTTATAAATAGAAAGGATTTAAAAGTTGAGAATTTTAGAATTTAAAATCCCATTGATTTTCAAAAAAAAATGTTTTCAAAGTCTTCGTAAATAATAATAATAATATTTTGGAAGTGATTTTGACTAGAATTATATTTGGAAAATATTTTGAAAGAAATAAATGCATTGAACTCACTTTAGTCGCTGCAAAATAATTTTGAGGGTGACCGCGGTATCGTCAGTATTCATTTTCGAGTTTCTGAGTGAGATTTGGTACCGAAAGAAATTTTATTCTAGTTAAAAATAGTTATTTAGATTTTTAAAGAGTATAATTTGATATATAAAGTAAATATGTGTGTCAAAACGATTTGAAATGTAAAAATTAGGTGTTCGAATTTTGAGACTTTCACCTAAGTAAGGTCATAATATGATCCAGGTGAGTTTTAAAGAATTTGAACTTGTTTGGTAAAGTTTAAAAGTGTTTGAACTCGTGCATAAAAGGTTTGGAAAATAAATAAAAATAAACGCATCGCGTTGTTCCAGTTCACAATTTCGTGACGTGAAATTTCAAATGGACGTGTACGATTCAATATAAGTTGGAATTCCTTGGAACAAGAATTTTCTGGACCATTATAATCATAGTTTTCATATGAAAATGAAAAATCAAGATTTCATTTAATAAAACTCAAGATATGTCCAAACCAAATTTTCAAAACCATCACGTTTTGGTAATTCGTAAATTATATAATTTTCAACTATAAAATAGTGATTAAAAAGGGTTTGGAAGTTTGTTTAATAATTTGGATAGGTAAAATAAATCTGAATTTGTATATACTCTTTGGGATATGAAAGTATTATATTAATTTGAATTTGAATCAAAGATTGTTTATTCACTTAAGTAAAAGTAGTAAGAAATAATTTAGACTTTAAGTTTAAATTATGAAATGAATGGATTTATAAAATAAATTGAATATGAAGCGAATAGGTTATAAAAACAAGTTTGAAAATAATAGGTTATAAAAATAAGTTTGAAAATTTTAACTTAACTTATTTTAGTTTATTGATGTTTACAAGCTTAAATAGTGAGTTATGAAATAAAAATCTAGCTTTAGTTTAAGTTAAAGAATGAATTTAAACTGAGAATTTGAGCACTTAAATCCCGATGCTTTTGAAATTGTTTTTTAAGATTTTGAAAATAATATTAGTATTATCTAAAAATATTTACGAATTGAAGTTGCTTCAAAGGGATTTTAAAAGGAAGTAAGTTTTGTACTCCCCTCTTCTGTCGTTGGAAAATAATTTCGATGATGATGATTGCATCATCGACATTCATTTTCGAGTCCCAAAATGGGGGAGGCAACTTAGTAGCTTTGCTACGCATTTGGTTCGATAAACATATTTTAATTTAAAATTTCTAAATATGATTTAAAATATATAAAGATATGAGTAAATATATTATTTCAGAATGATTTGGAAAGAAACCCGATTTTTAGTTCTCATATTCTCTGTAAGTTAATAATTTACACTTATTGAAATGAAATGAATTGATAAAATGATTTTATTAAATGGTCCATGAATGATTTGATATGAAATGTGTTAAACATAAAGTGAATTAATTAAAATTTGAGTAAATTGAATGTAAATGAAATAGATGCGAATAAATTGGAAGTAAATCAATTGGATGTTAATAAGAGATGATAGTGCATAAATAAAATGTTAAATTGGATAATTTAAATTGATATAGTTTGGATTAATTAGATGAATATTAATCGTTGAATGGTTTCTTTTTTGCAAAAGTCAGTCGAATGCTAAAGCTAATTAAGTATGTATGATGCAAATGCGAACCGAACGCCAAACCTAATTAAGTATACACGAAAACGATCTATATCCAAGATATATTGATAAACTGAGCAACCACGGAATGCAAAAGGAAACTGAATGCCAAACCTAATTGGGAATATATAGATGCAAAATAAAAATATATGCCTAACCTAATCGGGTATGTATGGATGTAGAAGCTTACTGAATGTCAAACCTAAACGAGTACACAAGAAAACGATATGTCCCAAGATATATTATTTAACCGAACAAACCATGAAATGCAAAAGCAAATCAAATGCCAAACCTAATCGAGTACGTATGGATGCAAAAGCGAACCGAATGCCAAACCTAATCAGGTACGTATAGATACAAAAACTAACCAAATGCCAAATTTAATCGGGTAAGTATGGATGCAAAAGAAAAGTGAATGTCAAACCTAATCGGGTGTATATGTACACAAAAGCCAATCAAATGTCAAACCTAATCAAGTGCACATGAAAACGATCTATACCTAAGATATATTATTTAACCGAGAAAACCATGGAATGCAAAAGCGAATTGAATGCCAAACCTAATTGGGTATATATGGATGCAAAAGCGAACTGAATGCCAAACCTAATCAGGTACGTATGGATACAAAAAATAACTGAATGCCAAACCTAATCGGTTACAAATGAAAACAGTTTATACCAAATATATATTTTTTAACCGAGCAACCATGGAATGTAATAACAAGCTAAATGTCAAATCTAATCGAGTACGTATGGATACATAAGCAATCTGAATGCCAAATCTGATCTAGTACGTATGGATGCAAAAGCTAACTGATTTCCAAACCTAATCGAGTACACATGAAAATGATCTATTTCCAAGATATATTGTTTAACCGAGAAAATCATGGAATGCAATAATGAACCGAATACCAACCTAATCGGGGACGTATAGATGCAAAAGCGAACCGGATGCCTAACCTACTAGAATACATATGGGTATAAAGGCCAACCAAATGTCAAAACTAATCAAGTACACATGAAAATGATCTAAACCCATGATATATTATTTAACTCAGCAAACATGGAATGCAATAACGAACCAAATGCCAAATCTAACCGGGTATGTATGGATGCAAAAGCCAACCTAATCGGATACACATGAAAACGATCTACACAAAAGATATATTATTTAACCAAGCAAACCATCGAATGTAATAACGAACCGATGCCAAACCTAATTGGGTATGTATAGATGCAAAAGCAAACTGAATGCCAAGCCTAATTGGGTAGGTAGTAAAAGCTTTATGAATCTCAAACCTAATTGGGTACACATGGAAATGGTTTATTTCCAAGATATATTGTTTAACCAAGCAAACCATGGAATTCCATAATGTAACAACCCAAGATTTTGGAGAATATCGAAATATTCAATTATAATGCAAATTATAATTTAATATGGTAATTACGAAGTATAAATGGAATAATTGATGATAACACTGTTTATTAAAATAAACCATGTTGTTGACTAAGAATTCGGGATTTGGTGTAAACAAATGGGAAATAAAGTTGAAAATACTTTATTCATGGTATGGAATGAAAATAAATATTGGAAATAAATTATTAGATTGAAAGTTATGATATTGGAGTTGTATTCCAATATTAGCCATTTATTCCAAAATAAAAGAATGAACATGAGAGAAATAAAATTGTTAAGCGTCAAATATTGTTGCAAATGATGTTTTAATATTTTAAAATTGTTAAAACACATTTGTATACTTTTTAGAAGCATGAAATAAATGTTTATATCGGTAAAATATGTCAAATTTGAATTATTTTCCCATAAGCAACAATATTGACAAATGTTGTAATAAAAGGAAAACATAAAGAAAATAAATATTTGAGATACAAATATGATTGAAATAATGATTTTTCACCATAAATGTGAATATTGGTAAATATTTGGTGTTAAATTGTGTAAATAATATTTTTATTTGGAAAATTTACAATTTTCCATTACTATAGATGCAATTCATTAAAACATGAATGATGCAATTCGTTTCACTCAAATTGGAATTTATATGAGGAAGTTATGTATAATTTAGTGTAATATACAATATACCATACCTAAGATATTCTAAGTATTGATAATGGACTTTAAGAAGCTTATATACTTTTACCCATTAGCCTTATCTGGAAGCTTCTGAAGTTTTGAACGATGATTTTTTTTCTTTCCTTGCCAGATGTTCTTCGTCCTCAAAACCTAGTATCCAAAAGAATGAAAATGGCTTCCACCTAAAATTAAAAATTCACCAAAACCTTTTGCAATCTAGAGAAAATTCAGGTTGGAAACTAAAGTAAAGGTAATATCCATCCTATCAAGCCTCTATATCCATCAAAATCTGATATTTTTACCTATAATTCCTAGTGTTGTTATTTCCTTGCTTGCATGTTTGATTTTGGGGTCTCTTGGGCTATGTAAGCATCTATTCGTTGCAAAAGGCACATGCTATCTTGCTAAATCTTGCCAAATCGCTACAAACCCTTAGGTGAGTAATCTCACTCACGCTAGCTATAAACAATCTTTCTTATTTATATTTGGTGTGAATTGGATGTTTGGAGCTTTAAAAATCATGTTTTGATCATCGTTTGTGCTCAATCCAAAAAATTGAATTCTGTTCATAATTATAGCTGAAACAAAATTGATCATAACTCACTCAATTTTTAACCAAATTTGACGATCTTAGTCATTCTGGAAAGCCTAGAAACTAAGCTACAACTTTTCCTTTATTCTTTTTGCCTAGTTTCGAAGTTATCTATGCTAAAATTGCAATTATTTGTCGCTGTCCTGCAAATGCATAAGTTCAGGCTCAGTTTGATGTTTTTAGTAATTTGATCATAACTTTCTTGTTTTGAATCGGAATTTAGAAATTTTTGAAGTTATGCAAACCGTATGATTTAGGTTATAACTTTGGTTTTCTGAGTTTTGAGTATTTTTGCTGTTTATATGTTGTAAAATCCATATCTTCGTGACTGTCCTGTCATTGACAAGGAGTGTTTATATATTCACCTGTAAAGTAATTTGATCATAAGTTTCTTGTTTCCTAAAGGAATTTAGACATTTTTGAAGTTCTGGAAACCTTAGGATTTAGGCTACAACTTTCTTTTATAGTCATTCTCAGATTTTGTTGTTTTCTATGTGAAAATGTATATTCTTTACAGCAGGACCGAAATATATGTAGTGTTTAATTTCCGTGTTTGATGATATTCTGACGATTTCGATAATTTCTGTCGCATTTTTTTAATAAAACTTGATGTTATTAGATGGAAATGATTACCATGAATATATTATCTTAGAGTTTGAAGAAGTTTGAGATTTAAGTTTTATTTAAATTCTATTTAAATTTAAATAACGGTTAATACCGATATGTGAGTATTTTGATGGTTTTAAATGATTTTAATTTCAAATAAATTCTTGAAAATTTCTTAAATAAAAATAAATCATTGTTTATGAAATAAGTATTTTGTAGCATTTTTTAGAGTTTTTTTTCAATTATTAATTATTTTAAAGTATTTTTATAGTAGAAGTTCTCTTTAAAATAGTGGATTTTTCTATGCAAAACTTTTAAAATGGTTTGTAGATTGTTTAAGAACTCTATTTTCTCTAAAAAATTATTTTAAATATATTTGAGACAACCCGACTTTCCACTCCCGGAAAATCGCGTCATCCTTAAGAAAGAAAGGGATAGAAAAGAGAAAAGAAAGAAGAGAAAGAAGAAACAACACAAGAATCTCAACAGCGGAACGAATAAGTTATATTAATAACATAAGTATTACATAGTATACATCAAATATCAGAGTTACACAGACATATACAACACATACTAGACAGTTATAAACACCTGTCTAGTTATTACAACTCAATACATTACAGACAAACACTCAGAGATACCAACACAGCGGAAAACTATATAACTATACGCAGAAGCCTCCTGCTCCATTGCTCCTCCACAATTCGTCAAAGCTAACCTGAATCCTAACCTGAATTCCCTTGGCTACTCGTAAAAATTTGAGTACCCAAGAGTTAAAGAAAACAGAAATAACTCCGGGTCAGACATGGGTCTGGTGTGAGTAACAGGTTAAAGTTGCTTAATTTTCAAAACCTTTTGAAAGAAAGGTATCACGTAAGACTTCCCACACATAAACATGGAAAAGTTTTTACCTTACGCTAACCAAAACATTTGATAGGAAATCTGATGATATTATAATAGGGTCTAGGGTTTTCAAATAAATAAGAAATAGCCGAAATTGTTACATTTATTAAATTCCAGCTACTAGCCACAAAAGTGGGTAATACAATTAAAACCGTTGGCACTTATTGGATTTTGGATTCCATACAATGGCAGGGCTACTGGGGTACCGCCCGTCACAGTACGTGGCCTAGATCACCGTACCGAGGATTAATCCCAATCCCCTGCAACATAAAGCCGGACCCATTCCTTACTGAACAGTTCCAAATAAGACAACCTCGACGGTTGTCAAGATCAACCGTCCACACAGCCGAATAAAGGGACCTCTAGACAGGGATAAATCTTACTCTCTAGTGGGTGCGACCCACGAAGCTTTGCTGCACCTCCCCTGTTTTAGCCATTCCCGGTTGATGAGGCTTGAGGCTACGATTACCTTTATAGGACACATCACTTAGAATGCTCATCGTCCACCTGACGATGTTCTGAAAGCATTCAATCCATACAAGTTCGTTCCGGGTTCGAACGAAACCGAAGGCATTATCTCGTTACACTCATTTTGGAATCACCCTCAGAGTTAACGACAATTACCCTTGCACTCTGAATCACCATCTCGAATCTATAAGTACTATTCCGTCAAACTCATTACGGAATCACCCACAGAGTTATACTAACGTATAGCCCTTACACCTCAAGTCTTCACTCGCTCCACTTGGATTAACGACCTAACGTTTAATTGGAATCGATGTGGTTTTCGGATGACCAAATATGGAAACCCGATCCCGGTCTCATCGAAATCCAAAGCGTGTCTTTTAGGTCCAAGTTGTTTTAAGTTTAAAACAATTCAATTCATTATATAAATATACACAGATAGATAATTCACAACACAATAGAAAATCAACCTTATCATTATCAACAGATAATTCATATCATAATCAGATAATCCATATTATCATCCAAAAGCAACCAATGCATCCATATCACATACCCTACTCATCTCATAACTGAGATTACAAACCATACCAGGCAACCAATACCATTCATCAAACATAAGCAATGATCTAATGATCACACTTCCTATAATTAATTTAAAATGAATTAAATTAATTACTTCATCATCAAAATTCTGCTTAACTTAACCATCCATTGATTTCAAATCAATTTATAAATCATCATCTCAATATTTCAATTAATATTGATTAACTATCTCTAATTACAATAAGTAATTAGCTTATAAGTTAATCAAACAAGTTAATTACTTAAACCCTTTGCAAATAATTAACTTGTAATTACTAAATTAATTAGTTAACTAAAATTAATTACATTAATTATTTTTCATTATTAATTATACCTTAATTAATCAATTCCAAATTACATCATTAACTAATTAATTAATGATTTCTGACTTCAATTAATCAATCTCTAAATATAAATTAATTACATAAGTAATTAATCTGAAATTAATCCACATATAAATATTAATCACCCATGATTAATAATCATTCAGTAATAAACTACTTTAGTTACTCATCCCATAATTAATTATTCTTAATTAATTATTGTTATCCCGCTTTTTGGCAAAGCCGTGATACCAAAAGATTGGTCGAAAACGAAAGACAGTTCGTCTCAGAGATTGGTTATACTTCACTTTGCTATGGATATCGATGAATTTTGTCCAAGTCCGGATCAGGCCACAATTGATAAGACACGACAAGAAAGATCATGGAAGTCGGTATTTCAAATTTCAAGTCAATCCGAGGTCGTATGCTCAAGTTATGATGGATTCAAGTTAAGGAGGATGGACATTGCTTAGTTCGAACCCCTCCCCCTTCACTTGTTCGAAACCATCGAGTTCGAACCCATCCAAACAAGCTCCGTGTTCGAACCGATAAGCACTGCCACGCCACACTCGAACCCATCAGTTTCGAGTCCATCATGTTCGAATCCATAAGAAGAAGCGACGTTCGAATCCATCATGATGTCCTCTCTTCGAATCCCTCCAGGTTATAGAGTTCGTATCCATGGAGTTGCCGTTACTTCGAATCCATGGGATATGCCCTTGCTTCGACTCCATCAAGCAACCCCCCAGATGGCCTTGCCTCGAATCAATCCATGACCTCACCCTCGAATCCATGAACTAAACCTTTGCTTCGACTCCATTACATTCGAAACAATCACCTTCAAATCCATTCAAGCCCACCAGCTTCGAATCCAAGCCGCTTCGAATCGATCTAGTTCGAATCGATCGAGTTCGAACTCACGAGTACACCTTAGTTCGAAACGGTCGCATTCGAACCCAGGGACATTCACTTGTTCGTACCCACCAAGTCAGCTAACTTGGATGACGTGTCGCCCCACGATACGAACGAGGCGAAATCCATGGGTGCGAAGCGGTCAACTCGGAGACAAAACAGGATCGATTCGAAGAGCACGCGCCACGTCACTGCAGAATCACGTGTGTCCATGGATTCGAAGGCATGGTTTCGAATTGATCGATTCGAACTCTACAGCCAACCGAGCAACACTATTTCGAACCGATCATATCTCCTCAACCACATATCCAAATGCAACCAAATTTTCACAGTAGCTTCCATACGAGGTAAAGATTGTTCCTGCCAAGTTTCATCTCGATTGGACCATTTCTTGATGGGTTCGAAATGACTTCGAACCGATGTCAGATCGAGACGAAACTTGGTGGGGTCGGTCGCGTAGGCCCACTCACGTGCCAGAAGAGGTCTCCCGAAGTTTCAGCCAGATCTGGGCCTCCAGCGCCTATAAATAGCACCCTGAAGCCTTCAGAAAAGGGATCTTCCGAGAACTTCTGCCATTGAACGCTGAGACTCTGCCGGATTAACGTCTATTGATCAGAATCACTGTTGTATTCAGATTTCAAAGCTATTATCTACTGCAATCCATTGTAATCGATTGAATCGAGCAAAGCAATAAAGAGAAATCCTTCAAAGTGGACGTAGGCACGAACGCCGAACCACTATAAATCCTGTGCTTGTGATTGTTGCTTGTGAATTACTGTGATTTGTTACTTAGAGCACGAACGCAAACATTTTGGTGCTTTCACTGAGAACTGAGCTCGGGAGTTCTACCAGTTGATAATTGATTCAGAGAAAGTTTGAAAGTTTAGATTTGAGAAATTATGACGAGACAATCGAGCCGAAGGCCAAGGCCAGAAAGAAGTGAACAGCAAGGAAGTCAGGAGGCTTCCTCAGGAGCGAACCAACCATCGATCTACATCACTAGGGACGAGATGGAAACGATGATGAAGAAAAAAGAGGAGTTGATCCAGAGTTTATTTCAACAGATAGGACAGCTTGGTGCACAGAATAGAGGAGCCAATGGAGTCCAGAACGAAGCAGGACCATCCGGCGTCGCTCCCGGATTAGGGGGCACACCCATGGAGAACGTTGGTCCAATTTCGGAGGGAGAAAGAGGAGTATCTGCGCAACCTGGAGACAGCAGAGGAATGAACGCTCAGTCAAGGGGGAAGATCTCAGAATTCCCTCGTGAACTCGGGGGGGCAGGATGAAAGTAACGAACGAAGGTTACATCTCGGAGACACCGACAAGTTGGCAGAGATGGTTAGGCGAGCAATGAGAGGCGGTTTGGTGAACAAAGACCTAGAGGATGTTAATAGGAGTCCTTTCACTCCGGCAATCAGACGAGCTAGAAACCCACCGGATTTCAAATTACCATCGCTGGATATGTATGACGGAAGAACGGACCCCATGGTCCATCTGACAAAATATATGAGGCATATGGAAGTGCTGGGGGCATCAGAGGAGGTCATGGCCCGGTGCTTTCCACTGTATTTGGCGGATATTGCGGCATTATGGTTCAGGCAATTAGATAGTGGATCCATTGGAACATGGAATGATTTAACTGAGAGATTTATGAGGCAATTCAGGGTTCACATTACAAGACCCAAGAATGTGATGACGTTAGCAACTTTAAAACAGAGGGCTGGAGAAACATTGAGAAGTTTCCTAACACGGTTCAATGCGGCGGCAGCTTCCGTGGATAGACCGGATCCATCCATGGTTATGATGGCGGCTGTGTCCGGAATAGCAGACGGAACGGAATTCAAAAATTCATTAACTAAAGATCCACCCGTAGATCTGGGAGAATTCTATCATGAGGCGGAAAAGTTTTTGCGATTAGAGGATGCGAATGCAGAAAGAGAAGAAGGAGATGGGATAGAAGTTTATGCACTCAAAGATGAAAAGCCCCCTAGAAGGGACTCGGACAAGGATAAAGGTAAAAGAAAGATTGAGAATGACAGAGACAGATCAAAGCGGCAACGAAGGGAGCCGCGATTCACCACCTACACTGAGCTGAGCGAGAGCCTGGAGCGAATTTATCAGGATACCAAAGAACAGATTCCGTATCGAAGGCCGATGCGAAGGGACCCTACCTCTGACGAAAGGAAATCAGATAAGTTCTGTGTATTCCATGAATTAAATGGTCATAACACTAACGATTGTAGGCACCTGAAGGACGAGGTGGAAGGGCATATCAGGAACGGTATGCTCCTTCAATATGTAAGGAGGCGAGCTCCTGTGGCGGAACCAGAACGACCACCGTCCACATCAGCTAGAGGAGATCCTGAATCAAGGCACCGTTTGGTTATCAATTGAGTGAGATAACGATGAACAAGTTGTAAGCTTCCACTAACGCAATTAAATCATTTACACATGTGCGAGACCGCGAACGATCTCCAGGCATGCTCTGAATGATCATTGACCATTTCGTAGTGGGAACTTACGCTTCGACATCCATGCTTTGCTTTCATATCATTTCAATTTGAACATTTAGACTCTGTTTGTTTGGACATTGTTTTAAAAACTCATCCGTGTAATAGATATTTGATTCTGATAACTCTGGAATGGCTAAGCTACTTACACATGTATGGGGTTGCGAACGATCCTTAGGCATGCTCTGAGATGGCGATGAACCGCCCTGATAAACGATCCAGGATCTCACCCGAACGTAACCCTGGCATCGATGACATCAAGCCCTCCCGGGCACACAATTCGCCTCGAACGGCACTCGACTTCGAACAGTCACAACTCAACACACCTCAAATGGCTTGATCGCGAACGGTCGTCACTTGAGGTCCAACGCCCGACCGCGAACGGTCACAAATTTGCCTCGAACGACACACGATCGCGAACGATCACTTTCTGCCTTGAATGGCACCGACCGCGAACGGTCAAGGTTCACTAATTATAAAATTCGACCTCGAACGGTCACCATTCGCCTTGAACGGCACTTGGTCGCGAACGATCATCAATTGCCGTGAACGGCATCGACCGCGAACGGTCCCATTCAATCTTTTGCCATGAATAGTATCGACCGCGAACGGTCCTATTCCATCATTTGCCGCGAACGGCATCGACCGCGAACGGTCCTATTCCATCCTTTGCCGCGAACGGCATCGACCGCGAACGGTCCCGATTCACCTCAAACAGCATACGATCTCGAACGATCGACGCATGGATTCATACGCTCGACCGCGCACGGTCACACTTCACCTCGAATGACTCGATCACGAACGATCATCATTTGAAGTTGAGCGCTTGACCACGAACGGCCGCGCTACATCCCAAATGGCTCGATCCCGAACGATCGTCATTTGAGGCCATATGAAAACTATCAAGTTCTTTGCAGGTTGATGATCGGATACGAACATCCAACTCGAAGCATTACAAAACACACCTTCCTTCCGCAAGGCATGTTTTGGGGGGCAAAATGTTATCCCGCTTTTTGGCAAAGCCGTGATACCAAAAGATTGGTCGAAAACGAAAGACAGTTCATCTCAGAGATTGGTTATACTTCACTTTGCTATGGATATCGATGAATTTTGTCCAAGTCCGGATCAGGCCACAATTGATAAGACACGACAAGAAAGGTCATGGAAGTCGGTATTTCAAATTTCAAGTCAATCCGAGGTCGTATGCTCAAGTTATGATGGATTCAAGTTAAGGAGGATGGACATTGCTTAGTTCGAACCCCTCCCCCTTCACTTGTTCGAAACCATCGAGTTCGAACCCATCCAAACAAGCTCCGTGTTCGAACCGATAAGCACTGCCACGCCACACTCGAACCCATCAGTTTCGAGTCCATCATGTTCGAATCCATAAGAAGAAGCGACGTTCGAATCCATCATGATGTCCTCTCTTCGAATCCCTCCAGGTTATAGAGTTCGTATCCATGGAGTTGCCGTTACTTCGAATCCATGGGATATGCCCTTGCTTCGACTCCATCAAGCAACCCCCCAGATGGCCTTGCCTCGAATCAATCCATGACCTCACCCTCGAATCCATGAACTAAACCTTTGCTTCGACTCCATTACATTCGAAACCATCACCTTCGAATCCATTCAAGCCCACCAGCTTCGAATCCAAGCCGCTTCGAATCGATCTTGTTCGAATCGATCGAGTTCGAACCCACGAGTACACCTTAGTTCGAAACGGTCGCATTCGAACCCAGGGACATTCACTTGTTCGTACCCACCAAGTCAGCTAACTTGGATGACGTGTCGCCCCACGATACGAACGAGGCAAAATCCATGGGTGCGAAGCGGTCAACTCGGAGACAAAACATGATCGATTCGAAGAGCACGCGCCACGTCACTGCAGAATCACGTGTGTCCATGGATTCGAAGGCATGGTTTCGAATTGATCGATTCGAACTCTACAGCCAACCGAGCAACACTATTTCGAACCGATCATATCTCCTCAACCACACATCCAAATGCAACCAAATTTTCACAGTAGCTTCCGTACGAGGTAAAGATTGTTCCTGCCAAGTTTCATCTCGATTGGACCATTTCTTGATGGGTTCGAAATGACTTCGAACCGATGTCAGATCGAGACGAAACTTGGTGGGGTCGGTCGCGTGGGCCCACTCACGTGCCAGAAGAGGTCTCCCGAAGTTTCAGCCAGATCTGGGCCTCCAGCGCCTATAAATAGCACCCTGAAGCCTTCAGAAAAGGGATCTTCCGAGAACTTCTGCCATTGAACGCTGAGACTCTGTCAGATTAACGTCTATTGATCAGAATCACTGTTGTATTCAGATTTCAAAGCTATTATCTACTGTAATCCATTGTAATCGATTGAATCGAGCAAAGCAATAAAGATAAATCCTTCAAAGTGGACGTAGGCACGAACGCCGAACCACTATAAATCCTGTGTTTGTGATTGTTGCTTGTGAATTACTGTGATTAGTTACTTAGAGCTGAATTCTATATTGATTGTTGCTGAGTTCTGTGTTGATTATTATCGAGTTGAGTACGTAAACGGGTGCTTTCGTGATATTGGGTGTTTGTGACCAATTTTGGCGCAAATAATTATCTAAATTAATCCCCTTGATTAATTTCAAAGTAATTTAAATCCAATTTTCTTCTATATCAAATATCTTTAATTACATCCGGTAATTATTAATTAATTACTTCCTTAAGTAATTACAAATTCATAGATTAAATAAAGTAATTATCAGACAATCAACAAATGTTTAAATTAATTTAACTTAATTAATCTAAACTAATCACATTCATTAAATTAATTACACTAAGTAATTAATCCATTAATTACTTCATTAAGTAATAAACAATTGATTATTATTAATTAATTAATTTAATTAATTATCAAAATTAATCACATTAATTAATTGTTAAAATAATCTTAAGTTAATGACCTTCATTAACATTACTTAATTACTTAATTAAGAGTTAACTTAAATTAATCATTATTAATTATCAATTAATTAATATTTATTTATCATTTAATTAATTTTTAATTATTAATTAATTAAGTATTAATTAAAATCTAAATTATCTCTAATCACCTGATTAAATAAATCTTAATCATAAATTAAAATTTAATTAATCATCCTTAATTATAGATTAATTAACCTTAATTAATTAAGCTCAAATCTAATTAATTAACTTAAAAAAATCATTAATTACTTAATTAAACATCCACGTTATTAATTAATTAAATAATTAATATTCCATTTAAATTAATTTAATAATTTAAATGAAACCAATTTCTTAAGTTCAAAATTAAGAAACATTCTTCTTTATATAAAATAATTTAAACAATTTGTTTCAAACAAAATTAAATTTAAAACTTTCTTTTTAAATTCAAACTGGAACACAATTCAAATTTCCATTCTAGATTCAAACTTAAAAATTTAAAACTTTACTTACTCTTTCATCTCAATTTTTAAATTCAAGTTATTTAACCTTTTCTAAAAATGGTTAAAACAAATTTAAATTTAAAAACTTATTAAGTTTTAAAAGCTGTCACAAAAATCAAATTCCAGGTTAAAACTGAATTTAACCTTATTTTGAACCTTATTTCATAAATTTAAAACTTATAGTTTTAAATTTAAAACCAAAGTTCCTGTATACTTTAAAAAGTTTAAAAACTGATTTTAAATTCTAGATTTAAATTAAATTCAACTTGAGTTTCATAATTCTGTTTCCAGATTTAAACCTTGTTTTAAATTTTTCAGTTGCATTTTTAAAATTTGCTTTTCAATTTAAAACAGAAAAACAGAAAAAAGTTTTCTGTCATAGGTTAACATCTTAAATTTGAATTCAAAATAATTTCAAATCTCGGATTTCAATTATTGAATTCAAATTTAAGTTTCAGGTTTAAACATTACAGTTTGAACTCCATCTTCAATTTGAAATTTTACTTTTAAATCTAAAAACAGAAAACAGTTTCTGTTTTGTTTAAAACCCAAACTTGAGTTTTGAAAGCATTTCAAATTTATTTCAAAGGTCTAAAATTTAAACCTAATGAATTTCAAATCCCATTTCAGGTTCAAGACTCATTTCATATTTTTGTTTTGCAATTACTTTACTTTCAAATTTTATAAACCTGGGAAAACAGGTTTTCTGGTTTTGCTTAAAACCAACTAAAACTTCCAAAATTTAAATTATTTCAAACCTAAGGTTTTTAACTTATTGAATTCAAATTTAAATTTAGTTTTAAGTCTTATGTTTAAATTTAAGTTTGCATCAAAACTTTTGTTTTAATTTAAAAAAAACAACTGGAAACAGGTTCTGTTCTAATTTCCTAAAAACCTGAAACAATACACTAACCCGAGCTAAACTAAAATTTACTTCGAGACATATCCTTCCACGCTTCGAGTCATTCCCCAATTTTCCCAAGACCAACCCGAGCAACCAAAACCCTGCAACCAAAAACATCACCACCTGCACAACAACCTCACTGTGCACCTACTCCCCAACTCCGGCCATCACTGGCCATCATCTCTGACCATCCTCCATCAACCACAATCCCACAACAACCTTCAACCTTCAAAATTCCATAATTCAACTTGAATTTGAATTCAAGTTTTAAACCCAAACCTGGAAATAACATTCCCCCTTCCAGTGACCAACCTGTCGTCACCAATTTCTCCCCTTTCCGACCACTATCACACTCCAAACTCCGGTGATGACTCCATTAGTACATCATCTACCAACATGCCAAAAATGGTTGAACTCGATCCAAAGATGAAGCCGCAGCACTCAAATTCATATACCCAGTAAAAACTAGAGTTCTTAACTAAAAATACCATGTCCTACATCAATATGTAATTGTAATCCAATTTAGTATTTTTCCTATAATCATTGATAGCTACACAATCTCCAGAAACAATTTCACCCAAATTAAAAGCATGTATCAATTGAACTGGACCAATATGAAAATACAGTATGTTTGAAACTGCACTATATACACAGCACTATAAATTGAAATTTTTGTTTTAAAATTCTTTAATTCACTTATTGTTTCTATTAGTAAACCTGAAACAATAAATTATAACATTTGGATTTTCACCCTATTCTAATAGTTGATCTGTGTAACTTGATTTTTCAAGTTACAGGCAATTTGTTTAATTTATACAAAATTTTAAACATACTCAATTCCAAAACAAATATGTTTTATTCAAAAGTTTGAGTCATAACAACAATCAAGTCAAGCAAAGAGTTTCAGGGATCAAACATGAGTTTGAAAATTTGCAGACACACACATGCACAGTCATCAACTTGAACACAGGCCAAATATTTATAGGTATAACATTTCAACAATTTCATATAAGTTCATTTGTAATTGATAAAGCATACACAACTTAACCTATTAAACAAATTTAAAAGATGAGTTACTCACCTGATTATGCAGACCCAGATTCAATTGCCTGTTCCAAAAAAATGCAGGTTGCTATGATATAATTTGCTTGCCTTTTATCTTTTTTTTTTTAAAAAAAATGCTTCCAGACTTTGAAAAATCCTTGCATGCAGACCTTCTTGCTTAAAATTGAAATGCAGGCTTCAACTTGTTTTAATTTGCATGTTCCCGAGTTTTGAAAAATGGATTAAATGCAGGCCTTTGCTTGCTTTCATGGTTGCAGGTTTGTATTTTGAGTTTGAGGAGTTAGAGGTTATGATTTTTTTGATTTTGCAGGTTTGAATGTTTGAAAAAGAGGAGTTGAATGCAATGCATGTTTGCTAGGCATTTGAAGTTGAACTAGAGGGTGATTGTTCAGATTTGAAAAATGAGAAGAGGAAAGAAATGAGTAAATGAAATGTTTTATAATCTAAATTTATGATTTAATAAAAACAAAGAAAAATAAAAGATATAAATTTGACGCTTGTAAAAGAAATAGACACATGTAAACTTACTCACTTAAAAATTTAACACATGTTAACTCAAAATATACACATGTCTCTTTTAAATGATTTGTTATCTTAATTAAATGTTAAAGAAAAATTAAGCTTAATGAATGTTTAAACTTAGTTAATTATTTAGTTCTTAGATTTAGTTTTGTATTTAAATAAATTTCTAAAGAATAAGCAAAGTATTAAAATAAATAAAACAACATACAAATTAATCTTTTGAAAAAGAAACTTTTAAACAATTAAAATAAATTTACACAAGAGTTTGTAACTTAATGAATACATGTTTCATAAATTAAATTGTATTTTGAATGTACAAATCACATTTTATAAATCATTATTTTAAAAAGAATAACACAACATTTTTGTAACTTATTTTAATATTCAAACTTGAATAAAATAAATGAATTTTAAACCAATAAAATATTTATCTTACATATTTAAAATCATATAGTATTTTATTAAATATTTTGAAAAGTTTAAATTAAAAACAAATCAAAATTTCCATTTTTAAAACATTAAAATTATGCTATACTAATTTAATTAAGAACTACTTATCTATTTAAAATATATACAAATATATATACATTATTATATAGAAAACAAATTATGAACTCATTAAAAATAATTTTACAAATTAAATATTTAAATAAAGAAGATTATAGAATCAAATCCAATTTATTAACAAAAATCATCAATTCAATATAAATTTAAACACAGATTATCAAATTTATATTATCCAAAATTCCGGGATATTACAATTCTTCCCCCTTAAAATAATTTTGTCCCTGAAATTTAAAACAAAGGTAATTTAATAATCTATTTACAGATTTTATTTTAAAAACAGCATATGTTAATCATATGCCAACAACCAAAGCAACCAATTCACACAACAAATCTAATTATCCAAAAGAATTTTGGATAAAATCTTCACGAGTTTCCCCGGTATATATATATATATATATATATATATATATATATATATATATCGGGATACTCGCTCTATAAAATCCAATCAACCAATACTACTAAACTATAGAGCTCCTAATAACAATTCCATACAGAATATCAGACTTCATACGAGTCTGACTCAACAAACAAACCCATCCCAAACTGCTGGTTCTACAACCAGAAATATCAAACACGTACTCCCTCAGAGATATATGAAACATATTGAATCCCAGTTATCCTAACTGGCAATTCATCTCTAGAAAACCAAACACTGATCTTACCCAAAACACAGAAGAAACCAAAACACTTCGGAGCTAGCTTCCCAAACTTATAGCTCTCCGGATCAGAGAAAAACTTAACCAAATTCAAATCTCCAATTCCAGAATCCAAATTTCTCTGTCTCTTATCCATAAAAACTCTTCGGACAATCCTGGGCTACCAACATCACTCCTAATCAGCTCAACTCTTGCTGATTCCAAAAGAAACAGACTGAATCAAAAACAATCCAATGATCTCCTCAAGATCACTCAAAAACCAAGAACACAAACCCTGCTTCTCAACAACAGAAGATAGAACAAACTTCTCCTTATCCGGAAAAGAAAACAAAACAGAAACACCCCCAAACTGCTTCCACTGCACAATTCTGATCCGAAATAGAAGAAAATGCTGACGAACAGCACCAGCACAGACTAAAACAACCCAACATAGAAATATGGTTCCACAGATCCATGAGAAAACTCAGATGTTCCTCCTAAACCTGAGTTGCTTCACCAACTTTTATCTCAAGGAACCATCCATCTACTAACTGAACCACCAGTTCCATTCCTGGAAAGAAAACTCGATCTCCAAATGCAGATAAATTCAGACTTCCAGAAGACATCCAAACAATCTCCAACAAACACAAGAGAACATACTATCGCAAGTCACTTTTGCAATCAACTCAGCCTAAATCCAAAGAAAACTGCTCTCTCTTTACCAAACATAACAGCTTATGCTGGCTTAGCCAACTTACCAGAGAAACGGATCTACTCTGCTGCTTTTGAACTCCACTTCAGAAAACTACTCAGCCAGAAGACTTCTTACCAATTCAGAACATACTGCTAAACTCAGCCACATCACCGGGCAGACTCACTTCTTACTCTTGTTCCAAAGAAACATCTTCGGAAATATCCATAGTCACTGCATCTCATCACGCAGCTACTACTTCCTGAGATATCAAGACACCTTTACTTGCTTGCTTCTGCCCAATCGACAGATCCAAACTCAATTCTGCGCTTCAAAGATGAACTCCGAACCTTTACAGGTTACCTTCAAAGATCGATGAAGTCCTTAAACCAAGAAAAACTTACTCGAGACGGTATTAGGTCTACAGTCTCGACAAATACACTTCCAACCTCATCCATCAAACTCCAACCAATGGTAGTCGTGTTACACACACTTCTACCTCATCTACCTTTATAACTTATATCGGAAAAACCTGAACGGGTAATCCAACAAATAGGTAGCGCCAATTATATATATATATATTAAAAATACAAATATGCTCTCTCAAGATAGACACCACTACAGAGCCTAGGTATTCACTCAACCTAACGCTCTGATACCAACTGAGACGACCCGACTTTCCACTCCTGGAAAATCGCGTCATCCTTAAGAAAGAAAGAGATAGAAAAGAGAAAAGAAAGAATAGAAAGAAGAAACAACACAAGAATCTCAACAGCGGAACGAATAAATTATATTAATAACATAAGTATTACATAGTATACATCAAATATCAGAGTTACACAGACATATACAACACATACTAGACAGTTATAAACACCTGTCTAGTTATTACAACTCAATACATTACAGACAAACACTCAGAGATACCAACACAGCGGAAAACTATATAACTATATGCAGAAGCCTCCTGCTCCATTGCTCCTCCACAATTCGTCAAAGATAACCTGAATCCTAACCTGAATTCCCTTGGCTACTCGTAAAAATTTGAGTACCCAAGAGTTAAAGAAAACAGAAATAACTCCGGGTCAGACATGGGTCTGGTGTGAGTAACAGGTTAAAGTTTCTTAATTTTCAGAACCTTTTGAAAGAAAGGTATCACGTAAGACTTCCCACACATAAACATGGAAAAGTTTTTACCTTACGCCAACCAAAACATTTGATAGGAAATCTGATGATATTATAATAGGGTTTAGGGTTTTCAAATAAATAAGAAATAGCCGAAATTGTTACATTTATTAAATTCCAGCTACTAGCCACAAAAGTGGGTAATACAATCAAAACCGTTGGCACTTATTTTATTTTGGATTCCATACAATGGCAGGGCTACTGGGGTACCGTCCGTCACAGTACGTGGCCTAGATCACCGTACCGAGGATTAATCCCAATCCCCTGCAACACAAAGCCGGACCCATTCCTTACTGAACAGTTCCGAATAAGACAACCCCGACGGTTGTCATGATCAACCGTCCACACAGCCGAAATATAAAGGGACCTCTAGACAGGGGTAAATCTTACTCTCCAGTGGGTGCGACCCACGAAGCTTTGCTGCACCTCCCCTGTTTTAGCCATTCCCGGTTGATGAGGATTGAGGCTACGATTACCTTTATAGGACACATCACTTAGAATGCTCATCGTCCACCTGACGATGTTCTGAAAGCATTCAATCCATACAAGTTCGTTCCGGGTTCGAACGAAACCGAAGGCATTATCTCGTTACACTCATTTTGAAATCACCCTCAGAGTTAACGACAATAACCCTTGCACTGTGAATCACCATCTCGAATCTATAAGTACTATTCTGTCAAACTCATTACGGAATCACCCACAGAGTTATACTGACGTATAGCCCTTACACCTTGATTCTTCACTCGCTCCACCTGGATTAACGACCTAACGTTTAATTGGAATCGATGTGGTTTTCGGATGTCCAAATATGGAAACCCGATCCCGGTCTCATCGAAATCCAAAGCGTGTCTTTTAGGTCCAAGTTGTTTTAAGTTTAAAACAATTCAATTCATTGTCTAAATATACACAGATAGATAATTCACAACACAATAGAAAATCAACCTTATCATTATCAACAGATAATTCATATCATAATCAGATAATCCATATTATCATCCAAAAGCAACCAATGCATCCATATCACATACCCTACTCATCTCATAACTGAGATTACAAACCATACCAGGTAACCAATACCATTCATCAAACATAAGCAATGATCTAATGATCGCACTTCCTATAATTAATTTAAAATGAATTAAATAAATTACTTCATCATCAAAATTCTGCTTAACTTAACCATCCATTGATTTCAAATCAATTTATAAATCATAATCTTAATATTTCAACTAATATTGATTAACTATCTCTAATTACAATAAGTAATTAGCTTATAAGTTAATCACACAAGTTAATTACTTAAACCCTTTGCAAATAATTAACTTGTAATTACTAAATTAATTAGTTAACTAAAATTAATTACATTAATTATTTTTCATTATTAATTATACCTTAATTAATCAATTCCAAATTACATCATTAACTAATTAATTAATGATTTCTGACTTCAATTAATCAATCTCTAAATATAAATTAATTACATAAGTAATTAATCTGAAATTAATCCACATATAAATATTAATCACCCATGATTAATAATCATTCAGTAATTAACTACTTTAATTACTCATCCCATAATTAATTATTCTTAATTAATTATCTAAATTTATCCCCTTGATTAATTTCAAAGTAATTTAAATCCAATTTTCTTCTATATCAAATATCTTTAATTACATCTTGTAATTATTAATTAATTACTTCCTTAAGTAATTACAAATGAATAAATTACATAAAGTAATTATCAAACAATCAACAAATGTTTAAATTAATTTAACTTAATTAATCTAAACTAATCACATTCATTAAATTAATTACACTAAGTAATTAATCCATTAATTACTTCATTAAGTACTAAACAATTGATTATTATTAATTAATTTAATTAATTATCAAAATTAATCACATTAATTAATTGCTAAAATAAGCTTAAGTTAATGACCTTCATTAACATTACTTAATTACTTAATTAAGAGTTAACTTAAATTAATCATTGTTAATTATCAATTAATTAATATTTAATTATCATTTAATTATTAATTAATTAAGTATTAATTAAAATCTAAATTATCTCTAATCACTTGATTAAATAAATCTTAATCATAAATTAAAATTTAATTAATCATCCTTAATTATAGATTAATTAACCTTAATTAATTAACCTCAAATCTAATTAATTAACTTAAAAAATCATTAATTACTTAATTAAACATCCACATTATTAATTAATTAAATAATTAATATTCTATTTAAATTAATTTAATAATTTAAATGAAACCAATTTCTTAAGTTCAAAATTAAGAAACATTCTTCTTTATATAAAATAATTTAAACAATTTGTTTCAAACAAAATTAAATTTAAAACTTTCTTTTTAAATTCAAACTGAAACACAATTCAAATTTCCATTCTAGATTCAAACTTAAAAATTTAAAACTTTACTTGCTCTTTCATCTCAATTTTTAAATTTAAGTTATTTAACCTGTTCTAAAAATGGTTAAAACAAATTTAAATTTAAAAACTTATTAAATTTTAAAAACTGTCATGAAAATCAAATTCCAGGTTAAAACTGAATTTAACCTTATTTCATAAAATTAAAACTTATAGTTTTAATTTCAAAACCAAAGTTCCTGTATACTTTAAAAAGTTTAAAAACTAATTTTAAATTCTAGATTTAAATGAAATTCAACTTGAGTTTCATAATTCTGTTTCCAGATTTAAACCTTGTTTTAAATTTTTCAGTTGCATTTTTTAAATTTGCTTTTCAATTTAAAACAGAAAAACAGAAAACAGTTTTCTGTTATAGTTTAACATCTTAAATTTGAATTCAAAATAATTTCAAATCTCAGATTTAAATTATTGAATTCAAATTTAAGTTTCAGGTTTAAACATTACAGTTTGAACTCCATCTTCAATTTGAAATTTTACTTTTAAATCTAAAAACAGAAAATAGTTTCTGTTTTGTTTAAAACCCAAACTTGAGTTTTGAAAGCATTTCAAATTTATTTCAAAGGTCTAAAATTTAAACCTAATGAATTTCAAATCCCATTTCAGGTTCAAGACTCATTTCATATTTTTGTTTTGCAATTACTTTACTTTCAAATTTTATAAACCTGGGAAAACAGGTTTTCTGGTTTTGCTTAAAACCAATTAAAACTTCCAAAATTTAAATTATTTCAAACCTAAGGCTTTTAACTGATTGAATTCGAATTCAAATTTAGTTTTAAGTCTTAGGTTTAAATTTAAGTTTGCATCAAAACTTTTGTTTTAATTTTAAAAAAACAACTGGAAACAGGTTCTGTTCTAATTTCCTAAAAATCTGAAACAATATACTAACCCATGCTAAACTAAAATTTACTTCGAGACATATCCTTCCACGCTTCGAGTCATTCCCCAATTTTCCCGAGACCAACCCGAGCAACCAAAACCCTGCAACCAAAAACATCCCCACCTGAACAACAACCTCACTGTGCACCCACTCCCCAACTCCGGCCATTACTGGCCATCATCTCCGACCATCCTCCATCAACCACAATCCCAAAACAACCTTCAACCTTCAAAATTCCATAATTCAACTTGAATTTGAATTCAAGTTTTAAACCCAAACCTGGAAATAACATTCCCCCTTCCAGTGACCAACCTGTCATCACCAATTTCTCCCCTTTCCGACCACTATCACACTCCAAACTCCGGTGATGACTCCATTAGTACATCATCTACCAACATGTCAAAAATGGTTGAACTCGATCCAAAGATGAAGCCGCAGCACTCAAATTCATATGCCCAGTAAAAACTATGGTTCTTTACTAAAAATCCCAAGTCCTACATCAATATGTAATTGTAATCCAATTTAGTATTTTTCCTAATCATTGATAGCTACACAATCTCCAGAAACAATTTCACCCAAATTAAAAGCATGTATCAACTGAACTTGACCAATATGAAAAATACAGTATGTTTGAAACTGCACTATATACACAACACTATAAATTGAAATTTTTGTTTTAAAATTCTTTAATTCACTTATTGTTTCTATTAGTAAACCAGAAAAAATAAATTATAACATTTGGATTTTCACCCTATTCTAATAGTTGATCTGTGTAACTTGATTTTTCAGGTTACAGGCAATTTGTTTAATTTATACAAAATTTTAAACATACTCAATTCTAAAACAAATATGTTTTATTCAAAAGTTTGAGTCATAACAACAATCAAGTCAAGCAAAGAATTTCAGGGATCAAACATGAGTTTGAAAATTTGCAGACACACACATGCACAGTCATCAACTTGAACACAGGCCAAATGTTTATAGGTATAGCATTTCAACAATTTCATATAAGTTCATTTGTAATTGATAAAGCATACACAACTTAACCTATTAAACAAATTTAAAAGATGAGTTACTAACCTGATTATGCAGATCCAGATTCAATTGCCTGTTCTAGAAAAATGCAGGTTGCTATGATCTAATTTGCTTGCTTTTTATCTTTTTTTTTTTAAATGCTTCCAGAATTTGAAAAATCCTTGCATGCAGACCTTCTTGCTTAAAATTGAAATGCAGGCTTCATCTAGAGTTTTGAAAAATGGATTAAATGCAGGCCTTTGCTTGCTTCCATGGTTGCAGGTTTGTATTTTGAGTTTGAGGAGTTACATGTTATGATTTTTTTGATTTTGCAGGTTTGAATGTTTGAAAAAGAGGAGTTGAATGCAATGCATGTTTGCTAGGCATTTGAAGTTGAACTAGAGGGTGATTGTTCAGATTTGAAAAATGAGAAGAGGAAAGAATTGAGTAAATGAAATGTTTTATAATCTAAATTTATGATTTATTAAAAACAAAGAAAAATAAAAGATATAAATTTGACACTTGTAAAAGAAATAGACACATGTTAACTTACTCACTTAAAAATTTAACACATGTTAACTCAAAATATACACATGTCTCTTTTAAATGATTTGTTATCTTAATTAAATGTTAAAGAAAAATTAAGCTTAATGAATGTTTAAACTTAGTTAATTATTTAGTTCTTAGACTTAGTTATGTATTTAAATAAATTTCTAAAGAATAAGCAAAGTATTAAAATAATAAAACAACATACAAATTAATCTTTTGAAAAAGAAACTTTTAAACAATTAAAATAAATTTATACAAGAGTTTGTAACTTAATGAATACATGTTTCATAAATTAAATTGTATTTTGAATGTACAAATCACATTTTATAAATCATTATTTTAAAAAGAATAACACAACATTTTTGTAACTTATTTTAATATTCAAACTTGAATAAAATAAATGAATTTTAAACCACTAAAATATTTATCTTACATATTTGAAATCATATAGTATTTTATTAAATATTTTGAAAAGTTTAAATTAAAAACAAATTAAAATTTCCATTTTTAAAACATTAAAATTATGCTATACTAATTTAATTAAGAACAACTTATCTATTTAAAATATATACAAATACATATACATTATTAAATAGAAAACAAATTATTAACTCATTAAAAATGATTTTACAAATTAAATATTTAAATAAAGAAGATTATAGAATCAAATCCAGTTTATTAACAAAAATCATCAATTCAATATAAATTTAAACACAGATTATCAAATTTATATTGTCCAAAATTCTAGGATATTACAATATTTTAGCCTATGTTTATGAAGTTCGACGTATAAGAATGAGAATTAAATGATTTAGTAAAAAAATATGTGGTATAAGACATGTATTTTTGCTTTATCGCTTAATATCAGACTTGTACGATCGAAACCAATTTGAAGTGTTATTATGAGTTGATTTAGAAGTTACCAAATTTTGGCGAAGATTATTGGTTTGAGAATTACTCTTTGAGTACATTCGACGACGAACCAATCAAGATGCATTTTGTGATGGCCGATGAAATGAGGCAATTTCGATGTTAAGTTTTAATTGCAACTATGGTTAGAAATAACCATCACGATGTTCTTTTACTTGCCAAGGAGATGAGGCAAATTGTTATGATGGATTGATGATGATTTCGATATTTACGATGAATTTTTACTTGTCGATGAAATGACACAAGTCTCGATGTCACTTAAACTCATCCAAGTAAGAGATAAGACGAGTTAGGTATCTTACACTCACCAATGAGATGAGGCAGTGTTTATTTGATGATGTTTTATGATGGTTTTCTAATGTGGTATCGACTAACGATTAGCAAACCAATAGGTGCGACGTATGGTATGGGACGTACGTCGACTCCTATTGGGTTCCTATTCGAGAAGTTGAGACACGTTCACGATGTTACTAGTACTACAGACCGAGTACTCGATTGGAGTCATCACGATGTTCATGATGTTATTACTCGACTCCAACCATCACGATGTTATTACTCAGGTTTTTGTGACTGAGTGTCATCAAGATGTTTTCGACTATAGTCAATCAAGATGATCACGATGTTATGATGTTATGTGACCCCAAGTCATCACGATGAATGGTACCAAAGAATGGTAGTACTAGTCAAGATGTAAATGCACGTGCTGTTTTCCATGAAGTTTAGATGTTTCGTTTTCACTATTTTATGATGATGCTTTATTATAGCCTTATGTAAGAAAAGATCTTATTTATATACATGGTTTTATGGTGATTTCGAATATGATGTTTTGGATTCTTTCCGGGCTCTAACAAGATGGATTTGAGACATTATATATTTATACCAATGAGATGAGGTATAAATTATGGTAATGCTTTTATGATGAGTTTTGATAATAGATTTAAGATATATTTACATTTATACCGATGAGATGAGGTATAAATGATTATGGAGATTTCTTTATAATGATTTTAATGATGGATTTGAGATGTATTTATATTTATACCGATGAGATGAGGTATAATAATTAAGAAGTTTCTATTAGATGAGTTTTATTTATGATGGATTCTTGAAGTTTTAATTATCTTATGAAGATTTACTTTATGGTCCATATCCTCACCCATTTCATTCGGTTATATATATATAATTAGATGAACCATGTCTATCTAATATACATATTGTATTCCTCTATGCAATCATGATGAACCATTGGTGTATCACTCTAGAGATAGCCTGATGACTTATATCATTCCATTGGTAATGATGGAATGGTTTTCTAGCCTGCCTGACCCGTGTGGTTTTCACTCGGGTCAGTCCGAGTTTGTTTCAGGTATTAGATTCTCTTTTGGATGTAGCAGTTCATGATGCTTTCTTATGAGATCGTGTCTCTCCCTTCTTAGAGGTTTATTTCACTGAGATGATGTATATTCATTTAATTTGTTCTTGTATTCGTGTGGTTGTCATAACACCAATTGTAGTATCGATATTATAAAGTGATGTATCATTGTATATGAGACGTTCAATCATTTATGTGTATCTGTTCTGTGATGAGATGTTCGTTTAGTTGACATGTTTTGTTCTGATAGATCCTTAGCCACCTATCGCTTTGCGTTAGTCATTTATTGGACACGTCGAACCTCTTAAGTGAACAGACAATACAAATAGCATTCATCGACGTTTTCAATAGATGGTTAAGGCAAAGTTACATATGGTCGCCCTTAACCAGCCCTATTCTCCGCTTTAGTAGACGGAATTACATGTTAATTCTCTTTACTAAGGTGGGTCTTGGGGTGGGGCGTTACAGTTTGGTATCAGAGCGAGCTTCGGAACAAAATACGATAAACGCATAACAGAAACGTATATGATGATACATCCAAATATAGTACGAATGTTACTAACCCTTTATCTTTGAGCCTTTTGTCCTTCTTTGTATCGTTGAATGGATAATTTGGGATATATCTAGGAATATATTTATTCCGTACATTCCAAATTAATTTGATTGTGTCTTATCTTAAGAATAATTCATTGGAACTATTCCATTCGAGTCCTTTCAGATGTTCATATCGAGAAAGTTATGAATGATCTTTGATTGTTCCATCTTGAGAAATTTTTGGGTATTGCGAATTCAATCGAGAGAATTCGCAATATTTGATTTGATAGTTGAGAATCAAGGAACTTATCCCTTGTGATCCATCCTATCGCACAAATTAACATGGAATTTTTTATTTTTTTTGTCTATAATTTTCTCAAATTCTCCATGTTTGGGTTGAGTGACTTTTATTTTATCAAGTCACATTTGATGATTTGTAGCACACTACATTTAGATATTCTAATCCTTTTGATATGTGCTTTTATTTTTGGAATGTTGATTTGATTCCGGGGAATCTTGACCTTACTCTTGGGTATCGAGGTAGTAATGATATATCTCAAATTCTTATGTTGATGACCTTATTATTTAATTATGTTTGGGTTTGTCACCCAATAGGTAAACAAAGGTTCTGTTGCTCATACTTCCGTCTTTGAAGCCTTTCGGCCTTTTCTTCCATGAGAAGACCCATTAGGGAAGTAATATAATCATTTAATCTTATCTATTTGAGTCATCCATGCTTTCCTTGAGAGGTTTACCTTGGATATCCATTTGTAGATATACTTTATCATAGCACTTAGCTTGAAATAATGACTTTTGTTTTGGGTCCTTTCTTTTCTTTCAAAGTCGACACCTGACTTGTATTTTTGACTCATAGATTTCTTTTGATCTATGAGAGGCGTTAGGCCATTATTCTAGCTCGACCTTTTGATGAATTTCTTAGACTTCCAGTCACGGGTAAGAGTATAGTCGTTACCACATCTTTCACTCAGGAGATGCTCTTTAGTAGTTTGTTTTACTGGGAATAATGATGAACATCTTATTCTGTTCTATTAGTCTTTGAATCCAGTATTCAAAGAATATCTCCATAACTTCATGGTTCTGATTTCTAAGATGAACATAAATTGAGTTTTATGATCCTCTAACAAATAAAGAACTGTCTAAAGTGAATTGAAAATTTATTTTAAGACATGAAATGAATTGAGAATTATATAAAAGAATTTCTTTTATATAATTTTTTTTCTTTTTTCTTCGTGTTGGGTCGTCCATCGAGTGTTTAAAAAAAAATTCTGGTCGATACGACTTTTGTAATAACTTTAGAAATTTGAATATATTTAAAACTTTGTTTTGGATAGGCTTAAAAGAATTGTTTGTAGAATTAATATTTTTATGAAGTAAGAGGTTACAAGACTAAAAATTAATTCTAATTGAGAAGTCACATTAAAGGATCAAGAAATTTTTAGTAGAGGAAAATTAAGATTTTGCTTTTCTGAGTAATGAATTCTAGAACTCTAAGAATTTTTGAAGTCCATATCCATCTTTTTAGGGTATTTTGATATTTTGTGCTTCTATTGCCTTAGTGTAATAATCTAATGACTAGCAAAATTGCGGTCGTTAAGGTTGGTGACTCTTAGGGAACCGTCTCCTTTTAAGTTTCTCTATCCTTCTTGATGTTCTTTTCTTATTGATATAACTTTTTCGAGTTAAATATGGGAAATTTGAGTCAATAATTTATTTGATGATTTGAGTTAGGAGTGAAGTGGAGTGAAATTTCAACTCAACTCATGAAATTTTGAGGATTTTTCCCTTTTAATGGATTCCGCGATGTATTTTTACTTTTGCATTCTTATTCGAAGGAGAGGTGCCTTCGAAATTTTGAGTTGTTGCTTGGAAAATTTCTAAAATCCGCTTATCCCCATATAGATGTTGAAGAAATTTCATAGAATAACCGAGAAATTTTCTTCTTCCTGTTCCTCATCCTGGGTAAGAGATAAGGTAATTTCGATGTCGTGCTTTTCTTTCTCTTATTCGATTGATGGAATTAAGATGTTGAATATAGTCTTACCTCTAGAAATTGCGAGGACGAAATTTTGTTAAGGAGGGTAGTCTGTAACAACCCAATATTTTGGAGAATATCGAAATATTCAATTATAATGCAAATTATAATTTAATATGATAATTACAAAGTATAAATGGAATAATTGATGATAACATTGTTTATTAAAATAAACCATGTTGCTGACTAAGAATTTGGGTTTTGGTGTAAACAAATGGGAAATAAAGTTGAAAATACATTATTCATGGTATGGAATGAAAATAAATATTGGAAATAAATTATTAGATTGAAAGTTATGATATTGGAGTTGTATTCCAATATTAGCCATTTGTTCCAAAATAAAAGAATGAACATGAGAGAAATAAAATTGTTAAGCGTCAAATATTGTTGCAAATGATGCTT
The DNA here is from genome assembly GCA_030765085.1 of Allium cepa. NCBI lineage: Eukaryota > Viridiplantae > Streptophyta > Magnoliopsida > Asparagales > Amaryllidaceae > Allium > Allium cepa. The sequence continues at coordinate 83,057,075 of CM060946.1, forward strand.
TAATATTTTAAAATTGTTAAAACACATTTGTATACTTTTTAGAAGCATGAAATAAATGTTTATATCGGTAAAATATGTCAAATTTGAATTATTTTCCCATAAGCAACAATATTGACAAATGTTGTAATAAAAGGAAAACATAAAGAAAATAAATATCTGAGATACAAATATGATTGAAATAATGATTTTTCACCATATATGTGAATATTGGTAAATATTTGGTGTTAAATTGTGTAAATAATATTTTTATTTGGAAAATTTACAATTTTCCATTGCTAATAGATGTAATTCATCAAAACATGAATGATGCAATTCGTTTCACTCAAATTGGAATTTATATGAGGAAGTTATGTATAATTTAGTGTAATATACAATATACCATACCTAAGATATTCTAAGTATTGATAATGGACTTTAAGAAGCTTATATCCTTTTACCCATTAGCCTTATCTGGAAGCTTCTGAAGTTTTGAACGATGATTTTTTTTCTTTCCTTGCCAGATGTTCTTCGTCCTCAAAACCTAGTATCCAAAAGAATGAAAATGGCTTCCACCTAAAATTAAAAATTCACCAAAACCTCTTGCAATCTAGAGAAAATTCAGTTTGGAAACTAAAGTAAAGGTAATATCCATCCTATCAAGCCTCTATATCCATCAAAATCTGATATTTTTACATGTAATTCCTAATTTTGTTATTTCCTTGCTTGCATGTTTGATTTTGGGGTTTCTTAGGCTATGTAAGCATCTATTCGTTGCAAAAGGCACATGCTATCTTGCTAAATCTTGCCAAATCGCTATAAGCAAACCCTTAGGTGAGTAATCTCACTCACGCTAGCTATAAAAAATCTTTCTTATTTATATTTGGTGTGAATTGGATGTTTGGAGCTTTAAAAATCATGTTTTGATCATCGTTTGTGCTCAATCCAAAAAATTGAATTCTGTTCATAATTATAGCTGAAACGAAATTGATCATAACTCACTCAATTTTTAACCAAATTTGACGATCTTGGTTATTCTGGAAAACCTAGAAACTAAGCTACAACTTTACATTTATTCTTTTTGCCTAGTTTCGAAGTTATCTATGCCAAAATTGCAATTGTTTGTCGTTGTCCTGCAAATGCATAAGTTCAGGCTCAGTTTGATGTTTTTAGTAATTTGATCATAACTTTCTTGTTTTGAATCGGAATTTAGAAATTTTGGAAGTTCTGCAAACCGTATGATTTAGGCTATAACTTTGGTGTTTTGAGTTTTGAGTATTTTTGCAGTTTATATGGTGTAAAATCCATATCTTCGTGATTGTCCTGTCATTAACAGGGAGTGTTTATATATTCACCTGTAAAGTAATTTGATCATAAGTTTCTTGATTCCTAACGGAATTTAGAAATTTTTGAAGTTCTAGAAACCTAAGGATTTAGGCTACAACTTTTATTTTATAGTCATTCTCAGATTTTTTTGTTTTCTATATGAAAATGTATATTATTTACAGCAGGACCGAAATATACGTAGTGTTTAATTTCCGTGTTTAATGATATTATGACGATTTCGATAATTTCTGTCGCATTTTTTTTATAAAACTTGATGTTATTAGATGGAAATGATTTCCATGAATATATTATCTTAGAGTTTGAAGAAGTTTGAGATTTAAGTTTTATTTAAATTCTATTTAAATTTAAATAACGGTTAATACCGATATGTGAGTATTTTGATGGTTTTAAATGATTTTAATTTCAAATAAATTCTTGAAAATTTCTTAAATAAAAATAAATCATTGTTTATGAAATAAGTATTTTGTAGAATTTTTAAGAGTTTTTTTTTCAATTATTAATTATTTTAAAGTATTTTTATAGTAGAAGTTCTCTTTAAAATAGTGGAGTTTTCTATACAAAACTTTTAAAATGGTTTGTAGATTGTTTAAGAACTCTATTTTCTCTAAAAAATTATTTTAAAGATATTTTAGCCTATGTTTATGAATTTCGACGTATAAGAATGAGAGTTAAATGATTTAGTAAAAAATACGTGGTGTGGGACATGTATTTTTGCTTTATCGCTTAATATCAGACTTGTACGATCGAAACCAATTTGAAGTGTTATTATGAGTTGATTTAGAAGTTACCAAATTTTGGCGAAGATTATTGGTTTGATAATTACTCTTTGAGTACATTCGACGATGAACCAATCTAGATGCATTTTGTGATGGCCGATGAAATGAGGCAATATCGATGTTAAATTTTAATTGCAACTATGGTTAGAAATAACCATCACGATGTTCTTTTACTTGCCAAGGAGATGAGGCAAATTGTTATGATGGATTGATGATGATTTCGATATTTATGATGAATTTTTACTTGTCGATGAAACGAGACAAGTCTTGATGTCACTTAAACTCGTCCAAGTAAGAGATAAGACGAGTTAGGTATCTTACACTCGCCAACGAGATGAGGCAGTGTTTATTTGATGATGTTTTATGATGGTATTCTAATGTGATATCGACTAACGATTAGTAAGCCAATAGGTGCGAACGTATGGTATGGGACGTATGTTGACTCCTATTGGGTTCCTATTCGAGAAGTTGAGGCACGTTTACGATGTTACTAGTACTACAGACCGAGTACTCGATTGGAGTCATCGCGATGTTCATGCCGACTATAGTCAATCAAGGTGATCACGATGTTATGATGTTATGTGACCCCAAGTCATCACGATGAATGGTACCAAAGAATGGTAGTACTAGTCAAGATGTAAATGCACGTGCTGTTTTCCATGAAGTTTAGATGTTTCATTTTCACTATTTTATGATGACGCTTTATTATAGCCTTATGTAAGAAAAGAGCTTATTTATATACATGGTTTTATGGTGATTTCGAATATGATGTTTTGGATACTTTTCGGGCTCTATCAAGATGGATTTGAGACATTATATATTTATACCAATGAGATGAGGTATAAATTATGGTAATGCTTTTATGATGAGTTTTGATAATAGATTTAAGATATATTTATGTTTATACCGATGAGATGAGGTATAAATGATTATGGAGATTTCTTTATAATGAGTTTAATGATGGATTTGAGATGTATTTATATTTATACCGATGAGATGAGGTATAATAATTAAGAAGTTTTTATTAGATGAGTTTTATTTGTGATGGATTCTTGAAGTTTTAATTATCTTATGAAGATTTACTTTATGGTCCATATCCTCACCCATTTCATTCGGTTATATATATAATTAAATGAACCATGTCTGTCTAATATACACATTGTATTCCTCTATGCAATCATGATGAACCATTGGTGTATCACTCTAGAGATAGCTTGATGACTTATATCATTCCATTGGTAACGATGGAATGGTTTTCTAGCCTGCCTGACCCGTGTGGTTTTCACCCGGGTCAGTCCGAGTTTGTTTCAGGTATTAGATTCTCTTTTGGATGTAGCAGTTCATGATGCTTTCTTATGAGATCGTGTCTCTCCCTTCTTAGAGGTTTATTTCACTGAGATGATGTATATTCATTTGATTTGTTCTTGTATTCGTGTGGTTGTCATACCACCAATTGTAGTATTGGTAATATAAAGTGATGTATCATTGTATATGAGACGTTCAATCATTTATGTATATCTGTTCTGTGATGAGATGTTCGTTTAGTTGACATGTTTTGTTCTGATAGATCCTTAGCCACCTATCGCTTTGCATTAGTCATTTATTGGACACGTCGAACCTCTTAAGTGAACAGATAATACAAATAGCATTCATCGACGTTTTCAATAGATGGTTAAGGCAAAGTTACATATGGTCACCCTTAACCAGCCCTATTCTCCGCTTTAGTAGATGGAATTACATGTTAATTCTCTTTACTAAGGTGGGTGTTTGGGTGAGGCGTTACACATAACAAACTGAATACCAAACTAAATCATGTACATATGTATGCAAAAGCGAACCGAATGCTAAACCTAATCAGGTACGTACGGATGTAAAAGCTACCGAATGCCAAATCTAATGAGGTACACATGAAAATGATCTATACCTAAAATATATTGTTTAACCAAGCAAACCATTGAATGCAATAACGAACCGAATGCCAAACCTAATTGGGTACGTATTGACGCAAAAGCCAATCGAATGCCAAACCTAATCGGGTATGTATGGATATAAAAGCCAACTGAGTGCCAAACTTAATTGCATATGTATGGATGTAAAAGCTCACTGAATGCCAAACTTAATCGAGTATATATAAAAAATGATTTATACCCAAAATATATTATTTAACCAAGCAAACCACGAAAAGCAAATACCAACGAAATGCCAAACCTAATCGGAGTATGGAATGCAAAAGAAAACCAAATATTTCTTAAGCAAACAACTAAATGGAAAAAATTTCCAAGAAAATATTTTTCATGCTAATATTGGACGGACAAACCTTGCTAGGCAAATATTTGCCAGCTAACATAAGCCTGGTGTAGAATATAATAAGAATCATGTGAATGCAAAACATAATAAGATAAAAACATAATCATATACTTATGGATGCAAAGTTTATAGATGAATTTTAGGGTTTAACAAAACACATCTCGATCACCAGCAATTATTAGCTTGATAACTATTTTCCAACCAAATATTTGTCAGGCAAATATTTTCCTGACTTTTAGTTGTCAAATTGTTACTAAACAAACAAAGTAAATGACATTATTAACCAAACAAATAAGTAAAAAAATAGTCCAACAAAATAAAGCATGAAATCATGTTAATAGTCTTCACAATGAAAAGCCAATAATGTATAAAATCCACACTTTATTTCTTAACAAACATGATCTTTTGTTATGACACAATTTCTTACAAAACTACAGTGTTTACACTTATTCACTTCACCATATGACTTAATCCATTCACTAGAAGGAGGCCTTCCTACATCACGCTTTCTCTTAGGAGGATGAACTTCAACATCTTCAGGTGACCATTTGAAAATTAACAAGTGGATGAATCAGATGAGAATAAGATGTTTGGAAAAAGGACACTTTGAAATAATCCTTAATAAAGGAATAAACATCCAAATCAAAGCAAGAATGCATCTAATAACATAAGCACATGGAAAACCATAAATCGGCCATAAGTTACAACATCACCCAACACTCAAATCTACATGATAACATAAATTTGAATGAACTTCATAAACATTAATAGTAGATCTAATAACTTTCCATTGAATACCTTCAATGAATAAATCCCTTAAACGTTTTTCCATAATAGAGCACAATTGACTATTCCAAGTTTTACTTTACTCATGTCTATCAGACATAAGTTTCATGAGCTCCAAACGAATTCTATCTAAACATGCAGTGATAGGTAAATGTCTTTCTCTAAAATCCATCGATCGGAACTTTCTGCATAATTAGAAATAATTTCCCCATATCGAAACTCCTCAATGCCACCTGCAAATCTTTGACCAACGCTAATAAATACTAGGTTGCTAGAATCATTTTTAACAACTGTTTCAAAGTAGAACTAGAATTAACCAAAAACAAACCATAGAAAAATAGATAAGCCACACTCACAAAAGAACCAACAAATGAATAACTATAAGAATCAACATTAGCCGGTATAATTTTACACTGCTTAGATATAACAGAAACAAGTAAAAAACCATCACAACTATGAGAAACAAGAAACAATATACTTTGTAAATCAGAATTAGTTTCAGTAACTCTTTTCATCTCTTTCATAAACCAATTCAATATAAATAGGTGTTAATTCAAACCAATGTTCACAAATATCATTTTTCAATCTCAACATACAATCATTCAAATGAAGACGCGTACTATAAGTATCACTACCGAACAGAAAAATGATAAGAACATTAATAGACTCATAGCTGAGAAAACAAATATAATGTTACAATAAAAGTAAAAGAACATAACAAATAGTAAAAACTATGGTAATAATTATTTAATAAACACATGTTATGGCAAATTTATGTCTGGCAAATATTTGTCAGGAAAATATTTATCGGGTAAATATTTGCTGCAAAACCAATTTACTGCAAACTTCCATAAACATAATGTAATTCAACAACATACATGAACTATAACAAAAAACAACATGATCATTATTGAACTATAATAGTAAAAATAACAATATGAACTATAATAATAACAATAATAAATATGTACTGGCAAATATTTGCTCATCAAATATTTGTCGTAACAACAATGTGTTGCATAAAACTTCACTAATACATCCCATTGATATCCAATAATTTAACAACAACATATATGAATATAACAATAACAACATAAGAATTACAACGAACTACAATGATAATAATAACAATCACAGTAAATTCGACAAACTTGAAAACAAGTGAATACGTGAATGAAAGACAAACCTTTAAACCAACTTCAAAATGAAATCGAAGTAGAAACACAAATAACTGAATAAGAAAAACAAAACTCAACTAAAAGAATAACAACATAATTAGTGAAAAAATGCAAAACAAAAGAAGATGACAATAACTGTGACTGAACAAACAAATCTCGAATTTATATTTTAATGCGGAATAGAAGAAGATATTTATAATCGATCGAGATGTAGAAGAAGAAGCAGCTGAAGGAAATGAACATGTAGAAAAAAATAATCAAGATGTAAGAAAAATTCAATCGAGCAAATCTACCTAATCAAATCAAATAAGAAGTAAATCAGGATCTATATAAACACTTTGGATATCTGAAATTGAACGAGATGCAGCCGAAAGATGGTAGAAATTTGAAATTTACAAAAATTTCATACAAATTTAAAGTTGAATTTCTCAAAAGAAAATTGAAAGCCGTTGAAACGAAAGACAAAATTAGGTATATAGAAGGATAAAAACAAAAATACGGATGTGGAAAAAAAAGAGGGACTCAAGAAAATAAATGGAAATTGCGAGGGAAATATTTTATAAAACAATTGAAGACAAGGATGTGTGGGAATTTTCCACTTTTTTATAGTATATCATTGACTATCTCTATATTTGGAGTTTAAGATGAGTTAAATATCAAAAATTTACTTAAAAGGTCATAATCGTGATTAATAAATGTTGGCATTAAACATGTTTGACGTCAACTAGTATATTTTGTCTGTTCGTCTACGGTAGATAAAATGATAGGCTCCATATCAGATATGTCTTACGAGTGCAAATTGAAGCAAATGTGAATCATGCAAATATTGTCCATGAAAGCGGTAGCTTTTTGCTTCTTTTTGCGGTGGTCCTAGTTATAACCAAAGCAAATGCTACGAATTCTATAAAATGTGCATATTTATTTTGCGCCACGCGCTATCAAAAATCATTTCCCGTCAATATTTCATTCTCTCCCCCTCAAAAAGTTCTATATCCTGATAATAATCTGTAACGGCTTGACTTTTCGACACTCGAATGTCGACACTAAATACATCCACGGTATTTGTGTGTCGAGCAGCCAAGTGTCGGAAAGACATGAAGTTAGGGTAAAGTAAAAAGAGAATAAAATTAGAAAGGAAGAACACAACATCGTAATTTCACAATGGAACGATATATATAATGTCAAAGGAATAGTATAAAAGGTGACTCTGAATAAACAAATATTAGAGTTACAAAAACCTAAGTACTATCATTAGCCCGGACAGTTATAACTGTCCATCCTCACAATGTTGATGTATACAATACAAAAATGCAGTGAAAATAAGAATATTACAGAAGATAATCATTAAGCTCTTCTCTTTAAGCTCCAAAACATCTGTAGCTAAATATGAAAACATACACATGTCTGACCTGAGAATTGTAAGAAGATAACATCCGAATCAGTCTAGCAAACCAGTGTGAGAAACTTATGAAATATGCAACAAGTAGTGGCAACCATTGATATCATACGGGTTCGGTGATGAACGCCCCATACCATCCGCACCAAATGAACTAAAAAAGCACTGTAAACATGCCAAGCTGATATGGGATGATCATCAAGGTAAAAAATGAAAGTAGAAAACATGTTGCATATCTCACAACACATGGATAAAATATAATATAGAAAATATACAATAGAAATATAGTGAGCCATTACAATTGAAAGATAACATCTCCACTATACATCATGAATTACAGTACAAATGTCATAATATCCCAGTACAACATTTCCTCACTACATCCCTCAGATTATATACAACAAACAACGAAAACTAGAAATATAGAGTAATATGCCATAGCTTCTTCAAGCTCATCTTCGTACAGCAAATGCGACCCAAACCTGTCATCTAGTCTACTCATTTAAGAGTACCTTAGACGATAGGGGGAAACATAAAACCTTGGGCTAGACAACAGTAAAGTGTCTGGGGTGAATGACTATCAAAAGGTATACTGAAAAATATGGTACTAGATAGGTACACAAAACCATACCTGATCTGTTCTTGCAACGAAAGAGTTAGCACATAATAATAAGATATAACATGCCACTCAAAATAAACGACAATAAGTTATTGTAACAAAGCAGGATAGAAGAATCTAAGCAGCCTCCTCCATTGGCCCTATTCCCAATCCCTTCTCCAGCATTCCTATAGATGATAGCCTACCCAAAAGCAGACATAACAATCGTAGCGACCTTAGAATCCAAAACCTAGCTATCATCTTCTAAAGCCTTGAACATATAACTTGTATGGCCTTGTCCTCACTTTTATAGAGACTAATGGAAATCCTGGTTCTTAATTGTGTTTACCATACTCGCCAGTTAGAAACCCCACATAGTTGTCTCTTGTGATACCTCTATACCACCTAACCTAGACCCTACCGGTCCAGAGTACATGAATGGCACTATCAACTCTCAGGTGCCCCCGTATATAATACTCTTGCTTTGAACACTACTAGAACATTCCGAGTCATCAATGGTTCCTTTGCACTACCAAAACTTCAGAGCTTTCCACAACTCCAATCCATTTCCGGGCGCGAGCCTGCTACTCATCGCAATCCATTATCTTATAGCCTCATTCCATCTCGGGCTGTCAATCTACTCCTTCGATCTTGCTTCTATCCAAGTTTTTGATCGAAGAGCTAAAACTTCATCATTCCATAACTACCAAACCGTAGAAGCAATCAGTGGGCCATAACTTCTAACATAATCCATAACCATCCAAGAGTCTCCCCTCTAAATCTCATCAAATTTGGAGCCTATAATTTGGATCAGATCGGTACTGATCCGAATAATTGGCCAATTTTGGCTCCCTCCCACTTACAACCTCTAGTGTGTTTCCTCTAGATGCCATAGATCCCTTGCTTTCCCTCTTAGGCTCTTATCCCTTCCATCTATGTTTCATAGTCGATCCAACATAGATGATCTATAAAATCTTCAATATTTGGCCTATCCTTTGATCCAACATAGATGATCCATAAAATCTTCAATACTTGGCATATCCTTCGATCCAACTTCATAGAGTATCACTGGAACCCATGCTCTACCATTCCCTTGAATCTCAAGTTGATTGGTGCACGGAAATGATTGGTACCAATCTAATTGGATCGAACCGGTACCGATCCAAATACTTTTCTCCAATCGTCGTGAAATTTTTAAGGCGTCTTCCCTACGTGCTCCAAAGCCCATCCTCCAAGTTTCGTATTATTCTATCGAACTTTGCTTTCAATATGCTCCGCTCACCAATCTTTGTCCTGAACATGCACAACACTAGCAAACAAAACAAGCATTGCAAGCAATTAAATCACAACAATGAATCAAACATAGCAAATCATTTATTTTACATTCAATCATAAACATTTGGTTGTGCCAAAAATGATCACAAACACTCAATCGTAGACAAAAGCACCACTTCACAGTCATAGTTCATAGATAGAATATATAAATAGGATATAAATATGAAGAACAACAAAAATTAAAAAGAAAGCAGTAAAAAGGCAAGATTTATAGTGGTTTGGCCGACTCTGGCCTACGTCCACTCTAGAAATTTCCTTTTTATTGATCAAAGAACTGATTATGGTTACAATCTGGAGTTTTTTGAAACAAAAATGGCAGAGTAACTTTTATAACCTTTGTAGAAGAAGTTAAAGAAGAACAGATTGAGAATCCCTTTCCTGAAGGCTCGCCTGTTGTATTTATAGGCAAAACCTCTGGTTACTGGGCATCCTCAGTGTTATGGACCCACCAAAAACATAGCCAAGCCCATATACTTCATCAATGCCAACCCCAATTGATAATATACCGACCTGACATTACCCTGGGATGACCCGAAGAAAACACACTGATGACCCAGAGCAAGTCCACACCTGACTCGAAGTAAAATATAGCCGATCCCTAGCGTTAGATATGACGACTCCATGTTGGATTTTGCCGACCCGAAGCATTCACAATATCAACTTGAAGCGTTTTCTATCTTTACTCGAAGCAAATGTAGCCTTCACTCGAAGTAAAACCATCTCAATCCTAGGCCATTCCTCTTCAGCTCCTATAGCCAACCCCAACATGATGTCGACCCAAAGTGGCATGGGTGTCGACCCGAAGCCAACTTGTTGCCGACCCCAAGTATTTCTAATATACCTATCCCTCTATGATGCTAACCCTAGAACTTATTATCATCCCGATGTACTACCTGATGCCGACGCGAGTCCAAGTTTATGCTGACCCAGAGCCACTCCAACCATCCCGATCCCTCAACAATGCCAACCCCTCAACAATGCTGATCCCATATCCAAACACTTACCGACCCAAAGTCGCCCTAGGGGCCAATTCAAAGCTTGCTAGCTACCAACCCAAAGCCATCACCGACCCCAGGCAAATATGTCGATCCCTTAGTGACCCGAAGCAGCCACTCCTTCGACTCAAAGTAAATCTCAAAGTGACTCAAAGAAAACTCTAAGCAACCCAAAGTAACTTAACTTTTGTCGAACCCATATTTCAAGTATTCCACGGTTTTTTCATCGACTATGCCGAATCCCGGCTACAGATTCATGTTTATTATCCATGATTGATCGTTCGTTCATCCATTTAAATCAAAACCATAATATTCCAGCCTCGATAACTATATAGTTGATTGGGTTGCATCCGCCTATACGTGGACTTGCTAGAAGGCGGGTTGACACTCTGCCCCCAAAACATGCCTTGCGATAGGAAGGTGTGTTTTATAACGCCATAAGCCTGATGTTCGAAACCTGTTGATGACCCGGGAAGGGATTAATGATCATACTTGATTGTGAATAGCGATCATTCGAGATTGTATGTCGTTCGAGGCAACATGTGAGCGTTCAAGGTTGAGTGTCATTCGAGGAGAATTGTGACCATTCATGGTCGGGTGCCATTTGAGGCGAATTGTGACCATTCATGGTCGGGTGCCGTTAGAGGCGAATTGTGGCCATTCCAGATTGGGTTTCGATCGAGGCAAGTTGTGATCGTTCGAGGTCAAGTGTCGTTCGAGGCAAATTGTGACAGTTCGTGGTCGGGTGCCGTTCGAGGCGAATTGCGACCATTCAAGGTCGGGTGTCGTTCGAGGCAAATTGTGACCATTCGAGGTCGGGTGCCGTTCGAGGCGAATTATGACCTTACATTCGAGGCGAATTGTGACCATTCATGGTTGGGTGCCGTTCGAGGTGAATTGTGACCGTTCGAGGTTGGGTGCCATTCGAAGTGAATTGTGACCGTTAGAGGTCGGGTGTCGTTCGAGGCGAATTGTGACAGTTCGAGGTTGGGTGCCGTTTGAGGCGAATTGTGACCATTCGAGGTCGGGTGTCGTTCGAGGCGAATTGTAACCGTTCGAGGTTGGGTTTTTGAATTATAAATATTAAATTTTACATTAAATGAGTCTTCTAATTGACATGTCCTAACATAATCAAGTCCAGATACAAAGAAAAAACAAAGAAAAACTAAAATATCAAAGTGCAAGCTTCTCCATTGTGGTGGTTTATAGTCATCTTAGAGCATGCCTGAGGACCGCTCGTGATCTCGTGCAGGTGTAAGTGACTTAACCACTTTTTTGTGGAGTTTATTACTTATTCTTCACCATTTCGATCAGTTGATGATAAACTGACGCATCGTGTGACGCCCCACCTCTATGCTCACAATAACAAAGAGTATTAAAAGGAAATACTGTCTGTTATTACGAAGATTAAGGCTGGATAGGAGCGGCCATCCGTAGTTGGGCCTTACATTTGTATTGTTTATCTCGATAGGAGTGGTATATTCTTTATTTTTCATCTCTGATTTATTTATGCCCATCGACATATCCAATTCCAATATAAAACGAACTATGATGGTTCATAATAGTTTAGGACAATATATATAATAATAACACAGATAAGCTAAATGTGGAGCACAGAAATAAAAAGTCTCATATATATATATAATTGATGTCAGTTACAATAAATGAGATACAATACATATGATACAACTACAACTGTCGACTTTGGAAGTTACATATACAAGTACATTATCGTGAATAATATACATGAATACATAACATCCTATACTATGACAACAACTATTCTAAAAGGTATAAAGAGACTTCATAGCTCAAGCAGCAACCCAAAGCAAGATATCTACAATCTGTAATAACTCGGTCTGACCCGAGTATTAAATTCAAAGGAAAATAATACACGGGTCAGTCTAATTCAAACTCAGTTATTAATGCACGGAAGCAATAATAATTAAATAATCAAATAGACGACAGTCACAATAAACCTTACCTATCCAATCATATAGTAAGGAAATTGGATAACGGAAAATATAACACGTAACAGTGTTAAACAACAAATCAGCAAATTCAAATTTTCAGCAAACATAAATAATCAATGAAAATAATCTAGGAAACAACAGAATTGCGTAAACGGCAATTAACAAAAAAATCTAATTATTAAATAAATAATTAGAAACTCATAATATAATTATCGAATAGATAATTAGACAACAACAAAATGATCGATCAAACCAAATCGAAATACAATTTCAGAATATCGAATCGAACACACGGAACAATTCAAACAATTGAAATATCACTTAAAAACGTCAATTCTGGTAGGGCTGCAGTACACGCTTGCGTGTACTGCCTCGCCACTACAGTATATGAAATACACAAAAGCTCAGTTAATCAAAAACAATTGGCATCAACTCAAATCAAAATGAACCAGATAGGACTGCAATAGCATGAGCACAGCATCCACCTAGTAGCCATGAAATGAACAAAGTGCACATGAAGGCACACTGAAAATTCACAATCAAGCACAAGGTCAAACCCAAAATACCGGATTCAACTCAAGTACAATAAATTAACGTCACAACTTTCACCACAAGGTCAAATCCGAGCTACGAGCTGGATTCAACTCAAGTGTAATTAGAAAAACAAATCCAAACAATGCAAACCAACAAGGGCAAAACTGCGTACAAAACAAAACTGCAGCCACCAATGAATACAAGGGCAAAATGCAACCAAAAACTGCAGCCACCATACGATCACAAATGAAAACAACTTAATGCAGCCACCAACCCAATTGCAACAGGGTTTCAATTGAACAGGGCTGCATAGTGAAACACAACTCAAGTAAATGGTAACCAGTGGAGTAGTGAAACAATAATGGTGCAACAACATACATATATTTATGTATGATCGTAGATGGTGATTCTTTAGTGACTCCATTCAACATGACAAAAGTGGTGCAATTACAACCCAAATCAAACTACAACAAAATGCAAAAGGTCAAATCACTGACTCAACTCAACTGCAGCAACAAAGACAAAAGACACAAGAACTAAAATATACACAGTGCAGTAGGACCAAAAGGAATTCTACTGCAGTAGTTCTAATTCAACAGAATCCAGCACTGCATAATCAAAACCCAAGATAAGCAACATAGTAACAAGCACAAAGGCTACAATGTGCAGGGAGATACAAACAAATGTAAAAGGCCGAAGCCAAAAAAAAGAAGACAAGCAAAAGTCGAACAAATTCATGTCAACAGAGTTCAAGGCACGGTACAGAAGCACCAAACACTAACCAATGTCTACTACGGAATTCCAATGATGAACAACGATCCGAAAATCATCAAGGCCATATAAATGAACCGATCAAAATCAATACCATGAGCATCAAGTAACAAATTTATTCAAAAATTGATAAAGTCAATGAAATCATCAGCAATAAAAACAATAAAGTCAATGAAATCATCAACAATTAAAACAAAATCAAACTGCCGAGCTTAGTACTTGTTGCAACTTTTCTATTGATTAGAAAAGAACAAATTTTAATAAATTCTGCAAGCGCACAGGCGTGTAATATGCAGGTCAAACACAGGGAATTGTATTTTAAAACAATTAAAATCCATAGTTAAATCTTAGGCGTGTTAAACGAATTCAACGGTGAATTTTGAACAGAAAATAAAAACAATAATATACTCCGAATCGATTTCGAAACTAATCGAAATTGCAACCAAAATATAGAATTGTAAAAAAAATCAAAACAGAAATTGAAATTGCGGAAAAGAAGATAACGGAGCAAACAACTGAAATAATTATTAACTAACTGAAAAGAGTGCAGAAAATAACTAAGAACAAGAATAAATAAATTGCTAAATCTAATCAACAATCCTACGTATTCTGTTCGAAAATAAAAATAGTGCTGAATTTAAATCTAAACTTGAAGAAAAGTGATGAGGTAAGAGATCATTTTCCATTTGCATTCCTCTCTCTATTTAAAGACTTCAGCCTCCACAAATAACCCTATTATTTAGGTCCATGTGCTTGATATTAGGAGAAAAATAAGGCCACCTCACTTTGAATTGGTCTTTGCTTTGTTATTTGATTAACAAGTGTCCTTGCTTTGAGAGATTTTCAGGTCAAACTTTGAATGTGTATTTTCAATATTTGCAATTGATTTCTTGCATGAATAGTACACATGTTGGTGACGTGAGATGCATTTCTTCATGAACGATATGTACTTTCTCTTCGACGGTATTCAAAATGTTGCACTTTGGAATCTATAATCTGCAAAACCACAAAAAAATACCCGTATAATACCACTTTACTAAAATAAAAATATATGAAACAAACGGTTTAAAATGCAGAAAAATATGTTCATCAAATACCCCCACACTTGAACTTTATTCGTCCTCGAATAAAGAAGAAAATAAAAACTAACTAAATCCTTTTTCGTAGGAAACACGATTGCGTTGAGCGTATGCAACAAGCCGTTAAACCTCTAGGTGTCCCTAGTAGGACGAGTGGTGTCTCGTGAGGGTTTTCAGCGGATACTACCTGTAACGATCGCGATTTTTCGTTGTCGAAAAACCGAACCGTTAGGGTTTTAGAAGAAGAAAGAGGTAGAAGAAGAAAGAAAAGAAAGAGAAGAGAAAACAGAAAAACAAGTAACAGAACGAGAAACAATAACAGAATCTCACAGTCGCAGCGGAACAACATATAATAGATAAATGAATATTCATTAAAACAAAAGAACTATACATTTTATACATTACATCACATTACATTACATCAATCAGAGTGTACGACAACAACAGCGGAAAGAAATACTATATACAATAGATAATAGACTACGCTATCTGGCTCGCCTCCAGATCTGCACAGCAACTCCCGAATCCAGAATAACCCGATAACCTAACTCTAGACTGCCCGTGTGGAAAATAGTGGGCACCCAGAGTTTAGGAAAGGAACAATAAACTCCAGGTCAGTCATGTGACTGGTGTGAGAACTCAAAACAGTTTATCTTTAAACACGCAACAAGAAAGTTTAAATTTTGAAATCCGCAATGCTTTTTGGAAAATGAAACTACCATAAGGCCTCCCGGCACACACACAATGCAAACGCACACATGGGGGAGATTTCTCCTTATGATAGTCAAACATGCTTACTACGAGAAAATTCTTTGATATTATTACTAGTGCATAGTGGAAAATATTTCGAAAGTATAATATAAATCCTAGCCAGCATAGGTACCATGATGCTATGCCTACTATAGCTGCCATGTTAAATGGCAGGTTCTACAACTAAAACCGTACAAGGCACGTATTGGATGAATGGATTTCCAACAAATGGTCAGGCTAAGGAACTTCCTACTGCCACATGGGATCGCCTCTGGCGGGACGTCCCGAGAACTAACGTTACGGTTAGATCTCTGCCAACACAAGGCCGGGTTACCTCTGTAACTAGGTAACTACTACACGAATATGTCATCCCCCGGTCCTTTGGGACCTTTATCCGAGCGCTCGATACCAACAACACCACACAGAAATAGATATAGTGTTTCCACATGAGTAAATATCTGGGCTCCATACCATAATACCACCCTTTTCCAGAAGGGAATGACATACCCTAAAGGGCGCGACCCTCATAACCTTGCCGCATATTCCTGTTTCGACCATTTCCGGGGAGTGAGGTCCTGACGAAGTCTCGTCCACAAAGCTACGCTTTGTGCAACAAAGCCATGCTTCGGGTCCACAGATGACCAAAGCAATAATCACAAAGATAAATGATCAAACAAATGATCATATCCAAACGATCAACCAATGATCATCACACAGCAGCACTCAGCATGCCACATTACCAGATTGGGAAATATCGCTGATAACCTTCAACTACATAACCTCTGAGCTCGTACGTCTCAGAGAAGGGTGTTAAGCTAAGAGAATAAATTCTCTGCCACCAACAGATATGTATTTGAAAGAAATCTGCTCTATATCTCAAAATGTAATGTCAGACATGTATCCATACAAGTCTGTTCCGGGTTCGAACAGAACCGAAGGCACTTCCAAAGAAGCCCTTGCAATCCGGGTATTCACAATCCCGATAAAATTTCCCATCACAAAGGAAATCTCCATATCGTAGCTAACAATGCGGAGACAATCGATAGGTCATCCTATCGTTTTCACAAATACCCGGTCTTCAACACCGGTCTTCAAATGCGATCCAAACGACGTATCGCATATTCGGAATGGGATGTATGACACAAAGGTCCTCCCCCGGCTAATCCGAATAGCGAGCGCTTATTTTAAAAATAAGTGTGGCAATTCAATCACAACAATCACAACAAATACCATACAAGGGTAAATACTGATAGTCGGTTATTTAACTATCAATAAAGATGCGCCACATCATCAGATTCCAAATAATTTTCCAAAATTATTTAATTCCCCAAAATATCTTTACAAGATATATATACCCAATTTCCAAATAATTTCCCAAAGTTATTTGGTTTACCAAATCACCTTTACACGATAAAATTTCCACACTTAACCATTTGAAAACCCATTTCAAATTACACAACTCAACCATTTGAAAACAAATTTCAAATCACACACCTTAACCATTTGAAAACAAATTTCAAATCACATATAAATCCTTACCGATTTATTTTTAAATTTTACGCTCCAAATTTGTGAATTATATTCCCATCTTTAAAAATAAATCAACATTTATTTTTAAACCAATTTCCCTTCCTATTATAAATTCCAACGTGAATTAAATTCCAAATACCCATTCATATTCGATTTCAAATCGATTCCAAAATATTCGCTTACAATTTACCTTTAAAGGGTGAATTCACAAAAACGTTCCATTCCATATTGGAAAATCATTTCTAAACTTATTTAAAAATAAGTAATTCACAATTCAATTTATTTTCAACAATTCGAAAATATTCCATATGCTTAAACCATAGTTAAGTATTAATTTCATTCCTTTAAAGAAATATTCTTTTATTCACATTTATTTGGGTTAAAAACGAATGTTGCGTAAAACATCGTTACGACAACCCAAAAACACTAGTATATGGATTTGAAATAAAAATGGATACATAAATCCACTACTATTCAAAATATTCCCTTCTATTTCTCGAAATCGTCTATTTCAACAATCAATGTTGAAATCTATGATTTCGATACTTAATATATCTTAAAACGTCTTTAATTAGTTTTAAATTCCATTTAAAACGTTCTTTTCCAAAAACACGTTCATTTAATAAAATAATACATTCACCGTTCAAAAATAGTGAATACAACCCCTTTAACAAATTCCATATTCAATTTATCAAATTAAATTGATTTTTCGGATTTATAACAATGTCCATACATCCCATTTCTATTTATGAAACTTCGTTTTAGAAATCTCCTTTTATTAGTCCAATTCGATTTACATAACTCGATTATATACTAAAATCAATATTATAAGTTAAATACTTATAATATTATCTATTTACCCAAATCGTTCTTTTGAACTTCACCAATTTAAAATCTTATCACTTACAAGATTTCTTTATGGCTTATAATAATTTCAACTAATGAAATCTTCATTTATTAACAATTTCTATAAAATTCCCCTTTTTAATGCCCAAATTCATTTCTATAAGTTAATAACTTATAAACTTAAAATTTTCCAATAACCGTTCGTTTTATAAATTTCACATTTATTAATCTATAAATCCTAGTGAAATTCATGTTATACATCAACTTAACACTTTCTAAATTTATTCTATAACTTCAATAAATTTTTATTTAAAAACATCCATTTATAAAATCCTTTATATAAACCATTAATAATAATAACTTCCCAAAAACAAAATTTAACTATTTTATAAAAACCTATTATTGTTAAAAATTTCTTTTAAGTTATATTTTATAAAAATATAATTTTTTTTTTTTTTTTTTACATAAAAACTTATACGTTGATTTATTTTAAAATTTGAATCAATTCAAAATTTTTTTTAATAAACCATATTCTTTGAGAAATCACTTTTAAACCCCTTTTTAATTCAAAACCGTTATTTTTAATTTTAAAAATTTGAATCCGATGATGCAACGACATCGAATGGTCAATCACGGGAATAAGTGTCATATATCAATATGGTTATCAACGATCAACATAATATTTATAAATAAACAAATATGTGAGGAATCCAGTTGGATCCCTCCAACCTGTTACCCTGCATCCACAGACGTTAGCACAATACCAATTCCACTTCAAGGTGGAATATCGCGGTATATGGGATTTTATAAAATATCCGCTTAATAACGGCGCAATAGGGTCTCATCCGCTATACGAGGCGGGAAATCAAATCCGATATATACATATGCCAATATATATATATCGCTATATATAGTATATATCCTAGTATATCTACTAACACAACCAATCAGCAATCAACAATCAACATTAACTATTTAAAATTTTAAACAAAACCTTTCGATTGAGTGAGGAGTTCTCACCTTGATTTTGTTTCCGGTTTCGGCGTTCGTTTCGAATAAAATTAAACGAACGTTTAATTTTACCCAAAATTCAAACGACCTCCAATCGAATCCAAACCAGCTGCATTGCGAAGAGCTCGGCGATACGAAGCCAACGCAAAAAATCTCGTTCAATTTGGACCTCGCAGCAAAAAGTTATCACGTTTTTAAGTTACACGATTTGAATCTTTAAATTTAAACTAACCAAAACAAATAAATAAAAAAAAGAATCCACCTCACCACTCACACACGCATGCGGCCCCCACCCTCACCTTCTCTCCCGTTCGCATTTCTCTTCCCAGTAACACTTGAACGCACTTGAACCCATATAGTAAATACTAGGGTTTCAAAACGCAACTAATGTACTTCACTTCGTGACGATCGGGAAGCGCCATTGCATTCGCCCACACACGAGCCACCCACGGCCAGAGGCTCACTGAGCTCGGCCACCATCTGCTGTTCGAAATGCGTGCCAAACACCAGGGAGACGCGGGCCCACAACTCGATCTACATGGCTTCGTTTCCGATCAAATCCATATGGGTTCGAAGATCTCACAACGCTCTTCGTTTTGTTAGTTGAGAGGTTTTGAAATCGTTGAGGGGATTGGGAGAAATTGAGGGAGGAAGGAGGAGTATTTTCAGCCATTAACAAGAAGGTGGCGGCTGTAGCTATGTGGATTAGGGTTTTGGAAAAGAAGATAACATATATGTTAATATTATTTTAATAATAAAATGCCCAATTTAACACTTTTGCAAACGAACTCCAAACGACGCGTGCCGCCAGGCGATCCTAAGGTTTTTCCGCATTCCGGACACAATGGAATAGGTTTCGTAAGCTAATTCGGAAGTATGTGTGAGATACGACTATAAACGCTCAATTTAAACTTAAACCGATTTAAACGATTTCTAGGCGTTTTGGCTTGTACCGGACAAACGGCAAATCCAAACGACTTGAAATTTGAAATCTTACAATAATATCACATTACGGATCCGATGAAACTGATTTCGTCGAAATCCGAGACCGTTTGAAAAATGGCTATTTTAACACGCTAAATTAAAATTAAAACGATATCGATGCGTTTCGAGCTGCCACGGTCAAACGACAACTCCGTTTGCTACGAAATTTGAAATCCGATAATAACTAACTATTACGGATCCAATGGAACTCGTTTCGTTCAATTCCGAGACTGTTCAAAAATTGGCTATTTTTCAGTCGATAATTAAATATTAAAATATTCAATTTTTTACAAATTAACTCCAAATTCAGTTTTACGAGTTCTAAAATATTTCTATAACTTCAATATGATAAAACAAAATTTTCCAAATCATATTCAATCATATTTAACCCAATATTTAATTATTTCTGGAATTCCACTATTAAATAATCGATTTAAATTACCCTATTAAATCCAATATTCGAGAAATAAATTATTTAACTTCAAATTTCTACTTATTAATATTTAAAATTAATTAAATACTCAAATTTAATTTATCAAAAATTCTGGGTCGTTACAATCTTCCCCCCTTAAAAGAATTTCGTCCCGAAATTACAAGTTAAGGAGAAATGATCCTAAACCGTTTATTATTTTTCCAAAGCTAATTAGTTTTATCAACTTTTCAAACAAATCTTTTTATTAAAGATCTACTATCATTTCAATTAGCTTTCCAACTTCAATTATAGGTTTCAAACAACATTGTTTACTCAACAATTCAAATTTAAATTTAAATTCAAATTTCAAACTTTCAAAATTTCTCAAAATTTCTCTAACTCCCTAAATTTTCGAAAAATTTCGCCAGAGTCTCCTTTGCGCGGCTAGATCGGTACGACTACAAAACGGCTCTACGGCCCCTCAGAATCAAAAAGAAAAGAGAAAGCCAAGTGGCTAGAGAAGGAAATCATCAAATCTCATATAAAAACCGAAATACGTACCTTTTGTCGAGCGATTCAATTTTTTAACTTTGAAATCAAAATCCCAATTCCTTTATAACCTGTATATCCTGCAAGCATAATATCCAATTATAATATTCAAACCAATTTGCCAATTCAATTATAAAATTTCCAATACGTGCTCCTTATACCACTTTTAGTTTACTATTAAAGTTGCATATTCATTTTCATTCAACTTTGCATTTCAATTTTCATTTGAATTCAATTACATAGCTTTCAAATTTTACTAATTCAATTTCATTAACACTTAATGAATTTACATACAACCAACCAACAAGCAATAACGACCAATGTACATCCAATACAACCAAATTTATTTATTTTACTTACATTCAATTTGGTTCAACTGTTTTAATTCCAATTGGTTTAGCATTCAATTGATTTTCATCCAATTATTCAACTAACTTCAATGAATTTACACTTACATACATCGTTTCATATCAACTTACTTACATTCGATTGATTAACATTCAATCCATTCTTTAATTCAATTGCTAGTTCTTTTTACAAATAAAATTGAATTTCATTTATATAATTTAAGTTCACATCTTTAACAATTTCATTTACTCACTTTATTCATTTATTTTGATATTAACATCAATTCTTTCAACATTACTTAACTTGCATTCCATTTCAACTTTATTTACATCATTTAATTCACTTGATTATTTAACTTTGATACAAAGATCAATTTTTTTATTCAACTTCACTTAAGTTATACTCCATTTGACATCATTTGTTCAAATAAACTTAAGCTTCAACTTATCAATCCAATTCGGATTTCAATTCTAAAGTAAATCCTATTTAACTTTTACTTAAGTCAAATTCATATCAATATTCAAATTCATATTCCATTTTATTTAACTTAATTGTTTAACCACTTCAATAACTGGTTTCACTTACATTTTCCCATTCTATAAGTCATGCAACTTATTATTCAACTTCTAACTTATATTATAAGTTCAAAACTTATTTCGCTTATACTTATCAACTTCAAGTTGAATTTTAATTTCAAATTGATTTATTACAACAAAACTTCAATTTTAAATTCATTATTGTAGCAAATCCATCACATAGAAACTCGAAAATGATACTGATGATGCTGCAGTCATCACCCTTATTATTTCCCAGTGACAATAGTGAAATCAATGCTAATTATTCTTTCAAAAAGTTTTCTTTCTATTCATAAATCACTTTTATAACCCTTTTACTTATATAATTTTACTTCTTATATACATACATGATTATCTTACAATTGTAAATCATTATTAATTATAATTTCATCTTATGATTCATTGGTTTATACCATTATTCTTTTTACAATAGTTGCTTTTATTAGCTTATTCAAACAACTTTTAATTATTTTATATATATATCATTTACAACAACCAAGCAATCAATTATATACACACTTCAATAATTCCTGAAAAATTATTTTCTTTTTATATATAAAATATAATCGAGGTAAAATTATTTCATTTACCCAATTTAAAACAATATTGTGTCGAATTGTTCTATTCAAGTGTTTAGGAACCCCTTCGATTCAGTTTTCGAGGCTACGCCGACGAAGGTTCATATACCACTCAACAAACCAATCATCACAATATAAAACAATTTTATACTCACTAACAAATACGCACTCATATCTATTATTACACTCACACTCATTCTAGAGTACTGCTGACTCTATCTCTAATGAGTAACACCCAACAGAGCAGGTTGTCGCTTAACCATAAGCTCTGATACCAAATGTAACGATCGCGATTTTTCGTTGTCGAAAAACCGAACCGTTAGGGTTTTAGAAGAAGAAAGAGGTAGAAGAAGAAAGAAAAGAAAGAGAAGAGAAAACAGAAAAACAAGTAACAGAACGAGAAACAATAACAGAATCTCACAGTCGCAGCGGAACAACATATAATAGATAAATGAATATTCATTAAAACAAAAGAACTATACATTTTATACATTACATCACATTACATTACATCAATCAGAGTGTACGACAACAACAGCGGAAAGAAATACTATATACAATAGATAATAGACTACGCTATCTGGCTTGCCTCCAGATCTGCACAGCAACTCCCGAATCCAGAATAACCTGATAACCTAACTCTAGATTGCCCGTGTGGAAAATAGTGGGCACCCAGAGTTTAGGAAAGGAACAATAAACTCCAGGTCAGTCATGTGACTGGTGTGAGAACTCAAAACAGTTTATCTTTAAACACGCAACAAGAAAGTTTAAATTTTGAAATCCGCAATGCTTTTTGGAAAATGAAACTACCATAAGGCCTCCCGGCACACACACAATGCAAACGCACACATGGGGGAGATTTCTCCTTATGATAGTCAAACATGCTTACTACGAGAAAATTCTTTGATATTATTACTAGTGCATAGTGGAAAATATTTCGAAAGTATAATATAAATCCTAGCCAGCATAGGTACCATGATGCTATGCCTACTATAGCTGCCATGTTAAATGGCAGGTTCTACAACTAAAACCGTACAAGGCACGTATTGGATGAATGGATTTCCAACAAATGGTCAGGCTAAGGAACTTCCTACTGCCACATGGGATCGCCTCTGGCGGGACGTCCCGAGAACTAACGTTACGGTTAGATCTCTGCCAACACAAGGCCGGGTTACCTCTGTAACTTGGTAACTACTACACGAATATGTCATCCCCCGGTCCTTTGGGACCTTTATCCGAGCGCTCGATACCAACAACACCACACAGAAATAGATATAGTGTTTCCACATGAGTAAATATCTGGGCTCCATACCATAATACCACCCTTTTCCAGAAGGGAATGACATACCCTAAAGGGCGCGACCCTCATAACCTTGCCGCATATTCCTGTTTCGACCATTTCCGGGGAGTGAGGTCCTGACGAAGTCTCGTCCACAAAGCTACGCTTTGTGCAACAAAGCCATGCTTCGGGTCCACAGATGACCAAAGCAATAATCACAAAGATAAATGATCAAACAAATGATCATATCCAAACGATCAACCAATGATCATCACACAGCAGCACTCAGCATGCCACATTACCAGATTGGGAAATATCGCTGATAACCTTCAACTACATAACCTCTGAGCTCGTACGTCTCAGAGAAGGGTGTTAAGCTAAGAGAATAAATTCTCCGCCACCAACAGATATGTATTTGAAAGAAATCTGCTCTATATCTCAAAATGTAATGTCAGACATGTATCCATACAAGTCTGTTCCGGGTTCGAACAGAACCGAAGGCACTTCCAAAGAAGCCCTTGCAATCCGGGTATTCACAATCCCGATAAAATTTCCCATCACAAAGGAAATCTCCATATCGTAGCTAACAATGCGGAGACAATCGATAGGTCATCCTATCGTTTTCACAAATACCCGGTCTTCAACACCGGTCTTCAAATGCGATCCAAACGACGTATCGCATATTCGGAATGGGATATATGACACAAAGGTCCTCCCCCGGCTAATCCGAATAGCGAGCGCTTATTTTAAAAATAAGTGTGGCAATTCAATCACAACAATCACAACAAATACCATACAAGGGTAAATACTGATAGTCGGTTATTTAACTATCAATAAAGATGCGCCACATCATCAGATTCCAAATAATTTTCCAAAATTATTTAATTCCCCAAAATATCTTTACAAGATATATATACCCAATTTCCAAATAATTTCCCAAAGTTATTTGGTTTACCAAATCACCTTTACACGATAAAATTTCCACACTTAACCATTTGAAAACCCATTTCAAATTACACAACTCAACCATTTGAAAACAAATTTCAAATCACACACCTTAACCATTTGAAAACAAATTTCAAATCACATATAAATCCTTACCGATTTATTTTTAAATTTTACGCTCCAAATTTGTGAATTATATTCCCATCTTTAAAAATAAATCAACATTTATTTTTAAACCAATTTCCCTTCCTATTATAAATTCCAACGTGAATTAAATTCCAAATACCCATTCATATTCGATTTCAAATCGATTCCAAAATATTCGCTTACAATTTACCTTTAAAGGGTGAATTCACAAAAACGTTCCATTCCATATTGGAAAATCATTTCTAAACTTATTTAAAAATAAGTAATTCACAATTCAATTTATTTTCAACAATTCGAAAATATTCCATATGCTTAAACCATAGTTAAGTATTAATTTCATTCCTTTAAAGAAATATTCTTTTATTCACATTTATTTGGGTTAAAAACGAATGTTGCGTAAAACATCGTTACGACAACCCAAAAACACTAGTATATGGATTTGAAATAAAAATGGATACATAAATCCACTACTATTCAAAATATTCCCTTCTATTTCTCGAAATCGTCTATTTCAACAATCAATGTTGAAATCTATGATTTCGATACTTAATATATCTTAAAACGTCTTTAATTAGTTTTAAATTCCATTTAAAACGTTCTTTTCCAAAAACACGTTCATTTAATAAAATAATACATTCACCGTTCAAAAATAGTGAATACAACCCCTTTAACAAATTCCATATTCAATTTATCAAATTAAATTGATTTTTCGGATTTATAACAATGTCCATACATCCCATTTCTATTTATGAAACTTCGTTTTAGAAATCTCCTTTTATTAGTCCAATTCGATTTACATAACTCGATTATATACTAAAATCAATATTATAAGTTAAATACTTATAATATTATCTATTTACCCAAATCGTTCTTTTGAACTTCACCAATTTAAAATCTTATCACTTACAAGATTTCTTTATGGCTTATAATAATTTCAACTAATGAAATCTTCATTTATTAACAATTTCTATAAAATTCCCCTTTTTAATGCCCAAATTCATTTCTATAAGTTAATAACTTATAAACTTAAAATTTTCCAATAACCGTTCGTTTTATAAATTTCACATTTATTAATCTATAAATCCTAGTGAAATTCATGTTATACATCAACTTAACACTTTCTAAATTTATTCTATAACTTCAATAAATTTTTATTTAAAAACATCCATTTATAAAATCCTTTATATAAACCATTAATAATAATAACTTCCCAAAAACAAAATTTAACTATTTTATAAAAACCTATTATTGTTAAAAATTTCTTTTAAGTTATATTTTATAAAAATATAATTTTTTTTTTTTTTTTTACATAAAAACTTATACGTTGATTTATTTTAAAATTTGAATCAATTCAAAATTTTTTTTAATAAACCATATTCTTTGAGAAATCACTTTTAAACCCCTTTTTAATTCAAAACCGTTATTTTTAATTTTAAAAATTTGAATCCGATGATGCAACGACATCGAATGGTCAATCACGGGAATAAGTGTCATATATCAATATGGTTATCAACGATCAACATAATATTTATAAATAAACAAATATGTGAGGAATCCAGTTGGATCCCTCCAACCTGTTACCCTGCATCCACAGACGTTAGCACAATACCAATTCCACTTCAAGGTGGAATATCGCGGTATATGGGATTTTATAAAATATCCGCTTAATAACGGCGCAATAGGGTCTCATCCGCTATACGAGGCGGGAAATCAAATCCGATATATACATATGCCAATATATATATATCGCTATATATAGTATATATCCTAGTATATCTACTAACACAACCAATCAGCAATCAACAATCAACATTAACTATTTAAAATTTTAAACAAAACCTTTCGATTGAGTGAGGAGTTCTCACCTTGATTTTGTTTCCGGTTTCGGCGTTCGTTTCGAATAAAATTAAACGAACGTTTAATTTTACCCAAAATTCAAACGACCTCCAATCGAATCCAAACCAGCTGCATTGCGAAGAGCTCGGCGATACGAAGCCAACGCAAAAAATCTCGTTCAATTTGGACCTCGCAGCAAAAAGTTATCACGTTTTTAAGTTACACGATTTGAATCTTTAAATTTAAACTAACCAAAACAAATAAATAAAAAAAAGAATCCACCTCACCACTCACACACGCATGCGGCCCCCACCCTCACCTTCTCTCCCGTTCGCATTTCTCTTCCCAGTAACACTTGAACGCACTTGAACCCATATAGTAAATACTAGGGTTTCAAAACGCAACTAATGTACTTCACTTCGTGACGATCGGGAAGCGCCATTGCATTCGCCCACACACGAGCCACCCACGGCCAGAGGCTCACTGAGCTCGGCCACCATCTGCTGTTCGAAATGCGTGCCAAACACCAGGGAGACGCGGGCCCACAACTCGATCTACATGGCTTCGTTTCCGATCAAATCCATATGGGTTCGAAGATCTCACAACGCTCTTCGTTTTGTTAGTTGAGAGGTTTTGAAATCGTTGAGGGGATTGGGAGAAATTGAGGGAGGAAGGAGGAGTATTTTCAGCCATTAACAAGAAGGTGGCGGCTGTAGCTATGTGGATTAGGGTTTTGGAAAAGAAGATAACATATATGTTAATATTATTTTAATAATAAAATGCCCAATTTAACACTTTTGCAAACGAACTCCAAACGACGCGTGCCGCCAGGCGATCCTAAGGTTTTTCCGCATTCCGGACACAATGGAATAGGTTTCGTAAGCTAATTCGGAAGTATGTGTGAGATACGACTATAAACGCTCAATTTAAACTTAAACCGATTTAAACGATTTCTAGGCGTTTTGGCTTGTACCGGACAAACGGCAAATCCAAACGACTTGAAATTTGAAATCTTACAATAATATCACATTACGGATCCGATGAAACTGATTTCGTCGAAATCCGAGACCGTTTGAAAAATGGCTATTTTAACACGCTAAATTAAAATTAAAACGATATCGATGCGTTTCGAGCTGCCACGGTCAAACGACAACTCCGTTTGCTACGAAATTTGAAATCCGATAATAACTAACTATTACGGATCCAATGGAACTCGTTTCGTTCAATTCCGAGACTGTTCAAAAATTGGCTATTTTTCAGTCGATAATTAAATATTAAAATATTCAATTTTTTACAAATTAACTCCAAATTCAGTTTTACGAGTTCTAAAATATTTCTATAACTTCAATATGATAAAACAAAATTTTCCAAATCATATTCAATCATATTTAACCCAATATTTAATTATTTCTGGAATTCCACTATTAAATAATCGATTTAAATTACCCTATTAAATCCAATATTCGAGAAATAAATTATTTAACTTCAAATTTCTACTTATTAATATTTAAAATTAATTAAATACTCAAATTTAATTTATCAAAAATTCTGGGTCGTTACAATCTTCCCCCCTTAAAAGAATTTCGTCCCGAAATTACAAGTTAAGGAGAAATGATCCTAAACCGTTTATTATTTTTCCAAAGCTAATTAGTTTTATCAACTTTTCAAACAAATCTTTTTATTAAAGATCTACTATCATTTCAATTAGCTTTCCAACTTCAATTATAGGTTTCAAACAACATTGTTTACTCAACAATTCAAATTTAAATTTAAATTCAAATTTCAAACTTTCAAAATTTCTCAAAATTTCTCTAACTCCCTAAATTTTCGAAAAATTTCGCCAGAGTCTCCTTTGCGCGGCTAGATCGGTACGACTACAAAACGGCTCTACGGCCCCTCAGAATCAAAAAGAAAAGAGAAAGCCAAGTGGCTAGAGAAGGAAATCATCAAATCTCATATAAAAACCGAAATACGTACCTTTTGTCGAGCGATTCAATTTTTTAACTTTGAAATCAAAATCCCAATTCCTTTATAACCTGTATATCCTGCAAGCATAATATCCAATTATAATATTCAAACCAATTTGCCAATTCAATTATAAAATTTCCAATACGTGCTCCTTATACCACTTTTAGTTTACTATTAAAGTTGCATATTCATTTTCATTCAACTTTGCATTTCAATTTTCATTTGAATTCAATTACATAGCTTTCAAATTTTACTAATTCAATTTCATTAACACTTAATGAATTTACATACAACCAACCAACAAGCAATAACGACCAATGTACATCCAATACAACCAAATTTATTTATTTTACTTACATTCAATTTGGTTCAACTGTTTTAATTCCAATTGGTTTAGCATTCAATTGATTTTCATCCAATTATTCAACTAACTTCAATGAATTTACACTTACATACATCGTTTCATATCAACTTACTTACATTCGATTGATTAACATTCAATCCATTCTTTAATTCAATTGCTAGTTCTTTTTACAAATAAAATTGAATTTCATTTATATAATTTAAGTTCACATCTTTAACAATTTCATTTACTCACTTTATTCATTTATTTTGATATTAACATCAATTCTTTCAACATTACTTAACTTGCATTCCATTTCAACTTTATTTACATCATTTAATTCACTTGATTATTTAACTTTGATACAAAGATCAATTTTTTTATTCAACTTCACTTAAGTTATACTCCATTTGACATCATTTGTTCAAATAAACTTAAGCTTCAACTTATCAATCCAATTCGGATTTCAATTCTAAAGTAAATCCTATTTAACTTTTACTTAAGTCAAATTCATATCAATATTCAAATTCATATTCCATTTTATTTAACTTAATTGTTTAACCACTTCAATAACTGGTTTCACTTACATTTTCCCATTCTATAAGTCATGCAACTTATTATTCAACTTCTAACTTATATTATAAGTTCAAAACTTATTTCGCTTATACTTATCAACTTCAAGTTGAATTTTAATTTCAAATTGATTTATTACAACAAAACTTCAATTTTAAATTCATTATTGTAGCAAATCCATCACATAGAAACTCGAAAATGATACTGATGATGCTGCAGTCATCACCCTTATTATTTCCCAGTGACAATAGTGAAATCAATGCTAATTATTCTTTCAAAAAGTTTTCTTTCTATTCATAAATCACTTTTATAACCCTTTTACTTATATAATTTTACTTCTTATATACATACATGATTATCTTACAATTGTAAATCATTATTAATTATAATTTCATCTTATGATTCATTGGTTTATACCATTATTCTTTTTACAATAGTTGCTTTTATTAGCTTATTCAAACAACTTTTAATTATTTTATATATATATCATTTACAACAACCAAGCAATCAATTATATACACACTTCAATAATTCCTGAAAAATTATTTTCTTTTTATATATAAAATATAATCGAGGTAAAATTATTTCATTTACCCAATTTAAAACAATATTGTGTCGAATTGTTCTATTCAAGTGTTTAGGAACCCCTTCGATTCAGTTTTCGAGGCTACGCCGACGAAGGTTCATATACCACTCAACAAACCAATCATCACAATATAAAACAATTTTATACTCACTAACAAATACGCACTCATATCTATTATTACACTCACACTCATTCTAGAGTACTGCTGACTCTATCTCTAATGAGTAACACCCAACAGAGCAGGTTGTCGCTTAACCATAAGCTCTGATACCAAATGTAACGATCGCGATTTTTCGTTGTCGAAAAACCGAACCGTTAGGGTTTTAGAAGAAGAAAGAGGTAGAAGAAGAAAGAAAAGAAAGAGAAGAGAAAACAGAAAAACAAGTAACAGAACGAGAAACAATAACAGAATCTCACAGTCGCAGCGGAACAACATATAATAGATAAATGAATATTCATTAAAACAAAAGAACTATACATTTTATACATTACATCACATTACATTACATCAATCAGAGTGTACGACAACAACAGCGGAAAGAAATACTATATACAATAGATAATAGACTACGCTATCTGGCTTGCCTCCAGATCTGCACAGCAACTCCCGAATCCAGAATAACCTGATAACCTAACTCTAGACTGCCCGTGTGGAAAATAGTGGGCACCCAGAGTTTAGGAAAGGAACAATAAACTCCAGGTCAGTCATGTGACTGGTGTGAGAACTCAAAACAGTTTATCTTTAAACACGCAACAAGAAAGTTTAAATTTTGAAATCCGCAATGCTTTTTGGAAAATGAAACTACCATAAGGCCTCCCGGCACACACACAATGCAAACGCACACATGGGGGAGATTTCTCCTTATGATAGTCAAACATGCTTACTACGAGAAAATTCTTTGATATTATTACTAGTGCATAGTGGAAAATATTTCGAAAGTATAATATAAATCCTAGCCAGCATAGGTACCATGATGCTATGCCTACTATAGCTGCCATGTTAAATGGCAGGTTCTACAACTAAAACCGTACAAGGCACGTATTGGATGAATGGATTTCCAACAAATGGTCAGGCTAAGGAACTTCCTACTGCCACATGGGATCGCCTCTGGCGGGACGTCCCGAGAACTAACGTTACGGTTAGATCTCTGCCAACACAAGGCCGGGTTACCTCTGTAACTAGGTAACTACTACACGAATATGTCATCCCCCGGTCCTTTGGGACCTTTATCCGAGCGCTCGATACCAACAACACCACACAGAAATAGATATAGTGTTTCCACATGAGTAAATATCTGGGCTCCATACCATAATACCACCCTTTTCCAGAAGGGAATGACATACCCTAAAGGGCGCGACCCTCATAACCTTGCCGCATATTCCTGTTTCGACCATTTCCGGGGAGTGAGGTCCTGACGAAGTCTCGTCCACAAAGCTACGCTTTGTGCAACAAAGCCATGCTTCGGGTCCACAGATGACCAAAGCAATAATCACAAAGATAAATGATCAAACAAATGATCATATCCAAACGATCAACCAATGATCATCACACAGCAGCACTCAGCATGCCACATTACCAGATTGGGAAATATCGCTGATAACCTTCAACTACATAACCTCTGAGCTCGTACGTCTCAGAGAAGGGTGTTAAGCTAAGAGAATAAATTCTCCGCCACCAACAGATATGTATTTGAAAGAAATCTGCTCTATATCTCAAAATGTAATGTCAGACATGTATCCATACAAGTCTGTTCCGGGTTCGAACAGAACCGAAGGCACTTCCAAAGAAGCCCTTGCAATCCGGGTATTCACAATCCCGATAAAATTTCCCATCACAAAGGAAATCTCCATATCGTAGCTAACAATGCGGAGACAATCGATAGGTCATCCTATCGTTTTCACAAATACCCGGTCTTCAACACCGGTCTTCAAATGCGATCCAAACGACGTATCGCATATTCGGAATGGGATATATGACACAAAGGTCCTCCCCCGGCTAATCCGAATAGCGAGCGCTTATTTTAAAAATAAGTGTGGCAATTCAATCACAACAATCACAACAAATACCATACAAGGGTAAATACTGATAGTCGGTTATTTAACTATCAATAAAGATGCGCCACATCATCAGATTCCAAATAATTTTCCAAAATTATTTAATTCCCCAAAATATCTTTACAAGATATATATACCCAATTTCCAAATAATTTCCCAAAGTTATTTGGTTTACCAAATCACCTTTACACGATAAAATTTCCACACTTAACCATTTGAAAACCCATTTCAAATTACACAACTCAACCATTTGAAAACAAATTTCAAATCACACACCTTAACCATTTGAAAACAAATTTCAAATCACATATAAATCCTTACCGATTTATTTTTAAATTTTACGCTCCAAATTTGTGAATTATATTCCCATCTTTAAAAATAAATCAACATTTATTTTTAAACCAATTTCCCTTCCTATTATAAATTCCAACGTGAATTAAATTCCAAATACCCATTCATATTCGATTTCAAATCGATTCCAAAATATTCGCTTACAATTTACCTTTAAAGGGTGAATTCACAAAAACGTTCCATTCCATATTGGAAAATCATTTCTAAACTTATTTAAAAATAAGTAATTCACAATTCAATTTATTTTCAACAATTCGAAAATATTCCATATGCTTAAACCATAGTTAAGTATTAATTTCATTCCTTTAAAGAAATATTCTTTTATTCACATTTATTTGGGTTAAAAACGAATGTTGCGTAAAACATCGTTACGACAACCCAAAAACACTAGTATATGGATTTGAAATAAAAATGGATACATAAATCCACTACTATTCAAAATATTCCCTTCTATTTCTCGAAATCGTCTATTTCAACAATCAATGTTGAAATCTATGATTTCGATACTTAATATATCTTAAAACGTCTTTAATTAGTTTTAAATTCCATTTAAAACGTTCTTTTCCAAAAACACGTTCATTTAATAAAATAATACATTCACCGTTCAAAAATAGTGAATACAACCCCTTTAACAAATTCCATATTCAATTTATCAAATTAAATTGATTTTTCGGATTTATAACAATGTCCATACATCCCATTTCTATTTATGAAACTTCGTTTTAGAAATCTCCTTTTATTAGTCCAATTCGATTTACATAACTCGATTATATACTAAAATCAATATTATAAGTTAAATACTTATAATATTATCTATTTACCCAAATCGTTCTTTTGAACTTCACCAATTTAAAATCTTATCACTTACAAGATTTCTTTATGGCTTATAATAATTTCAACTAATGAAATCTTCATTTATTAACAATTTCTATAAAATTCCCCTTTTTAATGCCCAAATTCATTTCTATAAGTTAATAACTTATAAACTTAAAATTTTCCAATAACCGTTCGTTTTATAAATTTCACATTTATTAATCTATAAATCCTAGTGAAATTCATGTTATACATCAACTTAACACTTTCTAAATTTATTCTATAACTTCAATAAATTTTTATTTAAAAACATCCATTTATAAAATCCTTTATATAAACCATTAATAATAATAACTTCCCAAAAACCAAATTTAACTATTTTATAAAAACCTATTATTGTTAAAAATTTCTTTTAAGTTATATTTTATAAAAATATAATTTTTTTTTTTTTTTTTACATAAAAACTTATACGTTGATTTATTTTAAAATTTGAATCAATTCAAAATTTTTTTTAATAAACCATATTCTTTGAGAAATCACTTTTAAACCCATTTTTAATTCAAAACCGTTATTTTTAATTTTAAAAATTTGAATCCGATGATGCAACGACATCGAATGGTCAATCACGGGAATAAGTGTCATATATCAATATGGTTATCAACGATCAACATAATATTTATAAATAAACAAATATGTGAGGAATCCAGTTGGATCCCTCCAACCTGTTACCCTGCATCCACAGACGTTAGCACAATACCAATTCCACTTCAAGGTGGAATATCGCGGTATATGGGATTTTATAAAATATCCGCTTAATAACGGCGCAATAGGGTCTCATCGGCTATACGAGGCGGGAAATCAAATCCGATATATACATATGCCAATATATATATCGCTATATATAGTATATATCCTAGTATATCTACTAACACAACCAATCAGCAATCAACAATCAACATTAACTATTTAAAATTTTAAACAAAACCTTTCGATTGAGTGAGGAGTTCTCACCTTGATTTTGTTTCCGGTTTCGGCGTTCGTTTCGAATAAAATTAAACGAACGTTTAATTTTACCCAAAATTCAAACGACCTCCAATCGACTCCAAACCAGCTGCATTGCGAAGAGCTCGGCGATACGAAGCCAACGCAAAAAATCTCGTTCAATTTGGACCTCGCAGCAAAAAGTTATCACGTTTTTAAGTTACACGATTTGAATCTTTAAATTTAAACTAACCAAAACAAATAAACAAAAAAAAGAATCCACCTCACCACTCACACACGCATGCGGCCCCCACCCTCACCTTCTCTCCCGTTCGCATTTCTCTTCCCAGTAACACTTGAACGCACTTGAACCCATATAGTAAATACTAGGGCTTCAAAACGCAACTAATGTACTTCACTTCGTGACGATCGGGAAGCGCCATTGCATTCGCCCACACACGAGCCACCCACGGCCAGAGGCTCACTGAGCTCGGCCACCATCTGCTGTTCGAAATGCGTGCCAAACACCAGGGAGACGCGGGCCCACAACTCGATCTACATGGCTTCGTTTCCGATCAAATCCATATGGGTTCGAAGATCTCACAACGCTCTTCGTTTTGTTAGTTGAGAGGTTTTGAAATCGTTGAGGGGATTGGGAGAAATTGAGGGAGGAAGGAGGAGTATTTTCAGCCATTAACAAGAAGGTGGCGGCTGTAGCTATGTGGATTAGGGTTTTGGAAAAGAAGATAACATATATGTTAATATTATTTTAATAATAAAATGCCCAATTTAACACTTTTGCAAACGAACTCCAAACGACGCGTGCCGCCAGGCGATCCTAAGGTTTTTCCGCATTCCGGACACAATGGAACATGTTTCGTAAGCTAATTCGGAAGTATGTGTGAGATACGACTATAAACGCTCAATTTAAACTTAAACCGATTTAAACGATTTCTAGGCGTTTTGGCTTGTACCGGACAAACGGCAAATCCAAACGACTTGAAATTTGAAATCTTACAATAATATCACATTACGGATCCGATGAAACTGGTTTCGTCGAAATCCGAGACCATTTGAAAAATGGCTATTTTAACACGCTAAATTAAAATTAAAACGATATCGATGCGTTTCGAGCTGCCACGGTCAAACGACAACTCCGTTTGCTACGAAATTTGAAATCCGATAATAACTAACTATTACGGATCCAATGGAACTCGTTTCGTTCAATTCCGAGACTGTTCAAAAATTGGCTATTTTTCAGTCGATAATTAAATATTAAAATATTCAATTTTTTACAAATTAACTCCAAATTCAGTTTTACGAGTTCTAAAATATTTCTATAACTTCAATATGATAAAACAAAATTTTCCAAATCATATTCAATCATATTTAACCCAATATTTAATTATTTCTGGAATTCCACTATTAAATAATCGATTTAAATTACCCTATTAAATCCAATATTCGAGAAATAAATTATTTAACTTCAAATTTCTACTTATTAATATTTAAAATTAATTAAATACTCAAATTTAATTTATCAAAAATTCTGGGTCGTTACACTACCCACAAAATCCAAATGCATTATGTGATGATTCTACTGTACTACATGAATGAAAAATTCTGAACAAATGGAGATTCGTTTTACTTCAGAATAGTTGCAACAAAATAATGTATATCAGTTTTAGTCAACTTCTTCAAATTTTTTGTTCCTCACTAATCACAAATTTCAATATAACTCAAGTTTTCATACATTAGATTCTAGTTTGGCCAGTTGTTTCGGTCGATAACATAGTGCAGCCATGAAATAAATTCTTCACGGTTGATCACAGTTTTTTTTCAAAATGGTATTTTTCATTTCCATTTGTATAACAAGCCAAATCAACAAAGTCAAGAAGTGTTTGGGTTTCAAAGCTTAGTCTCCCTTTACTAGTTTTTTTTTTCTCTTTTTTTTTACACCTATCCTTTGGACCAAGGTATACCACCCATGCACTGCCTCGCGGGCTTACGTGAGAGCTGGGACAGAGTTTGGCGGATTGTGCAAACCGACGCTGACTATGTCAGAAAAGGTCGGTAATCCTTAGGTGATTATTTATTTAATTATTTATACACCTAACTCAGAATGCTGAGGCCAGATATACCATCCATGCACTGCCTTGCGGGCTTACGTGAGAAGAGTACAGAGCGTGGCGAGTGCACACACTTTCACAAGTGTGCACACCTATCGACTGTAGGTGTTTCTTATTAGTTTTTTTTTTTTGAGAAGAGCTAAAGAGTGTTATGCAAATCAACTTAGCACCACTTAACTTTAATGATTTGAGATGTCAACGCATGTACTTTAAATCTGCCATTTTTTTTTAAACAAAGACTACAGTTTAGAAAAGATTTCATAACCATCACCTATGAATCCCCCTATATACTAACCTCACTATTATCGCTTGTAATTCAACTTTTCATTATATTTTACATTTGAAATTAGTGATTCACAAAAATCTTCATCAATTGACTTCAACTGCTTACTTACTTTGTCTTGACTAATTAAAATAAATCGAAGTCCTAAAAATATTGGGAAATGAAAAAAAAATTGAAAGGAAATTTGAAAACAAATAATGAGATGATTTTTTTTTAAAAAAAATGACGCTACACTATGAAATATGAACAAACAGAATGAGATATGCGTCCCCCCCACACTGGAATGAGACAGTGTCCCAACTGTCAAATAGAATGCAAATGCAAAATAGAAGAAAAAACTAAAAAAAATACAACTTGATATGTGCAAGATAGTGAGTGGCTCATGCCGAATAGCTAGGTTCGTGAAGATCCACGAACTCATCGTCCTCGTGCTGTTCAAACTCTAGAAATGGCTTCAAGCGTTGTCCATTGACCTTTGAAATGGAACCGTCCCTAGGATTTTCAATTTCAACTGCGCCATAAGGGTATACTTTTTTCACAATATATGGACCTATCCAACGGGATCTCAATTTTCCCGGAAATAAATGAAGTCTGGAATTATATAAGAGAACTTTCTGACCTACTTCGAATGTCTTACGAAGTATGGATTTATCATGATAGAATTTGGTTTTCTCTTTATAAATCTTTGCATTTTTGTACGCTTCATTTCTTAGTTCTTCGAATTCTGACAATTGTAATTTACGATGCGATCCGGCTTTTTCTATGTCAAAATTAAGGTATTTGATTGCCCAAAGTGCGCGGTGCTCGAGCTCAACGGGTAAATGGCATGCTTTTCCAAAGACTAATCGGTATGGTGACATCCCTAGATTGGTTTTATAAGCTGTGCGAAATGCCCAAAGGGCGTCTATCAATTTAGATGACCTATCTTTTCTGTTGGAGTTAACCGTCTTTTCAAGAATTTGTTTAATTTGTCTATTGGAAATCTCGACTTGACCGTTAGCCTGTGGATGATATGGAGTAGATAGTTTATGAGTGATAGAGTATTTCTTAAGAAGAGATTCAAAAGCATGATTACAAAAATGAGAACCGTTATCACTTATAATGGCTCGAGGTGTGCCAAAACGGGAAAATATGTTTTCTTTCAAAAATTTGACAACAACTTTATTGTCATTCGTTCTGGTGGGAATGGCCTCAACCCATTTAGACACGTAATCTACTGCGAGTAAGATGTAGAGATTTCCAATGAATTAGGAAAAGGACCCATGAAATCAATGCCCCAAACAACAAAAATTTCGATGACAAGGATTGGGTTTAGGGGCATCGTGTTACGTTTGGAAATACAACCTGTTTGTTGACATCTAGCGCATTTGGAGCAAAATTTGTGGGCATCACGAAAAAGAGAAGGCCAATAAAAACCGCATTGTAACACCTTGGCAGCAGTTTTCTTTTCTCCAAAATGTCCTCCACATGCTTGATTATGTGAAAAAGAGAGGATGCTATAGAATTCATGTTCTGGGACACATCTGCGAATGATTTGATCGGTGCAATATTTGAAAAGATAAGGATCGTCCCAGTAAAAGTTTCGCACATTGGAGAGAAATTTTTGTTTATCTTGTTTTGACCAATGGGAAGGTGTTTCATTTGTGACAAGATAATTTACGATGTCGGCGTACCATGGTGCACTAGATATGGAAAGAATTTGTTCATCGGGAAAATGATCATTGATTTGAGAGTTATCGATGTTCTCAGGAACAATACGAGAAAGATGATCAGCTACGACATTTTCAGAACCCTTTTTATCTCTTATTTCTAGGTCAAACTCTTGAAGAAGGAGAATCCAACGGATTAAGCGGGGTTTGGAATCCTTTTTCGTGAGTAAATACCGCAAGGCAGCATGATCGGTGTAAACTATGACCTTAGAACCTACGAGATATGATCTAAACTTATCGAGGGCAAAGATAACTGCTAAAAACTCTTTTTCTATGGTTGAGTAATTCACTTGAGCTTCATTAAGAGTTTTGCTAGCATAATAGATGACTCGAGGAAGTTTAACGATTCGTTGACCTAAGATGGCTCCAATGGCATAATCAGAAGCGTCACACATTAATTCGAAGGGTAAAGTCCAATTTGGAGGTTGGATGATAGGTGCAGTGGTCAAGATCGATTTGAGGGTTTCAAAAGATGTTTTACATTCATTGGAAAATTCAAATTTAACGTCTTTAGCCAGAAGATTCGAAAGAGGTTTTGAAATTTTTGAAAAATCTTTAATGAACCTCCTATAAAATCCTGCATGGCCGAGAAATAAGCGAATGTCCTTTACGGACCTTGGAGGAGGAAGGCCAACAATAAGATCAACTTTAGATTTGTCAACTTCTAGGCCATTTTTAGAGACAACATGACCTAAGACTATTCCTTGCTTAACCATAGAATGACATTTTTCCCAATTAAGAACAAGAGATTTCTCCTTACATCGCTTTAAGACACGTTCTAAACGAAGGAGGCATTGATCAAAAGATGATCCATAGATTGAAAAATCGTCCATGAATATTTCTAAGAAATCCTCCACCATAGCAGAAAATATACTCAGCATACATCTTTGAAAGGTAGCGGGAGCATTACAAAGACCGAAGGGCATGCGACGATAAGCGAAAGTTCCGAAGGGACATGTGAACGTCGTTTTGTGTTGGTCCTCTAACGCAATGGGAATTTGATTATAGCCAGAGTAACCATCAAGAAAACAATAATATTCATGACCGGCTAAGCGTTCGAGCATTTGATCAATGAAAGGGAGGGGAAAATGATCTTTTCTTGTTGCTGCATTGATTTTTCGATAATCGATGCAAACGCGCCATTTTGTTTTGACTTTTGTCGAAACAAGTTCGTTATTCTCATTTTTGGTCACAGTGATTCCAGATTTCTTGGGCACAACTTGTACTGGACTTACCCAAGTACTGTCAGAGATAGGGAAGATAATGTTATTGTCTAAACATTTGATAATTTCTTCCTTTACCACTTCTCTCATATTAGGGTTTAATCGCCTTTGAGCTTCGCGAGTGGGTTTAGCCTCGTCGACTAAATGTATTCGATGTTCAATAATTGATGGACTAATTCCCTTAATGTCAGCGATTACCCATCCTATTGCCTCTTTATTTTCCCTTAAAATTTTCAAAAGTTGTTCTTCTTGGTCCTTAATGAGATCGGATGCCAAGATTACAGGGAAATTTTCCGAAGAATCTAAGTATGCGTACTTAAGATCGTTTGGAAGAGGTTTGAGGTCTAATTTAGGGCGTACTTCTTTTGAGGCTTCAATAGACATCAACTGATTGAATTCTAGTGAATTATGAAAAGAGCATAGCATATCATTTAATTCATAAATGTATTCATCTTCGTGGAAGTTGGAATTAAAATGATCTAGGAACATGCTAAGAGACTCCGTAGTATCACTAAAATCATTTTCAATAATTGTTTGGATCATGTCAACTTCTTCTGTATCAAAATCCCTTGGTTGTCTGTTAAGATTGAAGATATTTAGTTCAATGGTTAGGTGCCCAAAGGAAAGTCGGAGTTGACCATTCCTACAATTTATGATAGCATTTGATGTTGCTAAAAATGGACGACCTAATATCAAAGGAATCTGACTATTGGGATTTGAGACAGGTGCAGTCTCTAGGACTATGAAATCGACTGGGAAATAGAATTGCTCGATTTGTATCAAAACATCTTCAACTGTGCCCAATGGTTTTTCGACAGATCGATCAGCTAGTTGAATTGTGATGTTTGTAGGTTTTAATTGCCCTAGTCCAAGTTGACAGTACATAGTATAAGGCAAAAGATTCACACTTGCTCCAAGATCGAGTAAGGCATGACTAATGTGAGTGTTACCGATTTTAAAACCGATTGTAGGACAACCGGGGTCCTTATACTTGATTGGTGAGGGATTTGAAATAACAGAGCTAGTGTTTGCAGTTAGAAATGTAGTCTTAGGAGCGTTAGTGGCACGTTTTTGAGTACATAGCTCTTTCAGGCATTTGGCGTATTGAGGAATTTGCTCGATGGTATTAAGAAGTGGAATATTGATTCGAACTTGTTTGAAGATTTCAAGAATTTGGTCAAAATTAGCGGGCTTCTTCTTTTTGTTGAGTCTATGAGGAAATGGAGCTATGGGTTTATAGACTCGTTCGGAAGTTTTTTCATTCGAAGAAGAAGGTGTTATATTAGAGGGTGAAGATAAGGGAGCTGGAATGTTGGGGTTGCCAACATCAGAAGGTGAAGAGTGGTCGGGATTGCCAACCTTAGATGAAGAATTAGAATCATTTTGATTGACAACCGTGGTTGTCGACTGAGTTTCAGAATTTGGAACATGGGAAGATTTAAGAAGGATGTCGGGGTTGCCGACGTTGTTGTCTACCTTCATTCCGGACCTTAATGTGGTGACAGCATTAACCAGATTTACATTTTCGTCCTCACAAAGATTTACTCCTCGAGAGTTATACTTTGGATTCACTTCGGTTTGACTAGGCAATTTACCTTTCTCATTGATTTTCATGAGATCCTTCATCATTACCAACATTT
Source organism: Allium cepa (assembly GCA_030765085.1). NCBI lineage: Eukaryota > Viridiplantae > Streptophyta > Magnoliopsida > Asparagales > Amaryllidaceae > Allium > Allium cepa. The sequence goes on from CM060946.1 coordinate 83,098,570, forward strand.
GTTCATTTTGTTTAGTGATTTTCTCAATTCTTGCATCTTGGTTGGTGATTTGTTCATTTTGTTTAGAGAGTTGTTTTTCCAATCGAGCAATTTCTTGTGAAGGCTGAGAAGGTTGGGTTGATGGATTGAAATTAGGATGCCTGTATGGTTGATTCGAAGGTTTTGTTTGAGGAGCGGGTTGAGAATTAGAGGTTGGGGCTCGATAATTCGAATTTGGTATCATTGGATACATATGTGATGGATTAGCCACGTTGTTAGGATTTGACCATGAAAAATTGGGGTGGTGCTTCCAGTTAGGATTGTATGTGGATGAATAAGGACTATTTGGGGCTATAGCATTGATTTGGTCTTGTGTGTAGTAATGAGGTAGTCCTTCTCCTTCTTGAGGAGTTTGGGTATCTATAGGAAGATGTGATGGGTCAATGGCATGTACTCCTCTATTTGGAGCACGAATTGGAACACGAATTGTTTCCCATTGCATATCCTTTTCCGAATATTCTTCTAGAAATTCCCAAGCTTCCTCGTCTGTTTTTGCCATGAATTCTCCTCCGCACATTGATTCAAGTTGGGATCTTGTTTGATAGTTAAGCCCTTCATAAACGATTTGGCACAAAACGTGCTTAGGGATTGCATGATGTGGGCAACTATATAACAGTTGATTGAACCGTTCAAAGTATTTTGAAAAAGTTTCTCCTTCATTCTGAGAGAATTGATTGATTTCAGTTCGAATTTTAAGAGTCTTGTGGAAAAGAAAAAACTTTTTCAAAAATATAGTAATGAAATTGTCCCAACTTTTAATTGAATTTTTAGGAAGAGAGTTAAGCCATCTTTTCGCGCTTTCTAGAAGCGCGAATGGAATAAGCCTTAGCTTGATGGATTCATTAGAAAGTTGTTGCATTTTAGTTGTAGAAGCATATAACTCAAATTCACTAAGAAATTCATATGCATTTTCAGACCCAGTGAATTTTGGTACCCCTTGGATAAAAGAATGTTTTAGCTCAAAATTATTTCCTTCGGCAGGTGGAAATGAAATAACCGAAGGTTGAACAGTCCGTGTTGGATAACATCGGTCTCTAAGGGATAATGGTCGGTTCTCATGAAATTCATTATTTCCAACATGTGATTTAGGTGATAATTTCGGTGAATTGTGGTGTGAACTGTGTTGTGAACCGTGTTGTGAACCGTGATTGCTCATATTTGTTTGATTTGAAATTTCCGTTGATTTGTTTAATGAATATTTTGGCTTTCTAAACGGTTAAAATTATTTCTTGCCCAAACGTGCATAAACAAATCAAGGTGTAACAGGCAAAAGTAAATTAAATCAGTTTTCAGTTGGGCACCTGTAGAGTTGAAAATTACTTACAGAGGTGTATGATAGCCCATCCAATGCAGCTGAGTAGCGCTAGCGGATCAAACTCCAAAGTTTGCGGTTGCTATGCTGTTGCTACCTGTCAGATATCTAAGAGATGATAAGCTTAGAAAAAAATTAAACTGCAACTGTGTATATATAAATGAAACGTGACTGAAATAAGCAAAATGGAATGTAACTTGATGAAATAATGCAATGAAGTATGCTTTGATTACCTTGGTTAAGTGAAAAACTATGTATGAATGAAATAAGGAAACATGAAAATATGTCCTGCAGTGATCACTGAAAAATGTGTGAGTTTTAAAATGAAGCAATGTGAGTCACAAACCAAAGCAACGCGAAAAATGCAGGAGTGAGAGAATTTGAATGATTAGAAACCGAAAGTGTGGCTATGTGAAACGTGATTTTTGAAAAACGAGAAAAAAAGTAAAATTTTTTTTGTTACGTGGAAACCAAAATAGCAACGCAACTAAATAACGTGTAGCAGCAGTAAGTTGACACACAAAAATGAAAGGAGAAGTTCACGTATATGTGACAGCTAGTAATGCTTAAAATGAGATTATATGTGATAGCATACACATGAACGTGAGAAACAAAATTTAAACTAACGTAAGCTGGGTATGTGAACAGAAACCAACTAAATGAGATGCAACTCACATGCAAAATGTAACGGAAAAAGCAAATGCAGCGAATGAACAAAATGCAATTTTTTTTAAGTAAAACGCTACTTTGGCGAAAGGAACCGAAAAACGAAAAAAAAATGATTTTTTTTTTTGGAAACTAATGCAATAAAATAAAATAAATTAACACGAATAGACTTAAAAACGAAAAATCGAAAATCTCAAAATAGCAAATCCCCAGCAACGGTGCCAAAAACTTGTTGCGACTTTTCTATTGATTAGAAAAGCACAAATTTTAATAAATTCTGCAAGCGCACAGGAATGTAGTATGCAGGTCGAACACAGGGAATTGTATTTTAAAACAATTAAAATCCATAGTTAAATCTTAGGCGTGTTAAACGAATTCGACGGTGAATTTTGAACAGAAAATAAAAACAATAATATACTCCGAATCGATTTCGAAACTAATCGAAATTGCAACCAAAATGTAGAATTGTAAAAAAAATGAAAACAGAAATTGAAATTGCGGAAAAGAAGATAACGGAGCAAACAACTGAAATAATTATTAACTAACTGAAAGGAGTGCAGAAAATAACTAAGAACAAGAATAAATAAATTGCTAAATCTAATCAACAATCCTACGTATTCTGTTCGAAAATAAAAATAGTGCTGAATTTAAATCTAAACTTGAAGAAAAGTGATGAGGTAAGAGATCATTTTCCATTTGCATTCCTCTCTCTATTTAAAGACTTCAGCCTCCACAAATAACCCTATTATTTAGGTCCATGTGCTTGATATTAGGAGAAACATAAGGCCACCTCATTTTGAATTGGTCTTTGCTTTGTTATTTGATTAACAAGTGGCCTTACTTTGAGAGATTTTCAGGTCAAACTTTGAATGTGTTTTTCAATATTTGCAATTGATTTCTTGCATGAATAGTACACATGTTGGTGACGTGAGATGCATTTCTTCATGAACGATATGTACTTTCTCTTCGACGGTATTCAAAATGTTGCACTTTGGAATCTATAATCTGCAAAACCACAAAAAAATACCCGTATAATACCACTTTATTAAAATAAAAATATATTAAACAAACGGTTTAAAATGCAGAAAAATATGTTCATCAGTACTAAGAACGAATTAGAGTGTGAGTGAAATCACTCATCTTTGTTACAATGAACTAGAAACCCTTAGCCGCATTTCCCCCCTCCCCCCTTCAAATCGCCTTAGCTCAAATATTCGCAAACCCTAATTTGGATCGAACAAATAAAAGAAACGAGCCGCCATTATTTTCGTTTGTTTGTTTTTGTTTAGGGTTTTCGAACGTATAAAAATGAAAAAGAGGAACGGGTCGAACTGAAATAAGAAGGGAACGGGCCAAATAAAATAAAGGAGAGAGTGTATTTGGGCCAAGATTTTTATTCAAAGCCCGCTTAACTTTTAACCATTTATTAAAAGAATTTCAACTGATTAAAACTCCCATAATAATTAGCAACCAATTTAATCGTCATTTGACGATAATTAATTATTACAAAATTCTGGGTTGTTACAGACTCCCCTCCTTATAAAAATTGCGTCCCCACAATTTTCATAGTTAAAGTCGTCATTAACAATTATTTTTGTAACCTAAACTGGTTATGCTAGAAAAATAAAGGTCAATTATACAAACGCCAAAGAAATCTTTTAATTTCATAAAAGAAATTCACAAACTCTCAACAAAATCTAATTATCAAGTAGATAATCAGAAAACACAATTACCCATTTATCAAAAACGACAATCAGAAATCTCAAATCAACAAATATCCAATTATCAAAAACGATAATCAGAAATCTCAAATCAACAAATATCCAATTATCAAAAACGATAATCAGAAATCTCAAATCAACAAATATCCAATTATCAAAAACGATAATCAGAAATCTCAAATCAACAAATATCCAATTATCACAAACGATAATCAGAAATCTCAAATCAACAAATATCCAATTATCACAAACGATAATCAGAAATCTCAAATCAACAAATATCTAATTATCATAAGCGATAATCAGAATCTCAAATCAACAAATATCTAATTATGAAAAACGATAATCAGAAATCTCGAATCAACAAATATCTAATTATCACAAACGATAATCAAAAATCTCGAATCAACAAATATCTAATTATCAAAAACGATAATCAGAAATCTCAAATCAACAAATATCTAATTATCAAAAACGATAATCAGAATCAACAAATATCTAATTATCAAAAACGATAATCAGAATCAACAAATATCTAATTATGAAAAACGATAATCAGAATCAACAAATATCTAATTATCAAAAACGATAATCAAAAATCTCAAATCAACAAATATCTAATTGTCAAAAACGGTAATCAGAAATCTCAAATCAACCAATATCTAATTATCAAAAACGATAATCAGAAATCTCAAATCAACAAATATCTAATTATCACAAACGATAATCAGAATCAACAAATATCTAATTATCAAAAACGATAATCAGAATCAACAATTATTCAATTATCAAAAACAATAATCAGAATCAACAAATATCCAATTATCGAAAACGATAATCAGAATCAACAATTGTCCAATTATCAAAAACGATAATCAGAATCAACAAATATCCAATTATCAAAAACGATATTTAGAATCAACAAATATCCAATTATCAAAAACGATAATCAGAATCAACAAATATCTAATTATCAAAAGCGATAATCAGAATCAACAAATATCTAATTATAAAAAACGATAATCAGAATCAACAGATATCCAATTATCAAAAACGATAATAAGAATCAACATATATCTAATTATCAAAAACGATAATCAGAATCAACAAATATCTAATTATCAAAAATGATAATCAGAATCAACAAATATCCAATTACCTGCAGATAATTGAAAACAAAAAATATCTAGAAATCAATTAAGATAATCTAGAAAATCAACATAAAAGGTGGATAGATCCCAACAAATGGCGAGTTTTAGCTACGCCGCACGTGCATCAACATATGGCCGAAGCCTACCAAGTACTGTCAACATAATTTTGGCGCCCAACATATGACCCGAAGGTCCAACATATAACCCGAAGGTCTAGTACTGGTATTTGACCTGAAGGTCCAACAAATGACCCGAAGCTCCAACATATGACCCGAAGCTCCAACATAGTGGCTCGAAAGCACACGAAAATTATCAAAATAGCAAATATTTCAATTAACGAGTCCTGAATTATTCAAAATAGCAAACACACATGTCCCATACCACGATTTTTACTAAATCGTTTAATTTTCTTCATCGTTTCCTAGAATTGTGTTTTTTAAATAAATAACATTTTACGTTCCCAAACGGATAAGTCCGGAATTAAGCGAATCAGTAAAAGTAAGGGTTCATAATCCTCGATTTTGCTGAAACGTTTAAACCACTTCCTCAATCTTTTGAAAGTGCAAACTGTAGAAATCTTGGAAAACAATTTTATTTTAAAACGATTTGAAACACCCGTGCTCAAAACAGCAACATCTTTAGCAAATTCGATAAGGAAATTGTACTTCTCAAAACATCGTAAAAACGGATCTCAAAATCAGCATTGCGGGATAACCGCTTGAAAATTCACTATAGATTTGACGGTTACTAAAGTCGAAGCGACAGTAATTTTTATACGTCAAAATACCATCAAAATAATTCTTATCAAAATATAATACCAATGAATTTTCATTCATTAAAAATGTCAACAAAACACTGTGCTTCAAAAATCTAGCACTGGTGTAAAAATCCCTTTATAAAAATAACGCCAACAAAATACGTTTAAAACCAAACACCGGTTCAACGTAAAATTAATGCAGTAACGTGCAACTCATATTTGCACGCATACTACAAAATGAATAAAGAAATCACTCGAATATATCTTCAATGAAGATAATTCAAAACAGCAAAAATCTCAAAGAAATCACAAAACTGCAATCTCTTCGGATCCTCAAATAGGATTCGAAATTTTCAAAGAAAACGAAATAAACACATCTATGTGAACAACAAATGAAATTTATTTCAATTTCATACTTTGATTTTTAAATCAAAAGGGTTATCAGCTGTATTCAGCGAAGACAGCCTCACTGTTTCCGCTGCGCACTCTGATAAACGGAACACAAATTAATCGATCATCAAAACACAATTTCACTTTTATTTTTAAATAAAGATATTTAAATATTTCATCATAATTTCAAAACTTTAGTTTTGACTCAAAGCACAAATAAAACATCGACAAATAGTTGTAACACACGTTCTATCTAAGTTATGTTTTATATTATGTCCACAAACCCCTAGCTTTGATACCAACTGTGACGCCCCACCTCTATGCTCACAATAACAAAGAGTATTAAAAGGAAATACTGTTTGTTATTACGAAGAATAAAGCTGGATAGGAGCGGCCATCCGTAGTTAGGCCTTACATTGGTATTGTTTATCTCGAAAGGAGTGGTATATTCTTTATTTTTCATCTCTGATTTATTTACTCCCACCGACATATCCAATTCCAATATAAAACGAACTACGATGGTTCATAATAGTTTAGGACAATATATATAATAATAAGACGGATAAGCTAAATGCGGAACATAGAAATATAAATTCTCATATATATATAACCGATGTCAGTTACAATACATGTGATACAATACATATGATACAACTACAACTGCCGACTCTGGAAGTTACATATACAAGTACATTATCGTGAATAATATACATGAATACATAACATCCTATACTATGACAACAACTACTCCAAAAGGTATAAAGAGACTTCATAGCTCAAGCAGCAACCCAAAGCAAGATATGTACAACCTGTAATAACTCGGTCTGACCCGAGTATTAAATTCAAAGGAAAATAGTACACGGGTCAGTCTAATTCAAAATCAGTTATTAATGCACAGAAGCAATAATAATTAAATAATCAAATAGACGACAATCACAATAAACCTTACCTATCCAATCCTATAGTAAGGAAATTGGATAACGGTAAATATAACATGTAACAGTGTTAAACAACAAATCAGCAAATTCAAATTTACAACAAAGATAAATAAAAGGATTATCAATGAAGATAATCTAGAAAACAACAGAATTGCCTAAATGGCAATTAACAACAAAACCTAATTATTAAATAAATAATTAGAAACTCATAATCTAATTATCGAATAGATAATTAGACAACAACAAAATGATCAATCAGACCAAATCGAAATACAATTTCAAAATATTGAATCGAACACACGAAAAATTCAAACAATTGAAATATCACTTAAAAACGTCAATTCTGGTGGGGCTGCAGTACACTCTTGCGTGTACTGCCTCGCCACTACAGTATATGAAATACACAAAAGCTCAATGAATCAGAAACAATTAGCATCAACTCAAATCAAAATGAACCAGATAGGACTGCAATAGCATGAGCACAGCATCCACCCAGTAGCCATTTAATGAACAAAGTGCACATGAAGGCACACTGAAAATTCACAACCAAGCACAAGGTCAAACCCAAAATACCGGATTCAACTCAAGTACAATAAATTAATGTCACAACTTTCAGCACAAGGTTAAATCCGAGCTACGAGCTGGATTCAATTCAAGTGTAATTAGAAAAACAAATCCAATTGCAGTAATGCAATGCAAACCAACAAGGGAAAAACTGCGTACAAAACAAAACTGCAGTCACCAATGAATACAAGGGCAAACTGCAACCAAAAACTGCAGCCACCACAAGATCACACATGAAAACAACTTAATGCTGCCACCAACCCAATTGCAACAGAGTTTCAATTGAACAGGGCTGCATAGTGAAACACAATTCAAGTAAATGTTAACCAGTGGAGCAGTGAAGCAACAATGGTGCAACAACATACATATATTTATGTATGATCGCAGATGGTGACGCTTCAGTGACTCCATTCAACATGACAAAAGTGGTGCAGTTACAACCCAAATAAAACTACAACAAAATGCAAAAGGTCAAGTCATTGACTCAACTCAACTGCACCAACAAAGACTAAAGACACAAGAACTAAAATATATACAGTGCAGTAGGACCAAAAGGAATTCTACTGCTTCAGTAGTTCTAATTCAACAGAATCCACCACTGCATAATCAAAACCCAAGATAAGGCAACATAGTAACAAGCACAAAGGCTACGATGTGCAGGGATATACAAACAAATGTATAAGGCCGAAGCCAAAAAAAAGAAGACAAGCAAAAGTCGAACAAATTCATGTCAACAGAGTTCAAGGCACGGTACAGAAGCACCAAACACTAACCAATGTCAAGTACAGAATTCCAATGATGAACAACGATCCAATAATCATCAAGTCCGTATAAATGAACCGATCAAAATCAATACCATAAGCATCAAGTAACAAAATTATACAAAAATTGATAAAGTCAATGAAATCATCAGCAATCAAAACAATAAAGTCAATGAAATCATCAACAATCAAAACAAAATCAATGAAATCATCAACAATCAAAACAAAATCAAACTGCCGAGCTTAGTACTAAGAACGAATTAGAGTGTGAGTGAAATCTTTGTTGCAGTGAACTAGAAACCCTTAGCCCCATTCCCCCCTTCCCCCTTCAGATCACCGTAGCTCAAATATTCGCAAACCCTAATTTTGATCGAACAAATAAAAGAAACTAGCCGCCATTATTTTCTTTCGTTTGTTTTTGTTTAGGGTTTTCGAACGAATGAAAATGAAAAAGAGGAACGGGTCGAACTGAAATAAGAAGGGAACGGGCCAAATAAAATAAAGGAGAGTGTATTTGGGCCAAGATTTTTATTTAAAGCCCGCTTAGCTTTTAACCATTTATTAAAAGAATTTCAACTGATTAAAACTCCAATAATAATTAGCAACCAATTTAATCATCATTTGACGATAATTAATTGTTACAAATCCCCAGGTTGTTACAAACTCCCATCCTTATAAAAATTGCGTCCCCGCAATTTTCATAGTTAAAGTCGTCATTAACAATTATTTTTCTAACCTAAACTGGTTATGCTAGAAAAATAAAGGTCAAGTATACAAACGCCAAAGAAATCTTTTAATTTCATAAAATAAATTCACAAATTCTCAATAAAATCTAATTATCAAGCAGATAATCAGAAAACACAATTATCCATTTATCAAAAACGATAATCAGAAATCTCAAATCAACAAATATCCAATTATCAGAAACGATAATCAGAAATCTCAAATCAACAAATATCCAATTATCAGAAACGATAATCAGAAATCTCAAATCAACAAATATCCAATTATCAAAAACGATAATCAGAAATCTCAAATCAACAAATATCCAATTATCACAAACGACAATCAGAAATCTCAAATCAACAAATATCCAATTATCAAAAACGTTAATCAGAAATCTCAAATCAACAAATATCCAATTATCAAAAACGATAATCAGAAATCTCAAATCAACAAATATCTAATTATCACAAACGATAATCAAAAATCTCAAATCAACAAATATCTATTTATCAAAAACGATAATCAGAAATCTCAAATCGACAAATATCTAATTATCAAAAACGATAATCAGAAATCTCAAATCGACAAATATCTAATTATCACAAACGATAATCAGAAATCTCAAATCTACAAATATCTAATTATCACAAACGATAATCCGAAATCTCAAATCCACAAATATCTAATTATCACAAACGATAATCCGGAATCTCAAATCAACAAATACCTAATTATCAAAAACGATAATCCGGAATCTCAAATCAACAAATACCTAATTATCAAAAACGATAATCAGAAATCTCAAATCAACAAATATCTAATTATCAAAAACGATAATCGGAATCAACAAATATCTAATTATCAAAAACGATAATCAGAATCGACAAATATCTAATTATCAAAAACGATAATAAGAAATCTCAAATCAACAAATATCTAGTTATCAAAATCGATAATCAGAAATCTCAAATCAACAAATATCTAATTATCAAAAACGATAATCGGAAATTACAAATCAACAAATATCTAATTATCAAAAATGATAATCAGAATCAACAAATATCTAATTATCAAAAACGATAATCAGAATCAACAAATATCCAATTATCAAAAACGATAATCAAAATCAGCAATTATCTAATTATCAAAAACGATTATCAGAATCAACAAATATCCAATTATGAAAAACGATAATCAGAATCAACAATTATCTAATTATCAAAAACGATAATCAGAATCAATAAATATTGAATTATCAAAAACGATAATCAAAATCAGCAAATATCTAATTATCAAAAACGATAATCAGAATCAACAAATATCCAATTATCAAAAACGATAATCATAATCAACAAATATCTAATTATCAAAAACGATAATCAGAATCAACAAATATTCAATTACCTACAGATAATTGAAAACAACAAATATCCAGAAATCAATTAAGATAATCTAGAAAATCAACATAAAAGGTGGATCGATCCCAACAAATGGCGAGTTTTAGTTACGCCGCACGTGCATCAGCATATGGCCGAAGCCTACCAAGTACTGTCAACATAATTTTGGCGCCCAACATATGACCGAATGTCTAGTACTGGTATTTGACCCGAAGGTCCAACATATGACCGAAGGTCCAACTTATTGGCTCGAAAGCACTCGAAAATTATCAAAACAACAAATATTTCAATTAACGAGTCCGGAATTAATCGAAATAGCAACCACGCATGTCCCATATCATAAATTTTACTAAATCGTTTAATTTTCTTCATCGTTTCCTTAAAAGTGCAAAATTGTGTGTTTTAAATAAATAACATTTTACGTTCTCAAACGGATAAGTCCAGAATTAAGCGAGTCAGTAAAAGTAAGGGTTCATAGTCCTCGATTTTACTGAAACGTTTAAATCGCTTCCTCATTCTTTTGAAAGCGCAAACTGTAGAAATCTTGGAAAATAATTTTATTTTAAAACGATTTGAAACACCCGTGCTCAAAACAGCAACATCTGTAGCAAATTCGATAAGGAAATTGCATTTCTCAAAACACCGTAAAAACGGATCTCAAAATCAGCATTGCGGGATAATCGCTTGAAAGTTCACTTTAGATTTTACGGCTACTGAAGTCGAAGCGACAGTAATTTTAATACGTCAAAATCTCATCAAAATAATTCTCATCAAAATATAATACCAATGAATTTTCATTCATTAAAAATTTCAACAAAACATTGTGCTTCAAAAATCTAGCACTGGTGTAAAAATCCCGTTATAAGAATAACGGCAACAAAATACTTTTAAAACCAAACATCAGTTCAGCGTAAAATTAATGCAGTAACGTGCAACTCATACTTGCATGCATACTACAAAATGAACAAAGAAATCACTCGAATATATCTTCAGTGAAGATAATTCAAAACAGCAAAAATCTCAATGAAATCACATAACTGCAATCGCTTCGGATCCTCAAATAGGATTCGAAATTTTCAAAGAAAACGAAATAAACACATCTATGTGAACAACAATTGAAATTTATTTCAAATTTCATACTTTGATTTTTAAATCAAAAGGGTTATCAGCTGTACTCAGTGAAGACAGCCTCACTGTTTCCGCTGCGCACTCTGATAAATAGAACACAAATTAATCAATCATCAAAACACAATTTCACATTTATTTTTAAATAAAGATATTTAAAAATTTCATTATAATTTCAAAAATTTAGTTTTGACTCAAAGCATAAATAAAACATCAACAAATAGTTGTAACACATGTTACATCTAAGTTATTTTTTATATTATGTCCACCTCTATGATCACAATAACAAAGAGTATTAAAAGGAAATACTGTCTGTTATTACGAAGAATGAAGCTGGATAGGAGCGGCCATCCGTAGTTAGGCATTACATTAGTATTGTATATCTCAATAGGAGTGGTATATTGTTTATTTTTCATCTCTGATTTATTTACTCCCATCAACATATCCAATTCCAATATAAAACAAACTACAATGGTTCATAATAGTTTAGGACAATATATATAATAATAACACAGATAAGCTAAATGCGGAACACAGAAATAAAAAGTCTCATATATATATATATATATATATATATATATATATATATATATATATATATAACTGATGTCAGTTACAATATATGTGATACAATACATATGATACATCTACAACCGTCGACTCTGGAAGTTACATATACAAGTACATTATCGTGAATAATATACATGAATACATAACATCCAATATTATGACAACAACTACTCCAAAAGGTATAAAGAGACATCATACCTCAAGCAGCAACCCAAAGCAAGATATGTACAACCTGTAATAACTCAGTCTGACCCGAGTATTAAATTCAAAGGAAAATAATACACGGGTCAGTCTAATTCAAACTTAGTTATTAATGCACAGAAGCAAAAATAATTAAATAATCAAATAGACGACAGTCACAATAAACCTAACCTATCCAATCCTATAGTAAGGAATTTGGATAACGGTAAATATAACACGTAACTGTGTTAAACAACAAATCAACAAATTCAAATTTTCAACAAAGATAACTAAAAGGATTATCAATTAAGATAATCTAGAAAACAATAGAATTGCCTAAACGGCAATTAACAACAAAATCTAATAATTAAATAAATAGTTAGAAACTCATAATCTAATTATCGAATAGATAATTAGACAACAACAAAATGATCAATCAAATGAAATCGAAATACAATTTCAAAATATTGAATCGAACACACGAAAAAATTCAAACAATTGAAATATCACTTAAAAACGTCAATTCTAGTAGGGCTGCAGTACACGCTTGCGTGTACTGCCTCGCCACTACAGTATATGAAATACACAAAAGCTCAATAAATAAGAAAAAATTGGCATTAACTCAAATCAAAATGAACCAGATAGGACTGCAATAACATGAGCACAGCATCCACCCAGTAGCCATCAAATGAACAAAGTGCACATGAAGGCACACTGAAAATTCACAATCAAGCACAAGGTCAAACCGAAAATACCGGATTCACCTCAAGTACAATAAATTAATGTCACAACTTTCAGCACAAGGTCAAATCCGAGCTACAATCTGGACTCAACTCAAGTGTAATTAGAAAAACAAATCCAATTGCAGCAATGCAATGCAAACCAACAAGGGAAAAACTACGTACAAAACAAAACTGCAGTCACCAATGAATACAAGGGCAAACTGCAACCAAAAACTGCAGCCACCGCAAGATCACACATGAAAACAACTTAATGCAGCCACCAACCCAATTGCAACAGGGTTTCAATTGAACAGGGCTGCATAGTGAAACATAATTCAAGTAAATGGTAACCAGTGGAGCAGTGAACCAACAATGGTGCAACAACATACATATATGTATGATCGCAGATGGTGATGCTTCAGTGACTCCATTCAACATGACAAAAGTGGTGCAATTACAACCCAAATCAAACTACAACAAAATGCAAAAGGTCAAGTCACTGACTCAACTCAACTGCAGCAACAAAGACTAAAGACACAAGAACTAAAATATACAGTGCCGTAGGACCAAAAGGAATGCTACTGCCTCAATAGTTCTAATTCAACAGAATCCACCACTGCATAATCAAAACCCAAGATAAGGCAACATAGTAACAAGCACAAAGGCTACAATGTGCAGGGATATACAAACAAATGTATAAGGCCGAAGCCAAAAAAAGAAGACAAGCAAAAGTCGAACAAATTCATGTGAACAGAGATCAAGGCACGGTAAAGAAGCACCAAACACTAACCAATGTCAACTACAGAATTCCAATGATGAAAAATGATCCAAAAATCATCAAGGCCGTATAAATGAACCGATCAAAATCAATACCATAAGCATCAAGTAACAAATTTATACAAAAATTGATAAAGTCAATGAAATCATCAGCAATCAAAACAATAAAGTCAATGAAATCATCAACAATCAAAACAAAATCAATGAAATCATCAACAATCAAAACAAAATCAAACTGCCGAGCTTAGTACTAAGAACGGATTAGAGTGTGAGTGAAATCACTCATCTTTGTTACAGTGAACTAGAAACCCGTAGCCGCATTTCCCCCTCCCCCCTTCAGATTGCCGTAGCTCAAATATGCGCAAACCCTAATTTTGATCGAACAAATAAAAGAAACGAGCCGCCATTATTTTCGTTCATTTGTTTTTTTTAGGGTTTTCGAACGAATGAAAATGAAAAAGTGGAACGGGTCGAACTGAAATAAGAAGGGAACGAGCCAAATATAATAAAGGAGAGAGTGTATTTGGGCCAAGATTTTTATCTAAAGCCCGCTTAACTTTTAACCATTTATTAAAAGAATTTCAACTGATTAAAACTACAACAATAATTAGCAACCAATTTAATCGTCATTTGACGATAATTAATTGTTACAAAACCCCGGGTTGTTATAGACTCCCCTTCTTATAAAAATTGCGTCCCCGCAATTTTCATAGCTAAAGTCGTCATTAATAATTATTTTTCTAACCTAAACTGGTTATGCTAGAAAAATAAAGGTCAAGTATACAAACGCCAAAGAAATCTTTTAATTTCATAAAAGAAATTTACAAATTCTCAACAAAATCTAATTATCAAGTAGATAATCAGAAAACACAATTATCCATTTATCAAAAACGATAATCAGAAATCTCAAATCAACAAATATCCAATTATCAAAAACGATAATCAAAAATCTCAAATCAACAAATATCCAATTATCAAAACGATAATCAGAAATCTCAAATCAACAAATATCCAATTATCAAAAACGATAATCAAATATCTCAAATCAACAAATATCCAATTATCACAAACGATAATCTGAAATCTCAAATCAACAAATGTCCAATTATCACAAACGATAATCAGAAATCTCAAATCAACTAATATCCAATTATCAAAAACGATAATCAAAAATCTCAAATCAACAAATATCCAATTATCAAAAACGATAATCAGAAATCTCAAATCAACAAATATCTAATTATCACAAACGATAATCAGAAATCTCAAATCAACAAATATCTAATTATCACAAACGATAATCAGAAATCTCAAATCAAGAAATATCTAATTATCACAAACGATAATCAGAAATCTCAATTCAAAAAATATCTAATTATCAAAAACGATAATCAGAAATCTCAAATCAACAAATATCTAATTATCACAAACGATAATCAAAAATCTCAAATCAACAAATATCTAATGTCAAAAACGATAATCAGAAATCTCAAATCAACAAATATCTAATTGTCACAAACGATAATCAGAAATCTCAAATCAACAAATATCTAATTATCAAAAACGATAATCAGAAATCTCAAATCAACAAATATCTAATTATCAAAAATGATAATCAGAATCAACAAATATCCAATTATCAAAAATGATAATCAGAATCGACAAATATCTAATTATCAAAAACGATAATCAGAAATCACAAATCAACAAATATCTAATTATCAAAAACGATAATCAGAAATCTCAAATCAACAAAATCTAATTATCAAAAATGATAATCAGAATCAACAAATATCCAATTATCAAAAACGATAATCAGAATCAACAAATATCCAATTATGAAAAACGATAATCAGAATCAACAATTATCCAATTATCAAAAACGATAATCAGAATCAACAATTATCTAATTATCAAAAACGATAATCAGAATCAACAAATACCGAATTATCAAAAACGATAATCAGAATCAACAAATACCGAATTATCAAAAACGATAATCAGAATCAACAAATATCCAATTATCAAAAACGATAATCAGAATCAACAAATATCCAATTATCAAAAACGATAATCAAAATCAACAAATATCAAATTATCAAAAACGATAATCAGAATCAACAAATATCCAATTATCAAAAACGATAATCAGAATCAACAAATATCTAATTATCAAAAACGATAATCAGAATCAACAAATATCCAATTACCTGCAGATAATTGAAAAAAAACAAATATCTAGAAATCAATTAAGATAATCTAGAAAATCAACATAAAAGGTGGATCGATCCCAACAAATGGCGAGTTTTAGCTACGCCGCACGTGCATCAACATATGGCGGAAGCCTACCAAGTACTGTCAACATTCTTTTGGCGCCCAACATATGACCCGAAGGTCCAACATATGACCCGAAGGTCTAGTACTGGTATTTGACCCGAAGGTCCAACATATGACCCGAAGGTCCAACATAATGGCTCGAAAGCACACGAAAATTATCAAAACATCAAATATTTCAATCAACGAGTCCGAAATTAATCAAAATAGCAAACGCACATGTCACATACCATAAGTTTTACTAAACTGTTTAATTTTCTTCATCGTTTCCTTGAAAGTGCAAAATTATGTATTTTAAATAAATAACATTTTACGTTCTCAAACGGACAAGTCCGGAATTAAGCGAATCAGTAAAAGTAAGGGTTCATAGTCCTCGATTTTGCTGAAACGTTTAAATCGCTTCCTCATTCTTTTGAAAGCGCAAACTATAGAAATCTTGGAAAACAATTTTATTTTAAAACGATTTGAAACACCCGTGCTCAAAACAGCAACATCTGTAGCAAATTCGATAAGGAAATTGCACTTCTCAAAACACCGTAAAAACGGATCTCAAAATCAGCATTGCGGGATAACCGCTTGAAAATTCACTTTAGATTTGACGGTTACTGAAGTCGAAGCGACAGTAATTTTTATACATCAAAATCTCATCAAAATAATTCTCATCAAAATATAATACCAATGAATTTTCATTCATTAAAAATGTCAACAAAACACTGTGCTTCAAAAATCTAGCACTCGTGTAAAAATCCCGTTATAAAAATAACGGCAACAAAATACGTTTAAAACCAAAAACTGGTGCAATGTAAAATTAGTGCAGTAACGTGCAACTCATATTTGCACGCATACTACAAAATGAACAAAGAAATCACTCGAATATATCTTCAATGAAGATAATTCAAAACAGCAAAAATCTCAATTAAATCACATAACTGCAATCGCTTCGGATCCTCAACTAGGATTCAAAATTTTCAAAGAAAACGAATAAACACATATATGTGAACAACAAATGAAATTTATTTCAATTTCATACTTTGATTTTTAAATCAAAAGGGTTATCAGGTGTACTCAGCGAAGACAGCCTGTAACGATCTAGAATTTCTGTCATTTGAAATTCAGATATTTTATTAATTTTAAATATCAACAAGTAAAATTTGTAAGTCGAATAATTTATTTTTCGAATATTTAGATTTAGTTAGATAATTAAATTGATAATTTAATATTTGAAATTGCGTAAATAATTGGAAAATTGGATTTAATGTGACTAAAAATGATTTATAAAGTTATATTAAATCATATTGGAGTTAGAACAATGTTTGTGAACTTTTAAAATTGAATTAAAAGTTAATTTGTGAAAATTGAATATTTTAATATTTAATTGACTAGTGAAAATAGACATTTTTCAAACAGTCTCGGAATTCGACGAAACCAGTTTCATTGGATCTGTAATGCTATATTATTGCAAGATTTCAAATTTCGTGTTAATCAGATTTACCGTTTGTCCGGGGCAAGCCAAAACGTATAGAAATTTGGTTTAATCGATTTAATTTAAATTTAATCGTTTATTTTCGTAACTCGCACATATGATCGAATTAGCTTCCAAAACCTATTCCATTATGTCCGGAACATGGGGTAAACCGTAGAAACGCCAATCACCGCACGAGATTTGGAGTTCGGCAAATTTTGGATGAATAGTAATTTGGGCAATTTCCTATAAAAGGACTTGTGTTCATTCATTTGCAAACAACAAAATTAGGGTTCCATCTCCAAACCCTAGCCGCCGGCTATGTAATGAATGGCCAGAAAATCGCCTCTTTCTCTCTTAATTTTCTTCCAATCCATCGATTATTTCCAGAAAGCTTCAACTACAACATGGAAGAGGGTGAGGAGAGCTTCGATCGTATATGGGTGTGATCGTTTTTAGTGGCACGAATCGATGTGAATCTCGATGCAAAGTTTGTACATTCGTGCACGAATTCCCACGCGGTGATGAAGCCGAGTTGGCTGATGTTGTAGTCGAGTATGGTGCTTAGCCGTGGCTTCGAAGTGGAAGTGTTTGATCGAGTGCTAGTTCGTCGTAGGTGGAGCGGTTCTAAACCCTGAAGGATCGACTTTGGGTTCATGTTGTATACGTGAATTCCTGGAAGCAAACGTGAGGGGAGAAGAACAAAAGGGCGGCCTGGATTTCATCAGGGAAAAAAGAACGGTAGAGATTGAATCTGGGTTTAAAAATAGTTAATTAAATTGTAAACTGATTTATATTTAATCGTTCAAACTTAAATATGATGTAACTTATTCATACGAGGTCGAAAAATTACGAAACAAGTTGCGTTGGAATCGTATGGACGAATACTACGCAATGGAGCTAGTTTGGAGTCGTTTGGAGCTAGTGAAAAATTCGGGTTAAATTAAACGCACGTTTAATTTTATTCGAAATAAAGCGCTACAACTACTATCGGAAACTCAAGGTGAGAACTTCTCACTCAATCGAATTAGTTTCGATTCAAATTTTAAATAGTTAAATTTAAAATTTCTTGATTGTATGCCTAGATAATAAATTATTATCTATTGATTGTTAAAATAGACCCTATATGCCGTATATTAAGCGGATGTTATTTATTAAAAACATATACCATAATTCCAACTTGTATGGAATTGGTATTATATATGTACTTGGAGTTGATTTCCCCCATTATATAGCGGATGAGACCCTATTGCGCCGCATAATAGCGGATAGTATTTTATAAATCCCATATACCGCGATATTCCGTCTTGAAGCGGAATTGGTATTGTGCTAACATCTTTGGTTGCAGGGAAACATGTTAGAGGGATCCATCTGGATTCCTCAAACATTTGAATTGGTTTCAATGTTGTGTGTTGATCTATTTATTGATCTACTATAATCCGCGTGATTATCTTTGTGATTGAAATCGTTAAAGCTAAATTTTAGCCGAATATATTTTTGGTATCGTTAGATGCCGAAAATAAATAAAATTTGATTTCTGAAAATTTAAGTTGAGAATTGACAATAAAATTTAATTTTGAAATTGATTCATTTTAAATGAATAAACGTTGTAATTTTTGTGTTATAAAGATTATGATTTTGGTGAAATATAACCGAAATGTGATTTTTGAAATAAGTAGTTGATTTATTTATAAAATGGTTTAAATTGTGGATTTTTGAAGTATTATAAATGATTTATATAAAAGATTTAAAAACTTGATATTTATAAATTAAAATATTGGAATTATAAAACAAGTTTTTATAAGTGTTAAAATGAAATATAAATGGATTTCATAAGTGGATGAAATCTGTAGATTTATAAACTGTGAAGTTATAACATGAATAGATTTTGTAAAATAAAAGATTTATAAGTAATTAAATTAAAATTGGACTTTGGCGTGTAAATGGGATATGGATAGAATTTGTTAATAAAGTAAATTTATAAGTGAAGTTGTTATAAAATATAAATGGAATTTATAAACGTTGTTTTATAAAATCCGAAATCAGCTTATTTTGATAAAGTTTTATTATTATAGCTTATTAAAGGAAATATATCCACGATTTTGGAACAGTGGATAATCCTTTAAATAAAACATGTAGAAATTGAATTTGGTTAACGAAGTATATTCACGATTTTGGACGGTGAATAATATATTAAAGAAATATTTTGGGAAAGTGATATTTTAAATAGAATTAAACGATTTAAAGATGTTTTAAATTGTATTAAGTGTCGAAACCATAGATTTCAACATTCATTGTTGAAATAGACGTTTTCGAGAAATAGAAGGAAATGGTGGACTATAACACTGTTGTTATAGTAAATGATTTCCGAAAGGAAAAGTTTTGTATAGTATTGGGATTTATATATCTATCTTAATTTCGAATCCCTATACAAGTGATTTTGGTTCTCGTAACGATGTTTTACGCAACATGCGTTTTGACCCAAATAAATGTGTTTAAGAGAAGTTTTCCATAAAGAATAAAATATATACTTAATTTGGATTTAATTATATTGAATATTTTCCAAATGTTGGAAATAAACAGATTTGTGAATTACTTATTATTAAATAAGTATGGAAATGTTTTTCCAATATGAAGTGAATGTTTTGAGATTTTATCTTTTAAAGATAAATTGAAAATGAATATTAGAAATCGATTTAAAAATCGTATATTCATAGATATTTTGGAAATGTAAATTCACTATGAAATTTATAAAGGAAAGAGAATTTTGTTTAAAAATAAACATTGACTTATTTTTGAAGTGTGGAAATAAATTTACAGACTTGGAACGTAAATTAATAAATCAGTAAGGATTTATTTGATTGATTTAAATGAACCATTTTAAATTGAAAATGGATAAATATTTGGAAGTGTTTCCGTTTAAGGAAATTGATTTGAAATTTGTTTTCAAAGATTGAAAGGTGGAAAATGATTTGAAATTTGTTTTCAAATGGTTGAAGTGTGGGAATTATATCTTGTAAAGATATTTTTGGAAAATAAGTAATTTGGGAAATTATTTGAAATCGGGTGATGTTGTGAATATTGATTGATAGTTAAATAACCGACTATCAATATTGACGTTTAAATAGCTATTTGTTGTGAATTGGTTGAAATTGAATGCTACACTTATTTTTAAATTATTGCAATCGTTATTCGGATTACCTATTCCGAATAGTGATACGACGTAATGGATAATATTGAAGACCGATGGTGAAGACCGGGTATTTGTGAAAACGATAGGATCACCTATCGATTGTCTCTGCACCGTTAGCTATGGTATGGAGATTTCCTTTTTGATGGGAAATTCGATCTGGATTGTGAATACCCGAATTGCAAGGGCTTCTTTTGAAGTGCCTTCGGTTCTGTTCGTGCCCGGAGCAGACTTGTATGGTTACATGTCTGACATTACATTTTGAGGTATAAAGCAGATTTCTTTCAAATACATCTCTGTTGGTGGCGGAGAATTTATTCTCTTAGCTTAACACCCTTCTATGAAACGTACGAGTTCATAGGTTTTGTAGTTGAAGGTTATCCGCGATATATTCCCAATTTGGTAATGTGGCATGCTGAGTGTTGATGTGTGATGATTATTTATTGGTCATTTGTTGATCAAAGAGTGGCTTTGTGAAAAAGCGTATCTTTGTGGACGAGACTTCGTCAGACCTCACACCCCAGAAATGGTCAAAACAGGAATATGCGGCAAGGTTATGAGGGTCGCTCCCTTTAGGGTATGTCATTCCCTTCTGGAAAAGGGTGGTGTCAGGTATGGAGCCCTGATGCTTAACCAATGTGGTTGCTCCAATCTCATTTTTCTGTGTGGTTGTTGCTTGGTGATAGAGGGCCCTCGGATAAAGGTCCCGAAGGACCGGGGGGTGGCATATTCGTGTAGTAGTTACCTAGTAACAAAGGTAATCCAGCCTTGTATTGGCAGAGAGCTGGTTAAGTTCTCGGGACGTCCCGCCAGAGGCGATCCCATGTGGCAGTAAGAAGTTCCTTAGCCTGACCATTTGTTGGAAATCCAATTCCCAATACGAACCCAGTACGGTTTTAGTTGTATAACCTGCCATTTACTTATGGTGGTCACCACTGTTTAGATGGTAGCTATAGTAGGCATAGTTCGAAATGTCTATGCTGACTAAGATTTATATTCTATTTTCGAAATGCTTTCATCACTATGCACTAATAATACTATCAAAAAAATGATTTTTTTTGCGTAGTAAGAATCTTTGACTATCATAAGGAGAAATCTCCTCCAATTCTGCGTTTGCATTGTGTGTGTGCGGGGAGGCCTTATGGTAGTTTCATTTTCCAAAAGCATTGTGGATATTTTTCACTTCCCTTGTTGTTGTTGTTGTTTTAAAAGATATATAACTATTTTGGGTTCTCACACCAGTCCCATGACTGACCTGGAGTTTATTGTTCTCTTCCTAAACTCTGGGTGCCCATAATTTTCCACACGGGCAGTTTAGAGTCAAGTTATCAGGTGATTCTGGATTCAGGAGTGCTATGGAGCTCAAGTGGCGAGCTAGATGACGAGGCGTATTACTTGTATATGATATTATCTTTTCCACTGTAAATGCACTTGTTAGGGACATGTTTGTATAGTTGTCCATTCTTGTATTGTTGTATATTTTGTTTGTACACTCTGATGTAATGTAATAACTGAGATAGTTCTTTGTTTTAAAGATTATTTATTTATCTATTATATGTTGTTCACTACGACTGTGAGATTCTGGTATTATTTTTGTTCTGTTTCCTTATTTCTTCTATCTTTTTCTTCTACCTCTTCTTTTTAACCCTAATAATTCAATTTTTCGGCGTTCGATTATGCGGCATTTGATACAGTGGACGTAAGAATGCTGACCTTCGAATCCCGACATAACCGGTTTGTTACAATGTGGTATCAGAGCATATGGTTAAGTGACAACCTTGGCTCTGTTGGGGATTACTCATTAGAGATATAGTCAGCAGTACTCTAGAATGAGTTGAGTGTAATAATAGATATGAGCGTGTATTTGTTAGTGAATATGAAATTGTTTTGTATTGTGTTGATTTATCGGTTGATTGTTTATAAATTCTGGTCGGTGCAGTCTTCCCAACTGTTTCGATAGGGATTTGTAAACTCTTAAACAAGATAAATTGACAAAGTATTGTTTGAAATAGGGTAAACGATTTTTTTTTACCCAAAGCTATTTTTGAATATAAAGGAATGATTTTGTGTAAATGTTTATAATATATGATTACTTGGTTGTTTGGAAGTGATGATATTGAAGTATTATCATTATTATATAGGAATTGAAATAATGACCAAACGAATGAATTTATATACAAATGGAATTTGAGTATGAAAAAAAAAATGTGATTTATAATTTGGAATAAAATTCATTAATGGAATGAAATTGGTAATGTGAATGTATATGTGAGTTTTATAAATTGAATGGAGATTTGATTGGGATTAAGTTGAATAAAAAAAATCCAAACTTGGGAAAAATAAAAATAGAATGGATTAAATCCAAGTAAATTAATATGATAACTAATTAATTCATGATATAGAAAAAGTTGAATTAGTTAAATTAAAACTTGAATTGTGAGTTAAATAAAAATGACTTAAATTTGCAGGAAAATTCAAGTAGAAATAAATTGAAAATTGAATTTTGTTGTGATAAACAAATTTGAAATTAGAATCCAAGTTGGAATTGATGAATATAAGTTATCGATTTTTGAACTTATAACATGAGATAATAAATTTTTGCTTTGGTAAAGTTGAAATAAATTTGAACTAGTATGATAAAATATATGATGTGAAATTTAACTAAAGATAATTAAATAAATTAAATCAGATTTGAAAGTTGAATAATAAGTTGTATAACTTATTAAATGTGAAGATGTAAGTAAAATCAATTATTAAAATGGTTAAACAATTTTGTTAAGCAAAACGAAGTATGAATCTGAATAAGTGATGAAAATTGACTTTGGTAAAAGTTAAATAGAATTTGCTTTGGAGTTGGAATCTGAATTGGATTTATAAATGGAAATTTAAGTTAAGTTAAACAAATGATGTTTAAAAGGAATATAACTTAAGTAATGTTGAATGAAGTTGATTTTAGTATCGAAGCAAATTACTAAAATGAAGTGAATTAAATGGATATGAACTGGAAGTATATAAAGGAGATTCAACTTTATTTGTAAAATAACTTAGTAATTGAACTAATGAATTGAATATTAATCAATCGAATGTGATAAATTGATATGGAAATAATGAATATAAGTGTTAATTCATTTAAGGTTAATTGAATGTTAAACCAAATTGAAGGTAAACAAAGTGAATAAGAATGTTGAATGTAAAGTGAACAAATTCGGTTGTGTTGGTTATACATTGGATGTTAGATTATTGTTAATTGATTGAATGTTAATCCATATGCAATTGAATGAATAAAATTGAAAGCTAAAGCAATTGAATTCGAATTGGAAGTTAAGTAAATCAAAATTGAATGGAAATTGATTGAATTGAAAGTGAACAAATGTGAATGTAAATTAGTGAATGTAAACTAATTGAAAATGAATAATCGAATGTCGTTTTGTATGAATTGGTTGTAAACAATTACAAGTAATGTCGAAATCATATAAGTTGCTTATAAACCTTGTTTAGTATGCATTTCTTTTAATATGCATGTGTTGTAGTTGTTTAAAAGAGTAAAATGTTAATAACTTCTTATATATGTCACTTACATACTTATATTGAGTAAGTACAGGTACCTGGGCTACCGTTAGCAGGATTTGGTTGCGCAAAACGCTAAATAAATAACTGCTTTGCTTAAAAATGCTAAAAAGGTACGCCTACGCAATAAAAATAGGAAATATGAACTGTTTTTCTGTTTTTTCGACCGGGTGGGTCGATGTATATATATTTATATCTATTGTGATATTGTAAAAGCTCCTCTGTACAAAGGAGGTTATGGCGAAATTTTTTGAAAATTTAAGGCGTTAGAAAATTTTCGGGAAATTTTGGAAAAAAATTGTGAAAACTAAGTTTTGATTTGAAGTTAAAAGTTAAACGATATAGTTGATTTTGACAAGATAACTATATATGGATTTGAAAACTTTGTAAATATTTTGTAAGAAGTTTAACTATGGATTTTGGGAAAGTTAAACACTTAAGTGAAATTGAAATCTGAATTGAATCGTTTTGAAAAGTTAATGGATTTCAAAACTTTTTCTTACTTGGTAATTTCAAGGACGAAATTCTTTTAAGGGGGGAAGTTTGTAACGACCCAGAATTTCTGTCATTTGAAATTCAAATATTTAATTAATTTTAAATATCAACAAGTAAAATTTGTAAGTCGAATAATTTATTTTTCGAATATTTAGATTTAATTAGATAATTAAATCGATAATTTAATATTTGAAATTGCGTAAATAATTGGATAATTGGGTTTAATGTGATTAAAAATGATTTATAAAGTTATATTAAATCATATTGGAGTTAGAACAATGTTTGTGAACTTTTAAAATTGAATTAAAAGTTAATTTGTGAAAATTGAATATTTTAATATTTAATTGACTAGTGAAAATAGTCATTTTTCAAATAGTCTCGGAATTCGACGAAACTAGTTTCATCGGATCCGTAATGTCATATTATTGCAGGATTTCAAATTTCGTGTCAATCGAATTTACCATTTGTTCGGGGCAAGCCAAAACGCATAGAAATTTGGTTTAATCGATTTAATTTAAATTTGATCGTTTATTTCCGTAACTCGCACAGATGATCGAATTAGCTTCCAAAACCTATTCCATTGTGTCCGTAACGCGGGGTAAACCCTAGAAACGCAAGTCACCGCGCGAGATTTGGTGTTCGAAAAATTTCGGATGAATAGTAATTTGGGAAATTTTCTATAAAAGGACTTGTGTTCATTCGTTTGCAAACAAAGAAATTAGGGTTCCATCTCCAAACCCTAGCCGCCGGCTATGTAATGAATGGCCAGAAAATCGCCTCTTTCTCTCTCAATTTTCTTCCAATCCATCGATTATTTCCGGAAAGCTTCAACTACAACATGGAAGAGGGTGAGGAGAACTTTGATTCTATACGGGTGTGATCGTTTTTAGTGGCACGAATCAATGTGAATCTCGATGCAAAGTTCGTGCGTTCGTGCCCGAATTCCCACGTGGTGATGAAGTCGAGTTCGCTGATGTTGTTGTCGAGTATGGGGCTTGGCCGTGGCTTCGAAGTGGAAGTGTTTGATCGAGTGCTAGTTCGTCGTAGGTGGAGCGGTTCTAAACCCTAAAGGATCAGCTTTGGGTTCATGTTGTATACGTGAATTCCTGGAAGCAAACGTGAGGGGAGAAGAACAAAAGGGCGGCCTGGATTTCATCAGGGAAACAAAGAACGGCAGAGATTGAATCTGGGTTTAAAAATAATTAATTAAATTGTAAATTGATTTATATTTAATCGTTCAAACTTTAATATGATGTAACTTATTCATACGAGGTCGAAAAATTTCGAAACAAGTTGCGTTGGAATCATATGGACAAATACTACGCAATGGAACTGGTTTGGAGTCATTTGGAGCTAGTGAAAAATTCGGGTAAAATTAAACGCACGTTTAATTTTATTCGAAATAAAATGCTACTACTATTATCGGAAACTCAAGGTGAGAACTTCTCACTCAGTCGAATTAGTTTCGATTTAAATTTTAATTAGTTAGATTTAAAATTTCTTGATTGTATGCCTGGATGATAAATTATTATCTATTGATTGTTAAAATAGACCATACACGCCGTATATTAAGCGGATGTTATTTATTAAAAACATATACCGCGATAATTCCAACTTGTATGGAATTGGTATTATATATGTACCTGGAATTGATTTCCCGCATTATATAGCGGATGAGACCCTATTGCGCCTCATAATAGCGGATAGTATTTTATAAATCCCATATACCGCGATATTCCGTCTTGAAGCGGAATTGGTATTGTGCTAACATCTTTGGATGCAGGGAAACAGGTTGGAGGGATCCAACTGGATTCCTCAAACATTTGAATTGGTTTCAATGTTGTGTGTTGATCTATTTATTGATTTATTATAATCTGCGTGATTATCTTTGTGATTGAAATCGTTAAAGGCTAAATTTTAGCCGAATATATTTTTGGTATCATTAGATGCCGAAAATAAATAAAATTATATTTCTGAAAATTTAAGTTGAGAATTCATAATAAAATTTAATTTTGAAATTGATTCATTTTAAATAGATAAACGTTGTAATTTTTATGTTATAAAAATTATGATTTTGGTGAAATATAACCGAAATGTGATTTTTGAAATAAGTAGTTGATTTATTTATAAAATGGTTTAAATTGTGGATTTTTGAAGTATTATAAATGATTTATGTAAAAGATTTAAAAACTTGATATTTATAAATTAAAATATTGGAATTATAAAACGAGTTTTTATAAGTGTTAAAATGAAATATAAATGGATTTCATAAGTGGATGAAATCTATATATTTTATAAATTGTGAAGTTATAACATGAATAGATTTTGTAAAATAAAAGATTTATAAGTAATTAACTTATAAATTGGATTTTGGCGTGTAAATGGGATACGGATAGAATTTGTTAATAAAGTAATTTTATAAGTGAAGTTGTTATAAAATATAAATGGAATTTATAAACGTTGTTTTGTAAAATCCGAAATCAACTTATTTTGATAAGTTTAATTATTATAGCTTGTTAAAGGAAATATATCCACGATTTTGGGACAGTGGATAATCCTTTAAATAAAATATGTAGAAATTGAATTTGGTTAACGAAGTATATTCACAATTTTGGACGGTGAATAATATATTAAAGAAATATTTTAGGAAATTGATATTTTAAATAGAATTAAACGTTTAAAGAAGTTTTAAATTGTATTAAGTGTCGAAACCATAGATTTCAACATTCATTGTTGAAATAGGTGTTTTCGAGAAATAGAAGGAAATGGTGGACTATAACACTGTTGTTATAGTAAATGATTTCTGAAAGAAAAAGTTTTGTATAGTATTGGGATTTATATATCTATTTTAATTTCGAATCCCTATACTAGTGATTTTGGGTTGTCATAACGATGTTTTACGCAACATTCGTTTTGACCCAAATAAATGTGTTTAAGAGAAGTTTTCCTTAAAGAATAAAATATATACTTAATTTTGATTTAAGTATATTGAATATTTTCCAAATGTTGGAAATAAACAGATTTGTGAATTACTTATTATTAAATAAGTATGGAAAAGTTTTTCCAATATGAAGTGAATGTTTTGAGATTTTATCTTTTAAAGATAAATTGAAAATGAATATTAGAAATTGGTTTAAAAATCATATATTCATAGATATTTTGGAAATGTAAATTCACTATGGAATTTATAAAGGAAAGGGAAATTTGTTTAAAAATAAACATTGATTTATTTTTGAAGTGTGGAAATAAATTTATGGATTTGGAACGTAAATTAATAAATCGGTAAGGATTTATTTGATTGATTTAAATGAACCATTTTAAATTGAAAATGGATAAATATTTGGAAGTGTTTCCGTTTAAGGAAATTGATTTGAAATTTGTTTTCAAATATTGAAAGGTGGAAAATGATTTGAAATTTGTTTTCAAATGGTTGAAGTGTGGGAATTATATCTTGTAAAGATATTTTTGGATAATAAATAATTTGGGAAATTATTTGAAATCGAGTGATGTTGTGAATATTGATTGATAGTTAAATAACCGACTATCAATATTGACCTTTAAATGGCTATTTGTTGTGAATTGGTTGAAATTGAATGCTACACTTATTTTTAAATTATTGCGCTCGTTATTCGGATTACCTATTCCGAGTAGTGATACGACGTAATGGATAGCATTGAAGACCGATGGTGAAGACCGGGTATTTGTGAAAACGATAGGATGACCTATCGATTGTCTCTGCACCGTTAGCTACGGTATGGATATTTCCTTTGTGATGGGAAATTCGATCGGGATTGTAAATACCCGGATTGCAAGGGCTTCTTTTGAAGTGCCTTCGGTTCTGTTCAAGCCCAGAACAGACTTGTATGGTTATGTGTCTGACATTACATTTTGAGGTATAAAGCAGATTTCTTTCAAATACATCTCTGTTGGTGGCGGAGAATTTATTCTCTTAGCTTAACACCCTTCTCTGAAATGTACGAGTTCAGAGGTTTTGTAGTTGAAGGTTATCAGCGATATATTCCCAATTTGGTAATGTGGCATGCTGAGTGTTGCTGTGTGATGATTATTTATTGATCATTTGTTGATCAAAGCGTGGCATTGTGAAAAAGCGTAGCTTTGTGGACGAGACTTCGTCAGACCTCACACCCCGGAAATGGTCAAAACAGGAATATGCGGCAAGGTTATAATGGTCACTCCCTTTAGGGTATGTCATTCCCTTCTGGAAAAGGGTGGTGTCAGGTATGGAGCCCTGATGCTTAACCTATGTGGTTGCTCCAATCTCATTTTTCTGTGTGGTTGTTGCTTGGTGATAGAGGGCCCTTGGATAAAGGTCCCGAAGGACCGGGGGATGGCATATTCGTGTAGTAGTTACCTAGTTACAAAGATAACCCGACCTTGTGTTGGCAGAGAGATGGTTAAGTTCTTAGGCGTCCCGCCAAAGGCGATCCCATGTGGCGGTAGGAAGTTCCTTAGCCTGACCATTTGTTGGAAATCCAATTCCCAATACGAACCCAGTACGGTTTTAGTTGTATAACCTACCATTTACTTATGGTGGTCACCACTGTTTAGATGGTAGTTATAGTAGGCATAGTCCGAAATGTCTATGCTAGCTAAGATTTATATTCTATTTTCGAAATGCTTTCATCACTATGCCCTTATAATACTATCAAAAAAATGATTTGTTTTACGTAGTAAGCATCTTTGACTATCATAAGGAGAAATCTCCTCAAATTCTGCGCTTGCATTGTGTGTGTGCGGGGAGGCCTTATGGTAGTTTCATTTTCCGAAAGGAATTGCGGATATTTTTCACTTCCCTTGTAGTTGTTGTTTTAAAAGATAAATAACTGTTTTGAGTTCTCACACCAGTCCCATGACTGACCTGGAGTTTATTGTTCTCTTCCTAAACCCCGGGTGCCCATAATTTTCCACACGGGCAGTCTAGAGTCAGGTTATCAGGTCATTCTGGATTCAGAAGTGCTATGGAGCTCAAGTGGCGAGCTAGATGGCGAGGCGTATTACTTGTATATGATATTATCTTTTCCACTGTAAATGCACTTGTTAGGGACATGTTTGTATAGTTGTCCATTCTTGTTTTGTTGTATATTGTGGTTGTACACTCTGATGTAATGTAATAACTGAGATAATTCTTTGTTTTAAAGATTATTCATTTACCTATTACATGTTGTTCCGCTGCGACTGCGAGATTCTGATGTTGTTTCTGTTCTGTTTCCTTATTTCTTCTATCTTTTTCTTCTACCTCTTCTTTTTTACCCTAACAATTCGATTTTCCGGCATTCGATTATGCGGCATTTGATACAGTGGACGTAAGAATGCCGACCTTCGGATCCCGACATAACAAGTCTGTTACGCAACCTCACGGTTTCCGCTACGCACTCTGATAAACAGAACACAAATTAATCAATCATCAAAACACAATTTCACCTTTATTTTTAAATAAAGATATTTAAAAATTTCATCATAATTTCAAAACTTTAGTTTTGACTCAAAGCACAAATAAAACATCAACAAATAACACATGTTCCATCTAAGTTATGTTTTATATTATGTCCATAAACCTCTAGCTTTGATACCAACTGTGACGCCCCACTTCTATGCTCACAATAACAAGGAGTATTAAAAGAAAATACTGTCTGTTAGTACGAAGAATAAAGCTGGATAGGAGCGGCCATCCATAGTTAGGCCTTACATTAGTATTGTTTATCTCAATAGGAATGGTATATTCTTTATTTTTCATCTCTGATTTATTTACTCCCATCGACATATCCAATTCCAATATAAAACGAACTACGACGGTTCATAATAGTTTAGGACAATATATATAATAGTAACACAGATAAGCTAAATGCGGAACACAGAAATAAAAAGTCTCATATATATATATATATATATATATATATATAACTGATGTCAGTTACAATACATGTGATACTATACATATGATACAACTACAACTGTCGACTCTAGAAGTTACATATACAAGTACATTATCATGAATAATATACATGAATACATAACATCCTATACTATGACAACAACTACTCCAAAAGGTATAAAGAGACTTCATAGCTCAAGAAGCAACCCAAAGCAAGATATCTATAACTTCTAATAACACGGTCTAACCCGAGTACTAAATTCAAAGGAAAATAATACACGGGTCAGTCTAATTCAAACTCAGTTATTAATGCACGGAAGCAATAATAATTAAATAATCAAATAGACGACAGTCACAATAAACCTTACCTATCCAATCCTATAGTAAGGAAATTGGATAAC
Organism: Allium cepa; assembly: GCA_030765085.1. Lineage (NCBI taxonomy): Eukaryota > Viridiplantae > Streptophyta > Magnoliopsida > Asparagales > Amaryllidaceae > Allium > Allium cepa. The sequence goes on from CM060946.1 coordinate 83,129,708, forward strand.
GGTAAATATAACACGTAACAGTGTTAAACAACAAATCAGCAAATTCAAATTTTCAAAAAAGATAAATAAAAGTATTATCAATGAAGATAATCTAGAAAACAACAGAATTGCCTAAATGACAATTAACAACAAAATCTAATTATTAAATAAATAATTAGAAATTCATAATCTAATTATCGAATAGATAATTAGACATCAACAAAATGATCAATCAAACCAAATCGAAATACAATTTCAAAATATTGAATCGAACACACGAAAAAATTCAAATAATTGAAATATCACTTAAAAACGTCAATTCTGGTAGGGCTGCAGTACATGCTTGCGTGTACTGCCTCGCCACTACAGTATATGAAATACACAAAAGCTCAATGAATCAGAAACAATTGGCATTAACTCAAATCAAAATGAACCAGATAGGACTGCAATAGCATGAGCACAGCATCCACCCAGTAGCCATCAAATGAACAAAGTGCACATGAAGGCACACTGAAAATTCAAAATCAAGCACAAGGTCAAACCCAAAATACCGGATTAACCTCAAGTACAATAAATTAATGTCACAACTTTCAACACAAGGTCAAATCCGAGCTACGAGCTGGATTCAACTCAAGTGTAATTAGAAAACGAAATCCAATTGCAGCAATGCAATGCAAATCAACAAGGGCAAAACTGCGTACAAAACAAAACTGCAGTCACCAATGAATACAAGGGCAAACTGCAACCAAAAACTGCAGCCACCACAAGATCACACACGAAAACAACTTAATGCAGCCACCAACCCAATTGCAACAGGGTTTCAATTGAACATGGCTGCATGGTGAAACACAATTCAAGTAAATGGTAACCAGTGGAGTAGTGAAACAACAATGGTGCAACAACATACATATATTTATGTATGATCGCAGATGGTGATGCTTCAGTGACTCCATTCAACATGACAAAAGTGGTGCAATTACAACCCAAATCAAACTATAACAAAATGCAAAAGGTCAAGTCACTGACTCAACTCAACTGCAGCAACAAAGACTAAAGACACAAGAACTAAAATATACACAGTGCAGTAGGACCAAAAGGAATGCTACTGCCTCAATAGTTCTAATTCAACAGAATCCGCCACTACATAATCAAAACCCAAGATAAGGCAAGTAAGAAGCACAAAGGCTACAATGTGCAGGGATATACAAACAAATGTATAAGGCCGAAGCCAAAAAAAAGAAGACAAGCAAAAGTCGAACAAATTCATGTCAACAGAGTTCAAGGCACGGTACAGAAGCACCGAACACTAACCAATGTCAACTACAGAATTCCAATGATGAACAACGATCCAATAATCATCAAGTCCGTATAAATGAACCGATCAAAATCAATACCATAAGCATCAAGTAACAAATTTATACAAAAATTGATAAAGTCAATGAAATCATCAGTAATCAAAACAATAAAGTCAATGAAATCATCAACAATCAAAGCAAAATCAATGAAATCATCAACAATCAAAACAAATTCAAACTGCCGAGCTTAGTACTAAGAGCGAATTAGAGTGTGAGTGAAATCACTCACCTTTGTTACAATGAACTAGAAACCCTTATCCGCATTTCCCCCCCTTCAGATCGCCGTAGCTCAAATATTCACAAACCCTAATTTTGATCGAACAAATAAAAGAAACGAGCCACCATTATTTTCATTCGTTTGTTTTTGTTTAGGGTTTTCGAACGAATGAAAATGAAAAAGAGGAACGGGTTGAACTGAAATAAGAGGGGTACGGGCCAAATAAAATAAAGGAGAGAGTGTATTTGGGCCAAGTTTTTTATTTAAAGCCCGCTTAACTTTTAACCATTTATTAAAAGAATTTCAACTGATTAAAACTCTAATAATAATTAGCAACCAATTTAATCGTCATTTGACGATAATTAATTGTTACAAAACCCCGGGTTGTTACACCTCGATCCAGGGTCATCTTCATTTGATGAAGATGGTGGTCGCTCCTGTTCCAACGTTGTTGCTCGCCTTTTCACGTATTATAACAGCATGCCATTCTGGATATGTCCTTCGACCTCATCCCTCAAGTTCCTGCAATCATTTGTACTATGGCTGCCTAGCTCGTGGAACAGGCAGTATTTTTCGGATTTTCTCTCATTATTGGTTGGCTCCCTCCTGATTAGCCTTCGGTAGGGAACCTACCCCCTAGTGTCTTGGTTTATTCGTTCCAAGGTCTAGCTCAACTCCGTATAAGAGGTGAATGTTGGTTACTTTTGTGGTTTCCACGGTTCATCAAAGTCATTCTCTACTTTTCGCTTTCCCTTATCCTTGTTTGAATCTTTCCTGGGCGGATCTCCACCTTTGACTGCATAAACATCAACTTCCTCTCCTTCATATCTTTCAGCTTTCGCGTTTTCCTATCACAGAAACCTTTTTGCCTCATGGAAAAACCATCCTAGATCCATAGGTAGATCCCTTGTTAATGAATTCTTGAATTCTATGCCATCAGTTATGCCCAATACAGCTGCCATCAGAACCGTGGATGGATCTGGGCGATCCACCGAGGCTTCCGCTACATTAAATCACGCTAAAAAATTCCTCAAAGGCTCTCTGGTCCTCTGTTTCAGTGTTGTCAAACTCATCAAATTCTTAGATATGAACTCTAAACTATCTCATAAACCTCTCGATCAACTTGGTCCATGTTCCAATGGAGCCGCTTTCCATTTGTTTGAGCCACAATGCTGCTATATCCGTGAAATACAAAGGGAAATACTGGGTCATGACCTCTTCCGATGCCCTCAGTACTTCCACGTGTCTCATATACCTTGTCAGATGAACTGTAGGATCCACCCTTATATCATACGTCTCCAGTGTCGGTAGCTTGAATTCCGTTGGATTCTTAGCCTGCCTAATTATGGGAGCAAAGGGGCTCCTATTCACATCCTCCAAATCTTTATTCACCAATCCTCCTCTCATGGCCCATTTGACCATTTCTGCCAATCTGTCATTGTGATCAAGCGGTAGTCTTCGTTTTTTTTTCCTCCCACTTGCCTCTCGAGTTCTCGAAGGAATCCTGAAATATGCTCTCCTGGACGAGCGTTCATTCCTCTATCGATGCCAAATTGCACAGCACCGCCTAGAATTGAGCCAACATGATCCGAAGGTATGCCCTTAGTTTAAGGGCTGTTCTCGATGGCCCAACTCTATCCGTTTCCTGGTTGTTCCATTTCCCTAATTTTATTTCGGGACTTCTTATGTCCTTGCTGCTCCATTCTCTTGATTTTGCTCTTCAGATTGCTCAACTTGTTGGAGTAGGTTCTGCAACATTTCCTCCTACCTTTTCAGCATCTCTTCCTGCATAGCATCCATCATCATCTCCATCTCATCTCTGGTTATGAAAACTAGGTCTGATTAGCTCATGAGGAAGCCTCCTGACTTCCTTCGTGATGGCTCCTCTCCGTTCTCTGTCTCCTTGTTGATTGCTTAGCCATTGCTTCCCAAATTCAAGTTCCTAAGCCTTCAGATCCAAAATCCAAGCTTCAGATCCCCTAAGTGCTAGATTTCTCAGTGAAAGCACCAAAATGTTTGCGCCAAAAATGGTCACAAACACTCAATCGTAGTTAAAAGCACTACTTCATAGTTATAGGTCACAGATATAATATATAAAGAGGATATAAATATGAAGAACAAAAAAAATTAAAATGAAAGCAATAAAAAGATGAGATTTATAGTAGTTCGGCTAACATTAGCCTATGTCCACTCCAAAAAAATTCTTTTTATTGATCAAAAAATTGATTATAGTTACAATCCGGAGTTTTTTGAAACAAAATTGGCAGAGTAACTTTTGCAGCCTTTGTAGAAGAAGTTAAAGAAGAACAGAAGGGGAATCCCTTTTCTGAAGTCTCGCCTGCTGTACTTACAGGCAAACCCCTAGTTACTAGGCATCCTCAGTGATATAGGCCCACTAAATTCATAGTCGAGCCTATATAATCATCGATGCCGACCCAAAATTGATAATATGTCGACTTGACAATGCCATGGGGAAGTCCCGAAGCAAGTCCGTACTTGACTCGAAGTACAATATAGCTGTTCCTTAGCCTTAGATATGCCTACCTCATGTTGGTATTTGTCGACCCGAAGCATTCTAGTATCAAACCGAAGCGTTTTCTTTCTTGACTCAAAGCAAACGCAGCCTTGACTCAAAGTGAAACCATGTCAATCCAAGGCTGATCTCCTTCAGCTCCTATAGCCAGCCCTAACATGATGCCATCCTGAAGTGGCATGGATGCCGACTCGAAGCCAACTTGTTGCCGACCCCAAGTACTTCAAATATGTCGATCCCTCTATGATGCCGACCCCAGAACTTATTGTCGACCCGATGCACTACCTGATGCCGACCCGACTCCAAGTCTATGCTGATCCGGAGCTACTCCAACATGTTGACCCCTCAACAACCCCTACCCCTCAACAATGCCGATCCCATATCCAAACACTTACCAACCCAAAGTCGCCCTAGGTGCCAACCTGAATCTTGCTAGCTACCAACTTGAAGCTATTACCAACCCTAGGCAAGTATGTCGATCCCTTAGTGACCCGAAGCAACCACTCCTCTGACTTGAGGCAACCATATTGAAAGCTCCAAGTAAATCCCAAAGCAACTCGAAGCAAACTCCAAGCTACCTGAAACAACTCAACTTTTATTGAAATCCATGTTTCAAGTATTCCATGCTTTTTGTTCATCAACTATGTCGAATCCCGGCTACAGATTCATGTTTATTATCCGTGATTGATCGTCCATTCATCCATTTAAATTGAAACCATAATATTCCAGTCTCGATAACCGTGCAGTCGATTGGGTTGAATCTGCATGTACGTTGCCTTGCCAAAAAGCAATTCAACCACAATAATGAATCAAACATAGAAAATCATTCATTTTACATTCGATTATAAACATTCAAGTCATCCAATTCAATCATTGATCATAAACAAGCATATATCCGATCTAAATCGTAGAATTACATAGCCATTTATTCACAAATGACACTAGCCAATGATCTAATCCATAATACATGTCAAATTAGGTTAATCTAGGGTTTCTAAATCTAAAATTGCCTTTGTCTAATCAATTTATAATTTAAATTGACAATCCTAACTTATAATCATCTAATTACATCATATTATCCATCGTAGACTAATGAGAGATCATAACCACTCACTAAACCAATCAAACCTATGGAAATGAGAGGAGATCTGATCGAAAAATAGCAAATTGGATGTAGATTTAATCCAATCGATGAGATTAAGCCCTTCGATGAAGATTCAGTCTCTAATTTGAGATTAGAGATGATTTGGGATGAAATATATGCAAAGAGTGGAGAATTCAAGAGGAAGTAGGTTTTAAATCTGATATGAAATGAGATTCAAAGGTTTCAAATTGTCACTCTCACCTCATATTTATAGCCAAACCAGATTAGACTAATGGGGATTGCTAATTGACCCATTAATCCCCTTTCTAATTCTGATCAGTAATTTACAAAACTTAAAACTGCTATAACTTCCTAACCACTTATTAGATTTTTCTATATAACTACAATACGGAATGTGAAACCACCATCTCGAAGTAATGAACTATGTTAGAACATTTGATTCGGCTCCAATCAAAAGTTATGGCTAATAAAAGATATCCAAGGAAAAATGGTCAATAGAAATTCAGGAAAAACCTTAGATCTGTAAAACATTTCTAAGAATCATATTTCAAAATATTAGAATGACACGACCTCAAATGAATTAAATAAAATTATTTTACGATCTTTTGATATGTAAAATGCAGGTTGTTACATTCTCCCCTCCCCCTAGAAATTTCACTCCTGAAGTAATTAAACAAACATAAGCAACCAAGGCTATCCCGCATGCCTATCATCCATTAGCAACCATCTAGCAATCCAACTAAGCTGCCAAATCAATAATAGCAAGCAAATCTTATCCTAACATGCGGAATTCTAATAGTATAAGATAAAATGGTGCAAGTAGATACGACCTATGGGTCTTACCACTCAAAGAGTTCAGGATAGGTCGTCCTCATATTCTCTTTGGTCTCCCATGTACAATCGTTATCATCCCTTCTCATTATACCTGAACTAACCTAACTACCTTCTTCCTAAGCTATTTTGGTCATTTCAAACGACTCAAAGTGGCTTACGAGGTCTTGAAACTTCGAGCACAATCTATACCTCTTCTAGTTGATCTGGTGGTACCAAGTCATATACAAACTTTCGTAGATAGGAGATATGAAAAACATTGTGCACACCCATCATCTTCGGAGGTAGATCTACCCTATAAGCTAATTTCTCAATTCACTTGATAATTGGAAAAGGTCTAACAAATCCAGGTGATAAGCTGTACTCAAATGCAGCTTGTTTTCCAAAATCTCTTGTAATCCTCTCCAGAATTCACTAGTAACAATGGTTCCCTATCGCTTACAATACTCTTTGGCACACCATTGAATCGAACAATCCATTTAACATATAATTCTGCCAACTTGGATGCCATTCTGGTAGATATGATAGGTATGAATCTTGAACTCTTGGTCAGATGATGTACTACCACTTAGATACTATTATATCTTTCTCTAGTCATTGGATGTCCATCAATAAAATTCATATACATCTATTCCCATATCCATTTAGGAATATTTAGTGGTTGTAGCGATCCACTAGGATTCTTTTGCTCAGCGTTCACTAACCGGCAATTTAAATACTTTGAGATGAAACTTCCTACATCCTTCTTCATTCCTTCCTAGTAGTAAGTCCTCTTCATATCTCTATACATTTTGTTACCACCGGGATGAATGGTTAATATGGAATAATAGCATTCCCTTAGTACTTCACCTTGTAATCCATCAATATCTGGAACAACCGGTTCTATCCTTACAAATCCAACCATCTCGATCAATCTTGTACCGTCTTAAATCTTCATATTCTACTCCCATTTCAACCTTCTGCATAATCTCTACTAACTTAGAGTCTTGATTCTAACTAGTACCAATTCTTTCAATGAGAGTAGGTTTGATTGATAAATTTAGTAGCATCTCAGGCTTGAGCCCATAACGTGGCATGAAATCAAATCTAGCTATATACTCCATATGTTTCCATTCCAAAAACATAGCTTCCAATTCAGCATGTCTTCTACTCAATGTATCTACCACTGCATTATCTTTCCTTGGGGTATAGGAAATATCAAAGTCATAAGAAGCTAGGAACTCCAACCATCGTTGTTGTCGAAGTTTAAGATCCTTTAGGGAGAAAAGATGCTTCAAGAATTTATGGTCTATGTTAACAAGAAAAGTTGTCGACACCTCAAAGAAAAATTGATGTGTAGGTGTCTCTTCCGAGTTCACCTTTCGAAGAGATAGGGATAGTTAAGATCTTTTGATCCTCTTAAACCCACCTTTCTAATAGATTGTGGTGGTTGAAGCTCTTTCTTATATAACCTTTCGAAATGGTTGAAATGTTTGATTATCCTTCATAATGCCTTTCGAGCCTGTTCAATTGGTTTTGGACTTTATCGGAATTACCTTTCGAAGTAACCAAGGTGACTTCAAGTTGGGACTTAATGGTTTTGTGGAATTGGTTTAATGGTATGGTTTCAACGCGCTAGAAAGTTAACCTTTCGAGCATACTGATGCAGACAGACCTCAATCAAAGTTACACAAAATCATTTAACCAACTACCATCTCCAAGAATGCTAAAAACATGCTTTGAAAATATATTCTTTTACTAATTGAAGCTCAATTGTACAAAATGGTTCTATCTCCAATTTGATTTCAAAATTAGGGTTTACAAGCTTCAGAAAATAAAAATAAGAAGTAAATGAAATTGGATCCCCTAACAAGACCCCTAAGGTTTTATTTGTAGATGCGGGTAAGTACCTTTTTACCCATTGCTTTCGACATGGCCAGAAGGTCTGCTTTCCTTCCTTCGTGCGCATCTTTTGAATCATACCTTCTGATCCAGTCGAAAGGATTACATAGCCGACCTTCCAATGCCGTTGAAGATTCGACTTTCTTCTATCTGGCTTTATTTCTTTCGACTTCATTGAAAGGTATATTGGCTGATTGCTTTCGACTTCATCGAAAGGTATATATAAGCGCTCTTCATTTAGCTGTTAATATGCCATGTAAGTTAGCAAAGGGTTGGCCTTCGATGCTGTCAAAACATGTGCCTTTTTGGGTTCCAAATGAGTTGAAACTGAAAGTGTGCTATGGATCGTGTAATGTAGATATATGATAGTACAAAGTATAGTGATGATAATAATATAGTAAGTAGTGCGGAATATAAAAGCAGTATAATAAAATGACACCAGATATTTTTATACTGGTTCGGAGCACCGTCCTATGTCCAGTCGTAGACTCCTTCTGGAATTTCACTAAAACAACAAACCTCACTTAACTCGGAGAAACAGGTCTATACAACCCCTGAGCAGCCGAACAGGGACCTAAGTAGCAGAACAGGATTTCACCTCAGCAGCCGAAGTGGACTTCACATGTTTGAGCAGCAGAACATGACTTAAACAAATATAAAAGATTGTTTTGACTTTATGTGTTCTAATAACACGGATTTGTCACTTGTAGTACACCCTTACTATAATCTTCTCCTCAAGTATAAATATATATATATATGATGTTTATGAAGAATAGAAAGGTATAATATTGCTTTAGTGCAGAATAGTTGAAAGTATAATAGCAAATAGATTCAAGAGAGTTAGATTAGAAAGATAAAAAAATTCGGTGATTTGGAATCAAGTTAGAGTATGTATTTATAGAGGTTAGAGAGCGACGACTATTGATGAAGAGTTTCGATTTAAGTTTTGTGTCCAAATCTTTTCGTAGAGGTTCCTAACTCTTCACAAATAATCGTGTCTTTTCAAAAAGTAGCTGTTGTAGAAATTCAATCAACTGAACCTCTGGATTAGTCGACTGAATTTTCAAATGAATTTTTAAATATATATTTGTACATCTATGCACCTATGCATGTTGCATAGAAATTTCTGGGTCAGTTGACTGAGCCTCTGGGTCAGTCGACTGACCTGGTAATATCAGTGCAATTTGCACAGTTTATATAGGTATAATAATATATATAACTTAAAAACTTACATAATGTAATATATATTATATATGCTTATATATGTATAAATTATTTGGAAATAAGACAGTTAAATATATAAGCTAATATAGACGTAAATGAGGAGAGATTTTAATAAAATTGACCTAAGACTCAAAAACAAAATAATATAATTGATGCACCGATTTTGAAGTCTTGTCTTCTTGTAGTATATATTCTCTTTTTGTCGTAGCAGCTGTCAAATCCGTATGTCATAGTGATAGCTTTGTGTTATGAATCAAAACCAAGTCTCAACAGAAACACCGTTGAAAGCTTTGCTGCAATAGATTCCATTTGAAAGCATCCTCTCTAGCTAGTGCAGAAACTTATCCTTTTGTATTTGAGGACGTTATATATGAATTCATATAATTCTTCCTTCATCGGTGAGGATGGCTTTAACTAATTCGAAAGGCTAATGTATGATTTCGAAAGGGTTGCTTTGGCCAAATGTTCTTTTGACGAAAGTAAATGAAGACAAAACCAATTGTTTGAAATGGTTTGGCGCATATGTGAAAAGCATGCCATTCATTGCCTTCAGAAGGTACCTTTTGACCTCTTTAAAAGCTGAAAACCTGTTATCTATTGCCTTTGAAAGGTACCTTTCGAGCTCTTTGAAAGCTCTTTTCTTATCGCATATTCTACTGAGCATCCCTTCTACTCTTTTGAAAGGCTTTATAATTGTGATTTCTCTTTGTAAATCTTTCCTTTATGTTCTTATCGAAAACCTAGTTCAATGCTTACAGAAACCACTTTATTGCCTTTTGAACCTCACCAAAGCTCTTGCACCTTCTTTTATACTTTCACTCTCAAGGATATTTATCATAAAAGAAGCTTTTTTTCTACAGGAAAAAAAGTTCCAAAGATTTTCTTTCTTTATTTCCTGCAACATAGATATTAACTTCTATTATGATCATTACCTTAATATGAGACCTTAATGGGTAACTTTAAACTCATGAAGTTAATGTTTAAGATATTAATTGATAGTATTTTTGGATAAAGCATTCTGAATAATTCATGAACAGACCCCTTTTTATTACTAATATTAGAAATGTGAAACAATATCACCTGGTTAGTAGGCAACAGCTTAAATATATATACCTTTGAATAATTCTATCTTACGCTCCAGATCTCCATTTCTTAGGTTAAGTTTTCTTCAATGATTATGTATTAGTTTCTTACTTAAGATGATTTTACCTCTTGCTTTTACTATAATTCATTTCATCCCTGCACTTTACGTTAGCAACTTTCATTCATTCATTAATAGGTTAATAGATTGTTTGATGCCGATGATGTTTGGTGATATGAAGGTCAAAGGGTTCTAATTTCTCTTTACCCCATTCTCTAATGGATACCCACCTGATGTTGACAAAATCTTACTTAATAGTCTAATCCAAAAATTCAATGGGACGTCCTCAAATCATCATAAAATTTCCATAAGGAAATCCAAAAATTCATAAACCAGAAGTTCGATAAGAAACCATTATGAAAATCCAATAAGGAAAGCAAGAATATGAAATATACAAATCATCATACAAATCGATAAGGAGATTTAGAATTCATAAAACCAGAAGTTCAATAAGAGTTTATTACAAAAATCCAATAAGGAAATCAAGAATATGAAATCCATAAATCATTATAAAAATCAATAAGGAAATTTAAAATTCACAAAAATAGAAGTCCAATAAGAGATCATCATAAAAATGCAATAAGGAAACCAAGAGTATGAAATCTATAAATCATCGTATGAATCAATAAAGAAATTTAAAATTCATATATCAAAAATTTATTAGGAAATCATTGAAAAAAGAAACTAGAATTCATGAATTTCGAAATGTTATCAGAAAGATTATAGGATATCATCTGTCAAACAAACTGCCTAAAACTTTTACTAATACTAGCACGAACTCAAAAATTCAATAAGAAGTCTACATATCATTATGGGAATTTAATAAAGAAGTCAAGAAATCAAAAATTTATAAAAATAGGAGATCAATAAAAAGATCATTATGAAAAGAAACAAGGGAATTGAAAATTCACGAAATCAAGAATTCAACAAAATTTTTGTCAGGATCTCATATGACGAATAGGTTGCTTAGAATTTCATTCACTATAAGCACAAAGTTAAAGAACTATCTAGTAACAGTAGATTTAATAGGTTTAAACAAAAGATCCCTAAGCCTATCTGGTATTAAGTCTAAAGTTATTCGTAAAACAGTATGCCAGAGATTCATATAAAACTTATACCTCAACTAATGATAAGGATTTTCGTTATTCAAAGGAAATATCCTATTAATGGATGTGTAATTCCTAAAGTGCCTATAAATTAGTAGTATTATTGTTATATGGGAGCTGAGTAGTTCCATAAGGCATGCAATCATTTGTAATACTAGTTTCGTATTATCGGTCGTTCAGAATAGTAGTTCTATAAGACTAGTCAACCGTTCAACAGATAGTTCTGCTCGGATATTCAGCTTTTCAGCCATTCAACCTTTTAATAGGTAGTTTCGTTTAGTTGACCAGCCATTCAACAGTACAAGCTCCATTTGACTAGTCGGTCGTTCAGCGGTGCAAGTTTTGTACTATTGCTTGGCCATTCAACAGTGTAATGGTCCAAATAACTTATTATATATATATATAAACTCCTCTACCCTAAAGGGTCTCCTTATATCTAAGGATTCAGGAGTGATTCACTTAATCTATTCTTCGAATGAAGTCATTTCATCTTCGTAGCAAAAATTTATCATCTATTCCATCCCTTTAGCATTTGTATAGATCTTTGCTTTCCATCTCATGTTACAGATCCCTTTTTCCATTTTTTATCTTGTGTCTTCTTTTAGGATGCAAGTTTCTTAATCCTTTGATGTGGGAATCAATTTTCAGGCATTGAACATACTGAAATTTTCTAGCTCATGCTTTGTCCTTTCTAATTATGGTCTTGGATTCTTTGTCCGTTCCTGATTATACCATTGGGCATCTTCATTTTTTGCATTTGTTTGTACCCCTTTTTCTTGTTTAATCTTTATTTTAGATGGTGATTGTGACAGCCCGCAAATCCGTACCCCTTGAATCAACATTATTCTACCCTAATTGACTCAAGTGGAACAGAAATACGAACCATTGAGGTTAAAAGAAAAGAGATAGAAGAAGAAGAAACTAAACAATATCAGAATCTCACAGTCGCAGCGGAATAAAATATAATAGCAACTATATATCTTTACACAAAATGAAATCTATAACTGTTTATACAATATATCATCAGAGTAACTCATACATCAATCATCACATAACAGACATACCATACAACATAGCAGCGGATATATATATAGGTACATATAATACGTCTCGAACTCCAGCTCCTCTCCTGCTCCATAGCAACCTATCCTGAACATATAATACTCGGTCTGACCCGAGCATTATAATGAAATAACACCCGAGTCAGTCTGGCATACCAGCTGATAATAATGCACACAATTGATTATTAAAGTTTCAAAAATCCTTTTGAAAACAAAAGCATCTCGTAAGACCACGCCACAAATAAACATGTCGGGTTTTTACCTTACGATAGCTAAAACACTTTTTATAGAAATCCTCTGATATTATAATAGGGTCTATTTACAAATACTTATAAAATAGCCGAAATTGTTACATTCATTAAATTCCAGCTACTAGCCACCGAAGTGGGTAATACAAACAAAACTCGTAAAAGGCTCGTAGGGAAAATGGATTTCCAACAATGACTAGGCACTGGGGTACCACCTATCACAGTACGTGGTCTAGATCACAGTACCGAGGACTACTCCCTTCGTCCCCTGCAACACAAGACCGGAATCACCTATGGGCAATTCCGAATAAGATCACCCCGCGGTTGGGATCAGCAACCGCACCACTAAACCGAAATAAAAAAGAACCTCTAGACAGGGATGACCTTACTCTCCAGTGGGGGCTACCCACGAAGCCTTGCTGCATGTCCCCTGATTTTCAGTCATTCCCGGTTGATGAGGCTTGAGGCTTAACGTTACCTTTAGAACGTTTCACTTAGAATGCCCATCGTCCGCTGACGATGTCACGAAGCATTCGTCCATACAAGTCCGTCCCGGGTTCGAACGGAACCGAAGGCACTATTCCTACTACATCCATTTTGGAAATATCCTCAGGATTAGTAGCGACTAGCCCTTGCACTTCACTGCTCCATCTTCGACTCCGAAAAACATTTATCGCACGACAACGTACAAACCGGATCGAAGTGGTTTTCGAGAAATAAATCTCGATCCCGGTCTCTTCGAAACGATCAACGCATTTGTCCAATATTTATAGTCGGTGATTTAACTATCAATTTATATTCATAAACATCCATAGCATCCATCACACAATAAATAATTCCCAAATTATTTATTTACCTCAAATATCTTTAAAAGATATATTACCAAATTTCCAAATCTCATTTGAAAACATTTCTCAAAATTCCTCCTTTACAAGGTAAATCATTTACCATATATTTCCATTGGAAATATCCAAGTTCAAAACAGTTTGGATTTAAAACAGTTAAAAACATTTTAATTTAAAATATACTTTAAATAGATAAATTTACTACTAATTATTTAATCCAATATAATGTCAAAATATTTAAAGCAAAACTGTTTATAAGATATAGCTTAATTTAAAATAAGGTTAAGTTATACTATATATTAAAATAAAGTGGTAAAAAGATTAACTCTTATTTCAATATACTTAGGTCAAAACTAGCTTTTAAAACAAATCCATTTGTAAACATAATTATTAAAATATTTATAAAATTTTACTATTGCTAATTTATAAAAAATCACTTTAAAATAATAATTTTTAAAACATTCTTTAAAATTAGTTTAGATTTTAAACTTTCTTTTTATAAAATCAATTTAAAACTCGAACTTGGTTTTTCCCAAGAAAATCTCATTTCTACTAAATCATCACAGAAATCCTTCTCACGATTTCTGTCCATTTATTTACTTTAGTTTTATGGTTTTATAACATAAATTTATTTCCCAAATCTTCAACTAATAACATTTAAATTAATTATCATTCCAAATTTTAAAACTTCCAATTTACATTTTAAAATAGATTTCAGATTTTAATCCCTTTTAAATCCATTATTTAACAATACCTTTATTTCTCTAAATTCAATTTATCAAATATAATTAATTTTGGATTTATAATTTATCCAGTAATATTTCTATACAAATTTATTTCAGTTTTCCATCCAAATCAGGTTTCAAACATTTATATTCTCTAAATTTCTTATTTAACAATTTCTCAATTTCTTTGAAACCCAATTTAATTTCTTCATAATTTAAACTGCAATTTCTTTTATAATTAATATTCTGGGTTTATAGTTTAAACCACAATATCACAATGCAATTAAATTCCAACTTATCAATCACAATACATAAACAGGCATAATCATCAATATAAAAATATTACTACTTTGTGAGGAATCCCGTTGGATCCCTCCAACCTGTTTTCCCTGCATCCACAAATATTAGCACATCACATATATAATATCAATCCAATTTGATAATAATTAACATATTCAACTAAACATCCAAACAAACAATCAATACTAGCTTTCTACTTTACTAGTATCCAGATGTGAGTGAGAATAGCTCACCTTGAGTTTCGGCGAGCGTTCGAAATTTAAATTAAACCGAACGACGTTCGATTTAACCTAAATTTCTACTTGCCCGGAATGAATCCGGGACTGTTCCACTGCGAAGTACGTCTCTCTGCGATTCCAACGCTTCCAGATTCGCCTCAATCTGATATTGCATGCGATAGATATGAATAATTGAAGTTTTGAATTGAATTTTTTAAACAATTTTCTTTATATTTTACCAGAACCAAAATCTGGCCGTCCATCACAAGGCAAAGGAACGGCCGCTCTCCCTTCCCCTCTCGTTTACAACCCGCGAACGCAACTACAGGGAACCAGGAACCCAACACGTGCTTCTAGGGCTCGCCGCCGCGCCTCCATCAGTCGCCAATACAACGATCAAACGTCGCCACTTCGAAGCCCACGTCGTACTCCATGCTCGACCCAATTCCCACGAAGCTCGGCCCTCTATGCTCACCAGAAAACGCCTACGAACGGCCCTCGTTCGAACACCCCTAACCACTCATCCACTTCGCCAAATCCCATCATACCCGTTGGTTATGTAGAGCTTCTCGAGCCCTACGATTTTCATTCAGGAAGTTTTTGAAATTAAGGCCTAGATCGAGAGGAAAAGAGGAAGAATCGCGAGAGCACGTCAGCCATTGAAAGAAACAACGGCGGCTCTGAAGGCAAATTAGGGTTTCGGCCATAATTCTAAGTATATATATAAACCTTTTAACTATATTATTTTAATATTAAAATCAATTCTAATGAACATTTGCAAACGAACTCCAAAACTCACGTTCCAACAGGCTATCCTGGGGTTTTCCCGCATTCCGGACACAATGGAATAGGTTTCATAAGCTAATTCGATCGTATGCACGAGTTACGGAATAAAACGATCAATTTCAAATTAAACCGATTAAAACGATTTCGATGCGTTTCGAGCTGCCGGGGTCAAACGACAACTACGATTGCTACGAAAATTGAAATCCGATAATAACTAACTATTACGGATCCAATGAAACTGGTTTCGTCGAATTCCGAGACTGTGCCCCGGAAGGCTATTTTAACTCGTCTATTTAATCAAGCAATTTTCGAAATTATCGAAATCACTCCAAATCTCCACCTTTAAAATTTTATTAACTTAACAATAATTCATATTGAATTTATAAATACATTAGAAATTATCCTGGTTCATTCTGGACTTAAACCGGATTAATTGCAATATTTAATAATATTAAATTCATTTTTAAATTAATATAAAATTCCAAATAATAATTTATCAGCTTCAAAATTCATCCAAGGTCCAATATTCAAACTCAAACCCAATTAGACCTAAATTAAATTTTAGAATCTAATTTATATCTATTTTCACTCAGTATTACCAATTAACCCAATCCTAATATTATACTATTATTAATCAAATTTCAATTTAATTGCCATATTTGAAATTAATCAAAGTTTATTGATTTAACTAAATTCTTTTATTTAAAAATTCAAATTATAATTCATATTCAACATTTAAAATGAATTAAATGTTAAATTTTGGCGACCCAAAAATTCCGGGTCGTTACAGTGATTAACTTTATTCCTTTGACCTTTTATTCTTTTAGGCCCTGACTTTGTTTTAAGTTGTTGATATCTTTGTCTTTCTTCATATGTTCGGTGCTCCCTCTGTGCTTCACTTGATTCTAAGGGATATAGTGTACGTTAAATTGACCTTCTTTTAAAAGGTTGTTAGTGGGTGCTTAACCTGACCCTCCCTCTAGGAGGTGAACTAGATGTTAGAGGTTTTGACCCTCCCTCTAAGAGGTGCTATGGAAGAGCGTAGTAGACTTTTGTCCCTCACTCTAGGAGGTGCTACGGATAATGTCGTAGGCTTTTATCCCTCTCTCGTGCTATGGAATAGCATTTAGGCTTTAGATTTTGTATATGAAAATCATTTTACCCAATTAAAATGTTTATAAACATCTATTTGAATATCAGTTTTTATCATAGGGTCTCTTTTTGAGAGAAATAAGACTTGCAAACGAACCCTTCTAATTATTGTGGGATTACTTTTTGAAAAAGAGTTTGGATACATGAATCCTTCTAATAAAAGAATCTTTTCTTAGTGTTGCTTTTTGCAAGGGTTTTCATGCTATTCTCATGGTAGAGACATGGATCTCAAATAGGAGACTGAGAAATCATGATTTATAAACCAATATCTTTTAGTTAAGAATAGGATTCTCTAATCTGAGTTTTAATCAATAAAATTTTGATAGCTTTTAAACGTTTCCTGAAAAAGTATAAATAATCTTCTCTTTACCAATGGTTTTAGAAAACTTCAAAATATAGGAATTTCTTAGTTCGAAATCCTTAGTGTGCATTTACTAATTCTAAATAATGTTCTTTAAAGATCATGTAAATTTATCTTTAAAACAAATACTTAATCTCCCCTATTGACAGGGCAATTTGAGAGATTATTTGACTTTTGAAATCAACTTTCTTGAAAACATATTTAGAAAAATTCTTCTCAAATGGTAGAATAACCAATTGAAAACAAAATCAATATATATATATGGTTATGCTTCCTCGGGTTTTTCTCAGTAAAAGAGATGTCTTATTCATGAGTCTAAAAAGCCATGATACATGAAAATAATAGACTTTCACTGTATAAGGGCATGCTTTTCCCAAGAATCCCCTCTTTTAGGAGAGTTTTAGATATTTACCCTTCTTGAGTCTACAGTCGAAGCTTGACTATAATCCAGGGTTCCATGGGAGTAGTTCTTTAGACCGCATTGATCTAAGTTTTCTGATGAGGATGAGTCATTTGTTCTAGGCGTTTGAGCAGTCTCTCTTAAGTGGCTAGAAATTTTCTATGCTTTAAGAATCCGTTGGATGCAATGGATTGGTTTTATTTTTTTATCTGTAAAGACACTCAAATTTTGTATCAATACATTAACAATTTTTAACATAAATCAAAGTATAAACCGACGTACAAATTAAGTTAAAAAGGTTATGAAAGAAGAAAATCCATAGTTGAATCAATGCCACATGGTTTCATGGTTTGATAGGGGTCCAATCTTGAGGTTGCTAAGCTGCTTCCTTCTCATAGGTATACCTTTGCTTTGAATATTTGAGTTACCCTCCTTTAAAATGAAATATCATTTAAACTTTCTTAATGAACACCGTTAGGAATCCTGACCTAATCACGCCTTGAATTGTTTTTGCTAAAATGCGCCATTTCTCGATTTCATGTCCATTGGCCTTATGGTAATCGCAATAACTTCCTCCTTTATTTGGTTGAGGAATGTTCCAAATCCTATAAGGAATAGCAAAATTTTCATTTTCCTTCACCATGGCGAATATGTGGAAGAGGGGCTTGTCCAGGACTACATAATTAGATTCAGAAATCTTTTTTCGACTCCCCTTTTGGTTTTCACTTTTCCTTGGTCTCTTGTCGAGATGCCTAAATTCGAATTTTCCTTCTCTGCATTCTTGATGAAATTCTCTTATAGCATGAGGCATTTCATCCATTTGAATAAACTTTTCTGCTTGGAGATGGAAATGTTGCAAATGCTTACACCTATGAATACGAAATTGCTTCCAAAAAGGAGATTGTTTGATTAGCCTTGAGTGAACTGCCATCTGATTTTCTTAATCGATTGTGTTTTTGACCTTCAATGCTTCCATGTTGAATTTTTAATAGATTCACCAAGCAGTTCCTTCGATCTTTGTTTGATGTCAACTAATAGGTAAGAATCTATTATAGGGTCTTTACATATGTGAAATTGTTTTATGAATTTAGAGGGGAATTGTTCCTAGGAATGGATAGTTCCTATCTAGTTATGCCTATACCATTTGATAGCTGCTCCTTGGAAAGTGACACTGAAGAGTTTACAATGAAGTGGCCTAGGAGCATTATATAAGTTCATCTAGTTTTCAAAAGCTGTAAGGTGATCAACTGGATTAGTAGTTCCGTCATATTTTAGTGGAGGAATTCAAATGTGAGGAGGGATGCTAACTGCCATTATTTCTTTTAAAATAGGAGTTTTTTGTTGGATAACATATTTCTCCAATTTAAGGAGTACATCTTTTACCATATCCTTTGTGACTTGGTTGAGAATGTTGTCGTAGTGATCTTCACCGTCCTCTAGGGTTAAACTATTTGATTGCTCAAGAAAATTTTCACTATACTTCTTCATTTAGCTTCTCATCTTTTGCCTCATTTGAAAGATTATGCTTCTCCTTCCATGATCCTTAACAACCATTGAGATGGAGTCCTTTCAAGAAGTTCTTGCATCGCTATCATTTGTTGTTGTAGATTCTAGAATTTAATCTCATTGTTTTCCAGTCTTATTAAGGTTGAAGGTTGCGCAATTTCAATATTCTCTAAATTAAAGTTTGGGACTATATTATTTTCCAAAATTGATTGTGACATAGCTTCTTCATTACGGAAGTTGTTATTATCCCTTGCTCTTACCACTTTCTTCTTTCGAATGAAGAACTCTATGCAATAAATCTGTGGTGAAAGTTACTGGGAAGTGGAGGTTCGAGCCCTCCTTCTAGTGCCAAAAATGTTAACAAGAAAACTTGTCAACATCTCAAAGCAGAATTTGATGTGTAAAGTGTCCCTTCCGAGTGCACCGTTCGAAGAGATAGGGATAGTTAAGATCTTTTGATCCTCTTAAACCTACCTTTCGAATAGGTTGTGGTGGTTGAAGTTCTTTCTTATATAACCTTTCGACATGGTCGAAACGTTTGATTATCCTTTATGATGCCTTTCGAGCTTGTTCAATTGGTTTTGGACTTTGTCGGAACCATCTTTCGAAGTACCAAGGTGACTTCAGGTTCGGACTCAACGGTTTTGGGGAATTGGTTGAATGGTATGGTTTCGATTCCCTCGACGAGTAACCTTTTGAGCAAATTGATGTAGGCGGACCTCAATCAGAGTTACATAAAATCATTTAACCAACTACTATCTCCAAGATGCTGAAAACATACTTTGAAAATATATTCTTTTAATAATTGAAGCTCAAGTGTACAAAGTGGTTCTATCCCCAATTTGATTTGGAAATTAAGGTTTACAAACTTTAGAAAATACAAATAAGAAGTGAATGAAATCAAATCCCCCAAACCAGACCCCTAAAGTCTTATTTATAGGTGCGAGTTGGCACCTTTTGACCCATTGCTTTGGACACGGTCGGAAGGTCTACTTTCTTGCCATCATGCGCATCTTTGGAATCATACCTTTAGACCTAATTAAAAGGATTGCATAGCTGACCTTCCACTGCCACTGAAGATTGGGCTTCCTTCTATCTTGTTTTATTGCTTTCGACTTCATCAAAAGGTATATTGCTTGATCGCTTTTGACTTCACAAAAGGTATATAGAAGGGCTATTCATTAAGCTTTTAATGTGACATGTAAGTTAGCAATGAGCATTGGCCTTTGACGCTGTCGAAACAGGTGCCTTTTTGGGTTTCGAATGAGTCGAAACACCGTAGAAAGCTTTGCTGTAATAGATTCCATTCAAAAGCATCCTCTCTAGCTAATGCGGAACCACGTTCTTTTGAATTTGAGGACGTTATATATGAATATATATAATTCTTCCTTCATAGGTAAGGACTGCTTTAACCAATTCGAAAGGCAAATATATGCTTTCGAAAGGGTTACTTCAGCCAAATGTTCTTTTGACGAAAGTAGATGAAGACAAAACAAATCATTTTGAATGGTTCGGTGCACATGTAGAAAGCATGCCATTCATTGCCTTCGAAAGGTACCTTTCCACCTCTTCGACTGAAAACCTATTATCCATTGCCTCTGAAACATACCTTTCGACCTCTTCGAAAGCTCTTTTCTTATCCCATATTCTGCTGGAGCATCCCTTCGAATCTTTCGAAATGTTTTGTCATTGTCATTTTTTCGAATGCTCTTTACTTACCCTATATTATGCTGAACATCCCTTCGATTCTTTCAAAAGGTTTTGTGATTGTCGTTTCTCTTTGTAAATCCTTTCTTTATATTCTTATCAAAAGCCTTGTTCAATGCCTACAGAAACCACTTTAATGCCTTCTGAACTTCACCAAATCACTTGTTTCTTCTTTTGTACTTTCACTCTTGAGGATATTTTATGGATAACAGTCTATGAATAGCTCAAATCATTCTCCAACAAATAGTGCCTCCACATCTTCAAAGAAAATACAATCGTCGCTAGCTCCAAGTAATGAGTTGGATAATTCCTTTCATTTAGTTTCAACTGTCGACTATCATAAGCGACAACTCTCCCTTTCTGCATCAACACGGCTCTAAGACTAATACCACAAGCATTGGAGTATACTGCCGTCTCTTTATTCCCACTCGGAATAACCAGTACAGGTGTACTTATCAACCTTTCCTTCAAAATTACAAATGCAAGCTCACATCTTGCATCCCAAGTGAAAGTCTGATTCTTCTTGGTTAAATTGGTCAATGGTGTTACAATCTTTGAGAAGTCCTTTATGTAGCGCCTATAATATCCTACTAATCCAAGGAAACTTCTCACACCCAAGCATTCTTGGGTTGGTTCCAATCTTGGATCGCTATCACCTTTGCAGGATCCACCGCAACTCCTTGTCCTGACATGACATATCCCAAGAATCTCACTTCTTCCTTCTAGAAGTGACATTTAGAGAACTTAGCTCTCAACTTGTGCGTCTTATGCTCTTCCTCAATTTTGGAATAAATCAGAATGTCATCCATGAACACAAGTACGAACTTGTTCAACTGATCTCTGAAGACTCTACTCATAAGATCTACAAAGTATGTCGAAGCATTAGTCAATCCAAAAGGCATCACCAACCACTCATAGAAACCCAACGGTGTCCAAAATGCAGCAAGAGGTGTACTTTCTTTAGCCGCTCTCAAATGGTGAAATCCTATTGCCAAATTCATCTGAGAAAACGCATTTGCCCCTTGCAGCTGATCAAATAGATCATCAATCTATGGAAGCGATACTTATTCTTCTTCGTAACCTTATTCAGGTCGTAATAATCCACACATAACCTTAAAGAATCATCGACCTTTGTCGCGAATACAACAGGTGCGTCCCATTCGGATATGCTTCTTCGAATGAATCCTTTCTTTAGTAGATCATCCACTTGCATCTCCAATTCTTTCTGCTTTCTGGTGCCATACGCCTCAAAGACATAACCATGGGTCTGGCTCCATCTATTAAGTTGATCCAAAACTCGATCTCGCTATGCGTTGGCAATTCTATCACTTCCTCAAAGACATCAGGATACTCTCTAGCAATAAACACGGATGGCAATCCTTCCTATGGAATCTCAAGTGAATAAAGAAAGCTGACTAACACCCCCTCCTCCGGTAAGTAGCGTATCACTACCGTTCGCCATTCCACATTCCCAATTGTCACCTCTAGCCTCTCGTAATCCACTAGAGCTGCATACCTCTTAAGCCAATCCATTCCTAAATTAATTCCAAACCAAGAAAAATTAATAAAAAAGCAACCATAAACAAAAGAACATCTATGACTTAACAACACTAAACCATAACAAAACATACAAACACTAGTAGATCCTCCATCAGGGTTCGTCGCGATCGAAGGTCGGTCTACTATCTTGGTTTCTAAACCCAGTCTGCATATTAAGTCACCATGGATGAAAGAATGCGAAGCTCCAGTATAAAAAAGAACTCTAACAGAAACATCTCGGATGGAAAGCATACCTTGCATCGCGACTCCTTTTCCCTTATGCTAGTGATAGGAGCATAAGATGAAGTCGAGACAGTATCCAAAATATATGCCTTTATAATCTGCTTATCCTTAGGCAGTTCTGGACAATTCCTCTTTGTATGTCCTGGCTTATCACAGTTGATGCACTTTTTAGCTTCCTTACATTAATTAGCATAGTGACCTTTTGCACTACAATTGCGACAAACAACCTCACCCTTACTCTTCTTATGGCTCCCTTTTCCTTGTTATTGTTGCTGTTGTTGTTGCTTCCTCTTTCCATTCCATTTCTTCTTACCCCCACGTCCTTGTTGTGGTTTTGGTTCCTTCTTTTCAGCAACAGCCACAATAGCAGTCTTATTCTTTAGTACAAACTCCCATATCTAAGGGATTTCTCAACAAGCTTCTCAAAATACACTTCGATATGGTCCACTAGCTTCTCTCCCAAGTGGTCGCCCAATCCAGTGATAAATTCTCATTCTTCTTCAAAGGTGTATCAATAAAAGACACCCCATACCTCGATAAAGCATCAAATTCTGCCACATACTCAGAAACAAACATCTCTCCTTGCTTCAACTTGGAAAACTTCTTAAATAGAATTAATTTTTGAGCCGTTGGAATAAACTTCTCTTCAAATCTAGCTTTGAACTGATCCTAGGAAATTTGATCTTTTGGAGCAGTAATTATAATAGCATTCCACCAATTCATTGCTCGGCTCTATAGTTATTTTGAAGCAAGCTTCCTTTTCATAGCATCTGCCACCTCCATATCCTTGGAAATATACACACAAGTATCAATCCAATCTTGCACCGCAATAGCTGATTCTGTCCTCAAGAATAGCTTCCCTCCTAGAGTAGAATAATCTTACAAAGCTTCACGAAGTCGACTCTAGGTACTTGCACAGGAGCACTGCCATCTAAAGCCAAACCAGGAGTAGTTTGGTCACTTCTCAATAGCGAACCCATCATTACATCAAACATGACTTGAGAATCGGGTGTAGCAGCTCCCGGTCTTGCTCCCTCTTCCACTTTTGAAGTAGAGTTATTCCTAACAACATTTCCTCCGTTCTGATTCATCCTTGTCTGTAATAAGAACGATTAGCCTCTTTCCAAGAAAAGCTATAATGGTATCCGAGTGAATTGTATACTATATAATAATATTATATAGCCTAATATCTTCATTAACAAGTACGCTCCCTCCTTTAGTGTACACTCTCGAATTGGTTTGGTTACGAGCCCCTACTTTAGTGTACACTCTCGAATTGCTTTGGTTAACTCGTAACCAAAGCTCTGATTCCAAATGTGACGACCGCCCATACCATCCGCACTAAATGACCTAAAAGAGTGCTGTAAACGTGCCAGGCAGATATGGGATGACCATCAAGCTTGAAATTTAAAGTAGAAATATGTTGCATATCTCGTAGCACATGGATAAAATATAATACAGAAAATATATAACATAAGTATAGTGAGCCATAACAACTGAAAGATAACATCTTCACTAGAATATCATGAGTTACGGTACAAATGTCATAATATCTCAGCACAACATTTTCTCATTACATTCCTCAGATATAATAACAACAAATAGTGGAAACTAGAAATATAGAGTAATACGTCATAGCTCCTCCAAACTCTCCTTCATATAGCAACTGCAACTCCAAACCTATCATCTAGTCTACTCATTTAAGAGTACCTAAGACGATAAGAGGGAACATAAAACCTTGGGTCAAACAATAGTTTAGTGTGAGGGGTAAATGACTATCAAAAGCTATACTGGAAAATATGGTACTAGATAGGTACACAAAACCATACCTAACATGTCCCTGCAACCAAAGGGTTAGCACATAATAATAAGATATAATATGCCACTTAAGATAAATGACAATAGTGTAACGACCCGGCTTTTTCAACAGTTAATTTGTGATTTTTAAAATGAATGTAAATAATTAATTTGAAATATAATTTGTTTTCAATATGAAAAGTTGGTTTGATTTAATAAAAAGAACTCAGGATTGAAATATAACAATTAATTGAATAAATTAAATAGTAATTGACAATTGGGTAAATTATTTAAATCTGGAATTGTAAGCTTGTTGGAAATATTTTAACGGCTTATAAAATTTATATTAATAATACTGAGAATAATATATGAATTAAAATTGAATTTAATTGCCGTTTGTTCAGTTTTAAAATTTGCATTGTTTAAATTGACATTTAAAAATAACCTTCCGAGGCACAGTCTTGGAATTCGACGAAACCAGTTCCGTTGGATCCGTAATATTGAATTATTGACGGGTTTCAAATTTCGTAATTTTTGGAGTGACCGTGTGATTGTACGATAAGCATACACGCTATAATTGAATTCGAGAAGATTTTAAAATATAACGTTTAAAATAAAATAATTAGCGTAGCTTCCTCAGCACACTATTGTTCGTCTTCTTTAATATGCCTCCATCGCTCATAAAAGTCGCGTCTCTTTTCCCTTTCCACTTCTATTTCTTCAGATCGAAAGAAAAACAGAACAAAGGATAATGGCCGAAGCCTTGTGTTCCAAATCGTGTTCTTTCTTCTATCTCTCAAAATCAAAACCCTCTGCCCTTTTCTTTTTCAAAGCTCAATAGCCGATTCATCGGCAAATAAATAAATAAATAAAAAACAAAAACCCTAAATCGTTCGCGTGTAGCCGCACGTTGCGAGTGGGTCGCAACATCATCGGTGGCGGTGTGGGTGCAGCAGTGGCTGGGTTTTGCATGTGGTCGCGCACGCTCGATTCAGTAGAGCTCGAGTCTGAGCTCGCGTGGCGCGTAATGATTGAGAGGCGATGTGGGTACGGCGTGGATCGCAGTGTTGGGCAGCGAAGCGTTGGAGGTTGAGGCTCGACTCTGGGGACAACGTGGAGATTTTGGTTCCCTATTCGATTTGAGGTAGTCTTTGTTTTTACAGTAAACAGTAGGTATAGATGTAAATATACAGATAACACCAAACATAGGTATATGTTTAAGATTTTTGAAAAATAAAATATGAATTTTAAAACACTTGAAAAGTTTATATAAAACTAATTTTTTGGAAACCTATCATTTTATATATATATATAGATATATTTAGTTCTTGAAGGAATAAATACACATTTACTTATTTTAATTTACTAAGTTTATTTTAAGATGATTAATTTGTATAAGTAATTCATTTAATTATTTTTAGTTACTTAAAAGAATTTTTAAAAGGAGAATTAGTTTAAAAAGTAACTATTTGGTTAAAATTATATCACTAGTTAAAATTAAATTATTAGGGTTAAAGAATAAATTTATTTAAACGGTAATAAATAGTTCGATTTGTTCGAATATTAATAAATTCATACAATTGTCATTCAAGGTAAAAATTATGAGAACGAGTCGAGATTTGGAATGATTGCAACTTAAAAGCAAAGGTGAGATTTTCTCACTCATTTGGATGCCCTAAATTAAATTTAAATGTGAAATTTAAATTATTGGATGTGTTTGGCTGATTGATAAAAATTTATTCACTGTTTAATGTCATAACCCATATACTATAATATCCATTTGAAAGTGGAATTGATATGTTACCGTGCTAACATTTGTGGATGCACGGAAAACAGGTTGGAGGGATCCAACAAGATTCCTCAAAGATATTTATTATATTTATGTGTTTCATATGACAGGTTGAATGAATTGATATGAAATTGCATGCTAATTGAATTTTATAATGTTAAATAACATAGTAATTGGAAATTACTAATTTTTAAAGTGCTATAAATAATTTAATTGAAGGAAGTTAAATGAAATCTAAATTAAAGGAATATTTCTTTAGGATTTGAATTTACTCCTATTGAGACTAGAGTAAAATTAAAAGAATGGTTATTACTTTGGTTAAACTTAAAATTTGTTAAAGTTGAGTTCGGGAAAAATTTAAATTTATGTACAAAGACTTAAAGGAAATATTTTAATCGATGAAGGGATTCGAAGTAAAGTAAAATTATATTAATAAAAATAAAATAAGGGGATTTTATCAAGAAATGAAATAGGGAATTTTATTAAGAAATGAAATGGAATTGTTTTTAAGAAACTATAGGGAATTGAATTGAAGAATAAAATTATAAAATGAATTTTTGAATAAATTGTTTTTATAAATAAATGAGAAAGAAAACTCAGTGGAGTTTATAGATTTATAAACGGAGTTTATAAATGGAATGAAAAATATATCAGTGGGTACGAAATAAATAAGTCATGGAACTTATATGGAGTTATAAATTCGTTTGAAACGGAAATGGTAGAATATTTCCGAAAGTAAGAAATGAGAATATGGTCAAGAGGAATTTATGGATGCATATTGGGTTTTTCTAAAACTGTAAACTTATTTTAAAAGGAGTATTTTAAATTACTACACTATATAAATTTCTTGTAAACTATTACTTGAATTTAAAATGATTCGAATTAGTTATTTTTAAAGGATAGGCAAATATTTATAATAAATTTTAAATTTTCTAAAACCAGTTTTACATTTTATCATTAACTGGGGTGAAATCTAATTTTTATGTTAAATATTTCTTTTAAACTGTAAATTGTATAAAGACTAAACTTCTTATTTTATAAACCTAAATGTTTTTAAGTGCTTTTAAAATCCAATTAATAATCCTCTTGTGTGGATAAGTGAGTTATCAAATGAGATAAGATTTAGGAGAAATCTTATTAAATGGAGAAAGTTAATTTGTGAGATTATAAGGAAAGTGTAAATTGATTTTTGAGAAAGGAATGAGGAAATAAAGGATATTTCCGAGAGGATAAATCAAATTGTGTGTGTATGAGAAATTAGTTAAGTGATTTCATGGGAATAAAGGACTTTGAAAATTTATTTCAAATGGGTTAAATGGAAATAATATCTGAATGATATTTGAGATAAATAATTTGTAGAAATTATTTGATGGTTGCTTGTGAATGATTAATTGATAGTTAAATAACCGACTATCAATATTGGACAATGCGCTGATCGTTTCGAAGAGTCCGAAATCGGATTTAAATATCCAAAAACCACTTCGATCCGGTTTGAACGTTTACGAATGAAGACCGTGAAGAGTTGAAGACGGTGATTCGGTTTGTCCAAACCCAGGCAACTTGTATGGATTGAATGCTTTCAGAACATCGTCAGGTGGATGATGAGCATTCTAAGTGATGCGTTCTTGAAAGGTAACGCTTAACCTCAAGTCTCATCAACCGGGAATGGCTAAAACAGGGGAGGTGCAGCAAGGTTAGGTGGGTCATGCCCAAGAAGGACAAGATTTTCCCCTGTCTAGATGTCCCTTTATATTCGGCTTAGTGGGTGGTTGGTCGCGCCAACCACGGGGTTATCTTGTTCGGGACTGTTCAGTAAGGAATGGTTCCGGCCTTATGTTGCAGGGTAGCGGGCGTACTCCTCGGTACTCTGATCTAGGCCAAGTATTGTGACGGGCGGTACCCCAGTAGCCCAGCCATTGATGGAAATCCATTCTCCCTACGAGCCTTGTACGAGTTTTGTTTGTATTACCCACTCTGTGGCTAGTAGCTGGAATTTAATGAATGTAACAATTTCGGCTATTTTATAAGTATTTGTAAATAGACCCTATTATAATATCAGAGGATTTCTAGAAAAATTGTTTTAGCTATCGTAAGGTAAAAACTCGACATGTTCATTTGTTGCATGGTCTTAAGAGATGCTTTGGTTTTCAAAGGATTTTCGAAACTTTAATAATCCAATTGAGTGTGATTTTCTAGCGATGGTGTTCCAGACTGACTCGGGTGTTGTTTTATATGATGCTCGGGCCAGACCGAGTTAAACAGGATTCAGGTTATATGCTGGAGCTTAGGAGACGAGCTGGTGACAAAGCGTATTTCCGTATTTGCCTATTATTTTCCGCTGTGTATGGACATGTATGATTGATTGATGTACTCTGATGATGATATGTATGTATATGTATACAGTACAGATTTCTTGTATTTCAATTGTATTCTATATGTTATATTTTATTCCGCTGCGATGTGAGATTCTGGTGTTGTTTTTATTTCTTCTTCTCCTACCTCTTTCTTCTTTAACCCGAAGACTCGTATTTTTGTGCCACTTTGAACTGAACTGTGGTGGAATTTGTTAGTTCAAAGGGGTGCGGATTTGCGGGTCGTCACACTTGGTATCAGAGCTGAAAGGTTAAGCGAGAACCTTGGCTCTGGTGGGGAATCACTCATTAGAAATAGAGTCAATGGTACTCTAGAATGTGTTTGAGCGTATTAATAGATATGAGTGCGTATTTGTTAGTGAATATACAATGATTTTATATTGCGTTGATTGAATTATTGAGTGATATATGAACCTTCGTCGGCACAGCCTCGAAAACTGTATCGAAGGGGTTTCTAAACACTTAAATAGAGCAATTCGACACAATATTGATTTTCAAAGGTGGGTGAATGAAATAATTTCATCCAAAATTTATTTTGATATAAAAGAATATTTTCTAAAATTATTATAACTTGGATGTTTGGATGCTATATTTAGACAAATGAGATAATTAAATTTAAAATAGTTATCAAATCAAGGAAAACATTAAATGTTGAATTTTGGAATTAAAATTTAAAGCAAAAAGTTAAAGATGGAAATTTAACTTAGATTAAAATTTAAAACTTGAAATTTAATTAATGATTTGGAAGGAATAAATTAGTAGATTTTAAATGAAGTTGAGATGAGAAATCAAACTTAAAGTGGATTGAAATTAATTCAAGTTATGTGAATGGAAGTAAATTGAATTAAAATGAAATTAAAATTCAGTTGTATTTGAATTAAGTTGTACTTGGAATTAAAAATAGGACTAGTGATGGAACCCGAGTAATAAATAGAAATTCCATTGAAATGTTAAGTAAAATTAAATATGAATCTCAATTAGTATGAATTGGATTAAAGTAAAGATAGCTTGAATTTACAAATAAAATCCAAATCAAGTATGGATGGAATAAATTAGCCCTGGATATTATCTTAACAAATTTAGAATGGTTAATTCAATCACATGGGATTTGATCTAGATGAGTATCAAATCAATTGCAATGAATTTAAGTACGAAGTTGCAATAAATAAAATTTACTTAAGATTTAAAATTTATGGAAAGGTGATTTCGATGAAAGTGGAAGTTCATTGAATAAAATAGATGGGTAAAGTACCTTAAACTTTGGATGTGATTGGATAGTGAATAGCAAATTTAATTGGATTGAAAACTTTGTTTGTACTGGAATTATCTTAAGCTAGAGTAATATTTGAATTTGAATGAAGATGAATTAAATTGAGATGTAGATGGTATTGTAATAAAACTCTCACTTGAGTAAAATTCATAATAATGAAATGAGGTTGAATTCAATGTAAGCTAAGTGAAATTTGAATTTGAATAAATAAGACTTAGATAGCTCATAAAAGAATTGAGAGGCGTTGAAATAAAATATATACTTGGCTAAGTGAGGATGTATAAACCTGAATTAAAATAAAATGGGAATGTGGTTAACTGTAAATAAATGGAAGTGTGAAGATAAATAAGAAGTGAACTTATAAAATTACGATGGAATAAATAAGTCAAATAGAATTGATTGAATATGGAAAATGAATAGAAATCCAAACCTGAACTACAAAATAGAATTGAACCAAAGAAATTTAAATGAAGAGATTTTAGAAGCTAAAAATCAAATTTTGAATTATAAATTGGGAGTAAGCTAATTTGAGATAAATTAGTAACCTGAATATGTGAATAAACTTTGAATTGGTTAAATAAAAGTTGAATGGTAAATTAATAGAAGTGGAGAGTGAATTAAAGTGAATGGGGGAAGAGCCCTTGAATTATAAATATAAAATTCAACTCGAATTGGTTAGTAAATGAGATGAAATGGGATTAAATATAAATGGTTAGAAGTGAAAACAAAATCCCATTGTGTATAAATTAAATGAAAATAGTCTTGAATTTAGTTCAATAAGTTCGAGAATGAATCGAACATGGGAATAGAATTTTTAAATGAAATATAATTGAGTTAAGAAGTAAATGAAAGAGATTTGATTCAAATAAAATCAAATTAAATTTGGAAAAGAATTTATGGACAAATGAAATAAACTTAAGTTATGAAAGTTAAATAATTTGAAGTAACTTAACTTAAGTCTAAAATTCAATGAAGTATGACTCATATAAATTTGGGACATGATTGATTTTAAGCATTGAAGTTGTCGAGCTTAATAAGAATGGTTTGGAATAAAATAAATGCGAAAATGCAAAGATATGATTTAAAAATAAATTAGAATGGAATGAAATTCATATAACTTGTGTTGGCATCAATTTTAAAACAGTTATAAAATTAAAGAAATTGTTTGTTGAATGAATATTGTCGAAATTGCATAGAAATAATTGTTGTTGTCGTAAACAAGATTTAATAAAATGCTATGGAATAATAGAAGTCAATAAACTTGATTTTTGAATAAATTGCCATGAATACAAAATAGTTCGGATTAAGAATGAATTGAATAAAAGAATGATGTGAAAATCATTTTGAATCGGATATGAGGTTATAAATTGAGTAAAAGCAATTTGATTTAATTGGAAACTTATCAATTATTTATAAAACTGGATTCGCGTCTAATTGTTTATAAAGTATGGTTTCGAATTGATAAGAAGCAGAAATTGATTTTTGAATCAATTAAATGGAGAATAGGTTTGTTTGGACATAATTATGAACTGGAGTTAAGTAAATGTGTCGTAACCTACTTAAAGTTGAATGCAAACGGTGTTTGTGTCAGTTATAAACAAATGGAACTAGTTTGGAAACTATATAAATTTGTTATGAAGTTATTTATATTGCATTGCTTATGATTTTGATTGTTGTAGCTGTTGAAATGAATGCAATGTTATAAATTTCATACATATGTTACTTATGAGTTTAAACTGAGTAAGTACAGGTACCAGAAGACTGTATAGCGAGATTTTGGACGCGGATATGCTTAAATTAAATAAGCCGCTTGCTTAAAATGCTAAATAAGGTACGCCTACGCAATACAAACTAGGAAATATGAACTGTTTTTGGTTTTTCCGACCGTGTGGGTCGATGTATATATATTTATATCTATTGTCAAATTGCAAAAGCTCCTCCGTACAAAGGGGACTCTACCAAAAAAATTCAAAAATATTGGGAGTTAGAAATTTTTTCAAAGTTTTTGAAAATTTTGTTATCAACAAACGTTTTCAAATTGGAAATGAATAAATTAGTGAATGAAACTTATTTAAAATAACGACTTTAATTTGATAAATGAAAAATAGAATTTAAATATTTAGAATTAAAAATAAATTGAATTCATATAGAAATGGAAGAATTAATTGAGTAGGAATGGATAGAAACTAAAGTGGTAAGATGAATATAAATATAAGAAACATATAAAATGCTTATACTAACTTAAGTAAGGAATGATGCATACTCAATTGGGAATTGATATTCAAATATAATCTAAGGTAATATTTGAATGAATAGATATTGACATTTGTAAGGAAGTCGATTAAATGTTTTGTATATTGTGATCGGATATATTGCTGTGTAAGAACTGCAGGTAATATAAAGGTAAAGAACATTGAGTTTGGTTTCAAAAGATAAATTTGAAATGCTCGACAAAAAGGTACGTGTTTAAATTTCTATATGGAAATTGATTGGGTTTTTGATCGAGCCACTTGGCCTTTTGTTTTCTTTTGAGATTTGGGAGGCCATAGAGCCATTTTGTAGTTGTACCGAGCTAGCCGCGCAAAGGAGACGCTGGCGAAATTTTTCTGGAATTTAGGGTGTTAGAAAATTTTGATAAGTCAAAATTTGGTTGTAAATTGAAACTTAAATAGTTAAGCATATAGTATAGTTTGAAACTAAGGATGGTTTGAAAAGTTAATAAGAAGGGTAATGCATCTTTATTAAAAATGTAGTTTAGTAGGATGTTGAATTGTTGGTTGTGAAGTAATAGTATCGGGTATTGGACCATTCTTCCTAACTAGTAATTTCGGGGACGAAATTCTTTTAAGGGGGGAGGAATGTAACGACCCGGCTTTTTCAACAGTTAATTTGTGATATTTAAAATGAATGTAAATAATTAATTTGAAATATAATTTGTTTTCAATATGAAAAGTTGGTTTGATTTAATAAAAAGAACTCAAGATTGAAATATAACAATTAATTGAATAAATTAAATAGTAATTGACAATTGGGTAAATTATTTAAATCTAGAATTGTAAGCTTGTTGGAAATATTTTAACGGCTTATAAAATTTATATTAATAATACTGAGAATAATAGATGAAATAAAATTGAATTTAGTTGCCGTTTGTTCAATTTTAAAATTTGCATTGTTTAAATTGACATTTAAAAATAACCTTCCGAGGCACAGTCTCGGAATTCGACAAAACAAGTTCCGTTGGATCCATAATATTGAATTATTGACGGGTTTCAAATTTTGTAATCTTTGGAGTGACCGTGTGATTGTACGATAAGCATACGCGCTATAATTGAATTCGAGAAGATTTTAAAATATAACGTTTAAAATAAAATAATTAGCGTAGCTTCCTCAGCGCACTATTGTTCGTCTTCCTGAATACGCCTCCATCGCTCATAAAAGTCGCGTCTCTTTTCCCTTTCCATTTCTATTTCTTCAGATCGAAAGAAAAACAGAACAAAGGATAATGGCCGAAGCCTTGTGTTCCAAATCGTGTTCTTTCTTCTATCTCTCAAAATAAAAACCCTCTGCCCTTTTCTTTTTCAAAGCTCAATAGCCGATTCATCGGCAAATAAATAAATAAATAAAAAGAAACAAAAACCCTAAATCGTTCGCGTGTAGCCGCACGTTGCGAGTGGGTCGCGACATCATCGGTGGCGGCATGGGTGTAGCAGTGGCTGGGTTTTGCATGTGGTCGTGCGCGCTCGATTTAGTAGAGCTCGAGTCTGAGCTCGCGTGGCGCGTGATGATTGAGAGGCGATGTGGGTACGGCGTGGATCGCGGTGTTGGGCAGCGAAGCGTTGGAGGTTGAGGCTCGACTCTGGGGACAGCGTGGAGATTTTGGTTCCCTATTCGATTTGACGTAGTCTTTGTTTTTACAGTAAACAGTAGGTATAGATGTAAATATACAGATAACACCAAACATAGGTATATGTTTAAGATTTTTGAAAAATAAAATATGAATTTTAAAACACTTGAAAAGTTTATATAAAACTAAATTTTTGGAAACCTATCATTTTATATATATATAGATATATTTAGTTCTTGAAGGAATAAATACACATTTACTTATTTTAATTACTAAGTTTATTTTAAGATGATTAATTTGTATAAGTAATGCATTTAATTATTTTTAGTTACTTAAAAGAATTTTTAAAAGGAGAATTAGTTTAAAAAGTAACCATTTGGTTAAAATTATATCACTAGTTAAAATTATATTATTAGGGTTAAAGAATAAATTTATTTAAACGGTAATAAATGGTTCGATTTGTTCGAATATTAATAAATTCATACAATTGTCATTCAAGGTCAAAATTATGGGAACGAGTCGAGATTTGGAATGATTGCAACTTAAAAGCAAAGGTGAGATTTTCTCACTCATTTGGATGCCCTAAATTTAATTTAAATGTGAAATTTAAATTATTGGATGTGTTTGGCTGATTGATAAAAATTTATTCACTGTTTAATATCATAACCCATATACTATAATATCCATTTGAAAGTGGAATTGATATGTTACCATGCTAACATTTGTGGATGCAGGGAAAACAGGTTGGAGGGATCCAACAGGATTCCTCAAAGATATTTATTATATTTATGTGTTTCATATGACAGGTTGAATGAATTGATATGAAATTGCATGCTAATTGAATTTTATAATGTTAAATAACATAGTAATTGGAAATTTCTAATTTTTAAAGTGCTATAAATAATTTAATTGAAGGAAGTTAAATGAAATCTAAATTAAAGGAATATTTCTTTAGGATTTGAATTTACTCCTATTGAGACTAGAGTAAAATTAAAAGAATGGTTATTACTTTGGTTAGACTTAAAATTTGTTAAAGTTGAGTTCGGGAAAAATTTAAATTTATGTACAAAGACTTGAAGGAAATATTTTAATCGGTGAAGGGATTCGAAGTAAAGTAAAACTATATTAATAAAAATTAAATAAGGGGATTTTATGAAGAAATGAAATAGGGAATTTTATTAAGAAATGAAATGGAATTGTTTTTAAGAAACAATAGGGAATTGAAGAATAAAATTATAAAATGAATTTTTGAATAAATTGTTTTTATAAATAAATGAGAAAGAAAACTCAGTGGATTTTATAGATTTATAAACGGAGTTTATAAATGGAAAGAAAAATATATCAGTGGGTACGAAATAAATAAGTCATGAAACTTATATGGAGTTA
This sequence comes from Allium cepa, assembly GCA_030765085.1. Taxonomy (NCBI): domain Eukaryota; kingdom Viridiplantae; phylum Streptophyta; class Magnoliopsida; order Asparagales; family Amaryllidaceae; genus Allium; species Allium cepa. The sequence continues at coordinate 83,164,629 of CM060946.1, forward strand.
TAAATTCGTTTGAAACGGAAATAGTAGAATATTTCCGAAAGTAAGTAATGAGAATATGGTTAGGAGGAATTTATGGATGCATATTGGGTTTTTCTAAAACTATAAACTTATTTTAAAAGGAGTATTTTAAATTACTACACTATATAAATTTCTTGTAAACTATTACTTGAATTTAAAATGATTCGAATTAGTTATTTTAAAGGATAGGAAAATATTTATAATAAATTTTAAATTTTCTAAAACCAATTTTACAATTTATCATTAATTAGGGTGAAATCTAATTTTTATGTTAAATATTTCTTTTAAACTGTTAATTGTATAAAGACTAAACTTCTTATTTTATAAAGATAAATGTTTTTAAATGCTTTTAAAATTCAATTAATAATCCTCTTGTGTGGATAAGTGAGTTATTAAATGAGATAAGATTTAGGAGAAATCTTATTAAATGGAGAAAGTAAATTTGTGAGATTATAAGGAAAGTGTAAATTGATTTTTGGGAAAGGAATGAGGAAATAAAGGATATTTCCGAGAGGATAAATCAAATTGAGTGTGTATGAGAAATTAGTTAAGTGATTTCATGGGAATAAAGGACTTTGAAAATTTATTTCAAATGGGTTAAATGGAAATAATATCTGAATGATATTTGAGATAAATAATTTGTAGAAATTATTTGAGGTTGCTTGTGAATGATTAATTGATAGTTAAATAACTGACTATCAATACTGGACAATGCGCTGATCGCTTCGAAGAGTCCGGAATCAGATTTAAATATCCGAAAACCACTTCGATCCGGTTTGAACGTTTACGAATGAAGACCGTGAAGAGTTGAAGACGGTTTTTCGGTTTGTCCAAACCCAGGGAAACTTGTATGGATTGAACGCTTTCAGAACTTCGTCAGGTGGACGATGAGCATTCTAAGTGATGCGTTCTTGAAAGGTAACGCTTAACCTCAAGTCTCATCAACCGGGAATGGCTAAAACAGGGGAGGTGCAACAAGGTTAGGTGGGTCATGCCCAAGCAGGACAAGATTTTCCCCTGTCTAGATGTCCCTTTATATTTGGCTTAGTGGGTGGTTGGTCGCGCCAACCATGGGGTTATCTTGTTCGGGACTGTTCAGTAAGGAATGGTTCCGGCCTTGTGTTGCAGCGGAGCGGGCGTACTCCTCGGTACTCTGATCTAGGCTAGGTACTGTGACGGGCGGTACCCCAGTAGCCCAGCCATTGATGGAAATCCATTCTCCCTACGAGCCTTGTACGAGTTTTGTTTGTATTACCCACTCTGTGGCTAGTAGCTGGAATTTAATGAATGTAACAATTTCGTCTATTTTATAAGTATTTGTAAATATACCCTATTATAATATAAGAGGATTTCTAGAAAAATTGTTTTAGCTATCGTAAGGTAAAAACCCGACATGTTTATTTGTGGCGTGGTCTTACGAGATGCTTTGGTTTTCAAAGGATTTTCGAAACTTTAATAATCCAATTGAGTGTGATTTTCTCACGCTGGTGTTCCAGACTGACTCGAGTGTTGTTTTATATGATGCTCGGGTCAGACCGAGTTAAACAGGATTCAGGTTATATGCTGGAGCTTAGGAGACGAGCTGGTGACAGAGCGTATTTCCGTATTTGCCTATTATTTTCCGCTGTGTATGGACATGTATGATTGATTGATGTACTTTGATGATGATATGTATGTATATGTATACAGTACAGATTTCTTGTATTTAAACTGTATTCTATATATTATATTTTATTCCGCTGCGATGTGAGATTCTAGTGTTGTTTTTATTTCTTCTTCTTCTACCTCTTTCTTCTTTAACCCGAAGACTCGTATTTTTGTGCCACTTTGAACTGAACTATGGTGGAATTTGTCAGCTCAAAGGGGTACGGATTTGCGGGTCGTCACAAATAGAATACTGTAACAGAACATGATAGAAGAATCTAAGCAGCCTCTTCCATTAGCCCTATTCCCAATCCCTTCTCCTGCATTCCTATAGATGATAACCTACCCGAAATCAGATATAGAAATCATAACAACCATAGAATCCAAAACCTAACTATCATCTTCTAAATCCTTGAACATATGATAACTCGTATGGCCTCGTCCTCACTTTGGTAGAGATTAATGGAAATCTCGGTTCTTAATTGTGTTCACCGTAATCACTAGATAGAAACCCCACACAGTTGTCTCTTGTGATACCTTTGTACCACCTAACCTAGACCCTACCAGACCAGAGTACACGATTGGCGTTACTAGCCCTTGGGTTCCCCCGCATATAGTACTCTTGGTTTGAACACAACCAGAACACTTCGAGTCATTAATGGTTCCTTGGCATTACCACAGACCTCTCCATAATTCTGATCCATTTACGAGCGTGATCCTACTACTCGTCCCAGTCCATTATCTTATGCCTCGTTCCATCCCGAGCTATCAATCTACTCCTTCGATCCCACTCCTATCCGAATTTTCGATCGAAGAGCTAAAATTTCATCATGCCATAACTACCAGACTGTAGAAGCAATCAACAACCCATAACTTCTAGCATAATCCATAACCATCCTAAAGTCTCCTCTTCGGATGTCATCAACTTTGAAGCCCATGGTTTGGATTGGTACAGATCCATCGGATTAGATCGATACTGATCCGAATAATTAGCCAATTTTGGATCCCTCTCACTTCCAACCTCTAGTGCATTTCCTCTAGATGCCCTTGACCCCTTGCTTTCCGTCTTAGCCTCTTTGTCCTTCCATCTATGCTTCATAGTCGATCTAACACATATGGTCTAAAAAAAATCTTAAATACTTGGCCTTTCCTCCGATCCAACTTCATAGAGCATCTTTAGAACCCATGCTCTACCATCCCCTGGATCTTACGTAGATTGATGCACAAAATTAGGATCGGTACAAATTCAAATACTTTGCTCCAATTGTCGTGAAATTTTCAAGGTGTCTTCCTTGCATGCTTCAAAGCCTATCCTCCAAGTTCCGTATGATTCTGATGAACTTTGCCCCTGGTATGCTCTGATCACCAATGTAAGTCCTAAACATGCACAATACTGGCAAACGAATCAATCGTGGAAAGCAATTATATCACAATAGTGAATCAAATATAGCAAATCATTCATTTTACATTCAGTCATAAACATTCAAGTCATCCAATTCAATCAATGTCACAGAAAGTATAGATCCAATCTGAATCATAGAATTACATAGCCATACATGCAGAAATGACCCTAGCAAATGATTTAATCCATATCACATGTTTAATTAGGTTGATCTAGAGTTTCTAAATCTTAAATTTCCTACGTTTAATCAATTTATAATTTAATTTAACAATCCTAACTTATAATCATCTAATTACAGCATATTACGCATCATAGACTAGTGAGAATCATACCACTCACTAAACCAATCAAACTTATGAAAATGATTGGAGATTCGATCCGGACAGTAGAAAATTGGATGTAGATGTGATCCAATCGACAAGATCAAGCCCCTCGATGAAGATCTAGCCTCTAATTTGAGATTAGAGATGATTTGGGATGAAATCAATGCAATGAATGGAGAATTAGAGAGGAGGGAGGTTTTGAGGATGATATGAAATGAGAGGCAATGGTTTCAAATGTTCACTCTTACCTCATATTTATAGCCAAACCAGATTAGACTAATGGTCTTGCTAATTGACCCATTAATCCCCTTTCTAATTCTGGTTAGTAGGTTGCAAAACTTAAAACTACTATACCTTTCTAACTGCTTATCTGATTTTCCTATATGACCACTCTACGAAATGGAAAACTACCAAGCCGAAGCAATGAACTAGGTTAGAACATCTAATTCGGCTCCTATCAAAATTTATGTCCAAAATAAGATCTCCAAGGGTAAAATGGTCACATAGAAATTTGTGAAAAATCATGCACAAGTAAAACATGCCTTAGAACCATATTTTAAATATTAGAATCACTCAACCTCAAATTAATTAAATAGGATTATTTATGATCCTCTTATGCGTAAAGTACGGGTCGTTGCATTGGATTCCCATAACGGTTTTCTCCTCAAAGAAAATAACAATTCATTGAGTTTAACATATGGTGATATGATAGATAATGTTTAGAGTGTAGCACATAAATCATATCAGATAGCTACTATGTGAACGGCATAACAATAATAGGTACACAATTAATATTGCCAAAGCACGTTCGCATAATGAATATTCAATGGAGATCTCCTCCGATCTAGCTGAACTCGAACTCCTACACAAGGATCAGATGTATCCTTTCGAGCAATGTACATCTCTAGAGAATGTACTATAGGAAATACATAATTGGCCCACGTCCAGAACACTAGTGGTTTCAAATGCATCGCTCTTACATGCATGTCCATAAATAATACTAGATGGAGTCGCCTGCACACTTAGGATTACTAAAATGCTACATTCCCTTTGGTTATGCATCCTATCTTTGGTTTTAGTTATTTCTAATGTTGAGGCTACATTTGGCATCTTTCACTCGAGTCTCTATCACTCGAACAGAACATGAATCGTTATGTGGATTCATGCATCCCAAACAGATCTCGAACCTTCACGTAGGTTTCCCCGTATAAGTCCTTCGACGAATGCTAATGATGTCCTCTCTCTTGGAATACTCCTTAAGATAAACTGTCCCACACGATAGCATCGTTTGAAATGTTAACACTGACCTCTCCATTGGAGTTAATCTTAGAAATGATAGTTTACCTCTATAACATTTAACTTCACAACCACTTCCCAAACATAGAACTCGTATATTAGATTTGAAGTGGTAATCGATAAGTACTTATTGATCCTGGTCTCTTCAAAACTAATTTGATGAATTTCTGGCTAACTCAATTTCAGTTCTTTCAAAAGTATATGAAAGCTAGAGATGTTTCATACTAATGCTCCCCCTCAAGGATTCTCATTAATATGAAATCATGAAGCCTTTCAATAACTTCTTAAGTCATATTTGGTAGAGTTCGATAATCGACTAATCGATTATCTAGTGGAAAACAATTAATTATACAAATCACAATATGTAAGCTTAACTCATTTTCGATATTCCAACTTAACTATTACTCATCCAAGAGTAAAGCCAAGTAAGTTAGAGCACTGGTTGCATTAAAGACTTTCCTAAACACTTCATTCTCGAGTCCCACAAATGGATAAGTCAACTTTATTGGCTTTTAGTGTTAAGTATAGTTATTTCCATAAACAAGAAGAAATCAACACGATTAACATGTTTCTAACATTTTTCGAATTATTATTTCATGATTAAGAGTAAAACCAATAGGTCAGAGCTCTATTTCTGTGTCCACACTTGAAATCGGACTTAACTCACACAAATAGATAAGCCTTACTTCATTGGCTTTTAGTGTTAAGCATAGTTAATCACTTTTCAAACAAGTAACTAAATAATTAACCATTTTGCCATTTGTTAATTCTAACCCCTTTTTGAAAACATTGTACATACATTTAAAATACTTGAAAATACTTATAATAGGTTTTAAAATATTTTACTAAAATATTACTTGAGAATAACAACTTTACAAATTTTCTTAAAACTTAAAAAGAACATGTTTCTAACTAAATGTCTCTTCTTTAAAAATTCACAAAAAATTCCTAAATATCCATAAATATATCAAACCACTTTTAAAATACTCTAATATGAGTTAGAAAACATTTATTATAAAAATGAAACAAAATACTTAAATTTAAATATCTTTTCAACCCTTTTAAAGTTCAAAACCAAGGCTAAATGGGACGGTTTTGCAAAACTGAACTTTTAGCCGTTTTCGAGATGTTACTTAAATTTTTAGTATCAACTGATATACATATCAAGCATTATAAATATGGAAAGAAAACCCTAAGGATCTCTCAACAAAGTTCTTTAGCAATTGCCAAAAATGAGGCAATTCACAACTGCATTTATAGCGACTATCGCTATAAGTGCACTTCAAATCTAAGTCTGATCCAAACCAAAGTCCATTTATAACCTATGCGATTTGTTCAAGGTCTTGTCATAAGTTATATAAGTCTCAAGTCCTTTCCAAGTTCGTACAATTCCATATTCATGGATCACATATGTCACCCAATTTTAAAGTAACAATCCAAACCAATGTTTTAACTAACAACAATTCAAATAACATAAACACCATTCAACAAACATATGTGCATGATATTTTCATTCAAAATGAGGTGTTAACTCACCTTTAATCCAACAATAATCAAGATCCAAGCTAACCAAGTCCAAATCCAAGCAGGCAACACCTTTTTCTCCTTCTCTTTCCTTGCCATAGCATCCAAACCGCTATCAGTGCTCACGGCCTTCCTATATGGGGTGAGATGTGCTTTGTTTCTTTAACTTCTAACAAATTAGGATGTTTTGTTATATTGTATTAAGACTTCACTCCAAGTTTGCACTGATTTGGATTTGATTTGCAAATACTTTACATTAGGAAATTATGAAGAAGAAGAAATTGATTCTATGATAACTTTAGCTTTGAATTTATGATTATAATCTAAGGTATGCCTCTCCTTATATAGGCACATAAATGATGCTCTTTAAGCTTGCATTCACCTCCAAGTGCCATAGAAGCTTTGGCTCCCTTCACTTCTCTTTTACATCATTTTTTCCTTATGCTAATTACCATTATACCCCCCTTATGACAATATCTCGTATTCATATGGAAGCTTCTAGAACATTCCAAGTTTTATAAAGAGAATCGTGTGTTAATTAGTTGTTAATGTGTATATTTGATCATTATACAAGTGTACAAAAGTTTGAACAACTTATATCGATCAAAAAGTTATTTACCGATAAATTAATTTTCAGTCACATTATCGATTTTTCTTCGAAGAATATATTTTTATAAAACATTTCAAAAACAAGTTTCTTATAGTTAATTATTAATTCAATTATTTTTAACAAGGTTATAAAATCATATTTATAACACTTGATTATATTTAAAATGTTACGACATTAGAAGACGAAGTGTTCGAATTTCAGGGTTGCTACATTCTCCCTCACTTAGAACATTTTGTTTTCAAAATTCAAATAAGAATGATAATCAAAAGACGTACATGAGAAATATAACAACCCGGTATTTTCAGCCATTTGCAGCCACACATGTCGGATTTGAATCGCTCAAAATACCGCATTGTAAATAAATTTGGAGCAAATGAAATACAAATCATAGAATCACAGACACAGAACAAACAGAATACCCCGCAGCAATATAAAATACATAGTAGTTCATGAAGCTACTACGGCAGAGTCTCAAATCAAAAACATAATACAGTCTGAAAACAACAAAATAGAAATCCCAAATACATAGAAGTTCACTAATACATGAGATAAACTGGAATAGCTGAAACAGAAAGTAGATATAAATGTAGATAAGCAGAAACTCCAGCAAAGACCAGCTCTAGAAAGAGAATCCAAAGTTGTGAATACTCAGGCTGACCCGAGCATAAAGTAAAACACAAAACACTCGAGTCAGGACAATATATACTTATATAATGTAAATCAACTCAAGTGAACTGTAGTAGAAATGCACTATAACTTAAAGGATGCTTGGGATCGTCCATCCTTTAAAGATCAGTTAAACCATAAATTAAATACATCCCGTGGTTAAAATTTCAAAATAGTATTTATACTTCGAAATCAAATATCATTTAAAAATTCAACATCATTCAAAATCCATTTCAAAATATCAAAATATCATATCTTCCAAAACACATTCATTTTTATTTAATTTAAATACCATTTCAAAACACATTTCAAAATAGTTTATATTTCGAAACAAATTGCTTCATTTAAATCATTAAAATGAAGATATTATATTTAATAATTAAATTATTAAATTTTCAAAATTTTAATCTTTCAAAGTTCATTCATTCACTTGAATTTATTAAAACAATGAAAATTCTACTTTCGCAGCATTTAGAAAATGCTACGGAAAGCCACACTTAAAACAGTTCAATTTAACAAAAGACAACATTTAGAATGCTGTAATAGGGTTCCATTAGTTTCAAATAAACTTAGTTAAATTAAAACATTATAACATTCAAAAAAATGCTATAATAGCCTTTATTTAAATTGAGCCATTTGATTCATTATTATCAACTACAGCATTTACAAATGCTATATTATCCTTTACATTACAATTAATAGCATTTTAGAAATGCAGTAAATTGACTTCAAATATTCAGTATAATTTCACAAACAATTGTATTTTTTTTCAAACCATTTTTAACTTATAAAATCATATAATTTCACTTTTAAAACAATCATTCAAATACCCATATATTCATGATTTTATAAAGTTAAATCTCTATTCAAAAATCAAAATTTAATAGTAATTCACTTATTAAATCCAACATTAAATTTTAAATTCATTAAATTAAATTTAGCTTAACACTTAAGTTTAAATCTTCAAATATAACTTAATTTCATTTTTATTTACTTAACTTAAAATTCACTTTTAAGCCAAATTCACAAATTTCCAATTTTAGTTATATTTCAAAATTTCAACTTAAATATTCATTCATTTCACATTTTAACTTAATTAAAAAATAATTAATATATTATAAAATTATTTTAAATTCATTTAATTCAAAATATCATAAATTTATCATATTTTCATACTTAATTTAAATTCCATTTATCACAAAATTATAATTTCCAAAAAACTTACATTTCAGATTTTCTAACTTTACCATTAATTTATTTCACTTATAAATTTTCAGAGAGTCAATAATGCTTTACAAAAATCATTTTTAATCAAATTTAAATCAAAATATTATAATATTTACATTTCTAAAATATTTAATAATTTAAGAAAAAACATATTTTAACAACGGGTCTGTATTTCATTTTCTGCCCTAGGTAAAGTGATACGGGTAATGTATCATTTCAACCCGTAATTTACAAAGAAAACCCGGGTTTTATCATTTCAAACCCGCAATCCCAAGTAAATGAAAATAATTGAAAATCATTCAGGCCTATCATTTCAGCCCATAACGATTTTCTCCTATTCTAAAGTCCGTTCGGGTATGTATCATTTCAACCTATAGTGGTTCTAATCTGAAGGGAACTTGCAGTGTGATTAACTGATAAAATAACAAAACAACAATAATATAACAGTAACATATGATATAACTGGTGTTTAATCATGTGTGAACATCATATGATAGTGACATAGCAAATAAAATATGGTGATGCAGTTTACATATTCACAAGCGATCGATTTACTATTCATATAAGTATAAAACTGTCAAGTGAGAATAACTCACTGGTTTGAGCTGATGACCCAACGACAAATTTCACAAACGGGATCTACACAAGCACAAAAGCACGACACAGATTCGAATGGAGGAGTCAAATGTCAAATTCCTTGGATACACATCAAACAAAACAATATAACAACGATGAGTTTCAAATCAACTACGATCAAAACTACACTAGAATAGACTGCACAGAATCAAATAGAAATGCTTGCACTTGCTTTTAACCTTTACTAGGATCAGCCATAAAGAGAAATACAAAATAATGGCAGGTGTTTGGGTCAGGTTATGGTGGGTATGTGTCGGCCTACATGCCATTCGTGATGATGCCAAAGTGGGTGAAGGGAATAATACACATAAGCATGAATACATGCATTTGGTCATGGATTTGGGCTCGGCCAAGGCTCCAAGTGTCAAGGACAGAGGTGTGGGGTCCACTATGGTGGTGTGGCCAAGGGTGCTGGAGGTGGTGGAGGCATGGTAGGTGGCGGCTAGAGGGGTGGTGAGGTGACGGAAGTGATGTGCTCGGCTAGGCTAGGAATTCGGGTTGTTTTGAAAAGTTTGTGGATGGGCACCACCAAGGGGAGTCACGGCATGGTTGGTTGGTGAGGAGGAGGTGTTGGTGGTGTGCCATCAGGTGCTAGAGGCGGCTAGGCAGCAATGGAGGCATGGCCAATCATAAAAGAGGTGAAAGCATGTGCAAAAAATCAAACTAGAATAAACAATATAAGTAGAAAAAGAGATAAAAGAAATAATTTTTTTTACCCACTTCCCAAGCATGTGATGGCCGAAATTTTTTTCTCATGAAGGAGGAAAGGAAGATACGTGAAATGAAAATGAAGTAGTCAGCTGAAATGTGGGGAGTTATGCCAAAAGAAATGAAGAGTTGTGAGGAAAATGAAGAGGTGGAATTCAAAAAGGCAAAGGGCAATTCAAAAGTCAAAAACTCTTCATATATCCTTATTTAATTTATATAACTTTATATTTCTAGAAATAATAATAATCCCAGATAAAATTTCGAAAATTTACCAAAATATTATAAGTTATATAAAATTTATTAATTATATAAAGTTAAATTAAGAAAAATAGCTAAAAATAGTGAACTAGACTAGAAAATTTGAAATTAAATAGAATAATTTTTAGAAAATTCATATGAGCTTGTAAAATATTTTTAAACATAAATAATAACATAAAATAAAAATACATTAAAGTAAATATTTAAATTTTAATTAAATATAATTTAAATGAAGAAAATAGCAGAAACATAGAAAACAGCCTTTAAAAATAGGAAATAAATACAGTAAATTTTGAAAAAATTTTATTCTCACTTTAAAAATATTAAAAGACAAAATAAACATAAAATAACCTATTAACACATATTTAAATAAAATATAACATAGAAAATATGATTTATATAATTTAAAATGGACAAAATTTCAAAATAAAACAAATTATACTCAAAATTGAAATGTACATAACTTTCAGAAATTAAATCCAATATCAATGAAACGAAAAGCAGTATTCAAGTTATTAAATCTATTTTCATAATAAAAGATAAAATTTAAGAGTTTAAATATTTAAATTTGAAATTTAAAAGTCAAGGTTTGACCAGTTTGAACAGAAATTCATCTTTTAGTAAAATATCCAATTTATACCGGTTTGAAATTATAATTCACATAATAATCAACGCCTACATTTAAAAATGAAATGTTTGAAATAAAATAAGTTTAAAATAATTTAAAAATAAAACAAAGTCAAATATTAAAATATATGAAAAATCTAGGGTTGTTACACTCTCCCCCACTCAAATCTTTTCGTCCTCGAAAAGGAAGGAAGCGGAGAAACAACAAGAAAGAACAATATGTTGGAAGACATCCTGAAAGAAGGTAGGGAAAAGTAGCCAGGAGCGAAAGCAGGTTGAAAGACCTGGATGAGCCATTATTTTTTAAAAAAATTAAATTTGACATGTTAAACATTTAATATGATAATTAGTTACTTGATTCAAATTTGATAGTTCGAAGTAAACAATATTTAAGTCATTTTAAATCATGATTAGAATATCCTTTATACAATACTTTACCAAAATACTTTTATAACTCGATGTGTTAACAAGTTTACTTTCGTTCCTGTAGACTCTAGCTATGCGTTGATCAAGCGCAAAGCTAGAATTCTCCAAGTACTTAGTAGACCTGTTTCAACACCCAGTGAAAATACTAAAAAAAATAGGTATGAGAAGTTCCGCTCAAAATCCAATGTCAAATGATGATAATACGATAGCAGTGGCCCGCTGCTGATCCAGTATTTACGAAATGGACACAACACTTTCCAGAAGATCCTTCTACCTTTCGGATTCCAAAAAAATATTGTATCCAGTTCGTAAACAAGGGACCGTCAACCCCTGCTGTAGTGGTACGCTGCTGATTCAATGATTTACGCAACGGATGCACTTCCTTCCCGGAAGATCCATAAATAACAGATCCCAGGATCGAAAGCGCCTCCATTGGATAAACTAAAGAACCATCTACCCTGGAAAAAAATCGAGGAACTCATGAGCCTAAGCTGGATAACCATATCAGTTCGAATCCATTTCTGAATTCACCGAAGTCCATTAGGGTTTATTGGTCGAATCCATTCCTGGATTCCCCAAGTCCATCTGGGTCGAAGCATATCACTATACTTCTTCCGGGGGGTACTTCCCATACCTCTTACATCAAAATATAATATACCATATATAGTAGCCCTTCAAAATCATAGCTTCAAATATCGCACTTATATAAATTCCATTATATATAAGATTTCATTTTCAAATTAAATACTTCCCAAAATCAGTAGTATATCAAATCATACTTATATAAACTTCGATTATATAAGATTTTAATTTACAAATTGAGTACCTTTTCAATTCAACATTTTCAAATCAACTTCATACTTATACAAATCCATTTTATATAAGTTCGATAACTCCCAAATCAAGTATTTAGTAAAACAAGGTTCTCAATTTTAATTTGTTTCAATAACATTTCAGTTTCAAAATCATATATGATTTTGCCAAATCATTTCTTCTGAATTACATATACTCAGTTTCAAAGTTTCTTAAAACAATAGATTTAGAAAATAATCCAAATTTCCAAATCAACAAAAATTTAGGTCAAACAAATTCATTTCCATTTCAAACATATATTCACTTTCAAAAATCATAATACAAAGTTATAAATCTTTCGAAACCAAAATACTTGAAATCATTACACTTTGAAAATCATAACTTTTCTAAATCATACATTTGAAATCATAAAACATCCCTTTAATTCTTTACATTTCACAAATTTATTCAATTTAAACCCAAGTCTACAAGTTCCAGCTTTAATTCAATTCAAACCATCAGTTTCAATTCAATTTAGTTTTCCAACAAAACCATTTCAAATATTATCAAATTTCAAATAAGATTTTATCCGCAAAATAAACTATTCAATCTTTAATATATTTCAGAGCTTAAATGTATCGTATTCCAAAACTAAATTTTATAATTTCATATATCTCAAATTTTACTTCATTATTACTTAGTTTTGACATATTTATTTCATAAATCCATCATTTTTAATTAAACTCAAATTACAAGTAAACCAAATATCCTTTCATACAAATATAAACTTTAAATTTCATTTATCAAAATCAGTTATCATTCCTGATTCACATTCCTTATCAAATAAAGATTATATCATTCAAAGCCTCATTATCAAATCATTATTTGAATTCAATTTCAAATATTTAAATTAAATTACATTAAAAAAAATCAAATATGTCATTCAATTATTATTTCAAATATAATTACGAAATACATTTCAAAATTCCATTCAAAAATTCATTTATCTCATTACATTTCATTCCATTTAACACATAACCAAGTAAACCTTATTTAAATTCAAATTAAATTTAAATTCCAATAAATTCAAATTTAAATATTAAATTATATTCAAAACTCCTTAAATTTCACAAATAATCAATTCCAAAATTAAATCATTTAACTTTTTAAAACATAACTCAACAGTGTTAAAATCTATAACATTACAAAACATTGTCAAATTATAACAATGACAGCATTTAAAAGTGCTATCGTAACTTATAGTTTCCAAAATAGTTTAGTTCAAGAATAACGGCATTTATAATATGCCATGACAGATATTTAGTTAATTCAAACAAAGTTAAATTCAAAAACAACAGCATTTTAAAGTGTTGTCATAATAGCATTTTAGAAATACTATTTGTAAAATTCCAGATTTTATTATTACTTTTAAAAAACAGTACAACTTCAATTTTAGCAAATTTTAAACTTATAAATCATATTTCTAGACTTCAAAATTTCACATTTAAATAATTTTTAACATATGATTTATCACAACCAAATTTTAAATCAAATATTCAATTTAAAACTCACTTTCATTTGTTAAGTAAAAATTCACTGTTTTTCTTAACTTATAAATTTAACAAAAAATCAACATTTTACTTCAAATATCCTTTCAAAACTATATTTCATACCAGTATAATTCAAAATAGTCTTATTTATTTCACTCCACAACAGTTTCAAACTTATATAAATCATACTACTTTATACATTAATCATACCAAACTAAACTTATACTTTATCAAATACCTTATACCATTCAAAATTTCTTAGCTTTGAAAAGTTAACCTTGATTTGGAAGTGCTCGAACCTTCAAAATAGTCGAAGAAATCATATTTTCAATCCAAGAGTTGGAAATCACCAACAAAATAGTAAATCGATTCCAATAGGTAAGGTTATACCAAAACAAATCCGAATCTCGAGGATTGAACACCGCTTATTTTAAATCATTACAATTATATATATACACATATCTTTCGAATATCAAACCATACTTCGAAATCGAAAATCAAAATTTGGTTTCATAAAATCACTCGCATAGCGAAGCTACTAGAGTGGCCTCTTCCTTACTCAGAAACTCAAAAATCAATGTCGATGATGCATGTATTCACCGAAATTATTTTTCAACGACATAAGTAGGTTCTGGACTTTTATTTCTTGAAACTTCTTTGAAATCACTTCGACATCATTGGAATTCATTCAAATACATTTGAAACATTTCTTATTTGGAAAAATATCTTTAAATCATATTATTATTATATATTTTCCAAAATCTTAAAAACTCATTTCAAACCGGAGTTCGGTTCCTCGTAATTCAAATTCAAAACCCTTCATTTATAAATCATTTTTATATAAATCACATTTTCTTGTAAATTTCCAAAATTTCAAATCCTTTCAAAGCTTCAAATTTTCATTTTCCAAAGGTAAAAATCCTTATTGAAAACATTTCACTTTTATATAAAAAATAGGGTCATCCTTGTCAAAATAATAATTTCGATGTATGCACAAATTCAAAATACATTCAAACACAAATTTCCAAAGAATGATTCAAGGTTAGATTTCAAGCAATACTAAGATTCGAATTTAGAGGAACTCTAATCAAATAGAATTCTGTTTCGAAGATAAGCTCGAATGAAGATAAGATAATTTTATTACCAAATAGAAGATGATAAGCCTATATAAATCGTGGGCGACCTTAACCGGTCAACCGTGACTTCAGTAATATAATCAATTCAGAAATCTAAGGCAAATCGACATTCGATCACCAGAGATAGAATCCGGTTAGAGCAGGAGACAGATAGCATCAAAAACCGAGGATACAGGAATTTCCAGTGAATCAATGCCAATTATAAAGGATTTTCACCCCTTTACAAATCATTCAAAGATTTACGGAATCACCGATCTTTATAGAGGTCATTCCAAAGTGGAGTTATGAAATGCTCCAAAATCAAAATGGATAGAATAGGGAAGACAAGATTGGATTTCAGAACAAGTAGGAGCATTCCAAAGTTCAAGGAATCCTAATCGATAAGAATCCTAACCAAGAGATTTCTAACAAGATGGATACTGAAGGGATGAAGTTTTGAAAATCTTGGTTTCAAAATAAGAATATTTTTATACCAAAATAATCTTTGAAAATACTTCAAAAATCATTTGGAAATTATTTTATACTTTGAAAATACGCTCTCTCACAAGAAAGGATTCTGAGATTGATTTCACTCATTCTAGGATATTTCTACCCTATCTCTAATGAGTTTTTGCTCCACAGGCTATGGTTTGCCAAAAACCAAAGCTCTGATACCAACTATAACAACCCGATATTTTCAGCCATTCGCAGCCGCACATGTCGGACTTGAATTGCTCAAAATACCGCATTGTAAATAAATTTGGAGCAAATAAAATACAAATCACAGAATCACAGACACAGAACAAACAGAATACCTCGCAGTAGAATATAAAATACATAGTAGTTCATGAAGCTACTACGGTAGAGTCTCAAACCAAAAACATACTACAGTCTGAAAACAACAAAATAGAAATCACAAATACATATAAGTTCACTAATACATGAGATAAACAAGAATAGCTGAAACAGAAAATAGATATAAATGTAGATAAGCAGAAACTCCAGCAAAGACCAGCTCCAGAAAGAGAATCCAAAGCTGTGAATACTCAGGCTGACCCGAGCGTAAAGTAAAACACAAAACACTCGAGTCAGGACAATATATACTTATATAATGTAAATCAACTCAAGTGAACTGTAGTAGAAATGCACCATAACTTAAAGGATGCTTGGGATCGCCCATCCTTTAAAGATCAGTTAAACCATAAATTAAATACATCCCGTGGTTAAATTTCAAAATATTATTTATACTTCGAAATCAAATATCATTTAAAAATTCAACATCATTCAAAATCCATTTCAAAATATCAAAATATCATATCTTCCAAACCACATTCATTTTTATTTAATTTAAATACCATTTCAAAACACATTTCAAAATAGTTTGTATTTCGAAAGAAATTGCCTCATTTAAATCATTAAAATGAAGATATTATATTTAATAATTAAATTATTAAATTTCCAAAATTTTAATCTTTAAAAGTTCATTCATTCACTTAAATTTATTAAAACCATAAAAATTCAACTTTCGCAGCATTTAGAAAATGCTATGGAAAGTCACACTTAAAACAGTTCAATTTAACAAAAGACAACATTTAAAATGCTGTAATAGGGTTCCATTAGTTTCAAATAAACTTAGTTAAATTCAAGCATTATAACATTCACAAAAAATGCGATAATAGCCTTTATTTAAATTGAGCCATTTGGTTCATTATTATCAACTACAGCATTTACAAATGCTGTATTGTCCTTTACATTAGAATTAATAGCGCTTTAGAAATGCAGTAAATTAACTTCAAATATTCAGTATAATTTCACAAACAATTATATATATTTATTTAAACCATTTTTAACTTATAAAATCATATAATTTCACTTTTAAACAATCATTCAAATACCCTTATATTCATCATTTTATAAAGTTAAATCTCTATTCAAAAATCAAAATTTAATGGTAAGTCACTTATTAAATTCCAACATTAAATTTTAAATTCATTAATTTAAATTTAACTTAACACTTAAGTTTAAATTTTAGAATATAACTTAATTTCATTTTTATTTACTTAACTTAAAATTCACTTTTAAGCCAAATTCACAAATTTCCAATTTTAGTTATATTTCAAAATTTCAACTTAAATATTCATTCATTTCACATTTTAACTTAATTCAACAATCATTAGTATATTATAAAATTATTTTAAATTCATTTAATTCAAAATATCATAAATTTATCATATTTTCATATTTAATTTAAATTCCATTTATCACAAAATTATAATTTCCAAAAAACTTACATTTCAGATTTTCTAAATTTACCATTAATTTATTTCACTTATAAATTTTCAGAGAGTCAATAATGCTTTGAAAAAATCATTTTTAATCAAATTTAAATCAAAATATTATAATATTTATATTTCTAAAATATTTTAAAATTTTACGAAAAGCATATTTTAACAACGGGTCTGTATTTCATTTTCTACCCTAGGTAAAGTGATACGGGTAATGTATCATTTCAACCCGTAATTTACAAAGAAAACCCGGGTTTGATCATTTCAAACTCGCAATCCCAAGTAAATGAAAATAATTGAAAATCATTCAGGCCTATCATTTCAGCCCATAACGATTTTCTCCTATTCTAAAGTCTGTTCGGGTATGTATCATTTCAACCCATAGTGGTTCTAATCTAAAGGGAACTTGCAGTGTGATTAACTGATAAAATAACAAAACAATAATAATATAACAATAACATATGATATAACTGGTTTTTAATCATGTGTGAACATCAAATGATAGTGACAAAGCAAATAAAATATGGTGATGCAGTTTACATATTCACAAGCGATCGATTTACTATTCATATAAGTATAAAACTGTCTAGTGAGAATAACTCACTGGTTTGAGCTGATGACCCAACGACAAATTTCACAAATGGGATCTACACAAGCACAAAAGCACGACACAGATTCGAATGGAGGAACCAAATGTCAAATTCCTTAGATACACATCAAACAAAACAATATAACAACGATGAGTTTCAAATCAACTACGATCAAAACTACACTAGAATAGACTGCACAGAATCAAATAGAAATACTTGCACTTGCTTTTAACCTTTACTAGGCTCAGCCATAAGGGGAAATACAAAATAATGGCAGGTGTTTGGGTAAGGTTATGGTGGGTATGGGTCGGCCTAGATGTCATTCGTGATGATGCCAAAGTGGGTGAAGGGAATAATACACATAAGCATGAATACATGCATTTGGTCATGGATTTGGGCTCAGCCAAGGCTCCAAGTGTCGCGGCCAGAGTTGTGGGGTCCACTATGGTGGTGTGGACGAGGGTGCTGGAGGTGCTGGAGGTGGTGGAGGCGTGGTAGGTGGCGGCTAGAGGGGTGGTGAGGTGATGGAAGTGATGTTGTGCTCGGCTAGGCTAGGAATTCGGGTTGTTTTGAAAAGTTTGTGGATGGGCATCACCAAGGAGGGTCACGGCATGGTTGTTTGATAAGGAGGAGGTGTTGGTGGTGTGCCATCAAGTGCTGGAGGCGGCTAGGCAGCAATGGAGGCATGGCCGAACCTAAAAGAGGTGAAAGCATGTGCAAAAAATCAAACTAGAATAAACAATATAAGTAGAAAAAGAGATAAAAGAAATAATTTTTTTTACCAACTTCCCAAGCATGTGATGGCCGAATTTTTTTTCTCATGAAGGAGGAAAGAAAGATACGTGAAATGAAAATGAATTAGTCAGCTGAAATGTGGGGAGTTGTGCCAAAAGAAATGAAGAGTTGTGAGGAAAATGAAGAGGTGGAATTCAAAAAGGCAAAGGGCAAATCAAAAGTCAAAAACTCTTCATATATCCTTATTTAATTTATATAACTTTATATTTCTGGTAACAATAATAACCCCAGATAAAATTTCGAAAATTTATCAAAATTTTAAAATTTATATAATATTTATTAATTATATAAAGTTAAATTAAGAAAAATAGCTAAAAATAGTGAACTAGACTAGAAAATTTGAAATTAAATAGAATAATTTTTAGAAAATTCATATGAGCTTGTAAAATATTTTTAGACATAAATAATAACATAAAATAAAAATACATTCATAAAGTAAATATTTAAATTTTAATTAAATATAATTTAAATGAAGAAAATAGCAGAAAAATATAAAACAGCCTTTAAAAATAGGAAATAAATACAGTAAATTTTGGAAATTTTTTATTATCACTTTAAAAATATTAAAATACAAAATAAAAATAAAATAAAATATTAACACATATTGAAATAAAATATAACATATAAAATATGATTTATATAATTTAAAATAGACAAAATTTCAAAATAAAACAAATTATGCTCAAAATTGAAATGTACATAACTTTCAGAAATTAAATCCGTTTTCAACGAAACAAAAAGCAGTATTCAAGTTATTAAATCTATTTTCATAATAAAATATAAAATTTAAGAATTTAAATATTTAAATTTGAAATTTAAAAGTCAAGGTTTGACCAGTTTGAACAGAAATTCATCTTTCAGTAAAATATCCAATTTATACCAGTTTGAAATTATAATTCACATAATAATCAACACCTACATTTAAAAATGAAGTGTTTGAAATAAAATAATTTCAAATTAAAACAAAGTCAAATATTAAAATATATGAAAAATTTAGGGTTGTTACAAGAAAAGATACATATATACAGTACCGACGAAGAAACTATATATGAGCTAAACCAAAATGTATACTAGGTGACTCTACCTTAAGCGGTAGTAAATCACAAAATATATAAGATACTATGATAAGAAGGAACCCCTAGTCCATATGCACTTTGGGTAGAACTTCGTCAAACTGTCCTCTATCTTCAATGTACAACTCTGAGCATCGTTGCTTCATGGTACTTCTTGTGTTAATAAAGGAACAAGCACACAAATACTCAAATAACATTAACAATCACTAGTAAACAAAGCTCATGGTTCGCTCAAGTTCAAAACTCTCCTATCACTCAACGACGATAAAAAATCTACTAAGCATACCTTACACTCAACATCCTCAGGTCATTGCTTAAACGAACATGCTACTTATAAAAATGAAAGAATCATTCGCTAAACTCTTATAAGCCAACGAATATAGTATACAAATGTACTAGAGCTCTTACGATGCATATGAACCATCTGTACGCAATATCCAATCCGATCACTTACTCGATCACATTGATTTCACTTCCCAACTAATATAGATCACTTGACCTCTTTAATGCGAACTTTGATTTGGTTCCTTAATTAGTAACCTATATTCTCCTTGCATGGCCATATACTATAATAGAAAACATCGGGATCGTATCAAGTAGTCCTTGTCAAGAATCTAGTGAAAAATCCTTGTTCGGACTAGTGTAAACCACCTCAAAAACATATACCTGAATACTGGATTAAGAACAATCATGCAAAGAGAACGATCTACATACAACTTATGTATTTATCCTATTGATTTCTTATCTATACCATTCCTTTTTAATGCCATTTATTTATCCTAATAGTATGTCAATCAGTACTAAATCATTTATGCATCATTTCATAAACCATAACTTCAAGTTTATCCACATTTTATAAGTTCATACTTGTATAATACTCCATTACATCCTAAGAGTATATACAAACATCAAAAAAAAATTACTTAACAAGGATGATCCATAATTTAAAACTGTTTCAACTTACTACCTTCTCAATTCAAGTGTTACATAACCTCAACTTTATATTTCAAAAACACTAATCACAAGTTCTAAAACAACTCGGAAGTTCCCAACTATCCAAAATCATTAAAAATTCCATTTTTTAACAATGAAAATTATCAAACAACATATCATATTATGATGCACATACCATACTTTCCCAATGCATAGGCTCCTTGTGTCCATGAAACAACTTAACAAGAAAACTTTAGAACTAAACACCGTTTATTTTTTCATTTCAAATCATTTTGAAAAATATATGCATATAATTTTTGTGTATCAAATCTTACTTTCACAATTTAAATCAAAATTTGTTTTACCAAGCAACTTTGTAGCATCCTACACTTAAAACCCGAAAATTAACGTCAATGATGCTGTTGTCATTACCAAAATTATTTTCAAGCGACATAAAAGAGTTTAGTACATCTAAATCATACTTTTGGTATCTAATCAAAATCATTCAAAGCGGCATCAATTACTTCATACAATTATACTAAGTATCATGATCTTAATTTTTCTAAACAAACTTCCCTAAATATTTACTTTCAAATAATACAAATATTATTTCCTCCAAAATCTTGAAAAACATTTTCAAAAGGCATTGGGATTTAAGTTCTCAAATTCTTTGTTTATCTCCTTTTCGTTTATAAACCACATTTTATAAAGGGAAATTTTACCATAAGGGCCTCTTTCCATCAAACAATAAGTTTCTAGGACACAAGTTTAAAATAATTAGTTTGTAGGACAAAAGTTAATACACGTTACGTCTGTTACTTTATCCCTTCATTCCGTTACTTTTTCTCCCCTTTTTTTCCTTTTTCAGAACCCAGCAAAACAAAATCAAATATAAAATCGAAAAGTAGGTTTTTCTAAACGACTAGACAATTTGTGATCGAAGATTTCTGCCATTATTCAGTTAAACGTCAATTTTTCTTCATCGATTCGTCTACAAGTATGTACTATTTTTTTATGTAAACGATTTAGGTACATGTTTTCGAGCTGGCTTATTGTTAAATGATATTAATTAACGAGTTCTTCATAAAATATTAAGTGTCAGATCTTACTTTATTCAACTATTAAAAAGATAGAAGCATTTATCTTCTGATGTAAAGGATTTACGTACATTTTGAGTTATATTTTCATAATCACTGATAGAAATGGTATATTATCTAATGCATTCAAGGTATTTGATGTTTTTCTCATGATATTAGTTATTACATAAAATACACAGATATGTTAAAACCCTAGGTAAAAAAGATAAAGGCATTTATGTTTTTATGTAAATGATTTAAGTTGTTTGTTGTTTTGGAGATGGTTTATTGTTAAATGATGTTAATTAACGAGTTCTTCATAAAATATTAAGTGTCAGATCTTACTTTATTCAACTATTAAAAAAGATAGAAGCATTTATCTTCTATTGTAAAGGATTTACGTACATTTTGAGTTATTTTTCATAATCACTGATAGAAATGGTATATTATCTAATGCATTCAAGGTATTTGATGTTTTTCTCATGATATTAGTTATTATATAAAATACACAGATATGTTAAACCCTAGGTAAAAAAGATAAAAGCATTTATGTTTTTATGTAAATGATTTAGGTTGTTTGTTGTTTTGGAGATGGTTTATTGTTAAATGATACTAATTAACGAGTTCTATATAAAATATTAAGTGTCAGATCTTACTTTATTCAACTATTAAAAAAGATAGAAGCATTTATCTTTTGATGTAAAGGATTTATGTACATTTTCAGTTATATTTTCATAATCACTGATACAAATGGTATATTATCTAATGCATTCAAGGTATTTGATGTTTTTCTCATGATATTAGTTATTACTTAAAATAGACAGATATGTTAAACCCTAGGTAAAAAAGATAAAAGCATTTATGTTTTGATATAAATGATTTAAGTTGTTTGTTGTTTTGGAGATGGTTTATTGTTAAATGATATTAATTAATAGTTCTTCACTCTGTCTAACATTTCATTATATATGACAATTTTTATGCAGCGTAAAAATACATACAAGGTCTTCTAAGTCAAAGATATTCATTCAAAAAACTACCTGCATATTCATAAACGAAGGTGGAACCCAATGCATAAACATAAGACCTATATCCAGTCCATTCTGCAATGAACACAGCCAAAGACCATCATTATCTACAACTCCATTGGTAATTGTTTTCATACTTATGTTTCCCATAATATTTAATTCTACTCTTTAATTTGGATATACATAATAAATTGGAATCTAGATTCCATATTTTAAATAAAAAATAGCTAAATTTTTTGAGCTTACATTGTTTACCTTGGTTAGTCTTCTATTACGTCACTACATTTACGTATACATGCATGTGTGTGTGTGTATGTTTCTTCATTCACTTCATGTATTTTGTATTAGATTGATGTGCATTGACTTGAGTTGTTGCTTTATATGTAGTCAGTTATCATGTAGCTTGTCTGCACTTGCATTCTCATCTTGTCGACATGTCTGCATTGACTCTGGTTTCAATGTGTATGATGTTGCAAATTCACTTGATGTTTCACAGATGTATATATGTAATGTTCGAACACTTCAGTCAGGTTTGGTTACTTCATTTGCATTGATCTTGAGTTGTTTTCATGTTGCATTTGTTTATGTGTATGCTGTGCACTTGTTTGCACTGTCACTTTTGAATCTGAATATTCATTGATGTTGTAGCTTTCATTTTGCATTCATACATGTTGTACATGTTATTACTTCAAGCTATTGTGATGATGAAGATAAAGCAGATTATCTTTCTATACTTTGAAACTTTCTAATTGTAAATTTTCATTTCCTCAAATAAATCTTGTTGATTTTCAGTTGCGAATGTTCATTTATCTCTTATTGATCTAAAGTATAAATTTAAAAATGTGAAAATTTGAAACTGTAAAAATTGAAATAGATCAAAAAAAATTCAAACATTTGTTTTTTACAAAAAAAACTATTAGATTCAATTTGTAATTTTTTTTTTAAAAAAAGAGGTACTTTATATAGTAAAAAGTGCTTTATCTTTTACTTTTTTTATATAAAGTTACTTTATATACTAAAAAATATATTAATCTCAAAAAAATACAAAATAATTTAATGATAAAACATATTATCTTTTTATTCAAACATATAATTGACCATTACTTGAACAACTAAAAAAGATAAAGCACATTATCTTTATATACTTTGAAACTTTGTAATTGTAAATTTTCATTTCATCAAATAATTCTTGTTGATTTTTAGTTGTGAATGTTCATTTATCTTTTATTGGTCTAAATTATAAATTAGAGAATGCGAAATTTTCAAACTGTGAATATTGAAGTAGGTCTAAAAAAATTTCAAACATTTTTTCTTTACAACGAAACCTATTGGATTTAATTTGTACTTTTGTTTTTTTAAAAAAAAGAAGTACTTTATATACTAAAAAGGTGCTTTATCTTTTATTTTTTTAAATAGAGGTACTTTATGTACTAAAAATTATCTTAATCTCGAAAAAATACAAAATAATTTAAATGATAAAACATATTATCTTTTTATTCAAATTTTTGTGTAGTAAGATATTTTTTTGATAAACTTGTTATTTTTACCTCCTAATTTATTTTTTGATTTTCCTAAATATAGAATCAAAGTGCAGCAACGCAAGAATTACCTGATGTGAATGAAAAAGAAGACTTCATATGTGATGATGAAAAAACGATTTCACAGCAACTAGCTGAAGACAGTACTGATTTGGATGATGTAGATCAGTATGAAATTAAGAAAATAGCCAAGAAGCAAAAAAGGCAGTAAACAGGTACTTATAGATGTAATTTGGATGCAATCTATAAGGTGATGTCAATTATAAAGGAGAAACACATTATTTCTCCTGAAGCAAAAGCTTTTTTAGAAAAAACGCCATTCAAAAACTTCTTCAACGTTTTTCTTAGTGATTCAATAGCACGACAAGATTTAAGGAAAAGTGCTTCAAATTTAGATGATATCATTACTTCTTTTGATGAAAAAGAAAATGCTTTCACAATTGGAAACAAATTACTCAAAATTACTCCTGAAGAAGTCAATCTAATTTTTGGAATGCCATTAGCTGGAGAAGACTTATTTTCTATACCAGCTTCTAACAAAGCCTCAGCCATGGAAAGTTTCTTCAATTTTTTAACTGCCAATTTTGAAGAAGAAGACATAATTAGCCAAAAAAACAGTAACAAAAAGATTGAATACACTGTTAGAAGAAGAAAAAGGAAATGAAGATATAGTGAAATTGCTATTGTTGTTGCTGGTTATAACTTTCCTTTTTCCAAACAACCAAAGCTATATGCAATGGGGTTTGTAACAACCCTGGTTTTAGCGATTACCTGAGAGTATTAAATTATAACGGCAGTTATAATTTAATAGTGAAAATTAATAACAAATGAAGAATTTAAATTGTTTATTGGGAATAAACAATGTAATTGAGGATAAAATGAGAAAATAAAGTTTTGAAAATTTTATTGAGATGATTTGAGATAATAAATCGAGGAAAATGGTTTTTATTTAGAGTTAATGCAATAATTTTGTTAATTATTGCTATTTTCTTCTTTTAATGATTCTTTTATATAAAAAAAAGTAAAAAGTAATTAATTTTAAGATGAGATATATTTAAAATAATGATGGAATTGAGTTTAAAAATATGATTTAAGTGTAAAATTATATTTAAAATGGGTTATAAAGTTTTATTACACAAAAATATGATTTTTGTGTAATTTATAATGTTAATTACAATGAGATTTGTAATTAAAGATGTAAATTTGGTATTTACTTTAAAACAGAGAAATATGTTAATAAATGTTTTAAAAATATAAATAATCTTTTATTTTGAGTGTAAAACATTTTATTATCATAAATATAAAGTTTTATAATTTTTAGAGATGAAATGTAGCTTTAATTCATAATTTGATTTGTGAAAAAAACATTGTTAATATGTAATTAGTGGCTAAATTATGAAGTTAAGCTAATTTTCTTTTAATTTGGACCTTAGCCCATTAACTAAACCTAACTTAGCCTGCTAACCTAAGAGGTGAGAATGAGAAAATAGAATAGGTACGTACATTTTTTTTTCACTTTCTTTCTCAAGTTTCCAGAACGCAGAATAATGGCTGAAATATTTTCCTCTTCAAATCTTATGAAAAATCCATCAAATTAAAAGAAAAATTGATGATTTAAAATGAGATTCTAAACTCCAAACTCAGGTAATCGATTTCTAAAACCCCTCTCCATATCAACATCTAATTTACCGTGATATTTTTTAATTTTTCTTCTATATTTGGTTTGCATGTTTCTTTCTTGAGTTTTGTCAGGTTGTAGAAGCTCTGTACATGGCTAAAGCTTGCATCTTTGGCATCTAAATCGTAGTTTAATCTTCATGAAGGCAAGGTGAGTGTAAAACTCACAAACCCTAGCTCTTTGTATGATAAATATGTTATAATCAGTGAATTACTGAAGCTGAAAGTAAATTAGCCATAACTTTCTCGTTTTTAATCCGATTTTGATAATTTTAGATGTTTCGGAAAGTTTAAATCATGTACTACAACTCCCCTGTATTGAGTTTTCTGTAGTTCTGAGATTTGCTATATCAAAATCGAATTTTTCTACTGTAATTCCGAGAGCAAAACCAATGTTTGCTCTGTGCTTAAGGCTGAAAGTAAATTAGCCATAACTTTCTCGTTTTTTATCGAAATTTGATAATTTCAGATGTTCCGAAAAGATTAAATCATATGCAACAACTTTTATGTTTTGAGTCTTTATTAATTTTGAGGTTAGCTATGTCAAAATTTGATTTTTTTACTGCTAACCCGAGAGCAAAGTCTATATTTGCTCTGTGCTTGAAGCTGAAACTAAATTAGACATAACTTTCTCATTTTCCATCGGATTTTGATAATATTTTATGTTTCCGAAAGCTTATTTCATGTACTACAACTTTCATGTTTTGTATTTTCTGAAATTATGAAGTTAGCTATGTCAAAATCGAAATTTTCTACTGTAATTCCGAGAGCAAAATTAATATTTGCTCTGTGAAAGGCTAAAACTAAATTCGCCATAACTACTTCGTTTCTTAACCAATTTTGATGATCTTAGTCATTCCGAAAAGATTAGAAACTAAGCTAAAACTTTCATTTTATTCGTTTTGTCAGATTTCAAAGTTATCTATTCTAAAATTACAATTGTTTGTCGCTGTCCTGCAAATGCATAAGTTCAGGCTGAGTTTGATGTTTTTTTTAGTAATTTGATCATAACTTTCTTGTTTAAAATAAAAATTTAGAAATTTTAAATGTTCTGAAATCCTTGTGAAATATGCCACAACTTTTCTGTTTTAAGTTTTGAATGAATTTGAGGTCTATATAGTGAATAACTGACATTTTTATCGCTGGCCGTTGTTGATAGCCAGTGCACATAAATTTTTCTAAGTAGTATTTCACTCATAACTTATTCATTACTGATCGGAATAACAAAATTTTTGATGTTTTGTAAACCTTATGATGTAGGCTACAACTTTTATGTTTTGAGTTTTGTAGGATTTCGAAGTTTACCTGGTGAAAAATTGACGTTTCCACTACGGGTCTGTCATTGACAGCCACAATATTTATATTTGTCTGCTTTCGACGATTCCATTTGCATTCTTTGCGAATTTTTTTTTATATGAAATTTGATGCTAATATTTGATCATTTTGTCTAGCAATGGACTAATCCAGTTAGGATGAGATTTGAATTTAAATTAATTTAAATTCGATTTAAATTTGAATATCGGTTTAGGCCGATTAAATTGCAAATTGATGTTTTTATGAGTTTGAAAAAAAAAAGATTCCAAATAAATTCCAGAAAATCTTCTAACATCATGGTTGGAGAATAAATGTTTTTATGTATTTTTAGAGGTTTTTAAACAATTATTCATTATTTTTAAGGCTTTTAAAAATTATTAAAATCCTTTTTAATGATGTGTTTTCTCTCAAAATCTTTTAGATAAGTTTCTAAAATTTGTTTTATAACCCCGTTTTCTCAAGTAAAATCCTTTATAATTAATTTTATTCATTTTAATTATTTTGATGCTTTTTCGGATGTATGAGGAAGTAAATTAAACGGTTTAGTAAAATTACGAGGTATGGGACTCGTGAATTTACTTTATCGGTTAATTTCGGACTTGTACGATCGAAACTCTTTCGATGAACTGTTAGAGGTGATTTAAGATGCTATTGAATTTTGGGTAGTTATATGGTCCGAGAACTCCAATTTAGAAGTATATTCGATGAAGGACCGTTTTAAGATGTTGTTTTACTTGCCGATGAGATGAGGTGAGTCTTGAGATGAGATTTTCCTTTTCGGGGATGATGGTTTATGAGAAACCATTATGAGATTTAATTCCATTTGCCGATGATATGAGGTAAGTGTATTTATGAAGTATTCATGAAGTTAAGATGTTTATGATGATTTATGAAGTTAAGCTGGTTATGAAGATTTTTACTTGTTGATGAAATGAGACAAGTCACGATGGAACCATTACTCGTCGATGAGTAGAGATGAGTGTGGTATTATATTAACTCGCCGATGAGATGAGGCAGAGTGAGTTTTATGATGGTTCTGATGTTTTATGATGTTTTCTAATGTGGAACCAACTAACGATTAGTAAACCATTAGGGGAGAACGTATAGTATGGGATATACGTTCTCGCCTTTTGGGTTCCTATTCGAATAGTTGAGACACATTCAAGATGTTACTAGTACTAGATCGAGTACGATTGGAGTCACCACGATGTTCACGATGTTATTACTCAACTCCAATCACCATGAAGTTTTTACTCGGATTTGTGACTGGGTGTCATTAAGATGTTCCGACTAGTCAATCACGATGTTATGATGTTTATGTGACCCCAAGTCATCACGATGTATGGTACCAAATTACTAGTACTAGTCAAGATGTAAAGCACGTGCTGTTTTCCATGAAGTTTAGATGTTTCGTTTTCACTGTTTTGTTGATGATGCTTTATTATAGCCTTATGTAAGAAAAAGGCTTATTTATATACATGGTTTTATGGTGATTTCGAATATGATGTTTTGAACTCTTTCCGGGTTCTATCAAGATGGATTTGAGACATTATATATATTTATACCAATGAGATGAGGTATAAATTATGGTAATGCTTTTATGATGAGTGTTGATAATAGATTTAAGATAGATTTATATTTGTACCAATGATATGAGGTACAAATGATTATGGAGATTCCTTTATAATGAGGGTAATGATGGATTTGAGATGTATTTATATTTATACCGATGAGATGAGGTATAATAATTAAGAAGTTTCTATTAGATGGTTTTATTTATGATGGATTCTTGAAGTTTAATTATCTTACGAAGATTTACTTTATGGTCCATATCCTCACCCATTTCATTCGGTTATATATATAATTAGATAAACCATGTCTATCTAGTATACATATTGTATTCCTCTATGCAATTATGATGAACCATTGATGTATCACTCTAGAGATAACTTGATGACCTATATCATTCCATTGGTAATGATGGAATGGTTTTCCCCTTATCTCTTATCATCACCTTTACTAATGATAAGTTCTAGCTAGCCTGACCCGTGTGTTTCCACTCGGGTCAGACCGAGTTGTTTCAGGTATCATCTATTGGGCTTAGCTAGAAGTTGATGTTGGATATCAGCTCTTCTTTCTCTTGAGTAGTTTATTTCTTCCGCATACTCTGATGTTTTTACATTTGATTCGATGTATATGGTGTGGTCGTGTACCACCTTTATTGTATTCATATTGTATTGTACTAAACATGTATCAGTGTATATGTATATATATGATGTTGGTTACCGTTCTGTGATGTGATTTACATTCAGTTATTGTATTTTGTTCTGATAGATCCGTTAGCCACCTATAGTTTTGGATTAAGCATTTACTGGGTATGTCGATCCACTTGAGTTGAAAAAAAAAAGTATATTGCATTTATCGACATATTAAATAGATGTTTAAGACAAAATTATAGATGGTCGCCCTTAACCAGCCCTATTCTCTGCTTTAGTAGACAGAATTACTTGTTAATTCTCTTTGCTAAGGTGGGTCTCGGTGTGGGGCGTCACATTTTGGTATCAGAGCAGTGGTCAGAACAAAGTAGAATAAACACAGAACAGTACGTATATCATGATACATCGAAGTACAATACGAATGAATCATTGTCCTTTATTCGATCTTGTTTTAGAATCGAGCCTTGGTTCTTTTTCGAGTTTTAGGATTGTTGAGGTGGAATATGTCTAGGAATATAGATATATTGTATTCCGTAGTATTCCATAATAGAGTTTGATGTCATCTTGTCTTATATAAAATCTTATTTGGGATTGTTCTATTCTTATTTTTATCGATACAAGTAAATTCGTATCGATGGAGCTGATCGATTTCTTTGAGCATTCTCGTTGCATTCCTTTGAGAGTTGTGATCTTATTAAAGGGATCCACAATGATTGGCTTGTTGAGGACATTCTGAGTTCTCTATTTGTTGCTGCTTTAGTGAGTATTTGTTTATTACTCACTATCTTGAGATGTATCTGATTTGAGATAGATTGACTTATTTGATGTTAAGTCTGATCCTTTTGTTGTTATAGGATCCTATATGTATTTAGGCATCCTAATTTGATTAGGTTATTATTTCTATCATTTTGAAATGTTAGTGATGATTCCAAAGTTTCTGTGTTCACTCTTGAATATCGAGATGTTGATGATATATCTCGAATTCCAGTCAAGGTGACTTTGTTGAGTTTTGTGAGTCCGTTTGGATTTGACATCCAATCGGGCAATCGATTGTTGAGGCAACCTTATTCTTGGCTCTTCGGTTATCCTTCCACGAGGATATTCACTAAGGAATGAGATGACCTTCTAGATTATTCGTGTTTGATTGAGTTTATCATTCAGCTTCGTTTGTGTGTTCTTTTCATATACTCAATCAATGTTATCCTTTAGCATTACTCCGACTGAAGTAGTGATTCGTGGATTGTTTCTTCTTCTCCTTCGAGAATAATATCTTTCTTATCCTGTATCTTGATGATTTTTGGGAGTGGCTCGTGACATCGTAAGATTGACGAACGCTCTATCTCCTTCTATTGATTTTGAGAATCGAGTATTCTAGGAACATCTCGATGCATTCTCTTAATGTTCTTTGGTTTGAGTTTTGAAGCTATATAAATAAGAGTTTTAAAGAGAAATTTGAGCTTTGAGAAAGAAAAAAAATATCAAAGAATATTTTGGGAATATATTTACATGAGTAGTATTTCTTTTATAAAAATAATTTGAGAGTGTTGGGTTGTCCATCGAGTAGTTAAGAGTTCTGGTCGATGCGCCTGATCAACGTTATCGATAGGAATCTCCTAAATGCTATGATGAGGCAATCAGACATGATGATTTGTGTTTAAAAGATTGACATTTTAAAAATAATATTTTTGAGAACAAATATTAAAATTATTTTTGAATGGTAATTGCAGCCATTGGTTTTAGAAACGAGCATCAGAGTGGCGAGGCAGTTTTGATCGTTCGATCGACTCTGCAGCCAACGGATATATCTATTATTAGAGATTCAGTGGCGAGGCAATGCCATTTATTTATATATATTTTTTTAATTATAAAGATGAGAATATGTGAGAAAATTATTGAGCTATACTTTATTGAAAGTATATTTTGAGATTTTAGAATTTATATTATATACATGGGATGTTTTAAGAGAAGAGTTACAAGAGGATTTGAAGATTGTTTTAAGCTTTTTAAGTTGTTTAATAAAAAAGAGTAAGGAGAATTTAAACCCTTAATTTATTTTGAGGAATATTATTATAGATTTACAAAATTCTTTGAAAATTAATTTTGAAGCAAGAGAAGAAATTTGGACTTTTAATTTGAGTTTTATATTACTTACTAAGTAATATAGTAAAGAGTTTGAAAATTTTCAAATGTTGAAAATTGAGATTTAAAATTTAAAAGATGTTGAGAAAAAAAAAATCTAAGTATCTTGGATTAAAAAGTAATTTAAGCCTATATTCTTGTTCTTGAGTTCACTCTATTCTTGTGCTATTGATGACGACATGCATTTTCGTGGTCGTTCGAGTTTGGTGGCCTCGTGAGCAGCCAATTTGTGTGATTTATCTATCTTGTCTATTGAGTCTATCCTTGTTGTGAGGATGCTCTTTCCGTATTATTATGCGGAAAATTGTGTTGATGATCATTTTTGTTGCATAGAGTTCGGGTTTGAATGAGTTTGATCCCGACTATATTCGTAGAGCTTTGAGAAATCTATCTTATTTGATAGATTATTTGTTGGGCTTTTTATTGAGCATCGATTCGAAGATGAGACATCTTCGAAGTTCTTTCGAGTTCTTTGGAAAATTCGATGGTTTTCTAATCACTATATTGATATATGATGGACCATTGGATTAACTAAGGGAGTGTCTTCTTATTTCTCTCTACCGTTCTATGTTGAGAGCATGAATGGTTTAAGTTTCGAGCTTGTCTATCACCTTTGTTGATTGAATTTTATGTTGGTTACAGCCCTTATTCAAGGAAATTGCGAGGACGCAATTTTTGTAAGGGTAGGAGTCTGTAACAACCCTGGTTTTAGCGATTACCTGAGAGTATTAAATTATAACGACAGTTATAATTTAATAGTGAAAATTAATAACAAATGACGAATTTAAATTGTTTATTGGGAATAAACAATGTAATTGAGGATAAAATGAGAAAATAAAGTTTTGAAAACTTTATTGAGATGATTTGAGATAATAAATCGAGGAAAATGGTTTTTATTTAGAGTTAATGCAATAATTTTGTTAATTATTGCTATTTGCTTCTTTTAATGATTCTTTTATATAAAAAAAAGTAAAAAGTAATTAATTTTAAGATGAGATATATTTAAAATAATGATGGAATTGAGTTTAAAAATATGATTTAAGTGTAAAATTATATTTAAAATGGGTTATAAAGTTTTATTACACAAAAATATGATTTTTGTGTAATTTATAATGTTAATTACAATGAGATTTGTAATTAAAGATGTAAATTTGGTATTTACTTTAAAATAGAGAAATATGTTAATAAATGTTTTAAAAATATAAATAATCTTTTATTTTGAGTGTAAAACATTTTATTATCATGAATATAAAGTTTTATAATTTTTAGAGATGAAATGTAGCATTAATTCATAATTTGATTTGTGAAAAAAACATTGTTAATATGTAATTAGTGGCTAAATTATGAAGTTAAGCTAATTTTCTTTTAATTTGGACCTTAGCCCATTAACTAAACCTAACTTAGCCTGCTAACCTAAGAGGTGAGAATGAGAAAATAGAATAGGTACGTACATTTTTTTTTCACTTTCTTCCTCAAGTTTCCAGAACGCAGAATAATGGCTGAAATATTTTCCTCTTCAAATCTTATGAAAAATCCATCAAATTAAAAGAAAAATTGATGATTTAAAATGAGATTCTAAACTCCAAACTCAGGTAATCGATTTCTAAAACCCCTCTCCATATCAACATCTAATTTACAGTGATATTTTTTAATTTTTCTTCTCTATTTGGTTTGCATGTTTCTTTCTTGAGTTTTGTCAGGTTGTAGAAGCTCTGTACATGGCTAAAGCTTGCATCTTTGGCATCTAAATCGTAGTTTAGTCTTCATGAAGGCAAGATGAGTGTAAAACTCACAAACCCTAGCTCTTTGTATGATAAATATGTTATAATCAGTGAATTACTGAAGCTGAAAGTAAATTAGCCATAACTTTCTCGTTTTTAATCCAATTTTGATAATTTTAGATGTTTCGGAAAGTTTAAATCATGTACTACAACTCTCCTGTATTGAGTTTTCTGTAGTTCTGAGATTTGCTATATCAAAATCGAATTTTTCTACTGTAATTCCGAGAGCAAAACCAATGTTTGCTCTGTGCTTAAGGCTGAAAGTAAATTAGCCATAACTTTCTTGCTTTTTATCGAAATTTGATAAATTCAGATGTTCCGAAAAGATTAAATCATATGCAACAACTTTTATGTTTTGAGTTTTTATTAATTTTGAGGTTAGCTATGTCAAAATTTGATTTTTTTACTGCTAACCCGAGAGCAAAGTCTATATTTGCTCTGTGCATGAAGCTGAAACTAAATTAGACATAACTTTCTCATTTTCGATCGGATTTTGATAATTTTTTATGTTTTGGAAAGCTTATTTCATGTAATACAACTTTCATGTTTTGTATTTTCTGAAATTATGAAGTTAGCTATGTCAAAATCGAAATTTTCTACTGTAATTCCGAGAGCAAAATTAATATTTTCTCTGTGAAAGGCTAAAACTAAATTCGCCATAACTACTTCGTTTCTTAACCGATTTTGATGATCTTAGTCATTCCAAAAAGATTAGAAACTAAGCTAAAACTTTCATTTTATACGTTTTGTCAGATTTCAAAGTTATCTATTCTAAAATTACAATTGTTTGCCGCTGTCCTGCAAATGCATAAGTTCAGGCTGAGTTAGATGTTTTTTTTAGTAATTTGATCATAACTTTCTTTTTCAAATCGAAATTTATAAACTTTAGAAGTTCTGAAATCCTTGTGAAATATGCCACAACTTTTCTGTTTTAAGTTTTGAATGAATTTGAGGTCTATATAGTGAATAACTGACATTTTTATCGCTGGCCGTTGTTGATAGCCAGTGCACATAAATTTTTCTAAGTAGTATTTCACTCATAACTTATTCGTTACTGATCGGAATAACGAAATTTTTGATGTTCTGTAAACCTTATGATGTAGGCTACAACTTTTATGTTTTGAGTTTTGTAGGATTTTGAAGTTTACCTGATGAAAAATTGACGTTTCCACTACGGGTCTGTCATTGACAGCCACAATATTTATATTTGTCTGCTTTCGACGATTCCATTTGCATTCTTTGCGATTTTTTTTTATATGAAATTTGATGCTAATATTTGATCATTTTGTCTAGCAATGGACTAATCCAGTTAGGATGAGATTTGAATTTAAATTAATTTAAATTCGATTTAAATTTGAATATCGGTTTAGGCCGATTAAATTGCAAATTGATGTTTTTATGAGTTTAAAAAAAAAAAGATTCCAAATAAATTCCAGAAAATCTTCTAACATCATGGCTGGAGAATAAATGTTTTTATGTATTTTTAGAGGTTTTTAAATAATTATTCATTATTTTTAAGGCTTTTAAAAATTATTAAAATCCTTTTTAATGATGTATTTTCTCTCAAAATCTTTTAGATAAGTTTCTAAAATTTGTTTTATAACCCCGTTTTCTCAAGTAAAATCCTTTATAATTAATTTTATTCATTTTAATTATTTTGATGCTTTTTCGGACGTATGAGGAAGTAAATTAAACGGTTTAGTAAAATTACGAGGTATGGGACTCGTGAATTTACTTTATCGGTTAATTTCGGACTTGTACGATCGAAACTCTTTCGATGAACTGTTAGAGGTGATTTAAGATGCTATTGAATTTTGGGTAGTTATATGGTCCGAGAACTCCAATTTAGAAGTATATTCGATGAAGGACCGTTTTAAGATGTTGTTTTACTTGCCGATGAGATGAGGTTAGTCTTGAGATGAGATTTTCCTTTTCGGGGATGATGGTTTATGAGAAACCATTATGAGATTTAATTCCATTTGCCGATGATATGAGGTAAGTGTATTTATGAAGTATTCATGAAGTTAAGATGTTTATGATGATTTATGAAGTTAAGCTGGTTATGAAGATTTTTACTTGTTGATGAAATGAGACAAGTCACGATGGAACCATTACTCGTCGATGAGTAGAGATGAGTGTGGTATTATATTAACTCGCCGATGAGATGAGGCAGAGTGAGTTTTATGATGGTTCTGATGTTTTATGATGTTTTCTAATGTGGAACCAACTAACGATTAGTAAACCATTAGGGGAGAACGTATAGTATGGGATATACGTTCTCGCCTTTTGGGTTCCTATTCGAATAGTTGAGACACATTCAAGATGTTACTAGTACTAGATCGAGTACGATTGGAGTCACCACGATGT
The DNA here is from genome assembly GCA_030765085.1 of Allium cepa. Lineage (NCBI taxonomy): Eukaryota > Viridiplantae > Streptophyta > Magnoliopsida > Asparagales > Amaryllidaceae > Allium > Allium cepa. The sequence goes on from CM060946.1 coordinate 83,200,260, forward strand.
TCACGATGTTATTACTCAACTCCAATCACCATGAAGTTTTTACTCGGATTTGTGACTGGGTGTCATTAAGATGTTCCGACTAGTCAATCACGATGTTATGATGTTTATGTGACCCCAAGTCATCACGATGTATGGTACCAAATTACTAGTACTAGTCAAGATGTAAAGCACGTGCTGTTTTCCATGAAGTTTAGATGTTTCGTTTTCACTGTTTTGTTGATGATGCTTTATTATAGCCTTATGTAAGAAAAGGGCTTATTTATATACATGGTTTTATGGTGATTTCGAATATGATGTTTTGAACTCTTTCCGGGTTCTATCAAGATGGATTTGAGACATTATATATATTTATACCAATGAGATGAGGTATAAATTATGGTAATGCTTTTATGATGAGTGTTGATAATAGATTTAAGATAGATTTATATTTGTACCAATGATATGAGGTACAAATGATTATGGAGATTCCTTTATAATGAGGGTAATGATGGATTTGAGATGTATTTATATTTATACCGATGAGATGAGGTATAATAATTAAGAAGTTTCTATTAGATGGTTTTATTTATGATGGATTCTTGAAGTTTAATTATCTTATGAAGATTTACTTTATGGTCCATATCCTCCCCCATTTCATTCGGTTATATATATAATTAGATAAACCATGTCTATCTAGTATACATATTGTATTCCTCTATGCAATTATGATGAACCATTGATGTATCACTCTAAAGATAACTTGATGACCTATATCATTTCATTGGTAATGATGGAATGGTTTTCCCCTTATCTCTTATCATCACCTTTACTAATGATAAGTTCTAGCTAGCCTGACCCGTGTGTTTCCACTCGGGTCAGACCGAGTTGTTTCAGGTATCATCTATTGGGCTTAGCTTGAAGTTGATGTTGGATATCAGCTCTTCTTTCTCTTGAGTAGTTTATTTCTTCCGCATACTCTGATGTTTTTACATTTGATTCGATGTATATGGTGTGGTCGTGTACCACCTTTATTGTATTCATATTGTATTGTACTAAACATGTATCAGTGTATATGTATATATATGATGTTGGTTACCGTTCTGTGATGTGATTTACATTCAGTTATTGTATTTTGTTCTGATAGATCCGTTAGCCACCTATAGTTTTGGATTAAGCATTTACTGGGTATGTCGATCCACTTGAGTTGAAAAAAAAAAGTATATTACATTTATCGACGTATTAAATAGATGTTTAAGACAAAATTATAGATGACCGCCCTTAACCAGCCCTATTCTCTGCTTTAGTAGACAGAATTACTTGTTAATTCTCTTTGCTAAGGTGGGTCTCGGGGTGGGGCGTCACAGGGTTTCTTGCCGAAGTTGCTGAATTTAAAAAATTAAATTCAATTTCTTGGCCGCGAGCAATATGTGAAAATGTTTTGAAAAATGTTAAAAAGTAACATGCTGACCCTAGAAGTACACCAGGCTGTACTATGGTGTTACTGGTATGCTTTCATAATTTTAAATAAATATAAATATATTTAAATTTATATTTAATACAAAAATATAAATGCTTTTATCTTTTTCTTGCAGTACTGGATTTGTGAACGAACACAAATAATTGATGAGAAGGAAAATCTGCCAACAAAAATCCCAAGAATGGTGAAATGGGATTTATCGAAATTGAAAGATTTGGACCTCACTGAGGTTGACAATGACAAAGTATGCTATTTTTTTTTAACTGTGCAAATTTTTTGATTTTTTCGAAAGCAATTTTTTAGAATGTTAGTAGCCTAAATAATAGAAAACCAAATGAGTATAGAAAGTATATGTGCAAGCTTAACTTGTCTAGTACTTCAATTACAGTATATGTGCAAGCTTAACTTTAAATTTATTCATTGCAGATTTTAAAAAAATTGCAGCTGTAACAAAAGAAGAGAAAGAATTTCTTTCCAATAAAATAAAAGCTATTGAAGTGGAAGCAGACCGAAACAACAAAAGAAAATTAGATGAGTACCAGGAAGACACAAGTTTGAGAAAATATGCCAAAGAATCTGCTAATAACATAATGGAGCTACAGTCAAAAGTCAATTTTTGTGTTCTGAGATGAAAAATGTTGAAGAACAATTAAAGCAGGAAAGACGTTTAAGAGAAGCAGCTGAAAATAGAATCCATATTCTTGAAATGAAGCTTCAGAAATTGGAAAATTTAGAAAAGCATGATGTGGAGGAAAAAGATAATTTGAACAAAAAAATTGAAGCTGAAAAAGGTAAAAAAAAAATTGTTGGTATTATTCACATAAACAGTTCTGCTAATTTTCCAACTTTTGATATTATGCAAACTCAAGATTTCATACTAGAAAAGCAGACACAAGATAGTTTAAAATCTGACAATCTGAAAGAGCCTGCTCAAGATCCTATTGTTTTTGAAGATATTGTCCTAAAAGAACCAAAAAAGAAGAAGAAGCCAAAGAATGTTGACAAATGTCCACTACTCAAATATCTTACCGAAGAACAAAAAGAAATTGTCAAAAAAAAATTCAAAATTCTTGGAGGAAACAAGTAAGTAACTAAACTACTTTTGACTCAATTGAATTAAAAATATATTTATTCCAATAAGATATGCATATAAATTATAGCAGAACTTTTGTCATGTTGATATGCATATAAATATTCTCCATGTTTTTTTGTCATATAGAGATCAAATCTGTGTTTTATACTGTAAGTGCCATAAAACGAGGACTGATTTAATACCCATTTTTTTTGTCATATAGACATCAAAAAAACCAAACTAAACTAAAAAAGATAAATTAATTTATCTTTTCATACAAACTTCTACAACTATTGTTATTTTCTTTTGTTAAAAAATATTTCATTACATACTAATCTTAATTTTTTAGTATACCAATCTTAATTAATTTTCTTTTATACTGTAAGTGCCATACAACACAGAACATACTAATCTTAAATTTTTAGTGATGAAGCATTTACTTGTGATGATGGAAACTTCATCACCATCACAGAAAGTATGATAGAATAAATTCTCCATGGAGAATATATTTCTGGTCAAGTAAGTACAAAAAACTATACTTTGCGTCATTATAAATTCTATTCTTTGCTTCATTATAAAATCTATACATAATCCATATTTTTTTTGGAAATGTAGGTTATTGATTGGTTTTGGTTCAGAAAAATAAAATTTTTAGAACCAAGTTCTAGCATTATATATGTGAACACAACAATGACAGTAAGTGTACTATAATGTAAAATTTAATTTGTTTCTAAGATAAATTTTCTGAAATTATTTTTTAACAGAAAAGCGCAACAGATGGAAACCTGGAAAATATCAAAACAAATATGTTTAATCCTTTTATTAAACAAGCACTTCTAAATCGATCATGTTGCAATATATCATTTCCTATACATGGCAACGAACATTGGAGCTTGCTAGAGCTAGTAGTGGAATCATGTTCATGGAACCATTATGATTCTCTACACTTGACCACAAGATCGAAGACACTAAGAAGTGGACATTCAAGGTTTGCTATTAATGTGGTAAGTAAAATACACAGAAAGTAAAAAAGATAAACAGATTTATCATTATTATAAAAAAATTATATATATATATATATATTTGGCAGAAAGCAACGGTAAAAAAAATAATAAAGACATACAAGACGCAGGCGAGAAAACAATTCTGGGAAAGTCTACATTGATTAAAAATGTTAACTGTGCTCAACAAAGCAACGGGTAATTTTCATAATCACTGATTAAAAATGTTTACCTAGGATTTAAGTACATGTTTAGTTATATTTTCATAATCACTAATACAAATGGTATATTATCTAATGCATTCAAGGTATTTGATGTTTTTCTCATGATATTAGTTATTACATAAAATATACAGATATGTTAAACCCTAGGTAAAAAAGATAAAAGCATTTATGTTTTTATGTAAATGATTTAAGTTGTTTGTTGTTTTGGAGCTGTTTTATTGTTAAATGAAATTAATATGGGTATAGGAGTGGATTGGAAAACACCAAGTACCACAATTTCAGTTCATTTGGGTGATTACTGTGATATAATTGATTGTTATGTAGGAAGTGAAAATACAGTGCAATGAATATATATCTTCAAAACTAATCGTTAGGTAAGTAATCTGATTGTAGAGCTGATACAGTAGAGCTGATAGGCTTACTCAGACATGTGATCTTACTTGATACTTTGATTAGAATCTGATTGTAGGTACTGCTAGTCAAAGCATCTCTCAACATATTATGAGGTGTAATCTTTAAGTTTACTTTGTCCCGTGAGGGAATAGTTTGCCTCAACAAGTGTAAACATATTTGTTAAACATCCATATAAAAGCATTCGTATCTATTAAATAGATGCCTACATAGTAGATGCTATTAATTAAGTTCTGTGTTTCTAGATGTCAATAATATATAAGGCTCTTCTTTTCTTTTTTCGTTTTCTTTTCATGTCTACAGTCACATTATTGTTATTATCAAAAAAACGTGGTTAAAGGGAATTCAATTTCGATAAATGGGTATATTTTAGGCGGGAATCCATCCAAAAATATTTTCTTTTATAGAAGAAACATGATAGATGGGACAAAATCAGACGATTTACTGTTTTACCAACATTCAAAATAAATTCGACAACATCTAAGAAAAGACGGTCCACTTAAAACTAAATCCAAAGAGATCTAATTGGAAAAATAACCATAAAACTACAACAGCTCGCCGAAAAAAATTAAAAATTGCACGATGAGGGCAAAAATGAAATTATTTTTGATTTGTATGACAGAGCAATTTTTTAGTGCATCTCATAGCAAGTTTAAAATATTGAAAAAATGCCCTAAATTGTTCAAATCACTAATACAAATGGTATATTATCTAATGCATTCAAGGTATTTGATGTTTTTCTCATTAGTTATGTGACGACCCGCCCTTCTACTACTAGAAAGACATATCATCATTAAGAAAGAAAGGGATAGAAATAGAAAAGAAAGAGAAAGAAAGAACAACAATATCAGAATCTCATAGCGGAACGAAACAAAATATAACATATAACATAAATATTACTTTGTTTTACATATATCAGAGTTATTCAATATCAATACATATGACAGTGATATACATACATCTGTCACCATACACATCAGAGGTACGGTACACATCAACTAACACAGCGGAATCTAGATAGATAACTACATACGTCTGGAAACTCTTGCTCCAATGCTCGTCCAGAAATCAAAGTCCGAAACCTATCACTTGGATACTCATAAAAATTTGAGTACCCAAGATTTTATGAAAAACAATTATAAACTTCGGGTCAGACATGGGTCTGGTATGAGTAAACGGTTTAAATTGTTTAACTTTGAAAACATTTGAAAATAAAGGTATCATGTAAGACTCCCCATAAATAAATACGGGTAAGTTTTTACCTTACGCTAACCAAAACATTTCATAGGAAATCCAGTGATATTATAATAGTGTCTAGGGTTTTCAAGTAAATAGAAAATAGCCGAAATTTTTACATCTATTAAAATCCAGCTACTAGCCACAAAAGTAGGTAATACAAATCAAAATCGTTGGGTCTCGTAGGGAAAATGGATTTCCAACAATGGCAGGGCTACTGGGGTACCGCCCGTCACAATACGGGGCCTAGATCACCGTACCGAGGATAACTCCCGACCCCCTACAACACAAGGCCGGAACCATTCCTTACTGAACAGTCCCGAACAAGATAAACCCCGCGGTTGTAGCTAGCAACCGCCCATGCAGCCGAAATAACGGGGAGATCTAGACAGGGGAAATATCTTGTCCTGCTTGGACATGACCCACCTAACCTTGCTGCATCTCCCCTGTTTTAGCCATTCCCGGTTGATGAGGCTTGAGGATGCGATTACCTTTATAGAACATATCTCTTAGAATGCTCATCGTCCGCCTGACGATGTGCTGAAAGCATTCATTCCATACAAGTTCGTTCCGGGTTCGAACAAAACCGAAGGCATTATCTTGTCACACTCATTTTGGAATCACCCTCAGAGTCAACGACGATAACCCTTGCATTCTGAAACACCATCTTGACCACCATTTGATAAGTCACGACCTATCGTTTAATTTGGATGATGTGGTTTTCGGAATATCAATTGAATACCCGATCCCGGTCTCATCGAAATCCAAACGCCATTTTAAGGGCCAAGTTGTCTAATTAACTTAACAGTTGAAATAATTTAATTTCAACAATTTTGGCAAGGCCGACGGGGTTAGATGGACCCCGACCATTTATTGCTACACAAGAGCATAGTAATAAAGTTGAAGTACAGGAGATAGGTAAAAGAACCTACACTATTATAAGTAAAGCGGTAAAAATACAGCACAGGTATGTGACAGACATGCCACAGTAGCTAAGAAGTACACCGGGAACTAGGATTCCTCCGTAGAGGAAGAATCACCATCATCAGGAGTAACCTTAGGGACATTCCCACATAGTCCAGCAAAGGGACTGAAACGAATAGCAAGACTCGGGTCATAACCCATAACATCAGAAGAGTATATGAAAGAACGATCCCAAGACAGATCAGCTAGCAATGCAGAATTCCTACTCGCATTCTTACCATCCAAATCAAGCACTAAAGATTCATCAGACGGTATGTAGTAAAGGCAACGAAGATTGTCCTGATCATCGGAAACAAATCTGAAATACGTGTCATCCACGGGCCTAAATCGCACGTCAGAGATGAGGTCAACCCAACATTTCTCAGTCTCAGCCCAAACAATCCTGGCAGAATCAGGGGCCTGAATAGGTAAGGCTGGGACACCACTAGAATCCACAGCAGTAGAAGGAATAGCTGGGCAGTCACCAGAAAGAGACGGACCCGGAATAGGTGTAGGCATGGAAGAAATCTGAGGAGCAGGAGAAGGAAACTTAGGCATCCATTATCGAAGCGGTGGCCGAGGCAGTGGAATCTTAGGAGCATCCGGAGAAGATTTGGAACTATGGCAGGAGTCCACCAGGTGACCGAAGGAGTGGCAGGAGGAACAAATTTCAGGAACCCAGCCATAGCGAACACGAACCTCCTCAACATACCCAACATCAAGCTGAACAGGAATGGAAGCGGGGAGAGGCTGGAAGGGGGTTATCTCAATCAATGCCTTCGCATACATCAGTTTTTCTCGGGCAACCGTATTAGCGTCAAAACACTTCAATTTTCCAACATTGCATGCTAACCAATTCAACCCTAGCAAAGACTGAAGCGCAGAAGGTACCTGAGAAAAGTACACCCAAACGGGAAGGGAAAGTACCTGCTCGCGTGCACGCGCCACCGTTGGAGACCAAGGAGTGATGATAAAGGGTCTTCCATCAAAAAAAGAAGGCTCGGCACTAAGAACAAGTCTACAGTCCTGAGGGGAGGAAAACTTGAGATAATAAAATGAATCAACCAGTTTGACTTTCAAATCACCACAAAGTTTCCAAGCTTTCCGCAAAATCGAGGACGGATCACGTAGACGGTGATTTGGTTCAAGAAAGAAACCGACCAAGTGTTCCGACCAAAAATCAACACCCGCTTGGATAACGTTTGGCGGAGGAAACTTCACTCCTTTCTTTTCCACAATTTCAAATTCAATTGGGGTGTAAACACCTGCGCTTCGTGGCAATGATTTAAATAATGAATCCAAGGCTTATGGCAAGCATGCTCAGCCGTAGGAGGCCCACGTTCCACAACAGTTTGCGTCACATGATTAGCTTCAGACAAAGGCTCTTCATTACAGTTAGCACTCAATACAGGGAAAAAACCCACTGCTGCATTAATACAATCACTTGTAGTGCACGGCTTAGGAACAACAGTCTCCACCAAGCTAACATTACTTCCTGACTGACCACTAAAAACACGTTCATTGTCCAAAGAAACCGACGCTAGCTTGCCCATCTCACCATTAGGTATTTCAGGGGAGCACAAATTGGTTCCAATCGAAGGTAGATTACGCAGCATACCAGAAGACATAAGCGAAGTCGCTCCAGAAGTGGCATCTGCAGTAACTAAATTCGTGTAAGGCTGAGCATTAGGGTTACTGGGGGACTGATTGTTAGCACCTAGGGGAGGGAAATCCTCGGACGAGAGTAGGTTAGGAAGTGCGTTGTCATCAGAAGTTGTGGATCTATAACAACGGCCAGATCTAGTTGAAGAGGGAGAGGGGAGACGCGGGGAAGAGGGACGTGGAGGAGTGGAGGACATGGAGGGGTCTCACGCAGGGAAAGACGCGAATCATAGCTTTCGCCTGGAACAGTTCGCCATCGCCATCGCCATTTAATTTCAACAATTGAATTAATATAGCATTTATCACAGATAAAACATATACAAGCATAATAGATATAATATAACATATCATAGAGCATTACATAATAACATCACATAAATATCACAATCAGATATTCAACACAACAGTCCATAAGCAGTCATCTTTAAGTCTTATTTGTAATTAATTCAATTTAAATTAATTACATTAGAATTGATTGCTTAACCCTGTTTAACTAATTATTTATTAATAGTTTCTTACTTATTTCCTTTCAACTATTTGAATCAATAGATCATTCATAATCAATTATTGAATCTCAATTACTTAAAAACTTATTTTATTTTACATTATTTAATTAATTAATTTTTTATTAGATTATTTATCTTTAATTACTATTCTTTAATCATTAATTATTACATTAATTGTTATTTAATAACTTGATTACTTATTTGTTAACTTCTAATTACTTAATTAATCATTTATTAATCCTTAATCCTTAATTAAATTACTTAATTAATTAATTATTAATTCACAACTAGTTTATTTGATTAATTAACTATTAATCAATCATTAATTAACTTAGCAGTAATTATAAACTTATTAATTACTTATAATTCATCACTAATTACCTTTAAAAAGTGATTATTCTTGATTACTTCTAAAGATAATTGATTATTTAACTTGATTAACATTTAAAAGGTTTCTTTAAATTTGAAGTTCAATTATATTACCAATCACAACTCAAACATTAATTTACTTTGTGCTTAATTAAATTGATTACTTAATTAAATTAATAATTAAGAGCTTAACATTTTAAAGTATTGATTAAAATAAATAACTTATATTTAAGTTTTTAAAGGTAGAAACTGGTAAACATTATTAAGATTCACAAGGTTTATAGTTTGTTAAAAACTGTTAACTAACTTAAAAGAACAGATCTGCAGTAATCAAAAACCCTAGTCCTCCCCTATCAAGACGCATACGCTACTTTGAGTTATTCCCCGAAATCACCGAGCCTCCTCTGTTCGCATCCTTCTTCCCCCTTTCTTATTTCCCTTTTATTTCTGTAAGTTTGTTAAAGGCTTACATATAAATGAACATCGGGTATCAACAATTGGCTTGCGATCGACTCGAGGCAACTACCAAAGAAAACTTAAACACGACACGAAGCAACACTCACGTTGACCGAAACACAATACCCCACCTCCGACGCCACCGTGCACGTGCACGGTGGTTCGCCGCACCTCCAGCGGCCCTCGTTAGCACCCACAAACCACGATTCCACCCCTCACCCATAATCGAAACCCAAAAATTCGAAATAAAGTCAAAATCGAATTATCACCTGAAACTTGAACTCGAAAACACCAGCCTCACCGAAACCACCCCGTTCCGCAATCCCACATCGCCAGAGGCTAAGCTACATCACCCACGCCAAGTCCTGTCCCTCAACAACTACCTCCTCGAAGCTCGGGAAGCTCGATCTCACTATGAGGCCGAAATCAAAAATTACAGTGTACAGAAAACTATTGAACAAAAACCCTATTTTATGTTCGTTCGATTAATTCATGAATTAGAAAAATTATTTAACATTTTTCCCAACATTACGAGTATACAAACTTGCTTCAAGACGAATTTCACTGATTGTTATTGATTCCATTTCCAGGAAGTTAGAAAAATGCAAAGTTCATTCATCTTCATATTGTTCTCGAATTTCTTATTTAAAAATCCATTTTTTTGCTTTAAAAATCATGATTTGCTGTGTAAATTCAGTATGCAACCTTGAATCAGTAATTCGCAACAATTAAATATCACACATTATCACTTGGATCACCTGTTCTTCAATATTACAGTGAAGTGTGATAAAAATGACTGTAATCCCCCCTCCCTTTTAACATCTTAGTTTTAGTTTTAATATCTTATTTGATTGGGACATCAAGACTCAAAATAGGTTAGCAGCAAAGAAATTTAAATTTGAACCAAATTTTTCCCTGCATCAATCTTAAACAGAGAAATATATGCCTCACAGGAAAATATTTAAGATTAAACATTTATCACAAGATCACAAAATCATCATAAGTGTGTGATTTAACTTAAAGCTTTAAAAAATTTGTTTACTCACCTTGCATAGTTTCCAGAACAAAGAACTTTCACTGCCTTCATCTGAAGCATAAAACTGTCTTGAATCCTGACTGTTTTTAATTTGAATTTAAGTTGAATTTGCTCTCAGGTTTTAGTTAATTTTATAAACGAACATACTAATATGATGGATATATATAGAAAGGCTTGGACAGGTAATATTTGGACAGGTTTTACTTGTTTGACATGGACAGATTTTACAATTATTAGGATCTGACAAAATATATGCTGAGATGATGGAAATTAAATGCTTATGTTTCTAATTATGTTTACACAATCATAATTATAGTGTACTATGTATAAAGATATTTATTTGTAGACATATATATTGCAGGTCAATGACTTGAGTGAGAAGCTTTGTATAAAGATCTTTGTTTTGTTATTATGTTACTTGTTTTTATTAACTTCAAGTTTGAACTATAATATACATATTTGCAGGCAATTACTTGACTTGCAAATGAAGCCTTATTTCGTCTTGTTATTTTAGTTTGAACTCTATACAATATGTTTTGTTATTAAAAATCTTGTCTTGTATCTTAAGTAGTCGTATACTTATAAAAATGTTACTGTGTATAGTTATTTTTAGTTTGAATCTGCGGGCAAACATTTGGGCTTTATGAGTGAAGATATTATGTGTATTAAAATGTTTGTAGTTACATTTTTATTTGTACTTTAGTTATAAATATTTACATTGGGTTCATATAATTTATTCACATTTATATTTATATTTATTTCCAATTGTATTTTAACTATAAAAATTAAACTTAGATTCATGAGTTCACTTATTAATTTGTATTTATATCTTTGACTTACATTAATATTAATATTTTATATCGAACATTATCATCTATTTATGTTTTCTATTTTCTATTTTCTATTTTAGCCATGAATATTTGAATTAGATTCATAAGTTATATTTACATTTATTCTCATTTTTATAATTCATTTGTATTCTATTTATATCATATACATAAATTTGACTCATATTTTACGTTTACAAGCTTTGATTTTATTTTGAACATTATCTTCTATATATTGCATTTATACATTTATAACAAGAAAAGTATTTTCCTTAAATACACAAGACAAATTTTACTTTAAATATTCTTAGGAGATTTTATTTTAAATTTCCAAATCAATCTCCTTTTAAAATACAATTTATATAAATAAATAGAAAAAAATTCCAACATCATATTTATTTTAAAATGATCAGTTCACATTTCATTTAATCGGATTAAATATTTATTAAAATAACAGGGTCCAAAATCCAGGGTCGTTACATTCCTCCCCCCTTAAAAGAATTTCGTCCCCGAAATTTTAAACAAAGATAATTTAAAAGTTGTTATATCAACCATTCAGCATAGATATCATTCACATATTAGCAAACAATCAAACAGTCTATCCTAACAAACAATACCAGTTATCCGAACACAAATCCGGATAAGCTTCCCTAAAATTACTCAGAGTTGCCTCTCAATGATTATTAATCCGAACCGAATTCCTGACCATAGTTAACTTCGACTTAACTTCTAAATTCCTGAATTACTGGTTCCACACCTAATGAGGAATCGTGAAGAAATTTCTAAGTGGGATATACGGAATACATTATGAATTCCAGATTTTCGCTCTAGCAATTCAATATTGAAACCTACAGTATTAACTCTTTCCAAATTTTATTTACTCTTTACAAAATTTCAATATCTATACAATCAAGCCCATGATGTATATATACCATTCGTACGCAAGTATCAAATCCGGTCGCTTGCTCGTTCACACAATTTCTCTTCCAAACTATTATCGTTCACTTGACTTCCTAGTACGGACTCAGATCTGGTTTCTTGATCAGAAACCCTCATTCTCCTTGCATAGTCACAACTATGATAGAGAATTTCCAGAACCAATCAAAATCCATATCCATGGTTCGTCGTCGAAAATCGAGTGAAAAATCCCAACTCGGATCGATATAACTATCTCGAAATTCTGTACTCGAATCTGGATCAAATTGTCATGCGAATAAAATAATATACGTACATCCTACGTATTTATATTCATTGATTAGCAGCCATATCAATTTTCTTTTATTCACATTATTTTGATTCTATCCACTTGGAATAATTTTCCCAATATCAAATTTACTTAAGAATTTCACCACTCATTTCCTAAGTTTAATATAAGCATTATATATTCCCTTATATTATTACTCTACCACTATAGCCTTTATATCCTCTTATATCTTCTTATTTCCAATTTGAATTTCCAATTTGAATTTCTAATTCCATGTGAATTCAAATTTTCTTCAACTCTGAATATTTAATTTTATTGACTATCTTTCATTTATAACTGATTCCTATCATTATTTTAAATTTGTTTCATCCACTAATTTACCTTAAATTTTCAATTTGAAATTGTTTTGCTGCTAAAGTTTTAATTTCTTTTGTTTAGCATTACATATTTTCATAAGCACATATGTAAGGTCTCAATCCTTATCACAATTAATTCTAACCAATTCTCAAATCATTCCCTTTAGTTAAAGTGCTTTATAACTTACCTGCTTATATATATATAATCCATTTGAGAAAAACAAACTCTTATTCAAAATCATCCTATTATGCTTCTAATAATTCATAGAATTTTATCTAATCTCATTTACCTCAAACAACCCATTTTATATGCAATTCAATAATATCAATGTGAATAAATAATTACTTAAGCTTTATAACAATTTTAAACTGATTCTAACTCAATTTACACTTGATTCCATCTCAATTAATTTATTCACAATTTATACATTGCATTTTCTTTCATTTCAACGGGTTTGATTCCAAATCATTTTATTATACTTGACGACCAATTTTTAAATAATCATCTCATAATTTACTTAAGTTATTTATTTCCTTCAAACTGTTCCACCTAATAACTTAAGTTTATTCTATTCCACCAACTTCCATTTAAATCTTTGATTTGATTTTTCCCTTAATCAAATCCCAACTATTTTCTGATTAGTTTATTCTTTTATCCATTCTTAAATTTTAATTTACATTAACAATTCACTATTGAATTTATTCATAATAAGGTTATTCAATTTATGCTTGAATTAGTTTTGTTTACAACTCACACCAATTCTATTTTAATTCAATACTTACTTATTTACTTAAGAATTTTATTCCATTTAATATTATCTGTAACTCGATTGAATTCATTTGAATTCAATTTTATTCCAACTCAACTTCAGTTAAATCTAGCTAGTTACCATTCTTAAATTTATTACTCAATACATGAGTTCAAAACTTATTTATCTACTTAACAGCTTATATTACAAATTTGAGTCATTTCATCTTATAATTACAATTTCAGATTATATACATAACCCTTACTATCTTAAGGTATAAATTTTCATTTCATCATTACAATCATTTTACCTTCCAATTTTGTTCAATTTCAATCCAATTTAATTCAAATTCAACTTCAATTTTATCTAACTTATCTCAGGTTGAATTCAAATATATTTTCTTCACTTTCATTTACTTAAGTTAAATTTTAATTCCGGGATTAAAATTCCCGATTTCTTCTTATTAATATCAACTTTACTTTATAAGCTTAATTGTTGATCCATTTAAAATTTCACATTATTCAATAGAATTTTCTTAGAATTCAATTGCCCGGTTTTCATTTCCAAAACCATTTTGAAAGGATAACTACACTTACCCACTTGGTGTCAAATCAAATTTCCAAATTCCAAACACTTGTTTTCACCAAAACAAATTTTCTCCTTTTTGAAAATTTCTAAAACACTTGTATACTGAACAAGCCCAAATAATATCATGACCAACTATCCTGGTAGCAATCCATCACTTTAGAAACTGGAAAATGAATACTGATGATGTAGCCATCACCATCAGGATTATTTTCCAGCAACTGAAGTGAGTTCAGTGCTTCCTTACTTTCACAATTTCCTCCCAAAACAATTTCCAAAACAATACTCCATTATTACCTTCAATTCTTTGGAAAAACATTTCAAACATTCCCGAGATTTTTAAATTTCCTAAATCCTTATGTTTTGAATTCATTTAAACACCTTTTAAATTCCCAGGACTTAAATTCTGGTTTAATCTTGTTTTAATTATATTTCTTTTTATTTAAAATCATACTTAAGCAATTTTATTTGGTAATAAACCACTCGTTTTAAGTTTTTATTCAATTGTAGTATTAACAACCAAACATCCAAATATATATATAAAATAATTTCACAAAAATATTTATTTTATATCAAAATATAGTTTTGGGTAAAATTATTTCATTTACCCTACTTTTAAAAACAATACTGTGTCGGTCTACCTTGTTTAAGAGTTGAGAAATCCCTATCGATGAAATGGCGTCCCACACATCGACCAGAATCCATAAACACTCAACAAATAAATCAACACAATATAAAAATAATTTAATATTCACTAACAAATACGCGCTCATATATATTAATACACTCAAACTCATTTTAGAGTACTACAGACTCTATTTTATGAGTAATTCCTACCAAAGCCAAGGTTATCACCAACCAATGCTCTGATACCAACTGTGACGACCCGCCCTTCTACTACCAGAAAGACGTATCATCATTAAGAAAGAAAGGGATAAAAATAGAAAAGAAAGAGAAAGAAAGAACAACAATATCAGAATCTCACAGCGAACGGAACAAAATATAATGTATAACATAAATATTACTTAGTTTTACATATATCAGAGTTATTCAATATCAATACATATGACAGTGATATGCATACATCTGTCACCATACACATCAGAGGTATAGTACACATCAACTAACACAGCGGAATCTAGATAGATAACTACATACGTCTGGAAACTCTTGCTCCAATGCTCCTCCAGAAATCAAAGTCCGAAACCTATCACTTGGCTACTCACAAAAATTTGAGTACCCAAGAGTTTATGAAAAACAAATATAAACTCCGGGTCAGACATGGTCTAGTATGAGTAAACGGTTTAAATTGTTTAACTTTGAAAACATTTGAAAATAAAGGTATCACGTAAGACTCCCCACAAATAAATACGGGTAAGTTTTTACCTTACGCTAACCAAAACATTTCATAGGAAATCCAGTGATATTATAATAGTGTCTAGGGTTTTCAAGTAAATAGAAAATAGCCGAAATTGTTACATCTATTAGATTCCAGCTACTGTAACGACCCACTATTTTGTACCATTCAAATTCGACAATAAATAAAACATGTCGAGCTGGAATAGTTCAAAACAATAGATTGTAAATAGCTTAGGAACAAATGAAATCGAAAACACAGAATCACAGACACAGATATCAGAAACTCACAGCGGAAATAAAATATTCAGTGGTTCATGAAGCCACTATGAAACTTTAACCAAACAGAATTACATAGTTCAAAATCTTCAATACAGTTTTAAACATAAATGGAACAAAGTCTTCCAAAGTCTTGATTACAGAAAAAGAGATAAAGACTGAAAACAAAACTTCCGGCAGCACGAATGATCTACGGGATGTCCTAGCTCCGGAGAGAGAACTGAAGCTGCAACTCAGGCTGACCCGAGCGTAAAATAAAACATAACACTCGAGTCAGGACATACATACTTATGTAATTGTAAGTTAATTCAAGTGTACTGTAATATAGAGCAAGTAACTTAAAGGATGCTTGGGACCGCCCATCCTCTAAGGATCCGTTAAACTATTTACTATGTAGTATATTGCGCTATTATAATAGTGTCTATATATAAAATAAACTTACTTTTTAATAGCGTTAAGGGGTTACCCATATAGCCCTTAACACAAATAATGCCAATAGTCTATATAGTACCGTAATACCTCCTGATCGGGAAGCTACCAGAGGATACTACATAGGTACGACACAAATAGAAACTCGTAGGAGGCTCGCTATGGTAGGTGACACGGCACAACTAGGCAATGCCAGGGTAGATATACCAATTGCTATCCGGACCGGTGGAAACGCGTAGCCGCAGTTACCGCCCACCTCGAACAACACTCCCAAATCAAAGGTGCGCACCAAAACAATCACAGGAGTAATAGAATGGCATACGAAGAAGTGCGTTCGATCAGAGGTGCTACCTCATTAATCCGAGAATCGCTCCTGTTTTAGCCACCTTATGCCAACTCACGGGAGTCGGGTCCACGTATTTACCTTAAAGGAACCATCACCACCATCCTACTTCATTCTGGGATCTCCACCGCGTACACGGTTAGTCAAAGTGGTTTTTGGTATCGACAGAGAGTATGCCAGATATCCAATCCCGGTCTCTTTGCCAACCAAACGTTATTATAACCCGTGGTTATAGTTTAAAATGGTATTCGTACTTTAAAATCAAAATATATTTCAAATTCCTTCAATATCAAATATTGATTTAAACTTTCCACTTTATAATATACTTTTTAAATTTATTCAATTTATTTTGGAATTTATTGCCTTTACCAAATTTTAACGTTAAATTCTTCCTTTAAATCCATCAGAAAATCAATTTCTTAAAATTTTCTAATTACATATTAAATTCCAAAATTTACACCTTTTTCCCAAAATTAATTTCCATACATTTTAAAACAATCAAATTCCAGTTTCTACAGCACTTATGAAATGCTACCTAAAGTTTACGGGTTAAACAGTCCAATTTTAAAAGATAGCATTTAAATGCTGTGATAGATTCTTTCTTAACAATTTAGTTCTAAATTCCAAATATAACTTATAATCAATTATACTGAAATCTCATTTTTAACAAAACAGAATTTTCCAATATAAGTTAAATTCCAAAAATTTTTTTATTCAAACCCTTATTTAATTATTTAACATTTTTAACTCTTTAAAATCATTATAAATCAGAATAATATAAATTTCCAAAATAATCTTAAAATATTTCAGAAAAATATTATAGAAACCACGGGTCTGTATATAGTTCTCTAGCCTAGGTCAAGTGATACGGATTTATATCATTTCAATCCGCAATTTACAAAACCCCGGGTTCTATCATTTCAAACCCGCAATCCCAAGTCAACATTTAAACAGTTAACAGAATAAATGAACAATAATCATCATTTAGGCCTATCATTTCAGCCCATAACTATCTAAGTTTTACAGGGAACTTACAGTGATGATTTAAACAGTAAATAAACATTTAATAATATAACTGCAGTAATATTACAACAGATAAATAACCGATGGGGTGTCAATTTAAATGGGTTTAACATCCTACGTTATATTACAGACAGAAAGAAATTAAATAAAAATCTACAAATACACTTGCGATAATTCACAAATATATAGGCATGTTTGTCTGGTGAGAAAAACTCACCTGATGGCTGCAGAAAGATTTGATTCAAACAAAAATGAAAATCCACCGGAAAAGAAGCGCACAGAGAGTAACGATGAAATATCCCGGAATGTTACGCCTAGATTCAATCTATAACAAGATCCAAATAAAACCAATACGCGACTTCAATTTATGGTCAAAGCAAATATTCGAAACAATTTGGAACGAATAGAGTACAAGAAATTTTGGTTCAACTTTTGCTCGACTGCCACACCCCACATCCCGACCAACGTTCCCGGTAATATATTTTAAAACTATATGTTCTTGCTGTTATAAGGCACGGCCCAGCCTACTATGTATTAACACGTTACTATCTTCCTATTATTTATTTATTTATTTATTTATTTATTTTTTTAAGAAAATAGAGTTTCCTAGTTTTGGCCACAATCCCCCAACAAAACGCATGCTCCAAATATAATTTCCCTGCTTTGTTCCATGCGAGCTAGATGCCAAGTGGTGCATCTCAGTTCCCACGCAACTATAAGTATCAAAGTTTTGCAGGCTTTCTTCTTTTGCCTTATTATCAACTGAAGCCTTTTTATATACCTTCTCCATTTTATAAAACATGACTTGCAACACGTCCCTGCCAACTTCATAGATCTGCATGCACGTATGCTCTCTCCACTCTTTCTCCCTTCGTTCTTTTATTTCTCCTCCTTTTTTTTTTTGTTCCAAAGAAATCTCTCAGTTCCTTAAAGAAACATGCACACTGTCCACTCATCTCACTCACCATGTATCAGTACTAGATTTTCAACCAAAAATCAAATCTTAGGAAAAATATGCAGGCAAACTCACCTCACTATGACTCACATCATCAGCAACTAAGGTACTTCGTTGATATCTTATTTTTTTTTTATTATTATGTCTCATATATACGTCTACCATTTATTTATCAATAAACTGCTCACTTTATGCATATGCTTCTCAGTTCACCTGAGTTCCAACGGTGGTGTATGCAAACTTATTTCACAAATGCAACCTCTCTGATTCCTAAACTATAGGTCTCAGTTGTGAACACTATGCCTCCCTATTCAAACTGCATCTATCCAAATCCACACCACTACTTGCTGTTATAGGATGGTAAAACCTATACACATGCCCTATGAAACATGCACAGATGCACCGACGACCAGACTCATCTCCTATCCTCAATCTCTATCCTATATATCAGTCCCATATCAAACAGCTATGCATGTACTCAGGGTGAAAGTGTATGATGGTCAGACTAGTGGGGTTAAGGGAATGTAGTAGTCGAGCGCAAATAAAATTTTGCCAAAGGAAAGATCAATTTAAGGCAGACAAATGAAATTTACAAAAGAGGGATACCCATTACCTGATGGAGCTTGAAAAGAAGACGTGAAGGCTGAGATATGTAGATCAGAGGAAAGTTGATGTGAATGAGTAGGTATTTATAGATGAAATTTGCGAATTTAAGGGAGAAGGCAGGTGAAAAGATTCTTGATTTCTTTCCAGTTTTCTATCTTGAATGATATACGAAAATTGTGATAAAAAAATCATGCGTTGATTTCCCTTCCAGCTTCTCTGTTAGAACTTTATAAATGCGTGATTTACTTAAGGCTTTGCAAAATATTAATTGCCAGTTATACAAAGCTTGCGAAAACCAGAAAAACAAGTAGGATCTTGAATGGATATTTCGTGATTTATACCAGTCATACGAAGATTTTGATAAAATGCATGTGTTGATTTAGGAAGATAATAAGCAAATAAATTTTTGAACTGAATAGGCAATAGAAGAGGTGATTTTTAGGGACCACGGTTAGCAATTTGATTTGATTTTTATATGTGTGATATCGATTCCCAGTTATAAATGTTTGAACGTTACCCATATTTATTAAAACATGCGTTGATTGTGGGAATATGGCTTGCGAGATTTAAAACTGCCAATTAATGCATGCGATTACTGCAAATTTTATGAGAAGCTTTGATTTCCATATTTATACGTGATTGAGGAACTTGATTTTGTGTAGTACTGCTTGAAACAGAGGATAAACAGATTTGGACTTTACTTATATGTGTGATTCATTTCTAGTTTATCAATCTTGATTTTTAGTTTGATTGCAATAAATGAAATGGCAAAAATTATGTAAGGCTTTAGGAATGATACGTATATAAATTTATTTTAAAAAAACCAAACTGTCCGTTAAAACAAAATAACGTTTGCTATAAAATCACTGACTGATATTTTATATCCAAAAATATTAAAAATATGATTTTTTACAATACATCAAACTGACGTAATACAGAACATCAAAAATTTCTATAAAAATAACATTTTTAAGTTTATACGTTTTATTACGTTACCTACCATAGATTTTTACGCGTCCTTTAAACGCGATATTTAACAGTTTATAAATACTCTAAATTTTACACTGTTATTATAAATTTTATTGGTTTACAAGATATTATATAAAATATATTCCAAAATTAAATAATTAAAAGAAATAGATAGCTATAAAACTAGGGCTGTTACAGCTACTAGCCACAAAAGTGGGTAATACAAATCAAAACTGTAGGGTCTCGTAGGGAAAATGTATTTCCAACAATGGCAGGGCTACTGGGGTACCGCCCGTCACAGTACGAGGCCTAGATCACCGTACCGAGGATCACTTCCGAAACCCTACAACACAAGGCCGGAACCATTCCTTACTGAACAGTCCCGAACAAGATAAATCCCGCGGTTGTAGCTAGCAACCGCCCACATAGCCAAAATAAAAGGGACATCTAGACAGGGGAAATATCTTGTCCTGCTTGGGCATGACCCACCTAACCTTGCTACATCTCCCCTGTTTTAGCCATTCCCGGTTGATGAGGCTTGAGGCTGCGATTACCTTTATAGAACATATCTCTTAGAATGCTCATCGTCCGCCTGACGATGTGCTGAAAGCATTCATTCCATACAAGTTCGTTCCGGGTTTGAACGAAACCGAAGGCATTATCTCGTCACACTCATTTTGGAATCACCCTCAGAATCAACGACGATAACCCTTGCGTTCTGAAACACCACCTCGACCACCATTTGATAAGTCACGACCTATCGTTTAATTTGGATCGATGTGGTTTTCGGAATATCAATTGAATAACCGATCTCGGTCTTATCGAAATCCAAACGCCATTTTAAGGGCCAAGTTGTCTAATTAACTTAACAGTTTAAATAATTTAATTTCAACAATTGAATTAACATAGCATTTATCACAGATAAAACATATACAAGCATCATAGATATAACATAACATATCATAGAGCATTACATAATAACATCACATAAATATCACAATCAGATATTCAACACAACAGTCCATAAGCAGTCATCTTTAAGTCTTATTTGTAATTAATTCAATTTAAATTAATTACATTAGAATTGATTGCTTAACCCTGTTTAACTAATTATTTATTAATAGTTTCTTACTTATTTCCTTTCAACTATTTGAATCAATAGATCATTCATAATCAATTATTGAATCTCAATTACTTAATAACTTATTTTATTTTACATTGTTTAATTAATTAATTTTTTATTAGATTATTTATCTTTAATTACTATTCTTTAATCATTAATTATAACATTAATTGTTATTTAATAACTTGATTACTTATTTGTTAACTTCTAATTACTTAATTAATCATTTATTAATCCTTAATCCTTAATTAAATTACTTAATTAATTAATTATTAATTCACAACTAGTTTATTTGATTAATTAACTATTAATCAATCATTAATTAACTTAGCAGTAATTATAAACTTATTAATTACTTATAATTCATCACTAATTACCTTTAAAAAGTGATTATTCTTGATTACTTCTAAAGATAATTGATTATTTAACTTGATTAACATTTAAAAGGTTTCTTTAAATTTGAAGTTCAATTATATTACCAATCACAACTCAAACATTAATTTACCTTGTGCTTAATTAAATTGATTACTTAATTAAATTAATAATTAAGAGCTTAACATTTTAAAGTATTGATTAAAATAAGTAACTTATATTTATGTTTTTAAAGCTTGAAACTGGTAAACATTATTAGGATTCACAATGTTTATAGTTTGTTAAAAACTGTTAACTAACTTAAAAGAACAGATCTGCAGTAATCAAAAACCCGAGTCCTCCTTTATCAAGACGTGTACGCTACTTCGAGTTATTCCCCGAAATCACCGAGCCTCCTCTGTTTGCATCCTTCTTCCCCCTTTCTTATTTCCCTTTTATTTCTGTAAGTTTGTTAAACGCTTACATATAAATGAACATCAGGTATCAACAATTGGCTTGCGATCGACTCGAGACAACTACCAAAGAAAACTTAAACACGACACGAAGCAACACTCACGTTGACCGAAACACAATACCCCACCTCCGACGCCACCGTGCACGTGCACGGTGGTTCGCCGCACCTCCAGCGGCCCTCGTCAGCACCCACAAACCACGATTCCACCCCTCACCCATAATCGTAACCCAGAAATTCGAAATAAGGTCAAAATCGAATTATCACCTGAAACTTGAACTCGAAAACACCAGCACCTCACCGAAACCACCCCGTTCCGCAATCCCACATCGCCAGAGGCTAAGCCACATCACCCACGCTAAGTCCTATCCCTCAACAACTATCTCCTCGAAGCTCGGGAAGCTCGATCTCACTATGAGGCCGAAATCAAAAATTACAGTGTACAGAAAACTATTGAACAGAAACCTTATTTTATGTTCATTCGATTAATTCATGAATTAGAAAAATTATTTAACATTTTTCCCAACATTACGAGTATACAAACTTGCTTCAAGACGAATTTCACTGATTGTTATTGATTCGATTTCCAGGAAGTTAGAAAAATGCAAAGTTCATTCATCTTCATACTGTTCTCGAATTTCTTATTTAAAAATCCATCTTTTTGCTTTAAAAATCATGATTTGCTGTGTAAATTCAGTATGAAATCTTGAATCAGTAATTCGCAACAATTAAATATCACACATTATCACTTGGATCACTTATTCTTCAATATTAGAGTGAAGTGTGATAAAAATGACTGTAATTCCCCCCTCCCTTTTAACATCTTAGTTTTAGTTTTAATATCTTGTTTGATTGGAACATCAAGACTCAACATAGGTTAGCAGCAAAGAAATTTAAATTTGAACCAAATGTTCCCCTGCATCAATCTTAAACAGAGAAATATATGTCTCACAGGCAAATATTTAAGATTAAACATTTATCACAAGATCATAAAATCATCATAAGTGTGTGATTTAACTTAAAGCTTCAAAAATTTTGTTTACTCACCTTGCATAGTTTCCAGAACAAAGAACTTTCACTGCCTTCAATCCTGAAGCATAAAATTGTCTTGAATCCTGACTGTTTTTAATTTGAATTTAAGTTGAATTTGCTCTCAGGTTTTAGTTAAGTTTATAAACGAACATGCTAATATGATGGATATATATAGAAAGGCTTGGACAGGTAATATTTGGACAGGTTTTACTTGTTTGACATGGATAGATTTTACAATTATTAGGATCTGACAAAATATATGCTGAGATGATGGAAATTAAATGCTTATGTTTCTAATTATGTTTACACAATCATAATTATAGTGTAGTATGTATAAAGATATTTATTTGTAGACATATATATTGCAGGTCAATGACTTGAGTGAGAAGCTTTGTATAAAGATCTTTGTTTTGTTATTATGTTAATTGTTTTATTAACTTCAAGTTTGAACTATAATATACATATTTGCAGGCAATTACTTGACTTGCAAATGAAGCCTTATTTCGTCTTGTTATTTTAGTTTGAACTCTATACACATATGTTTTGTTATTAAAAATCTTGTCTTGTACCTTAAGTAGTTGTATACTTATAAAAATGTTACCGTGTATCGTTATTTTTAGTTTGAATCTGTGGGCAAACATTTGGGCTTTATGAGTGAAGATATTATGTGTATTAAAATGTTTGTAGTTACATTTGTATTTGTACTTTAGCTATAAATATTTAAATTGGGTTCATATAATTTATTCACATTTATATTTATATTTATTTCCAATTGTATTTTAACTATAAATATTAAACTCAGATTCATGAGTTCACTTATTAATTTGTATTTATATCTTTGACTTGCATTAATATTAATATTTTATATTGAACATTATCATCTATTTATGTTTTCTATTTTCTATTTTCTATTTTAGCCATGAATATTAGAATTAGATTCATAAGTTATATTTACATTTATTCTCATTTTTATAATTCATTTGTATTCTATTTAAATCATATACATAAATTTGACTCATATTTTACATTTACAAGCTTTGATTTCATTTTGAACATTATCTTCTATATATTGCATTTATACATTTATAACAAGAAAAGTATTTTCCTTAAATACACAAGATAAATTTTACTTTAAATATTCTTAGGAGATTTTATTTTAAATTTCCAAATCAATCTCCTTTTAAAATACAATTTATATAAATAAACAGCAAAAATTCCAAAATCATTTTTATTTTAAAATGATCAGTTCACATTTCATTTAATCAGATTAAATATTTATTAAAATAACAGGGGCCATAATCCATGGTCGTTACAAGTTATTACATAAAATATACAGATATGTTAAACCGTAGGTAAAAAAGATAAAAGCATTTATTTTTTTATATAAATGATTTAAGTTGTTTGTTGTTTTGGAGCCGGTTTATTGTTAAATGAAATTAATTAAAGAGTTCTTCATAAAATATTAAGTGTCAGATCTTACTTTATTCAACTATTAAAAAAGATAGAAGCATTTGTCTTTTGATGTAATGGATTTAAGTACATGTTTAGTTATATTTTCATAATCACTGATACTGGAGATTTTTATACAACGATGAATGTTACACAATAACTAAAATTTTAACAAATGCAGGTTCGACTGTGGAATTTTCGTAATGATGTTTATCCAAAAGTTAGCACAAGGAATGACACAACATCAAAAATCAGTCTATAACAAGTAAACGCATTTAGAGCACAGATAAGTGCATAAATTCTCTCGGATGAACCATACTCCTGGACAATTGAAAAATTCTGCAGTTCAGCTTCAGCAACAAAAGATGTGAACTGACAATGATAGCAACAAATTCTTTGATGTCTAACAGTCTTTTTATCATACATTTGTTAAAAATTTATTTGACTGATGAATTTGTAATGGTTGACTTAGGCCATATTATTTGAACTGTAAAACCTACTTACAGACGTTGTAGACTTGAGTTTGTTTATGTGTATGTTGTGCACTTGTTTGCACTGTCACTTTTGAATCTGACTATACATTCATGTTGTGTCCTAGAAAAAAATTGGGTCGTATAATACAGAGTGTGTTGTGTAATGTGAAGGTTACTGTGATGTTGAGTAATTTGCTAGGATGAGGAAGATAGTGTGGATGGAAGTGCTATGAAGTTAGTATTGAGGTTGCTGTGAATTTCAGGTTATAGAGGTCGTTTCTGTTGGTGTAGAGGATGTTGTATGTCAAATGACAGAAGTTTGAAGATAGTGATTGGAATTGCAGTACAGTGAGAGTTGATGGAAGTCTTGTGAGCTATTTTAGGTTGCGGCAAGTGCAAGGTTGGTCAGCTGTAGGCAGAAGGGTAGATGTTGGTGGAAATGAATGATGAAGGTGATAATGTCTAAGAATGGGAAGAAGGAATGCTGGTGACATGGATTGGTGACGTTTGGTTAGTGATTATTAAGCAGAGCTTCGTAGAGGGAAGATTTGAATGGTTTGTAGACGAATTTTGCAAGCAGTTAGCAGATGTTGATGGAAAGAGTGGTTAATAATGAGATTGGGTAAAACAGAAAATGTAATGATAATTTACTGTAATACGTGAATGAGAACAGAATTGAATTGTATGCAGAAACCTTAGAATGTATTGAAAATAGAGAAGAATTTGTAACAATTGCAAATGTGTAACAACGGTATTTTTTGATATATGTTTGCAAATTAGGGATTGAAGCAATGGCAAATTCATAGAAATAAACAAAGCATATGAACAAAAGGAACATCATACTCTTTCTCTTTCTCTGTATAGTTCCTTCACAAGTATGATTAACAAACTTGTGATATAAAACAAAAATTGAAACAAGATGGTATGATGTTCACATTTAAAAAAAATAATGTATCAAAATAGTGATATTTTACCTGATGAAAAACATCAAGCTAAAGTAAAACTTAAGACATGCATGTGCAGAAGGCACATTTGTTGATTATCAGAGAAAGTCATAGTAAAATATTTGGATATCTAGTGAATAAATATATGAAATGGGTGAAGATATAACTTTTTTTATGGGCTGTAAGTACAATTTCAGTTAGTTTTTAAACAATTGCAAATGTGTAACAACGGTATTTTTTGATATATGTTTGGAAATAAAACAAAACAAAACAAAACACACTAAATCAAACCAATTTCCTGCAGCATTAGCAGCATCAACTGACCACAATTGCACGCAAGTTGAATACTGCTTTCTTGAAAAAAGAAGTTATTAGAAAAAGATAAATAACTATTGGAGATGGATAGGTATTCCACCGTTATGAAAAATCAACAAATATTTCTGCATAAACAAAATTGAACAAATATTTCTGCACAAACAAAATTGAAATCAATGACCGTAATATACTTAAGTCCTAAGTTTGTTTGAGGCCAATGATATATCAATTTATCTTTTTTAACAGAACAATTGCAACCAATAGTTCTTCCATACTTTCCATTTCCTGTTACAAGAGCAACTACCACCTTCATCATTCACAACTTCAAGTGCCTCTGACTACTCCTTACTTCACTGCCAACCTCCACTGCCTCACTTTTTAACTACAACACCTCCTCCTTTACAAAAGTCCAAATACCACTCTGTCATACTTCACTTACTAACCATACTTCCATCCCAAACCATTCACAACCTATAAACTTCACAGTTCTCTGGTCATACAAGCAAATACTACTACACCACTGTTTCATTCAATACAAACTACAGCAACATTCCACACTCAACACTGTCAGAGAAGCCACAACCCACAATTCTTCTTCATTAACCATCATCTTACCAATTCCACACTGACTACCTGCCGACAACCATCACAGTGCCTACCAGAAAAGCAGAAACTCATAAACAATTGCATACAACCAAAAGTAATCAAAATCAGATTATATCCTATTCAACATATGCAATAATCCAAATATTCAAGTCAAAGTATTCATAGAACAACCAATCAATCAAATACACTGGACTAATACAATCAACTCAATTATTCAACTCAAAGTATTCATAGAACAACCAATCAAATACATTGGACTAAAACAATCAACTCAAATATTCAAAGAACATCCTCTTCTATTATGTCCTAGCTTTTTATACTTTCCACATCTGTTTTGCTTAGCATGAAAGTCAGCCCCTTCAATCCTATTCATCCTAGGCCTACCAGCTCCACGAACAGGCTTAGGAGGAAGAACAATAGATGATTCTTCAGCTTCAATTGCTTCCTTATCAAAATTTGGAATAGGATTGATCAAATATGAATATGAAGCTCGATAATACTCAACAGTAAAGTAATTCTCAATATATTCATAAACAGAATTTATGGTTAAAGAAATACACTTCAAAGCATGCGCACAAGGAAAACCTGTCACTTTCCATTGATTGCAACTGCAAATGCAATTTTTAAGATCAACCTTTTGAGATGTTGGAGAATGAACTTCAAAAATATACCTACAAAATGTAAAATTAAAAACAGTTAAAATATATACACATATTGCATTTCCAAAAAATAATTATTAGCACTATATATATTCTCTCTAATCTATTTAATAAATAAGACCCAATTCATGTGCATAGAACTAATAGTGAAAAATAAGACTCATAAACCAAAACAAATAACAACGGGCATACTGTTCATATTCTTTAGAGAAAGTATATCTTATGTAGATTTTGATTTTAATTTTCTTTTTAAAAAAACCGATAACCAATCTAGAAAAAAGAAAGCATAAAGGTTATAGTAAGAATTAAAACCTGTAAACCTTGACAATGATTTCAATGGGTAAGGCATCCATTGATTAAGTGGAATTGACTAGAACATTGCCTTGATGCACCAGATATGACTTTTCCAAAAAGATCAACAGGATTGTCCAAGTCAAGAACTAATATACCATAAGTAAAATGTACAGACTCATCCAGACGAAAATAATGAAAGAGCTAAGAATTACATACGGTGTTAATTACAATGCCGCGACTGTCAAGATTCAAAAGATCCAGAGGGGTTTAAAATTTATAAATACCAACAAAATGAAATCATAACACAGGCTACATAGCAAGTTGAAAAAGGATAAATGCATTTATCATTTTTTTCAGAAACTATGAACATCATGTAACAATGTAGAAATACATACCTAGATGATTTAGAAACACTCCACCCAAACCCTTCTTTCTTCAATTTCAACAAACGAGCTTCCATTTTTGGACATAGCACACTAGTCCACTTTGATGCCTCTTCTCTAGGATTAGACATTTGCATCATCAGTTTTACCCCAATTCCATCAAGACAAGCAGTAACAGGCAAACTTCTTTCATCCAAAATCCAAGAATTAAAACTCTCAGCTACATTGGATTTATTTTCACCATATCGCTTCCCCGAAAAAACAAATCAGCCCAATGATCATATGGTTTATCATTCAAGTACTCTATAGATTTGGCACCTCCAATTTCTTTATACTTGGACATGGCTTTTTCAAACTCATGATGATTAGAAGCTATAGCACAACGCTCAAGTAAATGAGCTACCCAAACACCCCTTCCACTTTTCACAATGCTAGCAATATTATTTTGCATATGATGCAAACAATAAGAATGATGACTATTTGGAAAAAAATTTGGAATACTTAACAATAAACCCCAGTGTCTATCACTTAAAAAAGTTAATATTCTATCACAACTGAGAGCATTCTTTAGGTGTTTTAAAAACCAACTCCAACACTCTTCATTTTCTTTGGGAACAAGAGCCATTGCTAATGGGAAAAAACCTGGAAAAAAAAACAAAAAAAAATTAATTCACTGTTTATGTATTACATTTGAAACAACAAAATGCATTATATTTGAAACAGTATTATCTAATAGTAGACAATCACATGAACACTATACCCTCAGCCCAAATAAAAAAGGAAAAATCAATTTCCTAGAGGCAATTCATCCTTTTTTTTAAAAAAAATTCTATTTGAATGTGTAGTCTACGCATAAAGGGTAGAAATTGCAAAGATATGATACATAATTCATGCATACAATACACAGAATTATATTCAAACATCTAAAACATATATGCTTTTATCTTTTCTATATGCTGTTTAAATCATTTGTATACCTTATGTAAGAACTTCAAATAAAGAGAAAAACGATAAATATGTTCAACATGTAGTAGTATCTATGATATATAAGTACGACTTAATATGTTATTTAATTCTTTATATTAAAAGATAAATGCATTTATCTTTTTTAACTCCTGTATACAGTAACATTTTGTATATCAAATTAAAGAATATTAAACCTTTTACAGTATTTGTTTTGGATCAAATTTACAATAAGAAGAGCATGGCTGTCCATTGAACAATAGTACCTACTTTGTAACTAGTGCAACTAGATTGAAGATGTTAGAGATAAAAACATATATGCATTTATTGTTTGAAATATGACAGATTCTGGTAAATCTAGCATAAGCAGTAGGTATCGTGATAAACTGAAAAAAATAAAACATCTAGATTATGTATCTATCAAAATAAAAATAAATAAAAACAACCAACATTAATCATCGTTAATTTTTAGTTGAACTAAATTGTGAGTTTGAATTCATTTTTGCAATAATTTCACATGCTAATCCCTAATGCAGAAGAAAATATAATGAATTGAACAACCTATTACTACTACATTTGAAACAACCAAATGCACTATATTTGAAACAGTACTATATAACAGTAGACTAATCACTTGAACAAAATGCAGTATGTACACAACAAAATTCACTAGAACAATAACTTAAAGAAACAATACTATGTAACATAAATACAACAGCAAAAAAAAAATCAAAATCAGTACCTTGATTCCCATTTTTCGCGGCGGCAGCCATCAAAATACCCTTCGCCCTTTCAAAAAGGTAGCATCCAAAAACACCATAGGACGAAATAGTTAAATCCAAATATACATGCCTCATAACATACAAAAACTCTCTCAAATTGATTTGTTTCAGAATCCACATCCATACTTAATAACTATTTGGGTTATTTCTTTCCAATGCCTTCAAATACCAAACTAATTCATTGTAAGATTTCTTTTCATCACCAAAAATATCATTCATAGCCAATTTCTTACCCTTATAAGCAAAGTAATAGCTTAGCTCCACATCATAATCTCTTCTAAAACTTTTAATGATATCCTTGGTTTTTCTTTTTGGCTCATCACGAATTTGATTGACGATTAAACTTTTCACAAGATCACTATTAATGGTTGGACTACTAAGGGAACGAAATCCACCACCACAAGTATGAATCAAGTTAATGTTTTTAACAAACAGTTGGTCCAATTTTTTCAATTTGCAAGAAGCATGAATCCTAAAAGGACAGCAGGCTACAACACATCGAACTGTCAATCGTTCTTTACAATTCTTAATATACTGTACTTTAAATCCATTCTTCAAACAATAAGCACTAACTGTTCTACGGAATCCAATAGCAGAATCAAACTGTTGACCAACGCCAGTAAAAAATTCCATATTTGAATTCTTCTTCAACAACTCATGTAACATATTATTACTTGACTCAACACCAACAACTGAACCAGACTTGCTACTTTCACCAACAAAATTATCCATTGAATCATTCTTCAACCGTAGAAAAAAAAACCAAAAATTCTTCCTTTTTAAACCAAGACAAACACAATATAGCTTGAAGATCACTATCCGTTTCAATAAAGGTAGTCTTTGATTCTCGAATATAAAAAATATCAAAGCATAATGGAGTAAAATTATTCCACTCCTCCCAAATCCTATTCCTAACAGAAGAAATAGAAGCATCCAATCCAAAACGAGCACTAAATTAATTGTTATTGAAATCAAACACAACTATAACAGATGAATCACACCTGGAAAAAAATGTAAAAAAATATAACTATGTGAAACTGATCTTAAATAAAAACTAATAGCATAAAACTATTTAAATCATTTTCTATACCACTTTTTGAAAAAAGATAAAACAATTTATCTTTTACGGATCACTATCACTCTTTGGGATAACATGATTACAACAGTGGAAAATATAACTACGTGAAACTGATCTTAAATATAAACTAATAGCATAAAAATATTAAAATCATTTTCTATACCACTTTTTGAAAAAGATAAAATAATTTATCTTTTACAGATCACTATCACTCTTTGGGATAACCTGATTACAACAGTGGAAAATATAACTATGTAAAACTGATCTTAAATATAAAACTATGTAAATCATTTTCTATACCACTTTTTGAAAAAAGATAAAACAATTTATCTTTTACAGATCACTATCACTCTTTGGGATAACCTGATTACAACAGTGGAAAAACGTTGAATTCCATTCTAACCCTTACCAACTAAATTTTCAACACCTACCACATCAAACATTCCAACATAACAGCTAACAATAACTACTGTCCTATCATAGTCTAGTACATAAATACCAATTGTCTGATCCTCTTTTAACCAAGTATATTGGGATTATGTTTACAATTTCAAATCCAGCATGGTACATAACTTGAAATCAACCAAAAAAATTGGTACATGGGGAAGAAAAGCATTCGTCATGATTGTACCTATTCAAGTTTACATTGTTGAAAAATCATAGGTGAAAAAGATGATCTGCAAAAATATACTTAATGGTGAAAAAGAAGAGCTAAAAAATTATCATAACAAACACACACTAAGATCAATATGGTCTTTAAAACACATAATCACATTCGATGGCTGCCAAATTATAACTAGAGCCAGAATGGAATTTTGATACACCATTCTTAAACATCTAAACAATCAGAGTTTAACTGCAAACTAAAGAACAAACGAGGCTAAATACACAGTGCTTATGTTATCAGAATAAAACAATACCATTCGGAAGCCATTATTCCAACTACATCAAACAAAACCTTCCTCCAATAGATGAAAACAGCCTCCTGTGAAAAGAAACATACAGTAACATCATGAACATCATAAACAATAGAATTGAGAATGAAAAACAACAAATAAAATGGAGACTCACCAAATGAAGAAAATCGCCTCACGATTTCCCACAATTAAAGTCGATTTTTATTTGAGAAGAAACTAACGCCTCACGACCGCTCGATTGCACAAGAAACGACCGCTTTGATTGAACAAGGAACGACCGCCTAATTTACAAGATCAGTAAATTTCAGAAGGTACGTAGTTCTTTGAGAAGATGAAGACGCACGCGCCTAATTTTCACGATCGACAGATTTCAAAAGATACGTAGTTGTTTGAGAAGATGAAGACGAACGCACCTAATTTCCACGATCGATTTCAGAAGATATTTAGTTGTTTGAGAAGATGAAGACGCACGCCGCACATACTTGTCCTTGAAAATAATAATTTCAAACCCGTGTCCTGGAAAAAAATTGGGCTGTATAATTAGGCCCTTCATACCAATTTCCACTTTTATAAACTATCCTTTATATAAAATCAATTAATTATATAAATGTTTTTTCATAAATATTTATTTCCAAAATATTCTATCTTTCCATTGGATTATAGTAAAAATCTTTTACCAAAAGTTAACTTCTAACCCAACATTTTCACCGAACACCTTATAACCAAACAGTGAAACTTAATTCACAAGGTGTTTGTTCAATGTACCCACAATTACTATCTACCTAACTCCTGATGTAGAAAGTTAAAACTACACATAAATTAATCGAGCACAAATCAACAACCGACAATAATCAATGTTCCAAACATGCCAAGCATGACTAAATAAGGTTACATGATATTAACCTATAAGAAGCACTAATATCAAACCAAAAATGAAATAGTTAAACTATAAACATATAGTATGCCATCAAGAACCTGCTTCCCCTTCTCTATTATAGAAATATCAAAGACCGTAGGTTGTTATTTACCCTTGAGCATAGGACAATCTCTAAAAAAATGGCTAGGTTGATGGCAACCATAACAAACTTTTAGTGCAAATTGTGCCTCAAGATTCATAAACTTCTTTTCGGTGCTTTCACTATCTGTGTTTAGCCACCTGCCCTTCTTTTTCCAATTTACAACTCCAAGAAAAGTGTCCTTTCTACCAACACTAACGGCAAACCACACTAGAAATATTTCTCAATGGCTGAAACTTCTGCTTATTGTCCCCAACTGGTGTAGAAATTGATGATTTTTGAGTTAAGCTCACAAACCTTAAAGCCATGTTTACCAAATCAACCAAAGATCCCATAATGTGATTAGTCACACCCCGCTAGAACTCAAGGAGCATATCCACAATGAACATCTTATTCTTCTTCAGTGACGTATCAACCAATCCTAACCCAAACCGAGACAATGCAATGAACTGGTTGTCATACTCTGCCACAGAGGTGGCCCTATTCTTTAGATCCATGAAGCTTTTAAATAACAAAGTCAATTTGGCTTCTAGAACAAACTTCATCTCGAAATCATCTTTAAATTAGGCCCAAGAGAATTTGTTCTCTCGGACATCTGTAGTGATAGAATTCCACTAATCTATGGTTGCATCTGTCAAATGTCATGACGTCAACTTACACTTTATTGCATCATCTAGCTCCATATCTTTAAATATTCATTCATGCAATTTGATCCAAGTTTGGACTTCTATGATTATCTTCGTACCACCAAACCTCTTGCCTCCCAAACTCTCTTAATCACGGTAAAGCGAAGCAAAATTCACTCGAGGCTTGACTTGCATGACCTCTTCCATAATACCCACTCTTGATTCCTCAACCGGAGTAGCATTCCTTGGTGCTCAATTCCACCATTTATGATGGTACTACCTCGACCAC
Source organism: Allium cepa (assembly GCA_030765085.1). NCBI lineage: Eukaryota > Viridiplantae > Streptophyta > Magnoliopsida > Asparagales > Amaryllidaceae > Allium > Allium cepa. The sequence goes on from CM060946.1 coordinate 83,234,105, forward strand.
CTCTACCTCAACCTCCTCAAGCAATGATGGCTCTAGTACTCATAGTTCTTACTACTAAATCAAAGCATAACTTCTTTTAGGACTTGAAAGGAAAAAGTTAAAGAAAAGATTCCTAAGAAATAGATATTCCTAAAGAATAATTTTAAATCTAGTTTATAATATACAAATATGCTCTCATATGTATAATACACTCGACTCATTCTAGGATGACGCTTACCCTATCTCTATTGAGTCATACCCAACCAAAGATAAGGTGTTTGATCAACGTTGGGGTTTGATACTAGATGTAACGACCTGAATTTTCGACCCTCGAATGTCGATACCTAATACCTCCACGGTATTCGTGTATCGAGCAGCCTAGTGGTCGAAGTTAATGTAAGAAAAGCAATAGAACAAGAAAGAAAGAACACAACATCAGAATTTCACAATGGAATAATAATATATAATATCAAAGGAATAATACAAAGGGTTACTCTAGATGTAGAAATATCGGAGTTACTAAAACCTAAGTACTATCATTAGCATGGACAGTTATACCTGTTTTTCCTTACAATGCTGATATATACAATAAAAAAATGTAGCGAAAATAAGAAAAGTACTTAACGTAATCATGCAGCTCTTCTTCGTAAGCTTCAAAGCGTTTGTAGCTAAATCTTGAAACATACACGAGGCTGACCCGAGCTTTATAACAAAATAACATTTGAATCGGTCTGGAAAACTAGTGACAAGTAACAGTAACCATTGAGACCGTATAGATCCCACAATGGTTTTCCCTTCAAAGAAACCAACCATTCATTAAGTTTAACATATAGATAGATGTATAGAGTATAGCACATAAATCATATTAAATAGCTCCTATTGGAATGCCACAATAATAATACGTATACCATTAATATCATTAAGTTGCATTCACATAATGGATTTTCCATGGACATCTCCTCGGATCTAGCTAAATCCGAACTCCTGCATAAGGATCAGAGATATCCTTTCGAGTAATGTACATCCTTAGTGAATGTAATATAGGAAATACATAGTTGTCCCATGCCCAAAACATTCATAGTTTCGAATGCATAGATCCTGCATGTGTGACCTGCCTTTTTGGACGGTTTAAATCGACGATAAACCATATACGTCAGACTCAAACCATTAAAAGGGCAGATTGTTATGGGGTAAATAAGAAAAGAAGAAAATGAAAGAAAACGAACACAAAATCTCGCAGCAGAATGACAAAATATAATAATCAAATAAACAGTTCATTAAGCTATTTACAAATACATTGATTATAATTTTATAATACAGACCAGAGTTACATACAACAAGAATAAATAATAAATTAATGTAGCGGAATAACATGATGCAGTGGAAGATATAATACATAATACTGGTATAAAATCCTCGTCTCCGTCCTTCAGAAAGCAGTCTTCGATAAACTGAAAAGCTTAGGCTAACCCGAGCGAATTGAAAATACAAAACAATCGAGTCAGAACAAAAGATCTTACGTAAGTTAAATCAAAAATAAATATATATGAGTGTGAAGACGTCAGAGATGTTTACGAGGTTTATCATCTCCTATCCAGTGTCTAACATGAGCGCAATAACTTAAGAGATGTTTGAGATTTCCATCTCCTAAGGATATGTTAAACCATCTACTATGTAGTATGATATGCTATTATAATAGTGTCTACAGTAAAGTAAAGTATTAAAATAGCGTTAAGGCGTTACATATCCCCCTTAACATATTTTATATACTCCCATTGTCCATATAGTACCGTACGCTCCTCCATGAGGTTTACCCTCTCCAAAGGTATGGTATAAAACAAACTCGTAGAAGATGCGATAGGGCATGCGAACATGACATTCGAGGCAATGCCAAGGTAGATATACCAATTGCACTCCCGGACTGGTGGTAACGCATAGCAGCTACTACCGCCCACCTCGGACACACTCCCATAATCAAAATCGTGGGGTGGCCAACAAATCAATCACAAAGTCAAAAATATAGTATCGAAGGAATGTGCCTTATAGAAGGAATGACCTCACTTGGCCAAGGTATAGCTCCTGTTTTAGTAAAATCTAAGATGACTCACAGAAGTCAGGGTCATGTAAATACCTCATACAAAATCGTTCGCCAAACCATCCTACTTAATTTCTGGAATCCCCATCATGTACACAGTTGTCAAAGTTGTTTTCAGTATTGGCAGAGAGTATGACAATATCCGATCCCGGTCTCTTTAACAACCAAACGCTTATTTCACACCGGATGGTTCTTTTACATTTCCAAAATCGTTTCATAACTGATATCAAAATATCGTATTCAGTTTAAACCATATCACTTTAGTAACATATTCACTTTGAACATCACATTCACTTCCAAAATCATGTTCACTTTAAAAATCATATTTACTCAAATATGTCATTTCACAAAAAGGTATCAATTCCCAATTCCAAATTAGGTTGTCTCATCATCAAGGATTTAAATATAAATACTTCAACTTTACACTGGCTGAAATTTTTGAAAATAGTTTAGATAGTCATAAATAGTTTTAATAGTCTTAAAATAGTTTAAAATAGCTTTTAAATAGATTAAAACAGATTAATATAGTTTAAAATAGGTTAAAATGGATTAATATTTTTTAAATAGAATAAAATAGATTAAATAGATTTAAAATATATTAAGTAGCTTTAAAATTGATTAAATAGATTAAAATAGATTAAATACTTTATAAATAGATTTAAAATAGATTAGTATAGATTTAAAATATTTAAATAGATTTAAAATAGATTAGTATAGATTTAAAATATTTAAATAGATTTAAAATAAAATAAAATGCTTTACATAAATTTAAAATGGTTTAAAATAATTAAAATAGATACATTTAGTTTAAAGGTTGAAAATCTTAATAATTTGTAACTTTGAAGAACATTTTACAGTTTATATTAAGAAAATAAATTTTGAAATTAACATCAAATTTAACAATTTATTCCATTTCGATAAATCTGGACCATATCCAAATTTCAATCACTTTTTATTTCAATCAAAACCAAAATTTACGTCTTGAAATATCAATTTTAGTTATTCCAATTCCAATAGATTTCAAAGGTACAAAATTTCAATGTTTCAATAAATCAATTTCGATAATTTCATTTATACTTCAAAATCAACTTTAGAATTTCAATTTACAAGTAATTCATATAAAACAATTCAATTTATATAAATTAAATTCTATTTCAAACATCATTTAACTGGGTTCAATGTTTAAAGATTTCAGATCATTTACTTTAACCAATCCGGTGTCCATATATAATTTTCTATCCTATGGTCCGCTGATATGGATGTTTATCATTTCAATCCGTAATATAAAATTTTACGGTTATATATCATTTCAAACCGCAATCCCGAATTAAATAAAATCCATAAAATCGCTCGAGTCTATCATTTCAACCCATAACGATTTTTTCTTAATGTATAGATCGTTTGGGTATGTGTCATTTCAACCCATAGGGAAGTTGTAGTGTTATAACAATATAAAAATACAACATCTAGTCATCATATATCAACAATCAACCATATGTCACAATCATCATCCAAATCAACCAATAAATACCAATAAATAACTAATTATCATTAACAGGTCATAGGTATTATATTGACAATTAAATTTAATATTAAATTAAACGATGATTAGATGCAATAAAAGTCAAATTTAACTAGAATGACAATTTAAACATACCAAGTATTGATCGATTAATTTCTAATCACATCATTAATTTAATTTAACTAACATAACATAGTTTAGTAATTGTGAGTGGGTTAAAAAACTCACCTTTGATTTCAAATCGATTTGAAATCCAAAATAGGGTCCAAATTCAATAGTCTCAGAATTCGTCCAAACTGGTTTCATAATATTCAGAATTTCAATACGATCCCAATGGAACAAACCGCGCGTGAAACAGATCTCGTATGTAAAAGTTGTGAATATTAAAACATATGAAAGTTAAAATTAAATTTAATTAAAATTAAAAAAACAACAGGTCACCTAATCTTACACGTCAGCACGAACATGTTCTCCCACGTTACCCCATCTTCCTGAAACCCTAAGCACGATCGACCCAAATGACTCAGCCGCCACCTCCTAAACACGACGTCGCATGTTGCAACGATCATTACGACCATGCCAAACCATCATCGACTCACCTCCGCCTGCACGACGTCCTTCGACCACCCACGACCCACAATAAGCCTCGGCTCGATCATGAGAGCTAATCGCCGCAGTGAATTATTACAACCCTAATTGAATTTTATCATCCGATCCAACCATCGATACGATGAACCCAGTACCCTCCAATCAACGATCGGTCGACGTCGATCGCAACTCAATGAACGACTGATGATGATTTGGCCAACTCTGGACAAACTAGAAACCGATTGCAAAAATGGACTGCATATTTGAGTTGCGCTCGTCGAGGGCTTCGAATCGATATATAATTTGATATAGTTTGAGGAGTTTTAATTTTTCTATTTGATTTTGATATGTAATTGAATTTAGGAATTAGGGGTTCTGCCATTTGAGAAGGAGGAATAGACAGATAGAGTTGTACGTACTGAAATAAGAAACAGAAAGACTGCTAGAGTTAGAACAGAACAATATATATTAACAAAGCTTGATAAGAAAATGAACACGTATCAAATTGATTTGAAATGATAATCACGACCCAAAAAGCCCGTTCTGCCTCCGAAACGAAAGTAGGTCACCCCATATATCAAAATAGATGTTTTTGATAATTTTAAACTCAACTAAACGGGTTTTAAGTCCTAATTCCGTCGTAAAAGAAGTTAGCTATAAAATCAGCTTATTTCAAATTGATTTCAATTGAATTTAATTAAATTGATTTTTTTTACGCGCTTCAAGCTCGTACGATCAACCAACAAGTCTGATCGCTACGAAACTTGAAATCTTACAATAATTCACTGTTAGGATCTGATGAAATTGGTTTAGTCGAAATCCGAGACGATGGCCAAAATGGCTATTTTCACTTTAATTAAATAATTAATATTAAATTAATTAAATCATTTATTTTCCCTTAAGATTTGATAATTAACAAATTCCATCATTTTTGATCACTTAGACCTTTACAATGATTTAATACAAATTTACATATCAATTCTGTGTTAAATATTGCACTAACTTTAGTGTTCAATTTCAATTGTAATTAAGTCCAATTAATTATTATTTAATTCCAATAATTTGATTAAATTTGATTTCAATTCATTTTACTAAGTACATTATTACTCTATAGAAATAATTATTATTTGTTTATATTTTATTACATTAATATTCTTCTTTTATCATTCTTTTACCATATTAGTTGCAATATTTAAATTACATTTAATTTTTTTGTCAATTTTATTAAAAATTTAAAATCCCAATAAATCAAATTATCTTGGTTTCACTCTTTTTATTAAATCAATTTATTGCCTAATGAATGTTTGACATTCCTATACATTTTGTTGCATTCACATTTAACAGTTATCGTCTTAACGCATATTAAAGTAACATTAAATTATATTTAATTGCAACTGATTAAATAAATTGGTAACACTAATAATTGTCACTTTTTCTACATTTAATAACATTTGTAAGTTTGTTATCTACACACAAACGTCATAACTACTTACATAACACTAATTTTTATCAGTTACAACTAATTACATACTATTTCGTTAATTAGTGCAATCTTTAAATTATCAATTACCCCTTTTACTCCAATTATCAATTAATACATATTATTACAATTACTTTACGATCCATAACCAATTATAACTTTTTAACCATTTCAATTAATTGGAATTTCATTCAAAAGCAGTTATCAATTACCTCAAATTAATACTATTACATTTCATTCCAGTTATATTCTTATTATTAAATCATAATTTTTTTATTTCTTCCAAGATTAAATCACATAACCTTATTCAATTTACAATTTTAAATTATCAAAAATTACGGGTTGTTACAACATGCATGTCCAAAAGTTATACTAGATGGAGTCTCCTGCACCCTTGGATTGCTAAAATGCTACGTTCCCTCTAGCTATGCATCCTATCTGTAGTTTTAGTCATTTCCATTGCCGAGGCTACGTTTGGCAACTCTCAATCGAGCCTGCATCACTCGAACAGAACACGAATCACTATATAGATTCATGCAACTCGAACAGATCTCGAATCTTCACATAGGTTCCCTACATAAGTCCTCCAACAAATTCTAATGCTGTCCTCTTTCTTAAAATACTCCTCAAGATAGATAACCCCACAAGATAGCATTGCCTGAAATGTTGACGCTGACCTCTTCCTTAGACTTATCCTTAGAAACCGATAGTTCGACTATATAACATTTTACCTCACAAATGCTTTCAAAACATATAACTCTTATACAAGTTTTAAAGTGGTATACATGGATCACATATGTCACTTACATCATAGTAAGAATCCAAACCAATGTTTTAACATAAGTTAATAACAATTCAAATAACGTAAATACCATTCAACACAAACATAAATAAGTTATATTTTCATTCAAAATGAGGTGTTAACTCACCTTCAACCCAACAATAACCAATATCCAAGCTAACCAAGTCCAAACCCAATCTAGCAACACCTTTCCCTCCTTCTCTTCCTTGCCTTTGCCTTGCCTAAGCCTCCAACCCCTGTCTATGCTCACGACCTTCCTATATGGGGTGAGCCATGCTTTGTTTCTTCAACTTCTAACTAGGTAGGATGTTTTATTATATTGTAGTAAGGCTTCAAACCAAGTTTGAACTGATTTGGATTTGATTTGTAAATATTTCACTTTAAAAAATTATGGGAAAGAAGAAGAAGAAGCCATTGATTTGATGATAACTTTAGCACTGAATTTTGATTTTACTCTAAGGTATGCCTATCCTTTTATCGGCACAAGAATGACGCTCTTTGAGCTTGCAGTCACCCCTACCTCCTACACCATGTAATGAGAGCTTTACCTCCCATCACCTCTCCTTTACATCGCTTCTCCTTTATGCTAATTACCATTAGCCCTATCATGATAATATATCTTATCCATATGGAAGCTTCTAGAACATTCCAAGATTTTTGAATAGATGGGTGTTAATTAGATGCTAACATGTTCGTTTGATAATAGACAAGTGCACAAGAGTTCGAATAACTTATATCGATAAAAAAGCTGTTTATCAAAAAACCGATTTTCGATCACATTTCGATTTTTCTTCGGAGAATATATCTTCTAAACAAATTTCAAAAAAAAGTTTTTTTATCATTAATTATTTTTTAAATGTTATAAAATCATATTTATAATACTTAATTATATTTAAAATGTTAAGGTATTTGAAGATGGAGTGTCCAAATTTCAGGGTCACTACATGATCTCTCGCCCTCTCATCCTCTTGCCCTCGTTATATTTTTGAAAGGGACAGCGGATTAAAGATCTTAAGGCTAATTTAATACTAGAGGGGGGTGAATGTGTTTAATGGATTCTAAGACTTGTATGGACTAAATTGAAATTATGACACAAACAGATGCAGAACTTAATCACAGAACAATCACAGAATCAAACACAGATGTAGAAAGTAAATAAAAAGCAGTAAAGGAAAGAATACACCGGATTTTATACTGGTTTGGAGTTACCCTACATCCAGTCCTGTACCAAGGCAAACACTCATACAGATTTTACTATACCAATATCGAGATTACAATCCTCAATTTCTAAAGTCCTTGAGGTACCCTTCTATCTCACGAGTCCGGGGCAAACTCTCTTGATTTACGAGACATAAGATCACCCAATTGATTTCCAGGCACAACCACACCTTATAGAGAGACTCGATGGACTTTTGATTACAAATTGATCCAATAACTCTGAATAGCACTTTGATCTTTGAGAGAGGACAGAGAATCAAACAAGAATGATATTCTAATTTGATTCACTTAAGAATTCGGCAGAATTTCCACACGATCTTAAAAATATGAAAATTTTAGAATATGTGGAGAAGAAGGAGTAAAGAAAATAATAAATTAGTTAGTTAAAAAATTTGTTTGTGAAGGCTATTTATAGAGCACCAACGGTCATTACCATTCGTGAAGAGAATTAAACGAATAGATACTTCTTTTGAAAATTGAAACTATTGAATTCAACGGCCACCATGGCGACATGGGGTATCCTATGATGTTGACATCCCTAGTTAAAAAACAATGTAAAATTTGTTTTGAAAGTGAAGTTTAAAACAAGAGTATATTTTAAAACAAAAACAAATAATATTTTAAGGCTAAAACATCTTTTTGGAAAATCATTTGAAAAGATGACTTTAAGGCTAAAATATTTTAATAAACAGTTTTGAAAATCATTTTGAAAAACTGTTTTGAAGCAGTTTTGCAAGCTTCTTTCTGTAGAATATCTCATCATATCAGGACTCGAGAACTTGTACAAAACTAGGATGTTCTTGGGTTTATAAGCCACTTGTCATAGGTTTGTAAGCTACTTGTCGTGGGTTCGTAAGCCACTAAGAAGGTAGAAATGGGTTCCATCCCAAATGAAATTTGGAATGAAGATTTCCATGCTATTATGAAGTTTTAACAAAAACTAGACACATATCTTGAAATCTTAATCTTGATACTCTAGAGTCTTCAATCTTGAGTCTTAAGTCTTGAGTCTTTGCACTGATCAGTCTTCAGTAAACAAAACCTTTATATATATATATATATATATATATATATATATATATACATATATATCCTGCATATACATATTTATCTAGACAACAATGTTAGTAATATTTTATAATAAGATAGGTTAAAAAGATTGTTTTCATCAAAACTAACATCTCAGTTCCTAACAATCTCCCCTTTTTTGTTAATGACAACCTGTATTTATAAAATATACTTACCATACCATAACTCCTATAACATAACTCCACCTTACTCCATGACACCCCCTTACTCCAATCATAACTGCCCCTTACCCCAAGCCAACTACTATTTAATAACTTCTTCCCCTTTGTCGTTAACAAAAACTCCTAATTAATAAATTCCCTGAACTTGATATAAGATAATCAACCATAACAAAATAATGTAATCCATATATAAGTGTAATAAGTGCTAAGTGTGATCATAAGTGTAATCTAAAAAGTAAATCAATCATCAACCAATCATACTTATAGTAATTATTCAATCCAAACATGTATACAAACCATACCAAATAAGTTAAGTCAATCAAGTTTAAAACACACCAATCAAATCAAATAAATAACATACAGAATGACTAGACATTCCTTGGTACTTCCACCCATCCATCTTCTCCAAAGATAGGGTCTGCTTTAATGGCATCCCATTCTTCTTTAACTTTATCGAGAGTGACTGGGGATTTCCTTCGAGGTCGTCCTTGTTAAGAGCTGAGATCATCCAATGAAGGACGTCGATATGTCTCTCTTACTTCTTGATCATTTGCATTTGACTCAATTCTAAGCGACGCTGGTTATGAAGTATGAACATTAGGATATTTTTGAAGGAAGTGAGAGTTTCCTCAAGATTATCACTTAGATTCTTAATCGGAGAAGCCATAATTCAAGCAATAGGAAGAAAATGAAAGGAAATGATTAGAAATGAAGTTTGATAATTTATTATGGAAGAAATAGGTATAAATAGGGGTAGAAAGTCGTTTAAAATGAATAGACAAAAGTTAGTTACATGAAATTAAAATTTGAAAGTGTAACTATTTTCTGCTTGTTGTATGTCGGCATGGGGGGATGGTAGATGTCGAAATGTCTCTGCCTAATGTGATAATTTTCTTTGTTTTGAATATTATGAACAAATCTATTCAACTAAATTTTTTATAATATGAAAACAAGCAATTACAGAGACAAGTGAAGTTGAATATCAGGAAATGAAAGATTTCATTAATGATTCTAGTTAATGTTACATAAAAAAATATAATATTAACTGAACTAAATAAAATACAAAGATAGAACTAAGATAACATGAACTAAAACTAATTAGATAAAGATGAAGAAATGGTAGTACAAGCATTCTACTAATTTTCCCGAAGAACTTGTCGATTTTAATGGAAATCTTGTTAATTTTCTTACTCATTGATCTTTTAAGTGTCTTTTGATTTTCCATTATAATTCTTTGATTAGTGAGAATGGTCTTATTGGATGAACTATTAGGATTAGTAGGATATTCAATACTTTCTAAGGAAATTTCTTGATCTTCCTCTTCCTCCTCTTCAATTTCCATTCCTTCCTCTTCCTCTTCTCCTTCTTCTTCTTCCTCCATTTCTTCCATCTCTTCATGACCAAGCCTTTCTTCTTTTTTCGTAAGTGTTTCATATGGTTGAAACGCTAATGGAGTTTGCATAAGGGAAATTTTTCCATGGTTGAACACTTTTCTATTTATAAATTCTTCCCTTTTGACAACTCCAAAGTAATTAAAAATCCGAATGAGATAAATTCCATAATATAATGTGTTTTCACCCATAGTAAAATTCTTGGGCCTTAGCTCATCCAAAATAAATTGAGCCCAATTAATATCATAATTTTCAAAAATTGCAAAAAGAGCTTTGCAAACTTTCAAAGTCGGGTTGTTGTAGTTTCCCGATCCTGGTATAAGAGTGTGTTGAATAAGAAGGTTAACAATTCTTGCTTTTGGACGAAAATAACGATTTTTGAATTTAAAATTTTCATCCCCTTCAAAGATGTGATGAAATGTCTCTTGATCATTTCCATTTATTTGAAATTCCGAGAGATTCATTCCGGTATACTTGCGTCCCAAAATATTTCCCAAAATTTCACAATCCAAAACAATGTGTGTTCCTTTAATACTACTCCAAATTTGTCCATCTTGCCCATCATAAAAATCATGATTCAAATTTCCATAAAACATCTTAACAAGATTTGTATAACATACAAAATCATTTTGTTTGTTATCTGCTACACTAAGAAAAGAACATTGTTGAAAAAGATTTTCAACTTCATAGGAAGGAAAATCTTCAAAAATAGCAAATCCTCGTATGAATTTTACCAAATTTACATACTTGATGTAATCTTTGATAACTTCCGAGTCATTAAAAAGAAAATTTGTGACAGATTTGGGAATCCAAATGGTGTTAGGAATGCTTGAGAGGCCATTGAAGAAGTTTGAGAGGATTTGAAGATAATGAAGATAAATTTGAAATTTGAAATAAAAGTGAAAAGTGATGATAAAGAGAGTGAATTAAATAGATATTCTATAGACATGTTCTCTAGTCAAGAGGCATCTTTCCAGAGTATTGAAGTTGGTGAAAAGGTGGAGGAAAATTAAAAAATATGAATTCAAATTTTGAAATCAAATTCTGAGAGACATGTCGACATGGGGTATCCAAGTATGTCGATATGTGCCTATTGAATCAAAGGACAAGTTTCTATTCCTAATTTCTAATAAATGTATATATTATATCCTATATTCTAATTATATAATTCCTATGATAACATTAAATATAATAATACTTAAATATTAATAATTTAATATTTAAAATATTATTTTTGAATTTAAAATTCAAAGTTCAAGGGATGAATTTGAATTTAAAATTCAAGGAATTTAAAAGAATCAAGCAAACAAACAAGCATCCATTCAAACAAGAAAAATTAAAAATAATGTAAATGCGTACCTATTTTTAGATCCATACCTTCATCGTCATCTGATTCACGCATAGCAGTGAAACATAAATTTGAATTATCCGTCTTCTTTTCATCATCACTGGATGATGAGTGTGAGTCATCAAGAGTTTGCTGTGTACGCTTTCTTTCTTTTCCTTGACGAGTCATTGTTTGGAGGGAACAACTGTTTATCTGGATACAGACAATCTTTTCTATGATGCCTGACTTTATTGCAATTGTAGCATATATCATTGTTGACGTTCTCCGTATTATTTCTGGAATTCCTTTGGTCATTTCTTTAATAATTATTCAATTTTCAATATTTTAGGAATTTTCGAAAGTTTCTTATCATGAAAGCAATCTCCTCATCACTATCTGGTTTCGAATTTTCAGTTGTTGCATTGAATGCTAATGACTTCTTTTCTACAGTCTTGTTTTCTCTTCTTCCTTGCAGTTGAATTTCATAAGACATCAGATTCCCAATCAATTCTCTATTTTCATTAGACTAATATAATTTGCTTCTTCGATTGCAAGTGTCTTTTGATTCCATTATGGAGTGGGTGAATTTAGAATTTTTCTGACTTGATCTTCCTCCGAAAAGCTTTTTCCCAGTGCAATTAGTGAATGAACAATATCTTGAAATCGATAATACATGTCAGAAATGGACTCATTTGCATGCATTTTAAATAATTGAAACCGATTAGTTAATATGGAAATTTTAGTCTATTTAACTTTGCTTGTTCCTTCATGAGTAACTTGCAAAGTTTTTCAAATTTCAAATGCAGACTTACAAGCAGATACTCTATTAAACTCATTCCTATCTAATGAACAAAATAATATATTCATGGCCTTTGAGTTATTTTGTGCAATACCCTTTTCCTCAGCAGTCCACTGGGCAAAATTGGTAGTTGGTTTAACATACTCAGTTTGTGTGATATTCCAAGTGTGTAATCCTACTGATTGTAAATAAATTTTCATTCTACAAGCCCAGTATGCATAATTACTGCCATTGAAAAATGGTGGTCTGACAGTAGACTGACCTTCTACAAATGAACTAATGTTAGGGACAACAGAACTGATGCCAGAGTTGACATTAATAGTGTTGGTAGCCATTAAAACAATTTTCAAGTTTTATATTATGAAAACTATGAAAACCTGCTCTAATACCAAGTCAAAGGGACAACAGTAAGGATCTTAAGGCTAATTTAACACTATAGGGGGGGTGAATAGTGTTTAATGGATTATAAGACTTATATGGACTAAATTGAAATTATGACACAAACAGATGTAGAACTTAATCACAAAACAATCACAGAATCAAACACAGATGTAGACAGTAAATAAAAAGCAGTAAAGAGAAAGAACACACCGGATTTTATACTGGTTCGGAGTTACCCTACATCAAGTCTTGTACCAAGGCAAACACCTCATACAGATTTTTATTATACCAATGTCGAGATTACAATCCTCAATTTCTAAAGGCCTTGAGGTACCCTCTTGTCTCACGAGTCCGGGGAAAACTCTCTTGATTTATGGGACACAAGATCACCCAATTGATTTCCTGGCACAACCAAACCTTATAGAGAGACTCGATAAACTTTTGATTACAAATTGATCCTATAACACTGAATAGCACATTGATCTTCGAGAGAGGACAGAGAATCAAACAAGAATGATATTCTAATTTGATTCGCATGAGAATTCAGTAGAATTTCGGCACGATCTTAAAAATATAAAAAATTTAGAATATGGATTTGTAGAGATGAAGGAGTGAAGAAAATAAGAAATTAGTTAATTAAAAAATTCGTTTGTGAAGGCTATTTATAGAGCACCAACGGTCATAACCATCCGTGAGCAGATTTAAACGAATAGACACTTCTTTTGAATTCAACGACTACCATGTCGACATGGGTTATCCAATGATGTCGACATCCCTAGTTGAAAAACAATGTAAAATTTGTTTTGAAAATGAAGTTTAAAAGAAGAGTTTATTTTAAAACAAAAACAAATAATATTTTAAGGCTAAAACATCTTTTTGAAAAATCATTTGAAAAGATAATTTTAAGGCTAAAATATTTTGAAAAACAATTTGAAAATCATTTTGAAAAACCATTTTGAAGTAGTTTTGCAAGCTTCTTCTTGCATAATATCTTATCACATCAGGACTCGAGAACTTGTACAAAACCAGGATGATCGTGGATTTGTAAGCCACTTGTCATAGGTTTGTAAGCTACTTGTCGCGGGTTTGTAAGCCACTAAGAAGGTAGAAATGGGTTCCATCCCAAATGAAATTTGGAATGAATATTTCTGTGCTATTATGAAGTTTTAACAAAAACTAGACACATGTCTTGAAATCTTGATCTTGATACTCTAGAGTCTTCAATCTTGAGTCTTGAGTTTTTATACCGATCAGTCTTCAGTAATCAATACCTGCATATATATATATATATATATATATATATATATATATATATATATATCCTGCATATACATATTTATCTAGAGAACAGTGTTAGCAATATTTTATAATAAGATAAGTTAAAAAGGTTGTTGTCATAAAAACCATCATCTCAGTTCCTAACAATTTCGCACCCTTAAAATTTTCAATATCTCTCATCTACTCGCGATAGCCGCTTCCCCTATCTTTTGCATCCTCTCTAGGTCTCAAAAAATGTATATAAGGTAATAATATGCTTTTACTTCAATTTATATAGACGGATTAAATTCCTTTTAAAATTGATTTTTCATAACCATAAAAGAAAATTGCAAAGCTGCTAGGTCTTTTGATCTCCTATTGGGCCTTATGGTTGCTTATTTGATCAATTAGTGAAGGCTCTTGTTAATATTAAATGATCTCTAGGTAATTTACTCATCTGAACTTGATTATGTGCTAACTTTTAAATTTTTATTGATACTAATTGCTATCTGTTTTCTATACTTTTTTAATAAATGTTATGGATTGTAATTATTTTGATCAAAAATGCGATTATTTAGTGATTTGTGATGTTGATATTAATATTGTTTTATACTGGTTGACTCAATATTTGAATTAATATTGTCATTTGCATATATTTGATTCAACTTTTACTTCTAACAGTGGTTAATAACATTAAAACCTTAGGTGGAAACCCATGTTAGATGTAATACAAAAAACAAACTATTATTATTTCAAGTACAAAAACACACATTAATAGCGGTAAACCTATATACAATGAAAACGATAGCAAAATGGAAGAAAGAGAAACATTGGTGGTCAATCTTTCTCCATTTTTTGGAATGCATCAATTTTTGTAGGTAATAATATTTAGATGGCTATCTTTGCCTTATTTGCAGCAGGAACGAACAAGATGAACAAAAAAGACAAAGTAGATAGACTGTTAATAACTTTCAATATTTCATTGCATGATACTTGACCATTCATTTCAATTCCATTTATGTAACCATACGGGGAAAAAAAGTAGGAGGAACTTCCACTTTCTTTACTTCACCACACCGGAACCCCTGTACTCCTGGAGCCGATGAAGCAAAAAAAGGTATTTTTTTTCAAATGCGCTTGGAAATGCTCTAATTGCAGCTAAATCTGAAAAACTATATAATTTTGAATGAAAGAGATATTATATTTAATTTCATTCACCGGGCATCTAAGGATAAATGGAATTTTTGGTATAACCAAGGTAGAATGTTTGGTATAACCAAGGTAGTAAATACGGTGTAGGTTCAATTTTTTAGCTTAGGATTTCCACTCTACATTATAGATTTAACTAAATACTCTTATATTGAATTTAAATTCAAGAGATTTTAAAAGGTGAAATGATAAATATTCCCTACTCATTTAGTCTATTTATTGAGGATTAGGATTATACATTATACATGCATCAAAGCTAATACACTTATATAAATTTCAATTAAAGTATCCTAAGAGCTAATATATAATTAAAGGGCTTTTGCAATAAAATTGGTTAGTTTTTTTAACAGTATACCAATGATTATCTTTATTTTTGGAGTTTTAAGATGATTTAAAATATTAAATATTTACTTAAAAAAATTGTAATCGTGATAAATTAATTGGCATTAAACATGTCTAATGTAAACCAGTAAATTTTGTCCATTCATCTACACCGGACAAATGATGGGCTCCACATCAGACGCATTTGATAAGTGCGAATTGATGCAAAAGTGAATTAGGCAAAAATTGTCCATGAAAGCGGGAACTTTTGGCTTCCTTTTATCGCGGTCCTTGTTATTACCGAAGCATATGCTAAAACTTCTACAAAATGCGCACATTTGATTTGCTTCACGTGCCATCCAAAATAATTTCCCTCCAATATTTCGTTCTTTCCCCCTCAAAAATTTCTATATCATGATTATGATCTCCCGCCTTCTCATCCTCTCGCCCTGCTATATATCCCACCCCCAAAAATTTCTAGATCCCTCGTTTTCTCGCCATTTTGGCAATTTCAAATCACTGTTCGCTTCTTTGTCAGTTCCAAGTATCTACTCATCTTTTAAGGCTTTGGCATGTAATGTTTGACACAGTAACAAGTGATCGAGAATTTAGCATTGTCATGATTACTTATCATTCTTTTTTTAATCACCTCCAAGCACTATTCATCTCTGAAGGCATTGGCATGTATTGTTAACTCATTACAATGAACTGATATCAGCATACAAATTTTCCAATTGTTGCGTACGATTGGAACTTTAATTATTTCTGAATTTAATGAACTTTTAAATTTCTATAATCTGCATAATTTTTTTTTTGATTAAATGCAACCATTCAAACTTCTTAATTTAAGTAAATGGGGTTTTTATTAATAAAAATAAAAATGAATCACACATGTCCTTATGCGTCATTGTAGAGGGAGTAATCGGTATTTCCCATAGATAAGAAAATGTAAGGTCTACCTTCTAATGGAATTACACTTTCTTGAAGGTCGATCAATTTCCATTAAGAGTATTTCCTTTGTTCTTATTACCTTCAGTCCAAGGTGTGAGATTTCAAATGGAACACTTAGATTACAATTGCCCTCTTCCAGTTTTAGTAGAGATCGAAACAAAACCAAACCGAAATCATATTTTAATATAAAAAACTATTGGATTTTAAATTTTATGGAAGAAACAAATAAAAAGTATTATTTTTAGCTTCAAATTTATAAATACACAAATTTTGAAACTTAACTTCGAAAAATACAAAAATAAAATAAAATATGAATGGCTAAACTAAAAAAGTTAAAAACTAACTAATGAATAAATATTTATTAGTATCATTAATATGCATTATTAATCAGTGTTATTAATATTTATAAATAATCGATATTGGTTGTTTATATCTTATTTTCGATTAATGATAATAATATATTTTTATTCAAAAAATTAGAAAAGTATAATTATATGAAAAATAAACAACAAAAATCCTAAAATGACAGAAATTTCAAAACCAAGACCAAAATCAAGACCTCGAACCTTGCTCCAATCATATATTCATGTTGTAACTATGATGTAATTATATTGTTGTACGTAATTTTTCTGTGCTATAATAGTTTGCAAAATAATATGTTTACATTGGCTCTTAGCTTAATCGAGATTTAGCTTGGCTTTAAACATTGGCCTTAAATATTCTTATTACTCATTTTAACGCAAATTAATAATACTATTTGGTCTTGGATTTGTATATATTTTGTAGTTTGTTGATTGTTTTGCATGCTATCCATATTTTCATGGCATCAGTATCAATATTCAATGAAATTGCAGGGAGAACATGTTAAGCCCTTTAAGATAATAAATTTAGGAAATATTACAAATTAGTTAGGTTTAAATCTATATAGTTGAAAAAAAAGTTACTACATTATGAAAAGTATAAGGAAATTCTTACACCATGAAGTCATGTAAATAATATTATCACTAATTTTGAGCATGTATCGGTATAAATTGTGATGTATTTGGTTGAGAAAATAAATGTTGTTAAATAAACTAAACACACTATTGGACTAAATAATTTTCTATTGTCTGATGAATATGGGTTAGAGAAACATCACCTTACAGGCTAACCAGAAATTTATAATTTTAGACCTGTTATAAAGCCTAGGATCCACTACTAGGAGTACCATCTCAAAAAACACGAGTCTAAGATTCTAAAGCCATTGTAGCATTTTCCTACCACCAATGAAATTGAAGATTTCTTTTCTTATGCTTAGAGATTCCAATAAAACACATTTGCAGACGAGTATGCATCTCTTATTTTTATCTTTATTTTCTTCCGTTAGGAGCAATTTTTTTATGAATATTTGTGTTGTTTATTTCAGGTACAAACCTAATCCTATCAACTACCGTCCACTCACGGCCGTTACGAATGGGTAAAAGTTGAATTTTATGGTCATGATTTGTAGAAAATATATAGATAATGTTAGCTATCACTAGATCTGATTTTTTTTTATTTAACCCATTAATTCAGTTTTCTATATAGCAACACATTTAGGAAGGAATTAGCAAATTGACTTATCAAACATTGCGTCGCTAAGAAACTTCTTAGATGAACACCATTTGTGTATATGCCTTTTTCTAACATGATGATAGACATTTGCACATGTAAACTCCATGTATGCCTTTTTCGCACATGCTAGTTTACATTCATATAGGTGTTTGCTGCTTTCAAACAAACATAAAAAAAATAATGTCAACCACAATAAAAAATGTAGACTATATAAAGGTCAGAAAGGCCTTTATCATAATCACCATTCACATAGTACTTCTCCATGCCATTCACTTAGTAAATAGTAATTAATACTGACTTTGCTTTCTAATGCCACATTGATGTGTCCATAATTATTTTTCATACGTATTCGTATGCACCGAAGTAATTAATATTGCCTGTCACAATTGCTTTACGGTTTGCGCCTGCGTGTGTTTTATTTGCTTCTTTTCTGTTGTTTGTTCGTACTGTAATATAAAATTGTCAAGGAGTAAGTCCCTACCTTGATTTTCATCTCCGTCTTGTATTATTATTTAAAATTGTGCTGGCGTCATTCTTGAATTTGAAGAACACATAATTGTGACAAAATGACAGCTGCAATCACAATATTTTGTACAGGACCTATCAACGATAAGCCCATGTCTTATTTTACTGGATTTTTACTGAAAAATGTCTTATTATAGTTTATAAGAGGTATTCATGTTTTCTGTCCTTTTTTATTGAATTTAAACAAAAGTTTTTTGGATTGGCATTCATGTAATTAGCTTATACCTAGCTCTTATTACTTGCTGATTCATTTTGATTATCTTTTGACAATATAAAGATATAATTACTGAGCTACACACGTACACAGATACATACACAAATCACAACACATACACATGTATACAGATACATACATATACCCATATCGTCTATAGAAAAGCGAAACTTGATTTTCAGAACAACATTGTTTGTTTTGCATCTCAATTATAAACAGTTCTTTATATCCATTCATTCTGTTACCATTGCTTTGCTGTTTGAGCTTGCGTCTGTTTTATTTGCTTCTTTTTTGTTGTTTGTTCGTACGGTTATATAAAAATGTCAAGGAGTAAGTCCATGCCTTAATTTTCATCACCATCTTCTGTGATTATTTAAAATTGTGTTGGCGCCATCCCTGTACTTGAAGAACACGTAACTGTGACAAAATGACGGCAGCAACCGTAATATTTTGTACTGGACCTATCAATGATAAGACCATGTCTTCTTTTACTGAATTTTTTACTGAAAAATGGCTTATTATACTATATAACTTTTATTCATGTATTCGATGATTTTGTGTTGAATTTAAACAAAAAAAATTCAGATTGGTATTCAGTTAATTAGCTTATAGCTAGCTTATTACTCGATGATTCATTTGTTGGCTTGATTATCCTTTTGCGATAGAAAGAATTATTATTGTGAACTTAGTAATGACAAGTCTGAATTTATTTTACTGAGCTACACACATACACACGCATATCATCTATAAAAAAGCGAAACTTGATTTTCGGACCAATTTGATTGGTTTTGCATCTCAATTATAAACAGCTTTTTATATTTTTGCAAGTTTGATTGAACTTTCCACTACAAACGATCTCCTCCTAAAGATTTATTTTAATTTCATATTCCTTGATTAAGTAAGATGTGTGGGGTAATTGATTAAAGTTGAATTCTTATCCCTTTCCAAAGTTTAGATTTACAAATTCGTTTTAGCGAATGATTTTCTAACACTAAAAGTAGAATTCTTACTAACTATTTTATGGTCTGGATTATGTTAACCTTAAAATTAACATTGTTTGGTAAAATAATAGTTTTTCAGTAAGTTGTATCGTTCTTGAAATAAAAAAAACATGTACTTTAAAAATTGGTAAACATCGGTACCAATCAATTTGTTATTTTGTTTTCAGTACGTTTTCCTTTCATGGCCCACAGCAAAATTCATCATTCTGGAGTTAGTTTCGGATAGTAAACATAATCCTTTTATTTACAATGGGCCGCTTATGTCCTTGAATGGTAAGTTAATTTTCATTTTGAAAGTTATTTTGTGTGAGTGTGTGCATGTGTTCCTAATTACTGCTTTGATGCTATCATTTGCTTACCTAGAATTCGGTCTGATCTTTGTTACATACACACATGCGCGCACACAGTCTTTGTGTGTTGTTTGACAATTGACGTATCTAGACACAAAAACAAAAATACCACCGTCTTTAATCTTTTATTATATGAGTAGAATTTAAGTTGGATGACACTGAAAACCAAGTAGATAGAATATATTGAATCAAAGCATATACATGAATTTTCCATTGTTTATTACAATTCTTTATTTCGTAATTTTAAACGTTCAGGATATTTTTTTTGATCTGTGCATGCGCGCATACATGAAACAATTTACTTTGTAATATAGCTGTCTCAAATTCTAAATATACCGTGAAGTTCTGTATTTTAACATGAACTTTGTTGGTAGTTTTTATGTATTTTATACTTTATAGTTCGTGTCTTTTATTCTTAATGTCTCTTATTCATTCATATGCTATAGGTAAGAAGGTACGAATTGATAATAAGCTGGTGAATGTATGAAAAAAATAATCTTAAATACCATAAACTGTTTCCAATAGCTCTACCATACATGAATTTTGGAAGCTTAGGAATGCAGATTCCAGTTTCTACATGAGCGATTCAGATTGTTAGTTCTTTCAGATGGATTTAATAACAAACTGGATTCTTATGTTCATCTTATATTTCACTTAGATAGGTGATTGTTTATTTGCTTAAACATGATTTCATATATCTATTCTTCGTGATGGATTTAAGAAATGTAGTTGGTGATGCTAGGAAAATTACATTTAGAATTTTGACATGCTGAATTTTTTATTATATTGTCTTTGATTTTGATTTTGATTTTCTAATTGGTAAGACTAAGGAAAGAGTAAAGAAACTATCACATTAGTTGTTAGAAGCATTTAAGTTTTCATCAAACAATCAGTAAAACTAATATACTATGCTTTTTAGGAAGTATATAGATAATGGTTTTTATCATGATTTATGTGCGTTAAAGAAATGAGTTTATTCTGATTTGAAACCATGAAAGAAACTACTGTGCTTTTATCTTACAAATTATTTTTGTTTAAACTACTTTTGGTGATACGTTTAGCATGAACTTCTTTGGTGGTACCATTAATTTGTACTTGCTGTCACCATTTGTAATGTTTATGTTCCATTCATCATGATCTACTACAATTGTAGAGAAAGGTGCATCACTTTGTTTACATGAGAAAAGATTTCAATGCTATAAGCCGTTAAACGGTTAAAAGAATCACTACGAACTGACCATAAGTTTTCGGATATGGTACGTGCTCCCTGCACATATTTGTTGGGTTACAGAAATGCATGCAGATTTCAACTTCATAAATAAGTCAGGTTAGCTAACAATTATATAGAAAATAAAACTTCTTAGATTTTCAGATTCTTTTGACATTGTTCCTGTAGTACGGTAGGACAGCAAATAAAATGTTTCCATCCACTGAGTCGTGCTATATATTTTTAGATTTTTAGCATGACAGTACAATATAAGAACGTAGACTACAAAACTAGTTGTAGTGGATCATTGTAGAGATTACACATGTTGAGCTTGAGTTTTGTTGGTGCACTACATCAGGGAGCATTTTTATTAGGTGAAGTGCAATCTACGACTATGGTTGTCATAGCTCACAGTTTGATTAGCTTTGATTTTGATATAATGTGGCGTTTCCGGTTAAATCTTCTACTGAATGAAGCATGTTTCTTCAGTAAATTAATTATTTTTCACTCAAAACACTTATTCAGAGATTGTAATTTCTGATTTTGGTGGTTTCTAAGAAACCGTATACATAGGTGGAGAGCTCCTTCGAGTCATATTAATGCTTCATACTGCTAAATTTCTCCATCGAAACAGTGCTCCAATTAGAATCAGAATTTTCCCTATGAACTAATTTACAAATTAACGAAGATAAAAGCCTGGTGCCATTGCATGGAAGCACACATACAACGAACGATAACAATTTTTGTGCAAAAAACAATATCAAACAATAATATTTTTGTATGCAAAACAAGCAAGAAAGTGCAAGTCGGTACCGTGGCAATTGCCTCAGTCGAAATTGAGGCAATGGACTGAAGCAATTGCCTCGGCTTTAATTGAAGTATTGCCTTAGCCAATTCTGGGGCAATGCCTCAGTTAAACAAAGGTTCCCTTTGTTACACTGTTAAACTTAGGCGATTGCCAAAATGATGTATTTTCTTCTGAATCTAAAGGTATATATTGTATTAAGACTGACTCGCTTACATCTACAATGATAACTATCTTTGTTAAGCTACATTATGAGGTCTAGTGTATTGAATGCGTTATGAATTCTTCCAGTTCTTGCACTTCTTCTGTATACATTTGCAAGTGGCATCCTCTGTGTTGTATGCTATCTAGCTTCAACATAATCTTTTAAGTATTTTAGCTTGCAGCATCCGATACATCCGCCACAGTTACATCTTTGGCTGAATTCATTTGCAGGAACAAGAAGACGGCGACGAACAGAATGGAGAGTTTGGATTCAATGCCATTGGTGGATGTTTCTTTCCTATTTTCCCACCGCTAACCAGTGGATGTTTTTCACATTTGTTCCACTATTTTATATTAAACTTTCCTGTTAACGAACAACTCAAGATTTTACATTCCTACATTCAACTAACTTTGTTTGCTTTGATTCATTACAGCTTTATTTCATAAAAATATATTAAACCTGTGATCTATTTGTAATAAATACATTGTACATTGCCTGTTTTGTTCTAAGATTATGTCCTACTTTTTTTATGTGTTTTGTGATTGAAAATAGCGGCCACTTTATTATTATTATTTCATATTTCTTCAATGTTGGCTATATTCAAACCAACATATATGATTCCTACCTAACATTCGTATGTTTGGTGATTGAAAATAGCAGCCTCTATTTTGTGTATTTACCCAATGAATTTGTGGTTCACATAACATTTGGAACTTTTGCAAGCTCTTTTTTCCAAGTGCTTAATGAGCACGGCATTGAAATTGATGTTTAATATTACATTAGTTTTAATATAATTGTTGGTTTCAATTTACTACAAGTCAGTGGATTGCTAAAAATTGAGAAAGTAGTATATAGTACATTTTTACAAATCAATTGATGAAATATGAACTATCCATCACTTCCGTCTTTGAATGATGCTATAATATTTTTGCCGATAGAACCGTGTGCGAAGTATGGGTTTGCCTGATTAATTTATGTTGGCGGTAAACAAGTCCGACATCAACCAGCAAATTTGATCCGTTTGTATACACTGGACAAAATGATGGGTTCATGTTGGACGCGTCTAAATAGTGCACATTGACGCAAACGTTAGTCAGGTAAAAATTATCTACAAAAGTGGTAACTTTTGGCTCTCCTTGCTGCAGTCCTTATTACCGAAGCAAATGCTAAAAATTCTAAAAACGCGCGGTTATTTGGCTCCATGCGCTATCTAAAATAAGTTCCAAAATAAGTTTCTCCAATATTTCATTCTCCTCCCTCAAAAATTTCTATATCCTGATTATGATCTCCCACCCTCTCATCCTCCCGCCCTCGCCATATATCCCGCCCTCAAAAATGTCTATATCATTCATGTTCTTGCTGTAGCCAATTGCCCTTCCATTTGTGTACCCTATAGATCTCAAAAAGTTTATACTAGGTAATTATCTGCTTTTACTTCAGTTTATACAGATAGATTAAACTCCTTTTAGAATTCATTTTTTTAATATTTACAAAAGTAAATTGCAAAGCTGCTGGATCATTTGACCTCTCGTTGGGCCTTATGGTTGCTCATTTGATCTAGTCATGTTAAAATTAAACGATTTATAGGTAACTTACTCATTTGAACTTCATTTTGTGTCCACTTTTTAATTTTTATTGACATTAATTGATATCTATTTCCAACGTTTGTCTATAACTGTCATGGATTGTAATTTTTGGTCAAAATGTCTTTTTTTAGGGATTTGTGATGTTGATATTAATATTGTATTAATATTGATTAACGATTCAACTTTTGTATTAATATTGTCATTTGCATATATTTGATTCAAACTTTTGTGTTTATTATTGGTTAATGACATTAATTTTTTTCCTTTCATGGCGCCTCTTCCTTGTCCTTTCCCTCCTTTCCCGTTTCCTGACACATCTACCATTCCTTCTTCTTCCTCTCTTCCATCAATCACTACCATCCCTTCGTACGTATCGTCCTCTTTATTAACACTCTCTAACATCCCTCCTCTGCCTTACCTGTCGCCTATTCCCACTGCTGTCGCTCCCTCTCTCCTCGGCCCCCATCCATTTCCACGTTCATCTATTCTTCCTCCTCCTCCTACCCAACCTCTTTGGAATTCTTTATTTAAAGCCAAACCGTTCAATGTTGGTCGCTTCGAACCTGTCTCTTTCCCATTAGTTTATGATGAAGGCGCTTTTGTTCCTCCTGTTGGAGTCATTAATGTCGGGAATGCTGTTTGGGGTCATTGTCTTGTTGGATTCTCTCTTGACATCCCACTCCCGTATATGGTCGTCTTGCGCCACCTTAAGCGGGTTTGGCGACTTAAAGGTTCGATTGAAGTAAAGTCAGATGATAGCTTGTTCCTCTTCAATGTGTCATCTGATGAAGATAGAAGGAAGATAATCCAATCTGACCCAATCGTGATGAGGAACAAAATATTCATTTTAAAGGAATGGGATCCAACAATTGGAAATAGTGTTAGCACCATCAAGACTGTTCCTGTTTGGTTGAAGCTTTCCAACATTCCCCTGTACTGCTGGTCACATATAGGAATAAATTGGTTAGCTTCACGACTGGGTAAATTCCTTTCTATGGATGATAATACAGAAAAGTTGGAAAGGATTGGCTTTGCTAAATGCTTGGTTGAAGTTACTGCGTGCACTGAGTTGCCTGATTCGTTCATGGTTAAACTACTAGATGGCTCTGAGCAGCAAGTCAGAGTTGAATATTTGTGGAAGCAACTCATTTGTGGTGAATGTAAAAATTTTGGGCATTAGTCTTCATGTTGCCAAGTGTTGAAGAGCACTAATGCCTGTTCTGTTGTGGACACTCCAGCTGCTAACGGTGAATTGAACTTTTCACAAGAGGGTAAAGAAAATAATTCCAAAGGTAATGGCGATCTCAGAAATGTTGGTACTAAAGGAGGGTGGAAGAAAGTTCAATTAAGGAAAGTCAATGATCACAAGTATAAGAAAATGAAGAGCAACACTTTAACAAAACAATCTGATAATGAAATAGATCATTTCAAAGTCAAGTCTTCGGAATCGCTTCTGATCCCTGAAGCAAATTCTGAAGGAAGGACAGTTGTGCATGCTCCTGTGCATATCAATACTGTTGATGGTATAAATGTTGTAGGAGGTAATCTCGAAGTACACATGCAAGAAGATCTTCTTTTTCCCGAAGTAAACATGCAAGAAGTTCGAGTGTTTTCCGAAGCAGAGTCGAATGCTAACCCATTTTCTGTTCTTATGCAAGATCCAACTGAGCTTACTGATAATGTTTTAATCACAAACAGTTTTAAGGATGGTGATGTTTGTTTTTTAGCATCCAAGAAGCATGTTCCAGCTGTTGATTCTATCACAACACCATCAATTCCTTTGCAATTAGTTGAAACACCATCTTCTTTTGATACTGAATTGGAAATTCAGAAAACAAGGTTGTCTACTGTTGCAAAAAATTTATGCACACCTTCCTCTGGCCAATCAAATCCAAGATCTATCAATTCCCACGCAAAGGTGGTATCTAACAATCTGGATTCACCATCACTTGAACAAGCTTTCATAAATCAAATTGAGAACTTCATTTTTGATTTATTCAAACCATCACCTCTTTCTAATATTCCCACTACCTCCTCTCCTCAGTCTAATTCTCCCATACTTATTCCCTCACCTTATACATTTCACGTTCTATTCCTGGGTGGGTCCCTCCTCCTACTCAACTGAATAAGAAAAGTCCCAGTGCAATGAGGTCATCCTCATTAGCAACTAAACTTAAGTCTGTAAGATCTGATCCTCCTACAACTATGAGTAAGGCAAGTGTGCTTCACCTATCAACATAGTTTTTAATGAACAACATTGCATCATGGAATATCAGAGGAGCTCATAATCCAATAAAACTTGACCATGTTAAGTCTTTGATCAATGTCCACAATATTAAAATTTTCGCAATCCTGGAAACCAAACTATCTCTTCCTTTGTCACTAAAAGAAGCTTACCGTATCAACCCTACTTGGCATGTCCATCATAATCTGGATAATGCTGCATATGTAAGGATCCTTACTTTCCATGATCCCCACTTCTACACTCTCTCCCCCATTCTTTCTACATCCCACTTTATTCACTTTCAAGCAATATTCCTTCCTCTCAAAATCTCTTTCTACTTGACTTTTGTATATGCTCATAATGCTAAAGCCTCTAGGAAATCTCTTCTAAATCTTCTCCCATCATTAAGGCAGAACACTCACCCTTGGCTTGTTCTAGGTGATTTCAACTGTTGTTACAACATAAATGATAAAGTTGGTGGGCAACTATTAATGCCAAGGGATATTGGCCCCCTAAATAACTCCATTTCAGACTCTGATCTTCTTCCCATAGTTCGAACTGGTGTGCCTTTCTCGTGGAACAACAGAAGCCGGTCTGGGCATCGAACTTATACCAACATTGATTTGTCTTTTTGTAATGATTCAACCTTAACCTTGTGGCCAGCCATCACAGCTCATCTGCCTCATCCTATCTTATCTGGCCACTCTCCGATAATCCTCTCTCCCTCCCTTATGCCATGTAGGGGAAAAAAGGCTTTTAAATTATTCAATGCGTGGGTCAAAGACCCCGAATACTTAACAATTATATCTACAGCCTGGTCAAACTCTTATCATGGCAATCCTACGTTTATCTTGTGCAGGAAATTGAAGGCTACTAAGAATGCATTACGTTATTGGGCATCTCACAAATTTGGAAATGGCTCCCTTGCTTCCAACACTCTTAAGGAATTGCTTAAGAAGGCACAAATTTTCCTTGACAGGGATCCAACCAATCCTATCCTTGTCCAGAATGAGTCCAACCTCTTTCATCAGCTTAATGAAGCCTTAAAAACTGAAGCCAGCATGATGAAGCAAAAGGCGCATCAAAAGTGGGTTAGAGATGGAGATAGAAATACTGCATTCTTCCATGCTTCTATAAAGAACAAACAATCTAGAGACCACAGCCATTCTCTGTGGGATGATGAGGGTATTCATTTTACATCTGTTAAAGAGATTGATCAACATTTGGTTCAACACTTCTCCAAGCTTTTAGGTAACTACGATAATTTTGTTCCCAATCTCGATATTCTTAACAACCTTCCACTTCCCATGACAAGCTCAACTATGAATAATATGCTTGTGACTACGGTTACTGATCAGGAAATTAAAGAATCTCTTTTTGCTATGAACGCCTCATCGTGTGGTGGGCCTGATGGATTTAATGTAGTCTTCTTCAAAGCTAGTTGGGATATCATAAGTGCTAACTTTATAGCTGCAATTCATAATTTTTTTAATAACTTTAAACTACTTGGTGAGATTAATGCAACCAATCTCGTCCTAATTCCTAAAGTCAGGCCCATTGCAAATGCTACCTCATTTCGACCAATATCATGTTGTAATGTAGTTTATAAGTGCATATCCAAGATTTTAGCCACTAGGCTTGTTTCAATGCTCCCAGCCATTATCTCGCCCAATCAGTCTGCCTTTCTTCCTAAAAGGAACATACTTGACAACATTATGATGGCCCATGAACTAATTAATGGTTATGGTAGATGCCAGATCTCACTAAGAACTACGCTTAAGCTTGACATATCTAAAGCTTATGATTGTTTGAAATGATCCTCTATTGTTCGAGTTATGTCACTAATGGGATTTCCTAAAGTCTTTGTAGCTTGGCTTTATGTCTGTATATCAACACCATCCTTCTCTCTTTGCTACAATGGGAAAATGTCAAGATATTTTAAAGGGAAGCAAGGTGTACGACAGGGGGATCCGATCTCCTCATACATTTTTATTATAGTTATGGAAGCGGTGAAACGTATGCTAGCAATGAAATTTGAAGATAAGACAATCTCTTATCATCTTGAGTGTAAACAACTTCAAATCTCCTCCCTACTTTTTGCGGATGACATAGTGATCTTTACTATGCCTAATCACCATTCCATAGCTGGCATCCTTCAGTGTCTTCATTTCTTTTATCTTACTACTGGGCTTAAGATCAATCATTCTAAATCCCAAATTCTAATCTCTGGCATTAACATGACTGAAAAAGCTAGGCTCATGATTCAATCTGGTCTTCAGCCTATGGAAAATATGATGTCATATCTAGGCCTTCCCCTATGTACATCTAGAGTAACCAAGGCTGATTGCATTTCTCTTTACAATAAAATCACTTCCAATCTTAACTCATGGACTACCAGGTTGATGTCCATGGCTGGTAGATTAGTGCTTGTCAAGTTTGTTTGTTTTTTAATGACTGTGTATTGGGCAAGAACTTTCATACTTCCCACTCAATTGCTCTTTATGATTAGAGCTGCTATGTTAAGATTCCTTTAGACTGGATCAATTCACAAAAGGAAGTTTATACCTCTGTCATACAGTAGTTTAGAAAAGCCTCAAATTAATGGTGGCCTTGGTATCATCAATATCTCCATATGGAATATAGCAGCGATCAGTACCCATGTGGATGCTTTGTTGAATAAGAAGAAAAGCCTTCGGGTGCAATGGGTTTGGAACTATCGAATTAAGAATGGGGACTTCTGATCTATGAAAGAATCTCAAACTACGAGTTGGATGTGGCGAAAAATTCTGAGCATCAGAACTATTCTCTTTCCTTATGCTAAGTCCACAATTTTCCCTGGTTGCTCTGTTAAATTTTGGATGGATCCTTGGAGGCAAGATGGCTTGGTATTAGAAACTAAACTTAGTGTTCAGGAATGAATGCAATCACTTATAGGAAATAATGCTTGTGTTGTTGGGTACATTGTTAATGGGAAGCTGTGCACTCCTTCTACCAGTAATCAGGTTGTCAATGCGTTATGGGGGAGTTTGCATGAGCATGTGGTCCCTATCAATCTTGAATCTACTTTATTATGGAGGGGAAGACCTCATAGCATCGGTCAGGTCTATGATCTTCTCCTTCAAACTGAAGCTTTTCCTATCTCCCATTGGGCTAAGGTGTGTTGGACTACTTTTTCTATGGCTAATGACAATTTGATGTTTTGGTGAATCATAAACAAAGCTGTACAATCTAGAGACAAACCATCGTCTACTGGTATGGTTATTAATCACCTATGCCTCTTTTGTAATTCGTTTCCTGAATCTTTTGATCGCCTCTTTTTTGAGTGTGGCTCCTTATCCAATATGATAAGCACACTTTTTAACAAAATTGGTATTTCGAGATATGATGGAAATTCTACAACTAAATGGAATGAGCTGAAGATTGCGGCGACGAAAAGGCATGGCAACAGGGATATGATTTTCTTTGTTCTTAAAATCTACATCAGAACAGTTTGGATTGAAAGAAATTCTCCGTGCTTTAAACTTGTAGCTTTTGCTGCTCCTCCTCATCTCTAGGATACAATTATGTCAAAGATTGAATCTGGGATTAGATTCTCATGCCATGGTTTCTCTCCACACAGTCGTAGGTATTGGAATTGACTTGCCATTGCTTTTGGATTAACTTGGGTCATGTTTCTGCATGTGCATTCTTTTGTGCATGTTGATGTTTCATGTCATGCTTGTTTGCTGCTGCATTAGTAGCTTATCATCTCTTCTATTTGGTACATTTAGGTTGTATTCTCATGCTTGTTTTTTTCCATCTTGTTGTTTGTTTTATGACAAAAGCTTGTTTTTGTCATGATGTTCTTTTTTCATTCTTCAATAAACACTGGTAGGGTCCCAGACAACCCCGCTTGCCATTCAAAAAAACCTAGGGTGGAAACCCATGTTGGATGAAATATGGAAAATAAACTTTCATTATTTCGAGTATAAAAACCCACGTTAATAGTGATAAACCATATATATGGTGAAAACGATAGTAAAATGGAAGAAGGAGAAACACTGGTGGTCAATCTTTCTCCTTTTTTTTGGAATGCTTCAAGTTTGTTTAGGTAACAATATTTGCGTATTAGATGGCTAACTGTGCCTTATTAGTAGTAGGAATGAACTAGATGAACACACAAGACAAAGTGGGTAGACAGTTAATAACTTTCAATATTGCATTGCATGACATTTGACCATTCATTTCAAAGTTAAAAAATATGTCGAAAACATAAAATAAAGCACAACTCATTGTAGGTTAACATTCCAGATACAACAATAAAGAGACACAATTATGATATATGTATAGAACTAAGTAGCAAACTTTTAATTATCTATTCCTCTGTGAAGTAATGATTGCAAATGAGGCAAATTGATAATGTGTATTTTTATATATAAGCGTGACAATAAGAACAGGACAAAGAAAATAGACAAATAACTCTATTTATGCAAGGTAAAAAAAATCAGAGTTGGTAATTATAAATCATAATGTTTAGCGCTTGTCAAATAGCAAATCGCAGAGTAATGATAATATGCTATCCAACCTAAAACATTGAACCATACTACACAATACTTATTTAGTGTCTTGTTAATTACATTAGCAGATGCACTAAAAGTATAATACAAGCTAGATTTGCCTTCGGTTGACCATACTATGTAATAAAAAGTCAAAATTAAATCCAAAATATATAGGCGACATCCCTAGCATATGTTATGATGATAGTACAAAAATTGTAGTATCTTAGATTCAGCTTCAGCCAACTACAATATGGTACATCTACCTAACAAACATTTTAGAAAACAGTAGATTTAAAATCTTAATATAATATCGTAAGTTGATAGGCGTGGATGTGAAATATGGATTTCAATGTTTTCTTTATTACAAAATTATGGTGATAATATAATGGTTGAGGAATATGAATATAAATTGTAGTCGCTCCTAAATCTATGTATTTACATAATTCTAAATCTAAATGCCCTTAGATTTAATTTAGTTTCAAACAGTTTCCAAGGATACACTGATTCATCTTTCATGTAGTACAATCAAAGCAGAAATTATATGCAAATTCACCTTTTGCTTAGATTCAATTTAAGTTCAAGGTGCTTTTGTGAAAAAGTAGATATTTTTTTCCTATATAGTATAGTGCAAATAAAAATTGTAGCGTAGATTTAATTTTCCTTAATATTTAAGGGTACAGTACAACTATACATTTTTTTTTTAATGGTTGAGGAATATGACTCTAGATGCAACTAACCAATTGCTTTTACTTACATAAATATAAATTAATATAGTTTTAGATTGTATTCAATCAAAGTTTTTGTAACGACCCGGAAATTTCGATCCCGAAATTTCCAGATAGTTAGTGAAAGAAGAAAGAGAAAGAAGAAGAAACAGAAAACTCAAACTCAAAATCTCACATTCGCAGCGGATAAAATATAATAGCAAATAAAATAACAGTTTACAAAGAAGAACTTTATCAGTACATTTTAATTTTCACATCAGAGTTACAACATTTTCATAACATTGGACAGTTTAAACAACATGTCCTAGATAAATAACAATATATATCACAGCGGATAAACACTCTATACGTTCCAGTCCTTCAGCTCTCCTCCTGAGCTCCAGAACATCCTTACCTGCAAATCTGTAATACTCGGTCTAACCCGAGCATTACATCAAAGTAACACCCGGGCCAGGCTGGAAATCAGCGTGAGTAAACCCATTTAACATGGAGTATAAAAAGCATACAACTTATATAAACCCAGGGTAACTTATATCAATTTACAACTTCACAAGTTGTTATGGACATTACTTATTTCACACGTCAACTTCCAAGTGCCAACTTAGATTAAATGGTCCAATTTATTTAAATCATTCCAATCAGCTTATTGATTTCACATATCAATCTATAGAGAATCGAAGTGGTTTCGGGTATTTACTAATACCTGACTCCGGTCTCTTCGAATCCAATGTCATTTTAACCTAAATTATTCAATTAAATACAATTCAACTTTATTTACCAGATAACATTTTCCCACATCAACTCATAATTGATAAATAATCACATTATCACCATCCATCCAACATAACTTATCACAAAGAAATTCATATCAGAGATATCAACCAGTTTAAAGCACTCAACATCATTCAATCATTAATAAGCAAGATTGATCACTTCATTAATTACATTAATTAATGATCCTCAAATTACTTCATTAATCACAAACAGTAATTAACAACTTGTAATTACTTATCATAATTAATTAACTTCTTAATTAATTATATTAACCTTTTGATTAATTAATCTAATCTAATTAATCTTTAATTACTTCATTAAGTAATTATTATTCAATTACATTAACAAATAATCCTTAATTAATTACTTCACAAAGAAATTACCTTCATATTAATTACACAAGTAATTAATCTCAAAACTCTTCCATACTTCAATTAATTACCTCCAGTAATTTACTTATCTTAATTACTTCTCTAGTAATTATTCCCCATTGATTACTTATCAACCCATCCAATGATTAATCTAAATTAATTAAACTTAATTAATTAATTTAAACTAATCAAATTAATTAATTAATTACAATGAGTAATTAATACCTTTAATTACCTTTATAAAGTAATCATACTTAACTAAGTAACATACTTGATTATCTAAATTAATTAATCCAATTAATTATCAAAGTCAATTATATTAATTAATTAATAAATAATCCCAAGTTAACGACCTTCATTAACTTATCAACAATTTCCTTAATTAACTTACTTAAGTACTTAACTTAAATTAATCATTATTAATCACAAATTAATAAATCTTTAATGATCATTTAGTTAATCACTAATTATTTCATTAATTAAGTTTTTAACTTAATTAATCTTAACCTCTTGATAAATTAATTTCTAATCATTAATTAAAACCTTAACTTATTTAATTAATGACCTTAATTTCCAAATTAATTACTCTTAATTAATTAACTTCAACCATAATTAATTAACTCAAAATCCTTACTTAATTAATTAAATTAATTAATTAATTATCCATCTACTTACCTTACAAATTTAATAAACTAAAATCATTAAATCTTTGATTTATTTTAAAATAAAATATTTCTTGTTAATGATTACATTATCATCGACAAGCAAAATTTAAAATACTTACTTTAAAATTTGTTTCCAAATTACATTTTAAATTTAAAATTTAAAATGAAAACCAAACTTAACCTTAACAAAGTTTTAAAAACATTAAACCTTTTTATAACTTATACTAAATAATTTCTTATTTTATAAAGAAGTTTAAAGGAAATTTAAACTTACATTCATTTTAAAGTACAAATATGACTCAACACCCAAAGTTATTTAACATTTAAAATTTTAGAACTTCCTTAATTTTCAAACATGGATTTAAATTGGATCCCGATTTCCAGATTTAAACTTATGTTTAAACCTCTAGTTTTATTTAAAGTTTTGCTTTAAATTCAAACTATTAAAACAATTTAAAGTTGTTCAAAATATCTTAATTTCAAAACTTACATTAGGTCAAACTAAGATTCAAATTAGGCTCTGAATACAGATTTTAAAACTTGGTTCAAACTTTGCTTAAACCTTTGCTTTACCTTTTAAAAGTTTCATTTTAAATTTTCAGAACAAACAGGTTTGAAAACCTGTAACCATTTTAAAATACCCGAGCCTCTACTTCAATTGTTCCGAGTAAGACTATACAAAACTTCGAGCAAAAACTCCAATTACTCGAGTAAAACTCGAGTCAAAAAAAAAACACAGCAACCCCCAAACTAAAACACCTGACACCATTCTTCACCGTGCATATGCACGGTGGTTGTAGCCACATCCGGCCACTACGCAGCCAACGAACAAGTCACCGACCATCCCTGCATCACCTCGCGATCATCAAAAATTCATCATCTACTCGAAATCAAATTCGAGTTCCCCCAACCCAAATCAGAAACCTGGCTAAATACGGGAACAACATCATCAAACCTGGAAACTTGCTCATTTCCTCAACTCCGACCACCGTGTCGATTGCAACTCCGGCCACGTGTACATCAATGCTGCAGCTACCCATACCCTGAATCCCAACACACTCGATCACTTGGAGAGGCCGTGACGATCAAAAATTGCTGCACCCTCAAAATCTAGGTTTAGGAACTAAAGACAGCCGCCGCCGCCGCCACCGTTCCATAATCACCACCGCAATAATTTTCCCATCATCACCGTTTCCCCTACTATCACCTGAAGCAATCTCAACCTCCTTGAACTTCGAGAGCATCAGCAATACCCCAAAAACCAATTTCCACTATAACCAAAACTGCTCTTTAAATCCATCATTAAAATTTGTGATTTGATTTTTAAAAATCAAGATTTTGTATAAGCATTCAGATGTTAATCCTGAATTAATGATTTCTAAAGTTTGAATTTACCCAAAACTTAAACTTCTCTGCTTATTTTGGTTTCCTAAACAATACCCAATATATTTTGACTCAAACAAATTTTTAAACTCTGATTTAAGATCAAACATACAATCTTTTTTTATGACACACATCCTAATAGTGACTAAATATAGAGATAAAGAATTTTAAAACAAAGCTTGAGTCCTAATTTTTCTTAAAAACTGGTAACAGAGAAGGTTTACAATCATTCACATACATGCATATCCAAAATGCACAGAAATTTCATCAATAAACATTCACACAAAACATAGTTATTTCAAGAAGAAAAACATGCAACAGATCATACTTAATCTTTTTAAATTAGTGAACTTACTCACCTTATAAAAGCAAGGAACAGAGCAAAAGATAGAAACTGAAATTTGTTTTCCCGGCTTATTGAATTTTCTACATGTTGAATAAATCTAGTTGCTGTTGAAATTCCTTGTGCATTTTGAATTTTAATCTGCTGTTGCTGATTTGTTGAAGTTTACATCTTGTTGCTTCTTGCCTCTGATTATTGAACTTGCTTTTTAACTTCTTGTTTTCAGATCAGGTTGTAATAGCAGTTAAGGTTCTTGCAATCTTTCTTCTTTTATTTGTGATTGTTTGAAGCTTTTGCTTATCTCAGATTTTACAGTATTTACTTCTTTCCTTTTTTTTAATTTGTATTCAATTTTGTTGAAGAGAATAAAGGAATTCTCAGCTGAAAATAAAGGCTTCTTTTTATTTTACAATTTAATTTTAATCTTTATTAATCAAGAGAATGACATTTGTCACTTTAATGCTCTAATGATCTTACACATATGCACATGTTTACAAGTGTTTAAATGTTTTAATTAATGATTTACGAATGTTGTTTTCTTATTCATAAATTCATTTAAACTATGTATACGTAATTATGAAATATATGTAAATGTAATTTGTATATATCTCATATAAATAAGCTTTAGATTTTAATAAATATTCAAAAGTGAATTCATGTAAACATTTATGTATAACTTATATTTTTGATTCAAATTAAATGCATCACGTGTTTATAAACTTGAGAAATTAATATGTACATATAAATTTTAACAAATCTATTTCCACTTGTATATATTAATTTTATTCAAAATCAATATATATTTACAACCCATTTATTATTGTTGTTTAAAATAACAATTTTATCAAATATTAATTAATTTATTATAAAGATAACCACATCTAAATTGGGTTTGAAATCACGGGTTATCACAGTTTTTCTTCCCACTTTGTAAATCGGTCAATGTTCCCATTACAATCAAGACAAAAATTATAGTGTAGATTTATTTTTCTCTAAGAGCATCTCCATCAGAAGTCCAATTTACATGAAGAGGACATAAGAAAATCATGTAGAATTCTCATTTTACCCGTAGCTAAATGTAAAAATAAAATTTCTGTTTATTAAAAAATGTTAAACGGTTTTTAAAACCCGTTTAAGGTTACAAATGGGTTTCAGAAACCCATTTAGCAAAAAAAACATACATATTAACTATGATTATTGAAAGATCATAGAATTATAAAAACGAAGTTTTGAGAACAGTTTAAGGTTAACCAGTTTTCGGATCCGTTTATGTACCCATACTAAAAAAAAAGTAGGAGGAATTTCCACTTTCTTTACTTCACCACACTCGAACGCTCGTACTACTGGAGTTGATGAAGCAAAAAAATGTGATTTCTCACATGCTGCTAGAGACACTCTAATTACAGCTAAATCTGGAAACCTATATAATTCTGAATTAAAATATTATTGCATTTAATTTCATTCTAGATGCGTCTAAGGATAAACTGAATTTTCAGTCAGTATAATGAAGGTAGAATGATGTAGATTCATTTTTTGGTTGAGGATTTTGGCTCTACAGTATAGATGTGGCTAAATATTTTAATATTAAATTTCAATTCAAAAGGCTTGAAAAGACGAGCTGATAAATATTCCATATAGTTGGACTCATTTAGCTCTATTGATTGAGGAATAGGATTGAACATTATATATGTGTCAAAGCTATTGTGACGGCCCGACTTTCTCACCACAGAAAAGTCGTATCATCATGAAGGAAGAAAGGGATAGAAAAGAGAAAAGAAAGAGAAGAAAGAAGAAGCAACGTCAGAATCTCAACAGCGGAACGAATAAATTATGTTAATAACATAAATATTACATAGTATACAACACAAATCAGAATTATACAACATATACATCACATACTAGACAGTTATAAACACCTCTCTAGTTATTACAACTCAATATAACTCAACTAAGAAATACCAACACAGAGAACGCACAGCGAAACTATATATCTAACGCCGAAGCCTCCTGCTCCATTGCTCCTCCATAATTCATCAAAATCTAACATGAATCCCTTGGCTACTCGTAAAAATTTGAGTACCCAAGAGTTTAAGAAAACAGAAGATAAACTCCGGGTCAGACATGGGTCTGGTGTGAGTAACAGGTTAAAGTTGCTTAACTTTGAAAAACCTTTTGAAAAGAAAGGTATCACGTAAGACTTCCCACACATAAACATGGAAAAGTTTTTACCTTACGCTAACCAAAACATTTGATAGGAAATCCAGTGATATTATAAAAGGTCTAGGGTTTTCAAGTAAAATAAGAAATAGCCGAAATTGTTACATTATTAAATTCCAGCTACTAGCCACAAAAGTGGGTAATACAATCAAAACCGTTGGCACTTATTGGATTTTGGATTCCATCAATGGCTGGGCTACTGGGTTACCGCACGTCACAGTATGTGGCCTAGATCAACGTACCGAGGAGTACGCCCGCTCCCCTGCAACACAAGACAGGATCCATCCCTTACTGGACAGTCCTGAACAAGACAACCACGCAGTTGGCGTACGTTCCAACCGCCCACACAGCCGAAATAAAAAGGGACCTCTAGACAGGGGTAAATCTCGCTCTCCAGTGGGAGCTACCCATGAAGCCTTACTACACCTCCCCTGTTTTAGCCATTCCCGGTTGATGAGGCTTGAGGCTACGATTACCTTTAGAGAACACATCTCTTAGAATGCTCATCGTCCACCTGACGACGTTCTGAAAGCATTCAATCCATACATGTTCATTCCGGGTTCGAACAAAACAGAAGGCATTATCTCGTTACACTCATTTTGGAATCACCCTCAGAGTCAACGACGATAACCCTTGCACTCTAAATTACCATCTCGATCCTATAAGAACTAGTTCCGTCAAACTCATCACGGAATCACCCCCAGAGTTATACTGACGTATTGTCCTTACACCTCGAGTCTTCACTCTTCACATAAGATTCACGACTTATCGTTAATTTGGATCGATGTGGTTTTCGGATATCCAAATATGGAAACCCGATCCCGGTCTCATCGAAATCCAAAGCGTGTCTTTTAAGGCCAAGGTTTTTTAAAGGTTTAAAACAATTCAATTATCTATATGCACAGATAGATAAATCACAGATTCACAACAGATAATCAATATTATCATCACAACAGATAAACCATATTATCATTATCAAAAGATAATCTATATCAACATCACAATGCAACCAATGCATCCATATCACTCAACTTTACTTATCTCATTTCTGAGATTCAAACCATTCAAGGCAATCCATATCATCCATTCATATAAGCAAGGATTATAATCACCAATTATAATTAATTTAAAATGAATTAAATTAATTACATCATTTCAAATTAATTTAAAATGAATTAAATTAATTACTTCATCATTACCAAACTTGCTTACATTATTATTAATTAATTATCAATCAATCAATTAACCATTCACCAATTATCCATTTTAATTAATCATCCCTGATTAATTAACCTTTAATTACATTCAAGTAATTATTCACTAATTAATTTCTCAAATTAATTATATTTAACCAAATACAGTAATTAATTCTTAATTACTTCCTTAATTAATTAACTATAACTAATTACATTACTTCTTAATTAATTAAATTAATTAATTCCTTTTCATTTATTAATTATTTCTAAATAAACCATACTTAATTTATATCATTAATTATAATAATTAATGATCTCTAATTACATTTTTATTTAAATTAATTACATTAAGTAATTAATCTTTATTTAAACCATAATTGTTAATCACCCTTGATTAACTCTATTCAGTAATTAACTACCCTTAATTACTTTTCCAAAATAAATTAATTACTCATTAATTAATTATCTCAAATTAATCCCTTGATTTATTCACAAAGTAATTATACTCAAATTACTTTCATCAACCAATCACCTTCAATTAATTACATACAGTAATTACCCATTAATTACTTCTCTAAGTAATTTCTCTTCATTAAATTAAGTAATTATACTCCATAAATCATCAAATGATTATATTAAATTAATTAAACTGAATTAATTTACTTAATCAAGTCAAATTAAACTCAATTAATTACAATTAGTAATTAATTACTTAATTACTTCCATAAGTAATTATACTTAACAATTTACACAATTGATTATCTTTAAATTAATTAATCTAATTAATAATTAAAATTAATCACATTAATTAATTATTAAATAATCCTTAGTTAATGACCTTCATTAACTATTAAACAATTCATTAATTATTTCTCTAAAATAATTAACTTATTTTAATCATTATTAATTATAAATTACTTAACCATTAATAATCCATTAATTAATCCCAAATTATTTAATTAATTAAGTGTTAACTAAAACTTAATTAATCCTTTATTATTTGATTAATTAATTATTAATCATTAATTAAAAAATAATCTTATTTAATTAAAGATTCTTAACTAGAAGTTAATTATTCCAAGAATAATTAAATCTTAAACCTCTAAGTTCTAAAACCCTTAATTACTTTAGGTAATCATTTATTTCATTAATTTATAAAATAAATTAATTATTCATTTAATTATCTTAATAATTAACTGAAACTCAAATCATATAATTTAACTTCATCCAGTTTTAAAATCAATTTAAAACTTTTCTTATAAAAGAAATTTTACAAGAGTTAAAACAAATTTCTTTTTAAATTCAAAATATTTAAATTTTACATTATCATTCAAATTTGTTTTAAACACTTAAATTTATAAAAATTAAATTTATTTTAAACCAGAGATTCAAATTCAGATTTGAATCAAATTTAAACTTTGTTTAAAAACATTCCTTTATATTTCAAATTCCAATTTAAATTCAAATTCTTTTAAAAACATTTTTAAACAATAAAACCCCTTTGAAGTTAATTTATACAAAATTTGAGTTTTAAATCTTCATCTATTTCCAGCTTGAGATTCATATTAAAACTTGAATCCATAATTTAAAATTGGATTTAAAACATATTTTAAATCCTTACTAAGTACTTTAAATTTCAGTTTAAAAATTTGAAAACACGACAAATTTCTAAACTGCGGCTAAACTAGATCGAGCAAACCCAAATCAACTCGAGTAACTCGAGTAATATTTCACCTGAGTATTACTCAAACTAAAACAGTTAGGTTTTACCAAACCCTGTACTGAAAGTAACAACATCTCTGAAACAACCAAATACACCCGAGACCTCCATACAATGCTTCGAGTCCAACATTCCATTTCTTCGGGCAAAACCCAGTCCTACTTGAACATCACTCGAGTGCCTTCTTCCCCCAAAATACAGTATGCACACCATAAATTCGTGCACCTGCACCATCACTTCATCCAACTCCAACCTCTAGTGGCCACTCACGCATGTCGCCGACCACTCCCCAACTCGACTCCGACCCTCCAATCCACTGCAAAATCCCCAAATCAAAATTGAGCTTCGAGCTCGAAAACTGGAACAATGGTCGAACCTGTAACTGCCTCAAACACCAAGATCAGATCATCAGAAGAACTTCACCTCCGGCCATGAACTCCTCCATACCCCATCTATCCCCAGCTTGAATCACGAAGAACTCGATTGCC
The DNA here is from genome assembly GCA_030765085.1 of Allium cepa. Taxonomy (NCBI): domain Eukaryota; kingdom Viridiplantae; phylum Streptophyta; class Magnoliopsida; order Asparagales; family Amaryllidaceae; genus Allium; species Allium cepa. Next base: position 83,274,805 of record CM060946.1, read on the forward strand.
TCTAGGAACTTCGGCGATCAAAATTTACCGACGAACAGAAAACTAGGTTTAAAATTTTTGATTCTAAATCACAACTGCCTAAATGCAGTAATCCATTTAAAAAAAAAATTCCCTGAAACTTTGTTCACCAATCCATCACCTGAAACAATACTGGCCACTTCGACCATCAAGATTGACAGAACCACCCAAAAATGTGATTTTTGGTTAAACCAGAATTTCTCAATCAATTCCAACCTAAAAATTATGATTTAGGTTTTAAAATTCATGTATTAGTTTAAGAAATTGATTTATACTCTCAAATCTATGAATCTGAATGATCTAATTTTACCTATAAACTTTTTGTTATTATTTAGTGTTTCAGAACCTTACAGTTTTTTTCTTTTTATTTTTATAAAATTTAAACTTTAAACTTATATATCACAACTATTTTTGTTTAAATCTTAGAATCTTAACACAATTAAATCAACTGAAATAGAATTTTAAGCAAATTCTAAACATGGAACTTAATAACAGCAAATAATTAGACTCCAGCATGAATTACAACATACTTTCACATATATATCAGTGATGAATTTGTAAAGAGCATACAAACATGCATAATTCCAGAATAAAACAAGCAACTGATTTAATTCTTAAGTTTTTTTTAGTAAAAACTGTTACTCACCTTGAAAATTATGAGCAGAGCAACTTATTTTGGAGATGCTTGAAATCTGAATTGTATTTCCATTTCCAAAACTTTGAGTTGCTTCCAGTTTTGGTTCTTTAAAAACTTTAGTTCTTGATTTTGCACAATGCTTGACTTCCTGATTTCATTAAAATGTTTTTGCTTCCAGATTCTATAACTACATGCATGCAGTTTTGGATGTTGCTTTCAAACGGAGAAGGACTGCAGGCTTCCCAGAAAATATTGCAGGCCTTTGAAAGCTTCAGGTTGCTTCTTACATTTATTTAAGCTTTAATTCCAGATTTATTTGCATGTTCCCAGATTTCATTTTGTATGCATGCTTCCAGGAAAATGCAGGCATTTGAGAATTTGTAAATTGATTTGCAATTTGATTTCAAGTTAATGCTTTTGAAGTGCTACAAATATATATGATTTACATTTCAAGTTTGGAAGATGAATTCAAATGGTTTCTGAAGAAGATTGGTTTTGAGGAAATTTTCAGGAATGTTCTTTGAACAAGATTTTCTGTTTTTGAATGGAGAAGATTTGCAGATTTGAATTTGCCTTAGCTTTTGATTTGAAGAAGAAGATTTTTAGATTTCAAGCTGAAGGTTTTTCTCAAGTTTGAAAAAAAAGAATAGAAAAGAAAAATGACATAAATAAAGTAAAAGAAAATGAAAAATAAATAAATAAAACACTTGTTACTAATTTTAAACATTTGTCACAATTTAATATATGCCTTACACTTGTCATTTTAAGTGTTAATAAACTTACACATGTATTAAGTATTTTAATTTTAATTCTCAATTGTTTATAAAACTCTAACTTATTTTATAAGAGCTTTTAAATCTTATTTTATTTCTTATATAAATGAATCGATCTCTTTTTGTTTTTTCTAAATTAAAAAGAAATGAAACAAACAAATTAATAATATAAGCTTATTCAAATATTTTAAATATTAGTCTTTAAATTCAAGACATTAAATTCAAATTTTAAATTAAATTATAAATCCAAATTTAAAAATCAAGTTATATATAGATGCATATATAACTCTTATAAAAATTAAAAATAACAAATCCTATATCTAACAAAATTTAGTTATGTTTATGAAAAACTAAGCATTATAATTATTATCTAAAAATAACAAATTAAACAATATTAAATAATTTATAAAAGAGATTATAAATTTCCTTTATTACTCAATATATTAAAATCATATGTAAATTGTATTTTAAATTCTTATATATGATTCCAAACAATATTTAAAAATAAAATAAAACAAAGCTTTGATTTAAATTCATATTTTTAAGCTAAATAAAATTTTAAAACAAATAAGATTTATCATAAGTATAAACCATAACATTATTTATTAAATTTCTTTGAAAAGTTAATTCTTAAATCTAAATCAAATTTCCAATTTACCAAATATAAACTAAAATTAGAAAATTGATTCATTTATTAATTCCAAATCAAAGTTCATCAATTTACAATATATACAATTATATATATTATAAACAGAAAACAATTTATTTGCTTTAAAAAGATAAAATCTACAAATTTAAATATTAATTAAAAGATGATTATTAGATCAATTCAAAATTTTATTATCAAAAATTTTATCAAATCAAATTAATTTCTAACATAGATTATTAAATTGATATTGCCAAATTTCTAGGATATCACAGCTATGTACTTACATAATTTTCAACTAAAATATCCTAAGATCCAATATATAGTCAAAGGGCTTTTGCAAGTACAATAGGTTATTTTTTTTATAGTATACCATTGACTATCTTCATTTTTGGAGTTTAAAATGGGTTAAATATTAAATATTTACTTAAAAAGTCGTAATTGTGATTAATTAACGTTGCGTTAAACATGTTTGACGTCAACCCGTAAACTTGGTCCATTCATCTACACAGGAAAAAATGATGGGATCCATGTTAGATGGGTCTGACGTGTGCAAATTGATGCAAACGTGAATTAGGCAAAAATTGTCCATGAGAGCGGTATTCTTTTTCTTCTTTTTGACGTGTTCCTTGTTATTACTGAAGCAAATGCTAAAATTTCTACAAGCGCGCATTTATTTTGTTCTACAGGTTATCCAAAATAATTTCCCCCTAATATTTCTTTCTTTCCCCCTCAAAAATTTATATATCATGATTATGATCTCCTGCCATCTCATCCTCTCGCCCGCACCATATAACCCACCCTCAAAATTTTCAATATCCCTCATCTTCTTGCCGTAGCTCCTTGCTCTACCGTTTGCATCCTCTCTAGATCTCAAAATATTTATACAAGGTAATCGTCAGCTTTTACTTCGATTTATACTGTCTGATTAAATTCCATTTTGAATTGATTTTTTTATAATTACAAAGGAAAATTGTAAATCGGTTGGATCTTTTGATCTCCCATTGGGCCTTGTGGTTTCTCATTCGGTCAATTATCTAGCCGAACGTTAAAATTAAACAATCTCTAAGTAATCCACTCATATGAACTTCATTTTGTGTCCACTTTTTACATTTTTATTGTTATAATTACTATCTATTTTCTACATTTGTCTATAATTGTTATGGATTGTAATTTTTTGTCAAAAATGTGATTTTTTTTATGGATTTGTGGTGTTGATATTAATATTATATTAATATTGACTAATGATTGAACTTTTATATTATTGTCATTTGCATATATTTGATTCAACTTTTGTTTCTATTATTGGTTAATGACGTTAAAACCTAAGGTGGAAACCCATGTTGGATAAAATACGGAAAATAAACTATTATTATTTCAAATAGAAAACCCACATTAATAGTGGTATACCATGTATACAATGAAAACGATAGTAAAATGGAAGAAAGAGAAACACCGTTAGTCAATCTTTCTCCATTTTTTGGAATGCTTCAATTTCCTTAGGTAGTAATGTGTTAGATGTCAATCCCTGCCTTATTAGCAGTAGGAATGAACAAGATGAATACAAAAGACAAAGTCAGTAGGTGGTTAATACTTTTGATATTGCATTGCATAATATTTGACCGTTCATTTCATAGTTAAAAACTATGTTACAAACATAAAATAAAGCACAACTCATTTAAGGTTAACATTCTAGATACAAAAATAAATAGATATAGTTATGATATATGTATTAAACTAAGTAGCAAACTTTTAATTATCTATTCCTCTGCTAGGTAATGATTGTAAAGGAGGCAAACTGATAATGTGTATTCGTATATACATGCATGAAAATAGGAACAGGGCAAATAAAATGGACAAATAACTCTTTTTATGCAAGTTAAATAAATCAAAGTAGGTAATTATAAATCATAATGTTTAGCACTTGTCAAATCATAGAGTATTGATAATACGTTACCCAACCTAAAACATTGAACCAAACTACCTATTACTTATTGATAACCCTGAAAATGGATCAACACCCAGAAATCAGATGAAAGCACTAGTTCAATTAAAATAAAATAAAAGCAGAAAAGGAGCACAATTTTAATAGTGGTTTGGTGGATTCTTTGGCCTACGTCCACTTTAATCTTTTTGTCAGCTATTTTCTCTTTGGATTACAACTTGTTATATCAAGTCTGACCACAATGTAGTTGATCTTAGATTTAAAATAGAGTTTCTAGAGTGTTTGAGAGTCACTAGAACTAGGGATTTGTTGATCTAGGTTCTAAAACAACAGGTAGCAGCTTCCTAGGTGACTATTATGAGGGAGTAAAGATGAGAGGTAGAGTTCCGATCCAAAGTCCAATCGAAAGATCCTCTTTTGGTTGCAGTTAGGTTAGTATTTATAGAGAAATAGTGGTATTGGGTCATGAGCATGCTTGCATTGAGGTCTAGGAGAGAGCCCGAAGTTGTACTAGAGAGATCAGAGTAATCATAACTCGGTACCGATTTAAGTTACCTTGGTACCAACCTATAGATCTTGGTGCAAGTTGAATTATTTTACTTGCTTTGCTCTTCTGTCTTCTGTCCAATATGTTTCAAGCTCTTTCCTGTTAACTTTGGGTTGATTCTAAAGATCTTTCCGATCACTGCATTCTCTACTTTCTTCTCGTCAATCCTTGGAATTAGTCATCGAAACTCTAGGAAAACCACTTGATCACACGTTGTTGGAGTAGTATTGGAGTTGTGTGGAGTTTGGGAAGTGAAATGGTGGGAAATGATAGATCGGTACCGACCTATATAGCTTGGTTCCAAGCTATATACTTAGTTCTAATTTAGTTGAAACCTCTCCAAGTTATTTTTTCTTTTTCTGATCGTGTTTTCAAGTTTGTGAATCATTTCGTCCTTATTTTGATCTTCTAAGTCCAGTTAAAATCTTCTTGGCTAAAATAGGGTTACCACTTTCTCTCCAAAGTCTGCTTTTCGAATGTAAGGTGTGTTTTTCTTAAGAACAAGTTTCAGCAATCAGTCTTTGATAGTTGAGCTCTCCGACCATCCATCGATCCCAATCATAGCGAATCATCTAGTCTCTTTGGATTCTTTTGTAAATCAGAGGTCATTCCAGACCCGGTTTAACTAAGGACTCCATCCTTTGCTCAAGTGTTATTCATACATCATAATCAAACCGTTTACATCCGAAGTTATTACATCACATATCAGAATCATCCCCGGTTCATCTGAGATTTGTCTGCTTCATTTTAATTACAAGGCATTCAAATCCTTCTTTCAAATCTATATTCGTTCTATGGTTCAATCTCTTCGGATTGTTTAACTTCCAATCTAGTGTTTGATCTCTTCGAATCTTTTATCACCCAATCTGCGGTTTCAATCTCTCTGGATTCTTACTGAACCTAATCTGCTCGCCCTCCGACGATGGGACCCAACGACCAAGCAATCCCTTCCGATCACTTTAGGGTGAAGGGGCTTACTTTTCGTACAAGTCCACTCGCTTTCTCTCCATCAAGGGAACTTACACCCTGCACTCCGGTCCCATCTCTCCGAACGGGCTTAAAGCAATCAATATCGTACAAGGCCATCCACTCGCTCTCTAACAAAGGCGCTTGCACCCTACACTCTGATCCCTTCTCTCCGTACATGACTTAAAGCAATCAAAATTTATCATCACATTCAAGTGGGATTTTTCAAATATCAAGTGTTCAAATCAAAGCAAACAAGCTGAAATCCTAATTATCCATCCCAAACATCCGACTTAGAGCGTGCCAAGAGACGAATCTAGGTTCTGTACATGCATAAGAAGTTCGAGGTCAATATTGTGCAAATATCCTAACCGTTCATCTCAGGCATCCAACTCAGAGCGTACTTGTGGACCGTTTAGGATCCCATACACATGTAAGAGGCCCAAGATTATTGTATCTTTACTGTTTAATACGAAAAGGAAAGTGCAAAAAAAACAAAAAAAAGCACGGGAATCAGATCTGACTCCTGTCCATCCCGATCATGAGATTACCATCCTTGACCAAATCCCTAATTATTCCTTTATGCATTTGTTGCAGGTGGAGAATGCCCTTACTGTATCATCGTAGTTCAGTTTCTCACGTACTGTTGCAGCTGGTTGCTCCAAACTAGTTCTTCTACCAGATCATGAAGGTGTCAGCACTCGTACGTTTCATGCCCCTCCAGCTCATGGAAGATGCAAAACTTTCTGGATCTTTTCTCCTGATCGGCAGGTTCTCTTCTAGCAAGCTTTCGGTAAGGGATTTTCCTCCTAGTGTACAAGTATATCCTCTTCAAGGTTATGGTTAAATCAATGTAAGAAAAGAAATTCGATTCTCTCCTTTGTTGTTTTGGTTCCCCAAAGTCTTTATCAGCGCCTCCTTCTCTTTTGTCTTTTCCTTTTGCTACTCAAACAGTCCTTTGTCATCTACAGTATTAATATCAGCATTCTCAGCTTCGACGTCTTCCTGACGCAAGTATCTCTTTACTTCATGGTAGAATTCTATGAGATCCATCATTGGATCCCTTTCAAACGCAATTTGGAAGTCGATCTTACTTGCGATTCTAGATATCACCGCCATCAAGATTATAGAAGGATTTGACTTATCAATGGCTGCAGTGCTGCATTAAATCTTGTCAAATAGCTTTTCAAAGTCTCTCTGGACATTTGTTTCTCGCTTGATAGCGTCATCACCCTCTTCGGTTGTAATACATAAACTCTGAACTATCTTAAGAACTTATTTACCAAATTAGTCCATGTACTTATGGACCCAATTTTCAGTTGTTTGAATCATATTGCTGCTAAATCCATTAAGTAATGGAAAGCACCTCCCCGTTACCTCCTCAAAAGCGCTCAACAGCTCCATATGTCAGATGTATCTTATCATATGAACCATCGAATCTGTCTTTCCATCCTACATTTCCAGCGTCGAGAGCTTGAAATCGGGGAGATTTCTTGCATCTTGAATATTTGAGGTGAACAGATTCCTAATTACATCCTCTAAAATCTGATCTGGGGTCCACCTCTCATAATCATCATTACCAATTCAACTATTTGGTTTTCACCATCCAACGAAGGTCTTCAACAAAGAGCTATATTCTGCCCCCCGTCTAGCGGAGGTATTCTGGAATGTACCATTCTGATTGCACATTAGCGTTCTAACCTGCTTCTCTAGTCGTATTTTGTTATCTGCTCCTATAGGGAAGCTTTGGCACATAGTCCTCTGGTTGTTGTGTATTCATATTCTGATCTACGTTTCAAGCTCTAGCATTATCCATTCTGGTATCCCAACAGCCACAAAAAAATTGCCCTCTAGCATAATCCTCTATGTACCAAGTTGTTTTGTCTGTGGGAGTACTGTTCTAGTTTGCTCCACTCTAACTCCAGATGTTCCTACATTGACTATTGGTCTTTGGTTCCGAGTTCCTATAACTTCAGCTATTCTTTGCTGTCCCATCCTTTGGAAAAAGCCTTATAAAATTTCCTACTATATAGCTATCATTTCATCCTATATCTACCTCATCATTCTCTACATATCCTCTTAGGTCACGTAGATGGATTGATGAGAGTTTAAAGACACCTCTTGACTGCCCCTAGGCTTTGGTGGTTTCTGTAACGACCCGGGATTTTGGCAATATATTGTAATAAGAATTTAATCTAATGAAATAAAATACAAGTTTTTTCATTTTATAAACTAATAATACCTTTGGACATTTACCAGTTATATATGTATATATATGTTTGTGAAGGAAATTTTGATTTGAAAATTTAAAATAGAATCTTTCAAAACTATTTAAAATAAAATCTGTCTTACTCAATCAAATCAGAGGTTCTATATTATTAATACTTGATATAATACATATAAAATGTAATCTAAATATTAATGTTTAGAATAAGCAATCCTATTAACATTTAAACATAAATACTAAACTTAAGTATAAAACAAATATATGGTTATAAACATAAATTTATAAATATAAGAAAACTATAATATAAAATATAAGATATAAATAGAAATAAAATTAAGAAGCTATGCTAACAATAACTATAATAATCTTATATAAATATATAGGATAAGTTTAGAAATGAAGACAAATTATTTACATAACCTGTATAACACATATGTACAATGCAAAGAAATAAAAGAAGACAAAATTTTCACATAAATATACAAAATATCTTTGTACAAATAAATATCAGCAATACCATAAGTATGTAAACATATACGAAAAAAAATTCATTTAATGCTTTCATCTCAGCACCACAAATATATATTCAGCCGAAATTTGCAATATCATTTCAAAATCACAGTAATTAAACCTAAAGATATTGTCTGATCAAAACAAGTTAAGACTTGTACCAGTTATAACCCACCTCTCTGTTCAAACCTATTCCCTTTATATACACCATCTTACTCTTACTCGTTCATAACTTAGAAAAACTGAGATAAAGAAATAAACATCATATTTACAAACTTAAACAAATTCAACAAGGCAGAGGAGATTTATAGGGATTTAAATTCAAACTGCAGTTTCTTTCAACAACAATTATCCTCTGTTTCAACAGTAATTATAGGTGAATAAACATCTGTTTTCAAAATTTAACTTGTGTATTTACTTTTGAATGGTATGTGCTTATTGTATAGATTTAAACAAACAATTCTGTGAATTATCTGTTGCTCTAGAAATCTTTATAGCCTGTTCTTCCATATTGTTGGTTACAGAGCAAAGAATAGTAGGAAATTTTTAGTTCTTCTTCTTGGAAATTATTTTAAAACTTAGGATTTTTTAAACTAAATAAGTTTGTTTAACTTAAAATAATAGCCTGGAAGTTGTTTGAAGCTTGACAGTGAACCATAGAGACTGTGTATTCAATTTTACAGTAACAAGGTAATCAATTGTTAAAATTCGAATAATTAAATTGTAAGTTTGATTTTATATCTTGAATAAACATTCAAAAGTTGCATTTTTGAAACAAGAATTATGATTTTTAGATAACTATACAGGGTGCAGTTCATAAAGCAACCGAAAATGCCTTTTTGTGAATATCTGATGATTCAACAAATATTTGATGTTAAAATTTATTGTGGAGCTAGATTGTTGATTCAGGAATATAGGAAAAATGTTGGAGTTTTTTTCTAATGCAAGAATTTGTGGGTCGAATCAAGTTTAGGGTTTTGGGTTCGAATATTCTGTGGTCGGTAAGTTTGTTGATTTCGTCGCCTTGGATCGACCGAGCTACACGAGATTTTAGGAGATGGTAGAGGAGGGTATGGTCGTGGTGTGGCTGAAGCGACATCGCCACTGGTGGTCGACGTTGGGTGGTCGTGGAGATTTTCTATTGGTATGTTCGAATTGCAGTTCGATCATGTGAGCATATTTTTGATTTCGAATTTTCGCATCGAATTGGTTTTTGAGTTCGAGTGTGGTGTCATTTTTCGACTTGCCGGAGGTGACATAGGTCGCCAGAACGTCGGCGAACCACCGTGAACGTGCATGGTTGCCTGTGAATGTCAATGACTTCGAGTTGGTGGTTGTCGCGAGTTATCACTCGGGGGAATGGGGAGGATGCTTCGAGTTTGACGTGGTGCGTGAGTGTGATTATAATACATCAGTTTTATAACTTGGTTAAAAAAGAGGGGAAGATAAGTAGAAGAAGAAAGCTATGGGTAAGGGAAGAAGGACTCGAGAAAAGGGTAAGGAAAACACGAGTTTTACTCGGGTAAACATAGTGTTTGCCTCGGGTTCCATTTTCTTGGGAATTTTCCTAAGTACTTTTAAGTATTTTGTTATACTAAGTTTAGTATTAAATAAATAAATAAAATGTTGACAAGTTTAAGCTAAGATTTGATTTAAAATTATTAAGCAAGGTTTGCAAATGTAAGATGATAAGTTATATAAAGTGTAAGATAATTAAAAATGTAAATTAATTTATATTTGTAATTAAATAAGTAATTTAAGATTTAATAAATTTGTAATTAAGGATTGATAATTACAATCTTGTGTTTAATCAATTTTGAACTTAAGAATTTAATTAACTATTTAAAGTTAATTAATAATAGTTAACTAATTAAATGATTAATTAAGAATTTATGATTAATCAATTGGTAATTAATGGTTAATTAAGTAATTAGTGATAAATAAGTGGGTAATTAAGCTTTATTAATTAATAATTAAGAATTAATTAATTAAGTGGGTAATCAAGTAATAGTTAATAAAATTAATAAGTTGATTAATTAGTGATTAATCAAGCAGGATAAATTGGTTCATTCTTAAGTAATTAATTAAGTTTAAGTTAATTAAACTATTGATATGAATTGATGGTTCTTGTTTGATTGACTCTGATATCTATTTGATGATATTCTGTGATATATTCTGGATATATCTGTGATGACTGTGTATGATTTATCTGTGATAAATGTTATGTGAATTCAGAATATTGAATTTAAACTGCTTAAACTATTAAACAACTTGGCCTCTAAAATGGCGTTTGGATTTCGATGAGATCGGGATCGGGTGTCAATTTGATATTCCGAAGACCACATCGATCCAAATTAAACGTTAGGTCGTGGCATCTCAAGTGAAGGTCGAGATGGTGTTTCAGAATGCAAGGGTTATCGTCGTAAACTTTGAGGGTGATTCCAAAACGTGTATAACGAGATAATGCCTTCGATTTCGTTCAAACCCGGAACGAACTTGTGTGGATTGAATGCTTTCAGCACATTGTCAGGCGGACGATGAGCTTTCTAAGGGATATGTTCTATAAAGATAATCACAGCCTCAAGCCTCATCAACCGAGAATGGCTAAAAAAGAGGATGTGCAGCAAGGTTAGGTGGGTCATGCCCAAGTAGGACGAGATATATCCCTGTCTAGATGTCCCTTTTTATTCGGCTGTGTGGGCAGTTGGATCTGCAGCCAACTACGGGGTTATCTTGTTCGTGACTGTTCAGTAAGGAATGGTTCCGGCCTTGTGTTGCCGGGGATTTAGGGTGGATCCTCTGTATGGTGATCTAGGCCCCGTACTGTGACGGGCGGTACCCCAGTAGCCCTGCCATTGATGGAAACCCATTTTCCCTACGAGACCCTACGGTATTGATTTGTATTACCCACTTTTGTGGCTAGTAGCTGGAATTTAACAGATGTAACGATTTAGGCTATTTTCTATTTACTTGAAAACCCTAGACACTATTATAATATCACTGGATTTCCTATAAAATGTTTTGGTTAGCGTAAGGTAAAAACTCACCCGTGTTTATGTATGGGGAGTCTTACATGATACCTTTATTTTCAAATGATATTCAAAGTTAAACAACTTTAACCCGTTTACTCACACTAGACCCATGTCTGACCCCGAGTTTATATTTTGTTTTTCATAAACTCTTGGGTACTCAAATTATTATGAGTAGCCAAGTGATAGGTTTTTGGGATTGTTGAGTTCTGAAGGAGCTTGGAGCAGGAGTTCCAGACGTATCTACATATCTATCTAGTTCCACTGTGTAGTTGATGTATGTTGTATTTTGGATGTATGTATTGACAGATATGTATATGACTGTCATGAGTATGATATTGTATAACTCCGATATAGATAGAAACTATGTAATAGTTATGTGATGTATTATATTTTGTTCCATTCCGCTGTGAAATTCTGATGTTGTTATTCTTTCTTTCTGTCTTTTCTATTTCTATCCCTTTTTTTTCTTATTGATGATACGTCTTTCTGGGGTTTGAAAGTCGGGTCATCATAGTTGGTATCAGAGCACTGGTTGAGCGAATACTTAGGCTCTTGAGTAATATATATCTTGAGAGTGCGTATTTGTATTTTCATATAATTATATGCCTATCTAAATTTTTTGAGTTACCTGTCCAGGTTGCCAACATGAGTTCTGGAAGGAGAGGCAGAGGTAGGGGCAGTACCTCGACTGATAATGGACGAAGTCAAACTGCTAGTGCGGCTGTAAATCCAGTACCGCCTCAGGTTATTTTTGCTGCCTTATGCACAGATTTCATCAACCTTGGAGGAAAACCATTTAAAGGGTCAGAATCGATAATTGAAGTTCAAGCTTGGCTACGCTCTTGTGAGCGCATCTTTAAGAGTATGAAGTTGTCTGATGAACGGAAAAGGGAAATGGCATCGTGGCAATTGTAGGGAGGCGCAGCAGCCTGGTGGGATGCAACGATAGAAAATATTTATGGGGAAGACATTTCATGGGGAAGATTTAGGGAGTTATTTGAGGAGAAATTTATGCCAACAGCAGGGAAAACTCATCTATACCAGGATTTTCTGAATTTGAAGCAGGGAAGCATGTCTATAGAGGAATATGAGATCAAATTCAATGAACTTTCGTGCTATGGACCAGGGCTCATTGATACTCCCCTCAAAAAGAACGAAATGTTTGTGCAAGGTTTGAGGCCAGAATTTCATGAAAAGATGACGGTGCTTTTGAAAGGATTTTTGTTGATTTAATTGATATGGCACTGAGATATGAGAATTTGATGAACAAGAAATCAGTGGCACTAGTAGCAGCTTCGGGAGGGAATTTTGCTAACCAAAATAAAAGGAAGTTTAATCTACATTGGAAAAGGCAAGGAAAAGGAAAGAAACCTGGAGGAAGCAATAATGGACCTCGCAAGATTTATAATTGTCAGCAAGTTGGGCATTTGGCTAATCAGCGTCCTCAGGGAAGCTCTCAGCAACAACAACATCAGAGTGGTCCAGGATCAGCAATAGTTCAGAGATCGTTGTGTTTCAATTGTCACCAGCCGGGTCACATGATCAAGAATTGTCCACTTTTCCAGAGGGCGCCTCAGAATAAGGTTTTTGCTCTGGAAGCCGGTCCATCTTCTTCTTCTCAAGACAAAGGGGTATTGGAAGGTACATTACTTTTAGAAAACAAATATATTAAAGTTTTGTTTGATACGGGTGCTTCTTTGATTTTTATTTCTCTCGAATTAGTAGAAAAGTTCTTTTTCACCCCTAGTACTGTGGATCGTCCCATTCTTGTATCTAATCCTATAGGAGGGACAACCAAATTAGACACAATTAGTAAGGACTTGAAGATTTCTTATCTATCCCATAGTTTTTCTTGTAACCCTTATGTGTTAAATTTTAAGGGATTTGACCTTACATTAGGAATGGATTGGCTCGATAAGTATAAAGCAGTTCTGAATTGCGATGAGAGAACAGTTTCGCTGGAAACTGATTTGGGTAGGACTGCCAGAGTGGCGTGTAATAATTCAGGATTTCACTTGAGTAGTCTTTTGCAAGGAGTTGAGACTTCTCAAGAGAAGGTTGAAGATATCGATGTGGTCCAAGATTTTCTTGATGTAGTTGAAGAAGTTAAGTGTCTGCGTCCACATCGAGAGATAGAGTTTTGCATTGATTTGATTCCAGGAGCAGTGCCAGTGATTCAGCCTAGTAGGAGAATGGCTCCTAGGGAGAGGGAGGAGTTAGTTAAGCAGACTCGGGATCTTTTGGGAAAGGGGTTGATTAGGCCCAGTTTTTCTTGTTGGGGCTCTGCTGCGGTGTTTGTCACCAAATCGGATGGATTACTAAGGTTCTGTGTTTATTATAGAGAATTGAACAAAGCGACCATTCGTAATAAATATCCTCTTCCTCGTATTGATGGTCTTTTTGACCAGTTGCATAGAGCTTCTATCTTTTCTCAACTGTATTTAGCTTCAGGTTTCCATCAGTTGAGGGTAGCCGAGGACAGTATTCCCTTAACTGCATTTAGGGTACCAAATTGTTTCTATGAGTGGTTGGTTATGCCTTTCGGGTTAACCAACGCTCCCGCCTACTTTGTTGATTTGATGAACCGAGTCTTTAGGGATGTATTGAATAAGTTCGTTCTGGTGTTCATTGATGATATCTTGGTCTGCTCTAAGTCGAAGAAGAGCACATGAAGCATTTGAAAATTGTATTGGAAACTCTGAGGAGGCATGTTTTGAAGGAAAAGTTCTCTAAGTGCCATTTCTGGAAATCGGAAGTTAAATTTTTAGGGCACATTGTTTCTGGAGAAGGTATCTCAGTAGATCCAGCGAAGGTTGAGATTATTTTGGAATGGAAGCAGCCGGAGACACCGACTGAGGTTCGTAGTTTTTTGGGTTTGGCTGGCTACTATATAAAGTTTATCAAGGATTATTCCAAGATTTCTTCGCATCTGACCAAGCTGACTAGGAAAGGATCTAAGTTCAAATGGACACCCCAGTGTGAAGAAGCTTTTCAGGAATTGAAGACAAGGCTAACCAGGGCACCAGTGCTTGCTATCCTAGATGGGAAGAACAAATTTGAAGTTTATACAGATGCTTGTATAGTTGGACTGGGAGCAGTTCTGATGCAGAATGGATGGGTAATTGCGTATGCGAGTCGGCAATTGAAGCCACATGAAAGGAAATACGCTACGCATGATCTAGAACTGCTAGCCATTGTTTTTGCTTTGAAGATCTGGAGACATTACCTTTTTGGAGAGAAATTTGAGTTATTCACGGATCACAAACCATTGGGATATCTTTTCTCTCAAAAAGATCTTAATCTGAAACAGCAGCGGTGGGTCGAATTTCTGGCATCCTATGATTTGGATATTCTGTATACCGCGGGAAAGGCGAATGTTGTAGCTGATGCTCTTAGCAGGAATTCAGTTCTATCCCTTCAGCAATTGGTCCTATCTCTTATTGAAAGGATTTCAAGCAAGCAAGAATCTGATAAAATATTGAGAAGAACCATCAAAAGAGTTAGGAAGGGTCAGTGTCCCAGTTTTGAAATTGATGGCCAAGGAACATTGAGGATTAACGAGAGGATTTGTGTTCCAAATGATAGGGATCTGGAATAGGAGGTGTTGTCAGAGAGTCATCGTTCCAAATTGAATATTCACCCGGGAATCTCAAAGATGTATAAAGATATGAGAAGAGTTTTCTGGTGGCCGAATATGAAGAAAGATGTAGCTAGGTTCGTAAATAGTTGTGCCATCTGCCAACAAGTTAAGGGAGATCAACAGAAGTCAGCCGGATTATTGTAGCCTTTGGAAGTTACAGATTGGAAGTGGGAGACGATCTTGATGGATTTCATCGACGGTTTGCCTAGAACCAAGAAAGGAAATAAAGGTATATGGGTTATTGTTGATCGTTTAACTAAGAGTGCCCATTTTATACCGGTTAAGGCAACTCGTACTGCAGCTTCTCTGGCAGAGATTTTCTTGAGGGAGATAGTCAGATTGCATGGTGTTCCCTTCAGTATAGTAAGTGATCGTGATCCTATCTTCACCAGCAAATTCTGGGAGGCTCTGCAATCAGCTATGGGAACAAGTTTGAGATTGAGTATAGCATATCATCCTCAGACAAACGGACAGACGGAGAGGCTTAATGGTATTTTAGAAGATATGCTACGAGCTTGTGTATTGGATTTTGGTGGATCGTGGGAAGACCATCTTCATCTAGTGGAATTGTCTTATAATAACAGTTACTAAGAGAGTATTAATATGGCCCCGTATGAAGCTCTGTATGGAAGACCATATAGATCCCCATCATGTTGGATAGAATCGAAAGATCGTCTTATGCTCGTACCCGATATAATCCGAGAAGCTTCTGCAAAGGTTGAGCTTATAAGAAAGAGAATGAAAGCTGCTCAGGATCGTCAGAATAAATATGCAGATAAAAGGCGAAGACCATTGGAATTTGAGATCGGAGATTTAGTTTTTGTCAAAGTTTCCCCAATCAAAGGAGCTATAAGATTCGGAAAAACGGGAAAACTTGCCCCAAGATATATTGGACCATTCCGAGTACCGGAAAGGATTGGAGCTATAGCTTACAGAATTGAATTGCCAGAACGGACGTCTGGAATTCACAATGTATTCCATGTATCCCATTTAAGGAAATTTGTGCATGACCCATCATTGGTTGCAGAACCAGTAGTCCAGGAAGATTTAGAAGTAGAATCCAACTTGACTATAGTCAGAAATCCAGTTCGGATTGTAGATCAAGACGAGAAGCAACTTAGGAGCAAAGTAGTGAAGCTCGTCAAAGTGCAGTGGAGCGAGGATCCCAGAGATTGTACCTAGGAAACTCTGGATAGTTTTAGAAAAGCCTATCCGGATTTGTGTCCAGATAGCTAGTGATGTTTATTAGGATAGACAGCTTGTTTGTTTTTGTATAAATGATATGTATGTTTGGAATGTAAATATAAAAGCTTTTGAATTAACTTTTGTTTTAATTTTCGAGGAAGAAATTCTTTTAAGGGGGGAGGAATGTAACGACCCGGGATTTTGGCAATATATTTTAATAAGAATTTAATCTAATTAAATAAAATACAAGCTTTTTCATTTTATAAACTGATAAGATCTTTGGACATTTATCAGTTATATATGTATATATATGTTTGCGAAGGAAATTTTGATTTGAAAATTTAAAATAGAATCCTTCAAAACTATTTAAAATAAAATCTGTCTTATTCAATCAAATCAAAGGTTCTATATTATTAATACTTGATATAATACATATAAAATGTAATCTAAATATTAATGTTTAGAATAAGCAATCCTCTTAATATTTAAACATAAATACTAAACTTAAGTATAAAACAAATATATGGTTATAAACATAAATATATAAACATAAGAAAACTATTATATAAAATATAAGATATAAATAGAAATAAAATTATGAAGCTATGCTAACAATAACTATAATAATCTTACATAAATATATATGATAAGTTTAGAAACGAAGACAAATTATTTACATAACCTGTATAACACATATGTACAATGCAAAGAAACAAAAGAAGACAAATTTTTCACATAAATATACAAAATATCTTTGTACAAATAAATATCAGCAAAACCATAAGTATGTAAACATATACGAAGACAATTTCATTTAATGCTTTCATCTCAGCACCACAAATATATGTTCGGCCGAAATTTGCAATATCATTTCAAAATCACAGTAATTAAACTTAAAGATATTGTCTGATCAAAACAAGTTAAGACTTGTACCAGTTATAACCCACCTCTCTGTTCAAACCTATTCCCTTTATATACACCATCTTACTCTTACTCGTTCATAACTTAGAAAAACCGAGATAAAGAAATAAACATCATATTTACAAACTTAAACAAATTCAAAAAGGCAGAGGAGATTTATAGGGATTTAAATTCAAACTACAGTTTCTTTCAACAACAATTATCCTCTGTTTCAACAGTAATTTTAGGTGAGTAAACATCTGTTTCAAAATTTAACTTGTGTATTTACTTTTGAATGGTATGTGCTTACTATATAGATTTAAACAAACAATTCTGTGAATTACCTGTTGCTCTAGAAATCTTTATGGCCCGTTCTTCCATATTGTTGGTTACAGAGCAAAGAATAGTAGGATATTTTTAATTCTTCTTCTTGTAAATTATTTTAAAACTTAGGATTTTTTAAACTAAATAAGTTTGTTTTACTTAAAATTATAGCCTGGAAGTTGTTTAAAGCTTGACAGTGAACCATAGAGACTTTATATTCAATTTTACAGTAACAAGGTAATCAATTGTTAAAATTTGAATAATTTAAATTGTAAATTTGATTTTATATCTTGAATAAACATTCAAAAGTTGGATTTTTGAAACAAGAATTATGATTTTTAGATAACTATACAGGGTGCAGTTCATAAAGGATCCGAAAATGCCTTTTTGTGAATATCTGATGATTCAACAAATATTTGATGTTGAAATTGGCTGTGGAGCTAGATTGTTGATTCAGGAATATAGGAAAAATGTTGAAAAAAATTTCTAATGCAAGAATTTGTGGGTCGAATCAAGTTTAGGGTTTTGGTTGGAATATTCTATGGTCGGTAAGTATGTTGATTTCGTCGCCTTGGATCCACCGAGCTGCACGAGATTTTAGGAGATTGTAGAGGAGGGTATGGCCGTGGTGTGGCTGAAGCGGCATCGCTACTGGTGGTCGATGTTGGGTGGTGGTAGCGATTTTCTATTGGTATGTTGGAATTGCAGTTCGATCATGTGAGCATATTTTTGATTTTGAATTTTCGCATCGAACTGGTTTTTTAGTTCGAGTGTGGTGTCATTTTTCGACATGCCGGAGGTGACATGGGTTGCCAGAACATCGGCGAACCACCGTGCATGTGACGACCCGGAATTTTCAAGCAATAAAAATCGGAATATTTAAGTGATTTTAAGTATTCAATAGAGCAATTTTAACATGAATTACGAATATCATAATTTATTTTCTAATTGAATTATTAAATTAAATAATTGAAGTTGGGTAAATTGTTGAACTTAGAATTTTAAGCCTGTTAAAAATAATTTGAAGGCTTGTAAATGTTATATTGATAATACTGAGGATAATAGAAGTTTTAAGATTGAATTTAACACTGATTCATTTGGTTTTGAAATTTGTATCATTTAAATTGAATTTAAAAATAGCCTTCTGAGGCACAGTCTCGGAATTCGGCGAAACCTGTTCCATTGGATCCGAAAAATTGAATTATTTCCGGATTTCAATTTTCGTAGTATTTGAAGTTATTATGTGAGCATACGATATATAAACACGTTGAAATTGTATCGAGACAATTTAAATTCAAATATATTATATTCTTACTTATCAAATTTCCCTTCAGCCGAATTCCCATCACCATCACTGTAATTTCCCTTAAATCATGTCTCCTTTTTCTCAGCTTCTAGTACGATAATATCTATTCCTGTTCCCTTCGTTATTATTTTTATCACGCAGGTGTCCTTCATCGTTCAGAAAAGAAAATAATAATGTCGCTTCTTTACATTACAAAATCAAAACCGAATATCTCTGTTCGAAATCAAAAAACCCCCTTCTCAAATCAAAATCAAAATCCAACCCGCCCCACTACTTTAAGATTTAAACCAAATCGCGACTTCTTTTTCCCCCTTCTCTGTCTTTCGAGCTGGAGCTATCGATCGAGGCGATCGAGGGAGGATCGGCGGCGCTGTGAGTGTCGGAGCATGAAGGGAGTTGCATCCGGGGGGGGAGGGGGGGGGTTTGTGAGTCGAGGCGCGGCTACGCGCTCGACCTAAGGTGGGTGGCACTGCATCGGTGCAGCCGAGGGTTGCTGATCGATTTTTGGGTTTCGTCGTGGCTCGAGCTCGCGTGCGACAGTAGGGGCTAGGGCAGTGTGGTGGCGCTTGCGTCGTTATCAAAGCATGGGGACTGTTCAGGGCTTAGAACTCCAGTAAGGTATAATTTAAAAGTTTGTTTTAATTTAAATTAATTTATACATAAATATTCAACTCAGTAATCGATGAATCTAACAGGAAAAGATATTGTAGGTAAGGTTTAGGTAGTAGAAAACTTTTTAAAATGGTAATATAAATTATTTTTATAAGTATATATATATAGGCTGAAATAGGATTTTTATTTTCTTAAGAATTCAATAAAATATGTTTATTGGTAAGCAACAAATAAAATATGTTTTCAAAAGGAAGATAGCTTTGTAATCTACTCGTTTAATTAATTTAGAAATGGTTAAAGAGAAATTATTTTAAACCCAAAGTATTAGTTAATTATTTATGATAAGTGATTATTCAATAAGCTTAAATAAAAATCATTTGTTAATTTAATTAAATTTAGCAAATTGAAATTTTTTGTTCGATTTATTAGGATATTAACAAAATAATTAGTGAATTAAATTTATTGAATGGTAATTGAATATTCAAGTGGTTCAAATGTTAATAAACTGTAAATATTTATACAAGGTCTGAAGTCGTGGGAAAAACTAGGCGAGTTTGAATTGGATGGCGAAACAAAAATCGAAGGTGAGTTAATCTCACTCAGTTAAATTTAAATTTAAATGATTAAATTTAATTAATTATTTGAATGGCTGAATTGACAGATGTGATATAGTATGATATTTTGGAATTGGTGTACTATAACGTGCTAACGTTTGTGGATGTAGGGAAAAACAGGTTAAAGGGATCCAACTGGATCTCTTAACATTTATTTAAATTATTTAATATTCTCTGCTGTGAATATGGATACTCTATGATGAGTTATATTGGAATATTGAATGTTATGGTTTGATTGGATATATTTGGGTATAATTAATTACCAAAAATATATAAATTGGATTTTGGGAAGGAAATAAAGAATTGAATTTATAAGTAAAATAATTATAGAAATTTGAATAAATTTAAGAATGAATTGGAAAAGAAATAAAGTGACTTTAAAATTCAAATAAATAGATCTTGAGTTTATATTATTGAAAAGAAGGATAAAATGTTAAATTGAAATATAGTATAAATGAAATATAAAATTTAAAATTTAGAGTTAATGATAAATTGAGTTCATATGGAAATGGAAGAATCAATTTGAATAGGAATGGATATAAACTAAAGTGGTAAGATGAAAATAAATATAAGTAGCATATAAAATGCTTATACTAAACCTAAGAGAGAATGGTGAATTCTCAAATGAAAATAAATACTACTAATATAATTTAAGTCAAAATTGGAATGAATAGATATTGGCATTTTGTGAGAAAGTCGATAAAATGTTTTGGAATGTTGTGAATGGATATTAGTGCTAAGCAGGATATGCAGGTAATATAAAGGGAAAAGATAATTGATTTTGATTTCAGAAGATAAATTTGAATTGCTCGACAAAAAGGTATGTGTTTAAATTTCTGTGAAATTTGATTGGGTTTCTGGATCGAGCCACTTGGCTTTTTGTTTGCTTTTTGGATTTGGGAGGCCGTAGAGCCATATTGTAGTTGTATCGAGCTAGCCGCGCAAGGGAGACGCTGGCAAAAATTTTCGGAAATTTAGAGAGTTGGAAAAATTTTTGAGAAAATTTTGATAATTCAAAATATGGTTTGAAATTAAAACTTGAATGGTTAAACGAATAGTATAGTTTGAAACTCTGGGAGAGTTGAGAAGTTATTAAGAATGATAATGGGTCTTTTATTAAAAGATAGTTGGTTAGATGTTGGATTGTTTGGTTTTGAGGAAAAATAAACGGGTATTGTACCATTCTTCCTAACTAGTAATTTCGGGGACGAAATTCTTTTAAGGGGGGAGGAATGTGACGACCCGGAATTTTCAAGCAATAAAAATCGGAATATTTTAGTGATTTTAAGTATTCAATAGAGCAATTTTAACTTGAATTACGAATATCACAATTTATTTGATAATTGAATAATTAAATTACATAATTGAAGTTGGGTAAATTGTTGAACTTAGAATTTTAAGCCTGTTAAAAATAATTTGAAGGCTTGTCAAAGTTATATTGATAATACTGAGGGTAATAGAAGTTTTAAGATTGAATTTAACACCGATTCATTCAGTTTTGAAATTTGTATCGTTTAAATTGAATTTAAAAATAGCCTTCCAAGGCACAGTCTCGGAATTCGATGAAACCAGTTCCATTGGATCCGAAATATTGTATTATTTTCAGATTTCAATTTTCGTAGTATTTG
The DNA here is from genome assembly GCA_030765085.1 of Allium cepa. Classification (NCBI taxonomy): domain Eukaryota; kingdom Viridiplantae; phylum Streptophyta; class Magnoliopsida; order Asparagales; family Amaryllidaceae; genus Allium; species Allium cepa. Next base: position 83,296,315 of record CM060946.1, read on the forward strand.
AAGTTATTGTGTGAGCATACGATATATAAATACGTTGAAATTGTATCGAGACAATTTAAATTCAAATATATTATATTCTTACTTATCAAATTTCCCTTCAGCCGAATTCCCATCATCATCACTGTAATTTCCCTTAAATCCTGTCTCCTTTTTCTCAGCTTCTAGTACGATAATGTCTATTCCTGTTCCCTTCGTTATTATTTTTATCACGCAGGTGTCCTTCATCGTTCAGAAAACAAAATAATAATGTCGCTTCTTTACATTACAAAATCAAAACCGAATATCTCTGTTCGAAATCAAAAAAACCCCTTCTCAAATCAAAATCAAAATCCAACCCGCCCCACTACTTTCAGATTTAAACCAAATCGCGACTTCTTTTTCCCCCTTCTCTGTCTTTCGAGCTGGAGCTATCGATCGAGGCGATCGAGGGAGGATCGGCGGCGCTGTGAGTGTCGGAGCATGAAGGGAGTTGCATCCGGGAGGGGGGGTTTGTGAGTTGAGGCGCGACTACACGCTCGACCTAAGGTGGGTGGCACTGCATCGGTGCAGTCGAGGGTTGCTGATCGATTTTTGGGTTTCAGCGTGGCTCGAGCTCGCATGCGACAGTAGGGGCTAGGGAAGTGTGGTGGCGCTTGCGTCGTTATCAAAGCAAGGGGACTGTTCAGGGCTTAGAACTCCAGTAAGGTATAATTTAAAAGTTTGTTTTAATTTAAATTAATTTATACATAAGTATTCAACTCAGTAATCGATGAATCTAATAGGAAAAGATATTGTTGGTAAGGTTTAGGTAGTAGAACACTTTTAAAATGGTAATATAAATTATTTTTATAAGTATATATATATAGGCTGAAATAGGATTTTTATTTTCTTAAGAATTCAATAAAATATGTTTATTGGTAAGCAACAAATAAAATATGTTTTCAAAAGGAAGATAGCTTTGTAATCTACTTGTTTAATTAATTTAGAAATGGTTAAAGAGAAATTATTTTAAACCCAAAGTATTAGTTAATTATTTATGATAAGTGATTATTCAATTAGCTTAAATAAAAAGCATTTGTTAATTTGATTAAATTTAGCAAATGGAAATTATTTGTTTGATTTATTAGGATATTAACAAAATAATTAGTGAATTAAATTTATTGAATGGTAATTGAATATTCAAGTGGTTCAAATGTTAATAAACTGTAAATATTTATACAAGGTCTGAAGTCGTGGGAAAAACCAGGCGAGTTTGAATTGGATGGCGAAACAAAAATCGAAGGTGAGTTAATCTCACTCAGTTAAATTTAAATGATTAAATTTAATTAATTATTTGAATGGCTGAATTGATAGATGTGATATAGTATGATATTTTGGAATTGGTGTACTATATTGTGCTAACGTTTGTGGATGCAGGGAAAAACAGGTTGGAGAGATCCAACTGGATCCCTCAACATTTATTTAAATTATTTTATATTCTCTCCTGTGAATATGGATATTCTATGATGAGTTATATTAGAATATTGTATGTTATGGTTTGATTGGATATATTTGGGTATAATTAATTACCAAAAATATATAAATTGGATTTTGGGAAGGAAATAAAGAAGTGAATTTATAAGTAAAATAATTATAGAATTTGAATAAATTTAAGAATGAATTGGAAAAGAAATAAAGTGACTTTAAAATTCTAATAAATAGATCTTGAGTATAGAAATGAAATTTGAATAAACAGAAAGTTAATGAATATTAAATCTTCAGTGATATTAATTAAAAGAAGAAAAAATTTATTTAAAATTTAAGATTTAAATTATTGAAAAGAATAAGGAGGAAATTGGGAAAATCTGGAATTTATATATTTCCGTTAAAGGATTAAAAATCAAACGGAAGATAATAACAATAATAATAAAATCCATAATGAATGAACTTTGAAATGAACTGAGTAAGTAAAGAAATTTATTTCAAATGGAATAAATTGGAAATCAATTTGGAAAATTGATTTAAGTGATTGAAGTTGGAATTTTCTCTGGATAGCCAAGTACATGTTTTTAAAAGTAAATGTTTAAATATAAATTAAATGTTTTAGAGTTTTGTTAAAGAAAGCAAGTTTTGTAAAATTTATTTTTTCTAATATTTAAAGTCTAAAATAAGTACTTTCCCTTTAATCTATTTAGCAGTAATTATTAAGAAGTAGCTTAGTATTTTGTTTTATTTATAATAGAAACCCAGTTTTGTATTTCATTAAGTAACTTTATTTTTAAATGTTTATATAGTATGTATTTTTAGTAAATTATTAAAGTAGTTTTAACTTAATTGTTTAAAAGTAAATTCCAAAGTAAGTATTTTTTTTAATCTATTATCGTAATAATTATTTAAAGAATGATTTTGTATTTTGTTTAAAGTATTATTTTAAATTAAGTATTAAAGTAAATTTTTCTAAATTAAATGTTAAATATATTTTACAATAAAGTGTTTTTAAATTATTTTAAAAATCTAAAGTTTTGTGCTTGGTGATTCCAGTGGAAATGGAAATACTCGGGATTTATTCTGAGAAAAAGGGAGATAGTTTAAAAACTGTTTTCAAAAGGGTTTGAAAGGGAAAATATATCTTGTAAAGATATTTTGAGATAGATAAATAATTTGGGGAATTATTTATTATTGGATGGTTGTTTATAAATATTAATTGATAGTTAAATCGCCGACTATCAATATTGGCCAAATACGTTGATCGTTTCGAAGAGACCGGGATCGAGATTTATTTCTCGAAAACCACTTCGATCCGGTTTGTACGTTTCGTGAAAAACGATTTTGGATTCGAAGATGGAGCAGTGAAGTGCAAGGGCTAGACGCTACTAATCTTGAGGATATTTCCAAAATGGATGTAGTAGGAATAGTGCCTTCGGTTCCGTTCGAACCCGGGACGGACTTGTATGGATGAATGCTTGCGAAACATCGTCAGGTGGACAAGGGGCATTCTAAGGGATATGTTCTATAAAGGTAACACTTAGCCTCAAGCCTCATCAAATGGGAATGACTGAAAATCAGGGGTTATGCAGCAAGGCTAGGTGGGTAGCACCCAAGCAGGGTGAGGCCATCCCTGTCTAGACGTCCCTTTTTATTTTGGCTTAGTGGGCGGTTGCTAATCCCAACCGCGGGGTGATCTCACTCGGGATTATCCAGTAAGGGGTAGTCCCGGTCTTGTGTTGCAGGGGAGCGGGCATACTCCTCGGTACGGTGATCTAGGCCCCGTACTGTGGCAGGTGGCACCCCAGTGCCTAGTCATTAGTTGGAAATCCATTCTCCCTACGAGCCTTGTACGAGTTTTGTTTGTATTACCCACTTTGTGGCTAGTAGCTGGAATTTAATCATGTAAAAATTTCGGCTATTTTATAAGTATTTGTATATAGACCCAATTATAATAGCAGAGGATTTCTATAAAAATTGTTTTAGCTATCGTAAGGTAAAAACCCGACATGTTTATTTGTGGCGTGGTCGTACGAGATGCTTTTGTTTTCAAAGGATTTTTGAAACTTTAATAATCAATTGGGTGTGATTTTCTCACGCTGGTATTCCAGACTGACTCGGTTGTTATTTAACTATAATGCTCGGGTCAGACCGAGTATTATAAGATACAGGATATGATGCTATGGAGCTCGGGTGACGAACTGGATGACGGTACGTACTTCCGTACTTGTTTATATATATATTCCGCTGTGTTGAGTTGCAGTGTATCCATTTGTATGTTGTTGTTGAGCTGTGATTGATGTACTCTGATGATGTAATATATAAACAGAGATATTTGATTTTGAGTAAAGATCATTTATTATCTATTATATTTTATTCCGTTGCGATGGTTAGATTCTGTTGTTGTTTTTTTTTCATTTTCTTTTTCTACCACTTCTTCTTTAACAAAATGGTTCGTATTTCTGTGCAACTTGAGTTGATTGTTGTAGAATAGAGTTAACTCAAGGAGTACGGATTTGCGGGCTGTTACACTTGGTATCAGAGCTTAGGTTGGAGATAACCTTGCTTCTGGTGGGAATTACTCATTTAGAATAGAGTCCGTAGTACTCGATAATGAGTTTGAGCGTATTAATAAACATGAGCGCGTATTTGTTAGTGAATATAAATTGTTTTAATATTGTGTTGATTGGTTTATTGAGTGGCATATGAACCTTCATCGGCACATTCTCGACTACTGTATCGAAGGGGTTTCTAGACACTTGAATAGAGCAATCGACACGATAGTGTTTTAAATGCGGGTAAATGAAATAATTTGAACCAAAAATATATCTTGATATAAAGAAAAGCTTTTGTAAACTATTTTAGCTAATATATGGTTGTGTGGATGTTAGGAAGAATAATATTAAAGTATTATCATTGTTAAGTGAAAATTTAACTAGAAATTGAAATATAATTAAAAATTAAGGGAATAAATTCATTATAAAATGAAATTTATAAATATGAGTTATAAATGTAAATTATAAAATTTAAATATAATCAAATGAGAATTTGTATAAGCATAAACTGTACAAATGAAATATAGTTAAAACTTATTTAAGTAGGATTTGGAAATTTAAAATCCCGGAGATTTTGGAAGTGTTTGTCGAAGTGTTTTAAACATAAATGATAGCATTATTGTTTTGGAGATATTTCTGAATGGAAATCTGTTTTAAATGGATTTTGAAAGTGATATAGCATTGAAATCACTTGGATTATTGGAAAATAATTCTGATGATGACGGCCTCATCATCAGTATTCATTTTCGAATTCCTAAGTGACGGATTACTGCCAAAAACTGATTTGTTTAGAAAGCTAGTCGTTTTTGAAAATTTCAAAAGGAAATTTGTTGAAAATAAAAGCCAGGATTGGTTTAAAATTTTTGAGAAATGAGATTTGAGATGTTGGAGATTTCAAGATGATTCTAAACCAAAAGTCGGGTGTTTAAAAATCCTAATGAGATAGTTGTAAGCTTATAAATTGAGATGATCTTTAAATCAGGAAGGGAATATAAGCTTTGAATATTGGAATTTAAATTTGAAGAGAAAAGTTAAAAATGAAATTAACTTGGATGGGAAATAAAAATTTGACTGGATTGACATTAATTGGATAGGCTGAAAATAATATCCATTTGTATTCGAATCAAGTTGAAATCGAATTGAGTTAAATAAATCTGAGTTAAAGTAAAATTGAATTGGATGAGAATTCAATTGAATTAATGAATGGAATTAAATTCTCACCTGAACGAATGGGAAATAAATTGAATAAGGATTGGAATTGAAGTAAATGTATTAGGATAACTTATAAAAGAATCAGAATTAAATTGCATGGAATAAAAATATGCTTGGGATATAAATAAGCATAAGGCTTGAGTTAAAATAAAAGAATAATATATTCAAGCCTATGATGAATGGAATTGTGTAAATAATAAGTTGTGACTTATAAATTTTGAAAGTGGAATAGAAAATCCAAAATAAATATTGTTTGATGTTTTGGATAATGAAACGGAAATCTAAACTTGAATTATATAATAAAATTGAACTAAGAAAATAAAATGAAGTGGTAATTGAAATCAAAAATTAAGTATTGAACTATAAATAGGAGAGAACTAATTTTATAATAAATTAGTTAATAAAATGTGTAAATGGGAACGTAATGTTTTTTAATTGAAGCTGAATTGTGAAATTATGATGAAGTTTGGAAATAAAACTCAAGTTATAAATTGAATTCGACTTGAATTGTCAGTAAAGTAAATGTAACCGAATTGTGAGTTCATGAAATTTGGTGGTAAATTGAAATTGGATAGTGGATTTAGAACTTGAGTTATTAATTAAAATTTAACGTGAAGTGTTAACAAATTAAATATAATTGAAATGTATCGAATAAAAATATAAATGGATTAAAATAGTAGTGGTATGAATTGCAAATAAAATCAAAATAAGTGGAAATAAATTGGAAATGGCCTTGTAATAAATTGAATGAGCTGAATCTAAAAAGTTAAAATGTATAATAATTGATCAAATAAATTTGTAGTTTGAAATGAGATTGGATTAAAATAGAATCAAGTTAAATTGAAAAGAGAAATTTATTTGCAAAATGAAATGAGCTTAAGTATAGAATTTTTTTTTGAATAAATCAAAATAAGTTGACTTAAGCTGAATATAAGGGGGAGAGTTGAATTGAATTCAACTTAAAACCAAGTTTAATGATATTGGATTGAATTTGAATCAAGTAAAAATGAATTTGGATCGAAATAGAATTTGGTGGGTTGTAAATAATATTTAAGGAAATGAAAATTCATAATGGATTGAATGGATTAACTAATTATGTTGAATAAATAAATGGATAGAATAAATAAGAACCAAATGAAAGATGGAAGTAGAACTTATTATAAAAAGAAATGGAAATGAACTTAAGTTATTGACTTAAGTAAGTGTTGAATAAAATCCAAACTCAAAATGAAGTATGGTTTAAACGAGTTGAGAAATAATTATTGAATGGGATAACCTAGATTGTTTTCGAGCTAAATAAAATAGTTTGGAATAAACAAATATGGAATGAAATGCAAGTGAATGGATTCAAATCTGAAATGCAATGAAAATGAGAATATATGAATTGTGAATAAATTTTAAAAATGGAATAGAATTAAGTATAAACTGAGTTGAAATCAATTTAAATTGGTTATAAAAACATAAATACTTATTTATTCACATAGATCTCGTCAAATTGCATAGAATAAATTGTCATTGGATGTAAATGGAAGCAATTAAGATGCTATGAATTGATAGGAATAAAATAAATTGATTTTGAGATCAACTGAATTAAAAATGAGTTTGTTTTGCTTAAAAATAAATTAATGTAAGCTTGTGAGTTGCTAACCATTCGGATTAAGTGAAACGATGGGTGATTGGTAGTAAGCAATTAAATTTAATGTTGGAATATTTAAATTGCCTATGAAAAGTGTTTAATGTGCATTCCTTTTAGAATTCATATGTTTAACTATTGCAAATAAGTGAAATGTTGTTAAACTTTATATGTATGGCACTTACATGTTTAAATTGAGTAAGTACAGGTACCTAGGAGCCGTGTGGATGGATTTGGTTGCGCTAGTTGCTAAAAATTATAAGCTGTTTGCTTAAAAATGCTAAATAAAGTACGCCTACGCAATAAAAATAGGAAATATGAACTGTTTTGGGTTTTTCCGACCGTGTGGGTCGATGTATATATATATTTATATCTATTGTCAAATTGCAAAAGCTCCTTCGTACAAAGGGGACTCTGGCAAAAAATTTCATAAATTTTGGGAGTAAGAAAATTTTTGAATTTTTTTGGAAAATTTTGTTAACGACAAACCTTTTTAAATTGGAAATTGAAATAAATGTGTAAATGAACTAATGTAAAATAATGACATGAATCAGTATAAATGAAAAATAAAATTTAAAATTTAGAGTTAATGATAAATTGAATTCATATGGAAATGGAAGAATCAATTTGAATAGGAATGGATATAAACTAAAGTGGTAAGATGAAAATAAATATAAGAAGCATATAAAATGCTTATACTAAACTTAAGAGAGAATGGTCAATTCTTAAATGAAAATTGATACTACTAATATAATTTAAGTCAAAATTGGAATGAATAGATATTGGCATTTTGTGAGAAAGTCGATAAAATGTTTTGGAATGTTGTGAATGGATATTAGTGCTAAGCAGGATATGCAGGTAATATAAAGGGAAAAGATAATTGATTTTGATTTCAGAAGATAAATTTGAATTGCTCGACAAAAAGGTATGTGTTTAAAATTCTGTGAAATTTGATTGGGTTTTTGGATCGAGCAAAAAGGTATGTGTTTAAAATTTTGGATCGAGAAACATCGTCAGGTGGACGACGGGCGTTCTAAGGGATATGTTCTATAAAGGTAACGCTTAGCCTCAAGCCTCATCAAATGGGAATGACTGAAAATCAGGGGTTATGCAGTAAGGCTAGGTGGGTAGCACCCAAGCAGGGTGAGGTCATCCCTGTCTAGATGTCCCTTTTTATTTCGGCTTAGTGGGTGGTTGCTGATCCCAACCGCGGGGTGATCTCACTCGGGATTATCCAGTAAGGGGTAGTCTCGGTCTTGTGTTGCAGGGGAGCGGGCGTACTCCTCGGTACGGTGATCTAGGCCCTGTATGTGGCAGGTGGTACCCCAGTGCCTAGTCATTAGTTGGAAATCCATTCTCCCTACGAGCCTTGTACGAATTTTGTTTGTATTACCCACTTTGTGGCTAGTAGCTGGAATTTAATCGTGTAACAATTTCGGCTATTTTATAAGTATTTGTATATAGACCCTATTATAATATCAGAGGATTTCTATAAAAAATGTTTTAGCTATCGTAAGGTAAAAACCCGACATGTTTATTTGTAGCGTGGTCTTACGGGATGCTTTTGTTTTCAAAGGATTTTTGAAACTTTAATAATAAATTGGGTGTGATTTTCTCACGCTGGTATTCCAGACTGACTCGGGTGTTATTTAACTATAATGCTCGGGTCAGACCGAGTATTATAGGATACAGGATATGATGCTGTGGAGCTCGGGAGACGAGCTGGATGACGATACGTACTTCCGTACTTGTTTATATATATATATTCCGCTGTGTTGAGTTGTAGTGTATCCATTTGTATGTTGTTGTTGAGCTGTGATTGATGTACTCTGATGATGTAATATATAAACAGAGATATTTGATTTTGAGTAAAGATCATTTATTATCTATTATATTTTATTCCGCTGCGATGGTTAAATTCTGTTGTTTTTTTTTTCTATTTTCTTTTTATACCTCTTCTTCTTTAACCAAATGGTTCGTATTTCTATGCAACTTGAGTTGATTGTTGTAGAATAGAGTTAACTCAAGGGGTACGGATTTGCGGGCTGTTACAGTGCACGTGCACGGTGGCGTGTGAATGTCAGCGACTTCGAGTTGGTGGTTGTCGAGAGTTATCACTCGAGGGAATGGGGAGGATGCTTCGAGTTCGACCTGGTGCGTGCGTGAGTGTGATTATAATACAGCAGTTTTATAACTTAGCTATAAAAAGAGGAAGATAAGTAGAAGAAGAAAGCTATGGGTAAGGGAAGAAGGACTCGGGAAAGGGGTAAGGAAAACACGAGTTTTACTCGGATAAACATAGTGTTTGCCTCGGGTTCCATTTTCTTGGGAATTTTCCTAAATACTTTTAAGTATTTTGTTATACTAAGTTTAGTATTAAATAAATAAATAAAATGTCGACAAGTTTAAGCTAAGATTTGATTTAAAATTATTAAGCAAGGTTTGCAAATGTAAGATGATAAATAATATAAAGTGTAAGTAATTTAAAAATGTAAATTAATTTATACTTGTAATTAAATAAGTAATTTAAAATTTAATAAATTTGTAATTAAGGATTGATAATTATAATCTTGTTTTTAATCAATTTTGAACTTAAGAATTTAATTAACTATTTAAAGTCAATTAATAATAGTTAACTAATTAAATGATTAATTAAGAATTAATGATTAATCAATTGGTAATTAATGGTTAATTAAGTAATTAGTGATAAATAAGAGGGTAATTAAGCTTTATTAATTAATAATTAAGAATTAATTAATTAAGTGAGTAATTAAGTAATAGTTAATAAATTTAATAAGTTGATTAATTAGTGATTAATCAAGCAGGATAAATTGGTTTATTCTTAAGTAATTAATTAAGTTTAAGTTAATTAAACTATTAATATGAATTGATGATTCTTGTTTGATTGACTCTGATATCTATTTGATGATATTCTATGATATTTTGTGACATATTATGGACATATCTGTGATGACTGTGTATGATTTATCTGTGATAAATGTTATGTGAATTCGAAATATTGAATTTAAATTGTTTAAAATATTCAACAACTTGGCCACTAAAATGGCGTTTGGATTTCGATGAGACCGGGATCGGGTGTCAATTTGATATTTCGAAAACCACATCGATCCAAATTAAACGTTAGGTCGTGGCATCTCAAGTAAAGGTCGAGATGGTGTTTCAGAATGCAAGGGTTATCTTCGTTAACTTTGAGGGTGATTCCAAAATGAGTATAACAAGATAATGCCTTCGGTTTCGTTCGAACCCGGAACGAACTTGTATGGATTGAATGCTTTCAGCACATCGTCAGGAGGACGATGAGCATTCTAAGGGATATGTTCTATAAAGGTAATCGCAGCCTCAAGCCTCATCAACTGGGAATGGCTAAAACAGGGGATGTGCGGCAAGATTAGGTGGGTCATGGCCATGCAGGACGAGATATATCCCTGTCTAGATGTCCCTTTTTATTCGGCTATGTGGGCAGTTGGATTTGTAGCCAACTGCGGGGTTATCTTGTTCGGGACTGTTCAGTAAGGAATGGTTTCGGCATTGTGTTGCAGGGGATTTAGGGTGGATCCTCGGTACGGTGATCTAGGCCCTGTACTGTGACGGGCGGTACCCCAGTAGCTCTGCCATTGATGGAAACTCATTTTCCCTACGAGACCCTACGGTTTTAATTTGTATTACCCACTTTTGTGGCTAGTAGCTGGAATTTAATAGATGTAACAATTTAGGCTATTTTCTATTTACTTGAAAACCTTAGACACTATTATAATATCATTGGATTTCCTATAAAATGTTTTGGTTAGCGTAAGGTAAAAACTTACCCGTGTTTATGTGTGGGGAGTCTTACATGATACCTTTATTTTCAAATGATATTCAAAGTTAAACAATTTTAACCGTTCACCCACACCAGACCCATGTTTGACCCAGAGTTTATATTTTATTTTTCATAAACTCTTGGGTACTCAAATTTTTATGAGTAGCCAAGTGATAGGTTTTTGGGATTGTTGAGTTCTGGAGGAGCTTGGAGAAGGAGTTCTAGACGTATCTATATATCTATCTAGTTCCGATGTGTAGTTGATGTATGTTGTATTTTTGATGTATGCATTGACAGATATGTATATGACTGTCATGTGTATGATATTGTATAACTCTGATATAGGTAGAAACTGTGTAATAGTTATGTGATGTATTATATTTTGTTCCATTCCACTGTGAGATTCTGATGTTGTTATTCTTTCTTTCTATCTTTTCTATTTCTATCCCTTTCTTTTCTTATTGATGATACGTCTTTCTGGGGTTAGAAAGGCGGGTCGTCACAGTTTCCTCTAGCCTTTGATCTAGTGTTAGGTCTCTTCATCTTCTCTAAATTTCAAGTCCAAGCTTGTTCTCGGTGAAAGCACCAAAATATTAACCCAGAAAATGGATTGAGATCGAATATTCAAATAAAAGTACCAGTTCAATTAAAATAAAATCAAAAAAGGAGACATGATTTTTATAGTGGTTCGGCAAATTCTCTGGCCACATCCACTTAAATCTTTTTATTAGTTGTTTTCTCTCCATATTACAACTTATAATATCAGATCTAACCATAATCTAGTGGATCTCAAATTTATATTGGAGTTTCTAGAGTGTTTAAGAGTCACTAGAACTAGTGATTTGCTGATCTAAGTTCTAGAACAAAAAATAACAGTTTCCTAGTGATTATTGTAACGCAGGTAGGAGATGAAGAAGAGAAGCAGAGTTTCAATCCAAAGTCCGACCAAAAGATCCCCTTTTGGTTGCAATTAGACTGGTATATATAGAGAAACAGTGGTATTGAGTCAGAAGCCAGCTTAAACTGAGGTCCAGGAGATAAACCAAAGTTGTACTAGAGAGATCGGAGGCCTACGACTCAAAATCATAGCTCAGTACTGAACTAAGTTAGCTTGGTACCATCCTATAGATCTTGGTGCAAGTTGAATTATTTTACTTTCTTTGCTCTTCTATCTTATATCCAATGTGTCTCAATCTCTTTTTGAAACACCACACACCCCTTAATATACCCAAAAATGGGACATTAAAGAATATGTTGCATTTTAGGTATAGCTAAAAACTTACAGAAACTAAGATTCACAAGATAAAATAAATAAAACAGCAGAAACATTTAAAAACAATAACTATTAAACTTCTTAAAATAAGTCATAACCAAAATAAATCTCAAAATACTAAATACAAATGTCTTATAGAAAACATCATCTTAGTCACAATAAGAGTACATAAATAAAACCATCCCTCTCAACAAGTGCCAGTATATGAAAATAAAACTGAAAAGAAGAAGAAGAATATATGAAGAAAGACTCCATAACCGAATCACCAAAAAAATCCGAAATCTATTGTCCCTGCCTCTGCTGGCCTATGGGGGAAGAAGGAAAACAGAGGATTGGGTCAGACTAAATGTCTAGTGAATGAAAGTAATTACTTGTATTCTTAAGCAAGGTAAAGATAATAGGCTTTGCAGCAGTTCTAGTATAAAAGGAAATAAAGGAAAAGATAAAGCTGGAATAAACTACGGTTTAACCATTTGCTTTGCTTAGGTAGTTCGATTAGATTGTTTGAACTTTTCTAAAACTTCTTTGATTAGGCTGAAATCCTAATCCTAGTTTAATTAGGATGAAGTCCTAATTCTACCCTTTGATCAGCCTTCTATCTTTGTTGTGCCTACTGCGGGCGAGTCCCATTTTATGGGTCCCATAATAAAAGACACTTGTTTAGCGCTTAGAACTCAATAGCAACTTATCTCCCTACATCGAGGCTGCATGCTCGACCACCGTTAGGCTCGTGCTACTTGTTGCTCCCTCTTTGGACCTCTTATTTGCCCTAAACAGCATAAACATGCCTAGCCTCACCTCCGTGTGTTGTGAGACTACCAGTTCCCGATTGAAGGAAAATAGTGTCGATACGAGTCCTAACAAACAAAATCTAGTTGTGCCCCTTATTCAAATCCTCTGATTTGAACTTCTAATTATTGACCATTTATTTGCTCTAAACGACATAAGTGTGTCCCAAGGGAAATGCTGCTGGTACGGGTCCTACTTCTATCGTTGTTTATTAACTTAGTATAAGTCTTTAAAATAAGCCTTTTTTGTTTTGTCGCTAATTATAACCTGTGTTTTATAACTTTGCTTATTTACTTAACCCAAGGCCTAAGTTTAAAAATAAGCTACTTTTGCTAAATTTTTTAGTTTCTCTTTTTAGTTATTATTACATGTTATAACTATGCTTGCAAATGTCTTAAATTTGCCTATTTCAGTCTAAATCCAATTTATTACAGTTCTTCTTATTTTACATCCCATTTTCTGAAAATTCAGTATAATTATATTTTAGTCCATATTGACAAATTATTTTCTTCTATTTATTCCATTTGCGTAGGTAATTAAAAAGAAACTGACATTTACAGAATAAATCCTAACATAGAATAGATGTAAATAAAACGTAAATAATAGTAACTAACCGTAAATAATTAGGAAGCTATAATTAACATAAATAATTGCAAATAACTTAAGTAGAATAGCTAAAAGAAAATAGACTAGAAAACAAGTCTAAAATTTACTTAAAAGTAAACTGTGAATAAACTTGGATAAATGTCATCCCAAAATTGTATAAGAACTACAACTATTGGAAACCCTATTATTTTAAATTACTTAAAAATCTAAAATAATTACTTCAACACTATGTATGGTCCTTAGCTCTTTCCTTTAGCCTTCTCGGACCCATTTGAGGGGTATAAAATATTTTGATTAAAAAGATCTTCTCCTCGGAAAAATATTCCTTTAGGGTCTAGCCTCAGGCAATGAACCCAGATGGAGAAAATATTAATAAGAAAAATAGCTAGGCCTAAGGTCTTATTTATAGTGTCACTTGTGGATCTCAAACCATTGGACTTGGAGATTAAATCTGGTGCAACCACGTCATAGGCTCGATGGGAACCGTCGGATGGAAGCACAGACGCACGAGATGGAGTAGAAATAGCAAAATGACGTGTTGAAACCGAATTGGATGAAGCCAACAAAAGAATGTACGTGGGTCAACCTGGGTATCTGCCTACCACTTGCTAGGGTCGACATATAGGTTGACCTAGCCATAGTGAGGGTCAACCCTAGGGTCGACCTTGCCTATATATATATATATATACACTCTTTTGTTTTCTCGTTTCTTGTTTATTCAGTTACTTCTTCGTTCTAGCTCCTATTTTGACAATCTATGTATGAAAATTGACCAAAAAATTACCATGGACGCAATGGTGAAACTCTCATGGTCCAATTCTGATAATTTCACAAATTTATTTTATTATTTAATTAATTCATTAATTAATCACTGTAGCTTAAATTTTGAGTTATTACATTCTCCCCTTCTTAAGGGATTTCATCCCCGAAATAACTACGGATAGAAGAATGAAATAAATGTTTTCATCAAAGTTCTACAACCAATTACTCAACCATCATCCATTACATCCATTGTCCTTAAGTTTTCCTAATGCAATTTATGATACATCTGCAATTATTGTAGTGTCAATATCCCTAATTAATGCAAAAGATTAGGCAGTTTATTAATTTAGTTGACCTCTTTTATGCAATCATGTGGGTGTTATGTATCCAAATGAATGCAAATTCTCGAACGATAACTAATATTTCTATATGCATGCTACAATCATCACCCAAGTGCAACAATCATGTAATAATCATCCATTTATAGCAACCATGGAATAAAATAAAAATAAAATTGAAAATGCACATACATCCATATGCATATGCCCTAGTGTCCTAGTTTGGCCGATCCCTAAGAGATAATAGTATCTAGTGTAAGTATATGCATCCATTAGCATCCACTAGCAACCACTTGCAGCCACTATTATCCATCATACATAACATGTTCTAATAACATGTTTACATCGAATCCTACCATCCATAGGTTAAATCCTAAGTTCTACCCTACCAAAGGATAATAAAGGAGAGAACCTATTAAAAACTAAGATAGAAATAGGAAATTCGAAAACTTACTATCAAAGAGATGAGGATAAGAGGTATGAATCTTCTGTTCAGCTTCCCACGTAGTGTTTTTAACATCATCTCCCCACTGCACCTTCACTAACGGGACTTCTTTATTCCTAAGCTTCATAATGTCTCATCCAATGATCTTGGTAGGAATACGACGAACCAGTGCTTCTCTCTCCACTTCAACCTCCTCCAGTTGACTACGCTCCACAATCTCCGCTGAGTCATGTAAGAACTTTCTCAAGTGCGAACATGAAAAACATCATGTACTCCCGTGAGCCTCTCTGGTAGCTTTACTCAATACGCCATCTTCCCTACTCTCTCTACAATGGGGAATGGTACTACAAATTTGGGAGCTAGTTTTCCACTTGATCCAAACCTCATCCCCTTCCTTAGTGGGGATACTTTAATGAAAACTAAATCTCCTACCTCAACCTCGGTGTCCCTTCTCCGCTTGTCTGCATAAGATTTCTGTCTATCTTGTACTGTTTTCATCCTCCTTCTAATCAAATCAATCTACTCTGAAGTCTCTCTAACCATGTCAAGACCAAGTAGCAATCTCTCCATGGACTGCACCCAACATGGAGGTGACTTGCAAGGTCTCCCATAAAGAGCTTTGAAAGGTGCCATCCCAATGCTAGCTTGAAAACTGTTATTATATGCGAACTCCACCAAAGGAAGATGCTCCTCCCAAGTTCCTCCAAAATCAAGAATGCACATCCTCAACAAATCCTCAAGCACTCTATTAACTCTCTCCGTTTGGCCATCTATCTAAGGGTGATAAGCCGTACTCAATCTAAGCTGCGTCCCTAAAGCCTCTTGCAAGCTTCTCCAAAACTTGCTAGCAAAAATAAAGTCTCTATCGCTCACTATGATAGAGGGAACTCCATGAAGTCGGACTATCTCACGAACATATAAGGATTCCAAATAAGATGTCATCCTCTTACCCTTGACCGAAGTGAAGTGGACGCTCTTAATCAATCGATCTACAATCACCCAAATGATAGTATCCTCTTCCTAGACCGAGGTAAACCATCTATGAAGTCCAAAAAAACACTATCCCACTTTCATTTTGGTAAATCCAATGGCTGAAGTAATCCATTGAGCTTCTACCACTCTGCCTTAACTCTTTGACACACAAGACACTTAGCTACAAACTCCGCCACATTCTTTTTCATGCCACTCCAATAAAACATTCTCTTTATGTCCCTATACATCTTATCACCATCCAGATTAATAGTCATTCGAGAATGGTGTGCTTCCTCTAGAACTGCTCTCAACAAATCACTAGTGCAGGGGACACAAAGTCTTTCATCTCTCCTTGGCCACATTTGCTATTTATGAAAGAGCATTGGAGATGTCTAGAGACCTCTCCCTGCTAATCCTCTCTAAAATACCAATAAGGTTCGAATCCTCTCGCTACCTTCGAGCCAATCTGATCTATGAGGGTAGGCTTAACCTCAAGTGCTGCCAACAAACCCAGGGTAATGTCTGTAGAGGGCTTAAAATCAAAGGTGGAAATAAACTCTTGCCTCTTTCGCTCCACGAACATAGGACTAAGGTTTTATTTCTTCCTACTCAATGCATCCGCAACCACATTCCCATGCTAGGGGTATGGCTATCTCAAAAGTCGTACGATGACAAAAACTTCATCAATCGCTACCGCCTCAAGTTCAAATCCTTCTGTGAGAATAGGTACTTCCATGACGTATGGTCAGTGAAAAGCTCGAACCTCTCTCCTAGCAAGTAATGTCTCCAAGACTTGAGTACGAAAACTATAGCAGCTAACTCCATATCATGGGTAGGGTAGTTCTTCTCATACGTCCTTAGCTGTTTACTCCCATAACATACCACCCTCCCTTCTTGCATCAACACTGCTCCTATCCCCTTCCCACATGCATCAGTGTATACTGTAAAAGGCTTAGCTCCATCGAGTAAAACTAAAACTGATGCACTAGTATGCGCTCTCTTTAACATTGTGAAGGAATCCTCAAAATCCAAGTCCCACACGAATGCTTAGTGAGGCAAGTAAGCGGTGCTAAAATCTTTGCAAAATCTTTGATGAACTTCCTATAATAGCCAGCCAATCCTAGGAAGCTTCTAACTTCGGTGAAATTCTTAGGGGCCTTCCAATCTTGCACTGCAGTTACTTTAGTGGGATCAACAGCTAAACCCTCTCTTGAGACTTTGTGCCTCAAGAAATGTACCTCTTCTCGCCAAAAGTGACACTTCGAGAACTTTGCCCTCAACTAATGAACATAAAGTGTATGAAGAACCTCCTCTAGATGAACATCATGCTCCTCCATACTCTTGGAAAACACCAAAATGTCATCCACAAGCACTACTATGAACTTATTTAGAACATCTCTAAAAATACGGCTCATCAAATCCACAAAATTGGCCAGGGCATTGGATAGCCCAGAAGGCACAACTAGACACTCAAAGAATCTATTGGGTGTCCTAAATACCATCTTATCAATGCTATCGTCAAAGGTCCTAAGCTGATGAAATCCAATGTCTAAATCAAGCTGAGAAAATACTAAAGAGACAACTAACACTACACCAGAAAAGACCTTTACTAGAGTTAAAAAACGTTACCAAAACTTTTAGTAGCATTTTAAAGAATGCTACTACAGGTCGCGCAACTAAAAGTATGATTTTTTTGGTTGCATTTTAGTAAACGCTACAAAATATTTTCATATATTTGCGTTTTTTAGAATCTGCTAAAGGTTTTTCTGTAGCCTTTACAAAACCATACTTGGGTCATTCTTTGATTTTCTGTAGCATTTATTTTGTGCAATTAAAAACTTTTTGTTGCATTTATTTTATGCCACTATAAATTCTTGTGGTATATTACATTTGTTTCTATAGCATTTTCAAAATGCTACTAAAAGGTATTGATTGTTTTTAGCATATTTTAAATGCTACGATATACTGTTCATGGCTTATATTATTTCTAGCAACTAGTTGTATAATAGTTATATTAAAATCAACAATAATCGTATAATTACCATATTCAAACCAACAATCAATCAATCATATAATCATCATATTCAAATAATTGAGAACACGTTAATCAAATAAGTATAGTTTCCATAACCATTTAGATAATAGTTATTTGATAAAATGAGCAAATTCACATACTACAAGCATTCACAAACATGTTTATACAACCAATACTAACAAATATCATAATACTTATAACAATTGAAGTCATGTCCATTGTTGCTGATGGCCTTCACTTTGGAAAAGCTAATTACCTGTAAACAAAGTTGATAATCAACAATAAGAATTTGCCATGAATTATGAAGTAACATTCAAATAGTATTAATTGATTATTAATGAAACATAGTATGACCAAAACTCGAAATAGTTGTAGGTTTACCAGAAGGTATACTCAATAATGAGTGAAATTTTTTCCAAGTTCACAAATTCGCTTCAGGCCAAATAAAAACTTAAATTATTTATGATGCAATGGTACTTAAGAGCTTAGCCATATCTTTTTCGAACTCAAACCAGAGAATTATAATCTATGCAAGATGCCTAGGTTTCACTACAATTTGAACATTTGCGTATAACTGCATATAATACTAACTATGTAAGACGCCAAGGCTTTACTATAATTTAAACATTTGCTTATAACAACATATAAAATCAAATTAGAAGCGTGGTTGTGAAATCTACTATTCCATTACAATCATCCGCAAATCATTAAGCATTGCATGTCAACGAGTTGCCTAAACACATGTATGTGTACAAACATATACATGCACACACAATCCATGCAATGGACCTCGAATATGAGTTGATTCTAAGTACATTAACAAAATTTGCTAATAGCATGTAAGTATATACTTTTCTTGAAGCTCTTTGAATTTTGTAACGGCCCGACTAATCTCAGTATAGTTACTCCATTTCTTCCATAATTTTACTCACACATGAACCAACAACCCATATAATGTATGAGCTAAGGTTGATAGGCTTAACCACTTATGATGAAATCCAAGTGGTCAGAAATGCTAAACATATACAGAGTGGCTCGCTAAAGGAATCAAGTGCATTACGGTGTCAATAGCAGCAAATAGATGAAATGCATTGGCAAGTATTATTGAGGTGTTAAGAAGAATGTGACTGCAACAGAAATGGTTCAATAGTGTGGAACCTGATTTGTAATAAAAAATATTGGGATGTTGAAACCAGAGGAAAGATCGGATAAGATGTAGGAAGAGAAAGATGCACGTCTAAAGCAATGAATGACAAGCAAGAATGCCGATTCATGGAGCAACATCTGAAGTAGTGAGTCCAGTGGAAACACACACATCTTGGACTACATGCTGCCACAGACTGGAGATAAAAGCGGCCCCTGTGTTTCAACTGAAAAAGCATAAATAAAGAAATAAAGGTTTATATCAATCAGATCTCTCTCGCTCCCCCTCTCCCTCCCTCCCTCCCGAATGCTTTAATTCGAATCAATATAAATATCCAAACATAATCTCAATCTAAAACATAATCTCCAAACTCCTCCTAATCACTGCTCTATTTCTCCCTGCCTCCATCTACCACAATTCACCCCTTCACATCCTAGACAATCTCACCAGCAACTCATTAACTACATACACCAAAACCAATCTGAATCACCAATCCAAATACCTCACTGACCACAACCAGCAATGTTCGTCAACAAGCTCTCATCCATCATCACAATCCGCCACCTTCAAACTGTACATGCAACTGAAAATCGCCCACTGCAATCTACATCTACAACGTGCACCAACCTCTCCTCAAACAATCATCGCTCTTTTCAGTTCCTACTTCCTACTTACCTCATCACCTCAGCACTGCCTTATGTAAAGAAGATATGTATTTCTGCATTTTCAGTCAAGATTCCAAAATGGGATTCAAATTGTAAAGTAGATTTCAAATCGAAATGGATTCAAATAGGGAATAACAGATAAAATTATATATTTTTCGTAATCCTTATATGCATGTATGCATATATTATAGACAAGGACACTTATAATTTTGGCAAGCACTTCGAAAATCTTATGCATGTAATATACTTAATATCGATTTATGTGCAGACATGCATTTGGGTTTCATTTTCCTAATAATGACGCATACTAGATAAATCTGAACCTTCATACTTGAACTCAAACTCAAACATTAACCCACACACTAGCAATTTTCATTCACGATAAATTGGTATGTCACTAAACCGATACATATAGAAGCAATATACATTTTGTAATGTACTAGAAAGTCTATTATTGATCTTAATGGTTTTGCTACATGATGACATACACATTTAGAACTAAAACCAATCAAAAATTCACACTTTTGTTCCCTATCAAATATTCCTGAAATCCAAGCTTGTTAGACATTTAAAAAAATGATGTATATCCAAAATCTTCATTTAATAGGAACTTGAAGCATAATTAATGCTTAAAATCATATTCACAATCAAAACCTATGCACTTAGAACTACTCATCAAAATATGGTTTACATCAGGTATGCTTTTGAGATTTTAAATAAATGGAGTTTAAATACCTCAGAAGCATTGGTTCCCAACATCGTAATATAGCGCATTTACTTTTATACCTTTGTGCATTTATTTATGTCTGCAGCAACATATATATGAGTTTATATACTTAGACAATCATATTTTTATAGCTATATATGTATGTATATGTATTTAACATCACATGATTGTTTGAAACAAAAAATTCATGCACATGCAAAACATCATATGCTTTAAAACATAAAATTCAAAACTGACATGCATTTTGATTCGTGCATATTTATAAAATTGCACTTATCAAAAAGGTTACTTATATGAAAAATCAAAAATATTTGGCTTATCTATTTTAGAATCCTTGATATTTTCAAAATTGTATGTCTATCTATACATTTACTTGAAGCTCAATACTCACATATGTATTCAAAGCCAATATATTTTTGGGACCTGACATCTTTTGAAATTACATATATCCCAAAACTAACTTAAAATTGATATAAACATGTAATTTAGTTTATACAAAAAATTTATGTGAGCATAACCAAAGCCTTATATTTCCTCAGAATATCACATGTGTTCAAAACAAAAATATGACTCATATTATACCTATAAAATTTAGTAGATCCTTAAGGACCTGGTGTCTTCCAAAATCATGTAGATCATAAATGCAAAGTCATATATATTTAGAAATCCCATCAAAATCTGATGTATTTTAAACTTTATATTTGAGTGTATTCGAAACTAGAACATACTTCAAAAAAATTCATATGTTAGAAACCTACAAAACTACACTGTAAGATATCATATTTAAAACTATATCCTATAACACCTTGGGATATTTGAAATCAAATGCACAAAGCATTTATGTTTTAAACTAGATATAGAAAACTGACACTTTTAACTTGTATACATAAGAGATTTAGCACATTTATCATGCATACATATATTTGAATCTGAATACATATATGTTTAATGACTGTCAACTTCATACATTCAAAAGTATTGATAAGAAGCCCAATCGAGTTTTCGAAATCACATATATTTGAGACCGTAATTATATACTCCTAATAAGCCATTATATTTGAATTTATTTAAACTTTTATTGAACTTAGTTAACTTAGTTAAATTTTTATAAAACTTGGTTAAATTTTAAGATCACATGATTGTTTGAAACAAAAAATTCATGCACATGCAAAACATCATATGCTTTAAAGCATAAAATTCAAAACTGACATGTATTTTGATTCATACATATTTATGAAATTGCACTTATCAAAAAGGTTACATATATGAAAAATCAAAAATATTTGGCTTATCTATTTCAGAATCCTTGATATTTTCAAAATTGTATGTCTATCAAAAACTATATATCTACTTGAAGCTCAATACTCACATATGTATTCAAAGCCAATATACTTTTGGGACCTGACATCTTTTGAAATTACATATATCCCAAAACTAACTTAAAATTGATATATAAACATGTAATTTAGTTTATACAAAATTTTATGTGAGCATAACCAAAACCTTATATTTCCTTAGAATATCACATGTGTTCAAAAGAAAAATATGACTCATATTTATACCTATAAAATTTAGTAGATCCTTAAGGACCTGGTGTCTTCCAAAATCATGTAAATCATATATGCAATGTCATATATATTTAGAAATCCCATCAAAATCTGATGTATTTTAAACTTCATATTTGAGTGTATTCGAAACTAGAACATACTTCAAAAAAATTCATATGTTAGAAACTTACAACACTACAGTATAAGATATCATATTTAAAATTATATCCTATAAAACCTTGGGATATTTGAAATCAAATGCACAAAGCATTTATTTCTTAAACTAGATATAGAAAAATGACACTTTTAACTTGTATACATAAGAGATTTAACACATTTAGCATGCATACATATATTTGAATCTGAATACATATATGTTTAATGACTGTCAACTTCATACATTCAAAAGTATTGATAAGAAGCCCAATCCAGTTTTCGAAATTACATATATTTGAGACAGTAAATATATACTCCTAATAAGCCATTATATTTGAATCCATTTAAACTTTTATTGAACTTAGTTAACTTAGTTAAATTTTTATAAAACTTAGTTAAATTTTATAATAAACTTATTTATTTTTTTGTTGTAGTATGACAACCTTTTAAATAGTATCTAATTCGTATAGTAGGACTTGGTAGAAATGTCCCTCACTCACACCATATTTGTTTTGCCATTAATAGTGGAAATAATATGAATGTACGGAAAAATAGAAAAAATTGCATGACATAATAAGATAAAGGTAAATGTGTTATTATGTACCTATAGAAGATAAATAATAAGGGAAAGAAGAAGATGAGCTTGAAGGTGTTTCATTACCTTTAAAGAATTAAAAAAATTTCAAGGGCATAGTAGCTAGTGCAAGCGCCTCTCTTGTTTGAGCAGCTACATCATTAGTCAGGCCAAAGCCATTGAAGAACTCATGATGAGCTTTAAATAATGAAGTATGCAAGTTATGATTATATTTACATATTGAAATTTGCAAATGTTGTACAACATCAAATGTTAAAATGATATATTCCTCAATAACAAGCTTATTAATGTAGTTGTAAATCAATTTGCATAAAGATACAATAACCCTCAACCCTGTAAGCATAAGAATAACAATAACAAAGTATCCATCAAAGTAGTAGGAAACCACAATATGTAGCCATGTAGGAATGTGTAGCCATAATACTTAATATCATTCTCTATAGTCCAAATTATTTCAACAAAATAAGCAAGTTTAACACAAATGAAGAAGAAGACGATACATAAAAACGGAAGCATTATAAGTTTCACCTTTCCATACCTCTAGAGTTAACAGCAAGCAACAATTAATGGCAACAAAGCAAGAATGACTGAGAAGTGTTTTTGGTTCCTTATACTTTGCCAAAAAAATTAGTCTTTTATATGTCATTCATACTTTACCTTTGTTTTAAATTATATCATTGACAAGTAACTATTTTATATTAAACTCAATATGCATGAGTATGAATACAGAGAATGTCTTAATTATCCAGCTAAAATGGCTATCAAAGAGAATGTCTTAATTATCCAGCTAAAATGGCTATCAAATTCCTAATGAGGTATTTCTATATGTTACTGATATAAAAAATGACACCTAAACATTTAAGCAGCATATATGATGGTAGTATATATGTGTGTTGTGTGTATGTGTACACATACAGAAATATATATCAGTGCCTAATCTGAAGTATTTAAGATTTCTGCAAACAAAACACATATTTATTGTTTATCTTATAAAATTAACTTTGTAACTGGAAAACTATCATAAAAAATGAGTTGCTTAAAGTAGCTAAAAATACAAGTTGTCGCATTATAAAAAGGCCTTAGTTATATACTGTATTTTATGAGGAAGAACCTGTATTTCTCCACCGTAGATTATGTATATTAACAGGCATTTCTCTCATTGTCCATAGCACATATCCAGAAGGAACAGAGAACCTAGAAACATTATAGAGTAATTTATACAATATACTGTTATAAGGCATATTGGACCATATAGAGCAGTTTACACAATATCCAGTAGGATGTTTTTAAGGGTGCCTCTGTTGTGTTTTTAACCAGCTATAAGATTTATGTTTCGTACATTTTGAGACCTTAAACTTCGTAATTATCAACGATTTATGCTTCTTCTACATAATATCTGACATATATTATCTTATATTCTCCTAATAACATGCAAGGTGTACATTGAGAAAGATGCAATATCACACCTGGACATAATCAATCCCAAGTTCTTGAGCCAACTCTTTTTTTCCTCCTTGCTAGGGTACTGATTCTCCTAAAAACTTTCATATAGTTTCTGCAAACAAATAATAAGGTTGATCATAAACTATTCCTTTTACTAGCTCAAGATCTTAAACCCAATTTTTGTCAAATGTTCATTGAAAATTCACAAGAAAAAAGAAAAAAAAGAGTAAATCAAATAGAAGAAATAATATCTTAACATAATCTGTCATAAAGGAAGAGAGATGCGGTAAATTTCATAGGTGTACTGTATTCCTATGATGGTAGTTAATCGCAAATATGGTAAGAAAGCAAATTTTTTCTTCTATGAGAATAAAAATAAAAGGAGCAAGTTGAAATTTTTTTTAGCAACGCCTAATGTAGAATTTAAAACTGAAAATGAAGAAATGGTAGAAAAAAATGAAACTGATGTGAATTTCATATATTGAAGTCGTAATGTAATGACAACTTCAAGATCAATATACTATTCATCTTAAGTTCTGTGTAATGTCAAAAAATATTGTCTGTAGCTATGAGTTGGGCCCCTTCAAATACTTGTTTCACTTAAAATCAATATAATAACATATCAAAAATATCCAAAACTAAGTTCATTAGCATAACTCAAATCCATTTATTTAACATATGACATCCATATATGGCTTTTAAAATAATAAGAGAAATGTCAAAAAATGATTAAAGTATATGTAAATTAAAAAGAAAATTGTTATAGTACCATACATTGAAAACATAATCATCATGAAAAAGAAACATTTTTTCGTATCTATAGTTTAACTTAGGAAATACACAGGCCGCATATAAAGAAGAAAAGAAATTTGCAACTAAAACAGCTAAAACACTCATCTCAAACATGATTCAAAAACCTTTGCCAAATTATTGATGATATTTCCTTCTAAATATGCTGACCGATCATTCTTCATCACAAAACACCTCTGTTACCTTAGCCTGGTATGCATGAGTGCCACCTGTGTTAATGTCTGTAGCTGTGAAAGTAATAAAATATTTGCATGGACAACCAGCCTGCTTATTATACTTGATAACCCTGTCGATTTTTATCTTTGGGCTAATCTGCAAAGACTGGTAAAAAAGACTTGCAACAATATATAAATTCTATGAAGTGTAACAACAATAAGGCTTATGCTGAACTTGAACAATGTTAAGCTCCAAATAACAGGTAATTGTGATTAAACGTTCAACATATCATATTATGATTTGTTAATTTGAAGACTTACGAAAGGTGAAATTTAAGGCTTTTGGCATGCTGTGCTAGTTTCTGAATTCATGTTGAAATCAACATGAATATTAATAGCAGAGAATTGGAGGTAAATAGTAGTGGAAACTAAAACCTCATTTGCGCCTGTGACTCAAAATAAGGGTGAATTTTACAACTAGATCCATTGATTGAGGAACGGTATAAAGCGACTAAAAAATAGTAGAACATCAATATAGTGCAAATTAAATAGATAGACAACGACTAAGCACCAATATGTGCAAATATAAATAAGAATTCAATGTGGATATAAGCAATTCCACCTATGTAATTATTGATAGAACATGATTGGTCAGATATTTAGATAACAAAAATAAATGACTTCTGCCAGTTAAACTATTATATGGTCTACATACATTAGCACTAATAAAATATACTTTCCTCATGCAATACTTTTAACTTTGAAGTTGCATCCAAATGTGTCCTCATTAATTTTTCCTAAAGATAAACAAGCATATAATATTTTCATACAGAAATATGAACAAAGAGACTCGGTGGGATAAATGAAATTGATTTCAATGTACTCTGTAACTTGAAGCACGCTCAGCTTTCCTTAGTTTGAGTTTATGATCCTCATTTGACTTCTCAAGATGGTAAAAGAAAAGTCAAATAAGTAACAAACTTGAAAAAATATTGATAGGTCATAGTGAAAACAGTTAGTCATCAGCATGGCTTACAAGTGCAAAATATATACTTTCTGGAACTAAGATGGTTAGAAAACTATATATTGAACTTGTTAGGATTACTAAAGAAACAACTCGATAAAGATATAAATTAATTACATATAAGGATCATATCTTTCATTAATGCTATGTAGATTTAACACACAGAGAAGTGTTGTTGTCCCATAACCACAATTAATGTGGTAACTACAGTGGAAACTTTTTTTATTATTAATAATGTACTTTGTTACTAACAAAACAAGTAAAAGAGGTTGAAGTATTTAATTTATGTAATCAACGGATTCTTCGTGGATGTTAATATTAATTCACTGACCAAAGTAGTCGAAAAAGAACAAAAAAGCACAAGGATCGTGCCTTGCGCTTGCCTTAAGCACTGTTTTTTCATTTTATTCAGCAAATATTGCAACAGCTGAAATTGCTATAAAATTGAATTTTGACTATTTAAAACTGCATTATATGCAAATTTGAAAAATAAAACATCAACAATTCATCACAAGTGCATAGCATTAAGTTTTTATTGATGTTCATTGTACAAATTAATTGATTTAAATCAGAACATGTTGATGTTTAGATTAATAGAGTGATGATGGTTATTTATTTTATTAGTACCAGATATTATACATTTCTAAATACCTTGAAGTGGTTATTCAAGAATTGAATTAACATCAATGTCTTTACTAGATGACTTACTACTTGCGGACCACATCAGTATAAGTAGACGTGTGCGTTTATGGAAATTAGTAAGTTGTACTGCGTTGTTCTCGTAGATAGCCATGTAGGGAATATGACATACATGAATAAGAGATTTGGTGCCATGGTCATGAGTGAAAAGAAATTGATGGCAATTAATATATTGTTCTCTTTACACGTGACTATAACTAGCTATTTTCTGCATGTTTACTTCAATGTAGAATGAAAACATCACAAGGAATTGCAATCTGTTTCATACTCTCATACATAACATGTTTAATTATCATATAGATGTTAGTAAATTCTTGTGTGATAATAAACACATAGATATGGTGATGAGTGTACCTGCAAAAAATCTCCAACATTGATAAAGAAATTCAAGACCTCGTCCTTAAACTACGGACCACATCATCCTCTTCATCCATCATTGTACTTATAGCAATTCATGCCATCACAACGTGAATGCAACAAATTCTTAACAAAATTGCTAGAGGAACTATCTTTAAATTAGTTTGAATCTCAAATAAATTTACCTCTGCATTTTAAATAATGGTTTCTGTTGTGTTTGCTTTCTTTTACCCTAATAAATGTGCAAGATCTTGTGCTCTGGCTTATAATGGGACCTATTTAAAAAAATTGAGAAACGATAAAATTGGTACATGAGAGTATAATATTTACAGTTAGTATTATATCTCTTTTAGTGAGAAACAAAGAGTTCTCAGCCTCTCTGTTGATTCTTACAAAGAAACATTCTGACTTATAGAAAATTTTTTCTTTGAACTTTTTCTTATTTTAGTAAATATTAATCAAAAATATAGGAACATACCAAAGGAAATGCTAAATAAATCCTTTGAACAACCTCTACTATACATGGTTTATCCATATACATAACCATGACTGCTTTAGGAGAAGAAACACTAGTTGACTTCAAAAATGCTTCGCATGTCATATAGATTATAGCTGCTTAGATAGACACTGTAATGCTTCATTTCAAGAAACTGAAAACTACCCTAAAAACTACCCTTAAGCGTTCAAAATTATAGATCTTATTTACTTAATTTCAATTTTACAAGGCATAATCATGAAAATTAACACATTAATTATCTATTTATTTTTCTATGGTAGATTCTTGTAGCCAAGTTAAAGTTAAAACATAACCTACCTCAATTAAATAACTGAAATCAAGAGAAGGGAACCAACTACATTATAAATGATTTAATTCATTGGATTTAATGTATCGTTTATATATATACGATCCAATTTAACCTGAGCACTTTTGTTCAAACAATAATACAATGCATATTATTGCCTAAAGTTTCAATGAATTGATATACACACAAAAGATGAAGTTTCATATATCACGCAAAATAGAAGTAATAAAATTCGAATCAAACGATGATGATCAAGAACATAAATTAAATTGAATAACTAGATTAATCATATGAATAGTTGTGTAATTATATCAGAAAGATACATTTATAATAATTTCATGCTTTATTTCATAATTTGCTGCTTCTAGTTGCATCTTTCCAGAAAGTAAGATATGATAGCTAGGTTGCAAAGAACTGTACCTGTACTAAAATAATATAGTATTTTTGTAGTGAATCAAAGCAAGCATACCAACTGAAAAAATTTGAACATTAATTTCAATGCAATTCTAGAACTATATATTTATCTGCCTGTAGCCACTATGGAAAGCCACAGCATTCTTTCACATGCAACTTAGAAGAATCTCCATTTTCTTAAGACTATATGCTGATCTTTTTTTATATTGGTGCACTAAGATTTGCTTGCAAAATTAAAAACATAAAAATGGTGCATAATCATCGAAGAGCTATTGATTTCTTGGATCTTGTAGAAATGATAACTATTCAGCATTACATAGTACGAGTGGTGCTTAAATGCTAGCATAAAAATGATGCTAGGAAAAATTTGAGTGATTGCATGTAACAACCTTGGTTTTGGTGATTACCTGTAAAAATTAAATTATAATGGTATTATAATTTAATAATAGGGAAATAAAATAAATTAGAGATAGAGAATTTGTTAAAACTATTTATTTTGAATAAACAATGAGTTTTCAATAATGGGGTTTTGGACGAAAGGTCCCTATTCTTAAAGCTCATGCACAAAAAGTCCCTACTCATAAATCCATGTAAATGAGGTCCCTATTTTGATATTTTTTACCAAACTATGCTCTGACATAAAATCAACCCAGCGTCGAAATCAGGGGCAAAAGTAGCATAAATAGTTAAAAACTAAAAATAGGGACTTAATTTTCATAACTTTTTTGGGAGGGACTTTTCTTCCATCATCTTTCAATTCTAAGGGCCAGATAGTCATTCCTTGTTTCAATAAATAAAAATGGAATTAAGATGTTAATGTTGGTAATAAATGATGAATAATGGTAATATGTCAATTTGGGTATTAATTGAATTAATTAAGTGAGATAAAAGAATTTAATTTAATAATAATCTGTTGAAATAAGTAAATAATATTGGAAATAAATGTAAAATGTCAGAAATAAAGTATAAAAACATTATTATATTTGTTTGTGATAAAAATGAACATTATATGGTTTTCATTTGATAAAATGCAATAATTTAGCAAATTATTGCCAAATGTTAAGTTTGGTAAATTTTAATGAAGTATTAAAATTTATTATGATGTATTTTATAAATAAAAGGGTGTAATATTGTTTAAAAATAATATTTGGATGTAAAATATTTTTAACATGGTTTGTTAAGACAAAATAAACAAGAGAAGTGATTTTATGTAATTTTTATTGTTAAAATATTGATTTATTTGAATAAAAGTTATAATTGAAGTATTTAATTAAAAATGAGAATTTAATGATAAAAATAATTTTAAATGGTTAAAATAACTTTTATATATGGTAAAATATTTTGTAAACATAAAACATGTTAGTTTGATTTTATATAAAATTGTAAACTTGAGAATATATGTTGTTTTGGGTAAAATATATGTGCTTTAGTGTTAATTAGTATTATAGGCTAATTATTTCTTTTTGGGTCTAAGCCCATTAACCGTCCTAACAAAGAAGAAAATAATCTTCTTCTTAGAAATTAGTACGTACAGTAAATTATAAAAGTGGAGGAACCAGAAAGAAGCTGAAACCTATTTCTCCTTTGAAAACTAAAACCCAAATTTCAATCTCTCCAAATCTTTGTGGAAAATTAATCAATTGAAACCTTTTAAACAGGTAATCCATTCAAAAAAACCAAGATCTACTCATCTATTTCTAGTTTTGAGAGATTGTTATTTGTAATTGGTTTTCTTCTTGCTGCATGTTTCCCACTTTTCAAATTTCAGGTTTCTATAACTAATTCATGGTAGAAGATTCAAGCTTGCAAATCTAATTCGCTGAAAAAAAATATAAGGTGAGTATCAAAACTCACATTTTCTAGCGTTGATTGAGATTTCAAGGTAAGAAATCTCAATTTTATTTGTTGCATTTTCATTTGTGTATTGCTGTCAGTAAATTAGGTATATATTTTTCATTTTAAATCGGAATTTCATTTTCTTTGATGTTCTGGAAAGCTTGAAAAGAGTGTGATAACTTTCATATTAAAAAATTTTGAATTTTTTTAGCATGAAGTATTAAAAAACCCAATTCAAACTCGCTGCCCTGTCACTGTAAAACTGTGACTTTCAGTGCTAAGTATTGTTGGTAATTAGGGCATAACTGTTTCGTTTAATGTCTGAATTTGACGATTTTTGATGATCCTGAAAGCTTAGATTATCTGCTACAACTTTTATGTTTTGATTTTTGTTAAATTTTGATGTTTACATGGCCGAAAGTTCATATTAGTATTGCTGTCCCGAAACTAAAACGACAGTTGTAGTGAAATTGACATGTATTGTTAAGTTTTGTTAAACTGTATCGGTTTGTTGCTGTCCCGAGAGCAAAACGACAGCAATAACAATCATTGACCTAAGAATTGTATTTGATTATTTTTGCTCTCATTCTTGTTCGATTTTGATGTTATTTTTGAGATGTTTTGAGAGTTATGAAACCTATCAATATGATAGTTATGTTTGGAGAATTTGAATTGGTTTTGGGTTAAATTTAAATTGAATTCGTATTGAATTCAAGTTATCGGTCATGACTTATCTTTCTTGTTTTTAATTGTTTTGGAGCACAATTTTCACTAAACCATTTTTGAAGTGATTTTTTTGAAATAAATGGACGTTTTAAGTTATTATTATATAGTTTTAAAATTGTTTTTTTGATATAAAATCTATTTATTACCTATAATAAAGGAATTTCAAATATTGGTTTTGTTAGTCTTTTCAGGAAAAAGTTTTAAAAGCTTGTTTTCTCTAGTAAACTATTTTAAATATAAAACATACACATTTACACTATTCGAACGTATGAGAAAGGGAATTAAACGATTTTGTAAAACACGTGGTATGGGACATGTGCGTTTGCTATTTCGGTTAATTCCGGACTTGTACGATCGAAGACATTTGAGATTATTGATTCTGAGATGTTCTGCCATTTCATGGCGTATTTTGATTTTTATAATTCCTATTTATTGGAATTATTTAAGATGACCAATATTTGGCGAGTATTATGGTTTGAGATCTCCTATGTAGAAGTATGGTCGATGAGAACCATCACGATGTTTTATTTACTTGCCTATGATATAAGGCAAATCTTGAGTATATGATTTCATATTTTGAGATTTATGGTTTATGAGGAACCATCACGATGTTTTCACTTGTCGATGAGATGAGACAAGTTATGATGCCATTTAATATTTGTCGATGACATGAGACGAGTATGGTATCTCTTTACCACTTGCCAATGAGATGAGGCGAGATACGATTTCTGAGTTTTATGATGTTCCTAGTGTGGTATCGACTAGCGGCTAGTAAACTGCTAAGTGCGAACGAGTGGTATGGGACACACATTAACACTTTTCAGATTCCTATCCATGAGTTTGTGACACATTCACGATGTTTACCTAACAGAACTGCTTTGAGAGGTGTTAGCGTCCTTATCATGAGGACAAACTGCTTAGGGAGGTGTTAGCGACCTTGTTAGGACTGACAAAATAGCTTGGAGAGGTGCCAACGACCTTGTCATGAGGACGAACTGCTTAGGGAGGTGTTAGTGACCTTGTTAGGGCTGAGAAAATGGCTTGGAGAGGTGTCAGCGACCTTGTCATGAGGGCGAACAGCTTTGAAAGGTGTTAGCGACCTTGTCTGAGGCTTCGGCCGTCTGAGTTTAGCACGTGCAGCATTGCTTCGGCATTGCAATCGGGGATTTGACCAATTCAGGTTTTCTAGGATTTTTTTTTTAATGTGATTTCACCATTTTAAGACGTTTTATTACATCAATAGCCTAGTGCTATATAAGATGTTTTATATGTGGTGATTTCATTTATGATGTCTTTAACTCTTATTGAGTTCCTTGAGTCACGAGTTTGGATGATTTCATGATTTTATAGGATATTCTGGGTTTTGCCATTCTGGCAAGTTGAGATTGAGATACATATACATTTATACCAATGAGATAAGGTATAATTGAATTCGGATATTCTTCTATATTTGAGTTTTGGATCATCCTATTTGAGAATGTTTTATGTTTGCCATTTTGGCGAGAGTTTGTATTGATGTTTCTCCTTATGAGGAGATATGGTTCGTGGAAACCATGCAGACATTTTGGGATGTCGCTGATGATATGAGGCAAATGTTTATATTATTTGAGTATTATTATTGAATTGACCTTTTTGAGGTCTTTGTATACTTAAATGACATTAGTTCACTTAAGTCATGGTCGTATTCTTTCTGTTGCCTTTTCTCATTCGAAAAGAATTATCACCTTGTGTCTTATGCTTCATATTATCGTCTATCCTCATTAACTGATTGTTTTAGCTAGACTGACCCGTGTATTCTGTACTAGGGTCAGACCGAGTTGTTTCAGGTTAGCTATCAGTTATGGGACTTAGCTTTGATGCATCTGCTTGGAATTAGCCTAGCACTTTTGTGTAGTTTATATTTCTTTTCGCTTGACTCTAATATGTATTTGATTAGATGTACATAGTGTGGTCTCTATACCACTTTTGTGTATCAGTTTGTATCATACTAGGATGTATCTACGTATATGTATTTATATATATGATGATTATTGTTCTGTGATGTGATATGCATTCTGTTATTGTATTTTGTTCTGATAGATCCATTAGCCACCTATAGTTTTGCATTAAGCATTTATTGGATATGTCAATTCACTTGAAATAGAAAAAAATATAGAGCATTTATCGACGTATGCAGTAGATGTTTAAGACAATATTATAGATGGTCATTCCTAGCCAATCCTATACACAAAAGTGGTACAGAGACCACACTATATACATCTAATCAAATACATATCAGAGTCAAGTGAAAAGAAATATAAACTACACAAAAGTGTTAGGCTAATTCCAAACAGATGCATCAAAGCTAAGTCCCGTAACTGATAGCTAACCTGAAACAACTCGGTCTGACTAGAGTACAAAATACACGGGTCAGTCTAGCTAAAACAATCAGTTAATGAGGATAGATGATAATATGAAGCATAAGACACAAGGTGATAATTCTTTTCGAATGAGAAAAGGCAACAGAAAGAATACAACCCATGACTTAAGTGAACTAATGTCACTTAAGTATACAAAGACCTCAAAAGAGGTAAATTTAATAATAATACTAAAATAATATAAACATTCGCCTCATATCATCAGCGATATTCCAAAATGTCTACATGGTTTCCACGAACCATATCTCCTCAAAAGGAGAAACATCAATACAAACTCTCGCCAAAACGGTAAACATAAAACATTCTCAAATAGGATGATCCAAAACTCAAATATAGAAAAATCTCCAAATTCAATTATACCTCATCTCATTGGTATAAATGTATATAAATCTCAATCTCAACTCGCCAAAATGGCAAAACCCAGAATACCCTATAAAATCATGAAATCATCCAAACTCATGACTCAAGGAACTCAATAAGAGTTAAAGACATCATAAATGAAATCACCGCATATAAAACATCTTATATAGCACTAGGCTATCGATGTAATAAAACATCTTAAAATGGTGAAATCACATTAAAACAGAAAACCTAGAAAACTCAGATTGGCCAAATCCCCCATTGCAATGCCGATGCAATGCTGCACGTGCTAAACTCAGACGGCCGAAGCCTCAGACAAGGTCTCTAACGCATCTCAAAGCAGTTCGTCCTCATGACAAGGTCGCTGACACCTCTCCAAGCTATTTTGTCAGCCCTAACAAGGTCGCTAACACATCCCTAAGTAGTTTGTCCTCATGACAAGGACGCTGACACCTCTCCAAGCTATTTTGCCAGCCCTAACAAGGTCGCTAACACCTCCCTAAGCAGTTCGTCCTCATGACAAGGCCGCTAACACCTCTAAAAGCATTTCTATTAGGTAAACATCGTGAATGTATCGCAAACTCACGGATAGGAATCCGAAAAGTGTTAACATGTGTCCCTTACCACTCGTTCGCACTTAGCGATTTACTAGCCGCTCGTCGATGCCACACTAGGAACATCATAAAACTCAGAAAATCATATCTCACCTCATCTCATTGGCAAGTGGTAAAGAGACACCATACTCGTCTCATCTCATCGACAAATATTAAATGGCATCTTAACTTGTCTCATCTCATCGACAAGTGAAAACATCGTGATGGTTTCTCATAAACCATAAATCTCAAAATATGAAAACATATACTCAAGACTTGCCTTATATCATTGGCAAGTAAATAAAACATCGTGATGGTTCTCAACGACCATACTGTTACATAGGAGATCTCAAACCATAATACTTGCCAAATATTAACCATCTTAAATAAGTCCAATAAATAGGAATTATAAAACTCAAAATACGCCATAAAATGGCAGAACATCTCAAAATCAATAATCTCAAAGGTCTTCGATCGTACAGGTCCGGAATTAACCGAAATAGTAAATGCACATGTCCCATACCACTTGTTTTACTAAATCATTTAATTCACTTTCTCATACGTTCGAATAGTGTAAAAGTGTATGTTTTATATTTAAAATAGTTTACTAGAGAAAACAAGCTTTTAAAACTATTTCCCGAAAAGATTAACAGAACCAATATTTGAAA
Source organism: Allium cepa (assembly GCA_030765085.1). Taxonomy (NCBI): domain Eukaryota; kingdom Viridiplantae; phylum Streptophyta; class Magnoliopsida; order Asparagales; family Amaryllidaceae; genus Allium; species Allium cepa. The sequence continues at coordinate 83,331,337 of CM060946.1, forward strand.
TTCCTTTATTATAGGTAGTAAATAGATTTTATATAAAAATTAATTTTAAAAATATATAATAATAATAACTGAAATGTCCATTTATTTCAAAAAATCACTTCAAAAATGGTTTAGTGAAAACTAATCTCGAAAACAATGAAAAACAAGAAAGATAACTCAAGACCGATAACTTGAATTCAATATGAATTCAATTTAAATTTAACCCAAAACCAATTCAAATTCTATTTAAATTTGAATTTCAAATTCTCCAAATATAACTATCCTATTGATAGGTATCGCAGCTCTCAAAACATCTCAAAAACAACATCAAAATCGAACAAGAATAAGAGCAAAAATAAGCAAATACAATTCTCAGGTCAATGATTATTATTGCCGTCGTTTTGCTCTCTGGACAACAACAAACAAATATAGTTTTGACCAAGCTAACTTCGAAATTTCAAAAAAATCAAAACATGAAACTTTTAGCACAAAGTCTAAGATTTCCAAAACATCTAAAATTATTAAAATTGGATAAGAAACGTGGAAGATATGGCCAAAACAAGTTCCAGATCCGAAGTTTGCTATGGCTGTCGTTTTAGTTCCGGGACAGGGATACTTAAATGAACTTTCGACCATGTAAACATCAAAATTTAACAAAACCAAAAACACAAAAGTTGTAGCATATAATCTTATCTTTCCATAACATCATGAATCATCCTATTCGGACATCAAATGAGAAAGTTAAGCTCAAATTACCAATGACATTAAGAACAGAAAGTCACAGTTTGACAGTGACAGGGTAGTAAGTTTGTCTTGGATTTTCCGACCCATTACTCTTAAATTTGCGAAAGTCTTTAAAATCAAAGTTATCACATTATTTTTAGGCTTTCCATAACTTCAAAAAAAAAATCAAATTCCGATTAAAAACGAAAGAAATATGCTCAATTTACTAACAGCGATTCATAAATGAACATGCAACAAAAATAAAATTGAGATTTCTTACTTTGAAATCTCAATCTATGCTAGAAAATGTGAGTTTTGATACTCACCTTGACAAAATCAGATCACACTTGAGGAAATATGAAGAAAATTTGAGCTTTGGCCTTGTATATGCTTTAAGAACCTGATTTTGTTGTCATTAATTTGGTTAACTTCAACAAAGGGGTTGAATAATTTGAAGATTTTGGTTTAGGGTTTGAAGAGGGAAAGGGTTTTCTTAATTTTCTTCTTTGTTTCTGGTTATGTGAAGTTTGTACTGTACGTACTTTGTTTGAGGAAGAGAAGCTTCCTCTTTACTTCAGGTTAGAGATAAAATTGGGCTTAGACCCAATAACAATTAATTTGCCTAAATACTAATTATCACGAATTAAACTAAAGTTCTTTTATTTAAATCAAAACAACTTATATTTACAAGATTTGAACACAATAAAATCTCAAAACTACATTCCTATGTTTCAACAAACATTTTTTTCCAATGAAATAAAAGATAATTTTTCTCTAAAAATTATTTTCATTATTAAAAACTCTTATTTTAATTAAATACCCAACTTAACATAAATATTTACATATAACACTATTTTTAATTCCCGACATTGCGCAAAAATAATTTTCTTGTGTAATAAAATACAACAAACCATTCTCCACCAATTTATGATCAAAACTTATTTTTAAATCAAATTTCACCTTTTTATTTAAAATAAACATATTTTAAAATTAAATACTTTCTTTAAAAATTATGAAAAGAGGCAATTGGCAATAAATACAAGAATTATTGCATTTTCACTAAATAAAATCATATTTCGTTCATCATTCTCACAAATAGTCAAGATAAAGTTTTCAAAACTTTATTTTCACATTTTATTTACAAAATTCATTGTTTATCCCAATTAAACAAATTTAAAATTTTCAATTATATTTTAATTGAAAATACTAAATTATAACTACATTTATAATTTAATATTAACAAGTAATCTCCAAAGCCAGGGCTGTTACAAACTCCCCTCCTTAATAAAATTGCGTCCTCGCAATTTCTATAGAAGAGTTTGTATTCAACCTATTAATTTCATCAGTCAAAGGAAGGATAGACCAGCTTGAATTTTGAATATTCTTTCCATGCAAGATTCGTATCTTTAAAAAAGGAATACATATTGAGATATTCTCAAAAGCTTGGTATCAGAGCCGAGTTCAGAACAAAGTATGATAAACACAGAACAGAACCCCACATTATAGTACATCTAAGTGTGATACAAGTGTTACGAATCCTTTAATCGTCGTGTCCTTTACCTTATCGTGTCTTTTGGAGTAGATAATTTGGGATATGTCTAGGAATATGTTTTATTCCGTAATATTCCCAAATTTAATTGATGACATCTTATCTTAGAATTAATTCTAATTGTGATTGTTTTATTCGAGTCCACTTCAATACAGGTGCTTGACACCCATCCGTATTGAAGGAGTTTGTTTATGATCTTTGATGTTCTTATTTTGTGATTTCTTTGAGGATTGCGAATCCTATCGAGGGGATCTGCAATATTTGGTATGATGTTAAGGATTTTGGGATTTTTCCTTATAGCTTATCTTTTCAAGTGAATTAGCACGCTTTTTCCTATCTAGAGTTTGGAATGATTTGAGTTAGGGTAGCTTGGGTATTTTCGAGTTGCATTCTATGATCTAAAGGATCCTATATTTAGATATCCTAATTTTAGCTGATTTTTCTGTTTCTTGCTCATTGGAATATTATTGATAATTTTGAAGTATCTGTATTCACTCTTGGGTTTCGAAATGTTGATGACATATCTCGAATTCCTTTCGTTGAGACTTTGTTGATTTCTGTGAGTCCGCTTTGGGTATGACATCCAATCGGGCAATCGAATTTGTATTAACTTCATTCTCGGTTCTTGGTCTTTCGGTCGTCCTCCCATGAGGATGTCCACTAGGGAAATAGTGTGATCCTTTGAATTTATTTGATATTGCCATTCTTACACCTTTTGAGATATGCTCCTTGGATACTCAATTGTTGATATACTTTGTGATATTACTTCACTTAAAGTAATGATGTGTTGTTTGTGCTCTTCTTCTCATTCGAGAAGATATCTTGCCATTACTCTTATATCTCATAGATTTCTTTTAATCTATTGAGTGGTGCTAAGGTCATTCCTCCGCTTGACGTTACACCAATTTTTTGTAAGCTACGAGTCGGGGAGGATTGCATTACTCTTATCGTGTTCCACACTCGGTGTGAGTCTTATGAGTGGTTAGTTATACCGTTTGGAATAAAGAACACTTCCGTCTATTCAATCAATCTTGAGAATCGAGTATTCTGGGAATATCTCGTGAGTTCTTCTTGTGTTTTTGATTTTGAGAATAAGTAATAAGTGGTGTTTTCAAATTTTTAAAAATAATAATTAAGTATTATATATGAGCTATTTCTTTTTAAAGAAAATGAATTTTTTTGTTGGGCTGTCCGTCTAGTGCTTTAAGAATCTGGTCGATGCGTTTGGCCAATGTTATCGATAGGAATTTCCTAAACGCTGCGATGAGACAGACAGACATAATAAATTGAGTTTTAATTAGTAAAGTTTTAAAATAATTAATATGGTGGAGTATTAATTTTATTTTAATTTTTTAATAAAACTACTAAACAATAGTGAGTGTTGGAGGAGTGGCGAGGCAGTTTTGATTGTTTAATCAACTATGCAGCCAATCGACGGGGTCATTCACTATAAATCAATGGTGAGGCAATACCTTTATATTATTTGAAATTTGTGAAATTGAATATCGTAATTTGGTTAAGTAAAGTGAATAATTCTAATTAAGGGGATGTCTTAATTAGAATAAAATATCATTCGATGCTTTGATTAATAAAATGATGTATTTAAGGTAAAAGAATACTTTGGTTTGAAAATTAAAATATTAATTGAATATTTTAGTACAAGTTACTAATGATGACTATAAAAATTTATTTTGATGCATAATTAATAATCAAAGCTTGATAATGGAAGAAATTAGTTATCTCTTCCAAAATGAGCTTTCATAATTAATTGTTTTTAAAGCTAGAACTAGGAAAGTAACGAAAATATTTCCACTTAATAAAATATTTTATGATGATTACATAAGATTGATCATAATTTTATATGTCTTGGATTTTTGGGGAAAAGGAGAATTGTTTAATAAATGATTTAGCAAAAAGCTATTTTGAAATTGTAGTTTGAAATTAAAATGGTTTAGGAGAATATCAAATTTTAAATTAATTTTAAAAGCTGAAATTTCATTTAGAAAAGTGTTGTACTAAAATAGCGATAACTAGAGGTTTATAACTCCAAATGAGCTCAATCTTTTTGCGAATGAAAGATCTTTCAGTAAGCTATAATGTTTCTTTTTATCACTTTTAAATATTTTTCAATTTACCTAGTCTAAAATGGGTTTGAATGGAGATAGGAAATTCCGTCCTATTACAAAATTCTCTAAGATTAAGATGAAAGTAAATTTAACATAACTTTCAAACCCTAAATCCGATTTTGATGTTCTTCATATTGCTGGAAAGCCCAGACTAATTAGGACAACTTTCATTTTATAAAGTTCTTTAGGTTTTGTTGTTTTCTCATTCAAAACATGTCTTCTTTATAGCAGGTCTGAAATGAAATTGATTTATTTCCCCTCAATAGTTAAGTGTAGCATTTCATATTTATGATCATGAACTAATATCATCTATTTGAGTTAAGTGCAGGTGAAAAGAGGACAGATGAAATATATTTTGAGCAAAATGATTATACATATAAGTTTGTGCAAAACCTCTTTAAAATGCTAAAAGGGAAAGGTATGTTTTCGGATTAATTTTAAGAGTTAAATGATGATATATTGTGTTTCCGACCTAATGGTCGATGTATATTATATAAATAATTTTTATGATATTGTATACGACCCTCCGTACAAAGGAGACTCCACCGATTTTTTTGATAACTTCTGACATTTAGAAAATTTGAGAAACAAATTGAAAAAATATATATGTTGCAAATTAGAGAATACCTATGGAAGAATTAGAGAATAAAGCACCTTTTGGTTGATCTATCTTGTCCCTTTTGATTTCTATCTTGTATCGATGTGGTTCCTTCAATATTGTCATAAAGAAATCATATCAATAATCTTTTGTTGGTTAGAGTTTGAGTTGGAGTTGTGCTAAATCCCACCTCTACTCTAGGAGCTTTTGAGAATCAATTTCATTCGAGTAATCTTTTATGTGTAGCATCTTGTTGAGTTTCCAACTCGAAGGTGAGATGCCTTCGAAATTTTATGTATTGCTCGGAATATTCAACAGTTTGCTAGTCTCAATATTAGCGCTTTAGAAACCATATAATTAATCGAGCGAGTCTTGTCTTCGTTTTCTACCATCCTATCTTGAGAGTGTGAGAATTTCTTTTAAACTCAAGCTAGTCTATCCTTCCTTTGACTGATGAAATTAATAGGTTGAATACAAAATCTTTTCAGAAATTGCGAGGACGCAATTTTATTAAGGAAAGGAGTTTGTAACAACCATGGCTTTGGAGATTACTTGTTAATATTAAATTATAAATGTAGTTATAATTTAGTATTTTCAATTAAAATATAATTGAAAATTTTAAATTTATTTATTTGGGATAAACAATGAATTTTGTAAATAAAATGTGAAAATAAAGTTTTGAAAACTTTATCTTGAGTATTTGTGAGAATGATGAACGAAATATGATTTTATATAGTGAAAATGCAATAATTCTTGTATTTATTGCGAATTACCTCTTTTCATAATTTTTAAAGAAAGTATTTAATTTTAAAATATGTTTATTTTAAATAAAAAGGTGAAATTTGATTTAAAAATAAGTTTTGATCATAAATTGGTGGAGAATGGTTTGTTGTATTTTATTACACAAGAAAATTATTTTTGCGCAATTTCGGGAATTAAAAATAGTGTTATTTGTACATATTTATGTTAAGTTGGGTATTTAATTAAAATAAGAGTTTTTAACAATGAAAATAATTTTTAGAGCAAAATTATATTTTATTTCGTTGGAAAAAAAATGTTTGTTAAAACATAGGAATGTAGTTGTGAGATTTTATTGTGTTCAAATCTTGTAGATATAAGTTGTTTTGATTTAAATAAAGGAGCTTTAGTTTAATTGGTGATAATTAGTATTTAGGCAAATTAATTGTTATAGGGTCTAAGCCCATTTTTATCTCTAATCTGAAGTAAAGAGTAAGCTTATCTTCCTCAAACAAAGTACGTACAGTACAAACTTCACATAACGAGAAACAAAGAAGAAAATTAAGAAAACCCTTTCCCTCTTCAAACCCTAAACCAAAATCTTCAAATTATTCAACCGCTTTGCTGAAGTTAACCAAATTAAAGACAACAAAATCAGGTTCTTAAAGCATATACAAGGCCAAAGCTCAAATTTTCTTTAGATTTCCTCAAGTGTGATCTAATTTTGTCAAGGTGAGCATCAAAACTCACATTTTCTAGCATAGATTGAGATTTCAAAGTTAGAAATCTCAATTTTATTTTTGTTGCATGTTCATTTATGAATCACTGTCAGTGAATTGAGCATATTTCTTTCGTTTTTAATCGAAATTTGATTTTTTTTTGAAGTTCTGGAAAGCTTGAAAATAATGTTATAACTTTCATTTTAAACACTTTCGCAAATTCTAAGTGTAATGGGTCAGAAAATCCAAGGCAAACTTACTACCCTGTCACTGTAAAACTGTGACTTTCTGTGCTTAATGTCATTAGTAATTTGAGCTTAACTTTCTCATTTGATGTCCGAATTAGACGATTCTTAATGTTCTGGAAAGATAAGATTATCTGCTACGACTTTTGTGTTTTGGTTTTGTTAAATTTTGACGTTTACATGGTCGAAGGTTCATTTAAGTATCGCTGTCCCGGAACTAAAACGACAGCCATAGCGAACTTCGGATCTGGAATTTGTTTTTGCCATATCTTCCACGTTTCTTATCCAATATCAATAATTTTAGATGTTCTGGAAATCTTAGAATTTGTGCTAAAAGTGTCGTTTTCGAGTTTTTTGAAATTTCGAAGTTAGCTTGGTCAAAACTGTATTTTTTTGTTGCTGTCCCGAGCGCAAAACGACAGCAATAATAATCAATGACGTAAGAATTGTATTTGCTCATTCTTTTTTGATTTTGTTGTTGTTTTTGATATGTTTTGAGAGCTGTGATACCCATCAATAGGATAGTTATATTTGGAGAATTTGAAATTCAAATTTAAATAGAATTTGAATTGGTTTTGGGTTAAATTTAAATTGAATTCGTATTGAATTCAAGTTATCGGTCTTGAGTTATCTTTCTTGTTTTTCATTGTTTTCGAGCACAGTTTTCACAAAACCATTTTTGAAGTGATTTTTTGAAATAAATGGACATTTGAGTTATTATTATTATATAGTTTTAAAATTATTTTTTATATAAAATCAATTTACTACCTATAATAAAGGAATTTCAAATATTGGTTTTGTTAATCTTTTCGGGAAATAGTTTTAAAAGCTTGTTTTCTCTAGTGAACTATTTTAAATATAAAGCATACACTTTTACACTGTTCGAACGTATGAGAAAGAGAATTAAACGATTTAGTAAAACACATGGCATGGGACATGTGCGTTTACTATTTCGGTTAATTTCGGACTTGTACGATCGAAGCTATTTGAGATTATTGATTTTGAGATGTTCTGCCATTTTATGGCGTATTTTGAGTTTTATAATTCCTATTTATTGGACTTATTTAAGATGGCCAATATTTGGCAAGTATTATGGTTTGCGATCTCCTATTTAAGAGTACAGTCGATGAGAAACATCACGATGTTTTATTTACTTGCCAATGATATAAGGCAAGTCTTGAGTATATGTTTTCATATTTTGAGATTTATGGTTTATGAGGAACCATCACGATGTTTTCACTTGTCGATGAGATGAGACAAGTTTAGATGCCATTTAATATTTGTCGATGAGATGAGACGAGTATGGTGTCTCTTTACCACTTGCCAATAAGATGAGGTGAGATATGATTTTTTGAGTTTTATGATGTTCCTAGTGTGGCATCGACTAGCGGCTAGTAAACCGCTAAGTGCGAGCGAGTGGTATAAGACACACGTTAACACTTTTCGGATCCTATTCGTGAGTTTGTGACACATTCACGATGTTTACCTAACAGAACTGCTTTGAGAGGTGTTAGCGACCTTCTCATGAGGACGAACTACTTAGGGAGGTGTTAGCGACCTTGTTAGGGCTGACAAAATAGCTTGGAGAGGTGTCAGCGACCTTGTCATGAGGACGAACTTCTTAGAGAGGTGTTAGCGACCTTGTTAGGGCTGACAAAATAGCTTGGAGAGGTGTCAGCGACCTTGTCATGAGGACGAACTGCTTTGGGAGGTGTTAGTGACCTTGTCTGAGGCATCTATAAAACAAAGGATTGGACTTAATATCAAATAAGTTAATCCATTTAGAATCAAATGCATCTCAAGATTGTGAGTAACAAACAAATACTCACAAAAGCAACATCAAATAGAAATCTCAAAATGCTCACAATGAGCCAATCATTGTGGATCCCCTCATTACGATTCACAACTCTCAGAAGAACACAACAAGAATACTCAAAGGAATCAATATGCTTCATCGATACGAACTCACTCGCATCGACAAAAATAAGAATAGAATAATCCCAAATAAGATTATTCATATGATAAGATAACATCAAACTCAATTATGGAATATTACGGAATACAATATATATTCCTAGACATATTCCATCTCAACGTATCCTAATACTCGAAAAAGAATCAAAGCACGATTCGAAAACAAGCTCGAATAAAGGACAATAATTCACTCGTATTGTACTACGATGTATCATGATATACGTACTGTTCTATGTTTATTCTACTTTGTTCTGACCACAGCTCTGATACCAAGCTGTAACGCCCCACCCCGAGACCTACATTAGTAAAGAGAATTACTAAGTAATCATGTCTACTAATGTAGAGAATAAGGCTGGTTAAGGGCGACTATCATAGTAATACATTAGTTAAGAGCTCAGCATGTCAATTATGTCTTTATTTTTTTTCCATTACCTCATAAGTGGTAGACACGCTTAGTCCCTAACTAATGCACATTATGGTGGATTCGGACCATTTCAGAAATAATGTAATATACATGCAGATAGAAAACATCAGTCATAGAACAACAAACCCAGATCAGAGTGTATATATATACACACAGATACATACATCACCATACATATCCATAATAACACATCATATATAAGTAGCATGGACAACTGAATCACATATACACCCATCCCATAAAATAATATACAATAAGGCACATAAAAGCAGACGACCCAAAACGACATCCAAGCCAAAACGATAAGCCCAACAAAAGCAATCAAGCTGATCCAAGAAGTGAAGCAATCCAAACTAACCTACAACTCGGTCTGACCCGAGTGAAAAACACACGGGTCAGGCAAGCTAAACTTATCAGTAGTAAGGATCTCAATAATAAGCGGAATTGTGAGAAAACTCCGTTGTTGCCAACGGAACGACATGTTATTCATCATATCATTTATAAGAAAGGGGATATCGGCGATTCATCTATCTATTTCAAAGGAATTCAATAAGTAACATGCATATGGTTCCTCTTAAGGATATCTCTTAGTAAAGTGGATAAGGGATGAGAAACATATAATAAATTCATAAAGAAACATCAAATCATCATAATCTACCATACGAACTCAATAAGAGTTAAAGGCAATCATAATCGAAATCACCATGTAGCCTAATATAAATGTAGCTCATTTCATACTCAAGGCCGTATTCAATTAACAACATCACAAAAAGGTGAAATCGAACATAGAAAACTTCATAGAAAATTGCACGTGCTTTCCATCTTGACTAGTACTACTATTTTTTTTGGGTACCATACGTCGTGATGACTTGGGGTCATTAACATCTTAGCATCATGATCATCTTGATTGACTATAGTCGATTATCGCGATGACACCCAAACCATAAAATCCAAGCAAAACATCATGATGATTGGAATTTAGTAATGAAATCAAGAACATCGTAATGATTCCAATCTTATACTCGGTTTGTAGTACTAATAACATCTTGAATGTGTCACAACATCTCGAATAGGAACCCAATGGGTGTTAATGTACATCCCATACCATACATTCACACCTATTGGTTTACTAATCGTCAATCGATGCCACATTAGAAAACAGTCATAAAAATCCAAATCAAACATACACCGCCTCGTCTCATTGGCGAGTGTAAAGCACCCAACTCATCGTGTCTCATACTTTGATGAGTTTAAAGTGACATCAAAACTTGTCTCATTTCATTGACAAGTAAAAGTCCATCTTAAACATCACAACCATCATCAATTCATCATAACAACCCCGCCTCATGTCCTCGGTAGGTAAAAATATCATAAAATAGTACTTCAAAGCCGATTCGACAGTACAAGTCCGATATTAAGCGATGAGGCGAAAATAAATGTCCCATACCACGTATTTTTGCCAAATTGTTTAATTCTCATTCTTATATGCCAAAAATCATCTAAATAGGCTATAATATGTTTATAATAATTTTATAGAGAAAACGGGATATTTAAACAATTTTTAGAGATTTTTAAATAAGTTATATAAGGAAAAACCATTTATCAAATAGATTATCTATTTATAAAATACTTTTAAAAAATAATTGCTTAAAAACCATTTAAAATGTCTTAAATTTTTTTATTTAATCAACCATAATTTATAAAGAATTTTCATAAACTTATTCGAAACCAAAATCAATTAAAACCATCGAATTCTTCAAATATCGACATGTATCGATATTTAGATTGAAATAGAATTTAAATAAAATTTAAATTCTTAAAATTTACAAAACCAAGCCAATCCATTGTTGGATAAAAATAATTAAACATTCATTATCAAACTTATTCAAACAATATTTAAAATTATCGAAATTTGCAGTGAAACAGTTAACGAAAGCGTAAATAGAAGCAAAAGAACAATCTACCAAACAACTTAGTTTTTGGCTAACTTTGGACAGTAATTTGGGGTACCAAAACAATCCATATTTCTGCCAAATTTGTCTGTGTTATACTATGACATGAGGAATATATCATACCAAAAATTTGGAGCAATTCGCTTCAAAATGAAAGAGTTATGATTTTTCGATCATAGCTCTTTTCAGCAAGCACAGAAAAACAAGATTTTTGATTTTTGGCTGTTTTGAACCAACGACTTTCTGTATCAAAATAGCTCAAAATTTCATGAAAATGTTCAAAAACATTTCACAGTCCGACCATAGCAACATATCAGAAATATGGAGAAAATAGCTCTAAAATGAAGAAGATATGATTTTCTAAACATGGTGCATTTTCGGCCAACAAACAGAGATCAGTTTTTTGCCGATTTCAACAAACAATTTTCAATTACAGAACAAATCGAAATTCAATCAAAATTTCCATAATTGTTTTAAAAACTATCTACTAAAGCATATCAGAAATTGGGAGCAATTGTCTTTAACATGAGAAAGATATGATTTTTTGAATATGGTGCATTTTTGGCCTACACACAGAGATCAATATTTGGCCGAATTCAACCAACAAATTTCTATATGAAAAAAATTTATAATTCAATGAAGCTTTGCAGAAATGTTTAAAAATCCATCTACTTCAACATTACAAAAATTTGGAGCAATTGGCAATAAATTGAGAAAGATACGATTTTATGAACATGCTACATTTTCGGCCAACAAACAGAGATCAAATTTTGGCCGAATTCAACCAATAATTTTCTATATCAAAACAAATCAAAATTAAATGAAAATTTCCAAAAATGTTTTTCAAACCTACCACTACAAAACATCTATATTTGACAATAATTGGCGGTAAACTGAAGAAGATATGATTTTTTTAACATAGCATAATTTCAGCCAACAAAAGAGAAAACTTGTTGAATAAATTGAACATTTCAAGCAACACTTTGATAGCAAAATTTGATCCTTAATAACCTTAATAACCTTAAGAAGCTAGAAAAGACACATGCAAGATGAAATAAAACATTACAGTCAATTCATAACTCAAATTATAAGATTTTTATGAAAAATCTTTGGTATTACATGGAGATTACCTTTTTATTCCATATTTAGATGATTTCTCTTTGAATTTTTGCAGCAAATTGAGTAGGAATTTGATTTAGTTTGAGGAAGCCATTGTTTTTTCTTTTGTTTTTACGGTAAGAAGGTTTTAGGAAGAAGAAGATGCAAATAGGTACAACTTTTTTTTTTCCCTCACCAGAAGGGTCTAGAGAATGGGCTTTGGATCCCATCCAAACCCTTTAAGCCCAAATAAAACATTAGAAAAAAAAGTTGTATACATGTTTCCACTTAATTTAACACTATATGCATATAACACTTCATTTTCAAGCCAAATAAATTTCATACACTAATTTGTTTTGAAATAAAATAGTTAATGTGACAAAATGAAATTCATTTTAACAATAAAATGTTGTTTTAACAATAAAACACCATTTTTAACAATATTTAGCAATTTACACAATTTTAGTGTAAAAACGCTATTTTTAAAATATAACTTGTTCAAAAATTATTCTCTTAGTCAAATAAATTGTAATAAACCATTCTAACACTTTTAAAACAACAAACTAATATTTTCACACAATATTTCATCTTTTATTTAATAAAATACATGTTTTCTTTATATTTTTCCTCTTATATTCAGTAAAAGGATAATATTGGCAATAATTACCAATATTAACATAATGACTTAATTAAAATACAGTACATGACTAATTTCAGTTCAACACCTCAAACTAAAGTTTTTAAAACTTTATTTCCATCAATATGGATTTATTTCAACAATTAAATGTTGAAATACATAACTTGGTAAATTTATTAACTCAAATTTACCTAAATTCCAATATTTTCCATTCTGACTCAATAAATAAGTAACATCATTTATTTTCAACCCAATTTCACAAATAAGATATTCTAAGCTTATTTTCATTCATTTGTATTTATTCCAACCATCAATATGTTAAAATAACATCTTATGAGATAAATTAGCTCATGTAAATTCAAAACCCAAGTTTTATTCATCAAAACATTGTTTATATAAAATAAACAATATTAACTCACATTTCATTCCTCCAATTCTTTTATAATAACAATATTAAATTATATTTACATTATAATTTAATATTAATGATAATCTCCAAAAATTCGAGTTGTTACAGACTCCCCTCCTTAATAAAATTGCGTCCTCACAATTTCTAGAGGAAAGTTGTATTCAACACACTTTATGTCATCAAGCAAATGAAATTTAGATAGATTAAAATGGAAAAATTCTTTCCATTGGAGTGAGAAGATAAGAAACCAGGATACGATCGCTCGATGAATTCTTTGGTTTCCCAAGTGCAGACATTGGGATTATCCGACCATTGAATCTTCACGAGCGGGACACTCTTGTTCCGAAGACGTCTAGTCTCCGAAGTAAGAACTCTTAGAGGATGCTGGACATAAGATAGATCAGGAGAGACTTTCAATTTTTCAAAAGCATGAGTATCAAGCATGGATTCTGGATCTCGAAGACACTTCCTTAACTGAGAAACATGGAATACGTCGTGAACTCCAGAAAACTGATCGGGAAGTGCTGCACGATAAGCAACCAGACCAATACGCTCTATAATCGGAAATGGCCCAATATAGCGTGGTGCCAATTTCCCGGTCTGGCTAAAGTGTACCACTCCTTTCAAAGGAGAAGCTCGAATAAAAACAAGGTCACCCAAGGAGAATTCAAGAGGCCTTCTACGGTTGTCTGCATAGGATTTCTAACGACTCTGTGACTCTTTCATTCTCTCACAAATAAGATAGATCTTCTTAGATGATTCTCGAATAGATTCGGGGCCTAAAATAAGCTTATCCCCCGACTCAAGCCAACAAGATGGAGAACGACATGGCCTTCCATATAAGGCTTCAAAAGGAGCCATGCCAATAGAAGATTGGTAACTATTATAATAAGCAAACTCAACTAGAGGAAGATGATCCTCCCAGCTACCACCGAAATCCAAGATACAAGCACGAAGCAAGTCTTCCAAATTACGGTTCACTCGTTCGGTCTGTCCATCAGACTATGGGTCATAAGCTGTGCTAAGATTAAGCTTCCTGTCTAAAGCTTGCTGGAGACACTGCCAAAAGTGACTCGTGAAAAGAGGATCACGATCACACACAATAGATGAAGGGACACCGTGTAATCGCACGATCTCCTTAATATATAGCTTCGATAAAAGAGATGCCGTCCTATTCGAATTAATAGGAATAAAATGTGGGGACTTGGTGAGATGGTCCACAATAACCCAAATACTTCTATGGTCAGATCACAAATATCACAATAAGATAAAGTTTCAAGGACATCCCACTCTGCTAACATTATAGAAACAACAGCCGAATGCTTGAGACTAAGCGCATCAGCCGTACGATTACCCTTTCCCGGGGTTTACTGAATATAAAAATCATATGAGGCCAGAAACTCAAGCCAACGCTGCTACCTCATATTAAGCTCCTTCTGAGTGAATAGATATTTCAATGATTTATGATCGGTAAAAAGGACGAAGTGCTCTCCCAAAAGGTAATGACGCCAAATCTTCAAAGCGAAGACAATAGCTGCAAGCTCTAAATCATGAGTAACGTACCAAACCTCATTCAGACGCAACTGCCTAGAAGCATAGGCAACAACACGATCTCTCTGCATCAAAACAGCACCGATGCCACTATGACTGGCATCAGTATAAACGATAAGATCTTGGTTCCCTTCAGGAACCACAAGGACGGGAGCATTAGTGAGAAGCTCCTTCAATTTCTGAAAAGAAGCCTCACACTTATCAGATCAAGTGAATCGAACACCTTTCCTCGTAAGGCTAGTCAATGGAAGCACGATACGGGAAAATTCTTTGATGAAACGGCGGTAATAACCAACCAAACCCAGAAAACTACGAATCTCGTTAACATTCTCAGGCCTCTTCCAACTATGAATAGCGTCGATCTTAGAAGGATCAACGAAAAAACCTTCTGAAGATACAACATGGCCTAAGAATTTCACTTTCTTTTCCCAGAAGTGACACTTAGAAAGTTTTGCTTTGAGTTGATGCTTTCGGAGAGTACTCAAAACAATTCTAAGATGTCGAGCATGGTCCTCTTCGGATTTCGAATATACTAGAATATTGTCAATGAAAACAAGCACGAACTTATCAAGATATTCTCGGAATACTCGATTCATAAGATCGACAAAGTAGGCAGGTGCATTCGTCAACCCGAACGGCATGACGAGCCACTCATAAGAACCATAGCGAGTGCGGAATGCGATGAGAGGAATACTATCTTCCGTGACTCGGAGCTGATGAAAACCAGTGGCAAGGTCTAACTATGAAAAGACCTAGCACCATTTAATTGATCGAACATGTCATCGATCCTCGATAAAGGGTAACGATTCTTGATGGTTAACTCATTAAGCTTGCAATAGTCGACGCAAAGCCTAAGAGTCCCATCAGACTTCTTCACGAATACTATCGTGGCTCCCCACGGTGAAGAACTAGAACGAATGTAATGCTTGGCTTCAAGCTCGAGAATTTGCTTCTTGAGTTCCTCATTCTCTCGTGTAGACATTCTCGTGGGAGGATGACTAACTCGCTGCGCGTCGGGAATAAGATCGATACACTCAATAGCTCTCTTAGGAGGTAAACCTGAAATGGGCTCGAATAAATCTAAAAAGTCGCAAACGATAGGAATACGAGATACATCGTCGTCGTCGTTTCGAGAATCAAGAGCAAATAAAGAAGCCATGGAATCACAATCGGAATCACGAAGCGAAAAAGATAACTGATCAGAAGAATCAGGATGTCGAATGTATAAGACTCGCTCCAAACATAAAATCTTGGCCTCATATCGAACTAGCCAGTCCATTCCCAATATCATATCAAATCCAAGAAAAGGAATAACGTGCAGATTCGCACGGGAAGAAAAGCCATGCTGTAACGCCCCACCCCGAGACCCACCTTAGTAAAGAGAATTAACGAGTAATTCCGTCTACTAAAGCGGAGAATAGGGCTAGTTAAGGGCGGCCATCTATAACTTTGTCTTAAACATCTACTGAATATGTCGATAAATGCAATATGATTTTTCTTTTCTATCTCAATGGATCGACATACACAATAAATGCTTAATCCAAAACTATAAGTGGCTAATGGATCTATCAGAATAAAATACAATGACTAAATGTAAAGCACATCATAGAACAATAATCAACATCATATATATACATATACACTGATACATGTTTAGTACAATACAATATGAATACAATAAAGGTGGTACTCGACCACACCATATACATTGAATCAAATATAAATACATCAGAGTATGTGGAGGAACATACATTACTCAAGAGAAAGGAGAGCTGATATCCAACATCAACTTCAAGCTAATTCCAATTGATGATACCTGAAACAACTCGGTCTGACCCGAGTATAAATACACGGGTCAGTCTAGCTACTCAAATCAGTCAATATCGGTAATATGAAGCAGAATAGACATGAAGATACTTCTTCTCGTAAGAGAAGAATGAATCGATAAACTCATAATCTCAACACTTAAGTAACAAACGCTACTTAAGTGAACAAATACCTCGAATGAGGTAACTCAAAATCAATACTCAAATTAAACACAAGTGCCTTACATCATCGGCGACATCCCAAAATGTCTACGTGGTTTCCATGAACCATATCTCCTCAAAAGGAGAAACATCAAAAATAAACTCTCACCAAAATGGCGGGCAAAAAACATTCTGAAATATGATGATCCAAAACTCAATTATATATGAATCTCCAAATTCAATTATACCTCATCTCATTGGTATAAATGTTTATAAATCTCAACTCGCCAAAATGGCAAAACCCAGAATATCCTACAAAATCCTGAAATTATCCAAACTCATAACTCAAGGAACTCGATAAGAGTTCAAAACATCATAATTGAAATCACCATATATATAACATCTCATATATCACTAAGCTATCGATGTATTAAAATATCTTAAAAAGGTGAAATCGCAATAAAAAAGAAAACACAGAAAACCCGGATTGGCCAAATCCCCAATTGTAATGCCGAAGCAATGCTACACGTGCTAAACTCAGACGGCCGAAGCCTCAAATAAGGTTGCTAACACCTCCCAAAGCAGTTCGTCCTCATGACAAGCTCACCGACACCTCTCCAAGCCATTTTGTCAGCCCTAACAAGGTCGCTAACACGTCCCAAAGCAGTTCGTCCTCATGACAAGTTCGCTAACACCTCTCAAAGCAGTTCTGTTTGGTAAACATCGTGAATGTGTCACAAACTCACGGATAGGAACCCAAAAAGTGTTAACGTATATCTCATACCACACATTCGCACTTAGAGGTTTACTAGCCGTTAGTCGATGCCACACTAGAAACATCATAAAACTCATAAAATTATATCTCGCCTAGTCTCATTGGCGAGTGATAAAGAGACACAATACTTGTCTCATCTCATCGACAAGTATTAAATGGCATCGTAATTTATCTCATCTCATCGACAAGTGAAAACATCATGATGGTTCCTCATAGACCATAAATAAATCATAAACCCAAGACTTGCCTTATATCATTGGCATGTAAACAAAACATCGTGATGGTTCTCATCGACCATACTCCTACATAGGAGATCTCAAACTATAATACTTGCCAAATATTGGCCATCTTAAATAATTCCAATAAATAGAAATTATAAAACTCAAAAAATGGCATAAAATGGCAAAACATTTCAGAATTAATATTCTCAAATAGCTTCGATCGTACAAGTCCGAAATTAACCGAAATAGTAAGCGCACATGTCCCATACCACGTGTTTTACTAAATCGTTTAATTCTCTTTCTCATATGTTTGAATAGTATAAAAGTGTTTATTTTATATATAAAATAATTTATTTGAGAAAACAAGCTTTTAAAACCTTTTTTCGAAATTAATTTTGAAGACGATATTTGAAAATTCCCGTATTATAGAGAATAAATAAATTTTACAGCTTAAAATAATTTAAAAATATTACATAATAATTATTTTAAATGCCAACTTATTTTAAAAGTTATATAAAAATTATTTGGAAAAATCAGTGCTCGAAATCAAAGAAATCAATTCATCTTTCAAACAAAAAAAATCAATGAATTCCGACTGGAAAGACAGAAGTTACACAGTCTCAAACATGGACTCAGACCATGTTTGCAACTGTTCAAAAAAAAAAAAACAGGCCTGAAAACCCTCTGGGTTTAACTTTCAGGAATGAAATAGAGGACCAAATTTGATCGGATTAATGTAAAAATTGTTAAGCCTATAATAGAAGACTTCATCTTTCGAACAAAAAAAGAATCATGCAATTTGGATGAAGTGTGAGAAAGTTATGATGTTTTAATGTTGGACCCAGGCATTGTTTTAACTGCAAAATCTGGGCAAAAACATGCTCCGAGTCAAAGTTCGGCAGCATGTTTCTATAAGCTATATAGGTCTAAATGACCTGAAATTTAACATGAATAAAGAACAACAACAACCCTTTAAACTTCATCAAGAATCATTCAATTTAGACAAAGTATGAAAAATATATGATGTCTCAAAGTTGGACCCAGCCAGTGTTTACACTGTAAAAATCTAGGCAAAAACATGCTCCGAGTCAAAGTTCGACAGCATGTATCTATAAGCTATATAGTTCGAAATGACCTGAAATTTAACATGCATAAATACCAACAAAAAAAATTCAAACTGCAAAAAGAATCATGCAATTTGGGCAAGGTATCAAAAAGTTATGATGTCTCAAATTCAAAGCCAGACAGTGTTTGCAGCGCTCGGAAAATCATTATTAAAAACGAATTTTAAGCATTTTTTGGCTATCAAACTCTTGTCTCAGCTAGATATTTGTGAGTTTAGCACTCACCTTACTGTTGCAATAGAAAGACTCGGATTTGCAGCTAAAAGGTTGAAGCTTTGAGATGATTTTGGCCTCTAGAACCTGTAGAAACTATAAACAGAAACATGCAAATAAGAAGAGACAATTAACAGACAATCTTCTCTAAACTAAGATTGGATGAGAGTATTTAGGTTTTGGAATATGATTACTTGTGAATTTCACTTTAGATTGATAAAGATCTCAGCTTGAATTGAAGAAATTTGAGTTTTAAAAGCCATAGATTGAAGAAGATGAAGTTGGGTTCTTTTTTTTCCCTCTGGTTTCTGAATGTTTACAGAAGGAAGAAAATGAGCGTACAGTAATTAGTTTCTCATTTCTTTCTTTAGGGTTATGCTAAGTGGGCTTGGACCCAAATAAAAAGAAATAAAAAAAACCTAAGCAAATTAATACAACACTTAACAAATACATAAATATGTATATTATTATACAAAATAAATTACGTTCACTTTTAAATTTTTACATAAACAATTTATGTAAACTTACATACATATGAAATAAAATATTTCCTATCATATAAAAATATTATTATAAATTTAAAATATTTTTATTATTAAAAACCCAAAATTTACAAAAATACCCAATTTACATCAAATAAATTCATAATTCCTTATTTTTAACTTCTAAAATTCAACAAAAATTATTTTCTTGTGTATAAAAATATAACAATCTATTTTAATCTCATATCTATAATCAAAACACATTTTTAAACCAAATTATATCCTTTTATCTAAATAAACAACCTTTAAAAATCAATTACTTCCTTTAAAAATTATTAAAAGAAGTAATTGGCAATAATTAATAAAATCATTGCATTTTCTACAAATAAAAATCCATTTTCCATTTATTATTACCCTAAGCAAATAAAATAGAATTCCAAACTTTATTTTCTCATTTTAAATTCAAAATTTATTATTTATTCCAATTAAACAATTTAAATTCCAATTATTTTAATTCTTAATATTAAATTATAACTACCGTTATAATTTAATATTCACAGGTAATCTCCAAAACCAGGGTTGTTACATACTCCCCTCCATACAAAAATTGCGTCCTCGTAATTTTCTAGAAAAAGTGCCGTAAACAACACAAAAATTCAATCGACAAAGGATAAAAGACAAGCTCGAAACTCAAACCATTCATACTCTTAACATAGAATGGTAGAGGGAAACAAGGAAAAACTCACTTGGTTAATCCGATGGCCCATCAAATGATAATATAGTGATTGGAAAACCATCGAAATTTCCAAGTATCTCGAAAGAATTTCTAAGATGTCCCATCTTCGAATCAAAATCAATAAGATGCTCAACAATTAATCAACCGAAAATTATTGATTTCAGAAAAATTCTACGAATAGAGTCGAGGTCAAACTCACTTAAACCCGAACTCTAAGAAATACAGAAGATCGTCATTAATATTTTCCGCATAAATATACGGAAAGAACATCCTCACAACATGTAAACACAATAGACAAGATAGATAAATCACAAGATAGATTCTCACAAGGCCACCAAACTCGAACGACCGCGAGAAATGCACGTCGTTGATAATAGCTCAAAGATAGAATATGCTCAAGAACAAGGATATAAGATCGAATTATCTTTTGATCCAAGATATTAGAATTTTAAATCTCAACATCTTCTAAATTTTTAAATCTCAATTTTCAACATTTGAAAATTTCTTAAAATCTTTACTATATTACTTAGTAAGTAATTTAAAACTCAAAGTTAAAATTCAATTTCTTCTCTTACTTCAAAATTAATTTCCAAAGAAATTTGTAAATCCATAATAATATCCTATAAAATAAATTAAGGGTTTAATGCTCTTATTATACTATTTCCTTAAAACATCTAGCATATAATATATGTTTTAAAATCTCAAAATATACTTCCAATAAAGTGCAGCTCAAAAATAATCTCATTTATATTCTCATCTTTATAATTTAAAAATAAATAAATGGCATTGCCTTGCTATTGAGTCTTTAATAAATAAATATATATCTGTTGGGTGCAGAGTTGACCGAACGATCAAAACTGCCTCGCCACTCTATTGCTCATCTCTAAAATCTATGCCTGCAATTACCATTCAAAAATATATTTAATACTTAATCTCAAATTATTATTTTCAAAATCTCAATCTTTAAAACGCAAATCATCGTGTCTGATTGCCTCATCATAGCATTTAGGAGATTCCTGTCGATAACGTTGATCAGACATATCGACCAGAACTCTTAACTACTCTATGGATAACTCAACACTCTCAAATTATTTCTATGAAAGAATACTACTCATATAAATATATTCTCAAAACATTCTTTGATTTTTTTTAAATAACTCAAAGCTTAAATTTCTATTTAAAACTCATATTTATATAGCTTCAAAACTCAAACCAAAGAACATTAAGAGAATGCATCGAGATATTCCCAGAATACTCGATTCTCAAAATCAACAGAAGGAGATAGAGTGTTCGTCAATCTTATGATGTCACGAGGCACTCTCAAAAATCATCAAGATACAGGATAAGCAAGATATTCTTCTCAAAGGAGAAGAAGCACACAAACAACAAATCATTACTTCAAACAAAGTAATGCTACAAAGAATAAAACTAAATGAGTATCCGAAAAGGATAACTCAAAGAAATGAATGATAAACTCTATCAAACTCGACTAATCCAAAAACTTACTCATTCCTTAGTGGATGTCCTCGTGGAAGGATAGCCGAAGGCTAACAGCTAGGAATAAGGTTAATTTAAAACTCGATTGCCCGATTGGATATCAAACCCAAACGGACTCATCAAAACTCAACAAAGTCACCTTGACTTGAATTCGATGTCATCAACATCTCGATACTCAAGAGTGAATTCGGAAACTTTGGAATCATCATTAACATTCCAAAGTGATAGAAATAATAAACCCATCAAAATAGGAAACCTAAATATCCAATAGGATCCTATAAAACAAAGGATTGGACTTAATATCAAATAAGTCAATCCATCTCAAATCAAATGCATCGTAAGATTGTAGGTAACAAACAAATACTCATAAAAGCAACATCAAATAGAAATTTTAGAATGCTCACAACGAGCCAATCATTGTGGATCCCCTCAATACGATTCACAACTATCAAAGGAATAACAAGAATACTCTAAGGAATCAATAAGCTTCATCGATACGAACTCACTCGCGTCGACAAAAATAAGAATAGAATAATCCCATATAAGATTATTCATAAGATAAGATAACATCAAAATCAATATGAAATACTACGGAATAAAATATATATTCCTAGACATATTCCGTCTCAACATATCACAATTCTCGAAAAAGAATCAAAGCACCATTCGAAAACAAGCTTGAATATAGAACAATGATTCACTCATATTGTACTTCGACGTATCGTGATATACGTACTGTTCTATGTTTATTCTACTTTGTTCTGACCACACCAAGATGTACTAATAACATCTTGAATGTGTCACAACATCTCGAATAGGAACCCAATGGGTGTTAATGTACGTCCCATACCATACATTCACACCTATTGGTTTACTAATCGTCAGTCGATGCCACATTAGAAAACAGTCATAAAAATCCAAATCAAACATACACCCCCTCGTCTCATTGGCGAGTGTAAATCACCCAACTCATCGTGTCTCATCGTTTGATGAGTTTAAAGCGACATCAAAACTTGTCTCATTTCATTGACAAGTAAAAGTCCATCTTAAACATCACAACCATCACCAATTCATCATAACAACCCCGCCTTATGTCCTCGGTAGGTAAAAATATCATAAAACTGTACTTCAAAGCCGATTTGATAGTACAAGTCCGATATTAAGCGATGAGGTGAAAATACATGTCCCGTACCATGTATTTTTGCCAAATCGTTTAATTCTCATTCTTATTCGCCGAAAATCATCTAAATAGGCTAAAATATGTTTGGAATAATTTTATAGAGAAAACAGGATATTTAAACAATTTTTAGAGATTTTTAAATAAGTTATATAAGAAAAAATCCATTTATCAAATAGATTATCTATTTATAAAATACTTTAAAAAATTGCTTAAAAACCCTTTAAAATGTCTTAAAAACATTTATTTAATCAACCATAATTTATAAAGAATTTTCACAAACTTATTCGAAACCAAAATCAATTAAAAGCATCGAATTCTTCAAATATCGACATTTATCGATATTCAGATTGAAATAGAATTTAAATAAAATTTAAATTCTTAAAATTTCCAAAACCAAGCCAATCCATTGTTGGATAAAAATACTTAAACGTTTATCATCAAACTTATTCATACAATATTTAAAATCATCGAAATTTGCAGTGAAACAGCTAACGAAAGCGCAAATAGAGGCAAAAGAACAATCTACCAAACAACTTAGTTTTTGGCTAACTTTGGACAGTAATTTGGAGTACCAAAACAACCCAGATTTCTGTCAAATTTTGCTATGTTATATTATGACATGAGGACTATAACATATCCAAAATTTGGAGCAATTTCATGAAAAATTTTGGCTGTTTTGAACCATCAAAACAACTCATAATTTCATGAATTTTTTTTAAATCATTTCATAGTCCAACTATAGCAACATATCAGAAATTAGGAGCAAATGGCTCTAAAAGGAAGAAGATATGATTTTATGAACATGGTGCATTTTCGGCCAACAAACAGTGATCAGTTTTTGGCCAATTTCAACAAACAATTTTCAATATCAGAACAAATCTAAATTCAATCAAAATTTCAAAAAATTTTTAACAAACCAACTACTACAGCATATCCAAAATTCGGAGCAATTGGCTTTAACATGAGAAAGATATGATTTTTTGAATATGGTGCATTTTTCGCCTACACACAGAGATCAATATTTGGCCGAATTCAACCAACAAATTTCTATATCAAAGCAATATATAATTCAATGAAACTTTGCAAAAATGTTTTAAAATCCATCTACTTCCTCATGTCTAAAATTTGGAGCAATTGGCATTAAATTGAGAAAGATATGAATTTATGAACATGGTGCATTTTCGGCCAACAAACAGAGTTCAAATTTTGGCCGAATTCAACCAATAATTTTCTATATCAAAACAAATAAAAATTAAATGAGAATTTTTTAAAAATTTTTTACAGACAAACCACTACAACATATTGAAATTTGAGAGTAATTGGCTGTAAAATGAAGAAGATATGATTTTTTTAACATAGCACAATTTCAGCCAACAAAAGAGAAAACTTGTTCAATAAATTGAACATTTCAAGCAATACTTTGATAGCAAAATTTGATTTTTTAGCTTTAGCTTGCTGTAAGAAACTCTTACCTTACTTACCGCTTGATTTAGAAAGATATAGCAGTGATTTGAGAGAAATTTGATGTCTTTTGGTGAAGAAATGTTCCTTAATAACCTGAAGAAGCTAGAAAAGACACATGCAAGATGAAATAAAACATTACAGTCAATCATAACTCAAATTCTAAGATTTTTATGAAAAATCTTTGTATTAGATGGAGATTACCTTTTTATTCCAGATTTAGATGATTTCTCTTTGAATTTTTGCAGCAAATTGAGTGAGAATTTGATTTAGTTTGAGGAAGCCATTGTTTTTTTTCTTTTGTATTTACGGTAAGAAGGTTTTAGGAAGAAGAAGATGCAAATTACGTACAACTTTCTTTCTTTTCTTCTTTTTTTCCTCACCAGAAGGGTCTACAAAATGGGCTTTGGAACCCATCCAAACCCTTTAAGCCCAAATAAAACGTTAGAAAAAAAAGAAAGTTGTATACATGTTTCCACTTAATTTAACACTATATGCATATAACAATTCATTTTCAAGCCAAATAAATTGCATATACTAATTTGTTTTGAAATAAAATAGTTAATGTGAAAAAATGAAATTTATTTTAACAATAAAAAGTTGTTTTAACAATAAAACACCATTTTTAACAATATTTAGCAATTTACACAATTTTAGTGTAAAAACGCTATTTTTAAAATATAACTTGTTCAAAAATTATTCTTTTAGTCAAATAAATTGTAATGAACCATTCTAACACTTTTAAAACAACAAACTAATATTTTCACGCAATATTTCATCTTTTATTTTAATAAAATACGTGTTTTCTTCATATTTTTCCTCTTATATTCAGTAAAAGGATAATATTGGCAATAATTACCAATATTAAAACAATGACTTAATTAAAATACAGTACATGACTAATTTCACTTCAGTACCTCAAAATAAAGTTTTTAAAACTTTATTTCCATCAATTTGGATTTATTTCAACAATTAAATGTTGAAATAAATCACTTGGTAAATTTATTAACTCAAATTTACCTAAATTTCAATATTTCCCATTCTGACTCAATAAATAACTAATATCATTTATTTTCAAACCAATTTCACAAATAAGATATTCTAAGCTTATTTTCATTCATTTATATTTATTCCAACCATCAATATGTTAAAATAACATCTTATGAGATAAATTAGCTCATGTAAATTCAAAACCCAAGTTTTATTCATTAGAACATTGTTTATATAAAATAAAGAATATTAACTCACATTTCATTCCTCTAATTATTTATAATAACAATATTAAATTATATTTATATTATAATTTAGTATTAACGGTTATCTCCAAAAATCTGAGTTGTTGTAGACTCACCTCCTTAACAAAATTGCGTACTCGCAATTTCTAGAGGAAAGCTGTATTCAACACACTTTATGTCATCAAGCAAATGAAATTTAGATAGATTAAAATGGAAAAATTCTTACCATTGGATTGAGAAGATAAGAAACCAGGATACGATCACTCGATGAATTCTTTGGTTTCCCAAGTGCAGTCATTGGGATTATCGGACCATTGAATCTTCATGAGCGGGACGCTCTTGTTCCAAAGACGTCTAGTCTCCGAAGCAAGAACTCTCATAAGATGCTGCACATAAGATAGATCAGGAGAGACTTTCAATTTTTCAAAAGCACGAGTATCAAGCACGGATTCAGGATCTCGAAGACACTTCCTTAACTGAGAAACATGGAATACGTCGTGAACTCCAGAAAACTGATCGGGAAGTGCTACACGATAAGCAACCGGACCAATACGCTCTATAATAGAAAATGGCCCAATATAGCGTGGTGCCAATTTCCCGGTCTAGCTAAAGCGAACCACTCCTTTCAAAGGAGAAGCTCGAATAAAAACAAGGTCACCTAAGGATAATTCAAGAGGCCTTCTACGGTTGTCTGCATTGGATTTCTGGCGGCTCTGTGCCTCTTTCATTCTTTCACGAATAAGATAGATCTTCTCAGATGATTCTCGAATAGATTTGGGACCTAAAACAAACTTTTCCCCCGACTCAAGCCAACAAGATGGAGAACGACATGTCCTTCCATATAAGGCTTCAAAAGGAGCCATTCCAATAGAAGATTGGTAACTATTATTATAAGCAAACTCAACTAGAGGAAGATGATCCTCCCAGCTACCACCGAAATCTAAGATATTAGCACGAAGCAAGTCTTCCAAAATACGGTTCACTCGTTCAGTCTTTCCATCAGACTGTGGGTGATAAGCTGTGCTAAGATTAAGCTTCGTGCCTAAAGCTTGCTGGAGACTCTTCCAAAAGTGACTCGTGAAAAGAGGATCACGATCACACACAATAGATGAAGGGACACCGTGCAATCGCACGATCTCCTTAATATATAGCTTCGATAAAAGAGATGTCATCCTATTCGACTTAATAGGAATAAAATATGTGGACTTGGTGAGACTGTCCACAACAACCCAAATACTTCTATGGCCTGACCTCGAACGAGGTAAGCCATCAATGAAATCCATCGAAATTTGATCCCATTTCCACAATAGAACCTCTAAAGGCTGAAGAAGACCGGATGGCCGTTGATGCTCGGCCTTAATAAGCTGACAAGTTATGCAATTACCCATATAACTTGCGTCATCACGCTACATGCCTTCCCAATAATAAAGGCGATGCATATCGGCATACATCTTACTGCTGCCAGGATGAATAGTATACTTAGAGCGATGACAATCATCAAATGTGTCACGCCTAAGTGATGAATCAGAAGGTACAACAATACAGTCCTTCAAACGAAGACAACCGTGAGAATCAATACCGAAATCCCTCATCTCATCATCATGGGATTCGGATTCACAAAGACGAATAAGGTGCAACGTCTCGGAATCACGCCGCTGAGCCTCAGAAATACGATCTAAAAGAGAAGGTCAAGCTTCCATACTGAATAATAAGACAGGTGAATCGAAAGAAGAAGCTCGATCACGAATATCACAATAAGATAAAGTTTCAAGGACATCCCATTCGGCTAACATCATAGAAACAACAGCCGAATGCTTGCGACTAAGCGCATCAGCCGCACGATTACCCTTCCCCGGGGTGTACTGAATATCAAAATCATATGAGGCCAGAAACTCAAGCCAACGCTGTTGCCTTATATTAAGCTCCATCTGAGTGAATAGATATTTCAAGGATTTATGATTGGTAAAAAGGATGAAGTGCTCTTCCAAAAGGTAATGACGCCAAATCTTCAAAGCGAAGACAATGGCTGCAAGCTCTAAATCATGTGTAGCGTACCGAACCTCATTCGGATGCAACTGCCTAGAAGAATAGGCAACAACACGATCTCTCTACATCAAAACAGCACCGAGGCCACTATGACTGGCATCGGTATAAACAATAAGATCTTGGTTCCCTTCAGGAACCACAGGGATGGGAGAATTAGTGAGAAGCTCCTTCAATTTCTGAAAAGAAGCCTCACACTTATCGGACCAAATGAATCGAACACCTTTCCTCGTAAGGCTAGTCAATGGAAGCACGATACGGGAAAAGTCTTTGATGAAACGGAGGTAATAACCAGCCAAACCCAGAAAACTACGAATCTCATGAACATTCTCAGGCCTCTTCCAACTCTGAATAGCCTCGATCTTAGAAGGATCAATGGAAATACCTTCTGAAGATACAATATGGCCTAAGAATTTCACTTGCTTTTCCCAATAGTGACACTTAGAAAGTTTTGCTTTGAGTTGATTCTTCCAGAGAGTACTCAAAACAATTCTAAGATGTCGAGCATGGTCCTCTTCAGACTTCGAATATACTAGAATATCGTCAATGAAAACAAGCATGAACTTATCGAGATATTCTCAGACTATTCGATTCATAAGATCGACAAAGTAGGCAGGTGCGTTCGTCAACCCGAACGGCATAATGAGCCACTCATAAGAACCATAGCGAGTGCGGAATGCGGTGAGAGGAATACTATCTTCCGCGACTCGGAGCTGATGAAAACCAGTGGCAAGGTCTAACTGTGAAAAGACCTTAGCACCACTTAATTGATCGAACATGTCGTCGATTCTCGGTAAAGGGTAACGATTCTTGATGGTTAACTCATTAAGCTTGCGATAGTCGACGCAAAGCCTAAGAGTCCCATCGACTTCTTCACGAATACTACCACGGCTCCTCATGGTGAAGAACTAGAACGAATGAAATTCTTGGCTTCAAGCTCGAGAAGTTTCTTCTTGATTTCCTCATTCTCTCGTGAAGACATTCTCGTGGGAGGACGACTAACTGGCTGCACGCCGGGAATAAGATCGATACGGAACTCAATAGCTCTCTTAGGAGGTAAACCTAAAACGGGCTCGAACAAATCTGGAAAGTTGGAAACGATAGGAATACGGGATACATCGTCGTCATCATCTCGAGAATCAAGAGCAAATAAAGAAGCCATGGAATCACAATCGAAATCACGAAGCGAAAGAGATAACTGATCAGAAGAATCAGGATGTCGAATATATAAGAATCGCTCCAGACATAAAATCCTGGCCTCATATCGAACTAGCCAGTCCATTCCCAATATCATATCAAATCCAAGAAAAGGAATAACGTGCAGATTCGCATGGAAAGAAAAGCCACAAATAAAAATCTCAACATCATCACAAAGCAAACTAAGAGTTGTGTATCCTCCGGTAGGATTCGCAATCCGTAAAGAAGTAAGCATGCAAGAAACATCTAACTGCAAAGCATCAACGAGTTCTTTTGATACGAATGAGTGAGATGGACCCGTATCGAAAAGCACTCGAATATAACGATCATGGAATTTAATAGAACCTTCTAAAACAGAAGAGGAAGTACCTCTAGACTGAGCAGCACCTCCAGAGGTAGTAGCCACACCAAGATGACCCTGACGAGAACCCTTCTCCTTTTTGGGACAAGCTGAAACCAAATGTCCCTCCTTCTTACAATAAAGACAACGCTTAGGCTTGGGACTAGTAAGTATCTTCAAAATGTGGTTTTTCTTTGACCGTTGAAATGTGTCAAAAAGGTGGGATAACCTCGTCATAATGCACACACATTTTTTCAAGTGTTAGAACTACAAATTTACATATGTCTTCTTTAAACTTTATGCATTATACTCCTATTACCAGGATATTTATATGTTCGGTCTTACCATTCAATCTTGCTCTCATGTAACCTTAAAGGTTACCGGATACTCTTTATGCTCAACTCGTAGAAAAGTATATCATATGTCTCTATAACTACTCCAATGTAACAAAATAACATCAAAAATAGTCACAACTTAAATTACTCATAATTAGATTTCTCATATATGTAGGCTTATATAAAACAATATTAAAAATAGTCTATGTAACCTACTTCCATCAGATAATGCGAAGAGGGTGCTAAATCTAGTTTAAAAATGAATCCACTTTCATAGAGAAAAGCTTACAAAAATTAACTTACCCTATAAATGATATACCGTCTATCTTGTAAATCCATAGAATTGAAAACTAATAGAATATTCAACTTCATATTTTGTGCAGCAGCGGCAGTCATCCAAAATAGTGTAATAACCGTGAGGAAACCACTAGAAAACCAACAAAACATTGTGACTGCATATGGCAGAATCAATCGACATGAGTCAACTGGTATCGTGCTACATAGGTGTAATATTGTAGCCAATGAATCACTGAAATGGGTAGTTGATCTAATAGTAATGTATTAAGCATCAATTCGAGTTCTGAATTTAAAATTTCATTCATATTTGAATTTTTTTGAAAACTCAATGATAAATAAAAAGCTCACCGACGTGGTGTGGCATGGGAGGTTAATAACTGAAGCACGTTTGGAGGCAGTAGGTTGGCTAGATACTAAAGTGGTGATGGGAGGAGGTTCTAAGCTGAAGACAAAATAAGGTATGTTGTTTTATGAAATATGATAAGGAGAATTTACTTTCTATTTCTGAATGAGAGAAGCTTAGTTTAGGGATTTAGGTGATTTGAGCAAAAGACATGAGGGAACGGAAAAAGAAGAAGAAGGAAAGCGAAAAAGATTAGCCGCCTTTTAAAATGTTGGGTGGGACTATTCAGCAGCATTGATTTTTCTAACTTATTTTATTTTTTACATCAATGGATGCACTCGATGATTAAACGCTGCCATATAATGCATCCAATAATATATTTTCTTGTAACATAACTGGTTGAAAAGATCATCTATCCTAGGAAGTGGATAATTGTTCTTCTTCATGAGCTTCTTCAACTCTCTACAGTCTACGAAAAGTCGAGTGAAACCATCCGCCTTAGTAGCGAAGACGACTGGCCCCACTCAAATATGCTCCTTCTGATGAAGCCTTTCTCTAATAGCTCACGAATATGCTTGCTTAACTCTTTCCTCTCCCTAGTGCCATGTCTCTCACGGGAAATGCCACTGGCTTAGCATTGTCATTCAAATAAATTCTAAAGTCGATCTCTCCCTTAGCGGGTAGTCTCCAAACCTCCTCAAAGACGTTCGAAAAATATCTGACGATCGGAATTGAATCTAACTCTGCTGATGACGAATTGAGGGAATAAAGGAAGCTCAACATCACCTACCCCTGTGGGTTGCAAGAAACCTCAAGAGTCCTACCGCTGCATGTCTCTAGTCTAACAACTCTCCTCTTACAGCCTAGTATCGCTCCATATGTGGATAGCCAATCCATCCCGAAAATCATCCCATACCCTGAAAATCCCAATACATAGGCATCACAATCAAACTCTACGCCTAGGATAAAAAATTTCAAATCCCTACAAATCATAGATAAATATGTCGGTCCTCCTGCAGGATTTGAAACAACTATGGGGTCCACTAGTAAGGAGATATCTAAGTGTAAAACAACCAACCAAAGAACTTGAGATGAAAGAGTGTGATGCTCTAGAATCGAAAAGGGTCCGAATGGGAAATTAAAAAATAGAAATCAAACCTTCCATGGTCACTTTCCTATCTCTATCTGGTCCACTTCTGTAAGGTACTGCATCCAATGCTTGAATCTGTGCTACCGGTGCACCCGCTTCCCGACCCGTATTCTAAGGCAAAATCTACTAATGTGACTGGGCTGTCTAGAATTATAACACTTTCCATTCATCCTGCCTTCTTACAGTATTTTACGTAATGACCAGCCATCCCACAACTACTGCACTTCCCTCCTTTCTTAATCTTCTTCTAAGGGCCTTCTCCTTTCTTCTTATCTTTATTATTCTTTCACCATTTCTTCTTAGTACCTTCCATCTTAGGGACCTCCTTAGACTCTCCTTCCTTAGCTGCATCAGACATAAGCGCCATCTCCACTAGTGACTCATAGGTAGCTCCCATCGATATGTGAGTCAATAACAACCCTTGAAGTGGCTGATTCAATCCCTTCGTGAACTTCATAGCCTTCTTGTGCGGCGTATTCACTAACTTCATGCCAAACCACGACAACTCAAAAAATTGGTTGACATACTCCTTTATTGAAAGACTTCCTTGCTTCAAGCTGATAAACCTTTCCGACTGCATACTCTCTTCTGCTTAGGACAAAACTTCCTCTCAAACCTCTCTCGGAATCCAAACCATCAAACATCTCTTCCTTCCAACTCAACATTCTTCCACCAATAAGAAGCCTCTCCTTTCAGATGCCTAGATGCAAGCTAAACTTTCTGTTGATCCTCCGATGTCAATAGCCCAAATATCCTCTCTGTGCTTCTTAACCAAGCCCTTGCCTCCACAAAATCCTCTGTACCAAAAAATGCCTTGCCTTCTAAATTGGCGAAGTCCTTGCATAACATAGAGAAATTGATTGTTGTGGGTGGATTGATGGGATTTCCACCTGCTGGTACTAGATTGGGCGCTTGCCCTTGCACCTCTGGAGTCGTAGCGTGAAGGTATATATAAAACAAGCCTAGGACTTGGATACCGTTAGGAAGATTAGGGGCATCCGCCATTCTATGCAAAGAAAAAGAGAATTTAGGCTCAAAAAAATTGAAAGATGATTGAATTGGACTTTGAGGGGATTTTTATAAAAAACTCTCTTTTATACTTGAAAACTTTTTCTAAGAATTTCTTTTTGAAAAATACTTTTAAAACAAGTTATTTTTGAAAAATACTTTACTTTTTAAAACAAATTTTTAAGAATCCTGTAATCTTAGGCTCTGATACCAAGTGAAACACCCCACACACCCTTTATATACCCAAAAAGGGCACACTAAAGATCATAATGCGTTTTAGGTATAATTAAAAAATTAAAGAGGCTAAGATTCATAAGACAAAATAAACAAAATAGCGGAAACATTTAAAAACAATAACTTATTAAACTTCATAAGATAAAAACTAAAATAAGTCTCAAAATACCAAATACATATGTCTTATAGAAAACCTCACCTTAGTCACAATATCAAAGTACATACATAAAACCATCCCTCTCAACAAGTGCCAGTACATGAAAATAAAATTGAAAAGAAGAAGAATACATGAAGAAAAGCTCCGCAGCTGAATCTCCTAGAAAATCCAAAATGTATTGTCCCTGCCACTGCTGGCCTATGGGGAAAAGGGGAAATAGAGGAGTGGGTCGGACTAAAAGTCCGATAAATGAAAGTATTACTAGTATTCTTAAGCAAGGTAAAGATAATAGGCTTTGCAACAGTTTTAGTATAAATGGAAATAAAGGAAAAGCTAAAGCTGGAATAAAATATGGTTTAACTGTTTGCTTTGCTTAGATAGTTCGATTGGATTATTTGCACTATTCTAAAACTGCTTTGATTAGGCTGAAATCCCAATCCTAATTTAGTTAGGCTTAAGTTCAAATTATACCTTTTGATCGGCCTTCTATCTTTGTTGTGCCTATTGCGGGCTAGTCTCATCATGTAGGTCCCATAGCAAAAGACACCTATTTAGCGTTTCGAACATAATAGCGACTTATCTCCCTACATCGAGGCCGCATGCTTGACCACCATTAGACTCACGCTACCGTTGGTCCCTCTTTGGACATCTTATTTACCCTAAATAGCATAAGCGTGCCCAGCCTCACCTCCATGTGTTGTGAGACCATCAGTTTTTGACTGAAGGGGAATGCTGCTGATACGGGTCCTAACAAACAAAATCTAATTGCGCCCCTTGTCCAAATCCCCTGATTTGGACTTCTAATTATTGACCACTTATCTACCCTAAACAGCATAAGCATGTCCCAAGGAAATTACTACCGGTACGGGTCCTACTTCTGTCTTTTCTTATTAACTTAGTATAAGTCTTTAAAATAAGCTTTTTCTGTTTTGTCTCTAATTATAACCTGCGTGTTATAACTTTGCCTATTTACTTAATCCAAGGCCTAAGTTTAAAAATAAGCTATTTCTGCTATTTCTTCTATTTTTTCTTTTTAGTTATAATTACATGTTATAACTATGCTTGCAAATGTCTTAAATTTTCCTATTTCATTCTAAGTCCAATTTAATACAATTCTTCTTATTTTACATCCCATTTTCAATAAATTCAGTGCTATTATATTTTAGTCCATATTAACGAATTATTTTCCTTATTTATTCCATTCGCGTAAAAAGGAAATTAAAAAGAAACCGACCTTTACGGAATAAATCCCAACCTGGAATAGAGGTAAATAAAACGTAAATAATAGTAAATAACTATTAATACCGTAAATAACTGTAAATAATTGGGAAAGCTATAATTAACAGTAAATAATTGCAAATAACTGAAGTAGAATAGCTAGAAGAAAATAGACTAGAAAACAAGTCTAAAATTTACTTAAAATAAACTATAAATAAACTTGCATAAAGGTTATCTCAAAATTGTAGAAAAACTACAACTAATGGAAACCCTATTATTTTAAATTACTTAAAAATTTAAAATAATTATTAAACACTTACCTGTGGTCCTTAGCTCTTTACTTTGGCCTTTCCGGATCCATTTGAGGGGTGTAAAATATTTTAATTGAAAAGATCTTCTCCTCGGAAAAATATTCCTTTTAGGGTCCAGCTTCAGGCAATGAATCCAGATGGAGAAAATCTGAATGAGAAAAACAACTAGGCCCAGGGTCTTATTTATAGTGTCACTTATGGATCTTAGACCGTTAGATTTAGAGATTAAAAATGGTGCAACCATTTCATAGGCTTGATGGGAACCGTCGGATGGAAGCACAGACACACGAGATGGAGTAAAAATAGCAAAATGACGTGTTGAAATTAAACTGGACGAAGCCGGCAAAAGAATGCATGCGGGTCGACCTAGGTGTCGACCTACCACTTGTTAGTGTCAACCTATAGGTCGACCTAGCCATGGTGAGGGTCAACCTTGCATATATATATATATATATATATATATATATTCTTTTGTTTTCTCATTTTCTTATTTATTTTGTAACTTCTTCGTTCTAGCTCCAATTTTGACAATCTATATATGGAAATTAACCAGAAAATTACCACGACACAATGGTGCAACTCCCATGGTCCAATTCCGATAATTTCATAAAGTTATTTTATTATTTAATTAATTTGTTAATTAATTCTTATAGCTTAAATTTTGGGTTGTTGCACTTTTCTATTGACTTTGGTTGATTTTAGTGATCTTTCTGATAGCTACATTCTCTACTTTCTTCTCGTCAATCCTTGAAATTAGTCGTCCAAACTCTAGAAAAACCACTTGATAACGATTTGTTGGAGTAGTATAGGAGTTGTGTGGAGTTTGGGAAGTGAAATGGTAGGAAACGATAAGTCAGCACCGACCTATATAGCTCAGTGGTGAGCTATATCTTAGCTCCAATTCAGTTGAAACTTCTCAAGTTGTTTTCTTCTTTTTCTGATCGTGTTTCCAAGTTCATGAATCGTTTCATCCTAGTTTTGATTTTCTAAGTCCAGTTAAAATCTGCTTGGCCAAAATGCAGGTTAACACTTATTAGTTAAGTGCCTTACTAATTACTTTAGTAGATGCACTAAAAGTATAATACAAGGCTAGATTTTCCTTTGGTTTACCATACTATATAATAAAAGCTAAAATTAAATCAAAAATATATAAGCAATGTCCCTAAAATATGTTATGATGATAGTACACAAATTATAATTTCTTAGTTCAGATTCAGCCAACTACAATATGGTACATCTAGCTAATGAACAGTTTCTAAAATAATGGATTTAAAATCTTCATGTATTGCCATAAATTGATGGGCGTGGATGTGAAATATGGATTCCATTGTTTTCATGGTCACAAAATTACGGTGATAATATAATGGTTGATTAATAAAATATACATTATTGTCACTGCAAAATCTTTGTACTTACATAATTCTAAATTTAAACGCTCTTAGATTTAATTTAATTTTGAGCAATTTCCAAGGTAAACTGATTGGTCTTTCATGCCGTTCAATCAGAGTAAAAATTATGTGTAAACTCATTTTTTATTTAGACTGAATTTAAATTTGAAGTGCTTTTGCGAAAAAAGTAGACAATTTTTTCCTGTAGTATAGTGAAAATAAAAATTATGGCATAGATTTTATTTTATTTGATGTTTGAGGGATACGGTACAGCATTACATATTTTATTTTGATGGTTGAGGAATATGACCCTAATGGAATAACCAATTATTTGTACATACATAAATTTAAATTAACATAGTTTTAGATTGGATTCAATTAATTGTTTTTTTCCTCTTGTAAATTGGTCAATGTCCCCTTTGCACAATCAAGACAAAAGTTATAGTGTAGAATTATTTTTCTCTTAGGGAATCTCTATCAAAAGATCGATTTCCAAGATGAGGATGTAAGAAAAGCCATATAGAATTTTCATTTCTCCAACGGCTAAACGTAAAAGCAAAATAAAATTTATGTTTATTAATAAACATTAAACAGTTTTTGAAACCCGTTTAAGGATTCAAATGGGTTGTAAGAACCCATTTAGAAAAAATGTTAATTATGATTGTTAAAAAATTGTAGAATTATAAAAATGGAGTTATGAGAACAGTTTAAGGTTAATCGGTTTTCAATTCCGTTTATGTACCCATACTATAAAAAACCTATAAGGAATTTCTACTTTCTTTACTTCACCTTACTCGAACCCACATACTGTTGGAGCTGATGAAGCAAAAAAATTGTAATTGCTCATATGCTACTGGGGATGCTCTAGTTGCACTAAATCTAGAATCCTATGTGATTCTAAATTAAAATGTTATTACATTTAATTTCAATTGTGGGGGCATCTAAGGATAAATTGAATTTTCAGTCGGTATAATCAAGGTAGAAATTATGGTGTAGATTCATTTTTTGTTGAGGATTTTGACTTTACAGTATAGATGCCATAATGATCCACCATTTCGACCTCCAAATGTTGATACTAAT
Source organism: Allium cepa (assembly GCA_030765085.1). Lineage (NCBI taxonomy): Eukaryota > Viridiplantae > Streptophyta > Magnoliopsida > Asparagales > Amaryllidaceae > Allium > Allium cepa. The sequence continues at coordinate 83,368,051 of CM060946.1, forward strand.
AAATTCATGGTATTATTGTGCTGAGCATCCTAGTGTCGGAAAGATAGATTTTTAGGGTAAAAAAACAGTACAAGAAAGAAAGAACACAATATCAGAATCTCACAGCAGAAAAATAACATATAATATCAAAAGATAGTACAAAACTTTCACTCTAATATGCATAAAATTTCAGAGTTATAATTCTAAATACTATTATCTACCTGGACAGTTATAAGAACCCATCCTCACGGATGCCGATACATACTTAATAGTAATGCAGCGGAGAAAAGAATACTATTGTAGATGAAACATCCATCCTATCTCCTCGAGCTCCAAGAATATCCAACTAAAACTTGCCTTTCTCTGACTGCTCGAAAGAAAACATGAGGAATTTAGGAAAAATAAAAACCATGTGTCAGACCCAAGTCTGGTGTGAGAAGCTCAAGAAATATGTGTACAACATATAATAGTACTTTAAGACCACACAGAATGCCATAACGGTTATCCCCTCAAAAGAAACCCTATCTAATATGTATAAAAGGTGATATAATAGATAATCTGTAGGGCAAAGAATATCAATCAAAAATTAGCTGTGCCACTTACATTTCACGACACAACAATATTAGAAGTATAATCAAAACCGCAAAGGTACATTTGCATTATGGATTTTTCATGGAGATCCCTTCGGTCAAGCCAAAATCAAATCACTTGCATAAGGGTCAGAAAATACTTCTGAGCGTCGTACATCTCTAGATAAAATATATCTTTAGGTAAACAAGCTGGTCCCAACAACTTCTGCTAGTAATATCGATAAGTGTACTCTAGATATGGAGTTGATATACCCTAATATGGGTCAGCTAAATCCTAGACTATGAGGCCTACTCCGTTTGTAGCCATTCTGAAGTCGATGTGATGTTCGACATTTTTTACACGAGTCTTCATCACTCGAACAGGACATTAATCACTTCATGGATTCCAGCATAAGCCCGTTTGAATTGGACTTGATCATATGATAGACGGTTTAACTTTATAGCATAAGTCTTAAATGTTAATGCTGAAATCTCCCTTGGACTTAACTTAGGATATATAGTTCATCTCTATAACATTCCGCTTCGCAACCGCTTCCAAAACATAGACTTGTATACTAGTTTTGAAGTAGTATTCGGTAAGTAAAACACTTACCGATCCTATTCTTTTCAAAAACCAAATCGATAAATTTTCGGTAAACTCAATTTCGATTCTTTTAGAAGTAAGAAAAACTATATATAAAGAGAAGTCCTTTACGTGCGATCTCATATATATAAGTTCTTAAAGCTAGAGATGTTTCATACCAATGCTCCTCCCTAAAATTCTCAAATCCTATGAAACCATGAAGCTTTTGGATACTTCCCAAGTTAATTTAGTTAAGTTCGGTAGTCGACTAATTGACTATTAAGTTCAAAATAGACGATCGTATATGGAAACCAAGTCTCATATACTTATCACATTTCCAAACTTTTCAACATACACTATCCCTCTGTTAAGAGTGAAGCCAATCATGTTAGAGCACTGGCTGCATCAAAGCCTTGTCCAGACACTTCATTCTTGACTCTTACAGGTAGACAAGCCTACTTCCTTGGCTTTTAGTGCTAAGTGCACGACTAAATGCATTCCATAAACGAGTGAATAAACAATGCAGGAAAAAGTCACATAAGAGATTACTATTCCCCTTTTTAATTAGTGAATTCCTTTATTAATTAAACCTTCTTTTATATAATAAAACTTTGTTTATCAATTTCTACTTTTTATTTGTACTCTTTTCAATACTTTGCAAGTATTCATATACTTATGTCAAATGGTATGAGTATATTCACAAATCTATCTCAAAATGTTTAAGACAAATGTTATTTAAACATTGTCACTAAAAACCGAAACCATGTCACTTATATTTATCTTTAAAACATTATTTCAAAGATTTATTTACATTCATAAGTATAATAAAAAAGGGTTAAAGACGAATGTTGCCAACACATTTCATAAAAGACCTAAAGCCATTCCACACTTGTTATTCTCTTTAAAAATTATTTTAAAGATCTAAGTATGTCTGCATTTACAAAACAAGGTAATATGCTTGTTGATAACTTTGCAAAACTATTTATTATGACATAAGTGTTATAATCCAAAACTCTTTTATACTTTAATAAAATAATTAACTTCCTTTTCTAAACTTATATATATGTAAAAATAATTCAAAAGCACTTATAAATAGGTTTTAAATATTTATGTAAAATAATACTTGAAAATAATTAATTTATAATTTGATGAAAATAAATAAAAAGCATATTTTATATTATAAAATCCCTTTACTTAAAAATTCATATATAATTATTAAAAATATATTTAAACTTCAAACCAATATTAAAATACTGTAAAATATGTTAGAAAACATCTCTAAAAATATTAGAGAAAATTACCAAATTTAATCATCATTTTCGATCACTTAAAACCTTAAGCAGCTTACTACAACATTTAAAAATGTCGTTAAAAGTCCTTGATAAAGAACATCATAGAAAATCCCAAACTTTGGAACCCGTTTTTACCACATACATAATTGGCTTAAGACTAGAAATTTTTACAGTAAGTGCTACCCTTAGGGTACTTTTAAACCATGAAAAGAAACCCTTAATGATATCTTTTAATAATTTACAAAAGTTTCTAATAACAAGATATTTACAAAAGTGGATTTATAACCACATTTTTACTCTAAATTTAGCCATTTTGTTAGACCAGTCCTAGAATCGTCTAAACTTAGATTTTTTTTCTAGTAATATGTAAACATATAATACTTATAAAAATACAAAGCAACCCCTAATGATGTCTACCAAATTACATACAAATTTCCCTAAAACAAGGAATTTCCCAGTGCTCTAATAAGGACCTTCTTCTCGCTATAACATTTTGGAACATTGTTTCAAGAGTTAATGGATGAATTAAAATTTAATACTTTTCTAATAATAAGTACACTTATAGTACTTATTGAAAATTCAAAGAAGCCCCTAGGATGTTGTAACAACCCGCACCCCATTGGTCCTAAATTTTTAGGTAAATCAAAAATCTAAGCCCACCAAAGTGTGGATCGTTGGTTTGATAAATACATATCAGATCACTATCCACATAAACTCACAGAAGAATAGTAAACAATAATAGACATATAGTCGATAAACAAGTTGACACTTCCAATATCTAGTGTCCTTGTTAGTGTTTTGAGCATGCATTAGGAAACCAGTACTTCCACTGCTCCCGCCTTATACCGGTACATATCCCTCTAAAGCTATCATGTGGGTTATAATAAGGATGAGGTTAGAACAATGTTCTGGTGACTATAAAATTATATGCTTTGTATATAACAGTAATTTATGTTGATTGTTCTCTATCTCATGTTATGTCTGTTTACATTTAATTAGTTATCTTGACTCCATATTCACGTACGATCCGTTCCCATCTGCCCTATGTAGAATCGTAGCTATATGCATATATATATATATATATATATATATATATATATATATATATAAGTACCACAGTCCCCCAGTGGATCTAGATACTATTCTCGTTAGTATCTCTCAGTAGGCATCCCACCAGGATCCATCGCCCTCTCCTGTTATGATCTCGTCACCGTGTAACTTAAGGGACTCTCATGGTGCCTAATGATAGCATTTCAAATATTATGCCATACATTCTCTAGCTTTGAGGATTTACTACCTTTTTGCTTACTATTATGGATTCGATTCCATGGACCACCCCAACCATTTTGAAAGAACTCTCTTTGGGTTAACTAGCCTTGGCCTAAGAAACAAACTAGCAAACAACTATGGCAATGCATAACCCAACTAAATCTACCCTGATAGAAGGAGAAGACCAGTTAGGTGTAACCTTATCTTTCCCATTAACCGCTAAGAATTGGTGACGTTCTCACCCTATGTAGCCCTATCCCTGACTTTTGGTACCAAAACAATGCTGCATTATTGAAACAACTGCCATGCATCATCGATGCTGATATAACCGAATAGTGCACTACTAGAGGATTCGGTTGATGTAGGATTATTATCAAGGGAAAGAAAAAGGAACAAAGACGAGGAATATAAAAGAAGGGAAGAGAATAGAAGAAAAGAGAAAGAAATAAAACATCATACAATCATATAAGCTGTCGTATATCTCACAACGCATCAGATAAAATATAATAGTAATTACAGATGTAAAACAAGCGAGACAGTAATAACTATATAAACTACATAAACAGAGCACACATGCTCATATACTTACAAAAAACAATAATAGATTTTATACAACTGATAAATAATATCAACTAATAACTGTCTCTAATAATAGTAAGTCAACACTATCAAGGCTCCATAGTGTCACATAGTGGATTAAACAATAATAACTCAAAATATAAATATGAGAAAGCATCACCATCTACTTGTCTATCTACACAGCTCCAAGTGCAATTTACACGCGCTATCTAGTCCACTCGTTTAAGATCTCCCGAGATAATAAGGAGAAAAGTATAAAACCTCGAGTCAAACAATAGTCTGGTGTTGGTGATAAATAATCTCAAAACACTATAAAAGTCGGTATAATATATAGAACATTGGGTATGGAGAATCATATCTGACCTGCTCTGACATCTAGAGAGTTAGCACATAACATCGAATATATGCTACTCTATGATAGTCGTCATGGGTGTACTATACATCAAAGTACTAAGAGTGTCTAGATATCGGCATCGATAATATCTACATCGTGATGCATCCCTAAGGTGATAAAAATAGTCAAACAAACATGGAATCCATCAACCATCCTCATGTTCACTCACTCAATGCGTTAGATATATGATACTGATCATATAACCCCATCAATAGGACAAGGACTACTCAACGTCTCGGTTTCTTAGTACATGAATCTATGCCACTCATTAAGCTAGGAACTAGAACACGCATCGTATAAGATCCAGGGTACTACGACTCTAAACATCATGTGAACCAGGAGCCATTGTAACCCAAATGAAGTGTCCATGAGCCATCGTATCCCCAATGGATATAATCACAAATACCCTTGCTTCACAAGTACACATCAAAACCTACGAATATCTAAGATCCCTTTGCACCCATCATCCATAGTAGAGCTCATCTCGGAATTGTTCTAACAACTCTTGTCTAAAGTCATCACGGTGGGGAACTACTCTAGACAACCATCATAAGTTATAGATTGTCATTGTGCATCCCATAAACTTCCTCCGACAGTTCTATCAATCCGACTTGTCGACACCTACTCTGCATCCTGAAGTACGGCAACTCATCGTCGAATCATAGAGTCATCGCATCAAAGCATCGCATCTTCGCTTCACTGCCAAAACCACTCATTGAAGAGCCATATCATCAAAATCAAATGTCAAACGAACGAACGAACCATCGCATCATGTTCCTCGAAGCATCTCCATCATCTACATCAAAATTGGCCAAATCGGCCATCATCAATAGCGGTAGATATCGACCACTCCATAGTAGTTGATAACGACCACTTTAGTCATGTACTTTGTAAATGGCTAGGTATAAACCAAATGAAATCGTCCAACGTCTCTCCTGAAGTTCGAAGCACATATCCAAGTATGTCGTCCTTCATTTTCAAATCAATCGACACGCACCAATACTCCTCCACATGTATATCCCACCAATTCGAGTTTATCATCGTTTGTGTGCTCAATCGATATGCATAAAACTTCACATCATTTTAGTCTCCATCATGTGTGCATTCGATCAATATACACTAAACTCTATCTAAAGGGATTTTCCTATATCTCCTTCAAATGGCGTTTTCAACCAACTAACAAACAAGCAGACATGCAACCAATAAGCATAGCAATGTCTATAATAATCTACATATATCTATAATAACGTAATGCAATGCATCCAAAGCAACCAAAGTGGGATAATATTAGTAATAGCTTAAATCTATCAATATCGAAAAAATAACGCGTTAATGCGAAAAAGATGTTATTTTACTTAAAACCATTTTAAAGCACTTTTAATTCTTTTTATAAAATAAAATGATGTTTTTTAACTATTTTAGAAATCCCATTTTAATGTTGGAAAACATTTCAAACTGTTGTTTTAATACTATATTAACAGTCATTGTATGGTGAGAGATAATATTTCTCACCTTAACCAAATTTGTCCAAACCGCCGCTAAGTCCTAGAGCTCTCCATCATGAGCGCAATGCATGAAATAACGTCCAAAACGGACCTCGTATGCAGAAGATATGCGGTATATAATATAACTGATTAACGCATGATTAATTTAATAAATAATTCACTAATCAAGTTGTTAACTACCTAATCCCTCTTATAATCATCTTCCCCAACTGTACATGCACACTCTACTCTCAACACATTAGGCCATGTCTAATGCTAAGATATAGGGCTACGCTTCACCAATTCGAATGTCGTATGCGGCGTTAGCCCTCCTTTCGGATGCTCGATCCTCCAATACCAAAATCACAAACTCCTACACTCCCTATCGAATCTCGTTGTCTAAGCCTTCACCGCTACTCAAAAGAGTCGCATCACACTATAGGGGATCAGACCCGAAATCAAGGGCATATGCAAGTGCTACTCGATGAGAGAAACATAGTGGTGTCCTCCAATAAGCCTAACTCTGCCTCGATCAATCACGGTATCAAACCCTAGTTCGCGGCAAAAGGAGGTCTGTCTCGTCAAACTCGTTCGCACCTTTCATTTTTCATATGGAAATGAAGATCTTTTCAATACAAATCTAACAAAATTAGTTTGGGAATTTCTCGTTGAGCGGATTGGTGGAATTTTTTTTTCAAAGAGAGAATTAACTGGCGGCCATTTTCTTCTTCCTCGAGATAATGCAATAGTACACAACCAATGAGAATAAAGAGTTTTGGATAAAGAGGGTTTTGTTCTGATTAATATTTTATTCTCTTTTACTTAATATCACAAATAAAACGTCATGCTTTTTTGAGCTCGTAAGATCAAACGACGCGTCCGATCGTTATGAAACTCGTCTGCGTGCATCATCTTATTTTTCTGGTCCCGATGGTATATATTTCGTTGCTATCTGAAACTATGCTTCAAGATGATAATTGTGCGTTTTTCGAGAACGTTTCGGCAGTCAAATCGTCTGATCTTTAAATATAGCGATCCTTATACTTATTTTAATTTGCAACATCGATACGAACTCAATGGAAGCAGTCTTTCATCCTGATTCGAACATATGAAAAAAATCATATATTTTTGACCGTCAATTAATTAACGATTTAATATTTAAACAAATTATTTAATATCCAACCATTAAAATGTGGGATGTTATAATAGTGTCTGATCCAGCTCACCATCTGTAACACCTCACGTTTTTAATGCTAATTAATTAAAAAGAATTTAATAATAAATAATAATGCTAAATAATAGAATTTTTATAAATGTTAGAATTTGGTTATGAAACTTATACCATCGGGTTCATGGCAATTTTATGATCAATTTTCATATATAAAGTTCTTCGATCGAAATTCAAATGAAAATGTTATTAGCGTTTGAAGTTTTTGAATCGAAAATAATTATATATGCAATTATGGAAATAAAAATAAATTAACTGGTATCGTTAATGGAAACTGTAATATCCCCTGTCTAGAGGCCCAAAACTAAGCGTTATAGATGCTGCAGTCATTTATAGTATTAGCTTCTGAAGATTATATACAGTTATGTTAATGGTATCAATAATATCATAAGCACTTGAATATGAAACAAAACATAGATTTCAAAAATCTCCTTTTCTTCATTACATTTCAGAGTCATATATTTCACATGCACAACACTTAATCCCTAATCATTCTTAGGCCTAGCTAAAATATAGTTATTACAAAATACGCTAAGAGCGGTATATGATGATATCCGCCTGGTTGATCAGAGTCATATGGTCATAATAGACTTAATAAAATCACAGCGGAAATACATCAAAACCTAACAAGAACTGCAAATCCTAATTAGCTATCTGTTTGCCTCCTGCATGCCTTCGGTAGCCTTATTCGTCATCCTACTAAACCTGAAAAAGACCTTGATCACTCAACCTACTCAAATTAATTTTGAGCACCCAAGAGTTTAAGGGGAAAACATATACTTCGAGTCAGACATAAAGCCTGGTATGAATAATACTATACATCCAGGTTAAACATGTAAAGTGAGACCACTTCGCTTAGCAGAATGGGTTTTCCCTCACTAACATCCATTTTAGAACATATCATTGCAAAACCTTTTATAGACCATATATTGTGCTCCTGCATCCACAGTGGTTAAATACTATAAATTAATCATTATGCAAACAAACATAAATCTCAGGTGATAATGAACTAACTGTACAAATACTTAAGTTTTGTTTGGATAACTTTTAACCTTTGGCTGACTCGGGCCTACCAGGCAATATAATCAAAAATAACCTAACACGTGTTAGATATTCTTCCTCTGGATTATCTATCCTTAATTATATGTAAATATTTCACTTACGGATGGTCCATCCCTAACTTAATCATCTCCCAGGTCTTTCCGATCCTAATGGCTTTTCAGGCTCATCGATAAGATATCTGTATACAACGTATATTTCTTTCGGTGTGTAATCATAATTTTAGCCTACCTATGACCAAGCCCTACACACTAGAATTTTGGACAACAATTAGCTGGGGGTAATAGCTAACGTATAAGGCACGACCCCATACTGGTCCCATCTGGTATTCTAATATCTGAGTTATTTTCACTTAAGGATCCCCTCCTATAATTTCCTTGAAAACATTTCCAAACTGATTTAAACCTTTAAATCAAATCTGAACAAGGAATAATATACAATCTTCATACTTTACTCAATCATATCACCATGTTATATATCCTCTTTACCTAAACTTTAGTTGAGGAAAACACCTAACCATTTGAAAGAAACTCTTTTAACCTTTGGAAATCATAAATTTCAACTTCAAACATCAAACCTTTCAAAAACAATAAATCTTTGGACATCTTTCTTTAAAATCTCTTTAAAACATTGCCTTAGAAAACCTTAGAAAACGTTCCATATCAAACCTTTTGGAACCATTCACTCAAACCTTTCGAAGTCATTCAACCAGAACTTTTTGAAGTCGTTCATTTAAACCTTTCGCAATCACTTATTTAAACTTTGTGAAATCATTGAACTCAAACCTTTTGTGGTTTATCATCAAACCTTTTGAAATCATTCAGTCAAAACCTTTCAAAATCATTGAATTAAACCTTTCAAAATCAAACTTCAAACCTTTCGAAATCATTCAACTAAAACCCTTCAAAACCATTGAAATTATTTGAAATCATTCACTTAAATCATTTGAAATTATTTATTTAAACCTTTCGAAGGCTTACTGGTTTCAATTCAAAACAAATGGAAAACCTTCTTTTAAAACCTTTTGAAGTCAATGGAAGCAACCTTTCGACTAAGTTGAAAGCTCTGCTTCAAAAGCTTTAAACATATCCTTTAAAACAACTCTTTTGATAGGTTTGGGTTATACTTCAATTTATAAAAGAAGGGTAAGTCACCAAAGTCGAAGGCTTCCTTTCGAAAGCATCGGGAGAAGCGACTTGTTTTAAAACAAGTAAACCTTTCATCTTCGTTGAAAGGTTCAAAACAAAACACAGTGGTAGCAACCCTTCGAATGTGTCTAAAGGTTAAAATACCTTTGTTTAAACATTTGACCTAGTCGAAAGTAACCAAGTCGAAAGCTCTTATTCAAAAGCAAAGCAGGTGAAAGTTTTGGTTCATAAAACAAACATACCTTAACCTCTTTAGCCATTAACCTTTCGACTAAGAACCTTTCGGCCATGTCCAATTCATTACATACTAAGTAACTTGATACCATATGCATAGGTTTGACCTTGCTGAAAGCTTTGAACCTCTCGACCTTGCCAGAAGGTCTGGGTCGAAAGGTGTGCTACTATAATAGGCTGAAACATACTAAAAGTATGATTTCTTTGTATTTAACTTAAAATGAATAACTTTTCAATTAACATGCCTTTGTTTGTCAAATGCTCACTGGTTAACAAATTCTTTTCAGAAATGCGCTGCTATGATTTTTAAATTTAAATAATTATTTTGTTTTACAAAATGCCCCTTCTCCTTAATTAAATATATAAAACTTTTAAGTCCGATATCTTAAATAATTTTATATATTTATCAAAACACTTAGGAAAAATCTAAAAAACCCCAAAAAGTTTATTTTAATATGTTTCCTAACATATAAAAATTTCAACCTCAAACAATTATTATTTTAGCCGAAAATAATTTATAACCCAATAAACAATTTTCTTCACTAGAAAATTAATATAAAATCAATATTAATTCAGAAAATTATGAGAATCGAAATCCATCTCTAAAATAATATTTTTGACTTATATTTAAATTTTCAAGGCATTTGGATGTCGTTAAATAGGATTTTCATGTCAAACATATAATAAAAATTTAACACGAACATATATAATTCATCAACAAGCATATATATATATATATATATATATATATATATATATATATATAACTTGAATCATCAAAACATGGCATATACATGCAAAAACATTTTGGATCTAATCTTCAAACCAAAAACTAAAAGAAAATGGGATGTAGTGATTATTCACCTTAGCTTTGAGATAAAGATGTGAGATTAGATGTTTATTAAGTTGATTATCTTCCTTTTCTTGATTCCTAGCTTTAATCTTCCGCTTGAGAATGATAATTCCGGCCGGCCTTAGTATTTTCTTTGTTTGAGTAAAATGAAATTAACGTGAGCATTCTATCTTCTAAGGGTTTAGGATATAAGATCCACTTATTTCCCATATTGTCCTCTTCACATCCTAACACATTAGCTTAGGTTATTTCATATTAGTTTGCACATTAACATGGCACGACTACCCTTAGCTAATCAATTATCAACTTATTAATCTCCACATTATTTATTTAATTTACCTAATTAATTATTCGAAATAATGTTATAAAACTATAGGGTATTACAGACTCCTCACCTTAAAGAACTTCGTCCTTGAAATTACGATAAGGTACGCTACAAAACAGTCAAAGGTAAAACATACCATCAAGTAAGTTAGGATAAGTATCCCTAATCATACTCTTTATCTCCCATGTATAGTCTCTAGCATCATCACTCCATTGAACCTTTACTAACTTGACCGTCTTGTTCCTCAACTTCTTCTCATCTCTAGTCATAATTTGAATTGGCTTTCTAACTATAGTCAAATCCGGTTCTACTACTAAGTCTTCTAACACTGTAGGTGCTATGGTAGTCTCCAGGTCTCTAATACATTTCCTAAGATGAGAAACATGGAAAAAATCATGGACTCCAGTCAAACTACTCGGTAACTCTATTCTATAAGCAAGTTTCTCGATTCTCTCAACAATGCAGAATGGTCCAACAAATCTAGGTGCTAACTTTCCCGATTTCCCAAATCTAATCACTCCTTCCTCGGTGAAACCTTAATAAATACATAGTCCCCAATAGAAATTTTCAAATCTTCCCTTCTTTTATCAGCATAACTTTTCTGCTTAGACTGAGCTTCCTTTATCCTAGCTCGAATTAACTCAATCTTTTCTACAAATTTCTTTACCAAATCCGGACCAAGAACCAATCTATCCCCGGTCTCTAACCAACATACGGGAGACTTGCATATTTTTCCATACAAAGCTTCAAACAGTGCCATCCCAATACTAGTCTGATAACTATTGTTATATGAGAACTCGACTAGACGAAGATGGTCCTCCTATGATCCCTCGAAATCCAATACACAAACTATTAACAAATCTTCCAAGATTTTGTTAACTCTTTCTGTTGGCCCATCGGTCTGTGGATAGTAAGTGGTACTCATGTCGAGCTTGGTTCCTAATGCTTCTTGTAGACTTTTCCAGAACTCACTAGTAAACAAAGAATCTCTATCACTGACAATACTACTGGGAATCCCTTGTAGTCTAACTACAATCTTCATAATAACTTCGCCAAAATAGGTGCTATCCTAGTTGAATTTACCGGAATGAAATAGGCACTCTTAGTCAGTCTATCTACTATGAACCATATGCTTACATTCCCTCTTTTAGATCTTGGCAATCCATCAATAAAATACATAGAGATAGAATCCCATTTCCACAACGGAACTTCTAACGGTTGAAGCAATCCACTAGGCTTCGGGTGTTCAGCCTTTGCCTTTTGGCAATTCAAGCACTGCTTAGCACATACAACAATATCCCATTTCATACCTTCCCAGAAGAAAGTTCTCTTCATATCGCGATACATCTTCATTCCTCCTAGATGGATAGTGGACTTCGAATGATAGCACTCATCCAAAACTTCCTTCCTCATGTTTACTACATTCGGAACATACAACCTTCCTTTCTTTCTCAGCCACCCATTTTGGTCGACTGAAATCCTTTAGGTCATCACTCTTCATTCCTTCCCTCAACCTTTTGATCTATTCAACCAAAATTGGATCCTCCTTTTGCTTGGAAGCTATCTTTTCAATCATTACTGGTCTAACTTCTAAATAAGACAATATAGTACTACGAGTACTAGAACCTTCCCCCAATCTAAACTGCACATTACAAGCTGACAATTATTCCAAATCTTTTCACTCAGCAATCATAGCCAATACTGCATTCTGATGTTTCCGGCTTAGTGCATCCGCCACCTTGTTTCCTTTTTTGGGTGTGTATTCACATCCAAAATCATAAGCAACAATAAACTTCAACCGCCTCTACTATCTCAAGTTCAGCTCCTTCTGCGATAACAAGTTTTCAACGACTTATGATCAATATAAAGCTCAGATAGCTCTTCCAAAAGATAATGCCTCCACACCTTCAAAGAAAATATGACTACAGCTAACTCTAGGTCATGCGTTGGATACCTAACTTCATGTGGTCTGAGCTGTATAGAAGCATAACCAATCACTTTACCTTTTCGCATCAACGTAGCTCCCAATCCATTTCCACAAGCATCAGTATAAACAACCAAATCTTGATTCTCCTCCGGAACCACCAACTGCACCTTCAACTCTCTCATCTCAAAGGGAGTCATTCTACTTGGCGGTCCACTCATCGGTTCTGCTCTAAGCACTAAATCAATCCAAAACTCAATGACTCATTTCGGTGACAACCCAGTTACCAGCTCAAACACATCTATGAATTCTCTAACTACAAAGACTCGATGCAACTCATCATCCAACTCCATAGTACCCAATAGAGCATTCATTTCACAACTAGGGTTCTCTACGGTATAAATTATCCGATCACTACAATTAAGGTGAGTAAGTGATATTTTCCTATCATGGAAAAATATCCTAGCATCATATTTACTTAGCCAATCCATCCTAAGGATGATCCCAAATCCCTCAAAGTCAAACACATGCAAACAACACTCAAAATTATGGCCTAGCAAATCAAACCAACTTTAAATGGTCACACCTCATCCCAAGCATTGCATACCCCCCATCTGATTTGCAACCCATATGGAAGTAACTAGACACGAGGGTTCTAGGTTAATCATATCTACCAAACATCGAGAAATAAAAGAACGAGATGCTCCAGTATCAAATAGGACGCTGATAGATATAATGTGAATCTGCAGCGAGCCTCCCAGAACAGCCTTCCCTTTGTTCTGCACAACTGGCCTTGAGGTTGTAGGCTCCAAAGCATAAACTTTCCCTTTCTTTCTCTTATAGGCTCCGGGCACTTGTTCTTGTAATGATCGATCTGATCGCATTTAAAACATCTAACATACTTCTTTCCACCAACCTATTTTCCTTTTCCTTTACCGGTTCGATACTCATTAGCATGGTGTCCAGGCTTGTGGTATTTGCAGCAACCCACATCAGCCTTTCCTTTCTTTTGTGCTCCCCTTTTTTGAGCATTCTTTTTTTTGGAAAAAATTCATTTTCTTGCCCAATCCCATCCGGGCCTCCTTCATCTTCTTCCCCAAGCAAGCCAAGACCTCTTCTAGTCTTAATGCCATTTCAACCACTACATCACTAGGATATGTCAAATGCAACAATGTGGCATTATCAACTCTGGCCTTAAGCTCCTTATAAACTTTTCATTCCTCTTGATCACGATGTCTACCAAAGCTTGCCCGTATCGGGCCAACTCCTCAAACTTTGTCGCATACTCCAAAACGGACATATATCCTAGTTCCAATTCTGCAAACTTCCTTACAAACACCGACTACGCCATTACAGACATAAATCTTTTTGAAAACCTTCTCCTAAACTCCTCCTAAGTTATGGTTTCTTCATCAACCCCAGTTGTAACGGCTTGTATTTTGGACGGTTTGAATTGACGATAAACCACACACGTCAGACTCAAACCATTCAAAAAGGAAGATTATTATGGGGTAAATAAGAAAAAGCAGAGAGAGTAAGAAATAAACACAGATCTCACAGTGGAACGATAAAATATAATACTTAAATAAGTAGTTCATGAAGATGATTTACAAATAACATTTACAATACAGAATCAAAGTTACATACAACAGAAATAAATAACAATGCAGCGGAATAACATGATGTAGTGGTATGGATATAATAAATAGTAATAGTACTAAAACTTCATCTTCGTCCTCCATAAAAGCAGTCTTCGATACACCAAAAAGCTCAGACTGAGCCAGTCAGAACTAAAAGATCTTATGTAAGTTAAATCAACAATAAATAAATATAAGTGTAATGGCATCAAAGATGTTTATACGGTTTGACATCTCCCATCAAGTATCTAACGTAAGTGCGGTAACTTAAGAGATGTTCAAGATTTCCATCTTCTAAGGATCCGTTAAACTATTTACTTATCATAGTACAATACGCTATTATAATAGTGCTTACAGTAAAGTAAATTATTAAAATAGCATTAAAGCATTACCCATATCCCCCTTAACACATTTATATATTCCCATAGTCTATATAGTACAGTAAGCTCCTACGTGAGGTTTACCCATAGGGCACTCCATAGGTATGGTACAAAACAAAGTCGTAGAAGGCGCGATAGGGCATGTAAACATGGAACTCGAGGCAATGCCAAGGTAGGACTCTAACATTTTGTAGAAACAAGCTAGTGGTAACGCATAGCAACAACTACCGCCTACCTCGAAACACACTCCCATAATCAAATCAAGGGGTGGCCACCAAATCAATGATAAAGTCATAATATGGTATCGAAGAAGCATGTCCGATCGGAGGTGCGGCCTTACTTGGCCCAAGTATAGCTCTTGTTTTACACACATCTAAGTTGACTCACGGGAGTCATGGCTACGTAAATACCTTATACAGAATAGAACACCAAACCATACTACTTCGTTTTGGAATCTCCACCACGTACGTAGTTTTACAGTGGTTTTTGGTATTGGCAAAGAGTATGACAATATCCGATCTCGATCTTTTTAACACCCAAATGCTTATTTCATATCGGATGGTTCTTTTAAATTTCCAAAACCGTTTCATATATCAAAATATCATATTCTCAAAATCATATCATTTTTGAAATCATATTTACTTTCAAAATTATATCACATTTGAAATCATATCACTTTCGAATTCATATTTCCAAAATAGATTAAATCCTCATTTAAAATCATCATATTCGTCAAATATGTCATTTAAATCCCTGCTTAAGTTATAACATCATTTAATCATATTCTACTTAAAAATCAAGGATTTAAATATAAAACTTCCACTTTACAAAACCTAAAATTCAAAAAATAGTTTGGATGGTTTAAAATAGTTTAAGGTAGTTTAAATATATTAAAACAGATTAATACTGTTTAAAATTGATTAAATTGGATTAATATAGTGTAAATTGATTAAAATAGTTTAATATAGTTTAAAATAGATTAATATAATTTAAAATAGATTAAAATAATTTAATATTATTTAAAATAGATTAAAATAGTTTAATATAGTTTAACATAGATTAAATAGATTAAAATGAGTTAAAATACTTTAAATAGGTTTAAAATAGATTAAAATACTTTAGAGTTTTATTTAAACCAATTTCAATGTCCAACCTTCAAATTTGGATTTTCAAAGTAATTCGATTGCTATAAATCAATTTCCTTCAAAATATCATTTAATCCAATTCAAGATTTAAGGGTTTTAAAATCGTTAAATTGAACTAATCCGGTGTCCATATATAATTTTCTACCCTATGGTCAAGTGATACAGATATTTATCATTTTAGTTCGCAAAAAATTAAATTTAAGGGTATATATTATTTCAACCCACAATCCCAAATTCCAAATCAATGAAAATCGCTTGGGTTTATCAACTCAGCCTATAACGATTTTCTCCTATTCTATACGATCGTTCGAGTATGTATCATTTCAACCCATAGGGATTTTCTACCAATAACTAAGGGAACTTGCAATGTTATAACAATATAAGTATAACATCAAATCATCCAATATCAACATTTAAACAAACATCACAATTATCATCCAAATCAACCAATAAACATCAATAGATAACTAATTATCATTAACAAGTATTAAATTGATAATTAAATTCAATATTAAATTAAACGATGATTAAATGCAATAAAAGTTAAATTTAATTAGAATGAAAATTTAAATATACCAACATCAATCAATTAATTCCAAATCACATCATAAATTCAATTTAACTAACATAAGATAATTTAGTAGTTATGAGTGGGTTAAAACACTCACCTTATGAATTTCCCTTTTCTAGTCGGATTTGGATCCGCTACTACTTCCTCCTTTTGATTTGTTTCCTTGTTATCTTAATCTTCTATTTTTTATTGAAAGTTTTGGAAGAGACAAAGAAGTTTGTATAGATCTGGATTTGAAGAAAAGGATTTGGAAGAAGAAGAATGTTTGGAAAAGAAGAAGAAAATTTAAAGAAGATGAAGAATTGAAAAAGAAAAGTAAGCTTTAAAAAAGAAGAAAAAGATTTGAAGAATAAAAATAAGAAAAGGGAAGCTATGAGAAAAAAAGAAGATGGTGATTTGAGGAAGGAAAAAAAATGGAGGAGGAGGAAAATGAAGAGAGAGAAAAAATGAGATGGAAGTTTGTTTGGAGGAATGAAGCTACAGAAGATGAGATTTGAAAAATGAAATGAGGCTACGGGGATGAAGATGGAAACAAATGAAAAGCTAGTAAAGTATATGTAAACAAAATAGTAATTGAAGTAAAGTAAGAATATGAGCAACCTTAAAATGGTAGTATTGAAAGAGGTAAAGGAATAAATATATGAATAAAGATAAAAATAAATCTTCGATTCTTTAATATGAAGCTCCAGAAGAAAAAGATGCTAATGCAAGGAAACTATAAGAACTAATAACGTATGAACAAAATAAACTTCAAAAACGGAGAATAGTGAATGCTAGTTAGATGGCTTGAAAATTAATTTGAATGTTCACATTAAAAAGGGAAAAATAAAAAGGAAAAAAACTTCAGGTAAAACACATGAAAAGAGAAAACGAACAAATGAGAAACAAATAAAAAGAATGAAGCAATTATTAATTGATAAGAAACAAACGAGTAGTGTAATAATTAAATGGAAGCTCAAATGAAACCTGCATGGAGAACTTAAAAATGAAAACAAAGAGAATGTGGATGTGATAATAAATGCAAAGTAAATGAACGGACCACTTATACACAATAAATAAACCTTTGGGATCCAAATTTCAAAACTTACTCCTATTAATTCACTTCAACAAACCCAAATATACACATATTTGTTATCCCGCTTTTTGGCAAAGTCGTGATACCAAAAGATCAATCGAAGACAAAGGATAGTTCATCATAGAGATTGGTCATACTTTGCTTCACTATGGATATCGCTAAATTTTGTCCAAGTCCAGATTGAGCTACAATTGACAGGACATGACAAGAAAGATCATAGAAGTCAGCATCTCAAATTTCAAGTCAATCCGAGTTCATATGCTCAAGCTATGATCGATTCAAGATGAAGGAGATAGCCATTGTTCGAATCCATAGGTTACACCCTAGTTCGAACCCATAGACAGAAATTCTGTTCGTATCCATCGGTTCGACTCCTTCTAGTTCACAACCACCAGCACGCATTCGTTCGAATCAGTCCGGATGTACTACTTCGTATCCATCGGAGCTTCCTCCTTCGTATCCATCAAAAGGGTGATGCTTGAGTCCATCAGTAACATCAACCTTCGAATCTGTAACATTTGAAATGGTCGAAAGGAAGATAGCCTTACCTCCATCTGGTTCGAACCCATCAAACTCACGGTCATTTGAATCCATGAAAGCACCTCACTTTGAATCCATCCTGTACAGTCATTTCGTATCAATCAACCCAAGCATGACACGATCGATACGAATGACCTATAGTTCGAATCCAGGGGTGCTTGAAGCCTTTCGAATCCATCGGGTCAAGACGGCGAAGTCTCCGGGACGACTCGATCAAATAGGCGAAGAAAGCGGATCGAAACGAAAGTTCCGCTCCATGTCATCATGAAGCCGTGGACCACCATCGATTCGAAGGAATCGATACGAAGGAGTCAATTCGAACGAGACTAACGGCCAGAAAACACAATTTCGAATCGACCATATCTCGAGATCCATAAGTCCAAATGCCATGAAATTTTCATAGAAGCTTGCTTACATGTTGAAGAATGTCCACACCAAATTTCATCGTGATTGGATGATTTTTTGATCTATTCGAACGTACTTCGAATCGATCCCAAAGTGGGCCCAAATTTCCTGTGGTTGGGTTTGTGGGCCCCCTCACGTGCCAGAAGTGGTCTCCCGAATTTTCAGTAAAATATCAGCATCCTACGCCTATAAATAGAGCCCCTGGTCATTCAAAAAGGGGATCGGAGAATTTTTAGAGATAAAGCACGCCCGGACGCTGCCAGAATCATTCCATATCATCATCACTGCCATTGATTTCGAATTTCGACTTACTATCTGATGTACTTCGCTATAAGAAACTTGTAATCTTCAAGTATCGAGCAATAAAGTGATAAAACTTCATAGTGGACGTAGGCGATACGCCGAACCACTCTATATTACTGTCTTCCGTGCAATTTACTTTTCTGTGACTTGGAGTTTTTGTTAGATAATCCTCATTTTCACTTTGATTTCTTCATTTATTATCTCTTCAAAAACTTTCGAAGAGTGTTGCCCAATTTTGGTGCAAACACTTTGGTGCTTTCACTGAGAAAACCCAGATTTTCTCCTGCTCTTTGGATCTGTCATCGATACCGGATTGAATAAATCTAAGAGCAAGATCCAGACTTCAATTTCAGACTCCTTCCGTACTATTCAGATTTGTCAAAGTCTAGGAAAGGATTTTACACCTCAAGATGGTTAGCATGAGAAACACTTCTACCGCCGCTGGTTAAGAAGGCCGGGATAGACAGAATCCCGCGCAACTACCTCCACCCAATCAAGATGATACCGGACATTCAGATCCATCAGGTCCGGTCACTCGACAAGAGTTCCATACATTACTCCAGGAACTAACCCAAAGTCGGCAACAGCTGATTTAACAGTTGCGCGCCAATGCTGAGTTGACTAATCAACTAAACCGCCAAAGGCGTAGAAGATCCAGAAGGGATCACGCCCCTCATTCTTCCACTGAAAGTTCTGCTTCGTCTAATTACAGCGGTAGATCTACTCGTCCCAAGCTAGATGGGAGTCATGCACATGCTGCTGGTCACCAGCAGGCATTAACTGTTGGGCAGATAAGAGTTGGCCCTTCTGCCAGTTTTCATACAGGACCCTCCTCCCGAGGAGGCACTGTTCCGCAATATACCACGGATAACCATGCCACCGCCACTGCAGTTGACATAGGAGTTGATACCCGAAATCACTCCAATCAGAACACTACACCAGCATTTACAAGGATTGATACACGACAATCCTTCCACTAACTCCAAATTCCCAGAATGCGAATTGGAGTATAAACATCAAAATACCTCATTCCTAGAGTGTGAACGGACTCCAAATTCCCATAGTGCGAATTGGGGTATAAACATCAAAATAACTCGTTCCCAGAGTGCGAACGGACTTCAAATTTGCAGAGTGTGAATTGGAGTATAAACATCAAACAACTCGTTCCTAGAGTGCGAACGGACTCCAAATTCCCAGAGTGTGAATTGGAGTATAAACATCAAATAACTCGTTCCCAGAGTGTGAACGGACTCCAAATTCCTAGAGTGCGAATTGGAGTATAAACATCAAAATAACTCGTTCCCAGAGTGCGAACGGACTTCAAATTCCCAGAGTGCAAATTGGAGTATAAACATCAAACAACTCGTTCCCAGAGTGCGAACGGACTCCAAATTCCCAGAGTGCGAATTGGAGTATAAACGTCAAACAACTTGTTCTCAGAGTGCGAACGGACTCCAAATTCCCAGAGTGCGAATTGGAGCATAAACATCAAATCCAATGTTCCCAGAGTGTAAACGAATTCCTAAAAAGCCCAAATAGGTGTGACTGACCATCTATCAGCTGACTCCAACTTCCCAGAGTGTGAATCGGAGTATAAAATTCCAGGTTCTCGGAGCACGAACCAACCCATCAATGCAAACTCCAATTTCCCAGAGTGTAAGTTGAGGTATAAACATAAAATTACAGGTTCGCGGAGTGCAAACCTAAACACACATGCTATCTCCAAATTCCCAGAATGTGAATTGGAGCACAAATACCAAGCCAAAGTTCCCGGAGCGCGAACCGAAATATCAATACTAAATCCAAGTTCCCAAAGCGCGAATTGGAGTATAAACATCAACTATTGGTTCCCAGAGTGCAAACCGAAGTGCAACCACTAACTCTAAATTCCCAGAGTGCGAATGGGAGTATAAATATTAAGTCAAGATTCCCAGAGCGTGAATCAGAGTATAACTATCAACTCTAAGTTCCCAGAGCACGAACTAAAGTGCAGCCAATAACTCTAAGTCCCCGGAGTGCGGGCGCGTGTTCAGGACTTATGACATATGTGATCATGAGTCAGTCAATACAATACTTAAGCAAAAGAAAATAACAATTTCCCATTCCATCAACCAACAAAAAGGAGTTTGATTACATGGCAAATCAAAAAAATTCGATTAAGTGGAGGCCGAATCCACACTTATACACGGCTCTAAAAGAACGAAAGACGAAGTAAAAGAACTACTATTAACAATTGCATTACAAGTCATGAAGCTCAATCCTTCTTCTTCCGAGGCTTCTTCTTTGGAGTCGAGCCACTAGACCCACTACCATATTTCCTTCAAGATTTCTTGCCCTTCTTCGGTTCATCCTCCTGATCTGGCATGATATGGACATCTTCCTCGGAGCTGGAAGGGACAGAGATTCTTTTAGAAGGGCGAACTGAAGGCATAGAAGCTGTGACAGGTGTCTGGGCAGCAACGCTTAAGACGGTCACCGTGCCGCCAGGAGAAATTACCATTAGAGAAGATAAGCTTGATGGGGCAATGCCGCTTCCAGAACCACCGACCGTTGTCACCGCGGCCATCTTAGCGCTTATCTCAGCAAAAATCTCTTCTTCTCGAGACAACCGAGCTGCGCTGGATACGCTAGTGGTCGACATGACAGAACTAAAAGCTGGAGCAACTCCGCTCATCGCGAATGAAGGATCGGGAAGAGGTTCAAGAGAATGACCAAGAAGCTCCTCAATCATTTGAGCATCAAATGACATCGAGCTCCCCTCTCCAATGTCGCCGGTCATGGCAGCAGTTGTAATTGCCTCGGTAACGATAGCTCCCTGCGTTGGATATAGGATCGGAGGTATTGGGGGCACGGGCGCAGCACTCTCAGTCACTGAACAAAGAAGAGCAAAAATAGTCATTCCAATAAATTCGCTCCAAGATCATTGTTTTATGACACGAGGGAAATATTCGAAGTACCTTCCTTGCCTTGCCTCGGAGATTGAACAGGTTCGGAGACAACTGTCTTAGCAGGAGATAATCCCGGTTGATTCGGATTGTAGGCAGGAACGATTTGTGGATCAATCGCGGCAGTAACTTCGGACGAAGTCGGGACAGAAATTTCAATGCTCTCGCTGTGATGCGCAACACCCAACCCTCGCCGATCTCTGTATGTTGAATACCGAGTTTTTCTTTCTCGGCGAAGATTATCGCTTCATGAAGAATTCTTCTCTCTTCCTCACTGAGCAGACGTGATTCAAGTTCAAACTCGTCCAGTGTTTCATCTGGACAAGATATCCTCTTGTTCTCCACTAGGTTTTTCCAGGCACTGTAGAGAAGCATAGAGTAATCTCCTAGCCAGGCGAGATTTCTGTGCTCTAACACATTAGCATTGTATGTATCCAGGAGTTCGTCAAACTCAGCCTCCATCTTGAACTGCTCCGCCTGAATTTTCTCCTCCACTTCCGATTCCATCACCTTGACCTTCGCGATTGCTGCATCGCGTTCAGCCCGAAAAGACACAGCTTGCTCACACGCTTCTTGAGCGGTCGTATTGGCATCATCCCTTTACTTTCTTATGTCGACAAACTTGGCCTTTAACTCCTCCAGTTCTCTAACTGCCGCATCCCGCTCGGCCTCAACATTTTTGTATCGATGGCCCAAGTCTTCTACTAAGGTGCAATGTGCCTGTTGCATTTTTGCCATCTCTACTAGCGTCTCGTCGACCTTTTTTAGCGATTCAACTTCGGCCCTGCGGGAGGATTCCACCTCAGATTGAAGGACCTCGACGATACGATTCTTCTGGGCCAAGTCGGCTTCCAGTTTTTCAATGATTTTTGCTCGGCTCAAAGGATGCTTTTGAAGCTTTAACGGCCGCCTTGTACCATTCCTTGTACTGGGCGTAGAAGTCGCGGGTATAACTAAGTGCTGTGATCACAGCGTCTTCAGGAATTCTTTTATGGTTAGGAGGGAAGTTGCAAGCGTCAAAGCATATTTCCGTGAAGTCTTTCTTCAGTTGAGCAAGTCTAATAGCCCCTTCACCGGATGGTTCAATAGGAGCCTCCTCCACAGCTGTGGTTGTAACAACTTCAGTCCTAGAACGATGCGACTCAGGCCTTGAAATCTGTGAAGACGGCTGCTGTCACAAAGGCTCAGATACATGTGTATGGCTTCTGGGTGGCGGGGGAGAGCGAGAAGGAGAACGGTATCTCCGATCTCTATCTGAGCATTCCTGACTAGAGTAGCTTCGGGGATAGTACCCCGCATAATATTCTTGCCTATAATGCCTCCGTTCGCGATCGCGATCGGAATCCCCATGACGAGATTCATAGTAGGACGAAGGATGATGCACTCTTCGGAGTTTATCCAGTGTAGATGGACGGCCAGACATAGCACCTGCAAAAGAGAAACAACTCAATTAAACACCAAGTGGAAGAACTACGATGTATGGGAAGTCATGTAGTGTTGTGAAAGTGTATGCAAATGTGCAAAACCCCCGACCAACCAAAAGTGTCGATCGCACTAACGGGTAAAGGCTCGCTTATTTCTAACGCTTCCCGAAGTTCTTCCAACCCAGACTCGTGGTAGAGAGATACGTACTCCGGGATGGAAATGTCATCCAGTCCTCTAAAAATATCTCCTGATTGACAAGGAGCGGTATCAAAGATAGTAAATCCGGGGATGGAACGAGATACAACTACAGACTTCCGTCTCATAAATTTAGGGACAACAGCCTTGCCTTTCTGCTTCTCTTCTATTCGGAAAAGATCAGCCGCTAGCTCAGTATCTGTGGGCGTCCTTCCAGCGTCGCTCGCTTCTCTTATTACTATGCTAGGTTTTCTTTTCACCGTTTTCTTCTTTTTCTTCAAAGTTTGTTTCTCCAACCCCTCAATAACAATGCTATGGTTCATGTCGATTAAACCCAGCATCCTTAAGTTGTCGTCAGTTAACACCGAGTCGATATGCCTTAAGTCGCTAGGGACCTCTTGTAAGCTCCGAACAATGCCTTTGAAATATCCACCGTCGGGCCTCGAAATGATGGCTATAAGAAGGACAGAGGGTTAAGAATAGCCATTCAAGAAAGATTTGCGACACTTACGTCTAGACAGCCATCGCCTAGCAAACCCTTGGGGGCACCGAACAAAAAACCATTCGGCTTTAAAATAGCTAAATCTAGTCCAATCCCCGGTCACAACCTGGTAGTTTCCGACTGCTTCCAGAAAAGTAAAAGATGGGCTATCACCCCTACTTTTGAAGTTAAATATGTATCTAATCTCAAACAGCCTTGGTGGGCGAAAGAAACAATCCATACATATGATGAAGGCGCTATTCAGCAACACGTGTCCGTTAGGATGAAGTTGTGAGGGAGCAATTCCTAAAAATGACAGCATCTCTCTGATGTACTGATTAAACGGAGGAAGAGTTCCAGCCGCACAAGCATGATGGTAGAAGGCAGTGTACCCTTCGGGCGGATTATGAGGTCTTTCATCAGCACCCGGTAACAGCACATCATCCGGAGATAGATTATATTTCAGACATATCCGGCCCAGCAAAGATTCGAAAATATTGGACTGGACGGAGTCAATAGGCTTCTCGATAAATAAAGCATCCGGCAATTCATCCGAAGCCGGATCAACTACTTCGGCAGGAATATCAGGAATTTCAAGCGCAGGATGGGGCAAACTCTATACCTCTTGCTGTTGGGAGCTCGGAGATTCCATAACTGGTTAACTCATCAGAAACCATCATTAGATGCTAAAAAGCCCGTGCATTCCCCAGTGTAAAGTGTATGAATATGTTGTGTTGTGCAGTGTTGTGCATTACATGGAAAGATTTTTTGCAGAATTAAAGAGAACTTGCAAGCGACAAAGATAGTCGGAGCTCAGTGGGAGTGACCGTCATCGTTTACCGTCACAACCGTACCATCCAGATGTTGGTAATCGATTCGAGTTAAAGTTCGTTATCATGATGTTAAGTTATAGTTCCATCGACGAGCTTCGAGAGGATAATCAAGTGGACAGTTTAATAGTTAAATCCAGATATGCAAGGATGAAGTTCGTCGGAATCATGCTATCGATTGCTAAAAATTTCTTATCCATCAAAGGAAGGGTTCGAATCGATCACAGGAAGTTTGTTCGAATCCATCAAAGCAAGGATTCGAATCGATCACAGGGAGCTTGTTCGAATCCATCAGGATCCAAGTTCGTATCGATCTCTGGGAGCGTACTTCGAATCGATCGTCTACGCTTGAGTTCGTATCGATTAACATCAGTAGCTTCGCATCGATCCTGGGTGTGCTGGTTCGTATCGTTCAAGAGAGACTTGACTTCACATCGATCGCGTTCGACTCGATACTTCTTCGTATCGATCATAGTAATATGTTTCGAATCGATCTAAAGCCAAGGTTTTCGTACCAATCGCATCGCATCGATCATTTCAGATCGACGCGTTTTCTCACCATATTGGTCGATACGAACTACCTCATTTCCCCTTTAAATTCATGGAATCGATACGAACTTCGAAATAAAACACTATATCCTATATCGATTCGACGCAAGCACCCCAGATCGACTCGAAAGATTGGATTTTTTCCCTCAACACTCCTTCTCCAAACCGGATCTGGTTTACCAATGGCCAGAACGAATCGATAGCCAACAAGAACAGGATGGATCTGAGTTTCGATCTTCGTCGCTCAGATTTGGTCAAGGTTGATAATTAACTAAATTAAAATTGGATTTCGAAGGATGAAAAAACTATATTCGATCGATTCGAAGGCATAGTGCAGTACTTCTTTTAATAAGCTGCTGGATCTACACGAAGATAGAAGGAGGCAGTAAAAAGTAAAAAGAGAGAAAATGGCTAAGTCCCCAAGTATTTATATGGGTCCAAGGAGAAACAGGGACGATTCGTATCCCGGTCAGATGCAACCGGTCATTCCAGGTCCACTATCACGTCGAGTCGAACAATAGTTTCGAATCCATCACCAAAATTTCTATCGATTCGAAATAGACGACGGATCCATCGATTCAACGCGAGGGACAAAGACGACCAAAGACGATGAGTCCCAATGGTTCGAAGCCCATGTTCGTTTCAGTGAGTTGACCACTCCATCCACTTCACATCGATACGAAAAACAATTTCATATCCATCATGGCCTATACGTGAGCATCGATACGAATGAGCATTTCGCATCCAACAACACAAGGTCCATCGATACGAGACAATGCGGTACTGATCGATTCGAAGTGTCTATTGTATAACCATCGACTCGCAGCAATACCGGTCTATCGATGCGAATGTTGTTTTCGTATCCAATAAACCCATCGATACGAACGACCATTTCGTATCTATCAATTCGACCCGCATCGATATAAAAAACTACTTTTCAACCTTTTACATCGATTCAGGAGAGGATCGATATAAGAGGATAATCCAAAACAACCATCAAGCGTTGTTTCAACTCAAATTTCCAAAATCGGTTAAGGAGAGAATCGATACGAAATTCAATAACAAACAAAACCGACAACGACTCGTAAACACACAACGTTAATGAGAGTCAAATTAACATATGTGTGCATATATGTCAGATTAATACTCGATTTTAAACATTTACAGGGATCGAATATTCATCTTGTTACAATTACAACAATCAACAGCTAAGCAATATTCTACAGCAATCAATCATACCAACGCAAGGTTACAACCTTCGACAAAAGAGCAATGGTTGTTCATAGAGAAATTGCAGCTTTTCAAAGCACGTCATGTTTCCACAAGACGTACTTTGGGGGGTAAATGTTATCCCGCTTTTTGGCAAATCCGTGATACCAAAAGATCAATCGAAGACAAAGGATAGTTCGTCATAGAGATTGGTCAAACTTTGCCTCACTATGGATATCGTTGAATTTTGTCCAAGTCCAGATTGAGCTACAATTGGTAGGACATGACAAGAAAGATCATAGAAGTCAGCATGTCAAATTTCAAGTCAATCCGAGTTCATATGCTCAAGCTATGATCGATTCAAGATGAAGGAGATAGCCATTGTTCGAATCCATAGGTTACACCCTAGTTCGAATCCATAGACAGAAATTCTGTTCGTATCCATCGGTTCAACTCCATCTAGTTCACAACCACTAGCAAGCATTCGTTTGAATCGGTCCAGATGTACTACTTCGTATCCATCGGAGCTTCCTCCTTCGTATCCATAAAAAGGGTGATGCTCGAGTCCATCAGTAACATCAACCTTCGAATCCGTAACACTTGAAATGGTCGAAAGGAAGATAGCCTCATCTACATCTGGTTCGAACCCATCAAACTCACGGTCATTCGAATCCATGAAAGCACCTCACTTCGAATCCATCATGTACAGTCATTTTGTATCGATCAACCCAAGCAAGACACGATCGATACGAATGACCTATTGTTCGAATCCATGGGTGTTTGAAGCCTTTCGAATCCATCGGGTCAAGGCGGCGAAGTCTCCGGGATGACTTGATCAAATAGGCGAAGAAAGCGGATCGATACGAAAGTTTCGCTCCAAGTAATCATGAAGCCGTGGACCACCATCGATTCGAAGGAATCGATATGAAGGAGTCGATTCAAACGAGACTAACGGCCAGAAAACACAATTTCGAATCGACCATATCTCGAGATCCATAAGTCCAAATGCCATGAAATATTCACAGAAGCTTTCTTGCATGTTGAAGAATGTCCACACCAAATTTGATCGTGATTGGATGATTTTATGATCGATTCAAACGTACTTCGAATCGATCCTAAAGTGGGCCCAAATTTCCCGAGGTTGGGCTTGTGGGCCCCCTCACGTTCCAGAAGTGGTCTCTCGAATTTTCAGCAAAATATAAGCATCATACGCCTATAAATAGAGCCCCTGGTCATTCAGAAAGGGGATCGGAGAATTTTTAGAGATAAAGCACGCCCGGACGCTGCCAAAATCATTCCATATCATCATCACTGCCATTGATTTCGAATTTCGACTTACTATCTGTTGTACTTCGCTATAAGAAACTTGTAATCTTCAAGTATCGAGCAATAAAGTGATAAAACTTCATAGTGGACGTAGGCGATACGCCAAACCACTCTAAATTACTGTCTTCCGTGCAATTTACTTTTCTGTGACTTGGAGTTTTTGTTAGATAATCCTCATTTTCAATTTGATTTCTTCATTTATTATCTCTTCAGAAACTTCCGAAGAGTGTTGCCCAATTTTGGTGCAAACAATATTTATCACTTAATTCTTTATTAAAACATTCATTTTGCGTTAATATATGTATACACTCCATTAGCACGATCAATCAATTAACAATCAATAAACCTATTCATTTACTTATGTTACTCAATCCAATTTTATTAATTAATGAATATATATATATATATATTTGTGTGTGTGTGTGTGTGTCTATCTATATATTATAAAACGATTTACTTCACTTTTTTAATTACTGTAACGGCCTCAATAATGCAACAAATTTACAAGTTTTGTCTATATAAGAAATGGAAAAATAAATATACGTGAACATGTGTAATTAGTGTACAATTGTTAATAAAGGTAATTATAATTGATTCCACAACAATTACAACAACCATCAACCCTCTGATATATTTAGAAATTTGGATATTAATGTGTGTGTGTGTATGTGCGTGTATATTATCCTGAAATTCAATTTTCTTCCAAAATCATACTTATTTAAAATTAAATTTTTATTTTTATACATCTCAAAACATGCAATTATCTTAATTAAAATGTTCATTCGATATTGGTACAAATGCAAGTTTCTATATTAACTCATTCATTACAATTTAATTTATGTTTCCTTTTAATTGAAATATTTAAATTAATCTAATTCGAATTCATTTCATTACTAATTTCAACGAATTCTAATTATAAACACTGTTTGCTTTTCATTTATACCAATTCAAACATGTTTTATAAAATTTCATGTACATCAAAATTTATACACTATTTACAAAGCAAATATTTTTGTCTTATTGAAAATCAACATTTCCATGATGCATTTCAAATAACAAATTATGTTATTCTTTCATTAAACATTCACTCCATCCTTTATTCAAATTGAACATTTGTTATTCTGGTTAGAAGAAAACATAAAATTTATTCTTTTCAAGTCAAAGCTTAAATTTCATTAAAATCTTTATCTTAATTTAATTTAAAATGTAAGTCCTTATGCTGAACTTATTAACTACAATGCACTTGTCTTTTCTTTTCAATTAAAGAATTCCAGCAATTATTATTGTAGTTTATATTCAATATTAGATTTCAAACGAATTCTCATTATACCATAACTATTTACTGTCTTCATATTCCAACATTAATTTCTTAAATT
Source organism: Allium cepa (assembly GCA_030765085.1). Classification (NCBI taxonomy): domain Eukaryota; kingdom Viridiplantae; phylum Streptophyta; class Magnoliopsida; order Asparagales; family Amaryllidaceae; genus Allium; species Allium cepa. Next base: position 83,397,363 of record CM060946.1, read on the forward strand.
ATTCAATTCTTACATTAACATCTATTATTACAATCAATTATTACCTTATGGGCATAATTAGCATTGGTTTATATCTTATTACATTAATATTGTCCAATTTTGTTTTAATTTACATTAATGTAATATTTAATTACATTTAATCGCAATTTATTCCTAATTAAATTGAACAGATTGATTAAATAGTTACATATAACATTGGTCACGTTTTCTTACTTTAATCACACTTATAAGTTTATATCTTCAAATAAATGTTATAACTACTTATACCACCCTGATTTTTCCCAATTACAATGAATTACATATTATTTCACCAATTAATTATAACATTTAATTTATTCCCATATTTACCATTTATAACTTATTAAATTTCAAAGGATTAATTAACGATTGCTACAATTTGTCAATTTAAACACATTTCCAAGTTTATTGTTAACTAACAAAACAAACTTCACATTGATTTTTATCTTCTTATTTACAATTTTTAATCAATGTAACTTTATAATTTATTACAATTATTTGAGATTTCATCAATCAGTCATTCATTATATTAAATTTACATTATTAAACCCTATTTCTTTATTTACTACCTGTAACCAATTTTAACACTACAATCATTTCAACTAATTGGACATACATTAAAGTAGTTACCAATTGTCTTGAATTAACATTTTTAACATTACATTCTAGTTATTTCTTATTAATAAACCACAAATTTTAATTTCTTCCAATATTAAATTACAAAATATTATTGAATTCAATATTTTAATTATCGAAAATTATGGGTCTTTACACTCTCCCCCACTCAAAACTTTTTGCCTTCAAAAACGAAAAGAAGGAAAATGAGGAACTAAGTAATTAATATATCTTATTAAAAATATTAAATTTCTAAACAATTAATTTACATAATTAAATAATTTAAATCAAATATATCAATTCATAAATAATTAAATCGTTTTCTATCCAAATTCAATAAAAGTTGGAAAACGTCCTTACTTTCACAAAAATTTTCTACGTCCAAAATTCACAGAAAATTTTGGCAGAGTCTCCTTTGTAGGTAGAGGTCTGGGAGAAATAATAATATCAATAATAACAATATATACCACATATTTCAAAATAATATATCCCAAACCATGGGAAAACAATATAGTATCACTAGAAAACCGTAATCTGAGAACATACCTATTTGTCGGGCAAACAACGCTTATTTATGAAATCAAAAGCGGTAGCAATTGCTTCCATAAACTTGTATTTCACTTACATAATCCAAAAGAGTTAGACTTATGTAAAGAGAAATATTTACGTTGTTTCAGTCAATAACAACAAATCAACACAACATAACAACAATTACTTGCAAACAAATCATATAATCATCACATGTAGTCAATGAAATCAATTATATATCTATAGCAACCAACAAATGGTTTGTTCGGGTTTGGAAACCTTTAATTGTATAAAATGATAAATAAACTACTAACTATACCATACACTCAACAGTCTTAGATAAAACTTACCAAATTATTTACACATCTTAAACAATTTGCACTATCACCTCCCCAACATCACATAAACCAAACAGCAAAGAATTTTACACATAATTTAAGTTTACTCTTATTAATTTCCATTCACATTATTTGCCGTTAATTTTTTTCTTCATTCATACAATGCTTATTTTTATTAATTTAAATTCATTACTTACAAAATTCATTTTCCATTTATTTATACGATGCCATTTTCTCTTCTCATTACTTTTCATTCATTGCTTACATAAGTTATTTCCGTTTCGATTATTGGATTATCCATTATTAGGTAAGTTTTTTTTACAATTTAATTCATCATCAATAGATATTCCCCTTTCACATTCATTTCTTATATATATATATATGTGTGTGTGTGTGTGTATATATATGTATGTATGTATATATAGTATTCACTTTTCTATTACGTTTATTTAGTAGCAATTCAAACATTAACTTAAGTTAATAACATTTTATAACATCAAATTTTTTATTTATTGAAATAATTCTATTAAATACTCTCATTTCCTAAGTTATAATTGTATAACATTCAATTATATATTCTTATTAACATCGCAACTTTTAATATTTTGGTAAGTAATATATGTATGTGTATATATGTTTTAAGAATGCAATTGAAAGTTACACAGGTTATCTCGTTCACTTTAGTTAACAAAATGTTTAATAACTATGTCTTCTAAATTCATTATTCTTAAATTTACAAGTTTCCAATTTCTTATATATTTCATAAATCTCTTACATCAAATTTCTTATTTATATTTTTAAAAGTTTCCAATTATTAATATAGCCAAGATTTCATTTCATTATAGTAATTGGAATTTCTAATTTACAGAAATCTAAGAACTAAACACTGATTTCCATTTTCAAATCACTTCAAAATAAAATAAATATAATCATATCTCTTATATATCCAAATCCTATTTAGAAATTTAAAATTAATATTTGTTATCAAAACAACTGTTTAGTAAAGCTATTATAGTGGCCTTCCCACTTTGAAACTTGAAAATGAACGTCGATGATGTGTGCACTCATCACTGAAATTATTTTCCAACTACAAAGAGGGGAGTACAAAACTTATTTCCATTAAAAATTCTTTCAAATCACATTGAAATATTTATATCGGAAAATACTTCCTAATAATACTAATATTATATTCCAAAATTTTTCGAAAGAAATTTTCAATATCTCGAAACTTAAATTCTAAATTTCTAATTTATATTTACTTTACTTGTAAATCCTATTTTACAATCAATGTTCATAAAATTTCACTACCTAACTAACAACATATTACATCCAACTATATCATTTATAAAAATTATCCTTTTGTGTACAAAATATATAATAGGTAAAATTATTCATTTACCTATATTTCAAAACAAATACTGTGTCAGTCGGCCCTATTTAGTACTTAGAAATCCCTATCAATGCCATAGCATTCTATGTACCGACTGAAATTTATAAATACTAAGCAAAACGAATTAACACAATAGAAAAACCTTTTATAATACTAACAAATATGCTCTCTTACATATATACACTCAACGACTCATTCCAGTGTATTATTACCCTATTTCTAATGAGTCAGACCCTATAAAGCTAAAGTTATCGCTAAACCAAAGCTCTTATACCAAATGTAATGGGACACCTGCCATGGATTAATGCCCATCATAGCATACAATGGTACTGTGTTCTTCTTTTACGTCCAGCCTCTCGATTGCACTAATACTGTGGGACATGTAGGAGTAAGAGTCAACTGTTCGCTACCAAACCAAGAACCGAGAACCACCTATCATGCTGCACCTGCCAAATGCATAAGCAGACACACATGTCAGACTCAAACCATTCAAAAGGGCAGACTGTTATAGGGTAATTAAGAAAAAGCAGAGAAAGAAAGAAATAAACACAAAATCTCACACGAAGTAACAAAATATAATAATCAAATAAACAGTTCATGAAGCTTTTTTACAAATAACATTTGATTACACTTTTACAATACAAAATCAGAGTTACATACAACTGTAACGATCCCGTTTTTAGGCCAAGGTTAATTTAGTAATTAATATAAATTTTTGAATTAATTGGTGAATTAATTTGAATTTTTCAAAATAATAAATAAATATGTGTTTATGTATATAAAAATAGATCGTGAATAGAATCTGGGTTTAGAAATAAATATATACATATGGTAAATAGAATTTTGATTTGAAATTTCAAGAACAAATATCTTATTGATAAATTGGATTTAAAAACTATATATTTTAAAAAAACTAATATATGTATATGTATATGATTACTTGTTTATGTACAATTTGATTTCAAATCATTTTTCTTTAAGTTTGTATAATAGGAAGATGTAGGAATAAAAATATATAACACATATATGTATATATAACTAAAAATTGAAAAATATAATATCAAGACAAGGATAAATAGAAAGCTATGGTTTAAATTCAATATAACACTTTTTCAAAAGTTATTCAAAGTTAATAATATATTTTCAAAAACATTTGAGATGGCTATTTATTTATTTAAAGGAATAGTAACTTGAGTTTAAAATTGAAATAAGATTTAATATTATTTCTTTTAATACACATGAACTAAATTTGTATATATACAAGAATATGTAAACATTTAAGAAAACATAATACATAAATTTATGAAAATATAAGTAATTAATAAATTAACAAGTAAAGGGTTTAAACATAAATTTAGTTGTTTTTAACAAGTGTAGAAGAATTATTTCATGCATAAACAAGTGGAAGCATATTATAACTTGAAAATTAATAGTGGCAAACAAAATTTTTTTTTTAAATTTTATTATACAATAACATACATTAGTGAGAAACCAGGCTAATGTATATTTTATCAAATCTTTTTTCACCTTCTCAAAATTAAAAAAATAACTGAATACCTGGAAAAGAAATCCAAATAAAAAAGAGAGAAGAAATAAAATCAAAACATCAAACACTTCATCTGTTCAACCTGATCAAACTTCAAGTTCAATTCAACAATCAAGATCAGATTCAACTCAAATGGATTCAAACCAAATGCAAGCACAGATCAAAATTCAGTACAGTTCAACATCAAAACAAATCCCAGGCTTCTCTGTTATAAAAAATGTGAGTAAACAACCTTTTCAAAAAGCTAATCTTGTTTGATATCCTAAAGCTTGTGGTTGAAATAATGATATGAAGTATGTTTGTATAAATGTAAATTATCATTGCATGTCTGTATATATGAAAATGTATGAGTGTATATTTCTGAATACATAAAGATAGGGCTCTGTTCTTAGTTGCAGCTTTTAAATCAAGTTCAAAATTTAAAATCTCTTTCCCTAATCTGTTTTAAGTGACGATCTCTAAATAAAATGGGATTATAACAATGTAATATCAAGTTTAAAAATAAATTCAAGTTTGTTAATTATGTACTTATTTATAAAAAGATAAATCACAGTGATAATCAGAAATAAGTTAAAAATCAAAGATCTGGAATTCATGATTTGAACTTATAATCTAATTCATATTGCAAATTTATGAATTTTAATAATCTAATCTAAATTTATAAGCTTGGGATTTGTTAGAAATTTTGAGTTGATCAGAATTGGTTTTTTTTATCAATTCCCGACGATTGACGACGAAGTGTCAGACGGGATTGAAGCTGAAGGTGGCTGATGTGATGGTGGTCATTGAAAAAATAGCCAGGGAATTTACCGATCATCGGTGTGAGTGGTGTATTGAAATTTAGGGTTTGATGGCTTAGTTTTATCGATGATGATTCTTGAGTTCGTGCGACGACGTGGGCGAACTGGAAGAAATCGCACCTGGAGGGATTGATGCGCGGGTTGGAGGCGAAGGTCTGGGTGGAACGGCGTGGATGCTGGTGGTCGAGATCAACGGCGGTGAAGGTTTTTGTCGATCGGGGTGATTTCTAGAAATACGATCGAACAGTTCGATTTCGAATCTCGGTCAAATTCGTCAACCTAGGTTTTCATGGCGATGGAGGAGAGCATCGTCGTCTTGTTGGTGATATGAACGATGGTCAGAATGGCCTCGTTCAGGCGTACACGTGCACGTGTAGGTATGTGTATCTGGGTAATATTGGATTAGGGATGATGATGGTTTCCTTGGGTTCTTGCTCGAAGTTTTCATGCATTGGCTCGAAGTAATATGGAAACGTGAGTGGCTTGGGAGAATTTAAAATTTGCTAGGGGTTTTGTTCGTTCGTCTCGGGCTTGTTTAGTTAATTATCAGGGTTTAGATCGTAACAGTTTAAATTTTTTAATGTAAATTGTTAACTAGTTTATTAACAAAAGAGATGTATTAATTTCAAAATATTAAAATAAGTTTCAAAAACAAAGATGATTATCAGGCTTTAAAACAAATTTTCAAAATATATAGATTGTATAAATGTGTTTTGAAATTAAATTATCTTGATTTGAATAATTAAATATTAGTTTGATTATTTAATTCAATCTCAAATTGTTTTTCAAAATAAATAAATAATTAAAGATAAATGTATTGAATTCTAATTAATTATAAGTGCTTAAGTGATTTGATATGTTAGTATTAAATTAATTTTTAAACACTGATTAAATAAAGTTTTAATTAATAATTAAGTGATCAATTAAGATAAAAAGGTTTATCCCTAATTAATAAAGGAGAATAATTAATAGATTAATTAATCTAGGTGATTAATTAAAGAATAATTATGTAATGGAAGTAATCAAAAGGATAATTACTCAATGTAATTAATTAAAAGGTTAATTACTTAATGAAATTAATTATTTAATGTAATTATTAAAGATTCTTAGTTAATGTAATTAAGGGATAATTACTTAGTGTGATTACTTGAAGGATAATTAATTAATTAAAGGGTTAATTAATTAATAAATAAAGGTTAATCAATTAATGATCAAAGGTTAATTAATTAGTGATTAAAGGGTTAATTTGTTAATGAAATTAATTAAGGGTTAATTAATTATGTAACTAACTTAAGGTCAATTTATTTATGTGATTAATTAAGGGATAATTAATTAATTAAGAATAATTAATTTATTTATTAAGGATAATTAATTGAGATGGATAATTAAGGTTGATTAATTAATTTCATTAATTAATATGCAATGGGTTGTGATTAATTAATGTTAATTAAGCAGGATTATAAAAGATTAATTTATTGGTTTAAATTAAATTGATTATAGATTATGTGATAAATTAATCTTGCTTATGAATGATTGGATTGTATTGAATGCCTTAAATTGTTTGATATCTCTTATATGTGATGTTCGGTGATATGATTGTTTTGGATTAAGCTGTGAACTGTGATTCATTTATCTATGATGAATTTACATATTTATCTGTGAACCTGTGAATGAAGATAAGCGTTATTGGATTATACCGCTTATTGATATTATTGTGCTTGGATTTGTGATGGTTGTAATATTGTTATTGTGTGTAAAACCCCCGGACAACACACACACATACAAATATGCATTTCACAGGAAATTAGTTAAGTCATGGGTTTTTCAAAATGATGAAAAGATTTTGAAAGTTGAATTTTGAATCCAAAATGGTTTGGAAGTGTAATGGGTTAAATATGAAAAAACTTTTGTAAAGGATGTTTTTAAATTACTTTGAATATGATATGATTTGGTAAAATTTGAATTTGAAATGATTTAATTTGAATTTGAATTCAAAGAATTAAAGTTGAATTATATATATATATATAAGTTTAAGATTTGAAATATCTGCCAAACATTCTTATATATAGTTTAAAATTGATTTCTGGAAATGTTGGAATTTTAAAAGATAAATTTCAAGAAATAATAATATTTTATCATTTAAAAGGGAACTATGATTTAAAAAGGTTATGCAGGTTATATAATGTATATATATATATATATATATATGAATTTTTAACCATATTTAAAGTATTTTCAATTGAATTGTTTTGGAAATTTGAATTTAACTCGGATAGAGCTTGCCAAGGGTGAAGCATCTTGATCTTATCTTTAAAGGGCTATGACTTGAAAAAATGTAATCGGATTGTTCCGAAACGAAAAAAATCTTTGTTTTCAATTGATAACAGCTTTTGTATAAAGAAAGAATTTCTAGTTTTTGTTGAAAGGATTCCCAAGTTATGGGTAAATCAAATTTGAAATGGGAATAGTTTTGAGAGCTATAAATGAATCTTTGTTAAAGATTTAGCGAACCTTGTTTTCAAATTGAAAAGGATCTTAAAGGTGAATCTTTTGTTTAAAAGATTAAAAGTGGGAATTTGTTTAAACCATTCAAAAGAAAAGATTTTGGGAAATGTGGGATAAAAAGTTGTGACTTAACTAAGATCCAAATGGATCTATATGTTTTTAAAGTTAAGCGCTCATTATTCGAATTAGCCTGGGGAGGACTTTATATCATAAAACTCATTCCGAATAATGATACGACGAAATGGATAGCATTTTAAGATGGTGGTGGAAGACCGGGTATTTTCAACAATGAAAGGATTACCAGTCGAATGTCTCTGCACCGAGTGGCGCCGGTATAGAGATTTTGATTAACCTATGTGATGGGGAGTCTGGACGTGATTAGGGATTATCCGGATTTGCAAGTATTTCTTTTGAAGTGCCTGCGGTTCCATTCAGACTCAGGATGGACTTGTATGGACGTATGTCTGACGTTACCTTTTGAGATGTAAAGCTGGTTTCTATCAAATACATTTCTGTTTGGTGGCGGAGAATTTATTCTCTTAGCTTAACACCCTTCTCTGAGACGTACGAGCTCATAGGTTATGTAGTTGATGGTTACTAGTGATATATTCCCAACTTTGTAATATGGCATACTAAGTGATGATCATTTGTTGATCGAAGCATGGCATTTGTGAAAATCATAGCTTTGTAGACGAGACTTCGTCGAACCTTACATTCCGAAAATGGTCGAAATAGAAAGAATGCGACAAGTTTACGGGAGTCGCGCCCCTTAGGGTATATGCGTTTCCTTCTGGATAAAAAGTGATGTCATGGTATGGAGCCCAGATATTTAACTTATATTGTTGTTGGAATTTGTTGGTGTTGAGGTACCTCGAATAAAGGTCGGTGACGGTCGGGGAATGACATACTCATGTCAGTAGTTACCTAGTTATAGAGGTAACCCAGCCTTGTGTTGGCAGAGAGCTGGTTAAGTTCTCGGGGCGTCCCTCCAGAGGCATACCCATTCGAAAAGGAAGTTCCCTAGCCCTGACCATTTGTTGAAAATTCAAACAAAACAATAAGTGCCCTTTATGATTGCAGTTTTATAATTTACCACCTCAGGTGGTAGCTATAAAAGGCATAATATAATGGTACCTATGCTAGCTAAGATTAATATTATACTTTCGAAATGTTTTCCACTCTATGCACTGATAATAATATCAAAAGAATTTTCGCGTATCAACCATGTTTGACTATCATAAGGAGAAATCTCCCCCAAGTGTGCGATTGCATTGTGTGTGTGCCGGGAGGCCTTATGGTAGTTATATTTTCCAAAAAGCATAGCGGATTTCTTTTTAAGTCTTTTTGTTTGTTTTTGTTTAAACAACTATTTTCGTTTGCTCACACCAGTCCCATGACTGACATGGAGTTTATTTTTCCCTTTCTAAACTCTGGTTGCCCATAATTTTCCACACGGGCAACCTAAAGTCAGGTTTTCAGATAGTCAGCTAGTAGGTGTAGGTTTTGGCAATCTTTGGAGTCTATGGATTGGCGATCGCATTTTTGTCACTTCAACATGATCGTTAATCGGATTTGTTACAAGTTCAGCATGATGGTGGTTCGAGCTTTTGATTTGGAGCTTTGGAGCTTTAGCAATGGAGATATTATCTTTCCGCTGCTGTGTTTTCCGCTGCTGTATCTATCTCTGATATTGTTGATTACTTTATTTTGTATCATTATTGTATCGATTGCGGTGTATAAATAAAATTATTCTTCTGTTTCCGCTGTGTTGTTATCACCTAATGTTGTTATAAGCTCCGACGAATCGGAATGAACGTTTGAATCTACGACATTCGAATACGGGTGAAGTATGGATGTCGATTTTCAGACGCTGAAATCCGGGTCATTAAAGTGGTATCAGAGCTAAAAGTTGAGTAAGAACTTTAGCTTTGGAGTATAACTCATTAGGTGACTCATTCGGGATATGGTGAAGAATACCCTAGAATGAGTACAACCTGGAAACTATTACAGAAGTGCAAGTTTGGATTTGATTTTGTGAGAAGATTTTTTTAAAGGATGTAAGTTGGATAATGATCAAAGGAGGTTGATAGTTTCCTGACAGCTCCAAGAAGAAGCTTTGGCATAGTGGGAAACCATTACTTTGGCCGAATCGAAGGATGAGTTGGCATCGGAAACTCTAGATAGTATTAGGAATGTTTTCCAGGGCGCATTAGATTTGTGTCTGGATAGCTAGAAATATGTGTTTGGATGAATTGTTTGCTTTGGTTGCTAGTATATGGCTGATATGCATGTTTGATTGTTTGAAATAAAAGCAAAAGATAATCAAATTCACTTTCAAATTTCAAGGACGAAATTTTCTTAAGGGGGAATCTGTAACGATCCCGTTTTAAGCCAAGGTTAATTTAGTAATTAATGTAAATTTTTGGATTACTTGGTGAATTAATTTGAATTTTTCAAAATAAGTAATAAATATGTGTTTACGTATATAAAATAGATTGTGAATAGAATCTGGGTTTAGAAATAAATATATACATATGGTAAATAGAATTTTGATTTGAAATTTCAAAAAAAGAAATATCTTATTGAAAATTTCGATTTAAAAACTATATGTTTTAAGAAACTAATATATGTATATTTATATGATTACTTGTTTATGTATAATTTGATTTCAAATAATTTTTCTTTAAGTTTGCATTATAAGAAGATGTATGAATAAAAACATATAACACATATACGAATATATAACTAAAAATTGAAAAATATTATATAAAGACAAGAATAAATAGAAAGCTATGGTTTAAATTCAATATGATACTTTTCCAAAAGTTATTCAAAGTTAATCATATATTTTCAAAAACATTTGAGATAGATATTTATTTATTTAAAGGAATAGTAACTTGAGTTTAAAACTGAAATAAGATTTAATATTCTTTCTATTAATACAGATGAACTAAATTTGTGTATATATATATATAAGAATATGTAAACATTTAAAAAAACATAAGACATAAATTTATAAAAATATAAGTAATTAATAAATTAACAAGTAAAGGGTTTAAAAATAAATTTAATTGTTTTTAGCAAGTGTAGAAGAATTATTTCATGAATAAACAAGTGGAAGCATGGTATAACTTGAAAATTACAAGTGGCAAACAAAATTATCTTTTAAACTTCAATTATATAATAACATACGTTCGTGAGAAACCAGGCTAATGTATATTTTATCAAATCTTCTTTCATCTTCTAAAAAAAAAAATGGAAAAGAAATCAAAATAAAAACTAGAGAAAAAATAAAATTAAACCATCAACAACTTCATCTGTTCAACCTGATCAAACTTCAAGTTCAATTCAACAATCATGATCAGATTCAACTCAAATTGATTCAAATCAAATGCAAGCACAAATCAAAATCAAGTACTGTTCAACATCAAAACAAATCCCAGGCTTCTCTGTTATAAAAAATGTGAGTAAACAACCTTTTCAAAAAGCTAATCTTGTTTGATATCCTGATGCTTGTGATTGAAATCATGATATGAAGTATGTTTGTATAAATGTAAATTATCATTGCATGTCTGTATATATGAAAATGTCTGAGTGTATATGCCTGTATATATAAAGATAGGGCTCTGTTCTTAGTTATAGCTTTTAAATCAAGTTCAAAATTTAAAATCTCTTTCCCTGATCTGTTTTAAGTGATGATCTCTAAATAAAATGGGATTATAACAATGTAATATCAAGTTTAAAAATAAATTTAAGTTTGTTCATTAAGTACTTATTTATAAAAAGATAAATCTTAGTGATAATCAGAAAATGTTAAAAATCGAAGATCTGGAATTCATGATTTGAACTTATAATCTGATTCGTATTGCAAATTTATGAATTTTAAGCTTGAAATTTGTTAGAAATTTTGAGTTGATCAGAATTGGTTTTTTATCAATTCCTGACGATTGACGAAGAAGTGTTTGACGGGATTGAAGCTGAAGGTGGCTGATGTGATGGTGGTCATCAGAAAAATAGCCGAGGAATTCATTGATCATCGGTGTGGATGGTGGATGGCGATTTAGGGTTTAATGGCTTAGTTTGGGCGACGAGGATTCTTGAGTTCCTGCGACGACGAAGGCAAACTGGAAGAAATCGTACCTGGGTGGATCGGAGGCGAAGGTCTGGGTGGAACGGTGTGGATGCTGGTGATCGAGATCAACGGCGGTAAAGGTTTTTGTCGATCGGGGTAATTTCCAAAAAACGATCGAACAGTTCGATTTCGAATCCCAGTCGAATTCGTTAACCTGGGTGTTCGTGGCTATGGAGGAGAGCATCGTCATCTTGTCGGTGATCTGAACGATGGTCAGAGTCGCCTCATTCAGGCGTACACGTGCACGTGTAGGTGTGTGTATCTGGGTAATATTGGATTGGGGATGATGATGGTTTCCTCGGGTTCTTGCTCGAAATTTTCATGCATTGGCTAAAAGTATTATGGAAAAGCGAGTGGCTCGGGAAAATTTAAAATTTGCTCGGGGTTTTCTTCGTTTGTCTCGGGCTTGTTTAGTTAGTTACCAGGGTTTAGATCGTAACAGTTTAAATTTTTTAAAGTAAATTGTTAACTAGTTTATAAACAAAAGAGATGTATTAATTTCAAAATATTAAAATAAGTTTCAAAAACAAAGATGTTGATCAAGCTTTAAAAAAATTTCCAAAATATATAGATTATAAATGTAAATGTGTTTTGAAATTAAATTATCTTCATTTGAATAATTAAATATTAGGCTGATTATTTAATTCAATCTCAAATTGTTTTTCAAAATAATGGATGTGATTAAATAATTAAAGATAAATGTATTGAATTCTAATTAATCATAAGTGCTCAAGTGATTTGGTATGTTAATATTAAAATTAATTTTCAACATTGATTAAATAAAGATTTAATTAATAATAATTGATCAATTAAGATAAAAAGGTTTATCTTTAATTAATAAATGTGGATAATTAATAGATTAATTAATCTAGGTGATTAATTAAAGAATAATTACTTGATGTAAGTTATTAAATGGAAAATTACTCAATGTAATTAATTGAAAGGTTGATTACTTAATGAAATTAATTATTTAATGTAATTAATAAAAGATTCTTACTTAATGTAATTAAGGGATAATTACTTAGTGTGATTACTTGAAGGATAATTAATTAATTAAAGGGTTAATTAATTAATAAATAAAGGTTAATTAATTAATGATTAAAGGTTAATTAATTAGTGATTAAAGGGTTAATTTGTGACGACCGCCCATGACTCCCGCACCAAAACAAGAGGATAATGCGCTGAAGGTGTGCCAGGCAGCCATGGGTGACCGTCAAGGTAGAATAAACATCGCAGAATCTATCGTACAGCTCACAGCGCATGGATAAAATACAATAGAGAAATATAATATAGCGAAGCTCCATAGAAGAAAACATCATCATATAAGCATCATAGTAGTTTTATACAAACATATGAATCATCCATACATTAAAGCCTCACTACATAACACTCAAACAAATACAGCAGCGGAATATCCAGTACATATAATATGAAATAATATGCAAAAGCCTCCTGCTCGTCTTCGTCATCATCAGCGTAGATCTCCATGAACAACACCTGTCACCTGCTACCTAGTCTGCCCATCCCAACATGGATGAACAGCCCAAGGTAATAAGAGGAGACATAAAACCTTGAGTCAGACAAAGTCTTAGTGAGCAGTAAATCAACTATCAAACATACCAAAAGAGCATAAAGGATAAAAGGAATAGGAACCAAACCATCCCACTCCACCTCTTCCTACAGTGATAGCCCCAGACACACACTAAGGAGAAGCAAGCATAACATAACAGATAATTAAGGTAAAGCAATAATCACTCGAGTCAAGGTCGATGTTTTCCAAATACAAACCCCCAAGGCCTAAACCTAGATCAGATAAGCACCTGGAAAACATCGCTCTTGAGACCGAATGATGATACAACCAAACGTCCAAACATCCATGACTCTGGCTATCACTGTTATCAATGCCTTGATTTCACCGTTAGTTGAATGACCACCTGTCAAGGGCTAATGGTAACCCCGGTTCTAGACATAACTCCACACGTCGTCGCAGCTCGTGCCTAGGAATTTTCGTAACTACCCAGAGTACTAGTACGTCGTCGCAGCCCGTGCCTGGAACGTCGTCGCAGCCCGTTCCAACGTACTCTTGCTTTGAGCATGCTAGAACCTTCAACAACGATGAGATCTCAGCCTCCTAGTCATCCTCCTTGACGACTATTTTCATACTAGCTCAAGCGCCTCTCAAGCTAACCATTATCATCAACCCGGATCGCATCACCGAGTTATCAACATAGCTTCGCACGTCGTCGCAGCCCGTGCTTGGAACGTCATCATGACCCGTCCCATCTCATCATCATGCTTTGCCTCCTCGCGTCATGGCAAAGTCCATCTCAATACCATGCTTTGCCTCCTCGCATTATGGCAAAGTCCATCTCAATATCATCCAATCCATACATATGAGCTTCAACATCCGCTTCATATGCCACAAGCAGCTTTCACCATTCAAGAGCCTTTCCACTTAGCTTTTGAATCATTTTCGACCATTTTGTCTAGATCTAACTATCAATCAACTAACATATATAGCAATCAATCAAATCAATCGTTAGCTTAAGCAATCAAGTAATCAAATATGGTCTAAGTAGGCATTTATAACTACAATGGCAATTTCGTAAATAAATGAGCATAGATATAACATACATGAATCATGGGTTTTTAGCATAGATCTAACAAATATAAATCATGGGTTTTTATCTCTACAACTTGGTAAATGAACTTGCATAAGCAAACATCTTCATAAGTAATGGATCTACACTTGAATCTAAGGAAAAATGCTTGAAATAACTATCTACAACACTCCAACAAAACCACCAAACCAATATACTCCCTTGGGTCCGCGTGAGAGATAACCACCACTCACCAAATCACCCAAACACTTCAAAAACTATCAACTACAGATCTGGACAGCGAAGAACAAGGCTTGATCCGGCAAAAATCTCGCTTGAAACGATGAAATCTAGCTTCGTAGAATGAAGATCTTCAACTTTGGCTCTTCAATCTTCAATCTTGATCTTCGATCTTGGATGGATGTTAGAACTAGATTAGAATGGAGAAAAGGAGATGAAGAAATGTTGTAGTCGAGCTCTCAAAATGGCAGCACTTCGTCGCTTCGAAATCCGGTGCCAAAAAGTGAACCAAAGCCCTCTATTTATAGGCTGGAAACCCCATGAGTCGTCGCCCCTTAAGTCGGTCATGACTTATCCCATGAGTCGTCCACGACTCATCAAACAACACGATATACGACTCATCGAGCCCAGCCAACCTATCCTTAACTCGTATACGACTCAACAACCTAACGACATACGACTCAGCCATTCCCACGACTCAACAGGTACTACAACCTAACACACACAGAACCAAACGACTTATCCTATGCGCGGCCTAACTCATACACGAGCTACGACTCAACGGCTTACGACTTATCGAACCCAACGACTCAACTGGGAAACGACTTATCACCTAGCCGACCCAACGACTTAACTCGTGTACGATTCAACACATAGACCAAGTCCTTACGACTCACTTTAACTCGGTCATACAACCTAACGACCTAACTATCACCACTAACCCGTAAACGAGTTACGAGTTACGACTCAACTCGTATACAAGTCACGACCTAACTACACATGCCGTCCTAACACTAAGCCGGCCCAATCCACTAACCCTTAACTCGGTAACTCTGCTAACTCGTTAGCTCACTAACCCGCTAACACACTAGCCTCACTAACTCGGCAACGCGCTAACTCCACTAACTCTTAAGTCGTTCAGTTCCTAACCCAGTCAAACCTAACCTGTTAACTCCTATAACTCGGCCATACGAGTTAATCCTTATCTCGCCCACTAGTTAGCTCGTTAACTATTATGACTCGGTCAACATACTAACACGCTAACTCGTCCCAGCCACTAAGTCGCTAACCTTTCTAACCCGATAACTCGTAACTCGCTAATATCACTAACCCGTTAACTCGCTCTAGCACTATCTCGAGTTAACTTCCCAATCTAACTTCCACGCGACTCAAACAACATACGAGTTATCCTCCCTTACGACTTAGGCTAAGGACGACATAAACAACACTAACGACCTAGAATTCTACGATATATCGACACGTAAAATACGGGTCGTTACATAATTTGTTAATGAAATTAATTAAGTGTTAATTAATTATGTAACTAACTTAAGGTTAATTTATTTATGTGATTAATTAAGGGATAACTAATTAATTAAGGGATGACTAATTAATTAAGGATAATTAATTAAGATGGATAATTAATGCTGATTAATTAATTTCATTAATTAATATCCAATGGGTTGTAATTAATTAATGTTAATTAAGCAGGATCATAAAAGATTAATTTATTGGTTTAAATTAAATTGGTTATAGATTATATGATAAATTAATCTTGCTTGTGGATGATTGGATTGTATTGAATGCCTTAAATTGTTTGATATCACTGATATGTGATGTTCTTGTAAATCTATATGAGTGGGTCGTATATGATATATATGCAAGTATGAATAACTAAATATATAATATAACTAGATAGATAATAATAGCAACGTGAATTAAAATAATCACACCAGGATTTTATACTGGTTCGGACCTCCCGTCCTACGTCCAGTCCCGAAGCTCCTATTCGGATTTTCCTTTCAACTAACCCTCACTTGACTTGGAGGAACATGTTTACAATAGCAGAGTTTCTTTATCAAGAATGTGTTCTATAACACTGATGTTGACTATTGAGTACAAGTGCTTCCAATATATATATCTATCTAAAGGATATTGAATGATGAATTCTGAATATATGGAAGTGTTATATACCAGTAGTTGATTGCTAGAGAACAGGTGTAAGTCAGAGTATAGGAAATAAGAGCATAAGTAAGCAAGGTGAGAAAACTTTTTGCATTCCTGATGCTATTTATAATGATGAAGAGTTTTCTTGTATAGTTGCATCTGTTGTAATCTTCCTAAAGTCGCTTCTGATGGTGATGAAGGGTTGCGATAAAGAGAAGCAGATGTGTCCTTTCGAATGTGACAGTTGCTCTTGAAATTGCTCAGTCGAGTTCAAATTCAGACGTCTGGAGGAATGTTTCAGACGTCTGGTCTTCATATGTTTTTTTGTGTCTGGTTGTTATTCAGACGTCTGAGTTTATTATCAGACGTCTGGTTTCTTCTGAATTGTGAACCATAGAATTTATCCAGACGTCTGAGCATATGTACCAAACGTCTGATTTTCTCTGATTTGCAAACCAGAGAAAACATTCAGACGTCTAGCTATTGCACTCAGACGTCTGAAAATGTATATGATGCTTTATTTGTGTCTGTGCCATTTCTTTTCAACTTCTACCGATTTGACGTCTTTTGATACTTCTCTTGAGTCTTGTTTTTTTCTCTTTGGTGATGTTACTCTATCATCTACCTGTAAATATAGATATATATATACATTCGATTTGTATTGTATAGTTGTTATCATCAAAACCATAGAGTTGATTTCCTAACAATCTTTCCTTTTTTGATGATGACAACTATTCAATGTACTTATATATAGATTAAAAATCTCCCCCTGAATATGTGCTTATTTTTATTATATTATGCTTATATTTAAATTTCTCCCCCTTTGACATTATCAAAAAGAATTCGTAATAATTCAGCAATCGTCAAAAAAGAAAATTTCATTAATAGCATAAAGGAGTTACATTCAAGGGTGTGTACAAAAACATAAACAACTACGATTCCTGATTTTTAGAGTTTCTTTGGAGAAGATTGATTTGGATCATCCTCCTTTGGTGAAGCTTGATTTGTGTCACCCTCCTTTGGTAAAGCTTGATTTGAATCATCTTCCTTTGGTTCTTCTTTGGTAGAAGTGCTAGCTTTTGAAGGAGATGTTAAAGCTTCCTTTGGAGGTTCGTCCTCAAATAATTTAGAATGCTTTGCATGAGGAGAAGGTACATGGGTTGCCCAATTGTCAAAAGGTGGAGTTGGACCATGAACCCTTTGTAACACTTCTTTAAGAACCGATAGAATAGTTGAAAGAGAATCTTCAACTGTGGCTAGTCGTGTAGTGAACGAAGTTTCAAAGCTCTCAATTCGGTTAGCCAAATACTTTTGATTTAGAGATAGTATATGTTGGTTCCGGAGAATGAGATCTCGAATACTTTCATTTGGATTTGCTTCTAGTCGAGTTTCTAAAATTTCTTCTTGTCCCAGATAATCAAAAGGTTTAGGAGGAGGAGGAGTAATTTCTCAATGTTGCTCTTCTTGTTGAGATGGAACAATGGGTGGTTGAGGAGGATTTTCAACTCTTCTAGATTGTCGATGATGTGTCCAATCTTCAAAGGACATGAATTCCGGAGGAATTTCAGGTAAGTGCATCAAGGAAAAGAATTTTATGGAAGCGTATTTTGGCGAAATTTCTTCGAATGTCGAGAGATGAGAAGGAATATTATGTGAACGAAGAAGTCTCATAATATAGGTAGGATAGATGATCGACGGCCTTGATTGAGTCCAAAGGTGTTGAGCTCGTCGAAGATAAATTTTTGCCCAAATTACTCTTGTCCTACCAAATAAAGCATATAATGCTTTATGATCCAATTCAGTAATTTGCTCGTGACTACCCATTCTTGGAATAATTGTATTAATTAACATCCGTGTTAGGAGTCGAGCTTTCAGACGTAAATATTTTGAAGCAATCTTGGGCATTTCTTCTTTCCATATTTGGTAGTATTTCGAGGCTTGAATCTCATATCTGGTTATGTAAGTCTTCCCCGGTGTCGGAGCAACCTAGGGTTCGTCCTATCAAACAAGGGGTCAATCGAATCGTATTCCCGTATATACTAGACCAAAGCCAATTGTCCTCGTCCTCAGTGTTCCATACTAAGGTACTATCTAGATTCACATAAAATAGAAAAATGGCTAATTGGTCTATTTGGATATCATTTGATGTAAAGTTAATTAGAGTCTCTAATCCGGCATCTTCACATAACTCATCCAATTCATACATAGGGAATTTTATGAGATTATAAAAAGGTCCTATGTGAAGTTTCTTTTTCTGGATATCTTCATACCTTTTTATAGAATGTGGAGCTCTATTCATCCACCGTTCAATTTGGTCGTCCGAGCAAACCTGGGGGTTCGAAGATGTAGTCGGTTGATCTTGCTTTCATTTGGATATTTTAGGATTCTTAGTACGAGGTGGCATTGTGGTAATATTTGGTGTAGGATAGTGAATTGGAGCGAAAATTTTCTTTGAGAAAATCGTAGGAAGTAATAATTTTGAGATAAAAGAAAAAAAGTGACGTTATCTGATCGATTTTAAATGGTCGATTGGGAATCAGACGTCTGGATTAGAAATCAGACGTCTGGTTTACCCTAATTTTTTGTCCAGAGGATAAAATCAGACGTCTGCTTTGTGACCCAGACGTCTGGTTTTGCGCATAGTTATAAAATTGTAGATACAATGAGATTTTTCAGACGTCTGGAATTGAAAACACACGTCTGTTTTTGTTTAATTTCGAAACAGAAAACTAAGGCAGACGTCTGGATCTTATTTCAGACGTCTGGATTGTTCTGAATTTTATTTGGAGGAGACAGAACAACATTTCGGACGTCTGAGGGGTATATCAGACGTCTGATATATGCACACTCTTAAATTTTGATTAGTATATCCTTGTGTCAGACGTCTGGAAGTTGTTGATAGACGTTTGAAAATTGCAGATGGGCTAAAAATGACATAAAGTGTGATGATTTCACTTATATATTGAATGTAGATAACAAATAACTTTATTGTTGTAAAAAACATAATAACAAATAAGTTTAGATACATGCAATAATTAATACAATTTATTTATTTAGATGTGGATGGAGTTTTTGGATTTTCTGACTCATTATCCTTCCATGGTCTAAGTGGAGACCATATATTTCTACGTTCGTGAGTCCTTGGAGAGCCAGAAAATCGTCTTGGTGAGGGTTCTGAAGAAGTATGATATGAAGAAGATGGATTCAGTGAACTACAAGGTTTGGGTAGCGGTTCATGAACATCTTTTTTTCGAGACGAACAAAACTTCATCGCCACTTGCTCGAGAAAGCTTAACCTTCGTGCTGTAACTTTTTGTTCGAAATAAAGCCCTCGTTGAAGATCCATCTGTTGTTTTTGGTAATGATGGATTTCATCAATTTTCTCCTTTGTGATAGGAGAAATAAATAGAGAACTTTTAGTTTTCTTATTATCCGGAGTAAAACCCGTACGATACGAAGACCACCTATATGTTGGCTCTTGCTTTGGTGTAGGTGTCGGAAGTCGTTGTGGGGTGTCAATCGAGCTGTCCGTTGTTGGTGTTGAGACGGAGATAGATATATAGGAATTTTCTGACGACATTGTTATATTTTGTTTCTTCCTTTTTATTATTAAAAAATTCAATCATTTGAATGTAGTTTTTCTGTTTGGCTATATTTATATGCTGAAAATATTAAATATAGGCAAACTAATTTTCTAAAAGTTTAAAGGTGTAGAAATCAATGATATAAATTGTGGTGTTTACTTTGGTGACTAATTTTAGCATTTAAAAAAATATTATATATATATATATATATATATATATATTATTAAGGAAGAAGGTCATTTAGTGAGAAAATACCTAAACTTCGTCGGAGTTTAGAGAAAGTTTGTTCATTTAATGGTTTTGTAAAGATATCAGCTACTTGGTTTTCGGTATTTACGTATTCTAATGAAATGGAATGTTTGGTTCGTGAGTGATTAACGGGGTTTTTTGACAAATTAATTGCACTTGTGTTATCACAATAAATTAGAGATTTGGTGATAATTTTACCAAAATCCGTTAATGTTTGTTGCATGTATATTACTTATGCACATGCTAGAGCGGCGGAGATGTATTCGGCTTCGCAAGTAGATAGAGAAACACAATTTTGTTTTTTACTAAACCATGAAACTAAAGATTGTCCGATAAAATGACAGGTTCCACTAGTACGCTTACGATCTGTTCTACATCCACTGAAATCTGCATCGCTATATGAAACAAGTTCAAACGATGATCCTTTAGGGTAGAACAAACCATAATATTTAGTGCTAGATAGATAACGTAAAATTTTCTTAACCACTCTTAGATGAGATTCTTTTGGTTTTGCTTGAAATCGAGCACAAAGACATACACTCATCATAATATCCGTTCGACTAGCCGTTAAATAAAGTAGAGAACCAATCATGCTACGATATAATTTTTCATCAAAATCTTTTCCGTTTTCATCGTTTTCTAAGTGAATAGTGGTGCTTATTGGTGTTGGTTTGCTTGATGTTTTATCCATTTCAAATCGTCGTAATAAATCGTTACAATATTTTTCTTGATGAATGAAGATTCCATTTTCGAGTTGTTTTATTTGTAAACCTAAGAAGAAATTTAATTCTCCCATGTGTGACATTTCAAATTCATTTTTCATAATATTAGAAAATTGATTACATAGTTTTTCGTTGGTTGAACCAAAGATGATATCATCAACATAGATTTGTACAACCAAAATATCGTTATCTTCTCTTTTAATAAATAAAGTTGTATCTATTTTTCCTATATGGAAACTAGATGTTATTAAGTGATTTTTAAGATGTTCGTACCATGCACGAGGTGCTTGTTTTAATCCATATAGTGCTTTATGTAATTTACAAACATGATCAGGATATTTTTCGTGAACAAATAGTGGTGGTTGTTCGATGTATACATTTTCCTTAATAAACCCATTCAAAAAGGCACTTTTGACATCCATTTGAAATAGTTTAAAGTTGTTATGAGTTGCAAAGGCGAGTAATGTACGAACGGCTTCTAATCTTGCTACTGGAGAAAACGTTTCATCGTAATATATGCCTTCTTCTTGATTATAGCCTTAAGCAACCAAACGTGCTTTATTTCTAACAATATTTCCATTCTCGTCTGCTTTGTTTTTAAATACCCATTTTGTTCCTATTAGCGATTGATCTTCAGGTCTTGGTACTAACTCCCATACGTTATTACGTTCAAATTGATTTAATTCTTCTTGCATAGCTATTATCCAAAAATTATCATTTGATGCTTCTTTATAATTCTTTGGTTCAAAGTTTGACACAAATGCTATATGGCTTATATGATTGAGTGGATTTCTAGTTACTCTTGAATTAAGATCTCCAATAATATTATGTATTGGATGATCCTTAAGCATTCTAGGAGACGATATCAAAGTGTTATTTTGACTATTTGTTTCATTAGTAATAGAGTTTGTTGAATTTGTTAGTGGAATAATTTCTTCTTCATCATTAGTATGATGTTTAAAAAGATTTTCGTCGAATGAGACATGTAAGCTTTCATCAATAGTATTATTTTGTTTATTAAAAATTCTATATGCTTTGCTACGTTCCGAATATCCAACAAAGACACCTTCATCGGCTTTTGGATCAAACTTTCCTAAATTATCTTTTGTATTTAATATAAAAAAATTTGAACCAAAAGTTTTAAAGTATGATACTTTAGGTTTTTTACCAAAAAAACATTTCAAAACAAGTTTGTTTAGTCATGGGGCGAATGGTTACTCGATTTAGTACATAACAGGATGTTGCAATAGCTTCAGCCCAAAAGGGTTTTGGTAATCCACTACTATTTAGTAATGGTCGTGCACATTCTTGTAATGTACGATTTTTTCTTTCTACGACACCATTTTGTTGAGGTGTACGAGGAAAAGAAAAATTATGAGTTATACCTTTATTATCGCAAAAGTGTGTAAAAAGATCTTTTTCAAATTCTCCTCCGTGATCACTTCTAATATTTTTAATTTTTAAATTCATTTAAGTTTTAATTCTTTTAGCAAACATTTTAAACATACCAAAAGTATCGCTTTTATGTTTTAAAAATAAAGTCCATGTATACCTTGAAAAATCATCGACTATTACGAACACATATTTATTGTGATTTATAGACCGTACTTGTGTTCGACCAAATAAATCTAAATGTAATAATTCTAATGGTTGTTTTGTAGAAATATTATTTTTAGATTTAAACAAGCTTTTCTTTTGTTTTCCAATTTGACAATCATCACATAAATTTTCTACTTTGTAATTTATTTTAGGTAATCCTCTTACTAACTCATATTTTGCCAATTTATTAATACTTTTAAAATTTATATGACAAAATCGTTTATGCCATAACCATGGATCATCATGTTTGACGGTTAAACATAAGTTTGAATTTTTATTTATATTCATGTTTAATACATAAATATTTTTGTTTCTAAATCCTTAAAAAATGAGTTGTTTGTTATTATCTAAAATATTACATCTATCTTTTTCAAAATTTATTTGAAAACCTTTATGACATAATTGAATAATGCTTAGCAAGTTATGTTTTAAATTTTCTACTAATAAAACATTTGTAATAATCGGAGAGTTAGATATACCAGAGTTGATGACTTCTCCAATTCCTATGACATATCCTTTTGAATTGTCTCCAAAGGTTACCGTTCCACCATCGATGTATGTTATATTTGATAACTTTTTTGAATTTTCGGTCATATGCTTGGAGCAACCGCTATCTAGTATCCATTTCTCTTTATTTTTTATTTTGGGTACCTGCAAAATAAAAAATGTTTTAATTGGTACCCATATATTTTATTAGGGTCCTATTTGTTAGAGGAAGGTAGCCATACCCAAGATGGTTTGGTACCTTTATAAATATAATTTTTATTATAGACTACATTTTCTAAGTAATTATTAATATGCTTTTGTCTAATCAAATTATTATTTGTTTTAGGAATCCAAATTTTCATATTATTGGTGTTCATTTTAGTCTTAGACAAACTTCTAGCTTTTATATGTCTACTATTTTTAGCATTATTTTCTTTTTGTTTAAAAGAATTTTTGAATCCTATTCCATTTCAATTACCTGATGGTTTTGAGGTTTTGATAAGATTTTCCAAATCTTGTTTACCTTTATTAAATTTTGACACATTATTGGTAATTTTATCTAATTTTTCTCTCAACTCTATATTTTCAATGTTCAACAATTCAATACTACTTTTAAAATCAATATTTTCTTTTAACAAATTTTCTTTTTCTATAGAAATATTATCACTTTCTATCATATTATTTTTGATTTTTTGTTGAGATATTTCAAGTTCTTCTTCTAGAATAATTTTTTCATCTTTCAACATTCCTACCTCAAGTTCTAATCTATTTATTTTGAATATATATTCTTTGTTCAATTTTTTTATTTGTCTAAATTTATCGTCTAGTTCCGTGCTAAGTTCTAATAGTTCATCATAGCTAAGTTCAGGACATACCTCTTCAGTTTAGCCATAAAACATACATTAGCTTGTTCTTTGTCACTATCGCTATCACTTTCAGAAGATGAAGAATCTGAATAATCCCAAGTTACTTTGAAAGCCTTCTTCTTCTTGAATTTTTGAATTTTATTATTCTTTTTGTCATTATTGAGTTTAGGGCAATCCTTCTTCATATGTCTGTATTGATCACATTCATAGCACTTGATTTGAGATATGTTTGTTGTGTTGGACTTCCCTTCTTTTTGAAACTTGGTCATCTTTCTAAATTTCTTGAATCTATTATAATTCTTGGCAATAAAAACTATTTCTTCTTCATCTAGATCAGAGTCATCATTTTTTGTTGCTGGAAATGCTATATTCTTTTTCTCCGAATTAAGTTCTTTTCGTGCCTGCAAGTTAGCTTCATAGGACATTAAATTTCCAATCAACTCTTCAACTTTGAGAGTGGAAAGATCATTAGCTTCTTCTATAGCTAAAACCTTCCTTTCCCAATCTGATGTCAAAGAGTTGAGCATTCGAGATATTAAATCAAAATCAGTGAATTTAACTCCTAATGCCATAAGATCATGTTGGATAGTTTGAAATCTAGAATACATGTCGATAATAGTTTCATTTTGCTTCATTTTGAATGAAGAAAATTGGTTTTGGAGAATCGAAATCTTAGTTTGTTTGACCTTTGTTGTACCCTCATGTGTAATTTGTAAGGTACGCCAAATATCGAATGCAGTGGTGCATAACATGACACGTAAAAATTCATTTTTGTCTAAAGAACAAAATAGAACGTTCATAGCTTTAGCATTATTT
Organism: Allium cepa; assembly: GCA_030765085.1. NCBI lineage: Eukaryota > Viridiplantae > Streptophyta > Magnoliopsida > Asparagales > Amaryllidaceae > Allium > Allium cepa. The sequence continues at coordinate 83,422,344 of CM060946.1, forward strand.
GATGCTAAGGTCTTTTTTGCATCAGTCCAAGTGTTCATAGCAGTGGCAGGTACTTCATATCTATCTTGTGTGGCTGATCAAATTTCAAGACCATTAGCTTCCATAAAAATTCTCATACGTGTTGACCAATATGCATAGTTAGATCCATTAAAAAGTGGGGGTCGTGCAGTGGATTGTCCTTCTTGAAAAATACTTGCCATATTAAATTGATTCAAAAACGTGTTACTGTTATTTGATCAAAACCTTGCTCTGATACCAATTGTAAATCTATATGAGTGGGTCGTATATGATACATATGCAAGTATGAATAACCAACTATATAATATAACTAGATAGATAATAATAGCAACGTAAATTAAAATAATCACACCAGGATTTTATACTGGTTCGGACCTCCCGTCCGACGTCCAGTCCCGAAGCTCCTCTTCGGATTTTCCTTTCAACTAACCCTCACTTGACCCGGAGGAACAGGTTTACAATAGCAGAGTTTCTTTGTCAAGAATGTGTTCTATAACACTGATGTTGACTATTGAGTACAAGTGCTTCCAATATATATATATATATCTATCTAGAGGATATTGAATGATGAATTCTTAATATATGGAAGTGTTAAATACAAGTAGTTGATTGCTAGAGAACAGGTATAAGTCAGAGTATAGGAAATAAGAGCATAAGTAAGTAAGGTGAGAAAACTTTTTGCATTCCTGATGCTATTTATAATGATGAAGAGTTTTCTTGTATAGTTGCATCTGTTGTAATCTTCCTAAAGTCGCTTCTGATGGTGATGAAGGGTTGCGAGAAAGAGAAGCAGATGTGTCCTTTCGAATGTGACAGTTGCTCTTGAAATTGCTCAGTCGAGTTCAAATTCAGACGTCTGGAGGAATGTTTCAGACGTCTGGTCTTCATATGGTTTTTTGTGTCTGGTTGCTATTCAGACGTCCGAGTTTATTATCATACGTCTGGTTTCTTCTGAATTGTGAACCAGAGAATTTATCCAAACATCCGAGCATATGTACCAGACATCTGATTTTCTCTGATTTGCAAACCAGAGAAAACATTCAGACGTCTGGCTATTGCACTCAGACGTCTGAAAATGTATATGATGCTTTATTTGTGTCTGTGTCGTTTCTTTTCAACTTCTATAGATGTGACGTCTTTTGATGCTTCTCTTGAGTCTTGTTTTTGTCTCTTTGGTGATGTTACTCTATCATCTACCTGTAAATATAGATATATATATATATATATATATAGACATTCGATTTCCATTGTATAGTTGTTATCATCGAAACCATAGAGTTGATTTCCTAACAGTTCTTTGATATGATTGTTTTGGATTAAACTGTGAACTATGATTCATTTATCTGTGATGAATTTACATATTTATCTGTGAACCTGTGAGTGAAGATAGCGTTATAGGATTATATCGCTTATTGATATTATTGTGCTTGGATTTGTGATGGTTGTAATATTGTTGTTGTGTGTAAAACCGCTGGACAACACACACACAAAAAATATGAATTTCACAAGAAATTAGTTAAGTCATGGTTTTTTCAAAATGATGAAAAGATTTTGAAAGTTGAATTTTGAATCCAAAATGGTTTGGAAGTGTAATGGGTTAAATATGGAAAAACTTTTGCGAAGGAAGTTTTGAAATTACTTTGAATATGACATGGTTTGGTAAAATTTGAATTTGAAATGATTTAATTTGAGTTTGAATTCAAAGAATTAAAGTTAAATTCTATATATATATACATAAATAAGTTTAAGATTTGAAATATCTTCCAAACATTCTTATATATAGTTTAAAATAGATTTATGGAAATGTTGGAATTTTAAAAGATAAATTTCGAGAAATAATAATATTTTATCATTTGAAAGGGAACTATGGTTTAAAAAGGTTACACAAGTTATATAATATATATATATATATATATATATATATATATATATATATATGGATTTTTAACCATTTTTAAAGTATTTTCAAATGAATTATTTTAGGAATTTGAATTTAACTCGGATAGAGCTTGCCAAGAGTGAGGCAGCTCGATCTTATCTTTAAAGGGCTATAACTTGAATAAAATGTAATCGGATTGTTCCAAAACGAAAAAAACCTTTGTTTTCTATTGTTAACAACTTTTGTATAAAGAAAGAATTTCCAGTTTTTATTGAAAGGATTTCCATGTTATGGGTAAATCAAATTTGAAATGGGAATAGTTTTGCAAGCTATAAATAAATCTTTGTTAAAGATTTGGTGAACCCTGTTTTCAAATCGAAATGGATCTTGAAGGTGAATCTTTTGTTTAAAAGATTAAAAGTGGGAATTTTTTTAAAACATTCAAAAGAAAAGGTCTTGGGAAATGAGGGCTAAAAAGTTGTGACTTAACTAAGATCCAAATGGATCCATATGTTTTTAAAGTTAAGCGCTCATTATTCGGAATAGCCGGGGGAGGAATTTATGTCATAAAACCCATTTCGAATAATAATACGACGAAATGGATAGCATTTGAAGATGGTGGTTGAAGACCGGGTATTTTCGAAAACGAAAGGATTTGTAACGACCCAGAATTTTTATTAATTAAAATTCGTATATTATATTAATTTTAAATATTAATAAGTGAAATTTATAAGTCGAATAAATTTTATTTCGAATAATTAGATTTAATTGGATAATTAAATCGATAATTTAATAGTTGGAAATACAGAAATAATTGAAATTGGGTTAAATATGATTGAAAATGATTTTTAAAGTTTTGTTTTATCATATTTGAGTTAGAATGATGTTATGGAACTTTTAAAATCAAATTAAAAGTTTATTTGCGAAAATTGAATATTTCAATATTTAATCAACTAGTGAAATTAGCCGTTTTTCGAACAATCTCAGAATTGGACGAAACTAGTTCCATTGGATCCGTAATAGTTTGTTATTACTGGATTTCAATTTTCGTAGCAATCAAAGTTGTCGTTTGATCGTGGCAGCTCGAAACGCATCGAAATTGTTTTAATATTAATTTGGCGAGTTAAAATAGTCATTTTTCAAAAAGTTTCGGATTTCGACCAAACCAGATCCATCGGATCCGTAATATGATATTATTGTAAGGTTTCAAATTTCATGTCAATCGGATTTACCGTTTGTCCGGTGCAAGCTAAAACGCCTAGAAAATCGTTTAATCGGTTTAATTTTAAATTGAACGTTTATTGCCATAACTCGCACAGATGACCGAATTAGCTCCCGAAACACGTTCCATTGTGTTCGGAACGCAGGGTAAACCTTAGAATCACCAACCGGCACGCTTTGTTTGGAGTTCGGAAAATCCGGGGTGAATAGTGTCGCGCGAATTTTCTATAAAAGCCCCCAATATCTCACTTTTTCAAAGAAAATTAAACCCTAGGGTTTCCAAAACCTTCAGCCGCCACTTTCTGAATGAATGGCCAGAATTTTGTTTTCTTTCCTCCTCAACTACTCTCAATCCATCAACAATTACGCGAAGCGTTCAACACGAAAGTCGAAGAGCTAAGCAAGAGCTTCAATTCCATACGGCGATGATCGTGTTTGGAGCGTCAGAGGGGGAGATATAGGGGGCCGATGGCCTGATGTTGCACACGCAAGTCGAGGTGCCTGGGGTGGCCGAGCTTCAAGTGTTCATAGGCGTGGGTAGCTCTCACGTAGGCGGAGGGAATGGCACTCTCTGATCAACTTATCGTTGCTTGTGGTGATTGCAAAATCAAAACCTAATTTTGAGCTTGATGGGTTTGTGTACGTGTTGTTTACTGGAAGAAACGTGAGTTGGGGGAGAAGCAAAGGGATGGGCTGGATTGCAGGGAGCAAGATCTTGTGGCTGAGATTAGTTGTAGGTTATAATATAAAAGGAAATTTGTAAATTTAGTTTATATAAATCGTGTAAACTTATAAAATTCATAACTTTTTCATACGAGGTCGAAAACGCACGAAACCAGTTGCGTTGGAATCGTATGGACGAGCACTACGCTATGGAATTTGATTGGAGTCGTTTGGAGTTAGTGAAAATTTCGGGTAAAATTAAACGTCCGTTTAATTTTATTCGAAATAAATCGCTAAAACGAAATTGAAATCAAGGTGAGAACTTCTCACTCAATCGAATCGGTTTCGATTTTTATTTTAAATAGTTAGATATAAAATTCTTGAATGCATGTTTGAATGATGATTGTTATCTATTGATTGTTAAAATAGACATTATGCGCCGTTAGTAAGCGGATGTTATTTATTAAAAACATATACCGCGAATATTTCACAGTACAGTGAAATTGGTATTATTTATGTACTTGGAATTGATTTCCCGCATTATATAGCGGATGAGACCCTATTGCACCGTCTATTAAGCGGATAGTATTTTAAATCCCATATACCGCGATAATTCCGTACTGGAACAGAATTGGTATTGTGCTAACATCTTTGGATGCAGGGAAACAGGTTGGAGGGATCCAACTGGATTCCTCACCTGTATTGATTTATTTACAGATATTTTGATATTTGTTGATTATCATATCGATATATGATATTTGGATGTCGTGATTGACTATTTGGTGCTGTTGCATCGTCAGATCCATTTTTGAAGTTTTAAAATAATGATTTTGGTTTTTAAAGGAATTTTTTTAAAGTGATTTTTGAAAGTATATGTTTTATTAAAATTTTGAATTGATTTATTTTAAATAAATTAACGTTATAAGTTTAATGTTATAAAAGTTATGATTTTTGTAAAATATAACCAAATTAAGATTTTTGAAATAAACAGTGATTAATTTATAAAATGGTTTAATTGGGAATTTTGAATTATTATAAACGGTTTATATAAAAGATTTGTAAAATTGATATTTATAAATTAAAAATACTGGAATTATAAAACGAGTTTTTATAAGTAATAAAGTGAAATAAAAATGGATTTCATAAGTGAATTGAGATTTATAAATTTATGAAATATGAATATATAAAATGGATAGATTTTGTAAAATATAAGATTTATAAGTAATCAACTTATAAATCGGATTTTGGCATTTAAAATGAGATATAAAAAGGATTTTTATAAATAGAAGTTTATAAAAATATAAATGGAGTTTATAAACGTTGTTTATAAATCCGAAATCAATTGAATTTGATAAGTTGGATATAGGAATATATGAAAGGAATTATATTCACGATTTTGGACAGTGAATATATTATTAAATGAAATGGATATGTTTTTGAGGAAGGAATATTATGAAATGAAGTTAATGATTTTAAAGACGTTTTAAAATGCATTAAATATCGAATACATAGATTTCAACATTCATTGTTGAAATAGACGTTTTCGAGAAATAAAAGGAAATGGTAGACTATAACACTGTTGTTATAGTAGATGATTTCCGAAAGGAAATGTTTTATATAGTATTGGGATTTATATATCTATCTAAAGTTCGAATCCCTATACTAGTGATTTTGAGTTGTCGTAACGATGTTTTACGTAACATTCGTTTTGACTCAAATGAATGTGTTTAAGAGGATGTTTCCTTAAAGAATGAAATCTATGCTTAACTATGATTTAAGTATATTGAATATTTTCAAATGTTGAAAATAAATGGATTTGTGAAATACTTATTATTAGAATTAGTATGGAAATGTTTTTCCAGTGTGAAATGAAACATTTTGAGAATTTATCTTTTTGAAGACAAGTTGAAAGTGAATATTTGAAATCGATTTGAAAATCGTATATCAGTAGATATTTGGAAATTTAAATTCACTATGGAATTTATAAAGGAAAGGGGAATTTGTTAAAAATAAATATTGATTTATTTTTGAAGTGTGGAAATTTATATCTAGTAAAGATATTTTGGAAAGTAAATATTTGGGAAATTATTTGGAATTTGGTGATGTTGAACACGCCTATTGATAGTTAAATATCTGACTATCAATATTTACCTTTAAATAGGTATTTGTTGTGATTTGTTTGAATTTGAATGCCACACTTATTTTTGAATAAGCGCTCACTATTCGGGTTAGCCGGGAAAGGACCTTGGGCTCGTATAACCCATTCTGAATATGTGATACGTCGTTATGGATTGCATTTGATGACTAGTGTTGAAGACCGGATATTTGTGAAAACGGAAGGATTACCGTCGAGTTACTCTACATCGGCTGATCTCCGATATAGAGGTTTTATCACCCTTAGTGACGGGAAGTCCGGTCGTGATTAGTGAATATCTGGAATGCAAGGACTTCTTTGTAAGTGCCTTCGGTTCTGTTCGATCCCGGAACAGACTTGTATGGATTGTATGTCTGACATTACAAATTGAGATATAAAGCTGATTTCTTTCAAATATATTTCTGTTGGTGGCGGAGAATTTATTCTCTTAGCTTAACACCCTTCTCTGAGACGTATGAGCTCAGAGGTTATATAGTTGAAGGTTATTAGTGGTATACTCCCAATTTGGTAGTGTGGCATGTTGAGTGTTGCTGTGAAATGATCATTGTTTGATCATTTGTGATAGGATCATTTATTTGATCATTTATCTTGGTGATCATTTCTATGATCATTTGATTGACCTAAAGCACAGCTTTTGTATAAAGCGTGGCTTTGTGGACGAGACTTCGTCGGACCTCACACCCCGGAAATGGTCAAAACAGGAAGGATGAAGCAACGTTATTAGGAGGTAGCACCCCTTTAGTGTATGTCATTCCTTCTGGATAGAGGTGGTATCATGGTATGGAGCCCAGATATTTAACCTATGTTGTTGCTGCAAATTTTGTGGTTGTTGGAAATCGCGGATCCTCGGATTGATCGTTTATGATCGGGGGATGACATATTCGTGTCAGTAGTTACCCAGTTAGGGGTAACCCGGCCTTATGTTGGCAGAGACCCGGTTTGGTTCTCGGGGACGTCCTTCCAGAGGCGTTCTCATGTGGCAATGGGAAGTTCCTTGGCCTGACTATTTGTTGGAAATCCAAAGAAACAATACGATCTTGTACGGTTTTAGTTGTAGAACCTATCACTCACTTATGGTGGCGCCCCACTGTTTGGATGATAGCTATAGTAGGCATACGAAAATGGTCGTATGTTGGCTAAGATTTATATTCTACTTTCGAAATTGTTTTATACACTATGCACTAGTAATAATATCAAATGTTCTTTTTAATGCGTATCAAGCATCTTTGACTATCATAAGGAGAAATCTCCTCTGATTCTGTGTTTGCATTGTGTGTGCGTGCGGGAGGCCTTATGGTAGTCTCATTTTTAAAAGCATTGCAAATTGACTTTAGAAATATTCCTCTATTTTGATTTTAAAGATAAATAAACTGTTTTGAGTTCTCACACCAATCACATGACTGACTCGGAGTTTATTGTTTTCCTTCCTAAAGTATGGGTGCCCACCAATTTCCACACGGGCAGTCAAGAGTTAGGTTTATCAGGATATTCTGGAATTCAGGAGTTGCAGGAGGCAAGCTGGATGCATGGCGTATTATTAGTATATAGTATTTCTTTTCCGCTGTTTGTTGTTGTTGATGTTGTACACTCTGATGATATGATGTAATGTAATGAAATGAAATGTAATGTAATGTAATAACTGATATAGTTCTTTTTTTAAAGATTATTCATTTATTATTATATGCTGTTCCGCTGCGATTGTGAGATTCTGATATTGTTCTGTTATTTCTTTCTATTCCGTTCTATTTTCTTTTCTCTCTTCTTATCTCTTATTCTATCTTTTTCTTCTTCTTAAACCCCAACCTTTCGGTTTTTCGGCAACGAAAAATCGCAAACGTTACATTTGGTATCGGAGCATATGGTTAAGCGACAACCATGGCTCTGTTGGGTATTACTCATTAGAGATAGAGTCAGTAGTACTCTAGAATGAGTTGAGTGTAATAATAGCTATGAGAGCGTATTTGTTAGTGAATATAAAATTGTTTTATATTATGATGATTGGTTTATTGAGTGGCGTATGAACCTTCGTCAGCATGGTCTGTACAACTATGCCGAAGGGGTTTATAAACACTTGAATAGAACAATTCGACATAATATTGTTTTAAAATTGGGTAAATGAAATAATTTTACCTTGATTATATTTTATATATAAAGGAATAATTTTTCAGAATTATTAAAGTGTATATAAGTAGATTGTTTAGTTGTTTGAATAATCTAAATAAAAACATGTTGTAAAAGAATGATTGTATAAGCAAATGAATTATAAGAATTGAATTATAATTAAAGTGATTTACAATTGTGGAAAAAAAATCTTATATATATAAGAAGTGAAACTATATGGATATATTTATGAATATGAGTTGTAAATAAAAATGAATTTAAAGTTAAATGGAAAATTTACTTTAGAATTTGGAATCTGAATTGATTTATAAGTGGGAATTCAAGTTAAGTAAAACCAAGTGATGTTTGTAAAATATAATATAATTTAAGAGATGTTGAATGAAGTTGATATAGGTATCAAAGTAAATTAATAAAGTTAAGTGATAAATGTGAACTTGAGTTATATAAATGAAATTCAACTTTTGTAATTGAATTGAATGAATGGATTAAATGTTAATCAATTGAATGTAAATTAAATTGATATGAAATAATGAATGTAAGTGTAATTCATTAAAATCTAATGTTATTGGAAGTTGAAAGATTGAAGAAAAATCAATTTAATTAAACCAATTGAAAGTAAAGGTGTTAAACCAAATTGAATGAATATAAGCAAAGGAATTTGGTTGTAATTAATATACATTGGTTGTTATATGATTGTTAGTTGATTGTATATAATTCATTAAGAGTTAATGAAATTGGAAGCTAAAGTAATTGAAATTCAATTGGAAGTTAAGTGAATCTTAAATAGAATTGAATTTGATTTGGAAGTGAACCAACTTGAATATGAATTAGTGAATATAAACTAATTAAAAATGAATGTTAGTGAAAACATCCACTGTTAATGAATCAAATGTGATTAAATTGAAAACCCAATTCATTGAATATTAATGAGAATATGAATGAGTATTGATTTGGATATGGATATTAGTTGTTTGATTGATGCATTTATTGCTTTTACTACATTTGCTATGTTGGCATATATAGTTATTATGTTGCTATATGTTGTATATCGATAATATTGTCTATATACATGTTTCTCATTTGTTTGTTGAGTGTTTAGTAGGTGCGGATCGCGTTTGCTTCGCATTTGGGGCTCGCTTTCGCGCTATATTAGTCGTATATGCTCGCTAATAAAATATAAGGTACATATCTCGGATTAAATATCGTACTTTTACACTTTTTTCCCTGCGGGATGCCTCATTACTTGATGAGATGTATATTTGTGATATATATACTGTCATTTTTTTTCGGATCGAGCCGCGCAAAGGAGACTATGGCGAATTTTTCCGAAAATTTAAGGTGTTAGAGAAAATTTGAGAAAAATTGGAAAATTTTGAAAACTATAACTTTGATTTGGAGTTGAAAGTTAAACAATAGTAGTTGTTTTTGAAAAGATAACTAAGTATGATTTGAAAACTTAGTAAAGTACTGTAAGAAGTTTAACTATGGTTTTGGGAAAGTTAATAAATTCTGTAACTTTTCTTACGTGGTAATTTCGAGGACGAAATTCTTTTAAGGGGGGAAGTATGTAACGACCCAGAATTTTTATTAATTAAAATTCGTATATTTAATTAATTTTAAATATTAATAAGTGAAATTTATAAGTCGAATAAATTTTATTTCGAATAATTAGATTTAATTGGATAATTAAATCGATAATTTAATAGTTGGAAATACAGAAATAATTGAAATTGGGTTAAATATGATTGAAAATGATTTTTAAAGTTTTATTTTATCATATTGGAGTTAGAATGATGTTATGGAACTTCTAAAATCAAATTAAAAGTTTATTTGTGAAAATTGAATATTTTAATATTTAACCACTAGTGAAATTAGCCGTTTTTCGAACAGTCTCAGAATTGGACGAAACTAGTTCCATTGGATCCGTAATAGTTTGTTATTACCGGATTTCAATTTTCGTAGCAATCAGAGTTGTCGTTTGATCGTGGCAGCTCGAAACGCATCGAAATTGTTTTAATATTAATTTGGCGAGTTAAAATAGTCATTTTTCAAAAAGTTTCGGATTTCGACGAAACTAGTTTCATCGGATCCGTAATATGATATTATTGTAAGGTTTCAAATTTCATGTCAATTGGATTTACCGTTTGTCCGGTGCAAGCTAAAACGTCTAGAAAATCGTTTGATCGGTTTAATTTTAAATTAAACGTTTATTGCCATAACTCGCACAGATGACCAAATTATCTACCGAAACACGTTCCATTGTGTTCGAAACGCGGGGTAAACCTTAGGAACGCCAACCGGCACGCTTCGTTTGGAGTTCGGAAAATCCGGGACGAATAGTGTCGCGCGAATTTTCTATAAAAGCCCCCAATATCTCACTTTTTCAAAGAAAATTAAACCCTAGGGTTTCCAAAACCTTCAGCCGCCACTTTCTGAATGAATGGCCAGAATTTTGTTTTCTTTCCTCGTCAACTACTCTCAATCCATCAACAATTACGCGAAGCGTTCAACACGAAAGTCGAAGAGCTAAGCAAGAGCTTCAATTCCATACGGCGATGATCGTGTTTGGAGCGTCAGAGGTGGAGATATAGGGGGCCGATGGCCTGATATTGCGCACGCAAGTCGAGGTGCCTGGGGTGGCCGAGCTTCAAGTGTTCATAGGCGTGGGTAGCTCTCACGTAGGCGGAGGGAATGGCACTCTCTGATCAACTTATCGTTGCTTGTGGTGATTGCAAAATCAAAACCTAATTTTGAGCTTGATGGGTTTGTGTACGTGTTGTTTACTGGAAGAAACGTGAGTTGGGGAGAAGCAAAGGGATGGGCTGGATTGCAGGGAGCAAGATCTTGTGGCTGAGATTAGTTGTAGGTTAAAATATAAAAGGAAATTTGTAAATTTAGTTTATATGAATCGTGTAAACTTATAAAATTCATAACTTTTTCATACGAGGTCGAAAATGCGCGAAACCAGTTGCGTTGGAATCGTATGGACGAGCACTACGCTATGGAATTGGATTGGTGTCGTTTGGAGTTAGTGAAAATTTTGGGTAAAATTAAACGCCCGTTTAATTTTATTCGAAATAAATCGCTAAAACGAAATTGAAATCAAGGTGAGAACTTCTCACTGAATCGAATCGGTTTCGATTTTTATTTTAAATAGTTAGATTTAAAATTCTTGAATGCATGTTTGAATGATGATTGTTATCTATTGATTGTTAAAATAGACATTATGCGCCGTTAGTAAGCGGATGTTATTTATTAAAAACATATGCCGCGAATATTTCACAGTACAGTGAAATTGGTATTATTTATGTACTTGGAATTGATTTCCCGCATTATATAGCGGATGAGACCCTATTGCGCCGTCTATTAAGCGGATAATATTTTAAATCCCATATACCGCGATAATTCCGTACTGGAACGGAATTGGTATTGTGCTAACATCTTTGGATGCAGGGAAACAGGTTGGAGGGATCCAACTGGATTCCTCAACTGTATTGATTTATTTACAGATATTTTGATATTTGTTGATTATCATATCGTTATATGATATTTGGATGTCGTGATTGACTATTTGGTCCTGTTGCATCATCGGATCCATTGTTGAAGTTTTAAAATAATGATTGTTGTTTTTAAAGGAATTTTTTTAAAGTGATTTTTGAAAGTATATGTTTTATTAAAATTTTGAATTAATTTATTTTAAATAAATTAAGTTATAAGTTTAATGTTATAAAAGTTATGATTTTTGTAAAATATAACCAAATTAAGATTTTTGAAATAAATAGTGATTAATTTATAAAATGGTTTAATTGGGAATTTTGAATTATTATAAACGGTTTATATGAAAGATTTATAAAATTGATATTTATAAATTAAAAATACTGGAATTATAAAACGATTTTTTATAAGTAATAAAGTGAAATAAAAATGGATTTCATAAGTGAATTGAGATTTATAAATTTATGAAATATGAATACATAAAATGGATAGATTTTGTAAAATATAAGATTTATAAGTAATCAACTTATAAATCGGATTTTTATAAATAGAAGTTTATAAAAATATAAATGGAGTTTATAAACGTTGTTTATAAATCCGAAATCAATTGAATTTGATAAGTTGGATATAGGAATATATGAAAGGAATTATATTCACGATTTTGGACAGTGAATATATTATTAAATGAAATGGATATGTTTTTGAGGAAGGAATATTATGAAATGAAGTTAATGATTTTAAAGACGGTTTAAAATGCATTAAATATCGAATACATAAATTTCAACATTCATTGTTGAAATAGACGTTTTCGAGAAATAAAAGGAAATGGTAGACTATAACACTGTTGTTATAGTAGATGATTTCCGAAAGGAAATGTTTTATATAGTATTGGGATTTATATATCTATCTAAAGTTCGAATCCCTATACTAGTGATTTTGAGTTGTCGTAACGATGTTTTACGTAACATTCGTTTTGACTCAAATGAATGTGTTTAAGAGGACGTTTCCTTAAAGAATGAAATCTATACTTAACTATGATTTAAGTATATTGAATATTTTCAAATGTTGAAAATAAATGGATTTGTGAAATACTTATTATTAGGATAAGTTTGGAAATGTTTTTCCAATGTGAAATGAAACATTTTGAGAATTTATCTTTTTGAAGACAAGTTGAAAGTGGATATTTGAAATCGATTTGAAAATCGTATATCAGTAGATATTTGGAAATTTAAATTCACTATGGAATTTATAAAGGAAAGGGGAATTTGTTAAAAATAAATATTGATTTATTTTTGAAGTGTGTAAATTTATATATAGTAAAGATATTTTGGAAAGTAAATAATTTGGGAAATTATTTGGAATTTGGTGATGTTGAACACGCCCATTGATAGTTAAATATCCGACTATCAATATTTACCTTTAAATAGGTATTTGTTGAGATTTGTTTGAATTTGAATGCCACACTTATTTTTGAATAAGCGCTCACTATTCGGGTTAGCCGGGAAAGGACCTTGGGGTCGTATAACTCATTCCGAATATGTGATACGTCGTTATGGATTGCATTTGATGACCGGTGTTGAAGACCGAATATTTGTGAAAACGGAAGGATTACCGTCGAGTTACTCTACATCGGCTGATCTCCGATATAGAGGTTTTATCACCCTTAGTGACGGGAAGTCCGGTCGTGATTAGTGAATATCCGGAATGCAAGGACTTCTTTGTAAGTGCCTTCGGTTCTGTTCGATCCCGGAACAAACTTGTATGGATTGTATGTGTGACATTACAAATTGAGATATAAAGCTGATCTCTTTCAAATATATTTCTGTTGGTGGCGGAGAATTTATTCTCTTAGCTTAACACCCTTCTCTGAGACGTACGAGCTCAGAGGTTATATAGTTGAAGGTTATTAGTGATATACTCCCAATTTGGTAGTGTGGCATGCTGAGTGTTGCTGTGAAATGATCATTGTTTGATCATCTGTGATAGGATCATTTATTTGATCATTTATCTTGGTGATCATTTCTATGATCATTTGATTGACCTAAAGCACAGCTTTTGTATAAAGCGTGGCTTTGTGGACGAGACTTCGTCGGACCTCACACCCCGAAAATGGTCAAAACAGGAAGGATGCAGCAAGGTTATTAGGGGGTAGCACCCCTTTAGTGTATGTCATTCCTTCTGGATAGAGGTGGTACCATGGTATGGAACCCAGATATTTAACCTATGTTGTTGCTGCAAATTTTGTGGTTGTTAGAAATCGAGGAACCTCGGATAGATCGGTTACGATCGGGGGATGACATATTCGTGTCAGTAGTTACCCAGTTAGGGGTAACCCGGCCTTGTGTTGGCAGAGATCCGTTTTGGTTCTCGGGGACGTCCTTCCAGAGGCATTCTCATGTGGCAATGGGAAGTTCCTTGGCCTGACCATTTGTTGGAAATCCAAAGAAACAATACGATCTTGTACGGTTTTAGTTGTAGAACCTATCATTCACTTATGGTGGCGCCCCACTGTTTGGATGATAGCTATAGTAGGCATACGATAATGGTCGTATGTTGGCTAAGATTTATATTCTACTTTCGAAATTGTTTTATACACTATGCACTAGTAATAATATCAAATGTTCTTTTTAATGCGTATCAAGCATCTTTGACTATCATAAGGAGAAATCTCCTCTGATTCTGCGTTTGCATTGTGTGTGTGTGCGGGAGGCCTTATGGTAGTCTCATTTTTAAAAGCATTGCGAATTGACTATAGAAATATTCCTCTATTTTGATTTTAAAGATAAATAAACTGTTTTGAGTTCTCACACCAGTCACATAACTGACTCGGAGTTTATTGTTTTCCTTCCTAAACTCTGGGTGCCCACCAATTTCCATACGGGCAGTCAAGAGTTAGGTTTATCAGGATATTCTGGAATTCAGGAGTTGCAGGAGGCAAGCTGGATGCATGGCATATTATTAGTATATAGTATTTCTTTTCCGCTATTTGTTGTTGTTGATGTTGTACACTCTGATGATATGATGTAATGTAATGTAATAACTGATATAGTTCTTTGTTTAAAGATTATTCATTTATTATTATATGTTGTTCCACTGCGATTGTGAGATTCTGATATTGTTCTGTTATTTCTTTATGTTCCATTCTATTTTCTTTTCTCTCTTCTTATCTCTTCTTCTGTCTTTTCCTTTTTCTTAAACATTGAGAATTCGTATTTCTTTTCATCTTGAGTTAATCTATGGAGATTAGTGTATATTCAAGGAGTACAGATTTGCGGGTCCTCACAGGATTACCTGTCGAAGGTCTCTGCACCGAATGGCCCCGGTATAGAGATTTTGATTACCCTATGTGATGGGGAGTCCAGACGTGATTAGGGATTTTTTGGATTTGCAAGGACTTCTTTTGAAGTGCCTTTGGTTCCATTCAGACCCAGGATGGACTTGAATGGATGTATGTCCGACGTTACACTTTGAGATGTAAAGCTTGTTTCTATCCAATACATTTCTATTTAGTGGTGGAGAATTTATTCTCCTAGCTTGACACCCTTCTCTGAGACATACGAGCTCAGATGTTACGTAGTTAATGGTTACTAGTGATATATTCCCAACTTGGTAATGTGGCATGCTAAGTGTTGATCATTTGTTGATCGAAGCATGGCTTTTGTGAAAAGCGTAGCTTTGTGGATGATACTTCGTCAAACCTCACATCCCGGAAATGGTCGAAACAGGAAGGATGCGGCAAGGTTACGGGGGTCGCTCCCCTTAGGGTATGTGCATTTCCTTTTGGATAAAAAGTGATATCATGGTATGTAGCCCAAATATTTAACTTATGTAGTTGTTGGAATTTGTTGGTGTTGAGGTACCTCGGATAAAGGTCGGTGACGACCGGGGGATGGCATACTCGTGCAATAGTTACCTAGGCACAGAGGTAACCCAGCCTTGTGTTGGCAGAGAGCTGGTTAAGTTCTCGAGACATCCCTCCAGAGGTGTACCCATTCGAAAAGGAAGTTCCTTAGCCTTGACCATTTGTTGGAAATCCAAACAAAACAATACATGCCCTTTACGATTGTAGTTGTATAACCTGCCACCTCAGGTGGTAGCTATAGCGGGCATAATATAATGGTACCTATGCTGGCTAAGATTAATATTATACTTTCGAAATGTTTTCCACACTATGTACAGATAATAATATCAAAAGGATTTTCACGTGTCAAACTTGTTTGACTATAATAAGGAGAAATCTCCCCCAAGTGTGCGACTGCATATGGTGTGTGCTGGGAGGCCTTATGGTAGTTTCATTTTTCAAAAAGCATAGTGGATTTCTTTTTAATTCTTTTTGTTTGTTTTTATTCAAACAACTATTTTCGTTTGCTCACACTAGTCACATGACTGATCTGGAGTTTATTGTTCCCATTCTATACTCTGGGTGCCTACACTTTTCCACACGGGCCGCCTAGAGTCAGGTTTTCAGATAGTCAGCTAGTAGGTGTTGCTTTTGGCAATCTTTGGAGTCTATGGATTGGCGATCGCATTTATTTCACTTCAAAATGATCGTTAATTGAATTTGCTACAAGTTCAGCATGATGGTGGTTCGACTTTTGGTTTGGAGCTTCGGAGCTTTGGCAATGGAGATATTATCTTTCCGCTGCTGTATTTTCCGCTGTTGTATCTATCTTTGATATTGTTGATCACTTTATTTGTATCATTCTTGTATCGATTGTGGTGTATAAATAAAATTATTCTTCTGTTTCCGCTGTGTTGTTATCACCTAATTTGTTATCAGCTCCACGAATCGGAATCAACGTTTGAATCTACGGCATTCGAATATGAGTGAAGTATGGATATCGATTTTCGGACGCCGAAATCCGGGTCGTTAAAACAACAGAAATAAATAACAATGCAGCGGAAAAACATTATGCAGCGGTATGGATATAATAAGTAGTATTAATACTAAATCATTGTCTTCTTCCTCCAGAAAAGCGGTATTCCATACACTGAAAAGCTCGAATTGAGCAGAGCGTAATGAAAAGACAAAGCACTCGAGTTGGGACAAAAAGATCTTATGTAAGTTAAATCAATTATAAATAAATATGAGTGTAATGGCATCGAAGATGTTTATGGGTTTGACATCTCCCACCAGTGTATAACGTGACTGCATTAACTTAAGAGATTTTCGAGATTTCCATCTCCTAAGGATCCGTTAAATTATTCACGTAGATAGTACAATACGCTATTATAATAGCGTCTACAGTAAAGTATTAAAATAGAGTTAAGGCATTACATATATCACCCTTAATACATTATATATATTCCCATAGTCTATATAGTACCGTATGCTCCTCCATGATGAGGTTTACCCAAAGGGCGCTCCATAGGTATGGTACAAAACAAACTCATTGAAGGCGCAATATAGCATGTGAATATGGCACTCGAGGCAACGCCAGGGTAGGAATCTACCATTTTGTAGAACCAGGCTAGTGGTAATGCATAGCAGCTACTACCGCCCACCTCGAAACACACTCCCATAATCAAAACTAGGGGTGACCACCAAATCAATGACAAAGTCATAATATGGTATCGTAGAAGCATGTTCGATCGGAGGTGAGATCTCACTTGGCCTAGGTATAGCTCCTGTTTTAGTCATATATAAGTTGACTCATGGAAGTCAGGGCTACGTAAATACCTCATACAGAATAGAACACCAAACCGTACTACGTCATTCTGGAATCTCTACCATGTACACAGTTGTTAAAGTGGCTTCGGTATTGGCAGAGAGTACGACAATATCTGATCCCAGTCTCTTTAACAACCAAATTCTTATTTCATACCAGATGGTTCTTTTAAATTTCCAAAACCGTTTCATATATCAAAATATTATATTCTCAAAACCATATCATTTTCGAAATCATATTTTGCTTCCAAAATAATATCATATTTGAAATCAAACGACTTTCGAATTCATATTTCCAAAATAAATTAAATCCTCATTTAAAATCATCATATTCCTCAAATATGTCATTTAAATCCCTACTTATGTTATAACATCATTTAATCGTATTCTACTTAACAATCAAGGATTTAAATATAAAACTTCCACTTTACAAAACCTAAAAATAAGAAAATATTTTAGATGGTTTAAAATAGTTTTAAAAATAGTTTAATGTAGTTTAAATATATTTAAACATATTAATATAGTTTAAAATTGATTAAAATGTATTAATATAGTCTAAATAGATTAAAATAATTTAACATATTTAAAATAGATTAAAATAGACTAATATACTTTAAAATAGATTAAAATAGATTAATATTATTTAAAATAGATTAAAATAGTTTAATATAGTTTAACATATATTAAAATGGATTAAATAGATTTAAAATAGGTTAAAATACTTTAGAATTTTGATTTAAACCAATTTCAAAGTCCAACCGTCAAATTTGGATTTTCAAAGTAATTCAATTTATATAAATCAATTTCCTTCAAAATATCATCTAATCCAATTCAGGAATTAAGGGTTTTAAAATCATTAAATCTAACCAATCCGGTGTCCATATATAATTTTCTACCCTATGGTCAAGTGATAAGGATATTTATCATTTCAATCCGCAAAAATTTAAATTACGGGTATATATTATTTCAACCCGTAATCCCAAATCCAAATCAATGAAAATCGCTTGGTTTTATCATTTCAATCCATAGCGATTTTCTCCTATTCTATATGATTGTTCGGGTATGTATCATTTCAACCCATAGGGATTTTCTACCAATAACTAAGGGAACTTGCAATGTTATAACAATATAAGTATAACATCAAATCATCCAATATCAATAATTAAACATACATCACAATCATCACCCAAATCAACGAATAAACATCAGTAGATAACTAATTATCATTAACAAGTATTAAATTGATAATTAAATTCAATATTAAATTAAATGATGATTAAATGCAATAAAAGTTAAATTTAATTAGAATAATAATTTAAACATACCAAAAATCAACCAATCAATTCCAAATCACATCATAAATTCAATTTAACTTACATAAGATAATTTAGTAGTCAGAGTGGGTTAAAACACTCACCTCATGAATTTCCCTTTTCTAGTCGGATTTGGATCCGCTACTACTTCCTCCTTTTGATTTGTTTCCTTGTTATCTTGATCTTTTATTTTTTTATAGAAAGTTTTGGAAGAGACAAAGAATTTTGTATAGATTTGGATTTGAAGAAAATGATTTGGAAGAAGAAGAATGTTTGGAAAAGAAGACGAAAATTTAATGTTGATGAAGAATTGATAAAGAAAAAGAAGCTTTGAAAAAGAAGAAGAAGATTTGAAGAATAAGAATAAGAAAAGGGAAGCTTTGAGAGAGAGAAAAGAAGGTGATTTGAGGAAGGAAAAAAATGGAGGAGGAGGAAAATGAAGAGAGAGAGAAAAAATGAAATGGTAGTTTGTTTGTAGGAATGAAGCTACAAAAGACGAGATTTGAAAAATGAAATGAGGCTATGGGGATGAAGATGGAAACAAATGAAAAGCTAATAAAGTATATGTAAATAAAATAGTAAGTGACGTAAAGTAAGAATATGAACAACCTTAAAATGTAGTACTAAAAGAGGTAAAGTAAAGGAATAAATATATGAATAAAGATAAAAATAAATCTTCCATTCTTTAATATGAAGCTTCAGAAGAAAGAGACGCTAATGCAAGGAAACTATAAGAACTAATAACGTATGAACAAAATAAACTTTAGAAACGGAGAATAGTAAATGCTAATTAGATGGCATGAAAATTAATTTGGATGTTCACATTAAAAATGGAAAAAGAAAAAGGAAAAAAATTTCAGGTAAAACACCTGAAATGAGCAAATGAACAAATGAGAAACAAAGGAAAAAAATGAACCAATTATTAATTAATAAGAAAAAAATGAATAGTTTAATAACTAAATGGATGCTCAAACGAAACCTGCATGGAGAACTTGAAAATGAAAAGAAAGAGAATGTGGATGTGATAATAAATGCAAAGTAAATGAACGTACCACTTATACACTATAAACAAACCTTTGGGATCCAAATTCCAAAACTTACTCCTATTAATTCACTTCAACAAACCAAAATGTACTATCCCGGAATTTTTGGCAATATCAAAATTATAATTTTTATTTAAAATTAAATTGATTTGATAATGTTGATTAATAAAATTTGAATTGGTTTAATAATCTAATTAAATAAATATTTAATTGGTGATTTTATCTTTTAAAAGCTAATAAAATGTTTCTATTTATAATGTATATATATATATATATATTTGTATATATATTATAGATAATCTTTGATTTGGAATTTAATTAATAAATAAAGTTTTGTTTTCAAATTCTAATAATACATTTAATAATTTGGAAATTATGATTTAAATTAATATTAAGATTTTCAAAGTTATTTAATTAATAACTAAATGGTTTGTAAATACTTAAAATAAATATTAATCGCTTAAGATTTTATCCTAGCTTAATTTTTAAATTTAATAAAAGTTTTGTTTTATTTCTTTTTAAATATTAATTGGTAAATATGAATTGAAAATAGAAGCTTAAAATACAATATGGCATGTGGTCTTAATTCATTTAATAATAGAAGTGATTTATAATCTCTTTTATAAATCATTTAACATTGTTAAATTTGTTATTTTCAATCGATGACTATAATTCTTAGGTTTTATAACCATAAATAATTTTTAATGAATATAGAATTGTTATTTTTAAATTTAATAAGTAGTTATATATGTATGGATATAATTTGAATCTTAAATTTTATTTTTATAACCTAACTTGAATTTGAATTTAAAGTTTTAAAATTCAACGTATAGATTTTATATTTGTTTGGATTTTAAAATATTTATATAAACTTTTATTTATAAATAATATTGGTTTTTATTTCTTTTAAAATTATTTATACATATATAAATACTAATTAACTAATTCATTAAGCTTGATTTTTGTATTAATCTTTCATCAACATTTAAAATATAACTAATTAATTATGAGACAAGTGTTAGCATATTAAGTAGTCAAACAACATGTGTTAATATATTAAGTTATCTAAATACATGTGTTAATTTATGAATTAAACAACATGACAAGTGTTAAACTTTAAAACAAGTGGCATTTTTAGATTAAATTTTCTTATATTTTTATTTAATGATTTTCAGCATATAAATACATATGCTTCTCATCTTCTTGTTTTTCTTTTCTATCTTTTTAACTCAAAAGCCAAGAAGTAAACTAAAAAAAAGGAAAACAATTTCTCAAAAAAAAAATCATCGAACAAAAGTCACCTCAAAAACAAAATCTGAAATCATCTCTAAAACCAAAAATAAATTCAAATCAGTAAGTAACACTCCTCAAAACCAAATTGAAAATCAAATGTCTGCATTTCATTTGGAAATTTTCAGCAATAAACCCTGTAATAATTTCCAAGTTCATACTACAACCTTTCATCATCAAAAATCAAAACTAAATCTAAAAACAAAGTGATCAATGCCTGCATTTCTTTATCTGGAAATCATCAGCATGCAAGCATTTTCAAGCCTACATGCATGAAGTTTTAAACAGGGAGCAAAAGCATTTTTTTTAAGCAACTCAAGTTTCAAGAACATTTCAGTTTCAAGATTTTATAAATAATGCTCTGTGCTTCTGTTTCAGGTGAGTAACTCTTTTAAAAACTTAAAGATAAATCCGGTTTTTTGATTTATGCCTAAAATAAGTTGTATTTGTATATATATGTTGGAAAATTCCGGTGTATTTGGGATGTGTGATACATGTATGATTGTGAATGCCTGCAGAACATCTTTGTTCTAAATTTCAAGCCCAGTTTTCAATTTAAATCATTTCCTCTTGATCCATTGATTTTTAGGACTTAGGATCTAAACAAATATTGTTTGTTTGATTATAAACTAAGTTTAAAAAATTTATTTAACTTAAATTAAATCTAGATTTGCTTTGGAAATAAAATTAATCAGGAAACTCAAGTCTTTGTAAAAATTCAAACATGTTAATTGTGCAATTCAGGTATATAAACTAAATCCTTAAACTAAGACATGATTTTTAAGAGTAAAATCATAATTTTTAATTTGAGTTTGACTGAGCAAGTGAGGGTTGATCGGAATTTGGTTTTGGGGTAGTCTCTAGTGATCTCAGTGGATTGGGGGGACGATGTAACGACCCAGAATTTTTAGAAATTAAAATTTGAATATTTAATTAATTTTAAATATTAATTAGTGAATTTATAAGTCAAATAAATTTTTATTTGAATTTTTGGATTTAATTGAATAATTAAATCGATAATTTAATATGTGAAATTATGGAAATAATTGAAAATATAGTTAAATATGATTGAAAATGATTTGTAAAATTTTATTTTATCATGTTGGAGTTAGAATGATATTTTAGAACTTTTAAAATCGAATTTAAAGTTAATTTGTGAAAATTGAATATTTTAATATTTAATTATCGACCGTAAAATAGCCAATTTTTGAACAGTCTCAGAATTGAACGAAACCAGTTCCATTGGATCCGTAATAGTTAGTTATTACCGGATTTCAAATTTCGTGTCAATCGGAGCTATCGTTTGATCGTGGCAGCTCGAAACGCATCGAATTATTTTTAATTTAAATTTGGCGAGTCAAAATAGCCATTTTTCAAAAAGTCTCGGATTTTGACGAAACCAGTTTCATCGGATCCGTAATGTGATATCATTGTAAGGTTTCAAATTTCAAGTCAATTGGATTTACCGTTTGTCCGGTGCAAATTAAAACGCCTATAAATCGATTTAAATCGGTTTAATTTAAATTGAGCGTTTGCAGCCATAACTCGCACAGATGTCCGAATTAGCTTCCGAAACCTGTTCCATTGTGTCCAGAACGCGGGATAAACCCTAGGTACGCTGGTTACGGCGTCTAAATCGGAGTTCGGAATTCCCGGGATGAATAGTGTTTACGCTAGCTTTTTCTATAAATACATCTCACCTCTTCATAAATTAAAAAAAAAAAAAAGTTAAACCCTAATTTTTAAACCCTAGCCGCCTATGTTGAAACCAATGGCCAGAAATGATTTTCCTTTCCCCCTCAATCTCTCTCAATCTACAATGATTTAGCTAAGGTGTTCAACATGAAAGTTGTTGAGAATCTCGAGAGCTTGAAATCCATACGGATATGATCTTGGTTGGAGTCGCATAGAGGGAGTTAAGGATGGCCGTATGCTTCAGGCCACGCACGCATTCCCAAGCTAAATAGATGGCCGAGCTTCACCTAGGGGGGGCGAGTGTAGTGGAGGTGTAGGGCTTCGCAACGGCATCGCTTGATCGAAGTATCGTCGTGTATTGATGGCGAATTATTAAACCCTAGATTGTATTATGGGTTCGGCCTCATTCCTAATTGCCTGTAGCTTGAACGCAAGTGGAAGAAGAGGTAGGGGACGGCCAGATTTGCATGGGATGGGATCTAAGGGCTGGTGTGAGTTAGGGCTTAAAATTAATTAGATTATGTTGTATTTAGTTAATTAAAAATCGTGTAATCTTATAAAATGCATAACTTTTTCATACGAGGTCGAAACTGCGCGAAATCAGTTGCGTTGGAATCGTATGGACGAGCACTACGCGATGGAGTTGGTTTGGAGTCGTTTGGAGTTAGTGAGAATTTCGGGTAAAATTAAACGCGCGTTTAATTTTATTCAAAATAAAAGCTAAAACGGAAATTAAAACCAAGGTGAGAACTTCTCACTCAATCGAATAGGTTTCGATTTTATTTTAAATAGTTAGATTTAAAATATTTGAATGCATGTTTGAATGATGACTGTAAATTATTGATTGTTAAAATAGACATTATACGCCGTTAGTAAGCGGATGTTATTTATTAAAAACATATACCGCGAATATTTCATAAACAGTGAAATTGGTATTATATATAATATCAATATATATATATATTGGCATATGTATATATTGCAGTTGTTGATTTCCCGCATTTTTTGTTTAGCGGATGAGACCCTATTACGCCGTTATTAAGCGGATAATATTTAATAAGAACATATACCGCGATAATTTCGTACTGGAGCGAAATTGGTATTGTGCTAATGTTTTTGGATGCAGGAAACAGGTTGGAGGGATCCAACTGGATTCCTCAACAGTTTTTATTTGATTTTCAGATATTTTGATATTTGATTGATTATCATATACGATATATGATGGATCGTTGTAGTCGTGATTGACTATTTGGTGTGTAGCATCATTGGACCCAGATTTTGGGATTTTAAAATGATTTTTAAAGTGATTTTTGAAAATATACTATATTTTTAGAATTGATCCATTTTAAATAATTAAAAGCTATAATTTTTAAAGTTACAAAATTATGGTTTTTGTGTAATATAGTTAAAAGCTGATTTTTGAGAAATATGAACCAATGATTTTATAAAATAGTTTAAACTGGATTTTTGAGTTTATTATTAAAAGTTTGAATATAAGATTTATAAAATTTGATTATTTTATAAATCAGAATGGTGAAATTATAAAGGAATTTAAAGATGTTTTTAAAGAATAATATAATTTGATTTATATTAAGAGATTTATAAATGGATATTTATAAATTGAAATATTGACTTATAAAACGAGTTTTTATAAGTGTTTGAATGAAGTGAAAATGAAATTCATAAATGAATGAAATTTATAGAATTATAAACTGTGAAGTTATAAAAGAAATTTATAAATAGTAAGATTTATAAATTTGGTGAAATTATTTGAAGAATAGATTGGTTAGATAAATGGATCTTATAAGTTATAAGATTTATAAATTGGAAAGTCTCTAAAGGAACGATTTTGTAGAATAATCGTTTTATAAGTAATTAACTTATAATATGAACGTTTAGTTTATAATTTAGTTATAAACTGGAATAGGTTAATAAAGGAATTTATAAAAAGGAAGTTTTTATAAATAATTAGAAATGGAATTTATAAACGTTGTTTTATAAATTGGCAAATGATTTATTTTGACGAGAAAATTTGTTGAAACCTATAGATGGAGTTATATTCACATTTTTGAATAGTGAATAATCCTTTGAATTAAAATGAATAAAAGGATGAAATTTGTTAACGAAGTTTATTCACGTTTTTGAATAGTGAATAACACGTTAAAGAAATTGTTTTAGATTTGATGTTTTAAATAGAATTAAAACGATCTAACGATGTTTTAAATGTGTTGAGATTCGAAACCATAGATTTCAACATTTATTGTTGAAATAGATGTTTCGAGAAATAAAAGGAAATGGTAGACTATAACACTGTTGTTATAGTAAATGATTTCCGAATGGAAATGTTTGAATAGTATTGGGATTTATATATCTATTTTAATTTTGAATCCCCATACTAGTGAATTTGGGTTGTAGTAACGATGTTTTACGCAACATTCGTTTTGGCCCAAATAAATATGTTTAAGAGAATGATTTCCTTAAATAATGAAAATATACTTAATTCGATTTAAGTATATTGAATATTTTCCAAGGTTGAAAATAAAAAGATTTGTGAATTACTTATGAATAAATAAGTATGGAAATGTTTTCCAATATGAAGTGAATAATTAGAATTTATCTTTTTGAAGATAAATTGAAATGAATAATTGAAATGATATGCATGAATATTTTGAAATGTAAATTCATTATGGGATTTATATGTGAAGGGGATTTGTTTGAAAATAAATGTTGATTTATTTTTGAAGTGTTGAAATTATATATCTTGTAAAGATATTTTGGAAAGTAAATAATTTAGGAAAATTATTTGGAATCTGGTGATGTGTGCATATCCATTGATAGTTCAATAACCGACTATCAATATTTCCCTTTGAATGGGTAATTGATGTGATTTGTTTGAATGTGAATGCTACACTTATTTTTGAATAAGCGCTCACTATTCGGGTTAACCGGGAAAGGACCATGGGGTCGTATAACCCATTCCGAATATGTGATACGTCGTTATGAATTGCATTTGAAGATCGGTGTTGAAGACCGAGTATTTGTGAAAGTGATAGGATGACCTATCGATTGTCTCTGCACTGGGTAGCTCCTGGTATAGAGATCTCCTAAGTGATGGGAAATTCGATCGGGATTGTGAATACCCGTATTGCAAGGGCTTCGTAAGAAGTGCCTTCGGTTTTGTTCGAGCCCGGAACAGACTTGTATGGATTGTATGTCTGACATTACAAGTTGAGATATAAAGCCGATTTCTTTCAAATATATTTCTGTTGGTGGCGAAGAATTTATTCTTTTAGCTTAACACCCTTCTCTGAGACGTACGAGCTCAGAGGTTATGTAGTTGAATGTTATCAGCGATATATTCCCAATTTGGTAATGTGACATGCTGAGTGATGCTGAAATGATCATTGTGTTGATTATTTGTGATAGGATCGTTTATTTGATCGTCTATCCTTGTGATCATTGTGTTGATCATTTGTTGACCCAAAGCATGGCTTTTGTATAAAGTATGTTTTTGTGGACGTGAATTCGTCGAGCCTCACACACCGTGAATGGTCAAAACAGGAAAGAAGCAGCAAGGTTATGAGGGGTAGCACCCTTTAGGATGTGTCCATTTCCTTCTGGAAAAGGGTGGTATCATGGTATGGAGCCCAGATACTTACTCATGTTGAAAACACTTTATGATTGTGTGAATTGATTACGAGCGCTCGGTTGATAAAGGTCCCAAAGGACCGGGGGATGGCATATTCGGTCAGTTGTTACTCAGTTAGGAGTAACCCGGCCTTGTGTTGGTAGAGATCCGGTTTGGTTCTCGGGGATGTCCATCCAGAGGCATTCTCATGTGGCAATGGGAAGTTCCTTGGCCTGACCATTTGTTGGAAATCCAATTCCCAATACGAAACTTGTACGGTATTAGTTGTAGAACCTGCTATTCACTTATGGTGGTCACCACTGTTTGGATAGTAGCTATAGTAGGCATACGATAATGGTCGTATGTTGGCTAAGATTTATATCTTTATTTTCGAAATGATTTTCCTCTACACTGTGCACTAATAATAATATCAAATATTATTTTAAATGCGTATCAAGCATCTTTGACTATCATAAGGAGAAATCTCCTCCGATTCTGCGTTTGCATGTGTGTGTGTGCGGGAGGCCTTATGGTAGTCTCATTTTTAAAAGCATTGCGAATTAATTTAAAAATATTCCTCTACTTTGATTTTAAAGTTAAATAAACTGTTTTGAGTTCTCACACCAGTCACATGACTGACTTGGAGTTTATTGTTTTCCTTCCTAAACTCTGGGTGCCCACCAATTTTCCACACGGGCAGTCAAGAGTTTAAGGTTTATCAGGATATTCTGGATATTCTGGAGTTGCTGGAGGCAAGCTGGATGACATGGCGTATTATTTATATAGTATTTCTTTTTCTGCTGCATTGTTTGATGTTGTATGTTGTACACTCTGATGATTTGATGTAATGTAATATAATGTAAAGTAATAACTGATATAGTTCTTTGTTTAAAGATTATTCATTTATTATTATATGTTGTTCCGCTGCGAATTGTGAGATTCTGTTGTTGTTCCTTTCTGTCCCGTTCTATTTTAAAAAATTCTCTGTTTGCTAAAAATTTTCTATTTTCTTTTCCCTCCATTTCCTATCTCTTCTGTCTTCTCTCTCTTTCTTTTCTTAAATTCTTTTTCTTAAACCCATAACATTTCGGGTTTCCGGCCTTTGATTTCTCGACAGTCGATAAAGTGAGTGTCGATGTTGAATTTTCGAAGAACGAAAATTTTCGAGGCGTTACATTTGGTATCAGAGCTTATGGTTAAGCGACAACCATGGTTCTGTTGGGTATTATTCATTAGAGATAGAGTCAGCAGTACTCTAGAATGAATTTGAGTGTAATAATAAATATGAGTGCGTATTTGTTAGTGAATATAAAAATTGTTTTATATTGTGATGATTGGTTTGTTGAGTGGTATATGAACTTTCGTCAGCACAGCCTCGAAACTGAGCCGAAGGGGTTTCTAAACACTTGAATAGAACAATTCGGCACAATATTGATTTTAAATTGGGTAAATGGAATAATTTTGCCTTGATTATATTTTTATATGTAAAGGAATAATTTTTCAGAATTATTAAAGTGTATGTAAGTTGATTGTTAGGTTGTTTGAATAATCTAAATAAAAGAATAATTGTATAAGTAAAAGAATTATAAGTTGAATTATAATTAATGTGAATTACAATTGTGAATAAACTTATATATATATATATATATATATATATAAGAAGTAAAATTATATGAAATAATGAATATAAATGTTAATTCATTTAAAATCTAATGTTATTAGAAGTTGAATAAAATTGAATGAAAATCAATTTAAAAGCAAAGGAATTTGGTTGAAATTAATATACTTTGGTTGTTATATGATTGTAGTTGATTTTATATAAGTTCATTAAGTATTAATGAAATTGAAAGCTAATGCAATTGAATTCAAATTAGAAGTAAATAAATTTGAATAGAATTGAAAGTGAATTGGATTTAATTAGTAATGTAAACTAATTGAATTGAGAATGAATGTTAGTAAATCCAATGTAAATGAATCAAATGTGATTTAAATTGAAAACCATTTCATTGAATATTAATGAGAATATGAATGAATATTATTGGTTATGGATGTTAGTTGGATGTAGTTGGTTGATGGTTGAATGTATATTGCTATTGTTGCATTTGCTATGTGACATATATAGTTGATATGTTGCTATATGTTGTATATTGAGATTATTTGCATATGTGCATGTTCTCATGTTGTTTGTTGAGTGTTTAGTAGGTGCAGATCGCGTTTGCTTCGCATTTGGAGCTCGCTTTTGCGCTATATTAGCTGTATATGCTCGCTAATAAAATATAAGGTACATATCTCGGATTAAATATCGTACTTTTACACTTTTTTCCCTTCGGGATGCCTCATTACCTGATGAGATGTATATTTGTGATATATATACTGTCATTTTTTTTTCGGATCGATCCGCGCAAAGGAGACTATGGCGAATTTTTCCGAAAATTTAAGGCGTTAGAAAAAAATTTGAGAAAATTGGAAAATTTTGAAAACTATAACTTTGATTTTGGAATTGAAAGTTAAACTATAGTAGTTGTTTTTGAAAAGATAACTAAGTATGATTTGAAAACTTAGTAAAGATTTGTAAGAAGTTTAACTATGAATTTTGGGAAAGTTAATAAATTGTATAACTTTTCTTACTTGTAATTTCGAGGACGAAATTCTTTTAAGTGGGGAAGATTGTAACGACCCAGAATTTTTAGAAATTAAAATTTGAATATTTAATTAATTTTAAATATTAATTAGTGAATTTATAAGTCAAATAAATTTTTATTTGAATTTTTGGATTTAATTGAATAATTAAATCAATAATTTAATATGTGAAATTATGGAAATAATTGAAAATATAGTTAAATATGATTGAAAATGATTTGTAAAATTTTATTTTATCATGTTGGAGTTAGAGTGATATTTTAGAACTTTTAAAATCGAATTTAAAGTTAATTTGTGAAAATTGAATATTTTAATATTTAATTATCGACTGTAAAATAGCCAATTTTTGAACAGTCTCAGAATTGAACGAAACCAGTTCCATTGGATCCGTAATAGTTAGTTATTACCGGATTTCAAATTTCGTGTCAATCGGAGCGATCGTTTGATCGTGGCAGCTCGAAACGCATCGAATTATTTTTAATTTAAATTTGGCGAGTCAAAATAGCCATTTTTCAAAAAGTCTCGGATTTCGACGAAACCAGTTTCATCGGATCCGTAATGTGATATTATTGTAAGGTTTCAAATTTCAAGTCAATTGGATTTACCGTTTGTCCGGTACAAATTAAAACGCCTATAAATCGATTTAAATCGGTTTAATTTAAATTGAGCGTTTGCAGCCATAACTCGCACAGATGTCCGAATTAGCTTCCGAAACCTGTTCCATTGTGTCCGGAACGCGGGATAAACCCTAGGTACGCTGTTTACGGCGTCTAAATCGGAGTTCGGAATTCCCGGGATGAATAGTGTTTACGCTAGCTTTTTCTATAAATACATCTCACCTCTTCATAAATTAAAAAAAAAAAAGTTAAACCCTAATTTTTAAACCCTAGCCGCCTATGTTGAAACCAATGGCCAGAAATGATTTTCCTTTCCCCCTCAATCTCTCTCAATCTACAATGATTTAGCTAAGGTGTTCAACATGAAAGTTGTTGAGAATCTCGAGAGCTTGAAATCCATACGGATATGATCTTGGTTGGAGTCGCGTAGAGGGAGTTAAGGATGGCCGTATGCTTCAGGCCACGCACGCATTCCCAAGCTAAATAGATGGCCGAGCTTCACCTAGGGGGGGGCGAGTGTAGTGGAGGTGTAGGGCTTCGCAACGGCATCGCTTGATCGAAGTATCGTCGTGTATTGATGGCGAATTATTAAACCCTAGATTGTATTATGGGTTCGGCCTCATTCCTAATTGCCTGTAGCTTGAACGCAAGTGGAAGAAGAGGTAGGGGACGGCCAGATTTGCATGGGATGGGATCTAAGGGCTGGTGTAAGTTAGGGCTTAAAATTAATTAGATTATGTTGTATTTAGTTAATTAAAAATCGTGTAATCTTATAAAATGCATAACTTTTTCATACGAGGTCGAAACTGCGCGAAATCAGTTGCGTTGGAATCGTATGGACGAGCACTACGCGATGGAGTTGGTTTGGAGTCGTTTGGAGTTAGTAAGAATTTCGGGTAAAATTAAACGCGCGTTTAATTTTATTCGAAATAAAAGCTAAAACGGAAATTAAAACCAAGGTGAGAACTTCTCACTCAATCGAATAGGTTTCGATTTTATTTTAAATAGTTAGATTTAAAATATTTGAATGCATGTTTGAATGATGACTGTAAATTATTGATTGTTAAAATAGACATTATACGCCGTTAGTAAGCGGATGTTATTTATTAAAAACATATACCGCGAATATTTCATAAACAGTGAAATTGGTATTATATATAATATCAATATATATATATATTGGCATATGTATATATTGCAGTTGTTGATTTCCCGCATTTTTTGTTTAGCGGATGAGACCCTATTACGCCGTTATTAAGCGGATAATATTTAATAAGAACATATACCGCGATAATTTCGTACTGGAGCGAAATTGGTATTGTGCTAATGTTTTTGGATGCAGGAAACAGGTTGGAGGGATCCAACTGGATTCCTCAACAGTTTTTATTTGATTTTCAGATATTTTGATATTTGATTGATTATCATATACGATATATGATGGATCGTTGTAGTCGTGATTGACTATTTGGTGTGTAGCATCATTGGACCCAGATTTTGGGATTTTAAAATGATTTTTAAAGTGATTTTTGAAAATATACTATATTTTTAGAATTGATCCATTTTAAATAATTAAAAGCTATAATTTTTAAAGTTACAAAATTATGGTTTTTGTGTAATATAGTTAAAAGCTGATTTTTGAGAAATATGAACCAATGATTTTATAAAATAGTTTAAACTGGATTTTTGAGTTTATTATTAAAAGTTTGAATATAAGATTTATAAAATTTGATTATTTTATAAATCAGAATGGTGAAATTATAAAGGAATTTAAAGATGTTTTTAAAGAATAATATAATTTGATTTATATTAAGAGATTTATAAATGGATATTTATAAATTGAAATATTGACTTATAAAACGAGTTTTTATAAGTGTTTGAATGAAGTGAAAATGAAATTCATAAATGAATGAAATTTATAGAATTATAAACTGTGAAGTTATAAAAGAAATTTATAAATAGTAAGATTTATAAATTTGGTGAAATTATTTGAAGAATAGATTGGTTAGATAAATGGATCTTATAAGTTATAAGATTTATAAATTGGAAAGTCTCTAAAGGAACGATTTTGTAGAATAATCGTTTTATAAGTAATTAACTTATAATATGAACGTTTAGTTTATAATTTAGTTATAAACTGGAATAGGTTAATAAAGGAATTTATAAAAAGGAAGTTTTTATAAATAATTAGAAATGGAATTTATAAACGTTGTTTTATAAATTGGCAAATGATTTATTTTGACGAGAAAATTTGTTGAAACCTATAGATGGAGTTATATTCACATTTTTGAATAGTGAATAATCCTTTGAATTAAAATGAATAAAAGGATGAAATTTGTTAACGAAGTTTATTCACGTTTTTGAATAGTGAATAACACGTTAAAGAAATTGTTTTAGATTTGATGTTTTAAATAGAATTAAAACGATCTAACGATGTTTTAAATGTGTTGAGATTCGAAACCATAGATTTCAACATTTATTGTTGAAATAGATGTTTCGAGAAATAAAAGGAAATGGTAGACTATAACACTGTTGTTATAGTAAATGATTTCCGAATGGAAATGTTTGAATAGTATTGGGATTTATATATCTATTTTAATTTTGAATCCCTATACTAGTGAATTTGGGTTGTAGTAACGATGTTTTACGCAACATTCGTTTTGGCCCAAATAAATATGTTTAAGAGAATGATTTCCTTAAATAATGAAAATATACTTAATTCGATTTAAGTATATTGAATATTTTCCAAGGTTGAAAATAAAAAGATTTGTGAATTACTTATGAATAAATAAGTATGGAAATGTTTTCCAATATGAAGTGAATAATTAGAATTTATCTTTTTGAAGATAAATTGAAATGAATAATTGAAATGATATGCATGAATATTTTGAAATGTAAATTCATTATGGGATTTATATGTGAAGGGGATTTGTTTGAAAATAAATGTTGATTTATTTTTGAAGTGTTGAAATTATATATCTTGTAAAGATATTTTGGAAAGTAAATAATTTAGGAAAATTATTTGGAATCTGGTGATGTGTGCATATCCATTGATAGTTCAATAACCGACTATCAATATTTCCCTTTGAATGGGTAATTGATGTGATTTGTTTGAATGTGAATGCTACACTTATTTTTGAATAAGCGCTCACTATTCGGGTTAACCGGAAAAGGACCATGGGGTCGTATAACCCATTCCGAATATGTGATACGTCGTTATGAATTGCATTTGAAGATCGGTGTTGAAGACCGAGTATTTGTGAAAGCGATAGGATGACCTATCAATTGTCTCTGCACTGGGTAGCTCCTGGTATAGAGATCTCCTAAGTGATGGGAAATTCGATCGGGATTGTGAATACCCGTATTGCAAGGGCTTCGTAAGAAGTGCCTTCGGTTTTGTTCGAGCCCGGAACAGACTTGTATGGATTGTATGTCTGACATTACAAGTTGAGATATAAAGCCGATTTCTTTCAAATATATTTCTGTTGGTGGCGAAGAATTTATTCTTTTAGCTTAACACCCTTCTCTGAGACGTACGAGCTCAGAGGTTATGTAGTTGAATGTTATCAGCGATATATTCCCAATTTGGTAATGTGACATGCTGAGTGATGCTGAAATGATCATTGTGTTGATTATTTGTGATAGGATCGTTTATTTGATCGTCTATCCTTGTGATCATTGTGTTGATCATTTGTTGACCCAAAGCATGGCTTTTGTATAAAGTATGTTTTTGTGGATGTGAATTCGTCGAGCCTCACACACCGTGAATGGTCAAAACAGGAAAGAAGCAGCAAGGTTATGAGGGGTAGCACCCTTTAGGATGTGTCCATTTCCTTCTGGAAAAGGGTGGTATCATGGTATGGAGCCCAGATACTTACTCATGTTGAAAACACTTTATGATTGTGTGAATTGATTACGAGCGCTCGGTTGATAAAGGTCCCAAAGGACCGGGGGATGGCATATTCGGTCAGTTGTTACTCAGTTAGGAGTAACCCGGCCTTGTGTTGGTAGAGATCCGGTTTGGTTCTCGGGGATGTCCATCCAGATGCATTCTCATGTGGCAATGGGAAGTTCCTTGGCCTGACCATTTGTTGGAAATCCAATTCCCAATACGAAACTCGTACAGTATTAGTTGTAGAACCTGCTATTCACTTATGGTGGTCACCACTGTTTGGATAGTAGCTATAGTAGGCATACGATAATGGTCGTATGTTGGCTAAGATTTATATCTTTATTTTCGAAATGATTTTCCTCTACACTATGCACTAATAATAATATCAAATATTATTTTAAATGCGTATCAAGCATCTTTGACTATCATAAGGAGAAATCTCCTCCGATTCTGCGTTTGCATGTGTGTGTGTGCGGGAGGCCTTATGGTAGTCTCATTTTTAAAAGCATTGCGAATTAATTTAAAAATATTCCTCTATTTTGATTTTAAAGTTAAATAAACTGTTTTGAGTTCTCACACCAGTCACATGACTGACTTGGAGTTTATTGTTTTCCTTCCTAAACTCTGGGTGCCCACCAATTTTCCACACGGGCAGTCAAGAGTTTAAGGTTTATCAGGATATTCTGGATATTCTGGAGTTGCTGGAGGCAAGCTGGATGACATGGCGTATTATTTATATAGTATTTCTTTTTCCGCTGCATTGTTTGATGTTGTATGTTGTACACTCTGATGATTTGATGTAATGTAATATAATGTAAAGTAATAACTGATATAGTTCTTTGTTTAAAGATTATTCATTTATTATTATATGTTGTTCCACTGCGAATTGTGAGATTCTTTTGTTGTTCCTTTCTGTCCCGTTCTATTTTAAAAAATTCTCTGTTTTCTAAAAATTTTCTATTTTCTTTTCCCTCCATTTCCTATCTCTTCTGTCTTCTCTCTCTTTCTTTTCTTAAATTCTTTTTCTTAAACCCATAACATTTCGGGTTTCCGGCCTTCGATTTCTCGACAGTCGATAAAGTGAGTGTCGATGTTGAATTTTCGAAGAACGAAAATTTCCGAGGCGTTACAGACGAGTTCCTGTCTGAAGGAAGAAGGATGGTCGGAGATTGTAAGAAAAATATCAAAATGTCAATCAGAGGTCGGTGGTGACGATGGGAGATCGTTAATGTCTATAAACCTAATTTTGGGTGGATGGTCGGTTTTGCTTCAGAAATCAACCTCTGGTGGATCGAGTGTTACCAAACTTTAGGAATCGGTTGCTGGATCGTGGACGAAGCCGTGGCCGGTGGTGTTGGTATTCTGATGGACGGAGGAGCCTGATTGAAGCGTTGATCGGTTTTGGATTGAGGAGGTTCTGTGTTTCCAGGTTTGGGGTTGAGTCTAGATTTTGATTTCTAGATAATGGAGACGATCTGATGATCGTGGGATGGTGCGTGGGTGGTTGCCGACGAAATGAAGCCATGGTGAATGGCCGGAGTAGATCAGAGTCACGGTGCATGTGCACCGTGCATTTTCGTTTTCTGGTGAAGCGGGTTTAGTTTCGGGTGAAGATGTTCTCGCGTTTGTCTCGAGTAGTTCGAGTATTTACTCGAAGGAATTTAGGGTAAGACTCGGAGTAAAATAGAGTGGGCTCGAGTAAGTTTTAGTTTCAGGTTTTGGGAACCCGGAAGTGTTCGGTTTTAAAATTTAAGCTAAAAATTAATAAATCAAGTTTTAACACAGGGGTTTGAAAACAAAGTTTAAATCTGAATTTTTAATCTGAATTCAAATTGAATTTGAATCTTAAGTTTTGAAAAGAAAATAAAGCTTATAAATTCAAATGTTGTAATTAAGTTTGAATGTTAAAGTATTTTATATCATGTTTTAAAAATCTAAAGTATAAGATTTAAATAGGATTTTAAATTTAAGTTAAAATCTGAATTCAAGCTTAGTTTGAATTCTAGTTTGAAATAAATAAAGTTTTTGAATTTAAATGTTTTAAAAACAACTTTGAATGTTTTAAAATATGGTTTGAAAGTTGAAAATGAATTTGGTTTAAATTTCTTTTAAAATTCTTTTATAAAATAAGTAATTCTTTAACATGTAATTAAAAAGGGTTTTTCAATTGTTTTAAAAACTTTGTTAAAGTTAAAATTGTTTTCATTTTAAATCTTAAATTTAAAATGGAATTTAAAGGAAAATTTAAAGGTAAATTATTTTAAAATACTTTGTTAATGATAATTAAATCATTAATAAGATTTAGGTTTATCTTGAAGTTAATTAGGATTTAATGTTATGTAATTCACTAAATTATTAATGTAATTAAGAGGGATAATTAATTAATTAATGATTTGGGTTAATTAATTAAGTAATTAGGGGTCTTATTTATTAATTAAAGGATTAAGTAAAGTAATTAAGATTAATTAAATTGTAATTAAAAATCATTAATTAGATAAGATTTGATTTTAAATTAATTATTTTAAATTTATTAATCAAGTAATAAAAAAATTAATTAAGTCATAGATTAACACTTGATTAATTAAATAATTAGAGATTAATTAATGGGTTTTAAAGATAATTTAATTTGTAATTAGTAATGATTCGTCTCAGTTAATTACTTTAGATAAGTAATTAAAGATTTGTTAATGGTTAATGAAGGTCATTAACTTAGGATTATTTAATAATTAACTAATGTGATTAATTTTAATGATTAATTAGATTAATTAATTTAAAGATAATCATTTGTGAATTGTTTAAGTAATTACTTAGTTGGAAGTAATTAAGAAATTAATTACTAATTGTAATTAATTAAGTTTATTTTGATTAGTTTA
Organism: Allium cepa; assembly: GCA_030765085.1. Classification (NCBI taxonomy): domain Eukaryota; kingdom Viridiplantae; phylum Streptophyta; class Magnoliopsida; order Asparagales; family Amaryllidaceae; genus Allium; species Allium cepa. The sequence goes on from CM060946.1 coordinate 83,458,552, forward strand.
AGTTAATTGATTAAGTTTAATTAATTTAAGATAATCACTGGATAATTTAAGAAGTAATTACTCAATGTAATTTTAAAGAATAATTACTTAGTAAAGTAATTAAGAAGATAATTACTAGATGTAGTTAAGTTGAATATGTAATTGAAGAGATTTGGAAATTTATTACTTTGTGTAATTAGTATGAAGAATAATTACTTAGAGGAAGTAATTAATAATTAATTACTTAGTGTAATTAATTAAGAATTGGTTAATAAAGTTATTTGAAAATAATTAAGGGATGTAATTAATTAAGGGTAATTAATTACTTAATGAGGGTAATCTAGGGTGAATAATGAATATAATTAATTAAAGATTAATTATTAGAGATAATTAAATACGGAGTAATTAATTTATCTAATGAAGTAATTAGGGTAGTTAATTACTGAATGTGATTAATCAAGAGTGATTAATCAATATGGTTTAATTGATGATTAATTACCTAATGTAATTAATTTAAATAGGGTAATTATAAATAAAAATAATTAGGGATCATAAATTAATATAATGATGTAATTAAGGATTGATTAATAAGAACAATTAATCAATGATGGAATTAATTAATGTAATTAATTAAGGATTAATGTAATTAATTATATTTAATTAATTAATGAAGTAATTATAGGTGAATTACTGAATTTGGTTTGGAATAATTAATTTGTGAAATTAATTAGAAGCTAATTACTTGAATGTAATTAAAGGATAATTAATCAAGGATGATTAATTAAGGTGATTTATTTAAGGGTAATTAATTAATTGATTTGTAATTAATTAATGGATATGTAAGCAAGATTTATATGGATAAAGTAATTAATTTAATTTACTTTAAATTAATTAGAGAAGAAGTAATTAATTTAATTCATTTTAAATTAATTATAGAATGGTGATTAATATGTCATTGCTTAAGAATGCTGATTGATATTGATTACCCTGAATAGTTGAGATCTCAGATATGAGATAAGTGAGGTTGTGTGATATGGAAGCTTTGGTTACATTGTGATGACAATATGAATTATATGTTTGTGATGATAATATGGATTATCTATTATGATGATAATGTTGATTATCTATTTTGATATTGTCAATTATCTATCTGTGTGTATATAGATAATATTGAATTGGATTGTTTTAACTTTAAAACAACTTAGACCTAAAAGATGGCGTTTGGATTTCGATGAGACCGAGATCGGGTTTACATATTTGGATATCCGAAAACCACAACGATCCAAATTAACGATAGGTCATGAACCTCAAGTGAAGATGAAGATTCAGAGTGCAAGGGTTATCGTCGTTAACTCTGAGGGTGATTCAAAATGAGTGTAACGAGATAATGCCTTCGGTTTGTTCGAACCAGGAACGAACTTTTATGGATTGAATGCTTTCAGAACATCGTCAGGTGGACGATGAGCATTCTAAGAGATGTGTTCTCTAAAGGTAATCGTAGCCTCAAGCCTCATCAACCGGGAATGGCTAAAGCGGGGGAGGTGCAGCAAGGTTAAGTGGGTCACACCCAAGTAGGATGAGATTTACCCCTGTCTAGAAGTCCCTTTATATTCGGCTGTGTGGGGCAGTTGATTGCAACAACTGCCAGGGTTGTCTTGTTCGGGACTGTCCAGTAAGGGATGGTTCCGGCCTTGTGTTGCAGGGGAGTTAGGGTGGCTCCTTGGTACAATGATCTAGGCCACGTACTGTGACGGGCGGTACCCCAGTAGCCCTGCCATTGTATGGAATCCAAAATCCAATAAGTGCCAACGGTTTTGATTGTATTACCCACTTTTGTGGCTAGTAGCTGGAATTTAATAGATGTAACAATTTCGGCTATTTTTTATTTATTTGAAAACCCTAGACACTATTATAATATCATCGGATTTCCTATCAAATGTCTTGGTTAGCGTAAGGTAAAAACTTTTCCATGTTTATGTGTCGAAAGTCTTACGTGATACCTTTTCTTTTCAAAGGTTTTTAAAGTTAAACAGCCTTAACCTGTTACTCACACCAGACCCATGTCTGACCTGCAGTTTATTTCTGTTTTTCTTAAACTCTTGGGTACTCAAATTTTTACGAGTAGCCAAGGGATTCAGGTTATCTTTGACGAATTACGGAGGAGCAATGGAGAACGAGGCTTCGGCGTTAGATATATAGTTTCCGCAGAGTGTTCTCTGTGTTGTGTTTGTATGGAGGTGTAATAACTAGACAAGTGTTTATAACCATCTAGTATGTGATGTATATGCTGTGAAACTCTGATTGGTATTGTATATTATGTAATACTTATGTCATTAATATAATTTATTCGTTCTGCTATTGAGATTCTGGTGTTGTTTCTTCTTTCTCTTCTTTCTTTTCTATTTCTATCCCTTTCTTTCTTAAAGATGATACGACTTTCTGTGGAGAAAAAGTCGGGTCGTCACAGTTGGTATCAGAGCGCTAGGTTGAGTGAATGCCTAGGCTTTGGAGTGTTTTCTTTCTTGAGAGAGAATATTTGTAATTTTGATATGTGTGTGTATATATATAAATATATCTACCTATTTGTTGGGTTTTCTGTTTGGGTTTTCCAATATAAGTTACAAAGGTAGATAGGGTAGTGGTGTGTATAACGCGACTACCATTGGTTGGAGTTTGAATGTTTGAGGGTGGAAGTGTATCTGTCGAGACTGTAGACCTGATACCGTCTCGAGTAAGCTTTGTAGTGGTATAAGGATTTCATCAATCTTTGAAGGTAACCTGTTAAGGTTCGGAGTCTATCTTTGAAGTTGGATGAGTAGGGTTTGGATCTGTCGGTTAGGCAGAAGCGAGTGATGGTATCTTGATACCTCAGGAAATAGTAGCTGCGTGATGAGATGAAGTGACTATGGATGTTTCCGAAGATGATTTCTTTGGAACAAGTTTAAGGAAGTAGGTCATCTTCGATGTTTTGGCTGAGTTCAGCAGGGTGTTTCTGTTTGGTTTGAAGTCCGAGTTTCTCGAAGTGCTTTGGATTAGGAATTCTTTGGCATCGGTGTCAGCATTGCAACTCGGAGTGTTCTGTGGGTCGGCAAAAGGTCTTCTGGCTTAGAAGTGTCTGAGAGATGGAGTTCAGGAGCAGCAGATTGGATCCATTCCTTCGATGGATTGGCAAGACCAGCGTAAGTTGTTCTGATTGGTAAAGAGAGAACAGTTTTCTTTGGATTTTAGTCTGGATTGATCGCAAAAGTGACTTGCGATAATTGAGTATTCTCTTGGATTGTTGGATATTTTTCTAGATGCCTTCAGGGAAGTCAGAGGTTGTCCGCATCTAGAGATTTAGTTTTTTTTATTGACTAAGATATCAGGAGTAATTCCGGTGGTTCAGTGTAGTTGAAGGTTGGTTCCTTGAGATGGAGTTTGGTGAAGCAGCTCAGGATTGGAGGAACTTTTGAGTTTTCTCTTGGTTATCAGAAATCTTCTAGGTTGTGTTGTCCAGTTTGTGCTTGTGTTCATCATTAGCATTCTTTTCTATTCCAGATCAGAGTTGTGCAGCAGAAGCAGTTTGGGAGTGTATCTGCTTTTCTTTTCCGAATAGGAGAAGTGTGTTTTCTTCTGATGGTTGTAAGTGGAATTTGTTCTTGATATTGGTTGATCTTGGAGGATCATTCTGGTGGATTGGGTATGGTCCAATTTGTTTCTTGAGACGTCAGCAAGGATTGAGCTGATCAGGAAGGACGTAGGCAACCCAAGATTGTCTGAAGAGTTGTGTGGATAAGAGTCGAAGATCTGATTTTGGATAAGTTTTCTCCGGTTTTAGGAGCTATAAATTTTGGTGATTCTGGTAAGCTAGCTCGAGGTGTTTTGGATCTCTTCTGTGTTCTGTTATGGATAAGTGTTTGGTCTTCTGGATTGAATTGCTAGTTTGGACAACTGGAATTCGATGTGTTTCACGTATCTCCGAGGGAATACGTGTATGATCTATTTTTGGTTTTGGAATCAGCTGTTTTGGAAGATTTGATTGTTGAGTCAGACTTGTCTGTAGTCTGATATTATGTTTAGTTTGGTAGATCTAGATGAGTAGGAGCTCTGTAGCTTAGATTGTTTGGATTCTGTAGAGCGAGTATCCCGGTGTTTATACTTCGGAAACTCGAGAAAATTCTATTCAGAATTTTTGTCTGGATAGTTAAATTTGTTTGTTTGGTTGAATTGGTTGCTATGGTTGTTAGCATATGGTTGTTCATATATGCTTGTACTTTAAAATTAAAGTCTTTGAAATAGATTATTAAATTACATTTGTCTTAAATTTCGGGGACGAAATTCTTTTAAAGGGGAAGGAATGTGATATCCCAAATTTTTGGCAATATCAATTTAATAATCTTTATTTAAAATTAAATTGATTTGATAATATTGATTAATAAAATTTGAATTGGTTTAATAATCCAATTAAATAAATATTTAATTAGTGATTTTATCTTTTAAAAGCTAATAAAATGTTTCTATTTATAATGTGTGTATATATATATTTGTATATATATTATAGATAATCTTGATTTGGAATTTAATAAATAAATAAAGTTTTGTTTTCAAATTCTAATAATATATTTAATAATTTGGAAATTATGATTTAAATTAATATTAAGCTTTTCAAAGTTATTTAATTAATAACTATATGGTTTGTAAATACTTAAAATAAATATTTATTGCTTAAGATTTTATCTTAGCTTAATTTTTAAATTTAATAAAAGTTTTGTTTTATTTATTTTTAAATATTACTTGGTAAATATGAATTGAAAATAGAAGCTTAAAATACAATATGGCATATGGTCATAATTCATTTAATAATAGAAGTGATTTATAATCTCTTTTATAAATCATTTAACATTGTTAAATCTGTTATTTTCAATTGATGATTATAATACGTAGTTTTATAACCATAAATAATTTTTAATGAATGAATTATTATTTTTAAATTTAATAAGTAGTTATATATGTATGGATATAATTTGATTCTTAAAATTTATTTTTATAACCTAACTTGAATTTGAATTTAAAGTTTTAAAATTCAACGTATAGATTTTATATTTGTTTGGATTTTAAAATATTTATATAAACTTTTATTTATAAATATCATTGGTTTTTATTTCTTTTAAAATTATTTATACATATATAAATACTAATTAACTAATTCATTAAGCTTGATTTTTGTATTAATCTTTCATTAACATTTAAAATATAACTAATTAATTATGAGACAAGTGTTAGCATATTAAGTAATCAAACAACATGTGTTAATATATTAAGTTATCTAAATACATATGTTAATTTATGAATTAAACAACATGACAAGTGTTAAACTTTAAAACAAGCGGCATTTTTAGATTAAATTTTCTTATATTTTTATTTAATGATTTTCAGCCTATAAATACACATGCTTCTCATCTTCTTGTTTTTCTTTTCTATCTTTTTAACTCAAAAGCGAAGAAGTAAACCAAAAAAAAAGGAAAAAAATTCTCAAAAAAAAAATCAGTGAACAAAAGTCACCTCAAAAACAAAATCTAAAATCATCTCTAAAACCAAAAAGAAATTCAAATCAGTAAGTAACACTCCTCAAAACCAAATTGAAAATCAAAATGTCTGCATTTCATCAGCAAATTTTCAGCAATAAACCCTGTAATAATTACCAAGTTCATACTACAACCTGTCATCCTCAAAAACAAAACTATATCTAAAAACAAAGTGATCAATGCCTGCATTTCTTCATCTGGAAATCATCAGCATGCAAGCATTTTCAAGCCTACATGCATGGAGTTTTAAATAGGGAGCAAAGGCATTTTTTTAAACAACTCAAGTTTCAAGAACATTTCAGTTTCAAGGTTTTATAAATAATTCTCTGTGCTTCTGTTTCAGGTGAGTAACTCTTTTAAAAACTTAAAGATAAATCCGGTTTTTTGATTTATGCCTAAAATAAGTTGTATTTGTATATATATGTTGGAAAATTCCGGCGTATTTGTGATGTGTGATGCATGTATGATTGTGAATGCCTGTAGAACATCTCTGTTCTAAATTTCAAGCCCAGTTTTCAATTTAAATCATTTCCTCTTGATCCATTGATTTTTAGGACTTAGGATCTAAACAAATATTGTTTGTTTGATTATAAACTAAGTTTAAAAAAATTATTGAACTTAAATTAAATCTAGATTTTCTTTGGAAATAAAATTAATCAGGAAACTCAAGTCTTTGTAAAAATTCAAACATGTTAATTGTGAAATTCAGGTATATAAACTAAATCCTTAAACTAAGACATGATTTTTAAGAGTAAAATCATAATTTTTAATTTGGGTTTGACTGAGCAAGTGAGGGTTGATCAGAATTTGGTTTTGGGGTAGTCTCTGGTGATCTCAGTGAATTGGGAGGACGAATTCCTGTCTAAAGGAAGAAGGATGGTCGGAGATTGTAGGAAAAATATCAAAATGTTGATAAGAGGTCGACGGTGACGGTGGGAGGTCGTTGATGTCTGTAAATCTAATTTTGGGTGGATGGTCGGTTTTGCTTCAGAAATCAACCGCTGGTGGATCAAGTGTTACCAAACTTTGGGAATCGGTTGTTGGATCGGGGACAAAGCCGTGGACGGTGGTGTTGGTATTCTGATGGACGGAGGAGCCTGATTGAAGCGTTGACAGGTCTTGGATTGAGGTGGTTCTGTGTTTCCAGGTTTGGGGTTGAGTCTAGTTTTTGATTTCTCGATAATGGAGACGATCTGATGATCGTGGGATGGTGCGTGGGTGGTTGCCGACGTAATGAAGCCATGGTGAATGGCCGGAGTTGATCAGAGTCACGGTGCATGTGCACCGTGCATTTCCGTTTTCTGGTGAAGTGGGTTTGGTCTTGGGTGCAGATGTTCTCGCGTTTGTCTCGAGTAGTTCGAGTATTTTCTCGAAGGAATTTTGGGTAAGACTCGGAGTAAAACAGAGTGGCTCGAGTAAGTTTTAGTTTCAGGTTTTGGGAACCTGACAGTGTTTAGCTTCAAAATTTAAACTAAAAATAAAATAAATCAAGTTTTAACACAGGGGTTTGAAAACAAAGTTTAAATCTGAATTTTTAATCTGAATTCAAATTGAATTTGAATCTTAAGTTTTGAAAAGAAAATAAAGCTTATAAATTCAAATGTTGTAACTAAGTTTAAATGTTAAAGTATTTTATATCATGTTTTAAAAATCTGAAGTACAAGATTTAAATAGGATTTAAAATTTAAGTTAAAATCTAAATTCAAGCTTAGTTTGAATTCTAGTTTGAAGTAAATAAAGTTTTTGAATTTAAATGTTTTAAAAACAACTTTGAATGTTTTAAAATATGGTTTGAAAGTTGAAAATGAATTTGGTTTAAAATTCTTTTAAAATTCTTTTATAAAATAAGTAATTCTTTAACATGTAATTAAAAAGGGTTTTTGAATTGTTTTAAATCTTTGTTAACGTTAAAATTGTTTACATTCTAAATCTTAAATTTAAAATGGAATTTAAAGGAAAATTTAAAGGCAGATTGTTTTAAAATACTTTGTTAATGATAATTAAATCATTAATAAGATTTAGCTTTATCTTGAAGTTAATTAGGATTTAATGTTATGTAATTCATTAAATTATTAAGGTAATTAAGAGGGATAATTAATTAATTTAATTAATTAATGATTTGGGTTAATTAATTAAGTAATTAGGAGTCTTAATTATTAATTAAAGGATTAAGTAAGTTAATTAAGATTACTTAAATTGTAATTAACAAATCATTAATTTGATAAGATTTGATTTTAAATTAATGATTTGAAATTTATTAATCAAGTAATTAAAAAAATTAATTAAGTCATAGATTAACACATGATTAATTAAATAATTAGATATTAATTAACGGTTTTAAAGATAATTTAATTTGTAATAAGTAATGATTAATCTCAGTTAATTACTTTAGAGAAGTAATTAAAGATTTGTTAATGGTTAATGAAGGTCATTAACTTAGGATTATTTAATAATTAATTAATGTGATTAATTTTAATGATTAATTAGATTAATTAATTTAAAGATAATCATTTATGAATTGTTTAAGTAATTACTTAGTTGGAAGTAATTATGAAATTAATTACTAATTGTAATTAATTAAGTTTATTTTGATTAGTTTAAGTTAATTAATTAAGCTAAATTAATTTAAGATAATCACTGGATAATTTAAGAAGTAATTACTCAATGTAATTTTAAAGAATAATCACTTAGTAAAGTAATTAAGAAGATAATTACTGGATGTAGTTAAGTTGAATAGGTAATGGAAGAGATTTGGAAATTTATTACTTTGTGTAATTAGTATGAAGAATAATTACTTAGAGGAAGTAATTAATAATTAATTACTTAGTGTAATTAATTAAGAATTGGTTAATAAAGTTATTTGAAAATAATTAAGCGATGTAATTAATTAATGGAAATTAATTACTTAATGAGAATAATTTAGGCTGATTAATGAATATAATTAATTAAAGATTAATTATTAGAGATAATTAAATAAGGAGTAACTAATTTATCTAATGAAGTAATTAGGGTAGTTAATTACTGATTGTGATTAATCAAGAGTGATTAATCATTATGGTTTAATTGATGATTAATTACTTAATGTAATTAATTTAAAAAGGGTAATTATAAATAAAAATAATTAGGGATCATTAATTAATATAATGATGTAATTAACGATTGATTAATAAGAACAATTAATCAATGATGGAATTAATTAATGCAATTAATTATGGATTAATGTAATTAATTATAGTTAATTAATTAATGAAGTAATTATAGGTTAATTACTGAATTTGGTTTAGAATAATTAATTTGTGAAATTAATTAGAAGCTAATTACTTGAATGTAATTAAAGGATAATTAATCAAGGGTGATTAATTAAGGCGATTTATTTGAGGGTAATTAATTAATTGATTTGTAATTAATTAATGGATATGTAAGCAAGATTTATATGGATGAAGTAATTAATTTAATTTACTTTAAATTAATTAGAGAAGAAGTAGTTAATTTAATTCATTTTAAATTAATTATAGAATGGTGATTAATATGTCATTGCTTAAGAATGCTGATTGATATTGATTGCCCTGAATAGTTGAGATCTCAGATATGAGATAAGTGAGGTTGTGTGATATGTATGCTTTGGTTGCATTGTGATGATAATATGAATTATTTGTTTGTGATGATAATATGGATTATCTATTATGATGATAATGTTGATTATCTATTGTGATATTATGAATTATCTATCTGTGTGTATATAGATAATATTAATTGGATTATTTTAACTTTAAAACAACTTGGACCTAAAAGATGGCGTTTGGATTTCGATGAGACCGGGATCGGGTTTCCATATTTGGATATCCGAAAACCACATCGATCCAAATTAACGATAGGTCGTGAATCTCAAGTGAAGATGAAGATTCAGAGTGCAAGGGTTATCGTCGTTAACTCTGAGGGTGATTCCGAAATGAGTGTGACGAGATAATGCCTTCAGTTTCGTTCGAACCCGGAATGAACTTGTATGGATTGAATGCTTTCAAAACATCGTCAGGTGGACGATGAGCATTCTAAGAGATGTGTTCTCTAAAGGTAATCGTAGCCTCAAGCCTCATCAACCGGGAATGGCTAAAACAGTGGAGGTGCAGCAAGGTTAAGTGGGTCATGCCAAAGTAGGATGAGATTTACTCCTGTCTAGAAGTCCCTTTATATTCGGTTGTGTGGGCCAGTTGATTGCAACAACTGTCGGGGTTGTCTAGTTCGGGACTGTCCAGTAAGGGATGTTTCCGGCCTTGTGTTGCAGGGAAGTTAGGGTGGCTCCTCGGTACGATGATCTAAGCCACGTACTGTGACGGGCGGTACCCTAGTAGCCCTGCTATTGTATGGAATCAAAAATCCAATAAGTGCCAACGGTTTTGATTGTATTACCCACTTTTGTGGCTAGTAGCTGGAATTTAATAGATGTAACAATTTCGGCTATTTCTTATTTATTTGAAAACCCTAGACACTATTCTAATATCATCGGATTTCCTATCAAATGTTTTGGTTAGCGTAAGGTAAAAACTTTTCCATGTTTATGTGTGGAAAGTCTTACGTGATACCTTTTCTTTTCAAAGGTTTTTAAAGTTAAGCAACCTTAACCTGTTACTCACACCAGACCCATGTCTGACCCGGAGTTTATTTCTGTTTTTCTTAAACTCTTGGGTACTCAAATTTTTACGAGTAGCTAAGGGATTTAGGTTAGCTTTGACGAATTATGGAGGAGCAATGGAGCAGGAGGCTTCGGCGTTAGATATATAGTTTCCGCTGAGTGTTCGCTGTGTTGGTATCTCTGTGTTGTGTTTGTATTGAGTTGTAATTACTAGACAGGTGTTTATAACTGTCTAGTATGTGATGTATATGCTATGAAATTCTGATTGGTATTGTATATTATGTAATACTTATTACATTAATATAATTTATTCGTTCCGCTGTTGAGATTCTGGTGTTGTTTCTTCTTTCTCTTCTTTCTTTTCTCTTTTCTATCCCTTTCTTTCTTAAAGATGATACGACTTTCTATGGAGAAAAAGGCGGGTCGTCACACCAAATATACACATATTTATCATTTAAGTCTTTTAAAACATTCGTTTTAAGTTAATATATGTATGCGCTCCATTAGTGATATCAATCAATTAACAATCTATCAATCTATTCATTTTTTCATGTCACTCAAAAAAAATTCATTAATTAATGAATTTGTATATCTAACTATGCATTAGAAAATTATTTACTTCACTTTTTAATTACTGTAACGGTCACATTAATGCAACAAATTCACATGTTTTAACCATATATGAAATGGAAAAATAAATATACGTGAACATGTGCAATTAATGTACACTTGTTATTTAAAGGTAATTCTAATTGATTTCACAACATTTGCACAACCATGAACCCTCTGATATATTTTGAAATTTGGATATTAATGTGTGTGTGTATATACATGTATATATTATCCTAAAATTCAATTGTTTTTCCAAAATTATACTTATTTAAAATGAAATTTTTATTTTTATACATCCCAAAACAGGCAATTATCATAATTAAAATGTTCATTCCATATTGGAATAAAATGCAAGTTTCTATATTAACTCATTCATTACAATTTCATTTATGTTTCCTTTTAATCGAAATATTTCAATTAATCTAATTCCAATTCATTTCATTATTTCAACAAATTCTAATTATAAACACTGTTTACTTTTCATTGATACCAATTCAAACATGTTTTATAAAATTTCATATCCAACAAAATTTATACACTATTTAAAAAGTAAATGTTTTTATCTTATTGAAAAGCAACTTCTCCAAGATGCATTTCAAATAACAAGTTATGTTATTCTTTCATTAAACATTTACTCCATCCTATATTCAAATTGAACATTTTTTATTCCGGTTAGACGAAAACATACAGTTTATTCTTTTCAAGTCAAAGCTTAAATTTCATTAAAATCTTTATCTTAATTTAATTTAAAATGTAAGTCCTTATTTTGAAATTATTAATTACAATGCACTTGTCTTTTCTTTTCAATTAATGGATTCCAACAACTATTATTGCAGTTTATATTCAATATTAGATTTCAGGCAAATTATCATTATACCACAACTATTTACTGTTTTCATATTCCAACATTCATTTCTTAAATTATTCAGTTCTTATATTAACATCTATTATTACAATCAATCATTACCTTATGGGCGTCGTTAGCATTGGTCTATATGCTATTACATTAATATTCTCCAATTTCATTTTAATTTACATTAACGTAATATTTAATTACATTTAGTCATAGTTTATTCCAAATTAAATTCAACAGATTGATTAAATAGTTACATATAACAATTATCATGTTTTCTTACTTTAATCACACTTATAAGTTTATTATCTTCAATAAATGTAATAACCACTTACACCACCCTGAATTTTCCCAATTACAATGAATTAAATATTATTTCACCAATTAATTATGACATTTAATTTATTCCCATATTTATCATTTATAACTAATTAAATTTCAAAGGATTAATTAACCATTGCTACAATTTGTCAATTCAAACACATTTCCAAGTTTATTGTTAACTAACAAAACAAATAACTTCATATTGATTTTTATCTTATTATTTACAATTTTTAACAAATTTAACTTTACAATTTATTATAGTTATTTGAGATTTCATAAATTAGTCATTTATTATATTAAATTTACATTATTAAACCCTATTTATTTATTTATTTATTTACAACCTATAACCAATTTTAACTTTACAATCATTCAGCTAATTGGACATCCATTAAAGTAGTTACCAATTGTCTTCAATTAACATTTTTAACATTACATTTTAGTTATTCCTTACTAATAAACCACAAATTTTAATTTCTTCCAATATTAAATTACAAAATTTTATTGAATTCAATATTTTAATTATCGAAAATTATGGTTCATTACACTCTCTCCTACTCAAAACATTTCGTCCTTAAAAAGGAAAAGAAGGAAGATGAGGAACTAAGTAATTTATATATTTTATTCAAAATATTAAATTTCCAAACAATTAATTTACATAAATAAATAATTTAAATAAAATATATCAATTCATAAACAATTAAATTCTTTTATATTCAAATTCAATAAAAGTTTGAAAAATCCTTACTTTCACAAAAAAATTCTAAGACCAAAATTCACAGAAAATTTCGACAGAGTCTCCTTTGTACGTAGAGGTCTGGAAGAAATAATAATATCAATAATAACAATATATACCACATATTTCAAAATAATATATCCCAAACCATGGAAAAACAATATAGTATCACTAAAACACCATAATTTGAGAACATACCTATTTGTTGAGCAAACAACGCTTATTTATGAAATCGAAAGCGGTAGCAGTTATTAGTCCCTGAGAAGATGGTTTCGGTGACAACAACCTTGGAATAAGATTATAAAATATAAATACTAACATTATAGTTTAGGTATATATGTATATGTAGGATTTAACCATGCAGGTACCAAGAATGAAGACTATACAGTATAGAGATTCAAGATTGAAGATATCAAGATTGAAGACTCATGAGTATCAAGATTATCAAGAGTTCAAGATTTCAATAATAAGTAATTTAGTTAGGAATTTGGTTAAAACTCCTAGAAAAGCACTGGCATCTTAAAATCCAATTTATTCATGGAATGGAATCCACTTCGAGCCTGTTAAAGGGATGGAACCCAAAGTAGGATGGAACCTACGAAAAATTTAGTGGAACATTATTCTGTATCCACTAACTTTTATTCAAATGTTTTATAAAATTGTATCTTGTTTTCAAAATGATTTCAAAATCTTTCTTATAAAATAATCAAAAAAATCTATCCTGGTTTTAAAATCCTTTTAGCCTCAAAATAATCTTTATCTTCAAAATCAAATTATCCTTGGTTTTAAACTATCTTTTAATATATTTAACTTTTAATATTCATACTTAGATTTAAATATAAAATTGTAGTAAAATTTTATATATACCAAAATATTATTCTCTATACTTATTTATGTATTTTAACTATAGTTATGTATATTTATAAAGTTTAAAAATAGTTATAATACAAAATGAAAGTTATTTTCAAAGAAAACATATTATCAAAAATTACATAGGCCTGTCGACAACCCCAACATACCCTTTTCGACAAGGTGGCGATTTGTTTCAAAAATTTGAATTTCAAAAGAAGTGTCTATTCATCATATCCTTTCACGAGTGGATATGGCTGTTGTTCTACTATAAATAGGGGCAGTTTAAACGAATTTATATTCATATTTTCTATGATTTCACTCCTCTTCTTCTTCCACATTTCTTTATTTATATTTTTATCATTACTCTATCGAAATCATCATTGAATCTAACTAGATCATCTCGGGTTTGATTCTCTATAACTATCTCAACAAGATCTCAATGCTATTCAGAGTTATAGGCTTCTTTGTAACTAATTAAGTGAGAAAAGGTGTGATTGTAGCCTGTGAAATCAATCAAGCAAGAAAAGATGTGATTGTAGCCTGTGAAATCAATTGGGTGAACATGTTGCCCGTAAAATAAAGTACCTCTACCCAGAGGATTGTGAATTTGAGTGGTGTACCTCGTGGCCTTGAAATCGAAGGTGTAAATGTAAAAATTGATTTTGAAGGGAATCCGTACTTGTGTGGAGGACTGGATGTAGGGTATCTCCAAACCAGTATAAAATCCGGTGTGTTCTTTCCTTTATTGCTTTTACTTTATTTCTGCATCTGTGTTTGATTCTGTGATCATATTTGTAACGACCCACCCTTTTGGATGGTTTAAATCGACAATAAACAACACATGTCTAATTCAAACTATTCAAAAAGGGGATTGTTAATGGGGTAAATAAGAAAATAAAAGAAGGAAAAATAAAACACAGAATCTCGCAGTGGAATGACAAAATATAGTAATCAAATAAACAGTTCATGAAGCTGTTTTACAAATAACATGTGATTGCACTTCTACAATTCAAATCAGAGTTATACATACAGCAGGAATAAACAAATAACGCAGTGGAATACATAATGTAGTGGAATAATTATAATAAGTAATAATACTATACCGAATCTTCGTCTTCGTCCTCCAGAAAATAGTCTTCAATACCGATATGTTGATATGCTTTCATGGTTGTTACCTTATATTTTCTTCTTAAATATTGCAAGGATGCAATTTCTTTAAGGAGGGGAGTCTGTAACAACCCGCATATTTTACGATTGAATATTTAAATATTTTATTTAAATATTTTATCGTTAGTCGGATTTTAGTCCGAAAAAGTTACTTTTTGCATACGGTCGAATTAGGGCCCTGAACTACTTTCATTGGGTCCAAAACGCCGTTTGCGGTCTTTTCGAGTATAAGCTTTGATATGTTTAGAGTTAGTGGATTTTTTCCACTTTTTCACTTTGGACTTGGGTTTAGTTTAGCCCATTAGCCTAAACTATTAATTCAAACTCCACCCCTTCTCTTCATAACTTCACTTTCATTTCCTAACACTAAAACTTCATCAAAAATGGAGGAAGGAATGGGAAATTAAAACTCCAAACTCAAGTTCATTTGCAAATCCAACATCTAACTCCAAATTCAAAGAGAAGCCATTGATTCTTCCTTGCTTTCAAGCTTCTTTGTGATATCCCGAAAATTTGGGACAATATCAATTTAATAATCTACATTAAAAATTAAATTGATTTGATAATATTTGTTAATAATTTAATAATCTTCTTTTAAATTAATATTTAACTGATAATTTATCTTTTAAAAGTTAATCAAATTGCCTTCTATTTATAATGTATATATATCTGTATATATATTATACATGGAAAATCTTTGTTTTAAATTTAATAAATAGACATGTTTCTAATTCTAATATTTTTGATAATTTAGGAATTTGATATTTAAGCTATTTAATAAATGATCATATGATTTTAAATTACTCAAGATTTAAGTTTAGTTGTTTAAAATAATTTTAGCTTACATTTAAATTTAGCAAAAAGGTTTGTTTAATTTGTTTTAAATTTAGCTTGATAAAAATAAGCAGTTTATTAATAAAAAGATAAATACTTTTATAAATCATTTGACTTAATAACGAGCTCTATTAATAATGTAAATTTTTACAAATGAATTTTTAATAAAATTGTTATTTCACCTTTAATTATGTATATGTGTGTTTGAATGAAATTTATGATTTGGTAATTAAAAATAAAGGTTTAAAAATGTTCAAATTAAAATAAACATTTATTAATAGTAATATAAGTATAAAGTAAAATAATAATAAGTAATCAAATATTTGTTAGTCTATGTTAAAAATAAAAGAAAAATAAAAGTAAAACACATGATAGAAAATAGAACTAAATACTAAGACTCAATTCATAGCAAAGACTAAAACAACAACTATATATACTTGGACATAAGATATAACATGCAGGCAATAGTAAAAGTAAAGATAAGATAATAAAAAAAATATGTGCAGGTAGCTTACAACATAAGATGCAGGCAAAATAGAAAACAAAACTGAGACAAGTATGCCAAACATAACAAAATATCTAAGCATAAAATTGGGTAAATTGAGACACAAGTACATTAGCATTAATGACACCATTTATTAGCTGCAAACAAGTCATTTCTAATTGTTTTTTTCAGCCTCCTAATACAAGATTTGGCCTGATAAAACAAAACATATAATATCTGCATATAGCTTGTCTCAGATGCCACCTTCCCCTATAAGCTTCTTTTTATACATGCTTTCTTATTCAATTCGTTCAACATAGCATAGCATAGCAAACATTTAATTTTTATATAGCTGAAGCTTTGTATATCAAAAATACATCAATGCAAAGTCAAAGCAAAAATATTGTACAACAGTTTCAGTTTTAAAGAATTAGCAGTTGCAAAACAAGAATGCTCTGTCTCTTCCAAATGCATTGGTGAGTAACATTTTTTAAAAATTACTTAAGTTTAATCTGATGCATGCTATTGTCTGAATGCTTAACATATTGTGTGAATATTTATTTATTTCATTATCTGGGCATTGGTGAGTTAAATTACTGCATATTGAATTTTTAGTGAGTAACATCACAATCAATTATTTTAAGTATAGTTGTTCTGTGCATATTTCTGCCTGAAGTTTAATTTAGCTGTAAATAACTTTGTTTTTATACTTAAGTATTTGGTTGTTAGATTTAAGTATAAGGGTAACAATGTTTTTATGTTTATATATGGTTCAAATTCTGTGTGTGTGTGAAATAGGATAGTTACAAGTTCTATAATCCTGTAATGCATACCTGTATTTAGAATTCAAACTCAGGTGATTTAAAAACTTAACATTTCTTGATTTACTTGTTGTGATGACCTAAAATCTAAACAGGATATGTTGTCTTGATTATAAAGTTAAGATTTAAATTTAATAAAGTTAAAAATAACTTAAATTTTGTTCTAGAAACTAAAGGAAAACAGGGAGGCTTTAATTTATGTAAAAGTCAAATTTGCTAATTTAACAATTCAGTATCATGAATTGAATCTTTATACTTAATAACGAATTTAGAAAGCAAAATTTCATTTTTATGTTAAGGGTTGAGGGTGCGGTAGTGGGTTTTCTCCTAGAACCCTAAAGTTTTGCTGGGTATAAGAATTGATCGCCACGGCCCATGCTGGTGATCGAGTGCAGGGATATTTGGGGTGGTGGTAGTTGGGTTGTAGTCGAATAAGATGCCGGAGTTGTAGACACTCATATGGACGGAGAGTGGAGAACACGAGGGTGACAGATTTTGAAGTGGGGAGTGTTGGTGTTTCCAGGTTGCAGAGAAGAAGGTGTGTTTTTGTTTTCGAGCAAATGGCAAGCTTCTGGTGATTATGATAGGATCTGGAGGTGACTGGTGTCGTGTGGGGGTGCTAGGGGATGGCCGGAGTTGGCAGGGGCCACGGTGCACGTGCACCGTGCCATTGATGTTTGGCTGAGTTTTGGGTGAGTGAGCAATGGGTTAAACTCAGGAAGTACTCGAGTCACTCGAGTTGATTACTCGAAGCAAGGTGGTGGAAGACTCGAAGCACTGAAGTGGGTTGGTGATTTAGATGGTTCCAGATTTGTATTGTCTCAGTTTTTAGTATGCAGGGTTTTGGACTCGGGGAAGTCTCGGGTTATTTGCCTTTTTACTCGAAGTAGGGAGGCAGTTGACCCGAAGCATTTTGCTTTGGTTTCAGGGGAAAGTTGAATTTGCCACAGATTGTATAAACTGCCTGTAGATTCTAAATTTAAACTAAATTTAAAGCAAAATGAAATGTAAGTTAGTTGAAATCATGATGTAATTGAATTTAAGTTTGTCAACTAAGATTTAACAAAGTCTAAATCTAAATTGAAGTATGAATTCAAATTTATATTTTGGAATCAAAAATGCAGTTTTGAGATATTTAAATGAGTTTCAAGTTTAAACTTGATAAATTTCCAGATTTAAAAATTAGATCTGAAACAAAAAGTTGCTGCAGTTAAATTCGATTTTTGTTAAAGTTTTTGATTCAAATGGATATTTGAATTTTAAAACTTAAAATAGATTTGGATTTAAAAATCGAGTTCCTAATTCTAGTTGTCAAAAGAAAGTTAAATCGAATTTTTAAATCAAGATAAATTGAGGAATTCAAGTTTACTTAGAACTCACAATCTGAAAGCTTAACTCAGTTTTAATTATGAATAAGACCAAATAAAATAGTTTTGAAAAGTAATTTGTTTCAATAAAAATTAACTTGATTTTTAAGAATTCTTTGATTAAAGATTTTTGAATGAAAAATAAATAAATTGTTTAACTTGAGATTTGCAAGTTAAATATTAATGTAATTTGGAAATTTAAATTTGAATTAAAATTCAAGTAGTTTAATTTAAAAGATTTTCTTATGTAAGTTCATGTGTAAATGTTACTTACATTTATTTAAAAGATTTTAAATTGAGTTTAAACTATAATCATTTTGAATCTTCAATTCAAATGATATTAGAATTTAAATTTAAAATGTAATGTTAATGAAGTCATTAATTAAAGAATAAATTATCTTAAGGATAATAGGGTAATTAAGGAATGACTTATGTATTAAAGTTAATAATTTAAATTAATTTATAACTAAAGATCAACTAAGAAGTAAATTAAGAAATGATATTAAATGTAGACAATTAACTAAGGATTATTTATTAATTAATACATATGATTAATTTTGGATAATTAATTAGATTAATTAGATAATCTATTAAATGGAATTACTTGATAAAAGTAATTAAGAGATTAATTACTTATGGTAATTAATAAGATGATTAATTTAAGTTAGTTAATTTATTTTAATTAATTTAAAGAAAATCATTTGATCAATTGATTAATTACTAGTGTATGCAATGGAGCATAATTACTTAAGGAAGTAATTAATGTTAATTACTGAATGTAATTAGTGAAAGATGATATGTTAATAAAGTAATTTGGATAATTACTTTTGAAATTAATCAGAGGATTAATTAATGGAGATAATTAATTATGGGATAATTAATTAATTTATAAGAGTAATTAAGGATAATTAATTACTGGTTGATATTAATCAAAGGTGATTAATAATTGTGTTTAATTAAAGATTAATCACTTAATGTGATTAATAAAGTAATTTAATCTGAATTAGAGATCATTAATTAATATAATTAATGATGTAAATTAACAATTGTTTAATTAAGAAATAATTAATAATGTGGAGGTTAATTTATGTAATTAATTAAGAATAAATGTAATTAATTATAAATGAAGTAATTAAAAGTTAATTACTAGGAATGATTTAGAATAATTAATTCGTAAAATTAATTAAAGACTAATTACTTACTGTAATTAGAAAATGATTAATTAGAGGAGTTAATCAAGATAAAGATCTAGAGATAAATTAATTAATTTGTATAAATTTAATTATTGGTTGTATAAGCAGGATTCATAAAGGAAGTAATTAATTTACTTTACTATAAATTAATTAGAGATAGAAGAAGTTAATTTAATTCATTTTAAATTAATTACAAATGGTATGATTATAAATCATTGCTTATGGATGAATGAAATTAATATTTCATTTGATGGTTGTGAACCCGGATATGAGATGAATAATATCTAGGTGACTTGGATGTTTGTTTAAACATGATAGTATATTATTATCTGATTGGGTTGATAATTTTGATTATCTGTTTATGATGATGATATGATTATCTACTGTGATATTATGAATTATCTATCTGTGCGTATATTGATGATGTTGAATTAAACTGTTAAGGCTAAATAGACAACTTGGCCATAAAAGACACGTTTTGGATTTCGATGAGACCGGGATCGGTTTTCCTTATTTGGAATATCCGAAAACCACATCGATTCCAAATTAACGATAGGTCGTGAATCTGAAGTAAAGATGAAGATTCAAAGTGCAAGGGTTGTCGTCGTTAACTCTGAGGGTGATTCCAAAATGAGTGTAACGAGATGATGCCTTCGGTTTCGTTCGAACCCGGAACGAACTTGTATGGATTGAATGCTTTCAACACATCGTCAGGTGGACGATGAGCATTCTAAGAAAATGTTTTCTATAAAGGTAATCGTAGCCTCAAGCCTCATCAACCGAGAATGGCTAAAACAGGGGAGGTACAGCAAGGTTAGGTGTGTCATGCCCAAGCAGGACAAGATTTTCCCCTGTCTAGATGTCCCTTTTCTCGGCTTTGTAGGCGGTTGGATGTACACCAACTGCGGGGTTATCTTGTTCGGGACTGTTCAGTAAGGAATGGTTCCGGCCTTGTGTTGCAGGGGGTCGGGAGTGATCCCCGGTACGTTGATCTAGGCCACGTACTGTGACGAACGGTACCCCAGTAGCCCTACCATTGTATGGAATCCACAATCCAATAAGTGCCAACGGTTTTGATTGTATTACCCACTTTTGTGGCTAGTAGCTGGAATTTAATCATGTAACAATTTCGGCTATTTTCTATTTACTTGAAAACCCTAGACCTATTATAATACCACAGAATTTCCTATCAAATGTTTTGGTTAGCGTAAGGTAAAAACTTTCCCATGTTTATGTGTGGGGAGTCTTACGTGATACCTTTATTTTCAAAAGATTTTCAAAGTTAAGCAACTTTAACCTGTTACTCATACCAGACCCATGTCTGACCCGGAGTTTATTTTTATTTTTCATAAACTCTCGGGTAACCAAATTTTTACGGGTAGCCAAGGGATTCAGGTTAGCTTTGACGAATTCTGGAGGAGCAATGGAGCAGGTGGCTTCAGCGTTGTAGATATATATATAGTTCCGCTGTGTTGGTATCTCTGAGTCTTATTGTTTGACCTGTATTGTATTGAGTTGTATAACTAGACAGGTGATTATAACTGTCTAGTATGTGATGTATTATCTGTATAACTCTGATTGATGTTATATATTATGTTAATACTTATGTGATCAGTATAATTTATTCGTTCCGCTGTGAGATTCTAATGTTGTTGTTCTTTCTTCTCTATCTTTTCTATTTTCTCATCCCTTTCTTTTCTTAATAACGATACGTCTTCCTGGGCGTAGGAAGTCGAGGTCGTTACAGTGGTATCAGAGCGCTAGGTTGAGTGAATACCTAGGCTCTTGAGTGTTTTCTTTCCGGAGAGAGCGTATTTGTAATTTTGATATATATATATATATATATATATATATATATATATATATATATATATATATATATATTTGTTTCTACCTATTTGTTGGGTTACCTGTTCGGGTTTTCCAATGTTTTATAAAGGTAGATAGGTAGTGGTGTGTGTAACACAACTATCAATGATTGGAAGTGTACTTGTCGAGACTGTAGGTCTAATACTGTCTCGAGTAAGTTTTGGATGGTGTAAGGATTTCATTGATCTCTGAAGGAAACCTGTTAAGGTTCGGAGTTCATCTTTGAAATGTAAGAGTTTAGTTGAGCTAGAATTTTCATCTGTCGGGTGGACAGAAGTAAGTCAAGATATTTTGATACATCAAGATGTAGTAGCTGTGTGATGAGACATAGTGACTATGGATATCTCCGACGATGTTTCTTTGGAACAAGTAAGGAAGAGTGGCTGCTTCAGGGTTGTGGCTGTGCTCGGTTGGATGTTTTGTTTCTTTTGAGGTCCGAGTTTCTCGAAGAGCTTTGGATAGGAAATCTTAGCATCTGTGGCAGCAATTCAGCTTGGGATGTTTTCGGTGTTGGCAAGAGATCTTCTGGCTTAGCAGTTTTTCTGGAATGGAATTCAGAAGTAATTATGTAGACCCGTTTCTTCGATGGATTGCCCACCTAAGTGTAAGCTGTTCTGATTTGTAAAGAGAGAGCAGTATCCTTGGAATTTGGCTGTATATGTCGCAAAAGTGACTTGCGATAGTTTGGGTGTTCTTTTGGGGTTTCAGAGATTTTTCTAGATGTCTTCTGGAAGTTAGAGTTTTGTTAACATCTGAAAATTGAGTTTGGTGAAGCATCTCAAAATTTTGGAGGAACTTCTGAGTTTTATTTTTGGAATGTGTTGACCAGTCCGTGCTTGAGTTCATAAATCAGCATTTTCATCTGTTCAGTCAGAGTTGCGCAGTGGAAGCATGGTGGCAGATGTTCTAGTTGGAAGCAATTGGATGTTGCAGTGTTTGGATTAGAGAGTTCTACAGGAAATTTTTCAGGATATGAGGCCAGTTTGAAGTGCACCTGTTATATCTTTTCCGGATGAGAGATGTGAGTTCTGTTTTCCGATTTTGGAATAGAGTTGTGTTATGAGTTTTGGTTAATCTTGGAAAGATCCATTTGTTGGATTGTCTTTGGTTCAATTTGTTTATAGGGCATTAGCAAGATCAGGAAAGGTGAAGGAAGCCCAGGATCGTCCGAAGAATTTTGTGGATAAGAGACGAAGAAATTTGGAGTCCGTACTCGGGGATTTGATTTTGGATAAGTGCTTGGTCTTTAGGATTGAATTGTCAGTTTGGATAATTGGAATTCGGAGTGTTTCACGTATCTCTGAGGGAGTACGTGTAAGATCTATCTTTGATTTTAGAGTCAGCAGTTCAGGGAATTTCGGGTGTTGGGTCAACTTGAGTTTGGTCTGATATTTTGATTTGTTTTGTAGATTTAGGTGAGTAGGAACTCTGTAGTTTAGTAGTAGTATTAGTTGTTTGGATTCTATAGGGCGAGTAACCCGGTATTTATATTTGGGGAAACACGAGAAAATTCTATTTAGAATTTTATCTGGATAGTTAGATTGGTTGTTTGGATAAATTGGTTGTTAGTTTATGTTGATAGATGCTTGTATTTCAAATTTAAATTTTTAATTGGATTATTAAATTACCTTTGTTTTAAATTTCGGGGACGAAATTCTTTTAAGGGGGGAAGAATGTGATATCCCGGAAATTTGGGACAATATCAATTTAATAATCTACATTAAAAATTAAATTGATTTGATAATATTTGTTAATAATTTAATAATCTTCTTTGAAATTAATATTTAACTGATAATTTATCTTTTAAAAGTTAATCAAATTGCCTTCTATTTATAATGTATATATATATCTGTATATATATTGTACATGGAAAATCTTTGTTTTAAATTTAATAAATAGACATGTTTCTAATTCTAATATTTTTGATAATTTAGAAATTTGATATTTAAGCTATTTAATAAATGATAATATGATTTTAAATTACTCAAGATTTAAGTTTAGTTGTTTAAAATAATTTTAGCTTACATTTAAATTTAGTAAAAAGGTTTGTTTAATTTGTTTTAAATTTAGCTTGATAAAAATAAGCAGTTTATTAATAAAAAGATAAATACTTTTATAAATCATTTGACTTAATAATGAGCTCTATTAATAATGTAAATTTTTACAAATGAATTTTTAATAAAATTGTTATTTCACCTTTAATTATGTATATGTGTGTTTGAATGAAATTTATGATTTGGTAATTAAAAATAAAGGTTTAAAAATGTTCAAATTAAAATAAACATTTATTAATATTAATATAAGTATAAAGTAAAATAATAATAAGTAATCAAATATTTGTTAGTCTATGTTAAAAATAAAAGAAAAATAAAAGTAAAACACATGATAGAAAATAGAACTAAATACTAAGACTCAATTCATAGCAAAGACTAAAACAACAACTATATATACTTGGACATAAGATATAACATGTAGGCAATAGTAAAAGTAAAGCTAAGCTAATAAAAAAAAATATGTGCAGGTAGCTTACAACATAAGATGCAGGCAAAATAGAAAACAAAACTGAGACAAGTATGCCAAACATAACAAAATATCTAAGCATAAAATTGGGTAAATTGAGACACAAGTACATTAGCATTAATGACACCATTTATTAGCTGCAAACAAGTCATTTCTAATTGTTTTTTTCAGCCTCCTAATACATGATTTGGCCTGATAAAACAAAACATATAATATCTGCATATAGCTTATCTCAGATGCCACCTTCCCCTATAAGCTTCTTTTTATACATGCTTTCTTATTCAATTCGTTCAACATAGCATAGCATAGCATAGCATAGCAAACATTTAATTTTTATATAGCTGAAGCTTTGTATATCAAAAATACATCAATGCAAAGTCAAAGCAAAAATATTGTACAACAGTTTCAGTTTTAAAGAATTAGCAGTTGCAAAACAAGAATGCTCTGTCTCTTCCAAATGCAATGGTGAGTAACATTTTTTAAAAATTACTTAAGTTTAATCTGATGCATGCTAATGTCTGAATGCTTAACATATTGTGTGAATATTTATTTATTTCATTATCTGGGAATTGGTGAGTTGAATTACTGCATATTGAATTTTTAGTGAGTAACATCACAATCAAATTTTTTTTAAGTATAGTTGTTCTGTGCATATTTCTGCCTGAAGTTTAATTTAGCTGTAAATAATTTTGTTTTTATACTTAAGTATTTGGTTGTTAGATTTAAGTATAAGGGTAACAATGTTTTTATGTTTATATATGGTTCAAATTCTGTGTGTGTGTGTGAAATAGGATAGTTACAGGTTCTATAATCCTGTAATGCATACCTGTATTTAGAATTCAAACTCAGGTGATTTAAAAACTTAACATTTCTTGATTTACTTGTTGTGATGACCTAAAATCTAAACAGGATATGTTGTCTTGATTATAAAGTTAAGATTTAAATTTAATAAATTTAAAAATAACTTAAATTTTGTTCTGGAAACTAAAGGAAAACAGGGAGGCTTTAATTTATGTAAAAGTCAAATTTGCTAATTTAACAATTCAGTATCATGAATTGAATCTTTATACTTAATAATGAATTTAGAAAGCAAAATTTCATTTTTATGTTAAGGGTTGAAGGTGCGGTAGTGGGTTTTCTCCTAGAACCCTAAAGTTTTGCTGTGTATAAGAATTGATCGCCACGGCCCATGCTGGTGATCGAGTGCAGGGATATTTGGGGTGGTGGTAGTTGGGTTGTAGTCGAATAAAATGCCAGAGTTGTAGACACTCATATGGACGGAAAGTGGAGAACACGAGGGTGACAGGTTTTGAAGTGGGGAGTGTTGGTGTTTCCAGGTTGCAGAGAAGAAGGTGTGTTTTTGTTTTCGAGCAAATGGCTAGCTTCTGGTGATTGTGATAGGATCTGGTGGTGACTGGCGTCGTGTGGGGGTGCCAGGGGATGGCCGGAGTTGGCAGGGGCCACGGTGCACGTGCACCGTGCCATTGATGTTTGGCTGAGTTTTGGGTGAGTGAGCAATGGGTTAAACTCAGGAAGTACTCGAGTCACTCGAGTTGATTACTCGAAGCAAGGTGGTGGAAGACTCGAAGCACTGAAGTGGGTTGGTGATTTAGATGGTTCCAGATTTGTATTGTCTCAGTTTTTAGTATGCAGGGTTTTGGACTCGGGGAAGTCTTGGGTTATTTGCCTTTTTACTCGAAGTAGGGAGGCAGTTGACCCGAAGCATTTTGCTTTGGTTTCAGGGGAAAGTTGAATTTGCCACAGATTGTATAAACTGCCTGTAGATTCTAAATTTAAACTAAATTTAAAGCAAAATGAAATGTAAGTTAGTTGAAATCATGATGTAATTGAATTTAAGTTTGTCAACTAAGATTTAACAAAGTCTAAATCTAAATTGAAGTATGAATTCAAATTTATATTTTGAATCAAAAATGCAGTTTTGAGATATTTAAATGAGTTTCAAGTTTAACCTTGATAAATTTCCAGATTTTAAAATTAGATCTGAAACAAAATGTTGCTGCAGTTAAATTCGATTTTTGTTAAAGTTTTTGATTCAAATGGATATTTGAATTTTAAAGCTTAAAATAGATTTGGATTTAAAAATCGAGTTCCTAATTCTAGTTGTCAAAAGAAAGTTAAATCGAAGTTTTAAATCAAGATAAATTGAGGAATTCAAGTTTACTTAGAACTCAAAATCTGAAAGCTTAACTCAGTTTTAATTATGAATAAGACCAAATAAAATAGTTTTGAAAAGTAATTTGTTTCAATAAAAATTAACTTGATTTTTGAGAATTTTTTGATTAAAGATTTTTGAATGAAAAATAAATAAATTGTTTAACTTGAGATTTGCAAGTTAAATATTAATGTAATTTGGAAACTTAAATTTGAATTAAAATTCAAGTAGTTTAATTTAAAAGATTTTCTTATGTAAGTTCATGTGTAAATGTTACTTACATTTATTTAATAGATTTTAAATTGAATTTAAATTATAATCATTTTGAATCTTCAATTCAAATGATATTAGAATTTAAATTTAAAATGTAATGTTAATGAAGTCATTAATTAAAGACTAAATTATCTTAAGGATAATAGGGTAATTAAGGAATGACTTATGTATTAAAGTTAATAATTTAAATTAATTTATAACTAAAGATCAACTAAGAAGTAAATTAAGAAATGATATTAAATGTAGATAATTAACTAAGGATTATTAATTAATTAATATATATGATTAATTTTGGATAATTAATTAGATTAATTAGATAATCTATTAAATGGAATTACTTGATAAAAGTAATTAAGAGATTAATTACTTATGGTAATTAGTAAGATGATTAATTTAAGTTAGTTAATTTATTTTAATTAATTTAAAGAAAATCATTTGATCAATTGATTAATTACTAGTGTATGCAATGGAGCATAATTACTTAAGGAAGTAATTAATGTTAATTACTGAATGTAATTAGTGAAAGATGATATGTTAATAAAGTAATTTGGATAATTACTTTTGAAATTAATCAGAGGATTAATTAATGGGGATAATTAATTATGGGATAATTAATTAATTTATATGAGTAATTAAGGATAATTAATTACTGGTTGATATTAATCAAAGGGGATTAATAATTGTGTTTAATTAAAGATTAATCACTTAATGTGATTAATAAAGTAATTTAATCTGAATTAGAGATCATTAATTAATATAATTAATGATGTAAATTGACAATTGTTTAATTAAGAAATAATTAATAATGTGGAGGTTAATTTATGTAATTAATTAAGAATAAATGTAATTAATTATAAATGAAGTAATTAAAAGTTAATTACTAGGAATGATTTAGAATAATTAATTCGTAAAATTAATTAAAGACTAATTACTTACTGTAATTAGAAAATGATTAATTAGAGGAGTTAATCAAGATAAAGATCTAGAGATAAATTAATTAATTTGTATAAATTTAATTATTGGTTGTATAAGCAGGATTTATGAAGGAAGTAATTAATTTAATTTACTTTAAATTAATTAGAGATAGAAGAAGTTAATTTAATTCATTTTAAATTAATTACAAATGGTATGATTATAAATCATTGCTTATGGATGAATGAAATTAATATTTCATTTGATGGTTGTGAACTCAGATATGAGATGAATAATATCTAGGTGACTTGGATGTTTGTTTAAACATGATAGTATATTATTATCTGATTGGGTTGATAATTTTGATTATCTGTTTATGACGATGATATGATTATCTACTGTGATATTATGAATTATCTATCTGTGCGTATATTGATGATGTTGAATTAAACTGTTAAGGCTAAATAGACAACTTGGCCATAAAAGACACGTTTTGGATTTCGATGAGACCGGGATCGGTTTTCCTTATTTGGAATATCCGAAAACCACATCGATTCCAAATTAACGATAGGTCGTGAATCTGAAGTAAAGATGAAGATTCAGAGTGCAAGGGTTGTCGTCGTTAACTCTTAGGGTGATTCCAAAATGAGTGTAACGAGATGATGCCTTCAGTTTCGTTCGAACCCGGAATGAACTTGTATGGATTGAATGCTTTCAACACATCGTCAGGTGGGCGATGAGCATTCTAAGAAAATATTTTCTATAAAGGTAATCGTAGCCTCAAGCCTCATCAACCGGGAATAGCTAAAATAGGGGAGGTGCAGCAAGGTTAGGTGGGTCATGCCCAAGCAGGACAAGATTTTCCCCTGTCTAGATGTCCCTTTTTTCCGGCTTTGTGGGCGGTTGGATGTACACCAACTGCGGGGTTATCTTGTTCGGGACTGTTCATTAAGGAATGGTTCCGGCCTTGTGTTGCAAGGGGTCGGGAGTGATCCTTGGTACGTTGATCTAGGCCACGTACTGTGACGGGCGGTACCCCAGTAGCCCTGCCATTGTATGGAATCCACAATCCAATAAGTACCAACGGTTTTGATTGTATTACCCACTTTTGTGGCTAGTAGCTGGAATTTAATCATGTAACAATTTCGGCTATTTTCTATTTACTTGAAAACCCTAGACCTATTATAATATCACAGAATTTCCTATCAAATGTTTTGGTTAGCGTAAGGTAAAAACTTTCCCATGTTTATGTGTGGGGAGTCTTACGTGATACCTTTATTTTCAAAAGATTTTCAAAGTTAAGCAACTTTAACCTGTTACTCATACCAGACCCATGTCTGACTCGGTGTTTATTTTTATTTTTCATAAACTCTCGGGTACCCAAATTTTTACGGGTAGCCAAGGGATTCAGGTTAGCTTTGACGAATTCTGGAGGAGCAATGGAGCAGGTGGCTTCAGCGTTGTAGATATATATATATATATATATATATATATATATATATAGTTCCGCTGTGTTGGTATCTCTGAGTCTTATTGTTTGACCTGTATTGTATTGAGTTGTATAACTAGACAGGTGATTATAACTTTCTAGTATGTGATGTATTATCTGTATAACTCTGATTGATGTTATATATTATGTTAATACTTATGTGATTAGTATAATTTATTCGTTCCGCTGTGAGATTCTGATGTTGTTGTTCTTTCTTCTCTATCTTTTCTATTTTCTCATCCCTTTCTTTTCTTAATAACAATACGTCTTCCTGGGCGTAGGAAGTCGGGGTCGTTACATTCTTCTTCATTGATCTTGTGTAAAGGTGAGATTTTTATCTCACATCTTTGTCTATAACTATCTTTGATTGATAGGTTTGAATTCCTAACACTTATTTATGTGCATTTGCTATTGATTTGGATTGAATTGGTGAAAATTCCAATTTTTAGTGTTTTGGGTTCAAATCTTTAAAAAAAATCCAATCTTTGATGTTTGTCCACGTTTTTGGTGATGCATCGAGGATCCAATACGACGTGGTAGCCTATGGGCATAATCCCCTAGCGTCCTTGCTCGATCGGTTGCAAATTGAGTGAGTTTTGCACTTCAAAACCCTTAGGTCGCTCGGCCTGCACACATCAAATTCTCGGCCTGCAGTTAGGTCGCTCGAGCTTAGGTCGCGACAAGCTAGGTCGTCTCAATGTTAGGTCGTACCACTTACAAGGTCGCTCGGCTTTCTACAGCTAGGTCGCTCCGGTTAGGTCGCGTCTCTTGGGTAACGCAGTTGGTCCCTTTAAGTCGCTCCTAGTTAGGTCGTTAGGTCGCTCGGCCTACTTTAGCTCGCAACCCTTTTAAGCCGCTTCCACTTTGGTAGCTTGGCTTTGGCCACTCCAGTTAGGTCGCTCGGCTTTGTAGCTCGCGCAGTTAGGTCGCTCGGCTTTGTAGCTCGCGCAATTAGGACGCTCGGCCCATTAAGTCGCGCGTGCGTTTAGGTCGCACCATCCTTAGGCCGCTTACCTCCTTATGTCGTGAGTTTCTTAAGTCGCACCTACCCCTTTGGTCGTATGCACCTTAGGTCGCTCGGCCTTCATTTCCTCTTAGGTCGCACCATGCAGTTAGGTTGCACCAGTTATGCCTCGCAACATGTTAGGTCGCTCGACCTCTGTTGAGCCGCTACCTCCTTAGGTCATTCCACTACTAGGTCGTGCCGTGTTGTATCGCTAGGCTATTTCTATTTTGATGAATTTGGAATCGAAATCTTTGGATTTCATTCACGTCTTTGTATGTGAATTTTTTGCGATTGATCGTTTCCACGATCATTTTTGTGATTTGTCATTTTAAAAATATACAAACCTTTACCTCACTCGTACGAGAAATCTAATTAAACGGCTTCGTAAAACAAGTGGTATGAAACGCTTGCGTTTACTTCGTCGGTTAATTCTTGGACTTGTTCGATTGAATCCCTTGTGACAATTTTCGAGTGGAGATCTACAATTTGTTCGTAAATATTTAAGTTAAGCTAGTGGTTATGGGACATGAAGCTAAGCTTTTTTATTTACTAGCTTATTGTAATTGACACTTCTTGATGATCGTTGATGATCATTTTTGTGATTTTGACTAGCAAATGTGCGATGTCTCTTTGTCTACGAGGGAGACTAAACCCCGTTACCATGGAACTTCGGCTCAATTTGGTGGGGTAGCGACCCTTGGTCTTCGGGCCGTTTTGTTGAGCTTCGGCTCAAAATTAATGGTTAGCAACCATGGAATAGCGTTCCATTTTGTGATACACGTGTTGGTGAGTTTTCATGCTCCCGTTTTGTGATAGGCCTCCCCTCTTTTTGTGATTTCTGGATTTCCAATGATGATTTCTATAATTTGTGTTTCACTGATTTTTGTGATTTACATTGATATGTGTTATCAATATTTATGCATTGGTGAATTTGTGTGTCATTGACTTTTCTGATTGGCATTGATATTACTGCCAATATTCATGATTTTGGTGAATGTAAATATAGATTATGACATTCCTTTTGATCTTTGAGAAGATTCTTGTGATATTGACTAATCCCTAGTTGATTTTTAATTGCATACTTTTCACAGTATGGCTTTATGGTTATCATATGTTCATGTCATATCTCTTATTCTATATCATTTCATCTGATATTTATAGCTAGACTGATCCGTTTATTATTTTTTTATTAAATAATACTCGGGTCAGACCGAGATGTTACAGGTGTTTCTGCTTGACTTCACATCTGGGATTATCACCCTGCCTTTCGGCTAACTACTTAGATTAGTAGTTTTTGTTGTATACATTTGAGATATAGACTCATTGATGTATCCATATTCTTTTGTCTAGCACATGTATCTATTTTTTTTGTGATATTGTGGGTCTTATTTGACCACTACTCTGATGTACACTTTCATGTGTTATATTCATATCTTTTTCCGGCTTTGTGATATGGATATCTGTGACTAATTTGTGATTATGTTTATTTCTATGTTTGTTTCCGAAGATATTATAGCCATTGTGTAGTAGCTTTGAGTTTGTATCGGTATGTCGGATTTCCTCTAGTAATGCATGTTATCCTATCTGACATATCGGTGCTCGCACAAAGCAATTACACGGATGGTCACTCCACAACAGCCTTATTCTCCGTGCTAGTTGACGGCATTACACCGTAGTGTCCTTATCTAGCGTGGGTATAAGGTGGGCCGTCACAGCTTGGTATCAGAGCCAATCTTCGGAACAATGTAGAATAATCTAGCAAGGATCATCGTCCTAAGTCCATCTTAGGAGTCGTGCTTTAGGATTTGGTTCGAGTCTTCGTACCGATTCATCCTATTTTCTTTATGATTCCTTGTTTTATCTATCAAGATTGCTTGATATTCATTTTTTGAATAACCTTTTTCTTCTTCCTTCTTCTTTCTTAAGGAAGAGAAATGGTTAGACCAGGCTGTCCCAGCGCCGGTCAATCTCGTGTTACTCCCTAAGATGGAGTATTTATGACTGCCCAGCAGCTTCTTGATCTCGTAAAGAATGCTCAGGCAGCCGGTTCAAATCCGGAGTCTTCTCACCCTAAGTCTGGATTTGCACGTTTGTGCAACGATTATACCAATTTGGGTGGAAGGCTATTCAAAGGATCTGAAACTATTATTGAAGTCCAGGCTTGGCTAAGATCATGAGATCGAATCTTTTCTCACATGAACCTTATTGATCTTCATCGAGTTCAGGTGGCTTCTAGCATGCTCTAAGAAAGAGCATTAGACTGGTATGAGCTTCTTATTTCTGAAATAGTTGAAGAGGACCTTACTTGGGAGAAATTCCGGGAACGCTTCGAATTAAAATTTGTTCCAGAAGCTGAGAAGGTGACTTTAGCTCGCCGTTTCATTGACCTTGTTCAAGGTGAATCCTCTGTGACAGACTATGTCGCATCCTTCGAGTCACTGTCAAAATACGGGGTCGAATATACAAACACCCCATTGAAGAAGAACCAGAGGTTTGTCTATGGCTTGAATAAAAATCTCAAGAAGTCATTACTTCTAAAATTAGAAGTTTCTTTTGATCAACTCATTGATATCGCTCTTTGTCTTGAAGAGGCAGATAGGGAGAGTGATGTTGAAGTTATGGGCGCCAGACCGAACTTCAACAACAAGAAAAGGTCTAATAAGTTCAAGGGTCCTTATCACAACAATAAGAAAGGGAAGCAAGCCTCTCCGGTAGCTAAGACTTCCACCCCTAGTAGTGGGAAATGCTACAATTGTGGTTATAAGGACCATTATGCGAACAAGTGTTCAAAACCTCGTGCTTGTCGTTATTGCAAATGCCCGGATCATTATTTATCCTCTTGTCCCAAACTTCAAGGCAGGAAGGAGGAAAAGCTTAATGTTGCTCAAGCCCCTGGCAACACATCTCGTGGTAAAGGTATTTCTCATTCTATCCTTGATGGCATTATTTTATTTCTTGATCATCCTATTCGAGTTCTTTTTGATACGGGTGCGCCCCATTCTTTTATTTCAAAAGAACTTGTTGATACTTTTTCTTTGGATGTTTTGTGTTTAATGACTTCTTTGACAATTGCGAATCCTGTTGGTGGATCTACAACCATCAATTTATTGTGTAAAGATGTCGAGATTATTTTGTGTGATTTTTCTTTCTAAGCCGATTTGCATGTTATGCGCTACTTAGGCTTTGGAATGATTTTGGGAATGGATTGGCTTAACCGCTATGAAGCCCAAATCCTATGTCCTGAGCGGACTATTCATCTTCGACATCCTCAATCTGTTAAGCAAATTTCTATTAATCTTAAAGATTCGGATTCCAGCTTGGTTGCATCTTTATATTCTTTAAATCCTCATGATGACGATAATGATGATGAGGAAGATATTATTTCTCTTATTCACGTTGTTCGTGAATTTTCTGACATATTTGAGCCCGTTTTAGGATTACCACCTAAGCGAGCAATTGAGTTCAGAATTAATCTCATTCCTGGAGCTCAACCTATCACTCGTCCTCCTTATCGTATGTCCAATAAAGAAAACAAGGAGATGCATAAACAATTATCCGAATTGGAGACGAAGCAATTTATTCGCTCTAGTTCCTCGCCTTGGGGAGCTTCGCCTATTTTTGTGAAGAAATCCGATGGTACACTTAAGCTTTACAATGACTACCGCAAGCTTAATGATCTTACTATCAAGAATAAATATCCTTTGCCTCAGATTGATGATCTATTCGATCAACTCAGTGGTGCTAGAGTCTTTTCACAATTAGACTTAGCTACCGGTTTTCATCAGCTTCGTATTGCAGAGGATAGTATCCCTTTGACGTCGTTCCGTACTCGTTATGGGTCTTATGAATGGCTTGTTATGCCATTTGGTTTAACGAATGCTCCGGCTTATTTCGTTGACCTTATGAATAGAGTTTTCAAAGACTTCCTCGATCGGTTTGTTCTCATCTTCATTGATGATATTCTTGTGTATTCAAAAACCGAGGAGGAGCATGAAAAGCATCTTCGGATTGTGTTGGAAACTCTTAGGAGTAATCAATTAAAAGCAAAATTTCCTAAATGCCACTTTTGGCAATCTCGTGTGAAGTTTCTCGGTCATATTATTTCCGAATCCGAAATTTCCGTGGATCCTTCAAAGGTTGAAGCGATCCAAAATTGGAGGAGACCGGAGAGTGTGACGGAAATCCGTAGTTTTCTTGGATTCGCAGGTTATTACCGCCGTTTCATAAAGGACTTTTTCAAAATTTCCATGCCTCTTACTAGTTTGACAAAGAAAGGTGTTAAATACATTTGGTCGGACAAATGTGAGGCTTCTTTTCAGAAATTAAAAGAACTCCTTCCCGATGCTCCTATTCTTGTGATTCCCGAAGAAAACCAAGATTTTATTGTTTATACCGATGCTAGTCGCGTTGGTTTGGGTGCCGTTCTTATGCAAAGAGAACGTGTTATTGCTTATGCTTCTAGGCAATTAAAGCCAGCCGAGACTAGATATGCCACTCATGATTTAGAGCTCGCGGCTATCGTTTTCGCCCTTCGTATTTGGCGTCATTATCTTTTGGGAGAGAAATTTGTTCTCTATACCGATCATAAATCTCTGAAGTATCTATTTTCCCAAAAAGAACTTAATTTGCGTCAACAACGTTGGCTCGAATTCCTTGCACCTTATGATCTTGATATTCTTTATACTCCCGGAAAAGGAAATCGTGTTGCCGATGCACTTAGTCGCAAGCAACAAGCGGTTGTTTCCATGAAGATATCCAAATGGAATGATCTCAAAGTTCTATCCACTTTTGAGATTCGAGATCGTGTTTCTGATTTATGTTCATCTCTTGTTTTTTGTAGCCTTGAGGCTCATCCTTCCCTTTTAGACCGCATTCTTGAAGCTCAAAAGCTAGATCCCGAATTGGCTTTCCTTGGCTAAAATTTTAGGGATAAAATTGATATTGAAAGTTTGAGAGACTTTGATATTGATTCTCGTGGCGGTATTCGAAAATTTGGTAGACTTATCATGCCAATATTAGCAATCTTCGTAAAGTCATTTTAGAAGATTCTCATCGTTCTAAATTTACCATTCATCCAGGTAGTAGTAAAATGTACGCGGATATGAAACGACTTTATTATTGGGAGGGAATGAAATCTGATATTGCTAACTTTGTTAAGCGTTGCATGACTTGACAACTTGTCACGGCCGAACATCAAAGGCCTGGTGGGTTATTGCAACCTTTAGAAATTCCAATTTGCAAGTGGGATCAAACTTCCATGGATTTTATAAACGGCCTTCCCCGTTCTCGTTCGGGTCATGATAGCTTATGGGTAATAGTTGATAGACTTACTAAATCCGCCCATTTTATTCCCGTTCGGTCCAACCGAACCGTTCCTTTTTTGGCCAAACTCTTTATTAAAGAGATTGTTAAATTGCATGGAGTTTGTAACAGCCCGCAAATCCGTACCCCTTGAGTCAACACTATTCTACCTAAATCAACTCAAGTTGTACAGAAATACGAACCATTTGGGTTAAAGATGAAGAGGTAGAAGAAGAAAAAATAACTAACAACATCAGAATCTAACCATCGCAGTGGAATAAAATATAATAAGTAAATATCTTTACTCAAAATCAAATATATATGTTTACATATATTACATCATCAGAGTACATCAATCACAGCTCACATCAATAACATACAATGTATACACAACAACTCAAACAGCAGAATATATATAGATAAACAAGTACGGATATACGTATCGTCATCCAGCTCGTCTCCTGAGTTCCACAGCATCATATCCTGTATCCCATAATACTCGGTCTGACCCGAGCATTACAGTTAAATAATACCCGAGTCAGTCTGGATTACCAGCGTGAGAAAATCACACCCAGTTGATTATTAAAGTTCAAAATCCTTTGAAAACAAAAGCATCTCGTAAGACCACGCCACAAATAAACATATCGGGTTTTTACCTTACGATGGCTAAAATTTTTTTTATAGAAATCCTCTGATATTATAATAGTGTCTATAGAAAGTAAATAGAATCTAGCTGAAATGCTTGCATCCACGTTTCAGCAATAGTTGGGCACAATCAAAACCGTACGGGCGCGTAGGGAAAATGGATTCCAACTAATGGCTAGGCACTGGGGTACCACCTGTCACAGTACCTGGTCTAGATCAGCGTACCGAGAAGCCACCCTAACTCCCCTGCAACACAAGATCGGAACCATCCCTTACTGGACAGTCCCGAGTAAGATCACCTCGCGGTTGGGATCAGCAACCGCCCACTAAGCCGAAATAAAAGGGACATCTAGACAGGGATGACCTCACCCTCCAGTGGGGGCTACCCACGAAGCCTTGCTGCATATCCCCTGATTTTCAGCCATTCCCATTTGATGAGGCTTGAGGCTAAGCTAAGCGTTACCTTTAAGAACAATATCCCTTAAAATGCCCATCGTCCACATGACGATGTTTCGCAAGCATTCATCCATACAAGTCCGTCCCAAGTTCGAACGGAACCGAAGGCACTATTCCTACTACATCCATTTTGGAAATATCCTCAGGATTAGTAGCGACTAGCCCTTGCACTTCACCGCTCCATCTTCGAATCTAAAATCGTTTATACGAAACATACAAACCGGATCGAAGTGGTTTTCGAGAAATAAATCTCGATCCCGCTCTCTTCGAAACGATCAACGCATTGTCCAATATTGATAGTCGGTTATTTAACTATTAATTAATATTCAAAAACAACCATCAACCAATAGTTTTCCAAATTATTTATTAATCCCAAAATATCTTCACAAGATATATTTCTATTTTCAATCCTTTGAAAATATTTTCAAAACCATCTTTCCTTTCAGAACAAGCAGAAAACTAGATTTTTAAAATAATTTAAAACTCTTTACTTAGAAATATACTTTATAACATTTAAGTTAAAACTACTTCAATGATTTGTTAAAAAAAATACATACTATATAAATATTTGAAAATAATGTTACTAAATAAAATATAAAACTAGATTTCACTTTTAAAATAAAATACTAAGTCATTCTTTAAATAATTACTGCTATAATAGATTGAAATAATTATTGCTATAATAGATTAAAAGGAAATGCTTATTTTAGAATTTAAATATTTAGAAATAGTAAATTTTCCAAAACATACTTCTTAAAAACAACTTTAAACTTTTAATTTATATTTAAAAATTTACTTTGAAAACGTACTTGGTCATTCAGAGAGAAATTTCCAATCTCAATCACTTAAATCAATTTTCCAAATTGATTCCAATTTATTCCATTTGAAATAAACTTCTTACTTATCAGTTAATTTCAAAATTCATTAATTACGGACTTTATTATTATTTTCAGTTTGATTTTAAATCCTTTATCTGAAATGTACAAAATTTCAGGTTATTCCCAATTCCTTCTTTATTCTTCTTAAATAAATTTAAATCCTAAATTTACAATAAATGTTTTGTTCTTTTAAACAACAACAATGAAGTTTAGGTGTTATTAACTTCCTGTTTATTTAATTTTTTCTTCCCATACTCAAGATTTATTTATTAAAATTTTAAAATCACTTTATTTCCTTTCCAGTTCATTCTTAAATTTATTCAACTTTCCTATAATTATTTACTTACAATTTCACTTATTTTATTTTCATTCCCAAACTCAATTTTATATATTTGGTAATTCATTATTGCCCGATTATATCAATCAAGCCATAGCCCTCAATATTTCACAAAATTAATTGCAGAATATAAAATATTCAGAACAGTGGATATTTAATAATTAAATA
Organism: Allium cepa; assembly: GCA_030765085.1. NCBI lineage: Eukaryota > Viridiplantae > Streptophyta > Magnoliopsida > Asparagales > Amaryllidaceae > Allium > Allium cepa. The sequence continues at coordinate 83,495,995 of CM060946.1, forward strand.
AAGTTGAGGGGTCCAGTTGGATCCCTCCTACCTGTTTTTCCTTGCATCCACAGATGTTAGCACAATATAAAATGCCAATTCCAAATATATACCACACTACAGCACAACAATCAATTTCAACCATTCAAACAATTATTTAAATTTAATCATTTAAATTTTATTTTAAATTAACTGAGTGAGATTAACTCACCTTTGATTTTCATTTGCAATCCACTTCCATCTCGACTAGTCCCTTCACGATTTTGGACCTTGTACAACATTTATGTTTATTAATATTCAAACAAATCGAATGATCACTTATCACTTAAATAAGTTGAAGGAATCAATTTATCATTTATTAATTTAATTTATGAGATTCCAAATGATTGTTAGCCTAACTTGGTTTACATTTCCCTTCTGCCTAATTTATAAATTCAAGGACAAGCTATATATGTTAATTCCTCAATTTAATACCGGTCACTAAAAAAATATTGACTGTTTTCAATATATAAAATTATACACATATTGGTTAAATATATAAAAATATGTATAATCTCCTACCTGTATATACCTAAAACAAATTTCTTATTTTCAAATCTTACAGCAAATTTTCTTTTATCATATACGTATTATTTTAAATTTATCCAAATCAAAAGAAATGACAAGCGATTACCTCACTAGCTTCAACCGAGTATCGCTACGCCAGGGAACACCCATCGCGACGAAGTGGCGAATTCTGCTTCGACCTCCTTCCCGGCCTTTGATTCTGAACAAGAATCAACTTCTTTGAGCGCAAGATTTCTTCCAGATTCACCATCAAAACTCGTCCTCGAGGTTCGCGACTGCCACCCCTGTCCCTTTCTGTCGCGACGACGCATCCAAAATCGCTACGAGCGACCTCGACTCCCAAATCTACGAACCCTAGCTCGTAGACGCGACTCCTCTCTCCCCTTTCTTTGATGAAGATGCGATTTCCTCACGTGTTCGAGCACGCGAGTTTCCCCCTATTCTGCCATTTTATTTTTTAAATATCGATTTCGATTTTAGAAGGGGAGATAGGTTTCGGTTTGGATTAGACAGAGCAAGCGGCCCCCTTTATTTGGAATGAAAATGAATTTCTCTCTGTTGATTGTCTCGGCCATTATTGATTTCGAACGAAGTGATTTCTCTTTTATTTATTTATTTTTTTTAACAAGAAGAAGAGGCCTTGATAAAAAAAAATGACGAGCGATGGAGTATACTGGAAGATGAGGGTAGCGTGTTGAGGAATGGATAAAGGATGGCGTATACAAGAAGCCTGATTAATTAAATTTCATTAGATTATTATCAATAAAATTTTCAGCGGTTTATATATCGTACACTCACATACAAACTCCAATCAATACGAAATTTGAAATCCGATAATAATTCAATATTACAGATCCAATGGAACTGGTTTCGTCGGATTCCGAGACAATGCCTCAGAAGGCTATTTTTAAATTCAATTTAAATGATATAAATTTCAGAACTGCACAGATCACTGTTAATTTCAATTTTTAACACTTCTATTATTCTCGGCACTATCAATATAAATTTTATAAGCCTTCAAATTATATTTTAACAGGCTTAGAATTCTAGATTCACATTTTACCCAATTTCAAATTGTTTAATTCAATAATTTAATTATCAAATAATTGGTGATATTTGAATTCGAGTTAAAATTAACTTTGAGATATTTAAAATCAATTAAATATTCCAATTTCAAATGCTCAAAAATTTCGGGTCGTCACATTCCTCCCCCCTTAAAAGAATTTCGTCCTCGAAATTACTAGTTAGAAAGAATGATCCAAAACCCATTACTATTTTCCAAAACCAAAAATTCTCATCAACTTGCCAAAACAAACTTTTTAATCAAAGACACCCCAACTTCCTTTCTAACTTTTCAACTTATCCATAAGTCCCAAACAATATCACCTACTTATCAATTAAAATTTAAATTTAAATTCAAATTTTGAGTTATCAAATTTTTTTCAAAATTTTTCTAACTCCTTTCCGAATTTTTTTGCCAACGTCTCCTTTGCGCGGCTAGCTCGGTGCAACTACAAAAATGGCTCTACGGCCTCCTAATTCTCAAAAGACAACAAAAAGCCAAGTGGCTAGATCCAAAAACCCAATCATTCAAATTCCATACATAATTTTAAACACATACCTTTTTGTCAGGCCATTAAATTTCATCTTCTAAAATCAGGAATTCCAATTTATCCCTTGCTTCTATATACCTGTATATCCTATTTAGCAATAATATCCAATTACAGCTTCAAAACCCTTTTATACATTCCTTTACAAATTTTCAATATTTATTCATTCAAGCCCGTACGATGTACATATACCATCTGTACGCAATATCAAATCGATCGCTTACTCGATCACACAATTCCACTTCCGAACTAGTATCATCCACTCGACTTTCTAGTGCGGACGCAGATCTGGTTTCTTGATCAGAAATCGTCATTCTCCTTGCATAGCCGTAAACTATAATAGAGAATTTCCAGAATCAATCAACAATCCATATCCAGGTTCGCCGTCGAAAATCGAGTGAAAAATCCTAACTCGGATCGATAGAACTATCTCGAAATTCTGTGTTCGAATTCTAGATCAAATAAATATGCGAATAAAATAATACACGTACATCCTACGTATTTGCCCCAATTAATTATCAACCATATCATTTTCTCTTCTTTTTTTTAATTCACATTTATTTTGATGGTTATTCACCTTTTTCACAATCCTCACATTCACAACCTCCAGTTAATTTTCATTCAACTATTCATTTGGAATAATTCCCTCAATATAAAATTTACTTAAGAATTTCATCCTTCATTTCTTAAGTTCAATCTAAATAGTTTACATACTTCTTATATTTATTTTCACTTCACTCTTGAAGTTCATATTCATTTCTATTCGTCTTTACCTCTACAATTCCATTTAAATTCAATTTGGCTTCCATTTTGAATATTGAGTTAGTTGCACTTACTAATTGATTTAAATCTCAATTAAAGTTTATTTGCAAACTTTACTTTCTTTATTTTCTTCGATTTCACTTTACCTTACATTCACCTTTGAATTAGATTCTAATATCCAGTTTCAATTCTATTTGCTTAACAAATTAAAATCATTTGTTGTTAGTAAAAAAAAAGTTCAAAAAAAATTTCTAACTCCCAAAATTTACAGAAAATTTTGGCAGTCTCCTTTGTACGGAGGGACTTCTGCGATATCGCAGGATGCACAAAAACATATATACATCGGCCTCAAGCCGGAAATCACAATATATATCAATATGTGCAGTTCATATCTCCTATTTTGAATTCTTTTGCATAAGAGTACCTTTATTTAGCATTTTTAAGCAAGCGACTTACTTAATTTGCATTTTGCGCGTCCAAAACCAGCCAAATGGCTTCCCTGAACCTGTACTTACTCAATTTAAGCATGTAAGTGCCAAATATATGAAGGTTAACAACATTTCACTTACTTGCAATAGTTAAACATATGAATTCTAAAGAAATGCACATTAAACACTTTTCATAGGCAATTTAAATATTCCAACATTAAATTTAATTGCTTACAACTAATCACATATCGTTTCACTTAATCCGAATGGTTAACAACTCACAAATTTACATTTAATTTATTATTAAGCAATCTGAACTCATATTCAATTAATTGCTCTCAAAATCAATTTATTTTATTCCTATCAATACATAGAATTTTAATTACTTCAATTTACATCAAATGACAATTTATTCTATGCAATTCATCGAGATCTATGTGAATAAATTAGTCTTTATATTTTATAACCAATTTAAATGGATTTCAACTCAATTTATACCTATTTCTATTCCATTTTTTTAAATTTATTCACAATCCATATATTCTCATTTTCATTGCATTTTAAATTTGAATCCATTAACTTGCATTTCATTTTACTAACCAAACTAGTTCATTCAAAACCATCAACAACTTAGGTTCATCTTCATTACCAAATAAATTTTCTTTCTATTTTAATTCATTCACCACTATTTATTTAGCTCGACACATTCTAAGCTAGCATATTACTAACCATGCACGAATCAATTCAACCCAAGCTTTAATTTAATGGTCTTCCATTTTTACTCATAGTCGAGCTTCTAATTATTCTTAACTTAAGTTAATTTACTCAATTTATTCCACTTCAACTTAAGTTCACCTCCCTTTTTGATTCTCATCTAATCAAATTCTATTTGATTTTAATTTACCGTCTCAATTTATCAAACAATGTCCAAGCGCATACTTAACTCATTATACTCGAATTGGATTTTATTTGCAATACAAACCATTACTATTTTAATCCAATTTCATTTAACTCACAATTGAATTACATTTACTTCACTAACAATTCAAGTCGAATTGGATTTATAACTTGAGTTTTATTTCCAATCTTCATTATTAGCTTTGCATTCAACTTCTATTTAACTACATTGAACTCCATTTACACATTTCAGTAACTAATTTATTATCAAATTAGTTTATTCTTTTATCCATTTTAATTTTAATTTACATTAACAATTCATTGTTGAATTTATTAATAATAAGGTGATTCAATTTATGCTTGAATTGGATTTGTTTATATTTCACACCATATCCATTTTAATCCAATTCAATTTTCCATTCAACAACACTTTCAATTATAATCCAATTACAATCCCATACTTGATTTTTAATTCCAAATATCACTTCATTTAATTTCCTTTAAAGTTTAATCTATTTTATAATTCAAGTTTTATTTTCATTTTATATTTCAATTCATCTAAAATATTTATTTTGGGTTTTCTATCACACTTTTCAAATTTTAGAAGTCACCACTTATTATTTTCACAACTCCATTCATTATAGGCTCAAATATATTCTTCTTTTATTTTTAACTCAAGCCTTACGCTTACTTATAACTCAAGCATATTTTTTTCCATGCATTTTTAATTCTATCACAAGTTATCACAAGTTATTCTAATTTATTTAATCTAATCCAATTCCTTAACCAATTTATTTTCCCTTTACTCAGGTAAGAATCTAATTCCATTCAATAACTCAACTGGATTTTTATTCCAGTTCAATTCTACATTTAACTCGGATTTATTTAATCTCAATTTAATTTCAACTAAATTTGAATACAACTGGATATTATATTCAACCTAATTCAATTACTTTCAATCCAAGTAAATTTTTATTCCCTAATCCAAGTTAATGTCAATTTTACAACTTCTCACTTTAAATTTTAATTCCAACATTCAAAACCTATATTTCCTTCCTGATTTAAAACCCATCTCAATTTTATAAGCTTACAATTTATCTCATCAGGATTTTTAAACTCCCGGCTTTTGGCTTCAAATCATTTTGAAATCTCAATATCCCAAATCAGACTTCTCAAATTTTTAAACCAATCCTGGTTTTTATTTCCAACAATTTTCCTTTGAAATTTAAAAAAAATAAACAGGTTTTCCTGAACAAACCAATTTGGCAGCAATCTGTCACTTAGAAACTCGAAAATAAACCTCCATGATGCTGCAGTCATCACCGAAGTCATTTTCCAGCGACTGAAGTGAATTTAATGCTATTTCCCTTCCCAAAATTTATTTGAAACAATTTTCTTCCAGAAATACTTTTAAAACAAAAATGCTATTATTGTCTTCAAAACACTTCGAAAAACATTTCCAAAATCTCCGGGGTTTCAAGGTTTTAATTTCAGTTTTAATTCAAATTTTAACTATATTGCATTTGTATAGTTTGTGCTTATACAAATTCCCGTTTTATTATTTAAATTTATTCCCTTAACCTTTTGTTATATTTTCAATTCCTAGTTAAATTTTTACACAATGATGATAATAATCTAACATTACCATTTCTAACATCCAGTCAACCATATATTAGCTAAAATAGTTTACAAAAACTTTTCTTTATATCAAAATATAATTTGGTAAAATTATTTCATTTACCCACATTTAAAACAATGCCGTGTCGATTACTCTCTTCAAGTGTTTAGAAACCCCTTCGATACAGTTGTCCAGACTGTGCCGACGAAAGTTCATATGCCACTTATTAAACCAATCAACACAATATTAAAACCATTTTTATATCCACTAACAAATACGCGCTCATATCTATTAATACGCTCAAACTCATTTTAGAGTACGATTGACTCTATTCTATGAGAAATTCCCACAAGAGCCAAGGTTATCTCCAACCTAAGCTCTGATACCAACTGTAACAGCCCGCAAATCCGTACCCCTTGAGTCAACACTATTCTACCTAAATCAACTCAAGTTGTACAGAAATACGAACCATTTGGGTTAAAGAAGAAGAGGTATAAGAAGAAAAAATAGAAAACAACATCAGAATCTAACCATCGTAGCGGAATAAAATATAATATGTAAATATCTTTACTCAAAATCAAATATATCTGTTTACATATATTACATCATCAGAGTACATCAATCACAGCTCACATCAATAACATACAATGTATACACAACAACTCAAACAGAAGAATATATATAGATAAACAAGTACGGATATACGTATCGTCATCCAGCTCGTCTCCTGAGTTCCACAGCATCATATCCTGTATCCTATAATACTCGGTCTGACCCGATCATTATAGTTAAATAATACCCGAGTCAGTCTGCATTACCAGCGTGAGAAAATCACACCCAATTGATTACTAAAGTTCAAAATCCTTTGAAAACAAAAGCATCTCGTAAGACCACGCCACAAATAAACATGTCGGGTTTTTACCTTAGGATAGCTAAAACAATTTTTATAGAAATCCTCTGATATTATAATAGTGTCTATAGAAAGTAAATAGAATCTAGCTGAAATGCTTGCATCTCACGTTTCAGCAATAGTTGGGCACAATCAAAACCGTACGGGCGCGTAGAGAAAATGGATTCCAACTAATGGCTAGGCACTGGGGATACCATCTGTCACAGTACCTAGTCTAGATCAGCGTACCGAGGAGCCACCCTAACTCCCCTGCAACACAAGACCAGAACCATCCCTTACTGGACAGTCTCGAGCAAGATCACCCCGCGGTTGGGATCAGCAACTGCCCACTAAGCGGAAATAAAAGGGACGTCTAGACAGGGATGACCTCACCCTCCAGTGGGGGCTACCCACGAAGCCTTGCTGCATATCCCCTGATTTTCAGCCATTCCCATTTGATGAGGCTTGAGGCTAAGCGTTACCTTTAAGAACAATATCCCTTAGAATGCCCATCGTCCACCTGACGATGTTTCGCAAGCATTCATCCATACAAGTCCGTCCCAGGTTCGAACGGAACCGAAGGCACTATTCCTACTACATCCATTTTGGAAATATCCTCAGGATTAGTAGCGACTAGCCCTTGCACTTCACCGCTCCATCTTCGAATCCAAAATCGTTTACACGAAATGTACAAACCGGATCGAAGTGGTTTTCGAGAAATAAATCTCGATCCCGGTCTCTTCGAAACGATCAATGCATTGTCCAATATTGATAGTCGGTTATTTAACTATCAATTAATATTCACAAACAACCATCAACCAATAGTTTTCCTAATTATTTATTAATCCCAAAATATCTTCACAAGATATATTTCTATTTTCAATCCTTTGAAAACAGTTTCAAAACCATCTTTTGTAAAGGCCCGAAAATCCGAACTCCTTTGAGCTGGCAACTTCCACAACAATCCAGCCAAAGAAGAACGAACTCTCGAATCTTTAGGGTTTAAGAAGAAGAAAGAGGCAGAAGAAGAGAGAAAGGATAGAAAATAGAGAGAAAAGAAAATAAATAGAACGAAACAGAACAGAAAACAACAGAACAACAACAGAATCTCACAATTCGCAGCGGAACAACATATAATAGATAAATGAATAATCTTTAAACAAAGAACTATATCAATTATTACATTACATCACATCATATCATCATTACATCAGAGTGTACAACAACAAACAACAAATAGTGCAGCGGAAAAAGAAATACTATATACTAGTAATACGCTATGCCATCCAGCTTGCATCCAGCAACTCCAGAATATCCTGATAAACCTTAACTCTCGACTGCCCGTGTGGAAATTGGTGGGCACCCAGAGTTTAGGAAGGAAAACAATAAACTCCGAGTCAGTCATGTGACTGGTGTGAGAACTCAAAACAGTTTATTTATCTTTAAAAATCAAAATAGAGGAATATTTTTAAAGTCAATTCGCAATGCTTTTAAAAATGAGACTACCATAAGGCCTCCCGCACACACACACAATGCAAACGCAGAATCGGAGGAGATTTCTCCTTATGATAGTCAAAGATGCTTGATACGAATTTAAAAGAAACATTTGATATTATTATTAGTGCATAGTGTAGGAAAAATTCATTTCGAAAATAAAGATATAAATCTTAGCCAGCATAGACATTTCGAACTATGCCTACTATAGCTACCATCTAAACAGTGGTGACCACCATAAGTAAATGGCAGGTTCTACAACTAATACCGTACAAGGTTTCATATTGGGAATTGGATTTCCAACGAATGATCAGGCCAAGGAACTTCCCATTGCCACATGAAAATGCCTCTGGAAGGACATCCCCGAGAACCAAACCGGATCTCTGCCAACACAAGACCGGGTTACCCCTAACTGGGTAACAACTGACACGAGTATGCCATCTCCCGGTCCCATTGGACCTTTAACCGAGCGCTCGTCACCATCATCACACAATCATAAATAAAGTGTTTCAACATGAGTAAGTATCTGGGCTCCATACCATGATACCACCCTTTCCAGAAGGAAATGCACATACCCTAAAGGGAGCTACCCCTCATAACCTTGCCGCATCTTTCCTGTTTTGACCATTCCCGAGGTGTGAGGCTCGACGAAGTCACGTCCACAAAAACATACTTTATACAAAAGCCATGCTTTGGGTAAACAAATGATCATAGAAATGATCACCAGGATAGACGATCAAATAAATGATCCTATCACAAATAATCAACACAATGATCATTTAACAGCAACACTCAGCATGTCACATTACCAAATTGGGAATATATTGCTGATAACATTCAACTACATAACCTCTGAGCTCGTACGTCTCAGAGAAGGGTGTTAAGCTAAAAGAATAAATTCTCCGCCACCAACAGAAATATATTTGAATGAAATCGGCTTTATATCTCAATTTGTAATGTCAGACATACAATCCATACAAGTCTGTTCCGGGCTCGAACAGAACCGAAGGCGCTTACAAAGAAATCCTTGTAATCCGGATATCCACAATCCTGATCGGATTTCCCATCACATATGGAGAACTCTATACCGGAGCAACTCGGTGCAGAGTCAATCGACAGGTCATCCTATCACTCTCGCAAATACCGGGTCTTCAACACCGATCTTCAATGCTATCCATTACGTCGTATCACTATTCGGAGTGGGTAATCCGAATAACGAGCGCAATAATTTAAAAATAAGTGTGCATTCAAATTCAACAAATCACAACAAATACCTTTCAAAGGTAAATATTGATAGTCAGTTATTGAACTATCAATGGATATGTACACATCACCAGATTCCAAATAATTTTCCAAATTATTTATTTCCCAAAGATATCTTTACAAGATATATAATTCAATATCTCAAAAATAAATCAATATTTATTTTTAACAAATTCCACTTTCTTTTATAAATTCCATAGTGAATTTATATTTTACAATATCTATGAATATACGATTTCAATTATTTATTTTAAATTTATCTTCAAAAAGATAAATTCGCAAAATATTCACTTCACATTGGAAAAACATTTCCATACTTATTTATTCATAAGTAATTCACAAATTTTATTTATTTCCAACACTTGGAAAATATTCGATATACTTCAATCGAAATTAAGTATATATTTCATTCTTTAAGGAAATCATTCTCTTAACCATATTTATTTGGGCCAAAACGAATGTTGCGTAAAACATCGTTACGACAACCCAAAATCACTAGTATAGGGATTCGAAATTAAAATAGATATATAGATCCCAATACTATACAAAACATTTCCTTTCGAAAATCATTTACTACAACAACAGTGTTATAGTCCACCATTTCCTTCTATTTCTCGAAAACATCTATTTCAACAATAAATGTTGAAATCTATGGTTTTGAATCTCAACACATTTAAAACATCGTTAGATCGTTTTAATTCAATTTAAAACATCACATTCAAAACAATTTCTTTAACATATTATTCACTATTCAAAAACGTGAATATACCACGTTAACAATTTCATCATTTCTATACATTTCATTTTAAAGGATTATTCACAGTTCAAAAACGTGAATATAACTCCATAAATAAGTTATAAAAATTAACTTATCAAACTAAGTCGTTTGCGGATTTATAAAACAACGTTTATAAATTCCATTTCTATTTATTTTATAACTACTTCCTTTATAAATTCCCTTTATTAACCTATCTCAATTCATATCTCAATGATATACTAAAAGTTCATATTATAAGTGAAATACTTATAATTTATTTGTTTGCAAAATCGTTCCTTTGAACTTCATAATTATAAATCTTATAACTTATAAGATTCAATTATTTATCCAAAACCATTCTTTTAATAACTTTATAAATTTTATAAACCTACTGCTTATAAAATTCCATTTATAACTTCACCGTTTATAATTCTATAAATTTCATTCATTTATGAAATTCATTCACAATTCATTCTAACACTTATAAAAACTCGTTTTATAACTCAAATATTTTTAATTTATAAATATCAATTTATAAATTCTTTTATATAAATCAATTTATATTATTCTTTTAAAACATCTTTAATCTCCTTTATAATTTCACCATTTTGATTTATAAAATAATCAAATTTTATAAATCCTATATTTAAACTTTTATAATAAATTCAAAAATCCCGATTAAACTATTTTATGAAATCATTAGCCTCATATTTTCAAAAATCAACCTTTAACTATATTTCTCAAAAATCCTAATTTTTATAACATTAAAATTATAACGTTTATTTATTTAAAATAAATCAATTCCAAAAATATTTTATAAACGTATACTTTCAAAAATCACTTTGAAATCCTTTTAAAATTCCAAAATTTGGTCCAATGATGCTACATACCAAATAGCCAATCACGACAACAACGATATCATATATCGATATGATAATCCATCAAATATCAAAATATCTAAATTCAAATAAAAACTGTTGAGGAATCCAGTTGGATCCCTCCAACCTGTTTTCCTTCATCCACAAACATTAGCACAATACAATTCCGCTCCAGTACAGAATTATCGCGGTATATGGGATTTAAAATATTATCCGCCTAATAGACGGCGCAATAGGGTCTCATCCGCTATACAATGTGGGAAATCAATAACTGCAATATATACATATGCCAATATATATATATATATATATTGCTATTATATATAATACCAATTTCACTGTTTATGAAATATTCGCGGTATATGTTTTTAATAAATAACATCCGCTTACTAACGGCGCATAATGTCTATTTTAACAATCAATAGATAACAATCATCATTCAAACATGCATTCAAGTATTTTAAATCTAACTATTTAAAATAAAAATCGAAACTGATTCGATTGAGTGAGAAGTTCTCACCTTGATTTCAATTTCGTTTTTAGCGATTTATTTCGAATAAAATTAAACGGACGTTTAATTTTACCCGAAATTTTCACTAACTCCAAACGACTCCAATCCAGTTCCATAGTGTAGTGCTCGTCCATACGATTCCAACGCAACTTGTTTCGCGCGTTTTCGACCTCGTATGACAAAGATATGATTTTTCAAAGTTTTACACGATTTTATATAAACAATTTATAACATAATATTTTTTTTTTTTAACCTACAGCTAACATCAGCCGTTGATTTCATCATGGAAGCATCAGGGCCGTTCCACGCAACACCTTTCTTCCTTCCCCTCCCATTCACGCACGTCTTCTACAGGCCGAACAAACAACCCAACTTCATTATCTAGGGTTAGCAAACGCCGCCACCACGAGCTACCTGGAGACGATCGGGAAGTGCCAAATCGAAGGCCTCACTCCCCCTCACCAACGCCCAGCGACCGCACCCCCATCGTGCCCCCTTCGCTCTCGAATTACGTGCAAACTGCCGGTCGAACACGGCGACTTTCCCCTCGATTTACTCACTCAAACTCGATCATGACCGTTGATTTGATAGAACTCGATGCCCTCTACATTTTTCATGTTGGAAGATTGTTGAATTATTGCTTGGATTTAAAGATTTGGAGGGATGAAGATGGGTTGTTTTCGGCCGTGGGTTGAGGGGGTGGCGGCTGCATTAGGTTTAGGGTTGATAATTTTTTTTTTATTGAGAGAGAGAGGGGGCTATTTATAGAAGTTTGAACGACACTATTCATCCCGGAAATTCCAAACTCCGATTCACGTGCCGTAACCAGCATTTCTAGGGTTTACCCCGCGTTCCGGACACAATGGAACAGGTTTCGGAAGCTAATTCGGTCATCTGTGTGAGATATGGCAATAAACGTTCAATTTGAATTAAACCGATTTAAACGATTTTCTAGGCGTTTTAATTTGCACCGGACAAACGGTAAATCCGATTGACACGAAATTTGAAACCTTACAATAATATCACATTACGGATCCGATGAAACTGGTTTCGTCGAAATCCGAGACTTTTTGAAAAATGGCTATTTTAACTCGCCAAATTAATATTAAAAACAATTCGATGCGTTTTGAGCTGCCATGGTCAAACGATAACTCCGATTGACACGAAAATTAAAATCCGGTAATAAATAACTATTACTGATCCAATGGAACTAGTTTCGTCCAATTCTGAGACTGTTCAAAAATTGGCTATTTTCACTAGTCGATTAAATATTAAAATATTCAATTTTCACAAATTAACTTTTAATTCGATTTTAAAAGTTCTAAAATATCGTTCTAACTTCAATATGATATAATAAAATTTTACAAATCATTTTCAGTCATATTTAACTCAATTTTCAATTATTTCCATAATTTAACATATTAAATTATTGATTTAATTATTCAATTAAATCCAATTATTCAAAATAAAATTTATTCGACTTATAAATTCACTTATTAATATTTAAAATTAATTAAATATTCAATTTTTAAATTAATAAAAATTCTGGGTCGTTACATCTTTCCTTTCAGAATAAACTTTCCCAAATATTTTCTATCTCCTCTGAAATCACCAAGCACAAAACTATATTTTTAAAATAATTTAAAACTCTTTACTTAGAAATATACTTTATAACATTTAAGTTAAAACTACTTCAATGATTTGTTAAAAAAAATATATACTATATGAGTATTTGAAAATAATGTTACTAAATAAAATATAAAACTAGATTTCACTTTTAAAATAAAATACTAAGTCACTCTTTAAATAATTACTGCTATAATAGATTGAAATAATTATTGCTATAATAGATTAAAAGGAAATACTTATTTTAGACTTTAAATATTTAGAAATATTAAATTTTCCAAAACATACTTCTTAAAAACAACTTTAAACTTTTAATTTATATTTAAAAATTTACTTTGAAAACGTACTTGGTCATTCAGAGAGAAATTTCCAGTCTCAATCACTTAAATCAATTTTCCAAATTGATTCCAATTTATTCCATTTGAAATAAACTTCTTACTTATCAGTTAATTTCAAAATTCATTAATTACGGACTTTATTATTATTTTCAGTTTGATTTTAAATCCTTTATCTGAAATGTACAAAATTTCAGGTTATTCCCAATTCCTTCTTTATTCTTCTTAAATAAATTTAAATCCTAAATTTACAATAAATGTTTTGTTCTTTTAAACAACAACAATGAAGTTTAGGTTTTGTTAACTTCCTGTTTATTTAAATTTTTCTTCCCATACTCAAGATTTATTTATTAAAATTTTAAAGTCACTTTATTTCCTTTCCAGTTCATTCTTAAATTTATTCAACTTTCCTATAATTATTTACTTACAATTTCACTTCTTTTATTTTCATTCCCAAACTCAATTTTATATATTTGGTAATTCATTATTGCCCGATTATATCAATCAAGCCATAGCCTTCAATATTTCACAAAATTCATTGCAGAATATCAAATATTCAGAACAGAGGATATTGAATAATTAAATAAAGTTGAGGGGTCCAGTTGGATCCCTCCAACCTATTTTTCCTGCATCCACAGATGTTAGCACAATATAAAATGCCAATTCCAAATATATACCACACTACAGCACAACAATCAATTTCAACCATTCAAACAATTATTTAAATTTAATCATTTAAATTTTATTTTAAATTAATTGAGTGAGATTAACTCACCTTTGATTTTCATTTGCAATCCACTTCCATCTCGACTAGTCCCTTCACGATTTTGGACCTTGTACAACATTTATGTTTATTAATATTCGAACAAATCGAATGAACACTTATCACTTAAATAAGTTGAAGGAATCAATTTATCATTTATTAATTTAATTTATGAGATTCCAAATGATTGTTAGCCTAACTTGGTTTACATTTCCCTTCTGCCTAATTTATAAATTCAAGGACAAGCTATATATGTTAATTCCTCAATTTAATACCGGTCACTAAAAAAAATATTGACTGTTTTCAATATATAAAATTATACACATATTGGTTAAATATATAAAAATATGTATAATCTCCTACCTGTATATCCCTAAAACAAATTTCTGCTTTTCAAATCTTGCAGCAAATTTTCTTTTATCATATACGTATTATTTTAAATTTATCCAAATCAAAAGAAATGACAAGCGATTACCTCACTAGCTTCAACCGAGTATCACTACGCCAGGGAACACCCATCGCGACGAAGTCGCGAATTCTGCTTCGACCTCCTTCCCGGCCTTTGATTCTGAACAAGAATCAACTTCTTCGAGCGCGAGCTTTCTTCCAGATTCACCATCGAAACTCATCCTCGAGGTTCGCGACTGCCACCCCTGCCCCTTTCTGTCGCGACGACGCATCCAAAATCGCACGAGCGACCTCGACTCCCAAATCTACGAACCCTAGCTCATAGACGCGACTCCTCTCTCCCCTTTCTTTGATGAAGATGTGATTTCCTCGCATGTTCGAGCACACGAGTTTCCCCCTGTTTCGCCATTTTATTTTTTAAATATCGATTTTGATTTTAGAGGGGGAGATAGGTTTCGGTTTGGATTTGACAGAGCAAGCGGCCCCCTTTATTTCGAACGAAAATGAATTTCGCTCTGTTGATTGTCTCGGCCATTATTGATTTCGAACGAAGTGATTTCTCTTTTATTTTTTTATTTTAACAAGAAGAAGAGGCCTTGATAAAAAAATGACGAGCGATGGAGTATACTGGAAGATGAGGGTAGCGTGTTGAGGAATGGATAAAGGATGGCATATACAAGAAGCTTAATTAATTAAATTTCATTAGATTATTATCAATAAAATTTTCAGCGCATTTATATATCGTACACTCACATACAAACTCTAATCAATACGAAATTTGAAATCCGATAATAATTTAATATTACGGATCCAATGGAACTGGTTTCGTCGGATTCCGAGACAGCGCCTCGAAAGGCTATTTTTAAATTCAATTTAAATGATATAAATTTCAGAACTGCACAGATCACTGTTAATTTCAATTTTTAACACTTCTATTATTCTCGGCACTATCAATATAAATTTTATAAGCCTTCAAATTATATTTTAACAGGCTTAGAATTCTAGATTCACATTTTACCCAATTTCAAATTGTTTAATTCAATAATTTAATTATCAAATAATTGGTGATATTTGCATTCGAGTTAAAATTAACTTTGAGATATTTAAAATCAATTAAATATTCCAATTTCAAATGCTCAAAAATTTCGGGTCGTCACAGAGTTCCTACTTCTATTGTTAGTGATCGTGATCCATTGTTTACTAGTGGATTTTGGAAGAGCCTTCAAAAAGCTTTGGTAACGAAGCTTAATTTTAGCACCGCTTATCATCCCCGGTCTGATGGACAAACTGAGCGTGTGAATCAAACTCTTGAAGACCTTCTTCGTGCATGTGTTCTTGATTTTGGTGGAAGTTGGGAATATCATATCTCTCTTGTTGAGTTGTCCTATAATAATAGCTTCCAATCTAGTATTGGTATGGCACCTTTCGAGGCACTCTACGGAAGGCCATGCGGATCTCCTTCTTGTTGGCTTGAGGCCGGTGAGAGGCTGGTTTTAGGTCTAGATTTTATTCATGATTCCACAGAAAAGATTGATCTTATTCCTCATAGGATGAAAGAAGCCCAGAGCAGACAAAAATCCTATGCCGATAACCGGAGAAGGAAATTAGAATTTTCTATGGAAGATCTTGTGTTTATTCGTGTTTTACCTATGAAGGGTGTTGTACGTTTCAGTCGATCGGGAAAATTAGCGCCTCGATATATTGGGCCATTTCCTATCACCGAACGTATTGGTTCCATGGCTTATCGCCTTTTGTTACCGGCTCCGTTTTCTGCTATTCATGACGTGTTTCACGTTTCTCAATTACGGAAATGCCTTCAAGATTCCGATTCTATTCTTGAGCCCGGTGTTGTGGAAGAAATTGAAGTTTCGCCTAACCTAACTTATGAGCAACATCCTATTCGTATTATTGCTTCGGAGGTCAAGCGCCTTCGAAATAAAGATGTTTCGCTTGTTAAAGTTTAATGGTCCTCAAATCCTAAGGATTGCTCTTGCGAATCTAGAGAATCCGTCGAGCGAACACATCCGGACTTACTTTCCCGTGTTCTTTGAGGTGAATTTCTTATTTCAGATTTCTTTTGTGCTGATATGCTTTCATGGTTGTTACCTTATATTTTCTTCTTAAATATTGCGAGGACGCCATTTCTTTAAGGAGGGAGTCTGTAACAACCCGCATATTTCACGATTGAATATTTAAATATTTTATTTAAATATTTTATCGTTAGTCGGATTTTAGTGCGAAAAAGTTACTTTTTGCATACGGTCGAATTAGGGCCCGGAACCACTTCCATTGGGTCCAAAACACCGTTTGCGATCTTTTTGAGTATAAGCTTTGATATGTTTAGAGTTAGTGGATTTTTGCCACTTTTTCACATTGGACTTTGGGTTTAGTTTAGCCCATTAGCCTAAACTATTAATTCTAACTCCACCCCCTTCTCCTCATAACTTCACTTTCATTTTCTAACACTAAAGCTTCATCAAAAATGGAGGAAGGAATGGAAAATTAAAACTCCAAACTCAAGTTCATTTGCAAATCCCACATCTAACTCCAAATTCAAAGAGAAGCCATTGATTCTTCCTTGCTTTCAAGCTTCTTCTTCATTGATCTTGTGTAAAGGTGAGATTTTTATCTCACATCTTTGTCTATAACTATCTTTGATTGTTAGTATGAATTGCTACACTTATTGATGTGCATTTGCTATTGATTTGGATTGAATTGGTGAAAATTCCAATTTTTAGTGTTTTGGATTCAAATCTTTAAAAAAAATCCAATCTTAGATGTTTGTCCACGTTTTTGGGGATGCATCGAGGAGCAAATACGACCGGGTAGCCTATGGGCATAATCCCCTAGCGTCCATGCTCGATCGGTTGCAAATTGAGTGAGTTTTGCACTTCAAAACCCTTAGGTCGCTCGGCCTGCACACATCAAATTCTCGGCCTGTAGTTAGGTCGCTCGAGCTTAGGTTGCGACAAGCTAGGTCGTCCCAATGTTAGGTCGTACCACTTACAAGGTCGCTCGGCTTTCTACAGCTAGGTCGCTCCGGTTAGGTCGCGTCTCTTGGGTAACGTCGTTGGTCCCTCTAAGTCGCTCCTAGTTAGTCGTTAGGTCGCTCGGCCTACTTTAGCTCGCAACCCTGTTAAGCCGCTTCCACTTTGGTCGCTTGACTTTGGCCACTCCAGTTAGGTCGCTCGGCTTTGTAGCTCGCGCAGTTAGGTCGCTCGGCTTTATAGCTCGCGCAATTAGGTCGCTTGGCCCATTAAGTCGCGCGTGCGTTTAGGTCGCACCATCCTTAGGCCGCTTACCTCCTTATGCCGTGAGTTTCTTAAGTCGCACCTACCCCTTAGGTCGTATGCACCTTAGGTCGCTCGGCCTTCATTTCCTCTTAGGTCGCGCCATGCAGTTAGGTCGCACCTGCTATGCTTCACAACATGTTAGGTCGCTCGACCTCTGTTGAGCCGCTACCTCCTTAGGTCGTTCCACTACTAGGTCGCGCCGTGTTGTATCGCTAGGCTATTTCTATTTTGATGAATTTGGAATCAAATTCTTTGGATTTCATTCATGTCTTCATATGTGAATTTTTGTGATTGATCATTTCCATGATCATTTTTGTGATTTGTCATTTTAAAAATATACAAACCTTTATCTCACTCGTAAAAGAAATCTAATTAAACGGCTTCGTAAAACAAGTGGTATGAAACGCTTGCGTTTACTTCGTCGGTTAATTCTTGGACTTGTTCGATTGAATCCCTTGTGACAATTTTCGAGTGGAGATCTACAATTTGTTTGTAAATATTTAATTTAAGCTAGTGGTTATGGGACATGAAGCTAAGCTTTTATATTTACTAGCTTATTGTAATTGACACTTCTTGATGATCGTTGATGATCATTTTTGTGATTTAGACTAGCAAATATGCGATGTCTCTTGTCTACGAGGGAGACTAAACCCCGTTTCTATGGAGCTTCGGATCGATTTGGTGGGGTAGCGACCCATGGTCTTCGGGCCGTTTTATGGAGCTTCGGCTCAAAATTAATGGTTAGCAACCATGGAATAGCGTTCCATTTTGTGACACACGTGTTGGTGAGTTTTCATGCTCCCGTTTTGTGATAGGCCTCCCCCCTTTTTGTGATTTCTGGATTTCCATTGATGATTTCTAGAATTTGTGTTTCACTGATTTTTGTGATTTACAATGATATGTGTTATCGATATTTGTGCATTGGTGAATTTGTATGTCATTGACTTTTGTGATTGGCATTGATATT
This sequence comes from Allium cepa, assembly GCA_030765085.1. NCBI lineage: Eukaryota > Viridiplantae > Streptophyta > Magnoliopsida > Asparagales > Amaryllidaceae > Allium > Allium cepa. Next base: position 83,515,040 of record CM060946.1, read on the forward strand.
ATTGCCAATATTCATGATTTTGATGAATATAAATATAAAGTATGACATTCCTTTTGATCTTTGAGAAGATTCTTGTGATATTGACTAATCCCTAGTTGATTTTTAATTGCATACTTTTCACAGTATGACTTTATGGTTATCATATGTTCATGTCATATCTCTTATTCTATATCATTTCATCTGATATTTATAGCTAGACTGATCCGTTTATTATTTTCTTATTAAATAATATTCGGGTCAGACCGAGATGTTACAGGTGCTTCTGCTTGACTTCACATCTGGGATTATCACCCTGCCTTTTGGATAACTACTTAGATTAGTAGTTTTTGTTGTATACATTTGAGATATAGACTCATTGATGTATCCATATTCTTTTGTCTAGCACATGTAGCTATTCTTTTTGTGATATTGTGGGTCTTGTTTGACCACTACTCTGATGTACACTTTCATGTGTTATATTCATATCTTTTTCCGCCTTTGTGATATGGATATCTGTGACTGATTTGTGATTATGTTTATTTCTATGTTTGTTCCCGAAGATATTGTGGCCACTGTGTAGTAGCTTTGAGTTTGTATCGGTATGTCGGATTTCTTCTAGTAATGCATGTTATTCTATCTGACATATCGGTGCTCGCACAAAGCAATTACACGGATGGTCACTCCTCAACAGCCTTATTCTCCGTGCTAGTTGACGGCATTACATCGTAGTGTCCTTGTCTAGCGTGGGTATAGAGGTGGGGCGTCATAGTTAATGATCTTCATTATCCATTAACAGATCTTTAATTACTTCTCTAAAGTAATTAACTAAGATTAATCATTATTAATTACAAATTAAATTACCTATAAAACTCATTAATTTAAACTCTAATTATTTAATTAATCAAGTGTTAATTAAATTAACCTTTTAATTACTTGATTAATAAATTTCAAACCATTAATTTAAAATCAATTCTTATCTAATTAATGATTTCTTAATTACAATTCAATCTAATTCTTAATTAACTTACTTATCATTAAATTAATTTAAATTAAACCCTTAAATACTTAATTAGTTAACCAAATTATTAATTTAAAATTAACTATGACCCATCTAAATTACCTTAATAATTTAAATGAATTATAATCATTAAGTTCTAATTAACTTAAAAATGAACCTAAATCTTACTAAAGATTAAACAAAATAATTTAAAACAATTTGCTTTAAATTTACTATTAAATTCCATTTTAAATTTAAGATTTAAAATGAAAACAATTTTAACTTTAACAAAGTTTTTAAAACAATTCAAAAATCCTTTTTAATTATATGTCAAAGAATTACTTATTTTACAAAAGAAATTTTAAAAGAAATTTAAACCAAATTCATTTCAACTTCCAAACCATATTTTAAAACATTTAAAGTTGTTTTAAAACAATTTAAATTCAAAAACTTATTTTATTTCAAACTAGGATTCAAATCATTTTTTTCTGAATTCCAGATTCTAAACTTAGATTTGAACACTCTGTTTAAAATCTTATATTTTCATATTTTAAAATATGTTATAAACTACTTTAATATTCAACTTATTTACAACATTAGAATTTATAAGCTTTATTTTCTTTTCAAAACTTAAGATTCAAATTCAAATTTGAATTCAGATTTTAAAAATTAAACTTAAATTTGAAATCCTATTTAAATCTCATTTTTAGATTTTTAAAACACTTTATAAAATACTTTAACCATTTAAAGTGGTTAAAACGTTTCATTTTTATAAATTTATTTATTTTTAAAAAGTAAAATTCAAATCTCATTTAAATTCAGATTAAACTTATTTTAAAACTTTTGTTTACAACCTGCTTTTGCTTTTATTTAAATTTAGTTTAAATTTTTTTAAAACTGAACACAGTTAGGTTTTTAAAACAAAACCTGTAATCTTAAGTTACTCGAGCCAAACGTCATTGCCCCGAGTCCAAAACCAAAAATCTTCGGGCTACACACTTGAGTTACTCGAGACAAACCCGAGTTCAAAACATTTTCCCAAAGCAAAAGAAAAACCTTACACCCAAACTTGCACCCTGCACCACCCATGGCAAAGCTCCGACCATCGCCTACGCTTCCCACTCAACCACGAACTTGAATCCGGCCACCAGAATTTCAACATACCCTCAAATTCAAAACGAGATACAATACCCAAACCTGGAACTCCGAACCCCTCCTCAAACCCAAACCGGTCAACGCTCCAATCTCCGTCCTCCGACCACCGTTAGTGCTGCAACTCCTTCCATGCCCTCGTCATCGACCCATCTACCATCCCTCAAAGCCCCATCTCACTGATCAACCATAGAGACAGATACGATCAAATTCCTAACTTGATCAAAAAACTAGGGTTAAATATAAGGCTGACCTCCTGCCGCCACCTCATCACCTTACACCACCACCTGACATTTTTTCCAAGATACTAGATCCCTCTACTTCCTCCATTGTGAACCCTGACCATCCAGATTTTCCCGATTGCCATAAAATACCCCGAACATCATTTCCAGATAAAAGTGAACTGCCCCCAAAATCTCAAACTAAAAATTATGATTTCTGATTTAAAAATCATGTTTTCATATAAGGTTTCAGATCACAAGCTTAATTAATGAATTAAGGAATTTAAGTTTTAAACAAACTCATGTTTTCCTGATTATTTTGGTTTCCAGAGAAAGTTTGTATTTATTTTAACTTAATTAAATTTTTAAACTTAAACTTATGATCACACAAACAATTTTTGTTTGTTACTTAATTCATAAGAATAATTAGATCAAGAGATAGGGGATTTAAAAAAAATGGACTTGAATTTGGGAACAGAGTCATTGCAGACCACAGCATACATGCACAAATCATTCATCCATATTTACAAATATACTTGTAACATTCACACAAGCAACCTTACTTCCAGAGAAAAATCAGACAACTAGAATCATACTAACTTAGGCAACCATGATTTAACTTAAGTTTTCTTCAGAAAAACAGAGCCTCCATTGGAAATGAAAAAGCTTTTACTCCCTGTTAAAAACTTTGTGATGCCCCACCTCTATGCTCACAGTAACAAAGAGTATTAAAGGAAATACTGTCTGTTATTACGAAGAATAAGGCTGGATAGGAGCGGCCATCCGTAGTTAGGCCTTACACTAGTGTTGGTTATCTCGATAGGAGTGGTATATATTTTTATTTTTCATCTCTTATTTATTTACTCCCATCGACATACCCAATTCCAGTATAAAACGAACTACGATGGTTCATAATAGTTTAGGACAATAGATATAATAATAACACAGATAATATAAATGCGAAACACAGATAAAACAAAATGTCTCATATATATAATAACTGATGTCAGTTACAATACATGTGATCCAATACATATGATACAACTACAACTGTCGACTCAGGAAGTCATATAGACAAGTACATTATCGTGAATAATATACACGAATATACAACATCCTATACAAATACACTGACTACTATAAAATGACGACGACTACTCCAAAAGGTATGAAAAGACTTCATAGCTCTCGCAGCAACCCAAAACAAGATATCTACAACCTGTAATAACTCGGTCTGACTCGAGTATTACATTCAAAAGAAAATAATACACGGGTCAGTCTAATTCAAACTCAGTTATTAATGCGCAGAAGCAATAATAATTAAATAATCAAATAGACGACAGTCACAATAAATTTACATATCTGATTCGTAATAAGGAAATCCGATAACGGTAAATATAACACTGTTTGTGCCAAAATTGGTCACAAACCCCTAATACCGTGAAAGCACCAGTGTATGAATACCACTCAATAATATTCAAACAAAAATCTCAGATCTCAACAAACATTAAACAGCGATCCCAAAGTAAAGAACAGAAACACAAGTTTTATATTGGTTCGGCTATCTCCGGCCTACGTCCACTCTAAAGTTTTTATCCTTTTATTGATTATCCTTGATGATTACAAATGATTACCGCAGTTACAAAGTCCAAAACTTGAAATAAATAGCAGCAATGATGATATAGAATGATTCTGGCAGCGTCCGAGCGTGCTTTCTCTTTCTAAAATCTCGGACCCCTTTTCTGAATGACCAGAGGCTCTATTTATAAGCGTAGGAGGCTGATATTTCTCCTAAAATCCGAGAAGACCGCTTCAGGCACGTGAGGGGTCCCACACGCCCGAAATCTGGAGGTCCGGGCCCACATCAGGATCGATTCGAAGTAAGGTTCGAATCGATCAAGAAATCATCCAATTGAGCTGAAATTTGGTGAGAACATTCTTCAACATGTATGTAAGCTCCTGTAAAAATTTCATTGCATTTGGATCAACGGTTTGGAAGATATGATCGATTCGAGTTCAAAGTTCCGTGTGCTCAGCCTGGTTCGAACCCATGCTTCGAACCCACCTCCTTCGAATCCATCTCCTTCGAACCCACGTCCTTCGAATCCATCTCGTTTGAATCCACTTCTTTGAATCCTCCTTCAAGTCCATTGCTTCGAATCCATGCTCCGAACCCACCTCCTTTGATTCCATTGTTTCGAATCCACCTCCTCTTCGAATCCATGAAGTCGTCCCCCAATGTATGCTTCTCATGTTCCATCGATCTTCTTCGAATCGATCCCATGAGCATGCTTCGAATCGATCTCGTTTACACCGATCGATTCGAACATACCCTAACCTGATCGATTCGAACTCTCCTTGACCTCATGGATTCAAAGCATTATGCTTTGTCTTGATTGATTCGAACCTATCCATTTTGGGTCCATTGCCATTGGGCCGAAATCCATCTATCCTTCTTACCTGATCGATACGAAGTTCACCAGGCCGAAACCATACTGATCGATACGAATCGTATCGATTCGAACCAACCCTATGCCTTGCCTACGATCGATACGAAGTAGCAGTGTCGAACCCAGGTCGATCGATACAAAGTGTATCGATTCGAAGTGAGTGCTACCCCTGATCGATTCGAATAGCATGTCTTTCCTACCTTGAATCGATCATAACTTCTCCATACGAACTCCGATTAACCTGAAATTTGAAACATAGACCTTCCTAATCCTTATCAACATCTCCAATTAATTTCGTCCCGACCGGAGTTCAACCAAATTTTGCTGATATCGATCATAGCCTTGATACCAGCCGATCTCCAATCCTGATATACATAATTCCTTGCCAATTTGTTGATATTCCAGTTTTGACCAAAAATGGGATAACACTTTGCCCCCCAAAACATGCCTTGTGATAACAAGGCGTGTTTTGAATAGTTCCGAATCCAATATCCGAAGTCCATAGCCATATTCCATATCCGTCCGAACTCGACAACCGAGTCCCAATCCATCCTTATCCAATAGCCAATGACCGAATCCAGGACCTCTCCGGGTCGATATCCGAATCTATAACCTCTCCGGATTCTTGCCAAGCGTAATCCACACCTGACGACCGTGGTCCAGTGTCCCTGGACGTTGAGCTATCCTCTCCGGGTTCTTGCCAAGCGTAATCCAAACCTGACGACCGTGGTCCAGTGTCCCTGGACGTTGTGCAATGCCGTGGCTTAAGTCCTAAGCCGAATCCTGGTCTCTCCGGACCTTTGTTGAGCATAGTCCATACTTAACGACCTGAAACAACAATCGATAATATGGGGCCTAAGTCCTAGGCCGAATCCTGGTCTCTCCGGACCCTTGCCGAGCATAGTCCATACTCGACGACCTGAATGAGTCAATCTACCACGTTCGGGCAAAGTGACTCACCCCTTGCCAAGCATAATCCATACCCAACGACCATTTATCAAAAACCAGATGAAAATCCAATCAAAATCCAATCCAACATCCAAACCCAAAAATCCAAATCCAAAACCAGAAAACCAGAAAACCAAACAAGCATTCAAAATCGAAAACAATCATCCAAAGAAAAATCTAAATCAAAAGAAAGCAAAACCAGGAGCTCGATCCAAACTCCAAAACCAAAATCCGAAAAGAAAAGTAGTGTCCAATCCAAAAGCAAAAGATAAATTTCACAAACCATAGCATTGCAGTTTATCATCATTCAGAGCATGCCTAGGGGCTATCTCCGTCCCCGTACATGTGTAAATGACTTGGTTGCTTGCTAATAGTTCGCTACTTATTCCATATTGTCCTGGTCAATGGATGATCAATCGACCATCGTCCCTGGGCCTCACATCATCACGGCGTGAGGTGGTCGGTGGTTGCTCCTGCTCCACCGTTGCGTTCCGTGTTCCGACGTATTGCCGTAACTGTCCATTCCTTACATGCTCCTCGATTATATCCTTCAAGTGCCTACAGCTGTTGGTGTCATGTCCGTCTAAGTCATGGAAGAGACAATGCCTCCCTGATGCCCTCTCTTGTTCAGAAGGCTCTCTCCTGACTGGCCTCCGGTAGGGAAGGCGATTCCGAGTATCCATGTATATCCGCTCCAGCGTCTCGTTCAATCCTGTGTATGTGGAAAACTTTGGATCCTTCCACCACTTCCTAGCGTTTCCAGAATCATTATTCAATTTCCTTTTTCCCTTGTCTTTATCCGAACCACCGCTGGATACTGCTCCAACCTCGATTGCACTAACCTTTTTCACCTTTAAATCCGTACTTGCATCTTCTTGCCGAAGGAATCTTTCTGCCTCATGAAAGAATTCGTCGAGATCCTGTGGGGGATCTCGTATCAGAGATACCTTGAAATCCGAGTTTTCCCTGACTCCTGATACCGCTGCCATTAAAACCATCGATGGATCAGGCTGATCCACCGAAGCGACTGTCGCACTAAATCGAGTTAGAAAAGCTCTAAGCGATTCATCCATCCTTTGCTTCGCCGATGTCAATGTCATCACATTCTTCGGCCTCTTGACGTGAACCCGAAACTGTCCCAAAAACTTTTCCACCAATTCCCTCCAAGTCCTGATAGATCCTTCTCCCAGCTGCCTAAACCACATTGCAGCTAAGTCCGTCAAATATAAAGGGAAGCATCGAGCCATCACTTCCTCCGATGCCCCCAGCACCTCCATGTGTCTGGTGTACCTCATCAAGTGATCTGTTGGATCTGCCTTGCCGTCATATACCTCCACGCTCGGCAGCTTAAACTTAGGTATATTCTGAGCCATCCTTATTTCCTGAGCGAACGGACTCCTATTCACTCCTTCCAAGTCTCTGTTGGCCAAACCACCTCGCACAGTTCTTCTGATGATTTCTACTAATCCGGTATTGTCCGTTGGGGGTTGCCCTCCATGCCCCCGAGGGAACTCTGGCACATACTCCTCGTGTGGTTCACTAGCAGCAACGTTAGCTCTAGCCTGTTGAACTCCTTCCAAAGGTCCTCCTGTGTTGGATCCCAAGGGCCTGCCCCCAAGCCCTTGTTGATTGCCTTCTAGCTCCGCATCCCGTCCTCCGTTGGGTTCCACAACCCTAGTTCCTTGTCCTGCATCCACCGTGGCCATGGCTGTCCCTAAGTTCTGCATCCCTACAGCTCTCATTTGCTCAAAGAAAGTCTGCATCATTTCCTGTTGGGTCTTCAATAATCTTTCTTGCAAAGAATTTGCCATAGCCTCCATTTCATCTCGAGTTATGTAGATTGAAGCCCGTCCTTCCCCAGCTCCGGAGGATGCTTGTTGACTTCCTTCCTGTTGGCTTCTCTCAGCCCTTTGCCTTCTACTATTTTGCCTAGTCATTGCCTTCAGACCAAAACTCCTCAAACTTCTTTAAATCCAAACTTCAAATCCGATGTAGCGGGTGCTAGTCTTTCTCAGTGAAAGCACCAAAGTGTTTGTGCCAAAATTGGTCACAAACCCCGAATACCGTGAAAGCACCAATGTATGAATACCACTCAATAATATTCAAACACAAATCTCAGATCTCAGCAAATATTAAACAGCAATCCCAAGTTAAAGAACAGAAACACAAGTTTTATAGTGGTTCGGCTATCTCCGGCCTACGTCCACTCCAAATTTTTTATCCTTTTATTGATTATCCTTGATGATTACAAATGATTACCGCAGTTACAAAGTCCAAAACTTGAAATAAATAGCAGCAATGATGATATGGAATGATTCTGGCAGCGTCCGAGCGTGCTTTCTCTTTCTAAAATCTCCGACCCCTTTTCTGAATGACCAGGGGCTCTATTTATAAGCGTAGGAGGCTAATAATTCTCCTAAAATCCAGAAAGACCGCTTCAGGCACGTGAGAGGGCCCACACGCCCAAAATCTGGAGGTCTGGGCCCACATTAGGATCGATTCGAAGTAAGGTTCGAATCGATCAAGAAATCATCCAATTGAGCTGAAATTTGGTGAGAACATTCTTCAACATGTATGTAAGCTCCTGTAAAAATTTCATTGCATTTGGATCAACGGTTTGGAAGATATGATCGGTTCGAGTTCAAAGTTCCGTGTGCTCTGCCTGGTTCGAACCCATGCTTCGAACCCACCTCCTTCGAATCCATCTCCTTCGAACCCACGTCCTTCGAATCCATCTCGTTCGAATCCACTTCTTTGAATCCTCCTTCGAGTCCATTTCTTCGAATCCATGCTCCGAACCCACCTCCTTTGATTCCATTATTTCGAATCCACCTCCTCTTCGAATCCATGAAGTCGTCCCCCAATGTATGCTTCTCGTGTTCCATCGATCTTCTTCGAATCGATCCCAGGAGCATGCTTCGAATCGATCTCGTTTACACCGATCGATTCGAACATACCCTAACCTGATCGATTCGAACTCTCCTTGACCTCATGGATTCAAAGTATTATGCTTTGCCTTGATTGATTCGAACCTATCCATTTTGGGTCCATTGCCATTGGGCCGAAATCCATCTATCCTTCTTACCTGATCGATACGAAGTTCACCAGGCCGAAACCATACTGATCGATACGAAGCGTATCGATTCGAACCAACCCTATGCCTTGCCTACGATCGATACGAAGTAGCAGTGTCGAACCCAGGTCGATCGATACGAAGTGTATCGATTCGATGTGAGTGCTACCCGTGATCGATTCGAACAGCATGCCTTTCCTACCTTGAATCGATCATAACTTCTCCATACGAACTCCGATTAACCTGAAATTTGAAACATAGCCCTTCCTAATCCTTATCAACATCTCCAATTAATTTCGTCCCGACCGGAGTTCAACCAAATTTTGCTGATATCGATCGTAACCTTGATTCCAGCCGATCTCCAATCCTGATATCCATAATTCCTTGCCAATTTGTTGATATTCCAGTTTTGACCAAAAATGGGATAACAAACACGTAACGATGTTAAACGAAAAATCAACAAATTCAAATTATTGAATTGGACACACGAAACAATTCAAACAATTGAAACATCAATTAAAACGTCAACACGGGTAGGGCTGCAGTACACGCACGCGTGTACTGCCTCGCCACTACAGTGCTGAGATACGTATACATGATGTATATGGATGACCAAGCCTAATGAAGCAGCAATAATGAAATGGCTGTAAACAAAATATATGAAACTACTCCAAAGGGATGGAACATATAAGCTACAGATCTAATCTCAACTAAAGCTCCAAAGTACATATGAAGTGTCCAAGCAGATATCAAAATGACATGAATAAGTTATACATGTGAAACAGGCCACAAACAATGCATGAACACATATATGACTTGAATAAACAAACTTTATTAACCAAAGTGACCCTGCATACATAAATTAATGCATGAAAAAAATGAAGAGGGCCAGGCTAATCTACTTACACGCATGGATGGGACACATGGCCTGGGCAATGCTTATAAGTGTGCATGAAATAATGTAGCCTGGACCATAATGTGCAAACTTTCTTGCATATCAAAACGAAATGGACACCAACTTTTGAAACATCTGGACATGATTTTTAGGATAATATAATATGCCTGCTCCATTCGAAATAGCTAAATAACATGTTTTAATTTTTTTTAAACACTATGTTTACACGCAAGAATGAAAAGAAGTTTGGACATTTTAATACACATGCACTCTATCATATGCAAGCCTCTAAATCACGGTCTGGGCACTATAAAAGTTGACCGTATAAAATGACAATGAAGTGGTCTGGGCATTCTAAGATGCAAGCATGCAAGACGAAAGTGAATCAAGTTAACTGACCTGACGTGTACTGCAGAGAATATGCAACATGAATTAAACAGTGAACTAGTAAGGTTAACACGTCTTGGCATGTTCATGAAGACGACAAAACAGGTGCTATTCTCAAGTACAACAAGACTGGTTCAATTGAACAGACCATGTAATATAAAAATGGAGCAATGCACCTGTATACAAAATCAAATGCCATCAAGTGATACACCGTGTAAACATAAGTGTATATAACCAAGTATACAACTGCCCAGGCTCAAAGTTAAAGGTATGCATACACATATATGAAGACGTAGGAAAATTGATGTACAAAATAAAAGGACTTATGTACTAACTTAAAAAGGAAGAATGGGCTTGATACAAAAAATTACATTAGTAATCCATATGCATCCAAGTCATTAGGTCACGTTTTGATTTATGCATGCAATTTAACAGAGACAAATTTATGCTAAACCAGTTTTTTTTTTAGAAATGCATATGAACATGAAGATATGCAACATGAATCTGGATATATCAATTTCAATAGAAATGCATCAGTGAATCCAAACCACACAAGTACCCAGCAATAAGGGAGCAACAGAACAACAATGGCAATCAAAGTGGTCAGGCCATTTAAATACCAAGCAATGCTCAATTGCTCAAGAAAAAGTACACTGTCAAACTGAGAAAAAGGCAGCAACAGTTATTATATCAAACTTTGATATCACATAACAATAGAGGATGTGCACAAGTACAAACAAGTCCAAACAGCAAATGCATCTAGTTGAAGATTGCAACACAGTGGCAACAACAAGTGATCAAACATTATCACATAATCAAGACAGGGTCGAAACCAAAATAGCTTCGACGGACTGAAGTCATGGAGAAGCAAGTAAAAATCGAACAAGTCAAGGATGCTACTGGGGTGAACATACAAACAAAAGTCACCATCCAAAAATCAAAGCCGTCAGACAATTCAAAACAACAGGTTCAACCAAAATCAAGAATCATCAAAGCCGCGTAAATCACACAACCACATAAATAATAAGTTCGAATTAGATGTGAGTAATATAAATTGCTCACCTTGCTTTCCAAAGAATGCATCAAAGAATCGATCGAAGAAACCTTAGACGAATCGAAGCAAAGACGACAGATCGACGAAGCGAAGGGACGAGAATCATCTCGAGAGACGCTAATTCCAAAAATCGCAAAGCCCCACTTTCAGACCAGAGAGGAAGGAGAACGAAGAGAGGCCGCCATTGTTTTCGTTCGTATGTTTTAGGGTTGTGAGGAATGAATGAGAAAAGGGGTGGGTTTGTCTTGGATAATTATCACGGCACAAAATAAGTAGGTCGAGATTAAGAATTTTTTTTAAAGCCCTTATAACTCTTTTAACAAAATTATAAAAGAATTACAACCCGAAACAAAACTCCTAACAGCAATTACCTGTCAATTTAATCGTCATTTGACGATAATTAATTTTCATAAAACTCCGGGTTGTTACAAACTTCATGCATGCAGGCTCTTTGATTTTCAAAGTTGATTCCAGGTTTAAGAAATGTTTTTGGAATTGAATTTTTGCATGCATATGTAGCTTGTCATAGAAACATGCAAAGATGATTCAGGTTTGGGGAAAATGCAGACATTGATCTACATTTTAGTTTGAATTGCTTGAGGATTTAATTGCTTGTCTCAGGTTTGAAAGAAAATGCAGGTTTGAATTTGAAAATCTTGTTACAGGCTATTGATTTGCAATTATAATTTGAGGATTATTATAGATCTTTATGTTAGAGGGATTTTCAAATTTGCTTAAACTTTTCTTAGCTTAGAATAAAAGATAGGAAAAAGAGAGTGAAGGGAAAAACATGGTTTATAAAGGCTGAAATAAATTTAACAAAATAAAAAAAAGATAAAAATAAATTGACACTTGTCATGAACCTTTATTCTTTAATTAACACATGTAATTTGATTATTTAATATGTTAACAAATGTCTTGACTAAATTTTCTTTTTATTTTAAATGTTAATAAAATAAATTGACACTTGTCATGAACATTTAGGATTATTGGGGTTTGGAGTTTTCTACAGATTTAAGGAAGAAGAAGAGTATGCAGAAAGTTTCTCAAATGAGCAATTTTTGTACGTACTTGGTTTTAGTCAGGTAGGAAAATAGAAGGTCAATGTGTGAGAAAAGGAAGGATCCAAAGTCTCTTAAGGTTCCTAGGGTCTCTTGGTTTACTAAGGAGCCATTAGTCTAAAACAAACCCGATAAGTCTTTGCCAAAAAAATAGAACACAAATATACACTACAAATGAAAGAAATAAGCTGCAGGTTATTTAATAATTAGGAAATTAAGGTGGAGAAAAATAAATGCCACGTTTTATTTTGAAAGCTTTAGGCATTAATAATGCATAAAGAAATGTACGTAGAAATGAAAAAGTTTGCAAACCAAAAGGAAGTGAAATTTTTTATACGCGAAAATAAGGTGGCAAGAATTAAATATAACCTAAAAGTCTAGGCGTATCTATTAAACAGAAGGAGAAATAAACGGAACAAGTATTAATAGTGAGATAACTATTTTAAAACATACATGCAACAATTAATAATAAAAGAAATGAAGGGACCATGTACATTGCACAACCTTTTTGAAATTCAATTTATGAAGCGTAACCAAATTAACTTTATTAACTCAAATAATATTCAAATTTGTATGCATTTAGTTTTTTTCCTATGCATAATAAATAAAATCACTTACCATAAAAATGAAAATGTTCAGTTTGGTTTTCCCAAAAATGATCTTTTATTTCCAATAAAACATCTTTTCTGTTTAACACAAAAGATGCGTTTCTTTTATTAAATCTATTAATTTCAATCAACGTTTTCTTTCCTTCTAATCAAAATATTTCAATCGTATTAATTGCAATTACTTACAAAGCTAAATTTCAAAATAGACAACTAAAATGGATGAAAAATAGAATAACTGTTTCCTTTAGTCATTTAAACACGTTTATAAATTTGTTTTTCATACAACAGAGTAATAAATAACTTACTTAAATAAATTATTTTTCTACCCTTGTAATCCATCTATATGCTAAAACGTTTAAAATGTACATATATTTCTTCCTTTAAATCAGTCATTCTATTCTTTATTTTAATGAAACTGAACGTGCATTCACAAATGAAACATTCATTTTATTTGACATAAATGTTCTTTTCATTAAACAAACTTTCCTTTTATATTCACAAAACATAAGCTACTTTTAATTACACCCATTAATTTGCAATTTGGTGTCCTCTCTATCATTAATTGAATTTATTCAATTACATTAATTCAATTGTTTACAAAGATGGATTTCAAAATTGACTAAATAAGTGTAATGAGAAATAGAACAATTATTTCCTATCTAATAGTAATTTAAACATATTTATGCACTATTGGATTCAAATAAGAATTATATATTTCTTACCAAATAATAGTTTCTCATCTCTACAATCAATCTTTTATCTACCAAACATTTCAAATAAATAAACATATGATTTCTTCTTTTATAAAGAAACATTTATTATTCCTTATTGACATTTATTATTCTAATCAATTGGAAATTTACATTCAGACAATAGTTAATTTCACTCAAACCAATGTTTTTAAAATACACACTAGAATTTGTTATCATCCTGACATTATTGCAAACATGTCTCATTAATAGAAATTTTACTTAAGCTCATAACTTGTATTATAATTAAATTTGTATCAATAAAGTCTTATTTTTTTTCCCAACAATTTTATTCAAAAATCTTATTTAATTTAATATTTTTAAATGTTTACAAATACGGGCCGTTACACTCTCCCCACTCAAAACTTTTCATCCTTGAAAAGAAACAAGAAGGAATCCAAAAATATGTTTTATTTTATTTAAGTAGTCAATTTATAAACAATTAAACCTACATATTTAAGTTTAATAAAAAAATAACTCAAATTCTACAAAAATTAGAAGTCTTAAATTTTCAAAAAATTTCGGCAGAGTCTCCTTTATACAGAGAGGTCTGAAAAAAAAATTATTTATAATTACAGTATATGTATCATATTTCAAAAATAAAACACATACGAACAAACAATACAACCATTTATGCAACTAAAGAATCCATCATACATCCATAGTAACTAAAACCAATGGTTTGTTTAGTTCAGATACCTTAAATCATGCAAGATGATGAATAAACTGTCAAGTGTACCCTATGCTCAAAAGCCTTAGATAATTACTTAATATATTAGTCAAACAACCTCAACAACTAGAAGTATTCTTTCCCAAACTTACCATCAGCTAAACAACAAGAATTTTAAATTTATTTAAGTTTATTCGATTGGTTTTATTTCCATTATTTACCTTTCATTCATTTATTTATATAAAGATCAATCACTTACATAATTTGGTTTCCATTAAATATTTAAGTCATTAATGTATTATTTCAAAAAAAATATTATGTAAGCTTCTACTGTCCTACTTATTTTTATAACTCCATTCGGTTATTGAATAAAAATTTAAGTTTTTGGGTATTTGCCCTTGAAGAGAAAAGAAATATTTCAACATATCTAAAATTTCAGTTAAAACATATAACCTCATTCACTTAGTAAAAGTATAAGATATATTTAAAACATCCTCATAGCATTATGCAAAGATTTTTCAAAAGTCTAAAACAATGTTAGAAATTTATATCAAAACATTATAATAAACTTTAAAATAAAGTTCCTTAAATCCTATAATTTATTAGACTCATTATTTTTAAAATAAGTATAAACTCAAGATTATTAAACTGAAACAAATAGAGTACTCAAATCTTACATTAAATTTCTAAATCGAAGCTTAAAATTTCATATCTTCATAATTAATTTTACACAAATCATAGAAAAACATTTATTATGGTTTAATACAAAAATTCAAACATTAAATGAACCAACAAATTTACTATTAGTACTTTGAAATCAATTAAATATTCCAAACTATACTTCCAAAAAGAGATTCAAATTTATTTATCAAGCATATTACGATAAATAAACTTCGCAAATCATTTTTTTTCATTTATATAATATCTTTAAATTATACATTCAAAGAAACTTATATAAATTTTACTTGAAATATTCATTTGAAAAATTCATTTGCAAATCAATTATCTTTAATACTTTAATACTTTTCAAAAATTAATTTGTAAAATTTCTTGCCTCATTTATATACCATTTAAATATTTAAATAACACCTTTATAAATATATGTAAACTATCTGAAAATAATTATTTACATCTTTACTTTTATTTACAAAGAAGCTATTGAAAACATTAAATCCATAATTTATAAATTTATTAATTTTATCTCAGGATACTTTTCAAACATTATAAATAAATTAATAAGCATTTACTTTAAATATGTTTTATTTAACTAATAACTTCTAAAATATTTACAACATTAATAATTTACTATTAAACCATGTAGTATATAAATAAACAATATTTTAAACATTTTAAATTATTTAGAAAGGAAAAAATGATCAAAATATCCTTTATATAATACTTTATCAAAATACTTTTGTAACTCGATGTCTTAACAGGTTTATCCTCGTTCTTATAAACTCTGGTCATGCATTGATCAGGCACAAGGCTAGAATTCTCCAAGTACTTAGTAGACCTGTTTCAACACCCAGTGAAAATACTTAAAAAACTTTCAAAACCGATATGGAAAGTAAAATCCAAACAAATCACCTGGATCGCAGATACACAATGGTTACGCCTTGATTCCCCAGGAAACATCCATACCATTAAGCAATCACTACCTTGCGAATTGTGCCATGATAACCAAAACTGTGGACCGCATGATACATAACAATGGTTATGCCTGGATCCCCCAGGAAACATCCATACCCTTTAAGCAATCTCTGCCTTGCGGATTATGACATGACAACAAAACCAGTAGAACGCAGGATACATAACAATGGTTACGCCTGGATCCCCCAGGAAACATCCATACCCTTTAAGCAATCTCAGCCTTATGGATTACGCTACCTAAAAAACGACCATGGGTTACGCCATGGTAGGACATACGAGTATCACATCCGAAAAAACCAAAATCAGAGAGATTAATATCGATAGAATGAATCCACAATGTGGCCACAAAGCGGATATTAAGCAGAAGGCACTTTCGATATCTTTACTTCGAAAATATGTATCATATAGTACCTTTTCAAATCAATTTCAAATATCATACTTTATATAAGATTCCATTTTCAAATCGAATACTTTCCAAAATCAATAGTATCACATCACACTATATAGACTTCGATTATATAAGATTTCGCTTTCAAATTGAGTACCTTTCCAAATTAGTGGTTTTCAAATCAACTTCATACTTAATATTTGTTTCATAGAATTTCTCCTGTTGATATAAACATTAATATATCCATTCTCATAATATTGCTTATATTCCTCTTTAATTTAAATTACATTCATTTCACATGTAATATTTCTCATTTAATACTACATTTATTTGCAAATCATTTCATAAGGAATTTTCTTACGTTAATAACCAATTTATTAAACTTAATTCCTTTTTATAAGAAATTGTTCGAGTTTAAAGTTATCACAACTTTATTTATAACCATTTATTGCAACATCCATTTATTTCATAACAATTTACAAGTCATGGCTTTATTTGAAATCATTTCACTTTTAATTCATATTTGCTTATTCCATTTAGTTTCACCTTTTCCTTTCAATTTATGTATGACACGTTTCATAAATGTTAATTAAGTTTATAAACATATTTTTCCAATTTAATTTCATTTACAACATTTCCTTAATCACAATTTTAATTTAAAGATCCCAAGGCTTAAAGTTCACACTTGTATATTATTACATTAAATGCTAAGAATGTATACCCCAATTCTATTCATTTACTAAACATGGCTATAACAAATTAAACCTTGTTTTACATTAAGGTTATCAATTCAACTATATAATTCAACCCAATTATCAAGTTTCACTCATGTATTAATTTAAAAGGTTTCGATTATCCAAAATATCCAAATTTTCCATTTTTTTCAATAGTCGAAACTACATGTCAACAAACAACAATATTCACAACAACATTTCAATTTCATAAACAAATATCCTAATTATTCATTTTATTCTCTTTAATACACCATTATTAAACTAGTGTTTAGTCCATTAATTCAATCAACAATGATTAACCAAAATTTATAATTTGATTAAATACAACAAATCAACAAAATGATAATAATTAAATATTACCCTTTCATAGATCAAACACATTACAAATAACTATATTAGTCATAAAATATTATTCTTTTATATATATAATATAATATTAGGAAAAATAATTCCATTTCAAAATTTATAAAAAACATTTTTTTATAACACTAACAAATACGCGCTCTCGTATATACACTCAGACAACTCATTCTAGGGTATTACTACCCTATCCGTAATGAGTTAACCCCAACAAGCTAAGGTATGTCTAAACCAAAGCATTGATACCAACTGTAACGACCCACCCGTTTGGATGGTTTAAATCGACAATAAACCACACATGTCTAATTCAAACCATTCAAAAGGGAGGATTGTTAATGAGGTAAATTAGAAAATAAAAGAAAAGAAGGAAAATTAAAACACAAAATCTCGCAGCGGAATGACAAAATATAATAATCAAATAAACAGTTCATGAAACTGTTTTACAAATAACATGTGATTGCACTTTTACAATTCAAATCGGAGTTATACATACAGCAATAAACAAATAATGCAGCAGAATACATGTTGTAGTGGAATAATTATAATAAGTAATAATAATATACTGAATCTTCGTCTTCGTCCTCCAGAAAATATCTTCAATACACTGAAGCTCAGACTGACCCGAGCATAATGAAAACAAACACTCGAGTCATAACTAAAAGATCTTATGTAAGTCAAATTAACCTAAAATAAAAGGTGAGTGCAATGGCTTTAGAGATGTTAGGGGATTTTCCATCACCTATCAAGTGTACAATATGAATATAATTATCAAAAGATTTAAAACAATTCGAGGTATTAATTTTAACCACTTTAATTTAAAAAATTCGAAGTTTAACTTAAACCTTTCAAATAATTCAATTCCAATACATAATCCAAATTCAATAAATTTTATGGATATACATACATACATACATACAAACATACATACATACATACATACATACATACATACATATATATATATATAACATTTCAACCAATATCTAAAATTAAAATTTTCAAATCAATGAAAACCACTCGGGTTTATCATTTCAACCCAAAATGATTTCCCTAATCTACAAGATCATTCGAGTATGTATTATTTCAACCCATAGTGATAACAGAGATATAAGCATAAATAAATGTCCAATCATCCAAAATTTAAACCAATAACATACATCACAATCAACATCCAAATTAGCAAATAAATCACAACAATTAATTGGTTATCATTATTAGGTGTTTTACTAGAAATTATATTCAATATTAACTACATGGCTATAAAATTCAATATCAATTCAAATTAAATCCAAATGAAAAATTAAAATTCCAAACAACAATTAATAAACTTCAAATCACATCATAAATCTAATTTAACCAACATAAGAAAATTTATTAGTTGTGAGTAGGTTAAAACACTCAACTTTGATTTGTCGACGATTAAAAATCTAATTAAATGCCTAAATTTGAACAGTGGACAAACCAAAAACTAGGCCAACTTTAAGAAAATATACGGACTAGTATGTTACTGAATCTATAAAAGTGACTAAATATAAAATTGTTGCAAATTCTTTTCTCTCCATTTCAAAAAATGAATCACTCAAAATGCTTCTTTCTTGAGAAAGTTATAGCCAAAACAAACAGAGGTGTTTGTGAGTTGAAAATCGGAGTTCAAATATGCTTCGAAAAGACTTGAGTTTTTGGCATAGAAAGTTAAGGAATTTGAAGAACTGATCTAAAAGAAAGTTGAAGCCAATCGAAACATAAAAGATTTAAAAAAAGAATCCATAAATGATTTTAAAAAAAGAATCACATAATTTGGTCCATTACTTAAGGAGATATGTTTGATACAATATGGTGTATTTTCATCCAAAACTGGACTCGGGAAAGGACTTGAAAAGTAGAGTTTTTGATATAGAAATATTCAAATGGGAAGAAGGGTACAACAACAAAGTTGTTGCCATTGAAATTATACACGGTTTCGAAAAAATATATATTTGATTTGGAGTAGTATATTGGAATATAGAAGCCATGGAAATAAGGGAAAAGAAGGGAAAAAGAGAAAGAAGAGAAGAGAAAGATATGGCTTTGGCCATGGGTTACTATCGTGGGTTGTGATGGAAGTGGGTGGTGGTAAGAGGAGAGAGGTAGGCTAGGGTTTTGAAGAAGGAAGGATGGAAATTGATTTGGAGATTTAGGATTTTTGGTGTTTGAAGTTTTCTGCCGATTTAAGGAAGAAGAAGAAGAAGAGTACGTAGAAAGTTTCTCAAATGAGCAATTTTTGTAAGTACTTGGTTTTAGTCAGGTAGGAAAATAGAAGGTCAATGTGTGAGAAAAGGAAGGATCTAAAGTCTCTTAAGGTTCTTAGGGTCTCTTGGTTTACTAAGGAGCCCATTAGTCTAAATCAAACCCGATAAGACTTTGCCAAAAAAAATAGAACACAAATATACACTACAATTTAAAGAAATAAGCTGCAGGTTATTTAATAATTAGGAAATTAATGTGGAGAAAAATAAATGTCACATTTTATTTTGAAAGCTTTATGCATTAATAATGCATAAAGAAATGTACGTAGAAATGAAAAAGTTTGCAAACCAAAGGAAAGTGAAATTTTTTATACGCGAAAATAAGGTGGAAAGAATTAAATACAACCTAAAAGTCTAGGCTTATCTATTAAATAGAAGGAGAAATAAACAGATCAAGTATTAATAATGAGATAACTATTTTAAAACATACATGCAACAATTAATAATAAAAGAAATGAAGGGACCATGTACATTGTACAACCTTTTTGAAATTCAATTTATGAAACGTAACCAAATTAACTTCATTAACTCAAATAATATTCAAATTTGTACGCATTTAGTTTTTTTTCTATGCATAATAAATAAAATTACTTACCATAAAAATGAAAATGTTAAGTTTGGTTTTTCCAAAACGATCTTTTATTTCCATTAAAACATCTTTTTTGTTTAACACAAAAGGTGCGTTTCTTTTATTAAATCTATTAATTGCGATCAACGTTTTCTTTCCTTCTAATTGAAATATTTCAATCACATTAATTGCAACTACTTACAAAGCTAAATTTCAAAATAGACAACTAAAATGGATGAAAAATAGAATAATTGTTTCCTTTAGTCATTTAAACACGTTTATAAATTTGTTGTTCATACAGCAGAGTAATAAATAACTTACTTAAATAAATTATTTTCTACTCTTGTAATCCATCTATATGCTAAAACATTTCGAATATACATATATTTCTTCCTTTAAATCAATCATTCTATTCTTTATTTTGATGAAACTAAATGTGCATTCACAAATGAGACATTCATTTTATTTGACATAAATGTTCTTTTCATTAAACCAACTTTCCTTCTATATTCACAAAACATAAGCTACGTTTGATTACGCCTATTAATTTTCAATTTGGTGTCCTCTCTATCATTAACTGAAATTATTCAATTACATTAATTCAATTGTTTACAAAGATGGATTTCAAAATTGACAAAATAAATGTGATGAGAAATAGAACATTTATTTCCTGTCTAATAGTAATTTAAACATATTTATACACTATTGGATACAAATAAGAATTATGTATTTCTTACCAAATAATAGTTTCTCATCTCTGCAAACAATCTTTTATCTACCAAACATTTAAAATAAATAAACTTATGATTTCTTCTTTTATAAAGAAACATTTATTATTCCTTATTAACATTTATTATTTCTTATTAACATTTATTATTCCAATTAATTGGAAATTTACATTCAAACAATAGTTAATTTCACTCAAACCAATGTTATTAAATACACACTAGAATTTGTTATCATCCTTACATTATTGCAAACATGTCTCATTAATAGAAATTTTACTTAAGCTCATAACTTGTATTTCAATTTAATTTGTATCAGTAAAGTCTTGATTTTTTTTCTTAACAATTTTAGTCAAAAATCTTATTTAATTTAATACTTATAAATGTTTACAAATACGGGTCGTTACAATATCTGTGTCTGAATATTGCATACATCTTTGTTCAAATTAATACAAATTTTAAAAAGAATTAGTAATTTCTTAGAACACCATTCACCCTCCCCTCGAATGTTAATTCTAGCCTTAAGATCCGTAATCCGCATTTCTCACATTTGGTATCAGAGCAAGGTTTTCAAAGTTTCATAATATGATTTTTGAAAAAGCTTTTAAAATGGCTATGTTTAAAATAATTTGTTAATACTAGTTTAGAAATATTCAGATCATCATTGTCTATTGAGTCTGCATATAATCAATATTCAAATTCAAGTTGTCTACCAAAATTGTATGATGTGCAGGAAACATGCTTAATGGATGTTGAGGAATCAATCTACAATGAAAAAATTGTGCAGATCCAAAAGAATAAATGGATACTCGATAGTGGATGCTCTAGACGCATGACTGGTAATCCAGATATGCTGAATGATATAATATACAAAGACGGAGGACTGATTAACTTTGGAGACAACTTAAAACGATATGGGATTGGCATCGACAAAGTTGGTAACTCTGAAACTCCTATTATTACTAATATTTTGCTAGTTAAGAATCTGAAGCATAATCTGCTAAGTTTTAGTCAACTTTGCGATAAAGGATATAAAATTAAATTTGAAAAAGATAAATGTCACATTGAAGATAATAATCCAACCATAATATTTGAGGGAATTAGGAAAAATAATATTTATATTCTTAGTATGAAATTTTCAAATGATAACCTGTGTCTTTTGGCAAATACAAGGGACCCTTGGATTTGGCATAAGAGATTTGGGCATTTTTATTTCAAACTCTTATCTAGACCGTCAAAACATGATCTAGTAAGTGGTCTCCCTAAAATGAATTTTAAAGTAGATAGTTTATGTGATGCATGTCAATTATGAAAACTTAGAAAAAGTTCCTTTAAGTTAAAAGATATGATTTCAACTTCAAAACCTCTTGAATTACTTCATCTTGATTTATTTGGTCCATCTCAAATTCTGTCAATAAATCATAGTAAATATGTTTTTGTAATTGTAGATGATTATTCTAGATTTACATTGACACTATTTTTAAAACATAAAAGTGATACTTTTGAATGTTTTAAGAACTCTACAAAAAGAATTAAAAATCAACTTTCTCTAAAAATTATAACTATCCGTAGTGATCACGGTGGTGAATTTGCAAATGAAAAGTTTGAGGAATTCTGCAATAAAAAGGGAATAACTCATAGTTTTTCATTTCCAAGAACTCCCCAACAAAACGGAGTAGTAGAACGTAAAAATAAGATGATTCCTGAGTGTGCGAGAACTATGCTTTCAGATAGTAAATTACCAAAGTATTTTTGGACAGAAGATGTTACTACTGCCTGTTATATTTTAAATAGAATTTTAATTTGACCTTTAACTGATAAGACATCTTATGAACTTCTTCACTCAAAGAAACCCAAGTTATCTTATTTTAGAATTTTTGGATGTAAATTTTTTATTTTAAATACAAAAGATAACTTAGATAAATTTGATCCTAAATCCGGCAAAGGTATCTTTATCAAACATTCTAATATAAGTAAAGCATATAAAGTGTTTAATTTAAGAACTAACACCATCGAAGAAACAATGCATGTTTCATTCGATGAAAGTCTCAAAAATTTTGAAGATACAAATGAGGAAGAGGATTTGATCACTCAAAATCAAGAGTCAACTGAAACTAATAATGAAATTAATCATCCTAATAAAAATACTAAACTTTGAAAAGATCATCCTATAGAAAATATACTAGGAGATATGCAATCTGTTGTTACAACTAGAAACATCTAAGTAAAATGAGCAATGTAGC
Organism: Allium cepa; assembly: GCA_030765085.1. Lineage (NCBI taxonomy): Eukaryota > Viridiplantae > Streptophyta > Magnoliopsida > Asparagales > Amaryllidaceae > Allium > Allium cepa. Next base: position 83,538,237 of record CM060946.1, read on the forward strand.
CTTTATATCACCTATTGAACCCAAAAATCCAAAAGAAGCATCAACTGAAGATTCATGGACTTTGGCTATGCAAGAAGAACTAAATCAATTCACTAGAAATGATGTTTGGGAACTTGTTCCTAGACTTGAAAATAAAACTATAATTGGAACTAAATGAGTTTATAAAAATAAAATGAATGAACAAGGAGAGGTTGTTAGAGATAAAGCCCGGTTAGTCGCTCAAGGTTATTGTCAAGAAGAATGAATAGATTTTGATGAAACCTTTGCTCCCGTAGCAAGATTAGAAGCCATTAGGATTTTACTTGCTTTCGCAAGTCATAATAATTTCAAAATATATCAAATGGATGTTAAAAGTGCCTTTTTAAATGGATTTGTAAAAAAGGAAGTATATGTTGAACAACCACCACTTTTTGAAAATGAAAAATTACCAAATCATGTTTACAAACTTAAGAAAGCTCTATATGGTCTAAAACAAGCTCCTAGAGCTTGGTATGATAGACTAAGATCTTACTTATTACAATCAAACTTTGAAATTGGTAAAGCAGATAATACTCTTTTTATTAAAAGAAATAAAAATGATATTCAACTAGTACAAGTTTACATAGATGATATCATTTTCGGATCAACTAATTTTGAAATGAATAAAGAATTTTTTGAAATAATGATAAAAGAGTTTGAGATGAGTCATATGCGTGAATTAAACTTCTTTCTAGGATTGCAAATAAAACAATTAGATAATGGTATCTTTATTAGTCAAGAAAAATATGCTAAAGACCTAGTTAGTAAATTTGGTTTGACTACTACAAGTGGAAAACCCACTCCATGGCAACCAATGAGTACCTAAGTAAAGAAGATCTCTCGAAAGATGTAGATCAAAAATTATATAGAGGAATGATTGGATCACTACTCTATATCACTGCTAGTATATCTGATATCATGCATAGTGTTTGTCTCTGTGCAAGATATTAATCCCAACCTAAAGAGATTCACTTAAAAGCTGTAAAACATATCATAAGATATGTTAAACACACCTTTGATTATGTCTTATTTTACCCAAAAAATGATTCTTTTGAATTAATATCTTACTGTGATGCTGATTATGCTGGTTGTAAATCATACGGAAAAAGTACAAGTGGAACTTGCAAATTTTTTGGGCATTCTCTGATTTCCTGGTTTAGTAAAAAGCAAAGCAGAGTTTCTTTATCAACAACCGAAGCAGAGTATATTTCTGCTGCTTTGGCTTGTTCTCAAGTAATATATATATGCAACAAATTTTAAAAGATTTTGGTTTAAATATCTCAAAATCACCAATTTATTATGATAATACTAGTGCAATAAATTTATCCAAAAATACTACTCATCATGCTCGAACTAAACATATTGATATCGGACACCATTTTCTCAAAGATAATATAAGTAAGGAAGTAATTACTCTCGATTATATCAATTCCGAGAACCAAATTGTCGATATCTTAACAAATCCCTTAAATGAATCTATATTTACTAAATTAAGAAGAGAATTGGGTATTTGTTCAATAACTGAAATATAGAATATAAATAATAACGTATAATTAAAAATTAAATTAAAATAAATCAAATAGCAAAAATATCAAGTACCATGTCGACAACCCTCCCTTACCCTTGTCGACATGTAACGATTTTTTTTAAATTTTCCCACCAAAATTCAAATAAGTGGTTATATATTCTTCTTATTTCGAAATTTTGTTCATTCTTTCTGTCCTTTCTCTGATCTATCTTCTGAAAACAATCAAACAATGGCCTCCTCTTCCAAATTAAAGAAAAATTCAACCTTTTCGTTCCCTTCTCCTTCTACTGGACCATTTCAATTAACTACACTTGCACGAGTGATGAAAATGGAGGATTCCTTGAAGGATGCATAGCAACTAATGACTGAAATTCAAGTAGTGCAACTCAGAATGGCCAAAGAACAAGAAAGGCAAGGCAAAATCCTTCGAAACTTACAAAAGTTTCTAATGGACAATCATGCCAATCCCATCTTGATTGATGAAGAATCTTCAGTAGATCAAGTGCAGGAGGACAGCGAGGAAGAAGAAGAAGAAACCCTTATGGAAAAGAGCACGCTGAAGATGACGACAAAGTCGTTTGTGTTGGCGAAGTGTTCTTTGACAAGGATGGAAATATAGCCGAACAACGTGGAAATTTCTGTTTCCACTACCCAAATTGTTCGTTTCACAGATCTTCCATTTTCAAGAACACACATTAGTTTCTTTTCTCTCTTTCCTATTGTTGTATGATCTTACTTTCATCTTCTACGCAAATGTAAATATAACAATATATAATTAATAAATGATTTGTGTTCTTATATTATAAGTATTATCATATATGGATTCTTAGTTAGGATAGTTAGTAATTAAGGACTAAGTTTTAGTTTTAAAATTAAGTGATGATTGTTTATGATAACACTATCATTATAATTACATGTCATATAGTATTAGATTAAAAGGGGGTTATATAGTTTGGAGTTAGTTTTTGTCGATGATAAAAGGGAAGAAGTATAAAATAGGATAGTTAGGTATAGATTAAGGGGGAGTTATTAGTTTTAGGGGGAGTTATTAGGACAGAAGTAATATTTTATAAATAAAGGTTGTCATCATCAAAAAGGGGGAGATTGTTAGTCCCCGAGAAGATGGTTTTGATGACAACAACCTTAGAATAAGATTATAAAATATAAATACTAACATTATAGTTTAGGTATATAAGTATATGCAGGATTTAACCATGCAGGTACCAAGAATGAAGAATGTACAATATAGAGATTCAAGACTGATCAAGATTGAAGACTCATGAGTATCAAGATTATCAAGAGTTCAAGATTTCAATAATAAGTAATTTAGTTAGGAATTTTGTTAAAACTCCTAGAAAAGCAATGGCATCTTAAAATCCAATTTATTCATGGAATACAATCCACTTCGAGCCCGTTAAAGGGAAGGAACCCTAAGTAGGATGGAACCTACGAAAAATCTAGTGGAACATTGTTTTGTATCCACTAACTTTTATTCAAATGTTTTATAAAATTATATCTTTTTTTCAAAATGATTTCAAAGTCTTCCTTTTAAAAGAATCAAAAACATCTATCCTGGTTTTAAAATACTTTTAGCCTCAAAATAATATTTATATTGAAAATCAAATTATCCTTGGTTTTAAACTATCTTTTAATATATTTAACTTTTAATATTCATACTTAGATTTAAATATAAAATTATAGTAAAATTTTATATATACCAAAATATTATTCTCTATACTTATTTATGTATTTTAACTATAGGTACGTATATTTATAAAGTTTAAAAATAGTTTTAATACAAGGTGAAAGTTATTTTCAAAGAAAAACAAATTATCAAAAATTACATAAGCCTGTCGACAACCCCAATATATCCTTGTCGACAAGGTGGCAGTTGAATTTCAAAAAAAGTGTCTATTCGTCATATCCTTTCACGAATGGACATGGCTGTTGTTCTGCTATAAATAGGGGCAGTTTTAAACGAATTTATGTTCATATTTTATCTGATTTCACTCCTCTTCTTCTTTCACATTTATTTTTACCATTACTTTGCCGAAATCACCATTGAATCTAACTAGATCATCTCTGGTTTGATTCTCTATCACTATCTCAACAAGATCTCAGTGCTATTCAGAGTTATAGGCTTCTTTGTAAATAATTAAGTGAGAAAAGGTGTGATTGTAGCCTGTGAAATCAATCAAGCGAGAAAAGGTGTGATTGTAGCCTGTGAAATCAATTGGGTGAACTTACTGCTTGTAAAATCAAATATCCCTACCCAAAGGATTGTGAATCTGGAGTGGTGTACCTCGTGGCCTTGAAATCGAGGGTGTAATTGTAAAAATTGATTTTTAAAGGAAATCCGTACTTGTGTGTAGGACTGAATGAAGGGTAACACCGAACCAGTATAAAATTCGGTGTGTGACGACCCGACTTTCTATTCCCAGAAAATCGCATCATCTTGAAGAAAGAAAGGGATAGAAGAAGAAAGAAAGAGAAAGAAGAAACAGAACAACATCAGAGAACTCACAGCGGAACGAATAAAATATAATAATCTCATAAAATATTACATAGTATCTCATTACATCAGTGTACACAACGATACAACACATATTCAACAGTTATAAACATCTGACTAATTCATACAACTCAAGTATACAAGAAACAGACATCAATCAAACACAGCGGAATCATAATATATCTACACGTCGAAGCCTCCTGCTCCATATCTCCTCCAGAATTCGTCAAGCTAACCTGATCACTTGACTACTCATACATAATATGAGTACCCAAGAGTTTAATAAAACAGAAAATAAACACTCGGGTCAGACAGGGGTCTGGTGTGAGTAAACGGGTTAAAGTTGCTTAACTTTAGAAAAACCTTTGAAAGAAAAGGTATCACGTAAGACTTCCCACACATAAACATGGAACAGTTTTTACCTTACGCTAACCAAAACATTTGATAGGAAATCCGATGATATTATAATAGTGTCTAGGGTTTTCAAGTAAATAAGAAATAGCCGAAATTGTTACATCCATTAAATTCCAGCTACTAGCCACAAAAGTGGGTAATACAAACAAAACCGTAGGGTCTCGTAGGGAAAATAGTTTTCCATCAATGGCAGGGCTACTGGGGTACCGCCCGTCACAGTACGTGGCCTAGATCACCGTACCGAGGATTACTCCCTTCATCCCCTGCAACACAAGGCCGGAACCATCCCTTACTGGACAGTCCCGAACAAGACAACCCCGCAGTTGGCCGCGACCCAACTGCCCACACAGCCGAATAAAAAGGGACTTTTAGACAGGGGAAAATCTTGCTCTCCAGTGGGAGCTACCCACGAAGCCTTGCTGCACCTCCCCTGTTTTAGCCATTCCCGGTTGATGAGGCTTGAGGTTACGATTACCTTTATAGAACATCAAATCTTAGAATGCAAATCGTCCGCCTGACGATGTGCTGAAAGCATTCAATCCATACAAGTTCATTCCGGGTTCGAACGAAACCGAAGGCACTATTTCGTTGCACTCATTATTGGAATCACCCTCAGAGTCAACGACTATAGCCCTTGCACTCTTATTCGCCATCTCGAATCTATAAGCACTATTCCATCAAACTCATTAAGGAATCACCCACAGAGTTATACTGACGTATAGCCCTTACACCTCGAGTCTTCACTTGCTCCCCTTGGATACACGACCTAACGTTTAATTGGAATCGATGTAGTTTTCGGATTCCAAATATGGAAATCCGATCCCGGTCTCACCGAAACCAAACGCCATTTTAATGTCCAAGTTGTACTTAAGGGGTTAAACGATTTAAACTTATATACAGGATGATATATAAATAGATAGATGAATCATATTATCACAAGAGATAATTCCTAACAACATTCATCTTCATAAGCGGTATCTTACATATCATAGACATCCAAATCAACCAATATCAAACAATATCAACCAATATCAATCAATATTTTATATCAACCAATCACCCAATATCATTCAACATCCAATATCAATCAATCATCTAATATCCATCATCCATATCAAACAGAATTGATTATCTCCTAATCATATGGATTACCTAAATCCTTTTCATTTATTTATTCCAAATAAATAAATTAATCATCTCTAATGATCTTCTTTAATTAATCTTTCTTGTAATTATCTTTTAATTACATTCAAGTAATTATCCTATCCATATACAGTAATTAACCTTTAATTACTATCATTAATTACAATAATTAATGATTATTCATTAATTAGTTAACTATAATTAATTACATTAAATCTTAATTAATTACAATTAATTAATCATATTTAAATTAATTACTTATATTAATCAACCTTGATTAATATCCTAAATAAGACTAATTTGTGATCCTTATTAATTAATAATTACTTTAATTAATTAACTAATTAACTTATAATTAATCAACTCATTAGTCATAATTAGTAATTAACAATTTATAATTACTTATATTAATTAATTAAATTCTGATTTGATTATTTCAATCCTTGATTAATTAATTCAATTAATTAATCCTAAATTACTTCATTAAGTAATTATTAAATAATTAAATTAATAAATAAATCCTTAATTAATTACTTTATTAATTAATTACAATTTTATTAATTACCTTAGTAATTAATCTTTAAATTAAATTCATTAATTAATTAATCACATTGCTTAATTAACTAAATTAATTAAGTAATTAACTCTTCATTACCTATATGGGTAATTATCTCTAAATTACTTCCATTAATAAACATTAATAAATCTTTTAATTAATCACTTAACAAATAATTAATATCATCATTAAATAATTCTTAATTCTTTAATTAATTATTTCATAATTAATTATCTTAAAACAATTATATTAATTAAATCTTTAATTAATATCATTAAGTGATTAACCAATAATCACTTCAACTAATTACTCCATAAGTAATTACCATTAATTACTTTCATAAGTAATTAACCTCCTTAATTACATTCACAATTAATCATTAATTACTTTATTAAGTAATTACACTTAATTAATCCATAATTAAGTGATTATTAAAAATTAAATAAATAAATAAATAAATAATTATTTAAAATTAATTAAACAATTAATTAATTAACTAATCTTCTTGTAATTAAAGAAAAATCTTTAATTAATTAAGAAAAGCATGAATCTTAATTAATTTCTTGCCTATCAACAATTATAAGTATTCTTAGGTCATATTCAAATAATTTTAACCTTAATTATCATCATAATTAAATTATTTGAATCAAATCAAATTTTAATATCTTAAAACAAATTATTCAATTGGTTGTCAAAATCATATCAATAACCTTGTTTTAAAATAAGGTATTTAGAAATCAATTTCGAAATTTAAAGTACTTTTAAGTATCCAATTTTAAATTTATTCAATTTAAATAAAATCATTACTTAAAAATTACTTTAAACTTTGATTCAATGCTTTGAATTCAAAAATATTCTTCTTTAAATTTAAAATTAAATTAAATTACATTCAAAGGAAATCACCTCAAAACATTTTAAATTTGAAATGTAAATTGGATTTACATTTTAAAGTTCGATTAGCTTAATTCTAATACAACAAGTATTAACTTTATTCATAACTTGTTTACAATTTCAAAACTTGATCTCATTATTTAATAATGAGTTAATTCTTTACTTGATTCCCTGCCCAAGCCTAACTAGAATCAACACCCTAATTACCCGAGTAAATCTCTCCAATTCCACGCGACAGCCCCGAAGAAAACCCAAACCCCTCGCTTCGAGTTACCCCCGAGATGCGCGCGAACCTTCCTCCGAGAAAACTACGTCTTCCCCAAACTCGATCTTCAGTGCACAAACCGTGCACGCGTGCATATCGCACGGCGAACCCATCGACATCGAGTCTTCCTATGGCCATCACCAAGTCACCCATGACCCCGATGTGCCTCTCGACCAACACAAACCACGAATTCTAGCATGAATCGAAAATTGGACCCTCACTCGAAAATCTGTAGAATCCCCTCTTCCACAAAACCACCCACGACCAACATCACGTCACCGTTAAGCCACCGCCCTCCTCACCATCGAGTCGCTACTCCCACGAACACCATTTACCTCTGTCGCGAACGTACTCGATCCATTACCCATGATGTAAAAGTCACAGTACCCAAAGCAAACGAAACTTACTGCAAGACCCTATTTCGTTCGATCCCGAGAAATTCTCACATTAAAAAAAATTCCAGCATTTTTCCTAAAATCTATAGCTTATAGTCTAGCTACGATTCAAAAATCAAACCAAATCAATGTACATATAATCAGAAATCAACAAAATTCCCAATTCGAACAAAACCCAATTTTCAAACAAATTATCAATTTAAAATTTTCAAATCGCATGTTAAAATTCATGATTTTCCATTACTTATCATATTATGGAATCTAAATTCAAAATTCTCAATATTTGTTTTAAACCAAAATTGAACTTCCACTGTAGTTTTCACAAATCTGCATTAATCTCTAACTAAAAAATTCTAAAATTATTTTTGTAGTCATTATCATGCCTTGGCAAATAACTTTCATTTTTATATCACAAGTAATTATGGATTCAATCAGGAGACTTTGAAATTTTTTTTTTCTTCCTAGCAAAACCAAACTGGTTATTAACAGAGAACAAACATGCTATAAATATACGTATATACTCAAACCTGCTTAGCAACATACATACATACATACATATATATATATATATATATATTCAGATAAATTCCTAACTGATGAACTTTAATTCAATCAATATTATCATATGCATTGTATTCAAATCCAGATTCAACTGTTTTTAAGATCGTTTACTCACCTTTGTAATATATGCAGAGCAAATTTGTCTTAAACTTCCAGGCTTGAATACTTTTAAATTTGAAAACTGCTTCTACTTTGCTGTTAAAATCAAATGCCCTTGCATGCTGAAATTGCAGATTGCAGGTTGAATTAAACTGGCTGAGTTGAACATCTTTTGGTTTGCAGGTTGACTCTTTGTTTAAGTTGCAGGTTTTAAATTGGATTGCAGGTTGATACTTACTTTGAAATGCAGATTTGAGGCTGGTAGGAAGAGCTTTATTTTTTTGCAGAATTAAATTTTGGCTTCAGATTTTCTTTTGGATTCAATTTTCAGGTTTTGAAATAGATTTCTATTTTGAAGAATAAATTTTTGATTGCCATAAAAAGAGGAAAACCAATTTTCTCATAAGCTAGGCTTATTAAAATTAAAGAGGGTAAACATTTGGAATGAAGACACTTGTCACATAACCCTCTAAATTGATTAACACATGTGTTTAGAGAGCCTTAACATGTTTACACATGTATTGTAGCATTTAAATAAATTTTTATAAATTTTCATTTAATTCAAAAGATAATATAAGCTTTCTTTTTATCTTTCCTTTTAAGTTACTTAATTTATAAATGTTCACATAAGTATATAAATTCACTTTTAAAAGTAATTATTCTAAAACTTATATATATACATTTTTAACCATTAAAATTTAAATGCTTTAAAGAAAGCATAAATAAAACATTGATAAATTTCTTTATAAACTATCATATTTAAAATAAATAATTATCTTATATTTGGAAAACAAATTGAATAAATTTTTGAATTAACTTTTGAGAATATAAATTTCTAAACAAAGCTTTAATTTACCATATTCATTCATATATAAATTATTAATGGATTAAAATTCAATTTCAAAACAACTCAAATTATAACATATACATACATATATATTACAATTTGAAACTTCAATCTTTAATTTGAAACAAAAGATCTCCTATTCACAGTATATATCAATTGTATATATATTATAAATAGAATAAAAATTTATTAGCTTTTGAAAAACAATTCTTATCAAATTTAAATTGTCATAAAGATATTGATTACTATTAACAGATTAAATATTTATTAACCTTTAAAAGATCAAATTCACCAGTTTTAAATTAAAATTATAAAGAAAATCATCAACCAGTTAAATTATTAACACAGATTATTAAATTTATATTGCCCAAAATTCCGGGTCGTTACAATCCTCCCCCCTTAAAAGAATTTCGTCCCTAAAATTTAAAAGCAAAGGTAATTTAATAATACAATACAGATTTTAATTTCAATTAGCAAAGCATTCCTAACAATCAGTTACTAACATCCATAGCAATCACATAAACAAACCTAACTAATTATCCTGATAAAAATCAGAATAAATCTTCTAACACTATCTCGAGTTTCCCAAGTATAAATTACTGGGTTACTCGCTCTATAGAAACTAAACCAACTACACCACCAAAATCCAGAGCTCCACTCATCTCTAGATCCACCAATCTGAACAGAACATCAGACTATTCTCAAATCCAGCTCAACATCCAACTCCAACCAAATTACGGATTCAACAACCACTGATGAATCATACACGTACTCCCTCAGAGACACGTGTTACAAAATGAATTCCAGATATCCAAACTGGCAATTCAATCTTATCCTATCAAAACACAGATAAGAAATCTCAAATGCCTCAGTACTAACCAACCAATCTTATCCAATATCTGTTCTCTTAACTAGAGAATTCTAACCACACTGAAGTCTCCAACTTCAAATACCAAACTCCTTATCTCATATCTCATATTTGCATAACTCAACAAATATTCCTGGACTGCCAAACTTCCTCCAATCAGCTCAACCTATGCTGATACTTCCAGGAACACCTAGACAAAAGCAAAACAGTTTCTAGATCCTATTCAATAGAAAAGCCCTCCACAAATTCATCGAAATCCAGGACACAAGCTTTACTACTCAAGCAATATCAAACATAATTTGTTTCCTTCCTTACACAGCTGCTACCATTCTTCCGCTGCACAACTCTGATTCTGAAGTAGATGATAAAAATGTTGATGAACACAGATACAAACTTATCCAATATATCCGGGAAACTTTGTTCATTAAATCCATAAAAATCTGAGTGACTCATCTGACTCGGCCACACATCCATAAAACAGAATCCTATTCCAAAAGCTAGTTCAGTCCAATTCCCATTTCCAGAAAATAATTCTGAGCTGCTACACCAACTATTTTCTCTAAGAACCATCCAACTATCAGGCTAACTACCAAAATTACTTCTGGAAACCAAATCAATATGGAACTCAACTTCAGATGCAGACAAACTTCTGATTACCTCAGTAGCTCCTACTTCCACATGAGAATCCTCAGCCTCAACAAAAGATTGCTCAAGAAAAATTCTCAACTAATCGCAAGTCTCTTTTGCGATCTTACCTAGTTCGGATTCCAAATAAAACTGTCCCCTCTTTACCCATTTAGAACAGCTTAAAGCTTTTCCAAACCAGGTTAATCTTTCAAGGAAACATCACCACCTTCAGCCCGAACTGCTGAAAGAGAACCTCAAAGATTTCGGAGCCATCGGAGAAATAAACCACACTACTGCTTCCAAACTCTACCTCGATGATATAGCAAAACTAAAAGATTTCCTCGTCAGCACACCGAACACTTCGAGTTGCACTACTACCACAGCCAACCAAAGACTTCAAATCCAAAGGCTTCTCAACCCCAAAACCATCTACAAACCACACAAAAGACCTCCGAGATGGAAAACATCTCTTTAAGAAACTCGGACTCTAAACCAAGCATACAAAACTCGCTTACCTTAAGGAATAACAAATGAGACCATGCCAAAGTAAATAACTTATAGACCTTAGTCTCACATCCCAAAATAGCCAACCTCCTTACTAAAGATCCAAACAACTTCTACATAAACGAGTCTTCCCTGTAGCAGGTAAAGACTGCTTCTCAACTACTTCTAAAACTGCTTCAAAAGAAAACACCTTCAGAAAATATCCAAGGATACTGCATCTCATCACGCAGTCATCAAGATATCATCACTTACTCCTGCACTTCCAACAAATCCAAACTCAAGAAAAATTCGCTTACCCGAGCGAAATCCAAACTTACACTTCAAAGATAAACTCCGAATCTTTAAAAAGATTTCCTTCGGATATCAGAGAAATCCTTACTCCAAACTACAAAACTAACTCGAGACGATATCAGGTCTACAGTCTCGACAATTATTTCCAATCTCAAACAAATGGACCTCTTTCATTAGTGGTAGTCGTGTTATACACACAACCACTACTCCATCTATCTACCTCTAAAAACTTATGTTGGAAAATCCGTACAGATAACCCAACCTATTAGGTAGATACTGATATATATATATATATATATATATATATATATATAGCTATATATAAAAATTACAAGTACGCTCTCTCAAAAAAGACACTACTATAGAGCCTAGGTATTCACTCAACCTAATGCTCCCTAAAGAAAGACATACTTCAGAGCATAGGTATTCACTCAGCCTAATGCTCTGATACCAAATGTGACGACCCGACTTTCTATTCCTAGAAAATCGCATCATCTTGAAGAAAGAAAGGGATAGAAGAAGAAAGAAAGAGAAAGAAGAAACAGAACAACATCAGAGAACTCACAGCGGAACGAATAAAATATAATAATATCATAAAATATTACATAGTATCTCATTACATCAGTGTACACAACGATACAACACATATTCAACAGTTATAAACATCTGACTAATTCATACAACTCAAGTATACAAGAAACAGACATCAATCAAACACAGCGGAATCATAATATATGTACACGTCGAAGCCTCCTGCTCCATATCTCCTCCAGAATTCGTCAAGCTAACCTGATCACTTGACTACTCATACATAATATGAGTACCCAAGAGTTTAATAAAACAGAAAATAAACACTCGGGTCAGACAGGGGTCTGGTGTGAGTAAACGGGTTAAAGTTGCTTAACTTTAGAAAAACCTTTGAAAGAAAAGGTATCACGTAAGACTTCCCACACATAAACATGAAAAAGTTTTTACCTTACGCTAACCAAAACATTTGATAGGAAATCCGATGATATTATAATAGTGTCTAGGGTTTTCAAGTAAATAAGAAATAGCCGAAATTGTTACATCTATTAAATTCCAGCTACTAGCCACAAAAGTGGGTAATGCAAACAAAACCGTAGGGTCTCGTAGGGAAAATGGGTTTCCATCAATGGCAGGGCTACTTGGGTACCGCCCGTCACAGTACGTGGCCTAGATCACCGTACCGAGGATTACTCCCTTCATCCCCTGCAACACAAGGCCGAAACCATCCCTTACTGGACAGTCCCGAACAAGACAACCCCGCAGTTGGCCGCGACCCAACTGCCCACACAGCCGAATAAAATGGGACTTCTAGACAGGGGAAAATCTTGCTCTCCAGTGGGAGCTACCCACGAAGCCTTGCTGCACCTCCCCTGTTTTAGCCATTCCCGGTTGATGAGGCTTGAGGTTACGATTACCTTTATAGAACATCAAATCTTAGAATGCTCATCGTCCGTCTGACGATGTGCTGAAAGCATTCAATCCATACAAGTTCGTTCCGGTTTCGAATGAAACCGAAGGCACTATTTCGTTGCACTCATTATTGGAATCACCCTCAGAGTCAATGACCATAGCCCTTGCACTCTGATTCGCCATCTCGAATCTATAAGCACTATTCCGTCAAACTCATTACGGAATCACCCATAGAGTTATACTGACGTATAGCCCTTACACCTCGAGTCTTCACTTGCTCCCCTTGGATACACGACCAAACATTTAATTGGAATCGATGTGGTTTTCGGATTCCAAATATGGAAATCCGATCCCGGTCTCACCGAAACCAAACGCCATTTTAATGTCCAAGTTGTACTTAAGAGGTTAAATGATTTAAACTTATATACTGGATGATATATAAATAGATAGATGAATCATATTATCACAAGAGATAATTCCTAACAACATTCATCTTTATAAGCGGTATCTTACATATCATAGATATCCAAATCAACCAATATCAAACAATATCAATCAATATTCTATATCAACCAATCACCCAATATCATTCAACATCCAATATCAATCAATCATCTAATATCCATCATCCATATCAAACAGTATTGATTATCTCCTAATCACCTGGATTACCTAAATCCTTTTCATTTATTTATTCCAAATAAATAAATTAATCATCTCTAATGATCTTCTTTAATTAATCTTTCTTGATTAATTATCTTTTAATTACATTCAAGTAATTATCCTATCCATATTCAGTAATTAACCTTTAATTACTATCATTAATTACAATAATTAATGATTATTCATTAATTAATTAACTATAATTAATTACATTAAATCTTAATTAATTACAATTAATTAATCATATTTAAATTAATTACTTATATTAATCAACCTTGATTAATATCCTAAATCACACTAATTTGTGATCATTATTAATTAATAATTACTTTAATTAATTAACTAATTGACTTATAATTAATCAACTCATTAATCATAATTAGTAATTAACAATTTATAATTACTTATCTTAATTAATTAAATTCTAATTTAATTATTTCAATCCTTGATTAATTAATTAAATTAATTAATCCTAAATTACTTCATTAAGTAATTATTAAATAATTAAATTAATAAATAAATCCTTAATTAATTACTTTATTAATTAATTACAATTTTATTAATTACCTTAGTAATTAATCTTTAAATTAAATTCATTAATTAATTAATCACATTGATTAATTAACTAAATTAATTAAGTAATTAACTCTTAATTACCTATATGAGTAATTATCTCTAAATTACTTCCATTAATAAACCTTAATTAATCTTTTAATTAATCACTTAACAAATAATTAATATCATCATTAAATAATTCTTAATTCTTTAATTAATTATTTCATAATTAATTATCTTAAAACAATTATATTAATTAAATCTTTAATTAATATCATTAAGTGATTAACCAATAATCACTTCAACTAATTACTCCATAAGTAATTACCATTAATTACTTTCATAAGTAATTAACCTCCTTAATTACATTCACAATTAATCATTAATTACTTTATTTAGTAATTACACTTAATTAATCCATAATTAAGTGATTATTAAAAATTAAATAAATAAATAATTAATTATTTAAAATTAATTAAATAATTAATTAATTAACTAATCTTCTTGTAATTAAAGAAAAATCTTTAATTAATTAAGAAAAGCATGAATCTTAATTAATTTCTTGCCTATCAACAATTATAAGTATTCTTAGGTCATATTCAAATAATTTTAACCTTAATTATCATCATAATTAAATTATTTGAATCAAATCAAATTTTAATATCTTAAAACAAATTATTCAATTGGTTGTCAAAATCATATCAATAACCTTGTTTTAAAATAAGGTATTTAGAAATCAATTTCGAAATTTAAAGTACTTTTAAGTATCCAATTTTAAATTTATTCAATTTAAATAAAATCATTACTTAAAAATTACTTTAAACTTTGATTCAATGCTTTGAATTCAAAAACATTCTTCTTTAAATTTAAAATTAAATTAAATTACATTCAAAGGAAATCACCTCAAAACATTTTAAATTTGAAATGTAAATTGGATTTACATTTTAAAGTTCGATTAGCTTAATTCTAATACAACAAGTATTAACTTTATTCATAACTTGTTTACAATTTAAAAACTTAATCTCATTATTTAATAACAAGTTAATTCTTTACTTGATTCCCTGCCCAAGCCTAACTAGAATCAACACCCTAATTACCCGAGCAAATCTCTCCAATTCCACGCGACAGCCCCGAAGAAAACCCAAACCCCTCGCTTCGAGTTACCCCCGAGATGCGCGCGAACCTTCCTCCGAGAAAACTACGTCTTCCCCAGACTCGATCTTCAGTGCACAAACCGTGCACGCATGCATATCGCACGGCGAACCCATCGACATCGAGTCTTCCTCTGGCCATCACCAAGTCACCCATGACCCAGATGTGCCTCTCGACCAACCAAAACCACAAATTCTAGCATGAATCGAAAATTGGACCCTCACTCGAAAATCTACAGAATCCCCTCTTCCACAAAACCACCCACGACCAACATCACGTCACCGTTAAGCCACCACCCTCCTCACCACCGAGTCGCTACTCCCACGAACACCATTTACCTCTGTCGCAACGTACTCGATCCATTACCCATGATGTAAAAGTCACAGTACCCAAAGCAAACGAAACTTACTGCAAAACCCTATTTCGTTCGATCCCGAGAAATTCTCACATTAAAAAAAATTTCCAGCATTTTTCCTAAAATCTATAGCTTATAATCTAGCTACGATTCAAAAATCAAACCAAATCAATGTACATATAATCGAAAATCAACAAAATTCCCAATTCGAACAAAACCCAATTTTCAAACAAATTATCAATTTAAAAATTTCAAATCGCATGTTAAAATTCATGATTTTCCATTACTTATCATATTATGGAATCTAAATTCAAAATTCTCAATATTTGTTTTAAACCAAAATTGAACTTCCACTGTAGTTTTCACAAATCTGCATTAATCTCTAACTAAAAAATTCTGAAATTATTTTTGTAGTCATTATCATGCCTTGGCATAACTTTCATTTTTATATCACAGGTAATTATGGATTCAATCATGAGACTTTGAATTTTTTTTTTCTTCCTAGCAAAACCAAACTGGTTATTAACAGAGAACAAACATGCTATAAATATACGTATATACTCAAACCTGCTTAGCAACACACACACACACACACACACACACACACACACACACATATATATATATATATATATATTCAGATAAATTCCTAACTGATGAACTTTAATTCAATCAATATTATCATATGTATTGTATTCAAATCCAGATTCAACTGTTTTTAAGATCGTTTACTCACCTTTGTAATATATGCAGAGCAGATTTGTCTTAAACTTCCAGGCTTGAATACTTTTAAATTTGAAAACTGCTTCTACTTTGCTGTTAAAATCAAATGCCCTTGCATGCTGAAATTGCAGATTGCAGATTGAATTAAACTTGCTGAGTTGAACATCTTTTGGTTTGTAGGTTGACTCTTTGTTTAAGTTGTTGGTTTTAAATTGAATTGCAGGTTGATACTTACTTTGAAATGCAGATTTGAGGCAGGTAGGAAGAGCTTTATTTTTTTTGCAGAATTAAATTTTGGCTTCATATTTTCTTTTGGATTCAATTTTCAGGTTTTGAAATAGATTTCTGTTTTGAAGAATAAATTTTTGATTGCCATAAAAAGAGGAAAACCAATTTTCTCATAAGTTAGGCTTATTAAAATTAAAGAGAGTAAAAATTTGGAATGAAGACACTTGTCACATAACCCTCTAAATTGATTAACACATGTGTTTAGAGAGCCTTAACATGTTTACACATGTATTGTAGCATTTAAATAAATTTTTATAAATTTTCATTTAATTCAAAAGATAATATAAGCTTTCTTTTTATCTTTCCTTTTAAGTTACTTAATTTATAAATGTTCACATAAGTATATAAATTCACTTTTAAAAGTAATTATTCTAAAACTTATACATACACATTTTTAACCATTAAAATTTAAATGCTTTAAAGAAAGAATAAATAAAACATTGATAAATTTCTTTATAAACTATCATATTTAAAATAAATAATTATCTTATATTTGGAAAACAAATTGAATAAATTTTTGAATTAACTTTTGAGAATATAAATTTCTAAACAAAGCTTTAATTTACCATATTCATTCATATATAAATTATTAATGGATTAAAATTCAATTTCAAAACAACTCAAATTATAACATATACATACATATATATTACAATTTGAAACTTCAATCTTTAATTTGAAACAAAAGATCTCCTATTCACAATATATATCAATTGTATATATATTATAAATAGAATAAAAATATATTAGCTTTTGAAAAACAATTCTTATGAAATTTAAATTGTCATAAAGATATTGATTACTATTAATAGATTAAATATTTATTAACCTTTAAAAGATCAAATTCACTAGTTTTAAATTAAAATTATAAAGAAAATCATCAACCAGTTAAATTATTAACACAGATTATTAAATTTATATTGCCCAAAATTCCGGGTCGTTACACGGTGTGTTCTTTCCTTTATTGCTTTTACTTTATTTTTGCATCTGTGTTTGATTCTGTGATCATATCTATGTCTGAATATTGCATACATCTGTATTCAAGTTAACACAAATTTAAAAAGAATTAGTAATTCCTTAAAACACTATTCACCCCCCTCTAGTGTTAATTCTAGCCTTAATATCCGTAATCCGCATTTCTCGTAGCAATTGCTTCCATAAATCTGTATTTCACTTGTATAATCCAAAAGAGTTAGAATTATGCAAAGAGAAATATTTACGTTGTTTCAATCAATAACAACAAATCAACATAACATAACAACAATTACTTGCAAACAAGGCATGCAATCATCACATGCTGTCAAAGAAGTCAATTATATATCTATAGCAACCAAAAAATGGTTTGTTCGGGTTCGGAAACCTTTAATCGTATAAAATGATAAATAAACTACTAAGTATACCATACTCTCAACTGTCTTAGATAAAACTTACCAGATTATTTATGCATCTTAAACAATTTGAACTATCACCTCCCCAACATTCCATAAGCCAAACAACAAAGAATTTAACACATAATTTAAGTTTACTCTTATTAATTTCCATTCACATTATTTACTGTTCATTTTTTTCTTCATTCATACAATACTTATTTTTATTAATTTACATTCATTACTTACAAAATTCATTTTCCATTTATTTATACGATGTCATTTTCTCTTTTCATTACTTTACATTCATTGCTTACATAAGTTATTTCCGTTTCGATTATTGGATTATCCATTGTTAGGTAATTTTTTTACAATTTAAGTCACCATTAATAGATATTCCCCTTTCACATTCATTTCTTTTATATATATAGTATTCACTTTTATATTACATTTATTTAGTAGCACTTCAAACTATTAACTTAAATTTATAACATTTTATAATAGCAAATTTTTTATTTATTCAAATAATTCTATTGAACACTCTCATTTCCTAACTTTTACTTGTGTAATATTCAATTATATATTCTTATTAATATTGCAACTTTTAATAGTTTGGTAAGTGTGTGTGTGTGTGTGTATTTGTGCGCGTGTGCGTGTGTGCTTTAAGAATGCAATTGAAAGTTACACAAGTTATCTCATTCACTTTAGCTAACAAAATGTTTGATAATTACATCTTCTAAATTCATTATTCTTAAATTTATAAGTTTCCAATTTCTTATATATTTCATATATCACTTACATCCAATTTCTTATTTCTATTTTTTAAAGTTTCCAATTATTATTATACCCAAGATTTCATTTCATTATAGTAATTGAAATTTCTAATTTACAAAAAACTAAGAACTAAATACCGGGTTCCATTTTCAAGTGATTTCAAAATAAAATATAGGTAATCATATCTCTTATATATTCAAATCCTATTAAGAAATTTAAAATTAAGTTTTGTTATCTGTGACGCCCCACCTCTATACCCACGCTAGCCAAGAACACTATGGTGTAATGCTGTCAACTAGCACGGAGAATAAGGCTGTTGAGGAGCGACCATCCGTGTAATTGCTTTGCACGAGCACCGATATGTCAGATAGTATAACATGCATTTTATTTCAAGTGGAAATCCGACATACCGATACAAACACAAAGCTACTACACGGTGGCTATAATAATCTTCGGAAACAAATATAGAAATAAGCATAACACAAATCTGTCACAGATAATTCATATCACAAAGGCGGAAGAAGATATGAATATATAACTAACACATGAAAGTGTATATCAGAGCAGTGGTCAAAAAGATCCACAATAATACAAAAGAATAGCAACACGTGCTATACAAAAGAATACATCTATGAGTCTATATCTCAAGTGTATACAACAAAAACTGCTAATCTAAATGGTTAGCCAAAAGTCAGAGTAATGAATCCCTGGGGAGAAGTCACGCAGAAGCACTTGTAACATCTCGGTCTGACCGGAGTATTATTTAATAAGAAAATAATGAATGGATCAGTCTAACTATAAATATCAGATAACATGATATAGAATAAAAGATATGGCATAAACATATAATATCCATAATGGCATACTACTATAAGTATGCAATTGAAACTCAACATGAGATTAATCAATATCACAAAAATCTTCACAAATATCCAAAGAGGGTTTCATACCCAAAACTTGTATTCACAACAAGTCATTGACACACGAATTCACCAATGCACAAAAATTGACAAATCATATCAATGAAAATCACTAAAATTGGTAAAGCATAAATTCCAGAATTCAACACACGAAATCCAGAAATCATAAAAAGGAGGGGAGGCCTATCACACGAACGGGAGCATTAAAACTCACCATCATATGTATCACATGAACGAGAAGCTATCTCATGGTAGCTAGCCATTAATTTTTGGCACAGGAATGGCCCGAAGACCATGGGGAGCTACCCCACATGTGTGAGTCGAAATCACACCGAAACAAAGAGACATCGCACAATTGCTAGTCTAAATCTTAAAATGATCGTCATGATCAAAGAGAAGTGTTAATTACAGTAAGCTAGTAAATATATGAGCTTAGCTTCATGTCCCATAACCAATAGCTTAACTTAAATATTTACGAACAAATTGTAGATCTCCACTAGAAAATTGTCACAAGAGATTCAATCGAACAAGTCCAAGAATTAACCGACGAAGTAAACGCAATTGTTTCATACCACTCGTTTTACTAAGCCGTTTAATTAGATTTCTCATACGAGTGAGGTAAAGGTTTGTATATACTAATAGATTAGAAATCGTTTGAGAAAACGAGCTTTGTAATAAAATAGTGTTGAAATCATTTAAAGAAAGAGTTTTGATATTTACTACTAGTATAGAAAACCTTTATATTTTAAAAGTGACAAATCACAAAGAAGATTGTAAGAACAATCAATCACTAAAATTCACATTCGAAGACGTGAATAAAATCCAAAGAAATCGATACTGAATCCATCAAAATGGATATTCCCAAAAATCACGAAGAAAATGTCATCAAAGTCGATAGTAAGTGATAATAACAAAAGGGAATCAACACGAATCGATTAACGTTGGAATTCTCAAGCAAATAGGCAAACAGGCAAAAAGAGTGCAAATTCAGACGTCTGAAATCAAGAATTCAGACGTCTGAATTTGGAAAATAAATTATTTTCCAAAACAGAATTCAGACGTCTGAACCTTTGGTTTCAGAAGTCTGAAATAGGCACATTTTAGCCTATTTCCTTTCTGGTTGCAAATGAACCAATTCAGACGTCTGAAATCATATATTCAGACGTCTGAATCAGGGAATAGAAATCTTCCTAGAACAATATTCAGACGTCTGAATATTACGTTTCAGACGTCTAAATCTGGGGTTCAGGGCATTCCCTGAACCTAGGCCAAAAAAAATTGGCCAAACGAATACCGGAAGCGATCGATCGAGCGATAACGACTAAGGATTTACGCCAAGCAACAACCAAGCCTTAACGGCTCCTCGATACGCCTCAAATATCAATGTCCAAATATCCATAAAAGGATTTTCATAGATTTTGATTTCAAAACATCAAAAATCAGAATATACACCAAATCAATCCAAACCAAAATCAATTGCACAAGAATAAGTATTAGGAATTCATACCTAACAATCGAAGATAATTATAGACTAAGATGTGAGATAAAAATCTCACCTTTGAACCCAAAAACAATGAATGAGAAGATTGAAGACAAGGGAAGATCAACCACACTTCATTCTCAACACTAGAAGCTTGAATCTAAGCTCAAAAGAAGAACATTCCCTAAGTTAGGTTTAGGAAATTTCTGAAATTGAATGGAGATAGAGTTAGAGAAGAAGAAGAGGATGCTTATTAATGGCTACTCTTTGATTTTGGAGCAAGAATTTGAGCTAGCAAGAGGAACTAGGGCTTGGAGTTTCTAATTACCTTTCCTTTCCTCCATTTTCAGTTGGAGCTTGAGTTTGAGGAGTTCGAATGAGTGAATGGAGAGGAGAGGGCTGAGCTAGAGTATAAGTGGGGTTAATGGGCTGAAACCCAACCCAAAGCCCTAAAGAAAAAGTAGCAAAAATCAACTTACTCCAAACATATCGAAGCTTATACTCAAAAAGGTTGCAAATGGCATTTTGAACTCAATGGAAGGGGTCTCGAGTCCCAATTCGACCGTATGCAAAAAGTAGCTTTTCGGAATAAATCATGAGTATCGATAAAATATTTAAATAAAATATTTAAATATAAAATCGATAAATATACGGGTTGTTACAGACTCCTCTCCTTAAAGAAATTGCGTCCTCGCAATATTTAAGAAGAAAATATAAAGTAATAACCATAAAAGCATATTCAACACAAACGAAATTTGAAATAAAAGGTTCACCTTAAAGAGCACGGGAAATAAGTCCGGATGTGTTCGCTCGATGAACTCTCTAGATTCCCAAGAACAATCCTTAGGATTTGAAGACCATTGAACTTTCACAAGCGGAACATCTTTATTTCGAAGTCGTTTGACTTCCAAAGCAATAATACGAATAAGATGTTGCTCAAAAGTTAGATTAGGAGAAACTTCAATTTCTTCCACAACACCGAGCTCAAGAATAGAATCGGAATCTCGAAGACATTTTCGTAATTGAGAAACGTGAAACTCGTCATACATAGCAGAAAACTAAGCCGGTAATGTAAGGCGATAGGCCATAGAACTAATACGTTCAGTGATAGGAAATGGCCCAATATACCGAGGTGCTAACTTTCCCGACCGACTGAAACGTACAACACCTTTCATAGGTGACACACGAATAAAAACAAGATCTCCAACAGAAAATTCTAATCTCCTTCTTTGATTATCGGCATAGGATTTTTGTCTACTCTGGGCTTCTTTCATCCTATGTCGAATAAGGTCAATTTTCTCTGTGGAATCACGAATAAAGTCTGGACCTAAAACCAGCTTCTCACCGGCCTCAAGCCAACAAGAAGGAGATCGACATGGCCTTCCATAGAGTGCCTCGAAAGGTGCCATACCTATACTAGATTGGAAGCTATTATTATAGGAAAATTCAACAAGAGGAATATGATCTTCCCAACTTCCACCAAAATCAAGCACACAAGCTCGAAGAAGATCTTCAAGAGTTTGATTCACGCGCTCGGTTTGTCCATCGGACTGGGGATGATAAGCGGTGCTAAAATTGAGGTTCGTTCCTAAAGCTTTTTGAAGACTCTTCCAAAATCCACTAGTAAACAATGGATCTCGATCACTAACAATAGAAGTAGGAACTCCATGTAATTTAACAATCTCTTTGACAAAGAGTTTGGCCAAAAGAGGAACAGTTCGGTTAGACCGAATGGGAATAAAATGGCCGGATTTAGTAAGTCTATCAACTATAACCCATAAGATATCATGACCCGAACGAGAACGGGGAAGGCCATCTATAAAATCCATGGAAATTTGGTCCCACTTTCAAATTGGAATTTCTAAAGGTTGCAATAACCCACCGGGCCTTTGATGTCCGACCTTAACGAGTTGGCAAGTCATGCAACGCTTAACGAAGTTAGCGATGTCAAGTTTCATTCCTTCCCAATAATAAAGTCGCTTCATATCCGCGTACATTTTTCTACCACCGGGATGAATGGTAAACTTAGAACGATGGGAATCTTCTAAAATATCTTTTCGAAGATCATTAATATTTGGTACGATAAGTCTACCAAATCTCTGAATGCCGCCACGAGAATTGATATCAAAGTCTTTCAAACCTTCAGTATCACCTCTATTCTTAATATTTTGGCCAAGAAGAGCCAAGTCGGGATCTAGCCTTTGAGTTTCAAGAATGCGGTCTAAAAGATAAGGATGAGCCTCAAGGCTACATAAAACAAGAGACGAACCTAAATTGGAAACACGGTCTCGAATTTCGCAAGTGGATAAAATCTCGAGATCGTTCCATTCGGATATCATCATAGAAACAACAGCTTGTTGTTTACGGCTAAGAGCATCGTCGACACGATTACCCTTACCGGGTGTATAAAGAATATTAAGATCATAAGGAGCAAGGAACTCGAGTCAACGTTGTTGACGCAAATTAAGTTCCTTTTGGGAGAATAAACACTTCAAGGACTTATGATCGGTATAAAGAACAAATTTCTCTCCTAAAAGATAATGACGCCAAATCCGAAGAGCGAAGATAATAGCCGCGAGTTCTAAATCATGAGTGGCATATCTAGTCTCGGCCGGCTTCAATTGCCTAGAAGCATAAGCAATTACACGTTCTCTTTGCATAAGAACGGCACCCAAACCAACGCGACTAGCATTAGTATAAACAACGAAATCTTGATTTCCCTCGGGAATAACAAGAATAGGAGTATCAGAAAGGAGTTCTTTCAATTTATGAAAAGAAGCTTCACATTTGTCCGACCAAATGTATTTCACTCCCTTCTTAGTCAAGCCAGTAAGGGGCACGGCAATCTTAGGAAAGTCTTTAATGAAACGACGGTAATAACCCACCGATCGGAGAAAACTACGAATCTCTGTCACACTCTCCGATCTTTTCCAATCTTGAATCGCTTCAATCTTTGAAGGATCTACGAAAATTCCGGATTCGGAAATAATATGACCGAGAAACTTCACACTAGATTGCCAAAAATGGCATTTAGAAAATTTTGCTTTTAACTGATTACTCTTAAGAGTTTCCAACACAATCCGAAGATGCTTTTCATGCTCCTCCTCGGTTTTTGAATACACAAGAATATCATCAATGAAGATGAGAACAAATCGATCGAGGAAATCTTTGAAAACTCGATTCATAAGGTCAACGAAATAAGTCGGAGCATTCGTTAAACCAAATGGCATAACAAGCCATTCATAAGATCCATATCGAGTACGGAACGATGTCAAAGGAATGCTATCCTCTATAATACGAAGCTGATGAAAACCAGTTGCCAAGTCCAATTGTGAAAAGACTCTAGCACCACTAAGTTGGTCAAATAGATCATCAATCCGAGGTAATGGATATTTATTTTTGATAGTAAGATCATTAAGCTTGCGGTAATCAACGCAAAGTCTAAGTGTACCATCGGATTTCTTCACGAAAATAGCCGAAGCTCCCCAAGGCGAGGAACTAGAGCGAATAAATTGCTTCGTTTCCAAATCGAATAATTGTGTGCGCATCTCCTCATTTTCTTTATTTGACATACGATAAGGAGGACGAGTGATAGGTTGAGCTCCAGGAATGAGATTAATTCTGAACTCAATTGCTCGCTTAGGTGGTAATCCTAAAATGGGCTCAAATATGTCGGAAAATTCACAAACAACGTGAATAAGAGAAATAATATCTTCCTCATCATCATTATCGTCATCATGAGGATTTAAAGAATATAATGATGCAATCAAAGAAGAATCCGAATCTTTAAGAATAATAGAAATCTGCTTTACAGATTGTGGGTGTTGGAGATAAATAGTCCGCTCGGGACATAGGATGTGAGCTTCATAACGGTTAAGCCAATCCATTCCCAAAATCATTCCAAAGCCTAAATAACGCATGACATGCAAATCGGCTAGGAAAGGAAAATCACACAAAATAATCTCCACATCTTTACAAAGCAAACTAAGAGTTGCGGATCCACCAACCGGATTCGCAATTCTCAAAGAAGTCATTAAAGAAACAACACTTAAAGAAAAAGTATCAACATTCTCTTTTGATATAAAATAATGGGATGCTCCCGTATCAAAAAGAACTCGAATAGGCTGATCACGAAATATAATAATACCATCAAGGATAGAATGAGAAATACCTTGACCACGAGATGTGTTGCCAGGGGCTTGAGCAACATTAAGCTTTCCCTCCTTCCTATTTTGAAGTTTGGGACAAGAAGATAAATAATGATATGGGCTTTTGCAATAGCGACAAGTATGAGGCTTTGAACACTTGTTCGCAAAATGGTCTCTGGAACCACAGTTAAAGCATTTCCCTTAAGTAGAGGAAAAGGTCTTTGCAGCAGGAGTTGTTTGCCTCCCTTTCTTATTGGGATAAGGACCTTTGAATTTGTTTGGCCTCTTCTTGTTGTTGAAGTTTGGTTTGGAACCCACCACTTCAACATCACTTTCCCTATCCGCCTCTTCAAGACGAAGAGCGGTATCAATGAGTTGGTCGAAGGGAACTTCTAATTTTAGAAGTAATGGCTTCTTGAGATTTTTGTTTAAGCCATAGACAAATCTTTGGTTCTTCTTCAATGGGGTGTTGATGTATTCAACCCCATATTTGGAAAGAGATTCAAAAGACGCGACATAATCTGCCACGGAAGATTCACCTTGAACAAGGTCAATAAAACGGTGAGCCAAAGTCACCTTCTCAGCTTCTGGCATGAATTTTAGTTCGAAGCGCTCTCGGAATTTCTCCCAACTGAGATCCTCTTCATTTATTTCAGAAATCAGAAGCTCGTACTAGTATAATGCTCTTTCTTGGAGCATACTAGAAGCCACCTGAACTCGGTGAAGATCGACGAGATTCATGCGAATGAAGATTCGATCACAGGTCCTCAACCAAGCCTGGACCTCGATGATAGTTTCAGAACCTTTAAATGGCTTCCTACCTAGGTTGGTGTAATCATTGCACAAATGTGCAAACCCAGATTTAGGGAGAGTAGGTTCCGGATTAGAACCAGCTGCTTTAGCATTCGTGACGAGGTCAAGAAGTTGCTGGGTAGTCATAAAAACTCCATCATCGGGTGGAGCACTAGATGGTCCAGCTCTGGGACGACCAGGTCTAACCATTTCTCTTCTTTAAGAAAGAAAGAAGAGGAAAAAGTTATTCTCAAGATTAATATCAAGCAATCTTGATAGATAGAACAAGGAATCATAAAGAAAATAGGATGAATCGGTACGAAAATTCGAATTAAATCCTAAAGCACGACTCCTAAGAAAGACTTAGGACGATGATCCTTGTTATAATATTCCAAATTGTTCCGAAGTTTAGCTCTGATACCAAGCTGTGACGCCCCACCTCTATACCCACGCTAGCCAAGAATACTACGGTGTAATGCTGTCAACTAGCACGGAGAATAAGGCTGTTAAGGAGTGACCATCCGTGTAATTGCTTTGCACGAGCACCGATATGTCAGATAGTATAACATGCATTTTATTTCAAGAGGAAATCCGACATACCGATACAAACGCAAAGCTACTACATAGTGGCTATAATAATCTTCGGAAACAAATATAGAAATAAGCATAACACAAATCAGTCACAAATAATTCATATCACAAAGGCGGAAGAAGATATTAATATATAACTAACACATGAAAGTGTATATCAGAGCAGTGGTCAAAAAGATCCACAATAATACAAAAGAATAGCAACACGTGCTATACAAAAGAAT
The DNA here is from genome assembly GCA_030765085.1 of Allium cepa. Lineage (NCBI taxonomy): Eukaryota > Viridiplantae > Streptophyta > Magnoliopsida > Asparagales > Amaryllidaceae > Allium > Allium cepa. The sequence continues at coordinate 83,565,225 of CM060946.1, forward strand.
ACATTTATGAGTCTATATCTCAAGTGTATACAACAAAAACTGCTAATCTAAATGGTTAGCCAAAAGTCAGAGTAATGAATCCCAGGGGAGAGTCACGCAGAAGCACATGTAACATCTCGGTCTGACCCGAGTATTATTTAATAAAAAAATAATAAACGGATCAGTCTAGCTATAAATATAGATAAGATGGTATAGAATAAAAGATATGGCATAAACATATAATATCCATAATGGCATACTACTATAAGTATGTAATTGAAACTCAACATGAGATTAATCAATATCACAAAAATCTTCACAAAGATCCAAATAGGGTTTCATACCCAAAACTTGTATTCACAACAAGTCATTGACACATGAATTCACCAATGCACAAAAATTGACAAATCATATCAATGAAAATCACTAAAATTGGTGAAGCATAAATTCCAGAATTCAACACACGAAATCCAAAAATCACAAAAAGGGGGGAGGCCTATCACACGAACGGGAGCATTAAAACTCACCAACATATGTATCACACGAACGAGAAGCAATCTCGTGGTAGCTAGCCATTAATTTTTGACACACGAATGGCCCGAAGACCATGGGGAGCTACCTCCCATGTGTGAGTCGAAATCACACCGAAACAAAGAGACATCACACAATTGCTAGTCTAAATCTTAAAATGATCGTCATGATCAAAGAGAAGTGTTAATTACAGTAAGCTAGTAAATATATGAGCTTAGCTTCATGTCCCATAACTACTAGCTTAACTTAAATATTTACGAACAAATTGGAGATCTCCACTAGAAAATTGTCACAAGAGATTCAATCGAACAAGTCCAAGAATTAACCGACGAAGTAAACGCAAGCGTTTCATACCACTCGTTTTACTAAGCCGTTTAATTAGATTTCTCATACGAGTGAGGTAAAGGTTTGTATATACTAATAGATTAGAAATCGGTTTGAGAAAACGAGCTTTGTAATAAAATAGTGTTGAAATCATTTGAAGAAAGAGTTTTGATATTTACTACTAGTATAGAAAACCTTTATATTTTAAAAGTGATAAATCACAAAGAAGATTGTAAGAACAATCAATCACTAAAATTCACATTCGAAGACGTGAATAAAATCCAAAGAAATCGATACCGAATCCATCAAAATGGATATTCCCAAAAATCATGAAGAAAATGTCATCAAAGTCGATAATAAGTGATAATAACAAAAGGGAATCAACACGAATCGATTAACGTTGGAATTCTCAAGCAAATAGGCAAACAGGTAAAAAGAGTGCAAATTTAGACGTTTGAAATCAAGGATTCAGACGTCTGAATTTGCAAAATAAATTATTTTCCAAAACAGAATTCAGACGTCTGAACCTTTGGTTTCATACGTCTGAAATAGGCACATTTTAGCCTATTTCCTTTCTGGTTCCAAATGAACCAATTCAGACGTCTGAAATCCTATATTCAGACGTCTGAATCTGGGAATAGAAATCTTCCCAGAACAATATTCAGACGTCTGAATATTACGTTTCAGACGTCTGAATCTGGGGTTCAGGGCATTCCCTGAACCTAGGCCAAAAAAAATTGGCCAAACGGATACCGGAAGCGATCGATCGAGCGATAACGAATAAGGATTTACGCCAAGCGACAACCAAGCCTTAACGGCTCCTCGATACGCCTCAAATATCAATGTCCAAATATCCATAAAAGGATTTTCATAGATTTTGATTTCAAAACATCAAAAATTGGAATATACACCAAATCAATCCAAACCAAAATCAATTGCACAAGAATAAGTATTAGGAATTCATACCTAACAATCGAAGATAATTATAGACTAAGATGTGAGATAAAAATCTCACATTTGAACCCAAAAACAATGAATGAGAAGCTTGAAGACAAGGGAAGATCAACCACACTTCAATCTTAATACTAGAAGCTTGAATCTAAGCTCAAAAGAAGAACATTCCCTAAGTTAGGTTTAGGAAATTTCTGAAATTGAATGGAGATAGAGTTAGAGAAGAAGAAGAGGATGCTTACTAATGGCTTCTCTTTGATTTTGGAGCAAGAATTTGAGCTAGCAAGAGGAACTAGGGCTTGGAGTTTCTAATTCCATTTCCTTTCCTCCATTTTCAGTTGGAGCTTGAGTTTGAGGAGTTGGAATGAGTGAATGGAGAGGAGAGGGCTGAGCTAGAGTACAAGTGGGGTTAATGGGCTGAAACCCAACCCAAAGCCTTAAAGAAAAAGTAGCAAAAATCAACTTACTCCAAACATATCGAAGCTTATACTCAAAAAGGTTGCAAATGGTATTTTGAACTCAATGGAAGGGGTCTCGAGTCCCAATTCGACCGTATGCAAAAAGTAGCTTTTCGGAATAAATTCCGAGTATCGATAAAATATTTAAATAAAATATTTAAATATAAAATCGATAAATATGCGGGTTGTTACATTATCAAAACAACTGTATAGTAAAACAATTACAGTGGCCTTTCCACTTTGAACTTGAAAATGAACGTCGATGATGTGTGCACTCATTACCTCCAACGACAGAGATGGGAGTATAGAACTTATTTCCTTTAAAGGTTCTTTTTTTAAAGTTTCTTTCAACTCACATTGAAATATTTATATCGAAAAATACTTCCAAATAATACTAATATTATATTCCAAAATCTTTCGAATGAAATTTTCAAAATCTCGGAACTTAAATTCTAAATTACCAATTTGTATTTACTTTACTTGTAAATCCTATTTTGAAATCAATGTTTATAAAATTTCACTACCTAATAAACAACATATTACATCCAACTATATCATTTATAAAAATTATCCTTTTATGTACAAAATATATACTAGGTAAAATTATTCATTTACCTATATTTCAAAAAAAAAATGTGTCAGTCCGCCCTATTTAGTATTTAGAAATCCCCATCAATGCCATAGCATCCTATGTACCAACTGAAATTTATAAATACTAAACAGAACAAATTAACGCAACACAAAAACTTTTTATAACACTAACAAATATGCTCTCTTATATATATATACCCTCAACGACTCATTCTAGGGTATTACTATCCTATTTCTAATGAGTCAGACCCCACAAAGCTAAGGTTATCACTAAACCAAAGCTATGATACCAAATGTAATGGGACACCAGCGAGTAGGGTAACGTCCACCGTAGCATATAATGGTACTTGTGTTCTGCTTTTACGTCCAGCCTCTCGATTGCACCAAAACCTCGGGACATGTAGGAGTAAGAGTCAACCATTCGCTACCAAACCAAGAAGCCAGAACCACCTATCATGCTGCACCCGCCAAGTGCATAAGTAGACACACATGTCAGACTCAAACCATTCAAAAGGGTAGATTGTTATAGGGTAAATAAAAAAAGCAGGGAAATAAAGAAATAAAAACAAAATCTCACAGTGGAATAACAAAATATAATAATCAAATAAACAGTTCATGAAGCTATTTTACAAATAACATTTGATTACATTTTTACAATATAGAATCAGAGTTACATACAACAGAAATAAATAAAAATGTAGCGAAATAACATTATGCAGCGGTATGGATATAATAAATCATAATAGTACTTAATCATTGTCTTCGTCCTCTAGAAAAGCAGTCTTCGATGCAATGTAAAGCTCAGACTGAGCCGAGCATAATGAAAAGACAAAACACTCAAGGCAGAACAAAAGGATCTTATGTAAGTTAAATCAATAATAAATACGAGTGTAATGGCGTCGAATATGTTTACGGGGTTTGACATCTCCTACCCAGTGTCTAACGTGAGTGCAATAACATAAGAGATGTTTGGAATTTCCATATCCTAAGGATCCGTTAAACTATTTAGATAGATAGTACAATACGCTATTATAATAGTATCTACAGTAAAGTAAAGTATTAAAATAGCGTTAAGGCATTACCCATATCCCCCTTAACACATTTTATATATTCACATAGTCTATACAGTACCGTAAGCTCCTCTATGAGGTATACCCAGTGGGCACTCCATAGGTATGGTACAAAACAAACTCATAAAAGGCACGATAGAGCATGTGAATGCGACACTCGAGGCAATGCCAGGGTAAGACTCTACCATTTTGCAGAAACGGGCTAGTGGTAACGCATAGCAGCTACTATCGCCCACCTCGAAACACACTCCCATAATCAAATCAAGGGCTGGCCACCAAATCAATGACAAAGTCATAATATGGTATCGAAGAAGCATGTCGATCAGAGGTACGACCTCATTTGGCTCAGGTGTAGCTCCTGTTTTAGTCACATCTAAGCTGACTCATGGGAGTCAAGGCAACGTAAATACCATATACAAAATAAAACACCAAACCATACTACTTCATTCTGGAATCCCCACCCCGTACATAGTTGTTACCATCGTTTTCAGTATTGGCAAAGTGTATGACAATATCCGATCTCGGTCTCTTTAACAACCAAACGCTTATTTCACACCGGATGGTTCTTTTAAATTTCCAAAACTGTTTCATATATCAAAATATCATATTCTAAAATCCATATCATTTTCGAAATCATATTTTTCTTTCAAAATTATATCACATTTGAAATCAAATGACTTTAGCATTCATAATTCCAAAATAGATTAAATCCTTATTTAAAATCATCATATTCCTCAAATATGTCATTTAAATCCCTACTTATGGTACAACATCATTTAATCATATTCTACGCAAAAATCAAGGATTTAAATATAAAACTTCCATTTTACAAAACTTGAAATTCAGAAAATAGTTTAGATAGTTTAAAATAGTTTTAAAAATAGTTCAAGGCAGTTTAAAATATATTAAAACAGATTAATATAGTTTAAAATAGATTAAAATGGATTAATATAGTTTAAATAGATTAATATAATTTAAAATAGATTAAAATAGATTAATATAGTTTAAAATAGATTAAAATAGATTATTATAATTTAAAATAGATTAATATAATTTAAAATAGTTTAATATAGTTTAACATAGATTAAAATAGATTAAAATGGGTTAAAATACTTTAAATATATTTAAAAAAATTAAAATACTTTAGAATCTCAATTCGAACCAATTTCCAATTCCAACCTTCAAACTTGGATTTTCAAAGTAGTTCAATTTATATAAATCAATGTCCTTCAAAATCTCATTTAATCCAATTCAAAATTTAAGGGTTTTAAAATCCTTAAATTTAACCAATTCGGTGTCCGTATATAATTTTCTACCCTATGATCAAGTGGTACGGATATTTATCATTTCAATTCATGAAAATTTAAATTTACGGTATGTATTATTTCAACCCGCAATCTCAAATTCCAAATCAATGAAAATCGGTTGGCTCATCATTTAAACCCATAAGAATTTTGTCATATTCTATATGATCGTTGTGGTATGTATCATTTCAACCCATAGCGATTTTCTTACAATAACTACGGGAACTTGTAGTGTTACAAAAATATAAATATAATATCAAATCATCCAATATCAACAATGAAACATACATCACAATCATCACCCAAATCAACCAATAAACATCAATAGATAACTGATTATCATAACAAGTATTAAATTGACAATTAAATTCAATATTAAATTAAACAATGATTAAATGCAATAAAAATTAAATTTAACTAGAATGATAATTTAAATATACCAATCATCAACCATTCAATTCCAAATCACATCATAAATTCAATTTAACTAGCACAAGATAATTTAGTAGTTGTGAGTGGGTTAAAACATTCACCATATGAATTTCGTTTTTCTAGTCGGATTTGGGTCCGCTACTACATCCTCCTTTTAATTTGTTTCCTTGTTATCTTAATCTTCTATCTTTATAGAAAGTTTAAGAAGATACAAAGAAGTTTGTATAATTCTGGATTTGAAGAAAAGGATTTGGAAAAAGAAGAAGGTTTGGAAAAGAAGAAGAAAATTTAAAGAAGATGAAGAATTGAAAAAGAAAAAGAAGAAGAAGATTTGAAGAATAAGAATAAGAAAAGGGAAGCTTTGAGGACAAAAAGAAGAAAAAGGTGATTTGGGGAAGAAGAAAAACGGAGGAGGAGGAAAATGAAGAGAAAGAGAAAAAATGAGATGGAAGTTTGTTTGGAGGAATGAAGCTATAGAAGATGAGATTTGAAAAATGAAATAAGGCTTTAGGGATGAAGATGGAAATAAATCAAAAGCTAATAAAGTATATGTAAACAAAATAGTAATTAAAGTAAAGAAAGAATACAAACAGTCTTAACATGGTAATATTGAAAGAGGTAAAGTAAAGGAATAAATATATGAATAAAGATAAAAATAAATCTTTCGTTCTTTAATATGAAGCTTCATAAGAAAGAGATGCTAATGAAGGAAAACTACAAGAACTAATAATGCATGAACAAAAAAAAACTTCAGAAACGAAGAATAGTAAATGCTAATTAGATGACATGAAAATTAATTTTGATGTCCATACTAAAAATGGAAAAATAAAAAGGAAAAAAAACTTTAGTTAGAACACTTGAAAGGAGCAATAGAACAAACGAAAAAAAAATCAAAAGAATGAAGAAATTATTAATTGATAATAAACGAATAAGTAGTCTAATAATTAAATGGATGCTCAAATGAAACCTACATGGAGAACTTGAAAATAAAAAGAAAGAGAATGTGGATGTGATAATAAATGCAAAGTAAATGAAGGGACCACTTATATACTATGAACAAAGCTTTGGGATCCAAATTCCAAAACTTACTCCTATTAATTCACTTCAACAAACCCAAATACACATTTAATTCTTTATTAAAACATCCTTTTTACGTTAATATATGTGCATAATCCATTAGCGCAATCAATCAATTAACAATCAATCAGTCAATCTATTTAGGTTACGCAAACCAATTTTTTAATTAATGAATATGTATCTATCTATGCACTATAAAATGATTTACTTTACTTTTTAGTTACTGTAATCGTCACTTTAATCAACAAATTTACAAGTTTTAACCATATATGAAATGGAAAAATAAATATACGTGAACAAGTGTAATTAATGTACAATTGTTACTTAAAGGTAATTCTAATTGGTTCCACAACATTTACACAACCATGAACCCTCTGATATATTTTGAAATTAGGATATTAATGTGTGTGTGTGTATAATCCTAAAATTCATTTTTTTTCCAAAATTGTACTTATTCAAAATGAAAGTTTTATTTTTGTGCATCTCAAAACATGCAATTATCATAATTAAAATGTTCATTCCATATTGACACAAAATGCAAGTTTCTATATTAACTTATTCGTTACAATTTCATTTATGTTTCCTTTTAATTGAAACATTTCAATTAATCTAATTCCAATTTGTTTCATTACCGATTTCAACAAGTTCTAATTATGAACATTTTTATCTTTTCATTTATACCAATTCAAACATGTTTTATAAAATTTCGTATACAACATAATTTATACACTATTTACAAATTAAGTGTTTTTATCTTATGGAAAATCAAGTTCTTCAATATGCATTTCAAATAACAAATTATGTTATTCTTTCATTAAAACATTCACTCCAGCCTATATTCAAATTGAACATTTGTTATTCGGTTAGAAGAAAACATACAATTTATTATTTTCAAGTCAAAGCTTAAATTTCATTAAAATCGTTATCTTAATATAATTTAAAATGTAAGTCCTTATGTTGAACTTATTAATTGCAATGCACTCGCCTTTTATTTTCAATTAAAGGATTCCAACAACTATTATTGCAATTTGTATTCAATATTAGATTTCAAATGAATACTCATTATACCACAACTATTTATCGTTCATTTCATATTCCAACATTTATTTCTTAAATTCTTCCATTCTTATATTAACATCTATTATTACAATCAATCATTACCCTACGGGCATAGTTAGCATTGGTTTATATCTTATTACATTATTATTCTCCAATTTACTTTTAATTTACATTAACGTAATATTAATTACATTCAGTTGCAATTTATTCCAAATTAAATTCAACAGATTGATTAAATAGGTACATATAACAATTGTCACCTTTCTTTCTTTAATCACACTTATAAGTTTATTATATTCAAATGAATGTTATACCTTCTTAAACCACCCTTATTGTGACATCCCGAAAATTTGGAGCAATATCAATTTAATAATCTACTTTAAAAATTAAATTGATTTGATAATATTTGTTAATAATATTTGAATTGATTTAATAATCTTCCTTTAAATAAACGTTTAAATGATAATTGTCTTTTAAAAGCTAATTAATTATTTTCTATTTACAATATGTATCTATATATTTGTATATATATATTGTAAATAGTTAATCTTTGTTTTAAATTAATAAAGAAAGACATGTTTTCTAATTCTAATATTTCTGATAACTTGGAAAATTGATTTAATTTAGTATTAAGCTATTAAATAAATAACTATATGGTTTTAAATACTTAAGATAAATGTTTAATAGTTAGAATTTATTCTAGCTTAAGTTAAATTTAAAATTTATTAACAAAAGGATTGTTTTATTTTCTTTTAAATATAACTTGATAAAAATAAGTAATAAAGAGATAATTTCTTTTATAAATTATTTTAATTTAATAATAAGTTTTATTTAAACCATATTACTGATGTGTAAATCTTTACAAATGGGTTTTAAAGATATTAGACAATGTTATTTATATGTGTGTATTTTGAAAGAAGACCATGGTTTGGAAATTTAAATAAAATCTTTCAAGAATGTTTAAGATAAATAAATTTTATAAAATATTTAAACAAAGCAAAATAAAACAACTATGTATATAGGATAAAAAGCATGCCCAGATAAGTGAAAGTACAAGTTTTGAATGCAAGAACAAATCAGGTAAGTATAGAAGCAAAACATGTAAAAAGAAATGCAAAGCAAGATGTTGTAGTTGTAAATAAATATGCAAGCTATAGGGTAAAAAAAAAATGCTGATAGCTTATAGATAAAGACTCAGGCAAGAAAAAGGGATAAAATGCAAAGCAAAGTAATAAGTAAGAAAAAAAAATATCTAAACATAAATATGCAGGTTAGAGAAACAAAATGAAAGAAAATTACATATGCAGGTTGCTTGTAAGAGAAGTGCAAAGCTAAGTAAAAATATCTATGCATAAGAATGAGTAGTAGGGAACACAAGTACATTAGCATTAAATGAATCCATTTCTTAGCAGCTAATAAAGTCATATCGAATTCTATAAGATCATTTCAGCCTCCTAATACAGTAATTTTGCCTGATACAAACAATACACAAATAGTGTACCTACATGTGCTTAACCCAGATGCCACCTTCCTCTATAAACTTCTTATATACATGCCATCTTCTTTAGTTCGTTCAACATAGCTAGGAAACCTGAATATACAAGTAGCATTTCCATTGATATAACCTCAAGCTTTATACAACAACAATACATCAATGCAAACTAGAGGATTTAACAGAGGAGATTTCAGTTTCAAAGCTGTTTCAATACCAAGGTGCTCTATTCATTTCTACCTATTGTTGGGTTACCTGTTCCGGTTTTCCAATGAGTTATAAAGGTAGATAGGGTAGTGGTGTGTGTAACACGACTACCAATGGTTGGAGTTTGAATGTTTGAGGTTGGAAGTGTACTTGTCGAGACTGTAGACCTAATACCGTCTCGAGTGAGCTTTGAGTGGTGTATGGATTTCATCGATCTCTGAAGGAAATCTATTAAGATCCGGAGTTCATTTTTGAAGTGTAAGTTTGGATGAGCTAGAGTTTGGGTCTGTCGGTTGGACAAAAGCCAGACATGAAATTTTGATATATCATGGTGTAGTAGCGGCGTGATGAGACACAGTGACTAGGGATGTCTTCAAAGATGTTTCTTTGGAACAAGTTAGGGAAGAGTGTCTGCTTCGGTGTTGTAGCTGAGTTCAGTAGAATGTTTCTGTTGGTTTGAGGTCCGAGTTTCTCGAAGAGCATTGGATTAGGATGCCTTCTGGCTTAGCAGTTTTTCTTGGTTAACTTCAGAAGCAGCAGAGTGATTCCATATTTTCGATGGATTGGCTAGTTAAGGATAAGCTGTTCTGATTTATAAAGAGAGAGCAGTATTTTTAGAGTTAGGCTGGATTGATCGCAAAAGTGATTTGCGATAGTTTGAGTGTTCTCTTGCGTTTCAATGATTTTCTGGATGTCTTCAAGAAGTCAGAGTTTTGCTAACATTTGGAGATTGAGTTTGGTATCGACTGGATTTCATAAGTAGAACCGATGAATCAGATTAGTAATTGGATGGTTATCGAGTTTGGTAGCTCAGGTTTTGGAGGAACTTCAGAGTTTTCTTTTTTATCTGTGGAACCCTAATGATGGAATGTGTTGTCCGGTCTATGTTCGACTTCAGCATTTTCATCTGCTCAATCAGAGTTGCGCAGTGGAAGCATGGTGGCAGCTGTTTTAGCTTGGAAGCGATTGGATGTTGCAATGTTTGGATTGGAGAGTTCTACGGGAAATTTTTCAGGATCTTGAGGCCAGATTGGAATGCACCTGTTTATCTTTTCCGGATGAGAGAAGTAAGTTCCGTTTTCTGATTTGGAATAGAATTTGTGTTCTGAGTTTTGGTCGATCTTGGAAAGATCAATTTGTTGGATTGTCTTTGGTTCAGTTTGTTTCTAAGGGCATAGGCAAGAGTTGAACTGATCAGTAAGGATGAAGGAAGCCCAGGATCGTCCGAAGGGTTTTGTGGATAAGGTACGGAGAAATTTGGATTTCAAAGTCGGAGATTCGTTTTTGGATAAGTGTTTGGTCTTCAGGATTGAATTGTCAGTTTGGGTAACTGGAATTCGTTGTGCTTCACGTATCTCTGAGGGAGTACGTGTAAGATCTATCTCTGGTTGTAGAACCAGCAGTTCAGGGAGTTTTGGTTGTTGATTCAGACTTGTCTGTAGTCTGATATCCTGTCTTATTTTGTAGATCTAGATGAGTGGAAGCTCTATAGCTTAGTAGTATTGATTGTTTGGATTCTGTAGAGCGAGTATCCCGGTATTTATATTTGGGAAACTCGAGAAAATTCTATCCGGAGTTTTGTCTGGATAATTAGATTTGTTTGATTGGATAAATTGGTTGCTATGGTTGTTAATATCTGATTGATATATGCTTGTGTTTTAAAATTAAATTTTTAATTGGATTATTAAATTACCTTTGTTTTAAATTTTGGGGACGAAATTCTTTTAAGGGGGGAGGAATGTGGCATCCCGAAAATTTGGAGCAATATCAATTTAATAATCTGCTTTAAAAATTAAATAGATTTGATAATATTTGTTAATAATATTTGAATTGATTTAATAATCTTCCTTTAACTAAATGTTTAACTGATAATTTATATTTTAAAAGTTAATTTAATTATTTTCTATTTACAATATGTATCTATATATTTGTATATATATTGTAAATAGTTAATCTTTGTTTTAAATTAATAAAGAAAGACATGTTTTCTAATTCTAATATTTCTGATAAATTGGAAAATTGATTTAATTTAGTATTAAGCTATTAAATAAATAACTGTATGGTTTTAAATACTTAAGATAAATGTTTAATAGTTAGAATTTATTCTAGCTTAAGTTAAATTTAAAATTTATTAACAAAAGGATTGTTTTATTTTCTTTTAAATATAGCTTGATAAAAATAAGTAATAAAGAGATAATTTCTTTTATAAATTATTTTTATTTAATAATAAGTTTTATTTAAACCATATTAATGATGTGTAAATCTTTATAAATGGGTTTAATGATATTAGACATTGTTATTTATATATGTGTATTTTGAAAGAAGACTATGGTTTGGAAATTTAAAATAAAATCTTTCAAGAATGTTTAAGATAAATAAATTTTATAAAATATTTAAACAAAGCAAAATAAAACAGCTGTATATAGGATAAAAAGCATGCCCAGACAAGTGAAAGTAAAAGTTTTGAATGCAAGAACAAATCAGGTAAGTATAGAAGCAAAACATGTAAAAAGAAATGCAAAGCAAGATGTTGTGGTTGTAAATAAATATGCAAGCTAAAGGGTAAACAAAATAAAATAAATGCTGATAGCTTATAGATAAAGACTCAGGCAAGAAAAAGGGATAAAATGCAAAGCAAAGTAATAATTAAGAAAAAAAATATCTAAACATAAAATATGCAGGTTAGAGAAATAAAATGAAAGAAAATTACATATGCAGGTTGCTTGTAAGAGAAGTGCAAAGCTAAGTAAAAATATCTATACATAAGAATGAGTAGTAGGGAACACAAGTACATTAGCATTAAATGAATCCATTTCTTAGCAGCTAATAAAGTCATATCGAATTGTATAAGATCATTTCAGCCTCCTAATATAATAATTTTGCCTGATCCAAACCAAACACAAATAGTGTACCTGCATGTGCTTAACCCAGATGCCACCTTCCTCTATAAACTTCTTTATATACATGCCATTTTCTTTAGTTCGTTCAACATAGCATAGCAAACCTGAATATACAAGTAGCATTTCCATTGATATAACCTGAAGCTTTATACAACAACAGTACATCAATGCAAACTAGAGGATTTAACAGAGGAGATTTCAGTTTCAAAGCTGTTTCAATACCAAGGTGCTCTATTCATTTTCAAAAGCACTAGTGAGTAACACTTTTAAAATTACTTAAGTTTTAAAATCTGTTGCATGCTAATATTTGGATGCTTAAATATATTGTGTGAATATTTATATATTCATTTTTCTCTGGGTGTTTGTGTGATGAAATTTCTGTATATTTCAAACCTGCAAATTCAAACTGCTTGTAAACTTGCTCTGTTTTTCATTTGCTGTGAGTAACTTTAATTTCTAAATTTAAGTATTTAAACTAGTTGCAAGGTTAAAATCTGGGATAAGTGTGATTTGTATGTTTGAAATCTTCTGTGCAATTGGATGTTGTCTGGAGACATTTTGAAGTCTCTGTAAACAAACCTATTCATTTTGTTTCCAGGCTTGAGTTGATTCAAATCATTTTTTATTACTTGATCTAATAGCTTTTAGGATTTATAATACAAACAGAAATTGTTTGTTTCAACATAATTTAGGGTTTATGTTTTATTTAAGTTGAATTAAATTTGAATATTGTTCTGGAAAATCAAAATAACAGTGAAAAACTTGAATAAGAGAAAAACCAAACCTTTTAAATTATAAATTCAAGAACATACTTTGAATCTCTGTAACAAAATATGAATTTTAAAACTTAAATCAAGATTTTTAATACCAGAAGTTAAGAGCAGTTCTGGAATGAATTGAAATTGCAAATTTGGGATTTTTGGGGTGATCACTGTATCTGGGTGGTCGGGGCTCTGCTTGATGATGGAGGAGCTTACCGAGGTGATGGGAAAAATGGGTGGTGGATGATCAGAAGCAGGTGGAGGCGGCGGTCATGAGTTTTAATTTCTAAACCTAATTTTACTGATGCTCACATATTTGATCGCCACGACTTCGTCGTAGCGTCGAGTGTGGCCGGGTTTAGAGAGGTGGTGCCTGGGTCGTAGATGAGCGTGTGGGCGAAGGGGCGGTGATGCTGGGGGTCGGAGTTGCCATGCCAAGGCGCATTTGTGAGTGGGTGATGGGTTCGAAAGATATCGAGCTATACTCGATTTTGATCGACAATGCATTAGGGTCGTTCGTTGATTCGTGGTCAACGTTGGAGCGATTTGCGACTTGAAGGGGGTGGTTTCGATCGGCAGAGTCCGATGCCACCTCCGTGCATGTGCACGACGAACTATTGTGGGGTTTGATGTTTCTTGGTTTGGCTGAGAGAAGTTGCTCGAGTTTTACTCGAGTTATTTAAGGATTGGCTCGTGTTTATTTTGCTTTCGACTCGAAGTGTTTTTGCTTAGGGCTCGGGTAGATTTTGTTTGCAGGTTTTGAAGCCTGTAAGTTTAAAATTTAAAACCTGAGTTAAATATGTGCAATTGATTATTAAACTAAGTTTAAATCTAGATGAAATCAGTATTCAAAATGGCTTTGAAATCTTAAAAGTTTTAAAATGTTTAAAAAGAGGATTTTCAGTTTTTTTTTGAAACCTAACAGTTTCAGATTTTAAAATCTGAAACCAAAATTTAAACTATGTTTCAAAATTAAAAGTTCAAAGTATAGATTCAAGTGAACTTTTGAATCTAAGTTTTTTTTTAAAAAATGAATTTGAATTTTAAATCAAGAATTTAAAAAACCAAATTTTTTAAAAGCAAGTTAAACCCAAGTTTTAAATTCAAGGTTAAACTAATGAATTCAAGTTTTTCTTGAATTCAAATCTGAAATTTAAATCAGTTTTTAAATTTAAATATATAAAACCAGTTTAAAAAAAATAGTTTTGAAAAGTAAATTTGTTTTAAACAAATATTTGAATTGATTTTTGACATAGTTCTTTTAAAGGAATTTTTGGAATGAAAGTTAAATAAATTATTTTAACTTGAATTTGCAAGTTAAAATATTAATGTATTTTGGAAATTTAAATTTAAATAAAAAAATTAAGTAGTTTAAAATTAAAGGTTTTTCTTATATAAATACATATATAAATAATAAATGTTATTTACATTATTTAAAAAAGATTATAAATTGAATTTAAATTATAATCATTTTGAATCTTAAATTCAAAATGGAATTTGAATTTAAATTTGAAATGTAATGTTCTAATACACTTTAATATTAATGAAGTCATTAATAAGGAATAAATTATCTTAGGAATAATTAAGATATTTGAATGATTAAATGAATAAGTTAATTAAGATTAAATGAATAAGTTAATTGAGGATTGACTTATGTATTTAATTTATAAATTAATAATTTAGATTAATTTATACTTGAAATTAATTAAGAAAGTAATTTAAGAAATGTTATTAGTTAATGAAGATAATTAACTAAAGATTATTAATTAATTAATATATGTGATAAATTTTGATAATTAATTGGATTAATTAGATAATCTATTTTAAATTGTTAAATGTAATTACTTGATAAAAGTAATTAAGAAATTAATTACTTATTGTAATTAATTTTGATAAAATGATTAAATTAAGTTAATTAATTTAGTTTAATTAATTTAAGAAAATCATTTGATATATTGATAAGTGTAATTACTTAGTGTAATTAATGGAGCATAATTACTTAAGGAAGTAATTAAAGTTAATTACTGAATGTGACTAGTAAAAGATGATGTGTTAATAAAGTAATTTGGATAATTACTTGTGTAATTAATCGGGGGACTAATTAATGGAGATAATTAATTATGGGATAATTAATTTATTAATATGAGTAATTAAGGGTAGTTAATTACTGGTTGATATTGACCAAAGGTGAATGATAATTGTGTTTAATTACAGATTAATTGCTTAATGTAATTAATTTTGATAAAGAACTTTAATTTTAAATCTGAATTGGAGATCATTAATTAATATAATTAATGATGTAATTAAGAATTTTTTAATTAAAGAATAATTAATAATGTGGTGATTAATTTATGTAATTAATTAAGGATAAATGTAATTAATTATATTTAATTAATATAAATGAAGTAATTAAATGTTAATTACTATAAATGATTTAGGATAATTAATCTATGATATTAAATAAAGACTAATTACTCATTGTAATTAGAAGATGATTAATCAAAGTTATTTAATCGAGATGAATATTTAGAGAATAATCAATTAAATTAATGATTGTATAGGCATGATTTATAGATGGAGTAATTAATTTAATTTACTTTAAATTAATTAGAGATAGAAGTAGTTAATTTAATTCATTTTAAATTAATTATAAATGGTATGATTATAAATCATTGCTTATGGGTGAATGATATTGATATTTCATTGATTGGTTGTGATCTCAAATATGAGATGTGAAATATCTATGTGCTATGGATGTATGGTTTAAGTATGATAATATTTTATTATCTGTTTGGATGATAATATTGATTATCTGTATGTGATGATGATGTGAATATCTATTGTGATATTGTGAATTATCCATCTGTATGTATATTGATAATATTGAATTAAACTGTTAAGACTAAATAGACAACTTGGCCTTAAAAGACACGTTTTGGATTTCGATGAGACGGGGATCGGGTTTCCTTATTTGGAACATCCGAAAACCACATCGATTCCAAATTAACGATAGGTCGTGAATCTGAAGTGAAGATGAAGATTCAGAGTGCAAGGGTTATTGTCGTTAACTCTGAGGGTGATTCCAAAATGAGTGTAACGAGATAATGCCTTCGGTTTCGTTCGAACCCGGAACGAACTTGTATGGATTGAATGCTTTCAGAACATCGTCAGGTGGACGATGAGCATTCTAAGAAATGTTTTCTCTAAAGGTAATCGCAGCCTCAAGCCTCATCAACCGGGAATGGCTAAAACAGGGGAGGTGCAGCAAGGTTAGGTGGGTCATGCCCAAGCAGGACAAGATCTTCCCCTGTCTAGATGTCCCTTTTTATTCGGCTGTGTGGGCAGTTGGTTGCAAACAACTGCGGTGTTGTCTTGTTCGGGACTGTTCAGTAAGGAATGGTTCCGGCCTTGTGTTGCGGGGGGTCGGGAGTGATCCTCGGTACGTTGATCTAGGCCACGTACTGTGACGGGTTGTACCCCAGTAGCCCTGCCATTGTATGGAATCCACAATCCAATAAGTGCCAACGGTTTTGATTGTATTACCCACTTTTGTGGCTAGTAGCTGGAATTTAATAGATGTAACAATTTCGGCTATTTTCTATTTACTTGAAAACCCTAGACCTATTATAATATCACTGAATTGCCTATCGAATGTTTTGGTTAGCGTAAGGTAAAATTTACCCATGTTTATTTGTGGGAAGTCTTACGTGATACCTTTTATTTCAAAGGATTTTCAAAATTAAGCAACTTTAACCTATTACTCACACCAGACCCATGTCTGACCTGGAGTTTATTTTTGTTTTTCCTAAACTCTTGGGTACTCAAATTTTTATGAGTAGCCAAGGGATTCAGGTTAGCTTTGACGAATTCTGGAGGAGCAATGGAGCAGGAGGCTTCTGCGTTGTAGATATATATATAGTTCCGCTGTGTTGGTATCTCTGAGTCGTATTGTTTGAGTTGTATTGTATTGAGTTGTAATAACTAGACAGGTGTTTATAACTGTCTAGTATGTGTTGTATGATCTGTATAACTCTGATTGATGTTGTATATTATGTAAATACTTATGTGATTATTATAATTTATTAGTTCCGCTGTGAGATTCTGATGTTGTTGTTCATTCTTCTCTATCTTTTCTATTTTCTCACCCCTTTCTTTCATCAAGATGATACGGATTTCTGGACGTAGAAAGCCGGGTCGTCACACTTATTTTTCCCAGTTACAATGAATTACATATTATTTCACCAATTAATTATAAAATTCAATATATTCCCTTATTTACCATTTATAACTAATTAAATTTCACTGGATTAATTAACCATTGTTAAAATTTGCCAATTCAAACACATTGCCAAGTTTATTGTTAAATAACAAAACAAATAACTTCACATTTACTTTATCTTCTTATTTACAATTTTTAACCAATGTGACTTTACAATCTATTACAAGTATTTGAGATTTCATCAATTAGTCATTTATTATATTAAATTTACATTATTATACTCTATTTCTTTATTTACAACTTATAGTCAATTTTAACTTTACAATCATTTCAATTAATTGGACATACATTACAGTAGTTACCAATTGTCTTGAATTAACAATTTTGACATTACATTCTAGTTATTTCTTATTATAAACCACAAATTTTAATTTCTTCCAATATTAGATTACAAAATCTTATTGAATTCAATATTTCAATTATCGAAAATTACAGGTCGTTACACCAGGAGTAACAATATTCCACCAGAATAGAGCAGCTATCTCAAAGCCAATTCCTCTTTTGTGGATCATTCAATCCTAAGTCAGCAAAAATTCTCTTGCAATGCAGTTGCCAATTTTCCACCTCGATCGCATCTTCAGTACCAATAAACGGCTTCCCTCCCAGTCTGATGTAATCCTTATTCAGGTTAGCATACTGATTGACCATTGAAACTTCCTGAGCTCCACCTTTAGTAGCAATACCTCCGATACCTCCGGCTATAACTCCAGCTTGCGTCTTGTTTGTAAAGAACTGATACATTGCTCCCATGTCCAACTGGGGAACTCCTACACCAACTGTTTCAGCTTGTGCCTAACCGGGACCTCTCCTAGTGTTCGGTCGGGCATTTC
Source organism: Allium cepa (assembly GCA_030765085.1). Lineage (NCBI taxonomy): Eukaryota > Viridiplantae > Streptophyta > Magnoliopsida > Asparagales > Amaryllidaceae > Allium > Allium cepa. The sequence continues at coordinate 83,583,470 of CM060946.1, forward strand.
CATTGGTGGTGGTGTGGTCTCCTCCAAGATTAACTCTACCTCTTCTTCCTTCCATACCTGCATTCAAACCACGTGAGATACAAATGAATAGCCTAATCAAGATAGGAGTTTACAGATATAGCGTGTACTTATATATATAGCAAATACAAGTACGTTACCATAGCATTATCCCATACCCTGATCTTAATTCTAATTTCTAAGGATTATGTTTACAAAAATCATTTTTAGTTAAAATATTTCATAAACCATGCTCTGATACCAAGCTGTAACATCCCCTATCAAGAGACCCAAAACTAAAAGGCGCTACAGATGTTGCAGTCACATACAATATTAGCTTTCGGCGATTAAATACGGCTATGTTAATGGTATTAATAATATCAGAAGCACTTGAATATGAAACAAAATACAGATTTCAAAAACCACTTATTCTTCATTACATTTCAAAACCAAATGTTTCACATTCGCCACACATAATCCCAAATCGTTCCCACGCACAAATAAAATATATCTATTACAAAATATGCCAAGAGCGGTATATGATGATACCCCCTTGGTTGACCAGAGTCATATGGTCATAATAGACCTAATACAATCACATCGGAAATACATCAAAACATAACAAGAATTGCAAATCCTAAATAGCTATCCATTTGCCTCCTCCATGCCTCCACTAGCCTTATTCGTCATCTTACTAAACCTAAAAAGGCCTTAATCCCTCAAACCACACAAATTAATTTTGAATGCCCGAGATTTTAAGGGGAAAACAAAAACTTTGAGTCAGACATAAAGCCTGGTATGAATAATACTACATCTCAGTTAAACATGTTAAGTGAGATTACGCCGCTTAGCGGAATGAGTTTTCCCTCACTGACATCTTTTTTAAAACATATCTTTGCAAAACCTTTTATACAACGATATATTATGCTCCTGCATCCACAATGGTTAAATATTGTAAATTAATCAGTATGTAAACATACATAAATCTCAGGTAATTAACTATTCAAATACGTAAGTTTTGTTTGGATAACTTTTAACCTTTGGTCGACTCGGGCCTACCAGATAATATAATCAAAATTAACCTAACACCTGTTAGGTATTCTGCTTCTGGATTATTTATCCTTAACTATATGTTAAATAAATCACTTTTGGATGGTCTATCCCTAATTTAATCATCTCCTAGGTCTTCCCGATCCTAATGGTTTTTCAGGCTGACCAATAACCCAATTGTATACAACATATATACCTTTCAGTGTGTAACCATAATCTTAGCCTACGTGTGACCAAGCCCTACATACTAGAATTTTGGAAAACAATTAGCTGGGGATAATAGCTAATGTATAGGATGCGACCCCATACTAGTCATTGGAAGCAACCTTTCGACTACATCGAAAGCTCTGCTTCAAAAGCTTTAAATGGATCCTTTAAAAAAACTCTTTCAAAAGCTTTGGGTTATACTTCAATTTATAAAAAAAGGGTAAATAACCTAAGTTGAAGGCTTCCTTTCGAAAGCATTGGGAGAAGCGACCAGTTTAAAAAAAATAAAGCTTTAGTCTTTGTTGAAAGGTTCAAAACAAAGCTGCAGCAACCTTTCGACTGTGTCGAAAGGTTTAAAAATCTATGTTTAAACATTTGACCTGGTCGAAAGCAACCAAGTTGAAAGCTCTTACTCAAAAGCAAAGCAGATGAAAGCTTTTGGTTTATAAACAGACATACCCCATCCTCTTTGGCCATTAACCTTTCGACTAAGAATCTTTCGACCTCGTCTAATTCATTACATACCAAGTATGTAACGACCCGGAATTTTCGATCCTGAAAACTCCAAATAGTATGAAAAAGAAGAAAGAGATAGAAGAAAAAGAAGAAACATAAACACCAAAACACAAAAACCTCACATTCGCAGTGGATCAAAATATAATATAACATAAATAACAGTTTACAAAGAAGAACTATATCAGTACACTTATACTTTATACATCAGAGTTACAACCATTACCAATCACTGGAAAGTTTAAAAAATAGCATGTCCTAGTTATACAATTACATATCACAGTGGAAAACTCTCCATGCGTTCCTGCCCTCCAGCTTGCCTCCTGAGTTCCAGAACATCCTTACTTGAAAATCTGCAATACTCGGTCTGGCCCGAGCATTACATCAAAGTAACACCCGGGTCAAGCTGGAAACCAACGTGAATAAAACCTATCTAACATGGAATACAAAAGCATACAACTTATATAAACCCGGGGTAACTATTTACAACTTCACAAGTCATTATCACTTACATTACACATCGATTTTTAAGTACCAAACTTAGATTAAATGGTCTAATTTACTTAAATCATTCAATACCAGCTTATTGATTTCACAAATCAATTATAAAGAATCGAAATGGTTTCGGGTATTTACTAATACCGATTACGATCTCTTCGAATTCAATACCATTTTAACACAAGTTATTTTAAGTGATATTCAATTAAAATTTTAATACGAGATGTCACTTTTTACACAGCAATTCATCATCGATAGACTCCACATTATCGTTGTCCATCCAAACATATCATATCATAAAACATTTCCATATCAAAGATATCCATCAATTCAAGGCATTTAATCATTATTCAATCATTCAAATGCAAGATTTAACACTTTCAACATTAATTTGATTTATCTCTAATTAAATTAATAACCAATCTTAAATCACTTAGATTACCTTTACTCATCAATAATTAAATTCAAACTAATTAATTAATCATCTTTTAATTTTCATCTTTAATTAATCACTCTAATTAATTATTCTTCAATCACTTACATTGATTAATTATCTTTTAATTAATTATACCTATTAATTCACTAAACCTTAATAAATTTCCTTAATTAAATAATTCAACCCTTCAATTAATTACGCTAAGTAATTAATTCTTAATTACTTCTCTTAAGTAATTCACCTTTATTTACTTCCATCAAGTAATTATTCCACTGGTTAATTATCCTTAATTTATTAACCTTGATCATTAATTAATTGAACCTTAATTTATCACATGGATAAATTAGCCTTAACCATTCACATTAAATAAAATTTTAAATTACTCTCATAAATCAATTAACTATAATTGACTTACCTTTAATTAATCATATTCATTAATAAATCCTTAATTAATCCCATTCGTAATTAACTATCCCTTAATTACTTACATGAGATAACTTACTTAATTAAGTTCATAAGTAATTATCATCTCATATTCACTAGTTTAAATTAATTATAAACATTAACTATTCTCCAATTACTTATGCTAAGTATTACCTTTTTATTATCATCATTAATTAATTAATCTATGAATCTCATTAAATAATTAACTTATAATTAATTCCATTAATTAATCTCAATTACCTTCTTAATTAATCAAATAATCTTGGAATTAATTTATTTTCATTTTCTCAATTTCCACTCAATCACATTATTGATAATGTTTAAATAAATTTATGAACTATCTTAATAAATTTTAAGTTAAAATAAATTACTTAACTCCCAAATTAACCAATCATTTTAAATAACCTTATTATTTTAAAGAATAGTTTAAGAATCAATTAAAAATTGATTATCGATTAACTTAAATTTCTGTGGGCCTTAACATTTACCGACACGAAAACTAAATTTCTCGAGCCTCTCTCGAATTTGAACGCAAAAGCCCTCCCAAAAAAAACACGGAAACTCGAGTAAGAACCCATGCCATTCCTCTTCTTCCCCGAAGACTCCAAACACAAGCCACTAACGTACATAGGTGCACGTGCACGGTGGGAACTCGCCGTTCCGATCACCAACAACAATCCCAACATACCAGCGACCATCTCTTCAAATGGAAAGACTGCCCAGATATCTGAATTTTGCCAGAGAAAACAAATTCGATCTTCGACAACCCTCAGGATTCCACCATTACCGAAAATATCAACTCGCGCCATCCCAAATCGTTCACCAAAAAATCTGCCCTTCCAACCAGAGATACATCACAATCCCATCCTCCATTTCCCCATATGCGATCGAGTACGACATGCCGATGAGACCATATTGGTCTAGAAATCAACCCTAGCCAAAAACAAGGTTTAAACCCTAAATTGCCTATACCCGATCATCCCGGTGATCAATAATCCTTTCGAACAATTTTCCCATATTCACTGATCAAAGAACAAGTTCCAGCCTTAACCTCGACAATCCAAATCATCGCGATCAACAGAAAATAACGAAAACCCAACTTTCATCTCATGATTTCTGTTGTTTTAAAAGCTTAAAATTCAAGAATTTGTTTTTAAAAATCCTAACTTTCAATAGAAAAACAGATTTAATACCTGAAATATCATATTATTTAGTTCGAGATTTTGATATTTAAAAAAAATTGACTGTAATTTACCCTTTTAGTGAAATCTACTTTAAGATCTTACCTGAAACTATTTTTCCATCAAAATATTATTATTCCTAAGATTTATTGTTGATACATCATAACTAATAACAGATTAGAGAAAGGGTATGTAACTCTTGAATCATTTTTTTCCCTGACCTGGAACTATAAACAGAGCAAACAACTCTCGTTCCATACATGCACTCATTTATTCTCATACATATATACATTAATTCCTGTTTAAACAACCATGCAAACACAATCACAATTTACTAGAGTAATTTCTGCATACCTCAAGATTTTTTTTAAACAAATTTAAAACCCTTGGATAGAATTGTTTACTCACCTATTTATTTAAAAACAGAGAACAACTCCCATTTTCCTTTGAATGCTGTTGTACTTGATTTGAATTTCATAGTTGATATTGGATTGAGTTCGAATTTGTTATTTGAAGCTTTAATTCCTGCTCTGCTTGTGGTCAAGTTCTTGAATTTATCCGATCCTTGCTTTAAAACTGAAATGATTCAAGCTTGATAATTCAACCTGGGTTTGAAAAATGTTTATAGTTTTTTTTGGTTTGAAAAAAATGTTTGTAAGCCTTTGTTTTTCTCTGGTTTAAAAATTGTTTTACAGGTTTATGTTTCTGAAATGTGAAAGAAAATTATAAAATGTCATTTTCTTTTTATTAGAATTTTTTAAAAAAAAAAATAAGTGACACTTGTTTCAAATGTATATTATAATTACTACAATTTTCTATTTCTATGCTTATTGACTTGCACTTGTAAATCATGTATTCTATATGATTTGCATTTGTAATTTCCTTGCTTTAATATGTATTTATATTACATTTCAATTTAGTTTTATATTTATAAATGTCTCAATTGTTTTAATATTCAAACTTCTTCTTTATTTATCTTAAATAAAATTTGAAAGGAAATGAAATAAAAAAAAGGAAAAATGCAATTATAAACTTAAAAATAATTATATAAATACACCGGTCATTATATCTTTTAAAAATTTAATATACCGAATCCAAATTAATGCTTTCAATTCTCCCACAAATATATGTCTATCTTTTGAATTTCAATATTCTAATCCAAATTAAAATTCAATTTAAAATTCAATTTAAATTCAACTCAAATATATATATTTTAAACAAACACAATTTCAATTTGTAAATAATAACTTTACTTAAAATCTATGTATATATATATAAAAATAACACATTATTATTATTGTTTTGAAAACAATTAATTTTATCAATTTTAAATAATTATAAAGGAGATTATCACATTTATTTATTCAATTTATGAATCAATATTTTCAGAAGTTAAATCAGATAGCTATCCAATTATCTGATGCCTGAAAATCTGGGTTATCACATTCCTCCCCCCTTAGAATCTTTTCGTCCTCGAAAAGGAACGAAGCCTGAATTTCTTAAAATACTTAAAATCATATAGGTTTTCTTTGATTATTTTTAAAACACTTTTAAAATCTATTTTATATCATAAAATAGTTTTTATATATAAAAAATATACTTTTTTATAACTCGATGTCTCAACAAGTCCATCCTTGTCCTCATAGAAATTCGGTTATACGTTGATCAGGCGTAGGACTGAAAATCTATATGTACTTAGCAGACCCGTTTCAACACCCAGTGAAAATACTTTTGGAAAATAATTTTATTGAAAATATAGAAAATCATTTTTGAAAATAGAGGAATATCTTTGGTGAGAATGCTCTAGAAATCATCACCCCCATCCATGGTCGCAGTTACATCCTGGGTTACGTTGCCATCGCAGCAAAAGTCCATGTAACTGCTGGCTCTCTGCAGCCTCTCGATTATGCCTTAGAATCCATGACAGATCGCAGTTACATTCCACGGTTACGTTTCCATCAAAGAAAAAGTCCATGTATTTGTAGGCTCTCTGCGGTCTCTGATTTTCGTTGTCGAAATGAAACTTCTCCACTCCTACATAGGTTGCAGTCTACCGATATAAAATCAAACGCAGACTGTTGGCTCTCAGCGGCACACATGACTTTCGCTATGTTACCATAGGTCGCAGTCTACCGATATAAAATCAAACGCAGACTGTTGGCTCTCAGCGGCACACAAGACTTTCGCTATGTTACCATAGGTCGCAGTTTACCGATATAAAATCAAACGCAGACTGTTGGCTCTCAGCGGCACACACGACTTTCGCTATGGTATACTCTACTCATAATCCCCAGGAACTAGTTTTGTCCAGACTCCTCACAGGATCAACTTTAGAACCCCCCCTTGGGGCTCAAGGCAGCACAACCTAGTGGCACTCCTGAGAAGTTCATTTCAAGGGAGCGCCTTTTTCCCCAGAGCCATCATCAAAACACTTTATACTATACACATATAGTATCTTCCAAATCATACACCAAGTATAAATCTCATAAAAAGAACCTTTACACAAAATCGATTATCCCAAAATCGATAATTCTCAAACTAGGCTTTCCAAATTCCAATATTGATTTTACCCAAAAATCAAAAGCCTTTCCAAATCCGAAGGTTCCCAAAACCTTTTCAAAAATCCTCATAAGATCCTTTATATATATAGACATATATAATTTTTAAAACTTTGGATCATTTCAAACTTGTATAAAACTGCTTTTATACTTCAAACATTTTCAAAAACCCTTTTCTTCTGGCAAAAGACTCTACAAGGGGAGATTCATTTTATAAAAAAAAGATATTTAACTTTGTTTACTCAAAATCAAATATTCAAATTTGGTTACTCCTTTCAATATCATTTTCATTCAAATCCGTACGATGTACACATATCATCCGTACGCTATACCAATCTGATCGCTCACTCGGCCACACAATTTCACTTCCAAACTAGTATCATCCACCCGACTTCCTAGTGCGGACATGATCTGGTTTCTTGATCAGAAACCGTCATTCTTCTTGCATAGTCATAACTATGATAGAGAATATCCAGAACCAATCAACAATCCATATCCAGATTCGCCATCAAAAATCGAGTGAAAAAATCCCAACTCGGATCGACATACTATCTTGAAATTCTGTGCTCGAATCTGGATCAAATCATTATGCGAATAGAATAACATACGTTCACCCTACGTATTTATCTTTATTAGTTATTAGCCATATAAATTTCATTTCTATTCACATTCACTTTGATTTTCATTCACTTACTCACAATTGCTTCAATCCATTTGCATTATCACCTCTATTCTTATCTCGATTGGGTATTTAACCAATAACAGTTTGAACTCGGACCAGTTTATTTAGAAAATAGCTTGAAAAATTTTAAAAATAGATAAGTAGTTGGAAAATAATTTCTAGTTTGTAAAATGGGTGTAAAATAGTTAGAAAATAGTTAAAATAATTATAGAAATTCTAGATAATTGCAAAATAATAGTAAGATAATAATTAGTTTTGTAAAATAGTTGGAATATAGTAATTAGTTTATAAAACAGTTGGAAAATCGTTAAACAATTTCAAAAATAATTGTAAAAAAAGTTGATAAGATAGTTTGGCTTTTAAAAGAAAAGTTGTATATATAATAAATAACTTGGAAAAAATAAGTTTATATTAAAATAATTTATACTAAAAATAGTCCAGAGTCAAAACTGCTCACTTCCCAATCTCCATTCTCATCAATTTAATTTAAATTTCCACTTACATTTAAATTGACCCAATTCCAATTTTAAATAACTTCAATTTCCATTGAAATTGATTCAACCCCAATTCAAGTTAAATTAACCTCAGTTTCTTTCCAAATTTAAATTTATTTAACCTTGATCTCAAATTCTACTAATTCAAATAAATTTCAATTGAACTAGTTCCAATTTCAATTCATTTCAACTCCAGTTTGAATTAATCCCAATTTCAAACTCCATTTCCAAATCAAGTTGAATTATTCTTGATTTCCTCCCAAATTAAATTCAAATTCTATTTGAATTTAAACTATTCATTTCAAATCACAAATCCAAATTATTTTAAATCAAATTTCAATTTGAACTAATTTCAAGATCAATCTTACTTTAAATCATCTCGAATTATATAAATTCGAGTTAAATTTCAATTGTTGTTTAACCTCTTAGACCAAATTATCCTTTATTTAAAGTTTTTTTTAAACAATTTAATTCTGAGTCCAATTTCAAAATTCCATTTTAAATTATCTTTACTTAACTCATTACAAGGTTCAAGTAATAGTTTCAAACTATTTAATTTACAAATTCATTTCTTAACGTTCAAACCTTAAGTTCAAAGGAATTCCATATCCTAAATTTGAAATTTAAGTTAAATTAAACAAATCAATTCACATTTCATAAATTACTTGTAACAATGGAATGATATCAGGATAAATAAACATCCAAATTTATCCAACACCAATTATTTAAATTTCCAGATCTCAAACCCATTTTGAGATCACTCATAACTCCCATTATAAATTAACCATTTAACTTTCCAAGTTAAATCCCAATTTAATCCCTTTACCCATACTCAAATTTGAATTCTCCATGTCAAATTTCAAAATACCTTCCCATTTATAAGTTCAAAACTTATCACTTTGGATTTTCACATCTAATTCCAAATTTAAAACTCATCATTTAGAGTTATTTCAAACCATCTTTAATATTAAGTATATTCCTCACATATACATATTTACTTCTTAGCCTATCAAGCCAAATTTTAAAATTTAAACCACCCTTGGTTTAATTCAAAACAAATTTCCTTTAAAATTTCAAACAACCCTTGTTTGAAATAGGACCCTTTCATTCGAATATATTAAAGAACATCTCTTATTTTAAAATAAGATCATATTCAAAATAGTTTGAATAATATTATTTCCTTTAACATTTTGAAACCAATTCAAATTCATCTTACTTTGAAACTTTTTCCTAACTTCAAGATTTAATTTCAGTTTGAATCCATTTTCAAACTTATCTTTGATTAAATTTTAATTTGGTTGCATTTCTATTACTACTTAATTTAATTCTAATAATTTAACAACTAATTACCTTAATATTTATTAGAAAGGAATATTGCTTTATATATCAAAATATATTCTTATATAAAATCATTTAAAATCTCTATATAAGAAAATAACAAGTACGCTCTCATATCTATATATATATACACTCAACTCATTCTAGGGTACTATTGACCCTATACTCAATGAGTAATCCCGCCAGAGCCAAGGTTCTCGCTTAACCTGGCTCTGATACCAAATGTAACGACTCGGAATTTTCGATCCAGAAAACTCCAGATAGTTATGAAAAAGAAGAAAGAGATAGAAGAAAAAGAAGAAACAGAAACACCAAAACACAGAAACCTCACATTCACAGCGGATCAAAATATAATATCACATAAATAACAGTTTACAAAGAAGAACTGTATCAGTACACTAATACTTTATACATCATAGTTACAACCATTACCAATCACTGGACAGTTTAAAAAATAACAAGTCCTAGTTATACAATTACATATCACAACGGAAAACTCTCCATACGTTCCTGCCCTCCAGCTCGCCTCCTGAGTTCTAGAACGTCCTTACCTAAAAATCTGCAATACCCGGTCTGACCCGAGCATTACATCAAAGTAACGCCCGGGTCAGGCTAGAAACCAGCATGAGTAAAACCCATCTAACATGCAATACAAAAGCATACAACTTATATAAATCTAGGGTAACTATTTACAACTTCACAAGTCGTTATCACTTACATTACACATTGATATCTAATTACCAAACTTAGATTAAATGTTCTAGTATACTTAAATCATTCAATACCAGCTTATTGATTCACAAATCAATTATAAAGAATCGAAGTGGTTTCGGGTATTTACTAATACCCGATTCCGGTCTCTTCGAATTCAATACCATTTTAACACAAGTTATTTGAAGTGAAATTCAATTAAATTTTTAATACAAGATGTCACATTTTACACAGCAATTCATCATCGATAGACTCCACATTATCGTTGTCCATCCAAACATATCATATCATAAAACATTTCCAAATCAAAGATATCCATCAATTCAAGGCATTTAATCATTATTCAATCATTCATATGCAAGATTTAACAATTTCAACTTTAATTTGATTTATCTCTAATTAAATTAATAACCAATCTTAAATCACTTAGATTACCTTTACTCATCAATAATTAAATTCAAACTAATTAATTAATCATCTTTTAATTTTCATCTTTAATTAATCACTCTAATTAATTATTCTTCAATCACTTACATTGATTAATTATCTTTTAGTTAATTATACCTATTAATTCACTGACCCTTAATAAATTTCCTTAATTAAATAATTCAACCCTTCAATTAATTACGCTAAGTAATTAATTCTTAATTACTTCTCTTAAGTAATTCACCTTTATTTACTTCCATCAAGTAATTATTCCACTGGTTAATTATCCTCAATTTATTAAACTTGGTCATTAATTAATTAAACCTTAATTTATCACGTGGATAAATTAGCCTTACCATTCACATTAAATAAAATTTTAAATTACTCTCATAAATCAATTAAGTATAATTGACTTACCTTTAATTAATCATATTCATTAATAAATCCTTAATTAATCCCATTCGTAATTAACTATCCCTTCATTACTTACATGAGATAACTTACTTAATTAAGTTCATAAGTAATTATCATCTCATATTCACTAGTTTAAATTAATTATAAACATTAACTATTCTCCAATTACTTATGCTAAGTATTACCTTTTTATTATCATCATTAATTAATTAATCTATGAATCTCAATAAATAATTAACTTATAATTAATTCCACTAATTAATCTCAATTACCTTCTTAATTAATCAAATAATCTTGGAATTAATTTATTTTCATTTTCTCAATTCCACTCAATCACATTATTGATAATGTTTAAATAAATTTATGAACTATCTTAATAAATTTTAAGTTAAAATAAATTACTTAAATCCTAAATTAACCAACCATTTTAAATAACCTTATTATTTTAAAGAATAGTTTAAGAATTAATTAAAACTTGATTATCGATCAACTTAAATTTCTATGGGCCTTAACATTTACCGACCCTAAAACTAAATTTCCCGAGCCTCTCTCGAATTTGTACACAAAAGCCCTCCCCCAAAAAAAACACGGAAACTCAAGTAAGAACACATGCTATTCCTCTTCTTCCTTGAAGACTCTAAACACAAGTCACTAACGTACACAGGTGCATATGCACGGTGGGAACTCGCCGTTCCGATCACCAAGGACAATCCCAACATACCAGCGACCATCTCCTCAAACGGAAAGACTGCCCAGATATCTGAATTTTGCCAGAGAAAACAAATTCGTTCTTCGACCACCCTCAGGATTTCCCCACTACATAAAATATCAACTCGTGCAACCCCAAATCATTCACCGGAAAATCCGCCCTTCCAACCAGAGATACATCACAATCCCATCCTCCATTACCCCCATATGCGATCAAGTATGATACGTCGATAAGACCACATTGGTCTAGAAATCAACCCCAGCCAAAAACAAGGTTTAAACCCTAAATTGCCTAAACCCGATCGCCCCCGTGATCAATAATCCTTCGGAACAATTTTCCCATGTTCACTGATTAGAGAACAAGTTCCAGCCTTAACCCCGACAATCCAAATCACCCCGATCAACAGAAAATGACGAAAACCCAACTTTCGTTCATCTCATGATTTCTGTTGTTTTAAAAGCTTAATATTTAAAAATTTGTTTTTAAAAATCCTAACTTTCAACAGAAAAACATACTTAATACCTGAAATATCATATTATTTAGTTCGAGATTTTGATATTTAAAAAAAATAACTGTAATTTACCATTTCAGTGAAATCTACTTTAAGATCTTACCTGAAACTATTTTTCCATCAAAATATTGCTATTCCTAAGATTTATTGTTGATACATCATAACTAATAACAGATTAGAGAAAGAGTATGTAACTCTTGAATCATTTTTTTTCCTGACCTGGAACTATGAACAGAGCAAACAACTCTCATTCCAAACTTGCACTCATTTATTCTCATACATATATACATTAATTCCTATTTAAACAACCATGCCAACACAATCACAATTTACTTGAGTAATTTCTGCATACCTCAAGATTTTTTTTAAACAAATTTAAAACCCTTAGATAGAATTGTTTACTCACCTGTTTATTTAAAAACAGAGAACAGCTCCCATTTTCCTTTGAATGTTGTTGTACTTGATTTGAATTTCATAGTTGATCTTGGATTGAGTTCGAATTTGTTATTTGAAGCTTTAATTCCTGCTCTGCTTGTGGTTAAGTTGTTGAATTGATCTGATCCTTGCTTTAAAACTGAAATGATTCAAGCTTGATAATTCTTCCTGGGTTTGAAAAATGTTTACAGGTTTTTTTTGGTTTGAAAAAAATGTTTGTATGCCTTTTTTTTTCTCTGTTTTAAAAATTGTTTTATAGGTTTATGTTTCTGAAATGTGAAAGAAAATTATAAAATGTCATTTTCTTTTTATTAGAAATTTAAAAAATATAAAATAAGTGACACTTGTTTCAAATGTATATTATAATTACTACACTTGTCTATTTCTATGCTTATTGACTTGCACCTGTAAATCTTGTATTCTATATGATTTAGATTTGTAATTTCCTTGCTTTAGTATGTTTTAATATGTATTTATATAATATTTCAATTTAGTTTTATATTTATAAATGTCTCAATTGTTTTAATATTCAAACTTCTTCTTTATTTATCTTAAATCAAATTTGAAAGAAACGAAATAAAATAAAGGAAAAAGATGCAATTATAAACTTAAAAATAATTATATAAATACACCAGTCATTATATCTTTTAAAAATTTAATATACCGAATCCAAATTAATGCTTTCAATTCTCCCACAAATATATGTCTATCTTTTGAATTTCAATATTCTAATCCAAATTAAAATCCAAATTAAAATTCAATTTAAATTCAACTCAAATATATATATTTTAAACAAGCACAATTTCAATTTGTAAATAATAACTTTACTTAAAATCTACTTATATATATATAAAAATAACACATTATTATTATTGTTCTGAAAACAATTAATTTTATCAATTTTAAATAATTATAAAGGAGATTATCACATTTATTTATTCAATTTATAAATCAATATTTTCAGAAGTTAAATCAGATAGCTATCCAATTATCCGATGCCTGAAAATCCGGGTTATCACAAAGTAACTTGATCGCATATGCATTGGTTTGACCTTGCCGAAAGCTTTAAACCTCTCGACCTTGTCGGAAGGCCTTGGTAGAAAGGCTTGCTGCCATAGTAGGCTGAAACATGCTAAAAGTATGATTCCTTTGTATTTAACTTAAAAACATAACTTTTCAACTAACCTGCCTTTGTTTGTCAAATCCTCATTGGTTATCAAATTCTTTTCAGAAATGTGCTGCCACTATTTTCAAATTTAAATAATTATTTTGTTTTACAAATAAATTATTTTGTTTTACAAAATGCCCATTCTCCTTAATTAAACATATGAAACATTTAAGTACCATAATTTTATATATTCATCAATACACTTAGTAAAAATCTAGAGAAATCCCAGAAAATCTATTTTAATATGTTGCCTAACATATAAAAATTTCTACCCCAATTAATTATTATTTTAGCCGAAAATAATTTATAAACTGTTGGGTGCGTTTCCACCACCGAACCAAAGAAAGAAAGAATCACCGAACCAAAAGGTGGAAGGCCCTACCGAACCAATCCACTCTCCACTAACTACTGGACCAGCCTCCACCAAATCAACCTCCACCAATCCACTCTCCACTAACTACCGGACCAGCCTCCACCGAATCAACCTCCACCGATCCGAGGCCTCACCGGACCAGCCTCCACCGAATGAACCACACCGAACCAATCCCATCTCCTCTACCACCGGACCAAAACGCTAGTCCAACCATCTACTACCGAACCAACGTTGCCAGGCCAGATCACTTCAGCCCAGGCCCACCAGCAGCTATATACATCCAAGACCCCTGCCCCCAGCCTCACTCTATAAATAGAGGGGCAGGGGTACAACAATGGCGGACAAGTTTGAGAGCTCAAGCATAGATAGAACTTTCAAACAATCTTCATGCACTTGTAATCAAAAATTTGTACTTGTAATCTGAACAGTAAAGGCGAATAACATATAAAGTGGACGTAGGCACGTTCTGGCCGAACCACTATAAATCTGCGTGTCTTTTACAGTTTAGTCCCCGCTTTTTACATATTTGCATAAATCACCCAAATCACTAAGAACAACATATACTCAACTAAATCACACGACTTGGAGGTGTTTGCCCATTTTTTGTGTAAACATTTTTGGTGCTTTCACTGAGAAATCGAGCTAGAAGCTTCAGCTTCTCCCACTCAACCTTCTTCCCAACAGCATCGCTCATTGCTTGGAAAACATGCCTCCTAAGCAGAGGAAAGATGCTAGCAAAGGAAAGAACATCGCAACTAGTAGTATCCCAGATCCAGTGATCAGAGATCAAGAGAATCGTCCTGTTCCAACAGCAAATGGAAATCAGGCAAATCCGACAGCTCCTGCAACGGAACAACCAATTACTAGGGCAGATCTGGACAGGGTTGTGGCTGAAGTAACTAAACGCTTCGCATCTCAACAAGAAGCCTTGGTGGACCAACTCATGTCACGCTTAAGGGATGTGGAAGAATCCAACCGCAACACCGAATCATGCGGTGAGTCCCAGTCTGGAGGATCTGGGAGGCGACAAAGATCTTTCTTCTTCGAAGAGGCTAACAACAGAAACAGCAATGGTAGGAGCCGAGCCCTGTGGTGACCCCTTTAATTTTCACACCTAGATATTTTTTTTACAAAAGGAATATATATTTAAATCCCATGGAATTAAGTTTGAATATTTAGAAAATTCATAGATTCTTTCCCAAGATCCTGAATTACCAATATAATTATATCAGTTCATAATTCACCTTTAAATAGCTTTACATATTTGAAGATATGTTTGCTTCTTTTATTTTGTATGGGATGATATTTACAACAGGCTCTATGCATATGGGTTTGGTAGTGCAAGTACAGTGCACCTTTGCATTTTCTTTTCTTAATTTTCTACTCTTTCTGCCTATATATGTCAACTATCACATAATGCAGTATTTAAGTGTTAAGAGGTATAACTGAGAGAAGTACAATTGCTAATATGAACATGCAAATCTGTTTTCACAATCACATTTTCATTTCAGGTTGAACAATTTATATTTGCACTGCATTTTCTTAGATAGGTGGGAAATGCATACTGGTATGCTTCGAGTTTATATTTCAAAAACTTGGAGTTCTTATGTCACTTTCTTCGAGCTGGAAACACTTGTACAACATGAATTGTGGTGAAGTGATTTCAGGCTATAAGGGTCTGACCCTTAACCATCTAGGCTGGTCATGATCCCATTCTTGCAACTTTCAGAACCATATTTCTTATGTAAATCATTTCCACAAACACTCTTTCTTATCACCAATTTGTTTTTGTCACATAAAAGTTTTTCTGAGAATTTGTTTTCCCCAGGTTTTCAACACAAAACAAAAAAAATGTTTCCAAATCCATTTCTTTTAAAACTCTTTTTATTTTGAAATCAAATGCATAAATATGAGTCATGCATTTTCTCAGAGATTTTGTACCAGCCAATATTTGTTACAGGCCATGCATAATCCATTTTGTTCAAAATTTACAAGCTTGTTTTGTTTTTCTGAAAAATCTGTTATACCTGACTGTTTACAATTTCCATCATCAAGTCACAACATAATTTCGTACTAAAGGAAACAGAGACTAACATGCACACATATCATACTGATATTTTATATCAGGTTCCTCGGTTCCCAAAAATATGACCAAAACATTTATAAGAACATCAACTACTCACATGTCATCAGAAATCATTCAACAGGAGTTTAGTTGCATACATACTCAGAAAATCTCCTTACAATTTACTTTAACTACTGATGATAACCAGACCATTTACTATAAGCATCTGCAAATACAAAGCAAAGTTCCTCTTATTTATACTTAGCAGCTAATGCTTCCTTCATTCATCAAGTCAACCTTAATTACCTGCATGCAATTCACTGAGCTGCCCCATTTAATTGAGACACCCAAATGATTGCAAAGGCAACCAAAAGGGTCAGTTTACACTGGTATGAACATTAATGAATTTTATACACATGTTTGCAAATCTTATAAACCTATATCACTTGCATAATCTAGCAGTTTATAAACTATGCACCCCAGTAAATTGCCAGATAACTTCAAGAATACAACCAATCATTCAACATATATGCAACCAGCCATGCATTATTTATAACATCATAAATAAACCCAGGTTATATTCTCCCAGTTTCTCCCAGCATTTCATTAAGGTCATCACATTAAACCTTATTTAATTTATATCTTTGTTCAGATATTATAACCCAGAGATTTTAAATCTCATACCCCATTTTTTATTTATGGTCTAAATCCCCCTGTCAAATGAACACATGTATGCATTGTGAAGGAATCTCCCAGTTAGTCTTATTTATTCCAACACACAAAGGCCTCAGGGTGCACTTACACCATGCATATACTTCCTCCCACCTGAAGCAAGCAGATCATTGACTAACCCCAAATGACCTATTTAATTTTATTTTATTTAGTCATAGAGTTTATTAATTTAATAAACTCCCCTTCCAGATTTCTGCTTAACTTATGAAGCCCCTGCTTATAGTTTATTCATAAAAACCTTCAACCCATTCATGTTTCAGAAAAACATAAATACTTTCTAGTACAATCCTTGTTATCCATTTAACTTTTCTTACTGCAGAGATTTACAGCATGTGTGTGATCTTTCCAAAAATAACTTAAGCATCATGATCCTACTATTTTATTGAAGAAATATGGACAGAGGTGTTTGTTAATAAAATCCATCAAAAACCTCAGAAAAGCCTCCTACCTTATTATTTAGAATATAAACATGAGCTAGATCTTCATCTTGCTGCCTATGTTCTAAATAATTTAGATCCATACTTAACAATAATAAAAACAGAATTAAAAATGCTCAAACCATCTTGGCTTGGAAAAACTATCATACAAAACTCCAAACAGAAATGCACAACAAACATCCATTTCATCCATATCAAACCTATTTCAAAGATTTAAATAATTCTTATAATACTTTTAGGCTGCCTACCAGAGGACTTAATGCCACTGCATAAAATAGATTAATGCTCACCTATTATTTTTCTTTTACTATCTTGCTCCTCCACTCAGCAAATCCCTTCAGAGCTGCTTACCCATATTTTCCCCTATTTTATTTTATATGTATATTTTTTTTTTCTGAGATGATGATGATCATTGTGGTGTGTAGATTTTATAAAGCTGTTTTAGGGTTTAAGGAAATGGGTAATTCCTTTGATACCCCTTTATTTTTCATGCACAGTTTATACTCATGCATGGTCCTCAATTGGAATTATACTCACTTGATTTCCTTTAGTAGTTATTTCGAGATTTCCAATACTTTAATTACTGCATGCTATTTCCATGATCTCATTCTATTCATGCCATATGCATGTGACCTTTGTATATTTTATTTTCTGCTCAGTCTTTAATCTTTTCTTATATAATCATGTACACTGTCATATATATTTAGGTGATGTAAAATTATTCATACTATATTATCCCCTTTTTTTATTCCTCCTTTAAAACAGCAACTACTTTTTACATATTATGTGATAAAAATTATACACACACAAGATTTTTTTTTTCGGGCAGCAAGATTATATAAGTCATTTGAAACTTCATAAATTTCCATTGTATTTTGCTTCTTAAATTAAACAGAAAATTCCCTTTATTTTAAATACATATACTCATATAATTCTTTAGACATGGAACTATATTTGTTTTAAGTCCCCATTTTCTTTATAACTTCAGAAATTCTTAAAGTAAATATAACTTTCATTTTATTTTAGTTTAGGGTCATTACATACCCTCCCCCTTAAAGGAATTATGTCCCCTTAATTTCTCCTAATTTGTCCAAATAAAAATGCCAATCCATAGTCTGTTTTAATTCCATAGCCCTATACTCACATTTTACGAAAGCAAGCAATGCATAAGAATATTCAGAGAGTCATCATAAACTACTTAAACATACCTCTCCATCAGTAAACAAGTTGGGGTATTTAGCCCTCATCTTGTCCTCCACCTCCCATGTACAATCATTGGTGTCCAAGCTCCATTGAATTTTTACCAGTTTGATCACCTTGTTCCTCAATTTTTTCTCTTCCTTGGCAACTATCCCTACTGGTTCGTTTGCATAGACCAAATTCTTTTGGACTTGAATTTGAGTAGGTGACTCCAGAATTGCTCCTTCATCATGCACCCATTTTCTCAATTGAGAAACATGAAACACTGGATGCACACCACTCAACTCCTCAGGTAACTTAAGTTTATAGGCCATAGCACCAATTCTTTGCATCATTTCATATGGCCCTACAAATCTTGGTGATAACTTACCAGATTTCCCAAACCTGAACACCTTTCTCATTGGTGATACCTTTAGAAAAACATATTCTCCTACCTTAAACTCCATTGGCTTTCTCCTTTTATCTGCATAAGACTTTTGTCTTGATTGTGCTATCTTCATTCTATGTCTAATTAACTCAATCATGTT
Organism: Allium cepa; assembly: GCA_030765085.1. Classification (NCBI taxonomy): domain Eukaryota; kingdom Viridiplantae; phylum Streptophyta; class Magnoliopsida; order Asparagales; family Amaryllidaceae; genus Allium; species Allium cepa. Next base: position 83,602,576 of record CM060946.1, read on the forward strand.
GGAAGTTTCTTTAACATGATCTGGTCCTAGTAGTATACCCTCTCCCATATCCAACCAATAGGCAGGGGATATGCAGCGTCTCCCATACAAGGCTTCAAAGGGAGCCATTCCTATTGTTGACTGGTAGCTATTGTTATATGTGAATTCTGCCAAATGAATGTGATCCTCCCAATTACCCCCAAAGTCAAGCACACATGCTCTCAACAGATCCTCCAATATTTTGTTTACTATCTCTGTCTGCCCATCACTTTGAGGATGGTAGGCAGTACTTAAGCATAGTTGAGTTCCCATTGCTTCTTGGAAACTTTCCCAAAATCTTGAGGTGAACAAAGTGTCTCTATCACTTACAATGGTCTTGGGTATGCCATGTAGCCTTACCACTTCCTTAACAAATAATTGTGCAAGCTTAGATGCATTTCTATCTGACCTGACAGGGACAAAGTGAGCTGATTTGGTTAGTCTATCAACAATTACCCATATACTATCATTGCCTTTCTTAGTTTTAGGCAAACCATCCACAAAGTCCATGGAAATACTTTCCCATTTCCACTGAGGTACCTCCAAAGGTTGCAACATGCCAGAGGGCTTTTGGTAGTCTGCTTTAATTTGATGACAAGCGAAACACTTTGCCACATATCTTGCCATGTTGCATAAGCACTGCACCTAACCCAGACCCACTAGCATCAGTATATACAACCATTCCTTCATTTACTTCTAGGATTTGAAAAACAGGAGCTTCCACCAGTGCTTGCTTCAATTTCTCAAAAGCTTGCTCACACTGCTCAGTCCACACATATGGTTGGTTCTTTTGGTCAACTTGGTCATTGGTGTGGCTATTCTTGAAAAATCCTTGATGAACCTTTTATAGTACCCTGCCAATCCTAAGAATGATCTCACCTCAGTCACTGTTCTGGGTCTACTCCATGATTGAACTGCAATCACTTTGCTTGGATCCACACTTACCCCTTGCTGTGACACTATGTGTCCTAAGAATTTTACTTCATGTTGCCAAAATGTACATTTTGAATACTTGGCTTTTAATTCATGTTCTCTAAGTCTGGATAATACTAGGTGTAGATGCATAGCATGATCATCTTCTGTCTTTGAGTAAATTAATATATCATCTATAAATACTAGAACAAATTTATCCAAAAAGTCTTTGAAAATTCTATTCATTAAATCTACAAAATAGGAGGGAGCATTGGTCAAGCCAAATGGCATTACTAAAAATTCATATAGGCCATACCTTGTGTTAAAGGCTGTGTACTCAATGCTTTCCTCTGCAACTTTTATTTGGTGAAATCCAGAGGCTAAATCTAACCTTGAAAATATTTTAGCTCCATGCAACTGATCAAATAGATCATCTATTCTAGGCAGTGGGTACTTATTTTTAATAGTTTCCTTGTTTAAATCCCTATAGTCTACACACAACCTCATTGTTCCATCATGTTTCTTGACAATGAGCACTGGGGAACCCCAACTGGAACTACTTGATCTTATGAATCCTTTCTCTTCTAATTCTTCTAGTTGATGTTTTAATTCTACCAGTTCTTTTGGACCCATCCTATAAGGCTTTTTAATGATTGGATTTGTTCCTGGAATTAACTTTATTTTGAATTCAACTGGTCTATTCTGAGGAATTCCTCTCACTTCTCCAAACACATCTATGTATTCATTAACTACTGGAATTTCCTCTATTTTTAATTCCTTTTGAATTTCATTTATACTCCAAATTTTATTAAAACATGTGTTCTTTGACATTTCACTTAGAACTGTAATTCTTTTGCCTTCATTTGTCTCCAAAGAAATAGTAAGATTTTCTAAATTTAAAATTGCTTTATTTTTCATTAACCAATCTACCCCCAATATAATCCCAATACCAGGATAATTTAAAGTATATAGATCTGAATCAAAACCATAACCCCCTATAATTAATTTCAGACCCATGCACTTCATTCTTAATATACAATGACTCCCTATGGGACTTTGTATAGTTAAGGGTTGTTCAATAGAAACACAAGCAAGTGCTAACTTCTTTACAATTTCCAAAGATATCATTGAATGTGAGGCACTAATGTCATATACTACTGATATTGGTTGGGTATTGATTAGAATTATACCTTCAAGTTGTCCAACATTTTCAGTGGTGTTTGTTGCCAAAGCTTCTACCCTTGCTGTTTTCTTATGAGTCTCTGGGCAGTCCTTCTTTAAATGTCCCATTTTCCCACAGTTATAGCAGCTTCCTTTAGGTGTTTTAGGGTCAGGGCATTGGTTACTGTAATGTCCAGCTTTTCCACAGTTAAAACAATGAGTGAATTTCTTGCTTTCAGGTGCTACTGCTCCTTCCCCTTTCTTAACTCCTTTACTTGCATTTCTCTTGTCATAAGGTTGCACTTTGTTCTGGCCTCCCTTCTTCTTATTGAGCTTCATGTTCCTGAATTTCTCTCTTGTGGTATCATGTTGCTCAAAAGAGAGAGTTAGATCAATCACTTGATCAAAGGTTTTGTCTTTGTATGGCAACATTGCCCTAGATAGATTAGGATTCAAGCCTTGAATGTATCTTGCATTCTTTGCTTCTGCATTCCCTATCAACACCATTCCATACTTGGATAATGCTTCAAACTTCTGAGTGTACTCATTTACACTCATGCCTCCTTGCCTTAATCTAATAAAGTCTTCAAGCAGTGTGGCTTTGGTAGATGCTGGAATAAATCTGGCCTCAAGCATGTTCTTGAAATCATTCCAAGTGATATCATTTTCTGGCCTTCCTACTATCACAACCTCCCACCAATCCAGTGCAACCCCCTTCAATTTCCTTGAAGCTATTTGTCTTTTCCTTTGGTCATTGATTTGCATATCTGTAAAGACCCTCTCCATAGTCCTTATCCATATTTGAACACCCATAGCTCCTTCAGTGCCTTCAAAATCCTTTCCTCCCAAATTGGTACAAGTCTTGAGCAGTTTGGAGAGCTTCTCATGAGGATTATCTTGCCTTGGTGCCATTCCATCCCTCAAAGCCCTCACAAAATCCTCCATGCTTATCACAGGTGGCTCACGTGATGGTCCTGCACCTGTGTGACGTCTTGGTCCTACCATAATGCTATAGATATAATTTTTAAGTTAGTTTATTTACCCCCATTATTTTTAATATCTTTACTTTGTTTATTTATTTGATTTAGGTGTACCCTGTACATGTATCTCAAACGTACATTTCATTCAGTCATACAAAAACATCCAACCTTAAGAATTCAATCAATGCATTCAATCATCCATATACATACAATAATGTCTACTATGTTATTTAAAACATAGCTCTGATACCAACTGTGGTGACCCCTTTAATTTTCACACATAGATTTTTTTTTTTTACAAAAGGAATATATATTTAAATCCCATGGAATTAAGTTTGAATATTTAGAAAATTCATAGATTCTTTCCCAAGATCCTGAATTACCAATATAATTATATCAGTTCATAATTCACCTTAAAATAGCTTTACATATTTGAAGATATGTTTGCTTCTTTTATTTTGTATGGGATGATATTTACAACAGGCTCTATGCATATGGGTTTGGTAGTGCAAGTACAGTGCACCTTTGCATTTTCTACTCTTTCTGCCTATATATGTCTACTATCACATAATGCAGTATTTAAGTGTTAAGAGGTATAACTGAGAGAAGTACAATTGCTAATATGAACATGCAAATCTGTTTTCACAATCACATTTTCATTTCAGGTTGAACAATTTATATTTGCACTGCATTTTCTTAGATAGGTGGGAAATGCATACTGGTATGCTTCGAGTTTATATTTCAAAAACTTGGAGTTTTTATGTCACTTTCTTCGAGCTGGAAACACTTGTACAACATGAATTGTGGTGAAGTGATTTCAAGCTATAAGGGTCTGACCCTTAACCATCTAGGCAGGTCATGATCCCATTCTTGCAACTTTCAGAACCATATTTCTTATGTAAATCATTTCCACAAACACTCTTTCTTATCACCAATTTGTTTTTGTCACATAAAAGTTTTTCTGAGAATTTGTTTTCCCCAGGTTTTCAACACAAAACAAAAAAAAATGTTTCCAAATCCATTTCTTTTAAAACTCTTTTTATTTTGAAATCAAACACAAGAATATGAGTCATGCATTTTCTCAGAGATTTTGTACCAGCCAATATTTGTTACAGGCCATGCATAATCCATTTTGTTCAAAATTTACAAGCTTGTTTTGTTTTTCTGAAAAATCTGTTATACCTGACTGTTTACAATTTCCATCATCAAGTCACAACATAATTTCATACTAAAGGAAACAGAGACTAACATGCACACATATCATACTGATATTTTATATCAGGTTCCTCAGTTCCCAAAAATATGACCAAAACATTTATAAGAACATCAACTACTCACATGTCATCAGAAATCATTCAACAGGAGTTCAGTTGCATACATACTCAGAAAATCTCCTTACAATTTACTTTAACTACTGATGATAACCAGACCATTTACTATGAGAATCTACAAATACAAAGCAAAGTTCCACTTATTTATACTTAGCAGCTAATGCTTCCTTCATTCATCAAGTCAACCTTAATTACATGCATGCAATTCACTGAGCTGCCCCATTTAATTGAGACACCCAGATGATTGCAAAGGCAACCAAAAGGGTCAGTTTACACTGGTATGAACATTAATGAATTTTATACACATGTTTGCAAATCTTATAAACCTATATCACTTGCATAATCTAGCAGTTTATAAACTATGCACCCCAGTAAATTGCCAGATAACTTCAAGAATACAACCATTCATTCAACATATATGCAACCAGCCATGCATTATTTATAACATCATAAATAAACCCAGGTTATATTCTCCCAGTTTCTCCCAGCATTTCATTAAGGTCATCACATTAAACCTTATTTAATTTATATCTTTGTTTAGATATTATAACCCAGAGATTTTAAATCTCATACCCCATTTTTTATTTATGGTCTAAATCCCCCTGTCAAATGAACACATGTATGCATTGTGAAGGAATCTCCCAGTTAGTCTTATTTATTCCAACACACAAAGGCCTCAGGGTGCACTTGCACCATGCATATACTTCCTCCCACCTGAAGCAAGCAGATCATTGACTAACCCCAAATGACCTATTTAATTTTATTTTATTTAGTCATAGAGTTTATTAATTTAATAAACCCCCCTTCCAGATTTATGCTTAACTTATGAAGCCCCTGCTTATAGTTTATTCATAAAAACCTTCAACCCATTCATGTTTCAGAAAAACATAAATACTTTCTAGTACAATCCTTGTTATCCATTTAACTTTTCTTACTGCAGAGATTTACAGCATGTGTGTGATCTTTCCAAAAATAACTTAAGCATCATGATCCTACTATTTTATTGAAGAAATATGGACAGAGGTGTTTGTTAATAAAATCCATCAAAAAACTCAGAAAAGCCTCCTACCTTATTATTTAGAATATAAACATGAGCTAGATCTTCATCTTGCTGCCTATGTTCTAAATAATTTAGATCCATACTTAACAATAATAAAAACAGAATTAAAAATGCTCAAACCATCTTGGCTTGGAAAAACTATCATACAAAACTCCAAACAGAAATGCACAACAAACATCCATTTCATCCATATCAAACCTATTTCAAAGATTTAAATAATTCTTATAATACTTTTAGGCTGCCTACCAGAGGACTTAATGCCACTGCATAAAATAGATTAATGCTCACCTATTATTTTTCTTTTACTATCTTGCTCCTCTACTCAGCAAATCCATTCAGAGCTGCTTACCCATATTTTCCCCTATTTTATTTTATATGTATATATATTTTTTTCTGAGATGATGATGATCATTGTGGTGTGCAGGTTTTATAAAGCTGTTTTAGGGTTTAAGGAAATGGGTAATTCCTTTGATACCCCTTTATTTTTCATGCACAGTTTATACTCATGCATGGTCCTCAATTGGAATTATACTCACTTGATTTCCTTTAGTAGTTATTTCGGGATTTCCAATACTTTAATTACTGCATGCTATTTCCATGATCTCATTCTATTCATGCCATATGCATGTGACCTTTGTATATTTTATTTTCTGCTCAGTCTTTAATCTTTTCTTATACAATCATGTACACTGTCATATATATTTAGGTGATGTAAAATTATTCATACTATATTATCCCCTTTTTTTTATTCCTCCTTTAAAACAGCAACTACTTTTTACATATTATGTGATAAAAATTATACACACACAAGATTTTTTTTTCGGGCAGCAAGATTATATAAGTCATTTGAAACTTCATAAATTTCCATTGTATTTTGCTTCTTAAATTAAACAGAAAATTCCCTTTATTTTAAATACATATACTCATATAATTCTTTAGACATGGAACTATATTTGTTTTAAGTCCCCATTTTCTTTATAACTTCAGAAATTCTTAAAGTAAATATAACTTTCATTTTATTTTAGTTTAGGGTCATTACAAGCCCAGACTCAGCCCGAATTCCGACCCGAGGAAACACTTGGAACCAAACCCAACGGGGGAGGTACCAGGGAGGGGTCGGATATGGCTGAGACTGTCATGCTACCTAACCATGGGAACACCAATGGACGAGGCCGAGCTGGAGTCCAGCCTGAAGTTGGACCCGAGGGAATGCTTAGAACAGAGCCCACCAAGGGAAGATTGAGGCAATGGCCAACTGTGGCTGACCCCAGCATGCTCCCAGAAGACCGAAGACAGCCACCGGAAAATGTTAGGAGTAATAGACGATGCCATCACTACAGGTCATCCGGACGGAATCAATCCTACAGAGAATAACCAAACTCATTTCTATCCGCTCCAAGTTCTGATGAAAGGATGGCGCGATTGTTCAGAGAGAGCGTCCAACGGGACCAAAGGGATCGGGGGATAGGCGCTAGGTAACCAGCCCCTTCACCCGCAATATCGAAACTGCCATCACCCCCCGGGAGTGGAAAATGCCAATAATGGAACCTTACAAGGGAACCTCTGACCCCGTTGTACACGTGCAGAGAAACACACAACATATGCTCATGAGTGGATCAACAGAGGGAGTGTTGTGTAAATGCTTCCCACTATTTTTGGCAGATCTAGCTACCTCCTGGTTCTGCCATCTACCCCAAGGATCCATCAGCTCGTGGGAAATGTTGAAGGAAAAGTTCATCAGCCAGTTTCGCATTCATGTGGAACAACCCAAGGACGCTTATTCCCTATCTAATATCAAATAGAAGCCCGGAGAGACAGTGCAACAATATCTAACCCGATTCAACGCCGTAGCGGCCGCAGTCCAAGATGCCGACGAAAAACTTATCCTAATGGCTCTTTGTAGTAGCGTACAGCCGGATACCAAGTTTGCTAGAAGATTAACGAAAGAAAAACCAGCTACCTTACCCAATTTCTTCCATGAAGCCGGAAAGTATATGAGACTTGAAGACGCTGCCACCGAAAGGCAGACAGGGCAACAAGCCAAGGCAGCTCATGGAAACGCACCCGCTGCGGCGAAGGACGTCGGAAGAAATTACTCTCGAGACAATGTTGCGGCCAGGAAGGGAGAAAAACGCCTATATCGGCCAGGACCAAGATTTGACGCTTACAATCCTTTGAATGAAACAGTCGAAAACATCATCCTGGCCACCCAAGACGAGCTTAAATACAAACGCCCCCCGTACAAGAAGGAATCAGATCACGCAATCAAGTCTGGAAAGTTCTGCCATTTCCATGAATCCCATGGGCATGATATCAATGAATGTCGTCATCTCCGGTGCTTGATTGAAGAACACATCAGAAGGAAGAGATTGGAACACTATGTAAAGGGTCAGGACAAGACTCCAGCTCCTGGCAAGGAGAACCCAGGGCAACTCCACCCAGAGACAGGTGGAAGAAATCACAACACCAGCGATTCCAGTCAAGAGAAGATAGTGGTCCATACAATATCAGGAGGACCCCACATCGCCGACAGAAACTGGGCAGAAATGGAAAGATATGGAAAGTCACTTAGAAACAATGAAGACTGCATCAATTCCATCATTGTAGAACGCCGCCCGAAGCAGAAAGAGGATAATGACATCACATTCAGTAGGCGAGACCTAGAAGGAAGGCAGTACCCTTACATGGATCCTATGGTTATCTCTGCCTAGTTCGGCCCAACCAAAGTTTTTCGAATTCTGGTAGATACTGGAAGCTCCGTAAACATTATATTCAAGCATGCTTTCGACAAAATGAAGCTGTCAATGAAGGATGTGTCTCCCTGCAACAAACCACTACACGGTTTCACTGGAGATGCGAAGATGCCCCTCGGGCAATTGGACCTCTTTGTTGAAATAGGAAGTCATCCCCGCTCCGTTGTGCGGAAACAAACATTTGTGCTAATAGATAACCAGTCGGCTTACAACGCCTTTTTAGGGAGACCAGCCTTGTCTGACTTCCAGATTGTCCTGGCCCCTTGGCGCCTGAAGATGAAATTTCCAATAGATAATGGGATAGGGGAAGTAGAAGGAAATCAAGAAGCCGCTCGAGATTGCTATGTAACTGAACTTCGCAATAACTGCAGGAAGGATAAAGGGAAGGATGCAGAGACTACTCTCTGCAAGAAAAACTTGGAAGCATAGAAACTAAAGAAAGCCCCTCCTCTTCGATATACCAGTGATCCTTTCAATGAATTAGACCCCAGGGACAAAGAGGAGGAGGCCACCGCCGAGCCTGCAGAGGCTATGTAATTTGTATCTGTAGACAAACACGACCCAAGTAGACTGCTGAGAATCGGGTCTCAGTTAAGAGCAGAGTTGAAGGATCAACTCGTCGATTTTCTTCGCCGCAACTTGGATGTATTTGCATGGACGCACGCTGACATGACTGGAATCTCCCCAGACGTAGCATGACACGTACTGAACATCGATCCCACCAAGGTGCCAGTAAAGCAGAAAAAAGAAGTATGGGGGCAGAACGATCAGCAGCCCTCGAGGAAGAAGTAAAGAACCTACTTGCCAATAACTTGATACGAGAAGCCATCTACCCAGAATGGATCGCCAACCCGGTACTGGTAAAGAAGGCTAATGGGAAGTGGCGAACATGCATTGACTTCTCCAACTTAAATGACGCTTGCCGAAGGATTGCTTCCCACTCTCCCGAATCGATCAACTCGTGGACAGCACAGCCGGGCACGAACTCTTATCTTTTATGGACGCATATTCAGGATATAATCAGATTCCTATGCACGCCCCCGATCAAGACCATACTAGTTTCATCACTGACCGGGGTTTGTACTGCTACAGAGTAATGCCTTTTGGACTTAAAAACGCCGGAGCTACTTATCAGCGCCTCGTCAACAAGATGTTTGCGGAACTAATAGTACGAACTATGGAAGTTTATGTGGATGACATGCTGGTAAAATCGAGGAAAGCCGACGATCATGTAAGCCACCTGGACGAGATGTTTCAAGTACTTCGCCAATATGGAATGAAGGTGAATCCTCTAAAGTGCTCCTTCGGAGTATCGTCGGGAAAGTTCTTGGGATTCATCGTCCATACCAGGGGGATTGAAGCAAACCCTGAACAAGTCCGGGCTTTGCAAGATATCAAGATACCATCCACTCAAAGAGAGATGCAAAGCCTAAATGGGAAGGTGGCCTCCCTAAGCAGATTCATCTCTAAAGCAACTGAGAAATGCATCCCTTTCTTCGAAGCCTTAAAGAAAGACAAAGGAAAGTTTGAATGGACTGACGAATGCTCAACAGCCTTCCTTAACCTAATCGAACACCTCCAGAGACCACCAGTACTCTCAACTCCAAATGAAGGCGAAGAACTATACCTATACCTTGTTGTATCGTCCCATGCTCTAAACGCCGCTTTGGTGAGAGAAGACAACCGCGTGCAGCGGCCCGTATACTTTGTAAGCAAGAGATTTACGGGGGCAGAAGCCAGACACCCTAAACTTGAGAAGCTAGCATACTATTTGCTAATCACGTCACGAAAACTGCGACACTATTTCCAATCTCATTCCATCAGAGTTTTAACCGATCAACCGCTAAGGCAGGTACTCCATCGCCCCGACACTTCTGGGCGACTACTTAAATGGTGCATTGAACTGAGTCAATATGATATCACCTACCATCCTCGCACCGCCATCAAGGGACAAGCCATGGCCGATTTCATTGCCGAATTCACTACCAACGTAGGTAAGGAGCAATCTAAAATAGTAGAAGATATCAAGTGGAATCTCTTTGTAGATGGAGCATCAAACGAACAAGGCTCCGGGGCAGGTATTGTGATAATCACCCCCAGGGGAAGGAAGTTGCACTATGCCCCAAGGTTGGAATTCGCTGCCACCAACAACGATGTAGAATATGAAGCAGTAATAGCAGGATTAGAACTTGCCTTAGAATTGGAGTCGGTTCTTTATGTCTTCATAGTGATTCTCAACTTATCGTAAACCAAGTACTAGGAGAGTTTCAGACTCGAGGAGAACGACTCACAGCATATCTAAAGAAAACCAAGCTGCTATTCGATCAGTTGGACCACTATTTAATCAAACACATTCCTCGAGAGGAGAGGCAAGAGGCCGACGAACTGGCAAAGCAAGCTAGCATGAAGAACAGCACCATTTCCGGAACAGTAGCCATCTCAAAACAACTAGCCCAAGTTTCGAACAAGAGGGTCTAATAGCTGCAATCGAAGAAGAAACTTGGATGACTCCTATCCGGAAATACTTACAAGATGGCACACTACCCAACGAGCGTAACGAAGTTAGGAAAATTTTGAGGAGAGCTTCTCGCTACACAATACAAGAAGGCATCCTCTATCGACGCTGCTTCTCTAACCCATTATTAAGGTGTGTTACTGGAAGGGAAGCCAAGAAAATCTTGTCCAACATCCATCAAGGGAGCTGCGGAGATCATACTGGTGGGCAGACTCTGGCAAAGAAGACACTACGATATGGATATTACTGGCCCACTTTAAACAAAGACGCCTTAGACTTCGTCAAAAGATGTGAAAGATGTCAGAAATTTTCTAAGATTCCTCGACTACCAACAAATGAGATTACTCAAATGACTAGCCCTTGGCCCTTTGCAGTATGGGGAATTGACTTGATTGGCGAACTGCCGATGGGCCGAGGCAGAGCCAAATATGCTATAGTGGCAGTCGAGTATTTCACCAAATGGGTGGAAGCGGAACCTCTAAATAAAATATCTTCGGCAAAAGTTATTAACTTCTTGATCGAAAATGTTTTATGCAGGTACGGGGTTCCACTCAAAATCATATCGGACAATGGACTTCAGTTTGATAGCGAGGAGTTCGCCGACTGGTGCCAAGAGCACGGAATTCACAAAAGCTTCTCATCTGTGGCTTATCCCCAGGCAAATGGACAAGTCGAAGCTGTCAACAAAATTCTTAAAACTCTAATCAAGAAGAAGCTTGAAAAGTCAAAAGGCGCTTGGGTGGATGAACTTCCTACGGCACTTTGGGCCTACCGCACGTCTTTCAGAACATCAACAGGGCATACTCCTTTCTCTTTGGCATACGGATCGGAGGCCATGCTCCCAGTTGAAACTGTAGTGCTATCCCACCGTAGGATCCACTACAACCCAGAAGAGAATGAAGAACTCCTCCACATGTCTTTGGATCAAATCAAAGAAAGAAGAAATGATGCAGCACTCAAAGCAGCAGCTCACAAGCAAAAAGTGGCAGCACAATACAACTCCAAAGTCAAGCATCGTAGCTTACAAGAAGGAGATCTTGTCCTCAAGCGAATCTTCCCATGCCCCGGAGCGCTAGATCCAATCTGCGACTGACCATATGTAATTCATAAAGATCTCCACAACGGACCTTATATTTTGTCAACAGTGGACGGAGAGGTGTTCCAGAGGGCATGGAACATCCAACAACTTCGTCGATACTTTTCTTAACTTGTACTGCCCATATAAAGTGAATTAATAAAGAGAATCAGTGGACGTAGGCATTTTCATGCCGAACCACTTTAAAAACTTGTCTCTTTTTTAACTTGTTCCTTTATATCTTGGCTACTTGCTGAGCTTTATCCTTTTCTGTTGAAAAAAATCCTGTGTAGACGGCATCTCCATTCAGGGCATCACAGCACAACTCCACCTGGACAAAACCTAACAGGTATTATATGAATCTATGCCCTCACCAATGAGACACTTTTGCTCCAGCATCCCTCTGCTGCGGGTTAACTCTGCTCGTGACGGCCCTTAAAGCCAACTGTAATGAGCCAATTATAAGCCGCCAAGAAGGTCAACCATAGCCTAGGCAGCTCATTACGACGTTCGGCTCGCCGACAACCGTTAAATGATTATAAGCCCCAACATAAGGTGTGGCCAGCCAGGGGTAGTTCACAGTTGACGATCAGCACCCGCGCTAGCCGGCCACGGTAAATCGAATAATACCCACAATTACGGGCCATAATGGCCCGGGTAGTTACCGTGCGTGATCTCGGCTCCGATGTGTCTTAAGTACGGTTGTGGTAAAAAAGAAAACTCCCCGTAGAGGCATAAGATGGGTGACAAATGTCTCCAAGACCCACAGCTAGGGAAGGTGACTACAAAGCCCGTTTGCCACGAACTTAAGCGCGTCGAAGGCCTTCCGTGATTGAAAGTTTTACTATTTCTTATATTTCCATTTTATTTATAAAAACTTTCCTCCTATCCTCTATAACGATCACTAAAGTACATGACACAAAATAGGAGACACTCACTAATGGGAATAAGAACTCACAACTGGATGGCAGGTCACTCAGCTGCATTCCATATTCGATTACACAAGGCATTCAAAGCTACCGTCTACAGCTAAAACTTGAAGGGCGGTACTTTTTCCTCTTGTATATAAATACGTAGCTATAATTTAATCGCACATCACACAAACATTGCAAGAAATGAAATTATATTTTAAGCAAGAACTTAGCATCAAACACGATTGAATCACAGACGTGTACACAGCTGTATTTCTTATGCAACACATCAAAATAACAAAAGCATTCAAATATAGCAGAATCAGTCTAAGTTAAAAGTTACATGCCAAAAATCAAGTTGTTCATCACATAATTACAGCCTGAAAATTACACTAATGTTTTAAGACTAACACGGACAGCAATGTCAAGTAAACCAAAAAATGTCCAGATCAAGCCAAGGAGTGGGCTGCATGGGGGCTTCGCCTCTATCCTTCGGGCCCTCCAAGATCTACTTAACCACAGGATCAGAACTCCCAGCGTGTTTACCAGAGGTAGTTGGCGCTTCAGACGTCCCGCCTGTCCAATTCAGGAGAAAAATCCATTAAATAAACAATAAGCAATCAAGTTATGAAAAGACTAAAAGGGAAGACTTACCAGCATTTGCTCCTTGATCATCATCCTCCAACTGCACACCTACCTCCTCAGCTGTAAGTAGCCGCATACCCTCCTTCACCGCCATTTTCTCCTCCTTGGTGAACTGAGCCGTGACCACATCCATCCTGAAGGCCACACCACCTTCCTTATCCGCATCAGCCTTGGCCTCCTCCAGAGCCCTGAGATAAATCCTGGCCATGATTCAGGGATAATCATCCATCCAGGATAGGTTGCCCTATTTCCAAGTACAGAAGTACATGTCCTGAAGCATCTCATCCATCATCCCCTCATTCTCCTCGAACTCCCTCATTCGGACCTCAGAAGCCAACAGCTTTGCAACGGCAGCATCCCTCTTTGATCGGTATCGCGAGCGGTCATCCTTAAGGGATTTCCTCATCGCCTCCATCTCCTCCTTCAGCTTGGCTTGAGCAAGCTCTACGGCTTCAAGCTTCCCAGATAACTCCTCTACCCGCTTGAGATCCGCTTTCCGAACCTCATCCACCGTTGCAATAGCCATATCGATCCGTTCCTTGCAGGTGGCCTCCATTTTCCGCAGCTCGGCTCTATTAGCCTCTTCCATGGTTTTCTTTAGTTGTCTGGAGGCAGCCTCGTGCTGAGAGATCTGGATGGCCTGACCGGGGAGTTGCTTGGCCTGGTCGGAAACCACTAACCGCAATCTTATGTTAGCACTCCCAATTTCCTCCCCGGCCTTGACCAGTCGGGTATGATGCCCCATCAACTTCCTGGTCTCCTCAGCAACCCGGTCAATGTTTGCCTTAGCTTCATCCCCCATAGTTACAATCCGAGTAGTAAGAAAATCAAGGTCCAGGGATTTGGCCTCATCAAGCACCCTTACCATAGGATTGCGGGGGAGAAGGTGCTCACTAGTAACCTCGTCAAAGGAAATGTCATGAGAACCAGAATCCAGATCTGGATGACCCGCAAATGGATTACGAGCTAAGCCGGGATGGTCAATCTGAGTAACGGTAGGATTTTCAGACGGATGAGGAGAGGGTATGAACTCAGTATCCTCCTCCGTGATATCATGAAGAGGCTGGGTTAGGGGCTGAGGACCAGGCGAAGGTTCGAATAAGGAGCAACTCCTCTTTTTCTTTTGAATATCCTCTTCAATAACTCCGAGAAGAGGACGGTAGCCGACTACGTCCCCGGAATGGTTGGTTGGAGGCTTCGGTTTAGCAGAAGCTTTGAGGAGTTTGAATTGTTCGAGACGGTGCCGAATGTCTGATGTCTTGGCCACCTTACTCGTTCCTGGAATAAAAACCAAGTGTTACAAGCATGCATGGGACTATAATCCAAGAAACATGTGAAGTTAAAAAGAGTAAAGAGGAGTCAAAAATTCACCTTGAATCGCCGGAGTTGCCCTAGCTGAAATGCTCTTGGAAGATGAATCGGCACCAGTCCCGGCCTTGTCAGCTTTCTTTGGCTTCTCCACCAAGGCCGATCCTTCCTCCAACCCCTCAAAAGCCTGGCGGAAAGCATCATCTGTCCACTCTTGGATCACCCCTGCTTGCCCAGAGGACAAAGCCCCAGCGCCATCACCGCTCTGTCCTTCGCCACCATCATCACCTTCTCCATCACCTCCGCTCTCCTCCTCGCCTCTTTCCTCCTCCACATTTTCCTCCCCTGGGATGTCTGGAATGTGCTGGGGGAGGGTCCATCGGACTTCTTAAGCTTCTTCCCCCCGGCGACTGGGTGTATCGAGAAGGGTTTCCTTTTGCTGCTCTTCGCCGCATCCCCTCCTTTAGCCTTGGCATCCCTCTCCTCAGCTGTGTCTCTCTGCTTGACCACAGACTGACATGGTAGAATCAAATTGTGCCCCAGAAGAGTAGCATTCCTGATCAAGTAAGAAGCTGAACTCTCCCTTCCCGAAATGGCTTCTATTTCCGCAGCCATCTGAACCAGGCGATCGTTCTCCACGACCACAAAGCCACCTGTCGCTAGCAAGAAATAAAAACACATAAGAAGAAGCATTGCAGTCAGAACGGAACTTATAAATAAGCTTCAACTTACAGCTAGAGGTGAAGCGACGGATAGAAACAGAGTCATCCTTGACAAAAAACCATTCCTTCTTGAACATGCTGAACTTCGAATACAAGTCCAGGACCGGCTTGAAGGACACGGCCGATTCTAAGCTAATGTAGGGAGACCCCTTCTTATAGCCTCTTAAATTGTACAGGTACTGAATCTCCCGGTTGGAAGGGGGACGCCCGTACTTTGTCTGGAAGATGATAAACAGACTCACCAAGATAGCATAAGAGTTGGGCTGAAGCTGGAAATGGGCCACCTTCAAGTAGGTGATGAAGCTGACTATCCAAGCATTGATCGGAGGAATGGCCCCACACATACAATGGTACCTGCTATAAGCAAAATATCCTTCAGGGGGGTCATACGGCATAACTCCCTTCCCTGGCAGCACCATGTGTGCTCTGTCAATCCCGAAAGAACGACATATAACGTCAAGCTGCTCCTCTTTAAAGGAGCTAGGAAAGCCGTCAGGTGGCAAGTTCAGGAGCTCCTGAGGGCCGTACCCATCTACTAGTGATCTCGGGGGAGGTCCATGACGTCCCGGTCCTGACTGAGGTGGGGGCACTGTGGAGGACTCTTCTCTGTCCTTGGATTTCTTCTTATCTGATCGAGTTTCCACTTTATGAGACATTTATCTGCAAACACAAAAAAGTACGTCGTTAGAATGAGGGAAGTAAACAAGCAAGTGCATGAAGTCTAGAATTTCATTTATAAGTTAAAACATAAAAGGCATAAAGTTCATTCGGCCCTTAGAATCCCCAGACCCATTCGGTAGTCCAAAAACATAAAAGCCATTTGGCGAGAAAAGGATAAATCACCTGATTCGGTAATCTAACATGATTCAGCAGTTTGTTTGATTCAGCAGAAGGGAATCTGATTCGGGTATTTCAGTTAGTAAGGAATGAAGAAAGCGTATGGCCCATACTTATAGGAAAACAGACACGACCGGACCGATTGGTTCGGCGCTCGAGACCGAATGAATGCCCTAAAACAAAGCACGGCATATGTTGGCATATGTGTAGGATCGATTTCACCCTAGAGGGGGGGTGAATAGGGTGATAGTGTAAAGTATAAAAAATTAATCGCGGAAGCTTATAAATTAATTTCAATTCAGATCACAGAATAGCAGCACAGATATCGCAGAATATAAATAACAGAATAAAACAGAACAACACAGAATTTACCCAGCTTCGGCAAAACCCTGCCTATGTGCTGCCCCCAAGGTTTCTACTAGAAATTAGATAGTCCCTCGCTTACACACGTAAACTCGCTATACACCGCTATTGACTAATCTAACTCTACGCTCAAAACCCTGACCACAACTCAACCACCGAGTTGCGAATTCCCAAACTACACACCGTAGTTTGTCCCCTAGTCACAAGACTAGAAAATTAAAAACGGTTTAAAAGAAAATACAAATTAAAAAACAATTTAAAATAAAATAGCCCTAATATAAACAAAACCCTTAATTCCTATTATTATTATTTAGCCGGCCCTATTCTTCCTTTTATTTTAGCCCGGTCTTCTTCTAGCTTGTGAAAAATAAATGGCGGCCTCGTTTTTGTTTGTTCCTCTTAACCAAATTAGGGTTTTGTCCTTGCGTTCGCTCCTGTGAGATTGGCTATGTCTTTGGACTCTCGTTCGCTCCTGTGAGATATGCTAGTGCTTCGGCTTTTTGCAAATTAGGGCTTCGTTTATCGAAGAACCCGAATGATTTGTTGATCGATTGCAATTGATTTTCTGATTTGCGTCGGCAAACAATTGTCTCTTTACTTTGCTTACGGTTCCTTCGATGATCGAGTTTGATGTTGCTCTGGT
The DNA here is from genome assembly GCA_030765085.1 of Allium cepa. Lineage (NCBI taxonomy): Eukaryota > Viridiplantae > Streptophyta > Magnoliopsida > Asparagales > Amaryllidaceae > Allium > Allium cepa. Next base: position 83,619,810 of record CM060946.1, read on the forward strand.
ATGTAATTTTGTGCTTTTTGCTTCTTCTGATTTTTCGTATTTGAACTCGATGCAGATAATTGCCGATGATGATGTCAATTTATATAGGGTTTGTAACCCTAGATTTGCGTCGTATATTTTAATTTGAATTTGTCTACTGATATTGCTTTGGCCATTCGATCATACTTGAATGCTCGTGATTTCACTGACTTTGTCAATTTCGTATTTTTGGTAGCTTGATTCACACGGTATTGATTTGATTTCGTGGTCAATTTGCTTGGCTATCACGGTGAATTCTTGAGTCTTGATTGACTTGTTCAACTTTGGTTTATACGGCAGAGATCTTTCTTCTTTTATTTGTTTTGACTTTGGTGAAGTGGTTATCGCCTCTGTATATTTGTTATCGTCTCTGTCCATTGGGCTGCACACTTGCTCGATTTTACTTGCTGTTCACAGCCATTATATCTTTACTGCCATGTTGTTTGCATTGCATTTGTGTTGACTCTATGTTTGTTGTAGTCTTCAAGCATTGCCGAATCACTTGAATTTAATGTGGTGTTTATACTGCTGCATATCACCGATGCTTCTGTGCATTTCGTATACTGTCATGTTTGCTGTGATGTCATATCTTTGTTCTACCATCTTTTGATTGTTGCATTCATTGGTTGAAGCTTGGCTTCACTTGTGTACACTTGAGTCATTTGAGTTGCTGTGTTGATCTTGGTATTTGGTGCATTTGTGCATTGACCACTTCGACTTGTGTTTTTCACTATTGCATAACTGTTTCTGACCTGTTGCATGCATTGCTATGACTTGTACTTGTACTTTGTTGTAACTGGATATTGATCATGTATCAATGTGCCACTGTCACTGTTTGTACTGTCATTTTGTATTCATCCCTGTAGTTGGTGGTCTTTCTGAACTATGCACATTGTTGCATGCATTAATTTAAATGTTCATGTTGCATTCATGCTGGTTTAGTCTTGCACTTGCTTGAGTTTGTGTTATCTTTACTTGCATTGCTTTGTAGATGTTCTCTGGTTTGCATTCTTCCATACTGCTATGTTGTTGTATATTTGTGACATTCATGTTGCTGCTGCTTAGTGTCTTGAAACTCGGCCTATTGTGTACTTCATATAGTTGGTTCATGTTGTTGCTTATGTTGGTGGCCATCTTCAAGTCAGTTTGCATGATCAACTTGTTGCAGTTAATGGTTGCTGTGCACTTTTGTGCTTGCATTTTGATGCAGTCTTCCTTAGCATGCTACTGATTGGTGTTTCATTTCTTGTGATATCCATGTTGCAACTGTTTTTGACATGTTAACTGCCCTGTGTTGAATCCAGTTTCAAAAACTCGGGTTTGACCTTGTGCTCGTGTCGAAATTTTGAATATACTGCACGTGAGTTGAACCCGGCTTTTCATTTGGGTTTGACCTGTGCTCACCTGTCCCTGTAAATCAATCAAGTGTATATCGGTGTGCACGGCCTTGTGGCATATACAGTAATACACTGTGTATGTCACAAGTTGTTCGTGTATGATGAATTCAAATTTAAATTATGACGAACAATCCAAATAACTGAGGCAAATCATATTTTCAAAAATTCACGTTTTATTTTTGAATTGCAAAAAATATTTCTTTTTCAATTTTACTGCGTTAGTTTATATTTTTGCAGATTTCTCAGATGCTGGATTCAAACTGGAATGCAGTTGAAGATAAAAATACGAGTGTGAGTGATATGTAGTGAGGTGCTGATGTAAATGTGAAAAATGTGATGTAATCAAAGTTGTATAGTTATAGTGAGAGCTTGAAATTGTACTATTCAAAATTGTAATAAATATTTATTTGAATAAAATATTCGTTTGAATTCAAATTCTGTGTTATTTATTTTATTCAGCAAATATTTATTTAATCTGTGAAAATAAATAGTATATTATCAAATACATTTAAACAAATGTATATATGTTTATTATCATCAAACAAAAATCATATAAGCGCATATTCAACAATCTCCCCCTTTTGATGATAACAAACATATATTTAAGATTTTGAATATATTAAATGTATTTGATCATAGTTATATCCTAATTGCTCCCCCTATTTAAATGCTCCTCTCTACACAATACTCCCCCTACATATATGCATACAAATAAAAATGAGCCTAGATGCAAATGGAAAATTATTTGACCTTTGCTTGATTTTATTTGACAAAATCTTAACTTTTCTCTCCCCCTTTTGTTATCAGCAAAAGAATTATAGTGTTAGAGAAAATAGAAATAAAGTGATTGATATTAATTCAACTTTAAAACTCAATTGAATATAAATATTAAATTTCGATAAAAAATAAAACAAAAATCATAAATATTTTGTTAGGCGCATATTCCACTTTTAGAATGATGGAAATGATGTCATCATATAAAACCATACAGTTGTGTCTATTTGTGGTATATTTATATCAGGAATTTGAATATCTACTAACCATGCATAACCGTTAGGACTTTTAAATGAGATTAGTAGTATTCCAATTTTATTTTTAAAAATTGAATTCAAGTATCTTCTAACCACGCATAACCGTGAGGACTTTTAAATGGGATTAGAATACTCTTGTTTATTTTAAAAATCAACTTTTGATATGCGTTCCATACATGCATAACCGTGAGGACTTTTAAATGAGCATGGAAGCACATAACAAATTCCAAGTAATTCACCCATGCATAACCGTGAGGACTTTTAAATGAGAGTGAATACTTTGGTATTTATTTATTTATTTATTTATTTATTATTATTATTATTATTATTATTTTTTTTAAAAAAATGTGAAAATGAAAAACGAACGATTCCTGTTTAAAGTACCACATATTGACAAACTATATAGAATTTTGATGAGTGATGGTTGTTAGAAATATGATAGACATAGAGATGGTCATGGAATTTGTACCAACAAAAAGTTTTATAACTCTTGTTTAAATTTCTAAAGAAATTTTCTAATTATACTTTCTCGAGTTATAATATATGATCAATATCAACACTCATCGCTTTTTCAATCACCATTTTTCTTTTCGATAATCATTAGGGAGTTAGATTAGTCAATATAGTCATTTAAAATCAAATTCAAAAATAATTATGAAACCAATTTTTCAAAATGACTAATCTAAAAATATGGTCAATAATGATTTTCTCCAGGGGGTTTTAAAAGAAAATTTTCTGCTATTTGAAAATTATTTGAAATGAAGAATATGCAGATATTTTCTTTGAAAAAACGATGCAGCAAATGAATGTTTCAAAAATTAATCACGTTACACTAATAATTTTTCTATCAACTATATTACCAATGTAATCTGCATCTGAATTTTACTTTTACTCAATTATCACTCATTGAATTTTATTGACAAAACCATGAAGTGTGCACCAAGAATTCCAAATTCAATTTTAACAACAATTTAAATAACATTCTTTTGAAATTGAAGCCATGTAAATAATCAAAAATCGTGAATATAGAGTTAGCCATATTATAACCAATTGTATTATCCAACAAAAACACTATTTTTAATCCAAAATGATATATATGAAGTAATTCAAAGAATCTAGAGATTTTTATAGTGTTTTTGGCATAAGAATATAGCTGGCCAACAATTTTGAATAAATCAGAATCAAAAATCATCATCTTTTATCAATCTCAATATTGGCTGAATTAATTCAAAATACGGTGCAGATTATCACATTTAATATATCGTTTAAAACATACCATACCTGTTTTACCTTTACGATATTTTTCGTTGTTGTCCGTTGTGATTCTGTCACCTTTATACTAGGCTAAGGAACTTAGCTTTGTCGCCCGTTGTGTTTCTGGAACAGCCAAAATCCAGAGAACACTATTGTTGTTCCTTAGCCTGCCACCACACCTACACGGAAAAGAATTTATGTGACCTATTTGTTTTTATAGGTCCATGGTTGTTAGTGGCAGAAAATTTTGAAAAATAATTTTGTGTAGACCCAAAACTATTTATAATTGTTCCCTTTGGCACCCAAATTTGTTTAACTTTGAGAGATTTTATATTTGTGCCTTTTGGAACCCAAATCGGTATAGTTTTCACATGTTTGGGTCTATACCAACAATTATTGTGATCGTGTCCAAATTTTCTACAAATCGTGCACATGGATTTAGCTTGACTAATATTGCTTTCAACAATTTTCGAACTATTATATCCAAGTCCTTGTCTAACCGAATTAACAGTTTGCTTTCCTAATAGCATATTCAACGATTTTTCACTTTTTGAAAATTTATCTAAAGTTGTTGACAATTATTGGACTTGTGATTTGAGAGATTCATTTTCATTTAACAACTGTGTGCACTTTTTAATAGAATTCTCTCTCCTAGTATTTTCATTCTCCTTTAAAATCAGAATTTCATTTTCAAGTGTTTTTATATTGATTTCTGATTTTTTAATTTCCTTTTCAAATGTTGGACACTTATCACACTTAGGGATCCTACTTTGATAGGTTTTAACTAATTGATCAAGTTGTTTATTACATTCTATCAAAGTATCTTTTTGAGATTCAAGTTTGGCATATTTTTCCCTAAGTCGTTCAAAACAACCGTTTACTTCATGAAAATATATAAGCAACTCAGAATGGGTAAGTTTTGATACCTCACTTGGCTCGTCATCATCACTGTCAGTTGTATCACCTCGAAGACACAATTCTGCCTTTTCGCTTTCACTGCCAGTGCTTTGATCATTCTCGTCTATTTCATCCCAAGTGGCTGCAAAACTTTTCTTTTTCTGTTTCTTTCCATGGCTGGATTTAATTTGTGGACAATCGGGCTTGATATGGCCGGGTTTGTTGCAATTATAACAAATAAACTTTTGTTCTTCTGAGTAGTCTAGTGCTTTGGCTATTCTGCTTTTTGCTTTTTGATTTCGAGCTGAATTTCCATGTTTTTGATTCCATTTTTTGAATTTCCTTATTAACAGCTCCAATTCTGCTGCTCCATCATCTTCATCGTTATCATCATCACTTTCGGTTGTTCCTTTGAGAGCTATTGATTTCTTTTGAGTGTCACCTCCTTCACGCTCTTCTTTGAATTTCATTTCTAGCTCATAAGTGGTGAGATTTCCGATGAGTTCCTCAACTTTAAGTTGTTTTAAATCTTTCGATTCTTGTATGGCAGTTACTTCTACTTCAAAGCTTCGTGGAAGGACTCTGAGGATTTTTCGAACTATTTCTAATTCGGTGTATGTTTTTCCGAGAGCTTTTGATTTGTATACGATATTGGAGAGTCGTCCGTACATCTCTTTGACATTTTCTTCCTTCGCCATTTTGAAGTTCTCGTATTCGCTGCTTAGCATTGCAAGGCGAGATTCTTTGACTTGAGATGTTCCTTCGTGAGTCACTTCTAGTATGTGCCATATTTCCTGCGCAGTTAGACAATGTGAGACACGATTAAATTCAAATTGATCCAATGAACAGATAATAGAATTCATAGCTTTGGCATTAGTATTCTGTAATTTATTTTCTAGTTCTGTCCATTGTTCCTTTGGTTTCTCTACTTCCTGATTATCTACAGTTATAGTTGGTATACTATAACCTGTCTCAACAATATTCCAAGCGTCAATGGTTTTCAGAAAAATTTGCATTCTATTTTTCCAGTAAGCATATTCACCATTGAACATTGGTGGTCTAACTATGGATTGCCCTTCTGCAAAAGCATTATTAAAAGAAGCCATTTTAAAAATTCAAATTTTTAAAACAAAAAACCGATTTTTGAAACACGAATTTTTAAAAACAAAAATTGATTTTTGAAACACGAATTTTTAAAACAAAAATTGGTTTTTGTAAAATCAAAATTTTAAAACAAAAATGGCTTTTGTTCCTAGCTCTGATACCACTTGTAGGATCGATTTCACCCTAGAGGGGGGGTGAATAGGGTGATAGTGTAAAGTATAAAAAATTAATCGCGGAAGCTTATAAATTAATTTCAATTCAGATCACAGAATAGCAGCACAGATATCGCAGAATATAAATAACAGAATAAAACAGAACAACACAGAATTTACCCAGCTTCGGCAAAACCCTGCCTACGTGCTGCCCCCAAGGTTTCTACTAGAAATTAGATAGTCCCTCGCTTACACACGTAAACTCGCTATACACCGCTATTGACTAATCTAACTCTACGCTCAAAACCCTGACCACAACTCAACCACCGAGTTGCGAATTCCCAAACTACACACCGTAGTTTGTCCCCTAGTCACAAGACTAGAAAATTAAAAACGGTTTAAAAGAAAATACAAATTAAAAAACAATTTAAAATAAAATAGCCCTAATATAAACAAAACCCTTAATTCCTATTATTATTATTTAGCCGGCCCTATTCTTCCTTTTATTTTAGCCCGGTCTTCTTCTAGCTTGTGAAAAATAAATGGCGGCCTCGTTTTTGTTTGTTCCTCTTAACCAAATTAGGGTTTTGTCCTTGCGTTCGCTCCTGTGAGATTGGCTATGTCTTTGGACTCTCGTTCGCTCCTGTGAGATATGCTAGTGCTTCGGCTTTTTGAAAATTAGGGCTTCGTTTATCGAAGAACCCGAATGATTTGTTGATCGATTGCAATTGATTTTCTGATTTGCGTCGGCAAACAATTGTCTCTTTACTTTGCTTACGGTTCCTTCGATGATCGAGTTTGATGTTGCTCTGGTATGTAATTTTGTGCTTTTTGCTTCTTCTGATTTTTCGTATTTGAACTCGATGCAGATAATTGCCGATGATGATGTCAATTTATATAGGGTTTGTAACCCTAGATTTGCGTCGTATATTTTAATTTGAATTTGTCTACTGATATTGCTTTGGCCATTCGATCATACTTGAATGCTCGTGATTTCACTGACTTTGTCAATTTCGTATTTTTGGTAGCTTGATTCACACGGTATTGATTTGATTTCGTGGTCAATTTGCTTGGCTATCACGGTGAATTCTTGAGTCTTGATTGACTTGTTCAACTTTGGTTTATACGGCAGAGATCTTTCTTCTTTTATTTGTTTTGACTTTGGTGAAGTGGTTATCGCCTCTGTATATTTGTTATCGTCTCTGTCCATTGGGCTGCACACTTGCTCGATTTTACTTGCTGTTCACAGCCATTATATCTTTACTGCCATGTTGTTTGCATTGCATTTGTGTTGACTCTATGTTTGTTGTAGTCTTCAAGCATTGCCGAATCACTTGAATTTAATGTGGTGTTTATACTGCTGCATATCACCGATGCTTCTGTGCATTTCGTATACTGTCATGTTTGCTGTGATGTCATATCTTTGTGCTACCATCTTTTGATTGTTGCATTCATTGGTTGAAGCTTGGCTTCACTTGTGTACACTTGAGTCATTTGAGTTGCTGTGTTGATCTTGGTATTTGGTGCATTTGTGCATTGACCACTTCAACTTGTGTTTTTCACTATTGCATAATTGTTTCTGACCTGTTGCATGCATTGCTATGACTTGTACTTGTACTTTGTTGTAACTGGATATTGATCATGTATCAATGTGCCACTGTCACTGTTTGTACTGTCATTTTGTATTCATCCCTGTAGTTGGTGGTCTTTCTGAACTATGCACATTGTTGCATGCATTAATTTAAATGTTCATGTTGCATTCATGCTGGTTTAGTCTTGCACTTGCTTGAGTTTGTGTTATCTTTACTTGCATTGCTTTGTAGATGTTCTCTGGTTTGCATTCTTCCATACTGCTATGTTGTTGTATATTTGTGACATTCATGTTGCTGCTGCTTAGTGTCTTGAAACTCGGCCTATTGTGTACTTCATATAGTTGGTTCATGTTGTTGCTTATGTTGGTGGCCATCTTCAAGTCAGTTTGCATGATCAACTTGTTGCAGTTAATGGTTGCTGTGCACTTTTGTGCTTGCATTTTGATGCAGTCTTCCTTAGCATGCTACTGATTGGTGTTTCATTTCTTGTGATATCCATGTTGCAACTGTTTTTGACATGTTAACTGCCCTGTGTTGAATCCAGTTTCAAAAACTCGGGTTTGACCTTGTGCTCGTGTTGAAATTTTGAATATACTGCACGTGAGTTGAACCCGGCTTTTCATTTGGGTTTGACCTGTGCTCACCTGTCCCTGTAAATCAATCAAGTGTATATCGGTGTGCACGGCCTTGTGGCATATACAGTAATACACTGTGTATGTCACAAGTTGTTCGTGTATGATGAATTCAAATTTAAATTATGACGAACAATCCAAATAACTGAGGCAAATCATATTTTCAAAAATTCACGTTTTATTTTTGAATTGCAAAAAATATTTCTTTTTCAATTTTACTGCGTTAGTTTATATTTTTGCAGATTTCTCAGATGCTGGATTCAAACTGGAATGCAGTTGAAGATAAAAATACGAGTGTGAGTGATATGTAGTGAGGTGCTGATGTAAATGTGAAAAATGTGATGTAATCAAAGTTGTATAGTTATAGTGAGAGCTTGAAATTGTACTATTCAAAATTGTAATAAATATTTATTTGAATAAAATATTCGTTTGAATTCAAATTCTGTGTTATTTATTTTATTCAGCAAATATTTATTTAATCTGTGAAAATAAATAGTATATTATCAAATACATTTAAACAAATGTATATATGTTTATTATCATCAAACAAAAATCATATAAGCGCATATTCAACAATATGTCCCACTTTGGGGGGCAAATGTTGGGTGCGTTTCCACCACCGAACCAAAGAAAGAATGCATCACCAAACCAAAAGGGGGAAGGCCCTACCGAACCAATCCACTCTCCACTAACTACCGGACCAGCCTCCACCGAATCAACCTCCACCAATCCACTCTCCACTAACTACCGGACCAGCCTCCACCGAATCAACCTCCACCGATCCAAGGCCTCACCGGACCAGCCTCCACCGAATCAACCACACCGAACCAATCCCATCTCCTCTACCACCGGACCAAAACGCTAGTCCAACCATCTACTATCGAACCAACGTTGCCAGGCCAGATCACTTCAGCCCAGGCCCACCAGCAGCTATATACATCCAAGACCCCTGCCTCCAGCCCCACTCTATAAATAGAGGGGCAGGGGTACAACAATGGTGGACAAGTTTGAGAGCTCAAGCACGAATAGAACTTTCAAACAATCTTCATGCACTTGTAATCAAAGATTTGTACTTGTAATCTGAACAGTAAAGGAGAATAACATATAAAGTGGACGTAGGCACGTTCTGACCGAACCACTATAAATCTGCGTGTATTTTACAGTTTAGTCCCCGCTTTTTACATATTTGCATAAATCACCCAAATCACTAAGAACAACATATAATCAACTAAATCACACGATTTGGAGGTGTTTGCCCATTTTTTGTGCAAACATAAACCAATAAATAATTTCCTTCACTAGAAAATTAATATAAAATCCATATTAATTCATAAAATTATGAGAATCGAAACTCATTTCTAAATATCATTTTGATCTATATTTAAATTTTCAAGGCATTTGGATGTCGTTAAATAGGGTTTTCATGTCAAACATATCATAAAAATTTAACATGAACATATATAATTCATCAACAAGCATATATATAACTTTAATCATCAAAACATGGCATATTCTTGCAAAAACATTTCAGATCTAATCTTAAAACCGAAAACTAAAAGAAAATGGGATATAGTGATTATTCACTTTAGCTTTGAGATATAAGATGCGAGATTAGATATTGATTATCTTCCTTCTCTTGATTCCTAGCTTTAATCTTCCTATTGAGAATGATAATGGTGGCCAGCCTTAGTATTTTTTTGTTTGAGTAAAATGAAATAAACGTGAGCATTCTGTCACCTAAGGGTTTAGGGTATAAGCTCCACCTATTTCCCATATTTCCCTTCTCACATCCTCATAATAGCTTAGGTTATTTCATTTTAGTTTGCGCATTAACATGGCACGTCTACCCTTAGCTAATCAATTATCAACTTATTAATCTCCACATTATTACTCAATTTACCCAATTAATTATTTTAAATAATGTTATAAAAATATAAGGTGTTATAGAAACTTAGATGTTAATAAAAGTTAATGTTAACTAAATCTTAGAGGATATATGTAGCGACCCGTAAATTTGGATAATTAAATGGGTTAATTTAATAAGATTTTGGTAATTAAATCTGGAATAAATAAAAATTTGGAATTTGTTAATGAATTAATAAAGGGAATGGAATGTAATAATGTTAATGCAAGTTAATAAATAACTAATTTAATGCAGACCCCAATTAATTGAAATAATTTTAGGGTTATAATTGATTGTAAATAGTAAATTTAGAAATAATTCAAATTTACATTAATTGATGAAATAATACGCAATAAACTATATTTTCATAAAATCAATGCTAGATAAGTAATTATAATATTTTTTGTTGATAATGAAGTATGATTAAAAGTTAGTGGCAACAATTATTAAAAATTACCGATATATTTTTAATCCATTAAATTGAATTGAATCAATTGCAATAAATCTAAATTAAATATTATGTTAATGTTAATTAAGGTAATATTTGGAAATAATGATAATGTTATTCATAATAGGATAATTTGTTGAATTAAAGGAATGGAAATAAAGATTTATATATTTATTGGGATTTGAACTATAATAATTGGATTAATTGCAATTAAATGAAATTTAATATCTAAATATTACGTTAATTGAAATTTAGATGGAATTAAAGAATATAAATGTAATAGATCATGAATCCAATGTTCATTTCATCCGGCTAACAGCAATGAATTGAATAATAGAATGAAAAGTGAATTAAATGAAATTATTGGAAATTAAATTTTTAATTTCTGAATTTAATGAAATTGAGATTAACACTGAAATTGATAAATTTATCAACTCTAAATTGACATCTAAATTTATTTAAATTTGTGTAAATGATTAAGAAATTTAAAGACGATAAAATTCGCCAATTATAGGATCGAAATTAAAAATTTGATTAATTAATTTAATATTAATTTATTTAATTAACTAGAAAATAGCCATTTTGGCCAATGACTCGTATTTTGACGGAACCAGCTTCATCGGATCCGTAACGGTGAATTATTGTAGGTTTCAAGTTTCGTAGCGATCAGGCTTGTCGTTTGATCGTACGGACTCGAAACACCTAGAAATCAATTCAATTGAAATCGATTTGAAATAACTTGGTTTTAGCATAACTTCTTCATACGATGGAATTTGGACTTGAAACCTATTCCATTGCGTTTAAAATATTTAAAAACATCTATTTTGATATATGGGTTGACCCATTTTCATTCCAGAGTCAGAACGGGATTTCGGGCCATTTATCGTTCAACTTTCGATCCAAATCAATCCGGTCCATTCTAATTTCAGCTTTGCGTATATATACCTCATTATAAACCCTAGCCTATTTCTTATGTTCATTTTTCTGTACGTACAATTCCAATTGCTCCTCTTTCTCAATGGCAGACAAACTCTAAATTTCACAGTCAATTGCAAATCAAAAATTTCTACTTCAAAATTCAAATTCCTCAAACTATATCGTATTATATATGGATTTGAAGCTCTCGACGAGCGCAATCAAATATATGATCCATTTTTCGATTTGGGTTTCTAGGTGCTTGGAATTCAAAGGATTGTTCACATTCGTTCATCAGGCTTTGATGAACTTCGTCTGATCGTTCAATCGAGGGTAGGGTTGTGAAGAGGTGACCGAGCGCTGCTCATCAGAGTTGTTAGTTCGCCGAATTAACAGCTAGATCTACGATAAAATTGCATTAGGTTTTTTAGTTTTATAGACGGCGGTGGTTTTCTGCGACGTGGAGGTCGACGGAGGTTATTGCGTGGACGGAGTTGCACTGGCGGAGGCGACTGGCTGGAGGTGTTTAGCGTGGCGCAGTGGTTTATTGATCTTGGCGGTTGCTGATTTTAGGCGCGACTCGATGCTGTAAAACGGGGCTCGGTCGAGTGTATAGGAGCAAAAGGTGACGTGTATTTGTTTAAATATATATATTTTGTTTTTTGTGTTTTTAATTAAATCTTATATGTTCTTATGTTAATAACTTTCACATTCGAGGTCCGTTTCATGCACGGTTTTCCACGCTAGGTTCATATTGAAATTCCGGACATTTTGGTGCTGGTTTGGACAGATTCTGAGATTGTTTAATTTTTTGGTTTAAATTGGATTTAAAATTCAATTTAAATTCAAAAGGTGAGTGTTTTAACCCACTCAAAACTTCTAAAATTTCTTATGTTTGTTAAGTTGATTTACGATGTGATTAGAAATTTATTTATGACTATTTGGCATATTTTAATTATCATCTTGGTTAAATTGAATTTATTTGAATTAAAATGTTATTTAATTTATTATTGTATATAAACTGTCGGTTTAGTTATTTAATTTATTATTGAATATAAACTGCCAGTAAATGCCTGTTATTTATTATCTGTTTTATATTGAGGTTATTGATTGAATTGGATGATGATTGTGATAAATGTTTAATGATTGATATTGGATGAATGGATGTTGTATTTTATACTGTTATAAGCTGCAAGTTGTTATGGATTTTATTTCATTTGGGATTGTGGTTTGAAATGACATATAACCGTATTTATATTTTAAATTACGGATTGAAATGATAAATATCCATATCACTTGACCAAAGGATAGAAAATTAAATACAGACACCGTAGTCTATATATAAGAATATTTTGAAATAATTTCTATAGTTTGTAAGGAATATATGGTTTTAAATAAATATTGATTTTAGATATTATATAAATGTTATTTTATTCTTGATATTAAGCTATGTATAGAGTTGTTTTAATATAGAATAAGCTTAATAATAAGTTTGATTTTCATTGAAGATAATATGGTTAAGTATTTAAATTATATTTTAATATGGAGTTTACGATGATTTAAATAAAATTAAGGTTGGAAGATAAATATGGAATTGATTTGAATTAAATTATTTAAGACTTATACTCGAATAAATTTGATTTGGAATTTAAATAAAATTAAGATCTCAAACGGTATGATTTTTTTTTTATAACTTGATTTTGGTTTAGAGTGATTTAAATGAATATCAAGTTGATTTAAATGAATATATCAAGTTAAATAAATTGAAAGAATATCCAGTTATTTGAAGTTTAAAAGTTTTGCTTAAAGGATATTGGATTTATCAAGTAAACATTTCAAATATAAATAATAGTAATTGAATTTCATATATATGGAATTATCAAAGAATTAGTTGAAATGGTGGAATATTTAAAGCGTTGAAATATATGGAAATTGAAATGGTTTATTTGGGGGTTCTAACCTATATTTGGAATTGATTGGTGAAACTGAAGAAGATATTTTATTATATAAAATAATTTAATATTTAAACCATTTAAGTTTATGTTCCAATGTTATGAGTTTCAAGGTATTAAAATTTGAAAGTTTTATATTCAAGTGTTTTTGATTTCGAAATGTTATAACTTTGAAAGTGTCTTGATTTTTAGAAAAGGATATATTTGAAATGAAAATGATATCGTATTGATTTGGTTTTTAAAGGGGCAATGATATTTTGGTTCTTAAAGTATAAACTATTTTGAAAATGACCACGGTGTTATAATAACGTTTTGCTGTTAAAGAGACCGGGATCGAAAGTTGTCATACTCTCTGCCAACTCCGAAAACCACTTTAACAACCGTGTACACGGTGGAGATTCCAGAATGAAGTAGGATGGTGGGGTGTTTCGTTTGAGGTAAATACGTGGACCCGACTCTCCTGATTTGGCATAAGATGGCTAAAACAGGAGCGATTGACGGACTAAGAAGGTAGCACCTTTTATTGGACACACTCCTTCGATACCATTCTATTACTTTATGATTGATTTGGGCCCTTTTGATTTTGGGGGTGTGGCTCGGCGGTAGTAGCTGCTACGCACTACCACCGGTCCGAAAGCGTAATTGGCATATCTACCCTAGAATTGCCTAGTTGTTCCATGTCACATACCCTAGCGCGCCTTGTATGAGTTTGGTTTTCTCCCATAGCCCATGGAGTATTTAGAGTAATCTCCCGATCTAGAGATGCGCTGATACTGGATGGACTACTAGGACTATTATTGTGTTAAGGGGGAGGTTGGGTAACTCCTTAACGCTATTTAAAAGTAAGTTTATTTTACTGTAGATATTATTATATTAGCTGAGACGACCCGACTTCCTATCTCCAGGAAATCGCATCATCTTGAAGAAAGAAAGGGATAGAAGAAGAAAAGAAAGAGAAAGAAGAAACAGAACAACATCAGAGAACTCACAGCGGAACGAATGAAATATAATATATAACATAAAATATTACATAGTATCTATTAACATCAGAGTACACAACTTAAACAACAGATAATAGACAGTTATAAACTTCTGTCTAACTATACAACTCAAGATACAAGAGAAACAGATACAACAAACACAGCGGAATCAATATTTATCTACACGTCGAAGCCTCCTGCTCCATATCTCCTCCAAAATTCGTCAAGCTAACCTGAATCACTTGACTACTCATACATAATATGAGTACCCAAGAGTTTAATAAAACGGAAAATAAACACTCGGGTCAGACAGGGGTCTGGTGTGAGTAAACGGGTTAAAATTGCTTAACTTTGGAAAAACCTTTGAAAAGAAAAGGTATCACGTAAGACTTCCCACACATAAACATGGAAAAGTTTTTCCCTTACGCTAACCAAAACATTTGATAGGAAATCCAGTGATATTATAATAGTGTCTCGGGTTTTCAAGTAAATAAGAAATAGCCGAAATTGTTACATCTATTAAATTCCAGCTACTAGCCACAAAAGTGGGTAATACAATGAAAACCGTAGGGTCTCGTAGGGAAAATGAGTTTCCGTCAATGGCAGGGCTACTGGGGTACCGCCCGTCACAGTACGTGGCCTAGATCAATGGACCAAGGAGTACTCCCACTCCCCTGCAACACAAGGCCGGAGCCATCCCTTACTGGACAGTCCCGAACAAGAACACCCCGTAGTTGGCACGACCAACCACACACTAAGCCGAAATAGAAAGGGACCTCTAGACAGGGGTAAATCTCACTCTCAAGTGGGGGCTACCCACGAAGCCTTGCTGCACCTCCCCTGTTTTAGCCATTCCCGGTTGATGAGGCTTTAGGTTACGATTACCTTTATAGAACACATCTATCTTAGAATGCTCATCGTCCACCTGACGATGTGCTGAAAGCATTCAATCCATACAAGTTCATTCCGGGTTCGAACGAAACCGAAGGCACTATCTCGTTGCACTCATTATTGGAATCACCCTCAGAGTCAACGACCATAGCCCTTGCACTCTGACTCGCCATCTCGAATTTATAAGTACTATTCCGTCAAACTCATTACGGAATCACCCATAGAGTTATACTGACGTATAGCCCTTACACCTCGAGTCTTCACTTGCTCCACTTGGATTAACGACCTAACGATTAATTGGAATCGATGTGGTTTTCGGATCCCAAATATGGAAACCCGATCCCGGTCACACCGAAACCAAACGCCATTTTAAATGTCCAAGTTGTACATAAGGGTTTAAACAGTTAAACTTACATTCAGGATGAAATAAAAAGATAGATGAATCATGTTATCACAAGAGATAATTCATTTCAATATTCATCTTCACAAAGCAACATATCACATAACAGATATATCCAAATCATCCAGTACCAAACCAATATCAAACATCCAATATCAACCAATCATCCAATATCAATCTCCAAATATTGATCATTCAATATCAATCAATTATCCAATATTAATCAATCAATCCATATTAATCAAACATCCAAAACAGAATTGATTATCTCTTAATCAATTGGATTACTAAAATCCTTCTTTATTAATTATTATTCCAAATAAATTAATCAATCATCTCTAATGATCTTCACTAATTAATCTTCCTTGATTAATTATCTTAGTTACATTCAAGTAATTGTCCTTAACCATATTCAGTAATTAACCTTTAATTACTATCATTAATTACAATAATTAATGATCATTAATTAATTAATTAATTATAATTAATTACATTAAACCTTAATTAATTACCATTAATTAATCATACTTAAATTAATTACTTTTATTAATCAACCTTGATTAATATCATTAATCCCACTAATTAATGATCCTTATTAATTTAATAATTACTTTAATTAATTAACTAATTAACTTAAAATTGATTAACTCATTAATCATAATTAGTAATTAACAATTTGTAATTACTTAACTAAATTAATTAACTTCAAATTTAATTATTTTAATCCTTGATTAATTAATTCAATTGATTAATCTTTAATTACTTCATTAAGTAATTATTAAACAATTAAATAAATAAATCCTTAATTAATTACTTTATTAATTAATTTCAATTTGAATTAATTACACTTAGTAATTAACCTTAAGTTAAATTCATTAATTAATTAATCACATTGATTATTTAACTAAATAATTAAGTAATTAACTCTTAATTACTTACATAAGTAATTATCTCTAATTACTTTCATTAATAAGTCTTAATTACTTCCTTAATTAATCACTTAACAAACAATTAACTTCATCATTAAATAATTCTTAATTCTTTAATTAATTAATCACTTCATAATTAATTAACTTCAACAATTAAATTAATCAATTATTTAATTGATATCATTAAGTATTTAACCAATAATCATTTCAACTAATTACTCCATGAGTAGTTATCATTAATTACTTCCATAAGTAATTAACTTCCTTAATTACATTCACAATTAATCATTAATTACTCTATTAAGTAATTACACTTAATTAATCCATAATTAAGTGATTATTTCAAAATAATTAACTAATTATTTAAAATTATTTAAATAATTAATTAATTAACATCTTATATTTAAAAATCCTTAATTAATTAAGAAAACATTATTCTTAATTAATCTTTTTACTTATTAACAAATCATATTTAATTAAGAATTCTTAAGTTTAAACAAAGATAAATTAACAATATTCATCTTCATATATAAATTATTAATCAAAAATTTTATACCTTAAAAACCAATTATTCTATTTAGTTTCAAAATCTTACATTTACCTTATTTGGAAATAAACATTTAGATATCATCTTTAAGAATTTAAAACACTTTAATTATCTAATTTTAAAACTTATTTGTTTTCAAAAATAATTTGAAAACTTGTATTAAAACCTTATTTTAAAATTTAACCTAAAGCTTTGATTCCAAATTCAAAACACTCTTCTTTAAATTAAAATTTTAATTAAATTAAACTACCTTCAAGAGAAATCATGGAATCAAATTTAAATTTTAAATAATTTCAACTTGTGCTTTTACAACAAGCTTAACTTTTAAATTTATTTCTTTTATAAAACTTGTGTATACTTTAACCTGATCTTAATTTGTTTCTAACCTGAGGTTTAATTTGCAACCTAAAAACATTACAGACCTAATCTAAAACACAACAACTTGATAACTCGAGAAAAATTCCTAAACTATACGAGCCAGAACCGAAGCACACAGCTACCTTTCCCCCACTTCGAGTCAAATACGGGAAAACGCGAGGAGCTCTTCGAGATGACCTCAGGAATAACACGACACAACACCCAGAATAACCTTCTTCCCCAACTCCATTTCTCAGTGCACACGAGCTTACACCGTGCACTAAGCACAACACTACCGTCCGCCGTTGAACATCACGATCGACGTCAACGATCACGCTAACGCTCGCGAGCCAAAAATCAAACCCAGAAACAAAAAAACTCGATCGAATCAAAATATGATCATCACGCTCAAAATCAATAGCAGCTGTCACTATCCAATGCCCACCCTCGGCCAACGAACTCGCCGCCGTTGAACTCGCCATCACTATCATCCAAAGCCTAGACCTCTAGCTCCCACAATTCCCAATCGCGATCAACTCCGGTTCACTACACACGATGAAAGCATCTGGGAAAAACAAACCGAACAAACTACAGCCAAAACCCTAGTTTCTGCAATTCCCTTCAATCCACTACTTAAAAAAATATTCTGTATTTTTCCCATGATCTAAAGATTACATACAAACTTCGGTCGAAATCCAAGCTTAAATAATCAAATAAATCTTTGGAAATCACTCAAAACTTCAAAAGCCTTCAAACTAAAAATTCTCTCAAATTAACCAACTAAAAATCATGATACTAGTATTAAAAATCATGATTTCCTATTGCCATTCCCATCATGCAATCAAAATTAAAGTTTAAATCCATAAATTTTTGACCCAATTTGATTTTTACTGTAATTATGAAATTTCTGAGCAAATATTTCATTTTAAAAACTTATAATTATTTTTAGATGAAAAGTTATATGATTACAAACAACTTCTCTTCACATATCAAGATCTAATATTGTTTGGATTAAAAGATTTTGAATTTTTCTTTTAACAGATCATTCACAGAAAACACATTTGCATGTATACAACAAACTCTCACAATATACAGGTACTAATCCATATAAATTTAAGCTATAGAATTTTAATACAAGCCAATAACAACACATGCAAGGCAGTAAAATAAGATCAACTGTTTTTAAAAACTATTTAATCACCTTGTTATGCAGAGCAGAGCAGGTTAGTATAAATTTCCAGGCCTTGAACAACAAATCTGAAAAATGCTTTGAATTGCTGTTGAAAATCTTACTGCATGCTTAATCTGATGCTTTAAAAATGAAACTTGCAGTTGACTTGCTGAGTTGATTAAAAAGTGTTGAACTTGGAAATGCAGAATTCCATTCTGATTTGCAAATTTTAATTTTCAGATTTTAACTTTGCTTTTGATTTCAGATTTGTAGTTAAGAAAATTTCTGGTTTGCCATAAATTTTAGAAATGAAATGAAGACAAAGTGTTATGTTTATTTAAAGAAAGTATAAATTTTAAAATAAAGACACATGTCCCTAAATTTTACAATTGTCATCCTATTAGCTTACTTACTTTACATGTGTTTTTGAGATGATAACATGTTTACACATGTTTGAATATTTTTAATTAATTTATCATTTAATTTAAATGTAATATAAACTTACATAATTAAGTTACTTTGTTAATAAATGCTTACTTATGTATTTATATGTATTTATAAAATGTTTATACACATGAGTGAAATGTTTTTATGAAAATAAGCCCTTTTGAATTTTAATAAATACAAGTGTGAAATCTTTGTAAACCTTTATTTTAATAAATAGCTTACCTTTTTAAAGAAAATATTCTAATACAAATAAAAATGTAAATAATTCATATATATGTATTTAAAATCAAAATCAATTATACATATGCATTTATAACCATTTTAAATTAAACACTTTAAAGGAAGCAAAAATAAAACATTGATAAATTTCTTTTATAAATTATCATATTTAAAATAAATAATTATCTTATATTTGAAAGCAAATGAATAAATCTTTAAATTTAATCTTTGAAAACTATCAAGTTTTAAAATTACAATATTCATTCATACATCAATTGTTAATAGATTAAATTAAATTTCAAACAACTCAAATTATAACATATACATACATATATATTACAATTTGAAAATTAATCTTTAATTAAAACAAAAGACCTTCTATTCACAATATATATTAATTGTATATATTATAAATAGATAAAATTTCATTAGCTTTGAAAAAACAATTCTTATCCATATTGCCATATTAAAAATTCATCAACCTTTAAAAGATTAAATTCACAAATTTAAAATCAAAATTATAAAGAAAATTATCAAACCAATTTAATTATTAATACAGATTATTAAATTTACATTGCCCAAAATTCTGGGTCGTTACAATCCTCCCCCCTTAAAAGAATTTCGTCCCCGAAATTTAAAAGCAAAGGTAATTTAATAATCCAGTACAGATTTTAATTTAAATTAGCAAAGCATTCCTAACAACCAGTTACTAACATCCATAGCAATCACATAAACAAACAAACTTAACTAATTATTCTGATACAAATCAGAATAAAACTCTAATACTATCTCGAGTTTCCCCAAGTATAAATCACCGGGAGACTCGCTCTATAAAAGCCAACAAACTAACTACACAACCAAAATTCAGAGCTCCACTCATCTCTAGATCCAAAATCTAAACAGAACATCAGACTACTCTCAAATCCAGCTCAACATCCAACTCCAACCGAACTACAGATTCAACAACCAATGATGAATCATACTCGTACTCCCTCAGAGACACTTGTTACAAAATGAATTCCAGCTATCCAAACTGGCAATTCAATCTTATCCTATCAAAAACACAGATAAGAAATCCTCAAATTCCTCAGCACTAACCAACCAATCTTATCCAATATCTTTTCTCTTAACCAGAGAATTCTAACAACACTGAAGTCTCCAACTTCAAATACCAAACTCCTTATCTCATATCTGCATAACTCAACAGACAATCCAAGGCTGCCAAACTTCTTCCTGATCAGCTTAAACTATGCTGATACTTCCAGAAACAACTAAACCAAAGCAAAGCAGTCAATGGATCCTATTCAATAGAAAAGTCTTCCAAAATCCGTCGAAATCCAGAATTCAAGCTTTACTATTCAAGCAATAGCAAACTGAACTCGCTTCCTTCCTTGCACAGCAGCTACCTTGCTTCCACTGCACAACTCCGATTCTAAAATAGATAAGAATATCTGTTGATGAACACGAATACAAACTTATCCACTAAATTCCGAAACCTTGTTCATCAAATCCATAAAAATATTAGTGACACATCAGACTCGGTCACACATTCTTACAAAAGAATCCTAGTCCAAAAGCTAAATCAGTCCAATTCCAATTCCAAAAATAATTCTGAGCTGCTATGCCAACTCTCCTTTCTCCATGAACCACCCAACTATCAGGCTAACTACCAAAATTGCTTCTGGAACCAAAACAATATGGAACTCAACTCCAGATGCTGAAAAACTCCTGATTACATCAGTAGCTCTTACTTCCACATGAGAAATCTCAGTCTCAACACAGATCACCCAAGATAGCCTAAGAAAATTCCCAACTAATCGCAAGTCACTTTTGCGATCCTACCTAGTTCGGATTCCAAATAAAACTGTCCCCTCTTTACCCATTTAGAACAGCTTAAAGCTTTTCCAAACAAAGGTTAACCTTTCAAGAAAACATCACCACCTTCAGCCTGGACTGCTGAAAGAGAACCACAAAGATTTCTGAACCACCAGAGAAACAACCAACATTGCTACTTCCAAACTCTACCTCGATGATACTGCGAAGCCAAAAGATCTCCTCGTCTGCACACCGAACACTTCGAGTTGCACTGCTACCACAGCTAACCAAAGAGTTCAAATCCAAATGCTTCTCCAAAACCCAAAACCATCAACAAACCACTCAACTGACTTCCAAGATGGCATACAACTCTTCAAGAAACTCGGGCTCCAAGCCAAGCATCCATATCTCGCTTTCCTTAGGGAATAACAAATAAGACCATGCCAAAGCAAATAACTTATAGACCTTAGTCTCATATTCCAAAACAGTCAATCTCCATGCTAAAGATCCAAACAACTTCTACACAGACGAATCTTCCCTGCGGCAGGTAAAGGCTGCTCCTCAACTACTTCTAAAACCGCTTCAAGAGAAAACACCTTCGGAAAAATATCCATGGATACTGCATCTCCTCATACAGTTATCAAGATTCCATCACTTATTTCTGCACTTCCAACAAATCCAAACACAAGAAAAATTCGCTTACCCGAGCGAAATCCAAACTTACACTCCAAAGATACACTCCGAATCTTTAAAAGATTTCCTTCGGATATCAGAGAAATCCTCACTCCAAACTACAAATCTTGCTCGAGACGATATTAGGTCTACAGTCTCGACAAATACTTCCAACCTCAACATATGGAACCTCTTCCATAAGTGGTAGTCGTGTTACACACACAAACCACTACTCCATCTACCTCTATAACTTATGTTGGAAAATCCGAACAGATAACCCAACAGATTAGGTAGATATATATATATATATATATATATATATAAAAAAATTACAAGTACGTTCTCTCTAGAAAGACACCACTACAGAGCCTAGGTATTTACTCAACCTAATGCTCCCTAAAGAAGGACACACTTCAGAGCCTAATGCTCTGATACCAAATGAGACGACCCGCCTTCCTATCTCCAGGAAATCGCATCATCTTGAAGAAAGAAAGGGATAGAAGAAGAAAAGAAAGAGAAAGAAGAAACAGAACAACATCAGAGAACTCACAGCGGAACGAATGAAATATAATATATAACATAAAATATTACATAGTATCTATTTACATCAGAGTACACAACTTAAACAACAGATAATAGACAGTTATAAACTTCTGTCTAACTATACAACTCAAGATACAAGAGAAACAGATACAACAAACACAGCGGAATCAATATTTATCTACACGTCGAAGCCTCCTGCTCCATATCTCCTCCAAAATTCGTCAAGCTAACCTGAATCACTTGACTACTCATACATAATATGAGTACCCAAGAGTTTAATAAAACAGAAAATAAACACTCGGGTTAGACAGGGGTCTGGTGTGAGTAAATGGGTTAAAATTGCTTAACTTTGGAAAAACCTTTGAAAAGAAAAGGTATCACGTAAGACTTCCCACACATAAACATGGAAAAGTTTTTCCCTTACGCTAACCAAAACATTTGATAGGAAATCCAGTGATATTATAATAGTGTCTAGGGTTTTCAAGTAAATAAGAAATAGCCGAAATTGTTACATCTATTAAATTCCAGCTACTAGCCACAAAAGTGGGTTATACAATCAAAACCGTAGGGTCTCGTAGGGAAAATGAGTTTCCATCAATGGCAGGGCTACTGGGGTACCGCCCGTCACAGTACGTGGCCTAGATCAACGTACCGAGGAGTACTCCCACTCCCCTGCAACATAAGGCCGGAACCATCCCTTACTGGACAGTCCCGAACAAGACCACCCCGTAGTTGGCGCGACCAACCACACACTAAGCCGAAATATAAAGGGACCTCTAGACAGGGGTAAATATCACTCTCAAGTGGGGGCTACCCACGAAGCCTTGCTGCACCTCCCCTGTTTTAGCCATTCCCGGTTGATGAGGCTTGAGGTTACGATTACCTTTATAGAACACATCTATCTTAGAATGCTCATCGTCCACCTGATGATGTACTGAAAGCATTCAATCCATACAAGTTCATTCCGGGTTCGAACAAAACCGAAGGCACTATCTCGTTGCACTCATTATTGGAATCACCCTCAGAGTCAACGACCATAGCCCTTGCACTCTGACTCGCCATCTCGAATCTATAAGTACTATTCCGTCAAACTCATTACGGAATCACCCACAGAGTTATACTGACGTATAGCCCTTACACCTCGAGTCTTCACTTGCTCCACTTGGATTAACGACCTAACGTTTAATTGGAATCGATGTGGTTTTCGGTTCCCAAATATGGAAACCCGATCCCGGTCTCACCGAAACCAAACTCCATTTAAATGTCCAAGTTGTACTTAAAGGTTTAAACAGTTAAACTTACATTCAGGATGAAATAAACAGATAGATGAATCATGTTATCACAAGAGATAATTTATATCAATATTCATCTTCACAAAGCAACATATCACATAAC
Source organism: Allium cepa (assembly GCA_030765085.1). NCBI lineage: Eukaryota > Viridiplantae > Streptophyta > Magnoliopsida > Asparagales > Amaryllidaceae > Allium > Allium cepa. The sequence continues at coordinate 83,643,471 of CM060946.1, forward strand.
AGATATATCCAAATCATCCAGTACCAAACCAATATCAAACATCCAATATCAACCAATCATCCAATATCAATCTCCAAATATTGATCATTCAATATCAATCAGTTATCCAATATTAATCAATCAATCCATATTAATCAAACATCCAAAACAGAATTGATTATCTCTTAATCAATTGGATTACTAAAATCCTTCTTCATTAATTATTATTCCAAATAAATTAATCAATCATCTCCAATGATCTTCACTAATTAATCTTCCCTGATTAATTATCTTAATTACATTCAAGTAATTGTCCTTAACCATATTCAGTAATTAACCTTTAATTACTATCATTAATTACAATAATTAATGATCATTCATTAATTAATTAATTATAATTAATTACATTAAACCTTAATTAATTACCATTAATTAATCATACTTAAATTAATTACTTTTATTAATCAACCTTGATTAATATCATTAATCCCACTAATTAATGATCCTTATTAATTTAATAATTAATTTAATTAATTAACTAATTAACTTAAAATTAATCAACTCATTACTCATAATTAGTAATTAACAATTTGTAATTACTTAACTAAATTAATTAACTTCAAATTTAATTATTTTAATCCTTGATTAATTAATTAAATTAATTAATCTTTAATTACTTCATTAAGTAATTATTAAACAATTAAATAAATAAATCCTTAATTAATTACTTTATTAATTAATTTCTATTTGAATTAATTACACTTAGTAATTAACCTTAAGTTAAATTCATTAATTAATTAATCACATTGATTATTTAACTAAATAATTAAGTAATTAACTCTTAATTACTTACATAAGTAATTATCTCTAATTACTTTCATTAATAAGTCTTAATTACTTCCTTAATTAATCACTTAACAAACAATTAACTTCATCATTAAATAATTCTTAATTCTTTAATTAATTAATCACTTCATAATTAATTAACTTCAATAATTATATTAACCAATTCTTTAATTGATATCATTAAGTGTTTAACCAATAATCACTTCAACTAATTACTCCATGAGTAATTATCATTAGTTACTTCCATAAGTAATTAACTTCCTTAATTACATTCACAATTAATCATTAATTACTTTATTAAGTAATTACACTTAATTAATCCATAATTAAGTGATTATTTAAAATTAATTAACTAATTATTTAAAATTAATTAAATAATTAATTAATTAACATCTTAAATTTAAAAATCCTTAATTAATTAAGAAAACATTATTCTTAATTAATCTTTTTACTTATTAACAAATCATATTTAATTAAGAATTCTTAAGTTTAAACAAAGATAAATTAACCATATTCATCTTCATATATAAATTATTAATCAAAATTTTTATAACTTAAAAACCAAATATTCTATTTAGTTTCAAAATCTTACATTTACCTTATTTGGAAATAAACATTTAGATATCATCTTTAAGAATTTAAAATACTTTAATTATCTAATTTTAAAACTTATTCGTTTTCAAAAATAATTTGAAAACTTGTTATTAAAACCTTATTTTAAAATTTAACTTAAAGCTTTGATTCCAAATTCAAAACACTCTTCTTTAAATTAAAATTTTAATTAAATTAAACTACCTTCAAGAGGAATCATGGAATCAAATTTAAATTTAAATAATTTCAACTTGTGCTTTTACAACAAGCTTAACTTTGAAAATTTATTTCTTTTATAAAACTTGTGTATACTTTAACCTGATCTTAATTTGTTTCTAACCTGAGGTTTAATTTGCAACCAAAAAACATTACAGACCTAATTTAAAACACAACAACCTGATAACTCGAGAAAAATTCCTAAACTATACGAGCCAGAACCGAAGCACACAGCTACCTTTCCCCTCTTCGAGTCAAATACGGGAAAACGCGAGGAGCTCTTCGAGATGACCTCAGGAATAACACGGCACAACACCCAGAATAACCTTCTTCCCCAACTCCATTTCTCAGTGCACACGAGCTTACACCGTGCACTAACCACAACACCACCGGCCGCCATTGAACATCGCGATCGACGTCAACGATCACGCTAACGCTCGCGAGCCAAAAATCGAACCCAGAAACAAAAAAAACTCGATCGAATCAAAATATGATCATCACGCTCGAAATCAACAGCAGCTGTCACTATCCAAAGCCCACCCTCGGCCGACGAACTCGTTGCCGTTGAACTCGCCATCACTATCATCCAAAGCCCAGACCTCTAGCTCCCACAATTCCCAATCGCGATCAACTCCGGTTCACTACACACGATGAAAGCATCTGGGAAAAACAAACCGAACAAACTACAGCCTAAACCCTAGTTTTTGCAATTCCCTTCAATCCACTACTTAAAAAAAATATTCTGTATTTTTCCCATGATCTAAAGATTACATACAAACTTCGGTCGAAATCCAAGCTTAAATCATCAAGTAAATCTTCGGAAATCACTCAAAACTTCAAAAGCCTTCAAACTAAAAATTCTCTCAAATTAACCAACTAAAAATCATGATTTCCTATTGCCATTCCCATCATGCAATCAAAATTAAAGTTTAAATCCATAAATTTTTGACCTAATTTTATTTTTACTGTAGTTATGAAATTTCTGAGCAAATATTTCATTTTAAAAACTTATAATTATTTTTAGATGAAAAGTTATATGATTACAAACAACTTCTCTTCACATATCAAGATCTAATATTGTTTGGATTAAAAGATTTTGAATTTTTCCTTTAACAAATCATTCACAGAAAACACACTTGCATGTATACAACAAACTCTCACAACATATAGGTACTAATCCATATAAATTTAAGCTATAGAATTTTAATACAAGTCAATAACAACACATGCAAGGCAGTAAAATAAGATCAACTGTTTTTAAAAAGTATTTACTCACCTTGTTATGCAGAGCAGAGCAGGTTAGTATAAGTTTCCAGGCCTTGAACAACAAATCTAAAAAATGCTTTGAATTGCTGTTGAAAACCTTACTGCATGCTTAATCTGATGCTTTAAAAATGAAACTTGCAGTTGACTTGCTGAGTTGATTAAAAAGTGTTGAACTTGGAAATGCAGACTTCCATTCTGATTTGCAAATTTTAATTTTCAGATTTTAACTTTGCTTTTGATTTCAGATTTGTAGTTAAGAAAATTTCTGGTTTGCCATAAATTTTAGAAATGAAATGAAGACAAGGTGTTATGTTTATTTAAAGAAAGTATAAATTTTAAAATAAAGACACATGTCCCTAAAATTTACAATTGTCATCCTATTAGCTTACTTACTTTACATGTGTTTTTGAGATGATAACATGTTTACACATGTTTGAATATTTTTAATTAATTTATCATTTAATTTAAATGTAATATAAACTTACATAATTAAGTTACTTTGTTAATAAACGCTAACTTATGTATTTATATGTAATTATAAAATGTTTATACACATGAGTGAAATGTTTTTATGAAAATAAGCTCTTTTGAATTTTAATAAATACAAGTGTGAAATCTTTGTAAACCTTTATTTTAATAAATAGCTTACCTTTTTAAAGAAAATATTCTAATATAAATAAAAATGCAAATAATTCTTATATACGTATTTAAAATCTAAAACAATTATACATATGCATTTATAACCATTTTAAATTAAACACTTCAAAGGAAACAAAAATAAAACATTGATAAATTTCCTTTATAAATTATCATATTTAAAATAAATAATTATCTTATATTTGAAAGCAAATGAATAAATCTTTAAATTTAATCTTGAAAACTATTAAGTTTTAAAATTACAATATTCATTCATACATCAATTGTTAATAGATTAAATTAAATTTCAAACAACTCAAATTATAACATATACATACATATATATTACAATTTGAAAATTAATCTTTAATTAAACAAAAGACCTTCTATTCACAATATATATTAATTGTATATATTATAAATAGATAAAATTTCATTAGCTTTGAAAAATCAATTCTTATCCATATTGCCATATTAAAAATTCATCAACCTTTAAAAGATTAAATTCACAAATTTTAAATTAAAATTATAAAGAAAATTATCAAACCAATTTAATTATTTATACAGATTATTAAATTTACATTGCCCAAAATTCCGGGTCGTTACATTAGCGAAATATTATTACATAGTAAATAGTTTAACGGATCCTTAGGAGATGTGAATCCTGAGAATCTCTTAAGTTATTGCACTCACTTTAGACACAGGATAGGAGATGTCAAATCCCGTAAATATCCCCGACGCCGTTTACACTCATATTATTTACATTGGTTTAACTTACATAAGATCTTTTAGTTCTAACTCGAGTGTTTTGTCTTTTCAATTCGCTCGGGTCAGTCTGAGCATTTCTGGATTTGAAGACTTTATTTCTGTAGGACGAAGACGAAGATTGTATTACTATTATTTATTATATTATTCCACTACATTCAACTATTCTGTTTCATTATTAATTATTCGCTAATATGTTAAACTCTGATATGTGTTGTATAAGTATAATCAAATGTTTTGTAAATAGCTTCATTAACTGTTATTTGATTATTATATTTTGTCATTCTGCTGTAAGATTCTGTTTTTTTCTTTTCTTTCTCTGCTTTTTCTTATTCACCCCAATAACAATCCGCCATTCTGTATGGTCTGAGTCTGACGTGTGTGGTTTATCGTCGATTTAAAGTGTACAAAAAGGCAGGATGTTACAATATACAAAATGGGAAAGAATTGAATGAGATAGGTTAACAAGAATAAAATTAACAAAATCTTTAAGTGATGTCTAATTAACGCTCATAACACAGCATAGGTCAATCGGTAGTGGTTGGCCTTGGTTAAGTAATGGTAGACTGTGTCGTGTAAAATCTATGAAAGGGGTGTGGGATTGAACGGCGTTAATTGATTTAATTATTTTTATTATCTACAAAATTATTGATGTGCGTCGCTTCTTAAAATGAAGATTGCATAGGATAAATCTAACGCTCCAAATCAATCTTTAACCCCTATAAATTAATAGGTAATATATCCCTAATTCAGTTAGAAAACTTGCTATATAAAAATCCACCATTTAATCTCCTCCTCCAAATCCTAAAAGTAAAATATTATGTTATAATTATGTATAAGTATAAGAAAATATAGAATAAGAGAAGAGAAGAATAAGATCGATTCGGAGCGTAGAAATAATGGTAAAACGTGAATCTTAAACTCTATTTTAAATCAATTCAATTCTTTCAGCGAATCTATAATTTTAATAGATGTATACCCTTTTTATTATTTAATTCAAAGTAAAAGGAAGTCAAATCAAAAGGGAACAGATCTGGAGAATGGGAAAGCTAAAGGCAAGGTGAGTGGGAAAATTACATGTTTTGTAATCAGATTAGATTATATCGTTGCGATCTATTTCATTTATTCCTATTTACAATCGATTTGGATATTTAATTGTAAGTGTGTAATGATTAGATATATATCTCGGTATGGATAATTTATTTTTTATGCATGATGAATTATTGTAAATAACAAATTAAATAATGAATTGTATGCGTGTAATGATTAAGGAATATATCTAGTGAAATTGATTATGGAATATATCTAGTGGAATTGATTATGATATAGATTTAACGAAATTGGAATGCTTGCCTGCATATTATTTACACTAACTTGTTATGAATTTGTTAATAATAAATTAGTATTTGAACAAAAGATAAAAATGTAACGTAAAGAAATTTTACTAAGATTTTGGGGTTTACATGATATTTTAATTCGTTGGAATTAGGGATGTTGCAAGTAGATTTCAATGTATCACCAAGTCTAAAATAAATGAAAGTGCAATGTTTGATTGACAAGGAATAAAAAAAGATGTAAAAATAGGGATATTCATCATATTTTGTACCATTTATTTAAATAAAAAAAAAGATCGTTCCTTTTAATTACAAACACCACACAAATCTCTTCTTTTGAATAAGATATGGAAATTTACGCAACTTTTTTATGACGGAAACATGGTTCCAACACATTAAATGTAGTAAATCCCAAAACGTTAAATAAAGAACCGTGAACGCGATAAGAACATTCTTAAAAGACAAGATGCAAGATACTAATAAAAATGGAAAGTAAATTATAGAAAATTTGAAGGATAGGCAAGAAGAGATAAATGGATAAAAAGGATGGGAAATGATATTATGAACTTGATAAGAGGAAAGCGTCAATTAAAAAATGTAAGAAAAAGATAAACGCATAATGAAATAAAGACCTATGGTCAACATTAAACTATAGAGGCAAACAATTATGTAAGCATGAATTAATATATATATATATATATATATATATATATATACATATGAGATATATATATATACATAGCCTAAAATATGTGTTTATGACGGGTGTGAACTATCACAGTTAAAATATTGTTAAACGAATGATGTGTTGTCATTAGAGTAGATTGGAATGCGAGGTCCGTAGCGTTCCGTAGTAGAAGTCAACTTACAGTAAGGGGCTACCAGCAATTGTGTAACATTATACTGATGTGAGACATATCCAACCATAGGACCCATAGAGTATATACGTTTGCATAGATAAAGGAATACCCATAATGGATAGCAGTCTGCTTCAAATATAGTTTTTAAAGGCGTATTACCTTGATTGCATAAGGCAATCTAAATGGGATGATGAGCGTGATCGGGCACGATGCAGCATGATTGGAACAAATGGTATCAGAAAATGTGACATAATATTACGAACAACCATTAGGGATAGGAATGCATAGGGTAATATGTAACAACTCAAAAATTCTAACAAGTATTTTATTCTTTTATTTATAAACTTTGGGGTTTTTAATTTACAAAAAAGTTGACTTTTTTTAAATTTAATTATAAATAGTCACCAAAATTTTATTAATATAAGCCAATTCTATAACTCTTATTTTTGGTTAAAGTTTAACATTTATTGGAATTTAAATCTTTTAAATTCTAACTTCCAAATCTTTTAATTTAACTGAATATATTGGTAACAACATTTTATTTCCACTTTTGTTCTTTTAAAATTGGTTATACACCTTTAAATCAAGTAATTAATATTCTGTAAAAGAAATAAACTTTATACGTATACACATTTGTTTCTTAGTTAATTGATTAATAAATAAAATTTTAAATTGAATAATATATAGGAAATAAATTTTACGTTTTCTTTTTACGCATATACATCAGTTATTTGTTAAATGTTAAGCAAATCAAACCAATGTAAACAAATCAAAAGTTAATTAAGTAATAAATTTTAAAGTTAATAGAGTATAAATAGGCTATTTAAAATACACGTTTTAATTTGAACGTTATATCCATTTTGATTTATTTAGTTAGCATATAAATGATACGAAGCTAATGAATATTCTTTAAAACGTATATTTACTAAAAATAGGTAGAGAATAAATAAGTAACATATAAATTTAGATAAGTTACTTTTGGTATAAATTTAGCGTATATTGTACTAACTATATATAAAAAATAAATAAGAAATGAATAGTTTCTAATCACTTTACTTTTGTTAATTGTTTGAGCATACGTTTCAGTTAAAATTCTGCATCTATTACACGCTTTCATACCTTAGATACTGAAAACAAATCAGTAGCCGCGATTTTTGGAAGAAAATTTTTGACCGTGCTTGCCATTCACGGGGGATAAATTATTTCACTTCCTTTTGCTTTATTGTTTTAAATGGGTACAAAATCTTTGATTGACACTGAAACGTTCCAAATCAATTTTTGCTTGCCATATTTTTCTTTCGCCTAAATCACGCAATTACTTCTGTTTAAATTTCAAAACCACGCAATATCTCCCTTACCACGTCAGCTGCCTGCATCCCTTGTTTGAGCGAATTTCCCTATATATATTTCAACTCGAGTTCACAAATTTTCGCTGCATTTGTTCATCTTCCTTCTATATTGCGTGTGCTTCATACATCAGGTAATAGCTTTATAATAAATTTATTTCATTCTTTTGTTTTTCCTTGGTTTTTTAAGTTTGTAATCTGTTGTTATAGTATATAAATATAGGTATATTATATACAATGGCTTATATGAAAAGTATATTTGTTTATGTATAGGATAATACATCAGTTTCTAGTATTGTAGCAAGCGCATATTTTATATTTTGATTTTGTCTCATAATTTTTTTTTGGGCTGTTCTAGTTGAATGAATGTTGTGTTAGGTATATGATATTTATCTGTAACAGATGTTTCGGTTTAATTTTAAATAATATATATGATTTCAATAAAACTGTTATATATGTTAATGTGTTGAAGGGTATATACGTATTGCGGTATACAAAAGAATATATGATATTGAATTTTATATGATGCATATGTTGGATTTTATTACATCTTAGTATAAAAGTTATATTTGGCTGCATGTGTTTCACGTCTCGGGTTGCGTGCATTATGTAGGTTACATATTGGATTTAGTAGACACATTTATGCCGCGTTCACACCAAGGTTTGCATATATATTATATGAATATTTTTATGATAGTATTCTTGATTTTTTTTAAACATTGATATTTAATACATAGATTTGAAAGTGGGTTATAATGTATGGGTTATACAAGTGGTTATGAGTTCTTTGTCATACACAGTCAGTTTACATTAGCTGATGTACACCATCTGTTGGGTACAAATAAACATCATTTCAAATTAAGTATACTGATATTATATGATAACTATTGATTTTGAATATAATAGGTCTAGGAGTTCATATATACTTGAGTTTGGGTATATTTATAGTACCTACATGAAATTAGTGAGTAGACTGTATATATACATCTTGTCTACACATTTCGTTATTTTTGGTCTGCACATTGGTTATCTGTATCATGTAGTACGGTTTATATATTGTAGTACGTGATGATCTGTATATATATACATATATGATATTTTGATATTTTGCTATTTATAAAAGCTATGCATAGGATATTTTGTTCATATGCTATATTGATATATACTGATTTTATAAATTTGTATAATATTAGCTTATATATAATATGTCTTTTATAAAGATAATATATTGTTTATATAATAGTGATGTTAAAAACGTATGTACTGTTTAATGGAAGTCCCTCCCATCCACCCTGTCCTCCCTCTGTCCTCTACCATACCACCTCTGTCCTCCAACTCTTATCACACGTCTCCTCCTACATGTCTCCTCCGTCCTTCCCCTGATCCCCCACCTCCACCTCTACCTTCCTTGTCCACTGTTAACGTCCCCACTGTTATCGTCCCATCCTCATCCCAAGTCTCTGATCCTTCAATAGTTCTTCCTCCTTCAAATCTTCCTCTATCTCCTCAACTGCAATGGACTTCCCTTTTCAAGCGTAAACCAAGTAACGCAGGGAAGTACATTCCAGTTGAGATGTCCCTAGAGTTTATGAACGAGATAATGATTCCACCTCCTTGTGTTATTGAAGCTGGTGCTGAAGTATGGTGTAGTAATCTTGTTGAATTCTTCCTTGACAAGCCACTGCCGTACTCGATGGTCATAAATTTTCTGAAGAAGTACTGGAAATTGAAGGGATCAATTAAAGTTCGTTCAAATGGGTTTTTGTTCTTATTTCACTTTGCTTGTGATGAAGACAGAATCAGAATTTTACAAGAAGATCCAATAGTTATGCGTAACAAGCTCTTCATTGTAAAACAATGGGAACCATCAGTAGGTAATGCTTGTGCATCAATCACGTCAGTGCCACTGTAAGTCAAACTCTCTAATATCCCTATGTTTGCATGGTCCCATATTGGCATTAATTGGTTGGCTAGCAGATTTGGTAGGCTAGTTTGTATGGATGAATCCACTGAGAAATTGGAGAGATTGCCATTTGCAAAGTGTTTAGTTGCAATAAAACCAGATCAGGGACTCATTGATACCTTCCCTGTCCAACTTCCTGATGGTGGAACCCAGTATATCCAAATTGAATATCAATGGAAGTCTGATATATGTGTTAGTTGTCAAATCTTTGGTCATACGGAATCGAATTGTGAAAAATTACTATCGTCAATCAGCTCTGAGAAGAATGAAAAGCTACATAATACTGCAGCAGGTAATGAAAAAGGTCATAAGGAAGTTAATAAAGAGAAAGGTATAATGACGAGGCGTAAGAAACAAAAATGGCAAATAGTCAACAGAGCTAGAAGACAAAAAATTACTTCGTATGGTACGCAAGTCCACGTTCAGGATGACCCTGAGTTAAGCAACACTGAAATAAATATGAATTCACATGGTGAAAAACATGAGGTTGGTTTGACTGGAAATGAAATGAATGATAAGCTTGATGGGATTGGGGAGACTACTGAAAATGAAAACTCAAATATCCTGAAAAATAATTGTTATCATGTGCTTACTGAGTTGTGTGAAAGTGAAGCTGTAGTGGAAAATTGCAAGGATTATGACAATGCAAAGAAAATAAGTGATGTTTCTCATAATACTGAAGGTTCGCATGTAGTAAATATGCATTCACTTGGTGAAAAATATGTGGTTGGTTTGACTGGAAATGAAATGAATGATAAGCGTGATGGGATTGGTGAGACTAATGAAAATGAAAAGTCAAATCACCTGAAAAATAATTGTTATCATTTACTTACTGAGTTGTGTGAGAGTGAATCTGTAGTGGAAATATGCAAGAATTATGATAACGAGAAGAAAACAAGTGATGTTTCTCAAGACATGGCAAAACCAACTATCTTCCTTGTTTCAAGTAACATACCTGAAACTACCTCCTTCCCTGTTTCACCATGCAAAACCAAATGCGCTGATTCTATTACATCATCAACTCCTATTTTGCCATTTTATCAAGCTAACATTGTCCAAGAAAGTGATAAGGGTATCAACCAAAATCCAACTCCCTCTCAAGACATGGCAGTGCACGTTTCTTCTGTGCACGTTTTTCCTGTGCACAGCTCTAAACACAACGAAATTAGTTCAAGTTCCTCTAAATCCACAATCCCAATAACTTCTGCTAATCATCATGACAATGACCATCCTTACCTTCACATTCCAGCTCCCCTTGCTTGGAAACCCCACCACCTTCACTGAACCTTTCCACTTCAAGCACTCCCCCCATACCTTCCAAGCAGCATGTGTTGTTACAAATAAGCAACTCCCCAGCTCGTAACAGTAAGTCCACAAAAGCTAATTTACTCTGTGTCTTAGACCTAAACCCTTGTGATGGTTCAAATTCATCATCCCCCGTTCCAGAAACGAACATTCAATCTACTCCTCTAACCAGGGGTAACAAGAAGAAACTCCAACAACAACAATTGTTTGATCAGTGTTGAACAATATGGCTGCATGGAATATTAGAGGAGCCCATTCTGTAGTTAAACTAAACCAATGTAAAAACATAATTTCTGCTCATTCGTTGAGTCTTCTTGATATTCTGGGAACTAAACTTAACACTACTCTATCTTCCAAGGCTGCTACCTTCATTAATCTGTCCTGGAATATGATAAATAATCTCTCTGAAGCTCCTTATGGTCGAATTCTGATTCTATATAATCCTACAATATTGCTGCTTTCGTCAATACTTAAAACTTCTCAACTCATTCACCTTCACTGCTCCCATATTTCAACTTCGATTTCTTTTTATCTTACTGTAATTTACGGTCTACACTCGGTAGCTGCTAGACAATCCTTTCTTGATCTTCTTCCTTCATTTCGTCAAGAAACACATCCATGGGTTGCTATTGGAGATTTTAACTGCTCTTTTGAATTATCTCACAGACTTGGAGGTAATCCCTTATCGCTTCGTCAAATAAGACCACTTAGCTGTTCCATATCCCAGTCCAACCTCATTGAGATAAATTCTGTTGGAGCCACCTACTCTTTGAACAATTCAAGACGAACTTCACCACGTACCGTCTCCAAAATTGACTTCTCATTCTCGAATCTCAATACTCTATCCAAATGGCCTAATTTGTTTAACCTTCTCCCTATGCCAGGCCTTTCAGATCACTCCCCTCAAATCTTTTCCTTTGGGTCTGCTATGAGAAAAAGAAATACAAATTTTAAATTTTTTAATGCTCGGGTTCTTCAACCTGAATTTCTTCAAATTGTCAATAAATCTTGGTCCACTAATTTCTTTGGTAATCCCATGTTTATAAAAATAAGCTGAAGGTAGTTAAAGCTGATTTGAAAGAGTAGGCGTTGAAAAAATTTGGTCATGGCAAATTGGCGTCTACCTCTCTCGCTCATAAACTCCATCAGATCCAGGAATCATTGCTGTCAGACACTACTAGCAGTGAGCTGGCGGCAAAAGAAGCCACTGTATCTTCCCAACTATTTGAAGCCTTAAAGATAGAATGTGATATGGTAAAATAGAAGTCGAGGATGCATTGGTTTAAAGATGGTGATAGGAATTCTGCCTTCTTCCACTCGTCCCTCAAAGCCAAACAGTCTCGCGAGTCAATTAATTCCTTTACTGATGCTAATGGTGAGTTCATCTGCGATCCTACCCTTATTTCTAAAATGTTTCTTGTTCATTTCTGTAATTTGCTTGGTAACTGTAATCAATCCTCTCCATCACTTGAGCTCCTTGACTCGATTAGTATGCCCAAAATATCTGCTGAAGAAAATGCTTTCCTTTCCACTACTATATCTGACACTGAAATTAAAGACGCTTTATTCTCTCTTAATGCCAACTCCACTGGCGGTCCTGATGGTTTCAATGCCTATTTCTTTACTTGTTGTTGGGAAATTGTCGGCAATCTTTTCCTCAAGGCTGTTCAATTTTTTTTTAATAAATGCAAAATGATAGGTTCCATCAACACCACTAATATTGCCCTTATCCCAAAGGTGAAGAATGCTAGCTGTGTTTCTGACTTCAGACCTATTTCATGTTGTAACACCATATACAAGACTATATCTAAGGTTATTGCTAACAGGCTCAAAGTTGTCCTTACCAGAGTTATATCCCCCAACCAGGCTGCATACCTAAAAAGAAGAAGCATTCTCGACAATGTCATGATGTCTCACGAATTGTTGCATGGCTATAACAACTCCCATGCTACCCTCGGAGCTATGTTCAAGCTTGACATCTCGAAAGCTTTTGACTCACTGAAATGGGACTCGGTGGTTAGGATCATGGGGTTAATGAACTTCCCCAAACACTATGTTGCTTGGATCCACTCTTGTATTTCTACACCGAGCTACTCCATAATGGTTAACAACTGTAATGTTGGTTACTTTCATGGTAAGCAGGGTGTTCGTAAGGGAGACCCTATATCTGCATATTTATTTATTATCGTGATGGAAGTGCTAACCCAAATTCTTAACCAAATGGTCATTGTTGGTAGCTTCAATCTCCATCCGAAATGTAAAAATCCCCTCGTCACATCTCTTATGTTTGCTGACGACTTGGTTATTTTTTTTAAGCCAAACATGAGGACTGTTAAATCTATCATGGATGGTCTAGATAAAATTTTCAAAATCACTGGTTTATCCTTAAACCTGTCGAAGTCTAACTTAATGATTGCTGGTGTGGATTCTGTCCTTATCTCTCAAATAACTAGTTATTCTGCCATTTCTTGTAGAGCAGAGACTTCCATGTACCTTGGCATCCCTTTAGCAACCTCACGTGTGTCGTATGCACAATGTATTCCTCTGTTTGACAGAATAACAGCAAGACTTTCCCTGTGGACCAATAGATTTCTTAGTCAAGCAGGTAGGCTCACTCTGATCAACTCTATAATCTTCTCTATGACTGTGTATTGGTCTCGATCCTTCATACTTCCAATCAGGTTAATCAAAATGATCAGAATGGCTATGTCTAACTTCTTTTGGCATGGTACGATTGATTCTAATAAGCTTTCTCCTTGTGCTTTCTCCACTCTTGAAAAGCCTAAGTCAAGAGGTGGTCTTAGCATTAAAAATCTACTCTTATGGAATCGTGCGGCCATGGTGTACCATATTGAGAATCTGTTGAACCGTAAGGAGAGCTTATGGGTTACTTGGTCCCAGCAAAATATTATTCGTAACAAAAACTTTTGGACGATGGATATTCCTCAAGCGAGTAGCTGGACTTGGCGTAGCATTCTAAAGATCAGATCTGATATCCTACCTTATGCAAGAAGTCGAATTGGAATTATTGGTCGTGTTTCATTCTGGAATGACCCGTGGGTGCGCAATGGGTTGATACTTGGTCGCCTTCTATCTTTCAACTGTCAAGCACAGACTGGGATTAGTCCTAATGCGCTGGCTGTTGATTTCTGATATGCACGTAATTGTGCATATATTTACATCCATATTTTATCTCTTTTTATTTAAATAATCATCATATTTGGGCATTTTAACGTGTTTAAAACCAAAATTCAATTATTTCCAACCATCATATTTTCATCTTCATTCAGGGGCAAAACGGTCATTTTGTGCATGTGTCCATATAAGAATTTTCAATTGGACATTTTTTGATAATTTTTATAGGAATTTGGATGCATATGGAAGAGGCTTATATGAAGATATATGCATGCACAAATGAATACAAAGGAAAGAAGAGGGAAATAATTCAAGCCATGAACATGGAGGACCCCACCCACTTACCTAAAAGTACAATTTGGAGCTAATGCACAACTAAGTGGAGGTTAAAGCTTCATGCAAAACAAATGATGGATTAATTAGTGGTTAATGGTTACTTATTGGCCACACTTCCTAAAGGGCATTTTAGGTATCCCCCTAAAAATAGAATTAGGATTTTATGCATGTATATATAGCCCTCTTATGTATATGACACTATCATCTACTCTTTCATTTTACTTAGGAAGTTAAGAAATCAAAGTGTAAGCTCAATGTTCTATGAAATAAAAATGGCTTCCAAGCCTCTTTCTTCTCTCTTTTCTACATGCTTTTCTTTGTTTTATTGTTAATGTTTTATTTCTATGCTCTCTTTTCCTTTATGTTCATAGCTTAGATTTACATTTATGCAAGTAGTAAGTAGCTAATCTCTTTTGCTTTCTTTGCTTATTTTCTATTCTCTTTTCTTTTTAATGTTGAAATTTGTTTGTGTTGCTTCAATGCCACAAATGAGTAGCTAAACCCCTTTAATTTAGGGTTGATGAAGCTCTCTAACTTTATGTAATTTCAACATTTTTATGATGTATGATCTCTTTGTTTATGCTTCATGAATGTGAATTTTGATGTAAGTTTATACAAGTGGGTTTGATAGCTTATATTGCTTTTGCAAATGAGCTATTCTTACTCAACATAAACACAATTTACATCAACATTTGCTAATTAATTTTTGATTATGAAATGAAAGTAAAAATGAAATTTGATGATCTATGTTACTAGTTACAATAGTAAATAGATCATATTTAAAATAGTTTTTGCTTTGGCTTCTTTTTCATGAGAATTGTAAGTGGTATAATTGTTGTATTATAGTTTGATGGTTTGAGTTATGTTAACTAATAACATAAACAAACCATACTTATGATAAATGCAATGATTATTTCACTTAATATCAAAGTTAGAGATCACAAATTATGCGTTTGTTGATTTACAAAAATTTGAGAGTGGATTTGCCTCTAAATTGTTCTTTAGTCTAATAATTCTTGAATCACATTTTCTAGTGTTAGCCTCATAATTTCTAGTTAACAAATCCTCTTCGAATTTGGTATAATTTGATTGAATAGAATCTTAAAAATCATCAATTCCCTGTGGATCGACCCGTATTCGCCCCGTGCTACATTCGTACACCGTGCGCTTGCGGTTATTTTTAATTTAAATTCGTTCGACGGTTTTCTAAACCGATAGAACTTCCGTCGACGAACAATTTCATTTCTGATGGTATTGTTCAACTCCCTTACTCTAGTACTACGACTGTTCGACAAATTTGGAGTCACTTGGGGGGTTGTCATGTCCTGTTTGCGCCTACCGACGGTATTACCTGGTCCTATTGCTATGACAAATTCACGGTAAAAGATATGTATAAGAAATTTGTTTGTCAAGACAATCTTGTTAAACTAAGTTGGCATAAGCGCATCTGGTTGAATCATAACTCTGCAAGTCAAAACCTGATGCTATGGAAGATATTTGGTAATGCATTAAAACTAAAGTTAAACTGAGTCAGAGAGGTCTTCTTATTGATACTACATGTTGCTTGTGCCATGCTGCGGATGAGAACACGCTTCATCTGTTCTTCAATTGCCCATACGTCAATAGATTATGGAGCGGTACTAATTCCATCATCTCTGGTCGGAATGTATCTACTGATAGTGAGGAGGAATGGAATGTTATTTTCAAGGTGACTAGATGGAAAGGAGAAGCCTCCTATGTGTTGCTGTTTACCCTGAAAACATTTATAAAGATAATATGGGAGGAAAGAAATGCTATTATATTTACTGGAAAAAGGAAGTCATTTACTCAAATGAAAGATGTCATCATTGGAGGATTAAAATTTAGAATTGCAGCATCTAGCTATTGCTTTGCTTCTGAATTCCTATCTTCTCTTTCTTGATTCTTGGCAAAGAGGAGTTTCTGTGTTCCTTTGTTGTGTTTTATCTTCGCTGTATTTTTTGATATACTTGTTTTCTCTGTGTTCTGTCTCTTTCCTTTGTTGTACATCGTTCTTGGTATATCAATAAATGGTAGGGGTCCATTTCTAACCCTGCTGGCCTTGCCAAAAAAAAAACGTATGTACTGTGTGTGTGTATATATATTATATAAAGTTCTAACCAGTTTACATATATAAGATAAGTAAGGTATATCACATGCTATGTTTGTTTTTTGTAAAACAAAGTTATGGTATACATTTAAATTTTCTTAGTATTTGAATTAGTTTTGTAACAATTTTAGCAAATTATATAGACTTTAATTTAAATATTGATTTCTAAAGATATAACTTGTATATAGGTTACACATATGTTTATATATTTTCCTGTATATCTATTCGTTTATATAAGTATTAATTTTTAACCTATTATGTATATATATTGATTTTTAATCTATTCTTTTAATTTAAAACAATGGTTTTAATTTTATATATATGTTATTTTGATATTTGTTTTAAAATTAAATATTTATTCCATGGATAATAATAATTATTATTATATATCATTGTTGCTTCTATTGTGTTGATTCTGATTTGTTCCCATCAACGTTTTTATATATCAGCTTTGTTCGTCGAAATCATGCCAATCCAGCTTTTACTTTAAAATTCATGCTTGGATTCGTAACCCATTTCAGTGACAAATCGCTCCAGCCTCGAAAGGTGAGCAATCACTAACGATTTATGTTCTTTTATTTATTAAATTTGATTTCAATTGAAACGACAATTGAAATATGTTGCTGTTAGTTATTTACAATGCTATATATGTTGTTATCTGCAATTGTTCACTTGTGGGATATAACATTAAAGCCTATTGTTTATATTATATTGGTATTGATGATATATGTCTGTTATTTTATTTTATTATCTGTTATCACTCTACAAGTTCCCTATAGTTTAGAATTCACTATGGGTTGAAATGATACATACTCGAACGGACTTTAGAATAGGAGAATTTCGTTATGGGTTGAAATGATAAAGCCAAGCGATTTTCAATTAAATTGAATTTGGGATTGCGAGTCGAAGTGATATCTACCCGTATATTTAAATTTCGGATTGAAATGATAAATATCTGTATCCCTTGACCATAGGGTAGGAAATTATATACGGACACCGTTGGTCCACACATATATATATATAAATGTTTGAAAATAATTTCTATAGTTTGAAAGGAAATATATGGTTTTTAATAAATATTGGTTCTTAAAATATTATATATAGATTTAATAATAATATTATTGAGATTGAATCATCCATATAATATGTTTCAGTATTTATTTAAATTTATATTTCAAATTTTTTTTTAATAATTTGAATAAGTTAAGGTTGAGAAGATAAAGTTGAATTTATTTGAAATGGTATTTAGTTAAGAATTCTACTTAATTGGAATTATTTGAACTATCGAATTAGAAACTTAAGATTTGAATTATAACTTGATTTTTGATTTAAATGATTAAATTGAAGTTTCAAGTTTAAACAAATCGAAAGGAATATTTAGTTTAAAGGTAAATTTAGGTTATTTAATAAATATTGAATTTATTAAGTGAACATTTCAAGACTAAATAATAAGGTTAAATCGAGATCTATATGAAACTGTTAAATTGAACTTTGGAATGTTAAATATTAAAGCTTTGAAATATACTAGAATTTAAATGGTTAATTTGTGATTTAGACCTTTATTTGAAATATATATATATAATTTGAATTTGTTGGTCAGAAACTGAATTGAATGGAAATTGATAAATTGAGATTGAATTTAATTTGAATAGGGAAGTCGGGTTGATTTTGAAGTGATTTGTTAAGTTTGAGGAAATTACAAATATTCTACTTTATAAAATATTTATATATATTTTGGAAATATATATATTTGAAATGAAATGATATTTTGTTATGAACTATAAACTAATTTGAAATGACCTCGGTGTTATATTGTATATTTCTACCTTGTAGATAGTTCCATGGACTCTTAGAGGATGGTTATCCCAAACATCCTTTAAGTTACTTGTATTTCAGTGGATATTTCACTTGAGTTGGATTTATTGATATAAGAACGTTAATCCTGGCTCGAGTGTTGTTTTTGCTTTGCACTCGGGTCAGACTGAGTGATACAGCATTTGAGACTCACATGTGGAGTTTGGAGCTTCATTGGAGATCCAACTATCGATTCAGCTTTCAGCTTTTCCGGTTGATTGGTTCAAAGAAGTCATCTGTTCATACTGAAGACTTCACTGTATTTGAGATATTCTGTTGTATTCTATTTCTAACTATGATATTTGTATAGTAGCTTCATGAACTACTATTTATTTATTCCGCTGCGTATTATTGTATTACTCTGTGTCTGTGATTATGTGATCGATTTATTTACTGTATATGCTGAGTGTGCAAAATATAAATTAACAGTCTGATATTTTGACCAATTCAAGTCTGACATGAGTGGATGCGAATGGTTGAAAATAGCAGGTCGTTACAGTTGTATTAGAGCTTTGGCTCTAGGCAAATTTAGCATGTATGGTAAATTTAATTACAGAATCACTTTCGTTCGAGCTTGAACTCCTTTCTCTTGATTAGAAGTTCCTTTGAATTTTGGAATGTCCCTCGGTTCCGAAATCCATTCTTGTCTTTCCTTATTCGTGTTTTCTAAATTCTGGAGTATCTCATAGCTCCACTGAATGATTTGTAAAGGGGGTGAAAACTCCTTTACAATAGCATCGATTCACCGAAGATATATATATTTATATCCTCGTTTAGATGCTGCTATCTCTGGTTATGCCGAATTCTATATCTGGCGATCAAGTGTCGATTTGCCTTAGAATTCCGCATCGATCATATTCCTGAAGTCACGGTTGACCCGGTTAAGGTTGCCCATGATTTATACAAGTTTATCCATCTTCTATTTCTGTAATTTAATTATCTAATCGTCGATCGAGCCTATCTTCGAATCAGAATTCTATTTGATTAGAGTCCCTCTAATTTGTATCTCTATCTTTGTTTGGAAATCCATTCTTAAATCATCCTTCGAAAATCGGGTTTTTTTTTGTATTTTAGAAATTGTTTTATACCGAAATTATGATTTTGATAACTATGATTTTATTTTATATATAAAAGTGAAATATTTTCGATAAGGATTATATATCTTTAAAAAATGAAAGTCTAAAATTTTGAAAGGATGTGAAATTTTGAAAATTTGTAAGGAATTCGATTATATAAAAGGATTTATAACTGAAGGGTTTTGATTTGAATTTCGAGGAATTGAACTCCAGTATTTTGAAATTTGGTTTCGAGATTTCAAAAATATATATAATAATATGATTTGAAAGTATTTTCTGAATAAGAAGTGTTTCAAATGACTCAAACGAGTTCCAATGATTTCAAAGAAACTTCAAAGAAGTTTTAAGAAAATAGAAGTCCAGAAGTCACTTATGTCGCTGGAGAATAATTTCAGTGATGAGTGCATGCATCATCGACATTGATTTTCGAGTTTCAAAGTAGGGGAGAGGCCACTTTAATAGATTCTCTATGTGAGTGATTTTGTGAAACCAATTTTGATTTCAAATTCCGAAGTATGATTCGATATTCAAAGGATATATGTATATATATTTGAAATGATTTAAAGTAAGCCGGTGTTCAATCCTAGAGGTTTCGATTTGATTTAGTATAACTCTATTTATAAAAATTAATTTACTGATTTGTTGCAGATTTTCAACTCTTGGATTTGAAATTTGATTTCACCGACTATTTTGAAGGTTCGAACACTTCCAAATCAAGGCTTAAAATTTTAAAGCTAAGTAATTTCGAAAAGTATAAATTAATGGATAAAGTATATAAGTTTAAACTATTTTGTTAAGTAAATGGATAGGACTAATTTGAATTATACTAATATGAAATCTGGTTTTGAATGATTTATAAATAGTTTAAAGGTTCCGAAGGGGTGGTTATAAACTTGAAAATCATTTGGGTATAATTGATTTTAGAAAATATTTGGTTTCGAAAAATAAGTTTTGGAATTTAAAACCCAGTATTTATATGATGAATTTGGAAATGAATTTGATTGACCTAAATTATGTTGATTTGGAAACTAGGATTATTTTCTAAACCTATTATTTGGAAATTTTGAAACTGAAGATATTAAATATGGGAGAAATAATTTGGTGAAATCATATATGATTTTGAAACCGAAACGATATTGAAAGAAATTGAAATTGAGAACCTTGTTTTACTAAATACTTGATTTGGGAGTTATCAAACTTATACAGAATTGATTTGTATGAGTATGAAGTTGATTTGAAAATTATTGATTTGGAAAGGTGCTCAATTTGAAAGGTGTAATCTTATATAGGCAAAGTATATATAAGTGTGATTTGATATATTATTGATTTTGGAAAGTATTCGATTTGAAAATGAAATCTTATATATAATGGACTTTATATAAGTAAGATATTTGAAAGTGATTTGAAAAGGTACTATATGATATATATTTTCGAAGTAATGATATGGAAAATTCCTTCTGCTTGATATCCGCTCTGTGGCCACATTGTGGATTCATTCTATCGATATTATTCTCTCTGATTTTCAGTTTTTCGGATGTGATACTCGAGTGTCCTACGTGGCGTAACCCGCGGTTGTTTTTTTTCTGGGGTAGCGTAATCCGCAAGGCAGAGATTGCTTAAAGGGTATGGATGTTTTCTGGGGGATCCAGGCGTAACCATTGTTATGTATCTTGCGGTCTACCGGTTTTGTTTTCGTGGCGTAATCCGCAAGGCAGAGATTGCTTAAAGGGTATGGATGTTTCCTAGGGGATCCAGGCGTAACCATTGTTATGTATCCTGCGGTCCACGGGTTTTGTTTATCATGGCGTAATTCGCAAGGCAGTGAATGCATAAAGGATATGGATGTTTCCTGGGGGATCCAGGCGTAACCATTGTTATGTATCCTGCGATCCAGGTGATTTTTTTTTGGATTGTACTTTCCATATCTGTTTTTAAAAATTTTTCAGTATATTCACTGGGTGTTGAAACAGGTCTACTAAGTACTTGAAGAATTCTAGCTTTGCGCCTAATCAACGCATGGCCAGAGTCTGCAAGAACGAGGATAAACTTGTTGAAACATCGAATTATAAAAGTATTTTCGAAAGAAATTTTGTTTATATATAAAGGTATTTTATTATAAAAGTATTTTTCAACAAAGAAATTTTGTATTAATATTTTAAATTGAGACTCTTATTGTTTGAAATTTACGATTCGTGCTCGATACTATTCTTTTGGATCTACCTTATCTGCTCAGTTTATTTATTCACCTATATTCTTTTTTCTGAATCTATCTTCTTTCCTTCTTTCCTTCGTTTAAATATATCCTTTAAAATATTGTTTTTTATATACAACCTGGTTTAATAGTAATTTTTTTTTAGTTTTATATAAATAATTGATCTCATAAATAATTGAATGGATTTAATAAAATGAGTTTAACCAAACTATTAAATATTAATTAATTTAAAAATAAAAAAATTTATATGGTTTTAAATAAATTGTTTAACTTGTTTTCCAAAGTCTAATTTTTCATCTAGTTGTTTCTATTCTCCTACTTTGTTCCTTTTCGAGGACGAAAAGCTCTGAGTGAGGGAGAGTGTAACAACTCAAAAATTCTAACAAGTATATTATTCTTTTATTTATAAACTTTGCGGTTTTTAATTTACAAAAAAGTTGAATTTTTTTAAATTTAATTATAAATAGTCACCAAAATTTTATTAATATAATCCAATTCTATAACTCTTATTTTTGGTTAAAGTTTAACATTTATTGGAATTTAAATCTTTTAAATTCTAACTTTCAAATCTTTTAATATAACTGAATATATTGGTAACAACATTTTATTTCCACTTTTGTTCTTTTAAAAATTGGTTATACACCTTTAAATCAAGTAATTAATATTATGTAAAAGAAATAAACTTTATACGTATACACATTTGTTTCTTAGTTAATTGATTAATAAATAAAATTTTAAATTGAATAATATAAAGGAAATAAATTTTACGTTTTCATTTTACGTATATACATCAGCTATTTGTTAAATGTTAAGTAAATCAAACCAATGTAAACAAATCAAAAGTTAATTAAGTAATAAATTTAAAGTTAATAGAGTATAAATAGGCTATTTAAAATACACGTTTTAATTTGAACATTATATCCGTTTTGATTTATTTAGTTAGCATATAAATGACACATGGCTAATGAATATTCTTTAGAACGTATATTTTACTAAAAATAGGTAGAGAATAAATAAGTAACGTATAAATTTAGATAAGTTACTTTCGTTATAAATTTAGCGTATATTGTACTAACTATATATAAAAAATAAATAAGAAACGAATAGTTTCTAATCACGTACTTTTGTTAATTATTTGAGCGTACGTTTCAATTAAAATTCTGCATCTATTACACGCTCATAAATTTCATACCTTAGCTACTGAAAACAAATCAGTAGCCATGATTTTTGGAAGAAAATTTTTGACCGTGCTTGCCATTCACGGGGGAAATTTTATTTCACTTCCTTTTGCTTTATTGTTTTAAATGGGTATAAAATCTTTGATTGACACTGGAACGTTCCAAATTAATTTTTACTTGCCATATTTTTCTTTCGCCTAAATCACGCAATTATTTCTGTTTAAATTTCAAAACCACGCAATAACTCCCTTACCACGTCAGCTGCCTGCATCCCTTGTTTGAGGGAATTTCCCTATATATATTTCAACTTGAGTTCACAAATTTTCGCTGCATTTGTTCATCTTCCTTCTATATTGCGTATGCTTCATATATCAAGTAATGGCTTTATAATAAATTTATTTCCTTCTTTTGTTTTTCCTTGGTTTTGTAAGTTTTTAATATGTTGTTATAGTATATAAATATAGGTATATTATATACAATGGCTTATATGAAAAGTGTGTTTGTTTATGTATAGGATAATACATCAGTTTCTAGTATTGTAGCATGCGCATATTTTATATTTTGATTTTGTCTCATAATTTTTTTTTGGGTTGTTCTAGTTGAATGAATGTTGTGTTAGGTATATGGTATTTATCTGCAACAAATGTTTCGTTTTATTTTAAATAATATATATGATTTCAATAAAACTGTTATGTATGTTATTGTGTTGAAGGGTATATACGTATTAGGGTATACAAAAGAAGATATGATATTGAATTTTATATGATGCATAGGTTGGATTTTATTACATCTTAGTATAAAAGTTATATTTGGCTGCATGTGTTTCACGTCTTGGATTGCGTGCATTATGTAGGTTACATATTGGCTTTAGTAGACACATTTATGCCGCGTTTACACCAAGGTCTTCATATATATGATACGAATATTTTTATGATAGTATACTTGATTTTTTTTTAAACATTGATATTTAATACATAGATTTGAAAGTGGGTTATAATGTATGGGTTATACAAGTGGTTATGAGCTGTTTGTCGTACATAGTTAGTTTACTTAGCTGATGTACACCATCTGTTGGGTACAAATAAACATCATTTCAAATTAAGTATACGGATATTATATGATAACTATTGATTTTGAATATAATAGGTATAGGAGTTCATATATACTTGAGTTTGGGTATATTTATAGTACCTACATGAAATTAGTGGGTAGACTGCATATATAAATCTTGTCTACACATTTCGTTATTTATGGTCTGCACATTGGTTATCTGTATCATGTAGTACGATTTATATATTTGTAGTACGTGATGATCTGTAAATATATACATATTTGATATTTTGATATTTTGCTATTTATAAAAGCTATGCATAGGATATTTCGTACATATGTTGTATTGATATATACTGATTTTATAAATTCGTACAATATTAGCTTATATATAATATGTCTTTTATAAAGATAATATACTGTTTATATGACAGTGATGTTAAAATTGTATGTACCGTGTGTGTGTGTATATATATATATTATATAAAGTTCTAACCAGTTTACATATATAAGATAAGTAAGGTATATCATATGTTATGTTTGTTTTTTTTAAAACAAAGTTATGGTATACATTTAAATTTTCTTAGTATTTGAATTAGTTTTGTAACAATTTTAGCAAATTATATAGACTTTAATTTAAATATTGATTTCTAAAGATATAACTTGTATATAGGTTGCACATATGTTTATATATTTGCCTGTATATCTATCCGTTTATATAAGTATTAATTTTTAACCTATTATGTATGTATGTTTATTTTTAATCTATGTGTTTAATTTAAAATAATGGTTTTAATTTTATATATATGTTATTTTGATATTTGTTTTAAAATTATATATTTATTCCATGGATAATAATAATAATAATTATATATCATTGTTGCTTCTATTGTGTTGATTCTGATTTGTTCCCATCAACATCTTTATATATCATCTTTGTTCGTCGAAATCGTGCCAATCCAGCTTTTACTTTGAAATTCATGCTTGGATTCGTAACCCATTTCAGTGACAAATCGCTCCAGCCTCAAAAGGTGAGCAATCACTCACGATTTACGTTCTTTTATTTATTAAATTTGATTTCAATTGAAACGACAATTGAAATATGCTTCTATTAGTTATTTACATTGCTATATATGTTGTTATCTACAATTGTTCACTTGTGGGATATGACACCATATCCTATTGTTTATATTATATTGGTATTAATGATATATGTCTATTATTTTATTTTATTATCCGTTATCACTCTGCAAGTTCCCTGTAGTTTAGAATTCACTATGGGTTGAAATGGTACATACCCGAACGGACTTTAGAATAGGAGAATTTCGTTATGGGTTGAAATGATAAAACCAAGCGATTTTCAATTAAATTGAATTTGGGATTGCGGGTCGAAGTGATATCTACCCGTATATTTAAATTTTGGATTGAAATGATAAATATCCGTATCCCTTGACCATAGGGTAGGAAATTATATACAGACACCGTTGATCCACATATATATATATAAATGTTTGAAAATAATTTCTATAGTTTGAAATGAAATATATGGTTTTTAATAAATATTGGTTCTTAAAATATTATATATAGATTTAATAATAATATTATTGAGATTGAATCAATCCATATAATATGTTTAAGTATTTATTTAAATTTATATTTCAAAATTGATTGTTGTAATAATTTGAATAAGTTAAGGTTGAGAAGATAAAGTTGAATTTATTTGAAAGGGTATTTAGTTAAGAATTCTACTTAATTGGATTGATTTGAACTATTGAATTTGAAATTTAAGATTTGATTTATAACTTGGTTTTTGATTTAAATGATTAAATGGAAGCTTCAAGTTTAAACAAATCGAAAGGAATGTTTAGTTTAAAGGTAAATTTAGGTTATTTAATAAATATTGAATTTATTAAGTGAACATTTAAGGACTAAATAATAAGGGTAAATCGAGATCTATATGAAACTGTTAAATTGAACTTTGGAATGTTGAATATTAAAGCTTTTAAATATACTAGAATTTAAATGGTTAATTTGTGATTTAGATCTGTATTTGAAATATATATATATATATATATATATATATATATATATATATATATATATATATAATTTGAATTTGTTGGTCAGAAACTGAATTGAATGGAAATTGATAAATTGAGATTGAATTTAATTTAAATAGGGAAGTCTGGTTGATTCTGAAGTGATTTGTTAAGTTTGAGGAAATTACAAATATTCTACTTTATAAAATATTTATATATATTTTCGAAATATATATATTTGAAATGAAATGTTATTTTGTTGTGAAGTATAAATTAATTTGAAATGACCTCGGTGTTATAGTGTATATTTCTACCTTGTAGATAGTTCCATGGACTCTTAGATGATGGTTATCCCAAACATCTTTTAAGTTACTTGTATTTCAGTGGATATTTCACTCGAGTTGGATTTATTGATATAAGAACGTTAATCCTGACTCGAGTGTTTTGTGTTTTTGTTTTACGCTCGGGTTAGACAAAGTGATACAACATTTGAGACTTACCTGTGGAGTTTGGAGCTTCAATGGAGATCCAACTATCGATTCAGCTTTCAACTTTTCCAGTTGATTGGTTAAGAGAAGTCATCTGTTTGTACTGAAGAATTCACTGTATTTGAGATATTCTGTTGTATTCTATTTCTAACTATGATATTTGTATAGTAGCTTCATGAACTACTATTTATTTATTCCGCTGTGTATTATTGTATTACTCTGTGTCTGTGATTCTGTGATTGATTTATTTACTGTATATGCTGAGTTTGCAAAATATAAATTAACAATCTGATATTTTGAGCAATTCAAGTCTGACATGTGCGGATGCGAATGGTTGAAAATAGCAGGTCGTTACATAATGTCATCAATCTTTAGCAGTCAACATGAAAGATAGGATAACAGCTAACTAGTCTTCGCCTCCTACCAGGCTAGAGTAGTGTGGGTTATGCACCTATATAGTTGTTTGCTAGTTTGTTTGTTAGGGCAAGGCTAGTTAATCCAAAGAGAGTACTTTCAAATTAGGGGTAGTCCATGGTACCGAGTCTGCAATATGAAGCAGACAAAGTAGTAAATCCCCAAAGCGAGATAAAGTACAATATTTTAATTTGAAAAACCATCATTAGGCACTATGGATTCCCTCGAGTTATGTAGTGACGAGATAGTGACACGGCGAGAGCGATGGATCCCAATGAGGTGCTGATTTAGAGGTACTAGCAGGAATAGAATCTAGGTCCATTGAGGGACCATAGTACGCATATTTCTATATATATATGTGCATAACCATGATTCTACAGAGGGTAGATGGGAATATATCGTATGCGAATATGGAGTCGAAATGGTTAATTAAAAATGTAAACATACATAACAGGAGATAGAAGGCAATCAACATAAACTAGTGTTATGTACAGAAGTATGATATACTAGTCACCAGAACGTTGTTTCGACCACCCTTTTCATTACAACCCACATGATATTTAGAAGGATAGGTACAGGTACTAGGCATATTGGGTGTTGACAAGGACACTAAACATTGGAGATGTCAAATCTTAGTCAATACTTATGTGAATTATAACATTTTGTTATTCCGCTGCAAGTTATATCATTAGTGATTTGATATGAATTCTTTTGTTTCATTTTCAGGATACCAAACCAACGATACATAGTTTGGTGGACATGGTTTTTTGTTTTAGCAAAAATTTAGGCCCACCGGGGTATGGGTTGTTACACCATCCCACTGAGATTGCCTAGTGTAATCAAGGCAATACTCCCGTCAATAACATACTTGAAGTAGATTACTATATCTATTGGGAGTATTCCTTTATTTATATGCAAACGTATACATTCCATTGGACTTATGGTTGGATATGTCTCACATTAGTATAATATTACACAACTGCTGGTACCCCCTAACGGTGGGCAATCTTCTATTGTGTAATAATACCGGTCTCACATTATAACCCACTCTACTGACCAAATGGCATACCATTCATTTAATTATACTTTAACTATGATAGTTCACACCTTTTATAAATTCATACTTGAGGCTACGTACACACACACACACACATGTGTGTGTGTGTATTCATGTTTACATATTTACCGCCTCTATAGTTTACTTTCGACCTTAGGTCTTTATTTCATTATGCGTTTATCATTTCATTACCTTAAATTTATTTACCCCTTTCCTCTTATCAAGTTCATAATATCATTTTCCATTCTTTTATCTGTTTCCCATTTTCTATATATATATATATATATATATATATATATATTCCCATTTTATCTTTTTATTAATTCTTGCCTATCTTTCACGTTTCCTTTTTATTTGCTTTCCATTTTTATTAGTGTTTCACATTTTATCTTTTAGGAATATTCGTATCACGTTCACATCTTCGTATTTAACTCTTGGGGTTTACTACATTTTAATGCGTTGGAGCTACCTTACTATCATAAAAATGTTAACACCATAAATTTTTATGCTTTATCCAAAAGAGATATTTGTGTGGTGTTTGTAATTACAAAAAACTATTTTTTTATTTGATGTAGACTGTACAAAATATGGTAAATGCCCCTGTTTTGTACATCTCTTTCATCTTAAGTGTATTATTTGTCATTTCAAACATCGCACTTTTATTTGTTTAAATTTGATAATACATAGAAATCTACTTGCAACATCCCAAGTCCAACGAATTAAAATATCACTTAAACCCCTAAAATCTTAATAAAAATTTCTTTATTTTTTATTCTTATCCTTCGTTCAAATATAAATTTATTATTGTCATATAGCAACAAATTTATAATTTCATATTTCTAAATGATAAATTTTGGAACTGCAATTATTCTAAACATTTCCAAGTTTATATTCATATAACATGTAAATATAAAAGGTTGACAGATACAGAATATGTTGGCAAGGTTTTCCAATTTCATTTTCATATTTATAAATTTAGCCTATAACTCCAATTAACGTTACATGAATATAAAAATAGGTTTGCAATGATATAATCTGATATTGTATAAAAGAATACAATATTCCCACTCAACTTTTTTTAGCTCCAATTCTTCAGATATAGATCCATTCTCTTTTATTTGACTCTCTCTTACTTTCCAAAATATAAAAAGGGTATACACCGATTAGAATTACAGAACCAAGTAAAGGATTGAATTAAATTTAGATTTGAGTTTAAAATTCATGATCTACCTTTGTTTCTGCATTTCGAATCGATCATATTCTTCTCTTCTCTTATTCTCCGCTTTTCCACACACACACACACACATATAATTGTTTTACAGATTCTATAATTCTAGAAATTGAAGTGAAAAGAGAATGATAGAGAAAAATATGAGAAGCGAAGAAAGAAAGTGGGTGAATATTTATAGGGGTTTAAAGTTAATATGGAGCGTCAGATTTATCTAGGCAATTTTTATTTTAACCAGAGATGTCCATTAATTACTTTGCACGGAAGTAAAATATTAGAGCGCATCATGTTCAATTATCCCCGATATTAAAATCACGTTTTAACACCAGGACCAGTCGACCTCGCCCTATGGTTGATCACTACCAATCGACCTAGCTATATTATAGGTCGACCTATTGCTTTGTTTATGCGCATTTTATTCCCGTTTGTGATTTTATTTGTTTTATTCTTTTATCAAATCACCTATATAATTTTCTACCCATTATAACTTTCCTAACGTTTAAGTTAACATTAACTTACCATTAATTTTAACTGATGCTAAGTAGCGATGGTTAAATATTCTTATTTTCTTAATTACATATATAATTATTTTGATAAAAAAACTTGAAACATGAATAAACTTTTCATTTGAACTCTAATTGGAAAACATTAAATATGAAAATTGATTAGGAAATCACCACAACACAATGGTGTAAGTTTCGTAGCCAAATTCTGATGTTTGTAAAAACTATAATTTTTAGCTTATCATTTATTAATTAGTTTCTTTTTAATTAATTGTCATAAAATTATGAGGTGTTACATTATCTTCCCCCAAAAGAATTTCGTCCCTGAAATTCCTCAAGGACGAAACAATGTAACCTAACATACAACCATTTAGCTAATTTTGCAACTAATTATGTGCAAGTGCATGGTGTATCACAACATATATAATATGCATGCTGAGTAATTCTAAATCGACGCCTCCTAGATGAAAGCTTTCTTTTAAATCAATTTCGAAAACATGATGCAAGGAACCTAAATATACAGGTAGTTCAATATGTATGCAAACTTTAAAAACCGAAAACATATATAACCCTACGAATGGCGGCTTCATCTTCTTCTTTGAACCCTATGAACTTGACCTACTCATCGGATCTCCCTTCTCAGGAAGGAGAAGACGAAGATAATTGGCAAGAGGTAGGAAGAAAAGGTAAGCTGAAGATGGCGGCTAACCCTAACTCAACCCAGGTTCGTTCGACCTATGCTGATGCGCTGAGATCCAAGGTATTCTCGAAGGAAAAGATTAAAAGTTGGACAAAAGCCACAGATTGCAGGAAGAGCATAGATGACAATGTCCGATTTCATGAAAAAGCTGTAGATGATAAAGGAGAATTTGCAGAAATTGATGAGGATGACTTTGCAGAGGCTGTTAGTATATGGAAAAACTCTGTATACGTATATATGGCAGGGAAAAGGCCATATCATATTCATTTTAATGCATATATCAAAAGGGAATGGAAACCAGAATGGGGATGGAACATATTTGCAAGAGAAAATGGTTATTATTTGGTTAAATTTGAACTGGAATCAGATGTCAAAAAATTATTGAAAATGGACCATGGTTCATGGACAGTAAGTTACTTTTTATTAAAAGATGGGAAGCAAATTTAAGACTCTAGAAACATCTTATAAATATGCTAGTAACTTTGCATCAATTCGTTCAGGACTCTAGAAACATCTTAAAAATATGCTAGTAACTTACCATCAATTCGTTCAGGACTCTGGAAACATCTTATAAATATATCAAATCAAATAGACGGTCCTTGGTTCACTATGGGAGATTATAATGCAATGCCAATGGCTTAAGATAAAGTTGGTGGTCTCACATTGAAGGCATCCCAACTGGAGGAATTTAATGGTTGTGTCATTGCTAGAGGATTGACTGAGGTTTCCCATACTAGACTGAAATATACATGAGAAATGGAGAAGTTAAAAAGATTTCTTTTAAACTGGACAGAGTGCTTATGAATGTTGAGGCTATTAACTTGTTCCCTAACATGAAAGTAAATATTTTGCCTTGTTCTACTAGTGATTAATCCCTTCTCCTTATTGAACTCATTCAAGTCAATATAGAGAAGGGTAAGCCGTTTAGGTATGCCAATTTTTGGCCTTTATGTAAAGATTATTACATGGCAGCTGATTTTTCTACTTTAGATATCTTCGAAGGTAACAACTCATTTATCTTGATTATGATTCTTAAACACATTAAAATGAGACTCAAAGAATGGAACAAATGTAGGACAAAGCAAATAAACAAAATTACATAGCTTTAGGAAATCCTTGAAAAAATTCAATTTGTGCTGGATAAAGACCCTACCAATAACGAGTTAAAGAAAGAATTCTTTAAAGTATAACATGAACTCAAGAATGCATCACAAATTCAAGCTATGGATTTGAAGCAAAAAGCCAAGGAAAAATGGTTGATTGAGGGAGATGAATGCTCAAAATTTTTCTATACTAAAATATCTCTTAGCTAAAATTATTGTAATCTTTATAACGTCATTGATGAAAAAGGAGAAAAGAAACTGAGTAAGTTAGAGGAGGAAGCAATAGCTTATTTCACTGACTTATTCAATGGAGATTATCCAGTGGACTTACCAGTTGTTAAAACTAGAAGTTTGGTTAGTAAAGGCGGAAGCCATATGCTGACCAGGGATATTGAAAGCAGGGAAATCGAGGAAGTTATTAAATCCATTCATCATGACTCTAGCCCAGGGCCAGATGGGTTAGGCTCCCATTTCTATGTAACCCACTGGCAAGACACGAAAGAAAATTTGAGATTAGCCTATCAGGACTCTCTCGACACTGGTAGAATAATAAAAGAAATGAACCACACATTCATTTGTCTTATACCAAAGAAAGATAAACCAGCACAAATCTAGGACCACAGGCCAATTTCATGCTATAATGTCTCCTATAAAATTCTAAGTAAAATTATTTGCAATAGGATTAAACTTATTCTATATGAATGCATAGAAGAATGCCAAAGTGCTTTTGTTAAAGGGAGAAGTATATTAGAAAGCTCTTTCTTAGCACATGAACTGGTCAGGAACTTTAAGAAGAAGGGAGTTGATAAAATATGTTTAAAGGTTGATGTTCAAAAGGCTTCTGATAGAATAAATAGAAGATTTATCATTCATTGTTGAGGTGTATGGGTTTTCCTGGCAAAATATTGAATCTTATCAAAGAACGTATAAGTTCACCCACCTATTCAGTATTAATCAATGGTGTACCTAAAGGGTTTATAAAGAGTAATATAGGTCCGAGACAAGATGACCCCCTATCCCCTTACCTATTTGTTGCTGTAATGGAATTCTTACTCTCCGGATGGAAATTTACACCCACAATAGCATAATACAACCAATATATAAAATTCAACCTCAAATAACACATCTTCTGTATGTTGATGATCTTATTATTTGTTATAAAGCTAATCATGCTGCTATTATGGGTATGAAAGAAATATTTCACAAACTTGAACAGTTTGTTGGACTGAAGGTTAATAAGTAGAAGACTAAATGTTACTTTAATGATCAGTACAAAAACAAATGAGACCTTTTGTTCACTCCTAAATTTTAAAGAGGGTCAGCTTCATGTTAAATATCTTAGTGTGCCATTACCAACTAATATAATAACTGACACGGAATGTGGAGTTCTAGTTACAAAAATAAGAAACAAGCTACAAAGCTGGAGCTTAAAATTATTATCTTTTGCTTGCAAAATTGAATTGGTCCACACTGTTATTACATCTATGGCAAGATTTTGGCTACAAACATTTCAACTCCCTAGTGCATCCATTTGAAAAATTGAGAGTGCTTGTGCTAATTTCATATGGAGAGGGGGAATCCACAAAGTCTTAAATCACACTCTATGCAAACCAAAAAATGAAGGAGGAGTTGGAATCAAAAATCTTTGGGACCTGAAAAAAGCTTCTGCAGCTGAATTGGCTTGGAAAATTATAAGTGGAAAGGTTCTTTGGCTGAATGGATGAGAAGCAGATATCTTAAAGATAATTTCTGGATCCAAAAGGAGGATATAAATGCATGAGGTACATGGAAGACAATTCTCGGGGCTAGAAGTGAACTTCAGAACCTGGTGTACAGAAAAACTGCAATTGAAAAGAGCACAAGTTTTTGATTTGATATATTAGAAATGCGGATTACAGATCTTAAGGCAGAAATAACACTAGAGGGGGGTGAATAGTGTTTTGTGGATTTACTCAATATTTTTGAAACTTAAGTAATTTAATCACCAACAAATGCAATACACATACACAGATATAATCACAGAATCAGACATAGATGCAAATAATAAATAAAAGCAGTAAAGGAAAGAACACATCAGGATTTTATACTGGTTCGGAGATACCCTACATCCAGTCTCACACAATTGTACGGATTTCTTTTCAAAATAATCTTCCAGGTTACACCCTCGATTTCAAGTCCATGAGGTACACCCTCCTGTATTCGAGTCCGGGGAAAAATCTCTTGATTTACCAAGCCACAAGATCACCTAATCAATTTCCGAGGCAACGATCACACCCAACTGATTTCAAGGCTCGACCGCACCTTTTACTCAACAGTTTGATTTATAAATAATCCTATAACTTTGAATAGCACTAAGATCATATGAAGAGGGGTGCAGAGAATCAAACAAGAGATATTCAAGTTTGATTCACTTGGTATTTCGACAGAGTATGGTTTGGGTTGTTTAGAGTAAATATGGAAGATGAAGAGGAGAAAAAATGAATGAAAATCTGGTAAAAATTCGTTTAGAACTTACTGGTATTTATAAAGATCAAGAGCATATCTATTCGTGAATGGATACAAAGAATAGACACTTTTTTTGAAAATTTCAAATTTGATAATTAACGGGCACCATGTTGACATGGGGGGTAGGAGTATGTCGACATGCTCTAGGCAAAAATGGTGATTTTGATTTTCTTATTAAAATTGGTTTCTATAATTTTTCAAAACAATTTCTAAACTTTTATAACCATATGACGCAGCGGTAATAACGAAAACGGATGAAACTGTGAAAGTAGGAATCGATGTATTGAAAATGCCCAAATGCCCAAATCCGTTGTTATCAAGAGATACCGGATTCTAGCTATCTCTAACACGTTGATCGCGCACGATACCGTGTTAAAAGATCTACGATTCTTCGAACGTTGATCTCGCGCACGAGATACCGTGAATCGGCTTCAAATCTGTTGATTCGAGCGCACTCGAATACCGAAGATGGAGAAAGGAGATAAAACTCAACTTCCAATTTCAAAAGAGGCACAAAGCACTCAAAATTTTATTCAAAATTCAACTCCTTTACAAATGACCCAACATCCCTATTTATAGGGTTACAACTCAACACTTACATCCCAAAGCCTTTACGACATAACATTCACTACCTAGAACAAACAGCAACTCACGACCTATACAAAACAACATTTGTACAGACCACACGACCTAACACAGACCGACCTACGACCTATATTACAAGTGACTTACCCATTTACAACTCACACGACCTACCAGTAAACGACCCAACAACATATGAATATACAAACGACACACGACTCAACATAGGTCGTTAACGACCTATCATACAAGCACAACATATATACATTCGACCCAATATTTACAAAACGAGTTACGACCTAAGCAACACAGCAACATAAGCATCTTCACGACCTAAGGTATCAGCGACCTTCTGGAGGCGACTTAAGAATCAGCGGTATAAGGAAAAATGACCTAAGAAGATAACGGCATAACTAGGTCGTATGGCTTCATGCGACCTAAGCTTCAACTTCATGCGACCTAAGAAATTTGGCAGATACCAGCAGCTGTTTGACTTGGTAGGTCGCTGGAGCGACTTAAAGCATACTCTTTACCATCATTAGGTCGCTCGAGCGACTTAAAACATAACTTGTTATTCATAGGTCGAGACTTACTAGGTCGGAACCCTTTAGGTTGTGGCTCGTTCTGCTTGACATAACTCTCTTCATAACTCGCAAGGTCGCTTGGGCGACTTATCCATACGTTAGGTCGCTCGCGACCTATAGTCTCATTAGATTGCGCTACATCATCCTCCCCCTGTTGACAAAAATTCGACCTCGAATTTGCACCTTCCTCTTCCACAACAAGCTCATCCCCATGATATGGAATCAAAATGTTTGACGTTAAAAACGTATGCAGTATGAACATGATCTGGCAACTTTAACCGATATGCATTATCATTGATTTTCTTTACGAGTTCCAAAGGACCAATCTTTCTAGCAGCTAGCTTGTTGTAAGTTTCAACTGGAAAACGATCTTTTGTCAACACTGCGTAAACCAAATCACCTTCTTTGAATTCTACACTCCTTCGTTTCTTATCTGCTAGTTGTTTATACTTCTCATTTGACTTAAGCAATCGTTCATGAACGGTTCTGTGACACTCCTGCAACTCAGTCACAAAATCACAAGCTCGCTTAACAACTCCCTTCTGATATGACACGGTCGTCAAATCTAACGGTCCCTTCAGAATTGCTGAATATACAACTTGAAATGGACTGAAATCATTACTTCGATTAACAGCATGATTATGTGCAAATTCCGCTTGACATAACTTCATATCCCAGCTCTTCAAATTATCTTTCACAAGACATCTTAGCAAGTTTCCCAATGATCTATTCACCACCTCCGTTTGCCCATCTGTTTGCGGACGATAGGCGCTACTAAAATTCAACTTAGTTCCAACCATCTTCCATAGACTCAACCAAAAATGACTTAGAAAACGAGTATCCCGGTCAGAAACTATGGTTTCAGGTAGCCCATGTAGTCGATACACCTCTTTAAAGAGTAATTGAGCAACGCGGACTACATCAGCGGTCTTCTTACAAGCTATGAAATGCGCCATTTTCGAAAATCTATCTACCACCACATATATGGAATCATTTCCACGTTGAGTTCTTGGCAAACCCAAAATGAAATCCATGCTGATATCAACCCATGGTCTGGTAGTCACAGGCAATGGCATATACAATCCTGCATTCATAGCTGTCCCTTTGGAAACTTGACATATATGACATCTCTCCACAAATCTTTCAACTTCTTTTCTCATGGAAGGCCAAAAATATGATTGAGAAATCAACTGCAAGTATGATCTCTACCCACATGACCTTCTTCATGTAACTTCTTCACAATCTTCATTCGCAAACTACAATCTGGAATACATAATCGATTTCCTTTGAAAAGAAAACCATCCACTGACACAAACTCATCTGTCTTCCCTTTATTGACTTCGTCTACAAACTTCGCAAAGTAAGGATCTTCAACAAACAATTCTGGAAGTATATCAAACCCCGTCACTTCAACCTTCATCGTAGTTAATAAATGATTTCTCCTACTCAATGCATCTGCCACACGGTTTGTAATTCCCTATTTGTGTTTCAAAACAAATGTAAACTGTTGTAAGTATGCAATCCACGAGGCATGCCTAGCTGCAATCTTGTCTTGTCCTTGCAAACGCTTCAACGCTTCATGATCAGTATATAAAACAAATTCTTTATGGAACAAATAGTGTCTCCAATGCTTCACAGCTTGCACAACAGCGTAAAATTCTACATCATAAGTATTATATCTCATCTTTGCTCCCGAAAGCTTCTCACTAAAATAAGCAATAGGATGGCCCCTATGACTTAACACCCCTCTAATTCCAACCTTAGATGCATCAGTATATAGCTCAAACAACAATTGAAAGTCTGGTAATACTAGAATTGGTGCTGACGTCAAAAGTTCCTTGATTCGCTCAAAAGAAACTCCTGCTTCCTCTGACCATGAAAATTGCTTCCCCTTCATACAGTCGGTAACTGGTGCCATCACTCTACTGAAATGTGGAATAAACCTTCGGTAGAATGTGCTAAAACATGAAAACTTCTAACTTCTGTTATCGTCTTGGGTTGTGGCCAATTTCTGATTGCTTCCACTCTATTCTGATCCACCTGTATACCTCCTTCTGATACAACATATCCCAAAATTAAAACACTACGCGTCATGAACACGCATTTCTTCGTTGCAGCATAAAATTGTTCCTGTCGCAGTATCATCAACACTTCTCTCAGATGATGCAAGTGTTCTTCTGGGCTTCCACTGTATATCAGTATATCATCAAAATACACCACCACGAATTTCCCAATAAACGCTCTAAAGATCTGATTCATCACCCGCATAAACGTACTTGGTGAATTCGAAAGACCAAACAGCATAACCAGCCATTCATACAACCCCTCACGTGTCTTGAACGCTGTTTTCCATTCATCCCCTGGTCGAATTCGAATTTGATGATACCCACTCTTCAGATCAATCTTTGAAAATATAGCATCTCCATTCAACTGGTCTAACAAATTATCCAATCTAGGCATTGGAAATCTGTACCTCACAGTAATCTTGTTTAGTGCCCGACTATCGGTACACATCCTCCACGTTCCATCCTTCTTCGGCACTAACAAAGATGGTACTGCACAAGGACTTAAGCTTTCTTGTACGCGCCCTTGTTCAAGCAACTCTTCCACCTGCCTTCTCAACTCCTCGTGTTCCTTTGGGCTCATTCTGTAATGTGGTCTATGTGATAACACTGCTCCCGGTACAAGATCAATCTGATGTTGTATGTCTCTTAATGGTGGTAATTCTTTTGGCAACTCTTCTGGGAATACATCTTCAAATTCCTTCAGCACTGGTTTAACTTTCTCTGGAATTTCAACCTCCTTACCACTTTCACGTCCGATCAACAAAAATACTTCAGGTTCATCTTCGACTTCTTTAACAAACTCTTTCAAAGATAGCAAAGTTTTCAGCTCTTCAATCTCCTCCAACTTGCTTTCCTTCTGTTGTTGCCTTTTAGGAACCAACGTAATTCGTGTACCCTCAAACATAAAATTGTAGCTGTTAGTACGACCATCATGATGCACAGCTCTATCATACTGCCACGGTCTCCCCAACAACAGATGACATACATCCATATCCACAACATCACACCAAATTTCATCTTTATATTTCTTCCCAATCGAAAAATTTACACAAGCTCTTCTACTAACCTTCACTTCCCCACCTTTCCTCAACCAAGCTAACTTGTAGGGCTTAGGATGCTTCTCAATCTTCAATGCCAACTTCTTTACAGCTTCTGAAGAGAAAATGTTATCACAACTTCCAGCATCAATAACAAACTTGCAAACTTTTCCCAGAATAGTGCAGGTTGACTGAAAAATATTGCTCCTCAACCAACTAGAATCATCCTTTTGTTTTGGTGTTAAACAAGACCTCCGCATCATTAAATTACAACCCTCATCTCCCGACAATTCTTCTTCCTCCTCAACTTGCGGTGAATCGGAACATTCTGCTTCTACATCCTCATCCTCAGCCTCAGCTACCATTGCTCGCTTCTCAAGCTTTGGACATTCATTGCTCTTGTGACCAAATTCCTGACAGTTATAGCACTTGAAATTGTTGTTGACTTTGGCCTTAGCAGCTTCATTGACAACTGGTTTTCCAACAGCCTTGGACACATTCGCGTTGCTACTAGCCCCTTTCACTTGATTGTTGGAATTTGTAAACACACCACCTCCTCTTCTTCCTTGCTTCTCCCAAGCTAAAGCCTTTTGGTGTGCTTCAGCCACGGATCTCGGATCAAACATATTCACCATATCCTGGATCTGCATTCTCAACCCTCCAACAAATCTTGCGGTCAGCTGTTCCTCTGTCTCCATGATGTCATTCCTAGCAATCAGTTGGTAAATTCATCTGCATAATCATTCATAGACTTTGTTCCCTATCTCAAGTTCTGCAATCGCTGATACATAAGAGATTGATAATTATATGGTAAGAAAGTAGCTTTCGTCAACTTCTTCATCTTCTCCCATGACTCAATCTTTGACTTTCCCATCCTTTCCCGTGTTAGTTTAGTTTGTTGCCACCATGCCATATCTCTTCCTCTCAAACGAGTAGCAACCAACTTAACTCTACGATGCTCAGGAACTTCCTTGAAGTCAAAAATTTCTTCAACATTAGATAACCAATCCAAAAATTCTTCCGCAATCAATGCTCCTTTGAATTATGGAATTTCTGTTTTCATCCCCGACTCCCATTTACAATCATCTTCTACCTCCCGATAGTGATTTCGTACTTGGTCTCGATCTCGATAATGAACACTATATCTACCACCATCTTCATCATAATCAAATGTACTCCGATATTGATCTCGACCATCAACATTTCTATGATCACGCATATCTCTTCTGCTATGCCTGTCAGCATCACGATATGGCTCATCTCCAAATCCATGATAAGTTCTTCTCTCTTCACCTCGATACTCATGATGTTCTCTTCTCGTTGAAACTGATAATTCTCTTTGATCTCGATGGGATTGTGGTGACAGCCTCCTCGCTTCCGTAGCCGATGGCGAAACTCTGTTTCCTCCATGGTTCGAGATTGGTGATCTTCTCTGTTGACTTTGATTCATATCGATCATCAATTTCTCCAATCTACCAATTCCCTCATCCAACTTCTCATTGAATTTATTGCTAATTCGTTGTTCCATTTGTTCAGCATCTTCTCTTTTATACAAATCTTTAACATTTTGATGACGATTAGCTCTTCTCGGCGGCATGGTAGAATCTTCAAACACACACTTCAACTAGCAAAACTTGAACTCCAAACTGAACTTGATTGCTCTCGGCCTGCACTTAGTTTGCACGGTTGAAACTTCAACTCACGGCCTTGATTCAAACAAAGTGATGCACAACTCCAAAACTTCAACACTTCAAATCTTCAAATCTTCTCCCAATAGGCTCGGCTTAGCTATGATTGGCTAAGTCTAGCTCTGATACCAAACTAACGCAGCGGTAATAACCAAAACAAATGAAACGGTGAAAGTAGGA
Organism: Allium cepa; assembly: GCA_030765085.1. NCBI lineage: Eukaryota > Viridiplantae > Streptophyta > Magnoliopsida > Asparagales > Amaryllidaceae > Allium > Allium cepa. Next base: position 83,683,721 of record CM060946.1, read on the forward strand.
ATCGATGGATTGAAAATACCCAAATGCCCAAATCCGTTGATATCAAGAGATACCATATTCTAGCTATCTCTAACACGTTGATCGCACACGATACCGTGTTAAAAGATCTACGATTCTTCGAACGTTGATCTCGCACACGAGATACCGTGAATCGGATTCAGATCCGTTGATTCGAGCGCACTCGAATACCGAAGATGGAGAAAGGAGATAACACTCAACTTCCAATTTCAAAAGAGGCACAAAGCACTCAAAATTTTATTCAAAATTCAACTCCTTTACAAATGACCCAACATCCCTATTTATAGGGTTACAACTCAAGACTTACATCCCAAAGCCTTTACGACCTAACATTCACTACCTAGAACAAACAGCGACTCACGACCTATACAAAACATTATTTTTACAGACCACATGACCTAACACAAACCGACCTACGACCTATATTACAAGCGAATTACCCAGTTACAACTCACACGACCTACCAGTAAATGACCCAACAACATATGAATATACAAACGACACACGACTCAACATAGGTCGTTAACGACCTTTCATACAAGCACAACATATATACATTCGACCCAATATTTACAACACGAGTTACGACCTAAGCTATATAGCAACATAAGCATCTTCACGACCTAAGGTAGCAGCGACCTTCTGGAGGCGTCTTAAGAATCAGCGGTATAAGGAACAACGACCTAAGAAGATAACGGCATAAATAGGTCGTATGGCTTCATGCGACCTAAGCTTCAACTTCATGCGACCTAAGAAATTTGGCCGATACCAGTAGTTGTTTGACTCGGTAGGTCGTTGGAGCGACTTAAAGCATACTCTTTACCATCATTAGGTCGCTGGAGCGACTTAAAACATAACTTGTTATTCTTAGGTCGAGACTTACTAGGTCGGAACCCTTTAGGTTGTGGCTCGTTTTTCTTGACATAACTCTCTTCATAACTCGCAAGGTCGCTTGGGCGACTTATCCATTCGTTAGGTCGCTCGCGACCTATGGTCTCGTTAGATTGCGCTGCATCACCATACTTGAATATAGTTTAAACATATAAAAGAGTTTAGAAAGTAATTTTTTAATATATAATCTTATTCTATAAAGTGATTTAAAATCTAAGCATATAGATATTTAAAAGCTAAATATTAAAACAAGAGATAGCTTAAAATAAAGGACAATTTTGAAATAAAAAAAATAAAAAATGATAAAGATAATTTTGAGGCTAAATTATTTAAAACAAAAGAGATGTTCTCTTTTTGAAAAGAAAGTTTTGAACATATTTTTAAAAACAAGAAAAATATTTTTCAAACTCATTTTTATAAAATTAGTGGATATAAAAATAGGACGACTATATGTTCCACTATATATTTTCGTGGGTTCCATCCCACTAGGGTTCCATCCCTTTAACATGCTCGAAGTGAATTCCATTCCACGAATAAATTTCGAATAAAGATGTAAGTGCTTTCAAGAAGTTTTAACATAATTCTAGACTCAATACTTATCCTGTACTTTGAAATCTTGAACTCTTGATATCTTGATACTCATGAGTCTTCAATCTTAAACTCTTCGATCTTTAAATTCATCAGTCTTGTATCTCTATACTGTACAGTCTTCATTCTTGGTACCTGCATGTTTATATCCTGCATATACATACATATATATATATATATAAACTATTATGTTAGTATTTATATTTTATAATAAGTCCTAAGGTTGTTGTCATCAAAACAATCCTTCTCAAGGACAACGTGATCCCTGGTTGAATAATGAAAGTGTTATAAATAAACTAGGATGGGACTGCTTTACTGCTTATGGAGGAAGAGACTTCATGTTGGACAAAATTATCCATGATAACTCATGGATATTCCCTTCTGTTTCTCCAACTAATCAGATAAAATAGGAAATAGTGAACATTCCTCTAAGTTCTACTACTATAGTGGCTGACTCTTGGACATGGAAACCAAATAAAAAAGAATTCACTCTGAAATCTACTTGGGAAAACATTAGGGAAAGAGAAAACGAAATTGAATGGACTCAAATAGTCTGGAATAGAGCTAGTACTCCTAAAATGTCTCAAACTACTTACATAGCTTGCATCCATAGACTCCCTACTATGGATAGACTAAAAAAATGACAGATAATGCAGAATGCGACTTGCGTTCTTTGCAATGTGGAGGAAGAAAACCATAAACATCTTTTCTTTTCCTGTGCATATACTAGAGCAATTTGGGACAAACAAAAGATAATTCTTAATTGTAACCTATAAGATGAATTTCTAAGTGAAATCACGATCTACCTGACTAGATGCTGGAAATCCAAAAGCTTGATGGGAAAAGCCGCTTCTATTTTGCTGACCACTACTGTTTGGCATGTGTGGAAAGAGAGGAATAGACGAATTTTTCAAAATAACCACAAAAACAAGCATGCAATCAGTGAAATGATCAGAAGAGATGTTCAAATAATCATGAGAAAAGTCGGAAGATGTGCCCTTATAGATTTATCAATTGCTGAACAAGAGACATTGTATAGGATGGGACAAAATGTAAAAAATTACTAAGATTCATTTGGAGAAGAAATGGAAACCTCCGTGGTAGCTCGAAGGAAGATGAAGCAGTTTCTTTTACTTTTCTTTATTTTGCATTGCATGTTGAGCTAGCGAACTGATAGTTAAATGTAATGGGTCAGGCCGACCTTATTTGGGCTTATTAATAAAGCTTTTACCCATTTTCAAAAAAACCAAAAACTTGCATTTGCATCAAAATTTTCCCACACTTCTACAAAATAGAAGTATAGTTTAACCAATTTTGCATCCAATTCCTACTATCCAAAACCCTAGAACACCGTTGCTAACATCTAAGTTTTAGAAAAATCCAGTTTTCTAAACTTATATTCTTATGTCGAAAAGGGGTCCATATGGAAATTTTCATATTTTCATCCCTATCTTATGTACACTTTTTTCAAAGTACCTTGGAACCTTTTTTTTGCCCCCAATTCTCTTCCACTTTTCCAAGCATAGTCTGCACAAGTAAATCTTACTTCAGTTCTTTAGATTTTAAAATAGGGTTTATTATAAAATCAATTTAAGTTGACCTACCGATAAGGTATGGAGAAAGTGATTCCATATCTATAACAACTTTCTCCTCTGTCTCTAACCATATTGTTTTTACCTCCACTTCTGCTACACTGTAAAACCTATACTAACCAACCTGTTGACTATTCCCTCATATCATGTATGTGGCATTTTCAAAATTTAGTTCTTTTTAATGCCCCCCACATACTGTTCCATCTCGTTCCAACTTTTTTCAACTGGATGCGGTCCACCGATAATAGTATTTATCACAAGATGTTTCTCAAGCAACTTAGGCTCATAAACACCAGGCCAGGCTTGCCCCTGCTAGGGATTTGAAGTTCCTTTCCCGCCATCCTATGAGGCTTGAACAAACTATTGTAATTTCTTTCTACGAATCAACTCTTCAATTACATCATGCAATGTTTGCATATATTGGTGTTGTAACCATGTGTTTCGTGAAATCTGCAAAATTTGCTAGATTTCTTCTCTTTCTCAGTCGACTCCCTAGGAGTCGCCTTCCTCTATTACTCTTTACCCTGAGTAGCTAAGTATATGTTTTTAATTGAATTGTTCAGGGGAGTGTGGCTGTCAAACTTCGGGATTCTCGGACGTCTCCTTGAATCCTACTTCTTATCTTTAGCCCCATCATTGTTTTTTTATCCACCACTTTTATTCTCCAAATTAACATCAATATTGCCGGAATCCCCTCCGGACTGTTTCACATCAACATTACCTTGTATTACCTCCCCTGATTGTCCGACATTGGTTTTCCTGTAGCTAGCACTTGCCTCTTCCAAGCGCAAGAATTGATTTTCCTTCCCATAAAATACGTCCATTATCAGAAGGGGTTTCACCTTCAAGCATCTCTCGAAGTCAATCTCAGGATGGATCCATCTAATTAATGCCTTTAGCACAATATCCTCTTGTGCATTGCCAATTTTGGTTACCGTGGTATTGAACCTATGCAAGTAATCCTTCAAAAACTCCCCCACTCCCTAGAAGAGGTTGGAAAGTGACATGATGTCCTTTGGACAGGTTGTGTGCATACGTAATTGCTCAATGAATTTCTACACCAATTGCTTGAAAGACAAAATAGATCTAAGTGGCTGCTGGGTGAACCGCATCGTTGCAACTCCCTCTAGGAAAATCGGGAAACAACAACATTGTGTAGCATCGGTAGCTCTTGCAGAATCCATATGCCAGTCGTACTTCATTAGTTGTTGCCTAAGATCCATCTTGCTATTATATGGTAGCATCGTCGGCATTACAAACTTCCTTAGGTATTCCTCATTTAGGATAACTTATATGAATGGATTGCAGCTCGGGAAGGAACCCCACTTATCGTTAGTCCGATGCTGGCTCTCACTTGTAAGTCTCATAACCATTTCAGTCAAATTCGTCTCATGGGGATCAACTAAATGGCGGTAATCATAATCCGCCCTTAGTGTTTGGCCCAACAAACTCTCTTGGTTTTGTTTCATGATACTTGGGTTCTGTATACTCCTGGAGACCCGTTCGTTCTGTAGTTCTATGAACATAATCTATCTGCGACAGATCTACAACACCTGCCTGATCTCCAACATTCTGGCCATTTACAGCAAGTCCCAAAGCCAAACCAACGCCATCACCCAAAAGTCGACCACTCGAACCATGATTATATGGTTCGGTACCGATCCCTTTGGATGGATCGGTACCGATCCATAGGCATTAGCCACGGTTTAGTCCCGTCTACTATTTTGACCTTCTAATGTCCTTTTGAACCATCTTTTGCTTCCTATTCCTTTGCCTTTGCTTCGACAATAAGGAACTATCAGATTCTAAATCAGAAGGCGTTCTATCCCTCTTGCTTCTCCTATGGCTTTTTGTTAGTTGATTTAACAAATCCAAGCTCTGCTTCATTTGCTAATTAAGTTCATTGCAGCTTTCCTAGAGCTTGTCTTCCATTTGCTTCATCATATGTTCCATCTCAACTCTAGTAATCACATTTATTGGGTTTTGACCTTCGTTAATGATTTGTTGTGCAACCTCCTTAACCGTTGGGAATCAACATTCTGAACATTCTCGGCAACACGTGAAGTGGTGGATCGATCTCTTCTTGGAGCCATGATAGAAAGCAATTATGTAGATTTACTGAAATTTTGAGTAGTTAACAGTTCTAAAAATGAAGAACTGTAGATCGATCTCTTGGATTTAGGCAATCCAATAGTAGATGGCGGATCCAAACGGACTGAGAATCAATTCTTAGAGAAAGGACCAAAATGTTAGCACCAAAATGTGGTACAACACCCATTGTTAAGTAGAGAATAAAGTGATGAAAAATAAATGAAAATGAGACAAATAGAACAACAAACATTTATGGTGGTTCTGCCAATCCTTGCCTACGTCCGCTTGAGAATTTTATTGATGATATAGCTATTTCACAAGTGTTGTTCTTATGGTTCGGTACCGCTCCACAGGCAATTACAAGAGATTATTTTAAAATTGCCAGAGAGAAAACGATATCTGAAATGATGCCCCTCCATACTATTTATATCTGTAGATCATTGGGAAAAGCTCTAGCACATCCTCCTCCATGTTCTCCATGATCTAGTGGGACTTTCGCTCAAGGAAGCATGGCCAAGTCAGCAATCAGCAATTGATCGGTACCGAACCGTAGGCATGGACTGATACCGATCCATAATATTAACTTATGGATTGCTCTTGTCACTTTGGGATGAAGTGATACATTGTTAGCTTTATGTTCCAAACTTGTTTTTAAAGCTTTGAGCTTGTTTCTAAGTTAGTTAGATGGACTGGTGGAGAGTAGACTTGTTGAATTCTGGTGCTCGAAGAGTTTAATAGCAAATAATAGGCGAACTATTTATGGGGTTCAAAGTTTGTTGCTAATATCAATATTTAGGCATAAGAAAGAGTTGGAGTGATATGGGTGCACGTTTAATCAGGCTTTGCAATTTTTGGAGTGACCTTGTCTTCATCTTGTGATCCCGGTTGTATTTAGTTTCTAGAGTTTATGGCTATCTCTTTGGGCCTTCTACCTCTATAGCTTTCATGTTCCACTCATCGAGTCAGTTTAGATACTGCCTAATTAAAAGGCTAGATAATAGTATGCAATACCAAATTCAATTACTCGCTCGATCACATAATTTCCAAGTCCAAGCTAGTATAGTCTACTTGACCTCTCTAGTGTAGAATTCGATCAGGTTTCTTGATTAGAAATTTCCGTCTCCCTTACATAGCCATATACTATGATAGAAAACTTCAAGGTCATATCAAGAATCTATATCAAGTGTTCACCATTAAGAATCTAGTGAAAAATCCTTGTTCGGACCGGTGTAAACTGCCTTAGAAACATATACACGAATATTGGATCAAAAACAATCTTGGGAATAAATTGATCTACATACAACTTACGTGCCTTTCCTATTGGTTTCTTAACTTATACACATTTCTTTTTATTACATTCTTTTACACAAATATTATATCTTATTTAAGACTAAAATCATTTATGAAGACTTCAATAAAACATAACTTCAAAATATTAAACATTTTATAACTTGAGTTCATACTTGTATAATACTCCACTACATCCTAAGAGTATACACAAAATATCATTTTTTTTACTTTACGAGTATGTTCAAAAAGTTTAAAACTGTTAGTCCGTGAGATGATGGTTTTGATGACAACAACCTTAGAATAGATTATAAAATATAAATACTAACATTGTAAGTTTAGATATATATGTATATGCAAGATTTAACCATGCAGGTACTAAGAATGAAGACTGTATAGTATAGAGAGTCAAGATATCTAGATAAAATATCAAGATAGAAGACTCATGAGTATCGAGACTATCAAGAGTTCAAGATTTCAGGGATAAGTATTTTTTATTATTAGGAATTTTTGTTAAAACTTGTAGAAAAGCACTGGCATCTTAAAATCCAATTTATTCGTGGAATGGAATCCACTTCGAGCCCGTTAAAGGGATGGAACCCTAAGTAGGATGGAACCTACGAAAAATCTAGTGGAACATTGTTTTGTATCCGCTAACTTTTATTCAAATTGATTTTTCAAAATTATATCCTATTTTCAAAATGTTTTCAAAACTTTCCTTTTAAAAGATTCAAAACCCTCGATCCTGATTTTAAATAATTTTAGCATCAAAAACATCTTTATTTTCAAAGTCAAATTACTCCTGATTTTAAACTATCTTTTTAATAATATATTTAATTTTTAAATATTTATACTTAGATTTAAATATAAAATTATGGTTAAATTCTATATATATTACTCTTTATATTTACTTATGAATTTCAACTATATTCAAGTATTTTTATAAGGTTTAAATTAATTTTTATATAAGATAAAGCTTATTTTCAAAGAAACTCAAAACATCATAAAAAGCTTTGGGATGTCGACATGCCTATGGGTACCATGTCGACATGGTGACAGTATGATTCAAAAATTCAAATTTCAAAAGAAGTGTTTATTCGCCATAACTCTTCATGAATGGACATGGCTGTTGTTCTTCTACAAATAAGGGTCAGTTTCAACTAATTTTTAATCACTTTTTTCTGGTTTTCACTCCTCTTCTTCTTCCTCTTTTCTTAGTACATATTCTTATCATTACTCTACCGAAATCAACATTGAATCATACTCGATTACTTCTAGTTTGATTCTCTATCACTATCTCTACAAGATTCTCAGTGCTATTCCGAGTTATAGACTTCTTTGTAATCAATTAAGCGAGAAAAGGTGGGATTGTAGCCTTGGAAATCAATCAAAAGGGAAAAGGTGTGATTGTAGCCTTGGTAAATCAATTGGGTAAACTTGTGGCCCGGAAATCAAGTATCTCTACCCAGAGGATCGAAATTCTGGAGGGTGTACCTCGTAGCCTTGAAACCGAGGGTGTAATTGTACGATTGCTTTTGAAAGGAAATTTGTACTTGTGTTGCGGGACTGGATGTAGGGTAACTCCGAACCAGTATAAAATCCGGTGTATTCTTTCCTTTACTGCTTTTATTTTATTTATGTAGCTGTGATTGTTTCTTTGATCATATCTGTGTCTGTATATTGCATACTTTTGTGTCTAAATTAACATTAATCGAAAAAGATTTAGTAATTCTTTATTAACACTATTCACCCCTCTCTAGTGTTAATCTTAGCCTTAAGCTCCATAATCCGCATTTCTCACAATTGTTATCAAAGCAAGGTTTTTAAAGTTTCATAATCTGATTTTTGAAAAGTTTTCAAAATGGCTACCAACACTGGTACTGTTATTAACACTAGTATCCCTGTCACTAGTTCATTTATAGAGGGTCAGTCTACTGTCAGACCACCACTTTTTAATGGCAGTAACTATGCATATTGGGCATGTAGGATGAAAATATATTTAAAATCTATAGGATTAGACACTTGGAATATCACACAAACTGAATATTCTGAACCCACAGTTGATTTTGCACAATGGACTGCTGAGCAAAAGACTATTGCACAAAATAATTCTAAGGCAATGAATATTCTATTTTGTTCACTAGATAGAAATGAATTCAATAGAGTGTCAGTTTGTAAGTCTGCGTATGAAATCTGAAAAACTTTGCAAGTTACTCACGAAGGAACAAACAAAGTTAAACAGACCAAAATTTTCATGCTCACAAATCAGTTTCAATTATTTAAAATGAATGTTAATGAGTCTATTTTAGATATGCATAGTAGATTTCAAGATATTGTGCATTCTCTAATACCTTTAGGAAAGGAATTTTCTGAAGAAGATCAAGTCAGAAAAATTTTAAATTCTCTAACTCCAAAATGGGATCAAAAGACACTTGCGATCGAAGCGGCAAATGACATCAGTATTTCGAAGATAGAAGAATTAATTGGAAATCTAATGTCATATGAAGTTCAAATGATCGGAAGAAGGGAAAGTAAAGCATCTGAAAAGAAATCAATGACATTCAATGCATTGACTGATGGATCAGACTCAAACAGCGATAATGATGAAGAGATAGCCTTTATGACCAGAAATTTTAGGAGATTCCTGAAATACAGAAAGATGAGTAATCTCAAGAGAAACAACTATAAGAATTCTGGAGATCAGAATATAGTGCCAAATAATGACAAGTGTTACAACTGTGATAAACCAGGCCACTTCAAAAGAGACTGTCTGTATCCAGAAAGGCAGAATCCTCCTATGAACAATGAACCAGCAAAAAAACGGAAGCGTGCATTTACTGCTACTCTAGATGACTCAGACTCGTCCTCAAGTGATGATGATCAGAAGACGGATAATTCAAATTTGTGTTTCACGGCTGTTCACGACTCCGATAAATTCAAAAAAACGGACTCAGAAAAAGGTACACATTTACAATACAATTGGTTGAAATTGATTGCTTAGAATTAGTTGCTTGATTGTTTGATTGATTGATTTTTGAATTGGTGTGTTGTTTGAATTTTAAATTTTATTTTCTGTTTTTTATTATTTTTTATTATTTTTATTATTGTTTTTATTATTTTTAATACTTTCTGAAATATATTATAAGTATAATAATATTTCAGAAATATATAATAGACATTAATAATATATATATATATATATATATATTAGAGATCTTAGAAAAAATAAATTCATGAAAATTCAAAAGTGCATGTCGACATGGTCCCTACCATGATGTCGACATGGACACCTGAATTTGAATTTCAAAATTTGAATTCAAATGTTTGAATTTTCCTCTACCTTTTCACTTCATTCAATTCTCTGAATAAATACATTTTGACTAGAGAATATGTCCTTTGAGAATCTATTTATTCACTATCTTTTATCATATCTTTTCACTTTCATTTTCAAATTCAAACTCTCTCTTCATAACTTCAAGCTCTCTACTCTCTACTCTAATGGCTTCTTCAAGCAAGCCCTCCACCATGAGAATTTCCAGAAAAATCAAAGAGCAATTATTCAATGATTCGGAGGCAATTAAAGCATACATCAATTATGCTAACTATGCCAAAGTCCATCCTGGAAAATTTTCTATTTTTCAAGATTTTTCTTCTTATGAAATTGATTCTCTTTTTGCAAACAATGGTGTTCTTAGTCTTATTGATGCTTCTCAAAATGATTTTGTTTGCTATCCTAATATTGTCAAAATTTTCTATGCGAATTTATATCGCGGATTTTATGTTGGAAATGAAGATGAAATTTGAAGTAGTGTCAAAGGCACTCAAATTGTTTTGAATTGTGATCTTTTGGGTACCATTCTCAAATGCAAGAGTTCGGGAATGGATCTTTCTAACTTTAAAATCGATGAACATGATCGTGAGACACTTCATCACATTTTCGAAAGAGATGATGATTTTGATTTTAAAAATAGAAATTTTCGACAAAAAGCAAGAATTGTTAATCTTCTTTTGCAACAAACTTTGACCCCAAGATCGGGAAATTTTAACAATCCTACTTCAAAAGTTTGCAAAGCTCTTTTTCTATTTTCGGAAACTATGACATAAATTGGGTGCAAGTTATTTTGGATGAACTTCGTCCTAAAAATCTTGAAATGGGTGAGAATACTTTATACCATGGAATTTATCTCACTCGAACTTTTAACTATTTTGGAGTGGATTTCAAAGGCAAAGAATTTGTTTCTAGAAAAGTTTTCAATCATTCCAACATTTCGCTTATGAAAATTCCATTTGTTTTTCAACCTTGTGAGACACTTACCGAAAAGGAAGAGCGTTTGGCTCATGTGGAAATGGAAGAAGAGGAAGTTGAAGAAGAAGAAGGGGATGAAATGGAAATTGAAGAAGAAGAAGAAGGAGAAACGTCTTTGGAAAGCATTGAATATCCTTCCAATCCATCCAACAAAACCCTTCTCAAAAACCAAAAGATAATTGTAGAGAATCAACGGATTCTAAAACGACCCATTAGTAAAAAGTTGAATAACATTTCTTCGAAGATGAACAAGTTCTTTTCAAAAGTCAGCAAGAAACTTGGACTATCTTCATCATCTTCATCCTCTAACTAGTTTTATCTTTTCGTATCTTGTTATATTTGTTTTAGTTTACTTTATTTCGAATGTTCATGTAATTTGTTGTGTGCTTAATCATTGTATTATCGAAGTATGCAATGAAATGAAATTTTCTTTCTGTTATCTACCTTATCTTATCTCAAGAATAAATGTTAGTAAATTATATATATATATATATATACACACACAATTATTCACAAAATCAAAATTAGTCATAACATTTCACTAACCCATGTCGACATCCCCTATGTGATCATGTCGACATGTACTGGTCAGAAATGGCAATTGATTTTGAATTTGAAATTTGAATAACTACCACATGTCTATTCAATTCAAATGAATTTCTACACCTATATATAACTGTTTCTTCCAGAACTCTTCACTGAAATTTATTATCATCTATATCCTCCATTTCTTTCACAAATTCAACTATGACTAATCCTATTCACAATTTATCTGAAAATCTTGAAGAAACTCTTAATTCATTCAAGAATATTATCTCATTTATTCTGCGAAACCAGCGTCATTTAGAATTAAGTCAAATGCAGATGATAAAGGAACAAGAAAGGCACTTCGATGCGATACGATGGATGATCTCCTCTCTGCACAAGGATGATAACGAAGCACATCCTCCTGTCTCTCTCTCCAATGACAATGAAAATTGGGATGCTATTAAGGCAGACCCAATCTTTGGAGAAGAAGGATGGGTGGAAGTTTCACGTAACGTTAGATTTTTTACTTTTTGATTTGTTTGAATGGATTTGTTTTGAATTGATACTTTGTGTGGATTGATTTCTTATTGATTTGAAGATTGGTGTGTAAAAACATATATATATATACATACATTGGATTAGTTATCATGCTTAGAAGTATAATTATTTCCTACTCTATATATATATATTCCATTGTATAGTTTATCAATGCAGGTACTGAAGTCCAAGAATGAGGGGGAGTAAGTTTTTGTTGATGACAAATGGGGAGAAATATAAAATAGGGTAGTTAGGTATAGATTAAGGGGGTGTTGTTAGTTTTAGGGGGAGTCATTAGGATAGAAATAATATTTTATAAACAAAGGTTGTCATCATCAAAAAGGGGGAGACTGTTAGTCCGTGAGATGATGGTTTTGATGACAACAACCTTAGAATAGATTATAAAATATAAATACTAACATTATAAGTTTAGATATATATATATATATGCAGGATTTAACCATGTAGGTACTAAGAATGAAGACTGTACAGTATAGAGATTCAAGATATCAAGATAAAATATCAAGATAGAAGACTCATGAGTATTGAGACTATCAAGATTTCAAGGATAAGTATTTTTTATTATTAGGAATTTTTGTTAAATCTCGTAGAAATGCACAGGAAAATATAGAAATTGATTTTATTATTAGGAATTATTGTTATGTATCCGCTAACTTTTATTCAAATTGATTTTTCAAAATTATATCACGTTTTCAAAATGTTTTCCAAACTTTCCTTTTAAAAGATTCAAAACCCTATCCACCTTCCAGCCTGCTTCAATCACAAGCTCGCTGCCGACCACCTCGTTGATCGCCAGAAATTGGCAAAAACCCCAAAATCCTCCAACTTCGATTATCATAGAGATCACCAGACTAAAAATTATGATTCTGGTTTCTAAATTCATCATTTGCAATCTAGAATCATGTTATAGAATTGTTCCAAGCATTCCGATCATTTGATTTTTAGCCTATAATATGATTAGACCTGTAGATTTCAAATTTTTAAATAAATGCATCATATATTTATTTAAAACTATTTTTAAAATTAAACTTATATACTTACAATCATTTTCTATTTTCAGATCCTAGCCTATAATCAAATGCATGTGAAGATATGATTCTTTTATCGTTGAATGAAAAACTGTAACACAACAGAGAAGATCATCGGACATATCACATAAATGTATACACATACATTCAAATCTAAGCATACAGGCAAATCATTTCAAACTATTTTACTTTAAGATTTCATTCATGAATTAGAGTTCAAATATCAGATTTTAAACTATTTTCAAATTAAAAAAATTACTCACCGGGCATGCATGAAACAGAAGGCAGTTTTGGATTTTGAAAACTTGATTGCAGGCAAAATGATTTATAAACTTGAATTGCTAAAGAATGCTTCTTCATTATAGGAACTTGTAGAGATGACTACAACTTTGAACAGGGATGAAACTACCTTGATTTCTTCTTGAGCTCGCTTTGATTTAACTCAGGTGGAAGAATGATGTTTCAGGCTTTGATGATCCGATTTTTGAAAATGAAATACAGGCTTTGTTCCAGGGAAAAAACATGTTAGCAGGCTTATTGAATTTTAAACTCGGGTTTTAAGAAATGCATAATTTGGTTTGATTTTTGAAAAGGAGATTTACAGGTTGTTGAATTGATTTCTGGTTTTAGAAGTGGATTACATATTGTTTTTGAGGGATTTGTAACAGGCAGAAGTTCTCTTAGTTTTGAAAAGAGAATAGAAAAAAATGAGAGAAGGAAAGCATGTGTTTAAATAGGCTAAAATATGATTAATTTAGAATAAAAGAAAATAAAAATTAAAAATGACACTTGCTAAAATACTCACCATTTGTCATTTGCATTTACATATTAATTAACACATGTTTAAACAAGCTTCCATATATTTACACTTGTCATCATGTAATTTATATTTATTTTAAATATTAACATAAAGCTTTATATTAATTTACTATTTTATAAACACATATCTAAATATATATATATATATATATATAAATTACTTTAATGAAAATAAAATAAAACAAATTATAATCAAAAAATCTTATACATATATTTTCAAATTCAAACTTATTTAAAATATCTATCTTTTGAATTTCAACTTTAAATCCAAATTCAAATTCAAATTTAATTCAAAAATCTAATTTAAAATCAACAGCATATTAAATTTGAAATTAAAAAATTATTAATTTTAAATAATTTATAAAAGAAATTATCACTTTATTTATAAATTACTTATATTACTAAATGAATTAATGTTTCATATGTAAATTATATTTTAAACTTCTATATATTTTCAAATCATATTTATCAAGCAATATTTAAAAAGAAAATAAAACAAATCTTTTTGTTGTTCTCATTTAAATCTAAACTTAAGTTAAAAATATTTTGAACAATTAATATTTACCTTAAATATTTAAAACTATATAATTAACTTTTAAATAGCTTTGAAAAGTTTTATGTTATATTTAATCATAATTTCCAAATTACCAAAATATATTAGAATTTGAAATCATGATTTTATTTATTAAATTTTAAACCAAAGCTTTTCTATTTACAATATATACAAATATATATATAAATATTATAAATAGAAAAAAATTATTAGCTTTAAAAGATAAAATTTACCAATTGAATATGTATTTGCTTTTAAAAGAATAATTTGCCAAATTAAATTAAAATTATAAAAGACAACTATCAAATCAATTTAATTATTTGTACTGATTATTAAATTGATATTGTCTAAAATTCCGGGTCATCACATTCCTCCCCCCTTAAAAGAATTTCGTCCCCGAAATTTAAAAGCAAAGATAATTTAATAACCCATCAACAATTTTAATTTTAAACCACAAGCATATAAATCTATCATATGCTAACAATCATAGCAACCAATTCACTCAATCAAACAAATCTAATGATCCTGACACAAATTAGGATAGACTTCCAAGCACTATCTAGAGTTTCCCAGGTATAAATACTGGGATACTCGTTGTACTAAATCCAAACAATATACACTACTAAGCTATAGAGCTTCCTACACAACTAGATCTACTAAACTGAACAGGATATCAGACCACAGACAAGTCCTGCTCAACTACCAAATCCTCCTGAACTGTGAAACACATTGAATCCCAGTCTTCCAAACTGGCAATTCAACCCTGAAGACCGAATCACTTATCCTGACCAGAACATAGAAAAGATCCAATACCTCGGAGCTAGCTTCCCAGTCTTACCAAATCTTATAGATCCTTTGATTGAAGAAAACTTATCCAAAATCAACTCTCCGACTTTGAAGTATAAATTCCTTCGTCCCTTATCCACAAAACTCTTCTGACGATCCTGGGTTGCCTTCCTCCTTCCTGATCAGCTCAACCTTCGCCAATGCCTCTTGAAACAAACTGGACCAAAAATAATCCAACAGAATGATCGTCTTAAGATTAACCAAAATCAAGAACAAACTCTACTTCACAACCATCAAAAGAAAACTAACTTCTCCTATCCGGAAAAGACAAAACAGGGCACTTGCCAATCTCGCTTCCGCTGCACAACTCTAATCTGGAATAAAAGAGAATGCTGATGATGAACACGAGCACAGACTTGTCCAACACTTCCCAGAAAATACGGTTCATAAGATCCATAAAGAGAAAACTCAGAAGTTCCATGATATCCTAATATGCTTCATCAAAAACCCTCTCTCTAGGAATTATCCTTCTATTAACCGAACCACTGGTACCACTCCTGGAATCCTAGTCGTTACGAAAACTCAATCTCCAGATGCTAGGGCAAACCTTGGCTTCTACGAAGACATCTGGAAAAATACCTGTCAATTCTGATAACTTCTATGTTCCCAAGAGATGCCTCGAACCTATGCAAAAGATTACTCAAGAGAACACTCAACTATCGCAAGTCACTTTTGCGATCAACCCAGCCTAATTCCAAAGAAACCGTTCTCTCTTTACCAATCAAAACAGCTTATGCTTATCCAGCCAATCCATCGAAGAAATGAATTCACTCTGCTGCTTCTGAACTCCACCTCCAGAAAACTGCTTAGCCAAAAGACCTTCTTGTCGGCACACAGAACACTCCGAGCTGCAACGCTGCCACTGATGCTAATGACTTCTTTAACTTGCTCCAAAATAAACATGTTCGGAAACATCCATAATCAATGTGTCTCACCACACAGCTGCTCCTTCCTGAACTTGCCAAGAACCATCACACGCTTTGGCTCATCCGACAGATCCAAACTCTAACTCATCCAAACTTGTACTTCAAGATGGACTCCGAACCTCAAAAAGCTTCTTCAAAGATTGGTGAAATCCTTACACCACAGTAAAGCTTACTTGAGACGGTATTGGGTCTACAGTCTCGGCACATACACTTCCAACCTCAACACTTAGACTCCTTCCATTGGTAGTCGTGCTACACACACCACTACCCTTCCTACCTCTAGAACTTATATTGGAAAACCGAAACAGGTAATCCCAATAAATAGGTAGAAATAGATATATATATATAATACAAGTACACTCTTTCAAGAAAGAAATCACTCCATAGCCTAGGTATTCACTCAACCTAGCGCGCTGATACCAACTATCACGACCCGTCTTTCTTAGCCCAGAAAGATGCATCATGAGTAAGAAAGAAAGGGATAGAAAAGAGAAAGAAAGGAAAGAAAGAACGAAACAACATTAGAATCTCAACAGTGGAACGAATAAATTATATTAATCACATAAGTATTACATAGTATACAACATCTATCAAAGCTACACATCTTATAAAACACATACTAGACAGTTATAAACACATGTCTAGCTATTACAACTCAAAATATAACTCAAACAAACAACTCAGAGAACAATACAGCGGAACCACCTATATCTACAAACGCTGAAGCCTCCTGCTCCATATCTCCTCTAGAATTTGTCAAAGCTAACCTGAATCCCTTGGCTACTCGTAAAAATTTGAGTACCTAAGAGTTTAATAAAACAGAAAATAAACACACTGGTCAGACATGGGTCTGGTGTGTGTAAACGGGTTAAAGTTGCTTATCTTTGAAAATCCTTTGAAAACAAAAGGTATCATGTAAGACTCCCCAAACTAAACATGGGTAAGTTTTTAACTTATGCTAACCATAACATTTGATAGGAAATCCAATGATATGATAAGAGGGTCTAGGGTTTTCAAGTAAAATATAGAAATTGCTGGAATTCTTACGTCTCACGTTCCAACATAGTTGGGCATAATCAATACGTACAACACTTATTGGAGATTGGATTCCATACAATGGCAGGGCTACTAGGGTACCGCCCGTCACAGTACGTGGCCTAGATCAACGTGCCGAGGATCCACCCTAAATCCCAGCAACACAAGGCCGGAACCATCCCTTACTAGATAGTCCCAAACAAGATGTTGTCGTGAATCAACTGCCCCACACAACCGAATAAAAGGGACTTCTAGACAGGAGAATATCTTGTCCTACTTGAGCGCGACTCACTTAGCCTTGCTACACCTCCCATGTTTTAGCCATTACCGGTTAATGAGGCTTGATGCTACTATTACCTTTATAAAACACATCTATCTTAGAATTCTCATCGTCCACCTGACTGTAACGAAGCGGATTTTGCCCGTTCGAAAATCGACATCCATACTCTACATCTACTCGAATGCCGCAGATTCGACCGTTCAAATCCGAGTCGCCGGAGCTTATAACACCATTAAGTAAACAACACAGCGGAAGAAATAATGAATATCAATATACAACATCTGATACAACATCCTGGTACAACAGATGATACAATAGATATCGATATACATCAGAGATATGATACAATAAAATAGCAGTGGAAAGGGAAATAGATAATACTAACAGCAGAACAAATAACTCAAGATAGTCTTCAAGAAAGAACTCCAACAGCAGCTCGAACCAACAACACGATGGATTAAGACAAGCAAGTCTCGTCCATATCCAAAGACTGAACTAGCTCCAGATGATCAACTGAACCTAACTATCTGAAAAACCCAACTCTAGACTGCTCGTGTGGAAAACAGTGAGCACCCAGAGTTTAGGAAAGGAACAATAAACTCCGGGTCAGTCATGGGACTGGTGTGAGTAACAAAAACAGTTTATCTTTTAAATAAAACAAGATTTATAAAAGAAGATCCGATATGCTTTTTAGAAAATGAAACTACCATAAGACCTCCCACCACACACACAATGCAAACGCAGAATTGGAGGAGATTTCTTCTTATGATAGTCAAACATGCTTGATACGTAGAAAGTTCTTTGATATTATTATTATAAGTGCAAAGTGCAGAAAACATTTCGAAAGTAGAATATTAATCTTAGCCAGCATACGACCATTATCGTATGCCTACTATAGCTACCATCCAAACAGTGGTGACCACCATAAGTGAATGGCAGGTTCTACAACTAAAACCGTACAGGGTTTCATATTGGATGAATGGATTTCCAACAAATGGTCAGGCTAAGGAACTTCCTACTGCCACATGGGATCGCCTCTGGCGGGACGTCCCGAGAACCTAACCGGATCTCTGCCAACACAAGGCCGGGTTACCTTTGTAACTAGGTAACTACTACTCGAGCAAGCCATTCCCCGGTCCTTTGGGACCTTTATCCGAGGCGCCTCTAAGCAACAACAACACAGTAAATGAGATTGGAGCTACCACATAGGTTAAATATCAGGGATCCATACCTAATACCACCCTTTACCATAAGGGAATGACACACCCTAAAGGGCGCGACCCTCATAACCTTGCCGCATCTTTCCTATTTTGACCATTTCCGGGGTGTGAGGTCCTGATGCAGTCTCGTCCACAAAGCTACGCTTTGGTACAAGCCATGCTTTGGGTCAACAAATGATCAAAGTAATGATCACAAAGATAAATGATCAAACAAATGATCATATCACAAATGATCAAACAATGATCATCAACACACAGCAGCACTCAGCATGCCACACTACCAAATTGGGAGTATATTGCTGATAACCTTCAACTACATAACCTCTGAGCTCGTACGTCTCAGAGAAGGGTGTTAAGCTAAGAGAATAAATTCTCCGCCACCAACAGAAATGTATTTGAAAGAAATCTGCTTTATATCTCAAAGTGTAGTGTCAAACATGTAACCATACAAGTCTGTTCCGGGTTCGAACAGAACCGAAGGCACTTCCGAAGAAGCCCTTGCAATCCGGGTATTCACAATCCCGATCGGACTTCCCATCACTTAGGGAATCTCTATACCAGAGCAACTCAGTGCAGAGACAATCGATAGGTTATCCTATCGTTTTCACAAATACCCGGTCTTCAACACCGGTCTTCAAATGCTATCCATAACGACGTATCACATATTCGGAATGGATTATACGACACAAAGGTCCTCTCCCGGCTAAACCGAATAGTGAGCGCAACATTTAAAACATATGGATATGAGATTTCAATTAAGTCACAACTTAATAATTCAAACTTTCTTCAAATGGTTTAAACAATTTACCATTTTCAAATCTTTTAAACAAAAGATTTATTTCAAAAACCTTCAGTGGTTTAAACAATTTCCACACTTTAATCTTTTAAACAAAAGATTTAATTCACAAAGTTCACCCCATTCACAAAGATCCATTTATGGATTTCAAATAAATTTCCATTTCAATTGGATTAACTCGTTTAAAATCTTTAAACTAAAGATTTAACTCATAGCTTTCAAAATTTGATTAACTCTTTTAATCTTTAAATCAAAGATTCAACTTAAGCTTTCAAACCATTTCCATACTTGGAAATTCATTTTTAACTTGAAGTCCTTTTTAACACAAATTGGACGTTCATTATTTAAGTGAAAGCTTTTATCATTGGAAAACAATTAGTTTTCATTTCAGAAAGATCCAATTAAATTTACACGAGTTAAAGCCTTTGAATTTAAATTCAAATTCCCAAATCAATATCTTTAAATTAGTTTAACCCATATAAACTGGTATAACATTTTTAGTCCTAGTTTCCAGATCATAGGATTCAACTGCAAATATTGAATCCAAATTTAAATCAGAATATTTAAATTTCAAAACTCAATCAAGATATTCAAAATAAATTTCATCTTTGAAATTCCATTTTCAAAAGCTTTTCACTTTAAACCCAATCCATTCCAAAACATTTGAATTTAAATATTCAATTTTATAAATCATTTCAAAATCTGTGACTTAATCGATTTCCTCGTGAAATCCATATTGGTGTGTGTATAAGTGTGGTCTAGGGGTTTAACGCAATAGTGCCACATCATTTCAATCATCATAGATCAAAATACAGAAATATAGTTGATAAGCGGTGTAACCCATAACGCTTATCTTTCATTCACGGATCACATGTATATATCACAGATAATAAATTACATCACAGATAATTAATTACGTTACAGATCACAACATAAATCAGGATGTAACACAAAGCATCACATATCAGAAAATATCAAACAATTCACCATCCAATAAAATCTAAACATCCATAAGTAGGATTAATTTAATTATCTGATTAATTTAAATCAGATTTAACTATTTATGAATAACACTAATCTCGGCTGATTATTTATAAATTAATTACAAACCATTAGAATTAATTATCCTTTAATCATAACTTAACTTTTAATGAATTTAATTTTCCCAAATTAATTTCGTTAATTAATCAATCACATAAATAGATTAACTTTGAGTTAATTACAAAATCAATTACCCCTTAATTTCAAATTAATTAACCTTTTAATCATTAATTAATTTACCTTAATCAATCTTTAAATCAATCTTTGATTAACCTTTAATTATTATGTAATTCTCAATTACCAGTTAATTAATTTAACCTTTTAATCATAAATTAACTTTAAATGGTTAATTAAGTAATTAATTACAAATTGATTTACACAAGATTATTATATAAATCTTTAATTACAAATTTTAAACCTTAACTACTTATTTCATTATAATTACAAAATTAATTACATTCTTAATTAACGTCCAATTTAAATTAACCATCTTACGTTTGAAAACATTCTTGATAAATTTAAATCAAATATTAACTTTGTTGATCACAATACTTAAAGTATTTAAAGCAACTTCATCAGCTACTGGACCCGAGACACATACATAGTTTACTCGAGGAAAGCATGCGGTTCTCCCTTGTTTACCCCGAGTTTCTCCCCTGTAATTCACGCAACTTCTTCTTCTTCTTCTCTTTTTTTCTTCTGTGTTTAAGTTTTAAACGACCCAGTATAATCCAAAACTACACGAGCTCGAACTCGAGCAATGATGCAAATTTCACTGGGTTATCTTCGAGTTCCCCTCCTTCTTTCCCATACCATATTATTCCCTGAAAACAACACACAGCAGCACGAGTCCCCTGAAGAAACGCGAGCAACCTTCCTTCTCTCCCATCATCAGATACACGCGACACCACGTGCACATGTACACACGATCGAAATGATTCCGATCATCCATGCTGGTGGCGACGAGTCGCCCTTGCCCTGGACAACGAACTACACAACTCCATTCGATCGAAAACATCAGGGAATGAAATCAAGTGCTTCAAACCCAAAAACTGGAACCAAACCAATCAGAAAACCCACCATATCCCTCGCCATTGACCACCGGTCTTCACGAGACTTCGACTACGCACTCCCTGACCATCGATGCTCCTCTCCTCTAAGTTTCGTACGACTCGGTCTAACAGAGGTGACAAAATCACCTTGTTTCTGACCACGACAAAATTCATTCACAAAACCCTAGTCTTGCCTCGATACACCGATATACTCAATTGAAAAATTATTTGATAATTTTCCTAAAATCAGTGATGATCACACTAACTTCACTTCAAGTTCCATCATTTTAAATTGGATTGATAACCCGAATTTTGCAAAAATGCAATTTTACTTTATATGCAAACTGCCCTTTAAATATAAGTCAAACAAATCTTGATTTCGCTTTTAAAATTCCTAGTTTTTGATGACAAATCAAATTATATTCCTGCAACATCAATTTGTCAAGGTCGGGATTTTTTTGATATGTATGAAATTTCTACTGTAACTTGAACGTACAGTGTTTAAGCTACACTGTCACCTGCAAATTCACTTCCAAGTCATGATTTTCAGTTTCTTTTCTTTTTATTGTTTATTTAACTTAAATTTTCTAAGTTTAAAGTGTTTACAAGAAGCATTGAAGTTTTTTTCTTTCCATTGTTCTTTGCTCTGTACACAACATATAGAAAACAGGGCATAATAGATTTTCCAGAGCAACAAAAAAAACACAAAACAACTTGTTTATAACATTTAGCAAACATAAGATTTTTTCATAAACCAGTTACCAAGATTTAAGTTTCAAGAAAGTATGTTTACTCACCTTAAACATCTTGTTTTCCAGAAGTTTTGAAGTTTGAAAAGTTGAGGCCCTTTTTTTTCAATTTTTGCAAAATTGAAAACTGGTTTTGAAGTTGATACTGGAAATCTTCTCCTTTGTTTCTCTGGTTTGGTTGAATTTGAGGTGTTGTTTAAGTTGAATCTTTTTTTAAGTTTTCAAATAAAGTTTCTCAGCTCGAACTCAAATGTGGAGAAGTTGATATATAGGAGATGAACTCTACAGGTGATTATTTCTGTTTGTACACAGGGTGACATATTTTGTACTAAGATTGTTTTTGTCAAAAAATTTCAGAGATTTTTGTTTTCCAATGGTGGCTGATAGGATATTAGTATATACTAACATTAATTAGTTTTGGCTTATATAGGAAGCTTATACTTATCGTCTTTTTTTTTTCATTTGTTTACTAGTGATACAACTTGCTATGTGTAATATCAAAAATATTTGGTGGCTAAGATATTGCATTAATTGTTTTGCTGTTCAAATGTTTTAGTTTGTATTTAGTCAAAGATTTTGTTGGCTGAAATCTTGATTGTTGGTATGCTAGTATTAATTGTATTATACCATATACTTATAATTTGTTTTCATTTTATTTTAGCTGTACATACTTATGTATATTTCATGTTTGCTTCTTTTGCAAGCCTTTGTACTGTTTGTACATATTTTGTTCAATGTGTTAAACTTATATTTTATAGTTCATCTTGTATGGATTTATTTACATTGTATTTATATTTTACTTTATTTATTTGGTAAGTATATTTTGTTTGTTTATTTGTTAATACTTGAATATGCTTTTATCATTTCTTTTGTCTTTGCTTTGCAATACTTCCATATGTATGTTTCATATTTACTTTGCTTTATTTTATCTTTGTTTATGTTTAATAGACTTTGTTTTATATTCTTGCTTGCATACTTATGCTACTTGGCTAGGTTGCTTTTGATTATGTTATATAGATATAAAGTTGTTATTGTTATTTGTTAACATTTGAACGTATTTCTTTATTTTATTTAAAGCTTTACTTTGTTAGTTTGTACATATTTCTTTTGCTTTGTCTTGCTTTTATATATATATTTTATGTCTTCCTTTCATAAATCTGTTTTGCTTATGTTTGATATATATTCCTTTTACTTTATGTACAAATTGTAAAAGTTGTTTTAGTGTGTTTGTTCCTTAACAAATTTGTTTAATGCGTTTTATTCTATGTTTCATTTATTCTTAAAACCCCATGTTTAAGATTTTATTTCAAATCCAATATATACATATATATTCACATATATACGAATTTTCAAATTCATATGACTTAACATATTTTCTAAAATAATCGGGGAAACTCGCTGCCATTTATAATCAATTTTACAATTTAAATTCAAAAATTCTTTTAATTATCAATTTAAATTCATAAAAAATAAAAAAAATAAAATCTGGGGTCGTTACAGACTTCCCCCCTTAAAAGAATTTCGTCCTCGAAATTGTACAGCTCGTCTCTCGAATTATACACACACAAAATAGACTAATGGTAATTCAGATTATACTAGTAACACATGGATATTTTCAGGCCATTCATAATATATTTTATATTAAACACTACTCAAAATATTAGTACATGAGTTATAGTCATACATAACCTACTAACATCCAACCTTTACTACGATCTCAAGTCCAAAATACCTATATAATACCCCAAAATAAGTCAAACCGACCAACTACTAATCCTCACTGTCAGAACTCTCCCTCTCAGGCCTTGACAGGTCTATCACTTCAGCCTCATCGTCTGTCTCAAAAATCTCCTCCGGATCAGATTCTTCCAGAATAAGGTACCCACCATTTAACTCTTCGTCCTCAATGGGATCATCATCATCCACGGCATTATCCAAATCCCAATGAATTGCTTCGTCACCTTCGGACTCTTCTTCCACTTCAGGTTCTTCTTCCGCCTCAACCTCTTCCTCGAATTCCTCTTCAACTTCTTCTTCGAATTCGTCCTCGAACTCTTCTTCGAATTCCTCTTCGAATTCCTCCTCATCTTCTTCTTCTTCCACTGGTGGTTGGGGCTGCACTACAGGCTCCACTAGGAATTCCCTATGAACTGATGACTCACCTTCATCATCTCGTACCCTACTGGATGAAGCATAATCACCCACTCTCCTGACCTTTCCTCCTCGGATAACGCTATTTGTTCTCTACAATTAAAATCAAAATCCAAATATTAAGATCTTAATTTTAGAATTTTATAGGCTGAGAAATACATCAAAGTTTATATTTCATATTTTATTCTACCCAAGAAGTTATAACAGAAATTCAAAATTTGTTTTCAACCAAAATCATTTTATCAATACAATTCAAAGTTAGCTTCATATCCTATTAATCAAGTTAACTCAATTTTTAAAACTTCCAGTTTATTCAAAATTTTCTAATTCATTAAAGTTTAAATCAAAAACTGAAAAGAAATCGATGAAAATACGAAATAAAAATTTCCTACAACGATTCGTAGGGCATCAACGCACTGAACTTCTTTCTGGAGTTGTCACGAATCAATCAAAAGAATTTGGAAACGAATCAAAGAAGATCGATAGAGAAAAAATTACTTCCACTATCGCAGGGCATTGACATAGTCGTATTTCCCTGTCCCCTATCTCGTTCTCTTCTTGCACTCATACTCACTATCACTGGATAGTAAAAGAATTTACTGAGGCATACGAACGGATATCTTAGGGATTACTCATTCTAGGGTTTACTTCACCCTATCTCTAATGAGCTACTTAACGTGTTATACTCCTGAGCTAAAGTTCAGCCTTAGCTCTGATACCAAATGTAACGAAGCGGATTTTGCCCGTTCGAAAATCGACATCCATACTCTACATCGTACTCGAATGCCGCAGATTCGACCGTTCAAATCCGAGTCGCCGGAGCTTATAACACCATTAAGTAAACAAACACAGCGGAAGAAATAATGAATATCAATATACAACATCTGATACAACATCCTGGTACAACAGATGATACAATAGATATCGATATACATCAGAGAAATGATACAATAAAATAGCAGTGGAAAGGGAAATAGATAATACTAACAGCAGAACAAATAACTCAAGATAGTCTTCAAGAAAGAACTCCAACAGCAGCTCGAACCAACAACACGATGGATTAAGACAAGCAAGTCTCGTCCATATCCAAAGACTGAACTAGCTCTAGATGATCAACTGAACCTAACTATCTGAAAAACCCAACTCTAGACTGCTCGTGTGGAAAACAGTGAGCATCCAGAGTTTAGGAAAGGAACAATAAACTCCGGGTCAGTCATGGGACTGGTGTGAGTAACAAAAACAGTTTATCTTTTAAATAAAACAAGATTTATAAAAGAAGATCCGATATGCTTTTTAGAAAATGAAACTACCATAAGACCTCCCGCCACACACACAATGCAAACGCAGAATTGAAGGAGATTTCTTCTTATGATAGTCAAACATGCTTGATACGTAGAAAGTTCTTTGATATTATTATTATAAGTGCAAAGTGCAGAAAACATTTCGAAAGTAGAATATTAATCTTAGCCAGCATACGACCATTATCGTATGCCTACTATAGCTACCATCCAAACAGTGGTGACCACCATAAGTGAATGGCAGGTTCTACAACTAAAACCGTACAGGGTTTCATATTGGATGAATGGATTTCCAACAAATGGTCAGGCTAAGGAACTTCCTACTGCCACATGGGATCGCCTCTGGCGGGACGTCCCGAGAACCTAACCGGATCTCTGCCAACACAAGGCCGGGTTACCTTTGTAACTAGGTAACTACTACTCGAGCAAGCCATTCCCCGGTCCTTTGGGACCTTTATCCGAGGCGCCTCTAAGCAACAACCACACAGTAAATGAGATTGGAGCTACCACATAGGTTAAATATCAGGGCTCCATACCTAATACCACCCTTTACCATAAGGGAATGACACACCCTAAAGGGCGCGACCCTCATAACCTTGCCGCATCTTTCCTGTTTTGACCATTTCCGGGGTGTGAGGTCCTAATGCAGTCTCGTCCACAAAGCTACGCTTTGGTACAAGCCATGCTTTGGGTCAACAAATGATCAAAGTAATGATCAAAAAGATAAATGATCAAACAAATGATCATATCACAAATGATCAAACAATGATCATCAACACACAGCAGCACTCAGCATGCCACACTACCAAATTGGGAGTATATTGCTGATAACCTTTAACTACATAACCTCTGAGCTCGTACGTCTCAGAGAAGGGTGTTAAGCTAAGAGAATAAATTCTCCGCCACCAACAGAAATGTATTTGAAAGAAATCTGCTTTATATCTCAAAGTGTAGCGTCAAACATGTAACCATACAAGTCTGTTCCGGGTTCGAACAGAACCGAAGGCACTTCCGAAGAAGCCCTTGCAATCCGGGTATTCACAATCCCGATCGGACTTCCCATCACTTAGGGAATCTCTATACCGGAGCAACTCAGTGCAGAGACAATCGATAGGTTATCCTATCGTTTTCACAAATACCCGGTCTTCAACACCGGTCTTCAAATGCTATCCATAACGACGTATAACATATTCGGAATGGGTTATACGACACAAAGGTCCTCTCCCGGCTAAACCGAATAGTGAGCGCAACATTTAAAACATATGGATATGAGATTTCAATTAAGTCACAACTTAATAGTTCAAACTTTCTTCAAATGGTTTAAACAATTTACCATTTTCAAATCTTTTAAACAAAAGATTTATTTCAAAAACCTTCAGTGGTTTAAACAATTTCCACACTTTAATCTTTTAAACAAAAGATTTAATTCACAAAGTTCACACCATTCACAAAGATCCATTTATGGATTTCAAATAAATTTCCATTTCAATTGGATTAACTCGTTTAAAATCTTTAAACTAAAGATTTAACTCATAGCTTTCAAAATTTGATTAACTCTTTTAATCTTTAAATCAAAGATTCAGCTTAAGCTTTCAAACCATTTCCATACTTGGAAATTCATTTTTAACTTGAAGTCCTTTTTAACACAAATTGGACGTTCATTATTTAAGTGAAAGCTTTTATCATTGGAAAACAATTAGTTTTCATTTCAGAAAGATCCAATTAAATTTATACGAGTTAAAGCCTTTGAATTTAAATTCAAATTCCCAAATCAATATCTTTAAATTAGTTTAACCCATATAAACTGGTATAACATTTTTAGTCCTAGTTTCCAGATCATAGGATTCAACTGCAAATATTGAATCCAAATTTAAATCAGAATATTTAAATTTCAAAACTCAATCAAGATATTCAAAATAAATTTCATCTTTGAAATTCCATTTTCAAAAGCTTTTCACTTTAAACCCAATCCATTCCAAAACATTTGAATTTAAATATTCAATTTTATAAATCATTTCAAAATCTGTGACTTAATCGATTTCCTCGTGAAATCCATATTGGTGTGTGTATAAGTGTGGTCTAGGGGTTTAACGCAATAGTGCCACATCATTTCAATCATCATAGATCAAAATACAGAAATATAGCTGATAAGCGGTGTAACCCATAACGCTTATCTTTCATTCACGGATCACATGTATATATCACAGATAATAAATTACATCACAGATAATTAATTACGTTACAGATCACAACATAAATAAGGATGTAACACAAAGCATCACATATCAGAAAATATCAAACAATTCACCATCCAATAAAATCTAAACATCCATAAGTAGGATTAATTTAATTATCTGATTAATTTAAATCAGATTTAACTATTTATGAATAACACTAATCTCGGCTGATTATTTATAAATTAATTACAAACCATTTGAATTAATTATCCTTTAATCATAACTTAACTTTTAATGAATTTAATTTTCCCAAATTAATTTCGTTAATTAATCAATCACATAAATAGATTAACTTTGAGTTAATTACAAAATCAATTACCCCTTAATTTCAAATTAATTAACCTTTTAATCATTATTTAATTTACCTTAATCAATTTTTAAATCAATCTTTGATTAACCTTTAATTATTATGTAATTCTCAATTACCAGTTAATTAATTTAACCTTTTAATCATAAATTAACTTTAAATGGTTAATTAAGTAATTAATTACAAATTGATTTACACAAGATTATTATATAAATCTTTAATTACAAATTTTAAACCTTAACTACTTATTTCATTATAATTACAAAATTAATTACATTCTTAATTAACGTCCAATTTAAATTAACCATCTTACGTTTGAAAACAATCTTGATAAATTTAAATCAAATATTAACTTTGTTGATCACAATACTTAAAGTATTTAAAGCAACTTCATCAGCTACTGGACCCGAGACACATACATAGTTTACTCGAGGAAAGCATGCGGTTCTCCCTTGTTTACCCCGAGTTTCTCCGCTGTAATTCACGCAACTTCTTCTTCTTCTTCTCTTTTTTTCTTCTGTGTTTAAGTTTTAAACGACCCAGTATAATCCAAAACTACACGAGCTCGAACTCGAGCAATGATGCAAATTTCACTGGGTTATCTTCGAGTTCCCCTCCTTCTTTCCCATACCATATTATTCCCTGAAAACAACACACAGCAGCACGAGTCCCCTGAAGAAACGCGAGCAACCTTCCTTCTCTCCCATCATCAGATGCACGCGACACCACGTGCACATGTACACACGATCGAAATGATTCCGATCATCCATGCTGGTGGCGACGAGTCGCCCTTGCCCTGGACAACGAACTACACAACTCCATTCGATCGAAAACATCAGGGAATGAAATCAAGTGCTTCAAACCCAAAAACTGGAACCAAACCAATCAGAAAACCCACCATATCCCTCGCTATTGACCACCGGTCTTCACGCGACTTCGACTACGCACTCCCTGACCATCGATGCTCCTCCCCTCTAAGTTTCGTACGACTCGGTCTAACAGAGGTGACAAAATCACCTTGTTTCTGACCACGACAAAATTCATTCACAAAACCCTAGTCTTGCCTCGATACACCGATATACTCAATTGAAAAATTATTTGATAATTTTCCTAAAATCAGTGATGATCACACTAACTTCACTTCAAGTTCCATCATTTTAAATTGGATTGATAACCCGAATTTTGCAAAAATGCAATTTTACTTTATATGCAAACTGCCCTTTAAATATAAGTCAAAAAAATCTTGATTTCGCTTTTAAAATTCCTAGTTTTTGATGACAAATCAAATTATATTCCTGCAACATCAATTTGTCAAGGTCGGGATTTTTTTGATATGTATGAAATTTCTACTGTAACTTGAACGTACAGTGTTTAAGCTACACTGTCACCTGCAAATTCACTTCCAAGTCATGATTTTCAGTTTCTTTTCTTTTTATAGTTTATTTAACTTAAATTTTCTAAGTTTAAAGTGTTTACAAGAAGCATTGAAGTTTTTTTCTTTCCATTGTTCTTTGCTCTGTACACAACATATAGAAAACATGGCATAATAGATTTTCCAGAGCAACAAAAAAAAACACAAAACAACTTGTTTATAACATTTAGCAAACATAAGATTTTTTCATAAACCAGTTACCAAGATTTAAGTTTCAAGAAAGTATGTTTACTCACCTTAAACATCTTGTTTTCCAGAAGTTTTGAAGTTTGAAAAGTTGAGGCCCTTTTTTTTTCAATTTTTGCAAAATTGAAAACTGGTTTTGAAGTTGATACTGGAAATCTTCTCCTTTGTTTCTCTGGTTTGGTTGAATTTGAGGTGCTGTTTAAATTGAATCTTTGTTTAAGTTTTCAAATAAAGTTTCTCAGCTCGAACTCAAATGTGGAGAAGTTGATATATAGGAGATGAACTCTACAGGTGATTATTTCTGTTTGTACACAGGGTGACATATTTTGTACTAAGATTGTTTTTGTCAAATTTTTTCAGACATTTTTGTTTTCCAATGGTGTCTGATAGGATATTAGTATATACTAACATTAATTAGTTTTGGCTTATATAGGAAGCTTATACTTATCATCTTTTTTTTCATTTGTTTACTAGTGATACAACTTGCTATGTGTAATATCAAAAATATTTGGTGGCTAAGATATTGCATTAATTGTTTTGCTGTTCAAATGTTTTAGTTTGTATTTAGTCAAAGATTTTGTTGGCTGAAATCTTGATTTTTGGTATGCTAGTATTAATTGTATTGTACCATATACTTATAATTTGTTTTCATTTTATTTCGGCTGTACATACTTATGTATATTTCATGTTTGCTTCTTTTGCAAGCCTTTGTACTGTTTGTACATATTTTGTTCAATGTGTTAAACTTATATTTTATAGTTCATCTTGTATGGATTTATTTACATTGTATTTATATTTTACTTTATTTATTTGGTAAGTATATTTTGTTTGTTTATTTGTTAATACTTGAATATGCTTTTATCATTTCTTTTGTCTTTGCTTTGCAATACTTCCATATGTATGTTTCATATTTACTTTGCTTTATTTTATCTTTGTTTATGTTTAATAGACTTTGTTTTATATTCTTGCTTGCATACTTATGCTACTTGGCTAGGTTGCTTTTGATTATGTTATATAGATATAAAGTTGTTATTGTTATTTGTTAACATTTGAACGTATTTCTTTATTTTATTTAAAGCTTTACTTTGTTAGTTTGTACATATTTCTTTTGCTTTGTCTTGCTTTTATATATATATTTTATGTCTTCCTTTCATATATCTGTTTTGCTTATGTTCGATATATATTCCTTTTACTTTATGTACAAATTGTAAAAGTTGTTTTAGTGTGTTTGTTCCTTAACAAATTTGTTTAATGCGTTTTATTCTATGTTTCATTTATTCTTAAAACCCCATGTTTAAGATTTTATTTCAAATCCAATATATACATATATATTCACATATATATGAATTTTCAAATTCATATGACTTAATATATTTTCTAAAATAATCGGGGAAACTCGCTGCCATTTATACTCAATTTTACAATTTAAATTCAAAAATTCTTTTAATTATCAATTTAAATTCATAAAAAATAAAAAAAATAAAATCTGGGGTCGTTACACTGACGATGTTCTGAAAGCATTAAATCCATACAAGTTCGTTCCGGGTTCGAACGAAACCGAAGGCATTATGCCGTTACACTCATTTTGGAATCACCTTCAGAGTTAACGACAATAACCCTTGCACTTTGAATCTTTATCCTCACTTGAGATTCACGACCTATCGTTTATTTGGATTGATGTGGTTTTCGGATATCCAAATCTAGAAACCCGATCCCGGTCTCACCGAAATCCAAAACGCCGTCTTTTAAGTCCAAGTTGTTTTAAAGTTAAAACAATTCAATTCAATTATTTATATTCACACAGATAGATAATTCATAATCTCACAAATAGATAATCCATATCATCATAATTCAACCAAAGCATCCGTATCACAAATCAACACATATCTTATATCAGAGATAAACAACTCAAGGCATTCAATAACATTCAGCCATCATAAGCAAAGATCTATTAATAACACTATCTATAACTAATTTAAAATGATTAAATTAATTACTTCATCTCTAATTAATTTAAAATAAAATAAATTAATTACTTTGATCACCATAAATCTTGTTTACTTAACCATTAATTAATTACAAATCAATTAATTAATCATTCTCTAAGTATTCATCTTAATTAATCATCCTTGATTAATTATACTCTAATTACATTAAGCAATTAGCCTTTAATTAATTACACAAATTCATTATACTTAACCAATACAGTAATTAACCTTAATTACTTTCATTAATTAATTAATTATAATTAATTACATTAATCCTTAATTAATTACATTAATCCTTAATTAATGTATAATTAATTACATTAATCCTTAATTAATTACATTAGTTAACTATTCTATAATCACTTATCATTGATTAATTATCCTTAATTAATCAACCATTAATTACATCATTAATTACCGTAATAAATTATCCCTAATTACTTCTTTAATTAATTATATTATCTTTAATTAAGTACATTCATTAATCCACCCTGATTAATCACATTCAGTAATTAATTACCCTTAATTAATTCCTAAATAAATTTTATTAAATAATTCTTAAATTAATTACACTAAGAATTAATTATAAATTACTTTACTAAGTAATTATCCTTCTTATTAATTACACAAAGTAATTAAACCCAAAACCGCTTCCATTCTTCAATTAATTACATTCAGTATTTACCCATCAATTACTTCACTAAGTATGTATACTTTATAAATTACACTAAGTAATTATACTTAGCAAATCATCGGGTGATTATCTTAAATTAATTAAACTAATTAATAAACTTAAACTAATCACATTAATCTAATTAATTACATTAAGTAATTAATTCCTTTAATTACTTTCATTAAGTAATTATACTTAATCAATCCCACAAATGATTATCCTTAATTAATTAATCTAATTAATAATTAAAATTAATCACATTAATTAATCATTACATAATCCCTAATTAATGATCTTCACATTAACTATTAACAATTTTTTAATTACACCTCTAAGTAATTATGCTTTAATTAATCATCATTAATTATAAATTAATTAATTTTTGATAACCAATAATCCATCTCTAATTTCTTAATCAAATGTTTAATTGTAACTTAATTAATCTTTAATTACTTGATTAATTAATTTCTAATCATTAATTTATAATCTTAACTTATCTAATTAATGATTCTTAATTACAAATTAATTAACCTTAATTAATTGACTTACCACCTTAATTAATTTAGATAAATTCTTTTATCTTAATTTAAATATTTAAATCATCATTATACTTTATTAGAAAAACATATTTGTAATCAACTATATAATTGATAGTGTATAACTTCTTTTAAAACAAACAATTTAAAACTTTTAATTTTAACATTCAAAATCTTTGGAAACCTTTGAAAACAAAAGGTATCAGTAAGACTCCCTATAAATAAACATGGGTAAGTTTTCACCTTACGCTAACCAAAACATTTGATAGGAAATCCAGTGATATTATAATAGGGTCTAGGGTTTTCAAGTAAAATACAGAGATAGCTGGAATGCTTACATCTCACGTTCCAACATAGTTAGGCACAATCAAAACGTACGGCGCTTATTAAAGATTGATTCCATACAATGGCAGGGCTACTGGGGTATCGCTCGTCACAGTACGTGGCCTAGATCAATGTACCGAGGATCCACCCTAAATCCCCTGCAACACAATGACAGAACCATCCCTTATTGGATGGTCCCGAACAAGACAACCCCGCAGATGGTCGTCGCCAACTGCCCACTAAGCCGAATAAAAGGAACCTCTAGGCAGGGGTAAATCTCGTCCTACTTGGGTGCTACCCACTTAGCCTTGCTGCACCTCCCCTATTTTAGCCATTCTCGGTTGATGAGGCTTGAGGCTACGATTACCTTTGTAAAACACATCTACCTTAGAATGCTCATCGTCCACCTGATGATGTTCTGAAAGCATTCAATCCATACAAGTTCGTTCCGGGTTCGAACGAAACCGAAGGCACTATCTCGCTACACTCGTTTTGGAATCACCCTCAGAGTTAATGACAATAACCCTTGCACTCTGAATCTTCATCTCGAACCTGAAAGTACTACTCCGTCAAACTCATATTGGAATCACCCTCAAAGTCTTAACGACGAATAGTCCTTACACCTCGAGTCTTCACTCTTCACTTGAGATTCATGACCTAACGTTTAATTTGGATCGATGTGTTTTTCGGAATTCCAAATTTGGAAATCCGATCCCGGTCTCATCGAAATCCGAAACGCCATCTTAATGTCCAAGTGAATTAAGTTTGAACAATTTAATTCAATTTAAAACATTGAATTCACACAGCATCATTCACATATAAATATCACATATTTATCATAGCTATAATCAATATCATATCATAGCACATCATAGATTATTCAAACCATAGGCATCATTCAATTCAGGCATTCCAATCAATCAATTATCCACAAACAGGAATCATTAATCCAAATTATAATTAATTTAATCAACTTAAATTAAATTAATTACTTGAGAATTAATCATCTAATCCTGCTTAAACAATCATTAATTAATTAATTACTAACCATTTAATTAATTAATCAATCTTTAGCCACTTTATAAACAAATTAATTAATCTTTAATTATTGATTAATTATCCTTTAATTATCTTCTAAATTAATCACCCTTGATTAATTGTTACTTAATTACATTAAGTAATTAGTCTTTATATTAATTACATAAATAATAATTCTTTCATCACTTAGTAATTAACCTTAATTATTTCCATTAATTAATTAATTCTTAATTAATTACATTAATTATTAATTAATTACATTAAGTAATTATATCATAATCACTTCATTAATTAATTATCTCATAATTAATCACATTTATTAGTCAATTAAACCTTTAATTATTATCGTTAATTACATTAATTAATGATCCTATAATTACTTGCATTAATTAATTATTCTTATAATTACAATTAATAATTAATTTCTAATTAATCATATTTGTTAACCAACCTTGATTAATCCAACTCAGTAATTAACTTTCCTTAATTACTTATATCAATTCAAAAAATTCCTTGATTAATTACATTAATTAATCATTTAATTACACTAAGTAACTATCACTTAATTCCTTCCACTAAGTAATTATTCTTTAATTACAAACCATCAAGTATTTTCCCTTTAATTAATTACATCCCGTAATTATTCATTAATTACTTCATTAAGTAATTACATTAAGTAATTATACTTAACCCAACATCAAATGATTACCTTTAATTAATTAAACTTAATTAATTAACTAAAATTAACCACATTAACTTAATTAATTACGCTAAATAATTAATTTCCTTTAATTACTTTATTATGTAATTACCTTTAATAATCTTCTTAGCATTAAGTAATTAACCTCTTAATTACTTATTACTTAATTATTTCTTAATTTATTAACTTGATTAATTAATCCTTAGTTAAGTGATTATCTACACTTAATTAATTACACAAATTAATTTATCTAAATTCAGTTACCTAAATTAATCATTTTAGTTAATTAAGCAATTATACTTTAATTACTTTAGTTAATAAAACCTAATAAAATTAAGATAAATCATTTATTACATTTACTCTTAACTTCCATTTTAAAATAGATTATATTTTAAAACTTTAATTTGATTTATTTAAAATCATTATCCTTTGATTCAAGTTAAATACTTTTACTTTAATCCCTATTTAAATTTCAACAAATACCCTTTTTAATTTTAAAACATTTTGGGACTAATTTACCAAATTATTCTAATATAATATTTATATAAACTAAAACCATTTTAAAACAAAATTTAAAACTTTAAATCCATACTTTTAAAACTTACATTTGTCAAAACATTATTTTCTAAACCTAAACGTTTTATACATTTTAAAATAGGTTAAAACTTTATTTAAAACTTTCTTTGATTTCATAATTTGAAATCATTTTAGTTTTAAAAAAAAATCTGGATTCGTTATAAAACTGGAAACGAAAATGACTCGAGCACACATTGCCAAAATCCCGTGACAAGCCCGAGTTAAACACTCCACCACTTGCGAGCTTATTTTCCCGAGACATTCTCGAATAATGCTTCGAGAAAACCCGAGAAAAGTACTATCCAAACCCAAAAGAACTACCCAGGCCCAACAATGGTACACGCGTGCACGTGTACGCCGCAGCCACCGGATTCTGACCATCGACGCTCCCTCCGGCATGTCGTCAAACTTCCCCCTATTCGATTTCGACCACCCAAAATCAGCATGAAGCCCAAAATTTAAAAACGAGCAATATCAGCCTCACCTGAAACTCACTTATCAACCAAAACTTATCTCGATCAGACGCTGCCGACCACCAGACGACGCGTAACCATGTCCAAACATTCATCGACCATCCCTGAAGCCCTTCCCACAGCTTCGATGAACTCCGAAGTTCTGGTGATACTGCAAAAGCCTCGAGAACAAAGACGACTCACAGCAGGTCCTAAATCCTACTATCGATTTACCGTCACCATGACGTTCGTAAAATCCATCGAGCATTTTTCCCTTGCTCCTCTA
The DNA here is from genome assembly GCA_030765085.1 of Allium cepa. NCBI lineage: Eukaryota > Viridiplantae > Streptophyta > Magnoliopsida > Asparagales > Amaryllidaceae > Allium > Allium cepa. The sequence continues at coordinate 83,720,109 of CM060946.1, forward strand.
CTCCCTCACCACCTTCGGTAGCAAACTCGATCCCTACGGACTCACTGATCATCACAAAAGACTCGAAACCCCCTTTCTGAACAAATCCAAATACTTCACTCTATACTATCTTAAAAATTATGATTTAGCTTTTAATATTCCAAGTTTTCGAAGGCAATTCAGACTATATAAGTGAATTCGAAAATCATCATGTTTGAATTTTCCCCACTTTCTGATTTTCACTGTAACTTTAAATTTTACAAAGTATTAACTAAATATATTTACCTGAAATTATTTTTAAAAATAAGAATACAATGTTATTAACGTTTTCTCTTCAGTAATCAAAGTCTAATTTTGACTTTGCAGGGGGATAGGAATTATTTTTGATGATGAAGATAAGCCTGTCACTAACAACAGAGCACAAATGAAATATACAGAGACCATTTTACAGATATGCTAACTTATATTCACACATTAATATCCAAAACTGAACAAGCATTATAGACTACATGCAACCAGATTTCATCACAGATCCATAAACTGTTTTTAAATAAAAAAGTTTACTCACCAACATGAAGAAGCAGAGAACATAGTTTTGTTTCCTGAAATAGTTTACTCTGGTACTTTGAATGTTGTTAAGTTTTCTTGCAGTTTTGATTACTGTTTCTTAATTAATTGAGAAACCTTGTTTGTCGAATCTACTGTCTTGTTAGTTGAATTTTGTTGTAGGTCTAGAGATCTTTGCAGTAGTAGATTTACAGTTTGTTGTTGATCTCCAATTTTCTTTGTCTTTGAGTTTGTGTTAATCTTCTCTTTGATCATAGATTTAAAAATGTTTTTAGATTTTAGAACATATTTTAGATTTTGGTTTGGAACTTTCTACATGCTTTGAAACTTCTTTAAAATCTGGATTTTTAATTTTTTTTTTAAAAAATCTGATTTCAGTTTTCTTTAGAAGAGAAGAAAGAAAATGTTTTAAACACAAATGATTTTGCCATGTTTCTCTTATCTATTTACAAATGTTTTCAAAAATTAATTAAAACAATGCCACTTGTAAACTTAAGTTGTTAAAATGATTCCAAGTTTTTTTGCATGGTTTAAATACCTTACACATGTATTATCCCATTATTATAATAATTTCTTACTTTTACAAATGTTTTAAAATTCATTTTAATTAATTTCTTATTTATATTAACATGTTTTAATGCTTATTTCAATTTAGCTTTTAATGTTTACATATATAAATTATCTTTATGAAGTATATTCTTCTATGTTTATTTGTGTGTGTGTGTGTATATATATATATATATATATATATATATATATATATTTAAGATATATTTTTCCAAAGCTAAATTTTAAAGAAAGAAAGATTAAAAAGAAAAGAATATTAAATTAAACCGTATTTCAAATTTTCAAACTAAAATATTGTTCTTTAATATATATGAACTAAATTTATTTCAAAAGCCAATTTTTAAAGAAAACAAGTTAAACTTTTATTATAATATACTATTTAAGCTATTATATTTTAAATAAAAATAAATAGTACTTTTGAAAATATAAGATAGATTCTTAAATAAGCTTTTGAAAAGTTTGTATATTAAATTCAATCAAATCTTCCAATTCACAATATATATTCATATATATAAATTTATATATATGTAAATTTAAAAATATTTTTATTAAATTTAAATTGTAACCAAACTTCCTATTCACAATGTACATACACATATACATTATAAAAAGAATATATTTTTAATTAGCTTAAAAAGATAAATTTTATCAGCTAAATATTTTTAACTTTGAAAAGAATAAAATTTGCCAAATTAAATTATTATCACCATAAATTTTGGAAAGATAACATTTGTCAAATTAAATTATTATTATGTCTAAAAAGATAATTCCTGTTAAACCAGATATTAAATCAATATTACACATTTAAAATAATTACTAATGGAAATTATTAAATAAATATTGCCTAAATTTCCGGGACATCACATTCCTCCCCCCTTAAAAGAATTTCGTCCCCGAAATTTAAAAGCAAAGATAATTTAATAATCCTACACAGATTTTAATTTTAAAATAACAAGCATATCAACCTTATACTAGTAACCGTAGATACCAATTCAAACAAACAACACTAACTATCCAGACAAAATTCTGGATAGAACTTCCTAGAGTTTCCCAAGTACAAACACCACGATACTCGCTCTACTGAATTTAAACTTGCTACACCTCTCAGATCTAGAGTTCCTAAATCTCTAGATATACAATCTGAATAGGATATTGCACCACGGATAAGTCCCGATCAACTTCCGAATCTCCTAGAACTGCTAGTTCTAACACCAATGATAGATCATACACGTACTCACTCAGTGATACGTGAATTACATAACGATTTCCAGCCACCCGAACTGGCAATTCAATCCTGTAGATCAAACGCTTATCCTTAAGAGAATATAAAAAGGTCCAATACTCTTCTGAGCTAGCTTCCAGACTTAACCAATTTTATTGCTCTTACGATCGGAGAAAACTTATCCAAAATTAAATCTCCGACTTCAAATTCTAAATTCCTTTGACCCTTATCCATAAAATCTTCCTATCGATCTTGGGCTGCCTTCAACCTTCTTGATCAATCCAATCTGGATCAAGAATAAGATGATCTCTGGATCCTACTCCACAAGATGGTTTTCCCAAGATCCATCGAAATCCACCACTCAAACTCTACTACACAAACATCAGAAGACTTCAAACACACTACTCCTATTCGGGAAAACAAAACAGATGCACTAGACAACCAAGCCTTCAGATTCCGAATGAACTTCTTGTAGAAATCCTCTGATCCAAGTCAAACACAATCTTTCGAGGAAACCGAGGTTGCTTCTATTCTAGAATAGCTGCTCCTTGCTTCCACTGCACAATTCTGATCTGAGGAAGATGAGAGCATTGTTGATGAACACAAACACAGATTTGATCAACTAATCCTGGAAATATTGTTCATCAAATTCCATAATCTTAATGACACATCCGATTCGGTCACAAACACCTCAGCAAAAATCCAGCCAGAAAACAAGATCCGATCAATTCTGACTGCTTAACCAGGCCTCTCTCTCTAGGAGCCCTCCTCTACCTAGGCTGAACCACCGGTAATGCTCCAAGAACCAAGTTGATATAGAACTCAATCTCCTGTTATGGATGCAAACCTTGGTTTCTTTGAAGATATCCAGAAAATCTCAAACCACTTCGATAGCTCCAACATCCTCTAGAGATGCCTCAATCCCAAACAAAAGATTACTAAGAGAACTTTCAAACCATCGCAAGTCACTTTTGTGACTTTACCCAGTTTAGATTCCAAAGAAACTGTTCTCCCTTCACAATTCAAAACAGCTTAAGCCCTCCAAAAGAAGAAACTGATGGTCCACCCTCAACCACAAACATCATACCTAACTGAGCTTCCAGAAGAAGTGGGCAAGCATTCACCATCTGCCCGGCCTACTGGCAAAAGAATCACAAAGACTCCTGACCATCGAAGAAACAGACCGCTCTACTGCTTCCAAACTTCACCCCTAAGATACTGTTAAGCACAGAAACCTTCCTGACAGCACACTCAACACCTTCGAGCTGCTACTGCTGCCAAAGACTTCCTTATCCAAAAGCTCCTCGAATCACAAAGCTATATCAACCAATTACGCAAAAGATCCTTCAAGATGGAAGATATCTCTCAAGAAACTCGGGCTTCGAACCAAGCACAAACTCCTTGTCGAATTGAGTCTCAAACTCCAATACAGACAAGACTCCTTCCTACGGTTGTCAAGATACCATCACTTGCTTTAGGACTTCCAACTGATCCAAATTCTAGAAAATTCGCCCCCACGAACAAAATCAAACTTACATTCCAAAGATGGACTCCCAACCTTGAAAAGGTTTCCTTCAGAGATCGATGAAATCCTTACACTATGCCGCAAAGCTTACTCAAGATGCCCAATACTGCCCTGGCAGATACACTTCCAACCTTAATACTCGGACTTCTTTCACTAGTGGTAGTCGTGCTATACACACCACTACCTCTCCTACCTCTCCTACCTCTAGATCTTATATTGGAAAACCCGAACAGGTAACCTAACAAAAAAAGTATACACACACACACACATATAAATACAAGTACGCTCTCTCAGAAAGAAATCACTCCAAAGCCAAGGTATTCACTCAACCTAGCGCTATGATACCACAATGTAACGACCCGCCTTTCATTCCACAGAAAGACACATCATTAAAAAGAAAGAAAGGGATAGAAAAGAGAAAAGATAGAAAAGAAAGAACAGAACAACATCAGAATCTCACAGCGGAACGAAAAAATTATATTATAACACATAAAATATTACATAGTATCATATACATCAGAGTTATACAGCTCCAACAACACAAACTGGATAGCTATAAACACCTGTCTAGTTATTACAACTCAAGTACATCACAAAGATATAGGTACAACATTAGCACAGCAGAACCACTATATACATCTACACGCTGAAGCCTCCTGCTCCATATCTCCTCCAGAAATTCGTCAAAGCTAACCTGAATCCCTTGGCTACCCATAAAAATTTAAGTACGCAAGAGTTTAATAAAACAGAAAATAAACTCCAGGTCAGACATGGGTCTGGTATAAGTAAACGGGTTAAATGGCTTAACTTTGAAAACCTTTGAAAACAAATGGTATCACGTAAGACTCCCCATAAATAAACATGGATAAGTTTTTACCTTACGCTAACCAAAACATTTGATAGGAAATCCAGTGATATTATAATAGGGTCTAGGGTTTTCAAGTAAAATACAGAAATAGCTGGAATGCTTACATCTCACATTCCAACGTAGTTGGGCACAATCAAAACGTACGGCGCTTATTGGAGATTGGATTCCATACAATGATAGGGGTACCGCCTGTCATAGTACGTGGCCTAGATCAACGTACCGAGGATCCATCCTAAATCCCTAGCAACACAAGGCCGGAACCATCCCTTACTGGATAGTGTCGAACAAGACAACCCCGCAGATGGTCGTCACCAACTGCCCACTAAGACGAATAAAAGAAACCTCTAGACAAAGGTAAATCCCGTCCTACTTGGGTGTTACCCAGTTGTCTTTGTTGCACCTCACATGTTTTGGACATTCCCGGTTGATGAGGCTTGAGGCTACGATTACCTTTATAGAACACATCTATCTTAGAATGCTCATTGTCCATCTGACGATGTTATGAAAGCATTCAATCCATACAAGTTCGTTTCGGGTTCGAACGAAACCCAAGGCACTAGCTCGCTACACTCGTTTTGGAATCACCCTTAGAGTTAACGACAATAGCCCTTGCACTCTGAATCTTCATCTCGAACCTGAAAGTACTACTCCATCAAACTCGTATTGGAATCACCCTCAGAGTCTTAACGAAGAATAGTCCTTACACTTCGATTCTTCACTCTTCACTTGAGATTCATGACCTAACTTTTAATTTGGATCGATGTGGTTTTCAGAATTCCGAATTTAGAAATCCGATCCCGGTCTCATCGAAATCCAAAACGCCACCTTAATGTCCAAGTGATTTAAACTTGAATAATTCAATTCAATTTAAAACATTGAATTCACATAGCATCATTCATAGATAAATATCACATATTTATCATAGCTATAATCAATATCATATCATAGCACACCACAGATTATTCAAACTATAGGCATCATTCAACTCAGGCATTCCACTCAATCAATCATCCACAAACAGGAATCATTAATCCAAATTATAATTAATTTAATCAACTTAAATTAAATTAATTACTTGAGAATTAATCATCTAATCCTGCTAAAACAATCATTAATTAATTAATTACTAACCATTTAATTAATTAATCAATCTTTAATCACTTTATAAACCAATTAATTAATCTTTAATTATAGATTAATTATCCTTTAGTTATCTTCTAAATTAACCACCCTTGATTAATTATTACTCAATTACATTAAGTAATTAGTCTTTAAATTAATTACACAAATTAATTTTCTTTAATCACTTAGTAATTAACCTTAATTACTTCCATTAATTAATTAATTCTTAATTAATTACATTAATTAATTATATCATAATCACTTCATTGATTAATTATCTCATAATTAATCATATTTATTAGTCAATTAAACCTTTAATCATTATCATTAATTACATTGATTAATGATCCTCTAATTACTTCCATTAATTAATTATTCTTCTAATTACAATTAATAATTAATTTCTAATTAATCATATTTATTAATCAACCTTGATTAATCCAACTCAGTAATTAACTTTCCTTAATTACTTATATCAATTAAAACAATTCCTTGATTAATTACATTAATTAATCTTTTAATTACACTGAGTAATTATCACTTAATTGCTTCCACTAAGTAATTATTCTTTAATTACTAACCATCAAGTAATTTCCCTTTAATTAATTACATCCGGTAATTATTCTTTAGTTACTTCACTAAATAATTACACTTCATTAATTACATTAAGTAATTATACTTAACCCAACATCAAATGATTACCTTTAATTAATTAAAATTAGTTAATTAACTAAAATTAACTAAACTTAGTTAATTAACTAAAATTAACCACGTTAACTTAATTAATTACACCGAGTAATTAATTTCCTTTAATTACTGTATTAAGTTATTACCTTTAATAATCTTCTTAACATTAAGTAATTAACCTCTTAATTACTTATTACTTAATTATTTCTCAATTGATTAACCTTGATTAATTAATCCTTAATTAAGTGATCATCTACACTTAATTAATTACACAAATTAATTTATCTCAATTTAATTACCCAAATTAATCATTTTAGTTAATTAAGTAATTATACTTTAATTATTACTTTAGTTGATAAAACATAACGAAATTAAGATAAATCATTTATTACATTAACTCTATACTTCCATTTTAAAATAGATTATATTTTAAAACTTGAATTTGATTTATTTAAAATCATTATCCTTTGATTCAAGTTAAATACTATTACTTTAATCCCTATTTAAATTTCAACATATACCCTTTTTAATTTGAAAACATTTAGGGACTAATTTACCAAATTATTCTAGTATAGTATTTATATAAACCAAAACTATTTTAAAATAAAATTAAAACTTTAAATCCATACTTTTAAAACTTACATTTGTTTAAACATTATTTCCTAAACCTAAACATTTTATACATTTTAAAATAGGTTAAAACTTTATTTAAAACTTGCTTTGCCTTTAAAATTTGAAATCATTTTAGTTTAAAAAAAATCTGGATTCGTTATAAAACTGGAAACGAAAATGACTCGAGCACACACAGCCAAAATCCCATGACAAGCCCGATTAAACACAGCACCACTTGCGAGCTTATTTTCCCCGAGATATTCTCGAATAATTCTTTGAGAAAACCCGAGCAAAGTACTATCCAAACCCAAAAGAACTACACAGATCCAATAATGGTACATGCGTGCACGTGTACGCCGCAGCCACCGGATTTCGACCATCGACGAACCCTCCGGCATGTCGTCAAACCTCCCCTTATTCGATTCCGACCACCGAAAATAAGCACGAAGCCCAAAATCGAAAAACGAGCAATATCGACCTCACCTGAAACTCACTGATCGACCAAAACTTATCTTGATCAGACGCCGCCGACCACCAGACAACGCGTAACGACGTCCTAACATCCATCTACCATCCCTGAAGCCCTTCCCACAGCTCTGATGAACTCCGAAGTTTTGGTGATGATGCAAAAGCCTCGAGAACAAAGACGACTAACAGCAGGTCCTAAAATCAGTTCGCCGTCGCCACGACGTTCGTAAAATCCATCGTACATTTTTCCCTTGCTCCTCTACTCCCTCGCCACCTTCGGTAGCAAACCCGATCCCTCTGAACTCACCAATCATCAGAAAAGACTCAAAACCCCTTTCTGAAAATACCCAAATATCTCACTCAATACTATCTTAAAGATTATGATATAGCTTTCAATATCCCTAGTTTTCGAAGGCAATTCAGACTATATAAGTGAATTCGAAAATCGTCATGTTTGAATTTTCCCCACTTTCTGATTTTCACTAAAACTTTAAATTTTACAGAGTATTAACTAAATATATTTACCTAAAATTATTTTTAAAAACAAGAATACAATGTTATTAACATTTTCTCTTTAGTAATCAAAGTCCAATTTTGACTTTGCAGGGAGATAGGAATTACTTTTGATGATGAAGATAACACTGTCACTAACAACAGAGCACAAATGAAATATACAGAGACCATTTTACAGATATGATAATTTATGTTCACACGTTTATATCCAAAACTCAAGCAAGCATTATAGACTACATACAACCAGATTTCATCGCAGATCCATAAACTGTTTTTAAATAAAAAGGTTTACTCACCAACATGAAGAAGCAGAGAACATAGTTTTGTTTCCTGAAACAGTTTTGCTCTGGTAGTTTGAATGTTGTTGAATTTTCTTGCAGTTTTGATTATTGTGGCTTATTTAATTGAGAAACCTTGTTTGTTGAATCTGCTGTCTTGTTAGTTGAATTTTGTTGTAGATCCAGAGATCTTTGGAGTAGTAGATTTACAGTTTGTTGTTGATCTCTATTTTTCTTTTGCTTTGAGTTTGTGTTGATCTTCTCTTTGATCACAGATTTGAAAATGTTTGTAGACTTTTGAACAGATTTTAGATTTTGGTTTTGAACTTTCTACAGACATTGAAACTTCTTTAAAATATGGATTTCGGATTTTTTTAAAAAAAAAATCCGATTTCAGTTTTCTTTTGAAGAGAAGAAAGAAAGTGTTTTAAACACAAACGATTTTGCCAAGTTTCTATTATTTATTTGCAAATTTTTCAAAAATTAATTAAAACAATGCCACTTGAAAACTTAAGTTGTTAAAATGATTCCAAGTGTTTTTTCATGGTTTAAATACCTTACACATGTTTTATCCCATTATTATAATAATTTCTTACTTTTACAAATGTTTTAAAATTCATTTTAATTAATTTATTATTTATATTAACATGTTTTAATGCTTATTTCAGTTTAGCTTTTAATGTTTACATATATAAATTATCTTTATTAAGTATATTCTTTTACGTTTATTTTTGTGTGTATATATATATATATTTTAAGATATATTTTTCCAAAGCTAAATTTTAAAGAAAGAAAATTAAAAAGAAAAGAATATTAAATCAAACCTTATTTCAAAGTTTCAAACTAAAATATTTTTCTTTAATATATATAAACTAAATTTATTTCAAAAGCCAATTTTTAAAGAAAACAAAATAATCTTTATTATAGTGTACTATTTAAGCTATTATATTTTAAAAAATATTTACTTTAAGTACTTTTAAAAATATAAGACATAATTTAAACAAGCTTTTGAAAAGTTTCTATATTAAATTCAATCAAATCTTCCAATTAACAATATATATTCATATATATATATATATATATATATGAAAATATTTTTATTAAATTTAAATTGAAACCAAGCTTCCTATTCACTGCAACAACTAGGTATTTTCAACCATTCGCATCCATTATAAGTGTATAGGTAGACACTCATGCCGGAATTGAATTGCTCAAAATACCGCGTTGTAAATAAAAATTTGGCAAATCTCAGAATATGCAGTAAATAAAAATCACAGATCACAGACACAGAGTAATAATAATACAGCGAAAGTAAAAGAGATAGTAGTTCATGTAGCTACTATATAAATATATCAGAGTTACATAAGATACAATAGAAGAAATAAAGTACAACAGAAGTTTAAATATGATAACGAAGTACAAGCTGAATAGAACAACCGAACTGAAAAGATGAAACTTGACAAGTAGATAATCTCCAGCGACTCCAATCTCCAGAAAGTGGAAATCCAAATCTGTGAATAACTCAGGCTGACCCGAGCGTAAATAAAAATACAAACACTCGAGTCAGGACATACATACTTATACAATGTTAACCAACTCAAGTGAACTGTAGTAAAAGTACAGGTAACTTAGAAGATGCTTGGGACCGCCCATCCTCTAAGGATCCGTTAAACTATTTACTATGTAGTAATATACGCTATATACAGTAGTGTCTAATTGGTAAAGTATAATCATATAGAAAATAGCGTTAAGGGGATGGTGAACCTTAACGTGGTCGGATCTTTAAAACCAAAATCGTAGTGGGCTCGATATAAGGAGATGACACGACACGCGAGGCAATGCCAAGGTGGATACACCGTTTGCACTATGGACCGGGTGTGATGGCTAGCCAGCAGCTTCCGCCCACCTCGAACAATATCCCCGAATCAAAGTGGCGCCACATATCGAATCACAAAAGTAATAGAATGGTTTCCGATGGAGCATACTCGATGAAAGGGTGCGACCCTTTGTGTAGCCCGGTATAGCTCCTGTTTTAGTCATTTATGCCAACTCACGGGAGTTGGGTCCACGTAATATACCTCGAGAACGTCGCAACCATCCTACTTGATTCCGGAATCTCCATCGCATACACAGTTGTTAAAGTGGTTTTCGGTATTGGCCGGCTATAAGCCAATATCCGATCCCGGTCTCTTTAACAACCAATCGTTATTATAACCCGTAGTTATAACTTTAAAACAATATTCTATACTTCAAAAATAAAATGTCATTTCAACCCAAATCTTTATCAAAATAAAGATTAAATCATTTCCAAACCATTTCAATATATCATCACACCATATCTTTCAATTAAAATATTTATCAAAATAAATATCAAGTCATTTCTAACCATTTCAATATTTTAAATTATCATATCCTTTAAAAACTTCATTTCAAATCATTTTAATACATCAAAATATCATAACCTTTCAAAGCTTCATTTTTCAAATCATTTAATATCAAAATATCATATCTTTCAAAACTTCGTTTCAAATCATTTTAATACATCAAAATATCATATCTTTCAGTACCGCCTTTCAAATTATTTTAATATATCAAAATATCATATCTTTTCGAAACCACATTTCAAATCATTTTAATATATCAAAATATCACATCTTTTCGAAAACCACGTTTCAAATCATTATTCATTTTATTCAATTTAAAATACCATTTCAATTCATATTTCAAAACAGTTTATATTCCAAAAATAAAAATCATTTTTAATCATAAAATGAAGTTATTATGTTAAAAATTAAATAATTAAATTTCCAAAATTTTCAACTTCCAAAGTTCATTTATTCACTTATGTTTATCAAAACAGTGAAATTTCACTTTTTGCAATATTTAGAAAACGCTACAGAAAGATACATTCAAAACAGTTCAATTTAACAAAAGACAATATTTTAAAATGTTGCAATAGGGTTTACTTAAATTTCAAATGAACTTAGTTAAATTAAAAAATTATAGCACTTACAAAAATTGCTATAATAGCTTTTAATTCAATTTAGCTTTTTAGTTCATTATCATCGACTACAGCATTTACAAATGATGTAATATCATTTACATTGTAATTAATAGCATTTCAAAAATACAGTCAATTAACTTCAAATATTCAATATAATTTCTCAACCAATTATATTTTTTATTTAAAACATTTTTAACTCATAAAATCATACATTTTCACATTTATAAACATCATTTAATTTTCCTCAAGTTCATAATTTTATAAAGTTAAATTTCCATTCGAAAATCAAGATTTAATAATAATCCACTTATTAAATTGCAATGTTCAATTTTAAATTCCTTGCATTGAATTTCAACTTAACACTTAATTTCAAATTCTCAAATATAAATTAGTTTTATTTTTATTTGCTTAACTAAAAGTTCACTTTTAAGTCAATTTCATAAATTTCCAATTTTAGTTATATTTCAAAATTTCAACTTAAATATTCATTCATTTCACATTCAAATTTATCAAAAATCATTAATATGATATAAAATCACTTTAAATTAATTTAAATTCAAAATATCACAAATTTATCATATTTTCAAAGTTAATTTAAATTCCATTAAAAATTAAATCAAAATTTCCAAAATAACTTACATTCATATTTTCTAACTTTTCCATAATTTATTTGACTTATAGATTTCCAGAAAATCAATAATACTTTACAAAAATTATATTTTTATTAAATTTCAAATAAAAATATTATAATAATTAAATTTCTAAAATATTTTAAAAATTTTAGAAACACATATTTTAACTACGGGACTGTATATAATTTTCTATGCTAAGTAAAGTGATACGGGTAATATATCATTTCAACCCGTAATTTACAAAGAAAATCCAGCTTTATCATTTCAAACCCGCAATCCCAAGTTAAAATAAATTAAATAAAAACCGTTCAAGCCTATCATTTCAGCCCATAACGATTTTTCCCTATTCAAAAGTCCGTTCGGGTATGTATCATTTCAACCTATAGTGATTCTAATTTACAGGGAACTTGCAGTGTGATAAACTGATAAAATATACAGGATAGTATGAAATAACAGTAACATATGATATAACAGGTGTTTAAGCATGGGTGAACATCATATGATAATAATATAAGCATATATAGAATGATAATATAGTTCTACAGATTCACAGTGTGTCAATTCACATTTGTATAAGTATAAACATGTGGTGAGAAATACTCACATGTCACAAGCTGGAGAACGACACCAAAGCACACGATACAGACACAACGAAGGCACGACAATACTACCATGATTTGAGAGTGGAGAGACAAATATAATTGCCTTGTATATATATAAACAAAACAATTCAAAATACATAAGTTTTTCAAAGCCAAATTACACTAAACGACACTAGGAATCAAAGCCCAAAACAAAGACAAATGCTTTGCACTTGTTCTCAACTTCACATAGTTCAGTTATGAACTGAAATAGCACAGCCAAGGCATTTATAAAGGTCTAGTTTAGGTCCATAGTGGTCAGCCTATCATGGTTTAAAAGTGTGGAGATTTACAGGTGCAACAAGTCAACACTACAAGGCAATTTGAAGGCAAATTCAACAACTCTATGCTACAATTTGGTTCGGCCATAGGCTCTAGGGTCATGGTCAGAGACTCAGGTGGTGATGGCTGATGTGCCAGGGTATGGTGATCAGGTCAGAGCTGGTGGTGGTGGTGGAAGTGGCGGCAAAAGGTGGATGAAGGTGATGGTACCAAAACTAGGTCAGCTTGAGTGCATAGGTGATGGATTTGTGGATTTTGGTGGTGGTGCTTGCCTTGGGGTTGCTTGGCCTACCATGGTGGTGATCTAGAGTGGATGATGATCAGAGAATAAAGTGGTGGAGGTTGGCCTAGATCTGGTTGAGGAGGAGTGGAGCCATGAAGTTGAGAACAATACACAAAATCACTTAGAAAAGCACAAAAAACAAGAGGAAAAAAAAAGCTTTACCAAAAATTTTTGGACATCCATGGACGTGAGTTTTTTCCTTGAAAAATGGATGAAATTTGCGTGAAAAAGATAAGAGAATGCAGCTGAAAAGAATAGAGAAAGGTATGGCCAAAATAAATTGATGTATTGATTGAAAAAGAAACGGTAAAAGAAACGGTGAAACGACTTTACGTTTCTTAGCTTTTAAAACCTTCCATACTTTCTTTTCTTTTAAATCAAGTAAAACAAAATAAACTTCAGAAAGAACATCTAAAAACCGAAACAAAGTGAAATAAAATAAAAATATATAATTAAATATAAAGAAAATATAAAAAGAATTAAGGAAATTGCTTAAAAATTGAAAACAGGGTTCAAAAATTACAATTGAAACATCAATGGCTTTGGAAAAATATCTACTTCATTTTAAAAATATTCTAAAGCAAAATTTTGAAATAAAATAATTTATTTATCATTTATAAAATAAAATAAATAATTAAATTGGAGAAAAATAGAAAAGAACTAAAGAAAATGTTTAAAAATTGAAAACAGGGCATGGAAATTACAAGAAAAATACAACTAGCTCTAGAAAAATTCCTACCTCACTTCAAAAATATTAAAAGACAAATACATACATAAAATAACATATCAATACATATTACAAAAAAATATGACAAAGGAAAATAAAATTTATACTATTTAAAATAACAAAATTGCAGAATAAACGAATTGCACTCAATATTGAAATATACATAACTTTCACAATTTAAATCCGTTTCCAACGAAAAAAAAAGCAGTGTTCCTAAAATTTTATGTACTTTCAAAATAAAAGAAAAAATTTAAATTTTCAAACTTTTAAAATTTTAAAATAAAAGTCAAAGTTTGACTATTTTGACCAAAAACTTACTTTTTGGAAAATATTCTTTTTAGTCATGCTTTGGAATGATAATTCATATCAAAACTAAAGTTTATCATTCATAATAAATAAAATAAGTTTTTAAATCAAAAATTCAATTAAAATAATTAAAATATACAAAAAAAATCACAAAATACAGGGTCGTTACACTGTCCCCCACTCAAAACTTTTCGTCCTCGAAAAGGAATGTGGTACGGGAAAGCACAGAAAAAGATAGAGTGAAACAAGATTAGGACAAGATGACAAGGTGATTGAAATTATACCTAATAACTGTTGGTATAGGTAAATTTCGCAAGGTGGAGATGATCTTTCTAAGATTCTCCAAAATCAAGAACACAAGCATGCAAAAATAGATTCAAAATGAGTACCAAAAATTATCAAAGATTATAGAAAGATTTCTAATAAAAAGAATATAGAAAGATGCCTACGCTAGTCTATAGCAAGGTAAGGATGGTGACGACAACAAAAAAATAGTTTGAAAAACAAAATAAGGACATAAATTTGAAAGCATGGAAATTTCATCTTAAATAGAGAATAAATCTTTACACAAGTTAAATAAATCTTAACTATCTCAAATTTCATTATCTTATTATCCAATCATCTTAAATTAACAATATTTAAAACCATGGGTTTGAAAAATAATCATTTATTACACTCACAATGTACTTAATAAATTTTATTCTTCTTTATTCCTAATTAAAAATAAATTTATTCCTCTCAATATATTTATCACTTATGTTAAATATGCTTACACTTATTATAACTACTTTTTTTTTATTCTTCGTTCTTCTAACATTAATTTATTGTAAGTTATTCAATTACCCTTTATTATATTTACCTCTGTTAATCGTTTTAAAATTTAAGTGTATAACATTTATTATAACCACTCAAATTTTATTTATAAAATCTTTTATATTGTATATTATCCAATTACATTGTTAACTTTTGAAAAATTAAGGTAAGTTATATTTGAGTGCAATTGCATTATACAAATAAAAATTTCCAATTAAATCATTTCATCCTTGAATATTCGTCCAAAATTTTGATTTTCTTTTTATAATTGAATTATTCTTTAAAATAAAATTTAAGAATTAAATTTCCGATTTCTTCAAACCATTTAGAGATAAATAAATGTATGTACATAACTTATCGAATCAAATTTTTAAATCATATATCTATATTATATATTATAAATCAAGTCATATTTTAGAAAATTCAAACCAAATTAAATTCCCAAAACAAAGCTGTAGCAAGACTACAGAACAGTCTCTTCACTTCAAAACTCGAAAATGAACGTCGATGATGCTGCAGTCATCACCGAAGTTATTTTCCAGCGACAAAGAGAAGAGCACTAATTTTAAACTTAAAATTCTTTGGAAACAAATTTCTATTCAAAAATACTTTAAATAGTATAACCTTTTAAAACTTTAAACACAAGGTTTGAAACCATCGGAAATTAAATTCTCAAATTTCTTGTTCTAAATTCATTTCAGTTCCCAAATCAAGTATTATCACTTCAAATAATCAATTTAAATCAGTTTATTAAGTTCCATAAATTTACTTATATATCAAAATTTATTTCATTAACCAAATTTTAAAATAATATTGTGTTAGTTTGTTCGGTCAATGTGTTTTAGAAATCCTATCGATATCATTGACCTGACGAATCGATCGGAAACCCAAATCAAGATCAACAACCCAAACAACACAATATATAAAACAAAACATAGATATACAAGTACAATTCAAAATGTTTGGAAGAATAGATAGGAAACAAAAGACGAGATGATTAAATAACAAAATAGGGAGGTGGATAAGCTTAAATAAATCACGGGCAACATTTAACGGGTCAACCGTGGCTTAAAAGAATAAGATCAATGTGGATTTTTCTAGGGTAAATCTACATTCAATATCAAGAGATAGAGTTTGAAATAATAAAGATATTAGCATCTAAACAAAGGACAGATATAAATCTCTGGTGAATCGATGCTAATTGTAAAGGAGTTTTCCCCCTTTTTCAATTCAATTTTTTTTTTGAGATTGGAGGGAATACGAACTCATTATAAAGATCATTTTGAAGTGGAGTTATGAGATACTCCAGAACCAGAAGAAGATGAATAGTGAGGGACATGAATGGAATTTGGAACCGTAGGGAACGTTCCAAAATTCAAAGGAATTGAGTCAAAAAGGAAGAGATTCAAACTCGAATGAAAGTGATTCTGTAAATACATTTACTCCATATGCTGAGTTTTGCCTAGAGCTACCAAAGCTCTGATACCAACTGTAACAATCAGGTATTTTCAACCATTCGCATCCATTATAAGTGTATAGGTAGACACTCATGCCGGAATTGAATTGCTCAAAATACCGCGTTGTAAATAAAAATTTGGCAAATCTCAGAATATGCAGTAAATAAAAATCACAGATCACAGACATAGAGTAATAATAATGCAGCGGAAGTAAAAGAGATAGTAGTTCATGAAGCTACTATATAAATATATCAGAGTTACATAAGATACAATAGAAGAAATAAAGTACAACAGAAGTTTAAATATGATAACCAAGTACAAGCTGAATAGAACAACCGAACTGAAAAGATGAAACTTGACAAGTAGCTAATCTCCAGCAATTCCAATCTCCAGAAAGTGGAAATCCAAATCTGTGAATAACTCAGGCTGACCCGAGCGTAAATAAAAATACAAACACTCGAGTCAGGACATACATACTTATACAATGTAAACCAACTCAAGTGAACTGTAGTAAAAGTACAGGTAACTTAGAAGATGCTTGGGACCGCCCATGCTCTAAGGATCCGTTAAACTATTTACTATGTAGTAATATACGCTATATATAGTAGTGTCTAATCGGTAAAGTATAGTCATATAGAAAATAGCGTTACGGGGATGGTGAACCTTAACGCGATCGGATCTGTAAAACCAAAATCGTAGTGGGCTCGATATAAGGAGATGGCACGGCACGCGAGGCAATGGCAGGTGGATACACCGTTTGCACTCCTGGACCGATGGTGACGGCAAGCCAGCAGCTTCCGCCCACCTCGAACAATACCCCCGAATCAAAGTGGCGCCACATATCGAATCACAAAAGTTATAGAATGGTTTCTGATGGAGCATGCTCGACGAAAGGGTGCGACCCTTTGTGTAGCCCGGTATAGCTCTTGTTTTAGTCCTTTATGCAACCTCACGGGAGTTGGGTCCACGTAATATACCTCGAGAACGTCGCCACCATCCTACTTCATTCCGGAATCTCCACCGCGTACATAGTTGTTAAAGTGATTTTCGGTATTGGCCGGCCATAAAACAATATCTGATCCCGGTCTCTTTAACAACCAATCGTTATTATAACCCGTAGTTATAGCTTTAAAACAATATTTTATACTTCAAAAATAAAATGTCATTTCAACCCAAATCTTTATCAAAATAAAGATTAAATCATTTCCAAACCATTTCAATATATCATCATACCATATCTTTCAATTCAAATATTTATCAAAATAAATATCAAGTCATTTCTAACCATTTCAATATTTTAAATTATCATATCCTTTAAAAACTTCCTTTCAAATTATTTTAATACATCAAAATATCATAACCTTTCAAAGCTTCATTTTTCAAATCATTTAATATCAAAATATCATATCTTTCCAAACTTCGTTTCAAATCATTTTAATATATCAAAATATCATATCTTTCAGTACCGCCTTTCAAATTATTTTAATATATCAAAATATCATATCTTTTCGAAACCACATTGCAAATGTGGTTTTAATATATCAAAATATCATATCTTTTCGAAACCACATTTCAAATCATTATTCATTTTATTCAATTTAAAGTACCATTTCAATTCATATTTCAAAACAGTTTATATTCCAAAAAAATCATTTTTAATCATAAAAACGAAGTTATTATGTAAAAAATAAAATTATTAAATTTCCAAAATTTTCAACTTCCAAAGTTCATTTATGCACTTACGTTTATCAAAACAGTGAAATTTCACTTTTCGCAGCATTTAGAAAACGCTACGGAAAGATACATTCAAAACAGTTCAAATTAACAAAAGACAATATTTTAAAATGTTGTAACAGGGTTTACTTAAATTTCAAATAAACTTAGTTAAATTCAAAAATTATAGCACTTACAAAAATTTCTATAATAGCTTTTAATTCAGTTTACCTTTTTAGTTCATTATCATCAACTACAGCATTTACAGATGTTGTAATATCATTTACATTGTAATTAATAGCATTTCAAAAATGCAGTCAATTAACTTCAAATATTCAATATAATTTCTCAACCAATTATATTTTTTTATTTAAAACATTTTTAACTCATAAAATCATACATTTTCACATTTATAAACATCATTTAATTTTCCTCAAGTTCATGATTTTATAAAGTTAAATTTCCATTCAAAAATCAAGATTTAATAATAATTCACTTATTAAATTGCAATGTTCAATTTTAAATTCCTTGCATTGAATTTCAACTTAACATTTAAGTTGAAATTCTCAAATATAACTTAGTTTTATTTTTATTTGCTTAACTAAAAGTTCACTTTTAAGTCAATTTCATAAATTTTCAATTTTAGCTATATTTCAAAATTTCATCTTAAATATTCATTCATTTCACATTCAACTTTATCAAAAATCATTAATATGATATAAAATCACTTTAAATTAATTTAAATTCAAAATATCATAAATTTATCATATTTTCAAAGTTAATTTAAATTCCAACAAAAATTAAATCAAAATTTCCAAAATAACTTGCATTCATATTTTCTAGCTTTTCCATAATTTATTTAACTTATAGATTTCCAGAAAATCAATAATACTTTACAAAAATTATATTTTTATTAAATTTCAAATCAAAATATTATAATAATTAAATTTCTAAAATATTTTAAAAATTTTAGAAAAGCATATTTTAACTACGGGCCTGTATATAATTTTCTACGCTAAGTAAAGTGATACGGGTAATATATCATTTCAACCCGTAATTTACAAAGAAAATTCGGGTTTTATCATTTCAAACCCGCAATCCCAAGTTAAAATAAATTAAATAAAAACCGTTCAAGCCTATCATTTAAGCCCAAAACGATTTTTCCCTATTCAAAAGTCCGTTCGGGTATGTATCGTTTCAACCCATAGTGATTCTAATTTACAGGGAACTTGTAGTGTGATAAACTGAAAAAATATACAGAATAGCATGAAATAACAGTAACATATGATATAACAGGTGTTTAGGCATGGGTGAACATCATATGATAATAATATAAGCATATATAACATGATAATATAGTTCTACAGATTCACAGGGTGTCAATTCACATTTGTATAAGTATAAACATCTGGTGAGAAATACTCACATGTCACAAGCTGGAAAACGACACCAAAGCACACGATACTGACACAACGAAGGCACGACAACACTACCATGATTTGAGAGTGGAGAGACAAATATAATTTCCTTGTATACATATAAACAAAAAAATTCAAAATACATAAGTTTTTCAAAGCCAAATTACACTAAACGACACTAGGAATCAAAGCCCAAAACAAAGACAAATGCTTTGCACTTGTTCTCAACTTAACATACTTCAGTTATGAACTGAAATAGCACAGCCAAGGCATGTATAAAGGTCTGGTTTGGGTCCATAGTGGTCAGCCTATCATGGTTTAAAAGTGTGGAGATTTATAGGTGCAACAAGTCAACACTACAAGGCAATTTCAGGGTAAATTCAACAACTCTATGCTACAATTTGGTTCGGCCATAGGCTCTATGGTCATGGTTAGAGACTCAGGTGGTGATGGCTGATGTTCTAGGGGGTGGTGGTCAGGTCAGAGCTGGTGGTGGTGGTGGAAGTGGCGGTAAAAGGTGGATGAAGGTGATGGTACCAAAACTAGGTTAGCTTGAGTGCATAGGTGATGGATTTGTGGATTTTGGTGGTGGTGCTTGCCTTGGGGTTGCATGGCCTGCCATGGTGGTGATCTAGGGTGGATAATGATCAAAGAATAAAGTGGTGGAGGTTGGCCTAGATCTGGTTGAGGAGGAGTTGAGCCATGAAGTTGAGAACAATATACAAAATCACTTAGAAAAGCACAAAAAACAAGAAGAAGAAAAAAAGTTTTACCAAAAAATTTTGGACATCCATGGACGTGAGTTTTATCCCTGAGAAATGGATGAAATTTGCGTGAAAAAGATAAGAGAATGCAGCTGAAAATAATAGATAAAGGTACGGCCAAAATAAATTGATGTATTGATTGAAAAAGAAACGGTAAAAGAAACGGTGAAACGACTTTACGTTTCTTAGCTTTTAAAACCTTCCATACTTCCTTTTCTTTTAAATCAAGTAAAACAAAACAAATTTCAGCAAGTACATCTATAAACCGAAACAAAGTGAAATAAAATAAAAATATATAATTAAATTTAAAGAAAATATAAAAAGAATTAAGGAAATTGCTTAAAAATTGAAAACAGGGTTCAAAAATTACAATTAAAACATCAATGGCTTTGGAAAAATATCTACTTCATTTTAAAAATATTCTAAAGAAAATTTTTGAAATAAAATAATTTATTTATCACTTTTAAAATAAAACAAATAATTAAATTGGAGAAAAATAGAAAAGAACTAAAGAAAATGTTTAAAAATTGAAAACAGGGCATGGAAATTACAAGAAAAATACAACTAGCTCTAGAAAAATTCCTACCTCACTTCAAAAATATTAAAATACAAAAACATACATAAAATAACATATCAATACATATTGCAAAAAAATATGACAAAGAAAAATAAAATTTATACTATTTAAAATAACAAAATTGCAGAATAAACGAATTGCACTAAATATTGAAATATACATAACTTTCACAATTTAAATCCGTTTCCAACGAAACAAAAAGCAATGTTCCTAAAATTTTATGTACTTTCAAAATAAAAGAAAAAATTTAAATTTTCAAACTTTTAAAATTTTAAAATAAAAGTCAAAGTTTGACTATTTTGACCAAAAACTTACTTTTTGGAAAATATTCTTTTTAGTCATGCTTTGGAATGATAATTCATATCAAAACTAAAGTTTATCATTCAAAATAAATAAAATAAGTTTTTAAATCAAAAATTCAATTAAAATAATTAAAATATACAAAAAGAATAAATCAAAAAATACAGGGTTGTTACACTCTCCCCCACTCAAAACTTTTTATCCCCGAAAAGGAATGAGGTACGGGAAAGCACAGAAAAAGATAGAGTGAAACAAGATTAGGACAAGATGATAAGGAGATTGAAATTATACATAATAACTGTTGGTATAGGTAAGTTTCACAAGGTGGAGATGATCTTTCTAAGATTCTCCAAAATCAAGAACACAAGCACGCAAAAATAGATTCAAAATGAGTACCAAAGATTATCAAAGATTATAGAAAGATTTCTAATAAAAAGAATATAGAAAGATGCCTACACCAGTCTATAGCAAGGTAAGGATAATGAGGACAACAAAAAAATAGTTTGAAAAACAAAAGAAGGACATAAATTTGAAAGCATGGAAATTTCATCTTAAATAGAGAATAAATCTTTACACAAGTCAAATAAATCTTAACTATCTCAAATTTCATTATCTTATTATCCAATCATCTTAAATTAACAATTTTTAAAACCATGGGTTTGAAAAATAATCATTTATTACACTCACAATGTACTTAATAAATTTTATTCTTCTTTATTCCTAATTAAAATTAAATTTATTCCTCTCAATATATTTATCACTTATGTGAAATATGCTTACACTTATTATAACTACTTTCTTTTATTCTTGGTTCTTCTAACATTAATTTATTGTAAGTTATTCAATTACCCTTTATTATATTTACCTCTGTTAATCGTTTTAAAATTTAAGTGTATAACATTTATTATAACCACTCAAATTTTATTTATAAAATCTTTTATATTGTATATTATCCAATTACATTGTTAACTTTTGAAAATTTAAGGTAAGTTATATTTGAATGCAATTGCATTATACAAATAAAACTTTCCAATTAAATCATTTCATCTTTGAATATTCATCCAAAATTTTGATTTTCTTT
Source organism: Allium cepa (assembly GCA_030765085.1). NCBI lineage: Eukaryota > Viridiplantae > Streptophyta > Magnoliopsida > Asparagales > Amaryllidaceae > Allium > Allium cepa. The sequence continues at coordinate 83,742,515 of CM060946.1, forward strand.
TTATAATTGAAATTATTCTTTAAAATAAAATTTAAGAATTAAATTTTCGATTTCTTCAAACCATTTAGAGATAAATAAATGTATGTACATAACTTATCGAATCAAAATTTTAAATCATATATCTATATTATATATTATAAATCAAGTCATATTTTAGAAAATTCAAACCAAATTAAATTCCCAAAACAAAGCTGTAGCATGACTACAGAACAGTCTCTTCACTTCAAAACTCAAAAATGAACGTCGATAATGCTACAGTCATCACCGAAGTATTTTCCAGCGAAAAAGAGAAGAGCACTAATTTTAAACTTAAAATTCTTTGGAAACAAATTTCTATTCAAAAATACTTTAAATAATATAACCTTTTAAAACTTTAAACACAAGGTTTGAAACCATCGGAAATTAAATTCTCAAATTTCTTGTTCTAAATTCATTTCAGTTCCCAAATCAAGTATTATCACTTCAAATAATCAATTTAAATCGGTTTATTAAGTTCCATAAATTTACTTATATATCAAAATTTATTTCATTAACCAAATTTTAAAATAATATTGTGTTAGTTTGTTCGGTCAAGTGTTTTAGAAATCCTATCGATAGCGTTGACCTGACGAATCGATCGGAAACCCAAATCAACATCAACAACCCAAACAACACAATATATAAAACAAAACATAGATATATAAGTACAATTCAAAATGTTTGGAAGAATAGATTGGAAACAAAAGACAAGATGATTAAATAACAAAATAGGAAGGTGGATAAGCTTAAATAAATCACGGGCAACATTTACCGGGTCAACCGTGGCTTAAAAGAATATGATCAATGTGGATTTTTCTAGGGTAAATCTACATTCAATCTCAAGAGATAGAGTTTGAAATAATAAAGATATTAGCATCTAAACCAAGTATAGATATAAATCTCTGGTGAATCGATGCTAATTGTAAAGGAGTTTTCCCCCTTTTTCAATTCAATTTTTTTTTTTTGAGATTGGCAGGACTACCAACTCATTATAAAGATCATTTTGAAGTGGAGTTATGGGATACTCCAGAACCAAAAGAAGATGAATAGTGAGGGACATGAATGGAATTTGGAACCGTAGGGAACATTCCAAAATTCAAAGGAATTGAGTCAAAAAAGAAGAGATTCAAACTCGAATGAAAATGATTCTGTAAATACATTTACTCCATATGCTGACTTTTGCCTAGAGCTACCAAAGCTCTGATACCAACTCTAACAACCAGGTATTTTAAACCATTCGCATCCATTATAAGTGTATAGGTAGACACTCATGTCGGAATTGAATTGCTCAAAATACCGCGTTGTAAATAAAAATTTGGCAAATCTCAGAATATGTAGTAAATAAAAATCACAGATCACAAACACGGAGTAATAATAATGCAGCGGAAGTAAAAGAGATAGTAGTTCATGAAGCTACTATATAAATATATCAGAGTTACATAAGATACAATAGAACAAATAAAGTACAACAGAAGTTTAAATATGATAACCAAGTACAAGCTGAATAGAACAACCGAACTGAAAAGATGAAACTTGACAAGTAGATAATCTCCAGCGATTCCAATCTCCAGAAAGTGGAAATCCAAATCTGTGAATAACTCAGGCTGACCCGAGCGTATATAAAAATATAAACACTCGAGTCAGGACATACATACTTATACAATGTAAACCAAGTCAAATGAACTGTAGTAAAAGTACAGGTAACTTAGAAGATGCTTGGGACCGCCCATCCTCTAAGGATCCGTTAAACTATTTACTATGTAGTAATATACGCTATATACAGTAGTGTCTAATCAGTAAAGTATAATCATATAGAAAATAGCGTTAAGGGGATGGTGAACCTTAACGCGGTCGGATCTTTAAAACCAAAATCGTAGTGGGCACGATATAAGGAGATGACACGGCACGCGAGGCAATGCCAGGGTGGATACACCGTTTGCACTCATGGACCGATGGTGACGGCAAGCCAGCAGCTTCCGCCCACCTCGAACAATACCCCCGAATCAAAGTGGCGCCACATATCGAATCACAAAAGTTATAGAATGGTTTCCGATGGAGCATGCTCGACGAAAGGGTGCGACCCTTTGTGTAGCCCGGTATAGCTCTTGTTTTAGTCATTTATGCAACCTCACGGGAGTTGGGTCCACGTAATATACCACGAGAACGTCGCCACCATCCTACTTCATTCCGGAATCTCCACCGCGTACACAGTTGTTAAAGTGGTTTTCGGTATTGGCCGGCTATAAGACAATATCTGATCCCGGTCTCTTTAACAACCAATCGTTATTATAACCCGTAGTTATAGCTTTAAAACAATATTTTATACTTCAAAAATAAAATGTCATTTCAACCCAAATCTTTATCAAAATAAAGATTAAATCATTTCCAAACCATTTCAATATATCATCATACCATATCTTTCAATTCAAACATTTATCAAAATAAATATCAAGTTATTTCTAACCATTTCAATATTTTAAATTATCATATCCTTTAAAAACTTCCTTTCAAATCATTTTAATACATCAAAATATCATAACCTTTCAAAGCTTCATTTTTCAAATCATTTAATATCAAAATATCATATCTTTCAAAACTTCGTTTCAAATCATTTTAATATATCAAAATATCATATCTTTCAGTACCGCCTTTCAAATTATTTTAATATATCAAAATATCATATCTTTTCGAAACCACATTTCAAATCAATTTAATATATCAAAATATCATATCTTTTCGAAACCACATTTTAAATCATTATTCATTTTATTCAATTTAAAATACCATTTCAATTCATATTTCAAAACAGTTTATATTCCAAAAAAAATCATTTTTAATCATAAAAATGAAGTTATTATGTTAAAAATTAAATTATTAAATTTCCAAAATTTTCAACTTCCAAAGTTCATTTATTCACTTACGTTTATCAAAACAGTGAAATTTCACTTTTCGCAGCATTTAGAAAACGCTACGGAAAGATACATTCAAAACAGTTCAATTTAACAAAAGACAATATTTTAAAATGTTGTAATAGGGTTTACTTAAATTTCAAATAAACTTAATTAAATTCAAAAATTATAGCACTTACAAAAATTTCTATAATAGCTTTTAATTCAGTTTAGCTTTTTAGTTCATTATCATCAACTACAGCATTTACAGATGCTGTAATATCATTTACATTGTAATTAGTAGCATTTCAAAAATGCAGTCGAATAACTTCAAATATTCAATATAATTTCTCAACCAATTATATTTTTTTATTTAAAACATTTTTAACTCATAAAATCATACATTTTCACATTTATAAACATCATTTAATTTTCCTCAAGTTCACGATTTTATAAAGTTTAATTTCCATTCAAAAATCAAGATTTAATAATAATTCACTTATTAAATTGCAATGTTCAATTTTAAATTCCTTGCATTGAATTTCAACTTAACACTTAAGTTAAAATTCTCAAATATAAGTTAGTTTTATTTTTATTTTCTTAACTAAAAGTTCACTTTTAAGTCAATTTCATAAATTTCCAATTTTAGTTATATTTCAAAATTTCAACTTAAATATTCATTCATTTCACATTCAACTTTATCAAAAATCATTAATATGATATAAAATCACCTTAAATTAATTTAAATTCAAAATATCATAAATTTATCAAATTTTCAAAGTTAATTTAAATTCCATTAAAATTAAATCAAAATTTTCAAAATAACTTACGTTCATATTTTCTAACTTTTCCATAATTTATTTAACTTATAGATTTCCAGAAAATCAATAATACTTTACAAAAATTATATTTTTATTAAATTTCAAATCAAAATATTATAATAATTAAATTTCTAAAATATTTTAAATTTTTTAGAAAAACATATTTTAACTACGGGCCTGTATATAATTTTCTACGCTAAGTAAAGTGATACGGGTAATATATCATTTCAACCCGTAATTTACAAAGAAAATCCGGGTTTTATCATTTCAAACCCGCAATCCCAAGTTAAAATAAATTAAATAAAAACCGTTCAAGCCTATCATTTCAGCCCATAACGATTTTTCCCTATTCTAAAGTCCGTTCGGGTATGTATCATTTCAACCCATAGTGATTCTAATTTACAAGGAACTTGCAGTGTGATAAACTGATAAAATATACAGAATAGCATGAAATAACAGTAACATATGATATAACAGGTGTTTAAGCATGGGTGAACATCATATGATAATATTATAAGCATATATAACATGATAGTATAGTTCTACAGATTCACAGGGTGTCAATTCACATTTGTATAAGTATAAACATTTGGTGAGAAATACTCACATGTCACAAGCTGGAGAACGACACCAAAGAACACAATACAGACACAATGAAGGCACGACAACACTACCATGATTTGAGAGTGGACAGACAAATATAATTGCCTTGTATACATATAAACAAAACAATTCAAAATACATAAGTTTTTCAAAGCCAAATTACACTAAACGACACTAGGAATCAAAGCCCAAAACAAAGACAAATGCTTTGCACTTGTTCTCAACTTCACATTCTTCAGTTATGAACTGAAATAGCATAGCCAAGGCATGTATAAAGGTCTGGTTTGGGTCCATAGTGGTCATGGTTTAAAAGTGTGGAGATTTATAGGTGCAACAAGTCAACACTACAAGGCAATTTCAAGGCAAATTCAACAACTCTATGCTACAATTTGGTTCGGCCATAGGCTCTAGGGTCATGGTCAGAGACTCAGGTGGTGATGGATGATGTGCCAGGGGGTGGTGGTCAGGTCAGAGCTGGTGGTGGTGGAGGAAGTGGGGGAAAAAGGTGGATAAGGTGATGGTACCAAAACTAGGTCAGCTTGAGTGCATAGGTGATGGATTTGTGGATTTTGGTGGTGGTGCTTGCCTTGGGGTTGCTTGGCCTGCCATGGTGGTGATATAGGGTGGATGATGATCAGAGAATAAAGTGGTGGAGGTTGGCCTAGATCTGGTTGAGGAGGAGTGGAGCCATGAAGTTGAGAACAATATACAAAATCACTTAGAAAAGCACAAAAAACAAGAAGAAGAAAAAAAGCTTTACCAAAAAATTTTGGACATCCATGGACGTGAGTTTTTTCCTTGAGAAATGGATGAAATTTGCGTGAAAAAGATAAGAGAATGAAGCTGAAAAGAATAGATAATGGTACGGCCAAAATAAATTGATGTATTGATTGAAAAAGAAACGGTAAAAGAAACGGTGAAACGACTTTACGTTTCTTAGCTTTTAAAACCTTCCATACTTCCTTTTCTTTTAAATCAAGTAAAACAAAATAAACTTCAGAAAGTACATATAAAAACCGAAACAAAGTGAAATAAAATAAAAATATATAATTAAATTTAAAGAAAATATAAAAAGAATTAAGGAAATTGCTTAAAAATTGAAAACAGGGTTCAAAAATTACAGTTAAAACATCAATGGCTTTGAAAAAATATCTACTTCATTTTAAAAATATTCTAAAGAAAAATTTTTAAATAAAATAATTTATTTATCATTTATAAAATAAAATAAATAATTAAATTGGAGGAAAATAGAAAAGAACTAAAGAAAATGTTTAAAAATTGAAAACAGGGCATGGAAATTACAAGAAAAATACAACTAGCTCTAGAAAAATTCCTACCTCACTTCAAAAATATTAAAAGACAAAAACATACATAAAATAACATATCAATACATATTACAAAAAAATATGGCAAAGAAAAATAAAATTTATACTATTTAAAATAACAAAATTGCAGAATAAACGAATTGCACTCAATATTGAAATATACATAACTTTCACAATTTAAATCCGTTTCCAACGAAACAAAAAGCATGGTTCCTAAAATTTTATGTACTTTCAAAATAAAAGAAAAAATTTAAATTTTCAAACTTTAAAATTTTAAAATAAAAGTCAAAGTTTGTCTATTTTGACCAAAAACTTACTTTTTGGAAAATATTCTTTTTAGTCATGGTTTGGAGTGATAATTCATATCAAAACTAAAGTTTATCATTCAAAATAAATAAAATAAGATTTTAAATCAAAAATTCAATTAAAATAATTAAAATATACAAAAGAAATAAATCACAAAATACAGGGTTGTTACATTCACAATGTATACAAACATATACATTATAAAAAGAATGTATTTTTAATTAGCTTAAAAAGATAAATTTTATCAAATTAATATTTTTAACTTTGAAAAGAATAAAATTTGCCAAATTGAATTATTATCACTATAAATTTTGAAAAGATAACATTTGTCAAATTAAATTATTATTATTTCTAAAAAGATAGTTCCTGTTAAACCAGATATTAAATCAATATTACACATTTTAAAATAATTACTAATGGAAATTATTAAATAAATATTGCCTAAATTTTCGGGACATCAAAAAATATTTGTCTGCTTTTAAAAGAATAATTTGCCAAACTAAATTTAAATTATAAAAGCTAATTATCAAATTAATTTAATTATTAATACAAATTATTAAATTGATATTGTCCAAAATTCCGGGTCATCACACTCATGCTAGGGCATTCCATTACCATGTCTCTTGACGAGTCATACCCCACAAAAAACAATGTTCTCACTTAACCTTCTGCTCTAACACCACATATAACCATCTACCGTTTCAACATCCAAATGTCTACACTAATACATCCACAGAATTCTTGTGTCGAGCATCTAAGTGGTGAAAGGACATATTGTTAGGGTAAAAGAAAAAGAAATATAACAAAAACGAATGAACACAATATTAGAATCTCACAGTGAAACGATAACATATAATATCAAAAGGCAATACAAAACTGTCACTCTAAGATACACAACATTTCAGAGTTACAATTCTAAATACTATCATCAGCCTGGACAGCTATAAAAACCTTTTCTCACAAATGCTGATACATACATAATAGTATTGGAGCGTAAATAAGAATACTATGGTAGGAGAAACATCTATCCCATCTCCTCATGCTCTAAAAATATCCAACTAAAACATGCCTTTCTCATACCATAAGGAATTTAGGAAAAACAAAATCACGCGTCAAACCTAAGTCTTGTGTGAGAAACTCAAGAAATATATGTACAACATATAATATTACTTTTAAGATCGTACGGAATTCCATAATGGTTATCCCCTTAAAAGAACCGCCATCTAATAAGTACATAAGGTGATATAATAGATAATGTCTAGGGTGAAGAATATAAATCCAAAAGTAGCCATGCCGCTTCTATCTCATGAAACAACAATATTAGAAGTACAACCAAAACTGTAAAGGTACATTTTCATAATGGATTTTCCATAGAGATCCCTTTGGTCATGTCAAATTCCAATCTCCTGCACAAGGGTTTGAAACTACCTCTGAGCACTGTATATCTCTAGATAAAATATACCTCTAGGTAAACATAACTGGTCCATGCCCGAACAAAATATGAACCACATGAAACTAATTATCAAAAACTCCCGCTAGCAACATCCACTATCATACTCTAGATATGGAGTTGATATACCCTGGTGCAAGTCAACTAAACCCTAGACTATGAGGCCTACTATTTTTAGCCAATTCCGATGTCAAGGTTACGTTCAACAACTTTCACACGAGACTTAATCACTCGAATAGAAAATGAAGCACTCCATGGATTCCTGCATAAGCTCGTTTGACAAATGATAATGCTAACCTCTCCCTTAGACTTAACCTTTGGATAGATAGTTCAACTCTATACATAAGTCTGAAAAGTTAACATTGACCTCTCCTTTGGACTTAACCTTAGGACAAAAAGTTTAGCTCTATAACATTCCACTTCAAATAGCTTTCAAAACATTAACTCATTTACTAGTTTTGAAGTGGTATACTATAAGTAAAACACATACCGATCCCTGTCTCTTCAAAAACCAAGACGACGAATTTTTGGAAAACTCTATTCCAATTCTTTTAGAAGTAAGTGAACCATATATAAAAAGAAGCCCTTTACATGGGATCTAGTATATATAAGTATTTAAAGCTAGAGACATTTCACAACAATGATTCTCGCTAGGGGTTCCTGAATTGTATGAAACCATGAAGCTTTTAGATACTTCCGAAGATAATTTGTTAAAGTTTGATAGTCAACAAATCGACTATCAAGTTCAAAATTGAAGATTATATATAGAAACCAAGTCTCGTATACTTATCACGTTTCCAAACTTTTCAACATACACTATCCCTCAATCAAGAGTGAAGCTAGGTAATTTAGAGTGCTGATTGCATCAAAGCGTTACCTAAACACTTCATTCTTGACTCTCACATACGAACAAGCTTACATTATTGGCTTTCAATGCTAAGTACAGGACTAAATGCTTTCCATAAATGAGTGGACAAACAAAGCACGATCGAGAGATTAAGTCACATAAGAGACTTCTAATCCCCTTTTTAATTAATTAATTCCTTTATTAATTAAAACCGCTTTTATTAGTAAAACTTATATTATCTTATAAAATTCTTTTTATAGATTTGAGTATCTTATCTACTCACGTTTTGCTTTATTTAGCTGCTAACATGGGTTTTTATTTTGATGAAATGTACATTGACTCTGAATTCATTAAGTCAAGGGATCTTGAGAGGGTCTGATCCTTTAAACCATGTGGTAGATCAGTGGAATGTTAGAGGTCTTCACACTTTAGACAAATGTAATAAAACTAGGACTTTTTTAAAGAAAACAAAATCAACATTGCGGTAATACAAGAATCTAAAATTGAAAACCCAGATTATCAGTTTTATAAGAGTCTGTGAATTTTTCACTTTAGTCATTGGGTCTATCTTCCAGCTAGGGGTAGCTCGGGTGGCTTATTAGTATGTTGGCGCGATTGTTGCATCCAACTTTTACAACAAATTATTAACGTCCGTTCACCACACCTTATTTCTTTAAACCTAATAGACAACTCAATCCTCAATGTCACAAATACATATGGACCTCATGATAAGGTCGAGCTCAAGACCTTGTGGCACAAATGTCTCAATTTTAGAGCGCTCGCCCCAAGCCCTAGGGTGGTGGGTGGTGACTTTAAGATTACTAGGTTTTTAGGTGAGCAGGCTCCTAGAGAAGGAGACTTTTCTGCCATGGAAGAATGTGACTAGTTCATCATTAAAGGTAACTTGATTGGGCTACCGTTTTCCAATCATTGCCTCACCTGGTCAAATTCAAAAGAAGTACCTTCGATGGCACATCTAGATAGGTTTTGTTATTAGTGACAAAATTAAAGATAAGTTCACCATCTGTAAGGTTGTCAGTCTGTCGAGTATTTTTGTGAACCATTGTCCCATAATTCTTTCTTGAATATTTTTAGATTTGAAAAGATATGGTTGTTAGAGAATAACTTTATGAATTTAATTACAAACAAATGGCTCGCCTTGAGCATTTATAATACTAGATTTTTAGGTACTTCTACCAAGATATTTATTGCCAAGCTTAGAGTTCTAAGAATGTTTCTTAAAAAATGGAGCAAGGACACTTTCAAGAATTTTAAATTAGAAAAGAAAACTTACTTCATGAGATTTTGAAGTTTAATATAATGAAGAATCTAGATCCTTGAACCTATCAGAGAAGAATGTCCTTTCTAACTTAAAAGAAGAATTTAATAAAAATTAAACTAAGGAGGAAGTTAAATGGAAACAAAGGGTTAGAATCCAACTGATGGAGGAGAGTGATAATAACATGAATTTTTTTCATAAAATTGTTAACGGTAGAAAGCTTAGTAACACCATTAATTCTAATATTATTAATGATGTCAAATTTTTTGATCAAACTGAGTTAAATGAGGCTTTTACTAACTACTATTAAGAAATTTTTAGAACCAGGACTAACCATAGGATTAGTGCTAATTGGGTAGAGTTATATCCTACAGACACTATGATTGATTTAGGTGGTTTGGACTCTTCATTTCTCGAGGAGGAAATTCTAAGAGCTATAAATGACATGCCTTGTGATAGGCGCTGGGTCCCAGTAGGTTTCCAATTTTATTATACAAAAAGTTCTGGTCAATTATAAAATCATATCTGATTAATTCTTTTAGTGATTTCTCTGATGGCACGTTGCAGCTAGGTAGGTTTTAATTTTACTAATGTAATTTATTACATAAGAAAGTTGGTGCAAATGAATTAAAATATTTTAGACCTATTTCGCTTTTAAAATGCTCCTTTAAAATTGTCCCAAAATATTTTAGACCTAATTTAGACCTCTACTATTCAGCCTAGCGGCCGACATTTTACTATAATTATTAAGCTAGCTACTAATAATGGGATTTTAGAATTGGTCCGAAATGAGATTACGAGTAGTGCTCCCTCCATCCTTCGATATGCCAACGACACCGTGCTTTTTGCTTCGCACTTGTCTTTTCATATTATAGTCCTTAAATTTAGTTTCTATAGCTTTGAACTACTTTCCGATCTAAAATAATTTTTGACAAAAGCTCGGTACTAGTGTAAAATGGCGTAACTAACGTAGAAAGTCAGGTTGTCGACACATTAGATTGTAAAACTATGAACTTTCCTATAGAATACTTATGATTTATAAATAGACCAACCAAACATAGGCACGATGACCGATTAACCATCATTGATAAAATTAACAGAAGACCTTGTAGTTGAAATGGTGAATTTATTTCAAAGGCAGGTAGGGTTGTTCTAATCAACTCTATTTTATCAGCTCTTCCCATTTATTAAATGTCTTTCTACCTCTTTACAAAATGGTAATTGATAAGATTATGAGAAATTTTCTATGGGCTGGAGATAACTCCAGCAATAATTTAAGATGTCTAGTTAGTTGGGATATAGTTTGTAAACCTATAGAGGATGGAGGTTAGGAATGATTAATCTTCACAACCTCAACGTTTCCTCATTAGGGAAATGGAGGTGGACGTTTAACACTTTTAACAATAACTTTATATGGAAAGAACTAATCTACAACCAATACTATGGTGGCTCTAATAGGGTACATCAATTAATGTCAAGCAACCACAATAAATTGTCACACTTTTGGAAATAAATTTTAAAGAGCTTAAACATCTATAATCTAGTTATTGGTAACATAGTTCACTTGGGAATAACACATCCTTATGGCATGATTGTTGGATCTCTGTTACTCCTCTTAGAGTCGAATTCTTCGTCCTTTATGTTATTTTTGATTCTAAACACATATTAATTTGATAAATATATAGACCCAACTTGAACATTCCTTGGAAATTCAACTTTAATTGGTCACTTAAAGGAACTTCTCTCTACTAATTTTCTCTACTATGTACCAAATTAGAACCGTACAATATAGATGACAACAATGATATTAAACTTTGGTGCTGGGATAAGGCTAAAAACTTCACATCCGATTTATTTTACAATTTTCCAAATTTCTTAGGAGGTAAAACTAATATTTTTAAATTTATGTGGAAAGCGTATGCACCCCCTAAATCTAAGTTACATATGTGGCTAATATTACATGGGAAACTTAATACTATTGAACTCTTAAAAAAGAAGAAAGTGTATTTCGATTAAAAAAATGTATTTTCTATAATATGAATCTAGAAATAACCGTGCACCTTTACTATGATTGTCAACTAACTAAGTTTACACTTATTCGGATTCCTAGAATCTTCGATTTCAATATTTCTTTTACCGATCTTGATTACAAGTCTTATTGGTCTAGAATGAGATTTTATTTTACTCCTATTTGCAATCAAAGTGGTCTCAAACACCCAAGAATAAATTTGTATAAAGAAGCAAATGAAGAAAATAAAATTAAAACAGTGGAACGTAGTAAACTAGTAAGCAAATCAAAGCTATAATCAAGAATACATGGATTTATAGTGGTTCGGCATCGTATGCCAACGTCCACTTTGAAGATTCTCTTTTTTGATTCTCTGTTAATTTGATCACAGCAACAAACAACAAGACGTAAAGAAAAACTTGATTACAATAAAAAACTACGTCACCAGTAGCAAGGATCCTCAAAATGACCCCCTAGGCCAGTATTTATAGGTGAAGGCAACTACCAATCTATCTGAAACTTCGGTTACGGGATCTTCTTATCCATATGGGCCCACCATAGGGGACGCTGGGCCCAAATACCAATAAAGAGGGATCGATACCGATCCCTTTATTGGTCGATTCTTGGACAGTGATCCTTATGTTGGCATCTTCATATTTAGACATGTTGGCTCTTCTAATATTATTTTGTTCGGACAAGTGGAACTCGTGCTTTTGCTTGATCCTTGGTTCAGATCCACTTGGAGGCTATCTCTACCGAACCCTTCTCATGGATCATGTCAACCCCTCATGATTGACTCCAGTATACCGATTCATGCCCTTCTATGTATGTCGATCCATGCTTGCTTAGTCATGCTTATCCCTTGAATTCCATCATGTAATGTCGATCCCTCTGATTCGACTAAGTTATGGCGATCCATCCTATCGCACAATGCTATGTCGATCCATCCTATTCCACAATGTTATGCTAGTCCCTTCTATTCCATAATGCTATTCTGATCCCTTGAATTCCAACCCAACTCCCATATTTTAGAACCCTGCATCGTCTATCTACCAACTTCGTTCAATGCTGGCGTCATATAACCATTTGAGCTCTACTTCCGGGTTCTATAACCGTTGCTCCGTATTTATTCTTCTCGATAGTAGTCGAATTGATCTTGCGCAATCAGTCCAATTAAGCCGGGACTAGATACCGTGTAATACTTGCCCTCCAAAGTACGTCTTGTGAGTAACATGAAGTCCTTTGAATCGAAAAAAGTATGAATTGCCAGAGATAAGTCCATCTAGCTTCCTTGGCGATTGCTATTCCTTGGTCGAGTCATTTTCCAAAGCAATGAATTCTCCATTTATCGCTATGTCATTTGGTCAACTTTCAATAATGTAAGTCCAATGTCGTATTATTTATATCCATACATGCGTTTCAGATGTTCGCCCCCGGACGTGTTCTAATGTTCACGGGTCGTTGCCAATTTTTATAGTATTTTGTACATTCACATTTTCACTCAAACCTTCATGAGCACCATTTTCATTCATTTTCCACTCATTCATTAATTTTTTCTCTTTCATTTTTCATTTCATTTTTTTACATATGTAGGGATCGACATTCAACTTTCCAATCCATTGCTAAGGCCATGCAAATAGGGATCGGTATGTCCCAATGCCGATCCATCCTCACCTTTGACTCGCTGAACATTTTCATGACCGAACCCTCCTCCATCTATATAAATACGAGCCTCGCTTCTTTCCTTCTTCACCTTTCATTCTATTTGCCTTAGCATGAAAATTTTCCTTCCGAACCTAGGCTTCCTAAACTCTTGACCTCGAATCCAACCTCAACTCAATCCATCCTATAACCTTGCCTTCTTTCTGCTTAGGATTTGTCAATCCTCAAATGCTTTTCCCTACTTAAACTCGCATCTCCATGCCTTTATATAGTTACGAGTTTACGGTTCTCCTTCTAATCACACGATAAATCCTTAGCGTGTAATCATTAACAAGTGTTTGAGGTGGCGAGTTGGAGCATTTTTCGAGCGTCTTTAGATAGATGGCTTGATGGGTAGTATTAGGATATGTAGGAGAGAAGAAGAGGAAGAAGGAGAAAGGTTCGGTTAAAGATCTTGATTTAGGAAAGGCCATCAGTGTAGGAATGTAGGGGTCAGCATGAAGTGGTGCTATAGGATATGGACCAGTAGGAACGTTCTTGATGGAGGGATCGATATGAGGTGTTATTGGGTAGGGAGTGGTAGGAAGGTCCTTGATGGAGGAACTAGTTTTAGGTATTATAAGATAGTGGTCGTTATAAGGCCTTTAATGCAGGGATCGGTATGAGGTGGTCTAGTGGAGGGATCAGTAGGAAGGTCTTGGGGAAGGGATCGGTAGCGAAGTCTAGGGATCAGTATATGCAGTATAGACCAATCCAACTCAATTCATTCGAACACTGAACACTAGTTTGCCTTGTAGAATTTGAACATAGGATGACAAAGAAAGATATAATATACATACTCGAACTTTTGAACTTGAAATTGATCAACCAAATTTCTGGAATTTTAAAAATTGACCGAGCAATAAACTTGCTAACGAACTTAAGTAACAAACTTCATAATTTGACATGCCGATAGTCAATCCCAAAGCCTTCATTGCCGACTCATTTCCTTACCAATTAGGATGGTCTGCGATGACGGTCTCTGACCAAACTCCCAAGTCTCATCATTTTGTTTTTCCTTTCTAATTTCAAACGATTTATGTCAGTTACACACTGCACTACACTAGTTCACACTTAACACAAGAGGAATAGGTTTTTATTTCTAATCTTGATTATCTACTATGTATAGCTAATATAGATTCTAAAGCTAAGTCAAGTTCTGCACTAGTTCAGTTAACAAGTCTTCTGATTCGGCGACGCGACATATTGGTTCTAAAGCGAAGTCAAGTTCTACAACCATATTTGGAAGGCCTTCTCCAAGCCATCGTATAGAACGAACAAAAGCTTCTCACCCAAAAACTGATCTTTTCTTCGACATTCCAGTCCTTCTAATGGAAAATATAAGCCATGCTCATGATGCTATTGCGGGAGCCACTCTCCTTGATAATCCAGTGGATTCACATGTTTCTTGAATTGGCGAACATATTCTCCGTAGGTTATGCTCAGTCCATGGAATTCTGTTTGAGGACATCTTCGTTCCTACAAGGCAAGATAGACCTCACTTGCCCCCAACCGGGTATACAGCATGCAACAAGTTTATCTAGGCTGGATGTGTTCCGCCTTTCAATTCATTTGTCCGAGAGATATTGAGATATCTCAGGATCGCCCCAACACAACTTCATCCTAACAGTTATGCTTTTATTCACGAGACATTCTTGTTGTTCATGAATGTTTTATTTCATCCTCCTACTCCTCAAGATATCAAATTCATCTATAATTTCAAAAGGTGATTGGGAAGCCCTTCTTATGTCTTCCTCGAGCCTTCGCCAAATTGCCAAGTCCTGAAGAGCGCTTGGAACAAACTTTAACTATTTAAACATGAACGGGTTTATGTGTGATGCCCTCCTAGATTCATAAGACAATGGTGAGAAGGACGTAAGTACTTCCTACACTTTTCTATCAAGTTCACTGTTCCAAGTCATAACTTTTCTATTGAATTTACTAACATCTCCTATGCCCTGAAGGCACTGATTTTTCTAGGGCCGTCGTTGCCATCCATGTTACCTCCGTTGAGGATCAAGACATCAAACTCCTCATACCGATGAATTTCTATCTTTGTTCGGGTTGTTGGAAGTTGGCCGCAACATCGGACTTCGTCGAAGCACCACATTACCAAAGAATATTGTCGAATAAAGAAAGGGCACAGTTAACCCCATCTTGCCTCCAACTGAGGGGACTCGGGAAGATATTGAGGAGGGAGAGATTAAAGATTCTCATGTCGAATAACCACAAAATGTAAATGCAGGTCTCGAAAAAGCGCCAATGGTTGAACCAGCAGAAGTCGGACAATCCCAAACACCTACAAAGAGAAAAAAAGAGGTTGGCATATAGGCTACGTTGAAGAAAAACCGCATCGGACCTAGAGTTTGTTATTACTCCTATTGACGAGGAATCATCATCTTAACATTTGGAAAGTTCATTAAATGGATTCTTTAATCTCCAAATTCCAAACGACATCATTTCTTACGACTTTCCAAACATTAACATCGAACGCCTTAACTCTCCTACCAAAATTAGCAAAGGCATCCAACCTTCCAATAAAGGGTAGAACATGCCGATGAGGAAGGCTACAGTCATCGGCCTATTTAGGGGAACATTAGGACACTCACAACCACATGAATGCCATTATACACTTGTTACTGATCTTTCGTATAATAATTTCTAATACGTTTTCATTTGGTCTTTACAGGTGCAATGTCTCAATTGAGAGCCTTTGACCGTCTATGAAGTTCCTAAGCATGCTATCGACCAAGTAGGGATTCCGAGTCCACATGACGCAGAGAAAAGTATGAGGGATAGGACAAGAATTATTACTCGAGGGAGTCTTCTTCTAAATGAAAATCCTAATCACACATGTCTCGTTAATGCAAAAAAATCTAATTTTCTAGTTCAAAGAGAAGACAACCTTCTTATCGTAGCCTTCACGTTGTTTTGTCTTACGATCATCACTTTGTCTCTTCTAGCTCCAGACAATCTCTTGAGCTTCGATTAAGCAAACACCCAATCGCTACCTCTGATCCACCCCTGCCGGCTACTGCTCCTGACACTTCCACCCTATAGGTGTTAGCCAAGCTCAAAGCCACTTTCTCGAAAATTTTCTTTGACGGTCTCAAATTCCTCCCTTCTATTCACATGATCCCAGGCATGCCAAGGAAAGCTCTCTAGCATGGGTGAACGACGTATTTGTGCAACACGAATCATTCATACACTTAGTAGAAAAAGTATTTGAAGTTTCTATGAAGCGACAACATGAAATAGACCATCTCAAGTTAGAAGAAATACATGACAGGGATATAATTAAGCATCAGGATGCTGAGTTGGTAGAATTCAAAACCCAACTTGCTAAGGTGGAAAAAAAGGCCAAGGAGATGGCAGAGGCGGTAAGCTAGTTGGAAAATTCTAATAAGAAAGAACTCGACGCGATGCCTCATCGCAGTGGGACACTCGCTTTGGAAATAGACTCCTTGCAAAAGGAGAAAGATGCTTTAGATCGCCACGTTAAGGAACTTAAAGAATTGTCAAAGAAGGAAAGGGAGGAAAAGTTTGAAGCCCATGAGTAATTGTAAAAGTATTGCAAAGAAGTCATTGTGGCTGGGAGCTTGAAGGTAAAACTTAATGAACAATTTGCTAAAATTGAAGCTTTCAAAGAAGAGGCCCGAGAATAGGGCCAAAAAGAGATGATTGAACAAGTCAACTCCCAGGTGGAAGCCGCCATGGAGTCCGGTAGGAACGAGGTCGAGGACTTATTCGATCCCCTAATCATTAAATACAATGATAAAATCCTGCTCAACCGCGACTTAAGTTTTCTTGGCAAGGGCTACCTTGAATCGCTTGTTAAAGCTTGGGAGCATATTGTTAAAATGAAGAAGGAAGAGCTGGGTGAAGCTGAATTTAATGAGGAAGAATTAGTGAGGGAGTTTCTTCGCGGAAACAAGCCTTCGGATCTGGTCACTATAAAGCTTCAATTTTTTAAGGCTTTTGCACCTACTAAATGAGGAGAGGATATTGCTTGGTCTTCAGGAACTGATCTTAAGGGTTCCTCTCCAGCTCGAGTAACTAGACCATCAACTTCTCTTGATATAGTGCAGAATCTCATCTACTATCTAGATAAGCCTGGCTTTGAATCAAAAGTACTATCTCCCATCCTTGAAGGAGGCACCCTGGCGACTACAGAAAGTCAACCAGATGCTGGTATCATACTATACTCCTCTGTATATAAAACGTTTTTTTTCATGTGTAATGACTTTTAGCTAACATCTCTGTTTTATTAAATTTTGTAGGTCTTCCAGGCCCATTCAAACTCCAATAAGTGGCGTCGTTGCATCACAGCACGAGGAAACAGCTGAAGACTCGACTGATGCTAATGTTTCGGGATCCGATGCTCAAGTCATCGGTGCGCTTGATGAAGATATGACCGAGGATCCACCCCCAGCCTATGAATTTGATGGCATGATAATTCTTGGTGCTTTACAACATACAGATGAGATGAGCATCAGGGAGCAGATCGAAAAGGAGGAACTATTGAAAAGAAAGGTTAAAATTGAACCCATCGAGGTGGACGTCGATGAACCTCTTTTCATGCCGTTGCAAATTATTCCGTTGGGTAGTTCGTTCCCCGATAAAGTTCCTCCTAATTGCTCAAGCTCTCCGGCTAAAAGGTGGAAAAAGGTTTCGAAAGAGAAGTTCGAGTGGCTCTACCTCTGAAAAATTCAAAAGAGAAAGAAAACCGAAGAAGAAGTTGTTTCTTGATGTCATTATATATAGTTTGCATAATTATTCTTTCACTAGTCGTAGTTGAACGGGTATGAATCCCAATCTTCTGAAATAATTTGAACTAAAGTTTTGGCACCTGCAAGTAAAAGTTTTAGTTTTCGGCTATGCTTTGTGTGAATTATTATTAAAGTAGATTAATGATTACTTTCCATTCAATGCATTTGTAATTTATTGCTTATGAATTCTGTTAACAATCCAATATCTCAAGGCCTCCATGTGGTCGTGACCACGAGTCATGTCAAACATCAGGTATTGGCCTTAGTGTTACACTGTTGGGTTCAGCGAATTTTTTTGAATAACTGTGCTTTTGCCCCTAGGATCGATTTGGCGAGGCCATAATTCGGATGGTTGAATTCCATCCTTAGCGATCTTATGCTCCTAATATTGATTTTAGGCCAGAATTTATGGAATAGAGAATAGTCAAAATCCACTCATCTATTTATGGAGTTTGTGGAATAGTGAACAATTGAAATTTACTCATTTATTCATGGAGTTCGTGGAATATAGAATGTTCGAAATCCATTCATCTATTCATAGAGTTTGTGGAATAGAGAAGGATCGAAATCCACTCATCTATTCATGGAGTTTGAGGAATAGAGAACGGTCGAAAACCACTCATCTATTTATCCATGTTTATACTCCAGTTCGCACTCTGCGGACTTAGAGTTATTTTATAGGCTATCGATATTCTCTCGATTTATGTTTATACTTCAGTCTGCATTATTAGGACATAGAGTTGTTTCGGGAGCAATTAGATTGTACTCCTTTTGGTTGATTAGTTTTATTTCAGTCCTATAGTCCGAGTAGGAATTTTTAATCTCCAGGTTGTTAAACAAGCAAATTAACCGAGCTCATCTTGTTTGATCCCACCGAGTGTCAGCATGATTGTTCGATTTCAAACTCTGGGAGCCTGTTCACACATATTGATATCAATCAGTTTCATTATGTACTTAGCATACAATGCAATAACCATCATAATTACAAAGGAAGCCTGAAACTTTATTCATTAAATGGAGAGGAACGAAATAATCTGTCTTATTACATATTCAAAAAACCAAATGCTAAAGCAAAGCTGTGAAATTAAATAGAACTGAAATGTAAAGGAAATAATCTAAGTGAAATTACATCGTAAGTGCTTGCTATTCCATGCTCTCAGAAGTGTAATGCCATCGACACTTGCTAGCTTGAAAGTTCCTTCTACAAGCCTATGTTCAATGACCTATTGTCCTTCCCAAATCCGATTCATGTGCGACGAGGTAGGAAAACCCGTTTCAGGATAAGGTTGCCAATTTCGAAGGTTCTTGATTGCACTTTAGTGTTGTAATATCGGGCGACTTGATGTCGGTGTGCAGCTGCTCTCAAATCGGCTTCTTTGCACTTCTCGTCTATAAAGTCCAAAGATTCCAAGAGAAAATATTTATTTAATTTAGGATCGTATTAAGTCACTAGATGTGAAGGGACCTCGAGCTCGACAGGAATAACGACTTCTGAATCGTAAGCGAGGGCGAATAGAGTATAGCCAGTTGTGGACTTGTGAGTGGTCCTGTATGCCTAAAGTGTTGTAGGGAGTTCATCCACCCACTTGCCTCTAGCCTTCTATAAAAGCTTCTTCAGAATTGACTTAATGTTTTCATTTATGGCTTCAACCTGTCCATTTTTTTAGGGTGATCAATCGCTGCAATCTCTTTTCAACGCGGTACCTTTGGCAGAAGTCTTTAAACTCAGTACTATTGAATTGAGTCCCATTATCTGTTATAATGGTCCATGGGAGACAAAAGCGACATATGATGTTTTAGACAACAATGTCGATTACTTTCTTGGTCGGTTCCACCTCGGGCCATTTGGTAAAGTTATCAACTTCCATAATAGCGTACTTCTTGCCACTTTTAGAGATTGGTAATGAACCGATAATATTTATAACCCACATGGAAAATGGCCAAGGGCTGACTATTTGCGTGTTTTCTATTAGCGGAGCTCTTGGAACTTCTGCATATATTTAGCATTTACCACATCGTCTTACATAATTGATTGCGTCTAGGCTTACGGTTGGCCAATAATTCCCATAACGGAGATTATTCTTTGCTAGAGGTTTCCCCTAGTGTGATCTCCACATTCTCCTTCATGAAATTCTTTTAAAACACGTTTTATCTAATTATGAGCGATATATCGAAGTACAGGAACTGAGAAACCTCTCCAATATATGATTCATTCTTACATAATATATCGTGAAGCTTTGAGAAGGATCAGTCGCTTTTCATTTCTTTTATCAGGCAGGACCTTGTGTAGTAAAGAGTCTTTATTTGGAGTTATCCACGATTCCCTTTCAAATTCCGCCTCTAGTGCTTGATTGATTTCCATTATGTTTACACTTGGGTATCTAATACATCGATTGGTACCAAACCCATCTGCTGTGCATCGTCGATACTAGCGAATTCTGCCAACGAACCAGCCTCTCTGTTTTGATCATGCGGAATATGTGAAATGTCATAGTATTCAAATTCAGTTAACAACTCCTGAACTTAGGTAAGATAAAGGGCAAGTCATTGTCCTTTAGCCTGGTAGTCTCCTCTAACTTGATAAACCACCAATTGCAAATCATAAAAGATTCTAAGAGATTTAACTCCAAGTTCTTTGGTGAGTTTAAGTCCAGCAATCGGAGCTTCCTATTTAGCTTTGTTGTTTTTCGTTGGGAAATCGTGCTTCAAAGCATAATAGATTGACCGATTCTCAGGAGTTACAAGCATAATCCTAACTCCAGAGCAATGGTCATTATACGCTCCATCAGTATATATCTTCCATCATACAGTGGGGATTTTACTTCCTTGTGGAAGATTATTCCATACAGTAAACTCACCTATGAAGTCCGCCAAAGCCTCTCCCTAGATAGCTCTTCGATGGAGATAAGTAATGTCGAATTGGATGAGCTCAATGTTCCACTTGAGTAACCTCCCAGACGTCTCAGGTCGCTGTAGGACATGTCGTAATGGCTGGTCGGTATAAATATCGACTGGATGTGCCTGAAAGTATGAGCGAAGTTTTTGTGATGCAATTACCAAGCAGTACGCTAGTTACTCTACTTTCGGGTAATTCCTTTCTGCTCCTATCAATCGTTTGCTGACGTAATACACCAGCCTCTGGATCTGATTCCCCTCATGAACCAAGGCAGCACTTATAGTGTGTGCTGATACAGCTAAATAAACGAACAAATCCTCATGATCTACCGGCTTTGACAAAATAGGGGTCACTCCAGATGATTCACCAGTGCTTAGAACACATCTTTACAATCTTGCATCCATTCGAAGTTTCTTTTTCCCTTTTTAATCAGATTGAAGAAAGGAATGCATTTGTCAGTAGCTCTGGAGATAAATCGACTTAAAGCGGCAACCTTCCCATTCGAACTCTGCACTTATTTAATGGTTCTTGGCGCTTGGATATCGCGGATAGCCTGAATCTTCTCTTTATTGGCTTCTATTCCACGAGCTTTGACAATGAAGCCCAAAAAATTTCCTGATGTCACACCGAACGAACATTTCAAAGGATTGATTTTCATCTTGTACTATTAGAGGATGTTGAATGCTTCTGCCAAGTCTTTGATGTGGGCGTTTGGTCATCGGGATTTCACAAGCGTATCATCTACGTACACTTCCATTGGCTTTCCAATCTGATCCCTAAACATCCTGTTAGCCAAGCGCTGATGAGTTGCTTTGGCATTCTTCAATCAGCATTACTACATAACAATACAACCCAATATCTGTATAGTGTACTCTTAATCAAGGATATGCATTGGGATTTGGTAATATCCCGAATACGCATCCATAAACGACAACGATTCATGTCATGTAGTAGAATCAACTAGCTGATCAATCTTGGAAAGGGAAACTATTTTTGGACAAGCTTTGTTCAAATTTGAATAATCAATGCACATTCTTAGTTTTCCATTCGCCTTCATTACAAGCACGGGATTAGATACCCACTCAGGATAGAGGGTGTCGCTGATAAACCCTTGACTTTTAGTTTATCCATCTCCTCTTTAAGACTGGCAGATCTCTCCGGACTTATGCCTTATCTTTTTTCTTTACCGAAACATACTTTGGATCAATATTCAATGCATGGCTGGCAATGGTAGGTGAGATTCCACACATGTCAGAGTGAGTCTAAAGAAATACATTTACATTTTCTTAGAGAAAACCAACAACCTCTTTCATCATCGGGTGGGGCTGAGCTGTGACCCAACCTTTAGGACTTGCAATGGGTCATCGTGGCTGATCGTGATATCAATTATCGGCCTAGCTAGTGTAGCCTTGGTCTCGTCAGGATCCTCTTTATTATCTCTAGGATCTATATCTCTATAGAACCGATTATGGCACTCAAGCTATGTCCCAGGCACCTGTTGTCAATCTTTAGTGGTTAGGATGCGGGCGGCTTTGTCAACACTCTTTCCCTTCTCCTTACACCGAGCTTCCCTTAACTTAGCTACATAAAAGGCATGTCCAGTCGCTTGACATAACAGGCATGTCCAGTCGCTTGATCACCATGAATAACTCCTACACCATTAACTATTGGAAACTTTAGAGTTAAACGCCATGGGGCAAGAGCTGCCCGGAACTCAACCAGGGCTAACTAGCTTAGAAAAACATTGAACGGAGAGTCAACATCCAAAACAATAAACGGTAAGATCTGCACTCTCCTTCATTCACATTTACCCAGTTTAACTTGTAATTCCACGTATCCCACAACCTCAGTTGCAACTCCATTAAAAACCATGAATTCAAGCTTTAGATGGTTTCAAGTCTTTGGCTTCCATTCTCATCTAATCGTACGCCATTTAAAGATTATATTCACCCAACTTCCACAATCAATCAATATCCGCCTTACCAATGTAGGACCAATCATAGATGAAATGACCATCCGGTCAATTGTTAGAGCCTCTACTTTGTCTTCATCCCTGCTTCTAAACACAATATCATCCGCCATGGTGCACTGTTGTTTTGCCGGAGCTCCATCTTCCAAATTCAAACAACAATCAAATGCATTATCGTGCTAGCATAATGCTCCATATCTTGCAAACTCCTATCTACAGGGTGCGATCCCCCAATTATCATATTAATCACTATTATTTCACTGGTTTCTGCAGTCTCCTCAGCCCTACGCATAGCTTGTCCTCGATTGGGGTCAGATGTCCCCTGTCCGCCATCCTACGGAGTTTTCACAGACCATTGCAAATTCTTTTCCCCAATCCATTTTTCTATGACATCCTAGAGGTACATACATTCATTCATATTGTTCCCATAACAGTCATGAAACTGACAGTACTTCCGAGTCTGCTTCTTTCTCTTTGACGACTCTTTGGTTGCGGCTACCTGTACCGCATGGTATTGCAAGTTAACAGATAAATGTTCTCCAGTGACGTGTTTAGCGGCATGTAATTTTCATACATCGGAATCCTGGGCTTTCGTCTCCCAAAGTCCCTCTTCCACACTTGATTTCTATCTCCATCTTTCATGCGTTGATTCGGCTTATTCTGAACATTCACCTGAACTTTTCTCGAACTTTCATCAAATTGTTTAATTGCAATATTACTCTGTACCACATCTCAACTCGGTCCCACAAAGTTCTTTTCCTTGGAGGACTTGGCCTCCTCCTTCCTCAAGAACTGAGATGCCTTTGCATAGAAGCGCTCCAACATGGTAGTTGGTTTTCCGGCCAGTCAGTCACCAAATTCAGATTCTCGATCAATCCCTCTTGTTACAGCCATGAGTATAGCATGATCATTCTTGCTACTCACCTCCATGGTGGCGGTTAGAAATCTCTCAAAGTAATCTTTCAACGATTCCCCTGGGGCATGGATCATAACGGAAAGGGACATGATGTCTTTAGGACAAAATGTGTGCATTTGAAATTGCTCTACAAACTTGGTTGCCAGCTCATCGAATCTCAAAATTAACCGCGGAAGTAGTCTCGCGAACCACATCGTTGCTATCCCATAAAGGGTTGTAGGAAAGCATCCACACTTGGTTGCTTCGTTAGCTCTTGCATAATCCATCAACCATTCGTATCTTAGGATATGCTGCCTAGGGTTAGTTTTTCCCTCGTAGGAAGGCATTGATGGCATGTTGAACCTCTTCGGGTATTCCTCATGCAGCACGTTGTCAGTAAACAGGGTATGCCTTCTTGAGATTTCCCAGTCATCATTAGTCAAGCCTTGATTCGCTCTCACCAATTGTCTGACCATTGCTGATAAATCTGGTGTCTCGATGGGTGGTGCTAAACGGTGGTCGCGCTCCACCTCACGTAAATGGTCCAGTCAATGTCTACTGGCCATTTCTTTCCTTCTTGGTTCACCATCCTCTTGATGCACACTTTGAACATTTATTTCATTGTCATTTCGATGGAGTACCTGGTCAGCATTCGATTAAGCTCCAACATCCAAGCTTCCGGGAATAACTCCAACGCGGTCCCCTAATTGAAGTGGGAGAATCCTTCCTCTGGAGGAGGGATCGGTACCGATCCCTAGGGAGTGATCGACACCAATCAGTCTTGGCAGACCATATTGGACTGCCAAGCGGTGCTTCGACATTTCTATGTGATGTCCTTTAAGCCTACGACGCCTAAACCTTTGGTATTCATCTGATGAGCTTGAACTTTCCGATGTTGAGTAGGGAGTGGGATTCCTCCTGGCATTCCCACGCTGTTGTTGGGTAATCCGATTCATCAGGCCAATATTGGACTGAATCTGCACATTCATTTGTCGATGGCTTTCCACCAACTCTCTCATCGGATTATAAAATTCGGCACGGGTTATAGAATTCGTAGGGTTCTGGACTACCGGATCAGCATTCAAATTCACAGGCTAGGGGCTTGGGCCTCCTTATTGGACAGTAGCAATCTCATTTCCATCAACATTTTTAGAAGTGGATCTGATCTCACCATTGTCAAATTACTTTTGTAGAATTTTGCAAATCTATGTAGTGTAAGCAAGTTTTTTGAAGATAGTTAGGGATCTCCTTCAGGGGATTTACCCAATTCAGTAACAACAAAGGGGATCCTAACAGACTAAGAATCAGACTCGGTGAAAGCACCAAAATGTTTGCAACCAAAGTGGTCACAAACACCTAAGAATAGATTTGTGCAAAGAAGCAAATGAAGAAAATAAAATTAAATCAAAGGAACAGAGTAAACTAATAAGGAAATCAAAACTTTAATTAAGAACACAAGGATTTATAGTGGTTCGACGTCATACACCTACGTCCACTTTAAGGATTCTCTTTATTGATTCACTATTAATTTAATTACAGTAGTAAACAATAAGAAGTAAGGAAAAATCTTGATTACAATAAAGAATTATGTAACCCTCGGCGTAAGGATCCTCAGAATGACCCCCTAGGCCAACATTTGTATGAGAAGGAGACCACCAATCTCTATGAAACTTCAGTTACATGACCTTATTTTCCATATATGTCCACCATAAGGGTCGTTGGGCCCAAATTCCAATGAAGAGGATAGGTACAGATCCCTTCATTGGTCGATTATTGGGCAGCGATCCCTATGGTAGCTTCTTCATGTTTAGAAACATTGGCTCTTCGAATAACATGTTGATTGGACAAGTGGAACTCATGCTTTTGCTTGATCCTTGGTTCAGATCCACTTGGAGGTTATCTCTGTCGAACCCTTCCAATAGATCATGTCGATCCCTCATGACCGATTTTAGCATGTCGATCCGTGCCCTCCTACATATGTCGATCCATGCTTGCTTAATCATGCTCATCTCTTGAATTCCATAATGTAATGTCGATCCCTCTGATTCCACTAAGTTCTACCAATCCATCCTATCGCACAGTGTTACGCTGATCCATCCTATTTCACAATGCTATGCCGATTTCTCCTATTCCATAATGCTATGTCGTCCCTTGAATTCCAACCTAACTTTTATATTTCAAGAACCCTGCATTGTCTATCTACAAACTTCGTTCAATCACAGCTTTATATAACCATTTGAGCTCTGCTTCTGGGTTCTATAGCCATTGCTCCAGGGTCGTCCTTCTCGATAGAAATCAAATCTATCTTGCGCAATTAGTCTAATATAGCTTGGTCAGGATACCGGGTAACAACTCTTGATCGACGAGTCTTACTAGACATTATCTTCAATATCGTAGCTTAGTATGTTTGGCGTAGTAGAAACCAATGATTCTTTAATAATAATAATTCTTCAACTATATACAACTTGATATATATATCCACTTTATTTTGTTTCAATTGGACTTCGAGCATTACTATACATTATCTAATGTAAATTGTTTTAAAGGGTTACTCAAAAAAGTTAAATCTCGTATTGAGGCCTTACGTGAGCAAATTATCATTAGTAATAGGGATAATAATTTCATGAATGTCTAACTTGTAGAGGATAATGCACACTATCATCCTGACTCCTATTGTTATTATGCAACTAGATTATGTTCAAAGTTTTTGTCCTTTATCATTTCAAACTTCTGTTGTGTGTAGGCTATAGTATTACCTTTGTTTTCAAACATGCTTATTGTTCTGCTCTAGAATATATATATATATATATATATATATATATATATGTACATATGTGACTTATATACATACATACATACATACATACATATATATATGTGTGTGTGTGTGTGTGTGTTTTTATCTCACGCTATTTATTAAGCTTTTATAGTTTTATTTGTGAAATTGGTTGGCATGGTTCGGGCTTCCTCGTTCACTGAAGGAGCAGAGCATTGATATGTCGTAAGGCCCTCTGCAGCTTCTTTTCATTTTCTTAACTAGTGTCACGATCTTTATTTTATCGAGGCATCCTCTCTCATGATTGATGGGGATAAATATATATTACTTTTTAGGAGGGTTTTTCTTAAATTTTATCGATATGAGTTCATGAGAAAGAGCCACTTATCAGGCATGTTGGTAGCTTCTTTTATTGAATATGGAATAAAAATATATGAGGGCTCTCCTCCTCTTAGAGGATCACTAATTTTTTATTTAAAAAATTCCATTTATCAATATCTACTATTCATTTGTACTCTTTTCAATACTTAGACAATATTTATATACTTATCTTAAATGGTATAAGTATATTCACAAATCTATCTCAAAGGATTTAAGACAAATATTACTTAAACATTATCACTACAAACCCAAAACCATTTCACTTATTCTTATCTTTAAAACATTCTTTTCAAAGATCTATTTACATTCATAAATATAATAAAAAAGGATTAAAGTGGATATTGTTAACACATTGTCCCCACAAACCCAAAAAACCATCCCATACTTGTTAATCTCTTTAGAAATGTTCTTTTAAATATCTAAGTATGTTTATATTAAACAAGGTAATATACTTGTTAATAACTTTGAAAACCCATTTATAATAACATAAGCATTATAATCCAAAACTAATATTACACTTTTACAAAATATTTAACTTCCTTTTCCAAACTCACGTATGTGTAAAAATAACTTTAAAACACTTATAAATAGGTATTAATTATCTATGTAAAATATTATTTAAAAATAATCAGTTTATAATTTGACGAAAATAAATTAAAAGCATTTTTATATTATAAAAACTCTTTACCTTAAAAATTCACATATAATTATTTAAAACATTTTTAGACTTTAAAATATAGAAAAATATGCAGGAAAACTTCCCTAAAACGATTAGAGAAAATTACCAAACATAAATATCATTTTTAAACACTTAAAACCTTAAACAACCTACTATAGCATTTAGAAATGCCGTTAAAAGTCTTGATAAAGAACAACATTGAAATGCCCAAACTATGTGACCTGTTTTCATCACTTGAATAATTGATTTAAGACTTGAAATTTTTGTAGTAAGTTATACCCTAAGGTTTCCTAATAACCATGGAAATAAACTCTTAAGAATATCTTTTAATTTATTTATAAAATTTCCCTAAAATAAGATATTTACAAATATGGACTTATAACCTCATTTTTACACTAAATTTAGCCTTTTTTGACCAGTTTTAAAATCTTATAAACTTTTAATTTATTCCAATAATAAGTACATATATAATTCTTATTAAAAATTTAAAGAAACCCTTAAAGATGTCTTTCAAATTAATTTGAAAAATTCCTAAAAATAAGGTATTTCTAAGTGCTCATATAGCGACCTTCTTCTCGCTACAACATTTTGCAACTTTGTTTCAAGAGTTAATGGATGAATTAAACTTCAATAATTTTTTAGTAATATGTACACTTATATTAGTTACTAAAAATGCGAAGAAGCCTCAAGGATGTCTTTCAAAGTTGATTATGAAAATCGCCAAACACAAGGCACTTTCAAAGTGCATCCATAGCGACCTTTTTGCTTAACTTTCACAAGTTTGCTTCACAACTTCTATAACTTTACAAACCATTCCTTTAATTTTCCATATACCAAAATTTGTGCATAGAAAAACCAAACTATCCCAAGATAATTTCATAGATCTTCCATTTACACAAGTTAAAGTTAAGGGATATCGAAGTGCACTTTTAGCGATTATTATCGCTTCAAACACTTTTGGATATAGTTCAATTCAACACACAGTCCAAACAACCAATTAGTAATCAAGTCAAGGCCACATCGCATGTTTAGGAGGGTATTAGAACTTATTCAACACAATAATAAGTTATCATTTGCTTTCAAAAGCAAGACGGATCCGTTGTTCATAACTTTAATTAGTTAATGTTACGTTAACTTTATATTTCAAGCAGGCAATATATATAACCCAATATGTAACCATTTAAAGCCGAGAAAACTTAGAAATTCCATGAAAATGTAAGAAAAAGAATCTTAGAACATAAAACCACTTCTTACAATCACCAAACATCCAAGATCCAAGCTTTAGCACTAAAACTACAAGATGGCAACACCCTCCACCTTTCATGCTCACTGTCTCGCCAAGATCCCTTCTTTTCTTCATATTTCTTCCACTTTGACTTTAGGTCCATGATTAATAAGGTGTTTTTAGGTGTTGGTGAAAGTTTGGTCGAGGTTGGAAGAGATTTGAACTAATTAAAGAAATATTAGTCAAGAACAAAGTAGTTTAGTGCTAATCCACTTAACATTTTTGAGCTTTTATTTCTTTTGATGCTTTGTATTATGATGATGTGACGACCCGCCTTTCATTCCACAGAAAGACACATCATCAACAAGAAAGAAAGAGGTAGAAATAGAATAGAAAGAAGAAATAACTCAACAAATCAGAATCTCATAGCGGAATGGGAACAAAATATAATATATCAAACAGATATTACATAGTCAATACATCAGAGTTACACAGATTACAACAACATTACACATTAGACAGTTATAAAGTTCTGCCTAATTCATTACATCCCAATACAATAGACAAAGACACTACACAGCGAAAATAGATAGATATTGCTACGCCTGGACTCCTGCTCCATGCTATCCAATATTCGTCAAGCCAAAACCTGATCTCTTGGCTACTCATAAAAATTTGAGTACCTGAGAGTTCAAGAAAAATAGAAATAAACTCCAGGTCCGACATGTCTGGTGTGAGTAAACGGTTTAAAGTTGCTTAACTTTTGAAAACCTTTGACAACAAAAGGTATCACGTAAGACTTCCCACACATAAACATGGATAAGTTTTTACCTTACGCTAACCAAAACATTTGATAAGAAATCTAGTGATATTATAATAGGGTCTAGGGTTCTTAAATAAATATTCACATAGCTGAAATTGTTACATTTATTAAATTCCAACATACTAGCCACAAAAGTGGGTTATACAATCAAATCCGAGGGCGCTTATTGGAGATTGGGTTTCCATACAATCGCAGGGTTACTGGGGTACCGCCCGTCATAGTACGTGGCCTAGATCAACGCACTGAGGATCACTCCCGACCCCCTATAACACAAAGCCTGAACCATTCCTTACTGAACAGTCCCAAACAAGACAACCCCACAGTTGGCTGCAGATTTAACTGCCCACTAAGCCGAAAAAGGGACATCTAGACAGGGGAAGCTCTTGTCCTACTTGAGTGCAACTCACTTAGCCTTGCTACATCTCCCTTGTTTTAACCATTCCCGGTTGATGAGGCTTGAGGCTACGATTACCTTTATAGAACACATCTATCTTAGAATGCTCATTGTCCACCTGACGATGTTCTTAAAGCATTCAATCCATACAAGTTCGTTTCAGGTTCGAACGAAACCGAAGGCATTATCTCGTTACACTCATTTTGGAATCACCCTTAGAGTTAATGACGATAACCCTTGCACTTTGAAACTCCATCTCGAACCTGTAAGCACTATCTCCATTATACTCGTATTGGAATCACCCTCAGATTTTTAACGACAGATAATTCTTACACTTCGAGTCTTCAACTTGATCTTCACTTGAATTCACGACCTAACGTTTAACTTGGATCGATGTGGTTTTCGGATAATCAAATTTGATACCCGATCCTGGTATCATCGAAATCCAAACGTATCTTAAAGGCCAAGTTGTTTAAAGGATTAAACAATTCAATTAAATTCAATTCAATACTTTGAATTCACACAGCATTTATCACAGATAAATATCACACATTTATCATTGATATATCAATATCATATCACAGAATATCACATCATATCATCCAGTAGATATAATCCAATAGATATCACCCAATAGATATCATTCACTAAATATTATCCAATATATATCATCCAATAAATATCGTACAATAGATATTCTACACAAACAATCTTCCATAAACAAGAATTATTAATCCATGTTATAATTAATTTAATCACCTTAAATTAAATTAATTACTTAAGAATTAATCTCCTAATCCTGCTCAAACAATCATTAATTAATTACAAACGTTTAATTAATTAATCACTCATTGATTACCTTATCAATCAATTAATTAATCTCTATCACAGATTAATTATCCTTTAATTATCAATTATTAAACCTTAATTATTAATTAATCTCCTTCAATACAAAGTAATCAACCCTTAATTACTTTTACAATCAATTAATTAACCTTTAATTAATTGATTAATTGTCCATTAACTATTAATTAATAACCTTAATTATTAATCAACATCTCTTATTACAAATTAATTAATCCATAATTACTTTCATAATTAATTAATCTTTAATTAACTAACTAATTATCTCTTAATTATTAATTATCAAAACTTAATTATTAATTAACAACCTTAATTACAAATTAATTGATCCATAATTATCAATTGATTAAACAGTTAATCAATCCTTAATTACCTTTGATTAATCTTTAATTACCTTTGATTAATCCTTAATTAATTAATCTTTAATTGTAGATCAATCATCATAATTATTAATTAATAAGAATTAGATTAATTAATAAGACCTAATTATTAATTAATAAAACTTAATTACAAATTAAGTACATCTTAATTATTAATTAAGTAACATCTAATTACTTAATTAACAACTCTCTAATTACTAAATTAATCAATCTTAATTACTTGATTAATTCATTCTTAATTACTCAATTAGTTAATCTCTGATCATTAATTAACAATCTTTAATTAATAATCCTTAATTATAATTAATTAATCTTTAATTAATTAATTTATAACCCTTAATTAATTATTAATTAACCCAATTAATTACTCTTAATTAATTACTTAATTAATCCTTTAAAATTAATTTATTATGTTAATTAATTATACTTAATTTCCTTAATTAACTTAATTAATCTCAAGACATTATAACCTTAATCATCTTAAGATAAAACATTATCTTATAAATACCTTAATTACCATTAATATTTTTTTAAAAAACATTTTAACATTATAATCAGCTAAATTTAATTAAATCCTTTAATTAAGATTTGAAATAAGATACCATTTAATTTGATAATTTAAAGTTGACAAAACTTAACTTCCTTAAATAACTTAAAAACATTATCAAGTAGAAGTTTCAAAACTAATTACAATTTGTAATTTAAAACTTGCTTTTATAAAAATCTTAAACTTCCATTTTAGAATTTATGTTTTAAAATCACTTTAATCTTAATTTAACAAAATTTAATTTAAATAACTTTTAAAACTACATAACCAATTGATAAAGAAATAATTATTATATATAAAGTACGTTTATATAAAAGTTTAAAATAGATTTAACTTTAAATTTTAAAAATAACATTGATTTTGAAAACATTTTAAAACTGCTCAAACTGCTGCTTTGGGTTTTACCCAAAGCCACTCGGGCCTACCCCCGAGTTTCTCTTCATTCTCCCCCTTATTCTCAAAAACTTGAGTTTTATTTAAGTTTAAAAAATCCTACAGGCTACACTTACGAAACTACTCGAGTTTCGACTCGAGTCACAAACCCCAAAACACGAGATATGCTTCGAGTCTAAAAACCCAACCCTAAACACAGTCACCAAACTTCACTGTGCACCTGCACAACCAACTGCGACGATGGCGACCACTGCCATAGCCTCCAACACCACATCCATCACCCAGTCATTCGATCCAGACCTTCAAATTGCTCGTATAAACTTCCAATCAAAATCGAGCAAAAGAAATGAAACATGAGCTTATAATCATCACCAGAAATTCCCTTCGATCACATGCCTCCGATCATCCGAGTAGCTGCAACCTCGGCCATGTCTTCGCAACACCTCCATACAACTAACACCAGAACACGATCTCACTCGATCACCCAAAGGACTCGCAATGCTCCAGTGACCAGACCTGACCAAAATTAGGTTAAGAAACCTAAACCTACTCGCCACCGACGCCTCGATGACCAGACAACCCACCGGCTATTTTTCCTAGCCTCGCCGCACATCCTTCCTCCTCCAGACGAAGCGTCGACCCTCTAGCAACTGTTGATCATCAGGAATTGCCTCGAAACCCCTTTCCAGTCAAACCAGAAATGCACAATCATTTCAATGTTAAAAATTTTGATTTCTATTTTAAATTCCTATTTTCCAGTGACGATTCTAGATATAAACTTGAATCAATAAAATTCAATATTAGGTTTTATAAGTTATCATGATTTGCTACTGTATTTCCAGATTCTAGCATATTTTTAAATTTAAAATATCTGTACATATTTTTAAATCTTAGATTAAGTTAAAAATTGAATAATTTGCTTGAAGTCTAAAGTTTAACAATGATCAGATAAAAAGAAATTGGAATTAGTTCTAAGATTTATACCCTGTATCACGAATAGGGAAGAATAATACATTTCTAAACATGCACACCTGTATCCTAACTATATACTTTAAATTTCATAAACAACTACCTCTTAAATATTCACAGGAAAACATCAAAATCTCAGAAATTTTCATAAGCAACAGATTATAATTTACTTAAGCTTTTAATTTAAAAAAAGTTTACTCACTGATTAAAAGGTAGAGGCTTGATTTATTTACTGCGAAGCTTGATTTCATTTGAAACTGAAAAACTTGAAAAGCTTTTGATTTAAACACTAGAACTTCATAATGTTGCTTAAGAGGATTGCTTGACCATGTACTTTCAGGTTGCATTTGAAAATCTGTGACAGGCTTGGCTCTTCTTGAAAATTGCTTTGCAAAATTCAGATTTGAAAATGGCTACAGGGTTGAGTTGCTTTGAAAATCTGCTACAGGCTTGGCTTTAAAATGAAAAAGTGTTTTACAGGCTTTGCATTTTGAAAATCTGCTTGAGTATTGATTTGCATTTGAATGTTTACAGGTTTGAGAGGAAATGGTTACAGAGTTTGAGATTCTAGTTTTTGAGCTGGAGCTTACATCGATTTGAAAAGATTTGAAACAGAGGTGGATTTTTGGTTTGAGGAGGATTACAGTTTACATGATTATGATTTTGGTTTGAGGAAAATTTACTGATTTGTTTGAGGAAGTGTTTTTTTTCAATGTTTTGGTTTATGATCATTTCTGGTTTTTGGAAGAAATGTTTTACAAGGTGGAGTTTTTCTTTTTTAAAAGTTGAGAAGATAAAAAGAAATGGGAAGAAGAAGATGATAGTTTATGTAATGTGTTTTAGGATTTATTTTAGAATTTAAAGAAAAATAAAAATAATTTTTGACACTTGTACACTTTAACTACATTTGTCATTAACCTTTATTAATTAACTTACATGTGTATTATAAGCTTTGATAAATCAACACTTGTAATTATTTTATTTTTATTTATTTTTAAAAGATATTTAAATCTTTTTATGTTCATTTCTTAATTAATAAATTCATTTCTAAATTGATAAATACTTTCTAAATTTTATATAAATAAAACCTTTTAAAAGAAAATAAAGTATAAACTAATTATAGTTTAAAAAAATCGTATATAATATATTTAATCCATTTTTAAATGTTAACCTAAAGCTTTAGTATTTATTTACCATTAAATAAACACTTTCCGAATTTATATAAATAAAGTTCTTTAAAGGAAACAAATCTTATTTAAATAAAAATTTATTCATATAGTTTATATCCAAAATAATTTCAAGACATATATCCATTAAATTCAAATTTAAATCTATATTCAAATTCAAATTCAATTTAAAATCTAATTTAATATCAATTCAAATATATTTTAATTTTAAACAAACAAAAATAAAATTTGAAAATAATAAATCTATTTTAAAAATATATTTATAGAACAATATTAATTAAATTTAAAAATAATTATTTCATTTAAAAATCTATTTTTAACTATACTTAAAATCATCACATATTAATTATTGTTATTTATATTTCAAAATAACAATTTTACCAATTTGAATTTATTTATAAGTAGATTATCACATTTTAAATTCCTCGAAATTCCCGGATATCATAGATGAAATGTTAACACATGTAAACCCTCTCCTTTACCCTTCCATTTTTAGTCAAAAAAAGCCACTTCCCTAGACGTGCCTTGCATGCATTTCATTTTACATTTCTTAAACCACTTGAAAATATCTCTTTGCTTTCACACTTAGCTAGGTAACTTTAAGAAACTTCTAGAAGCTTGCTAAGAGTTTTAGTGAAAAATATTCATAGTTATTCGTTACCACTATAACGATTAATTAAACAAGCACAAAAAATTTGAACAACTTCCATTGGAAAAGAAGCTATTTATCGATAAAACGATTTTCGGTCATTTTATCAATATTTCTTCGAAGTATATATTTTTTTAAATATTTTTCTAAAACGAGTTTATCATCAATAGTTATGATTTAAAAAGTTTAAAGCCTTTTCATTTATAAACCATATTTACTAATCCATGCTTATATAAAATCATCTACTTATATAAATTCTTTCACAAATTTTTATTTATAAAATACCTTATATTTCCTTTAGATTATAATAAACATCTTTTACTCAATTTAACTTTTAACCCAACATTGTCATCGAACGCCTTATGGTCAAATCGTGAAACGTAGTTCAAAAGGTTTTCCTATCAATATACCTACAATTAACGTCTAAACAACCTATGTAGTGAATAGTTAAAACTGCTCATAAACTAGTCGAGCATAAATCAACAATCAACAAACAATAGTCAATACACATAAACTAGCCAAGCATGACTAAGCTACTCAATCTACAAACGATAATAATGCTTATAAACTGGTCGAGCATAACTCAACAATTAGCAAACAATAGTCGATGCTCATAAACTGGCCGAGCATGGCTAAAAAAATTAATGAGGGCGTGATGAATAAAAATCATTAATCCCTACATTAATTAAACTGCACTTTAATAATTCATACTTATATAAGTGACCGTATACAAGATAGTTAGTTTTCATTGTTAGAATTACCTTTAAGGCATATGTTTATAAAAAATACAAATACGCTCTCATATGTGTAATACACTAAACTCATGCTAGGGCATTCCATTACCATGTCTCTTGATGAGTCATACCCCACAAAAAACAAGGTTCTCACTTAACCTTCTGCTCTAACACCACATATAACAATCTGCCGTTTCAACATCCAAATGTCTACACTAATACATCCACAGTATTCTTGTACCGAGCATCTAAGTGGTGGAAAGACATACTGTTAGGGAAAAAGAAAAAGAAACATAACAAGAAAGAATGAATACAATATTAGAATCTCACAGTGAAACAATAATATATAATATCACAAGGCAATACAAAACTGTCACTCTAAGATACACAATATTTTAGAGTTACAATTCTAAATACCATCATCAGCCTGGAAAGCTATAAAATCCTTTCCTCACAAATGCTGATACATACATAACAATATTGCAGTGTAAATAAGAATACTATGGTAGGAGAAACATCTATCTCATATCCTCATGCTCTAAAAATATCCAACTAAAACATGCCTTTCTCAGACCACAAGGAATTTAGGAAAAACAAAAATCACGTGTCAAACCTAACTCTTGTGTGAGAAACTCAAGAAATATATGTACAACATATAATAGTACTTTTAAGATCGCACGGAATTCCAAAATGGTTAAGAAACGCCATCTAATAAGTACATAAGGTGATATAATAGATAATGCCTAGGGTAAAGAATATAAATCCAAAAATAGCCATGTCGCTTCTATCTCACGAAACAACAATATTAGAAGTACAACCAAAACTGTAAAGGTGCATTGTCATAATGGATTTTCCATAGAGATCCCTTTGGCCATGCCAAATTCCAATCTCCTGCACAAGGTTAGAAACTACCTCTGAGAATTGTATATCTCTAGATAAAATATAGCTCTAAGTAAACATAATTGGTCCACGCCCGAACAAAATATGAACCGCATGAAACCAATTATCTAAAACTCCCCCTAGCAACATCGACTATCGTACTCTAGATATGGAGTTGATATACCCTGGTGCAAGTCAGCTAAACCCTAGACTATGAGGCCTACTCTGTTTTTAGCCAATATAGATGTCAAGGTTACGTTCAACATCTTTCACACGAGACTTAATCACTCGAATAGAAAATGAATCACTCCATGGATTCCTGCATAAGCTCGTTTGACAAATCATAATGCTAACCTCTCCCTTAGACTTAACCTTAGGATAGATAGTTCAACTCTATAGCATAAGTCTGAAAAGTTAATGTTGACCTCTCCTTTGGACTTAACCTTAGGACAAATAGTTTAACTCTATAACATTCCACTTCACAATAGCTTCCAAAACATTAGCTCGTTTACTAGTTTTGAAGTGGTATACTGTAAGTAAAATACATACCGATCCCTGTCTCTTCAAAAACCAAATTGACGAATTTTTTGTAAACTCTATTCCAATTCTTTTAGAAGTAAGTGAACCATATATAAAAAGAAGCCCTCTACATGGGATCTAGTATATATATATAAGTATTTAAAGCTAGAGACGTTTCACAACAATGCTTCTCCCTAGGGGTTCCTAAATTTAATGAAACCATGAAGCTTTTAGACACTTCCCAAGTTAATTTGTTAAAGTTTGATAGTCAACTAATCGACTATCAAGTTCAAAATCGAAGATTGTATCTAGAAACCAAGTCTCGTATACTTATCACTTTTCCAAACTTTTCAACATACTCTATCCCTCAATCAAGAGTGAAGCTAGGTAATTTAGAGTACCAATTGTATCAAACCTTACCTAAACACTTCATTCTTGACTCTCACATACAAACAAGCTTACATTATTGGTTTTAGTGCTAAGTACACGACTAAATGCTCTCCATAAACGAGTGAACAAATATTGCACGATCAAGACATACAACACATGATTAAGTCACATAAGAGACTTCTAATCCCCTTTTTAATTAATTAATTCCTTTGTTAATTAAAAACCGCTTTTATTAGTAAAACTTCAAGTATCTTCTAAAATTCTTTTTATCGCTTTGAATACCTTATCTACTCACTTTTTGCTTTATTTAGCCATTAACATGGGTTTTTCTTTTGATGACATGTACATTGACTCTGAATTCATTAAATCAAGGGAGCTTGAGAGGGTTTGATCCTTTAAACCATGTGGTACATCAGTGGAATGTTAGGGGTCTTCACACTTTAGACAAATGTAATAAAATTAGGACTTTTTTAAAGAAAACAAAATCGACATTGCGGTAATACAAGAATCTAAAATTGAAAATCTAGATTATCAGTTTTATAGGAGTCTATGAAGTTTTCACTTTAGTCATTGGATCTATCTTCCAGTTGGGGGTAGCTCGGGCGGCTTATTAGTATGTTGGCGCGATTGTTGCATCTAACTTTTACAACAAATTATTAACGTCCGTTCATTACACTTATTTCTTTAAACCTAATGGACAACTCAATCCTCAATGTCATTAATGCATATGGACCTCATGACAAGGTCGAGCTTAAGACCTTGTGGCATAAATGTCTCAATTTTAGAGCACTCGCCCCAGGCCCTAGGGTGGTGGTTGGTGACTTTAAGATTACTAGGTTTTTAGGTGAGCGTGCTCCTAGAGAAGGAGACTTTTCTGCTATGGAAGAATGCGACTAGTTCATCATTAAAGGTAACTTGATCGAGCTACGTTTTCCAATCGTCGCTTCACCTGGTCAAATTCAAAAGAAGTACCTTCGATGGCACATCTAGATAGGATTTGTTATTAGTGACAAAATAAAAGATAAGCTCCCCATCTGTAAGGTTGTCAGTCTGTCAAGTATTTTTTCGAACCATTGTCCCATAATTCTTTCTTGAATATTTTTAGATTTGAAAAGATATGGTTGTTAGAGAATAACTTTATGAATTTAATTACAAACAAATGGCTCTCCTTGAGCATTTATAATATTAGATTTTTAGGTAATTCTACCAAGATATTTATTGCCAAGCTTAGAGTTCTAAGAACGTTTCTTAAAAAATGGAGCAAGGACACTTTCAAGAATGTTAAATTAGAAAAGAAAACTTAGTTCATGAGATTTTGAAGTTTAATATAATGAAGAATCTGGATCCTTGAACATATCAGAGAAGAATGTCCTTTCTAACTTAAAGGAGGAATTTAATAAAAATTTAACTACGGAGGAAGTTAAATGGAAACAAAGGGTTAGAATCCAGCTGATGGACGAGAGTGATAATAACATGAATTTTTTTCACAAAATTGCTAACGGTAGAGAGCTTAGTAACACCATTAATTCTAATATTATTAATGATGTCAAATTTTTTGATCAAAGTGAGTTAAATGAGGCTTTTACTAACTACTATAAAGAAATTTTTAAAACCACGACTAACCATAGGATTAGTGCTAATGGGGTAGAGTTATATCCTACAGACACTATGATTGATTTAGGTGGTTTGGAATCTCCATTTCTCGAGGAGGAAAATCTAAGAACTATAAATGACATGCCTTGCGATAGGTGCTAGGTCCCAGTGGGTTTCCAATTTTATTCTACAAAAAGTTCTGGTCAATTATAAAATCATATCTGATTAATTTTTTTAATTATTTCTCTGCTGGCACGTTGCAGCTAGGTAAGTTTAATTTTACTAATGTAATTTATTACATAAGAAAGTTGGTGCAAATGAATTAAAATATTTTAGACCTGTTTCGCTTTTAGACCGCTCCTTTGAAATTATCTCAAAATATTTTAGACCTATTTTAGACCTCTACTATTCAGCCTAGCGGCCGACATTTTTACTTTAATTATTAAGCTAGCTACTAATAATGGGATATTAGAATGGGTCCGAAATGAGATTACGAGTAGTGGTCCCTCCATCCATCGATATGCCAACGACACCATGCTTTTTTCTTCGCACTTTAACTAACGTAGAAAGTCAGGTAGTCGACACATTAGATTGTAAAACTATGAACTTTCCTATAGAATACTTACGATTTATAATAACACCAACCAAACTTAGGCACGATGATCGGTTTACCATCATTGATAAAATTAACAGAAGACTATGTGGTTGGAATGGTAAAAAAAATTCAAATTAAACTTTGATGTTGGGATATGTCTAAAAACTTCACATCTGATTCATTTTACAATTTTATAAATTTCTTAGGAGGTAAAACTAATATTTTTAAATTTATGTGGAAAGCGAATGCACCCCCTAAATCTAAGTTACATATGTGGCTAATATTACGTGGGAAACTTAATATCATTGAACTCTTAAAAAAGAAGAAAGTGTATTTCGATTAAAAAATGTATTTCCTACAATATGAATCTAGAAATAACTATGCACCTTTACTATGATTGTGAACTAACTAAGTTTACACTTATTCAAATTCCTAGAATCTTCGATTTCAATATTTCTTTTACCGATCTTGATTCCAAGTTTCATTGGTCTAGAATGAGATTTTATTTTATTCATATTTGTAATCAAAGAGGTCTTAAACACCTAAGAATAAATTTGTATAGAGAAGTAAATGAAGAAAATAAAATTAAAATAGTGGAACAGAGTAAACTAGCAAGCAAATCAAAGCTATAATCAAGAACACAAGGATTTATAGTGGTTCGGCATCGTATGCCTACATCCACTTTGAAGATTCTCTATTTTGATTCACTTTTAATTTGATTACAGCAACAAACAATAAGACGTAAGGAAAAAACTTGATTACAATAAAAACTATGTAACCAGTAGCAAGGATCCTTAAAATGAGCCCCTAGGCCAGTATTTATATGTGAAGGCAACTACCAATCTATCTGAAACTTTGGTTACGGGACCTTCTTATCCATATGGGCCCACCATAGGGGACGTTGAGCCCAAATACCAATAAAGAGGGATCGGTACCGATCCCTTTATTGGTCGATTCTTATACAATGATCCTTATGCTGGCTTCTTCATGTTTAGACATGTT
Source organism: Allium cepa (assembly GCA_030765085.1). NCBI lineage: Eukaryota > Viridiplantae > Streptophyta > Magnoliopsida > Asparagales > Amaryllidaceae > Allium > Allium cepa. The sequence continues at coordinate 83,783,269 of CM060946.1, forward strand.
GGCTCTTCTAATATTATGTTGTTTGGACAAGTGGAATTCATGCTTTTGCTTGATTCTTTGGTTCAGATCCACTTGGAGGTTATCTCTATCGAACCCTTATCATGGATGATGTCAATCCCTCATGATCGACTCCAGTATGCCGATCCATGCCCTTCTATGTATGTCGATCCATGCTTTCTTAGTCATGAACTCTATCGCACAATGTTATGTCGATCCATCCTAATCCACAATGCTATGCCAGTCCCTTCTATTCCGTAATGCTATGCTGATACCTTGAATTCCAACCCAACCCCCATATTTCTAGAACCTTGCATCGTCTATCTACCAACTTCGTTCAATCCTGGAGTCATATAACCATTTGAGCTCTACTTCTGGTTCTACAGTCGTTTCTCCGTAGTTATTCTTCTCGATAGTAGTCGAATTGATCATGCACAGTCAGTCCAATATGGCCGGGTCTAGATCTTGGGTAATACTTGCCCTCCAAAGTACGTCTTGTGAGTAACATGAAGTACTTTGGAATCGAAAAAAGTCTGAATTGCCGGAGAGAAGTCCATCCAGCTTCCTGATCGATTGTTATTCTTTGGTCGAGTCATTTTCCAAAGCATTGAATTCTCCATTGACCGCTAAGTCACTTGGTCAACTTTCAATAATGTAAGTCCAATGTCGTATTATGTATATCCATACACATGTTTCAGATGTTCACCCTCAGATGCGTTCTAATATTCACAGGTTGTTGCTAATTTTTATAGTATTTTGTACATTCACATTTTCACTTAAACCTTCATGAGAACCATCGTCATTCATTTTCCATTCATTCATTATTTTTTTCTCATTCATTTTCCATTTTATTTTTTTATATATGTAGAGATCGACATTCAACTTGCTGGTCCATTGCTAAGGCCATGCAAATAGGGATCGGTAAGTCCCATTGCCGATCCATCCTCACCTTTGACTCGCTGAACATTTTCATGACCGAACCCTCCTCCATCCATATAAATACGAGCCTCGCTTCTTTCCTTCTTCACTTTTCATTCTATTTTCCTTAGCATGAAAATTTTCCTTCCGAACCTAGGCTTCCTATACTCTTGACCTCGAATCCAACCTCAACTCAATCCATCCTATAACCTTGCCTTCTTTCTTCTTAGGATTTGTTAATCCTCAAATGCTTTTCCCTACTTAAACTCGCATCTCCATGCCTTCGTATAGTTATGAGTTTATGATTCTCCTTCTAATCACACGATAAATCCTTAGCATGTAATCATTAACAAGTGTTTGAGGTGGCGAGTTGGATCATTTTACGAGCATCTTTAGGTAGATGGCTTGATGGGTAGTATTCGGATATGTAAGAGAGAAGAAGAGGAAGAAGGAGAAGGGTTCGGTTAAAGATTTTGATTGAGGAGAGGCCATCAGTGTAGGAACGTAGGGGTCAGCATGAAGTGGTGCTATAGGATATGGACCAGTAGGAACGTCTTGATGGAGGGATCGGTATGTGGTGTCATTGGGTAGGGAGTGGTAGGAAGGTCCTTGATGGAGGAACCAGTATTAGGTGTAATAAGATAGTGGTCAGTATAAGGCCTTTAATGGAGGGATCGGTATGAGGTGGTCTAGAGGAGGGATCGATAGGAAGGTCTTGGGGAAGGGATCGGTAGCGAAGTCTAGGGATCAGCAAATGCAGTATAGACTAATCCAACTCAACTCGTTCGAACACTGAACACTAGTTTTCCTTGTAGAATTTGAACATAGGATGACAATGAGCGATATAATATACATACTCGAACTGTTGAACTTGAAATTGATCAACCAAATTTCTGGAATTTTAAATATTGACAAAGCAATAAACTTGCTAACGAAATTAAGTAACAAACTTCATAATTTGACATGCCGATAGTCAATCCCAAAGCCTTCATTGCCGACTCATTTTCTTGCCATTTGGGATGGTCTGCGATGATGGTCTCCCTGGACCAAACTCCCAAGTCTCATAGTTTTATTTCGCTTTTCTAATTTCAAACTGTTTATGTCAGTTACACACTACACTGCACTACGCTACACTAGTTCACACTTAACACAGGAGGAATAGGTATTTTTTTCTAATCTCGATTATCTACTATGTGTAGCTAATATAGATTCTAAAGCGAAGTCAAGTGCTGCACTAGTTCAGTTAACAAGTCTTCTGTTTCGACGACGTGACATATTGGCTCTAAAGCGAAGTCAAGTTCTACAACCATATTTACAAGGCCTTCTCCAAGCCATCGTATAGAACGAACAGAAGATTCTCACCCATAAACCAATCTTTTCTCTGACATTTCAGTCCTTCTGATGGAAATATAAGCCATGCTCCTGATGCCATTGAGGGCGCCATTCTCCTTGATAATCCAGTGGATTCACAGGTTTCTCGAATTGGTGAAGCTATTCTTCGTAGGTTATGCTCAGTCCATGGAATTCTGTTTGAGGACATCATGGTTCCTACAAGGCAAGATAGACCTCACTTGCCCCCAGCCGGGTATATAGCATGCAACAAGTTTATCTAGGCTGGATGTGTTCCGCCTTTCAATTCATTTGTCCAAGAGACATTGAGATATCTCAAGATCGCCCCAACACAACTTCATCTTAACAATTATGCTTTTATTCACGAGATATACTTGATGTTCATGAATGTTTTATTTCATCCGCCTACTCCTGAAGATATCAAATTCATCTATAATTTCAAATGGCGATTGGGAAGCCCTTCTTATTTCTTCCTCGAGCCTTCGCCAATTTGCCAAGTCCTGACAAGCGCTTGGAACCAAATTTCACTATTTAAACATGAATGGTTTTATGTGTGATTCCCTCCTGGATTCACAAGACAATGGTTAGAAGGATGTAAGTACTTCTTCCCCTCTTCTCTCCAGTTCACTGACCCAAGCCATAACTTTTCTCTTGAATTTACTAACATCTCCCATGCCCTGAAGGCACTGATTTTTCTAGGGTCGTGCCATCCATTCTCCCCCCGTTGAGGATCAAGACATTAAACTCCTCATAACCGATGAATTTCTATCTCTTGTTCGGGTTGTAGGAAGTCGGCCACAACATCGGACTTCGTAGAAGCACGACATCACCAAAGAATATTGTTGAACGAAGAAAGGGCACAGTTAACCCCATCTTGCCTCCAACCGAGGGGACTCAGAAAGATATTGAGGAGGGAAAGGTTAAAGATTCTCAAGTCGAATAACCGGAAGATGTAAATGCAGGCCTCGAAAAAGCGCCAATGGTTGAACCATCATAAATCGGACAATCCCAAACACCTACAAAGAGAAAAAAAGGTTGGCATATAGGCTACGTTTAAGAAAACTACATCGGACCTAGAGTTTGTTATTACTCCTCGTGACGAGGAATCATCATCTCAACATTTGGAAAGTTCATTAAAGGGATTCTTTAATCTCCAAATTCTAGACGACGTCATTTCTTACGACTTTTCAAACATTAACATCGAAGTCCCTAACTCTTCTACCAAAAGTAGCGAAGGCATCTAACCTTCCACTAAAGGGGAGAACACGCCGATGAGGAAGGCTATAGTCACCGGCCTATTTGGCGGAACATTAGGACACCCATAACCACATGCATGCCATTATACACTTGTTATTGGACTTTCGTATAATAATTTCTAATACATTTTCATTTGGTCTTTACAAGTGCAATGTCTCAATTGAGAGCCTTTGACCGTCTCTAAAGTACCTAAGCATGTTATCGGCCAAGTAGGGTTCCGAGTCCACCCGACGCAGAGAAAAGTATGAGGGATAGGACAAGAATTATTACTTGAGGGAGTCTTCTTCTAAATGAAATATCCTAATCATGCATGTCTCGTCAAGGCGAAAAATCTAATTTTTTAGTTCAAAGAGGAGAACAACCTTCTTATCGTAGCCTTCATGTTGCTTTGTCTTACGATCATCACTCTGTCTCTTCTAGCTCCAGACAATCTCTTGAGTGCCGATTAAGTAAACACCCACTCGCTACCTCTGATCCACCCCTGCCAACTACTGCTCCTGACACTTCCACCCTATGGAAGTTGACCAAGCTCAAAGCCACTTTCTCAAAAAATTTCTTTGATGGTCTCAAATTCCTCCCTTCTATTCACATGATCCCAAGCATGCCAAGGAAAACTCTCTAGCGTGTGTAAACGACGTATTTGTGCAACACGAATCATTCATACGCTTAGTAGAAAAAGTCTCTGAAGTTTCTGTCAAGCGACAACATGAAACAGACCATCTCAGGTTGGAAGCAATACATAACAGGGAAATAATTAAGCATCAGGATGCTGAGTTGGTAGAATTCAAAACCCAACTTGCTAAGGTGGAAAAGAATGCCATGGAGACGGCAGAGGCGGTAAGCCGTTTGGAAACTTATAATAAGAAATAACTCGACGCGACGCCTCATCGCAGCGGGACATTCGCTTTAGAAAAAGACTCCTTGTAAATGTAGAAAGATGCTTTAGCTCACTACGTTAAGGAACTTAAAGAATTGTTAAAGAAGGAAAGGGAGGAAAAGTTTTAAGCACATGAGGAATTGTAAAAGTATTGCAGAGAAGTCATTGTGGCTTGGAGCTTGAAGGAAAAACTTAATGAACAATTTTCTAAAATTGAAGCTTTCAAAGAAGAGGCCCGAGAAGAGGGCCAAAAAGAGATGATTGAATAAGTCAACTTCCAAGTGGAAGCCGCCATGGAGTCTGGTAGCAACGAGATCGAGGACTTATTTGATCCCCTAATCATTAAATACAATGCTAAATTACTGCTCCACCGCGACTTAAGTTTTCTTGGCAAGGGCTACCTTGAATCGCTTGTTGAAGCTTGGGAGCATATTGTTAAAATGAAGAAGGAACAGCTGGGTGAAGCTGAATTTAATGAGGAAGAATTAGTGAGGACTTTCTTTGTGGAAACAAGCCTTCGGATCTGGTCGCTGCAAAGCTTCAATTTTTTAAGGCTTTTGCACCTACTGAATGAAGAGAGGTTATTGCTTGGTCTTCAGGAACTGATCTTAAGGGTTCCTCTCCTGCTTGAGTAACTATACCATCAACATCTCTTGACATAAAGAAGAATCTCGGCTGCTATCTAGATAAGCCTAGCTTTGAATCAAAAATACTATCTCCCATCCTTGAAGGAGGCACCCAGGCGACTACAGAAAGTCAACCAGATGCTGGTATCATACTACTCCTCTGTGTATAAAAAGTTTTTGTTTTTCATGTGTAATGGCTTTTAGCTAATATCTCTATTTTATCAAATTTTGTAGGTCTTCCAAGTCCTAGTCAAACTCCCATAAGTGGCACAAGCTCTTCGGCCAAAGGTGGAAAAGGGTCTCGAAAGAGATGACGAAGATATGACGAGGATCCACTCCCAGCCTATGAATTTGATGGCATGATAATTATTGGTGCTTTATAACATATAGATGAGACGAGCATGAAGGAGCAGATCGAAAAGGAGGAACTGTTGAAAAGAAAGGTCAAAATTGAACCCGCCGAGGTGGACGTCGATGATCCTCTTTTCGTGCGATTGCAAATTATTCCATTGGATAGTTCATTCCCCAATAAGGTTCCTCCTAATTGCACAAGCTCTCCGGCCAAAGGTGGAAAAGGGTCTCGAAAGAGAAGTACGAATGGCTCTGCCCCTGAAAAATTCAAAAGAGAAGAAAATCGAAGAAGAAGTTGTTGCTTGATGTCATTATATATAGTTTTCATAATTATTCTTCCACTAGTCGTAGTTGAACGGGTATGAATCCCAATCGTTTGAAATAATTTGAACTAAATTTTTGGCACCTGTAAGTAAAAGTTTTAGTTTTCAGGTATGCTTTGTGTGAATTGTTATTCAAGTAGATTAATAATTACTTTCCATTCAATGCACTTGTAATTCGTTGCTTATGAATTCTGTTAACAATCCAACATCTCAAGGCCTCCATGTGGTCGTGACCTTGAGGCATGTCAAACACTAGGTACTAGCCTTAGTGTTACGCTGTTGGGTTCAGCGAATTTTTTTGAATAACTGAGCTTTGCCCCTAGGATTGATTTGGCGAGGCCATAATTCGGATGGTTAAATTCCATCCTTAGCGAGTTTATACTCCTCATGTTGATTATAGGCCAAAATTTATGGAATAGAGAATAGTCAAAATCCACTCATCTATTCATGGAGTTTGTGGAATAGAGAATATTTGAAATCCACTCCTTTATTCATAAAGTTCGTGGAATAGAGAACGTTCGAAATTCGCTTATCTATTCATAGAGTTTGTGGAATAGAGAAGGATCGAAATCCACTCATCTATTCATGGAGTTTGAGGAATAGAGAACGGTCGAAAACCACTCATCTATTTATCCATGTTTATACTTCAGTCTGCTCTCTAGGGACTTAGAGTTATTTTATGGGCTGTCGATATCCGCTCGATTTGTGTTTATACATCAGTCCGCATTATGAGGACTTAGAGTTGCTTCGGGATCAATTAGATTGTACTCCTTTTGTTGATTGGTTTTATTTCAGTCCCATAGTCCAGGTAGGAATTTTTAATCCTCAGATTGTTAAATAAGCAAATTAACCGAGCTCATCTTGTTTGATCCCATCGGGTATCGGCACGATTGTTCGATTTCAAACTCCGAGAGCCTGTTCACACATATTGATATCAACCAGTTTCGTTATGTACTTAGCATACAATGCAATAACCATCATAATTACAAAGGAAGCTTGAAACTTTATTCATTAAATGGAGAGGAATGAAATAATCTGTCTTATTACATATTCAAAAAACCAGATGCTAAGGCAAAGCTGTGAAAGTAAATAGAACTGAAATGTAAGGGAAATAATCTAAGTGAAATTGCATCGTAAGTGCTTGCTATTCCATGCTCTCAGAAGTGTAATGCCATCGACAGTTGCAAGCTTGAAAGTTCCTTCTACAAGCCTCTGTTCAATGACTTATTGCCATTCCCAAATCTGATTCATGTGAGATAAGGTAGGAAAAACCCGTTTCAGGACAAGGTCGCCAATTTAGAAGGTTCGCACTTTAGTGTTGTACTATCGGGCGACTCGATGTCGGTGTGCAGCTGCTCTCAAATCGGCTTCTTTGCGCTTCTCATCTATAAAGTTCGAAGATTCCAAGAGAAAATATTTATTTAATTTAGGATTGTATTAAGTCACTAGATGTGAAGGGACCTCGAGCTCAACAGGAATAACGACTTCTGAATCGTAAACGATGGCGAATAGAGTATAGCCAGTTGCGGACTTGTGAGTTGTCCTGTAAGCCTAAAGTGTTGTAGGGAGTTCATCGACCCACTTGCATTTAGCCTTCTGTAAAAGCTTCTTCAGAATTGACTTGATGATTTTATTTATGGCTTCAACCTGTCCATTTTCCTGAGGGTAATCAATCGCTGCAATCTCTTTTCAATGCGGTACCTTCGACAGAAGTCTTTAAACTCAGTATTATCGAATTGAGTCCCATTATCTGTTATAATGGTCCATGGGAGACAAAAGTGACATATGATGTTTCAGATGACAAAGTTGATTACTTTCTTGGTCGGTTCCACCTCGGGCCATTTGGTAAAGTTATCAACTTCCACAATAGCGTACTTCGTGCCACTTTTAGAGATTGGTAATGAACCGATCATATCTATACCCTACATGGCAAATGGCCATGGGCAAACCATTTTCGTGTTTTCTATTGGCGCAGCTCTTGGAACTTTTGCATATATTTGGCATTTACCACATCATCTTACATAATTGGTTGCGTCTCGGCTTACGGTTGGCCAATAATACCCATAACAGAGATTATTCTTTGTCAGAGGTTTCCTCAGTGTGATCTCCGCATTCTCCTTCATGAAATTTTTTCAAAACACGTTTTATCTCATTATGAGCGATATATCGGAGTACAGGAACTAAGAAACCTCTCCAATACATGATTCCTTCTTGCATAATATATCATGAAGCTTTGCAAAGGATAAGTCGCTTTTCATTTCTTTTATCAAGCAGGACCTTGTGAAGCAAATAGTCTTTATTTGGAGTCATCCACGATTCCCTTTTAAATTCCACCCCCAGTGCTTGATCGATTTCCATTATGTTTACAGTTGGGGTATCTAATACATCGATCGGTGCCAAACCCAGCTGTTGTGCATCGCCAGTACTAGCGAATTCTGCCAATGAACCAGCCTCTTTGTTTTGATCACGCGGAATATGTGAAATGTCATAGTATTCAAATTCAGTTAGCAACTCCGGAACTTGGGTAAGATAAAGGGCAAGTCATTGTCCTTTATCCTAGTAGTCTCCTCTAACTTGATAAACCACCAATTGCAAATCATAAAAGATTCTAAGAGATTTAACTCCAAGTTCTTTGGTGAGTTTAAATCCAGCAATCATAGCTTCCTATTTAGCTTTGTTGTTTGTCGTTGGGAAATCAAACTTCAAAGCATGATAGATTGACCGATTCTTGGGAGATACAAGCATAATCCCAACTCCAGAGCAATGGTCATTACACGCTCCATCAATATATATCTTCCATCATACAGTGAGCATTTTACTTCGTTGTGGAAGATTATCCCACACAGTAAACTCATCTATGAAATCCACCAAAGCCTGTCCCTAGATAGCTCTTCGATGGAGATAAGTAATGTCGAATTGGATGAGCTCAATGTTCCACTTGAGTAACCTCTCAGATGTCTTAGGTCGCTGTAGGACATGTCGTAATGGCTGGTCTGCGTAAATATCGATTGGATGTGCCTGAAAGTATGAGCGAAGTTTTCGTTATGCAATTAGAAAGCAATACGCTAGTTTCTCTACTTTCAGGTAATTCCTTTCTGTTTCTGTCAATCGCTTGCTGACGTAATACACCAGCCTTTGGATCTGATTCTCCTCATGAACCAAGGCAGCACTTATAGTGTGTGCTAATACATCTAAATAAATGAACAAATCCTTATGATCTACCGGCTTTGACAAAATAGTGGTCACTCCAAATGATTCACCAGAGCTTGGAACACATCTTTACAATCTTGCATCCATTTGAAGTTTCTTTTTCCCTTTTTAATCAGATTGAAGAAAGGAATGCATTTGTTAGTAGCTCTGGAGATAAATCGACTTAAAGCGGCAACCTTCCCATTCAGACTCTACACTTATTTAATGGTTCTTGGTGCTTGGATATCGCGAATAGCCTGAATCTTCTCTTGATTAGCTTCTATTCCACGACCTTTGACAATAAAGCCTAAAAAATTTCCTGATGTCATACCAAATGAACATTTCAAAGGATTGATTTTCATCTTGTAATATTAGAGGATGTTGAATATTTCTGCCAAGTCTTTGATGTGTTCACTTGATCATTAGGAATTCACAAGCATATCATCCACGTACACTTCCATTGGCTTTCCAATATGATCCCTAAACATCCTGTTAACTAAGCTTTTATAAGTTGCTTTGGCCTTCTTTAATCCAAACAGCATTACTACGTAACAATACAACCCAATATATGTATAGTGTATTCTTGATCTAGGATATGCATTGGGAATTGGTTATATCTCGAGTATGCATTCATAAACGACAACGATTCATGTCCTGCAGTTGAATCAACTAGCTGATCAATCATGGAAAGGGGAAACTATCTTTTGGACATTTTTTTGTTCAAATCTGAATAATCAATGCACGTTCTCTATTTTCCATTTGCCTTCTTTACAAGCACGGGATTGGATACCTACTCAGGATAGAGAGTGTCGTTGATAAACCTCTTGACTTTTAGTTTATCCACCTCCTCTTTAAGAGCGGTAGATCTCTCCGGACCTATGCCTCATCTTTTTTCTTCACTGGAACATACTTTGGATCAATATTCAATGCATGGCTGGCAATGGAAGGTGAATTCCACACATGTCAAAGTGAGTCTAAACGAATACATTTACATTTTCTTAGAGAAAACCAGCAAGTTCTTTCACCATCGAGTGGGGCTGAGCTGTGACCCAATCTTTAGGACTTGCAATGGGTCATCTTGGCTGATCATGATATCAATCATCATCCCACCCAGTGCAGCCTTGGTCTCGTCAGGATCCTCTTCATTATCTCTAGGATCTATATCTCTATAGAACCAATTATGGCGCTCAAGCCAAGTCCTAGGCACCGGTTGTCAATCATTAGTGGTTAGGATGTGTGCGCTTTGTCCACACCCTTTCCCATCTCCTTACGCCGACCTTCCCTTAACTTAGCTACATAACATGCATGTCCAGTTGCTTGATCATCATGAATAACTCATACACCATTAACTATTGGAAACTTCAGAGTTAAACGTCATGGGGTAAGAGCTACTCGGAACTCATCCAAGGCCAATCGGCTCAGAAAAACATTGTATGGAGAGTCAACGTCCAAAACAATAAACGGTAAGATCCACACTCTCCTTCATTCACATTTACCCAGTTCAACTTGTAATTCTACGTATCCCACAACCTTAGTTGCAACTCCATTAAAACCATGAATTCAAGCTTTAAATGGTTTCAAGTCTTTGGCTTCCATTCTCATCTAATCATAAGCCATTTAAAGATTATATTCACCCAACTTCCACAATCAATCAAAATCCTCCTTACCATTGTAGGACCAATCATAGCTGAAATGAACATCGGGTCAACTGTTAGAGCCTCTACTTTGTCTTCATCCCTGCTTCTAAACACAATATCATCTGCCATGGTGCGCTATTGTTTTGCCTGAGCTCCATCTTCCAAATTCGAACAACAATCAAATGCCTTATCGCACTAGCATAATGCTCCATCTCTTGCAGACTCCTATCTACAGGGTGCGGTCCCCCAACTATCGTATTAATCACTAGTCTTCCACTGGTTTGTGCAGTCTCCTCGGCCCTACGCATAGCTTTTCCTCGATTGGGGTCGGATGTCCCCTGTCTGCCATCCTGCGGAGTTTTCACAAACTGTTGCAACTTCTTTTCCCAAATCAATTTTCCCATGACATCCTGGAGGTACATACATTCATTCATATTGTTCCCATAACAGTCATGAAACCAACAATACTTCCCAGTCTGCTTCTGTCTCTTTGACGACTCTTTGGTTGCGGCTTCCTGTACCGCATGGTATTGCAAGTGGATAGATAAATGTTCTCGAGGGATGTGTTTAGCGGCGTGTAATTTTCATACATTGGAATCCTAGGCTTTAGTCTCCCAAAGTCCCTCTTCCACACTTGATTTCTGTCTCCATCTTCTTGTGTTGATTCGGCTTACTCTGAACATTCTCCTGAACTTTTCCAGAACTTTCATCAAATTGTTTAATTACAATTACTATGAACCACATCTCAACTCGGTCCACAAAGTTATTTTCATTGGTGGACTTGGCCTCCTCTTTCCTCAAGAATAGAGCCGCCTTTGCATAGAAGCGCTCCAACACGGTGGGCGGTTTTCCGGCCAGTCAGTCACCAAATTCAGATTCCCGATCAATCCCTCTCATCATAGCCATGAGTATAGCATGAAGGTTACGCACCTCCATGGTGGTGGTATGAAATATCTCAAAGTAATCTTTTAACGATTCCCCTGGGGCATGGATCATAATGGAAAGGGAGATGATGTCTTCAGGATAAAATGTGTGCATTTGAAATTACTCTACGAACTTGGTTTCCAGTTCATCAAATCTCAAAATTAACTGTGGACGCAGTCTCGTGAACCACATCGTTGCTATCCCAGAAAGGGTTATGGGAAAGCATCAACACTTGGTTGTTTCGTTAGCTCTTGTAGGATCCATCAACCATTAGTATCTCATGATATGTTGCCTAGGGTTTGTTTTTCCCTCGTAGGCAGGCATTGATGGCATGTTGAACATCTTCGGGTTTCCTCATGCAGCACGTTGTCAGTAAACAGGGTATGGCTTCTCGAGATTCCCCAGTCATCAATAGTCAATCCTTGATTCTCTCTCACCAATTGTCCGACCATTGTTGATAAATCTGGTGTTTCGATGGGTGGTGCTAAGCGGTGGTCACGCTCCACCTCACGTAAATGGTCCGGTCAATGTCTACGGGCCATTTCTTGCCTTCTTGGTTCACCATCCTCTTGATGCACACCTTGAACATTTATTTCTTTGTCATTTCGATGGAGAACCTGGTCAGCATTCGATCAAGCTCCAACATCCAAGCTTCCGGAAATAACTCCAACGCGATCCCCTAATTGTAGTGGGGGAATCCTTCCTCTAGATGAGGGAACGGTACCGATCCCTAGGGAGGGATCGACATCAATCGGTCTTGGCAGACCATATTGGACAGCCAAGCGGTGCTTCGACATTTCTCTGTGATCTCCTTTAAGCCTGTGACGCCTAAGCCTTTGGTATTCATCCGATGAGCTTGAACTTTCCGATGCTGAGTAGGGAGTGGGATTCCTCCTGGCATTCCCATGCTATTGTAGGGTAATTCGGTTCATCAGGCCAATATTGGACTGAATCTTCTCATTTAGTTGTCGATGGCTTTCCATCAACTCTCTCATCGGATTATGGAATTCATCTCAGGTTATAGAATTCATAGGGTTCTGAACTTTAACCGGGTCAGCATTCAGATTCACAGGCTAGCTGCTTGGGCCTCCTTGTTGAACAGTAGCAATTTCATTTCCATCAACATTTTGAGAAGTGAATCTGATCTCACCATTTTCAATCTAATTGTTTAGATTTTTGCAAATCTACGTAGTGTAAGCAAGTTTTTTGAAGATAGCTAGGGACCTCCTTTAGGGGATTTACCCAACCCAATAACAACAAAGGGGATCCTAACAGACTAAGAATCAGACTTGGTGAAAGCACCAAAATGTTTCCAACCAAAGTGTCACAAACACCTAAGAATAGATTTGTGCAAAGAAGAAAACGAAGGAAATAAAATTAAAACAGAGGAACAGAGTAAATTAATAAGAAAATCAAAACTGTAATTAAGAACACAAGGTTATAGTGGTTCGGCGTCATATGCCTGCGTCCACTTTAAGGATTCTCTTTATTGATTCACTATTAATTTAATTACAGTAGTAAACAATAAGAAGTAAGGAAAAAACATGATTACAATAAAGAACTATGTAACCATCGGCGGAAGGATCCTCAGAATGACCCCCTAGGCCAATATTTATAGGATAAGGAGACCACCAATCTCTGTGAAACTTCAGTTACAGGACCTTATTATCCATATGGGTCCACCATAAGGGTCGTTGGGCCCAAATCCCAATAAAGAGGGATAGGTACGGATCCCTTCATTGGTCGATTCTTGGGCAGCGATCCCTATGGTAGCTTCTTCATGTTTAGACACATTTTCTCTTTAAATATCATGTTGATTGGACAAGTGGAACTCGTGCTTTTTCTTGATCCTTGGTTCAGATCCACTTGGAGGTTATCTCTGTCGAACCCTTCTAATAGATCATGCCGATCCCTCATGACCGACTCTAGTATGTCGATCCGTGCCCTCCTACATATGACGATCCATGCTTGCTTAATCATGCTCATCCCTTGAATTCCATCATGTAATACCGATCCCTCTGATTCCACTAAGTTTTTCCAATCCATCCTATCGCACAATGCTTCCCGATCCATCCTATTTCACAATGCTATGTCGATTCCTCCTATTCCATAATACTATGACGTCCCTTGAATTCCAACCTAACTCTTATATTTCAAGAACCCTGCATTTTCTATCTACAAACTTCGTTCAGTCCAAGCTTCATATAACCATTTAAGCTCTGCTTTCGGGTTCTATAGCCATTGCTCCATGGTCGTCCTTCTCGATAGCAATCGAATCTATCTTGTGCAATTAGTCTAATATAGCTGGGTCAGGATACCGGGTAACAACTCTTGATCAATGAGTCTTACTAGACACTATCTTCAATATCGTAGCTTGGTACATTTGGCATAGTAGAAACCAATGATTCTTTAATATTAATAATTCTTCAACTATATACAACTTGATATATATATCCACTTTACTTTGTTTCAATTGGACTTCGAGCATTACTATACATTATCTAATGTAAATGTTTTTAAAGAGTTACTCAAAAATGTTAAATCTCGTATCGAGGCCTTACGTGAGCGAATTGTCATTAATAATTGGGATAATAATATCATGAATGTCTAACTTGTAGAGGAGAACACACACACTATCATCCTGACTTCCTATTGTTATTATGCAACTAGATTATGTTCAAAGTTGTAGTCCTTTATCATTTCAAACTTCTGTTGTGTGTAGGCTATATTATTACCTTTGTATTTAGACATGCTTATTGTTCTCATCTAGAATATATATATGTATATATGTACATGTGACTTATATACAAATATACATACATACATACATACATATACATATACATATACATATACATATGTGTTTTTATCTCACACTATTTATTGAGCTTTTATAATTTTAGTTGTGAAATTGATTGGCATGGTTCGGGCTTCCTCGTTCGCTGAAGGAGCTGAGCATTGATATGTCGTAAGGCCCTCTGCAGCTTCTTTTCCTTTTTTAACTAGTGTCAACATCTTTATCTTATCGAGGCATCCTCTCTCATGATTGATGGGCATAAATATATATTACTTTTTAGGAGGGTTTTTCTTTAAATTTTATCTATATGAGTTCCTGAGGAAGAGCCACTTATCAGGCATATTGGTAGCTTCTTTTATTGAGTATGGAATAAAATTATATGAGGGCTCTCCTCCTCTTACAGGATCACTCATCTTTATTTAGAAAAATTCCATTTATCAATGTCTACTATTCATTTGTACTCTTTTCAATACTTAGACAATATTCGTATACTTATCTTAAATGGTATAAGTATATTCACAAATCTATCTCAAATGATTTAAGACAAATATTACTTAAACATTGTCACTACAAACCCAAAACCATTTCACTTATGCTTATCTTTAAAACATTCTTTTTAAAGATCTATTTACATCCATAAATATAATAAAAAGGGTCAAAGACGGATATTGTTAAAACATTGTCCCAACAAACCCAAAAAACCATCCCATACTTTTTAATCTCTTTAAAAATGTTCTTTTAAATATCTAAATATGTTCATATTAAACGAGGCAATATACTTGTTAATAACTTTGAAAAATCATTTATTATAACATAAGCATTATAATCCAAAACTAATATTACACTTTTATAAAATATTTAACTTCCTTTTCCAAACTAACATATATGTAAAAATAACTTTAAAACACTTATAAATAGGTTTTAATTATCTATGTAAAATATTATTAAAAAATAATCAGTTTATAATTTGACAAAAATAAATTTAAAGCATGTTTTATATTATAAAAACTCTTTACTTTAAAAATTCATATATAATTACTAAAAACATATTTAGACTTCAAACAAACTTTAAAATATAGAAAAATATGCAAGAAAACTTCCCTAAAAAGATTAGAGAAAAATACCAAATACAAATATCGTTTTTAAACACTTAAAACCTTAAACAACTTAATGTAGCATTTAGAAATGCCGTTGATAAAGAACAACATTGAAATGCCCAAACTATGTAACCAGTTTTCACCACTTAAAGAATTGATTTAAGACTTGAAATTTTTGTAGTAATTTCTACCCTACGGTTTCTTAATAACCATGGAAATAAACCCTTAAGAATATCTTTTAATTTATTTATAAAAATTCCCTAAAATAAGATATTTACAAATGTGGATTTATAACCACATTTTTACTCTAAATTTAGCCTTTTTTGACAAGTTTTAAAATCTTATAAACTTTTAATTTATTCCAATAATAAGTACATATATAATACTTATTAAAAATTTAAAGAAACCCTTAAAGATGTCTTTCAAATTAATTAGAAAAATTCCTAAAAATAAGGTATTTCGAAGTGCTCATATAGCGACTTTCTTCTCGCTATAACATTTTGCAACTTTGTTTCAAGAGTTAATGGATGAATTAAACTTCAATAATTTTTTAGTAATATGTAAACTTATAGTAGTTACTAAAAATGCAAAGAAGCCTCAAGGATGTATTTCAAAGTTGAGTATGAAAATCGCCAAACATAAGGCACTTTCAAAGTGCATCCATAGCGACCTTTTTTCTTCTAACTTTCACAATTTTGCTTCACAATTTCTATAAATTTACAAACCATTCCTTTACTTTTCCATACACAAAAATATGTGCAGACAACAACCAAACCAAACTATCCCAAGTTAGTTTCATAAATCTTCCATTTACACAAGTTAAAGTTAAGGGATATCGAAGTGCACTTTTAGCGACTATTATCGCTTCAAACACTTTTGGATATACTTCAATTCAAAACACAGTCCAAACAACCAATTAATAATAAATTCAAGGCCACATCACATACTTATAAGGGCATTAGAAATACTAAATACAATAATAAGTTATCATTTGCTTTCAAACGCAAGACGGGTCCGTTGTTCATAACTTTAATTAGTTAATGTTACTTTAACTTTATGTTTCAAGCAGGCAACATATATAACCCAATATGTAACCATTTAAAGTTGATAAAACTTAGAAATTCCACGAAAATGAAAGGAAAAGAACCTTAGAACATAAAACCACTTCTTACCATCACCAAACATCCAAGATCCAAGCTTTAGCACTAAAACCACAAGATGACAACACCCTCCAACTTTCATGCTCACTGCCTCACCAAGATCCCTTCTTTTCTTCATATTTCTTCCACTTTGACTTCAGGTCCCTGATCAATAAGGTGTTATTAGGTGTTGGTGAAAGTTTGGTTGAGGTTGGAAGAGATTTGAACTAATTAAAGAAATAATAGTCAAGAACAAAGTAGTTTAGTGCTAATCCACTTTACATTTTTGAGCTTTTTTTTTGATGATTTTGGTTATGATGAAATGTTAAAACATGTAAACCCTCTCCTTTACCCTTCCATTTATAGTCAAATAAAGCCACTTCCCCAGATGTTCCTTGCATGCATTTCATTTTACACCTCTTAAACCACTTGAAAATATCTCTTTGCTTTCACACATAACTAGGTAACTTTAAGAAGCTTCTAGAAGCTTGCTAATAGTTTTAGTGAAAAATATTTATAGTTATTCGTACCACTATAACGATTAATTAAACAAGCACAAAAAGTTTGAACAACTTCCATTGGTAAAGAAGCTATTTATCGATAAAACGATTTTCGGTCATTTTATCAATATTTCTTCGAAGTATATATTTTTTTAAATATTTTTCTAAAACAAGTTTATCATCACTAGTTATGATTTAAAAAGGGATTAACGATGTTATTAAATCATTTTAATCACATTTAGTCCAATATTCAAATATTTTATACAGATATTTAAATACAAAGCGTCCAAAATTCCAAGTCGCTACAAATGTAGCTAAATACACTTATATTGAATTTAAATTCAAGAGGCTTCTAAAGGTGAACCGATTAGTATTCCCTATAGTTGTACTCATGTAGCTCCATTGATTAAGCAATAGGATTGTACATTACATGCATCAAATCTACTATACTTGTATAATTTTCAATTAAAATGTCCTAAGAGCCAATATATTGTCAAAGGGCTTTTGCAAATAAAATTGTTTATTTTTTAAAATATACTGAAACGGTATTTATGTTGCAGTTTATTTTTCTTTAACAGTTGAGGAATACGATTTTACAATTTAGGTACAACAGAATCTCTACACTTCTGTAAGTTTGAACTAAAAGATCCTTAAAATAGACTAAAATCCAATAGGTAAATTGGTCTATTCTCTTATAGTATGATCATGAAGGAAATCTTCCAGACTTGGTATCTTCTTTTTTTACTTTTTCATTTAATGATCGGGGAATATAATGTTGCCCAACAAATTAAGTCCTTGCATTTGTATAAATTTATATTTACATACCCTTAGACTGAATTAAAAATTTATGTTCTTTCATTCTTTGGTGAATTAGTTAATTTTTCCCACTGCGTCAGAAGTTATGGTGCAGACTTATTTTTGTCTTATGGTTTAGGAACATAACTTGACATTGTACCAAAAACTAAATCTTTGCATTTACAAAATTTTTGATTAAAATACCCTTGAATTTAAAT
Source organism: Allium cepa (assembly GCA_030765085.1). Lineage (NCBI taxonomy): Eukaryota > Viridiplantae > Streptophyta > Magnoliopsida > Asparagales > Amaryllidaceae > Allium > Allium cepa. The sequence goes on from CM060946.1 coordinate 83,801,264, forward strand.
TCAACGGGCTTCTTAAGATAAATCAAACGCTTTTTCCTATAGTACTATTACGAATGGTATTATGTTATGCACATTTTTTCTGAGAGTCAAGGAATATGGCCGATATGGCTCTGCCCTACATATGTAGTTTGCTAAATATTTGTACATTTCTAAATTTTAACTAAAGTACTCTTCAATTGAATTCAAATTCTAGGAGCTTCTAAGTGTGCGTTAGTCAATTTTTCCAGTTTTTCCAATAATACAGTCAAGACATTAACTTTTTTCTTTTACTTTATAAAAGCGATTAAAATTTAATTATTTTTTGCAAAAAGTCTATGCTTATTGTCCACTTAAACTTGTTTAGGTAATGAATATTTGGGTACTCGACTTGAAGAATTCAAATTCCTATCCCAACTGTACAAGGATTTTTGTTACATGGATTTATTATAATGAGTTCATATTATCGGCTCTTTTACAGTGTCTATAACTTGAAAACTACTATACTGAAAGATTGAATTGAATTATTTTTCATTACAAATGTCTAAATTTGCAGCTGTATCTTTTGTTAATCTAATTGAAGCCTTGGTGCAACTTTGTGTGGGTGCAAAAAAAGTATGACTTCGCTCTTATCGATGCTAACTATATTAAGCGTAACATCCCAAATTTTATTCTAACATTATTCAGGGTATTTAATCGGAAAGATTAAATAGAATAATGTAAATGGTTTATGGAGAATAAGATTTGAAAATTTATAAGGTAAAGACATTACTGATGAACTAAGTAAGATTGTTTAAAAACTTATCTAAGAAAAGAATATATGAGAGGGGCGGTATAGGAATAGATCTACCTCTGATCCCTTAAACCCTCTCCCGCTTATATCATTCACGTTTTTCTCACTTAAAAACAATCAAAAAGAAAGGAGATAGAGGTCGGCATTAAACAAGAAGAATAGAAAAGGAATGTAGAGGTTATCAAAGGAAAGACATAAGGATACAAGAGTTATATCAAAACTCAACTCCAACAATTAATCTAAGGTGAATAATACATGAACTATCTCTATTTTCCTTTCTTGAATTCAGCTATGGGTCGTATCCAAATTATTTTGATGTTTTGCCATGGTATAATTGTCTAATCATTATTGGAAAGAATAATGATTTATGGTAATTTAATGAAATTGTTTTAAAGGATTCTAAGGGTAAAACCTAAGATTTTAATCTTCAAATGCTTTCATTTTCTATTATGTGGTGTAAAACATTAATTTGGAGATGGGTTTTAATTTCATAATTTTCAAAGTTAAATTAAATATTTTATGAATTTCCTAAGGTGAAAAATGGTTTTAATTCGAATTTTAATTATTAAAAATAATTAAATATAGTTTTTGGTCGAGAAATTTTTATATGGTAAAGAATATAATAATTTTGAATTTCTATGAATTTTTGCGGTTTTTCCAAAGTAAGTATGATTTTGATGAATTTATTATGCTAGATAAGAATTTAAATTAATAATTAATTAAGGATATTAATTAATTAGAATTGAAAACTGTTTTGAGACTTTAAAACTAGATGCAACTGTTTTTCCGGAAAGAATTGTAAATTTTTTTGTAATATCCAATAAATATTGGACAAGGATTAAGATTTGGCGAAAAATATTGTTGTTAGTAGTAATAAATCAGGTTTCATGATAACGACGAAAATGTCATATCGCTTGTATTGTCACCGTGCCTAAGACAATGCTGCATCTATGAGTGTTGACGTCGATAAGGAGGGAAGCATAAGATAACAACTTAGGTAGTTATGAAATGATTTCAACCGAGTCAAAGTGGACATCGATGGCGATCCATCATTGGCGGAATCGTATTATCATGATTCATTCAAGCATTTAAAGCTTTAATGCCACCATCAAAGATGCCACGTGTTTTCACCTTGTTTTAATTGATACCACGTTGCTTTTGACACCAACTATATAAGAGGCAGTGATGCAGCCTATCATTTACAACACATCAGTACATTTAGCAGCATAATACTCGAAGTAAGCTAAGTATAAAATTTTAAAATGGCGCAGCTAGTCTTGTAGTTCCTATTCATCAATGCCGACGAGGTTTCTTTTGCATTGTTTTGGGAAATGATGTCGTATGTCCCTGTCGTCGTGACTCTTAGTGTTGACGTCGAAGTTTAAAGGTCATATTGCTAAGTTTATATGCCTTCTTAAAAAAATTCTAATTAGATGGATAACATATAGCACTGTAAGTCAACAAAATCATTTTCAATAGGAATTTTTTTTTCTTAAGAGATATTAAGTTTAGTAATGTTGAAAATGTTCTATATTATCTTAATAAACGACGGCAAGCCATATGTTTGATTTCGACAATATTCATTGAAGGTATCGATGTATTTTACTTTATGAATTTCGGCACTAATCATTAGGGATACCATAAAAAAATTCTTTAATAATTTCGACATAGATCATTGGGATACCAACACATATTATTTTGAGATGTTATAAGTTTAAGGGGTATACAACCTAATTAGGGACATTAATAGACATAGGTTGAAATGCAAGCTAAACATGAATTAAATTGATAAGTGATGGGATTGTAGTTATCTTAAGAAAACTATAGGATGTGAGATGGCTAGTCCACATCATGTTGGAGATGGATAGTCTCTATAAGGTTAGTGAATGGTTCATGGTTAACCTAGCAAAACTATGGGATGTGTGATGGATGGTCCACATCACTTTAAATAAATGAAATATGTGTGATGGATAGTCCACATAATTTAAATAGCCGAAACATGTGTGATGAGTAGTCCATATAGTAAGGGATGGGCAATCCAAGTAATAATTACATGTGAAATAGATAGTCTACATAATTTCGTTAATGAAATCATGTGTGATGGGTTGTCCACATGGGAGGTGATTGACAATCTATAAAAATGTTCATATGTGAGGTGGATAGCCCCCTCACACACACACACATATATGTATGTATGTATGTATGTATGTATGTATGTATGTATGTATGTATGTATGTATGTATGTATGTATGTATGTATGTATGTATGTATGTATGTATGTGCGTATGTATGTATGTATGCAAAACGAGTAGCTAGATTAAATTGAGATAGATCGTCATTTGAAATTAGATGGATAGTCAATTAAACTGGGATGGATAATTCATTGTATAATTTGGTGATTGGGTAAGGGTGTGGGTAACATTGTGAAGATAGGTTAGTCATACTTACCTAAGTTGTGTGATTGTAAAGGTTATTTACTATGTTCTAACCATTATGGATGTTGGAGCACAGTATATGATTAATATGTTTGGTTAAGGTATTATCGAGGGGAACTTGTTCCGCTCTGCGGCGTGGTCTTACTAGATATCTATTAGTTCAAGATGGTCGGTTGTTATTCACATTAGATTGTGGTTTGACCCAAATTTTTTAATTTTTCACTTAAATTCTTGGGTGCTCATTTGAGTATGTTGAGAGTAAGGGATTTCAACTTCCAATTAGATGAATAAGCTTCCGAAGATGTGCAAGAGGCATTCTAGCTATAGCAAGAGTTTCTAATTATCCATTGTTTTGTTTTGGATGTAATTGGCAAGTTTTGTAATGCCAATTATTTGACTCTGACCAACCATGGAGGCATCTTCATATGTCGCTCTTGGAGTATTTTGTAATAATTATAATTCCTCTGAATGTAGGTTTGCAATGAGATTGTAATGGATATTAAATATCATTTGTGAAATGAAATGTGAAAATTTGATATAAAATTGTGTTTAATTTTTTTTAATTTTCATGTGTTTCTATTATTATCAAAATGATTAACATAGCTACATATTTTCACTGAAAGTTAATACTATGGATGACTGCAGCATCTATAGCGCTTAGTTTTAGACCTCGTAATGGGGAATGTTACACAAAGTTACTGGGGTTCTACATGACTAAATGCATAATTAATAATTTTAGTATCCCTGTTATTATTAAGTCGTATATTGTTTTTATAACATAGATATTTTTTTCTCCTTTATATTTACACACATGGCAGTAGTGTTAAAATAATCCTAGATCAAAAGATTAATATATTAGGTAAACGTTTTATATTATCATTAGCATTTTTTGTTTGTTATGGCATTAGAGCTAGGTTCTTTAATAATAGGTAACAAAAAATATATCTACTTAAGGTCAATATAGTCAATCTCAGTATACTATTTTATTTTTCTACACTTTTGATGCATTTCTTTTTTATTAGGGCACTTGTTGGAATTAAAAAGTTTCTATTATAGCATTATGTGAGCTCTCATGACAAATTTTATAGACTTACTGTAACGACCCAACTTCCGAACTCCAGAAAGTTGCATCTTAAGAAGAAAGAAAGGGATAGAAAAGAGAAAAGAAAGGAAAGAAAGAACACACAACATCAGAATCTCACAGCGGAATCGAATAAATTATAATATATCACATAAAACTTTACATAGTATCATATACATCAGAGTTAAACAGCTAACACAACACAAACTAGACAGTTCTAAACATCTGTCTAACAATTACAATCCAAGTATATCAGAGAAACAGACTCAACTCAAACACAACGGAACCACTAAATATATCTACACGATGAAGCCTCCTGCTCCATTATCTCCTCCAGAACTCGTCAAAGCAATCCTGAAACGCTTGACTACTCATACGTAATATGAGTACCCAAGAGTTTAATAAAACAGAAAATAAACACTCAGGTCAGACAGGGGTCTGGTGTGAGTAAACGGGGATAAAAGTTGCTTAACTTTAGAAAATCCTTTGAAAACAAAGGGTATCACGTAAGACTTCCCACACATAAACATGGAAAAGTTTTTACCTTACGCTAACCAAAACATTTGATAGGAAATCCAGTGATATTATAATAGTGTCTAGGGTTTTTAAGTAAATAAGAAATAGCCGAAATTGTTACATTCATTAAATTCCAGCTACTAGCCACAAAAGTGGGTAATACAAACAAAACCGTAGGGTCTCGTAGGGTAAATGGGTTTCGATCAATGGCAGGGATACTGGGATACCGCCCGTCACTGTACGTGGCCTAGATCACCGTACCGAGGATTACTCCCAATCCCCAGCTACACAAGGCCGGACCCATTCCTTACTGAATAGTTCCGAACAAGACAACACCGCAGTTGGCGCGCGCTAATAACTTGCCACTAAGCCGAATAAAAGGGACCTCTAGACAGGGGAAAATCTTGCTCTCAAGTGGGTGCTACCCACGAAGCCTTGCTGCACCTCCCCTGTTTTAGCTATTCCCGGTTGATGAGGCTTGAGGTTACGATTACCTTTATAGGACATATCAAATCTTAGAATGCTCATCGTCCACCTGACGATGTTCTGAAAGCATTCAATCCATACAAGTTCGTTCCGGGTTCGAACGAAACCGAAGGCATTATCTCGTTACACTCGTATTGGAATCACCCTCAGAGTTGACGATGATTACCCTTGCACTCTAAATCACCATCTCAAACCTATAAGTACTATTCCGTCAAATTCATTACGGAATCACCTACAGAGTTATACTGACGTATAGCCCTTACACCTCGAGTCTTCACTTGCTCCACTTGGATTAACGACCTAACGTTTAATTGGAATCGATGTGGTTTTCGGATACCCAAATATGGAAACCCGATCCCGGTCTCATCGAACCAAATGCCATCTTAATGTCCAAGTTGTACTTAAGGGTTTTAAACAATTAACTTATTTCATTATTATCTAATTCACACAGATAGATAAACTACATATCACAATAGATAATCACATTCATAACATAACATATAATCTGTATCATCCATAAACAGATAATCATCTTAACCAAATAATCCATCACAAGCCATCATACCTAAACCAAACATTCATATCATACAGATACGGCTCATCTCATTACTGAGATCACAACGTTCAATCAATAACATCCATAAGCAATGATTTAATTAACCATCAATTATAATTAATTTAAAATGAATTAAATTAATTACAACCATCTCTAATTAATTTAAATTAAATTAAATTAATTACTCATTTAAATCCTGCTTAACATCCATTAATTAATTAACCCTGCTAATTAATTATCCACTAAGTATTCAACCTGATTAAACAACTTTGATTAATCATTCACTAATTACAATGAGTAATTAGTCTTTAATTAATTTCATAAATAAATTAACCTTAATCATAAGTAATTAACATTTAATTACTCAATTATTAATTAATTATAATTAATTATATTTATTCTTAATTAATTACAACTAATTAATCACTTATTTTAATTTAACTTAATCAAACAATCCTTGATTACATCATTAATTATAATAATTAATGATCTTTAATATTTAAATGAATTACTTAATTAAAATTTATTACATTTAGAAATTAATCTAATTATTAATCACCTTGATTAATATTAAATTGAGTAATTAACTATCTTTAATTACTCATTAACAAATTAATTATCCAATAATTAATTATTAATTAATTCCTTAATTAATTACAAAAGTAATTATCCAAATTACTAATTACATTCCAATAATTATCATTATTACTTCTCTAAGTAATCCTGCTCCACTAATTACATTAAGTAATTACACTTAAATCATCAAATGATTTATTTAAATTAATTAAACTAAATTAATTAACTTAATTAAATCACAATATATTAAAATTAATTACAATAAGTAATTAAATCCTTAATTACTTTAATAATTAATTATATTCAATTAATTAATCTAGTTAATTATCAGAATTAATTACATTAATTAATTACTAAATTATCCTTAGATAATTGTCATCACTTATTAATGAACAACATTCCACTAATTACATACTTAAGAAAATTTGAGTTAGATTAATTATCAATAATTCTTTCTACTTAATATTAATCTAAACCATTATTTAAAAATCAAATAATTAAGTAAAACCTTTAATTATTTTAAATATTTTCATAATAATTTAGATTACTTATCAAATGACTCATTTAAATTAAAAATGTATTAAAACAATACCTTTCTAAAAATTAAATTCAAATTTCAATTTATTTAAAGATTCAAATGTTTAATTATTTAAACATTGATCCCAAAAATAATTATAAACCTTAAAATAAAAAAAATGGATGTTTAAACAACATTCATTACTTAAATATAAAGAAAGATTCAAAACTAAATTACTTGATAAATTAAGCATTGAAAATAAATTGATTATTTTTAACTTTCAAAATTAAATTAACACTTCATAGCTTAATTTCAATATTAAAAGAAATAAATTCTTCAAGTTTTAAATCTTATTTGAAATCAAATTTCATTTCCAAATCTATTTTTAAACATTTGAATATGTTTATTCATTTTTTTTACTTTAAATTTATAAACTGTTCCCAAAGAAAATTTGAAAACTGTCTTTAACTTAATTTCAAAACCAATTTAAATCTTGTTTGAAACATTCAAATCTGTTCAAATTTTAAAAACTAACAAAACTATTTTAGCTTAATGTCTGAATTTGAAAGCAACCTGAAACTTATTTTTAAACTTGATTAAAACTAAATTAAATCTTGTTTAAATATAAGATTTCCATTTTGAAAAACTTGAACTCAAAACTTCATTTGAATTCAGTTTCAGTTTATACTTGAATCAAGTTGCAAAATGAATTTATTCAAAACTGCAAAACTATAGATTCTAAAACCTGAACTGTTTTTAATATTGATTTAAAACCAAATTTAAAACTTGTTTAAATTTAAATTATTTCATTTTTAAAAACTTTGAATTTCAAACTCTATTTGAATTCAGTTTTAACTTGCATTTAAATCAAATTACAACTTAAAATATGAATTCATTCAAAATCCTTAAAAACTGCAAACTCTCTGTTTATACCCCTGAGACTAACTTACCCGAGAAACTCCACCATTTACTTCGAGTTCTTCAATCCCCTACTTCGAGTCAAAAGCACATAAACCCGAGGGATGACTCGAGTCAAAAACCGTGCACTACAGAAGTTCACCAGGACTTGAAAAAAAACCCACTGCAAACCTGTCAACCTCACCCAATCTCACCTCCGACCATCATCAACCTTGAGACTCCAGCCAACCCTCCCTTGATGACTCTTCTGCAATCCCCCATAATCTCAAATCACTCAAAGCAACAGAGAAATCAAAATAATCAAAAACTCCTACCTGTCAGATACTAGGCTTGAAACCTGGAAACACCCAATATGAAAGTCTGACAAAAACAATTTCCAACTCCTCTCTCTCTCTCTCTGATCATCTATCACCAACTTACCCCATTCTCACCTCAATACACCACTAACATGAAGAACCTAAACACCCAAAATCCACTAACTAACAGATTAATAAAAATTTCCATTTTCTGTTTGAAACAGAATGCTTTTCCCTAACAGTTTATTCAAAACTGTAATATTAGTTTTTTTTCTAAACATGAATAACAAAATTGTTTAATTGATTTAAGCTATTTGGTATTTGATTCATTTAAATGATGACTGGTTTTATTTGTAATACTTACTGTTGTATTTGTTCAGAGATATCAGATTTTCTCATACATCCAAATCCTGATTTAAGAACAAAATTTTGATTTAAACAAAATCTACAAACCTGGATTTATGCTAACAACCAAACTTTGTTTACATATCAATTCTAACAGAGATTCAAACCCAGAGATAAGGGTTTTCTAATAACAATTCTTAGTTTTAAAATAACAACAGGTGTGCAGATTCTAAACATCAGCAACATACATATATATGTTTACACAAGCATTCAATAATATGTAATCATCTCATCATCTTTATCCATATGCTCAGGTGTCTCAAGTTTTTATGCATGTAAGGTTACTCATTTTATTTTTAAAACAAAACAGAATAATCTTATTAAACAGTTTAATTTCTGTGAATAAAACATACATTCGGTAGTTTATGTTTGATATTGATATTTAAAGGAAACTGTTTTTAAAAGATAAGAAGCTTACTCACATTTAACTAGAAGATGCAGAAACAATTTCCAGAAAAGCAGATCACAATTCCAAGTCCTGACTTGCATTTGATAATTGATCACTGAAATTGCTTGTTGCTTTTGTAATGATGATGCATGCAGACCCATTCTTTGCTCAGATTTTAAATTGGAGTTGAGCTCCAGATTTGATGTTGAACTTAGCATGCAGAAATGAGGAATTTGATTGAAGATTTGAAGTTGTTGTTATCTTGTATTTTGATTTGCATATTTGGTTTAAAATGTTGCAGATTTGAGGTTGTATGGTTTGCAGATTTTCAATCATGCATTTGTTTTGAGTTTTGATTTTACAGAAATCTAATTTTCAGGTTTTCAATCTGAAGTAAAAGAGTTTTTAACAAATGCTTATGTTATGTTATGTTTCTTTATCAATATAATTTAAATTTAAAAAAAAATGAATTTGCTTACCACTTGTTATGTTAATTTGTTATGTGATTACAAGTGTCCATTTAATAGTTTAAATGACTAACACATGTATATTTCAATTATTAAAAGCAATTCCTAAATTTATATATGTATTTAAGTTATCGTAAAACCATTTCAATTTATTTTAACATGTTACAAATGTTTATTAACACTAGCCTTTAAATAAATACATATACACTTACATTTTAAATGCTTGTTTAATTATTTTTCAAAATAATATTCTTTTAAAACTAAATTTCAAAAGAAAAGATTGAATTGAATCTATTTTAAAAGAGAAACAATTTTAAAATAAACAAAACAAACTTTTATTATAAAACAAAATTACACTATATTTATTCTTTTAAACAAAATAAATGCTCACTTACATCTATGGAAATCATAAGAAAGATTTTTAAAACAAACTTTTGAAAAGTTTACAATTTAAATCAAATTAAAGCAATTTACAATTTATATAATTATATATAAATTAGAAAATATCCTTTATTTAATATAAATTAAAATTAAAACCAAATCCTCTATTTCCAATGTATAAACATTTATACATTATAAATAAATATTTTTAAATCAGTTAGAAAGATAAATTTATTACTAAAATATTTTTAACCTTTGAAAACAATATCATTTAACAAACTAAATAATTATAGATTTTCAAAAGAGAATTTCAGTTTAAATTAATTTATCAAATCAATATTTCACATTTTAAAATAAATATTAAAGAAATTATTAAATAATTATTGCCTAAATTTCTGGGACATCACATTCCTCCCCCCTTAAAAGTATTTCGTCCCCGAAATTTAAAAGCAAAGGTAATTTAATAATCTCATACACATTTTAAATTTAAAAGAGCTAACAAATACTAGCAACCATAGCAATCAATTCAAACAAACAATTCTAATTATCTAGACAAAATTCTGGATAGAATTTTCTAGAGTTTCCCAAGTACAAACACCGGGACACTCGCCCTACAGAATCTAAACTAGCTACACCACTCAGATCTAGAGCTCCTATACATATAGATCTACAAATCTAAATAGAATACAGGACTACAGACAAGTCCTGATCAACTCCCAAATCTCTCAGAATTACTGATTCTAAAACCAGGGATAAACCATGCACGTACTCCCTCAGAGATACGTGAAAAACAAAACTAATTCCAGCCATCCGAACTGGAAATTCAATCCTGTAGATCAAACACTTAACTCTCGAGAGAATACAGAAAGATCCAATACTCATATTCACAAATCTCTCCTGACGATCCTGGGCTGCCTCAGTTTATAGGTCAATCAAAATCCACCACACAAACTCTACTACAGAAACATCAGAAGTCTGCAGACAAACTACTCTATCTGGAAAACAAATAGATACAAAACAATCAAGTCTCCAGATCCAAAATAAATTTCCTGTAGAAATCCTCTGATCCAAAACAAAAATCAAATTCCCAAAGAATCGGGTGCTCCTATTCTGGAATAGCTGCCACCATGCTTCCACTGCGCAACTCTGATTCGAGAATGCTGTTGATGAATACAAGTATAAACTTGATCAACTTATCCCGGAATATTGTTCATCAAATTCCATAAATCTCAGTGACCTATCCGATTCGGTCACAACACACAGCAAAAATTTAACCAGGAAACAGATTCGATAAATCCTTCCAACTTAAACAGATCACACTTAAAGAATCTCCTACAATGTTGAATCACCGGTAAAGCTCCAAGAATCAAGTCGATACAGAACTCAATCTCTTGATACGGATTCCAATTTTAATTCCTTCGAAGATATCCAGAAAATCAAACCACTTCGATAACTCAAACATCCTCTAAAGATGCTTCAATCCAAACAAAGAACACTAAGAGAACTTCTGAACCATCGCAAGTCACTTTTGCGATCCCACTCAGTTCAGATTCCAAGAAATCGTTCTTACTTCAGCAATCAGAATAGCTAAAGCCTTCAAAAGAAAAAAAACTAGTGGTCCACCTCTTAACCACTAACATCACTCCCAACTGAGCTTCCAGAAGAAATGGACAAGCTCCACCATCTACCCGTGCTACTAAAAGAAGAATCATCAGAGACTTCCGAATCATCGAAGAAACAGGCCACTCACAGCTGCTACTACTGCCAAAACTTCCTTATCCAAAAGCTCATCGAATCCCAAAGCTACACCAGCCTCTTCACAATAGAGCCTTCCAGATAGACAGATATCTCTCCGGAAACTCGCTCCCAAACCAAGCTCAAAACACTGCCAAACTGAGTCTCAAAACTCAAATATATACAAAACTCCTTCCTAAGGTTGCCAAAATACCAATTCTGGCTTCTGCACTTCCAACTAATCCAAACTCAAGAGAATCCACTCACTCGAGTGAAATCTAGCTTACAATCCAAAGTAAACTCCGAATCTTGAAAAGATTTCCTTCAGAGATTAGAGAAATTCTTCACACCAAACTGCAGAACTACTCAAGATGCCCAAAACTGCCCTAGCAGATCACTTCCAATCTCAAACACTCGAACTCAAATCATTGGTAGTTGTGTTACACACACCCCTACCTTATCTACCTTTATAACTTATATTGGAAAACCTGAACAGGTAACCCAATCTAATAGGTAGAAATAAATAATATATATATTATATTCAAAATTACAAATACGCTCTCTCAAGATAGACACCACTCCAGAGTCTAGGTATTCGCTCAACCTAGAGCTCTGATACCACGTTGTAACGACCCAACTTCCGAACTCCAGAAAGTTGCATCGTTAAGAAGAAAGAAAGGGATAGAAAAGAGAAAAGAAAGGAAAGAAAGAATAGACAACATCAGAATCTCACAGCGGAATCGAATAAATTATAATATATCACATAAAACTTTACATAGTATCATATACATCAGAGTTAAACAGCTAATACAACACAAAGTAGAGAGTTATAAACATCTGTCTAACAATTACAATCCAAGTATATCAGAGAAACAGACTCAACTCAAACACAGCGGAACCACTAAATATATCTACACGCTAAACCCTCCTGCTCCATTATCTCCTCCAGAACTCGTCAAAGCAATCCTGAAACACTTGACTACTCATATGTAATATGAGTACTCAAGAGTTTAATAAAACAGAAAATAAACACTCAGGTCAGACAGGGGTCTGGTGTGAGTAAACGGGGATAAAAGTTGCTTAACTTTAGAAAATCCTTTGAAAACAAAGGGTATCACGTAAGACTTCCCACACATAAACATGGAAAAGTTTTTACCTTACGCCAACCAAAACATTTGATTGGAAATCCAGTGATATTATAATAGTGTCTAGGGTTTTCAAGTAAATACGAAATAGCCGAAATTGTTACATTCATTTAATTCCAGCTACTAGCCACAAAAGTGGGTAATACAAACAAAACCGTAGGGTCTCGTAGGGTAAATGGGTTTCCATCAATGGCAGGGCTACTGAGGTACCGCCCGTTACAGTACGTGGCCTAGATCACCGTACCGAGGATTACTCCCAATCCTCTGCTACACAAGGCCGGACCCATTCCTTACTGAATAGTTCCGAACAAGACAACCCCGCAGTTGGCGTGCGCTAACAACTGCCCACTAAGCCGAATAAAAGGGACCTCTAGACAGGGGAAAATCTTGCTCTCAAGTGGGTGCTACCCACGAAGCCTTGCTGCACCTCCCCTGTTTTAGCCATTCCCGGTTGATGAGGCTTGAGGTTACGATTACCTTTATAGGACATATCAAATCTTAGAATGCTCATCGTCCACCTGACGATGTTCTGAAAGCATTCAATCCATACAAGTTCGTTCCGGGTTCGAACGAAACCGAAGGCATTATCTCGTTACACTCGTATTGGAATCACCCTCAGAGTTAACGACGATAACCCTTGCACTCTAAATCACCATCTCGAACCTAGAAGTACTATTCCGTCAAACTCATTACGGAATCACCCACAGAGTTATACTGACGTATAGCCCTTACACCTCGAGTCTTCACTTGCTCCACTTGGATTAACGACCTAACGTTTAATTGGAATTGATGTGGTTTTCGGATACCCAAATATGGAAATCCGATCCCGGTCTCATCGAAACCAAACGCCATCTTAATGTCCAAGTTGTACTTAAGGGTTTTAAACAATTAACTTATTTCATTATTATCTAATTCACACAGATGGATAAACTACATATCCCAATAGATAATCACATTCATAACATAGCAGATAATCTGTATCATCCATAAACAGATAATCATCTTAACCAAATAATCCATCACAAACCATCATACCTAAATCAAACATTCATATCATACAGATATGGCTCATCTCATTACTGAGATCACAACGTTCAATCAATAACATCCATAAGCAATGATTTAATTAACCATCAATTATAATTAATTTAAAATGAATTAAATTAATTACAGCCATCTCTAATTAATTTAAATTAAATTAAATTAATTACTCATTTAAATCCTGCTTAACATCCATTAATTAATTAACCCAGCTAATTAATTATCCACTAAGTATTCAACCTGATTAAACAACTTTGATTAATCATTCACTAATTACAATGAGTAATTAGTCTTTAATTAATTTCATAAATTAATTAACCTTAATCATAAGTAATTAACATTTAATTACTCATTTATTAATTAATTATATTTAATTATATTTATTCTTAATTAATTACAACTAATTAATCACTTATTTTAATTTAACTTAATCAAACAATCCTTGATTACATCATTAATTATAATAATTAATGATCTTTAATATTTAAATGAATTACTTAATTAAAATTTATTACATTTAGAAATTAATCTAATTATTAATCACCTTGATTAATATTAAATCAAGTAATTAACTATCTTTAGTTACTCATTAACAAATTAATTATCCAATAATTAATCATTAATTAATTCCTTAATTAATTACAAAAGTAATTATCCAAATTACTAATTACATTCCAATAATTATCATTATTACTTCTCTAAGTAATCCTGCTCCATTAATTACATTAAGTAATTACACTTAAATCATCAAATGATTTATTTAAATTAATTAAACTAAATTAATTAACTTAATTAAATCACAATATATTAAAATTAATTACAATAAGTAATTAAATCCTTAATTACTTTAACAATTAATTATATTCAATTAATTAATCTAGTTAATTATCAGAATTAATTACATTAATTAATAACTAAATTATCCTTAGATAATTGTCATCACTTATTAATGAACAACATTCCACTAATTACATACTTAAGAAAATTTGAGTTAGATTAATTATCAATAATTCTTTCTACTTAATATTAATCTAAACCATTATTTAAAAATCAAATAATTAAGTAAAACCTTTAATTATTTTAAATATTTTCAAAATAATTTAGATTAGTTATCAAATGACTCATTTAAATTCAAAATGTATTAAAACAATACCTTTCTAAAAATTAAATTCAAATTTCAATTTATTTAAAGATTCAAATGTTTAATTATTTAAACATTGATCCCAAAAATAATTATAAACCTTAAAATAAAAAAAAATGGATGTTTAAACAACATTCATTACTTAAATATAAAGAAAGATTCAAAACTAAATTACTTGATAAATTAAGCATTGAAAATAAATTGATTATTTTCAACTTTCAAAATTGATTAACACTTCATAGCTTAATTTCAATATTAAAAGAAATAAATTCTTCAAGTTTTAAATCTTATTTGAAATCAAATTTCATTTCCAAATCTATTTTTAAACATTTGAATATGTTTATTCATTTTATTTTTTACTTTTAATTTTGTAAACCGTTTTGAAAACAAAACTGTTTCCAAAGAAAATTTGAAAACTGTCTTTAACTTAATTTCAAAACCAATTTAAATCTTGTTTGAAACATTCAAATCTGTTCAAATTTTAAAAACTAACAAAACTGTTTTAGCTTAATGTCTGAATTTGAAAGCAACCTGAAACTTATTTTTAAACTTGATTAAAACTAAATTAAATCTGGTTTAAATATAAGATTTCCATTTTTAAAAACTTGAACTCAAAACTTCATTTGAATTCAGTTTCAATTTATACTTGAATCAAGTTGCAAAATGAATTTATTCCAAACTGCAAAAGTACAGATTCTAAAACCTGCAACTGTTTTTAATATAGATTTAAAACCAAATTTAAAACTTGTTTAAATTTAAATTATTTCATTTTTAAAAACTTTGAATTTCAAACTCTATTTGAATTCAGTTTTAACTTGCATTTAAATCAAATTACAACTTAAAATATGAATTCATTCAAAATCCTTAAAAACTGCAAACTCTCTGTTTATACCCCTGAAACTAACTTACCCGAGAAACTCCACCATTTACTTCGAGTTCTTCAATCCCCTTGTAACGACCCGGAATTTTGGGCAATAAGAATTTAATAATCTGTGTAAATAATTTAATTGGTTTGATAATTTTTCTTTATAATTTTAATTTAAATTGGTAAATTTAATCTTTTAAAGGTTAATGAATTTTTAATCTGGAAATATTGATAAGATTTTTGTCAAAGCAAATGAAATTTTATTCTATTTATGATATATACATTTGATATATATTGTGAATAGGAGGTCTTGTGTTTTAAATTAAAGATGAATTTTCAAATTATAATATATATGTACGTATATGTTATAGTTTGAGTTGTTTTGAAATTTAATTAAATCTATTAACAATTGATATATGAATGAATATTATAATTTAAAGCTTTGTTTTAAAACTTAATAGTTTTCAAAGGTTAAATTTAAAGATTAACTCTGTTGTTTGTAAAAATATAAAATAACTGCTTATTTTAAGTGTGATAGTATATAAAAGACTTAATCAAAGCTTTCTTTTTGTTTCTTTAAAATGGTTATAAATGCATATGCATAATTGATTTAGATTTAAAAATATATATATAAATGTTTTAGATTTTAAATACATATATAAGAATTATTTGCATTTTTATTAGTGTTAGAATATTTCTTTTAAAAAGTAAACTTATATTTATTCATAAAGTAAATTTGATAAATAAGTTTATATTACATTTTAAACTAAGTAAAATTTATTAAAAAGACTTAAGGTACAAATGTAAACATATTATCACCTTTAAGTAACACATGTAAGTAAATTAGGCAAGCAAATGACAAATGTAAATCTTTGAAACAAGTGGCCTCTATTTCTTTTTATTTACAAATTTAAACATATAAAAGAAAATTGTTTCTCCTTTTTCATATTTTTTTCAAAACTTTCTTTCCTCTTCTCAAACTTTAATGGAAAAACAGAAATTATTTCCAAAACCTGAAATTGAATCAAAAGCAAAATTTAAATTCTTCAAAGCAAAACCAAATCAGCTACTTCAAACCTGAAAGTTAAATCTGCAAATTGCAACCTGAGATATTGAGAGTTAAAGGAGAGTTCAACTTCAATTTAAAACCTGCATTTCAAAGTTCTAAAATCTGCATTTCAAAGTAAAGCTTCAAATCTGCAAATGCAAATGGAGTTCAAACAATAAATCTTTTTCAAAACCTGGAACTGCAAATCCAATCTAAAATTCAAATGGATGTACAACCTGCATTTCAAATGAAAGGGCAGCAGCAAGTTTCAACATTCTAAATCAAAAGATTTTAAGCATGCAAGGCATTTTCAACAACATGCATATCAAAGCTTTTCAGATTAATGTTCAAAGGCCTGGAAGTAAAAATAAACATGCTCTGCTTTGTTCTCTGGGAAAATATCAGGTGAGTAAACTCTATTTTAAAAACAGATTTGAACCCAGTATTTAACCTAGCTATGTGTGATGATTTATACAATAGTTTAGTTACAAATGTGTTGTGAAGTTGATTGCATGTTTGAATACATAGAAGATATATGGTGACAGTATCTATATGCTTTGTTATTTTCAGTTTGATCATTCAAATTTAATTCAAATCTCCTACTATCATCAATATTTGGCCTTGATGTTTGAATAAAAGTTGTTTGTTATTGTTTGTTGGTAATATTAAAAATAGGTTCTGTAAATTTAAATTTACAAATAAATTTAAAATAAAAATTACAGTGAAATCTTGATGCATGTAAAAAAAAATCAACTACCTTGTTTCTGATTTGGATTTCATGAATATGTTAAGGACTAAAAATAATGATTTTTAAGGTATATATCAAAAATTTTAGTTGTATAAGTAATGTGAATTTTGGGTTTGAAGGATTTAGGGATTTTATGAACTGTGGATGTTTTACTTGATGATTTGATTTGATTTTTGAATCGTAGCTAGCATGTATGTTGTTGATTATGGGAAAAATACGATGGAATTTTTAAAGGGACGAATTGTTTGAAATTGATCAAACTAGGGTTTAAGGTTTTTTCGGCTGGGCATAACTGTAGTGATTTTTCGTGACTTAGTCACTTGATCGGAGGTGATCGCGTGGCTTGCAAGAGAAGCGTGAGGTTGTAGCGAGTTGATGAGGGTGACAGCGAGGTTCAACGGTGACGAGGTGATTGGCCGTGGGGGGTTTTGGGTTTCGAGCAGTTACAGTGGTTCGAGTTTGAAGTTCGAAATTTGGTTTAATGGCGTATGCTCGAATCTGGGTTTGGATTTAGGATCGCGCGTGTTCGAGTGGTTGTAGGGGATGGTCGCGGTGACCGTTGTTGGCCGGAGGTGGTGTGCTAGGTGCACGAGCACAGTTGTGTGCACTGGGGAGTTCGTGATTGAGGAAGACAATGGGAACTTGAAGAAAACTCGAGGGGGTGCTCGTGATTTCCATGGAGACGACTCGAAGCATTAGGATAGTGCCTGTTTTGCTTCGGGGTAGGCTCGTTTGGTTGGGTGTTGGTCGCGAGCAAACAGATTGTTACCCTGTAGCTTAACTCTGAATAAGGATATATTGTTACAAAGTAAACTCGAGTAATTTGGTTGTTAAGTACCGTGTAATAATATGGTTTTCTGATTTAAAACTTATTGAATTAATATAGATCATGTATTAAGTTAAACAAGTTTTATAAAGCAAACTTTCAAAGTTAAAACTCGTAGTTTTAAAATAAATGTAAATCAAGTTTTTAATTTAAAATTGTTTGAAATGATTTCTTTTGGAATAATTAACTTCATTCAATTTTGAATGTTAATAAAAAAAAGGGTAATGTTTGAATTCAAATATTAAATCAAAGTTTTAGGACAAGTTTTAAAGTAATGTTTAAAACTTAAGTTTCAAAATTTTATTCAAAGCGAAGGAGTTTGAATTAGAAGGTATAAGTGTTTTAGATTTTAAATTGATTTCTAAATGCTTTGTTTTAAATAAGGATATTATTATGATTTTGGAAAATCAAATTGAATAATTTGTTTAAATCATTAAAATTTGATTAAAATAAGGTTAAATATTTGAATAATTAACTTAAGAATGCCTATTTGTTAATAAGTTAAGATTGATTAAGATTTATGCTTTTCTTAATTTATTAAAGATTTTCATTAATATAAGTTATTAATTAATTAATTGTTTAATTAATTTTAAATAATTAGTTAATTATCTATTTAATTTTTAATAATCAATTAATTATGGATTAATTAAGTGTAATTATTTAATGAAGTAATTAGAGATAATTACTTATGTAAGATTAAGAGTTAATTATTTAATTATTTTAGTTAATTAATTAATGTAATTAATTAATGAATGTGATTAAGTTAAGATTAATTACTAAGGGTAATTAATTAAAATGTAATTAATTAATTAAGGATTAATTGTTAATTAGATTGAATAGCAATTACTTAATGAAGTAATTAAAGATTAATTAAATGGATTAATTAATCAAGGATTAATATAATTAAATTAGAAGTTAATTAAGAAGTTAATTAATTTAGTTAAGTAATTATAAATTGTTAATTTCTGTTTAAGATTAATGAGATGATTAATTATAAGTTAATTAATTTAAGTAATTATAAATTAATAAGGATCATTAATTAATGTAATTAATGAATTAATCAAGGTTGATTAATAAAAGTGATTAATTTAAATGTGATTAATTAATTGTAATTAATTAAGAATTAATGTAATTAATTATAGTTAATTAATTAATGAATGATCATTAATTATTGTAATTAATGATAGTAATTAAAGGTTATTTACTGAATATGGTTAAGGATAATTACTTGAACGTAATTAAAGATGATTAATCAGGGAAGATTAATTAAAGAAGATCATTAAGAGATGATTAATGAATTTGATTTGAAATAAATCAATGAAGTAGGATTAAGATAATCCAAATGATTAAAGGATAATAATTTAATTAGAGGTTGATTAAATTGATTAAGAGTTAATCAATTCTGCTATGGGTAATTGATTAATATTGAATGATTGATATTGGATGATTGGTATTAGGTGTTGAATGATATTGGATGATGATATTAGGTGTTTGGTCGATACTGGATGATTTGGATATCTCTGATATATGTTATGCTGCTTTGTGAGATGAATGTTGATATAAACTATCTGTGATGATAATGTGATTCATGTATTGTTTATATATCATCCTGAGTATAAGTTAAACTGTTTAAATCCCTTAAGTACAACTTGGACATTAAAATGGCGTTTGGATTCGGTCAGATCGGGATCGGGTTTCCATATTTGGATATCCGAAAACCACATCGATTCCAATTAAACGTTAGGTCGTGTATCCAAGTGGAGCAAGTGAAGACTCGAAGTGTAAGGGCTATACGTAAGTATAACTCTGTGGGTGATTCCGTAATGAGTTTGACGGAATAGTGCTTATAGATTCGAGATAGCGAATCAGAGTGCAAGGGCTATGGTCGTTGACTTTGAGGGTGATTCCAATAATGAGTGCAACGAGATAGTGCCTTCGGTTTCGTTCGAACCCGGAATGAACTTGTATGGATTGAATGCTTTCAGCACATCGTCAGGTGGACGATGAGCATTCTAAGATAGATATGTCCTATAAAGGTAATCGTAACCTCAAGCCTCATCAACTGGGAATGGCTAAAACAGGGGAGGTGCAGCAAGGCTTCGTGGGTAGCTCCCACTGGAGAGCAAGATACATCCCTGTCTAAAGGTCCCTTTCTATTTCGGCTTAGTGTGTGGTTGGTCGCGCCGACTACAGGGTGGTCTTGTTCGGGACTGTCCAGTAAGGGATGGTTCCGTCTTTGTGTTGCAGGGGATGAAGGGAGTAATCCTCGGTACGGTGATCTAGGCCACGTACTGTGACGGGCGGTACCCCAGTAGCCCTGCCATTGATGGAAACCCATTTTCCCTACGAGACCCTACGGTTTTGATTGTATTACCCACTTTTGTGGCTAGTAGCTGGAATTTAATCATGTAACAATTTCGGCTATTTCTTATTTACTTGAAAACCCTAGACACTATTATAATATCACTAGATTTCCTATCAAATGTTTTGGTTAGCGTAAGGTAAAAACTTTTCCATGTTTATGTGTGGGAAGTCTTACGTGATACCTTTTCTTTTCAAAAGTTTTCTAAAGTTAACCAATTTTAAACCGTTTACTCACACCAGACCCCTGTCTGACTCGAGTGTTTATTTTCTGTTTTATTAAACTCTTGGGTACTCATATTATGTATGAGTAGTCAAGTGATTCAGGTTAGCTTCACGAATTTTGGAGGAGTAATGGAGCAGGAGGCTTCGACGTGTAGTTATATATATTGGTTCCACTGTGTTTGGTATCTGTTTCTTCTGTTGTACTTGAGTTGTATGAATTAGGCAGATGTTATAACTGTCTAATATGTGTTGTATAGTTATGTACTCTGATGTAATGTGGTACTATGTAATATTTTATGTTAATTATTATATTTTATTCGTTCCGTTGTGAGTTCTCTGATGTTGTTTGTATTCTTCTTTCTCTTTCTTTCTTCTTCTATCCCTTTATTTCTTCAAGATGACGCGATTTTCTGGGAGTAGAAAGTCGGGTCGTCAGAGTTTGTATCAGAGCAGTAGGCTGAGAGAATACCTCGGCTCTGGAGTGGTGTCTTTCTTGAGAGAGCGTACTTGTACTTTCTATATATATATATATATATATATATATCTACCTAATCTGTTGGGTTATCTGTTCGGATTTTCCAACATAAGTTTTAGAGGTAGATGGAGTAGTGGTGTGTGTGTAACACGATTACCACTAATGGTAGAGGTCCATATGTTGAGGTTGGAAGTATTTGCTGAGACTGTAGACCTAATACCGTCTCGAATGAGCTTTGTAGTTTGGAGTAAGGTTTATCTGATATCCGAAGGAATTTTTTTTTTTAAAGATTCGGAGTTTATCTTTGAGGAGTAAGTTTGGATTTCACTCGGGTGAGCGAATTTTTCTTGAGTTTGGGTCTGTCGGAAGTGCAAAGGTAAGTGATGATATCTTGGTAACTGCGTGATGAGATGCAGTATCCTTGGATATTTCTGAACATGTTTTCTCTTGAAGCAGTTTTAGAAGCGGTTGAGGAGCAGTCTTTACCTGCCTCAAGGAAGACTCGTCTGTGTAGAAGCTATCTGGATCTTTAGTAAGGAGGTTGGCTGTTTTGGAATATGAGACTAAGGTCTATAAGTTGTTTTGCTTCGGCAAGGTCTCATTTGTTATTTCTTAAGGCGTGCGAGATGCTGATGCTTGGTTTGGAGCCCAAGTTTCTTTTGGGATGTCTGCCATCTCGGAAGTCCGTTATGTGGATTGTGGATAGTTTTGGAGTTCGGAGAGCCTTTAGATCTGAAGTCTTTAGTTAGTTGTGGTAGCAGTACAGCTCGGAAGTGTTCGGTGTGCTGTCGAGGAGATCTTTTAGCTTTGCAGTATCATCGAGGTAGAGTTTGGAAGCAGTAGTGTGGTTTGTTTCTCTGATGGTCCAGGAATCATTGTAGTTATCTTTCGGCAGTCCAGGCTGAAGATGGTAATGTTTTCATGAAAGGTTAACCTTGTGTGGAAAAGTTAAAGTTGTTCTAATTGGTAAAGAGAGGACAGTTTCTTTGGAATCCGAACTAGGTTGGATCGCAAAAGTGACTTGCGATTAGTTTGGAATTTAGCTTTGGCGATCTGTTGTTTGAGACTGAGGATTCTCATGTGGAAGTAGGAGCTGCTGATATAATCTGGAATTTTTCAGCATCTGGAAGTTGAATTCCATACTATTTTGGTTCCGGAAGTAATTCTGGCAGTTAGCCTGATAGTTGGATGGTTCTTGGAGAAAGGAGAGCTGGTATAGTAGCTCAGAATTATTTTTGGAATTGGACTGATCTAGCTTTTGATTTGGATTTTGTTGAAACGATGTGTGACTGAGTCAGATGAGTCACTCAGATTTTTATGGATTTGATGAACAAGCTTTCCGGATATATTGGATAAGTTTGTATTCGTGTTCATCAACAGATATTCTTACCTATTTCTTAATCAGAGTTGTGCAGCGGAAGTGAGGTATCAGCTGTACAAGAAAGGAAGCGAGTTCTGTTTGCTATTGCTTGAGTAGTAGGGCTTGAGTTCTGGATTTCGGCGGATTTTGGAAGACTGTTCTTTTGAATAGGATCCATAGACTGCTTTGCTTTGGTCTAGTTGTTTCTAGAAGTATCAGCATAGGATGAGCTGATCGGAAGAAGTTTGGCAGCCTTGGATTGTTTGTTGAGTTACATATATGAGATATAAGATAAGGAGTTTTGTATTCGAGGTTGGAGACTTCGGAGTTGTTAGAATTCTCTGGTTTAGAGAGCTGAAATTGGATAAGATTGGTTGGTTAGTGCTATGGCATTTGAGGATTTCTTATCTGTGCTTTTGATAGGATGAGATTGAATTGGCAGTTTGGATAGTTGGAATTCATTTTGTAACACGTGTCTCTAAGGGAGTACGTGTATGATTCATCGATTGGTTATTGAATCTGAAGTTCAGTTGGAGTTGGGTGTTGAGCTGGATTGAGAGTAGTCTGATGTTCTGTTCAGATTGAAGGATCTAGAGATGAGTGGAGCTCTGGATTTTGGCTGTATAGTTAGTTTGTTGGCTTTTGTAGAGCGAGTCTCCCGGTGATTTATACTTGGGAAACTCGAGATAGTGTTAGAAGATTTATTCTGATTTGTATCAGGATAATTAGTTAGGTTTGTTTGTTTGATTGATTGCCATGGTTGTTAGTAACTGGTTGTTAGGAATGCTTTGCTGATTGAAATTAAAATCTATACTAGATTATTAAATTACCTTTGCTTTTAAATTTCAAGGACGAAATTCTTTTAAGGGGGGAGGATTGTAACGACCCGAAATTTTGGGCAATAAGAATTTAATAATCTGTGTAAATAGTTTAATTGGTTTGATAATTTTTCTTTATAATTTTAATTTAAATTGGTAAATTTAATCTTTTAAAGGTTAATGAATTTTTAATCTGGAAATATTGATAAGATTTTTGTCAAAGCAAATGAAATTTTATTCCATTTATAATATATACATTTGATATATATTGTGAATAGGAGATCTTGTGTTTTAAATTAAAGATGAATTTTCAAATTATAATATATATGTACGTATATGTTATAGTTTGAGTTGTTTTGAAATTTAATTAAATCTATTAATAATTGATATATGAATGAATATTATAATTTAAAGCTTTGTTTTAAAACTTAATAGTTTTCAAAGGTTAAATTTAAAGATTAACTCTGTTGTTTGTAAAAATATAAAATAACTGCTTATTTTAAGTGTGATAGTATATAAAAGACTTAATCAAAGCTTTCTTTTTGTTTCTTTAAAATGGTTATAAATGCATATGCATAATTGTTTTAGATTTAAAAATATATATATAAATGTTTTAGATTTTAAATACATATATAAGAATTATTTGCATTTTTATTGGTGTTAGAATATTTCTTTTAAAAAGTAAACTTATATTTATCCATAAAGTAAATTTGATAAATAAGTTTATATTACATTTTAAACTAAGTAAAATTTATTAAAAAGACTTAAGGTACAAATGTAAACATGTTATCACCTTTAAATAACACATGTAAGTAAATTAAGCAAGCAAATGACAAATGTAAATCTTTGAAACAAGTGGCCTCTATTTCTTTTTATTTACAAATTTAAACATATAAAAGAAAATTGTTTCTCCTTTTTCATATTTTTTTCAAAACTTTCTTTCCTCTTCTCAAACTTTAATGGCAAAACAGAAATTATTTCCAAAACCTGAAATTGAATCAAAAGCAAAATTTAAATTCTTCAAAGCAAAACTAAATCAGCTACTTCAAACCTGAAAGTTAAATCTGCAAATTGCAACCTGAGATATTGAGAGTTAAAGGAGAGTTCAACTTCAATTTAAAACCTGCATTTCAAAGTTCTAAAATCTGCATTTCAAAGTAAAGCTTCAAATCTGCAAATGCAAATGGAGTTCAAACAATAAATCTTTTTCAAAACCTGGAACTGCAAATCCAATCTAAAATTCAAATGGATGTACAACCTGCATTTCAAATGAAAGGGCAGCAGCAAGTTTCAACATTCTAAATCAAAAGATTTTAAGCATGCAAGGCATTTTCAACAACATGCATATCAAAGCTTTTCAGATTAATGTTCAAAGGCCTGGAAGTAAAAATAAACATGCTCTGCTTTGTTCTTTGGGAAAATATCAGGTGAGTAAACTCTATTTTAAAAACAGATTTGAACCCAGTATTTGACCTAGCTTTGTGTGATGATTTATACAATAGTTTAGTTACAAATGTGTTGTGAAGTTGATTGCATGTTTGAATACATAGAAGATATATGGTGACAGTATCTATATGCTCTGTTATTTTCAGTTTGATCATTCAAATTTAATTCGAATCTCCTACTATCATCAATATTTGGCCTTGATGTTTGAATAAAAGTTGTTTGTTATTGTTTGCTGGTAATATTAAAAATAGGTTCTGTAAATTTAAATTTACAAATAAATTTAAAATAAAAATTACAGTGAAATCTTGATGCATGTAAAAAAAATCAACTATCTTGTTTCTGATTTGGATTTCATGAATATGTTAAGGACTAAAAATAATGATTTTTAAGGTATATATCATAATTTTTAGTTGTATAATTAATGTGAATTTTGGGTTTGAAGGATTTAGGGATTTTTATGAACTGTGGATGTTTTACTAGATGATTTGATTTGATTTTTGAATCGTAGCTAGCATGTATGTTGTTGATTATGGGAAAAATACGATTGCAATTTTTAAAGGGACGAATTGTTTGAAATTGATCAAACTAGGGTTTAAGGTTGTTTCGGCTGGGCATAACTGTAGTGATTTTTCGCGACTTAGTCACTTGATCGGAGGTGATCGCGTGGCTTGCAAGAGAAGCGTGAGGTTGTAGCGAGTTGATGAGGGTGACGGCGAGGTTCAACGGTGACGAGGTGATTGGACGTGGGAGGTTTTGGGTTTCGAGCAGTTACAGTGGTTCGAGTTTGAAGTTCGAAATTTGGTTTAATGGCGTATGCTCGAATCTGGGTTTGGATTTAGGATCGCGCGTGTTCGAGTGGTTGTAGTGGATGGTCGCGGTGACCGTCGTTGGCCGGAGGTGGTGTGCTAGGTGCACGAGCACAGTTGTGTGCACTGGGGAGTTCGTGATTAAGGAAGACAATGGGAACTTGAAGAAAACTCAAGGGGGTGCTCGTGATTTCCATGGAGACGACTCGAAGCAGTAGGATAGTGCCTGGTTGGCTTCGGGGTAGGCTCGTTTGGTTGGGTGTTGGTCGCGAGCAAACAGATTGTTACCCTGTAGCTTAACTCTGAATAACGATATATTGTTACAAAGTAAACTCGAGTAATTTGGTTGTTAAGTACTGTGTAATAATATGGTTTTCTGATTTAAAGCTTATTGAATTAATATAGATCATGTATTAAGTTAAACAAGTTTTATAAAGCAAACTTTCAAAGTTAAAACTCGTAGTTTTAAAATAAATGTAAATCAAGTTTTTAATTTAAATTTGTTTGAAATGATTTCTTTTGGAAATAATTAACTTCATTCAATTTTGAATGTTAATAAAAAAGGGGTAATGTTTGAATTCAAATATTAAATCAAAGTTTTAGGACAAGTTTTAAAGTAATGTTTAAAACTTAAGTTTCAAAATTTTATTCAAAGCGAAGGAGTTTGAATTAGAAGGTATAAGTGTTTTAGATTTTAAATTGATTTCTAAATGCTTTGTTTTAAATAAGGATATTATTATGATTTTGGAAAATCAAATTGAATAATTTGTTTAAGTCATTAAAATTTGATTAACTTCAAATAATTTATTTATGGAAATAAATAAGGTTAAATATATGAATAATTAACTTAAGAATGCTTATTTGTTAATAAGTTAAGATTGATTAAGATTTATGCTTTTCTTAATTTATCAAAGATTTTCATTAATATAAGTTATTAATTAATTAATTGTTTAATTAATTTTAAATAATTAGTTAATTATCTATTTAATTTTTAATAATCACTTAATTATGGATTAATTAAGTGTAATTATTTAATGAAGTAATTAGAGATAATTACTTATGTAAGATTAAGAGTTAATTATTTAATTATTTTAGTTAATTAATTAATGTAATTAATTAATGAATGTGATTAAGTTAAGATTAATTACTAAGGGTAATTAATTAAAATGTAATTAATTAATTAATTAATTAAGTAATTAATAAAGGATTAATTGTTAATTAGATTGAATAGCAATTACTTAATGAAGTAATTAAAGATTAATTAAATGGATTAATTAATCAAGGATTAAAATAATTAAATTAGAAATTAATTAAGAAGTTAATTAATTTAGTTTAGTAATTATAAATTGTTAATTTCTGTTTAAGATTAATGAGATGATTAATTATAAGTTAATTAATTTAAGTAATTATAAATTAATAAGGATCATTAATTAGTGTAATTAATGAATTAGCAAGGTTGATTAATAAAAGTGATTAATTTAAATGTGATTAATTAATTGTAATTAATTAAGAATTAATGTAATTAATTATAGTTAATTAATTTATGAATGATCATTAATTATTGTAATTAATGATAGTAATTAAAGGTTAATTACTGAATATGGTTAAGGATAATTACTTGAATGTAATTAAAGATGATTAATCAGGGAAGATTAATTAAAGAAGATCATTAAGAGATGATTAATGAATTTGATTTGAAATAAATCAATGAAGTAGGATTAAGATAATCCAAATGATTAAAGGATAATAATTTAATTAGAGGTTGATTAAATTGATTAAGAGTTAATCAATTCTGCTATGGGTAATTGATTAATATTGAATGATTGATATTGGATGATTGGTTTTGCGTGTTGAATGATATTGGATGATGATATTGGGTGTTTGGTTGATACTGGATGATTTGGATATCTCTGATATATGTTATGCTGCTTTGTGAGATGAATGTTGATATAAACTATCTATGATGATAATGTGATTCATCTATTGTTTATATATCATCCTGAGTATAAGTTAAACCGTTTAAATCCCTTAAGTACAACTTGGACATTAAAATGGCGTTTGGATTCGGTGAGACCGGGATCGGGTTTCCATATTTGGATATCCGAAAACCACATCGATTCCAATTAAACGTTAGGTCGTGTATCCAAGTGGAGCAAGTGAAGACTCGAAGTGTAAGGGCTATACGTCAGTATAACTCTGTGGGTGATTCCGTAATGAGTTTGACGGAATAGTGCTTATAGATTCGAGATAGCGAATCAGAGTGCAAGGGCTATGGTCGTTGACTCTGAGGGTGATTCCAATAATGAGTGCAACGAGATAGTGCCTTCGGTTTCGTTCGAACCCGGAACAAACTTGTATGGATTGAATGCTTTCAGCACATCGTCAGGTGGACGATGAGCATTCTATGATAGATATGTCCTATAAAGGTAATCGTAACCTCAAGCCTCATCAACCGGGAATGGCTAAAACAGGGGAGGTGCAGCAAGGCTTCGTGGGTAGCTCCCACTGGAGAGCAAGATACATCCCTGTCTAGAGGTCCCTTTCTATTTCGGCTTAGTGTGTGGTTGGTCGCGCCAACTACGGGGTGGTCTTGTTCGGGACTGTCCAGTAAGGGATGGTTCCGGCCTTGTGTTGCAGGGGATGAAGGGAGTAATCCTCGGTACGGTGATCTAGGCCACGTAATGTGACGGGCGGTACCCCAGTAGCCCTGCCATTGATGGAAACCCATTTTCCCTACGAGGCCCTACGGTTTTGATTGTATTACCCACTTTTGTGGCTAGTAGCTGGAATTTAATCATGTAACAATTTCGGCTATTTCTTATTTACTTGAAAACCCTAGACACTATTATAATATCACTGGATTTCCTATCAAATGTTTTGGTTAGCGTAAGGTAAACACTTTTCCATGTTTATGTGTGGGAAGTCTTACGTGATACCTTTTCTTTTCAAAGGTTTTCTAAAGTTAAGCAATTTTAAACCGTTTACTCATACCAGACCCCTGTCTGACTCGAGTGTTTATTTTCTGTTTTAGTAAACTCTTGGGTACTCATATTATGTATGAGTAGTCAAGTGATTCAGGTTAGCTTGACGAATTCTGGAGGAGTAATGGAGCAGGAGGCTTCGACGTGTAGTTATATATATTGGTTCCGCTGTGTTTGGTATCTGTTTCTTCTGTTGTACTTGAGTTGTATGAATTAGGAAGATGTTATAACTGTCTAATATGTGCTGTATAGTTATGTACTCTGATGTAATGAGGTACTATGTAATATTTTATGTTAATTATTATATTTTATTCATTCCGCTGTGAGTTCTCTGATGTTGTTTGTATTCTTCTTTCTCTTTCTTTCTTCTTTTATCCCTTTCTTTCTTCAAGATGATGCGATTTTCTAGGAGTAGAAAGTCGGGTCGTCAGAGTTGGTATCAGAGCAGTAGGCTGAGAGAATACCTAGGCTCTGGAGTGGTGTCTTTCTTGAGAGAGCGCACTTGTAATTTCTATATATATATATATATATATATATATATATATATATCTACCTAATCTGTTGGGTTATCTGTTCGGATTTTCCAACATAAATTTTAGAGGTAGATGGAGTAGTGTTGTGTGTGTAACACGATTACCACTAATGGTAGAGGTCCATATGTTGAGTTTGGAAGTATTTGCTGAGACTGTAGACCTAATACCGTCTCGAGTGAGTTTTGTAGTTTGGAGTAAGGTTTATCTGATATCCGAAGGAATTTTTTTTTAAAGATTCGGAGTTTATCTTTGAGGAGTAAGTTTGGATTTCGCTCGGGTGAGCGAATTTTTCTTGAGTTTGGGTCTGTCGGAAGTGCAAAGGTAAGTGATGATATCTTGGTAACTGCGTGATGAGATGCAGTATCCTTGGATATTTCTGAAGATGTTTTCTCATGAAGTAGTTTTAGAAGCGGTTGAGGAGCAGTCTTTACCTGCCTCAGGGAAGACTCGTCTATGTAGAAGCTATCTGGATCTTTAGTAAGGAGGTTGGCTGTTTTGGAATATGAGACTAAGGTCTATAAGTTGTTTTGCTTCGGCAAGGTCTCAATTGTTATTCCTTAAGAAGTGCGAGATGTTGGTGCTTGGTTTGGAGCCCGAGTTTCTATTGGGATGTCTGCCATCTCGGAAGTCCGTTATGTGGATTGTGGATAGTTTTGGAGTTCGGAGAGCCTTTAGATCTGAAGTCTTTGGTTAGTTGTGGTAGCAGTATAGCTCGAAAGTGTTCGGTGTGCTGTCGAGGAGATCTTTTAGCTTTGCAGTATCATCGAGGTAGAGTTTGGAAGCAGTAGTGTGGTTTGTTTCTCTGATGGTCCAGGAATCTTTGTGGTTCTCTTTCGGCAGTCCGGGCTGAAGATGGTAATGTTTTCTTGAAAGGTTAACCTTGTTTGGAAAAGTTAAAGCTGTTCTAATTGGTAAAGAGAGGACAGTTTCTTTGGAATTCGAACTAGGTAGGATCGCAAAAGTGACTTGCGATTAGTTTGGAATTTATCTTGGGTGATCTGTTGTTTGAGACTGAGGATTCTCATGTGGAAGTAGGAGCTGCTGATATAATCTGGAATTTTTCAGCATCTGGAAGTTGAATTCCATACTGTTTTGGTTCCGGAAGTAATTCTGGTAGTTAGCCTGATAGTTGGATGGTTCTTGGAGAAGGGAGAGCTGGTATAGTAGCTCAGAATTATTTTTGGAATTGGAATTGGACTGATCTAGCTTTTGATTTGGATTCTGTTGTAATGATGTGTGACTGAGTCAGATTAGTCACTCTGATTTTTATGGATTTGATGAACAAGCTTTCCGGATATATTGGATAAGTTTGTATTCGTGTTCATCAACAGATATTCTTACCTATTTCTGAATCAGAGTTGTGCAGCGGAAGCGAGGTATCAGCTGTACAAGAAAGGAAGCGAGTTCTGTTTGCTATTGCTTGAGTAGTAGGGCTTGAGTTCTGGATTTCGACGGATTTTGGAAGACTGTTCTGTTGAATAGGATCCATAGACTGCTTTGCTTTGGTCTAGTTGTTTCTAGGAGTATCAGCATAGGATGAGCTGACCGGAAGAAGTTTGGCAGCCTTGGATTGTTTGTTGAGTTACAGATATGAGATATGAGATAAGGAGTTTTGTATTTGAGGTTGGAGACTTCAGAGTTGTTAGAATTCTCTGGTTTAGAGAGCTGAAATTGGATAAGATTGGTTGGTTAGTGCTGTGGCATTTGAGGATTTCTTATCTGTGTTTTTGATAGGATGAGATTGAATTGCCAGTTTGGATAGCTGGAATTCATTTTGTAACACGTGTCTCTGAGGGAGTACGTGTATGATTCATCGATTGGTTATTGAATCTGAAGTTCGGTTGGAGTTGGGTGTTGAGCTGGATTGAGAGTAGTCTGATGTTCTGTTCAGATTGAAGGATCTAGAGATGAGTGGAGCTCTGGATTTTGGCTGTATAGTTAGTTTGTTGGCTTTTGTAGAGCGAGTCTCCCGGTGATTTATACTTGGGAAACTCGAGATAGTGTTAGAAGATTTATTCTGATTTGTATCATTATAATTAGTTAGGTTTGTTTGTTTGATTGATTGCCATGGTTGTTAGTAACTGGTTGTTAGGAATGCTTTGCTGATTGAAATTAAAATCTATACTAGATTATTAAATTACCTTTGCTTTTAAATTTCGAGGACGAAATTCTTTTAAGGGGGGAGGATTGTAACGACTCGGAATTTTGGGCAATAAGAATTTAATAATCTGTGTAAATAATTTAATTGGTTTGATAATTTTTCTTTATAATTTTAATTTAAATTGGTAAATTTAATCTTTTAAAGGTTAATGAATTTTTAATCTGGAAATATTGATAAGAATTTTGTCAAAGCAAATGAAATTTTATTCTATTTATAATATATACATTTGATATATATTGTGAATAGGAGATCTTGTGTTTTAAATTAAAGATGAATTTTCAAATTATAATATATATATACGTATATGTTATAGTTTGACTTGTTTTGAAATTTAATTAAATATATTAATAATTGATATATGAATGAATATTATAATTTAAAGCTTTGTTTTAAAACTTAATAGTTTTCAAAGGTTAAATTTAAAGATTAACTCTGTTGTTTGTAAAAATATAAAATAACTGCTTATTTTAAGTGTGATAGTATATAAAAGACTTAATCAAAGCTTTCTTTTTGTTTCTTTAAAATGGTTATAAATGCATATGCATAATTATTTTAGATTTAAAAATATATATATAAATGTTTTAGATTTTAAATACATATATAAGAATTATTTGCATTTTTATTAGTGTTAGAATATTTCTTTTAAAAAGTAAACTTATATTTATTCATAAAGTAAATTTGATAAATAAGTTTATATTACATTTTAAACTAAGTAAAATTTATTAAAAAGACTTAACGTACAAATGTAAACATATTATCATCTTTAAATAACACATGTAAGTAAATTAAGCAAGCAAATGACAAATGTAAATCTTTGAAACAAGTGGCCTCTATTTCTTTTTATTTACAAATTTAAACATATAAAAGAAAATTGTTTCTCCTTTTTCATATTTTTTTCAAAACCTTCTTTCCTCTTCTCAAACTTTAATGGCAAAACAGAAATTATTTCCAAAACCTGAAATTGAATCAAAAGCAAAATTTAAATTCTTCAAAGCAAAACTAAATCAGCTACTTCAAACCTGAAAGTTAAATCTGCAAATTACAACCTGAGATATTGAGAGTTAAATCAGAGTTCAACTTCAATTTAAAACCTGCATTTCAAAGTTCTAAAATCTGCATTTCAAAGTAAAGCTTCAAATCTGCAAATGCAAATGGAGTTAAAACAATAAATCTTTTTCAAAACCTGGAACTGCAAATCCAATCTAAAATTCAAATGGATGTACAACCTGCATTTCAAATGAAAGGGCAGCAGCAAGTTTCAACATTCTAAATCAAAAGATTTTAAGCATGCAAGGCATTTTCAACAACATGCATATCAAAGCTTTTCAGATTAATGTTCAAAGGCCTGGAAGTAAAAATAAACATGCTCTGCTTTGTTCTCTGGGAAAATATCAGGTGAGTAAACTCTATTTTAAAAACAGATTTGAACCCAGTATTTAACCTAGCTATGTGTGATGATTTATACAATAGTTTAGTTACAAATGTGTTGTGAAGTTGATTGCATGTTTGAATACATAGAAGATATATGGTGACAGTATCTATATGCTTTGTTATTTTCAGTTTGATCATTCAAATTTAATTCGAATCTCCTACTATCATCAATATTTGGCCTTGATGTTTGAATAAAAGTTGTTTGTTATTGTTTGTTGGTAATATTAAAAATAGGTTCTGTAAATTTAAATTTACAAATAAATTTAAAATAAAAATTACAGTGAAATCTTGATGCATGTAAAAAAAAATCAACTATCTTGTTTCTGATTTGGATTTCATGAATATGTAAAGGACTAAAAATAATGATTTTTAAGGTATATATCATAATTTTTAGTTGTATAATTAATGTGAATTTTGGGTTTGAAGGATTTAGGGATTTTTATGAACTGTGGATGTTTTACTAGATGATTTGATTTGATTTTTGAATCGTAGCTAGCATGTATGTTGTTGATTATGGGAAAAATACGATTGCAATTTTTAAAGGGACGAATTGTTTGAAATTGATCAAACTAGGGTTTAAGGTTGTTTCGGCTGGGCATAACTGTAGTGATTTTTCGCGACTTAGTCACTTGATCGGAGGTGATCGCGTGGCTTGCAAGAGAAGCGTGAGGTTGTAGCGAGTTGATGAGGGTGACGGCGAGGTTCAACGGTGACGAG
This sequence comes from Allium cepa, assembly GCA_030765085.1. NCBI lineage: Eukaryota > Viridiplantae > Streptophyta > Magnoliopsida > Asparagales > Amaryllidaceae > Allium > Allium cepa. The sequence goes on from CM060946.1 coordinate 83,834,918, forward strand.
GTGATTGGACGTGGGAGGTTTTGGGTTTCGAGCAGTTACAGTGGTTCGAGTTTGAAGTTCGAAATTTGGTTTAATGGCGTATGCTCGAATCTGGGTTTGGATTTAGGATCGCGCGTGTTCGAGTGGTTGTAGGGGATGGTCGCGGTGACCGTCGTTGGCCGGAGGTGGTGTGCTAGGTGCACGAGCACAGTTGTGTGCACTGGGGAGTTCGTGATTGAGGAAGACAATGGGAACTTGAAGAAAACTCAAGGGGGTGCTCGTGATTTCCATGGAGACGACTCGAAGCAGTAGGATAGTGCCTGGTTGGCTTCGGGGTAGGCTCGTTTGGTTGGGTGTTGGTCGCGAGCAAACAGATTGTTACCCTGTAGCTTAACTCTGAATAAGGATATATTGTTACAAAGTAAACTCGAGTAATTTGGTTGTTAAGTACTGTGTAATAATATGGTTTTCTGATTTAAAGCTTATTGAATTAATATAGATCATGTATTAAGTTAAACAAGTTTTATAAGCAAACTTTCAAAGTTAAAACTCGTAGTTTTAAAATAAATGTAAATCAAGTTTTTAATTTAAATTTGTTTGAAATGATTTCTTTTGGAAATAATTAACTTCATTCAATTTTGAATGTTAATAAAAAAAGGGTAATGTTTGAATTCAAATATTAAATCAAAGTTTTAGGACAAGTTTTAAAGTAATGTTTAAAACTTAAGTTTCAAAATTTTATTCAAAGCGAAGGAGTTTGAATTAGAAGGTATAAGTGTTTTAGATTTTAAATTGATTTCTAAATGCTTTGTTTTAAATAAGGATATTATTATGATTTTGGAAAATCAAATTGAATAATTTGTTTAAGTCATTAAAATTTTATTAACTTCAAATAATTTATTTATGGAAATAAATAAGGTTAAATATTTGAATAATTAACTTAAGAATGCTTATTTGTTAATAAGTTAAGATTGATTAAGATTTATGCTTTTCTTAATTTATTAAAGATTTTCATTAATATAAGTTATTAATTAATTAATTGTTTAATTAATTTTAAATAATTAGTTAATTATCTATTTAATTTTTAATAATCACTTAATTATGGATTAATTAAGTGTAATTATTTAATGAAGTAATTAGAGATAATTACTTATGTAAGATTAAGAGTTAATTATTTAATTATTTTAGTTAATTAATTAATGTAATTAATTAATGAATGTGATTAAGTTAAGATTAATTACTAAGGGTAATTAATTAAAATGTAATTAATTAATTAAGGATTAATTGTTAATTAGATTGAATAGCAATTACTTAATGAAGTAATTAAAGATTAATTAAATGGATTAATTAATCAAGGATTAATATAATTAAATTAGAAATTAATTAAGAAGTTAATTAATTTAGTTAAGTAATTATAAATTGTTAATTTCTGTTTAAGATTAATGAGATGATTAATTATAAGTTAATTAATTTAAGTAATTATAAATTAATAAGGATCATTAATTAATGTAATTAATGAATTAATCAAGGTTGATTAATAAAAGTGATTAATTTAAATGTGATTAATTAATTGTAATTAATTAAGAATTAATGTAATTAATTATAGTTAATTAATTAATGAATGATCATTAATTATTGTAATTAATGATAGTAATTAAAGGTTAATTAGTGAATATGGTTAAGGATAATTACTTGAATGTAATTAAAGATGATTAATCAGGGAAGATTAATTAAAGAAGATCATTAAGAGATGATTAATGAATTTGATTTGAAATAAATCAATGAAGTAGGATTAAGATAATCCAAATGATTAAAGGATAATAATTTAATTAGAGGTTGATTAAATTGATTAAGAGTTAATCAATTCTGCTATGGGTAATTGATTAATATTGAATGATTGATATTGGATGATTGGTATTGGGTGTTGAATGATATTGGATGATGATATTGGGTGTTTGGTTGATACCGGATGATTTGGAAATCTCTGATATATGTTATGCTGCTTTGTGAGATGAATGTTGATATAAACTATCTGTGATGATAATGTGATTCATCTATTGTTTATATATCATCCTAAGTATAAGTTAAACTGTTTAAATCCCTTAAGTACAACTTGGACATTAAAATGGCGTTTGGATTCGGTGAGACCGGGATCGGGTTTCCATATTTGGATATCCGAAAACCACATCGATTCCAATTAAACGTTAGGTCGTGTATCCAAGTGGAGCAAGTGAAGACTCGAAGTGTAAGGGCTATACGTCAGTATAACTCTGTGGGTGATTCCGTAATGAGTTTGATGGAATAGTGCTTATAGATTTGAGATAGCGAATCAGAGTGCAAGGGCTATGGTCGTTGACTCTGAGGGTGATTCCAATAATGAGTGCAACGAGATAGTGCCTTCGGTTTCGTTCGAACCCGGAACGAACTTGTATGGATTGAATGCTTTCAGCACATCGTCAGGTGGACGATGAGCATTCTAAGATAGATATGTCCTATAAAGGTAATCGTAACCTCAAGCCTCATCAACCGAGAATGGCTAAAACAAGGGAGGTGCAGCAAGGCTTCGTGGGTAGCTCCCACTGGAGAGCAAGATACATCCCTGTCTAGAGGTCCCTTTCTATTTCGGCTTAGTGTGTGGTTGGTCGCGCCAACTACGGGGTGGTCTTGTTCGGGACTGTCCAGTAAGGGATGGTTCCGGCCTTGTGTTGCAGGGGATGAAGGGAGTAATCCTCGGTACGGTGATCTAGGCCACGTACTGTGACGGGCGGTACCCCAGTAGCCCTGCCATTGATGGAAACCCATTTTCCCTACGAGACCCTACGGTTTTGATTGTATTACCTACTTTTGTGGCTAGTAGCTGGAATTTAATCATGTAACAATTTCGACTATTTCTTATTTACTTGAAAACCCTAGACACTATTATAATATCACTGGATTTCCTATCAAATGTTTTGGTTAGCGTAAGGTAAAAACTTTTCCATGTTTATGTGTGGGAAGTCTTACGTGATACCTTTTCTTTTCAAAGGTTTTCTAAAGTTAAGCAATTTTAAACCGTTTACTCACACCAGACCCCTGTCTGACTCGAGTGTTTATTTTCTGTTTTATTAAACTCTTGGGTACTCATATTATGTATGAGTAGTCAAGTGATTCAGGTTAGCTTGACGAATTCTGGAGGAGTAATGGAGCAGGAGGCTTCGACGTGTAGTTATATATATTGGTTCCGCTGTGTTTGGTATCTGTTTCTTCTGTTGTACTTGAGTTGTATGAATTAGGCAGATGTTATAACTGTCTAATATGTGTTGTATAGTTATGTACCCTGATGTAATGAGGTACTATGTAATATTTTATGTTAATTATTTTATTTTATTCGTTCCGCTGTGAGTTCTCTGATGTTGTTTGTATTCTTCTTTCTCTTTCTTTCTTCTTCTATCCCTTTCTTTCTTCAAGATGACGCGATTTTCTAGGAGTAGAAAGTCGGGTCGTCAGAACCCTGCTTCGAGTCAGAAGCACATAAACCCGAGGGATGACTCGAGTCAAAAACCATGCATATAGAAGTTCACCAAGACTTGAAAAAAAACCCACTGCAAACCTGTCAACCTCACCCAATCTCACCTCCGACCATCATCAACCTTGAGACTCCGCCAACCCTCCCTTGATGACTCTTCTGCAATCCCCCATAATCTCGAATCACTCGAAGCAACAGAGAAATCAAAATAATCAAAAACTCCTACCTGTCAGATACTAGGCTTGAAACGTGGAAACACCCAATATCAAAGCCTGACAAAAACAATTTCCAACTCCTCTCTCTCTCTGATCATCTATCACCAACTTACCCCATTCTCACCTCAATACACCACTAACATGAAGAACCTAAACACCCAAAATCCACTAACTAACAGATTAATCCAAATTTCCATTTTCTGTTTGAAACAGAATGCTTTTCCCTAATAGTTTATTCAAAACTGTAATATTAGTTTTTTTTTCTAAACATGAATAACAAAACTGTTTAATTGATTTAAGCTATTTGGTATTTGATTCATTTAAATGATGACTGGTTTTATTTGTAATACTTACTGTTGTATTTGTTCAGAGATATCAGATTTTCTCATACATCCAAATCCTGATTTAAGAACAAAATTTTGATTTAAACAAAATCTACAAACCTGGATTTATGCTAACAACCAAACTTTGTTTACATATCAATTCTAACAGGGATTCAAACCCAGAGATAAGGGTTTTCTAATAACAATTCTTAGTTTTAAAATAACAACAGGTGTGCAGATTCTAAACAACAGCAACATACATATATATGTTTACACAAGCATTCAATAATAAGTAATCATCTCATCATATTTATCCATATACTCAGGTGTCTCAAGTTTTTATGCATGTAAGGTTACTCATTTTATTTTAAAAAAAAACAGAACAATCTTGTTAAATAGTTTAATTTCTATGAATAAAACATACATTCTATAGTTTATGTTTGATATTGATATTTAAAGGAAACTATTTTTAAAAGATAAGAAGCTTACTCACATTTAATTAGAAGATGCAGAAACAATTTCTAGAAAAGCAGATCACAATTCCAAGTCCTGACTTGCATTTGATAATTGATCACTGAAATTGCTTGTTGCTGTTGTAATGATGATGCATGCAGACCCATTCTTTGCTCAGATTTTAAATTGGAGTTGAGCTCCAGATTTTATGTTGAACTTAGCATGCAGAAATGAGGAATTTGATTGAAGATTTGAAGTTGTTGTTATCTTGTATTTTGATTTGCAGATTTGGTTTAAAATGTTGCAGATTTGAGGTTGTATGGTTTGCAGATTTTCAATCATGCATTTGTTTTGAGTTTTGATTTTACAGAAATCTAATTTTCAGGTTTTCAATATGAAGTAAAAGAGTTTTTAACAAATGCTTATGTTGTGTTATGTTTCTTTATCAGTATAATTTAAATTTTAAAAAAATTGAATTTGCTTGCCACTTGTTATGTTAATTTGTTATGTGATTACAAGTGTCCATTTAATAGTTTAAACGACTAACACATGTATATTTCAATTATTAAAAGCAATTCCTAAATTTATATATGTATTTAAGTTATCTTAAAACCATTTCAGTTTATTTTAACATGTTACAAATGTTTATTAATACTAGCCTTTAAATAAATACATATACACTTACATTTTAAATGCTTGTTTAATTATTTTTCAAAATAATATTCTTTTAAAACTAAATTTCAAAAGAAAAGATTGAATTAAATCTATTTCAAAAGAGAAACAATTTTAAAATAAACAAAACAAACTTTTATTATAAAACAAAATTAAACTATATTTATTCTTATAAACAAAATAAATGCTCACTTACATCTATGGAAATCATAAGAAAGATTTTTAAAACAAACTTTTGAAAAGTTTAAAATTTAAATCAAATTAAATCAATTTACAATTTATACAATTATATATAAATTAGAAAATATCCTTTATTTAATATAAATTAAAATTAAAACCAAATCCTCTATTTACAATGTATAAACATTTATACATTATAAATAAATATTTTTATATCAGTTAGAAAGATAAATTTATTACTTAAATATTTTTAACCTTTGAAAACAATATCATTTAACAAACTAAATAATTATAAATTTTCAAAAGAGAATTTCAGTTTAAATTAATTTATCAAATCAATATTTCACATTTTAAAATAATTATTAAAGAAATTATTAAATAATTATTGCCTAAATTTTCGGGACATCACACTTATAAAACATTGCAATGAGCCTTGTGCCACCACAATGTGGTTCACATCAATTATAGGTTGTACAAGTAATTCAAGTTTACGTCACTATATATGTTTTTTATAGTAATTTTTTTGTATATTAGCATAAGTTAATACTAGTTCGTTAATAGAGTATTAAGATTAAAAAAGGAAATGACGTCTCTATCGTTTTATTAACCGTATGGTTTAGGTTTTTAGCTTCGTTGTACTAATTTTCTCATATGCAATGTTCTTTGGTTTTATAGATTCTTTTGCGAAATAATTTTACAAAAATGAATCATTTGGAATATTCTTTCGTGGGTTGTGTACTATGTCTCTAGGATTTGAACATGGATCGAAATTGGACGTACAACTTAAAACATAACAATAAAGAGTTCTTGAAGGAAAAAAATTGAAGAGTTCATCAAATGTGCACTGGATGATCAACTAAGAAAAAGGGAAGAAACTATTTTTTTTTCCTTGTAGACACTGTAGGAATAAGAAGAGGTTTCATAATATAGGTCGGATTAGGGACCACATAATTCCTTATGGGTTTAGGCTAATTATGCATGATGGATATGGCATGGTGAAAGTATACTTCGTAGAACTAGTTCTAGTAATCATGAGAGTTGTGCAAAAGAATAACCTCATGGACAGTGAGAAATGATCAAAGAGATAATGAGAACAATGAGGTGAATGATTGTGTACATGATATGTTTAATAATGTTGAAGAACATTTGACGGAAGTGCCAAAGTTGTACGCTGGATAATTAATCAATGCCGAGAAGCCTTTGTTTCCCAGTTGTGCTAAGTCCATAAAGTTGTCAACTGTGCTTATGCTATTTATTTTTAAAGCAAAGCATGGGTTGACTGATAAAATTTTACAACGTTGCTGGCACTTTTGAAAGAGATGCCTCTAGAAGGTAACGGACTTACAAAATCTACCTATAAGGCAAAGAAATGATGTGTCCAATTGGTATAGGGTATAACATGATACATGTATGTCCAAATGATTCTGTACTATATCGAAATGAATATGAGAATTTGCATAAGTGTTCGAAGTGTGGATTGCCTCGTTTCAAGTTGCAACGGAATATCGATAACTCAGACAAGAAACGACCTTCGGCAAAGGTGTTATGATATTTGTCCATTATACTTAGGTTTAAACATTTATTGCAAATAAAAAACTTCAGATGGTATGCAAAAGATAAGAAGAATGACGGGTTACAAAGGCATCTAGCCAATTCTCCACGGTGGAGAAACATTGATACAATGTATCCTAATTTCGTTGAAGAAACCAAGAATCTTATACTTAATCTTTGCACAGATGGCATAAACCTGTTTGGATACATGGCACTTGGCCAGTTATTTTAGTGATTTACAATCTCCCACTTGACTTTATAAAGCACAAGTACATCATATTGTCTTTTCTAATCTTGAGACTAACGCAACTAGGAAACGACGTCGACGTTTGCCTAGCTCCTCTTATTGAAGATCTTAAAACTTCTATAGACAAAGGTGTGCAGGTGTTTGATCCATAGTGAAAATAATTTTGCATTTCACACCATGATTTTTTGTGCAATAATTGATTTTTGGCATATGTTAACTTGTCTAGATATTTCATAAAAGGTCCCAAAACTTGCCCAATTGTTAAAAACGACATAACTGATGAGCGCTTGCAATTTACATATGCATCATCATGATTTATACCTCTCAATCACCCTTATTGTAAAATGAAGAAGCCCTTTAATAGGGAGATAGAGACTAGAGTAGCTCGTTTTCCGTTAATAGGTAATGATGTTTATGAGTTGGTCAAAGATAATGAAAATGTCTTTGGCGATGTCTTTCCTTCTAGAAGGCTCATGGAAGAAGATATCTGTATATTGGGAACTTCCATATTAAAGACACTTGCAAGTTGGGCACTGTCCAGATGTAATGCATATAGAAAAAAATGTTTGTGAGGATATCATTGGAGCACTCTTGAATATACGTGGTATGACAAAGGATGGTGAGAAAGCTAGGAAAAATATGCTGAAAATGGGTATACAGAAGGAGTTACCACCGGTGGAGAGGGGAAAACGTACCTATTCGCCTTTTGCATGCTGTACATTGTCCAAAAAAGAGAATACACGTTTATGTGAGCATATTTATGGTGTGAAAGTTTCGGTAGAATATTCTTCAAACATTAGTAGTCTTGTATCACTGATCAATTAGAAATTAACCAGCATGAAGCCTCCTGATTGTCATTTGTTGATGCAACATTTGTTACCCATTGCCATTCGAAGCATATTGTCGAAACATGTAAGACATGTAATCATGAAACTTTGTTTCATTTTTTACGCAATTTGTAGCAAGGTGGTTGACCTTGATATATTGGAAGATCGGCAAGCTGATATTATTGTTACCTTATGCCAATGTGAGATGTATTTCATTCCTTCATTTTTTGATGTATGGTGCATTTGGTTGTTCGTTTGGTGATAGAAGTCAAGATTAGAGGTCTTGTGTTTTTGAGATATATGTATCCCTTCGAAATGCATATGGGAACTTAAAATGAAAATTGAAGAATAGACGTAGATCTGAAGATAGTATCATAGAAGATACTATAGCCGAGGAGGTTATTGAATCCAATACTTAACTGGTGTTGAATCTATTAGACATTGCAAGTTTCGTCGTGAAGGACGACTTGAAGGTCAGTGTATAAGTGGATTTAAAGTAATTTCAATTGGTGATGAAATGATTCGCAAAACCCGCCTTCTTGTTTTGTAACACCTTAACGAGGTTCATCCTTACTTGGAGGAGCACAAGGAAATTCTAAAGTCTCAGAATCCTTCAAACAACGAAAGGTGGTTGGAAAATAAACATTATCATCACATGGTTTAATGATCGGGTAATGTCTCAACTGTCCTAAGCATTACATGATATTTTTGATATGATAAGATGGTTGGCATATGGGCCTTGATTTGAAGTCAACTCTTATGAAGGATAAGATATTAATAGGTATGTCTTTTATACAAAGCGCAAGGCTGTGAAGAGCGAAATGCAAAACAGCAAAGTTAGTGTCGTGGAATCTTCAACAAATACGCTAATGCTAAAGATAACAGACCAATAAATTATAACGACCCGTAATTTTTCGATAATTAAAAATTGTTAATTTAATAAGGTTTTGTGATTTAATGTTGGTAGAAATTAAAAAAAATGAGATTCAATAATAAGAATATATTTGGAATGAAATGTAATAATATTAAATTAAGGAAATTGATAGCAGTTTTAAATGAAATTCCAATTAATTGAAATGGTTAATGAGTTTTAGTTGGTAATAGATTGTAAATTAATCGTAATAATGTGTGTATTATTGATATTGGATTAAAAGGGCAATTGATGTTTTAAATGTTGTATTAATTAAATAGTATGAAATAAATTGTAAATTAGGAAAAATGAATGTTGTGTAAATAACTATAACATTTGTGAGTAGATAATAAATATACAAATGTGATTAAATTTAAAAATGGTGCAATTGTTATTTGTTACCAATTTAATTTATTAATTACAAATAAATGTAAATAAATGTTATATTAATTTGAGTTAAGACAATAACTGCCAACTGTGAATGTAATAAAAGGTATAGAAATGTTAATTATATTTACAAGGCAATAATAGATGTAATAAAAAAGATTGAAACAAAGACAAATTAATCTAATGAGATTTTAAATTGTAATAAAATTGACAAAAATTCAATATAATAGAAATATAGTAGTTAATACAAATAAAAGATGGGAATTGGAGAATATTAATGTAATGAAATATTAAAAAAAAATGTTAACTATGTCTATAGAACAATGATTGGTTAAAGAAAAAGATTGAAATTAAGTCAATTCAATTTATTGGAACTAAATTATAATTAATTGGGTAAATTGCAGTTGAAACTGAACAATGTATTTAGGGAAATAATTAACAATGAACTGACATGTAAATTTGTTTTAAATTATCGTAAATGTTCTAGTAATCTAAAGTGATAGAAAATTTGAATTTTTAAATTTGAATTGGAAAAGTGATTTAATTAGTTTAATAGTAATTTATTTAACTAAGGGAAAAATAGACATTTTGGCCATTGTCTTGGATTTTGATGAAACCAGTGTCATCCGATCCGTAACAGTGAATTATGGTAAGGTTTCAAGTTTCGTAGCAATCGGACTTGTCTTTCGATCATACGGACTCGAAACGCCTAGAAATCAATTCAATTGAAACCAATTTGAAATAAGCTGATATATAGATAACTTCTTCATACGAAGGAATTAGGGCCTCAAACCTATCCCATTGAGTTTAAAGATATCAAAAACAACTATTTTGATATATGGGATGGCCCATTTTCGTTTCGGAGACATAACAGGCTTTTCGGGTCGTATTCGTCAATTCAAATCAATTCGTATGTTTATTCATTTCTTATCAGGCTTCGTTAGTATATATTGTTTTGCTCAAAACCCTAGCAGCCTTTTATTATTTCATTCCATACGTACAACTCTTTGTTCCTGCTTCTCAAATGGCAGAACCTATTCCAATTCCCAAACCCTTATTGCAAATCAAAATCAAACCGAAAAATCAAATTCCTCCAAACCCTAAGAAATTATTTATTGTTTCGAAGCTCTCGACGAGCGCAACCCAAATCTATGAATTTTTTTCGATTGGATCATGATTGGCCAGAATTTCCCAAAACAGTCACGGCCGTTCATTAGGTTGCGATCGACGCTTCAACGGGTCATCAATTTGTTGGTACTAGGTTATGGAGAGGGCCGAGGGGAGTTCATCCATATGGTTTGCTTGACGAGTGATGGCTGGATCGGCCGATTTAGTTGGATTAGGGTTCGAATAACTTGGTGGCGGCTGCATTCTTTCGACCTAAACCGAATGAGTGTGTCGTCAATCTGGGAGGGGTGGAAACTTGGCATGGCGGAGGCATTGACGTGGCGTAGTTGGTCGTAGGCGCGATGGAATCTATAGCTGACGGTTGGATGTCGAGTTCATTGATGTGCGTGCTAGGGTTCACTCCATTAGGTTCGCTCGCATATGAGATGAAGCGGTTGCTTGCTGACGTGTACGTGTAAAATTTGTTTACTTATTTAATTTAAATTTTTGATCTTTCAAATGTTCTGGTCAACGTAACTTTTGCATATGAGGTTGGTTTTATGCATGGTTTTTTCCACTATGATCGTATCGAAATTACAGACATAATGGAACTTGTTTTGATGAACTCTGAGACTATTGAATTTTGAGGTTATTTTGGGATTTTAAATCGACTGGAAAATCATAGGTGAGTGTTTTGACCCACTCACAACTACTAGATTATCTTATGTTAGTTAAATTAAATTTATGACGTGACTAGAAATTAATTGCTTGATGTTTGGTATAAAAAAAATTTCATTCTGGTTAAATTTGACTTTTATCGCATTTAATCATCATTTAATTTAATATTGAATTCAAATTGTCAATTTAATACCTGTTATTGATGGTAAGTTATTTATTGATGTTTATTGGTTGATTTGGATGATGATTATGTTGAATGTTTGATTGTTGATATTGGATGACTGGACGTTGTATTTTTATATTTTATAACACCGCAAGTTCCTTATGGGCTGAAACGATACATACCCGAACGATCTATAGATTAGGGAAAAATCATTATGGGTTGAAATGATAGACTAAAGCGATTTTATGGATTTTATTTAATTCGGGATTGCGGTTTGAAATGATATCTAACTGTAAAAATTTAAATTGCGGATTGAATTGATAAATATCTGTATCACTTGACCTTATGGTAGAAAATTATATACGAACACCGGATTAGTTAAATTAAGTGATTTTTGAATCTTTAAATTTTTGAATTCAGTTAACTGGTATTTTGAAATAGAAATTTGGCTTATATAAACTAATTTATTTTCGAAAGTCCAAGTGTTAATGCAGAAATTGGAATTGATTTAATGAATTGTTCAAAGGATTTAAATTTGAATTTCAAAGTTGAAGTGTTAAATATAAATGAATTTTCCAGAGTTGAGTTACTGAAAATGTTTCGATATAATTTGGAAATTAGTTTAAACTAATTTAAAACTATTTTAATTAATTGAAACTATTTTAATCAGTTTAAAACTATTTTAATTTATTAAATCTATTATAACCTATTTAATCCATTTTAATCTATTTTTACCTATTTAAACTAATTCAACTTATTTGATCTATTTTAAATCTATTTAATATAATTTAAATCTTTTAATCTATTTTAAATTTATTTAATCTATTTAAAAATCTACTTAATATAATTCAAATCTATAATTAATCTATTTAAACATTTTTAACCTAATTAAATCTATTAAATCTATATCTAATCTATTTAAATCAATTTAAATCTATTTAAATCAAATTTAAATCTATTTAAACTATTTTACCATTTAAACTATTTTAATTTATTCAAACTATTTTTAAACTATTAAACTATTATGACTATCTAAACTATTTCTAAAATTGCAAACTATGTAAAGTTGAAGTATTTATATTAAATCCTAGATGATGATACAACTTAAGTTGGAATTTGGAATTGATACCTTTTTGTGAAATGACATATTTGAGTAAATATGGTTTGAAAGTGAATCTAATTTCGAAAGTTATATGGTTTGAAATCGAATATAATATTTTGATATTAAGTATAAATTGACTTTTGAAATGTAAAAGAATCATCCGGTGTGAAATAAGTGTTTGGTTGTTAAAGAGACTAGGATCGGATATTGTCATACTCTCTGCCAATACTGAAAACCACTTTAACAACCGTGTATGTTGTGGAGATTCTAGAAACGAAGTAGGATGGTTTGGTGAATGACTTTATATGAGGTATTTACGTGACCTTGACTCCCGCGAGTTAGCTTGATGTGGCTAAAACAGGAGCTATGTAGGGGCAAGTGAGGTTATTCCTCCTATCGGACACATTTCTTTGATACCATTCTATTATTTTATGATTGATTTGGTGGCCACCTCTTGATTTTGATTTGGGAGTATGTTCCGTGGTGGCGGTAGTAGCTGCTATGCATTACCACCAGTCCGGACCTGCAATTGGTATATCTACCCTAAGCATTGCCTCATGTGTCTTGTCGCATGCCTTATCGCGCCTTCTATGAGTTTGGTTTGTACCATACTTAAGAAGTTCCCTCTGATTGCCCTCCAGTTTACGGAGGAATTACGATACTATATAGACCATGGGAATATATAAAATGTGTTAAGAGGGATATGGATAACTTCGTAATGCTATTTTAATACTTTACTTTACTATAGACATATTATAATCGTGTATTGTACTACATAGTGGATAGTTTAACGGATCCTTAGGAGATGTGAATTTCGAACATCTCTTAAGTTACTGCACTCACGTTAGACACTGGATAGGAGATGTCAAACTCCGTAAATATCTTTGACGTTGTTGCACTCATATTTACCATTGATTTAACTTATATAAGAACTTTTAGTTCTAACTCGAGTGTTTTGTCTTTTCAATTCGCTTGGGTCAGTATGAGCTTTCCAGTTTATCAATGACTGCTTTCTGGAGGTTGAAGATGAAGAATTTATACTATTATAATTTATTTTATTTATTCCGCTGCATCATGATGTTCCGCTGCATTATTTATTTATTATTGTTGTATATAGCTCTGATTTTGTGTTGTATAGGAATAATCAAATGTATTTATAAAACAGCTTCATGAACTATTATTTGATTATTATATTTTGTCATTCCACTGCAAGATTCTGTATTTGGTTTTTTCTTTCTCTGCTTTTTCCTATTTACCCCATTACAATCTGCTCTTTTGAATGGTTTAAGTCTGACATGTGTGGTTTATCATCGATTTGAACTGTCCAAAAAGGTTGGTCGTTACATAAATGCAATAATATCATACTATAGAGTAATTAAAGATATTTGATAGCTTGAGTATAAGGACTTTATAATCCCTCTATTTCGATGCAAATGAGCTGAACTATCATGTTGTACGAGTGGATGAACATGAATTCACACTTGTTGGCTTTGGCTTAATGATTCATGAGAATGATCCACTCATCCAGGCATCTTAAGCAAAACACGTTTTTTAGGTTACTGATCCCATCGATCATAAGTGGTTTGTTGTTCTTTCCGAAAAAAGATGGATGGTGATGTGGTGGAATAAGGAGAGCATAATCAATTTGATGAGAACCCATCTTCCTCCGTTGCTGTATGCCAAATAGAAGATGAAGTTGATTTAAATGCAAATTATGCACGTTCTGTTCATATTGAAGGGGTTTGGATTCATTGAAGAGTTTATGGATGATTTGTTTATATTATCAAGCAACTAATTGCATTTTTATGTAAGACATTATTTCTTATTTTTGTTATCGTATTCTCAGTCATCCTTAATACTTTATGTTATCCCGCCTTTTAGCAAGGCTGTGATACAAAAATATCAACTGAAAACCCAAGATAGTTCGTCCCAATTATTAGTTGTACGCAGGCTCGCTATGGATATCGATGAATTTTGTCCAAGTCTGGATCGACCTAAAATTGATATGACATGACGAGCAATGCCGTAGAAGCTGACTTTCCAAATTTCAAGTCAATCCGAGTTCATATGCTCAAGCTATCATCGGTCAAATTCAAGGAAATTGGCCTTCACTTCGTATCCACCCAATTCGCACCGATCCAGGAAGGCCCAATTCGTATCCATCAAATCCATGTTCGAACCGATACGTTCGAATCCATTTGACCTACACTGTTCCTAGCCATCGTGGAGCTACTATTTGCATCCATCAGTTGGCCTTTGTTCGAATCCACCGTTGCTAACTAGTTCGTATCCGGGGATGGCTGTCACTTTGTTTCCGTCCTTTCTTCGTGCACTTCGTATCAATCACTACCCACGTACATTGTATCGATCAGCCATTGGTCTGTACGAAGTATGAATTAATCGATACGAAAAGAGCTAGAGACCATCGATGCGAAGCAAGCATCCACAGATTGACACGAAGCAAGATCGTATCAGGTCGATACGAACAACATGGCCTAGACCGATGTGAACAGACCCACGGCACTCGATACGAACAAGGCGCAACATGGGGAGACTCGGTCAACTTGGCGTGAAACATGGATCGAGCCAAATAATTAGCGCTACGTCAATGCTATAGGCACGTGCTTGGATCGATTCAAACATATCGATGTGAAACAGAATCGATGCGAAGAAAATAGCCTATGGAAAGCACAAACTTGCATCGATCATATCTCACAACCTACAAGTCCAAATGCTATGAAATTTTCACTAGAGCTTACGTACAACCTAAAAAACGTTCCTGCCAAATTTCGACTCGATTGAATCAAACCTTGATCGATACGAATTACGTTCGTATCGATCACGGATCGAATCGAAACTTCATTGGATCGGTCGCGTGGGCCCACTCACGTGCCAGAAGGTGTCTTTCGAAGTTTGGGCGAGATATCAGCCTCCTACGCCTATAAATAGAGCCCTAGGGCCTACAGAAGAAGGATCTTTTGGCTCTCGAACGTCCAAACTCTGCCAAAATCAACTTTGCACTCCATTGCTGCTGCTGTACTCGAATTTCAGAACTGGAACTCACTGTTATTCACTGTAACCGATTGTAATCATCAAGAGAATATCAATAAAGTCATTAAATTTCAAAGTGGACGTAGGCCGGATTGTCGAACCACTATAAATCCTGTGTTTTTATTGCTTTCTTCTTCATTTTATGAGTGTTCTTTATTTTTGATTCTCTATATACCTGTTATTAGTGATTTGTGATTATGAACTGGTGCTTTCATTAATAATTGGGAGTTTGTGACCAATTTTGGCACGAACATTTTGGTGCTTTCACTGGGAATTGAACTCAGGGATTCTATCGCTCGAAAGTTGAATTTGAAAGTTTAAGGATTTAGATCTGAAGTGCTATGACAAGGCAATCAAGTAGAAGGCAAAGATCAGAGAGAAGTCATCATGAAGGGAGTCAAGGGGCTTCCTAAGGAGCGAACCAAGCCTCAGTCTTCATCACCAGGGACGAGATGGGAACGATGTTTAAGAGGCAAGAGGAGATGATGCAGAAGCTACTTCGATAAATTGGACAAATTGGAGTACAGAATCAGTGGAACGCGACTGTAGGAGATGCTGGAGATAGGAATCGGGAGCACGGAGCAACCATAATTTAGAACGGAGCAGGACCATTTAGCGTGGCACCAGAACTAGGGGGCACTCACCTAGAGCATGTTGACCCAATCTCGGGAAGAGCATCAGGTGGACTCGAGAAGCATGGCATTGGTAGAGGAACGGATGCTCAGCCAGGAGAATAGATTCCAAGATTCCCTCGTGAACTCGAGGGGCAGGTCGAATGTAGTAGGCAAGGACTACAACTCAGAGATAGTGACAGATTAGCGGAGATGGTTAGACGAGCTATGAGAGGTGGATTGGTAAATAAAGACTTGGAGGATGTGAATAGGAGTCCCTTTACTCCAACTATCAGGCGAGTTAGGAACCCACCGGTTTTAAGCTACCATCATTGGAGATGTATAATGGGAGGATGGATCCTACGGTTCATCTGACAAATTATATGAAGCATATGGAAGTGCTGGGGGCATCAGAGGAGGTCATGGCCCAGTGCTTCCTATTGTACCTGGCAGACATTGCGGCACTATGGTTTAGACAACTAGAGAGTGGCTCTATTGGAACATGGACCGATTTGACTGAAAGATTTATAAGGCAATTCAGAGTTCACATTTCGAGACCCAAGAATGTGATGAGTTTAGCAACACTGAAGCAAAGAACTGGGGAATCTTTGAGGAGCTTTCTGATGTGATTCAATGCAGCGACAGCATTGGTGGATCGACCGAATCCATCCATGGTTTTGATGGCAGCCGTATCTAGCATAGCCGACGGCACAGAATTCAGGAGTTCATTGACAAGAGATCCCCCTATGGATCTAGGAGAATTTTATCATGAGGCTGAATGATTTTTACGATTAGAGGATGAAAATGCTGAAAGAGATGAGGAAGAAGGAATCGATGTTTATGTAGTCGAGGGCGAAAATCCTACTGAAAAAGGTGCAGGAACTGGTAAAGGGAAACGAAAGGCTGAGGATAAAGATAATGAACCAACACGACCATGAAAGGAACCAAGATTCACCTCATATACGGAGCTGAACGAGACTTTGGTATGGATCTACTAGGACACCAAGGGACAGGTTCCTTATCGAAAGCCGATGAGGAGAGATCCGACCAGCAATGAAAGAAGGTCAGACAAGTATTGCTTATTCCATGAGCTGAATGGTCATAGCATAAACGACTGCAGACACTTGAAGGATAAAGTTGAGGGGCATATCCGGAATGGATTTCTATCGCAATATGTGAGAAGGAAGGCCACGACAGTGGAACAAGAACGACCATCGCCTGCACCAACTGGAGACTGCTCAGGATCGAGGCGTCAGCTTGTCATCAATTGATGTGAATAATGACGAATAAGTGGAAAACTCCTCACTAACGCGACTAAGTCATTTACACATGTACAGGACCGCGAACGATCCTCAGGCATGCTCTAATACGACTATAAATTGCATTAATGTAGGTGTTTGCACTTTGACGTCCCTTTTTTACTTTTGCTTTCTGCTTCTCGTGTTTGAACTTGATTTTGTTTGACATTTCTATTGAAAGACTTGTTTTGAATAAAAGTATAACATTTGTGATTCCATAGCGGCTAAGCCGCTTACACATGTACGGGGTCGCGAACGGTCCTTAGGCATGCTCTGAGATGGCGATAAACCGCCAAAACAAATGATCCAGAAACTCACTCGAACGTGAAATCTAGTATTGATGATACTAAGCCCCCCCCCCCCCCCCCCCGGATACACACAAATCGCCTCAAACGGCACCCGATAGCGAATGATCATAATTCGCCTCGAACGGCACCCGACCGCGAACGGTCACAATTCACCTCGAATGGCACTCAATCGCGAACGATCACAATTTGCCTCGAATGGCACCTGATCGAGAACGGTCACAATTCGCCTCGAACGGCACCCGATCGCGAACGATCACAATTCGCCTCGAACGACACCCGACCGCGAACGGTCACATTTCTCCTTGAACGGCACCCCGACCACGAACGGTCACCATTAACCACAAACGGCATCCAACCGCGAACAGTCACATATCACCTCAAATGACATACGATCCCGAACGATCGTCATTCGTGGTCAGATAAGACTATTAATGTTTTTGCAGGTCATCAACAGGATATGAACATCCAGCTTATGGCATTACAAAACGCATCTTCCTACCACAAGGCATGTTTTGGGGGGCAAGTGTTATCCTGCCTTTTAGCAAGGTCGTGATACCAAAAGCTCAACCGAAAACCCAAGACAGTTCGTCACAAAGATTGGTTGTATGCAGGCTCGCTATGGATATCAATGAATTTTGTCCAAGTCCGGATTGACGACCTACAATTGATATGATACGACGAGAAAAGCCGTAGAAGCCAACGTTCGAAATTTCAAGTCAATCCGAGTTCATATGCTCAAGCTATGATCGATGTAAATTCAATAAAATCGGCTTCACTTCGTATCAACCTAATTCGTATCGATCCAGGGAGGCCCTATTCGTATCCATCAAATCCATGTTCGAATCGATGCATTCGAATCCATCTGACCTACACTGTTCGTATCCATCGTGGAGCTGCTTTTTGCATCCATCAGTTAGCCATTGTTCGAATCCACCATCGCTAACTAGTTCGTATCCAGGGATGGTTGTCACTTCGTATCTATCCTTTCTTCGTGCACTTCGTATCAATCACTACCCACGTATGTCGTATCGATCAGCCATTAGTCGGTACAAAGTATGTGTTAATCGATACGAAGAAAGCATCCATAGATCGACACGAAGCAAGATCGCATCAGGTCGATACGAACAACATGGCCTAGATCGATGCGAACAGACCCACGGCACTCGATAAGAACAAGGCGCAACGTGGGGGGACTCAGTCAACTCGGCACGAAACATGGATCGAGCCGAATAATTAGCGCCACGTCAACGCTATAGGCACGTGTTTGGATCGATTCGAACATATCGATGCGAAACAGAATCGATGCGAAGAAAACAGCCTACGGAATGCACGAACTTGCATCGATCATATCTCACAACCTATAAGTCCAAATGCCATGAAATTTTCACTGGAGCTTACGTATAACTTAAAAAACATTCCTGCCAAATTTCGACTCGATGGAATCAAACCTTGATCGATATGAATTGCATTCGTATCGATCATGGATCGAGCCGAAACTTCATGGGATCGGTCGCATGGGCCCACTCACATGCCAGAAGGGGTCCCGAAGTTTGAGCGAGATATCAGCCTCTTATGCCTATAAATAGAGCCCCAGGGCCTACAGAAGAAGGATCTTTTGGCTCTCGAACATCCAGACTCCGCCAAAATCAATTTTGCACTCCATTACTACTGTTGTACTTGAATTTCAGAACTGTAACTCACTGTTATTCACTATAACTGATTTTAATCATTAAGAGAATATCGATAAAGTCATCAAACTTCAAAGTGGACGTAGGCCGGATTGCCGAACCACTATAAATCCTGTGTTTTTATTGCTTTCTTCTTCATTTTCTGAGTGTTATTCATTTTTGATTCTCTACATACCTGCTATTTATGACTTGTGATTGTGAACTAGTGCTTTCATCAATAATTGGGTGTTTATGACCAATTTTTGCACGAACACTTTATATGTCTCTATAAGAACCATGCACCATTTGTTGATCCCTTATGCATTATGATGTTGTATTAAATTTAAGGTAGCAAATAATCATTTATCTAAATCTATTCTCTGTATTCTCATGGTTAGCTCATAAAACACAGGAGTAATGTCCGATGATACAACAAACTGATGATGAGCATAGATCTTCTAGTTTGTAGTCTAAAAAGAGGCACAATGTTCCAAAAATCGTTAAGAAATATAGAACAAATGAGCCAAAATTCCTTGAGTGGAGTAACAATGGCCAGCACATTAGAAAGTGGACGAATTCTTTTAAGACCTATGTAGGTGACAGCTTGATAAAGAGTTGACATCAATATTTAGGATTATGAAGGCGTTTGTCCAGGGCTTAAGGACATTATCTGGGAAGATATTAAGGCATGAACGAACACTTTTTGTGTCATATATATGTTATGTATAACACTTAGGTGTATACATCATTCTATATTGATTCATTATTTGTATTATCTTAGATTAAGTACCACATTGAGGATAATAAGAAAGAGACTATATTAAGAACTGTTTGTAAACAATGGAAGGATTTCAAAACAAAATTTATTAGTGGTTACATTACAAAGACAAGGCATTTTCCAAAGTATCATAAAGATCCGTATGAATTTTATTATGGTATTACACAAGCACAATGGGAAACATTTAAGAAGAATTATGAAACTGAAGGATTCAAGGTATACTTCTTTTTAAATTCTAAATAATTTATGATAAGAGGGACATAGGCCTAATTTACACATAAAACAACATAGACTATGTGTGACGACCCAGGTTTCGATGCTCGAAAATCAGCAGCCAATACATCACCCCGTATTCGAATGCCGGAGATTCAAATGTTGAAGTTCGGTTCGCCAGAGCTTATATCACATTAGGTGAAAACAACACAGCGGAAAAAAAGAAGAAGTTTATTGATACACAACATGGATACAACATATGGATACAATAAGCTGATAACAAATGCCCAAAAATATCAGAGCCAAAATAGATACAACAGCGGAAAGAAATAACAGAACTGGGAACAAGACAACAACAGCGGAAATTTATCTTCAATAGGGTCTCCAAGAGAGAGAGAGAGGGCGAATCCAACAGACTGCATCTTCAATTCCAAAGCTCCAAAGCTAAAAGCTCAAAACCAAACGCTGAAGACCGAAAGCTTACAAACCAAAGACTTTCAATCTACATCTACTAATAACCTGACTTTAGGCTGCCCGTGTGGAAGATTATGGGCACCAGAGTTTAGAAAAGGAAACAATAAACTCCGAGTCAGTCATGGGACTTGTGTAAGCAAACATAAACAATTGTTTGAACAAAAAGAAATCCACTATGCCTTTTTGGAAAATGAAACTACCATAAGGTCTGCCGGCACACACATAATGCAACCGCACACTTGAGGGAGGTTTCTCCTTATAGCAGTCAAACATGCTTGATACGCGAAAATCCTTTTGATATTATTATTAACGCATAGTGTAGAAAAACATTTTGAAAGTATAATATTAATCTTAGCCAGCATACGTACCATTATAGTATGCCTACTATAGCTACCATGTTAGATGGCGGGTTCTATAACTAAAACCATATAGGGCTCGAATTGAGTGATTGGATTTCCAACAAATGGTCAAGTCTAAGGAACTTTCTTTATGAATGGGTACGCCTCTGGAGGAACACCCCGAGAACCTAACCGGATCTCTGCTAACACAAGACCGGATTACCACTGTAACTAGGCAACTAACTGTCACGAGTATGCTATCCCCCGGTCGTAACCGACCTTTACTGAGGTGCTAACACAAATTCGAACAATAACTACATATGTAAAATATCCGGGCTCAATACCATGATACCACTTTTTATCCAGAAGGAAATGCACATACCCTGAGGGGCATGACCCCATAACCTTGCCGCATCCTTCCTGTTTCGACCATTTCCGAGGTGTGAGGTACAATGAAGTCTCGTCCCATAAAGCAACGCTTTTCACAAAAGCCATGCTTCGATCATCCAATGCTCAGCACTTAGCATGCCATATTACCAAATTGGGAGTATATCACTAGTAAATATCAACTACATAATCTCTGAGCTCGTACGTCTCAGAGAAGGGTGTTAAGCTAAGAGAATAAATTCTCCGCCACTAAACAGAAATGTATTTGATAGAAACCATCTTTACATCTCAAAGTGTAATGTCAAACATACATCCATACAAGTCCATCCTGGGTCTGAATGGAATCAAAGGCACTTCATCCAATTAAGGAAAGAAGTCATTGCAAATCCGGATATCCCCTAATCATGTCCAGACCCCCCATCAGATAGGGTAATCTCTATATCGGAGCAACTAAGTGCAGAGACAATCGGTAGGTAATCCTTTCGTTTTCGAAAAAACCCGGCCTTCAACCACCGTCTTCACATGCAATTCCATTTCGTCAAATCATTATTCAGAATGGGTTTTATGACTTAATGTCCTCCCCCGGCTAATTCGAATAATGAGCGCTTATTTTAAAAACATGTGGATACATTCACAACAAATTTCCATTTTTAATCTTTTAAACAAAAGATCCACCTTTTAAGATTTGATATGGTTTTCGATAATCATTTGGAATCCGATCCCTGGTCGCATCGAAATTCAAATGCTATTTAAAGGCCAAGTTGTTTAAGTAAACAATTTAATTCAATTCAGAAGTTCACATTTATACAGCAAATCGATCAAAGATAGATAACTTACAATAATCATAGCTCAATCCAAAGCAATTCACATCACAGAATATTACATATTTGAGATATCAAACAATTCTAAGCATTCTATATAATCCAATCATCCATAAGCAAGATTAATTAATCATCTTATTATAATTAATTTAATTAACTCAAAATAAATTAATTACTTATGAATTGATCACCTAACCCTACTTAATTAACATTAATTAATTTTAAACCATTATTATTATTTTAATTAATTAATGAAATTAATTAATCATCCTTAATTACCCATCTTAAGTAATTATCCTCAATTACTTACATTAATCACATAAATTAATTAACCTTAAGTTGGTTACATTAATTAATTAACCCTTAATTAATTACATTAAGTAATTATCCTTTAATCATTAATCAACTAGCCTTTAATTATTAATTAATTAACCTTTAATCATTAATTAATTAACCTTTAATCATTAATAAATTAACCTTTAATTATTCTTTAATCACTTATATTAAGTAATTAACCTTTAAGTAATAGATTACCCTTATTACTTACATTAGTTAATTAACCTTTAATCAATAAATTATCCTTTAATTAATTTCATTGAGTAATTATCCTTTAACTACTCACATTAATTAATCGTCCTTTAATTAAATACGTTAAGTAATTATTCTTAATTAACTAATAATGATCATTTAATTAATTAAGACCCCAATTAACCTAAGATAAACCATTTATCTTAATTAATTATTTAATTATCATTTAAACCCTACTAAATAAAATTTTGAAATTAAATGTCATTAACATATAAATTAACTAAGATCTTTAAATTAATAATTAAAACAATTACCTGAAACACTCACTTAATTATATCATTAAATTCTTTGAAAACATTTAGGGATTTAAATCAAATAATTAAGCTAATATATAATTATTTTAAAACCAAAACAATTAATCTTAAAAATAATTAATTTTAAAAATTTAACCTTTGAAATAAATTTATTATTAATCCATAAATTAACTTGGACCTCTAAGTTAATTAACAACTATAAACATCTTTATCTTTTTAATAGCTTCTTATTTATACAATTGAATTTTATAAAAATAAACTTAGGAATTAACTAAATTAATTTTAAGTTAAAATAAATTATTCAAATTTTATCAACTAAATATTTTAAATAAACATTTATTATATAAAAGAAATTGACTTAAGAAAATTGTTTTAAAACTTGATTATAAAATCTAATTTTTAAAACTTATTTTATACTCTAAGATTTTTGACCCGAGTCGAACCCGAGCCCAGACTCAAAAACTCCCGAGTCAACCCCTAAGCAACAACTCGAGTTTTAAAACTTTGTTCTGTTTTAAATTTAAAATTTAAAAATCTATGACTGTTAAACACTTGCGAACACCCGAACCAAACACGAACCTTCCCCGAGCACATCCCCGAGACCACTCTCTTCTTCCTACTACAGCAACAAACTCAATACATATAGATGCACATACACGTGCATAGATGATCGGAACTACTTTGATCGACGCTGCGGCCTCTAACAAGTCGATGACGACCTACCCGATCACCACGACCACCTAGAACCAAGAATCGATCACGAAAATTGAATTCGAGCATGTCGACACCTATATGGAACCAACCTAATCATCGAAAACCACCTCATGCTGCATATTCTAATCACCAAAATCCTTGTCGATCAACCTCGAGCCTGGTCGCAATCCTACGCTACGATCCCCCCACCACCGATCGTCTCTAGTTCATCCACGATGAAGAAATTGACTCGAGAACTACTTCACCAAAACAGGTTATTAAACCCTAAATCTTCGTCGTCCGGCCACCATGACTACCTATAAATCCATCCACCATTTTTCCTCTAGCCCTCGACTCTCGAGCCACCTCCAGACCCAAACCCGACGAACAATGCCTCACCGATCGTCGAAAATCGATGCAAACCCAAAATCCCTTCAACTCAACAATTCTCAACAACCATCAACTTAAAAATCACAACATTATTATTAAAATTCATCATTAATTCGATTATACAATCAAAGCATGGAAAATTAACCATCAAATTTCTGACATAAATTGATTCTTTACCGAAATATTCTATTTTCGAAATATTTACTAAATATTTTCACTTGAATCTATTTTCAAAAATGATGTTACACATATAAAAACATTTTTCTTCAGAGATCAAAGCCTAAAATCGTTTAGGTGGGATAATTTGAATTTTTTGAACAGGTTTTAAGAACCTGTAAACAAGAACAGAGGCATATATCTATATATGTCCAGACGTGCATACAAATAAATCCTCATACATATATATACATGCAAGCATATTTTAATTCATGCAAACATACTTCAGGTATCAATCACAAAAAAAATCTAGATTTAACAGGTTAAAGATTTTATAAAGCTTGTTTACTCACCTGTAGTTTGAAAACAGAGAGCCTGAATATTATTTGAACATGGGAAATTGATAGTTGATCTTGAATTTGAAACCTGGAATTTGATCTTTGTTTTGCTTGATAAAACTGAATTGAATTTATGCTTAGCTTCAAGTTTGAACTTTGTTAAGTTGATCAGGATCTTGCTTTTAACTGGAAACTGATGTTTAAATTTGAATCTTAGCTTAATTTTTTTCTAGTTTCCAGGTTTGATTTTGAAAACGATAGTTTGATTGCTTTTTGTTTTTATTTTTATCCCTGGTTCAGTTTCAGATTTTGGATTTTGTTTGTCTAGTTTGAATATGTGAAAGAAAAATGAGAAAAAAGTTAGAGGAATATATATAGCTTTGATTTCCCTTTATTTACTAAACTTAAAAATGAAAAGAAAATGAAAAATAGGACACTTGTATTTACATGTTGAAATTAAGCTTCAAATGTTCAATTTCTTGTTATATGGTTTACACTTGTATTAATGCATGTTAATATCTTACAAACGTTAAATTGTATTCATTTGGCTTACACTTATTAAAATTTTCACACTTGTCTAAATGTATGCAATTATGATTTTTAATATGTTTTTATTTAATCTTATATTATATTTACTTTTTAGTTTTATGTATATATATATTTTTTTATATTTTTATTAATTCATTTTCTATTATTTACACTTATATAACTTTTAAAGAAAATGATTTAAAATCTAATTAATCATTAATAAATAAACATATATATATATATATTATGTATTAGTTTTTTAAAATATAGAATTTAACCTTAAATAGCTTTTGAAAATTATTATATTGAATTCAAAACATAGCTTCCAAATATATATATATATATATATATTATAATTAGAAAACAAATTTTTATTAGTTTTAAAATATAGAGTTCTAAATCCAATTTATTTTTAAGATATTTTTATTTTTGAATTTCAAATCAGAATTCTATTTACAATCTATTTATATATATATATAAACACTTATCTCAATTGTTTTGGAAAATTTCAAATTAATTCACAAATTATTTCCAAAAATCATATTAATTACCAAATTAATTTTGGCTTAAAAAGGGGATCGTTTCACTATGTTTTGTTAGTTTAGGACAAACAATAGCATAATCTTACTTATGGAGTTAAATTAGAAGGAGCCACATTAGTGGTACATATCTGATTTGTAGAAGTTTTATAACATGAACAACAAGATGTTTACATAGTGTCATAAAACAACGGAGAGCTTACATCTATGTGTAGACCACGTTTCCAATTTTTTATGATCTCTTTGCTTGTCATAAATAGAAAAAAAGTGATAAGACTTGGAAGAGTCGGTCATATGATGGAATCCTTACTACTTGGGGCAAGCTGGATATGTCGGGAAGAAGGCTAAATGGATAGCCAAAGGCTATACATACTCAATCTCATTACCAAGTGGACCCATTTAGGTTGAAGTATTAACTAGATTTTAGCAAGATTAAAGAAAGAAGATGATAGAAATTATTCAATCCATATTGAGAAAACTAATTGATTTATTGACAAAATGGTATATAATATCTTAAATTTTGTCTATTTTTCTTATTATGACATTAACACGCCGACTTATTATGAATGCTAATGGTATAAAAACAAAAAAATTATTTGCTCTTATATGTAGCTCATTTTCAACCAATTACTTACCTTTCTTACATGTATGTGTTTATATGCATTCACATTTCTCTTCCATGACTAAAAAATAAATGTTATTCCTAACATGGCCTTTTAATTAAAGTCCATAATTTTTTAATTTATTTTTATTTTTTGGTGACAGAATGATTGGAGAGAAAAATCCATTGAAGGGAAATGGATTCCAAATAGGCATGATGATGTTTTAAATTATGGACTTAAAAAAAATCATCTAGGTTGAGTTAGAGGAATTGGTCGGGTTGTCGGTATCAAAGGCATATTTGGGGAGATAGAAAAAAGGAATGGTCTAAGTGGTGTTATTTTAGCAGATGAGCTACATCTTATCAGCCAGGAAATAAAAGCTAAAGTGAGCCAAAGAATTAGGAAAGAGGCCTTAGCTGAGGTGGAGTCTATGATGGATATAGCGTTGGAGCAGAAGATTGCAAATATATTAAACATGATGGTGCACAGGTGCATCTTGATACAGAGGTTGATAAGGCACCATCAAGTGGTCGTTATAGTAGTTGTCAATTAGTAGGCCCGGGCAAATTTCAATCATATCCATTTCAAGTAAACAAAACTCATGCAAATAAGAACCAAGTACCTGATGTGTTTGCAAATGTACAAGTAAACAGAACTCAAGAAATGATCCCATTGCGTAGTTGTAGGTAAATAAATTTCAAAATAACTTCCGAATTTTTGGAAATGTACATGAATTTATGTATTTGACTAATGTATGTAACAAATGTTGGTTTTGCACTTGCCAATCTAGAACCAAACATGATGTCGTTTAGTTGTGAATTTGAACTCCAAATTTTCGATGGCGGGCTGTGGCATGGTATATCTTGCTTCAAAACCTGAAGATCAATGTCATAATCAACAAATTTTGGTTGTTCATGTAAACGTTGGCACTTACCGAGCAGAATCTAGTCATAAAGGAACCCCACTTTTGGTGCCATCTAAACACCACTCCATGATAAGAGAAGCGGTTAGTTGTTTTGTTCAATGGCGTAAATGTTAGTGCTTTTAAGGGACAGTGATAAGGTAAAAATGGGTTCTTGATGCTTTAATACTCCAAAACAGCTTAACTAAAATGTCAATTTATTATTGCTTCCATTAAAATGTCAACTTATTATAGCTTTTATTATTATATATTATATATGAGTCTTTGCCATTATTTTGTACAAGGAACCCGTATCTCAACCAAACAAAACAATGAAAAAAAGATTGAACAAAAATGTCATGGATAAAAGCAAGGAAGAAAATGTGACGCTTTTCATGACAAATAGGTCTACAACTAAACATCGCGAGACAGTAGTGGGTGAAGAGATCATAAGAATTTTAACAGATGATTGTAGATATTTTCATCACCTGATAATTCAATTACCATCTAATAATAATGCAATTAGTACTATTCAAGTGAATAAGGATTTATTATATATGATGACGAGTTAGAAAACCATATTATGGTGGATAACATCATCCAATTCCTTAACATGGCATGGTTGAATGTTTCACGCTTGCAAATTTTCGTATTATGATCCTATTACGCTTTCAGTTCACTATTATTTGTAAGATTTTTTATGTATATTTTTAATGAGAACGGTACATTTATTTACTACTATAATTCGATCATGTAGGTGGTTGAATCAATTATGTGATGACCACAAAGTGGAGACCATCGGGTTAATGTCTCCTTATAAGCCTACCCAAATACGGAAATATCAGGATGCAACAAATACGTCTATTTGGAACACATGGTGTAAGTTGACATCTAAAAGCTTACTTTTAGCCCCATGCTATCATGGGTATGAACAATAAATTTTTAGTAACTTTTTATGTGTTATCCTGCATTTTGACCAGGCAAAATCCGGACAGACTGGACATATAAAACTTAGAGTTATTATGGCCGAACGCTCGAAAAGATAGCCTAGGAGTCCAGAAAACAAGCATAAACAGAGTCACAAAGTCAAAGCCAAAACCATCAGAAACAACAAGGCAATGGGATCTCCCAATTTGTGGATCGGTACCGACTCTCACTTGGGGATCAGTATCGATCCCAAAATAAGACTTGGGTGGACCCCATCTTCTGCCTACATGCTTATCATGGTGCCAACATCCTGTTTCCAAAGTTGGTTTTCTGAATCAATGCAATTCTTCATTGGTCTTCATGACACTTGAAACAACAATTTTGTTCTTCCACAACTCCATCATCTGGGCTCATAAACAAGCTAATATTGGTGCAAACAACTATGGAATCTCGTAGCTAACCATAAGATGATCTAAAGCAAGAAGTCAAAGACACCAAAGATGGTGAACTTTCGGTACCAAATCCCACTTGGGGAATGGTACTGACTCCTTGATATTGCGAAGATGGTGCCCATTATTTTGGATAAATCCATCAAATTCATGAACAATGGCTTGGAGATATTTTAGACAAAATTTTAGGCATCTTGCCTCTATAAATAAGAAGGTAGGGCTTATTTTTCAAGATCTTTTGGCCCCAACTCTAGTATTTCATATATTCTTGTATTTTAGAAATTTTAAGTGTTCGAGTTGTACCGATTCTCAAGAACTTCTGCCCCCAAGTCATAAATTAGCAAAAAAATACTAAAGTGGACGTAGGCCAAGCTTTTTCGAACCACTTTAAAAGATTGTATCTTGTCATATTTTGGTTTCCATTTATATTTCTTCATATTTTATTCTCTTTTGTAACTTCAGGGTTTTTGTACCATTTTTGGTTCAAACATTGTGGTGCTTTCATTGAGAGTTGAACTCAGGCCATTTGGATCCATCATCTACTTTTGGATTTCCTACATCCAAGAGATAGATCCAATTTCTCTATCTTTTAATTCTACAATTTAGATTTCTAATAATCTACTAAAAGCTTTCTGCCATGGGCCCATTAAGAAGAGATTGTTCTACCAATTCCAGAGCCACTACTGAAGTTGAGATTTAGAGTCCTCAATAAGGAGATAGAGTAGATGGAAGATAGATTCCAAGCTAGATAATGGGGGATGAACAACGCGATGCAAAAGAGCTTGAGGCTGCTGAATGAGCTGACTCAAAATAGTCGCAAAAGGAGTAGAAGGGATTCCAGTATAGAATTAGAGAGTTCTTACTCATCTAAGAAAAGATAAAGGAAAGGAAGACAAAAGAAAACTCAATACGCTGCTGCCCAAGGTTTAAATTCAAGGATCGATACTGATCCCCAAAATGGTGGTTCTATGTCCTATCCTTTGGAAGGCAGGGTGGATGTCTTCCTTGGGCATGTTGTTGAAGGTCTGAATCTAGAAAATAAATTGATGAAGAACATGGGAATTAGATGGGGGAATGCTAGAAGAATGGGTCCTTCTAAGTTTGGGGAGTCTAGGTATCAAGCACCTTCCCTAAAGCGTTCACGGGGCCAAACACTTCGGGCTGGACCCGATTAGCACTGTTCAGTCGAACATATAACTCGGTCTATTTGGGGGATATAATTAAGAGGTTGGTAAGTGAAAACTGATCTAGGACTAATGATGATTGGGGAGCTTATGCTAGTCGGAACTCGTTTACAAAGGACATCCTCCATGCAAGATACCCTGGAGATTCAAGATGCCAACAATGTCGTTGTATGAAGGAAAGATGGATCCTAGGAAACACTTATTGATATGAATGGCATATGGACTCAGCCAGGGCTACGGATGCTGTGAAATGCCGATGTTTCTTAATCTTCTTATAAAGGGTGGCTAGTATTTCATTTACTTGGTTTCAACCGAGGTCCATATCATCTTTTGTTCAATTGTCATGGAAATTCATGGAACAATTCCGTTTGCACACCTCGCGTCCAAAACAGGTGATGTCATTGTCTAATGTTTATCAAGCTATGGGAGAGCCATTAAGAAACTATTTGAATCAATGCCACATGGCTGTAACGGAGATAATGGATCCAAACAAAGATATGGTATTGATGCCGCTTTGTTGAGGAGTTTACCCAGACTCGGATTTTGGGGATTGGGTAGAAAGAAAGCAATCAGTGACAATGAAATCCTTTTATAGAAAAGCTAATGAGTATTTACATCAGGAGGATGCGTGTAAGCATCCATGGAGAACTTATTCTGGAGGTTTGAATGAGCCGATTCATAGTAATATTGCTGTAAAGTAATCTGAAGGAAGCTCTAGGAATGTTGATGTGAAAGTTGGTAATGAGAACAAAGGAGGAAAACAAAACAACAATGGGGCAAAGAAGGGAAAGCCAGATAACAGGATTCATTTCAAAGGTCCCAACCGTGAAAATTACATTGAATTGAACAATTCGATAGAGAATAACTATAGGGCTACTCAGAACACACAACCGTATAGGAAGCCGACTCCTAGGGAGTCAATTGAGAAGGAGAGGAAGTTAGGCAAGTTCTACAGATTACATGAGACTCACGGTCATAATACTAATGACTACAAGCTCTTGTGCGACATGATCAATGATTTAATAATGAAAAAGAAATTGCACCAATATGTGAAAGCCCCTCAGGATGGCAGGTAAGGAAATTATAGCTCCCCCCGGCTGTCTTCCAAACTGTGGCAAGCTGAGCCTAGTGCCGATGCATTCAGGTAGTAAGAAAAACAACTGGTGATTAACACAATCATCAATGGGCCTCATCCTATCAATAAGAGTTTTGCAGAAATGGATAGATATATTAGAGCCTTAAAGCATGTTGAGAATGAAAGTTCTTATGCTGTCGAGAATGGAGCTTCGACAAACAGTCTCGAACCATGACGGACAATATTGTTTTTTGAAATAGGGATGCTGATGGAGTAGAGGCTCTGACAATTTACCCACTCATGATGGATGCCACAGTTGGTCCTGTTAATGTATGAAAGGTGCATGCTAACTATGAGATTTGAGTCAATATTTTGTTCAAAAAAGCTTACGATCAAATGATGTTGGAGGAGAGAGATTTGAAGCCTTGTATATCTCGTATACAGGGGTTCAACAGGATGGCTACCGAAGCTATAGGATTTGTCGAGTTACCGGGGCGACCACAAGCGAGTGCGAGTCATGTCATTTTTAGTGTTGAATATTTATTTTGCTTATAATGCATTCTTAGGCCGACTAACCGAGCTGAATTTAGAGCGGCCATCTCTACTTGCTGTTCAACTATGAAATTCCTTATGGACAATGGAGTGGGGATTGTGCTTGGAGATCAGGTGGATGGCTGCATGTGTTATGTCGATGAACTGAAGGAAGCAAGGCATAAAGAGAAAGGAAAGAGTGCAAAGGGGGTCCTTTGCATAAGGGCTTTGGATGCATAGCAACTACTGCCTGAGCCCTGGCTCGGGCAAACTAGTCGGCTCTACAATGACATGAACCAACAAAAAGAGCCAGAGGGTAGACTAACAGATCTCGTCAAGTTGACAATCGTTGTTCAAGTCTGCAGGGATGACTCAAGTAAAGTACTGAAGGTTGGATCTTAGTTCGATACTAGTGTGATGAGGGAGTCAGTTGGTTTTCTCCAAATAAACCTGGGTGTGTTTGCCTGGACACACTCAGATATGTGCGTGATCTTGCTCGGGATAGCGAGCCATGCAGTGAACATAAATCCCAAATGCAATGTTGTGAAACAGAAGCGCCGCGGCCTGGGTCCGGAGAGATCTGCTGCACTCAAAGAGGAAGAGGATAAGATGAAGGATAACGGCTTCATCTGCAATGCCTTATACCCAGATTGGGTGTCTAACCCTGTTTTGGTGAAGAAAGCGAATGGAAAATGGAGGAAATGTATTGACTATTCAAACTTGAATAAGGCATGCCTGAAGGAAAGCTTCCTGCTACCTAGGATATATTAGTTGGTGGACTCGACTACAAGACACAAGCTACTCTCCTTTATGGACGCATACTTTGGATATAATCAAATCCCAATGCACATCCTAGATCAGGAACATGCCAGCTTCATCACTGACCTCAGATTCTATTGCTCTTTGGTTATGCCCTTCGGATTAAAGAATGCAAAAGCGACTTACCCGAAACTTATGAACCGGATGTTTAAAGACCAGATTGGATGGTCAATGAAAGTTTACATATATGATATGCTTGGGAAGTCACGGCATTCGAGAAATCACGTTAATGATCTACAGAGATGTTTGGTGTCCTCCAATAGTACGGAATGAAACTTAATCCCTTGAAATGCTCTTTCGGCGTGGTATAAGGGAAATTCTTAGGTTTCATTGGCAACTCCCATGGGATTGAAGCCAATCCAAAATAGATCAAGGCTTTGAGAGAGATCGAAGCACCAAAGTTAATCATGGAGGTCCAGAGCTTAAATGGGAAGGTTGTCGCTCTATTTCGGTTCATCTCTAGGGCCACCAACAAATGTTTCCCCTTCTTTAAGGTGATTAAAAAGGGAAAAAGAAACTTTGAGTGGAACCAGGATTGTAAATATGCATTCAAAGCTTTGGCGAGTTACTTAGAAAGACCCCTATTCTTTCAAAGCCGATGGATGATGTCGATTTGTCCATATACTTAACGGTGTCGGTGCATGCCCTAAGCGCCACACTTGTGCATGAGGAGTCTCGCATCTACCGGTCGGTTAATTACATCAGCAAGTGATTGGAAGATGTAGAGAGAAACTACCCGAGATCGGAAAAACTCGCATGTTGCCTATTGATTGCATCCAGAAAGCTCCACCTCTGTTTCCAAGCTTATCCAATCAATGTCCTTACCGACCAGCCTTTACGACAGTTCTAGCAAAGACCTGAAACTTTTGGAAGTTTGTTTAATTGGAACATTGAATTGAGTCAATATGACATCACTTGTCACCCTCGGAGAGCAATCTACACTCAGGACTTGGCAGATTTTATAGCTGAATTCACTACATAAGATGATTCGCTAGAGAGCAGTGGAGAAAAGGTAGTTGGATGGAAGATGTACATAGATAGTGCATCCAATGACCGGTGTTCTGGTGCTAGTTATGCTTGTCACTCCCGAAGATCACCAGATCAACTACACTTTGAAACTCAATTTTCCAACGGCGAACAATGAAGCTAAATATGAGCATTGATGGCAGGACTCAAGAATGCCAAGGAGCTAGAAATAAAAACTTGACACATTTTCTACAACTCCCAGTTAGTGGTATGTCAAGTTCGAAAAGAGTATCAGGAGAAAGGAGTGAGGCTTGCTCCTTATTTAAAATAGGTTCTTAAGCTGCTCAATGACTTTGAATACTATACGATAGCACATATTCCCAAAAATCGAAATGAAAAGACCGATCCATTAGCAAAATTGGCTAGTTTTGGGGATGCACAACTCGTGGGCCTAGTCCTAGTAGAGGTACTTTAAGCTCCAAGCATTAACTAAGTAGATGTTGATTGGGTCTTGGAGAATCAACCTGAAAAGAAGTAATGGATGATTCTAATTCAGAATTATTTGCAAAGATGAACCTTCTCGAGAGAAGGAATGACCAATGAAAAATCCTTCGAAAAACTTTGAGATATACGATGCATGAAGGAATACAGTACACAAAGGGTTTCTATTTCCTTATGCTACGGTGTGTCGCTTACGATGAGGCCAAATGAGTTCTGAGAGAAGTTCATAAAGGGGCCTATGGCGACCACACTAAGGGGCAGACCATGGCAAAGAAGTTCCTTCATAACAGATATTTTTGGCCAACTGTCAATCAAGACGTAGCTGATTACACCCGAAGATATGAAGTGCTAGAGATTTGCTAAAATTCCTAGGGGCCCACTGACAAATTTACACAAATGGTCAGTCCTTGACCATTTGCAGTTTGAGGTATTGATATCATTGGTGCATTGCTGATATCTAAAGGCGGCGCGAAGTACGTCATCGTAACGGTTTATTACTTTACTAAATGGGCTGAGGTGAAGCCTTTTTCCACGATTACAATGAAGAAAGTAATAAACTTTGTTGTTTTGAATATCATCTATTGTTTTAGAGTTCCGTAAACAATCCTTACCAATAACGAGACCTAATTCGATAGTACGGAGTTTAAGGATTTCTGCAGCCAACACCGCATACAGAAGAGATTTGTGGTGGTGTCATATCCTTAGGTGAATGGATAGGTTGAAGATGTAAACAAGATTATCAAGTCCATTTTTAAGAAGCGTTTAGAGAAGGCCTAAAGCAAGTGGGTTGATGAACTCCCACTGGCAGTTTGAGCTTATCGAAGTATCCATAAGTCAGCAGCTGGCACTCTCCGTTTGCCTTGGCATATGAATCAAAAGCTACAATCCCGATCGAACTAGAAGTGCCCTCTTATCGGGTTACTCACTATGATCCGTGGACAAACGAGCAACTCCTTCTAGAGTCTCTTAATATAATCGATGAGAGGCAAACCAAAACTGAGTTGAGAGTAAATGCACACAAATACCAAGGCACTCGATATTATAACACCAAATTCCAGAGTTGGACCTTTGAAATTAGTGACTTGGTCCTTAAACGAATTTTCCCTAGCCCTAAGAACTTGGGCCTGAGCTGGGAAGGTCTGTATGCAATAGAGGAGAAGCTTGGAGATGACACTTTCAAGTTAGCAACTATGGATTGGATTTCGCTCATGATGGCATGGAATAGTGAGCACTCACGACGCTATTTCACTTAGAATAAACATGTAAATAATGGACTAGAGCTGAATAATAAGACAGATTTTATCATTTTTTGTCTTTTATGAAATAAATGGCCTTTGCAGGCCAAACTTCTTTCTTATCATTTCTTAAGAGTTGTGACTTGATCAACTTGAATGAATCTACATATGATTAACGTAGGTGTGCAGGTACCCAGAGATAGGTGTTGACCAAACTTCGATGGCCTATGATTGGGCTCGTGAAGTCCCCCTTTGTGTTCGGAGATCGACATCAACTAACTCTTGCCTTCAGATTGGGGGCAGGACTATAAACATAAGCCATATACGACATAAGCATCCGCATCATAACTTTTGTTCCTAGAGTAGGAATCGGAGTGTAAACTTAATCCGGATGCGATACGAGCATCCGTACCATAACTCTCATTCCCAGAGTAGGAGTATAAACTTAAGCTGAATGAAATACTGTCATCTGCAAATTTATTCTTGCCTTCGAATTGGGGTCAACAGTATAAACTTAAAATCGGATGTGACACAACCGTCCATATGCCAACTCTTACCCTCGGATGGAGTGTAGGAGTATAAATCAAAAGGAGCATGATACGGCCAATCGCTCACTGAACTCTCATCCCCGAACTGGAGGTAGGAGTATAAATGGAAACATGCATGACAAGTTCGTCTAATCCTGGACGAGGATGTATGGGCTACGATTCTAAGTAGCTAACTAAAACTCACGCCTAGAGTTTGGTGTGGTTGGAACTTATTATCCCAAAATAGATACTCAAGCCATTATTTTAAGTGATTTACCCTAAGGATTTCTTTACATTCGCTAGAATGATGCGAGTCAACAAATCACAAAATAGATTAACGACTTGATCCGAAAATGATCACTAAAAGAAATAAATCGTAAATACATTGAATGGAAAACGTATTTCTTAAGTACTTAAACAAATTGGAACAAAGATTTTACAAAACAAAAAGTCTTTGTTATTGATATTAAACCAGGAAAGCTAATTAAAAATGGTTTGCACCAAAAGCAAAAAAGCAGTAATGGGGCCCAAACCTGTACTAAGTCGGCTAACAAACAAAAGGAGTCTGTATACAGAAAAACAAACTAGCAACTATTTCTTCTTTGACTTCTTCTACTTCTTAGAACTAAGGGAGACTTCACTCGAGCTCTCTCCTTGCCTCTTTCCACCTCTTCTTCTACTGCCTTAGCCTTTAGGAGGAGTGCTTTGCGAAGATCTAATAGGTGCACTTTTGCTACTCTTGCGAGGAGTAATGAGGTTGGAATACTTTGTGAAGAAATTATCGTCATGCTCTGAGTGCTCCCAACTGGAGGAATGTCAACTGGGGTGTAAATGGTTTGCTCGGGCAAAACAATAGATATGGGATGAGGAAAGATTTCCAACTTCTCTTATTTGATCTCTGTGGCAAGGAGTATGTATGTCACGAGCTCCTACTCAAGTCCAGCCGTAGAGCGGCCTGACGAGAATTTAGAGACTTTGGTGCTAACCATGTTGTCATCAGATTGAGCTCCTTGAGGGTTGTCTGCTCCCTCACCAAGCAAAGCATCAACCACCTATGCATTAAGGCAAGATTTATCTTCAACCGAGATGCTGGGAATTATCGTCGAAGTCATGATGGTTATGGACTCTGTCATCAAAATTTTTTGCCCTGGTTAAGAGTCCTTAGGAGGAAGCAAAGCAATTGCATGCTGACCTATAGCTAAAGAAATGCAAAGAGAGAGATTAGTGATGTTGATCGTTGACACATCAACTCTTTGGAAAATAAGAGAAGTCAATGAGATACCTTCTTAAGTTTGAACTTCTACATGAGCTGGAGTGCTTTCGGGAGTTCCTTTGAGAATAGGGGAGAGAGCAATGGATTTCTGAAGTTGTTGATCTGGGTCATAACTAGCATTGGTAGAGTAATCAATGTAGAACCAGGAGCCGCATGAGTCCCGAGAGTTTGACTAGCTATAGCATCATGATGCGTAGAGCCGAAACCTTCACCTAATTCTTTTTGAGCGGTTGCATCAAGTTTCGAATGAATAACATGCTGGTTATCATGAAGAATTTTGGGCTCTTTTCCCTTCCAAATCTCTTTTTCCAGTAGTCCCATATCATTATTATCACTTTTAGGAAATTCATTCTCCTCCTCAACGTCCCGTTTCTAGGCATGGGTAAGCATTAGAGGGTAATCTTCTTTAGACCATTTTAGATTCCGAAATTTGAGCACATTAGCTTTATACTGAGTGATTAGTCTTCTACCCACTGTCTGGTAGCTTCAACTTCTCTTTAGCTGTGGCTTCGACCTCTCTTTTAACAAGGGCATCCATATCCCTGGCTTTCTCAAGCGCTTCAGTACTCTCTATTTTGATAGTGACCAGCTCGTCGCATGCATCCTAAGCAATTTTATGCGCTTAATCTTTTTCCTAAGTCTCACACTCTAGCTTGGTTTTTAGTTTAGCCACATTCCTTCTGCAGCATCTCTTTCCATTACAAGCTCATGGTTTGGATGATGCGCTTGCTCGATTTCATTCAAATGCTTGGTTCTCTTAGCTTCGAGTGCTTTAATGGACTCCTCGGCCTTCTTCTCCGCTTTGGCTTGGCATTTTATTCAGTTATCAACCTCAGTGTTGAGTGTGGCTATGATTCTGTTACTCTCTGCTTCAATATATTTCTAGTTCCCTATCTCCTGCAACCTGTCTCATGAAACTTCTGAAATCTTTTCCGCCAGCTTCGCCCATTCATTGTATTGATTGCAGACATTGATCATGTAGTCGATGGTCCTCCGTTGGACTTTAGCAGGAATTCTCTTTAAGTTCGACAAAAACATAACTCCATCAAAGCAGATGTTAGGGAATTCATTCTTAAGCTCGACAATCCTACCCGTAGTGTTTACTTGCTGCTCCTCTATAATGGCCGGAGCAACAACACTTCCTTTACTCGACCTCGGATGGATAATATCAAAGTCGCTGTTATGATGTCTACACTTAGAAGACTGGCTACAATGGGATAATGTTGTAGGCGATACAGGAATAGAGGTAGGCGATGGAGCTCGAGAAGTGTCGGCTGGTGGAATTTCCTCACAGTGACCCGGTTGCCTATTCAGACCTCTAAAAGGAGGTGATCTGGATCTAGGTCAACACTTAGAGCAGAATCATGAGAAGAATGACCCCTGTCATAACTACTCATATCCCGATCATCTCTGTCGTGACTAGAGCGGTACCTTGAATCATGGTCTCGACCACTCCATTGGTGGTATGAACACGACCGAGGCCTTTGAGCATGGTAAGATTTCTCCTCCAAGAATCGAAATGAATTCTTCTTCTTATCCATAGAACTTGCAAAGCAAATAGGAATGAATTTGATCAGACGAACAAGGGCATGGGTCAAGTGCGAATGTCGTAAAGTGCACGTGTGCATGAGTGTCCTAGTGTCCCCCTAATGGACGGTGAGCTGGAGCCTTGCACATAGGAGAGATCTCTCCCCTGCCATAGTGAATGACATCAATGTTGAAATGGAGGAGAGAACCCTCTATTCTCATGCTCCCTATATCGAAGGAACAAAAGCAAGTAGGAATTTCCCCTAGGCCAACGAATGTGCCTATAGTTGGGATCGAAGGATTTTTTTTTCGATGGTTGTAACTAGCAGAGACTGAGTGGAAGTCAATGCCTTATAAATTTTCACGATCAATCTCTTTCTAGTGGTAGGCTGCCAATCAACCCTGGGTTGTTCGATCTGAGACCTGTGTTCATTCTGAGACCCATGGCCAACTTCAGTGTTACCTTGGTCGTCCTCACCACTATCTTTAATAATTTCACCTTCCTTGGTGCCTTAATATTCTTGTTCTATGTTTTCTGCAACTCCAGTCCCAGGACTTGGGACTGGGGCAAATCTTGATTGACTTTGCCTCCCACGAGCAGATTATTGTCATCATTATCATTGTCGATAACTAAAATTATGCCGATGTTGTGACCTTCCTCTAATAAACCATTGGTGAGAAGATTCTCGTCTATCGATGGAGTTATTATATACCTATTCCCGACAAGGACTGCCAAGTATTAACAATATCCGAAAGTGATCCACCGTTGGGTCTCGTTGGAACATCTACATAACTAAGAAAGATAAATTAGATATGTAGACTAGAAGGCAAATGCACAATGGCGTTTGAAATAAAACATACTTTCAAATATCCATCTACGAGCGAACCCTGGTGGACTACATACATAAAACCATTCAGCCTTAAAATAACTCGGATTGTTCCAAATCTTGATAACTATTCTATAGCGCCTCATCGTCTCTAAGTAAATAAGAGACGGGATTTCTTTTGGCTCTTAAAGCTATAGATGTATCAGATTTCCTCATTGCTAGGCCCTCGATTCAAATGCTCAAAGAAGACCATATAAGTTCAATGAAGCGTACCAATTTTGATGCAGCTGTGTTGGAGCCAGTCTTATAAAGTTTAGGACTTACCGGACGAATTGATTAAATGGTAGGACGTAAACCACCAGGCACATATATCTGTTGCAAGCTATATATCCTTTTGAAGGATTATGAGCTCCATGGTTGTAAGACGGTGCCATAATATCATCAAATGGGATACTGTGCTTATTGAATATCCTTTTAAGAGATCCTTCATCGATTTTGGAGGGAATGAAATCGACCTGGTCATTTAGTATTACTGCATCCTCAAGAGTGTCGAGTGTTGGATCTAGTTGAGGCCCATCTTCCGGTTCAATCGGATTTTAGGGAATCTTTTGCTCTACTTCAGGATTCTCTAGATTCTATTGATTAATGGATCGAATTTTGTAGTTTCTTCCCTTGCTGGATAGGGGTTTGCTATGCCTATGAAGTTATCGCTAAACTTGACTCTGTGTCGCATTCGATGTATTTTGAAGAAGAGGTACCTATAGTCTGAGAAGCCAAATGTTTGGAATGTCTTTGGTCCATTTTTATTAAAAACTCGATAGATAATCAATATAGAAGGTAAATTACAAACCATACCCCCATGCTAAGGTGGATTCTAGTGTTGTGTCATGCAGTGCTGCGAAGTTTAGGGTATTATTTAAGTGTTCATTTCAACAGTTTGTTTAAAATTCGAGAGGTTAATTGATAGGAGCATCATCGTTGCCAGTCCCGACAAGTTTCGTGTAACTGACCATGATTTAGGAAGGATTCAAGTTCAAGAGGAGATCACAAGTGATGTGAATGGATAACACAGAAATTTTCTTAAGTGTTGGCGTTGTACAACTCCAAAACCAAGAAATTTTCCTTTTCTCTCTTCCTCTTCCACATTCACTGATCCCTACATAACATCCACTGCCGTTTGCTCCTCCACGTCTGTATTCCATCCAATCTACGTCCAAGTCCCCTAGTTCCAACCATGGTCATTTCCATTGCCCATTTAACCAATTTTATGCAAATCAAAATTCAAGGAAGGTAGAGTATGGTCGATAAGGTGGCAGGTTGATCTATGAAGGGCAGATGAGGTCACAATGGAGCAACGATGTCAGGCATGGGCAATGGTGAACGACAGGGGTCCAAATCTCAAATGGTGGTGAGATTTGATGTGGGAGTCTGAAAGGTGAATGGCAGGAGCTAAGGAAGTTTGGGTTGATGTAAACAAATGAGCGAGTGAGGAATAGAAACGAACGAGGTGGACTTTTATAACCTCTCTAACTCGTATACACAAGAAAACTTGGAAGATTTTCCAAGTGTGGAGTCGGTACCGACTCCCAAACTAAGGATTTGTACCATGTCCTAATTCGAAAAAAACATACACACACACAAGCATACTTATGGTATATGCATATGTGTGTGAATGCCTATGCTCATGTGATAAGCCATGTGTGTATATACCCAATACTTGATGACTAACGTTGAGGGAAAGTCAGATCTATACCTGGGAAATTCATGGATGGAATTAATCTAAAATCAATTGACTTGGAATAGTAGATTGCGGGATCACATTCCACATTTATAATCTCGGATGTTGGCAGAACATCGTAACAAATCACAATGGACATGATAATTCATGGAATCGATTCGCGACAGGATATCAACCATTCAAAGCACGGAGTGGAATGCTTCAAAGGAATCCGAATTTGTCTCGATTCAAATCACATGACGTTGGAAATGAGATGGGCTTTGGGGGGCAAGTATTAACCTGCCTTCTGACCTGGTAGAATCCGAACAGACTGGATATATAGAACTTGGAGATATCATGGGGGAAAACCCAAAATGATAGCCCAAGAGTAAGAAACCGAGCATAAGCAGAGTCGTAAAGTCAAAGCCAAAACCATCAGAAACAACAAGGCAATGGAATCCCCCAAAGTTGTGGACCGCAACCAACTCTCACCTGGGGATCGATACCGATCCCCATATAAGACTTGGATGGACCCCCATCTTCTGCCTACATGCTTATCTTGGTGCTAATAGCCTATTTTCAAAGTTGGTTTTATGAATCAATGTAACTCTTCATCAGTCTTCATAAACACTTGAAACTAAAACTTTGTTCTCCCACAACTCGATCATTTGGGCTCATAAATAAGCTAGTATTAGTGAAACAACTATGGAATCTTAACCATAAGATGTTCCAAAGAAAAAAGTCAAAGACACCAAAAATGGTGAACTTAGGGATCTCCTACCTAGGGATTGGAACCGACTCCCATATATTACTGAGGTGGCACCAATTATTTTGGGAGAATCGGTCAAATTCATGCACAATGGCTTGGAGATATTTTAAATGAGATTTCAAGCTCCATACCTTATAAATAGGAAGCTAGGACTTGTTTTTCAGGATCTTTTGGCTCTAGCTCTAGTATTTCATATATCCTTGTGTTTTTCAAATTAAGTGTTGGAGTTGTATCGAATCTCAAGAACTTCAATCCCAAAGTCATAAATCAACAATAAAATATTAAAATGGACGTAGGCTAAGCATTTCCAAACCAATATAAAATATTTTATCTTGTTATTTCCTCGTTTCCATTTGTATTTCTTCATATTTTATTCTCTTCTATAACTTTTGGGTGTTTGTACCATTTTTTGTTCAAACATTATGCGAATAATAAATATTCATTTATTCTTCCTATAATGAAAGCAAACACTTACTGCATAAACTTTTTTTATAAATTTACCACTGATTATAACATTCTACCTTATAATGCAGGAAACATTAGCTGCTGATTTTTTTCAATTTAGAAAAAATGATGCTTAAATTTTTTATCCCCAAGAATGCGAGTGTAAATTTGAAATAATGCCACAAGTGAACATGTGGGTCATATTTATTGTTTAAAACTACTTTTTAGATATAAATTAAAAATTAGTCTTTATTTACATGACTGATATTTAGATGTTTTACTTATTTATGCACATGTGTAGGGCCTTTAAACTTATAAGGCATACGACAACTATTCTTAGGGAACTACCTTGCTTTGAAAGACTATTATGGTTGATTTTCTAGTTAATAAAAAATTTAGTGTGTTAGATTGTGATATAATTTCATTTTGCTAGATATTATATTAACTTGCAATACTATTACAGTGCCCTCAGCAATCTGAATCCATGGACTATGTGTATTTTATAATGAGGTATATGTATGAAATAGTAGAATTTCACCATCGGAGCATCGATATACAAAAGGTATCACTTTAGTTTTTCTTCTTCAAGCTTCATGTCAATAAATCATAATCAATGATTCGAAACAATCTCTTAGTTTTAAGACTTTTACAAGAAGGTTATTATAGCCAACAAGTGATGAATTATGTTTGGGATGATTTTGCTATTTATATCATGCATAATTAGTTGTAGTATGGATCGATATATCATGCCAACAAGAGATGGATAAGGTCGGCTAACTTTATTAGTGGTCTTTATGGAAAGTTGTGAAAAATATCACTAAAGACTACTGGATTTCTTATTTCATATGCAAACACACATTTGGGTTGCTTTTAATCTAACAATGGACATTGACTTTTATAATAGCTAAGGTGCTAAGTAGCCATAAAGTCTTACTGGACTTGGTCTGCAACCGGTTGTACTATAAAGATATTGCTGACTTGCTAGGCAGTGCGGGTTTGTTGCATGTTTGCTGGTGGTTATACTCTGAACCTACTATGAAGATACTACTTTAAAGTCTTAAAAGTATTAACCTTCAAGAAAAGCATTAACTAAATTTTAAGCAAAGTCATTTGATATAATATTATGAAGATAC
This sequence comes from Allium cepa, assembly GCA_030765085.1. Lineage (NCBI taxonomy): Eukaryota > Viridiplantae > Streptophyta > Magnoliopsida > Asparagales > Amaryllidaceae > Allium > Allium cepa. The sequence continues at coordinate 83,878,056 of CM060946.1, forward strand.
TATTGTTCTAAGTAATATGCATAAATTATGCATGTAATATTGGTTATAAAAGATGCGGTACTATTAATCATAACAAATGCTATTGTTTATGGTTGCTATTAAAGTTTCTTTTAGTTCTTTTCTAATGTTCCATCAGTTAGTTTTTGCAATTTCCTTTAATAATACTACCATAATGTACATTCACTAATATCATTAATGGATCTAGCTTCATTAGTATATCAATTTTTTTACAACAAGAAAGAATTTACTTCGTGTGTCATGTGATAATTGATGCAAAATAACCTCAGTTTCTTTGTTTCTCACATGATAACCAAAGAAAAAGAACGTGGAGCATCAATTATCTAGTTAATTTTTGCTTCAGTTGTCATTTGACGACTGAAGCGAAATGTAGTCAATTGCTTTGGTTTTCATGTCATGACTTAAGCAAAAGGTTAACCTTTTGCTTAGGTTGTTTAAACAACTGAACAAAATATATGTTTTTTCTTCGATCAAATGATCGAAGTAGTAGATTTTAGTCTGTCGCTTCATCTTCATATGAATCGATTGAGGAACTAGAGAAATAGGGGAAAATGAACAAAGCAACAGGTCAGTTTTGCACTAGTGATGGATTCCTAGAGATATGCATTAGATGCCCTAACTCCTAGAGATAGGAGTCAGAGTGCAATCAAATTTCTTTTACATGTATACTACTGAGTTATATTGGTGCTCGTGCCAACATGGGAAGATGTATATCTTAGTTGTATCAGTGAAGCAAAACATTTTTATAGTCAAATGAGATATGTTCCACCGATAATAAACGAGTTTACATATGAAACACATTTTTGTGTAGTTAAACACAAAATGTTTTACCAATAATAAAAAAATAAGTAACACACCAACACTGAGAAATAGCAGATACTTGTTTTTATGTACACGGTTATAATAAATAAAGGCATTGCACAAATCATATATACATGCAGGTACGAAATATAAGTAGTTTGATTATAGAAAATTACATATTTATGCACGCAGACAAGTACATAGATAAGAGAAAAAGATGCAATAAGTAAATATAGCAAGTATTGAGTAGAAACAACTTTCATTTACCATGTTTTTTGAATACAAAAATGTAGGGGCCATACCCGCACACAATCCGCCTATATGTAGAAAATCCAAAAGATAAAAAAGGAAAAATAGGTCTAAAAGATATTGTCTTCAAAGAAAGGCATTACTAATCATTAGTGATGGTTTACCCTCTTTAGCTTCTTCATGTCTTTCTTGGGAGTTATGGGCTTCCTTTTCCCATGTCAGCGCATATGGATTGACCAAAACAACCTTTTGGGTCAAGCATCTAATCTTAGTCACTATCTGACCTAGAAGAGGACTTGGGAACGTTAGTAGGACCGAAGTAGTAGTTGAGGTCGGGACCTGAACTTGAACCATAGGCATTTGTATAGATAGTGGAGGTGGGATCTTCTTCAAGTTTTGCATGATTTTGTATTTTTGTATTTCAACACGTTAGTTGCTTTCATACCTACCATGGAGGAGGCCTTAGCCCTTGACATTTGTGATTATGACATCCTCATCTCCTAAAGAGAGTCCAACCTTATCTATATTATCCTCCAAGAGAACTTCGATCTTTTCAACATCAGGTTCAAGATCTAACCTAGAGGAAGAAGTCAGGATAATGAGTGGAGTATAGACAGCTATATAAGGTGTAAAAGTAGATGGATCCTAAGGTAAGGATGTCATTTGGCAACATAAGAAGTGGTTGACCTGTAAGTTAAGAGATAGAGGAAAACAAGATAGAAATATTGATATGTGACATTTGGAGATTCTCAAAGATAGAGACAGTTAATAATATACCTTTAGGATAATAGGTACAGGGTGGTGAGACCGGTATCATATACTTCTCTTCATGGATTATTGGAAGAGTCAGTAGATAGCACCAGATGATGTTGGCATAAACCCAAGATCCATCAGATTGTACCCCTCTGATCATGAAGCTTGTGCAGTAGTGGATGTTATTGTACTAAAAGTAAGAGTGTTAAGGAAGGACAAAGTAGCCGAAGTGTAATAGAAGCAATGCCCCAATGTTGGTCATCACACAAATAGCATCTTTCGTTTTGAGTTCTTATGAGATAAGAGTAGCGAATTTTACCAAATTCATAGAACTAGGCTCCATAGGAACCTTGATGCGCACTTGAGAGAAGGTGGAAACTTCAATTGACTTTCGGCATTACCCTTTCCAATGGCCTTTTGATCATCATCACCATCAAGCAGATCAACCTTGAGTTTCCCCTAATCCACTTGGCCATTGAATTTTAACTCTTGCTTTATAATTTCATCCTAATCCAAAAACAAGGCTAGGGTGTATTCTTCCTCGAGCTGCTTGTGGTCCATGTATCTAATAACATTGGAAAAGAAGCCTACTAAAGGATGTTTGATGCCTCCTTAAGCTAGTCTATTTTTGTTCTTGGCTATGGTGACCTGAGCTTCTATTTCTTTAACTATGCCTTCGAGGGCTTTATTTTCTTCTTTGTCCTGAATGACCTCAAGTCTGGGTGCCTTGGAAAGGGCTAGGGCATCCTTATTTTATTTTCTTTCTTTGACTCCCTCGGTCCGCAAGTTTATGATGGAGAGTTCTTGTTTACTGATGGTGTGTTGGAGCACAGCCTAAGCTTTGGCAAGTTCATTGCTATTTACATAGCGTTATTCACTTGCCCTTCCATCATATTTATTTGGTCTCCATGGCCTTGAACTCATCCTGATGCTTCTTTTTAGCCTCTTCCTTGGCCCGATCTTTCTCTTTGATCATTTTTTCAATTTCATCGAGCTCTATGAGTAATTCTGAATGATCTTTATTGATCTTCCTTCTCAAACTTAGCTTGTTGGAGAAGAATGTAATTGGCCTTATTTGTACCTAACATGGAATGAGCTAACTTTTTCTATATATGGTGCTGACTGATAACGTAATTGAATAAAGCCACGATATGGGTGTCACATTCGAAGGAGTATTCTTTATGTGATAATCAGACTTAATCTCGATAAAGAAAAGATATGGAAAAGATCGCTTTATTTAAGATAGCTTGTGTGATAGGGACATTAGAGTTAACTATTTTTCCATGCCATTGAAGAGTATCAAAAGTACAAGAATGAGAGGCTATGTGGTAGATTTGGATTTATGGGAAGAGGTGACTTAGACTTGTTGATGAGGAGGTGCATGAAAAGGAGTAGCTGGAGCCCTAAATATTGGTGGAAGAGGTTTGGACCTTCTACAGTGAGGTTCTTAAGATTGGAGAAGAGGAGGAAGCTCAAGTGAGGGAGAGCGCGAATGCCTCTTAAAGATGTAGCGATATCTGGTGCCCCGGTCGGCCCTAGAGCATCACTCTGTTCCCTTGTATTCCTTTCTTTCTCTATCTTTCCTCCTCATGCTCTCTTCTTCATATTCATGGTAGTATTGTGAAGAATTGACTACCTATGACAAGAGTAGCCATAATTTGTTCTGAGGGCTTTGTATAATGAGCATCCCACGGTACCCAAAAAGAAGGTAAGTGAATTGGAGCTTGGAATCAAATAAGAGTGTATGTAGAGTAAACGTGCTTGTGATCCTAAGTGTTGTGTGGGGATGAGTTAGTGTATCCTATTGATTCTACAGACCATGCTCTTATAGTTGAGTGATCGGAGTAACTTCTTCTATGGAAGCAAAAGGCACATCAGCACCAATTGGGAAGCTGTCAATTTTGAACTTAGGTCCGGCGATGTCAAGAACATTGTCAATATTAGATTCGTCATTGAAGATGTCCACAACAGTCAGGCGAGGGAAGAATCCTTCGATTGGACTCTTTTGTTACTCGATTCCAACCTTCTTGTTTCGTTTTTGAATTTTAAGGGTCTGTGGATAGGTGGAATAGTCTCTCCTCTTGGATTACAATCTCCAATTGACCTTCCATTATCATCTTCTTCGTTGTTATCTTCATCATATTCCTTATCATCTCTCTCTCTCTTCTTCTCTCACTTGTCTATCCTCTTTCTCTTCTTCTCTCTCTCCACATATTTCTCCTCTTTCTTCTATACTCATCTTAGCTCCTCATTGTTGATGTTGTGGACTCCTCTACCACACTTAGATTTTCTTAAGGCACATGAGGTGAAGGATTGCTATCATTCTCTTGAGCAGCTTGAGAAGCCCTTAGAGTAGAAGGAACATTCCCTACTCTTCAATAAATGTGAAACAGTCAAAGGCAATGTAGTCGGATGTTGGTAAGTAGGTTTTTTATGTTCCTTTATTCTTTCGTGACGTCTTTTAGGAGTTGGAGAGTTTGCGCCTGAGCAAAACATGCCGAATCTTCGAGGGATATCTATAAAAAAAGGGTAAAACAGAGTTCAAAACTTTGAGCGAAGTGAAGCATGATAGAATAGATAGTGAAAGCGTGGAACTAACTCCTAGAGAGCTACTTTTAGGAGAAGTAGATTACGTATCTAACAAAGTAATATTAACTTTTAAAGTGGCCGACTTTGTTGTGGAGACTAGTCACTATTTGACATCCATGGTAGGACTCCATGAAGGTAAGTAATGGGTAATAAGATAGATTTTTGAGATTGTATAGGTATCAAATATCATAGAAAGTTCGCACCCTACCCAAGTGCTAGATGAAGGTCATGTATGTATAGGTCAGGCAGCACATCAATTTGGGTGTAATTGGGTAGGAGCGAGCTTAAGGAATTGAAGTGTCAACACTAGGAAGTGATTTAATGAAGGAATAGCTGTAGAGAAGCACAAGTATCTATTGCTAGTTATGTGGCCTTTCAAAGGATTGTGTACCCTTTATGATGGAAGTGGGATTAAGTTTCGTCAAAAATTATTAAGTGGCGATTGTGGATACTTTCAACATCTACGACTGAAACACCCCACACCCCTTAGTATTCCCAAAAATGGCACGCTAAAGGATATGGTGCGTTATAGGTATAGCTAAAGCATCACAAAGACTAAGATTCACAAGACAAATAAGCAAGAACAGCGGAAATATTTAAATAATAACTTATTATTTAAAAATAAACTTCATCTCAAAATAAGTCATAAAAACATAACATATTTCAAAATCTCAAAACGTCTCATGTTTTAAGAAAATACTCTCGGTCTCATAAAATCAGAGTATAAAGATAACGATAATAATCCCTCTCGCAAGTACCAGTCCATCATGAACCAAATGAAAAAGATGAAAAGCAGAAGAATACATTTGAAATTAGAAAAATTCAGGAATGAATCTCCAAGCAACCTGAATAAACTATTCTCAACTCTGCTGGCCTACGGGGAAAAAGGAAAGATAGAGGAGTGGGTCAGACAATAAGTCTAGTGAGTGAAAGTAACTACTAGCATTTCTAAGTATGGATAAAGATAATAGACTAAGCAATAGTTCTAGCTTGAAAAGAAATACAAAAATGATAAAACTCGGATAAAATATTGTTTGATTGTTTGCTTTGATTGTTTACACTTGTCTTAAACTACTATGATTAGGCCGACCCTAATCCTATCTCAACTACTAACTTTATAAGGATGAAATCCTAATCCTACCCATTGATCGGCCTTTCCTATCTCTGTTGTGCCATTGTGAACCAATCATGTTGGTTACAGCAAAAGACACCTCTTTAGCGCTTAGGATGCAGTAGCGAATTATTTACTCTAATCGACGCCGCATGCTCGATCATCGCCAATACACACTGACTGTCGCCCACTATTTGACCCTTTATTTACCTAATCAGCATTAGTTTGCCCAATCTTACTTATGTGCAAGACCATCAGTCCTCAACCTGAAAGGGAATACTGCTGGTACTGGTCCCAACAAACAAAGCTTCTAGCTTTGTTCCCCTTGCCCAAATCCCTAGATTTGAGCCTCTATCTATTGGCCACTTGTTTACCCTAATCAACATAAGCGTGTCCTAGCCTCACCTATGTGTGAAACCATCGGTCCTAGACCTAAAAGGGAAAGCTGCCGGTATGGACTATACTTCTATATTTTCTTATTAACTTAATCCAAGATCTAAGTTTTAAAATAAGCCTCTTCTATTATCTCTTCTTTCTAATTATATCCTACGTATTATAATTGTTCTTGCAACTATTACTCTTCTATTTTCTCCTTTTAGTTATAATCACTTGTTATAATTATGCTTGTAAATATCTTAAATTTGCATATTTCAATCCATCTCTATTTTTATTTCAGTTTTTCTCATTTTACATCCAATTTCTGTAATTTAATTGTTATTCTGTTTTAATCTATATTTGCGAACTCTTCTCTTTTTAAATTTTATTCGCGTCAAAAAGGATTAAATCTCTAAAAAAAGAAACTAACATTTACAGGCTAAATTCCAACTTAAAACAGATGTAAATAACTGTAAATAACTGCAATTAACTGTAAATAACTTAATAAAATAGCAAAATAAAAATAGATTGAAAAGAACTTCTTAAATTTACTTAAAAACTGACTGTAAATAAACTTACATTAAAACTGTCTTAAAATTATAGAAAAACTACAACTCTTGAGAACCCTATTATTTTAAATTACTTACAAATCTAAAATAATTACAAAGCACTCACTTGTGGTCCTTAGCTCTAATCCTTGGCCTTCCTAAATCTGCATCGAGGGCGTAGAATATTTTTGGCAAAAAGATTTCCTCCCCAGAAAAATTTTCTATTTAGGGTTCGGCCTTAGGCAATTGACTCAATTGGGAAAAAATCTGAATGAGAAATAGCTAAGCCTAGGGTTCTATTTATAGTGTGGCCTAGGAATCTTAGGCCATTGGATTTGAAGATTTAATCTAGTGCAACCACATCATTAGCAATTTGGGCTTATCGAACGACCCATAAGTCTGTGACCAGCCACTCTCCATTCGTCTTTGCTTACGAGTTATCGGCTATGATTCTATTTGAACTTGAAGTACCTTCTCATCAAGTAACTCACTATAATCCATGAACGAATAAGGAACTCCGACTGGAGTTTGTCGATATGATCGAGAGAAGCGTGATGAAGCTGACTTGAGAGAAGCCACACATCGGAATCGAGTCGCCCGATACTACAATCTAAGGTCAAATATCAGATCTTTGAGATTGGCGATCTCATTCTCAAATGAATCTTCCTTGGCCTTGGGAACTTAAGCCCGACTTAGGAAAGCCGTACTCGATTGCGAAAAATCTTAGAGATAGTACATTCAAGATAGCAATAATGGACGGGGATCGCTCCAGAAGGCATGGAATAGCGAACACTCACGATGCTTTTTCACTTGAATGTAAATTTGTACATACTTTCCATGTAACAAGACAGAATCTGTCATTCCGACGTTTTATAAAAGGAATGACATCGGAAGCTCGTAAATTTGTCTGTACTCGATTTTACATAGTGAATGGTGTTATGTTTAAATAAACTTGCATGTGTGAAATGTAGGTGTGTAGGTGCCTGGAGATAGATGCCGACTAAACTTCCGCATTCCATGATCGGACGCAAGAAGTTCAACCACATTTGGTGTCTGAAGATAGATGCCAAACAACTCTTTAACCCATGACTTGGGTGTAAGAGTCTAAATTCTCAAAGGCTGAACAAGAAAGTTTTCCTTTACTGCTCATGCCTAAAGTTTGGCAGAGCATCCATACCTTACCCAGAGCTGGAAAGACGAAAGGTCTGCACCCGAAGATAGGCGAGATCTTGTTTAAATTCAATCAACGTCCGAAGTTAGCCTCAATTGAAGATAAACACTCTGGATGAGGATGTTTAAACTGCTATGTTAAGTGGTTAACTCCGATCGACGCCCAGAGTTTGGCATGGTCGTACATGCACTTTAAGGAAGGATGCTCATAGAGACATCTAAAGGTGAATTGCTACGATAGACACTCGAAGATAAGTGCGATCGCACTCGTAACATCCATAAAGGGATTTCGAGTTTACCTTTAGACTAATTGGAATTTTACCCAATTCTGGAGTGGAACAAGGTCGTATGTAGATAGAATTCTTAGAGTTCATTCTTTGCTTAAAAGTAACAAAATGGACTAACAACTTAGTCCGATAATGACAATGGAAAATGGATCGCAAGCACATTGATGCAAAGCACGTTTCTTAAATACTTAGACAAATTCACATGAAATTCAAACGAAACAAAAAGCTTTATTATTCATATTAAGCAAAGTTCGAAGGAAATACAAGGGTCATCAAAACTGAAGTAAAAAACCAAAAACAGTGGTCAAAACGTACAAAGCCAGCGTGAGAATTAAAGCAAAAGCAATTCCAATAACAACACAATTAAAAACACAAAGAAGATAAGTGTTCAATTTTTTGTCTTCCTCTTCTTATCTTTCTTCTCCTTATTCTCTTCCACGGAAGATGGAGCAGTGGATCCCTTTAACTGCTTCTTTTTCTTTCCTCCACTCTCTTTACACTTTGGAGGTTGATCTGCAAAAGAACAGTAAGCACACTTTGAGTACCTCCGGCTATTGGAATCATAACCATAATGAAAATCGGATCTCTGGGTAAAACAATGGATAACAGAGGAGAGAAGAAGTCAGCCGGTTCTTGCTTAATTTTGCTAGCGTCCAAGACTTGTTCATCGTGGATCTTCTGCAATGTGGGCATGTAACAGGCCCTGAGGTCACTATCATTAAAACATCCTTGTCAATATGAATCTCTTGAAACTTAACGGCCCCTTCTTAATCTAGAGCTTGGGTCTTCTGTGCACCATGACCGAGAGTATCACTGACTAGAATCCTTGAATTTGTCCTAGAGATAGTCACAGCCGTTGAATCAGTCATTGTTACTATTGGCCTTGGTTAGGAGCTTTCATTAAGAAGACTTGGAGTTGTATGCTGATTTAAAATTTGAGAAAGATGAAATGAGAAATTAGCGACCTCGACCGAAGTCATGCGTTCTCTCTCAAATATAGGTGAGGTCAACGATATACCTCCACCAGACTGAGGGTCAGTGTGGGCAGCGTACCACCTGAGTTCCCCACCTGAATAGAAGATAGCATACCTAGCTTATGGAGTTGTGGCGCATCATAATTATACCCTGGATCTGACGAAGTGATAGAGGCAACTAAAGGCTCTAAGTAAGGCATGTATTGGTGTCCTGAGGAATACCGCCGAAAGCTTTGGCTTGGTAATTTTGAATTGTGGAAGCCAGTTCTAGGTGCAAAATGAGCTCACCTACTCTGAGCACTTTGACTTCTCTACACTTAGGATTTCTTTCTCCGGCTCCACCAATTCCACTTCTCCTCCTTCTGTATGTTCTCGCTCTTCCACCATAATCTTCCTATATTCCATCGCTAAAGCATGGGGATAAGCTTTGCCAAGTGATGTTGGATCTCTAAATTTATAAACATTAGTGTTGTAATTAGTGATGAGTGGATCGAAGCTATCCTTATTCCGCCTCTCTACAGATGTCACCAACTAATCCACTCTTTTTTCCTTCTCTAGCGTATCATATCTCTCCTTGCGCACATCATCTCTCTCTTATGTGCAACGAGCAGTTCTTCGTAGTAATTGTAAGCAGTCCGAAGAGCCTCATCCTCCTCTTTCTTTTCTCGTTCAGGTTGTGCCTTTAACGCTTTCACCTCTTCAGCCAAATCATGATTTCCATGGTGAATGGACTCTACTTCAATTAGATGATGCTTTCTTTCTTGCTCAATCGTAGCATTTAAATCCCTAACTTTTTTTGATTAACATCCTTATTTGTCTTCTTTAACTCAAAATTTTCTTTGTCGAGATAGGCGACGATCTCATTATTCTGGTTCGTAGTGAGCTTCATTCCTACTACTCAACCTCTAGATTCTTGGAATATTCCAAGATTATTCAAGCCAGCCTCCTCCAAGTAAAATATTGATCATACACATCGTCGACAAATGCAACTGTTTCATCCTTGATGTACGTAGGAATATCTTTCTAGCTCAAAACGAACTTGCAGGGTTTGAAATTGATCTTTGAAAAGTGATGTTGTAATTTCGCAATCTGAGGATTTGGAGCGATCGGTTGTTCTTTTCCAATGACAAGCTATTCAACTGGCTTCTCGATAGTCACCTTATTAGATTCGTATCGAAAGGAATCAAAAGTAGTGGATTTTGATGGATGATAAGACTATTAAGGGTATTGGACGGCGTTGGCTGCTTAGTAGAGAAGGAAGCTGAGGCGGGTCATCATGAAGGACGTTGTCATGGCAACTAGACTGCTTTTTTGAACCTTTAAATAGGGGGACCTGGATCTAGATCGATGCCTATACGAGGAATCGTATGGCATGTAATCTTTCTCTCTACCTCCACAATCGCGACGGAACACTAGCTAGAATCAGAATCATGACTAGGCTTGTGAACTCTGTTTTGAATGAAAATAACACTCTTATATCTTAGGTTCAACAACTTGAATCAACAATAAGAAAATTTTCGAAGGGAGAAAAATAACCAAATATGTTGTTAGGAAGTTAGACTTTTGTTGAGAATAAAAAGGGCTTGGTTTTGATAAAGTTGAACCAATTAAGGAAAAATTTCGATAATGTCAAATTTCACAAAGATTTTTCAAATTGTTTAATTTGTGGAAAAAGTCGGCATAATCAAAATAAATGAATAGAAACAAAAAACAAAACCATTAGAAAAATGTGGGTTATAAAAGGTACGAAGGTAAATTCTCTTAAATTTAAACAAGTTTGGGTTCCCAATGGTACATTTGTAGTTGCTAAGGGTTTTTTATATCGATGAGTTTGGATAATAAAGGCAACACACGAATATAAGAATGGTCCTACACGCTTTGTTTGACCACTCAACTCTTCTAACATTTAGACACAGAAGCGCACTAAGGAACAAGTTCGATCGAGATAGATTTCAAGTTGTTCTATATGGTTAATGAGAAAAAAATTATAATGTTCCTTAACCTAAAAAGACGAGGTGGAAATTTACATATTTTTGATATCACGACATCAAAGGTAAGTAAGGTATGATCTCTAAACTCTGTTTTGCTTTCTTATTGTCAATTTTATTTTCATTGACACGGCTTTAGTATATTTTCCATATCGCAAGCTCCTTATCTCCGATTTGCAAAATTCAAGATGGTTTCGAAAATAGATATAAAATTATACAAGTTTTATATTTTGTGTTTTTCCATAATTGAGCATAAACTATTAAAAATTGCAAAACATTTGGAATATTGTTTGAAAATAGTTTCATAACTTCTTGCCACGGTTGTGGTATTTCGATCATAAATTGAGCATTTTTACTTCGATTTTTGAAATTCATGAAGTTCTGGAAAGCTGACTGATAGCACTACAACTTTATTTCTTAAAGTTTTCATTGATTCATTTTGCAAAATATTTAAAAATAACAGTCATTTCAGCAAATTACTTGAAAGATATTTCTGATTTACACAAACAAGTTGTAGTATTTCAGTAATAAATTTTGATGGATTTATCATTTTGACTTGAAATAAATTTTAAAGAATGCCATTTTTTAGTATCTAAAACTTTCATGTTTTGTGCTAAATCAAGTTACGAACTTAAAGCTTTCAAAAAGTGGTTTCAAATGGGTTGAATTTTCAAAACATGAATTTTACATTGCTTTGGTAGAACGATTAATTTTTACTGTCTTTTTCACGATTAACAGTTTGGTTGTTGTAGAAATGCATGTGTTTTTGCTTTGATATAAATGTTTTTTACCTTTGTCTGATGTAAACGGCCTTGCTAAAAAATTATAAATCGGTACGATTGATGTTGAGGAGTCCACAGTCTTCTTAGTTAAAAATATTAAATTTAGGCAATTAGAGTACAAGTGGCATTAAACATCACATTGTTTGAAATCATATGCATTTTCGTCTGACTTTAAAATTCGTAGACTCGTTTTCATGAAACCCCTTGCAAAAAATAGATTTTCACTTTTTGGATTAAGAAATATTTTGAAATAAATCAGAACTTTACTTTGATGGAAACATTCTTATTATTTTGGTAAGAGATTTACTTTGGAAAGGATGGTTGATGATTGTTTGAACCTTTTGAAGTCTACCATAATAGCGATTGAGAAAGTAATGTGTAATGATTTAATTATACTTCATAACTAGAGAAACTATCTATTAAAAACACCTTGAAAATTAAACAAGTTTTATAGTATTTTCCAAAATTAGTTCATATTCCATGATCATTTTTATCACTATCATCCTTCTTACTCAATACACCAAAATTTAATATAGTTAACAAAAGATGGTATTCCGAAGAAAATAAGAAATTATATTCCAATTTTAAAGCAAGAAATTATATTTTTAATGGAATTTTAAAATTATATCCCAAAATGTTCACTCTCATTTAAAAGTTCTTACGGTTATGCATGAGTGGACAACTATAATTCCTATATATACGCTTTTATTCTCATTTAAAAGTCCTCATGGTTATGCATGGATGAGACTCATATACAAGAGAGGGAATATTCAAGTAGTTTCTAATTTCATTTAAAAATCATCACGGTTATGTATGGTTTGAAAATACATAACATTTTTTTTTAGCAACTACTAGTCTCATTTAAAAGTCCTAACGGTTATGCATGGTTAGAAAGTGCTCACCATTTTTTTAAAAGGTAATTATTAAGCATACCACACTATTGTCACTATAGTTTCCCCAAAGCATATACAATTCATCATTTTAAAGTGGAATTTGTGTCTAATTAATAAAATATTATAATTTTTGTTTGATTAATTAGAATTTGCAATATATATTTCTCTCATGATATGATTTAATGATTTGAATCAAAATTCATCACTATTTCAATTATTATTATTAGTAAAGGGGAGAGGTTAATTTTGGTGATTGAGTAATAACCTTATTGATATTTGAGAGTTGTTTTTTATTATTCAAGAATTATTTTGCAATTATTTTGTCAAATCAATTTTTTATTTTTTAATCTGCATGCGTTTGTATAGAGGAGCCTAGTCGTAGGAGGAATATACAAATATAGAGAGCTTAATCACAACACATCAAACATAGTTACTAGGCACAAAATATTAATATATATTTGTTATCATCAAAAGAGGAAGACTGTAGAATATAATAGCTTCTGATTTTTGTTTGATGATACTATATATATATATATATATATACATACATACATATATATATATATATACATATATATATATATACATATATATATATAATGTGTTTGTTATAGTACTATTACGACTTCAAAGAATGAAATAAATAAATCAAAATTCCACTTTAACAAATATTTTATTTCATTTCAATTTGAATTAGTACACATTTATTATAGAGCTTCCACTATATTTTACATTTTTATATACAACACTATTTCACACTCACATACAATGTTATTTTTCACTCTAACATACAATTCACTCACCCACTCACTCGAATTTGATTTGCTATCTTCTTGCTTCATCTTTTGTCCAGTCTTCTACATTGCCTATCAAATAAATAACACAACAAAAAGAAAAATGAAATAAGCTAAAATTGCAAAAATAAGAATGTGTTTAAATATAATGTTGCATCATTTATTTGGGTTGTTTATTTTCATATTTTAAACTGAAACCAAAAATTAATGAGCACGAATAACATATGACATGCATAAGGATCTGCAAGTACACAAGATCCATTTGCACAAATTCAATTTCGGTGACAAATGCAATGGTCAGGCCCAAAGGCTCAACACAGTGCAAGTGTACACGAGGTCAAGCCCAAGCAAGCACGGGCTCAACACAAGTGCATCAAACAGATAAGGCATCATGTACAAACTAAACCCACTTGGACACACACTAATGAATAGTTCAGTGCACGTATGCAAATGCAAATGCAAATGCAGTAAACAAGCGAGAAAGGAAACAAAAGCAAATGCAAATGCAGTAAACAAGTGAGAAAGGAAACAAAAGCGTGTGCAATCCAACAGCATATACAAGTGCTTACAGCAATGGTTCAGACCAAACAGAATCATAGAACAACATATACAAGTGCACACAGTGGAATGGTCGAGCTACAAGAAGCATGAACTAAACAATACAGGTCAGTCAAGTCGGCAAGGAAATAAGCACAATCATCTGCATTTGCCTCCAACAACCAGATACAACATAGGGGTGACACACAGGGATGCACACATGAACATTCAGACATACAGACTTAGCAAGTAGACATGTACAACACACAAACAAGACAGTAACCACCAAAAGAAACACACAGTGACATGCACTACAATTTGATCAACACATGATCAATAATCAAAGACCAACAAAGGAAAACAATATCAACTATTCACAATCAAGTTATAGGCATCTCTTCAAACATACTAACATCCATCCATATTCAATTTTCTAGCACTTGCAAGCTTCAGTACGTCAACTCAGTCAAGGGTTCAAGTAGCAAGCACAACTACCTTCAACACACTGCAACTACACTCAGATAGGACTCACACTTCACATTCATGCATAGAGGAGAAACATGGTTCAGAAATATGCACACATAGAAATAGGCGACTTCACAAAAACAACATCATAGTTTCAAAGAAGAGCACATCTCATAATTCATCTCAGTATGGCAATCAACGCAATAACAGTCATCAACTCAAGCAAGGATTCAACGTGAACATCGATACTCATCAGCCACCATCTCTAACAACCAAAAATTTTAGCCAAGAAAGCATCAGCAATGCAAATCAGTTGCAGTCGATTATCGAACGAAATCAGATTCGCAAGTCATAATATATTCAAATATACATCGACATCGAAGAAGTCAGAATCTCAACAACCGTCAATTAGAGAATCAGCGGACAGAAATAGAAAGTTTGAAATAGTCAAAACTGAAATTTAAATCAGAGAATATACGAAATATAGAGAGGCATGAAATCAACCCCTGTAAATAACCAATTATCATCATCGGCATAATTAAAGTCGAGTTCGAACAAAATAGAAAAGGAGGAAAAATAAATTTCACGTACCAAATCGATAGCAACCAACTCAACGACGAAGTGACTGAGTGCAATCAAAAATAGGAGATCGATCGACAAAGCAACCAAGGCGAACAAATCTCTTCGATTGATTAATTAGAATAATCGGCAGCTTCAACATACCCTAATTTCATATCTTGGAGCTTTAAAATTAAACATACGGACTGAGGAATAAAAAGGAAGAACGTTTTATTTATCTTATTGGGCCGTGACTATTTTAGTATGAACTACAATAGGGTTTCATTTTTTTTTAATTATATTTTTCTTTAAAAACTTTGTAAAATTATAGTTTCTAAATAGATACGAACTACGGGAACTACGGAGCGTAGTTCGAGTATTTCGCAACTCAGGACTGATTTGTGGTAAGGTTTTGAGTTTAGGGTTAGAACAATCAGGATAGCGAGGGTCACGAGTTCATAGGATATGTAAGCGTCAGATTTTTTTAACTCCTAGTGGAAAACTTGGGACAGCGGTAGGCAGATTTTTCTGAAGCTGGGTAAAATTTGTGTATCACTTTTTATTTCTACATTTACTTTGTTATTTTCTATGTTGCAATTTTTATATATTTATGAATTATTTATAAACCATATTCGCCCTCCCTCCCTTTAGGGTTAATTCGATCCTACATAAACTATTTACACATGATAATCTAAGTGTCTCGAAGGCAATGTGAGTGATATTGAGTCTGTGAGTTTATGGATACAATCCAAGAAATGCTATAGTATATTTTGTAAGCATCGGAATTGAATAAATACTTGATAGAAATATCAAATTGTTTGATTATTAATCAAAATGCAGATGAAGACTCGCTCATAAGAAAGAACGTTAAAAAGTACGTTGATATTTCTAAATTACAAATAAACAACACGTTGTTGTTTTTTAACGATGTGCTTGTGTTAAAATCAGCCTTGATTGTTTTAATGCTTGATGTTGGATTTGTAAACGATGCCTTTTATAATAAGTATAAAAGATATTGGGAATGTCACAAATAGAAATGCAAGAACACTTTATTAAATTTTTATCACGAAACATATAAGAAGGATTTCTTATGCATTGACAATATGAATTATCATACATGTTATGTTGCCTAGAATATCATAATTTATTTGTTTATTTGATACATGAACACATATCAAATCCAAATTGATATCCCTAAATGATTATTTGAAGTATTCTTGTGTATTTATGAAATACTAGAGAATTTTTTACAGAAAAAACAAACTCCTTTTGAAGGAGTGTTCGGACTCAAACTTTCATTGGTGATATTGAGTATAATCTGATAATAATAAATTCAAGTTAAAAATCTTTAAATTTAAAATGTTCCAAATGAAATACTATGATTGATTCAATGAAAAAGGCTAAGTACATCGTCTTGGATAGTGCCGCAATAAAAACAATGTATGTAAATATAAATGCACAAATTTATAATTGAGCTGAGGAAGAATTCCATTACATTATTTTATAATAACAATGTTACAATATAGTTCATAACAGAACTTAGAGCATACTAAAAGTCAAGAAATATACTTCAAATTGTTTCACATGATAAAGATGTTTATCGGCATCGGGGAGAGTTGATTGACGTAGAAAATAATTAAACATAATAGCACACCAGTTTACTAAGGGAGTGGCATAATTGGTTTTGAAGAAACTGATTGGAGGAGTTGGAATTAGATTTCGTGATTAACCCTAAGTGTAAGTGGGAGATTGATAGATTTAAGGGTATGCCCTATGGACAATTATGTAATTTGTTACATATATATAACTCGATAACCAATCTTGTATGAAATAATACGTATTTTCGTTTTATTATATACATGATATAATGTGTTATATATATTAATAAATTGATTTAATTAAAAGTATATTTGATGGGAAAAATCATAAATAGTATGTTTTGTAATAATAGTTATAAAGTGTTGTAACCGTGAGTAATTTATCATTATGAAAATAAATATACCATTTTAAATATTCCTAGTCAAGATGTATCGAGAATGGATACCAATATATCCAATAAGACTAGTGTACGTAATGCTCTCTAAATGTTGGGCAGTGTATTGCTCATGGTTATTATGGGCATCAAGTGGTTAGCACCTGATAGTTATTGGATAATTATGGAATGACTCATTCGATAGTTTTCCAATAGTAAATATAACCAAGGGCGAATAGAAAATATCGATGTTACTAATTTACACATTTTTCTTAACTGGAGAACACCGTTGATCTTAGATGTGGATGATACACTTTATTATAGTTAAATCGTGGCACAATCTCCCCTGAATGATTATACTTGGGTCGAGTGGAAGCATTGGAAGTAAAACACTATTTAAGATAGCATTCACCTCCTCGAGTATACAAGATTAGTATAACGGTCAACTGATCTCAACTCAAAGCCAAAGTTTCTGGCCAAAGTAGTTTGGTTGATAATAATCATTATTATTGAACGAATGACTTTGTGTTGGACTATATAGTTGAATATGGACGATATTGGACTTTTGATTATTACCAAATTTTGTAAGTTCATAGTAAGCGGTAAATTTGGCCAAAATGTCACACTATCTGCTAGGTGACCTATGAATGTTAATATTCAAATTTTTCGATGTAAATCACTTACCAAATTTACACCTAAGAGTCACACAACTGAAACGTTGAATGCTCTTTTAACTACTTGATTTAATTAATTTATAATTGTTACAATTTAATTAACTAATTGTTGGCGCCAAAAATGGCCTCCGACACCCAATTATGTGAAAGCACCGATGTCAAATCACAGATCTCAAATAATATAATGTAGAGAATACAAATTGAAGAATAATAAAATTAAAACAGAAAGCAAGTAAAGAGAGACACATATTAATAGTGGTTCGGCTAATTTCGTCATATGTCCACTCCTAAGATTTTCCTTTTATTCATTTATACAGCTGTTATAATTACAAATCCAAGAAATCCCATAATAAAAATGTGGAGTACAATCTAAGTAGAAGATAGAATGAAGCAGAAAGTCAATCCCTTTGCCGATGTCATGCCTACTATATTTATAGAGGAAGCCATGTACGAATCAGACTAAAATTTTGTCAGAAGAACCTCCAGGGCCAGACGACCCGATCTAAGAAAATTTGGAACTATCACTCTCTACAATTGGATCGAGGCCGATCGCTATTTTGATAGAGTTAGGGGCTGCGATCCATATAGGGTGTTCCTCATGTTATAATATGCTTGTACACAAGTTTCATATTGACATCATCCATAGATTTTGAGTTACTAAATGATCATTGCCGCAAATTCAATTAAACAAATCCTCAAGCAAATTCAATTAAACAAATCCTCAAGTAGGGATGAGGGATGATCCTTTTAGAAGAAGAGGGCCAATCCCTCTAAACTACTCTTCTTGAGGTGTAATCCTTAGGGTAGACTCCCTATGATCCCCTCTTCATCTTCCTAAAGTTTCACTCCAATCCGCTTTGTAGTTGTTGAGTTATGGAGCGATCATCGTTGAGTTGTGTTGTGTCCATCCTACTTAATCCGATCCCTTTATATTTATCCCACTATACCGATCCCTCTTCTAAGGGAAGTATTAATTCCATACTTAGCCATTTATTGAGTGTTGCCCATCCGAATCCATTCACTTACCGTCAATATTTCTGAATATAATCGATCTCCAATCCTGGTAACCATATCTTTGGGCTTTCTACCTTAATGATCATGAAGTCCATTAGGTTAAATCCGTCTGTGTACTGCCTTGCTAAAATGCAGGTTAACACTTTGCCCCCCAAAAAATGCCTTGCGATAGGGAGGTGTATTTTGAATTGCCATAAATCCAAAATTCGAAGTCCATAATCCATCGATAGCCATATTATCCAATCCGAATCTAATCCATTTCCAATCCAATTACGTGATCTCTCTAGATCATAGTTAAATCCATGACCATTCCGAGTCGATATCTAATTCTAAATCTGTGATCTCTCTAGATCATTTTATCCAAATCTGTATCCATTTGAAGCCAAATCCATTGCCGTTCGAGGTTGATATCCAAATCCGTGACCAATCTTGGCGTTAGCCAAATCTAGGAACGCTCCGGCCCCATATCCAAATCCATGACTGCTCCGAGTCGTAGCTGTTTGAAGATGATGTCCAAATTCATGACCTCTTCGAGTCCTTACCAAGCACAATCCATACTCCACGACAAAGTAAGCCGATTCTATCACTTTTTGGCGAAGAGGCATTACTTCTTGTACTCTTTTTCAATGTCCATAAACATTAAGTGATGTCTCGGCCCAAGTCCTGGGCCAATCGTGGTCTTTCCAGACACTTGCCGAGCATAATCCACACTCAACGATCAACGTAGGCTAATCTTGTCGCTCTACAGTGAGGCGGCTTACTCCTTACTAGGCATAATCCATACCTGACATCTTGTTGGTTTTTATTCTCAGGCCTTGACTCTCCGGTCGAGGACTTAATCCATGTGTGATTCCATTATGTCACTCTTCTATGAAGGGACTCTCACCTTACGGTTACCGCCCCATCACTCTGGTCGCGACAATAACCTTGTCTTTTATCATTCATTGTAGCAATGCAGATCATAAATAACCTAATGAATAAGAGTTCATACATTTAGAAATTCAAAAAAACTAAAAAAGCCAAATGGTGCCTCTCCTGGTCGATGGTTCATCATCATCTCAAAGCATGCCTAGGGATCATCATCGATCACGTACATGTGTAAGTGACGTAGCCGCCTTATTATAAAATTTATTACTACTACTACTACCACCACCACCACTATTATCGTTGGAGTCCAAGTCCTGAACTCATCCATCACCATCACGATTAGTTGATGACGATCCGTGACCCCGATCCAGGGCCATTATTGTTTCCATTCGATGGGGACGATGGTTGCTGCTGCTCCACTGCCTTTGTTCGATTTCTCGCGTACTGCGGCAGTCTGTAGTTTATGATGTGCTCCTCAATCATATTCCTTAAATGCCTACGTTCAATCATGATGTGCCCGTTCAGTTCGTGGAACAGGCAGTACTTTCCAAACATATACTCCCACTCCGTGGGATCCCTCATTGTTGGTTTTCGATAAGGGAATTTTCCCCTAGCATCTCGATAAATCCATTCTAGGGTTTCCATCAAATCCGAGTAAAAGGAGAACTTCGGCTCCCAATCTTTCCATTGCCTTTTCGTCCCATCATATCCATCATCCAGCTTCCGTTTGCCTTTATCATTCTTGTTTGCATCTCTTGATAATCCTTTGCTTTGCATAGTGTTCACCTCCAGTTTGTCGGCTCATGCATCCTCCTACTGCAGAAACCATTCTACTTCGTGATAAAACTCTCTAAGATTCAAAGGTGGATCCTGCGCTAATGAATCCTTCAAATCCATGCCATCGACAATTCCTGATACACCTGCCATCAAAACCATGGATGAATCCGGCCGATCCACCGATGCCGCCGTGGAATTAAATCGTGTTAGAAAACTCCTTGGAGTATCCCCGGTCTTTTATTTCACTGTTGCCAGATTCATCACATTTTTAGTTCTCAAAATGTGAACCCTAAACGACCTCATAAATCTTTCAAACAATGCCGTCCATGTGCCAATAGAACTTCTCTTCAACTACCTGAACCACTATATTTATTAGATACAAAGGAAAGCTTATTCCATGATTTCCTATGATGCCCCTAGTACTTCCATGTGCCATATATATCTCATCGTATGCACAATTGGGTCCAACTTTCCATCATATACTTTAATCGTTGGTAGTTTAAACTTTGATGGATTCCTAGCATTCTTGAATTAGGAGTGAATGGACTTCTATTTACATCTCCCAGATCACTATTCACCAATCCTCTACGCATAGCTCGCCTGATCGTTTCTGCAAACCTATCACTATCATACAAAAGGTAGTCTCCTATCACCAATTCTGAACTGTCCCCCAAGTCCACGAGGGAATTTCAGAACGTACTCCTCTAGACGAGCATTCAAACTTCGATTTGCACCAAACACCATAGGAGAAATCACAGGTTCTCCAACATCATGATGGACCAGACCGGGGGCATGCCCCCAAGCCTTTGAGGATCTGAGTTAATCCCTCTGGAGGGATTGGGGAAAATCCCCTTGGAGGGATTAGGGCCGATCCCTCTAAGATGGCTAAGGACTGGCCCCGCCTACTCTGTTCCATTCCTTTGTCCAGTAGCTTCATCTCCATGTTCTCGATTCTAAGTTCCAACAATTCCAGCTGCATCAACTTCTTGATCTAAGTAGCCACAAGCTCCTGCTACTCTATTCCCATGGTTCTGTGCTCCGGCTTGTTCAATCTGTCGGAGTAGATTCTGCAATATCTCCTTCTGTCTTTTCAGCATCCTTGCCGGCATAGCATCCATCATCATTTCCATTTCATCCCTGGTGATGTAGATCGATGCTTGATTAGCTCTAACTTCTTAGGAATCCTGCTGACTCCCTCCATTATGGCTCCTTTCCGGTAGCACTCTCCTTATTGATTGTCTCACCATTTCTTCAAATCTAAGCTAGATCTTTTCCAAACTCTAAATCCGAATTCGAAATCCGTGGGGGCTAGCTTCCTTAGTGAAAGCACCAAAATGTTGGTGCCACAATACCCAGTAATGCGAAAGCACCAATATCCAGTCACATATCATAGATGATATAATGTAGAGAATATAAATTATTGAATAATAAAGTTAAAATAGAAAGCAAGTGGAGAGACACAGATTTATAGTGCTTTGGCTAACTTCGGCCTACGTCCACTTATTTTTTTCCTTTTATTCATTTTTATTGTTGTTACAGTTACAAATCCATGCAATCCCAGAATAAAAATGGTAGAGTATAGCCCAGGTAGAAGATAGAATGAAGCAAAAAATTGATTCCTTTGCTGTTGCCATGCCTACCATATTTATAGAGGAAGCTGTGTACGGATCGGATTGAAATTTTGTCAAAAGAACCTCCAGGCCCAAGAAAATTTGGATTGATCGCTCTTCATATTAGGATTAGGGTCAATTCTTATTTTAATGGAATTAGGGGCTGCGATCCCTATGGTTGTTTGTCATTTTAATATTCTTGTGATCCAAGTTTCATGTTGATGGCATCTGTAGATTTTGAGTTATTGATCGACCATTGCTGCAAATTTAACTAAACCAATCCTTAAGTGGGATGATGTAACACCCCTAATTTTTAATAACGTTATGCAGGAGATTTAACCAAATAAATTAAATAGAATAATGTAAATGTTAGAGTGATAAGGGAATTGTGATTTGAAAATTTAAAATAGAGGTCGTGCTTAATTAATTAAAAATAAAGGAAGAGTTATGGACAATTTATACGTTAATTAGTAAGATAATAAAACAAAGGCTTAATGAGTAATTACCCAACAATAACCCCATAACCCTTAAAACACATGTTCCATTTCTCTTCAAATTCATATGTCATATTTCAGAAACACAAAAAAAACGTAAATCAAAGAAAAGAAAGTTGGCCATTATTTAAGGAAGAAAAAGCGGAAAAATCAATTAAAGATAAGACAACAAACAAGGGGAATTAATCCAAGATCAAATCTCAAGTATTTATCAAATCAAGGTAAATAATAATCAAAACCATCTCTATTTTTGTTTTTAAAGATCGTTTGATTTCGGTTTTATTTTTAAAACCTTGTGTAATGATTTTAATGATGATATGCTTGGATAACATGTTATGTTATATTTAAACTAGATTGTTTGACAAATGTTTTCTACGGTTTTAAGGCTAAAATCATTTATATTGGGTTTCAAATGCCATGAAGATTTAACATGTTATGTAAAACATTATTTTGGAGATGGATTTTAATTTTTAGAGTTTTCTAAGCAATGAAAAACTTATTATGAATGTTTTGAAGAAAGAAATGAAAAGTTTGGGTTTAAAATTATTTCAACTATTATATGGAAGAATTTGGGTCTGAAATTTCTATATGTTAGGTAATATATTAAAAGTGAATTTTAATGATTTTCGAGATTTATCTTAAGTAATTTACTATGAAAATTAAATTATTTAAATGGTGGACTTAAATGTTTTATTTGTTTTGCTTAAGGAAGGGCTTATTTTATAGATTATTTTAATTAGGTTTGAAATGAATGCGATGGTTATATTTTGGAAAGAATTTGCAAAGTTTATGGCAACCAATTAAATATTTACAAATAGGCAAGTTAGTTAAAAAGAAAGCGCTTGAAAAGGCAATAAAACACCTTTTATGCAGAAATAATGTTTCGTCACTTTCTATACCTACCATTTGACCCTATACTTCCGCCTCAACCAAGCCAAAACCAATACACAAGGTACTAAAGCATTGGTACATAGTGGATTGGAAAATAGCGGCAGGTATGGAGTCGAAACTCGGTTTTCGAAGGTGTTGAAGCCTTTGTTTTACTATCCTCAGAAAAGGTGCTTGCGTTGTTCCCAAAAGAATGAATTCAAATGGGTTTGCAATAGCTTTCAAAGAAGTCACCACCTTTTTATTTTGGAAAGATAGTTTTCAAATGAATTTCCTTGTTTTTAAATCAAGCATTCGAAAGGGTAGTTTGAACCCAGTCGAAACAATGCTGCTAGCCTTATGCCTTTCGAATGGATTCAAGTCATCAATGCTTTTGTAAGTTAGCTTTTGTTGCACAAGTATAGTAAGCCGCTTCCTAAAGCTTTTGAAAGGGTTAAATGGTATCGAAGGCAATGGCTTCAAATGGGGTTTCGAAGCTATCCTTCCAAATATTTTGTTTAAATGATTAATGCTTTCGAAAGGATGGTTCCGAACCATCAATTTTCCCCATACTCTTTATATGAATGTTAATGGTTTCGAAAGGGGTACTTTCGTTTATGTTCACTTTAACCCATAAGGTATTTTTAAGAATAAACTCAATGGTTTCGAAAGAGGTACATTTAGATGGTTTCGAAACTATGTTTCTATATACACTTTAATACTTTTGAAAGGATTGTTTGATGGTTTCGAAAGGAAGGTTTTGATGCTTTCGAAGGGTTTCGAAAGTCATATGTTTTGAGTGTTTTGAAAATAAGATTTGAATGCTTTTGAAGGATGTTTTTCAATGGTTTCGAAAGTAAAGGTCTAAGGTTTCGAAAGTCTTAGTTTTCAAAACAAAGAACCCATCTCATTTTTGAAGGAAAAAACATGGTAAAAGTAAAGAAGTTTTAAAATGGCTTTTAAGTATGAAGTTTTTGAAGAAGCTTTCTTAGATAAAATAATAGGTTAAAGGGATTAACCATTTTTCATATGAAAATGATTTCAAGGATATAAAATCACTGGTGTTGGTATTATTATGTTATTATGTTTGCTTCTTCTAATGTATGTATGTATGTCTGTATGTATGTATGTATGTTCACAGTATAATGGACCCATAACTGTATTTTTGGGAGAAAGGGAAGAATAACTAGCTAGGTTGACCTAGTAGTGAATATAAATTGAGTTAACTCCTATATGAATAGAACTGCATCCAAGAGGTCAGGTAGATTTGAATATAAGATGCCTAGATACTTATTAGAGAAGTTTCCAGATAGACATTTTCATAGTAAAATCATGAAAACTATGTTTAGAAAGAGTTATTGGCAGGGACCAATAGGTTTGTAGTGAACCCATGAAAACTATATCCGGATAAAGTTATTGAAGGAAGTCAATAGGTTACTAGTCAACCCATGAAAACTAAGATAAAAGGGAAGTTATTGGAGATAGCAATATGTTCAGGGAGGACCCATGAAACATCGAATTTATTGGTAGGATCCAATAGGAACCTTCCCGATCCCATGAAAAATATGAAACTGAACAGACGATCCATAAGCTTTAAACAAGTTATTAGTTAGCCCATGAAAACTAATATATATTAATAGTGACCCTAGAAACTATAACTAAGACCGATAATCAAAATGAATGGGGATGAGAAATCCAAAATTGATCTACTTGTTTGTACATCATCATAATATTTTAAATTGTTATGTTTTTAACCATTGTGGATGCAGGATCACAGTATATGATGATTATAAATTTTTGGAGGATACCATTGAGGGGAAAACCCATTCCGCTAAGCATGGTCTCACTAGATATCTAAATGGTTTGAGATGGTAGATTATTATTCATACCATGCTTTATGTCTAACTCGAAGTTTAAGTTTTCCCCTTAAACTCTCGGGTGCTCAATTAACTTTGAGTAGTTTGAGAGTTGAGGTTTTCAGGTACCTCTTTTAATGAATAAGCTTCCAGAGATGTATAGGAGGCAAAATAGCTATTAGAAGTTCTTTTCTATTTTGATTCCCTATGTTTGGTTGTAAAGGAAAAGTTGTTTAATTGCTTAGATATATATACTCTGATCAACCAAGGGGGCACTTCATATGTCTGTCTTAGCGTATGTTGTAATAATTATATTTTCTCTAAACGTGGTTCTCGAACCTAGGATTATGTAATGAATTTGAAATGAATTGAAATGGAATGTGAAAGTTGTTTAATTTTTTTCATATCCATGTGTTTCCGTTATATCAGTGTATCTAACATTATCGTTTTGATCGTCGATGATTAATAACTATGGACGACTGCAACTACCGTAGC
The DNA here is from genome assembly GCA_030765085.1 of Allium cepa. Taxonomy (NCBI): domain Eukaryota; kingdom Viridiplantae; phylum Streptophyta; class Magnoliopsida; order Asparagales; family Amaryllidaceae; genus Allium; species Allium cepa. The sequence goes on from CM060946.1 coordinate 83,903,574, forward strand.
CATTAGTTTTGAGCCTCTAAGTGGGGGATGTTACAAGTTAGTATCAGGGCATAGGTTTATGAAAATTTAATAAATTTAAACCTAAAATATTTCAAAACATAATCCAATGAATCAAGAAAATAAGACCACGGTTTGGGTTAACGCTATAGTATTGTACTTGTATTTGATATATATACACATGTATATATATATAAGTACGTATTCCTCTCTCTCTTAGACTGTTCTTTTGTATCTTACTAAGGCTCATATGAAGATTAATGAGAAAGAATGGATGGAGGAAAAAAAGAAAAAGAGGAAATCTCGGTGGAGGACGAACCACAACAAATGGAAATATTCGACCCACCAAGAGGAACCTGGGTCAATAGGCAAATGCTAATCAAAATGCAGATGCCAATGAAGGTGCTGGAAATTTGCCAGTAGCTATGGGGATGATGTATTAGTTCTTCGTCAATCTGATGCAAGTAGGACCAACAGTTGGAGTAGCTTGGAATGTTGGAGGAGCAATCCTGTGGCTCCAATTGGGAACGTGTCAGGACACGATTCTTCGTCTTCCGAAAATTCGACATCGACACTCACTTTATCGACTGCCGAGAAATCGAACGACGGAAAACCGAACACTGAGGGTTTTAAGAAAAAGAATTTAGGAAAAGAGAAGAGAAAAAGATAGAAAGAAGAAGGAAATAGATAATAGAGGGAAGAGAAAATAGAAAATTTTAAAATTGAAGAAAAAGAGAATAGAGAACATAGAAAAGAAGATAGAAAATAGGACGGAACAGAAACAGAACACAACACAACAACATCAGAATCTCACAATTCGCAGCGGAACAACATATGATAATAAATGAATAATCTTTAAACAGAGAACTATATCAGTTATTACATTTTATCACATTACATTACATCATATCATCAGAGTATACAACATCAAACAAACAGTGCAGCGGAAAAGGAATACTATATAAACTAATAATACGCCATGCCATCCATCTTGCCTCCAGCAACTCCAGAATATCCAGAATATCCTGATAAACCTTAACTCTTGACTGCCCGTGTGAAAATTGGTGGGCACCCAGAGTTTAGGAAGGAAAACAATAAACTCCAAGTCAGTCATGTGACTGGTGTGAGAACTCCAAACAGTTTATTTACTTTAAAATCAAAATAGAGGAATATTTTTAAATTTAATTCGCAATGCTTTTGAAAATGAGACTACCATAAGGCCTCCCGCACACACACACATGCAAACGCAGAATCGGAGGAGATTTCTCCTTATGATAGTCGAAGATGCTTGATACGCATTTAAAATAACATTTGATATTATTACTAGTGCATAGTGTAGAAGAAATTCATTTCGAAAGTAGAATATAAATCTTAGCCAACATACGACCATTATCGTATGCCTACTATAGCCAACAACCACAAAGTAATAAATTCGTAGTAACCACATAGGTTAAATATCTGGGCTCCATACCATGATACAACCTCTATCCAGAAGGAAATGTACATACCCTAAAGGGTGCTACCCCTCATAACCTTGCCGCATCTTTCCTGTTTTGACCATTTCCGGGGTGTGAGGTTCGACGAAGTCACGTCCACAAAAACATACTTTATATAAAAGCCATGCTTTGGGTCAACAAATGATCAACACAATGATCACTAAGATAGATGATCAAATAAATGATCCTATCACAATAATCAACACAATGATCATTTCAGCAACACTCAGCATGTCACATTACCAAATTGGGAATATATCGCTGATAACTTCAACTATATAACCTCTGAGCTCGTACGTCTCAGAGAAGGGTGTTAAGCTAAAAGAATAAATTCTCCGCCACCACAGAAATATATTTGAAAGAAATCGGCTTTATATCTCAACTTGTAATGTCAGACACACAATCCATACAAGTCTGTTCCGGGCTCGAACAAAACCGAAGGCACTTACAAAGAAGTCCTTGCAATCCGGATATTCACAATCCTGATCGGATTCACCATCACATATGGAGAACTCTATACCGGAGCAACTCGGTGCAGAGTAAATCGACAGGTCATCCTATCGCTCTCGCAAATACCGGGTCTTCAACACCGATCTTCAATGCAATTCATAACGACGTATCACATATTCGGAATGGGTTATACGACCCCATGGTCCTTTCCCGGTTAACCCGAATAGTGAGCGCTTATTCAAAAATAAGTGTAGCATTCACATTCAAACAAATCATATCAATTACCCATTCAAAGAGAAATATTGATAGTCGGTTATTGAACTATCACTGGATATGCACACATCACCAGTTTCCAAATAATTTTCCAAATTATTTATTTTCTAAAATATCTTTACAAGTTATATTATTTCACACTTCAAAAATAAATCAATATTTATTTTTAGACAAATTCCACTTCCTTTATAAATTCCTTAGTGAATTTATAATTCCAAAATATCAATGAATATTCGATTTCAATAATTCATTTCAATTTTCTTTTTAATTTATCTTCAAAAAGATGAATTCTAAATATCACTTCATATTGGAAAACAATTCCATACTTATTTAATAAGTAATGCACAAATTTTATTTATTTTTAACACTTAGAAAATATTCAATATACTTCAATCGAAATTAAGTATATATTTCATTCTTTAAGGAAATCATTCTCTTAAACATATTTATTTGGGCCAAAACGAATGTTGCATAAAACATCGTTACGACAACCCAAAATCACTAGTATAGGGATTCGAAGTTTAAAATTGATATATAAATCCCAATACTACACAAAACATTTCCTTTCGGAAATCATTTACTATAACAACAGTGTTATAGTCCATCATCTCCTTTTATTTCTCGAAAACGTCTATTTCAACAATAAATGTTGAAATCTATGGTTTCGAATCTCAACACATTTTAAAACATCGTTAGATCGTTTTAATTCTATTTCAATATCACATTCAAAACAATTTCTTTAACATCTTATTCACTATTCAAAAACGTGAATATACTACGTTAACAATTTCATCCTTTTATTCATTTTAATTTAAAGGATTATTCACAGTCAAAAATGTGAATATAACTCCATTAATAAGTTTCAACAATTTACTTATCAATATAAGTCATTTCGAATTTATAAAACAACGTTTATAAATTCCATTTCTATTTATTTATAAAAACTTCCTTTTTATAAATTCTTTTATTAACCTATTCCAGTTTATAACTTAATTATAAACTAAAAGTTCATATTATAAGTTAAATACTTATAATTTATTCGTTTACAAAAACGTTCCTTTGAACTTCATAATTATAAATCTTATAACTTATAAGATTTGTTTATTTATCAAAACTCCATTCTTTCACTAACTTTATAAATTTTATGAACCTACTGTTTATAAAATTTCATTTATAACTTCACTGTTTATAATCCTGTAAATTTCATTCATTTACTAAATTCATCTTCACTTCATTCAAACACTTATAAAAACTCGTTTTATAATGTCTATATTTCAATTTATAAATGTCCATTTATAAATCTCTTAATATAAATCAATTTATATTATTCTTTAAAACGTCTTTAATCTCCTTTATTATTTCACCATTTTGATTCATAAAATAATTAAATTTTATAAATCTTATATTTAAACTTTTCACAATAAATTCTAAAATCCCGATTTAAACTATTTATAAAATCACTAGCATTGTATTCTCAAAAATCAGCTTTTAACTGTATTTCACAAAAACCATAATTTTATAACTTTAAAAATTATAACGTTTATTTATTTAAAATGAATCTATTCCAAAAATATAGTATATTTTCAAAAATCACTTTATAAATCATTTTAAAATTCCAAAATCTGGGTCTAATGATGCTACACACCAAATAGTCAATCACGACTACAACGATATCATATATCGATATAATAATCAACGAATATCAAAATATCCATAATCAAATAAATACTGTTGAGGAATCCAGTTGGATCCCTCCAACCTGTTTTCCTGCATCCACAAACATTAGCACAATACCAATTTCGCTCCAGTACGAAATTATCGCGGTACATGTTCTTATTAAATATTATCCGCTTAATAACGGCGCAATAGGGTCTCATCCGCTAAACAAAAAATGCGAGAAATCAATAACTGCAATATATACATATGCCAATATATATATTGATATTATATATAATACCAATTTCACTGTTTATGAAATATTCGCGGTATATGTTTTTAATAAATAACATCCGCTTACTAACGGCGTATAATGTCTATTTTAACAATCAATAGATATCAATCAACATTCAAACATGCATTCAAATATTTTAAATCTAACTATTTGAAATAAAATCGAAACTGATTCGATTGAGTGAGAAATTCTCACCTTGGTTTTAATTTCCGTTTCAGCTTTTATTTCGAATAAAATTAAACGGACGTTTAATTTTACCCAAAATTCTCACTAACTCCAAACGACTCCAAACCAACTCCATCGCGTAGTGCTCGTCCATACGATTCCAACGCAACTGAATTTGCATTTTTTCGACCTCGTATGAAAAAGATATGAATTTTTGAAGTTACACGATTTTTATATAAACTAATCAACATAAACTTTAAAAATTTAAACCTATGCAAACCAAGACCGTAGGATCTAACTCCAAGCCATCACAGCCCTCCAACCTTTCTTCCCCATCATCACACACGGCTACAGTTCATAGCCGAACAAAAAACCCATCACAACATCAACTAGGGTTTAATTATGCTAACACCACACTCAACAATAACTCGATCAAGACGTTGCAACTCGAAGCTCTCCACCACAACCACACTCGGCCCAAACACCAGCAAACTCGGCCACCCCCACTGCATGGAATTGCGTGCGCAACCTGTAGGGAACGGCCCCCCATAGCTCCCTCTCCGTTGCACCATTTCCGATCATCACTGTATGGAATCGAAGCTCTCGTCGTGCTCTACGACTTCCGTGTTGAACACTTCGCGTAATTCTTTACGGATTGAGAGAGATTGAGGGGGAAAGGAGAATGATTTCTGGCCCTTCAATTATAAAGTGGCGGCTGCAGTTTTGTATTAGGGTTTTGTATATTCTTTTTATTAATTTTTGAGATGGTGGGCTATTTATAAGGAACCGACGAAACACTATTCATCCCGGAAATTCCGAACTCCGATTTAGGCGCCGTAACCAGCGTTTCTAGGGTTTACCCCGCGTTCCGGACACAATGAAATAGGTTTCGAAAGCTAATTCGGAAGTATGTGCGAGTTATGGTAATAAACGCTCAATTTGAATTAAACCGATTTAAGCGATTTTCTAGGCGTTTTAATTTGTACCGGACAAACGGTAAATCCAATTGACTTGCAATTTGAAACCTTACAATAATATCACATTACGGATCCGATGAAACTGGTTTCGTCGAAATCTGAGACTTTTTGAAAAATGGCTATTTTAACTCGCCAAATTTAAATTAAAAATAAATCGATGCGTTTCGAGCTGCCACGATCAAACGATAACTCCGATTGACACGAAAATTGAAATCCGGTAATAACTAACTATTACGGATCCAATGGAACTGGTTTCGTTCAATTCTGAGACTGTTCAAAAAATGACTATTTTTACTAGTCGATTTAAATATTAAAATATTCAATTTTCACAAATTAACTTTTAATTAGATTTTAAAAGTTCTAAAATATCATTCTAACTTCCATATGACAAAATAAAATTTTACAAATCATTTTCAATCATATTTAACTATATTTTCAATTATTTCCATAATTTAACATATTAAATTATCGATTTAATAATCCAATTAAATTCAATAATTCAAATTAAAATTTATTTGACTTATAAATTCACTCATTAATATTTAAAATTAATTAAATATTAAAATTTTAATTTCAAAAAATTCTGGGTCGTTACAGAACGACTATGCTAAGTTGAGCAGAGATTACACTAGTCTTGGTGGGAAGCCATTTGTAAGAACGAAAGATGCTATCAAAGTTGAGAATTGGCCGTTGCATTGTGAGAGGATCTTTGCTGATTTGGGTTTGAATGATGAGCAAAAGAGGAGACTAGTTTCTAGGTAATTGCGGGGGGCAGTGCTCCATTAGTGGAATAGTGTTACTGCCAGAGTACCGAAGGATGACTTCGGCAGAATTTCGAAGGAGATTCACGCAAAGGTTTTTGTCTGAAGTTTCCAAATCGACATTATTGAGAAAGTTTATGGTTTTGGTGTAAGGAGAGATATCGATAATATAGTATGCTACTAAGTTTAGTGAGTTGTCCCGATATGGTTATGCTACTATTAACACCATCATCAAAAGGAATGAGAAGTATATTCGAGGATTAAGATCCGAGATTGCTAGGGCGACCTTGCCACATCTCCGTGATCCTTGCAATGTTGGTGTGGAGTTGGCAATCTGACATGAGGAAATGCTTACTATTTATGGGAAGGAGAAGCAGTTGAAACCCAAGGTTTTCAGGGGAAGAACAGGAAGTTCTTTGAGAAGAAGGGTACCCATAAGGGAGAGGTTCCAAGAAGGCAAAGGCTGATCTGGTTTGCTTTAAGTGTGATAAGAAAGGTCATCGTACTCATGAATGCCGAATAGGCAAGGGGAAGACGGTTGCAAAAAATAAGAATGTAAAGTGCTTCAATTGTGACAAGTTGGGCATTATAATAATCTGTGTCCGAAATAAATTAGAGTAGACAGGAGAAAGGTCTTCGCTGTTGGACCGTCATCTGCTAGGTCAACTTCGGCTAAAAAAGGGAAGATTGTGATGGGAGGTATGCTTTTAATTCAAAGTATACCAGTTAGGGTACAATTTGATACCGGTGCATCACATTCGTTTATATCTCAGTGTCCGGTTGATAGGTTACATTTAGAACCCCCATACATTTTTACTTCCATAAGGGTTGTGGATCTACTAAGAGGGTATGTAACTCTAGGGATGAGACGTGACCAGCTAGAACTTGATTTGTTAGGTCATAAGTTTGTATATAGTCTATATGTTTTTGATTTCGTAGATTTCAGGATCATTTTGGGTATGAATTGGTTGGGTAAATATGAGGCTAGGATATTTTATCAAGATAGAAAAATATCATTAAGACACCCTGATCGTCAAAACCGAATCGTATTCTCAGTGGTGAATTCGGACCGGAGTGTTTGTGCGTTGTTATGTGCTATGGAAGTGGGAGGAGAGTTAAGTCGGGTTCGAGTAGCAAGAGAGTTTGTAGATGTTTTTGAGTCTGTAACAGGACTACTATCGAAACGAGCTATTGGGTTTTGGATAGATCTTGTGGCAGGAGCTGAATCTGTCAGTAGACCACTAGTAGGATGACATCGACCGAGATGAAGGTATTGAAGGTGCAACTAGATCTAGAAGGAAGGAATTTTATTAGACCAAGCAGTTTGCCTTGGGGAGCATCCATGCTATTCGTGAAAAAACCAAATGAGTCGTTGAGGATTTGTATCGACTATCGTAAGTTGAACGAGAAGAAGATTAAGAATAAGTATCCTTTGCCGAGAATCAATGATCTATTTGATTAGTTGTGTGGATCCAGGGTATTTTCCCAATTGGATCTACCAACGGGTTTTCATCAATTAAGAGTGGTAGAGGACAATATTCCATTGATAGCATTTCAAACTAAGTATGGTTCATACGAGTGGTTAGTATTGTCATTCGGGTTAATGAATGTACCAGCTTTCTTTATAGATCTAATGAACCGAGTTATTCGAGAGTACTTGGATAAGTTCATGTTGGTGTTTATATATGACATTTTAGTATACTCTAAAGATGAAAGAGAGCATGAAGATCATCTTAGAGTAGTGCTTGAGACGCTAAGGCAGTATCAGCTCAGAACAAAGTTTTCTAAGTGTCATTTTTGAAAGAAAGAGGTCAAGTTTCTTAATCAAGTGGTTTCAGAAAGTGTTTGTCAATTGATCCAAATAAGATCGAAGCTGTTAGTAATTGGAAGAGACCATAGAGAATGACCGAGATTAGAAGTTTTCTTGGACTTGCTGGCTATTCTTAGAGATTCATCAAAGATTTCTCGCAGATAGCAGCACCTTTGACTAAGTTAACCAGGAAGGATGTGAAATTCATCTGGTTCAACAACTGTAAGGAACAATTCCTTAAGTTAAAGCGTTTGTTGACCAACGCACTTGTATTGGTAGTTCAAGATGGAAACCAAGGCTTGGTGGTGTATATCGATGCATGTGAGACTGGATTAGGAGCTGTGTTGATGCAGAAGGGTAAAGTTATTACCTATGCTTGACGACAGCTTAGACCGCATGAAATGAGATATTTCACTCATGATTTGGAGTTTGCAATGGTGATCTTCACTTTGAAGATATGGACATATTATCTCTTAGGGGAGAGATTTGAGCTATACACATATCATAAGTCTTTAAGGTACTAATTCTCTCAGAAGGAGTTGAATATGAGACAGTAGAGGTGGTTGGAGTTTCTAACAGCTTATGATTTTGGTATAGAGTATACTCTTAGAAAAGGAAATAAAGTAGCAGATGCTCTTAGCAGAAGACCTCAGAATATGGTGTTAGCTGTGTTATTAGAATGGAAGGATTTAGAAGTTTTGAATACTTGTAGAGTGCAACTAAGATCGACTGTTAATTGTAGTCAGGGCACCGCCATGTTGTCCTACTACGAAGTTCGACTAGTGTTGATCGAAAGGATTGCTTCTAAGCAACAAGAGAATCCAGTATTAGTTGAAAGGATTAGAAGACTCGAGGTTGGATCGAAGATTGATGATTTAAAGCATTTTAATCTTGAACGGAGAGGATGGTTGAGGAAGAAGAGACAGTTGTGTGTTCCAAATGTTGAGGACTTAAGGAAAGAGGTTCTTAAGGAATATCATTAATCCAAATTTATAATTCATTCAGGGGGACCAAGATGTATCATGATATGAAGAGGAGCTTCTATTAGGAAGGTATGAAGAAGGATGTTGGCTTGTGGGTAAGGTATTGTGCGAACTGTCAACAAGTGAAGGCTGAACATCAGAAGCCGAGTGGATTGTTTCAACCTTTAGAGACACCGGTTGGAAATGGGATTCGATATCTATGGATTTTATAGATGGGTTGCCAAGGTCAAATAGAGGAAATGAAAGTATATGTGTCATAGTGGACTGATTGACAAAGAGTGCCTATTTCATTCCAGTTAAATCAAGCAGGACGACACCTGTTTTAGCTAAGTTGTTGATGAAGAACATAGTTAGACTGCATGGAATTCCTAGTAGTATAGTCAGTGATAGAGATGCCTTGTTTACTAGTGAATTCTAAAAGAGTCTACATGATGTGTTAAGCACCATGCTCAAGATGAGTACGGCTTATCACCCTCAGAGGGATGGGAAGATATAGAGAGTCAATAAATTACTCGAGTATTTGACAAGAGCTTATGCATTGGACTTTGGTAGATCTTGGGAAGATCACCTATACTTCTTGGAGTTTTCTATAATAATAGTTATCATACTATTATAGGAATGACACCTTTTGAAGCTTTGTACAGAAGGCCATGCAAATTACCAGCATATTGGTTGCAGACCGAAGACAAATTAATCCTTGGTCTAGATTTGGTTAGAGAGGCGACATAGAAGAATGGGTTGATCCAGAAAAGGTTGAAGGAAGCTCGGTCCAGACAGAAGAGATGCACAGATAAGAGGCGTAAAGACCTAAAATCTCAGTTGGAGATGGGGTTTTCATTAAGGTATCACCAATGAAGGGTGTGGTACTATAACATCACCCTACTTGAAGGCTCAAAACTAATGAATATGGATGCTACAGTCATCCATAGTTATTAATCCTTGGTGACCAAATATGACGACAATAGATACATTGATATACAACAACACAAGATTATGGAAAACAATTAAATAGAAAACAAAGTCCACATTCTATTTTAAAATATTCCAAATTGATTACATATTCCTAGTTCATAGACCACGTTCAGAAAATATATAATTATTACAAAATACGCCAAGACCGACATATGAATATGTCCTCTTGGTGGATCAGAGGATATATATATATAGGCAAGAAAACAATTTTCCTTTACAAACAAACACACAATGAAATAAAAGAACTCTAATAACAAGTTTGCCTCCAGCACATTCTCAAAAACTTTATTCGTCTAAAAGAACACCTAGAAACCTTAACTCTCAACCTACTCTACCCGAGAGTTTAACGGGAAAAAAAAACTTCAAGTCAGACATAAAGCCTGGTATGAATAATAATTTACCATCTCAAACCATTTAGATATCTAGTGAGACCACACCGCTTAGCAGAACAAGTTTTCCACTCATAGTATCTTAAAACATTTATAAAATCATATACTATGCTCCTGCATCCATAACGATTAAAACATAGTATTTAAAAACATTATGGTGATATGCAAAAAATATAAATCAATTCTGAATTACTTATCCCCATTCATTTTGACAATCTGTCTCAATTATAGTTTCTAGGGTTACTATTAACCTATTAAATGTTAAGGACTATATGTCCAATTACTTAGTTTTCATAGGATCACTAAAACCTTTTAGTAACTCTAATATTTTATTTATTATCCTAGTTTTCATGGGCTAGCTAGGAGAATATTGACTGACTACCAATATCTTAATCTGAATATAGTTTTCATAGGCTAACTACAAACCTACTGGCCCCTGCCAATATCATACCATAGTTTTCATGGCTGACTATGAACCTATTAGCCCCTGCCATTATCATATAGTTTTCAGGGTTTACTATAAACCTATTGGCCCATGCCAATATCTTTAATTAAGAATTTAACATCTATTAAGTTATATTCACTACCGAGTCAACCTAACTGATTATTCTACTCCTTCCCCAAAATACAATTATGGGTTTATAATGATGTGAATAACATTTCCAAAATCTTTATTTATGCTATGGTTTTTCCTTAAATTGAGAATGGGTTATTCATTTTGAAAATTTTAAACATCGCTTTCGAAACCAGTGGATAACCTCCTTCGAAAGTATAGAAACCTTTTTTCAAAACTCTAAGTATATACCTTTCGAAATCAATGATACCTTTCGAAGATATCAAGAAAACAATCTTTGAAACATAGCTTCGAAACACATAATGTACCCTTTCGAAAGCAATGGGTTTACTCTTTGAAAACATTATTTGGGTCAAAGTGGTTATGTACGAAAGTATCTCTTTCGAAACCAACTAAATAAATTTGGGGAAATGTTGATGGTGTCGGAACCATCTAGTCAAAAGCTGAAGACTTTAAAAGTAAAAACTTCAAAGGACAGAGTCAAAACCCCTCAACCCCTTCAAAAGCAATTAGGAAGTGGCTAACTTTGGTTAAAATAGAGATAACCTTTCGAAAGCATCACAGCCGAAAGGTGGCGTAGCGGCCAAGTTTCTACTAGGTCAGAACCTACCCTTTCGATAGCTTTTTTTAAGGTAAAAGGCACCCCTTCAAAAGTTAATACTTTAACATAATATGACAACCTTCTTTGAAAGTTAACTATAAAACCCTTTCGAAAACATATGTTTCTACTATGTCAAAAGCTTTAAGTAAAACAAGGCAAGAATTTTAACTTATGAAAACAATGTTGGGTTTCGACCCCATCCGAAACTAACCTTTTGACACCATGGCTTCCGACATCCTTCCAACCCACTACGTACCATCTAGGTGATACCTTATGTATTGGTTTCGACTATGTGGGTTCTGACTAAGTAGGTTTCGAATAGGATGAGGCGAGGCCACTGGAGTCGAACGGTACTTTCTAACAGAGGCGGAACACAAATTTCTGATTTAAAGGCTGAAATATAGCACCTTTCAGTAATTACTCTCTAAAAACTTGCCTATTTGTAAACCACTGATTGGCTGCCACAAAAACTTTTCAAATACTTTACGTTTGAAACTGCCGCATTTATATCATGTTAAAACCATTAAAAATGTAATGTTTAAGCCTTTTCATATACTAAAACCAATTATTTCAGAAAAGTCCTTTTAAAATAATTTATTTACCCTAGTAAATCAATTAGGAGAAATCCTCAAAAATCACAAAAATTCAATTTCATCGTGTAATCAAACATATTAAAATTTTAGACCCAATTTCTTCCTGAGATTATCAAAATTACTTTTATACCGAATTATATAATATTTTCATTAAAAATTCATAATAAAATTTCTATAGCTTGGAAAATTCTGAAAATTAAAATCCATCACCAAAATCATGTTTTATTTAACATAAAAAATTTCTGTAGCAATCTTAAATCATATATACTTGGTTTTACATAAGAACTATGCAAATTCATATGCATATGAATTTAAAATAAATCAACATGATATAGCTCAAGCATATCATCGTCCATTTCATCACAAAAATGAAATTAAATCTTAAATATGAAACCATATAATCATGAAATAAAAATAGAGATTGTAGGAGATTATTATTCACCTTAAACTAGATAAGAAATTTGAGATTTGTTAGTGATTAATCCTCTCTTGCTTTTGATCTTTAGCTTTTGACTGAAATACCTCTTTTCCTCCTTCTTAATGGCCAGCTATCTTAGGGTCTATGTTTTATTGTTTGATTTTGAGAAAAATGAACGTGAGTGGACAATTACAAAAAGATATAGCCATGTATAATAAATTGGCTAATTTACTAATATGCCCATATGTAGTTTAATTAAACAATTAACCAATTTAAAACTCATTTATCTTGTTAATAAGCACGACCCTATATATATAATTCATTCAAATCTCAATCTTCTTATGATCATTATTCTATTTAATTTATCTAATTAAATTTCTTGAATAAGGTTGTCAAAAATTAGGGATGTTACAGGCTCCCCCCTTAAAGAATTTCATCCTCAAAATTCGGTAAGGACTAAATACTTAACATAGCAATCATCTGTAACAACTCCTAACAACCATACTAGTCTAGCTGACTAACAACTATCCATTTAAATCTAATATAGACATACCCTCAAAGAGAATCGGAATAAGTGTCTCTAATCTTGTCCTCTGTCTCCCAAGTATAGTCCTTCTCATTGTCGTTCCATTGAACTTTCACCAATCTGACTGTGTTGTTCCTTAATCTTTTCTCATCTCTAGCTACAACCCGAACTGGTTGTCTAACAAAAGTTAAATTATGCTCTACTATTAAGTCATCCTACCTTATCAGAGGAAGAGTAGACTCTGGATCATGCACATAGTTATGAAGATGAGACACATGAAATACATTATGGAACCTGCCGTAATGCTCAGCAACTCTACTCTGTATGCGAGCTTTCCAATCCTCTCTATAATCTGGAATGGACCTGCATATCTTGGGGCTAATTTCCTTAACTTTTCAAATCATATCACACCCTTCATAGGTGATACACTAACGAAAACCTTATCTTCAATTGAGAATCTAGGTCCTTACGCCTCTTATCTGCAAAACTCTTTTGTTTGGACTGAGCTTCCTTCATCCTTTCTCTGATTAAATCAATCTTCTCTGACGCCTCTCTAACTAAATCTAGACCTAAGACCAATCTGTCTACAGTCTCCAACCAACATGCTGGTGACTTGCATGACCTTTCATACAAAGCTTCAAACGGCGCCATTCCTATACTTGTCTGGTAAGTAATATTGTAGGAAAATTCAATCAAATGTAGGTGATTCTCCCTGGATCCACCAAAGTCTAATGCACAAGCTCTTAGTAGATCCTCGAGTACTTTGTTGATTCTCTCTGTTTTCCCATGAGGAGGAGGATACGCAGCAGTCATATTAAGCTTGGTACCCATCACTTCCTGTAGACTCTTTCAAAATTCATTAGTAAACAATGCACCTCTATCACCGATTATACTACTATGAACTCCATGCAGTCTAACTATGTTCTTTAGGAACAACTTAGCAAACTAAGATGCCGTTCTAGTTGACTTAACTAGAATGTAATGGACACTCTTGGTCAATCTGTCCACTATAACCAATATACTTTCATACCTCTATTTGACCTTGGCAATCCGTCTATAAAATTCATAGATACTGAATCTCATTTCCAAACTAGAATATCTAAAGGCTGTAGTACCCCAATTGGTTTCTGATGTTCAACTTTCACTTATTGACAGTTTGCTCACTTCCTAACCCACAAGCCAAAATCTCTCTTCATGCCTTCCCAATAGAAGCTCCACTTTATATCCTAATACATCTTGGTTCCTCCAGGATGAATCGTAAACTTGGACAGATGACATTGTCCAAGAACTTATTTCCTTAAGTCCTCCACATTCATAACACACAACCGTCCCTTCTTTCTCATCCATCCTCTTTGGTCAAGGCTAAAATCCATTAGATCATCGATCTCAACTCCAACCTCAAGCCTTCTGATCCTTTCAGCTAATACTGGATCCCCTTTCTGCTTAGAAGCAATTTTCTCAATCAATACTAGTTGAGCTTCTAAACTAGACAACCTGGCGGTACTTTGGCTAGAACCAGCAGTTGATGTTAACTATACATCACAATTGACTAAAGCTTCTAAATCTTTCCATTCTGCCAACATAGCTAACACAACATTATGATGTTTTCTGCTAAGAGCATCAACCACTTTGTTACCTTTTCTTGGTCTATATTCTATTCCAAAATCATATGCAGCCAAAAACTCTAGTCACTTCTGCTGTCTCATGTTCAACTCCTTCTTAGAGAATAAATACCGTTTAGACTTATGATCAGTATACAGCTCAATCTCTCCCCTAAGAGTTAATGTCTCAAAATCATCAATGTGAAGATCACATCTACCAACACCAAATTATGAGTAGGATATCTAACTTCATGCGGTCTAAGCTGCCTAGATGTGTAGGCAATAAATTTACCATCCTGCATCAACACTGCTCCTCGTCCAGTTCCACATGCATCAGTATACACTACCAATCCTTGGTTTTCGTCTGCAACTACTAACATGGGTGCATTGGTCAATAAATGCTTTAACTTAAGAAATTCCTCCTCACATTTATCGGAAAAAACAAATCTCACTTCCTTCCCGATTAGCTTAGTTAAGGGTGCTACTGTCCATGAGAAATCCTTAACGAATCTCCGGTAATAGCCAGCAAGCCTAAGAAAACTCCAAATTTCAGTCACTGTCTCGGATCCCTTCTAATTGTTCACAGCTTCAATCTTATCTGGATCGATTGACAACCCTTTCTCTGAAACAATGTGACCAAGAAATTTTACCTCTTTCTTTCAGAAATGACACTTGGTAAACTTCGCCTTTAGCCGATTCTGCCTCAGCGTCTCAAGTGCTACTCTAAGATGAACTTCATGCCCTCTCTCATCCTTAGAGTATAATAGAATGTCATCTATAAACACCAGCACGAATCTATCCAAATAATCTTGAAAGACTCGATTCATCAAATCCACAAAGAAAGCAGGTGCATTCATCAACCCGAATGGCATTACCAGTCATTCGTAAAAACCATATCAAGTTCGAAATGCTATGAAAGGAACACTGTCCTCCGCCACTCTCAACTGATGGAATCCTGTTGCCAAATCCAATTGGAAGCAACACTCTGGCTCCATTCAACTAATCAAATACATCATCTATTCTTGGCAAAAGATACTTATTCTTAATTGTTCTTTCATTTAAATTACGATAGTCAATATACATCATTAACGACCCATTTGATTTTTTCACGAACACCGCGACCGCTCCCTAAGGCAAACTACTTGGTCTAATAAAATTCCTTCCTTCTAGATCCAATAGCTACACCTTCAATTCCTTCATCTCAATTGGTGTCATCCTGCTTGGTGGTTTACTTACAGTTTTAGCTCCTAGCATGAGATTTATTCTAAACCCAACAGCCCTTTTCTGGGGCAATGACTGGCTCAAAAACATTTGCAAACTCCCTTACTACCCGAACCTGACTTAACTCATTTCCTACCTTCATAGCATTAAGCATAGCATTAACACTCTTGTCGGCATTTTCTATTGAGAATATCACTCGGTTATGACTATCAGGGTGTCTCAATGATATTTCCCTATCTTGGCAAAATATTCTAGCCTCACACCTACCCAACCACTCCATACCTAAAATGATTCTGATATCTATGAAATCAATAACATACAAACTGTATGCAAACTTATGACATAATAAGTCAAGTTCTAATTGGTCATATCTTAACCTTAGAGTTGCATACCATCTTATTGGATTTGCGACCCTTAAGGAAGTTACAAGGTAGGTGGGTTCTAAACATAATTTATCAACCAAACACTGAGATATAAACGAATTTAATGCACTGGTATCAAAAAGTACTCTAATTGAAATATGCTGAATCAAAAGCGTACTTTCCATCACAGTCTTTCCTTTATCTACCATAGTAGACCTAACTGATCCAATAGCAAAGACCTTTCCTTTGTTCTCCCTAACTGGCTCTAGACATTGGTTCTTGTAATGCGCAACTTGATCACAGTTGAAGCATTTCACATTCTTCTTATTTGCAGCTTTCTTCCCATTTCCTGACCAACATTCATTAGCAAAGTGACCTTTCTTGTCACACTTATAGAAAACTACCTCAGCCTTTGATACAGTATCTCCTTCCCAGATTCCCTTCTTCTTAATGAACTTCTTCTTCCCTTAAGAACCTTGAGTTTCCTATGACTTCTCTTTAGCTAAATCAGCAAGCAACTCCTTATGGCGAATGACCACCTCCATCACTATATTACAAGGACCACGGACATGTGTCATGATCATTCTAGCAAGTTCGGGGCTCAGCCCCGAATGAACTTCTCATTCCTTTTGATATCAGTATCTATAATAGCATATCCATATCTAGACAGCTCTTCAAACTTAGTAGCTTACTCAACTACTGACATCTCTCCTTGCACTAAATCCATAAATTTCCTCATCAGCTCTGACTTGGAAAAATCAGATACAAACTTCTGCTTAAATCTCTTTTCGAAATCAGCCCAAGTTAACTTCTCTTCCGACACTTTAACAGTGACATTATTTCACCAACGTAGTGCTGACCCCTATAACTGTCTAGAGGCCAACCTTCTCTTTTTCCCATCATTTAGACCCAAATCAGTAAATATACACTCATAATGCAACAACCAATTCTGAACTTCTACGGCTCTTTCCATTCCCAAGAATGGCCACTCAAACTGTTGAATATGCGCTTATATGATTTTTGTTTGATGATAATAAACATATATACATTCGTTTAAATGTATTTGATAATATACTGTTTATTTTCACAGATTAAATAAATATTTGCTGAATAAAATAAATAACACAGAATTTGAATTCAAACGAATATTTTATTCAAACAAATATTTATTACATCTTTGAATAGTACAATTTCAAGCTCTCACTATAACTATACAACTTTGATTACAATTACATCACATTTCACATTTACAATTCACCTCACTACATATCACTCACACTCGTATTTATCTTCAACTGCATTCCAGTTTGAATCCAGCATCTGAGAAATCTGCAAAAATATTCACTAACGCAGTAAAATTGAAAAAGAGATATTTTTGCAATATAAAATAAAAGATGGATTTTGAAAATATTATTTGCCTCAGTTATTTGGGTTGTTCGTCGTCATTTAAATTTGAATTTATCATACACGAACAGCTTGTGACATACACAGTGTATCACTGTATATGCCACAAGGCCGTGCACACCGAAATATACACTTGATCGATTTACAGGGACAAGTGAGCACAGGTCAAACCCAAATACAGGATTCAACTCAAGTGCAATAAAACAATGTCATTCAGCACAAGGTCAAATCCAAGCCGGATTCAACTCAGGTGAAAATTAGAAAAATAAACAAAATGCAAAGGTCAAGTCACCACTCAACTCAGTGCATCAACCAAGTTAAGGCGACGTGAAGTCAGCAAACTGCAAGTACAATGCTCAATGCACAGTAATGCAATGCCACAGCAAACAATGGTTCAAAACACTATATCAAACAGCGGCAAAAGCATGTACATTGATGCACACATCCATCAACACACTCAAGTGACTCAACAATGCACAAGTGACAGCGAACATGACAGCAAGCTACAGTGCATAATGGTCAACACAGCTACAATGAAGTAGCAGTAACTTGAAGCAACTAATCGACCCAAATCGAACTACAATAACCAGTGCAACAGGCCATAATGAAGACTGAATGAAATGCACAGCATGCATTGTTGAATATGTGTTACAGTGGTGATGCAAGTGCTAACCAGAATGAAGTCCAATACAATTACAACTGACTACATGCAATAGGCCGAGAACCAGTCTCATGCATGCAACATGGAATGCAAAGACAATGCATCAATGCAAATTCAAATAATGTACAAAAACAAGTACAGCAGCATGAAGCAGTCATCACAACTCCACTGACTCAAATGAACTCGACCAAATAGCCAACATGATCAAAGAATGAATATGAGACCAAACTGCAGCAAGACCACATGCATGTAGACATCAAGCATAGAGACAAACAATACAATGCAACAACATGGTAAACAAGGCATAGCAACCGCAAGATACTGCAACAAACACTCAAGTGAGTGAAACTCAAGTTACAATGCATCAGTGAGCAAAGAATACATGTACTCAAGCTCGACTAACAGTGAAGAACATGGACTGCAATATTCAAGTATATATTGAAAACAAGCTGCATGAATACATCATAAAGTACAGCAACACAAAGATGCAACAAAGACCAAGCTGCAGCATACCAGAAGGTGGAGACAACTCAAATGAACACAATGTCACTGAAACATGTGCAGTCAAATGATCAGAGGCATCAATATGGTAACACACTACAACATGCTCAAAGTAAACACTGAATACATATGGACACAACAATGCTCAATGGCATGGCAATACTCAAGACCAAAGCAAACTACAAGATGAACAAGCGCAAACTGAACAACTGATACAAATGAATGAACATACATATATGGAACAAAACTGCAGAATGCAAATGAACTCGACCAAGTACACAAGTGCTACAAGCAGCAATGTGCAACTGCAAGTGAACAAATATGCATATACCAGTGATGCAACTAAGCACAAGTCAATTACTACATAACAACAGTCAGTACCAACATGGACAGAAGGCAGTGAAATCCAGAGCATATGAAATGCAGACTAGAAGTGCAACTGCAATGGATACAAAAATGCTCAAGATTGCTAGAACAAAGCTACAGGAATGCAGACAGTGGCCGAAGCAAATTTACAAAATGTCGAAGCCGTGGAAGCATAACAAAGCCAAAAATCGTCACAGTCAATATTGAACGAGTCAATAATCAAAACCGTGTCAACCAAGCCGTGGGGATCAAGCATCAAGTATACGAATTTGACAAAGTCAGATTAATCATCAATCGTTCAAGCATAATCAAGCGGCAGAGAAACGAAAATGACAAATTCAAACATGATTATACGAATGAAAATAAAGGAGATCGAACTCCCATAAATACCAAAAATCATCATCGGCATAAAGCATCGAGTTCGAGAAAGCCAAAATCAGCAGAGCAAAAGGAATAAAACACATACCAGAAAATCACATACGAACCCGATCCAAATCGAAGAGCCGTGAGCTAATAGAAGAGAAACGAAGCCTACAACTATCTGTATCAAGCGGCAACTTCAATTTGCACAAACCCTAATTTGGAAATCAGGGACGAATCCCTAAATTCAGAACTGAGAGGAACGAAAGAGAAGAACGGCCGCCATTTTTCACAAGGAGATAAAGGAACAGGCTAACAGATAGTGAAGGGGGCCGGCCTTGTTTATGTTAAAAAGGAGTTTTAAAATTATAATAAGGGTTCTATTTTAAATTAGGGTTATTTCAATTTAAAATTGTTTTTAATTTGTATTTTTCTTTTAAACCGTTTTTAATTTTCTAGTCGAGTGACTAGGGGACAAACTACGGTGTGTAGTTTGGGGATTCGCAACTCGGTGGTTGAGTTGTGGTCAGGGTTTTGAGCGTAGAGTTAGATTAGTCAATAGCGGGTATAGCGATTTTACGTGTGTAAGCGAGGGACTATCTAATTTCTAGTAGAAACCTTGGGGGCAGCACGTAGGCAGGGTTTTGCCGAAGCTGGGTAAATTCTGTGTTGTTCTGTTTTATTCTGTTATTTTATATTCTGCGATATCTGTGCTGCTATTCTGTGATCTGAATTGAAATTAATTTATAAGCTTCCGCGATTAATTTTTATAATTTACACCATCACCCTATTCACCCCCCCTCTAGGGTGAAATCGATCCTACACAAACTGGTTAATCTCTACTCAGCAAATCAGTATTCCCTACTAGAACCATATGATTAGCTCCTCCTACATTTCCAGCAACTCCAGCAGCAGCTCCAGCTTGCATCAAACCAGCAAAGAACTGATACATCTCCCCAATATCCACTGGTGGATTTCCAACACCTACATTGGCTTCATCAATTTGATTACTAGCATTAGCCGGTCAACCCGGGTTTCTCCTGTTAGTGGGTCGAGCATTTCCATTAGTTGTGTTGCTTCCTCCACCGAGATTTCCTCTTTCATTTCCTATTCCATATCTCCTTTCTCGTTAATCTGCATATGAGCCTTAGTAAGATTCAGAAGAATGGTTTAAGAGAGCGGGGAACATATACTTATATATGACTATATAAAGCAAATACAAGTATGTTACTATAACGTTAACCCAAACCCCAATCTTATTATCCGATTCATTGGATTATGATTGGAAAATCTTTTGATTCAAGCATCTTTTAAAGTTTCGTAAACCTATGCACTAATACCAACTTGTAACATCCCTCTACTTTGAAGGCCCAAAACTAATGGCTACGGATGCCGCAGTCATCCATAGTTATTAATCGATGACTAAATACGGAACATTAGATACATTAACACATAGAAACACAAGAATATGGAAAAAAATTAAATAGAAAAAAGTCCACGTTCTATTTCAAAATATTTCAAATTGATTACATAATCTCAATTCGTAGACCACGTTCAGATAACATATAATTATTACAAAATACACCAAGAGAGACATATGAAGATGTCCCGTTGGTAGATTAGAGTATATAGATAGGCAAGAAAACAATTTGCCTTTACAAACAAACACACTACGGAAATAAAAGAACTCTAATAATAAGCTTGCCTCCTACATGTCCTCAGATGATTCATTCATCTTAAAGAACACCTCGAAATCTTAACTCTGAACCTACTCTACCCGAGAGTTTAAGGGGAAAACAAAAACTTTGAGTAATACATAAAGCTCGGTATGAATAATAATTTACCATCTCAAACCATTTAGATATCTAGTGAGACCACATCGCCTAGCGGAATGAGTTTTCCCTTCACTGGTATCTTAAAACATTTATAAAACCATATACTAAGCTCCTACATCATTAATGGTTAAAACATAATATTTCAAAACATTGTGGTGATACGAAAAATAAATAAATCAATTTTGGATTACCCATCCTCATTCATTCTGGCTATCTACCACAATTATAGTTTCTAAGGTTACTATTAACCTGTTAAATGTTAAAGACTATCTGTCCAATTACTTAGTGTTCATGAGATCATTAAGAACCTATTGGTAACTCCAATATTTTATTTCTTATCCAAGTTTTCATGGGCTAAATAGGAACATATTGACTAACTGTCAATATCTTAATCTGGATATAGTTTTCATGGACTAACTACAAACCTACTGTCCCCTACCAGTATCAAATCATAGTTTTCATGGGCTCACTATGAACCTATTAGCCCCTGTCAATATCATATAATTTTCATGGGCTTACTATAAACCTATTGGCCCCTGCCAATATCTTTAATTAAGAATTTAACATCTGTTAAATTATATTTAGTGTTGGGTCAGCCTAACTAGTTATTCTACCCCTTAATTATGGGTTAATAACAATGTGAGTAACGTTTCCAAAATCTTTATTTATGCCATGGTTTTTCTTTAAAACCGAGAATGCATTATTTGTTTTGAAACTTTTAAACATTATTTTCGAAACCACTAGATGACCTCCTTCGAAAGCATAGAAACCTCTTTTCAAAACTCTAAATATATACCTTTCGAAACCAATGATACCTTTCGAAGGTATCAAGAAAACATTATTTAAAACATAGCTTCGAAACACATAATGTACCCATTTGAAATCATTGGGTTTACTCTTTGAAAACCTCATTTGGGTCAAAGTGGTTATGTATGGAAGTATATCTTTGGAGACTGGCTAAAATAAATTTGGGGAAATGTTGATGGTGTCGGATAGTCGAAAGCAAAAGATTTTAAAAATCAAAACTTTGAAGGACAAAGTCGAAACCCCTTTTCGAATCCATCACCTTCGAAACCCCTCAACCCCTTCGAAAGCAATTAGAAAGTGGCTAACTTTGGTTAAAACAAAGATAACCTTTTGAAGCATCACAATCGAAAGGTAGCATTGCGGCCATGTTTCGACTAGATCAGAACCTACCCTTTCGGTAGCTCTTGTTTTAAGAAAAAGGTACCTCTCGAAAGCTAATACTTTAACATAATATGACAACCTTCTTCGAAACCTAATTATAAAACCCTTTCGAAAACATACTTTTCGACTATGTTGAAAGCTTTAAGTAAAACAAGGCAAGAATTTTAACTTATGAAAACAAAGCATAGTTTCGACCCTATCAGAGCTAACCTTTCGACACTAAGGCTTCTGCCTTCCTTCCAATGCACTACGTACTATCTGGTCGATACCTTGTGTATTGGTTTCGACTATATGGGTTCCGACTAAGTTGGTTTCGACTGGGATGAGGCAGGGTCAATGGAGTTGAAAGGTACTAATTATAAAGGCAGAATACCTATCTCTGATTTAAAGGCTGAAATATAGCAACTTTTAGTAATTACTTTCTAACAACTTGCCTATTCGTAAACCATTGATTAGCTGCCATAAAAACTTTTCAAGTACTATACATTTGAAACTGTCGCATTTATATTAGGTTAAAACTATTAAAAATGTAACATTTAAGCCCTTCCATATACTAAAACAAATTATTACAGAAATGTCATTTTAAAATAATTTATTTACCCAAGTAAATCAATTAGGAAAAAAACTCTAAAAATCATAGAAATTCAATTTCATCATGTAATCAAACATATTAAAATTTTAGACCCAATTACTTCCTGAAATTCTCAAAATAATTTTAAACCGAATTATATCATATTTTTCATTAGAAATTCATAATAAAATTTCATAGCTTGAAAATTTTGAAAATTAAAACTATCTCCAAAATCATGTTTTACTTACATAAAATTTTTCCATGACAATCAGAAATCATATATACTCTGTTTTACATCAAAAATGTACAAATTCATATGCGTATGAATTTAAAATAAATCAACATGATATAGCTCAAGCATATCATCATCAATTTCATCACAAAAACGAATTTAAACCATAAATCTGAAACCAAATAATCATGAAATAAAAATTGGGATGGTAGGAGATTATCATTCACCTTAAACTCGATAAGGAATATGAGATTTATTGTTGATTTATCCTCCCTAGCTTTTGATTGAAATCCCTCTTTTCCTCCTTGTTAAAGGCCGGCTATCTTAGGGTTTGCGTTTTGTTTTTGATTTTAAGAAAAAATAATGTAAGCGGACAATTAAAAAATATATAGCCGTGTATAATAAATTGGCTAGTTTACTAATATGCCCATATGTAGTTTAATTAACCAATAAACTAATTTAAATACCATTTATCTTGTTAATAGGCATGACCCTATATACATAATTTGTTAAAATCTCAATGTCTTTTTATCATCATTGTTCTATTTAATTTAACTAATTAAATTTTCTGAATAATGTTGTCAAAAATTAGGGATGTTACTGGCTCCCCCTTAAAGAATTTTGTCCTTAAATTCGGTGAAGCCTAAGTACTAAACTTAGCAATCATCTGTAACAACTCCTAACAACCATACTAGTCTACCTAACTAGTAACTATCTATTTAAATCTAATATAGACTTACCCTCAAAGCAGATCAAGTTAAGTACCTCTAATCCTGTCCTTTGTCTCTTAAGTACAATCCTTCTCATTGTCGCTCCACTGAACTTTAACCAACCTTACTGTCTTGTTCCTTAATCTTTTCTCATCTCTAGCTACAACCCAAAATGATTGTCTAACAAAAGTCAAATTATGCTTTACTACTAAGTCATCCAAGCCTGCTGTAGGAATAGTAGTCTCTGGATCATGCACAAACATACGAAGATGAGACATATGAAATACATTATGGACATCTGCCATATTGCTCGATAACTCTGCTCTATATGTTAGCTTTCCAATCCACTCTATAATCTGGAATGGACCTACATATCTTGGGGCTAGCTTTTTCGACTTTCCAAATCATATCACACCCTTCATAGGTGATACCCTAATGAAAACCATATCTCCAACTGAGAATTATAGGTGCTTACACCTCTTATCTGCATAACTCTTTTGTCTGGACTGAGTTTCCTTCATCCTTTCCCGTATTAAATCAATCTTCTCTGATACCTCTCTAACCAATTCTAGAACTAAGACCAATCTATCACCAGTCTCCAACCAATATGCTAGTGATTTGCATAGCCTTCCATACAAAGCTTCAAACGACGCCATTCCTATACTGATCTGGTAACTATTATTGTAGGAAAACTCAACCAAATGTAGGTGATTCTCCCAAGATCCACCAAGTCTAATACACAAGCTCTCAGTATATTCTCGAGTACTTTGTTGACTCTCTCTATCTATCCATCTATCTAAGGGTGATACGCAATACTTACGTTAAGCTTGGTACCCATCACTTCCTTTAGACTCTTCCATAATTCACTAGTGAACAATGCATCTCTATCACTGATTATACTACTAGGAACTCCATGCAGTCTAACTATGTTCTTTAGGAACAATTTAGCTAACATAGATGTCCTTCTGGTTGACTTAACTGGAATGAAATGGGCACTCTTGGTTAATCTGTCCATATAACATATATACTTTCATTACCTCTATCTGACCTTGGCAACCCATCTATAAAATCCATAGATATTGAATCCTATTTCCAAACTAGAATATCTAAAGGCTGTAATAACCCACTTGGTTTCTGATGTTCAGCTTTCACTTTGATAGTTTGGTACTGGCTAACTCATAAGCGAACATCGCTCTTTATGCCTTCCCAATAGAAGCTCCTCTTCATATCCTGATACATCTTAGTTCCTCCAGGATGAATTGTAAACATGGACTGACGACATTCTGCAAGAACTTCTTTCCTTAAGTCCCCCACATTCAAAGTACACAACTGTCCCTTCTTTCCTATGTAATTTACTATGGAAATTAAATTATTTTAGATGGAGGACCTAAATGTTTTATTTATTTTACTTAAGGAAGGCCTTAGTTGCTAAATTATTTTAATTAGGTCTGAAGTGAATGCGGCAGTTTTATTTTGGAAAGAATTAGAAAAAATTTTGGCAACCAATTAAGTTTTACAAATAGGTAGGTTAGTTAAAATGCAAGCACTTGAAAAGTAAATGAAACTGTTCTAATATAGAAATAATGTTTCGCCACTTTCAATAGCTAACATTCGACCCTATACTTCTGCCTCAACTAAGTCGAAACCAATACATAAGGTATCAAAGCATTGGTACATAGTGGATTGGAAAATAGCGGCATATATGGAGTCGAAACCTAGCTTTCGAAGGGGTCAAAGCCTTTGTTTTACTATCCTAAGAAATGAGCTTGCCTTGTTTCCAAAAGAATGCTTTTGAAAGGGTTCTCTATAGCTTTCGATGAAGCCAATGTCGTTTTGTTTTGGAAAGATAGCTTTCGAATGAGTTGCCTTGTTTTTAAATCAATGCTTTCAAAAGGGTAGTTTGAACCTAGTCGAAACCATGCTGCCAACCTTATGCCTTTTGAATGGATTGTAGTCATCAATTCTTTCGACAAGTAGATTTTGTTTTATAAATATAAGCCACTTCCTAGAGCTTTCGAAAGGGTTTAATGGTCTCGAACAAAATGGATTCGAAAGGAGTTTCAAAGCTATCCTTTTAAATGTTTTGTTTAAATGATTAATGCTTTCGAAAGGATGGTTCCAAAGTCATCGGTTTTCCCCAAACTCTTTTATATGAATGTTAATGGTTTCGAAAGGGGTACTTTCGTTTATATTCACTTTGACCTAAAAGATATTTTTAAAAATAAACCCAATGGTTTTGAAAGACATACTTTCAGATAGTTTCAAAGTTGTGCTTCTATGTATACTTTAATGTTTTTGAAAGAATTGTTTTGATGGTTTCAAAAGGAAGGTTTTGATGCTTTCAAAAGGTTTCAGAAGTCATATGTGTTAAGTGTTTTGAAAAAAATATTTGAATGCTTTCGAAGGAAATTTTCCAATGGTTTCGAAAGTAAAGGTCTAAGGTTTGGAAAGCCATAGTTTTCAAAACAAAGAACCCAATCCCATTTTTAAAGGAAAAACCATGGCAAAAGTAAAGAATTTTTAAAATGGCTTTTTTAAGTATGAAGTTTTTGAAGAAGCTTTCCTTGATAAAATAATATGTTAAAGGGATTAACCATATTTCATATGAAAATGATTTCAAGGATATTAAACGACAAGCGTTGGTTTTATTATGCTATTATTTTTTCTTCTTCTATCATATATATATATATATATATATATATTCATGGTATAATGGACCCATAATTGTATTTTGGGAAGAAAGGGAAGAATAGCCAGCTAGGTCGACCAAGTTGTGAACATAAATTGAGTTAACTCCTATATGAGTAGAATTGCATCCAGGAGGTTAGGTAGACTAGAATATAGGATGCCTAAATAGTGATTAGAGAAGTTGTTAGATAGACAGATTCATAGTAAACCTATGAATACTATGTTTAGAAAGAGTTTTTGGCAGAGGCCAATAGGTTTATAGTGAACCCATAAGAACTACATCAGGATAAAGTTATTGATGGAAGTCAATAGGTTACTAATCAGCCCATGCAAACTATGATAAAAGGGAAGTTATTGGAGATCAATAGGTTCAGTGAGGACCCATGGAACAATAAAGTTATTGGCAAGGGACAATAGGTTCCTAGTGATTCCATGAAAACTATAAAACCGAACAAACAGTTTATAAGCTTTAAACAGATTATTAGTCAGCCCACGAAAATTAATAGGTTAATAGTGACTGTAGAAACTATAACTGAGACCGAAAATCAAATTGAATGGGGATGGGAAATCCAGAATCGATTTACTTGTTTACATATCATCATAATATTTTAAATTGCTATGTTTTTAACCATTGTGGATGCAGGAACACGGTATATGGTTGTTATAAATTTTTGGAGGATACTACTAAGAGGAAAACCCATTCAGTTAAGCAGCGTGGTCTCACTAAATGTCTAAATGGTTTGAGATGGTAGATTACTATTCATATCAGGCTTTATGTCTGACTTGAAGTTTATGTTTTCCCTTTAAACTCACAGGAGCTCAATTAACTTTGAGTGGTTTGAGAGTTGTGGTTTTCAGGTATATCATTAGATGAATAAGCTTCTGGATACATGCAGGAGGTAGGATAGCTATAAGGATTCATTTCTATTTTGATTCCGCTGTGTTTGGTTGTAAAGGAAAAGTTGTTTAGTTGCTTATATATATACACACACTTCAACCAAGGAGGCATCTTCATATGTCGCTCTTGGCGTATGTGGTAATAATTATAATTTCTCTGAATGTAGTTCTTGAATCTGGGATTATGCAATGAATTTGAATTTGAAATGATTTTAATTTTTATTTCCATATCTGCATGTTTTCTGTTATATCCGTGTATCTAACATTACCATATTTGGTCGCCATGGATTAATAACTTTGGATTACTGCAGCATCCGTAGCCCTTAGTTTGGGCCTCCAAGTGGAGGATGTTACAAATGAGGGTCGATCCCTCCAGACTCCTCTTGTTAGGGTGCGATCACTAGGGTGGACCCCTGTGGTCCCGTCTTCTTGTTCCCAAAGTTTCACTCTAATCCGCCTTGTAGTTATTGAGTTATGAAGCGATCATCGTTGAGTTATGTTGTGATCATCTTGTTTAATCCGATCTCTTTATTCTTGTCGTTATTCTAGGGGATGTATTAGTTCCATACTTAGCTATTTCATAAGTGTTTCCTATCCGGATCCATCCAACTATCATTCATAGTTCCAAATATAATCGACCTTCAATCCTGGTAACCATCTCTCCGAGCTTTCAGCCTTGATGATCATGAAGTCCGTTGGGTTAAATCTACCTATGTACTATCTTTCCAAGAGAGGGGTTAACACTTTGCCCCCCAAAATTTGCTTGCGATGGGAAGGTGTGTTTTGAATTGCCATAAATCCAAAATCCGTAGTCCATATTCCATCGAAAGCCATATTATCCAGTACGTTGCCAATCCAAATACATGATCTCTTCGGATTGTTAGTTAAATCCATGACCATTCCGCGTCGATATCCAATTCTGAATCCACGATATCTTTAGATTGTTCTATCCAAATCCATATCCATCCGAAGCCAAATCCATTGCCATTCGAGGCTGATATCCAAATCCATGACCTCTCCAGATCTAGCTAAATTCAGACCGCTCCAAGCCCATATCCAAGTCCGCTACCACTCTGGGTCAATGTCTGAATCCATAGCTGTTCGAAGCTGATATCCAAATGCGTGACCTCTTTGGGTCCTTACCAAGCAAAATGCATACTCGACGATCGAGTAAGCTGATCCTATCACTCTCCAGCGAAGCAGCGTTACTTCCTGTATTCAGGTTTAGTGTCCATGGACATTGTGATGTCTTGGCCTAAGTCCTAGGTCGATCATGTTCTCTCCGGACCCTTGTCGAGCATAATCCATACTCAATGATCTGAGTAGGCCTATCTTGTCACTCTCCGGCTAGGTGACCTACTCCTTGCTAGGCACAATCCATACTTGAGTTCCTGTTGGGTGTTATTCTCTAGATTCGACTCTCCGGTCGAGGACTTAATCCATGTGCAAGTCCATTATGTTGCTCTTCGATAAAGGGACTCGCAGCTTGCGGTTACCGCCCCGTCACTCCGGTCAGGAAAATAATCATGACATGTTTTATTCATCATAGTAATGCGGAACATAGTTTAGAGATTTAAATGGGAGAATTTTTGTACGTATTTAAATGTATTTAAGTCCATAAACAAACACACATATTCAACCACTAAATTTGATTAATTATGGCCGACCATGATATAAAAAAAGAAGGAAGTTTTTTTTTGAACTTGAAATGATAAGGCAAGTGTTAAAGGAGAATTAATGACATCATTTATCATACATTAGTTCCATTCCTTTAACAAAAACCTCTTCATTTTTCCATCACATGGGCTTCTCTAAAATGACATTCCAACATAGAAAATAATTTTTTCATGGTTTGCAAAATGCAATAGAAAATTCCAAAATCAATTTTACATCAAATTCTTTATTTTTCGGTAATCGATGGTCTGAAGTTTGAGAGCTAGCAACTTCAAAACTAATGATTCGATTCAAGAAGCAAATTCATAATTTCAAGGTGGGAATTCAAGGCATTGTTGAAAGTTTATATCTTATTCGTTGATAAATAATTTTTGTTGTTATTTTATACTTCTATTAGATAGCTTGATTATGACGAATCTTGTATATCGATTTATCATCACATAATGGATGGTTGTATATTCATGTACATAAAATTATTTTTTCATTTTGTTTGTTTATAATAGATATTATGCTCTCTACATTAAAATGAATTTTTTATTTTCCAATTTTAAATTTAATATTGTTTAACTGACTTTAATTGTGCAAATTTACAGTTAAATAATTTACTTTTTATAAACTTATGTTTTAATATTGCTTAAACCTAAAAGAAATTACACACACATAACACACACACACACACACACATATATAGAATCTGTACATAAACTCCTCTGTTAATTAATTTAAAACTGATTAAGTAGATTAAGCTTATATATATATATATATATATGTATTTTTGGAAATAATTATTTATGAAAATTGTATAGTATTTCTAAAACATTAATATATTTTTCTTAAAACCATTCTATTTCAATTAATTAACTAATAAAAAAATTAACTAAACTTTTATTTGATGGCCGAGAGCATCTTTTTCTGTTATAAAATATATTCGTTTATCAAACAATCACTACATTTTAGGTACATTCATTCTCTGATGAATTTTGAAACGAAACGGTTCTATTGAAGGAAATTAATGTCCATATTAATCACCACATTAATTCTCTTTCTCTCTCTAACATAATTTAACCTTTAATTTCAAAATCTATATTCATTATAAAATTAGGCATGAGCCCTTATTTAATAAATGAATATATTTTTACAAAATTCATCCTTAGTTTTATTAGTTTATAAGTATACAATATCTTTGTTTAGAAATAAAGAGTCCACGTAAATTATAAAGTGCATTAATCCCTACATTCATTTTTCTTTCTTTAATACGACTTAGCTTTTAATTTCTCAAACTTTCACACTCCAAAACTTAAGTAGTTGCCTTATTCGTATTATATAAATCTCATTCATATTTACGTTTACACCTGTATTTTAAATATACATAATTTGTATAGACTATTTGATATAATGACTTTTAGTATACTTTTTTTTTTCCATTATATTCATACCACTTTGTTGCACTTATACATACATTTAGATGGTATAATCGAATGCAAGAGGGGATAACATGTCCATAGCGGTGCAAATCCCAATAAGTAAACGCGGACATGTTAAACCACGTTCACATTATAATGTTGTAGGTGCACGTTTACACACATACACATATAATAAACATTTTCAAAACATAATACAAAATAAATAAAATAAAACTCTATTTATAAATCTAAATAAAATATTGATTTTATTTAAAAGAAAATTTTGTGAGGTTGCTTATTTCAGAGTCACTATTACCTGTAATTATGAAATCATTAACATAAATTAGTACATAAGTAACAATATTATTGGCAAATTTTTTGAACAGTGAATCGTTTTATTTTGATGAATTATAGCCAAGTTTAGCTAAAGCTGACTTTAATTTATCAAACCAGACTCTTGATGCTTGTTTGATCCCATAAATGGCTTTATTTAGTTTGCACACAAGATTTTCGCTGCAGTTTTGTTCAAAACCATATGGCTACTCCATGTAGACCACCTCCTGCAAAACCCATTTAGAAAAGAATATTTAACATCTAGCTGCTTGGTGCTCTAATTTTTATATAAGGAAATTGTTAGAATAATTCTGATGGAGGATGGTTTTACAACAGGTGAGAATGTTTCATTAAAGCCAAATCCATGCTATTGTAAATATCCTTTGGCTACTAATCTTGCCTTGTATTTGCCAATTGAAACAATTAGCATTTTTCTTTAGTTTATAAGTCCACTTGCATCCCACCAACCTTTTATGATTTGGTAGCGGAACAAGATCCCATGTCTTATTCCTTATTAGAGCATCATATTCATTTTTCATGGCTGCTCTCCAATTTTCATCTTATATAGCCTGATGATAAATGTGTGGTTCATCTGCTTCAAAATTTGTGTTGTATAACTTTGGCTTGAATATTCCACTCTTTATTGTGGTTGCCATATAATGCCCATTTTTGATTAGTGCTGACTGATTTCTAGTGATTTCTTTTTGAGTAGTGGTTGATACTGTATTATCCAATAATTGACAAGGATTAGCTTGATTACTAATGCTTTGCTGTGGTAAGTTATTTGAACCTTCAGGTACTTCATTTAATTCACAAGCTGGTCCATGACTAGACACTATGTGTTATGGATGATGATAACCTTCAGTTGGAGTATGTGAATGATGATTGCCCATGGTTGCTGCACTATGATCTGACACTATTATCTTCTGACTGGATATGTTTCTTCTTAATTGTAGAGGTATGCTTGGTAAGGACACTCTTGGATTGTATTTTTTTGTGTGGTTTTAATTTCAGACTTGTTGAATAGGAATACTTGTTCATTAAAAACTACATATCTAGATATGTATATTCTTTCTTTGCTATCTTGACATTTGTAAACCTTTCTGATTTGTTGGATAACCTAGAAAAATGCAAGGTGATGACTTAAAATTTAATTTATTAGCATTATATAGTCTTAAGTAGAAAAAATATAAGCACCCAAACATTTTTAGACTTTAATAGTCTGGTTTAAATTTACACAATACTTCTAGTGGAGATTTTGACTTCAAAACTCTTGTCGGAAGCTTATTTATTGAATACACAGCTGTAGAAAAGGTATCAGGCCAGGATTTTAACAGTAAAGAAGCACGAGCAAGAAAAGTAAGACCTATCTCCATAACATGTCTGTGCTTTCTTTAACCAGTCCATTTTGTTCTACAGTATATGGGACAAGTTGTTCTTGGAGTAATTCCTCTTAAATATTATTTTAGTGGTAGAAATTTTGATCCACCATCAATTTGTATGATTTTCACGTGACATTCAGTTTTTTTTTCAACATTAGCAATAAATTCTAACACTGCATGATGAGTTTAGACTTTGATTTTAAAAATAAATCCACATGTATCTAGAATAGGCATCAACAAATGATATGCAGTAATTGAATCCATAATCAGAATTTATTAGTGCAGGTCCCTATAAATCAGTAGCAATTAATTCTAGAGGTTTACCATACTGGTTTCAGAATCGTTAAAAGGAATTTTGTGACGTTTGCCTATTCGAAAGTATGTACAAATACGAGGTATAAAGATACTTTCAATAGGAATATTATTTTTATTCAACACTTGTCTTACAATCTTTACATTGGGATGTCCTCGTTTATAATGCCAAATGTCAAATTTTATACAATTTTTTGCATGTCCGAATTCAGTCATATTACACCCGTTTTCTTAACATCTATGATTTCCAGAGTTAGCTTGAATTGATACAGTCCCTTAACTTCTCTACCTACAAGATAATTGTTTGGTTATGTCTTTAACTAAGCAATATTTAGGGTAGAATTCAAAGTATACATCATTATCTTTGGCAAACCGAGACACTTTCTAAATTTTTCTTGATTAAAGGAACCCTAAATAAGTTAAAAAGATAAAAAAAAAAATCTTGCCTTGAAGCAAGCATTGCCAGTATGAGTAATTTCAGTAGGATTACCATTACCTATATGAAAAAATTATTTACCTTTATACTCTTTTTTCCCAAGATTCAAGTTGCTAGTTACATGATTGGTTGCTCTAGACTCTACATACTAGCTTTTATCTTGTATATCTTCTAAATTTGCCTGATTTGCATTTGTTTTGTCATTGTGATCATTTGTATGTGATTGATTATTCACTATATTAGCGTTTGAGTTAAAGTTTCTTAGACTGTTATTATTATTTTGCTATGATGGAGCATAGTTGGCATCAAATCTGAAATAACATCTATTTGCAATATGACAAAAAATTTCACAAATCTGACATGTTGGCTTGTTGTTGTTGTTGTTTTTCCACCTTCCACCTCTTCCTCTATCTTTGTATAATTGTCCACCTCTCTGATGTTGCCAATTTGATTTCTGCCAAAATTATTTCTTTCTTAATTTTTGCTTTTGTTGTTACTGATAAAGTTTGTTGAGAAATCTGATACAGTTGGTTTCTTTTGCTCAATTCTGTCCTCATGAGTAAGAAGTATGGAGTGAACATATTGGATGGTTGGAATTGATTCCTTTGATGAGATAATCGCCACAACTGCTTCATATTCATTGTCAAGTCCACTTAGTATGGACAAGGTTTGCTCATTATCAGGTATTTTGTAACCAACTGAAGTAAGTTGATCACATAATGTCTTGACTTTGGTGAAGTATTCTCTCATTGACATATTTTCCTTTTTTAGATTCCATAGCCATTTCTTATAACACATTACATTTTCTTCACATTGAGCATTGAATACTGGCTCAATTGTTGTCCATATTTCATGAGCAGTCTTGCATCCCACCAATTGAGGAAGTAAATTTGCATATATTGTAGAAAACAGCCAAAAACTGATTAGACTATCTTGTCTTTGATGAATCACAAATTCTTGATTGGTTATTGATTTTCCTTCATTATCTGTAGTGTATTTTGCTAGAGTGATTAGAGTGCCAAGAATATGATACTCTAGACCATAATTATGATTGTTGTTTCAATTTGAAACTTCCAGAGGAGAAAATTTGATTCATCAAGTGGATGTTGATGAGTTGAGTTTGTGGATTGACTATAGATTTGATGAGTGCTTGAGTGCCATTTTGTTGAGAGTAGGTAGTTCTTGCATTTAAAGAGACTGAGTTGTTAGTATTTCCTTCGGCCATTTAATGAAAGAGTGAATAAACTGTGGGTAAGATGAGTAGAAAAACATTGGGTGTGCAGCCTTGACTATAAGATGATGAATATTTGTTGATTGTGGTCTAAAGATGAGGCACGGAGGCACGGAAGTTTCAAATGATAAGTATTTATTGAAGTCGAATCAAGAAATCAAGATTCTTGAGTAGAATCAAGATTTGATGAGAAAATCAAAAAACTAAGAGTGGGTATTGAGAAAAGGAAAGGCTAGATGAAGAGAAATATGATTCTCCAATAGCAGATGGGGTGGAGTTGATCTTTAGATGGTGACTTCACCTCTGATAAAGATCTTGGTGTGGCACTTTACTGCTGTTGGGCAGTTTCTCTTAGTTTGATACCAAATCATAATTTTCTAAAAGATAGTTGAAGAATAACGCAAGCTTGTATTGAACGATAAGTTTTGTAGTTATATCTAAATACATAGCTGATACGCTGGTATTTATAATATATGGGATGTTTTGATATAAAGGGCTGAGTGAAAATATAGCCCGTATACCCACAATTCATAATTCTAATGTATACACAAACATATACCAAGACTTGTTCTCTTATCTAATAATATCACATACGCAACAACCATCTCCTCGCTGAAATCTTTTTCGTTGAAGCATACATGCTAATCAAAAACACATAAATATTTTAGGTTTCCTTAGCGATATATAAGGCTGTTGGCGGCTAGATCGATAGATCTAAGCAAGGTGAAGGAAACATAAGTAATATACAGAGCTCGAGTGAGGAGTGGAGGAAGAAGTGGAGGTGAGTGAGAAAATACTTGCAGTAATAGGAAAAGCTTTTATAGCGTAGTGGATGAATGGTTAGAATTGGAAGAGGAAAAATGAAAAGTTAAAAGGAAGTGAAAAGTAGTCACGGCGGTTGAACTAGGAGAGACAACATAGTCCCCATTAATGCAAGCTAAAGGGTGATAAATGAAATAATTAGTAATTTAAATAATTAAAATTTAGGTAATTAAAATTAAAATAAATTTTAATATTAAAAGAAACTAACTTATATTATTTTTAAGTTTGGATTTAAATTTAAATCAAATTATTATAACTTTGAAAATTAAATTTATATTATATAATTATTAAAATCAAGTTGTATTAACATCTAAAATTAAAACTAAAATAAGATTATTTAAATTTTAAATTTCTATTTAAATCTAAATTAAAATATAATGATTTTCTAAATTAAAGTTGGTTTAAATAATTAAAATTCATCTACTAATCGTTTCAATGTGCTCAATTATGAATCAATGTCAAGTGATCACTATGATATGTTAATCAATTCGATATGCACAATTAAGCTTGATAAATTCGACTGTTAATCAGTTCAAATGTTAAAAAATAGTTTGCATGGAATTATAAATTTTTTTATATCTACTATGAGAAGACAAAATAATGTTTTTAAATTGAATTTAATTTTACCTTACCATGTATGAGATGGTGGTCGATGGGGAGCGGGGGACTTTGCCAATGGTGGTAGTCGAAGGGAAGCTTCACCTTTGGTTTTGTAACGACCCTAGATTTTAATTTAATTTAAATTGATAATTAAATGAAATTTTGAATAAAAAAATTTATAAAATTAATTATAAATAGTGATGTGAGTTTCCCCGAGTTCAAATATCTTCTATATAAATCATTTAAATTTTTAAATATTATATATATATATATATGTGAATATATATACGTATATGTATATTTGGATATATATGAGTCAATTTGAAATTATAAAATCTTGAGTGTATATATATATATATATATATTTTGATTTGAATTTAAATCTTAGATGAATGATTTAATAAATATTTGGGTTATAAGATAAATTAAGAAAAATATATATATAGTAACTCATAAATAAATTTTAATAACATGTTAAAACAGAAGTTATTCATACTATAAAGTAATAAAACAAAGTGAATAAAAGAAAATAAAGTAAGTACAAACAAGGTTATAAATAATATAAACAAAACAAAATATCTTTTAAAATATAAACTATTGAAATAAATATATAGAAAGATACAAAACAATTTGTATGTAAGATAAAATAAATACTCAAAATAAAAATAGAAGTTCACTTATTTTGTAAAGTAATAATAATTTTAGGTTATGAATTAAAATAAGAACATTGATATATAAAACAAAAACAATAAGTGTAAAACAAAACTAAAAAGAATAAGTGCACAAGTATCAGATTAGAGCATACTTACAAAGCAAATGAAAGAAGTATAAAAACAACAACAATGCATGTAAATAAAATAACAAACATATCATAACAGCCGAGGATAAAAAGTAAGAATATAATGTAAACTGCAAAGTAGAGACAGGCAAGTAAAAATAATAATAATAATAATAATAATAATAATAATAATAATAATAATAACAAACAAACAAACAAACAAACAAAGTAAAAATAACAAAACAAGAGATAATACATATACATATATATATATTTAAGCAAGTAAAATATGCAAAGAAAACAAAAGAAAAAGTATTGCTAAATAACAAACAAAGTATTCAAAACAAATAAATAAGTAAAGTGTGAAACCAGAACAATTAACAAACTGTACAAGTTTATAAAACAAATATAAATAAAGTAAGTAAGGATGAAATAAAAAAAATACAAAGCTATGAACAAGGACAGGTAGGTAGGGGATGAAGTAAGGCAAAAAGCAATATGTATACAAGTATGTTAAAGCAAGATATCAGAGAGTTATCTTCAGCCATGCTTATTAAACAAAGAAAAAAAAAAATCTGAAGGCAGTATAAAAATCAAAACAGTTTGGCAAATAGAAAAATACTGTAAAGCTTCAGTTACAACTAAAACCAGAATCAAGGCCTGGATGTAAGATTCATGGGCATCAAAACAAAAGTAGGATCACAGAAGCAAAACATGATTTAAACAAGATCAATACTGCAGGTTCAAAGCACAGAGTTGCCCTCTGTTCTTCAAGTGAATGTGAGTAAACTCCTACCTAAAACATACTCTATTTTGTTGTTTATTGATGCTGTGAGTAACATCACTCTTCTAAAACTTAAGTCTCTGAACTTGTTGCTTGTAAATATTTAGAAATATGTATATATGTGAATGGGGGGAGGGAATCTGAGTATGCCTATAACACTTTGATACCTCTGTTTCTATTTCCTGTTAAAAATCCATATTTGCAAATAAATCTTTCTCTCTTAATCTAATAACTATTAGAATGTAAAATACAAACAAAGATTGTTTGTTTGTTCAGAAATTAAGCTTTAAAATTTTATTTCAGATAAAACAATTTGTAAATAATCCTGTACATCAAAACATCTGAGCAAATTTTTATACAAGTCAAAATGCAAACCTCTCATTTCATAAATTCAGGTATGTAAATTTAATTCTCATACAAAAATATGATTTTTAAAGCAAATCTCATGATTTTTAGATCAAGGGATTAAGTGCAGTTTATTTTTGTTTGAAATTCGGGTTTGAATCAAATGCTGTTGATCGGAGGATGATCGGTGGTCGAAGCTTTGTGGGGAGGTAGAGGAGCCTACGGGGCATCGGAGAAAAATAGGAGAGGGTCGGCAGTTGCACGTGGCAGCGGCGGTGGCGAGGTTTAGTTTCTAAACCTAGTTTTACCAAGGCTATGAAAATGGATTCGTTCGACGTCCACAGGGCATCGAGTTGCACGTGATCTTGGGGGGTGGTAAGGAAGAGGTTGGCGAAGCTGTGGCCAGAGGGACTGGTGATCTAGTGGTCGGAGTCTCGAGGGAATGGCGTTGCCAGGTTTCGAGAGGAAGTTGTTCTCGAGTTTCCAGGCTGCGAGTTTCTCTCGAATTCGAATTCGAGATTTAGGCGAAGTTTAGGTGGTGGCAAATCGGTCTGGTAGTGATTGTCGACGTGTTCGACCACCGGGTGATGCCGGAACATCGCCAGAGGCGATGTGCACGTGTATGTGCACGAGGTGGCTGGTAGTTAGGGGTTGCTGTATTGATTTGGGGAAGAAGCAACGCGACTCGAAGTCGTACACGAGAAAATCAAGCTCGAGCTCGAAGTTGAACTCGAGTTGTTTTGGCATGATACCGGGTCAATTTTTAACACTTAAACAAAAATTTGAAAATTTAAAAGGCTCGGGTAAGTTTGGGGAAAAACTCGAAGCACTCAGGCATTTTCCTCGGGTTTGACTCGGGTGGTATAAAAACAGCTTGCAAAATTTTAAAACAAAATTCAAGTTTTGAACAAATTTTAACTCATTCTTTTAAATAATTGTTTTATTTAAGTATGGGATTAGTTTAAGGTTTAAAAGTAAATTATTTTAATTTAATTAAGTTTTACTTAAAGATTTAATTAAAAGGATTAATTAATTAAAGATTTAATTTATGTGATGGATAAATTAATGTGATTAATTAAAGATTTATTATTTAATAATTTAAAGGTTAATTAATAAATGAAGGTGATTAAGGAATGATTATAAATCAAAGTAATTAATTTAAAATAATTAATAAAATAGTAAATTTAATGATTAAAGCCTTATTATTTAATAATTAAAGGTTAATTGATTTATTATTAATGGATAATTAATAAATGATTAAAGAATAATTAATCAAAATGATTTGTAAATTATTAATGTTAATTAACCAGGACTTATAATTCATAAGAAATTAATTTGATTTAAATTAATCAGATAGTTAACTGATTTTACTTACGAATATTTGGATTCTATTGGACGACTTGATTGTTTGATATTCCTGATTTATGATGCGTAGTATATATCCTGATTTTGTTGTGATCTGTGATAAATTATCTGTGATGTAATTTACTAGCCGTGGCATATATATTTGTGATCTGTATATGACAGATAAGCGTTATAGTTTATATCGCTTATCAATTATATTCCTGTAATTCTGATCTGTGATAATTGTATAATGTTGCACTACTGTGTATAACCCCTGGACCACACTCATACACACACAATTATGGATTTCACGAGGAAATCGATTAAGTCGCAGATTTTTGAAATAGTTAAATTTGAATTTTTAAATTCAAATGTTTTGGAAATGGAATCAGAATAAATGTGATAAGCTTTTGGAATGGAATTTCAAAATAAAATTTATTATTTTTAAATTACTTGATTAAGTTTTGGAATTTAAATAATTTGATTTAAATTTGAATTCAATATTGAAATTGAATTCTGTAATTTGAAACTAGGGATTAACGATATTATACTAGTTATATATGAGTTAAACCATTTTTAAAGTATTATTTTTGGAATTTGAATTTAACCCAAGGATTTCAACTCGTATAAATGAATCAGATTTCCAAAATGAAAACTGTTGTTTTCAAATGATAAACACTTTTAGATAAGAACTGAGATTCCAGTTAATTAGGGGAATTTCAAGATTGAATAGAGAAATGATTTTCCTAAGTTATGAATGAATTCTTTTTGAAAGCTATGAATTAAATCTGTTTATTTTTAAAAGATTTAAACTGATGATTTGTTTAAATCAAATTGAAATGAAACTGTTTTGAAGGCTATAAGTTAAATCTTTGATTTAAAGATTTAACGAGTTAATCAAATTGAAATGAAAATTGATTTGGAAAATCTGTGAATGAATCTTTTATTTAAAAGATTAAAATGTGAAAATTGTTTAAACCATTAAAGGTTGTGAAAATTAATCTTTTTGTTTAAAGATTGAAAATGGTAATTTGTTAAGCCATTTAAAAGAAAGTTTTGAATTATTAAGTTGTGACTTAATTGAAATCCCAATATCCATATGTTTTTGAACTATTTCGCTCACTATTCGGTTTAGCCGGGAAAGGACCTTTGTGTCGTATAACCCATTCCGAATATGTGATACGTCGTTATGGATATCATTTGAAGACCGGTGATGAAGACCGGGTATTTGCGAAAGCGATAGGATGACCTATCGATTGTTTCTGCACCGAGTCGCGCCGGTATAGAAACTCCCTAAGTGATGGGAAATCCGATCGGGATTGTGAATATCCGGATTTGCAAGGACTTCTTTGTAAGTGCCTTCGGTTCTGTTCGATCCCAGAACAGACTTGTATGGATTGTATGCCTGACATTACAAGTTGAGATATAAAGCCGATTTCTTTCAAATATATTTCTGTTGGTGGCGGAGAATTTATTCTCTTAGCTTAACACCCTTCTCTGAGACGTACGAACTCAGAGGTTATATAGTTGAAGTTATCAGCGATATATTCCCAATTTGGTAATGTGACATACTGAGTGTGGCTGTGAAATGATCATTGTGTTGATTATTTGTGATAGGATCGTTTATTTGATCGTCTATCCTGGTGATCATTTCTATGATCATTTGTTGACCCAAAGCATGGCTTTTGTATAAAGTATGTTTTTGTGGACGTGACTTCGTTGAGCCTCACACCCCGTGAATGGTCAAAACAGGAAAGATGCGGCAAGGTTATGAGGGGTAGCGCCCTTTAGGATATGCGCATTTCCTTCTGGAAAAGGGTGGTATCATGGTATGGAGCCCAGATACTTACTCATGTTGAAACACTTTGTTTTTATGATTGTGTGAATTGATTAGAGAGCTCTCGGATAAAGGTCCCAAAGGACCGGGGGATGGCATATTCGGTCAGTTGTTACTCAGTTAGGAGTAACCCGGCCTTGTGTTGGCAGAGATCCGGTTTGGTTCTCGGGGATGTCCATCTAGAGGCATTCTCATGTGGCAATGGGAAGTTCCTTGGCCTGATCATTCGTTGGAAATCCAAAGAAACAATACGAACCTTGTACAGTATTAGTTGTATAACCTGCCATGGAATGTGGCGGTAACCTGCTATTGAACATGGTTAGCTATAGTAGGCATACGATAATGGTCGTATGTTGGCTAAGATTTATATTCTACTTTCGAAATGAATTTTTCCTACACTATGCACTAGTAATAATATCAAATGTTATTTTAAATGCGTATCAAGCATCTTTGACTATCATAAGGAGAAATCTCCTCCGATTCTGCGTTTGCATTGTGTGTGTGTGCGGGAGGCCTTATGGTAGTCTCATTTTTAAAAAGCATTGCGAATTGACTTTGAAAACCTTTTGTTGAATGTTTTAAGAGATAAGCTGTTTTTGTTGCTCACACCAGTCCCACGACGGATCCGGAGTTTATTGTTTCTCTCCTAAACTCTGGATGCTCATTATTTTCTACACGAGCAGTCTAGAGTTGGGTTTTTTTTCAGATAGCTAGATTTAACAGATTATCTGGAGTTGGTTCAGTCTTTGGATCGCACCAGTCTTGCTAAGCTTGGTGCAATGTTATGGGGGTTCGAGCTATTGCTGGATTGATTCTTGGAAATGGAGTTGCAGTTATTTTTGGAGTTCTTCGTTGAAGACTATCTTAGAGTTATATTGTTCCGCTGTTAGATGTTGTCATCTATTTTCTTTTCCGCTGCTATTTTATTGTATCATATCTCTGTTGTATATTGATATCTATTGGATTATCTGTTGTATCAGATATTGTATCAAAGCTGTATATCAATGTATTATTCTTTTATTCCGCTGTGTTGTTTACTTAATGATTGTTATAAGCTCCGGCGAATCGGATTTGAACGGTCGAATCTATGACATTCGAGTACGATTTGAAGTATGGATGTCGATTTTTGAGCGGGCAAAATCCGAGTTCGTCACAGGTTTCATCTTCGGTTCTTATTTCGGTGGTTGTGACTTCAACTTTGGCTTCGACTTCGAATGACGCGGCGGACCTCGAACGATTTCGGCTTTGACTATGAACAATGCATAACTAGTGAAGGGCACAACATATGTCGACAACA
Organism: Allium cepa; assembly: GCA_030765085.1. Taxonomy (NCBI): domain Eukaryota; kingdom Viridiplantae; phylum Streptophyta; class Magnoliopsida; order Asparagales; family Amaryllidaceae; genus Allium; species Allium cepa. The sequence continues at coordinate 83,945,685 of CM060946.1, forward strand.
GTGACAGTGGAGATTTGTGGCGGAATTTAGGGTTTTGTTGACTTAGATTTTTTTTGCTTTTTGATTTGGTATAAATGAAGTAGATAGTTATAGAATTGGGGTTGTAGGGCAGGATGGCACTAGTAAGAGATTTTTAATTTTTTTTTTAATATTTTACTTTTAATAATTGAAGAATTTCATATTTTGAATAATTTAAAATTTCTTATATTTTTAGTTTTTAAGACTTATTTTTAATTATACATATAATTTTTATGTATATTTAAATAATAATGTATTATAAATAGAAAATCAGGCCATTGAATTAACATTATTGTCTTAGAATCCTAATAAAAAAATTGTGCAATTTTAAGAATGTTTGATCTGCGAACCCATAAGTTAATTGTTTATTTTCGATAATCAACTAACACCTATGAACTAGCAAACACATCTACATTGTGAATTTGTGATTCATCAAAGACAAGATAGTCTAATTAGTTTGAACTAGCAAACACATCTACATTGTGAATTTTTAAAATACGACCGTTTGGAGTAACATTGTTGTCTTGGATGCTTAAGTATAAAATTTTATGTCATTCTGAGTCAGATTTATCCATGATCTCATAAGGTAATCGATTATTTTCTATAATCAATGAACACATAGGAATATTTACATATGATAAGATAGTTGGTCAAACTAACTCAAAACTACATGAAATCATATATTTAAGCTTTATATATGGTACTAGTGCAAACCCGTGTTTCACACACAAAGTTAGAAAAGACGTATAAAAGAATTTATGTATGTATGAATGTTAAATTTTAAGAGAAGATGTCCATAATGCCGACTTTATGAATATTATTACAAAATTATCATTAATATCAAGCTAATATTGTTGTTTAATAATTTGTCAATGAACAAACAACATGAAATAACTGTTTTTATAATACTTTCTATACATTATTGCATAGATATTAATTAAAACTTCAAGTTCTATTTTCTTTGCATGGAATAAGTATCCAGATCAAAAATAGGATATTGGACACCACTATTCTCTAAATTCATCAATTTTTTCATGTATAGATATTCCAAAAGTTTCGTCCACATATATCTGTTTCCTAAATAAAATCACCATTGTAGATGGAATATGATTAAATAACCTGATAACCACAATCTTCAATAAAATATATAAAACACATTTTTCTTTCACATCAAAAGCCGTTGAAGTCTTATATAACTTGTTATTATATTAGTACATATAAAATTTAAATCATTGGAAAATGAAATTGAATATTCCTGATATAAAAGAATAATACTGTACAAAAATTAATCAACATATGTAAAAATTTGAATAGTTGGTACAAACTCAAATTATTAGAGCCAAAGAATCTTAGATGAACATTAAAACTAATTTATAATCAATTATGGAGTTAAAACAATGAAATAGTGAATAAAAAAGAAAAATAAGCATTATATATCTTGTGTCAATTTTGACCTTAAACATTGAAATGGAGAATAAGGAAATAAAGAATCTATGTATGAAATTTAGTATAAAATACTATGTAAATTAGAAAAATAAATTAATAATTATTTTCACTTGTCACTTAAGGTTTTACAGATACTATAAAAATGTTATATATACATTTCAGTTTAAAACCGTTGTTGTTTTACTTTAAAGTCAAATTTGACCATCTTTATCTCATAGAGTGATTTTAATGATCAAAATCAAGTATAGTTTTCAATAAATAAAAAGTTAACAGTGATTAGGATAACTATTTGTAAACGAACAAATATGTTTATTGGATGATTAAAATTAGAGATGTAGGAAAGGTAAAGTTACGGCACACAAAAATTTAGGCATGAATTAAGGTAACCAACCAATAAGATATAAATGCCTCAATTATTGTCCCTTGACTTTGATTTTGAAACTCGGAAATACCTTTTTACTCGTAATGATAATTCTTATTTATTTATTTTACTAATTTCCTTAGAAGTTTATATTCCATTAGTTTTAATTATTTTTTTCCTCTCTATAATTTATCTTGATTATACAAATGAATTTCCCTTTTCCATTCATTTTTTCCATAATATTTTTCATCCAATCTTTATTTTTGATATGCACATTAAATAAACTATAAAAAAGCATATTTAGCTTGTTACCCTTTGAGAAGAAATAAAAATTGGATAATAAGGGTTAGAAATTAAATAAGGCAAAGATGTGGTTTTATATTAAAAAAATTATACGCAAACGAAAGGATCGCTGAATGTATAACGAAAAATAATATTACTCTCTTAATTAGGAATATTTTAAATTATAACCATAAAAATATAAAATTATGGATGAACTTTCATTCTTATTGGCGTATTAAATTTAAATAGTAACATACATGGCAGATTTTCAATTGGAAATAAAATCATCTTAATATCAAAATTAATCAACATTAATAATCAACATAGTTACAAATGTATGACATTCTTTGTTGCAACCAGTAATAAATGCATTAATATAAAACTAAAAAATTCTATTAAATTACAATAATTTCAGGCGGTTTTAGAAAACAAACCAAAATCACAAAAGATTTCACAAACCCAATTATTGGTTCAACCATTATAATTAAGACGAAAATAAGACGCATACAAATAAAAGATTGAAAATGATGAATGTGGATAGAAGTAATTATCTGATCATAAATCAATTAGCAACAGCAAAAAAATTAAAAAATGGCCAGTGCCTTGGACTAAAGTTATGGAGCAAAAAGCTTTAACCTTTTTAATAAATTTTCTCTAATAAATAGAGAAAAATAAGAGTTTTTTTAAAATTTATGTGAACACTAAACCAAGATAAAATTAATGAAGATGCGATGTAAAATTAAATGAGAATAGATAAACTTAACGATTGGAATTTAAATTTTAATGGGGACTAAATGTCAAAAATGAATATATAGAGGGAGTAGCTGCGAGTAGTCTCTGGAAATGAATAAGACCAGAGTTATTTATGTCATAACAATTGTTCCTCAAATTTGAGTTTTAAATGGGACAACGTTTTGTCTTTTATATTCCTGGTAATTATTCTTAATCAAGTTTTACTTATTATTTCTGCACGGAAGTTTGTATTCCTATTTATTTTCTAATAAAAATTTACTTGTTTTCCTATATAATTTAATTTTCTTATCATATGAATCAATTTTCTATTTTTGTATTTTTCATTTCTTTTCATAATATTTTGCATGAAAATTCCTTTTTTATATAGAATCTATAGATATTATGGTTTTGGTTTTACATATTTTCCTTTAAAAGAAACAAAAGTAGAAGTTTTTTAATGAAATATAATATAACTAAAATGTGGTTTCATATAAAAAAATTAGGTTAGGTGGTTACCTAAGGATTGGTTGTACACATAATGAAAATCAACATATACTCTTAATAAAGTGTAATTTAATGCAAATAAGGACAGACGAAAAAATAAAAAACTAATATATTGCAATAAAGATTGGTTTATGTTGTAAGATATGACAAAAAAATTTCATTCCTATTAGCACAATCATCCTATAATACAAACACCAAATATTGACTTTTAGTTTATAACCTTATAATGCTAATAGTGAAATTTGTAAGAATTAGTAATCAACCTTCGATAACAATGAAACTGATAAATAAATTGCTCTTTGCAATAACCATTGATATATCGATTAACCAAAAGATCAAAAATCCTCATAAATCACATAACATTAAAATGATTCAAAAAATAAGAAAAACTAAAATAGTAAAAGGATTTCCGAATTCAAATGCTATTGGATTAATTTTAACAAAGATGAAAGTAACTCGTAAACTAATAAAAGATAGAAAACAATGAGAATGGAAAAGAATAGACATCTAATTACAAATCGAACAACAAGATCGTAAAAGAAAAAAATGACCGGCACAAAGAATAAAAGTGACATAGTAGGATTTTCATCATTCTTTTTTATTGTCGATGGGAGAATGATAAGAGAAATTCTCAAAAATATTTACCTTTGAAATAATGAGAATGCAATAGAAAATAAAACAATGAGAGTGATTTATCTAACTTAATCAAAGGAATAAGTTATATGAAATAATATGAAAAGTTGAAATAAACCGTCGAAATTTGAATTTTGATGTAGATGAAAAGTGATAAAATTAATAAATGGAAATATTAATGATAAAAAGCTATCTAATGTATAAGAAACATTCATTTTTATTAGCAACATTATCTTGTATACATTAACAAGAAACTATAGATTTTAATCAAAAATAAATTCATAATAATAGTGAAATTAATAAAAATTAGCAATCAGTCTTTAGTAGCATAGAATTAGATGCATGTATGCTCTTTGTAAAAACCTATAATAAATAGATAAACTAAAAGCCCATAAATTTAAGCAAATCACAATAGATTATAATGGTTTAAAAATGAAATAGGCCTTAAATGATGAGATTTTGCAAACTCAAACATTAGTGGATTTTTTTCCTATAAAAATAATCTAAGACATACACTAATAAAGTACGGAAATGATGCGTATGGAAAAGACTAAATATCTAATTATAAATTAATAATAGTAAACTAACGAAATAAAAAAATGACCAATACCTTAAAGAAAAGTGATAAAGTAAAAAAAACTTTATAATTTATATTACATTATCTATGAATTTATAAGAGATCATGTTATAATAAAAATACCTTTTTGATGAAAATGAAATAAAGGTGCAATAGAAAATAAAAATACAATAAAACCTTTATTTAACTTAGTCAACTTATATAGAGAAAGATAGTGGCTAAAATTTACAGATGAAACATAAATTTTAATGGAAATGGAAAGTAACAAAAGAATAGAGGGCATAATTGTAAAATGTTTCTTCAAATGAATAGGTTTTGAGCATATGATTTTAGGGTGAATGAGAAATAAGATTCTAGGGTAACTTAGGAATACTGTAACATCAATAATTGTAGTTAAGTTAAACTAAGAGTAGATTTAAATTAAAGACTATTTATTGTTTAATGCTCTAATTAAATTAATTTTGATTCAACCGAATAGGTTGTAGTCAATTCTTTTTTATCAATTCCATTTATCTATATCATTGATATGATCATTCATAATTAAACTTACTTTATTGATAAGACTTTATTAGAGCCTATTATTGTGGTTATTACCTTATGATGGAAATTTATTTTGGAAATTGAAATGGTAAATAATGATAAAAGAGATAAGTAAAGAATTGTCAGTTAGATTAAGGCGAAAAAATGATTGTGAATGAGAATGAATGAGGTCAGTTAGGTTAAGACGAGAAAATGTGTGACAATCCAAATTTTCGATGCCCGAAATCGACATCAATACGTTCATTGTATTACATGTCGAGCAATCAAATGCCGAAAATACCAGATCATTAGGGAAAAAAGAAGAAAGAGGTAGAAGAAGGAAAAACAGAATTACAACACAGAATCTTGAAAGTCTACATGGTGAATCGTGTAGTGTATATGCAAGTATATGTGAAAAAATATATAATGTAACTAAAACAATATTAATATATGTAAATATAGACTAAGCACACCAGGATTTTATACTGGTTCAGACCTCCCGTCCTACGTCCAGTCCGAAGCTCTCCTTCAGAATTTGACTATCAAACACCCTCACTTCGCCCAAAGGAATATGCTTGGTTACAATAAATTATTCTTGTCAAATGTGTGTTCTATAAAATGGATTTTGACTAATTAGTACAAATGCTTCCAATATATATATATCTAGAGAGTATTATCTATGAAGAACTGAATATTTGGAAGAGTAAAATGCAAGTATAGATTGCCAGAGATCAAGAACATATGATAGAGTATGTAATTAGAGAGAGTAAGTAAGTAAGGTGATTTGTTCTCTTGATTCTTGATGATATATATAGTTGTAGAGAGGTTCCTTGAGTAGTTGCATCCATTAACAAGTTCTCAACAGTTGTTTCTATTGATGATGAAGAGTTACAGCGAAGAGAAGCGGAGATGTCTATTCAAATGTGGCAGTTGAACTTTAATTTTAAAATCCGAGTTCGAAATCATACGTCTGGTATTTGTATCAAATGTCTGATACTATATATTTTTTATATGTAGTAGATTTTCAGACATCTGAGTGCTACTACCAGAAATCTGGTTTAGTCTATTTGTAGTTTCAGAGGACTTTTCAAAATGCCTGGCTTGTGCCCCCAGACGTTCGAAACTTGTGCATGTCTGTTTTGTACATCTTTTATGTTGCTTTTTTGTACCTATCAACTTGTAGTCTCTTGTAGTGTTCTTTGAGCCTTGTTCTTATCTTTCTAGTGATGTTATTCTAGCAAGTACCTGTATATAGAAATAAATGTGCATATTTGATTTCCATTGTATAGTTGTTGTCATCGAAACTATAGATTTGATTTCCTAACAATCTCCCCATTTTTGATGATGACAACTATACATTGTACTTATATATAATTTTATAAATCTCCCCTTGAATATGTGCTTTCCATTATTTATTGTGATTTATTTTATTTCTCCCCCCTTTGGTATTATCAAAAAGAATTAATAACTTTTTTAAATGTAGACATTATTTCCATTCCCACCAAAAAGGAAATTTCATTAATCACATTAATTGATTACATTCATCATATTTATACAAAAGATGGAATATTAAGAAATCTAAAGATTTTTTACAGAAGCTTTTTATTTATCATCACCTTTATCTTCATGCTTGGAAGAACTTGCTTGTTGTTTAGGAGATGTCGGATTTTGTTCGAGAGGTTCGTTCTCCTCGTCAAAAAGTTTGGAATGTTTCGAAGGAGGAGGAAAAGGCACTGGAGTTGGCCAATCTTCTTAAGGTGGTGTACGATCACAAACCCTTTGAAGAACCTCCTTTAGAATAGATAATGTAGTTGAAAGTGATGTTTCAACTATGGCTAGGCGAGAAGCAAAGGACGTTTCAAAACTATCAATGCGCTTAGCCAACAATTTTTGATGTCGAGACAAAATAAGCTGATTTTGGAGAGTTAGGTCGCGAATACTTTCATTTGGATTGGTCTTTGTGCGAGTCTCCAAAATATCATCTTGGCTCATATAATCAAATGGTGTAGGAGGAGGAGTAGTCTCGTGATGTTGCTCCACGTCTTCTGATGGTTCAGGTTGTGTTTGAGGTGGAGGCCCAGCTTGTCTGGCTTGATGACGTTGCTCCAATCTTCAAAAGATAGAAAATTCGAAGGATTTTCCTGCAAGTGCATTAGGGAGAAAAATTTGGTGGATGCATATTTCAGAGAAATCTCTTCAAAAGTGGATAAATATGAGGGGATGTTGTGAGCTCGTAGAAATCTCATGATATATGTAGGATAGATGATGGATGGGTGCGCTCGAGTCCAAAAGTGTTTGAGCACGTCAAATATAAATTTTGCCTAATTGACCATGTTCCACTGAATATAGCATATGGGGCCTTGTGCTCTAGTTCCATGATCTACTCATGACTACCAAGGCGAGGAATGATAGTATTGATAATCATTCTAGTGAGAAGTCTTGCCTTAGGTCATAGGTATTTGGATGCGAATCTAGGTATTTCATCTTCCCACATTTGATGTGTTATATTACCTCTTGGTTTTAGATGCATCAGAATATTATATAAATCTTCTCTGATATCGGAACATCCGAGAGTTAGGCCTATGATCCCTAGAGTAAGCCTAATTGTGTTTCCATAAACATTAGACCACGTCCAATTATCATCATTGTCAGTGTTCCAAACGCTGTGCTATCCAAATTAGCATAGAAAAGAAATATGGTCAACTGATTAATTTGAATGTTGTTGGGATTGAAGGATATCAAAGTTTCTAAACCAGCGGTTTCACACATTTCATCTAAATCATACATTAGGAACTTTAGAAAATTATAAAATGGACCTATATGGAGTTTCTTTTTTTGAATATCCTCGTATCTCTTGAGTGAATGCGATACACGATTCATCCATCGTTCAATTTGATCGTCTGAGCAAACTTGGGGGTTGGAGGAAGTTGCTTGGTCTTGTTTTCGCTTAGAGATCATAGGATTTTTTTTTGTTTTAGGAGCCATCGAATTTGATCAAGTTTGAAAGAGGAAGTATTTTTGAGAAGTAAGAAACCAATTTTGCAGTAGAAATAAATTGAAATGAAGTGAGAGAAGTAAAAAAATACACGTTATCTAGGCACATAAGAGTGTCGATTGAATTTCAGACGTCTGGAAGGTAATTTAGACGTCTGATTTAACCTAGTTTGAAGACAATAAATAGAGTCATACGTCGGATTGTTTATGGTAGACGTCTGGATTTGATCGATTTGTAATTTTTGATACTCAAAGAGAATTATCAAACGTCTGTTTGTAGAATTAGACATCTGAAATAGGTCGAATTTTATTGTAGGGCAGATAGTTTTACCAGACGTTTGGATATAATATCATACGTTTGAAAATGGTCTGAATTTTTATGTTATGGAAGCAAACACTTTGTTCAGATGTCTGGTCAATATTTCAGATGTCTGAAATCGATTGGTTTCTATTTTTTATGAAGCAGAGATGATTTTCAGACGTCCGAAAGATTATATCAGATGTCTGATATATGCACGATGGTTAGAAATTTGTGTGATACCAGAGTGTCAGACGTCTGATGGCAATGTTCAGACGTCTGAAATGACCAATTTATCTAAAAATAGCCTAATTTTGAAGGATAATGCTTATTTTTCGAGAGTTTGAACAGTATTATTATTTGTGAAATATAATACAAATATATGTAGATAAAAATAAAATGAGAATAATTAACTTTATTTAGTTGATGATGGAGCATTGCAATCTTCAGACTTGTCATCCCTCCATGGCTTGAACGGAGACCATATATTTTCACATTTATGGGTTCTTAGGGAACTAGAGAATAGCCTAGGTGAATGATCTAAAGGTGTACGATAAGATGCAGAGGGATCCAAAGAACTACAAGGAATCGGAAGTGCTTTATGTACATCCTTCTTCCATGAATTACAAAATTTTATCGCTACTTGCTCCAGAAAACATAGTCGTCGCGCCATGACTTTTTTTTCAAAGTACAATTCTCGTTGTAACTCTATTTGTTGCTTTTGATAGTGATGTATTTCTTCGATTTTCTCCTTGGTGTTAGGAGAAACAAATAGAGATCGTTTGGACTTCATTTTATCAGGAGTGAATCCCATGTAATAGGAGGATCACCTATACGTTGGTTCTCGATTTGATGTAGGGGTAGGAAGGCGGTGAGGTTTATTTGTTGAGCTATCCGTTGTTGGTGTCGAGAAGGACAGATGAGAATTGTCGGAAGACATGATTATTTTTTCAGTTCTAAAAATATGAAATCTATATATTCTTTACCTTTTGTATTGTAAAGATATTTATATAGGATTTTAAAAATTATTTATAGGTAATTTCAGAAAACAACCACCTAAAAAATTTAAAGTGAAGGAGTTATCAATTTTAATTTGTGGCTAAAAACTTTTAGCTAAACATAAAATAAATAAAGATGTAGTATTAGTTTAGAAGATCATTAAGAGAGCATATTCCTAAATCTCATCGTAGTTTAACAAATGTTTGTTCGTTTAGTGGTTTTGTGAAAATATCTGCTATTTGATTCAAGGTATTTACGTATTCTAATGTAATAATTCATTTTTCTACATTGTCATGTAAAAAATGATGTTGTATATCTATAGGTTTAGTACGCGAGTGATTTATATGGTTTTTTGATAGATTTATTGCACTCGTGTTATCGCAATATATTGGTGATTTATTGATAACTTTGCCGAAATCCGTAAGTGTTTGTTGCATGTATATCACTTGTGCACATGCTAGAGCTGCTGAAATATATTCGGCTTCGCGAGTAGATAAGGAGACAAATTTTTTTTTTTTTTGCTAAACCATGAAACTAAGGATTGTCCGATAAAGTGACATGTTCCGCTAGTACTCTTACGATCTGTTTTACATCCACTTAAATCCACATCACTATATGAAACTAGTTCAAACGATGGTCCCTTAGGATAAAACAAACCGTAATCTCTAGTACTAGATAGATATCGTAAGATACGTTTAACAGCTCTTTGATGAGATTCTTTTGGGTTTGCTTGAAATAGGGCACAAAGACATACATTCATCATAATGTCCGGTCGACTAGCCGTCAAATAAAGTAAGGAGCTAATCATACTACGGTATAATTTTTCATCACAATCTTTTCCGTTATCATATTTTTCCAAGTGAACACTAGTACTCATCGGTGTCTGTTTACTAGAAGTTTTATCCATTTCAAGATGACGTAGTAGATCGTTACAATATTTTTCTTGATGAACAAAGATACCATTTTCAAGTTGTTTTATTTGTAAACCTAAAAAGAAATTTAATTCTCCCATGTGAGACATTTCAAACTCATTTTTCATAATATTTGAAAATTGATTACAAAGATTTTCATTAGTTGAACCAAAAATAATATCATCTACGAAAATTTGTACAGCTAAAATGTCGTTATTTTCTCGTTTAATAAATAAAGTTATACCGATTTTACCTATTTGAAAACCATACATAATTAAGTGATTTTTAAGTCGTTCATACCTGGGACGGGGGCTTGTTTTAAACCATATAAGGCTTTTTGTAATTTAAAAACATGGTCGGGATATTTTTCATGAACAAACAATGGAGATTGTTCAACATATACATTTTCTTTAATAAAACCATTTAAAAAAACACTTTTGACATCCCTATGAAATAGTTAAAAATTACGATGATTTGCAAAAGCAAGTAATGTATGTATAGTCTCGAGTCTTGCTACTGGAGCAAAGGTTTCATCGTAGTCGATACCTTCTTCTTGATTATAACCTTGAGCAATTAGACATGCTTTATTTCTAACTATATTTCCGTTTTCATCTGCATTGTTTTTAAATATCCATTTTGTACCTATAACCGATTGATTTTCTAGTCATGGTACTAATTCCCAAACATTATTACGTTCAAATTGATTTAATTCTTCTTGCATAGCTATTATCTAAAAGTTATCGTTTAAAGCTTCTTTATAATTTTTGGTTCAAAATTTGACACAAATGCTATATGACTTATTTGGTAAAGTTGATTTTTAGTTTTTCTGGAATTATGATCTCCAATGATGTTATCTTTTGGACGATCTTTTAAAATTCTAAGAGTTGAATGGAGTTGATACTAAAGTATTATTTTGTGCATTTGTTTCATTATTGAAAGAATTTGTTGTCTTTGTTATTGGAATTATTTCTTCATCGTCATTAGTACGATGGTTAAGAAAATTTTCATCAAACGAAACATGTAAACTTTCTTCAATTATGTTATTTCGTTTATTAAAAATTCTATATGCCTTGCTACGATCCGAATATCTTACAAAGATTCCTTCATCGGCCTTCGGGTCAAATTTTCCTAAATTATCTTTTGTATTTAATATAAAACATTTTGATTCGAAAGTTTTAAAGTATGACACTTTAGGTTTTCTTCCAAAAGATTATTTCAAAACAAGTCTGTTTAGTCATAGGTCATATGGTTACTCGATTCAAAACATAACAAGTTGTGGCAATAGCTTCAGCCCAAAAATGTTTTGGTAGACCACTACTATTTAATAGTATTCGTGCACATTCTTGTAATGCATGATTTTTTCTTTCTACTACACCATTTTGTTGAGGTGTGCGGGCAAAAGAAATTTTTTGACTTATACCTTTCTTATTACAAAAATTAGTAAAAAGATCATTTTCGAGTTCTCCACCGTGATCACTTTGAATATTCTTAATTTTCAAATCCATTTGAGTTTCAATTCTTTTAGCAAAAATTTTAAACATAACAATGGTATCACTTTTATGTTTTAAAAATAAAGTCCATGTATATCTTGAAAAATCATCAACTATTACTAAAACATATTTATTGTGATTTATAGATCGTACTTGAGTTGGACTAATTAAATCTAAATGTAATAATTCTAATGGTTATTTTGTAGAAATATTATTTTTAGATTTAAAAGAGCTTTTCTTTAGCTTTCCAATTTGACAATCGTCACATAAATTTTCTACTTTGTAATTTTTTTTAAGTAATCCTCTACCTAACTCATATTTTGCTAATTTATTAATATATTTAAAATTAATATGACAAAATCGTTTATGCCACAACCATGGATCTTCATGTTTGGCAGTTAAACATAAATTTGAATTTCGATTTATATTCATATTTAAGACATAAATATTTTTATTTCTAAAACCCTCAAAGATAAATTGTTTGTTATTGTTGAAAATATTACATCTATCTTTTTCGAAATTGATTTGAAAACCTTTATCGCATAATTGACTAATACTAAGTAGGTTGTGTTTTAAATTTTCTACTAACGAAACAGAAGAGTTAGAAATACCAGAGTTGACGACTTCTCCAATTCCCACGACGTATCCTTTTGAGTTATCTCCAAAAGTTACCGTTCCACCATCGATGTATGTTATATTTGATAACATTTTTGAGTTTCCAGTCATATACTTAGAGCATCCACCATCAAGTATCCATTTCTCCTTATTTTCTATTTTGGGTACCTGTAAAATAAAAGATGATTTAATTGGTACCCGTATACTTTGTTAGGGTCCTAGATGTTAGGAAGAGCAGGTAGCCATACCCAAGAAGGTTTGGTACCTTTATGAACATAATTTTTATTATAGACTATATTATCTAAAAAATTATTAATATGTTTTTGTCTAATCAAATTATTATTTGTCTTAGGAATCCAAGTTTTTATATTTTTGATATTCATATTAGACTTAGGCGATCTCTTAGTCTTTTGATAAACACAACTATATTTCTTAACATTATTCCCTTTTTGTTTAGGAATATTTTTAAATCCTATTCCATTTATATTACTTGACAGTTTTGAAGTGTTGATAAGATTTTCCAAATGTTGTTTTATTTTATTAAATTTTGAAACATTATTTGTAATTTTATCTAGTTTTTCTTTTAATTCTAAATTTTCAATTTTCAATGATTCTATATTACTCTTCAAGTTGACATTTTCTTTTAACAAGTTATCCTTTTCTAGTTTAATTTTATCAAAATCAATAGCCATAGTCTCATTTTCAACCAAACTTTTTTTTAATTTTTTCTTGAGATAATTCTAGTTCATCTTCTAAAATAATTTTTTTCATCTTTTAACATTCCTACTTCAAGTTTTAATCTATTTATTTTTGCTATATGTTCTTTATTCAATTTTTTAATTTGTCTAAATTTATCATCTAATTCCATGCTATGTTCTAATAATTCATCATAGCTAAGTTCGGGACATACCTCATCAGTTTGTGCCATAAAGCATACATTAGCTTGTTCTCCATCACTATCACTCTCTGATGATGATGAAGAATTTGAGTCATCCCATGTTACTTTGAAAGCTTTTCTTCTTTTTGAATTTTTCAAATTTGTTCTTCTTTTTATCATTGTTGAGCTTGGGATAATCTTTCTTCATATGTCCAAATTGATCACATTAATAGCATTCGATTGATGTTTGATTTGTTGAGCTTGATTATCCTCCTTTCTGAAATCTAGCCATTCTCCTAAACTTCTTGAATTTTTTGTATTTTTTGGCAATAAATACAATTTCTTCTTCGTCTAAGTCGGAGTCTTCATTTGTTATTGGGAATGCTATGTTCTTCTTTTTCGAATTTTGTACTTTTCGTGCATGCAAATTAGCTTCATAGGATATTAAATTTCCTATCAATTCTTCAAATAAGAGTGTGGAGAGATCATTAGCTTCTTCGATAGCTAATACTTTTCTTTCCCACTCTAGAGTTAAAAATTGAGTATTCTAGATACTACGTCAGAATTTGTGAATTTGACTCCAAGGGCCATTAAATTGTGTTGAATGGTTTAAAATCTAGAGTACATGTCTACTATAGATTCATTTTGTTTCATTTTTAATGATGAAAATTGATTTTGTAAATTTGAAATCTTAGTTTGTTTAACTTTGTTTTTTCCTTCGTGTGTAACTTGTAAGGTACGCCAAATATCATATGCAGTGTCACATAACATGACACGTGAAAATTCATTCTTATCTAACGAACAAAATAAAACATTCATAGCTTTGGCATTATTAAAAGCTGCAGTTTTTTGTGCATCATTTCATGTGTTCATAGCAATGTCAGGTGCTTCATATTCATTTTGAGTGGCTGACCAAATTTCTAATCCATTAGCTTCCATAAAAATTCTCATACGTGTTGACCAATATGCATAGGTAGAACCATTAAAAAGTGGTGGTCGTGCTGTGGATTGACTTCTTGAAAAATACTTGCTATATTATAACGATTCAAAACGGTGTTACTATACTTTGATCAAACCTTGCTCTGATACCAATTGAAAGTCTACAGGGTGGTTTGTGTAGTGTATATGCATGTATATGTGCCAAAATATATAATGCAACTAAAACAATATTAATCTATGTAAATACAGAATAAGCAAACTAGGATTTTATGCTGATTCGAACCTCCCGTCGTACATAAGACTGGACTATCCCTAAACTGGATAGACCAAATATGCTATCACTTCGGGTATTCCCACCCTTTCCGAGATCCTTTCATGTATTGTAGTAATAATATTTGAGGGTATATAGAAATTGGATAAACATACCCTAGTTGGGTGCGACCCACTTAGCCTTGCTGCATCCCTCTGCTTTTCAGTCATTCCCGATTGATGAGGCTAGATGCTGTGCTTACCTTTTAAAGGAGTTTTCACTTAGAATGCTCATTGTCCTTTAATGACAATGTACTGATAGCATTCATCCATACAAGTCCGTTCTAGGTCCGAACGGAACCAAAGACACTACTTCTACTACATCAATTTTGTAATCATCCTCAGGATTAGTAGTGATTAGCCCTTGCAATTCACTGCTCTATCTTCGACTCCATGCTCTTGTTTTCACTTCGAAAACGTATTCATTGGATCAAAGTGGTTTTCGGATAAATTAGCCGATCCCGGTCTATTCGAAACAACGTTCGATATTTCCCAGTAAACTCAACCCCGGTTCTTTAGGAAATAAACAGACAAAATTAGATTGGAGATCACCTCCTAACCATTAGTGGATGGATTTCTTTATAATCTTTGCAGAAGAACGAAATGAGTTTATACGTACTATATAGCACGACGAACGATAACTATACCCTATAATTCCCGTATTTCTCCTAGATATTTCCAAAATTATTATTAACCCGCCTTTTGGCAAGGCCATGGACATGTAGATTTAACTTAATCGACTACTCATTTTCCGAGGCTGGAATACGATGGGTTTTAGTCAATTGGATGGATAGACGATCATTCACGGATGATAAATATGATTACGAAGCCAGGGTTCGGCATAATATGGTTTGGTTTGGTTGGAGTTCGGCCATGCGGCTTGGCCGTCTCGGTCATACATGGCTCAGTCGTGGAGATGCGGTCAAGCATGATTCGGTTACTGGTGGTTCGGCCACGCGACTCGGCCGTTCAAACAAGATGGTTCGATCATACTGGGGTGGTTCGGTGGAAGTTGGTTCGGCCAAAATGGTGAAGGCAAAGTGGTTCGATCAAGAAGGTTTCAGACCTAGTGGGTCGGTGTGGATTTGGTTCTGCCCTAGTCATTCGGAGGTGGATCGGCACAGGGAGGTCGGTTCGGCATGTATTCAGAAATGGAATCGGGCTTAGGGTTATGTGGCTTGGCCCTTTGTGGTTCGACTTGGAGGGATTATAATAGGTGGATCGGCCTCTAGTGGTTCAGCCATATTGGGTCGGTCAGCATAGTTGGAAGTTAGGCATGGAAGAATGGGTCGGCATAAGCATAAGAGCAAGTTATTTTGAGTCAAGCAAGGAGTTGCTTCGAGTCGTGAAGCACATTGTTTCGAGTAACAAGCAATTTGGCTCCAGGTCATCTTCGAGTCATTCCCGAGGCAATATTGGATCGGTGTGTCTTAGCTCACGGTCGACATATGTGGGTCGGTGGATATGGATTGGCTTCCTGGGTCGGTCGTAGTGTTGAGTATGGTTCGGCTATGCCTTGATGGGCCTATACCACTCAAGGAGCCTAGTACCTCAAGTTTAGCCTAGAAATACAACATGTAGGGCTTCAGAAAAGGGATCTTCATTCAGCTTCCCTTCTTCTTCTACACTAAAGCTGCTTTGCCATTGTTGTTCTAAAAACTCTGGATTATAACTGTAATTGATTCTAACATCAATAAAAAATGAAATTTCTGCAGTGGATGTAGGCCAGAGTCAACCGAACCACTATAAACCCGATGTTTTTACTACTTTCTTTTTAATTTTTATTGTTCTTCACATTTACACTCTCTACATACATTCTATCTATGATATGTGACTGTGATTTGGTGCTTTGATCTAAATTTGGGTGTTAGTGACCAATTTTGGCGCTAACGTTTTGGTGCTTTCATTGAGAGGGTGAACTTAGGGAACCTACAACTTGGACTTTGGATTTAAAGGCTTAGGAACTTAGATTTTGGAGACTATGGAAAAGCAATCAACTAGGAGACAGAGGATGGAAAGAAGTTTGCAAGAGGGAAGTTAGGAGGCTTCCTCTGGAGCTAATCAAGCCTTTGTCTGCATCACCAGGGAAGAGATGCAGGTCATGATGAATTCCATGCAGGAACAGTTGAAAAGGCAAGAGGAAATGATGCAGGCACTTTTTTGACAATTTGGACAAGCAGGAACTGCAAGAGCTCAGATCCATGGAGCTGGATCAAAAGGACTCAACCGGTAAATAGATGGAGCAGTTCAGCCGGGGGCAGCCTCCAATCGCCAAACAACTATCAATCCAGGCAGATCTAGACTCGGGCTCATGCCGCCAGGTAATGCTGGATCAACCCATGAATGGATACCAAATGACGTTGCACAGCCCGGCCCCAACAGGAAAGCAGGAGTGCACGACGAGGAGTATGTATCGGAATTCTCTCAAGGACTTGGAGGGCGCTTAGGAAATGGAGATGGGGGCAAACCTTGGCTGGTGACAGTGGATTGGCTAACATCATCAGGCGAACTATTCGTGGAGGTTTGATAAACACGGATTTGGAGGGAGTAAACAGAAGTCTGTTTACCCGTAACATTAGGATGGCTAGGAATCCACCCGATTTCAAGCTACCCACTCTGGAAGTAAACACTGGTAAGACAGAGCCCATTGGCTAGTTGATGAGGTACACAAGGCATATGGAAGTGTCGAGGGGCATCGGAGGAGGTTATGGCTCGATGTTTTCCCCTGTACTTGACTGATATAGCTGCTATGTGGTTCAGACTGCTAGAGGATAGATTTATTGGAACATGGACAGAAAATATGGATTTGTTCTTGAGACAGTTTCGAGTTCACATAAAAAGGCCAAAGAATGTGATAACGTTGACGTCAGTTAAACAGAGGGTAAATAAATCACTCAAGACATTCTTTACTCGGTTTAATGCAGCAGTTGCTTCGGTGGATCGGTCGGATCCATCAATGGTTCTGATGGTTGCGGTATCAGGTGTCAGGGATGATTCGAATTTCAAAGTATCGTTGATACGAGACCCACCAGTGGTCTTGGGGAATTCTTTCATGAAGCTGAGAGATTTCTTCGACAAGAGGATGCATGTTTGGACATAAAGTCAAAGGAAGTGAACATGGTTAAGGATGGGGGACCGCCCGGTGAAAGCTCGAGTAAGGACAAGGATAAAGGGAAGAGGAAATGTTGGAAAGATCCAAAATTCTCCACTTACATAGGAATGAATGCAACATTGGAGTGATATTATTAGATACTCGAGATCGCCTTCCTTATCGAAGGTAGGCAAGGAAAGAACCCTCAGAATGTGAAAGGGCATCGGGAATGCACTATCTCTTTCATGACCTGAACGGGCATGATGCTAACAGCTGTAGGAATCTAAAGGATATAATCGAGGAACATGTAAGGAATGGTAAGTTGCGGCAATATGTCGGAACTCGGAATGCGGCGGTGGAACAGGAGCTGCCATCGCCTACCTTGAATGACGAAGGCGCGAGGCTCAGGTATGGTGGCCGGTTGGTCATCAACTAATCGTGATGGTTTGGAATAAGCAACAAACTCCGAAAAATGGCTAAATCAATTACTCATGTACGGAGTTGGATGTAACCCTTAGGCATGCTCTGAGATGATGGTTTACCAAGACGCTTCGGTTTGTGAAATCCGTTTTTTCCTTTTGGCTTGGAGATTTTCTTTTTTTCTGCTTTTGATTTGGAGTTCGGCTTGAACTCCCGTTTTTGTTGGTTCCTTGGTTTGGATTTTGGTTTGGATGCTTGATTTTTGATTTGGATTTTGATTTGGACTTTCGATATGGATTTTTGGTTCGAATCTGGGTTTCAGATTCAATTTTGATTGACTTTTATCTAATTTTTAGCTAAAAGGTCATCGAGTATGGACTGTGCTTGGCAAAGGTCCAGAGAGACCAGGATTCGGCCTAGAACTTAGGCCCGATAATACCAATCGGTTATTGTTACAGGTCGTCGAGTATGGACTATGCTCGGCAAGGGTCCGGAGTGACCAAGATTCAGATTAGGACTTAAGCCATAACATTACTTAACGTTTAGGGACACTGAACCAGGAACACTATGCCATTACTTGACATAGGTCACTGGTTGTGGGTTATGCTTGGCAAGAACCCGAAGAGGTTACAAATTTGGATATTGGCCATGAACAGCTAAGAATTTGAGCATGGACGCGAAGCGGTCGTGGACTTGGATAAAATGATCCGGAAAGATCATGGATTCGGTTAATTGATTTCGGATGGATGTGGGATTGGATGAGGATTTGGTTACTGGATAAGAATTGGATATCGACTTAGAGCTTGGATAAGGATACGGCAATGGAACTTAGATAAAATGGATTGGATTATGAATTGGAAGGTATGGCTACAGATAGCATGTGGCCTTCGGACATCGGATTTGAGGCTATTCAAAACACACCTTCCAATAGCAAGGCATGTTTTGGAGGGCAATTGTTAACCCGCCTTTTGGCAAGGCCATGGACAAGTGGATTTAATTTAATCGACTACTCGTTTGCCGAGGCTGGAATACGATGGGTTTGAGTCAACTGGATGGATAGACCATCATTCGCAGAAGATAGTTATAATTACATAGCCAGGGTTCGACGTAATATGGTTCGGTTTGCTTGGAGTTCAACCATACAGCTTGGCCATTCGGTCATACATGGCTTGGTCGTGGAGAGGTGGTCAAGTTACTGGTGGTTCGGCAATGCGACTCGCCCGTTCGAACAAGATGGTTCGGTCATACTGGAGTGGTTCGGTGGAAGTTGGTTCGGCCAAAATGGTCAAGGCAACGTGGTTCGATCGAGAAGGTTTTAGACCTAGTAGGTCTGTGTGGATTTGGTTCGGCCCTAGTCGTTCGACATAGGTGGATCGAAACATGGAGGTCGGTTTGGCATGTATTCGGAAATGGGATCGGGCTTAGGTTCATGTGGCTCGGCCCTTTGTGGTTTGACTTCGGAGGGATTATGTTGGTGGATCGGCCTCTAGTGGTTCGACCATATAGGTTCGGTCAGCATAGTTGGAAGTTAGGCATGGAAGAGTGGGTCGGCATAAGCATAAAAGCAGGTTACTTTGAGTCAAGCAAAGGAGTTGCTTCAAGTTATGAAGCACATTGCTTCGAGTCACAAGCGAGTTTTCTCCGGGTCGTCTTCGAGTCATTCCCGAGGAAATATTGGATCGGTGTGTCTTAACTCATGGTCGGCATATGTGGGTCGGTGGATGTGGATCGGCTTGCCTGGGTCGGTCGTAGCGTTGCGTATTTTTCAGCTATGGCCTTGATGGGCCTGTACCACTCAGGGAGCCCAGTACCTCATGTTTCTCCTATAAATACAGCGTGTAGGGCTTCAGAAAAAGGGATCTTCATTCTACTTCCCTTCTTCTTCTACACTAAGGCCGCTCTGCCATTCTTGTACTAAAAACTCTGGATTATAACTGTAATTAATTTTAACATCAATAGAAAGGAAATTTCTACAGTGGACGTAGGCCAAAGTCAGCCGAACCACTATAAACCTGGTGTTATTACTACTTTCTTTTTAATTTTTATTGTTCTTCACATTTATAATCTCTACATACATTCTATCTGTGACTGTGACTGTGATTTGGTGCTTTCATCTAGATTTATGTGTTAGTGACCAATTTTGGCACTAACAATTATATTTTGGGTCCAGATTTGATAGTCGGTTATTTAACTATCAAATAATCAATCATTCAACCAAATATTTCCCTTCTCCACTGAAAACGCCAAGTCTTCTTTCAATTTAATTTCAATAAATCAAATCTCGTATCAAAATTCATGTACTTATTTTTCGAAGTAAGGACATTTAACTTTTTTTTAAAATATTTGAAATTTTTTGTAAGATAAATATGGAATGCACCATGCGGTACCATGATTTCACAGCTCAATGGTTACGTCTCTATCCCAGAGGAATCCAAAACTTAACTGCAGGCACTCACTGCCTCCGATTTCGCCATGCGAGTATACCATTACTTCCCGAAAACTTTATTTAAAATTTTTCAAAATAATACTTATGAAATTTCTATAATCATTTTCCAAGTTTATTCTAGGAACACTCTTTTATAAAAGTTATTATATAAAGATAATATTAATGTTGAATCATTTATCCTTTTAAAATAATAATACTACTAAATTCTACATAATAATTAATTTAATACAAACTGACATAATTCATAATTAAATATACTTAAAACAAATTTAAAATAACTAAATAAATAATTTTTTGAAATATCCTTAAATACCTTTTTAAATTACCAAATCAAAAACCCTCCTTTTTAAAACAAACTCAATTTCTCGATAAAAATATCTTTTTTTTTTCAAATTCCAATATAACCAGTCTAATATTTATAAATCTCTCTCGATTTATTTCCAATTTGATTTACGTCCCAACCCCGTAAATCCCCTTTTCACATTTCAAAAAAAATAAATCTACCGTTAATTTTTAAGCCGATTTACCCATCTCCTTATAAATCCTCACCATGAATTTATAACTTTAATTTATCCACTAATAATAACTTTACTTTATTTACAAACCTTATTTATAAATTCCATAGTCTCATTTCCGTTTATAACGGTTTCACAATACTTAATTGATTATAAATCAATTTCTAAATTAAATCCCATTTTTGAATTAATTTCTTAATTAACCCAACTATATTCCAAAAACCCAACTAAATTCCGATTCCATTTCCATTTCATAACTTAAAATCTTATTTTAAACCTAGTATAACAATTTCATATTTTATTTTCAAATCCCTTTTTATTTTTCCAAACTATTTTCAATCTCGATTTTAGAAATCTTTTTACACTTACAAATATCGCTTAAAATTTTATTATTTTAAATCCTTCTATTACATTATTCCAAAAATCACTAATTTCCATATTTCGAAAGTTATTAAGCACAAATTTAAAATCAAACTATTTATTTATTGAAAAATTCTTTTCTTCAAATAAATCGAAATTTCGCTAAATATTTTTATTTCCAATTTTTCTTTTAATTTCTTTACAAACTCAATATACATATTTATGGTATTTTTAAAATACCATATTCTAAGCCATAAATACCATAACATCCAATAAGTTCAAATCCCACTATAATCTATCACAGATTATTCAACGGTTCATATATCACTATATATGAAAAATTAAATTCAACGTTTTTGAGGAATCCAGTTGGATCCCTCCAAGCTGTTTCCCTGCATCCACAGATGTTAACACAATACAAAAATATCAATCCCACTTCGAGGGGGATATCATGGTATATAGGGTTATCCGCTATAATTTGCGGGAATATCAATCACTCTAATATATATACGATTGTGTATAATTTCACATTCAGCTGATAAAAATAATCAAATTCAACCAATCAACCAATAATTAATTTTAACTATTAAAATTAATTACTATTTATAATTAATTGCAATAATCCAAAATTGAGTGAGATTAACTCACCTTGAGTTTCAATTTGCCAACGTTCCAATTTTAATTTAAACCGAGAAACTTCCATTTAACGTAAAATTTTAGCTAGCCTCGATCGACTCCAAAGTACGATTCCAACGCCGCTTGTATCGTCAAATTCTGACAATGTATGAAAAAGATATACATTTGATAAGGTTTCGATTTAAAATAAAATTAATTTACATATATTCCCTTTTCCTAAAAAAACTAACACATCCTGGCTGTGTGCTTTTCCTACACATGATCTAGCCCTTACTTCTTCATCTTCCTAGGTGAAAAACATGTGAGCTTAAACCCATCACCGATATTCAAACGCGACCGCCTTTCCTCCTTCGGCCATCTCCTCGATGATCGACAACTACCAAAATGAAGCTCGTCGTCGACTCCACCCCCACCCAGAAGTCGGTCAAGCTCGGAAGCATCTCCACCTTGGGAATCGTGCGTGAACGAACCACCTTCTTGACCCTATTCTGACCAAACGGGGAAACAAAAAATCGGTCGCCACCGTTCTGCTCGTAGAGCTCGATGAGCTTTTCGACTTTTGTTTAGAAGGTTTTGTCCAAAAATGCATGGATTGAGAGATAAACAAAGGAGAAGGAGGGAATGTTTCGGCCATTAATTTTTGAACTGGCGGCTGTGTTAAAATTGGCTAGGGTTTACTATTGCGAGTGTATAGCCACACAAACACACACATGCATATATATTATTTTATTGTTATTTTCACAATTCACGTGCTTTTCCGGACGAACTTCAAACAAAGCATGCTGCCTGGCGTTTATAACGTTATACCCCTATTTCGAACGCAATGGAAAAGGTTTCGAGTCCTAGTTCGATCGTATGGAGAAGATAGCCTTTTGAATCAAATTATAATATTAAATTTTCGATATTTAATTTCAACACGTTTCTATTCTGTATGGCTAAACGATAATTCCAAATGTTACAAAATTTGAAATACTATAATAATACATTATTATGGATCCAATGGAATAGGTTTCATCGAAATCCGAGACTGTTCCCCAGGAGGCTATTTTTACTCGTTGATTTATACAAGTTGTTTTTAAAATCGAAAAAATCAATTTTTAAATTCAATATAAAAGTTCCATTGCCTTCATTATTATAAATATAAATTTTATAAGCCTTTAAAATATTTTTATCAAGCTTAAAACTCAAGATTCCATAACTTTTTAACAAATTTTCAATTATTAAACCCATTAATAAATTTATCCATTAAATCCTTTTATTTGAATTCAAGTTAAAAATTAACTTTAAATATTTAAAATCAATTAAATATTCTAATTTCAAATATTGAAAACTCTGGGTCGTTAAATTCCTTACCCCTTACAAGAATTTCGTCCCTGAAATTGCAAGGTAAAAAGAATGGTCTAAAACCCGTTAACTATTTTCCAAAACTAAGCAGTTTAAACAACTTCCCAAAATAATTTATTGAAACCAACCAATCACTTTTACTAATTTTCCAAATTCATGCATAGATTCTAGATATATTATTTACTTAACTATTCCAAACGATAGTTACAAATAAAAAAAAATTGTTAAAAATTTTCTTCAAAATTTTCTAACTCCTTAAACTTTTGAAAAATTTCGCCAACGTCACTTTTGCACAACTAGATCCGAAGAACTACAAAACCGCCTCTACGGCCTAAATCATCAAAAGAAAACAATCTCCAAGTGGCTCAATAAGAAAATCATCAATTTCAAGCACAATTTAAGCATGTACCTTTTTGTCAGGCAATCCAATATTTTTACTTCTAAAATCGAAGATATCAAATTAGCTTTTGCTTTTAAATACTTATGTAACGACCCAGGATTTCGAACCATTCGCGTCTGCACATGTCAGACTTGAATTGCTCAAAATACCATATTGTTAATATATATATTTGGCAAAACTCAGCATATACAGCAAATAAACAAATCATAGAATCACAGACACAGAGTATTACAACGGTAAGCAGCGGAATAGATAAATAGTAGTTCATGAGGCTACTATATAAACAGTGGAGTTTGAAATAAAATACAACAGAATATCTCAAATACAATGCAGCCTTGAATACCAATAGATGACAAATTTGAACAAAACAACTAGATAGCTGAAGGCTGAATTGATATAGATGGATCTGCAAGTGAAACTCCAACTCCAAAGGTGAGTCTCAAATGCTGTGACACTCAGTCTGACCCAAGCGTAAATCAAAACACAAAACAATCGAGTCGGGATTAACATTCTTATATTAATAAATTCAACTCAAGTGAAATGTCAACTGAAATACAAGTAACTTAAAGGATGTTTGGGATTTCCATCCTCTAAGGATCCACGGAACTATCTACAATGTAGTAATATACGCTATTATAATGTGTCTATAGTAAAGTAA
The DNA here is from genome assembly GCA_030765085.1 of Allium cepa. Lineage (NCBI taxonomy): Eukaryota > Viridiplantae > Streptophyta > Magnoliopsida > Asparagales > Amaryllidaceae > Allium > Allium cepa. Next base: position 83,970,059 of record CM060946.1, read on the forward strand.
AAGTATTAAAAAACGTTAAGGCATTACCCATATCCCGCTTAACACATTTTATATATTCCCGTAGTCCATATAATGCCGTATGCTCCTCCGTAAACTGGAGGTTTACCCAAAGGACATCACATAGGTATGGTACAAAACAAACTCGTAGAAGGCGCGATAGGGCATACGATAAGGCACTCGAGGCAATGCCAGGACATATATATCGTTTGCGAATCCGGAATAGTGGTAGCGCATAACAGCTACTACCACCTACCTTGTGACACACTCCCAAATCAAAGGAGCATCCAATCGAATCACAAAAGCTATAGAATGGTATCGAAGAAATGTGTCCGATCGGAGGAATGACCTCACTTGGTCCGGCATGGCTTCTGTTTTAGCCACATCAAGCTGACTTACAGGAGTCAGGGCTACATAAATACCATATAGAATCATCACCAAACCATCCTACTTAATTCTAAAATCTCCACCACGTACACAGTTCTTAAAGTGGTTTTCGGTATTGGTAGATTGTATGACAATATCCGATCCCGGTCTCTTTAACAACCAAACGCTTAGTTCACACCGCGGTCATTTCTTTTCAAATAGTTCATACTTCAAAATCAAAATATCATATTCATTTCAAAATCATATCAATTCAATATCATTATACACTTTAAAAATATTCATTTCCAGAATCGTAACACTTTCAAATTTATAACATTTTCGAAATCATAGCACTTTTGAAATCATAACACTTTGGAAATTATAACACTTTGGAAATCATAACACTTTATAATAAATAGTTATAAATTAAATAGTTTATATATTAAAATAATTTATACATTAAAATGCTTTATATATTAAAATAGTTTATATATTAAAAATACTTTATATAATAAAATAGTTTCCTCAAATTTTGCGAATCGATTCAAATCATTTTAAATTCCACAAATTCAATTTGAATCAAATTCCAGTTTAACCATTTAAATTTAAAGTTCAAGGATTCAAGTTTAAATATTCAAACATTTACAATATATAAATTTCGTTTATATTTCAACATTTAACTTTAAATTTGTGTTCAAATTAGAAAATATTCACTTAACCATTTTAATAACAATTTATTTAAATCCCAGTTTATATATTTAAATCAATGTTATATATTTAGTCCCAATTTTATTCAAAATTGGGAATATTAATACAATCACTTTGTATCAAATCAAGTTATAAAACCAGTTATAATCATATCTATCTTAAAACTAATAAGTTAAGTCAATTCTTTTTTAAATTCACTTATTAACCAATTTTAAATTCCAAGTCAACCTTAATTTTTCTTCCCAACCTTTATTATAAAAGTTTATACTAATTAGATTAAATTTTATTAAATTAATTCTCATTATAAATTGTATTTTGGATTAAATCTTACTTATACATTTTTAAAATAATTAAGCTATAAGAAAATCTTAAAATTTTGTATTTTACAAAACTAACTTATAAATTAAATTTTCCAGAACATATAAATTTCAAAATCTAAATTTTTATACATATATAGAATTACATTTATAAATATTATATAAAACAACATTTATTTTTTGAACTTTGTAAATCATTTTTCAAAGTATAGACCAACGGTGTCCATATATAATTTTCTATCCTATGGTCAAGTGATACAGATATTTATCATTTCATTCCGCAATTTAAATATTTATGGGTATATATCATTTCAACCCGCAATTCCAAAAATTTAAAATAAATGAAAATCGCTTGGGTTTATCATTTCAACCCATAACGGTTTTCTCATATTCTCCAGAATCGTTCAGGTATGTATCATTTCAACCTATAAGGAATTCTATACTAACAGGGAACTAGCGGAGCGAGGACATATATGATAATAATACAATATATCAACAACATGCATATATCATCAGCGATAAATAAAATAAAATGTAAACAACAAGCATATATCATCAGCGATAAATAAAATAAAATATAAACAACAGGATATGGTGTCATAACTCACAGGTGAACAGATAATGGCATATCATATACAACAAATATATAATTAACAGTTAAATTTAGCAGCATATTTCAATTGTCGTTTCAAACGAAATCAAAATTAATAAATATAAGAATGTTAACCGTGAGTGATTGCTCACCTTTCGAGGTTAGAGACCCACGGAAATGTACACAATGCCAACACGGATATGGACAAGGGCACAAAGGATAGCAAACTGCTGCGACCGAATTTTAGGTAACGGCGGGACAAAAACAAAGCACGATGAACTGGATTTGATAAGAACTTATATACATAAGCCATATACATATATTATAAAATCATTATATAGTTTAAACCAACATTAAAATTTAAATTTAAACTTTTATACTATACTTGAAAATCAAACACATCTTTAAAATAAAATATCTAAATATTAAAAAAAATATTTATATTTATAAACCCATACACATCTTTAAAATAAAATATCTAAATATTAATATATAAGTATATAAACCCATACACATCTTTAAAAATCCAAAATCTACTACTATAACATCCTTATATTATATATTTTTTTAAAATCAATATTAAATTCTAATCACATACCAAAACAATTTTAAAAATCAATTTTTTTCTTTATTCAAAACCCATAAATATATATATATATATATATATATATATATATATATATCTGTGTGTGTGAGTGTGATATTTTATTCATTTCAAAATATTAACAAAACGTATTATATGTACATTTCAAACTATCAACAATTATTAAAACAAAATGTATTATATATACATTTCAAACTATCAATAGTTATTAAAAACTAAACGTATTATATATACATTTCAAACTATCAACAGTTATTAAAACAAAAAGTATTATATATAAATTTTAATTATCAATAGTCATTAAAACAAAACACATTATATATACATTTCAATTATCAACAGTCATTAAAACGTATATATGAATTAATATATCTATATATGTTATAAGAGTCAATACAAAAATCCAGATATATGTATGCACTCGGACTTAGACATATATACCTTTTATAAAAGATGGCTGCGTGGCAGACTTCAGCGATGTTATGGGCGATGAGAACGGAGGTGAGGAAGCAAGAGGGTCTTCGTGGAGTTTGAATGGGTTACGGCGGAAATACGGGAGTGGGTCAGAGGGTTTGGATTCGATAGTGGCTACACTTCGTGAAGACAAGGTAGCCGTAGGGTGTGAGGATGTGGTTGCGGCTGCTTTTGGGTGGATGACAAGGACAAAGGTGGTTGGCCATGCGTGCGCTGGGGTTCAAGAAGGCAACGAGGCCAGGGAATATGGAATTAAGAAGAAGCAGTGGTAGGAGAGGCCGAGTATATGTGAGATGGTGAAGCATGGGAATGAAAGGTAGAAAAGAGAAAGAGAAATGGGAAGATTGGGAGGTGCTAATCATAAGAAAGAAATGAGCAACATGGAGGAAAATATGAACCAGAACCAAGAAAACAAGAGAGAGGAAAAGAGATGGAGAAGCCAAATGAACTAGAGATTATATTTTGAAACAAGAGAATAACAAAAGACATGTCTGTTGAAAACTGGAATATCAATAGCAAATGGCTATTTGTATTATCCGATGGACAAATGTAAAGACACAGAAAGCCCAAATAACTCAAATACAGGACCGATACAGAAATCGTTGTACCGATTTCACTGTGTATCAGACCCCGAAATATACCAATGAGTATACTGCGAAGATCAGCACGATGAGGCGATCAAAATAATACACAGATATCAGCGATACGGTCATCCTATCAAAAGTCGATAATCGGTATCGAAAATGCTTCTAATTTGTCGAAAATAAGATAAACGGAGCAATAACAGTCCAAATTTGGTGAAACGAAAATGACGTCTCACTTAGAAGATGACAGACATTTTTATTATATAAAAATATTCAAGTTTGAGAAATATTTATTATCATCAAATATTAACTTATTTAAATTTAAACAAAATTACATAACAAAATATACTTCCGTATTTTCCAAATTAATTATTCAAAATTTCACAAAATTTCAGTTAATTACGTTAATAAAACCATTACAATTTATAGGTCGTTACGCTCTCCCCTACTCAAAACTTTTCGTTCCCAAAATGGAATGAGGTAGGATAATAGAAACAACCAGAAAGAAAAATAGATTTTGAAATATAGAATAAAACAATTAATTTAAAACCATATAAATTTCATTTATTTTTAAATTGGTTTATATTCAACTAATCGATTTCAATTCATTTTATTTAATCAATCAAATTTATTGTGTTCACATTTGATTGATTTCATTTTCATATATTTTTATTCAATTGATTTGTTTCAGATTCATTAAGATTTATTGCAAAAAATTTCACAACAATTTGTTTTATTTTACTCATTTATTAAGTCTATTTGATCAAACTATAGTTAATTCCACCTCAACATTCAACTTCAACTATTCAAAACCACACAAATTTCAAATTAAATAAACTGATATTCAACAATTTGGTTTAATCTATTTTATTCAACTAATAACTAGTCATTCAATTTAAAATTTTAGTTTTCTTTCATTTTTATCAACATTTCTTTCAAAAAAATTGATTTTTAAATTAACTCATTTATTTTATCCATTTATCTTTAGCTAAGTTGATTCCACTAAAATTCAAGTTCATTATTCTTAAGTTCATATTTATCTGCTTAAATAGTCTTTTCTTTTGTTTATTTCACTTACATATTTTGCAACATATATTATTTTTGAAAGGCAAGTAGGGTTGAATGGACCCTAGCCATATTTATTAAGCACACATACACAAAACAAAGGAGAGCAATAACATGCTAATCTCACAACACAAATACAGAGAAAACACAAGGAGAGAAAAGAAAGAATACAGTAAATAACACTCAAGCAAGAAAAAACAAAGAAAGGCAAGACCACCACCCTAATCCATCGAGTCATAAGCAGCATGGTGTGAGGACTTCTCCTTGACCCTAGCACTTATGATATTGATGAAAGCACTATCAACCTTCTTTTTATTCTCAAAGACTCTAGCATTTCTCTCAGCCCATATAACATCCACATACACTTTCAGAATCAACAAAAGCCAAAAGGAAGTAGCATTCTTCCACTTAGTATTCCTGAAAATTCTGTTCCACTCAGCTTCACCATAAAGTATAGGCTCAGTAAACCCAGCACCAATGAGACAAGCCTTCCAAATTTTATTAGTTACCACACACTCAAAGAAAAGGTGAGAAGCATCTTCAGTTACATTATTACAGTAGACACAAGTCAAGTCCACAGTGAAACCTCTTCTGCATAACTTATCTTTAGTCATCATAACATTCCTGAGAACTTTCTAAAGAAAGAAATTCAGTTTATGAGAAGTTAAAGTATTCCAGACTCTACCATGCCATCTAAAAACAGGGTTACTATCATCTCTTTTCAAAGCTTTGTAAATACATGCTATGGAGTGCTGCTCAAGCTTGGCAGCCCAAACATACCTATTACCATCAGTGGGGAGCCTGTTGCATTTCACAGCATCCCTCATTTGATTGATGATAGGATTGGAAGTGTAGGGTAACTCAATCTCATCATCAAAACAATAATCCATAGCCCTGGCATTCAAGGGGATGCCAGTTTGGATTCTCTGATCAAAAGAGAGCAGGTCATACAATATCACTCCTCTACCCACCCAAGGTTCAAACCAGAACTTAGCAGAACAATCAGGGCCAAGTAACAACTGGACATGAGGAAGTAAAATGCATCTGAGTTTCAGGATTGACCTCCACACCCATCCATACAGAGGAGATGGAACAATTTTCCAGAAATTTTTATTGCCAATGTGATGATGCCTAGCCCACTTAACCCACAGATTAGGTTTGTTATTGATCAGATTATCAAAATACTTAGAAAAGGCAGCTTGATTCCATGTAATCAAATACTTGATACCCAATCCACCATATTTTTGAGGTTTTTCCAATTTAGCATAAGCAATAGGAATTAGTTTATTAGAATACATATCCCCAATCCACAGAAAGTGATTCATTGCTTTCCTAATGCTAGATAAAAGAGCAGAGGGCAAAATAAAACACCTGCTCCAATATACAGTCATGGCTTGAATTATTGACTTAATGATAGTGGATCTACCTGCTTGAGATAACTTATTGCTAGCCCATCTATTCATAGCTTCAGTGTTTTTTTCAAACAGAGGTAAACAAGCAGTGGAACTAATTTTCCTGGTGGACAAAGGAATTCCCAGGTGCATGGTTCCAGCAGGTAGAATGGGTAATTGACTTTGTTGAAAAGTGATCTGCTTGTCAGTGTCATTGAGACCAGCAACCAAGAGGTGAGACTTACTTCTGTTGACCTGGAGACCAGTGCACTTCTCAAAAGTGTTAAGGATGCCTTTGACACAGTTCAAAGATGACACAGTTGGCTTAATAATTAGAATCACATCATCAGCAAAAAGAAGAGAGGTAACGAGTGGATTCCTGCATTTGGGATGCAACTCAAATTTGTTATTTCTGACCTCTTTGTTAATTAGCTGAGTAAAAAATTCCATCACAATAATGAACAAGTAGGAAGACATAGGGTATCCTTGCCTTATGCCTCTCTTACTTCTGAAATATCCAACAGTGCCACCATTATAACATAAAGAGTAGAAAACTGTGGATATACAAGTGTAAATCCAGCTGACAAAATGGCAGGGAAAACCCATTAAACCCATAATACCAGTCAGAGCTTCCCAACAAACAGTATCATAAGTTCTTCTAATATCAAGCTTCATCATAGCTCTAGGAGAAACATGTGTACGACCATAACCATTAAGAAGTTCATGAGTAACCAGCAAATTATCAAGGATACATCTATTATTCAAAAAGGCACCTTGGTTCTCAGAAATCACAGAAGGAAGCACATGCCTAAGCCTAGCAGCAATGACTTTAGAAATGCATTTGTATATAATGTTACAGTAGGCAATTGGTCAAAAAGCATGGAGAGTTGCAGCATGTTTAACTTTAGGCACTAAACACAAATTGGTAGCATTGATGGGGATAGGCAATTTATTGTGCACAAAGAAATTTTGCATGGCTGCCAAGAGGTCAACAGCTATAATATCCCAACAGTGAATAAAGAAGACAGCATTAAAGCCATCAGGGCCTCCATAGGAATCTCTCTTCATACCAAACATAGCATTATATATTTCTTCATTAGTTACAGTTGAAGATAAAAAGGTGATGTCATCATCAGACAGGACAGGCAGAGGAGTTGAGAAGAGCTCATGAGAGGAAGGGGTCCAAGTTTCATTAGGGGAAAAAAGATTAATGTAATGGTTAATGAAGGCTTTGTCAATGTCTTCAGGCTTGTTTAATATCCTACCATCATCAATCTGAATTTGATAAATGTTTCTTTTGGCATTTTTAATGTTTAGGGAACTATGATACAATTTAGAATTTCTATCACCATGCAAATCCCACTCCTTCCTCAATTTTTGTTTCTTCATGCTTTGTTCAGCAACCGAGGCATCAGAAAGACGCTGAGTTAAAACATGTTCCTGCTCAGAAAACCTGATATTACCTGGGTCATCAAGCATCCTCAGCTAAATAGCAGACAGCTGACACTGCAGATTAGTTGAATACTTGTTACCATCACCATACTTGTTCTTTGCCCAATTCTTTAAAGCTTCCTTGGTTGCCTTCAATTTTTGCTGCAAAATAGACATTTTGTTACGATATTTAGGGCATTTCCAAACATTATTCACTAAAGGCATAAATTCTGGATCATCAATCCAGGAATTAAAAATTTTAAAACTTGAGTTTCTTTTAATGGCATTGCAATCAGGGGCTAAAAACACAGGAGAATGGTCAGAGAGCAGTGGGGGGAGGATATGGTTCAGAGAGTTGGGGAAGTGAGTAAGGGCTTTAGTGTTGAGTAAAGTTAAGTCAAGTCTACTCATGGTTCTCACTTCAGATCGACTTTTGTTGTTCCAAGTGTATTTTGGACCAACGTAGGCAGCTTCATGTAAGTTGGAAGCAGAGATAGCATAGTTGAGAGGAGCAATGTCAGAGATTGAAAGGGGAGTGCCACCACAGCGATCATCAGCAGATAGCATACAGTTGAAGTCACCTAACACAAACCAAGGATGAGTTTCCTGCCTAAGATGAGGTAAATAGTTCAGCATAACATGCCTAGCAGCTGTATGGTTATCCCCATAAATAAAGGTCACATAGAAGGAAGTTTTGGTTGGATGATGTAAGGCATGGAAATGGATGAATTGCTTATGGGATATTATTGGTGTGAGGGAGTAGAAGTTAGGGTCAGAAAGCACCATGATTCTTCCATATGGAGCCTCATCAAAATTATGATGAACACTCCATGGTGGATTTATTAGCTTGGCAGCTCTGAGGGTAAGATCAAGGTTGAGTTTGGTCTCAAGAATGCCAAAAATGCTTATTTTATTCTCAGAGATAATATGTTTAGCTTGCACAAGTTTAATATCCAAATGTGCACCTCTTATATTCCAAAACCCAATATTTTGTAACATGGGATAACTTATGGTTGTGGAGTTTGCAATCTCATAGACCTACAAGGCCTGAATTTGGGGTTATATCCATTTCAGGTAATGTTTCAACATAGTCAACAAACTTGCCTTTGTCAACATCAGACAAGTTACTTTCCTTTTTTTTCTTAAAGCTGCTGTGGTTCTTATGCAAAGGGATTGGAGGTTTAGGCAGGGCATGTTGAGGGTGATCCTGATGAAACAAATAACGAGGGGGGAGAAATATGTGAATAAGGAGGTATTGGATGGTTGCAAGGGGATGTGGTCACATCTGAAACATGCACACAGACATTGTGTGCATGTGACTCTACAGATTGCACAAGAGGATTGTGCAGACTGTAGGAATAGGTAGCAATATCAAAGGCCTTTTGTTTTATCTCACTGTGTAACAAGGAAGGCACAAGATTACCATCCAAAATGTCATTGCTACCATTTTTTCCAGTTTGAAATTGTTTCAGCTAGCATATCTACTTTTTGTTTTCCTTTTATCAATTCATTTTGTTTTGACTTTCCTTTCTCAACCAATTCCTCTACTAGCTTGCCATAATTATTTGCAAGTTGAAAATTATCAACTAAATCAACTTCATCACATTGTTCTTATGAATTCTTCTCAATGCATGCATCCATACTACCAGTAGCTACTAATACTTCCTTACTGGTTAGAACAGATAAAACATTTAACAGTTCAGAGCTTCTTTTGTCACCTCCTCCTTCATTACTCAGTTCTTCATTTTCTTCATTTAATTCTTGTAACACTTGAAATTTATTTCTTAAGTTCATCTCCACTACCTCAACGATTTCCCCTTCTTCAACTAAGTCTACCACATTGTCTTTGCTATTAAAAGTTACAATTCCTTCTTTTCTTGATAAACTGTCTCTGTCACACCCATTATTACCACTCCCATTATTTTCCTTGGTCTTCATTAATTCACTCTTCCTTTTGCTTCCATGCTCAACTTTTTTCCACACTCTTAAAGATTTATTATGCAATAATTTGTCATTTTGTTCTTTCACCTGGGAGTCTTTTTGTGGAGCTTGTTTTGGTAAAGAATTCATATTACTGTTCAGAGCTTCATTTATCAAAACACTATTTTTGCAGCTAAAAATATCATGCCCAAACACCTTACAGGTTGTACATGCTAGTGGCCTCCACTGATATTCCACAAAAACAGTTTGCTTTGTTCCATCCTTACACAGTACTTGAAAGCTGTCCACTAGATCAGAGAGGGTGTCACTTCCACCAAGGCTTTAGCATAGGTCAACCTTTCCATTTTCTCTGTACTTTCATCTAAACATTTAACACTCCCAATTCTTCCTGCAAGCCAGTTGATGCCTAGTGGGGACCACACTGCTAGAGGTATGTTGTAAATGTGTATCCATATAGGAACTGAAGTGACTGAGCCGCACACATTGCTTACTGTGGGGTCCCAATGTTTAACAATAAACAATTTGTTCCTTATGATTATCGGGTCAGCCTTGATGATCCTACTCCGATCATCCTCACTTGAAAAAAGGAACAAGAAGACCACACCATTAGATTTGACCTTAATGTTTCCTTTCAAACGCCATACACGCTTGAGGTGTTGGGTTACTGTAGTAAAAGATAGGGGTTTATCGAGGAAAAAGCCAACTAAATAATCTTGCCAAATACATTGCCCAGCTTCTTGAACATCATCAGGAAGAACCAAAGCATCTCCAACATATTCATTGATGAAGTTAACAGGCATGTATTTCCCCGCATTGCGTGGTTTGTTCTTGAAAAGAGAAGTCCATGTTTGTTGACTTGAGTTGATGATGGGGGGGGAGGCTGAACAAACAAGGAAGGATCAAAGATTGGAAGGGAGGAAGTAACTAAAGAAAGGTCGGGGTGGATAGGAGATGGCAGTGGCAATGGTGGGGGATCAGGATCAGGCAAAGTAGGATCAGGGGAAGGAAGTGGATGGCCTGGAAGGGGGGAGGAAGGAAGAGCTCTGCCATTAAAAGAAAAAAAGAAGAAAACTTTGGGGCCAAGGAAACTATGTTTGCCCTGGCCTTCGGTTAGCCGGTTTTATAAGTGGTCGTGCACTATGTCTAATTATTTTGGTCGTTCGGATTCGAACCGGTGCCACTACAACCATATGTAGCAACTCCACTATGTCTTAACCACTGGACCACTAGAACTTGACAAAACTTTGGGGCCAAGGAAACTATGTTTACCCTGGCCTTCGGTTAGCCGGTTTTATAAGTGGCCGTGCACTATGTCTCATTATTGTGGCCGCTGGGATTCGAACCGGCGCCACTACAACCATATGTAGCAACTCCACTATGCCTTAACCACTGGACCACTATATTAGGTATGTACATTTACTATAACCCTCTATTATTCAACAAATTAATTCTCTTTTTATTGTTCAGTTTATAATCCGATTTATTATTTATAAATTCCCTTAACAAAATATCATTTTTGGACATTCTATTGCTCACATGTATATTGTATATTATTCAATTACCTATTCTCATTAACATTTAACTATTTCTTGGTAAGTTATATTACGGTCCAGAGTGATTAAATCCTATACAAATTTTCCTTTCTCTTCCTTTTATTTAATCTATTTCACTTACATTTCTTATAATATTATAAAAACTCAAATTTTTTATTTAAATTCTCTTATAAAAATTCATTCTTGGACATCCAATTATTATATCTTTATTATATAGCACTCAATTAAATTCAAACCTTTCCCATTTAAGTTCTATTAATGGTTCTAAGTGGAGTTGAACACTACACAATTTTCCTTTCATTACAACATTTCTATCCAACAAAATTTTAGTTTGAACAAAATTTATTACTTTAAGTTTTCTTTTGTATAACCTTCAATCACATATTCACACTCACATTTTAACTTTTTAAATTATTCAGGTAAGTTATATATTAAAATGAAATTGAGTATTATACAAATAAATTTTCCTAATTCAACTATTTTAAGTTTTTTTAATTTCATTTATCATTTAAGATATTATAATTTTTCAAAAATTCCACTTTATTTCAATAATTTAAACCATTTCTTAATATAAACCTTAGGATTCAAATTTTCGGTTTCACTTCAAATTATTTTGAAATAATTATATACATATATATTATATAAATCAAATCACATTCAAAAATTTCAAATAAAATCCATTGTTCAAAACAAAAGTGTGGCAAAGCTGCTAACTCGTCTCTCCACTTTGAAACTCGAAAATGAATATCGATGATGCTGCAGTCATCATCGAAATTATTTTCCAGCGACAAATGAGGAGGGTACTGATTTACTTCATTAAAATTCTTTGGAAACCATTCCCATTTAGAAATACTTTCAAATAATATTTTTCAAAATAAAGAAACCAAATTTAGAAATGCACCGGAAATTAAATTCTCAATTCTTTAATTTAAATTCATTTCATTTTAAAATCAAATTTTATAACCATACTTATAATTTCAAAGAACAATAGTTAATGATTTGGCAGTGTTAATTAAGAAATAAATGATAACCAAGTATTATCATTTCTAATAACCAATTCATTTTACCTAATTTTAGAAAATTATACTTTTATATACAATATATTCATACAAAATGTACAAAATTTGGAAACAATATTGTGTCAATTTGCTCTGTTCAAGTGTTTTGGAATTCCTATCGATAGCGTCAGCTAGACGAATCGATCGAAATCCAAAATTCAAACTTAACAACTCAAACGACATAATATAAAACGTTTTTATTTTAAAAACAATACATTCCCTTACTCGATGATTCAAGAATGGATAGAGATTCACATCTAGAGGGATCCAAATCAAAGAGAATTCTAACTAATGAGATAGCATCGAAAGGAAGATAAGATAACTAAATTACAAAAGAGAAAAGATGGATAGACTTATATTGATCACAGTTGACCTTAACTGGGTCAACCGAGATTCTAGAAATAAGATCGATGCGAAAATTCAATTTTCGGCTTGAAGGGGAGAGAAGTGACTTCACTTGGTATCAGGATAATCTTTAGTTATCGGAGTGAAGTCAAGATTATTAGGTTGAGTATCAAACAAAAGATCAAACTACCCGCTAAACCATAAGACAACCGACATCTGATCATAAGAGATAGAATTCGGGCATAGCAAGAGATAGCCACATCTAAACCGAGGATACAGAAATCTCTGGTAAATCAATGCCTGTTGTAAAGGAGTCTACCCCTTTACAAATCATATAGAGGTTGGAGGGACCGTCGATGGGATGAATCACCTAAAAGAATGAAGTTATGGGATGCTTCAGTATCAGAAGAACACGAATAGGGAAGGACAAGAATGGGTTTCAGAATAAAGGTGAGAGTTCCAAAATTCAAAGTAAACTGAGTCAAAGAGGAAGAGATTCAAGCTCGAAAGAAGGTGATTTTGTAAGTAAATTTACCTTATATGCTAAGTTTTGCCTAAACCAGAGCTCTGATACCAACTGTAATGACCCGGGATTTCAAACCATTCGCATACGCATATGTTGGACTTGAATTGATCAAAATACCAGATTATTAATTTATATTTGGCAAAACTCAACATATACAGTAAATAAACAAATCATAAAATCACAGACAGAGTATTACAATAGTAAGCAGCGAAATAGATAAATAGTAGTTCATAAGGCTACTATATAAACAACAGAGTTTGAAATAAAATACAATAGATATCTCAAATACAATGCAGTCTCGAATACCAATATATGACAAGTCTGAACAAAAAAACCGGGTAGTTGAAGGCTAAATTGATATATATATATATGGATCACCAAGTGAAGCTCCAACTCCAAAGGTGAGTCTCAAATACTGTGACACCCAGTTTGACCCGAGCGTAAAGCAAAACAAAAAATACTTGAGGCAGGATTAACATTCTTATATTAATAAATTCAACTCAAGTGAAATGTCAACCGAAATACAAGTAACTTAAAGGATGTTTGGGATTTCCATCCTCTAAGGATCCGTGGAACTATCTACTATGTAGTAATATATGCTATTATAATATGTCTATAGTAAAGTAGAAGTATTAAAATAGTGTTAAGATGTTACCCATATCCCCCTTAAAACATTTTATATATTCCCATAGTCTATATAATGTCGTACGCTCCTCCGTAAACTGGATGTTTACTCAGAGGACATCACATTGGTATGGTACAAAACAAACTCGTAGAACGCACGATAGGGCATGCGACAAGGCACTCAAGGCAATGCTAGGATAGATATACCGTTTGCTGATCCAGACTAGCGGTAATGCACAACAACTACTATCACTCAGCTCTTGACACACTCCCACATAAAAGGTGCAACCAATCAAATCACAAAAGCAATAGAATGGTATCGAAGAAATGTGTTCGATCGGAGGAATGACTTCAGTTGGTCCGGCATGGCTCCCGTTTTAGCCACATCAAGCTGACTCACAAGATTCAAGGCTATGTAAATACCATATAGAATCGTCGCCAAACCATCCTACTTCATTTTGGAATCTCCAATACGTACACAGTTCTTTAAGTGGTTTTAGGTATTGGCAGAGAGTATGACAATATCCAATCCCGATCTCTTTAACAACCAAACGCTTTTTTCACACCGTTGTCATTTCTTTTCAAATAGTTCATACTTCAAAATAAAAATATCATATTCATTTCAAAATCATATCAATTCAATCACCATTATACACTTTAAAAATATTCATTTCCAGAATCGTAACACTTTCAAATTTATAACATTTTCGAAATCACAGCACTTTTGAAACCATAACACTTTGGAAATTATAACACTTTGGAAATCATAACACTTTGGAAGCCACAAAACTTTCGATTTAAACAGTTTAGATGTTGAAAATAGTATATATAATAAATAGTTATAAATTAAAATAGTTTATATATTTAAATAATTTATATATTAAAATGCTTTATATATTAAAATAGTTTATATATTAAAAATACTTTATATAATAAAAATAGTTTCCTCAAATTTCGCAAATTGATTCAAATCATCTTAAATTCCACAAATTCAATTTGAATAAAATTCTAGTTTAACCATTTCAATTTAAAGTTCTAGGATTCGAGTTTAAATATTCAAACATTTATAATACATAAATTTCATTTATATTTCAACATTTAACCTTAAATTTTTATTCAAATTGGAAAATATTCACTTAACCATTTGAATAACAATTTATTTAAATCCCAATTTATATATTTAAATCGATGTTAAATATTCAATCTCAATTTTATTCAAAATTGGGATTATTCATATAATCACTTTTTGTTAAATCAAGTTATAAATCCAGTTATAATCATATCTCTTCAAAATCTTAAAACAAAAAAGTTTAAGTCAATTCATTCTTAAATTCACTTATTAACCAATTTTAAATTCCAAGTCAACCTTAATTTAGCTTCCCAACATTTAGTATTAAAGTTTATACTAATTATATTAAATTTTATTAAATTAATTCTTATTTTAAATTATATTTTGTATTAAATCTTACTTATACATTTTTAAAATAATAAATATAAGAAAATCTTAAAATTTTGTATTTTTCAAAACTAACTTATAAATTAAAATTTCCAAAACATATAAATTTAAAAATCTAAATTTTTATACATATATAGAAATTACATTTATAAATATTATATAAAACAATATTTATTAAAACCACATATTTCCATTCAAACTTTGTAAATCATTTTTCAAAATATAGACCAACGGTGTCCATATATAATTTTCTATCCTATGGTCAAGTGATACGGATATTTATCATTTCAACCTGCACTTTAAATATTTACTGATATATATCATTTCAACCAGCAATCCCAAAAATTTAAAATAAATGAAAATCGCTTGGATTTATCATTTCAACCCATGACTAATTTCCATAAGGAATTCTATACTAATAGTGAACTTGCAGAGTGAGAACATATATGATAATAATACAATATATCAACGACAGGCATATATCATCAGTGATAAATAAAATAAAATATAAACAATAGGATATGGTATCATATCTCATAGGTGAACAGATACAGATAATGGTATGTCTTATACAACAAATATATAATTAACAGTTAAATTTAGCAGCATATTTCAATTGTCGTTTCAAATGAAATCAAATTTAATAAATATAAGAATGTTAATCATGAGTGATTGCTCACCTTTCGAGGTTAGAGACCCACGGAAATGAACACAACGCCTACATGGATATGGATATGGGCATAAAGGAAAGCAAAACCGCTGCGATCGAATTTTAACAAAGCACGATGAACTGTATTCGATAAGAATCTACATACATAAACCATATACATATATTATAAATCATTATTTAATTTAAACCGTCATTAAAATTAAAAATTAAAAATTTATATTATATTTGAAAATAAAACACATCTTTAAAATAAAATATCTAAATATTAAAAAAAATATATTTATATTTATAAACCCATACACATCTTTAAAATAAATATCTATATATTAATATATATACATAAACCCTTACACATCTTTAAAAATCTAAAATATACTCCTATAAATCCTTATATTATATTTTCTTTTTGTAAAATCAATATTAAATTTCATTCAGATATCAAAACAATTTTAAAATCAAATTTTTTTATTCATGTGTATGTGATATTTTATTCATTTCAAAATATTAAAAAAACGTATTATATATACATTTCAACTATCAATAGTTATTAAAAAAATGTATTGTATATACATTTCAAACTATCAATAGTTACTAAAAAACAAAACGTGTTTTATATACATTTCAAACTATCAACATTTATTAAAACAAAATGTATTATATATACATTTCAATTATCAACAGTCATTATAAAAAACGTATTATATATAGGTTTCAACTATCAACAGTCATTAACACATATATATGAATCAATATATCTACATATATTATAAAAGTCAATATAAAAATCCAGATATATGTATGCACTCAGACTTAGACATATCTACCTTTTATAAAAGATGGCTGCATGGCAGACTTCGGTGATGTTGTGGGCGATGAGAACAGATGTGGGGAAGTAAGAGGTTCTTCATGGAGTTCGGCTGAGTTGTGACGGAGATGCGGGCGTGGGTCAGAGGGTTTGGATCCGATGGTGGCTAGGTAGTGGTGGGGTGTGAGGCAGTGGTTGCGGCTGGCTTCTGGGTGAATGACAAGGTGGAAGATGGTTGGCCATGCGTGCGTTGGGGTTCAAGAAGGTGACGAGGCCAGGGAATATGGAATAAAGAAGAAGCAGTGGTAGGAGAGGCCGAGTATTTGCGTGAGATGGTGGAGCACGGGAGTGAAAGGTAGAAAAGAGAAAGAGAAATGGGAAGATTGGGAGGTGCTTATCATAAGAAAGAAATGAGCAACAGGGAGGAAAATATGAATCAGTACCAAGAAAACAAGAGAGAGGAAAAGAGATGGAGAAGCCAAACGAACCAGAGACTATATTTTGAAACCAGATAATAACAAAAGACGTGTCTTTTGAAATCTGGAATATCAATAGCTAATGGCTATTTGTATTACCCGACGGACAAACGTAAAGACACAGGAAGCCTGAATAACTAAACACAGAACTGTTACAGAAATCGTTGTATCGATTTCACGGCGTACTGGACCCCGATATATGCCAATGAGTATACTGCAAAGATCAACACGATGAGACGATCAAAAGAGTACACAGATATCAGCGAGACAATCATCCTATTAAAAGTCGATAATTGGTACCGAAAATGTTGCTAATTTGCCGAAAATAAGATAAACGGAGCAATGGCAGTCCAAATTTGGCGAAACGAAATATGGCGTCTCACTCAGAAGATGACAAACATTTTTATTATATAAAAATATTCAAGTTTGAGAAATATATCAAATATTAACTGATTTAAATTTAAATAAAAGTACACAACAAAATAAACATCCGTATTTTCTGATGAAAATTTACCATTCGTTATGTTTATATCGACGTATTCCAAATATCAAATTTTTAATTCCAAATTCAATTATTTTAAATTTCACAAAATTTCAAATAATTACGTTAATAAAACCATTAAAATTTACGGGTCGTTACAACTTGCACCTCACTTATCAATATAATCCAATCATACAAATCAAAATCATTTTATTCAGCATTTTCAAATTTTCAACATTTATTTCACCAAAACCCGTAAGATGTACATATATCATCCGTATGCAATATCCAATCCAATCGCTCACTGGATCACACAATTTTCTTTTCGAACTAGTGTCATTCCCCGAATCTCTAGTGCGGATCAGATCTGGTTTATTGATTAGAAATTGTTATTCTCCTTGCATAGCCATATACTATGATAGAGAATTCCATAATCAATCAAAATCCACATCCACGGTTCACGTCAAAAATCGAGGGAAAAATCCTAACTCGAATCGATATAACTATCTCCAAATTCCGTGCTCGAATCTTGATCAAATAGTTATGCGAATAAAATAATATACGTGTATCTTACGTATTAATTTCCAATTGATTATTAGCTATATCAATTCCTTTTATTATCACTCATTTCATTCACCCTCAATTATTCACAATTATCCTTTTACACACCTTTTATTTAATCTTCATTCAAATACTAACTTAGTATATTCATTTTCATACTCATCTTATTTATATTTACTTATTCACAATTATCACTCACATTTAAACTTCACATTCACCGATTTACTTCGTATATTTCTTCAATTCCAATTTTTGCTTAAGAATTTCACCATTAATTTCTTAAGCCTATTATAAACATTTTATACAAAGCTATTATGTTTATTTCCACTTCATCACTTTGGTTTATATCCATTTCTATTCAAGTTCAAATTTTCAATTCCATTTGAACTCAATTTATCTTTCAAATTTTAAATATTGAATTTTTATCAACGATCTCTCAAACCATATTTAATTCACTAATTATCATAATTAGTTCCATTGACCAATTTATTTCCAACTCAATAAATTCTATTTCAATAACTATTCCCTTTAGCCTACTTAGGCTTAATTTCTCAAAATTCACTTTATTTAACTTAATTCAAGTTAAATTCCATTCCAAATCAAATTCCAAATTTTATAAGTTTTTCAACTTATTTATATTCCATAAAACATTTTAGATCAAACTCCAGAGTTTAAACAATTACTTAATATTACAAAATAATCTTTGAAATCATATATACCCCAAATCCCTTGGTATATCAAATTATTCTTTGAATTTCAAAACAAAAGCTATTTTTCCCCAAAATTCAATTGCAAATCATAATGGTAGCGATCCCTCCTATGGAAACTCGAAAATGAACACCAATGATGTCGCGATCATCATGAAATTATTTTCCAGTGACATAAATGAGTTCAGTGCTTTTTCCCCTTTTTGAAAACCATTTTAAATATTTCACTTCACAAATATTTTCCAAATAACATCACCATTATTTTCCAAGACTTCGAAAATCATTTTCGAATCCAACGGGAAATTGAATTCCCAAATTTCCAACTTTTAAATCTGTTAACTCTATATTTAAATATTTCCCTGGATTTCATTCCATTTCAAATTATAAATCATATTTATAAACTCATATTAACAAATTTCATTTTCTTGTATGAATTATTTCTTAACTTTTGGTTATCATATCAACTTTTATTCAATCACCATAACAACAAATGATAACGATTTAATATTATCATTTCTTAACAACCAAGCACACCATATATAACATGGTAATTTCTAAAATATTATTTCTTTATATATAAAAATAATTTGGGTAAAATTATTTCATTTACCTCATTTCAGAACAATACTATGTCAAATTATTCTATTCAAGTGTTTACACATTCTTATCAATAACATTAATTACTCGTATTAACCAGAATCCATAAGCCACTCAACAATTCAACCAACTCAATATAAAACAAATTTATATTCACTAACAAATACGCACTCATATCCATTAATACACTCAAACAAATTCTAGTGTACTACTGATGCTATCTCTAATGAGTTATCCCCACCAGAGCCAAGTTTCTTGCTTAACCTACAGCTCTGATACCAAATGTCGGAAACACCAGACCATTAGGGAAAATAGAAGAAAGAGGTAGAAGAAGGAAAAATAGAACAACAACCCAAAATCTCTCGACCGCAGTAGAAAAATATAAAATAGATAACAACTGGTCTTTATACAAAAAGAACTATAACTGTTACTTGTACATTACATCATCAGAGTACAACACATCAATAACACAACATCGGATAGCTATAATAACTGGCCCTCACAAAAGCTGAATACACAGCCTACAATACATAATGGAATAAAATCAATTATGTGTAATATGTCTCCACCATCCAGCAAGCCTCTTGAGCTCAATAGCTTCCTTTCTTGGACCTGTAATAGTTGGTTTGACTTGGGCATTATAATAAAATAACACCCGAGTCAGTTTGGAAAACCAGCATGAGAAAACACACTCAATTTGAATTATTAAAGCTATCAAAATCCTTTGAAAAACAAAGGTATCTCGTAAGACCACGCCACACATAAACATGACGGGTTTTTACCTTACGATAACCAAAACACTTTTTATTAAAATCCTCTAATATTATAATAGTGTCTAAGTATAAATTGTAACGACCCGGTATTTTCAACCATTCGCATCCGCACATGTCCGACTTGAATTGCTCAAAATACCAAATTGTAGAAATAAATTTGGCAAAACTCAGAACATACGGTAAATAAATAAATCACAGATCACAGACAAAGAGTAATAAAATGCAGCGGAAACAAAGAGATAGTAGTTCATGAAGCTACTATATAAATACATCAGAATTAAACAAGATACAACAGGAGTAACAAGATACAACAGAAGCCTCGATATGATAAATAAGCACAAAGATGAACACATCATTGGAATCAACTGGATAACTGGAATCAACTGAATGCTAAAATTGAAATAGATAGCTGGGTCTTCAAGTAAAGCTCTAGCTCCGAAGGTGAGTCTCAAATGATGTATCACTCAGTCTGACCCAAGCGTAAAGCAAAATACAAAACGCTCGAGTCAGGACATACATACTTATACCATGTAAACCAACTCAAGTGAACTGTAATATAAGGTACAAGTAACTTAGAGGATGCTTGGGACCACCCATCCTCTAAAGGATCCGTTAAACTATTTACTATGTAGTAATATACGCTATTATAATAGTGTCTAGAAGTAAAAAAAACTTACTTTAAAATAGCGTTAAGGATTTACATTTTCCACCTTAACACGTAATATATTCTCATAGTCTATGCAGTAACGTAATCTCCTTTGTACTGGGCGTCGTCAGAGGGCACTCCATAGGCATGGTACAAAACGGAAATCGTATAAGGCACACTAGGGTAGGTGTCATGGCACATAAGGCAATGCCAGGGTAGATATACCAATTACGCACACAGGTTAGTGGTAACGCGTAGCTGCTACTACCACCCACCTCGAGCCATACCCCTAAATAAAAAATCAAAAGTTGCCACTAAATAAATCTCAAAGTCAGAATATAATATCGAAGGAGTGTGTTCGATCAGAGGAGTGACCTCATTGGCCCGAGATCGCTCCTGTTTTAGCCACCTTAAGCCAACTCACGGGAGTCGGGTCCACGTTCATACCTCAATAGACGTCGCCACCATCCTACTTCATTATGGAATCTCCACCGCGCACACGGTTGTTAAAGTGGTTTTCAAAGTTGGCAGAGAGTATGAAAACTTCCAATCCCGGTCTCTTTAACAACCCAATGTTATTATAACCCATGGATATTTATTTCAAAACATTTCTATTCCAAAGCCACTTAAAATCAAATACCATTACTTTCCGAAATAATATCCAGTTCAAACTAAATACTATATTATTTCATTTTAAACACAATCAATATATCGTTTCCATTTCAAAACCAAAGTAATAATATATCCTTTAAATAAAACCCAAATTTTAAAATCACTGAATATTTCCTTCAATTTATTAAACTTGAAAAATCCTTTAAATCATCTTAGATCAAGCAACTTTACATAGTCATATTCTTAAATCTTCGATTTCAATAAGTTTCAAATTTTAGACATTTATAGACAATTCTTAATTAAATAAAATTTCAAATAATTTCATTCCCAAACCATAGTGCTTTAAAGTTATACAACTCCAAAACAAAAATACTTTGGAACTGTAATACTTTGAAATCATAATAATTTGGAAATGTTATCCCTTGAAAATCATAATACTTAAAAGATCATAACACCTTTAAAATAACATTCATCTAGACCATTTAAATTCAATGCCAAATAATATTCATTTTAAGGTTGTAACATTTCTATGTTTATTCATTCAATTATAAATTTTCCAAAAACATTGTATATTCCAGCTACATTAAAATTTCAATTTTTTGCCAATTTCACTTATAAGAATCATATTTCACGCTTCAGAAAAAATTATTCATTTGGATATCGTTTAACTTATGATTTAATAAAATAATATATATATCAATAAATATCCAAATTAAACTAAAATTCATTTATAAGTCAAAATTATGCTATTTTACTTGAATTTTAATTTTTACACATAACTTTACTTTTTATTTTAAAATATCCATCTCATAAATAAAATATTTCTATCACTAAATTAACCTAAACTTCCATTTGAAACTAAATTTTGAATTTACCAGTTAAGTCATCTTTAAGTTACGCTTTCCAACTAAGTCACAATCATTTATAGTTACAAAACATGACCATAATAAAATATTTTATCATAGTTAATATAACAATCCAATTCCCTTTGTAAATCTATCTGTTTAGACATCGAAAAACTATGATTTCAAATTAAATAAATTTTATTACACAAGCCTAATCCAAACTGCTTTTCATTTTATCACTTCGAAATACATTATTTATCACACAAAACATGTCCATTTCATAAAGAAAAAAATCCATAACAATTTCTAGGTTAGATTTACAACTTCCATATTAAGTCAAATTAAATTACTAAGCTATTTATCATCAATGAAGATCTTTAACTCAACTTAAAACGAACTATTAACTAATAAAAATTTAACTTATAGAAAAACCAATACACATGTATAATTAAAGAATTAAATCAAATTTTAAGTCAAAATTTCACATATTTATAAAACTCAAAAATACAAAATAATCTTTTTGGAAAATATTATTTAAAAATACTTAATAAATTTTTGGGAAAATATTATTTAAAATATAACCATGGGCTGTATTATATTTTCTAACCGAGGTCAAATGATACAGATATAATCATTTCAATCCGTAATTTAAATAGAAAAAATAGGGTTCTATCATTTCAAACCCGCAATCCCAAGTAAAATAAATGCAATAAAAACAGTAAAAAATCACTTGAGCCTATCATTTCAGCCCATACTGATTTTCCTTATTCTAAAGTCCGTTCGGGTATGTATCATTTCAACCCATAGTGATAGGGAATATGCAGTGATACAGTAAATAAAATGAACAACACAATATAGCATATCATATCAGATGATGTAACAGTTATACAGACAGCATTAAACATCATATAAATATGTTGCATGCATGTATGAACATAGCATATTAATTTATACAATTCACTTGTCATCATTTCAAAATAATATAAGTATGTAAGTCTAGAGTGATAACTCACCTTTTAAAAGCCAGAATTGACAAATACAGAATAAGAATCCAAACTTCGCAAAGCATGAAAAAGAACGACAAAGAACAATACAAACTTGAGTGGATGAAGAGTCAGATCCAAATCTTGTATGCAAACAAATATTACATACATAAGAATATGATTCAATACAAAAGAACAGAGGTTAAAACAACGGAAAAATAAATGAATCAAAGTGGCATAACTTGCCTTAATCAATCAATGGCTTGGCTACACCACATATGGGTTCAACCATCATATTGTGTTGCTTGGTCATGATGGTTAGAGGTGTGCTAGGAGAAGATGGAGGCTGAGCCTAGCTTGAAGGAAGATAAAGAAAACAAAATGAACAAAAAATAGGGGAAAGAAGAAGGAAGCCATGACTTTAGATCTTGTATTTTTTCTTTCTTCACGCAAATGAATAAGATGAGGAGATGAGAAACTTTGTACGTGAAATAAAAAGAGAGAGTGGCGGCTAGGTTAAATAAATGAACGGCTAAGGAAGAAATAAAGAGGCTAGGTAATAAAATGCAAGAGTTTGAATGGTCTGGAAAATAAAAAGGCAACACTATATTTTATTCTTAAATGCAAATGAAAATGAGGATATTGAGCAACAATTTTGTACAAGATTTTTAAAAGGAAATACACGGTTATAGAAGAAAAAAGAAACAGCTAAGGAGTTATGAATGCTAGGGAAACGGAAAGGCATAAGTTAAGGAGAAAGAAACGTACAATAATTTTTTTATTTTTAAATGCAGATGAAAAATGAGAGATGGGAAATAAATTGTTGTACGTGAATTTTCAACTTCATATGCACGGCTATGAGTATATTAATAGGCTAGAAACGGAGTAAATGCTAGGAAAACAAAAAGGCAAGAATTAAAGAGAAAGAACTTATATATATTTTATTCTTAAATGCAAATGAAAAATGAGAACATAATGGGAAATAAATTTTGTACATGAATGGCAAAAGGAAATACACTTTTTCACTTAAATCATAATTATTCAATTTCCAAACATTTCCATTTCATAAATAAGATAATTTATCATAGTTCAAAAAGTATAAGTTTTAAATTCACAATAAATCCATATATTTGATTTCCCAATCTTGTTATTGAATAAACTATTAACTTATCCTCTTATGGGTCATATTAACATTGGTTTATATACTAATACATTAATAATTTCCTAATTCATCCAAATTTCAATTTACATAGTATTTAATTCCATTTACCTACAACAAATCCATTTATTACGGATTGAATTCCAATTAATTAATTTCCTATAACTGCATTGCTTTAATTCTACTCTTTTTATTTAATCTATTATCACTCTATAAACTTAGTTATTATTTGTTTATCTTTCATTACATCAATATATATTCAAATTTTCATCTTTCTTTTGTAATAACTATTATTTTCAATAATATTGAATTTGCCAAATATATACGTTTATTATAATTAAAACCTCAATCAATTTATTCAACTTGGTTTCATTCCTTTATTTCATCTTATGAATAAAATATACATTTCCATTTATGTCATTACATTCACACTTTACAATACAGTTCCATCTCACATTAATGAACCTTTACCTACATTTAAATGTAATTGATTTCCTATTCTGAATTTAGCAGCCGAAATAAAAGGTGACTTGCATAAATGTTATCACTAACTTTATATTACATTCAAGTTTATTATTTCCACTACTTATCAGAATTGCTTATATAATTTTGAATTCATTCAATTACCATACATATATTTACTTATATTCAATTTCATACCCAAATGTAACAGTTATAACTACATTATTAGACCAATTAAATAGTAACTTACAATCGTTACTATAACCTTTAATTTACATTTCATTTTTTACACTCACTTCATTATAAATTATAGAGTTTTTTTTCTTTCCAAATTTAATTACAAAAATCTTATTAAATTAATCAGTTTAATTATCGAAATTTACGGGTCGTTACACTCTCCCTCACTCAAAACTTTTCGTCCTCAAAAAGGAAAAAGAAGGGAAAAGAAAGAATTGAGTAAACAATACATCTTATTCAAAAACACTAACTTTATAAACAAATAAATTTACAAAATTAATTAATTTGAATAAAATATACCAATTTATTTAAAAATTCCTTTAACCATTTTTATTGTAGGTTATTCAATTAACCTTTTATTCTATTTACCCCAATTAATCCTTTTTCTAACTAAAATTTAAGTGTACAACATTTATTATAAATACTCAAATTTTATTTATATATCCTTTTATATTGTATATCATCCAATCACATTGTTAACTTCTAATAATTAAGGTAAGTTATATTGTAATGCAATAGAACATTATACAAATAAAATTTTCTTAATTCAATTATCCAAGCTTAAATATTTTATCAAAATTTTGATTTCATTTTATAATTGACATTATCCTTTAAGACAAAGTTTAAGAATTAGATTTCTGATTAACTTCAAACAATTTAGAGCTAAATAAATATATACAATATATCAAATCATATTTTAAATCATGTATCACATATATCATAAATCAAGTCATATTTTAGAAATCCAAATCAATTTAATTCTCCAAAGCAAGACTGTAGCAAAACAACAGAATGGTCTCTTCACTTCGAAACTCGAAAATGAATGTCGATGATGTTGCAGTCATCACCGAAAATATTTTCTAGCGACAAAGAAAAGAGCACCGATTTACAAATTAAAAATTCTTTGAAACAATTTCTACTTGAAATACTTTGAATAGTACACCCTTTAAAACTTTTAAACAAAAGTTTAAAACCATCGAAAATCAAATTCTTAATTTCTTGTTTTAAATTCATTTAAATTTCAAATTAATTTATAGCCCTGTTCTATAGTTCAATTATTTATATATGAAACAAAATCTAATGGTTACAAACTACAGGGTCAAATATTATTTCTCAACATCCAATTCACTTAACTATCAAAATTCAAAAAATTATACTTAAATACATATACAAAATTTATTTCATTTACTAAATTTGGAAAAACTATATTGTGTCAGTTTGTTCTATTCAAGTGTTTTTGAGAACCTATCGATAGCATTGATCGGACGAATCGATCGAAAACCCAAATCAACATCAACAACTCAAACAACACCATATATAAAACATTTAAATATAGATTTATAAATACACTACACAGGAATAGATTTTCAAAGCAAGGAAAGAGATTCAAATTTGATTAACTCAGATCAAATAAAATTTTGATTTGAGGATAAGTTGGAACAGAAGATAAGATGACTAACTAACCAAATAAGGAAATGGATAAGCTTATATAAATCGCGGGCAACCTTAACCGAGTCAACCGCGACATCAAGAATTAGATCGATGTGGAATTCTAAGGCAAATCTACATTCGATCTCAAGAGATAGAATTTGGGATAACAAAGATAGCAACATCGTAAACCGAGGATACAGAAATATTTCGGTGAATCAATGCCAATTGTAAAGGAGTTTCCCCCTTATACAAATCCATTTGAGATTGGAAAGACCGTCGATTTCTTAAAAGATCATTAGAAGTGGAGTTATGGGATACTCCAAAATCAAAAGAAGATGAATAGTGGGGAACAAGAATGAATTTTAGAACCGCAGGGAACTTTCCAAAATTCAAAGGAAACCGAGTCAAAGAGGATGAGGTTCACACTCGAATGAAAGTGATTCTGTAAATAAATTTACCATATATGCTAAGTTTTTCCAAGAGCCAAAGCTCTGAAACCAAATGTAACGACCCAGTATTTTCAACCATTCGCATCCGCATATGTCGGACATGAATTGCTCAAAATACCGAATTGTAGAAATAAATTTGGAAAAACTCAAAACATATAGTAAATAAATAAATCACAGACCACAGACACAGAGTAATAAAATGCAGCGAAAACAAGAGATAGTGTTCATGAAGTTACTATATAAATACATCATAGTTAAACAAGATACAACAGGAGTAACAAAATACAATAGAAGCCTTGATATGATAAATAAGCAAAAAGCTGAATACATCACTGGAATCAACTAGATAACTGGAATTAACTAAATACTAAAATTGAAATAGATAGCTGGGTCTTCAAGCAAAGCTCCAGCTCCGAAGGTGAGTCTCTAATGCTGTATCACTCAGTCTGATCCGAGCGTAAAGCAAAACGCAAAACACTCGAGTCAGGACATACATACTTATACCATGTAAACAAACTCAAGTGAATTATAATATAAGGTACAAGTAACTTAGAGGATGCTTGGGACCGCCTATCCTCTAAGGATCCGTTAAACTATTTACTATGTAGTAATATACGCTATTATAATAGTGTCTAGAAGTAAAATAAACTTACTTTAAAATAGCGTTAAGGCTTTGCATTTTCCACCTTAACACGTAATATATTCCCATAGTCTACATAGTACTGTAATCTCCCCCGTAATGGGCGTCGTAAGAGGGCACTCTATAGGTATGGTACAAAACCAAAATCGTATAAAGCGTGCTAGGGTAGGTGACACGACATACAAGGCAATGCCAGATAGATATACCAATTACGCACACGGGCTGGTGGTAACGCATAGCAGCTACTATCGCCCACCTCGAGCCACACCCCTAAATCAAAAATCAAAAGTGGCCACCAAATAAATCTCAAAGTCAAAATATAATATTGAAGGAGTGTGTCCGATCATAGGAATGACCTTATTGGCTGGAGATTGCTCCTGTTTTAGCCATCTTATGCCAACTCACGGGAGTCGGGTCCACGATCATACCTCAAAGGACATCGCCGCCATCCTACTTCATTCTGGAATCTCCTCCGCGTACACGGTTGTTAAAGTGGTTTTTGGAGTTGGCAGAGAGTATGACAAAGTCCGATCCCGGTCTCTTTAACAACCCAACGTTATTATAACCCATGGATATTTATTTCAAAACATTTCTATTCCAAAACCACTTAAAATCAAATACCATTACTTTCTGAAATAATATCCATTTCAAACTAAATACCATATTACTTCATTTCAAACACAATCAATATATCATTTTCATTTCAAAACCAAAGTAATAATATATCCTTTAAATAAAACCCAAATTTCCAAATCGTTGAATATTTCCTTCCATTCATTAAACTTGAAATATTCCTTTAAATCATCTTAAATCAAACCACTTTATAAGGTAATATTCTTAAATCTTCGATTTCAATAAGTTTCAAATTTTAGACATTTAAAGACAATTCTTAATTAAATACAATTTCAAATAATTTCATTTCCGAAACCATAGTGCTTTTAAAGTTATACAACTCCAAAACCAAAATACTTTGGAACCGTAATACTTTGAAATCATAACAATTTGGAAATGTTATCCTTTGAAAATCATAATACTTACAAGATCATAACACCTTTATAACAATATTCATTTAGACCATTTAAATTCAATGCCAAATAATATTCATTTTAAGGTTGTAACATTTCTAAATTTATTTATTCAATTATAAATTTTCCAAAAACATTGTATATTCTAGCTACATTAAAATTTCAATTTTTAGCCAATTTAACTTATAAAAATCATATTTCACGCTTCAAAAAAAAGTATTCATTTAGATATCATTTAACTTATGATTTAATAAAATAATATATATCAATAAATTTCCAAATTAAACTAAAATTCATTTATAAGTCAAAATTACGCTATTTTACTTAACTTTTAATTTTTATACACAACTTTACTCTTTATTTTAAAATATCCATCTCATAAATAAAATATTTCTATCACTAAATTAACCTAAACTTCCATTTAAAACTAAATTTCCAATTTACCAGTTAAGTCATCTTTAAGTTACGCTTTCCAATTAAGTATAATCATTTATTTTTACAAAACATGACCATAATAAAATATTTTATTATAGTTAATACAACAATCCAATTCTCTTTATAAATCTATCTGTTTAGACATCGAATAACTATGATTTCAAATTAAATAAATTTTATTGCACAAGCCCAATCCAAACTGCATTTCATTTTATCACTTTGAAATACATTATTTATTACACAAAACTTGTCCATTTCATAAACTAAAAATCCATAACAATTTCCAGGTTAGATTTACAACTTCCATATTAAGTCAAATTCAATTATTAAGCTATTTATCATCAATGAAGATCTTTACTTCAACTTAAAACCAATTATTAACTTATAAAAATTTAACTTATAGAAAAACCAATACACCTTTATAATTAAAGCATTAAATCAACTTTAACTCAAAATTTCATATATTTATAAAATCAAAAATACTTTATAATCTTTTAGGAAAATATTATTTAAAAATACTTAATAAATTTTTAGGAAAATATTATTTAAAAATATAACCATGGGCCTGTATAATATTTTCCAACCTAGGTCAAGTGGTACAGATATATATCATTTCAATCCGTAATTTAAAAAGAAAAATCCGGGTTCTATCATTTCAAACCCGCAATCCCAAGTACAATAAATGCAATAAAAATCAATAAAAATCACTCGAGCCTATCATTTCAACCCATAATGATTTTCCTTATTCTAAAGTCCGTTCGTGTATGTATTATTTCAACCCATAGTGATAGAGAACATGCAAAGATTCAATAAATAAAATGAACAGTACAATATAACATATCATATCAAATGATGTAACAGTTATACAAATAGCATTAAACATCATATAAATATGTCGCAGGCATGTATGCACATTGTATGTTAATTTATACAATTCACTTGTCATCATTTCACAATAATATAAGTATGTAAGTCTAGAGTAATAACTCACCTTTTAAAAGCAAGAATTGACAAATTCAGAATAAAAATCCAAACTCCGCAAAGCATGAAAAAGCACGACAAAGCACAATGCAAACTTGAGTGGATGAAGAGTCAGATCCAAATCTTGTATGCAAACAAATATTACATACATAAGAATATGATTCAATACCAAAGAATAGAGGTTAAAACAATGGAAAAATAAACGAATCAAAGTGGCACAACTTGCCTTAATCAATCAATGGCTTGGCTACACCACATATAGGTTCAACCATCATCTTGTGTTTCTTGGTCATGATGGTTAGAGGTGTGCTAGGAGAAGATGGAGGCCGAGCTTAGCTTGAAGGAAGACAAAGAAAACAAAATGAAAAAAAGAGGAGAAAGAAGAAGGAAGCCCTGACTTTAGATCTTGTATTTTTTTTTCTTCACGCAAATGAATAAGATGAAGAGATGAGAAACTTTGTACATGAAATAAAAAGAGAGAGTGGCGGCTAGGTTAAGGAATGAACAGCTAAGGTAAGAAATAAGGAGGCTAGGCAATAAAAGGCAAGAGTTTGAATGGTTTGGAAAATAAAAGGCAACACTATATTTTGTTCCTAAATGCAAATGAAAATGAGGATATTGAGAAACAATTTTGTACGTGAGTTGTAAAAGGAAATACATGGCTATAGAAGAGAAAAGAAACAACTAAGGAGTTATGAATGTTAGGGAAACAGAAAGGCATAAGTTAAGGAGAAAGAAACGTACAATAATTTCTTTTATTTTTAAATGCAGATGAAAAATGAGAGATGGGAAATAAATTTTTGTATGTGAATTTTCAACTTGTTATGCACGGCTATTAGTAGAGTAATTGGCTAGAAAAGGAGTAAATGCTAGGAAAACAAAAAGGCAAGAATTAAAGAGAAAGAACTTATATATATTTTACTCTTAAATGCAAATGAAAAATGAGAACATAATGGGAAATAAATTTTGTACGTGAATGGAAAAAGGAAATACAATTTTTCACTTAAATCATAATTATTCAATTTCCATACATTTCCATTTCATAAATAAGGTAACTTATCATAGTTTAAAAAGTATAAGTTTTAAATTCCCAATAAATCCATATGTTTGATTTCTCAATCTTGTCATTGAATCAACTATTAACTTATCCTCTTATGGGTAATATTAACATTTGTTTATATACTAATACATTAATTATTTCCCAATTCATCCAAATTTTAATTTACATAGTATTTAGTTCCATTTACCTACAATAAATCCATTTATTACGGATTGAATTCCAATTAATTATTTTTCAATAACTGCCTTGCTTCAATTCTACTCTTTTTATTAAATCTATTATCACTCTTTAAACCTATTTATCATTTGTTTATCTTTCATTACATAAATATATATTCAAATTTTCATCTTTCTTTTGTAACAACTGTTATTTTCAATTATATTGAATTTTTCAAATATATACATTTATTATAATTGAAACCTCAATCAATTTATTCAACTTGGTTTCATTCCTTTATTTCATCTTATGAATAAAATATACATTTCCATTTATGTCATTACATCCGCACTTTACAGTACAGTTCTATCTCACATTAATGAACCTTTACCTACATTTAAATGTAATTGATTTCCTACTCTGAATTTAGCAGTCTAAATAAAAGGTGACTTGCATAAATGTTATCACTAACTTTATATTACATTGATGTTTATTATTTCCACTACTTATTAGAATTGCTTATATAATGTTGAATTCATTCAATTACCATACATTTATTTACTTATATTCAATTTCATACCCAAATATAACATTTACAACTACATTAATAAACCAATTAAATAGTAACTTACAACCGTTACTATAACCTTTAATTTACATTTCCTTTTATACACCTACTTCATTATAAATTATAAGTTTTTTCTTTTCT
Organism: Allium cepa; assembly: GCA_030765085.1. NCBI lineage: Eukaryota > Viridiplantae > Streptophyta > Magnoliopsida > Asparagales > Amaryllidaceae > Allium > Allium cepa. Next base: position 84,001,991 of record CM060946.1, read on the forward strand.
TTTTTTCTTTCTAAATTTAATTACAAAAATCTTATTAAATTAACCAGTTTAATTATTGAAATTTACGGGTCGTTACACAAATACTTATTCAAATAGTTGAAATTGTTACGTTAATTAATTTCCAACAGACTAGTCTCTACAACCAAAACCGTAAAGGACGTATTAGAGAATGGATTCCATACGAATGACTAGGCACTGGCATACCACCTGTCACAGTACATGTCTAGAAACAGTATACGTGGACCACGTCGAGATCCCCTGCAACACAAGACCAGACTATCCCTAACCTGGATAGATCGAATATGCTATCACTCGGGGTGTTCCCACCCTTTTTGAGCTCCTTCCATGTATCGTAGTAATAATATCCAAGGGTATCTAGAAAGGTGATAAATATACCCTAATTGGGTGCGACCCACTTAGCCTTGATGCACCCCCCTGCTTTTTAGTCATTCTCCATTGATGAGGCTAGAGGCTACGATTACCTTTTAAAGGAATTTTCACTTAGAATGCTCATTGTCCTTCAATGACAATGTACTGATAGCATTCATCCCAACAAGTTCGTTCTGGTTCTAAATGGAACCAAAGGCACTATTCTTGCTACATCCATTTTGGAACCATCCTCAGAATTAGTAGCGATTAGCTTTTGCACTTCACTGCTCCATCTTTAACTCAATGCTCTTGTTTTCACTTCAAAAACGTACTCGTTGGATCGAAGTGGTTTTCGGATAACTTATCTGATCTCGGTCTCTTCGAAACAACGTTCGATATTTTTCGGTAAACTCAACCCGGGTTCTTTGGGAAGTAAACAGACGAAAATAGGATCGAAGATCACCTCCTAACAGTTATTGGACAGATTTCCATATAATCGTCCTAGAAGAACAAAACGAGTTTATATGTACAGTATAACACCTTGAATGGTAACTGTACCATATAATTTACGTATTGCTTCTAGATATTTCCAATGTTATATTTTAGGTCCAGATTTGATAGTCGGTTATCAAACTATCAAATAATTAATCATTCAACCAAATATTTCCCTTTTTCCACTGAAAAAACTAAGTCTTCTTTCAATTCAATTTTAATAAATTAAATCTCTTTTCAAAATTCAGGTACTTATCTTATCGAAGTAAGTACGTTTACTAACCCTTTTTTTTCAAAATATTTGAAAACTTTTTAAGATAAATATGGAAAGCACCACGCGGTATCAACCATGGATTCATAGCTAAATGGTCACGTCTCTATCCCTGAGATATTCAAAACTTAACTGCAGGCACTCATTGCCTCTGATTTCGCCATGCGATTATATCATTACTTCTCGAAAACTTTATTTAAAAATTTTCAAAATAATACTTATGAAATTTCTATAATAATTTTCCAAGTTTATCCTAGCAACACTCTTTTATTAAAGTTATTATATAAAGATAATATTGATATTGAATAATTTATCCTTTTAAAATAATAATACTAATTAATCCTAAACAATAATTAACATAACACAAACTAGCTTAATTCATAATTAAATATACTTAAAACAAACTTAACATAACTAAATAATTAATTTTTTGAAATATCCTTAAACGCCTTTTAAATAACCAAATCAAAAATCCTCCTTTTTATAACAAACTCTTCTCGATAAAAATATTTTATTTTCAAATTCCAATATAACCAATCTAATAGTTATAAATCTCTCTCGATTTATTCCCAATTCGATTTACATCCCAATCCCGTGAATCCCATTTTCACATTTCTAAAAAATAAATCTACCATTATTTTTAAGCCGATTTACCCATCTTCTTATAAATTATCACCGTGAATTTATAACTTTAATTTATCCATTGATAATCACTTTACTTTATTTATAAACCTTATTTATAAATCCATAGTCTCAATTCCGGTTATAACGGTTTCACATGCTTAATCGATTATAAATCAATTTCTAAATTAAATTCCATTTTTGAATTAATTTCTTAATTAACCCAACTATATTCCAAAAACCCAACTAAATTCCGATTCCACTTCCATTTCATAACTTAAAATCTTATTTAAACCTAGTATAACAATTTCATATTTTATTTTCAAATACCTTTTATTTTTCCCAAACTATTTTAAATCTTGATTTTAAAAACCTTTTTACACTTACAAATATCTCTTAAGTTTTTATTATTTTAAATCCTTTTATTACATTATTCCAAAATCCCTAATTTCCATATTCCAAAAATTATCAAGTAAAAATTTAAAATCAAACTATTTATTTTACCCAAAATTCTTTTCTTTAAATAAATCCAAACTTCGCTAAATATTTTTACTTCCAATTTTTCTATTACTTTCTTTTTAAACTCAAGATACATATTTATGGTATTTTTAAAATACCATATTTTAAATCATCAATACCATAGCATCCAATAAATTCAAGTCTCACAATAATCTATCACAGATTATTCAACAGTTCATATATCACTATATATGAAATATTAAATTCAACATTTTTGAGGAATCCAGTTGGATCCATCCAACCTATTTCCCTGCATTCATAGATGTTAACACAATATAAAAATGTCAATCCCACTTCGAGGCAGATATCGCGGTATATAGGGTCGTCCGCTATTTTACAAGGCGCATAGGGTCTCATCCTCTATAATGTGCGGGAATATCAATCACTCCAATATATAATATCACATTCAACTGATAAAAATTATCAACTTCAACCAATCAACCAATAATTAATTTAGGCTATTTAAAATCAATTGCAGTAATCCAAAATTGAGTGAAATTAACTCACCTTGAGTTTCGATTTGCCAACATTCCAATTTTAAATTAAATCGAACAACGTTCGATTTAACCTAAAATTTTAGCTAGCTCTGATCGACAATTCTGGCACGTAGTATTCATCGCTACGATTCTAATGCCACTTGTTTCGTCAAATTCTGACAGCATACTTAAAAGATATACATTTTATAGGTTTTGATTTAAAATAAAATCAATTTACATATATTCCCTTTAAAAAAACTAGCACATCATGGCCACATGCTTTTGCTACACACGATCTGGCCACCATTCATCTTCTTCCCATCACCAATATTCAAACGCGACTGCCTTTCCTCCTTCGGCCATCTCCTCGACGATCGACGACCACCAAAATGAAGCTCATCGTCGGCTCCACCCCCACCCAAAAACCGGTCAAGCTCGGTAGCACCTCCACCTTGGTAATCGTGCGCGAACGAACCACCTTCTCAAGCCTATTCTGACCAAACAGGGCAACGAAAATCAATCGCCTCCTTTCAGCTCATAGAGCTCGATGAGTTCTTAGGCTTTTGTTTAGAAAGTTTTGTCCAAAAACGCATGGATCGAGAGATAAACGAGGGAGAAGAAGGGAATCTTTCAACCATTAATTTTTAAACTAGCGGCTGCGTTAAAATTAGCTAAGGTTTACTGTTGCAGTATATACGTGCATATATATTATATTATTATAATTTTCACAATTCATGTGCTTTTCCAGACGAACTCCAAAAGAAGCGTGCCGCCTAGTGTTTATATGCTATACCCATATTCTGAACGCAATGGAAAAGATTTCGAGTCCTAACTCGATCATATGGAGAAGATAGCTTTTTTAAATCGATATTTAATTTCAACGCATTTCTATTCCTTACAGCCAAACGATAACTCCAAGCGTTATGAAATTTGACATTCGATAATAATACATTATTACGGATCCAATGGAACTGGTTTCGTAGAAATCCAAGACTGTGCTTCGTAAGGTTATTTTTACTTGTTGATTTATACAAGTTATTTTTAAAATCGAACAAATTACTTTTTAAATTCAATATAAAGTTCTATTACCTTCATTAATATAAATATAAATTTTATAAGCCTGTAAAATATTTTTATCAAGCTTAAAACTCAAGATTTCATAATTTTTAACAAATTTTCAATTATTAAATCCAATAATAATTTATTTAATAAATCTTTTTATTTGAAATTCAAGTTAAAAATTAAATTTTAAACATTTGAAATCAATTAAATATTCCAATTTCAAATAGTCAAAACTCTGAGTCGTTACAAAATGACCGTGAATAAGAATGAATGAGAAGTAAGAGTACATGTAATTACATATTCTCTTTTATATATAATAGAACATATATGTTCTATTATATATAAAAGAGAATATGTGATATATATATATATATATATATATATCAAGGAAGGGAAGAAATTTAGGTTGGAAATATTTGAAGATTAATTGGATAAATTATTATGAAGTAGGGAAATTTGAGAAGGAAAAAGTATATAAGGGCCAAGTGTGAAAATATCACTTAAACTAAGGAGAGATCCACAACACAATTTAGATAGAATAACAAAAGAGGTAGAAAATATGATAGGTTGAATTTATAGATTATATATATAATCTATGACACACACACACGTATGAATCTTTGTAAAATTATATTTTTGTTGAATTACCAATTTTTAAGTCATGGAGTATCTTACTTCAAATATATGTTAAAATTTTAATTTAATTTAGTATTCCACTATAGTGACATATATTTAGTGACTCTTTTAGTGTCTTATTTCAAGCACAGACAAATGCACTTCACAATTCCACTTCGATCATTATGATAATATTTTTTTCATTCTCAATATACAAGTGTTGATGAACCATTCTATATTATTATAAATATATAATGAGTCAAGTCCTATAATGAGTAACATATGTTTATTAGAAGTACAGAACTAAGGAAAATAAATAAATTAAACTTAACTGGCAAAGAATATTTACTCATGCAATAATTTAATGAACCAAAATCACCACTCTATTATAGAATCTCATTAAGAAATGCCAATAAAAAAGTTTATAACATATATTTAAGAAAATTGAATAAGGTGGTAATGGTGTTAATTTACATAAAATATTAGAAAATCTAGGAAATAAGTGAAACTGATAATCATGACTTAAAATCTCATATTGAGAAAAATGTATAATTTAAAAGATGATTAAATCATACCTTCAGTAATGACATATGGAATTGAATGCATAATAAATTTTGTTTGAGAAAACCTAAGATTCTAATGGATACAATAACAAATAAAGCATGTTGAACTCTTAAGAAATTTATTTTGTTTTTTGAAGAAGCAAATGGATTAGAGAGGTATAATAAAGGCCGTTGATGTGAGGAAATAAAATTAACTTAAGCATAATAGTAAAATTTAACGAGAAAGGAGTAATAGAAATTAATCAAAAAATTGAAGAGAATTTCTTGATTTTCCAATATATAGGAAAATATTGATAATATTAACTGTTAAATAAAATAAATTTGAGGAGCTAATGATAAATGTTTTCTCAAATTAATGGGAAGTGAGAATGTGGTTTGAAGTTAAATTAGAGAGAACATTAATGATCTTATATTCTCTATTTTATGTAATAGATAGATATAAGTAATTATATAATAATATAACAATAGAAATTATTTTGTGTTAGTAGTTGAACCCCCCCCCCCCAAAAAAAATGTTCGGCAATTTATGTTACATGAGATCAATGGTTGAATTAACATAAAACTTCATACAATACTACCACTTTAGGAGTAATAGACATACATAGTAAACATTCTTATACTTTATTATTCTTCATTTTTTGTTCATTAGTTTTAGTTTTTTCCATTATTAAAATAATATCATAACTATTGGAAAATATGTTGTTATTTCTAGTTAAATTATTATTTAAAAGGATAAAACCAACGAAATTAAAAGAAATCATTCACAGTTATTTAAAATTAATAGAAAATGTAAGGACATTGGATTCAAACTTTGATTTTGATTGAAACTAATAAGCAAGAATGGACTTAATAGGGTGTAACAACCCGTGATTGCAATTACCAAATAATAAATTAAATTTGTGATTTTAATTTAATTGGATCTATTAATGAATTTTTAAAGTGGCTAATATGTTCAAAATTTTGAATAAATTAACATTTTTGGGCTTAAGTGTAAAATGGAGCATTTGTGGAAATTAATTAGGAAAATTTGAAATTTATAAAATTTCAAAATTTTATATGTGTAAAATAGTGCAATATTTGATTTGGGAATTTGATTTGCAATTTATTTGCAAAATGGTGATTTTTTTGGCTAATATTAACTATAAATGGTGTTTTGGGGAAATTAGGGGTTAAAATGTAAAATATTTTTGATATTGGATTTTATGAAATGGCTAAAAATAATTGTTAATATCTTTTCATAATTTTTTATGGTTTGAATTGTATTTAGTAATTTGTACATAGATTGTACTTAGAGAAAATTGTCTATCTGTATACACGTGAGTAATACTAAGTCCTAAAGGGTATTAGACCCAATAACCCTAACCATTAGCCTATAAATTATCTTTTACTCTACCATTTCAGCCAACCCTTCATTTCATTACCACTAAACCCTAGTTATAAAGCTCATAAACCTAGCCATGGTCTCCTAAGCAAAACTCCAATCTACACCAAATCAAAGAGAGTTAATCCAAACCATTAAAAGAGGTAATAACAATCAAAAAACCCACCTCTAATTCATTCTTTGATTTTCTAAATAAATTAGTAATCATTGTTTTTGTGCATTTTCATTGACTCAAGCTCATTGATCTTCATCTTCTTGCTTGGAGATTGCTAATCTTTGTGTTTGATCATTATCTTGCTTGGTGAAAGGTAATAAATGCTAGCTAGAAACCCATTTGATATTTTCTATGGTTGGAATGTTGGTTTGCAAGTTTCTGAAACTATTTTGGAAAAAAAATAGTGATTAATTTTAGTTCAAACGTCCAACTTCGCGGCCTCGCTGCGAGCAGGTCCGATGTCGGATTTCATCGATTTCGGTCTCGTTGGAAAGATGAGGTCGAGTCTTCCACCCTGCAAAATTTGGTTAAGATCTGGGTGAATTTGGTACTTCTTTTTTGTTGCTGAAGTAGCACCCAGAAACTGTTTTGAAAAACATTGATTAATTTTAGTTCAAACATCCAACTTCGCGACCTAGCTGCGAGCAGGTCCGATGTCGGATTTCATCAGTTTCAGTGTCGTTGGAAAGATGAGGTCGAGATATTCAACCCAACGAAGTTTGGTATAGATCTGGGTGCGTTGGATACTTCGTTTCAATTGCCGAAGTAGCACCCAGAAACTGTTTTACAACAGTGATCATTTTCAGTTATCGTCGACGTTGCCATTTCTTCGTTTCAAGTCGGAACCAAACGATTCTTATTGCATATCAAAATAGGAGTACTGTACTATGCTCCTGATCATCAAGATCTAGGTTCATATGACCCTTCGACCATGTTGTCGAAGTTAGACCTTTGCACTGTTTTGACACAGTAGAGTTTTGTGATTTTTGTCCGACTTTGAGACGACGCCGTTTCTTCGTTTCAAGTCGGAATTGCCCGATTCTTTTTGCATTTTGGAGCAGGGATGTTGGTCTACATGCCTACCATTTTCATGCCATTTGGACTTTGTTTGCAGGTTCAAATCTGCCGTCGAACTAGTGACTTCGACTTGTTTTCAGCGATTTTATACTTAATATAATTTCGACTATTTTTCTGAGATTTTCCAATTTTTTGAGATTTGTCTCTAGATTTCGTGCACGGATTTTATAAATCATTTTAAGGTGATTTTCCATCAAATTAACTTTTGAAACTATTATTTAGTATTATTTTAAATATTAATTTAATTACTCCATAATAGGAAAATTTCAAAGGCTATTTCTAAAGAGGTTTTCAAACGATTAAAAATTCGCTTTCTCCAACTTTTTTCTAAGAAAAATATACAGTCTTCTGCACTTTGAGCGAAGTGGAAAGGTGATTAAATGGTTAGGTAAAACACAGACCATGAATCCACGTGTTTATCTTTCCGATTAATCCCCGACCTATTCGATTGATCGTTTTGGCCATTTGGCCTAGTTTACTGATGACATGAGGTGAACTTTTTACGGGTTTGAGTGTGGAAGCTTACGATTGGTTAGTAAACCTTTTAGTGCGAATATTGGGGTATGGGACTCACGTTACTACTTTACGGGTTCCTTGCTAAGAGTTCGTGAGACATTCCTACTGTTAGTGGTAAACGAGTATTGGGCCTACGAGCCTTTCCCACTACGGCGTGTTTCCTGAGTGATACCTTTAGGATAGTGTCCTCGGACTATCTCCCTTGGGTTTATTGCCTTTAGGATAGTGTCTTCGGACTGTCTCCTTCTGGCTCATCACCTTCTGGATAGTGTCTTCGGACTGTCTCCTTTAGGGTTTCCCCTTAGCTAAAGTGATGGGTGTGTCACTGGGGTATATTTCCTGTGTGATTGAGTTCAGTAATAGCACGCTAATGTTTGCCTATGTTATTTATATTCCCTCGTGTAGCGCCATTCGATGGCGGTTTTATGCAAACACATGATATAAGCGCGACTACCTTGTGGAACTTGTTTTATGCCTACACTGGCACTTGTGCTTATGTTATGCCGATGGTATGAGGCTTTGTTATACATCTCTACTTAGATGTTTGTTTCTTCTTTATGTGAGAGATTTTGGTCTTTATTACCATGATATATGTTTCTCTTTTGGAGATTATTATGTTATATGTTGCCTTATTATCTTATCATGATCATTGTTCAGTTTATCTAACTGATTTGTTTAGCTAGCCTGACCCGAGTATTTTATGCTCGGATCAGAGCGAGTTGTTTCGGGTTAGGTCGCTTTGGACTTAGCTTGCTTTGGTGCTTCCGCTTTGGATATATCCGCTATACTATAGATAGCTTTACTTGTTATCTATCCTTTATGATACTATGATATTATGACTATCTTGTGTATATTCTTTTGACTCATGGATGTGTGAGTAGTGGCTTTGTACCCACTCTTATATTTGGATATGTACTAGATGTTGTATTGTGCTAAGACTATTTGCTTATTATCGATGTTGTTCTGTGATGATGTTCATTTTGCTATTATGCTTTGTTTTGATAGATCTTTTAGCCATTGTAGTTTTTATTTAAGTATTTATTGAATATGTCGAACCACATGAGATGGAAAAAAATAGATTCCGCTTTTCGACGTGTTCAGTAGATAGTTAAAGTAAGATTACACATGGTCGCTTCCATTATACTCTATTGTCCGCATTAGCAAACGGTATTATCCATATAATACTCTTTGTTAATGAGGCTCTCGGAGTGGGGCGTAACAGCTTGGCATCAAAGCGAGGTTCAGAACTAAGTATAATAAAAACAAAACAGTAACACTTAGTACAATACATCCTAGTATGATTCAAATATTACAAAGCCCTTTCCTTATGACATTACATAGATAAGTTAGGAATATATTTAGGAATACATTTATATTCCGTAGTATTCCACTTTGAATTATCTATCTTTGAATCGTGCTTAACTCGTATCTTATCTTAACTTTCAGTATGTCTGGAAGAGGTAGGACCCGTCGTTCTGCGGATGCTGGGCAATCAGGTGACCTACATCCTGGAGGCATTTTTATGACTACCGATCAGATTATGGAGCTTGTTCGGAACTCTCAGCCTACTACTCCAGTTTCTGATGCACCATGCAAGTCTGCCTTTACGCGCCTTTTTAGCAATTTCTCACATCTTGCGGGCAAGCTGTTCAATGACTCCGAGTCTGTTCTTGAGGTCCAAGCATGGATCCACGTATGCGAGCGCATCTTTTCTCACATGACTCTTCCTGATCATGACAGAGTTCTTATAGCTTCCAGTATGCTTCAGAACCGCGCTTTAGATTGGTATGAACTTCTCATTGCCGAGGTCGATGAGACCACTCTTACTTGGGCTCAGTTCCATGAGCGTTTCGTGCTTAAATTTGTTCCGGAATATGAGAAGATCTCTCTTGCCCCCCGCTTATTGATCTTAAGCAAGGGAAATCCACTGTTTTAGATTATGTTTCTTCTATCGAGGCCCTGTCCACTCAAATTAGTTGAGGGTCTAAAGAAGTACCTCAAGAAGCAACTGATGCTTCAACTCAAGCTTTCATTCGAAGAGCTTGTAGATTCGGCGCTTCACCTTGAAGCAGTCGAGAGGGAGAAGGATAGTGATGATGATGTTGAGGTGCCCAAGCACCCCAACAAGAAGAGGTTTTTCCATAAGCCTAATTCTTCCTCTTCCCAGAAGAAGAAGAAGAAGTTCATCAGTTATGGTTCTAGTTCTCAGCTTAGTGGAACAACTATCATTCAGAAGTGTTTCAACTGTGGATCTACCGACCATATGGTAAAAGAGTGTGCCAAACCTCTTATCTATTGCTATTGTAAGAAGGAGGGTCATCTTATTTCCGCTCGTCCTACTGCACCTCCTAGATCTGGCAAGCTTAATGCTGCCAAGGCTCTTGCATCTTCATCTCAGCCTCGAGGTACGCATCCTTCCGTTCTCGAAGGTTCTATTTTATTTCATGATCATTCTATTAGAGTTCTCCTTGATATGAGTGCTTCTCACTCATTCGTATCAAAGGAACTTGTTGATATTATGTCTTTTGTTGTTTTTTGTTTGGTTTCTTCTCTAAGGATTGTGAATCCCATTGGCGGATCCACGACCCTTAGCTTGCTTTGTGAGAATGTTGATACTGATCTTTGTGTCTTTTCTTTCCGTGCGAATATGCAAATTATGGCTTATTTGGGTTTCGACATTATATTGGGGATGGATTGGCTCATTCGATACGATGCCAAGATCATTTGTTCTGAGCGGGTACTATTTCTTAGTCACCTTGACTCTTCCGCTCAGTTAGCTGCTCTTCGGGATGTAGATATCTCCAAAACTTCTCTATGTGCTCTTGATTCACGAGATGATGATTGAGATATATCTCGTATTCCTATTATTCGGGATTACCCTGATATTTTTGAGCCAATTTCGAGTTTACCGCCTAAGCGGCTATTGAATTCCGTATTGATCTCATTCCCGGTTCTCATCCAGTTAGTCATCCTCCCACGAGGATGTCTACAAAGGAGAATGAGGAACTCAAGAAGCAATTAGTAGAACTCGAAGCAAAGCATTTTATTCAGTCTAGTTCTTCGTCGTGGGGTGCCGCGGTGGTCTTCGTGAAGAAGTTCGATGGTTCTCTTAGGCTTTACATTGATTACCGCAAGCTTAATGAAGTGACCATCAAGAATCGTTATCCATTGCCTCGGATTGACAATATGTTTGATCAGTTAAGTGGTGCGAAGGTCTTTTCTCAGCTTTACCTTGCCATAGGATTTCATCAGCTCCGAGTTGTGGATGATAGTGTGCCACTTACAGTATTCCGCAATCGATATGGTTCATTTGAGTGGTTAGTCATGCCATTCGGTTTGATGAACGCTCCTGCATTCTTTGTCGATCTCTTGAATCAAGTATTCCGAGACTATCTCAATAAGTTTGTTCTTGTATTTATTGACGACATTCTGATATGTTCTAGATCCGAGACAGAGCATACCCATCATTTGAGGATTGTCTTGGATACACTTCGTCTTCATCATCTTAGAGCCAAATTCTCCAAATGCCACTTTTGGGAGAATGAGGTTGGGTTCTTGGGTCACGTTGTATCTTCTGAAGGAATATATGTCAATCCCGCCAAGATCGAAGCCATTCAGAATTAGAAGTGACCTGAGAATATGCATGAGATTCATAGCTTCCTGGGACTGGGCAGGTTATTACTACCGGTTCATAAAGGACTTTTCCCGTGTTGTTCTTCCATTGACTACCCTTACTCATAAGGGCATCCGCTATATCTGTTCAGACGAGTGTGAAGATTCTTTTCAGCGATTGAAAGAACTTCTCACTCATGCTCCTATTCTTGTGGTTCCCGAAGGAAATCATGATCTTGTTGTTTATACTGATGCATGCAGTAGCGGTCTCAGTGCCATTCTCATGCAGAAGGATCGGGTGGCTGCCTATGCTTCTAGGCAACTACGTCCGAATGAGGTTCGCTATCCTACTCATGATCTTTAGTTAGCTGCCACTGTCTTTGCCTTGAAGATATGGAGCCATTATTTATTGGGCGAACGTTTCATTCTTTATACTGATCATAAGTCCTTGAAATATCTCTTCACTCAGAAGGATCTTAATATGAGGCAGCAGCGATGGCTTGAGTTCCTTGCCTCATATGACCTTCACATTCATTATACCCCTGGCAAGGGTAATTGTGTAGCAGATGCGCTTAGTCGCAAGCATTCACCTGTAGTTTCTATGATGATAGCCGAATAGGATATTCTTAAGACATTATCTATTTATGATATTCATGATCGAGCTCCGCCTCCTGATTCTTCGATATTATTATTTGGTCTGGAAGCTCGACCTAGCTTATTGGATCGCATTGCCCATGCTCAACGGCAAAATCCAGATTTATTGCCTTTCATTCATCTTGTTGAGACTGGATCCAGTGATGAGACGTCATTGGATTATAGTATTGATTCTCATCAGTGCCTTCGCAAGAAGAACCGTGTTATTGTGCCTTCTGATTCTGCACTTAGGCGTAACATTCTTGACGATTGTCATCGTACTAATTACACCATTCATCCCGGTTCTAGCAAGATGTATGCCGACATGTGTCACTTATATTATTGGGAAGGCCTGAAGCATGATGTTGCAAGTTATGTGAGCAATTGCATGACTTGCCAACTTATCAAGGCCGAGCATCAGCGCCCTTCTGGTCTTCTTCAGCCATTAGAGATTCTGTTGGGGAAATGGGATCAAATTTCGATGGATTTTATTGACATTGTACCTCGATCGAGGTCGGGTCATACTTTTGTTTGGGTCATCGTTGATCGATTGACCAAGTCTGCTCACTTTATTCCAATTAAGTCCACTCGGACTGCTCCTCTTTTGGCTAAGCTTTATGTGAAGGAAGTCGTTCGACTTCATGGTATCCCTAGTTCCATTGTTTGTGACCGTGACCCGTTATTCACTAGTCACATTTGGAAGTGTCTTCAATCAGCTTTGGGCACAAAGCTGAATTTTTCTACTGCTTATCACCCTCAGACTGATGGTCAGACTGAGAGAGTGAATCGTATCTTGGAAGATCTACTTCGCTGTTGTATCCTTGATTTTGGAGGTAGTTGGGAGGACCACTTGCCACTTGTGGAGTTCTCCTACAACAAAAGTTTTCAGTCGAGTAATGGCATGGCTCCTTTTGAAGCCTTATAAGGAAGGCCATGTCGTTCTCCATCTTGTTGTTTAGAATCTGGCGAGAAGCTTATTCTTGGTCCAGATTCAGTTCGGGAATCTTCTGAGAAGATTATTATTATTCGTCAGAGAATGAAAGAGGCGCAAAGCCATCAGAAATCCTACGCGGACAACCGTAGAAAGCCCCTTGAATTCTCGATTGGGGATCATGTATTTGTTCGGGTATCTCCTATGAAGTTGGTTGTGCGTTTCTGCTTCACTGGGAAATTGGCTCCTTGCTATGTCGGACCATTTCCTATTACGGAACGCATTGGCCCCGTAGCTTACCGTGTTGCTCTGCCTGCTCATTTTTCCGGAATGCATGACGTGTTCCATGTTTCTCAGCTTTGCACGTATGTTCGCGATCCTGATTCTGTTATTGATCCTCTTATTATAGCGGATTTGGAGATTTCTCCTGATCTATCTATTGACCAACAACCTCTTCGTGAGCTTGATACAGAGGTTAGACGCCTTCGAAACAAAGAGGTCCCGCTTGTTAAAATTCAATGGTCATCTAATCCTAAGGACTGCACTTAGGAGACCAAAGAATTTGTCGAGCGTACTTATCCTGGTTTTCTATCTTCATCTGTTTCTGGTGAGTATCTTTACTTCAGCTTTGTTTGATTTATTTTGAGAATTAGATGTTATAGATAAATTCCATATTTAAGGAATTGCGGGGACGCAATATTCTTAAGGGGAGGGAGTTTGTAATAACCCATGATAGCAATTACCAAATAACAACTTAAAATTGTGATTTTAATTTAATTGAAGCTATTAATGAATTTTTAATGTGGCTAATTTGTTCAAATTAGTTATTTTGGATAAATTAATATTTTTGGGCTTAAGTGTAAAATGGAGCATTTTATTGAAATTAATTAGAGAAATTTGAAATTTATAAAATTGCAAAATTTTATGTGTAAGATAGGCAATATTTGATTTGGGAATTTAATTTGCAATTTATTTGCAAAATGGTATTTTTTTGGCTAATATTAACTATAAACAGTGTTTTGGGGAAATTAGGGGTTAAACTATAAAATATTGTTGATATAGGATTTTATGAAATGGCTAAAAATAATTGTTAATATCTTTTCATAATTTTCAATGGTTTGAATTGTATTTAGTAATTTGTATGTAGATTATACTTTGAGAAAATTGCCTATCTATATAAACATGAATAATACTAAGTCCTAATGGGTATTAGACCCAATAACCCTAATGATTGGCCTATAAATTATCTTTTACTCTCCCATTTCAGCCAGCACTTCATTTCAATACCACTAAACCCTAATTAGAAAGCTCATAAACCTAGCCATGGCCTCCTAAGCAAAACTCCAATCTACACCAAATCAAAGAGAGTTAATCCAAACCATTAAAAGAGGTAATAGCAATCACAAAACCCACATCTAATTCATTATTTGATTTCTGAAATAAATTAGTAATCATTGTTTTTGTGCATTTTCACTGACTCAAGCTCATTGATCTTCATCTTCTTGCTTGGGGATTGCTAATCTTTGTGTTTGATCATTCTCTTGCTTGGTGAAATGTAATAAATGCTAGCTAGAAACCCATTCGATTTTTGCTATGGTTGGAATGTTGGTTTGCAAGTTTCTAAAACTGTTTTGGAAAAAAATAGTGATTAATTTTAGTTCAAACGTCCAACTTCACGACCTCGCTGCGCGCAGGTCCGATGTTGAATTTCATCGATTTCGATCTCGTTGGAAAGGTGAGGTCGAGATCTTCAACCCTGCAAATTTTGTTTAAGATCTGGATGCGTTTGATACTTTGTTTTTATTGCCAAAGTAGCACCCAGAAACTGTTTTGAAAAATAGTGATTAATTTTAGTTCAAACGTCCAACTTCGCGACCTCGCTGCGAGCAGGTCCTATGTCGGATTTCATCTATTTCAGTCTCGTTGGACAGATGAGGTCGAGATCTTCAATACTAGAAAATTTGGTTAAGATCTGGGTGCGTTTGATATTCATTTTTATTGCGAAAGTAGCACCGAGAAACTGTTTTGAAAAACAGTGATTAATTTTAGTTCAAACGTCCAAATTCGCGACCTCGCTGCGAGCAGCTCCGATGTCGGATTTCATTGATTTTGGTCTCGTTGGAAAGATGTGGACGAGAATTTCAACTCTACAAAGTTTGGCTTAGATCTAGATGCGTTACATACTTCGTTTCTATTGCCGAAGTAGCATCCATAAACTGTTTTACAACAGTGATCATTTTCAGTTATCGTCGGACTAACTTTGAGAAGTTGCCATTTCTTCGTTTCAAGTTGCAACCGAACGATTATTATTGCATATCAAAGTATGAGTACTATACTATGCTTCTATATATTTTCATCAAGATCTGGGTTCATATGACCCTTCGACCATGTCGTCATAGTTGGACCTTTCCGCTGTTTTGACACAGCAGAGTTTTGTGACTTTTGTCCGACTTTGAGACGACTCCGTTTCTTCGTTTCATGTCAGAATTGCCCGATTCGTTTTTCAGTTTTGAGCAGGGATGTTGGTCTACATTCTTGCTAATTTTCATGCCATTTGAACTCTATTTGCGGGTTCAAATCTGCTGTCGAACTAGTGACTTCGACTTGTTTTCAGCGATTTTATACTTGGTATAATTTCGACTATTTTTATGAGATTTTCCGATTTCTTTGAGATTTGTCTCTGGATTTCGTGCATGGATTTTATAAACCATTTTAAGGTGATTTTCCATCAAATTAACTTTTGAAACTATTATTTAGTATTATTTTAAATATTAAATCAATTACTCCATAATAGGAGAATTTCAAAGGCTTTTTCTAAAGAGGTTTTCAAACGAGTAAAAATCCGCTTTCTCCAACTATTTTCTAAGAAAAATATAAAGTCTTATGCACTTCGAGCGAAGTGGAAAGGTGATTAAATGGTTAGGTAAAACACGGACCATGAATCCACGTATTTATCTTTCCGATTAATCCCCGACCTATTCGACTGATCGTTTTGACCTTTGGGCCTAATTTACCGATGACATGAGGAGTACTTTTTACTGCTTTGAGTGTGGAAGCTTACGATTGGTTAGTAAACCGTTTAGTGTGAACGTTGGGGTATGGGACTCACGTTACTACTTTATGGGTTCCTTGCTAAGAGTTCGTGAGACATTCCTACTGTTAGTGGTAAACGAGTACTGGGCCTACGAGCCTTTACCACTACGGCATGTTTCCTGAGTGATACCTTTAGGATAGTGTCCTCGGACTGTCTCCCTTTGGTTTATTGCCTTTAGGATAGTGTCTTCGGACTGTCTTGTTCTGGCTCATCACCTTCAGGATAGTGTCTTCGGACTGTCTCCTTTAGGTTTTCCCCTTAGCTAAAGTGATGGGTGTGTCACTGGGGTATATTTCCTGTATGATTAAGTTCAGTACTAGCACACTAATGTTTTCCTATGTGATTTATATTCCCTCGTGTGGCGCCATTCGGTGGCGGTTTTATGCAACCACACGATATAAGCGCGACTACCTTGTGGAACTTGTTTTATTCCTACACTGGCACTTGTGCTTATGTTATGCCGATGATATGAGGCTTGTTATACATCTCTACTTAATCATGTTAGCACGTGCAATACTGCATATGAATTATGACAAGCACTGTAAATAACTCATGAAGGTACTAACAAGGTTAAACAAAGTAGGAAATCTATGCTTAAGAATCAATTTCAAAATTTTAGAATGAAAGAAAATGAGTCTATTAATGATATGTATTCCATATTCCAAGATATTTATCATTCATTATTAGGACTAGGAGAAAAAATTTCTGATTTTGATATATTATCAAAACTCCTAGACTCTTTAATGGATGAATGGGAAAGATAGGTCTTAGTTATTAAAGATGCAAACGATCTTTCCACTATGAAACCAGAAGAGTTAATAGGAAATCTAATATCATATAAAGTGAATTTACAGGCGAAGAAAGTTCAAGAACATGATAAGAAGAATCTAGCATTCAAGCAGAAAAAGATGATTCAGATACAGATGAAGAGGATATGGCACTTATTGCAAAAAAATTCAAAATGTTTTGAAATTCAAAAAGAATAACAAGTTCAGGAGTAACAAAAGTAACTCCAACAACAATACTGATAGCAATAAACCATCATCTTTAGTCATGGAATGCTATGAATATCATAAGAAGGGCCATATGAAGAGAGATTGTCCAAAACATAAAAAGAACAAATTCAAGAAGGACAAATTCATAAAGAAAGCTTTTTCAGTCACTTGGGATGAATCAGACTCATCAGATAGTCATAGTGATAGCGACAACGACAACGACAACGAACAAGATAACATATGCTTCATGGCCACAAAAGACGATGTAAGTGATTTAAGTTTTGATGATTTAGTAGAAATTAATTCAGAATTAATAGATTTAGTAAAACAGATTAAAAAGAAGAATAAGGAATTAAAAGAAAAACTGAATAGATCAGAATTAGAATTGAGTATGCTAAAAGATGGGAAGAAAATTCTAAAAGAGGAAATTCAGAATACTCAAAAATCGAATTCTAATTTAACTTCCCAAATATCTATGATTACTCAAGAATTAGAAATTCAGAAAAATAAGAATGATGATCTACCAGTAGATATTAAAGATTTAAAATCTGGCTATAAAGTTTTAGAATTAGAAAATTCTAGTCTCAAAACAAAATTAGAAAATATTTCTAAAAATATTTCTAATTTTAATAAAGGAAGAAGGAATCTTTCTAAAATTATAGAAAATTCTCAATCTACCTCAAATAAATCAAGACTAGGATATAAAAATTATTTAAACTAGAATTTGGAAAAGGTTCGAAAAAAATTAAAAATAGGTTTAAAATGAATATTAAATCAAAAGTTTCTAAGGAAATTAAAACTATAAAAATATGGATTCCTAAAACAAATAATAATTTGATTAGGAATAAATATATTAAATCACTCATGGAAATTGTTCATTATAATGATAATTAAATTTTTAAAGGGAACTCTGAACCTTATTGGGTTTGGCTTCCTAAGATTTAACCCTTAGGATCCTAACGGAGGAAGTGGGTACCAATATTATTCTTTATTTTTTTCAGGTACCACTTAAAAAGAGAGGAAAATGGATTTTGGACAGTGGCTGCTCTAAACACATGACTGACAATAAAGATATGCTAACCAACATTATCTACTCGAATGGAGGATCGGTCACATTTGGAGATAACTCCAAAGGCTATATCATCGGCAAGGGCGATGTCAGCAGCAACGGTACCTCTAATTTACCTCTCATTACTGAAGTTTTATTAGTTAAAAATTTAAAACGTAATTTACTAAGTATAAGTCAATTATGCGATAAAGGTTTTAATATATTGTTTTCAGAAAATAAATACAATATTACTAATAAAAATCAAGAGTTAATCTTTGAAGGTATACGAGATAGAAATATTTATATTTTAAATATGAATATAAATAATAACTCTACTATGTGTCTGGTAGCAAAAGAAAATGATTCTTGGCTAGGGCATAAACGATTTTGTAATATAAATATTAAAACTATGAATAAATTAGCCAAAAATAAACTTAGTTGCATTGCAATGTAAAGCAAGAAAAAGTCACTGACAGAAGTCAGTTGACTGGACCAAAATGTTCAGTCCACTGAACTCATTTCTGGAGCAAAAAGCTTCAGGAAAAGGGTTCAGTCGACTGAACTTTTTAATTCAGTCGACTGAACGATGTAACAGAGACAAAAAACCCTATTTTACAAACCATTCACGTTCATTTTCTTTCATAAATGTTTCAAACTCAAAATGTTCAAAACCCTAAAACATTCCATAGAATTCTTAAATCAAAAATTCTCTAAATCATTCAACATCATGGCTCCTAGACCTCAGAAACGACAACAAAGAGCAACCTCAACCTCTCTAGAACCAATTGATATGCAAATTGGTCAATGGCTTTACAATCATATAGAGATCGAATGATGGAACCAAATGAAGGAATCAAGATTTCTAGAAGGATCGTTTGTGGTTTACCCTGACTTCAAGGCATATGGAATTCAAGATTTGGCAAGAAGATGTCGTTTGAAATCACTATTAGACCACAATCAGAACAAGGTAAAAATTAATCACACTGTGGTGAAACTATTGCTTGCTAATCTCAACCTAGATCATCAAACTCCATGGAATTGAGAAAATTGTGTTTGGAGTCTAGTTTGTGGATGACAAGTATTTTTCTCTTTAGCAAGAATAGGACATATACTTCACACTCCGGTAGATGGAATACCATTGGAAGACTTGAATTGTGATATCAATATTCGATACGAGATAAGCCACCGTTTCCTTGAAGATAATATGAGAGAATTGAAATCTATTTCATTACGACCAACAGCAAGAATATTGCATCGTGCCTTAATGAAAGCAATACTTCTAAGAACCGGATCATATGAATTGGTATACCCGGAGAACTATAGAGCATTGTATGCTATATATGTAAAGGTTCAAATAAATTGGCCGAAACTTATTCTTGATGAACTTCTAGTCTTTAATCAAGGGAAACAAAACATAATCTACTATGGAGAATACATTATGAGATTGCCTATGGACCTTCAACTGCCAATACCCGACTCGAACACTTCAATTGTAAAAACTCTTAATAGTCGGACGATAAGCCTCATGAAATTACCCCAAGACCCTTCCGTATCATGACATTCCATGATTGGAAAAATTGTTCCCAAGAACATCAAGAAGAAGAAGCGCCGCAAAGAAAAGGCGATGAAATTTGAACCACTACACCTTCCCAAGGAACAGGTGAAGTAATTGATCTTACAGCTCGCAATCAAGTAATATTAGATTCACGTATCAGACTCCTCGATAAGAAAATTGATAAGAAGTTCAATAAGATAAAGATCTTCTTTGGCATATTACGGGAAGCTATCTCTTGCACTACTAGCTCTTCTACCTCATCCGAAAAACAACCGGTACCGGAATTTACATGGACAACATTGGATGTGGAAATAGAAAGTGATATAGACAACGATAAAGGGAAGAGGCCAATGATTTCCGAAGAGGATGAAGAAGAAGAACCCGATGAATGATAGGGAAAATGGAAGTGAAAATTTGATTTTTGGTAAGTTTTCTTTAGTGAAAAACTATGATATGCTTTATGTTGTTATGTATGTGACATTGTGACCAAAAGTTTATGCTTTCATGATGTTTGTATTCGTCAATGTCTGTGATGTGATATGTTCGTGAATGTTTGTATGATAATGTTTATGTTCATATTTGTAATGATTCGTAATGTCTCATTCTACGAATATTCGTTAGTACTCTTTGATTATTGGATTAAGTATTCCTTTTTATTGATGACAAAGGGGTAGAAATTTGTGTCCTAACTTTTTATGAAGGAACAGAAAAGTCGCCACACATTCAGAGGGAGGAATATATAACCTAAGTTATATATTTCCATATATAAAGAATTGTCAAAATCAGTTGTCATCAATCAAAAAGGGGGAGAATGTTGAATCATGAGTTTTGATTCATGATAAGCTTCAATGATCAACGATGAGATTAGACGATCAAAGCGGAAAAAAAAGAGAAAGCTATATACACGTGGTGAACTACAAAGGAAACTAGACTTCAAACCCACGTATGCTATAAAAATTTACTTTAATCTATTCTATTCTCTGATCTCTATTTCTTGACTATATTTCTGCATTCTACAAGCTTTCTAATCAAAGATATATTGCTTGAATCTCAGAGTTAATTATTATATACTTCGATCCAAAGCAATATCTTCCTTTCTAATCTTCACACACACAATATATACTTGAGGATTTGATTATAGGAAATGTGTATTATCAAAGACAAATCAGTGTTTTCAAGAACATAAAGCGTCAACAACTTTATCGAAATTGTAGAAGTCATGTTAGATTGTATCAGGCAGAAAAGTCCTCTTCGGCTGTTGAGGCGGAAAAATCCTGTTCGGCTGCTCAGGTGTGGTATACCTATTCCTCCAAGTTAGTTGAGGGGTTATTGAGAGAAATTCCAGAGGGAAGTCTAAGAATGGACGTAGAAAGGGATGTTCGAACCAGTATAAAAACTCTTGGTGTGCTTATTCTTATTTACTTTGCTATTATTATCTGTTTCCGCATTTAGATTATAATACATTCCATATTACACGATCCTAAGTATTAGCTATATGGCATACGTACTTTCAATACGCTTGGTCCAATTTCATGAATTTGGAACATATATAAAGTAGGAACTAAAATTATAATATATATTTTTAAATTATATTAATATACATTGTTTAAATTTAAAGTATATAATTTGAAATAGATGAAATATATGAAATTTGAAAATTATGTAACATTATTTATTTCTCAAGTTAAATAACGGAAATTACTAATTATATATATAATTAGTTAAAATAACATATATTTGTATATAAAGGAATAATTTATACATAGGAAAATTGTAACAACCCACATTTTCAACCTTCAGAAGTTGACACTAATAAACCCAAAGTATTCATGTGCCGAGCATCCGAGTGACGGAAAGTGTTAGGAAAAAAGAAAGAAAAGACAGAACATAATCTGACAACATGATGAGCAATCTATAATGTAACAAAGATCTTCACAAAAGGAAAACCACAAACTTTATTATAAATATAACAATCAGAGTCAGCTAATCAATCAATAGCCTGGACAGTTATAACCCCGTCCTCACAATTGTTGATAAATATAAACAACCATTGCAGTGGAAAATAGAATATACGTGAATAATCCAAACTGAATTTGTAAACATGCTCTGTCTAATCCGAGTGTTATAATAAACAACATTCGGAATAGTCTGGTAAACCAACATGATAAAACACACCTCCAATGGATTGCAATGTTATAAAATCTTTAAAAGAAAGGTATCCCGTAAGACCATGTTGCACATAAACACGGTTGAATTTTTTTTACGATAAATAAAACATTTATATAGAAAATTCTCTGATATTATAGTAGTGTCTATGGTTTAAAATAAATATTGAACATAGCCCAAACTGTTACAATAATTAAATTCTTGCACAATAGATATACAATCAAGTTTGAAGGCTTGTACTGGAAAATGGATTCCTACCGTGAAAAGTTAAGGGTCTACCCACCGAAACTGTACACCTTTGGATAAAATGTACAGGAGGTTGCCTTAATTTACACCTATGCTACTCAAGACCGGCCCTATCCCTCACTGGGTAGCGCCGAATATGATCACTCCTAGGTTGATAAACAATCATAATGGGCCTCGAAGCACACATAGATATCCACTCTATAAAAAGGATGATCATACCCTAATGGGAGCGATGCACATAGCCCTGCGACACGTCCCTACTATATTCATTTTTGGGTTATGAGGCTTGAGACAACGATTTACCTTCTTTTAGCACTTCCCTCTTGGAATTCTAACTGTGCCCTCCAAGTAGAAATGCAATGCCAACATTCATCCATATAAGTTCGTTCTGGGTCTGAGCAAAACCGAAGGTACTACCTCTACTACATCCGTTTTGGAATCACCCTCAGGATTAGTAATAAGTTCCCCTTGCACTTCAAAAGTTCTTTCTTCAATAATCATCAATTTGTATTTCATTTGAATGCATATGTCGGTTCAAAGTGGTTTTCTAAAATATATCTAATCTCGGTCGCTCTAAACCAACAACCAATAATTTCTACTTGATTCATTCCCGGTTCTTTCAGAAGTAAACGAACTACATCAGAGTCCCTAGAGGATCTCTAATATATCCCTTAGAGTCGGATACATTCCACTCGAATGAGTTATTCTAAGTATCTCAAACTATATGAATACGAGAAGCCGGTATTTAATTCTTATGTCAAAATTGGTTGAGATTTGATAGTCGGGTATTTAACTATCAAATAACAACAATCCAATCAGAGATTTATTTTTGTAGGGAAACCAACATTGGTTGATCCCATAAGCAACCATTAAACCCCTTTTAAATAAGTTATTTACTTAACCTCTTCATACATACTTGACTTAAATATCTTTACTAAGAGATATATTCACAAACACTTTCAATACTTGGAAAATCCATATACTTATTCTATCGATATAAGTATATTCACAAAACACTAAGAATGATTTTGTTACGACCCGTAAATTTTAATTATTTTAATAATATATTTAACTAGATTTTTGTGAAATTTTAAATATTTGAATTTTGAAATAAAATTTCAATATTTGGAATACATCTCTTTTAACATAGGAAATGAAAAAAATTCATCTAATAATATGGAAGTTTATTTTCTTATGCAATTTTATTTCAATTCAAATCAGTTAATATTTGATGATAATAAAATGTTTTCCAAACCTAAATATTTTTATATAATAAATTTGTAAATTATCTTCTAAGTGAGACGTCATACATTGTTTCTCCAAATTTGGACTGCTATTGCTCTGTCAATTCTAGCGTTTTAGCAGCATTTTCAACACCGATTATCGACTTTTGATAGGATGATCATACCACTGATATCAGTATATCATTTTGATTGTCTCGTCGTGCTGATCTCTATGGTATATTCAATTCTGTGTTTTGAAGTCCGCTATGCAGCGGAATCCACAAAAAGGTAGCCGTACCAGTACTAGTTCCGTGTTTTTTGGTTCTTGTGAACTCCCAATATTCCACCGTTCAAAATCAAACAGTCATCAGCTTTTAATCGTTGCCTTGAATTCAAGCATACTGATTTTTTATATTCTCAAGGTTTCAAAAATATGGTTTCATTTTTTTGCATTCGTTCATTTATTTTCTTTAAAAAAAAAGAGAAAGAAAATTTAGTTGTTGCTTTATCTCCCTCGCATCATCTTCCCCTCAAACTCACCCCATACCAGGCACCATTCGCCCCTTCTTCTTCTAGCCTGGCACCATGATTCGGCCACACCTTCCCATCTCTCCTTCCACCTAGCAAGCCCGTGCCTACCCTGCCATGTTAGCCATCAACAACCTAGCCGAGCCTGCTCCTTTTGCGGTTCCCCTCTCTCTAGCTTCCATCACTTCGTTCCTCAATCGAATCCACTAGCCTCCAGCCGAGCCTCCCTCACGTTCGCCTCAAACTCCCACTCAAGCTCACTTAGTCTCGCCAAGCTTCCATCTGCATTTTTTAGGTAACATATATATATATATATATATATATATATATTAAATTTATGTCAGTTAGTATATATGTTTATTTGGTTTAGTTTATATATAGTTTATGTTAGTATTAAGATAGTGTTCGATCTGATTTTATATTTTTATTGATTTATATATATATGTGTGTGTGTGTGTGTGTGTGTGTGTGTGTGTGTGTTATTCTATTGTACATTTGCTGTTATATATAGTTTTGGTTTTTGTTAGTTTATATATAAACTATAGGTCCATACTATTAAATATATATTAAGGTTTTGGAAATAACTTCAATGTATATGCATATAATAGTTGTTGTTATTTTAAAATGTATGTATATTCCTTGCTAGTATATTTATAAAGTTATATAGATTGTTGTTTTATTAATAAATATAAGTTACGTATGTTAGTATATATTGTGTGTAGTGTATTTTATTATAAATAGTATGATACATGTTTGATGGTTGTATATCTATTAGTTTACATACATACATACATATATACAGACATACATACATATCTTTTTCATGTTTGTAGTTTTCAGGTTGGTTCAGCAATATATTCTGTTTTTTTATGTTTGTAGTTTTAGGCTTGTAGTTTTATGTACAAGCTATATACATACATACATATATATAAGCTATATATGTTGTTATATATTGCAATTATATATATATATATATATATTTGTATAATATATAAATCTATATATAGTGGCTGAAGCTATTTTTAAATTTTCTTTGAGTGCTAAAGTGTATATATACTTAGTTTTAAGATTTGTTTGTATATAATAATATACTAAGTTGTATATATATGTTATAGTACTTATTATATATAGTGTAATTTTATATATATATGATATAGATATTCGATTTTATTAAATGTGTTCTAAGAAAGAATCAAAGTGATTTTGTAACAGTATATATATAGAGAGATTTGTTTTAAGGTTATTTATTGGTTTTAAAATATATACAGATTTATATTAAATATGTATTTTAAATTTTTATATTGATCCTAGAGTAATATATAATGTATATGTTTTGTTCAGTTTATATCAAGCTAACTTGATTTATTCCCATTGATTATAATTATTAGCTTTGTCCGTCGAATTTGTGCCAATCTAGCCTTGCTTTGGAATTCATGCTTGGATTCGTAACTCATCTCATTCTCGTTCATCTCTAGCCTCGAAAGGTGAGCAACCACTCACGATTAACGTTCTTATACCTATTAAATTTGATTTCAATTGAAACGACAATTGAAATATGCGGCTTTTAGTTATTTACATTTCTATATAGTCTATTATCTGTATCCGTTCACCTGTAACATCTGACACCATTATCTGTTATTTATATTGATGATATATGCATGTTATATTATTATCATGTCTGTTCTCACTCTGCAAGTTCCCTGTCAGCATAGAATTCCCTATGGGTTGAAATGATACATACCCGAACGATACATAGAATATGAGAAAACCGTTATGGGTTGTAATGAAAAACCCAAGCGATTTTCATTGAATTGAGTTTGGGATTGCGGGTTGAAATGATATATACCCGTATATATTAGGTTTGCAGATTGAAATGATAAATATCTGAATCACTTGACCATAGGATAGAAAATTATATACAGACACCGTTGGTCTATGTATATAATTTTGAAATGATTTCCAAAGTTTTAAAGGAAATATATATATGGTTCTAATAAATATTGATTTTCAAATATTATATCCATATAAATAAATGTTATTTTTATAAAGGTTTAAATTTAGATTTTTAAAGTTGTATAGTTGAATTTTTTTAATTTATAAGTTAATTTTGAAGATATAAATTTTAAGAATTGTGTATAATTTTTACTACTTTAAAATACATATATCAAGTTTTAATATAAAATAAAATAAATAACAATATTTAATTTAATTAGTATATAATATGTTTTTAAGTATTTATTTAAAAATTTATTTTAAAGGATAGATTTTATAAAATTTTAATAAATTGAGGTTGGGAAGATAAATTTAAGTTGATTTGAAATAGTATTCTTTTAATAAATATATTTAAATAAAATCGATTTGAAACTTATTGAATTTGAGATTTTAAAGATAAGATTTTATAACTTGATTTTGATTTAAAGCAATTAAATGAATATTTCAATTTTAACTAAATTGAAGGGAATATTTAGTTTATTTAAATTGAAATTTAAGGTTTTATTTAAATAATATTGAATTTACTAAGTGAATATTTTCAATATTAAATAATGGTAAAGTTGAATTTGAAATATAAATGAATTTATCAAAATTGAGTTATTGTAAACGTTTGAATATTTAAAGTTTCGAAAACGTATTGAAATCGAAATGGTTTGATTCGTAGTTCAAATCTATATTTAAAATCGATATAAATTAATAGTTTATTGAAATCTATATTGAAATCTATATTTAAAAGTTGAAACGTGTGAATTAAGATTGAATTAAGATTGAATTTTGGTATTCGAGTTGATTTGAGTCGATTTGAGTCGATTTGTGAAATTTGAGAAAAACTATTTTAATATATATATATATATATATATATATATATATATTATTTTAATATAAAAATATTTTAACTTATAACTATTTTAATATACTAACTATTTTATTTTATAAACTAATTATTAACTATTTTATTTTATTAACTATTTTATTATATATACTATTTTCTATATCTAAACTGTTTCAGTAGGAAGTACTATAATTTCTTAGTGTTTAATTCCAAAAGAGTTATAATTTTGGAAAGTGTTATTATTTTGGAAATGAATATTATTTTAAGTGAGAAATGATATCGTATTGATATAGTTTTGAAATGGATATGATATTTTGGTTTTGAAGTATGATATTTTGAAATGACCATGGTGTTATAATAACGTTTGGTTGTTAAAGAGACCGGGATTGGTTATTGTCATACTCTCTGCCAATACCGAAAACCACTTTAACAACTATGTACGGTGGAGATTACGGTACTGTATAGAGTATAAGAATATATAGAATGTGTTAAGAGGGATATCGGTAACGCCTTAACGCTATTTTAATACTTTTACTTTACTATAGACATATTATAATAGCGTATATTACTACATAGTAGATAGTTCCATGGATACTTAGAGGATGGGCATCCCAAACATCCTTTGAGTTACTTATATTTCAGTTGATATTTCACTTAAGTGGATTTATTGATATAAGAATATTAATCCTGACTCGAATATTTTGTGTTTTTCTTTACGCTCGGGTTAGACTGTCACGGCATTTGAGATTCACCTTTGGAGTTAGAGCTTCGATTGGAGATCCATCTATCTATCCAGCTTTCAGTTATTCGGTTGACTTCACTGATATATTCGGTTTTTTTATTGGACTACTGTATTGAGACTTCTATGTATTTGAGACTTCTATTGTATCTTGTTTTAACTCTAATATATATAGTAGCTCCATGAACTACAATTCATTTGTTTCCACTGCTTATTGTTATATTACTTTGGTTCTGTGATTTTGTGATTTATTTATTTACTGTATATGTTGAGTTTGCCAAATATAAATTAATAATCTGATATTTTGAGCAATTCAAGTCCCACATATGTAGATGCGAATGGCATGAAATACCGAGATGTTTCAGGTGGTATCAGAGTTCTGGTTTTAGGCAAACTTAGCATATATAGTAAATTTGATTATAGAATCACCTTCGTTCGAACTTGAATCTCTTCCTCTTTGATTTGGATTTCCTTTGAATTTTGGAAACTTCCCCATTCGTTCTGAAATTCATTCTTGTATGTCCCTATTCATGTTTCCTTGATTCTAGAGTATCTCATAGCTCCATCATATGAATTATAAAGGGGTGAAACTCCTTTACAATAGTCATCGATTCACCAAAGATTTCTATATTCTCGGTTTAGATGCTACTATCTCATGCTATGCCTGAATTCTATCTCTTGCGATCGAATGCCGATTTCTCTCAGATTCTACATCGATCTTATTCTTGAAGTCACGGTTGACCCGGTTAAGGCCACCCGCGATTAATATAAGGCTATTTATCTACATCTTCTGTAATTTAATCATCATATCTTTCTTCCGACTCGGTTTTCTTGATTAGAATTCTCTTCGATTGGGACTCCTCTAATTTTGAATCTCATACGGCTTTTCATAAACCGAAATTGATCTTGGAAAAAATTTGATTCTTGTATAAGACGAACTTTATATAAGTATAAGGTGATTTTTCAAAACTGTTGATTTTGGAAGGTATTCGATCTAAAGAGATAAACCTTATATATAATGGAATTTATATAAGAATGATTTGATATATTCGAGATTATTGATTTGGAAAGCACTTTGTCTAAAATAAATCTTATATATAATGGAATTTATATAAGTGTGATATGTAAAGCTTAGATTTTGAAAGGGTACAGTATATGGTATGTTACATTTTGAAGTAAGAGGTATGGGGAAGTACTCTCCGCGAAGAAGTATAGTACGATATGCTTCGACCCAGATGGACTTGGGGAATCCAGGAATGGATTCAACCGATAAACCCTAATATACTTCGGTGAATTTAGAAATGGATTTGAATAGATATGGTTGTCCACACATAAACTCATGAGTTCCTCGATTTTTTTGCATGGTAGATGGTTATTTAGTTTACCCAATGGAGGCGCTTTCGATCCCGGGATCTGTTGTTTATGGATCTTTCGGGAAGGAAGTGCATCCATTGCATAAATTATTGAATAGCGGTTACCACTGCAGCAGGGGTTGATGGTCCCTTGTTTACGAAATGGCTACGATATTTTTTTGGAATCCGAAAGGTGAAAGGATCTTCTGGAAAGTTTTGTGTCCATTGCATAAATACTGGATCAGCAGTGGGCCACTGCTATCGTATCATCATCGTTTGACATAGATTTTGAGCGGTACTTCTCATACTTGTTTTTAAGTATTTTCAACTGAGTGTTGAAACCGGTCTAATAAGTACATGGAGATTTCTAGTCTTACACCTGATCAGCATATGACCAGAGTTTGCAAGAACGAGGATAAACCTGTTAACACATCGAGTTATAAAAGTATTTTGATAAAGAATCATATAAAGGTTATTTTGATCATTTTATTTCTAAATACTTTAAAATGTTTAAAATATTGTCCATTTATGTACAACATGGTTTATTAGTGTTGTAAATATCATGAAAAATTATTAATTCAATAAAACATATTTAAAGTAAATGATTATTGATTTATAAATAATGTTTGAAAAGCATCTTGAGATAAAACTAATAAATTTATAAATAATGGATTTAATAAATAAGTTAAATCAAATAAATGTTGTTCTGAAAGAAATTTTGTAATAAATGTTAATTGAGACAAATTGAATAATAACATAATGAATAAATTAATATGAATTTAGAAATAATTAATATTGAATTATAATTGAAATTAACTTAAGTAGATCAAATGGATTTAATAAATTAGATAAATAAAATAAATTTTGTTTGAAGGAATTTATACATTGAATTTAAATCAACTTAATGAAATACCTTGAATTTAAAATCCATTATTGAATATTAATTAACTTAAGTTGAAATTTATATGGTTTGAATTAAATGTTTTATTTTATTTTTCAATCTATTTTGTTTCTGGATTTTTCTATTCTCCTACCTCCTTCCTTTTCGGGGACGAAAAGTTTTGAGTGGGGAGAGTGTAATTACCCGTAAATTTTAATGATTTTAATAATATATTTAACTGGATTTTTGTGAAATTTAAATATTTGAATTTTGAAATAAAATTTCAATATCTAGAATACGTCTCTTCTAACATAGCAAATGAAATTTTTTTATCAGATAATATGGAAGTTTATTTTCTTATGCAATTTTATTTCAATTCAAATCAGTTAATATTTGATGATAATAAGACATTTTCCAAACCTGAATATTTTTATATAATAAATCTGTAAATCATTTTCTGAGTGAGACGTCATATTTCATTTCTCCAAATTTGGACAGCTATTGCTATGTCTATCTTAATTCTAGCGTTTTAGTAGCATTTTCGGTACCGATTATCGACTTTTGATAGGATGATCGTACCACTGATATCAGTATACCGTTTTGATCATTTCGTTATGCTGATCTCTGCGGTATATTCAATTTTCTGTTTTGAAGTCCGGTATGGAGCAGAATCCACGAAAACTGTAACCGTATCAGTACTGGTTCCGTGTCTTTTTGGTTCTTGTGAACTTCAATTGGGACGCCCCACTCTGAGAGCCTCGTTAACAAAGAGTATTACATAGATAATGCTGTCGGCTAATGCGGACAATAGAGTATAATGGAAGCGACCATGTGCAATCTTACCTTAACTATTCACTAAATACGTCGAAAAGTAGAAACACATTAAAATTCGACCTATTCAATAAATATTTAAAGCAAAACTACAATGGCTATAGGATCTATCAGAAGAAAATATAACAACTCAAATGTAATATACATCACAGAACAGTCGATCATAATATACACATACACAGATACACAACAGAGTATACAAAATAATACATGTCAAGTGGTACAGGAGACCACAATATACAGACGAGACGAAAGAGTATAAATCAGAGTTACAATAGATAAGGACTACAAAAGACGCTATAACAAAAAGAAGCTAGCGAATAGTCCATGAGGAAGCAAAATAGGCTAGTCCAAAAGCACCTAACCTGAAACATCTCGGTCTGACCCGAGTATAAAATACACGGGTCAGTCTAGATAACAAAGCAGTTAGATAAACTGAACAATAATAAACCTGCAAGGTCATACAGTATAATAAATATCTCTAGGGGAGATAACACAATCATCAACAAGAGATGAATCATATAGAACAAGCCTCATATCATTGGCAACATATAGAAACAAAGGATACAATTATCCCAAAACAAGCCAGAAGGCAATAACAAATACCCATAAGGTATACAAGTTCCACAAGGTAATCGCTATACTCCATGCGGCTCAAAAAGACCAACTCCGAAGGGCGATACCAAGGGAATATACATATCAATGAAACATCATAAAATTTGCTCGAGCTCAGTACTGTACAAACAAGGATCCATGAGCCCGAAGACTCCAAACCCAAGTATCACCCATGCGGCACATAAGGCCATCATCAGAGCGAAACTATATAGGGCAACAAACCCGAAGGCACACACCCGAAGGCAACATACCCGATGGCAACAAACCTAGGGAGACAGTCCGAAGACACTATCCCAGAGGCAACAAACCGTAGTGGTGAAGGTCGAAGACCTAGTACTGGACACCACTAACTGGCGGAATGTGCCACAACTCTCGAAAAGGAATCCGAAAAGTGTTAACGTATGTCCCATAACCACTCGTTCGCACTAAATGGTTTACTGTCCATCAGTCCCTTTCACACTCAAAGCAGTATAAAGTTTACCTCATATCATCGACAAACCAAACCCGAAGGTCAAAACAATCAATCGAATAGGTCGAGGATTAATCGGAAAGATAAACGCACAGATTCATGGTCCGTGTTTTGCCCAACCATTTAATCACCCTTCCACTTCGTTCGAAGTGCGAAAGTGTGTGTTTTAAATAGAATTTATAAATTAGAGAAACGAACTTTTAAATGCGATTCGAGAGATTATTTTATAAAAACCCGTGGATTAAAATTAAAAAGAACCATCAAAGTCAAAACAATTGATAATCATACATGGGATCATCCTGAATTGATTCAAATTGGAAATTCAATCCCAAAGGCAAAGTGGGCTGAAACAGCAGGTTCAGTCGACTGAACAGAGTTTTCAGTCGACTGACCCTATACCTGGAAATTTTCCAGGTTTAGGAAACTTTCTGTTTCCTGGTTCAGTCGACTGAACAGAGTTTTCAGTCGACTGAATCATGCCTGGAAACTTTCGGGTTCCAGGTTCAGTCGACTGAATGAGTTTTCAGTCGACTGAATCACGCCTGGGCTGTTTTTCAGCCTTATTCAAATGAAGAGCAAACTCTCCCAAAATGCAATCGGACGAACATTGGCTCTAAGGGCTTATGCCAATCGACAACCCGGCCCTATATGTTCCTCGATGCATCACCAAAACATGATCAAAACATCAAAGTTAGGATTTCAAAGATTTGAACCCAAAACACTAAAAATTGGAATATTCCCCAATTCAACCCAAACCAAATGCAAGTGCATATGAACATGGTGTTAGGAATTCATACCCAACATCAATGAAATCAAGAGAAGTAGATGTGAGTTCAAAAATCACCTTTGCACACAAAACAAAGAAGATGAAGAAGCACAATTGCAAGGAATCAACCAACTACACTCCACTTCAACACTACAAGCTTCAATCTAGAATCAAAGCAAGCATTTCCTAAGTTAGGGTTAGGAAATTACTGAAATTGAAGAGGAGTAAAGATGGAGAAGGTGGAGATGAACTTACCAATGGATTCTCTTTGATTTTAGAGCAAGAATCAAGTTACAAAGGAGAAACTAGGGCTTTCTAATTTCTATTTCTCTTTCCTTTCCCCCATTTCAGTTTTTAGCTTAAGAAATAAAATGAAATGAAGAGAGATGAGGGGAAGGGGCTGAAGTAGAAGGTTAAGTGAGTTAGCTAGCCAATGGGCTGAACCCAAACTCAAGCCCAAGTAGAAAAAGGGTCAAATTTCAACTTACTCCAAATATATCAAAGATTATACTCAAAAAGATCGCAAACGCCCTTTTGGAACCAATGGAGATAGTTTCGAGTTCCAATTCGGCCATTTGCAGAAAGTAACATTTCGGACCCTAAAATCCGAATAACGACGCTATATTTAAATCAAACATTTAAATATAAAATCGTTAAATATGTGGGTTGTTACATCAATATTCCACCGTTGAAAATCAAACAGTCATCAGCTTTTAATCATTGCCATGAATTCAAGCATACCAAATTTTTATATTCTCAAGGTTTCAATAATATGGTTTCATTTATTTTTCTTGCATTTGTCCATTTTTTTTCTTTGAAAACAGAGAGAAAGCAAATTTAGCTGTTGCTTTATCTCCCTCGCATCATGTTCACCTCAAACTCACCCCACACCAGGCACCGTTCACCCCTTCTTCTTCTAGCCTGGCACCATGATTCGGCCACACCTTTCCACCTCTCCTTCCACCTAACAAGCCCGCACCTACCCTGCCATGTTAGCCATCAACAACCTAGCCGAGCCTGCTTCTTTTGTCTTTCCCTTCTCTCTAGCTTCCATCACTTCGTTCCTTAATCGAACCCGCTAGCCTCCAGTCGAACCACCCTCATGTTCGCCTCAAACTCTTCCTCAAGCTCACTTAGGCTCGCCAACAGCCAAGCTTCCATCTGCATTTTTTATGTAATATATATATATATATATATATATATTGAATTTATGTCAGTTAGTATATATGTTTATTTGGTTTAGTTTATATATAGTTTATGTTAGTATTAAAATAGTGTTCGATCTGATTTTATATATATATATATATATATATATGTTATATTGTTATATATTTACAGTAATCTATAGTTTTGATTTTGGTTAGTTTATATATTTAATCTATAGGTTCATACTGTTATATATATATATAAATGTTAAGGTTTTGGAAATAACTTCAATGTATATGTATATAATAGTTGTTATTATTTTAATATATATGTATATTCCTTGTTGGTATATTTATAAAGTTATATAGATTGTTGTTTTATTAATAAATATAAGTTACGTATGTTAGTATATATTGTGTTTAGTATATTTTGTTATAAATAGTATGATACATATTTGATGGTTGTATGTCTATTAGTTTATATATATATATATATATATGTATGTATGTATGTATGTATCTTTTTCATGTTTGTAGTTTTCACGTTTATTCAGCAATATATTTTGTTTTTTTATGTTTGTAGTTTTCAGGTTTGCAGTTTTATGTATACACTATATATATATATATATATATATATATATATGTATATATGTATATGCATGTGTATATATATATTAGTTATAGATGTTGTTATATATTACAGTTATATATATATATATATATTTGTATAATATATAAATTTATGTATAGTGGCTGAAGCTTTCTTTAAATTTTCTTTGAGTCCTAAAGTGTATATATACTTAGTTTTAAGTTTTGTTTGTATATAACAATATGCTAAGTTGTATATATATGTTATAGTACTTATTATATACAGTGTATGTTTATATATATATATATATATGATATAAATATTTACTTTTATTAAATGTGTTCTAAGAAAGAATCAAAGTGATTGTAATAGTGTATATATGTAGAGATTTGTTCAAAGGATATTTATTGGTTTTAAAATATATACACATTTATATTAACACGTGTTTCAAATTTTTATATTGATTTTAGAGTAATATATAATGTATACATTTTGTTTGGTTTATATCAAGCTAACTTGATTTATTCCCGTCGATTCTATTTATCAGCTTTGTCCATCGAATTTTTGCCAGTCTAGCCTTGCTTTCGAATTCATGCTTGGATTTGTAACTCATCTCATTCTCGTTCATCTCTAGCGTCGAAAGGTATGCAATCACTCATGATTAGTATTCTTATATTTATTAAATTTGATTTCAATTGAAACGACAATTGAAATATGTTGTTGTTGGTTATTTACATTTCTATGTATATGTTATTATCTGTTTCTATTCACCTGCTACATCTGACACCATTATCTGTTATTTATATTGATGATATATGCATGTTACATTATTATCATGTCTGTCCTCACTCTTCAAGTTCCCTATTAGTATAGAATTCACTATGGGTTAAAATGATACATACCCGAATGATCTGTAGAATAGGAGAAAATCGTTATGGATTATAATGATAAACCCACGCGATTTTCATTGAATTGAATTTGGGATTGCAGGTTGAAATGATATATACGAGTATATATTAAGTTTGCGGATTGAAATGATAAATATCCGTATCACTTGACCATAGGATAGAAAATTATATACAGACACTGTTGGTCTATATATATATATATATGTATATATATATTTGAAATGATTTCCAAAGTTTTAAAGGAAATATATATATGGTTCTAAAAAATATTGATTTTTAAATATTACATATATAAACAAATGTTATTTTTATAAATAAATTCAGATTTTTAAAGTTATATAGTTGAAAATTTTAAATTTATAAGTCAGTTTTGAAGATATAAATTTTAAGATTTGTTTATAATTTTTACTATTTTAATATATATATATTATGTTTTAATATAAAACAAATTTTATAATAATATTTAATGTAATAAAAGTTAATATAATTAATATATAATATGTTTTTAAGTATTTATTTAAATTTTTATTTTAAAGGATAGATTTTATAATAATTTTAATAAATTGAGGTTTGGAAGATAAATTTAAGTCGATTTGAAATAGTATTCTTTTAATAAATATATTTAAATAAAATTGATTTGAAACTTATTGAATTTGAGATTCTAAAGATATGATTTTATAACTTGATTTTGATTTAAAGCGATTAGACGAATATTTCAAGTTTAACCAAATTAAAGGGAATATTTAGTTTATTTAAATTGTAATTTAAGGTTTTATTTAAATGATATTGAATTGACGAAGTGAATATTTTAATGGTAAAGTTGAATTTGAAATGTAAATGAATTTATCAAAATTGAGTTATTGTAAATGTTTGAATATTTAAAGTTTTGAAAACGTATTGAAATCGGAATGGTTTGATTTGTAGTTCGAACCTATATTTGAAATCGATGTAAATTAATAGTTTATTGAGATATTGAATTAAGTTGAAATATGTGAATTAAGATTGAATTTAATTTAATTTTGGTATTCGAGTTTATTTGAGTCGATTTGTGAAATTTGAGAAAAACTATTTTAACTTATAACTATTTTATTATACTAACTATTTTATTTTATAAACTAATTATTAAATATTTTATTTTATTAACTATTTTATTATATATACTATTTTCTATATCTGAACTGTTTAAGTGGGAAGTATTACAATTACAAAGTGTTATAATTTCAAAAGAGTTATAATTTTGGAAAGTGTTATGATTTTGGAAATGAACATTATTTTAAGTGAGAAATGATGTCGTATTGATATGGTTTTGAAATGGATATGATATTTTGGTTTTGAAGTATGATATTTTGAAATGACTACGGTGTTATAATAACGTTTGGTTGTTAAAGAGACCGAGATCGTTTATTGTCATACTCTCCACCAATACCGAAAACCACTTTAACAACTGTGTACGGTGGAGATTAGGTACTGTATAGACTATGAGAATATATAAAATGTGTTAAGAGGGATATGGGTAACGCCTTAATGCTATTTTAGTACTTTTACTTTACTATAGACATACTATAATAGCGTATATTACTACATAGTAGATAGTTCCACGGATCCTTAGAGGATGGGCATCCCAAAGATCCTTTGAGTTACTTGTATTTGAGTTGACATTTCACTTGAATTGGATTTATTGATATAAGAATGTTAATCCTCACTTGAGTGTTTTGCGTTTTGCTTTACGCTCGAGTCAGACTGAGTGTCATGGCATTTGAGACTCAACTTTGGAGTTGGAGCTTCGATTGGAGATCCATCTATCTATCCAGCTTTCAGTTATTCAGTTGACTTCGCTGATATATTCAGTTTTGTTATTGGGCTATTGTATTGAGACTTCTATGTATTCGTGACTTCTATTGTATCTTGTTTTAACTCTGATATATATATATAGATAGATATAGTAGCTTCATGAACTACTGTTCATTTGTTTCCTCTGCTTATTGTTATAGTACTTTGAGTCTGTGATTCTGTGATTTATTTATTTACTGTGTATGCTGAATTTGCCAAATATAAATTAACAGTCTGGTATTTTGAGCAATTCAAGTCCGATATGTTCGGATGCGAATGGCATGAAATACTAGGATGTTACAGATTTCCTATTTGGTGTTAAGTATGGAAAAATATTCCACACCGCCATAATTATTAAAAGATCACTTATGAAAATCAAAGTGGATTTTCACTCGAAGGGCTTCTTTGTGCAAAGTAATAAGTTTTAAGGACAGCAATTCTGAAAAATTAGTTTTAAGGACAAATTATAGGAAAAAGATGAATAAAGTTATCATTTTCAGTTATTCAAAAATAATGATAAATCAATTTATCTTTTCCCGTATAACTTAAAAAGATAAATGAATTTGCCATTTTTCTATGGATTGTCCTTAAAACTAATTATTCAGAATTGTTGTCCTTAAAACTTAGTACCCTGAAATAAGAAGCCCTTCAACCAAATTTCCACAAAATTAAATCTCATCTCTTTTTATAATTTCCCTTTTTAAACAACTCAACAATCATTTATAAAACTCCTTTTATACATCTCTAAAACAATTTAAAAACTCTTCTATAAATTTCTATAACCATTTATAAATCTCTTTTATAAATCCATAATACTATTTATAAATCTCATTTATAGAGATCGTTTCTAAAAATCCCTCATAAATCCAAAAATCCATTTTCATTTATATATTATATTACATAAAATTCCTTCATAAATCAATTTATTATTTATAAATATAATTAATCAGATAATTTAATTTACTTTAAACATCATAAATAAATAATAAATTAACTTTTCAATAACATTAATAACACAATCAATTTCCTTTACAACATCATTACTGAAATAATTAATTTCTTTGAATATTATTAGTATAACAATAAATAACTTTAAAACAGTATTAATATAATAATTAATAATTTCAAACATCATTATCAATATAGCAATAACTATTAGTCCTCAAACATTATTATAATAAGTAATTATTAACTTTCAAAAATTTATTGATAAATAATAATTATTAATTCGAAAACATTATTAATAAATAATTATTATTATCTTCAAAAAATATTAATTACTTAAAAAATAACTTTTCACAATGTTAAAATATTGGTAAAGAACCTCTAAACAATATTAAATATAAATAAACGACTTTTTAAACATTATTAAACCATAGTTAAACACATTTACAATATTTCTAAATGATATAGAAAATACAATTTAAAAGGTTGAAAGAATACAGAGGAGTTTAGAATCCATTTAAATAAAATATTCTAGAAAAACCCGAAGATTAGATTTGAAATCATTCTCTAAATAAAAAACCAATTCCAAGCCAAACGACAATTAATAGTATTCTAAAATGCTAAATTTAAGCCAATAACCACCAAGCACTTAACCAATGTTGTTATTGATTTTTATCACTACAGAGGTTAAGTTTTTGATCATATAATAAAGTCATAACTAATAGTGCTAAACAATCAAGATTCAACAACTAATAAATTTGTATAACGTGGTTATAACTAAAATAGAATCAACATGAATAATTGGAAATTTAAAAGCATGAAAATTGAGAAATCCAGATTTCTCAAAAAATTTCTTGTATTTCAATTATAGATAACAATCGCTTGTAAAAGCAAATATTTAACCAAACGGCCAATAATTTCAACCAAACAGAAATAGTAAATTTTTATCTACTACATATATTGTATAAATTAATGAAAAAGGTGAATTAAACTAACCAAAAAAATCTAGTTGGCACCGAAGCGTTTCAGTTTCGACTAAAATCGAGTAACGTTCGATTTTAGATTGAAATTCTACAAACTTCAGTCTCAACAAAATAGATTCCAAAGCATAGATATCGATGATGTGAGTTTAACGCTACCGATCATGTTCGATTTAGGCCTTGTATGAATAAGTAATATAATATATATCACAATAATTTTAAGTTACACAATTTATTATATAATTACACATTTTAAATTTCTTAATTACCTTAAAATACAAATCTCTTCTTCACAAACTTCCTTCCCGCCTAATCACCCAAACTAAAATGATTTTCCCATGTTTCCCATCCTAACTCACTCCTCCATTCCTCTACGATGTTCAAATCTGATAGCTCCATTCGTCTCCTCTTTGCGAAGACCATCTCCTCGACCCTATGAAATCATGCTCGCCTTTACTAGAGAAAATTCGACCTAGGAAAATCCATCATGCCACCTATATGATCGGACGTCCCAATCCACGGCCCTATACCTTGAAACCCCGCTTATATGCGCTACTTCCATTCCTGAACCAAATTTAACCTTAAATCAAGCTAATCCCCCTTCAATTCCTGTAACGATCGCGATTTTTCGTTGCCGAAAAACCGAAATGTTATGGGTTTTAAGAAAGAGAAAAGAAAAAGAAAGTGGTAGAAGAGAGAAAATAGAGAGAAAAGAAAACAGAAAATAGAACGGGACAGAAACAGAACAACATCAGAATCTCACAATTCGCAGCGGAACAACATATAATAAATAAATGAATAATCTTTAAACAAAGAACTATATCAGTTATTACATTTCATACATTACATTTCATTACATCATATCATCAGAGTGTACAACAACAACAACAAACAGTGCAGCGGAAAAAGAAATACTGTATAAACTAGTAATACGCCATGCCATCCAGCTTGCCTCCTGCAACTCCTGAATATCCTGATAAACCTTAACTCTTGACTGCCCGTGTGAAAATTGGTGGGAACCCAGAGTTTAGGAAGGAAAACAATAAACTCCGAGTCAGTCATGTGACTGGTGTGAGAACTCAAAACAGTTTATTTTTCTTTAAAATTAAAATAGAGGAATATTTTTAAAATCAATTCGCAATGCTTTTAAGAATGAGACTACCATAAGGCCTCCCGCACACACACACAATGCAAACGCAGAATCGGAGGAGATTTCTCCTTATGATAGTCAAAGATGCTTGATACGCATTAAAAAGAAACGTTTGATATTATTATTAGTGCATAGTGTAGAAATTATTTCGAAAATAAAGATAAATCTTAGCCAGCATAGACATTTCGCACTTATGCCTACTATAGCTACCATCCAAACAGTGGGTCACCACCATAAGTGAATGATAGGTTCTACAACTAAATCCGTACAAGATCGTATTGGATGAATGGATTTTCCAAAAATGGTCAGGCCAAGGAACTTCCCATTGCCACATGGAAACGCCTCTGGAAGGACGCCCCGAGAACCACCGTTCTCCGCTAAACAAAGCCGGGAATCCCTTTTCCCAAGGAATATTACAAACCCTCAGATATGCCACCCCCGGTCCTTTGGAACCTTTAAACGAGCGCTCGTCACCATCATCACACAATCATAACAAAGTGTTTTCAACATGAGTAAGTATCTGGGCTCCATACCATGATACTACCCTTTTCCAGAAGGAATGGTCATACCCTAGGGAAGCGATCCTTGGAAACCTTGCCGCACAATTCCTGTTTCGACCATTACCGGTTTGTGAAGCTCGACGAAGTCACGTCCACAAAAACATACTTTATACAAAAGCCATGCTTTGGGTCAACAAATGATCATAGAAATGATCACCAAGATAGACGATCAAACAAATGATCCTATCACAAATAATCAACACAATGATCATTTACAGCTACACTCAGCATGTCACATTACCAAATTGGGAATATATCGCTGATAACTTTCAACTATATTACCTCTGAGCTCGTACGTCTCAGAGAAGGGTGTTAAGCTAAAAGAATAAATTCTCCGCCACCAACAGAAATATATTTGAATGAAATCGGCTTTATATCTCAATTTGTAATGTCAGACATACAATCCATACAAGTCTGTTCCGGGCTCGAACAAAACCGAAGGCACTTACAAAGAAGTCCTTGCAATCCGAATAATCTCTAATCACGTTCGGATTTCCCATCACATATGGAGATCTCAATACCGGGGATCAGCCAGTGCAGAGACAATCAACAAGAAACCCTTACGTTTTCGAAAATATCCGGTCTTCAACACCGATCTTCGAATGCAATTCATAACGACGTATCACATATTCGGAATGGGTTATACGACCCCAAGGTCCTTTCCCAGTTAACCCGAATAGTGAGCGCTTATTTCTTTAAAAATAAGTGTGGCATTCAAATTCAAGAAAATCACAACAAATACCTATTTAAAGGTAAATATTGATAGTCAGTTATTGAACTATCAATAGATATGCCAACATCACCAGATTCCAAATAATTTTCCAAATTATTTATTTTCCAAAAATATCTTTAGAAGATATAAACTTTCCCTACTTCAAAAATAAAAAAATAAATCAATATTTATTTTTAAACCCAATTTCCGATTTCATTTATAAATTCTATATTGAATTTACATTTCCAAAAATATTCATGAATATACGTTTTCCATTCGATTTCTAATATTCATTCTCATTTTATCTTCAAAAAGATAAATTCAAAATATTCACTTAATATTGGAAAAGCATTTCTATACTTATTTATTTATAAGTAATTCACAAGTCTTTTTATTTTCTACACTTAGAAAATATTCAATATACTCTAATCGAAATTAAGTATATATTTCATTCTTTAAGAAAATCATTCACTTAACCATATTTATTTGGGCCAAAACGAATGTTGCGTAAAACATCGTTACGACAACCCAAAATCACTAGTATAGGGATTCGAAATTAGAATAGATATATAAATCCCAATACTATACAAAACATTTCCTTTCGGAAATCATCTATTATAACAACAGTGTTATAATCTACCATTTCCTTTTATTTCTCGAAAACATCTATTTCAACAATAAATGTTGAAATCTATGGTTTCGAATCTCAACACCTTTTAAAACATCTTTAGATCGTTTTAATTCTATTTCAAACATCACATCCAAAATAATTTCTTTAACTTATTATTCACTATTCAAAAACGTGAATATAC
Source organism: Allium cepa (assembly GCA_030765085.1). Lineage (NCBI taxonomy): Eukaryota > Viridiplantae > Streptophyta > Magnoliopsida > Asparagales > Amaryllidaceae > Allium > Allium cepa. Next base: position 84,044,086 of record CM060946.1, read on the forward strand.
CTTGTTAATAAATTTCATCACTTCTATTCCTTTTATTTTAAAGGATTTATTCACTATTCAAAACGTGAATATAACTCTCTTAACAAGCTACAACTATTTACTTATCAAAGTAAGTCGTTTCGAATTTATAAAACAACGTTTATAAATTCTATTCTATTTATTTTATATCAACTCCTTTTATAAATTCCTTTATTAACCTATCTCAATTCATATCACAATGATATACTAAAAATTCATATTATAAGACAAATACTTATAATTTATTTATTTACAAAATCATTCCTTCAAACTTCCCAAATCTATAAATCTTATAACTTCTAAGATTCATTTATTTATCCAAATCTATTCCTTTAATAACTTTATAAATTTTATAAACCTACTGCTTATAAAATTTCCATTTATAACTTTACCGTTATAATCCTATAGATTTCATTCCTTTATGGAATTCATTTACAAATCATTCTATCACTTATAAAAGCTCGTTTTATAATTCAAGATATTCTAAATTTATAAATATCAATTTATAAATCTTTTATATGGATCAATTTATATTATTCTTTTAAAAACTTCTTTGAACTCCTTTATAACTCATCATTTTGATTTGTAAAATAATCAAACTTCATAAATCCTATTTTTAAACTTTTTATAATAAATTCAGAAATCCCAGTTTAAACTATTTTATAAAATCATTAATCTCATAGTTTCAAAAATCAACTTTTAACTGAATTTCTCAAAAATCATAATTTTTATAATATTAAAATTATAACGTTTACTTATTTAAGATGAATCAATTCAAAAAAAATATTTTATAAACGTATACTTTCAAAAGTCACTTTAGAAATCCCTTTAAAAATAAAAATCGTTATTTTTAAACTTCACAAATTGGGTCCGATGATGCAACACATCAATAGTCAATCTGGACTTTCAAACATCATATATCAATATGATAAACAATCAAACATCACAATATCTAAAATCAAATAAATATTTGTGAGGAATCCAGTTGGATCCCTCCAACCTGTTTCCCTGCATCCACAGACATTAGCACAATACCATTCCACTTCGAGGTGGAATATCGCGGTATATGGGATTTTATAAAATATATCCGCGTACTAACGGCGCAATAGGGTCTCATCCGATATACAAATGCGGGAAATCAATCAACTGCAATATATACATATGCCAATATATATATATTGCTATATATAATATATAATACCAATTCCACTTCAAGGTGGAATATCGCGGTATATGTGTGTAATAAATAACCTCCGCTTACTAACGGCGTATAGGGTCTATTCACATCCAATATATATATATATAACAATCATCATTCAAGCATTCAATCATTCAATCAACATATTTTAAATCTAACTATTTAAAATTTAAATAAATCCTTTTAAGGGAGAAGTTCTCACCTTTGCTTTTATTAGCAATCCATCTCCCATCTTGACTCGATTTTCTTGATTTATACCTTGTATAAATATTTACACAATTTATTAATATTCGAATCAATCGAATAAATTAAATTTTGATTTGATAATTTCGATTCATCGGTGATTTCATTTTAATAGTTAAATTAACTCATAGTTTCGTTTTAAACTAATTTCTTCTTCAATAAATTTATTTTTAACTAAAAATTAAATTTTAAACTAAATTCTCTTTAAATAAAAATTATTTTTAACCACTAAAAATTAAATAAGTTAATTTAAACCAATTTGTAAATCCTCATTGACTTATTTAAATTTACTTCTCCTTTAATAATTTTTTTATTTAATTCCAATTTATTTTTAAAACTAAGTTTTCCTTTATTAAATTATTTTACCAAACAATTTTTTTCTTTTAACATTATATTTTTCATTTGAAACTAAATTTATATTTAACCAATAATTTAGTTTTTTAACAAATAATTAAATTTTAAACTAGAATTCCTTTTTATTCTTAAAACAATTTCTTTTAAATAATGAAATTTATCTAGCTAATGATTTTCTCAATTTAATTATAAACCATAATTTTCCTTCTATTAATAAATTAATTTTAACTAAAAATTAAATTTAATTAACCAAACTCTCTTTTAATAACTTAATCGATTATAAATTCGATTTCTAACTAATAATTTAGTTTTAAATTAACAAGATAATTAAATAAATTCGTTAAACAAATTAACCACTCTAACTATTTATTTTTGAAATACTAGTAAATGAAAATATGGGTATGTACATTTACTTTATTCTTTTCCTTGAATATAATTTGTTAAAATCAACTTTATTTATTTATATAAGATATTTTCTATCTTTTTCAAATTAAAATATGTATGTTTAAAATTAATTTCCTTTTCCTATAACAACAACACCAACTTACTGTTTTTTTCTTTACTGTCCTTACAAAATTTTGAAAACAAAACAAAATTTTCAAAACTACTTTACTGTTATTTAGAATCCCAGTTTATATATATTTGAATTAAATTTAAAAACAAAATAAAATTTATACCTCACTGCAAAATCTAGCCTCGCGAGTTCCCAATCTGACATCGCCGCATCGACCATCGCGCCTCATTCGAATCCCCCAATCACTCACGCACGCCGCTCACCCCCATCTCCTCGCGCCTAGCGTCGCCACTGCCGCATCTCGCAATGCTCGAGAACCCCTCATCTGCCTCGATTGATCGATCTCCCCCATCCACGCGAAAGAGCTCGCCGCCACGGCCTCGAGTGCCTGCTTCAATCGTGAGCCACATCGTCACGATGCCCCACTCCATACGCGCCTTGTCGTCGTCGCCGCGCGCCTTCATGACATCGCGCGGCACCAAATCGCGACCCATCGCGCGCCGCCCCCTCGCGTCAGTGAATTGCGGTTTAGAATTTGGGGCTTCGGCCATTTCTTCTTGTTTTTTTTTTCCTCTGATGTTTCGGTTTGAATGGATTTAGAGAAGGAGGGGCTAGTACTTAAAACGAACGAAGTATGTTTAGCACGATTTATTTCGTGATTATAGGCGTGGTTGTAGGCTGAAACAATGGAGAGTGTTTTAAGGAGGAACGTGTACTGATGTTGACAAATTTTATTTTTAAATTCAAATTGAATATTGAATTCGTTTTAAAATTTCAATGCGTTTATATGTCGTATGCTCACATATAAACTCCGAAAAATACGAAATTTGAAACCCGGCAATAATACAATATTCCGGACCCAATGGAACTGGTTTCGTCGAATTCCGAGACTGTGCCTCGGACGGCTATTTTTAAATATCGATTCAAACGATTAAAATTTCAAAACTGAACAATTCACTTTAAATTTCAATTCTGAAGCTTCTATTATCTTCAGTACTATCAATATGAATTTTACAAGCCTTTGAAATATTTTTAATCAGCTAAAAATTGAAGATTCAAATTTTTATTCAATTTCAATAGATTAAATTCTATAATTTAATCGCTAAATTCATTCTGATAATTTGAAATTCAATTCAAACCATCATTCAAATATTTAAATTAATTAAATATTTTCAAATTAAATTATTCAAAATTCTGGGTCGTTACCATCTTCCCCCCTTAAAAGAATTTCGTCTCGAAATTACAAGTTAAGAAGAATGCCCTTATTTCGTCTACTATTTTTCACAATCCAAATAGTTTTATCAACTTACTAACCTAAATCTTTTTACTAGAGATTCACTATCATTTCAACTAGCTTTCCAATTCCAATTATAAGTTTCAATCAACATTGTTTTCCTAACGATTCAAATTTAAATTCAAATTCAAATTTCGAACCTTCAAAATTTCTCAAAAATTTTCTAACACCCTAAATTTTCGAAAAATTTCGCCAGCGTCTCCTTTGCGCGGCTAGCTCGGTACGACTACAAAATGGCACCACGGCCCCTCAGAATCAAAAAGAAAAGAGAAAGCCAAGTGGCTGGAGAAGAAAATCATCAAATTTCATACTGAAATTCAAATACGTACCTTTTTGTCGAGCCATTTAAATTATCTTCAAAATCAAAATCCCAATTCCTTTATAATACCTGTATATCCTGCTAGTCATAATATATAATTCCAACATTCAAACCATTTTGCCAATTCTATTACAAAATTTTCAACATATGTTTCATATACATTTTTACTTCACTATTGAAGTTATATATTCATTTTCATTCAATTTGAATTCAATTCACAAATTCAATTCTATTTGAATTTAATTCTCAATTTTAAATATTGAGTTCTAACGATTAACTTTCATTTACTAATTCATATTACTACTTTAAATTAGTTTTATTCACTAATTCATTTTAATTAGTACATTCACTTATTCATTTTAAATTTCAATTTTCATATTCAATTCATCTCGAATTTACTTAATTACTAACAAAGGGAATTTCTTTTACTTACTTGAATTTATATACAAATTCAAATTTAGCTTCAAATTTAGCTCACGACTAAACTTTAATTTAACCAATTCAAATTCCAATTCATTAGTCCATGAATTAATAATTTATCAAGTTAGTTTACTTGAATTCAATCAATTTTATTTTTTATTTAATTCCATATACTAATGATAATAATTTAATATTATTACTTCCTAACAATCATGCAACCATATACTATAATAATTCATAGAATATCATTTCCTTTCTATACAAAATAGTTTTGGGCAAAATTATCTTATTTACCCGATTCAAAAACAATTTTATATTCACTAACAAATACGCGCTCATATCTATTATTACACTCAAACTCATTCTAGAGTACTGCTGACTCTATCTCTAATGAGTAACACCCAACAGAACCATGGTTGTTGCTTAACCATATGCTCTGATACCAAATGTAACGATCGCGATTTTTCGTTGCCGAAAAACCGAAATGTTATGGGTTTTAAGAAAGAGAAAAGAAAAAGAAAGTGGTAGAAGAGAGAAAATAGAGAGAAAAGAAAACAGAAAATAGAATGGGACAGAAACAGAACAACATCAGAATCTCACAATTCGCAGCGGAACAACATATAATAAATAAATGAATAATCTTTAAACAAAGAACTATATCAGTTATTACATTTCATACATTACATTTCATTACATCATATCATCAGAGTGTACAACAACAACAACAAATAGTGCAGCGGAAAAAGAAATAATGTATAAACTAGTAATACGCCATGCCATCCAGCTTGCCTCCTACAACTCCTGAATATCCTGATAAACCTTAACTCTTGACTGCCCGTGTGAAAATTGGTGGGCACCCAGAGTTTAGGAAGGAAAACAATAAACTCCGAGTCAGTCATGTGACTGGTGTGAGAACTCAAAACAGTTTATTTTTCTTTAAAATTAAAATAGAGGAATATTTTTAAAATCAATTCGCAATGCTTTTAAGAATGAGACTACCATAAGGCCTCCCACACACACACACAATGCAAACGTGGAATCGTAGGAGATTTCTCCTTATGATAGTCAAAGATGCTTGATACGCATTAAAAAGAAACATTTGATATTATTATTAGTGCATAGTGTAATTATTTCGAAAATAAAGATATAAATCTTAGCCAGCATAGACATTTCGCACTTATGCCTACTATAGCTACCATCCAAACAGTGGGTTACCACCATAAGTGAATGATAGGTTCTACAACTAAATCCGTACAAGATCGTATTGGATGAAAGGATTTTCCAACAAATGGTCAGGCCAAGGAACTTCCCATTGCCACATGGAAACGCCTCTGGAAGGACGCCCCGAGAACCACCGTTCTCCGCTAAACAAAGCCGGGAATCCCTTTTCCCAAGGAATATTACAAACCCTCAGATATGCCACCCCCGGTCCTTTGGAACCTTTAAACGAGCGCTCGTCACCATCATCACACAATCATAACAAAGTGTTTTCAACATGAGTAAGTATCTGGGCTCCATACCATGATACTACCCTTTTCCAGAAGGAATGGTCATACCCTAGGGAAGCGATCCCTGGAAACCTTGCCGCACAATTCCTGTTTCGACCATTACCGGTTTGTGAGGCTCGACGAAGTCACGTCCACAAAAACATACTTTATACAAAAGCCATGCTTTGGGTCAACAAATGATCATAGAAATGATCACCAAGATAGACGATCAAACAAATGATCCTATCACAAATAATCAACACAATGATCATTTACAGCTACACTCAGCATGTCACATTACCAAATTGGGAATATATCGCTGATAACTTTCAACTATATAACCTCTGAGCTCGTACGTCTCAGAGAATGGTGTTAAGCTAAAAGAATAAATTCTCCGCCACCAACAGAAATATATTTGAATGAAATCGGCTTTATATCTCAATTTGTAATGTCAGACATACAATCCATACAAGTCTGTTCCGGGCTCGAACAAAACCGAAGGCACTTACAAAGAAGTCCTTGCAATCCGAATAATCTCTAATCACGTTCGGATTTCCCATCACATATGGAGATCTCAATACCGGGGATCAGCCAGTGCAGAGACAATCAACAAGAAACCCTTACGTTTTAGAAAATATCCGGTCTTCAACACCGATCTTCGAATGCAATTCATAACGACGTATCACATATTCGGAATGGGTTATACGACCCCAAGGTCCTTTCCCGGTTAACCCGAATAGTGAGCGCTTATTTTTTTAAAAATAAGTGTGACATTCAAATTCAAGCAAATCACAACAAATACCTATTTAAAGGTAAATATTGATAGTCAGTTATTGAACTATCAATAGATATGCCAACATCACCAGATTCCAAATAATTTTTCAAATTATTTATTTTCCAAAAATATCTTTAGAAGATATAAACTTTCCCTACTTCAAAAATAAAAAAATAAATCAATATTTATTTTTAAACCCAATTTCCGATTTCATTTATAAATTCTATATTGAATTTACATTTCCAAAAATATTCATGAATATACGTTTTCCATTCGATTTCTAATATTCATTCTCATTTTATCTTCAAAAAGATAAATTCAAAATATTCACTTAATATTGGAAAAGCATTTCTATACTTATTTATTTATAAGTAATTCACAAGTCGTTTTATTTTCTACACTTAGAAAATATTCAATATACTCTAATCGAAATTAAGTATATATTTCATTCTTTAAGGAAATCATTCACTTAACCATATTTATTTGGGCCAAAACGAATGTTGCGTAAAACATCGTTACGACAACCCAAAATCACTAGTATAGGGGTTCGAAATTAAAATAGATATATAAATCCCAATACTATACAAAACATTTCCTTTCGGAAATCATCTATTATAACAACAGTGTTATAATCTACCATTTCCTTTTATTTCTCGAAAACATCTATTTCAACAATAAATGTTGAAATCTATGGTTTCGAATCTCAACACCTTTTAAAACATCTTTAGATCGTTTTAATTCTATTTCAAACATCACATCCAAAATAATTTCTTTAACTTATTATTCACTATTCAAAAACGTGAATATACCTTGTTAATAAATTTCATCACTTCTATTCCTTTTATTTTAAAGGATTTATTCACTATTCAAAACGTGAATATAACTCTCTTAACAAGCTACAACTATTTACTTATCAAAGTAAGTCGTTTCGAATTTATAAAACAACGTTAATAAATTCTATTCTATTTATTTTATATCAACTCCTTTTATAAATTCCTTTATTAACCTATCTCAATTCATATCACAATGATATACTAAAAATTCATATTATAAGACAAATACTTATAATTTATTTATTTACAAAATCATTCCTTCAAACTTCCCAAATCTATAAATCTTATAACTTCTAAGATTCATTTATTTATCCAAATCTATTCCTTTAATAACTTTATAAATTTTATAAACCTACTGCTTATAAAATTTCCATTTATAACTTTACCGTTATAATCCTATAGATTTCATTCCTTTATGGAATTCATTTACAAATCATTCTATCACTTATAAAAGCTCGTTTTATAATTCAAGATATTCTAAATTTATAAATATCAATTTATAAATCTTTTATATGGATCAATTTATATTATTCTTTTAAAAACGTCTTTGAACTCCTTTATAACTCATCATTTTGATTTGTAAAATAATCAAACTTCATAAATCCTATTTTTAAACTTTTTATAATAAATTCAGAAATCCCAGTTTAAACTATTTTATAAAATCATTAATCTCATAGTTTCAAAAATCAACTTTTAACTGAATTTCTCAAAAATCATAATTTTTATAATATTAAAATTATAACGTTTACTTATTTAAGATGAATCAATTCAAAAAAAATATTTTATAAACGTATACTTTCAAAAGTCACTTTAGAAATCCCTTTAAAAATAAAAATCGTTATTTTTAAACTTCAAAAATTGGATCCGATGATGCAACACATCAATAGTCAATCACGACTTTCAAACATCATATATCAATATGATAAACAATCAAACATCACAATATCTAAAATCAAATAAATATTTGTGAGGAATCCAGTTGGATCCCTCCAACCTGTTTCCCTGCATCCACAGACATTAGCACAATACCATTCCACTTCGAGGTGGAATATCGTGGTATATGGGATTTTATAAAATATATTCGCTTACTAACGGCGCAATAGGGTCTCATCCGCTATACAAATGCGGGAAATCAATCAGCTGCAATATATACATATGCCAATATATATATATATATTGCTATATATAATATATAATACCAATTCCACTTCAAGGTGGAATATCGCGGTATATGTGTGTAATAAATAACCTCCGCTTACTAACGGCGTATAGGGTCTATTCACATCCAATATATATATATAACAATCATCATTCAAGCATTCAATCATTCAATCAACAAATTTTAAATCTAACTATTTAAAATTTAAATAAATCCTTTTGAGTGAGAATTTCCCACCTTTGCTTTTATTAGCAATCCATCTCCCATCTTGACTCGATTTTCTTGATTTATACCTTGTATAAATATTTACACAATTTATTAATATTCGAATCAATCGAATAAATTAAATTTTGATTTGATAATTTCGATTCATCGGTGATTTCATTTTAATAGTTAAATTAACTCATAGTTTCGTTTTAAACTAATTTCTTCTTCAATAAATTTATTTTTAACTAAAAATTAAATTTTAAACTAAATTCTCTTTAAATAAAAATTATTTTTAACCACTAAAAATTAAATAAGTTAATTTAAACCAATTTGTAAATCCTCATTGACTTATTTAAATTTACTTCTCTTTTAATAATTTTTTTATTTAATTCCAATTTATTTTTAAAACTAAGTTTTCCTTTATTAAATTATTTTACCTAACAATTTTTTTCTTTTAACATTATATTTTTCATTTGAAACTAAATTTATATTTAACCAATAATTTAGTTTTTTAACAAATAATTAAATTTTAAACTAGAATTCCTTTTTATTCTTAAAACAATTTCTTTTAAATAATGAAATTTATCTAGCTAATGATTTTCTCAATTTAATTATAAACCACAATTTTCCTTCTATTAATAAATTAATTTTAACTAAAAATTAAATTTAATTAACCAAACTCTCTTTTAATAACTTAATCGATTATAAATTCGATTTCTAACTAATAATTTAGTTTTAAATTAACAAGATAATTAAATAAATTCATTAAACAAATTAACCACTCTAACTATTTATTTTTGAAATACTAGTAAATGAAAATATGGGTATGTACATTTACTTTATTCTTTTCCTTGAATATAATTTGTTAAAATCAACTTTATTTATTTATATAAGATATTTTCTGTTTTTTTCAAATTAAAATATGTATGTTTAAAATTAATTTCCTTTTCCTATAACAACAACACCAACTTACTGTTTTTTTTTTCTTTACTGTCCTTACAAAATTTTGAAAACAAAACAAAATTTTCAAAACTACTTTACTGTTATTTAAAATCCCAGTTTATATATATTTGAATTAAATTTAAAAACAAAATAAAATTTATACCTCACTGCAAAATCTAGCCTCGCGAGTTTCCAATCTGACATCGCCGCATCGACCATCGCGCCTCATTCGAATCTCCCAATCACTCGCGCACGCCGCTCACCCCCATCTCCTCGCGCCTAGCGTCGCCACTGCCGCATCTCGCAATGCTCGAGAACCCCTCATCTGCCTCGATTGATCGATCTCCCCCATCTACGCGAAAGAGCTCGCCGCCACGGCCTCGAGTGCCTGCTTCAATCGCGAGCCACATCGTCACGATGCCCCACTCCATACGCGCCTTGTCGTCGTCGCCGCGCGCCTTCACGACATCGCGCGGCACCAAATCGCGACCCATCGCGCGCCGCCCCCTCGCGTCGGTGAATCGCGGTTTAGAATTTGGGGCTTCGGCCATTTCTTTTTTTTTCCCTCTGATGTTTCGGTTTGAATGGATTTAGAGAAGGAGGGGCTAGTACTTAAAACGAACGAAGTATGTTTGGCACGATTTATTTCGTGATTATAGGCGTGGTTGTAGGCTGAAACAATGGAGAGTGTTTTAAGGAGGAACGTGTACTGATGTTGACAAATTTTATTTTTAAATTCAAATTGAATATTGAATCCGTTTTAAAATTTCAATGCGTTTATATGTTTTATGCTCACATATAAACTCCGAAAAATATGAAATTTGAAACCCGGCAATAATTCAATATTCCGGACCCAATGAAACTGGTTTCGTCGAATTCCGAGACTGTGCCTCGGACGGCTATTTTTAAATATCGATTCAAACGATTAAAATTTCAAAAATGAACAATTCACTTTAAATTTCAATTCTGAAGCTTCTATTATCTTCAGTACTATCAATATGAATTTTACAAGCCTTTGAAATATTTTTAATCAGCTAAAAATTGAAGATTCAAATTTTTATTCAATTTCAATAGATTAAATTCTATAATTTACGCTAAATTCATTCTGATAATTTGAAATTCAATTTAAACCATCATTCAAATATTTAAATTAATTAATTATTTTCAAATTAAATTATTCAAAATTCTGGGTCGTTACAATTCCTATAAAAACCAAAGCCCTAGCTAATTCTCTCATGTTCAAAAAACTATTTGAACACTCCAACTATAGCTACACCTTAAAATACCCCCACCATCCTGTAGATCTAGCCAAACCTAATCAAAGATCGATCCTTTATATTTTTATGATTTTTGTTTGCATTTTTTTTAATATAAAAGAAGAGGGAGTTTATGTTTTCTTTTTGAAAATACATTGATCAGTAAAGAGGATGGCTAAAAATTTATGCTAATGTTAAGTGTTGATACATATATAATTTGTAAATTTCGGCATTCTGCCGCACATATTATTACTCACGTATGAGCTTCAAACGACTAAACAAAAATATGGTTTCATTCAGAATAGCAATGCGACCTCAAGACAATAATAATATACACTGGTTAATGTATTATGTAAAATCACAAAAACACCGTATACAAGTATACTTTCCAATTATTTAATTGAACCATTTATCACTGTAAATAAATTAATAAAATGAACTCTTCATTATTATTCATTTATTTAAAATGATTAAATAAGCTATTTAACCCATTAAATCAACATTCAATTAAAAACCCAGCTACTTGAAAACTATCACATATTCAAATAAATCCCTATATTTGAATTATAAATTAATTAACTTTTAAAACCAAAATCTAAATATTTAAAATGAATTAAATATTTAAAAATCGATATTTAAATTTCGTCGTCGCAATTTCTAATGGTAAGAAAATGCCTCCAAACCCGTTAATTTTTCAGAACAATTAGTTGGAAAAGATTATTAAATTTCTATGTCTTTAAAATTATGGAAAATTTCGGCAGTGTCTCCTTTGCGCGGCTCGATCGAAAAACTACAGATCGCCACTATGGGCCCAAGCAAACAAAAGAAAACAAAAGAAAACAAAAGCCAAGCGGCCTATCATATCTGAGGCATAAAACCATCGAACCAAACAACAACATAAACTCATACCTATTTGTCAGGCAGCAAACTCTACTCATGAAACCAAAAGTGTCAACTAGCCTTTACTTCCATGAACTTGCATCTTACTTACAATAATACCCAACTATATTACTCATAGCCCTAACATTTTCATTTTCTAAGATCAACATAAAAGAATAAAAAGACCATATGATGTACATATATAATCAATATGCAATATCAACTCCGCTTGTTCGCTCGATCATACAGATTTTTCATTTCTAGACTACCCGACTTCTCTAGTGCAGGCTCTGATCTGGTTCATTAATTAGAAACCTCTTCTCTCCTTACACAGCCATACAATTTGAATTTTTTTTATAATCGATCAAAAATCCATAACAAGCGTTTACCGTGAAGAATTAAGTGAAAAATCCTTGTTCGGACTGGCGTAAAATACCTTGAAACTGTGTGCCCGAATCCAGGTAAGAACAGTTTTGCGAATAAAATGATCTACGTACATCTTACTTTTATATTCCAATTGGTTTTCTTCGTTTTACCAATTTCCTTTTTATTCACAATTTATTTTATTAATAGTATTTCACTTAATACTAACATTCATTTACAACCCATTTCATAAAACCATTTTATTTAATTTTACTCAAGTTAAATTTTATCTCATAGCTAAGTTTCAAATTTACTTTATTTAATTATTCCCAATTATATTAATTCACATTTATTATTAGCTAGTATATATTCCCTTTAAGGCTAAAATTATTTATAAACTATTTCATAAAACCATTACTTATTTTCGCAAACATATTATAACGCCACATATGCAAATCAATCACTTTAAAAACACAAACTTACACACATTTCAAAGCCACAACTTCATCTTAAAGATCCATTATATTTAAGTTTATTATCAGCATTTTATAAAACACACATATGTTAATTATTCTCTTTAAAACTTGAGTTTATATTTTTAATCAATTCATTTTCTAGGTCATTTCATAACCTATTACTTTAAGCCAATAAACACTTTATAACTTGTCTTCATTAATAAAAAATTTCCCAAGTAACTACCATTTTAAGGAATCATTATTTTGCTTATTCACATTCTACAACTAAAGTTTATATTTGCAAAATAGTCTTCTATCACATAAGAGTATATGTACAATATAAGACTTTTTTACTTAACATTAATATCTAACAACTTTAAACTCTTTTTTTTTATAGAAATTACTATCATGTCAAATTTTTAAGTCACAAAAATTTATTCTTATAATTTCACACACTTAACTTAATTTCTAAATCAAATTTGGAAGTCCTGAATATCCAAAATCGTTGAAAATTCCATTTCATTTTTAATAAATGAAATTTTCCTGAACAATATATAAAAATAAGATGCAAAACCAACTATCTAATGTATAGGACACATGCATCTATATAATAACTTAATTGAAAATTTCAGAATTAAATACCCTATTTTTATTTTTTTGAAATCATATGCATACTTCTTTATATATCAAATCATTCTTGGGAAAATTTAAACAAATTTATTTTACCCAAAACAATTCAAAATACCAATTTCTATTACGGTAGCAATTCCCTAGTTTATAAACTCGAAAATGAATCGATGATGCTACAGTCATCACTTGAATTATTTTTTAATGACCATGGTGAGTTTAACTCTTTTATCTCTTCTAAATTACATTGTAAAATATTTTCCATCAATTAAAACTTTTCAAAATACCATTACTAGTTACTCCAAACTTTGGAAACCATTTTTCAAAAACATCGAGATTTCAGTTCTCAAATTCTCAGTTTAAATCCTTTTATTTTTAAAAAGCATACTTAAAAATCATACTTATATAATTTCACTTTTCATATATAAAATCATTTCAAAATGTTTATCCTTGTGTGGGTTATAATAATAAACATTTTAATTAAAATTAAATTGTTTAACTCAACATTACCACCAAACGCCTTCTATCAAGTTATGAAACTGATGCATATGGTGTTCGTTTATACTTCAACCAAACAATAAATGCTCTTAAATTAGCTGAGCATAACTAATCAATAATAAGTAATAATAATCGAATATTACCATTCTAACAACCAATCACTCCATATATAACTGTACTAATATCTGGAAATTATTCTTTTCATATATAAAATATAATCTGGGTAAAATTATTACATTTACCCATTTCAAAACAATACCGTGTCGATTTGCTTTATTCAAGTATTTAGAAACCAAACTATCGATACAATTGTTCCTACTGTATCAACCAGAATTCATAAACCACTGACTGATAAATCAACACAATATAAAATATTTATACCACTAAAAAATAAGCGTGTATGTATATCTATTACACTCAAACTCGTCTTAGGGTCTCTGTGACGCCTCACCCCGATACCCACATTAACAAAGAGAATTGCTCGGTAATTCTGTCTGCTGATGAGAGAATAGGGCAAGTTAGGAGCGACCATCTATAATCTTGTCTCAAACATCTACTGCATACGTCGATAAATGCTCTACTTATTTTTTATTTCACGTGGATCGAATATCCAATAAATGCTTAATACAAAACTATAGGTGGCTAATGAATCTACCAGAACAAAATACAATAACAGAATGCATATTACATCAAAGAACAGTAATCATCATATATATAAATACATATACATATATACATCCCAATATGATACAAACCGATACACAAAAGTGGTACAGAGACCACATTATATCCATCTAATCAAATACATATTAGAGTCAAGCGGAAAGAAATATAAACTACACAAAAGTGCTAGGCTGATATCCAAGAAGATGCATCAAAGCTAAGTCCCATAACTAATAGCTAACCTGAAATAACTCGGTCTGACCCGAGTACAAAATACACAGGTCAGTCTAGCTAGAACAATCAGTTAATGAGGATAGACGATAAAATGAAGCATAAGATACAAGGTGATAATTCTTTTCGAATGAAAAGAGGCAACATAAAGAATATAACCCATGACTTAAGTGAACTAATGTCACTTAAGTATACAAAGACCTCAAAAGAGGTAAATTCGATAATAATACTCAAATAATATAAACATTCACCTCATATTATTGGCGACATCCCAAATTGTATGCATGTTTCCATGAACCGTATCTCCTCAAAAGGAGAAACATCAATAAAAACTCTCGCCAAAAGGGCAAATATAAAACATTCTCAAATAGGATGATCCAAAACTCAAAAACAGAAGAATCTCTTAATTCAACTATACCTCATCTCATCGGTATAAATGTACGTAATTCTCAATCTCAACTCGCCAAAATGGAAAAACCCATTATCCTATAAAATCTTGAAATCATCCAAACTCATAACTCAAGGAACTCAATAAGAGTTAAAAACATCATAAATGAAATCACCATATATATATATATATCATCTCATATAGGACTAGGCTATCAATGTAATTAAACATCTTAAAATGGTGAAATCGGAATAAAATAGAAAACTCAGAAAACCTGGATTGGCCAAATCCTCAATTGCAATGCCGAAGCAATGCTACACATGCTAAACTCAGACAGCTGAAGCCTCAGACAAGGTCGCTAACAGCTGTCAAAGCAGTTCATCCTCATGACAAGGTCGTTGACACCTCTCCAAGCCATTTTATCAACCCTAACAAGGTCGCTAACACCTCCCAAAATAGTTCATCCTCATGACAAGGTTGCCGACACCTCTCCAAGCCATTTTGTCGGCGCTAACAAGGTCATTAGCACCTACCAAAGCAGTTCATCCTCATGACAAGGTCGTTAAAACCTCTCAAAGCAGTTCTGTTAGGTAACATCGTGAATGTGTCACGGACTCATGGATAGGAACCCGAAAAGTGTTAACGTGTGTCCCATACCACACATTCGCACTTAGCGGTTTACTGGCCACTAGTCGATGCCACACTAAAAACATCATAAAACTTAGAAAATCGTGTCTCGCATCATCTCATTGGCAAGTGATAAAGAGACAACATACTCGTCTCGTCTTATCGATAAGTAATAAATGGCATCATAACTTGTCTCATCTTATCGACAAGTGAAAACATTGTGATGGTTCCTCATAAACCATAAATCTTAAAATATGAAATCATATACTCAATACTTACCTTATATCATTGGCAAGTAAACAAAACATCGTGATGGTTTCCATCGACCATACTCCTACATAGGAGATGTCAAACCATAATACTTGCCAAATATTGGCCATCTTAAATAATTCCAATAAATAGAAGTTACAAAACTCAAAATATGCCATAAAATGGCAAAATATCTCAGAATCAATAATATCAAATAACTTCGATCCTACAAGTCCGGAATTAACCGAAATAGTAAACGCACATAACCCATACCATATGTTTTACTAAATCATTTAATTCTCTTTCTCACACGTTCAAATAGTGTAAAAGTATATATTTTATATTTAAAATAGTTTACTAGAGGAGGCTTTTAAAACTTTTTCCCGAAAAGATTAATAAAACCAATATTTGAAATTCCTATACAATAGGAAATAAATAGATTTTTATATTAGAAAAATAATTATAAAGTACTACATAATAATAATTGAACTATCCACTTATTTCAAAAATCACTCCAGAAATGGTTTAGTGAAAACCGTACTCGAAAACGATGAAAAACAAGAAAGATAACTCAAGACCGATAACTTGAATTCAATGCGAATTCAATTCAAATTTAACCAAAATCAACTCAAATTTTATTTAAATTTGAATTTTTAATTCTCCAAATATTGCTAGCCTACTGATAAGCATCATAACTCTCAAAATATCTTAAAAAGAACATCAAAACTGAACGAGAATTAGAGCAAAAACGAGCTAATACAAATCTAAGTTTAATTATTGTTATTGATATCATTTTGCACTCAGGACACCAACATACAAATATAATTTCGAACAAGCAAATTTTAAAACTTTGAAAAAACTCGAAATATAAACTTCTAGTACATGATAAAAGCTTTCCAGAAAATATAAAATTAATGAATTTGGTAAAGAAACGAAAGAGTTAGGGTTAATTCTGTTTCAGATTCAAACACAGAGCAAATGTTAGTTTTGCCCTCGGGATAGCAATAGATACATTCAATTTTGACCTAGATAACTTCAAAATTCTGGAAAAATCAAAACAATAAACTTGTAGCTCTATGTCCCTGCTTTCCAAAACATCCGAAATTATTCAATTTGGATAAGAAACGAATAACTTATGGCTAAAACAATTCTTAGGCCTTGATTGTTGTTGCTGTTGATTTGCTCTCGGGACAGCAACAAACAAATACGATTTTGATTAAACAAACTTCAAAATTTTATAAAAATTAAAACATGAAATTGGTAGCACTATTTCTAGGATTTCTAGAACATCCAATATTATTAAATTTGGAAAAGAAACGAGTAACTTATGGCCAAAACAATTCTTAGGCCCGTGATTGTTGTTGCTGTCGATTTGCTCGGGATAGCAACAAACAAGCACGATTTTGATCAAGAAAACATCAAAAATTTTGAAAACATAAAACACGAAAGCTGTATTACTATGTCCAGCCTTTCTAAAACATCTAAAATATTAAATTCGGATAAGAAACGAGTAATTTATGGCCAAAACAATTCTTAGGTCCGTGATTGTTGTTGTTGTCAATTTGCTCTCGGGGCAGCAAAAAACAAGCATGATTTTGATCAAGCAAACATCAAATTTTAGAAAACTTGAAACATGAAACCTGTAGCATTATGTCCATGCTTTCCAAAACATCTAAAATTATTGAATTCCGATTTAAAATGAAAGAGATATGCCTAATTTACTGACAGCGATCCATAAATGAACATGCAACAACCAAAATTGAGATTTCTCACCTTGAAATCTCAATCATATCTAGAAAATGTGAGTTTTGATACTCATCTTGAATTAGAGATGATCCAACCTCAGATTTTTGTTGAAAGAAGCAAGTTTTGAGAAACCTTCTAATTTCTCTTTTGATTTGATAAAAACAGCAATTAAAATTGAAGGAAGATAGGAATTTGGTTAACATTTGAAAAGAGGAGATAGTTCTTTTTGTTTTTGTTTGGTTTACTGTAAATGAATTATGTATGTACATGGGAAGGTAGAAGAAAACATTTCTTTTCTCTATTCAGGCTATGTTAATAAACGGGCTTTGGACCCAAACAAAAGAAAATCAATAGCCTAAGTTAATTAATTCATCACTTAAACAAAATATACACATATATTACTTAATAAAACAACATTTTCCACCAAGTTTTAACACAATAAATAATGTAAACATATCTACAATTTAAATAAAACATTTTACACTTAATAAAAAGATAATTTATGTTATAAAGCATTTTTATTATTAAAAAAATCTTATTTTTCATAAATAACCAATTTTACACAAATAAATACATAAAACCCTATTTTTAACATCAAAAAACTCAACAACAAAAAATCATTTCCTTACTTAGAAAAATATTTCCAACTATATCCAAACTTTATTTATAGCCAAAACTCATTTTAAAAAAAAACAATTTCCATCTTTTTATTTAAATAAACAACCTTTAAAAATCTCATACTTCTTTTTATAAATTGTTGAAAGAAGTAATTGGCAATAGTTAATATAATTATTGCATTTTCATCAAATAAAGTCATTTTCCACTCATTATTCTCACAAATAAACATGATAAAGTTTTCCAAAACTTTATTTCTACACTTTCTTTTCAAACTTTATTGTTTATTTAAAATAAACAATTTAAAACTCCAATTTATTTCAATTCACAATATTAAATTATAACTTCCGTTATAATTTAACATTTATAGGTAATCACCAAAACCAAGGCTGTTACAGACTCTCCTCCTTAATAAAATTGCGTCCTCGCAATTTCTAGCGAAGAGTTTGTATTCAACTCATTTTTTTATCAATCAAAGAAAGAATAGACTAGCTTGAGTCTAAAAGAAATTTTCACACTCTCAAAATAGGGTGACATAAAACCAAGATAAGACTTTGCTCGATTAATTATATGGTTTTCAAAGTGCTAACATCAGGACTCGCAAACCATTGTATTTTTCGAGCAACATACAAGATTTCAAAGGCGTCTCAATTTCGAATGAGAACACAACAAGATGCTACACATGGATCAATCTTGAGATTGATTTCTCATAAGCTCATCGAGTAGAGTCGGGATTTAGCACAACTTCAACCCGAACTCTAATCAACAAGATGATTATCGATATGTTCTTTCCGTATGACATTACGGAAGGAACCGCACCGATTCTAGATAGGGGCAATAGAGGCAAGATATTTCAACTAAAAGTTGGTTTCTTCAAGGGCCACCGGAATCAAATTACCGCACAAATGCACGTCGTTAGAAAATAACACGAGAGTAAGATAAACACAAGGAATAGACTTTTAAACTCTCTCTTACTAATCAAATATTCTTAAAGTTTTCCAACCCATTATCCTCAAGATTTAAAATTCTCAATTTTCAACACTTGAAAATTTTCAAAACTTCTTACTTAGATGTTATAAATTCATTACTCATTATTTTTAAATAAAGTTTAAGTTGTTAATTCTCTAATTCTACTATAGTTATACTCTAGTTTGCAATACATTATTTTTCAACTTGTTTCTCAAATTTTCTAAGTGTTAGAAATTTCCAAAAAAATCGACGGAGTCTCCTTTGTATGGAGGGCCATATACAATATCATAAAAATGATATATATATATATATATATATGTAGTATATATCGACCATTAGGACGGAAACACAATATATATCATCATGTAACACTTTAAATTAATCCGAACACAAACCTTCCTTTTTAGCCTTTTTTTAGCAAGTTTGCACAAAATTGTATATATTATTTTTGCTCAAAATATAGTCCAACTATCCTCTTTTCACCTGTACTTAACTCTAATAGATGATATTAGTTCATGTTCACAAATAAGAAGTGCTACTTTTAATTATTAAGGGAAATAGAACAATTTCATTTCAGACCAACTGTAAAGAAGACATGTTTTGACCAAGTAAACAACAAAATATGAAAGCCTTTATAAAATAAAAATTGTTCTACTAAGTCTAAGATTTCCAGCAATATAAAGATCATCAAAATCGGATTTAAGGTTTGAAAGTTATGTTAATTTTACTTTCAGCTTAATCACAGACAATTTTGTAATAGGGCAGAACTGCCTATCCACTTTCAAACCTATTTTAAACTCGGTAAAAGGCAAAATATTTTAAAGCGGTAAAAAGAAACTTTATAGCTTACTGAAAGATCTTTAATTTGAAAAAATATTGAGCTTACTTGGAGTTATAAATCATAAGTAATCACTGTTTTAGTACAACACTTTTCTAAATGAAATTTCAGCTTTTAAAATCAATTTAAAATTTTAAAATTTACCTAAACCATTTTAAGCTCAAACTACATTTTAAAATAAATTTTTTGCTACGTCATTTATTAAATTAATTTTTTTACCCCGGAAAGCTAAAACATACAAAATTATGATCAACTAATGTAATCAACATAAAACATTACATTAAGTGGAAATATTTTCATTACTTTCCAAAATCTACTTTTAAAACAACTAGCTTCAAAACTCATTTTGGAAAAGATAACTAATCTCTTTAATTATCAAGAGATGATTATTAGTTATCCACAAAAATAAATTTTTAAGATATATATAAAGTTTTAAAATTATTCTCACAATTTAAAATGATAATACTACTTGAATTGTTCATTTATTAAAACAATCCCAATTCACATTTCCACTTGTCACAATAACTAAATTTACATCTAATTTCAACATAAAACTAATTAAAGTTGATAATTTATTCAAACTTGTTTTCAAAATAATTAGCCAATTTCAAACCCACAAGTTTTAATACCATTTTGGTTTAAAACAAAGACTGGCTCACAAATTTATACTAAAAGTTCTAAACTAACACTCACCATAGTTAATGGCTTCATTAAACATTTAAAATAAAAATAAAAATTAATACTCCTCCATATTAATTATTTCCATACTTTACTTATTAAAACTCAATTTATCATGTCTGACTGTCTCATCACAGCGTTTAGGAAATTCCTATCGATAACGTTGGCCAAACGCATCGACCAGAATTCTTAAAGCATTAGACAGACCACCCAACACAAAAATTCATTTTCTTTAAAAATAAATACTTCATATATACTACTCAAAATATTCCTTTTTTACCCAAAAAAAATCCTAATTTCTCTTTGAAACAAAAATTCAATTATAACTTATTCTTAAAATCAAAGACACAAGAAGAACTCATCTAGATATTCCCAGAATACTCGGTTTACAAGATTTATGGAATTGGCTAGAGTGTTCACTATTCCAATCGGTATAACGAACCACTCACAAGACTCATAACAAGTGCGAAATGCGGTAAGAGTAACGCTTCTCTCCGCGACTCATAGCTCATGAAAAATCGATGTAGGGTCAAGCTAAGGAATGACCTTAACACCACTCAAGAGATTAAAGAAATCTATGAGGTATAAAAGAAAGGGTAAAATATCTTCTCAATTGAGGAGGGTTAACATTGACAACAAATTATTACTTCGAGTGAAGTAATACGACAAAGTATATCAACAATTGAGTATCCAAAGAGGATAACTTAAAAGGAGTAAAAATGGCAATATCAAATAAATTCAATGAATCACCTCAATTTATTAGTGGACATTCTTGTGGGTGGATGGCCTAAAGGCTCAGAATAGGAAGAGAGGTCAATACAATACTCGATTGCCCAAATGGGCGTCATACCCGAACTGTAAAGACCCGCAAATCCGTACTCCTGAATAGAAACTAATCTCCAGTGATTAACTAAAGATGAACGAAAATACGAACCGTTATGGTTTAAGAAGAAGAAAGAGGTAGAAGAAGAAAGAAAAAGATAGAACAGAACAATATCAGAATCTCACAATTCGCAGCGGAACAACATATAATAGATAAATGAATATTCATTAAAACAAAAGAACTGTATATTTTATACATTACATCACATTACATTCATTATCAGAGTTTACAACAACAAACAACGGAAAAGAAATACTATACTTAGTAATATGCTACGCCATCAAGCTTGCCTCCAGATTCTGTAGCAAATCCCGAATCCAGAATGACCTGATAACCTTAACTCTAGACTGCCCGTGTGGAAATTGGTGGGCACACAGAGTTTAGGAAGGGAAACAATAAACTCCAGGTCAGTCATGTGACCGGTGTGAGAACTTAAAACAGTTATTTATCTTTAAAACAAAGAACAGGATAATTTTAAAATCAATTCGCAATGCTTTTTGAAAATGTAACTACCATAATACCTCCCACCACACACACAATGCAAACGCAGACTTAGAGGAGATTTCTTCTTATGTTAGTCAAAGATGCTTACTTCGCAAAATCAAATCATTTTTGATATTATTATTAGTGCATAGTGTAGAAAACATTTCGAAAGTAGAATATAAATCTTAGCCAGCATAGGTACCATTATATTATGCCTACTATAGCTACCATATTAGATGGCAGGTTCTTCAACTAAAACCGTACAAGGCTCTTATTGTTTCTTTGGATTTCCAACAAATGGTCAGGCCAAGGAACTTCCCGTTGCCACATGGAAACGCCTCTGGAATGACGTCCCGAGAGCCAAACCGGATCTCTGCCAACACAAGGCCGGATTACCCCTAACTGGGTAACTACTGACACGAATATGTCATCCCCCGATCGTAACCGATCTATATCCGAGGATCCTCGATTTTCAACAACCACAAAGCAATAAATTTGCAGCAACAACATAGGTTAAGTATCTGGGCTCCATACCATGATACCACCTCTATCCAGAAGGAATGACATACACTAACGGGGTGCTACCCCCTAATAACCTTGCTGCATCCTTCCTGTTTCGACCATTTCTGGGGTGTGAGGTTCGACGAAGTCTCGTCCACAAAGCCACGCTTTATACAAAAGCTGTGCTTTGATCATCAAATGCTCAACAGCACTTCGTATGCCACATTACCAATTCGGGAATGCATCACTAGTAACCATCAACTATATAACCTCTAAGGGTGTTAAGCTAAGAGAATAAATTCTCCGCCACTAACGGTAATATATTTTTTAGAAACCAGCTTTACATCTCAAATTGTAACATCAGACACACATCCATACAAGTCCGTTCCGGGATCGAACGGAACCGAAGGCACTTACAAAGAAGTCCTTGCAATCCGGATATTCACTAATCACGACCGGACTTCCCATCACAAAGGGTAATAAATTTCTATATCGGGGATCAGCCGATGCAGAAACATTCGACGGTAATCCTTCCGTTTTCACAAATATCCGGTCTTCAACACCGGTCATCAATGCTATTTATTACGACGTATCACATATTCGGAATGGGTTATACGACCCCAAGGTCCTTTCCCGGCTAACCCGAATAGTGAGCGCTTATTTTTTTTTTAAAATAAGTGTAGCATTCAAATTCAAGCAATTACAACAAATACCTATTTAAAGGTAAATATTGATAGTCGGTTATTTAACTATCAATAGGTATGCACAACATCACCTGTTCCAAATAATTTTCCAAATTATTTATTTTCCACAAATATCTTTACAAGATATATATATATATATAATTCTCCTACTTCAAAAATAAATCGATATTTATTTTTAAACCAATTTTCCCAATTTCATTTATAAATTCCATATTGAATTTACATTTCCAAAATATCTGTGAATATACGATTTCCAAATCGATTTCAAATATCCACTTTCAATTTATCTTTAAAAAGATAATTCTCAAACGTTCATTTCATATTGGAAAACATTTCCCTTCTTATTTAATAATAAGTATTTCACAAATCTATTTATTTTCAACACTTGGAAATATTCAATATACTTAAATCGAAATCAAGTATATATTTCATTTCTTAAGGAAAACATTCTATTAAACCCATTATTTGGGTCAAAACGAATGTTGCGTAAAACATCGTTACGACGACCCAAAATCACTAGTGTAGGGATTCGAAATTTAGATAGATATATAAATCCCAATACTGTACAAAAACATTTCCTTTCGGAAATCATCCACTATAACAACAGTGTTATAGTCTACCATTTCCTTTTATTTCTCAAAAGCGTCTATTTCAACAATGAATGTTGAAATCTATGGTTTCAATAGTTAATACATTTTAAAACATCTTTTAAAACAATTAACTTCATTTTAAAATTTCACTTCTCCAAATCATACCCATTTTATTCAATAATATATTCACTGTCCAAAATAGTGAATATACCTTATTGACCCAATTCAGCACTTCCACATATTTAATTAAAGGATTTTCCACAGTCCAAAATCGTGGATATAATTCCTTTAATAATTTCTATATTTACTTATCAAATTTATTTGATTACGGATTTATAAAACAACGTTTATAAATTCCATTTCTATTTCATAACAACTTCGATTTATAAATCTCCTTTAATAACCAATTCTATTTATATTTTGTTTACGTGTCGATTCCAACTTATAAGTAAATCACTTATAATCCATTTATTCACCAATCCATTCTTTTATATCATCATAAATTTATAAATCTAAAATTCTTATTTACTTATAAAACTAGGTACAACTTTATTTTGACACTTATAAAAGCTCGTTTTATAATTCCAATATCTTTAACTTATAAAATATCAATATTATAAATCTTTTATATATACCGTTTATAATAATTCAAAAACTCCAATTTAAACCATTTTATAAATTTATCAGCTATTTATTTCAAAAATCATGCTTTGGTTATATTTCACAAAAATCCTAATTTTTATAACATAAAAATTTATAGTGTTTTAATTATTTAAAATGAATTAATTCGAAAATTTAATAAACGTATAATTTCGAAAATCACTTTAAAAATCCCTTAAAAATCAAAATCGTTATTTTTAAACTTCAAAAATGGATCCGATGATGCAACACACCAAATAATCAATCACGGCATCCAAACTTCATATATCATCATATGATAATCAACAAATATCACACTATATGTAAATAAATAAATACGGTTGAGGAATCCAGTTGGATCCCTCCAACCTGTTTCCCTGCATCCACAGATGTTAGCACAATACCAATCCCGTTTCAAGACGGGATATCGCGGTATATGGGATTTATAAAATACTATCCGCTTAATAGGCGGCGCAATAGGGTCTCATCCGTTATATAATGCGGGAAATCAACAACTCCAATATACACATATGCCAATATATATATATTGCTATATATAGATATATCCTACTATATCTAATATCACAACCAAACAACAATCAATAACTGCAATCCAAATTTTCAATTTGAGTGAGAAGATCTCACCTTGATTTTATTTTGCAATCCATTTACATCTTGACTCGATTTTTCTTGATTTATACCTTGTATAAATATTATGCAAATAAATTAACATTCGAACCCATCAAAAAATCAATTTTTCGTTTTGATAGTTTTAATTAACCAATTTCTCCTTTTATAATTTTATTTAACTAATATTCGAAATATAAATCGACCCTTAATTACCATTTATAATTCAATTAAATTTTGAACTAACTTACCTTTATTAAATCTTTTAGTAACAAAAATAGTTTAGATATGTAAATTTACACACTGTAATTTCCATAATACCTCATTATAAAATAAATTAGTTAAGTTATACTTATTTAATTTATGAACTATATATTTGTAAAATAATCTATATATGCTTCATAAAAAAAAATCTATTTCAAATAATACATTTATATTTTATTTTCTGTAAATAAATAAATAGTAATACCAATCTTCTACTTTTTTTACTGTAAAAATTATACATATATTTTCTGCATGTATATATAAATTTTGCATATATTTCCACTGTATATATTTATGTATATATATATATATATTTTGTTTTCACCTATCATTAAATTAAAATATTCCAATTAAACAATTTAGTACCATACTGTAAAACCATAATAGTATTTATTATAAAACAGAAATAAATTTTTACTGTTAATAATTTCTAACCTCTGTATTTTTTTGTTTAAATATATAAATAAATGGATGTATACCTCACCTCGAATGCTCGCGAATCATAGGCCGCCAATCCCTGAATCGCCTCGACCACTGCTCCGCCTCCACGGCGCTGCCCTGACCATCTCGAATTCGCCTCCGCCGTCGACAAAATCCCATCGCGACCCCAAAAAAAATCGAACGCCGCAAGTTGCCGCTCGAAGGCGCATCCCCCCATTCCAACATGCTTCCGATAGACTCGCGATGTCAATTTTTTTTTTTTGGCGAACGAAGCCGATTTAGTTCTGGCCGAGATCTTGATTTCGGTTCTCGCGACATCACTCCATTGATGAGCACAGATGAACTCGAAACCCTAGGCCTGGGTTTTGCCGATGCTGCTTGAACGTTCAAATAACGAAAAGTATTGAGTGTTTATTTGCAAATCTGGATTTCATGAAGAACGAATTTCGATCGTGAGGTTCATGTAGAGAGACGAAACATTATAGAAGAGGCCATTTTTTTCTTTCGAACTGTTTAATTTTTTTTCTTTTGGACTTCCTGTATGCAGCCATTTTTATTTCGTTCGAGATTTGTTTCGATTTTTTTTCCATTCGAATCTGAAGAGGGATATTTAAAATTGAATGAAGCATGCTTTGCACGATTTTAGCCGTGATTTTAGGCGTGATTAAATGGAAGATAACGTGTGTTTGTTGACTAATTATAAATTTAAATTTAAATTGAATTCAATTTGATTTCGACGCGTTTATATGTCGTATGCTCACACAACAACTCCAAACGCTATGAAATTTTAAATCCCGTAATAATTCAATATTTCGGACCCAATGGAACTGGTTTCGTCGAATTACGAGACTGTGCCTCGGAAGGCTATTTTTAAATATCGATTCAAACGATATAATTTCAAAACTGATCAAAACAGTTTCAATTTCAATTCTGAAGTTTCTATTATCTTCAGTATTATCAATATGAATTTTACAAGCCTTTGAAATATTTTTAATCAGCTTAAAATTGGAGATTCAAAATTTTGTTGTATTCAACTTTCAATAGATTAACTTTATAATTTAATCGCCAAATTCAAAGTTATATTGAAAATTCAATTCAAACCATCATTGAAATATTTAAAATTAATTAAATATTTTATTTTCAAATGTTCAAAAATTCTGAGTCGTTACAATCTTCCCCCCTTAAAAGAATTTCGTCCCGAAATTAAAAGTTAGGAAAAATGATCCTTAACTCGTCTACTATTTTTCACAATCCAAATAGTTTTATTAACTTACTAACCTAAATCTTTTTATTAGAGATTCATTATCATCTCAACTAGCTATCCAACTTCACTTATAAGTTTCAAACAATATTGTTTACTTCTCAATTCGAATTTAGATTCAAATTCAAATTTCAAAACTTTCAAAATTTTCCCAAATTTTTTTCTAACACTCTAAATTTTCGAAAAATTTCGCCAAGGTCTCCTTTGCGCGGCTAGCTCGGTACGACTACAAAATGGTACCACGACCCTCGGATTCAAAAGAAAACGATAAGCCAAGCGGTTGGACAAGAAAATCACCAAATTTCATACTGAAATTAAAATACGTGCCTTTTTGTCGAGCAATTCAATTTTATCTTTGAAGTCAAAATCTCAATTCCATTTCTTTTAATACACCTATATATCCTGCTAGCAGTAGTATCCAATTCCAACATTCAAACCATTTTACCAATACCATTACAAAATTTTCAATATATGCTTCTTATACACTTTTACGTCACTATTGAAGTTATATGTTCATTTTCATTATATTTTGCATTCCAATTTCATTTGAATTCAATTCACAATTTCTATTAAATTTGGATTCAATTTAACTTCTATTCTGAATATTGAATTTTTATCTTTCAACTGTAACTGAGTCGTATTACTATTTTTAATTAGTTTCATTTACTAATTTATTTCAATTCCCAATTTGAAATCGTTTGTCGTTAACTAAAATTTTGAACAATTTTCAAAAAAAAAAAATTCTAGCTCCCAAAATTTACGGAAAATTTTGACAGTGTCTCCTTTGTACGGAGGAGCTTTTGCAATTTGACAATAGATATAAATATGTATACATCGACCCACACGGTCGGAAAAACCAAAAACAGTTCATATTTCCTATTTTTATTGCGTAGGCGTACCTTATTAGCATTTTTAAGCAAAGCTGTTTATTTTTAACATCTGCGCAACCAAAAATACAGCCAAACGGCTTCTAAAACCTGCACGTACTTAGTTTAAACACGTCAGTGACAAATATAAGAAATCTATTAACATTTCATTCATTTTCAATAACAAATATACAGATTTCATTAGCAATACATTCATGATAAATTCCATTAGCAATTCATATGGTTTCAATTCATCTTTAGTCGCTTACGACCAATTCACATGCCATTTCCATTAAATCAAGTGGTTTACATCTCATTTTCTTCATTCTATTCATTTCTAAGAAAAACGAATTCATACCATTTTAATCGATTCAAAAATCAATTTTATTTGCTTTCATTAACTCATATAATTTTATACAATTTCGTTTGTGTCAAACGACAATTATTTCTATGCAAATTTAATGATATTCACTTAATAAAATATCCATTCTAGTTTATAACTAGTTTAAACTGATGTCAATTCAATTTATTTTAATTCCACTTCATTTGCAATTGATTCGCAAGATTTTTTCTTAAGTCGAGTATTTATTCAATATTTACTTAAGCTATTTTACTTCAAACCCAAGTTTATCTTTTTTTTTCTTCCTTATAAACAATTTCCAATTCATTTTCTTTGATTGGTTTTCATTTATCAAATCTATTCCATTAATGAATTTTATTTCAAATATTTTCCTGGAATTCTATTTTCAATTATAAATTACATTTACCATTTATATTCACAATTTTATTCATATATGAGTTCATTTCCTTATACTTACAATTCATATTTATAAATTTCAATTGTTAAATGAATTTATTTTCAAATCTTTGGTTATACCATTTTATTTCTTATTTAATTCCATATAACAATGATAATAATTCAATATTATCACTTCCAAACATCCAAACATCCATATACTATAATAATTCATAGAAAATCATTTCTTTTCTATACAAAAATAGTTTTGGGCAAAATTTTCTCATTTACCCAATTCAAAAACAATACCGTGTCGGTTTATCTTGTTTAAGAGTTTAGAAACTCCTATCAACATAGTTAGCTAGACTGCACCGACCAGAATCTATAAACAATCAACCGATAAGTCAACACAATACAAAACAATTTCATATTCACTAACAAATACGGGCTCATATCTATTATTACACTCAAACTCATTCTAGAGTACTACTGACTCTATCTCTAATGAGTAACACCCAACAGAGCCATGGTTGTCGCTTAACCATATGCTCTAATACCAAATGTAAAGACCCGCAAATCTGTACTCCTGAATAGACACTAATCTCCAGTGATTAACTCAAGATGAACGGAAATACGAACCGTTATGGTTTAAGAAGAAGAAAGAGGTAGAAGAAGAAAGAAAAAGATAGAACAGAACAATATCAGAATCTCACAATTCGCAGCGGAACAACATATAATAGATAAATGAATATTCATTAAAACAAAAGAACTGTAAATTTTATACATTACGTCACATTACATTCAGTATCAGAGTTTTCAACAACAAACAGCGGAAAAGAAATACTATACTTAGTAATATGCTACGCCATCAAGCTTGCCTCCAGATTCTGTAGCAACTCCCGAATCCAGAATGACCTGATAACCTTAACTCTAGACTGCCCGTGTGGAAATTGGTGGGCACCCAGAGTTTAGGAAGGGAAACAATAAACTCCAGGTCAGTCATGTGACTGGTGTGAGAACTTAAAACAGTTATTTATCTTTAAAACAAAGAACAGGATAATTTTAAAATCAATTCGCAATGCTTTTTGAAAATGTAACTACCATAAGACCTCCCACCACACACACAATGCAAACGCAGACTTGGAGGAGATTTCTTCTTATGTTAGTCAAAGATGCTTACTACGCAAAATCAAATCATTTTTGATATTATTATTAGTGCATAGTGTAGAAAACATTTTGAAAGTAGAATATAAATCTTAGCCAGTATAGGTACCATTATATTATGCCTACTATAGCTACCATATTAGATGGCAGGTTCTACAACTAAAACCATACAAGGCTCATATTGTTTCTTTGGTTTTCCAACAAATATTCAGGCCAAGGAACTTCCCATTGCCACATGGAAATGCCTTTGGAATGACGTCCCGAGAAACAAACCAAATCTCTGCCAACACAAGGCCGGCTTACCCCTAATTGGGTAACTTTTGACACGAATATGTCATCCCCCGATCGTTACCGATCTATATCCGAGGATCCTCGATTTCCAACAACCACAAAGCAATAAATTTGCAGCAACAACATAGGTTAAGTATCTGGGCTCCAAACCATGATACCACCTCTATCCAGAAGAATGACATACACTAAAGGGGCGCTAGCCCCTAATAACCTTGCTGCATCCTTCCTGTTTCGACCATTTCCGGGGTGTGAGGTTCGACGAAGTCTCGTCCACAAAGCCACGCTTTATACAAAAGCTGTGCTTTGATCATCAAATGCTCAACAGCACTTCGTATGCCACATTACCAATTCGGGAATGTATCACTAGTAACCATCAACTATATAACCTCTAAGGGTGTTAAGCTAAGAGAATAAATTCTCCGCCACCAACTATAATATATTTGATAGAAACCAGCTTTACATCTCAAATTGTAACGCCAGACACACATCCATACAAGTCCGTTCCGGGATCGAACGGAACCGAAGGCACTTACAAAGAAGTCCTTGCAATCCGGATATTCACTAATCACGACCGGGCTTCCCATCACAAAGGGTAATAAATTTCTATATCAGGGATCAGCCGATGCAGAAACATTCGACGGTAATCCTTCCGTTTTCACAAATATCCGGTCTTCAACATCGGTCTACGGGTTATACGACCCCAAGGTCCTTTCCCGGCTAACCCGAATAGTGAGCGCTTATTTTTTTTATAAAATAAGTGTAGCATTCAAATTCAAGCAATCACAACAAATACCTATTTAAAGGTAAATATTGATAGTCGGTTATTTAACTATCAATAGGTATGCACAACATCACCAGATTCCAAATAATTTTCCAAATTATTTATTTTCCACAAATATCTTTACAAGATATATATATATATATATAATTCTCCTACTTCAAAAATAAATCGATATTTATTTTTAAACCAATTTTCCCAATTTCATTTACAAATTCCATATTGAATTTACATTTCCAAAATATCTGTGAATATACGATTTCCAAATCGATTTCAAATATCCACATTCAATTTATCTTTAAAAATATAATTCTCAAACATTCATTTCATATTGGAAAACATTTCCCTGCTTATTTAATAATAAGTATTTCACAAATCTATTTATTTTCAGCACTTGGAAATATTCAATATACTTAAATCGAAATCAAGTATATATTTCATTTCTTAAGGAAAACATTCTATTAAACCCATTATTTGGGTCAAAACGAATGTTGCGTAAAACATCATTACGACGACCGAAAATCACTAGTATAGGGATTCGAAATTTAGATAGATATATAAATCCCAATACTGTACAAAAACATTTCCTTTCGGAAATCATCTACTATAACAACAGTGTTATAGTCTACCATTTCCTTTTATTTCTCGAAAACGTCTATTTCAACAATGAATGTTGAAATATATGGTTTCGATAGTTAATGCATTTTAAAACATCTTTTAAAACAATTAACTTCATTTTAAAATTTCACTTCTCCATATCATACCTGTTTTATTCAATAATATATTCACTGTCCAAAATCGTGAATATACCTTATTGACCCAATTTAGCACTTCCACATATTTAATTAAAGGATTTTCCACAGTCCAAAATCGTGGATATAATTCCTTTAATAATTTCTATATTTACTTATCAAATTTAGTTGATTACGGATTTATAAAACAACGTTTATAAATTACATTTCTATTTCATAACTATTTCGATTTATATATCTCCTTTAATAACCAATTCTATTTATATTTTGTTTACGTGTCGATTCCAACTTATAAGTAAATCACTTATAATCCATTTATTCACCAATCCATTCTTTTATATCATCATAAATTTATAAATCTAAAATTCTTATTTACTTATAAAACTAGGTACAACTTTATTTTGACACTTATAAAAGCTCGTTTTATAATTCCAATATCTTTAACTTATAAAATATCAATATTATAAATCTTTTATATATACCGTTTATAATAATTCAAAAATCCCAATTTAAACAATTTTATAAATTTATCAGCTATTTATTTCAAAAATCATGCTTTGGTTATATTTCACAAAAATCCTAATTTTTATAACATAAAAATTTATAACGTTTAAATTATTTAAAATGAGTTAATTCGAAAATTTAATAAACGTATAATTTCGAAAATCACTTTAAAAATACCTTAAAAATCAAAATCGTTATTTTTAAACTTCAAAAATGGATCCGATGATGCAACACACCAAATAATCAATCACGGCATCCAAACATCATATATCATCATATGATAATCAACAAATATCACATTATATGTAAATAAATAAATACGGTTGAGGAATCCAGTTGGATCCCTCCAAACCTATTTCCCTGCAACCACAGATGTTAGCACAATACCAATCCCATTTCAAGACGGGATATCGTGGTATATGGGATTTATAAAATTCTATCCGCTTAATAGGCGGCGCAATAGGGTCTCATCCGTTATATAATGCGGGAAATCAACAACTCCAATATATACATATGCCAATATATATATCGCTATATATAGATATATCCTACTATATCTAATATCACAACCAAACAGCAATCAAAAACTGCAATCCAAATTTTCAATTTGAGTGAGAAGATCTCAGCTTGATTTTATTTTGCAATCCATTTACATCTTGACTCGATTTTTCTTGATTTATACCTTGTATAAATATTATGCAAATAAATTAACATTCGAACCCATCAAAAAATCAATTTTTCATTTTGATAGTTTTAATTAACCAATTTCTCCTTTTATATTTTTATTTAACTAATATTCGAAATATAAATCGACCCTTAATTACCATTTATAATTCAACTAAATTTTGAACTAACTTACCTTTATTAAATCTTTTAGTAACAAAAATAGTTTAGATAGGTAAATTTACACACTGTAATTTCCATAATACCTCATTATAAAATAAATTAGTTAAGCTATACTTATTTAATTTACGAACTATATATTTGTAAAATAATCTATATAGGCTTCATAAAAAAAATCTATTTCATATAATACATTTATATTTTATTTTCTGTAAATAAATATATAGTAATACCAATATTCTACTTTTTTTACTGTAAAAATTATACATATATTTTCTACATGTATATATAAATTTTAAAACTGCATACGCATATATTTCCACTATATATATTTATGTGTGTGTATATATATATATATATATATATATTTTGTTTTCACCTATCATTAAATTAAAATATTCCAATTAAACAACTTAGTACCTTACTGTAAATTCATAATAGTATTTATTATAAAACAGAAATAAATTTTTACTGTTAATAATTTCTAACCTCTGTATTTTTTTGTTTAATTATATAAATAAATGGATGTATACCTCATCTCGAATGCTCGCGAATCATAGGCCGCCAATCCCTGAATCACCTCGACGACTGCTCCACCTCCACGGCGCTGCCCTGACCATCTCGAATTCGCCCCCGCCGCTGACAAGATCCCATCGCGACCCCAAAAAAAATCGAACGCCACCAGTTGCCGCTCGAAGGCGCATCCCCCCCATTCCAACCTGCTTGCGATAGACTCGCGATGTCAATTTTTGACTTTTTTTTCTGGCGAACGAAACCGATTTAGTTCTGGCCGAGATCTTGATTTCGGTTCTCGCGACATCACTTTATTGATGAGCACAGATGAACTCGAAACCCTAGGCCTCGGTTTCTCCGATGCTGCTTGAACGTTTAAATAACGGAAAGTATTGAGTGTTTATTTGCAAATCTGGATTTCATGAAGAACGAATTTCGATCGTGAGGTTCATCTAGAGAGACGAAACATTATAGAAGAGGCCATTTTTTTCTTTCGAACTGTTTAATCTTTTTTCTTTTGGACTTCCTGTATGCAGCCATTTTTATTTTGTTCGTGATTTGTTTCGATTTTTTTTTCCATTCGAATCTGAAGAGGGATATTTAAAATTGAACGAAGCATGCTTTGCACGATTTTAGCCGTGATTTTTGTAACGACCCAGAATTTTTGATAATTAAAATTTGAATATTTAATTAATTTTAAATATTAATAAGTGAATTTATAAGTCAAATAAATTTTTATTTGAATTATTGAATTAATTGGATAAATTAAATCGATAATTTAATACGTTAAATTATGGAAATAATTGAAAAATTGAGTCAAATATGATTGAAAATGATTTGTAAAATTTTATTTTATCATATGGAAGTTAGAATGATATTTTAGAACTTTTAAAATCGAATTAAAAGTTAATTTGTGAAAATTGAATATTTTAATATTTAATAATCGACTGTAAAATAGCCAATTTTTGAACAGTCTCAGAATTGAACGAAACCAGTTCCATTGGATCCGTAATGGTTAGTTATTACCGGATTTCAATTTTCGTGTCAATCGGAGTTATCGTTTGATCGTGGCAGCTCGAAACGCATCGAATTATTTTTAATTTAAGTTTGGCGAGTCAAAATAGCCATTTTTCAAAATGTCTCGGATTTTGACGAAACCAGTTTTATCGGATCCGTAATGTGATATTATTGTAAGGTTTCAAATTTCAAGTCAATTGGATTTACCGTTTGTCCTGTACAAATTAAAACGCCTAGAAAATCGCTTAAATCGGTTTAATTCAAATTGAGCGTTTATAGCCATAACTCGCACAGATGTCCGAATTAGCTTTCGAAACCTGTTCCATTGTGTCCGGAACGCGGGGTAAACCCTAGAAACGCTGGTTACGGCGCGTAAATCGGAGTTCGGAATTTCCGGATGAATAGTGTTCGATTTTCTTCTATAAATAGACCCACACCCCCTTCATAATTAAAAAAAAAAACCTAATTTATAAACCCTAGCCGCCATTTTCATATGAATGGCCAGAATTGTCTCTCACTTTTCCCTCAATCTCTCTCAATCTACAAAGATTTAGCCAAGGTGTTCAACATGAAACTTGTAGAGCTCGACGAGAGCTTTAATTTCATACGGAGATGATCGGAAACGGAGCAACGTGGGAGGAGCTACAGGTGGCCGTTCGTGACATGTTGTGCACGCATTTCGAGGGCCAATCAAGGGCCGAGCTCCACGTGCTTCAGGCCGAACATGAGGGGGGTGAAGACCTTCGATTTGGCGCGTCTTGATCGAAGTATCGTTGAGAGATGGAGTTGTATAATTTAACCCTAATCTATATGTATGGGTTCAATGGAGTTCGGCCTCAACCTGTAGCCAAGACGTGAGGAGGAAGGAGCAAAATGCACGGCTAGGATGCATGGGTATAGGATCTAACGGCCAAAGCTTGTATAGGTTATAAATTATAAAGTTTAAGTTGTAATTATTAAGTTTAAATTCGTATAAACTTCGTAAATTCATAACTTTTTCATACGAGGTCGAAAACGCGCGAAACCAGTTGCGTTGGAATCGTATGGACGAGCACTACGCGATGGAGTTGGTTTGGAGTCGTTTGGAGTTAGTGAGAATTTTGGGTAAAATTAAACGTCTGTTTAATTTTATTCGAAATAAATCGCTAAAACGGAAATAAAATCAAGGTGAGAACTTCTCACTCAATCGAATAGGTTTCGATTTTATTTTAAATAGTTAGATTTAAAATATTTGAATGCATGTGTGAATGATGATTGATATATATTGATTGTTAAAATAGACATTATACGCCGTTAGTAAGCGGATGTTATTTATTAAAAACATATACCGCGAATATTTCATAAACAGTGAAATTGGTATTATATATAATATCAATATATATATATTGGCATATGTATATATTGGAGTTATTGATTTCCCGCAATTTTTGTTTAGCGGATGAGACCCTATTGCGCCGTTATTAAGCGGATAATATTTAATAAGAACATATACCGCGATAATTTCGTACTGGAGCGAAATTGGTATTGTGCTAATGTTTGTGGATGCAGGAAAACAGGTTGGAGGGATCCAACTGGATTCCTCAACAGTATTTATTTGATTTCAGATATTTTGATATTTGATGGATTATCATATCGATATATGATATCGTTGTTGTCGTGATTGACTATTTGGTATGTAGCACCATTGGACCAAGTTTTGGAATTTTAAAATAATTTATAAAGTGATTTTTGAAAATATACTATATTTTTGGAATAGATTCATTTTAAAT
This sequence comes from Allium cepa, assembly GCA_030765085.1. Classification (NCBI taxonomy): domain Eukaryota; kingdom Viridiplantae; phylum Streptophyta; class Magnoliopsida; order Asparagales; family Amaryllidaceae; genus Allium; species Allium cepa. The sequence continues at coordinate 84,080,557 of CM060946.1, forward strand.
AAATAAACGTTATAATTTTCAATGTTATAAAAATTATGATTTTTGTGAAATACAGTTAAAAACTGATTTTTGAGAATATAATGCTATTGATTTTATAAAATAGTTAAATCGAGATATTTTAGAATTATTGTGAAAAGTTTAAATATAGGATTTATGAAATTTAATTATTTTATGAATCAAAATGGTGAAATAATAAAGGAGATTTAAGACGTTTTAAAAGAATAATATAAATTGAATTTTATTTAGAGATTTATAAATGGATATTTATAAATTGAAATATTGAAATTATAAAACGAGTTTTTATAAGTGTTTGAATGAAGTGAAAATGAATTTCATAAATGAATGAAATTTATAGAATTTTAAACAGTGAAGTTATAAATGGAATTTTATAAACAGTAGGTTTATAAAATTTATAAAGTTATTGAAAGAATGAATTTTGGATAAATAATTGAATCTTATAAGTTATAAGATTTATAATTTTGAAGTTAAAAGAACGATTTTTGTAAAGTAAGTGTTTCATAAGTATTTAACTTATAATATGAACTTTTTGTTTATAATTGAGTTATAAACTGGAATAGGTTAATAAAGGAATTTATAAAAAGGAAGTTTTTATAAATAAATAGAAATGGAATTTATAAACGTTGTTTTATAAATTCGCAAATGACTTGTTTTGATAAGTAAATTGTTGAAACCTATTAATGGAGTTATATTCACGTTTTTGAATAGTGAATAATTCTTTTAAATAAAATGTATAAAAGGATGAAAATTGTTAATGTAGTATATTCACATTTTTTGAATAGTGAATAATATGTTAAAGAAAATGTTTAGAATGTGATATTTTAAATAGAATTAAAACGATCTAACGAAGTTTTAAATGTGTTGAGATTCGAAACCATAGATTTCAACATTGATTGTTGAAATAGACGTTTTCGAGAAATAGATGGAGATGGTGGACTATAACACTGTTGTTATAGTAAATGATTTCCGAAAGGAAATGTTTTGTATAGCATTGGGATTTATATATCTATTTTAATTTCGAATCCCTATACTAGTGATTTTGGGTTGTCGTAACGATGTTTTACGCAACATTCGTTTTGGCCCAAATAAATATGATTAAGTGAATGATTTCCTTAAGAATGAAATATATACTTAATTTCGATTAGAGTATATTAAATATTTTCTAAGTATACAAAATAAAAAGATCTGTGAATTACTTATTAAATAAGTATGGAAATGTTTTCCAATATAAAGCGAATATGTTGAGAATTTATCTTTTTGAGGATAAATTGAAAAGGAAATTGAAATGAATAATCGAAATCGAATATTCATAGATATTTTGGATTATAAATTCACTATGGAATTTATGAATGAAAAAGAGAATTGGGTTTAAAAATAAATGTTGATTTATTTTGAAGTGTTGAAATTATATATCTTGTAAAGATATTTTGGAAAATAAATAATTTGGAAAATTATTTGGAATCTGGTGATGTATGCATATCCATTGATAGTTCAATAATCGACTATCAATATTTCCCTTTGAATGGGTATTTGATGTGATTTGTTTAAATTTGAATGCCACACTTATTTTTGAATAAGCGCTCACTATTCGGGTTAACCGGGAAAGGACCATGGGGTCGTATAACCCATCCCGAATATGTGATACGTCGTTGTGAATTGCATTGAAGATCGGTGTTGAAGACCGAGTATTTGCAAAAGCGATAGGATGACCTATCGATTGTTTCTGAACTGGGTAGCTCCTGGTATAGAGATTCCTTAAGTGATGGGAAATTCGATCGGGAATGTGAATACCCGGATTGCAAAGGCTTCGTAAGAAGTGCCTTCGGTTTTGTTCGAGCCCGGAACAGACTTGTATGGATTGTATGTCTGACATTACAAGTTGAGATATAAAGCCGATTTCTTTCAAATATATTTCTGTTGGTGGCGGAGAATTTATTCTTTTAGCTTAACACCCTTCTCTGAGACGTACGTGCTCAGAGGTTATATAGTTGAAGTTATCAGCGATATATTCCCAATTTGGTAATGTGACATGCTGAGTGATGCTGAAATGATCATTGTGTTGATTATTTGTGATAGGATCATTTGTTTGATCGTCTATCCTTGTGATCATTGTGTTGATCATTTGTTGACCCAAAGCATGGCTTTTGTATAAAGTATGTTTTTGTGGACGTGACTTCGTCGAACCTCACACCCCGGAAATGGTCAAAACAGGAAAGATGCGGCAAGGTTATGAGGGGTAGCACCCTTTAGGGTATGTACATTTCCTTCTGGATAGAGGTGGTATCATGGTATGGAGCCCAGATATTTAACCTATGTGGTTACTACGAATTTATTACTTTGTGGTTGTTGGTTTTCGGGATCCCGTGAGAAAGGTCGTTTACGATCGGGGAATGGCGTGCTCGTGTCAGTAGTTACCCAGTTAGGGGTAACCCGGCCTTGTGTTGGCAGAGTTCCGGTTTGGTTCTCGGGGATGTCTTTCCAGAGGCATTCTCATGTGGCAATGGGAAGTTCCTTGGCCTGACCATTTGTTGGAAATCCAAAGAAACAATACGAGACTTGTACAGTATTAGTTGTATAACCTGCCATGGAATGTGGCGGTAACCTGCTATTGAACATGGTTAGCTATAGTAGGCATACGATAATGGTCGTATGTTGGCTAAGATTTATATTCTACTTTCGAAATGAATTTTTCTCTACACTATGCACTAGTAATAATATCAAATGTCCTTTTAATGCGTATCAAGCATCTTTGACTATCATAAGGAGAAATCTCCTCCGATTCTGCGTTTGCATTGTGTGTGTGTGCGGGAGGCCTTATGGTAGTCTCATTTTTAAAAAGCATTGCGAATTGACTTTGAAAATCTTTTGTTGAATGTTTTTAATAGATAAACTGTTTTGTTGCTCACACCAGTCCCACGACTGATCCGGAGTTTATTGTTTCCTTCCTAAACTCTGGGTGCTCATTGTTTTCTACACGAGCAGTCTAGAGTTGGGTTTTACAGATAGTTAGATATAGTGGATTATCTGGAGTTGGTTCAGTCTTTGGACCACACCAGTCTTGCTGAGCTTGGTGATATGTTATTGGGAGTTCGAGCTACTGCTGGATTGATTCTTGGAAATGGAGTTACAATTCCGATTTGGAGTTCTTCGTTGAAGACTATCTTAGAGTTATTTGTTCCGCTGTTAAATGTTATCTATTTTCTTTCCGCTGCTATTTTATTGTATCATATCTCTGATGTATATTGATATCTATTGGATCATCTGTTGTATCAGATATTGTATCAAAGCTGTATATCAATGTATTATTCTTTTATTCCGCTGTGTTGTTTACTTAATGATTGTTATAAGCTCCGGCGAATCGGATTTGAACGGTCGAATCTATGACATTCGAGTACGATTTGAAGTATGGATGTCGATTTTTGAGCGGGCAAAATCCGACTCGTTACATTTGGTATCAGAGCATATGGTTAAGCGACAACCATGGTTCTGTTGGGTATTCTCGTTAGAGATAGAGTCAGTAGTACTCTAGAATGAATTTGAGTGTAATAATAGCTTTGAGAGCGTATTTGTTAGTGAATATGAAATTGTTTTATATTGTGATGATTGGTTTGTTGAGTGGTATATGAACCTTCGTCGGCGCAGCTTCGAAACTGAATCGAAGGGGTTTCTAAACACTTGAATAGAACAATTCGACACAATATTGTTTTAAAAAAAAAAAATTAGGTAAATGAAATAATTTTACCTTGAGTATATTTTATATATGAAGAAATAATTTTTCAGAATGATTAAAGTGTATATAAGTTGATTGTTTAGTTGTTTGAATAATCTAAATAAAAGAATAATTGTATAAGCAAAAGAATTATAAGAATTGAATTATAATTAAAGTGATTTACAATTGTGAAATAAACTTATATATATAAGAAGTGAAACTATATGAATATATATTTATGAATATGAGTTGTAAATAAAAAAATGAATTTAAAGTTAAATAGATATAAACTTGAGTTATATATGTAAATGAAATTCGATTTTGTAATAGAATTGAATGAATGGATTGAATATTAATCAATTCAATGTGAATAATTGATATGAAATAATGAATGTAAGTGTTAATTCATTAAAATCTAATGATATTAGAAAGTTGAATAATTGAATGAAAATCAATAAATTAAACCAATTGTAAGCAAAGGAATTTGGTTGTAATTAATATACATTGATTGTTATATGATTGTTAGTTGATTGTATATAATTCATTAAGTGTTAATGAAATTGATTTAATAAAATTGGAAGCTAAAGTAATTGAAATTCAATTGGAAGTTAAGTGAATCTTGAATAAAATTGAATTTGAATTGGAAGTGAACCAACTTGAATATGAATTAGTGAATATAAGCAAGTTGAAAATGAATGTTAGTAAACCCAATGTAAATGAATCAAATGTGATTTAAATTGAAAACCAATTCATTGAATATTAATGAGAATATGAATGAATATATATTGCTTTTGTTTCAATTGCTATGTTGACATATATAGTCATTATGTTACTATATGTTGTATATTGATACTATTGTCTATATGCATGATTCTCATGTTGTTTGTTGAGTAATTAGTAGGTGAGGATCGCGTTTGCTTCGCATTTGGAGCTCGCTTTCGCGCTATATTAGCCGTATATGCTCGCTAATAAAATATAAGGTACATATCTCGGATTAAATATCGTACTTTTACACTTTTTTCCCTTCGGGATGCCTCATTATTTGATGAGAGGTATATTTGTGATATATATACTGTCATTTTTTTTCGGATCGAGTCGCGCAAAGGAGACTATGGCGAATTTTTCCGGAAATTTAAGGCGTTAGAAAAAATTTGAGAAATTTGGAAAATTTTGAAAACTTTAACTTTGATTTGAAATTGAAAGTTAACCAATAGTAGTTGTTTTTGAAAGGATAACTAAGTATGATTTGAAAACTTAGTAAAGATTTGTAAGAAGTTTAACTATGAATTTTTGAAAATTAATAAATTCTATAATCTTTCTTACTTATAATTTCGAGGACGAAATTCTTTTAAGTGGGGAAGATTGTAACGACCCAGAATTTTTGATGATTAAAATTTGAATATTTAATTAATTTTAAATATTAATAAGTGAATTTATAAGTCAAATAAATTTTTATTTGAATTATTGAATTAATTGGATAAATTAAATCGATAATTTAATACGTTAAATTATGGAAATAATTTAAAAATTGAGTCAAATATGATTGAAAATGATTTGTAAAATTTTATTTTATCATATGGAAGTTAGAATGATATTTTAGAACTTTTAAAATCGAATTAAAAGTTAATTTGTGAAAATTGAATATTTTAATATTTAATAATCGACTGTAAAATAGCCAATTTTTGAACAGTCTCAGAATTGAACGAAACCAGTTCCATTGGATCCGTAATAGTTAGTTATTACCGAATTTCAATTTTCGTGTCAATCGGAGTTATCGTTTGATCGTGGCAGCTCGAAACGCATCGAATTATTTTTAATTTAAATTTGGCGAGTCAAAATAGCCATTTTTCAAAAAGTCTCGGATTTCGACGAAACCAGTTTCATCGGATCCGTAATGTGATATTATTGTAAGGTTTCAAATTTCAAGTCAATTGGATTTACCGTTTGTCCGGTACAAATTAAAACGCCTAGAAAATCGCTTAAATCGGTTTAATTCAAATTGAGCGTTTATAGCCATAACTCGCACAGATGTCCGAATTAGCTTTCGAAACCTGTTCCATTGTGTCCGGAACGCGGGGTAAACCCTAGAAACGTTGGTTACGGCGCGTAAATCGGAGTTCGGAATTTCCGGATGAATAGTGTTCGATTTTCTTCTATAAATAGACCCACACCCCCTTCATAATTAAAAAAAAAAAAAACCTAATTTATAAACCCTAGCCGCCAGTTTCATATGAATGGCCAGAATTGTCTCTCACTTTTCCCTCAATCTCTCTCAATCTACAAAGATTTAGCCAAGGTGTTCAACATGAAACTTGTAGAGCTCGACGAGAGCTTTAATTTCATACGGAGATGATCGGAAACGGAGCAACGTGGGAGGAGCTACAGGGGGCCGTTCGTGACATGTTGTGCACGCATTTCGAGGGCCAATCAAGGGCCGAGCTCCACGTGCTTCAGGCCGAACATGAGGGGGGTGAAGGCCTTCGATTTGGCGCGTCTTGATCGAAGTATCGTTGAGAGATGGAGTTGTATAATTTAACCCTAATCTATATGTATGGGTTCAATGGAGTTCGGCCTCAACCTGTAGCCAAGACGTGAGGAGGAAGGAGCAAAATGCACGGCTAGGATGCATGGGTATAGGATCTAACGGCCAAAGCTTGTATAGGTTATAAATTATAAAGTTTAAGTTGTAATTATTAAGTTTAAATTCGTATAAACTTCGTAAATTCATAACTTTTTCATACGAGGTCGAAAACGCGCGAAACCAGTTGCGTTGGAATCGTATGGACGAGCACTACGCGATGGAGATGGTTTGGAGTCGTTTGGAGTTATTGAGAATTTTGGGTAAAATTAAACGTCTGTTTAATTTTATTCGAAATAAATCGCTAAAACGGAAATAAAATCAAGGTGAGAACTTCTCACTCAATCGAATAGGTTTCGATTTTATTTTAAATAGTTAGATTTAAAATATTTGAATGCATGTGTGAATGATGATTGATATATATTGATTGTTAAAATAGACATTATACGCCGTTAGTAAGCGGATGTTATTTATTAAAAACATATACCGCGAATATTTCATAAACAGTGAAATTGGTATTATATATAATATCTATATATATATATTGGCATATGTATATATTGGAGTTATTGATTTCCCGCATTTTTTGTTTAGCGGATGAGACCCTATTGCGCCGTTATTAAGCGGATAATATTTAATAAGAACATATACCGCGATAATTTCGTACTGGAGCGAAATTGGTATTGTGCTAATGTTTGTGGATGCAGGAAAACAGGTTGGAGGGATCCAACTGGATTCCTCAACAGTATTTATTTGATTTCAGATATTTTGATATTTGATGGATTATCATATCGATATATGATATCGTTGTTGTCGTGATTGACTATTTGGTATGTAGCATCATTGGACCAAGTTTTGGAATTTTAAAATAATTTATAAAGTGATTTTTGAAAATATACTATATTTTTGGAATAGATTCATTTTAAATAAATAAACGTTATAATTTTCAATGTTATAAAAATTATGATTTTTGTGAAATACAGTTAAAAACTGATTTTTGAGAATATGATGCTATTGATTTTATAAAATAGTTAAATCGAGATATTTTAGAATTATTGTGAAAAGTTTAAATATAGGATTTATGAAATTTAATTATTTTATGAATCAAAATGGTGAAATAATAAAGGAGATTTAAGACGTTTTAAAAGAATAATATAAATAGAATTTTATTTAGAGATTTATAAATGGATATTTATAAATTGAAATATTGAAATTATAAAACGAGTTTTTATAAGTGTTTGAATGAAGTGAAAATGAATTTCATAAATGAATGAAATTTATAGAATTTTAAACAGTGAAGTTATAAATGGAATTTTATAAACAGTAGGTTTATAAAATTTATAAAGTTATTGAAAGAATGAATTTTGGATAAATAATTGAATCTTATAAGTTATAAGATTTATAATTTTGAAGTTAAAAGAACGATTTTTGTAAAGTAACTGTTTCATAAGTATTTAACTTATAATATGAACTTTTTGTTTATAATTGAGTTATAAACTGGAATAGGTTAATAAAGGAATTTATAAAAAGGAAGTTTTTATAAATAAATAGAAATGGAATTTATAAACGTTGTTTTATAAATTCGCAAATGACTTATTTTGATAAGTAAATTGTTGAAACCTATTAATGGGGTTATATTCACGTTTTTGAATAGTGAATAATTCTTTTAAATAAAATGTATAAAAGGATGAAAATTGTTAACGTAGTATATTCACATTTTTTGAATAGTGAATAATATGTTAAAGAAAATGTTTAGAATGTGATATTTTAAGTAGAATTAAAACGATCTAACGAAGTTTTAAATGTGTTGAGATTCGAAACCATAGATTTCAACATTGATTGTTGAAATAGACGTTTTCGAGAAATAGAAGGAGATGGTGGACTATAACACTGTTGTTATAGTAAATGATTTCCGAAAGGAAATGTTTTGTGTAGTATTGGGATTTATATATCTATTTTAATTTTGAATCCCTATACTAGTGATTTTGGGTTGTCGTAACGATGTTTTACGCAACATTCGTTTTGGCCCAAATAAATATGATTAAGTGAATGATTTCCTTAAGAAATGAAATATATACTTAATTTCGATTAGAGTATATTAAATATTTTCTAAGTATAGAAAATAAAAAGATCTGTGAATTACTTATTAAATAAGTATGGAAATGTTTTCCAATATAAAGCGAATATTTTGAGAATTTATCATTTTGAAGATAAATTGAAAAGGAAATTGAAATGAATAATCGAAATCGAATATTCATAGATATTTTGGATTATAAATTCACTATGGAATTTATGAATGAAAAAGAGAATTGGGTTTAAAAATAAATGTTGATTTATTTTGAAGTGTTAAAATTATATATCTTGTAAAGATATTTTGGAAAATAAATAATTTGGAAAATTATTTGGAATCTGGTGTTGTATGCATATCCATTGATAGTTCAATAATCGACTATCAATATTTCCCTTTGAATGGGTATTTGATGTGATTTGTTTGAATTTGAATGCCACACTTATTTTTGAATAAGCGCTCACTATTAGGGTTAACCGGGAAAGGACCATGGGGTCGTATAACCCATCCCGAATATGTGATCCGTCGTTGTGAATTGCATTGAAGATCGGTGTTGAAGACCGAGTATTTGCAAAAGCGATAGGATGACCTATCGATTGTTTCTGCACTGGGTAGCTCCTGATATAGAGATTCCTTAAGTGATGGGAAATTCGATCGGGATTGTGAATACCCGTATTGCAAGGGCTTCGTAAGAAGTGCCTTCGGTTTTGTTCGAGCCCGGAACAGACTTGTATGGATTGTATGTCTGACATTACAAGTTGAGATATAAAGCCGATTTCTTTCAAATATATTTCTGTTGGTGACGGAGAATTTATTCTTTTAGCTTAACACCCTTCTCTGAGACGTACGTGCTCAGAGGTTATATAGTTGAAGTTATCAGCGATATATTCCCAATTTGGTAATGTGACATGCTAAGTGATGCTGAAATGATCATTGTGTTGATTATTTGTGATAGGATCATTTGTTTGATCGTCTATCCTTGTGATCATTGTGTTGATCATTTGTTGACCCAAAGCATGGCTTTTTTATAAAGTATGTTTTTGTGGACGTGACTTCGTCGAACCTCACACCCCGGAAATGGTCAAAACAGGAAAGATGCGGCAAAGTTATGAGGGGTAGCACCCTTTAGGGTATGTACATTTCCTTCTAGATAGAGGTGGTATCATGGTATGGAGCCCAGATATTTAACCTATGTGGTTACTACGAATTTATTACTTTGTGGTTGTTGGTTTTCGGGATCCCGTGAGAAAGGTCGTTTACGATCGGGGAATGGCGTGCTCGTGTCAGTAGTTACCCAGTTAGGGGTAACCCGGCCTTGTGTTGGCAGAGTTCCGGTTTGGTTCTCGGGGATGTCTTTCCAGAGGCATTCTCATGTGGCAATGGGAAGTTCCTTGGCCTGACCATTTGTTGGAAATCCAAAGAAACAATACGAGACTTGTACAGTATTAGTTGTATAACCTGCCATGGAATGTGGCGGTAACCTGCTATTGAACATGGTTAGCTATAGTAGGCATACGATAATGGTCATATGTTGGCTAAGATTTATATTCTACTTTCGAAATGAATTTTTCTCTACACTATGCACTAGTAATAATATCAAATGTCCTTTTAATGCGTATCAAGCATCTTTGACTATCACAAGGAGAAATCTCCTCCGATTCTGCGTTTGCATTGTGTGTGTGTGCGGGAGGCCTTATGGTAGTCTCATTTTTAAAAAGCATTGCGAATTGACTTTGAAAATCTTTTGTTGAATGTTTTTAATAGATAAACTGTTTTGTTGCTCACACCAGTCCCACGACTGATCCGGAGTTTATTGTTTCCTTCCTAAACTCTGGGTGCTCATTGTTTTCTACACGAGCAGTCTAGAGTTGGGTTTTACAGATAGTTAGATATAGTGGATTATCTGGAGTTGGTTCAGTCTTTGGACCACACCAGTCTTGCTGAGCTTGGTGATATGTTATTGGGAGTTCGAGCTACTGCTGGATTGATTCTTGGAAATGGAGTTACAATTCCGATTTGGAGTTCTTCGTTGAAGACTATCTTAGAGTTATTTGTTCCGCTGTTAAATGTTATCTATTTTCTTTCCGCTGCTATTTTATTGTATCATATCTCTGATGTATATTGATATCTATTGGATCATCTGTTGTATCAGATATTGTACCAAAGCTGTATATCAATGTATTATTCTTTTATTCCGCTGTGTTGTTTACTTAATGATTGTTATAAGCTCCGGCGAATCGGATTTGAACGGTCGAATCTATGACATTCGAGTACGATTTGAAGTATGGATGTCGATTTTTGAGCGGGCAAAATCCGACTCGTTACAATTTTAGGCGTGATTAAGTGGAAGATAACGTGTGTTTGTTGACTAATTATAAATTTAAATTTAAATTGAATTCAATTTGATTTCGACGCGTTTATATGTCGTATGCTCACAAAACAACTCCAAATGCTATGAAATTTGAAATCCGGTAATAATTCAATATTTCGGACCCAATGGAACTAGTTTCGTCGAATTGCGAGACTGTGCCTCGGAAGGCTATTTTTAAATATCGATTCAAACGATATAATTTCAAAACTAATCAAAACAGTTTCAATTTCAATTCTGAAGCTTCTATTATCTTCAGTATTATCAATATGAATTTTACAAGCCTTTGAAATATTTTTAATCATCTTAAAATTGGAGATTCAAATTTTTTTTATTCCACTTTCAATAGATTAACTTTATAATTTAATCGCCAAATTCAAAGTTATATTGAAACTTCAATTCAAACCATCATTCAAATATTTAAAATTAATTAAATATTTTATTTTCAAATGTTCAAAAATTCTGGGTCGTTACACGAACGGACGTACAAAAATCAACGGAGTCACAATGAATAATATTCGAGATATATCATCGACAATATGAAACTCAAGAGTAAATACAAAGACTTCAGAATCATCGTTAACATTCCGATGGACAAGAAACAACGAATTAGCCGAACTAAGATACTCAATATAGGATTCTTCAAATCATAGAATGTGGCTTGATAATAGGCAAGCCACTTCATCTCAACGCTCCAAACTCTAGATCGAAAATGGCGTGCTAATTCGAACGAAAAGATAAGTCGTAAGCAACAATCCTAAATCCTCATACATCAAATATTACGGACCCACTCAATAGGATTCGCAATCCTCACAAAATAGCAGGATAAGGACGTCCAAAAGTATCAACAAACTCCTTCGATACAAATGAGTGTCCAACACCCATATCGAAGAGGAGTCATATAAAACAATCACGATTAGGATTAATCTTAAGATAAAGTGTCATTGATTCTATTTTTGGAATACTATGGAATAAAATATTCCTAGACATATCCCAAACTTCAATCTCAAAAGACACGATAAGATAAAGGACACGATGATTAAGGGATTGGAACATTTGTACTATACTTGGATATATCGTAATATATGCTTTTGTTATGTGTTTATCCTATTTTTTTTTGAATTCAGCTCTGATACAGTGCTATGACATCCCACACCGAGACCCACATTAACAAAGAGAATTGTTGGGTAATTCTGTCTGCTGATGTGGAGAGTAGGGCTAGTTAGGAGCGACCATCTATAATCTTGTCTCAAACATCTACTACGTACGTCGATAAATGCTCTATATTTTTTTTATCTCAAGTAGAATAACATATCCAATAAATGCTTAATACAAAACTATAGGTGGTTAATGGATCTATCAGAAAAAATACAATAACAGAAGGCATATTACATCACAGAACAGCAATCATCATATATATAAATACATATACATAGATGCATCCCAGTATGATACAAACTGATACACAAAAGTGGTACAGAGACCACATTATTTACATCTAATCAAATACATATCAGAGTCAAGCGGAAATAAATATAAACTATACAAAAGTGCTAGGTCTGATATCCAAGTAGATGCATCAAAGCTAAGTCCCGTAACAGATAGCTAACGTGAAATAACTTGGTCTGACCCGAGTACAAAATAAATAGGTCAGTCAAGCTAAAACAATTAGTTAATGAGGATAGACGATAAAATAAAGCATAAGATACAAGGTGATAATTCTTTTTAAATGAAAAGAGGCAACATAAAGAATACAACCCATGACTTAAGTGAACTAATGTCACTTAAGTATACAAAGACCTCAAAAGAGGTAAATTCGATAATAATACTCGAATAATATAAACGTTCGCCTCATATCATTGGCGACATCGCAAAATGTCTACATAGTTTCCATGAACCATATCTCCTTAAAAGGAGAAACATCAATACAAACTCTCGCCAAAAGGGAAAACATAAAACATTCTCAAATAGGATGATCCAAAACTCAAATATAGAAGAATCTCCTAATTCAACTATACCTCATCTCATCGGTATAAATGTACATAATTCTCAATCTCAACTCGCCAAAATAGGAAAAACCCATAATCCTATAAAATCATGAAATCATCCAAACTCATAACTCAAGGAACTCGATAAGAGTTCAAAACATCATAAATGAAATCACCATATATATAACATCTCATATAGGACTAGGCTATCAATGTAATTAAACATCTTAAAATGGTGAAATCACAATAAAACAGAAAACTCAGAAAAACTTGATTGGCCGAATCCTCAATTGCAATGTTAAAGCAATGTTGCACGTGTTAAACTCAGACAGCTGAAGCCTAAGACATGGTCGCTAAAACTTCCCAAAGCGGTTCATCCTCATGACAAGGTCGCGACACCTCTCCAAGCCATTTTGTCAGCCCTAACAAGGTCCCTAACACCTCCCAAAGCAGTTTGTCCTCATGACAAGGTCGCTGACACCTCTCCAAGCCATTTTGTCAGCCCTAACAAGGTCGTTAGCACCTTTCAAAGCAGTTCATCCTCATGACAAGGTCGCTAAAACCTCTCAAAGCAGTTCTGTTAGCTAAATACGTGAATGTGTCACAAACTCATGGATAGGAACCCAAAAAGTGTTAACGTGTGTCCCATACCACACATTCACACTTAGTGGATTACTAGCCACTAGTCGATGCCACACTAGAAACATCATTAAACTTAGAAAATCATGTCTCGCATCGTCTCATTGGCGAGTGATAAAGAGATACCATGCTCATCTCATATCATCTCATCGACAAGTATCAAATGGCATTGTAACTTGTCTCATCTCATCGACAATTGAAAACATCGTGATGGTTCCTCATAAACCATAAATCTCAAAATATGAAATCAAATGCTCAAGACTTGTCTTATATCATTGGCAAGTAAACAAAACATCGTGATGGTTTTCATCGACCATACTCCTACATAGGAGATCTCAAACCATAATACTTGCCAAATATTGGTCATCTTCAATAATTCCAATAAATAGAAATTACAAAACTCAAAATATGCCATAAAATGGCAAAATATCTCAGAATCAATAATATCAAATAACTTCTCTTTCTCATACGTTCGAATAGTGTAAAAGTATATATTTTATATTTAAAATAGTTTATTAGAGGAAACAGGCTTTTAAAACTTTATTCCGAAAAGATTAATAAAACCTATATTTGAAATTCCTTTACAATAAGAAATAAATAGATTTTATATTATAAAAATATTTTTAAAATACTATATAATAATAATTTGAACTATCCATTTATTTCAAAAATCACTCCAAAAATGGTTTAGTGAAAACCGTATTCGAAAATAATGAAAAACAAGAAAGATAATCAAGACCGATAACTTGAATTCAATACGAATTCAATACAAATTTAACCAAAATCAACTCAAATTCTATTTAAATTTGAATTTCTAATTCTCCAAATATAGCTAGCCTATTGATAGGCATCATAGCTCTCAAAATATCTAAAAAAGAACATCAAAACTGAACGAGAATGAGAGCAAAATTGAGCTAATACAAATCTAAGATTAATTATTGTTATTGCTATCATTTTGCACTCATGACAGCAACATACAAATATAATTTCGACCAAGCAAACTTCAAAACTTCAAAAAACTCATAATATAAATTTGTTGTACATGATAAAAGCTTTCCATAAAATAAAAAATTATTGAATTTGGTTAAGAAACAAAAGAGTTAGGATTAATTCCGTTTCAGATTCAAACACAGAGCAAATGTTAGTTTTGCCATGAGGATAGCAATAGAAATACTCAATATTGACCAAGATAACTTCTAAATTCTAGAAAGCTCAAGACAACAAACTTGTAGCTCGATATCCCTACTTGTAGCTCTAAATTTGGATAAGAAACAAGTAACTTATGGCCAAAACAATTCTTAGGCCCGTGATTGTTGTTGCTGTTGATTTGCTCTCGGGACAGCGACAAACAAGCACGATTTTGATTAAACAAACTTCAAAATTTTATAAAAGTCAAAACATGAAACTTGTAGCACTATTTTCAAGCTTTCCAGAACATCTAAAATTATTAAATTTGAAAAAAAAATTGAGTAACTTATGGCCAAAAAAATTCTTAGGCCCGTGATTGTTGTTGCTGTCGATTTGCTCTCGGGATAGCAACAAAGAAGCACGATTTTAATCAAGAAAACATCAAAATTTTAGAAATCTTAAAACATGAAACCTATAGTACTAGGTCCAACCTTTCCAAAACATCCAAAATTATTAAATTCGGATAAGAAAAGAGTAACTTATGGCCAAAACAATTCTTAGGTTCATGATTGTTGTTGCTGTCGATTTTTTCTTGGGACAGCAACAAACAAGCGTGATTTTGATCATGAAACTTGTAGCACTATATCCAAGCTTCCCAAAACATCCTAAAATATTAAATTCCGATTTGAAATGAAAGAGATATGCCTAATTTACTGACAGCGATACATAAATGAGCATGCAACAACCCAAATTGAGATTTCTTACCTTGAAATCTCAATCAAATCTAGAAAATATGAGTTTAGATAGTCATCTTGAATTAGAGATGATCCAACCTCGGTGTAACGACCCGTAAATTTTTAATAAATTTATTTGTTTTAATAATGCATTTAACTAGATTTTTGAGAAATTTTAAATAATTGAATTTTGAAATAAAAATTTTATATTTGGAATACGTATTTAAAAACATAACAGATGGTAAATTTTCATCAGATTATATGGAAGTTTATTTCATTGTGTAATTCTATTAAATTTAAATCGGTTAATAATCGATGATAATAAATTTATTTTCAAAACTGAATATTTTTCTACAGAAAATTTCTAAATCATCGTCTGAGCGAGGCGTCATTTTTCATTTTTCAAAATTCGGACTTCTATAGCTCCGTCAATCTTATTTTCTACGTTTTTGCCGCATTTTTCGCTTGCGAAAATTCGAATTTTTCAAATTCAATCGTACCGCTGATATTTGTATACCATTTTGATCGTCTCGTCGTGCTGATCTCTACAGTATATTTATTTCTATATTTTGAGGTCCATTACGCGATGGAAACAATAACCTGTTCGTTGTAACGGTACCGTATATTGTGACTTTATTTCTTTCTTCCGTTTCAAAATTTAAACGTACAGCCTGGACCACAATAATAATTTGCTTTAATTATTCACCAAATCAAAACGTTTGACCGTTGCCATTTCATTATTTTCATATATTGGGGCTGACCGTTCATCATTTTAAAACGGTTCAAATTATGCTAATAATCGCTCCCTCATCTGCATTTATAAGTCCGAAAATTCAATTGATGACTAACTTTTGCAATCCTACCATTTCGAAGTTTGAACGTACAAACTGTTATACGTTTTGTATTGATTAAATCGTGAACTGTTCATTTGTATTCAAGCTTATTTGTAAAGAAAAGCATGTTAAGCTCCTCTACAGATCTTCATTTCGTCCAAACCATCACCCAAATAATATCAAATGAAATCATGTCGTGCCTTCCATCAGCCATGCTCCCAGTCGATTTGCTTGATCTACCTCTCGTCCATGCTACACAGCCTCCGCCCCTCCACCTCGCCATCTCCTCCGCCCTGATGTGCGTGTGCTCCCCTGTCCCTATCACCCACCATTTTCTCGCCTACCGGCCACCAAATGCTTCTCCTCCTATTGGTCGATTGCTTGCCTCCTTCCCCTTTTGCGTGCCAAAGCCGATCATCCCCTCGGCGCGTAGCCGATCCACCCTCTCCGATGACCAACCCCACAGCCTCGTGCTCCACTCCACCATCGGTGCCAACGACCACCATCTCCTCCACTGCTTTCGTTCTCCTCCGCCCGCTTTCTTTTCCCCTCCGGCCAGCTAGCGACCCACCCTGACAGCCCTCTTCATGAGGCAGCAGCCCGCCGTGCCAGATCGTCCTCGTTTTCATGCGTAAGTGTTAAGGTAATGTCTCATGCTGTGCTGTTATAGTATATGTTAAGTATAGATTGTGAATATATATATATATATATATATATATATATATATATAGGTTTTGCAACCTCTCTTCCTTTTTACTATATAATTGTACTAGATTTTTTTGTGAAGTTTATGTACACATTCATATAAATTTTAGTATGTTTGTTTTAAAGGTTTATTCAATATATTAATTCGTCATTTTATACTGTTGATAGGTAAAAAAATTTGTTAATATAATATTTATATATGCCGCGTTAATAAAGCATAGGTAAACAGTGAAATAAGTGAAGTTAGATTTGATGGTTTTGTAAAAATAATTGGATGATTACATAAACATGTGTTTGCGTGTATGCATATGTTAGTAGGCGATAATATGGGTTGTTTATTATATGTTGTATTTATGTGATAGTACATATATTTGTATTGATAATAAATTTGAATAAAATATAAGAAGGCGTTGATTATAAGTATAGGTAGACATGTTATATAACAGTAATAAAGTGATAAGGGATATCCATATATATGATTACAAAACTTTTGAATATGATATATATATATATATATATATATATAACTTGTTGTTATATATGGGTCAGTTATTTCATATATATGATCTGCTTTAATTAGTTACATATATATTATGTTTGCGCTAATTTAATATATATACTGTGATGTTGATTTAAAGTGCTTCAAACTTGATACATGTACAGAGTTTTATTTAAATAAATAGATATACTATATATGAGACATTGTAAATAATTGTGATAACCCTGATTTTCAGGCAGTAGATAATTGAATAGTTATCTAATTTGACTTCTGAAAATATTGAACAAATAAATGTGATAATCTCCTTTATGATTATTTAATATTGATAAAATTAATTGTTTCCAAAACAATAATAATAATGTATTATTTTATATATATAAATAAATTTTAAGTAAAACATCTGTTTACCAATTTGAATTTGTGTTTTGTTTAAATATTTATATTTAAGTTGAATTTAAATTAAATTTAATATTGGATTTGGATTAGAATATTGGAATTCAAAAGATAAACATATATTGTGAGTGAATTTTGAATAGGGATTTGAATTTAAATTTGAAATTCAAAAAGATAAATACCTTAAAATGAAATTGGATTTAAATATATATATATCAGAATGTGATTATTTATTTATAAATTTAGTTTCAAAATTTTGTTTTCTCAAAGTACATATAAATGAAAATAAAAGAGAAGTATAAATATAAATTTATATATATATATATATATACATATTAAAAATATAAATAAATAAACATAATATAAGTAATATAAAGGATATATTATATAATAACTATTTTCATGCTAAAAACAAGTAAAGTAACAAGTGTAAATCATTTTACTTAAGAAATAAACAAGTGTAGAAAGAAATAAACATGTAAATACAAATGTTAGTTTGATTCTATTATAGAACTACAAGTGGCAACCTTAAGATTTTCATGAAAAAAAATTAATTAAAATTAAGAAACCAAGTTTCATTTTGTACAGCTCAAACCTGAAAAAAATGAAGAACAAACAACAAACCCTGTAAAAGCAATCTCCTCACTTTCCAACCTGAAATAAATATAAAAAAAAGAAAAAAAAAGAAGAGAAGAGACCAGATTTGCAATCTGTTTCAAGCAAATTCAAGTTCTACTCAAGTATTAAACAAGAATTCAATTGGAATCAGACAGCAAACTAAAATCAAAATTCAATACAATAGGTCAGAGCCTCCAGGTCAAACAAGTTTTCTCTGTTCTTAAAAAGCAGGTGAGTAACCTCATATTTAAGCCTGATCTGCTTATTTGTGTGAATGCATGAAGTAAACCTTGAAATATGTTGAGTTGATTGGTTGCCTATTTAGGATGAAACATATATATGTATAATAATGTTGCATGCTAACAACCTGTATCAATCCAGTTTAGCAATATGTTGTGAGCAACTTCACTAATTTAAAAAAAATTCAAGTATGAATCTGTTGCATTTTTTTCTTCTGAAATATGTATGTTTTGTGTGAATGCTATTTGATGAAATTTCTGTGCATTTTGAACATGCATGTATGTGAATGCCTGTAAAATTCTCTACTGCCCGTTTTAAGACAAAAAAAAGACTCATGCTTTGATTTACAATTCTTAACTCTCGATCTAGATACTATTAAAATTTGTGTTATAAACAAAAATTGGCATGATTGATCTTAAATCAAAATTTAAAATTTGTTTTAAGACAAAATAAATTGGGTATTGTACAGGAAACCAAAGTAAGCAGAGAAATTTCAAGTTTTTGGGTAAATTCAAACTTTTGAATTCATTAAGTCAGGATTTAAAACTGAATGCTTATACAAAACTTTGATTTTTAAAAATAAAATCACAAATTTTAATGGTGGATTTATAGAGCAGTTTTGGTTTTAGTGAAAATTGGTTTTTGGGAAAATTGTTGATGCTATCGAAGGTCAGGGAGGTCGAAGTTGTTTCTGGTGATGGTGGGGAAATCAGTGGCCTTGGGTAAAATGGTTGCCGTGATGCCAGATCACGGTGGTGGCGGCGGAGATCAAATAAGGTTTTTAAAACCTAGTTTTGGTGAGCGCTGTAAATTTGATCGGCCTTGTTTCTCTGAGCATTCGAGTGCTATGAGATTCAAGGAGGAGATAGTTTGGGTGTTGAAGAAGAGATGGACGGAGTTCCCACGCCTCCGGTGGCCGGAGGAGAAAGTATGATGAGCTTTCAGGTTTTGGGGGTGGGGGAAGCCTATTGCTGCCAGGTTTGATTTGGGACGTTCGATTTTTTTCTCGTGATGGGTGTGAGGTTCTGATGAGAAATGTTGGATCGGGGATGGTCAGCCACTTGCTCAAGGCAGTGATGGTGACCGAAGGTGGTCAAGACCACCGTGGATGTGCACGGTGTAGTGAATTGTCTGACGAAGTTTCTTTTTGGGGTTGCAGTATTGTTGGTCTCGAGTGACTCTCGGGTAATTCAAGTGCCGGACTCGAAGTAGTTTGGTTACTGACTGGAAGCATTTTATCTAGCGCTCGGGTTGTATTTTGGGTATCAGGTATAAACCTGATTTGTCTTTAAAAGTGTAAAACTGGATTTCAAAAATGTAAGGGTTTAAATTAGTTTAAACCTAAACTTGAGTCTGATTAAGTTTTATTTTGAACCTCAGTTCAAAAATGAAAATGAAGTTTTAAAATTTAAGTTGTTTTCAACAACCTCAAAATTGTTTAAGTAATCTGAATATAAAAATGAAGGTTTTAACTTGGGAAGTGAGTTTTATATTTGAGTTTAATAGGAAGTTAAAATTTAAATTTGTATAAGATTTTGTAAATAAGGAAGTTTCTTTTTCTAAACAACTTTGGATGTTGAAACATATTTTAAATATGATCTGTATTCTAAATGGATTTGTATTTAAATTCCTTTTAAACATATTTTATAAAATAAGTAATTCCGAGCATAAGTTTTAAAGAGTTTTAAATATTTTAAAAACCTTGTTGAAGTTAAGATTGACTTTATTTTAAATCTAAAATTCAAAATGAAATTTGAAACAAATTTAAAGGAAATTGTTTTAAATTGCTTTGTTAATGATAATTTAATCATTAATAAGAATTTTTTTTGTTTTAAAGCAAATCAAAGAATTTAATGAGTTTTTATTCTTTTAAAATTAGTAAGGTAATTTAAGTAAGATAATTAATATATTTATTCATTAAATTAAGGTTTTGAATAAATTAAGGTTAAGTTAAGTAATTAAGATGAATTAAATTTGTAATTAATGTTAATTAATCTAAATTAATTATTTAAGAAAGGTCATTAATGAATTGATGATAAGTTAATGAAAGTCATTAACTTTGGATTATTTATTAATTAATTAATGTAATTAATTTGATAATTAATTGAATTAATTAATTTAGATAATTATTTATGGTATTTGGTTAAGTATGATTACTTTATGAAGGTAATTAAAGGCATTAATTACTCACTGTAATTGATTAATTAATTAGATTAGTTTAAATTTATTAATCAAGTTTAATTAATTTAGAATAATCATTGGATGGGTTGATAAGTAATCAATGATGAATAATTACTTAGAGAAGTAATTAAGATGAGTAGTTATTGAATGTAACTTATTAAAGTATGGAAGAGTTTTGGGGGTTAACTGCTTGTATAATTTTTATGAAGGATAATTACTTTGTAAAAATAATTAATAATTAATTACTGAGTGTAATTGATTTAAGCATTGATTAATTAAGTCATTTGAAATAATTAGTAATGTAATTAATTAAGGGTAATTAATTACATATTAATTAAGGATGAATGTGATAATGTGAAAGGGTGAAGATTGATTAATTTGTGGTAAATTAATTTAAGGATAATTACTGAACGTAATTAGAAAAGATAATTAAGGGATGAGTAACTTTAAGTGTAATTAAATATTTGTTAAGTAAGCAAGATTAAAGGTAATTAAAGGAAAGGGGTGATAATAAATCATGTTTAGAAATGATTGATTGATATTTTTAGTTGAAATATCTGTGATATGATATGCTGTCTCGAACAGTGATAATGTGATTATCTATCAATAATGGATTGCTACGAGAAAGTGACATCTTGTATTTAAAGGTGAATTGTTTTCACTTGAATAACATGGGTTAAGATAACATTGAATTCGAAGAGTCGGGAGTCAGGTATTAGTAAATACCCAAAACCACTTCGATTCTTTATAGATTAATATGTGAAATCAATAGACTGGTATGGAATGATTTAAATAAATTGGACCATTTAATCTAAGTATAGGTACTTAGACATTGATGTGTGTAATAAGTGATGTTATGACAACTTGAGAAGTTGTAAATTAATATAAGCTACCTCGGGTTTATATAAATTGTATGTTTTTGTATTCCAAGTTAGATGGGTTTTCTCACGCTGGTTTCCAGCCTGACCCGGGTGCTACTTTGATGTAATGCTCGGGTCAGACCGAGTATTACAGATTTTCAGGTAAGGACGTTCTGGAGCTCAGGAGGCGAGCCAGATAGCAGAAACGTATGAGGGGTTTCGCTGTATTTATCTGGAACAAGTTAATTTTTAACTGTCTGGTATTTGTGTAATGATGTAACTCTGATATATAAAGATATAAGTGTAATGATATAGTTCTTCTTGTAAAACTATTATTTATGTGATATTATATTTTATCCGCTGCGAATGTGAGATTGTGTGTTTCTTTTCTGTTTTTCTTCTATCTCTTTCTTCTTCCTTTTTCTTCTTTTCTTAACTATCTCGAAATTTCGGGATCGAAATTTCGGGGTCGTTACATTTGGTATCAGAGCCAGGTTAAGCGAGAGCCTTGGCTCTCGTGGGATTACTCATTAAGGATAGGGTAAGTGGTACTCTAGAATGAGTTGAGTGTGTGTGTGTGTGTGTGTGTGTGTATGAGATCGTACTTGTTATTTTCTAATATAAAGGTTTTTAAATGATTTCAAAAGTAAATGAATCTTATGCAAGAAATAGATTATCTATTATATTAAGGAAATTGGTTGTAGTATTAATTAAATTAAAAGTAATAGTAAGGATTAAGAAGTAATATAATACAACCAAATTGAAATTAAATAAGCATAAGTTTGAAATGGATTCAAACTTAAATTAAAATCTTAAAGTTAAGAAAGGACTTCATAATAAGATGAATCAGAACTGGTTTCAAACCAGGAAATTGAATGGTTATTGTGTTTAATAATGGGATGATTGTTTTAAACAATAAAATGTTTTAAGGAAATAACCATTTGATGAGAATAACTTGTAAATTAGAAAGGATGGAAATAGAAGTGGATTTAAAGTTGTGAAATTCTGAATTCTAAATTTAAACATTTGAAATTGTTTCCAAAATGTAAAGGAAATAATATTATTCAAACTATTTTGAATGTAATCTTATTTTAGAATAAGAAGTTGTTTGTAAACTTTAGAAGTATTTGTTTGAATTAAAACTAAGGGTGGTTTAAATTTTAAAATTGTGGCTTGGAGGGCCAAGGAATAAAAAAGTATATATATGAGAGATATACGTAATATTAAAGATGGTTTGAGATGAACTCTAAATATTGAGTTTTAAATTGGGAATGAGATATGATACCCAAAAGTGATAAGTTTTTGAACTTATAAGAGGAAAGATTATTAATGTGAAGTTAAATAAATTTGAATGATCAACCTGATTTAAGTATTTCAGGATGAAATTGGGATTTAACTTGGAAAGCTAAATGGTGGATTTAAATTAGGGAATTTGAGTGATCTCAAATTGGGTTTGAGATCTAGAAACTTAAAATGAATGGATGTTTTAAAATAAATTAGATAATATCATCCTATTGTTGTTAAAAATTTTAAGTTGTGAATTGGAATTGTCTAAATGAATGAGAGATGGTTTAAATTTGAAATTTGAAATAGTTCAAATTGAATTTGATTTGAAGTAATTGTAAGTGTGATTGAAGATGTATGAGTATAAGATTCAAATGGAAAATTTGAATTGGATTAATTTGTAACGATTTGAAATTGAAGTGGATTCAATTTGAAATTAGTCCAAATTTATTGGAATAATTTGGAATTATAATTAATGTTGAATGATTTTAAATTCAAATGGAATTTGAATTGAATTTGGGAGGAAATCAAGAATAATTCAACTTGATTTGGAAATGGAGTATGAAATTTGGATTAATTCAAACAGGAGTTGAAATGAATTGAAATTGATACTAGTTAAATTGAAATTTATTTGAATTAGTAGAATTTGAGATCAAGGTTGAATAAAGTTAAATTTGGAAAGAAACTGAGGTTAATTCAACTTGAATTGGGGTTGAATCAATTTCAATGGAAATTGAATTTATTTAAATTGGAATTAGGTCAATTTAAATGGAAGAAGACATTTAAATTAAATTGATGAAAATGGAGATTGGGAAGTGAACAGTTTTGACTCTGGACTATTTTTAACATAAATTATTTTAATATAAACCTATTTTTCCAAGCTATTTATTATATATACAACCTTTCTTTTAAAAAGCCAAACTATCTTATACTTGTCTTACAATTATTTTTGAAACTGTTTAGCAATTTTCCAACTGTTTTATAACAAATTACTATCTTACTATTATTTTGCAATTATTTAAAATTTCTATAAATATTTTAACTATTTTCTAACTATTTTACACCTACTTTACAAACTAGTAATTATTTTTCAACTACTTATCTATTTTTAAATTTTCAAGTTATTTTCTAAATAAATTGGTCGGAGTTTAAACTGTTATTGGTTAAATACCCAATTGAGATAAGAATAGAGGTGATAATCCAAACGGATTGAAGCAATTGTAAGTAAGCGAATGGAAATCAAAGTGATTGTGAATAGAAATGGAATTGATTTGGCTAATAACCAATAAAGATAAATACGTAAGGTGTACGTATGTTATTCTATTCGCATAGTGATTTGATCCAGATTCGAGCACAGAATTTCGAGATAATTAAGTCAATCCGAGTTGGGATTTTTCACTCGATTTTCGACGGCGAACCTGGATATGGATTGTTGATTAGTTCTGGATATTCTCTATCATAGTTAAGCTATGCAAGGAGAATGACGGTTTCTGATCAAGAAACCAGATCTGTTTCCGCACTAGGAAGTCGGGTGGACGATACTAGTTCGGAAGTGAAATTGTGTGATCGAGTAAGCGGTCAGATTGGTATAGCGTACGAATAATATGTGTACATCGTACGGATTTGAATAAAATTGATACTGGAAATTTGTAGATTAGAAATGTGAATTGGATTTTGTAATGAAAGTTTTATTTTGTGAAGTATATGATGAATAAAGTGGAAATTTGATATTTCTATGGTTGAAATTTTGTTTATGGAAGTAAGTGATATGGTAAGTGGTTTTGTAAAGAATAATCAAATTTGATTATTTGATTTGGGATAAATAAAGTTATATATCTTTATTATATAACATAAACCTTCCCTTGTTGAATCTTTTTCCAGAAAAAAAGGGTTTTTGAAGATGTTTTGAAGTATAAAAGGAATTTTATACAAGTTTGAAATGATCCAAAGTTTTAAAAATTATATATAACTCTGTATATATATATGTATAAAGGATCTTATGAGGATTTTGGAAAAGGTTTTGGGAACCTTTGAATTTGGAAAGGCTTTTGATTTTTGGGTAAAATCAATATGAGAATTTGGAATGCCTAGTTTGAGAATTATCGGTTTTGGAATAATCGATTTTGAGTAAAGGAGCTTTGTACGATATTATACTAGGTGTATGATTTGAAAGATACTATATATGTATAGTATAAAATGTTTTGATGATGGCTCTGGGGAGAAAGGCGCTCCCTTGAAATGAACTTCTCAGGAGTACCACCGGGTGGTGCTGCCTTGAGCCCTAAGGGGGGTTCTAAAGTTGATCCTGTGAGGAGTCCAGACAAAACTAGTTCCTGAGGATTATGAGTAGAGTATAACATAGCGGAAGTCGTGTGTGCCGTTGAGAGCCAACAGTTACATGGACTTTTGCTGCGACGGCAACGTAACCCAGGATGTAACTGCGACCTATGGTATAACATAGCGGAAGTCGTGTGTGCCGCTGAGAGCCAACAGTCTGCGTTTGATTTTATATCGGTAGACTTCGATCTATGTAGGAGTGGAGAAGTTTCATTTCGACAGCGAAAATCAAAGGCCGCGGAGAGCCTGCAGTTACATCGACTTTTGCTGCGATGGCAACGTTACCCTGGAATGTAACTGTGATCTGTTGTGTGGGATCCATGGCGTAATCGAGAGGCCGCAGAGAGCCTGCGGTTACATGGACTTTTGCTGCAATGGCAACGTAACCCTGGAATGTAACTGTGACCATGGATGGGGGTGATGATTTCCAAAGCATTCTCACCAAAGATATTTCCTCTATTTCAAACTGTTTTCTATATTTTCAATAAAAATTATTTTCAAAGTATTTTCACTGGATGTTGAAAACGAGTCTGCCAAGCACTTGTAGATTTTCAGTCATACGCCTGATCAACGTATGACCAAATTTCTAGGAGAACAAGGATAGACTGGTTGAGACATCCAGTTATAAAAAGTATTTTTATAAAACTACTTTGGCAAGTATTACAAATTTTAAAAGTATTTTAAATTGATCGAAGAATATTTTAACTGGTTTTAAAATATTTAATAAATTTTTGCTTCGTTCCTTTTCGAGGACGAAAAGATTCAAAGGGGGGATGAATGTGATAACCCTGATTTTCAAGCAGTA
Organism: Allium cepa; assembly: GCA_030765085.1. NCBI lineage: Eukaryota > Viridiplantae > Streptophyta > Magnoliopsida > Asparagales > Amaryllidaceae > Allium > Allium cepa. Next base: position 84,106,542 of record CM060946.1, read on the forward strand.
GACAATTGAATAGTTATCTAATTTGACTTCTAAAAATATTGAACAAATAAATGTGATAATCTCCTTTATGATTATTTAATATTGATAAAATTAATTGTTTTCAAAACAATAATAATAATGTGTTATTTTATATATATAAATAAATTTTAAGTAAAATATATGTTTACCAATTTGAATTTGTGTTTTGTTTAAATATTTATATTTAAGTTGAATTTAAATTAAATTTAATATTGGATTTGGATTAGAATATTGGAATTCAAAAGATAAACATATATTGTGAGTGAATTTTGAATAGGGATTTGAATTTAAATTTGAAATTCAAAAAGATAAATATCTTAAAATGAAATTGGATTTAAATATATATATATATATATCAGAATGTGATTATTTATTTATAAATTTAGTTTCAAAATTTTATTTTCTCAAAGTACATATAAATGCAAATAAAAGAGAAGTATAAATATAAATTTACACACACACATATATATATATATATTAAAAATATAAATAAATAAACATAATATAAGTAATATAAAGGATATATTATATAATAACTATTTTCATGCTAAAAACAAGTAAAGTAACAAGTGTAAATCATTTTACTTAAGAAATAAACTAGTGTAGAAAGAAATAAACATGTAAATACAAATGTTAGTTTGATTCTATTATAGAACTACAAGTGGCAACCTTAAGATTTTCATTAAAAAAAATTAATTAAAATTAAAAAACCAAGTTTCATTTTGTATAGCTCAAACCTGAAAAAAATGAAGAACAAACAACAAACCCTGTAAAAAGCAATCTCCTCACTTTCCAACCTGAAATAAATATATAAAAAAAAGAAAAAAAAGACGAGAAGAGACCAGATTTGCAATCTGTTTCAAGAAAATTCAAGTTCTACTCAAGTATTAAACAAGAATTCAATTGGAATCAGAAAGCAAACTAAAATCAAAATTCAATACAATAGGTCAGAGCCTCCAGGTTAAACAAGTTTTCTCTGTACTTAAAAAGCAGGTGAGTAACCTCATATTTAAGCCTGATCTGCTTATTTGTGTGAATGCATGAAGTAAACCTTGAAATATGTTGAGTTGATTGGTTGCCTTTTTAGGATGAAACATATATATATATATATATATGTATATGTATAATAATGTTGCATGCTAACAACCTGTATCAATCCAGTTTAGCAATATGTTGTGAGCAACTTCACTAATTTAAAAAAATTCAAGTATGAATCTGTTGCATTTTTTTTCTGAAATATGTTTGTTTTGTGTGAATGCTATTTGATGAAATTTCTGTGCATTTTGAACATGCATGTATGTGAATGCCTGTAAAATTCTCTACTACCAGTTTTAAGAGGAAAAAAAAAGACTCATGCTTTGATTTACAATTCTTAACTCTCGATCTAGATACTATTAAAATTTGTGTTATAAACAAAATTTGGCATGATTGATCTTAAATCAAAATCTAAAATTTGTTTTAAGACAAAATAAATTGGGTATTGTACAGGAAACCAAAGTAAGCAGAGAAATTTCAAGTTTTTGGGTAAATTCAAACTTTTGAATTCATTAATTCAAGATTTAAAACTGAATGCTTATACAAAACTTTGATTTTTAAAAATAAAATCCCAAATTTTAATGGTGGATTTATAGAGCAGTTTTGGTTTTAGTGAAAATTGGTTTTTGGGAAAATTACTGATGCTATCGAAGGTCAGGGAGGTCGAAGTTGTTTCTGGTGATGGTGGGGAAATCAGTGACCTTGGGTAAAATGGTTGTCGTGATGCCAGATCACGGTGGTGGCGGCGGAGATCAAATAAGGTTTTTAAAACCTAGTTTTGGTGAGCGCTGTAAATTTGATCGACCTTGTTTTTCTGAGCATTCGAGTGCTATGAGATTCAAGGAGGAGATAGTTTGGGTGTTGAAGAAGAGATGGACGAAGTTCCCACGCCTCCGGTGGCCGGAGGAGAGGGGATGATGAGCTTTCAGGTTTTGGGGGTGGGGGAAGCCTATTGCTGCCAGGTTTGATTTGGGACGTTCGATTTTGTTCTCGTGATGGGTGTGAGGTTCTGATGAGAAATGTTGGATCGGGGATGGTCAGCCACTTGCTCAAGGCAGTGATGGTGACCAGAGGTGGTCAAGACCACCGTGCATGTGCACGGTGTAGTTAATTGTCTGACGAACTTTCTTTTTGGGGTTGCAGTATTGTTGGTCTCGAGTGACTCTCGGGTAATTCAAGTGCCGGACTCGAAGTAGTTTGGTTTATGACTGGAAGCATTTTATCTAGTGCTCGGGTTGTATTTTGGGTACCAGGTATAAACCTGATTTGTCTTTAAAAGTGTAAAACTGGATTTCAAAAATGTAAGGGTTTAAATTAGTTTAAACCTAAACTTGAGTCTGATTAAGTTTTATTTTGAACCTCAGTTCAAAAATAAAAATGAAGTTTTAAAATTTAAATTGTTTTCAACAACCTCAAAATATTTTAAGTAATCTGAATATAAAAATGAAGGTTTTAACTTGGGAAGTGAGTTTTATATTTGAGTTTAATAGGAAGTTAAAATTTAAATTTGTATAAGATTTTGTAAATAAGGAAGTTTTTTTTTCTAAACAACTTTGGATGTTGAAACACATTTTAAATATGATTTGTATTCTAAATGGATTTGTATTTAAATTCCTTTTAAACATATTTTATAAAATAAGTAATTCCGAGCATAAGTTTTAAAGAGTTTTAAATATTTTAAAAACCTTGTTGAAGTTAAGATTGACTTTATTTTAAATCTAAAATTCAAAATGAAATTTTGAAACAAATTTAAAGGAAATTGTTTTAAATTGCTTTGTTAATGATAATTTAATCATTAATAAGAATTTTTTTTGTTTTAAAGCAAATCAAAGAATTTAATGAGTTTTTATTCTTTTAAAATTAGTAAGGTAATTTAAGTAAGATAATTAATATATTTATTCATTAAATAAAGGTTTTGAATAAATTAAGGTTAAGTTAAGTAATTAAGATGAATTAAATTTGTAATTAATGTTAATTAATCTAAATTAATTATTTAAGAAAGGTCATTAAAGAATTGATGATAAGTTAATGAAAGTCATTAACTTTGGATTATTTATTAATTAATTAATGTAATTAATTTGATAATTAATTGAATTAATTAATTTAGATAATTATTTATGTTATTTGGTTAAGTATGATTACTTTATGAAGGTAATTAAAGGCATTAATTACTCACTGTAATTGATTAATTAATTAGATTAGTTTAAATTTATTAATCAAATTTAATTAATTTAGAATAATCATTGGATGGGTTGATAAGTAATCAATGATGAATAATTACTTAGAGAAGTAATTAAGATGAGTAATTACTGAATGTAACTTATTAAAGTATGGAAGAGTTTTGGGGGTTAACTGCTTGTATAATTTTTATGAAGGATAATTACTTTGTAAAAATAATTAATAATTAATTACTGAGTGTAATTGATTTAAGCATTGATTAATTAAGTCATTAGAAATAATTAGTAATGTAATTAATTAAGGGTAATTAATTACATATTAATTAAGGATGAATGTGATAATGGGAAAGGGTGAAGATTGATTAATTTGTGGTAAATTAATTTAAGGATAATTACTGAACGTAACTAGAAAAGATAATTACGGGATGAGTAAATTTAAGTGTAATTAAATATTTGTTAAGTAAGCAAGATTAAAGGTAATTAAAGGAAAGGGGTGATTAATAAATCATGTTTAGAAATGATTGATTGATATTTTTAGTTGAAATATCTATGATATGATATGCTGTCTCGAACAGTGATAATGTGATTATCTATCAATAATGGATTGCTACGAGAAAGTGACATCTTGTATTTAAAGGTGAATTGTTTTCACTTGAATAACATGGGTTAAGATAGCATTGAATTCGAAGAGTCGGGAGTCAGGTATTAGTAAGTACCCGAAACCACTTCGATTCTTTATAGATTGATGTGTGAAATCAATAGACTGGTATGGAATGATTTAAGTAAATTGGACCATTTAATCTAAGTATAGGTACTTAGACATTGATGTGTGTAATAAGTGATGTTATGACAACTTGAGAAGTTGTAAATTAATATAATTACCTCGAGTTTATATAAATTGTATGTTTTTGTATTCCAAGTTAGATGGGTTTTCTCATGCTGGTTTCCAGCCTGACCCGGGTGTTACTTTGATGTAATGCTCGGGTCAGACCGAGTATTACAGATTTTCAGGTAAGGACGTTCTGGAGCTCAGGAGGCGAGCTAGATGGCAGAAACGTATGAGGAGTTTCGCTGTATTTATCTGGAACAAGTTAATTTTTAACTGTCTGGTATTTGTGTAATGATGTAACTCTGATATATAAAGATATAAGTGTAATGATATAGTTCTTCTTGTAAAACTATTATTTATGTGATATTATATTTTATCCGCTGCGAATGTGAGATTGTGTGTTTCTTTTCTGTTCTTCTTCTATCTCTTTCTTCTTTCTTTTTCTTATTTTCTTAACTATCTCGAAATTTCGGGATCGAAATTTCGGGGTCGTTACAATAATTATATATTTGTTCTATTAAGCATTGATATAAAATGCATGCATTTTATAGTTATATTGTTTCCATGGGTGTGCGTGTATATATATATATACATATATATTTCAATTTAATTGCGTATTTCGATTTAAACATTCATTTTGAAAGAAAGTAATAAAATAATAATATAATCTTCGTTTCAATTTTATCAAGCTAATTTGATCCGTTTTTCATCAATTCTATCTATTAGCTTTTCCATCAAAATCGTGCCATCTGGCTTTACTTTGGAAGTCGTGCTTGCCTTTCGTAACTCAAATTCAGTGTCAAACTCCCTAGCCTCGAAAGGTGAGCAATCACTCACGATTAACGTTCTTATATTTAGTAAATTTGATTTCAATTGAAACGACAATTGAAATATGCTGCTGTAATTATTTAAATTGTTATATATGTTATTATCTATATATATTCACCTGCGAGATATGACACCATATCCCGTTGTTTATCTGTTATTTATATTGATGATATTTACATATTGTTATATTATTATATTATCTGCTATGACTCTTCAAGTTCCCTATTAGTATGGAATTCACTATGGGTTGAAATGATACATACCCGAACGGACTTTAGAATAGGAGAATTTCGTTATGGGTTGAAATGATAAACCCGAGCGATTTTCATTTGAATTGAATTTGGGATTACGGGTTGAAATGATATCCACCCGTATATACATTAAATTTACGGATTGAAATGATAAATATCCGTACCACTTGACCATAGGATATGAAATATATATACAAACACCGCTGGTCCATATATATGAATGTTTTGAAAATAATTTCTATGGTTTTGAAAAGAAATATATGGGTTTTAATAAATATTGGTTCTTAAAAATTACATATAGATGTAATAATAATATTATTAAGATTGATTTAATTCATATAATATGTTTAAGTAGTTATGTAAATTTATATTTTAAAATAGATTGTTGTAATAATTTGAATAAGTTAAGGTCGAGAAGATAAAGTTGAATTAATTGAAATTTTATTTAATTAAGAATTCTACTAAATTAAATCAATTTGAACTATTGAATTTGAAGTATAAGATTTGATTTTTTTACCTTGATTTTTGATTTAAAGTGATTAAATGCATATTTCAAGTTTAAACAAATCAAAATGAATATTTAGTTTAAAGGTAAATTAAGGCTATCTAAATAATACTGAATTTATTAAGTGAATATCTCAGGACTAAATGATAATGAGGTTAAATCGAGATCTATATGAAACTGTTAAATTGAACTTTGAAATGTTGAATATTAAAGCTTTGAAATGTACTGAGATGTAAATGGTTGATTTGTGATTCAGATCTGTATTTGAAATCAATATAATTTGAGAAACTGAATTGAATGAAAATTGATAAATTGAGATTGAATTTAATTTGAGTGGGAAAGTCGAGTTGATTTTTAAGCGATTTGTGAAACTTGAGGAAATTGCAATACTTTACTTTTTAAATTATTAAATATATATATACACTATTTTGGAAAAGAGATATATTTGAAATGAAAATGATATTTTGGTTTTGAAGTATAAATTAATTTGAAATGACCACGGTGTTATAGTGTATATTTCTACATTGAGATACTTTCACGGATCCTCAGAGGATGGTTATCCCAAACATCCTTTAAGTTAATTGTATTTCAGTTGATATTTCACTTGAGTTGGACTTATTGATATAAGAATGTTAATCCTGACTCGAGTGTTTTGTGTTTTTCTTTATGCTTGGGTCAGACTGAGTGATACAACATTGAGACTCACCTTTGGAGTTTGGGCTTTGTTTGGAGTTCCAACTATTGTTTCAGCTTCCAGCTTTCAAGTTGATTTGTTCACATAAGTCATTTGTTTGGATTGGAGACTTCCCTGTATTAGAGACATTTTCTTGTATTTTCTTTCAAACTTTGATGTTTATATAGTAACTTCATGAACTACTATTTATCTATTCCGCAACATTATATTACTCTGTGTCTGTGATTCTATGATTGATTTATTTACTATATACGCTGAGTTTTCCAAATATAAATTAACAATATGATATTTTGAACAATTCAAGTCTGGCATGTGTGGATGCGAATGGTTGAAATATCGGATCATTACAGTTGGTATCAGAGCTATGGCTCCAGGCAAACTTAGAATATATAGTAAATTTATTTGCAGAATCACTTTCGTTCGAGCTTGAATTTCTTCCTCTCCGATTTAGTTTTTCCTTTGGACTTTGGAATGTTCCCTACGTTTCCAAAATCCATTATTTTCTCTCCCTATTCATGTTTCTTGATTCTAGAGTATCCCATAACTCCACTTCGAATAATTTCTATAAAAATAGGCGATCCCGCCAATCTTTGAATGATTTGTAAAGGGGTGAAACTCCTTTACAATTGGCATTAATTCACCAAAGATTTATGTAACGACCCAGAATTTCTGTCAGTTAAAATTTGTATATTTAATTAATTTTAAATATTAATAAGTGGAATTTATAAGTCGAATAATTTATTTCGAATAATTGAATTTAATTGAACAATTAAATCGATAATTTAATAGTTGAAATTACAGAAATAATTGGAAACTGGGTTAAATATGACTAAAATTGATTTGTAAAATTTTATTTAACCATATTGGAGTTAGAATGATGTTATAGAACTTTTAAAATTGAATTAAAAGTTAATTTGTGAAAATTGAATATTTTAATATTTAATTGACGAGTTAAAATAGCCATTTTTCAAACAGTCTCGGATTTCGACGAAACTAGTTTCATCGGATCCGTAATGTGATATTATTGTATGTTTTCAAATTTCGTGTCAATCGGATTTACCGTTTGTCCGGGGCAACCCAAAACGCATAGAAATTAGTTTAAATCGATTTACTTTAAAATCGATCGTTTATTAACATAACTCGCACAGATGATCGAATTAGCCTCCGAAACACGTTCCATTGTGTTCGAAACGTGGGGTAAACCCTAGAAATGCCAACCGACACGCTTTGTTTGGAGTTCGGAAAATTTCGGATGAATAGTGTTCGTTGAATTTTCTATAAAAGCCCCTTTTATTTTAATTTTTGCAAATAAAAACAAGGCTAGGGTTTCAACAGAGCCAGCCGCCAACTCAAAGATGAATGGTTGAAAAACAATCACCTTCCCCTCCAATTATCTTCCAATCCAAACCCTTTTAGCTTTCGATTCCTAAATGAAAGTTAAAGAGCTTCGCGAGCTCTACGTTGTGAACGACTATGATTGATTTTTATTGAGGGGATTGACAGCAAATCGCTCACAAAGGCCGTGACATCGTGCATACGCTACGAGACAATGGCGTGGTCGAGCTCAGGGGGGTTGCGACCGAAGATACATCTCTTAGAGGGCTACGCAATGGTGTTCGCTGATCGAGTTGGAGATGCTCGTATGGGTCGCGAAAATTGCAAGATGGAGGCGACTCATGGGTAGGTTCGAACGTGATTACCTGTAGCAGAGACGTGAGGGAGAAGATGGAAAGCAACGGCTTGGATCTGCAGAGTAAAGGATGGACGGCTTTGATGTAGTTAGGGTTTTTAAATTAAAAAGAAATTGTAAATAAAATTATAATTTTAATCGTGTAATCTTTAAAATGCGATATCTTTTTCATACGAGGTCGAAAACGCACGAAACGAATTGCGTCGGGTTCGTATGGACAAGCACTACGCTATGGAACTCGAGTGGAGTCGTTTGGAGCTAGTTTGAATTTCGGGTAAAATTAAACGCTCGTTTAATTTTATTCGAAATAAAACGCTGCAACCGTTATTGAAAGCGAGGTGAGAACTTCTTACTCAATCGAATTGTTTCGATTTAAATTTTAAATAATTAGATTTAAAATTGCTTGATTGTATGATTGAATGATAAATTATTATCTATTGATTGTTAAAATAGACATTATACGCCGTATATTAAGCGGATGTTATTTATTAAAAACATATACCGCGATAATTCCATCTTGATTGGAATTGGTATTATTTACGTACTCAGAGTTGATTTCCCACATTTTATAGCGGATGAGACCCTATTACGCCGCATAATAGCGGATAATATTTTATAAATCCCATATACCACGATATTCCATATTGGAACGGAATTGGTATTGTGCTAACATCTGTGGATGCAGGAAAACGGATTGGAGGGATCCAACTGGATTCCTCACCGGTATTTATTTGATTACAGATATTGTGATTTGTTGATTATCATATACTGATATATGATGTCTTTGTTGTCGTGATTGACTATTTGGTGCTGTTGCATCATCGGATCCATTTTTGAAGTTTAAAAATAACGATTTTGATTTTTAAGGGATTTTTAAAGTGATTTTTGAAATTATACGTTTTATTAAAACATTGAATTGATTCATCTTAAATAAAATAAACGTTAAAATTTTAAAGTTATAAAAATTATGATTTTTGTGAAATATAACCAAAGCGTTATTTTTGAAATAAATAGTTGATTAATTTATAAAATGGTTTAAATTGGGATTTTTGAATTATTATGAACGATTTATATAAAAGATGTACAAAATTGATATTTTATAAATTAAGAATACTGGAATTATAAAACGAGTTTTTATAAGTGTTAAAATGAAAAAAAAATGGATTTCATAAGTGAACGAAATTTATAGACTTATAAATTGTGAAGTTATAAAATGAATAGATGTTGTAAAATAAAAGATTTATGAGTAATTAACTTACAAATCGGATTTGACATTTTAGTTGAGATTTTTGAATAAAGATAAATGGTTTATAGATGAGATTTACAAAATATATATTTTATAAATCGAAATAATGGAATTCTAAAAGGAGTTCAGTTAGTGTTGAAAATAAGGTTATAAATAAAATCTTATAAGTAATAAGATTTATAATTTGTGAAGTTTTAAAAGAACGATTTTGTAAATAAATGGATTATTAGTTCTTAACTTATAATATGGACTTCTGGTATATAATTGAGTTATATAAATTGAATTGGATAATAAAGGAGATTTATAAATCGAAGTTTTATAAATAGAAATGGGATTTATAAACATTGTTTGTAAATTCGAAGTCAATTGAATTTGACAAATCAAACATAAAAGTTATTAAAGGAGATATATTCGTGATTTTGGACAGCGAATTATCCTTAAAGTTAAATGTTGTAAAAATAAGAGTTTGGTTGGGAATTTTATTCACGATTTTGGACGGTGAATATATTATTAAAGAAAATGGACATGTTTTCGGGGGAGTGATATTATAAAATGAAGTTAATTGTTTTAAAGATGTTTTAAAATGGATTAACTATCGAAACCATAGATTTCAACATTCATTGTTGAAATAGACGTTTTTGAGAAATAGAAGGAATAGTGGACTATAACACTGTTGTTATAATAAATGATTTCTGAAAGGAAATGTTTTATATAGTATTGGGATTTATATATCTATCTTAATCTCGAATCCCTATACTAGTGATTTTGGGTCGTCGTAACGATGTTTTACGCAACATTCGTTTTGACTCAAATAAATGTGTTTAAGCACACGTTTTCCTTAAAGAATGAAATATATACTTAATTTCGATTTAAGTATATTGGATATTTTCCAAGTGTTGAAAATAAATGGATTTATGAATTACTTATTATTAAATAAGTATGGAAATGCTTTTTCCAATATGAAGTGAATGTTTTGAGATTTTTATCTTTTAAAGATAAATTGAAAATGAATATTAGGAATCGATTTGAAAATTGTATATTCATAGATATTTTGGAATTGTAAATTCACTATAGAATTTATAGAAGAAAGGGAAATTTGTTTAAAAATAAACGTTGATTTATTTTTAAAGTGTGGGAATAAATTTACGAATTTGGAACGTAAATATAAAGTAAATCGGTAAGGATTTATTTAATTGGTTTAAATGAACCATTTTGAAATGAAAGTATTTCCGCGTAAGGAAAATGTTTGAAATTTTTTTTCAAAAATTGTAAAGGTGAAAAGTGATTTGAAATTTGTTTTCAAATGTTTATGTGACGACCCGGTATTTTAGCAGTATTATTTAATACATGTTTAATCTAATTTAAATAAAAAGTAAACTTATCATTTTAAAATGAATATGACTTTTGGAAATAATTGCCATTTATTTGTATTTTGAAAAGGAATTTGATTTTTAACTTAAATTAAAATCACTTAATAATATTTATAATAAAATTTATCTTATATAATTGAATTAAAATACTTTGTCTTCTTAACATTTGGTACAAAAATATATATAGGTAATAATGTTTAAAATAGAATCAAATTCTATCAATATAACATTTACGCATAAAACGTAAGTAAACCATATGAATATTGATAGTTAAAATATAAAATACAAATGTAAATATAAACAAGAGTTAAGTGAAACACTAAGTGTAAAATGAAATAAAAACAAGTATAACAAAATAACAAAACATATATTTAAATAAATATCTTCATATATGACAGTGTTTGCCCGCAAGTTCAAACTATAAGTAACAAAGACAAGCTATATATATACATGTGCTCATCATAACCGAAACCAGGCTACACCTTTTTGTTAAAAACAATATATAAATGAACAAGCTTCTTAAATAAGACAAGGTAATATATGAAATATGCTTTCAAAAATCAAGTGTACAAACCTGGAAAATATATATATAAGTACAAGTATGATGATATAACTAGGACAAAGATAATTAATGTAGCACACATTTTTCATCTCAGCCAGCAATTGAAAAAAAAAATCTCTGGCTAAGTTTATAAAAAAATCTTGCATCATATCAGTATCATGTTCAAACCTGTACACATCTGTTCTATATATCATCCTATATTGCTTCATTCGAGCATCAATTGAAAACTGAGATTTATATATATATATATATAAAAAGACAACCCTGCACATGAATGTATTCAATAAAATGAAAACAAGTTGTCATAGTGTAAATATCTTTAAGGATAAATGGCTTTGTAAACATAAAACAAGACAAGCTATATATGAAATAAGTTCACAACAGGAAAAGAAAAGAAATCAATCAAGCGTACATCTACATACAAATATACAGCAAAACATTATAATAGTGTGTAAACATATTAGGACACCTTAGCATTTAATGACTATCTTCTCAAGCCAAAATTTAGTCATTTCAAAATATTTTGAAAATCTGTTTAGAACAAAGCTGGTTGAAACTTCCCTTGTACATACTGTCATCTTCTATATATGTATGCATCTAGGCTATTTGAGTTTGTTCAGTAAAACTTAGCTAACCTGGGAAGAAGAAATAAGTATCTTCATTTTTTCAAAGCTTGGAATCAAGTGTACATAATATATATATATATATATATATATAAAAGATAAGTACAAGCGTATTAAATGCTAGCACCCATTTGATCATATCAGCCTACAATTTGAAATAAAATCTCTGATCAATTACATACAAAAGGGAGAAGATCTTACTAGTACAACTAAAGTCTAGTACCAACAAACAGCTAATCTGTCCACATTTCCTTTATACATATCATTTTCTGTTTCATTCATGCATCATAAAAAAAAAGAGAAGAAGAAGAACAAATTACAACCTGAAACACAGCAGCTTCATCAGTTAGCATCAACAAGGATATCAAAACAAGATCAAGCTGTTACTTTCTTAAACCAGGAAGTGAGCTCTGTTCAAAACAAAATCAGGTGAGTAACCTGTTATTTTAAAAGCCTAGAAACTTCGTACTGATCAGCTGTTTCCTGGAATGCTTGTTCTTTGTGTATGCATATATTTAAGTATGGATCCTCTAGGTTGGTTGTGATTGAACTGTATACAATTGTGTTCCTCTGTTGCAAGTTGCAGACCCTAGAATATATTGAAATTCAAATCTTCTTGTTAATCTCTGGGAAGCTTTGTCTTCAACAGGGTAAGATTGTTAAAAATATAATTTAGTCTTTAAAAATATGTTCAGAAATTTTGGGTTTGGAATCTGAGGAATCAAGGAAAATACAGTAGAAATTTTAAACAACATGTTAAAATCAAATGATGAAATCTGCTAATGCAATCATGTAGTTTGAACAAACTCGGAAAAACACGATTTTTAAAAACAAAATCATGATTTTTAATATGGTAACAAGTGAATAATCCTAATTTAGCCAGTAAGTGGTCTCTGAGGGTTTTCTGGCGAACGGTAGTCTCGAGGTGGATGGGAACTTCGCTGAAGGTTGCTAGAAGCTTGGTGGACCTGGGAAAAATGCGAGGTGATTTTATTATTCGCGTTGGCGGCGGGAGTTCGTCGTTGTAGGGTTTGGCCGAGTTTTTTTGAACGAGTTGGTTTACGGGTTGCAGTATCACCGGCGTGGTTTCGAACGAGGTCGGACGTGGGGGATAAGAGAGAGATGACTTAGGTTAAGCTTCGTGTGGGATGCCATGGACGCTGGCGATCGGGATTGAGTAATGTCAGGTAGGACAGGCGATGGGAATTTCCTCTCTGTTGGGTGGAATACGTTCGATTTCGATCTTGTGATCGATCGAAGGATTTGGATGATCGGGAGGTAAGTGGGTGGCGATTTCGACTTGTTGGCGCACCCGTCGATGATCGAAGCATCATAAGCTGGTCGTGCACATGCACGGATCGATTAGCATGCCTGAGAATTTAGGATTTGCATCAGGAAGGGTGAAAAGAAGAGAGGAGGAAGTCTCGAAGTTATCTTCGGAAGAATGGGTTGGAGGCACGAGTTTAACTCGAGGCATATTTAAGTTGTTCCGGGTTTAAACACTTAGAAAATTTTGTGTTCAAGTGTAAAGCACGGGTCAGTTTTTGGGAAACTCGAAGTGGACAGGGGTTTTGCTCGGGTTTAGCTGGGAAATTGCTTGGGAATCTCGGTTTTGACATTTTCCAGTTTGGTGTTTAAGTCAAAAAGGGGACGTTTTAAACAAACTAAAGTGTTTTTAATATAATAATAATAATAATAATAATAATAATAATAGCTTTGGGATATATAGAATAATTTGTAATTAGTCCACGAATGTTTCAACTTAAATCATAATTGTTGGGATAAATTACTCAGTGTAATTAATTAAGTTAATGGGTTTAATTTAGTTAATTAATTTGTTTCATTAATTTTAAGAGAGTTACATGATTTATGGTTTATGTATAATTACGTAATGTAAGTAATAAAGCGAAATTATTTAATTAAGTAATGGATAATTACTGGATGTAATTAATTTAGGTAAATTACTTGATGAATAGTAATACAGTAAATTTCGAAGGGAGGGATATGTTTTATTAATTTATAACCAGGTTTTATTAATACTTAAAGGATGATCAGTCTATCATGAAAATTTTACCAAGGGTAATTAAGGATTAATGAAATGGAAACTAAGGATTAATTGGTAATTAGGAATAATTAAAAGAATGATTCATTAATTAGATATAATTAATTAAGGTTGTGAAAAGGGTATCTAAGTAATAAAAGTTGGTGATTAAGTTAATTAATTGGAGTTGGATTTAATTTATTTGGGAAATGATAATTCTTGTTTAGGAATGATTTAAAAATGTTAAATGCCCTAAATTGTTGATCTCTCTGATATGAAATGATTTTGTTATGATTTGTTAGTGGACAGAATAATGTGGTTATCTATCAATGATGAATTGCTGTGTAAAAGAGACATCCTGTATTTAAAATTTGAATAATATTTCACTTGAATAGCTTAGAATAAGATAACAGGAGATTCGAAGAGACCGGAGTCGGGCATTTGAAATACCCGAAACCACTTCGATTCTTTATAAATTGATATATAAAATAAATAGGCTGGAATGGAATAATTTAAGTGGATTGGATCATTTAATCTAAGTTTGGTACTTAGAAATTGATGTGAGGAATAAGTGTTGTCTATAACAAATTGTGAATTTGTTAAATTGATATAAGTTACCCCGGGTTTATATAATTAGATTGTTTTGGTATTCCATGTTAGTTGGGTTTACTCACGCTGGTTTCCAGCCTGACCCGGGTGTTACTTTGATGTAATGCTCGGGTCAGACTGAATATTACAGATTTTTCAGGTAGGAACGTTTTGGAGCTCAGAAGGCGAGCTGGATGGCAATATCGTATTGAGTATTCCGCTGTATTTATTTTATTGTTAATCTGAGACTTGATAATTGTGTATATATTCAGTGACTGTATATATATGTGAAACTCTGATGTATTGAAATGTAATCAACAGATATAGTATTCTTTTGTAAGCTATTATTATTTATTATCATATTTTATCCGCTGCGTTTGTGAGATGTTTGGTGTTTCTGTTCTTCTTCTTCTATCTCTTTCTTCTTTTTCATAACTATCTGGAATTTTCGAGTGTGAAAGTTTCGGGTCGTTACATTTGGTATCAGAGCTGAAAGGTTAAGCGAGAACCTTGGCTCTGGTGGGAATTACTCATTAAATAGAGTCCGTAGAACTCTAGAATGAGTTGAGTATATATATATATATATATATATATATATATATATATGAGAGCTTACTTGTTATTTTCTTATATAAAGACTTTAAATGATTTTATATAAAAGTATATTTTGGTATATAAAGAAATATTTTATTCTAATAAATATTAAAGCGATTGGTTGTTAAATTATTGAAATTAAAACTAAGAAGTAATATAATACAACCTAACTGAAGTCTTAAATTGAAAGTAAATTAAGTAGAAATGGAAATACAACCAAATTAAAATTTAATTAATTGAAAATGAAATTTTAAATCTGGTCCCAGAATTTGAAAATTTTGTTTCAAAGTAATAAGAAATAATAAATAAGTATTATTTAAATAAATGGGACTTGTTGCAAACAATGGGTTGTTTGAAAATTTGATTTGAATTAAAAACCAAAAGTGGTTTAAAAATTTAAGGATGACCTCGTGTGTAAAGGAAATAATTTGTATGAATAAGGAATATACATAAATCTAAAAAATAGTGTGAATAAATTCTAAATGTTGAGTTTGGAATTTGGAATCCGGGAGATTTGAAATAAAAATATTTGAAAATGTTTGTAAAGAGATAAAAGCATTGAACTCTTTCGGTTACTAGAAAATAACATCGGTGATGACTGCAGCATCATCGATGTTCATTTTCGAGTTTCTAGAAGAGAAATTGCTACCAAATTATTTTAAATTGGAATTGTTTGTGAACTGAGTTTGGTTTTGAAATTCAAAGGGATAATTGAGTTTGCCAAAGAATTGTGGGTATAGTTGAATTCTAGGGTAATATTGAAATTTTGGAAAATTGTTTAAACTCTAGGATCTTGATTTATAATGTTTATGGAATAATAAAAATATATTGGATAAATAAAATGTATAACTCCAAGTTAAAAGAAAAATGTGAATGTAATTGATTATAAATAGAAGTTGAAAATTTTAAATTATAATTAAAGTTGTACAAGTTTAAAATTCAAATGGGAAATTTGTATTGGATTAACTTGAAAAGGGTATTGAACTTGAAGAGAGTTCAACTGATATTAGTCCAGATTTATGTGAATAATTTGGAATTAAAATTTAAGTGGAACTGGTTTAAGATCAAATGGAATTTGATTTGATGTTGGAAAGAAATTGGAAATTAATTCAATTGAGTTGGGAATGAATTAATCCCAATGGAAATTGGAGTTATTGGAATCGGGTCAATTTAAATGGGAGTGGAAATTTAAATTGAATTGTTGGGGGAAGTGAACGGTTTTGACTCTGGACTATTTTTAATATAATTTGTTTTGATATAAACTTATTTTTCCAAGCTATATAACCTTTCTTTCTTAAAGCCAAATTATTTTATACTTGGTTTACAATTATTTTGGAGCTATTTAATCATTTTTCAACTGTTTTCTAAACTAATCGCTATTTTTTCAACTATTTTACAAATAAATTGCTATTTTACAACTATTTTGCGATTATCTAAAATTTCTGAAACTATTTAACTACTTTCCAACTATTTTACAACTAGTTAACTATTTTATAGCTATTTTGCAAACTAATAATTATTTTTCAACTACTTATTTATTTTTGGAAAAAAAAAATTCAAGCTATTTTTCTAAACTGGTCGGAGTTTAAACTGTTATGGATTTAATACCCAACCGAGATAGGAATTGAAGTGATAATTCAATGGAATTGAGGGAATTGTGAATAGAAAGGAAATTGATTTGGTTAATAATCGATGAAGATAATTACGTAGGATGTACGTATATTACTCTATTCGCATAGTGATTTGATCCAGATTCGAACACAGAATTTCGAGATAGTTTATCGATCTGAGTTGGGATTTTTCACTCGATTTCGACGGCGAACCTGGATATGGATTGTTGATTGGTTCTGGATGTTCTCTATCATAGTTATAGCTATGCAAGGAGAATGACGGTTTCTAATCAAGAAACCAGATCTGTGTCCGCACTAGGAAGTCAGGTGGACGATACTAGTTCGGAAATGAAATTGTGTGATCGGGTGAGCGATCAGATTTGTATAGCGTACGGATGATATGTGTACATCGTACGGATTTGGATGAAATTGATATTGAAAAGAGTAATCAAATTGGGATATTTTGTTTTGAATAAACAAAGTTGTATATCTTTGTAATATAAGATAAATCTTCCCTTGTTAAATCTATTGCCGGAAGAAAAGGATTTTTGAAGGTGATTGAAGTATAAAAGGAGTTTTATACAAGATTGAAATGATCCAAAGTTTTAAGAATTATATATTTTTGAATATATATAAAGGATCTTATGAAGATTTTGGAAAAGGTTTTGAGAACCTTTGGATCTGGAAAGGCTTTTGATTTTGGGTAAAATCAATATATGGAATTTGGAAAGCCTATTTTGAGAATTATCGATTTTGGGATAATCAATTTTGTGTAAAGGAGCTTTGATAAAATTCATACTAGGTGTATGATTTGAAAGATACTATATATGTATATAGTATAAAATGTTTTGATGATGGCTCTGGGGAAAAAGGCGCTCCCTTGAAATGAACTTCTCAGGAGTGCCACCGGGTGGTACTGCCTTGAGCCCCGGGGGGGGGGGGGGGGGGGGGTCTAAAGTTGATCCTGTGAGGAGTCCGGACAAAACTAGTTCCTGGGGATTATGAGTAGTGTATACCATAGCGAAAGTCGTGTGTGCCGCTGAGTGCCAACAGTCTGCGTTGGATTTTATATCGGCCGACTGCGATCTATGTAGGAGTGGAGAAGTCTCATTTCGACAGCGAAAATCAGAGGCCGCGGAGAGCCTGCAGTTACATGGACTTTTGCTGTGACGGCAACGTAACCCTGGATGTAACTGTGATATGTTGTGTGGGCTCCATGGCGTAATTGAGAGGCCGCGGAGAGCCTGCAGTTACATGGACTTTTGCTGTGATGGCAACGTAACCCTGGATGTAACTGTGACCATGGATGGGGGTGATGATTTCCATAGCATTCTCGCCAAAGATATTTCCTCTATTTCCAAAAACTGTATTCTATATTTTCAATAAAATTATTTCCCAAGTATTTTCATTGGTGTTGAAAACGGGTTTACCAAGTACTTATAGATTTTCAGTCTACGCCTGATCAACGTATGACTGAATTTCTATGAGAACAAGGATGGACTGGTTGAGGCATCGAGTTATAAAAGTATTTTTATTAAAAGCTATTTTAAATGGTATTAGCTGAATTTAAAAGCATTTCTAGAATTTTAAAATAAAGATGTTGGAATTTTGGAAAGATGAAAGAAAATCCAAACTGGAATTATAAAATAAATTTGAAATCGGGAAAGTTTAATGAAGTTTGGAAATGAATTCGAATTGTAAATAGAATTCGACTTGGGTTCGATAATAAATTAAATAAGTAGAGATGCTATATAAATAAAAATAAAATAGAGTGGGATCGAAGTAGCGATGGGATGAATTGCAAATAAGATTCGAGTGTAATACGAATAATATCTAATGGTAGTGAATTATAATAGTCATGGTTTGGATTGCAAACAAAACCTAAGTGAAGAGAAATAAATTGAGAATGGGTTGGTATAATAAAATAAATTCGCAAATGAAGTAAGTAAGTGAAATTAAAAATATAAAATAGGGAAACAAATGGGTTAATGGAATTAAATAATTAATGGATTAAGCCTGATTGAACAAAAACTAAACCAAAGTTTTAGTTGATATTGAGTTATTAGGATGGAAGGTATTAAATAAAAGGTTTGGGTTAAATTTATTTTTGGAAAATGGATATTTTTATAAGCATTTTAATAAATCTGGCTTCGTTCCTTTTCGTGGACGAAAAGATTCAAAGGGGGGAGGAATGTGATGACGCGGTATTTTAGCAGTATTATTTAATACATATTTAATCTAATTTAAATAAAAAGTAAACTTATCATTTTAAAATGAATATGACTTTTGGAAATAATTGCCATTTATTTGTATTTTGAAAAGGAATTTGATTTTTAACTTAAATTAAAATCACTTAATAATATTTATAATAAAATTTATCTTATATAGTTGAATTAAAATACTTTGTCTTGTTAACATTTGGTATAAAAATATATATAGGTAATAATGTTTAAAATAGAATCAAATTCTATCAATATAATATTTACGTATAAAATGTAAGTAAACCATATGAATATTGATAGTCAAAATATAAAATACAAATGTAAATATAAACAAGAGTTAAGTGAAACACTAAGTGTAAAATGAAATAAAAACAAGTATAACAAAATAACAAAACATATATTTAAATAAATATCTTCATATATGACAGTGTTTGCCCGCAAGTTCAAACTAGAAGTAACAAAGACAAGCTATATATACACACGTGCTCATCAAAACCGAAACCAGGCCACACCTTTTTTTTAAAAACAATATATAAATGAACAAGCTTCTTAAATAAGACAAGGTAATATATGAAATATGCTTTCAAAAATCAAGTGTACAAAGCTGGAAAATATATATATAAGTACAAGTATGATGATATAACCAGGACAAAGATATTTAATGTAGCACACATTTTTCATCTCAGCCAACAATTGAAAAAAAAAATCTCTGGCTAAGTTTATAAAAAAATCTTGCATCATATCAGTATCATGTTCAAACCTGTACACATCTGTTCTATATATCATCCTATATTGCTTCATTCGAGCATCAATTGAAAACTAAGATTTATATATATATTAAAAAAAAGAAGACAACCATGCACATGAATGTATTCAATAAAATGAAAACAAGTTGTCATAGTGTAAATATCTTTAAGGATGAATGGCTTTGTAAACATAAAACAAGACAAGCTATATATGAAATAAGTTCACAACAGGAAAAGAAAAGAAAACAATCAAGTGTACATCTATATACAAATATACAGCAAAACATAATAATAGTGTGTAAACATATTAGGACACCTTAGCATTTAATGACTATCTTCTCAAGCAAAAATATAGTCATTTCAAAATATTTTGAAAATCTGTTCAGAACAAAGCCGGTTAAAACTTCCCTTGTACATACTGTCATCTTCTATATATGTATGCATCTAGGCTATTTGAGTTTGTTCAGTAAAACTGTGACGGCTCGGATTTTGCCCGCTCAAAAATCGACATCCATACCTCAAATCGTATTCGAATGTCATAGATTCGACCGTTCAAATCTGATTCACCGGAGCTTATAACAATCATTAAGTAAATAACACAGCGGAATAAAAAGAATAATACACTGATATACAATACCTGATACAACAGAACGATACAATGAATATCAATATACATCAGAGATATGCTACAATAAAATAGCAGCGGGAAAGAAAATAGATAACATTTAACAGCGAAACAAATAACTCTAAGATAGTCTTCAACGAAGAACTCCAAATCGGAACTGTAACTCCATTTCCAAGAATCAATCCAGCAATAGCTCGAACTCCCAATAACGATGCATCAAGCTAAGCAAGACTGGTGCGTTCCAAAGACTGAACTAACTCCAGATAATCCACTATATCTAACTATCTGTAAAACCCAACTCTAGACTGCTCGTGTAGAAAATAATGAGCACCCAGAGTTTAGGAAAGAAACGATAAACTCTGGATCAGTCGTGGGACTGGTGTGAGCAACAAAAACAGTTTATCTTTTAAAACATTCAAAGAAATATTTCAAAGTTAATTCGCAATGTTTTTGAAAAATGAGACTACCATAAGACCTCCTGCCACACACACAATGCAAACGCAGACTTGGAGAAGATTTCTCCTTATGATAGTCAAACATGCTTGATACGCATTTAAAAAGAACATTTGATATTATTACTAGTGCATAGTGTAGAAAATTCATTTCGAAAGTAGAATATAAATCTTAGCCAGCATAGGTACCATTATATTATGCCTACTAATAGCTACCATATTAGATGGCAGGTTCTACAACTAAACCCGTACAAGTCTCGTATTGTTTCTTTGGATTTCCAACAAATGGTCAGGCCAAGGAACTTCCCATTGCCACATGAGAATGCCTCTGGAAAGACATCCCCGAGAACCAAACCGGAACTCTGCCAACACAAGGCCGGGTTACCCCTAACTGGGTAACTACTGACACGAGCACGCCATTCCCCGATCGTAAACGACCTTTCTCACGGGATCCCGAAAGCCAACATCCACAAAGTAATAAATTCGTAGTAACCACATAGGTTAAATATCTGGGCTCCATACCATGATACCACCTCTATCCAAAAGGAAATGTACATACCCTAAAGGGTGCTACCCCTCATAACCTTGCCGCATCTTTCCTGTTTTGACCATTTCCGGGGTGTGAGGCTCGACGAAGTCACGTCCACAAAAACATACTTTATACAAAAGCCATGCTTTGGGTCAACAAATGATCAACACAATGATCACCAAGATAGACGATCAAATAAACGATCCTATCACAATAATCAACACAATGATCATTTACAGCAACACTCAGCATGTCACATTACCAAATTGGGAACATATCGCTGATAATCTTCAACTATATAACCTCTGAGCTCGTACATCTCAGAGAAGGGTGTTAAGCTAAAAAAATAAATTCTTCGCCACCAACAGAAATATATTTGAAAGAAATCGGCTTTATATCTCAACTTGTAATGTCAGACACACAATCCATACAAGTCTGTTCCGGGATCGAACAAAACCGAAGGCACTTACAAAGAAGTCCTTGCAACCCGGATATTCACAATCCCGATCGGATTTTCCCATCACTTAGGGAGTTTCTATACCAGGAGCGACCCAGTGCAGAGACAATCGATAGGTCATCCTATCGCTTTCGCAAATACCCGGTCTTCATCACCGGTCTTCAAATGCTATCCATAACGACCTATCACATATTCGGAATGGGTTATACGACACAAAGGTCCTTTCCCGGTTAAACCGAATAGTGAGCGAAATAGTTCAAAAACATATGGATATTGGGATTTCAATTAAGTCACAACTTAATAATTCAAACTTTCTTTCAAATGGTTTAACAAATTACCATTTTTAATCTTTAACAAAAAGATTCATTTTCACAACCTTTAACGGATTAAACAATTTTCACATTTTAATCTTTTAAACAAAAGATTCATTCACAGATTTTCCAAATCAATCTTCATTTCAATTTGATTTAACTCGTTAAATCTTTAAATCACAGATTTAACTTATAGCCTTCCAAACAATTTCATTTCAATTTGATTTAAACAAATCATCAATTTAAATCTGTTAAAAATAAACAGATTTAATTCATAGCTTTCAAAAAGAATTCATTCATAACTTAGGACAATCATTTCTCTATTCAATCTTGCAATTCCCCTAATTAACTGGAATCTCAGCTCTTATCTAAAAGTGTTTATCATTTGAAAACAACAGTTTTCATTTTGGAAATCTAATTCATTTATACGAGTTGAAATCCTTGGGTTAAATTCAAATTCCCAAAAATAATACTTTAAAAATGGTTTAACTCATAATGACTAGTATAATATCATTAATTCCTAATTTCAAATTACAAAATTCAATTTTATTTAAATTCCAAAACTTAATCAAGTAATTTAAAAATAATAAATTCTATTTTGAAATTCCATTCAAAAAGCTTTTCATATTTATTCCGATTCCATTTCCAAAACATTTGAATTTAAAAAAAATCAAATTTAACTATTTCAAAAATCTGCGACTTAATCGATTTCCTCGTGAAATCCATAATTGTGTGTGTATGGTGTGGTCCAGGGGTTATACACAGTAGTGCAACAGCATACAATTATCACAGATCAGAATACAGGAATATAATTGATAAGCGATATAAACTATAACGCTTATCTGTCATATACATATCACAAATATATATGCCACGGCTAGTAAATTACATCACAGATAATTTATCACAGATCACAACAAAATCAGGATATATACTACGCATCATAAATCAGGAATATCTAACAATCAAGTCGTCCAATAGAATCCAAATATCCATAGGTAAGATCAATAAATTATCTGATTAATTTAAATCGAATTTATTTCTTATGAATTACTAATCCTGGTTAACTAACGTTAATAATTTACAAATCATTTTGATTAATTATTCTTTAATCATTTATTAATTATCCATTAATAATAAATCAATTAACCTTTAATTATTAAATAATAAAGCTTTAATCATTAAATTTACTATTTTATTAATTATTTTAAATTAATTACTTTGATTAATAATCATTCCTTAATCACCTTCATTTATTAATTAACCTTTAAATTTATTTAATTATCCTCAATTTACTTACCTTAATAAATTAATTTCATTAATTAATTATCCTTAAATGTAATTACACTAAGTAATTATCCTTTAATTCCATTAAGTAAAAACCCTTTTATCAATTACACTAAGTAATTATATGCTTAAGTAGTCATCCTTTAATTATTCATTATAAATAAATTAACTCTTAACAAATTAATTAATCTGTAATCAGTACTTAATTAACCTTTAAATTATTAAATAATAAATCTTTAATTAATCACATTAATTTATCCAATCACATAAATTAAATCTTTAATTAATTAATCCTTTTAATTAAATCTTTAAGTAAAACTTAATTAAATTAAAATAATTTACTTTTAAACCTTAAACTAATCCCATACTTAAATAAAACAATTATTTAAAAGAATGAGTTAAAATTTGTTCAAAACTTGAATTTTGTTTTAAAATTTTGCAAGCTGTTTTTATACCACCCGAGTCAAACCCGAGGAAAATGCCTGAGTGCTTCGAGTTTTTCCCCAAACTTACCCGAGCCTTCTAAATTTTCAAATTTTTGTTTAAGTGTTAAAAATTGACCCGGTATCATGCCAAAACAACTCGAGTTCAACTTCGAGCTCGAGCTTGATTTTCTCGTGTACGACTTCGAGTCGCGTTGCTTCTTCCCCAAAACCAGATACCACCTTACTTCCTCCCTAGTGCACACACGTGCACCGTGCACCTACCCACGCTCCTCCGGCCACCGATGAGCACCGCGTCCATCCCACACACACACACAAACACGCGAGACCCCAAAGCATCATCCAGATCGAAGAAAGTTCGATCAGATCGAATTTGACCCAATCGAACCCACTGACCCAAAAACTCGACCACCCAAAAACCCATCGTACCATCACCCACGACCACCGACCACCTCGAAACTTGGTCCGAAGCTTCGCCGATGACCCACGCAACTACTCCCCCTGGTGCGATCGCCTCTAATTCCCTGACGCCCTCGCATTGCCTCGACAACCGAGCTAAACCCATTACCCCTCTTAAACCCTAGTTCCCCTCGCCGCGACATCATCAATGATCGGAAAAATATCAACTTATTTTTCTCGATAGCGTCGGCCTACCACCCTCATCTACCCACAACCCCAACTCCTCCAACGCTCTAGATCATCGGAAAAGTCCCCGAACCCATTCTCTGATGAAACACGAACTGCAACCGATCCCGTCCACTAAAAATCCTCATTTTAGTTTTAAAATTCATAGTTTACTATCAGGATCAAATGTATATTCCTGGAATCTAAAATTAGCATATTCGAATTTTATCAAAATCATGCGTATTGCCTGTAGAACAGAGTCACTGGTGATGATGCTTCAACTACAGGCTCAAAACAAATTTATAAAGCTTTGATTTATGTTTAACAACCTATTTTGTTTTAAAATGTAAACCTATATATGATTGGAAGAAGATGTTTTATATGTTTTGCTTAACTCCTTAACTCTGTAACTACAACCAGGGAATCAACAGCATCTTCAAAAGTTACAGCATACTCATTTATATAAACACAGAACTATACAAAACAAATACACAGGCAAGCACCATGTTAAACATGATAAAAATGTGTTTACCCACAGCATCAATAGACAAACAGATGAAATAAAATAAAATAAAAATTCTGGTAGGAATTTACTCACCTTCCAGATCATATTTCAAAGCTTTTAAGTGAATGTTGAGATTGTAATCAGGTTTTAATAACTGAAGCTTCCTTGCTCCTTGATTCCCAGAAATCTTTAAGTTGAAATCCTTTTTAACTTTGCAAGTTAAACCTGAGTTGAAGTTGTTATAGGTACTTTCTCTTCTTCCTTCTTTTTAAAATATTCGTTTGAGGGTTTTAAGTAGAAGCTTTAAGTTGATATCTATTTGAATTCCTGATGATATTGCTTTGGTTTTATTTAGTCTCAAATTGTGAACAAAATGGAGATGATATGCATATATAAGAACAGACAGGCCTTGCATATTTTATTATGCAGTTTGGGGCTGATGTGATATGTTAAGGCTTGTTTTACTTCAGCCATACCTACTTGTTTACCTGATGTTATACTTTGTACAAGGTGATATCTTTTGTTGTACTTAACTTTGAAGGCTGCATGAATATACTTATATTTGCTTGGTGGCTGAAGACATACTTGTTTCATATTTGTACTTTATTTTAATACTTTGCTTTATTTATTTTGTATGTACAAATATATTTTATTTTGTTTCTTTCTTTTGTTTTATATTTTTAAATATACATGAGTTCTATAATGTTAGATTTTAGTTAATATGTTTACTTATATTCTACATAATTTTATAAATATGTTACTTGCCTTGCCTGCATATTTTTTTCCTTGTTTGTTTCCTTGCATTTATTAGCTTGCTTTTACTTTGTTTTATGTTCTTTTTTTTTCTATGCATATGTTTATTTAGTTAGCTTTGTAACCTGCTTTGTATTCTATTTGATTTCTTTCTTTTGCAAGCTACATACTAAAACTATTTATATTCGTTTGTATTTATTATGTTTGATTTGTTTTGTTATGGGTTATAACTTTTAACTTATATATGTACCAATATATTCTATCTGGTTCTTTCTTATGCATTTGTTTAGTTATGTAAAAATATATACTTTTATTTTGCTTACTTAAATGTATTTTCTTTATTCTTGCATTTTAAATTTACTTCTATTTTTAGATTAAATAATTATCATAAATTTTACTTTAAAATTTATTGAGTTATATTTTCTCTATATATACAAATTTCAAATCCATATGACTTTACATATTTTCTATTTGATTCGGGGAAACTCGCATCAATCCATCTATACATTTCACAATTTTAATTCAAAAATTCATTTAAATTATCAATTTAAGTTAAATTAAAATCTAGGGTCGTTACAAACTTCCCCCCTTAAAAGAATTTCGTCCTCGAAATTCGCAGGCACGAAAACAACAAAGATAGATAAAAGATAGAGAAATATCTTTTCAGATCAAACTGGATATTTTCAGGCCATTCATAATATATTTTATATTAAACACTACTCAAAATATTAGTACATGAGTTATAGTCATACATAACCCACTAACATCCAACTTTTTCTACGATCTCAAGTCCAAAATACCTATATAAATACCCCTAAATGAGTCAAACCGACCAACTACCAATCCTCACTCTCAGAACCCTCCCTCTCAGGACCTGACAGGTCCATCACTTCAACCTCATTGTCTGTCTCAAAAATCTCCTCCGGATCAGATTCTTCCAGAATAAGATACCCTCCATTTAACTCCTCGTCCTCAATGGGATCATCATCATCCACGGCATTATCCAAATCCCAATGAATTGCTTCGTCACCTTCGGACTCTTCCTCCACGTCAGGTTCTTCTTCCGCCTTAACCTCTTCCTCGAATTCCTCCTCAACTTCTTCTTCGAATTCTTCCTCGAGCTCTTCTTCTTCGAATTCCTCTTCATTTTCTTCTTTGAATTCGTCTTCATTTTCTTCTTCGAATTCCTCTTCATCTTCTTCTTCTTCCACTGGTGGTTGGGGCTGCACTACAGGCTCCACTGGGAATTCCCTATGAACTGATGACTCACCTTCATCATCTCATACCCTACTGGATGAAGCATAATCACCCACTCTCCTGACCCTTCCTCCTCGGCTAACGCTATTTGTTCTCTACAATTAAAATCAAAGCCAAATGTTAAGATCTTAAGTTTAGAGTTTTATATGTTGAGAAATACATCAAAGTTTATATTTCATATTTTATTCCACCCAAGAAGTTATAACAGAAATTCAAAATTTGTTCTCAACCAAAATCGTTTTATCGATACAATTCTAATCATTCTTCATATTCTATTAATCAATTTAACTCAATTTAAAATTTTCAATTCATTCAAAATTTCCAATTTCTAATTCATTTATTAGAGTTTAAATCGAAAAGCCGATAAGAAATCGATGAAGATACGAAGTAAAGATTTCCCACAACGATTCGTAGAGCATCACCGCACCGAAACTTCTTCTTGTAGCTGGTACGAAGAAATCAAAAGAATTTGGAAACGAATCAAAGAAAATTGATAGAGAAAGTTATTTCCACTGTTGTTACAGAGTATTGACCAATTATAGTCGTATTTCCCTGCCCTCTATCTCGTTCTCTTCTTGCACTCATACTCACTATCAGTGGATAGTAAGAAAATTTACTGAGACATTAAACGGATATCTTAAGGATTACTCATTCTAGGATTTACTTCATCCTATCTCTAATGAGTTACTTAATGTGTTACACTCCTGAGCTAAAGTTCAACCCTTAGCTCTGATACCAAATGTGACGGCTCGGATTTTGCCCGCTCAAAAATCGACATCCATACCTCAAATCGTATTCGAATGTCATAGATTCGACCGGTCAAATCCGATTCGCCGGAGCTTATAACAATCATTAAGTAAATAACACAGCGGAATAAAAAGAATAATACACTGATATACAATATCTGATACAACAGAACGATACAATGAATATCAATATACATCAGAGATATGCTACAATAAAATAGCAGCGGGAAAGAAAATAGATAACATTTAACAGCGAAACAAATAACTCTAAGATAGTCTTCAACGAAGAACTCCAAATCGGAACTGTAACTCCATTTCCAAGAATCAATCCAGCAATAGCTCGAACTCCCAATAACGATGCATCAAGCTAAGCAAGACTGGTGCGATCCAAAGACTGAACTAACTCCAGATAATCCACTATATCTAACTATCTGTAAAACCCAACTCTAGACTGCTCGTGTAGAAAATAATGAGCACCCAGAGTTTAGGAAAGAAACGATAAACTCTGGATCAGTCGTGGGACTGGTGTGAGCAACAAAAACAGTTTATCTTTTAAAACATTCAAAGAAATATTTCAAAGTTAATTCGCAATGTTTTTGAAAAATGAGACTACCATAAGACCTCCTGCCACACACACAATGCAAACGCAGACTTGGAGAAGATTTCTCCTTATGATAGTCAAACATGCTTGATACGCATTTAAAAAGAACATTTGATATTATTACTAGTGCATAGTGTAGAAAATTCATTTCGAAAGTAGAATATAAATCTTAGCCAGCATAGGTACCATTATATTATGCCTACTAATAGCTACCATATTAGATGGCAGGTTCTACAACTAAACCCGTACAAGTCTCGTATTGTTTCTTTGGATTTCCAACAAATGGTCAGGCCAAGGAACTTCCCATTGCCACATGAGAATGCCTCTGGAAAGACATTCCCGAGAACCAAACCGGAACTCTGCCAACACAAGGCCGGGTTACCCCTAACTGGGTAACTACTGACACGAGCACGCCATTCCCCGATCGTAAACGACCTTTCTCACGGGATCCCGAAAGCCAACATCCACAAAGTAATAAATTCGTAGTAACCACATAGGTTAAATATCTGGGCTCCATACCATGATACCACCTCTATCCAGAAGGAAATGTACATACCCTAAAGGGTGCTACCCCTTATAACCTTGCCGCATCTTTCCTGTTTTGACCATTTCCGGGGTGTGAGGCTCGACGAAGTCACGTCCACAAAAACATACTTTATACAAAAGCCATGCTTTGGGTCAACAAATGATCAACACAATGATCACCAAGATAGACGATCAAATAAACGATCCTATCACAATAATCAACACAATGATCATTTATAGCAACACTCAGCATGTCACATTACCAAATTGGGAACATATCGCTGATAATCTTCAACTATATAACCTCTGAGCTCGTACATCTCAGAGAAGGGTGTTAAGCTAAAAAAATAAATTCTTCGCCACCAACAGAAATATATTTGAAAGAAATCGGCTTTATATCTCAACTTGTAATGTCAGACACACAATCCATACAAGTCTGTTCCGGGATCGAACAAAACCGAAGGCACTTACAAAGAAGTCCTTGCAAACTTAGGGAGTTTCTATACCAGGAGCGACCCAGTGCAGAGACAATCGATAGGTCATCCTATCGCTTTCGCAAATACTCGGTCTTCATCACCGGTCTTCAAATGCTATCCATAACGACCTATCACATATTCGGAATGGGTTATACGACACAAAGGTCCTTTCCCGGTTAAACCGAATAGTGAGCGAAATAGTTCAAAAACATATGGATATTGGGATTTCAATTAAGTCACAACTTAATAATTCAAACTTTCTTTCAAATGGTTTAACAAATTACCATTTTTAATCTTTAACAAAAAGATTCATTTTCACAACCTTTAACGGATTAAACAATTTTCACATTTTAATCTTTTAAACAAAAGATTCATTCACAGATTTTCCAAATCAATCTTCATTTCAATTTGATTTAACTCGTTAAATCTTTAAATCACAGATTTAACTTATAGCCTTCCAAACAATTTCATTTCAATTTGATTTAAACAAATCATCAATTTAAATCTGTTAAAAATAAACAGATTTAATTCATAGCTTTCAAAAAGAATTCATTCATAACTTAGGACAATCATTTCTCTATTCAATCTTGCAATTCCCCTAATTAACTGGAATCTCAGCTCTTATCTAAAAGTGTTTATCATTTGAAAACAACAGTTTTCATTTTGGAAATCTAATTCATTTATACGAGTTGAAATCCTTGGGTTAAATTCAAATTCCCAAAAATAATACTTTAAAAATGGTTTAACTCATAATGACTAGTATAATATCATTAATTCCTAATTTCAAATTACAAAATTCAATTTTATTTAAATTCCAAAACTTAATCAAGTAATTTAAAAATAATAAATTCTATTTTGAAATTCCATTCAAAAAGCTTTTCATATTTATTCCGATTCCATTTCCAAAACATTTGAATTTAAAAAAAATCAAATTTAACTATTTCAAAAATCTGCGACTTAATCGATTTCCTCGTGAAATCCATAATTGTGTGTATGGTGTGGTCCAGGGGTTATACACAGTAGTGCAACAGCATACAATTATCACAGATCAGAATACAGGAATATAATTGATAAGCGATATAAACTATAACGCTTATCTGTCATATACATATCACAAATATATATGCCACGGCTAGTAAATTACATCACAGATAATTTATCACAGATCACAACAAAATCAGGATATATACTACGCATCATAAATCAGGAATATCTAACAATCAAGTCGTCCAATAGAATCCAAATATCCATAGGTAAGATCAATAAATTATCTGATTAATTTAAATCGAATTTATTTCTTATGAATTACTAATCCTGGTTAACTAACGTTAATAATTTACAAATCATTTTGATTAATTATTCTTTAATCATTTATTAATTATCCATTAATAATAAATCAATTAACCTTTAATTATTAAATAATAAAGCTTTAATCATTAAATTTACTATTTTATTAATTATTTTAAATTAATTACTTTGATTAATAATCATTCCTTAATCACCTTCATTTATTAATTAACCTTTAAATTTATTTAATTATCCTCAATTTACTTACCTTAATAAATTAATTTCATTAATTAATTATCCTTAAATGTAATTACACTAAGTAATTATCCTTTAATTCCATTAAGTAAAAACCCTTTTATCAATTACACTAAGTAATTATATGCTTAAGTAGTCATCCTTTAATTATTCATTATAAATAAATTAACTCTTAACAAATTAATTAATCTGTAATCAGTACTTAATTAACCTTTAAATTATTAAATAATAAATCTTTAATTAATCACATTAATTTATCCAATCACATAAATTAAATCTTTAATTAATTAATCCTTTTAATTAAATCTTTAAGTAAAACTTAATTAAATTAAAATAATTTACTTTTAAACCTTAAACTAATCCCATACTTAAATAAAACAATTATTTAAAAGAATGAGTTAAAATTTGTTCAAAACTTGAATTTTGTTTTAAAATTTTGCAAGCTGTTTTTATACCACCCGAGTCAAACCCGAGGAAAATGCCTGAGTGCTTCGAGTTTTTCCCCAAACTTACCCGAGCCTTCTAAATTTTCAAATTTTTGTTTAAGTGTTAAAAATTGACCCGGTATCATGCCAAAACAACTCGAGTTCAACTTCGAGCTCGAGCTTGATTTTCTCGTGTACGACTTCGAGTCGCGTTGCTTCTTCCCCAAAACCAGATACCACCTTACTTCCTCCCCAGTGCACACACGTGCACCGTGCACCTACCCACGCTCCTCCGGCCACCGATGAGCACCGCGTCCATCCCACACACACACACAAACACGCGAGACCCCAAAGCATCATCCAGATCGAAGAAAGTTCGATCAGATCGAATTTGACCCAATCGAACCCACTGACCCAAAAACTCGACCACCCAAAAACCCATCGTACCATCACCCACGACCACCGACCACCTCGAAACTTGGTCCGAAGCTTCGCCGATGACCCACGCAACTACTCCCCCTGGTGCGATCGCCTCTAATTCCCTGACGCCCTCGCATTGCCTCGACAACCGAGCTAAACCCATTACCCCTCTTAAACCCTAGTTCCCCTCGCCGCGACATCATCAATGATCGGAAAAATATCAACTTATTTTTCTCGATAGCGTCGGCCTACCACCCTCATCTACCCACAACCCCAACTCCTCCAACGCTCTAGATCATCGGAAAAGTCCCCGAACCCATTCTCTGATGAAACACGAACTGCAACCGATCCCGTCCACTAAAAATCCTCATTTTAGTTTTAAAATTCATAGTTTACTATCAGGATCAAATGTATATTCCTGGAATCTAAAATTAGCATATTCGAATTTTATCAAAATCATGCGTATTGCCTGTAGAACAGAGTCACTGGTGATGATGCTTCAACTACAGGCTCAAAACAAATTTATAAAGCTTTGATTTATGTTTAACAACCTATTTTGTTTTAAAATGTAAACCTATATATGATTGGAAGAAGATGTTTTATATGTTTTGCTTAACTCCTTAACTCTGTAACTACAACCAGGGAATCAACAGCATCTTCAAAAGTTACAGCATACTCATTTATATAAACACAGAACTATACAAAACAAATACACAGGCAAGCACCATGTTAAACATGATAAAAATGTGTTTACCCACAGCATCAATAGACAAACAGATGAAATAAAATAAAATAAAAATTCTGGTAGGAATTTACTCACCTTCCAGATCATATTTCAAAGCTTTTAAGTGAATGTTGAGATTGTAATCAGGTTTTAATAACTGAAGCTTCCTTGCTCCTTGATTCCCAGAAATCTTTAAGTTGAAATCCTTTTTAACTTTGCAAGTTAAACCTGAGTTGAAGTTGTTACAGGTACTTTCTCTTCTTCCTTCTTTTTAAAATATTCGTTTGAGGGTTTTAAGTAGAAGCTTTAAGTTGATATCTATTTGAATTCCTGATGATATTGCTTTGGTTTTATTTAGTCTCAAATTGTGAACAAAATGGAGATGATATGCATATATAAGAACAGACAGGCCTTGCATATTTTATTATGCAGTTTGGGGCTGATGTGATATGTTAAGGCTTGTTTTACTTCAGCCATACCTACTTGTTTACCTGATGTTATACTTTGTACAAGGTGATATCTTTTGTTGTACTTAACTTTGAAGGCTGCATGAATATACTTATATTTGCTTGGTGGCTGAAGACATACTTGTTTCATATTTGTACTTTATTTTAATACTTTGCTTTATTTATTTTGTATGTACAAATATATTTTATTTTGTTTCTTTCTTTTGTTTTATATTTTTAAATATACATGAGTTCTATAATGTTAGATTTTAGTTAATATGTTTACTTATATTCTACATAATTTTATAAATATGTTACTTGCCTTGCCTGCATATTTTTTTCCTTGTTTGTTTCCTTGCATTTATTAGCTTGCTTTTACTTTGTTTTATGTTCTTTTTTTTTCTATGCATATGTTTATTTAGTTAGCTTTGTAACCTGCTTTGTATTCTATTTGATTTCTTTCTTTTGCAAGCTACATACTAAAACTATTTATATTCGTTTGTATTTATTATGTTTGATTTGTTTTGTTATGGGTTATAACTTTTAACTTATATATGTACCAATATATTCTATCTGGTTCTTTCTTATGCATTTGTTTAGTTATGTAAAAATATATACTTTTATTTTGCTTACTTAAATGTATTTTCTTTATTCTTGCATTTTAAATTTACTTCTATTTTTAGATTAAATAATTATCATAAATTTTACTTTAAAATTTATTGAGTTATATTTTCTCTATATATACAAATTTCAAATCCATATGACTTTACATATTTTCTATTTGATTCGGGGAAACTCGCATCAATCCATCTATACATTTCACAATTTTAATTCAAAAATTCATTTAAATTATCAATTTAAGTTAAATTAAAATCTAGGGTCGTTACAAACTTCCCCCCTTAAAAGAATTTCGTCCTCGAAATTCGCAGGCACGAAAACAACAAAGATAGATAAAAGATAGAGAAATATCTTTTCAGATCAAACTGGATATTTTCAGGCCATTCATAATATATTTTATATTAAACACTACTCAAAATATTAGTACATGAGTTATAGTCATACATAACCCACTAACATCCAACTTTTTCTACGATCTCAAGTCCAAAATACCTATATAAATACCCCTAAATGAGTCAAACCGACCAACTACCAATCCTCACTCTCAGAACCCTCCCTCTCAGGACCTGACAGGTCCATCACTTCAACCTCATTGTCTGTCTCAAAAATCTCCTCCGGATCAGATTCTTCCAGAATAAGATACCCTCCATTTAACTCCTCGTCCTCAATGGGATCATCATCATCCACGGCATTATCCAAATCCCAATGAATTGCTTCGTCACCTTCGGACTCTTCCTCCACGTCAGGTTCTTCTTCCGCCTTAACCTCTTCCTCGAATTCCTCCTCAACTTCTTCTTCGAATTCTTCCTCAAGCTCTTCTTCTTCGAATTCCTCTTCATTTTCTTCTTTGAATTCGTCTTCATTTTCTTCTTCGAATTCCTCTTCATCTTCTTCTTCTTCCACTGGTGGTTGGGGCTGCACTACAGGCTCCACTGGGAATTCCCTATGAACTGATGACTCACCTTCATCATCTCGTACCCTACTGGATGAAGCATAATCACCCACTCTCCTGACCTTTCCTCCTCGGCTAACGCTATTTGTTCTCTACAATTAAAATCAAAGCCAAATGTTAAGATCTTAAGTTTAGAGTTTTATATGTTGAGAAATACATCAAAGTTTATATTTCATATTTTATTCCACCCAAGAAGTTATAGCAGAAATTCAAAATTTGTTCTCAACCAAAATCGTTTTATCGATACAATTCTAATCATTCTTCATATTCTATTAATCAATTTAACTCAATTTAAAATTTTCAATTCATTCAAAATTTCCAATTTCTAATTCATTTATTAGAGTTTAAATCGAAAAGCCGATAAGAAATCGATGAAGATACGAAGTAAAGATTTCCCACAACGATTCGTAGAGCATCACCGCACCGAAACTTCTTCTTGTAGCTGGTACGAAGAAATCAAAAGAATTTGGAAACGAATCAAAGAAAATTGATAGAGAAAGTTATTTCCACTGTTGTTACAGAGTATTGACCAATTATAGTCGTATTTCCCTGCCCTCTATCTCGTTCTCTTCTTGCACTCATACTCACTATCAGTGGATAGTAAGAAAATTTACTGAGACATTCAAACGGATATCTTAAGGATTACTCATTCTAGGATTTACTTCATCCTATCTCTAATGAGTTACTTAATGTGTTACACTCCTGAGCTAAAGTTCAACCCTTAGCTCTGATACCAAATGTGACGGCTCGGATTTTGCCCGCTCAAAAATCGACATCCATACCTCAAATCGTATTCGAATGTCATAGATTCGACCGTTCAAATCCGATTCGCCGGAGCTTATAACAATCATTAAGTAAATAACACAGCGGAATAAAAAGAATAATACACTGATATACAATATCTGATACAACAGAACGATACAATGAATATCAATATACATCAGAGATATGCTACAATAAAATAGCAGCGGGAAAGAAAATAGATAACATTTAACAGCGAAACAAATAACTCTAAGATAGTCTTCAACGAAGAACTCCAAATCGGAACTGTAACTCCATTTCCAAGAATCAATCCAGCAATAGCTCGAACTCCCAATAACGATGCATCAAGCTAAGCAAGACTGGTGCGATCCAAAGAATGAACTAACTCCAGATAATCCACTATATCTAACTATCTGTAAAACCCAACTCTAGACTGCTCGTGTAGAAAATAATGAGCACCCAGAGTTTAGGAAAGAAACGATAAACTCTGGATCAGTCGTGGGACTGGTGTGAGCAACAAAAACAGTTTATCTTTTAAAACATTCAAAGAAATATTTCAAAGTTAATTCGCAATGTTTTTGAAAAATGAGACTACCATAAGACCTCCTGCCACACACACAATGCAAACGCAGACTTGGAGAAGATTTCTCCTTATGATAGTCAAACATGCTTGATACGCATTTAAAAAGAACATTTGATATTATTACTAGTGCATAGTGTAGAAAATTCATTTCGAAAGTAGAATATAAATCTTAGCCAGCATAGGTACCATTATATTATGCCTACTAATAGCTACCATATTAGATGGCAGGTTCTACAACTAAACCCGTACAAGTCTCGTATTGTTTCTTTGGATTTCCAACAAATGGTCAGGCCAAGGAACTTCCCATTGCCACATGAGAATGCCTCTGGAAAGACATTCCCGAGAACCAAACCGGAACTCTGCCAACACAAGGCCGGGTTACCCCTAACTGGGTAACTACTGACACGAGCACGCCATTCCCCGATCGTAAACGACCTTTCTCACGGGATCCCGAAAGCCAACATCCACAAAGTAATAAATTCGTAGTAACCACATAGGTTAAATATCTGGGCTCCATACTATGATACCACCTCTATCCAGAAGGAAATGTACATACCCTAAAGGGTGCTACCCCTCATAACCTTGCCGCATCTTTCCTGTTTTGACCATTTCCGGGGTGTGAGGCTCGACGAAGTCACGTCCACAAAAACATACTTTATACAAAAGCCATGCTTTGGGTCAACAAATGATCAACACAATGATCACCAAGATAGACGATCAAATAAACGATCCTATCACAATAATCAACACAATGATCATTTATAGCAACACTCAGCATGTCACATTACCAAATTGGGAACATATCGCTGATAATCTTCAACTATATAACCTCTGAGCTCGTACATCTCAGAGAAGGGTGTTAAGCTAAAAAAATAAATTCTTCGCCACCAACAGAAATATATTTGAAAGAAATCGGCTTTATATCTCAACTTGTAATGTCAGACACACAATCCATACAAGTCTGTTCCGGGATCGAACAAAACCGAAGGCACTTACAAAGAAGTCCTTGCAACCCGGATATTCACAATCCCGATCGGATTTTCCCATCACTTAGGGAGTTTCTATACCAGGAGCGACCCAGTGCAGAGACAATCGATAGGTCATCCTATCGCTTTCGCAAATACTCGGTCTTCATCACCGGTCTTCAAATGCTATCCATAACGACCTATCACATATTCGGAATGGGTTATACGACACAAAGGTCCTTTCCCGGTTAAACCGAATAGTGAGCGAAATAGTTCAAAAACATATGGATATTGGGATTTCAATTAAGTCACAACTTAATAATTCAAACTTTCTTTCAAATGGTTTAACAAATTACCATTTTTAATCTTTAACAAAAAGATTCATTTTCACAACCTTTAACGGATTAAACAATTTTCACATTTTAATCTTTTAAACAAAAGATTCATTCACAGATTTTCCAAATCAATCTTCATTTCAATTTGATTTAACTCGTTAAATCTTTAAATCACAGATTTAACTTATAGCCTTCCAAACAATTTCATTTCAATTTGATTTAAACAAATCATCAATTTAAATCTGTTAAAAATAAACAGATTTAATTCATAGCTTTCAAAAAGAATTCATTCATAACTTAGGACAATCATTTCTCTATTCAATCTTGCAATTCCCCTAATTAACTGGAATCTCAGCTCTTATCTAAAAGTGTTTATCATTTGAAAACAACAGTTTTCATTTTGGAAATCTAATTCATTTATACGAGTTGAAATCCTTGGGTTAAATTCAAATTCCCAAAAATAATACTTTAAAAATGGTTTAACTCATAATGACTAGTATAATATCATTAATTCCTAATTTCAAATTACAAAATTCAATTTTATTTAAATTCCAAAACTTAATCAAGTAATTTAAAAATAATAAATTCTATTTTGAAATTCCATTCAAAAAGCTTTTCATATTTATTCCGATTCCATTTCCAAAACATTTGAATTTAAAAAAAATCAAATTTAACTATTTCAAAAATCTACGACTTAATCGATTTCCTCGTGAAATCCATAATTGTGTGTGTATGGTGTGGTCCAGGGGTTATACACAGTAGTGCAACAGCATACAATTATCACAGATCAGAATACAGGAATATAATTGATAAGCGATATAAACTATAACGCTTATCTGTCATATACAGATCACAAATATATATGCCACGGCTAGTAAATTACATCACAGATAATTTATCACAGATCACAACAAAATCAGGATATATACTACGCATCATAAATCAGGAATATCTAACAATCAAGTCGTCCAATAGAATCCAAATATCCATAGGTAAGATCAATAAATTATCTGATTAATTTAAATCGAATTTATTTCTTATGAATTACTAATCCTGGTTAACTAACGTTAATAATTTACAAATCATTTTGATTAATTATTCTTTAATCATTTATTAATTATCCATTAATAATAAATCAATTAACCTTTAATTATTAAATAATAAAGCTTTAATCATTAAATTTACTATTTTATTAATTATTTTAAATTAATTACTTTGATTAATAATCATTCCTTAATCACCTTCATTTATTAATTAACCTTTAAATTTATTTAATTATCCTCAATTTACTTACCTTAATAAATTAATTTCATTAATTAATTATCCTTAAATGTAATTACACTAAGTAATTATCCTTTAATTCCATTAAGTAAAAACCCTTTTATCAATTACACTAAGTAATTATATGCTTAAGTAGTCATCCTTTAATTATTCATTATAAATAAATTAACTCTTAACAAATTAATTAATCTGTAATTAGTACTTAATTAACCTTTAAATTATTAAATAATAAATCTTTAATTAATCACATTAATTTATCCAATCACATAAATTAAATCTTTAATTAATTAATCCTTTTAATTAAATCTTTAAGTAAAACTTAATTAAATTAAAATAATTTACTTTTAAAACTTAAACTAATCCCATACTTAAATAAAACAATTATTTAAAAGAATGTGTTAAAATTTGTTCAAAACTTGAATTTTGTTTTAAAATTTTGCAAGCTGTTTTTATTCCACCCGAGTCAAACCCGAGGAAAATGCCTGAGTGCTTCGAGTTTTTCCCCAAACTTACCCGAGCCTTCTAAATTTTCAAATTTTTGTTTAAGTGTTAAAAATTGACCCGGTATCATGCCAAAACAACTCGAGTTCAACTTCGAGCTCGAGCTTGATTTTCTCGTGTACGACTTCGAGTCGCGTTGCTTCTTCCCCAAAACCAGATACCACCTTACTTCCTCCCCAGTGCACACACGTGCACCGTGCACCTACCCACGCTCCTCCGGCCACCGATGAGCACCGCGTCCATCCCACACACACACACAAACACGCGAGACCCCAAAGCATCATCCAGATCGAAGAAAGTTCGATCAGATCGAATTTGACCCAATCGAACCCACTGACCCAAAAACTCGACCACCCAAAAACCCATCGTACCATCACCCACGACCACCGACCACCTCGAAACTTGGTCCGAAGCTTCGTCGATGACCCACGCAACTACTCCCCCTGGTGCGATCGCCTCTAATTCCCTGACGCCCTCGCATTGCCTCGACAACCGAGCTAAACCCATTACCCCTCTTAAACCCTAGTTCCCCTCGCCGCGACATCATCAATGATCGGAAAAATATCAACTTATTTTTCTCGATAGCGTCGGCCTACCACCCTCATCTACCCACAACCCCAACTCCTCCAATGCTCTAGATCATCGGGAAAGTCCCCGAACCCATTCTCTGATGAAACACGAACTGCAACCGATCCCGTCCATTAAAAATCCTCATTTTAGTTTTAAAATTCATAGTTTACTATCAGGATCAAATGTATATTCCTGGAATCTAAAATTAGCATATTCGAATTTTATCAAAATCATGCGTATTGCCTGTAGAACAGAGTCACTGGTGATGATGCTTCAACTACAGGCTCAAAACAAATTTATAAAGCTTTGATTTATGTTTAACAACCTATTTTGTTTTAAAATGTAAACCTATATATGATTGGAAGAAGATGTTTTATATGTTTTGCTTAACTCCTTAACTCTGTAACTACAACCAGGGAATCAACAGCATCTTCAAAAGTTACAGCATACTCATTTATATAAACACAGAACTATACAAAACAAATACACAGGCAAGCACCATGTTAAACATGATAAAAATGTGTTTACCCACAGCATCAATAGACAAACAGATGAAATAAAATAAAATAAAAATTCTGGTAGGAATTTACTCACCTTCCAGATCATATTTCAAAGCTTTTAAGTAAATGTTGAGATTGTAATCAGGTTTTAATAACTGAAGCTTCCTTGCTCCTTGATTCCCAGAAATCTTTAAGTTGAAATCCTTTTTAACTTTGCAAGTTAAACCTGAGTTGAAGTTGTTACAGGTACTTTCTCTTCTTCCTTCTTTTTAAAATATTCGTTTGAGGGTTTTAAGTAGAAGCTTTAAGTTGATATCTATTTGAATTCCTGATGATATTGCTTTGGTTTTATTTAGTCTCAAATTGTGAACAAAATGGAGATGATATGCATATATAAGAACAGACAGGCCTTGCATATTTTATTATGCAGTTTGGGGCTGATGTGATATGTTAAGGCTTGTTTTACTTCAGCCATACCTACTTGTTTACCTGATGTTATACTTTGTACAAGGTGATATCTTTTGTTGTACTTAACTTTGAAGGCTGCATGAATATACTTATATTTGCTTGGTGGCTGAAGACATACTTGTTTCATATTTGTACTTTATTTTAATACTTTGCTTTATTTATTTTGTATGTACAAATATATTTTATTTTGTTTCTTTCTTTTGTTTTATATTTTTAAATATACATGAGTTCTATAATGTTAGATTTTAGTTAATATGTTTACTTATATTCTACATAATTTTATAAATATGTTACTTGCCTTGCCTGCATATTTTTTTCCTTGTTTGTTTCCTTGCATTTATTAGCTTGCTTTTACTTTGTTTTATGTTCTTTCTTTTCTTTCTTTTTTTTCTATGCATATGTTTATTTAGTTAGCTTTGTAACCTGCTTTGTATTCTATTTGATTTCTTTCTTTTGCAAGCTACATACTAAAACTATTTATATTCGTTTGTATTTATTATGTTTGATTTGTTTTGTTATGGGTTATAACTTTTAACTTATATAGGTACCAATATATTCTATCTGGTTCTTTCTTATGCATTTGTTTAGTTATGTAAAAATATATACTTTTATTTTGCTTACTTAAATGTATTTTCTTTATTCTTGCATTTTAAATTTACTTCTATTTTTAGTTTAAATAATTATCATAAATTTTACTTTAAAATTTATTGAGTTATATTTTCTCTATATATACAAATTTCAAATCCATATGACTTTACATATTTTCTATTTGATTCGGGGAAACTCGCATCAATCCATCTATACATTTCACAATTTTAATTCAAAAATTCATTTAAATTATCAATTTAAGTTAAATTAAAATCTAGGGTCGTTACAAACTTCCCCCCTTAAAAGAATTTCGTCCTCGAAATTCGCAGGCACGAAAACAACAAAGATAGATAAAAGATAGAGAAATATCTTTTCAGATCAAACTGGATATTTTCAGGCCATTCATAATATATTTTATATTAAACACTACTCAAAATATTAGTACATGAGTTATAGTCATACATAACCCACTAACATCCAACTTTTTCTACGATCTCAAGTCCAAAATACCTATATAAATACCCCTAAATGAGTCAAACCGACCAACTTCCAATCCTCACTCTCAGAATCCTCCCTCTCAGGACCTGACAGGTCCATCACTTCAACCTCATTGTCTGTCTCAAAAATCTCCTCCGGATCAGATTCTTCCGGAATAAGATACCCACCATTTAACTCCTCGTCCTCAATGGGATCATCATCATCCACGGCATTATCCAAATCCCAATGAATTGCTTCGTCACCTTCGGACTCTTCCTCCACGTCAGGTTCTTCTTCCGCCTTAACCTCTTCCTCGAATTCCTCCTCAACTTCTTCTTCGAATTCTTCCTCGAGCTCTTCTTCTTCGAATTCCTCTTCATTTTCTTCTTTGAATTCGTCTTCATTTTCTTCTTCGAATTCCTCTTCATCTTCTTCTTCTTCCACTGGTGGTTGGGGCTGCACTATAGGCTCCACTGGGAATTCCCTATGAACTGATGACTCACCTTCATCATCTCGTACCCTACTGGATGAAGCATAATCACCCACTCTCCTGACCTTTCCTCCTCGGCTAACGCTATTTGTTCTCTACAATTAAAATCAAAGCCAAATGTTAAGATCTTAAGTTTAGAGTTTTATATGTTGAGAAATACATCAAAGTTTATATTTCATATTTTATTCCACCCAAGAAGTTATAGCAGAAATTCAAAATTTGTTCTCAACCAAAATCGTTTTATCGATACAATTCTAATCATTCTTCATATTCTATTAATCAATTTAACTCAATTTAAAATTTTCAATTTATTCAAAATTTCCAATTTCTAATTCATTTATTAGAGTTTAAATCGAAAAGCCGATAAGAAATCGATGAAGATACGAAGTAAAGATTTCCCACAACGATTCGTAGAGCATCACCGCACCGAAACTTCTTCTTGTAGCTGGTACGAAGAAATCAAAAGAATTTGGAAACGAATCAAAGAAAATTGATAGAGAAAGTTATTTCCACTGTTGTTACAGAGTATTGACCAATTATAGTCGTATTTCCCTGCCCTCTATCTCGTTCTCTTCTTGCACTCATACTCACTATCAATGGATAGTAAGAAAATTTACTGAGACATTCAAACGGATATCTTAAGGATTACTCATTCTAGGATTTACTTCATCCTATCTCTAATGAGTTACTTAATGTGTTACACTCCTGAGCTAAAGTTCAACCCTTAGCTCTGATACCAAATGTGACGGCTCGGATTTTGCCCGCTCAAAAATCGACATCCATACCTCAAATCGTATTCGAATGTCATAGATTCGACCGTTCAAATCCGATTCGCCGGAGCTTATAACAATCATTAAGTAAATAACACAGCGGAATAAAAAGAATAATACACTGATATACAATATCTGATACAACAGAACGATACAATGAATATCAATATACATCAGAGATATGCTACAATAAAATAGCAGCGGGAAAGAAAATAGATAACATTTAACAGCGAAACAAATAACTCTAAGATAGTCTTCAACGAAGAACTCCAAATCGGAACTGTAACTCCATTTCCAAGAATCAATCCAGCAATAGCTCGAACTCCCAATAACGATGCATCAAGCTAAGCAAGACTGGTGCGATCCAAAGACTGAACTAACTCCAGATAATCCACTATATCTAACTATCTGTAAAACCCAACTCTAGACTGCTCATGTAGAAAATAATGAGCACCCAGAGTTTAGGAAAGAAACGATAAACTCTGGATCAGTCGTGGGACTGGTGTGAGCAACAAAAACAGTTTATCTTTTAAAACATTCAAAGAAATATTTCAAAGTTAATTCGCAATGTTTTTGAAAAATGAGACTACCATAAGACCTCCTGCCACACACACAATGCAAACGCAGACTTGGAGAAGATTTCTCCTTATGATAGTCAAACATGCTTGATACGCATTTAAAAAGAACATTTGATATTATTACTAGTGCATAGTGTAGAAAATTCATTTCGAAAGTAGAATATAAATCTTAGCCAGCATAGGTACCATTATATTATGCCTACTAATAGCTACCATATTAGATGGCAGGTTCTACAACTAAACCCGTACAAGTCTCGTATTGTTTCTTTGGATTTCCAACAAATGGTCAGGCCAAGGAACTTCCGATTGCCACATGAGAATGCCTCTGGAAAGACATCCCCGAGAACCAAACCGGAACTCTGCCAACACAAGGCCGGGTTACCCCTAACTGGGTAACTACTGACACGAGCACGCCATTCCCCGATCGTAAACGACCTTTCTCACGGGATCCCGAAAGCCAACATCCACAAAGTAATAAATTCGTAGTAACCACATAGGTTAAATATCTGGGCTCCATACCATGATACCACCTCTATCCAGAAGGAAATGTACATACCCTAAAGGGTGCTACCCCTCATAACCTTGCCGCATCTTTCCTGTTTTGACCATTTCCGGGGTGTGAGGCTCGACGAAGTCACGTCCACAAAAACATACTTTATACAAAAGCCATGCTTTGGGTCAACAAATGATCAACACAATGATCACCAAGATAGACGATCAAATAAACGATCCTATCACAATAATCAACACAATGATCATTTACAGCAACACTCAGCATGTCACATTACCAAATTGGGAACATATCGCTGATAATCTTCAACTATATAACCTCTGAGCTCGTACATCTCAGAGAAGGGTGTTAAGCTAAAAAAATAAATTCTTCGCCACCAACAGAAATATATTTGAAAGAAATCGGCTTTATATCTCAACTTGTAATGTCAGACACACAATCCATACAAGTCTGTTCCGGGATCGAACAAAACCGAAGGCACTTACAAAGAAGTCCTTGCAACCCGGATATTCACAATCCCGATCGGATTTTCCCATCACTTAGGGAGTTTCTATACCAGGAGCGACCCAGTGCAGAGACAATCGATAGGTCATCCTATGGCTTTCGCAAATACCCGGTCTTCATCACCGGTCTTCAAATGCTATCCATAACGACCTATCACATATTCGGAATGGGTTATACGACACAAAGGTCCTTTCTCGGTTAAACCGAATAGTGAGCGAAATAGTTCAAAAACATATGGATATTGGGATTTCAATTAAGTCACAACTTAATAATTCAAACTTTCTTTCAAATGGTTTAACAAATTACCATTTTTAATCTTTAACAAAAAGA
The DNA here is from genome assembly GCA_030765085.1 of Allium cepa. NCBI lineage: Eukaryota > Viridiplantae > Streptophyta > Magnoliopsida > Asparagales > Amaryllidaceae > Allium > Allium cepa. The sequence goes on from CM060946.1 coordinate 84,151,102, forward strand.
TTCATTTTCACAACCTTTAACGGATTAAACAATTTTCACATTTTAATCTTTTAAACAAAAGATTCATTCACAGATTTTCCAAATCAATCTTCATTTCAATTTGATTTAACTCGTTAAATCTTTAAATCACAGATTTAACTTATAGCCTTCCAAACAATTTCATTTCAATTTGATTTAAACAAATCATCAATTTAAATCTGTTAAAAATAAACAGATTTAATTCATAGCTTTCAAAAAGAATTCATTCATAACTTAGGACAATCATTTCTCTATTCAATCTTGCAATTCCCCTAATTAACTGGAATCTCAGCTCTTATCTAAAAGTGTTTATCATTTGAAAACAACAGTTTTCATTTTGGAAATCTAATTCATTTATACGAGTTGAAATCCTTGGGTTAAATTCAAATTCCCAAAAATAATACTTTAAAAATGGTTTAACTCATAATGACTAGTATAATATCATTAATTCCTAATTTCAAATTACAAAATTCAATTTTATTTAAATTCCAAAACTTAATCAAGTAATTTAAAAATAATAAATTCTATTTTGAAATTCCATTCAAAAAGCTTTTCATATTTATTCCGATTCCATTTCCAAAACATTTGAATTTAAAAAAAATCAAATTTAACTATTTCAAAAATCTGCGACTTAATCGATTTCCTCGTGAAATCCATAATTGTGTGTGTATGGTGTGGTCCAGGGGTTATACACAGTAGTGCAACAGCATACAATTATCACAGATCAGAATACAGGAATATAATTGATAAGCGATATAAACTATAACGCTTATCTGTCATATACAGATCACAAATATATATGCCACGGCTAGTAAATTACATCACAAATAATTTATCACAGATCACAACAAAATCAGGATATATACTACGCATCATAAATCAGTAATATCTAACAATCAAGTCGTCCAATAGAATCCAAATATCCATAGGTAAGATCAATAAATTATCTGATTAATTTAAATCGAATTTATTTCTTATGAATTACTAATCCTGGTTAACTAACGTTAATAATTTACAAATCATTTTGATTAATTATTCTTTAATCGTTTATTAATTATCCATTAATAATAAATCAATTAACCTTTAATTATTAAATAATAAAGCTTTAATCATTAAATTTACTATTTTATTAATTATTTTAAATTAATTACTTTGATTAATAATCATTCCTTAATCACCTTCATTTATTAATTAACCTTTAAATTTATTTAATTATCCTCAATTTACTTACCTTAATAAATTAATTTCATTAATTAATTATCCTTAAATGTAATTACACTAAGTAATTATCCTTTAATTCCATTAAGTAAAAACCCTTTTATCAATTACACTAAGTAATTATATGCTTAAGTAGTCATCCTTTAATTATTCATTATAAATAAATTAACTCTTAACAAATTAATTAATCTGTAATCAGTACTTAATTAACCTTTAAACTATTAAATAATAAATCTTTAATTAATCACATTAATTTATCCAATCACATAAATTAAATCTTTAATTAATTAATCCTTTTAATTAAATCTTTAAGTAAAACTTAATTAAATTAAAATAATTTACTTTTAAACCTTAAACTAATCCCATACTTAAATAAAACAATTATTTAAAAGAATGAGTTAAAATTTGTTCAAAACTTGAATTTTGTTTTTAAATTTTGCAAACTGTTTTTATACCACCCGAGTCAAACCCGAGGAAAATGCCTGAGTGCTTCGAGTTTTTCCCCAAACTTACCCGAGCCTTCTAAATTTTCAAATTTTTGTTTAAGTGTTAAAAATTGACCCGGTATCATGCCAAAACAACTCGAGTTCAACTTCGAGCTCGAGCTTGATTTTCTCGTGTACGACTTCGAGTCGCGTTGCTTCTTCCCCAAAACCAGATACCACCTTACTTCCTCCCCAGTGCACACACGTGCACCGTGCACCTACCCACGCTCCTCCGGCCACCGATGAGCACCGCGTCCATCCCACACACACACACAAACACGCGAGACCCCAAAGCATCATCCAGATCGAAGAAAGTTCGATCAGATCGAATTTGACCCAATCGAACCCACTGACCCAAAAACTCGACCACCCAAAAACCCATCGTACCATCACCCACGACCACCGACCACCTCGAAACTTGGTCCGAAGCTTCGCCGATGACCCACGCAACTACTCCCTCTGGTGCGATCGCCTCTAATTCCCTGACGCCCTCGCATTGCCTCGACAACCGAGCTAAACCCATTACCCCCCTTAAACCCTAGTTCCCCTCGCCGCGACGTCATCAATGATCGGAAAAATATCAACTTATTTTTCTCGATAGCGTCGGCCTACCACCCTCATCTACCCACAACCCCAACTCCTCCAACGCTCTAGATCATCGGGAAAGTCCCTGAACCCATTCTCTGATGAAACACGAACTGCAACCGATCCCGTCCACTAAAAATCCTCATTTTAGTTTTAAAATTCATAGTTTACTATCAGGATCAAATGTATATTCCTGGAATCTAAAATTAGCATATTCGAATTTTATCAAAATCATGCGTATTGCCTGTAGAACAGAGTCACTGGTGATGATGCTTCAACTACAGGCTCAAAACAAATTTATAAAGCTTTGATTTATGTTTAACAACCTATTTTGTTTTAAAATGTAAACCTATATATGATTGGAAGAAGATGTTTTATATGTTTTGCTTAACTCCTTAACTCTGTAACTACAACCAGGGAATCAACAGCATCTTCAAAAGTTACAGCATACTCATTTATATAAACACAGAACTATACAAAACAAATACACAGGCAAGCACCATGTTAAACATGATAAAAATGTGTTTACCCACAGCATCAATAGACAAACAGATGAAATAAAATAAAATAAAAATTCTGGTAGGAATTTACTCACCTTCCAGATCATATTTCAAAGCTTTTAAGTGAATGTTGAGATTGTAATCAGGTTTTAATAACTGAAGCTTCCTTGCTCCTTGATTCCCAGAAATCTTTAAGTTGAAATCCTTTTTAACTTTGCAAGTTAAACCTGAGTTGAAGTTGTTACAGGTACTTTCTCTTCTTCCTTCTTTTTAAAATATTCGTTTGAGGGTTTTAAGTAGAAGCTTTAAGTTGATATCTATTTGAATTCCTGATGATATTGCTTTGGTTTTATTTAGTCTCAAATTGTGAACAAAATGGAGATGATATGCATATATAAGAACAGACAGGCCTTGCATATTTTATTATGCAGTTTGGGGCTGATGTGATATGTTAAGGCTTGTTTTACTTCAGCCATACCTACTTGTTTACCTGATGTTATACTTTGTACAAGGTGATATCTTTTGTTGTACTTAACTTTGAAGGCTGCATGAATATACTTATATTTGCTTGGTGGCTGAAGACATACTTGTTTCATATTTGTACTTTATTTTAATACTTTGCTTTATTTATTTTGTATGTACAAATATATTTTATTTTGTTTCTTTCTTTTGTTTTATATTTTTAAATATACATGAGTTCTATAATGTTAGATTTTAGTTAATATGTTTACTTATATTCTACATAATTTTATAAATATGTTACTTGCCTTGCCTGCATATTTTTTTCCTTGTTTGTTTCCTTGCATTTATTAGCTTGCTTTTACTTTGTTTTATGTTCTTTTTTTTTTTTTTTCTATGCATATGTTTATTTAGTTAGCTTTGTAACCTGCTTTGTATTCTATTTGATTTCTTTCTTTTGCAAGCTACATACTAAAACTATTTATATTCGTTTGTATTTATTATGTTTGATTTGTTTTGTTATGGGTTATAACTTTTAACTTATATAGGTACCAATATATTCTATCTGGTTCTTTCTTATGCATTTGTTTAGTTATGTAAAAATATGTACTTTTATTTTGCTTACTTAAATGTATTTTCTTTATTCTTGCATTTTAAATTTACTTCTATTTTTAGTTTAAATAATTATCATAAATTTTACTTTAAAATTTATTGAGTTATATTTTCTCTATATATACAAATTTCAAATCCATATGACTTTACATGTTTTCTATTTGATTCGGGGAAACTCGCATCAATCCATCTATACATTTCACAATTTTAATTCAAAAACTCATTTAAATTATCAATTTAAGTTAAATTAAAATCTAGGGTCGTTACAAAAAACTTAGCTAACCTGGGAAGAAGAAATAAGTATCTTCATTTTTTCAAAGCTTGGAATCAAGTGTCATAATATATATATAAAAAAAAGATAAGTACAAGCGTATTAAATGCTAGCACCCATTTGATCATATCAGCCTACAATTTGAAATAAAATCTCTGATCAATTACATAAAAAAGGAAGAAGATCTTACTAGTACAACTAAAGTCTAGTACCAACAAACAGCTAACCTCTCCACATTTCCTTTATACATATCATTTTCTGTTTCGTTCATGCATCATAAAAAAAAGAGAAGAAGAAGAACAAACTACAACCTGAAACACAGCAGCTTCATTAGTTAGCATCAATAAGGATATCAAAACAAGATCAAGCTGTTACTTTCTTAAACCAGGAAGTGAGCTCTGTTTAAAACAAAATCAGGTGAGTAACCTGTTATTTTAAAAGCCTAGAAACTTCATACTGATCAGCTGTTTCCTGGAATGCTTGTTCTTTGTGTATGCATATATTTAAGTATGGATCCTCTAGGTTGGTTGTGATTGAACTGTATACAATTGTGTTCCTCTGTTGCAAGTTGCAGACCCTAGAATATATTGAAATTCAAATCTTCGTGTTATCTCTGGGAAGCTTTGTCTTTAACAGGGTAAGATTGTTAAAAATATAATTTAGTCTTTAAAAATATGTTCAGAAATTTTGGGTTTGGAATTTGAGGAATCAAGGAAAATACAATAGAAATTTTAAATAACGTGTTGAAATCAAATGATGAAATCTGCTAATGCAATCATGTAGTTTGAATAAACTCGGAAAAACACGATTTTTAAAAACGAAATCATGATTTTTAATATGGTAACAAGTGAATAATCCTAGTTTAGCCAGTAAGTGGTCTCTGAGGGTTTTCTGGCGAACGGTAGTCTCGAGGTGGATGGGAACTTCGCTGAAGGTTGCTGGAAGCTTAGTGGACCTGGCAAAAATGCGAGGTGATTTTATTATTCGCGGTGGCGGCGGGAGTTCGTCGTTGTAGGGTTTGGCCGAGTTTTTTTGAACGAGTAGGTTTATGGGTTGCAGTATCATCAGCGTAGTTTCGAATGAGGTCGGACGTGGGGGATAAGAGAGAGATGACTTGGGTTAAGCTTCGTTTGGGATGCCATGGACGCTGGCGATCGGGATTGAGTAATGTCAGGTAGGACAGGCGATGGGAATTTCCTCTCTGTTGGGTGGAATACGTTCGATTTCGATCTTGTGATCGATCGAAGGATTTGGATGATCGGGAGGTAAGTGGGTGCCGATTTCGACTTGTTGGCGCAACCGTCGATGATCGGAGCATCATAAGCTGGTCGTGCACGTGCACGGATCGATTAGCATGCCTGGGAATTTAGGATTCGTATCAGGAAGGGTGATAAGAAGAGAGGAGGAAGTCTCGAAGTTATCTTCGGAAGAATGGGTTGGAGGAACGAGTTTAACTCGAGGCATATTTAAGTTGTTCCGGGTTTAAACACTTAGAAAATTTTGTGTACAAGTGTAAAGCACGGGTCAGTTTTTGGGAAACTCGAAGTGGACAGGGGTTTTGCTCGGGTTTAGCTGGGAAATTTCTCGGGAATCTCGGTTTTGACATTTTCCAGTTTAGTGTTTAAGTCAAAAAGGGGACGTTTTAAACAAACTAAAGTGTTTTTAATAATAATAATAATAATAATAGCTTTGGGATATATAGAATAATTTGTAATTAGTCCACGAATGTTTCAACTTAAATCATAATTGTTGGGATAAATTACTCAGTGTAATTAATTAAGCTAATGGGTTTAATTTAGTGAATTAATTTGTTTCATTAATTTTAAGAGAGTTACGTGATTTATGGTTTATGTATAATTACGTAATGTAAGTAATAAAGTGAAATTATTTAATTAAGTAATGAATAATTACTGGATGTAATTAATTTAGGTAAATTACTTGATGAATAGTAATACAGTAAATTTCTGAGGGGGGGATATGTTTTATTAATTTATAACCAGGTTTTATTAATACTTAAAGGATGATCAGTCTATCATGAAAATTTTACCAAGGGTAATTAAGGATTAATGAAATGGAAACTAAGGATTAATTGGTAATCAGGAATAATTAAAAGAATGATTCATTAATTAGATATAATTAATTAAGGTTGTGAAAAGGGTATCTAAGTAATAAAAGTTGTGAAAAGGGTATCCAATCCACATAAATTAAATCTAATTAATTAAGTGAAAAGGGATGGCATACGCGCATCAGTAGTTACCTATTTTTGCAGAGGTAACCCGGCCTTGTGTTGGCAGAGATCCGGTTAGGTTCCCGGGGCGTCTTTCCAGAGGCGTTTCCATGTGGCAATGGGAAGTTCCTTGGACTGACCATTTGTTGGAAATCCAAAGAAACAATACGAACCTTGTACGGTTTTAGTTGTATAACCTGCTATGGAATGTGGCGGTAACCTACTATTGAACATGGTAGCTATAGTAGGCATACGATAATGGTCATATGTTGGCTAAGATTTATATCTTTACTTTCGAAATGATTTTTCCTACACTATGCACTATTAATAATATCAAATGTTCTTTTTAATGCGTATCAAGCGTCTTTGACTATCATAAGGAGAAATCTCCTCCGATTCTGCGTTTGCATTGTGTGTGTGTGTGCGAGAGGCCTTATGGTAGTCTCATTTTCTAAAAAACATTGCAAATCTATTTTAAAATTATCATGTACTTCGTTTTAAAAATAAACTGTTTTAGTTCTCACACCAGTCACGTGACTGACTCGGAGTTTATTGCTTTCCTTCCTAAACTCTGGGTGCCCACCAATTTCCATACGGGCAGTCAAGAGTAAGATTTATCAGGATATTTTGAAATTCAGGAGTTGCTGGAGGCAAGCTGGATGGCATGGCGTATTCACTAGCATATAATATTTCTTTTTCTCTGTTTGTTGTTGTACACTCTACTGATGTAATGTAATGTAATATGATGTAATGTAATAACTGATATAGTTTTTTGTTTAAAGATTATTCATTTATCTATTATATGTTGTTCCGCTGCGATTGTGAGATTCTGATATTGTTCTGTAGTTTCTTTCTATTCTGTTCTATCTTTTTCTCTCTTCTTCTATCTTTTTCTTCTTCTTTAACCATAACATTTCGGTTTTGCGGCATTCGATTGCTCGGCAGTTGATACAGTGGACGTATTGATGTCGGTTTTCGAGCGTCGAAAACTCACAACGTTACATTTGGTATCAGAGCTTATGGTTAAGCGATAACCTTAGCTCTGTTGGGAATTACTCATTAGAGATGGAGTCAGTAGTACTCTAGAATGAGTGTGAGTGTAATAATAGATACGAGTGCGTATTTGTTAGTGAATATGAAAATGTTTTATATTGTGTTTGCTTATCCATTGAGCTGTTTGTGAATTCTGGTCGGTAGATGGGATGCCATATTATCGATAAGGATTTCTAAACTCTTAAACGAGATAAACCGACATAATATCATTTTAAATTGGGTAAATGAAATAATTTTACCTTGATTATATTTATATATAAAGGAATAATTTTTCAGAATTATTAAAGTGTATATCAATTGATCGTTTGGTTGTTGAATAAGTTAAATAAAAACAACAGTTGTAAAAGAATAAATTTTATAAGTAAATGAATTATAAGTACGAAGTTATAATTAAAATGATTTACACTTGTGAAATAATCTTATATATAAGAAGTGAAATTATATAAGTAAAAGATTTATAAAGGTGATTTATAATCTGAAAATAAAATTCCAGAGAAGTGTTTTGAAAGGATTTGATATTTTAGGAAAATTGTTTTGGAGAAATTAAAGCTCTAAACTCTTTTTGGTCGCTGGAAAATAATTTCGATGATAATTGCAACATCATTGGTGTTCATTTTCGCATTTCCAAAAGAGGGATTGCTGCCAAATTATTTTATATGGAAGTTGTTTGGAAAATTTGGATTTGGTTTTGGAAATTCAAAAGGTAATTTGAATTGATTTCAAAAATGGTTTTGAAAGATTGAAAAGACTTTGGAATCCCATTTAAAATATTATGGGAATAATAAATGAGTTGATAACTTATACAATTTGAATTTTGATAGAATAAATTTAACTTAAAGGATGGAGTTAAATTAAAGAAAGTATAAGTGAATCAATAAAAAATCTAAGTGGTAATTATTGAATACAAGTTGTATAACTTATGAAATGAGAAAATGAAAGTGAAACAAATTGTTAAAAATGGTTAAACAATTCTGTTAAGCAAAAGAAATCTGAATTGAATATAAGTAAAAGAGTTTTGAACTTATAATATGAGATAATAACTTTGACTTTGGTAAAAGTAAATGGAATTTACTTTAGAATTGAAATCTGAATTGGATTTATAAGTGGAAATTTAAGTTAGGTTAAACAAATGATGTTTGAAAGAGAATATAACTTAAGTGAAGTTGAATGAAGTTGATTTTGGTGTCGAAGTAAATTAATAAGTGAATTAATGAAATGAAGTCATTAAGAATTTGAACTTGAGTATATAAATGAAATTCAACTTTATATTGTTAAAGAAATTAGCAATTGAATTGATAAATGGATGAAATATTAATCAATCGAATGTAAAAGAATTGATATGGAATAATGAATGTAAGTGTTAATTCATTAAAAGCTAATGTTATTGGAAGTTGAATAAATTGAATGGAAATCAATTTAATATAAACCAATTGGAATTAAAAATGTTGGACCAAATTGAATGTAAATTAAATAATTTGGTTATGTTGAATATACATTGGTTGTTATTTGATTGTTAATTGATTGTGTATAATTCATTAAGTGTTAAATGAAAATGAATTAATGAAATGGAAAGCTATAAATCAAATTGGAAGTTAAGTGAATTTGATTTGAATGTGGAAGTGAACCAACTTGAATGTAAATTAGTGAATGCAAACTAATTGAAAATTGAATATGAATGAATATTTATAAAATCCAATGTCAACAAATCAAATGTGATTAAATGGAAAACCAATTCATTGAATATTAATGAGAAGTGAATGTATATTGATTGGTTATGGATTTGTTGGATGGTAGTTGTTTGGTAGTTGCATTTATTGCTTTTGTTGCATTTGCTATGTTGGTACATGTAGTTGTTATGCGCTATATGTTATATATTGATATTATTTTCATATATGCATGTTCTCATTGTTTGTTGAGGGTATAGTAGGTGCGGATTGCGCTTGCTTCGCATTTGGAGCTCGCTTTCGTGCTATATTAGCCGTATATGCTCACTAATAATAAATAAGGTACATATCTCGGATTACATACTGTACTTTTACACTTTTTTCCCTACGGGATGCCTCATCACTTGATGAGATGTATATTTGTGATATATATACTATCATTTTTTTTTTCGGATCGAGCCGCGCAAAGGAGACTCTAGCGAATTTTTTCGAAAATTTAAGGCGCTAGAATATTTTTGAGAAAATTGGGAAAATTTTGAAAACTAAGTTTGGATTTGGAAACTTAGTAAAGATATTGTAAGAAGTTTAACTATGAATTTTGGAGAAGTTAAACACTTAAGATATTTGAAAAATCCAATTTGAACTGTTTGTTTTGGAAAGTTAATGGATTCTGTAACTTTTTCTTACTTGGTAATTTCGAGGACGAAATTCTTTTAAGGGGGGAAGTTTGTAACAGCCCAGAATTTCTGTCAATAAAATTTGTATATTTAATTAATTTTAAATATTAATAAGTGGAATTTATAATTCGAATAATTTATTTCGAATAATTGGATTTAATTGGATAATTAAATCGATAATTTTATAGTTGAAATTACAGAAATAATTGGAAATTGGGTTAACTATGATTAAAATTGATTTGTAAAATTTTATTTAATCATATTGGAGTTAGAATGATGTTATAGAACTTTCAAAATTGAATTAAGAGTTAATTTGTGAAAATTGAATATTTTAATACTTAATTGACGAGTTAAAATAGACATTTTTCAAACAGTCTCGGATTTCGACGAAACCAGTTTCATCGGATCCGTAATGTGATATTATTGTTTGGTTTCAAATTTCGTGTCAATCGGATTTACTATTTTGTCCGGGGCAAGCCAAAACGCATAGAAATTAGTTTAAATCGATTTACTTTAAAATCGATCGTTTATTGCCGTAACTCGCACAGATGGTCGAATTAGCCTCCAAAACACGTTCCATTGTGTTCGAAACGCGGGGTAAATCCTAGAAACGCCAACCGACACGCTTCGTTTGGAGTTCGGAAAGTTTCGAATGAATAGTGTTCGTTGAATTTTATATAAAAGCCCCTTTTATTTTCATTTTTGCAAATAAAAACAAGACTAAGGTTTCAACAGAGCCATCCGCCACCTCAAAGATGAATGGTTGAAAAACAATCACCTTCCCCTCCAATTATCTTCCAATCCAAACCCTTTTAGCTTTCGATTCCTAAATGAAAGTTAAAGAGCTTCGCAAGCTCTATGTTGTGAACGGCTATGATTGATTTTTATTGAGGGGATTGACAGCAAATCGTTCACAAAGGCCGCGACTTCGTGCACGCACTACGACACAATGGCGTGGCCGAGCTCAGAGGGGTTGCGGCCGAAGATACATCTCATAGAGGGCTACGCAATGGTGTTGGCTGATCGAGTTGTAGATGCTCGTATGGGTCGCGAAAATTGCAAGATGGAGGCGACTCATTGGTTAGGTTCGAACGTGATTACCTGTAGCAGAGACGTGAGGGAGAAGATGGAAAGCAACGGCTTGGATTATGCAGAGTAAAGGATGGACGGATTTGATGCAGTTAGGGTTTTTAAATTAAAAAGAAACTAGTGAGTGGCCCGTGCTACGCACACGGGCAACCATCTGGTTCATTAGTGTGATCATTGTATTGTCCACTGTTGAATTTCTTCATGCTCTTTAATCCACTGCCTAAAATATAATTTTATTATATTATATCATATCATAGGAAAATTTAAAAAATAGATTTTATATATATAATAGTTCGCTTTTTATTAATAAAAAATATTTAGGTATGGATAGTTCTTCCGATATAAATCAGAAGTAATAGTTGTGAACCAATTTACTTTAGTTTTTTTCCTTATATTTCGTAATGAACCATAGGTTATTTATGCTATAGACATCGGGAATTCAAAAACGGTGTACTTTGGAGTAGATGATACATTAGAACTGAAATTTAGTAGCTTCATAAAATTGAAACTATATTATATACCTTACAATGATTAATTCAATAGTAAATTTGGTAAATTTTGAACTTGGGATTAAAAAGTTTTGAAGTAATTGAGGTGGCAGTGAATATTTTTCTTCCTATCTAAAAGCATTAATGTAATTTGCACCAATAGACTTAAGTAAATGGATGGTATGATCAAACCATAAGATATAAATTGAATATTAATGTAAGTGGAAAGGAGCATGCATGTGATTTGAGCATATAATTGATTGATGTGAAAAGCTATGTGGGATATTACTATATAAACAATCATCAGCCGATAGTTGACTATACTCTTTCTATAGCTGTTGGTATTAATCAGTGCTCCAAAATCATCGGTAATTGGTTGTACATAATGTTGTTGAAGTCTAAAATCAGTCAAATTGATTAGTGGTAGTTAATTTGGACTGGTTACTTTTTTCCTCCAGGTTTTTGTTTAATTAAACTTTTTCGGTTTGGTGGTCACCTGGTCTTACTGTTGTGGATGTTTTGTGGATGATTAAGAGCTTTCAGTAGGGGAGTAAAAAAAGAGAGTGGACTATCCACAGTCCATAATTTTAAAGTGAAAGTAGAGTAAGATTTCCTCGCAGGATGATGATAGTTCCTCTTATTGTATGCCTTTTAAATTTACTTCTCTTTCGTGGTCATTACTACCACTTAAGCATCAAATTAAACATCAATGAGGGTTAATACCTGTAATTTGCAAGCACCACATAATTTAAAGGACAAATTTTGGATTAGGCCCTCCAAAAAACTTTATTTCAACATTAGGCCTCATTTCAAACTTATTGCAAAAATATGTCTCGTTTTATTTTCTTTAGTGTTTTATACTTGCGCAATCCAAATATGCGCAAGTGTTAAAAAAAATTTCAAAAATTATACTTACGCATTCCATAAATGCACAAGCACAAATTTTTATTTTTTAAAAAATAACACTTGCCCAATCCAAATTTGCACATGTATAATTTTTTTAAGCAAAAATACACTTGCGCAATCCATATTTGCGCAAAATGAAGCCTATTTTTACAATAAGTTTCGATTCAGGTCTATAATTTAAATATGTATTTTGTTCGGGCTTGATTTGAAAAATTGTCCTAATTTAAATGAGAAATACTTGAACCTAAAACATTTACAAATAGATGCGTCTAAGATATTACATTATGTGTATAAATAAATAGTTTAACCTAAAACAATGTGGGTTTATAAATACTTGTATGCATAATGCATAGAAAACCATGACTAATTTCGAAGATGAGTTTCAGAATGGACTTGTCTCATCTTCGGTCTGTTTCAGAAGAATTAACGTGATCGTACATATAATTTATTCTGAATCACATGAATTGTTTGGCTTCTATAATGTAGGTTGAAAACATGCTCTGTCTGTTCTACTAACTTTTGATTTACAGACTGTAAAGTAAAAAATCATAGGCCTCATTACGAAAATAAACTTCTGAGCAGTAATTGTAACTTCTGCATGACTATCAGCACCTGTTATGTTAGAATGTGATTCTCATTTTGCATTTATCTTTTATGCTAATGCTAGACTCCACATACTCAAGCTCATACGTCATGGGTGCCAATGTCTTGGTCGATTCACTTACAATCATCAAATTCACTGTCTCATTAGTTTCAACCATTGCTCCATCTTTAGGTTTTTCGGTCAGGAATTTCGAAATTTTGTTGTTGCCCTTCACGAACTGTTAAGAATTTGTAAATCCAAAATTGATTCTTGTAATTTTTGTGCTTATGGTGAGTTAATATAGCGAAACAGCAAAAGGCCATCATTAGTTTTCTTATTATTAGAATTCAATTTATTATTCACAAATTTTAAACCTATTAGTGTTTAATTATTTTACATAATCAATAATGCAGTTATTACAGAAACAAAATTTGTTTCAATTTTTATTTGAAAGTTTTAGCTAAAAAAAAACTTGTTCAACAATACCAAACCCAAGTGTAAACTCATAAAGCAATACTACTGTAAGTATCAACTATGCATTCAACTTAAAACCATATAAAGGTACTAAAATACTTTAATTGTAATTTAAAATATACTGATACAAAATTTCTTTATTCAGGTAATACTAATAGAACACATTTGTGCACAACTACACATTACTCCAATACATATTTATACCATTAAGAAAAGAAAATAAGCTTAAGAGCTTATGTACCACTATGTGTGTGTGTGTGTATGATTACATAACTTCAACCAAGGGAAGTAAATATCTGATAATGCCTTCGTAAAGTCATTAAACCTATTCCATTCATGATTCTGTTGGAGATAATAGCACACAATTTATGACCTGTAAACTTAAGAGAGCATGAACAAAATAAGAAAAGTTAGCATTCACAAAAAGGGAGTATAGTTAACGAAACAAAGTTTTTTGGACATGCTTGTGTATTTGAAAATTTAATCAAGCATATTTATTGCATACCTTAAATAACCAATATACAGTTTACCATGTTTGTACAATAAATGCATAAAGTAGGTTTGATAAAAATGGAAAAACCAATATTATAATATGTGCACAAAGTAGATATTATTGCTTTGCATAAATACCACATGCATGAAAAGGTAAATATTGGAAGGCAAAACATGGCATTAATTTTAATCATTGTTACATATACCGACTGAACAAAAGTTTAACATAATGCTAAAGAGAAGTTTCATACCTTCCATACTGAACCAAGACCTCTAGGTAATAGAACTACAACACCAATTATTATATGAAGTGCTAAGCCGTTTACACCAATTGAACGTCCATGCTCTGAAAATGTAAGCAACATAAGTAAGAATGTTTGAAAAATCAGTTTGATTGAAAGTACAACAGATGTTCAACCAAAGTATTTTTGTCAGGCTTAATGACTCGATGACCAATTCAACAACACATTATTTTTATTTAAAAACGTGTTAAAAGTTTTACTGGAAAAAATAGTCTTATTGCCTAATTAATTCAAATTAATTTACATTATCCTAATTAACATTAATTTGGAAATGTGTGTGTGTCTATATATATAAGAAATTAAATTCATGTAGGAAAAATGTGAATTCTAGCAAGGTTTGTTGAAAATAAATTACAACGGTTGTCTAAACCATCCCTCCATACTTAACTTGACAAATATGAAAAACTAATGATCCAAGTGTTATGAGTTTGGAAAGCTACACCATCCCTCCTAATTGAGTCGCTCCTACAGTTTGGATTATCTGACACACAATAGAGTTAGTATTATTGAAAATTTCTGTCTCTGCCAACATTCAGTCAGCAATAAATTGTAAATCAACAAATTTAATTGTTAAAGTGGAAAAATACCACAAAATTGAAACTCAATACGTGGCGTACAAAACTATAGATACACATTTATCACCTATTTCCCACGCAGTGCCCCTTTTTCATTGACCCACATCTTCCACATACTATAGTAAACAACACAAAATGCTACGTTGATAATTTTGAAAATCCCTACAGGTAGTATATGTATAACTTTATTTATGTAAAATTTTGAAAATCGTTTATTGATCAAATTAACAATACAATATTTTTAAAAAATAATATGAAGTGTCACACATTCACGGAGTCCACTTAATCAGTTTAATATGAAGGTAAATCAATAAGTTAATGTATTAAAACAGATATCAACCCGTATGTTTAAATGACTGACCATACTACTCATAATTAAATAATATATATGAACACAAATAAGCATGTATAGAGAACTGAAAGTACTAAACTTTGCCCTTCTGTAACGACCCAGAATTTTTATTAATTAAAATTTGAATATTTAATTAATTTTAAATATTAATAAGTGAATTTATAAGTCGAATAAATTTTATTTTGAATTATTGGATTTAATTGAATACTTAAATCGATAATTTAATACGTTAAATTATGGAAATAATTGAAAATTGAGTTAAATATGATTGAAAATGATTTGTAAAATTTTATTTTATCATATGGGAGTTAGAACGATATTTTAGAACTTTTAAAATCGAATTAAAAGTTTATTTGTGAAAATTGAATATTTTAATATTAAAATCGACTAGTGAAAATAGTCAATTTTTGAACAGTCTCAGAATTGGACGAAACCAGTTTCATTGGATCCGTAATAGTTTGTTATTATCGGATTTCAATTTTCGTGTCAATCGGAGCTATCGTTTGATCGTGGCAGCTCGAAACGCATCGAATTATTTTTAATTTTAATTTGGCGAGTTAAAATAGCCATTTTTCAAAAAGTCTCGGATTACGACGAAACCAGTTTCATCGGATCCGTAATGTAATATTATTGTATGGTTTAAAATTTCGTGTCAATTGGATTTACCGTTTGTCCGGTACAAGCTAAAACGCCTAGAAAATCGTTAAATCGGTTTAAATTTAAATTGAACGTTTATTGCCATAACTCGCACAGATGACCGAATTAGCTCCTGAAACATGTTCCATTGCGTTCGGAACGCGGGGTAAACCTCAGAAACGCCAACCGGCACGCTTCGTTTGGAGTTCGGAAAATCCGGGATGAATAGTGTCGCGCGAATTTTCTATAAAAGCCCCTAATATTTCATTTTTTCACAAATTACAAAACCCTAGGGCTAAAATCTGCAGCCCCCACCCCCTTATCATTCAATGGCCAGAAATTTGTATTCTTCTCTCCTCAATCACTCTCAATCTACAAGGAATTATGCGAAGTGTTTAACACGAAAGTCGAAGAGCTCGACGAGAGCTTTGATTCTATACGGTGATGATCGGAATTGGAGCGACGGGAAGGGGGCTACGTACCCGCGTTTACCATCAGGTCGGCACGTATTTCGAGGTGCCTAGGCTGGCCGAGCTTCATGTGTTCATGGCTGTGGGTAGCTCTCACGTAGGCGGAGGGAATGGCACTCTATGATCGAGCTAGAAGGGAGTGTGGTGGCCGTAAAATGGAACCCTAGTTGCTAAGAGATGGGTTCATATGCAAGGGCTATTTGCTGTAGAAGAACGTGAGTGGAAGATGAAGAGGGGACGGCCTGGATTCAATGGAGAAAGGATCATGTGGTTGAGATGAGCTTAGGTTTATAATTATAAAGTTTGTGTTGTAATTTTTATATTTAAAATTCGTGTAACTTCAAATATGCATATCTTTTTCATACGAGGTCGAAAACGCGCGAAACCAGTTGCGTTGGAATCGTATGGACGAGCACTACGAGATGAAAATGGATTGGAGTCGTTTGGAGTTTGTGAAAATTTCGTGTAAAATTAAACGTCCGTTTAATTTTATTCGAAATAAATCGCTAAAACGAAATTGAAATCAAGGTGAGAACTTCTCACTCAATCGAATCAGTTTCGATTTTATTTTAAATAGTTAGATTTAAAATATTTGAATGCATATTTGAATGATGATTGTTATCTATTGATTGTTAAAATAGACATTATGCGCCGTTAGTAAGCGGATGTTATTTATTAAAAACATATACCGCGAATATTTCATAAACAGTGAAATTGGTATTATATATAATAGCAATATATATATATATATATATATTGGCATACGTATATATTGGAGTTATTGATTTCCCGCATTTTTTGTTTAGCGGATGAGACCCTATTGCGCCGTTATTAAGCGGATAATATTTTAAATCCCATATACCGCGATAATTTCGTACTGGAGCGAAATTGGAATTGTGCTAATGTTTGTGATGCAGGAAACAGGTTGGAGGGATCCAACTGGATTCCTCAACAGTATTTATTTGATTTCAGATATTTTGATATTTGATGGATTATCATATCAATATATGATATCGTTGTTGTCGTGATTGACTATTTGGTATGTAGCATCATTGGACCAAATTTTGGAACTTTAAAATGATTTTTAAAGTGATTTTTGAAAAGTTCACGTTTTATAAAATAATTTTGGAATTGATCCATTTTAAATAAATAAACGTTATAATTTTTAAAGTTATAAAAATTATGATTTTTAAGAAATATAGTTAAAAACTGATTTTTGAGAATATGATGCTAATGATTTTATAAAATGATTAAATCAGGATTTTTGAATTTATTATAAAAGTTGAAAATATAGGATTTATAAAATTTAATTATTTTATAAATCAAAATGGTGAAATTATAAAGGAGATTAAATATGTTTTAAAGAATAATATAAATTGACTTATATTTAGAGATTTATAAATGGATATTTATAAATTGAAATATTGACATTATAAAACGAGTTTTTATAAGTATTTGAATGAAGTGAAAATGAATTTTGTAAATGAATGGAATTCATAAAATTAAAAATGGTGAAGTTATAAATGAAATTTATAAATTGTAAGATTTATAAATTTTATAAAGTTATTAAAAGAATAGTTTTGAATAAATAATTGAAGCTTATAAGTTATAGGATTTATAATTATGAAGTTCAAAAGAATGATTTCTTATAAACAAATAAATTATAAGTGTTTAACTTATAATATGAATTTTAGTAGATAATTGAGTTACAAATCGAATAAATTAATAAAGGAATTTATAAAAGGAAGTTGTTATAAAATAAATAGAAATGGAGTTTATAAACGTTGTTTTATAAATTCGCAAACGACTTATTTTGATAAGAAAATTGTTGAAACCTATTAATGGAGTTATATTCACGTTTTTGACTGTGGATAATCCTTTGAAATAAAATGAATAAAAGGATGAAATTTGTTAAACGTAGTATATTCACGTTTTTGAATAGTGAATAATATGTTAAAGAAATTGTTTTGAATGTGATATTTTAAACAGAATTAAAACGATCTAACGATGTTTTAAATGCATTGAGATTCGAAACCATAGATTTCAACATTCATTGTTGAAATAGACGTTTTCGAGAAATAGAAGGAAATGATGGACTATAACACTATTGTTATAGTAAATGATTTCCGAAAGGAAATGTTTTGTATAGTATTGGGATTTGTATATCTATTTTAATTTCGAATCCCTATACTAGTGATTTTGGGTTGTCGTAACGATGTTTTACGTAACATTCGTTTTGGCCCAAATAATTATGTTTAAGAGAATGATTTCCTTAAAGAATGAAATATATACTTAATCTCGATTTAAGTATATTGAATGTTTTCTAAGTGTTGAAAATAAATAACTTTGTGAATTACTTATTAATAAATAAGTATGGGAATGTTTTCCAATATGAAGTGAATATTGAGAATTTATCTTTTTGAAGATAAATTGAAATGAATAATTGAAATCGTATATGCATGAATATTTTGAAATATAAATTCATTATGGAATTTATAAATAAAAAGACGAATTTGTTTAAAAATAAATATTGATTTATTTTTGAAGTATTGAAAATAATAAATCTTGTAAAGATATTTTTGAAAATAAATAATTTGGAAAATTATTTGGAAACTGGTGATGTGTGCATATCCATTGATAGTTCAATAGCCGACTATCAATATTTCCCTTTGAATGGGTATTTGATGTGATTTGTTTGAATGTGAATGCCACACTTATTTTTGAATAAGCGCTCACTATTCGGGTTAACCGGGAAAGGACCATGGGGTCGTATAACCCATTCCGAATATGTGATACGTCGTTATGAATAGCATTGAAGATCGGTGTTGAAGACCGGATATTTGCGAGAGCGATAGGATGACCTGTCGATTGTCTCTGCACTGAGTTGCAACGGTATAGAGACTCCCTAAGTGATGGGAAATCCGATCAGGATTGTGAATATCCGGATTGCAAGGACTTCTTTGTAAGTGCCTTCGGTTTTGTTCGAGCCCGGAACAGACTTGTATGGATTGTGTATCTGACATTACAAATTGAGATATAAAGCAGATTTCTTTCAAATATATTTCTGTTGGTGGCGAAGAATTTATTCTTTTAGCTTAACACCCTTCTCTGAGACGTACGAGCTCAGAGGTTATGTAGTTGAATGTTATCAGCGATATATTCCCAATTTGGTAATGTGACATGCTGAGTGTTGCTGTAAATGATCATTGTGTTGATTAATTGTGATAGGATCGTTTATTTGATCGTCTATCCTAGTGATCATTTCTATGATCATTTGTTGACCCAAAGCATGGCTTTTGTATAAAGTATGTTTTTGAGGACGTGACTTCGTCGAGCCTCACACCCCGTGAATGGTCAAAACAGGAAAGAAGCAGCAAGGTTATGAGGGGTAGCGCCCTTTAGGATGTGTGCATTTCCTTCTGGAAAAGGGTGGTATCATGGTATGGAGCCCAGATACTTACTCATGTTGAAAACACTTTGTTATGATTGTGTGAATTGATTACGAGCGCTCGGTGAAAGGTCCCAAAGGACCGGGGGATGGCATATTCGGTCAGTTGTTACTCAGTTAGGGGTAACCCGGCCTTGTGTTGGTAGAGATCCGGTTTGGTTCTCGGGGATGTCCATCCAGAGGCATTCTCATGTGGCAATGGGAAGTTCCTTGGCCTGATCATTCGTTGGAAATCCAAAGAAACAATACGAGACTTGTACGGTTTTAGTTGTATAACCTGCTATGGAATGTGGCGGTAACCTGCTATTGAACATAGTTAGCTATAGTAGGCATAGTTCGGAATGTCTATGTTGGCTAAGATTTATATTCTACTTTCGAAATGAATTTTTTTTCTATACTATGCACTAATAATAATATCAAATGTTCTTTTAAATGCGTATCAAGCATCTTTGACTATCATAAGGAGAAATCTCCTCCGATTCTGCGTTTGCATGTGTGTGTGTGCGGGAGGCCTTATGGTAGTCTCATTTTTAAAAGCATTGCAAATTGACTTAAAAATATTCCTCTATTTTGATTTTAAAGATAAATAAACTGTTTTGAGTTCTCACACCAGTCACATGACTGACTTGGAGTTTATTGTTTTCCTTCCTAAACTCTGGGTGCCCACCAATTTCTACACGGGCAGTCAAGAGTTAGGTTTATCAGGATATTCTGGATATTCAGGAGTTGCTGGAGGCAAGATGGATGGCATGGCGTATTACTAGTTTATAGTATTTCTTTTTCCGCTGCACTGTTTGTTGTTGTTGTTGTACACTCTGATGATATGATGTAAAGTATAAAATGTAATAACTGATATAGTTCTTTGTTTAAAGATTATTCATTTATTTATTATATGTTGTTCCGCTGCGATTGTGAGATTCTGATGTTGTTCAGTTGCTGTGTTCTGTTCCGTTCTATGTTTTCTTTATTTTCTATTTTCTTTCTGTTCTATTTTCTATGCTCTATTTTCTTTTCTCTCTATTTTCTGTCTTTCCTCTCTTCTTCTTCGTTTTCTTTTTCTTAAACCATAACATTTCGGGTTTTCGGCCTTCGATTTCTCGGCAGTCGATAAAGTGAGTATCGATGTTGAATTTTCGAAAGTCTAAAATTTTCGGGGCGTTACATTTGGTATCAGAGCTTATGGTTAAGCGACAACCATGGTTCTGTTGGGTATTACTCATTAGAGATAGAGTTAGTAGTGCTCTAGATTGAGTTTGAGTGTAATAATAGCTATGAGAGCGTATTTGTTAATGTATATAAAATTGTTTTATATTGTGATGATTGGTTTGTTGAGTGGCATATGAACCTTCGTCAGCGTGGTCTCGACAACTATGCCGAAGGGGTTTCTAAACACTTGAATAGAACAATTCGGCACAATATTGATTTTTAAATTGGGTAAATGAAATAATTTTACCTTGAGTATATTTTATATATAAAGAAATAATTTTTCAGAATTATTAAAGTGTATATAAGTTGATTGTTTAGATGTTTGAATAATCTAAATTGAAGAATAATTGTATAAGCAAAAGAATTTTAAGAATTGAATTATAATTAAAGTGATTTACAATTGAGAAATAAACTTATATATATAAGGAGTGAAACTAATGAACATATTTATGAATATGAGTTGTAAAATAAAAATGAATTTAAAGATTAAATGGAATATAACTTAAGTGTTGTTGAATGAAATTGATATTGGTATCAAAGTAAATTATTAAAGTTAAGTGATAAATGTGAACTTGAGTTATGTAAATGAAATTTGACTTTAGTAATTGAATTGAATTAATGGATTGAATATTAATCAATTAAATGTGAATTAAGTTGATATGAAATATGAATATAAGTGTTAATTCATTAAAATCTAATGTTATTGAAAGTTGAATAATTGAATGAAAATCAATTTAATTAAACCAATTGATAAGCAAAGAAAATTTGGTTGTAATTGATATACATTGATTGATATATGATTGTTAGTTGATTGTATATAATCCATTAAGTGTTAATGGAATTGAAAGCTAAAGTAATTGAAATTTAAGTGAATCTTAAGTAGAATTGAATTTGATTCGGAAGTGAACCAACTTGAATATGAATTAGTGAATATGAACTAATTGAATTGAGAATGAATGTTGATAAAATCCAATGTAAATGAATCAAATGTGAATTAATTTGAAAACCATTTCATTGAATATTAATGAGAATATGAATGAATATTTAGTTGGTTGATGGTTGAATATATTGCTTTTATTGCAATTGCTATGTTGACATATATAGTTATTATGTTGCTATATGTTGTATATCGATATTATTGTCTATATACATGTTCTCATGTTGTTTGTTGAGTGTTTAGTAGGTGCGGATCGCGTTTGCTTCGCATTTGGAGCTCGCTTTCGCGCTATATTAGCCGTATATGCTCGCTAATAAAATATAAGGTACATATCTCGGATTACATATCGTACTTTTATACTTTTTCCCTTCGGGATGCCTCATTACTTGATGAGATGTATATTTGTGATATATATACTGTCATTTTTTTTTCGGATCGAGCCGCGCAAAGGAGACTATGGCGAATTTTTCCGGAAATTTAAGGCGTTAGAAAAATTTGAGAAAAATTGGAAAATTTTGAAAACTATAACTTTGATTTTGGAATTGAACGTTAAACAATAGTAGTTGTTTTTGAAAAGATAACTAAGTATGAATTAAAAACTTAGTAAAGTTATTGTAAGAAATTTAATTATGAATTTTGGAAAGTTAATAAATTCTGTAACTTTTCTTACTTGATAATTTCGAGGACGAAATTCTTTTAAGGGGGGAAGATTGTAACGACCCAGAATTTTTATTAATTAAAATTTGAATATTTAATTAATTTTAAATATTAATAAGTGAATTTATAAGTCGAATAAATTTTATTTTGAATTATTGGATTTAATTGAATACTTAAATCGATAATTTAATACGTTAAATTATGAAAATAATTGAAAATTGAGTTAAATATGATTGAAAATGATTTGTAAAATTTTATTTTATCATATGGGAGTTAGAACGATATTTTAGAACTTTTAAAATCGAATTAAAAGTTTATTTGTGAAAATTGAATATTTTAATATTAAAATCGACTAGTGAAAATAGTCAATTTTTGAACAGTCTCAGAATTGGACGAAACCAGTTTCATTGGATTCGTAATAGTTTGTTATTATCGGATTTCAATTTTCGTGTCAATCGGAGCTATCGTTTGATCGTGGCAGCTCGAAACGCATCGAATTATTTTTAATTTTAATTTGGCGAGTTAAAATAGCCATTTTCCAAAAAGTCTCGGATTTCGACGAAACTAGATTCATCGGATCCGTAATGTAATATTATTGTATGGTTTAAAATTTCGTGTCAATTGGATTTACCGTTTGTCCGGTACAAGCTAAAACGCCTAGAAAATCGTTAAATCGGTTTAAATTTAAATTAAACGTTTATTGCCATAACTCGCACAGATGACCGAATTAGCTCCCGAAACATGTTCCATTGCGTTCGGAACGCGGGGTAAACCTCAGAAACGCCAACCGGCACGCTTCGTTTGGAGTTCGGAAAATCCGGGATGAATAGTGTCGCGCGAATTTTCTATAAAAGCCCCTAATATTTCATTTTTTCACAAATTACAAAACCCTAGGGCTAAAATCTGCAGCCGCCACCCCCTTATCATTCAATGGCCAGAAATTTGTATTCTTCTCTCCTCAATCACTCTCAATCTACAAGGAATTACGCGAAGTGTTTAACACGAAAGTCGAAGAGCTCGACGAGAGCTTTGATTCTATACGGTGATGATCGGAATTGGAGCGACGGGAAGGGGGCTACGTACCCGCGTTTACCATCAGGTCGGCACGTATTTCGAGGTGCCTGGGCTGGCCGAGCTTCATGTGTTCATGGCTGTGGGTAGCTCTCACGTAGGCGGAGGGAATGACACTCTCTGATCGAGCTAGAAGGGAGTGTGGTGGCCGTAAAATGGAACCCTAGTTGCTAAGAGATGGGTTCATATGCAAGGGCTATTTGCTGTAGAAGAACGTGAGTGGAAGATGAAGAGGGGACGGCCTGGATTCAATGGAGAAAGGATCATGTGGCTGAGATGAGCTTAGGTTTATAATTATAAAGTTTGTGTTGTAATTTTTATATTTAAAATTCGTGTAACTTCAAATATGCATATCTTTTTCATACGAGGTCGAAAACGCGCGAAACCAGTTGCGTTGGAATCGTATGGACGAGCACTACGAGATGAAAATGGATTGGAGTCGTTTGGAGTTAGTGAAAATTTCGTGTAAAATTAAACGTCCGTTTAATTTTATTCGAAATAAATCGCTAAAACGAAATTGAAATCAAGGTGAGAACTTCTCACTCAATCGAATCAGTTTCGATTTTATTTTAAATAGTTAGATTTAAAATATTTGAATGCATGTTTGAATGATGATTGTTATCTATTGATTGTTAAAATAGACATTATGCGCCGTTAGTAAGCGGATGTTATTTATTAAAAACATATACCGCGAATATTTCATAAACAGTGAAATTGGTATTATATATAATAGCAATATATATATATATTGGCATATGTATATATTGGAGTTATTGATTTCCCGCATTTTTTGTTTAGCGGATGAGACCCTATTGCGCCGTTATTAAGCGGATAATATTTTAAATCACATATACCGCGATAATTTCGTACTGGAGCGAAATTGGTATTGTGCTAATGTTTGTGATGCAGGAAACAGGTTGGAGGGATCCAACTGGATTCCTCAACAGTATTTATTTGATTTCAGATATTTTGATATTTGATGGATTATCATATCAATATATGATATCGTTGTTGTCGTGATTGACTATTTGGTATGTAGCATCATTGGACCAAATTTTGGAACTTTAAAATGATTTTTAAAGTGATTTTTGAAAAGTTTACGTTTTATAAAATAATTTTGGAATTGATCCATTTTAAATGAATAAACGTTATAATTTTTAAAGTTATAAAAATTATGATTTTTAAGAAATATAGTTAAAAACTGATTTTTGAGAATATGATGCTAATGATTTTATAAAATGATTAAATCAGGATTTTTGAATTTATTATAAAAGTTGAAAATATAGGATTTATAAAATTTAATTATTTTATAAATCAAAATGGTGAAATTATAAAGGAGATTAAATATGTTTTAAAGAATAATATAAATTGACTTATATTAAGAGATTTATAAATGGATATTTATAAATTGAAATATTGACATTATAAAACGAGTTTTTATAAGTATTTGAATGAAGTGAAAATGAATTTTGTAAATGAATGGAATTCATAAAATTAAAAATGGTGAAGTTATAAATGAAATATATAAATAGTAAGATTTATAAATTTTATAAAGTTATTAAAAGAATAGTTTTGAATAAATAATTGAAGCTTATAAGTTATAGGATTTATAATTATGAAGTTCAAAAGAATGATTTCTTGTAAACAAATAAATTATAAGTGTTTAATTTATAATATGAATTTTAGTAGATAATTGAGTTACAAATCGAATAAATTAATAAAGGAATTTATAAAAGGAAGTTGTTATAAAATAAATAGAAATGGAGTTTATAAACGTTGTTTTATAAATTCGCAAATGACTTATTTTGATAAGAAAATTGTTGAAACCTATTAATGGAGTTATATTCACGTTTTTGACTGTGAATAATCCTTTGAAATAAAATGAATAAAAGGATGAAATTTGTTAAACGTAGTATATTCACGTTTTTGAATAGTGAATAATATGTTAAAGAAATTGTTTTGAATGTGATATTTTAAACAGAATTAAAACGATCTAACGATGTTTTAAATTCATTGAGATTCGAAACCATAAATTTCAACATTCATTGTTGAAATAGACGTTTTCGAGAAATAGAAGGAAATGATGGACTATAACACTATTGTTATAGTAAATGATTTCCGAAAGGAAATGTTTTGTATAGTATTGGGATTTGTATATCTATTTTAATTTCGAATCCCTATACTAGTGATTTTGGGTTGTCGTAACGATGTTTTACGTAACATTCGTTTTGGCCCAAATAATTATGTTTAAGAGAATGATTTCCTTAAAGAATGAAATATATACTTAATCTCGATTTAAGTATATTGAATGTTTTCTAAGTGTTGAAAATAAATAACTTTGTGAATTACTTATTAATAAATAAGTATGGGAATGTTTTCCAATATGAAGTGAATATTGAGAATTTATCTTTTTGAAGATAAATTGAAATGAATAATTGAAATCGTATATGCATGAATATTTTGAAATATAAATTCATTATGGAATTTATAAATAAAAAGAAGAATTTGTTTAAAAATAAATATTGATTTATTTTTGAAGTATTGAAAATAATATATCTTGTAAAGATATTTTTGAAAATAAATAATTTGGAAAATTATTTGAAAACTGGTGATGTGTGCATATCCATTGATAGTTCAATAGCCGACTATCAATATTTCCCTTTGAATGGGTATTTGATGTGATTTGTTTGAATGTGAATGCCACACTTATTTTTGAATAAGCGCTCACTATTCGGGTTAACCGGGAAAGGACCATGGGGTCGTATAACCCATTCCGAATATGTGATACGTCGTTATGAATAGCATTGAAGATCGGTGTTGAAGACCGGATATTTGCGAGAGCGATAGGATGACCTGTCGATTGTCTCTGCACTGAGTTGCAACGGTATAGAGACTCCCTAATTGATGGGAAATCCGATCAGGATTGTGAATATCCGGATTGCAAGGACTTCTTTGTAAGTGCCTTCGGTTTTGTTCGAGCCCGGAACAGACTTGTATGGATTGTGTGTCTGACATTACAAATTGAGATATAAAGCAGATTTCTTTCAAATATATTTCTGTTGGTGGCGAAGAATTTATTCTTTTAGCTTAACACCCTTCTCTGAGACGTACGAGCTCAGAGGTTATGTAGTTGAATGTTATCAGCGATATATTCCCAATTTGGTAATGTGACATGCTGAGTGTTGCTGTAAATGATCATTGTGTTGATTAATTGTGATAGGATCGTTTATTTGATCGTCTATCCTGGTGATCATTTCTATGATCATTTGTTGACCCAAAGCATGGCTTTTGTATAAAGTATGTTTTTGAGGACGTGACTTCGTCGAGCCTCACACCCCGTGAATGGTCAAAACAGGAAAGAAGCAGCAAGGTTATGAGGGGTAGCGCCCTTTAGGATGTGTGCATTTCCTTCTGGAAAAGGGTGGTATCATGGTATGGAGCCCAGATACTTACTCATGTTGAAAACACTTTGTTATGATTGTGTGAATTGATTACGAGCGCTCGGTGAAAGGTCCCAAAGGACCGGGGGATGGCATATTCGGTCAGTTGTTACTCAGTTAGGGGTAACCCGGCCTTGTGTTGGTAGAGATCCGGTTTGGTTCTCGGGGATGTCCATCCAGAGGCATTCTCATGTGGCAATGGGAAGTTCCTTGGCCTGATCATTCGTTGGAAATCCAAAGAAACAATACGAGACTTGTACGGTTTTAGTTGTATAACCTGCTATGGAATGTGGCGGTAACCTGCTATTGAACATAGTTAGCTATAGTAGGCATAGTTCGGAATGTCTATGTTGGCTAAGATTTATATTCTACTTTCGAAATGAATTTTTTTTCTATACTATGCACTAATAATAATATCAAATGTTCTTTTAAATGCGTATCAAGCATCTTTGACTATCATAAGGAGAAATCTCCTCCGATTCTGCGTTTGCATGTGTGTGTGTGCGGGAGGCCTTATGGTAGTCTCATTTTTAAAAGCATTGCAAATTGACTTAAAAATATTCCTCTATTTTGATTTTAAAGATAAATAAACTGTTTTGAGTTCTCACACCAGTCACATGACTGACTTGGAGTTTATTGTTTTCCTTCCTAAACTCTGGGTGCCCACCAATTTCTACACGGGCAGTCAAGAGTTAGGTTTATCAGGATATTCTGGATATTCAGGAGTTGCTGGAGGCAAGATGGATGGCATGGCGTATTACTAGTTTATAGTATTTCTTTTTCCGCTGCACTGTTTGTTGTTGTTGTTGTACACTCTGATGATATGATGTAAAGTATAAAATGTAATAACTGATATAGTTCTTTGTTTAAAGATTATTCATTTATTTATTATATGTTGTTCCGCTGCGATTGTGAGATTCTGATGTTGTTCAGTTGCTGTGTTCTGTTCCGTTCTATGTTTTCTTTATTTTCTATTTTCTTTCTGTTCTATTTTCTATGCTCTATTTTCTTTTCTCTCTATTTTCTGTCTTTCCTCTCTTCTTCTTCGTTTTCTTTTTCTTAAACCATAACATTTCGGGTTTTCGGCCTTCGATTTCTCGGCAGTCGATAAAGTGAGTATCGATGTTGAATTTTCGAAAGTCTAAAATTTTCGGGGCGTTACACCTTCGGTTCTGAAACCATACATACACTTGCCTTGTCGTCAGCTTCAATTTTGAGGCCGGTTCATTCTTTTTATCCTAAATTAAGTTTAGCGTTAGTTATCACCAAAACAACATGAGCTTGTAACTAAAGTCCATGTTCTGCATTCATACTTGTGTGTGTGTGCAGACTGCTCTGTCCTTTGGAGAGCTGAAGCTTCTTCTAGCTTCTATGTGTGCTTGCTTCATGTTCACTGATGTCGTCTCCATCTTCATTAATGCCAGCTGAAAAAAGCTACTTCTTCCACCTCAGTAGCTGGCTTGTTCATGTCAAAAAAATTCACTGTCATTTTGGCCATCAATAATTCCTTTTGCCTTTTGTTATAAGCGAAAAATAGTAGAAAGGGACTGTCAATTTGTTTATACCTAGAAGGGAGTATCAAATATATTCTAAATTACATAGAGTTAAAACCAACTACAGTTCCTATATTGGAATGTTCTCAGTATAATCATGTAGGGTCAGACAACCAAGTCTACCATGTTGAATAGGATTCGTGTGACTATTCATCACTCAAATATTAATTTTTAGGAAGTAAATATCAAGGTTTGTTATCACTGAAAGGTTACTAAAACCAAATAGTTATTTCAAAGTTTAAGAAATTGGATAATTAATTCAATGAAATTTAATTACACATACATAATTATTTTTACAAAATCGAATGTACATTATATCAGATATCAAAGTTCATTAATACTGACCAAACCTATTAGTCTATTAACTTACTTTCTTCTTCTCCTTCTTTATTAAATTAATATATTAAATTAACCTATAAATCTATTAAATTGCCATACATTATTTCTTCTATTAAAAGACAAAAATATATAAATCACATACATTAAATTAGGTACATAAAAATTAATGACAAAATTAATTTGTAAAACAATTATAATCATCTATATCAAAATTTTACCGTAAGTAGCTTCAAATTTTCTTCCTTAACTTCAAATAGCCCCACATTAAGATTTCTACAATTTTCGCCAAATCCTTCTTAATTCTTTCCTACTGTTTATCTTTAAATCCTAATATATAAACTAATTACGTAATTTCAAAATTTTACATATTTAAAATAAAATCAATTACATAATTTTTGTTAATTCATCTAATAAATCATTAAAAAGTGTCAGTTTCAATATTCCATATTCATATTAACAATAATAGTATAGATGCACGTCCGATGGACATATGCATAGAAAACTGTGTTTAAAATTGGAAATAGTGTTTAATTGAACCGTTCCCATCTTATGTTGGACTTTTGCTTCAATGTTGAACCATTTTAGCATGGATATTTTCTTATATTATTAGATGGTTTAATCAGGTGTACATATATGTATAAATGGTTTTAAAGTAAAGAAAAAGAAATTCTTGGCAACCTTTACATTTACAATAAATTATTGTGTACGTAATATATTTCAAACATGAAATATAGTGTATGTGAACTATTCTGGATGTTTTGATGCAGTGTGTCCAAGGATAGTTGCTGAAGTTCTACCAATTTGATCGTTGGGTTGGTTTACTTTAAGAATAGTTGCATCAGAAGTAAAGCTATAGCAAATGACGATATTTTCTAACGTTTGTGATCATATGAACTTCACATAAATTTTTTCCGATTTCCTATAACAATAATCAACTGTTCAAAATCAGTTCATTTGTCACATGTACACAAATCATAGATCAATTGGCTTGCATGTATGATATATGTTTATGTTGAAATATTGAAAATTTGGTTGTTCTATTAACCATACACGTGAATATTTTCTGGAAAAATGGTACTAAACTCAAAAAAAATGCATCTAATCATTCTTTACATTAAAATAATTGTACAATACTTATTGATCATTTCATCGAATAGTTTGAGTGCAAAATCTAAACTATACAATAATACGTTAAGGGTGCAAGTTTTCGTCAAAAAAAAAATATTGCAATATGCGCAAAAGTAAACAGTAAGACATGGTGGCATAAAAGAAGACTCGCTTAAAATGGTACACCTATTCACTACGTACAAAATGGGTCTTTGAAAAGCTTGCTATGTATAACTCATCGTATGTTATACATTATACATTTTATATAAAAATTCAAGTAGAATTTCTTTCTAGATTTTGTAGATATTTAGAAGGTTGAAATCCGCAAGAGATTAATTATATGAATAATTGAAATATACATTATTTTGTTGATGATAAATGTATTAGCACCGACCTTAACATGAACAATTTTCAAGACAGATACAAACTTTTTCTACTATTGTTTCCTTTAAATATTAAAAATTATCAACAGATTAATTAAAGTAGTTATCTGATAATGCATCTTTGTAATGCAGTAGTATTAGAATTAGAAAGCCTAATAATTACCATGACATAGGCAGCATAGTAAGCAGGAAAGAAAGTGTTAAATTTTAAAGATTTTCCACTCTTTTAAAGGTCCTTATGGTGCAACCTAATGAGACAATGCACGGATACTAAAAATGCATTTTACTGAATTTATGTTTTCAGTTGATGGAATAATAAAGTACATACAACTACTATGAATCCACAAATCATGTGAGGAAAACCATAGTTATTATTTCCCTAAACTAAAGGAATGTCTAAAAAAGGTCGACACTTTGGTAATTGGAGCCAAGCATACCGACAATTAGTTCCATGGCTCGAACAAAAACCGGTCCAACACCTTTTCAAAGTGCTAGAAATCCATCACCGATAGAAATACAAAAAAGGGTCAAATTTAGGACTATATAGTCAGTCATGAAGCATAATATTATTATCTTATGGCTTAGGATTGAAAATGGATTAGTTAACAGAATTATTTGTTTACATAATTCCATCCTTCAAGAAATATACGACCTTAGCCTGTTGTGGCAATATTATAGGATAAAGGAAGTAAGACATGCAAGTTAATAAGATAATTAGGTTTGTAACCTAATGAGAGGAAATTGTGCAAATAATACAAAACCATGTAACATAAAATTATAAATTAACTAATATACTTTCTAGTAGTTTGATTCAGCGTATGTATGTAATACGTGCCAAAATTACCATAATTCTATAGAGATAACAATTATCCACTACCCCATTCATATTTTGATACTATTATATCTTACATATATGCATATTTTTAATGAAATTTAGTGACAAATTAGCAATAGTACTATATCTTGTACATGTGGTATTTTTGAAGGATAGTTAAGTAAATATTTACCGACACTTTACTTTGATTGAACTTAAATAAATTTGACCCAAAAAATGTGAAGGAAGGGTATATCATCCGAAACCAATTCCTTTTATATTAATAGGTTTGAAATCATTCAAATTCTTAAATCAATCATCAAGATGAAACCAAAATTTTCAACAAAACTAAATCTCTTTTCTCAAAGTTTAGAATTAGGTTAAAATTTATCTCTCTTCCATCTCACGTAACGGCACAAATTCAATCGTACAACTAACAGGTTTGATGATGATAGGCGCTTGCATCCATCGTTTGAACCAATATAGAAGACAAATGAATCATGAATCCCTTTTAATGTCACCAAACAATACCTTTTTTTGACAAATAAATTGTATGAATCAATCATCGCACAAACATTCTATTTTTAAAGTTCAAATGTTAGACTAAATGGGAGTCCAAATTTAAAGTGGAAAGAAAATGAAGCTACAAAAAGAAACAGAAGCTTGGTTGGATTAAGGAAACCTCAAAATTATGCAAACATCCTATTACATTGAGTTAACTTTTTATCAAATCTTTGTTGGGTGATATTATTTTGTTATATGTATCTAATTTGCATAATTAGGTAGAATATGATATTTAAGGAGGATTAATCATATATGTTAGTGCATTCATTATTTCATAGTAACGAAATAAATAAATAAAGATCTTAAGAAACTGATCTTGTATAAATTCACTGTATGATATAACACAATTATTTTACCTATAATAACGGTCATATTATTGGTATGCATAAATAATTTACTATTGTTGCAAGTAATCTTGGATTCATGGTATAGTCCACTGTCTTTGCAAGAACAGTTTGCACTATAATACACCTACATTCAATAATTCCATTCAACTTTGTCTTCGAATATCATCTCTATCTTGTGTCAGTTTTCTTAAGTTATCAACTCGTGTTATCCACTTTCGATCCATCAATCGTTTTAAAATTTCACATAATGCCAAATTAAATAGAGAGCATGAAATTCGATCATAAAAATTCCCTATTAACAAACTATATCCACAGTCGGAGAACAAAAGAACATTCATATATATGAAGCATCAACAATCATCGATGTACAAAAGTGGGAAAATAATTGGAAAACATAAAGTAAGAACTCATCTAAGTGAATTGATCAAAGAGTGTACAGTCAGTGAATCCATTGAATTATCATTAAGGAAAAGGTTTTAATCTACCATCGACATTGCAGGAAAACACTTCACATATGAAAGTTAAATCAAATTATATTAAAACTTGAAATAACAAATTAAATAAATATGAATATCATACCTGAAAATTAGTGGTGACATATAAAAAGTAAATTCCAAGATCCAGCAGGGAAATCGCATATGGAGAACACTGAAACTTATCTGGGTTGTATAATGAAGATTGTTGTTATGAGAGAAAAAAATTAGGAGTTTGGGGAAGGAAATTAGCGAATTGGGGAGGAAATAATATTTGTTTGGTGCGGTTTTAGGTTTAAGGAATTGCCGAAGAAAAATGAAGAATGCGGTTAGTAATTGCTCCACGTTTATTTCTTTTTTCACTTTAGCGATTTGAACTGAGATTAGTTCACACGTGGCAATTAGGGAGATGTGTGGTTTCTCCTTTCCAATATAAGTAATAGATTGTAAATAAAATTATAATTTTAATCATGTAATTTTTAAAATGTGATATCATTTTCATACGAGGTCGAAAACGCACGAAACGAATTGCGTCGGGTTCGTATGGACGAGCACTACGCTATGGAACTGGATTGGAGTCGTTTGGAGCTAGTTTGAATTTTGGGTAAAATTAAACGCTCGTTTAATTTTATTCGAAATGAAACGCTGCAACCATTATTGAAAGCGAGGTGAGAACTTCTCACTCAATCGAATTGTTTCGATTTAAATTTTAAATAGTTAGATTTAAAATTGCTTGATTGTATGATTGAATGATAAATTATTATCTATTGATTGTTAAAATAGACATTATACGCCGTATATTAAGCGGATGTTATTTATTAAAAACATATACCGCGATAATTCCATCTTGATTGGAATTGGTATTATTTATGTACTTGGAGTTGATTTCCCGCATTTTATAGCGGATGAGACCCTATTGCGCCGCATAATAGCGGATAATATTTTATAAATCCCATATACCGCGATATTCCGTATTGGAACGGAATTGGTTTTGTGCTAACATCTGTGGATGCAGGGAAATAGGTTGGAGGGATCCAACTGAATTCCTCACCAGTATTTATTTGATTACAGATATTGTGATATTTTTTGATTATCATATACTGATATATGATGTCTTTGTTGTCGTGATTGACTATTTGGTGCTGTTGCATCATCGGATCCATTTTTGAAGTTTAAAAATAACGATTTTGATTTTTAAGGGATTTTTAAAGTGATTTTTGAAATTATACGTTTTATTAAAACATTGAATTGATTCATCTTAAATAAAATAAATGTTAAAATTATAAAGTTATAAAAATTATGATTTTTGTTAAATATAACCAAAGCGTGATTTTTGAAATAAATAGTTGATTAATTTATAAAATGGTTTAAATTGGGATTTTTGAATTATTATGAACGATTTATATAAAAGATTTACAAAATTGATATTTTATAAATTAAGAATACTGGAATTATAAAACGAGTTTTTATAAGTGTTAAAATGAAAAAAAATGGATTTCATAAGTGAACGAAATTTATAGACTTATAAATTGTGAAGTTATAAAATGAAAAGATGTTGTAAAATAAAAGATATATGAGTAATTAACTTATAAATCGGATTTGACATTTTAATTGAAATTTTTGAATAAAGATAAATGGTTTATAGATGAGATTTATAAAATATATATTTTATAAATCGAAATAATGGAATTCTAAAAGGAGTTCTGTTAATGTTGAAAATAAGGTTATAAATAAAATCTTATAAGTAGTAAGATTTATAATTTGTGAAGTTTTAAAAGAACGATTTTGTAAATAAATGGATTATAAGTTCTTAACTGATAATATGGACTTCTGGTATATAATTGAGTTATATAAATTGAATTGGATAATAAAGGAGATTTATAAATTGAAGTTTTATAAATAGAAATGGGATTTATAAACATTGTTTGTAAATTCGAAATCAATTGAATTTGATAAATCAAACATAAAAGTTATTAAAGGAGATATATTCGTTATTTTGGACAACGAATTAGCCTTAAAGTTAAATGTTGTAAAAATAAGAGTTTGGTTGGGAATTTTATTCACGATTTTGGACAGTGAATATATTATTAAAGAAAATGGACATGTTTTTGGGGGAGTGATATTATAAAATGAAGTTAATTATTTTAAAGATGTTTTAAAATGGATTAACTATCGAAACCATAGATTTCAACATTCAATGTTGAAATAGACGTTTTCGAGAAATAGAAGGAATAGTGGACTATAACACTGTTGTTATAATAAATGATTTCTGAAAGGAAATGTTTTATATGGTATTGGGATTTATATATCTATCTTAATTTCGAATCCCTATACTAGTGATTTTGGGTCGTCGTAACGATGTTTTACGCAACATTCGTTTTGACTCAAATAAATGTGTTTAAGCACACGTTTTCCTTAAAGAATGAAATATATACATAATTTCGATTTAAGTATATTGGATATTTTCCAAGTGTTGAAAATAAATGGATTTATGAATTACTTATTATTAAATAAGTATGGAAATGCTTTTTCCAATATGAAGTGAATGTTTTGAGATTTTTATCTTTTAAAGATAAATTGAAAATGAATATTAGGAATCGATTTGAAAATCGTATATTCATAGATATTTTGGAATTGTAAATTCACTATGGAATTTATAGAAGAAAGGAAAATTTGTTTAAAAATAAACGTTGATTTATTTTTGAAGTGTGGGAATAAATTTACAGATTTGGAACGTAAATATAAAGTAAATCGGTAAGGATTTATTTATTTGGTTTAAATGAACCATTTTGAAATGAAAGTATTTCTGCGTAAGGAAAATGTTTGAAATTTGTTTTCAAAAGTTGTAAAGGTGAAAAGTGATTTGAAATTTGTTTCCAAATGTTGAAGT
This sequence comes from Allium cepa, assembly GCA_030765085.1. Lineage (NCBI taxonomy): Eukaryota > Viridiplantae > Streptophyta > Magnoliopsida > Asparagales > Amaryllidaceae > Allium > Allium cepa. The sequence goes on from CM060946.1 coordinate 84,186,467, forward strand.
GTGGAAATTATATATATCTACTAAAGATATTTTTGAAAAATAAACAATTTGGGAAATTATTTGGAATCTGGTGATGTTGAGCATACCTATTGATAGTTAAATAACCGACTATCAATATTTACCTTTGAATGGGTATTTATTGTGATTTGCTTGAATTTGAATGCCACACTTATTCAAAATAAGCGCTCACTATTCGGGTTAGCCAGGAAAGGACCTTGGGTTCGTATAACCCATTCCGAATATGTGATACGTCGTTATGGATTGCATTTGATGTCCGGTGTTGAAGACTGGATATTTGTGAAAATGGAAGGATTACCGTCGAATGACTCTACATCGGCTGATCTCCGATATAGAGGTTTTATCACCCTTAGTGACGGGAAGTCCGGACGTGTTTAATGAATATCCGGATTGCAAGGGCTTCTTTGGAAGTGCCTTCGGTTCCGTTCGATCCCGGAACGGACTTCTATGGATTGTGTTTCTGACATTACAATTTGAGATTTAAAGCTGGTTTCTATCAAATATATTTCCGTTGGTGGCGGAGAATTTATTCTCTTAGCTTAACACCCTTCTCTGAGACATACGAGCTCAGAGGTTATGTAGTTGATGGTTACTAATGATACATTCCCAAATTGGTAATGTGGCATACGAAGTGCTGTTGAGCATTTATTGAACAAAGCACAGCTTTTGTATAAAGCATGGCTTTGTGGACGAGACTTCGTCGGACCTCACACCCCGGAAATGGTCAAAACAGGAAGGATGCAGCAAGGTTTTAAGGAGTAGCGCCCCTTAGTGTATGTCATTGCCTTCTGGATAGAAGTGGTATCATGGTAAGGAGCCCAGATACTTAACTTATGTGAATATTGCAAATTTATATGACTTTGTGATTGATGTTGGTTGAGGATCCTCGGATGAAAGGTTGTTACAACCGGGGGATGGCATACGCGCATCAGTAGTTACCTATTTTTGCAGAGGTAACCCGGCCTTGTGTTGGCAGAGATCCGGTTAGGTTCCCGGGGCATCGTTCCAGAGGCGTTTCCATGTGGCAATGGGAAGTTCCTTAGCCTTACCATTTGTTGGAAATCCAAAGAAACAATACGAACATTGTACGGTTTTAGTTGTATAACCTGCTATGGAATGTGGCGGTAACTTACTATTGGACATGGTAGCTATAGTAGGCATACGATAATGGTCGTATGTTGGCTAAGATTTATATCTTTACTTTCGAAATGATTTTTCTTACACTATGCACTATTAATAATATCAAATGTTCTTTTTAATGCGTATCAAGCATCTTTGACTATCATAAGGAGAAATCTCCTCCGATTCTGCGTTTGCATTATGTGTGTGCGGGAGGCCTTATGGTAGTCTCATTTTCTAAATAACATTGCGAATCTATTTTAAAATTATCCTGTGCTTTGTTTTAAAAATAAACTGTTTTAGTTCTCGCACCAGTCACATGACCGACTCAGAGTTTATTGTTTTCCTTCCTAAACTTCGGGTGCCCACCAATTTCCACACGGGTAGTCAAGAGTAAGGTTTATCGGGATATTTTGGAATTCAGGAGTTGCTGGAGGCAAGCTGGATGGCATGGCGTATTCACTAGCATATAGTATTTCTTTTCTGTTGTTTGTTGTTGTACACTCTAATGATGTAATGTAATGTAATATGATGTAATGTAATAACTGATGTAGTTCTTTGTTTAAAGATTATTCATTTATCTATTATATGTTGTTCCTCTGCGATTGTGAAATTCTGATATTGTTCTGTAGTTTCTTCTTGTTCTATTCTATCTTTTTCTCTCTTCTTCTATCGTTTTCTTCTTCTTTAACCATAACATTTCGGTTTTCCGGCATTCGATTGCTTGGCAGTTGATACAGTGGATGTATTGATGTCGGTTTTCGAGCGTCGAAAAGTCGCAACGTTACAATTTATATGTCCCTCGGTTCATATGCTGCTATCTTTTTCTATGCCGAATTCTATCTCAGGCAATCAAATGTCGATTTACCTTAGAATTCCACACCGGTCTTATTTTTAAATCACGGTTGACCGGTTAAGGTCGCCCACAATTTATGTAAGTATATCCATCTCCTATTTTGAAATTTGATTATCTCATCTTCGATCGAGCCTATCTTTGTTTTGAAATACATTCTTGAATCATCCTTTGAAAATCGAGTTTGCTTCATGTATCGAAATTATTATTTTGATAAGTATGATTTTATTCTATATGTAAAAGTGAAATGTTTTTTATAAGGATTATATGCCTTCTAAAAAACGAGAATTTGAAATTTTGAAATGATCGGAAATTTTGAAATTTTTATAAGAAATTTGATTTACATAAATATGATTTATAATTGAAGGGTTTTGGATATGAATTTCAAGAAATTGAACTCCGGTGTTTTGAAATTGTCTTTAAAATTTTGAAAAATATATAATAATAATATGCTCTAAAAGTCTTTTTCGAATAAGAAATGTTTCAAATGAGTTCAAATGAATTCCAATGATTTCAAAGAAATTTCAATGAAGTTTTCAAGAAAATAGAAGTCCAGAACTCACATGTGTCACTGGAAAATAATTTCGGTGATGAATGCACGCGTCGTCGACATTGATTTTCGAGTTTCAGAGTGGGAGAGAGGCCACTCTAGTAGCTTTTCTATGCGAGTGATTGTATGAAACAAATTTTGATTTCAAATTTTGAAGTATGATTTGATATTCGAAAGACATATGCGTATGTATTTGAAAGGATTTGAAGTGAGCTCGATGACCGTTCCTTGAGTTTCGGATTTGGCATAACCCTATATTTTGAAATTGAGTTACTGGTTTGTTGTTGATATTCAACTCTTGGATTTTAAATTTGATTTTACTGACTATTTTGACTGTTCTAACACTTCCAAATCAAGGTTTAATGTTCAAAGCTAAGTAATTTCAAAAAACATAAATTATTTGATAAAGTATATGAGTTAGTTTTGTATGTTCAAGTATGAAGTAATATGATTTAAACAAGTTTGAAACTGTTTTGTTAAGTAAATGAATAAGACTAATATGAAATGTTTTGAATAAAATTTAGTTTTAAATAATTTGCAAAGGGTAAATTGGACCTTTCAAATAGAAATAAATAGTTTAAAGGTTTAAAAATGATGGTAATCATTTTGGGTATAATTGATTTTGAGAAAAATAACTTGGTTTCGAAAATAGACTGGAATTTAAAACCCAATATTTATATGATGATTTGGAATTGAATTTGTTTGATGTAAACTATGTTGATTTGGAAGCTAGGATTGTTTTCTAAGCCTACTATTTTGGAAACTTTGAAACTGAAGGTATTTAATTTGGAAGAAATAATTTGGTGAAATCATATATGATTGTGAAACTGAAATGAATTGAAATTGAGAACCATATTTTACTAAATACTTTGATTTGGGAGTCATCGAACTTATATAAAATTGATTTGTATAAGTATGAAGTTGATTCGAAACTGTTGATTGGAAAGGTACTCAATTTGAAAAGCGAAATCTTACCTAATCGAAGTCTATATAAGTGTGATTTGATATACTATTGATTTTGGAAAGTATTCAATTTGAAAATGAAATCTTATATATAACGGGCTTTATATAAGTATAACAACCTTGACTCGGCCTTCGAAAATCGGCACCGAATACGACACTCGTATTCGAATGCCGCAGATCCAAACGTCGAATCTGGTTCGCCGGAGCTTATAACACATTAAGTACAACACAGCGGAAGAAATGAATAATACATATATCATAAACAACATTTGATACAATATCCAGATACAATGATGATACAATAGATATCAATATTATCAGAGATACAAGAAATAGCAGCGGAAAGATAATGTCTTCGATAGAATACATCTCCAAAGGAGTCCAACTCCATAATGCAACTGCAACTCCATCTCCAATCCAAAGCTAGCTCGAACCCTCGTCAAGTTGCACAAAGATAAGCAAGTCTGATCCGTGAATCCGAAGACTCTAAAGAATTCCAAAAGCTATCGAATCTACACCTAATATGGAATTATCTGAAAAACCCGACTCTAGACTGCCCGTGTGGGAAAATTGTGGGCACCCAGAGTTAGGAAAAGAACAATAAACTCCGGGTTAGTCGTGGGACTGGTGTGAGCAAAAAAAAAGTATTTATCTTTAAAACAAACAACAAAAGCATTTAAAATAAATCCGCAATGCTTTTTGGAAAATGAAACTACCATATGGCCTCCCTCCACACACACAATGCAAAAGCAGAATTAGAGGAGATTTCTCCTTATGATGGTCAAAAATGTTTGATACGCGAAAACCATTTTGATATTATTATTAGTGCATAGTGGAAAACCCTTCGAAAGTATAATATTAATCTTAGCCAGCATACAACCATCATTGTATGCCTACTATAGCTACCATCCAAATAGTGGGGCGCCACCATAGGTAGATGGTAGGTAATACAACTAAAACCGTACAAGGTTCATATTGTTTGATTGGATTTCCAACAAATGGTCAGGCTAAGGAACTTCCTATTGTCATATGAGAACGCCTCTAGAGGGACACCTCGAGAACCTACCCAGCTCTCTGCTAACATAAGGCCGGCTACCCCCTTCCCGGGGAGTAAAACCTATGATAGCCACCCCCGGTCCTTTGGGACGTTTATCCGAGGATCCCTTACACCAATAACATCACACAGTAATAAATACACTACAGTGCCCACATGGGTAAGTATCTGGGCTCCATACCATGATACTACCCTTTTCCAGAAGGAATGGTCAGACCCTAGGGGAGCTACCCCTGAAACCTTGCCCATCTTTCCTGTTTCGACCATTACCGATTTGTGAGGCTCGATGCGGTCTCGTCCACAAAGCTACGCTTTTTCACAAAGCCATGCTTTGATCAACAAATGACCTGTAGCACTTCGTATGCCACATTACCAAATTGGGAATGTATCATTAGTAATCATCAATTACATAACCTCTGAGCTCGTATGTCTCAGAGAAGGGTGCTAAGCTAAGAGAATAAATTCTCCGCCACCAAGCAGAAATGTATTTGATAGAAACCGGTTTTACATCTCAAAGTGTAATGTCAGACACACATCCATACAAATATGTTCCGGCTTCGAACAGAACCGAAGGAACTTTCGAAGAAGCCCTTGCAAATCCGGATAAGCTCTAATCATATCCGGACTTCCCATCACATATGGAGTCTCTATACCGGGACCAGTCTATGCAGAGACATTCGACGAGTTATCCTTTCGTTTTCAAAAATATGTGGTCTTCACCACCGGTCTTCAAATGCTATCCATAACGTCATATCATTATTCGGAATGTGTTATATGAAACAAGGTCCTCTCCCGGCTAAACTGAATAATGAGCGTAATATTTAAAAAAACATATGGATAATGGGATTTCAGTTAAGTCACAACTTTAAAACCCAAACTTTCTTCTTAAATGGTTTAAAATAAATTACCATTTCAAATCTTTTTTAAACAAAAAGTTCAATTCGCAAAGTTGACCTATCTTTCACAAAGACTCATTCACATATTTCAAAACAATTTTCTTTTCAAGTTGGATTAACTCATTTAATCTTTAAGGATTTAACTTATAGCTTTCAAACCCGTTTCCAAAGATTTATTCATAACTTGGAAGACCATTTTCATTTTAGATTTGAATCCATTTAACACAAATTGGAAGTTCATTTCTTTTATGAAAGCTTTTATTATTTGAAAACAAATAGTTTTCGTTTCAGAAAAATCCAATTATATTTATGCAAGTTAAAATCTTGGGTTAAATTCAAGTTCCCAAACCACACCTTTAAAATGGTTTAAAACCCATATAGCTTGTATGATCCTTTTAAAAACATAATAGGATTTAATTTCAAATTTGGGATTCAAATTTAAATCAAATTTCAAAACTAACTCAAGTTATTCGAAAATAACTTTTATCTTTGAAATTCCTTTTCAAAACCTTTTTATATTAAACCCAATCCATTTCCAAACTATTTGAGTTCAAAAATTCAATTTTAAAACAATTTCAAAAATCTATGACTTAACCCATTTCCATGTGCAACCCATATTTGTGTGTTTATAAGTGTGGTCCAGGGGTTCAACACAATAGTGCACAACATCATCATCACAGATTCAATTACATCGATAAGCGGTATAATCCATAAAGCTTAGCTTTATTCACAGATTCATAGATAAAATTAATCTATCAATCACAAAGATTTACCATTACAATTCGATGTGGGTTTCAGATAACCAACTGGGATCCGGCTCCCTGTCACATCGAAATTTAAATGTCATTCTATGGGTCAAGGGGTTTTCATATTCATACAACAATATATTCATCACAGATATAACAGCTCAGCACAAAGCATTACATAGCATCACATCACATATCAAATATATCAATCCATCACACAACATTCAGTAGCAATCAAACACCTACAATTAAGATGAATAAATTGTGTGGTTTTAAATTTATTACTCACATAATCAATTTCATTAGTAATTTTTAATCAATGATTAATTATCATTAATTTTAATTGATTAAGTCTTAATCGCCTTTATCAATTAATCATTCCTTAATTATCTTAATTAATTAACCCTTAATTGTAATTAATTAAATCTCAATAAATTATTCCCTAATTAATTACTTTGATTAATAAACCCTAAATTATTGATTAATTAAATCTTAATTATAATTAATTATCCTTTAATTAATTATTCTTAATTTAATTACCCTAATTAATTAACCATATTAATTTATTATGCTTTAAAGTAATTAACCCCTAATATTTGATTAATCAATCTTTAATCTTTAATTATCTACTCTTAATTACTTTCACTAAGTAATTATTATTTTTATTTAATCATTCATTAATTTCTTAAATAATTAACTTGAACTATTAATTAATTTCTTTAATTATTTTTATTACCTTCATTAAGTAATTCACTTCTAATAATAATAATTTCCCTTTAACAAATATGTTAACTTAAACTTTAAAAGTTACTTAACCATTTTAAAACATCCTTTATAATAATTAACTTCTTTATACATTATTAAGAAGATAACCTTCAAATTAAAGTTAATTTATTTTAAACCATTTAAATTTAGGTTAATTGAAACAATTTATTTAAAACCCACCTTAACTTATTTTAAAACTTAGGAAGCGTTAAACATTGAAATAAAATTAATTTAACAAATTTTATTTTCAAAAACTTGAGCTTCCTTAAACTTCAAAACTGTTGACATACTGACTCGAGACCTGCTTCGAGTCGAACCTGAGCAAATTGCTCCATTGCTTCGGGTTTTCTCAAAAGTTAACCCGAGCGTCCCAAATTTTTTTAACCTTAAAAATTTCTAAGTATTTTACTCTCGCACAACCATCCTACTTCGAGTTAAAACTCGAGTTACGCCATCACTTCCCTGAGCCCAAGCTTAAGAATCACACGCACAACCTGCTTTCTTCCACACTTCACAACCCAGATACCACGTGCACAGTGTACGTGCACACCGGAATTCGCCACTCAGACTATCGGCGATTGCTACCCACAGATCAGCGAATACCTCCTCAACTCAACCCATCACCCAACATCGACGAATTCACCATAAAATCGAAACGAGCATTCGAGCTCAACCTGGAAACCCAAGCTTCGATCAGAAAAATGCCCCGTGTCGTCGACCTCGTCCACCGATAACCTAGCCACCACAACTAAAGCTACTCCGTCGACCCCCCAAACAATTCCCCCCTGGTGCGATCTAATAGAACTCTCTGATGAGAGCGCGGTTCCACCGAGAACCCCATCAACAATAAAAACACTATCAAACCCTAGATCAACCAATTCCTAACGCCACAGTAATTTATAAATTGAATTCATATTTTTCCAAAATCCACCGATGCCTCGGCTAGCTTCACCAAGAATCACGTCCCATAATTCAACGTTGGTCATCAGAATTTAGCGAAAATATATTTTCCGTTCAACAAACAATTCCTCACGATTTTCAAATCTAAAAATCTTGGTTTTTTCATCAAAATTCATATTTCTTCATTGCAAATCAAGTTGTAACTTCGAAATTCAAGATTATGATCACTGATTTCTGACTTAAAAATGAATTTTACTGTTATGTTTATTTTTCCCCGAATATTACTAATATTTTTGCTTGAAAACCATTTTTAAAATTTAGATTACAATGTTTCAAACATTTTGTTTTTAGAGATCAGAGCCTAATTTTGATGGTATTGCAAAGGGCGTAGTTTACACACAAATAACATTAAGCATATTTAAGGTTGAAGGTTTGCTCGCCTCTTTTTTGCCTGAAGACAGAAAACTTCCTGGCAGTTTTCAAAAGAAGGTTGGAAGCCTGAATTTTTTCTTCTTCTTTAAATCTTGGAGTTTGGATCTGCAAATTGTAAATACAGATCTTGGTTTACTCTTGTTATGTTAATTTACTTAATTCAGTAATAACAGTAATCTTTAAATCGCTTGCAGTTTGAGTTTCCTTTATGTAACAGAGAAGCTCTTTTATTTCTGCAGTTGAAACCAGAAATGGTTCTAAAGCATTGATCTTGATTTGTTTCCTGAATTGATTAATATAATAGTTTAAATCTTTGCTTCATTACTGATTTACAACTTCAAATTCAAATATTTTTTAAAGAATTACTTGCATTAATTTATTCCAGAGAATCTAGCACTATCTCTGGCCAAAAAAACCGCAGCACTGTATTTTTATAAATCTGCAATTTTTGAATTTGTTTTTATGTTAAGACTTGATTTTGAAATTATAGATTCATTAAACTATATTTGAAATTATAGATTCATTAAACTATAAGGTATAAAATTTACCTGAGATATAGAATCATAAACTACAGCTTGACCATGTTGCTCTTGAATATTTTGTTTCAGATTTGAGAAGATAATAGTAGTACTTTTTCTTTCTACTTTATTCTATTCTTTGGTGTTGAGATTTGAAATGCTTAAATCTTTTGTTACTGTTTTGTTCAGATTTGCTGAGATATTATATGATTGCATATGGGAAGATGGGAAGTTTTTCTAATTTTAAATTTCATTATTTTATTCAATTAAGTATATTGGATGCCATTTGTTCATTCTCCTCATTCCATTGTAACACTTGTACAATTTTATACTTATTATGGTTTAAAGGTTACACACTTTAAAAAACCTTATTTTACAAACCAATGTTACATATGTATGCTTTCTTATTGATTTATTAATTCTTGTTTTGACTTCATGTACTTTAAACTTTACACATTCAAAATATGCATTCATCTCAAAGCTTTGTGTAAACAAATTTTTAATATGTATATTAGTTTACTTTTAGTAATATATATATATATATCTATATTCTCTATTTCTATTTGTATAACTTAAAGAAAAAGAATAAACTTATTTCAAACTATTATTCTTTTTAAACAAATAATTATATATATATATTATTTTAAACTTTTATTTCTTATTTTACCTACATTTTTGTTTATTATTTCTACTTATACCAATTTAAAGAAAGAAATGATTTTAAAAACTAATTTTTATTAATAAGTTAATCTATTTTTTCTTTTCAAAAGAAGGTATGTCTACTTAATTTTGTTTTTTCAAGGATATTCATTTTAGTATTTTCAAATCAATAATATCCGTTATCTCAAGGTTTTAAACCCAAAAGAAATTGGAGTTTTATCCATATATAATTTATCACTTATTTTATTTGTTTGAGATTTTTCAATATATTTTCAAATTAAATTTCAAAAGTTTAAATATGTTACTAATTCAAATTGATATACTTTGGGATGTTACTCTTTATTAATAAGAGATTAAATATCCAATTTCAAATCCACAGTTAAATTTAAAAATCAATGTCCAAATAAATAAATATCCTATTTAATTTGAAAAATTCAAATTAATTTACAATTTTATTCAAAAATTTATTTTAATTATAAATTTAAATTTAATTAAAAATCGGGATCGTTACAATAAGTATAATATTTGAAAGTGATTTGAAAGGTACTATATGATACATATTTTCAAAGTTAAGATATGAAAAGTGCCTTCTGTTTGATATCCTCATTGTGGCCATATTGTGGATTCATTCTACCGATATTATTCTCTCTGATTTTTTTTTGGATGTGATACTCGAGTCTCCTACCATGGCGTAACCCATGGTCATTTTTTTTAGGTAGCGCAATCCGCAAGACAGAGATTGCTTAAAGGGTGCGGATGTTTCCTAGGGGATCCAGGCGTAACCATTGTTATGTATCCTGCGGTCTACGGTTTTGTTGTGGTGGCGTAATCCACAAGGCAGAGATTGCTTAAAAGGTACGGATGTTTCCTAGGGGATCCAGGCGTAACCATTGTTATGTATCCTACAGTCCACAGTTTTGGTTATCATTGTGAAATTCGCAAGGCAGTGATTGCTTAAAGGTACGGATGTTTCCTAGGGGATCCAGGCGTAACCATTGTGTATCTACGATCCAGGTGATCTTTTTGGATTGTAATTTGCATATCGGTTTTGAAGGTTTTTCAAGTATTTTCACTGGATGTTGAAACAGATCTACTAAGTACTTGAAAAATTCTAGCTTTGCGCCTGATCAACGCATGGCCATAGTCTGCAAGAACGAGGATAAACTTGTTGAAACATCGAGTTATCTAAAGGTATTTTATTATGGTTTGAATTAATTATTCGTGCCCGATACTATTCTTTTGAATCTACCTTATCTGCTCAGCTTTATTTATTCCTATATATTCTGTTTTCGGAATCTACCTTCTTTCCTTTTGAATATATCCTTCTAAAATAGTGTTTATTTATATACTACATGGTTTAATAGTAAAAATGTTAGCGTTTTATGTAAGTAATTGATCTCTATAAATAAGTGAATGGATTTAATAAAATGGGTTTGACCAAATTTATTGAATATTAATTAATTGAAATTGAAATTTATATGGTTTTAAATTAATTGCTTCATTTTGTTTTCCAAATCTAATTTTTCTTTTGGTTATTTCTATTCTCCTACCTCGTTCCTTTTCGAGACGAAATTTTTTTAGTGGGGGAGAACCGTAAATTTTTAATAAATTTATTTGTTTTAATAATGCATTTAACTAGATTTTTGACAAATTTTAAATAACTGAATTTTGAAATAATTTTTTTTATTTGGAATACGTATTTAAAAACATAACAGATGGTAAATTTTCATCAGAATATATGGAAGTTTATTTTATTGTGTAATTCTATTAAATTTAAATCGGTTAATAATCGATGATAATAAATTTATTTTCAAAACTGAATATTTTTCTATAGAAAATTTCTATATCATCTTCTGAGTGAGGCGACATCTTTCATTTTTCAAAATTCGGACTTCTATAGCTCCGTCGATCTTATTTTTTACGTTTTTGCTGCATTTTTCGCTTGTGAAAATTCGAATTTTTGTAATTCAATCCTACCACTGATATCTATATATTGTTTTGATCGTCTCGTCGTGCTGATCTCTGCGGTATATTTATTTCTGCATTTTGAGGTCTTCTACGCGATGGATACAATAAACTGTTCCTTGTAATGGTACCGTATATTGTGACCTTATTTCTTTCTTCCGTTTCAAAATTTAAACGTACAGCCTGGACCACAATAATAATTTGCTTTAATTAATCACCAAATCAAAATGTTTGACCATTGCCATTTCATTATTATCATATGTTGGGGCTGAGCGTTCATTGTTTTAAAACGGTTCAAATCATGCTAATAATAGTTCACTCATATGCATTTATAAGTCCAGAAATTAATTTGATGACAAACTTTTGCAATCCTACAATTTCGAAGTTTGAACGTACAAACTGATATACGTTTTGTTTTGATTAAATCGTGAACTATTCATTTCTATCCAAGCCTATTTATAAAGAAAAGCATATTAACCTCTCTATAGATCTTCATTTCGTCCAAACCATCACCCAAATAATATCAAATGAAATCATGCCATGCCTTCCATCAGCCATGCTCCCAGTCAATCTGCCTGATCTTCCTCTCCTCCATGCTACACAGCTTCTGCCCCTCCACCTTGCCATCTCCTCCGCCCTGATGTGCGTGTGCACCCTTGTCCCTGTCACCCACCATTTTCTCGCCTACCAGCCACCAAATGCTTCTCCTCCTATTGGTTGATTGCTTGCCTCCTTCCCTTCTTGCGTGCCAAAGCTAATCATTGCCTCGGCACATAGCCAATCCACCCTCTCCGATGACCAACCCCGCAACCTTGTGCTCCACTCCACCATCGGTGCCACCAACCACCATCTCCTCCGCCACTCCCCCTCTCCTCCTCCCACTTTCTTTTCCCCTCCGACCGGCTGGCGACCCACCCTGACATCCCTCCTCACGAGGCAGCAACCCGCCGCAACACCTCATCCTCATTTTCATGCGTAAGTGTTTGGGTAATGTCTCGTATTGTGCTGTTATAATATATGTTAAGTATAGATTGTGAATATATATATATATATATATATCGATTTTTCAACCTCTCTTCCTTTTTACTATATATTTGTACTGGAATTTTTGTTGTGAAGTATATGAACACTTTCATATAAACTTTAGTATGTTTGTTTTAAAGGTTTATTCAATATATTGATTCGTCATTTTATACTGTTGATAGGTAAAAAAATTTGTTAATATAATATTTATATATGTTGCGTTAATAAAGCAAGGTAAACAGTGAAATAGGTGAAGTTTGGTTTGATGGTTTTGTACAAATAATTACAAGATTACATAAACTCGTGTTTGCATTTATGCATACATTATTAGGCGATAATATGGGTTGTTTATTATATGTTGTATTTATGTGATAGTACATATATTTATATTGACAATAAATTTGAATAAAATATAAGTAGGCGTTGATTATAAGTATAGGTTGTCATGTTATATAACAGTAATAAAGTGATAAGGGGTGTCCATATATATGTTTAAGAAACTTTTGAATATGATATATATATATATATATATATATAAGTTGTTGTTATATATGGGTCAGTTCTTTCATATATATGACCTGCTTTAATTAGTTACATATATATTATGTTTGCCCTAATTTAATATATATACTATGATGTTGATTTAAGGTGCTTTAAACTAAATACCTGTAGAAAGTTTTATTTAAATAAATAGATATACTGTATATGTGACATTGTAAATAATTATATATTTGTTTTATTAAGAATTGATATCAAATGTATGCATTTTATAGTTATATTGTTTTCATTGGTGTGCGTATATATATATATATATATATATTTCATTTTAAATGCATGTTATGATTTAAACATTCATCTTAAAAGAAAGTAATAAAATAATAATATAATCTTCGTATCAATTTTATCTAGCGAATTTGATCCATTCTCATCAATTTCTATGTATCAGCTTTGCCATCGAAATCGTGCATCTAGCTTTGTTTTGGAAGTGGTGCTTGCATTTCGTAACTCAATTTCAGTGTCAAACTCTCTAGCCTCGAAAGGTGAGCAATCACTCACGATTAACTTCTTATATTTATTAAATTTGATTTAAATTGAAACGACAATCGAAATATGCTGCTGTAGTTATTTAAATTGTTATATATGCTATTATTTGTATCTATTCACCTACGAGATATGACATCATATCCCATTATTTATCTGTTATTTGTATTGATGATATGTACATATTGTTATATTATTATATCATCTATTATCACTCTGCAAGTTCCCTGTTAGTATGGAATTCACTATGGATTGAAATGATACATACCCGAATGGACTTTTGAATAGGAGAATTTGTTATGGGTCGAAATGATAAACTCAAGCGATTTTCATTAGAATTGAATTTGGGATTACGGGTTGAAATGATATCCACCCGCATATATATTAAATTTATGGATTGAAATGACAAATATCCGTATCACTTGACCATAGGATATGAAATATATATACAGACACCGCTGGTCCATATATATAAATGTTTTGAAAATAATTTCTATGGTTTTGAAAAGAAATTTATGGGTTTTAATAAATATTGGTTCTTAAAAATATTATATATAAATGGTAATTTACATATAGATGTAATAATAGTATTAATGAGATTGATTTATTTCATATAATATGTTTAAGTAGTTATGTAAATCTATTTCAAAATAGATTGTTGTAATAATTCGAATAAGTTAAGGTTGAGAAGATAAAGTTGAATTAATTGAAATTGTATTTAATTAAGAATTCACTAAATTAAATAGAATTGAACTATTGAATTTGAAGTTTAAGATTTGATTTTATAACTTGATTTTTGATTAAAGTGATTAAATGGATATTTCAAGTTTAAACAAATCGAAAGGAATATTTAGTTTAAAGGTAAATTAAGGTTATTTAAATAATACTGAATTTATTAAGTGAATATCTCAAGACTAAACAATAATGAGGTTAAATCGAGATCTATATGAAACTGTTAGATTGAACTTTGAAATGTTGAATATTAAAGCTTTGAAATATACTGAGATGTAAATGGTTAATTTATGATTCGGATCTATATTTGAAATCAAAATAATTTGAATTTGTTATTTAGAAACCAAATTGAATGGAAATTAATAGATTGAGATTGAATTTAATCTGAGCGGGAAAGTCGAGTTGATTTTTAAGCGATTTGTGAAACTTGAGGAAATTGCAATACTTCACTTTATAAATTATTAAATATATATATACTATTTTGGAAAATAGATATATTTGAAATGAAAATGATATTTTGGTTTTGAAGTATAAATTAATTTGAAATGACCACGGTGTTATAGTGTATATATCTACATTGCAGATAGTTTCACGGATCCTTAGAGGATGGTTATCCCAAACATCCTTTAAGTTAATTGTATTTCAGTTGATATTTCACTTGAGTTGGATTTATTCATAATAATGTTAATCCTGACTCGAGCGTTTTATGTTTTGCTTTACGCTCGGGTCAGACTGAGTGATACAGCATTGAGACTCACCTTTGGAGTTTGGAGCTTCGTTTGGAGATCCAACTATTGATTCAGCTTCCAGCTTTCCAATGGATTTGTTCACGGAAGTCATCTGTTTGGATTGGAGACTTCACTGTATTTGAGATAGTCTGTTGTATTTTATTTTCTAACTCTGATGTTTATATAGTAGCTTCATGAACTACTATTTATCTATTCCGCTGCATTATATTATTCTATGTCTGTGATTCTGTGATTGATTTATTTACTATATATGCTGAGTTTTGCCAAATATGAATTAACAATCTGATATTTTGAGTAATTCAAGTACAGCATGTGTGGATGCGAGTGGTGTAAATATCGGGTCGTTACACTCAGATTTTTGCTGAAAGAAGCAAGTTTTAAGAAGAGGAAAGATTCCAATAACCTTTTGATTTCTCTTTTGATTTGACAAAAATAACAATTAAAATTAAAGGAAGATAGGAATTTGGTTTAGATTTGAAAAGAGGAGACAGTTCTTTTTCTTTCTGTTTGGTTTAATATAAATGAATTGTGTACATACAGGGGAAGGAAGAAGAAAACATTCCTTTTCTCTATTCAGGCTATGTTAATAAATGGGCTTTGGACCCAAACAGAAGAAAATCAATAGCCTAAGTTAATTAATTCATCACTCAAACAAAATATACACATATGTTACTTAGTAAAACAACATTTTCCACAAAGTTTTGACACAATAAATAATGTAAACATATCTACAAGTTAAATAAAACCTTTTACACTTAATAAAAAGACAATTTATGTTATAAAACATTTTTATTATTAAAAAAACTTATTTTTCATAAATAACCAATTTTACACAAATAAATACGTAAAACCCTATTTTTAACTTCAAAAAAATTCAACAACAAAAAATCATTTCCTTACTTAGAAAAATATTTCCAACTATATCCAAACTTTATTTATAGCCGAAACTCATTTTTTTTAAAGCCAATTTCCATCTTTTTATTTAAATAAACAGCCTTTAAAAATCTCATACTGCTTTTTAAAAATTGTTAAAAGAAGTAACTGGCAATATTTAATATAATTATTCCATTTTCATCAAATAAAGTCATTTTCCACTCATTATTCTCACAAATAAACATGATAAAGTTTTCCAAAACTTTATTTCTACATTTTATTTTCAAACTTCATTGTTTATTTAAAATAAACAATTTAAATCTCCAATTTATTTCAATTCACAATATTAAATTATAACTTCCATTATAATTTAATATTTATAGGTAATCACCAAAACCGGGGCTGTTACAGTCTCACTTACCTTATCTCAAATGAGTTAACCCCACCAAAGCTTAGGTGTTCACTTAACCTAAACTCTGATACTACGTTGTAACAACACACCTTTTTGGTGTTTAGAAGTCGACACTAATACATCTATGGTATTCATGTGCCAACCATCCGAGTGCCAGAAAGATAGATTATTAGGAAAAAAGAAAGAAAATACAGAATAGAATCTCATAAAGTGATGAGCAATCTGTAACATAATAATGGTCTTTAGGAAAGAAAAACTGAAGTATAGTATACATATATATGAATTAGAGCCAGCTAATCAATCAATAACCTGGGTAATTATAACAATCTGTCCTCACAATTGCTGATAAATATAAGCAACCGATGTAGCAGAAAATGGAATATACATGAATACGACTTGGAGATATCCAGCTTGTGACGACCCAGAATTTTGAACATTTGAAATTGAAAATTTTAATTTATTTTAAATAATTGAAAGTTGGGTAAAAAAAATTGAACCTTCAGTTTAAGGCCGGTTAAAAATAGTTCAAGGGCTTAGAAAATTTATATTAAGAATACCGAAGATAACAGAAGTGTTAAAAATTAAATTTTGAAAGTGATTTGTTCATTTTTGAATATATATCGTTTAAATCGATATTTAAAAATAGCCTTCCTAGGCACAATCTTGGAATTCGACGAAACCAGTTTCATTGGATCCATAATAGTGTGTTATTATCGGCTTTCAATTTCTGTAGCATTCGGAGTTGTCGTGTGATCGTACGATAAGCAAACGCGTTGAATATAAATTGAAAATTCAATATAAATACTGGTCCAAAAAGCTATCTTCTCCATATGATCGAATTTGGACTCGGAACCTTTTCCATTCTATTCAGAATAGGGGTATAATCTTATGAACGCCTTGCGGCGCGCCTCGATCGGAGATCGAGATTGTGGGTTACGATAATCGAGACGATTTGAATTAAAAAATATGTTAATATATCAAAATACTGTAGCATCAGACACGTTTCTTCGTTCTCTAACACTTGGCAAGTATTTTTAAATGCATTCTTTTTTTAAAAGAAAATAATGTTAACGCAACAACAATAAAAAATCAAACAACAGAGTTATACTTCTCCTCTCTTCGTTCAAAAGCAAATCAAAATAAAAAAAATGACGAAAGAAAATTTTCTTTCGTTCAAACAGAAATCAAATTAATGGCCGAAAATTTTCAAAATTCGCTTTCGTTCAAAATAATATATATATATATATATATATATATATATATATATATATCAATGGCCCAAGCCAAATCATCACTCGAATCAAAGGCGAGGCCATCGGGGGGAAGTGCGAAGGCATTTGAGGGGTCGCGGCTAATTCATGTATGCGCGCATTCGCGCTCGCACGAGGAGAAGTCGAAGTGAGACACTCGATTCGCGAAGGTCGATCTCGAGAGACGCATCGCGCATCGCGATCTGGGGTCGGGTCGAGCATGTGGGTTAGGACTTGGTGGCGAGGCAATCGACGATTGAAGATGAGGGGCGTGATTTGGGATCGTGGGGCATCTGACAGTCGCAGCCGGAGGAAGCACGAGTCTGCGGCAGCGAGACGTCTTGGCAAGGTTCGATCGAACCTAGGTTGATTTCTTTTGGATGCGATTTCGACAGTAAGGAATTTTTTTTAAGTCAATCTTAATTTAATTTGAATTTGAAATTTTATATGTAAATATGTTCAAAAAAAAGAAAAGAAATATATATATATATATATATATATATATATATATATATATAGTACAGTTAGTATAAAAGCTATTTTCTTTTTTAATCTAATATATATAAATATATGTTAAAAAAATTTTATAAGAGTATGGTATATGGAATTCTGTTGTTAATATATAGGTTAGAAAAATATATAATATATATATATATATATATATATATATACGCATGCTTATTTTAATTTAAATACTTTTAGGTAAGCAGGAAAATTTGTTACAGATAGGGTTTTTGAAAAGAAAAAAATATGTATGGGAATTTTGAAGGTTTGAGTTCATATAAAAAATAGACTTTTATTCTATATAGATTATTTTAATAGTATATATATATATATATATGTAGTTTCGAAGAAAGAATAAAATAAAATAAGTAAACATATATGCATATGTTCACTTACTAGTTATTTTAAATAATGTAATATGGAGATAGATTGTTTAATAAACTTATTCAATTATTTTAGTCCATAAGAATATTTCATTAAAAGAAAATTAGTTGAAATTAAAATTATTAGATAAAATAAAATTTATTAAATGGAAATTGATTTGTCCAATTATTAAAATATTAATCAATTGTATAATTGCTTATACAAGGTCAAAACCGTGAAATCTAGCGGAATTGGATTGGATCGCAAATAAAAGGGCAAAAGGTGAGATCTTCTCACTCAATTGAAATAAATAGAATTTCAATTATTGATTGATTGTTTGGATGTGATAGTATGTATAGAAGTGTACATATATATATATATATATATATATATATATATATATATATTGGAGTGATTGATTTGCTGCATTATATAG
The DNA here is from genome assembly GCA_030765085.1 of Allium cepa. Taxonomy (NCBI): domain Eukaryota; kingdom Viridiplantae; phylum Streptophyta; class Magnoliopsida; order Asparagales; family Amaryllidaceae; genus Allium; species Allium cepa. The sequence goes on from CM060946.1 coordinate 84,205,289, forward strand.
CGGATGAGACCATATGCACCGCATAATAGGGGATGATATGATATAATCCCATATATCGTGATATTCCGCCTCCAAGTGGAATTGGTATGCGCTAACATCTATGGATGTAGGGAAACGGGTTGGAGGGATCCAACTGGATTCCTCAAATATTTGAATTTATTTTCATGTTGTGTTGTGATTATTGATAATCTGTGAATGATTATATTGGTAATTTAAATTTGTTGAAGGCTATGATTTAGCCGATGGTATCATAGGATACCAGAAAATATATATTTGGATTTTTGAAAATAGAAGCAGAAAATTTTGAGTAAATTAATTTTAGAGAATTGAATAAATTTAAATGAAGGAATTTGAAAAGGGAAAAGATTGATTTTTGTAATCCTATCGAATTAATTACAAAATATGGGGAAAAGATTTTTATAATTAGATTTTGAGTAATATTGTTTAAAAGTTGAAGAATTTATTTAAAATTCAGTTTTTAAATAATTTGGAAGAAATAAAGGAATTTATTTAAAAGATAGTAAATTTAAATTTGATTTGGAGTTTTGAAATAAATTTGGAAATCAATTTGGAATTTGATTTGGTGTTTGAAAGTGAATATTTGGAAATCGATTTGAAAATTATATATCAATGGATATTTGGAAATATAAATTTACAACGGGAATTTATAAAGGAATGGGTGATTTGTTTTAAAAAATAGATATTGGTTTATTTTCAAAAGTGTGGAAAGAAAATTTACGGATTTAGAGCGTAAATTTAAAATAAATCGAGAAGGATTTATTAATTGATTTAAATGGACCATTTTGAAATGGAAAGTGTATTTTCCCTGGAAAGCCGAGTAAGTTTTCAAAGTAGCTTTTAAATTATAAATTTAAAGTTCCAAAGTTGGTTTGTAAAAGAATGTTTATGGAGAAATTATTTTCTTAAATTGTTTTTAAATCTTTAAAGTAAATATTTATTAAGTTAATTATAGAAGTGATTATTTTAAAGATTTAATTGGTATTTGATTTAGAAAATGATTATTTAATTAATTGCACTTTATCTAATAAAATTATCTTTAAAATTGTTCTGGGCATAAGTTTTATATGAGATATTAGTATAATATTTCATAACTAATATTTTAAATAAAGTGTTTAAAAATAGTTTTCATTTTAAGGTGTTTCGAAGTATATTTTTGTATAAGTGATTTAAATTATTTTAAAGTATCCGAATTCGGCAAATTTTCAGTGGAAATAAATAATATTTGAAAATTTATTCCGCATGAGGAAAGTGATTTAAAATTTGTTTTCAAAGGGTTGAAGTGTGAGAATATATCTTGCGAATATATTTTGAAACAAATAATTTGGGGAAATTACTTAAATCTGGTGATTGTTGTGAATGTTGTTTGATAGTTAAATAACCGACTATCACTGTTGGCTTTTAAATGGCATTTGAATTTCGATGCGACCGGGGGTCGGATTCCGAATGGTTATCCGAAAACCACATCGAATCTTTGTGATGGATCTTTTGTTTAAATGATTAATGTGGAAATTTGTTGTAATATACTTGAAATCGGAATGTAACCACTTATTTTTAAAATAAGCGCTCATTATTCTGTTAAGCCGGGAGAGGACTTTATGTCATAAAATCCATTCCGAATAGTGATACAATGAAATGGGACTGCATTTGAAGATGGTGTTGAAGATCGGGTATTTTCGAAAATGAAAGGATTACCTGTCGAATGTCTCTGCATCGAGTTGCTCCGGTATAGAGATTTATATCACCCATTGTGATGGGGGAGTCCGGACGTGATTAGTGAATATACAGATTTGCAATGGCCTTTTTCTTAATTGGAGGAAGTGACTTCGGTTTCATTCGAACCCGGAATCGATTTGTATGGATGTATGACTGACGTTACACTTTGAGATGTAAAGCTGTTTTCTATCAAATACATTTCTGTTGGTGGACCCTTCTCTGAGACATACGAGCTCAGAGGTTATGTAGTTGATGTTTACTAGTGATATATTCCCAATTTGGTAATGTGGCATGCTAAGTATTGTCGATCATTTGTTGATCGAAGCATGGATTTTGTGAAAAGCGTAGCTTTGTGGATGAGACTTCGTCGAACCTCACATTCAGAAATGGTTGAAATAAGAAAAGATGCAGCAAGGTAATGGGGGTCGTGCCTCCTTAGGGTATGTACATTTCCTTCTGGATAAAAAGTGGTATCTGGTATGGAGCCTAGATATTTAACTTGTGTGGATAAAAAGTGGAATTATGGTGGAGGCCAGATTATTTACTTATGTGGTTGTTGGTTATTGAGGCGCCTCGGATAAAGGTCGGTCTAGACCGTGGGTTGGCATACTCGTGGCAGTTAGTTACCTAGTTACAAAGGTAACCTGGCCTTGTGTTGGCAGAGAGCCGGTTAGGTTCTCGGGTCTTTCCTCCAGAGGCATACCCATTGGTGAAGGAAGTTCCTTAGCCTTGACCATTTGTTGGAAATCCAATCACTCAATACGCGCCTTGTACGGTTTTAGTTGTAGAACCTGCCATCTAATATGGTAGCTATAGTAGGCATACTATAATGGTACGTATGCTGGCTAATATTAAGATTATACATTCAAAATGTTTTCCACATATGTTGTCACGACCCGAAATCGAATGTTCGAAAATCGACATCAAATACCTAACTTGTACTCGACTGTCAATGTTTCAAACATCGAACTCCAATCGGATGGAGCTTATAACAACATTAGATGAATATGAAACAGTGGAAATAAAATGAATATCATGCATAACATCACAGATACAAACATCATCATAATATCTGTTACAACATCAGAGTATCATAATACATGAATCACAACTCCAAATAGAATGTCATAATAGAACAACAAGAGATAATGCCAAAAATCTCCAAGAAGATAGAGTGATAGTGAACTCCAAACTAAGCACCTCGAGATCCAAAAGCTTCCAAAATGTCTCCAATGTAAAAGCTCCCAAAAGCCGATAATCTCCAAACCAAAATAGTCCAAAATATAGCTAAAGCCAAAATACGGAAAACCTGCTACTAGGCTGCCCGTGTAGAAATAGTCGGCGCCTAAAGTTTAGAAAGGAAACAATAAACTCCAAGTCAGTCATGAGACTGGTATGAGTAAACAAAGATAATTGATTTTAAATAGAACAGATTTATACAAGAAAAACCGGTATGCTTTTGGAAAATGAAACTACCATAAGACCTCCGCCACACACACAATGCAATCGCAGAATTGAAGGAGATTTCTTCTTATGATAGTCAAATATGCTTGATACGGGAAAGATTCTTTGATATTATTACTAGTGCATATTGTAGAAAGCCATTTCGAAAGTATAATATCAATCCTAGCCAGCATACGACCAGTATCGTATGCCTACTATAGCTACCATCTAAACAGTAGGGCGCCACCATAAGTAAATGGCAGGTTATACAACTAAAACCGAACAGAGCACGTATTGTTTTGATTGGATTTCCAACAAATGGTCAGGCTAAGGAACTTCCTATGCCACATGGGTGCGTCTCTGGCGGGGCGTCCCGAGAACTTAACCAGTTCTCTGCCAACACAAGGCCGGGTTACCTCTGTAACTAGGTAACTACTACACGACTATGCCATTCCCCGGTCCTTTGGGACCTTTATCCGAGGGCCCTCAATCACAAAGAAACAACCACACAGTAAATGAGATTGAAGCAACCACATAGGTGAGTATCTGGGCATTATATCATCACACTACCTTTTTCCAGAAGGAAATGACATACCCTAAAGGGCGTGACTGTCATAACCTTGCCGCATCTTTCCTGTTTCGACCATTTCCGGGGTGTGAGGTCCGATGACGTCTCGTCCACAAAGCTACACTTTACACGAAAGCCATGCTTTGATCACAAATGATCATCAATATACAGCAGCACTTAGCATGCCACACTACCAAATTGGGAGTATTTCACTGATAACCTTCAACTACATAACCTCTGAGCTCGTACGTCTCAGAGAAGGGTATTAAGCTAAGAGAATAAATTCTCCGCCACCAACAGATATGTATTTGAAAGAAATCGAATTTATATGGTTCGAACAGAACTGAAGGCACTTCGTCCAATAAAGGAAGAAGCCTTGCAAATCCAGGCGTCCACAATCCCGATCGGACTTCGCATCACTTAGGGAATCCCTATACCGGAGCAACTCGGTGCAGAGACAATCGATAGGTTATCCTAACGTTTTCGAAGACACCCGGTCCTCACCACCGTCTTTAAATGCTATCCATTTCGTCGAATCACTATTCGGAATGGGTTATATGACACAAAGGTCCTCTCCCGGCTAATCCGAATAGTGAACGTTCAATTTAAAACATGTGGGTGTGTCAATCACAAGGATTCATATTCAAGGTTCGATGTGGGTTTCGGATAACAAACTGAAATCCGACTCCCTGTCGCATAGAAGTTTAAATGCCATTTTACGGGCAAAAGGGGTTTCACATACATATAGGAACAAATCACAAATCACATTTTATCACAAAGCAATTACAGTATCATAACAGAAATATCAATCCAGTACAGAATATTTTATGGTGGTCAATCATCCTTTATTAAGGTGATTGTGATTAAAGTGAATTAACCGTATAATTATCCTTATTAATTATTCTAAATTAATATTTAAACCTTCTTAATTATGAATTAATTTTAATCTTAATTGGGCTTTATTAATTATTTATTCTTTAATTAACTATTTTAATTCATTAATTCTTAGATGTTAACTAATTAAGTTTAATTACTTTTATTCATTAACTATTCGTTAATTATTTATTTATTTATTATAAAATCATTACAAAACATTAATTGTTAATTACTACTTCATCATTATAAACAAATTTGGTTAAAGTTGATACTTGAATATCTGATTTACTTTTAATTTTTTATTAAGTTAAATTTTTAAAGCAACTTTTTGTTTAAAGGAAAATATACAATTTTGAAATATTTTTGAACTTCATAATTTTTTTAAATAATTGACTCAATATCATTTTCTTGAAATTCCATTTACAATTATCACCAATTTATTTAAAAAAATAAATTTAACTTGTTTTTCAAAGATTTAGTTAAAAGCTGGGTTTTCTATTTTTATTGATTAACCCGAGGCTTGCTTCGAGTTTTACCCCGAGCCAAACATCCCCTGCTTCGATTTTTACCCTAGATTGACCTGTGTTGCCATTCTTTTGCAAAAATTTGTTAAGTTTTTAAATTCAACCCGATACAACGTCAAACAACTCGAGCATGACTTCGAGTTTTTCTCTCAATCCCCCACGTACTGCTTCGAGTCGCCCTTCTTCTTCCCCAAACTATCAACCCAACACACAATCCAACACGTGCACGTGCACGACCGATTTCGCCGCCGTTGGTCGAAACTGCGGCCACCAACACGTCGACGTCCATCCCCCAAAACGTTGCAAACACCCAAAATGTGATTTCATTTCGAGAACAAGGACCGCGACATCACGACCCAAACCATCATCAGGAACGTCACCAAAAACTGCTTCGTGCCGCCTCCCCAGTCCGTTAACGATCACCAAACTTTGCCTCAAGCTTCAACATCGTGCGACGCATCGATTTGAACCGTCGCTACATAGTCGGATCACCTGTGGATGGTGCAGCACCATCATTTTGGTCGCGAACAAAAATGGGTTCCTAAACCCTAGTTCGAACTCGAATCACCAATTTAAGGATTTAAAATTTATACTCGTATTTTTCTGATGTTCTCGCACCTTCAATCTTGCTTCCACAACAAACTCGAGAGCTACAATTTCATAGATCACCAAAATTTGGCAAAATTGCATTTTTCTGATCAACACCAAATTCTCAATGAAAATTCAATGAAAAATTTTGATTTTAGCTTCAAAAATCATCATTTTTAGAGTGGATTCACATGGTATTTTAGAAATTAAAAATTTTGAAATTCGAATTTCTTGAAAGTTTGAATTGTAGTTGTGTTTCATTGTTTCCAGGAAGAAAGAACTTTGTATACATGTTTTAATTCATTACTGAAGTAAAATACAGGTTTAAACAAAAAATTTAACTTGTTTACAATCTTTTTCAGAAGTAAAGAGGAAGAGAGAGATTTAAAATTTTGATGTGAGTTACTTTGTAAACCTGTAACTCAAATTTAACTGTGTTTTTGTTTTTACAGTTTCTAGGAAAAAAGGAAACTTCAAAACTTTGCTTTGATTTAATCACTGAAACCCGGTGAAAGTTTAAACACAAACTCCATCTTGTTTATTTTTTCAAATTCAACAGAAAATAGAGACAGAGGAAAGAAGGGGGTTTGACAGGTTTTGTTTTCCTGAAGCGAAACAGTAATTAGCATTTTTGTAAAATCAACATGCTCAGGCCAAAATTCAATCATTTACTCAAGACTTTTGCATGCAAACCAAAGACTAAACCTTTCTACATCATTCAAGCATACACACAGCAACAATGATTAAAAGAAAGCAAGGGTTTACTCACCTATTTTCAGAAGTCGTGACAGTTTCTTTTTTCCTTTCTGATTTTTTTCCTTTCTTGAATGTTGATGTTAAGATTGCAAAATCCTTTTTGGTTACTGAACTTCAAAGATTTGGAGGTTTAAAAATTTGAATTGGGAAGGTGAAAAGTTTTCTGAAATTTTTTATTTGATATTTTATTAAGGAAATGATGTCTTCTGCCATTTGTTAAAAATAATCATAAGCTCTAGATTTTGTTAGTCTCTCTACACTATCTCCTATGTGTTATGTATATTCAGCCTTTTGTTTTTACAAGGCAAAAGAAAGTTTTATATATTTTATTTTCTATATTATATACACTTTTATAAATAATATATATCTTTTTTCATTTGTATACATATATATATATATGTGTGTGTGTGTGTGTGTGTGTGTGTGTGTGTACAATGTGAAAAGAACTGAACCAATATTTACATTACATAAGTTACACCTTAATAATTTTAAACGCTGCTAATTTTTAAAACATTCATTTTAAATTTAAATTCAAACTTTAATTTTTTAAAATTGAAATATAAACACTTATGTCCATTTTTTATATTCAAACATATCCTAAATAATTTAAATTTGTTTCCAATATGTATTCAATTTACTCATATATGCAAAGTACATATGTATAAGATTTTAAATTTAAATGGCATTTTAAAACATTCATTATTTCAATATTTTCAACTCAAAATAAAATTGGAATTTATTTATATATTATTATCACTTACTTTTATTTGTTTTAAATTTTTCTTCCAATTTATTCTCAAATTAAACCCCAAGAGTTTAAATATATTATTTATTTTAAGAGGGTTTTAGGCTTAAGGAAAAAGTTAGAGAAAAGTTTAGTTTCAAGGACAAGAAGTTTGTTTTTTAGGCTGAAGGAAACTTTTTAGTGTAAATAACAGAATGATAGTTGTAACTATCATTTTCAGTTTACACTAAAAAATGTCCTTCAGACTAAAAAACAAACTTGTCGTCCTTGAGACTAAACTTTTTTGCAACTTCTTCCTTGTGTCTATTTACCTGTTATTTTAATTGATAATTTTGGGATGTTACAGATATCCCCTCCTTAAGAAAATTTCGTCCTCGAAACTGAAAGAGAGAGAAAAACAAACAAAGAATATATGAATTCAGAAAGAATAAGGAAATGGCTTATCGCCTTAAGCCGAGATTTCCACTCTGCAATTGGGATATGATTTCTGCATATTATCTTCAGTTTTCCAAGTGCGGTCCTTTGGATCGCCACTCCACTGAACTTTAACAAGCTTCAAAACTTTGTTTCTGAATTGCTTCTCATCACGATCCACAATCTTTATCGGTTCTCTTTTGACTGTTAAATTGGAAGTGATGTCGAGATCCTGTTGAGCAGCTTCTTCAATAATACTATCCGGATCGTGCTCATACTTCCAAAGGCTAGAAATGTGGAATACATCATGCACACCAGATAACCAGCTAGGCAACTGCACTCAATAGGCTAGAGAACCAATCCTCTCCAGAATAGAAAAAGGACCAATATATCGTGGTGCTAGCTTAACGGTCTTCCCAAACCTCAATACACCCCACATAGAAGATACTTTAAGAAAGACAGAGTCCCCAACCTAGAATTCCAAATCCTGTCTTCTACGATCATAATAACTCTTTTGACGACTCTGAGCTGTCTTCAATTTCTTCCGAATAAAATCAACTTTCTTGGTGGCTTCTTTAATCATATTCGGTCCAAGAACGAGTCTATCACCTGCCTCAATCCAACATGCCGGTGATCGACACAGACGACCATATAAATCCTCAAAAGGAGCCATCTCTATACTGGCCTGATAGATGTTGTTATAAGAGAACTCGACCAGATGCAAATGGTCCTCCCAAGAACCACCAAAATCAAGTATACAAGCTCGCAATAGGTCTTCCAAGATTCGGCTGATCCTCTCTGTCTGCCCATCAGACTGTGGGGGATAAGCAATACTGGAATTAACTTGGTTCCCAATGCATCTTGAAACGCCTCCCAAAATCTACTAGTGAAGATCGGATCACGATCACTCACTATGCTTCTAGGAATGCAATAGAGACAGGCAATTTCTTTCACATATAATTCAGCTAAACTAGCTGCCGTGCACGTAGCTTTCACTGGCAAGAAGTGGGCTGTCTTAGTCAAATGGTCCACGATGACCCAAATTGCTTCATTGCCTTTACAAGTACGAGGCAAACCGTTGATGAAATCCATCGATACTTGGTCCCATTTCCACTTGGGTACCTCTAAAGGATGAAGTAAACCCGCCATTTTCTTTTGATCGCTCTTGATTGGTTGGCAAGTAGCACAGCGACTCACATATATAGATATATCCCTTTTCATCGTCTTCCACCAAAAAGTTCTTTTGATATCTCTATACATCTTGTTAACTCCTGGATGGATGCTGAATTTAGATTTGTGACATTCGTCTAAAACTTCTCGTTTCAGATCAGGGAAGTCTGGGACACAAATCATGCCTTTCATCTTTATAACTTCATTATCGTCAATCTCAAAACTGGAATTCTCTCCTCGACATATTCTTCTACGGATTTACCGAAGAAATTTGTCTTCTGTCTGCTGTCCTGCAATCATCTTAAGAAGAGTACGAGCGATAACAAGATATGCGAGAACAAAACGTCTTCTGCTTAAGGCGTCGGCAACTACATTGGCTTTTCCGAGCGTATATTGAATATCTAGGTCATAAGATGCCAGAAATTCCAACAAACGTTGTTGTCGCACATTCAGATCTTTTTGGGTGAAGAGACATTTCAAAGATTTGTGGTCGGTGAATAATTCGGATTTTTCACCTAGAAATAAAGAGAGTTCGATAAGTATATTTGTTATGTTAAGTTAAATTAAATTCATAGATTGTTAAGAAAGCTGAAAATATTCTTACCCAGAAGATAATGTCACCATATTTTTAAAGCGAAGATAACAGCTAGAAGCTCCAAATCATGGGTTGGATAATTTCTTTCATGAGGACGTAATTGTCTACTTGCATAGGCAATCATCTTCCCATTCTGCATCAATACTGCACCTAAGCCTTCACCGCAAGCATCGGTATAAACAGATAGTCCATCATTCCTGTTGATAATAGCGAGAACAGGAGCGGTGGTTAATCTCTTCTTCAATTCCCCAAAATCCTCGTCACATTTTGGAGTCCAAATGAACTTTGCATTCTTCATTGTTAGCTTGGTCAATGGACTAGCTAACTTTGAAAAGTCCTGGATAAACTTCCGATAATAACCTGCTAAACCCAAAAAGCTTCGAACTTCCTTTGGGGTAGTAGGTCTCCTCTAATCAAGAATGGCGGAAATTTTGCTAGGATCAACAGAAATCCCTTCTTCATTAACAATATGGCCAAGAAATTTGACTTCTTTGACCCAGAAATGGCATTTGGAAAATTTTGCATATAGAATATTTCTCCTCAATATCTCTAAAACGATTCTAAGGTGTTCGACATGCTCCTCTTTGATCTTGGAATAGACCAAAATATCATCAATAAATACGAGCACAAATTTATTCAATACAACCCGAAACACACGAGTCATAAGGTCCACGAAGTATGCCGGGGCATTGGTTAGCCCGAAAGGCATGATTAACCATTCGTAGAACATTTTGGGACCACTAAAAGCTGTCAAATGAACACAATCTTCGGCGATTCGTAGTTGATGGAATCCTTGGGCTAGATCCATCTTCAAGAAGAAACAAGCGTCGTGCAACTGATCAAATAAATCATCAATTCTGGGTAGTGGGAATTTATTCTTGAGAGTGTGCTTATTGAGATCGCGGTAATCAACACACAACCTCAAAGATCCGTCCGATTTAGCAACAAATACGACGCCGGAGCCCCATTCAAAAACAATGGGTCGAATCAACCCTTTCTTTATTAAATCTCTGGTTTACTCGACTAATTCAACCCTTTCCCTGGGTGCCATCCTGCGGCTTGCATGAACGACAGGACTAGCATTGGGTACAAGGTCGATTCTGAATTCTATTTCTCGGTGTGGAGGTTGAGATTTCACTTCTTCAAATACATCTAGAAAATCTCTAACAATAGGAATGGACTCCAAACTGGGTTCAGGATAACCCAAATTATACATCAACCCTTCTCTTTTAGGACTAGGGTCCTCACAAGAAATCTCGATGAAATCTCCAAATTCGGTTTTGATTGAAATCAATCGATTATTGCAATCCAATTTGGCTTTATATTTTGCTAGCCAATCCATTCCGAGTAAGACTTCAAACTCGTTGAAATCAAGAACAAAGACATCAATAGGGAATTGATGGCAAGAATATGAGATAGGAACATCTCTACATCGAAGACAGAGGTTTGCGGGACCTCCAACTAGATTCCTTACGCATATAGGCTTATCAACAAAATCGGGTTCAAGATTCAATATATTAATAGCTTGTTGAGAGATAAAACTGTGTGTAGAGCCAGTGTCAAAAAGAACTCTAACAATGCTATCATAAATGGTGAGATTACCTTCCAGAACCCCCTTCCCCTTTTCTGCTTTGGAAGATGTGGGCTTGTCTTTGACTGAGTACACTTTGGTTGTCTGAGCTTTCTTCATAAATGGGCAATCTTTAACTTCATGTCCCACCTTCTGACAATAATAGCATTTCCTGGGCTTTGCTTGAGCGGATTGATTTCTCTTTGGCTTCTTGCCGCTGTTAGAATAGTGGCCCTTCTCCAAGCAATTATAGCAAGTGACATTCTCTACTGTGCTTCCCTGATTGCTCTTCTTTTTCTCTTTACCATGCCATGGTTTCTTGCCTCCAAATTTCCTCTTCTTCCAATTCTGATTGGTTGAATTTCCTTTCTCCACCGGGGCTTCTTGCATGTCAAGTGTAGCATAACGGTATCCCATATCAACCAAATCTGAGAAGGACTCTTTAACGTGGCTAGTCATCCTTTCATGGAACTTCTTATTCATCCTACAAATGGACCTCTCATTCTTCTTCAAAGGTGTGTTCACTAATTCTGGACCGAAGCGAGACAATTCATTGAATTTGTTAAGATACTCCTCGAATGACAAACTCCCTTGCTTTAATTCCATGAATTCCTGGTACATACGAGAAATCCCAGCTGATGGCATATAGCGCTTCTCAAACACTTCTTTGAATCTCCCCCAAGTAAGCTCGTCTTCAGGCTCATCAATAGTGACTATCTCCCACCATGCTAAGGCTTCATCTTGAAGTTTCCAAGAAACTATGAGATGCATCTGATCATCTTGCAGCTTAAGCCCTTTAAAGATTTTCTCACATGATCTAATCCATGCTTGGGCCTCAACAATCGACTCCTTGCCGATGAACGACTTACCACCAAGCCTTGAGAAATTCTTATATAAATCAGCCAGATTCGGCTGATGCTGAGTAGGTAAAGCTGCTTCTGCTATAGGGGGAACTTGGATAGGTGTTGTGTCATTTCCTTGCCACCCAGCTCTTCCTCTTCGTTCGCTCATCCTTACTATCTGTAATTAGTAAGAAAATGGGCTTAGGTATTTGGATGAGATATCTTAAGGAAAACCAGCAGTTAAAGGAAATAGACTAAGAAAAATTTGAGGTTTTGGTCTCAATTATACTCATTCTAGGATATACTTCACCTTTTCTCTAATGAGCCACCTAATGTGTTATACTCCGTAGCTAAAGTTCTTACTCAACCTTTAGCTCTGATACCACATGTCATGACCTGAAATCGAATGTTCGAAAATCGACATCAAATACCTCACTTGTACTCGACTATCAATGATTCAAACATCGAACTCCAATCGGATGGAGCTTATAACAACATTAGATGAATATAAAACAGCGGAAATAAATGAATATCATGCATAACATCACTGATACAACATCATCATATTATCTGTTATAACATCAGAGTATCATAATACATGAATCACAACTCCAAATAGAATGTCATAATAGAACAACAAGAGATAATGCCAAAAATCTCCAAGAAGATAGAATGATAGTGAACTCCAAACTAAGCACCTCGAGATCCAAAAGCTTCCAAAATGTCTCCAAGGTAAAAGCTCCCAAAAACTGATAATCTCCAAACCAAAATACTCCAAAATATAGCTAGAGCCAAAATACGAAAAACCTGCTACTAGGCTGCCCGTGTAGAAATAGTGGGCATCCAGAGTTTAGAAAGGAAACAATAAACTCCGAGTCAGCCATGGGACTGGTATGAGTAAACAAAGATAGTTGCTTTTAAATAGAATAGGTTTATATAAGAAAAACCGGTATGCTTTTGGAAAATTAAACTACCATAAGACCTCCCGCCACACACACAATACAATCGCAGAATTGGAGGAGATTTCTTCTTATGATAGTCAAATATGTTTGATACGAGAAAGATTCTTTGATATTATTACTAGTGCATAATGTAGAAAAAGATTCTTTGATATTATTACTAGTGCATAATGTAGAAAGCCATTTCGAAAGTATAATATCAGTCCTAGCCAGCATACGACCAATATCGTATGCCTACTATAGCTACCATCTAAACAGTGGGGCGCCACCATAAGTAAATGGCAGGTTATACAACTAAAGCCGTACAGGGCGTGTATTGTTTTGATTGGATTTCCAACAAATGGTCAGGCTAAGGAACTTCCTATGCCACATGGGCACGCCTCTGGCGGGACGTCCCGAGAACTTAACCAGTTCTCTGCCAACGCAAGACCGGGTTACCTCTATAACTATGTAACTACTGATCGACTATGCTTTCCTCGGTCCTTTGGGACCTTTATGCGAGGGCCCTCCATCACAAAGCAACAACCACACAGTAAACGAGATTGAAGCAACCACATAGTTAAGTATCTGGGCTCCATACCATGATACCAACTTTTTTCAGAAGGAAATGACATACCCCAAAGGGAGCGACCCTCATAACCTTGCCGTATCTTTCATGTTTCGACCATTTCCAGAGTGTGTGGTCCGATGAGGTCTCGTCCACAAAGCTACGCTTTACACAAAAGCCATGCTTTGATCACAAATGATCAACAAATGATCATCAATATACAGCAGCACTTAGCATGCCACACTACCAAATTGGGAGTATTTCGCTGATAACCTTCAACTACATAACCTCTGAGCTCGTACGTCTCAGAGAAGGGTGTTAAGCTAAGAGAATAAATTCTCCGCCACCAACAGATATGTATTTGAAAGAAATCGGATTAATATCTCAAAGTGTAGTGTCAGACACACGACCATACAAGTCTGTTCCGGGTTCGAACAAAACCGAAGGCACTTCGTCCAATAAAGGAAGAAGCCCTTGCAAATCCGGGCGTCCACAATCCCGATCGGACTTCCCATCACTTAGGGAATCCCTATACCGGAGCAACTCGGTGCAGAGACAATCGATAGGTTATCCTAACGTTTTCGAAGACACCCGGTCTTCACCACCGTCTTCAAATGCTATCCATTTCGTCGAATCACTATTCAGAATGGGTTATATGACACAAAGGTCCTCTCCCAGCTAATCCGAATAGTGAACGCTCAATTTAAAACATGTGGGTATGTCAATCACAAGGATTCATATTCAAGGTTCGATGTGGGTTTCGGATAACAAACTAAAATCCGATTCCCTGTCGCATCGAAGTTTAAATGCCGTTTTACGGGAAAAGGGGTTTCATATACATATTGGAACAAATCGCAAATCACATTTCATCACAAAGCAATCACAGTATCATAACAGAAATATCAATCTAGTACAGAATATTTGATGGTGGTCAATCATCTTTGATTAAGGTGATTGTGATTAAAGTGAATTAACCGTATAGTTATCCTTATTAATTATTCTAAATTAATGTTTAATCCTTCTTAATTATGAATTAATTTTAATCTTAATTGGGCATTATTAATTAATTATTCTTTAATTAATTATTTTAATTCAATAATTCTTAGATGTTAACTAATTAAGTTTAATTACTTTTATTCATTAACTTTTCTTAATTAATTAATTATTGATTATAAAATCATTACAAAACATTAATTGTTAATTACTACTTCATCATTATAAACAAATTTGGTTAAAGTTGATATTTGAATATTTGATTTACTTTTAAATTTTTATTAAGTTAAAACTTTAAAGCAACTTTTTGTTTAAAGGAAAATATACAATTTTGAAATATTTTTGAACTTCGTAATTTTTTAAAATAATTGACTTAATATAATTTTCCTGAAATTCCATTTACCATTATCACCAATTTATTCAGAAAAATAAATTTAACTTGTTTTTCAAAGATTTAGTTAAAAGCTGGGGTTGCTGTTTTTATTGATCAACCCGAGGTTTGCTTCGAGTTTTACCTCGAGCCAAACATCCCTTGCTTCGAGTTTTACCCCAGATTGACCCGTGTTGCCATTCTTTTGCAAAAATTTGTTAAGTTTTTAAATTCAACCCGATACAACGTCAAACAACTCGAGCATGACTTCGAGTCTTTCCCTCAATCCCCCGCGTACTGCTTCGAGTCAAAGAACTGTGTATACATGTTTTAATTCATTACTGAAGTAAAATACAGGTTTAAACAAAAAATTTAACTTGTTTACAATCTTTTTCAGAAGTAAAGAGGAAGAGAGAGATTTAAAATTTTTATGTGAGTTACTTTGTAAACCTGTAACTCAAATGTAACTGTGTTTTTGTTTTTACAGTTTCTAGGAAAAAAGGAAACTTCAAAACTTTGCTTTGATTTAATCACTGAAACCTGGTGAAAGTTTAAACACAAACTCCATCTTGTTTATTTTTTCAAATTCAACAGAAAATAGAGATAGAGGAAAGAAGGGGGTTTTACACGTTTTGTTTTCATGAAGCTAAACAGTGATTAGCATTTTTGTAAAATCAACATGCTCAGGCCAAAATTCAATCATTTACTCAAGACTTTTGCATGCAAACCAAAGACTAAACCTTTCTACATCATTCAAGCATACACACAGCAATAATGATTAAAAGAAAGCAAGGGTTTACTCACCTATTTTCAGAAGTCCCGACAGTTTCTTTTTTTTCTTTCTGATTTTTTTTCCTTTCTTGAATGTTGAAGTTAAGATTGCAAAATCCTTTTTAGTTACTGAACTTCAGAGATTTGGAGGTTTAAAAATTTGAATTGGGAAGGTGAAAAGTTTTTTGAAATTTTTTATTGGATTATTTTATTAAGGAAATGATGTCTTGTGCCATTTGTTAAAAATAATTATAAGCTCTAGATTTTGTTAATCTCTCTACTCTATCTCCCATGTGTTATGTATATTCAGCCTTTTGATTTTTACAAGGCAAAAGAAAATTTTATATATTTTATTTTCTATATTATATACACTTTTATAAATAATATATATCTTTATTCATTTTTGTGTGTATATATATATATATATGTATGTATAATGTTAAAAGAATTTAACCAATATTTACATTACATAAGTTACACCTTAATAATTTTAAATGCTACTAATTTTTAAAACAATCATTTTAAATTTAAATTTAAATTCAAACTTCAATTTTTTACACTTGAAATATAAACACTTATGTCCATTTGTTATATTCACACATATCCTAAATAATTTAAATTTATTTCCAATATGTATTCAATTTACTCATATATGCAAAGTACATATGCATAAGATTTTAAATTTAAATGGCATTTTAAAACATTCATTATTTTAATATTTTCAAGTGAAAATAAAATTAGAATTTATTTATATATTATTATCACTTACTTTTATTTGTTTTAAATTTTTCTTCCAATTTATTCTCAAATTAAACCCCAAGAGTTTAAATATATTATTTATTTTAATTGATAATTTTGGGATATTACATATGCACTAATGATAGTATTAAAAAGATTTTGCGTATCAAGCATGTTTGACTATCATAAGGAGAAATCTCCTCCAATTGTGCGATTGCATTGTGTGTGTGGTAGCCTTAAGGTTATTTCATTTTCCAAAAGCAAAGCGGATTTCCTTTTTATTTTCTTTTGTGCAAATAACTGTTTTAAGATCTCACACCAGTCCCATGACTAACCTGGAGTTTATTATTCCCTTTTTAAACTAAATGGGTGCCCATAATTTTCCATACGGGCAGCCTAAAGTCAAGTTACAGTTGTTTTGGAGCGAAGTCAAAAAAGTGCTTTGGAGATCAGGAAACAAGTTAGATGGCGAGACGCATCACACTTATATATGTTATTTCTTTCCGCTGTTGTGTTGTATATGACTCTGATGTTGTAATGTATAAACTCATATAGTTCTTTTGTTTAAAGATATTCATTTGTCTATTATATTTTGTTCCGCTGCGAATGTGAGATTTTGATATTGTTTCTGTTTTATTCTTCTATCCTCTTCTTCTTCTTTAACCCTAACGGTTCGATTTTTCGACATTCGATTGTTCGTCATTTAATACAGTAGACGTATTGATGTCGATTTTCGAAAGTCGAAAAATTGGGTCATTACAATGTGGTATCAGAGCAATTGGTGAAGCGATAACCTTGGTTCTGGTGGGAAAATTTCTCATTAGAGATAGAGTCAGTAGTGCTCTAGAATGAGTTTGAGTGTATTAATAGATATGAGCGCATATTTATTAATGAATATAAAATTGTTTTATATTGTGTTGACTTATCGGTTGATTGTTTATAGATTCTAGTCGGTGCAGTTTGGCCAACTGTATCGATAGGGATTTCTAAACTCTTAAACAAGATAAACCGACACAGTATTGTTTTAAAATAGGGTAAATGAAATAATTTTACCCAAATTATTTTTTGTATATAAAATAAATAATTTTCCGTAAATTATTATAGTTATATATGGTTGCTTGATTGTTTGGAAGTGATAATATTAAATTATTATCATTTAAGTGTGAAATTGAATAAGAAATTAAAAATAACTAAAATTTAAGAAATAAATTTATATACAAATGGGATTTGTAAATGTAAATGTAAATTGTAAATGTGATTTATAATTTAAAATAGAATTCTAGAGGAATATTTGAAATTTTGAGATTTGGAAAAGATTAAATTCCTTTGATTTGAAAATGGTTTTCAAAAGTTTTGAAGAAACAATAGTGATATTTTTTAAATTGGATATGAAATCTGGTAAGGTTTGGAATTTAAAAATATTTTGAAAATGTTTTTGAAGGGATGAAAGCACTAAACTCTTTTCGGTCGCTGGAAAATAATTCCGATGATGGTCGCGACATCATCGATGTTCATTTTTGAGTTTTCAAAAGAGGAATTGCTGCCAAAATGTTTTACATTGAAGTTTTTTTCAAGCTGGGTTTGGTTTTGGAAATTCAAAAAATTATTTGAATTGATTTCAAAAATGATTTTTGAAATGTTGGAAAGACTCTGGACTCCTATTTAAAATACTTATGGAATCATAAGAGGTTTGATAATTTATTAAATTTGGAAATTTGCTTGAAATGTAAATAAGTTAGAAAACTTATCAAGGCTTAAAATTTGAATTGAAACTGGATATTTGAACTAAGTTAAATTAAGTGAAATGAAAATTTGTCAAATTGTACCCAATGAAGCAAAGTATTGAAGTAAAATTAGTAAGTGAAATGAATTGAAGAGATGACAAATTAAATATGGTTTGAAATGAATTAGATTCAATATTTATAAAATGAAAAGGAAATTGAATTCAAATAAATTTGAAAATAAAATTTTGAGTAAAAGTATAGATAAAACCAAAGTGGTGAAATGAAATTAAATATAAGATGTATATAGAATATTTGCATTGAACTTAAGAAAATAAGTGTGAAATTCTTAAGCAAAATTGGTATTGGAGAGAATATTCTCAGTTAAAATTTGAATAAAGCCTTAACAAAAGGAGTGTAAAATGGATAATGGTGAATAAGTGGATAGAAATCAATATAAATGTGAATAAGAAAAAAAAATTGATATAGCTAATAATCAATTGGAATAAATACATAGGATGTACGTACATAATTTTATTCGCAGAGTGATTCGATCAAGAATTCGAGCACAGAATTTCGAGATAGTTATATCGATCCGAATTGGGATTTTTCACTCGATTTTCGACGGCGAACCCTGTATATGGATATTTGGTTGATTTGAAAAATTCTCTATCATAGTTTACGGCTATGCAAGGAGAATGACGATTTTTGATCAAGAAACCAAATCTGAGTCCGTACTAGGAAGTCTGGTGGACGATAGTAGCTCGGAAGTGAAATTGTGTGGTCGAGTGAGCAATAGGATTTAGTATTGCATACGGATGATATGCGTGCATCGTATGGACTTGAATAAATAGATATTGAAACTTTTGAGAAAAGTACAAAATAATTTTGAATGTTGTAATCAGACATTGTTGCTAGTAGGATATACAGTTGTGTTAAAGGCAAAAGATAAATTGGGATTTTTGATTTTGAAGATAAATTTGAATTACTCAAAAGAGATATGTATTTAAATTTCTATATGAAATTTGATGATTGTCTTGTCTAGCCACTTGGCATTTGTTTTCTTTTTGAAATCTTGAGGCCCGTTGTTGCATTTTGCACTCGTACCGAGCTAGCCGTGCAAAGGAGACGTTGGCGAAATTTTTCAGAAATTTTTGGAGTTAGAAAAATTTTGAGAAAATTTTAATAATTTAAATTTTGAATTTGAATTTAAATTTGAAATTTTAAGAAAACGATATTGTTCGGAACTTATGATTGAGTTTGGAAAGTTAGTTGAAGTGATAATGGGTCTTTAATAAAAAGATCTGTTTTGGCAAGTTGATAAAACTATTTGGATTAGGAAAATAATGAACGGATTAAGGATTATTCTTCTTAACTAGTAATTTCGGAAAGAAATTCTTTTAAGGGGGAAGAATGTGACGATCCAGAAGTTTGAACATTTGAAATTGAAAATTTTAATTTATTTTAAATAATTGGAAGTAGGGTAAAAAGTTTAAGGTCGGTCAAAAACATTTCAAGGGCTTAGTAAATTTATATTGAGAATACTGAAGATAATAGAAGTGTTAAAGATTAAATTTTGAAAGTGATTTGTCCAGTTTTGAATTTATATTGTTTAAATCAATATTTAAAAATAGCATTCCTAGGTACAGTCTCGGAATTCGACGAAACCAGTTCCATTGGATCCGTAATAGTGTATTATTATCGGATTTCAATTTCCGTAGCATTTGAAATTGTCGTGTGATCATATGATAAGCAAATGTGCTGAATTTAAATTGAAAATTCAATATAAATACTGGTCCAAAAAGCTATCTTCTCCATACGGTCGAATTTGGACTCGGAACCTTTTCCATTGCATTCAGAATATGGGTATAACCTTATGAATGCCTGGCGGCACACTCGATCGAAGATCGAGATTGTGAGTTGCGATAATCGAGACAATTTTAATTTGAATTAAATATATATATATATATTAATATATTAAAGTATTGTAGCATCATACATGCTTCTTTGTTCTCTAACACTTGGCAAATATTTTTACATACGTTCGTTTTTTTAAAAGAAAATAATGTTATCGCAACAACTATAAAAAATCGAGCAACCGAGTTATACTTCTCCTATCTTTGTTTAAAAGAAAATCAAAATTAAAAAATGAATGATGAAAGAAAATTTTCTTTTGTTCAAACAGAAATCAAAATAATGGCTGAAGATTATCAAAATTCGCTTTCGTTCAAAATATATATATGTATATATCAATGGCTGAAGCCAAATCATCGAGTCGAATCAGAGGTGAGGCCATCGTGGGGGAGTGCGGTAGCATTTGAGGGGTCGCGGCTAAATCATGTATGCGTGCATTCGTGCTCCCACGAGAAGTCGAAGTCAGGCGCTCGATTCGTGAAGGTCGAACTCGAGTGACGCATCGCGCATCGCGATTTGGGGTCGGGTCGAGCATGTGGTTTAGGGCTTGGTGGTGAGGCAATCGACGATTGAAGATGAGGGGTTGCGATATTGGTATCGTAGGGCATCTGACAGTCGCGACCAGAGGAAGCATGAGGCTGTGGCAGCGAGACGTCTTGGCAAGGTTTGATCGAACCTAGGTTGATTTCTTTTGGATGCGATTTCGACACTAAGGTAAAGTTTTTTTTAAGTCGATCTTAATTTAATTTGAATTTGAAATTTTATATATAAACATGTAGAAAAAATAGAAAAGAAATATATATATATATATATATATATAGTACAGTGAGTATAAAAACTATTTTCTGTTTTAATCAAATATCTATATATATATATATATATGTGTGTGTTAAAAAATTTAATAACAGTAAGGTATATGGAATTATTTTGTTAATATATAGGTTAGAAAAATATAATATATATATACACACGCATGCTTATTATAATTTAAATACTTTTAGGTAAGCAAGAAAATTTGTTACAGATATGGTTTTTGAAAATATATATATATATATATATATATATATATATATATATATATATGAATTTTGAAGGTTTGAGTTTATATAGAAAAATAGATTTTTTTTTCTATATAGATTATTTTAATAGTATATATATAGTTTCGAAGAAAAAATAAAACAAAATAAGTATACATATATGCATACGTTCACTTACTAGTTATTTTAAATAGTGTAATATAGAGACAGATTGTTTAATAAACTTATTCAATTATTTTAGTCGCTAAGAATATTTCATTAAAAGAAAATTAGTTGAAATTAAAATTATTAGATAAAATAAAATTTATTAAATAGAAATTGATTTGTCCAATTATTCAAATATTAATCAATTGTATAATTGCTTATATAAGGTCAGAACCATGAAATCAAGTCGGAATTGGATTGGAGTGCAAATAAAAGGGCTAAAGGTGAGATCTTCTCACCCAGTTGAAATAAATAGAATTTCAGTTTTTGGTTGATTGTTTGGATGTGATAGTATATATAGTAATGTGTGTGTGTGTGTATATATATATATATATATATATATATTGTAGTGATTGATTTCCCGTATTATTTAGCGAATGAGACCCTATGAGCTGCACAATATCAGATGATATGATATAATCCCATATACCACAATATTCCAACTCAAAGTGGAATTGGTAGTTAATTGTTGTGCTAACATCTGTAGATGTAGGGAAACGGGATGGAGGGATCCAACTGGATTCCTAAAAAATTTGAATTTATTTTCATGTTGTGTTATGATTATTGATATTCTGTGAATGATTATATTGGTAATTGAAATTTATTGAAGGCAATGATTTAGCCGAATATATTTTTGGTATTGTAGGATACCAGAAATATGTAATTGGATTTTGGGAAATTGAAGTAGAAATTTTAGAGAATTGAAAGATTTAAATGAAGGAATGTGAAAAGGGGAAAGATTGATTTTTGTAATCCTATCGAATTAATTCCAAAATATGGGGAAAAGATTTTTATAAATTGATTTTGAGTAATATTGTTTAAAAGTTGAAGAATTTATTTAAAATTCAGATTTTAAATAGTTTAGAAGAAATAAAGGAATTTATTTTAAAAGATAGTGAATTTGGAATTCGATTCGGTGTTTTGAAATAAATTTGGAAATCAATTTGGAATTTGATTTGGTGTGTGAAAGTGAATATTTGGAAATCGATTTAAAAATTGTATATCAATGGATATTTGGAAATATAAATTTACAATGGGAATTTATAAAGGAATGGGTGATTTGTTTTAAAAAATAGATGTTGGTTTATTTTAAAAGTGTGGAAAGAAAATTTACGGATTTGAAACGTAAATTTAAAATAAGTCGAGAAGGATTTATTAATTGATTTAAATGGACCATTTTGAAATGGAAAGTGTATTTTCCCTGAAAAGCCAAGTATGTTTTCAAAGTAACTTTTAAATTATAAATTTAAAGTTCTAAAGTGGGTTTGTAAAAGAATGTTTTTGGAGAAATTATTTTCTTAAATTGTTTTTAAATCTTCAAAGTAAATATTTATTAAGTTAATTATAGAAGTGATTATTTTAAAGATTTAATTGGTATTTTATTAGAAAATGATTATTTAAATAATTACACTTTATCTAATAAAATTATCTTTAAAATTGTTCTGGGCATAAGTTTTATATGAGATACCAGTATAATATTTCATAACTAATATTTTAAATAAAGTGTTTAAAAATAGTTTTCATTTTAAAGTGTTTCCAAGTATATTTTTGGATATGTGATTTAAACTATTTTAAAGTATTCGAACTCGGCAAATTTTCAGTGGAAATAACTAATATTTGGAAATTTATTCCGCATGAGGAAAGTGATTTAAAATTTGTTTTCAAAGGGTTGAAGTGTGAAAATATATCTTGCGAAGATATTTTGAAACAAATAATTTGGGGAAATTATTTAAATCTGGTGATTGTTGTGAATGTTGTTTGATAGTTAAATAACCGACTATCAATACTGCCTTTAAATGGCGTTTGAATTTCAATGCGACCGGGGGTCGGATTCTGAATGGTTATCTAAAAACCACATCGAATCTTTGTGATGGATCTTTTGCTAAAAGATTAAAGTGGAAATTTGTTGTGATTACTTTAAATCAAAATGTAACCACTTATTTTAAAATAAGCTCTCATTATTCGGTTAAGCCGGGAGAGGATTTTATGTCATTAAACCCATTTTGAATAATGATACGACGAAATGGAATTGCATTTGAAGATGGTGTTGAAGAACGGGTATTTTCAAAAACGAAAGGACTACCTATCGAATGTCCCTGCACCGAGTTGCTCCAGTATAGAGATTTATATCACCTTTTGTGATGGGGAGTCCGGACGTGATTAGTGAGTATCCGGATTTGCAAGGGCTTTTTTCTTTAATTGGAGGAAGTTACTTTGGTTCCGTTCGAACCCGGAACGGACTTTTATGGATGTATGTATGACGTTACACTTTGAGATGTAAAGCTGGTTTCTATCAAATACATTTTTGTTGGCGGTGGAGCATTTATTCTCTTAGCTTAACACCCTTCTCTGAGACATACGAGCTCAGAGTTTATATGATTGATGGTTGCTAGTGATATATTCCCAATTTGGTAATGTGGCATGCTAAGTATTGCTGATCATTTTTTGATCGAAGCAAGGCTTTTGTGAAAAGCATAGCTTTGTGGACGAGATTTCGTCGAACCTCACACCCCAGAAATGGTTGAAACAGGAAAAGATGCAACAAGGTTATGGGGATCGTGCCCCTCAGGGTATGTACATTTTGCTTCTGGATAAAAAGTGGTATCTGGTATACTCGTGGCAGTTAGTTACCTAGTTACAGAGGTAACCTGGCCTTGTGTTGGTAGTGATCCGGTCGGGTTCTCGGGGCTTCCCTCCAGAGCCATACCCATTCGGTGAAGGAAGTTCCTTAGCCATGACCATTTGTTGGAAATCCAATCACTCAAAACATGCTATGTACGGTTTTAGTTGTAGAACCTGCCATCTAATATGGTAGCTATAGTAGGCATAATATAATGGTACGTATGCTGACTAAGATTAATATTATACTTTCGAAATGTTTTCCACACTATGCACTAATGATAATATTAAAAAGATTTTGTGTATCAAGCATGTTTGACTATCATAGGGAGAAATCTCCTCCAATTGTGCGATTACACTATGTGTGTATGGCGGGAGGCCTTATGATAGTTTCATTTTCCAAAAGCATAGAAGATTTTTTTTATTTTCTTTTATGCAAATAACTGTTTTAAGATCACACGTCAGTCCCATGACTGACCTGGGTTTATTGTTCCCTTTCTAAACTCTGGGTGCCCATAATTTTCCTCACAGGCAACCTAGATTTAGGATATCAGTTGTTCTGGAGCGAAGTTAGAAAAGTTTGTTGTGGAGATCAGGAAACAAGCTGGATGGCAAGGTGTATCACACTTATATATGTTATTTCTTTTCCGCTGTTGTGTTGTATATGACTCTGATGTTGTAATGTATAAACTGATATAGTTCTTTTGTTTAAAGATATTCATTTATCTGTTATATTTTGTTCCGCTACGAATGTGAGGTTATGATATTGTTTCTGTTTTCTTCTTCTATCTTCTTTTTCTTTAACCCTAACGGATCGGTTTTCCGACATTTAATTTGTTCGGCATTTGATATAGTGGACATATTGATGTCAATTTTCGAAAGTCGAAAAATTGGGTCGTTACACAGCTCGTCTCCAGAAGCTCCAATCTGTAAATATGCTCGGTCTAACTCGAGCACTATAATAAAATAACACCCGGATCAGTCTGGTAAACCAGCATGAGAAACACACCTCCAATGGACTTTAATGTTATAAAATCTTTGAAAGAAAGGTAGTCCACTTCGCACATAAACACGGACGGGTTTTTACCTCATGATAACCAAAACTTTTCTATAGAAAATTCGATAATATTATAATAATGTCTATGGTTTATAATAAATATTGAATCGTAGCTAAATTGTTACAGTAATTAAATTCAAGCATAATAGTATACAATCAAGTTCGAAGGCTCCTATTGGAAAAAGGATTCCAACTATGAAAGAGTAAGGTTCTACCCACCAAATCCATACACCTCTAGATAAAATGTACATGATGCTGCCTTAATTTGCACCTCTACTACTTAGGACTGGCCCTACACCTCATTGGATAACTCTCAATATGGTAACTTCTAGGTTAATAAACAACCATAATGGGCACAGAAGCATACGTAGATATCGACTCTAGATAAGGGATGATCGTACCCTAATGGGAGCAACCAACATAGTCCTGCATCATGTCCCTGCTTTATTCATTTCCTAGTCTTTTTTCTTGAGGCAATGATTTACCTTCTTTTAACACTTCACTCTTGGAATGCTAACCTGCCCTTCAGGAAAAAATCCAATGCTAGCATTCGTTCATATAAGTTCGTTTGGGGTCCGAATGAAACCAAAGGCACTAGCTCTACTACATCCATTTTGGAATCACCTACAGTGTAGTAGCAAGTAGCCCTTGCACTTCAAAAGCTCTATCTTCAATTATCTTCAAGATGTATTCATTTGAATGTTTATGTTGGTTGGAAATGGTTTTCGGATAATATATCTGATCTCGGCCTCTCCGTATTAACAATTGATAATTTCTAGTTGACCCTTTCTGGGTTCTTTTAGAAGTAAGCGAACTACATCAGAGTCCCAAGAGAATCTCCAATATATGCCTTAGTGATAGAGATGTTCCACCTAAATGAGTTATTCTGAGGAATCTTAAACTATATGAATACGTGAAGCCCATATTTACTTCTTAAGTCAAAACTGGTTAAGATTTTATAATTGATTATTTAAGTATCAAATAACAACAATCCAATCAGGTTTAGTTTCATAGGGACATCGACATTGGTTGAGTACATAAGTAACCATTATGCCCCATTTAAATGAATCGTTTGCTTAACCTCTTTATACATACTTGACTTAAATATCTTTATAAAGAGATTATTCACAAACCACTTCCAATACTTGAAAAATCCATATACTTATTTCATCGATGTAAGTATATTCACAAAACAATGAAAGATTTCCTATTTGGTGTTAAGTGTGGAAAAATGTTCAGCACTTTCACAATTATTAAAATATCACTTATGGAAATCAAATCTCATCTCCTTTTATAAATTCCCTTTTTATACAACTTTAAATCTCTAAAACAATTTATAAACTCTTTTATAAATTTTTAAAACCATTTATAAAGCTCCTTTATAAAAATCCCGTATAAATCCAAAGCTCCATTTTCATTATACACTCTTTATTACATGAAATTCCCTTATAAATCAATTTATTGTTTATAAATACAATTAATCGGATAATTTAATTTACTTTAAACATCATAAATAAATAATAAATTAACTTTTCAACAACATTAATAAAATAGTAAATTTCCTTTACAGCATCATTAATGAAATAATTAATTTACTTCAAACATTATTGTAGGATCTAGATTAACCCTAGAGGAGGGGTGAATAGGGTTATAGCAAATTTTCTCGATTTAAACACAGAAACAAACTGCAGAAATAAATATGCTGAAAAGTAAATCGCACACAAAATTTACCCAGCTTCGACAACCCCTACCTACTACAGCATTCCCAGATTTCTATTAGAATTAAACAGTCTCCCGCTTACAAACACTCTAACAGACTCGCAAACCCTGCTCCTGCTTACAAACACTCTAATAGACTCGCAACCCCTGCTCCCGCCTATAGAGTTTTGCAAACTCGCAAACCCTTGCTCCCGCCTATAGAGTTTTGCAAACTCACACACCCTGCTCACTGAACTAATTCTAACTAGACAATCTGACACTACCTACAACCTAGGTGGTGATTTTACCATTTCTTTGATTCGAAAAGTAAACAAAACAAATAAAAACAATTTAAAACACCCTTAAAAATAAAGAATAAATTCTTAAAAACCAATTTCCCTTTTAACAAGGTCGGCCCTTTTATTATTCCTTTAGCCCGTTCTCTTTTCTGGCTTGTGATTGAAAATGTCGGCCGATCCCCTTTGCCACTAAATTAGGGCTTCGTTCTTCGATCCAAATTGGGGCTTTCTTCAAATATGATTCTCTGGTGTTGCTCTTGCTCGTGGCTTCTCTGATGATCGATGGTTTGCGTTGCTTGCCTCGTTCGCAGCTGCTCCTTTGATCGTTTTATGAAATTTGGACTTGGTTGCTTCGAGACGATCGAGTTCACTGTTGCGGTATGTAATCTTTTTCGTTGCTGGTTTTAATTGCTTGCTTGAACTCGATGATTGAATTTGCCAATGATGAATGGTTTATATAGGATTTTTAATCCTTAATTTTCGTTCGTACAATATATATTTGAAATTATCTCTGCCGATCGTTTATGCTTGGATGCTTGCGATTTTTCCTTGACTAATTCATATGCGAATATTTTCTTTGCTTGGTTGACACGGTTTTGAATCAATTTCGTGATGACCATGGCTTTACATTTGACTTTGTCACATTCATATATTTTTATGACTTCATTCCCACGGTTTTGATTTTGATTAGTTCGTTTGAGATGACTATGATGGTTTCACTGTGACTTCGGTCTTGTGAATTCATTGCACTGCTTCGGCCTTGGCTTTTGATTTCCGTATGGATGTTGATGATGATTTACAACTTGTTCATATGCGTATATATTTTCATTGCTTGTAAATCACGGTGTTGATTCATTTTGTTCATCCACTGTGGCTTTCGACATTACATTCTCTGATTGCTTCATTGTTTTCTCGGCATAGACATTTGTATTATGATATTGTACTTGTTGATGTTCCCTGAGCTTGTTTGCAATTGAAAAACTGTTTTGACTTCGAACTTGTCTTCTTGATTTTACTTCACTGTTGACATTTGCTCTGCTTTGACACAAATGCTTCACTTGTTCATGCATGTTGGTTTAACCTGAACTTCAATTGATGTTTTCATTGTATAATATATAGCTTGCATCACTGGTGCACTTTGCATCCATTCTGGTTGTTACTGCATTCATGTTGTTGTGCACTTGTGATCTTTTGGTCATGTTGCCTTCAGTAGATTCATTTTGCACACTGCTACTTGTCTGTAGACTTTGTTGAGTCTGTGTCATCTGCACTTGCACACTCCATACTTTGGTATTGTTCCATGTATTTGCATTGTACCATGTTGTTACCTGTACTTGGTGCATTGAGCGTTTTCACTTGGTTGAAGCTTGCTATCACTTGAAACTTTTTTGTTTTGATCGCTTGATTGTTTGGTTGATGTGCATGTCACTGTTGCATTACTGCTGGAGTTTCAGTTTGGATTGTGGTCTTCATTTGGTTTATTGATATTGTAGTCATTTCTTCAAATCTGTCTGTTTCATTAAGCTTAATCTCTGTTGCATGCATTGCTGGTTGCTTTTGGAATTGAACTTGAGCTTTGTACTTGTAGTTGTATTCATGTACACTGCATTGTGGTTCATAATGTGGTTTCATTTTTGCTGTGTCATTGTTTACCATGTTCCATGCATGTTTTCCTGTCTTTGTATTCTGGTCAGTGGTGCACTGTGCCTTGTAGTTGGTCAATGATCTGATTCTTGATCATTTCCTGTTGATTTTTGAAATTTCACTTGAGTTGAATCCAGTTTCAAAACTCGGGTTTGACCTTGTGCTCGTGTCGTGATTTTAAATATATTGCACGTGAGTTGAACCCGGCTTTTCATTTGGGTTTGACATGTGCTCACCTGTCCCTGTAAATCGATCAAGTGTATATCGATGTGCACGGCCTTGTGGCATGTACAGTGATACACTGTGCATGTCACATTGTTCGTGTATGATGAATTCAAATGTAAATGATGACGAACAACCCAAATAACTGAGGCAAATCATATTTTCAAAAATCGTATTTTATTTTATATTGTGAAAATATATCTTTTTCAATTTTACTGCGTTAGTGAATATTTTTGCAGATTGCTCAGATGCTGGATTCTAACTGGAATGAAGTTGAAGATAAACTACGAGTGTGAGTGATATGTAGTGAGGCATTTATGTAAATTGTATTGTAATGTAATTAGAATCAAAATTGTATATGTTTAGTGAGAGCTTGAATTTGTACTATTCAAGATTGTAATAAATATTTGTTTGAATAAAATATCTGTTTGAATTCAAATTCTGTGTAATTTATTTTATTCAACAAATATTTATTTAATCTATGAAAGACAAAATAGTACATTACCAAATACATTTAAATGAATATATATGTTTATTATCATCAAACAAAAACATATAAGCGCTGATACCAGGTTGCGAGTCTATTAGAGTGTTTGTAAGCGGGAGCAGGGTTTGCGAGTCTATTAGAGTGTTTGTAAGCGGGAGACTGTTTAATTCTAATAGAAATATGGTAATGCAGCAGTGGGCAGGGGTTGCCGAAACTGGGTAAATTTTGTGTGTGATTTACTTTTCAGCATATTAATTTCTGCAGTTTGTTTCTGTGTTTAAATCGAGAAAATTTGCTATAACCCTATTCACCCCCCTCTAGGGTTAATCTAGATCCTACTAGTGGTATCAGAGCACGGTATTTTTTTTAACTCTAGAGTCATGAATTCATCAAATAATGCTTTTTCTAAGGGGAAATCTATTGCTAGGCCACCCATGTTTAATGGGAATGATTATGCTTATTGGAAAGTTAGGATGGGCATTTATCTTAGTTCTGTTGATTATGATGTTTGGGATATTATTGAAACTGGCTATAAATCTCCCGCTATAACTGTTGGTGAGACTGAGATACCTAAACCAAAGGATAGGTGGGATGCTAACGATAAGAGATTAAAAACTACAAATGCTAAAGCCATGAATGCTTTGATATGTGCTCTTGATAAGAATGAATTTAATAGAATTTCTCATTGTAAAACTGCATAGGAAATTTGGCATACCTTGGAGGTGACACATGAAGGAACTTCTCAAGTCAAGGAGTCTCGTCTAGCCCTATTCAGCAACGAATACGAGAACTTTGTGATGGACAAAGGCGAGAGCATAAAGGACATGTTTGGACGCTTTTCAACTTTGGTGTATAACGCTAGAGCGCTTGGGAAGGTATTCACCGTGGTAGAGCTTGTGAGGAAGGTGCTACGAGTTTTACCAATGAACTTTGAGGCAAAGTCACGGTAATACAAGAATCGAAAGATCTGAGTAAACTAAGCATGGAGGAGTTGATTGGCAACTTGATGACATATGAGCTTGAGCTAAAAGCAAAGGAGGAACGCAACAACTCCGAACCAAAGAAGAAGATGATTGCCTTAAAGAGCAAAGAAGAGAGCGATGAAGAAGAAGAAGATCCAATTGAAGAGCTTGCAATGGATGTCGATAATCTTAGAAAATGGTCAAGATTCAAGCCACGCAAGAAGAAAACAAGTGGTCATAGGCCAAAAGATTCTGACAAATCCGATAATGAACTGACGTGCTTTAACTGCAATAAGCCTGGCCACTTCAAAGAACAATGCCCACTTCTCAAAAACAACAGAGGAAAGGAAAAGAAGAAGAAGGCCTTTGCAGCGACTTGGGATGATGAAGAAGAAGAGGAAGTTTCGAATAGTAGCTCAGAGGAGGCTAACTTGTGTCTTATGGCAAAAACAGATTCAGAAGCAAGTTCAGAGGAATCTAGTGAGGTAGGTGACTATTCTTATAAAGAACTTGTTTTTATATGTCTTGATCTTACTAAAGAAGTTGATGCTCTTGAATCTAAAATTGAAAAACTGAAATCTGATAGGAGCGAACTTGCTCGTGAAAATTTTAGGTTAGAAACTGAACTTGAAAATATTCACAACCTAGACTGTAAAAAATGTAAAATTTTAGATTCAGAATTATCAAGACTTAAGAATAGCTTTGAGAATCTTGAAAAAGAAAACTTGAGTATTAAGGAAATCATTGACACTAGAAAAAAGGATTTTATAAATAGATGGACCTCACTTGTCACTGAAAACACAACACTAAAAACCAAAGTCCAAAATCTTGAGAAATCTCTGAATAACTATTCAAGAGGAGAAAAATCATTCAACATGTTATTGGGAAATCAAATTTTTGCTAACAACAGAAAAGGACTAGGTTCTGGGAAATCACAAGCTGATGATAATGCAAAAGGTAAGAGTGTCTTCGCTAGATGTGAAATAATTGGACATCGTGTTGAAAATTGTAGTCATAGGAACAAGAACACAAAATTTATACAAGTTTGGGCTCCTAAGAATTCTACGAACAAATTTCATGTCTATTGGAACAAGAATGAAAGGACTAAACAAGTTTGGGTTCCAAAGGGTTTGTTTATTCACAATGCTTCAGCCACTAACAATCATGGACCTATAAAAACAAATAGGTCACAAAAATCTTTCATCGTGTAGGTATGGTGGCAGGCTAAGGAACAACAACAGTGTTCTCTGGATTTTGGCTGTTCCAGAAACACAAAGGGCAATAAAGCAAAGTTCCTTAGCCTAGTACAAAGGTGACAGAATCACAATGGGCAACCACGAAAAATTATCGTAAAGGTAAAACAGGTAAAGGTATATTTATTTGATCGATAAATTAAATGTGATATTCTGCATCATATTCTGAATGAAATCAGCCAATATTGAGATGTTGTAAAGAGATGATTTTTTTTGGCTTGTTCAACATAGTTGGCCAATTACATTTATGCCAAAAACACTATTCTTTGAATTACTTCATACATATACGTTCAGATTAAGCATAGTGTTTTGTTGGATGATAATATTTTTGGTTACGGCTAACTCTATATTCACGGTTTTCTGATTATTTACATGACTTCAATCCAAATTCAAGAATGGTGTAAAAAGTTGAGTTTGAGTTTCTGTGCACTCTTCATGGTTTGGTCTATCAAATTTAGTTAGTGATATTTTGGAGTGAAAAAGAAATTCAGATGCAGATTACACTGGTAATCTAGTTGATAGAAAAATTACTAGTTGAACGTGATTTTTGAGACATTTAGTAACTGCATCGTTTTTCAAAGAAAATATCTGCATATTTTTTATCCTAAATAATTTTCAATTAGCAGAATTTTTTTTCTCATATAACCCCTTCAAGAAAATCATTATTTACCATATTTTCATATTAGTCATTTTTATTTGATTTTAAATGACAAATTTTGACTAATCCGACTCCCTACTAATTATCAAAAAGATAAATATTGATTGAAAAGGTGATAAGTGTTGATATTTAACATACATTACTCAAGAGAGTATATTTGGAAAATTTCTTTAGGAATTCAAACAAGAGTTATAAAACTTTTTGTTAGGTAAAGATTCCATGACCATTTCTATATCTATCATATTTCTATCGACCATTGTTTATCAAAACTTAAATATAGTTTGTCGATATGTGGTACTATAATCAGGGATCATTTGTTTTTCATTTCATATTTTTTAAAATAAATAAATATCCAAAGTATTCACTCTCATTTAAAAGTCCTCACGGTTATGCATGGGTGAATTACTTGGATTTTTGATTATGTGCTTCCATGCTCATTTAAAAGTCCTTACGGTTATGCATGTATGGAACGCATATCAAAATTAATTGATTAAATAGACAAGTTGATTCTAATCCCATTTAAAAGTCCTCACGGTCATGCGTGATTAGAAGATACTTGATTTCATTTTTTAAAATTAAATTGGAATACTACTAATCTCATTTAAAAGTCCTAATGGTTATGCATGATTAGTAGATATTCAAATTCCTGATATAAATGTACCATAAGTTGAGACAATTATATTATTTTATATTAGAACATCATTTCCATTCTTTCTAAAAGTGGAATATATGCCTAACAAGGGTAGTTATGATTTTTGTTTAATTTTTATTGAAGTTTAATATTTATATTCAATTTAAGTTTAATGATGGATTAATATCGATCACTCTATCTCTATTTTCTCTAACACTATCATTCTTTTGCTGATAACAAAAGGGGGAGAGAAAAGTTAAGATTTTGTCAAATAAAATCAAGCAAAGGTCAAATAATTTTCCATTTGCATCTAGGCTCATTTATATATTTTTATTTGTATGCATATATGTAGGGGGAGCATCATGTAGAGAGGAAGCATTTAAATAGGGGGAGCAATTAGTGTATATCATTGATCAAATACATTTAACACAGTCAAAATCTTAAATATATAGTTTGTTATCATCAAAAGCGGGAGATTGTTGAATATGCGCTTATATGTTTTTGTTTGATGATAATAAACATATATATTCATTTAAATGTATTTGGTAATGTACTATTTTGTCTTTCATAGATTAAATAAATATTTGTTGAATAAAATAAATTACACATAATTTGAATTCAAATGTAAATGATGACGAACAACCCAAATAACTGAGGCAAATCATATTTTCAAAAATCATATTTTATTTTATATTGCGAAAATATTTCTTTTTCAATTTTACTGCGTTGGTGAATATTTTTGCAGATTTCTCAGATGTTGGATTCTAACTGGAATGAAGTTGAAGATAAACTATGAGTGTGAGTGATATGTAGTGAGGCATTTATGTAAATTGTATTGTGATGTAATTAGAATCAAAATTGTATATGTTTAGTGAGAGCTTGAATTTGTACTATTCAAGATTGTAATAAATATTTGTTTGAATAAAATATCTGTTTGAATTCAAATTCTGTGTAATTTATTTTATTCAACAAATATTTATTTAATCTATGAAAGACAAAATAGTACATTACCAAATACATTTAAATGAATATATATATTTATTGTCATCAAACAAGAACATATAAGCGCATATTCAACAATTATCGGTATAATAACAAATAACTTTAGAACATTATTAATATAATAATTAATCATTTCAAACATTATTAATATAGCAATAATTATTTATCCTCGAACATTATCGTAATAAATAATTATTAGCTTCCAAAACATTATTAATAAATAATTAGTAATAATTCAAAAACATTACAAGTAAATAATTATCTTCAAATAATATTAATTATTTTAATAAATAATTTTCGCTATATTCAAATATTGATAAATAACCTATAAAAATATTAAACAAAAATAAAAAACTTTTTAAACATTATTAAACTATAGTTAAACAACTTTACAATATTTCTAAATGATTTAGAAAATATAATTTAAAAGGTTGGAGAAATATAGAGGAGTTCGAAATCCATTTAAATAAAACGTTCTAGAAAAATCCAAAGATTAGATTTGAAATCATTCTCTAAATCAAAAACTAATTTCAAGCCAAATGCAATTAATAGTATTTCAAAATACCAAATTTAGACCAACAGCCACCAAGCACTTAAGCAATGTTGTTATTGATTTGTATCACTAGGGGTTAAGTTTCTGAACATAGAACCATGCCATAACTAATAGTACTGATAATCAAGATTCACCAATTAACAAATTTATATAACAAGGTTATAACTGAAATAGAATTGTAACGACCCACCCTTCTCGATCCTCAAAAACCGACACAAATACGCCACTATATAATATGCCGACGATCGAGTGCCGGAAAAGATAGATTGCTGAGGGAAAGAAAGAAGATAGAACAAAGAATAGACTAAAACAAATAATATAATCTCACAATCGCAGCGGAATAAAATATAATAGATAATAAATGATCTTTACATAAAAAGAAACTATACATGTTTTATACATTACATCATCAGAGTACATCACAATCAAAACAATTTCTGGGCAGTTATATTAACTTGTCCCCACAAAATCTGACTATACAGCTTATGCTGCACAGCGGAATATAATTCAAGTACGTGTGATATGTCTCGCCATCTAGCTCGTCC
The DNA here is from genome assembly GCA_030765085.1 of Allium cepa. Taxonomy (NCBI): domain Eukaryota; kingdom Viridiplantae; phylum Streptophyta; class Magnoliopsida; order Asparagales; family Amaryllidaceae; genus Allium; species Allium cepa. The sequence goes on from CM060946.1 coordinate 84,239,998, forward strand.
CCTGAGCTCCACTGCATCCTATCATGTAATTTATAATACACGGTCTGACCCAAGCATTATAATAAAATAACACCCAAGTCAGTCTGGAAAACTAGCGTGAGGAAAATACACTCAATTTAATTATTAAAGTTTTCAAAATCCTTTGAAATCAAAGGTATCTCGTAAGACTGCGCCACAAATAAATATGTCGGTTTTTTACCTTACGATAACCAAAACATTTCTTATAACATCCTCTGATATTATAATAGTGTCTAAGTACAAATACTTAAATCAAATAGACAAAATTGTTACATCCATTAAATTCCCGCAATTACTAGGCTCAATAATCAAAACTGTGAAGGGCACGTAGGGAGAATGGATTTCCGACTAATGACTAGGCACTAGGGTACCACCTGTCACAGTACTTGGTCTAGATTAGCATACCAAGGATCCAACCTGATCCTCTGCAACACAAGAGCGGACTACCCCTTACTGGATAGCCCGAATAAGATCACACCGCGGTTGGGATCAACAACTGCCCACACAGCCAAAAAAAAGGGATACCTAGACATGGATGACCTTACCTAAATTGGTTGCTAGCCACTTAGCCTTGCTGCATATACCCTGATTTTCAGTCATTCCCGGTTGATGAGGTTCGAGGCTCAGCATTACCTTTTTAGAACACATCTCACTTAGAACGCTCATCGTCCTCTTGATGATGTTCTAAAAGCATTCATCCATAGAAGTCTGTTCTAGGTCCGAACAGAACCGAAGGTACTACTCCTACTACATCCATTTTGGAATCACCCTCAGGATTAGTAGCAATTAGCCCTTACACTTCACTGCTCCATCTTCGACTCCAATCTCTTATCCTCATCATGAGAACGTACTCATTGGATCGAAGTGGTTTTCGGATCACAAATCCGATCTCGGTCTCTTCGAAAAAACGTTCGCTATTTGCCGGTAAACTCAACCCCGGTTCTTTAGGAAATACACAGATGTAAATAAGATTGAACTTCACCTCCTAACTGTTAGTGGATGGATTTCCTTATAAACGTCCTAGAAGAACGAACGAGTTTATACGTACAATATAGCACCTCGAACGGTAACTGTACCATATAATTCCCGTACTCCTCCTAGATATTTCCAAAGTCACATTTTGGTCCACATCTGATAATCGGTTATTTACCTATCAAATAAACAATCAATTCAACCAATTATTTTATTTCCACTGAAAACACCAAGTCTCGTAAACTTAGATTTTTAAATGAATTAAATCATTTTCAAAAATATACGCTTAAAACATTTAAAATAAAGCTACTTTAAATACTCTTTAATCTAAAAAAATAGTTATGAAATTCTATACTAATTTTCCAAGTAAAACTTAATCCACAATTATTTTTAAAATAAAATTACTATATAAAGTATAAATATTAGAAAATTTCTTTTAAAAACATAGTACTAATTTAATTTTAAAAAATAATTACTACTATAATTAATTTGAATAATATTTACTTTAAAATTCTAAAGCAATTAAAAATAATAAATTTCTCTAAAACATTCTTTTAAAACCAATTTTTTTAAACCTTAAACTTAAACCTAAAAAAATTTCTTTTGAAAATATACTTGGCTTTTCAGGGAAATACACTTTTCGTTTCTATATAATCCATAAAATCCTTTATAAATTTTGCTCGATTTATCCCAATTTAATTTACGTCCCAATCCCGTAAATTTCTTTCAACACTTTAAAAATAAAACCACTTTTATTTTTAAAACACATTTCCCATCTCCTTAAAATCACTTTTAAAAATATATACTTAAATTATTTACATTAAAGCTAATAAAATTACTTAAATAAAATAATACGTAAGAAATTCTATAAGAGTTTTTGAGTAAAACTTAAAGCAAAATTTCCCTTTAAAATAAAGTTATTATATCATATATTTATGTTAAAATTCCCTTTTAAAAATCATAATACTAATTTACCTTTAAAAATAATTAGCTATCATAATTAACTTAAATAAATATTTACTTTTCATTTAAAAATAATTTAAATAATAAATTTTCTAAAACATTCTCAAAATACATTTTTAAACTTCTAGTTTATACTTTGAAATTTTTCCTTTAAAAATATACTTAGTTTTCCAGGAAAAATATACTTTCCAACTTTTAAAAATAAAATCACCTTTTCTTATAAATTTCACCGGAATCTATACTTCCAAATATATCTACTGATAAATATCCCACTTCATTTATAAACCCAGTTCACAAATTTCCATTCCTCATTTTCCTTTAAATCACAGTTTCCAAAGCACTTAACCAATTTCAAATTGATATCCTAGTTTAAATTCCCTTTCAAATTTATTATTCTATTTATCCAATTCCCAATAATTATTTACTAAAGAATTTCCTTTTCATTTCCTTTAAAAACCCAATTCATTCCATTCTATATTTTTAAATGCCAAATTATATTCATCCAAACCATAGCACCGAATAATTTAATTTTCAATTCAATCTATGATAGGATATCACATAACATATCACAGATATGAAAAATAATTACAATATTTTGAGGAATCCAGTTGGATCCCTCCAACCTGTTTCCCTGCATCATAGATGTTAGCACAACAAATAAAATACCAAATCCCACTTCGAGGGGGACATCGCGGTATAGAGGGTCATCCGCTATTATGCGGGGCACATAGAGTCTCATCCGCTATATAATGCAGGAATATCAATCATTCCAATATATATACTACTATATAATATCACATCCAGTCAATCAATCAATAATTTGAAATTTAAACTATTTTAAATTAACTAGTTATCCATATGTGTGTGAGATTAACTCACCTTGAATTCGTCGAGCGTTCCAATTTTAAATTAAATCGGACCCATCCGTTTTAATCTGAAATTGTCGCTTTGTCCAAATGCCTCTGGATCTACTGCAGCGCGTAGATTGTGTTGCTGCGATTCCAGCGCTTCCTGTTTCATTGAATTCTAACCATGCATGTAGAAGATATTAGTTTTTAAACATTTGGAGTTAAATTATATAAATTAATTTTCTCTTTTAATTTTAGAATGAATCTGGCTGTTGGATAATTAGGTGAAATCAAGGCCACCGAATACCTTCTTTCCTCTACCCAATTATCGTTTGTCGAACCTAAAAACCCCACAAACAAACCCATATCGCCCCTTCACGACCCTTTTGAGCACGATCGACAACTGCAATATTGATGTCGTGACTTGCCTCCACCCTCGCCTGGAACCCTACGACGCTCGGCATCCCCTATAGCCTGGAAATTGCGAAAGAACGGCCAAACTTCATCATCGAACTATTGCCAATCCATCCCTCTAACCTCGATCATGACCATTGGATCTCTAGAACTTGTCGATCTCTACCATTCCCTAGTTGATGATTTTGGATAATAGTGAGAGGATGGGAAGAAAATTGAGGAGGAATGTCGCAAAGCTTTGGCCATTGAATATTTTCTCGGCGGCTGAGAAAAGGGACTAGGATTTCGGCCTATAAACGTGTTTATATAAACGTTTATTAATAACATTTTAATATTATTTTCAATTTAACAAACTTTTACAAACAAACTCCAAACAACACATGCCGCCTGGCGTTTATAATGTTTTACCCGCATTCCGAACACAATGGAACGTGCTTTGGAAGCTAATTCAATCATATGTGGAAGATAGCTTTTAGAATTGGGTTTAAATATCTTGTTTTTTAGAGCAAAGGCTAGCGAGGTTGACAGGACCCCTACCTGATTTATTGCAAGAAAAATAAAAGGAAAAAGAAGCTCAGAACATTACTCCAAGCCACAAAAGAAAACACACAATGGAGAACAGAAGAAAACAACACAAGCACACATGAAAAAAACAAAAAGAACAGAAAAGTGGAGACACCAAAGCAACCACCAAGGCACACCTATCTCCAAATCAGACTCGGTGAAAGAGGAAAATAGGGATGCCTCAAAAGTGCAGCATGAATATCCTTCTTCAAAACAGCCCAAAGACTTCCACCAGCTCTTCTGTTCTTATCAAAAACTATTGCATTACGTTCAGTCCAGAGCACTTTGAAATATTTCTTTATGCAAAGAGCAATCAGTCGGGAATTCTGGGTTCTCCAACTAGTAGCTTTGTGTATAATACTCAAATCAATTGTAGTAGAGGTAGCCAAAACCCTGCAACCCACCACCATCATCATTCTTCTCCACATGAAGAGGTTTTCAGCACATTCAAAGAAAATATGCTCAACAGTTTCAGGCATTTCAGAGCAGAAACAACACAAGCTTCCATGATTCAAGCCTATATTAAGCATGACAGTTCTCGTTAGCAATGCATTATGGACCACTTTCCATAACATTAATTTCTCTTTAGGACTGGAGTCATCATTCCATATTATCCTCTGCCACCTACAATTTGGCACACTACTTAACCCTATAAGCATATTATAGGCATGAGAGACAGAATGGAGGCTGCTATTCCATATTACTTGGTCAACATCCATAGTTTCAATTGCTACACCCTAAAATTGGTTCCAGACAACCCTGAGCTTCTGATTGGAAGTGTAAGGAAGCTGAAGACTGCCATAAAATAGAAAATCAGTAGCCCTAGCATTGATATATATACCAGATTGATGGATATGCTGATGAGTAATTAAATTTATAAGGATCAATCCAGGGGACACCCAAGGTTCATGCCAGAACCTTACAGCATAGGAGGAAGCCATCTTCATACAAATGAAAGGAAGAAATTTTTTCCTTAAAGCAAGAAGCTTCCTCCAAGTCCAACTACATAATTGTGGAACCTTAACACTCCAAAAGTTATTTGAATCAATTCTATGAGTCCACACCCATCTCACCCAAACACTACCATTCCTCGACAAAACTGCATTGAAGTGGGAACTAAAGGCAGCCAAGTTCCACTTCATAATGTTTATAACTCCCAAACCCACTTGTCTCTGGGCTGCTCAATGATATTAAAAGAGCAGGAGATGGTTTTTCTACTGTGAATTGAACCACACCACAGAAAGCGCATCATAGCACGTCTAATCATTCTCAGAAGCTTTGATGGAAGAATGAAAGCCTTGGCCCAGTAAACAAGCATAGAAAAGGAAACTGGTTTAATAAGAATGAGTCTTCCGGCCTGAGATAAAAATCGATTAGACCATTTATCCATGACAGAAGTAGTTCTAGAATAAAGAGGGAGGCAAGCAGAAGTGGTAAGTCTGGTAGTTAGAAGAGGGAGACCTAAATATGACATATTTGCATTCCTTGGTTGAAGACCAGAAGCATGTAGAAGAGAGGATGAAACGATTGAATCAATCCTAGAGAAGATGATGCTTGATTTAACCAGGTTGATGTTAAGACCAAACATCAGATGGAAGGAAGACAAAGTGGACATGACACAGAGGATGGATGATAGCCGAGGTTTAGTGAATATCAAGATGTCATCAAAAAAACATCAAAGATGTGACATTGTGGAATTTGCACTTCGGGTGGAAGGAGATCAGGTTGGCAGAAAACTTACTGTTGAGAAGAGAAGTTAATGCCTCCATGACCAGAATAAAAATATACGAGGAGATAGGATCTCCTTGTCCAATCCCCTGCCTAGCTTTAAAGTAACCCACAGAATGACCATTAAGAATAAGCGAGAAGCTTGGGGTTGAAATGCATTCAAAGATCCACCCCACAAAAGGTTTAGGGAAACCCATTAATGCCATAATCCTAACAATGGAAGACCATTGCACAGAATCATAAGCCTTCAAAATATCCAGCTTCATCATAGCAGCAGGAGAAGCATTCAACTTACCATAACCATAGAGAAGTTCCTGAGCAAGAAGGATGTTATCCATAATGTTTCTTTTCGGGATAAAGGCAACTTGGTTTTGAGAGATTATGTCAGGAAGCACACGAACAAGCCTACTAGCAAGTATCTTGTATAAACACTTATATACTACATTACAACAAGATATAGGTCTGAAGGAAGAAACATTACTAGCCTTAGGAGATTTAGGTATCAAAACTAGATTGGTTGCATTTACTTCAGAGAAGAGAGTACATTTATCAAAAAAAATTATGCACAGCTTTGCAAAAATCAGACTGTATTAGATCCCAGCAGAACGTAAATAAATAAACATTAAAACCATCAGGAACCCCACAGGACTTCTTATTCATTGCAAAAAGTGTTTTCTTTATTTCTTCATTGGTGATTATTTCAACAAGCATAGAGGAGTTCTTATTGCTGAGGGAGGGAAGAGATGTCATCAAACAAGTTAAGGTCAAGAGCAAAATTAGATGTGTTACCCAGAATATCCATGTAATAATCAAGGAAAGCAGAGTCAATTTGATAAGGAGTGGAATAAAGAGTACCATCTTGACCACTTATCATATGGATGTTTTCCTTAGCCTGCTTAATTTTGATCGAAGCATGAAAGAACTCAGTGTTTCTGTCCCCAAACTGGAGCCACTTATTATGCAGTTGTTGTTGTTTCATGCTGCTTTCAACATCAAGGGCCTTGTTGAGAAGAGTGAATAATGTTCCTTCCTCATCAGCAGCCTGCGTAGAATCAGGGTTGTTCATCATGTAATCATGGGCCTGTATGTACTGTTCTTTTATGCAAGTAGACTACTTTGAACCATCACCAAATGTTTTGCTTGCCCAAGGTCTCGGGGTCTTTTTAATAAGATTAAGCTTCCTGCACAAAATAAACATTGGATTACCATAACATTTAGTGGACCAGACAGAAGTAACCATTGGCATGAACTCAGAAGATAGAGTCCAAGCATTGAAGAATTTAAAGCTCCTTTTTTCCTTAAGCACAGGGGCACTTGATGAGAGAATCAATGGAGAGTGATCAGATAGGTAAGGAGGTGGAATATGAACGGATAGCTTGGGCCAAGCAGAAAGAGAAATAAGGTTGCAGAAGGCATGATCAATGGTGGAGAAAATTCTCACGCCACTCCTACTACGATTGTTCCACGTGTATCTAGATCCAGAAGATGGAAGTTTAAGAAGGCTCGAATCAGCAGAAGATAAGTTAAAAGGCTTGATTTGCCTTGGCAGGAGGGGAAGGCCACCATGCTTATCATCAAGGTGAAAACAACAATTAAAGTCACCCAAAACAAGCCATGGATGAGTTTCCTGCCTAAGATGGGGAAGAAAATCAAGAAATTTTTGCCTAGAGGCCAAAGAGTTATCAGCATGTACAAAAGTGAGATAGAAAGAGGAGGAAGTAAGGGAACATTTGGCATGAGTATGAATGTATTGTCTTGAGGATAAAATTGTAGACATGCAAAAAAAGGACGGATCAAAAAGAATTAAAATTCTACCATACTCCGCATCACAAAGATTGTGCAGTAGATTCCAAGTGGGACAAATATAATTTGCTGCTCTTACAGTTAAAAGAAGGTTTAGCTTTGTTTCCAGAATAGCAATGATTTACAAGTCATACAACTGAATGAGATTTTTAACTTGATCAAGCTTCGATTGACTATGAGCTCCTCTTATGTTCCACACTCCTAGACTTTATGCTAACATACTTAAAGGGATAGATGAGTGGCAAGTTTCTTGCTCCTAGTTACAGGAGATTCCGAATTGTAGGGTAATTTTTTAGGCTTGGCATTCTTTAGGGAAGGAGATGATGTAATGGGGATTGAGAGAGGGTGGGGCTTGATAGCTGGGCAGTCAACCCACCCAGGGAAAATGTTATTATTGATGTAGGGGAAGTGGGAAGGAGGGGAAGGATGGGAAAGATTGGGATGAGAAGAACATGTTTGAAGAGAATTGGAAGAAGGAGGATCAATTTTCCCATGCATGGATTGAACAAGATGTAGAATTTGGTTTTCCAGGTTCCTACAGAAGTGAGATTCAAAAAATGCATAATTTTTCGATTTTAATTTCAATACATTCTCACCCGTACGAATGAACGGCAATTCCAAACGCTACGAAATTTGAAATCTGATAATAATTAACTATTACGGATCCAATGGAACTGGTTTCGTCGAATTCTAAGACTGTTCCTCGGAAGGCTATTTTAACTCGTCCATTAAATCGAGCAATTTTCAAAATCATTTAAAACTTCGCTTTTAAAACTTTACTAACTCCTTTAAAAATCATATAGAATTTATATTCACATTAGAAACCATTCTGATTCATTTTAAATCAAAATCAATTACATATTTTAAATCCCATTATTAAATAAATATATAAATTCCTATTTGAACTTAACGATTTTAAAATCCAATTCACAAGTCCCATATTAAAATTTTAATCCAATTATACTGAAATAAATTTTAGAAACCAATTTCATATGTATTTATTCCCAGATTCCCATTTTATCCCAATTTCAAATATTTAAATCACTAGTTATCCAAATCTAATTAAATTGCCATATTTGAAATCATAATTCATTTTATAAATTTAACCCAAATCTCCATATTTCATAATCAATTTATAATCCAAATTCAACATTTAAAATGAATTAAATGTTCAAAACTAACGACCCAAATTCCGAGTCATTACATTCCTCCCCCCTTATAAAAATTTCATCTCTGAAATTTGCTAAGGTAGGAAAAATGCTCCCAAACCCATTAACTTACCCAAAATCCACCTAATTAAAACCTACATTCACTTTTCAAAACCCTTTAGTTTAATCCAAAACCATTAGCTTTCATTCTTACCCAAAACTTTGATTTCTAACATCGTTCCAAAAATCAACTTTTCTAGTTAACCAAAATCTTCCAAAACATTCAAAAAAATTCTAACACCTAAATTTTCGAAAAAATTTAACAGCGTCTCCTTTGTACGGAGAGCGTTTTACAATATCACAAGAGATATAAATACATATACGTCCACCGGCACGGTCGAAAAACAAAATATATAGCAATATATTATCGCTATTTAATTTTATTGCGTAGGCATACCTCACATTAGCGTTTTCTAAGCGGGCGGCTAATTTATTATGCATATCGCACTCCAGACTCTATCAGATTGCCTCATGTTCCTGTACTTACTCCAACAAGCACATAAGTTTCCAAAGCCATGAAATTTTAACAACATTTCAGTTTCCCACTAGTCTAACATAATGCTTCATAACCCAATAAATAAACTTCAAAATCCAAAATATTAACCATATATAATAAGCAATCACAAGGTTTAAACTCTATTTTAGTTTCCTCCATAAATTCATATATAATATTACTCCACTCGAAATGATTTACAACCAAGTTCACTATATTTAATTCATCTTTGCACAAACTAGTCTCATACTCATATCAAATTGGTTTATATGCCTCATTTTACATAATTTCGCCTTTCCCAATTCCAAATTGATTAATTTGCATCACATAAATGATTCACTTTCATTTATATGCAAATCCATTTTTATTAATCTTCAATCTATTCCAATTGATTCAAAAACCAATTTTATTTACTTCATTTTAGTTAAATTAAATTTCCTTTCAATTCAATTCTTTTTCAAGTTAATTCAAGTTCAACTATATTTTATTTAACCAACTTAAATCCATACCATTTCTTTCACTAATTTAAAAAAGAATTTAATTCCATTCAAAATTATTTATAGCTCGTCTGAATTTTGATTTTGATTTAATCTAAATTCATCTCAAGTACATTTAAGTTAAATTCAATTCGATCCAATTTATTTCTCAATCTAACTTAAATTTTTATTTTTCGATTTATAAATCCAAAACTTATTTACTCACTTAAGTCATATTTTATATTTTACTTTATCTTATTCCAATTCACATTTCACTTAGAATTTAATTTTTAAACTTCCATTCTTTTTACCATAATACTCAATCATTTTATTTAGGTTTTATAGTGCCATTTTCCTATTCATAAGTTTACCTTGCTTATTTGCTTAAAATCTTATATTACTCACTTGAGTTCATTTACATCTTCTATCCAAAATATGGAATATTTATTTCACCTTATTTCAATTCCAATTTCAATTTTATTTAACTTATCTTAAGTTAAATTCTGATATATCTTATTCCCTTTGATTTACTGAAGTTGAATTTTCGGTTTCCTTTCTTAATTATGTCAATCTCACTTTATAAATTAAATACCGATTCCCCTTTGACTTTTCTCATCGTTTCAAAATAGAATTTCCACTATTCAATTACCCGGTTTTTACTCCAAAACCATTTTGGAATCATAAATATACATACCCACTTTGGCATATCAAATCCGGATTTTAAAACAACTTGGTTTTACCAAAAACAATTTTTCTTTTGAAATTTCTAAAACAACTTGTTTATCATCAAATCCAAACAAATATCATTTCCAAACAACCTCGGTAGCAATCCATCACTTCGAAACTCGAAAATGAATACTGATGATGTGGCTATCATCATTAGGATTATTTTCCAGCGATTGAAGTGAGTTCAGTGCTTCCTTACTTCCAAGAAAATCATTTCTAAACCATTTCCATTTAAAAATATTTCCAATATAATACCCCATTATTTCCTCTAAACACTTTGGAAAACCTTTCAAAAATTCCCACGATTTAAAATTCCCAAACATTTTGTTCAAATTCATTTTAAAACATTTTTCAAAATTCCCAAGATTTAAATTCTAGTTTAAATCAAATTTTGGTTATGTTCCATTGTATTATTTCATATTTACATAATTCTATTCGGCTATAAATTTAGAACATTTCCAATTATAGATTCTTATTTGATTATAATATTAACAACCAAACATCCAAACATATATATAATGATTTCTAGAAAATTATTTCTTTTATATCAAAATATATTTTGGATAAAATTATTTCATTTACCCATTTTGAAAACAATACTATGTCGGTTTATTTGGTTTAAGAGTTTAGAAACCCCTATCGATACGGTCGTACTTCCCATACCGACCAAAACTCATAAACACTCAACCGATATGTCAACACAATGTAAAAACAGTTTTCATATTCACTAACAATTACGCTCTCATATCTATTATTACACTCAAACTCATTCTAGACTACTACCGACTCTATCTTATGAGTAATTTTCCCCAACAAAGCCTAGATTATCGTCAACTTAAGCTCTGATACCACTGTAACGACCCGCCCTTCTCCATCCTCGAAAATCGACACAAATACGCCACTGTACAATATGCTCACGATCGAGTGTCAGAAAAGACAGATTGTAGAGTGAAAGAAAGAAGATAGAAGAAAGAAGGAATTAAAACAAATAATAGAATCTCACAATCTCAGCGCAACAAAATATAATAGATAATAACCGATCTTTGTACAAAAGGAAATAGATCTGTTTTATACATTACATCATCAGAGTACATCACAATTAAAACAATTTTTGGAAAGTTATATTAACTTGTCCTCACAAAAGCTGACTAAACATCTTGTACTACATAGCGGAATAAACTTAAAGTACATGTGATATGTCTCGCCATCCAGCTCGTCTCCTAAGCTCCACACCATCATATCCTTTAATTTATAATATTCGGTCTGACCCGAGCATTATAATAAAATAACACCCGAGTCAGTCTGAAAAACCTGTATGAGGAAACTAGACTCAATTTAATTATTAAAGTTTTTGAAATCCTTTGGAAATCAATGGTATCTCATTAGACCGCACCACAAATAAACATGTCGGGTTTTTACCTTACAATAACCAAAACATTTCTTATAAAATCCTCTGATGTTATAATAGTGTCTAAGTACAAATACTTAAATCAAATAGCCGAAATTGTAACATTCATTAAATTCCATCAATTACTAGGCTCTATAATCAAAATCGTAAAGGGAACGTAGGGAGAATGGATTTCCAACTAATGACTAGGCACTAGGGTACCACTGTCATGGTACCCGGTCTAGATCAGCATACGGAGGATCCACCCTAATCCTCTGCAACATAAGAGTGGACTACCCCTTACTGGATAGCCCGAATAAGATCACCTGGCGGTTGGGATCACCAATCGCCCACACAGCCCAAAATAAGGGACATCTAGACAGGGATGACCTTACCCTAATTGGTCGCTAGCCACTTAACCTTGCTGCATATCCCTTGATTTTCAGTCATTTCCGATTGATGAGGTTCGAGGCTCAACGTTACCTTTTTAGAACACATCTCACTTAGAATGCTCATCGTCCTTCTGATGATGTTCTAAAAGCATTCATCCATACAAGTCGTTTCCGGGTCCGAATGGAACCGAATGTACTACTTCTACTACATCCATTTTGGAATTACCCTCATGATTAGTAGCGATTAGCCCTTGCACTTCATTGCCCTATCTTCGACTCCAATCTCTTGTCTTCATCATGAAAACGTACTCGTTTGATCGAAGTGATTTTCGGATTGATCCCGGTCTCTTCGAAACAACGTTCGCTATTTCCCAGTAAACTCAACCCTGGTACTTTAGGAAATACACAGACGAAAATAAGATAGGAGTTTACCTCCTAACCGTTAGTGGACGGATTTCCTTATAAGCATCCTAGAAGAACGAACGAGTTTATACGTACGGTATAGCACCTCGAATGGTAACTGTACCATATAATTCCTGTACTCCTAGATATTTCCAAAGTCATATTTGGGTCTAGATCTGATAGTCGGTTATTTAACTACCAAATAAACAATCAATTCAACCAATTATTTTATTTCCACTGAAAACACCAAGTCTCATAAGTTTAGATTTTTAAATCAAATAAATCATTTTCAAAAATATATGCTTAAAACATTTAAAATAAAGCTACTTTAAATACTCTTCAATTTAAAAAAAATAGTTATGAAATTCTATACTAACTTTCCAAGTAAAACTTAAGCCACAAATATTTTTAAAATAAAATTACTGTATAAAGTGTAAATATTAGAAAATTTCTTTTAAAACATAACGCTAATTTAACTTGTAAAAATAATTACTACTAAAATTAATTTGAATAATATTTACTTTAAAAATTCTAAAGCAATTAAAAATAATAAATTTCTCTAAAACATTCTTTTAAAACCAATTTTTTTTAAAACTTTAAACTTATACCTAAAAAATTCACTTTTGAAAATATACTTGGCTTTTTAGGGAAATACACTTTTCATTTCTATATAATCCATAAAATCCTTTATAAATCCTGCTCGATTTATCCCAATTTAATTTACGTCCAATCCCGTAAATTTCTTTCAACACTTTAAAAATAAAACCACTTTTATTTTTAAAACACATTTCTCATCTCCTTAAAATCACTTTCAAAAATATATACTTAATATATTTACATTAAGGTTAATAAAATTACTTAAATAAAGTAATACTTAAGAAATTCTATAAGAGTTTCTGAGTAAAACTTAAACCAAAATTTCCCTTTAAAATAAAGTTATTATATCATATATTTATGTTTAAATTCCCTTTTAAAAATCATAATACTAATTTGCCTTTAAAAATAATTAGCTACCATAATTAACTTAAATAAATATTTACTTTTCACTTAAAAATAATTTAAATAATAAATTTTCTAAAACATTCTAAAAAACATTTTTAAACTTCTAGTTTATACTTTGAAATCTTTCCTTTAAAAATATACTTAGTTTTCCACGAAAAATATACTTTCCAACTGTTAAAATAAAATCACCTTTTCTTATAAATTCCACCCGAATCTATACTTCCAAATTTATCCACTGATGAATGTCCTACTTCATTTATAAACCAAGTTCACAAATTTCCATTCCTCATTTTCCTTTAAATCACAGTTTCCAAAACACTTAACCAATTTCAAACTGATATCCTGGTTTAAATTCCTTTTAAAATTTATTATTTGATTTATCCAATTCCCAATAATTATTTACTAAAGAATTTCCTTTTCATTTCCTTTAAAAACCCAATTCATTCTATTCTATATTTTAAAGTGCCAAATTATATTCATCCGAACCATAGCACCGAATAACTTAATTTTCAATTCAATCTATCACAGGATATCACATAACATATCACATATATGAAAAATAATTACAATATTTTGAGGAATCCGGTTGGATCCCTCCAACCTGTGTCCCTGCTTCCACAGATGTTAGCACAACAAATAAAATAACAAATCCCACTTCGAGGGGGACATCGCGGTATAAAGGGTCATCCGCTATTATGCGGGGCGCATAGGGTCTCATCCGCTATATAATGCGTGAATATCAGTCACTCCAATATATATATACACACACTACTATATAATATCACATTCAGTCAATCAATCAATAATTTTAAATTTAAACTATTTTAAATTAACTAGTTATCTAAATGTGAGTGTGATTAAATCTCCTTGAATTCATCGAGCGTTCCAATTTTAAATTAAATCGAACCCTTTCGATTTAATCTAAAATTCTCGCTTGCTCCAAGCGCCTCAGGATCTGCTGCAGCATGTAGATCGCGTCGCCGCAATTCTAGCGCTTCCTTTTTCGTCGAATTCTGACCATGCATGTAAAAGATATTAGTTTTTAAACATTTGGAGTTAAATTATGTAAATTAATTTTCTCTTTAATTTTAAAATGAATCTGGTCGTTGGATAATTAGGTGAAATCAAGGCCACCGAATACCTTCTTCCCTCTACCCGATTATCATTCGTCGAACCCAAAAACCCCACGAACAAACCCATGTCGCGCCTTCACCGCCCCTTTCGAGCACGATTGCCGACTGCCATCTTAATGTTGTGACTTACCTCCACCCTCGCCTGGAACCCTACGTCGCTTGGCATCCCCTATAGCCTGGAAATTGCAGAAGAACGGTCGAACTTCATCATCGAACTGTCGCCAATCCATCCCTCCAACCTCGATCATGACCGTTGGATCTCTAGAGCGTGTCGAGCTCTACCATTCCCCAGTTGATGATTTTGGCTAATAGTGAGAGGATGGGAAGAAAACTTAGGAAGAATATCGCAAAGCTTCGGCCATTGAATATTTTCGTGGCGGCTAAGAAAAGGGACTAGGGTTTCGGCCTATAAACGTGTTTATATAAACGTTTATTAATATTATTTTAATATTACTTCCAATTTAACAAACTTTTACAAACAAACTCCAAACAACACATGCGCCTAGCATTTATGATGTTTTACCCGCATTCCGAACACACTGGAATGCATTTCGAAGGCTAATTCAATCATATGTGGAGGGCAGCTTTTAGAATCGATTTTAAATATTAAATTTTTCAATTTTAATTTCAACCCGTTTCTCACCGGTACGAACGAACAGCAACTCCAAATGCTACAAAATTTGAAATCCGATAATTATTAACTATTACGGATCCAATGGAATTGGTTTGGTCAAATTTAGAGACTATGCTTTGGAAGGCTATTTTAACTCGTCGATTAAATCGAGCGATTTTCAAAATCATTGTAATCATTTAAAACTTCTTTTTAAAACTTTACTAACTCCTTAAAAAATCGTATAGAATTTATGTTCACATTAGAAATCATTCTGATGCAGTTTAAATCCAAATAGATTACATATTTTAAATCCCGTTATTAAATCAATATATAAATTCCAATTTTAACTTAATGATTTTAAAATCCCATTCACAAGTCCAATATTAAAATTTTAATCCAACTATACTTAAATAATTTTAGAAACCAATTTCATATCTATTTATTTACACATTCCCATTTTATCCCAATTTCAAATATTTAAATCACTATTTATCCATATCCAATTAAATTGCCATATTTTAAATCATAATTCATTTTATAAATTCAACCCAAATCTCTATATTTCAAAATCAATTTATAATCCAAATTCAACATTTAAAATGAATAAATGTTCAAAACTAATGACCCAAATTCCGGATCGTTACAAGAATCAACATGAATAATTGAAAATTTAAAAGCGTCAACATTGATAAATCTGGATTTCTCGATAAATTTCCTATATTTGAATTTTAAGTAACAATCGCTTGTAAAAGAAAATATTTAACCAAGTAGCCAATAATTTCAACCAAACATAAACAGTAAATTTTTGTCTACTACATATCATACTGATTAACCAAAAAGGTGTGCTAAACTCACTTAAAATTCCAGTTGGCGCCGAAGCGTTTCAATTCCAACTAAAATCAAGCTACCTTCGATTTTAGCTTGAAATTCTACAAGCTTCAATCTCAACCAAACCAATTTCAAAGCATAGATATTGATGATACGAGTCTAACGCGACTGACCGAACTCGATTTCGATCTTGTATGAACGCGTTATACAATACATAAAACATTGATTTTAATTTAAACAATTTATTATATAATTAAACATTTTAAATTTCTTAATTACACTTAAAATACAAATTCCTTTTTCCCAAACTTTCTACCTGCTTGATCATCAAAACCAAAACGACATGGTCGTGCTTCCCATCCAACCTCACTCGTCCATTTCTCCACAATATTCAAATCCAACAGCTCCATTGGCCTCCTTTTCGCGAAAACCATCTCCCCGACCCATGATGTCACGCCTACCTGTAATACAGAAAATGCAACCTGTGAAAATCCACCACGTCTCCCTCATGATTGGACCTCCCAATCCATAGCCCCATACCTTGAAATTCTGCCTATATGCGCTATTTTCGTTCGCAAACCCAAGTCTAACCTTAAATTAAGCTAATCCTCCTTTTGTACCTAAATAAACCAAAATCCTAGCTAAATTCTCTACCATTCCATCAACTAGAGCCTCACCTTACCTCCTATTGATCTAGCCAAACCTAACTCAAAGATCGACCCTTTATATTTTTATGATTTTTGTTTGCATTTTTTTTAATTTAAAAGAGAAAGGGATTTATGTTTTCTTTTTGAAAATGCATAGATCTATAAAGAGGACAAGAGGGCGGAGAAAAACATATGCTGATGTTAAGTGTTGGTACATAAATAATTTGTAAATTTTGGCATTTCGCCACATTAATTTCTATTTGCCTCTGATCTCTGAATGACTAAACCAAAATACGGTCACACTTAGAATAGCAACACGACCTCAAAAAAATAATGATATACGCTGGTTAAAGAATTTAATAAAATCATAAAAAGTTTCTTTTGTCGATAAATCGTCAAACGATGGTTCAAATATTTTTCAAATTAAAATTATGGAAAAATGAAATAAATTAATCTAAAAATAAATCAATAGAAATCGAACCTAAATAATACAAATAAATTTTTCGATTATTTAAATCATTTATTACTATAAAGAAATTAACGAAATGAATTCACTGTTATTGTTCATTTATTTAGTATAGATAAATAAGCTATTTAATCCCATAGATCAATATTCAATTAAAAACCAGTTATTTGAAACACTATTCACGTATTCAAATAAATTCCTATATTTGAATTCTAAATTATTTAACTTTTAAAACCAAAAATTCAATATCTAAAATAAACTAAATATTTCAAAATTAAATGACTAAAATTCCATGTCATTACACAAATGAAGAATAGTAAGTAAAGAAAGAATATACAAAAATGCATTGGAAAATACTGATGCCATTTCGACATCTTCAATGGGGTTTTTCGGCTATACAGTGACATTGATATATCCCGACGCCTTTAAAAAGCCTTCTTTCTCATTTACAACTTTCTACTCTCATTATAACTCTCCAATTTTTAGGCATCGGAAATTTTCTTCAGTGTTTTATTGGTTTTTTACTAGTTTTCTAATAGTGCTTGAGTAATATCGATAACATTAAATCATATTTAGTGTTTTATTGGATGTATGTGATTTGAATTTTTAATTATATTGTACTATTATTGTATAAAAACATTAATATAATTTATAATATTGGTATTGTTAATATATTTTTTCAAAAGTAATAAAAGTTATTCAAATGCGAGATTAATTGTAATAATTTGTTTGTTATTTCATATTAAATTTTTTAAAGTAATATGTAGACACACACATATATTTGAAATAATTTTTTCTAGTTGAATATAATATATTCTAATTCATATTTAATAAAAGAAATTTTATTATATATATATAATTAACATATAGTTTGTTTTGATTCGAATGTAAATTGTTGAAATGATAAATAATGTCCTAATAAGTTAATTTTGTTAACAACGATAATATACGATCATCTAGTTAACAATATTGATTACTAATGACCAATTTATAAAGCTATATATAAGCGAACAATGTACAATTAAATGACTAAGTATGTCTAGAATTTTAATACGAATCCATTAACAAAGTTGCATGTAAAATATAGTTCGTATGTAAAAGTACGAGGGTTACAAATTACTAGGGTGAAATTGTAATTATCAACCTTTGAAGGCCTAAATTAAAAATGTACCTCTTCCATCATCTTCTTAAAATCGGCTATGCTCCATGACCTAGTTTTTCAGAATGGCTGTCTGGTGTCTACATTTCTTGAAGCCACTTCGTTGCCACTGATAACCAAATCATTCTAAGCCAACTCAAACAATCCCTTTTTCCTTCTTTAGGTCACTTCTACCGTCAACTAGTGTTTTACGAAAAAAAATCTAATTTTCAATTTACCGCCGCATCAACTATCATTAGCTTGCCGCACCAACATTGCGGTGACATTCCGTTGAATACGATTCTAATAACAACATTTCTTTGATTTTCCCACTTTAATGAACTTGGTCTTAGTGGCATGCCAAGGAGAACTATGCACATATATAATAGTAGTCCACTAATGAACAAAAAAGAGAAATATATTGTTTAACGATTTTACATGATACAAAAAATAATTTATTAATTCAAAGTTTTACTAACAATCTTGTTGATTGTTAACACATTGAACTGTCACCTTCGCCTCAGAGAGAACATTTCGCAACTCAATGCTGAATTTGCAAAATCCACCATTAAGATGTATTTTATTTAGTGAATTTTTTTTACGTAAGTTGAATGAGGCATCCACGAATATTTATAGCACTAAATGACTACTTAGAATATCTTACCCAAATAGCAAGATCTTATCTCACTTAATTAATTAAACACATTTAGTTAATTTATACCCACAAATATTTTGGCACATCTTGAAACAATTTTGTAATTTTCAACTACCAAAATACACACGCATATGTATGTATGTGTATTTGTGTGTGTGTCTATATATATGAATATATATATATATATATATATATATATATTATTTACTATTTTTAAATTATTGTATTAGCCAAAAATAATTAAATAATTACATCAAAATTATATATTTTATGTATTAATTTTAGACATCTAGTAGTAATGAAAATAATAACAAATTAATTAATACAACCATTATATTAATTTCTCCATAACAATAATTTACAACCTTTGTAAATTATTTCAGTATATTATTTTCGATCAAACCCTTGAAGTTGTGGTGATGTTACTCCTAAATAGGAATTTAACTCTCGATAATAATTAAACTACTTAAATAATATAGCAAGTACGGATTTTGCTGAAGCACGGTAGTAGAGATGAGTTTAGTTGCTAGAACTCCTCAATTGTCAAAACTCTAACAATATTTATATCTAATTAAGAAGTCCAACATCTCCCTGATCCAATCTGGTAAAAATGATCAATTAACCGATCTTTTTTGGTAAAGCCTTTGACTGTGCATTGACTACCAATTGCGGTACTAAACCTTTATACGTAGGAGATAAGCTCTCACTTGAAGAGTGTTTCACCGCAAGTTGTTCAACCCTATACCCAACTTTGGCCTTAAATTGATACATGTTGTCCTGTATTTAACCAAAATCAAAGTATAGTTGAAATACTTAAGGTTCATATGATTCTCATATCAAAAGACTACTTCACATCAACACATGAGGTTTTATATTTGACTTTAACCTATAGAAAACTGTTGATGTGTCATTCTTTAATTGTTCCAAACAACTACACATACATAATCATTGGTGCCCCCAACTGTCATGAGTAATTCAATATCCAACATATAGATAGCATTAAATACACAAGTCTATATGGATGTTTGATACCTCGTTCCCAATACATCTTAACCGAGAACATCTACAACAAACATTTATTTTATTTGATTCAATACTAATGATTATAGGTACATTCATAACTCAATCAATTAAATACCTTTTCTAAGGATTTTCTACATGTATGTATTTAATGTATTTATAATATTATTTATACCTAATATAACAATATATACAGTAGAAAATAGAACCAAAATCTTACTTTATTTCGTACAAGAATCGTAGTTAGAGTTAAGTTATATAATAAAATTACATAAATTCTCCTGGCACACAGCCTTAACTCTATTAGTCTCCCACTTATACTTAGGTACAATACAGTGACTCATAACCATACCTTCGATCTATCTTCCAAGATGAAACTTAAAAAGGGCCCATAGTGAGTGGATCCGCAATATTATTGTTTTGTATCTGCTTTTTTATTATACTTCTCCATCATTGGTATACTGTTTTATCGTCTGATAATTACTACGAACATATGTCGACCTATTATCGAGTAGTCGGGTCTTATTGCAAGCAATATTGCATCACGCTATCATAATACATTATTGAATTCTCAATTTTAGAAACTACCCTTAACTTTATTGTAAATTATTATAGATATATTACTTTCACTACGACCCCATTGTTAAAGGTAAACATTAATTTAGGATTGACTTACTACAATCAACGCTAATTATGAAATTTGAGCTCCAGCACTCCTTCATAGAGAGTTTATTGCTTCCAAAAACAATTGTCTAGTATTTTGTAAATAGTCAAGAATAATCTTAACTACTATTTAGTGATTTCAAATCCAATTTGATATTCCCTTAATGCACCAAGTTGCATAAGTGAATTCCAATATAGTGCATAACATAACATATATGATGATTCCTATTTCTAACGCATAAGATACCTATCTCATATGATCCATAATAAACATTTTATATAGCGTACATGTATATCAATTGGGGTAGTCCCAACATCCATTTATGCCATGTATAAAGGATGCCTCTTTCAAACTTTTCATCAAGAATTGAACAATCAAACATTAATTTATTTTGATATAGGTACATCAATACTGATCAATAACATGTTGTTTACTTATATAATTAGAAACGCCTTTGTACCTTCAATTTTCTTTTTTATTGACACACACTTCCTTTGAATTTTGAATGCAACGAAACTATTTGATTTTTCTATTAGAATACATTATCAACCTCCAGATGCTTGTTTGAAATCATATCTTAAAATTTTACAGGCTTCGCTATCATGCTCAGTGGCTTTGGGAAACTTGGGTTATAATTTGTAAATAGTCAATTTTAAATCATTATTTTGAACTTTTTTCAATGTTAATATGCCAAAACTTATAGTCATATTATGAAATAATTTGAGAGTGGAGTCCAAGTGGACTTAAGCATGTTGACTGTCCAAATTGTTTGATAATTTCAACGTTTGAAATCAAAAAGGTCATTTCCTTTCAACATTTCTTTATAGAATTTCAAATACATTAATCTTCTTCTCGAAGTCTCACTTACGACTGATGGATCATATGCTTTGGGTACTATTTCCAAAACCAAATTTTATAGTTCTACTTAGAATCCGTTTTAGATTTAGAGCATCACGCTATATGGTAGAGTCTATTATCTATATTGTATGCTGATAACTAAGGAGATTGTCATTGCTAATAATCCATTTTCTCTATATCGATAAGAAACTTATAGTATCTCTTTAATGTGCGATATTTCCTTTAGATATACTATTTTGTTGATTTCTTTTGGGCTTGGTTAAATTTATATTATTTATATAATCTGTTTTCATGTTAGAATCTTGGATCATATCAATGTTCGTCGCACTTACATCAATTTTTCTAAAAAGAAATATCTTTAATAAGAAGGTAGCATGTCTTGAAACATCTGTTTATATCTCAGTGCGATGGATTAGGATTCAAATATTTTACGAATTACCCATAGATTTACATAAAACGGATTTAGTCTTGAGCTTTTGAAATTTATGTTCATAATGTAGGTCTGGCAACCAGATATCTTAAGCAACTTAGAGGCAGAGTTACTTTCCAATCCGTCTCTTATATGAAATGGCAATCTCAACTTTAGATGAAACCAAATTTAACATATGTTCTTACTCTTACATACATCTTCTTAAAACGAGTTAACTCAACTTTGCTCATTATCAGTCATACTTTATCCAAATTAATGTGATTACTCCTTATCAATAAGCTATTATATAGTGCAAGAAGGAATGATTTTAAGAGTGAATTGCATTCTCTTTTAGGTACTATTGGAACTCTTTTCTAAGATACTCATCTATTCGATCTGAAAAGTTTTAATTCTTTTGCATTACAAAACTTTTCTACTACCTTTTCACGTTCTATGAACTTTCTATATATGTTTGATTTGTGTATCAAATACACCTTTTCATATCTAAGAAAATGCAACAATGAATTAAATGAAGTAATGGATCCACTTTTGGTACAACTAAAATTTTGTCCTAATAAGTAAAAGGCGCATCATGTCTGAATCAAACTGGGGTTAGCGGTGGTGGAGAAACCGAATTTGAAAAATGAGGGATTCTAGTTATAATATAGGAAATAAAACCATCAAGCATCTCTAGCTGTAGTGGTTAGAGGTATGACGCTTAAGATCGAGGTTTTAGAGGATATATAGGTTTGAGCCCTTAAGTCATCATAATGAGTACTCTACTTGAATAAAGTATCACACTTGTTCTATGAAAATAGCTAATAAAATCGCATTTGGAATTGAAATATCATTTAAAGTGAAAAATAACAAATATACGGTTTCTTTTTTTGTCATATACGGACAAACCGACCTGCAAGGACCACGGTTATGAATTGTTTACTGCATACATCTATATGTATCAGCCTGAAGAGTTCATTTACTCTTTTGTGCTCCCACTGAGTTAGTGGATTGCAACTAATTTTGAAATATATATCATAATTACAATATGATTCATAATCATACGATTAAAGAAAATTCCTTAAAAATATGGCTTAATCTATTATTTAAAACAATATTTATAACATTTTTATATTTTCATGTATTTTCCATAGCTAACACACCACTGTTGTTGTAACAACTCGATATTTTTTGTCATTGGATTTAAATATTTAATTAATTTTAATATTAGAATAATTGGTTTTTAAGGTTTCAAACTTGTATTCAAATACATAGATTATTTAAATTATTTGAAATTGTGAACTTAGTAATTGGATAGAAATTTAAATATTAGGATATTAAATTGAATTTATAGTTAATTGATTTAATGGTCTTAATCAACTCCATTTAAATAATAAATATTAACGGTGAATTCATCTTGTAAATTTATTTACATAAACAAATCATTCAAGTAAATATTTGAAAATTTTATTTTAATATAATGAATTGATTTTTATTGATGTATTTTTTATTCAATCTATTTGATTTTCTATAATTTTTAATTTGAAAATTATTTAAATTAGCGTTTGACGATTTATCAGCAAATGACATTGTTTTTTTAATTTTTCAAAAATTCAATGACCGCTGTATATTATTTTGTTTTGAGGTTGCATCACTATTCTAATTATTATCGTATTTTTTGTTTTATCGTTTGGGATTTGTAATTGAACGGAATTCTATGCGGCGAAAAGCTGGATAATTGAATTATAAATCTAACTCTAAATACTTCATACAATTAAGCACACTTTCTTTCTCTTCCCTCACTCTTTTCTTTTTCGCGTGTGCTAGAATAATGAAAACATAAAAACAAGTAATCTGATGCTTTAGAAATTCAAATCAGTTCAAATAAGTTCTAATAAAATCTAAAAATTGGATCTTTGAGCCTATGGGGTTGTGATCTTCATCGAGTTTGAGTTTGGAAAGTGTGGCAGCCATTTTAGCTGTCGACACTATCAAGGAGAATCTAGGCTTAGATATTTCTTGGCATGTAGGCATCGATTGACCATGCCGTTGATTGTTTTACGTTTAAGGGATCAAATCGCACCACGTGGCCGTTTTCGGTGGAGTTAGGCGATAATTTTTATCGCACGTCATTGTCGGCCACAACTAAAGCGTGATGGTCGTGATTTGCATGACGAGGATAGAGGAGATGACGTGGTGTCTGAGAGATGGAGTTTTGGTCATAGGATGTGATGGCGAAGTCGGTTTGGGTTTTCATGCATTAGAGATGGAGAAATGGGGTGAAGAAGTTTTTCCATGTCATTTTGGGATACTAAAGTTAGACGTGATTGAGATTTTGAGAAGATGGATTTGCGTAATAAGGGTAATTAAGTTAATGGTGATACTAAGCTGTAACTAATTAATATTTAAATTTCAAAATCTTATAAATTGTATAATATTATTGTGCGAAGTCCAAATCGAATGCAATAAGTTGCCTTGCACTCGTGGAACATTAACTACATCTTGGAATTGGATTAGTTGAAATTGGAGTTATTGAAATTTTAGGCTAAAATCCAATTTTTGTCGAAATCAGAATGTTTTGGCGATATCTAGAATTTCGGTGAGTTAAACTCACCATTTTTGTTAATCTGTAAGATATATCGTGGATAAAAATTTATTTATTGTCTGCGTGGGTGTTGAATTTGCTGGTTATTTGGTTTGTATAAATTATCACTATTGAAAATGCGAATAAATACAAAGTGATAAAATAATACTGATTTAGTATAATTACGTTATTTAAATAATAATGTAGGTAATTTTAGTATGCTGCTTTGGTGTTATCTATTTGATAATAGATGATTTTATTTTAAAGTTCATTTGTTTAGCAGAATAAAGTTCTCATTCTACTATTATATTAATTTGAACATTCATTTAAGTGCCAGTTGATTAATACTAGATAAGTGATCTGTTGTTAAGGCACACAATCCATACCAGAACTGACTCAACCCACCAACCCGACCCAACCCACATAAAACCAACCTAACCCAATCTAGTAGGTCAAATATGGGTTATAATTTGTAACCCATACAATACATGGGTAGGATGTGATATTTTATTTAACCCAACCTTATTTTAAACCA
The DNA here is from genome assembly GCA_030765085.1 of Allium cepa. Lineage (NCBI taxonomy): Eukaryota > Viridiplantae > Streptophyta > Magnoliopsida > Asparagales > Amaryllidaceae > Allium > Allium cepa. Next base: position 84,264,941 of record CM060946.1, read on the forward strand.
ACCTAACCCTACATAAAAACTCATTCAATATCATCCCAGGTTAAATCAGAACAGTCAAAATCTAAAATATAAGTATATGTATTCTAGAATAAAAATACTAATAAATTCATGCTCAATGTCAACCCATGTAAGATTTGAGCGATCAAAACACATAGTATTGACTAAGAAATTTTAAGGAGTATTCTAGGACCAAGTTAATGTACTTTCGAATGAAATACTTACCCTAATATGTAATGTTATGCAATACCTTTTATAATGAAATTCTAATAAAATATGTGTTGTAGTGAATTAGTTATGTTTAATGCATTATCCTGGCTAAAATTTTCTATTTTAAGGTGGATATTTAACATTTAATTTGGATTTTTTTCTTCAAATTCTTATTTTCATATTAGGCTTATGTAACCGAACCGAACTCTACTAAAGCCGGCCCAACCCATACTTCAACCTAATCCATATCTAACCTCATATGCGGTTGGGTACATGTTGAACTACTTTTAACCCGTACATATAAGGGTTGGATAAAGTAGTTGGTCCAATTCAATCCAACCCATACTTTATGCATCCCTATGTGTTGATACTAAGTCTCTTTGTGAATTTGGAAAGTTATGGATTTAAATTAGCTTCAGATTTTGTAATTTGAAGTAAATTTTTTTATTTAATTATTATTTTAACAAGCGTTTAATTTCTACTTTACAAAGTTTTTGTAAAATTATTTCTTTTGTAAAGTTAATCATTATATTTATAATGTTTTAAAATTAATTACTTATTAATGTTGTTTAAAGATAATTAATTACTTATTAAGCGTGTCAACATCTTTATCTTTTTCAGTAGCCACATCTCTCTCAAGTCTGGCACGAACCAACACTTCATAGGAATCTTGAGTGATTATTGAGCATCATCTTTGTCTTTAATTGCATCTTCAAGCTTGACCTTGAGCTCGGTTATTTCCTTCAAGGCCACAGACTCGTTGTTTCGAGCCGCATCTCGCTCGAGCGCTAACTCTTGATTTCGGCGACGCAATACTTGGACTATATCGAGATGGCTAGTTTTCATCTTCTCTATAGATTTTAAGGCATCATCAAATTTTCCTTCGGCTTCAGTTATGGCTGTTCTAAAGGCCGCCGGTTCATTTGTTAGAGCTTCGATAATCCTCTTGTCCTCGGCCTCTTGTCATTTTAGTTTCTCGATTTCTACCATGTGCTCAAAGGAAACTTCTGATATTTTTCCATAGCCTTCATCCATTCTCGATATTGCATATGGATGTCAGTGACGCAATCAATGGTCATTTTCAGAACAACATACGGAACCCTCTTTAGATTTGGAGGAAAGTAGAATCCATCAAAACATAAGTTTGGGAATTTATCTTGAAATTGCACCATACGAACATTTGGATCAATTGGGGGATCTTTATAAATAGTTTCAACCCTAGTACTTCCCTTGCCAGGCCTGTGAACTATAGTATGTTCGCGGTGGCGACGACGACCGCTCAGCCGTTGGGACTTAGATGGGACCAAGGATCTTGGAAGCATTAGAATTTTATAAGGGCCATGATAGGGATCGGTGGGTAGGACCATGCATTCAGTTGGTCTTTCAGGACCTTTTTAAGGAGGTGATCTCGATCTATATATATATCCTAAGCAGGCCTATCCCTATCATATCTCTCATGATAACCACGATCACGGCTGGGACGGTAGCTAGAGTCATAATATTCACGACTGCCGTGGTAGGAGCCAGATCGCGATCCAGATGATTGATGTTGTACATCGCGCAGGGAATCAAACATGCTTCTCTTCCTCACCATCGTATCTGCAAAGAAAAACAGATATCAATCATCTTTGAGTATTTGGGAGTACAAGTTAAGTACAGTGCAGTGTTGAACGTGCAGGTGTATATAAGTGTCCTAGTGCAACCCTTTAACAAACCAGGTGCAAGAGCTTTGCACATCAGTGTAACATGCCCCACGGAAGTAGGGATCTCTAAGCCAATTCTAATGAGAGACTCTGATCTTCCAGTGTTCATGTCAGTGAAATGATAAGCATCAAGATCATTTGGAATTGGTAGATCGGATAGAGGATCTAGTGGTAAATTCATCAACAACTTAATTGGGTCAGAAAGACAGCTTCTTGGAGGCTTGTGTACAAATATTTTCTTTTTTCCTTTTAAATGCAGCTAAGGATTGAGAAACTTATGAGGGTCCGAAACCAACCTAGGGGTAAGGTCTATCATCATCGCTACTAGAAGCATCTTCACTATGTTCTTCAATGCCAATATCAGCAGACTCTTGGGTGCTCGTGACTAGGGGCACCACGAGGCCAGATTGACTATCTCTTTGACCGGGTGCGACTCATGATCTAATCCTAGCTGTTTGGGTGGTTTTGGTAAGCCCCACACCGAGGACCTCTTATGTCAATCCAAAATCAATGAGATGTTCACCCTTGAGCAAAAATTCAATATTTCTATCTTCAGGTGGAGCATTCTTCAAAATTGAGACCGCCCCTTCGTAAATATCACTGCTAAGCTAGGTAACGACACCTGTAAATGATTAACATTGTTAGAATGCAATTTGATGTTATCTTCCTATTTTATTATGAAATTGGTTGGGAACACTTACGCCTTTTTAGCCATTATCAAGCAAAACCGAGCGGGCAGTGAACAAAGAACCATTCACTCTTGAAGGCACTTATTTTGTTCCAAGTGTCGATAAAATTTTGGCATCTCTTTGCCGACTTAAGCAATGTGAACGATAAACTCCCAGTCCACCTTTTGAAAGTGAAAATAAATTGGATGTCTTCGATAGCGGGTGGACGGTGCAGTAACTCCATGAATACCATATAAATGCAGTTGAGGAGCGCATAGTCGTTTGGATGGGGTTGTGCAGGAGCTATCCTAAAATAGTATAAGATCCCCCGGATATATGAATTGAACGGCGAGATGCATCCTGCCCAGCTCATAAATTTGTTACATGTTGTGTACTCTTCGGGAGGTCTATAAGCCCTATCGTCTCAAGATGGAACCGATACATCGCCAAAAGGAATCCCATGTCCTATGCAAATCCTCTGGAAAGCATCTTCTTTAATCTTTTAAACTACTGAATCAGAAGCATTTTCGAGGATGATTGCGTCCACTAAAGTATCGAGCGCCGGCTGGATAACTTTCGGTGGAAAGATGGGGACAATCTCGGAAAGATAATGCTAGGAACTCGAGCCTTCTTGCTATTCCAAATTATAAATAAATGGCAGGTTGTCGGACTCAGTCGCTAAAATGGACTCTATATCAGAGTTAGTCCTATGAGGAAGATCCAGCTGGCATGATGGCGAACTACCTGAAACACCTAGATTTCCTTGCTATCAAACTTAGTAAAAATCATAATAGAAAAACTAACCTATACCCCCAAGTGCATAGCGAGTGCAAATGCAGTTTGATAGAGTACTGTTCAAAATAGTAACGAGTTATACAAAACTGAAGACAGAAGAGGCAAGAAAACTTAGAAATATGTTCAAAAAAATGCAGCTTGATTTTCACTGACAATTGATAGCCAATAGAAATCTGATTGTTGTCCATGTTACGTATGTGTTTTAACTGGTGATTAGAGGTTTCAACTCATGGAATTTATTCTAAGGTGATATGTTATTAGTCATGAAGGTCACATCATATGCTAGTCATATTCAAATCTAAGTGTGTACAAGAAACTGGAGCTCATTGTTTAGATCTATTTTTATCCCAGTTTATGAGAAAAGGGGAGGAATGGTTCATATGTGATGTAAAAGTGCTTAGTTCAAGTCTAGACCAAACATTATTGTGTTGTGTAGTTTGGTCGTTCAAAGTACCCTAAAGGCCAACTTGTCGGATCATGTTATATGTCGATCTGGGATTATATTGCATGCCGAACGTTCCACGAAGCGGCATTAGCCAATCATCCTACTTACCGATCGTTCTTGCCTAAGCTATCATATCCGATTATTCATAAACCATTTTCAAAATCCTCCATTTTTGAACCAGGAGCTCACCGATCGTCTACAACTCCTCCATCTCCATACCTCATCTCCTCTAGAAAGCGACTGACTATCCTAGCAATTTGATCGACTCCCATCAAGGTGGGTTTTTTATCCATTCTACATGGTCGTAAATAAAGAAAAGACAAAAGGATCCATGTCGGCCGTCATAGGTTCGAAATCGTTCTAACAAATATGCAGCAAATTCAAAAGATGTTTTACCTAAGTGCAAGATCTAAAAGGGATCATTTCAAAGTCAACTCGAAGTCCAGATATGAAGGAAGATGATGGTTGATGTGAGGATCGCCTGAAGAAAGAGGGGAGTGGTTCATCTCATGCCTTCATTTTAGAAGGAAGATAAAGAGTAAAGTGAAAAAAGTTTCTAAGTCCCAGGCCTTATATAGAAAACATGTTTGGCCGATCGTTTACACTGTAAAGGGTTTAGCCAATTTTTCAACACCCAAAGACAATGTGACGTCCCACCTTGAGACCGACATTAACAAAAAGCATCACGGAGTAATAATGTCTACTAATGCGGGGAATAGGGCTGGTTAGGAGCAACCATCCATAGCTATGTCTTAAATATGTATTGAATACGTCAATTGGGCACTCTAATTTTTTTCTTTTATCTTTCTCAAGTAGATCGACATACTCAATATATGCTTAATAAAAAACAACAGTGGCTAATGGATCTATCAGAACAAAATATAACAAAGAGTACAAAAGATAACAAAATAGCAGTCAAACATATATGTATACATATACACAGATACCTCATAGTACAATAAAATGTGATACAATACCAGTGGTACATAAACCGCAATATATACATCAAGCCAAAACGAATAAGTACAAATCTGAGTTTACAAAATGACCACAAGGCTAAATAGAAGGTAACTAGTAGATAATCCAATGTGGAAGCAGCATAGAAGAAATCAATAGCAAGTGACTAGCCTGAAATATCCCAGTCTGACCCGACTATATAAAAATACATGGGTCAGTCTAGCTTGAAAAACTGATTAGCATATGATAGGTGAACTATAGGAATAAGGGATAACATCTCTTCTCAAAGAGAAGAAGCATCTAGCATATATCAACTACTAAATATGAGATAATATCACTAAAGTACTTTATATAGAAGTTTCTCGAAAGAGGCAAATTCAACAACAATATCAAATAATCACAAATATTTGCCTCATATCATTGGCATATACCAAAATCCAATATAATGGTTTTCATTAACCATATCTTTAAATAGGAGATCACAAGTCTCAAAATCCGCCAAGAATGGCAATCACTAATAATTTCTAAGATAGGAAATACAAATCTTAGAAATACGCCAAAAGATGACAATCACAAATAACTCATGGAACTCAGTTAAGAGTTCAAAACTTAGAAATGAAATCACCATATACGTATAAATTTTTATATAGATCTAAGCTATAAAATATATAAAGTAGTCATTTAGAAATGGTTAAATCATAGTAAAACTCATAACTCGGAAAAATTCGGGGATTGGATCCAAATCCCTGATTGCAAGCCGAAGCTATGCCGCACATGCAAACCTCGTGTCCAGTACTAATATATGTATAAGGTACCTATCTAATGATGACTCGAAGGTCATAAACTCCTCATGGTGACCGAAGTCACGAATGCCTCGTGGTGACTTAAGTCACAAATGCCTCGGGGTGATCGAAGTCACAAATGTCTCGTGATTGACCCGAAGGTCTAGTACTGGCAATAACTCATGAATATGTCACAAACTCTCAGATAGGAACCCAAAAAGTGGCAACTGTACATCCCATACCACACGTTCTCACGTATCGGTTTACTAACTGCAAGTCATTGCCACACTAGAAAACAAAATCATTTAAATCACAATTCTCATAAATCTCATAACTCGTGGAACTCAATTAAGAGTTCAAGACTCAGAAATCTCATGACTCATGGAACTTGATTAGGAGTTCAAAACTCTAAAATGTAATCACCATGTAACAAACAACATGATAGCGCTTAGGGCATATAAATATACAGTAGAGGCAACCATGGTGAAAACATTCGCAAATCATCTAAATTCTAGAAATCAACGTAAAGAAATTTGGAAAAGCAACAATGTATAAAATAGGACCCAACAGACCAAATACTGGCAATAACATCCCGAAGGTCCATAGCTTCAAACGAAAAAGTCCGAAATTAACCAAAAAAGTAAACGCATGTGTCCCATACCACACATTTTATTAAATCATTTAATTCTCATTCTCATACATTCGAAGAGTGCAAAAACATGTATTTTATATAGAAAATAATTAGTTTTGAGAAATCTAGTTTTTAAAATAATTTTCGAAAATCGTTTGGAAAACAAAACTTTGAAATTATCTTTATTATAGAGAATATAATTTTTAATAGATTTAAAAATAATTTTAAATATAGTAAAATATTTATTTCAAAAGCCTTTTTATTATAAAAATTCATTTCGAAATCGCTTTAGAAATCCCATGTTCGAAAACATCAAAAATTACCGAAATGCTGAAAATTAGTATATGGAATCATCTCTAAAACACGTCAATCCGGAATAGGATCAACCAAAATGTTGGCTTACCCATTGATAGGTTAAGCCCTTCAAAACACTTCAAAATTATCATAAAAACTAGTTGCAAAAGTTAGCAAAAACAAGCAAATCCAATGCACGGTACAAAAGAGAAGAAGGTGCAAAATTTACACTGGTTCGGGTCGACCTACAGGACGACCCTTATGAGCCATAGGCCAAACCTAGGGTGGACCCCCATGGTTTCTGGGTCAACCTCTGGGTCGCATTTCCTACAGGCAAAATTGCCTGGTTCGATTTGAATTTTGAGCAGATGTTTCAAGCAGTTTCACGTAGAATTGGATTATGAAATTCAACTTGCACAAACAACAACATTCAAATAACAATACGGAGAAATTCCAACATGATTTCATAATAAAATCAGAGATTATAAACATAAGAAGAAGCACTCTAGAATAGATTTTTGCTATAAACTTTCAAACAAGAAATTTTGTTTACAATAAGCACAAATTCGACCAATTTCAGCATACAACTTGTCCAAAGCAAGAATTTGTGAGTTGTACTCACCTTAGCACGATTTTGAGCAAGTTTGTGATGCAAGATGATGTCTTTCAAGTCCAAAGAAGCTTCACTGACCTGTAGAAGCTAGAGAAAGAGCATGCAGACAAAGAAAAAGAATATTACATACAAAAATTTCTCAAAACGGAAAATTGATCAAATGATTTTATGATTTTGGTTTTGATTACCTGTTATAGTCTTGATTTACTAAATTTTCTCTTTGATTTCTCCTTGACTTTGCTTAGATTTTGAAGCTAGATTTTAAAGAGTTAAGCGGAGGCCATTCTTTTCTTTTTCTCAGCTTTGTTTTTGGAAGAAGAGGTAAAACTAAGAAAGAAAAGAACGTACAACCTTTCCTGAATATTCTAGAAATGGGTTTGGGCTTGAACCCACTACCCATTAGCCTATTTGCAAACACTTAGTGAAAACCAAGCTAAGTTATTCAATGTGAACACTCTAATCCATATGTATTCGCATATTAACACATATTTAAACCAAATAAATTTTATTGATTTATGTTAACTAAAATGTTTCACCACATAAATAAAAATAATTTTAGCCGTGAAAATAAATTTCTATTATTAAAACTCTATTTTAATTAAAAACTTCAATTTACGCTATTAATTACACAAAACACTATTTTTAACATCAAATTTACACAAAAATCATTTTCTTGTCTAACTAAATACAACAAACCTTATTAACACATTTTTACATCCAAAAATTATTTTAGAACGAAATTCCACCTTTTATTTATAAAATATATCATAATAAATTCAAATACTTCGTTTAAAATTAATAAAAATCACATTTGGCAATAATTTGCAAAATTATTGCATTTTCTCAAATTAAAACCATAGACTGCTTCTTTTTATCACAAAATAACATAATAAAGTTTTAAAACTTTATTTAAAACATTATATATATTTATTTCTAAAATTATTTATTTATATACAACAAATGATATTAAATTAAACTATTTTACTTCACTTGTTTAATTCAATTAATCTCCAAATCTACACATTTCTTATATTCAAATTTAATTTCCAACCAAACCATCTAAATTCTATTTTATGCATCAAAATACATTGTTTATTCAAAATAAAATTTTTTTACAAATTTCCTAACTCCAATTTATTTTATTTCTCTATTATTAAGTTTTAACCATCGTTATAATTTAATTTTGCAGGCAATCATCAAAAACATGGTATTATAGACGTCCCCTTAAAAAAATTGCGTCCTCGCAATTTCTAGATAAGATACGTATTTAACACAATTTATTTCATCCCGTAAAGGAAAATAGATAAGCTTGAGTTTAAATTTATCACCCTCAACACGAGAAGATTAAAAAACCCATACTAAGATTGCTCAAAAAATTCAATGGTTTTTCAAGTGCAGTCATTGGGATTAGCGGACTATTGAATCTTTACGAGCGGTACATCCCTATTTCGAAGGCGTTTCACCTTCGAAGCAACAACACAAATAGGATGTTGCACAAAAGATAAAACAAGTGGGATTGATCCTTCAGAAGCTTCACAAATAGAGTCGGGACTTAGCATAACTTTATCTCGGACTCCAACCCAACAAGATGGTAGTCGACATGATCTTTCATATAAAGCTACGAAAGGATTACACCGATATTAAATTAACAACCATTATGGTAAAAAAACTCAATAAGAGGTAGGTGGTCTCTCCAAATACCACCAAACTTATATGACTGCATAAATGCAAATCGCTAAATAATTGCACTAGGGCAAGTAAAACACAAGGAATAGATTTTATACTTTCTTTTACTAATCAAATATTCTTAGAGTTTTCAAACCCATTATCTTCAAAATCAATTTTTTAATTTTCAACACTTGAAAATTTTTCAAAGTTTCTTACTTAAATTTTAGTTTAATCTCATTACACTTTATTTATAGTAAATAAAATTTGGGTTGTTTCATCCTCTAATTCTACCACAAATATATATTAGTTTGAAACATATTTTACCCATACTAATAATCAATTTAGTTACATTCACAAAATAGGTTAATTACATTTGACCATCAAGGGAAACAAATCATTTTCAATTTCAAACCTGCTTTAAAGAACTCAAGTTTTGACATAGCAAACAATAAAATCTAGGAACTCTTATAATATGAAAGTTGTTCTACTAAGTCTAAGCTTTCCATAAATATCATCAAAATCGGACTCATGATATGAAATTTATGCTAGATTTACTTTCAGCTTAAATCTTAGAAATTTTATAATAGGACAGAAATGCCCATCCACGTTCAAACCCATTTTGGACTAAATAAAATGCAAAACCTTCCAAAACGATAAGAAGAAGAATTATAGCTTAATAAAAGCACATTTACTTACAAAAAGATTGAGCTCGTTTGGAGTTAAAAATCTTAAGTTATCACTGTTTTTGTACATTATTTTCCAAATAAAATTTCAGCTTTTAAAATCAGTTTAAAATTTGAAATCCCCAATCCACTTTAATTTCAGACTACATTTTCAAAACAAGATTTTTATGCTAAACCATTTATTTCAAGATCCTCTTTTTCAAAAATCTAAGACATTCCAAATTATAATCAACTTCATGTAATCATCTTTTAAAAGAAACAATTCACTAATTGGAAACACTTTTATCACTTTACACAAATAAGTCATTTTTCAAACAACTAACTTTGAAGATTCGTTCGAAAGAGATAACTAATCTCTTCCATTATCAAGAGATAATTATCCATCGAAAATAAATTTTGAATTTACATATTAATTTTAAAATTGTTCTCACAATTTAAAATGATTTAATCTCATGCCTTGTTCGTTTGTTATATCTTGCATTTCTTAATATAGCATTTTATAGTAAATGAACCATTCTAATTCATATTTCCTCTTCTCACAAAATTAAATTCCATCTTATTATCAACATAAAACTAGCTAAGGTAATTAACTTAAACTTGTTTTCAAAATAATTTTACAAATTCATACCTATAATTTTTAGTGCTATCAAAATTCTAAACAAAAGCTTGCTCACCAATTCATACTAAAAGTTTAAAATTTGCATTTCTTTATTTTCTTTGAGACAGAGTTGTATATCTTATCCTTTATTATCAATCAATTAACTAAGTGTCAAACCAATTTTTTGTTCGATCATCATTTATAACTTTGTACCAAAATATTCATTTGATATTTTAATTTTCTAACCAATATATTTTCTTATCTTGGATACATTACTTTATTAATCAAAGCATCACACAATACTTTCTTCAAATTAAGATATTTCCTAAACTACAATCAATTTACTTTACTTACTCAAGTTACCATATTATATCATTATTTAAATTCCTTTTGGTTATACTTACATAACCAATTAAAACATAGCCATATTAAATTTCACAAATTTCCAATAATATAATGGCAATGCCTTACCATTGATTTATAGCGAATGACCCCATTAATTGGCTGCAGAGTTGACCAAATGATCAAAATTGCCTCGCCACTTATCGAATAATGACTAGGCTGCATTGGTCATCTAGAATAAAATTTAATTCTCAATTCTTCATTAATTTATTTTCAAACTTTAACTTATCACAACTTAATTTACTATGTCTTACGGTCTCATCATAGCATTTAGGAAATTCCTATCGATAACGTTGATCGGGCGCATCGACCAGAATTCTTAAAGCACTCAACGTACAATCCAACCCAAAATCATTTTCTATATGATAAACATGCCTCTTTTAAAAATTGACAAAATATTCTTCACTTTCTTAATAAACAAAATTCAGTTACACCTAGAAGTATATCTTTAATTAGAAAGAATTGCAATTTAAATTATTTCTTTCACTCATCATTAATGAATACAAGGACGAACTTATCGAAAAATTCTCATAATACTCGATTCATAATATCGATGAAATAAGCTGGCGTGTTTGTTAAACCAAACGACATAATGGGCCACTCCTAAAAACCATAACGAGTGCGGAATGTGGTAAGAGGAACGCTATCCTCCACAACTCATAGCTGATGAAAATCGGTGGCAAGGTCAAGCTGAGAAAAGACCCTAGCACTATTTAATTGATCGAACACGTCACCGATCATAGGAAATGGATATTTATTCTTGATGATTAACTCATTAAGCTTGCGGTAATCGATGCAAAGCCTAAGAGTACCATCAAATTCCTTAACAAAATGACCGTGGCACCCTATGGTGAAGAACATGACTGAATGAATTGCTTGGCTTCAAGCTCCAGTAATTACTTTTCGAGTTTCTCATTTTCCTTAATGGACATCTGTAACAACCCAAAATTTAACCCATAATAATTAATTCGTTAATTAATTAAATAATAAATAAAATTTGTGAAATTATCAGGATCGAGCCACAAAAGTTGCCCCATTGTGTTCGTGGTAATTTTCTAGTCAATTTTCATATATAGACCGTCAAAATCCGAGCTAATATGAACAAGTTATAAATTAAATAAGAATCAAAGGAAAACAAAACAATAATAAAATAATATATATAGGGTGGTCGACCAACCCCTTGCCTAGGTCGACCGGCCAGTCGACCCCTAGGTCGATCCGCCTCTTGTTTTGAACGAAGAATTAATTCTTCATGGCAGGTGCGATTTTAACAGCTCATTTGCATTCTTTTGCTACATCTGGTCCTTCCGCGCTTCCATCTGATGGCTCTTATTCAGCCAACGACGTGGTTGCATCCTATTCAATCTCAAATCCAACGGTCTGAGATCCACTTCTACCCTATAAATAAGTCCCTAGGCCTAGCACTTCTTTTCATTATTGATTTTCTCTAATTCGGTTCATCTTTTCAGGAAGGACTCTAAATGGAATAATTTTTCAAGGAGAAAATCATTTTAATTAAAGTATTTAACTACCCCAAGTGGATTCGGGAAGACCAAAGGAAAGCTAAGGACCACATGTGAGTGATTGTAATTATTTCAAATTTTTAAGCAATTTAAAATAATAGGGTTTCCAATAGTTGTAGTTTTACTACGATTTTGGAATAACCTTTCTAGTTGTTATTTACAGTTTTAGATTTATTTTCAGTCTATTTATTTTTAGCTATTCTTTTCAGTTAATTCTAATTTATTATTGTTAATTATAGCTTTTCCATTTTATTTACAGTTTATTTATAGTATTTAAGTTTATTTACTGTTATTTATGTTTTATTTGCATCTTTTTCTATGCTTTGGATTTTCTTCTATAATTGTCAGTTTTCTTTTATTTCTTCGCGAATGGATTAGAATAGATTAAACGCAAATATGGATTAAATAATAAGAGTACTGAAATTACGAAAAATAAGATTAAACTATGAAGACTGTAATTAAAATGGAATTGGATTGAAATTAAGCCTAATTATTGGACTTGGACTGAATTAAAGAGATTGGCCTAGTTATAACTTATAATTATAACTAAAAAAAGTAAATGATGAAAGACGCTTATTTTTACACAGACCTTGGGTTAAGTAATAAGCATGATTATAACGTTGGTTATAATGAGAAACATAACAGAATGATGCTTATTTTGAGACTTATGATAAATTAATAAGCAAAGATTGCAAGAATAATAGTAGAGGCTTGTTTAAATAATTTATACTAAGTTAATAAGCAAAGATGAAAGTAGGACCCATACCAACAGTAATCTATGGTATTTCTATAGGCATGGTGTCTCACATTAGCCTAAAGTGAGACGAGGGCATGCTTATGCTATAGAAGTGGTTAATAAATGGTCAAAAAATAGAAGTTCAAATCATGGGGATTTGGACAAGGGGCGCAACTAGATATTGTTTGGACGATGGACTTATACCAATAGCATTCCCTTTTATTTCTATGGACGCGGTGTCTCACGTTAGCCTGAAGTGAGATGAGGGCACACTTATGCTGGAGTATTGGTAATAAATGGTCCAATAGATGGAGCAACAAGTAACATGAGCATAGTGGTGGTCATGCGTGTGGCTTCCAATTGGTGCTCAGTAATCGTTGTGAGTTCCATGCGCTTGGTAGGTGCCTTTCGTACTGGTGTTTAAACTTTGGTAAACACATAGTAGAAGGCCGGTCGAAAGGGTAAAATTAGGACTTCAGCCTAATTAAGTAGTAGGAATGGGAATTCAGCCTAATCAAGCAGCTATCAAGGACAAGTGCAAAAAATCAAAGTTATCCAATCGTATTAATTTGGCAATAATTAAATCGTATTTATTTCCAGCTCTATCTTTCTTTCTATTTCCTTTTATAAATAGAACTATTGCGAAGTCTATTATCTTTACTTTGTTTAAATAAGCTGGTAATTACTATCATTCACCAGACTTTAGTCTGGCCCGCTCCTCTAGTTTCCATTTTTACCACCATAGGCAATCAGGGGCAAGGGCGGTAGGCTGCAGATTCTTGGAGACTCCTTTGGCAGGGATTCTAGCATTTATTACTTTTCTTCATTTTCAGTTTTTAGTTCTTTTGTTGCACTTGCACTGTTTGAGTGATGTTTTGTACTCTGATTTTATTGAGACTATGGTTTTTAATTTTTGCAAGACATGTATGGTTATTTTTGACATATGATGTATTTGGTATTTGGTGACTTATTTGGTTTTTAAAGTAATTATGAAGTTTTGTTCAAAATAAGTTATTATTTTAATTGTTTCCGTTGTTTTTATCTATTTTTGTCCTGTAAATCTTAGTCTCTACTAGCTTTAGTTATACCTACAACGCACCACACCTTTTAGTGTGTCCTTTTGGGTATACTAAGGGGTATGGGGTGTTTCAACATCCTCATGGGAGGACGACTAACAGGCTGAGAATCAAGAATGAGGTTAATACGAAACTCAATTGCCTGCTTGGGTGAAAAACCTGAAACGGACTCAAATACATTAGCAAAATCACAAATAACAGGAATTCGAGATACTTCATCATCATCTCGAGACTCAAGAGCAAGTAAAGATACTTTGAAATTACCATCAACATTCTGAAGAACAAGAGATAATCACCCAGCTAAATCAGGATACCTAAGATATAGGATCCTTTTAGGAATTGGATTTGGGCGAGATAACAAGAAAGCCAATCCATCCCAAAATCATATTAAATCTAAGATAACGAATAACGTGCAGATTTGCACGAAAGGAAACTAAAAAGAACAATCTCAATATTCACACACAACATTCGAAGTGTTGCGGATCCCTAATTGGATTCACAATCCTCAAAGAAGGAACAAGGCAAGGAACATCCAATGATATAACTTCAACAAGCTCCTTCGATACGAATGAGTGCCAAGCACCCGTATCGAAGAGAACTAGAATAAAACAATCACGATAAGGATTATTCATATGGTAAGATATCATCAATTTAATTGTGGAATACTATGGAATTAAAATGCATTCCTAGACGTATTCCTAACTTATATCTACCCCCAAGGACATGAAAAGTTTAAGGGCACGATGATTAGAGAATATGTGACACTTATACCGTACTTTGATGTACCATAATATATGTTCTCTTCTATGTTTATCATATTTTTCTCTAAGCTTGGCTCTGATACCAAGCTGTGATGCCCCACCATGAGATCCACATTAACAAAGAGTATTACAGAGTAATATTGTCTGTTGATGCGGAGAATAGGGATGGTTAGGAGCGATCGTCCATAGCTTTGACTTAAACATGTATCAAATACTTCGATTGGGCGCTCTAATTTTTTTTCCTTTTATCTTTCTCAAGTGGATCGACATACTCAATATATGATTAATACAAAACTACAGTGGCTAATGGATCTATCAGGACAAAATATAACAACGAGTACAAAAGATCACAGAACAACGGTCAAACATACATATGTACATATATATAGATACGTCATAGTACAATACAATATGATACATCACCAGTGGTACATAAACCACAATATATACATCGATTCAAAATGAATAAGTATAAATCAGAGTTTACAAAATGACCAAAAGACTAAACCGAAGATAACTAGTGGATAATTCAATGCGGAAGCAGCGTAGAAGAAACTAACTACAGGTGACTAACCTGAAATATCTCAGTCTGACCCGAGTATATAAAAATACATGGGTCGGTCTAGCTTAAATAAACCGATTAGCATATGATAGATGAACTATAGGAATAAGTGATAACATCTCTTCTTAAAGAAAAGAAGCAACATATAGCATATATCAACTACTAAACATGAGATAATACCACTAAAGTACTTCATATAGAAGTTTCTCAAAAGAGGCAAATTCAACAACAATATAAAATAATCACAAATATTTGCCTCATATCATCGGCATATACCAAAATCAAATATAATGGTTTTCATTAACCATATCTCTAAATAGGAGATCACAAGTCCCAAAATCCGCTAAGAATGGCAATCATAAATAATTCCTAAAATAGGAAATTACAAATCCCAGAAATACACCAAAAGATGGCAATCACAAGTAACTCATGGAACTCAGTTAAGAGTTCAAAACTCAAAAATGAAATCACCATATATGTATAAATTCTCATATAGCTCTAAGCTATAAAATATAAAAAAAAATCATCTAGAAATGGTGAAATCATAGAAAACTCATAACTTAGAAAATTTCCTGAATTGTATCCAAATCCCCAATTGCAAGCCGAAGCTATGCCGCACATGCAAACCTCGTGTCCAGTACTAATATATGTATAAGGTACCTATCTCATGATGACTCAAAGTTCATAAATGCCTCGTGGTCACCGAAGTCACAAATGTCTCGTGGTGAACGAAGTCACAAATGTCTCGTTACTGACCCGAAAGTCTAGTACTAGCAATAACTCATGAATGTGTACCAACTCCAATTTACTTTATTTCTCTATTATTAAATTATAATCATCATTATAATTAATTTTACAGGTAATCATCAAAACCAGAGTTGTTACAAAGAATGTCGGTCCATCTCTTAGCGGTATGTTCACTGATCCATTTATTAACCATTTGCCAACCATTCCACCACGCATCGATCTATCCCAGCCTTTATGCTAATCGATCCTTTTTGTCACATATTTATGCCTTAAAATGATCATTTCACTACTTAACCTATGACACTCAATTCCATGGTCAAGAATGATCTTGAAATTTAGGTGTGTATATATATATATATGAAAAAAAGAGGTGAAAGAATGATGAAGTGAATAAAAAACGTGGTGAATGAGAAGCGGAATGATGAATGATCATATAAATTCAATTACAAACGCAAACACGTAGAATGTCATGCAATGACCCGTAATTTTTGATAATTTAAATTAGTTAATTTACTTAGATTTTTGTGATTTAAAATTGGGAGAAATAAAATGGGTGAATTATTAATGAAATAAGAACTAGAATAAAATATAATAATGTTAATTTAAGTAAAATCATTAACAACTTTAATGAAATTCCAATTGATGGAAATAATGTAAATGTTATGACTTGGTTATAAATTTAATATAAGAGAAAAAATGTAATTATTGAATTAATGTATGAAATAATATAATAAATGGTAATTGAATAGGATCAGTACTATGAAAGTAATTACAACATGGGCTTGTAAGTAATAAACATAAATATGTGATTAAGAGTTAGTGGTAATAATTATTATAAGTTACCTATTCAATTAGTCTATAAAATTTAGTTGGAAATCAATTGAAATTAAATGTAAACAAATGTTACATTAATGAGAGTTACGGCAATAACTGTAATTTTTGAAAGTAATAAAATGAATAGAAATGTTAATTTTGTTCATAAAGTAATGATTGATTAATAAAAGAACGAAACCAAGATAAATAAATTAACTGAGGTTTTAAATTTTAATAAATGTGTTAAATTGACAAAATTCAATATAAATGGAAGTATAGTAGTTTATACAAATAAAAGAGGGAAATTGGATAATATTAATGTAATGAAAGATAAACAATTGTTGACTATGTCTATAGAACAATAATCGATTGAGTATAAAGATTGAAATCAAATAAAATCAATTTATTAGAATTAAGTATGAATAACTGGACTTAATTACAATTGAAATTAAGTCCTGTAATTGGTAAAATAATTATTTTTGAATTGATATATAATTTCTTCTAAATTTTGGTAAATGTCCAAGCAGTCTAAAATGATAGAAATTGTGAATTATTAAATGTAAATTGAAAAGTGTTTTAATATTAATTTATTTAATTAACGTGAAAATAGATATTTTGGCCACTGACTCAGATTCCGATGAAACCAGTTTCATCGGATCTATAACAGTGAATTATTGTAGGATTTCAGGATTTGTAACGATCATACTTGTCGTTTGGTCGTACAGGCTCGAAACGCCTAGAAATCAATTTAATTAAAATCAAATCAATTGAAATCAATTTGAAATAAGTTGATTTTAACATAACTTCTTCATACAATGGAATTAGGACTTGAAACCTGTTCCATTGAGTTTAAAATAATTGAAAACATCTATGTTGATATATGAGATGACCCATTTTTGCTCTGGAGACAGAACGGGCTTTTCGGGTCATTTATCGCTCAACTTCCAAATCAAATCTGGTCCATCCGTTCTATTTTTGATCTACCTATTTATAGCCCGTTATAAACCTTAGCTACTTCTTATTTTCATTTGTCTGTACGTACAATTCTCTCTGGCTTCTTCTTCTCAATGGCAGGCAAACCAAACAAATCCCAAATTCAATTACAAATAAAAATCAAATCAAAAATTCAAACTCCTCCCACCTGAACAAATTATACATCAATTCGAAGCTCTCAACGAGCATAATCAACTGGTGCAATTCGTTTTTGTCATTGAATCATCGTTTGTCTGGAAATTAAGGTTGAACCTCGATCGTTCGTTTTAGGGTTTTGACGATCCGACGGTGGATAGTCGTCCGATCGACAATCGGGAGGCGTCTTTGGAAAGTGGGTGAAGAGCAGGCCTCTTGGTGTTAATCGTTCATCACAAGTGGTCGAAGTTCACCGTAATCGGCTGTTCAAGATAGTGGCGGCGCAACCGTCTTGGGTGAACTTCAGATGGTCGTGAATGTCTGGTGGGGTCGGCCGAAGATGGGTAGGTTGCGGTATGGTTGGATCAGGGTACAACATCGGCGATTGGCGGTGATTATTTGAGGAAGGCTGGCGGCCAGGTTTCGCGTACGCGAGAGGAGAAGGTAGGTTTTCTGTATGCAGGTTGTCGATGTGGCGTATTCCCTCCGGTCCGTTCTTTTGTTATTTTAAATTTTAATCTAAATAGTATAACTTCTAACTCACTTACCCTTTGCATATGAACTTCAATTCATGTGCGTTTTCTCACATTAGGAACGTATCGAAATTCCAGACATTCTGATGCTGGTTTGAATAAATTCTACGACTTTTCGAATTTTGGGCGCAAATTGGATTTTATTTGAATTAAAATCGAAGGTGAGTGTTTTGACCCACTCACAACTTCTAAAATTTCTTATGTTGGTTAAATTAAATTTATGATGTGATTAGGAATTTATTCATGGCTGTTTGTTATATTTAAATTGTTATTCCTGTTAATTTGAATTTTTTTGAATTAAATTGTCATTTAATTTATCATTGAATTTCAATTGCCAGTTAATTACCTATATATAATAATCCGTTAATTGTTGATATTTATGGGTTGAATTGGATGATGATTGTGATGGATATTTGAATTTATTATTGGATGATTGGACGCTATATTTGATTTATGAAATGCTCTCACTCTACAAGTTTCCTTGTTTATTATTAGGAAAATCGCTATAGGTTGAAATGATATATAACCGAACAATCTATAGATTATAGAGAAATCGTTATGGGTTGAAATGATAGACCCGAGCGATTTTATGGATTTTTATATTAATTCGGGATTGCGGTTTGAAATGATACATAATCGTAAAAATTAAATTGCGGTTGAAATGATAAATATCCAAATCACTTGACCCTAGGGTAGAGAATTATATACAGACACCGGATTGGTTAAATTAAATGATTTTAAAATCCTTAATTTTCGAATTTAGTTAAATGATATTTTGAAATAAAATTCGATTTATATAAATTGGATTATTATTGAAAAATCAAGTTATATTTAAATGTGAATTGGTCTAAAGGAATTGTTTTAAGAAATTAGATAGAAATTTTTAAGTGAATTTTCAAGAATAAATGAAATTTTATCGGAATTGAGTTATTGAAGTTATTGAAATACAACTTTGAAATATACAGGAATTTGATTAATTTAAATTGATATTTCAACATGGTTTGAAAGTAATATAGAATTTAATAATTATTTTAGAGTAGGAATTAAAAGATTGAAATTGGGTTTTTTTGATTTGGAAATTTAAATGGTTCAGATGTCTTGAAAAGAAATAAATAGTTTAAATTGATGTTAACTTCAAAATTCGTATTTTATGCAAACTGTTAAACATAACTATTTTAAAATTTATAATTAGTAAGATTGGCAAATTATTAAACTATTTTCACCTATATTAACTAAATTATTTTAAACTATTTAAACCAATGTAATTTATTTTAAACTAATTAAACCATTTAATTTATTTTAAATCCAATTAATCTATTTTAAAATGTTTATAACTATTTTAACTATCTATAACTATTTAAACTATTTTCTAAATTTTCAGACTAAGTAAAGGGGAAGAGTTTATATTCAAATTCATTGGTCTAAAGAACACATACAGCTAAATGATGTTATAACCTAAGTTGGATTTTATGAATGATTATTTTGAAGTAAGGAATTAAACTAATTGTAAATACGATTAAAATTATAACTTGGAAGTGAATGTGATTTTTGAAAGTGAATATGATTTGAAATGATATGGTTTGAGAATATGATATTTTGATATAAATTGTGAATTGACTTTTGAAATGCCAAAGAACCATCTGGTGTGAAACAAGAGATTGGTTATTAAAGAGACAGAAATCGGATGTTGTCATACTCTTTGCCAGAACCGAAAACCACTTTAACAACTGTGTACGTAGTGGAGATTCCAGAAATGAAGTAGGATGGTTGGTGAACGATTTCTGTACAGGAATGACGTGACCCTAACTCTCATAAGTCAGCATAGATGTGACAAAAACAGGAGTCATGCCAGGCCAAGTGAGGTCATTCCTCCTATCAGGAACATTTCTTCGATACCATTCTGTTACTTTGTGAATGATTTAGTGGCCAACCATTGATTTGATTTAGAAGTGTGTCCAAGTTGGGAGGTAGTAGCTGCTATGTGTTACCACCTATCTGGATCCACAATTGGTATATCTACCCTGGCATTGCCTCGAGTGCCGTGTTCACACCCTAGAGCGCCTTCTACGAGTTTGTTTTCTACCACACCTATAGAGTGCCCTCTGATAGCCCTCCAGTTTACGGAGGAATTACGGTACCGTATATACTATGGGAATATATAAAAATGTGTTAAGGGGGATATGGGTAACACCTTAACACTATTTTAATACTTTTACTTTACTATAGACTTACTAAAATAGCATATTGTACTGCATAGTAGATAGTTTAACGAATCCTTAGGAGATGGTAATCCCGAACATCTCTTAAGTTATTGCACTCGCATTAAACATTGGATAAGAGATGTCAAACACCGTAAACATCTCTGACGCCGTTGCACTCATATTTACCGTTGAATTTGACTTAAATAAGATATTTTAGTTCCGACTCGAGTGTTTTGTATTTTCAATTGGCTCGGGTCAGCCTGTGCATTTCAGGGTTGAAGACCTTATTTCTGGAGGACGAAGATGAAGATTTGTACTATTATTATTATATTTATTCCATTGCCTCATGTTGTTCCGCTGCATTCATTTATTTATCTCTGATATGTGTAACTATGATCTTGTGTTGTATAAGTATAATCAAATTTATTTTGTAAACTGCTTCATGAACTGTTATTTGATTATTATATTTTGTCATTCTGCTATAAGATTCTGTATTTGTTTTATTTCTTTCTCTTTTTCTTATTTACCCCATAATAATCTGCCCTTTTGAATGTTTGAGTTTGACGTATATGTCTGCTTAAAATGTTCGAAAAGGCAGGTCGTTACAATTGGTATAAGAGCTTTGGTTTAGCGATAACCTTAGGTTTGTGAAGTATGACTCTTTAGAAATAAGGCAATAATACCCTAGAACGTGTAGCTGAGTGTGTATATATATGAAAGAGCGTATTTGTTAGTGTTATAAAAGTGGTTTTATGTTGTGTTAATTTGATTCGTTTTGTATTTATAAATTCTGGTCGGTGCATAGGACGCTATGGCATGGATAGGGATTTGTAAACACATAATAGGGCAGACCGACACAATATTTGTTTTGAAATATAGGTAAAGGAAATAATTTTTCCTGTTATATATTTTTATATAAAAGAATAAATTTTATAAATAATATAGTTGGTTGCTATATAATTGGTTGTTAGGTAGTAAAATTTTATAAATACTAATCGAAAAATAAAATTTATAAGTGAAATGAATATTGTTATCTCGCCTTTTGGCAAGGCTGCGACACCAAAAACTTGACTAGAAACCAAGGATAGTTCGTCCTGGGGATCGTTAATACATAGGTCTAATATGGATACCGGGAAATTTTTTCTGAGTCCGCATCGAGCTACAATTGATATGACAAGACTGGCAAAGCTACGAAAGCCAACGTTCCAAATTTCAAGTCAATCGGAGTTCGTATGCTCAAGATATTGATCGATTACAGTTGAGAAATCCAACTCTATTCATTATCCGTCCAATTTTTTATCCATTCGCCAAGAGAGATTCAGTTCGTATCCATCGCCCACTAACTTCCTTCATACCCATCAAAATGAGCTACTTCGTATCCATCGTGTTAACAACACTTTGTATCCATCAACCAATGTCCATTTCGTATCGGTCTCCCTCCATCCATCTCGTATCGATCTCCCACCATCGATACAAATAGCGACAACCACTGTCGATATGAAGAAGGCAACATGAAGCATCGATACGAAGGTGGCCTCCAACTATCGATACGAAGTAGCATGCAAGCATCGATACGAACAGAGCCACGTAGGACCGATGCGAAATAGTACCGATATGAAGACGACAATGTCATAAAAATCCAAACATGCATCGATCATAACTCGAGATCTACAAGTCCAAATACCACCAAATTTTTGTAGGAGCTTGCCTACAATGTCAAGAATGTACCAGATAAATTTCAGCCAAAAAGGATCAATTCTTGATCGATATGAATTCCATTCGCATCGCTCCCAGATCAAGTCGAAACCACCTGAACTCGATCCCGTGAGCCCAGCCACGTGAGAGAAGAAGTCCCCTAAACCCTAGCAGCAGCATAGAGCACCCACATAGTGAATTCAAAACTCAACTTAATAAAGAAACATCCTGATTGTTCCATGACTGGATGGGAATAGGGGATTGCAGCAGCAATTGTTGAATTGCAATCAAGGAATGGGCAAAGAAATACTACTTGACCGTGCTGCCAGAGGCTGGAGAACCTGGCTAATATGACAAGAACTAGAATTGATTAATATATCATGCTTCTAAGGTGGACTGCAACTTCCAGCTTTTAAACTCCTGAATTGACAACTATGGTACGATGGCTAATATGATGACTGCCCTACACTGTCCACTCTGCCAACTCAAAACATAGCTGGTCACCGCTGAACCATCTTCAAATGCCCGCATCTTAATCATTCCACGTCCATATGACTAAAAGCATGGCATACAACCTCAAGAGGACTTCCTTAATACCCTATATATGTCTCCTATCTAGATGAAAGTTTGGGACAATCACCAATCTATTAGCTCATTCTAACCAACTCGTCATTCAATCAGTATTACCAACCACTCAAACATTGGACAATCATGCATGCATCATTCACCAGTATTACAAGACCCTGTAGCCATAAAATGAGCCTAGTCATAATGACAATTGGAGAATCTTCCCTAGTGGAGACCTATTCATTGAAACCATCCTACCTGCAAAATTTCCAATGAAAATTCAATATGTTGACTATGTCAGTATACTATGGAAATACAACTCCCAACACTACCTCATGAAGTGAGAATGGCGCATGGATTCCATCAAGAGTGATGAATGCCATCAAATGCAGATGTCTTCCCTCATTCCTCAAAGAATACTGGCAGTCATGGTTAGACATGCCGGTTCTACTTCTCGTTTTGCTAAAGGAAAAAAAGAAGATGGCAGCCAACGAATTTATCCAAAGCCCACAGTCAGTTTCTGCCAATACCCATAAATGAATTCATCACCAATGCTTATTTCTAGATATTGATAAGAAACTGGTGGATAGCCGTCGACGACTACACTAACATGTCTAGGCCAATATTGAGTTGATGAATGAGATGAAGGATCAACATGGGGAGAAAAGGAGGGAACCTACTCCATATTCTAGATCGGAAAACTCCTCTTCTTTAGATGGCTACCGTGGACGCCAATGCCATAAGGCTGCTCCGGAAAGGATTGCTCTAACAATATGTTCAAGCCCCATAAAATAAAGGGTCGGGAACCCCCGACCCCTATCAATCAAGAACTTCTAACAATATGATGCTGCTTCACTTATCAATGAAATTTAATCCGATCTCTTTTGAATTATTTCTATTTCAATTTCGTTTATGTTGTGAAATATGACCGACTTGAATTAAACTACTTGCAAATGATGCAGGTTACCGAGTACTTAAGGATGGGTGCAAAACAACCTCCGCGGACTATGATCAAGTCATTGAGGTATCATTATGACGAGCATGATTCAACCACTCATCAGCTACTACATGGCCTTGACTTAGGGGTAGGGTATCAAAGCGACAGAGATTGACAAGGTCAGGACTCTAGTACAAAGTGGATGCAACCGACCATCCACTCATCCACCTATGCAATTTAATTTGGAGATCTGAGAAAGACTTGGAGTTATATGTCCCAATGATGCACTCTCCATCTCGTACTTGAAGCTCGCCAAAATACTTATGCTTCTTCTAATGCCCAGTAAGATCAAAACCACACCAAGGGTGGACATTATGTGACCATCTACACATCAAATCTACATTAGACACTTGGGCTTATTTGAGAAATGAAGTTTAAAGTTGATGTGATTTGACCATTTACTCTCCAGTCTGCGTCTGTGATTCGGCAAAACAATTATTCCTAAACCGACTTCATCGGTGGCCAACCCTCAATTTATAGTCATCAATAACTAACTACCTACTCGCTAACCATCATGAGCCATCATTTCAACTCTCTTCCTCAGATCTATCGTAAAAAAAGCAAAATATAAAGTGGACGTAACTCGACCATTTGCTCTCCAATTCTTGCACCTGACTTAAGGGAAATACACAACTCAAGATGGATGTAGTTCGACCATCCTCTCCTCCGCTCGAGCTCAAAGCTTGCCAGAACACTGATCTTACTCCTTAGGTTTGGCAATAGCGGAATTCAAATGAACATGGATATGATCCAACCGTCCATAAAATAAATCTCATCCTTCGTTGATGGCAATAAGTGGAAATTAATCGACATCCCACCGATCACTCGCTAAATGAAACCCCAAGCTCAAGGACAGGCTATCAAACTCAAGCCAAAAGGGATTGATACACAACAATCCTCTAACTAACTCCAGCTCCCAGAGTGCGAGCTGGAGTATAAACTTACGAACATGGGCTCGAGAAGGGTGGATCCATCCACCGGACGACTTAGCCCATGTTCAACCTAAGCCCGAGGAGGATGGATCCATCCATTTAACGACCTCGCCTTTCATATTTACAAGCTCGAGGAGGGTGGATTCATCCATCTAATGACTACGCTTGTCTACTTAGGATGGATGTGATACGACCGTCCACGTACCTGATCAACTTCTTGTTTCTAGAGCGTGAACGAAATCCTAAAGCCTAAACAAATGTGACCGACCATCTGCCGGCCAACTCCAGATTCCCGAATTGCGAACTGGAGTATAAACATTAACTGGAATGGGTGTGACTAACCACCCATCAAATAACTCTAGATTCCCGAAGTGCGAACTAAACTAACTCTGAATTCCCAGAGTGCGTACTGGAGTATAAACATCAACTAACTCCAAATTCCCGGAGTGCGAACTGGAGTATAAACATAAAAACGGGTGTGACCGACCAAACGTAAAACAACTTTAGTCATCGAAGTGCAGACATAATCCTAAAATACCAAATGGGTATGACTGACCACCCATCAACTAACTCCAGATTCCCAGAGTGCAAATTGGAATATAAACATCAACTAACTCTAGATTCCCAGAGTGCGAACTAGAGTACAGCCATCAACTAACTCTGGTCCCGAGAGCGCAGGCTGGAGTATAAATAATAAATGGGTGTGACTGATCACCCATCAACAACTTCAATCCTTAAAGCTTGGAATGGAATATAAATACCAGAAGGGATGTGATTCGAATCCCCGTCTATCAACTCTGATTCCTCATCAAGTTCTATAGTACAAAAAGTGGATGTGGTTCAACCGTCTGCTTTCCAAATCTTCCCCTGACATGGGGGCACACATATCACACAAAATTGGATGTGATCCAACCACCCAGCACTAAGCGGGCATGACACGACCATCCATGCATCAACTCTTGAACTCGGCATGGGACCCGTAACATAAATTTATAGGGATGCTCTCCAACCTTACAAGACAAAATTTTCTACCTTGATTCCACAGGGAGAAATAGATTCACAAAATGGACCTAGCTGGATGCCCTATTCTGAATTGATATTACTATCATCCAACTGCAATGTAACATGACCGTTCATCCGCTAACTCTCGCCTGTGATCCGATGGATTGTGCACGCAACATGGACGGGTGTGACCAACCACCCACCAGTCAATTCCTTTCTGCAATTCAATAGGAGAAACATCAAATTAAAGTTGTCAAAATGTGATCGACTACACTTTGACTTTCGCCATGACTAGTGCCAGAGGAATTAATCGAGGAAAATGTGCTCCGACCAGTTTTTGCTAAAATTCTTAGTCCTCAGGGTGTGGACATGGGTATAAACATCAAATAGGTGTGACTAATGGCCCTTCAACTAACTCTGATCCCCGGAGTATGACTACGGGCATAGAATGTGATCCGACCATTCATTCACCAACTCTGACCTAAATTCTACGAGAGGACTATAAACTCACAACAGATGCAATTAGACCGTCCACAAACTAAATCTACTAACCCAATACTGGTGGAAGAAGACCAAATCACCAAAAGAAGAGAAAGGTGACTCGCTACATCACCAGCATAGCGTCCTTTAATACTTAAGGCAACAACTACAAGGAGGCCTTAAAGCCAACCTATCAGCATGATGCCCGAAGTTATGAGCAACAAATTATATCGTGCCGTTGAATTGATGGTCAATATTGATCCTCTTCGACTACAAATCGATGTGACCCAAACGTCCATCGAGTACCTTTGACCAACAGTGCATGGATAGAAGAATAAACCATGAATGAGTGTGACTTGACCATTCGTCCTCCATCGCCTTCCTTCAATCCGTTAGGAAGGGCATGAGACCAGATGAGCATGATTTGACCGCATTTGGGCTGACTTTATCCCTAGATCTAACGGGAGAACGTAAATCAAAATGGACGTGGTTGATCGCCTAACTCCAAAAGAATGCAATGCGACCATTCATTCTTTGACTCTTACCACAATCTGGCTGAAAGAGAAATTCACGACAAGTGCAACCTAAACGTTTGCACACCGATTCTTGCCCTGGATTTGATAAGGGAAGCATCGATCCTGCATTGGATCTGCTCGACGATTCGCTCTTTAATTTCTTCCCAGAGTATGGCAACATAAGCAGCAAAGTGAATGTCATTAACCATCCATAATTTAGCTCCTGTTTGAATGTCGGCGAGGCAACAAAGTATTCCGCCTAGAGGAAAGAACAAGGACGTAATGCAGGATAAGGCATGACTCAGCCTTCCATCAGTTAACTCAATCCCATGGTTCAACGGGATAGAATGTGAAACTAAAGCAGACAATATACACCTTGCCACTTGTCGAGATATTCCCTAGACTTAAGTGCATGCGTGAGAAATAAGCTGAATGTAATTGATTGTTCATCAAACAACTCTGGCTCTTAGAGCTTGGAGTACGGTATAAACATAGCAGAAGCTAGGCTCGATCATTCGCACAATACATCCATCGACCCAAGACTGAGGGCATGAGTTTGATCATCCAAGAGTTGGATACGACTACTCAATTCTATAGCTCGTGCCTAGTATTTGTAACAACTTAAAGTTACGACCGAAAAGATACATAGAGATAGAATCATCAGATCGACGCCCGGACTTATGGGCAACTGATCATCATTCCGACCCTTCCGATGAGCAATGGATCATGAGTACGTTGAATGGAAAATACATTGCTCGGAAACACATGTAGATTCAAACTCATAGCTGGAGCCAGCTATGCAGCAGCATGCAATACAGGGCTAAACTCTACTAAGCCTTTGATTCAACATGCCTATAAGGCTAATCATTAACCATTGCAAATAAGCACATGAAGTGCCTACAACCCATCATGAGTATTGTAAATTAGATCACAACTCCATGCAATGATGATGAAAGAGTCAACTGCTTTG
Organism: Allium cepa; assembly: GCA_030765085.1. Taxonomy (NCBI): domain Eukaryota; kingdom Viridiplantae; phylum Streptophyta; class Magnoliopsida; order Asparagales; family Amaryllidaceae; genus Allium; species Allium cepa. The sequence continues at coordinate 84,292,625 of CM060946.1, forward strand.
CTCCAGGTGAATTTGATGTGTCCGCTTGGACTCAATCTCATGTGTATATATGGACTCTCACTAACCATTAAGAACCTTGCATTGAATGTCAACCCGATGTACGTCTCGATGAGTAAAAATGAAGCGATGTGGATCTAGAAAGATCTGCAGCACTTAAAGAGGAGGCGAATATACTCAAAACCAATAGGTTTATCTATGATGTCCTCTACCCAAAATGAGTATCCAATCCTTTACTTATAAGAAAAACAAATGGAGAGTTGCAGACGTACGCCGACTACTCAGATTTGCACAAGGCATGACAAACACAACCTTCCACTTCCAAGGATCAACCAACTAGTAGACTCGACCATCGGACATGAATTTCTCACTTCCATGGACACAAAACTCTGGATATAATCAGATACCGATCATGTCCAGACCCAGTTTCATTACTGAATTGGGCCTATAGTGCTATGTTGCAACCCCCGAATTCAAACATGAGAATGCTTACAATACTTACCGAAGGGCGATTAATAGATCATTCAAAAATCAGATCGGCCGTTCGTTGAAAGTAAATGTAGTTAATATGCTCTTGAGATCACGACCGTCAAACGACCACATCGACGACTTGGCAAAGATACTCAGTGCTCTCTAACAACTGCTGAATGAAACTTGATCCTTTGAAATGGTCTTTCAGCGTTGTATAAGAAGAATTCTCGGGTTTCGTCACTAATTCTCGTGGGATTGAGGCTAATGTCAGAAAATTCTGAAGATTAGAGTCATCCACGTATCGATGAAACCAAGCAGGTATAGAGCTAAGTTAGAAGATTATCCTAAGCTGATTCAACTCTAGGGCCATTTACAAGTGTATTCTCTTCTTTAACCTAACCAAGAGAGGGAGGAAAACTTTTGAATGGACCAACAACTGCGTTGATGCAGTTCTAGCTCTGATAGATTGCTTAGAGAATTTTATCCGAGTTGTTGGAAAGCGAAAATTTATACATTAACTGGGCCATGTCAACACACGCCATAACCATCGCATTGCTATATGAAGAGAAACGAATCCAAAGACCAGTATATGATGAAAGCTAGCTATTGACAAGCTTATCGTGTTAACATCTGTATCGACCAACCGTTACAATAGGTCCATTGGCAAGCCTAGATGTTTAAAAGGTTACTCAACACTTATCTCCCTCAAAGAGATATCCATGGTCAAACATTAGCATACTTCATATCTGAATTCACTGCATCACACGATTATCCGAAGAACATTAGAATACCGTCCAACCGATGGAGAACATACATAGATGGAACTTCCGATAATCGGCATTCTAACATCGAAGTGGTGTTAATGACTCCTGAGGAATGACCGATCCGCTATGCTTTGAAACTCCACTTCACAGCAACAAATAACAAAGCTAGGTATGAATTTTTGGTCACCACAGTCAAACTGACAAGAAAATTAGGAGTGGAAACTTTACATATCTTATGTAATTTCTGATTAATGGTATGCTAAGGCAGGGAGGATTATCGGACTAGAGGGCAACGTCTTGTTCGTTGCCTTAGCCAGATCCAAAAGCTAATAGCTGACTTCGAGAATTACACCATTACAAACATCCTCAGAGAATAAAATGAAAAAGCCAAGTCACCGGCCAAGCTAGTCAGTTTTGGGAATGCATGGAAAATAGACTTTGTCTCGGCTGAAATAGTTATTATTCCAAGCATTGACAGATGAAGATCGACTGGATCTTAGAGATGAAGCCAGGAAAGGGGTCATGGATGACTCCTATCAAAGACTATCTACTGTGTGTAATTCCACTTGAATAGAGGAATGAGAGATGGCATGTCCTCCGCGAAGCATCGCTGCATGATTATGTCTGGATCTTTCGACACCATCGACACAAAGAATTATTCATGTATCCATCAATCTGAGACCCAACATTACGTGTCCATCGATACGAAGCATACATTATAACATATCAAATCAATCCAAGAGAGGATTGATATAAAGGAAGGACTTAAAAAACCATCGAACGTTGTTACCACTCGAATTTCACTACGATCTAGGAGAGGATCGATACGAAACTCAATCCAAACAAAAACTATGACCCACAAATATGCGAACATGAATAGGAGTCAGGTTAAAATATGTGCATGTACGCCAAACTAACATTCAATTTTTGAAGTTACCAGGAATTGAATGCTTACCTGGTGATGATCAGAAACCTGAACAACAAATCGCTAGTGCTCAACACTCAGTTACAAAAAAAACTACATGATCATTAATAATCAACAGTTTGACATCTACATCACTAAATATCAACCAAAGTCTACATTTTTTGATGAAAAGATGGCAACTACTCAGTGAATCGGATAGAACTTTTTAGAATGAAGATGCAAGCTTTTCAAAGCACGTCATGTTCACACAAGACGTACTTTGGGGGGGGATTTTATCTCGCTTTTTGGCAAGGCTGTGACACCAAGAACTTGACTAGAAACCAAGGATATTCGTCCTAGAGATCGTTAATACATAGGTCTACTATGGATACCAGTAAAAAAATTCCGAGTCTAGATCAAGCTACAATTGATATAACAGGAGCAACAAAGCTATGAAAGCCGACGTTCCAAATTTCAAGTCAATCGAAGTTTGTATTCTTAAGATATTGATCGACCGCGGTTGAGAAATACAACTCTATTCGTATCCATCCAATTTCGTATCCATTCCTCAAGAGAGATTCAGTTTGTATCCATCGCCTACTAACTTCCTTCGTATCCATCAAAATGAAGCTACTTCGTCTCCATCATATTAACAACACTTCATATCCATCAACCAATGTCCATTTCATATCGGTCTCCCACCATCCATCGTGTATCAATCTCCCACCATCGATACAAACAGCGACAACCACCGATCGATATGAAGAAGGTAGCAAGAAGCATCGATACGAAGGTGGCCTCTAATCATTGATACGAAGTAGCATGCAAGCATCGATACGAACAGAGCCACGCAGGACTGATGCGAAATAGTATCGATATGAAGACGACAATGTCATGCAAATCCAAACTTGCATCGATCATAACTCGAGATCTGTAAGTCCAAATGCTACCAAATTTTCACAGGAGCTTGCCTACAACATCAAGAATGTACCAGGTAAATTTCAACCAAAAAGGATCAATTCTTGATTGATAAGAATTCCATTCGTATCCCGAGATCTAGGTGAGATATTTTCAACCTACGCCTATAAGTAGCAGCCATATGCATCCAGAAAAGAGACTTTGGTCCTCTTTAGCTGATATTCTGCCGAAATCATTATCAAATTTCAGTTGTACTGTTGTAATCTTTTGTAACCAGTGAGTAAAGTTCAATAAACACCAGTCATTTTGTTGTGGACGTAGGCAATTCGCCGAACCACTCTAAATCTGTGTGTTTCTGTGTGTTTCTGTGCATTTCCTTATATGTTTATTGGTGCGTTTGTTAGATCTGCTTCATTTTACATTTATTCTCTTCATTTTATCTCTTCAAACACATCCGAAGAGTTTTGTGCCAAATTTTGGTACAAACAAATATAAACCGGAAATTTGAGAACTTAAGTTCTGGGAATTTTGGAAATTTCTTTCGAAAGTTTTTAGAATATAATACTAGTAGTATTTGGAAATATTTTCCGATATAATATTTCAATATGATTTGAAAGAAATGTTTTAAAGGAATTTTGAAGGAAATAAGTTCTGTACTCCCCTTTATGTCGTTGGAAAATAATTTCGGTGATGAGTGCACACATCGTCGATGTTCACTTTTGAGTTTCAAAGTGGGAAGGTTACGGTAGTAGTTTACTATACATTTGTTTTGATAAAAAATATTAAATTTTATTTCCAAATTTTATTTGATATTTAGATGATTTGAAATGGAATCCAACATTTATTTCTGAAATTTCTATGAATTAGAATTTCCATTGTTGCAATGAAATGAAATTTCAACTATTTTAATAATTGGAACCTTCTAAAATGAAAATAAGAAATTAAGTGCTAAGTATCAATGAAATATACAAGAAATTTGAAAATTTTAAATTCTAAAAAAAAAGGAAATGAAAATTTGGCATGATGATTATTGAACATTAAGTTAATTAAAATTAATAAGATAAACTTGTGTAACATTCAATTGCATTCTTAAGATAGTATATATAACTTACCAAATACTAAAGGTTGAAATATTTAATAAGGATATGTAATGGAATACTATACAAGTAAAAAATTTAAGTAATGAAAGTGTTCAATGTAATTACTTTTATAAACAAGATTTTTGATATTTTAACGGTTATAAACTTAAGTTATTATTGAAATATTACTAAATAACATGTAATGGAAAGGTAAGTACTTTAAGTAAAAGATTATAAACTTAAGTTAATGTTTGAAACCATTTATAAATAAAGTAAATAATAGAATGAATACTATAAAAAATTAAATGATTATAACTTCAAAAATTGTTGAGATGATTTAGAAAATGGATTTAATATTCAATGACATTATATCAAAAAGGTGAATTTAAATTAAGTAAGGAACTTGAGAATGAATTTATGCACTAATGAATACTAATATCTAATGGAAATCAAGTATGTAAATTTATAAGTGCGAACTAAACTGCAATCAAATGTATGTAATACTTGAATAATGAATTCATTAATCATTGTAAACAACTAAATGGTAATAACTTATGTAATAAATAAATGTAAAGGTAATGAAAAGAAATTTTATTATTTGAATAAATGAAAAATGAATTTTGTAAGTAATGGATGAATGTAAATGAAATTAAGTACTGAATGAATGAATGTGAAAGTATTTACAAAGAAACTTATATCGTACTCTAAAAATAGGCTTACATATGTCTAAAATAAATTGTATATGAGTAACATATGTAAGAAATGTAAATAACGTATGAAAATAAATGAATGTATATAAATGGAATTAACTATTGAATGAATGGGAATTGAACTTTTGTAAGAAGTAAATGTAAATTTAAGAAACAATAAATTTAATAAATAAATCATTTTATGAATGTGAAAAAAATACAATAAATGATATGAAAAGAAATATGCAAACAAAAACCTAAATAATGTTGGAATTTGTTGCTTGTTTTGGTTTATAGTTGTTTGGGAAAAGATATTTGTAATTGCTTAGGATGTAGGAATAATCTACTGAGTTTTATCTATGACTGTTGAGTATATGGTATACTAGTAGTTATTTGTCTCTGTACAATTTAAAGTTTCTGAACTCGAACAAACCATTTGCTTTTGCTGAAATGGATGGATGATTGTTTTCCTTGTTGAAATGATGTTGTGCTTGTTGTTTCTAAGTGATTATTGTTATATTGCATTGATTTGTTTTGTCATTAATTGAAACAACCCAAAATACTTCTCTTATAACTATTAACTTCTTTGGATTATATATGTAATGACCTGCCTTTTGGATGCTTTAAGCAGACACACATGCCAAACTTAAACTGTACAAGAGGGCAGATTGTTATTGGGGTAAATAAGAAATAGCAGAGAAAAAAACGAAGCAGAATCTCACAAAAGAATGACAAAATATAATAATCAAAATAATAGTTCATGTAGCTGTTTACAAAACATTGATTATACGAGTACAATACATAACCAGAGTTGCATACAACAGAGATAAAAAGTAATGCAGCTGAACAGTATAAATGTAGTGGAATAATGATATAAATAATAATAGTACAAATCTTCATCTTCATCCTCCAGAAAAAATGTCTTCAAATACTGAAATGCTCAGGCTGACCCGAGTGAACTGAAAAGACAAAATACTCGAGTCAGACTAAAAGATCTCATGTAAGTTAAATCAATGGTAAGTATGCGTGTGACGGCATCAGAGATGTTTCGGGGTTTGACTTCTCCTATTCAGTGTCTAGCGTGAGTTCGGTAACTTAAGAAATGTTCAGGATTCACATCTCCTAAGGATCCATTAAACTATCTACTATGTTGTATAATACGCTATTATAATAGTATCTAAAGTAAAGTAAACTATTAAAATAACATTAAGGCGTTACATTTTCACCCTTAGCACATTTTATATATTCCTATAGTCTATACAGTACCGTAATCCCGCCCGTACTGGACGCCGCCAGAGGGCACTCCATGGGTATGGTGCAAAAAAACTCGTAGAAGGCGCGCTAGGGTAGGTGACACAACAAAAATAGGAAATGACAGGGTAGATATACCAGTTACACTTCCGGACTGGTGGTAACGCATAGCAGCTACTACCGCCAACCTTGGAACAGACTGCCGAGAAAAATCACGGGTGGCCACCAAATAAATCAAAAGTCAGAATATAGTATCGATGGAGTGCGCCCAATCGAAGGAATGACCTCACTTGGCCCATAAATTGCTCATGTTTTATCCACCTTTAGTCAACTCATGGGAGTCGGGTCCACGTATATACCTCATATAGGATCGTCGCCACCATCCTACTTCATTCTGGAATCTTCACCGCGTACACAGTTATCAAAGTGGTTTTCGGTATTGGCAGAGAGTATGACAGTATCTGATCCCAGTCTCTTTAACAACCAATGGCTTATTACACACCAGATGGTTCTTTTATATTTCAAAAGTCAATTCGCAATTTGTATCAAAATATCATATTCTGAAAACCGTCACTTTCGAAATTATATTCACCTTCAAATCATATTCACTTTCCAAATCAGTTCATTTCCAAAAATCATAATTTCTTCCAAAAACATATTTCCAAAATAGGTTCAATCCTTACTTCAAAATCATCATATCCCATTAGTTAACATTTAATTCCCAACTTAGGTTATAACATCATTAATCATGTTCCCTTTAAAATCGAGAATTTGAATATAACCCATCCATTTTACTTAGTTTGGAATTTAGAAGAAAATAGTCTTAAATAGTTATATATAGTTTGAATAAATTTTCAATAGTCAAAATACTATGGAATAGTAAATATAGATTTAAAATAGTTAAATAGTTTTAAAATAGATTAAATAAAATTAAAATAGATTAAATAGCGTTCAAATAGATTAACTAGATTTAATATAAGTTAAAATGGTTTAATTAGTTTTAAAATAATTTAAATGGTTTAAAATAGGTTAAATTGATTTAATATAGTTAATATAGGTTAAAATAGTTTATAAATCTGAAAATCTTAAAATTTGGAATCTTAAAAATAATATAATTTAAAACATTTTATATTTGAAAACATGAATTTGGAATTTATATCAATTTAAAACTATTTATTTCATTCAACAAAACTAGACCATTTCAATTTAATTTCTTAAAACAATTCCTTTTAAGCCAATTCACGTTTCAACACAAAACTTGATTCAAAACACTTCAATTTATACAAATCAATTTTTTCTTCAAAATATCATTTAATTCCATTCAAAAATTAAGGATTTTAAAATCATTTAATTTAACCAATCCGGTGTTCTTATATAAGTCTCTACCCTAGGGTCAAGTGATATGTAATTTATCATTTCAATCTGCAATTTAAAATTTTGCGGTTATATATCATTTCAAACCGCAATCCCGAAATAAATAACATCCATAAAATCGCTCGAGTCTATCATTTCAACCCATAATGATATTTCCTTAATCTATAGATCATTCGGGTAGTATCATTTCAACCCATAGTGAACTTGCAGTTTATGACGATATAAAATACAACATCCATTCATCCAGTATCAACAATCAACATCCATCACAATCATCATCCAAATCAATAAATAAATATCAATATAGAACTGATAATCAACAAAATGTATTTAACTAGCAATTTATATTCAATAGTTAATTCAAATAAATTCAAATTAACCGAGATGATGATTCAAAATGTACCAAATAGTCATAAATAAATTCCTAATCACATCATAAATTTAATTTAATCAAAAAAAGAAATTTTAGAAGTTGTGAGTGGGTTAAAACACTCACCTTTGAATTTAAATAGAATTTTAATCCAATTTAGAACCCAAATTAAAACGATCTCCGAATTCATCCAAACAGTTTCAAAATGTCTAGAATTCCAATACGATTCCAACGCAAGCAACCACGCATAAATCGGACTTCGTATGCAAAAGTTACGATAATTAGAAGATTTGAAACGAAATTTAAATAAATAGAAAGAAAAGAAGAACATCACCACTCACCGAACACCACGTCACCACGCCCAGAGCCAACTTCTATCGATCGAACCACTCCAGGTACCCATGCAACAACGTTGACCGCCGCTTTGACTATCAATCACGAGCGCTTCCGACCACCGTAGCCGATGCCGCCGCCACCATCACGATCGTGCTCCCCTGCCGTACCCACAGACCCGGTCCAGCGACCTCCGGCCACCCTAAATTGTTGCGCCACCGCCTATAGGTAAAACCTAATGTAACGACCCGTATTTTACATGTCAATAAATCATAGAATTTCTAGGTCGTCGGTGTTGTTTAAGTCGTCCTTAGCCTAAGTCGTGTGGGGTTCTTAAGTCGTAAACGACTTATGGGTAGCTTGGGTCGTGAGGAAGATAGGTCGGGTGTAGCAACTTGCAGTAGTTGGCAACTTAAGTGTGTTGACAGAGTTAAGGTAGTGACCAACCTATAGGATAACCAACCTATAGTGCTTGACCGACTTAAGGAAGATACCGGGTTAAGAAGTGGACGAGCTAGCGAGTTAGCGAGTTAGTAAAGTTATAAGAGTTAACGAGTCATCTTGTTACGACTTAGTGGTTTGGGGTGAGTTAACGACCTAGGAGTTGCGAGTTAAGAGAAGCAGCGACCTACGGGTTAGTGGGATAGTGGAGACAGCGTGTTACGAAGCTAAGGAGGTTAACGGGTTAGTTTGTCAGCGACTCAGTATAAGGCTTAAGTCGTTAGCGACTTAGTGATAGGTCGTAACTCATGCTGCCCGTTAGGTCGTGAGCCTATTAGCGTTAGGTCGTGACATTGATAAGTCGTTTCCCAGTTGAGTCGTTTGGTTCTGTGTGTTAGGTTGTAGTACCTGTTGAGTCGTGGGAATGGCTGAGTCGTATGTCGCTAGGTTGTTGAGTCGTATACGAGTTAAGGATAGGTTGGCTGGGCTCGATGAGTCGTATATCGTGTTGTTTGATGAGTCGTGGACGACTCATGGGATAAGTCGTGACCGACTTAAGGGGCGACGACTCATGGGGTTTCCAGCCTATAAATAGAGGGGTTTGGCTCACTTTTGGCACCGGATTTTGAAGCGACGAAGTGCTGCCATTTTGAGAGCTCGACTACAACATTTCTTCATCTCCTTTTCTCCATTCCAATCTAGTTCTAACATCCATCCAAGATCGAAGATCAAGATCGAAGATCCAAGAGCCAAAGTTGAAGATCTTCATCCAACCAAGCTAGATTTCATCGTTTCAAGCGGGATTTCGACGAATCAAGCTTGAATCCTTGCTGTCCAGATCTAAAGTTGATAGTTTTTGAAGTGTTCGGGTGATTCGGTGAGTGGTGGTTATCTCTCACGCGGACCCAAAGGAGTATATTGGATTGGTGGTTTGTTGAAGTGTTGTAGATAGTGATTTTATGCATATTTCTTTAGATCCAAGTGTAGATCCATTACTTATGAAGATGTTTACTTATGCAAGTTCATTCACCAAGTTATAGAGATAAAAACCCATGATTTATATTTGTTAGATCTATGCTAAAAACCCATGATTCATGTATGTTATATCTATGCTCATTTATTTACGAAATTGCCATTGTAGTTATAAATGCCTACTTATACCATATTTGATTACTTGATTGCTTAAGCTAATGATTGATTTGATTGATTTCTATGTATGTTAGTTGATAGATAGTTAGATCTAGACAAAATGGTCGAAGATGATTCAAAAGCTAAGTGGAGAGGCTCTTGAATGGTGAAAGCTGCTTGTGGCATATGAAGCGGATGTTGAAGCTCATATGTATGGATTGGATGATGTTGAGATGGACTTTTCCATGATGCGAAGAGGCAAAGAATGATGATGAGATGGGACGGGTCATGATGACGTTCCAAGCACGGGCTGCGACGACGTGCGAAGCTATGTTGATAACTCGGTGATGCGATCCGGGTTGATGATAATGGTTAGCTTGAGAGGCGCTTGAGCTAGTATGAAAATAGTCGTCAAGGAGGATGACTAGGAGGCTGAGATCTCATCGTTGTTGAAGGTTCTAGCATGCTCAAAGCAAGAGTACGTTGGAATGGGCTGCGACGACGTTCCAAGCACGGGCTGCGACGACGTGCTAGTACTCTGGGTAGTTGCGAAAATTCCTAGGCACGGGCTGCGACGACGTGCGGAGTTATGTCTAGAACCGGGGTTATCATTAGCCCTTGACAGGTGGTCATTCAACTAACGGTGAAATCAAGGCAATGATAACAGTGATAGCCAGTGTCATGGATGTTTGGACGTTTGGTTGTATCATCATTCGGTCTCAAGAGCGGTGTTTTTCGGGTGCTTATCTGATCTTGGTTTAGGCCTTGGGGGTTTGTATTTGGAAAACATCGACCTTGACTCGAGTGATTATTGCTTTACCTTAATTATCTGTTATGTTATGCTTGCTTCTCCTTAGTGTGTGTCTGGGGCTATCACTGTAGAAAGAGGTGGAGTGGGATGGTTTGGTTCCTATTCCTTTTATCCCTTATGCTCTTTTGGTATGTTTGATAGTTGATTTACCGCTCACTAAGACTGTTGTCTGACTCAAGGTTTTATGTCTCCCCTTATTACCTTGGGCTGTTCATCCATGTTTGGGATGGGCAGGCTAAGTGACAGGTGGCAGGTGCTGATCTTAGTGATTGACGACGCTGATGACGAAGACGAGCAGGAGGCTTGCGTATTATTTTCTTAATAATATGTACTGGATATTCCGCTGTTTGTTGTTACTCTGAGTGCTATGTAGTGAGGTTTCTTGTATTGATGGTTTGGACCTATGTATAAAACTATTATGATGCTTATATGATGGTGTTTTGTTCTATGGAGCTTCACTATATTATATTACTCTATTGTATTTTATCCATGCGCTGTGAGTTGTACGATAGATTCTGCGATGTTTATTCTACCTTGACGGTCACCCATGGCTGCCTGGCACACCTTCAGCGCACCATTCCCTTATTTCCGTGCGGGAGTCATGGGCGGTCGTCACACCTAGGTTGAATTTTTTCGATCGCTCTGGCCGTCAATTCGACGAGGGATCACCACAGATGAATAGCGCGCTTGACTCTCTTCACAACGGTACCAACTATCTGATGATCAGTCGAAGTTCATCACAACACGATGAACGGTTGAAAATTGATCATCGAATTCTGGGCAAAAGGAACCCAGATCGAAAAACAAATCACATAATTGACTTACGCTCATCGAGAGCTTCGAATCGATATATAATTTGATATATTTTGAGGAGTTTAAAATTTTCAATTTGATTTGAAGTTGAATGGAGAATTTATTTGTCTGCCATTGGTATGAGGAGTTGAGAAGAAATGTATGTACAGAGAAATGAGAATAGAAACAACCTACGGTTTATATCACGGTATTTATAGGTAGGGCGGGAAATAAAAAGAATGGACCATATCGATTTGGATTGGAACGATACACAACCCGAAAAGCCCGTTCTGCCTCCGGAACGAAAATGGGTCAACTCATATATCAAAATAGATATTTTCAAATAGTTTAAACTCAATGGAACAGGTTTCAGGTCCTAATTCCATCATACGAAGAAGTTATGTTAAAATCGGCTTAACTCAAATTGATTTCAATAGATTTCTAGGCGTTTTGAGTCTGTATGATCAAACGACAAGTCCGATCGCTACGAAACTTGAAATCCTACAATATTTCAACGTTACGGATCCGATGAAACTGGTTTCGTCGAAATTTGAGTTGGTGGCAAAAATGGTTGATTTTACGTTGATTGAATAAATTAATATTAAATTAATTAAGTCGAATTTTTAATGCCAATTCTATGGTTAACAATTATTACCATTTTTGATTTTTTTTAACATTCACAATACTTTAAACAAGCTTAGATATCAAATTAAAGTTAATTAATTTACCAATTACAGTGTTTAATTTCAATTGCAATTAATCCTATTAATTATAATTAAACTCCAATAAATTGTTTTTATTTCGTTTAAATCTTTACACTCAGTTCAATTTATTATTCTGTAGACATGATTTACACTATTTATATTTCATTACATTAACATATTCCAATTCCCATCTTTATTTGTATTAACTATCATATTTCCATTTTATTGTATTATTGTCAAATATATACATTAATTATGACTAAAAATCTCAATTAATTTATTTAACTTGGTTTCATTTTTTTATTACATTAATTATTATCTTACGAATAAATGTTATTTATTTTATTACATTCACACTTTCAGTTATTGTATTAATTCTCATTAATATAACATCAAATTACATTTAATTTTAATTTATTTCCCATTTCAATTAAATAGACCAAATAAACAGGTAACTTACAATAATCGTTACTATAACTTTTAATCGCACTTATGAATTCATTATTCGCAAACAATGGTACAATTCCTATATAAGCCGAATTTTATTCAATGGTCATTTATTTCATACTATTTCATTTATAAATTCAATGTTTGCATTTATTTTCTTATATCAATTTATAACAAAGTATAACAATTTACATTATATCAATTAATTGTAATCTCGTTCAAATTGTTAATTATTAGCTTTAATTATCATTTCTTACTTCATTTCATTATTAAATTACAGATTGTTATTTCTTCCAAATTTAATTACCAAAATCTTATTAAATTAACAGTTTAAATCATCGAAAATTTACGGGTCGTTACACTCTCCTCTATTCAAAACTTTTCGTCCCCGAAAAGGAAAAAGAAAGGAAAAGAAGAAATTAAATAGTCAATATATCTTATTCAAAATATTAAATTTATACAAATAAATTTACAAAATTGAATAATTTTAAATAAAATGTATCAATTCATAACCATTAAATCCTTTTATACTCAAACTTAATAAAATTTGGTAAACATTTTTCATAATTTTCTATGTCCAAAATTTACGAAATTTTTTGGTAGAGTCTACTTTGTATGGAGAGACCAGGGAGAAATTATAATATAAATAAAACAATATATATCAGGACTTTTTAAAATAATAAACCCCAACAGTGGGAAAACAATTTAATATCTCTAGAAAATCATAATCCAAGAACTTGCCTATTTATCGGGCAAACAACACTTAGTTATGAAACCAAAAGCAGTAACAATTGCTTCCATAACCTGTGTTTCACTTATATAATCCAAAGAAGTTAATAATTATATAAAATGAATTGTGTTAAAGTTGTTTCAACCGCTAACAAACAAATCAATGTAACAACAATCACTGGCAACCGCAGCATACAATCATCATATGAAATCAATAAAAGTCAACTATCCATCCATAGCAAAAAAAAATGGTTTGTTCGGGTTCATAAAATTTTAACCGCCTAGAATGAAAAATAAACTATTGAGTGCACCATTTACTCAACGGTCTTAGATGAACTCAATAGATTATTCATACATCTTAAACAATTAGAAATATCATATCCGAGACAGCCCATAAACCAAAACAAACAATAATTTACAATGTACTTGAGTTATTCTTATTAAATTCCTTTCACCATACTTACAGTTTTTGTTTTTATTTTCATTCACACAAGGATTATTTTTTTAACTTACATTTAATTCTTAAAAAATTGTATTCCCATTTATTCATTTAGTGTTTATTTCATTTATTTTCCTTTATTACTTACAAAAATTCATTTTCATTTATTCATATCATGTCAATTTCTTTTTATTGCATTACATTCATTCATTTATTACTTAATTTCATTTGTTTACATTCATTTATTTATAGTATTCATGTTCAATTCAATTACTTAGCATATCAATTCATTAACTTAAGTTTAAAATCATATGCTTACAACACTTACTTCCTATCACATTTTATATAGTACATTTCAATTATAACTTAGGTTTATAACAACTATATCATCAAATTCTTATTTATAAAAGTAATTCATTGAACACTTTCCTTACATAAGTTTCACTTATAAAATTTTCCATTACATATTCCTTTAACATTTCCATTGGTAAGTTATATGTATGTCTTTAAGAATGCAATTGAAAGTTACACAAGTTTGACTTACTTATTCTAATTAACTTAAGGTTTAATAGTTATCAATTCTAATTTTCATATTCCTTTCGTTTACAAGTTACGAATTCAAATTCCTTGTATATTTCAGTTATAACGTAGCATATAATTTCTTATTTTCATTTAGAAGTTTCAATTATTAAATAGTTAAAATTTTATTCCATTTCAATGATTGAAATCTCTAGTTTATAAAAATTTAGGAGCTAAATGTCGGTTTTCGTTTTTTTCAAATCAGTTAAAACAATACATAGGTATATACAACTTATTCAATCATATTTAAATTTGAAATTTATATTTGTTTATCAAAATAAATTTGCAGTAAAACTACCATAATGGCCTTTCCACTTTGAAACTCGAAAATGAACATCAGTGATGCGTGCACTCATCATCGAAATTACTTTCCAATGACGGAGAGGGGAGTACAGAACTTATTTCTTTCCAAAATTTCCTTAAAAAATTTCTTTCAAATTATTGAAATATTTATATCAGAAAATACTTCTAATAATATTATTACTATATCCGAAAATCATTCAAAAGAAATTTCCAAAATCCTTGAACTTAAGTCCTAAAATTTTCAATTTATATTTATTTTGTTTACCAAATTTTAGTTTCAACCAATATCTACAAATTTCACTACCTAACAAACAAATATATTACCACCAAATATATCATTTATAAATCATTTATTTTATATATACAAAATATAACAGGAAAAATTATTTCATTTTCCTATATTTCAAAAGAATATTGTGTTAGTCTGTCCTATTATGTGTTTAGAAATCCCTTCGATGTCATAGCGTCCTATGCACCAACCAAAATTATAAATATAAAACGGAACAAATTAACACAATATAAAACCTTTTTATAACACTAACAAATACGCTCTCTCATAGATATACACTCAGCGACTCGTTCTAGGGTATTTCTACCCTATTAAATATGAGTCTGGCCCTACAAAGCTAAGGTTATCGCTAAAATCGTTCTGATACCAACTGTAACGACCCACCTTTGGATGCTTTAAAGCAGACACGCATGCCAAACTTAAACCATATAAGAGGGCAGATTGTTATTGGGGTAAATAGGAAATAGCAGAGAAAAGAAAAACAAAAAAGAATCTCACAGCGAAATGACAAAATATAATAATCAAAATAACAGTTTATGAAGCTGTTTACAAAACATTGATTATATGGGTACAATACATAACTAGAGTTACATACAATAGAGATAAACAGTAATGCAGTTGAACAGTATAAATGTAGTGGAATAATGACGTAAATAATAATAGTACAAATCTTCATCTTCATCCTCTAGAAATAATGTCTTCAAATACTGAAATGCTCAGGCTGACCTGAGTGAACCGAAAAGACAAAACACTCGAGTCAGACTAAAAGATCTTATGTAAACTAAATCAATGGTAAGTATGCATGTGACGGCATCAGAGATGTTTCGAGGTTTGACATCTCCTATCTAGTATCTAACGTGAGTGCAGTAACATAAGAGATGTTCGGGATTCACATCTCCTAAGGATCCGTTAAACTATCTACTATGTAGTATAATACACTATTATAATAGTGTCTAAAGTAAAGTAAAGTATTAAAATAGCGTTAGTGCGTTACATTTTCCCTCTTAACACATTTTATATATTTCTATAGTCTATACAGTACCGTAATCCCGCCCGTACTGGACGCCGTTAGAGGGCACTCCATAGGTATGGTATAAAAAAATGTAGAAGGCGTGCTAGGGTGGGTGACGTGGCACAACTAGGCAATGCCACGGTAGATATACCAATTACACTTTCAGACTGGTGGTAACGCATAGCAGCTACTACCGTCCACCTCGAAACACACACCCAAGAAAAATCGCGGGTGGCTACCAAATAAATCAAGAGTCAAAATATAGTATCGATGGAGTGTTCTCGATCAGAGGAATGACCTCACTAGGCTTATCAATTGCTTATGTTTTAGCCACCTTAAGCCAACTCATGGGTGTCAGGTCCATGTATGTACCTCTTATAGGATCGTCGCCACAACCCTACTTTATTTTGGAATCTCTGATGAACGTATTTTTCTACATTTTAAACCGTTTGTTTCATATATTTTTATTTTTATAAAGCAGTATTATACGGGTATTCTGTTGTGGTTTTGCAGATTATAGATTTCAAAGTGCAATGTTGAAATTAATCGGTTGTGGCATTGGTCCATCCTAAAAGACACGCAATAATGAGTGTAGCATTTTGGATACCGAATGATTCAAAAAGAAAACACGTATCAAGCATATCACTCAATTGGAAATATTCATATCAGCTCATGCAATTTAAGGATATCCATTTCAAAGCAATGCCACCTGTTAATCAAAAACATGGCCAATTCAAGTAGCATAATACATAGCCATGATATGAAGCAAAATGGGACACATTCAAAAGTGCCTTACGTGTGAATTTGGACTAATTCACTATAAAAGTGTTTCAAGCAATGACGTGGCAACTTGACTCTTCACCAATTCAAGGAACAGACCCAGTCAGTACAATTATCTTGGAAAATACTATGAATAGAACCGGTCCTATTGCTAAAAAGATGGACTGATTTTGGGGGCTGAAGCCTATATATACAGCATTATACAGCACCTTCTGGGGATCTCTGATTTTTTTCCATCACTTTTTCTACTAAGTTTATTTTTATTTTTAAGCAATGTTTTTATATTCAGGCAAAGTGGATAGAACTGTTAATTAGTTTTAGCAGTTTATTTATTTTTGTTTTTATTTCTTTTCGATACTCATTTCAGATAGTTAATAAATTTAGTTCTTCTCTATTCCAGTTGTTTACTCTGTTATTTCCTTTTTCGCAATTTTAATTTCTGTTCTGATTTTTACAATTTTATATTTTGGGTGCAATTCCGATTAGATTCAGAATTGATTCGGAGTATATTATAGTTTTTATTTTTCTATTCAAATTCACCGTCGAATTCGTTTAACATGCCTAAGATTTAAATATAGGTTTCAATTGTTTTAAAATACCATTCCCTTTGTTCGACCTGCATACTACACGCCTACGCGCTTGTAGAATTAATTGAAATTTGTGCTTTTCTAATCAATAGAAAAGTCGCAACAATCTCCACCGCGTACACAGTTGTCAAAGTGGTTTTCGATATTGGCAGAGAGTATGACAATATCTGATCCCAGTCTCTTTAACAACCAATTGCTTACTACACGCCGGATGGTTCTTTTATATTTCAAAAGTCAATTCGCAATTTGTATCAAAATATCATATTCTCAAAATCGTCACTTTCGAAATTATATTCACCTTCAAATCATATTCACTTTCAAAATCATATCTTTTCCAAAAATCATAATTTCTTCCAAAATCATATTTCCAAAATAGGTTCAATCCTCACTTCAAAATCATCATACCCCATTAGTTAACAATTAAATCCCAACTTAGGTTATAACATCATTATCCATATTCACTTTAAAATCGAGAATTTGAGTATAACCCATCCATTTTACTTAGTTTGGAATTTAGAAGAAAATAGTCTTAAATAGTTATAAATAGTTTGAATAAATTTTCAACAGTCAAAATACTCTGGAATAGTAAATATAGATTAAAAATAGTTAAATAGATTTAAAATAGATTAAATAAAATTAAAATAGATTAAATAGCTTTCAAGTAGATTAATTATATTTAATATAAATTAAAATGGTTTAATTAGTTTTAAAATAATTTAAATGGTTTAAAATAGGTTAAATTGATTTAATATAGTTAATATAGGTTAAAATAGTTCATAAATCTTAAAATTTAGAATTTTAAAATAATATAATTTAAAATTGTTTATATTTGAAAACATGAATTTGGAATTTATATCAATTTAAAACAATTTATTTCATTTCAACAAAACTAGGCCATTTCAATTTAATTTCTTAAAACAATTCCTTTTAAGCCAATTCACATTTCAGCATAAAACTTGATTTTTCAAAAATACTTCAATTTATACAAATCAAATTTTTCTTTAAAATATCATTTAATTCCATTCAAAATTTAAAATCATTTAATTTAACCAATCCGGTGTCCGTATATAATTCTCTACCCTAGGGTCAAATGATAAGGATATTTATCATTTCAATCCACAATTTAAAATTTAACGGTTTTATATCATTTTAAACCGCAATCCCGAAATAGATAACATCCATAAAATCGCTCGAGTCTACCATTTCAACCATGACGATTTTTCCTTAATCTACAGATCATTCGGGTATGTACCATTTCAACCCATAGTGAACTTGCTGTTTATAACGATATAAAATACGACATCCATTCATCCAATACCAACAATCAACATCCATCACAATCATCATCCAAATCAATCGATAAATATCAATATAGAATTGATATTTAATAACAGGTATTTAACTGGTAATTTATATTCAATAATAAATTTAAAAATGATTTAATTCAAATATAAAATTAACTGAGATGTTGATTCAAAATGTACCAAACAGTCATAAATAAATTTCTAATCACATCATAAGTTTAATTTAACGAACATAAGAAATTTTAAAGGCTGTGAGTGGGATAAAACACTCACCTTTGAATTTAAATTGAATTTAAATCTAATTTACAGCCCAAATTCAAAAGATCTCATAAATCGTCCAAACTTGTTTCAAAATGTCTAGAATTCCAATACGATCCCAATGCAAGAAACCGCGCGTAAATCGGACCTCGTATGCAGAAGTTACGATAATTAGAAGATTTGAAATGAAATTTGAATAAATAGAAAGAAAAGAAGAACACAACCACTCACCGAATGCCACTTCACCATGCCCAGAGCCATCTTCAATCGATCGAACCACTCTAGGTACCCATGCAAGAATGTCGACCGCCACTTTGACCATGAATCGCGATAACTTCCGACCACCGTAGCTGACGCCACCACCACCATCACGATCGTGCTCCCCTGCCGTACCCCCAGACCCGGTCCTGTGACTTTCGACCACCCTAAATTATCATGCCACTTCCTATAGGCAAACCTTAGGTTGAATTTTTTCAGTTGATATGGCCGTCAATTCGATGAGGGAACACCACCGATGAACAGCGCGCTTGACTCTCTTCACAACGGTACTAATTATCTGATGACCAGTCAAAGTTCATGACAACATGATGAACGGTCGAAAATTGATCGTCGAATTCTAGGAACATAAGAACCCAAATCGAAAAATGAATCAAATGAATGACTTGCGCTTGTCGAGAGCTTCGAATCGATATATAATTTGATATATATGAGAAGTTTAAAATTTTCAATTTGATTTGAGATTTGATTTGAAGTTGAACGGAGAATTTGTTTGTCTGCCATTGGAATGAGGAGTTGAGAAGAAATGTACGTAATGACAAATGGGAATAGAAACAACCTAGGGTTTATAACAAGGTATTTATAGGTAGGGCTGAAAATAAAAATAATGGACCAGACCGATTTGGATTAGAACGATACACAACCCGAAAAGCCCGTTCTGCCTCCGGAACGAAAATGGATCAACCCATATATCAAAATAGATGTTTTCAGATATTTTAAACTTAGTGGAATAGGTTTCAGGTCCTAATTCTATCGTATGAAAAAGTTATGTTAAAATCAGCTTAATTCAAATTGATTTCAATTGATTTCTAGGAGTTTCGAGTCCATACGATTAAACGACAAGTCCGATCGCTAAGAAACTTGAAATCCTACAATAATTCACCGTTACGGATCTGATGAAACTGATTTCGTTGAAATCTGAGTCAGTGACAAAAATGGTTAATTTTACGTTAATTGAACAAATTAATATTAAATTAATTAAGTCAAATTTTCAATGTCAATTCTATGGTTAACAATTTTTACCATTTTTGATTTTTTTTAACATTCACAATACTTTAAACAAGTTTAGATATCAAATTAAGGCTAACTAATTTACCAATTACAGTGTTTAATTTCAATTGCCATTATCCTAATAATTATAATTAAATTCTAATACATTGTTTTTATTTGGTGTAAATGTTTACACTGAATTCAATTTATTATTCTATAGACATGGTTTACATTGTTTATATTTCATTACATTAACATATTCAAATTCCCATCTTTATTTGTATTAACTATCATATTTCCATTTTATTGTATTTTTGTCAAATATATACATCAATAATGATTAAAAATATCAATTAAATTATTTAACTTGGTTTCATTCTTTTTATTATATCAATTATTATCTTATGAATAAATTTACATTTTTATTTACTTTATTACATTCACACTTTCAGTAATTGAATTAATTCTCATTAATATAACATTAAATTACATTTAATTTTAATTTATTTTCCATTTCAATTAAATAGACCAAATAAACAGGTAACTTACAACAATCGTTACTAACTTTTGATCACACTTATGAATTCTTTTTTCACAAACAAATGTAACAATTCTTATATAACCCAAATTTATTCAATGGCCATTCATTTCATACTATTTCATATGTAAATTCAATGTTTGCATTTGTTTTCTTGTATCAATTTATAACAAAGTATAACAGTTTACATTATTTCAATTAATTGTAATCTCATTCAAATTGTTAATTATTAGCTTTAGTTATCATTTATTACTTTATTTCAGTATTCATTTCATTATTAAATTACAGATTTTTATTTCTTCAAAATTTAATTACCAAAATCTTATTAAATTAATAATTTAAATCATCGAAAATTTACGAGTCCTTACAATATAAGTGAAGTACAAGTTATGAAAGCAATTGCTACTGCTTTTAGTTTCATAAAATAAGTGTTGTATGCTCGACAAATAGGTATGTTCTCGGATTACAGTTTATAGCGATATTATTTTGATTTCCCACTGTTGGGATATATTATTTTGAAAAATTATGATATATATTGTTATTATCCCGAGCCTCTCCGTACAAAGGAGACTGCCGAAATTTTTCATAAATTTTGGACTTAGAAAACTTTGAGAAATGTTTTCCAAACTTTATTACTTTGAATATAAAAGGATTTAATGGTTATAAATTGATATGTCTTATTTAAATTAATTAATTTTGTAAATTTATTTTTTTATAAATTTAATATTTTGAATAAGATATTGATTGCTTTATCCCTTCTTTTCCCTCCTTTTTTCTTTTCGGGGACGAAAAGTTTTGAGTGGGGGGAGTGTAACGACCCATAATTTTCGATAATTTAAATTAGTTAATTTACTTAGATTCTTGTGATTTAATATTGGAAGAAATAAAAATTGGTGAATTAATAATGAAATAATAACTAGAATGAAATATAATAATGTTAATTTAAGTAAAATCATTAACAACTGTAATGAAATTCCAATAAATGAAAATAATGTAAATATTATACCTTGGTTATAAATTTAATATAAGGGAACAAATGTAATTATTGAATTAATGTATGAAATAATATAATAAATGGTAGTTGAATAAGATCAGTATTTTGTAAGTAATTACAACATGGGTTTGTAAGTAATAAACATAAATATAGGATTAGGAGCTAATGGTAACAATTATTATAAGTTACCTATTTAATTAGCCTATAAAATTTAGTTGGAAATCAATTGAAATTAAATGTAAATAAATGTTTCATTAATTGGAGTTAAGGCAATAACTGTAATTTGTGTAAGTAATAAAATGAATAAAAACATTAATTTTGTTTATAAAGTAATAATTGATTAATAAAAGAATGAAATCAAGATAAATTAATTAATCGGGATTTTAAATTTCAATGTGTAAAATTGACAAAATTCAATATAAACATAAATATAGTAGTTAACACAAATAAAAGAGGAAAATTGAAGAATATTAATGTAATGAAAGATAAACAAATGTTGACTATGTTCTATAGAATAATAATCGATTGAGTATAAAGATTGAAATCAAATAAAATCAATTTATTGGAATTAAGTATAAACAATTGAATTTGGTTACAATTGAAATCAAACCCTGTAATTGGTAAAACAATTAACTTTGAATTGATATATAAATTTGTTTTGAATTATGGTAAATGTCCAAGTAGTCTAAAATGATAGAAATTGTAAATTATTAAATGTAAATTGAAAAGTGATTTAATTAATTTAATATTAATTAATTTAATTAATTTGAAAATTGTCATTTTCGCCACTGACTCGGATTTTGACATAACCAATTTCTTCGGATCCGTAACAGTGAATACTGTAGGGTTTCAGGTTTCGTAACGATCAGACTTGTTGTTCGATCGTACGGGTTCGAAACGCCTAGAAATCAATTTAATTAAAATCAATTGAAATCAATTTGATATAATCTGATTTTAACATAAATTCTTCATACGATGGAATTAGGACTCGAAACTTGTTCCATTAAGTTTAAAACTATTGAAAACATCTATTTTGACATATGGGATGACCCATTTTCAATTGCAGACAAACCAAACAAATCCCAAATTCAATTGCAAATCAAAATCAAATCAAAAATTCAAACTTCTCCAGCCTAAACAAATTATTTATCAATTTGAAGCTCTCGACGAGCGTAATCCACTGGAGCAATTCGTTTTTTCATCGATTTATCACTTGTCTGGAAATTTAGGTTGAACCTCAACCATTCGTTTTAGGGTTTTGACGATCCGGCGGTGGATCGTCGCCCGGTCGACGATCGGGAGGCGTCGTTGGAAAGAGGATGAAGAGCAGGCCTTTCGCTGTAATCGTTCATCGCCAGGTGGTCGGAGTTTACCGTAATCGGTTGTTCAAGAGAGCGGCGGCGCAACCGTCTTCGGCAAACTTCAGGTGGCCATGAACGTCTGCTGGGGTCGGCCGTTGATTGGGAGGTTTTCGGTGAGGTTGGATCAGGGTGTAACGTTGGCGATTGGCGGAGATTATTTAAGGAAGGGTGGCAGCCAGGTCTCGCGTACGTGAGAGGAGAAGGTAGGGTTTCTGTGTGTAGGCTGTTGACGTGGCGTATTCCCTCTGGTCCGTTCTTTTTTATTTTAAATTTTAATTTAAATCGTATAACTTCTAACTCACTTATCCTTTGCATACGAACTCCAATTCATGCATGGTTTCTTGCATTGGGATCGTACCGAAATTCCGGACATTTAAACGCTGGTTTGGACAAATTCTAAGGCTGTTTGAATTTTGGACATAAATTGGATTCTTATGTGATTTATAATTGAAGGTGAGTGTTTGACCCACTCACAACTTCTAAAATTTCTTCTGTTAGTCAAATTAAATTTATGATGTGATTACGAATTTATTTACGGTTGTTTGTTATATTCAAATTGTTATTCCTATTAATTTGAATTAAATTATCATTTAATTTGTTATTGAATTTAAATTGCCAGTTAATTATCTGTATATAATAATCTGTTAATTATCAATATTTATGGATTGAATGGGATGATGATTGTGATGGATGATTGAATTTGTTATTGAATGATTGGATGCTATATTTGATTTATGAAATGCTATCACTTTGCAAGTTCCCTTAGTTATTATTAGGAAAATCACTATAGGTTGAAATGATATATACATGAACGATCTATAAATTAGGGGAAAAATAGTTATGGGTTGAAATGATAGACCCGAGTGATTTTATGGATTTTTACATTAATTCGGGATTACGGTTTAAAATGATACATAACGTAAAATATTAAATTGCGGATTGAAATGATAAATATCTGCATCACTTGACCCTAGGGTAGAGAATTACATACACACACCGGATCGGTTAAATTAAATGATTTTAAAATCCTTAATTTTCGAATTTAATTAAATGATATTTTGAAATAAAATTCTATTTATATAAGTTGAATTATTGTTGAAAAATCAAGTTATGTTGAAATATGAATTGGTATGAAGGGATTGTTTTAAGAAATTATATTGAAAGTTTAAGGTGAATTTTTAAGTATAAATGAAATTTTATCGGAATTGAGTTATTGAATTTTTTGAAATACAACTTTGAAATATATTGGAATTTGAGTAATTTAAATTGATATTTCAACGTGGTTTAAAAGTAATATAGAATTTAATAATTATATGAGAGTTGGAATTAAAAGATTTAAATTGGGTTTCGTTGATTTGGAAATTTAAATGGTTCAAATGTTTTGAAAAGAAATAAATAGTTTAAATTGATGTTAACGTCTAAATTTGTATTTTATGTAAACTGTTAAACATATACTATTTTAAAACTTGTAGTTAGTAAGATTGGCAAATTATTAAACTATTTTCACCTATATTAACTATATAGATTATTTAAAATATTTAAACTAATGTAATTTATTTTAAACTAATTAAACCATTTAATTTATTTTAAATCTAATTAATCTATTTTAAGCTATTTAATCTATTTTAATTATGTTTAATCTATTTCACTATCTTAAGTCAATTTCTAAAAGCTATCTTTAATATATTTTAATTATCTTAGAGTATGTTAACTATTCTAAAATTTATTTTTATCATGTTAAACTATTTACAAATATTTTAACTATTTATAACTTTTTAAACTATTTTCTAAATTTTCAGACTAAGTAAAGGGGAAGTGTTTATATTCACATTCATTGGCCTAAAGAACACATATGGCTAAATGATGTTATAACCTAAGTTGGATTTTATGAAATGATGATTTTGAAGTAAGGAATTAACCTAACTCTAAATACGATTTTGAAAGAAATTATGACTTGGAAGTGAATATGATTTTTGAAAGTGAATATGATTTGTAATGATATGGTTTGAGAATATGATATTTTGATATAAATTGTGAATTGACTTTTGAAATGAAAAGAACCATTCGGTGTGAAATAAGCGATTAGTTGTTAAAGAGGCCAGAATCGGATATTATCATACTCTCTTTCAATATCGAAAACCACTTTAACAACTATGTATGTGGTAGAGATTCCAGAAATAAAGTAGGATGGTTTGGTGAACGATTTCTATACAGGTGTGACGTGACCTTGACTCCCGTGAGTCAGCATAGATGTGACTAAAACAGGAGCCTTGCCGGGGTTAAGTGAGGTCATTCCTCCTATGGGCACATTTCTTCGATACCATTCTGTTACTTAGTGAATGATATGGTGGCCACCCTTTGATTTGATTTGGGAGTGCGTCCGAGGTGGGCAGTAGCAGCTGCTATGCGTTACCACCAGTCCGGATCCGCAATTGGTATATCTACCCTGTCATTGCCTCGAGTGTCGTGTCCACATGCCCTAGAGCACCTTCTATGGGTTGTTTTGTATCATACCTATGGAGTGCCCTTTGATAGCCCTCTAGTTTACGGAGGAATTACGGTATTGTACAGACTATTGGAATATATAAAAATGTGTTAAGGGGGATATGGGTAACGCCTTAACGCTATTTTAATACTTTTACTTTACTGTAGACATATTATAATAGCGTATTAGACTACATAGTAGATAGTTTAACGGACCCTTAAGAGATGGTAATCTCGAACATCTCCTAAGTTATTGTACTCACGTTAGACACTGGATAGAAGATGTCAAACCCCATAAAAATGTCTGACGTTGTTGCACTCGTATTTACCATTGAATTTAACTTACATAAGATCTTTTAGTTCTGACTCGAGTGTTTTGTCTTTTCAATTCACTCGGGTCAGCCTGAGCATTTCAGGGTTAAAGACCTTATTTCTATAGGACGAAGACAAAGATTTGTACTATTATTTATTATATTTATTGTAACGTCCCGCCTTTTTGTACGCTTTAAATCGACGATAAACCACACACGTCAGACTTAAACCATACATAAGGGCGGATTGTTATGGGGTAAATAAGAAAAAGCAAAATAGAATCTTGCAGCATAACGATAAAATATAATAATCAAATATAAAGTTCATGAAGCTGTTTTATAAACATTTGATTTTATTTATACAATACATATCCGAGTTGCACATACCAGCGAATAATAATCGATGCACCAGAATACAGTATGTAGTGGAACAATATAATAATAATAATAATAATAATAATAATAGTAATAATAATAATAATGAAATCTTCGTCCTCCAGAAATAAAGTCTTCGATTCTTGAAATGCTCAGGCTGACCCGAGCGAATTGAAAAGACAAAACACTCGAGTCAGAACAAAAAGATCTTATGTAAGTCAAATTAACGGAAATAAAAATGAGTGTAACAGCGTCAGAGATGTTTACGGGATTTGACATCTCCTATCCAGTGTCTAACGTGAGTGCAGTAACTTAAGAGATGCTCGGGATTCACATCTCCTAAGGATCCGTTAAGCTATTTAGTATGTAGTAATATTTCGCTATTATAATAATGTCTATTAGTAAAATAAACTTACTTTTGAATAGCGTTAAGGCTTTACATTTTCCACCTTAACACGTAATAGTGCCAATAGTCTATACAGTACCGTAATACCTCCTGATCGGGAGGTTACCAGAGGATACTCCATAGGTACGACACAAATCAAACTCGTACAAGGCGCGCAAGGGTAGGTGACACGGCACAACTAGGCAATGCCAGGGTAGATATACCAATTGCTATCCGGACTGGTGGTACCACGTAGCAGCTACTACTGCCCACCTCCAATAACACCCCAAAATCAAAAATTAAAAGTGGCCACCGAATCAATCCAAAAGTCAGAGTATAATATCAAAGAAGTGTGTCCGATCAAAGGAATGACCTCATTGGCCCGAGAATCGCTCCTGTTTTAGCCACCTTATGCCAACTCATGGGAGTTGGGTCCACGTATATACCTCAAAGGAAATATCACCAACATCCTACTTCATTCTGGAATCTCCACCGCATACACGGTTGTTAAAGTGGTTTTCGGAGTTGGCAGAGAGTATGACAACTTCCGATCTCGGTCTCTTTAACAACCAAACGTTATTATAACACCACGGTCTTTTCAAAATAGTTTATACTTCAAACCTAGAATATAGTATTCATTTCAAAACCATATAAATACGATATCATTTCCGTTTTGAAACCCAAATCAATATGATATCATTTTTATTTCAAATGTATCCTTTTCCCAAAAATCATAGCCCTTTAAATCTATATACCTTGAAACCCATAGCTTTGAACATAACTTAAATTACTTAAATGGTTTAAATATTAAATTACTTTATATAGTAAAGTTGCTTCTTTAATTTCACAAATAAATTCTAAATTCCGGTTTGAACCTTCAAATAAACCATTTCAAATTTCCATATATTTCCAGGCTTTAAATATTCCACCATTTCAAAACAAATCCTTTGATAATTTCATATATATAAATTTCAATTACTATTATTTAGATTTGAAATGTTTACTTAATAAATCCAATATCATTTAAGTAAAACCTTTAACTTCAAACAACTGTATATTCTTTCAATTTAATTAACCTGATATATTCATTTAAATCAATTTTATATTCATTTAAATCACTCTAAGCCAAATCAAGTTATAAGAATCCCACCCTTTAAAACTCAATTTTATTTAAATTTCAAATCAAATTTATTCAAGTAAAATTCTTAATTAATTCAAACTAAACCAATTTCATATTTATCTTCCAACTTAAATTTTATTTAAGTCATTAAAACTCTATATATACAATATCTTAAACATGTACTTAACCATATAATATAAGACCATCAAACTCCATGAATAAACTTATTTTTATTACACACATTTGTACATAGCTTAAATTCCAGAATTTAACTATATATATAAATAATATTTATTTAATATCAAAATTTAATATTTATAAAACCGTAAATTTCTTTCCAAAACCATAGAAATCATTTTCAAAATATTTATATATAGACCGACGGTGTGTGTGTATAATTTTCTATCCTATGGTCAAGTGATACGGATATTTATCATTTCAATCCGTAATTTAAAATAAAAATACGGTTATATATCATTTCAAACCGCAATCCCGAATGAAATAAAGTGCATAACAATTTGCAGTTTATAACGATATAAAATATAACATCCATTCATCCAATATCGATCATCAACCATTAATCACAATCATCATCCAATTTAATCAATGGCATCAATATATAACGGATAATAAACAACAGGTATCAACTAGCAGTTTATATTCAGTAATAAATTAAATGAAAATTTAACTGGTAGTTTATATGCAATAAATAAATTAAATAACAATTTAACTGAATTAAATTCAATTTAACTAGGATGATGATTAAAAAAAGGCCAAACAGTCATAAATAAATTTCAAATCAAATCCTAAATAAATTTAACAAACGTAAGAAATTTTAGAAGTTGTGAGTGGGTTAAAACACTCACCTTTTGAATTTAAATTCAATTTAAACCTAAAATTTCAACAGTCTACAAATTCGTCCAAACGAGCGCCAAAATGTCTGGAATTTCAATACGATCCCAACGGATCGAACCTACGTGAATCGGACCTCGTACGCAAAATTTATTCGAGTTAGAACATTACAATTCAGATTTTAAAACAAATAAACTAATAATAATTATAGTAATTACACGTCACCTTCTTCCTCATTGTTCATGCCGGCTTCACACTCACGAACTCGCCCAGTATTTTTTTGAAACCCTAGCATGCTGCCACCAACGATCATCTCGCAACGATGATACAGTCGCTCCTCTGACACGCCGCGCCTACCTGACTCCCCTACGACCCCGAGCCAAACCCTGACCAAGTGGAACCAGTCACGATCGAGAAAATTTTAGCCACAGTCGTCGCGATTTCAAAACCTAGGTCGAATTATCTACGGCTATCACACCATCAAAAAACAAACAACCTATGCCGATGAACTCCCCTCGATCTGCTCTACGCTCCCATGTCCTCGATTCGTCGATTGGACGAAATTGATCAACGCTTGATTGAACGGTCGAGAATTGATTTGCGATTTTCGGACAAATGATGATTCAAAACCAAAAATGAACTGCAGATCTGAGATGCGTACATCAAGAGCTTCGACATATAATTTTTCTGAATTTTTTTTAGGAGTTTGAAATTTCACTTTGATTTTTGAATTGCAATTGGATTTGGAATTGTCTGCCCTTGAAATGAGGATGTGAAGAGGAATTGTACGCACAGACAAATGAGAAAATAGAGGCAGGCTAAGATTTATAATAGGGTATATATAGGCAAGTTTGAAATAGAATAGATGGACCCGATTTATAAACGCGCTGAACGATGAATAGCCCGAAAAGCCCGTTCTGACTCCGGAACAAAATTGGGTCAACCGATATATCAAAATAGATGTTTTAAAATATTTAAAACGCGATGGAACAGGTTTCAAGTCCAAATTCCATCGTATGAAGAAGTTATGCTCAAATCAAGTTATTTCAATTTGATTTCAATTGTTTCAATTTAATTGAGTTTTGGGCGTTTCGAGTCCGTACGATCAAAAGACATGTCCAATCGATACGAAACTTGAAATCCTACATAAATTCACCATTACGGATCCGATGTAACTGGCTTCATTGAAATCCGAGTCAGTGGCCAAAATGGCTATTTTTACATTAATTAATTAAATTAATAAATTAGCTAATTGTATTAAATTTTCAATTTCAATTCTTTAATTGACGAATTTCAACATTCTTGATTTCTCAATCATTTACAACGATCTAAACAAATTCAAATGTCAAATTTAGAGTTGATTAATTTATCAATTTCAATGTTTACCTCAATTTCATTGAATTCAGAAATTGTAAATTAAATTTTCAAAAATTTCATTTAATTACTTTTCATTCTATTGTTCATTCTATTATTATCAAAAGGATGCAATTTACATTGGTTTGTAGTTATTGCATTAATATTCTCAAATTTTCTCTTAATTTCCATCAACGTAGTTTTTAATTACGTTTTATTTCGATGGATTTAAATCTAATTCAATAGATGAAATAAATGGGTAAACCATTTGTAACAACCCGCATATTTATCGAGTTTGTATTTAAATATTTTATTTAAATATTAACTCGTTAATCGGATTTTGGTCCGAAAAGCTACTTTTTGCAAACGGTCAAATTAGGACTCGAGACCACTTCCATTGAGTTCGAAATGTTGTTTACAACTTTTTAAGTATAAACATCGATAGGTTTGGAGTTAGTGAAATTTCACTAACTTTTCCCGCTTTGGACTTTGGGTTAGTTTAGCCTATTAAGCCCAAGTTCCAACCCTCTTCTCCTCACTCTTCATAAATTTCCTAACTAATCAAGCTTTGGCATTAATGGTGGAGGGAATGGGAAATTAAAACTCCAAGCACAAATTCAATTGCAAATCCAACATTCAACTCCAAATTCAAGTAGAAGATATTGGATTCAAGCTTTGGATTACTTCTCCTTGCTTTCAAGCTTCATCTTCATAAACTTTAGTGCAAAGGTGAGATTTTTAACTCACATTCTTGTCTATAATTATCTTGGGTTGTTGGGAATGATTCCCTATCACTTTAGCATGAATATTTGCTTTTGGTTTGGATTGGAATGGCGAAAAACTCCGATTTTTGGCGTTTTGGCGAAATTTCTGCATGTAGGTCGTTCTGGCCATTTTAGGTCGTTCGGAGTTAGGTCGTGTGGGACTTAGGTCGTAGGTCGCATACGAGATAGCCCCTAGATCGTTCTGACCACTTTTCGTGTGTTCGGAGTTAGGTCGTTCACGACCTAGTACTTAGGTCGCTCGTGAGTTGGTGGCGTAGGTCGTTTAACTCTTAGGGCGTTAGGCCTTGTGAGTGGAGTTAGGTCGCCTGCTTTCCTTAGGTCGTAAGTCGCGTGTGTCTTAGGTCGCGCATCGCCTTAAGTCACTCGACCTGCTCTCACCTTAGGTCGCGCCATCCTTTAGGTCGCGTACCATACTTTAGGCCGTTGTCCCTTAGGTCGCTTGCACCTTAGGTCGGCCTCGTTAGCTCGCAGATCCTATAGGTCGCGTGGCCTTTAGACCGTAGGTCGTTAGGTCGTAAGACCTTAGGTCGCCTGACCACCTAGGTCGCTTGGCCTCTTCACTGCTTAGGTCGTTAAACCCTTCCTCTTTTGGGTCGCTCCCCTTTATTTCTTAGGTCGTGTGGCCTTAGGTCGTGATATTTATAGGTCGCGGCAAAGTTGGGTCGCTCGACCCATGTTTCCGTTAGGTCGCTCGATCCTTGTTGCCGATAGGTCGCGTACTTTCTTAGGTCGCGTACCTTTAGGTCGCGTGTCCCCTCTACCCCGTTAGGTCGCAAAGAACTTTAGGTCGCTCGACCTCCTTACCCACTAGGTCGCGCACTTAGTTAGGTCGCTCAGCCATTGTGTTAGGTCGCATGCACCCTTAGGTCGTTTGACCTCATTTTGCTTTAGGTTGTAGGCCTCTTGCCTTCACTTAGGTCGTGCCGTTTTGTCGGGGCGCTGCCCCTTGGACCCCCGCGACCTGACCGGGCAGGTCGAACCCCGTAGGCGGTGGCGTTGCCCCCGCACCCCCACCTTGGGGGGTTGCCACCCCCCCTGGACCCCCCCTCCGTAGGGGATCTTATCTGAAAAACATTGAGCTGATTTCCTTGGATTTTATTCGCATCTCCGTATGCGATCTTTGTGACTGATTGTTTCTACACTTGCTTATGTGTTTTGTCACTTTATAATATAAAGGTTTCAATACTAGTAGTAAATATCAAAACTCTTTTAACAAACAATTTCAACTCTATTTTTAATAACAAAGCTCTTTTCTTAAACCGTTTTCCAATCTATTAGTATATACAAGCCTTTACCTCACTCGGATGAGAAATCTAATTAAACGACTTAGTAAAACAAGTGGTATGAAACGCTTGCGTTCACTTCGTCGGTTAATTCTTGGACTTGTTCGATTGAACCTCTTGTGACAATTTTATTAGTGAAGATTTACAGTTTGTTCGTAAATATTTAAGTTAAGCAAGTGGTTATGGGACATGAAGCTAAACTTCTATATTTACTAGCTTAGTGTAATTGACACTTCTCGTTGATCTTGATGATCGCTTTATGAATTAGACTAGCAATTGCGCGATGTCTCTTTCATTGCAAGGTTAGACTAGACACCACTTGTGTGATTCCATTCACACATACCTTTCTGCTTTTTGGTTAGTCTTGACCTCAATCTGTGTGATTCCATTCACACATGCGGGGTAGCTCCCCTTGGTCTTCGGACCGTCATGTGATAGGCCTCTTTCCCTTTTTATGATTTCTGGATTTCTCGTGTTGATTTCTGGAATTTATGTCATTGACTTGTTATGAGTACAAGTTTAGGGTATGATGCCCTCTTCGAATCTTTGAGAAGATTCTTGTGATATTGATTATCTCTTATTGATTGATCTTCTGTTGATCATTGTTTACATACTTATAGTGGTATGTCGTTATGGATGTTTATGTTTATGCCATATCTTTTATGTTATATCATGTCATCTGATATTTATAGCTAGACTGATCCGTTTATTATTTTCTTAAATAATACTCGGGTCAGACCGAGATGTTACAGGTGCTTCTGCTTGACTTCTTCCCAGAGATTCATCACTCTGACTTTTGGCTAACTGTTTAGATTAGCAGTTTTTGTTGTATACACTTGAGATATAGACTCATAGTTGTATTCTTTTGTATAGCACGTGTTGCTATTCTTTTGTATTATCGTGGATCTTATTGACCACTACTCTGATGTACACTTTCATGTGTTAGTTATATATTCATATCTTCTTCCGCCTTTGTGATATGGATATCTGTGACTGATTTGTGATATGATTATTTCTATGTTTGTTTCTGAAGATTATTTATAGCCACCGTGTGATAAGCAATTACATGGATGGTCGCTCCTCAACAGCCTTATTCTCCATGCTAGTTGACAGCACTACTCCGGAGTGTTCTTGGCTAGCGTGGGTATAGAGGTTGGGCGTCACACCATTAGTGATTATCACCAATTTGCCTAATTTAGTCTCATTCTTACTTTATTATCAATAACAAACATTGTAATCACTAATCTAACCTTGATTGTATCCATTTTACACTTTATTACGTATTTCTTCGTCAGTTAATATAACTTTGAATTCACTCCCCAATTTACTAGTTTCAATTAATTATAACTTACAATTTTATACAAATTCATTCATTTGAATCTTTCCTTATTTTCCTTATTATGAATCAATTATAAATTAACATCTTAAAGGTAATGTCAACATTTTAAATTATTAGTTTACCTTTTATATCCCATTATAAATTATTGGACACACAAATCAAGATTTTAAATCACATTAATCATTTCATCTTGGTTCCATTCTTTTAATACATCAACTATTACTTTACAAAATAAACAAACATTTCTATGCATCTTATTACATTCATATATTGTAATTATTGTCTTAAACTCCTAAACGTAATACCAAGTTCCATTTTAAATTTCAATTGATTCCTAATCAAAGTTAATAGCCTAAGTAAACTGGTAATAAATAATAACGGTCACTATTTGCCCTAAATCACACTTATAGGTTTATAGTTTACAAATAAATGTTGCAATGACTCATATGATATTGATTTTATCCAATTACCATTAAATTTGTGGTATTTCATAAATCTATTCCATACTTACATTTTGTTTCGTATATTTCATTTATAACCGAGTATAATATTTAGATTTATTTTCATTAATTGATATTCCATTCAATTCATAAATTATTAATTTGCATTAACATATTTCCTTAATTTACGTTCAGTTACTATTAAGAAATATATTATTGCATTGGTTAATTCAACAGTTACTTTTTATTAACTCATTTTCTATTTTATAACCAAATGTAACAATTTACACTATTCATTATTGGGTTTTCACTTCAATTGTCAAAATTTAATTTTAATAACCATTGTTACAATTCATTCTTAACATTTACTTCAATATAAATTAAAAAAAAATCTTCCTAAATTAAATTTCAAAAATCTAATTAAATTAACCAATTTATTTATCAAAATTTACGGGTCGTTACACTCTCCCCCATCAAAACTTTTCATCCCCGAAAAGGAAAAAAAGGAAAGTGTAACTTATAAATCAATATATATTATTCAAAACATTATATTCATAACAATAAATTTACAGAACAGGATAATTTAAATAAAATATATAGATTTATAAACAATTAAATCTTTTATATTCAAATTAATAAGGTTTGGAAAACATTTTCAAAATATTTTCTAAGTCCAAAATTTACGGAAAATTTTGGCAGTCTCCTTTGTACGGAGAGGCTCGGGAGAAAATATAATATCAAAAATAACAATATACAACATATATTTCCAAAATAATATATTCCCAACCCAGGAGAAATAATATAATATCACTTATAAACCGTAATCTGAGAATGTACCAATTTGTCGAGCAAACAACGCTTATATTATGAAACCAAATGTAGCAGCAATTGCTTCCATAACCTGTATTTCACTTATATAATCCAAAAAGGTTAACAATTATATAAAGTGAAATATTTAAGTTTTTTCACCCACTAACAACAAACCAAAATAAACAACAATCACTTTCAGCCAGCATACAATCAAAAATCAACAAAATCAATTATCCATTCATACCAAACAAAATAAATAGTTGTTCGGGTTCAAAAACTTTAGATTGTACAGAATGAAAATAAACTATTAAGTGCACCATTCACTCAACAGTCTTAGATGAAACTAAATAGATTATTCATACGTCCAAACAAATTTAAAGTATCCTTACCCAAATAACTATAAACCAAACAAACAATACAATTTCAAACAACATATTTAGTTTATCCGTATTAATTCCATTCATACCTTTGTTGCTTGATTTCTCTTTTTCATTCATATAATGGTTTATCTTTTAATTTACATTTACTTCTTACAACCTTTTACTTTTAATCATTGGTTCAATGTTTATTTCATTTATTTTCATTTATTACTTACAAATCTTATTGCATTTATTAATTATTACATAATTTCATTTATTATTATTCATTTATTTACAGTATTCATCTTTCTGCTTATTTTCAAAATAAATAACTTCAACATTTTCTTAAGTCTATAATTACTTACTTACAACATTTACCTCCTATCATATTTTATTATAGTAAGATTTCCATTATACTTAAGTTTATAATGATTACAACATCAAATTCTTAGTTATTAAAGAATTTCATTGAATACTTCATTACTTCAAGTTTTACTTGTAAAATTTTCCCTTACATTTTCTTTTAGCATTTAAACTTTTTGTAGTTGGTAAGTTATATAGATGTTAAAGAATGCAATTGAAAATTATATAAATTTATCTCATTTCTTTTAATTTAATCTAATATTCAATAATTATAACTTTTGGTTTATAGGTTACAAATTCAACTTTCTCATAGTTTCATTTATAACTCAACATTTAATCTCTTATTTTATTTAGGGTTTCAATTATTAGTCAAATTCCATTTCACTATACTAATTGAAACCATCAATTAACGGAAACTTAAGAACTAAATACCGGGTTAAATTTCAAATCATTTAAAAATAACAAATAAATATATACTTACAATTTATATATCAAATTATATTTAAAAAAATTTAAAATTTACATTTGTTTATCAAAACAAATCTGCAGTAAAACTACTACAAGGCCTTCCCACTTCGAAATTCGAAAATGAATGTCGATGATGCGTGCACTCATCATGGAAATTATTTTCCAGTGACAGAGAGGGAAGTATAAAACTTATTTCTTTCCAAAATTTCTTTTAAAACATTTCTTTCAAATTATATTGAAATATTTATATCAGAAAATACTTCTAATAATATTATTATTATATTCCAAATCATTTGAAAGAAATTTTCAAAAACCCCGACACTGAAGTTCTAAATTCCCAATTTCATTTATTTTTATTTTCAATCTCATTTCAATTATTATTTATAAATTTCATTACCTAACAACCAATATATTGTAACTAAATATATATCTTATTTATAAAAATTTATTTTATATATAGAAAATATAATAGGAAAAATTATTTCATTCACCTATATTAAAAACAAATATTGTGTCGGTATGTCTAAGTGTTTAGAAATCCCTATTGATGTCATAGCGTCCCATGCATCAACTAGAATTTATAAATACAAAATGAAACCGAAGGAATTCTCTCGTTACACTCATTTTGGAATCACCCTCAGAGTTAACGACGATAACCCTTGTACTCTGAATCTTCATCTTCACTTGAGATTCACGACCTATCGTTAATTTGGATCGATGCGGTTTTCGGAAATCCAAATATGGAAACCCGATCCCGGTCTCATCGAAATCCAAAACATGTCTTTTAAGACCAAGTTGTTTTAAAGTTTAAAACAATTCAATTATCTATATACACACAGATAGATAACTCACAAATCACAATTGATAATCAACATTATCATAATAAACAGGTAATCCACATTATCATCAAAATAGATAATCCATGTTATCATCACAATGCAACCAAAGCATTCATACCACACAACATCACCTATCTCATTTCTGAGATCACAACTATTCAAAGCAATCAATATCATCCGTTCATACATAAGCAAAGATTTACTTAATCACATCATCTATAATTAATTTAAAATGAATTAAATTAAATACCTCCATCTCTAATTAATTTAAAGTGAATTAAATTAATTACTTCATCTTTAATTAATTTAAAATAAATTAAATTAATTACTTCATCAATATAAATCTTGCTTACTTAAACATTTAATTGATTACAAATCAATTAATTAATCATTCAAATTAATCCTCCTTAATTAATCACCCTTGATTAATTCATCCTTAATCACATTCAAGTAATTATCCTTTAATTAATTTCTCAAATTAATTATTTTTAACCAAAAAGGGTAATTAACCTTTAATTACTTCAATTAATTAATTAGCTATAATTAAGTACATTAATCCTTAATTAATTACATTAATTAATTACCCTTAATCACTTATCATTGATTAATTAATCATTAATTATATAAATTAATGATAATTACATTTTAATTAATTATCCTCTTAAATTAATTACCTTAAGTAATTAACCCACAATTATTAATCCCTCTTGATTAACCATATTCAGTAATTAGCTAACTTAATTACTTTATTAACTAAATTAATTATTCCTTAATTAATTTCTTAATTAACCCCTTGATTAATAACAAAGTAATTATACTCCAAATTACTTCCATTCTTAAATCATCTTCAATTAATTACCTCCTGTAATTACCAATTACTTCACTAAGTAATTTCCAATCCAATAATTACATTAAGTAATTATCATCAAAACATCAAGTGTTTAAATTAATTAAACTTAATTAATTAATTCAAACTAATCACAATAAACTTAATTAATTACATTAAGTAATTAA
Source organism: Allium cepa (assembly GCA_030765085.1). Taxonomy (NCBI): domain Eukaryota; kingdom Viridiplantae; phylum Streptophyta; class Magnoliopsida; order Asparagales; family Amaryllidaceae; genus Allium; species Allium cepa. Next base: position 84,330,117 of record CM060946.1, read on the forward strand.
TTCCTTAATTACTTTCATTAAGTGATTATACTTAAACAATTCACAAATGATTATCATTAAATTAATTAATCTAATTAATTATTAAAAATTAACCACATTAATTAATTATTTAATAATCTCAAGTTAATGACCTTCATTAACCATTCTTTAATTACTTCATTAAGTAATTTTCTTAGATTAAACGTTATTAATTACAATTTAATTTATCTCTAATTCATTAATTAATACCTAATTATTTAATTAATTAAGTGTTAACTGTAACTTAATTTATCTTTAATTACTTAATTAATTAACCTTGATTATAAATTAATTACTTAATTAGTAATTCTTTAATCATTAATTTAATAATCTAATTAATTATCTTAATTACAAATAGATTAATCCTTAATCAATTATCTATTAATCCCTAATCAATCAATTAATTAAATTAATTATTCCTTAATTACCTTATTAATTAAATTAATTTCAAAACATTAATCTTAATTAAATTTTAAGATAAAACATTTCTTAATTATGTTTAAATTGTCATTAACAAATTTATTTGAAAGCAAATTACTTTTGAACTTACCTTTAAATTTCATCTCAAATATGAAATTTAAAATGAATATAATTTAAACTTAAACGAAGTTTTAAACAATTTAATCTTTTTAAATTACAAGACAAACAAGTGCTTGTCCTGGAAAGAAATTCATAAGAGTTTAAAACTAGATTCATTTTTAAATTTAATAATTTAAATTTACACTTTACATACAAATTTGTTTAAATCTTTCAAATCTTAAAATTTCTTTTATTTCAAAAACTGAAATACATTTTTAAATCTTGGATTTCCAGTTTTAAACTTAACTTTAAAACTTGCTCATATTTTAAAAAAAAACTTCAGATTTACAATTTGAAACTACTTACCATTATAAAGTAGTTTAACAATTTCAAGTTTAAACCTTTTTTTTAAACTAATATTAAATCTTAAGCTTGAACTCTGGATTTAAACTTGAATTTAAACTTAGTTTTAAACACAAGATTTTATTTAAAAACTGCAGTTTTTAAAATTTTAAACAGATATTATAGGTTTCTATTGAAACCTGATTCAAATAAAATCAACCCGAGAACACCTCAAATCTGCTTCGAGTTCAATGCCCCAAAACTTCGAGCAAAACATGAATTAACCTGAACCAAACATGAGTCTACTCGAAAAACACTCGAGCGCCCTTCTTCCCCAAAATTAATAGCAGACACACCATATCCACCGTGCCCCAGCACCCACACTACCGCCAACTCCGACCTCTCGCGACCACACGCGCAAGTCGACGGTCACCTCCCAATACAATTCCGACCATCAAACAACTTACAGAGACTAAAGATCAAAATCGAGCTTCGTCAAAACTGGAAGCAATGTCGAAACCAAGAAATGCCTCAAACTCAAGATTCCGACCACCAGAGATCCCGACCTTCCACCATCACCTTCGACAAGCAACCCATCATCAATTCCCTCAATTTAGGTGAACTCGATCCACCAGGGAAGTTGAGGGGAACAAATTTCCTGAACAACAGCAAAGTAGGGTTAAAAGTTTCAAAACTAAATCACCATCGCCACATTGCATAGATCTACCTCCATCTATTTTCCCCTAATTCTCCTATCACCATTCCATCACCAGAAACGATGCTGGCCACCCCGACCATCTAGATCAACAGTTACAACCCAAAACATAATTTCTGGTTAAACCACTAATGTTCTGTCATTTTTAAACTAAAAATTATAGTTTAAGTTTTAAAATTCAAGTTTTAGTATAAGTAATCAACTTATACTTCTGGATCAATGAATCTGGATATTTAAATTTTCACTTACTAAATGTTTGCTCTGTTATATTTTGTTTTCCAGAGTCAAATACAGATTTTTTATATATATTAAATAAAGTTTCAAATTATAACTTATGTTCACAGCCATATTTTGTTTAAATCTTAATCCTTACATAGATTAGATTATGATATCATGATTGTTGATCATGATTTAAACCTGGAATCTAGATAAGGCAAGAACACATCACAACACAAGCATGCATTCAGAAACCCAAACATTTATACAGAGAATTCTATCATATTCATTCACATAAATCATGACTATATCAGGAAACAATCAAGCAACCATATTTACTTAAGTTTATTTAAAATAAAATGTTACTCACTGGAAATTTTTATGAGCAGAGCACTTGCTTTTGAAAAGCTTGAACCTGAATGTGCTTTGAACTTGAGTTGCTTCTTTTATTTTTGTAAACTTTAATCCTGATTCACTGAAATGCTTGCTCCCTGATTTAACAATTACATGCTTCCAGATAAAAGGAAATGCAGGCTTGGTTGTTGCAGAATGATGTTTCAAAACAAAAATGGAGGAGATCGCAGCCTTTCTAATTGCAATTTGATTTTTCAGGTTAATACTTTGATTTGCACTTCAGGTTTGAAGATAATTCAGACAGCTTTGAAGAAGATTGGTTTTTGAAGAAGATTTATTTTTTGAGGGAATTTGCAGATTTTTAGATCTTGGTTTAAATGTTGGCTGAAGATTTTCTCAAGTTTTGAAAAAGAAGAATAGAAAAAGAAAATGAGAATGAGGGGCAATGTTTATATAAGAACAAAATGATTTAAATAAAATAAAATAAAAATGAAAAATTTAAGAGAACACTTGTTTTTAATCTTAACATTTGTCACAATATTTACATTATGGTTCAACACATGTCATTTAGGTGTGTTAAGAGATTTACACATGTCTCTTAAATATTCTATTCTAATTTAAATTGTTTGTAAAAAGCTATAAATCTTAATTTATTACTTCTTATGTATATATAAATAAATTTCTTCCCTTTTTAATTTAAAGAGAAATGAAACAAAACAAATTATAAATAAAAGCTTATTCAAATATTTTTAAGTATTTATTCTTTTGAATTTAAAATTTAAATTAAATTATAAAATCTAATTTAAAAAAAATCAAGTTATATATAGATGCATATATAACTACCATTAAATTTAAAAAAAAAATCCTATTTCAAAAAAATCTGTTCATATTTACAAAAACTAGGTATTATAATTATTGCTTGAAAATAACAAATTTAACAATTTAAAATAATTTATAAAAGAGATTATAAATTACTTTTATTACTCAATAAATTAAGATCATTAGTAAATTGTATTTTAATTCTTATATATAATTTCAAGCAATATTTTAAAAAGAAAATAAAACAAAGCTTTTATGTTAATCTAATTTAGATTCATATTTAAGCTAATTGAATATAATTTTAAAACAATTAAGATTTACCTTTAATATTTACAAACCATATAGATATTTATTAAATTGCTTTGAAAATTTAAATGTTAAATTTAAATCAAATATCCAATTTACCAAATATAAATTAAGATTAAAAAATTGATTCATTTACTAAATTCCAAACCAAAGCTTATCTATTTACAATATATACAAATATATATATATATATATATATATATATATATATATATATATATATTAAATAGAAAACAGTTTATTTGCTTTAAAAAAATAAAATCTACAAATTTAAATATTTATTAAAAGAAGATTATTAAATCAATTCAAAATTTATTATCAAAAATTATCAAATCAATTTAATTTTTAACACAGATTGTTAAATTTATATTGCCAAAAATTCCGGGATATTACAATCCTCCCCCCTTAAAAGAATTTCGTCCCCGAAATTTAAAACAAAGGTAATCTAATAATCTCATTAAAGATTTAATTTTAAAACACAAGAATATATTAAACATATGCTAACAACCATATCAACCAATTCATCTAATCAAACAAATCTAACTATCTAGACAAAATTCTGGATAGAATTTCTTCGAGTTTCCCCAGGTGTGTATATACCGGGACACTCGCTCTACAGAATCCAAACAATCAATACTACTAAGCTACAGAGCTCCTACTCAACTATATCTACAAAACTAAATAGGATATCAGACTACAGACAAGTCTGACTCAACAACCAAAACTCTCGAACTGCTGGTTCCAAAATCATAGATAGATCATACACATACTCCCTCAGAGATACGTGAAACAGATCGAATCCCAGTTATCCAAACTGGCAATCCAATCCTGTAGATCAATCACTTAACCTCCAAGATCACAGAAAAGATCCAAAACACTTCAGAGCTAGCTTCCCAGCCTTACCCAATCTTACAGCTCTCTTTAGATCGGAGAAAACTTTTCCAAAATCAAATTTCCGACTCCGGAATCCAAATTCCTCCGTCTCTTATCCTCAAAACTCTTCGGACGATCCTGGGCTGCCTACAACCTTACTGATCAGTTCATCTCTTGCTGATGTCTCTAGAAACAAACAAAACCAATCATCTCAACAAAATGATCTCCTCAAGATCAACCAAGAACTCAAACTCTACTCCTCAAACATCAGAAGATAACAACTCACTTCTCCTGTCCGGGAAAAAAAAGCAGATGCACTTCCAAACTGCTTCCGCTGCACAACTCTGATCCGAAGTAGATAAAAATGCTGATGAAGAACATGAGCACAAACTGGACAACACATCCCAAAAATATGGTTCATCAGATCCATAAAGAAAACTTAGAAGCTTCTCCAAAACCTGAGCTGCTTCACCAAACTCTATCTCTTAGAACCATTCTTCTACTAAACTGAACCACCGGTACCACTCCTGGAATCCTAGTCGATAAGGAAACTCAATCTCCATATGCGAACAAACCTCTGACTTCCTTGAAGATATTAGGAAAAACTCTGATAACACAAGAGAACACTCAAACAATCGCAAGTCACTTTTGCGATCAGCCCAAACCAAATCCAAGGATAACTGTTCTCCCTTTATCAAACAGAACAACTTACACTTAACTAGCCAATCCATTGAAGAAACGGGTCCACTCTGCTGCTTCTGAACTCTACTTCAAAAAAACTCCTCCGCCAGAAGACTCCCTACCGTCATACAGAACACTCCAGGCTGCACTGCTGCCATAGATGCCAAAGATTCCCTAATCCAAAGCTCTTCGAGAAACTCAGACTTCAACCAAACAGAATCACTATGCTGAACACAGCCACAACACCGATGCAGACCTACTTCCTTCAACTTGTTCTAAAGAAAACATCTTTGGGAACATCCATAGTCACTACATCTCATCACGCAGCTACTACTTCCTGAGGTATCAAAATACCATCACTTACTTCTGCCTAGCCAACAGATCCAAACTCTACTCATCCAACTTCAAAAATAGACTCCGAACCTTAACAGGTTTCCTTCAGAGATCGATGAAATCCTTCATCACTGCAGAACTCACTCGAGACGGTATTAGGTCCACAGTCTCGACAGATACACTTCCAACCTCAAACATTCAAAATCCAACTAATGGTAGTCGTGTTACACACACCACTACCTCATCTACCTTTATAACTTATATTGGAAAACCAAAACAGGTAACCCAACAAATAAGTAGAAATAGATATATATTTATATATTTAAAATTACAAATACGCTCTCTCAACATAGACACCATTCCAGAGCCAAGGTATTCACTCAACCTAGTGCTCTGATACCAACTGTGACGACCCGACTTTCTCACCACAGAAAGTCGTATCATCTTAAAGAAAGAAAGGGATAGAAAAGAGAAAAGAAAGAAGAGAAAGAAGAAACAACATCAGAATCTAAACAGCGGAACGAATAAATTATATTAATAACATAAATATTAGATAGTTTACAATCATTATTAGAGTTACACAGATTACACATCACATACTAGACAGTTATAAACACCTGTCTAGTTATACAACTCAATACAATACAAGGAAACTACTCAGAGAAATCAACACAGCGGAACACTATATATCTACACGCAGAAGCCTCCTGCTCCATTGCTCCTCCACAATTCGTCAAAGCTAACCTGAATCCCTTGGCTACTCGTAAAAATTTGAGTACCCAAGAGTTTAAGAAAACAGAAGATAAACTCCGGGTCAGACATGGGTCTGGTGTGAGTAACAGGTTAAGATTGCTTAACTTTTAAAAACCTTTTGAAAAGAAAAGGTATCACGTAAGACTTCCCACACATAAACATGGGAAAGTTTTTACCTTACGCTAACCAAAACATTGATAAGAAATCCAGTGATATTATAATAGGTCTATGGTTTTCAAATAAATATGAAATAGCCGAAATTGTTACATCTATTAAATTCCAGCTACTAGCCACAAAAGTGGGTAATACAATCAAAACCGAGGGCACTTATTGGATTTTGGATCCCTTACAATGGCAGGGCTACTAGGGTACCGCCCGTCACATTACGTGGCCTAGATCAACGTACCAACGATCACTCCCAATCCCCTGCAACACAAGGCCGGAACCATTCCTTATTGAACAGTTTCGAACAAGAAACCCCCGCAGTTGTAGCTAGCAACCGCCCACACAGCCGAATAAAAGGGACCTCTAGAAAGGGGAAAATCTCGTCCTACTTGGGCATGACCCACTTAACCTTGCTGCACCTCCCTTGTTTTAGCCATTCCCGGTTGATGAGGCTTGAGGCTACAATTACCTTTATAGAACACATCACTTAGAATGCTCATCGTCGACCCGACGATGTTCAAAAGGCATTCAATCCATACAAGTTTGTTCCAGCTTCGAACGAAACCGAAGGCATTATCTTGTTACACTCATTTTGGAATCACCCTCAGAGTTAACGATGATAACCCTTGTACTCTGAATCTTCATCTTCACTTGAGATTCACGACCTATCGTTAATTTGGATCGATGTGGTTTTCGGATATCCAAATATGGAAACCCGATCCCCGTCTCATCGAAATCCAAAACGTGTCTTTTAAGGCCAAGTTGTTTTAAAGTTTAAAACAATTGAATTATCTATATACACACAGATAGATAACTCACAAATCAAAATTGATAATCAACATTATCATAATAAACAGGTAATCCACATTATCATCAAAATAGATAATCCATATTATCATCACAATGCAACCAAAGCATTCATACCACACAACATCACCTATCTCATTTCTGAGGTCACAACTATTCAAGGCAATCAATATCATCCATTCATACATAAGCAAAGATTGACTCAATCACATCATCTATAATTAATCTAAAATGAATTAAATTAATTACCTCCATCTCTAATTAATTTAAAGTGAATTAAATTAATTACATCATCTTTAATTAATTTAAAATAAATTAAATTAATTACTTCATCAATATAAATCTTACTTACTTAACCATTTAATTGATTACAAATCAATTAATTAATCATTCAAATTGATCCTCCTTAATTAATCACCCTTGATTAATTCATCCTTAATCACATTCAAGTAATTATCCTTTAATTAATTTCTCAAATTAATTATTCTTAACCTTAAAAAGTAATTAACCTTTAATTACTTCGATTAATTAATTAACTATAATTAATTACAATAATCCTTAATTAATTACATTAATTAATTACCCTTAATCACTTATCATTGATTAATTAATCATTAATTATATAAATTAATGATCCCTGATTACATTTTAATTAATTATCCTCTTAAATTAATTACCTTAAGTAATTAACCCATAATTATTAATCCCTCTTGATTAACCATATTCAGTAATTAACTAACTTAATTACTTTATTAACTAAATTAATTATTCCTTAATTAATTTCTTGACTAACCCCTTGATTAATTACAAAGTAATTATACTCCAAATTACTTCCATTCTTAAATCATCTTCAATTAATTACCTCCGGTAATTACCAAGTACTTCACTAAGTAATTTCCTATCCAATAATTACATTAAATAATTATCATCAAAACATCAAATGTTTAAATTAATTAAACTTAATTAATTAATTCAAACTAATCACAATAAACTTAATTAATTACATTAAGAAATCATTTCCTTAATTACTTTCATTAAGTGATTATACTTAAACAATTCACCAATGATTATCATTAAATTAATTAATCTAATTAATTATTAAACATTAACCACATTAATTAATTATTTAATAATCTCAAGTTAATGACCTTCATTAACCATTCTTTAATTACTTCATTAAGTAAATTTCTTTGATTAAACATTATTAATTACAATTTAATTTATCTCTAATAATTCATTAATTAGTACCTAATTATTTAATTAATTAAGTGTTAACTGTAACTTAATTAATCTTTAAGTACTTAATTAATTAACCTTGATTATAAATTAATTACTTAATTAATAATTCTTTATCCAGTAATTTAATAATCTAATTAATGATCTTAATTACAAATAGATTAATCCTTAATCAATTATTTATTAATCCCTAATCAATTAATTAAATTAATTAATTATTCCTTAATTACCTTATTAATTAAATTAATTTCAAAACATTAATCTTAATTAAATTTTAAGATAAAACATTTCTTAATTATGTTCAAATTGTCATTAACAAATTTATTTGAAAACAAATTACTTTGGAACTTACCTTTAAATTTCATCTCAAATATGAAATTTAAAATGAATATAATTTAAACTTAAACAAAGTTTTAAACAATTTAATCCTTTTTAAATTACAAGACAAACAAATGCTTGTCTTGGAAAGAAATTCATAAGAGTTTAAAACTAAATTCATTTTTAAATTTAATAATTTAAATTTACACTTTACATACAAATTTGTTTAAATTTTTCAAATCTTAAAATTTCTTTTATTTTAAAAACTGAAATACATCTTTAAATCTTGGATTTCCAGTTTTAAACTTAACTTTAAAACTTGCTCATATTTTAAAAAAAACTTTAGATTTACAATTTGAAACTACTTACCATTATAAAGTAGTTTAACAATTTCAAGTTTAATTTTTTTTTTTTAAAACTAAGATTAAATCTTAAGGTTGAACTCTAGATTTAAACTTGAATTTAAACTTAGTTTTAAACACTAGCTTTTATTTAAAAACTGTAGTTTTTAAAATTTTAAACAGATATTACAGTTTTCTGTTAAAACCTGATTTAAATAAAATCAACCCGAGAACACCCCAAATCTGCTCCGAGTTCAATGCCCCAAAACTTCGAGCAAAGCATGAATTAACCCGAACCAAACATGAGCCTACTCGAAAAACACTCAAGCACCCTTCTTCCCCAAAATTAACAGCAGACACACCATATCCACCGTGCACCTGCACCCACACTACCGCCAACTCCACCTCTCGTGACCACACGCGCAAGTCGACGGTCACCTCCCAATACAATTCCGACCATCAAACAACTTACAGAAACTAAAAATCAAAATCGAGCTTCGAGCTAAAAACTGGAAGCAATGTCGAAACCTGTAAACGCCTCAAACTCAAGATTCTGGCCACCAGAGATCCTGACCTTCCACCATCACCTTCGACAAGCAAACCACCATCAATTCCCTCGATTTGGGTGAACTCGATCCACAAGGGAAGTTGAGAGGAACAAATTTCTCGAATAACAGCAAACTATGGTTAAAAGTTTCAAAACTAAATCACTATCGCCACAATGAACAGATCCACCTCCATCTATTTTTCCCTAATTCTCGTATCACCATTCCATCACCAGAAACGATGCTGGCCTCCCCAACCATCTAGATCAACAGTTACAACCCAAAACATGATTTCTGGTTAAACCAGTAATGCTCCATCATTTTTAAACTAAAAATTATAATTTAAGTTTTAAAAATCAAGTTTTAGTATAAGTAATCAACTTATACTTCTAGATCAATGAATCTGGATATTTAAATTTTCACTTACTAAATGTTTGCTCTGTTATATTTTGTTTCCCAGAGTCAAATACAGATTTTTTTTATATATTAAATAAAGTTTCAAACTATAACTTATGTTCATAGCCATGTTTTGTTTAAATCTTAATCCTTACATAGATTAGATTATGATATCATGATTGTTGATCAGGATTTAAACCTGGAATCTAGATCAGGCAAGAACACATCACAACACAAGCATGCATTCAGAAACCCAAACATTTATACATCGAATTCTATCATATTCATTCACATAAATCATGACCATATCAGGAAACAATCAAGAAACCATATTTACTTAAGTTTATTTAATATAAAATGTTACTCACCAGAAATTTTTATGAGCAGAACACTTTTTTTTGAAAATCATGAACCTGAATGTGCTTTGAACTTGAGTTGCTTCTTTTATTCTTGTAAACTTTAATCCCGATTCACTGAAATGCTTGCTCCATGATTTAACAATTACATGCTTCAAATAAAAGGAAATGCAGGCTTGGTTGTTGCAGAATGATGTTTCAAAACAGAAATGGAGGAGATTGCAGGCTTTTGAATTGCAATTTGATTTTCAGGTTAATACTTTGATTTGCACTTCGGGTTTGAAGATAATTCAGACAGCTTTGAAGAAGATTGGTTTTTGAAGAAGATTGATTTTTTGAGGGAATTTGTAGATTTTTATATCTTGGTTTAAATGTTAGCTGAAGATTTTCTCAAGTTTTGAAAAAGAAAAATAGAAAAAGAAAATGAGAATGAGGGGCAATGTTTATATAAGCGCAAAATGATTTAAATAAAATAAAAGAAAAATGAAAATTTTAAGAGGACACTTGTTTTCAATCTTAACATTTGTCACAATATTTACATTATGGTTCAACACATGTCATTTAGGTGTGTTAAGAGATTTACACATGTCTCTTAAATATTTTATTTTAATTTAAATTGTTTATAAAAAGCTTTAAATCTTAATTTATTACTTCTTATGTATATATAAATAAATTTCTTCCCTTTTTAATTTAAAGAGAAATGAAACAAAACAAATTATAAATAAAAGCTTATTCAAATATTTTTAAGTATTTATTCTTTTGAATTTAAAATTTAAATTAAATTATAAAATCTAATTTTAAAAAAAATCAAGTTATATATAGATGCATATATAACTACCATTAAATTTAAAAATAACAAATCCTATTTCAAAAAAATCTGTTCATGTTTACAAAAACTAGGTATTATAATTATTGCTTGAAAATAACAAATTTAACAATTTAAAATAATTTATAAAAGAGATTATAAATTACTTTTATTACTCAATAAATTAAGATCACTAGTAAATTGTATTTTAATTCTTATATATAATTTCAAGCAATAATTTAAAAAGAAAATAAAACAAAGCTTTTATGTTAATCTAATTTAGATTCATATTTAAGCTAATTAAATATAATTTTAAAACAAATAAGATTTACCTTTAATATTTACAAACCATATAGATATGTATTAAAATGATTTGAAAAGCTAAATGTTAAATTTAAATCAAATTTCCAATTTACCAAATACAAATTAAAATTAGAAAATTGATTCATTTACTAAATTCCAAACCAAAGCTTATCTATTTACAATATATACAAATATATATATTATAAATAGAAAACAATTTATTTGCTTTTAAAAAAATAAAATCTACAAATTTAAATATTTATTAAAAGAAGATTATTAAATCAATTCAAAATTTATTATAAAAAATTATCAAATCAATTTAATTTTTAACACAGATTATTAAATTTATATTGCCAAAAGTTGTGGGATATTACACAATACATATCAGAGTAGCACATACCGGCGAATAATAATCGATGCAGCGGAATACAGTATGTAGTGGAACAATATAATATATAATAATAATAATAATAATAATAACAATAATAATAATGAAATCATCATCTTCGTCCTCCAGAAATAAAGTCTTCGATTCCTGAAATGCTCGGACTGACCTTAGCGAATTGAAAAGAAAAAACACTCGAGTCAGAACTAAAAGATCTTATGTAAGTTAAATCAACGGAAATAAAAATTAGTGTAACGGCGTCAAAGATGTTTACGGGATTTGACATCTCCTATCCAGTGTCTAACATGAGTGCACTAACTTAAGAGATGCTCGGATTCACATCACCTAAGGATCCGTTAAACAATTTACTATGTAGTAATATTTCGCTATTATAATAATGTCTATTAGTAAAATAAACTTACTTTTAAATAGCGTTAAGGCTTTACATTTTCCACCTTAAAACTTAATAGTGCCAATAGTCTATACAGTACCGTAATACCTCCTGATCGGGAGGCTACCATAGGATACTCCATATGTACGACACAAATCAAACTCGTACAAGGCGCGCTAGGGTAGGTGACACGGTACAACTAAGCAATACTAGGGTAGACATACCAATTGCTATCCGGACTGGTGGTAACGTGTAGCAGCTACTACCTTCCACCTCGAAAAACACCCCCAAAATCAAAAATAAAAGTGGCCACCGAATCAATCCAAAAGTCAGAGTACAATATCGAAGGAGTGTGTCCAATCAGAGGAATGACCTCATTGGCCCGAGAATCGCTCCTGTTTTAGCCACCTTATGCCAACTCACGGGAGTTGGATCTACGTTTATACCTCAAAGGAAACGTCGCCACCATCCTACTTCATTCTGGAAACTCCACTGCGTACACGGTTGTTAAAGTGGTTTTCGGAGTTTGCAAAGAGTATGACAACTTCCGATCGCGGTCTCTTAAACAATCAAACGTTATTATAACACCGCGGTCTTTTCAAAATAGTTTATACTTCAAAACTAGAATATAGTATCCATTTCAAAACCATGTAAATAAGATATCATTTTTGTTTTAAAACCCAAATCAATATGATATCATTTTTGTTTCAAATATATCCTTTTTCCAAAAATCATAGCACTTCAAATCTATATACCTTGAAACCCATAGCTTTGAACATAACTTCAATTACTTAAATGGTTTAAATATTAAATTACTTTATATAGTAAAATAGCTTCTTTAATTTCACAAATAAATTTTAATTCCGATTTGAACCTCCAAATTAACCATTTCAAATTTCCATATATTTCCAAGCTTTAAATATTCCACCATTTCAAAACAAATCCTTTGATAATTTCATAAATATAAATTTCAATTACTATTATTTAGATTTGAAATGTTTGCTTAATAAATCCAATATCATTTAAGTAAAAGCTTTAACTTCAAACAATTGGATATTCTTTCTATTTAATTAACCTGATATATTCATTTAAATCAACTTTATATTCATTTAAATCACTCTAAGCCAAATCAAGTTATAAGAATCCCACCCTTTAAAACTCAATGTTATTTAAATTTCAAATCAATTTATTCAAGTAAAATTCTTAATTAATTCAAATTAAACCAATTTCATATTTATCTTCCAACTTAAATTTTAGTTAAGTCATTAATGATCTATATATACAATATCTTAAATAGGTACTTAACCATATAATATAAAACCACCAAACTCCATGAATAAACTTATTATTATTACACAAATTTGTACATAGCTTAAATTCAAGAATTTAACTACATATATAAATAATATTTATATAATATCAAAATTTAATATTTATAAAACCGTAAATTTCTTTCCAAAACCATAGAAATCATTTTCAAAATATTTATATATATAGACCGATGGTGTGTGTATATAATTTTCTATCCTATGGTCAAGTGATACAGATATTTATCATTTCAATCCGTAATTTAAAATAAAACTACGGTTATATATCATTTCAAACCGCAATCCCAAATGAAATAAAGTGCATAAAAATTTGCAGTTTATAACGATATAAAATACAACATCCATTCATCTAATATCAATCATCAACCATTAATCACAATCTTCATCCAATTTAATCAATGGCATCAATATATAACGGATAATAAACAACAGGTATCAACTAGCAGTTTATATTCAATAATAAATTAAATGAAAATTTAACTGGTAGTTTATATGCAATAAATAAATTAAATAACAATTTAATTCAAGTAAATTCAATTTAACTAGGATAATGATTAAAAATACGCCAAACAGTCATAAATAAATTTCTAATCACATCCTAAATAAATTTAACAAACATAAGAAATTTTAGGAGGTGTGAGTGAGTTAAAACACTCGCATTTTGAATTTAAATTGAATTTAAACCCAAAATTTCAACAGACTCCAATTTCGCCAAACCAGCGCCAAAATGTCCGGAATTTCAATACGATCCCAGCGGATCGAACTGTACGTGAATCGGACCTCGTACGCAAAAGTTATTCGAGTTGGAACATTACAATTTAGGTTTTAAAACAAATAAAATAATAATAATTACGGTAATTACACGTCACCTTCTTCCTCACTGTTCATGCCGGCTTCACACTCACGAACTCGCCCAGTATTTTTTTTGAAACCCTAGCACGCCGCCACCAACGATCATCTCGCAACGATCGTACAGTCGCTCCTTAGACGCGTCGCGCCTACCTGACTACCCTACGACCCCGAGCCAAACCCTGACCAAGTGGAACCAGTCGCGATCGAGAAAATTTTAGCCACAGCCACCGCGATTTGAAAACCTAGGTCGAATTATCTACGGCTATCACACCATCAAAAAAACAAACAACCTATGCCAATAAACTCCCCTCGGTCTGCTCTACGCTCCCATGTCCTCGATTCATCAATCGGACGAAATTGATCAACGCTTGATTGAACGGTCGAGAATTGATTTGCGATTTCCAGACAAACGGTGATTCAAAACCAAAACGAATTGCAGATCTGAGATGCGTGCATCATGAGCTTCGATATATAATTTTTCTGAATTTTTTTGAGGAGTTTTAAATTTCATTTTGATTTTTGAATTGCAATTGAATTTGGAATTGTCTGCCCTTGAAATGAGGAGGTGAAGAGGAATTGTACGTACAGACAAATGAGAAAATAGAGGTAGGCTAGGATTTATAACAGGGTATGTATAGGCAAGGTTGAAATAGAATAGATGGACCCGATTTATAAACGCGCTGAACGATGAATGGCCCGAAAAGCCCGTTCTGACTCCGGAACGAAATTGGGTCAACCTATATATCAAAATAGAAGTTTTAAAGTATTTAAAACGCGATGGAACAGGTTTCAAGTCCAAATTCCATCGTATGAAGAAGTTACGATCAAATGAAGTTATTTCAATTTGATTTCAATTTAATTGAGTTCTGGACGTTTCGAGTCCGTACGATCAAATGACAAGTCCGATCGATACGAAACTTGAAATCCTACAAAAATTCACCGTTACGGATTCAATGAAACTAGTTTCGTCTAAATCCGAGTCAGTGGCCAAGATGGCTATTTTACATTAATTAATTAAATTAATAAGTTAACTAATTATATCAAATTTTCAATTTCAATTCTTTAATTGACGAATTCCAACATTCTTGATTTCTCAATCAATTACAATGATTTAAAAAAAATTCAAATGTCAAATTTAGAGTTGATTAATTTATCAATTCCAGTGTTTACCTCAATTTCATTGAATTCAGAAATTGTAAATTAAATTTTCAAAAATTTTATTTAATTACTTTTCATTCTACTATTCGTTCTATTATTATCAAAAGGATGCAATTTACATTAGTTTGTAGTTATTGCATTAATTTTCTCAAACTTTCTCTTAATTTCCATTAACGTAGTTTTTAATTACGTTTTATTTCAATGGATTTAAATCTAATTTAATAGATGAAATAAATGGGTAAACCATTAGTGATTATCACCAATTTGCCTAATTTAGTCTCATTCTTACTTTATTATCAATAACAAACATTGTAATCACTAATCTAACCTTGATTGTATCCATTTTACATTTTATTACGTATTTCTTCATCAGTTAATATAACTTTGAATTCATTCCCCAATTTACTAATTTCAATCAATTATAACTTACTATTTTGTACGAATTCATTCATTTGAATCTTTCCTTATTTTCCTTATTATGAATCAAATATAAATTTACCATCTTAAAGGTAATGTCAACATTTTAAATTATTAATTTACCTTTTATATCCCATTATAAATTAATGCACGCACAAATTAAGATTTTAAATCACATTAATCATTTCATCTTGGTTCCATTCTTTTATTACATCAACTATTACTTTACAAAATAAACAAACATTTCTATGCATCTTATTACATTCATATCTTGTAATTATTGTCTTAAACTCCTAAATGTAATACCAAGTTTCATTTTAAATTTCAACTGATTCCCAATCAAAGTTTAATAGCCTAAGTAAACTGGTAACAAATAATAACGGTCACTATTTGCCCTAAATCACACTTATAGGTTTATAGTTTACAAACAAATGTTGCAATGACTCGTATGATATTGATTTTATCCAATTACCATTAAATTTGTGGTATTTCATAAATCTATTCCATACTTACATTTTGTTTCGTATATTTCATTTATAACCAAGTATAACATTTAGATTTATTTTCATTAATTGGTATTCCATTCATTTCATAAATTATTAATTTGCATTAACATATTTCCTTAATTTACGTTCAGTTACTATTAAGCAATATATTATTGCATTGGTTAATTCAACAGTTACTTTTTATTCACTCATTTTCTATTTTATAACCAAATGTAACAATTTACACTATTCATTATTGGGATTTCACTTCAATTGCCAAAATATAATTTTAATAACCATTGCTACAATTTATTCTTAACATTTACTTCAATATAAATTAAAAAAAATTCTTCTTAAATTAAATTACAAAAATCTAATTAAATTAACCAATTTATTTATCAAAATTTACAGGTCCTTACATTTATTCCACTGCCTTATGTTGTTCCGATGTATTTATTTGTTTATCTCTGATATGGGCAACTGTGATCCTATGTTGTATAAATATAATCAAATTTATTTTGTAAACAACTTTATGAACTACTATTTGATTATTATATTTTGTCATTCCGCTGCGAGATTCTATATTTGTTTTATTTCTTTATCTTTTTCTTATTTATCTCATAACAATCTACCTTTTTGAATGGTTTGAGTTTGACATGACTGTCTGCTTAAAACGTCCAAAAAGGCAGGTCGTTACATGTCATGAGAATCGACAAACGACTTCTGGGGTGTTACTAACCCAATCTCTAATGAGTTACTCATCCAAGAGTATTACTAACACTACCTCTGATTAGACTTTACCCCTACCAAAGCCTATGTGTTCGCTCAACCTAGGCTCTGATATCAAATGTAAAGATTTAGGCTTTTCAACCATCGACAACGGGTACACTACCATCGTAGCTTACACTAGTATCTCGAATTTGCTTTTATGGTCAGCCTCTCAACTGTAAGCCTGCCTAGCTAACCAACCCATAAATAGGATATATAGGGGTAAGAGACCTCCGTTCGCTAGCTAATAAGAAGTGAGAACCCCTATCATGCCAGACCACAAGAAAATCTGATCTCAGTTCCTTCGAACCAATCATCAACAAAAGAAATAATAAGTAAATACGGAATTATTCTTTTGATTTATTACTTCCTTTTTATCAAAAATATCTTCAAGAGATGCATATCTTTAAAACATTTCTTTCCAAAATATATGGAATAATTAAACCTTTTTTTGGAAAATTATTTATTTAAGTCTTAACAAATATTTCTTAATTCAAAAAAAAATTGATTGAGTTGAAACCATGTTATATAGGATATTAATCCAAAAACAGTAAATATTAAGTGAGAAGAATACATAGAAATCATCTAATTCTACTCACTATCAATTTCCATATTCAACTAGTAATATAGGTGAAGTAATGGCAAAATCATCTTTTAAATTTCACGAATAGTACGAGTTCCTTCTTTGGAATTTAACACCAAGTATAAGAAGATTATCTCCATAGAATCCAAGTTATTTATATTTAGAAAATTATATCCTTTATACTTTGGAAAATTTTGATCTATGTAAATCAAATTTACTATCCCCTTCATCGAGCCAGTTCGGATAGCAGGGAGAGTAGGAAACTAGTTTCCAAACTCAAGCCTAGATACTGTCTCTCTATCATCCATAAGGTAGTCAAGTTATTTGATCGACTCTAAACATTTTAACATTCTCAATTAACTTGTAATATATATTTACCCACTTAATAAATATTTCAAATAACCTTTAAAATACTTTATTAATCATTTAAAAACAGTTACAAAATATTTGGAAAAAAATGGTTGAATTAAAACTATATTTCAAAAGTTATAGAAAGGTGCTGCGAAAAGTGCTTAAAATGGTTCCTTTTAAGCTGTATTGATCAACAAGACTTTTCTATCATTTGAAAATTCATTTTTATAACTCAAATCACTTTTAAAACATTTTATAAGATTTTAAGAACTTATTTCATAGTTCTAACATTCCAAACTGCAAAATAGCGATTTTTTCGAAAACTTGTTATATACATATTTAAAATCTACTTATCAAAATATCGAATTTTCTTTCTTTGTTTGAAAATTATGGATATAATAGTTAGAAAATTTATTATGTCGAAGAATTCCGAGCTATATTCTACTTTATATATTCGTTTGACTTTTATGGTGCGTTATCCCGAACCTCCGTTACGCTATGCGCCTATTTTTGACTCAATTTTCAATATTCGTTTAAACTTTTCCAAAACACTTTTAAATGTTTATAAAACATTTCTAAATCATATTATACTATTTCAAGAGGTTTAAACATTCCATGTACACCATTTCATTCAATAAAAGAAAGTGGTTTCCTTTATGCTTAACGACGTGCACTAACGTGACTTGTATATATATATATATATATATATATATATATATATATTCAACAGCCATATTAAACAACCATCATCAACAATCATATCCAAACATATATATCATCCAATAATATATATATAACTATAGTCTAGGAGGTTCTCGCCATCATTATCCCATGAACTAATTTAAAATTAGCTATATTTTCGCTATCACGAAATAATACACCACAAAATTGAGCTTGAGTGCCTTAGATAGCTAGGCCTAGCTAGGGAAGTCATGGATTATGGTGAAGGGCTCAGCCAAGAGTGGAGGAAGGTGGTGGTTGTAGGTTTCTATTGTGGAAAGGAGGAGTTTTGAAGTTGTGTTGAGATATTTTACTACTCTATATATTATATACTTATTTAATTTCTTTTTGAGATATATTTTCCATAACTTTGTTAACATGAAATGCCATTCATAAGCTTGATACGTTGAGAAGGAAGTGAAGAAAATTGTGTGAAAAATATGGAGGAGGGGTGGGGTATTTATAGGATTTAAAAAACCAAAATATCATAACATGGATGGATAAAACTACCTCTTGTCGTTCCCTCCTAGCCAACCTAAGACGCATGATAGCCCACCCCCTCCATGTGATGGATATGTGGCAGTGATGGTGGTGTAAGGTGGATTGGATGTGAGAAGATGTTTGCCTTTTTAAACTTATAAATATCTTAGATAATTTTTCATATTTACCATATGTAAATATACTTCTACTTTTCTACCATTGTTATTTGTGTATGTATATCTTGATATATGTGTGTGCATGCCACAAAGGTGTACAAGTTATATAAACAATGTTGTATAACTTATATATATCAAACCATTATGAATTTTAATTCCGATTTCTAGTCATGTTTTCACTTATTAATTAACGTACATATATTTATAAAAAAAATTAAAAACTATTTTCTTATCATTTTAGATAATTAAAAATGATCATATTTGAATTATAAGCCATACAAATAAATATAAAACAAATATTTACAAAAATCGCTATTATATCGATAAAGTGATACAAATTTTTCTTATATTTTTGAATCAAGTATATGTCTGTAACAACCTGGAATTTCGAACCGTTCAAATCGACAATCATTCACTCATGTCAGGCTTGAATTGCTCAAAACAACAGATTGTAAATTGATATTTGGCAAAACTTACCATATATAGTAAATAAATCAATCATAGAATCATAGACATGAGTAATATAATAATAAGCAGCGGAATAAATAAATTGTAGTTCACGAAGCTACTGTATAAATATTAAAGTCTAAAATAAAATACAAGAGAAGTCTTAAATACAAAGATGTCGCTAATGCAAAAGCAACTGATAAGTCTGAATGTAAAACTGGAATAAACTGAAATAACTGAAAAGATGAATAGATATGAGACGGATCTTCAAGGAAATCTCCAAGCTCCAAAGGTGAGTCTCAAATGTTGTGACACTCCGTTTGACTAGAGCATAAAGCAAAAAACATAACACTCGAGTCGGGATTAATATTCTTATATCAGTAAATTCAACTCAAGTGGGATGTCAACTGAAATACAAAATAACTTAAAAGGATGTTTAGGATTCTCATCCTTTAAGAATCCGTTAAACTATCCACATACATAGTACAATACGCTACATAGATAATGTATGTGGTAAAGTAAACTATTAAAATAGCGTTTAGGCATTACCCATATCCCCCTTAACACATTTATATATTCCCGTAGTCTATATAGATACTGTAAGCTCCACCAACCAGTGGTTTACGCAGGGAACACACCATAGGTATGGTACAAACTAAAGTCATGATGGGCACAATAAGGCATGTGACAACGCACGTGAGGCAATGCCTAGGGTAGGATAATAACATTTTGCGGATCCGGACTGGTAGTAACGCATAGTAGCTACTACCAACCACCTTGAGGCACACCCCCAAATCAAAGGTGCATCCAATCGAATCACAAAAGCAATAGAATGGTATCGAAGAAATGTGCCTGATAGGAAGAGCGACCTCACTTGGCCCGATATGGCTCCTGTTTTAGCCACATCAAGCTGACTCATGGGAGTCATGGCTGCGTTAGTACCTCAAACAGGATCGTCGTCAAACCATCCTACTTCGTTCTGGAATCTCCATCACACGCACGGTTGTTAAAGTGGTTTTCGGTATTGGCAAAGAGTACGACAATATCTGATCCCAGTCTCTTTAACAAGCAAACGCTTATTTCACACCGTGGTCGTTTTATAAAATCACTTTCATAATCATTTCAAACAGTTCAAACATCATATCAAAATATCATATTTCTTTCAGAAATCATATCATTCCCGAGATCATATTCACTTGCAAAAAATCATAGCCATAAAATAGTTTAAAATATCTTATTAAATTATTCGCATTTAAATCTGTTAAGTCTAAATCATAACAATTCCAACTTAAGCAGTTTAAAATATTGAAAATAGTTTATATATATTGAAATAGTTATCCATTAAAAATAGTTTATATTTAAAATAGGTTAAAGATTAAAGTAGTTTATATATCAAAAATAATATATATTAAAATAGTATATATATTAAAAATAGTATATATATTAAAAATAGTATATATATTTAAAATAGGTTATAGATTAATATGGTTTCTTCCTATTTCACAAATCAATTCAAATCAACTTATAGCTCCAAATTCAATTCAAATCAATCTCAATTCAAATTCTTATTAAATACATTTTAATTTATCGATTTCTAATTCAGATTTGAACTATAAATTTAAATCATTTCAAATTCAATTGGTTTAGAAATTTAAATATTCAAATAATTTACAATAACTCAATTTGATAAATTCCATTTATGTTTTAAAATTTCAACTATAATTTTATTTAAATTTGAAATATTCACTTAATCATTTTTATTAACATTTAAATAAAATCTCATTTTACAAATTCAAGTCAACATTCAATATTCAATTTCAATTATATTTAATTTGAAATTGTTCACTTAATAACCTTGTTATAAATATTTTAAATAAAATATCATATTACAAATTTACATCGAAATTAAATATTCAATTATAATTTTATTTAAAGTTGAAAATATCCATTTAATCACTCTTATCAAATCAAGCTATAAAATCTACCTTCCAAAATCTCAAAGCCAATAAGTTCAAATCAAACCTTATTTAAATTCAATTCTAAACAAATTTAATCATAAATCAATTCTTAGTTAATTTTAAGAAAATAAATTCTAAGTCAACATTAATTTATCTTTCCAACCACTATTAGTAAAGTTATTGAAAATCTATTTTTAAAATATAAATATAAAATTAAATAAATAATTAAACATATTATATACTAATTAAATTAAATTTTATTAAATTAAATCTTATTATTAAATTTATTTTATATTAAATCTTATTTTATATATTTTTAAAATTATAAAATTATAAGTAATATTTTAAAAATCATATTTTCAAAACTAACTTATAAATTTAAACGTATAATTTTAAAAATCTAAATTTTACACATATATGAAAATAACATTTATATATTATATTTTTAAAAATCAATATTTATTAAAATCCATATATTTCCTTTTAAAACTTTGGAAATCATTCTCAAAATATAAACCAACCGTGTCCGTATATAATTTTCTATCCTATGGTCAAGTGATTAGATATATATCATTTCAATCCACAATTTAAATATTTATGGGTATATATCATTTCAACCTGCAATCCCAAAATTCAAAACCAATGAAATCGCTTGAGTTTATCATTCAACCTATAATGATTTTTTCCAAATCTATAAGATCGTTCGGGTATGTATCATTTCAACCATAGGGATTTTTCTAAAACTAAGGGAACTTGTAGAGTAAGAACAACAGAATAATATTATAAAATGACATATATATCTATAACAGGCATATATCATCATTAACAGTTTAAATATAATATATATTAAACAGGTTATAGTGTCTTATGTGATAAGTAAACAACTGTACATAATGACATATCATATTTAACAATTAAATAACCGATAATTCAATTTTAACAACATATTTCAATCGTCATTTCATGTGAATTAAATTAACTAAATATAAGAATGTTAATCATGAGTGATTGCTCACTTTTCGAGAATAGATAACAATGATGACGAAGATGGTGACATGGACACACGTACGATACAGACAAGAGCAAAGCAAATCAAAAGCTGTTGAAATTCTGGACTGTGGCGAACGAAATAACAAACTGCATTTCAACGAAGTAAGAAAGAAAACCACTTGAATGCGATGGGAAAACAAAATGTATACATATTTGTATGAAATATATATATATATATATTGTATTTTAAAACCAACATTTAATTGAAAACACATATCGAAATAATTTATGTGTGTATATATATATATATTAAAATCAATATTTAATTTTCAACACATAATAAAATAAAATCTTTATATATACATAATATCAATATTTACATAAATCAATATTTAGAAAATCAATATCCTATGTGTATTATATATATACACACACACACACTACTTAAAAATCAAATATGTAGACTCTATATACGCAACAAGAACAAAAAATATAAGCTTTTAGGGAGGTTGATATGTCAGGATTCGGTGGTGAGAGTTTCTATGACATTGTGGGCTTGATGAAGTCGGAGGGTCAGAACGGATCAGGGGTAGCTACGGTGGGGTTCAAGGCGACAACTGTTGAGACCGGAGATGGATGTGGTAGCAGTCAACGGGAAAGCGACGAAGCGAAAGGCGGAAGGTTTAGGCGCTGGCGTTAGGTGGAAGAGAGACTGCAGATGCTTGTCACTGGTGTTCATGGAGGGTATGCGGCTGCCCTGAGTAGTTGATGGTTCAGCAAGGAACAAGCTCAGCAAATCTCAGGAACAAATATATAACTTTATATATTCATGTGTGTGTGTGTGTTTAGAAGAGAAATTGATGGGTGAGCCACTGTGTGGATCGGAGCTGTGTAGAAGGAATCTGTGGTGTAGCTGCCAAGCTAGTGGCTGAGGTGGCGGGTTTAAGTGGATCTGGAGGCAGAGGGTCTGTCACGGTGATTAGGGGTTGGCTACATTTGGGTTGGAGGGGAGGAGCTGTGTTTGCGGCTAGAGCAATGGACAACAGAGGTCAAGGAGTGGAGTGGCGAGCCGGATGATGGGCGAAGGGAGAGGCCGAGAAGGGTTGGTTGGGGAGGAAGGCGGCGGAAAGCAGGGTGAACGGTTCGACAAATAGAAGAAGAATAAAGAGGCTTGGTTTGGATTTTTTTGTGGGTGACGAGCTACTATAGAAGAAAATATATGTGCTTTGCTTCAGAATGTAAATAAGCTTTTGTATAATGTACAACGGAGGAGTTTGCTTCGTGCAAGAAGATGAATAGGGGTTTTGAAGGAAGAAGTTTAAGCTGCAGGAAAAAGAAAGCTTTATATTTAACATTATAATTTTTACAAATGAATGGACAAAGAACGAAGGGATAGGCAGAGATATCAAACCAACATATATAATAAAGCATAGGAATAGTGATAGTAAAAAAAAATTAAATGTTGGATTATAAAAGAATACTAGCCATTAACTATACCAGATGGACAACTGAAAAGACACAGAATGCCCAATAACTAAAATGCGAAACCGATACGGCTAATTATTTTACTGATCTGACCGTGGACCGAACGTCGAAATACACAAATGAATATACTAGGAAGATCGGCATGATGAGGCGAACAAAAAGGTACACAAATATCAGCGATACGACCATTCTATCAAAATTCGATATTTGTCGTCAAAAACGATCCTAAAACGCCGAAAATAAGACAAACGGGATTAGAGCAGTTTAAATTTGACGAAACGAAATACGACGCCTCTTTCAGAGAATGATTTAATTTTTATTATATGAAAATATTCAGATTTCGAAAATATTCTATTTTTATCAATTAACTGATTTTAAATTGAAATTGAAAATTACACAACTGAATAAACTTACATATTTTCTGATAAAAATCTAACACTTGCTACGTTTAAATAAACGTATCTCAAATATCAAATTTTCATTTCAAGAATTTAATTATTTAATTCCAAGAAAAAAATAAATTAATTACGTTATAAAAATCGTTAAAATTTCCGGGTCATTACAATGTCTTCATAAAATTATTACAAATGATTTATTGTCACTTTATAACTATTTAAAATGAATTCTCATCATTTAAACAATTATCTGAATAATTATAATAATCATTAAATCATTAAATATCAAATTAATTTAACAAATCAATAATTAAATATAAGGGCATCACTGATGATGTCATAAATACATTTATTTTTCCAAATATACAATAATAAGTTTTTATTTAATAAACTTGTTTAAGTAGAAAAAATAAGTGTATGTATCCAGCTTCATGCACGTCATTTAATGATTATAGAGCTGATTATCGATAAAATGGTTTTCGATTCCTTTTATTGATATTTTTCCTAAGTAAATATTTTTGCGAGTATTCTTTCAAACTCTATTCATTTTTATCATTCATTTCACAAAACTTGATTATGTTGAAAATAATCCATTTTTGAATATTTAAAATAAATTAAATATCCTCAGTTAAAGTGATCAAATTTTGGATCGTTACGTGAATATTTAAGCATACAAAGATCACACATTTCAAATATTAGTAAATTAAAAAAAATTGTATTTAAAGTCGGAAATGGTCGAAAGAGATTCAAGAAAGTCACAATAAAAAGTACTAAGAAATAAATAAATGGAGTTTCAATATGCATGAACGATTGATAAAATATATATACCATCATAATCTATTACGACATGTAATTCACATGACTAAAAATGGGAAGAAATTCCATTTTAAACTAACTTGTGTAATTAGGGCAAGTCTTGGGAAAACTAATCAGTTAGGTCACAAAATGAGTTTTGCAAGTATGGAATTTGCTATTTTTGGTGCCCAAAGGAACAAAAGATATGGAAGAAGGGATTGAATGAATGTCAATGAAGTTGAAGATGACAAAGAAAAAGATTCATTAAGAACCGAAAGGGAAAAAATTACTTATTGTGGTGCTATGATAAACATTGGTTAGTTTATATATTCTTTGCTAATGGAAATAGGGAGCTTTCGAATGAAAAATTAAGCATAATTAAGGAAGTAGATAAGGAAGAGGTTAGTTGATGGGACACCATTAATACAAGCTTAATGTTTAAATAAAAAAAACAAAACATAGAAGTGCATAAATGAAAGATCGTTGGTTAAATAAAAAAGAATTGAGGATACGGGAGAAGGAATGTGGAAGAAGACAACAAAAGGCAAATATTTAGTTTTTATATAATAAAATGGATATGATAACTTATTTGGTATCTTAAAGAGGATTAGAGAAATTAAGGCTAGACTAGATTGGGGAATATAAGGAATTTTTATGAGCCAAATAAGGAAAGGATTAAAATAAAATAGAGTAATAAATGCGCTAAGAAGGAGTAGAACAATCCTATTTCAGTAAGCTACCACCTGGCTATACCATATAAATTAGTGAATAAAGTAGACAAAAAGGAGAAAAAAGAGAGGAAAACTAAGCTTTCATCGTATATTAATATATATTTTAATAAATAAGTGAAAATTTGCCACAAGGTCCTTTTTAGCAAGTGGAATTAGTTTTTAGGACACACAACTGAAATAATTACTTTCAAGGACAAAACACGAAATAATTAGTTTATAGGGCCTAAAAACCTATGAAATTATGTCCTTAAAAGTAATTGAACTGCTGACTTTGTCCTTGAAATTAATTATTCTGCTGACTTTGGCCTTGAAATTAATTTCTTTGAATGTGTGTCCTAGAAACTAATTGGACTGCAAAGTTTGTCCTTCTGGTGAAATGCCCCTTTTAATAATTTATCAAACATGCCTTGTATAATCGATATTATCTTTAGAAGCATAAATCACAGTCCGTTTTCTATTGTTTTGATACCAAGAACCAATGAAGTATAGCAACCATGGGTTTTATTAACCTTAAAATCATTTGGACTGGCTATTTAAAGTGAAAAATATTTTGTAATAGATGCATCTAATCAATAATCTTAAGGAATAACTTTTGGCCATTCAATAATTTTTGTAAGGAGGGTAAAAACATGAATCAAAATTGTTGAACCAACAATATTATTTTCAAATTAAGTCCTAGTACAAAACAAGGTTAACATATTCAAATGGAATAGGTGAAACCCTATAACTGGATAATGAATCCATCCTTGGCCAGGAAAACATAATCGAAAATGATGACTTACGCATTACATGATTACGAACTATAAATATCAACAAGTTGTTAACAGATGCAACTTGAATGTATACTTTCAACTTCATGTTTTTGCATAACATTGATTCAATTTGAACCACAAAACATATAGAAGAAAACAAATTTCTATGAAAAAGATAAAAGTAATAAATAAGGAAGTTCCAAGAGCAATAACAAGTCCACTGTCTATATGCACTACAATGTAAAAATGATACCGAATAGATTTCAAATTAAGAGGCAAATTGAGCAAAAGGTGTTAGTAAAGATATTGAATCAGTTGTGAAATTATAGAGACATATACTATCAATAAGCACCTAGTCGGTACTAAGATTTAAGAAAACTTCTCGATAAATTAAATGTTGAAAAAATAATTCAAGATTTCAATAAAACGCCATTCAATTGAGAACAAAAATATTTTCCTTAAAATGTAAGAGATGCAGAATGGATGATAATAATCAATAATTTTTTACATCGTAGATTGTTTTTATGCAGTTTCATAGTAAAAGAATGCATTATACTGATTATAAATTCATCAATAATAATAGAAGAAATAAAAAGAAGAGGACGTTAAATCAGTTTAGGTTGTATAAATCTTACCATGATGGCAAGATAACTTATGAATTCCATGCACAAGATTATTAGAAGGTTTCAAATACTAAATTATTTCTATAAGAAGAAACTGAAACACACCCCTAAAGGGCTTTTTTGTCATAGGATAATATACAAATTTCATAATTGAAATGAAGTTACAACTGCTGTAGTTAGTTCTATATACTGATATTCATATCTCACCTTTAAGTTTGAGAAAGCCTGGTTGAATTCGTAGAGCCATCCATGTTGTCATACTGTTATACTTAAAGTGATGCATTAAGCACAAAATACTTTATGATAACACTAAAATTTATGCTTACAAACATCAACAAATCTTGCATTCAAAACTTAACTCCAAATTGATAAGCGTGTTGCTATAATTTTTCCTTTGAAGTTTACAACGTCAATCAAATAATTTAATCATATGAACCTATTCATAGATAATTGAAATTAAATCATCATGCGTAAAAGTTTGAATTTAAAAATGTTTTGTGAAACATAACCAATCCCTAATTTCTGAAGGTATGCTAATTTATTGCGTAAAAGTATTCACTGAAACTGTCCATACACATGTATACACACACGTCTTAATTCATGTATAAATTTCTTATAGTTTTAAAATCTCACCACCAAAATTAAAATCTAAATAACAAGTAAAAACACATAAAAAAATATAAAAAAAATATCGCGTAGGATGGAACTTACGGTGATGATGAAAGTGACCAACATTCTACATTTATTTAAAATACTCAAGTGCACTGCGCATTACCTCTATCGATTTTGAATTTTTCCACATACCTCAGACGTTTAGGTACCTCCTCAGATTACTTCTCATTGGTATAGGGTAAAGCTTCCATGCCTTTGTCTACCACCATTAGAATATCATGATATTTCGAAATTAGAGTTAGGATTTAATTGGGGAGAAAGCATGAATTTGTATAATCGGGAAAAGTTCGATTCAAATCCGAAAAAGCTAAAGGAGAGAACCAAAATGTCTGGATTGAAGCAAAGAATATGGAAATGGATTATTTACATAAAATAAAAACTAAAGGAAATTTTGCTTGTACATTTAGCAATAGCAGATTAGAGACGAAAAGACTGACTCAAAAGAATTAAATTAGACGTATGCATGACTTCATAGAAGAATTTTGAGAAAATCAAAAATGAAAGACATGGAAACTTGACCCATTCGATTTGGATCATTTACGTGTTAGCATATTTTTTTTTGATAAAAACAAAACTGAGAGGTCTTCAAAGGAATATTTAGCTTTCATATGATCTAATAGATATGATGCTTGACATATTGGTTCTAGCATGAATTCCATTCAATATTTGGTCCATATAAGTTTAAGGTGAAGATTCTTCCATTTCTTTCATGCTAAAACTGACGCAGCGGATAACAACTTTGATCACGAGATAATGCTTCGTGTCAAACAAATCGATAAAACGATGATGAAATGATACAACGATGAATCGATGGATTGATAATACACAAGATAAATGCCCAAATCCGTTGATCTCGCGAGATACCGGATTCTAGCTATCTTTAACACGTTGATCGCGCACGATACCATGTTAGAAGATCTACGATTCTTCGACGTTGATCTCGCGCACGAGATTCCGTGAATCAGCTTCAAATCCGTTGATTCGAGCGCACTCGAATAACCGAAAATGGAAAAAGGAGATAACACTCAACTTCCAATTTTAAAGAGGCACAAAGCACTCAAACAAAAGTTTATTCAAAATCAATCATCTTTACAAATGACTCAGCTCGCCTATTTATAGGCTTACAACACACAGGCACACGACCTAGTAGACGCGACCTAACTTCAACGACCTAAAACAAACGAGTTACAACAACAACATATACAAAACGACATAAGTACAACGACCTACGACTTAAAAATATAACAACACAACAACATAACACGTATCACCATACGCGACTTAACAACAGCATAATGCAA
This sequence comes from Allium cepa, assembly GCA_030765085.1. Classification (NCBI taxonomy): domain Eukaryota; kingdom Viridiplantae; phylum Streptophyta; class Magnoliopsida; order Asparagales; family Amaryllidaceae; genus Allium; species Allium cepa. Next base: position 84,359,561 of record CM060946.1, read on the forward strand.
CATACATACAATACACGACATAAGCTGCAGCGACTTAACATATTTACAACACAATAGTTTGAACGACCTAAAGCAAGCAGTATAGCAAGGAAACTTGAGCGACTTATGGAAACATGGCAGCGACATAACTTCATGCGACTTAAGTGAACTGAGCAACATGCGCGACCTGACATGCTAGGTCGTAGCTCGCCGGCGACCTAAAGCAATGTGGCAGTATTGGTTTGGCTCGCTAGGTCACGTAACCTGGTAGGTCGTAGCTCGGACTTCGTAACGACCTAATGAAAGCGGCATATCATGTATCACTGTATCTTCCTTCCTCTGTATCTCGCTAGGTCGTAGCTCTCTAAATAGCGACCTAAGACTTCCGTTGCTTCATGACCTAAGCTTGAGCGCTGCATCACCTATCTTGGTAGGTTTTAAGTCGCTAGGTCGTTTGCGACTCAAGGAACCCTAGCGACCTATAGCCACTGCGCTATCATTCGAGCGACTTAAGGAATTGGGGCGACTTAACTCATTATGCGCTGCATCATTCTCCCCCGGTTGACAAGAATTCGACCCCGAATTCACACATTCCTCTTCTTCTAGACGCTTATCCCCATGATACGGAATCAAGTGTCTGACGTTAAAAACATCGGCAGTATGGACATGATCCGGCAACCTTAACTAATAAGCATTATCATTGATTTTCTTCAAGATTTCTACTGGACCAATCTTTCGATCTTTCAATTTGTTGTAAGTTCCAACTGGAAAATGATCTTTCGTCAATATTGCGTAAACAAAATCACCCTCTTTGAAGTCCACACTCCTTCGCTTCTTATCCGCCAGTTGCTTATACTTCTCATTTGACTTAAGCAATCATTCATGAACAATTCTGTGACACTCCTGCAACTCATTCACAAAATCACAAGCTCGTTTAACAATCCATTTCTAACGTGGAATTGTCGACAAATCCAACGGTCCATTCGGAATGGCTGAATATACTACTTGAAATGGACTGAATCCAGTACTTCGATTAACGGCATGATTGTGTGCAAATTCTGCCTGACATTACTTCACATCCCAGCTCTTCAAATTATCCTTCACAAGACATTTCAACAAGTTTCCCAAAGATCTGTTCACCACTTCCGTTTGTCCATCCGTTTGTGGATGATAGACGCTACTAAAATTCAGCTTAGTCCCAACCATCTTCCACAGACTCAACCAAATATGACTTAGAAATCGAGTATCCCGGTTAGAAACAATGGTCTCAAGTAGCCCATGTAGTCGATAAACCTCTTTAAAGAACAATTGAGCAACACGGACTGCATCAACAATCTTTTTACAAGCTATGAAATGTGCCATCTTCGAAAATCTATCCACCACAACATATATAGAATCATTTCCTCGTTGAGTTCTTGGCAAACCCAAAACAAAGTCCATGCTAATATCAACCCATGGTCTAGCAGGCACGGGTAATGGTACATACAATTCTGCATTCGTAGCTGTCCCTTTGGAAACTTGACATATGTGACATCTCTGCACAAATCTTTCAACTTCTTTCCTCATGGAAGGCCAAAAATATGATTGAGAAATCAACTGCAAGGTACGATCTCTTCCCACATGCCCTTCTTCATGCAATTCCTTCACAATCTTTAATCGCAAACTGCACTCTGGTATACACAACCGATTTCTTTTGAATAGAAAACCATCAACCAACATATACTCATCCGTCTTCCCTTTCTCGACTTCATCTACAATCTTAGCAAAGTAAGGATCCTCATCAAACAAATCTGAAAGTACATCAAACCCCGTTACTTCAACTCTCATCGTAGTCAACAAATGATTTCTTCTACTCAATGCATCTGCCACTCGATTTGTAATTCCCGACTTATGCTTTACAACAAATGTAAACTGTTGCAAGTATGCGATACATGAAGCATGCCTGGCTGCAATCTTATCATGTCCCTGTAAGTGCTTCAACGCTTCATGATCAGTATACAACACAAACTCTTTATGAAACAAATAGTGTCTCCAATGCTTTATGGCCTGGACAATAGCATAGAACTCCAAGTCATAGGTATTGTATCTCGTCTTGGCTCCAGAAAGTTTCTCGCTAAAATAAGCAATTGGTCGACCCTTCTGACTTAATACTCCACCAATTCCAACCTTAGACGCATCATTATCTAGCTTAAAGAGCAACTAAAAATCAGGGTATCTAAGAATCAGTGTTGTAGTCAAGAGTGTCTTGATCTGTTGGAAAGCAGAACCAGCCTCTTCAGTCCACGCAAACTGTTTTCCTTTCATATAATCTGTCACTGGTGCCATCACGCTACTGAAATGTGGAATAAACCTTCGGTAGAATGATGCTAGCCCATGGAAACTTCTCAATTCAGTTATAGTCCTGGGTTGTGGCCAATCCTTGATTGCTTCAACTTTACCTTGATCCTCATGGATACCTTCCTTGGACAACACATGCCCCAAAAACAAAACACCGTGTGTCATGAACATGCACTTCTTTGTTGCCGCGTAAAACCGCTCCTGACAAAGTATCATCAACACTTCTCGTAAGTGTGGTAGATGTTCTTCGGTGCTTCCACTGTATATCAATGTATCATCAAAGTATACCACTACGAACTTTCCAATAAACGGTCGAAAGATCTGATTCATCACCCGCATAAAAGTACTAGGTGCGTTCGAAAGATCAAACGGCATGACCAGCCATTCATACAACCCTTCCCGTGTCTTGAATGTTGTCTTCCATTCATCATCTGGTCGAATTCGAATCTGATGATACCCACTCTTCAAATCAATCTTTGAAAAGATAGCAGCTCCGCTCAACTGGTCTAACAAGTCATCCAATTTAGGCATCGAAAATCTGTACCTCACTGTAATCTTTTTTAGTGCTCGACTATCTGTACACATTCTCCAAGTTCCATCCTTCTTCGGCACTAACAATGCTGGTACTGCACAAGGACTTAAACTTTCTTGTACGCGTCCTTGTTCAAGCAACTCCTCCACCTGCCTTCTCAACTCCTCGTGCTCCTTTGGACTCATTCTATAATGTGGTCTATGCGGTAACACAGCTCCCGGAACAAGATCAATCTGATTTTGTATGTCTCTCAACGGTGGTAACTCTTTCGGTAATTCTTCTGGGAACACATCTTCAAATTCTTTCAATACTGGCTTAACTTCCTCAGGAACTTCAACTGTTTCACTACTTTCACGTCCAATCAATAGAAATACTTCAGGCTCATCTTCTACTTCTTTGACAAACTCCTTCAAAGATAACAGAGTCTTAAGTTCCTCGATTTCCTCCAACTTGCTTTCACTTTGTTGTTGCTTTTTAGGAACTAAAGTGATTCTAGTGCCCTCGAACATGAAACTATAGCAGTTGGTCCTTCCATCGTGTTGCACGGCTCTATCGAATTGCCACGGTCTCCCCAACAACAAATGACATACATCCATATCTACCATGTCACACCAAATTTCATCCTTATACTTCTTTCCGATGGAAAAAGTTACACAAGCTCTTCGACTAACTTTCACTTCCCCACCTTTCCTCTACCAAGCTAATTTGTAAGGTTTGGGATGCTTCTCCGTCTTTAATGCTAATTTCTTTACAGCTTCTGTAGAGATGATGTTATCACAACTTCCTGCATCGATAACAAACTTACAAACCCTTCCCAAAATAGTGCACGTTGACTGAAAAATGTTACTCCTCAACCAACTAGAATCATCCTCTTGCTTTGGTGTTAAACAAGATCTCCTCATCATTAAAGAATATCCCTCGTCTTCCGACAATAATTCTGCTTCCTCCTCAACTTGTGGTGAATTAAAACATTCTATTTCTGCATCCTCATCCTCAACCTCAGCAACCATCACTCGCTTCTTAGGCTTCGGGCATTCATTGCTTTTATGACCAAACTCCTGATAGTTATAACACTTGAAATTGTTGTTGACCATGGTCTTAGCAACTTCATTGACAATCGGTTTACTAACAGCCTTGGAAACATTAGTATTGCTACTAGTTCCTTTCATTTGATTGATCGAACTTGTAAACGCACCACCTCCTCTTCTACCTTGCTTCTCCCAAGCTAGAGCCTTCATGTGTGCTTCAGCAACGGATCTTGGATCAGACATATTCACCATATCCTGAATTTGCATTCTCAATCCTCCAACAAATCTAGCGGTCAACTGTTCCTCCGTCTCCATAATATCGTTTCTAGCAATCAGTTGATAGAACTCATCTGCATAATCATTTACCGACTTTGTCCCTTGTCTCAAATTCTGTAAGCGCTAATACATAAGATACTGATAATTATAAGGCAAGAAAGTGGCCTTCATCAACTTCTTCATCTTTTCCCATGAAACAATCTTCGACTTTCCCATTCTCTCCCGTGTAAGTTTAGTTTTGTTGCCACCATGCCATAGCTCTTCCCCTCAATCGTGTAGCAACCAACTTAACTCTACGATGCTCGGGTACTTCCTTGAAGTCAAAATTTTCTTCAACATTTGATAACCAATCCAAAAATTCTTCCGCTATCATTCCCCCTTTGAATTCTGGAATCTCTGTTTTCATCCCCGATTCCCATCGACGATCATCTTCAAAATCTCTATTTCGATCTCGCACTTGGCTTTGATCTCGATAATAGATACTACCTCTATCACCATCTTCATCATAATCAAATGTACTTCGATATCGATCTCGACCATCAACATCTCTATGATCATGCATATTTCTTCTGCTATGTCTTTCAGCATTACGATATGGTTCATGTTCAAACTCACGTGGAGTTCTTCTCTCTTCATTTCCGTACTCATAGTGTTCTCGCCTCATTGAAACTGATGATTCTCTTCTATCTCGATAAGATTGTGGTTACACCCTCCTCGCTTCCGTAACCGATGGCGAAACCCTGTTTCCTCCATGGTTCGAGACATGTGACCTTCTCCTTTGACTTTGATTCATGTCATTCATCAATTTCTCTAACTTTCCAATACCTTCATCGAACTTTTCATTGATACGTTGTTACATTTGCTCAGCTTCTTGTCTTCGATACACATCTTCAACATTTTGAAAACGGTTAGCACGTCTCGGAGGCATTGTCGAATCTTCAACAAATCCAAACACACACTTCAACTAGCACAACTTTAACTCAAATCTGAACTCGACTTCTCTCGGTCTGCACTTAGCTCGGCTCGGCTGGTAACTCTCGGCCTTAATCTTCCTTAGCTCGGATCTAGCTTCAACACTTTAACTCGGCTCCCAATAGGCTCGGCTTAGCTATGATTGGCTAAGTCTAGCTCTGATACCAAACTTGACGCAGCGGATAACAATTTTGATCACGAGATGATGCTTCGTGTCAAACAAATCGATAAAACGATGATGGAATGGTACAACGATGAATCGATGGATTGATAATACCCGAGATAAATGCCCAAATCCGTTGATCTCGCGAGATACCGGATTCTAGCTATCTTTAACACGTTTATCGCGCACGATACCGTGTTAGAAGATCTACGATTCTTCGATGTTGATCTCGCGCACGAGATTCCGTGAATCGGCTTCAAATCCATTGATTCGAGAGCACTCGAATAACCGAAAATGGAAAAAGGAGATAGCACTCAACTTCCAATTTTAAAGAGGCACAAAGCACTCAAATAAAAATTTATTCAAAATCAATCATCTTTACAAATGACCCAACTCGCCTATTTATAGGCTTACAACACACATGCACACGACCTAGCAGACGCGACCTAACTTCAACGACCTAAAACAAACGAGTTACAACAACAACATATACAACACGACATAAGTACAACGACCTACGACTTAAAAATATAACAACACAACAACATAACACGTATCACCATACGTGACTTAACAACAGCACAATGCGACATACATACAATACACGACATAAGCTGCAGCGACTTAACATATTTACAACACAATAGTTTGAACGACCAAAAACAAGCAGTATAGCAATAGTAAGCTTGAGCGACTTATGGAAACATGGAAGCGACATAACTTCATGCGACTTAAGTGAACTGAGCAACATGCGCGATGTGACGACCCAGAAATTTTGACAAATTAAATTGGAATAATTAATTGATTTTAAAATATTTAAAAGTTAATTTTAACTTGAATTCCAGATATCAATATTTACTTGGAAATTAAATCATTGAATTGTATAGTAAATATCAAATTTAATAATTGAAAATTGGATAAATAGCTGAATCGAAAATTTCTAAGCCTGTTTAAATTAATGTGAAGGCTTATAAAATTTATAATGATGATACTGAGGATAATCGAAAATTGAAATTTAATTTAATCGTTTAAATCGATATTTGAAAATAGCCTTCCGAGGCACAGTCTCGGAATTCGACGAAACCAGTTCCATTGGATCCGTAATAGTTTGTTATTATCGGATTTCAATTTTCGTAGCAATCGGAGTTGTCATGCGACCCTGGTAGCTCAAAATGTTTAAAACCTATTTTATTCGATATGATTTAAAATTGATCGTTTACTCCCGTAACTCGCGCATATGATCGATTTAGCTTTCAAAACACGTTCCATTGTGTTCGGAATGCGGGTAGAACCTTATTAACGCCTGTCGGCATGTATGATTTGGGGTTCGGGATTTCGCGATATGCAACGAGAGATATTTTCAATATTTAAATATTTAACCACACTCGTATTCAAGAATCTAACCACACTCGTATTCAAGAAGTAAACCCCAAATCAGTATTTATCACCGCCTCTCTCACCTTCAACAGAGTCGAACTGAGTTTAGAAAAAAACAATATATGGCGACCGGAAGGGGGAAGAATCGTGCCGTTCGCTCTCGATCAAGTCAAGATGCTCGATTATTGCAGGGCTTTGTTGCGACAGGTGTTAAGGGCCGAAGCCATATTCGAATCGAATCGCGAATTGGGGCGATCTAGGGCGAGCACGGCCACGTCGTCCGAGCCGTGGTGTGTCGAGCTTGAGTCTCTCGTGAGTAGCAACGTCCGTGGTTTTGCCTTGCTCGAGGCATGGTGGCGGGTCGAGTAGTAGGGGGGTTCGCGAATTGAAATCGGTGGCATACGAGCTCGATACGAACGCGTGGAGGAGGAAGGTCGCGGTAGTTTTGGTGACGTACTTGTATCACGCATCGATGCTGAGTACTTCAATAATTTTATTTTAATCTATTGTACTTTAACAGCTTTGCTCTTGGATAAAACTTTGGGTGAAACTATGAGACTCGAAGTATAGGGTAGTTGTACTCGGGGCATTGGGGTTTGGACTCGAAGCACAGTAGGGTTGCTTCGGGTAAATAGTTGTTCAGGTTGTAATGAAACCTGTTGTATTCCAGCTCATTATAAAAACTTAGCATTTCAGAAGCCAACAATTAGAACTTAATCAGTACTAAATCAATAACAAAGACATCAATAAGCTAAGAAATCAACCAATCCAGGTTGATATTTGACAAAAGTAAAATTGAGTTCTCATCTCAAAACTTAGTATCAAGAAATAATAATAATAATAATAATAATAATATTTATAAAAGGACATTTGTTTAAAATATAAATTTTTGATTTAAATCCAACTTGTTAGTTTAAAATAATTTACTGGTTAATTAAAATAATAAATGGATAATAAATTGTGCAATTAGTCAAATATTAATAAAACCATAATATGTTTATCCAAGGTCAAACATCTGGAAATCCAAGTCAAAATTGAAGGGGATTGCAAACATATTCAAAGGAGAGTAAACCTCATGCTTCCGTAGTTTTATTAAAATTTAAATGGTTAGATTTAAATGATTGGCTAAATGGTTGAATTGAATTGATGTGCACTGATGTCCTGGTGACTTTGGTTTTGGTTGGTTTTTGAGATTATTTGTTGTTTGACTCGAAGTATTCGAGTTTAAATTGTTTAAAACTTAAATCATAAATAAGAATTGTTTTCATTTTAATGTTAATAAGGATTCAATGATTGGTGATTCATTTAATCAGGGAGTAATTAAAATGGATGATTGATTAATTAATGATTTGGGTTAATTAGTTTAGTAATGAATGGTTTGAATTAATTGATTAAGTTTAAAGTCAATTAATTAAGTGTAAGTAATTCAGAATAATAATTGAATGGTGTGATAAGTAATTGCTTAATGTAATTAATGAAATATAATTACTTTGCGGAAGAAATCAAAAGATTAAATAAGATAATTAATTGAGGAGTAAGTAATTTATTTAATGAAGTAATTGAAAGATAGTTAAATGCAGGTCGAGATTGTTTGAGAATGATTAATATCGTGGTTTAATTAACAAAATTAATTTGGATCGGGATAAATGGAAATATAATTGGAATTCATAATTTATATAATTAAGGATGTAATTTAAGATGAATTAATCAATAATAAGCGACTTATGAGAAGTTAATTAATGTAAGTAATCAATGACTAATATAATTAATTTAGTTAATTAATTTATGAGGTAATTAAGGATTACTTATCGATTTTGGTTAAGAAGAATTAATATCGTGTTAATATATTAAAGACAATCACTTGAATGTAATTGGAAGATAATTAATCCAGGATGATTAATTAAGCTGAATAATGTGGGGTTGATTAATTAATTGATTTGGAATTAATTAATATTAAATGAAGGAATCTAAGTGAATGTGGTTTGAAATTCAATTAAAATCAATTGAATAAATTTGTATGTGATTAAGCTTTGCTTATGGATGTTTGAAAGGTATTGGGTGCTTGAATGAGTTGTTATCTCTGATATGAAATGTTATCTATTTCATTTTAATAATTTGGGTTTGGGTGATTTTGGGTTTGAAGAGACTAGGTCGGGTATCAGGAAATACCCAAATCCACTTTGAATTTTTATAATTTGATATATGAAATCTATAGGCTGGAATGAAATGGTTTTAAAGGAATTGGACTATTTTAATTCTAAATCCTTGGTATTTAGAAACTTATATGTGGAATAAGCGTTGCCTATTGCAAATTGTGAATTGGATGAATTGACATAAGTTACCCGGGTTTTATTTGAGTTGTATGCTTTGTATTCCATGTTAGTTGGGTTTACTCACGCTGGTTTCCAGCCTGACCCGGGTGTTACTTTGGTGTAATGCTTGGGTCAGACCGAGTATTACAGATTTTCAGGTAGGTACGTTCTGGAGTTCAGGAGGCAAGCAGGATGGCAATATCGCTTAGAATATTCCGCTGTAATTATATTATTGTAATTCTATGATAAATTGATTGTATATGACCAGCATTTGGATATATGTGAAACTCTGATGTATTGAAATGTAATCAACAGATATAATATTATTTGTAAACTGTTATTATTTATTACTATATTTTATCCGCTGCGAATGTGAGATGCTCTTCTTCTTCTTCTATCTCTTTCTTCTTTTTCATAACTATCTGGAATTTTCGGCTTTGGAAATTTCGGGTTGTTACATTTGGTATCAGAGCTGAAAGGTTAAGCGAGAACCTTGGTCTGGTGCGGATTACTCATTTAAATAGAGTCTGTAGTACTCTGGAATGAGTTGAGTGTGTGTGTGTGTGTATATATATATATATATATATATATATATATGAGAGCGTACTTGTTATTTTCTTATATAAAGGTTTTAAATGATTTTATATAAAATATATATTTTGATATATAAATTAATATTTCCTTCTAATAAATATTTAGACGATTGGTTGTTAATTATTGGAATTAAAATTAACAAATAATATAATACAACCAAACTGAAATTTAATAAAGACAAGTTTGAAATGGATTCAAACTGAAACTGAAGTTTAGAATTGGAATTAAATTAAGTAGGAACAAAAATACAACTAAATTAAAATTTAAGTGATTGAAAATGAAATTCTAAATCTAATCCCAGAATTTGAAAATTTGGGTTCAAAGTAATGAGAAATAATAAATAAGTATTTTTTTAGATAATTGGGACTTGTTGGAAACAATGGGTTGTTTGAAAATTGATCTGAATTTAAATCAAAGGTGGTTCAAAATTTTAAAACATGGCTGGGAGGGCCAAAGAATAAATATGTAAATATGTATGGATATACATGATATCAAAGATAATTTGAATAAACTCTAAAGGGTTGAGTTTTCATTTTTCCCTGAAATGTGATGTAAAAATAAAACCCAAAGTACTATAAGTTTTGAACTTATAAGAGGGAAAGAATGTTGAAGTTTGAAGCGGGCATTCAAATTGAGTAAGGTTGATTGGATTAAGTAAATTGGAATTTAACTTTGGAAAATTAAATAAGTGTAGAAAAGCAACTAGAATTGGAAATTTCGAGATGAAATTGGAATTTAACTTGGAAGGTTAAATGGTTGATTTGAACTGGGAATTTGTGTGATCTCAAAACGGGTTTGAGATTTAAAGATTGAAATGGATGGACATTTAAGAACAAATTGGATGATACCATCCTATTGTAAATAAAATTCTTTAAATTGAGAATGGAATTGTATAAATAAAATAAAATAAGTTTGAATAATCGAATTTTAAAATAAACTTGTTTAAGAACTGGCTTCAAACTGGAAAATTAAATTTGATAAAATTAAAATTTTTAAAATAAAATTTTGTTGAACCTTGAAAATACATAAATAAAAATAATTTAAAATGGGAATTTTGAGAAATTGGGCTTAGAAATTAAAATGATTAAACACTTTGATTTAAAGGTTAATTTGGTTTAAAGAGTTAAACCAACCTTTGAGAATTTAACTCGAATTTCTATAATTCGAGATAGTTTAAATTCAAGATTGAATTTAATTAGTTCAAAATTGAATTTGGTTTGAAGTAATTGGGATTGGTGATTGAAGATGTATAAGTTTAAAAATTTTAAGTGGGAAATTGGATTGGATTATATTGAAATGATTTGAATTTGAAATGGTTTCAATTGATAATAATTCAAATTTGATTGGAATAATATGAAATTATAACTAAAATTGAACAGGATTAAAATCAAATAGAATTTGATTTAAACTGGGAGAGGAATCAAGATTGATTCAACTTGAATTGGGAATAAATTTCCATAGAAATTGAAGTTACTCAAGTTAGAATTGAGTCAATTAAATGGAAGTGTAAATTTACATTGGATTGTTGGGGAAGTGAACAGTTGACTCTTGACTATTTTCAATATAAATTGTTTTGATATAAACTTATTTTTCTAAGCTATTTAATATATACAACCTCTCTTTCTTAAAGCTAACTTATTTTATATTTGTTTATAATTATTTTTGGAAGTTATTTAATTATTTTTCATCTGTTTTCTAAACTAATTACTATTTTTCAATTATTTCACAAACTAATTTTTTTTTAATCTTACAACTATTTTGCAATTATTTGAAATTTCTGAAACTATTTAACTATTTTATAGCTATTTTGTAAAATAATAATTATTTTTCAACTACTTACCTATTGTTTTCAATTTTCAAGCTATTTTCTAAAAAAATTAACTGGACGGAGTTCATACTGTTATGGACTTAATACCCAACCGAGATAAGAATTGAAGTGATAATCCAAATGGGGATTAAGACAATTGTAAACAAGTAATGGGAATTTAAGGAAATGTGAATAGAAAGGGATTTTATACAAGTTTGAAATGATCCAAAGTTTAAAAAAAAAATTATATATATATATCTGTTATATATATAAAGGATCTTATGAGGATTTTGGAAAAGGTTTTGAGAACCTTTGGATTTGGAAAGGCTTTTGATTTTTTTTGGGTAAAATCAATATTGAATTTGGAAAGCCTAGTTTGTGAATTATCGATTTTGGGATAGTCGATTTTGTGTAAAGGAGCTTTGTATGAAATCGTATTAGGTGTATGATTTGAAGATACTATATGTGTATAGTATAAAATGTTTTGATGATGGCTCTAGGGAAAAAGGCGCTCCCTTGAAATGAACTTCTCAGGAGTGCCACCGGGTGGTGGTGCCTTGAGCCCTAAGGGGGGTTCTAAAGTTGATCCTGTGAGGAGTCCGGACAAAACTAGTTCCTGAGGATTATTGGGTAGCGTAAGTCGATGGCGCTGATGCCTACAGAGGCATTTGGGTTGTGCTGTGACGACAGTGTAACTCGATGTCGCTGCGATATACTGTGGGGACCATAGCGAAAATCGTGTGGAGGATGAGTGTCAACGGTCTACACTTGATTTTGCCGGGAAGGCAACGCAACATCGGTAGACTGCGATCTATGGTCAAGTGGAGTAGAGAAGTTTCATTTTTGGCAGCGAAATTCGATGGCGCTGATGCCTACAGTTATATGGGTTTTTGCTGTGATGGCTACGTAACCCCAGTTGTAGCTGCGATCTGTCGTGGGTTCCATGGTGTAATCGAGGGGCGCGGAGGCCTACATTTATCTGTGGATTTTGTCGGGACGGCAACGTAACCATCGGGCTAACTGCGACCATGGATGGGGGTGATGATTTCCAGAGCATTCTCACCAAAGATATTTCCTCTATTTCAAAATGCTTTCAATATTTTCAATAAAATTATTTTCCAAGTATTTTCACTGGATGTTGAAAATCGGTCTGCTAAGTACTTATAGATTTTCAGTTCTACGCCTGATCAACGTATGACTGAATTTCTGTGAGAACAAGGATGGACTGGTTGAGACATCGAGTTATAAGAAATATTTTTATAAAAAGCTATTTTAATTGTATTATCTGGATTTAAAGGCATATATAAATTTTAAAATAAAGGGGAATCCAAACTGGAATTATAAAATTAATCTGAACTTGGGAAAATTTGATAATGTGATTTTTGCAATAAAATCGAATCTTGATATAAAATTGGAAGTAAGCCAATTGGCTGAATAATTGTTTGATCTAGAATGTTAATCAAATTTAACTTGGGTAAATAAAAGGATTAAATAAGGAGAGATGGTGTAAAAATAAAATTGAGTTGGCTTGAAAGGGTGATGGTTTGACTTGCAAATAAAATTCAAGTGTGATATGAATAATACTTAACGTAATTTGCAAGTAAATTTGATATAATGGAAGTGTTGTCGAATGAAATGAAAGTGGATTATAAGAGAAATGGTTTGGGTTGCAAACAAAACCCAGGTGAGTAGAATAAATTGAGAATGACCTTATGTTAATAAAATAAATTCGATAACGAATTAAGTAAGTAAATAAAAACTTTAAATTGGGTTAATTGAATTAAATAATAAATGGATGAAGTCTGCTTGAATAGAAATTAAAGTTTTAATTGAACTTGGGTTATCGGAATGAACTTAAGTTATGAAGTTGAAATAATTTGAAGTATTTATAAACTAAAATAGATACTCTATTAAGCGAGTATCGCCGAATTTGCATAAAATGAAATAGATGGGCTAATTAAAGTTAATGGAATTTGATTAAATGAGAATCAAATAGAAGTAAACTTAAGTTTGATGTTGGAATAAATTAAAATAAATTAACTTAAGTTTAAAATTTATGGAAGCTTGGCTTCGAGTAAGGATGAAAGCCCATTCAATAAAAACTTGGATTGAATTACTTGAGGAAATGGTTATTAATTTATAAATATTGGATGTGCCAAGTTTAACAAATTGTTTGAATGGAACAATTGCAAAAATGAAAAAAAAATGCAATAAATGGTTGGTAAATAAATTAGCAATGAAATGGAATTAATTATAGAATGAGTTGAAATTAATTTAAGTAGTTATAGACTAAAAATAAATACTCTATTAAGGGGATATTGTCGAATTCGCATAGAATGGATTGTCATTTAACGTAAATGAATATAATTAAATTCTATGAATTGATGAAAGTGAATATGAGCTTGTTTTGATTAAAAACCAATTGGATGTAAGAAATTGAGTTGCAAATCCTTAAAATTGAATGAAATGGCTTATGAATTGATTGGAAGAAATTGGAATTAGTTTAGATCATATAAAGTGCTTATGGGAAGCATTTGGTGCTTGATGTTTATGTAATGCATGTGTTTAGCTATTGAAAGTAAGTGATATGCTAATAAATCTTCTATATATGGCACTTACATATTTGAATTGAGTAAGTACAGGTACCTGAAGGCCGTTTGGCTGGTTTGGATTGCACTAATTGCTAAAATAAATAAGCTGCTTGCTTAAATGCTAAATAAGATACGCCTACGCAATAAAAATAGGAAATATGAAATGTTTTTGCTTTTTTCGACCGAGTGGGTCGATGTATACATATTTATATCCCTTGTCAAATTGCAAAAGCTCCTCCGTACAAAGGAGACTCTGCTAAAATTTTCTAAAAATTTTAGGAGTTAGAAATTTTTTGAAAATAAAATAAAATTGGTTAACGACAAAACAATTTCAAATTGGGAATTAAAGTAAACTAGTAAATGAAACTAAAATGAATCAGATATGCATAAAATATTAAATTCAACATTCAAAATTTAAAATAAATTGAATTCGTATAGAAGTGGGAAAAACTAGTTTGAATAGAAATGGATATGGAAACCTATATAAGAGAATGTGCAAACCGATTTGTAAGTTACGATTGAATATGGATGCTAAACAAGATATGTAGGTATTAAAAAGGGAAAAGAAAGTTGGATTTGATTCCAAAAGATAAATGTGAATTGCCCGACAAAAAGGTATGTATTTTAAATTCTGTATGAATTGGATTGGGTTTTTATGTAGCCACTTGGCTTTCTGTTTTCTTTTTGGAAATTGGGAGCCCGTAGAGGCCTTTTGTAGTAGTACCGAGCTAGCCGCGCAAAGGAGACGCTGGCAAAATTTTTTGGGAATTTAGGGAGTTAGAAAATTTTGAGAAAATTTTGATAATTCAAAATTTGGTTTTAAATTGAAATTTGATGATTAAGCAGAAGAGTATTGATTGGAACTATAGAAGGTTTTGGGAAGTTGGTTGAGGGAATAGTGGGACTTTAATCAAGGATAGTTGGTAGGAAGTTGAATTGTGAGTTTTGAAAAAAGTAAACGGGTATTGGCTCATTCTTCCTAACTAGTAATTTCGGGGACGAAATTCTTTTAAGGGGGAGGAATGTGACGACCAAGAAATTTTGACAAATTAAATTGGAATAATTAATTGATTTTAAAATATTTAAAAGTTAATTTTAAATTGAATTCCAGATATCAATATTTACTTGGAAATTAAATCATTGAATTGTATAGTAAATATCAAATTTAATAATTGAAAATTGGATAAATAGTTGAATCGAAAATTTCTAAGCCTGTTTAAATTAATGTGAAGGCTTATAAAATTTATAATGATGATACTGAGGATAATCGAAAATTGAAATTTAATTTAATCGTTTAAATCGATATTTGAAAATAGCCTTCCGAGGCACAGTCTCGGAATTCGACGAAACCAGTTCCATTGGATCCGTAATAGTTCATTATTATCGGATTTCAATTTTCATAGCAGTCGGAGTTGTCATGCGAACCTGGTAGCTCAAAACGTTTAAAACCTATTTTATTCGATTTGATTTAAAATTGATCGTTTACTCCCGTAACTCGCGCATATGATCGAGTTAGCTTTCGAAACACGTTCCATTGTGTTCGGAATGAGGGTAGAACCTTATTAACGCCTGTCGGCATGTCTGATTTGGGGTTCGGGATTTCACGATATGCAACAAGAGATGTTTTCAATATTTAAATATTTAACCACACTCGTATTCAAGAAGCTAACCACACTCGTATTCAAGAAGTAAACCCCAAATCAGTATTTATCACCGCCTCTCTCACCTTCAACAGAGTCGAACCGAGTTTAAAAAAAAACAATATGTGGCGACCGGAAGGGGGAAGAATCGTGTCGTTCGCTCTCGATCAAGTCAAGATGCTCGATTATTGCAGGGCTTTGTTGCGACAGGTGTTAAGGGCCGAAGCCATATTCGAATCGAATCGCAAATTGGGGCGATCTAGGGCGAGCACAGCCACGTCGTCCGGGCCATGGTGTGTCGAGCTTGAGTCTCTCGTGAGTAGCAATGTTCGTGGTTTTGCCTTGCTCGAGGCATGGTGGCGGGTCGAGTAATAGGGGGGTTCGCGAATTGAAATCGGTGGCATGCGAGCTCGATTCGAACGCGTGGAGGAGGAAGGTCGCGGCAGTTTTGGTGACGTTCTGGTATCACGCATCGATGCTGAGTACTTCAATAATTTTATTTTAATCTATTGTACTTTAACAGCTTTGCTCTTGGATAAAACTTTGGGTGAAACTATGAGACTCGAAGTATAGGGTAGTTGTACCCGAGGCATTGGGGTTTGGACTCGAAGCACAATAGGGTTGCTTCGGGTAAATAGTTGTTCAGGTTGTAATGAAACCTGTTGTATTCCAGCTCATTATAAAAACTTAGCATTTCAGAAGCCAACAATTAGAACTTAATCAGTACTAAATCAATAACAAAGAGATCAATAAGTTAAGAAATCAACCAATCCAGGTTGATATTTGTCAAAAGTGAAATTGAGTTCTCATCTCAAAACTTAGTATCAAGAAAAAATAAAAAATAAAAATAATATTTATAAAAGGACATTTGTTTAAAATATAAATTTTTGATTTAAATCCAACTTGTTAGTTTAAAGTAATTTACTGGTTAATTAAAATAATAAATGGATAATAAATTGTGCAATTAGTCAAATATTAATAAAACCATAATATGTTTATCCAAGGTCAAACATCTGGAAATCCAAGTCAAGATTGAAGGGGATTGCAAACATATTCAAAGGTGAGTAAACCTCACGCTTCCGGAGTTTTATTAAAATTTAAATGGTTAGATTTAAATGATTGGCTAAATGGTTGAATTGAATTGATGTGCACTGATTTCCTGGTGACTTTGGTTTTGGTTGGTTTTTGAGATTATTTGTTGTTTGACTCGAAGTATTCGAGGTTTAAATTGTTTAAAACTTAAATCATAAATAAGAATTGTTTTCATTTTAATGTTAATAAGGATTCAATGATTGGTGATTCATATAATCAGGGAGTAATTAAAATGGATGATTGATTAATTAATGATTTGGGTTAATTAGTTTAGTAATGAATGGTTTGAATTAATTGATTAAGTTTAAAGTCAATTAATTAAGTGTAAGTAATTCAGAATAATAATTGAATGGTGTGACAAGTAATTGCTTAATGTAATTAATGAAATATAATTACTTTGCGGAAGAAATCAAAAGATTAAATAAGATAATTAATTAAGGAGTAAGTAATTTATTTAATAAAGTAATTGAAAGATAGTTAAATGCAGGTCAAGATTGTTTGAGAATGATTAATATCATGGTTTAATTAACAAAATTAATTTGGATCAGGATAAATGGAAATATAATTGGAATTCATAATTTATATAATTAAGGATGTAATTTAAGATGAATTAATCAATAATAAGTGACTTATGAGGAGTTAATTAATGTAAGTAATCAATGACTAATATAATTAATTTAGTTAATTAGTTTATGAGGTAATTAAGGATTACTTATCGATTTTGGTTAAGAAGAATTAATATCGTGTTAATTTGTTAAAGACAATCACTTGAATGTAATTGGAAGATAATTAATCCAGGATGATTAATTAAGCTGAATAATGTGGGGTTGATTAATTAATTGATTCGGAATTGATTAATATTAAATGAAGGAATCTAAGTGAATGTGGTTTGAAATTCAATTAAAATCAATTGAATAAATTTGTATGTGATTAAGCTTTTCTTATGGATGTTTGAAAGGTATTGGGTGCTTGAATGAGTTGCTATCTCTGCTATGAAATGTTATGTATTTCATTTGAATAACTTGGGTTTGGGTGATTTTGGGTTTGAAGAGACTGGGTCGGGTATCGGGAAATACCCGAATCCACTTTGAATTTTTATAATTTGATATATGAAATCTATAGGCTGGAATGAAATGGTTTTAAAGGAATTGGACTATTTTAATTCTAAATCCTTGGTATTTAGAAACTTATATGTGGAATAAGCGTTGCCTATTGCAAATTGTGAATTGGATGAATTGACATAAGTTACCCGGGTTTTATTTGAGTTGTATGCTTTGTATTCCATGTTAGTTGGGTTTACTCACGCTGGTTTCCAGCCTGACCCGGGTGTTACTTTGGTGTAATGCTCGGGTCAGACCGAGTATTACAGATTTTCAGGTAGGTACGTTCTGGAGTTCAGGAGGCAAGCAGGATGGCAATATTGCTTAGAATATTCCGCTGTAATTATATTATTGTAATTCTGTGATAAATTGATTGTATATGACCAGCATTTGGATATATGTGAAACTCTGATGTATTGAGATGTAATCAACAGATATAATATTCTTTGTAAACTGTTATTATTTATTACTATATTTTATCCGCTGCGAATGTGGGATGCTCTTCTTCTTCTTCTATCTCTTTCTTCTTTTTCATAACTATCTGGAATTTTCGGCTTCGGAAATTTCAGGTTGTTACACGCGACCTGACAAGCTAGGTCGTAGCTCGCTGGCGACCTAAAGCAATGTGGCAGTGTTGGTTTGGCTCGCTAGGTCGCGTATCCTGGTAGGTCGTAGCTCCGACTTCGTAACGACCTAATGAAAGCGGCATATCATGTATCACTGTATCTTCCTTCCTCTGTATCTCGCTAGGTCGTAGCTCTCTAAATAGCGACCTAAGACTTCCATTGCTTCGCGACCTAAGCTTGAGCGCTGCATCACCTATCTTGGTAGGTTGTAAGTCGCTAGGTCGTTCGCGACTCAAGGAACCTGAGCGACCTAGAGCCACTGCACTATCATTCGAGTGACTTAAGGAATTAGGGCGACTTAACTCATTATGCGCTGCATCAAAAACTCAACAACATACTTCTTTAGAATGATAAGTAGAAATTTGTTCAGCACCGATTTGTTTCGAATCATTCTTGTCTGGAGTCTCCTTTTGGGACTGAGTAGTCATAGTAAATTAAAACAGATTATCTTATCACTATATAAGATATGCTATATTTAGTGGCAGATAAGGGCAACGACCATCGACGACCATTCAAATTTTTCAATGGCTAGCCATTTAATTAATTTACCAAATTAAATAATGAATTTATTTAATTGCCATTAAGTTTTAGAAAATGTTTCAAAATACTAATTTAATTTCTAAAAAATAAATAAGATATTTTAGCACAACCATTCAATATAAAAACTTTTTTGGTCGGTTAAATTAGTATTTTCGATGTTCTATCACTGTATAATTATAATATATAACGTTATTGAAAAACTAACTCCCATGATCAATCCATGCGACTTTTAGTCGGTCCATTAAGAAACTTTGATAAAGTTGATTTAGTGTAACATTTCAACAAATTAAAATATGTTTTAAAAAATTTAGGTAATTAATTATGAATTTTTAACTGCATTTAGTATTATAAGGTTATATAAAATAAAATAGTCGATAAAAAATTAAAATTATTAGATGTTATTTCAATCTAAAGTATATTAGAGCTACATTCAGAAGATGACAGAAAAATAAACAACTGTAGGGTGTCGATCTTGAATTTTAAATTTATAGTCGTTCATGATATTCAGACTAAAAACCAAACGACCATATGGTTGGATTCGTAATAAATGGCCGAAAAAAAATTAAGTTTGAAATAGGTCATTTCGTCGGAAAAAAAATAAAATAAAAAATTCACATGTCGTCGCTATCTAACAACACATTGAGTACACAGAAAAAGCAGCGAGACGTTCTCTTCATTTTCCCAGCTTTCCACCAAATTTCAGCGTGAAAAAGAACCTAACCACAGTCCCCACCCTCCCTCGAACGCCGTCGCCTATCGTCAACTCTAGCTTGGGCCGTTACAACTCACCTAAATCGCCAAGCTCTCCGGTTTCGTCTTAATTTAGGTAAGATTTTAACCCAAGTTTCGGATTTAGGGCTAATCAGTGTGATTATGGGTTTGAAATTGATAGTTATTGCGTATAAGTTGGTGATAATAGTGTGTTACTTGAATTGAAGATATTAATTAGTGTTGTAATTGTTTAATTTGTAATTAAAAATTAGGATTGAATTAAAATTCAAAGTTAGTGTATGATTATTGATTAATATGTATATTGAAGTTCACATGATTGTTTGTTATAGTTTAGAATAATTTTTAGGGCTAATATGAATGGTTGAATAGTGAATGTGTTAATTATAAAGCTAGCGATTAAACATAATTAATTTATCTTAATTAACTAGTATGTGTTAATTATAAGTGTTAGTGGTAAGTATAAAATAAAGTTATTTTAATTTATTATAAGTGCAAACTTCAAATTTTAGTTTGAAAAGTAGTTAAATTAAAATTTTATATAGTTAAATGAATTGTAAAATACATTTTAAAATTTCAAATTTAGTTAATAAAATATTTAAATAGTTGAATGAATTGTAAAATATGGTTTAAAATAATTCATAGGTATTCAAATAGTAATTTATGTATTTTTGAAGTAGTTTTAAATAGAAAAATTCTTGTGAAAAAAATATTCTACTAAAATCATTTTGTAAAAATTAAGAAATGAATATATTGTTTATTTCAAAATAAGCCTTAAAGTATTATTTTAATAAATACAAAAATAATAAATTAAATTCTTTAGTTTCAAAAGGCTTTGATTTACTTTTAAAAAATACAGCAACATGCTTCTTAAATGAAAAGTTATGCGTACAAGAGAAGGAAGTGAAGCACCGTTGAAATTAATGCCTTTAGTCATAAAATACTTTAATTTGTTTCAGAAAGAAGTGAAGTGTTATCAGAATTTCTAACGTATATTTTTAAATTAGGAAAAATGTTCGATTATTTTCTTGACTATACTTGAACGTATAAATTCAAAACTGATATGAAAGGTTTGATGAAGGAACATTTCTACAATGGTGTACACAAATTTATTAGATTCGCTAAATCTAATAATGGAAATGACGAAGAAATTCGTTGCCATAATGGTAAGTGCAAACATTGGAGCATTGAAAACAAGATATAGTTATAATACATTTGTGTCAAGCTAGTTTGGTGCCAGATTATTACAATTGGGTTCGTCATGGAGAACTTGTTGCACCTACACCTAATCTTGTAGTGTCAGAGGACGAAGTGAATAATAATATGTTATGGCGAATCCAATAAAAGATATGATGGAAGGTGCAACACGATCAATGTTCCTTACCATTCATGTAACAACCCACATATTTTACGATTATATATTTAAATGTTTTAATTGAATATAGCATCGTTAGTCGGATTAAAGTCCGAAATGTGACTTTTTGTAAACGGTATAATCCGGACTCGAGACCACTTTCGGTGAGTTCAAAATGACGTTTACAACTTGTTTGAGTATAAACATCGATATGTTTGGAGTTGATTAGAATTTTTATATTTTCATTTAGGCTTTAGGTTGTATTCTAGCCTACTAACCCAACAAGATAACCCAAAATTTTCTACATACTCCTCCCACTCCACTTCTCTTCATTAATTCTACCCCTAATTTCCTAACACTCAAGCTAAAGAGAAAAATGTAGGAAAAGAAAAGAGATTAGAAATTCATAAGCCCTAATTCTCTTAGGAAATTCAAGTCTAGGTTATAAATCAAGGAGAAGCTTAGGCAAGCCTCCTCTTCATCTTCTCCATCTCAATCTCTCTTCAATTTTTAGAAATTCCTATAACCTAACTTAGGAAATTTATTTCATTTGATAATTGATTGAGGATTCTTGAGGTGTAGTGAAGAGGAATTGATCTTGTTTCGTTTTAGAGCTTCTCATTCCTTGTTTTTGAGTTTAAATGTGACGACATGGAAATTTTAACATTTGAAATTGAAATATTTAATTGATTTTTAATATTTGGAAGTTAATTTAACTTGAATTTCAAATATCATTGTTTTTTTGGCAATTGAATTATTGAATTTAATAATATGGAATCGGGTAAAATATGAAATTTGAAATTCTGAGCTTGTTAAAAATATTTCAAAGGCTTGAAAAATTTATATTGATTATACTGAAGATAATGGAAGCTTCAGAATTGAATTTGGAAATGTTTTGTTTAGTTTTGGGATTTGTATCGTTTAAATCGATATTTAAAAATAGCCTTCCGAGGCACAGTCTCAGATTTTGACGAAACAACTTCCATTGGATCCGTAATATTGTATTATTATCGGATTTCAATTTCCATAGTATTTGGAGTGATCGTATGGCCATATGATAAGCAAACACGCTGAAATTTAAATCGAAAATTCGATATTATAACTGGTCCAAAAAGCTATCTTCTCCATACGTTTGAATTTGGCCTCAGAAACTTTTCCATTGCGTTCAGAATAGGGGTTTAACCTTATAAACGCTTGGTGGCATGCCTTAATAGGAGACCTAGATTTTAGACTTCGTTTTCTAAAACGATTTAAATTTGATTTAAAATTTAAAAATAACATACATGTATTTAATACAATGTTTTCTTAAGACAAACTATATACGTTTCATCTCCCTTCACATTTGGCAACTTCTTTTCAACATGTAGAGGAATTCTCAACACACGCCCTTCATTTTAACACATGTCTCGTTAAAAAAATAATAATAAAATGTTACCGCGTCTAAAACAAGTCATAACCAAATTTAAAATAAAAACGAGAGTGAATCTCGTATAGAAAAATCCCTCCCCTTTGTCAAATCCAGGATTGAATTGCGAGTTTTTCCTCTTCTCAAGTTCTTGTTCAAAATCGCATTAGCTCGATGTGTGACGTGGAGGCGCAATCGTTCGATCTCGCGCATGCAGGGTTGAAAGGATTCGTGTAGCAGCTGCCATTGGGGTTCGAGCGAACTGTTGGTGAAAGGCGTGAGCTTCCTCGTGGTGGTAGGCGCTATAGTTTCGAAGATGATGGGGTTGCGATATCGATTTCGTTATCTGTGAAGGCTCCGAGTTCGATGGGTCGGGATATTTTTGCTACTATTGGGCTTTGGGATTTGCGAAGGAAGTCGAGTGGCTAGGGTGTCGGTTTCGTGCATCGTGATTTCAAATAGGCAGCGATGTATTCGATTTGTTCACTAGTTTTTTTTGTTTTTTATTTAACATGATTTAATACATGTAGAATAGAAATTTATATATAAGAATCAAAAACAGAAAATTAGTTTTTAACAGAAATATATATATATATATATATATATATATATATATATATGGATTTTGAAAATAGAAGAGTTCTATGAAATTAGACTAAACAGTTTTTTTATTTAATAAATACGATTTTGGTAAAGAAAAAATAAATAAACCTATACACATTTTATATCTACTTGCTTAATTTTAAATAAAATATATTTTAGAGGTAGACTTATTTAACAAAATTTATTAATTATTTTAGTTACTAAAAATAATTGGTAAAAAGTAATTAGTTCAAATAAATTTTTTTTTAGTTTAAATTTAAATTGTTAGTTTAAATTAAAATCATTGGTTAATTAAATTTATTAAATGAAAATTTAATTGTTCGATTGATTCAATATTAATTAAATCACTAAATGTTATAAAAGGCCAAAAATTATGGAAACAAGCTGGAAAGGAAAATGGGTTGCATGCGTAATCAAAGGTGAGATCTTCTCACTCAACCGGATTTTCCAATTTAATTTTAAATGGTTAAATTTGAAATAGTTGATTGTGTGCTTGGATGATAAATTATTATCGGTTGCATTGGATTAGACCCTATGCACCGCATAATAGCGGAGGATATTATATAAAACCATATACCGCGATATTCCACCTCTAAGTGGAATTGGCATAATATATGTATTTGGAATGATTGATTTCCCGCATTATATAGCGGATGAGATCATATGCGCTGCATAATAGCGGATGATTTTATATAATCCCATGTACCACGATATTCCATCTTGAAGTGGAATTGGTATTTAATTGTTGTGCTAACATCTGTGGATGCAGGAAAATAGGTTGGAGGGATCCAACTGGATTCCTTAAATAATTGAATTTGTTTCAATATTGTGTGTTGATTTATTTATAATATGTGTATGATTATATTTGTGATTGAAATCATTGAAGGCTATAGTTTAGCTGTAACGTCCCGCCTTTTTGTACGCTTTAAATCGACGATAAAACACACACGTCAGACTTAGACCATACAGAAGGGCGGATTGTTATGGGGGTAAATTAGAAAAAGCAGAGAAAGAAAAAGAAAAAAACATAATCATGCAGCAGAACGATAAAATACAATAATCAAATATACAGTTCATGAAGCTGTTTTACAAAATATTTGATTATACTTATACAATACATATCAGCGTTACACATACCAGAGAACAATAAATAATGCAGCGGCAAAGTATGAATGTAGTGGAATACTATAATAAATCTTCGTCTTCGTCCTCCAAAATATGGGCTTCAAATCCTGAAATGCTCAAGCTGACCCGCGCGAATTGAAAAGACTAAACACTCGAGTCAGAACTAAAAGATCTTATGTAAATTAAATCAACGGTAAAATATGAATGGAACGACATCAGAGATGTTTACGGGATTTGACATCTCCTATCCAGTGTCTAACGTAAGTGCAGTAACTTAAGAGGTGCTCGGGATTCACATCTCCTACGGATCCGTTAAACTATTTACAATGTAATAATATACACTATTATAATAGTGTCTAAAATAAAGTATAATATACTGAAAATAGCGTTAAGGTTATATTTTCCACCTTAACACATTTTTATATTCCCATAGTCCATACAATACCATAATCTCCCCCGTACTGGGCGTCGTCAAAGGGCACTCCGTAGGTATGGTACAAAACAAAATCGTATAAGGCGCGCCAGGGTAGGTGACACGGCACAACTAGGCAATGTCAGGGTAGATAAACCAATTACGCATCTGGGTTGGTGGCAACGCATAGCCGCAGCTACCGCTCACCTCGAGCCACACCCCCAAATCAAAAAATCAAAAGTGGCCACCGAATCAATCCAAAAGTCAGGGTATAATACCAAAGGGATGTGTTCGATAAGAGGGGCTACCTCGTTGGCTCGAGAATCGCTCCGGTTTTAGCCACCTTATGCCAACTCACGGGAGTCTGGTCCACGTATATACCTTAATAGAACGTCGCCACCATCCTACTTCATTCTGGAATCTCCACCGCGTACACGGTTGTCAAAGTGGTTTTCGATATCGACAGAGAGTATGCCCATATCTGATCCCGTTCTCTTCGCCAACTAATCGTTATTTTAACACTGCGGTCATTTCAAAACAATTTTACTTTGAAACCATAATATAATATCCATTTCAAAACCATATAAATATGATATCATTTCCATTTCAAAACCCAAAGCAATATGATATCATTGTTATAAAACCCATATCAATATAATATCATTTTTTCATTTCAAATATATCTCTTTTCCAAAATCATAGCACTTTCAAATTTATAATATTTCGAAACCAAACGCTTGAAATATAACTTTTGGAAACATAATACTTCGAATTTCATAGCTTCTAAACCATAACTTCCAAAACTTAAATGGTTTGGATATTCAACAGTATATAAAATAAAATAGTTTGAATTTAAAATTACTTTATAAAGTAAAATAATTTCCTCGACTTCACAATTTTATTCACTTCAAATTAAATCTCAATTCACAACTTTCAACTCTCTTTCAGGTTCAATAAACCATTTCAATTTCAATATATTTCAAACTTGAGTACTAAACAATTTCAATTTCAATGTTCTATTATTTAGTCTTGAAATATTTGCATAATAAATCCATTATCATTTAAATGAAACTCAAATTACAAATAACTAAATATTTCCTTCAATTTATTTATATTTAAAATATTCGTTTAATTCATCTTAAACCAAAATCCAGTTATAAAAATCATACCCTTAAAATCTCAATTTATTAAATTTCAAATCAATTTCATATTTATCTTCCTACCTTATTCTCATTTAAATCATTATAAACTCCAGAAATATAATTTAAATAAATACTTAACCATACTATATCCTGATAAAATCAAACTTTACTACTAAACGTATTTTATACTTTAACCCAATTTAATACATAGCATAAACCAAGGATTTAACTATATATATATATATATATATATATATAAAATAACATTTATAAAATATCCAAGCCAATATCTCATAAAACCATATATTTCTTTACAAAACCAAAGAAATCATTTCAAAATATTTTTATATATAGACCACGGTGTCTGGATATAATTTTCTACCCTATGATCAAGTGACACTAATATTTATTTTCAATCCATAATTTAAAATAAAAATACAGTTATATATCATTTCAAACCTCAATCCCGAATGAAATAAAATGTATAACAACTTGCAGTTTATAACAATATAAAATACAACATCCGTTCATCCAATATCAATCATCAACCATTTATCACAATCATCATCCAATTCAAACAATAACATCAATATAGAATAGATAATAAACAATAGGTATTTACTGGCAGTTATATTCAATAATAAATTAAATAACAATTTAACTGGCAGTTTATATGCAATAATAAACTTAATAACAATTTAACTAGCAGTTTATATGCAATAATAAATCAAATAACCATTTAATTCAATAAATTCAATTTAACTGAGATGATGATTAAAAAAAGGCCAATCAGTCATAAATAAATTTCTAATATCGTCCTAAATCAATTTAACAAACATAAGAAATTTTAGAAGTTGTGAGTGGGTTAAAACACTCACCTTTTGAATTTAAATTGAATTTAAATCCAATTTAAACCCAAAATTTAAACAGTCTTTGAATCCGTCTAAACCAACGCCATATTGTCCGGGATTCCAATACAAACCTAGCGAAGAAAACCATGCGTAAATTGGATCATGTATGCAAAAGTTATAGTCGTAAAATGGTTTGGAACAAAATTTAAACAAAATAATCAAAAGGAAAAAAAATGAAAATAAACAATACCTAATCACGTGAACACGTCATCACCCCTGCCCTCAAACCCGTCCTGCATCTCCCATACGCAACCCAACTGCCTGACCTAGATCAAATGCTCGCAACGCCACAGGCCATCGCGGCCACCCATCCCCACGTCAGAGAAGCCGCCGACCTTCCAAACCCTACGGCCACTCGAGCTTCAGCCACGTCGTCGATCGACGATGTCAAATTCCATCAGCCGTCGCCTTTAAAAATGAACCCTAATCGAATTTTGCTGCTCGATCCAGCCGTTGAAACCAAGAACGCGACACGCCGATGAACAACACTCGGCCCCCTCTACAACATCGTACCTTTGATTTGCCGATCGGACGACGATCATCGGACGTCAATGAACATCCAAAATTCGTTCTCCAATTTTTGGATAAAAAGAGGTTCAAATTAGAAAACGAATTACGTATTTGACTTGCGCTCGTCGAGAGCTTCAAATCCATATATAATATGATATAGTTTGAAGAGTTTGAAATTTTGATTTGATTTTTGAATTGCAATTGGTTTGGAATTGTCTACCATCGAAATGAGGAGGTGAGAAGGAATTGTACATGCAGAAAAATGACATAAGAAACAGGCTAAGGTTTATAACAGGGTATATATAGGCAAGCTAAAATTAGAATGGATGGTCACGATTGATATACGCGTTGAACGATAAAATGACCCGAAAAATCCCGTTTTGACTCCGAGTAGAAATTGGGTCAACCCATATATCAAAATAGATGTTTTTAAATATTTTAAACGCAATGGAACAGGTTTCAAGTCCTAGTTCCATCGTATGAAGAAGTTATGCTAGAATCAAGTTATTTCAAATTGATTTCAATTAATTGATTTCTGGGCATTTCAGGTCCTTACGATCAAACGACAAGTCCGATCGCTACGAAACTTGAAATACTACAATAATTCACCGTTATGGATCCGATGAAACTGGTTTTGTCGAAATCCAAATCAGTGGCCAAAATGGCTACTTTTACATTAATTAACTAAATAAATAAATTAACTAATTAAATCAAAATTTCAAATTTCAATTCTTTAATTGACAAATTTCATCATTTTTGATTTCTTAAACTTTCTCAATAATTTAGACAAGTTCAGACATCAATTTTTAAGTTAATTTATTTACCCGTTACCGTATTAGATTACAAATTTAAATAAATTCACAAATTATCAATTGAAATTCCAATAAATCCATTTATTTGATTTTAAATCTTGTTATTCAATCCATTATCACCAAATAGATAAAATTAACATTGGTTCATGGTTTATTACATTATTATTCTCCAATTTCATCTTAATCTCCATTAACGTAACATATAAATTTAATTTTAATTAATTGCAATAAACCAATTACCATAATTTAAATTCAAATAAATAAATAAATCTTGATTCCCATTCTTATTATTCAAACAAACATCATCTTATGTATAGATTTAACATTAGTATATATGCAATTACCCTAATATTTTTACAGTTATCAACTAAATTCATATTAACGCAGTTTTTAATTACGTTTAATTGCAATGGATTTAGATCTAATCCAATAGATTAAATAAATGGGTAGACAATTAATAATTATCACCAATTTCTTAATTTAATCCCATTCATACTTTATTATCAAATGACAAATATTTTAATTACTTATCTAGCACTGATTCTATCAAATTACAATTTATTACGTATTATTTCATCAATTAATGTAACTTTGAATTTATTTCCCGATTTATTGATTATAATCCATTATAGCTTTACCATTATTTCAATCAATTGGGATTGCACTAAATTAATTATTTATTCACTTGCATTTACATTATAACCTTTAATTGCAATTTGATTACCAATCTTATTTAACACACTAAATCAATAAATAACATATATTAGTTGTCTCCTATTTACTTTTACTTACATTTACAAGTTTATTACTTACCATTAACACTGTATTATTTCATTAATTAATTCAATACTTACATTTGTTTTCTTATATTTCACTTATAAACAAATTATAATGTTTCCATTATTTCAATAAATTTTAACTCCATTCAAGTTATTAGCCATTCACTTACATCTATTTACTTATTTTAAATTTTATACCCAAATGTAACAATTAACACTATTTCTTTGTTGGGATTTCACTTCAATTGTCAAAATTTAATTTTAATTACCATTGCTACATTTCATTTTTAACATTTGCTTCATTATAAATTATAATTTTTTTATTTCTAAATTTAATTAAAAAAATCTTATTAAATTAACCAATTAAATTATCGAAATTTACGGGTCGTTACATTAGCCAAAATATGTTTTTGGTATCGTAGGATACCAGAAATAAATAAAATTGGATTTTTAAAATTTAGGTAGAAAATCTACAGTGAAATCCTATTGAATCAATTCCAAAATATGGGAAAAGATTTTAATAAATGGGTTTTGAGTAATATTGCTTAATAGTCGAAGAATTTATTAAAAATTCAGATTTTAAATAGTTTGGAAGAAATAAAAGAATTTGTTTTAAAAGAAAATAAATTTGGTGTTTGAATGAAAATTTATTTGGTGTTTTGAAAATAAATTGGGAAATCGATTTTGAAATTTGATTTAGTGTTTTGAAAATAAATTGGGAAATCGATTTGAAATTAATTTGGTGTTTTAAAGTAAATCTTTGGGAAATTGATTTGGAAATCGATTTGGTTTTTGAAATAAATGTTTGCAAAATCAATTTGGAATTTGATTTTGTGTTTGAAAATGAGTATTTGAAAATTAATTTAAAAATCATATATCAGTGGATATTTGGGAATTTGAATTCACAATGGGAATTCATAAATGAAGGGGAAATTTGTTTTAGAAAAACATTGGTTTATTTTTAAGCGTGGAAAGAAATTTACGGATTTGGAAAGTAAATTTAAAATAAATCAAGAAAGATTTATTGATTTATTTAAATGAACCATTTTGAAATGGACGTGTATTCTCCCTGGAAAGCCGGGTATGTTTTTTTAAAAGTAGCATTCAAATATAAATTAAAAATTCTAAAGTTGATTTTTAAAAGGATGTTTTGGAGAAATTATTTCTTAAGTTGTTTGAAAATCTTTAAAGTAAAGATTTATTTAATTAATTATAGAAGTGATTATTTAAAGCATTAAATTGATATTTGATTTGAAAATGGTCATTTAAATAGTTATACTCTACCTAATAATTTTATTTTTAAATTAGTTTGGGCTTGAAGTTTATATGTGATATTAGTATAATATTTTCATAACAAATATTTAAGTAAGTGTTTGAAATAGTTTTATTTTAAATGTTTCCAAGTATATTTTGGATAAGTGATTTAAATTATTTTAAAGTATTTGAACTCGGCAAATTTTCAGTGGAAATGAATAAATATTTGGAAATATATTCTGCATGAGGAAAGTAATTTGAAATTTGTTTTCAAAGGATTGAAATGTGAAAATAGATTTGAAATTTGTTTTCAAAGTGTTAAAGTGTTAAAAAAAAAACCTTGTGAAGGTATTTTGAAAATAAATAATTGGGGAAAATTATTTAAAATCTGGTGATTGTCGTGAATATTGGTTGATAGTTTAATAACCGACTATCAATATTAGCCTTCAAATTGCATTTGAATTTCGATGCGACCGAGGGTCAGATTCCAAATGGTTATCCAAAATCCACATCCAATCTTTGTGATGGATCTTTTGAAAGATCAAAGTGGAAATTTATTGTGATTTGCTTGAAATCTGAATGTAACACTTATTTTTGAAATAAGCGCTCGTTATTCGGATTAGCCAGGAGAGGACTTTGTGTCATAACACCCGTTTCAAATAATGATACAACAAAATGGGATTGCATTTGAAGATGATGTTAAAGACCGAGTATTTTCGAAAGCGAAAGGATTACCTGTCGAATGTCTCTGCACCGAGTTGCTCCGGTATAGAGATTTTATCACCCATTGTGATGGGATTTTCGGACGTGATTAGTGAATATCCGGATTGCAATGGCTTCTTTGAAGTGCCTTCGGTTCCATTCGATCCCAGAACGGACTTGTATGGCTGTGTGCCTAACATTACACTTTGAGATGTAAAGATGGTTTCTATCAAACACATTTATGTTGGTGGCGAAGAATTTATTCTCTTAGCTTAACACCCTTCTCTGAGACGTACGAGCTCAAAGGTTATGTAGTTGATGGTTACTAGTGATATATTCCCAATTTGGTAGCGTGGCATACGAAGTGCCGTCGATCATTTGTTGATCGAAGCATGGCTTTTGTGAAAAGCGTAGCTTTGTGGATGACACTTCGTCGGACCTCACAACCCGGAAATGGTCAAAACAGGAAGGATGCAGTAAGATAATTTGGGGGTAGTGCCCTCAAGGTATGTTCATTTCCTTCTAGAAAAGGGTTGTATCATGGTATGGAGCCTAGATATTTAACCTATGTGGTTACTGCAAATTTATTGCTTTGTGGTTATTGCTTTGTGGTTGAGGATCCTCGAATAAAGGCCGGTAACGACCGGGGATGGCATACTCATGGTAGTTACTCATGTTAAAGCTGTATTACAGCGTGGGGTAACTCGGCCTTGTGTTGGCAAAGAGCGGGTTAAGTTCTCGAGTTGTCCCTCCAAAGGCGTTCCTGTGGGAAATGCAGATTACGGATCTTAAGGCTAAGATTAACAATAGAGGGGGATGAATAGTGTTAATAAAGAATTACTAAATCTTTTTAATTTATGTTAATTTAGACACAAAAGTATGCAATATACAGACACAGATATGATCACAGAAACCATCACAGATGCAGAAATAAAATAAAAGCAGTAAAGGAAAGAACACACTGGATTTTATACTGGTTTAGAGTTACCCTACATCCAGTCCCGCAACACAAGTACGGATTTCCTTTCAAAAGCAATTGTAAAATTACACCCTCGGTTTTAAGGCTACGAGGTACACCCTCCAGAATTTCGATCCTCTGGGTAGAGATAATTGATTTCCGTGCCACAAGTTTACCCAATTGATTTACCAAGGCTACAATCACACCTTTTCCCTTTTGATTGATTTCCAAGGCTACAATCACACCTTTTCTCACTTAATAGATTACAAAGAAGTCTATAACTCTGAATAGCACTGAGAATCTTGTAGAGACAGTGATAGAGAATCAAAATAGAAGTAATCGAGTATGATTCAATGTTGATTTCGACAGAGTAATGATAAGAATGTGTATTAAGAAATGAGGAAGAAGAAGAGGAGTGAAAACCAGAAAATTATAATTTAAAATTCATTGAAACTGACCCCTACTTATAGAAGAACAACAACCACGACCATTCATGAAGAGTTATGCCGAATAGACACTTCTTTTGAAATTTGAATTTTTGAATCGAACTGTCACCATGTCGACATGGTTATGCTAGGCATGTCGATATCCAAAGGATTTTTTGGTGTTTTTGATTTTCTTTGAAAATAACCTTTATCTTATATAAAAACTATTTTAAACTTTATAAATATACTTGACTATGGTTAAATTCATGAGTAAATATAAAGAATAATATATATAGATTTTAACTATAATTTTATATTTAAATCTAAGTATAAATATTTAAAAGTTGAATATATTATTTAAAAAGATAGTTTAAAATCAGGAGTAATTTGACTTTGAAAATAAAGATGTTTTTGAGGCTAAAATTATTTAAAATCAGGATCGAGGGTTTTGAATCTTTTAAAAGGAAAGTTTTGTAAACATTTTGAAAACAGGATATAATTTTGAAAAATCATTTTGAATAAAAGTTAGCGGATACAAAACAATGTTCCATTAGATTTTTCGTAGGTTCCATCCTACTTAGGGTTCCATCCCTTTAACGGGCTCGAAGTGGATTCCATTCCACGAATAAATTGGATTTTAAGATTCCAGTGCTTTTCTACGAGTTTTAACAAAAATTCCTAATAATAATAAAAAATACTTATCCTTGAAATCTTGAACTCTTGATAGTCTCGATACTCATAAGTCTTCTATCTTGATATTTTATCTTGATATCTTGAATCTCTATACTGTACAATCTTCTTTCTTAGTACCTGCATGGTTAAATCCTACATAAACATATATATCTAAACTTATAGTGTTAGTATTTATATTTTATAATCTATTCTAAGGTTGTTGTCATCAAAACCATCATCTCACGGACTAACAATCTCCTCCTTTTTGATAATGACAACCTTTGTTTATAAAAAATTATTTCTATCTTAATAACTCCCTCTAAAACTAACAACTCCCCCTTAATCTTTACCTAACTATCCTATTTTATATTTCTCCCCCTTTGTCATCAACAAAAAATTTATCTAAACTAAATACCTCCAAACTATATAACTCCCCCTAAAAATATTACTCTCTGACATGTGATTATGATGATAGTGTTATCATAAATAATCAACACTTAAGTCTAATACTAAAACATAGTCCTAAACTATTAACTATCCTAACTAAGAATTCATAATAATACTTATAATAAAAACACATATAAGAACACGAGTTATTTATTACGTAAATGGCTGTATTTATATTTGCGTTTGGAAAACATAAAAACACAAACAACACCGGAAGGAAAGAGAAGAAACTAATGTGTGTTTCTGAACATAGGAGATCTATGAATCGAATAGTTTGGATAGTGGAAACAGAAATTTCCACGTTGTTCGACAAGATTCCCATTTTTGTCGAAACACACTTCTCCAACACACACTACTTGGTCATCATCCTCCTCATGTGCTTCTTCCATGGGTACTTCTTCTTCTTCATCGCTGGCCTCTTGTTTGTGATTGAGTGAAGAGTCTTCATCGATCAAGATAGGGTTGGGCTGGTTGTTCATTAGGAATTTTTGCAAATTCCTAAGAATCTTGCCTTGCCTTTCCTATTCCTTTGCCATACGAAGTTGAGTTACTTGAATTTCAGTTAACATCTGAAGTACATCAATCATAGACTCCTTTATTTTCGTTACACGAGCAAGAGTAGTGCATTGGAATGGACAAGAAGTAGGAGGGGGAAATGAGAAAGTTGATTTTATGTTTGATTTTAAGGATGAAGCCATGATTTTATTTACTTCAGAAGAGAGAATGAAGAGAAAACAGAGAGAATGAATGAAAAGTCGAAATTGAGAAGAATATATAACTAAATTTTTGAATTTTGGTGGGAAAACTTTTAAAAAAATCAAAAACGTTATATGTCGACATGTATACCTGGGGATGTCCACATGGTCTTTTTAAAATTTAACTCTTTGATTTATTTTGATACCAATTGTTAATTATACATGTTATTTATATTTTATATTTCAGTTATAGAATAAATTCCTAATCCTCTTCTTAATTTAGTAAATATTGATTCATTTAAAGGTTTTGTTAAGATATCAGCAATTTGATTTTCAGAATTGATATAATCGAGAGTAACTACTTCCTTGCTTATATTATCTTTGAGAAAATGATGTCCAATATCATTATGTTTAGTTCAAGCATGTTGAGTAGTATTTTTGGATAAATTTATCGCACTCGTATTGTCACAATAAATTGGAGATTTTGAGAAATTTAAACCAAAATCTTTTAAGGTTTGTTGCATATATATTACTTGAGAACAAGCCAAAGCAGCAGAAATATACTCTGCTTCAGTTGTTGGTAAAGAAACTGTGTTTTGATTTTTATTAAGCCAAGAAATCAGAGAATGCCCCAAAAAGAGACAAGTCCCACTTGTATTTTTTCGATCTGATTTACAACCAGTAGTCAGCATCACAGTAAGATATTAAGTCAAAAGAATCATTTTTAGGGTAGAATAAACCATAATCTGATGTGTGTTTAACATATCTTATGATTCGTTTCACGGCTTTTAAGTGAGTCTATTTAGGTGGGGATTGATATCTGGCACAGAGACAGACACTATGCATGATATCAGGTCTACTAGCAGTAATATAGAGTAATGAGCCAATCATTCCTCTATATAATTTTTGATCTACATCTTTCAAGAGATCTTCTTTACTAAGGTACTCATTTGTTGCCCTGGGAGCGGATTTTCCACTCGCAGAGGTCAAATCGAATTTACTAATTAGGTCTTTAGCATATTTTTCTTGACTAATAAAGATACCATTATCTAATTGTTTTATTTGTAATCCTAAAAAGAAATTTAATTCACCCATATGACTCATCTCAAATTCTTTTTTCATTATTTCACAATTTTTTTTATTCATTTCAAAATTAGTTGAACCAAAAATGATATCATCTACGTAAACTTGTACTAGTTGAATATCATTTTTATTTCTTTTAATAAAAAGAGTATTATCTACTTTACCAATTTTAAATTTAGATTGCAATAAATAAGATCTTAGTCTATCATACCAGGCTCTAGGAGCTTGTTTTAGACCATATAGTGCTTTTTTAAGTTTGTAAACATGATTTGGTAATTTATCATTTTCAAAAAGTGGTGGTTGTTCGACATATACTTCTTCTTTTACAAATCTATTTAAAAAGGTGCTTTTATTTGAAATAATTTGAAATTATTATGATTTACGAAATCAAGTAGAATCCTAATGGCTTCTAATCTTGCTACGGGAGTAAAGGTTTCATCAAAATCTATTCCTTCTTCTTGACAATAACCTTGAGCGACTAAACGAGCTTTATTTCTAACTACCTCTCCTTGTTCATTCATTTTATTTTCATAAACCCATTTAGTTCCAATTAAAGTTTTATTTTCTGGTCTAGGAACAAGTTCTCAAACGTCATTTCTAGTAAAGTGATTTAATTCTTCTTGCATAGCCAAAATCCATGAATCATCAATTGATGCTTCTATTGGATTTTTGGGTTCAATAGTTGATATAAAAGCTACATGTACTTAGTTGATTTCTAGTTTTAACAACGGATTGCATATCTCCCAGTATATTTTCTATATGGTGATCTTTTAAAAGTTTTGTCCTTTTATTAGGATGATCAATTTCATTATTAGTTTCAATAGGTTCTTGATTTTGAGTGATTAAATCCTCTTCATCATTTGTGTCTTCAAAAATTTTGAAATTTTCATCAAATGAAACATGCATTGTTTCTTCAATGGTATTAGTTTTTAAATTAAACACTCTGTATGCTTTACTTCTATTAGAATATCCGATAAAGATACCTTTGTCGAATTTAGGATCAAATTTATCTAAATTATCTTTTGTATTTAAAATAAAGCATTTACTTCCAAAAATTCTAAAGTAAGATACCTTAGGTTTCTTTGAATAAAGAAGTTCATAAGATGTCTTATCAGTTAGAGGTCTAATTAATGTTCTATTCAAAATATAACAGGCGGTAGCAACTGCTTCTGCCCAAAAATTCTTTGTAAATTACTATCTGTAAGCATAGTTCTCGCACACTCTTGAATCGTCCTATTTTTACGTTCTACTACTCCGTTTTGTTGTGGAGTTCTTGAAAATGAAAAATTGTGAGTTATTCCCTTTTTATTGCAGAATTCCTCAAACATTCATTTTCAAATTCACCACCGTGATCACTTCAAATAGTTATAATTTTTAGAGAAAATTGATTTTGAATTCTTTTTGAGAATGTCTTAAAACATTCAAAAGTATCACTTTTATGTTTCAAAAATATTGTCCATGTAAATCTAGAATAATCATCTACAATTACAAAGACATATCTAGTATGATTTATTGATAAAATTTGAGATGGACCAAATAAATCAAGATGAAGTAATTCAAGAGGTTTTGAAGTTGAAATCATATCTTTTAACTTAAAATAATTTTTTTTAAGTTTTCCTAATTGACAAGCATCACATAAACTATCTACTTTAAAATTCATTTTAGGGAGACCTCTTACTAGAACATGTTTTGACAGTCTAGATAGGAGTTTGAAATTCAAATGTCCAATTCTCTTGTGTCGAATCCAAGGGTCACTTGTATTTGCCGACAGACACAGGTTATCATTTGAAACTTCCATACTAAGAATATATATATTCTTTTTCCTAACTCCCTCAAATATAATGGTTGAATTATTATCTTCAATGTGACATTTATCTTTTTTAAATTTAATTTTATAACCTTTATCACATAGTTGACTTATACTTAGCAGGTTATGTTTCAGATTTTTAACTAGCAAAACATTAGTAATGGTAGGAGTTTTAGAATTACCGACTTTGCCGATGCCAATCATATATCCTTTTGAATTGTCTCCAAAGTTTATCAATCCTCCGTATTTGTATATTATATCATTCAGTATATCTGGATTGCCAGTCATGTGTCTAGAACATCCACTATCAAGTATCCATTTGTTCTTTCTGATTTGCACAATTTGTCCATTGTGGATTGATTCCTCAACACCCGTAAAGCATGATTCCTACACATCAAACAATTTTGGTAGATAATTTGAATTTGAATATTGATTACATGTAGACTTATGAAACCATGATGATTTGAATACTTCTAAATTAGTATTAGCAAATATAGCCATTTTAAAAACTTTTCAAAAATCAGATTATGAAACTTTGAAAACCTTGCTCTGATACCAATTGTGAGAAATGTGGATTACGGATCTTAAGGCTACGATTAACACTAGAGGGGGGATGAATATTGTTGATAAAGAATTACTAAATCTTTTTAATTTATGTTAATTTAGACACAAAAGTATGTAATATACAGACACAGATATGATCACAGAAACAATCACGGATGCAGAAATAAAATAAAAGCAATAAAGGAAAGAGCACACCGGATTTAATACTGGTTCGGAGTTACCTTACATCCAATCCCGCAACACAAGTATGGATTTCCTTTCAAAAGCAATTGTGCAATTACACCCTCGGTTTCAAAGCTACGAGGTACACCCTCTAGAATTTCAATCCTCTGGGTGGAGATACTTGATTTCCGGGCCACAAGTTTACCCAATTTATTTACCAAGGCTACAATCACACCTTTTCCTTTTTGATTGATTTCCAAGGCTACAATCACACCTTTTCTCGCTTAATAGATTACAAAGAAGTCTATAACTCTGAATAGCACTGAGAATCTTGTAGAGATAGTGATAGAGAATCAAACTAGAAGTAATCGAGTATGATTCAATGTTGATTTCGGCAGAGTAATGATAAGAATATGTATTAAGAAATGAGGAAGAAGAAGAGGAGTGAAAACCAGAAAATTATAATTTAAAATTCGTTGAAACTGACCTCTATTTATAGAAGTACAACAGCTATGACCATTCATGAAGAATTATGGCGAATAGACACTTCTTTTGAAATTTGAATTTTTGAATCAAACTGTAACCATGTCGACATGGTCATGCTAGGCATGTCGACATCCCAAAGGATTTTTTGGTGTTTTTTATTTTCTTTGAAAATAACCTTTGTCTTATATAAAAACTATTTCAAACTTTATAAATATACTTGACTATAGTTAAAATTCATAAGTAAATATAAAGAATAATATATATATATAGATTTTAACTATAATTTTATATTTGAATCTAACTATAAATATTTAAAAGTTAAATATATTATTTAAAAAGATAGTTTAAAATCAGGAATAATTTGACTTTGAAAATAAAGATGTTTTTGAGGCTAAAAATATTTAAAATCAGGATCGAGGGTTTTGAATCTTTTAAAAGGAAAGTTTTGAAAACATTTTGAAAACAGGATATAATTTTGAAAAATCATTTTGAATAAAAGTTAGCGGATACAAAACAATGTTCCACTAGATTTTTCATAGGTTTCATCCTACTTAGGGTTCCATCCCTTTAACGGTCTCGTAGTGGATTCCATTCCACGAATAAATTGGATTTTAAGATGCCAGTGCTTTTCTACGAGTTTTAACAAAAATTCCTAATAATAAAAAAATACTTATCCTTGAAATCTTGAACTCTTGATAGTCTCGATACTCATGAGTCTTCTATCTTGATATCTTATCTTAATATCTTGAATCTCTATACTGTACAGTCTTCATTCTTAGTACCTGCATGGTTAAATCCTGCATATACATATATATCTAAACTTATAATGTTAGTATTTATATTTTATAATCTATTCTAAGGTTGTTGTCATCAAAACCATCATCTCACGGACTAACAGTTCCCATGTGGCATAGGAAGTTCCTTAACCTGACCATTTGTTGGAAATCCAATCTCTAATACGTGCCTTGTACCGTTTAGTTGTATAACCTGCCATCGACTTATGGTGGTCACCACTGTTTAGATGGTAGCTATAGTAGGCATACAATAATGGTTATATGCTGGATAAAATTAATATTATACTTTCGAAAGGTTTTCTGCACTATGAACTAATAATAATAGCAAAAGAATTTTGCGTATTAAGTATGTTTGACTATCATAAGGAGAAATCTCCTCCAATTCTGCGTTTGCATTGCGTGTGTGGCAAGAGGCCTTATGGTAGTTTCATTCCCCAAAAGCATTGCGGATTTCTTTTCCTTTCTCTGTGAAAATAATAGTTTTTAAGATCTCACACCAGTCCCATTGACGGACCTAGAGTTTATTATTCCCTTTCTAAACTATGGGTTTCCATAATTTTTCATAAGGACAGCCTAGAGTCAGGTTATCAGTTATTCGGGAGCGAAGTCAAGAAGTATGCTGTGGAGATCTGAAATTCAAGCTCGATGGCGAGGGGTATCACAAGTATATTATATTTCTTTTTCGCTATTTGTTGTTGTAACACTCTGATAATGTGATGTATAAACTGATATAGTGCCTTTGTTCTAAAGAATATTCATTTATCTATTATATTTGTTCCACTGCGAAATGTGAGATTCGGTTATTGTTTCTGTTTCTTTTTCTATCTTCTTCTTCTTTAACCCTAATGGTTCGGTTTTCCGACATTCGATTGTTCGGCATTTGATATAGTGGACGTATTGATGTCAACTATAAATTGGTATCAGAGCATTTGGTTAAGCGACAAACTTTGGCTCTGGTGGGGATTACTCATTAGAGATGGAGTCAGTAGTACTCTAGAATGAGTTTGAGCGTAATATTAGATATGAGCGCGTATTTGTTAGTGAACATAAAAAATTGTTTTGTATTGTATTGACTTATCGGTTAATTGTTTATAGATTCTGGTCGGTGCAGTATGGCCAGCTGTATCGATAGGGGTTCCTAAACTCTTAAACAAGATAAACGGACACGGTATTGTTTTAGAATCGGGTAAATGAGATAAATTTTACCCAAATTATTTTCGTATATAAAAGGAATAATTTTTCGTAAATTATTATATAGTATATGGTTGCTTGGATGTTAGGAAGTGATAATATAAATTATTATCATTGATTATTGAATAAGGAATTGAAATCATAATCAAAAGCTGAGAAATAAATTCACATACAAATGGGATTTGTAATTGTAAATTGTAAATGTGATTTATAATTTGAAATAGGATTCCAGAGATGTATTTGAAAGAATTTGAAAGGATTTGAAAATTTTGAAATTTGGAAAAGATTAAATTCCCTTGGAGTTTGGAAATGGTTTTCAAGAGTTTTGGAAAATGTTTTGGAAGGGATAAAAGCACTAAACTCTTGTCGGTCGTTGGAAAAGTCTCCAGGAGAGGAATTGCTACCGAATTATATTAAATTGAAATTGTTTACAAACTGGGTTTGGTTTCGGGAATTCAAAAGATAATTTGAATTGATTTCAAAAATGATTTTGAAATGTTGGATGGACTTTGGAATCTGTTAAAAATAGTTATGGAATAAAATTTATTAAGGTGGAAAATAAATTGTGAATGGATAAATAAATTTACAATTTCAAGTAAATGAAAGGGAAATTGAATTTTGAAATTCATTTCGAATTTGTAAGTAAATAAAACAGGAATTGGAATTGAATTTGATTGGTGATAAACAAAGTGAAGTATTGAAATAAAATTAGTAAGTAAAACTAATTAAAGGTAAAATGAATTCATATGGAATTGGAAATCCAGTTTAATATAAGTAGATATAAACCAAAGGGGTGAATTGAAAAATAAAAATAAGAAGTATATCGAATATTTGTGTTGAACTTAAGAAATGGAGTGTGAAATTCTTAAGTAAATTTGATATTGGAAATATACCAAATTAATAAGTGAATGAAGATTAAACTATAAACTGTGAAATGGTAATTGTGAATAAGTGAATGCAAATCAATGTGAATAAAATAAAAGAAAATTTATAAAGCTAATAATCAATTGGAATAAATACGTAGGATGTACGTATATTATTGTATTCGCATAGCGATTTGATCCAAAATTCGAGCATAGAATTTTGAGATAGTTATATCGATCCGAGTTAGGATTTTTCATTCGATTTTCGATGACGAACCTTGATATGGATTTTTGGTTGATTTTGGAAATTCTCTATCATAGTTTGAGCCTATGCAAGGAGAATGCCAGTTTGTGATCAAGAAACCAGATCTGAGTCCACGCTAGGAAGTCGGGTAGACGATACTAGTTAGGAAGTGAAATTGTGTGATCGAGTGAGTGATCGGATTTGATATTGTGTACGAATGATATAAATACATCGTACGGATTTGAATGAATTAAATGTTGAAACTTTGTAAAGAAATGTCAAAAATGATTTTTAATGTTGAAATTTGGACACGATGGATAATAGGATATACAGGTGTCATAAAGGAAAAAGGAATTGGGATTTTTGATTTCGAAGATAAATTTAAATTGCTCGACAAAAAGGTATGTATTTGAATTTCAGTATGAAATTTGATAATTTTCTTATCTAGCCGCTTGGCTTTTCGTTTTCTTTTTGAAATCTGGAGGCCCATGGTGCCATTTTTTAGTCGTACCGAGCTAGTTGCACAAAGGAGACGCTGGCGAAAGTTTTCGAAAATTTAAGGAGTTAGAAAAATTTTGTCAAAATTTTAAAGATTTAATAATTTGAATTTAAATTTAAATTTGAATTGTCAAGGAAACAATATTGTTGAAACCTATGAAAGATTTTGGAAAACTAGTTGAAGTAATAATGGCCTTTAATAAAAATATTTGTTTTGAAAGTTGTTCAAAACTATTTGATTTTGGGGAAATAACAAACGCGTTAAGGATCATTCTTCTTAATTAGTAATTTCGGGACGAAATTCTTTTAGGGGGGAAGAATGTGACGACCCAGAAATTTTAACATTTGAAATTGAATAATTGATTTTTAATATTTGGAAGTTAATTTAACTTGAATTTCAAATATCATTGTTTCTTTGGCAATTGAATTTAATAATATGGAATCAGGTAAAATATGAAATCTAAAATCCTAAGCGTGTTAAAAATATTTCGAAGGCTTAAAAAATTTATATTGATTATATTGAAGATAATGGAAGCTTCAGAATTGAATTTGAAAATGTTTTATTCATTTTTGGGATTTATATCGTTTAAATCG
The DNA here is from genome assembly GCA_030765085.1 of Allium cepa. NCBI lineage: Eukaryota > Viridiplantae > Streptophyta > Magnoliopsida > Asparagales > Amaryllidaceae > Allium > Allium cepa. The sequence goes on from CM060946.1 coordinate 84,401,748, forward strand.
ATATTTAAAAATAGCCATCTGAGGCCAGTCTTAGATTTCGACGAAACCAGTTCCGTTGGATCCGTAGTATTGTATTATTATCGGATTTCAATTTTCGTAGTATTTAGAGTGATTGTATGGCCGTATAGTAAGCAAACACGCTAAAATTTAAATCGAAAATTCGATATTATAACCGGTCCAAAAAGCTATCTTCTCCATACGTTCGAATTTGGCCTCGAAACCTTTTCCATTACGTTCGGAATAGGGGTTTAACCTTATAAACGCCTGGCGGCACGCCTCAATAGGAGATCAAGATTTTAGACTTCGTTTTCTAAAACGATTTAAATTTGAACTTAAAATTTAAAAATAACATATAGGTATTTAATACAATGTTTTCTCAAGACAAACTATATATGTTTCATCTCCCTTCACATTTGGCAACTTCTTTTCAACACGTAGAGGAATTCTCAACACGTGCCCTTCATTTTAACACTCGTCTCGTTAAAAAAACAAAAAACAAAATAAAATGTTACTACACCTCAAACAAATCATAACCAAATTTAAAATAAAAATGAGAGTGAATCTCTTATAGAAAAATCCCTCCCCTCACTCAAATCCAGGATCGAACTGCGAATTTTTCCTCTTCTCTAGTTCTTGTTCAAAATCTCATTAGCTCGATGGGTGGCGTGGAGGCGCAATCATTCGATCTCGCGCACGCAGGGTGGAAAGGATTCATGCAGTAGCTGCATTGGGGTTCAAGCGAGCTGTTGGTGATAGGCGTGACCTTACTCATGGCGGCATGGGCGACGGTTACGAAGATGATGGCGTTGCGATGTTAATTTCGTTATCTGTAAAGGCCATGAGTTCGATGCATCGCGATATTTTCGCTGCTGTTGGGTTTTGGGAGTTGCGAAGGAAGTCGAGCTCGCGTAGCTAGGGTGTCCGTTTCGTGCATCGCGATTTCAAATAGGCAGTGAGCTATTCAATTTGTTCACTTGTTTTTTTATTTAACTTGATTTAATACATGCAGATTTGAAATTTATATGTAAGAATCAAAAACAGAAAATTAGTTTTTAACAGATATATATATATATATATATATGGATTTTGAATATAGAAGAGTTCTATGAAATTAGATTAAATAGTTTGTTTAATTTACTAAATATGATTTTCGAAAAAGAAAAAATAAATAAACCTCTACACATTTTATATCTACTGGTTTAATTTTAAAATAAAATATATTTTGGAGGTAGACTTATTTAACAAAATTTATTATTTATTTTAGTTACTAAAATAATTGGTAAAAGGTAATGAGTTCAAATAAAAAAATTTAGTTTAAATTTAAATTGTTAGTTTAAATTAAAATCATTGGTTAATTAAATTTATCAAATGAAAATTTAATTGTTCGATTGATTCAATATTAATTAAATCATTAAATGTTATACAACGTCAAAAATTGTGAAAACAAGCTGGAAAGGAAAATGGGTTGCATGCGTAATCAAAGGTGAGATCTTCTCACTCAATCGGATTTTTCAATTTAATTTTAAATAGTTAAATTTGAAATTGTTGATTGTGTGCATGGATGATAAATTATTATCAGTTGTATTGGATTAGACCCTATGCGCCGCATAATAGCGGATGATATTATATAAACCCATATATCACGATATTCCACCTCGAAGTGGAATTGGTATTATATATGCATTTGGAGTGATTGATTTCTCGCATTATATAGCGGATGAGACCCTATGCGCCGCATAATAGCGGATGATTTTATATAATCCCATATACCGCGATATTCCATCTTGAAGTAGAATTGGTATTTAATTGTTGTGCTAACATCTGTGGATGCAGGGAAAATGGTTGGAGGGATCCAACTGGATTCCTCAAATAATTGAATTTGTTTTAATATTGTGTGTTGATTTATTTATAATCTTTGAATGATTATATTTGTGATTGAAATCGTTGAAGGCTATAGTTTAGCCGAAATATATTTCTGGTATCGTAGGATACCAGAAATAAATAAAATTGGGTTTTTAAAATTTAAGTAGAAAATCTATAGTGAAATCCTATTGAATAAATTCCAAAATATGGGAAAAGATTTTAATAAATGGGTTTTGAGTAATATTGCTTAATAGTTGAAAATTTTATTTAAAATTCAGATTTAAATAGTTTGGAAGAAATGAAAGAATTTGTTTTAAAAGATAATAAATTTGGTGTTTGAATGAAATTTATTTGGTGTTTTGAAAATAAATTGGAAAATCGATTTGAAATTTGATTTGGTGTTTTGAAAATAAATTGGGAAATCGATTTGAAATTTGATTTGGTGTTTTGAAAATAAATTGGAAAATCGATTTGAAACTAATTTGGTGTTTTGAACTAAATCTTTGGGAAATTGATTTGGTAATCGACTTGGTGTTTGAAATAAATGTTTGGAAAGTCAATTTGGAATTTGATTTGGTGTTTGAAAATGAACATTAGAAAGTCGATTTAAAAATCAAATATCAGTGGATATTTGAGAATTTGAATTCACAATGGGAATTTATAATGGAATGGGAAATTTGTTTTAAAATAAACATTGGTTTATTTTTATGTGTGGGAAGAAATTTACGGATTTGGAACGTAAATTTAAAATTAATCAAGAAAGATTTATTGATTGATTTAAATGAACCATTTTGAAATGGAAATGTATTCTCCCTGGAAAGCCGAGTATGTTTTCTTTAAAAGTAGCTTTCAGATATAAATTAAAAATTCTAAAGTTGATTTTTAAAAGGATGTTTTGGAGAAATTATTTCTCAAGTTGTCTGAAAATCATTAAAGTAAAGATTTAATTAATTAATTAAAGAAGTGATTATTTAAAGATTTAAATTGACATTTGATTTAGCAAATGGCCATTTAAATAGTTATACTCTTCCTAATAATTTAATTTTTAAATTAGTTTGGGCTTAAAATTTATATGCGATATTAGTATAATATTTTCGTAATAAATATTTAAGTAAGTGTTTGAAATAGTTTTATTTTAAATGTTTCCAATTATATTTTGGATAAGTGATTTGAATTATTTTAAATTATTTGAACTCGGCAAATTTTCAGTGAAAATGAATAAATATTTGGAAATATATTCCCTGTGAGGAAAGTAATTTGAAATTTATTTTCAAAGGATAGAAATGTGAAAAGTGATTTGAAATTTGTTTTCAAAGTGTTGAAGTGTTAAAAAAAATATCTTGCGAAGATATTTGAAAATAAACAATTGGGGGAAAATTATTTAAAATCTGGTGATTGTTGTGAATATTGGTTGATAGTTAAATAACCGACTATCAATATTAGCCTTTAAATGGCATTGAATTTCGATGCAATTGGGGTCGGATTCCAAATGGTTACCCGAAATCCACATCGAATCTTTGTAATGGATCTTTTAAAAGATCAAAGTGGAAATTTGTTGTGATTTGCTTGAAATCTGAATGTAACACTTATTTTTAAAATAAGCGCTCGTTATTCGGATTAGCCGGGAGAGGAGTTTGTGTCATAAAGCCCATTCCGAATAATGATACGACGAAATGGGATTGCATTTGAAGATTGTGATGAAGACCGGGTATTTTCGAAAGCTTAAGGATTACCTGTCGAATGTCTCTGCACCGAGTTGCTCCGGTATAGAGATTTTATCACCCTTTGTGATGGGGATTCCGAACGTGATTAGTGAATATACGGATTGCAAGGGCTTCTTTGAAGTGCCTTTGGTTCCGTTCGATCCCGGAACGGACTTTTATGGATGTGTATCTGACATTACACTTTGAGATGTAAAGCTGGTTTCTATCCAATACATTTCTGTTGGTGGCGGAGAATTTATTATCTTACCTTAACACCCTTCTCTGAGACGTACGAGCTCAGAGGTTATGTAGTTGATGGTTACTAGTGATATATTCCCAATTTGGTAGTGTGGCATATGAAATGCTGCTGATCATTTGTTGATCGAAGCATGGCTTTTATGAAAAAAGCGTAGCTTTGTAGGCGAGACTTCGTAGGACCTCACAACCCAGAAATTGTCGAAACAGGAAGGATGCAACAAGATAATTTGGGGTTAGTTCCCTTAGGGTATATTCATTTCCTTCTAGAAAAGGGTTGTACCATGGTATGGAGCCCAGATATTTAACCTATGTGGTTACTGCAAATTTATTACTTTGTGGTTTTTTCTTTGTGGTTGAGGATCCTCGGATAAAGGTCGGTAACGACCAGGGATGGCAAACTCATGGTAGTTACTCATGTTATAGCTGTATTACAACGTGGGGTAGCTCGGCCTTGTGTTGGCAGAGAGCAGGTTAAGTTCTCGAGGCGTCCCTCCTGAGGCATTCCATGTGGCATAGGAAGTTTCTTAGCCTGACCATTTGTTGGAAATCCAATCTCCAATACGCGCCTTATACGGTTTTAGTTGTATAACCTGCCGTTTACTTATGGTGGTCACCACTGTTTAGATGGTAGCTATAGTAGGCATACAATAATGGTTGTATGCTGGCTAAGATTAATATTATACTTTCGAAAGGTTTTCTTCACTATGCACTAGTAATAATAGCAAAAGGATTTTGCGTATCAAGCATGTTTGACTGTCATAAGGAGAAATCTCCTTCAATTCTGCGTTTGCTTCGTGTGTGTGGCGGGAGGCCTTATGGTAATTTCATTTTCCAAAAGCATTGCGGATTTCTTTTCCTTTCTTTGTGAAAATAACCGTTTTAAAGATCTCACACCAGTCCTATGACTGACCTGGAGTTTATTATTCCCTTTCTAAACTCCGGGTGCCTATAATTTTCTACACGAGCAGCCTAGAGTCAGGTTATCAGTTATTCGGGAGCGAAGTCAAGAAGTATGCTGCGGAGATCTGAATTTCAAGCTGGATGGCTAGGCATATCACTAGTATGTTATATTTCTTTTCCGCTATTTGTCGTTGTAACACTCTGATAATGTGATGTATAAACTGAGGTCAAACCGAGGTGTTACAGGTGCTTCCACTTGACTTCTTAGCAGGGATTATCTTCTGACTTTTGGCTAACTACTTTAGCTTAGTAGTTTTTTCTTTTATACATTCGAGACAGAGATTCCTTGATGTATTCATATTCTTTTGTCTAGCACTTGTACCTATTCTTTTGTGATGTAGTGGATCTTGTATGGCCACTACTTTGATGTGCACTTCTATGTGATATATTCATATCTGTTTCCGGCTTAGTAATATGAATATCTGTGACTGATTTGTGTTATGCTTATTTTATATTTGTTTCCGAAGACTACATAGCCACTGTGTAGAAGCTTTGAGTTTGTATTGGATATGTCGGATTTTCGCTTAAGATGAAATGTATGACCTTCTATCTGGCATAACGGTACTCGCTCAAATCAATTACACAGATGGTCGCTTCTCAACAGCCTTAATCTTCGTGCTTGTCGATGGCATTACTATGTAGTGTCCTTGGCTAATGTGAGTATAGAGGTGGGGTATCATAGCTTGGTATCAGAGCTAAACTTCGGAACAATGCAGAATAATCTAGCAAGTATCATTGTCCTAAGTTTCCCTTAGGAATCGTGCCTTAGGATTTAATTCGCATTTTAGGACCCGTTCTATCCTATTTTCTTTTATGATGCCTTGTTTTATCAATCAAGTTTGTTTAATATTCATTCTGAGAATAACCTTTTTCCTCTTCTTTCTTTCTTTCTGAAAGAAGAGAAATGGTTAGACCTGGCCGTCCCAGCACCGGTCAATCCAGTACTACTCCTCAGGTTGGTGTATTCATGTCCGTCCAACAGCTTTTGGATCTTGCAAAGAATTCCCAAGCTACCGAAACCAATCCTGAGCCTACTCATCCAACATCCGGGTTTGCAAGCTTGTGCAACGATTATACCAATTTGGGTGGAAGGCAATTCAAGGGTTTCAAAAGCGTTATAGAAGTCCAAGCTTGGCTTAGATCATGCGATGTTATCTTTTCTCGCATGAACCTTGTGGATCTACATCGACTCCAAGTGGCTTCTAGCATGCTCCGTGAGAGAGCATTAGATTGGTATGAGCTTTTGATTTCGGAAATTATTGAAGTGGATCTTACTAGGGAGCAATTCCGAGAAAGGTTCGAGTTGAAGTTTATGCCGGAAGCTGAAAATGTAACTTTAGCCCGACGCTTTATTGACATTGTTCAAGGTGAATCTTTTGAATCCCTCTCCAAATATGGGGTCGAGTATATTAATACCTCATTGAAGAAAAATCAAAGGTTTATCTATTGGTTGAATAAGAACCACAAAAAGGCTTTACTTTTGAAACTGGAAGTTCTTTTCAATCAGCTTGTTAATATCGCTCTTCGACTTGAAGAGGCCGACAAAGAAAGTGAGGCTGAAGTTGGGGGTGTCAAACAAAACTTCAATAACAACAAGAAGAGGAAACCCTTTATTAAGTTCAAAAGCCCTATCCCAACAAGGAAATGAAGCAAGCAAATGCGGTAGAAAAGATCCCAATCCCTAATCGTGGAGAATGCTATAATTGCGGTTCTAGGAACCACTATATAAATAGGTGTCCAAGGCCTATTTCTTGCCGCTATTGCAAAAGTTTGGATCATTATATATCTTAATGTCCCCAACTTCAAAGCAAGAAAGAGGGAAAATTAAATGTTGTGCAAGCCTCTAGTGGCACTTCTCTTGGTCAAGGAATTTCTCATTCTATCCTTGATGGCATTATTATGTTCCATGATCATCCTATTCGAGTTCATTTTGATACGGGTGCATCCTACTCTTTTATATCAAAAGAGCATGTTGATACTTTTTCTTTAAATGTTATGGGCTTGATGACTTCACTGAGAATTGAGAATCCGGTAGGTGGATCCACAGCACTAAGTTTACTTTGTAAAGATGTCGAGATTATTTTATGTGATTATGCTTTTCGAGCCGATTTGCATGTTATGCGCTACTTAGGTTTCAGACTGATTTTGAGAATGGATTGGCCTAACTGTTATGAACCCACATCATATGTCCTGAGAGGACCATCCATCTTCGACATCCTCAATTTGTTAAGCAGATTTCTATTGTTCTTAAAAATTCAGATTCCAATTCGGTAGCATTCTTATATCCTCTAAATCCACATGATGACGATAACGATGATGAGGAAGATGTCATTTCCCTCATTCACATTGTTCGTGAATTTCCATATATATTTGAGCCCGTTTTAGTATTGCCACCTAAGCGAGCAATTAAGTTCAGAATAAATCTAATCCCCGGAGCTCTACCTATCACTCGTCCTCCTTATCGTATGTCCAATAAGAAAAATGAGGAGATGCATAAACAACTACTCGAATTGGAAGAAAAACAGTTTATTCGTTTTAGTTCCTCTCCTTAGGGAGCTTCAGCTATCTTTGTGAAGAAATCTGATGGTACACTTAGGCTTTGCGTTGACTACCGCAAGCTTAATGATCTTACCATTAAGAATAAATAGCCCTTGCCTCGGATTGATGATATATTCGATCAACTTAGCAGTGCTAGAGTCTTTTTACAGTCAGACTTAGCAAGTGGTTTTCATCAATTTCGTATTGTAGAGGATAGCATTCCTTTGACATTGTTCCGTACTCGTTATGGATCTTATGATGGCTTGTTATGCCATTTGGTTTAACGAATGCCCCAGCTTACTTCGTTGACCTTATGAACCCAGTTTTCAAAGACTTCCTCGATCGATTTGTTCTCATCTTTATAGAAAATATTCTTGTTTATTCTATAATCAAGGAAGAGCATGAAAAACATCTTTGGACTGTGTTAGAAACTCTTCGGAGCAATTAATTGAAAGCAAAATTTTCTAAACGCCACTTTTGGCAATCCCGTGTGAAATTTTTAGGACATATTATTTCTAAATCCGAAATTTCCATGGGTCCTTCAAAGATTGAAGCAATTCAGAATTGGAAGAGACCAGAGAGTGTTACAAAAATTATAGCTTTCTTGGATTGGCGGACTATTACCGTCGGTTCATAAAAGACTTCTAAAATTTCTGCACCGTTTACTAGTTTAACAAAGAAGGGACATATGTACATTTGGCTAGACAAATGTGAAGCTTCTTTTCAGAAATTAAAAGAATTCCTTTTTGATGTTCCTATTCTTTTGATTCTCGAAGGGAACCAAGACTTGATTGTTTATACCGATGCTAGTCGTGTTGGTTTGGGAGCCGTACTCATGCAAAGGGAATGTGTTATCGCTTATGCTTCTAGGCAATTAAAGCCCGCCGAGACTAGATATTCCACTCATGATTTAGAGCTCGCGGCCATTGTTTTCGCCCTTAGAATTTGACGTCATTATCTTTTAGGGAAGAAATTTGTTCTCTATACCGGTCATAAATTTTTGAAGTATTTATTTTCTCAAAAGGAACTTAATTTGCGTCAACAATATTGGATCGAATTTCTTGCATCTTATGATCTTGATATTCTTTATACTCTCGGAAAGGGAAATTGTGTTGCCGATGCCCTTTGTTGTAAGCAACAAGCGATTATTTCTTTGATGATATCTGAATGGAATGATCTTGAGACTTTGTCTACTTGTAAGATTCGAGATCGTGAGTCGGATTCGTGTTCATCACTTGTTTTATGTAGCCTTGACGCTCATCCTTCTCATTTAGACTGCATCCTTGAAGCTCAAAAGCAAGATCCTGAATTGGCTCTTCTTAGCCAAAGTTAGGGGAAAAATAAGGTTGATGGTTTGAAAGACCTTGAAATCGATGCTCATGGCGTCATTCAAAATTTGATAGACTTATCGTGCCAAATATTAGTGATCTTCGTAAAGACATTCTAAAAGATTCTCATCATTATAAATTTACCATTCATCCCAGTAGTAGTAATATATACGCGGACATGAAGTGACTTTATTATTGGTATGGAATGAAATCTGATATTGCCAACTTTGTTAAGCGTTGCATAACTTGCCAACTCGTAAAGGTCGAGTATCAAAGGCCCGGTGTGTTATTGCAACCTTTAGACATTCCCATTTGGAAGTGGGATCAAATTTCCATAGACTTTATTGACGGTCTTCTCCATTCCCGTTTTGGTCAAGATAGTCTATGGGTGATAGTAGATAGACTCAGAAAATCTGCCCATTTATTCCCATTCAGTCCAATTGAACCATACCTCTTTTGGCCAAACTCCATGTCAAAGAAATTGCTAAATTGCATGGAGTTCCTACTTCTATTGTTAGCGACTGTGATCCATTATTTACTAGTGGATTTTGGAAAGGTCATCAAAAAGCTTTGGGAAGGAAGCTTAATTTTAGCACCGCTTATCATCCTCAGTCCGATGGACAAACAGAGCGTGTGAATCGAACTCTTGAGATCTTCTTCGTGCATGTGTTCTTGATTTTGGTGGAAGTTGGGAAGATCATATTTCTCTTGTTGAGTTTTCTTATAATAATAGCTTCAAATCTAATATTGGTGTGGCACCTTTTGAGGCACTCTACAGAAGGCCATGTTGATCTCCTTCGTGTTGGCTTAAACCAGTAAGAAGCTGGTTTTAGGTCCAAGATTTATTCGTGATTCCACAGAAAAGATTGACCATGTTAGTCATACGATGAAAGAAGCCTAAAGTAGAAAAAAATCCTATGTCGATAACCGAAGAAGGAATTTGGAATTTTTCGTGGAAGGTTTGGTGTTCATTTGTATTTCACCTATGAAAGGTGTCGTGCGTTTCAGTTGATCGGGAAAATTAGCACCTCGACATATTGGTCTATTTCCCATCACCGAACGCATTGATTCCGTTGACTATCGCCTTTTATTACTGGCTCAATTTTCTGCTATTCATGATGTGTTCCATGTTTTCTCAAACTACGGAAATGCCTTAGAGATTCTGATTCTATTCTTGAGCCCAGTGTTATTAAAGAAATTAAGGTTTCACCTAATTTGACTTATGAGCAACATTCTATTCATATCACTGCTATGGAGGTTAAACGCCTTCGTAGTAAAGATATTCCACTTGTGAAAGTCCAATGGTCCGCAAATCCTAAGTATTGTTCTTGGGAATCCAGGGAATTCATCGAGCGAACACATCCGGATTTACTCTCTCGTGCTCCTTAAGGTGAATTTCTCACTTCAAAACTTTCTTTTGTGTTGTTATGCCTTAGAGTGGTTTTTATTCTTTGTTTTCTTCTTAAGTACTGTGAGGACGCAATTTCTTTGAGGAGGTGAGTCTGTAACAACCCGCATATTTTACGATTATATATTTAAATGTTTTATTTGAATATAGCATCGTTAGTCAGATCAAAGTCCGAAATGTGACTTTTTGTAAATGGTCGAGTCTGGATTCGGGATCACTTTCATTGCATTCAAAACAGCGTTTACAACTTGTTTGAGTATAAACATTGATATGTTTGGATTGATTAGAATTTTTGTATTTCATTTGGGCTTTGGGCTATGTTCCAGCCCACTAACCTAAAAAGATAACCCAAACTTTTCTACAAAACTCCTCTCATTCCACTCCTCTTCATTCATTCTACTTCTCATTTCCTAACACTCAAGCTAAAGAGAAAAATAAGGGAAAATAAAAGAGATTAGAAATTCCTAAGCCCTAATTTTCTTAGGAAATTCAAATCTAGTTTATAAATCAAGGAGAAGCTTGGGTAAGCCTCCTCTTCATCTTCTCCATCTCAATCTCCCTTCAATTTTCAGAAATTCCTATAACCTAACTTAGGAAATTTATTTCATTTGATAATAGATTAAAGATTCTTAAGGTGTATTGAAGAGGAATTTGTCTTGCTTCATTTTAGAGCTTCTCATTCCTTATTTTTGAGTTTAAAGGTAAGTTCTTAAACTCACATCTATGTCTATACCTTTCGTAGTTGTTAGGTATGAATTCCTAACATCTATTTCATATCCATTTTCTTTTGAACTGAATTGGTTTGGTTAATTTTCCAATTTTGGTATTTTAAGGTCAAAATCTATGAAAGTCCTACTAAGGACGTTTGGACATGTTGTTTGGAGTGTATTGATGAGTCTAAAGGGTAGGGTCGTCGCTTGGCATAAATCCCTAGCCATCGTCGCTCATTCGATAGCTTCAAAGTTGATTTGGCCATTTAATGGCCTAGGCAAAATCTTGCCTTGAGCTTCAGCTCAGACGTCTGGGTAGTCGGAATAAAAATTCCAGACTTACAGCTCAAACGTCTGAGTTTGATCACCAAACGTCTGAGCGATCTGGAAGAAAATTTTCAAACCTTCAGCTCAGACATTTGGGAAACCACTAGATGTCTGATGCTGTTAATTTCAGCCAAATTGCCTATTTTTGAGTGGGTTTTCGTTTTATCGAATTTTGGTTGATCCGGTTGGTCGTTGTCATTTATTATCGACTTTGATGACTTATTTTTTGGATTTTTAAGAATATCCATTTGATGGATTTGATATCAATTTTCATGGATTTAATTCACGTCGTTGAATGTGAATTTTTTATGATAGATTGTTTTTTTACAACCGTTTCTGTGATTTGTCACTTTTAAAATACAAAGGTTTCTATACTAGTAGCAAATAGTTATTTTTAATACAAAGCTTGAATTTTGAAACCGTTTTCTAATCTATTAGTGTATATAAACCTTGAGCTCATTCGTATGAGAAATCCCATTAAACGACTTAGCAAAACAAGTGGTATGAAACACTTACGTTTACTTCGTCGGTTAATTCTTAGACTTGTTCGATTGAAATCCTGTGACAATTTTCAAGTGCAAATTTACAATTTGTTCGTAAATATTTAAATTAAGCTAGTGGTTATGTGACATGAAGCTAAACTCATTTATTTACTAGCTTAGTGTAATTTACACTTATCGATCAATGATGATCCTTTGGCGATTTAAAGTAGCGATATGCGATGTCTCTTTGTCCGTAGAAAGGGGGACTATACCCTGTTTGAAGGAGCCTCGCCTCATAGGAGGAGCTTTGGCTCATAGTTCGCAAAGGGGGACAATACCCTATTTGGAGGAGCTCGGCTCAATTTATGTGATAGCGACCCATTTGTGATACTTGTGCTGGTGAGTTTTCATGCTTCCGTTTGAGATAGGCCTCCCCCTTTTATGTTTTTCTGGATTTTCTATTTTGGATTTCTGGAATTTATGATTCACCAATTTTCATGATTTGCATTCACATGTTCTGTCAATATTTGACGTTTGGTGAATAAGCTAAAGGATATGATGTTCTTTTTGGTGTTTCAGAAAATTTAAAATATTGTATGATTTTTGTTGTTATCATATATATTTGTCATATCTCTTATCCTATCTTATTTTATATGATATTTATAGCTAGAATGATCCGTTTATTATTTTTCTTCCTAAATAATACTCGGGTCGGACCGAGGTGTTACAGGTGTTTCCACTTGACTTCTTAGTAGGGACTATCTTTTGACTTTTGGCTAACTACTTTAGCTTAGTAGCTTTTGCTTTTATACATTCAAGATAGAGACTCCTTGACATGTACACATTCTTTTGTCTAGCACTTGTACCTATTCTTTTGTGATGTAGTGGATCTTGTATGACCTCTACTTTGATGTACACTTCTATGTGATATACTCATATCTGTTTCCGCCTTAGTGATATGAATATTTCTGACTGATTTGTGTTATGCTTATTTTATATTTGTTTTTGATGACTATATAGCCACTATGTAGAAGCTTTGAGTTGTATTGGATATGTCATATTTTATCTTGAGATGAAACGTATGACCTTCAATCTGGCATAATGGTACTCGCTCAAATCAATTACACAGAATGTCGCTCCTCAACAGCATTATTCTTCGTGCTAGTCAGCGGCCTTACTCTGTAGTGTCCTTGGCTAGTGTTATTATAGAGGTAGGGCGTCATAATTCAAGTTGATGATGAAGACGTAAATGTCAAAGAAGAAACAGATGTGGAAGCAAAAAGAATATATAATTTATTGGATGTTGCTAAGAATTCATTGCGGGATGGATGTAAAAGTAGAACAGAATTATAAGTTACTACCAATTACATTACTATGAAATTAAAATTTAACTTTACAGAAGCTGGATTTACAATTGTTATATAGCCTGCAAAATGACATTTGTCATTCGATAATCTAATATGTGACAGTCATTATGATGTAAAAAAACTTATGTCCACATTCGGTGTGCGGTAAAAAAAAGATATATACATGTATAAAAGATTGCATTTTGCATTGAAAAAATGACATTAACCTTAAAAAATACAAAATACGTAACGAGGAAGATACAAACCAAGAAAAAAGAAAGGAAAGGCAGTTCCATACAGGAGAATGCATTATTTATCCATCACTTCTAGACTTCAAATGTTATATGTATCTTCTGCTTTAGCATATCACATGCGATGACATAGTGTGAGAACACATGAAGAGGGAACTTTGATACGTTCATCTGATGAAGAAGCATGGAAACATTTCGATAAAACTTATCTCGCATTTGCTATAGAGAGTCATAATGTCAGACTTGGTTTATGTATGGATGGATTTTCACCATTCATTTAATTTGGTAGTAAATATTTGTCTTGGCATATTATCGTTACGCCTCATAATTTACCTCCTTGGATGTGTATGAAAACTCCATATATATTTCTCACTATTGTCATCCATGGCCCTGATGATCCAACACAAGGAATCGATGTTTATTTACAACCATTAATTGAAGAGTTGAAAACACTGTGGCATAGAGTTGAAACATATGACATTTCAAAAAAATGAATTTTCATATGTTTACTTCTTTGTTATGGACTATTAGTGATTTTCCTACGTATGAAATGTTTTTAGGTTGGAGTATGGAAGATGTCTAGCTTGTCCTTATTATATGGAAGAAACACGGACATTTTCTTTACTACATGCGAAGAAAAATTCGTGCTTTGATTGTCATCGGTGTTTATCCTTTTGAGCAAGATAAAAAACTTTACAGCTAATAAAGTAAAGACAATGCAACCATCAACAATTTGGTCAGGCGAAGAAATATATGAAATTTTAAAGTACTATCCGAAGATATATGAAACTAGAGTACAAACTGAAATTCTAGGTAAATCAATAATTCAGAATTGGTGCAAACAAAGTATATTTTGAGAGTTACCATATTGGAAAGGCCTCTTACTTTGACATAATATTGATGTGATGCACAATGAAAAAAAACGAGTTTGATAACGTGTTTAATACAATTTTGAATGTTAATTGGAAACCTAAGGACGATCAGAATTCGAACGTGATATTAAAAAATTATGTAAATATCCCAAACTTCATATGAAGCTAAGTGACAGTAAAAAAACCCAAAGCTTGCTATATGCTTGACAATATGCAAGTAAAACTCATGCTCAAGTGGGTGAAAGGACTAAGATGTCCTAATGGGATTTGATTTAAATTCCGTAGATGTGTTTACTTTAAAAGCAATAAACTGAGTGGGATAAAAAGTCACGACTGCCATATCATAACGGAAATTTTATTACTCGTGGTTTTCAAAGAACTGTTGCCCCAAAAGTATTAGGTGTTATAACAAGGTTAAGTAGGTTTTGTAAAGAGCTTCGTTCGACGACGTTAAAAGTCGACCGTATATGTAGACTTGAAAATAATATCCCCATACTGCTCTGCAAACTTGAGAAAATATTTCCTCCAGAATTCTTTAATGTAACGGAGTATTTACCTGTTCATCTTCCATCCAAAGCACTTTTCGAGATCCTATGTAATATGGATGGATGTAGGTAACATTGAATATCCATAAGGTACTTGAATCATCTGAAGAAAAAAGTTAGGTAAAAAGCAAGAGTTGAAGGTTCGATTTGCAAATCATATCTTGAAGAAGAAGGTTTATTCTTTTTCTCTCATTACCTCAGTGACCATGTGAACTTATCATTTGTAAGTATTCCTTGTAATGGTGAAGCCATTGAACAAGATTCTTCTCAAATATTGTTATCTATTTTTAGCCAACATAGCCGACCTATTGGAAAATGCATGGAAACATGGTTAGACAATAAAGATTGCCATGAAACACAAACGTATGTTCTTCTTAATTGTACTAAAGTTGCATCATTTTTTAGGTAGAACAAAATTCATATTTATTTCAATTATACTTACATATTATATACGTGGGCTGTGGCATACGCTTCATGCGGGATGATGACATGTGCTTTGCGCATGAATTGTAATTCTATAATTTATATATGATTAACACATTGAAGAGAAAATGATATGCAAAAATATTTAGCCATGTTTTTACATTGAAATCATGTGTTGTTAATTTAAATTTTTATTTCTAAGTTGCAATATTTGACTTTTGTTAGTTTGAATATTATTTGTAATATAACTAACAGACAATGAATTTGTAAATGATTTTTATTTGTTAGATCTTATTTTTAAGCATAGATGGACATTTTGAATTTGTAAAGAAATTTAACTGTTATATGCTATTTTTAAGGGATATTAAAATTTGTTAATATGTCACGATCTGAATTTCAGCGTTCGAAAATCGACATCCGTATTTCGCTTGCACTCGAATGCCGTAGATTCAAACGTCGAAATCCGATTCGTGCCGGAGCTTATAACACATTAAGTACAACAACACAGCGGAAGAAAATGAACAATATCATTGATGTACAAAAGTTGATACAATAATGATACAAATGATATTGATATCTAACAGAGATACAAGACACAACAGCGAAATAAAGTCTTCAACAAAGGAACACCAACATTAACTTCAATAGAAGAGAGAGATAACATCAGCAGTAGTTGTGGAACACAACATCTCCAAAGCCAATCCCCAAAGCTCTCAAGCTATAAGCTCGAATCCCCATCAATGCCGAACTTGTAGCAAATGCGACCCCAAAAATCCAAAGATCCAACGATTTCCATAAGCTACCAAACAGAAGGATGATGGCTATCGAATCTACACCTACTATTTGATTATCTGAAAAACCCAACTCTAAACTGCCAGTGTGGAAAATTATGGGCACCCAGAGTTTAGGAAGGGAACGATAAACTCTGGATCAGTCATGGGACTGGTATGACCAAACAAAAACAGTTTTCTTTAAAACAAACAACAAAGAATTTAAAATTGAAATCCGCAATGCGTTTTGAAAATGAAACTACCGGCCTCCAACCGACACACCATGCAAATGCAGAATTGGAGGAGATTTCTCCTTATGATAGTCAAACATGCTTGATATGTGAAAACCCTTTTTGATATTATTATTAATGCATAGTGTAGAAAACCTTTGCAAGTATAATATTAATCTTAGCCAGCATACGTGCCATTATAGTATGCCTGCTATAGCTACCATATTAGATGGCAGGTTCTACAACTAAAACCGCACAAGGCGCGTATTGGTAATTGGATTTCCAACAAATGGTCAGGCCAAGAAACTTCCCATTGCCACATGGGTACGCCTCTGGAAGGACGCCTCGAGAACTTACCCAGATCTCTACCGACACAAGGCCGGTTTACTCCCTGCCCTAGAGTAACACCTACAGATATGCCATCCCCGGTTGTTTGTGACTTGTATCCAAGAGCTCTCAACCACAAAGTAATAGATTTGCAGTGTCCATATGAGTTAAGTATCTGGGATCCATACCATGGTACCACCATTTTCCAGAAGAAATGGACATACCCTAGGGGTGCGACCCCTGATATCCTTGCTGCATCCTTCCTGTTTCAATAATTTCCGAGGTGTGAGGTCCTGATGCAGTCTCGTCCACAAAGCTATGCTTTACACAAAGCCTTTCTTTGATCAACAAATGATCGGCAGTACTTCGTATGCCACATTACCAAATTGGAAATGTATCCCTAGTAACCATCAAGTACATAACCTCTGAGCTCGTACGTCTCAAAGAAGGGTGTTAAGCTAGGAGAATAAATTCTCCGCCACCAAACAGAAATGTATTTGATAGAAACCAGCTTTACATCTCAAAGTGTAGCGTTAGACATACATCTACACAAGTCTGTTCCGGGTTCGAATAGTACCGAAGGCACTTCCAAAGAAGCCCTTGCAATCCGGGTATTCACAATCCCGATCAGACTCCCTAAATTTGCAACGGTCTAGGCATCGCAACCATCGACAGCGGCCACTCTCAACTGGTAGGCTTTTCAACCATCTCAGCCCCGCCGTGACATACAATGGTACCATGCCCTTGCTTTTACGGCCAGCCTTTCGACTTTTTCACCTACCCGGTTAGCCAACCTCTCCCCAGAGACATGTAGGGGTAAGAGTCTCCCGTTCGCCACCAAACGCAAAGCGAGAACCCCTTATTACGTTATATTAAGCAAGGTCAGTCATGGAACAGGTATGAGCAAACAAAAATAGTTTTCTTTCAAACAAACAATAAAGAATTTAAAATTGAAATCTGCAATGCTTTTTGGAAAATGAAACTACCATAAGGCCTCCCGCCACACACACCATGCAAACGCGGAATTGGAGGAGATTTCTCCTTATGATAGTCAAACATGCTTGATGCGCGAAAACCCTTTTTGATATTATTATTAGTGCATTGTGCAGAAAAGCTTTGCAAGTATAATATTAATCTTAGCCAGCATACGTACCATTATAGTATGCCTACTATAGCTACCATATTAGATGGCAGGTTCTACAACTAAAACCGTACAAGGTGCGTATTGGAAATTGGATTTCTAACAAATGGTAAGGCCAAGGAACTTCGCATTGCCACATGGGTACGCCTCTGGAGGAACGTCCTAAGAACTTGCCCAGCTCTCTGCCAACACAATGCCGATTTAATCCCTGCTCGGTTGTAACACCTACAGATATGCCATCCCCGGTCATTTGTGACCTTTATCCGAGAGCTCTCAACCACAAAGCAACCACAAAGTAATAAATTTGCAGTTTCCACATTAGTTAAGTATCTAGGCTCCATACCATAATACCACTCTTTTCCAGAAGAAATGGACACACCCCAGGGGCGCGACCCCTGATAACCTTGCTGCATCCTTCCTGTTTCGACCATTTCCAGGGTGTGAGTTCTTGATGTAGTCTCGTCCACAAAGCTATGCTTTACCCAAAGCCTTGCTTTGATCAAGAAATGATCAGCAGCACATCGTATGCCACATTACCAAATTGGGAATGTACCACTAGTAACCATCAACTACATAACCTTTGAGCTCGTACGTCTCAGAGAAGGGTGTTAAGCTAAGAGAATAAATTCTCTGCCACCAAACAGAAATATATTTGATAGAAACCAGCTTTACATCTCAAAGTGTAACGTCAGACATACATCCATACAAGTCTGTTCCGAGTTCGAACAAAACCGAAGGCACTTCCAAAGAACCCTTGCAATCCAGGTATTCACAATCCCGATCGGACTCCCCATCACATATGGAGATCTCTATACCGTAGCAACTCAGTACAGACTCACTCGACGGGTTATCCTTTTGCTCTCGAAAATACCCAGTCTTCACCACCGGTCTTCAAATGCTATCCATAATGTTGTATCATTTTTCGAAATGGGTTATATGACACAAGGTCCTCTACTAGCTAAACCGAATAATGAGCGCAATATTTAAGAACGTATGGATATTGGGATTTCAGTTAAGTCATAACTTATTATCCAAAACCTTTCTTTCAAATGGTTTAAACAAATTACCATTTCCAAATCTTTAAACAAAAAGATTCGCTTCACAAAGTTCGCCCATCTTTCACAAAGATTCATTCATGGCTTTCAAAACAATTTCCTTTTCAAATTGGATTAACTCATCCAATCATTAAATCAAAAACTCAATTCGTAGCTTTCAACACCATTTCCAAAGATTCATTCATAACTTTCAAAACAATCCCATTTCAAATATTTTATATAAAAGATACACCATTTAAAATCCTCTTCAATTTCAAAACAAAGTTCAACAATCTTTTACAAAGATTTATTCATAGCTTTTAAAATAATTTCATTTCAATTTGAAATCTTTTCAACACAAGTTGGAAATCCTTTCTTTATACGATAGCTATTATTATTTGAAACCAAATAGTTTTCATTTTGGAAAAATCCAATTACATTTGCATGAGTTAAAGCCCTTCAAGTATAAAACCTGGATTAAATTCAAATTCCAAAAGTAATACTTTTAAAATGGTTTAAACCCCATATAAACACATTTATAACTTGTATAACCTTTTTAAACCATAATTTCCAAATATAGAATTCAATTTTAAATCTTGAATTCAAATTCAAATCAAATTATTTAAATTTCAAAACTTAATCAAGTTATTCAAAATAGCTTTTATCTTTTAAAACTCCTTTTCGAAAGCTTTTTAGACTTAACCCAATTCCATTTTCAAAACCATTTAGATTCAAAATTCAATTTTCAAACATAATATTTAAATTCAAAATATCTGTGACTTAACCGATTTCCTCGTGCAATCCATATTTGCGTGCATGGTGTAGTCCAGGAGTTTTACACAATAGTGCAACATCATCAATCATCACATTACAGATTCAAGCACATCCACATCGATAAGCGGTATATTCCTATAACGCTTATCTTCCATTCACAGATCCACGAATAAATAATAAATATTCATTACAGATAAATAAATTACATTCATCACAGCTTGAATCAAAATAATTCATAAAACAAAACATTACACACCAGAGATATCAAATAATTCAACATTTAATAGAATTCAAACATCCATAGGTAAGATCAATTAATTATCTGATTAATTAAAATCAGATTAATTTCTAATCCAGGTTAATTAACATTAATTAATTACAAATTATTTTAATTAATAATCTTTAATAATAAATTAATTAACCTTAAAACATTAATTAATTAATCCCAATTAATGAATCGGTTAACCTTTAATCGTTAAATAATTAACCTTTTAATTAGGTAATTATTCTTTAATTAATTTTCTTAATTAATTACATTAACCTTAAGTTAAATTAATTAACCCTTTTAATTAGTTACCATTTAACTAATAGAATTACAATAAGTGATTATCCTTAATCACTTTCATTAATTAATTAACCCTTAATTAATTAATTATCCTTAATTAATTACCATAAGTGATTATCCCTAAACACTTAGTAAATCACAAATTAATTATATTAAGTAATTATACTTTAATCATTTGATTAATCAACGTTAATAATTAATTAATTACTTCTAATTAAGTAACTATCTTTAAGTAATTAATTACCTTAAATCAGCAATTAAGGATTTAATTAATTATTGTTTAATCACCATCATTAAGATTATCCTTTAAGTAATTAATTATCTTTAATTAAATTACACAAAATAATTAGCTTTTTAATCAATTAAGTAATTGTACTTACTTAATCACTTAATTACATCCTTTAAGACTTATTAAATAAAACAAATTATCCTTAACAATAATTAAATTTTAAACACCTTTAATGTTTGAAACAAAATAATTATGAATCCATAAATCAACTTAGATCTTTTAGCTAATTAAATAAAACATTTGGTCTTCACGATTAACTCCTTAATTTCAACATTAAGTTTATTTAAAAATAAACTTTTGAAAAATAATTTATCATTAACTTATGAATCAACCTGAGAACTTTTAAGTTAATTAACAAATTAAAAACATTATTTAAGATAAACCATTTATTTCATAAAAAATATATTAATCAACTAATATAAAAATTATTTCAAATCCAACCCAATTTACTTTGCTTTGCTTTTGAAATTAGTTAATTTATTTTTAAAAACTTCACTAAACAAATTTACTTTTGTTTTAAATTTGAATTCTTTGTTTCTTCTAAAAATTTTAAAATCTGGGTTAGTAACAAAAACAACCCGAGCCTTTTCTAACTTACCCGAGCCCAACCAGGTTTTACTTCAAGCGAGTCCCAAGATAACTCGCAATTTCCATCGATTTCAACCCCTTCTTCTTCCTACATCAACCCACTGACACCATTTCACCATCGTGCACGTGCACGACTAGCCTGTCAACCTCCGACCGTCGCCGATCCTCTCAACGAGTCGCCGACGTCACCAACCAACTTCCCAAACACCCAGAATTGCAAATTTTTCCAAAGCCCAAAATCAAACGACATAATCGAGTTCTGGAACCCAATGACCATCAGAAAAAAACCTTTGTACGGTGCCTCCCACCATCGGCCACCACGCCTTCTCGACCATAGCTACGCCACTGCCCCATGGTCCTTTTTCCTCCGGTGCGATCGCCTTAAATCTACCATCAACGATGCAGTAGTCTAAAATGCTCAGCCAACCAAAATGATGAATCAAACCCTAGTTTGACTCTGGTCAGCCACCAAGGCCATCAGAAAAATCATTTACTATTTTTCCACGCATCCCCATACCCTCAGCCTCCTTCAGCTGCATCCTCGACCCACCTCCTTTCGTATCGACGGCAATCGATAAAAAGGCCAAAACCAACACACTCACAATTTCACGTGATTTCCAAAATTAAAAATCATGATTATATTTTTTAAATCATCATTTCCTACTACGAATCAATTTATGGAATCCAAATTTGAATTCGTGAGAATGGATTTTTTTCCTGCTTGAATATATTTACTGTAATTCCAATTTCCCAGATAAATTATTAATAATTTCACTTGTTTTTATTTTTAAAATTTGTATTACATCAACACAAACAAACTTATTTTAAAAATCATAGGTTAAAAGAAATCAGAGGTAGAGGATTAGAATTTTGAACTTGATTTTTAAAGTCTGCAACTGAAAACAGAGCCTTATTTCATATATGCATACATATATACTCAGACATTTTGTACATATATAAACATGCAAGAAAATGCATAACATTATTCAAACACACTTCATATCATACTTCAAAAGGTCATCAAGATAAATAGGTTTAGGATCTAAAAATATGTTTGCTCACCTTGAATGGTTTGAAAGCAGAAAAAAGTTCTTTTGCCTGGAACTTGCAATTTTAAAATGCTCTGGTTTTGGATCTGATTTACTTCAGGTTTAAAGATGCTTTAAACTTTGCTTTTGATCTGAGACTTGTTGTTTGAATTAAATCTCCATTGATCTCAGGTTTTAAATCTTGATCTTTTAATTTGGTTGAACCTAATGTTTGTTGCTCGGGTATTTAATATGCTCTGGTTTGATTTGAATTTCTTTATCTTCTCTCGGGCTTTTGATTTTTTTGGAACTTGTTTTTCTTTTGGATTTAATGCTTCTATGATATTTTTGTTTTGATTGTTGAGATGATTTTATACTTGATGTTTTCAGCCTGCTTGATCTTTAGGTTTGAAATCATATGTTGCTTTCTATTTTTATTTTTATTTTGATCTCAGTTTTTTATTTTTCTTTCAAGTTTGTGAAATATGAAGATGAAAGGATATTAAAACCTGGTTATTTCTTTTTTCATGCATGTTTTCTAAATTCAAATTAAAAGAGAAATTTATCTTTTGCCACTTGTTTACTTGCATGATTTCCTAAATTACAAATGTTTAAATCCATTTGTAAAATAACAACACTTGTTATTTTATAATATTAGTGTGACACATGCCATTTAATAATTTAAATATGTTTTATCATGTTTCCTTAAACCTTATTAAATCTCATATTAACTTAAACTACTATATTTATTAATAAACATTATTTTCAAATATATAAGAAAAGCATTTTAAATTTTAATTAAATCTTACTTATATATTTACAAACCAATTTTATTCATATATATGTTTTCTTACAAATTTCCAAAAGATATGTATACTTTAAAACTTCTATTAAAGCTCATTTTAAATTCAACTTATTATGCTTTTCAAATGCATGAAGTTTTATACTTATACATTTTCTATTATTTAATCTTATATAACTTTTTAAGGAAAATGTTTTAAAACTTAATTCCTATAATAAATCCTATTTATTTATAAATATTTACGTTTTGAATTTTCCAAAATCAAAATTTTATTTACAATAAAATTTCAATCTATATACATTCATAAATATATTTTTTACAAAATTTCCAAACTAATCCACAATCAAATTTATAATTAATATATTACTCAAAACATTTATTTTTGCATTTTGAATTAGAAATTCTACTTAAAATCATATTTATATACATTTATATTAATAAACAAATAAATATCTATTAAATTTGGAAAACACCAAATTAGTTCACAATTTAATTTTAAAAATTAAATTAATTACCAACTTAAATTTAGCTTAAAAATCGGGGTCGTTACATAATATCTGTAGAGAAACATTTGGAAGTTCATGTTAACACCATAGAAGTGTAATACCAAAGGTATCATAACTAAGTCCTAATGGCACGAGCTAAGCGTGTGCATGAGAAATTTTAGTACAAATAACATATGTCTCAAAAATATAAGACCGTATATTTAGTAGAAAAATACGCGTTTTGCAATTGCAAATCAAAATAATTGGTACAAACGACATGCTTAAAGCGGTAGTGAACAGCGACGAACGACAGTGAACATCAGATAGCGGTGGAGAACAAAGACATGGCAGTGAACAATGGAGAACAGTGGAGTTTGTAACAAAGAACAGTGGAGAGTGATAGAGTGGCCTATGCTAGAGAAAGATAGAGTGGCTATTGGTGGAGAAAGACAACTAATTTTCAACACGGATGGATTGATTAAAGATCAAGAAAAAATATTTATTTTAACAAGAGTTTTCCTAGGATATTTAAAGGATCCATGACTTTTCTAAAATACGATATTTATTATATAAATTTGAATCTGTAGATATAGTTAAATTGTAACCCCTATATTTTTAGTAACATTATTTAGAATATTTAATTAGCTAAATTAAATTAAATAATGTAGGTTGATTAATGGATTGAGATTTATGATTAATAGGGGTAGTCGTGCCATGTTAATGAGTAAATCAAAACAAGATAACATGAAACAAAATAGACAAAGGAAAACATAAGGGAAAAGTTGGAGCAAGAATATTCTTATACCATGAACCCTTCGGAACTCATTCATAAATTCATTTCATTATCAAAATTTCAAGTCTAAGGCCGGCCACTATTAGCAAAAAGGAAGAAGATAAAGCTAGGATTCAAGACGAAGAATCAAATCACTTAATCAAGATCAAATCTCACATCCTAAATCATAAAGCTAAGGTGATTAATGACTGCATCTCTAACTTCTTAACTGTTTTCGGTTTTAAGGGAATCCGAATTAATCTTGCATAGTTTAGCCATGATTTTGAGAAAAAAATGTTTATATATGTTTGTTGATGATTTATGCTTATTCGCATAGATTTTATGGAATGTTTTGATGTGAAAACCCTATTTAATGACATCTAAATACCTTACGATTTTAGATATAGTTCAGAGATGATGCTTTAGAGGTGGATTTCAATTTTCATAATTTTCTGAATTAATGTGGATTTTATATTAATTTCCTAGTGAAGAAAATAATTTATTGGGTTATAGATAATTACGGTTAAATTATAAATAATTTGGGTCTGAAATTTATATATGTTAGAAAACATATTAAAAATTATTTTCTGGAATTTTTGTAGAATTTTCCTAAGTCTTCTGATAAATATATAAAATTATTTAAGGTATGGGACTCAAATGTTTTTTTATTTATAAAAGGAGAAGGGTATTTTTTTAAATAAATTAAAGTGTTTATTTCTGAAATTTTGGCAGTGCTTTTAGGAAAGAATATTTGCAACCAAAAAAATTTAGACAAACAAGACAGGTTAGTTAAAAAGATTACTCAAAAGGGTTAAAAATCAATTTTACATGTAAAATGTATGTTTCGCCACTTTCGGCACTCTGCTTCCAACTTAGATGGTTTCAACTTAGTTCCTCTGCCTCCATCACTATCGAGACCAATGCGCATGGCATCAAAGACTTGGTGCGCAACAAAGTGAAAAAAAGGTGGAAGTTATGAGGTTGAAACCAGGAGTTCTGAAGGGATTGAAACGCTGCTTTATTTTAAAAAAATGCACCTGCTTTGCTTTCGACAGTATAGCTTTCGACTTTGTTGATTTTTGACTAGGTCAAGATTTGAAAAGAATGGTTTTAAAGAGGATGCGCTTTTATTTTTAAGTATACGCTTTCGACTAGGTCGAAGTCCTTTTGCTGCTGCTTCTTCAATGCTTTTGGAAGGATGGTTTCGACATCATCACTTCTTTACTTAGGTCTTAGCTTTTAAAAGAGTTTCTTTCAAACCTGTTGTTTGTTACCCTTATAAATTTTTAAAAGATTAACCTAGAGGTTTCGAAAGCGACGGTTTTGAATAGTTTTGAATGGTTTCAAAAGGCATTTCCACATGTTTTAAAAATTGAACCCAAATGCTTTCGAAAATTTAAGGTTTTGATGCTTTCGAAAAGTTTTTAAGAAAGGTTTCTAAAGGGTAGTTCCCCAATTGTTTTGAAAGGGTTAAATGAAATTATTTTCCAATGGTTTCGAAAGGCTATGTTTAAAGGTTTTAAAGATATAATGTCTAAGGTTTTTAGCTATCGAAGGAAAATGTGTTTCAATGGTTTCAAAGGGTTTATGTAAATTGTTTCGTAAGGAAGGTTTTGGCCCTTCAACGTAGATGAAAGAAATGGTTTATTTGGTTAAGAAAGGGATACTTTCAATGGGATCGAAAGGGGTATTTTTTAAAGGTTTAAATGTTTTCATCAACAAAGATTTGGGTAAAGTATATGTTAACCTGCCCTTTGGCAAGGACGTAGACAGGCAGATTTTACTAAATTGATTGCTCGGTTATCAAGGCCGGAATATGATGGGTTTGAGTCAACTGGATGGGAAAACAATCACTCATAAATGATAAACATGATTGAAGCCGGTATTCGGCATAATCGATGGACGAAAGGCGTGGGATACTTGAAATATAAGTTGACAAAAGTCATATCGTTTCGGGTTGCTTCAAGTTTGCATCGAGTCATCATTGGAGTTGCTTCAAGTTTTCAAGCTGCCTGCTTCGAGTCATTTACAAGGATGCTTCGAGTCACTCGGGTCGGCATTGAATGAGTGGATGGGATCAGCATGTTTTGGTTTACTCTAGGTCGGTGCCTCTTCTACGTCGGGACGGCAGCTTGGAAAGGGATCGGCATATAGGAAAGAGGGTCAGCATGTTAGATATTTCAAGCGATCGGCCATAGAAACTATGCTTCGAGTCATGGATCAATGTACTTCAAGTTGGTGTGGCTGTCACTCCAAGTCAACACTACACTAACTTCAGGTCAGCTATAGTGATTCTTCGGGTCAACAGAAGGAAGAAGGGTCGGCAAGTATTTTGGAGATCAGGTCGGCATCGAGGAAATGGATGGGATTGACATGTTTGGAGGATAATTTCAGGTCGGCACTCAACTATACTCAGGTCGACATATGGGAATCAGGTTGGCATTCCAGGGGATCGGAGTTTGTGGTTTGCTCCGGGTCGGTGAGTTGTGTACTTTGGGTCAGCACCAGTGTATCCCCAAGTCAGCATAAGAAAGTAGCTCGACAACAAAACTATGGGTCGGCATGTTCTTTACTCCGAGTCCAAACACAATTTACTTCGGGTCATATGCAAGCGTGCTTTAGGTCGTATGAGCACCTACTTCAAGTCATCCCAGAGAACATCAGGTCGACATATTCTAAACTCAGGGTCGAAAGTCATGATGGATTTAGGTTCGATTATGGTCTTAGTGGACCTAGTTCACTCGAAAAACCCATTAATTCGGTTTTTCCAATAAATACAGCAGGTGGGGCTTTAGAAAATAATGCTTCATTCTGTTTCCCTTCATCTTCCTCACTTAGGCTACTCTGCCATTATTGTTTTTAAAACTTCGAATTATAACTGCAATTGATTTTGATATCAATAAAAAGGAAATTTCTGGAGTGGACGTAGGCCAGAGTCAGCCGAACCACTATAAATCCTCTGTTATTATCATTTTCTTTTTAATTAGATTGTTCTTCATATTTATACTCTCTACAAAAAACTCTATCTGTTATCTATGACTGTAAATTGGTGATTTCAACTGCGTTTGGATGTTAGTGACCAATTTTGACGCTAACATTTTGATGTTTTCACTAAGAAAGCTAGCACTTTGGAATTATGAAGCTTGGAGTTTAGATTTAAAGGTTTAGGAACTCGAATTCTAGAGACTATGACAAAGCAATCAACCAGGAGACAAAGAACGGAAAGGAGTCAGCAAGAGGGAAGTCAGGAGGCTTCCTCTAGAGCTAATCAAGCCTCAATCTATATTACTAGAGATGAGATGGAAACGATGCTGAAGAGGTAAGAGGACATGATACAGAACCTACTCCGATAGATTGGACAAGTTGGAGTGCAAATTCAAGGGAATGGAACAACTGCAGCTAGAGGTAATGCAGAGCCAGAAGTCGGAGATGTAGAAATTTCTGAAGGTCAGATTTAGAACCAGAATGGAGAGATTGAAGGAAATCAACAAAGCCCTGGGGCATATATTTGGGATTGGATACTGGAAAGACTATAAATGAAGCTCAATGAGCTGGGGACAACGTGAACGTTAATGAGTAACATGAGGAGCACTGCCAAGATTACCCTCCAGGACATGGGGGCAGGTTAGAGATGCAAACAGAGGACTACCCCAAAATGAAGATGGCAGATGGATGGATTGATAAGAAGGATTATGAGATGAGGGCTACCGAGCAGAGGCTTGGAGGAAGTCAATCGGAGTCCGTTCACTCTAAATATGAGAAACTCAAGGAACCCTCTAGAATTCAAATCTCCAACACTTAAGGCCTATGATGGAAAGTCGGACCCGATCATGCATATGACCAGATACATCAGACATATGAAAGTGCATGGGGCATCTGAGTAGGTGATGGAAAGATGTTTCCCTTTATACTTGACGGATTTGGCTGCACTCTAGTTTAGACAGCTGGAGAGTGGATCGATCAGGTTATGGGGTGATCTAGTGGAACGTTTCATGAGACAGTTCAAGGTCTACATGATGTGGCCTAGGAATGTAATGACACTGGAATCAATGAAGTAGAGGACCGGAGAGTCCGTGAGGGGTTTTCTAATGTGGTTCAATGCAGCCGTAGCTTCAGTAGATCATCCAGATCCATCAATGATCTTGATGGCGACGGTAGCAGGAATTGCAGAAGGCACTGAGTTTAAGGATTCATTGGCAAGGGATACACCATAGTATTTTGGAGAGTTATATCATGAGTTGGAAAGATTCATTCGGTTAGAGGATTCACACACTGAGAGGCTGGAGATCAATGTCGTGCAAGGCGAAGGAACGTCTGGAGAAGGACTTAGGATGGATAAAGGAAAGCACAAGTAGGATGATGAATATGGTAGTCCTGACCAACGGAAAAGAGGTCGGGAACCCAAATTCGCAACGTATGCGAACCTGATAGATAATCTAGAACGGATTTACTTAGACACTCGGGGGAAGCTCCTCTATCGAAAACCACCCAAGAGGGATCCCATAGAATGGGAACGCAGGAGCAGGAAGTACCGCCTGTTCCATAAGCTGAAAGGGCATACCACGGATGAATGTTGCTACTTGAAGGATGTGGTGGAGGAACATGTTAGAAATGGCAGATTGCCACAGTATGTGAGGGATCAGACGAGAGCGGTAGAACACAAGCAGCTACTGCCTGGATCAAACAGGAACGACCCTGGGTTAGGGTCACGGCTCGTCATCCGTTGGCCGTGATGGCAAGGGCTGAGTCCAGGATTTGGACTTTGGTCATTGAATAATATTTCGATTTTTTTTAAGAAATAAAGCATCTATACCACTTAGGCATGTAGGGGAACCAGAGCGATCCCTAGGCATGCTCCGAGATGGTAATAGGCTGCTCTGCTCGGAGAGGCAGCACTTAGTTTTTTCTAATTTTCTTATCAGACATTTAGAACTTGGATTTAATAAATGAATTTGGATTTTATGAAACAAACCCCTAGCTGGAGAGTTACGACACGGATATTGGAAGTCAGTTGAAAATTAATCGCTTTATTTTCTAGGATATTGAAGTGGAGTGCAGGGAGTGACGCTACTTCGCCGGGGAGCGACAGGATCGGCTCGCTCATCGTTGTTTCCTCTTCACCGAAAAGGGACAGGATGGGATCCGAAAAGAGCCTGGAGAGGCTGTAATCGGTTTAGGACTTAGGTCGTGGCATCACTTAATGTTCATGGATAATGAACCGGAGTGCAGGGAGTGACGCCGCTTCGCGAAAGTGTGAAGACCCTGACTCGACCTTCGAAAATCGGCACCGAATACGACACTCGTATTCAAATGCCGCAGATCCAAACGTCGAACCTGGTTCGCCGGAGCTTATAACACATTAAGTAAATAACACAGCGGAAGAAATGAATAGTATATATCGATATACAACATTTGATACAATAACTGATACAACATGAATGATACAACAGAATGGTACAATAGATATCAACATTATCAGAGATACAAAGAATAGCAGCGGAAATAAAAGATAACACCAGCAGCGGAACAAATCTCCAAAATAGTCTTCAAGGAAGAACTCCAGTATCGGTAATCTCCAAAGCACCAATCCATAATAGCTCGAACTCCCAAATCAAAATGAAGAGAAGCAACTCGATCCAAATGCGATTGCCAAATCCTAAGGCTGAAAGCTATCGAATCTACACCTATTACTAATTATCTGAAAACCCCAACTCTAGACTGCCCGTGTGGGAAATAGTGGGCACCCAGAGTTTAGGAAAGGAACAATAAACTCCAGGTCAGTCATGGGACTGGTATGAGCAAACAAAAACATTTGGTCTTTTAAAACAAACAAAAGAATTTAAATTTGAAATCCGCAATGCTTTTTGGAAAATGAAACTACCATAAGGCCTCCCGGCACACACACAATGCAAACGCACACATGGGGGAGATTTCTCCTTATGATAGTCAAACATGCTTACTACGAGAAAAATTCTTTGATATTATTACTAGTGCATAGTGGAAAATATTTCAAAAGTATAATATAAATCCTAGCCAGCATAGGTACCATGATGTTATGCCTACTATAGCTGCCATGTTAAATGGCAGGTTCTACAACTAAAACCGTACAAGGCACGTATTGGATGAATGGATTTCCAACAAATGGTCAGGCTAAGGAACTTCCTACTGCCACATGGGATCGCCTCTGGCGGGACGTCCCGAGAACTAACGTTACGGTTAGATCTCTGCCAACACAAGGCCGGGTTACCTCTGTAACTAGGTAACTACTACACGAATATGTCATCCCCCGGTCCTTTGGGACCTTTATCCGAGCGCTCGCAACAACAACCACAAAGTATCACAAAGTAATAGATCTGCAGTATCCACATAGGTAAGTATCTGGGCTCCATACCATGATACCACCCTTTACCAGAAGGGAATGACACACCCTAAAGGGAGCGACCCTCATAACCTTGCCGCATCTTTCCTGTTTCGACCATTTCCGGGGTGTGAGGTCCTGATGCAGTCTCGTCCACAAAGCTACGCTTTGTGCAACAAAGCCATGCTTTGGGTCAACAGATGACCAAAGCAATGATCACAAAGATAAATGATCAAACAAATGATCATATCACAAATGATCAACCAATGATCATCACACAGCAGCACTCAGTATGCCACATTACCAAATTGGGAATATCATTGATAAATATCAACTACATAACCTCTGAGCTCGTACATCTCAGAGAAGGGTGTTAAGCTAAGAGAATAAATTCTCCGCCACCAAGCAGAAATGTATTTGATAGAAATCAGTTAACATCTCAAAGTGTAATGTCGGACATACAACCATACAAGTCTGTTCCGGGTTCGAACAGAACCGAAGGCACTTCCGAAGAAGCCCTTGCAAATCCGGGTATCCACAATCCCGATCGGACTTCCCGTCACTTAGGGAGAACTCTATACCGGAGCAACTCAGTGCAGAGTCAATCGATAGGTTATCCTATCGTTCTCACAAATACCCGGTCTTCACCACCGGTCTTCAAATGCTATCCATAACGTCGTATCACTATTCGGAATGGGCTATATGACACAAGGTCCTCTCCCGGCTAAACCGAATAATGAGCGCAATATTTAAAAACATATGGATATGGGATTTTAGTTAAGTCACAACTTATAAAACCCAAAACTTTCTTTCAAATGGATAAACAAATAACCATTTTTAAATCTTTAAACCAAAAATATTTATTTCACAAAGTTTCACCCAGTTTCACAAAGATCTATTCATAGATTTCAAAACAATTCCCATTTCAATTGGATTAACCCAATTAAATCTTTAAATTAAAGATTTATAGCTTTCAAATCCATTTCCAAAGATTTATCTAAAATTTGGAAACCATTTCATTTTAGACTTGAAGTCCTTTTAACACCAATTGGAAATTCATTTCTTTTGTGAAAGCTCACAAACAGTTTCCGTTTTCAGAAAGAATACAAATATATACCAGTTTAAATCTTGGGTTAAACTAAAATTTCACAACATCACCTTTAAAAATGGTTTTAAAAACCCTTATAAACCCATTTATAAGTTGAATAACTTTTTTTTAACCCTAGATCCCAAATCATCGAATTCAATTTCAAATATTGAATTCAAATTTAAATTAATTCATTTAAATTCCAAGATTCGATCAAGTTATTTAAAATAACTATCATTTTTGAAAACTCATTTTCAAAAGCTTCAATTCCAATTCCAAAACTAATTTGGATTCAAAAATTAAATTTTTAAAACAATTTCAAAAAATCTGTGACTTAACACATTTCCACGTGCAATCCATATTTGTGTGTGTATAAGTGTGGTTGGGGGGTTTTACACAATAGAAGTGCAACATCATCAATCAGCACAGATTAAATCATTACAATTCGATGTGGGATTCGGATAACCAAATGGAATCCGACTCCCTGTCGCATCGAAACTCAAATGTCGTTTTACAGGTCAAAGGGTATGCATAACAATATATATATATATCACAGATATGACAGCTTAGCACAAAACATCACATAGCATCAAATCACATATCAAATATATCAATCCATCACAGAACATTCATTAACAATCAAACATCTACAATTAAGATGAATAAACTGGGTGGTTTTAAATTTATTCCCTACATGATTACTTTCATTTATTATTCCTAATTAAATAACTATCCATATTTATTCAATTAATAAATCTTCAATTATTAATTTAAAATCTAATATCATTCAATTAATGATTTCTTAATTACAAATTAATTATTCTAAGAAAAATTAATCTTAAACTTTAATTAATCAAATTAAAACCCTTAATTACTTTAATTAATTATCCATTTCATTAATTAATTAATTATATTAATTATCCATTTGTAATACCTTAATAATTAAATGAATTACAAATCATTATACTTTTCTTTATCTTTAAATAAACATTCCTTATTTAAATTATGCATTTAAAAACAAAATGTTTTTAAATTTACATTAAATTCCATTTAACATTTTCCTTAAACTCAAGACTCAAATTTGTCTTAAATAAGAATTTAAAACAATACACAACTTAATCTTATATGTTTAAAAGAAACATATACTTTATAAATAAGTTGAAAAGGATTTAAATTTCAATTCAAATCAAATTCAAATCAATTTTAGAAATTACTTTAAAACTTCAAAATTGAAATACAACTTTCATTCTCATTTTAGTTTTAAATTCTTTAAAACTCTTTCTATAATTTACACCTTTAATTCAAATGAAAATCATTTGAAAGCAATTTAAATTTAAATCTTTACTTTAAAACTGAAGTTTAAATTTAAAATCCAGATTTTAAAACTTCAGATTTGAATTCACTTGAATTTCTAATTTAAATACTTAACCTTCCAATTCAATATGCAAAACAACAATGCATTTACACTTGAGAGTTTAAAATCAAATTTAAATTTAAAAACATAAATGGTTTCAAATTTCAGACAATCAAAATTTGAATTCATTTTAAAATTTGAGATTAAAAACTAAGTTTAAATTTCCACCTTCCATTCAAACTTTATCTTTACATTTAAAAACATAAACCAATTTCTGTTTTATAAAAAAAACCCAGACTTTAAAATTTTCCTGAATTTAAATAATTTCAAAAGAATAGAATTCAAACTTATTTGAATTCATATTTAAATTCAGTTTTAACATCCTAAGTTAAAGCTTTAGTCTGCATTAAGTTCAAATCTTATAAAACTAAAACAGTTTCCTGTTCTTTTTTTTTCAAACCAAATTTGAATTCTGCATTTAAATTATTACAAAATAAGAATTCAAACAATTTGAATTCATTTTTAGATTCAAGTTTAATCCTAAGCTAAATTTCCAGATTTATATTTAAACTTTACTTTAAAAATTCTTAAAACAGAACAAGTCTGTTTGTTAAACCTGAACATGACACAAACCCGAGATGCCGATATTCTACTTCGAGTCAGTAACCCACTTTCTTCGAGTTTTTCCCCAATTAACCCGAGACCTACCCGAGGCATAAATCCCTGCAACCAACAACATCACAAACCCACCACCATCTCAAACATGCACACACCCCTGTGTAACCTTCATCCATCTCCAGCCACCTCTAATCTTCATCTCCGACCATCTCCTAACTATCGGAGACCACACTACAACTTCAAAACCCCAGATCCCCTGAGATCAATCTTGAATTTGAATTCAAGTTTTTTAACTACAACCTGTAACAGCCTATACCCAATACCACCTAAAACCTGACAACGTCGATTCCTCCACTTCTCGACCATCATTAACACCCAAACTCTGGTGTTAGCTTCATCACTACACCATCCATCATTTCCCAAAACAGCTTCGAACTCGATGCAATGAGGAGTACAAAATCGACCACAAAACAGTATCCTAAATAAACTAGGGTTCCTCAACTAAAATCCCAAATTAAAGTCTCAAAACTGAAATGCAAATCAATTCTGTAAATTTCCTATGATCTATGATAGATGACTACCTCCAGAAAACAAATCCACTCAAATCAAATGCAAGGATCAACTGATCTTGATAAAAATGTAAAATACAGTTAACATGAAACTGCATTTTATTCTTATCACTGTAAAATTTAATTTTAGTTTTAAAATCCTTGAATTTACATAATGATTCTATTAGTAAACTTATGCTATTCTAGAACATCATGATTTATTCAAAGTTAAGTAATAACAACAACAAAAAGACAAGTCAAAGGAAAGAACTCAGAGATTAAACATGAGTTTGGAATTTTGAGGCACAGATATGAAACTTTCATCATCATGTATACAGGCATATATCAAAGGTATAAAATTCACGGCCATTTCATATAAGTTCATATCAAATTTTTTTAAAAAAAACATAAACAACTTTACCTATTAAATAAATTATGAGTGAGTTACTCACAGGTAAAAGAAATAAGGAAGTCTGGTTTTAGAAGAAGGGTTGCTCATAGGTAAAAGAAATAAAGAACCCAGTTTTTTTTTTATTTAAAAAAAATAAGGTTTGCTCACAAGCATGGAAACAGAGAAGCAACTAACAACAGAGTTTAATATATGCATCAGATAAAAGAGGGTGAAGGATTGCTCACCTATTTTCCAGATGACAAAAGCTTTTGACAGTTTTTCAAGCAGAGATGGAAGCCTGCAACCCCCTTTTTTTTTTTCTTTTACTCTGATTCTTTTAAGCTCTGCAAATCATAGCTACATATTTATTTTTTATTTTTTTGTTTATTCCTTGTTGTACTCATTCACCAAATTCATTAATAACAGTAAATTTAAATTACTTACAGTTGAATGTGAATAGCAGAGAAGCTTTTAATTTTATTCTTTCTGCAACTTAAAAACTAAAAGAAGTAGATTAAATCCTTAATCTTGATATTTTCTCCTGCAACAGATTGATTAACTGCTGATTCAATATTGTTTAGCAAACTCAGATTCAAATCTTTAAAAAAAAAAAAGAGAAGAAGAGCTACTTGCCTTATTTATTTCCAGAAATCAACTGCACTACTTGATTGTTTCCAGATTACACTTGAAAACAGCCCCTTTTGTTTTGATCTAAACCTTGCAAATTTATCTGCTTTGCATTTCCCTTTTGATTTGTTCAAGTGCTTTGAAAACTTTGAATTTGTTTGATTTGTTTCCTGAACTGATTTATAAAGTTGTTCAAATCTTTGTTGTACTTAATTTATTATATACAAACAATTTTATTTACTTACAGGTTTGAAATATTGTTATACACAAGAAGCTTCCTTTTTTTTTTGCCACTTGAGATCCAGGAATGAATTTAATCTTTGAACCTAGTTTCTTCCTGCAACTGTTAAATAAAGTTGTTTAAATTCTTGCTTCATCACTGATTCACAACTCAAAATTCTATTCTTAAAAAGGAAGTGACTTGCCTTAAATTATTTCAGACATCAACTGCACTATCCCTGGCCAAAAACTGAAGCTTTGATATTGATTTATAAATCTGCAGTTTTGATTCTGTTTGTTTGATCTGTCACTTGCTTTGCTTCAAGCTTTTGTTTTTGAATCTGAACTTTGATTTGCTCAGGTTCTGTTTGAATCTGCTTCCAGATTTTCATTTGCATGGAGTTTTTCTTTTCTTTGCTTTTTTTTTTCTTTTTGCATTTTGAACTGAGTTGTTGTTTGTTTTTTTTTTTTCTTGAAAAGCCTTGATATTGAGAATTGTGGAGGCAAATCTTTTTTTTCAGATTTTCTAAGATACTACATGATTTCATATGGGAAGATGTAAAGGTTTTTAATTTTTTTTTATTTGAATATTTTATATTTTTATAAAGACAATTCATGCCATTTGTAAAAAGCAATGATGAGAACAAGATCTTGTTAATCTTCCTACACTATTACTTTTTATTTCATTTCCACATATTCATTCTATAAATTTCACCTCTATGATTTTAAAAGCCAAATGTTTATCTTAAAAAAACATTTACTTCAAATGTAGATTCAAATTCCCAATTCATTTGAATTAAAATTCTACTTATACCAATTTACATATATTCAAACATTGTTTCTATTATTTATTCTTGTAAACTTTATAAAAAGAAAAGAATGATAAAAAAAAATTGATTTCATATTAACAATAGCCACTTTTATACATATATGAAAATTTAACTTAAAAAATAACATTTTAAAAATGAGTACACAATTTTTTCTTTATATTGTAACTTCCAAATAAAAATTTAGAAAATACTATCATTAGCTTTTTAAAGCTTTTAATTTCTACTTTATTTTTAATGCATTTTATTTTGAAATTCAATATTGTTTTCCAATTCACTTATTCTTAAATTTCAAATTTAAATCTCTATTTAAAATCAAAATTATTTATCTGTTCTAAGAATTTTCTAATTAATTCAAAATTTATTTTCAAAAATAAATTTAATTGCCAAATTAACTTGGCTAAAATTTCAGGAATGTTACAGAAAGAGTGATAGGACCGGCTCACTTAATGTTGTTTTTCCCTCATCGGAGAGTGACAAGATGGGATCTAATAAAAGCCCGAAGAGGATAAGTCGGTCTAAGAGGGCCAGGGCATCGTTTAATGTTTAGGGGCACTAAACCGGAGTGCAAGGGATAGTTTGCTTCGCCGGAGCATGACAGGATCTACCTATTCAATCGTTAAGTTTGGATTGAGCTTAGCAAGGGTTAGGAGAGGCCATCAATGATCTGGAGAGATCGTAGGATTCGATTACTGACTTTCGAGGTATGAAACGGATTTGGATAGCGGCTGCAAATAGCTATAGATTTCGCTAAGGACCCGGAGTGGCCTCAGTTTTGGAGATGGACTCGGCGAGGTCCCGAATATGGATTATAGGACCCGGCGAGGTCCCGGATTTAGATTCAGACCCAACGAGGTCTTGGATTTAGATTACGAGACCCAGGGAGGTCTCGGATTCGGAAAAAATGGTCTAGTGAGATAATGAATTCAGCTAATGGATTAGAAATGAATTTAGAATTGGCTATCAACTCGGAACGGTCGCGGAGTTGACTATCAGATTTATATTAAATTGCTTGATAACAATTGGAATATGGACTTTGGGTATCAGATTTGGAGCTATTCAAAATACACCTTCCTATCGCAAGACATGTTTTGCGGGGCAAATGTTAACCCGTCCTTTAGTAAGGCCGTAGATTTGCAGATTTAAGTAAATCAATTGCTCGATTATCGAGGTTGGAATATGATGGGTTTGAGTCAACTGGATGGAAAAACGATCAATCACGGACGATAAACATAATTACAAAGCCGGGATTTGGCATAGTTGGTGGACAAAAGGCGCGGGATACTTGAAATATGAGTTTCGACAAAAGTCGAGTCGTTTTGGATTGCTTGGAGTTTGCTTCGAGACATCATTGGAGTTGCTTCAGGTTTTCAAGCTGCCTGCTTCAATTCATTTGCAAGGCTGCTTTGAGTCACTCGGGTCGGTATTGAATGAGTGGATGGGATCGGCGTGTTTTGGTTAACTCCAAGTCGGTGCCTCTTTTACTTCGGGTCGACAGCTTGGAAAGGGATCTGCATATTGGAAATAAAGTCGGCATGTCTGATATTTCAAGGGATCGGCCATAGGAACTATGCATTGAGTCATGGACCATTGTACTTCGGGTTGGTGTGGCTGTCACTCTGAGTCAACACTACACTAACTTTGGGTTGGCTATAGTGATTCTTCGGGTCGACGAAAGGAAGAAGGGGTCGACAAGTATTTTGGAGATTAGGTCGGCAATGAGAAAATGGACGGAATCGGCATGTTTGGAGGATAACTCCGGGTCGGCACTTAACTATACTTAGGTCGGCATATGGGAATTAGGTCGGCATTCTAGGGGATCGGTGTCTTTGGTTTGCTCCGGGTCCGTGAGTTGTGTACTTCGGGTTGGCACTAGCGTATCTTCTGGTTGGCATAAGAAAGTAGCTCGGCAACGAAACTATGGGTCGACATGTTCTTTACTTCGAGTCCAAGCACAATTTACTTCGGGACAAACGTAGGCGTGCTTCGGGTCGTATGAGCGCCTACTTCGAGTCAACCCCAGGGAACATCAGGTTGATATATTTTGAACTCGGGGTCGGCAGTGATGATGGATTTTGGTTCGACTATGGTCTTGGTGGACCCACTTTACTCGGGAGGCCCAATAGCTCGGGTTTTGCCTATAAATACAATAGGTGTGGCTTTGGAAAAGGAATCTTCATTCTGTTTCCCTTCATGTTCTCCACTAAGGCTACTTGCCATTATTGTTTTAAAAACTCTGGATTGTAACTGTAATTGATTCTAATATCAGTAAAAAGGAAATTTCTAGAGTGGACGTAGGCCAAAGTCATCCGAACCACTATAAATCTCTATTATTACTGCTTTCATTTTAATTTGGATTGTTATTATACTCTCTACATACACTCTATCTGTTATCTATGACTAAGAATTGGTGCTTTCAACGGCGTTTGGGTGTTAATGACCAATTTTGGCGCTAACAGTATACATAACATGGCAAGATGATTTTGAGTAAAGCATATAGCATATATTTTCCTTGTTTAAGTTTGCTTAAAAGATTTTAAAATCAATTTGAGATGAAAAGGTTTTCAAGGAAAATTTAAGTAAAATGATACAGATATTAGAATGCCAGATGAACTGGTATAGGGTCACGCCCTATACATTAGCTATTATCCCCAGCTAATTTAGTTCGAAATTCCATCGTGTAGGGTTTTGTCATAGGTAAGACTAAAATTATGATTACATACAGAAAGGAATATATATTTGTTTATAGATAGGTCATTGAGGAGCCCGCAAAACCATTAGGATCAGGTGACCCTAGGAGATGATAAGTTAGGGACAGACCGTCCAGAAGAGGAGTATTTAACCGATACTTAGGGGCAGATTGTTCAAAAGAGGAGTGTGTAATACGTGTTAGATCATTTTGATTATACTTTATAGTAGGCGCGAGTCAACCAAAGGTAGTAGTTAGCTAAACAAAACTATAGTTTTCAGACAGATAGTTCGATTATTACCTGATTGATTTGTTTATATAATAATGCTTTACAGTTTTGACCAGTTTTGGTTGTAGGAAAAAGGTTTGAAAAAGATTTGTTTGAAAAGGATATTAGTGATGGGAAACCAATTTCGCTAAGCGGTATGGTCCTACTCAATATCAAACAACTGAGATGTATAGTATTATTCACACTAGGCTTTATGTCTAACCCAAAGTTTATATTTTTTCCCTTAAACTCTCAAGTGCTAAAAATTGATTTGATTACGCTGAGGGTTGAGGTTTTGATAGGTTTTAGTAGGCTGACGAATAAAGCTTTCAAAGACAAACAAGTGGCTGATGGATAGCTATTTAGGAGTTGCTGTTTTGTTTTGTTTTATTCCACTGTGTTGTATTTAAGACAATTATGTCAATGTAGTACTTTTTTTAACCGAAGGGGCATCATCATATGCCGATCTTGTCATATTTATGTAATAATTATATTTTATCTAAACCTGGGAAATGATTACGAGATTATGTAATTTGAGTGGGAAACATACGTTTTGAAATCTAATCAGTAAAATGTTGTTTTTTGGAAATCTTTGATTTTGTTCATATTCAAGTGCTTTTGATATTATGGATACCATTACCATACTCGTTAATCGTCATAAGTTAATATTATGGATGACTGTAGCCTCTGTAATACTTATCTTTAGACCTCTAGGTAGATTTTGTTATAACTTGGTAACAGAGCATAATTTATGAAAAACTTTAAACTAAAATGATTTTTGATAACATAATCCTAAGGAATTAGAGTAAAACCGGGATATGGGATAATGTTATAGTAACGTACTTGTATTTGCTATATATAAGTATATGTTATATCTTTAGTTTCCTATCTGTCTTAGGTTATTCTTCTGTATCTCACGAGGCTTGAATATAGACATGGACCCTAGAAGTGGAAGAGTGAATCTTGGGGGAAGAACCACCACAAATGAAAATACCATACGGAATACCAAAAGAAACCAAGGACAGGCACTGGCAGGGAATACCGGTGTTGGAGTCCCACAAGTGGATATGGAAGCTATTTATCAGTTTTTCGTGAATATAATGTAGGCGGGTGTTTGCTGCTGGAATGATTGGAGGAAATGTTGGAGTAGGATTCAAGAATCTCCGGTGGCCAACCATTATGCTATCTTAAGCAGAGATTATGCTAGGTTTGGAGGGAAGTCCTTTATTGGAATTGGGTACGTCATAGGAGTGGAGAACTAGTTGTTGCATTATGAGAGGATATTTACAGACATGGGGCTCAATGATGAGCAGAAGAGGAGGCTTGCTTCGAGATTGCTTCAGAGAGTAGCTTTATATTGGTGGAATAGTGTGATAGCTGGAGTAAACGAAGAGGAGATGACATGAGCTGAATTTAGGAGAAGGTTTCAGGAGAGGTTCATGTCTGTGATGGCATGGTCTGCTTTGCTCAGGAAGTTTGCTGAGTTGGAGCAAGGGGAGATGTCTGTTTTGGAGTATTCTAGAAGATTTGAGGAGTTGGCTAGGTATGGGTATGCTGTTGTGGATACTGTGTTGAAGAGGAATGAGAAGTTCATAAAGGGGTTGATGCCTGAGTACATTACCTCATATCAGAGACCGTTGTGATGTGGTTGTAGAGATGCTTTGAGACACGACGACATGCTTGATTTGTTGGAGAAGAGTAAGGCAAAGGAAATCCAGGTGGAGGAAGAGTTAGAAAAGAAAGTCTTTCATAAGAAGGGTGCTCAGAAATGTGGAGCCACGAAGAAAGGAAATTCTAAAGCAGTTTATTATAAGTGCGACAAGAAGGAGCACTTTGTTAATGAATGTCGCACAAGAAAGGCGAAGGAAGTGATCGGGAAGAAGAACATTATGTACTTCAATTGCGAACATATTGGCCACTATAAGAACCAATGCAAGGAACTAGCAAGGGAAGGGGGAAAAAGTATTTGCATTGGAACCAGCTACCTTGAGGCCAACAGCACAGGAGAAAGGTAAATCAGTATTGGGAGGTACCCTTCAGATCCATGATTTATCTATTGGCATTTTGTTTGATCTGGTGCATTGCATTCTTTTATATCTCAATGTTTGGTAGATAAGCTTAACCTAGATCTCACATATTTAGTTACTTCCTTAAGAGTTGCAAATCCAATAGGGGGTTATGCAACACCTGGGATGAAGTGTGACCACTTAAAGTTTGACTTGCTAGGTTACAACTTTGTTTGCAGTTTGTATATATTTGACTTTGTAGGGTTCAGAATTATATTAGGCATGGATTGGTTAAGTAAGTACAATGCTAGGATATTTTACCACGATAGGAAAATATCACTTAGACACCCTAATTGTACTGATCGGATTGTATATACCATAGAAAGCCCTAGCTGTGAGGTGAATGCTTTGTTGGGAGTTATGGAGTTGGAAAACGAGTCGAATCAAGTTTTCGTGGTTAGAGAAATCACGGTTCTTCGAGCTAGTAGTAGGATTGCCACCGAAATGATCCATTGAGTTTCGAATAGATTTGGTGTCTGAAGCAAAACCAGAACCAGTTAGTAGGCCGCCAAGTAGGATGACACCCACAGAGATGAGAGAGTTGAAGGTGCAGTTGGTGGATTTGGAAGGGAATAATTTTATCGGACCTAGTAGTTCACCTTGGGGACCAGCTATAGTGTTTGCTAAGAAGCCAGACGGATCGCTAAGGTTGTTTATCAATTATCGTCAGCAAAATGCGAAAACGATAAAGAACCAATATCCATTGCATAGAATTGACGATTTTTTCGATCAGTTAAGTGGAGGCAAGATATTTTCTCAGTTGGATTTGGCTAAATGTTTCCATCAGCTTAGAGTAGCAAAATATAATATACCATTGACGGCGTTTAGGACCAGATATGGATTGTACGAATGGTTAATTATACCATTTAGACTAACTAATGTGTCGAAATTCTTTGTAGACTTGATGAACCGAATTTTTAGAGAGCACTTGGATAGATTCATGTTGGTGTTCATAGATGATATTTTGATATACTCTAAGGATGAGAAAGTGCATGAAGTTCATCTTAGGATTGTGCAAGAGGCATTGAGAGGACATCAGCTGAAGGCAAAATTTTCGAAATGTCATTTTTGTAAGAAAGAAGTTAAGTTTCTCGGTCACGTGGTTTCGAAGAAGGGGTTGTCAGTCGATCCAGACAAGATTGAAGTTGTTAATAATTGGAAAAGACCTGAAATGGTGACTGAGATAAGAAGTTTTCTTGGATTGGTTGGATATTATGGGAGGTTCATTGAGGATTTTGGCGGATAGCAGTACCATCCAGGCTAAGGTGAAAGGATGTAAAGTTTGTATGGACCGATAAGTGTGGGGAAGCATTCCAGAGCTTGAAACATTTATTAATCCATGCACCTGTATTATTTTGTTCCAGAGAGGAAATAAGATTTGGTAGTTTATACAAATGTACGTGACACTGGATTATGAGCAGTGTTAATGCAAAGAGGTAAAGTGATTGCCTATGCTTCTAGACAGCTTAGAC
The DNA here is from genome assembly GCA_030765085.1 of Allium cepa. Taxonomy (NCBI): domain Eukaryota; kingdom Viridiplantae; phylum Streptophyta; class Magnoliopsida; order Asparagales; family Amaryllidaceae; genus Allium; species Allium cepa. Next base: position 84,444,091 of record CM060946.1, read on the forward strand.
CGCATGAGGTTAGATACCCGACTCATGATTTGGAGTTAGCTGCAGATTTTTTTTCTTTGAAGGTATGGAGATATTACCTTTTGGGAAAGAGGTTTGAGCTTTATACGGATCATAATTCGTTTAAGTACTTGTTCTCTCAAAAGGGAGCTGAACATGAGACAACATAGATGGTTAGAGTTTATTGCTACTTATGATTTTGGAATTGAGTACATACCAAGGAAAGGCAACAAGGTTGTAGTGCGCTTAGTAGGAAGCATCAGAATGCATTGTTGGCTATGACAACAGAATGTAAAGACTTGAAAGCATTGTCGACCTATAGGGTGCAGTGGATATCCGAGGCTGGGTCTAGTGGAGATTTTGCTATGTTATCTTGTTTAGAAGTTCGATCGATTGTAATTGAGAATATTGTTTCTAAATAAGAAAAGGATCTAGTGTTAGCTGAAAGGATCAGGAAGTTAAGGGAAGGAACGGAGAGTGATGACTTGAAGGATTTCATTCTTGACCAAATTGGGTGGTTGAGAAAGTTGGGTAGATTATGTGCTCCAGGTATGGAAGACATAAGGAAGGAAATTTTGAAGGAATGCCATCGAAGTTCACTATTCATCCAGGAGGAACGAACCTGCATCAGAATATGAAGCGAAGTTTCTTCTGGGAAGGATTAAAGAGGGATGCAAGCTTATAGGTGAAATAGCGTTTGAATTATCAGCAGGTGAAAGCCGAGCATCAAAAGCCAAGTGGGTTGTTTAAGCTATTGGATATTCTGATATGGAAGTAGGATTCTATTTCTATGGATTTCATAGATGGGTTGCCGAGATCTAATAGAGGAAATGAAAGTTATGGGTCATAGTGGAAAGATTGACCAAGAATACCCATTTCATTCCCTTTAAGTCAAATATGATGGCACCGGTATTGGCTAAGTTAATTTTGAAGAATGTGGTTAGACTACATGGAATTCGTAGTATTGTTAGTGATAGAGATTCCTTATTCACTGGCGATTTCTGGAAGAGTCTACAGGAGAGTTTAGGAACCATGCTCAAGATGAGTACCGCTTACCATCTGCAAACAGATGGGCAAATGGAAAGAGTTAACAAGATCTTGGAAGACTTGTTAAAAGCTTGTGTATTAGACTTCGGGGGATCATTGGAAGACTATCTACACCTAGTCGAATTTTCGTATAACAATAGTTATCAGACTAGTATAAGGATGGCACTGTTTGAAGCTTTGTATGAAACCATGCAAATCTCTCGCCTATTGGTTAGAGACCGGAGATAGATTAGTCCTGGGTCCTGATTTGGTAAGAGAAGCTGCAGATAAGATTAAGATGATAAGGGTGAGAATGAAAGAAGCTCGGTCTAGGTAGAAGAGCTATGCAGATAGAAGATGAAAAGATTTAGAGCTCTCTATTGGAGATCATATTTTCATTAAAGTATCGACGATGAAAGGTGTTATCAGGTTCGGGAAGACAAGGAAGTTAGCACCGAGATTCTTAGGACCGTTTCCTATTTTAAAGAAGATAGAGAAACTCATGTACCGAGTAGAGTTACCAAGTAGTTTAGCAGGAATCCATGATGTTTTCCATGTATCTCATCTGAGGAAGTGTGTTAGGGATCCAGAAACTACTAAAGCATCGATTATGTAGATGAGTTAGTAGTAGAACAGGATTTGACTATAGTTCGAAAGCCGATCCGAGTTGTCCCGAGAGATGAGAAGAAGTTGAGGAACAAGACAGTCAAATTAGTGAAGGTCCAGTGGAGTGACGATGATAGAGACTGTACTTAGGAGACTGAGAGTAGGAATAGAGACGTTTATCCTGATTTATTTGATGGTATGTTTTACCTTTGATTATTTTGATTTATGCCTTATCGTAATTTTGAGGACGAAATTCTTTAAGGAGAAGAGATTGTAACACTCCATATTTTTAGTACATTATTTAGGATATTTAATTAGCTAAATTAAATTAAATAATGTAGGTTAATTAATGGATTAAGATTTGTGATTAATAGAGTTAGCCGTGTCATGTCAATAAGTAAATCAAAACGAGATAACATGAAACAAAATAGACAAAGGAAATAGATAAAGACAAATTTGGAATAAGAATATTCTTAGACCCTAAACCCTTGGGAACTCATTCATATGTTTATTCATTATCAAAATTTTAAGTCTAAGGCTGACCACCATTAGCAAAGAGGAAGAGATAAAGCTAGGATTCAAGAGGAAGAATCAAATCACTTAATCAAGATCAAATCTCACACCCTAATCACAAAGCTAAGGTCAATAATGACTACATCTCTTATTTCTTAAATGTTTTTGGTTTTAAGGGAATCCGAATTTATCTTGCATAGTTTAGCCATGATTTTGAAGGACAAAATGTGTATATATGCTTGTTGATGATTTATGCTTACTCATATAGTTTTTATGATATGTTTTGGTGTGAAAACCCATTTAATGATGTCAAAATACCTTGCGATATTTGATATAGTTTAGAGATGATATTTTAGAGATGGGTTTCAATTTTCATAAATTTCTGAATTAATGTGGATTTTATATTAATTTTCCAGTGAAGAAATTAATTTATTGGTTTATAACTAATTTGTGGTTAAATTATAAATTATTTGGGTCTGAAATCTATATATGTTAGAAAACATATTAAAATGATTTTTTGGAATTTTTTTAGAATTTTCCTAAGTGTTTTGATGGATATATAAAATTATTTAAGGTATGAGACTCAACTGTTTTTTTATTTATAAAAGGAGAAGGGGTATTTTTGAATAAATTAAAGTTTTTATTTCTGAAATTTTGGTAGTGCTTTTAGAAAAGAAAATTTGCAACCAATAAGATTTAGACAAATAAGGCGGGTTACTTAAAAAGGTTAAAAATCAGTTTTACATGTAAAATTTAAGTTTCACCACTTTTGGCACCCTGCTTCCGACTTAGATCGCTTTCGACTTAGTTCCTCCGCCTCCATCAGTATTGAAACCAATACGCATGGCATCAAAGACTTGGTGCGTAGCGAACTGGATAAAAGGTGGAGGGTATGAGGTCGAAACCAGCGGTTCCGAAGGGATCGAAGCACTGCTTTGTTTTAAATAAAAATGCACCTGATTTGCTTTCGACAGTATAACTACCGACTTGGTTTTCTTTCGACTAGGTTAATGGTTTTAAAATAATGATTTTAAAGAGGTTGTGTTTTTGTTTTTATGTATATGCTTTCGACTAGGTCGTAGCCCTTCTGTTGTCGCTTCTCCAATGTTTCGGAAGAATGGTTTCGACACCATCACTTTTTTACTTAGTTTTTGGCTTTCGAAACAGTTGCTTTCGACCTGTTGTTTGTGACCCTTAGAAATTTTTAAAAGATTAACCCAAATGTTTCAAAAGAGATGGTTTTGGATGGTTCGAAAGGTGTTTCCACATGTTTTAAAAATTGAATCCAAATGATTTCGAAAGGTTTAAGATTTTGATGCTTTCGAAAGGTTTTTTAAGGAAGGTTTTTAAGGGGTGGTTCTCCAATGATTTCGAAAGGTTTAAAGGAAATATTTTTCCGATGGTTTCAAAAGGCTATGTTTAAATGCTGTAAAGATGGGATGTCTATGGTTTTTAGCTTTCGAAGGAAAAGGTATTTTAATGTTTTCGGAAAGTTTATGTAAATGGTTTCGAAAGGAAGGTTTTGGCCCTTCGGCATAGATGAAAGAAAGGGTTTATTTGGTTACAAAAGGGATGCTTTCAATGGGATCAAAAAGGGCACTATCAAAGGTTTAAATGTTTTCATCAACAAAGATTTGGATAAAGTATATATAGCATGGCAAGGTGATTTTGAGTAAAGCGTAGAGTATATATTTTCCTTTTTTAAGTTTGGTTTAAAGGTTTTAAAATCAATGTGAGATGAAAATGTTTTCAAGTAAAATTTAAGTAAAATGACTCGAGTATTAGAATAACAGATGGGACTGGCATAGGATCGCGTGCTATACATTAGCTATTAGCCCCAGCTAATTTAATCTGAAATTCCAGTATGTAATGCTTTGTCACAGCTAAGACTAAAATTATGATTACACATAGAAAGAAATATATGTTTGCATACAGATAGGTTAATGGTGAGCCCGCGAAACTATTAGGATTAGGTTACCCTGTGAGATGATAAGTTAAGGACAGACCATCCAGAAGAGGAGTATTTAACAGATAGTTAGGGACAGACCATCCAAAAGAGGAGTGTCTAACAGGTTTTTGATCATTTTGATTATATTGTCTGGTAGGCCTGAGTCAGCCAAAGGTTAGTAGTTAGCTAAACAAAACTATTGTGTTCGAACATATAGTTCAATTGTTCACTGATATGTATGTTTATATGATAATGTTTTACAGTTTTAACCAGTTTTGGTTGTAGGATAAAGATTTGCAAAAGATATGTTTTAAAAGGATGCTAATGAGGGGAAACCCATTGCGCTAAGCGTCATGGTCCCACTTAATATCAAACAGCCGAGATGTATAGTATTATTCACACCAAGCTTTATATCTGACTCGAAATTTATGTATCTCCCCTTAAACACTATGGTGTTCAAAATTGATTTGAGTAAGCTGAGAGTTGAGGTTTTATAGATTTTAATAGGTTGGCGAATAAAGCTTCCGGAGACGAGCATGTGGATGACGGATAACTATTTAGAAGTTGCTGTTTTGTTTTGTTCTATTCCGCTATGTTGTATTAAGACAATTATGTCAATATAATACTTTGGTTAACCAAAGGGGCATCATCATATGTCGATCTTGGCATATTTATGTAACAATTATATATTATCTGAACCCGGAAAACGATTATGAGATTATGTAATTTGAATGTGAAACATTTGTTTTGAAATGTAATCAGCAAAATGTTGTTTTTAAAAATATGTGATTTTGTTTCATATTCAAGTGCTTCTGATATTATGGATACCGTTAATATAGCCGTATTCAGTCGTCGGAAGCTAATACTATGAAGGACTGCAGCATCTGTAACACTTAGCTTTGGGCCTCTAGATAGGCGATGTTACATGAATCCCTAGCTTTGAGGATTAGATCAAAGATGTTAAAAAATATCTAATACTAAAATAAATATGATATATATATATATATATATATATATATATATATATATATATATATATATTCATACGATTTTAATAGTTCCAGTTTAGTAGTGTAGAATATTCAACACTTGTATTTGGATACTTTTTGGAATCATTATAGGGTTATTTTACCTATTCAAATTTATGTGCACGTTGGTATGAAATAAAAATATTTAACATATGAACTTATATATTATGGTTTATATATTGATGGTATTTTGGAAACTTCACGGTCGGACAAAAAAATTGTGTTTCTATTTCAACTATTAATAAAGATATTGCGGTATTTACGAATCACAACATCTCCTTGGCGATCTCAGCAAATAATTTGCTAATTGGTTATAACAACCCGATATTTTCAGCCATTCGCATCCACACATGCCAGAGTTGAATTTCTCAAAATACCGCATTGTAAATAAATTTGGAGCAAATGAAATACGATCACAGAATCACAGACACAGAAATATCAGAATAACTCATACGGAAATTAAAATACCATAGTAGTTCATGAAGCTACTATAACAAACTCTCAAAACATAATACATCATATCAGTCTGAAACATATACAATAGAAATCTCAAGTACATAGAAGTTTATAAATACCAGAGCTGAAATAGAACAACTGAAACTGAAAGGGAATAGATAACTAGACAAGTAGAATCTCTAGCGGTTCCTAACTCCAGAAAAGAAATCCAAAGCTAAGCTATAAATACTCAGGCTGACCCGAGCGTAAAGTAAAACACAAAACACTCGAGTAAGGACATATATATACTTATATAATGCAAACCAACTCAAGTGAACTGTAATAAAGATACAAGTAACTTAAAGGATGCCTGGGCCGCCCATCCTCTAAGGATCCGTTAAACTATAAATTAAATACATCCCGTGGTTAAAATTCAAAAAATGTTATCTTATACTTCTAAATCAAATATCAATTTTAAAAATTCAATATCATTTCAAATTCATTTCAAATATCAAAATATCATATCTTTCCAAAACCATATTCATTTTATTTAAATTTAAATATCCTTCCAAGTCACATTTCGAAATGGTTTATATTTCAAATCAAATTACTTCATTTAAACCAATAAAATTTGAAGTAATTATATTTAAAATCAAATATTTAATTCCTAAAATTTTAGTCCTTTCAAAGTTCATTTATTCTCTTAAATTTGTTAAAACAGTGAAAATTCAACTTTCACAGCACTTAGAAAATGTTACGGTAAGTTATGTTTAAAAACAATTCAATTAGAGAAAGACAACATGTAAAATGTTGTAATAGGTTTACATTTCAATTAAAACTTTAGTTAAGTCCAGCAACTACAGCACTTACAAAGTGCTGTAATAGCCCTTAGTTCATTTTAGCCATTTAGTTCATTTCTATCAATTACAGCATTTACAAATGCTTTAATATCCTTTACATTAGAAATAATAGCATTTCAAAATACTGTTAATTAAATTTCAAATATTCAATATAATTTATGAAATAATTAAAAAAATAAACCATTTTAAACTTATAAAATCATACAATTTCACTTTTAAACCAATCATTTAAATGCCCTTATATTCATGATTTTATAAAGTTAAATTTCCATTCAAAAATCAATATTAATAATAATTTACTTATTACATTCCAACATTCAATTTCAATTCTTTAAATTAAATTTTTAACTTAACACTTAAGTTTAAATTTTCAAATATAACTTAATTTCATTTTATTTACTTAACTTAAAATTCACTTTTAAACAAAATTCATAAATTTCCAATTTAAGTTATATTTCAAAATTTCTACTTAAATATTCATTCATTTAACTTTTTAACTTATTCAAAAATCATTTAAATTCATTTCAAATCAAATTTTAAATCTATTTATCATATTTTCCTACTTAATTTAAATTCCATTTTAAACCAAATCATAATTTCCAAAGTAACTTATATTTCAAATTTCTAACTTCACCGTTAATTCATTTCACTTATGAATTTTTAGAAAATCAATAATACTTATAAAAATCATTTTTAATTAAATTTAAATCAAAATATCATAATATTTACATTTTTAAAATACTTTAAACATTTTAGAAAAATTTATACTAACCACGGGTCTGTATATCATTTTCTATCCTAGGTAAAGTGATACGGATAATATATCATTTCAATCCGTAATTTACAAAGAAAACCCCGGTTTTATCATTTCAAACCCGCAGTCCCAAGTAAAATGAAATAATTAAAAATCGTTCAGCCCTATCATTTCAGCCCATAACGATTTTTCCCTATTCTAAAGTCCGTTCGGGTATGTATCACTTCAACCCATAGTGATTCTAATCTAAAGGGAACTTGCTGTGTGATAAACTGATAAAAATAACAAAACAGCATAATATAACAGTAACATATGATATAACATGTGCTTAAGCATGGGTGAACATCATATAATCATAGCATATCAGATATAACATGGTGACGTGAGTTTACAGATTCAAATGTGATCAGTTTACTAGTCATATAAGTATAAAACTGTCTGGTGAGAATAACTCACAGGTATAAGCTGAAGAAAACAACCAAAGTACACAGACTGAGATCCACAAAGGCACGATAGCATGACAATGATTCTTGAGTGGGAGAGACAAAGCTAATTGCCTTGTTACATAACAAACAAAACAAAGACAAACATGAATTTCAAACCAAACTATTTATAAACAAAGCTAGAAATAACTACACAATTCAAAGCTAGAACTTTTGCCCTTGCATTCAACATCATATGCTTCATCTATGGACTGGAAAGGCGCTGTAATAGGATGGTTTTGGATCAGGTTAAGGTCAGGTTGAGGTCATATAGGGGTCGGCCATAACAATCTAAAGGAGATGAAGGTATGTGTGCTAGAATTCACAAAACAAGGCAACTACAAGTGGTTTCAAGGCACAAATGCTTCGGCTAAGCATGGATTTGGGCACGGCCAGATCTAGGAAGGTCCACTACAGATGTGGCAAGGTCAGAAGCTTAGGTTTGTGGCGGAGGTGGCGGTGGTGGATGGTCGGCCAAAACATGATGGTGGAGTAGTGGCAATAAGGTAGCTCGGCTATAGTGTTTTAAATGGAGTTTTTGTTCATTTTTAGGTGGATCTTCAGCGTAGGATGGCTCGGGTCAGGAATGGCAGTGGAGAGGAGGGTATGGTGGCTGGAATAGGTGGTGGTGGAGGTGGCCAAGGGCTGGAGATGGAGAGGCCGAACCTAAGTAGGATGAAGGCAAGTGCAAAAATCACATAATTCAAGTATAAAATGTGAAAAAAAGAAGAAATTTTTACCCAACTCTTGCAAGGATGATGGCTGAATTTTTTTTAGGTTGAGAAGTTTTATTTTGTGCATGAATGAAAATGGAGTGGTCGGCTGAAGAGTAGGGTGTTATGGCAGCAAAAATGAAGAGGTGTTGACTGATAATGAAAAGGTATGAATATGAAAAGACTAGGAATAAAAAGAGTCACAAACTATTCGTATTTCCATATTTTCTTTTAAATTTTTAAATACATGAAAAATACTTATAAATATAGATAAAAATATGAAAATATTATAAATGCACAAAATAAATAAATAAATTTTAATTAAATATAATTAAATTAAGAAAATAGCAAAATTGGAAACTAGGCTTTAAAAATTGAAAATAAATTCAATAAACTTTGGAAAAATTTAAACATCACTTTAAAATTATATAAAAGATAAAATATATACACAACATAACATATTTCAAATATCTATAAATTAGAATAAGATATGACAAATAAAAATATTATTTATATAAATTAAAATAAACAATATTGTTGAATAATCAATTTATACACAATATTGTAAAAAGCATAGCTTTCTCAATATAAATCATATTTCAACGAAACGAAAAGCAGTATTCTCAAAATTTAATATATGTTCATAATAAAAGATAAAATTCAAATATTTAAATATTTAAATATTAAATTTAAAAGTCAAAGTTTGACCAGATGACCAAAAATCCACTTTTTCTGGAAATATCTTATTTATTCAGGTTTGAAATTATAATTCACACAAAAATCAAAATAGACTCTTAAAATAACAATATTTATTCATTTTAATAAATATAATAAAGTTTTTAAATCAGGAGTTTCAATTTAAACAATTAAAATAGTCACAAAATACTGGGTTGTTACATTAGTTTTCAAACTACATTTATGATCCAATAAATTGGGTCGTTGATGAAGGATTGAAACATCTTGCACTAGGACCAAAAAGAAATGTCAAGACTTATCCAGTATTCTTCACTAATGGAATTAAATTCAACACCAAGGAATATGGTGTTGAAAAATTAACATATAACAACGGTGTATTTTTCAAAGGTAGTGATGAACCAGATGAGCATATAAAAGTTTTTTACGACGTATTAACATAGGTTTTAGAAATTACATATTTTATACGACCCCAAAAAAAGTTATTTTACTCAAATGCAGTAGGTTCGGCAATGTTTCTGCTTCTGGAATCAACCTGCATAAAGATTATAAGCTTATTGAACTAAAGCATACCTTGTATTACTAAAAGTATGTTCCTTTCGTATTGTCAAGCAAGCATTACAAGTTTATTTTACTTTGTATTCACCGTTAAAAAGAGGTAAAGTAGATTGGCAGGTTGTTTTAAAACAATGCAGATTTACGTTTGACGGAAATAATATTTCGGATGAAGCGGCTTATCAAACGGATCTTGAGCCAAATAATGAAATAATAATAACTGATGATCATACTGATTTAGGGCCTTCAAACGATGAATAAAATATTTTAATAGAAGCATATAAGAGTATAAAGGAAAATGATACAAGTATGAGACCGAGTCAGAATTAGAAAACGACGAAGACTGATTATTAATTACCGACGATGTAATGTATGTATAATGAATATTTGTATCGCTTGTTGTATAATTTATATTTTGATTTTTTGCTGTTATTAACGATGACTATGTTGTGAGCTATGTATTATTCTGTTTTATTGATTTTATGTATTTGGGAGATCTTCTGTAGTTTTAGTGGAAGTTTTATGTAACTATTAATCAGACATGTTTTCTAGTAATAAAATGATATGTTTTTTCATTATATGAAATGATATGTTTGTGGCAGATATTATATATATCTCATAGCAGATCTTTCAAATCTAATGCTTCTCCTTCTAACACTACTGGGATACGATTACGACAATCAGGAGGTAATGTTTATTGAGTTCAACTATTTCATTAACTAATATATAAATTTTATTTAACATTAAGCATAAATTATAACTAGTTATTAACTAATTTATAGGCGAAAATATCTCATACCGATTATAGAAAATCATAGGCGGAAGAGGAAATAGCTCAGCTCAAACAGCAGATCACAATGTTAAATAATTGGCGGAATAGTGGAGGATTGGCTATGCCGCTAGATGAGCGGATTGCGGCATATATGGCAGAGCATGGGACAATTCCTAGGCATGGATCAAGAAATGATGATGATAAGTAGGTATGCTTGTATTTGTGATGGATTTTGATTGTTTTGTTTTGTACTTATTTGACATGTGTTGATGGATTTGATACTTTTGATAGTTGTGTTGTTTGTGGATGTTTGATGGATTTGTGGATGTTTGATGCTTGTTTTGTTTGATCGACATGAGTATTTGTAGATATGGTTGTGTTAGTTTGGTGGAATATTGATGTAGATATTGATTTTCATGATATAAACCTTATTATGCAAAAATTAACGAGAAGCCGTCGCTTTTTCTTCGACTGACGATTTAAAATGCGACGGCTATTTTAATCAGCTAGCGATGGCCGTAGACGGCTATTTGTCGTCGTTAAACACAGCATACCCTTATAGTGTATCTTGTAAATAAAGAGAGGGAGAAAAAAGTGACTTCTGGTTTCCACTTGATCATTGCAAAAGGAACAGTAGGTGCTTGATAAAAAACCAATATAGAGAAGTTTTTCTTGAGTGGGCATGGAGTTGTAGACGATCTTCCAAAGGTTATAATTGTCTTTAGCTTTTCTATACCTCCCCCAAATACGCTTCTGCTAGGGATGATTAGGCAATTGATCTTCACAGAGAGGGGCGTTATATATTGATTTGATACTACGATTGGTTTTTTGTTTAGTCCAGGATAGTATATGTTCATCATGGTTGGGTGTAAGCTCCATCAATTTATTCGATAGCATTCTGACTGTAGTACAACTTGAATATGATAGGATAATGTGTCCATGATGATTTAGTTTACAACCAATGCATCATTAGGGATCCCAGAAGCATGCTTTTTGCCATTAGATTATAGGTTATTTTTGTATAAGCCCAGTATATCCCAGGGAGTGTATCAAAAAGATGTTTATCAAAGGCTTCATCGTTATATTGGATAATGGGAAAGAAAGTGCATCTTAACTTAAGAAGACACTGCCATTATCAGTTGCAACTAATCGTAGTCGGCATAGTTCAAAAGTTTATGTCTTTCAACTGGATGTTCTTCGTCCACTGAACCCATATGAAGGCAACTCAAATAGTAGAGTATTTAAATTGTTAAAAGCAGCAACCTAGTTGCAAATCAGATAGCAGATATAGAAGTTGTTTTAGTGGAATTTAAATTGTTGGAGGCATCAGATCAACTATCAAGAGTAGATAGAGTTGATATAGTAGTGGTTTTAGTGGCATTTAAACCGGCTACCAAAATATTTGATTTTGAGAAATTAACTACAACGCCAGTAGAGTATCGGAAGCTATTCAAAGTGGATTTTATGGATACTATGGATTGAGGTTCACATTTGGGGTAAATCACCACATTATCAACAAACATACGACAAGTAATAACAGGGGACTTTGAATTTAGTTTGCAGCTTCATCATCTTCTGCCTGACTTCATCATCAAGCTTGACAATATGAAAAGGTTAGCATATTTTGGATTCCTCTGCCTAATACAATGGCTTGATTTAAGATATCCCATTGAACTGCCATTGATAAGTGTTAACAATAGAGAAACAAGGAGTAGAAATACAAGTGTATATCCATGATATTATAGCTTCAGGGGATTTCATTTTGATCGTAACAACAACCAAGCAATTTCAGTTTGGAGAGTCAAATGTTTTTTGAATGTCAAGTTTCATCATATTTCTAGGTGTGATATTTTTATAGTTATAGCCCTTAAGGAGTTCATGAGTTAATAAAATGTTATCAATGACGTTTCTGTGTAAAAATGCAACTTGGTTGGATGAAATGATTCTTGATAGAAAAGGCTTTAAGTCTGGTAGTTATACTGTTTGCGATGCATCTGTAGATGACTGTAAAACAAGCTATATAATGAAATATATAGATAGATAGGGTTATTAACTTTGGGGATCACGGCAAGATTTGTAGTTTTTATACCATAAGCAAAGATTTAGTTTTAAAGAAATGTTCTACCGCTTTGTAGAAACAATTTTTAATGGTAGGTTGTGGTTTTTTGAACAAGTATGCCTTATACCCGTCAGAGGACCACCATTGCTAGAGGAATTTAGGTCGAATAATGCATCCTTTATGTCAGAATTTGATATAGTATGTTTGTTGAACAATGGTGACTCATTTAAGTCAGAATTGAAACAGGAGGTGAAATAGTCTAGCATAGCAGAATTAAAACTCAATTGATCAGAGTGAAGCACTCCACTCATGTCAGACAATTTATGAATTTTAGATTTAGCATGTTCAATCTTGAGAGAGAGGAAAGGAAAAAACTAGTATACTTATCGCCTTCAAAGAAAAAGTCCTCGCCAATTTTTTGCCTGAGTATGTCATCTTCCTCTTGCAAAGCATGAGCAATAGGCAGTTTGTATTGTGTTTCAGTTCAGAGACAGAGTTGTCAGATGGATCAGTCATCATTCCTCTTTATAGTTTCTCAAGTTTTTTTCCGAGGTCAGCAAACTATCTATAACAAATGCCATGTAAGCCAGGTTTTGAGTGAGAACCTTGTGTTTTTCAACTTTGCTTAGAGAGTAACATAGGGTTTCCATCCACATGAATATTCCAAATCTGCAATACAACCATCATAAAACTCAGTATGGTTAGCCCTAAAATTATAAAATTAAAAGGAGGAGGGACCTTTCATGGTATCACCATTCCAGGATAGGATGACAGGGCTATGGTCAGATATACCTGGATTGGGAATGTGTGAGTAGAGATTAAGTCAAATAGGTTGGGCTTCATAATTGTAGAAGGAGTGGTTGAAAGGGAGTGCGGATTAAGAATCTTAAGGCTAATTTAACACTAGAGGGGGTGGATAGTGTTTAGTGGATTCTAAGACTTATATGGACTAATTTAAAAATTATGATATAAACAAATGTAGAACTTAATCATAGAATAATAACAGAGTCAAAAACAGATGTAGGAAGTAAATAAAAAGCAGTTAATGGAAAGAACACACCGGATTTTATACTGGTTCAGAGTTACCCTACATGTAACAACCGTAATTTTTTATTACCGTCGAAATAAAAATTTAAATAGAATTATAAATCGAGATTTGGAAAAAAAATTTACAAAGTCAGTTGAATTCTTGCAAGTGGTAGCACGTTGAAAGGAATTGCAAATTGCCTTCACGTGTGTAAATTGGTCCATATTAAAGCAAAATGTATAAACACTTTGCTGTCACCAATTTTGTAAAGCAAACTTGGAACACTGCTGTCACCACTAAAATTGGTAAAAGCAAATATTTGAACACTTTTTTTCCTATCATCATTTTTTTTATACTGCCGTGTACTTTCTTCCACTAGTGCACGTCTACAATTTGATGCATGTGTACCAAAAACTATAGCCAGCACATTTTCTTTTGACTTATACACAAATTGGAAAAAGAAATGTAAGCTGGTATCATTCATTTGTTCCATCTTTCCCAATAGCCTTCCTCATTTCGTTGTCTTCATTTTTCCAAGTAGCTCAATAAAGCTTTAATGGCGGTTCAATTCTTTCTCTCTTTTGGATTATAGTTGCTAATCGGTTCTAAGAAAAATTATTGGTGAGTTCAAAACTCATACTTCTAATATATTCATCATTTCATTTTTGGGTGCAAATTATATTACTCTAGCCACTTGCGTGCAAAATGTAATTTCCTTTTCTTCGAAAATTTGTTACACACCATGTCGTGCGTTGAATATGCATACATAATATTGTGTTGCCAGGTGATGTTATTTTGTAAGTCATATATGTGTATGTAGGTAACACACGAAAGCTAAGACCCTTGTTTTAAATTCGTGCATGTGTATAATATATGCATGAAAACTTTATTTTTGTTAAAACGTTAGTAGTCCAGGCCATTTTTCGTGTACGCAAGTGTGCGTGAGTGAAAATGAGGTGTGCGTGCATGAAAGTAAGTTACCAAATGCAAGTTTCAGGTCATTCAATTATTTTTGTCCATATTATTTTGTGTATATGTGTAACTATACTCAGGTTACTATATTTGTAAATTCATGTGTGCAAGCCTATATGCGTGGAAATATGAGTCCAGGTCCAATATTTTTTTCTATTTCATTTTTCGTGCAAATAATGTATGCACGAATTACGTGTCTGCATGTAAATTGCCTGGCCAACTTTGGTGTTCGTTCCTTGCGTGTGGGTAATATGCCCAGACCATTCATTCGTGCAAAATTTTAGTGATTCCAAGTTGTTATTTTTAACTTCAGACTTGCATGCATATAGTAGTCCAGGTTATTACGAAATATTGGCCATCATCTATTTTAGTGCGTGCAAAGATTTATGGCACAAAACTATGCCCAGACCATCATTTTCTTTCATGCGTGCATGAAGTATTACCCAGGTTACTTTAAAACTTTGTAAATTTCATTTTTGTGCAAGAGTATTTTTCACGTAAGTGTAGTCTAGACCATCTGCCAATTTATGTGTTGCATAGAAACTAAGTCCAGGCTATCCAATATTTGATGAATATATATGTAGTGCAGTTTGATTATTAATTTATTTTGAACAGGCGTTTCATTTTGAAACGTATTTTGTTGCCGTTATTTTTATAACGGATTTTTACCCCGTATATATATTTGAAGTGTGTTGTTTTGATGAGATTTTTGATGAATAAAAATTGTTGTTGTTTTGACTTCAGTAACCCTCAATTTAAAGTGAATTTTCAAGCGGCTATCTTGCAATCAAGAAAACCCACGATGCTGATTTTATAACCGTTTTTACGGTGTTTTGTGAAGGACAAATTCCTTGTCGAAATTGCTATAGATGTTGCTGTTTTAATCACGTGTTTTCAAATCGTTTTAAAATATAATTGTTTCCAAAAAATTTACAGTTTACGCTTTCAAAAGAATGAGAAATCGATTTAAACGCTTCGGCAAAATTAAGGACTATGAACCCTTACTTTTACTGGTGTAACGTACGCGATTTTTCGTTGCCGAAAAACCGAATAGTTATGGGTTTTAAGAAAAAAGAAAAGAAAAAGAAAGAGGTAGAAGAGAGAAAAGAAGATAGAAAATAGAGAGAAAAGAAAGCAGAAAACAGAAAATGACAGAGAAAATAGAACAGAAAGAAAATAGGACATAGAACGGAACAGAAAACAACAGAACAACATCAGAATTTCACAATTCGCAGCGGAACAACATATAATAATAAATGAATAATCTTTAAACAAAGAACTATATCAGTTATTACATTATATACATTACATTTCATTACATCATATCATCATCAGAGTGTACAACATCAACAACAACAAACAGTGCAGCGGAAAAAGAAATACTATATAAACTAGTAATACGCCATGCCATCCAGCTTGCCTCCAGCAACTCCAGAATATCCAGAATATCCTGATAAACCTAACTCTTGACTGTCCGTGTGAAAATTTGTGGGCACCCAGAGTTTAGGAAGGGAAACAATAAACTCCGAGTCAGTCATGAGACTGGTGTGAGAACTCAAACAGTTTATTTATCTTTAAAATCAAAATAGAGGAATATTTTTAAACTCAATTCGCAATGCTTTTAAAAATGAGACTACCATAAGGCCTCCCGCGCACACACACAATGCAAACGCAGAATCGGAGGAGATTTCTCCTTATGATAGTCAAAGATGCTTGATACGCATTTAAAAGAACATTTGATATTATTACTAGTGCATAGTGTAGGAAAAAATTATTTCGAAAGTAGAATATAAATCTTAGCCAACATAGACATTCCGAACTATGCCTACTATAGCTAACTATGTTCAATAGCAGGTTACCGCCACATTCCATAGCAGGTTATACAACTAAAACCGTACAAGTCTCGTATTGTTTCTTTGGATTTCCAACGAATGATCAGGCCAAGGAACTTCCCATTGCCACATGAGAATGCCTCTGGATGGACATCCCCGAGAACCAAACCGGATCTCTACCAACACAAGGCCGGGTTACCCCTAACTGAGTAACAACTGACCGAATATGCCATCCCCCGGTCCTTTGGGACCTTTCACCGAGCGCTTGTAATCAATTCACACAATCATAACAAAGTGTTTTCAACATGAGTAAGTATCTGGGCTCCATACCATGATACCACCCTTTTCCAGAAGGAAATGCACACATCCTAAAGGGCGCTACCCCTCATAACCTTGCCGCATCTTTCCTATTTTGACCATTCACGGGGTGTGAGGCTTGACGAAGTCACGTCCACAAAAACATACTTTATACAAAAGCCATGCTTTGGGTCAACAAATGATCATAGAAATGATCACCAAGATAGACGATCAAACAAATGATCCTATCACAAATAATCAACACAATGATCATTTACAGCAACACTCAGCATGTCACATTACCAAATTGGGAATATATCGCTGATAACATTCAATTACATATCCTCTGAGCTCGTACGTCTCAGAGAAGGGTGTTAAGCTAAAAGAATAAATTCTCCGCCACCAACAGAAATATATTTGAAAGAAATCGGCTTTACATCTCAATTTGTATTGTCAGACATACAATCCATACAAGTCTGTTCCGGGCTCGAACAAAACCGAAGGCACTTACAAAGAAGTCCTTGCAATCCGGATATTCATAATCCTGATCGGATTCACCATCACGTATGGAGAACTCTATACTGGAGTAACTCGGTGCAGAGTCAATCGACAGGTCATCCTATCGTTCTCGCAAATACCGGGTCTTCAACACCGATCTTCAAATGCAATTCATAACGCCGTATCACATATTCGGAATGGGTTATACGACCCCATGGTCCTTTCTCGGTTAACCCGAATAGTGAGCGCTTATTCAAAAATAAGTGTGGCATTCAAATTCAAACAAATCACATCAATTACCCATTCAAAGGGAAATATTGATAGTCGGTTATTGAACTATCAATGGATATGCACACATCACCAGTTTCCAAATAATTTTCCAATTTTTTTTATTTTTCAAAAATATCTTTACAAGATATATTATTCTCAATACTTCAAAAATAAATCAATATTTATCTTTAAACAAATTCTTCTTTTCATTTATAAATTCCATAATGAATTTATATTCCACAATTATCTATGAATATTCGATTTCAATTATTCATTCCAATTTATCTTCAAAAAGATAAATTCTCTAATATTCCTTTTCAATTTATCTTCAAAAAGATAAATTCTCAAAATATTCACTTTATATTGGAAAACATTTCCATACTTATTTATTCATAAGTAATTCACAAATTTTATTTACTTTCAACACTTGGAAAATATTCAATATACTCCAATCGAAATTAAGTATATATTTCATTCTTTAAGGAAATCATTCTCTTAAACATATTTATTTGGGCCAAAACGAATGTGGCGTAAAACATCGTTACGACAACCCAAAATCACTAGTATAGGGATTCGAAATTAAAATAGATATATAAATCCCAATACTATGCAAAACATTTCCTTTCGGAAATCATTTACTATAACAACAGTGTTATAGTCCACTATTTCCTTTTATTTCTCGAAAACGTCTATTTCAACAATAAAGGTTGAAATCTATGGTTTCGAATCTTAACATATTTTAAAACATCGTTAGATCGTTTTAATTCTATTTAAAACATCAAATCTAAACATTTCCTTTAACATATTATTCACTATTCAAAAACGTGAATATATTTTGTTAACAAACTTCATCCTTTCTATACACTTTATTTCAAGGATTATTCACAGTCAAAAACGTGAATATAACTCCATTAATAGGTTTCAACAATTAACTTATCAAAATAAGTTGTTTGCGAATTTATAAAACAACGTTTACAAGTTCCTTTTCTATTTATTTTATAACAACTTCCTTTTATAAATTCCTTTATTAACCTATTTCAATTCATATCTCAATGATATACTAAAAGTTCATATTATAAGTGAAATACTTATAATTTATTTGTTTGCAAAAATCGTTCCTTTGAACTTCATAATTATAAATCTTATAACTTATAAGATTCGTTTATTTATCCAAACCTATTCTTCAAATAACTTTATGAATTTTATAAACCTACTGCTTATAAAATTCCATTTATAAATTCACCGTTTATGATTCTATAAATTTCATTCATTTCTGAAATTCATTCACAATTCATTCTAACACTTATAAAAACTCATTTTATAATTCAAATATTTTAATTTACAAATTATCAATTTATAAATCTCTTATATAAATCAATTTATACTATTATTTTAAAACATCTTTAATCTCCTTTATAATTTCATCCTTTTGATTTATAAAATAGTTAAATTTTATAAATCCTATATTTTCAATTCTTTATAATAATTTCAAAAATCCCGATTAAACTATTTTATAAAATCATTAGCCTCATATTTTCAAAAATAAATCTTTAATCGTATTTCTCAAAATCATAATATTTATAACTTTAAAAATTATAACGTTTATTTATTTAAAATGGATCAGTTCCAAAAATATTTTATAAACGTATACTTTCAAAAATCACTTTGAAAATCATTTTAAAATCCCAAAATTTGGTCTAATGATGCTACACACCAAATAGTCAATCACGACAACAACGATATCATATATCGATATGATAATTCATCAAATATCAAAATATCTGAAATCAAATAAATACTGTTGAGGAATCCAGTTGGATCCCTCCAACCTGTTTTCCTGCATCCAAAAACATTAGCACAATACCAATTTCGCTCCAGTACGAAATTATCGCGGTATATGGGATTTAAAATATTATCCGCTTAATAGACGGCGCAATAGGGTCTCATCCGCTAAACAAAAAATGCGGGAAATCAATAACTGCAATATATACATATGCCAATATATATATATATTGCTATTATATATAATACCAATTTCACTGTTTATGAAATATTCGCGGTATATGTTTTTATTAAATAACATCCGCTTACTAACGGCGTATAATGTCTATTTTAACAATCAATAGATAATAATCATCATTCAAACATGCATTCAAATATTTTAAATCTAACTATTTAAAATAAAATCGAAACTGATTCGATTGAGTGAGAAGTTCTCACCTTGATTTAAATTCCGTTTTAGCGATTTATTTCGAATAAAATTAAACGGACGTTTAATTTTACCCAAAATTCTCACTAACTCCAAACGACTCCAATCCAATTCCATCGCGTAGTGCTCGTCCATACGATTCCAACGCAACTGGTTTCGCGCGTTTTCGACCTCGTATGAAAAAGATATGAATTTTTAAAGTTTACTCGATTTTTTATAAACTAATTACAACATTTTTCTTTATATTTATAACCTACAGCAAATACTGGCCACAGGATCATGCTTCCTCCATCTGGACCATGCTTTGGCTTCTCCTCTTCACGTAACATCTCCAGTAGAAGATCACGCAAGAGAACCCATTAGCAACAAATTAGGTTTTCAATTTGCTCTCACTACACTCGACGAGAACTCTATCAGGATGCGCCAAATCGAAGCCCTTGCTCCCTCCTTCACTCGGCCCCAACCACCTGCAGCTCGGCCCCCTGATGCTCCTAGGGTTGCGTGCGCACCTGGCCACAAACAGTCCCCCTTAGCTCCCCCTCCGATGCTCCAAAACCCATCAAATCCGTATAGATTTCAAGATCTCATCGTGCTCTATAATGTTGTAGTTAACAACTTTGGCTAAAAACGAGTGGATTGAGAAAGAATGAGGGAGGAAGGAGAGAAGTTTCTGGCCGTGGGTTTCATTTCTGGCGGCTAGGTTTAGAAAATTAGGTTTTTTTTCTTTTTATTTTTTATTTTTTTAGAATGGGGGGCTATTTATAGGAAAAAAATCGAACACTATTCATCCGGAAATTCCGAACTCCGATTTACGCGCCGTAACCAGCGTTTCTAGGGTTTACCCCGCGATCCGGACACAATGGAACAGATTTCGAAAGCTAATTCGGACATCTGTGCGAGTTATGGCAATAAACGTTCAATTTAAATTAAACCGATTTAAATCGATTTCTAGGCGTTTTAATTCGTACCAGACAAACGGTAAATCCGATTGACACGAAATTTGAAACCTTACAATAATATCACATTACGGATCCGATGAAACTGGTTTCGTCGAAATCTGACACTTTTTGAAAAATGTCTATTTTAACTCGCCAAATTAAAATTAAAAATAAATCGATGCGTTTCGAGCTTCCACGCTCAAACGATAACTCTGATTGACAAGAAAATTGAAATCCGATAATAACTAACTATTACAGACCCAATGAAACTGGTTTCGTTCAATTCTGAGACTGTTCAAAAATTGACTATTTTCACTAGTCGATTTAAATATTAAAATATTCAATTTTCACAAATTAACTTTTAATTCGATTTTAAAAGTTCTAAAATATCGTTCTAACTTCAATATGATAAAATAAAATTTTATAAATCATTTTCAATCATATTTAACCCAATTTTCAATTATTTTCCATAATTTCACATATTAAATTATCGATTTAATTATTCAATTAAATCCAATTATTCAAATAAAAATTTATTTAACTTATAAATTCACTTATTAATATTTAAAATTAATTAAATATTCAAATTTTAATTATCAAAAATCTTGGGTCGTTACAATCTTTCCCCCTTAAAAGAATTTCGTCCTCGAAATTATCAAGTAAGAAAGGTTACAAAATCTATTAATTTTCCCAAAATTCATAATTAAACTTCTTACAATACTTTACTACGTTTCCAAATCATACTTAGTTATCTTTTCAAAAACAACTACTATTGTTTAACTTTCAACTCCAAATCAAATTTAAAGTTTTCAAACTTTTCCCAATATTCCCAAATTTTTCTAACGCCTTAAATTTCCGAAAAAATTCGCCATAGTCTCCTTTGCGCGGCTCGATCCGGAAAAAAAAAATGACAGTATATATATCACAAATATACATCTCATCAAGTAATGAGGCATCCCGCAGGGAAAAAGTATAAAAGTACGGTATGTAATCCGAGATATGTACCTTATATTTTATTAGCAAGCATATACGGCTAATATAGCGCGAAAGCGAGCTCCAAATGCGAAGCAAACGCGATCCGCACCTACTAATCACTCAACAAACAACATGAGAACCATGCATATAGACAATAGTATCAATATACAACATATAGCAACATAATAACTATATATGCTAACATAGAAATGCATTCAATAGGAATATATATTCAACCATCAACCAACTATCATTCATAACCAATAAATATTCATTTATATTCTCATTATATTCAATGCAATAGGTTTCCAATTTAAATCACATTTGATTCATAAACAGTGGATGTTTTTACTAACATTCATTTTCAATTAGTTTATATTCACTAATTCATATTCAAGTTGGTTCACTTCCAAATCAAATTCAATTCTATTTAAGATTCACTTAACTTCCAATTGGATTTCCAATTACTTTAGTTTTCAATTTCATTAAATCTTAATGAATTATATACAATTAATCAACCAACAATCATATAACAATCAATGTTTATCAATTACAACCAAATTCCTTTGCTTCACTTACATTCAATTATTCAACTTCCAATAACATTACATTTTAATGAATTATACTTACATTCATTATTTCCATACCAATTATTCACATTTAATTGATTAACATTCAATCCATTAATTCAATTCAATCAAAAAAGTTGAATTTTATTTTATATAACTCAAGTTCACATTTATCACTTAACTTTATTAATTTACTTTGATACCAATATCAATTTCATTCAATATCACTTAAGTTATACTTCCATTTCTAAAGTAAATTTCCATTTAACTTTAAATTCATTTTTATTTATGACTCATATTCATAAATATATTCATATAGTTTCACTTCTTATATATATATTTTTATTTCTCAATTGTAAATCACTTCAATTATAATTCAATTCTTATAATTCTTTTGCTTATACAATTATTCTTTAATTTAGATTATTCAAACAACTAAACGATCAACTTATATACACTTTAATAATTCTGAAAAAATTATTCCTTTATATATAAAAATATAATCAAGGTAAAATTATTTCATTTACCCAATTTAAAATCAATATTGTGCCGAATTGTTCTATTCAAGTGTTTAGAAACCCCTTCGGCATAGTCTTGCGGACCACGCTGACGAAAGTTCATATGCCACTCAATAAACCAATCATCACAATATAAAATAATTTTATATATTCACTAACAAATACGCTCTCATAGCTATTATTACACTCAACTCAATCTAGAGTACTACTGACTCTATCTCTAATGAGTAATACCCAACAGAACCACGGTTGTCGCTTAACCATAAGCTCTGATACCAAATGTAACGTACGCGATTTTTCGTTGCCGAAAAACCGAATAGTTATGGGTTTTAAGAAAAAAGAAAAGAAAAAGAAAGAGGTAGAAGAGAGAAAAGAAGATAGAAAATAGAGAGAAAAGAAAGCAGAAAACAGAAAATGACAGAGAAAATAGAACAGAAAGAAAATAGGACATAGAACGGAACAGAAAACAACAGAACAACATCAGAATTTCACAATTCGCAGCGGAACAACATATAATAATAAATGAATAATCTTTAAACAAAGAACTATATCAGTTATTACATTTTATACATTACATTTCATTACATCATATCATCATCAGAGTGTACAACATCAACAACAACAAACAGTGCAGCGGAAAAAGAAATACTATATAAACTAGTAATACGCCATGCCATCCAGCTTGCCTCCAGCAACTCCAGAATATCCTGATAAACCTAACTCTTGACTGCCCGTGTGAAAATTTGTGGGCACTCAGAGTTTAGGAAGGGAAACAATAAACTCCGAGTCAGTCATGAGACTGGTGTGAGAACTCAAACAGTTTATTTATCTTTAAAATCAAAATAGAGGAATATTTTTAAACTCAATTCGCAATGCTTTTGAAAATGAGACTACCATAAGGCCTCCCGCGCACACACACAATGCAAACGCAGAATCGGAGGAGATTTCTCCTTATGATAGTCAAAGATGCTTGATACGCATTTAAAAGAACATTTGATATTATTACTAGTGCATAGTGTAGGAAAAATTTATTTCGAAAGTAGAATATAAATCTTAGCCAACATAGACATTCCGAACTATGCCTACTATAGCTAACTATGTTCAATAGCAGGTTACCGCCACATTCCATAGCAGGTTATACAACTAAAACCGTACAAGTCTCGTATTGTTTCTTTGGATTTCCAACGAATGATCAGGCCAAGGAACTTCCCATTGCCACATGAGAATGCCTCTGGATGGACATCCCCGAGAACCAAACCGGATCTCTACCAACACAAGGCCGGGTTACCCCTAACTGAGTAACAACTGACCGAATATGCCATCCCCCGGTCCTTTGGGACCTTTCACCGAGCGCTCGTAATCAATTCACACAATCATAACAAAGTGTTTTCAACATGAGTAAGTATCTGGGCTCCATACCATGATACCACCCTTTTCCAGAAGGAAATGCACACATCCTAAAGGGCGCTACCCCTCATAACCTTGCCGCATCTTTCCTGTTTTGACCATTCACGGGGTGTGAGGCTCGACGAAGTCACGTCCACAAAAACATACATTATACAAAAGTCATGCTTTGGGTCAACAAATGATCATAGAAATGATCACCAAGATAGACGATCAAATAAATGATCCTATCACAAATAATCAACACAATGATCATTTACAGCAACACTCAGCATGTCACATTACCAAATTGGGAATATATCGCTGATAACATTCAATTACATAACCTCTGAGCTCGTACGTCTCAGAGAAGGGTGTTAAGCTAAAAGAATAAATTCTCCGCCAACAACAGAAATATATTTGAAAGAAATCGGCTTTACATCTCAATTTGTATTGTCAGACATACAATCCATACAAGTCTGTTTCGGGCTCGAACAAAACCGAAGGCACTTACAAAGAAGTCCTTGCAATCCGGATATTCATAATCCTGATCGGATTCACCATCACATATGGAGAACTCTATACCGGAGCAACTCGGTGCAGAGTCAATCGACAGGTCATCCTATCGTTCTCGCAAATACCGGGTCTTCAACACCGATCTTCAAATGCAATTCATAACGACGTATCACATATTCGGAATGGGTTATACGACCCCATGGTCCTTTCTCGGTTAACCCGAATAGTGAGCGCTTATTCAAAAATAAGTGTGGCATTCAAATTCAAACAAATCACATCAATTACCCATTCAAAGGGAAATATTGATAGTCGGTTATTGAACTATCAATGGATATGCACACATCACCAGTTTCCAAGTAATTTTCCAATTTTTTTTATTTTTCAAAAATATCTTTACAAGATATATTATTCTCAATACTTCAAAAATAAATCAATATTTATCTTTAAACAGATTCTTCTTTTCATTTATAAATTCCATAATGAATTTATATTCCACAATTATCTATGAATATTCGATTTCAATTATTCATTCCAATTTATCTTCAAAAAGATAAATTCTCTAATATTCCTTTTCAATTTATCTTCAAAAAGATAAATTCTCAAAATATTCACTTTATATTGGAAAACATTTCCATACTTATTTATTCATAAGTAATTCACAAATTTTATTTACTTTCAACACTTGGAAAATATTCAATATACTCCAATCGAAATTAAGTATATATTTCATTCTTTAAGGAAATCATTCTCTTAAACATATTTACTTGGGCCAAAATGAATGTGGCGTAAAACATCGTTACGACAACCCAAAATCACTAGTATAGGGATTCGAAATTAAAATAGATATATAAATCCCAATACTATACAAAACATTTCCTTTCGGAAATCATTTACTATAACAACAGTGTTATAGTCCACTATTTCCTTTTATTTCTCGAAAACGTCTATTTCAACAATAAAGGTTGAAATCTTTGGTTTCGAATCTTAACATATTTTAAAACATCGTTAGATCGTTTTAATTCTATTTAAAACATCAAATCTAAACATTTCCTTTAACATATTATTCACTATTCAAAAACGTGAATATATTTTGTTAACAAACTTCATCCTTTCTATACACTTTATTTCAAGGATTATTCACAGTCAAAAACGTGAATATAACTCCATTAATAGGTTTCAACAATTAACTTATCAAAATAAGTTGTTTGCGAATTTATAAAACAACGTTTATAAGTTCCTTTTCTATTTATTTTATAACAACTTCCTTTTATAAATTCCTTTATTAACCTATTTCAATTCATATCTCAATGATATACTAAAAGTTTATATTATAAGTGAAATACTTATAATTTATTTGTTTGCAAAAATCGTTCCTTTGAACTTCATAATTATAAATCTTATAACTTATAAGATTCGTTTATTTATCCAAACCTATTCTTCAAATAACTTTATGAATTTTATAAACCTACTGCTTATAAAATTCCATTTATAACTTCACCGTTTATGATTCTATAAATTTCATTCATTTCTGAAATTCATTCACAATTCATTCTAACACTTATAAAAACTCGTTTTATAATTCAAATATTTTAATTTACAAATTATCAATTTATAAATCTCTTATATAAATCAATTTATACTATTATTTTAAAACATCTTTAATCTCCTTTATAATTTCATCCTTTTGATTTATAAAATAGTTAAATTTTATAAATCCTATATTTTCAATTCTTTATAATAGTCAATCACACCAAATAGTCAATCACGACAACAACGATATCATATATCGATATGATAATTCATCAAATATCAAAATATCTGAAATCAAATAAATACTGTTGAGGAATGCAGTTGGATCCCTCCAACCTGTTTTCCTGCATCCAAAAACATTAGCACGATACCAATTTCGCTCCAGTACGAAATTATCGCGGTATATGGGATTTAAAATATTATCCGCTTAATAGACGGCGCAATAGGGTCTCATCCGCTAAACAAAAAATGCGGGAAATCAATAACTGCAATATATACATATGCCAATATATATATATATATTGCTATTATATATAATACCAATTTCACTGTTTATGAAATATTCGCGGTATATGTTTTTATTAAATAACATCCGCTTACTAACGGCGTATAATGTCTATTTTAACAATCAATAGATAATAATCATCATTCAAACATGCATTCAAATATTTTAAATCTAACTATTTAAAATAAAATCGAAACTGATTCGATTGAGTGAGAAGTTCTCACCTTGATTTAAATTCCGTTTTAGCGATTTATTTCGAATAAAATTAAACGGACGTTTAATTTTACCCAAAATTCTCACTAACTCCAAACGACTCCAATCCAATTCCATCGCGTAGTGCTCGTCCATACGATTCCAACGCAACTGGTTTCGCGCGTTTTCGACCTCGTATGAAAAAGATATGAATTTTTAAAGTTTACTCGATTTTTTATAAACTAATTACAACATTTTTCTTTATATTTATAACCTACAGCAAATACTGGCCACAGGATCATGCTTCCTCCATCTGGACCATGCTTTGGCTTCTCCTCTTCACGTAACATCTCCAGTAGAAGATCACGCAAGAGAACCCATTAGCAACAAATTAGGTTTTCAATTTGCTCTCACTACACTCGACGAGAACTCGATCAGGATGCGCCAAATCGAAGCCCTCGCTCCCTCCTTCACTCGGCCCCAACCATCTGCAGCTCGGCCCCCTGATGCTCCTAGGGTTGCGTGCGCACCTGGCCACAAACGGTCCCCCTTAGCTCCCCCTCCGATGCTCCAAAACCCATCAAATCCGTATAGATTTCAAGATCTCATCGTGCTCTATAATGTTGTAGTTAACAACTTTGGCTAAAAACGAGTGGATTGAGAAAGATTGAGGGAGGAAGGAGAGAAGTTTCTGGCCGTGGGTTTCATTTCTGGCGGCTAGGTTTAGAAAATTAGGTTTTTTTCGTTTTTTTTTTATTTTTCTAGAATGGTGGGCTATTTATAGGAAAAAAATCGAACACTATTCATCCGGAAATTCCGAACTCCGATTTACACGCCGTAACCAGCGTTTCTAGGGTTTACCCCGCGTTTCGGACACAATGGAACAGGTTTCGAAAGCTAATTCGGACATCTGTGCGAGTTATGGCAATAAACGTTTAATTTAAATTAAATCGATTTAAATCGATTTCTAGGCGTTTTAATTCGTACCGGACAAACGGTAAATCCCATTGACACGAAATTTGAAACCTTACAATAATATCACATTACGGATCCGATGAAACTGGTTTCGTCGAAATCCGAGACTTTTTGAAAAATGTCTATTTTAACTCGCCAAATTAAAATTAAAAATAAATCGATGCGTTTCGAGCTTCCACGCTCAAACGATAACTCCGATTGACACGAAAATTGAAATCCGATAATAACTAACTATTACGGACCCAATGAAACTGGTTTCGTTCAATTATGAGACTGTTCAAAAATTGACTATTTTCACTAGTCGATTTAAATATTAAAATATTCAATTTTCACAAATTAACTTTTAATTCGATTTTAAAAGTTCTAAAATATCGTTCTAACTTCAATATGATAAAATAAAATTTTACAAATCATTTTCAATCATATTTAACCCAATTTTCAATTATTTTCCCTAATTTCACATATTAAATTATCGATTTAATTATTCAATTAAATCCAATTATTCAAATAAAAATTTATTTAACTTATAAATTCACTTATTAATATTTAAAATTAATTAAATATTCAAATTTTAATTATCAAAAATCTTGGGTCGTTACAACTGGTTCGCTTAATTCCGGACTTGTCCGTTTGAGAACGTAAAAACTATTTACACAAAATACACAATTTTGCATTTTCAAGAAAACGGGATGAGATTTAAACGATTTAGCAAAAGTGTGGAATATGAAACCACGCTTTTACTAATTCGGTTAATTTCGGACTCGTTAATTGAAATATTTGCTATGGAATTGCTGTTTGAAGATTTTGATAATTTTGTTGGGCTTTCGAGCCACTATGATGGACCTTCGGGTGAATTACCAGTACTGGACCTTCGGGTCATTTGTTGGACCTTCGGGTCATATGTTGGGCCCCAAATATTGTGATGACAGCATGATAGGCTTCGGACATATGAGATGCATGTTTGGAGTAGCTTAGACTCGCCATATGCTGGAATCGATCCACTTTTATGCTGATTGTCTAGTTCTCTTATTTTGATTTCTAGATTTTGTGTATTGCTGTTTTGAATTCAATTGTGAATTTGAAAGTTGATTTTGATGGAGTTTAATGATATTTCTTCATTTAAACTATGTTGATTATTTATGATGAATAGTCTCATTCGAGATTATGATTAATTTGCTTTAGTGTTGTTTATCATACACTTATTTCTGAGTTTAAATTAGACTGATCCATTTATTATTTTGTTTTAAATAATACTCGGGTCAGACCGAGTTATTTCAGGATAATCGCTATCTCTGATTCAGTTGGTGCTTCAGCTTTTAGGATTTCACCTCATCTTTTGGTTAGGCTTCGAGGTGTTACTTTTGGTGTATTGACTCTCATCTCATGTATTTATTGATGGCTATGTATATGTACATTTAGTTCATGTGAACCATCGAGTGTTGTAGCATGTATCCAGACTTACCTTCCGCTATATCTGATATTTCTGTTCTGATGTGATTATACTTATCTGTGTTGTTGTTATTATGAGTTATTCTGAATTTTTCATAAGCCACCATAGTTTCGTTTTAGATTTGGATTGAATATATATCGCTGGAAGTAATTACACAACTTCTATCGATGTAATCAATACTCGTCTAACGCATAACTTACGGATGGTCGCTTCTAACAAGCCTTAATCTTCACAATAGCAGACGTTATTCATTATAATAATCTTTGTTATTGTGAGTATTGAGGTTGGGCATCACAGCTTGGTTTTAGAGCTGAGATTCAGAGCAAAATTATAATAAACACGAAACAGAAGTAGAATGGAACATGCGTTACAACTATTCAAAAGTTTTATTCGTGCCATTCTGATCTATTCCTTCGTTGTTCTTAAACTTTTGTCCTCTCTAACAAGTTTGAATATGTCTAGGAATAAATTTTATATTTCCGTACTATTCCATTTGTTAAATTCCTTATCAATCTTGTGTTATTTTAACTAATCCTTATCTTCTCCTTTTCTCTCAGCCTATGGCTGGAAAAGGTAGAGGGAAGCGTTCTACTATAGGTCCGTCTAGTGGTTCTCATCCGGATGGAGTTTATATGTAAGCTGATCAGTTTATGGAGCTATTTCGGGGTACTCAGCCTTCTATTGCTACTCCCGCAGCTCCTACTCACAAGTCTGCCTTCATCCGCATGTGTAGTGACTATTCCCACCTTGGAGGCAAGCCTTTCAAGGGATCGAAAAGTGTATTGGAGGTTCAGACTTGGTTGCGCGCTAGTGAGCGCATATTTTCTCGGATGGATCTTTCAGATCATCATCGCGTTCTCGTGACATCTAGCATGTTTCTTGAACGTGCGCTTGATTGGTATAAGCTTTTGATTGCGGAAGTTGATGAGTCCTCTCTCTCGTGGAATCAGTTTAAGGAACGATTCGAACTTAAGTTCGTTCCTGAATCAGAAAAAGCCAATCTTGCTCGTAGTTTCCTTGAGTTAAAACAAGGAAAGTCCTCTGTTTCTGATTATGTTGCATCTTTCGAGGCCTTGTCCAAATACGGAGTTGAGTTCATTAACACTCCGCATAAGAAAAATCTTAGATTTGTTATAGGTTTGAAGAAGTATTTGAAGAAAGTCCTTTTGCTTCAGCTTAAACTTCCTTTTGAGGAACTTGTTGATTCAGCACTTTGCCTTGAAGCTGTCGAAAAGGAACACGATAGTGGTGATGAGGTTGAGGTTTCTAAGAACCCCAACAAGAAGAGGTTTTCATTTCATAAGCCAAATTCTTCTTCCAACAAGAAGAAGAAGAAGCAAGCTACCTCTAGTTCTCAGCCTAGTAGTGCACCTTCTAATCAGAGGGCGTGCTATAATTGTGGTTCTCTGGATCATCTTCTTCGTTGTTGTCCCAAGCCTCGCATTTGCCGCTATTGCAAGAAAGAGGGTCATTGGGTTTCTGATTGTCCTACTGCTCCTAAGGGTTTCAAATCTGGGAAGCTTAATGTCGCTTAAGCTTCTGGTGATTCTTCTGAGCCCAAAGGTATTCCTCCTTCTGTTTTGGAAGGTTTTATTTTATTTCATGACCATTCTATTAGAGTTCTTTTCGATACGGGTGCATCACATTCATTCATATCAAAGGAGCTGGTTTATGTTATTCCTTTGGATGTTGTTAGTCTTTGCGACCCTTTGAGGATTGTGAATCCTATTGGTGGATCCGCTACTCTTGGTTTGTTATGTGTTGATGTTGAGATTATTCTACATGGTTTTTCCTTTCATGCGAATCTGCATGTTATGGATCATCTTGGTTTTGATATGATTTTGGGAATGGATTGGCTCGTCCGTTATGAAGTTCAAATCCTATGTCTCGAAAAAACTTTATATCTCAAGCATCCCGATGCTATCGAGCAGTTATCTATTATGTTTCGAGACATGGACCATGCTTTGAATGCTCTCATTTCTTCCTTCGAATTGGAGGTGTCATAGCTAATATTCCAGTTGTTTGTGATTTTTCTGGTGTTTTCGAGCCTATTTCAAGTTTGTCGCCGAAGAGGGCAATTGAGTTCCGTATTGATCTTATCTCTGGTGCTCATCCTATCAGTCGTCCTCCCACGAGGATGTCTGCTAAGGAAAATGAGGAACTCAAGCAACAATTATCTGAATTGGAAGCCAAGCAATTTATTATTTCTAGCTCATCTCCTTGGGGCGCCGCCGTTGTCTTCGTTAAGAAGCCAGATGGTATTCTTAAGCTTTGCATTGATTATCGCAAGCTTAACGAGCTCTCTATAAAAAATAGGTATCCATTACCTAGGATCGAAGGCATGTTCAATCAATTAAGTGGAGCTAAGCTTTTCTCCCAACTCGATCTTGCTACCGGTTTTCATCAGTTACGAGTTGCGGAAGATAGCATCCCTCTTACCACATTCTGTACTCGTTATGGATCTTACGAATGGCTTGTTATGCCGTTCGGTTTGACGAATGCTCCAGCATATTTTGTTGATCTTATGAATCGGATATTCTGAGAATATCTCAATAAGTTCGTCTTGGTTTTCATAGATGATATTCTTATTTATTCCTAATCTGAAGCCGATCATATTCAGCATTTGGGGATTGTTTTGAGCACACTTCGTCGGCATCAGCTTTATGCCAAATTCTCCAAGTGTCGCTTCTGAGAGAATAAGGTAAAGTTTCTCAGTCATATTGTTTCTTCCAATGGTATCTCTGTCGATCCTTCCAAGTTCGAATCTATTCAGAATTGGAAGAGGCCCGAGACTGTTACTGAGATTTGTAGTTTCCTTGGATTGACGGGATATTATCGTCGGTTCATTAAGGACTTTTCTCACATTGCTTTACCGCTTACCACTCTCACGAGAAAAGCTGTTCCTTTTATTTGGTCTGATAAGTGTGAGACTTCTTTAATGAAGTTAAAAGATCTCCTTACTCATGCTCCTATCTTAGTGGTTCCCGAAGAGAATCATGATCTTGTTGTTTATACCAATGCCAGTGGTTATGGACTCTGTGCTATTCTCATGCAAAAAGATAGAGTAGTTGCCTATGTTTCTAGACAACTAAAGACTAACGAGATTCGTTATGCTACCCATGATTTGGAGTTAGCCGCTATAGTCTTTGCTCTAAAGATTTGGCAACATTATTTATTAGGCGATCGTTTTGTTCTCTTCACTGACCACAAGTCTCTGAAATATCTCTTCACTCGGAAGGAACTTAATATGAGGCAACAGCGTTGGCTTAAATTTCTTGCTTCATATGATTTTGATATTCAGTATACCCTTGGTAAGGGTAATCGAGTTACTGATGCGCTTAGTCGCAAGCAACAAGTTGTTGTTTCCATGATGCTAGCAGAGTGGAATATATTGGAAGCTTTATCCCATTGTGATATTAGAGACCGTCCTTCGGTTTCTGATTTCCCCATGCTTTTATTTAGCATGGAAGCTCGTCCTAATTTGTTGGATCGAATTGTCGATGCCCAGAAACAAGATCCAGATCTTTCTTATCTTATTTAGAGTTGTAAATCGGAACCCCGAAGTGATAATCTAACGGATTTCAATATTGATATTCATGGTTGTATTCGAAAGAAGTGAAGGTTGATCGTGCCTAATGTTCCTAATCTAAGAAATGACATCCTTGAGGACTGTCATCATTCTAAGTATACTATCCATTCCGGCAGTAGTAAGATGTACGCCGACATGAAGCGCTTATACTTTTGGGAGGGTATAAGCGTGATGTTGCAAGTTATGTGAGTTGTTGCATGACTTGTCAACTTATCAAAGCGGAACACCAACGTCTTAGTGGTCTTTTGCAGCCTCTTGAGATTCCATTATGGAAATGGGATCAAATTTTTATGGACTTCATTGATGGTATATCTCGTTCGAGGTCGGGCCATACTAGTGTTTGGATGATTGTTGACCGATTGACCAAATCAAGCCATTTTATTCCTATCAAGTCCAATCGGACAGCTCCTTTGTTGGCTAAGCTTTTTATTAAAGAAGTCGTTAGACTTCATGGAGTTCCTAGTTCCATTGTTAGTGACAGAGATCCGCTTTTCACTAGTGGTTTCTAGCAGAGCCTTCAGAAAGCTTGGGGTACTAAGCTCAATCTAAGTACAGCTTATCATCCACAGTCTGATGGTCAGACTGAAAGGGTGAATCAAGTCTTAGAAGATCTCCTTCGCGCTTGTATTCTTTATTTTGGAGGTAGTTTGGAAGACCACTTATCTCTTGTTGAATTTTCTTATAACAATAGTTTCCAATCCAATATCGGTGTGGCTCCTTTCAAAGCCTTTTACGGAAGGCCGTCTCGATCAACATCTTATTGGCTGGAATCCGGGTAAAAGTTAATTCTCGGCCTCGATTATATTCGTGAATCTTCTGAGAAGATTGATATTATTAGACAGAGAATGAAAGAGGCTCATAATAGGCAGAAATCTTATGTCGATCATCGTAGGAAGCCTTTGGAATTTTCTACTGGCGATCGCGTGTTCATTCGTGTTTCTCTGATAAAGGGGTGGTGCGTTTTAGTAGCTCTGGGAAATTGGCTCCTCGATATGTTGGACCATTTCCTATTACGGAGAGCATTGGCCCAGTTATTTATTATGTATTTCTACCTATTCAGTTTTTGGGAATTCATGACGTATTTCATGTATCCCAGCTTCGTCGATGCCTTCGAGATTCGGATTCTATTATTGATCCTCATGTGTTGCAAGATCTTGAGATCTCATCCGACTTGTCTATGGTGCAAAATCCTATTCGTGTGCTAGCTTCGAAGGTTAAACGCCTTCGGAATAAAGAAGTCCCTCTTGTGAAAATTCAGCGGTCCGCAAACCACTAAGATTGCACTTGGGAAACCAAAGAATTCATCATGCGTTCTTACCCCGGTTTTATCTCCTCTTCGGGTGGGGGTGAGCATTCTTAATTTATCTTTTCTATTTTAAATCTTTGTTGTAATGAATAATTTGTGTTATAAACAACTTCTAGTATGAAAATAAAGTAGACGTAATTTTTATAAGGGGGAGTTTGTAACAACCGTGATTTTTGAGTACCGTCAAAATAAAAATTTAAAATAGAAATTATAAATTGAGATTTGAACTTGAAAGTGGTAGCACGTTGAAAGGAATTGCAAATTACCTTCACGTGTGTGAATTGGTCCATATTAAAGCAAAATGTATAAACACTTTGTTATCATTAGTTTTGTAAAGCAAAGTTGGAACACTGCTGTCACCACTAAAATTGGTAAAAGCAAATATTTGAACACTTTGGTTTTTTTTCTATCATCATTTTTTTATACTGCCGTTTACTTTCTTCCACTAGTGCATGTCTACAATCTAATGCATCTGTACCAAAAACTATAGCCAACAAATTTTCATTTGACTTATACACAAATTGGAAAAAGAAATGTAAGCTGGTATCATTCATTTGTGCCATCTTTCCCAGTAGCCTTCCACATTTCGTTGTCTTCATTTTTCCAAGTAGCTCTGTAAAGCTTTAATGGCGGTTCAATTCTTTCTCTCTTTTGGATTATAGTTGCCAACCAGTTCTAGGAAAAATTATTGGTGAGTTCAAAACTCACACTTCTAATTTATTCATCATTTCATTTTTGGGTGCAAATTATATTACTCTGGCCACTTGCGTAAAGTGTAATTTCCTTTGCTTTGAAAATTTGTTACACACCATGCCGTGTGTTGAATATGCATGCATAATATTGTGTTGCCAGGTCATGTTATTTTGTAAGTCATATATGTGTATGTAGGTAACACACGAAAGCTAAGACCCTTGTTTTAAATTCATGCATGTGTATAATATATGCATGAAATTTTATTTTTGTTAAAACGTTAGTAGTCCAGGCCATTTTTTGTGTACGCAAGTGTGCATGAGTGAAAACGAGGTGTGCGTGCATGAAAGTAAGTCGCCAAATGCAAGTTTCAGGTCATTCAATTACTTTTGTCTATATTATTTTGTGTATATGTATAACTATACCCAGGTTACTATATTTGTAAATTCATGTGTGCAAGCCTATATGCATGGAAATATGAGTCCAGGTCCAATATTTTTTTCTATTTCCATTTTCGTGCAAATAATGTATGCACGAATTACGTGTCTGCATGTAAATTGCCTTGCCAACTTTGGTGTTCATTCCTTGCATGTGAGTAATATGCCCAGACCATTCCATTCGTGCAAAAATTAGTGAGTCCAAGTTGTTATTTTTAACTTCATACTTGTGTGCATGTAGTAGTCCAGGTTAATACGAAATATTAGCCATCATCTAATTTGGTGCGTGCAAAGATTTATGGCACAAAACTATGCCCAGACCATCATTTTCTTTCATGCGTGCATGAAGTATTGCCCATGTTACTTTAAAACTTTGTAAATTTCATTTTTGTGCAATAGTATTTTTCACGTAAGTGTAGTCTAAACCATTTGTCAATTTATGTGTTGCACAGAAACTAAGTCCAGGCTATCCAATATTTGATGAATATATAATTAGTGCAGTTTGATTATTAATTTATTTTGAACCAGCGTTTCATTTTAAAACGTATTTTTTTGCCCTTATTTTTATAACGGATTTTTACCTCGGTGTTTATATTTTAAGTGTGTTGTTTTGATGAGATTTTTGACGAATAAAAATTACTGTTGTTTTGACATCAGTAACCGTCAATTTAAAGTGAATTTTCAAGCGGCTATCTTGTAATCAAGAAAACCCACGACACTGATTTTATATCCATTTTTACGGTGTTTTGTGAAGCTCAATTTCCTTGTCGAAATTGCTATAGATGTTGCTGTTTTATCACGTGTTTTCAAATCGTTTTAAAATATAATTGTTTCCAAAAAAATTACAGTTTACGCTTTCAAAAGAATGAGGAATCGATTTAAACGCTTCAGCAAAATTAAGGACTATGAACCCTTACTTTTACTGATTCGCTTAATTCCGAACTTGTCCATTTGAGAACGTAAAACTATTTATATAAAATACATAATTTTGCACTTTCAAGGAAACGATGATGAGATTTAAACGATTTAGCAAAAGTGCGGAATATGGAACCACGCTTTTACTAATTCGGTTAATTCCGGACTCGTTAATTGAAATATTTGCTGTGGAATTGCTGTTTGAAGATTTTGAAGATTTTCTTGGGCTTTCGAGCCACTATGATGGACCTTCGGGTCAATTACCAGTACTGGACCTTCGGGTCATTTGTTGGACCTTCGGGTCATATGTTGGGCGCCAAATATTATGATGATAGTACTTGGTAGGCTTCAACTATATGAGATGCACGTGCGGCGTAGTTTAGACTCGCCATATGCTGGGATCGATCCACTTTTATGCTGATTTTCTAGTTATCTTATTTTGATTTCGAGATTTTTGTGTATTGCTGTTTTAAATTCAATTGTGAATTTGGAAGTTGATTTTGATGGAGCTTAATGAGTTTTCTATATTTAAACTGTGTTGATTATTTATGATGAATAGTCTCATTCAAGATTATGATTAATTTGCTTTAGTATTGTTTATCATACACTTATTTCTGAGTTTAAATTAGACTGATCCGTTTATTATTTTCTTTTAAATAATACTCGGGTCAGACCGAGTTTTTTCAGGATAATCACTATCTCTAATTCAATTGCTACTTCAGCTTTTGGAATTTCACCTCTTCTTTTCTGTAGGCTTCGAGGTGTTACTTTTGGTGTATTGACTCTCATCTCATGTATGTATTGATGGCTATGTATATGTACATTTGGTTCATGTGAACCATCTAGTGTTGTAGTATGTATCCAGACTTACCTTCCGCTATATCTGTTATTTCTGTTCTGATGTGATTATACTTATATGCGTTGTTGTTATTATGAGTTGTTCTGAATTTTTCATAAGCCACCGTAGTTTCGTTTTAGATTTGGATTGAATGTATATCGCTGGAAGTAATTACACAACTCCTATCGATGTAATCAATACTCATCTAAGGCATAACTTACGGATGGTCACTTCTAACAAGCCTTATTCTTCGCAATAACAGACGTAATTCCTTATAATAATCTTTGTTATTGCGGGTATACAGATGGGGTGTCACACTACATCCAGTCCTGCACCAAGGAAAATGGCTCATATAGATTTTTATTATACAAATGTTGAGATTACAATCCTCAATTTCTAAAGGCCTTACGGTACCCTCATGTGTCCGAGTCTGGGGCAAACTCTCTTGATTTACGGGACATAGGATCACCCAATTTATTTTCACGCACAACCACACCTTATAGAGAAACTCGATAAACTTTTGATTACAAATTGATCATATAACTCTGAATAACACTTTTATCTTCGAGAGAGGGTAGAGAATCAAACAAGAATGAGATTCTAATTTGATTCACTTGAGAATTCAATAGAATTTTGGCACGGTCTTAAAAATATGAAAATTTTAGAATATGGATTTATGGAGAAGAAGGAGTGAAGAAAATAAGAAAATAGTTAGTTAAAAATTCATTTCTGAAGGTTATTTGTAGACCAGTAACGGTCATAACCATTAGTAGGAGATTTAAACGAATAGACACTTCTTTTGAAAATTGAAACTTTTGAATTTAACGGCCACCATGTGACATGGGATATCCCATGATGTCGACATCCTTTAGTTAAAAACAATGTAAAATTTGTTTTGAAAATGGTATTGAAAGGAAAACAAGATAAAATGATTCTGGAGTAAAATAAACTAATTTTCATATGTTTTAAAATAAAGAAGAGTAGAAAGATATATTTCAAGAATGTATATATAAATTTGATTTTAAATATCAAGTGTGTGTGCGTATATATATTATAAAGAATATTTGAAAATTAGAAGATAGTTTTAAAAACAAACAAAGTTTAAAATAAGAGTTTATTAAAAAACAAAAACAAAGAATATTTTAAGGCTAAAATGCCTTTTTGAAAATCATTTGAAAAGATAATTTTTAAGGCTAAAATATTTTGAAAAGTAGTTTTGAAAATCATTTTGAAAAACATTTTGAAGTAGTTTTGCAAGCTTCTTTCTGTAGAATATTTCATCACATCAGGACTTGAGAACTTGTACAAAAGCATGATGTTTGTGGGTTTGTAAGCCACTTGTCGTAGGTTTGTAAGGTACTTGGCATGGGTTTATAAGCCACTAAAAAGGTAGAAATGGGTTCCGTACCAAATGAAATTTGGAATGAAGATTTCCATGCTATTATGAAGTTTTAACAAAACTAGACACTTATCTTGAAATCTTGATCTTGATACTCATGAGTCTTCAAACTTGATTTCTTCATTCTTGATCATTATACTGTACAGTCTTCAATAATCAATACCTGCCTTATATATATATATATCCTGCATAATAACATTCATTCATATATATATATATATATCTAGACAATAGTGTTAGTGTATAAGTTATAATAAAATAAGTCACAAAGGTTGTTGTCATCACCACTATCTCTAGTTCCTAACAATCTTCCCCTTTTTGATGATGACAATCTTATAAAATATACTTGACACTTCGATCATACCATAACTCCCACTTACACCAACAACTCCCCCTTACTCCAAGCCTACTATTTTATATAACTTCTCCCCCTTTGTCATCAACAAAAAAAAACCTATAAACCTTAAACTTAATAGGAAATGAGATAACCAAATATATGACATAAGAATAATAACTAATTTTAGAGGGAAATTTAAATTTTAAAATCTCGGCATGTATGTTGACATAGGGGGATAGGTCATGTCGACATGCCCGGTTCAATTTTTGAGCAATTTTTATTTATATTAATTATTAACTATACTTGTATTATTTATAATTTATATTTCAGTTAATGAACATATACCTAATTCTCTTCTAAATTTATTAAATTTTTGTTCATTTAATGGTTTGGTTAATATATCAGTAATTTGTTTTTTAGTATTAATATATTCAATAGTTATGACTTCTTTACTTATATTATCTCTAAGAAAATGATGCCTAATATTAATATGTTTTGTTCTAGCATGATGAGTTGGATTCTTAGATAGGTTTATTGCACTAGTTTTATCACAATAAATTGGTGATTTAGTTATAGTTAATCCAAAATCTTTTAAAGCTTGTTTCATATATATAACTTGACAACAAGCCAAAGCAGCAGATATAAATTCTACTTCAGTTGTTGACAATGATACAGTGCTTTGCTTCTTACTAAACCAGGAAACCAGAGAATGTCCTAGAAAGTGACAAGTTCCACTTGAACTTTTTCGATCTAATTTACAACTAGCACAATCAGCATCACAATATGAAATTAAATCAAATACATCATTTTTAGGGTAAAAGAAACCATAATCTAAAATATATTTTATATATCTTAAAATTCTTTAACAGCTTTTAAGTGAGATTGTTTAGGTTGAGATTGGTATCTTGCATAGAGACAGACACGATTCATGATGTCAGGACGACTTGCTGTTATATAAAGCAGCGAACCAATCATTCTCCTATATAATTTTTGATCAATATCTTTTGATTTATCTTCTTTACAAAAAGCTACATTAGTTGTCATTGGAGTTGGTTTCTCACTAGAAGTGGTCAATCCAAATTTATTAATTTAATCCTTAGCATATTTTTCTTGACTAATGAAAATTCCTTTATCTAATTGTTTGATTTGAAGTCCTAAGAAGAAACTTTGTACTTCCATATGACTCATTTCAAATCCTTTATTAATTATATCTGAAAATTCTTTATTCATTATGTTATTGGTTAATCCAAATATTATATCATTTACATATATTTGTACTAATTGAAAGCTTTCTTTAATTTATATACATGATTTGGAAATTTATTATCTTCAAAAAGTGGAGGTTGTTCAACATAAACATCTTATTTTACAAAACCATTTAGAAAAGCACTTTTAACATCCATTCGATTTAACTTGAAATTATTGTAGTTTGCGAAAGCTAGTAGAATCCTGATAGCTTCTAGTCTTGCGACTGGTGCAAAGGTTTCGTCATAATCAATTCCTTCTTCTTGACAATAACCTTGCACGACTAAACGAGCTTTATTTCTCACGACCTCACCAGGTTCATTCATTTTATTTTTATAAACCCATTTTGTTCCAATTATACTTTTATCATCAGGTCTAGGAACAAGTTCCCAAACATCATTTATGGTGAACTGATTCAATTCTTCTTGCATAGCAAGAATCCATGAATCATCAGATGATGCTTCCTTTCGATTTTTAGGTTCAATAGTTGATATAAAAGCTACATTACTCATACTATTTAGTTGATTTCTTGGTTTAACTATAGATTCAATATTTCCTAGTATATTTTCTATAGGATGATCTTTTAATAGCCTAATTCTTTTATTAGGTTGAATGATTTCACAATTAGTTTCATTGGATTCATTATTTAAAGTTACAAAATCTTCTTCGTCTTCTATTTGTACAGTATCTTTCAAATTTTCATCAAAAGATACCTGCGTTGTTTCTTCAATAGTGTTAGTTCTTAAATTATAAACTCTAAATTATTCACTTCTATTAGAATATCCGATGAAGATACCTTTGTCGGATTTAGGTTCAAATTTATCTAAATTATCTTTTGTATTAAGAATAAAACACTTACTACCAAAAACTTTAAAATAAGCTACTATGGGTTTATTATTGTAAAGTAATTTATATGGTGTTTTATTAGTTAATGGTCTAATTGAAATCCTATTTAATATATAACATGTCGTAGCGACTACTTCAGAACAAAAGTTTCTAGGTATGTTACTATCAGAAAGCATTGTTCTAGCACACTCTTGAATCGTACTATTCTTATGTTCTACCACTCCGTTTTGTTGTGGAGTTCTTGGAAAAGAGATATTATGATTAATTCCTTTTTGATTAAAGAAATTCTCAAAATTTGCATTTTCAAATTCTACACCGTGATTAATACGAATGGTTTTTATTTTTAAAGAAAGTTGATTTTGAATTCTTTTAGCAAAAATTTTAAATAATTCAAAAGCATCACTTTTAAGTTTAAGAAAAATTGTCCAAGTATATCTAGAATAATCATCTATAATTACAAAAACATATTTATTGTGATTAATTGATTGAACTTGAGATGGACCAAATAAATCAAAATGAAGCAATTTTAGAGGTTTAGAATTAGAAATCGTATCTTTTAATTTAAATGAACTTTTTTTAAGCTTTCCTAATTGGCAAGCATCACATATACTATCTACTTTAAATTTTAACTTGGGAAGACATCTAACAAAGTCAAGTTTTGATAACCTAGATAACAGTTTGAAATTTAAATGACCAAATCTTTTATGCCAAATCCAAGGATCACTTGTATTATCCAAAAGACATAAGTTATCATTTGAACTTTCATACTAAGGATGCAAATGTTTTTCTTCATAATTCCTTCAAAGATAATATTTGACTTATTATCTTCGATATGACACTTATCTTTTCCAAATTTAATTTTAAATCCTTTATCACATAGTTGACTTATACTAAGAAAATTATGTTTTAAATTCCTAACTAGCAAAATATTAGAAATAAGAGGAGTTTTAGAATTACCGACATTACCGATGCCAATCACATATCCTTTTGAGTTATCTCCATAGTTGACCAATCGACCATCTTGATATATAATGTCATTGAGTATCTCGGGATTTACAATCATATGCCTTGAACAACCACTATTAAATATCTTCATCTTTCTCAATTTACACAGTTTGTCCATTGGTTATTGATTCTTCAAAACCCATGTAACATGTCTGTTCCGGCATAACAAACCAATTTGGTAGATGACTTGATTTTTCATAAAAACTATATGTAGACTTATAATAATTTGATGAAATGCATAAATTCAAACTAGTATTAACAAAATTTCCTAAAAATGCCATTTTTAACTTTTTAAGTTTCAAATTATGAAAACTATGAAAACTTATGCTCCAATACCAATTGAAAGGGAGTGCGGATTAAGGATCTTAAAGCTAGTTTAACACTAGAGTGTGGATGAATAGTGTTTAATGGATACTAAGACTTCTATGGACTAATTTAAAAATTATGATATAAACAAATGTAGAACTTAGTCAAAGAACAATCACAGAATCAAACAAAGATGCAGAAAGTAAATAAAAAGCTGTAAAAGGAAAGAACACACTGGATTTTATATTGGTTCGGAGTTACCCTACATCCAGTCCTGCACCAAGGCAAACACCTCGTATAAATTTTTATTATACCAATGTCGAGATTACAATCCTCAATTTCTAAAGGCCTTGAGGTACCCTTCTGTCTTCAAGTCCGGGGCAAATTCTCTTGATTTATGGGATACAAGATCACCCAATTGATTTCCAGGCACAACCACACCTTATAGAGAGACTCGATAAACTTTTGATTACAAATTGATCCTATAACTCTGAATAGCACTTTCATCTTCGAGAGAGGGCAGAGAATCAAACAAGAATGAGATTCTAATTTGATTCACTTGAGAATTCGGTAGAATTTCGGCACGATCTTAAAAATATGAAAACTTTAGAATATGAATTTGTGGAGAAGAAGGAGTAAAGAAAATAAGAAAATAGTTAGTTAAAAAATCATTTGTGAAGGCTATTTATAGACCAGTAACGGTCATGACCATTTGTGAAGAGATTTAAACGAATAGACACTTCTTTTGAAATTGAAACTTTTGAATTTAACGGCCATCATATCGACATGGGGTATCCCATGATGTTGAAATCCCTTAATTAAATACAATGTAAAATTTGTTTTAAAAATGGTATTGAAAGGAAAACAAGA
This sequence comes from Allium cepa, assembly GCA_030765085.1. Taxonomy (NCBI): domain Eukaryota; kingdom Viridiplantae; phylum Streptophyta; class Magnoliopsida; order Asparagales; family Amaryllidaceae; genus Allium; species Allium cepa. Next base: position 84,486,971 of record CM060946.1, read on the forward strand.
TAAAATGATTCTAGAGTAAAATAAACTAATTTTCCTATGTTTTAAAATAAAGAAGAGTAGAAAAAAATATTTTTAGAATGTATATGTAAATTTGATTTTAAATCTCAAGTATGTATATATATACACACATTACAAAGAATATTTAAAAATTAGAAGATAGTTTTAAAAACAAATGAAGTTTAAAACAAGAGTTTATTTAAAAACAAAAACAAAGAATATTTTATGGCTAAAACATCTTTTTGAAAATCATTTGAAAATATAATTTTTAAGGATAAAAAATTTTGAAAAGTAGTTTTGAAAATTATTTTGAAAAAACATTTTGAAGTAGTTTTGCAAGCTTCTTCCTGCAAAATATTTCATCACATCAGGACTCGAGAACTTGTACAAAACCAGGACGTTCGTGGGTTTGTAAGCCACTTGTCTAGGTTTGTAAGCTACTTGTCGTGGGTTTGTAAGCCACTAAGAAGGTAGAAATGGATTCCATCCCAAATGAAATTTGGAATGAAGATTTCCATACTATTATGAAGTTTTAACAAAACTAGACACTTATCTTAAAATCTTATCTTGATACTCATGAGTCTTCAAACTTGATTTCTTCATTCTTGATCTTTATACTGTACAGTCTTCAATAATCAGTATTTGCCTTATATACATCCTGGATAATGACATTCATATATATCTAGATAATAGTGTTAATATATAAGTTATAATAAAATAAGTTTCAAAGGTTGTTGTCATCAAAACCACTATCTCTGATTCCTAGCAGTGGTCTATTTTATAGAAAGTTCTTTGGCCATTAGATTTTTTATTGTTCCATGTATACGGAGCCGCGATAATGTTGATTTCCACAAGGCTAGAAAGACGTATGACTTGGTTGAGAGGACAGATGTCTATTGTTTATAATAGGACTCCACCAAATTTTTGGGAGACCTTAAAGATGTAGTTAAAATCCCCTAAACGGATAGAGAGAGTTTGATTAGAAGAAATGCTCGGGTGGTTATCAAGGAGAGGTTGTCTTGAAGATATTTGGTTAAAAACATATACAATAGTTAGGATAAAAGTAGAGGAAGAGTGAACACGTTCAACATGAAAGTGAGTGTATTAAGAATGTTACAGTAGGATGGCGATATTTTTTATGAGCGGATTCCACGTAACTAAAATTCTAACATAGGCAGCATGTTTGTGGCTATTAACATAACTATGTCTCTTTAAGAAGTAGAGGTAACCGTTCACCCTCTTTTCATCGCAACTATGTCTATGTGACCACTCTTAGACTTTCGGTTTCTCCTTTAAACAGTCAAACCATTCAATAAAGAAACCATTAACTGATAGAGTTAGGGGTATGCCCTAGGTGCAATTATGTAATTCATTACACATATCTAAAACTCGATAACTAATCTTGTTCGAAATAAAAGGCATTTTCTTTCTATTATATACTTGATATAATGTGCAATGTTAATTAATTAAATAAATTAAAGCAATATTTAATAGAAAATTTATAAATATTATTTTTTTGATAGTAGTTACAAAGTGTTGCAGCAGTGACTAATTTATCATGACGAAAATAAATATATCATTTTAAATATTCCTAGTCAAGATGTATCAAGACTAGATAGCGATACATCCATTGAGACTAGGCTACGTAATGATTTCTAAATATTGGATAGTGTATTAGTCATGGTTGCTGGGGCACTAAGGGGTTATTATTGATAATTATTGGATAACTACAAAATGACTCACTCGATAGTTCTTTATTGTTTAATATAACTAAGGTCAAACAGAAAATATCAATGTGGCTAACTTACGCAGTTCTCTTTACTGGAGAACACTGTCAATCTTTAATATGAAAGTTCTGCTTTGATTATAGCCAAATCTTGGCATAGAGTATATCGAATGACTACAGTTAGGTCGACTGGAGGTATTGCAAGTGAAACACTATTCAAAAGAGGAATTGTCTCTTCATTTTATGGGGTCAATATCGCAGTCAACTGAAGTCAACTTAAAGTCAAAATCTTTAGCCAGAGCAGTTCGTTAAGTGAATCAACGACTTTGTGTTTGGACTATAAAGTTGAATATGGATGATATTGGAATTTTGACCATTACCAAATTTCATAAGTCCAAAGTGATATACTTTTGACAAAGAGAATTGGTGTAAATAATTATCACTAATGGGTAACGCTTATAATAAGTAAAATTAGATTTTACCAAAGGATGTGTAAACGATAAATTCAACCAAATGTCACACCACTAGCTAAGGTGGCGTGTGAACATTAATATTTAAATTGTTCAATATTAATCACAGACTGAATTTACACCATTAAGTCACACAAACGAAATGATAAATATTTCGAATCATCCACGCGATTTGATTAATTTTTAATTTTTGAAAATTAATTAAATTAATTAATATTTAAGAAATATTAATTATTAATTTTTATTTAATTTATCGTATGCCATTAGTAATTAGTGAAGTGCGTATATAAAAATTATAAATGCGCATATCGATGTATGATTGTATATCAATAGAATGTTCAAATTCGATTTAAACAAGATAAATGTTGAAATGGGCTTTAAACTAATTAATATTTGTGAAATATTAATTGTTAAAAATAATTCTTATTTGGTTTGTTTGATTTCCGTTGATATTTAATAATGTGCGTACATAAAAGGTTGTAAACACATGCATCGGTATGAGATATCAAGAGGGAATTTAAATTAGATTTAGATGGAGAAAGTAATAATCGGATTTTGGAAAACTTTTGGACCTATAGACAATATGGCGGTCGCTATGATGTTGAGAAGGGGAGGGGTTTTTGAAATTGAAGGGCAATCTTAGCTGAAGGGAAAAAAGACCATATCTTTATTAGACATTTATTTCCTCCTTTAAGTAGATTTTTCTCTATTATTTTATTCCTCTCTGCAGAAAAACATCTAAGCTAAATTTTCATGGTGAAGAAGCTTTAAAAATTCTAAAATTTAATCAAGCAAAATTAAATAGAAAACGGTTGTTTTCTCTTTATTGTTGTAAATGTAGAGAGTTATCTATCAAATCTAGGAATTATTCTATCATTCAAAGTGTTTCTCCAGGCTTCATCCTAAGGTAATTCTATATATTACATGTCTTTTAAGTTTATTTTCATCCTTTATTCGGAACGTTTTTCTATCAATTAGAAAACTATCGAATTTTATCATTATAGTTACCGCAAATGAAGACGTACAATTGTAGTACGTGCAAGTGTGGATCAAACCATAAGAAAAATAAGAATTTCAACTTACTCAATCAAATTATCTTAAATATTTTGAAATGTTTTTTAACTAAAAGGTTGTAGAAAAACTAGAGTAAAGGTATTAAGGTTAAAAGGCAATTTAGAGATAAATTCACTCTCATATTCATATAAATCAACACATAATAAATTTATAATCTCTCTTTTTAACCCCAGTAAAATTAGTTAATGTATTTATTTTAAGTATGGTTTATTTATGATATTAACGAAACCATATAAACCATTAAATTTTAATACATCAACCAAACCCACTTATTAAATCTCATGAAAATGATTATGAAGTTAGAAATAGAATCCATTTTAAGCAAAGATCATCAAAATTTTCTTCTACTTTTAACTTTATCGCCAAAATCAAATAGTTAGATGAAGATTTAGCTTGAGTCTATTATTGACTAAGTATAGCATATTTGTGTTTAACAACATAGGCAATCAAATTCATTTATAAACTTTAAACTTCCATCTACATCTAAATTTACATTAAGTCCAAAAATAAGAGGTAATAAATAAAACCATTATATTGTTTTTATATGAATTATAAGAGCATCATTAGCTATAAATTGAAGGGGTTTAGTCTCTTACTCTTGAATTCATTTCAACACAAAAGGTTTCAACATTAACAAAATGAAAGGAAATGCTAATTAAAGAGAAAGAGAGCTAATTAATTGCATAAAAATAAATCTACACTAATTTTCATAAAGAAAATCAAATCCACTTGCAAGAAATAAAAGAGGATCATGAAATAAAATAACACAAAGTAAAAAGTATGAATTAAAGTTGCATGAAGTAAAACAGCTAAGAAGCCATTAAACTAAAGATGAGAGGAAAGCTATTTATTTTTAATTTAATGGCTACAATTATATATGCCTCCATTCATGAATCATAAAAGGGCATTTATACAAGTTTAAAACCCTAATATATTTTAGGGTGCTAACAAAACTACTCTTCACGCTGCGTGGTCACCAATTGATTAATTAATCTCCACTAACATGTGATTTCTTTTAATTGTGGTCCACTTGCATGTGAGTAGACGGTCTCTTCGATGAAGAATTGATTCTTTCTTTTCTTCAATCTTTGGCTTCCAAAACATGTGCATGCATAAATCTATGATGCTTCTTCCAATTCGTACTCAATTTCCTACAAAACAAAATTAAAATATGCAAATACATTCCTCAAAATTACTGCATACACGCAAAATTACTGTTTTTGCCCAAATGTAGATGAGTGAATGATGATTTGAGAACACTTTTATATATTGATCAAAACATGTAAAAATACCATAATATGTCGTTTACTTTAATAGAGGAAGATCAACTATGAGTGTAAAAGTATAGATTTTCACATGCACATCAAATACCCCCATAATTATCTTTTTATTCATCCTTGAATAATGTAAAATTATGATAAGCCCACTTTTGTAGGAAACATGATTGCATTGAGTGTATGCGATGAGTGTTGTCTCATGAAGGTGTTCAGCGGATACTACCCACAAAATCCAAATGTAATATGCAAAGTTCCTAATGCGAAAGATATGGATTCAAGTTTCACTTACAAAATGGAGATTTTGTTTTTAAATTAACGTGAAATAGTAATATACAAGTATCATCCATTGTCAGGAAATTTCAATCCTTTACTAATCAAAACTTCCATCAAAAATTAAATTTTCATTACATTTAGAATCTAGCTTAGTTAGTAGTTTTGGTTGATAACGTAGTACAACTATGAAATATAAATTCTTTAATAGATTGTCAGAGTTTGCAAAGTGGTGTCTCATTTTCTTTTTGCATAACAAGCCTAATCATTAAAGACAAGATAATGGTTGGTTTTCAATTACTTACTCTATCTATATGTAATTTATTATATTAATATTAAAATTATTAATATTTACATACATCCAACTTAGAATACTAAGGCCAGGTATACCATTCATGCACTACCTTACGGGCTTACATGAAAATAGTACAAAGCATGGCGACTGAACACTTAACTCGAAATATACATACACCTAACTCGAAATATTAAGGCCAGGTATACCATCCACGCACTGCCTTGCGGGCTTGCGTGAGAATAATACAGAGCGTGACAAGTGTAAACACTTATGTGTGTATAACTAACTTTAGGTGTTGTTTTTTGTAAGGAGAGAGAGTTATGCAAAATCATCATAGCACCACTTACCTTTAAAGATTAAAAATGTTGTTGGGTTCGTTTTCATCACCACCGAACCAAAGAAAAGGAAGCATTACCGGTCCAAAATCCACGTCCATGCATTGCCAAACCGGAGCACTACCAACCCACTACCCATAACTACCGAACCATCCCTTTCCTACCACCATCACCGAACCAGACTCTGCCGAACCAACCTCCTCCAAGCTCTTTCCGAACCACCTATCCACCGAACCAACCTCATGCCGAACCAACCCACTCCAACCATTACCGGACCACGTCCACACCAACTCTCCACCGAACCAAGGCCTTGCCGAACCAACACTGCCAGGCCAGATTGCATCGGCCCAGACCCACCAGCAGCTATATACATCCAAGACCCCTGCCCTCCAGCCTCACTCTATATATAGAGGGGCAGGGGCACAACAATGGCGGACAAGTTTGAGAGCTCAAGCACGGAAGGAACTTTCAAACAATTTTTATATACTTGTAATCAAGGCTTTGTACTTGTAATCTGAATAGTAAGAGGAGAATAACATATAAAGTGGACGTAGGCACGTTCTGGCCGAACCACTATAAATCTGCGTGTCTTTTACATTTCAGTCCCTGCTTTTTATATATTCGCACAACTCATCCAAATCATTAAGAACAACATAAAATCAACTAAATCACACAACTTGGAGGTGTTTGCCCATTTTTTGTGCAAACATTTTTGTTGCTTTCACTGAGAATCGAGCTAGAAGCTACAGGTTCTCCTACTCAACCTTCTTCCTCGCAGCATCGCTCCCTGCTCCAACAACATGACTTCCAGGCAGAGGAGAGATGTTAACAAAGGAAAGAACGTCGCAACTAGCAGTATCCCAGATCCAGTGGCCCGAAATCAAGAGAATCATCCCGTTTTAACAACAGTACCAGATGAAAATCAGGCAAATCCAGCAGCCCCCGCCGCGGAACAACCAATTACTAGGGAAGATCTAGACAGGGTTGTGGCTAAAGTACCTAACCGCTTCGCATCTCAACAAGAAGCCTTGGTGGACCAACTCATGTCACACCTAAGGGATGCTGAAGAATCCAACCGCAACACCGAATCATGGGGTGAGTCCCAATCTGGAGGATCTGGAAGGCAACAAAGACCTTTCTTCTTCGAAGAGGTTAACAACAGAAACAACCATGGTAGGAGCCGAGCTCGGACTCAGCCCGAATTCCGACCCGAGGAAACACTTGGAACCGAGCCCAACGGGGGAGGCGCCAGGCAAGGGTCGGATGTAGCTGAGCCTGTCATGCTACCTAACCATGAAAACACCAGTAGATGGGGCCGAGCTGGAGTCCAGCCCGAAGTTGGACCCGAGAAAGTGCTGAGAACAGAACCCAGCAGGGGAAGATCAAGACAAGGGCCAACTATGGCTGACCCCATCATGCCCCCAGAAGACCAGAGGCAGCCTTTAAAGAATGTTAGGAGTGACAGACGATACCATCTCTACAAGTCGTCTGGACGGACTCAATCCCACATAGAAGAACCAAACTCATTTCTATCCGCCCCAAGTTCTGATGAAAGGATGGCGCGATTGTTCAGAGAGTGCATCCAACGAGAGCAAAGGGATCGGGGAATAGGCGCTAGGGTAACCAGCCCCTTCACCCGCAATATCGAAACTGCCATCACCCCCCGGGAATGGAAAATGCCAACAATGGAACCTTACAAGGGAACCTCTGACCCCATCGTACACTTACATAGATACACCCAACATATGCTCATGAGCGGAGCAACAGAGGGAGTGTTATGTAAATGTTTCCCACTTTTCTTGGCAGATCTAGCTACCTTCTGGTTCTGCCACCTACCCCAAGGGTCCATCCGCTCATGGGAAATGTTGAAAGAAAAGTTCATCAGCCAGTTCCACATTCATGTGGAACAATCCAAGGATGCTTATTCCTTATCTAATATCAAACAGAAGCCCGGAGAGACAGTGCAACAATATCTAACCCGATTCAACGCCGCAGCGGCCGCAGTCCAAGATGACGACGAGAAACTTATCCTAATGGCCCTCTGCAGTGGTGTACATCCGGATACTAAATTTGCTAGAAGACTAACCAAGGAAAAACCAGCTACTTTACCTGATTTCTTCCATGAAGCTGGAAAGTATATGAGACTTGAAGACGCTACCACTGAGAGGCAATCAGGGCAACAGGCTAGGACGGCTACAGACAGGGTCCCCGCTGCAGCAAAGGATGTTCGAAGAAATGACTCTAGAGACAATGCTGGGGGTAAAAAGGGAGAAAAGCGCTTATATCGACCAGGACCAAGATTTGACTCTTACACTCCTTTGAATGAAACAATCGAAAACATCTTCCTAGCCACTCAAGACGAAGTTAGATACAAGCGCCCCCCGCACAAGAAGGAGTCAGATAATGCAATCAAGTCTGGAAAGTTCTGCCTCTTCCACGAATCCCATGGACATGACACCAATGAATGCCACCATCTCCGGGACTTGATTGAAGAACACATCAGAAGGAAGAGACTGGAACGCTATGTAAAAGGCCAGAACATGACTTCAACTCCTGCCAATGAGAATCCTGGACTACCCCCCCCCCCCCCCCTAAGAAGCAGGAGGAGGAAATCGCAACACCAGCGGCTCTAGTCAAGAGAAGATAGTGGTCCACACCATATCATGAGGACCGCACATCGCCGACAGAAGCTGGGCGGAGATGGAAAGATACGGTAAGTCACTTAGGAACGATGAAGGCTACGTTAATTCCGTCATGGAAGAGCGCCACCCGAAACGGAAAGAGAATGACGAAATCACATTTAGTAGGCGTGACCTAGAGGGAAGACAGTACCCACACATGGATCCTATGGTCATCTCTGCTTGGTTCGGTCCAGCCAAAGTTTTTCGAATTTTAATAGACACTGGAAGCTTAGTAAATATCCTATTCAAGCATGCTTTTGACAAAATGAAGCTATCAATGAAGGATGTGTCTCCCTGCAACAAGCCACTACATGGTTTCACTGGAGATGCGAAGATGCCCCTCGGGCAACTGGACCTATTTGTTGAAATAGGAAGTCATCCTCGCTCCATTGTGCGAAAGCAAACATTTGTGCTAATAGAGAACCACTCGGCCTACGATGCCTTTTTGGGGAGACCGGCCTTGTCTGACTTCCAAATTGTCCTAGCCCCATGGTGCCTGAAGATGAAATTTCCAACAGATAACGGAATAGGAGAAATAGAGGGAGATCAAGACGCTGCTCGAGACTGCTATATAACTGAACTTCGCAATAACCGCAGAAAAGATAAAGGGAAAAATGCAGAGACTACTCTCTGCATGAAAAACTTGGAAGCATAGCAACTAAAGAAAGCCCCTCCTCTTCGATATACCAGTGACCCTTTCAATGAATTAGACCCCAGGGACAAAGAGGAGGAGGCCACCGCCGAGCCTGCAGAGGCTATGGAATTCGTAACTGTAGACAAACATGACTCAAGTAGACTATTGAAAATCGGATCTCAACTAAAAGAAGAGTTAAAGGATCAACTCATTGATTTTCTTCGCCACAACATGGATGTATTTGCATGGACGCATGCTGATATGACAGGAATCTCCCCAGATATAGCGTGCCACGTACTGAACATCGATCCCACGAAGGTGCCAGTAAAGCAGAAAAAGTGAAGCATGGAGGCAGAACGATCAGCAGCCCTCGAGGAAGAAGTAAAGAACTTACTTGCCAATGACTTTATACGAGAAGCCATCTACCCAGAATGGATCGCCAACCCGGTACTGGTAAAGAAAGCTAATGGGAAGTGGCGAACATGCATCGATTTCTCCAACTTAAATGACGCTTGCCCGAAAGACTGCTTCCCACTCCCCCGAATCGCCCAACTCGTGGACAGCACAGCCGAACACGAACTCTTATCCTTCATGGACGCATACTCGGGATATAACCAGATCCCTATGCACGCCCCCGATCAAGACCACACCAGTTTCATCACTGACCGGGGATTGTACTGCTACAAAGTAATGCCTTTTGGACTTAAGAACGCCGGAGCTACTTATCAGCGCCTTGTCAACAAGATGTTTGCAAAATTAATAGGGCAAACTATGGAAGTTTATGTGGATGACATGCTGATAAAATCAAGGAAAGCCAACGATCATATAAATCACCTGGATGAGATGTTTCAAGTACTTCGCCAATATGGAATGAAGCTGAACCCTTTAAAGTGCTCCTTCGGAGTATCATCGGGAAAGTTCTTGGGATTCATCGTTCATGCCAGGGGGATTGAAGCAAACCCCGAACAAGTTCGAGCTTTGCAAGATATCAAGATACCATCCACTCGAAGAGAGATGCAAAGCCTAAACGGGAAAGTGGCCGCCCTAAGTAGGTTCATCTCTAAAGCAACCGAAAAATGCATCCCTTTCTTCGAAGCTCTAAAGAAAGACAAAGGAAAGTTCGAATGGACTGACGAATGCTCGACAGCCTTCCTTAACTTAATCGGACACCTCCAGAGACCACCGGTACTCTCAACTCCAGAAGAAGGCGAGGAACTGTACTTATACCTTGCTGTATCGTCCCACGCTTTAAGCGCCGCTTCGGTGAGAGAAGAGAACCGCACACAGCGGCCCGTATACTTTGTAAGCAAGAGATTTACAGGGGCAGAAGCCAGATACCCTAAACTTGAGAAGCTAGCATACTGTCTACTAATCACATTACGGAAACTGCGACACTATTTCCAATCTCATTCCATCAGAGTTTTAACCGATCAACCGCTAAGGCAAGTGCTCCATCGCTCCGACACTTCTGGGCGATTACTTAAGTGGTGCATTGAACTAAGTCAATATGATATCACCTACCATCCTCGCACCGCTATCAAGGGGCAAGCCATAGCTGATTTCATTGTCAAATTCACTACTAACGAAGGTAAGGAGCAATCTGAAATAGCAGAAGATATCAGGTGGAATCTCTTCGTAGATGGAGCGTCAAACGAACAAGGCTCAGGGGAAGGTGTTGTGATAATCACCTCCAGGGGAAGGAAGCTGCACTACGCCCTAAGGTTGGAATTCGCTGCCACCAACAATGACGCAGAATACGAAGCGGTGATAGCTGGATTAGAACTGGCCTTGGAGATTGGAGTCGGTTCTTTATGTCTCCATAGTGATTCTCAACTCATTGTAAATCAAATACTGGGAGGCTTCCAGACTCGAGGAGAACGACTCACAACATATCTAAAAAAGACCAAGCTGCTGCTCAATCAATTGGATCACTATCTAATCAAACACATTCTTCGAGAAGAGAACCAAGAGGCCGACGAACTAGCAAAGCAAGCTAGTATGAAGAACATCACTATTTTTGGAGCATCAACCATCTCAAAACAGCTGGCACCAAGTTTCGAGCAAGTGAATCTGATAGCTGCGATCGACGAAGAAACTTGGATGACTCCTATTCGGAAATATTTACAAGATGGCACACTGCCCGACAGGCGCAACGAAATCAAGAAAATCTTGAGGAAAGCTTCCCGCTATACATTACAAGAAGGCATCCTGTATCGGCGCGGCTTCTCTAATCCCTTATTAAGGTGTATCGCTGGAAGGGAAGCCAGCGAAGTCTTATCCAACATCCATCAAGGAAGTTGCGGAGATCACACTGGAGGGCAGACTTTGGCAAAGAAGATACTCCGATATGGATATTACTGGCCCACTTTAAACAAAGATGCCTTGGACTTCATCAAGAGATGCGACAGATGTCAAAAATTTGCTAAGATTCCTCGATTACCCACAAATGAGATTACTCAAATGACCAGCCCTTGGCCCTTTGCAGTATGGGGAATTGACTTGATTGGTGAACTGCCAACGGGCCGAGGCGGAGCCAAATATGCTATAGTGGCGGTTGACTATTTTACCAAATGGGTGGAGGCGGAACCTCTAAATAAAATATCTTCGGCAAAAGTTATCAACTTCTTGATCAAAAATATTCTGTGCAGGTACGGAGTCCCACTCAAGATCATATCAGACAACGGGCTTCAATTTGACAGCGAAGAATTCGCCGATTGGTGCCAAGAGCACGGAATTCACAAAAGCTTCTCATCTGTAGCTTATCCTCAAGCAAACGGACAAGTCGAAGCTGTCAACAAAGTTCTCAAAACCTTAATCACGAAGAAACTTGAAAATTCGAAAGGCGCTTGGGTGGATGAACTTCCTACAGCACTTTGGGCCTATCGCACATCTTACAGAACTTCAACAGGGCATACTCCTTTCTCTTTGGCACACGGGTCAGAGGCCATGCTCCCAGTTGAAACTATAGTGCCCTCTCACCGTAGGATCCACTACAACCCGGAAGAGAACGAAGAACTCCTCCTCATGTCTTTGGATCTAATTGAGGAGAGAAGAAACGACGCAGCACTCAAAGCAGCAGCTCATAAGAAAAAAGTTGCAGCACAATACAACTCCAAAGTCAAGCACCGCAGCTTACAAGAAGGAGATCTTGTCCTCAAGCGAATCTTCCCACGCCCCGGAGCGCTAGATCCAATCTGGGACGGACCCTACGTAATTCATAAAGATCTCCGCAACGGAGCCTATATTTTGTCAACAGTGGACATAGAGGTGTTCCAGAGGGCATGGAACATCCAACACCTCCGTCGATACTTTTCTTAACTTGTACTGCCCATATGAAGTGAATTAACAAAGAGAATCAGTGGATGTAGGCATTTTCGTGCCGAACCACTTTAAAAATCTTGTCTCTTTTTAACTTGTTCCTTTATATTTTGGTTGCTTGTTAAGCTTTATCCTTTTCTGTTGAACAAAATCATGTATAACGACATTTCCATACTGGAACTTCACGGCGCAACCTCACCTGGACAAGACTCAACAGGTACTATGCGATTCTATGCACTCGCCAATGAGATGCTTTTGCTCCAGCATCCCTCTGCTGCGGGTTAACTCATTGCTCGCGACTGCCCTTAAAGCCAACTGTAATGAGCCGATTATAAGCCATCAAGAAGGCCTACTATAGCCGATGGCAGCTCATTATGGCGTTTGGCCCGCCGACAACTGTGAACCTACTTTAAGCCCCAACATAAGGTGTGGCCAGCCAGGGGTAGTTCACGGTTGACGATCGGCACCCACGCTAGCCGGCCACAGTAAATCGAATAATACCCACGATTACGGGCCATAATGGCTCGGGTAGTTACTGTGCGCGATCTCGGCTCTGATATGTCTTAAGTGCGGCTGTGGTAAAAAAGATAAACTCCCCGCGGAGGGGTAAGATGGGTGACAAATGTCTCCAAGACCCACAGCTAGGGAAAGTGACTACAAAACCCGTTTGCCACGAACTTAAGCATATCGACGGCCTTCCGTGACTGGAAGTTTTACTTTTCCTATATTTCCATTCCATTTAAATATTTTTCTTGTATCCTGCATAACGGTCCCCAAAGTACAGGACACTAAATAGGAGGCATTCACTCACGAGAATCTGAGCCCGCAAACTGGGTGACAAGGCACTCACCCGCATCCATGGTTAATTACATAAGATGTCCAAAGCTACCCCCTGCAACCAGAACATGAAGGGCGGTACTCTTTTCTCTTGTACATAATCATGTAGCTATGACTTATTCATAACATTGCAAAACATGAGATTATATTTCAAGCAAAAGCTTAACATTGAACACAATCAAATCACAGGCATATGCATAACTATGTTTTTTATACAACACTTCAAAATAATAACAGCATTCAAAATATAACAGAATCAGCTTATGTTATAAACTTACATAAAGACGTTCAGTAACATAATTACAACTTAAGAGTACATTAATGTTTTGAGCTAGCATGTACAAAATGTCAAGCAGACCAAATAAAATAACCGACTGCACAAGTGCTCCACCCTCGTCCTACCAGCTCTTCGAATCTACTTGACTGCAGGATCGAAGCTCCCAGCATGATGACCAGAGGTCCCGCCTGCCCAATTCAAAAGAGAATCCATCAATAGCCACGAAAGATAAGCAATCAAATCATGAAAAGATTAAAAGGCAAGACTTACCAGCGTCTGCTCCCTGGTCTTCATCCTCCAGTTGCACACCCACTTCCTCGGCGGCGAGCAGCCTCATGCCTTCCTTTACCGCCGCCTTCTCCTCCTTGGTGAACTGTGCGGTAACCACATCCATTCTGAAGGTCATGCCACCCTCTTTATCCGCTTCAGCCTTGGCTTCCTCCAAAACCCGGAGATATATCCTAGCCATAACCCGGGGATAATCGTCCATCCAGGACAGGTTGCCCTGCCTCCAAGTACGGAAATACATGTCCTGGAGCATCTCGTCCATCATCCCCTCATTCTCCTCAAACTCTTTCATCCGGGCCTCAGAAGCCGGTAGCTTAGCAATGGCAACATCCCTCTCCGATCGATATCTCAAGTGGTCAGCCTGGAGGTACCTCCTCATTTCCTCCATCTCTTCCTTTAGCCTGGCCTGAGCAAGCTCTACGGCCTCAAGCCTCCCAGATAACTCCTCTACCAGCTCGAGATCCGCCCTCCGAACCTCATCCACTGTAGCAATGGCTATGTCAATCCTCTACTTGCAGGCGGCCTCCATCTTTCGTAGTTCTGCCCTACTAGCCTCTTCCATAGTCTCCTTCAACCGCCTGGAGGCTTCCTCGTGTTGAGAAATCAGAATGGCTTGATCGGCAAGCTGTTTGGCCTGATCAGCAACCTTTAGCCACAACCGAATATTAGCACTCCCAATCTCCTCTCCAGCCTTGACCAGACGGGCATGATGCCCCATCAACTTCCTGGTCTCCTCCGCGACCCGATCAATATTAGCCTTGGCTTCGTCCCCCATGGTAACTATCCGGGTAGTAAGCAAATCGAGGTCTAAGGACTTAACCTCATCAAGCACCCGTACCATGGGATTGCGGGGAAGAAGATGCTCACCCGTGGCCTCGTCAAAAGAGATATCCTGAAAACTCGTATCCAGATCCGGATGGCCGGCAAATGGGTTGCGAACCAAACAAGGATGGTCTATCGGGGTGACGGTTGGATTTTCGGACGGATGTGGGGAAGACATAAATCAGTATCCTCCTCAGTAATATCATGGATAGGCTGGGCTGGAGGCTGAGAGCCAGGTGAAGGTTCAAACGAAGATCGGCCCCTCTTTCTCTTTTGCATATCTTCCTCAATAACTCCGAGAAGAGGGCGAAATCTGACCACATCTCCAGGACGGCTAGCTGACGGCTTTGGTTTGGCGGAAGCTTTGAGTAACTTATATTGTTTGAGGCGGTGCCGAATATCTGATGTCTTGGCCACCTTACCCATTCATGGAATAAAAACCAAGTGTTACAAGCATGCATGAAGCTATGGCTCAAGAAACATGTTAAAAGAAGGAGTTAAGAATTCACCTTGAACCACCGGAGTTGCCTTAGCTGAAATACTCTCAGAAGATAGGCTGGCACCGGACCCGGCCTTATCAGACCTTTTCGATTTCTCCACCAAGGCCGATCCTTCCTCCAACCCCTTAAAAGCCTGGCGGAAGGCATCATCCGTCCACTCTTGAATCTCGCCTGCTTGCCCAGGAGGCAAAGCCCCGGCGCCATCACCACCACCATCACCTTCTCTGTCGTCTCCGCTCTCTACCTCTCCTCCTACATCGCCTCCTTCGCCTTCACCTCTATCATCCTCCACGTCTTCCTCCCCCGGAGTCATTGGGCACGTGCTAGGGGAAGGGCCGTCGGACTTCTTGAGCTTCTTACCTCCGACAACTAGAGGTTTTGTAAAAGGCCTCCTCTTGCTGCTCTTCGCAGTAGCCCCATCTTTAGCTTTAGCAGCCCTTTCCTCGGCTGTATCTCTCTGCTTAACCACGGATTGACGTGGCAGAATCAGGTTGTGCTCCAGGAGAGTGGCATTCCTGATTAGGTAAGAAGCCGACCTGTCCCTTCCAGAGATAGCCTCTATCTCCGCGGCCATCTGTACCAGGCGATCATTTTCCACGACCGCAAAGCCACCTGTCGCTAGCAAGAAATAAAAGCATATAAGAAGAAGCATTGCAGTCGGGACAAAGAAATTATAAGTGGAATTCAACTTACAGCCAGAAGTGAAGAGGCGAAAAGAAACGGAGTCGTCTTTGAAGAAGAACCATTCCTTCTTAAACATGGTAAACTTCGAGTATAAGTCCAGGACCGGCTCGAAGGACACGGCCGACTCTAAACTAATGTACGGAGACCCCTTCTTGTAGCCCCTCAGATTATATAGATATCGGATTTCCCGGTTAGAAGGGGGGCGCCCATATCTCCTCTGGAAGATAACGAATAGACACACTAAGATGGCATAGGAGTTGGGCTGAAGCTGAAAAGGAGCCACTTTCAGGTAAGTAATGAAGCTGACTATCCGTGCATTGATCGGAGGAATGGCCCCGCACATGCAATGGTATCGGCTGACGCGAAATATCCTTCAGGAGGATTGTACGGCATCACTCCATCCCCCGGCAACAGCATAAGTGATCTATCAATCCCAAAGGAGCGGGATATAACATCAAGCTACTCCTCTCTGAGAGAGCTAGGAAAGCAGTCAGGAGGAGAATTCAAGAGCTCCTGAGGACCATATCCGTCCGCTAATGACCTCGGGGCAGGTCCCTGTCGAGCTGGTCCTGGCTGGGCAGGGGGCACAACGGGAGGCTCACTTTGGTCCGTGGACTTTCTCTTTTCTGATCGAGTTTCCACTTTGCGAGACATTTATCTGCAACCCAAGGAAGTAAACATATGAACAATGTAGTCTAGAATTTCACTTGTAATTTGAAGCATGGAAAAATTCAAGGTTTGAATGTCATTCGGCACGTAAGTTCATTCGGTATTATGTGTCCTTATGCTCATTCGGTGAAACGAAGAAACCTCAAGGGAAATGCACCTGGCTCGGCACTGGATGATTCGGCACTAGATGATTCGGCACTAAGGTGATTCGACACTAAATGATTCGGCACTAAGGTGATCCGGCTGTCTCAAATGATGGAAGTGGAACGAAGGCACGTGGCCCCTATTCATAAGCAAAAACAATAACCGGACCAGATGGTTCGGCATTAGATACCGGATGATAGCAAAACAGAGCACGCCATATGCAGGCATATGCCCTACTTTGGGGGGCAAGTGTTGGGTTCGTTTTCATCACCACCGAACCAAAGAAAAGGAAGCATTACCGGTCCAAAATCCACGTCCATGCATTGCCGAACCGGAGCATTACCAACCCACTACCCATAACTACCGAACCATCCCTTTCCTACCACCATCACCGAACCAGACTCTGCCGAACCAACCTCCTCCAAGCTCCTGCCGAACCACCTATCCACCGAACCAACCTCATGCCGAACCACCTATCCACCGAACCAACCTCATGCCGAACCAACCCACTCCAACGACTACCGGACCACGTCCACACCAACTCTCCACCGAACCAAGGCCTTGCCGAACCAACACTGCCAGGCCAGATTGCATCGGCCCAGGCCCACCAGCAGCTATATACATTCAAGACCCCTGCCCCCAGCCTCACTCTATAAATAGAGGGGCAGGGGCACAACAATGGCGGACAAGTTTGAGAGCTCAAGCACGAAAGGAACTTTCAAACAATTTTTATATACTTGTAATCAAGGCTTTGTACTTGTAATCTGAATAGTAAGAGGAGAATAACATATAAAGTGGACGTAGGCACATTCTGGCCGAACCACTATAAATCTGCGTGTCTTTTACATTTCAGTCCCTGCTTTTTATATATTCGCACAACTCATCCAAATCATTAAGAACAACATAAAATCAACTAAATCACACAACTTGGAGGTGTTTACCCATTTTTTGTGCAAACAAATGTCAACGCACATACTTTAAATCAACGACTCTTTGAACAAAGACTACAAGTTAGAATAGACTCATAACCATCACTTATGAATCTCCCTATATATTAGTTACACTTTAGTTGCTTATCATTTAAACTTTTCTTTTGATTATTCATTGAGACAAGTAATTTCCCAAAAATTTAAGTCTACTAACCAAAACGATATGCATACTCTATTGTGCCTATTCAAAAATAAATTTAAAATGTAATTTTTTTGAAAGAAAGGGAAAAAAGAAAATGCAAAAATCAAACCATGTAGAATCAAAATAAACTTGAGAGCTCTCTCCACACTTGATTTTGACTTTATCCCTACAATGCATGGTATAATGAGTGTAAGGAGAAGAATATATAAATATTTATAAGAGAGGGTTAAAATTCCTTACTAAACATAGTATGGCACATAAAGAATTATGAGATCTTCCTCATGATAACGAGCTAATTCCAAATAAGAGTTTAAACGATATCTTGAAACTAGACTCATCCCTAGGGTTTTCGATTTCTATGGCACCGTGTGGAAAAATAGTATTTACCACGTATGGTCCTGTCCATCTTGATTTCAATTTATCAGGGAATAAATGAAGTTGACAGTCATACAAAAGAACCTTTTGATTTTGCGAAAATGTTTTTCTTATGATTGACTTATCATGGAAAAAAATTCTTGTCAATTTTCGAATTTTCATACACATCGTACCTAATCTCTTCTAATTCATTGAGTTGTAATTTTCTATCTTCATCGGCCTTTTCAAGATCAAAGTTTATGTTCTTCATTGCCCATAACGCTTTATGTTCAAACTTGACGGGTAAGTGACATGCTTTACCATATACTATCTTTTGAGAGAAATGTGTGATCCTCAAAGGCAGAGGAAAGCACATGTGTGTGTATACATATATATATCGCAGAAAACAAAGGTGCTACCAAAATGTCTGGTAGGTAATTAATCATAATACAAAAATAATGAAAAAGGACTCAGGTACATCTAAAATGAGCTTCGGCAAGGCCACTGCCCATTACACCTCAATATCAAGCTCCGGCAAGGCCACCGTCCAGTAATGAGGTGTTAGAAGTATCCAAAAAATAAATTATGCAACCCAATGCGGATGAGATTGATAGACAGCTCCAGTTGAGAAAGAACGCCTCACTACAAACTTGGAAAATCTAGAATAGATGCCTCACAGCAAATGCGGATGGTCCAAAAAGAAGAAAGCCACACTGCAGACGTGGAAGAACTGAAAAAATGCCACACTACAAATGTGGATGATCCAGAATGAAGAACGTCACGCTGAAAATGCGAAAGAACTTGAAAGAACTCCTCACTACGCACGTGGAAGGTCCAAAATGAACGTCTCACTACAATCCTAAAAACTTACAAATAGTAATCTAGCACCATTTCTGGCCTAAATCTGAATCTAAATGTAACTAAAGAAAATTATAAGAATAATACACATATATGTATATAAGTGAAATTTATATACATATATATGTATTAATGAAGTAAAAGTAATAAAACTAAAGCTAAAATTATGAGACAGAAAAGCAACTAAGATAAGAAACAGACTAAAAAAGAATCCAAGCTCATTATACAGAATCATAATCAACTCTAAAGATGTAAAATAGAGATATCAAAATCAAAAATGTTAAAAATTAACAAAATGTGAAGTTAAAAAGCTATAACCTAGAACATCTTAAAAATTATCCTTATGCTCCTTTAATCAAAAGAATATTATGATAATCAGTAAAATCATCATCCAAATTTGAAAAAATGTTAATGCTATGATTATTAATGTTAAAAATATTATTTTTATGTTTAAATAGCTTAATGCTATTACTAACCTTATTAAAATATTCTTTGAAATGAATAGTTTTAGCTAAGAGGAATTTCACTAGAAGGACAAACTTTGCAGTCTAATTAGTTTCTAGGACACACATCCATAGAAATTAATTTCAAGCCAAAGTCAGCAGAATGATTAATTTTAAGGACAAAGTCAGCAGTTCAATTACTTTCATGGACATAATTTCATAGGTTTTTAGGCCTTAGAAACTAATTATTTTGCATTTTATCCTTAAAAGTAATTATCTCAGTTGTGTGTCCTAGAAACAAATTGCACTTGCTAAAGAGGCCCTTGTAGCTAATTTCCAATTTAGCTAAACTATATTTAGGATTTGAGATCCAATTAAAACAAAATGATGATATTATAAAAATTAATTTATTAATATAACTGTTATTATTATTAAAAAGTCTCTGGTTTCTCTCAAACCAAATATACCAACAAATTATAATGAATAAAGTATCAAGTAAAAATCTATTTTTCTTTTTAAAATTACTTATTAAATTAATCCAATAATAATCACAATCGGTGGTTGTAAGACTAAATTTAAATATTTTGAGAGTATTATTAAGAATGTAGTAAGTATCTATGCAATCATAATACACATGTTTAATATCTTCAAAATACAATTTTAAAAAGGTACATTTATTATCAATTTGCATATCCTTTCTTTTTAATGATTCAATAGTATTTAGTTTCCATGCATGATTAACCGCATATGAATTTTAGATTTAGAAGGAGCGTTTGTTTTCCAAATAAATTTAATAAAGTTATTAGTTGCGCCTGAAAATTATGAAATTTGTAAAAATAATTTAAGGTGAATATCTTACTCTTATCCCATTCCCAGTTAATAATTTCATTTTCATTATCAATATTATATAAATTCAATTTAGCACATAATTAAGAAAATTTTCTAGGAGTTGTACCTTCTAAGATTATATTAAAACTAAAGTTCCAAGGTGGATCATTATCCGAAGAAAAAACATCTAAAATTAAAGCATTCTTAAAGTTATAAATTTCGTAAAGTTCTTTAAATTCTACCCTAAGAGGAATGACAGATATAAAACGATCATTCCAAAAGGAAGTATTATCTCCTGAATGAGCAATCGTATTAGTACCAAGGTTAAAAATCTCATGGAATTTTAAAATAGATTTCCAAAAAACAGACAATTTATTGGTAATAGAAGGTGCAATTTGGTATAGATTTTTACAACCATTATAATAATATTTAGAAATAATTTCTTTCCAAATGGAGTTATCATTAATACCTTAAATTTCCATAACTACTTCCCTAATAAAGACAAATTCATGTTATGTAAATTAATGGCTCCTAACCCCATTCTTTTTCGATTTATAGACTGTCTTCCAATTAACTAAACAATTAAGACTACTACTAGAATTATCGCCACTCCATAAGAAGTCTCTTCTTATTTTATTAATTTTGTTAATCACCCAATCTGGAAATAGATGCATAGACATCCAATAGATCGAAAGAGCAGATAAAATAGAGTTGATGAGAATTAATCTATCCGTTCTCGATAAAAACCTCTTATTCCAATTGGAAACTCTATTATTAGGTTTATCTAGTATAATTAACCAGTCATCATGCGTAAGATTATTTGATCTAATCGAAAATCCAGGATAATCAAAAGGGAAAGACATAGTTATATAATTAAGCGTATTGGCAACTAAACCTTCAACCTTATCAACGTCATTTAATACTAAAACGGAACTTTTATCGAATTAATTTTTAATCCTGAAAGAAGTTCAAAGCTGTAAAAAATAACTTTAAGGGTAATGACATGATTAGGCAAGTGAGAAGAAAATAACAAAGTATCATTCGCAAATTGAGGAACAGAGAGACCATTGCACGAGATTTCATTACCAACACACCCTAAAGAACCATTTCCAACTACTTTTTTAATAATATAGAGAAAATGTCTGCAGCTAGGTTAAACATAAGAGGCGATAAAGGATCACCTTGCCTTAAACCACGTTTTTATTGAATTTTATTTCCTAAAATTACATTAACCATTATACTAGAATTACAAGCTTTACGCAAAGACATGAACCAACTAATCATTTGCTACAAAAACCTCTAACTAGAAACTTATCAGTTAGAAAGTCCCAACCCACCGAGTCAAAAACATTTGCAAAGTACAATTTTAGAATCGCATAAGTAATGTTATTGTTACAACATTGATTTATGTATTCTTGAACAGCAGCCAGTCCATCAGTGATATTTCTACCCTTAATGAAAGTGATTTGCAAACAATTAATAAGATCATTCATTCTTATGCTAAGTCTATTGGCTAAAAAATTTGAAATAATTTTCACAGAATAGTTAGTTAAAGAAATTGGTCTAACATCTTTTGAATTATTTGCACCGTTTTTTTGTGTAATAAAATTACATTTGCAAAATCAAATCTTTCTAATTGTAATCTCCCATTATAAAATTCATTAAACATGCTAATTAAATAAAAATTAAAAACACCCTAAAATATTTTGTAAAATATAATAGGAAACTCATTGGGATCCGGGGCTCTATCACTAGGCATGTCATTAATAGCCTTACAAATCTCCTCTTCAAAAAAAGGATTATCAAATTTAGTAAAGTTAATTCTAGAGTCAATAAGATAGAGTTCATTCCATGTAATGTTTATCTTATCTTGTTTCTATTTCCAAAAATATCCTTATAGTAATTGGTAAAAGCCTTATTTAGATCCCTTTGATCGACCAATTCGACATTATTCACAAAAATAGAATTTATTGTTTTGCTATGTTTTCTCCCATTAGCCATATTATGAAAGAAATTCGTATTATTAACCCCTTCATTAATCCATTTAATTCTAGATCTCTATTTCCACATAATCTCTTCTTTTTCTATGATTAAATTAAATTCTTCTTTTATGTTAACGAGAACATTACGTTCCCCTAGATTAAGTTGTCTAGTTTCTTCTATTTTGTTAATTTTAAGCATTTCAGAAAGTAAATTTTCTTTTTTAATTTTAATACCATAAAAAACATTCTTACTCCAATTTTTAAGAAAATTCATAAAAGCCCTGAGTTTTAAAACAATTTTTTTTTGTTGAGTTATCTGTATTCCTGATATAATATCTAAAAGGGGACATCCAAAGATTAGTTTTAAAAGTGTTTATGTAAGCCCATAGTGCATCAGTCATTTTTTGAGAGCAATCTTTCCAGTTTTTGTTGATAATTTTCTCTAAGATTTGTTTTATTTGCCGATTTGACACCTCAACTTGACCATAAATTTTAGGATGATAAGGTGTGGATAACTTATGGATGATTGAATACTTCCTCATTAGTTTCGAATGATCAATTACGAAAGTGCGTTCTGTTGTCACTAGTTATTGTGCAAGGTGTGCCAAACCTAGAATAGATGTTTTCTTCTAAAAACTTCACAACAACATGGAATGGCTTTAACCCATTTAGAAATGTAATCAAAGACAAAAAGAATATAAAGATTTCTGAATGAGTTAGGAAACGGTCCTATAAAGTCAATTCTCCATACATTAAAAATTTTGATCGTAAGGATGAGAGTTAAAGGCATCATGTTCCGTCGAGAGATTTTTCCTAGAAACTAACAATGATCGCAAGCTTTACAAAATTCGTATGCGTCTTTGAAAAGCATAGGCCAATAAAAGCTGCTTTGGAGCACTTTTCCTTAGGATCGAAATGTCCACCACATGCTTGATCTTGAGAAAATGAAAGAAACACTATGAATTTCGATGTCAGGGACACCTTCTAATGATTTAGTAAGGATAGTATATAAATAGATAAGGGTCATCCCAGTAGAGGTATTTCACTTGGGAATGAAATTTACACTTGTCCTATTTGGACCAAGATGAAGGTGTTTCACTAGTTACTGGATAGTTCACTATGTCAGCAAACCACGGATCAATCGAAACCAAAAGGAGTTTCTCATCGGGAAAGTTCTCGTTTACATGTAAAGAAGATGGTGTGTTTGGGAGGTGAGACAAACGATCAGCTACGATATTGTCGGATCCTTTTTATCTTTGATCGTAGGTCAAAATATTGAAGCAACATGATCCAACGAATTAAACAAGACTTAGCATCCGTTTTAGCAAAAAGGTACCTATAAGTGGGATGGTTAGCGTAAACCGTGATAAGTGAGCTTATCCAATAAGATACAAACTTTTCTATTGCAAAAACTATGATTAGAAACTCTTTTTCAATGGTTATGCAGTTAAGTTGAGCATCGTTCAAAGTCTTAATAGCGTAGTAGATGACGTAAAGGATTTTTTGATGGTTATCCTAGGACAGCACCAACCACAAAGTTAGAAGCATCGCACATAATCTCGAAGGAAAGATCCCAATTAGGCGAGCAGATAATTAGAGCAGAAATGAGTTTCTTTTTAAGACATTCAAGAGAAGAAACACAATTAGAATTTATAAAAAGGAACAACTTTTCCTAAAAGTGTAGTCAAAGGTCGAGCGATTTTGCTATAATCCTTAATGAAGCATCGATAAAGTCAGCGTATCCTAGGAAAGATTGAATGTGTGATGACCCGACTTCCTATCGCTAGGAAATCGCATCATCTTGAAGAAAGAAAGGGATAGAAGAAGAAAAGAAAGAGAAAGAAGAAACAGAACAACATCAAAGAACTCACAGCGGAATGAATAAAATATAATAAATAACATAAAATATTACATAGTATCTCATTACATCAGAGTACACAACTTAAACAACAGATAATAGACAGTTATAAACTTATGTCTAACTATACAACTCAAGTACAACAGAAACATATACTAAACAAACACAGCGGAATCAATATATATCTACACGTCGAAGCCTCCTGCTCCATATCTCCTCCAGAATTCGTCAAGCTAACCTGATCCACTTGACTACTCATACATAATATGAGTACCCAAGAGTTTAATAAAATAGAAAATAAACACTCGGGTCAGACAGGGGTCTGGTGTGAGTAAACGGGTTAAAATTGCTTAACTTTAGAAAACCTTTGAAAAGAAAAGGTATCACGTAAGACTTCCCACACATAAACATGGAAAAGTTTTTACCTTACAATAACCAAAACATTTGATAGGAAATCCAGTGATATTATAATAGTGTCTAGGGTTTTCAAGTAAATAAGAAATAGCCGAAATTGTCACATCTATTAAATTCCAGCTACTAGCCACAAAAGTGGGTAATACAAACAAAACCGTAGGGTCTCGTAGGAAGAATGGGTTTCCATCAATGGCAGGGCTACTATGGTACCGCCCGTCACAGTACGTGGCCTAGGTCAACGTACCGAGGAGTACGCCCGCTCCCCTGCAACACAAGGCCGGAACCATCCCTTACTGGACAGTCCCGAACAAGACTACTCCGTAGTTGGCACGACCAACCACACACTAAGATGAAATAGAAAGGGACCTCTAGACAGGGGTAAATCTCACTCTCAAGTGGGGGCTACCCACGAAGCCTTGCTGCACCTCCCCTGTTTTAGCCATTCCCGGTTGATGAGGTTTGAGGTTACGATTACCTTTATAGAACACATCTATCTTATAATGCTCATCGTCCACCTGACAATGTTCTGAAAGCATTCGATCCATACAAGTTCATTCCGGGTTCGAACGAAACCGAAGGCACTATCTCATTGCACTCATTATTGAAATCACCCTCAGAGTCAACGACCATAGCCCTTGCACTCTGATTCACCATCTCGAATCTATAAGCACTATTCCGTCAACTCATTACGGAATCACCTACAGAGTTATACTGACGTATAGCCCTTACACCTTGTGTCTTCACTTGCTCCACTTGGATACACGACCTAACGTTTAATTGGAATCGATGTGGTTTTCGGATATCCAAATATGGAAACCCGATCCCGGTCTCACCGAAACCAAACGCCATTTTAATGTCCAAGTTGTACTTAAGGGTTTAAACAGTCTAATTCATATTCAAGATGTTATGTAAACAGATAGATGAATCATATTATCACAAGAGATAATTCATATCAATATTCATCATCACAAAGCAGCATATCACATATCTCGTAAACATTCAAATCATCCAGTATCAACCAATATCAAACACCCAATACCAATCAATCATCCAATATCAATCTCCAAATATTGATCATCCAATATTAATCAATTAGCCAATATTAATAAATCAATCCATATTAATCAATCATCCAAACAGAATTGATTATCTCTTAACCAATTGATTACCATAATCCTTCTTCATTAGTTATTATTCCAAATAAATTAATCATCTCTAATGATCTTCACTAATTAATCTTCCTTGATTAATTATATTAATTACATTCAAGTAATTGTCATTAACCATATTCAGTAATTAACCTTTAATTACTATCATTAATTACAATAATTAATGATCATTCATTAATTAATTAACTATAATTAATTACATTAATTCTTAATTAATTACATTAATTATTAATTAATTACAATTAATTAATCACATTTAAATAAATCACTTATATTAATCAACCTTGATTAATATCATTAATCACATTAATTAATGATCCTTATTAATTTAATAACTACTTTAATTAATTAACTCATTAACTTATAATTAATCAACTCATTAATCAAAATTAGTAATTAACAATTTGTAATTACTTATCTTAATTAATTAACTTCTTAATTAATTAATTTCAAATTTAATTATATTAATCCTTGATTAATTAATCCAATTAATTAATCCTTAATTACTTCATTAAGTAATTATTAAACAATTAAATAAATAAATCCTTAATTAATTACTTTATTAATTAATTTCAATTTTAATTAATTACACTTAGTAATTAACCTTAAGTTAAATTCATTAATTAATTAATCACATTGATTATTTAACTAAATAATTAAGTAATTAACTCTTAATTACTTACATAAGTAATTATCCCTAATTACTTCCATTAATGAATCTTAATTACTTTCTTAAATAATTAATTACATTATTAAATAATCCTTAATCCTTTAATTAATTACTTCATAATTAATTTATCTCAAAACCATTATATTAATCAATTCTTTAATTGATAACAACAAATGATTACCCAATAATCATTTCAACTAATTACTCCTACGAGTAATTAATTACTTCCATAGGTGACTAACTTCCTTAAGTACATTCAACAATTAACCATTAATTACATCATTAAGTAATTACACTTAATTATTCGATAATTAAGTGATTATTTAAAATTAAATAAACAATTAACTAATTATTTAAAATTAATTAAACAATTAATTAATTAACGACTTATATTTAAAAATCCTTAATTAATTAAGTAAACATTATTCTTAATTAAATCTCTTTACTTATTAATAATCACAATCATTAAGTAATTTTAAGTTCAAAACAATAATAATTTAATCTTATTTATCTTCATAGATAAATTATTTGAAATCAATCACATTTACTAATTTAAAAACAAATTATTCCATTCGGTTTTCAAAATTATAACAATAACCTTATTTTGAAAATAAGGAATTTAGAAATCAATTTGAAATTTAAAACACTTTAATTATCTAATGTTAAACTTGATTCAATATTAAAATTCAAAACATTCCCTTTTAAATTTAAAATTCAAATTTAATTAAATCAATTATTTTCAAAAGAAAACATTTTAACAATTTAAAACTCAATTAATACTTTTTTTTAAGTTTGATTAATATTTACTCCATAGAACAAACTTAACTTTTATAAATTTGCTTCCTCTTATAAAACTTAAGCATTGATTTCAATTATTTCAACAATTAGTTAAATCTGCTCTTTATCTCTGCTCAGTACTTAACTAAAGAGCACACAACTGCAAATACCCAGGTACAAACCCTTATTTACCCGAGCATGCCCCGAAGACAACTCCAGCTATCTCCACTTCGAGTCTTCTTCCTGAAAACACGAGAGCTCACCTGAGAAAAACTCCATCTTCCCAAAACACAAAACTTCACCGTGCACGGTGCAAACACGGTGCACGTTGCACGACTCCTCCGGCCACTGATGATCTGCGCGACGTCCAACCACCATCACATGAAACCGCAACATCTCGATTATCAACCCAAATCGAACGAAACTTATTCCATTCAAAATTTCGCCCTTCAGCCCGAACTTGCATGTACAACAACCAACAGAAAAAGATCACCGCCGGCCACCCTTATCTCGAGACGCCGAGCCATCCACACCACACCATCTTCTCGACTTCCAGCTACTCTCGCAAGCCACGCACTTGACTCCGATTAATACACGACATCGTAAAACCCAAAAATGCATCGCCTTCAATACAGGAAACCAAAACCCTACTAGACCCAAATTCAATCAACACAGCCATTATAAAAATTCTCGGGTATTTTTCCCTAAATCAACAATCAACAAGGTAGCCTCGATCCAAATTCCATACCAATTCAATGTATGGATAATCAATAATTTCCAAAAACCCCTTTTTCAAACAAAACCAAATTCCTAATCAAATTGTCAGCTAAAATTTTTGATATTAACTCCTAAATTCATTATTTACTGTCATGATTACAATCATGTAATCCAAATCCAAAATTGCATAAGTTGATTTTTAACTATTTTAGCTCTTCACTGTATTTAATACATTTATATGAAAAGTACAAAATATAAAACCTTTAAACTATTTTTATATTCACTATCAAATATTAACTTACAATTTCCATTTTATCATCAAAGTCCATTAATGATGTTACTGGGAGATTAGTATTTTTGAAGTGAAATCTATTCAAAAGAAAACAGAGAACAGAATTTTTTTTTTATAAATAAACAGGCCTATTTCACAATTTCAACTTTAAATCAACATGCATTCATATCAATGAACATATAAACATTTTAAATCTATGTTACTGCAATCTTCATCACTGATATCAATATAACCTTTATTTAAAAAAAAACTGTTTTTAAAATTGTTTACTCACTTGTTTTGCAGAGCAGAGAACAGAATAAGCTTTATTTCTTTTACCCAGGCTTGAATATTTTAGATCTGAAGAATACTGAATGCATGCTCCAATTTGAATTGCTGATGAATGTGAATTCTTGATTCCTTTTAATTGCAGGTTTTTGATTTGCAGGTTGTAGCTTTTTACAATGCAGATCTTCATTTGCATGTTTAAGTTGCAGGTTGGTTTGATGTTGTAGATTTTAATTTGTAGTTGAATCATCACATTGGAAAGCAGATTAAAGCCTTGGAGTTGCAGAATTAAACATCAGATTTTGCTTTTGGTTTTCAAATTCAGGTTTTTGATTTCAGATTTGAAAAATGAAATTTCTGTTTTGAGAATATTTTCTGATTGCCACTAATTGAAAGAGGAAACAATTTTTCTCATAAGTTAGGTTTATTAAAAATTAAAGAGAGTAAAAATTTTGAAATAAAGACACTTGTCCCTTAAGAATTTACAATTGTCATCCTATTAGCATACTTACTTTACATGTGTTTTTGAGATGTTAACATGTTTACACATGTCTTGAATATTTTTAATTAATTTATCATTTAATTTAAATGTAATATAAACTTACATAATTAAGTTACTTCGTTAATAAATGCTTACTTATGTATTTATATGTATTTATGAAATGTTTTTATGAAAATAAGCTTTTGAATTTTAATAAATACAAGTGTGAAATCTTTGTAAATCTTTATTTTATAAATAGCTTACCTTTTAAAGAAAATATTATAAACTAATTATAATACAAATAAATCTTTATACATGTATTTTATAATCATTTTAAATTTAAACATTTTTTTAAAAAAGAGACAAACAAAACTTTATTTAAAACCTTTTTAAACTATCTTATTAACAATTATCTTATATTTTAAAAACAATTGAATTAGTCTTTAAATTAGATTTTGAAGAATATTAATTTTAAACAAAGCTTTTAAATTACAATATTCATACATATATAAACTATCAATAGATTTAAAATTAAATTTCAAAACAACTCAAATTATAACATATACATACATATATATTACAATTTGCAAAACTCAATCTTTAATTTGAAACAAAAGATCTCCTATTCACAATATATATCAAATGTATATATTATAAATAGAATAAAATTTCATTAACTTTGACGAACAAATCTTATCAATATAACCATATTAAATATTCATTAACCTTTAAAAGATTAAATTAGCCAATTTTAAATTAAAATTACAAAGAAAATTATCAAACCAATTAAATTATTTATACAGATTATTAAATTTATATTGCCCAAAATTCCGGGTCGTTACAATCCTCCCCCCTTAAAAGAATTTCGTCCCCGAAATTTAAAAGCAAAGGTAATTTAATAATCCAGTACAGATATTAATTCCAACAGCAAAGCATTCCTAACAACCAGTTACTAACAACCAGAGCAATCAATCACACAAACAAACCTAACTAATTATTCTGACACAAATCAGAATAAATCTCTAATACTATCTCGAGTTTCCCAAGTATAAATCACCCGGAGACTCGCTCTACAAAAGCCAACAAACTGACTGTACAACCTAAATCCAGAGCTTCACTCATCTCTAGATCCTTCAATCTGAACAGAACATCAGACTATACTCAAGTCCAGCTCAACATTCAACTCCAACTGAACTACAGATTCAATAACCAATGATGAATCATTCACGTACTCCCTCAGAGGCACTTGTTACAAAATGAATTCCAGCTATCCAGACTGGCTCAATCTTATCCTATCAAAACACAGATAAGAAATCTCAAATGCCTCGACACTAACCAACCAATATTATCCAATATATGTTCTCTTAACCAGAGAATTTTAACCACTCTGAAGTCTCTAACTTCGAATTCCAAAACTCCTTATCTCATATCTGTATAACTCAACAGATAATCTTGGACTGCCAATCTTCTTCCTGATCAGCTCAACCTATGCTGGTACTTCCAGAAATAACTAGTCCAAAGCAACCAGTTCCTAGATCCTATTCAACAGAAAAGTCTTCCAAAATCCATCGAAATCTAGAACACAAACTCTACTACTCAAGCAATAGCAATCAGAACTTACTTCCTTCCTTGCACAGCTGCTACCTCGCTTCCGCTGCACAACTCTGATTTTGAAATAGATGAGAGTACTGCTGATGAACACGAATACAAACTTACCCAATATATCCGAGAAAACTTTGTTCATAAAATCCATAAAAATCTGAGTGACTCATCTGACTTGGTCACACATCCTCAAAACAGAATCCTATTCCTAAAGCTATATTAGTCCAATTCCAATTCCAAAAATATTCCTGAGCTGCTACACCAACTCTTTTCTCTAAGAACCATCCAACTATCAGGCTAACTATCAAAATCTCTTCTGGAACCAAAACAAATATGGAACTCAACTCCAGATGCTGAAAAACTCCTGATTACATCACTAGCTCCTACTTCCACATGAGAACTCTCAGTCTCAACACAGATCACCCAAGATAGCCTAAGAAAATTCCCAACTAATCGCAAGTCACCTTTGCGATCCTACCTTGTTCGGATTCCAAAGAAACTGTCCTCACTTTACCAATTTGAACAGCCTTAAGCTTTTCCAAACCAAGTTAATCCTTCAAGGAAACATCACTACCTTCGGCCCGGACTGCTCAAAGAGAACCACAAAGATTTCTGAACCACCAGAGAAACAACCAACATTGCTGCTTCCAAACTCTACCTCGATGATAAAACGAAGCCAAAGATCTCCTTGACAGCACATCGTACACTTCGAGTTGCACTGCTACCACAGCTAACCAAAGACTTCTCATCAACAAACCACACAACGGACCTCCGAGATGGCAGACATTCCAAAAGAAACTCGGGCTCCAAATCCAAGCCAAGCATCCATATCTCGCTTTCCTTAGGGAATAACAAATGAGACCATGCCAAAGCAAAAAACTTATAGACCTTAGTCTCATATTCCAAAACAGCCAAACTCCTTACTAAAGATTGAGATAGCTTCTACACAGACTAATCTTCTCATTGGCAGGTAAAGACTGCTCCTCAACTATTTCTAAAACTGCTTCAAGAGAAAACATCTTCAGAAAAATCCAAGGATACTGCATCTCATCACGCAGTTATCAAGATATCACTACTACTTCTGTACTTCCAACAAATTCAAACACTAGAATAATTCGCTTACCCGAGCGAAATCCAAACTTACACTTCAAAGACAAACTCCGAATCTTCAAAAGATTTCCTTCAGATATAAGAGAAATCTTACTCCAAACTACAAATCTGACTCGAGACGGTACTAGGTCTACAGTCTCGACAAATACTTCCAACCTCAACATATGGACCTCTTCCATTAGTGGTAGTCGTGTTACACACACAAACCACTACTCCATCTACCTCTATAACTTATGTTGGAAAATCTGAACAGATAACCCAACAAATCAGGTAGATATAGATATAAATATATAGTTATATATAAAAATTACAAGTACGCTCTCTAAAGAAAGACACCACTATAGAGCCTAGGTATTCACTCAGCCTAATGCTCTCTAAAGAAAGACACACTTCAGAGCCTAGGTATTCACTCAGCCTAATGCTCTCTAAAGAAAGACACACTTCAGAGCCTAGGTATTCACTCAGCCTAATGCTCTGATACCAAATGTGACGACCCGACTTCCTATCTCCAGGAAATCGCATCATCTTGAAGAAAGAAAGGGATAGAAGAAGAAAAGAAAGAGAAAGAAGAAACAGAACAACATCAGAGAACTCACAGCGGAACGAATAAAATATAATAAATAACATAAAATATTACATAGTATCTCATTTCATCAGAGTACACAACTTAAACAACAGATAATAGATAGTTATAAACTTCTGTCTAACTATACAACTCAAGTACAACAGAAACAGATACTAAACAAACACAGCGGAATCAATATATATCTACACGTCGAAGCCTCCTGCTCCATATCTCCTCCAGAATTCGTCAAGCTAACTTGATCCACTTGACTACTCATAGATAATATGAGTACCCAAGAGTTTAATAAAACAGAAAATAAACAATCGGGTCAGACAGGGGTCTGGTGTGAGTAAACGGGTTAAAATTGCTTAACTTTAGAAAACCTTCGAAAAGAAAAGGTATCACGTAAGACTTCCCACACATAAACATGGAAGAGTTTTTACATTACGCTAACCAAAACATTTGATAGGAAATCCAGTGATATTATAATGGTGTCTAGGGTTTTCAAGTAAATAAGAAATAGCCGAAATTGTTACATCTATTAAATTCCAGCTACTAGCCACAAAAGTGGGTAATACAAACAAAACCGTAGGGTCTCGTAGGAAGAATGGGTTTCCATCAATGGTAGGGCTACTGGGGTACCGTCCGTCACAGTACGTGGCCTAGATCAACGTACCGAGGAGTACGCCCGCTCCCCTGCAACACAAGGCCGGAACCATCCCTTACCGGACAGTCCCGAACAAGACCACCCCGTAGTTGGCGCGACCAACCACACACTAAGCCGAAATAGAAAGGGACCTCTAGACAGGGGTAAATCTCACTCTCAAGTAGGGTCTACCCATGAAGCCTTGCTGCACCTCCCCTGTTTTAGCCATTCCCGGTTGATGAGGCTTGAGGTTACGATTAACTTTATAGAACACATCTATCTTAGAATGCTCATCGTCCACCTGACGATGTTCTGAAAGCATTCGATCCATTCAAGTTCGTTCCGGGTTCGAACAAAACCGAAGGCACTATCTCGTTGCACTCATTATTGGAATCACCCTCAGAGTCAACGACCATAGCCCTTGCACTCTGATTCACCATCTCGAATCTATAAGCACTATTCCGTCAACTCATTACGGAATCACCCACAGAGTTATACTGACGTATAGCCCTTACACCTCGAGTCTTCACTTGCTCCACTTGGATACACGACCTAACGTTTAATTGGAATCGATGTGGTTTTCGGATATCCAAATATGGAAACCCGATCCCGGTCTCACCGAAACCAAACGCCATTTTAATGTCCAAGTTGTACTTAAGGGTTTAAACAGTCTAATTCATATTTAAGATGATATGTAAACAGATAGATGAACCATATTATCACAGAGATAATTCATATCAATATTCATCTTCACAAAGCAGCATATCACATATCTCATAGACATTCAAATCATCCAGTATCAACCAATATCAAACACCCAATATCAATCAATCATCCAATATCAATCTCCAAATATTGATCATCCAATATTAATCAATTAACCAATATTAATAAATCAATCCATATTAATCAATCATCCAAACAGAATTGATTATCTCTTAACCAATTGATTACCATAATCCTTCTTCATTAGTTATTATTCCAAATAAATTAATAATCTCTAATGATCTTCACTAATTAATCTTCCTTGATTAATTATATTAATTACATTCAAGTAATTGTCCTTAACCATATTCAGTAACTAACCTTTAATTACTATCATTAATTACAATAATTAATCATCATTCATTAATTAATTAACTATAATTAATTACATTAATTCTTAATTAATTACAATTAATTAATCACATTTAAATAAATCACTTATATTAATCAACCTTGATTAATATCATTAATCACATTAATTAATGATCCTTATTAATTTAATAACTACTTTAATTAATTAACTCATTAACTTATAATTAATCAACTCATTAATCAAAATTAGTAATTAACAATTTGTAATTACTTATCTTAATTAATTAACTTCTTAATTAATTAATTTCAAATTTAATTATATTAATCCTTGATTAATTAATCCAATTAATTAATCCTTAATTACTTCATTAAGTAATTATTAAACAATTAAATAAATAAATCCTTAATTAATTACTTTATTAATTAATTTCAATTTTAATTAATTACACTTAGTAATTAACCTTAAGTTAAATTAATTAATTAATTAATCACATTGATTATTTAACTAAATAATTAAGTAATTAACTCTTAATTACTTACATAAGTAATTATCCCTAATTACTTCCATTAATGAATCTTAATTACTTTCTTAAATAATTAATTCCATTATTAAATAATCCTTAATCCTTTAATTAATTACTTCATAATTAATTTATCTCAAAACCATTATATTAATCAATTCTTTAATTGATAACAACAAATGATTACCAATAATCATTTCAACTAATTACTCCTACGAGTAATTAATTACTTCCATAGGTGACTAACTTCCTTAAGTACATTCAACAATTAACCATTAATTACATCATTAAGTAATTACACTTAATTATTCGATAATTAAGTGATTATTTAAAATTAAATAAACAATTAACTAATTATTTAAAATTAATTAAACAATTAATTAATTAACGACTTATATTTAAAAATCCTTAATTAATTAAGTAAACATTATTCTTAATTAAATCTCTTTACTTATTAATAATCACAATCATTAAGTAATTTTAAGTTCAAAACAACAATAATTTAATCTTATTTATCTTCATAGATAAATTATTTGAAATCAATCACATTTACTAACTTAAAAACAAATTATTCCATTCGGTTTTCAAAATTATAACAATAACCTTATTTTGAAAATAAGGAATTTAGAAATCAATGTGAAATTTAAAACACTTTAATTATCTAATGCTAAACTTGATTCAATATTCAAATTCAAAATATTCCCTTTTAAATTAAAAATTCAAATTTAATTAAATCAATTATTTTCAAAAGAAAAAATTTTGACAATTTAAATTTTAAAACAAACTCAATTAATACTTTTTTTTTAAGTTTGATTAATATTTACTTCATAGAACAAACTTAACTTTTATAAATTTGCATCCTCTTATAAAACTTAAGCATTGATTTCAATTATTTCAACAATTAGTTAAATCTGCTCTTTATCTCTGCTCGGTACTTAACTAAAGAGCACACAACTGCAAATACCCAGGTACAAACCCTTATTTACCCGAGCATGCCCCGAAGACAACTCCAGCTATCTCCACTTCGAGTCTTCTTCCTGAAAACACGAGAGCTCACCTGAGAAAAACTCCATCTTCCCAAAACACAAAACTTCACCGTGCACGGTGCAAACACGGTGCACGTTGCACGACTCCTCCGGCCACTGATGATCTGCGCGATGTCCAACCACCATCACACGAAACCGCAACATCTCGATTATCAACCCAAATCGAACGAAACTTATTCCATTCAAAATTTCGCCCTTCAGCTCGAACTTGCATGTACAACAACCAACAGAAAAAGATCACCGCCGGCCACCCTTATCTCGAGATGCCGAGCCATCCACACCACACCATCTTCTCGACTTCCAGCTACTCTCGCAAGCCACGCGCTTGACTCCGATTAATACACGACATCGTAAAACCCAAAAATGCATCGCCTTCAATACAGGAAACCAAAACCCTACTAGACCCAAATTCAATCAACACAGCCATTATAAAAATTCTCGGGTATTTTTCCCTAAATCAACAATCAACAAGCTAGCCTCGATCCAAATTCCATACCAATTCAATGTATGGATAATCAATAATTTCCAAAAACCCCTTTTTCAAACAAAACCAAATTCCTAATCAAATTGTCAACTAAAATTTTTGATATTAACTCCTAAATTCATTATTTACTGTCATGATTACAATCATGTAATCCAAATCCAAAATTGCATAAGTTGATTTTTAACTATTTTAGCTCTTCACTGTATTTAATACTTTTATATGAAAAGTACTAAATATAAAACCTTTAAACTATTTTTATATTCACTATCAAATATTAACTTACAATTTCCATTTTATCATCAAAGTCCATTAATGATGTTACTGGGAGTTTAATATTTTTGAAGTGAAATATATTCAAAAGAAAACAGAGAACATAAATTTTTTTTATAAATAAACAGGCCTATTTCACAATTTCAACTTTAAATCAACATGCATTCATATCAATGAACATATAAACATTTTAAATCTATGTTACTGCAATCTTCATCACTAATATCAATATAACCTTTATTTAAAAAAAACTGTTTTTAAAATTGTTTACACACTTGTTTTGAAGAGCAGAGAACAGAACAAGCTTTATTTCTTTTACCCAGGCTTGAATATTTTAGATCTGAAGAATACTGAATGCATGCTCCAATTTGACTTGCTGATGAATGTGAATTCTTGATTCCTTTTAATTGCAGGTTTTTGATTTGCAGGTTGTAGCTTTTTACAATGCAGATCTTCATTTGCATGTTTAAGTTGCAGGTTGGTTTGATGTTGTATATTTTTAATTTGTAGTT
The DNA here is from genome assembly GCA_030765085.1 of Allium cepa. NCBI lineage: Eukaryota > Viridiplantae > Streptophyta > Magnoliopsida > Asparagales > Amaryllidaceae > Allium > Allium cepa. Next base: position 84,523,343 of record CM060946.1, read on the forward strand.
GAATCATCACATTGAAAAGCAGATTGAAGCCTTGGAGTTGCAGAATTAAACTTCAGATTTTGCTTTTGGTTTTCAAATTCAGGTTTTTGATTTCAGATTTGAAAAATGAAATTTCTGTTTTGAGAATATTTTCTGATTGCCACTAATTGAAAGAGGAAACAATTTTTCTCATAAGTTAGGTTTATTAAAAATTAAAGAGAGTAAAATTTTTGAAATAAAGACACTTGTCCCTTAAGAATTTACAATTGTCATCCTATTAGCATACTTACTTTACATGTGTTTTTGAGATGTTAACATGTTTACACATGTCTTGAATATTTTTAATTAATTTATCATTTAATTTAAATGTAATATAAACTTACATAATTAAGTTACTTTGTTAATAAATGCTTACTTATGTATTTATATGTATTTATGAAATGTTTTTATGAAAATAAGCTTTTGAATTTTAATAAATACAAGTGTGAAATCTTTGTAAATCTTTATTTTATAAATAGCTTACCTTTTGAAGAAAATATTATAAACTAATTATAATACAAATAAATCTTTATACATGTATTTTATAATCATTTTAAATTTAAACATTTTTTTAAAAAAGAGACAAACAAAACTTTATTTAAAACCTTTTTAAACTATCTTATTAACAATTATCTTATATTTTAAAAACAATTGAATTAGTCTTTAAATTAGATTTTGAAGAATATTAATTTTTAAACAAAGCTTTTAAATTACAATATTCATACATGTATAAACTATCAATAGATTTAAAATTAAATTTCAAAACAACTCAAATTATAACATATACATACATATATATTACAATTTGCAAAACTCAATCTTAAATTTGAAACAAAAGATCTCCTATTCACAATATATATCAAATGTATATATTATAAATAGAATAAAATTTCATTAACTTTGACAAACAAATCTTATCAATATTACCATATTAAAAATTCATTAACCTTCAAAAGATTAAATTAGCCAATTTTAAATTAAAATTACAAAGAAAATTATCAAACCAATTAAATTATTTATACAGATTATTAAATTTATATTGCCAAAAATTCCGGGTCGTTACAGAATGTCCTTAACAGATTTGGGAATGGATAGATTTAAAATAACATCAACTTTTGTTTTATCTACCTCAGTGCCCTTATTTGAAATGACAAGTCCGAGGACTATACCTTGTTTGACCATTAAGTAGCATTTATTCCAATTTAAAGTTAGGTGTTCCTTTGTGCATCGATTTAGAACCAACTCTAGATGATGTAAGCATTTGGAAAAAAAAATCCTCAAAGATAGAGAAATCGTACATAAAAAATTCTAAAAAGCATTCGATGATGTCAAGAAAGATACTAACCATGCATCTTTGGAAAGTGCCGGGGCATTACGAATTCCGAATGGCATGTACTGATAATAAAAGGTGTCGAAAGGACATGTGAAAGTCATTTTTTCTTGATATTCGAAAGCGGTTGGAATTTGGTTATAACCGAAATAACCATCAAGAAAACAATGGAAGTCTCGGTCAGCTAATCCTTCAAGCATTTGGTCGATGAAAGGAAGAGAGAAATGATATTTACGTGCTGCAATAATTAATTTTCGATAATCGATGCAAACGCGCCAACCCATTTTACTATGTATTGGAGTAAGTCCGTTAGCATCATTCATCATGACGAGGAGTCCGAATTTTTCGGTACAACATGAATTGGACTGACCTAAGAGCTGTCGGATATGAGATATATGATACCGTTATCAAGGAGTTTAAGAATTATTTTCGAACTACATCTTTCATTTTAGGGTTAAGCCTTCATTATGCATTACGAGCAGGCTTGACTTCACCGATTAAGTGAATGCAATGTTGAACAATCGCAAGGCTAATTCCCTTAATATTGGTAATGGACCACCTAATCCCTTCTTCGTTTTTCAAAAGAATTTCAAGAACATACGCTTCTTGGTCAAGAGAAAGATTGGCAGGAATAATGATGGGAAAGATTTTATTATCACTTAAGTATGCGTACTTAAGGTCACACGGAAGAGGTTTGAAGTCTAACCAAGGAGGTTGCTCAATCAAAGAAATTGATTAAGTTTCAGACTCAACCATGAGAGATTCGACGGGAAGCGTGTTTTCTATTTCGTTTGGCATGTCTTGAAATAATTATTCGTGCTTCGCCTCGTGTTCGTTATTAAGGTTAATTGTTTCATTTTCGAAGTTTTTATGAATTGCGCTAACTTCCATAGTATAGTCTAATGGTTCATTTGATTGATTTTATAAATTGAAGATATTAAGATCTATGGTCATGTTACCGAAGGTAATTTTCATTGAATCATTCAACAGCTCATCAAGGCATTTGAGGTGGCTACGAAGGGTTGTCCTAAAATCAAAGGAATTTAGCTAGTAAGATTGTTTACAGGTTGTGTTTTAAAGATAATGAAATCGACGGGAAATATGAGTTCAACTACTTTAGTCAACACATCCTCAATTTCACCAAAGGGTTTCTTTATAGAACAATCAGCTAATTGAAGGGTGAATTTTGTTGGTTTAAGCTCGCATAAACCTAGTTGTTGATACACAGAATATGGAAGCAAGTTTCACACCTAAGTCTAACAAGCATTTATTAATTCTCCTATCATACAGGAGAATGTGGCGCAACCAGGACCTTATATTTAACAGGAATGGATTGAGACAAGAGTTCACTTAGACAAACTGCTAAGAAGACTTTTTTAGGTACTTGAGTGTTACGTTTTTGTATGCACAAGTCCTTTAAAAATTTGACATAGGTTGGGACTTGTTGAATGTCTAAAAGAGGAATATTTTTACTTTGACTTATTTGAAAATCTCTAAAATCTTTTCCATTTGATCGGAATGTTTCTTAAGTCGATGTCGATGTGGAAATGAAACTCAAAACACAGTAGGTCAGTTTATTGGAGCTGGAAACGGATTAAATTTTGAATTTGGTTTGATGTTTGACTTGATGTTTTGATCGGAATCATTTTCTATTTTTGTAGTATTGAGAGGAATTTCAGGTATGTCATTCGGACTGATAACTAAGTTATTGATTTGTTTATCATATCGCAAACTGGTGATGGCATTCATTTGATTCATATTGCTATCTTGAACGACTTGAGCTTGATTTGCTTGTGTTTTCATTCCTAGAGTTTGGAATATGTTGACTTAGGATCTTGACTCTTTCTCTCTCACTCACGGTAGTGGCTGATCGACTCGTTTGCATTTTGAGCTTAGAGATTGAGTGCCACGTATTTTGCATGTATGAGGTTAGTAATTTTTGCAAATTGTTGTTCGATTGAAAGTTTTGAGTGGTTACTTTAGGCAAAGTTTCCAAACTTTTATCAAGTGATGTCATTTGTTTGTCGTCCTGAGGAATAAAATATTGTTGCACTTGGTTTTGAGAAGGGGGCACTAAGTATTATTGAAGTTGATTTGGTTGAAAAAAAGGATTTGGAACATTGTTTGGAAATGCTTGAAAAGATGATCGAACCAAATTCGTGTTCGAATTATTCTGGTTCTAGACAAAGTTTGGATGATTTCTCCAACTGAGATTATATGTTGGAGAAATAGGATCATCCCTAACTTTGTTAAAAGTGTTGATTTGTTCTAACGAGTGAGGGCATTGATCAATGATGTGGTTTTGATCATTATGTATAACACAAGGCTTGAGAAACTTAGTTCATATAATTGGAAGAAAAAACATTATCAAACTTATATCTCATTGCATCGATTTTTGCTAGTAAGGCTAATGATGATCCTATCAAATATGCGCATGATCTTGAATAGGTTGATATCTCATTAAATCATTCCTATTGAGTTGATTCTTCAGCTAAGTTTTCGTGGAAGTTCCAAGCGGCATCATGATGTTGTGCAAAAAAAATTCCTTGATACATCCATTCAAGCATTGTTCGAGAGCTATTTTCAAGTCCATTGTATAAAATATGGCAAAGAATCCATTTTTTGAAATTCTGATGCGAACATTTTACTAAAGTTTCTTGAATCTTTTAAAATATTTTACGAAAGCTTCACCCCTAAATTGATAAAAGTTTACAATTTCATTTAGAATTTTGGTTGCTTTTTCTAAGGGGTAAAATTTCTTGAAGAAAACTTTTAAAAATTCATCTCATATTTTAATCGAATTTGGAAGCATTCAATACAACCATTTCTTAGCAAAGTCAGTAAGTGTGAATGGGATTACCCTACGTTTTGTTCCATAGTATTTATAGTTGCACAAACTTGTTCAAATTTCATTAAAAAGTTATCATTTTCAAACTAGCCAAATTTTGGAAGTATGTTAATCTGACTTGAATATATTTCAAAACGATTACCCGTTGGAGTGAGTAAGGTAACGCAAGAAGGGACAGAAACTCGATTTGGGAAAATTCTGTCCATGAGAGTATAAGGAAGATTTTCATTTTCCATGGTGGAAAGATTAGTTTTTCGAACTAAATGGTTACTCGAAGTGTCACGAGTCTAAACACTCGTGCATAAGGGAGAAGATTAAGGGGGAAGAGAGAAAAAGAAAAGGTGAACAACAAAGGTAAGAGAATAAGATGGAAATGAGTGTTTTTTTCTTTTATTTTAATTTTTTTTACTAAAAAATGTTTTTTCGTTTTTTTAGAAACAATTGTGACTAATGAATGCAAGGACTTAATCAGAAATTTTCCGTCCTTAGTAGCTCTTAACCCAAAATTGTATAGTGACATTTTGACTTAATTCAACGAAACAAATTTTAGCCAAGTAACAGACATGAGTTATCGGTGCATCACGAATCACCATAGCAATATAACAAAAGGTTTAAGTACCTTCAATGAAATTATCAATATAATATCTTATGAATCATCGTAATAATTATAAATGATTAAGACTCTGTCATTTCCTTAAACACTAAGAGAAAGCTTGTTAAAAAAATCAACATGTCAAAATACAAGTTTGCCGTAGATGAGCCCTTGACATCGTTAAGTCGAACGACTAATCTTTATTATTTAATTTGGTTTTATATAATGAAATACAATTTGTGGGCCAAGAAAGCGTGATGAAATTCCCAACTTATGTGAATTTGGTTTGCACCCTTAGGAAATAAAAAAAATGAAATAATGCAAGACGAAAATTAACTGTGAGTTAACAGTGCAAATACAAATGGATTTTTATTTTATTTTTTTAAAATATAAGCAAACAACAATGAAAGAAAAATAAAAACAAAAGATAATAACATGATAATAGAGCATGCAAGGTTATTTGCATATTTATTTAAAAGCAGTATGAAAAATTAGCGTAAATTCTGGCAAGCAAAGAAGAGCAACTTTTTAGCAAGTAATTTCTTTCTTTATGGTTTTCTGTAATTTGTAACCTATAATAGTGTTGAAAATGGATTTTTTGTAAAGAAGAATTGAATAATTAAAAAAAACCTAAGCACTGGCCTATTTAAATAAAACACTCACATAACACAGTATTTTATCAACCCAAACAAAATAAAATTTCTCAACCCATAAATCAAAATTCTCAAAATCAACTATCGCACTAAAAACTTGTTTCAAAATTGATCAGATAATCGTAGTCGGAGTTTGGTCATGTGTTACTGTTTGGCTGGAGCTTGATGTAATTTGGATTCGTGCGCAAGTGAAGGAGGATACTTATGCTATATGATGGAAAGTAGCATGGGTGATGATGAACTCAAGGATGGTGCGAGCGGTGCACGGTGAAGGAGGTGGATGCGAGATGTGTTGGGTTGTTAGGTTGTCCGTGAAGAGCAGTTGTTGATTTGGTACCGGATTTAGTGAGGAGTGGTTGTCATAGGAAGAGATGTTGAACTTTAAGGGAGTTGCGTGTTTGGGTTGAGGTGCTGTGGATTTGGGTGTTTGATTTCGTAAATTGCAATACAGGTGACTGGAAGCAAGGGAAGGAGTTGGTGATGGAAGGTTGTTGATTAAGAGATGCCGAAAGTTGGTGAAGGAATTGATTGAGGAAGCAGTTTTGAGTCGTATAGGAGAAAGAAATTTGACAAATGCTTGTAGCAATAACAATGTAATAAATATCAAATGCCTGTACAAAAGTGAACAAAGAAATTTAATAGAGAATGAACAATGAAAATGTTGTGCAGATTTTTTGTTCTTTTTTTTGAAAAATAACATAAAATAAATTAAAACATATGTAAAAATAATTCAAAGAGTAAAGTAAAATTAAATAAAAACCTGCTCGGAATGTTTTTCTATCGATTAGAAAACATTGAATTCTATGGTTATAATTACTGCAAGTGCACGATGTATAATTGTACTACATATGCAAGTATGAGTTGAACTAAATAAAAACAAGAATTTCAACTTACTCAATCAAATTATCTCAAATATTTTGAAAATGTTTTTAACTAAAAGATTATAGAACAACTGGAGCAAAATTAAAGTAAAACAATGATGTTAAAAGGCAATCTAGAGATAAATCCACTCTCACATTCATATAAATTAGAACATAATAAATTTGCAATCCCTCATTTTAACCCAAGTAGAATTAGTTGTTGTATTTATTTTAAGTATAATTTATTTGTGATATTAAATGAAACAATATAAACCATTAAATTTTAATACATCAACCAAGCCCACTTTTTAAATTTCATGAAAATGATTATGAAGTTAGAAATAGAATCTATTTTAAGCATGTATTCTTAGATCAAGTAACCTAGATCATCAATTTTTTCTTCTACTTTTAACTTCATTATCAAAATCAAATAGTCAGATGAAGATGTAATTTGAGTCTATTATTAACCAAATATAGCCTATTTTTGGTTGACAACATAGGCCATCAAATTCATTTATAAACTTCAAACTTTCATCTACATCTTAATTTACATTAAGCTAAAAACAAGAGAAAATAAATGAAACCATTATGTTGATTTTATATGAATTACAAGAGCTTCATTACCCCAAAATTGAAGGGGTTTAGCCTCTCATCCTTGAATTCATTTCAATAAAAGTTGTTTTCAATGTTAACAAAATGAATTGAAATGCTAATTAAAGAGAAAGAGAGCTAACTAATTCCATAAAAATAATTCTATACTAATTTGCATAAATGAAATCTAATCTACTTGCATGAAATAAAAGAGAAGTATTAAATAAAATAACACAAAGTAAAAAGCATGAAATAAAGTTGCATAAAGTAAAAAGGCTAAGAACCAATTAAACTAAAGAAGAGAAGGGAGCTTTTTATTTATAATTTTGTGGCTACATATAACAACTAGAAATTTTGGACACTTTATATTTAAATATCTGAATTATTTAAATATTTGAATCTTCAATAAATGTTATTAGAATAATTTAATAAGATTTTTAACCCCCTTTTAGATCATAACTAATGATGGTAAACTTGTTTCGGAAAAATGTTTACAAAAATATATTCTTTGGAAAAATATCAATAATATGAACGAAAATCATGTATCGATAAACAGCTCTTTTCTCAATGAAAGTTGTACAAATTTTTTACACATGTATAATTATGGAGATAATTAGCAACAAAAAATATTTTCATGTTTATGGCTAACTAAATAGGAAAATGAGAAAAATAGAAATAATTAACTCTTAAGCTAATGATATAATGAACACATTAGCCATTGATTAAATGTTCTTCTCTTCATACAAGCTTGGAAGGTTCTAGAAGCTTCCTATAGGATAAGGGATATTATGGTAAGGATATAATGGTAATTGGCCTAAAAGGAGATAGAGACATAAAGTAGAAATGAGCAAAAATGGTAATACTTCAAAGTGAAGCTACGTGGTGTAATGTGTGAAGTGATAGAAGCAATTATGACATTAGGATTTTGAGGGGCATTTGGTATTTTCCCATCATCATTCCTAATCGTATAAAAGGAGGGGCATACCCTTAGTAAATAATCACAAAATTCCTAAGCAAATCCAAGCTCCTTTAATGACTTCTTCATCTCATTCTCTACCTCTCAAACTTTCTCAAATCATATTCAAATCAACTCCATATCACTTCAAACATTTCCAGCATAGTAATATATTAGAACACCTTCCACCTAGCCAAAGTTGAAGAAGCAAAGCCAAACTCCCAAAACTCCTCATAGCCATGAGAATTTTATGATGAAGGAAGGCAATGGAGCAAGGTGGAAGCAAGGAAGGAGGAAGGAGAAGGTGGTTGCAAGGATGCGGCTTGACTTTGTTGCAAGGTGAGTTAACACCTCACTTTAAATGGAAAATATAAAACATATATGTTGTGTTTGATTGTGTTAAATGTGTTTGAATTTTGAGAGAAATGTGTGATCCACTAATAAAAGAGGAGAGCACACATGAAGCTATATATATAATATATAAAATGGTGATGCCAACATGTCTGGCAGGTGACAAGTCTATGAACTAGAAAAAATAAGGAAATAAACACCCCTCTAATGAGCTCCAGCAAGGCCACCGCCCATTACACCCTAATACCAAGCTCCGGCAAGGCCACCGCCCAATAATAGGGTGTTAGAGGTATCTAGAAAACTAAACAAGTATCAAAAACCAGAGAAACTAAAATACAACACCATCAAAAAAGTGACTCTATGAAACCGCGTCAGAAGAGAAGAGCTAATCTCAAATAAGAGATGATCCATGAAGAAGAACTCCAAGAGATGGACCAAAAAGAAGAACTCCACTCTGAAGACACGGTATTAACAAAAATAAATGCCAGACGCAATTAGAACCCCTGGGAATGGCTATCCTGCAAACCTGTACAAAGATGCTAGCTATCCTGCAAACCTAACAAGAGAAACTAGAAACCTACCTAAACCAAACCTGTAACAAATCTAGGAAACCATATTAGTATGAATCACATATATGTATATAAATAGAATTTATATACATATATGTGAGTATAAAAACAAAAGTGAAAAATAAAGCAAGGATAAGCTAGAACCAATAACTAGCAATTCTAAAAAGGTGAAGGAAATATGAACCAAACTGAAAAAACTGAAAAAGGTAAACAAATAAGAAAACTAGGACTAGAAAATAAAAAATAAAAACAAAAATAAAAACATTACTGGAAACAACTTTAAGGACCTATAATAGGAAGAAAATTATTATGCATCATGTGAACATCATTTAAATTAGAAAAGGAATTAATATAAATATTATTAGTGTCAAAATTATTAATGTTATGTTTGAATATATTAATATTATTTCTAACCTTGTTAAGATATTCCTTAAAGCAATTATTTTTGGCTAATTTATATTTAGGATTTGATACCCAATTTAAGCAAAAAGATGAAATTAAAAATATCAAATTATTATAGTGAATATTGTTATTATTAAAAATTCTTTGATTTCTCTTAAACCAAATGAACCAACAAGATATAGTGAATATAGTATCAAGCAAGTATCTAATATCCTTATTAAACTTAAATCTAAAAGAGTTCCAATAGAAAAAACAATCAGTAACTCTAGAACTAATTTTAAACTCAAAAATATTAAGGGTATTTATAAGAATAAAATGAGTATCCATGCATTCGTAATAAATATGATTAATATCTTCAGAATATGTGTTACAAAAATAACATTTATTATCAATGTTAATATTTTTCTTTTTTAAAATTTCTATAGTGTTTAATTTACCATGAATGATGAGCCACATGTGGATTTTAGATTTTGGAGGAGCGTTTGACTTCCAAATAAATTCAAAACAATTGTCAGATACACCCTAAAAGTTAATAAATTTGTAGAAGGAATTAGTAGAATATTTCTTACACTTATCTCACTCCCAACTAATATAATCATTATCGTTGTCAATATTAAGGGTTGAGCCTACTAAAATTCTATTAAAATTGAAAATCTAAGGAGGGTCATTTTCGGAATTAAAAATATCAGAAATAAGTACAAATATCATACAAATCTTTGAACTCATTCTTTAGAGGTGTAGCAAAAATCCAACTATCATGCCAAAAAGATGTACTATTACCTGAATGAACAATAATATTAACACCTAAGTTGAAAATATCACTACATTTTAAGATGGATTTCCAAAAATAAGATAGTTTACGAGAAATCGAAAGACTAATTTGATATAGATTATTACTACCATTGTAGTAATATTTAGAAATAATCTCCTTCCAAATGGCATTATCACTAATATCTCTGAATTTCCATAACCATTTACCAAGAAGAGAAGTTCATATTACGTAAATTAATGACTCCTAAACCACCCTCCTTTTTGGACTTACAGACAGTTTCCCAATTTACTAAACATTTTATGAAACTGTTTGGATTCTCACCACTCCAAAGGTAATCTCTTCTAATATTATCTAATTTATCTATCACCCAATCAGAAAAAAGATGCACACACATCCAATAGATAGGGAGAGCTAATAGAACAGAATTAATTAAAACTAGTCTACCTGCTCTAGATAAGAATCTCCCATTCCAGATAGTAATCCTATTTTTGATTTTATCAATGATAATTAACCAATCATTGTGCTTAAGTTTAGTAGGTCTGATAACAAAACCAAGATAGTCGAATGGAAAATTCATAGTTTTACAATTTAAAGTATTAGCAACTAAATTTTCAACTTTATCAAAATCATTTAAAACTAAACAGAACTTTTATGAAAGTTTATTTTTAAACCTGATAAAAGTTCAAAACTATAAAGAATAAACTTGAGAGCAAAAATGTGTCTAGGAAGATAAGAGGAAAAGAGCAAAGTATCATCTGCAAATTGAAGGACAGATAAACCATAATTCGAAATATCATTACCTATATTACCCAATGAACAATTATTGACAGCATTTTAAATAATCTTGGAAAAAACATTAGCGGCAAAATTAAACAAAAGGAGCAAAAAAGGGTCCCCTTGCCTTAAACCTCTCTTAGATTGGATTTTATTACCTAAAATACCATTTACCATAATACTAGAGTTACCGGTTTTAAGAAAAATCATGATCCAATTAATCCATCTATTACTAAAGCCTCTAGCATGAAAAATATCTATAAGAAAATCCCAATCAACAGAATCAAAAGCCTTGGCAAAGTCTAATTTTAAAATAGCACAAGTAATATTATTCTTACAACAATGATTAATGTATTTTTGAACAACTGCCACACCATCTCTGATATTTCTACCTTTTATGAAAGCTGATTGTGAACAGTCAATTAGGTCATTCATTTTTATACTGAATCTATTAGCTAAAACTTTAGAAATAATTTTAACTGAGAAGTTAATCAAAGAAATGGGTCTAAAATCTTTTAAAGTATTAGCACCTACTTTTTTGTGTAATAAAATAACATTAGAAGAATTAAATCTACCTAATTGAAGATTTCCATTATAAAATTCATTAAACATACTAATTAAATCCAATTTTATGACATCCCAAAAGGTTTTATAGAAGAAAATTGGAAAACCATCTGGACCCGGGGATTTATCACCCGGTAAATCAAAGGTGGCTTTACGGATCTCCCCTTCAGTAAAAGGAAAATCTAAATCAGAAAGATTAATATTAGAGACAGCCGGATAAAGATCGTTCCATCTAACACTAATTCTTTGCTTATTTTTATTACCAAAAATATGCTTTATAATAATCTGTGAAATCCTTATTGAGGTCCCTTTGATCTACTAATTACATATTATTAACTAAAACGGAGTTAATTGTATTACTACGTTTTCTACTATTAGCCATATTATGAAAAAATTTGGTGTTATTACCGCCTTCATTGATCCATTGAATTTTAAATCTTTGTTTCCACATAACTTCCTCTTTTTCAAGAATAGAGTTAAGCTCCTCTTTTAAGTTATTGAGAACATTCCACTCACCTAGACTTAAATGTCGAGTTTCTTCTAATTTATTAAGCTTAAGCATCTCACTAAGAATATTTTCTTTTTTAATTTTAATGTTACCAAAAATATTTTTATTCCAATATTTAAGGAAAATCCTAAGTTTTCTAAGTTTTAGAACAAAAGCTTTAGCTGAATTATCTCTAAATTTGATATTATAAAAACTCGTAGACAACCATTTGTTGATAATTAAATTTGAAAAGCATAGATCTAAAGGCCACATTTTTTCAAATTTAAAAGATCTACAAATAACTCTATGACGATCGCACATAAGGATAATGGGACAATGGTCTAAAAGAGTGTAAGGCGAACCAGACACTCTACAGATAGTAAATTTATCCTCAATTTCATCGCTAACGAAGAACCTATCTAATAGAGAAAAGGATGGAGATTCCCTATTATTACACCAAGTAAATTCTCTGTTAGAAAGAAGAATTTCAATCAAATTAGAATTAATAATAAATTGGTCAAATTCCTCCATAGCAAAATAATCTCCTTCACGAGGAGCACGCTCTCCAAATAAAGGAGTAACGTTAAAATCACCCCACAAAATCTAGGACCCGGGAGCTAATGATCTAAAATCGAGGCATTCATTCCAAAGAACTTGTCTATCTAATTTAGAGTTAGGCCCATAAACATCAGATATATTTAAAAAGGAATTATCAGATAGATTAATAAAAATAATATGTAAAGAGTGCTGTTTGTAAACACACTGAAGTAATTTAAAATGATTATCCCTCCAACCAATCATTTAACCCCCAGAAGAGCCCACAGAAGGTTAAAAAACCCATTTTCTAAAATGATAACCACCTAGTCTTCTAAAAAAACGAATATCGGGACAATCTATTTTAGTCTCTTTAAGGAGAGCAATGTCAATAGAGTAGTCTTTAAAAAATATTCTAACCATATCACATTTATTTAAGTCATTCAAACCTCTTATGTTCCAACTAATGATCCTCATATACCAATAGATCTAGCCCTTTCACGTTCCTTACATCTAATATACCCGCGATCTACCTCAATATCAGAAAAATAAAAGCAGTGTCTCTAGCTAACTGACTAAATTCAGGAGATGACAAATTACCTAATACATAAGATGAAAAAGTACTACCCAAACGAGAAAGCGTACCTGAGCCTGAAATCAAAGCACCGCTAACAGTACTTGAATCAGGACACTCACTGGAGGATTGAGGATGGCTACCCAGAAGCCTAACACCACAACGAACAAAACCACAAGAAGCCACGACATTCTTACATTTACCTCTTTTCGATGAAGAAGGAAGAGAATTAGAATTGCTGGCAATAGTGAGAGCATCACTCGATGACAGATGAGTAGGATCACTATCAACTCCTAGCTTCTCCAAAACAAAAGTGTCTCCAACATTAGCTGAACTATCAATAAAAACTCCTGAACCTAACACTGCCGTATGGTCAAGCAAAAAATCGTCCATACTGTCAACAACATATTCCTTCACTTAAGAACATCCAACATACTTTCTACTTTCAGAAGAAAACAAATTCTGTGCAATCGCAATTTGCAAACTTTGCGCATCATGCACACCACAGACCAAATGATTAGCAGACATGATTTCATTAATAAAAAAATGTTCCTCCATCACGGGTTCCAATACTTCATCAATGTGAATAGCTGATGATAAAAACCATTCATGAATATCACCTAATTGCCGCAACAAACAGTCAACTTCAGGATCAAAATCCACCATGTCTGGAGTCTTATCAAGCAATACCATAAACTTATCAATCCAGTTACTAAAATCCGAACTGTCAATGCTAAATATGGATGCGGTTACGGAAGGTAAATCATTCTCCAATGTCATCAGACTCAATTCGTTAACAAAACTCTCATTATATTTGGAAAACAGATCAATACTACTACAAATATCAGAATCATTAACAGGGTCAGAATCCAGCTCCCAAAAAATGCTTATTACAAACTGAAAAGGGCTGTCTTTCACCACACAGTCAACAGCAGGTTCCTCGCAAACAATATCCATATTAGAATTACCATCTGACTTAGCATTGATATCTGAAAAAGCCTCAGTATCCAGACAAGCAAATCTATATGCCGTTGAAACCTCAAAAATTTCCAAACTAAGAGAAGATTTACCTTTTTTGGTTTTTTCTTGAATGAAACCACTGTTTGAGTCAATATTTATGCCCTTAAACCCAGAGACAGAATATTCTCCATTACAAGAAACAACATCTGGATCGAACAAGATAGGATCGAAAGATGATAATCCATCACTTCTTTCATTTCGAACACAGTTCCATCCTCATATACAACGAAATTTTCCTCTAGAGAAACAGAATAATCAATGATTTTCTCTGGACAAATAGAACTGTCTTGAAAGCCCTTTCCAATATTAGGCGAATTAACAACGTTGAAAATAGTTAAAAGATCCTCTAAAAACTTAAGTCCCTCGTATCTTTGATGCCAAAGATGTTCTAATAAAATACCTTTCATAAGAATAAATTTCAACACAAATTTGAAGCCATGTTCAACCAACTGAGAAGAAGAGACATCATGATTAGAAGAGATTTCCATTTTGCCAAAGTAAAGTTCTGGATTGCCAAACTTAGCTTCGTAACCCATACCAATATTTGGAGAATTAAATATATTAAAGTGACATAGCATATCCTCAAGATACTGAATTCCCTCAGATCTATTATGCCAAAGGAAATCAAGAAGAATCCTTTTTAATAACATGATTTTTAAAACGAATTGAAAACCATGCTCTACAAGAGTATCTGAAGAAACAGGAAGACCAAAATTAATTGAACATCTGTTCCTCTTGTGCCCAAATTTCCCACAGGTAAAACAACGAATTGGGTCGAGGCATTGAGATGCAAAGTGATTGTAATCTCCACGTCTATAACAGAAATTCTTGTTAAACTTCGAGTCAATCCAATTCTTGTTCGACTGCAAGGATTTAGAATTACTGGATGGAAGATGATCTTTAACCACTTGGGTATAGGAACGATGATGTGAAGAAACACGATTCAGGTTGTGATCGATGGTATCCACTTGAGCAAGATTACGGAACGAAGATGAATTGAGAGAATTTTGAGAGAGGAGACAGGAAGCTGACGCCATTATTTTTTATCTATTTTATTTCTCCAATATTAATCCAGCATCTCGTTCACAATTAAAGAAAATTCTTCTTTTTTCAAATGTCTGAATCGAAAATTGACCAAACCAAATTCAACGGGTTCGAGTTCATCAACTAATTCTCTATCGAGCTCGTGGTTAGTTGCTATTGAGCGTAGATGAAGGCGGATTCATGAGTTAAGGTGGATAAAGTTGCGGCGATTTGGAGTATGTGTTAAATGTGTTTGAATTATTGTTAACTTATGTTGAAAACAGTGGTTGTAACTTATTACTTTAAAAGTAAGTGACATATGTGATCCACGTACATGGACTTGAATGGACTTAATGACATGTGACTAGACCTTGAACAAATCACATAGGTTATAGATGGAATTTGGTTTAGATTTGGCTTGGATCTAGAAGTGTACTAACAGCGATAGTCGCTATAGAAGCAGTTTGAAATTGTCTTGTTTTTGGCAATTGTTATGGAACTTTGTAGAGAGATCCATAGGAATTTATCACCATATTTATATTGTTATATATGTATGTTTGTTGCTATTAAAAGTTTGAATAGTAAAAAGTTAAGTAACATATCAAAAATGACCCAAACATCACTAGTGCAAAACTGCCCCGTTTAATTTGATTTTTGGACTTCAAATGTTTCAAAAAGAATTTTAAGATTGAGCGATTTGTTTCATTCTTTTGAAATGTATTTCCTAACTCTTATTAGAGTATCTTAAAATTGGTTTGATATTTATAATAATTTTTAAGAATTAGTGGTGAACTTTCAAAGGAGAGATATTTTGTTAAAAACATGTCATTTTCAAGTTTCTAATGATTTTCCAAACTTGTTATTTTCAAGTGATATTTTAAAGGAGTGTTTTAAAATATATTATAAGTGTTATGAAGTATAAATATCTTAGAAAATATCTTATATAAATATCTTGGAAAATATCTTTTATAAATATCTTGTTTTAGATTATAACCAAAAGGTTAGAAAGGGATTGTAATTGCTTAATGACCAAATAGATAATTGTTTAATTACTTATTTGAAAAGTAGTTAACTATGCTTAACACTAATAAGATGACGAAGTTTTCTTATCTATTTGTGAGAGTTAAGATTGATGTCGAGTAGGGATGGAACAATAGAGCTCTAACCTTCCGGGCTTCCCTCCTAACCGAGGAGTAGGCAAGTGAAAAATTTCAAAAATGTGTTAATCGAGTTGATTTCTTATTGCTTATGTAAATCATTAATATTATACTTAACACTAAAAGCTGATGAGGTAGACTTCTCTATTTGTGAGATTCAAGAATGAGTGTCTATGCAGGATTGGAGCAACCAGTGCCCAAACTTACTTGACTTCACTCTTGGACGAGGTATAGTTAAGTTGGAATGTCGAAAACGAATTAAGCATACAAATCGTGATTTATATAAGCATTCGTCTTTAGAACTTGATAGTTCACTAGTCCATACTGAACTTGATTGAATATGAACTTGGATCTTTAAAACAAATGTTTGTAAAGATAGCAACAAGTATGAAAATGGTTCGAATTTGTTGTGACAATGTGTTAATCACATTCGTCTTTAATCCTTTCTGATTATACATAGAAATGTAAATAGTTATTTAAAATAATGATTTAAAGGTAAGCAAAAGAAAATTGGTTTTGGGTTTGTAGTCACAATGTTTAAGTAATATTCATTTTAAACCTTTTGAATGGATTTGTGAAAGTACTTAGATCCTTAAAATTGATATTATGAAGGAAATAATATGAAATGGAATCTTTTGGACAAAAGATAGATAAAGTAGAAGCTCATTAGGTAAATGATTACTAATAAAAGAGTTTTAATTAATAAGAAGGATTAATTAAATGGAAGGGATTAGGAGTTACTTAAATAACTTAATCATACCTTGTGGGCTTGATTGTGTTTTGGATGATGATAGTCTTTTATGTGTTTATTTAGTTATGAAAAGTAACATAAACTTGGTTTCCATTGACAAACATCTATCTTATTCTTGATAGTCGATTTGTCGACTACCAAACTTGACCTAATATTAACTTACGAAGTTATCAAAAGGCTTTACAATTTCATATCAATGAGAACCCCTAAGAAGGAGCATTGGTACGAAATCTCTCTAGCTTTCGCTTACTTCTCAGAGAACCGGGATTGAGTTAACCGGATAATTCATCGATCGGTCTTGAAGAGACCGAGATCGGTAAGTGTTCTACTTATCGAATTCCACTTTAAAACCATATATGTGATCTATGTTCTGGATGCGGTTGTGGAATGTTATAGAGTTGAACTGTCTATCCTAAGGTTAATTCCAAGGAAAAGGTCAGCATTAACATTACGAACGATGTTATCGTGTAGGACTATCTATCTTGAGGTACTCCAAGGGAGAGGGAAACATTAACATTTGTCAAAAGACTTATGCAGGGGGACCTATATGGAGGTTCGAGATCTGTTAAAAATGCTTGAATCCATGTAGTGGTTCGTGATTCGAGATATGGGAATTCATTTTGGAATTCATGATCTGTTCGAGATGATGGAATCCATTTGGGAATTCGTGTTCTATTCAAGTGACAAAGACTTGTGTGAAAGATGATGAACATAACCTCATCATCGAAAATGATAGAAAACATAGTAGGAAGCACAATCCGAGGTCTTGGCTAACCCACGATGGGGTATATCAACTCCATATCAAGAGTATGCTTATCGATTGTTGGTCGTGGGAGTTGATCGTACATGGTTCCACGTAGATCGGGATCGCTCGTTCGTGCGTGGGCTAGTTGTGGTTACGTTAATGGTATATTTTATCTAGAGATATACGACGCTTTAAAGGTACTTTCTGACCCTTGTTAGGAGGCTGGCCTCAGTTTATGTAGGGATGTCTCCAATAGAAAATCCATATGCAAACATGCCTTATCGATTTTGATTGTACCCTACATAATTATGGCGTGACCAAAGAAAGTATCACAGCTATTTGATATGATTTATATGCTACACCCTAGACATTATCTATCATATAACTATATTAAACTTACTAAATGGTTGGCTTCTTTGAGGAGAAAACCATTCTGGTATCCATATAGTCTCAATGATTACTGTTCTAGTTGCATTTGTTCTTGAGTTTCTCACGCTGGTTTACCAAACTGATCCAGGTGTTATTTTCTTATAATGCTCGGGTCAGCCTATGTATCCAGATTTAACTTTGGACACTTTGCAGATTCTGGAGAAGAGTGGGAATTCTACATATCATAGTATTTATTTCCGTTGCATTACTTTATGTCTATTATCAGCATTTGTTAGGACGGGTTGTTATAAATGTCAGGGTTGATTATTGTAACTTTGAAAAACTTTATATCTTAGGATGATGGTTTATACCATCTTTTGATATTATATAGATCGTTCTGTTGTGAGATTCTGATGTTGTGTTCCTTCTTCCTAGTTCTATTTCATTTTCTTTTGTTTAATCCTAACAATTCGTCTTTCTGGCACTTGGGTGCTTGGCACATGAATACCGTGGATGTATTGGTGTTGACATTTAGGGGTCGAAAAGGCAAGTTGTTACACTACAACTACATATGCCTCCATTCATGAATCATAAGAGGGTATTTATACAAGTTTAAAACCCTCATATATTTTAGGGCACTACAAAACTACACTTTACTTTGTTTGGTCTCTAAGTAATCATTAATGAAGTAATTCCACAAACATGTACTTTTCTTTTAATTATGTTCCACTTGTATGTGGGTAGGTGGGTCTTCCATGAAGAATTAATTCTTTCTTTTCTTCTTTCGTTGTCTTTAAGAACATGTGCATGCATAAATTCATGTTGCTTCATCCAATTTGCACTCAATTTCCCATAAAGTAAAATTAAAATGCGCAAATAAATTTTTTCAATATTAATGCATACACACAAAATTACCGTTTTGCCCAAATGTAGATGAGTGGATTATAATTTGAAAACACTCTAATATATTGGTCAAAACATGTAAAAATTCCTAATATGTCCTTTATTTTAATAGAAAAAGATTAAGTATGAGAGTAGAAATATACATTTTTCAATGCACATCATCCCTTGATTCTCTATATCTCTCTTCTGTTCATATGTGTGAATTTGGATTTTGATTTGAATGTTTCAAACCTCCTTCTTGAAACAATTGTATATCCTTGTCATACTGAAAAACACCTTTGCTATGTTCAATGTTCTTTTGCTATGTTCACTGTTCTTTTTCTACGAACAATAATAATTTCATTTGTCTATGTTCTGTTTGTTTATTTGTCTAGTTTGTTTACTAGATCTAGACCTTCTTATCATGAACTGTATATGCCAATGTTGTCTGATTTTTTATTGTTATTTAAAAAAATAAAAATTAAACTTTGAAACAAGTCTTGTTAATAAGTCATTTTTCATATTAGAAGATTTATTTTTGATTGTTTACACATAAATTGCTATGTTAATAAAACTTTGGAAAAAGTGCATTAACTAATATTTGTTAAAAAAATAATATGATGACTTAATTATGTTATGTTTAAATCATTCTAAAACAAATTTTGTTAATTAAACAAAAGGCGAAACATTAAAGTAATGATACATTGCTTGTTTTATAATTGTGTTAAATCTAATACTAAATTTTTTTCAAAAGGAAAATTCTATTTCAAAATGACATGTATATTGTTTTATTTTGTTTCAAATTTTTTTGGTTTGTATGTGTACATCAATTTATATATTTATGCAATATCATTTATGTTTGTGTGTATTTGTATTTAACTCAAATTTTCAAAAGAGATTTTGTTTAAGACGTAGCAGTAAACTTTTAAACTACTTTAATTGGACATTGTATTCGTTGATTTATTACATGTACTATAAATAAAGTCTGTTTCAAATTAAACCATTGTGCAAAATACTTATTGTGTATATATGTATTTGAGTGTGTACATATATATACGTATATATACACACACACATATACATGTAAACTTGTGTGTGTATAACAAAACTTTCGTGTTTTATATGACAAAGGCATATATAAAGGAGAAATGTGTTTATTGCGATGTAGATTCCAATACCTAAACAACGTTCACATTGCCTATGTTCACTTTTTATATGTTGCACTTAAATTATACATATAGATGCATTTGACACACTAATCATAATATACAATTAATTAAAATAAATTATACAAGTTTTAAACAATTATAATAATATGAAGAAAACTTCAAAAGGATAATTTATTAAAGTTCCAAATAAATTTTAGACTACATAGGTCCGACAAAGATCCAATAAGAATTAGTTTTTGGAATATACATTACTATCCCGCTTTCGACTCGCCCGGTTCCAACAATGATATCGGAGCCGAATAGTCTACGCAGTCTAAATTAGTCATACTAAAGCTAACTAATTAAGCTTGCCAACTTAGTATGGTGTCTAGAAACGTAATGTATAGGATTGGAATTGAGTAGTCAAGTATCATGTCCTACGTAATTACCGATCTGGCCTGAAAGGTGAAGTGAGCCCAAAGGTTGCATATAATAGAGAAGGCCCAAATTTGAATTGGATCTTGAGCTAATTTTCATATTTGATTCAAAAATTAAAATTAAAGATTTTAAATTTAAAGTTAAGTTAAAGTTAAATTTAAAACGAAATATGTTTATTATAAAAGTTACAATATAACATAAATTTCAAAATGTTTGAAAAGATAATAAAATTTTCAAAGTGCTTGAAAATTTAAACATTAATTTCAAAAACTAATTCATTAACAATATTAATTAAATAAATTGATTAATTGAGTTAATTAATTTACGTACGTATATGCATGTATAATAAATATTGATATATGTTATGTTGTCTCGAAATGTTTAAGATAACCCAAATACAATGTATCTTGTAAAATAATTTTTCAAAATTAATAAAATTTAATAAAAATTGTTTAATGAAATGAATTAATTAAAGGTTCTATTTGATAAGGAAGCTCTTCAGGTTGTATCTCTTCCAGCTTAACCTATGTAGATAATTTAACTCTGATTCAAAGCATCACTTTTTACGAGTTCGAAGAAGCCCTATTCAGTTTAAACTCTAATAGCAATGGTGGCCCGAATGGATTTAATGCTTTTTCTTCATTGATTGTTGGAGCACTATTTCCTTTGATTTGGTAGTTCATCATTTCTACAATTCTGCAACTCTACTGAGAGGAATTAATGCAAGAAACATAACTCTTATTCCAAAATCTACAAACCTCATCAAAGTTAGTGACTTCAGGCTGATTATCTATTGCAATGTTATTTAAAATGCATCTCAATAATCATAGTTATGAGGCATAGAAAAAGTCTTGCATAAGATCATCTCTCTCAACCAGTATGCATTCTTAATAATAGAAGCATTAGTGACAATATTTTACTTACTCAGGAGCTCATAAAAGGTTATGCCAGATCTAATATTTCCCATAGATGCATGGCTAAACTTGATATCCATACTGATTCAGTGCAGTCCATAGATGCATGGCTAAACTTGATATCCATAAATCATTTGATTCAATGTTGTGGTAGGCCATTCTAGCTATTCTTTCTCTAATAAATTTCCCAAACCCTTTCTTAACTTGGATACATGCTTGCATAGCTACTCCCTTTTTCTATATTAAAATAAATGGTGTTCGCATGGCTACTTTATAGGAACATAGGGCACTAGACAGAGGAATCCTTTGTCTGATTACCTATTCATTACAGTTAACCAGATGCTTGAGAATGCTATTAAAACTAAAACCTTGGACCAGCAACCTATGTGCAGAAATCCTCCTATTTCTTGCCTCTTTTTCGCTGGTGACCTAATATGCTTTTCAAACCTAACAAGCGCTCTATTGACTCTCTTCTTAAGCTCCTTGAAGACTTCAAATTCATCACTGGATTAGTAATTAACAAGAGCAAGTCCAACATCATGGTTGCAGGCTTTTCTGCTAGTGACAGACAAGATTTTTTTTCCTTACTCCCCATTTGTTGAAATGCATTTAAGCTCCTATTACTTGGGTGTTCCCTTGACAACTTCTCGCATAACTATCTCTCAGTGCATGCCTCTATTTGAAAAAATCATTAATAAGCTTAGATCCTCGCCTAATTATAAGCTATCTCAGGCTGGAAGGTTGATGATGATTAATTCTATTACAATTCCTATGACTACCTATTGGTCCTCCAACTTTGTTCCTCCTATGAAGCTTCTTCGAATGTTAAAGAAGGCTCTGAACCATTATTTAGCATGGAGATCCATTCTCAAAAAATTAGTCCTTTTAGCTTTCTCCAAGCTTCAAATTGCGAAGAATAATGTTGGTTTGGGAATCATTGATATCAGAATATAGAATAGAGTTTTGATTTCACAGTTTGTTAACCAGATATTAATTAACAAACAAAGCCTTCTTGTTGCTTGGCTAAAGAATCATTACATGAAGAACTAGAAACTAGGAATTCATCAAAATTCAAGATGGCTATGGTGAAACATAATCAAATCTAGAGAAGTGTTTCTACCTCATCTGCACGTTATCCTGTCTGCTAAAAATAAATGCTCCTTTTGGTACTCCCTTTGTGTTAAAAATCCATCAATAATGGGTGAAACAGACCCAACCTGTGACGACCCGGAATTTTCGAACATTTAAAATCAGAATATTTAATTGATTTTAAATATTAAATAGAGCAATTCTAATTTGAATCAAGGATATCACAGTTTATTTGATAATTAAATTAGTAAATTAAATGATTTGAAGTTGAGTAAAATGCTGAATCTAGATTTTTAAGCCTGTTAAAATATAGTTTGAAGGCTTACAAATTTATATTGATAATACTGAAGATAATAGAGGTTGTAAAATTGAAATTAGCAGTGGTTTGTTCAGTTTTGAAATTTTATATCGTTTAAATTGAATTCAAAAATAGCCTTCTGAGGAACAGTCTCGGAATTCGACGAAACCAGTTCCATTGGATCCGTGATATTGATTTATTTTCGGATTTCAAATTTCGTAGCAATTGGAGTTGTTGTGTGAGCATACGATAGATAAACGTTAATTGATAATAACTGATTTAGAATTTAACTACAATAATTCGACTAGTCAAATTCATCTGCCATCAGCGTTTAAAATATCATCTTGTTCCCTAAGTACGCAAGCCGACCAACTCTGATTTATCTTGGACCTTTGTCTTCCATTCGAAGCTTAAATCAAATCGATAGCTGCCTCGTTCCCCTTTTATTGTACTACTTCCTTTTCTTTCGCGTGGAAAATAAAAATAAAAATAAAAATAAAGGGGTAATGGCCGACTCTACTTCCTCTCCAATTCGAGTTTCATTCCCACGTCTTATTCATAGCCATCGAGTTCTAGAGCTCGCGCATGCTCGCGTGGGAGAAACGGCGTCGATTCGATGTGCGATGGGAAATGGGTTACGGGTCGTGGCGGTCGAAGAGGCTTCAGGAATAAGTACGCAAGGGGAGTTAGGGTTTTCGAGCATCGTGCTCGTAGTAGTCGTGTATGCGAAGGCGCAGAAGGAATCTTGGGTGGTCGGCGAGTTCGTGTCGCGAGATGTTGGGGCGCGTGGCTTCGCAAGCGACCGAGGTTTAGAATCGAGGGATGTAGGCGCGTGGGGGATGTCGGCATCGCCGACGAACGTGAGGCAAGAGCGTCGAGTTCGGTCTCGTTCAGAGCTATACTGATATTTTATCTTGTTCGATTTGAGGTTCAAAATTCGGGAAGAACCAGCCGATTTCGATCGGATTGGCAAATTAGAAGTCAAAGGTGAGTTAATCTCACTCAGTTAAATTTAAATTTAAATGACTAAATTTAAATAATTGTTTGAATGATTAAATTGATGGATGTGCTATAGTATGGTATATTCTGGAAGTGGCATATTATTGTAATGCTAACGTCTGTGGATGCAGGGAAAAACAGGTTGGAGGGATCCAACTGGATCCCTCAACATTTATTTAAATTATTTAAATTACCCTGTTATGATGATTTGATATTTTATGATGGATTATGTTGAAACATTGAATGCTATGGTTTGATTGGATAATTGGGTATAATGAATTTCCAGAAAAAATATATAACTTGGATGTTGGAAAGAAAAGAAAGAAAGTGAATTTGTAAGTAAAATAATTATGGAGATTTGAATAAATTTAAGAATGAAATAAAAATAAAATAAAGTGACATAAGAATTCTAATTAATAAATCTTGAATATAGAAAGGAGATTTTTGAATTAATTGAAAGTTAATGAATTGTAAACTCAAATGCTAATATCTCAAAGAACAGAACATTTATTTTAAATGTAGGATTTTAAATTTTGAAAGGAACAAAGCAGAAAATGGGAAAAGCCTGAAATTTGTATATTTCAGTTAAAAGATTTAAAATCAAACAGCAAATAATAATATTTCAAATCAAATGAATTGGAAATCAATTCGGGAAATTGATTTAAGTGCTTGAAGTTGGAATTCTCTCTGGATGGCTAAGTACACGTTTTTAAAAGTAAATTCGTAAAAATAAATTAAATGTTTTAAAGTTGTTTTTAAAGAAAGCAAGTTTTGTAAAATTTATTATTTCTAAAATTTAATTTCTAAAGCAAGTATTTCCTTTTAATATATTATAGCATTAATTATTTAAAAGTGATTTAGTATTTGTTTTTAAATTGAAAACCAAGTTTTATATTTTATAAAGTAACCTTATTTTCTCAAATTCATATAGTATGTATTTTTAACAAATTATTTAAGTAGTTTTATCCTAAATGTTTTAAAGTATATATTTCAAAGTAAAGTGTTTTAAATTATTTTAAAAATCTAGTTTTGTGCTTGGTGATTTCAGAGGAGATAGAAAATATTTGGGAAAGTTGATTCTGAAAAGAATGATGGTTTTGAAACTGTTTTCAAAGGATTGAAAATAGAAATATATCTTGTGAAGATATTTTTGAGATTAATAAATAAATTGGAAAATTATTTATTGGTTGATGGTTGTTTTGTGAATATAATTGATAGTTAAATAACCGACTATCAATATTGGACACATGCGTTGATCGTTTCGAAGAGACCGGGATCGGGATTTATTTCTCGAAAACCACTTCGATCCGGTTTGTACGTTTCGTGAAAACGATTTTGTATTCGAAGATGGAGCAGTGAAGTGCAAGGGCTAGTCGCTACTAATCCTGAGGATATCTCCAAAATGGATGTGGTAGGAATAGTGCCTTCGGTTCCGTTCGAACCCGGAACGGACTTGTATGGATGGATGCTTGCGAAACATCGTCAGGTGGATGATGGGCATTCTAAGGGATATTTTTCTAAAAGGTAACGCTTAGCCTCAAGCCTCATCAAATGGGAATGACTGAAAATCAGGGGTTATGCAGCAAGGCTAGGTGGGTAGCACCCAAGCAGGGTGAGGTCATTCCAGTCTAGATGTCCCTTTTTATTTCGGCTTAGTGGGCGGTTAATGATCCCGATCGCGGGTGATCTCACTCGGGATTATCCAGTAAGGGATAGTCCCGGCCTTGTGTTGCAGGGGAGCGGGCGTACTCCTCGGTACGGTGATCTAGGCCCCATACTGTGACAGCTGGTACCCCCGGTGCCTAGTCATTAGTCGGAAATACATTCTCCCTACGAGCCTTATACGAGTTTTGTTTGTATTACCCACTTTGTGGCTAGTGGATGGAATTTAATGAATGTAACAATTTCGGCTATTTTCTAAGTATTTGTATATAGACCCTATTATAATATCAGAGGATTTCTATAAAAATTGTTTTAGCTATCGTAAGGTAAAAACCCGACATGTTTATTTGTGGCGTGGTCTTACGAGATGCTTTTGTTTTTCAAAGGATTTTTGAAACTTTAATAATCAATTGGGTGTGATTTTCTCACGCTGGTATTCCAGACTGACTCAGGTGTTATTTAACTATAATGCTTGGGTCAGACCGAGTATTATAGGAAATAGGATATGATGCTGTGGAGCTCAGGAGACGATCTGGATAACGATACGTACTCCCGTACTTGGTTATTTATATATTTTCCCCTGTGTTGAGTTGTTGTGTATCCATTTGTATGATTTTGATGTTGAACTGTGATTGATGTACTCTGATGATAATGTAATATGTAAACAGAAATATTTGATTTTGAGTAAAGATCATTTATTATCTATTATATTTTATTCCGCTGCGATGGTTAGATTCTGATGTTGTTTTCTATTTTCTTCTTCTACCTCTTCTTCTTTAACCCAAATGGTTCGTATTTCTGTACAACTTGAGTTTATTTAGGTAGAATAGAGTTGACTCAAGGGGTACGGATTTGCGGGCTGTTACAGTTGGTATCAGAGCTTAGGTTGGTGCTAACCTTGGCTCTGGTGGGAATTACTCATAAAATAGAGTCTATAGTACTCTAGAATGAGTTGAGCGTATTAATAGATATGAGCGCGTATTTGTTAGTGAATATAAATTGTTTTAATATTGCGTTGATTGATTCATTGAGTGCCATATGAACCTTCGTCGACACAGTCTGCGCAACTGTATTGAAGGGGTTTCTAAACACTTGAATAGAACAATCGACGCGGTATTGTTTTAAATGTAGGTAAATGAAATAATTTTACCCAAAAATATATTTTCGATATAAAGAAAGTTTTGGTAAATTATTTAGCTACTATATGGTTGCTTGGATGTTAATTGAATGTTAGGAATGATAATATCAAAGTATTATCATTATTAAGTGAAAATTTAACTAGAAATTGAAATATAATTAAAATTTAAAGGAATAAATTCATTATAGAATGAAATTTATAAATGTGAATTATAAATGTAAACCATAAATTGAAATACAGTAAAATGAGAATTTGTAGGAGCATAAAGTGTACAAATGAAATATAATTAGAATTTAATTTAAGCAGGATTTGGAAATTTAAATCCCGGAGATTTTGGAAGTGTTTTGAAAATGAATAATAGCACAATTATTTTGGTGATATTTCTGAAAAGAAATCTGTTTTAAATGGATTTTGAAAATGATATAGCATTGAAATCACTCGGATTATTGGAAAATAATTCTGATGATGACGGCCGAATCATCAGTATTCATTTTCGAATTCCTAAGTGATAAATTGCTGCCAAATTGATTTCTTCAGATACGCTAGTTGTTTTTGAAAATTTCTAAGGAAATTTGCTGGGAATAAAACCAGTATCGGTTTAAATATTTGAGAAATGCGATTTGAAGTGTTGAAGATTTCAAAATGATTTGAAACAAAAGCCGGGTGTTTAAAAATCTCGATTAGATAGTTATAAGCTTATAAATTGAGATGATTTTTTTTTAAATCATGAAAGAAATATAAGCTTTGAATAATGGAATTTATATTTAAAATGAAAATGAAATAAGCTTGGATTGGAAAATAAAATTTTAACTGGATTGGAACAAATTGAATAAGTTGAAAATAGTATCCAGATGTATTCGAATCAAGTTAGAATCGAATTGAGTTAAATAAATTCGAGTTAAAATAAAATTGAATTGGAAGAAGAATTCCAAGTGAATTATTGAATGGAATTAAATTCTTACCTAAACAAATGAAGAATAAATTGAATAAGGATTGGAATTGGAATAAATAAATAAGAATAACGTGTAAAAGAATTATAATGCATGGAATAAACTATGCTTGGGATATAAGTAAGCATATGACTTGAGTTAAAAATAAAAGATGAATATATTCAAGCCTAGAATGAATGAGACGGTGTAAATAATGAGTTGTGGCTTATAAAATTGAAAATGGAATACAAAATCCAAACTTGAATTATAAACTAATTTGAACTAAGAAAATTAAATGAAGTGATATTGGGACTTAAAAATCAGATATTGAACTATAAATAGGGAAGAACTAATTTGTTAATAAATTAGTTAATGAAATGAATAAATGGAACCTATTGTAGTTAAATAAAGCCGAATTGTGAGTTAATAATGAAGTTTGGAAATAAAACCCCAGTTATGAATTGAATTCGACTTGAATTGTCAGTAAAGTAAATGTAATTAAATTGTGGTTAATTAATTGGTTGGTAAATTGAAAATTTGACTTGAAATGTCAACAAGTTTGGATATAGTTGTGAATGGGTTGAATAAAGAAAAATGAATTTGGATTGAAATGGTAATGGGTTGTATTGCGAATAAAATCCTAATAAATGGAAATAAATTGGAAATGGTCATGTAACCAATTGAATGAGTTGAATCTGAAAGGTTAATTTGATAATTACCAATCAAATGAAATTGCAGATTTAAAATGAGATTTAATTTGGAGAGAATTAAGTTGAACAAAAGAAAAAAATTTACTTGAAAATGAAATGAGCTTAAGTATAAAATTGGAGTTAATAAACTTAAGCTAAAGGATGGAAAGGAGTTAAATTGAATTCAACTTAAAATTAAGATTAATAATAGTGGATTGGATTTAAACCAAGTAAAAATGAATTTTAATTGAAATAAAATTCGGTGAGTTGCCGATAATATTTAATGGAATGAAATTCATAATTTAACAATTGTAAACCATTTAAATTGTTAAAGAATTGAAATAACTTGGAGACAATGGGAAAATAGAATGTTTTCAAGTAAATGGAATGGTTTTAAATGAATGCGGATAAGAAATGAATCGCAAATGAATAAATCGCAAATAAAAATTGAAATGGTTATTGAATGAAAGAGCCCGGATTGTTTTCGAGCTAAATAAAATAGTTTGGAATAAACAGATATGGAATGAAATGTAAGTGAATGGATTCAAATTTATAATGCATTGAAAAGGAGAATATATGAATTGTGAATAAATTTGAAAATGGAATAGAATTAAGCATAAATTGAGTTGAAATCAATTTAAATTGGTTATAAAACATAAGTACTTATTTATTTACATAGATCTTGTCAAATTTGCATAGAATAAATAATCACTGGATGTAATGGAAGTAATTAAAATTCTATGAGTTGATAGTAGTAAAATAAATTGATTTTGAAAGTAATTGAATTAAATATGAGTTCAGTTTGCTTAAGAATAAATTAAATGTAAGCGATTGTGTTTTAAACCATTCAAATTGAGGAAGTGATATACGAATGGATTGAAAACCATTCAAAATGGTTTATAAATTAATTGAAACAGTTGAATTAGTATGAAAGTTGTAAAAATTGCTTACGGAAAATGTTCGATGTGCATTTCTTTAGAATTCATATGCTTTAACCATTGCAACTGAGTGAAATATAGTTAAACTGCATATATTTGGTACTTACATGTTTAAATTGAGTAAGTACAGGTACCTGGAAGCCGTGTGGCTGGATTTTGTTGTGCTATTTGCTAAAAATAATAAGCCGCCTGCTTAAAATGCTAAATAAGGTACGCCTACGCAATAAAAATAGGAAATATGAACTGTTTTTGGTTTTTCCGACCGTGTGGGTCGATGTATATATATTTATCTCTTTTATCAAATTGCAAAAGCTCCTCCGTACAAAGGGGACTCTATCAAAAAAATTCGAAAATTTTGGGAGTTAGAAAATTTTTGGAAAATTTTGTTAACGACAAAACGGTTTCGAATTGAAAATTGAAATAAGTTAGTAAATGAAACTAATTTAAAATCATGACTTGAATCAGTAGAAATGGAAAATAAAATTTAAAATTTAGTGTTGATGATAAATTGAATTCATATAAAAATGGAAGATTCAATTTTAATAGAAATAGACATTAACTAAAGTGGTAAAGTGAAAACAAACAAAGAAGCATATAAAATGCTTATACTAAACTTAAGTAAGGTATGGTGAATTCTTAATTGGAGATTGATATTACAAATATATTCCAAGGTTGATATTTGAATGAGTAAATAATTGACACTTGTAAGGAAGTCGATAAAATGTTTTTGGAATTTTGTGATTGGATATTGTTGTCATGTAGAATATGCAGGTAATGTAAAGGGAAAAGAGAATTGGTTTTTGATTTCAAAAAGATAAATTTGAAATGCTCGACAAAAAGTTATGTATTTAAATTTGGTGTGAATTTGATTGGGTTTTTGGATTGAGCCACTTGGCCTTTTGTTTTCTTTTTAGATTTAGGAGGCCGTAGAGCCATTTTGTAGTTGTACCGAGCTAGCCGCACAAAGGAGACGCTGGCAAAAATTTTTGGAAATTTAGAGAGTTAGAAAATTTTTGAGAAATTTTGAAAATTTTAGACTTGGTTTTGAATTATAATTTGGATAGTTGAATAAGTAAGGTTGGTTGGGACTAGGGAAAAGTTTGTGAAGTTAATGAGAATAATAATGGGTCTTTTATAAATAGATAGTTGGTAAGATATTGTATTGTTAGAAACTGTTTGGCTTGGGAAAGGTAAATGGGTTTTGGACCATTCTACCTAGCTAGTAATTTCGGGGACGAAATTCTTTTAAGGGGGGAGGAATGTGACGACCCGGAATTTTCGAACATTTAAAATCAGAATATTTAATTGATTTTAAATATTAAATAGAGCAATTCTAATTTGACTCAAGGATATCATAGTTTATTTGATAATTAAATTAGTAAATTAACTGATTTGAAGTTGAGTAAAATGCTGAATCTAGATTTTTAAGCCTGTTAAAATATAGTTTGAAGGCTTACAAATTTATATTGATAATACTGAAGATAATAGAGGTTGTAAAATTGAAATTAGCAGTGGTTTGTTCAGTTTTGAAATTTCGTTTAAATTGAATTTAAAAATAGCCTTCCGAGGCACAGTCTCGGAATTCGACGAAACCAGTTCCATTGGATCCGTGATATTGATTTATTTTCATATTTCAAATTTCGTAGCAATTGGAGTTGTTGTGTGAGCATACGATAGATAAACGTTAATTGATAATAACTGATTTAGAATTTAACTATAATAATTCGACTAGTCAAATTCATCTGCCATCAGCGTTTAAAATATCATCTTGTTCCCTAAGTATGCAAGCCGACCAACTCTGATTTATCTCGTACCTTTGTCTTCCATTCGAAGCTTAAATCAAATCGATAGCTGCCTCGTTCCACTTTTTATTGTAGTACTTCCTTTTCTTTCGCGTGGAAAATAAAAATAAAAATAAAAATAAAGGGGTAATGGCCGACTCTACTTCCTCTCCAATTCGAGTTTCATTCCCACGTCTTATTCATAGCCATCGAGTTCTAGAGCTCGCGCGTGCTCGCGTGGGAGAAACGTCGTCGATTCGATGTGCGATGGGAAATGGGTTACGGGTCGCGATGGTCGAAGAGGCTTCAGGAAGAAGTACGCAAGGGGAGTTAGGGTTTTCGAGCGTCGTGCCCGTGGTAGTCGCGTACGCGAAGGCGCAGAAGGAATCTTGGGTGGTCGGCGAGTTCGTGTCGCGAGATGTTGGGGCGCGTGGCTTCGCAAGCAACCGAGGTTTAGAATCGAGGGATGTAGGCGCGTGGGGGGATGTCGGCATCGCCGACGAACGTGAGGCAAGAGCGTCGAGTTCGGTCTCGTTCAGAGCTGTACTGATATTTTATCTTGTTCGATTTGAGGTTCAAAATTCGGGAAGAACCAGCCGATTTGGATCGGATTCGCAAATTCGAAGTCAAAGGTGAGTTAATCTCACTCAGTTAAATTTAAATTTAAATGACTAAATTTAAATAATTGTTTGAATGGTTAAATTGATGGATGTGCTATAGTATGGTATATTCTGCAAGTGGCATATTATTGTAATGCTAACGTCTGTGGATGCAGGGAAAAACTGGTTGGAGGGATCCAACTGGATCCCTCAACATTTATTTAAATTATTTAAATTACCCTGTTATGATGATTTGATATTTTATGATGGATTATGTTGAAATATTGAATGCTATGGTTTGATTGGATAATTGGGTATAATGAATTTCCAGAAGAAAAAAAATATAACTTGGATGTTGGAAAGAAAAGAAAGAAAGTGAATTTGTAAGTAAAATAATTATGGAGATTTGAATAAATTTAAGAATGAAATAAAAATAAAATAAAGTGACATAAGAATTCTAATTAATAAATCTTGAATATAGAAAGGAGATTTTTGAATCAATTGAAAGTTAATGAATTGTAAACTCAAATGCTAATATCTCAAAGAACAGAACATTTATTTTAAATATAGGATTTTAAATTTTGAAAGGAACAAAGCAGAAAATGGGAAAAGCCTGAAATTTGTATATTTCAGTTAAAAGATTTAAAATCAAACAGCAAATAATAATATTTCAAATCAAATGAATTGTAAATCAATTCGGGAAATTGATTTAAGTGCTTGAAGTTGGAATTCTCTCTGGATGGCTAAGTACACGTTTTTAAAAGTAAATTCGTAAAAATAAATTAAATGTTTTAAAGCTTTTTTTAAAGAAAGCAAGTTTTGTAAAATTTATTATTTCTAGTATTTAATTTCTAAAGCAAGTATTTCCTTTAAATATATTATAGCATTAATTATTTAAAAATGATTTAGTATTTGTTTTTAAAGTGAAAACCTGGTTTTATATTTTATAAAGTAACCTTATTTTCTCAAATTCATATAGTATGTATTTTTAACAAATTATTTAAGTAGTTTTATCCTAAATGTTTAAAGTATATATTTCAAAGTAAAGTGTTTTAAATTATTTTAAAAATCTAGTTTTGTGCTTGGTGATTTCAGAGGAGATAGAAAATATTTGGGAAAGTTGATTCTGAAAAGAATGATGGTTTTGAAACTGTTTTCAAAGGATTGAAAATAGAAATATATCTTGTGAAGATGTTTTTGAGATTAATAAATAAATTAGAAAATTATTTATTGGTTAATGGTTGTTTTATGACTATAATTGATAGTTAAATAACCGACTATCAATATTGGACACATGCGTTGCTCGTTTCGAAGAGACCGGGATCGGGATTTATTTCTCGAAAACCACTTCGATCCGGTTTGTACGTTTCGTGAAAACGATTTTGGATTCGAAGATGGAGCAGTGAAGTGCAAGGGATAGTCGCTACTAATCCTGAGGATATTTCCAAAATGGATGTGGTAGGAATAGTGCCTTCGGTTCCATTCGAACCCGGAACAGACTTGTATGGATGGATGCTTGCGAAACATCGTCAGGTGGACAATGGGCATTCTAAGGGATATTTTTCTAAAAGGTAACGCTTAGCCTCAAGCCTCATCAAATGGGAATGATTGAAAATCAGCGGTTATGCAGCAAGGCTAGGTGGGTAGCACCCAAGCAGGGTGAGGTCATTCCAGTCTAGATGTCCCTTTTTATTTCGGCTTAGTGGGCGGTTGCTGATCCCAACCGCGGGGTGATCTCACTCGGGATTATCCAGTAAGGGATAGTCCCGGCCATGTGTTGCAGGGGAGCGGGCGTACTCGTCGGTACAGTGATCTAGGCCCCGTACTGTGACAGGTGGTACCCCAGGCCTAGTCATTAGTTGGAAATCCATTCTCCCTACGAGCCTTGTACGAGTTTTGTTTGTATTACCCACTTTGTGGCTAGTAGCTGGAATTTAATGAATGTAACAATTTCGGCAATTTTCTAAATATTTGTATATAGACCCTATTATAATATCAGAGGATTTCTATAAAAATTGTTTTAGCTATTGTAAGGTAAAAACCCGACATGTTTATTTGTGGCGTGGTCTTACGAGATGCTTTTGTTTTTCAAAGGATTTTTGAAACTTTAATAATCAATTGGGTGTGATTTTCTCACGCTGGTATTCCAGACTGACTCGGGTGTTATTTAACTATAATGCTTGGGTCGGACCGAGTATTATAGGAAACATGATATGATGCTGTGGAGCTTAGGAGACGATCTGGATGACGATACGTACTCCCGTACTTGGTTTTTTATATATTTTCCCCTGTGTTGAGTTGTTGTGTATCCATTTGTATGATATTGATGTTGAACTGTGATTGATTTACTCTGATGATAATGTAATATGTAAACAAAATATTTGATTTTGAGTAAAGATCATTTATTATCTATTATATTTTATTCCGCTGCGATGGTTAGATTCTGATGTTGTTTTCTATTTTCTTCTTCTACCTCTTCTTCTTTAACCCAAATGGTTCGTATTTCTGTACAACTTGAGTTGATTTAGGTAGAATAGAGTTGATTCAAGGGGTACGGATTTGCGGGCTGTTACACAACCGTAGGTAAATCTCCATACACAGGTCACGTTATTCATCTCAGCAATCCAAACTCAATCACCAATAGCAAAAATACGCAATAAAGTTTAGGTTGGTCCAACATGCACACAAAATAAGAATATACATAAACCAATAATCAACATATTTCATTCAGGTAAAGCATGCATACCCTAAAAAATGCTAATCATTACATCATCGTACCAACCAAAAACACAAGTATATTAATCCCTACACAGATTACCCTTACAGTATAATATGTAAATCTTCCAACCTATCGATGAACTTCCTCATAGCCTCCTCCTGATAATAATCAGTGTATCATCCCATGCCTACACCTTCCAAAATAATATATGTGCCCACTTATGGCTACATCCTTAAAATAATGCTATACTTGCATCAATCCTTAAATTTTCAGTCCCTCTCATATTGTCGGGATATATAAACCATCACTAAGGCGAATTACACCATCACTATGTTTTCATATCATATTAGTTATTACCAAGGTCTTACCTTACCACGCATCATCATCAAAGTCTCACTTCGCCATAATCCTCACTAAAGCTTCGCTTCTCCAAGATCATCATTGAAACCTTACTTCGCTATTATCATCTTCGAAGTATCATTCCATTTTTACTTTCTCAAAGTCTCCCTTCACCATAACCATCTCAAGGTATCCTCGAAGTCTTTATTTTCTATAATCATTTCTGGAGTCTCATCCCATCATGAACATTATTCGGAGTTACACTTCAATATGACTTTCTCAATATCCTCCTTCACTATGGCCTTCTCCAGGTCTCTTTGATGCATGATAACTCACTCTACGACCTCCTAAGATGGCGACATTTCATGCCACAATTAGATCTGGCATTCTTTCAAATACCTATTTCATAAGTACAGTCCTCTCAAGGCAAGCCAGATAATCTCACAGTTCAGGGTACATAGGTGAGCATCCTCGCATACCCTATCCTTAAGAACTACCATCCTATCGAGAGTTACCAATGATCCTTTCCGCATCTAACTTGATCTAGAAAATCTCATTCCCCTCTACTTCTCATCTCCTTGTCGAACGTTCTTCTTTGGACTACTCAGATCTCATACATTCACTTATCATTTGAAGTGCTCGATCAAATGCCTTGCATCGTCGATTCATCAAATTTTAGAATAGTTCACTTAGCCCATAGAATTTCCTTACACTTGATCCACCATTTTCCTTATGCATGCCTCGAAGCCAAATAGAGAAAATCTCACATCATCCACTATGATTGATCTAGATATACCCATTATCATCCCGTTAGTTTTTCCAAAGCACATCCCTCATAAGTTAATATTGAGTAAATACCTCATCATAGGATTATTAACACAATCAAGCATTTATCCTACCATACAATGTACATAATCATAACAAAGCAAACAACAAGCAGCCAACAATTAAGCGAATTGAGCAAAACAAATAATCAACAAAAATATTATGCAAGCTAAATAATTAACTAAAAATGCATAACATAACTAATAAACAACAATTATCAAATAAGTAAACAGTAATAATACAAAACAAACGAAATAATTTAATTCAAACAGTCGGGCAATAGATCATAAAATATATGCATTCATATGGAACAGTAAAAATAATTGAACTATTGTCGATAAGCAATAGAACTACGCAACAAATTCAACCAAAATGAAGAAGCACTACTAAACTAAAATATCTCAACTCCATACACCAAAATGGATTTCAAACAAACTTAAAACTTACATCACGTGGAATTCCACATCTCATGTCACACAGCCTAGTTTTACAATCTTCAAATTGAGTTTATTTTTTCCAATAATATTAACCTAAAGAATTTTATTCAAATCGAATATTTTAGTTCTTTTCATTTCAAAAGTTCACTTTTGAACCAAATTATTTCCATCCTTGTAAAATATATTTTTTTCCCAAAATATTTAAAAAAAAAAATAACACGTCTTTTTTAAAAAACAGTTTTATTTTCACACGTAATCCCAATAAAACTTTCTCTTTCTTTATATAACATTGGGAATTCTCCAAATTAAAATCCTTTTGAAAAATGCTTTCTCTTCAAACATCATTAATACAAAAATGTTCATTAGATAAAAATAATTGCAACCAAATTTTGCTTCCATACAAAAGCTTTTCATATTTCAAGGATATTCCTTCAAATAAATTACATTTTTTAAAAATAAAAATGTTCTTCTCACTCTTTACTCAAGAATTATTCTTCAAAACATTTCTATCAAAAATACTTTAAAATATTTTCTCATAAAATAACTTCC
This sequence comes from Allium cepa, assembly GCA_030765085.1. NCBI lineage: Eukaryota > Viridiplantae > Streptophyta > Magnoliopsida > Asparagales > Amaryllidaceae > Allium > Allium cepa. The sequence continues at coordinate 84,559,655 of CM060946.1, forward strand.
CAAAATTATTTTTCTAAGTTCCACTATCTTTTTACTAAACTAGCTTTTCCCGCAAAACATCATCAAAACAAATATTTATTAGGTCAAATACTTAGTTCCACCATTTTAAAGCTTCAGTAAATCTCTTCAAGTCCAAAACATGCATTTTCACTTCTTAAATAAAATCCCTTCCAAAATCCAAATTTTTTTAATATAACTTCTTAAGTTAAAATTCCATAAAAATAGACCCATATTTAAGATTAGGTTTAAAATCAGATGTGTGTCACATTGGTTAAAACTAGCACTCAACCCCTCCTAAAAGTGCTCATTATGTCCTACTCCTATAATATTTATTTTCCACTGAAAGACGTTATAAATAACTAACATCTTAGGGTATGGTAATGGTGGTTACACACATATCCATACACATAAAACATAAAACCATTAATAAAAACGCTCTCTCATTCTATGTTTTTAACCCAATAAAAATGGTTAAGTCTACCTAAGGCTCAGGGAGTCCATAAACCCAAGATCTGATACCAAGTGTAATGCCCCACTATCTTTAACGTCAAAAACCGATTATAAATGCCATAAAATACACTACAACTGATTTTCAATATTGAAATAGTGGATCATTTACTTTACTATTCAAAATTTCAAAAGTAAAAGATAACCTTACAGTGGAATCAAACATAAATATAAATATACATCAATTTAATAATACAATAATCTTACTATATCATCACAATAATTTACATCTCAATACATTAATTATCAATAACTCGTTAACAATAAAATAATGGTTTAAAAGAATATACCAATCAACTACCCATGACACAGTCTGCGTCCACTTTCCATTCCTTCTGTACTTACCTACAACTTCACACTTATATAGATATATGAAATAAAAAGGAAAAAGGTTTCAACTAGTTTTGGATTGCACCTAACCCTATACACCCAACCAACCTTAAGTGATCCGATGGTTATGGCATGTGAAAAGACGGCATACGTACCTCTTTTGGGGGATCAAGATCGTGTAGTTTTATTTCCTACTCTTCTCCTACATCCAAATAATCATAAGTGCATTGAAAAGATAACATCCATGCAATCATCGCAACCAATAAACTAATGCAACCATTGCTACCAATGCAAGAAGGAAACACTGCTCCTACTTAACCATTCAATTGTTCATAATAAATATAAGGTAATAACAATATAACACATTTAGCCATTAAATACTACAATCATTTGATAACAGATTGTCAACCTCAAACATCAAACAAGCCTATCATTGCATATATATACTCATATATACCAATTTATCAACAATAATAGACCATCAATGTAAGTATAAATCAACCAAATGTGTACTAAACCACTATATAAGTGACACAAACACTAACAGTAAAATAGTAGTTAACTACACACATGTAGTAATAATGGAAAATATTATACACACATCCAAATACGATCTTATCGTCATAAGACAACATATGTGATAAATCAAACCAACCATTAATCACATACTACATCCATTCGTAACATTATATCTACGACATCATTTTCTCATAAGTATATAATCAATTTATTACTATTTATTACAAAAGAACCTTTTATTTACATCAAAACAATAATAATTCTTCTAATTTGTTGACATGCTTCAAAATATTTCATCGTAGTCTCATTACTTCAAATCACATAAAATATCTTTTTTAATCTCAAAAATAGTAATTTTCATAAAAACCGTATTAATATTTATAAAATCTCATTTTAATAAATAATAGTAACAAACTTCCCAATCTTAGTTTAAAAATATATTTTCTGTTATTATTATTAATTTCCTCATAATTCATGAATAATAACTTTATTAAATCTACCCCATTAATTTTATTTTATTTCATTCAAATGTAATTATTTATAAACACTTAACACAAACTATAAACAATCATGTTTATTATTTATTTATCAAATTCTCACCTTATTACACAATTTTACCCACTTAATTTAAATCAATTATTTTCTAATTCATACCTACAATTAATTTAATTAAACACCAAAAATACAAAAATCAATTATAACTATCGAACTAAGACACAACACATTCAAAATGTCATCAATAAAATAAACGTCCAATAATCATAGCATATCTCAATAAATATGAGATCTCATCAATGTATGTGTATGTGTGTGTGTATATATTAATATCCAAAATTCAATTAATTAAATTAGATAAACCATAACAATGTGCTTTTTCCAATAGCGTTCAAACTCAACAAACCCAGTGTCATATTGTCCGAGATTTCTCCACGAGTCTAATAGAAGAAACCCTACACGAATTGGAGTTCGTATGTGCAAGATATTAAAGTTATAAGATTCAATGGCTCTATTGTAAACAAAAAAGTACACATTTTAATGTTAATTTATTAACATTTTCATTATGCGCACATAAAGGCCACCAACAGCACGCCAAGAGAACCGATTTAACATCGTTGATCACCAACTTTGCCCGCATGTGACTCCCTCCTCCGACCAGCATTCAATGGTCCAAGACCTAATCCGTACTTAACGTGTCATCGCCTACCCATCCATACCACCATTGTTGCTTATGGCTACCGCCCTGTAGCCCTAAATTAGCGCCTCTTATGTCCTAAGTCAAATTCCGGCCATCTTCGACCTACTTTCATAAAATTGAGACCACCGTTGAGTTCGTACCATCAAGGCCTACAAATTTATATCTTCAATTCTGTCCATCGACCTCAAATAAAAAATCCCAAAATCATACCCTAGGGTTTAGCCTTTAACAACTTTGACCCAATTTATGGTCAACTCGAACACTCTTTCATCAAATGGAAACCACTCGTTAACTCCATTCATCAAGAGCTTTGCTGTAACATCCTCACTCTAAGACCCGAAAATAAGCGCTACCGATGCTGCAATCATCATTTATATTACTCTTTGATGACAAATGCAAACAGTTAATAGTATCATTAACATCAAAGCACAAGAATATGATTTTTTTCAAAACATCAATTTAATTAATTAATTTCCATATTCATTACATAATCCCAAATGTTGCCCGGGTCAGATATAATATAATTATTACAAAATACTCCATGAGAGACATATGAAGATGCCCCCTTGGTTGATCAGAGTTAACTACTAGACACATACAATTTCTTCCACTACATATATACTGACAAAGTCATAACAACACAAGGGATAAGTAAATAGATAGACTCCTACATAGATAGGTCTGCCTCCTGCACATCTTCGAAAGCTTTATTCATCCAAACTAATTAACATGGAAACCTTATTCTCAAACTACTCAAATGAGTGCCCAAAAATTTAAAGGAAGAAACAAAAGCTTTGGGTCAGACAAAAGTATGGTGTGAATAATAATACGTCATCTCTCTTAGTAGGTATCTAGTGAGTTCACCTCGCTGAGCAGAACGGGTTCCCGCACTCACTAGTATCCTCTAAAAATATGTCTTTTATAGATCAAGGACATGCAATCACAATGGTTAAATTAGAAAATATAAACAATCATATCCATGAATGAAACTTGGGTAATCATGAACAATCTCTCTAAATGAATGGACTATCTATTCGAACATCATAGTTTTCTCAAGGTGACTACAAACCTATATCGCTGGCTCGGGCCTACCAGACATATCAAATTCTCTAACTTCCTGTTAGAAGGAAACTGGACGATCTATCCGAAACTTACTATTATTATGGTCACTCTGATCTTAATGGTTTTGGAGGCCAACCAATAACCTACGTCATTTCTGTGTATTCCTTTCTATATGTAAACCTACTTGTAGTCATACACTTGATAAAGCCCTACGAAACGGAATTTTGGACTAATATCTGCTCCAGGCAAACGACTAAAGTATAGAGCGTGACCCTAAACCAGTCCTATATGGTTTTCTATTATCTAAGTCAATTCATCCTTTCACAATTTATCTAAAGGTGATAAAAAAATATCTTTCTAGTAAAATTCTGGGCTAAATACGCTTTTATATTTCCTTGAAAAATACAAGTCTTTATAATTGATTTAATCCTTGAAATAATACTTTAAAATAAGGAAAATATTGCCCTTTGCTTGATCCAAAATATTTTACCAAGATATATATATGCTTTTATAAAATAACTTTGATGAATCTTGAAATCACTTGGAGGTTGTCGCACCTCAAAACCTTAGCTATGAAGCCATATACGATAAAACCATTTATATTAAAAGTGCGACATTAATATTGCCTATATGGGATTATCGCACTCCTTCTATATCGAAGCCATGTTAAAGCATCTGATTTATAAAACACAAGGCCATCAAGCCAAAACCATTTATGTCGCATATCATAAATGTGTACAGGTTGCCGACTATAAGTGGCATAATCAGGTGTTTGCATAGTATAAAACTTTAAAACTTAAAAACATGGGAATATCGATATTAAGTTAGGCGGTATCATTATCGTATAAAACTACTGTCGAAAATAACCTATAGCGGCATCATAGCTAAAACAAGGTGGCATAGAAATTAGTGGCATCATTTCCTCTTTATAATCAATGTTGAATTTCATATATGAGGCATCAATGCAGTAACATAGCTTATAGGGGAAATATACTTATAGCGGCATTGTTATCTTAGGGAGTTGATGTTAGTATAGAAAATTAGCGGCATCATGGACGTCGCTATAAAACTTATGGCATTATCAATTTCATGCGGTATAAAATAGGCAGCATAAAACATATATGGCATAGAAGACTAGCGGCATAGAATATCAGCGGCATTTGCAACGTCGTAGGCGTTAATGTCGGCATTGAAGCCCTAACCTTTGTGGAACCATTGCATACTAACATAGTTGCTATCTTATTCTTCCCTATGAGTTAAAGACGACATTTGATATGGATGAACTTCAGCGTTGATTAATTACGCATGACAATTTCGTAATTAACATAAAAACTGTTTTATTTCTTTAAAAAGCAATATCTTTCCATCAACTCCAATTATTTGTCAAATTCTTATTGGATAATAACTTTCTTTACCAAATACTTTTTAGAAAATTGTTATAGATCTAATTTCTTATTCCCAAAATAATTTTCAAACCATAAATCTATTTTAATTTAATTATTAAGCTTTTCTAGCCTAATAAATTCATAATAATTCGTAAGCACTGAGGAAAAATCCCTAAAAATTATAATAAATCAGATTTATTATATTCTTTCATATATAAAAATTTTGAAACCAAAAGCATTATTTAATTATTTTTAATAATTAAAACCCAAAATAAATCATTTTCTTTGGTTAAGAAATTCATAAAATATTCATACTTAATTGGAAAATTATGAAATTAAAACCCACATTTTAAAATATGTTTCGAACATTATATCAAAATTTCAAGTCATTTGGATGTCATATGATAGGTTTGCATACTTAAACCTATTAACAAATTTAATAAATATATCTAATAATTCATTATCTAACCATATAATCATCCAATCAATCATAACATGGCGTAAAACATTCATAATATTCTGGTTTAATCATAAACCTAAAATTAAATAATAAAACTTAAGATATGTTATCATTATCCACCTCGTTTTGATAGAGAATGATGATATTTGAGTTTAGAATTGGTTTCCCCAAGCTAAGTTTGATTTCCTAGCTTTTCTTCCCCTTTGAACTCCTTAGTAATGGTCAGTCTTGTATTTTCTTTAGTTTGTGTAAATGAAGATGAATGAGGGAATGAAAGTGTAAGGGTTTATGTTTAGAAAATGTGTCTATTCCTATTTACCCTCCTTATAATTTTCTCCTTCTAATTTAAGTCATAACCATTCTTATTAATTCATTTAAGGCTTGATCCATATTAATTCCCAAATCTCATTATCATCTTATATTATTCTATTTTAATTATCTAGTTAAATGTCCTAAATAATGTGAATCCAAATTTGGGGCATTACATACTCCTCTCTTCAAAGAATTTTGTCCTTGAAATTACAATAAGGTACATAACAAACATATAACACAGAGATAAACCATACCATCAAAATAAATCAGGATAAATGTCACCAATCATGTCGTCTAAGTATAGTCTCTCTCATTGTCACACCACTAAACTTTCACTAATCTGACTGTCTTGTTACTTAACTTCTTCTCATCCTTAGCCACAATACGGAATGGTTACCTAATAATAGTCATGTCTGGTTCCACTAATAAATTTTCCAATGTAGTTGGAGTGACGATAGTCTCTAGATCTCAAACAGACTTCCTCTGATGAGAAATATGAAACACACACATTATGGACTATTACCAAACCGTTCGGTAACTCTAGCATGTAAGCGAGTCTCCCGATCCTCTCTATAATAGGAAACGGTCCAACAAATCTAGGTGATAGTTTCGCTGACTTTTTGAATCTAAGTACACACTTCATTGGCAACACTTTGAAGAAAAATTGATCTCCAGCTGAGAATTCAAGTCTTTTCTTCTCTTATCCGCATAACTTTTTTGTTTAGACCGAGCTTCCTTCATCCTAGCTAGGATTAACTCAACCTTTTTCCGTTGCTTCTCTTACTAAGTTTGGACAAAGAACTAATTTATCTTTGGCTCTAACCACTGAGCGTGATTTACATGGCCTTCCATATAAAGCTTCAAAAGGTATAATTTATGTACTAGTCAGATAACCATTGTTATAGGAAAATTCAACTATGTGTAGATGGTGATCCCATGATTCTCCAAAATCTAGCACACAAGCTCCTAACAAATCCTCCAAGACTTTTTTAACTCTTTCCATTTTTCCATCTGTATATGGATGATAAGCGGTACTCTTCTTGAGCTTGGTACCTAATACCTCTTGTAGACTCCTCCAAAATTTGCTAGTGAAAAAAGTATCTTTGTCACTGGCTATGCTATTAGGAATCCCATGCAGTCTAACAATCCTCTTTAAAAATAACTTGGCTAATACAGGCGCCGTCCTTGTCGACTTAACGATAATCAAATGTGCACTCTTAGTCAGTCTGTCTACTATAACCCAAATACTTTCATTTCCTCTAGTCGACCTTGGCAATCCATTAATAAAATCCATGGATGCAGAATCTCATTTCCAAACTAGTATATCTAAATGCTGAAGCAATCCACTTGGCTTATGATGCTCGGCTTTCACTTGTTGGCAGTTTAAGCATTGCTTTACCTATGAGCCTACATCCCTTTTCATACCTTCCTAGAAGAAACTCCTTTTCAAAACTTGATACATCTTAGTTACTCCAGAATGAATGGTAAACTCTGATCGATGACACTCCTACATACTTCTTTCCTTAGGTCACCAACATCTAGAAGACATAGTCGTCCCTTCTTTCTCAACCATAAATTTTTATCAAGAAAAAAATCCTTCAAATCATCAATCTCAGCTCCACTTTTCAATCTTCTATTTTTTCCAGCTAACAACAGATCATCTCTTTGCTTACAAGTAATCTTTTCAATCAATATTGGTCGAACATCTAACCAAGATAACATTGCAGTACACTGACTAGAACTAGCAGTTGATCTTAACTACACACTACAAGTAGTCAATGCTTCCAAATCTTTCCACTCCGCTAACATCGCCAACACTGCATTCTGATGTTTTCAACTAAGTGCATCTATAACTTTATTTCCTTTTCCTAGTGTGTAATCAATTCCAAAATCATAAGCTGCTATGAACTCTAGCTATCTCTGTTGTATCATATTCAACTCCTTCTGAGAGAATAAATATCTTAAAGACTTGCGATATGTGAACAACTCAAATCTTTCTCCTAAAAGATAGTGTCTCCAGACTTACAAATCAAAGATTACTACTGCCAACTCCAAATCGTGAGTCGAACACCTAATTTCATATGGGCTAAGCTATCTAGAAGGTAGACAATCACTTTACCCCTTTGCATCAACGTAGCTCCTAATTTTGTTCCTTATGCATCAGTATGAACTGCTAAATCTTGTTTACCATCTGAAACAACTAACACTGATGCATTAGTCAATAAATGTTTTAGCTTCGAGAATCCTCCTCATATTTATCAGTCCAAACGTACTTCACGTCCTTTCTTGTTAGTTTAGTCTTCGATGCTACTATAGGAGAGAAATCCTTGACAAATCTTTGGTAATAGACAGCTAATCCAAGAAAACTCTTTACCTCAGTCACTATCTCGGGTCTCTTTGAATTATTGGCAGCTTCTATCTTAGCTGGATCTATTGACAACCCTTTTACTGAGACTACATGACCAAGAAATTTTACTTCTTTCTTTCAAAAATGATATTTCGAAAACTTCGCTTTAAACCGATGTTGCCTTAAGCCTCAAGCACTATTCTAAGGTGAGTCTCATGATCTTGCTCAATCCTAGAATAAACCAGAGTGTCATCTATGAATATTTACAAGAACCTATCAAAATTCTCTCAAAAGATTCGGTCCATAAAGAAAGCAGGTTCATTATTCAACTCGAATGACAATACTAACCACTTGTATGAACCACATCTTGTTCGAAATACCGTCAATGGAATACTATCCTCCGCTACCCTTAATTGATGGAACCCTGTCTCCAAATCCAGCTGAGAAAATACTTAGGATCCACTCAACTGGTCAAATAAATCGTCTATCCTTGACAATGGATATCGATTCTTTATCGGTTTTTCATTCAACTTACGATAATGGATATATAATCTCAGCAACCCATTTGGTTTCTTCACGAACACCATGGCTGCTCCCCTAGGCGAAGTGCTTAGTCTAATAAAACATTTTCCTTCTAAGTCCACTAGTTACACCTTTAACTCTTTCATCTCTATAGATATCATTCTACTAGGCGGTTTACTCACGAGTTTAGCTCTAGGTAAAAGGTCTATTCGAAACCCAATAGCTCGTTTCGGCGGTAGTCCTGTCACTAGCTCAAAGACATCTACAAACTCTCTAATGACAAAAACTCGACTCAACTTGTCTTCCTCCTCCATTGCACCCAATAAAACACAAACATCAAAAATCGTGTCATCTACTAAGTATATAATTCAATCACTACTAATAGGCTGCTATCATGGAAAATATCCTAACAACGTATTTTCTTAACCAATCCATACCCAATATAATTCCAAAGCCCATAAAATCTAACACATGCAAACTGCAAGAAAATATATGACATAATTATTCAAACTCTAAATGGTAGTATCTCATCCCAAGAGTTTCATACCCTCATATCGGATTCGTAACTCTTAAGGAAGTAATTAGGTATGATGATTCTAAGCTAAGCTTATCTACCAAACAATGAGATATATAAGAATGTGATGCACTAGTATCAAACGGTACTCTAACAGCATGCCAAAAATCAAAAGCGTACCTCCCACCATAACTTTTTCCTTCTCCTATTTTGTTGGTCTTGAGGTAGCTAGTTCAAAAGCAAATACTATTCCTTTCTCAAACTTAGCCGGTTCCTTGCACCGATTCTTGTAATGGTGTATCTGGTCACAATTGAAGCACTTGATGTTCTTCCTCCTAATAACTTTCTTTCCATCTCCAAAGTGACCTTCGTTCATAGAATGCCTTTTCTTGTCATACTTATAACACACTACATCTGCTTTTCCTTTCTTGGCAGCTTCACCCTTCTGAGCTCCCTTCTTCTGAAAGAACTTCCTTTTCTGACTCTGCCCACTTTGACTCCCCACTGCTTTGTTACCACCAAAGAAGGCAAACATCTCTTCATTCCTCAAATCCATCTCTACTACCACGTCACATGAATCTCTGATATGCAATAAGGTTTCCCTAGCAAGCTTTGGTCTTAATCCACGGATGAACTTTCATTTTTCTTAATCACTGTGTCAACCGTAGCATACCCATACCTGGATAACTCATTAAATCTTGTTGCATAATACAACATAATCTTGTCTCCTTACACCAACTCAACAAACTTCCTAAGCAAAGTCTACTAGGCAATTTTAGACATGATCCTCTCCTCGAACCTCCTTTTAAACTTAGCCCAAGTCAAAGTTTCCTCTAGCACTTCAATAGTAATGCTATTCCACCGGTATAATGCACCAACTTATAACTGTTTGGATGCTACTCTCTTCTTTTGCTTATCATTCAAACCTAAATCAACAAAGATCCTTTCATAATGAAGTAGCAACTTTTCCATCTTGATTGCATCCTCAGTTCTAGTAAATAGCTTTCGTCTAAATCTTACATTGTCCCGACTCAAAACAGCATAGTTATCGAGAACTGGGACTTCAGAATTTGCTCCTCTAGCATTTCCACCAACTAACTTAGGAGCAGCTCATGCTTGCATCATGTTGACAAAGAATAGATACATAGCTCCTATATCCACCGGTGGTGTTCCAACACCCACACTGGCAGCTGTTTGTCGACCCGGATTCCTCCTTATATTGGACCTGGCATTTCCATTGGTTGTGGCGCTTCTTCCACCGAGATTTACTCTTCAATTTCCTACCTTCATATCATACTTTCCTTAAATCTTCATTCGAACCTTAGTAATATAAGAAACAATGGTCTAAGAGAGATGGGAAGAATAGCGATAAGATATATACTTATATATAGTAAATACAAGTACATTGCTATAGCATTATCTCATACCCCAATCTCATTCTTTAATTCATTGGAATTATGTTTTTAAAACTCTTTTAAGTTAATAATTCTTTTATTTTTACATAAACCTTTGCTCTAATACCAAGTTGTAACACCCCACATTCCAAGGCTTGAAAATAAGCACTATTAATGTTGTAGTCATCAATAGTATTATTCTTTGGTGATAAAATAAGAACGGTTAATAGTATCATCAACATCAAAGCATGGTAATATGAAAAAATTTCAAAACACAAAATTTATAAATTAATTTCCATATTCATTACATAATCACAAATGTTGGCCAAGCTTAGATAAAACATAAATATTTCAAAATATTCTAAGAACGACATATGAAGATGCCCCTTAGTTGATCGGAGTTAACTATAGACAAATACAATTTATGCCATTACATAATTGCAGACCAAAGTCATAACAATTCAACGGATAAGTAAATGGATAGACTCCTACATAGCTAGCTCTGCCTCCTGCATGTCATCGGAAGCTTTATTCGTCCAACCTAATTAACTTGGAAACCTTACTCTCGAACTACTCAAATGAGTATCCAAGAGTTTAAAGGGAAAAACAAAAACTTTGGGTCAAACAAAAAGTCTGGTGCGAATACAAATATGTCATCTCGGTTAATCTATATCTAGTGAGACCAGCTGTTGAGCGGAACGGGCTTTCCCCTCACTAGTATCCTTTAAAAATATATCGTACATAAATCAAGCACCTACAACCACAACAGTTAAATTAGACAATATAAGCAATCATATGCATCCATGTAACCTGGATAATCAGGACCAATCTGTCTAAATAAATGGGCTATCTATCACAACATCATAGTTTTCACAGGTAACTATAAACTTATGCGGTTGACTCGGGCCGGTTAGATGTATCAAATTATCTAACTTACTATTGGAACGAAACTGGACGGTGTGTCGAAAACTTATTATTCGTAGGGTCACTCTAATCCGAATGGTATTGCAGGCCAACCAATAATCTACCTTATCTTTGCGTATTCCTTTCTGTGTGTAACCCTACTTTTAGTCTTACCCTTGACAAAGCGCAATGCACTGGAATTTTGGACTAATATCAGCTAGCAGTTAACAGCTAAAGTACAGGGCGCAACTCTACACCAATCCTATCTGGTCTTCTAATCTCTGAGTCGATTCATCCTATCATAATTTATCTAAAGGTGACAAGAAATATCTTCTAAGTAAAATTTTGGGCAAAATACCCTTTTTTATTTCCTTAAAAATATATGTCTTCATAATTGATTTAACCCTTCAAATCGTACTTTAAAACAAGGAAAATATAGCCTTTTATTATATCTAAAATATTATGCCAAGAAATATATGCTTTTGTAAAATAACTCTAATGAACCTTGAAATCACTTAGAGGTTGTCGCTGTTGGGGATGCGGATTAAGGATCTTAAGGCAGAAATAAAACTAGAGGGGGGTGAATAGTGTTTTAAAGAATATATGAACTATATGACTAAATTAAAACTTTCAACACAAATCTAAACAGAATTCTAACACAGAATGATCACAGAACATATAACAAATGCAAATAGTAAAGTAAAGCATGTAAAAGGAAAGAACACACCGGATTTTATACTGGTTTGGAATCCTCCTACATCCAGTCCTGCACCAAGGCAATATCCTTGTACAGATTTTTTATAAGCCAATATCCAAATTACAACCCTCAATTTCTAAGGCCTTGAGGAACCCTCCTATCTTCGAGTCTGGGGTAAACTCTCTTGATTTACGGGACACAAGATCACCCTAATACTTCTTAATATCAATCCTTTTGAATGGATAGACTCTATGGACTTTTTGAATACAAATTAATCCTATAACTCTGAATAGCACTTTGATCTTTAGTAGAATGATGGAGAATCAAATAGAGTGGGTGTATAAATGATTTCCTATTGAGAATTTGGCAGAATGATGGCACGATCTTTAAAATATGAAGTTTTATGAATATGGAATGGTGGAGAAGAAAGAGTGAGAAAATAAGAAAGTTGTTGTTAAAAAAATTCGTTTTGGAAGCCTTTATATAGATGCACAACAGTCATAACCATTGGCGAAAGGTTTTTGAACGAATGGACACTTCTTTTGAAATTTGAATTTTGAATCCAACTGTCACCATGTCGACATGGGGTATCCCCTTATGTCGACATCCCTCAGTTCAAAATTGTAGGGATGTTGTTTTGTAAAAGCATTTGAATTTAAAACAAGTTGAAACTTCTCTGAAGCAAAATAAAGTGTGTAAACAATATTTTGAGATAGAGAATGAATATAAAACATTATTTTAAATATATATATATATATAATTGATATAGACCGTCAATTATATAAGTAATATTTAAAATCATAATAAGTTTTGATGTTTTAAAAATAGAAGTTTTTAAAATCAGAATGGAGGAATATTTCGAGGCTAAAACAAAGTTTGAAAACATTTTTGAAAACATGATTTTGAAAGCTAAAACATTTTGAAAACAGATTTAAAAACATTTTGAAAAATCTATTCAAACTGAAATTGCAAGAACCTTCCTATAGAGCTCCTCCATAGGACTCGAGAACTTGTACAAAGTAGTTTAAATGATTTTGATTTTCGTGGGTTTGTAAGCCACTTGTCATAGGTTTGTAAGCTACTTATCGTAGGTTTGTAAGCCACTGGTTTCGATAGAAATTGGGTTCCATCCCAAAAGAAAATTGGAAGAAAGATGAGAGTGCTATTATGAAGTTTTAACAAAATACTAGACACTTATCTTGAGATCTTGAAATCTTGATTCTCTAGAGTCTTGAATCTTAAATCTCTAATCTTCATCTTGATGCTGTAGTCTTTATACTGATCAGTCTTCGATAATACCTGCATATACTTCCTATATACATATATATATATATATATGAAAATGTTAGTATATATTTTATAAAGTAAAGTATAATAACTATATAAGGTTGCTTTCATCAAAACATCATCAACTCAGTTCCTAACAATCTCCCCCTTTTTGATGATGACAACCTTTATTTATAAAATATTCTTACCATACCATAACTCCCCCTTACTCCGTGATTTCTTCTTAAAGCTACAACTCCCCCTTACACCAAGCACATATATTTTTATAACTTTCTCCCCCTTTGTCATCAACAAAAACTATTAACTACTTAAGAATTCAAGAATGATTAGTATGAACAAATAATATGTATAGAACAAGCATGAAACAATGAGTATTAGTGAACACATTTTAGTTATTACGACATATATAAGAACATACATAAACACGAACAAACAGAACAATGTAAAACAAAGAATAAAAAAGAAAGTACGCTTTAATGGAGATCCTTAACTATAGGAGACTTATGAATCGAACAATTGGGGTAGTGGAGACAAAAGTTTCCACGTTGTTCAATTATGTTTCCATTAGTATCAACAAGGATCTCACCAACGCAAATAAAGCTCTCGTCCTCATTTATAGGGACTTCGGGTTGAGGAAAAAGTTGATCTTCCTCTTGGTCTTCTTGTGGCTCTTCCATAGGTTCTTCTTCCTCTGATTCCATGGCTTGTGAAGAGTCTTCAATATTAATAGGATTTGTACGGTTATCCATAAGGAAATTTTGTACATTCCTAATAATATTCCCTTGCCTTTGTTGTTCTCTAGCCATCCTAAGTTGACTTACTTGAATTTCAGTCAACAATTGAAGGATATCTTTCATCTTCCCTTGCAATTTGATCACTCGAGCGTGCGTAGATCGTTGAAATGGACCAGAATGAGGAGACGTGGGTGAAGTGGGTTCATTAGTAGAAGAGGAGGCCATTATTTTATTGTTTCAGAAGTTATTTACAGAGAATATAGTGAAGAAAGAGCAGATAAAACGAAATAAATAGATAAATAACCAAATAACTAACTTTGGAGGGAAATTCTATTTTTAAATTTTTGTTGGGTATGTCGACATCAAGGGATGGGGCATGTCGACATGTCTTTCAGAAAAAGTGTAATTTTTATTTTGAATTTCTATTGATTATTATATTATATTATTTTATATTTCATATTTTGAACAAATACCTAATTCTCTTCTAAATTTAGTAAAATTCTGTTCGGTTAACGGTTTAGTTAATATATCAGCAATTTGTTTTTCAGTATTTATATAATCTAGAGTTATTATTTCTTTAGTTATATTATCTCTAAGAAAATGAGGTCTTATATCAATATGTTTAGTTCTAGCATGATGAGTTGGATTTTTAGATAGATTTATTGCACTAGTATTATCACAATATATTGGTGATTTACTTATGTTAATACCAAAATCTTTTAAAGTTTGTTGCATATATATGACTTGTGAACAGGCCAGAGCAGCAGACATATAATATGCTTAGTTGTTGACAAGGAAACAGTATTTTGTTTCTTGCTGAACCAGGAAACTAGTGAATGTCCTAGAAAGTGACAAGTTCCACTTGTACTCTTTCGGTCTGATTTACAACCAGCATAATCAGCATCACAATATGATATTAAATCAAAAGTATTATTTTTAGAATAAAATAAACCATAATCTAAAGTGTATTTTACATATCTTAAAGTTCTTTTAGCAGCTTTTAAGTGGGTTTCTTTAGGTTGTGATTGGTATCTTGCACAGAGACAAACACTATGCATAATATCAGGACGACTCCCTATTATATAGAGTAGCGAACCAATCATTCCCCTATATAAAGTTTGATCAATATCTTTTGATTTATCTTCTTTACTTAAACCTACATTTGTTGACATCGGAGTTGGTTTCCCACTAGAGGTGCTTAAACCAAATTTATTGATTAAGTCTTTAGCATATTTTTCTTGACTTATGAAGATTCCATTTTCTAGTTGTTTAATTTGAAGCCCTAAGAAGAAACTTAATTCTCCCATGTGACTCATTTCAAATCCTTTAGTCATTATATCTGAAAATTCTTCATTCATTATGTTATTAGTTGATCCAAAGATTATATCATCTACATATATTTGAACCAGTTGAATATCTTGATTATTTCTTTTAATAAAGAGTGTTGTATCTACTTTACCAATTTCAAAACCAGATTGAAGTAAATAAGATCTTAGTCTTTCATACCAGGCTCTAGGAGCTTGCTTTAGACTATATAGAGCTTTCTTTAACTTATATACATGGTTTGGAAATTTATTATCTTCAAAAAGTGGAGGTTGTTCAACATAAACATCTTCTTTTACAAAACCATTTAGAAAAGCACTTTTAACATCCATTTGATATAATTTGAAATTATTATAATTAGCGAAAGCAAGTAGAATTCTTATAGCTTCTAATCTTGCTACGAGGGCAAAGGTTTCATCATAGTCAATTCCTTCTTCTTGACAATAACCTTGCGCGACTAAACGAGCTTTATTTCTTACGACCTCACCGAGTTCATTCATTTTATTTTTATAAACCCATTTAGTTCCAATTATACTTTTATCCTCAGGTTTAGGAACAAGTTCCCATACATCATTTCTGGTAAATTGATTCAATTCTTCTTGCATAGCAAGAATCCATGAATCATCAGACGATGCTTCCTTTGGATTTTTAGGTTCAATTGTTGATGTAAAGGCTACATTACTCATACTACTTAATTGATTTCTAGTTCTTACTACATATTCAATATTTCCTAAAACATTTTCTATGGGATGATCTTTTGATAATTTAAATCTCTTATTAGGTTGATTTATTTCACTAATAGTTTCATTAGATTGATTTAAATTTATAAAATCTGCTTCATCATCTATTTGTACAATATCTTTAAGATTTTCATCAAAAGATACATGCATAATTTCTTCAATAGTATTAGTTTTTAAATTAAAAGCTCTAAATGCATTGCTTCTATTAGAATAACCAATAAAGAATCCTTTATAAACTTTTGGTTCAAATTTATCTAAATTATCTTTTGTATAAAGTATAAAACATTTACTCCCAAAGACTTTGAAATAAGCAACTATAGGTTTCTTATTATAAAGTAATTCATATGGAGTTTTATTTGTTAATGGTCTAACTAAAATTCTATTTAATATATAACAAGCTGTAGCAACTGCTTCAGCCCAAAAATATTTAGGTAAATTACTATCAGAAAGCATTGTACAAGCACACTCTTGAATCGTTCTATTCTTACGTTCTACTACTCCGTTTTGTTGTGGAGTTCTTGGAAATGAAAAGTTGTGAGTAATTCCCTTTTGAGTACAGAAATTCTCAAAATTTTCATTTTCAAATTCACCACCGTGATCACTTCGAATAGTTTTAATTTTGAAAGAATGTTGTTTTTGAATACTTTTAGAAAAGTTTTTAAATATTTCAAAAGCATCACTTTTATGTTTTAAAAAGATTATCCAATTATATCTTGAATAATCATCTACTATAACAAAAACATATTTACTATGGTTAATTGATTGAACTTGAGATGGACCAAATAAATCTAAATGAAGTAATTCTAGAGGACTAGAGGTAGAAATAGCATTTTTTAATTTAAATGAACTTTTCTTAAGTTTTCCTAATTGACAAGCATCACAAATACTATCTACTTTAAAGTTTAACTTGGGTAGACCTCTAACTAAGTCAAGTTTTGATAGCCTGGATAATAATTTGAAATTCAAATGGCCAAATCTTTTATGCCAAATCCAAGGGTCACTTGTATTAGCCAAAAGACATAGGTTATCATTTGAAATTATCATACTAAGGATATAAATATTTTTCTTCCTAATACCTTCAAAAATTATATTAGACTTATCATCTTCAATGTGACGTTTATCTTTTCCAAATTTAATTTTAAAACCTTTATCGCAAAGTTGACTTATACTAAGTAGATTATGTTTTAAGTTCCTAACTAATAAAACATCAGAAATAAGTAAAGTTTTAGAGTTACCGACATTGCCGACGCCAACCACATATCCTTTAGAGTTGTCACCAAAATTGACTAATCCACCATCTTGATAAGTATTGTCCTTGAGTATCTCGGGATTTCCAGTCATGTGCCTCGAACAGCCACTATCAAGTATCCATTTATCTTTCTCAATTTGCACAGTTTGTCCATTGGGTGTTGATTCGTCAAAAGCCATATAACATGTCTGTTCCTACATAACACACCAATTCGGTAGATAACTTGATTTTTCAAAACAACTATATGCAGACTTATGATACTTTGATGAAATGCATATATTCAAAACAGTTTTAACACAATTTTCCAAAAATGCCATTTTTATATTTTTCAAGTTTCAGATTATGAAAACAATGAAAACCAATGCTCTGATACCAATTGTTAGGGATGCGGATTAAGGATCTTAAGGCAGAAATAACACTAGAGGGGGGGTGAATAGTGTTTTAAAGAATATTATGAACTATATGACTAAATTAAAACTTTCAACACAAATCTAAACAGAATTCTA
This sequence comes from Allium cepa, assembly GCA_030765085.1. Lineage (NCBI taxonomy): Eukaryota > Viridiplantae > Streptophyta > Magnoliopsida > Asparagales > Amaryllidaceae > Allium > Allium cepa. Next base: position 84,577,641 of record CM060946.1, read on the forward strand.
ACACATAATGATCACAGAACATATAACAAATGCAAATAGTAAAGTAAAGCAAGTAAAAGGAAAGAACACACCGGATTTTATACTGGTTCGGAATCCTCCTACATCCAATCCTGCACCAAGGCAATATCCTTGTACAGATTTTTATAAGCTAATATCCAAATTACAACCCTCAATTTCTAAGGCCTTGAGGAACCCTCCTATCTCCGAGTCTGGGGTAAACTCTCTTGATTTACGGGACACAAGATCACCCTAATACTTCTTAATATCAATCCTTTTGAATGGATAGACTCTATGGACTTTTTGAATACAAATTAATCCTATAACTCTGAATAGCACTTTGATCTTTAGTAGAATGATGGAGAATCAAATAGAGAGAGTATCTAAATGATTTCCTATTGAGAATTTGGCAGAATGATGGCACGATCTTTAAAATATGAATTTTTATGAATATGGAATGGTGGAGAAGAAAGAGTGAAGAAAATAAGAAAGTAGTTGTTAAAAAAATTCATTTTGGAAGCCTTTATATAGATGCACAACAGTCATAACCATTGGCGAAAGGTTTTTGAACGAATGGACACTTCTTTTGAAATTTGAATTTTGAATCCAACTGCCACCATGTCGACATGGGGTATCCCCTTATGTCGACATCCCTCAGTTCAAAATTGTAGAGATGTTGTTTTGTAAAAGCATTTGAATTTAAAACAAGTTGAAACTTCTCTGAAGCAAAATAAAGTGTGTAAACAATATTTTGAGATAGAGAATGAATATAAAACATTATTTTAAATGTATATATATATAATTGATATAGACCGTTAACTATATAAGTAATATTTAAAATCAGAATAAGTTTTGATGTTTTAAAAATAGAAGATTTTAAAATCAGAATGGAGGAATATTTCAAGGCTAAAAAAAAGTTTGAAAACATTTTTGAAAACATGATTTTGAAAGCTAAAACATTTTGAAAACAGATTTAAAAACATTTTGAAAAATCTATTCAAACTGAAATTGCAAGAACCTTCCTATAGAGCTCCTCCATAGGACTCGAGAACTTGTACAAAGTAGTTTAAATGATTTTGATTTTCGTGGGTTTGTAAGCCACTTGTTGTAGGTTTGTAAGCTACTTGTCGTGGGTTTGTAAGCCACTGGTTTCGATAGAAATTGATTCCATCCCAAAAGAAAATTGGAAGAAAGATTAAAGTGCTATTATGAAGTTTTAACAAAATACTAGACACTTATCTTGAAATCTTGAAATCATGATTCTCTAGAGTCTTGAATCTCTAATCTTCATCTTGATGCTTGAGTCTTTATACTGATCAGTCTTCGATAATACCTGCATATACTTCCTATATACATACATATATATATATATGAAAATGTTAGTATATATTTTATAAAGTAAAGTATAAAAACTATATAAGATTGTTGTCATCAAAACATCATCAACTCAGTTCCTAACAGTCGCAACTCGCACCTCAAAACCTTAGGCTATAAAGCCATATACAATAAAACCATTTATATTGACAAAGTGTGACATTGATATTGCCTATATGGAATTATCACACCCCTTCTATATTGAAACTATGTTAAAGAATTTGATTTATAAAACACAAGGCCATAAAGCCAAAACCATTTATGTCGCATATCATAAATGTATATAGATTGCCGACTATAAACGGCATAGTCATGGGTTTGCATTGTATAAAACTTTAAAACTGAAACTTTATGAATTCTGATATTAAGTTAAACGGCATCATTGCCATATAAAACCAATGTCGAAAATAGACTATAGTGGCATTATAGCTAAAACAAGGCGGTATAAGAAACTAGGGACACCATTGCCTCTTTATAATCAATGTCGAATTTCATATATGTAGAATAAATGCCGTAACATAGCTTATGGAAAAAATAAACTTATAGCGGCATTGCTGCCTTATGGAGTTGATATCATTGCAGAAAATGTGCGAAATCATCGACAATGAAGCCCCAACCTTAGTGGAATCATTACATACCAGCAAAGTTGCTTTCATATGCTTCCTACAGGTTAGAGACGACATGCAGCATGGATGAACTTTGACGTTGGTTAATGATGCCTGGCAATTTTGTCAATAACATAAAAACCGTTTTATTTCTTTAAAAAGCAATATCTTTTCACCAACTCCAATTATTTTTCAAATTCTTATTGGAAAATAACTTTCTTTACCAAATCCTTTTTAAAAAAACTATTATCAACCTGATTTCTCATTCCTAAAACAATATGCAAAGCATATAATCTATATTAATACTTTAATATATTTATTAGGCTTTTCAAGCCTAATAAATTCATAATAATTCATAAACACTTAGGAAAAATCTCCAAACATCACAATAAATCAGATTTATCATATTCGTTAACATATAATAATTTCCGGACCAAACATATCATTTAATTAGTTTAGTAATTAAAACCCAAAAAACTATTTTCTTCACTTAAGAAATTCATAAAATATTCATACTTGATTGAAAAATTATAAAATTGAATAAACACTTCTAAAATAATGTTTTTAACATCATATTAACATATCAAATGATTTGGATGTCATATGATATGTTTTCATACTTAAACCTATTAAATTTTATAAATAAATCCAACTGCATCATTTTAGCATATAATCATTTAATCAATCATAACATTGAATAAAACGATTATAAGATTCGGGTTTAACCGTAAAACCAAAATTAAATAAGAAAACTTGATATGGGTTATTATTATTCACGTTGTTTTGATAGAGAAGGATGAGATTTGAGTTTAGAATTGATTTCCCAAGCTAAGTCTTTATTTCCTAGTTTTTCTTCCTTTTTGAACTCCTTATTAATGGCCAGCCCTGTATTTGCTTTAGTTTGTTTAAATGAAGGTGAATGAGGGAGATGAAAGTGTAAGGGTTTATGTTTATGAAATGTGCCTATTCTTATTTTACCCTCCATATAATTTTCTCTTTCTAATTTAAGTCATAACCATTCTTCTTAATTCACTAATTAAGGTTCGACCCAATTAATTCCCATATCTCATTCTCATTCTCATTGTCATCTTACATTTTTTATTTAATTTATCTAATTAAACGTCCTAAATAATGTGAACTAAAATTTGCGGTGTTACATTCATGTTGATATATAATTCGAAAGGGTTTAGCCACTTTAATTTTTAAAACAATTTATAATTATAGATAATCATCTGCCATTAGCAGGTAATTAGAAAATTTTCAAGATTAGGGAACAAAACCAAAGTTTAAGGTGATGACTAGGATTTCATACCCTTGGTAATATAGTCGTTAGACTGGTTTTTGGGTTATTTATCCAGTTTGGCCTGAAGCGGCTACATACACTATAACGTCACCACTTCGCAAACCATAACTCCAAATACATCAAAAATATATATCAAACCGATCGTCTTAAAAATTTCTTCGAACCGTTATAAACACGATGTTGAATATGTGTTTATATGATTTTTGTTTGATGATAATAAACATATATATATATATACATATATTCATTTAAATGTATTTGTTGATGTACTATTTTATTCTTTCATAGATTAAATAAATAATTGTTGAATAAAATAAATTACACAGAATTCGAATTCAAACAGAATAAGTTACACAGAATATGAATTCAAACAAAAATTTTATTCAAACAAATATTTATTACAATCTTGAATAGTACAAATTCAAGCTCTCACTATACATATACAATATTGATTCTAATTACATCTCAATTCAATTTACATAAATTCCTCACTACATATCACTCACACTCGTAGTTTATCTTCAACTTCATTCTAGTTAGAATCCAGCATCTGAGCAATCTGAAAAAATGTTCACTGACGCAGTAAAATCGAAAAAGAAATATTTTTGCAATATAAAATGAAATATGATTTTTGAAAATATGATTTGCCTCGGTTATTTGGGTTGTTCGTCATCATTTACATTTGAATTCATCATACACGAACAATGTGACATGCACAGTGTATCACTGTACATGCCACAAGGCCGTGCACATCGATATACACTTGATAGTGCTACAGGGACAGGTGAGCACAGGTCAAACCCAAATGAAAAGCCGGGTTCAACTCACGTGAAATGTATTTAAAATCACGACACGAGCACAAGGTCAAACCCGAGTTTTTGAAGCTGGATTCAACTCAAGTGAAATTTCAAAAATCAACATGAAATGATCAAGAACCAAACAGAGACCAAGTTCATATGTACAGTGCGGCAATGCACCAACCAGAAATTCAAAGCAACAGAACATCATCTGGGCACATGAAGATCAATCAACCAGAATGGATGCAAAGATACCAAATGAAACAATGAACAGGATACACAATGAAACAGTATGCAAAATGGAGAGTATGCTAAAACAAAATCTGGTTCAAACCAGTTGCAACATGAATGTCTCAAGCAATGAACAACAGAATGCATCCAGATGACAAAGTGCTCAATGCAAGTGCAGACCACAAAGGCATTGCACCAGTGAAACAACTCAGCCCAATGAACCAGTGACAACAAAGTAACTCAAGCAAGTGCAGTGTACATGAATGCAACAGAAAGGGGTGTAAATACAACTCGAAGCAATGCAAGTTCATATGTACAACAAACTACAGGAACTCAACAGCAGAGTATGCAGCATGATGAAGCAGTGTAAAACCAAAATTGAAAGCATACAAAATGCTCAATGCAAACAACAAATGTACAAGACTGACAAGTACATAGCAGTGCAACCAAGTCAAAGCCAGTGGTAATCAAACGTCTTGAATTCAAGGCATCAAGTCAAGTAAGGAAGCATACTGGAGTCAAGCCAGAGAAATTCACGAAGCTCACAGGGATGAACACAAAGGTGGCCGAAGCCGTGGCAATCAAGAAGTAAACAAGTCGAAGAATAACAATGCAGATGCAAAATAATCAACGCGGTATAAAATTCAAATGCGTATTTTTGAAAAATTCAAAAATCAAAAGAGGAAAGTTTTTGCCGTATCAACCAAGGGAAAATCGAACGCTTCAAAAACAAAGTCGTGCGCATCAAGTCACAGAAAGCAAGAATTAGGAAAGTGATGAAGTCACGTAAATGAATACGAACAAATTCAAGGGTCTCGGAATACATATAAATTCACACCCAAAATCATCACAGGCAGTGGGCAAAAGAGAGAACAAAGTCGAAAATCAAGCTATCAATCGGAAATCAAAAGTACAAGCTACATACCAGAGATCAAAGTTTCTAGAAGCCCTAAATCTCGAAAGTCCTAAAGTGCAAGCGAAGAAGAGAACGAGAACGTCTGATACTATCTCAAGGAAATCGAGCATTATAGAGCTTCGATCGAGCTTCAAATCTCTCAAGCCTAATTCAGATTGAACGAAGATACAAAGCCTCCATTTTGCAGTAGCAAAAGAAAAGGGAACAGGGAGAAGAATTGAATTGGGCCAGCTTGTTTTTTTTAATATAAAAGGGCTTTAGTTGTTATTAGGGTTTTAGTTTTAATTTGTTTTTAAATTTGTTTTAAATTTAAATTCTCTTTTTAAGGTTGTCAAACCTTGGTAAATCACCACCTAGGTTGTAGGTAGTGTCAGATTGTCTAGCTAGAATTAGTTCAGTGAGCAGGGTGTGCGAGTTTGCAAAACTCTATAGGCGGGAGCAGGGTTTGCGAGTTTGCCAAACTCTATAGGCGGGAGCAGGGGTTGCGAGTCTATTAGAGTGTTTGTAAGCGGGAGCAGGGTTTGCGAGTCTGTCAGAGTGTTTGTAAGCGAGAGACTGTTTAATTCTAATAGAAATCTGGGAATGCAGCAGTAGGCAGGGGTTGCCGAAGCTGGATAAAATTTGTGTGTGATTTACTTTTCAGCATATTTATTTCTCTGTAGTTTGTTTTTGTTTAATTTGAGAAAATTTGCTATAACCCTATTCATCCCCCCTCTAGGGTTAATCTAGATCCTACAAGTGGTATCAGAGCGAGGTATTTTTCTTTAACTCTAGAGTCATGAATCCACCAAATAATGCTTTTTCTGAGGGGCAATCTATTGTTAGGCCACTCATGTTTGATGGGAATGATTATGCTTATTGGAAAGTTAGGATGGGTATTTATCTTAGTTCTGTTGATTATGATGTTTGGGACATTATTGAAACTGGCTATAAATCTTCCACTATAACTATTGGTGATACTGAGATTCCTAAACCTAAGGATAGGTGGGATGCTAACGATAAGAGTTTAAAAACTACAAATGCTAAAGCCATGAATGCTCTGATATGTGCTCTTGATAAAACTGAATTTAATAGAATTTCTCATTGTAAAACTGCACAGGAAATCTGGCATACCTTGGAGGTGACACATGAAGGAACTTCTCAAGTCAAGGAGTCTCATCTAGCCTTATTCAGCAATGAATACGAGAACTTTGTGATGGACAAAGGCGAGAGCATAAAGGACATGTTTGGACGCCTTTCAACTTGGTGTACAACGCTAGAGCGCTTGGGAAGGTATTCACTGAGGTAGTGCTTGTGAGGAAGGTGCTACGAGTCTTACCGATGAACTTTGAGGCAAAAGTCACGGCAATACAAGAATCGAAAGATCTGAGTAAACTAAGCATGGAGGAGTTGATTGGCAACTTGATGACATATGAGCTTGAGCTAAAAGCAAAGGAGGAACGCAACAACTCCGAACCAAAGAAGAAGACGATTGCCTTAAAGAGCAAAGAAGAGAGCGATAAAGAAGAAGAAGATCCAATTGAAGAGCTTGCAATGGCTATCAATAGTCTTAGAAAATGGTCAAGATTCAAGCCACGCAAGAAGAAAAAAAGTGGTAATAGGTCAAAAGATTCTAACAATTCCGATAATGAACTGACGTGCTTTAACTGCAACAAGCCTGGCCACTTCAAACAAGAATGCCCACTTCTCAAAAACAACCAAGGAAAGAAAAAGAAGAAGAAGGCCTTTGCAGCAACTTGGGATGATAAAGAAGGAGAGGAAGTTTCGAATAATAGCTCAGAGGAGGCTAACTTGTGTCTTGTGGAAAAATCAGATTCAGAAGCAAGCTCAGAGGAATCTAGCGAGGTAGGTGACTATTCTTATAAAGAACTTGTTTTTATGTGTCTTGATCTTACTAAAGTAGTTGATACTCTTGAATCTAAAATTGTAAAACTGAAATCTGATAGGAGAGAACTTGCTCGTGAAAATTTTAGGTTAGAAACTGAACTTGAAAATATTCAAAACCTAGAATGTAAAAAATGTAAAATTTTAGATTTAGAATTATCAAGACTTAAGAATAGCTCTGAGAATCTTGAAAAAGAAAACTTGAGTCTTAAGGAAATCATTGACACTAGGAAAAAGGATTTTATAAATAGATGCACCTCACTTGTAACTGAAAACACAACACTAAAAACCAAAGTCCAAAACCTTGAGAAATCTCTGAATAACTTTTCAAGAGACGAAAAATCTTTCAACATGCTATTGGGAAATCAAATTTTTGCTAACAACAGAAAAGGACTAGGCTTTGGGAAAACACAAGTTGAGGATAAAGCAAAAGGTAAGAGTGTCTCTGCTAGATGTGAAATAATTGGACATCGTGTTGAAAATTGTACTCATAGGAACAAGAACACAAAATTTATACAAGTTTGGGTTCCTAAGAATTCTACAAACAAATTTCATGTGTATTGGAACAAGAATAAAAGGTCTAAACAACTTTGGGTTCCAAAGGGTTTGTTTATTCACAATGTTTCAGCCACTAACAATCATGGACCTACAAAAACAAATAGGTCAAAAAAATCTTTCATCGTGTAGGTATGGTGGCGGGCTAAGGAACAACAACAGTGTTCGCTGGATTTTGGCTGTTCCAGAAACACAATGGGCAACAAAGCAAAGTTCCTTAGCCTAGTACAAAGGTGACAGAATCACAATGGGCAACCATGAAAAATTATCGTAAAGGTAAAACAGGTGAAGGTATATTAAATGTGATAATCTGCACCGTATTCTGAATGAAATCAGCCAATATTGAGATGTTGTAAAGAGATGATTTTTTTATTCTGTCTTGTTCAACATAGTTGGCCAATTATATTTATGCTAAAAACACTATTCTTTGAATTACTTCATACATATTTGTTTGGAGTAAACATTGTGTTTTGTTGGATGATAATGCATTTGGTTATAATTCGGCTAACTCTATATTCACAGTTTCTGATTATTTACACGACTTCAATTCAAATTCAAGAATGCTGTAAAAATTTGTGAGTTTGAGTTTTCATTGCACACTTCATGATCTGGTCTATCAAATTTAGTTAGTGATATTTTGGAGTGAAAGAGAAAGCCAGATGGAGATCATACTGGTAATCTAGTTGACAGAAAACTTACTAGTTGAACGTGATTTATGGTGAGACATTTAGTAACTGCATCGTTTTTCAAAGAAAATATCTGCATATTTTTCATTACAAATAATTTTCAAATAGCAGAAATTTTTCTCATATAACCCCTTCGAGAAAATCATTGTTGACCATATTTTCATATTAGTCATTTTTATTTGATTTTAAATGACAAATTTTGACTAATCCGACTACCTACTAATTATCAAAAAGATAAATAGTGATTGAAAAGATGATAAGTGTTGATATTTAACATACATTACTCAAGAAAGTATATTTGGAAAATTTCTTTAGGAATTCAAACAAGAGTTATAAAACTTTTTGTTGGGTAAAGATTCCATGACCATTTCTATATCTATCATATTTCTATCGACCATTGTTTTTCAAAAATTCAATATAGTTTGTCGATATGTGGTACTATAATTAGGGATCATTTGTTTTTCATTTCACATTTTTTTGTAAAAATAAATAAATACCAAAGTATTCACTCTCATTTAAAAGTCCTCATGGTTATGCATGGGTGAATTACTTGGATTTTTGATTATGTGCTTCCATGCTCATTTAAAAGTCCTCACGTTTATACATGTATGGAAGGCATATCAAATTTGATTGATTAAATAGACAAGTTGATTCTAATCCCATTTAAAAGTCCTCACGGTCATGCGTGGTTAGAAGATACTTGAATTCATTTTTAAAAATTAAATTGGAATACTACTAATCTCATTTAAAAGTCCTAACGGTTATGCATGATTAGTAGATATTCAAATTCCTGATATAGATGTACCACAAGTTGATACAATTGTATGATTTTATATTAGAACATCATTTCCATTCTTTCTAAAAGTGGAATATGCGCCTAACAAGGGTAGTTATGATTTTTGTTTGATTTTTATTGAAGTTTAATATTTATATTCAATTTGAGTTTAATGTTGGATTAATATTGATCACTTTATCTCTATTTTCTCTAACACTATTATTCTTTGGTTGATAACAAAAGGGGGAGAGAAAAGTTAAGATTTTGTCAAATAGAATCAAGCAAAGGTCAAATAATTTTCCATTTGCATCTAGGCTTATTTATATATTTCTATTTATATGCATATATGTAGGGGGAGCATCATGTAGAGAGGAAGCATTTAAATAGGGGGAGAAATTAGAGTATATCATTGATCAAATACATTTAACACAGTCAAAATCTTAAATATATGTTTGTTATCATCAAAAGGGGGAGATTGTTGAATATGCGTTTATATGATTTTTGTTTGATGATAATAAACATATATATATATATATATATATATTCATTTAAATGTATTTGTTAATGTACTATTTTAGTCTTTCATAGATTAAATAAATACTTGTTGAATAAAATAAATTACACAGAATTTGAATTCAAACATAATAAGTTACATGGAATTTGAATTCAAACAGAAATTTTATTCAAAAAAATATTTATTACAATCTAGAATAGTACAAATTAAAGCTCTCACTATACATATACAATATTGATTCTAATTACATCTCAATTCAATTTACATAAATTCCTCACTACATATCACTCACACTCGTAGTGTATCTTCAACTTCATTCCAGTTAGAATCCAGCATCTGAGCAATCTGAAAAATTGTTCACTAACGCAGTAAAATCGAAAAAGAAATATTTTTGCAATATAAAATGAAATATGATTTGCCTCGGTTATTTGGGTTGTTCGTCATCATTTACATTTGAATTCATCATACACGAACAATGTGACATGCACAGTGTATCACTGTACATGCCACAAGGCCGTGCACATCGATATACACTTGATAATGCTACAGGGACAGGTGAGCATAGGTCAAACCCAAATGAAAAGCTGGGTTCAACTCACGTGCAAAATATTTAAAATCATGACACGAGCACAAGGTCAAACCCGAGTTTTTGAAGCTGGATTCAACTCAAGTGAAATTTTAAAAATCAACATGAAATGATCAAGAACCAAACAGAGACCAAGTTCATATATACAGTGTGGCAGCACCAACCAGAAATTCAAAGCAACAGAACATCATCTGGGCACATGAAGATCAATCGACCAGAATGGATGCAAAGATACCAAATGAAACAATGAACAGGATACACAATGAAACAGTATGCAAAATGGAGAGTATGCTAAAACAAAATCTGGTTCAAACCAGTTGCAACATAAATGTCTCAAGCAATGAACAACAGAATGCATCCAGATGACAAAGTGCTCAATGCAAGTGCAGACCACAAAGGCAATGCACCAGTGAAACAACTCAGTCCAATGAATCAGTGACAACAAAGTAACTCAAGCAAGTGCAGTGTACATGAATGCAACAGAAAGGGGTGTAAATACAACTCGAAGCAATGCAAGTTCATATGTACAGCAAACTACAGGAACTCAACAGTAGAGTATGCAGCGTGATGAAGCAGCGTAAAACCAAAATTGCAAGCATACAAAATGCTCAATGCAAACAACAAATGTACAAGACTGACAAGTACATAGCAGTACAACCAAGTCAAAGCCAGTGGTAATCAAACGTCTTAAATTCAAGGCATCAAGTCAAGTAAGGAAGCATACTGGATTCAAGTCAGAGAAATTCACGAAGCTCACAGGGATGAACACAAAGGTGGCCGAAGCTGTGGCAATCAAGAAGTAAACAAGTCGAAGAATAACAATGCAGACGCAAAATAATCAAAGCGGCATAAAATTCAAATGCGTATTTTTGAAAAAGTCAAAAATCAAAAGAGGAAAGTTTTTGCCGTATCAACCAAGGGAAAATCGAACGCTTCAAAAACAAAGTCGTGCGCATCAAGTCACAGAAAGCAAGAATTAGGAAAGTGATGAAGTCACGTAAATGAATACGAACAAATTCAAGGGTCTCAGAATACATATAAATTCACACCCAAAATCATCATAGGCAGTGGGCAAAAGAGCGAACAAAGTCGAAAATCAAGCTATCAATCGGAAATCAAAAGTACAAGCTACATACCAGAGATCAAAGTTTCCAAAATCCCTAAATCTCGAAAGTCCTAAAGTGCAAGCGAAGAAGAGAACGAGAGCGTCTGATACTATCTCAAGGAAGTCGAGCATTACATAGCTTCGATCGAGCTTCAAATCTCTCAAGCCTAATTCAGATTGAACAAAGATACAAAGCCTCCATTTTGCAGTAGCAAAAGAAAAGGGAACAGGGAGAAGAATTGAATTGGGTCGGCTTGTTTTTTTTAATATAAAAGGGCTTTAGTTGTTATTAGGGTTTTAGTTTTAATTTGTTTTTAAATTTGTTTTAAATTTAAATTCTCTTTTTAAGGTTGTCAAACCTTGGTAAATCACCACCTTGGTTGTAGGTAGTGTCAGATTATCTAGTTAAAATTAGTTCAGTGAGCAGGGTGTGCGAGTTTGCAAAACTCTATAGGCGGAAGCAGGGTTTGCGAGTTTGCAAAACTCTATAGGCGGGAGCAGGGATTGCGAGTCTATTAGAGTGTTTGTAAGCGGGAACAGGGTTTGCGAGTCTGTTAGAGTGTTTGTAAGCGAGAGATTGTTTAATTCTAATAGAAATCTGGGAATGCAGCAGTAGGCAGGGATTGCCGAAGCTGGGTAAAATTTGTGTGTGATTTACTTTTCAGCATATTTATTTCTCTGCAGTTCGTTTTTGTTTAATTCGAGAAAATTTGCTATAACCCTATTCACCCCCCTCCCTCTAGGGTTAATCTAGATCCTACACACGATACCCAATTCACCCTTTTATTAAAATCCGTATTACTTAATTTATATATTTTCCATGTTAATTCATGGGTCGTTATAGATCCTCTTAAGTAATGCTAATATATTTGTGAGAGCTTCAGTTGGGACTCATTCTAGGAGATCTGACAGAAATATAGAGAGAATATTAGTCGCTTAGGTAAATAAAGCCCTAGTATGATAAGAGTATCGAAGAAAGCTAAAGGTGGTCCAAGCCTTCAGGCCATCCAACGAAGAAATATTCTTCTTTAAAATAGCTTCTCATGTTGTAGAGCCCATAGACAACCTTATAGTGGTTGAAAGCTTTGACTATCAACAATAAAGGGCTCTCTCATCCCTATTTGAAGCTGAGCAAATAGGTTAGCTCTTCGAAAGTAGGATGATGACCCAAGTGCATCATGAACATAATATAAAGAGTGCTCGGCATAGCATAACCATTTAGTGTACTTGGATTGGAGCTATTCTGGGTTCTTAATGAAAGGATTTGAGGAATTCACTAAAAGGAGGCATGAATTCCAAGAGATATATATCTATTACATGCGGTGTAGCTTGTTGGTGAGAGATGACCCCTTTGGTGGGGTTCAGGCAGAAGAACCTCGTCTTCAGGAATCCCATGCTTTATGAATATCAGGCTCAATTCCTTAGCATTCAGCCTAGTTATGTGACATGGAGGATTATCCAATACTATATGAATAGTTGATCATCCTTCTATGGGGAGTGACTATAAGGTTCGGTTGCAGCAGCGACATAAGGTTGGGTTTCTTATGTAGCGCGCCACTCCTGATGAAGTAGATGCCTAGGCAGTAACCTACCTTTGGAGATATAGAAGTGTTGGTACAAATTCAAAGATGGGGAGAACATCTGGGGTATGCCATTCTATGCCAAAAAAATATGATGAAGGTAATCAAGTAAGTTTGATATTGGTATTTTACTTTGATTAAAACCCATGCAGCTGATGTATAGAATCCAACGGATGTCGATGTGTGTTCACCAATCAAATTCTGTATATTGACTAAGGTAGTGCAATGTGTCAATCTATGTGGTGTGTGTCCTGCATCCATGGCACGGTGTACACGAACACTCTGTGTAGATCGCCCGCTCATTCTAATAAATGAGCTCTATCACCCTATAAAACTCTGCATCAGAATTTACAAGCTATCATAGAATGAACAATAATAGAAATGTTGTTCAAAGCAACACAGAGTTCTCTTTGCAGGATCACGGTAATGTGAGATTCGTCTCGTTATGTCAACTACTGGTTATGTGAACTGTCGAAGTGTTTTCAATGTAACATTTCCTTGGAACCGTCCCATCAAAACTGGGTTGCCAATCCATATTCAATCGATGTTTGACGAAAATTGATCATTCCCTTTTCATATGCGGGAACTTGTCAAAATTGGTACCTTTCTCAAAAATGGTCGCATATAAAGAATATGAAGCTGTGACCCAAAGAGAACTCCGAGCCAAGGCCTTGAAGACCCAAAGTGAACACCAAGCAATTGCAAGGAGAAGAAACTTAGGGCCGGAACCAAGGGAGCTTAGATTCAACTTACGGTAACATGAAATTCGCAAGTTTAACATTTTAAGTCGACAATGGTGAGAAAGAAGAGGCATGGAAGCGAATTCAAATATGGATCACCCACCATGACTCAATATTACCCGTAACAGCAATGAGGACAACAAGACGGTGGTAGTGGAAACACCAAAGACAATGCCAAAGCCCGCCTTGAAGTAGAATGAGATCTTGTCGATTCAACTAGAAAAAGTCGGTGATGACATGTTTGAAGCGGCTCACGAGGCGATGGTATTGAGGCTGTGCGGCTCTAAAGTAGTTAGCATTGAAGACAATAGAGGTTGGAAACTTAGAATTGTGATCGGTTGGAAGTTGCAAGGAAATGTAGTGTGTTGAGAATGTTTTGTGAATTTTGGAAAATTCACAAAATACTGCTTATATATGGGATTTGATAATCATGTCGGTACCTACATGATCAAGTCGGTATCGACATGTTTTGCCTCATGTTTAAAAAAATAAAGAGGGATTCTACTTGATATATTACGAAAGGCTTCGGCTTTACTATAGAATGAAGAAGATTCAAAGAATATTTGAAGCGATGAAGCAATGTTCTTGGAATAGAGTAATGCTTCGAGATAGTAGTTGATCGATTGAGGGGCCTTATTCTGTTTACATCTGATTGCTCGTCTTGATCTAAAGCATGCTTTGCTTTTACTAAAGCATAATTTGGAGGGCAAATATTATCTAGCATTTGTGGAAGGAAACTTCTTGATGGATCTAGGCTTCGAGATGATAAAGAAATGGATCAAGAGTCTATGGCATTGTCTGGACTAATGAAACTGTGGAGCACAAGAAGTTTGTGCATGAATTATGCCAGTAAATTATGTCAGAACCGATATGATTAATCATGTGTAGTTAAAGCGCTTAGTGGTTCTACAGTAGTGGAGGTGCAAAAAGTTATAGCGGGGATAAAGCGGGGATATAATGAAAAATAACGAAGGTGAAAAATGCTTTATTAGATATGACACCAAATAATTAAAGTTAATTTATTTTCATTCTCACATCATAATCTTATATAACAAAACAGAAGAATATCAAGATTTATGTAGTCTAAATTCGGTGACTATAATAGATTTCTAACTTATATCAAGCATTCATATCCTAGATTAGCTCTTTACCCTAATTTGGTTGATTTGGTTTAAAAAATAATTAATCAAATCAACCTTTTTACATTAATGTTGCTAAAGCGAGCGCTAAAAGCCTTGATTTAGCAGGTGTAGCGGAAAACGGTGGGGCTTAAAGCGCATCGACTATTTAATGGTGCTAAATTGAAAAAACATATCAGTCAGAGAGTGCTACCAGCTATAGCGAGGATATTACGGGGCTTTAATTGCACAAGATTGATCATGTAAGCAGCGACATGATCGAACATGTCAACATCGACATGTTTGGATGTGGAGGTGCACTTCTGAGTAGCAAGTCAAGATGCCTTGTACTTTTTAGAAAAGGAAAAAAAACTCAAGTAGAGAAAATCATGTCGCACCGATATAATTTGTAGGAGCAATTCTGTCAACAAAGTTTAAGGACATGAAGACTTGGATAGGTATAATAGAAAGTGAAGATGCAAGTTTAAAAATCATATCGGTACCGACGTGATTTAAACTATAAGTTTTATTTGTTCTTCATGCCTGAAAGCATGGATCTGATCTTTATATGGTCTTTCCTAAGCTAGCAAATTTGATGGATAAATCTGCCTAAGAAAACCCATCCATTAATAATGAAAATGGGATGTCGAATCATCTTTCTTGATCTTGAACACTCTAGCTCATTTTTTCCATAAAGTGCCATTAAACTCGAATTTCCTTTGATTTCTAAACGTATAATTCGATTGTACTTGTGCAAAACTATCAGAAATAAATTAACGTCGACATAGATAGAGATTGGAGGCCAAATAACTCTAAAATCTCATGATTTCACATTCAATTTTCGTTTTTAGATCTGATCATCTTTTTTTTAGTTGATTTGGGGTGTTATGTTATTTTAAAGACCCAATAATAAAGAGAAATATAGAGAAAAAATAATATCAACATAGCAATAGTCTAAATGGAAATTATTTGCCAAACAACCATAAAGCTGACAAATATTTGTTGGGAAAATATTTACATAGCAAAAATTTACAAGAAATATTTGCTAGATATATATTTACAAAGCAAATATTCACTAGATAAATAATGGTCAGGCAAATATTAGCTAGGTAAATAATACCTAACCAAGAATTTTCAGAATTAAAACTCATACAATGCTTACCCTTTTAGCTATCATAGACATAATACAAACTTGACCTTAACTTCTCATAAAAGTCCCACCAAGAAATATAAAAGGATGACAATATGAAACCTTGTTTGCAAGCTTCATAACCAATAAATATCCTATCAAACTCATGATTATTAGGATCTTCTTGAAACTCTACTGTACTACAAGGATTAGACTCAACTAAAGTTTTACAAAAAGATTTCAATTGATGATATGAAAGTAAATCGGTGCCATGAATCTCTTCAAAAGCCAATCGTTTTCTAGTATATGCAAAATAGTAATTTAAAATAGCATTACATTTGGTTTGAAATAAATGAGCACTATATTTTTTCTGCATTGAAGAGTTAGATTAAACAAAATCAACAACAAATTTCATAATAAGTTTGCTAAAAATAGGTGGATGACTAACATTTATGATGCTCACACCATAAGAATTGTTATGTTGCATGGTTTTGATAACAAAAAAAACCCAGAAGGCTAAATTTAAGAGATGTATGAACACGAAGTGAACAATCTACTTGTGCACAAATAACAGTAACATGCTCTCAATCATTCTTAAAACAGAAAAATAGACACAGGGAAGATGTTGCAAAAAAATTAGTCTTGGGGACAATAAGTTTGATTTCTAGCCTGAAGGACACTTTTTAGTGTAAACAAAAAATGATAGTTACAACTATCATTCTGTGATTTACACTAAAAGATGTCCTTCGGCCTAAAAAGCAGACTTCTTGTCCTTAAAACTAAATTTTTCTTCAACTTTTTCCTTGAGCCTAAAAACCCCTACTTAAAAATAGTAATTTTATATCTATTTTAAGTACAATAGATCATAAGATATAAACAAAATTCTTCCACATTGCTACGAAATCTTTGACCAACACCAGTAAACATTGAATTTTCAGAATCATTTTTTAACAAATGTTTCAAAAGTAAATTATGATCAATTAAAGAAATAGACACTAAACATTGGAAGAACAAAACGAACCACCATCATTAAAAGAACTAATAACCGAAGAACTATGAGAACCAACATCAAATGAACTACATTTTACTTTGGACTAGCCAATACAACTAGAAATCCCTCACAACTATGAGCAAAAAGAAATGATACACATTGCAAATAAGAATTTATTTCAAAAATTGTTCTCCGGTAGCCCTTTTATCTGATTGTTCAATAGATAAAGGTGTTAATTTATGTCAATGCTCACATGACTCATTTATTAATCTCAAAACACAATCATTCAACCTTAGTATCTTGCTATAACTATCACTACACAATATAAAAAGAACAACAACATTAATAGTGAAAGGTCTAAAAAATTGTATATCAAATGTCAAATTGATAGAATAAAAAATGTCAAATATTGACGTAACAGACATTAGTTTGACCAATATTTTCCACATAAATATTGACCTGGAAAATAAGTGCCAAACAGAAGTTAGATAAACATTTTCTAGATTAAAATTTCCAATAATACGAGCAAATATTTGTCAGACAAATGTGCTAGACTAAAATTACCTATTAGTATGGAAATTTTCCTATTTCTTTAGCGAATATTTGCCATGCTAAATATTTTTATTTTATTGGCAAATATTTGCAAAACTAAAAATTCCAATTTGTTTGACAAATATTTGCTAGGTAAATATTATTTCCAAACATGTGATTGCAGACAACTAAGCCAGTAATTCTATCCTAGAAAATTATATCACAAAAAATTTCTAACATTGTATCCATTATTGACAAACAAACAATAAAAATGAGTGTAAAATCTTGGTCGATCTAAAAAAATACACTACACAAAGTGTAACATCCCCCTACTTGGAGGTCTAAAACCAACGGCTATGGATGTCGCAATCATCCATAATTATTAATCCTCGGCGACCAAATACGACAATATTAGGCACATTGATACATAAAAACACAAGAATATGGATAAAAAATTAAACAACAAAAAAAATTCCACATTCCATTTCAAAATATTCCAAATTGATTACATAATCCTAGTTCATAGACCACATTCAGATAATATATAATTATTACAAAATACGCCAAAAGCGATATATGAAGATGCCCTCTTGGTTGATTAAAGTATATAATAAGGCAAGTAAACAAAATTTCCTTTACAATCAAAACACACATCGGAAATAAAAGAACTCTACTAACAAGCTTGCCTCCTACACGTCCTAGAAAGCTTTATTCGTCTAAAAGAACGCCTGAAAACCTTAACTATCAACCTACTCAAAATCAATTGAGTACCCGAGAGTTTAAGGGAAAAATAGAAACTTCGAGTCAAATATAAAGCCTGGTACAAATAATAATTTACCATCTCAAAACATTTAGATATTTAGTGAGACCATGCCGCTTAGCGAAACAGTTTTTACCCTCACTAGTATCTTAAAACATTTATAAAACCATATACTATGCTCCTACATCCGCAAAGGTTAAAACATAGTATTTCAAAAACATTATGATGATATGCAAAACAAGTTAATCAAATCTGGATTACCCATGCCCATTCATTCTTTGTCTCAATTACAGTTTCTAGGATTACTATTAACTAGTTAGATGTTTATGGACTATCTGTACAATATCATAGTTTTCATGAGATCACTAAGAACCTTTTGATAACTCTAATATCTTATCCCTTATCCTAGTTTTCATGGGCTAACTAGGAACCTATTGAGTAACTGTCAATATCTTAATCAAGATATAGTTTTCATTGGCAAACTACAAACCTACTGACCCCTGCTAGTATCAAATCATAGTTTTCATGGGGCTGACTATGAACCTATTGGCCCCTGCTAATATCTTTTGTTATACACAGTTTTCATAGGCTTACTATGAACCTATTGGCCCCTACCAATATCTATATTTAAGATTTTAACATTTCTTAAGTTATATTCACTACTGGGTCAACCTAACTAACTATTCTGCCCCTCCCCAAAGTACCGTTATGGGTTAACTACAATGTGAATAAGTTTATGACGAAGTAATACTTCTAAAAAAATTAGTTATGCCATGGTATTTCCTTTTTAAAAGTGAGAGTGGGTTATTTGTTTCGAAACTTTAAAACATCGCCTTCGAAACCTCTGGATGACCTCTTTCCAAAGCATAAGCTTATTTTCAAAACATAATAACATACCTTTCGAAGTCCTTGTTAAATATTCGCTTTCGAAATCAATGGTTCCTTTCAATGGTATTAAAATATTATTTAAAACATAGCCTTTGAAATCCCCAACCCCTTTGAAAGCATTCATGAAAAGGCTTAGTTTAAGTCAAAACAAAGAGAACCCTTCGACAGCATAGATGACTTCAATAAAGTCGAAGGAATAAATTTGCGGTTGGGTTTCGACTTGGTCGAAACCAATTCCCTTTGAAAGCTCTTATTCAAAGAAAAAGATACCCCTTCAAAAGCTAATACTTCAGCATTATAAAGCCCCAAAAGCTATTTATATAAAGCTTTTTGAAAGTATACGTTTCGACGTTATCGAAAGCTTTAAGTAAAACAAAGCAAGACTTAACTTTTGAAAGCATAATATGGTTTCGACCCTAACTAGAGCATTGCTTTCAACACCCTACCTTCCGCCACCCACCAATGGACTTCATACCAATACCATTGATACCATGTGCATTGGTTCTAACTATGTGGGTTTCGATTGAGATGGTATCGACTGAGATAGTGCGGAGGTAAAGGAGTCGAAAGGTGCTACTATTTGGGGAAAACCTACTTTTCTGGATTAAATGCTGAAATGTAGCAACTTATAGTAATTACTTTATAACCGCTTGCTTATTTTTAAACCTTTGATTGGTTGTTGTATAATTTTTCAAATACTTTACAATTATAACCGCCGCATTTAACTAGATCTAAATCAAAGGAATTATTACGTTTAAGCCCTTCCACTAACAAAACCAGTAGTTGCAAATAAGTCCCTCTCTTGAAATAATTTATCTTCTCTAGTAAATTAACTAGGAAAAATCCCCAAGAATCACAAAAATTCAATTTTATCATGTAATCAAATATATTAAAATTTCAAACCTAATTTCTTCTTGAAATACTCTAAATGAATTTAAATCCAATATCATCATATTTTCCTTTAGAAATTCATAATAAATTCTCTATAGCTCAGAAAATTCTAAAAATTAAAACCCATCTCAATCATGTATTACTTAACATAAAATTTCCATGGCATTCTAAAATTATAAACTCTCGGTTTTACCCTAAAACTATACTAATTCATATATAAATGAATTAAAATAAATCAACTATAACATAACTCACACATATCATCATCCATAGCATCATAAAAAACGAATTTAATCATAATACAAAAACATGTAACCATAGAGATGGTATAAAAATTATTATTCACCTTAGATATGATAAGGAATTTGAGATTTGTTGTTGAATAATCCTTCCTAGCTTTGATCCTTAGCTTTAGATTGAATTTTCCTCTTTTCATCCTTGTTAATGGCCAGCTCTTATTTAGGTTTATGGTTTTCGTTTGTGAAAGTGAGAAATGAAACGTGAATGGACATTCACAAAGAAGTATAGACATGTAAAATAAAATGGCTAGTTACTAATATGCCCATGTGTCAATTAATTAGCCCTTAAACCAATTTAAAGCCCATTTATTTTATTTTTAAGCATGGCCCCTTTTATGGTTTATTCAAATCTCAATTCCCTTATCATCATTATTCTATTTAATTTATCTAATTAAATTTCCTAAATAATGTTATCAAAAATTTAGAGATGGTACATGCTCCCTCCTTAAAGAATTTCATCTTCGAAATTCGGTAAGGGCTAAATACTAAACATAGCAATCATCTATAACAACTCCTAACAACCATACTAGTCTAACTTACTAGCGACTATCTATATAAATCTAATATAGACATACCCTCAAAGCATATCAGGATAAGCATCTCCAATCCTGTCCTCTGTCTCCCAAGTACAGTCCTTCTCGTTGTAGATCCACTAAACTTTCGCCAACCTGACTGTCTTATTCCTTAATCTTTTCTCATCTCTAGTTACAAACCGAACTGGTTGTCTTATAAAAGTAAAAATAGGCTCTACTTCTAAGTCTTCCAACCTTGTCGGAGGAATAGTAGTCTCTGAATCGCGCACATACTTGTGAAGGTGAGACGCATGAAATACATTATGGACACCTACCATACTGCTCGGCAACTCTACTTTGTATGAGAGCTTTCCAATCCTCTCTAAAATTTGGAATGGACCTATATATCTTAGGGCTAACTTCCATGACTTTCCAAATCACACAACATCCTTCATAGGTGATACCTTAATGAAAACCTTATCTCCAACTGAGAATTCTAGGTCCTTACGCCTCCTATATGTGTAACTCTTTTTTCTTGACTGAGCTTCCTTCATCATTCCTCGGATTAACTCAATTTTCTCTAACGCCTCTCTGACCAAATTTGGACTCAAGACTAGTCTGTCTCTAGTCTCCAACCAACATGTTGGTGATTTACATGTTCTTCAATACAAAGCCTCAAAAAGAACCATTCCTATACTTGTCTGATAACTGTTATTATAGGAAAATTCAACCAAATGTAGGTGATCCTCCCAGGATCCACTAAATTCCAATACACAAGCTTTTAGTAGGTCCTCGAATGCTTTGTTGGCTCTCTCTGTCTGCCTATATGTTTGAGGGTGATACGTAGTATTCATATTAAGCTTGGTACCCATCAATTCCTGTAGACTCTTCGATAATTTACTAGAGAACAAAGCATCTTTTTCACCGACTATATTACTAGGAACTCCTTGCAGTTTAACTACGTTCTTCAGGAACAACTAAGCTAAAACAGCAGTCGCCCTAGTTGACCTAACTGAAATGAAATGGACACTTTTGGTCAATCTGTCCACTATAACCCATATCTTTCATTAACCCTATTTTTCCTTGGCAAACCGTCTATGAAATCCATGGATATCGAATCCCATTTTCAAACTGGAACTTCTAAAGGATGAAACAACCCACTCGGCTGATGTTTGGCTTTCACTTGTTAACAGTTTGCACACTTCCTAACCCACAAGTCAACATCCCTCTTTATGCCTTCCCAATAGAAGCTTCTCTTCATATCCTAACACATCTTGCTTTCTCCAGGATGAATCATAAACTTGGACCAATGACATTCTAAGAACTTCTATCCTTATGTCCTCAATATTTGAAACACACAATCATACCTTCACTCTCAACCATCTCCTCCAGTCAAGACTAAAATCTTTTAGATCATCAATCTCGGTTCCAACCTCAAGTTTTTTGATTTTCTCAACCAACACTGGATCCTCCTTTGGCTTAAGAGAAATTTTCTCAATCAATACTGGTCGAACTTCTAAACAAGACAACCTAGCGCAACTCTGACTAGAACCAGCAGTCGATCTTAACTGCACATCACAACTAACTAAAGCTTCTAAATCTTTCCACTCTACTAACATAGCTAACATCACATTCTGATGTTTTCTTCTAAGAGCATCTACCACCTTTTTACTTTTTTCTGGTGTTTACTCTGTACCAAAATCATATACAGCCAAAAACTCCAACTATCTCTGCTGCCTCATATTCAACTCCTTCTGAGAGAATAAATATCGTAAAGACTTATGATCGGTATAAAGCTCAAATCTCTCCCCTAGGAGATAATGCTCCAAATCTTCAATGCGAAGATCATAGCTGCCAACTTCAAATCATGAGTAGGATATCTAACTTCATGCAGTCTAAGCTGCCAAGATGCGTAGACAGTGACTTTACCATTCTGCTTCAACATTGCTTCTAACCCAGTTCCACATGCATCAGTATACACCACCAATCCTTGGTTTTCGTCCCGAACTACTAACATAAGTGCTTTGGTCAACAAATGCTTTAACTTAAGGGATGCTTCCTAACATTTGTTGGACCAAACAAATTTCACCTCCTTCCTGGTTAGCTTAGTTAAGGGTCCTATTATCCACGAGAAATTCTTAATGAATCTCCGGTAGTAGCCAGCAAGTTCAAGAAAACTCCTGATCTCAGTCACCATCTCTGGTCTCTTCCAATTATTCACGGCTTCGATCTAATCTGGATCGATTGACAATCCTTTCTCTAAAACCACATGACCAAGAAATTTGACCTTTTTCTTCCAAAAATGACACTTGGTAAACTCCGCCTTTAGTTGATTCTTCCTCAGCATCTCAAGTGCCAGTCTAATATGAACATCATGCTCTTTCTCATCCTTAGAGTAGACTAGAATATCATCTATAAACACTAATATAAACCTATGCAAATGCTCTCGGAAAACTCGGTTCATCAAATGCACGAAGGAAGCAGGTGCATTCGTTAATCCAAATGGCATCACCAACCACTCATATGAACCATGCCTAGTTCGAAATGCTGTCAAAGGAATATTGTCCTTCCCCACTCTTAACTAATGGAAACATGTCATCAAGTCCAATAGGGAAAACACTCTGACTCCACTGAATTTATCAAACAGATCATCAATTCTTTGCAAAGGATACTTATTCTTAATTGTCCTTTCGTTCAACATACGATAGTCGATATGCATTATTAATGACCCATCTGGTTTCTTCACGAACACTGCAGCCACTCCCTAAGGTGAACTGCTTGGTCTAATAAACTCCTTCCTTCTAGATCCACTAGTTGCACCTTCAATTCTTTCATCTCAGTCGGTATCGTTTTGTTAGGTAGTCTACTTACAGGTTCAGCTTCTAGCATAGGATCTATTCTAAACTCAACAGCTCTTCTCGGTGGTGATCCAGTAACTGGCTCAAAGACATCTGCAAATTCTCTTGCTACCCAAATCTAACTTACACCACACCAAAACAGGCAAATTCTAATATTTATAAGTGTTACAAATAATTTCAGTAACACTTTTTAAGTGTTACTAATGGACTGTGAGGAATGGAGCGGCCAAATTTGTAACACTTATAACTGTTACAAACATACGTATTACTAACACTTATAAATGTTGATACCTAAATATATGATAACGCTTATAAGTGTTGGTAATGAAATATACGATAACACTTATAAGTGTTGGTACAGAAATATACGGTAACGCTTATAAGTGTTGGTAGCAAAATATACAGTAACACTTATAAGTGTTGGTACATAAATATAAGCGTTAGTAACGAAATATACGGTAACACTTATAAGTGTTGGTATAGAAATATACGGTAATGCTTATAACTGTTGGAAAATGATTATTTAGTAACACACACACACACACATATACCAAAACTTAAATGCAAAGTTTAAATATAAACACTCTGCAAATAATGGTTTCCATATCATAAATAATTCATCATACATATTTAATGCAATGTTTAAACGCTCTGCAAATGTAGTATAATATATCATAAACAATTATTTACATATCTAAAATACCACAATGTCATATATTCAGATATTATTACAACATAAGCTTCAAAAAAAATTCAAAATACACTTAAAAGTTTAACTTACGGTAACCTAACCATTCAATTTTTTTTTCAAAATACACTTAAAATTCAAACTCACAGTTCAATGCTGTCTCCATTAATTCTGCAAATTATTCATCAATTCCATGGATTAGTTGGCTCATTGTTCTCTACAGTCTGTACTTAAGCCGACACCTGAAAATGAAATTTTCCCTGTAAACAACAGGCCACAAGAAGGTAAAAGACAAGCATTGTTATCTTACCTACATATAAATAGGTAAATAAACTGGACAAAAAAAATTTATAGTTCATAAGCACAAGATTGGTCAGTAGTAAAATGTTTGGAGAAACAAAATAATAATTAATTATATAAAATAATGTGTAGTAAAATATATTCTCCAATATCTTAAAATTTACAATGTGTACTGGAAAAGGTGATTCTAGTCATCAATATTTGCATATTTTTCTTTTTCAATTTCTTAAACTGGGAAGCAATAATATCAATAATTCAATATCATATTTACGCTTCCAAGTAAACTTCTAGTGATTTAAAAAAACCTTTCATGACCGAAATGAATTAAGAAAAACATATGAAAGATAGAAGAAAGGTCATGAATGAAAATCAAACATGTGCTATATGATATTTAAACTAGTTTCTTTTTTTATTTGGTGGTAGTTTTTGTAGTTCGCGTCCACATTAAAAAAATGTACCACAAAACATATTATAACTATTAATAATAAATAAAGATGTCTAGAGGTTCAAACCTAATACCTCTAACAACAACTCAAACTCATTATTCCTCTGATAAATTTCATATCGTTGTTTTGAAAATTAAAGGTATAAAAGTTGTTAAAGGGAAGTTGTTTGGTTACAAACAACAATTATCAATTTACTGGAAGCAGTAGCAATTCAAAGATTCATGGGTTACAATATTTAACTCTTGTTGAAACCCTCATATTGAAATAGTCAAACATTTGATAAAATGTATCGATGACAACAATGAAATAATTGCAACAAGTTAAATAAGAAAACGAATTACTTGGTACTTACTGTAGTCGGAAGCTTGTATTTGATTATTCCATGAAGAATTTCCTATACCTTGACCATACATTGCCTGCTCAGAGTTTTGAGATTCATTTCCATTGGAATATAAGCAGAATTCTGTGGCTGGAACTGAGAAGTAGCAGGTGCAGTATTTTTGTTGGTGTTTCCAGGAAACATATCAGCTAGAGCTAAAGCATTCTGATCAGAAGGCATATTTGAAACTTGCTCGGTGGTAGGAACAAGAGCAAGTAGATTATTATTATTATTATTCTCTACTGCACTTGATGCAGGCTTGTTGAACTCATCGCCACTAAGAAGATCAATAAGAGGATCGGCTTTAACTAAAGCAGTTAAGGAAGATCCATTTGATACTGGAGGCGCAGGTACAACTAGCTGTGGAATAGGAGCTTGGCTCCTATTGGTGCTGGCCAATGACATAAATAACGAATTCACAAGCATATTTATTTTTTGAATGAATTTACATGTTTGGCATAACTCAAACCCGATCAAGGGATGGCTAATGTTAAAGCAATATCTCACTAAATCATTAACAATTGCAACTGAGGAGAGCAATTACCATTATATCATCATATTTTAGTACTAGTTTCAATCTGAAAATTCAGTAACATGATTAACAAAGCTGCTGTGCATTTTTAGCAGATCTTTAAGTTATTTTGGCTAGGGATAAAAATGTGAGTTTTCATGCTCCGGCAAGATTTCTCTGACGTGAGAGCTTCATTACAGATTTTGGGATATAATATCATGGTTGTCCGCATATCTGACATTTCGTTCTTAAATTAAGGAAGCAGTATTGAAAAGATTCTTTTTGCGAACTTTCTTAAAGAGACATTTTGATAGGTATTAGGAAGCTTAAATAAATATGTTACATAACAAATAATAATTTGTTACATATTTTAAATTCAAGAATCATCTGCAAATAAATATGTCACATAACAAATAATAATTTGTTACATATTTTAAATTCAAGAATCATCTGCAATGTTATGTGATTGAGAATCATTTAAATGGAAGCACAAATCAAATAACGCAAGTATCACCTTTGATCAGGCCGTGTATCTTTGTTTGAAGCTGTGGAGTCATCGATATCCACTAATGATTGAGGAGATTTTGGTTTTTCGAAGCGAACAGCAATTCCTGCAGCAATAGCATCATGTTTTACTAATACTCGCTGTAATTCATCATTGAAGGAAAGTCCCAGACCAAGCAATTCCTCATCCCTTGATTAGATCCAAACATACTCAACAGAACTTAGTGTGTAAAGCATATTCATTAACTATAGTACAAGTAACAGAATAACAGAACATGAAGATTGACTAATTCAAAATTATAGTATGTTCAACTAAAATAAGAAAAAGAAGGATGCAACAGAAACAAATTGTTAATTGGGGGACTATAAAAACATGGCAGGCAGAGTTTAAGCTTTACAAACAAACAAATAATTCACAACATAACCCAAGTTACCCAACACAACAGTTCGCACTAAATCACAATTGATATTGCTTCGGTTCTTTATTGCAAAATAAAAGATACATCAATAGTTACAATTAAAATATAAAAAGGATACGATACAATAAATCAAGAACAAACGAAAACAAAACGAACAATTACCTAAAAAGCTTTAGAAATAACGTCATCGTGAAGGCAAACATGATATCTATAATTGCTGCAGCTGTAGATTTCTACAATAGTTCGCACTAAATCACATATTGATAATCGGTATGAAATGATATGACTGGAGACTCACTGAGTAGTAATATGTTATTGCTGTATTTTACTTCCAGTTGATATTTCTTCCTGGGCTAAAACATCAATATGAAACAACTCTAAGAACAATACAAAGTTTACTTTTTTTTTAAAGTAACCTAAAATAGAATCTGTGAAAACAAGCATGACAAAGTATAATTTTGTGTACTAATGAGAAAGTTTACTGAGAAATTGAAAATTTTCAAAATCAGTTGTACGTATAAACAAAATATCTTGAAAAATCTTATCTTAAAGTATAGGAACACGGGGCAACTATTTAAGGTTATAAAATTAACAAATTTGACACACTGTCGTTCGCTTCTAAGACCAACAAAAGTTTAATTATCTATAATATTTATTAATACTATCATTTATCTTCAACATATTGACTTGCACATTATCCATACTATAAGTTGCATTCTAAATCATAAAGCTTAAAGTGAATTCTGAAGAGCTAGATTAATGGCACTAATATATCATATTCAAACTCAAGCAAAAAACTTAACAACCTATTGACACTTAACTATAAAGTGCGTGATCATTCTTGAACACCGCTCATAGTCATGTTGAAAATGCCTTTCAGCAAATTCGTTTTCATAAAATCTAGAACATGCATATTTATTTGGGTTGAGGTTCAGTTCAAATAGAACCATTACCTTTACTTGTCCCAAATAATATCATTATAACATCTTCACAAGTCTCAGTTTTGGAATTCAACATGCTTATTCTTGAATGCAACCTCGACATTACAGATTGCATTCTAGCATGTTGTATTTATCATTCCCCTTTTGCTCATGATAGCAGTTTTATCAATAAAAATTAGTCTTGATGATTTATGGCTGCCCATTTTAATTTGAATGTATAGGAATTTAATTTGGGCCTTTTCTGATATATATTTTGTTTATAAATCTTGGTTCAACCCATACTTCCTCTATCTCTTAATGCCATTTTGTTTAATGAAGGTACGTATTTTCAGAAAAACATCAAATTTCAAATGCAATTTTTTCAGTAAATGTATAATCTACAAATCATAATGGATAAAAAATGAATAAATATCTCAAAGCTTGCTTGATAGTGAAGTTGTGTATGATCTACAAATAATAATGGTTATGTAATATAAGTTATTGTTAAAATACAACTCTTGGAACAAAAAATATATAACTAAGCCTAATAGAAATTGATAACCACTAGTGTTAGATTTAATAAAACTACCTAAAATCCAAAACATTATTGAGAATGTGAGTCTCGTCATTAAGTTGGCTCTACTTGTCATCATGTAATATGTGTACACACATTGTACAGTCTCTTAATGCTTATTAAATTACACGGATACAAAATATTTAACTACGATTTTTTATATTACTTTATAAATCAAGTAAAAGTTGTTAAAAGGAATTACTAAGGATAAAGCATTAAAATAAGGTATCTCAAATAAATAAGTTTCAAAAGAATTAAAATAAAGTGTTACATATTAATATCTATCTTTATTTCAAAGCACGTGTTTCTTCTACCTTTTTACTCAAAGAAATGAACAGTGAAATCAAGAGTAAGCTATCTCAAATAAAGGAGAATAATTTGCATAATTTAATTTAATTTTTTTTGGTTCCTAATCGTCTTCAGTGATGTTAATGATAATCCTTTTCTACTAGTTAAAATTTCATTGATGCAAGCTAAAATAGAATCTGTTAGTTTTTCTAAGCTTAGGTTTGTACTTTGCAAACTATTTTAATTTTTCTGTCGTGAATTATAAATGCAATATAAACGTTATACTGAAATATTTGTATTGATTTTCTAAAATCAAATGAAGTTGAAATAACACCGAAAAATATGTTTAGTATATCCTTTTTATGTTTTGTCGTTTCTGTTGAATTTCATCATTATTGTTTCAAAATTGTCCAACATTCAATTATATAGTGTAATTGTAGAAGCACAAATACTCGAATGGTACGCAGAATTCGTCCATAGACCAAACTTCTTTCTTTTACTTCCAGGTTTTTTGCATTAAAAAAGCAAGCTAAATACAAAATACCTACGGGAAAGAAGAACATTAGAGGAATAAATCGATACCTGAAAATGTACCATCTTTGATTCAAAATTCAGTTTGAATCGCAACTGTTAAAAATCATACGCGTCAAAGTGAAAACGAAAATATCAATACCTAAAATCAAATCACGTTTCAAAGCGAAGAACCCGCGGCAAAGCGAAGAAATGAAGGAAAAAAATAGAGAGGAAGAAGAACCTGCAACAAAGCGAATTGAAGTCGGCATCGTTGAAGTAGTCGTAGTCGGCGTTCGATAATGGGAAGTAAATGAAGTGTCGTTGATTTTAGGAAGCGGTTGAAATCGGCATTGATTTTGGGAGGAATATAAAACCCTAATTAAATTTTATGCAGCCGAAAGATGTCTGGGAATGGATGGGTAAGCGTGAGAAGAGAACGCATGTCTAAATTACAGATGACTCCTCTTGATAATAAATTATTTACATATTTACCAACTATGGCAACACTTATTTGTGTTGCAAAGTTTATTCAGAAAAGTATTTATTTTCACCAACACTTTTTAGGCATCCTGACACTTTTTCAGTGTTAGGAGTTTGTAGCATTTATAAGTGTTAGCAATTAACAGATATAAATTGTTGCAAAATCATTGATTTAGTGTAGTGCTAACTCATTTTCTACCTCCATAGCATTAAGTAAAGCACTAACATTCTGGTCAGTGTTCTCTACCGATATTATCACTCGTTAATGACTATCGGGGTATCTTAGTGATATCTCCCTATTCTGGCAAAATATTCTAGCCTCATACCTACCCAACCAATCCATACCCATAATGATTCCAATATCTACGAAATCAATAACATACAAATCGCAGGTAAACTTATGACCTCACAAGTCAAGTTTTAACTGGTCACACCTTAACCCTAGAGTTGCAGACCCTCCTATTGGATTCGCAACCCTAAAGGAAGTAACAAGGTAGGCGGGTACTAAACAAAATCTATCAACCAAACACTGAGATATAAATAAATGTGATGCATCGATATCAAAAAGTACCCTAACTTGAATACTCTAAATCAAAAGCGTACCTTCCATCATAATTTTTCCTTTATCTGATGCAGTAGGCCTAGCTGGTCCAATAGCAAAGACCTTTCCTTTATCCTCCCTAACTGGCTCTGGAAACTGATTTTTGTAATGCCCAACTTGATCACAATTGAAGCACTTCACATTCTTCTTGGTTGCAGCTTTCTTTCCATTTCCTGACCAGCATTCATTCGCAAAGTGACCATTGCTGTCACACTTATAGCAAACTACCTCAGTCTTTGGCTTCTTAGCAGTATCCTCCTTCCAGGCTCCCTTCTTTTTAAAGAACTTCCTCTTATTACCTTGAGAACTTAGAGTTTCCACCGGCCTTTCTTTAGAAAAATCAGCAAGTAACTCCACATGGAGAATGACCATCTCCACCACTATATAATAAGGATCACAGACATGTGTCATGGTCATTCTAGCAAGCTCGGGCCTCAATCCTTGAATGAATCTCTCATTTCTTTTGATGTCGGTATCTATAACAGCATATCCATATCAAGACAGCTCTTCAAACTTAGTAGCGTACTCGACTACTGACATCTCTCCTTGCAATAAATCCATAAAATTCCTCATCAGCTCAGACTTAGCAAACTCAGATACAAACTTCTGCTCAAATCTCGTTTTAAAATCAGCCCAAGTTAACTGCTCTTTCGAAACTCCAATAGTGACACTATTCCACTAATGTAGTGCTGACCCCAGCAACTATATGGAGACCAACCTTCTCTTATGCGCATCATTCGAGCCTAAACAGTAAATATACGCTCATAATGTAACAATCAATTCCAAACCTCTATGGCACTCTCCATTCCCAAGAATGGTTTCCTAGCAAAACTGATGTAATCTCTACTCAGCAAAGCATAATTATTCCCAACTGGAGCCATAGGATTAGCTCCTCCTACATTTCCAACAACACCGGTAGCAGCTTCTACTTGCGTCATACCAACAAAGAACAGATACATCGCCCCCATATTATGGATGGATTTCCATCACTCACATTGGCATTGGCATTTTGGTTACTAGCATTAGCATGTCGACTGGGTTCCTTCTTGTAGTGGGTCGAGAATTTCCATTAGTTGTGGTGCTTCCTCCACCAAGATTTCCTCTTCCATTTCCTGCTTCCATATCTCCTTTCTCGTAAATCTACGTACGAGCCTTAGTAAGATATAGAAGAATGGTCTAAGAGAGCGGGGGAATACATACTTATATATATATATATAGCTATATATATCAAATGCAAGTACGCTACTATAATGTTAACCCAAATCCCAATCTTATTATCTGATTCATTGGATTATGTTTGAAAAATCTTTTAGGTTTAAGTTTCTTTTAAAGTTTCATGAACCTATGCTCTGATATCAACTTTTAACATCCCTCTACTTGGAGGTCCAAAACTAACAGCTATGGTTATAGATGCTATGCTCATCCATAATTATTAATCCTAGGTGACCAAATATGATGATATTTGGTACATTGATACACATAAATACAAGAATATGGAACAAATTTAAACAACAAACAAATTCCACATTTCATTTCAAAATATTCCAAATTGATTATATAATCCTAATTCATAGACCACATTTAGATAACATATAATTATTATAAAATACACCAAGAGCGACATATGGAGATGCCCCCTTGGTTGATCAGAGTATATAATAAGGCAAGTAAACAAATTTTCCTTTACAATCAAAATACACATCGAAAATAAAAGAACTCTACTAACAAGCATGCGTCCTACGCGTCTTCAAAAGCTTTATTCGTCTAAAAGAATGACTGAAAACTTAACTCCCAACCTACTCAAAATCAATTGAGTACCCGAGATTTTAAGGGAAAAATAAAAACTTCGAGTCAAATATAAAGCCTGGTATGAATAATAATTTACCACCTCAACCGTTTAGATATCTAGTGAGACCATGCCGCTTAGCGGAACGGTTTTTCCCGTCACTAGTATCCTAAAACATTTATAAAACCATATACTGTGCTCCTGCATCCACAATGGTTAAAACATAGTATTTCAAAAACATTATGATGATATGAAAAATAAGTAAATCAAATTTGGATCACCCATTGCCATTTATTTTGACTATTTGTCTCAATTATAGTTTCTAAGATTACTATTAACATGTTAGATGTTTATGGACTATCTGTATCACAGTTTTCATGGGATAACTAAGAATCTTTTGGTAACATCAATACCTTATCTCTTAACCTTTTTTTCATGGAATAACTATGAACCTATTGACTAACTGTCAATATCTTAATCCGTATATAGTTTTCATAGGCAAACTACAAACCTACTGGCCCCCGGCCAGTATCAAACCATAGTTTTCATGGACTGACTATGAACCTATTAAAAGTCTATGTGGATCGTGTATATATAGTATATGACAAGTACGTGTATGATGGTATGAATCACATAGAATAATAATGCAGGTAAAATTAAAAGTAATCACACCATAATTTTTATACTGTTTCGGACCTCCCATCCTACATCCAGTCTCGAAGCTCACCTTCGGAAATACACTAACCAATTGCCCTCGCTTCATCTAGAGGAATAGGCTTTTATATAAGAGTATTTTTTCGACAAGTGCGTGTTCTAGGTAACACTAATTTTGACTACAAGTACAGTTTCTTCCTATAATCTCCTTTGAGTAGTATGTAGCCTTAAGCATTGATATAAGGAAGATATAAAAGTATTTTTTTTGAGTACTTTTAGAAATCGGAGAGATTATAAAGATATTAGAAAATAAAGAGAGAAGAGTTTAGAATATCATGTAACTTTTACTTTTCAAATTCGTGCTTATTTATAAATGTTGAAGAGTTTGTTTAAGAAGTAAGGACCTTTGGTTCATTCTATTTTAGTCCAAGAGTTGCAATGTTTGAGGAGAAAGAGTAATGACTAGAGATAGAGGATGCAACTCTTCGATTAAAGAAGATGTCTGTTGAGAATTGCGGGCCGTTACCCAGGTTAGACGTCTGGCCATTTATGTCAAACGTCTAGTCTATTTTAAAAAAAAGTAAACAAGAAATATTGCAGACGTCTGAGTACATATGTCAGACGTTTGACACATGTATAGCCTATTAATTTCTCTTCTTGAGTATGTAAAAACCTTTTTAATAACTTATATATTCATATGCTTGTAAAGATTACTCAAGAAGATTGTACATACCATCTATTTAAGACATTAACAGAATATACTAATATAATGATCCTTGTGTCTGTCTTCAAATCTTGGTCGTGAAATTCTACCTACATATAGATGATATATATATACCTATATATATTGCATGCTAGTGATTGTATAGTTGTTGTCATCGAAATCATAGAGTTGAGCTTCTAACATTCTCCCCCTTTTGATGATGACAACTATACAATTCATTTTATAAGAAGCTCCCCCTGTCTTTTGTAATTTCTCCCCCTATCTATAGGTAGTATAAACTCTATCCCCTTTGTCATTATCAAAAAAAAATACGAAACAATATAAGGAAACGTCACAACAGAATAATGTTACTAATCACAATGTCAAAGTACTAAATCAAAATATCATAGTCAAACAAGTAGGAATTTGGAATAATATTAGTAAATAACTTATTGGTAGAAAAAATAACCCCATAGATTAGAAGTATTGTCAACATAGTCACTATGTTGCCATTCCGACTGCTCATGATACTCTTTATCTTCTCGAATAGAAAGTCCTTGAAAAGATGTATAGTGGTCGTAAAGTTGGGTTTCCTGTGGAGGCCATGAAATGTCTTCACTTTTCTCAGTGTCCACATTGATTGGAGCTTTTCCAGGAGCATGGGTCTGTAAAGGCTTTTCGACTGTTCGAGGTCATGATGGATGTGCATGAGGTGATGGAGGTGGTGTAGGAGGTGGAGATGATGAAGATCATGAAGAAGATCGTCCGCGAACCTTTCTCATAACCTTTCCTAGAGTAGAGATGACTTTTTCTAAAATCTTTTCCACCTTAGTCATTTTTGTAGAAACAGATCGTTTAAGTCAGGAAACTTTCTTATCCAAGACCTTTTGATTCAGAGATAGGATACACTGGTTGTTAAGTGTTACATCTATAATACTTTCTCCTTGTCCGGCTGTAATTCGAGCCTCTTTAATTTTGAAATCGGAGTGATAACCTGTAGATTCAGAAGGCCTTGATGTAGAGGTAGGTCGTATAGAAGTAGACTATTGGTGTTGTGGTTGTTGGTGTTGGTACTCGGAATAGTGTGTAATACTTGGTGGATTTTCAGGAAGATGCATCAAAAATAGGAAGCGAATTACACTTTCTTTAACTGGAAGTTTTTCATATTGTGATAAGAATGAAGGCACATTATGCGCTCGAAGAATTCGCATAATATATGGTGCATAGATGATTGTTTGATGAACTGGGATCCAAAAGCTTTTAATTTGGTCAAAAATATATTGAGCGCAATTCACTTTTGTATGGCCGAGGATAGCATATAAAGCTTTATGGTCATGGTCATGGTTATACACTTGCTCATGACTACCTAATCTAGGGACTATGGAATTGACAAGCATTCGGTTAAGTAGTCTAACTTTTGGACGAAAATTTAATGGTGATAATTTTCTCATCTCATCTTCCCCATTAAAATGTGTAATTTCATCTCTTGGCATGTGTCTCATATTAGAAATATCTTGCAATCTAATTCCTGTATTTGAGCACTATATATTTACCTAAGCATTTCAACATTGAGTTTGATAACTTCCCCATAAACACTTGTCCAAATCCAATATTCTAGATCAAATGGATTCCAAATATGAATTGAACATAAATTTATGAAGAATAAAAATACGTTGGTTGATCAATTTGGTTGGAGTTAGAATCATAATTTATGAGATGGTGAATCTCAGTATCACTTACCAAATCATCGATTTCATAATTAAAGAATCTTCGGAGTGGATAAAATGGACCACAATGTATCCTTTTCTTTTCCAATTTCTGAAGTCTTTGTCTTCCATCTTTTTCTACCATTTAATCATTAATGATTTCGTCTGTGACAAATTACTGAGAAGGTGGTTGAGAGATGGAGCCTTGGCCTGTCCTCTTGCGCTAGGGTTTCTTGGATTTGGATGACACTGATTTCAAGTTTTGAAAGAATGAAAACAAATTGATTTGGGATTTAGGGTTTTATTGTAGGGTTAGGAGAAAACTGTAAAAAAAAATATAAAAGATGATTTATAGGGGAGGCTGAAATGGTGACTACGGAGCATGGTTAGACGTCTGTAGTTTTAATCAGACGTCTGGCCGCATAGGTAATTTTAAGACAAAGACTTGCATCAGACGTCTGAGAATAAAATCAGACGTCTGTGCTGA
Source organism: Allium cepa (assembly GCA_030765085.1). Lineage (NCBI taxonomy): Eukaryota > Viridiplantae > Streptophyta > Magnoliopsida > Asparagales > Amaryllidaceae > Allium > Allium cepa. The sequence continues at coordinate 84,613,225 of CM060946.1, forward strand.
GTTAGTTAATTTTCAGAGACTTGATCCAGACGGCAGACGAACTAGAAGATGTTTGAGCTGAAACATAAAAGTTTTTTAGGATTGTAGGCAGACGTCTGTTTGAAATACCGGACGTCTATTAGGTCTATAAAAAAATGTTGTTATTATTAATATTTTATATAAAAAAGATGCATAAAACATAAGCATGAATGAACTTGCTTAGCATGACAAATATTATAGCTCTATATCGTAGACGATATAATTTTTTTAGTAAGAACAAGATATAAATTATAATCTTGAATGGTTTGAACCTTATTATAATAAGAATATATTATATATATACACATGAAATACAGTTTTTAGAAGAATAGAGTAACTTTTTCTCCCACGAATTTGGTTTCTCCTTTGTATCTTTTTTTAATGGCCGTAGTGGAGACCAAGAAGGAGGTATTGGACTCAATTAGGCTTCATATGTTCCTTCTCCCCATAGTTACGTGGAGTTATTTGATGAGCACTTGGAGGAGTTTTGATCACACGAGGAGATCGTACATGAACACAATCCTTTGTAGGAGAGCATCCACATATTGCAAGAATGCACTTTTTTAAAAAGTTTAGATGAGCTCCGTAGTTTCATTGTGTATAGTACATTTCTTTTTCAACGTTCATCATTTTTTTTGGTAATGATGAACTTGGTCAATTTTGTCGTGAAGAGAATCATTTTCAAGATTAATACCATATTTCCTTTTTTTTCTTTCAGAGAATAGCCGGTATGGTACACAGGAGTAGTAGTGGTAGGTACAATGTGTGTGGAGTGAGAGGATTTTGGTGTTGTTTTGGTAGGAGATGTATACGAACTGCCGGAAGATAGGGAAGAGAAATCAATGGCTGAGTAAGTCAAATCGTGATTAGATGACATCATATATAAAAGTTTAAATGTTTTTTTAGAGAGTGAAAGATTATATGGTTAAAATAATTATCTTTGAGATATATATAAATTTTTTAATTTCTAATTAAGGAAAAAAGTTGTTTGTTAGTTAATGAAATTCATGGTTAAAAATTATTTGTTTAAAACAATTTGTGGTGTTCAGAAGGTTTTAAAATGAAAGGTGAAGAAGGCTTTTTTTCGTTTTCTTTTCTAAGTAACCACTTAGGATAATATAGTTTAGTTTATTAATTCATTATATGAACAAATTCCTAAATTTCGTTGAAGTTTTACAAATGATTGTTCATTTAATGGTTTGGTGAATATATCGGCAATTTGATTGTCGGTGTCAACAAATTCAAGGGAGATAATTCCTTTTTCGACATTATCTCTAAGAAAATAGTGTCGTGTGTCTATATATTTAGTTCGAGAATGGTTAACTAGATTTTTAGATAAATTGATAGCACTAGTATTGTCGCAGTATATCGGAGATTTTTCAATTATTTTACCAAAATCTCTAAGTGTTTGTTGTATATAGATTACTTGAGCACAAGCTAAGGCGGAAGAGATATATTCTGCTTCACATATCGAGAGTGAAACACAATTATGCTTTTTATTAAACCACGAAACTAAAGATTGATCAATAAAATAGCAGGTACCACTTGTGCTTTTTCTGTCCGTTTTACAACCTTCAAAGTCGGCATCACTAAATGATACAAATTCGAAAGCCGTTCCTTTAGGATAGAATAAGCTGTAATCTTTGGTATTGGTTAAGTAACGTATAATTCATTTGACTACTCTATGATGTGATTCCTTTGGTTGAGCTTGAAAACGCATGCATAAACAAATACTCATCATTATATCAGGTCAACTAGTTGTTAAATGTAATAAAGAGTCTATCATACTATGGTAAGATTTTTTTTATCAAAGTCTTTTTCATTTTCGTCTTTATCTAAACATAAGGTTATACTCATAGGAGTTGGTTTACTAGCAGTGTTTTCCATTTCGAAATGTTGAAGTAAATCCTTACAATACTTTTCTTGATTTATAAAAATACCACTGTCCAATTGTTTCATTTGTAATCCAAGGAAAAAATTTAATTCACCCATGTGTGACATTTCAAACTCGTTTTTCATTATTTCAGAAAATTCATTACATAAACTATCATTAGTTGACCCAAATATAAAGTCATCAACATATATTTATACAACTAGTATACCGTTATTTTATGTTTTGTAAATAGTGTAGTGTCTATTTTGCCGATTTGAAATCCAGAATTTTAAAGATGATTTTTTAGTCGATCGTACCAAGCACGTGGTGCTTGTTTTAAACCATAGAAAGCTTTTTTGAGTTTAAAAACATGATCTGAATATTTTTCATGAATAAATATTGGCAGTTGTTCTAAAAAATCTTTTTCTTTGATAAAACCGTTGAAGAAAGCACTCTTAACATCCGTTTGAAATAATTTAAAGTTATGATGACATGCAAAAGCAAGGAGAGTACGAATTGCTTCAAGACGAGCTACGGGAAAAAATGTCTCTTCGTAATCAATTCCCTCTTCTTGGTTATAACCTTGAGCCACTAACCTTGCTTTGTTACGAATAATATTTCCATTTTTATCAGCTTTGTTTTTGAAAACCCATTTTGTTCCTACTGCAGATTGATCTGATGGTCTAGGAACAAGTTCCCATACATTATTACATTCAAATTGATTTAATTCTTCTTGCATTGCTAAAATCCAAAAGTCATCTTTAGATGCTGCCTTATAATTTTTAGCTTCTGTATTTGAGATAAAAGCAACATGAGTCATTTGATTTAATTTATTTCTAGTGACTCGAGAATTTAAGTCTCCAATTACATTATTCAAAGGATGATTTTTTTAATATTGTTGTGGGTGATCTTAAAAAAATTTCATTATTCTCGGAGGATGAATTATTCATACTATTTGTGATTTCAGTTTTATTTTTAGTTAAAATTTCATCTTCATCTTCTTTAGTAGTTTGTTGGAAATTTTCATCAAAAGATACATGTAAGCTTTCTTCTATAATATTTGTTCGTTTATTATAAATTCTATCAGCTTTACTACGTTCTGAATATCTAACAAAAATTCCTTCGTCGTCTTTAGGGTCAAATTTTCCAAGATTATCTTTAGTATTTAAAATAAACATTTTGAAACAAAAATTTTGAAATATGAAACTTTTGGTTTATTTCCATAAAATATTTCATAACATGTATTTTTAATCATAGGTCGAAGTGTGACACGATTTAATACATAATAGGCAGTGGAAATAGCTTCAGCCCAAAAATGTTTGGATAGATTACTAATATTTAGTGGTGTTCGTGCACATTCTGGTAAAGTTTTGTCTTTCCTTTCAACTGCTCCATTTTGTTGTGGTGTTCGTGGAACCGAAAAATTATGACTAATTCCTTTTTTGTTACAAAAATTAGCGAAAAATTCATTTTCGAATTCTCCTCCATGATCACTGCGTATATTTTTAATTTTTAAATCCACTAAATTAGTAATCTATTTTGCAAAGATTTTAAACATTCCAAAAATGTCACTTTTATGTTTTAAAAATAATGTCCAAGTATATCTTGAAAAATCATCTACAATTACAAAAACATATTTGTTATGATTTACTGATCATACTTGGGTTCGTCCAAATAAATCTAAATGATGTAATTCTAATGGTTGCTTAGTAGATATTTTATTTATAGATTTGAAAGAAATTTTCTTTAATTTGCCCATTTGACAAGAGTCATACAAATTTTTAATTTTATAATTAATTTTGGGATGACCTCTAACTAGATCATATTTTGCTAGTTTATTAGTATATTTAAAATTTATATGACAAAAAGGTTTATTCTAAATCCAAGGATCATCATAATTTGCGGCTAGACATAAATATGAATTATTTTTAATGCTCATATTTAGGATATATATATTACGATTACTAAATCCTTCAAAGATTAAATTTTTGTTTTGATCAAGAATTTTACATTTATCTTTTTCAAATTTTATTTCAAGCCCTTTATCACACAAGTGACTTATACTAAGAAGATTGTGTTTTATATTTTCTACTAATAAAACATTAGAAATAATAGGAGAGTTAGAGATACCGATACTGTTGACTTCTCCAGTGCCAATGACGAACCCTTTGAATTATCGCCAAAAGTTGCAGTGCCACCATCAATGTACTTTATATTTGACAGCATGTGAGCATTCCCCGTCATGTGCATGGAGCATCCACTATCTAATATCCATTTTTCTTTATTTTTGTATTTGGATACCCGCAAAAAATAAAAAAAGTTTAAATTGGTACCCTTTTACCTTTTTGGGTCCTAAGTGTTGGTAGATGAGGGTAACCATACCTATGATGGTCTGGTTCCTTTTGAAATATAATAATTATTGTGAATCACTTCTTTCATATAATTACATATATATTTCAATTTAATTAGGTTGTTATTTGTTTTAGGAACTCATATTTTAATCATTTTTGAACTTGTGATTAATTTCTTATTTCTGGAAGAAGGTTTTTTTTATCTTAGTATAAATCTTACTATACTTTGTAATTTTTGTTTTATTCTCAAACCCTATTCCATTTCGATTTTTAAATGGCTTGGAAATTTTAATTAAATTCTTCAAATCTTGTTTTCCTTTGTCAAATTTTGTAACATTATTTGTAGTTTGATCCAAATTTTTTTTAAGATTAGTAATTTCAGATTTTGAAGTTTCTAGATTATCTTTTAAGATAATGTGCTCATTACTAATTACATTATTTTCTAGTTTAAAGTTTCCTAATTCACAAGATAAAGCATCATTTTTAATAGAAAGATTTTTATACTTTTCTTGAGCATTTTCTATTTCTTCTTCTAAAATAGATTTTTCATCTTTTAGTAACCTTATTTCAAGTTCTAATCGATTTATCTTAGCAACATATTTCTTATTTAATTTCTTAGTTTCTCTATATTTGTCATAAAGTTCCATACTTACTTCTAAAATTTCATCATAAGTAAGATCGGGACATACCTCATTAGTGTGTGACATGAAACATACATTTGCTTGCTCTGTGTCACTTTTGCTATCACTATCGGCAGAAGAGGAAGAGTCAGAGTCATCCCATGTGACTTGGAATGCTTTTCTCTTTTTCTTAAATTTCTCAAACTTATTTTTCTTTTTCTTGTTGTTGAGTTTTGGGCAATCCTTCTTCATATGTACAAACTGATCACATTCAAAGCACTTGATTGAAGTTTGATTTGATGAATTTGATTTTCCACTATTTTGGAATCTTTTCATTTTCTTGAATTCTTAAATTTGTTGTAGTTCTTGGCAATAAATACAATTTCATCTTCATCCAATTGAGATTCTTCATTGCTTACTTGAAATGCTATGTTCTTCTTTTTATGGTTTTGTTCCTTTTTGGCCTGCAAAATAGCTTCATACGACATTAAATTTCCAATCAATTATTCAACTTTGAGTATAGAAAGATCGTTAGCTTCTTCGATAGCCAATACTTTTCTTTCCCACTCAATTGTTAAAGAGTTGAGAATTTGAGATACTAAATCAAAATCAGTAAATTTAACTCCTAGTGTCATAAGATCATGTTGTATAATTTGAAATCTTGAGTACATGTCAACAATTGACTCATTTTGTTTCATTTTTAAAGATGAAAATTGATTTTGTAAAATTGATATTTTTGTTTGTTTAACCTTAGTTGCACCTTCGTGTGTAACTTGTACAGTACGCCGTATATCATAAGCAGTGGTACATAATATAACACGTGAAAATTCATTTTTTTCAAGAGAGCAAAACAGTACATTCATCGCTTTAGCATATTAGAAGCAGCGGTTTTTTGTGCATCTGTCCATGTGCTAATGTTTGTTTCAGGTGCTACATACTTAATTTGAGTTGCTGACCATATTTCTAACCATTTGCTTCCATAAAAATTCTCATACAGGTTGACCAATATGCATAACTAGATACGGTGAATAAAGAAGGATGTGTAGTTGACTGGCCTTCTTGAAAGATACTTGCCATATTAATAAGTTTCAAATACGTATTACTGTGATTTGAACTAACCTTTCTCTTATACCAACTGAAAGTCTATGTGGATCGTGTGTGTGTGTATGACAAGTACATGCATGATAGTATGAATTACATAGAATAATAATGCAGGTAAAATTAAAAGTAATCACACCAGAATTTTTATACTGGTTCGGACCTTCGGTCCTATGTCCAGTCTCGAAGCTCCCCTTTGGAAATACACTAACCAATTACCCTGGTTTCGCCCGGAGGAATAGGCTTTTATATAAGAGTATTTCTTTGACAAGTGCGTATTCTAGGTAACACTGATTTTGACTACAAGTACAGTTTCTTCCTATAATCTCCTTTGAGTAGATGTAATTTTAAGCTTTGATATAAGAAAGAGATAAAAGTGTGCTTTGAAGTACTTTTAGAAATCAGAGAGATCACATGGATATTAGAAAATAAAGAGAGAAAAGTTCAAAATATCGAGTAAGTTTTACTTTCCAAATTCATACTTATTTATAGATGTTGAAGAGTTTTTTTGAGAAGTAATGACATTTGGTTCATTCTATTTCAGTCCAAGAGTTGCAATATTTGAGGAGGAAGAGTTATGACCAGAGATAGAGGATGCAACTCTTCGATTGAAGAAGATATCTGTTGAGAAGTGTTGGCCATTACCCAGGTTAGACGTCTGGCCATTTATGTCAGATGTCTGGTCTGTTTTAAAAAATTTAAACACGAAATATTGCCAGACATCTGAGTACATATGTCAGATGTCTGACACATGTATAGCCTGTTAATTTCTCTTCTTGAGTATGTAAAAACCTTTTTAATAATTTATATGTGCATATGCTTGTAAAGATTATTCAAGGAGATTGTACATATCATCTATTTAAGACATTGACAGAATATACTAATATTTCTTAGTATAATGATCCTTGGGTCTGTCTTCAAGTCTTGGTTGCAAAAGTCTACCTGCATATGGATGATATATATACCAATATATATTGCATGCTAGTGATTGTATAGTTGTTGTCATTGAAATCATAGAGTAGAGGTTTAACACCTATTGGCTGTTGCCAATATCTACTGTCATACATAGTTTTCATGGGTTTATTGCGAATCTATTGGCCCCTGCTTATATCTTTAATTAAGATTTTAACATTTTTTAAATTATATTCACTACTGGGTCAACCTAACTTGTTATTCTGCCCTTCTTCAAAGTACTATTATGAGTTAATTACAATGTGAATAAGTATATAAAGAAGTAATACTTCTAAAAAAATTAGTTATGCCTTGGTATTTCCTTTTCAAAAGTGAGAGTGGGTTATTTGTTTTGAAACTTTAAAACATCACCTTCGAAACCCCTGGGTGACCTCCTTCGAAAGCATAAGCTTCTTTTCAAAACATAATAAACATACCTTTCGAAGTCCTTGTTCAATATTCACTTTCTAAATCAGTGGCTCCTTTCGATGGTATCAAAATATTCTTTAAAACATAGCTTTGAGACAAATAAAAGTACCATTTTGAAAGCATTGGGTTTACTCTATAATAAAATTCTTTGGGTAAAAATGATTATATACGAAAGTACCTCTTTCGAAACCAATTATAAAAAATGTTTGAGGAAAAGTTGATGGTGTCAGAACCATCTAGTTGAAAGCAACCACTTTTAAATTAAAACAGCAAAGGATAGAGTCGAAACCCCCTTTTGACACCATTGCCTTCTAAACCCTCAATCCCTTCGAAAGCATTCAGGAAAAGGCTTAGTTTAAGTTAAAATAAAGAGAATCCTTCGACAGCATAGATGACTTCAATACAGTCGAAAGGAGAAAGTTTGCGGTTGGGTTTCGACTTGGTCGAAGCCAAGTCGAAACCAATTCCCTTCGAAAGCTCTTATTTAAAGGTACCCTTTCAAAACTAATACTTCAACATACTAAAAAACCTTCCCCAAAATCTATTTATATAAAACCTTTTGAAAGCATACGTTTCGACTGTGTTGAAAGCTTTAAGTAAAACAAAGAAAGTCTTAACTTTTGAAAGCAGAATATGGTTTCGACCCTAACAAAAGCATTGCTTTTGATACCATACCTTCCGCCACCCACCAATTCACTTCATACCAATACCATTGATATCATGTGCATTGGTTCTGACTATGTGGGTTTCGACTGAGATGGTGTGGAGGTAAAGGAATCGAAGGGTACTGCTATTTAGGGCAAAACCTACTTTTCTGGATTAAAGGCTGAAATGTAGCAGCTTATAGTTATTACTTTATAACCGCTGGCTTATTTGTAAAGCTTTGATTGGTTGCTGTATAACTTTTCAAATACTTTACAATTATAACCGCATCATTTAACCGGATCTAAATCAAAGGAATTATAATGTTTAAGCCATTGCATTAAGAAAACCAGTATTTGCAAATAGTCTCCCTCTTGAAATAATTTATTTTCTCTAGTAAATCGATTGGGAAAAATCCCCAAAAATCATATAAATTCAATTTTTGTAATAAAACAAATTAAAATTTCAAACTCAATTTCTTCCGAAATACTCGAAATGAATTTTAAACCCAATATTATCATATTTTCCTTTAGAAATGCATAATAAATTCTCTATAGCTCGGAAAATTCTGAAAATTAAAACACATCTCAAAAATCATGTTTTACTTAACATAAAAATTTTCCATGGCATTCTAAAATTATAAACTCTCGGTTTACCCTAAAACCGTGCTAATTCATATGTAAATGAATTAAAATAAATCAACCATAACGTAACTCAAGCATATCACCATCCATAGCATCATAAAAAATGAATTTAATCATAATCCGAAAACATGTAATGATAGAATAAAATAGAGATGGTATAAAAATTATTATTCACCTTAGATATGATAAGAAATTTGAGATTTGTTGTTGGTTAATCCTTCCTAGCTGTGATCTTTATCATTAGATTGAATTTTCCTCTTTTCCTCTTGTTAATGGTCGGCTCTAATTTAGGTTTATGGTTTTTTTTTGTGAAAGCGAGAAATGAAACGTGAATGGACATTCACAAAGGAGTATAGCCGTGTAAAATAAATTGGCAAGTTACTAATATGCCCATGTGTCAATTAATTAACCTTTAAAACAATTTAAAGCCTATTTATTTTATTTTTAAGCACGGCCCCTTAATGTTTATTCAAATCTCAATCCCCTTATCATCATTGTTCTATTTAATTTATCTAATTAAATTTTTTGAATAATGTTATCAAAAATTTAGAAATGTTAGATAAAGTAAACATAAAATCAAACAAATAATCCATCCCAAATCGAAAAACAATGAATTGTGTGTGTGTGACTACCTCATGCAAATAACTAATGATCAATTACAGGTGAACATTACACGACCAGGACTTAAGATTGCATGCGATTAGGGATAAAGATATCACATGCTCAAGTGTTACACCTGAAGATTAAGGATTACAGTTGAAGATAAGGGATTACGATTGAAGTTTATGTATAATCGACATTTACAACATCAATTTTTTATTTCCTGTGATTTAACAATGAAAGTGTATATTGTAAATAAAAAAGTAAAAAATAATTAACCATGTCTAACCGAGATGTAGAATATATTTTACGAAAGGCAAGAATGAAAAACTGATAAGCATTACAAATATGGACGTCTCCCTATTTACCGCTATAAGTAAACAGGGAGACCGATTCTCACGTCAAAACCTATTTAAATCCAATTCCATGAAGAAATTTTGAACTTTTATTTTATTTTAGAAGGGGTGACTTTATATATGTTAGACCTAAGAATTGTCGGTACTTTTTATTTGAAGAGTGAAAATATCATGGTTGGAGTTAATTTTTTATTTAAATCAATTGGATTGTGGCTCCCCTTATCATGCTCAAGGTACATCCTTCTATATGTAGTTGATTCAAACTTGTTGAAAAAAACTGGATTCATGTATCATTGATATTAGGCTCGACCCAAAGTAAGACTGGTAAGCCAGCCATTTTGGAGCAATCTATTAGGAAGAGGCAACAATCTACGTTTTTGGATTAGTAATAAGTTTTATTACTTAGTTGTTTCAAAGGATCATGTGCTCGTGTGGTAACTGTTTCAACTTTGAACAACAACCTGGGTTCGATTTTGAATTTTTCCCATTTTGAGTGTCTCTACCATCGTTCTTTTGCTTGAAAATTTTGGCTTGTTTGGGGCAACTCAATCGGACCGGACATGTTGATCTTTTGGTATAACATCCGTTTGTAGTCAATACCTAATAAATAGATTTTTTTTTTTAGATAAATATAACTTAGCCAATGTTAATGTGTGAGTTTGTAATATCCTTTTGATACATTTAGTATTACTAATATAATTTCAACCAAATGAAACTCATAAGAATGGAAATAGACAAGATCATATATTAGAACTAATATGTGCCTACACATGCCTGCCGCACAAATGAAGATAACAAAATAATCACTTTGTTGCTGCATCAGCTATTTATCAATATAAATATCATATTACGCTCATGATTAAAAAGAATTAAAAAAAAGCATGAGAAAATTCAACACCAGCTCACCCCATTAAAGCCAAAGTATCACAAGCCAATAAAAGAAGCAACGGTTTAATCCCAACAATTACAGTAAAAAATTTATTAACAGTACAAAGATTAAGCATATACACAAACACACAACCCCAATCCCAGATCTCCATGAAAATAAGTCAGCTTATAAGTTCTTAATAGTTATTGTTATCCCGCCTTTTGGCAAGGCCGAGATACCAAAGAACTGGCTGGTTGGGGGTCGCATGTCCTCAATTTTGAATGATTGTCGGTTTACTACAAATATCGATGGATTTTGTCCAAGAATGGATCAGGCTGCAATTGATAAGACACGTCAGCGAAGCTGTGAAAACCAACGTTCCAAATTTCGAGGCAATCCGAGTTCGTATGCTCAAGTTATCGCCAATGGAAAGTGGAGGAAACAACCTCTGTTCGAATCGATCAGAGGGAGCGTAAGTTCGAATCCATGAGAGAACCACACAATCGAATCGATAGACCGTGCATTAGTTCAAACCCATTCTCCCAGAGCCTTGCCTCGAATCCATGAAGAACTCCCTTGCTTCGACTCCATCGGACGAGCCCTTCCTTCGAATCCATCCAATGCTTCCCCTAGTTCGAATCCATCAAGTCATCCCTTCCTTCGAATCCATCCCAATGGCCTCGCTTCGAATCCATGCAGTTGGTACACTTCGAATCCATCGTTGAAGCGCATGAACGAGTCCATCATCTTCCCTCGCTTCGACTCCACGAATGCTGCCTCGAATCCACTAAGTCAAGACAGCTAAAGTTATGGATTCGACCCTATGGATTCGACCCTAAGGAATCGATTCGAACCAAACTTGCTGACCGAAAGCACAATCTTGAATCGATCATAACTTGAGATCTACAAGTCCAAATGCTATAAAATTTTCACAGGAGCTCGCATATACATAGAAGAATGTCCGCGCCAATTTTCATTACGATTGGACACTTTTTTGATCGATTCGAACGAAGGGTCGAATCGATCCCAAAGTGGGCCTGGGTCTCCAGAATTCGGCCACGTGGGCCCCCCACACGTGCTAGAAGTGGTCTCCCCGAATTTTAGGCGAAATATCAGCCTCCAGCACCTATAAATAGAGCCCTGGTCATTCAGAAAGGGGATCGGAGAATTGGAGAGCAAAAGTACGTCTAAGCGCTGCCAGAATTGCTTTAGAGCACCACCGCTGTCTTTGATTTCAAATTTTGGCTTATTACTTGCTGTACTTCGACATAAAAAAGTTGTATTCTCCGAATATCAAGCAATAAAGTAACAAAACTTCATAGTGGACGTAGGCGAAACGCCGAACCACTCTAAATCGTTGTCTCTTGTGCAATTTACTTTCTTCATTTGGAGTTTTTGTTAGATAATCTACGTTTTAATTTACTTTCTTCATTTATTATCTCTTCAAAAACTTCCGACGAGTGTTGTGTCCAATTTTGACACAAACATTTATCAACATCCATATCTTAATCACAAACACTCAACATGGAAGTACTAATTCAACAAGTTGTTCTACATATTACTCAAATTGTAATGTACTCCATGGTAAGACTAATCACAATCTGTCATGTGCCAGCACAACTCTCTACGACATATTTTGAATATAGAGCATTTCTATACTTAAACTTACTATATAAGCCTGTACACCATATGTCATCTTTACCCAGTTTTCATTTTACTATTACCACTTCTTCTACATGGTTACATTTAACACTTCTTCGTTAATCTTTCTACTCTTTTTCCTTTCACCATCATTCACAACTGCATCACCTGCATCAAATTCAAATAATATATACCACAAAAAAGATTCCAAAGTGCTGCTGAAAATAAAAGAATCGTTCAACAATCCCTCACTGTTATCTGACTGGAACAAGTCAACCAACTGCTGCAACTGGTACGGTATCGACTGTGATGAGGCAGGTAGAGTCACCAGGTTGACTCTAAAATACACTGACATAAGCGGACCAGTTTCACCCTCCATTGGAAAGCTAGATAACCTTAAGGAGCTCACAATCATAGGGAACACTAATCTCACAGGCATGATTCCTGCATCCATTGGAAAACTCAAGAATTTGACAATGATTCAACTTGTTTATAACCCTTTGCTCACAGGCCCCATACCTAAAACGTTATGCAAACTTCGTAGACTACACAGTCTGTATCTCTTTGACAACAATTTGATTGGGGAAATCCCAGGTTGCTTGGGTGGTAAACTAGTAAAAATCGACTTAAGCAACAACAGATTATCGGGATCAATTCCTTCATCTTTTTTAAGAAATAGAAGCACAAATGCGTCTGTTCTGTTATTCAGGGTCTTGAATAATAAGCTTACTGGAGTCATTCCTGCTTCTATGGGTCACATTCATTTCCAACTGATTGATCTTATGAAAAATAAGTTCAGTGATGCCTCGGTCTTGTTCGGAGAAAGAAAGAGAACTGTAAATATGATTTTGAGTATGAATAGACTATCTTTCAATTTATCCAAGGTTAGGTTTCCATTGACAATGGAGGTGCTTTTGATGGATCATAATGAGATATATGGGAGCATTCCACAGCAGATAACGAAACTGAAAAGGCTGTCATATTTTGATTTTAGTTATAATAAATTGTGTGGGAGAATACCTACTGGCGAATTGATAAGTATGATGAACAAGGAGTTGTTTGCTCATAACAAATGTCTTTGCGGTGAACCACTAGAGTTGTGTCATTAGTGTCACTGTCTTGTATCGTATTGTCGAATAAGCTGCTTTTTTTTTTCCTTTTAGTTTCTTTCTGAAAAGTACATGATAATGAACTCTGCTACAAGTATAGGCAATTAGAAGGATGATTCTACAATGAAAATCAGAAAAATATAAAATGAGAATTATAAATGAAAGTAAAAGGTATTGTTGTGATGTACATGCACTTAACTTTCAAAATACTCTTATATTGTAATCTGTGTTGTAAAATTTATTACTAATACGGATTGTAGTTACCGTGAGGGCATAAAATTGCATTTAAGTTATTATAGTAATAATAGACGGAATGGTTTATAAAACTGAACTAACGGAAAGAATGTTAAGTTCTCTTACCGGTAAAAGTAAGAACAGGGTAAGCAAGAAGTTAAATAGGAGAGAGGAAAGAATCAGGCAAACTTTATCCTTACTATGCAGTATCAGTCTATCAGAACATACCTCATACTGAAGCCTACTATGGGGTTTTTTCGTAAATTTTCCTAAAAATGTACTACTACAGAGGGGGATTCCGGAAGCGGTAACCTCCTTAGGTAGATACGTGGAGGCAATTCCCCTGCAGACAGACCATCGACTAGGTAGTATGTATACACAGCAAGGGTCAGTTTAACACTATAAAATACAAACCCCCCTTGATGAGGTGCACATGTATGTATTGGTTTATACCAATCTGTATGATCTGTTATCTTCCATGAAACAGAGTTGATTCATACAATAGCTTAACCCAAACAATTTAGCAAATATTTCCAGTCGAGAAAATATATTCAAATCGGCTGCTTGTTCTGCTTAATGTGGGCAAATAAATATCAGTATGTTCGCAGTTTGAGTCATTTGACTACTATTAAATGATGCAAGTAACATGTATTTGTACACACGATATTGCAAGGAACGTGAACGCTCCGAAATTCAACTCTAAATCTGACATTTTAAATGCCTGAGCAGTGGCTTTATTTTGTATCTTGACTTGACTTTAAAACTCTACATTAAAATAATAGTTTCTTTGATGTATACTCAACTTAAGGAATAACGCAATGCTAAACCAATGACAATGTGTCATTCCCGCACTAAACACTCTACGTTACTCCATTATATGTTATCTGGGTAATTATAAGGTTAGCTATAATTATCTCCATCAAACCATTGCTTGTTTCAAGTCTTTTTCATTCTCATCACCACACCTACATAACATATAGTAATCATCAAAACAGAAAATATGGTTACCTCCTCATATCCCTTAATTTTCATCATCTTTTTGATACCGTTAGCCTTTGTATCACCAACATCGTTAAATTCAAATTTTGTTTGCCACAAAAAGGACTCGGAAGCACTACTAAAGTTGAAGAAATCATTAACAGTTCTTCAACATTATCCAGCTGGAAAGAATCAACCGACTGCTGCCAATGGGAAGGCATCGAATGTGAACCTTACGCAAAGGGCAGAGTAACGAAACTAACTCTAAGATTCACAGACATATCTGGGACAATCTCATCATCTATAGGAAAACTCAGTAAACTCAGCGAGCTTACAATTGCAGTAAACCAAAACCTCACTGGTACAATTCCAGCATCCATAGGAAACCTCAAGAATCTAACCTATCTTGATATCTCAAGCAATTCTTTCCTTACTGGTCACATACCTAAAACTTTATGCAAACTCTCCAGACTAGAAAGCCTGTATCTTTCAGGAAACGATCTGACAGGCAAAATCCCAGGCTGCTTAGGTGGAAATCTAGTTAATATCTTTCTAGGCATTAACCGATTATCTGGTCCAATTCCTGCTCCTTTTCTAAGTAAAAGAACCAGAAATGATAGTATATTGAATTTGGATGTCAGTAGCAATAACCTTACTGGTGCTATCCCTGCATCCATTGATAATATTAAGTACCTTAATATTGGAGCTAATCAGTTCACTGATGTATCGACTTTGTTCGGAGTGAAAAAGAAGTTTTCATACATGACACTAAGCTACAACAGGCTAGCTTTTAATTTATCAAATGTCAGGTTTCCATCAAATCTTGTAGAGCTCCAGCTTGATCATAACATGATATACGGGAGCTTCCCAAAGCAAATAAAAGATTTGATTAAACTCGTATTTTTACATGTTAATGATAACAGATTGTCCGGGGCAATTCCAAGAGAATTAATGGAGCTACCAAAACTACAGGAATTTGTTGCCAACAACAACAATTTGTCAGGGGAAATACCACAGCAAATAACGAAGCAACTGTCGTACTTTGTTGTTAGCAAGAACAAATTAAGTGGGATGATACCAAAACAAATTACAGAACTCCCGTTGCTGTATTATTTGGATGTGAGCTATAATGAATTATGTGGACCAATCCCAAGTGGAGGTCCGAAGAAGGTATTTACTAAGGAAGCATTTGGCCATAACAAGTGCCTCTGTGGAGCACCGCTCCAACCATGTCATTAGTGTTGCTATCGTTATTTTCTCTTTATAAAAGTTAGTATGTATTGAGAATAAAATATTTCAAGATCTCTCATTCTTGTTTGTACTAATTTAAGATGTTCATTGTTTTTCACTCGCGTATCTTTGCTAATAGTGGGTTTGGAAGCACAAATTTTTGATTCAACTCAAAATTGTCACTTATGTACGATTCTTTAAGCCTTACTAGTTAATCCTAAAAATAGTATCTGAATATTTGTTCCTAAACTCAGTGCACCTATTAATTGGTCCTAAAAAATAACAACTTCATTCCTGAATCTAAACTCATGCATATAGTATCGCACTTGTATCATGTGTGATATTATTGTCAACTACATGCTATAGTGAGTAGCATTAAGAAGTTTAACATTTATTATACGTTAGATTCAAAACATGTTGAACTAGACAGTAAATAAACTATTATTATAATTTTTTGTTCTCGAGTTTAAGTGAAATCATGATATTTTTCATGGTACTGATGCATTTATTCAATTGCTGCTCATAGTTGTTGGCCACCATTGATTTCACACATCATAACTTTCATGTTAGCTTTTATTCAGTTGCCTATTATTATTTCAACTTACAATAGAAGTATTTAGTCACTGTTTATATTCCCTTTTTCGTTTATTTTTTTTATTAAACCAAAATGACAACTTTAGCACGGTATAGTACAAGCTGAGATATCTGCACATGTTGATTGTTTTTTCTATTGTCTCATAACCCAGAACCATACCATGCACGCAGTTTGTTTTGCATTGTATATTTTGAATTATATGTAGTGAATATAAATTATACATTAGATGTAGTTATGATGATTATATTAAGTTTTGGTTGATATTGGACAAGATTATGTAACTAGCTCTTTAAAGATGTAATGAAGTAGAAGTCCTCAATTCGGAAGTAGTGTTTTGAAAAATAAAGTTCAAGGGTTAAATAACAAATCGATTATTGCGAATAATATAATAAACCATATATTTGGAGAGAAGATATAGAATATCCAAATGAAAGGAAAGAATCATACCTCAATAAATTGTCAGAGCTAAAGTGATGAAATTCAATCAAGAAGTAATTTAGACACAGAAATCGATAACGAAGACAACTAAAAACATAGCTTATCATTTATGTGTCTTCGTCATATAATGAGATACCTTTATATCTAAATAAAACATATATTACTAGGAAATACTTTACATTTTGATGTTTTAAAGCTTTAAATGAGGCAAAATATGAATTTAAATTGTAGATGAAATCATACTAAAAGTGAATTTTACAAGTGATTTATAAACATCAATAGGTATTTTATGAAGAAATAATAGAATTATAGAAAACAAAAAAGTATTGTAATGCTCTTGTACTATGCCTACTTTTTCGAGGAACTACTATTTTTGATTGGATATATAACGTTAAATAAATCGAGTTTACAGATATTGAACCATATTCATATGATTATATTATATACTTGAATTTGAAAATTGCAGCTAACCACTTTTATAAATTTATCATTATATTACATATTTATAGTTTTCATATTGTCCTATGGATATTATACTTATTTGTTTATAATAACAATTGTATATTATAATATATAATATAATTAAATTTGATCTCAAATTAAAACGTCAGTGTCGTTTGTACTATTTAAATGCACACGCATATCGTGTGCCGTTAGGACTTAATATATAATAGTTTTAGTGTAGCACTTTTCTGGTATCAACGTCAACTTGCAAAAACGCATCACAATAGATATTAATAAATGTTGATATCACTTCAGGATAGATAGGATACAACAAGTATACTTTTTTGCAAATTCATAACACTCATTTACATATATTACCAAACTTAATATCACTTAACAATATAATCTAGCAAACAAACTTTCTATATATTTTCGCTCTTTATTAATTGATAACGGAAACAAAAATTCAAACTAACAAAAAAAATTAAACGATGCAACTTATAAATAAAAATTCAAATTGACTACACATGAGTCCAAAACAAAAGCATAGCTAAATATTTATAAAAATCATTTCTCGTGAATATGTTAAGCACGTATAATTTGTAAGAAAATCAATTTACCCACAAAGGATGTGCTATTGTCATGCGCGAAGCGAATGCTGTAACACTTTACTATAATACAACTAGCAATTTGCGGTATGATTCTTTTTTTTATTGTTGAGGATATATTCGTTGAGTGTCGGCTTCTTTCTCTAGTGCCTCTCTTTAACCGGATATATTTAGAGTGGCACCTTGTTGCAAATTAGTGCAGTGGTTGTTGAACAAGTCTTTGTTTGAAACAGGCTTTTGTTCAGGAGTTATGAAATAAGTTTAGGAGCATTTAAAGGACCACATATCGTTATTTGCTTCACAAATCAGTTTGTTTTTTTAGTACAAATAAGTACTGTGTAAGAGTCACTTCTTTTATCATTTTGAGTTTATTTTACTTCTGCTTGTATTGCTTGTCTTAGTCAGTACTTAATATAAAGCTTGTTCCTTCTATGTCATCAGTATAACATTTGTATTATGGTATCAGAACCGTGGTTAAATACTTAATTTAAACATTCACAAGAAACTACTTACCACTTCTTGAATTTCAAGGTGCAAAATGAACAGCAGTAACGGTGTGTCTCAAAATGGGGTGGACAAGTTAGATGGGAATAATTATAGTTATTGGAAACTTTGTATGGAAGCATATTTACAAGGACAAGATCTATGGAATCTCATCTCTGGTGCTGAAGCGGTAATTCCAGAGGACACTCCGCAAAATACCGAGTTGCTGCGACAAAAGTGGAAGATTAAGTGTGGTAAAGCTTTATTTGCTTTGCGGACGTCAATTAGCATGCAATGATGCAAGGAGTACGTTGAACATGTTCATGATGTGACATCACCGAAGAAAGTATGGGAGACAATGGAAAGGTTGTTTACTCAGAAAAACACGATTCGGTTGCGGTTTTTTGAAAATGATCTTGCTGGGCTAGTTCAAAGCAACCTTTCGATTTTAGATATTTTCCGAGAGTTAAGAATTTATGTTCATAATTATCAGAATTGGACATGGAATAGATAATTACTGATGTACGTCTACGTCGTTATCTTATTCGCGGCTTACAAAAGAAGTTTATGATGTTTATTTCTTCAATACAAGGGTGGACAATCCAACCATCGATTATTGATTTGGAGAATCTACTTTCAAATCAGGAAGTTGTGATTAAGCAGATGTCTTCAAAGACTTCTATTGACGCCGAAGATATACTCTTCACTGAAGTTCAAGTAAAAGGCACAAATTCGGATCACTCACTCAATAATGGCACATACCAAAGAAAGACTAGAAAAACGAAGGGAAATCTCAATGGGTGTTATAAATGTGGAAATTCATGACATTTTAAATATGATTGTTGAGTGAAAGTCACATGTAGCAGATGTAGTAGATCAGATCATATCAAAAGGAACTGTTGAGAAAGACTAGTTAATCTAGGTGCAAATACAGTTCAAGAAAGTAATGCGAATTAATAATGATGAAGATGAGCCAAAATTGGAGTAATGTTTCTCGATAGAAATTATTAATCAACCAAATGAGAATGCCAGGCTACAGTGGTTATTGTTTTGGATTAATTATTGTAGATCATTTTTCTCGCTTGGATGCATTTTTTGAAGTATAAGAGTGAAGCTTTGTCATATTTTATGCAGTTCAACTCGACGGTCGAGAAAGAATTTGGATCTAATGTAAAATGCTTACGCTTAGACAATAGGGGAGAATACTTATCTCATGCTTTTTCTGAGTATTGCAAAGAACACGGCATTCAGTAGTGAATGACCCCACAGCAGAATGGAATTGCTAAGCGCAAATTGGCACATCTGACATCAACTATCTGATACTATTATACATATGCAACTACGATTACTAGACCCAAACGTGATATTGTGCTACCTGCAAGGTACAAAATGGGACCAGAAGCTACTACGCCAACTCGGCAAAAAATGGAGCAGGCACTTGTAGACATATAGTTTGTTATTGTGATTTCCTTTTTATACTATATTTTCTTTTTCTGTTAGAATTATATGGCTCTGAATGATCACATTGCCACTAGTATTAATGCCTGGCATCTAGAAGCATGTATGAGTAGTCTATATATGTTGTTGTAATGAATGGAAAAGCAGGCTGGAAATTAAGTATTTCTCTTCCTTACTGTATTTCTTTTTCTTTTTCCTGTGTTTTCTTCTTTCTTCTCTTCTCCTCCTCTAAAACCTCTATTATCTTGCTTAGCCCGTACCACTATCTTATCATGGTTGCATGAAAAAGTTATTCCTTGTGAGTTATGAGTCGCTGCTACATTGTGCTTGTCATGTAATCAATCGAGTTCCTCCTCGGCCAGGTACATCAAAATCACCTTTTGAACTGTTATATCATGTTAAACCAGATGTGAGTTATTTTACAAATTTTGGTCCTGTATGTTATGTTAATATTCATAAGCATAATAGAACTAAACTGATGCCAAAGCTATGAAATGTGTTTTTGTTGGGTATGCTCCACATAGAAAAGGTTGGCGATGCATGAATCCTATTAATAAGAAAATAGTTGCCTCTCGTGAGGTAGTGTTTGATGAGAAGTTGACATACTTTTTTGCTGGTCAAACTGATAATAACTCAAATGTTTTGCAATTTGAAGATTCTTCTTCTAATGCTCATGAAGGTAACGATATGATTCTTGAAAGAGAAGGATTGTATTCCCTAAATATAGAACACTTTCAAGAAAGTTACTCTAATATTCAACAAGAAGAAGACATACATTGAAGATCAATAAGGGCAAGGAGGCAACCAAATTATTTAAATGACTATGATGTCCAATTGAATTCTTGTACATTAACATCTTGTTTTCTAGCTGGAGAAGCATATGATGATGAACCAAAATTCTTTTCTGAAGTTCAAAGTTCTTTTCTGAAGTTCAAAGTTCCAGTGAGTGGCAAACTGCAATGCGTGAAGAAATTTTAGCTTTAAAGAAAAATAACACATGGGAATTGGTACCGGTCCTGAAAGATATTGAGGTATTATTTGCAAATGGGTGTATAAGTTGAAGAAAAAGGCCGATGGAAGTGTTAATAGATATAAACCAAGTCTCGCGGCTCGAGATTTTTCTCAAAAATATGGTCTGGACTGTGAAGACATTTTCACTCCAGTTGCCAAAATGGTGACTATTCGACTGATTTTTGTTTTAGCTACATGCCGAGGCTGGTCTCTTTGGCAACTTGACTTGACGTAAAAAATGCTTTCCTTTTATATTGATTTAGATCGTGACATATTTATGGTCAACCATAAGGTTTTGCTTCAAAATAAATTTCGAAGCATGTAATATGTATGCCGTCTCAAAAAGGCATTATACGGTCAAAAGCAAGCTCCACGTACTTAGTATGGTAAATTCGCAAAATATTCTTCATTTTGTGGTTTTCATCTTTCAAATTTAGACCCCTTTCCATTCATTAAATTGAACTCGTTCCATTATACAATTCTTTTACTTTATGTTGATAATATGATAATAACCGAGGATGATCATGATGAGATTGCATATCTTTAAGTTCAGCTGCCTGGTTGTTTTGAGATGAAAATTTTAGGTAAAGTTCAATGTTTTCTGGGCTTAGAAGTCGATCAAACTAATGGCTATTTTGTACCTCGAAAGAGCTATGCACATACCTTGCTGATTCATTTTGGCATGGAGGCTTCAACCTCAATGTCTACTCCAAGAGAACCGTGTTTGAAGCTCGAAAAGGAGGAAGGAAAGCTAATGGAAGATGCAAAACCATTTCGCCAACTGGTTTTAGCTTATTTATTTAACTATTACTAGACTAGACCAAGTTTATGCTGTTGGCGTTGTATCTCAGATTATGCAGAGGTCATGTATGGGTCACTTTGTGGTTGCCAAACGCATTCTTCGCTATGTGAAAGGTACCTTGAATCATGGCGTAATGTATAAAAAGGATGTTAATTTTTCTTTATAGGGTTTTGTTGATGCCGACTGGGTTGGTGATGTGAATGATCGGCGATTCCCCACAGGATATTGCTTTTCTACGCGCTCAACTGTTGTTTCTTGGTGTAGTAAGAAACCAAGTGCAGCAGCTCTCTCAAGCACAGAGGCAGAGTACATGGCAGCAACTATCGCAACATAAGAATGTATTTGGCTCAAGCGGCTTATTGGTGAAATCAGCTGTTCTGCATTGGATTTTTCGATGCCTAGACAATATGCAGTTACTTCTTCACAAGTCGGTTTGTTTTTGTTTTTTTAGTATATATAAATAAGTACTACGTAAAAGTCACTTCTTTTATCGTTTTGAGTTTATTTTAATTCTGCTTGTATTACTTGTCTCAATCAGTACTTAATCTAAAGCTTGATCCATCTACATCATCAGTACAACATTCGTATTACCTTAGAGTGTCTAAATTATCCAAATCGCACTGGATTAATGCTAGACAATTTTTTCAGCGGGAAATCAAATTAGAAACTTGATATGACGAATAGCTTATTATACAATGAAGAAACTTCAATCCTACGGCTTCATGTAGATATCTTACCAACAGTTAATGGGGAACTCGTGAACTTCGTTTGGTACATAATTCAAAATTCAAATATATCTGTAAAACCGGAAAATTTGTTGCAAGATGAAATCTAATTGTTAGCCAGTATAGCCATCATTAAAAAGAAATAGGATTTGTGCTGCTGAAAATTTGAAAAATTGTATTTCTTCGAAATGCGAATGCAAAACCTTTCAAATAGCATTATATTACAATCTTCTACACTAATTAGTAAATATCCTGGTAATATACCCAGTGATACGCGATATTTTAAACATCGGCTATATTAGAAAGGTATCTGGTAATCTTGGCATGATATTTAGCAAGCTATAAAAATTACGGAGAAATGTTACAGTGATCGAAAATAAGACATATGGACATGCGGATCTCAAAACATTAGAGATGGAAATCAGAGGGCTGCTAAGAACGAGGCTTCATGTTATTTTTGCAGAAACTGATATATAGATTTTCGAGCTGAGTAGCATTTTTGAAATTACGGCGCAAATTTTTGGGACCTTAAGTAAAGAGGCATTTCACTAGAAGGTTAGTTTCTAGTACACATATACATAGAAATTAATTTGAAGACCAAATTCAGCAAAATAATTAGTTTTAAGGACAAAATCAGCAGTCCAGTTACTTTTAAGGACATATCTTCATAGGTGTTTAGGCCTTAGAAACTAATTATTTTGCATTTTGTCCTTAAAAGTAATTATTTCAATTGTGTGTCCTAAAAACTAATTGCATTTGCTAAAGAGGCCCTTGTGGCTAATTTCTACTTAAAAATAAATTTATCAACGTCTGGAGATATACATATACAGAGAATTTACAAATATAATGTTGATTTTTAATGTAATATGAAATGTTGGTATACCTTTTTTATTAAATGGTCATATTTTATTACTTTCAATGATATTTACATAAAATGTTTGTGTAATCTCCTCGATATATCGAGAAATATCATCAATATATAACTAAAATATCGTTGAAAAATAATTTTATGTGATATTTTAAAATAAAATTGCTTGAACTTCGATGCGATACATCAACGATACTATTTTATATTAACCACTTAACATCTACATATTAGTATAATTCGTACGTATGTGCATCAAATAGCTAGATAATTTAATTTTTTATATAATAACAAATTAATGGATGAATATGTTTTATAAGTGTAAAAGTTTTCGTCGTCTCAACACTTTTAATTTAAGCTGTTTTGTTGGTGGTGTCGAATATAGATTGATACAATACAACAAAAACAGTTTTTTACAACTTTTATTTTACATTGTTTTTGACAAAAACGTTGTAAAAACCTTCATTTTTATATCGTTTTTAGTAAAACATTGTAAAAATGGACTTTTTATACAACATTTTACTCAAAAAGGTTGTAAAAACTTATTTTTTTACAACTTACATTTGTAAACGTTGTCGTATTGCTCTTTTAACAACAATTTTCTAAAAACGTTATTGTTTTTCCAATTAGATATTAACTTACTACATCTTTTTTTAAAGTGGTTTACTCATAGATATATGTTAATTTTTTTGAATATTTTTTGTTTTGTTTAAAATATTACAATAATTAATAGTTTATAATTAATAACCAATATTTAATACTTACATAAATAATTTATAAATGATAAATTATAATTAATAATTTATAAATGAAAACTTATTATAATTAATAACAAACAATTATTAATAAATAATTAGTAATTGTTATCTATAATCAATAACTACTTTTTACATTTAATAATTTATTATAGTTAACTATGAATAATTAGTAAATTACAGTTAATAATTTATACTCTAAAATCTCATTCCTTAGAATTTTTTGTAACCGAGAAAAGAAACATCCAGCACTAAATAGCATCAGATTGTAATTGTGGAATTTTCCATTGCTAAATTTGCGATGGATAATTTTAAGTTTTTTCTATTTCAAATTTTTTTATATTATCATTGTCCGCTTTTTATATCTGCCACTAAACCATTGCCAATTACGTCAATTTACCGACAGATATATTTTGATGCTAAATTCCTTTGCAACTTGAGGCAAATTACCGACGGTATCATTTTAAAGATATTTTGCGGCGGATTTTCGAGGAATTTGCAAGGGACTTTTATTTTTAAATATAAATTTAAGATGCTTATCTAATTTAGCCCTAATGACTTTTGTAATATGCATATTCAATAATTAACAACTAATGACTAATAATTTAAAAGTAATATTTAATAATTAATTTTTATTAATTAATAATCAATACTAAATGTTTGATAGTTGATAATAATATAATTAATTACTATTAATAATAATTAATTAATGACAAAAATTAAATAATTACTGTTCATTATAATTGATGGTTTATAATTAGTAATTTATAAATAATTATATATCATTAAGAAATTATGATTTATAATTTTTAAATTACAATTAATAATTTATTAATACTCATATATAAACAACAATCAATAATTAATAATCTATTACTTAAACTTAAAAGCATAATTCTCAAATTGTTTACGTGGCTTCACAGCATTTTGAGTTTTTACCAATCTGCCCTCCTATTACATTTCCCATTTTCTCTACTATTAACTAGGTCGAAACCCGTGCTTCGCACACGGGCATTGTTGGGTAATTTAATTTTGATTGATTGATGACGGTTTAATTATAACAGTTATAGAGTTAGAAGCGTTATAGCTATGATGTTTCAATTTTATTTATAATAGTTATGCACCAGAGAACGTTTGATGAAATATACATGTTCTACATAGGAATGTTTTTATTAAGAGAATACGATCCAAAAATAGAAGAGAATACTAACAATATTTTGTTTCTCAAAATGGATAGTAAAAAAACTGTGAAGAGAGAGTAGAATAAACCAAAGAGAATATCATCTACCAACATCCGACAATAACAAAACAAAGTTCATGACACAAATCACACTAACTTAAACAAAATTTTGGAGAAAAACACAACGTATATGAAAAATTGAAGATTTTTAATAGTTTATTTCTTTTATCTTTCTTCCCTTTTTTTCCATATTACTAAGTAATATTGAAATATAAGTTAGAATAATAGCATAACCATCATACTTCCACAAAATGGGTAAAACCCAAACTATATATTAAACTATATATTTGTTAGGTAGAAGTTAGCAGCAGGATGGGTTAAAGCCTTTTGTAATTGTTGATGAGTAATGCCAAATCAAAATCTTTGCTTATGAGTCTGTAATGTGAATTCTTGGAACTGCTTCATCTAGGATTCTTCTAAGCTAGTAACATGGTGTAAGTGAGCATTAAGATTTCACCATTTTGTTTCTTCAGCAAAATTTGGTTCGTCCATAGCAGAAGAAATCCCGGTAGTTTGAATGATCATGCATTGATGTATATGAGCTTAGACCATCAAGTTTCCCTCTCATACCCTTCTTGCCTACTACAAATTATCCCTTGCTGATTGCAATGTTGTCTCATATAGTTCATGATTTAAACCGCTTTGATTTGTACTTATCGAGTTAATTGAAAAATGGTTCATTAGTCCTTGCGTTGATTGCGATGTCCTCTTAAATCCTTTCTAAGCTAGTTTGATGCTTATATCCCTTAAGTGAGTAATTTGTCCTCCATGCTCAGGTACAAAAAGGAATACATGGCCAATACAATGTTCTATATAGGATCATGAATTCATAATGTGACGAATTGGATTTTGAAATGATTAAACAATGGTGAGGTAAACAAAGACTGCATTAATACTTTTCCCTTAGATTATCCCTTTCTTTTAAATATTGTTCCACATCTTAAGGCTGAAACAATAAAGTTTCTTTAATTTTTATTAAACCAGAGTGATATACACGTAAATAACTACATTATAATACATGTTAACTATAAAATAACACATCAATAAAATATGACCAAGATAAGAGCTGAGACCATTCCAACACCCTGTTTTATTCATTCTACACAAAATTATTAGGGACCAACAATCCAACACATTGCAAAGTAAGGAATTATAGTAAATTAATGGAATTACATCCATCATAAAGAGGAAATACATAACATCTCTACTTGAGTTTTCAAGGTAAGGCAGCTATTTATTTTCATATAAATACCAATATATATTACTTAAATACACATTTCCCTTTTCAAATATTAAAGTTAATATTGATGAGTATTAACTAAAGATATATTCATCCAAAGATCCATTATTTTATTAAAATAAATTTATAGAAATATAGTTTTTTTAACTCACAAAAATTTGAAATAAATCTATGGATTTCAAATAGCAAAATTCTAGCAGATTACAACTCCGCGTTGTTTACACGCATTGCTAGATTTATATAATAATTAAAATATTTGGCACTGATTTAGTTTATTTTGTGGATATATTTTGTTAGTACACATATAACATCATATTGAAACGTATTCAAAGAATACTATACAAATGGGAATAAACAACAAATATCAAACTAAAAAATAAGATGTTATGTACTTTTCCAAAGGTTAACTAAATCTTGATTGGCTCTTAAATTTTTATTTGGATGTTTTTTATTTACTCAGTTGCATATAAAAGTTTGTAACCATAATTAGAAAAGCATAATTTCTGATATAACATTGTGTATGTACAGTCTGTTACCTGTTACATTTTCATTCATATTAACTTGGTACTAAAAATAGATGGAGCATCCTATTATAAGGTAGCATTCACAATAATAAAATGGTTTTCGTTCATGTTTTTGACGCGTCGGACGCAGAAACGGACATACCTCTGTTTGCAACCCCATTGTATGTATGCTGGGGAAAGGAGCGGCGACGTTGGATGCGTCGAATGCCAGTGTACCGACACCAATTTTTCCTCTTTTATAAATTATTTAATAATGTTAAAACTAATTAAATTTATATTTTTATAATTTTCAAAAATTAACAACTTGTGCAAATGATGTCCGTTTAAGATGTGATTTTTTACATTGTGACCACATCAAAGTGCTCCCTACATTATGGAGTAGGTTTGAACTGAGTTCGAGCAATTAAAAAGTTTACAATTCATTTATTTGAAATTAAAAATGTATATTTTTGTTTTAAAGAAATTCTGCCATTTAGTTCATGTTATTTGCAATTATTAAACGCATATTACACAATTATAAATAAATAAATAATTAGCTATAAATCAGTTTAAAAATCACAATTTAAATACCCCGCTAAAATACCCCGTTCATAGTCGCAAATGCATTTATCATTCATCAGTCTTCCCCGTCAAATACCCCGCTCAGATTTCCTGATTCCGTTCGTCGCAATCGCACCCTAAATATATACATACCGATTTCAATTCAAACGATATTGGTATGTGAAAAAACATCAACATATTCATTATAATGTAGCAAAACATATATATACCTTGTGCAGGGAGAATCTTTGGTTATATTCTAAACATGTTTATACTACCAGTTCTCATTATAATGCCTTTTTACCAGAAATTTTTTACAGTCAACATCTTCTTGATCAGATGCCTCTTTCATCTATTATTGTAATTCTTTCGTTGTAGCAATAGAAGCTCTTTGAGTTCAGTCATATCATACATCAATAATGTATCATTACCTATCGCAAAGAAGAGTAGCCAAACCTTATTTTGATACCTTAAAGCATTCCATGCTCTACAGAAAAGGAGATTTATTGGGACCAAATCATTAAAATATGCCTATTTCACCTTACCATATGCAGATTCAATTCATATATCAAAGTTGGTACATAATCCTAAGGGTAAAAGCATGCCATAATAATCTAATTGCATTCATGTTGCGTTCGCTCCATTAAAGTGCATTATAATGCCTGTGAATGAGTCATAGCCATTGTTTTAAAGACATTAATTTTGGTGGGCCTTTATAATGGCAAGATATCATATTACAATAAAATCCTTTCAACTTCATATTGTGATGCATGAGGTGAAAGTCGAAGAAATCACTTCAAATTAGCAAAACAACCATTACTTAAACGTTACCCAATTTATCACACTCAATTTTGGATATCCAATTATTCTTAGTTAGTTCAATTGAATATTTGATAATCAATTCAAAAACATCAAATTCTGGATAAATAATCAAACTAATTACAAACTAACATAAATGAAAAGTAAAGAAAATGCAAAAGCCTAATTTTGATACCTATACAGGGGACCAAATAGGGTATCTCAGACGATTTGTGAGAACATAATGTTAGTTGATGAACATATGGTATTATCGTTTCTTCATCGGTTTGGTCTTATCCACTAGTGTCATAGTGTATTTAGGGCTTAGTTTGGTGATTCATTGTAAATAATCATAGTTTATGTCTATTGAATATTCAGAGATGCTTAGGGAAGAGATATGCGGTAGTGAAGAGAGATGAGAAAAGTGATCGGGAAGAAGGGAAAAGAAGGAAAATGCATATGAAGAAATGCATGTGTGCAGTTAGTTATTCGAGGATGGAAGGTGGGAGAATTGGTGGATGGGTGATCCATTTTAGTTGTAAACTTGATAGAAGGATATATATGCACATACACGGAAAGGAATGCGGATCAGTTATTTAGAAATGAAGAAAGAGTAAGGAGGACACGTAAGCATGGTTGAGATCCTACTTTTATGTTTAAGTAATGATAGATTCATAATTAAAAAATCACGTATATTCATTTCCTACGGCTGTCCCTCATCAAATACGATTGCCCCAAATTTTACAAGCATTTCTGAAAAGCCCAAACCCAAAATTGGTCTCGAATTGCATCATTTCATCTCATAAATCACTCTCACCGTTTTGCTGCCAACCACCATCTCGATTCCATTTACATAGTTAAATACGTCTCATATTTTGATCCTCCACTTCCTTCTTCTTGCAGCCACGACCCCAACTCAAATACCTTTCCTAATCTTACGTCAAGATCTACAGCATACAAAGGCTTAAATCGCAGTTCGAATGAACTAAAAACAGGTTTCAGCAGCTTCGTATCCATCGAAGTGCCGCAGTTCGTATCGATCAGGATTGGCCGTGTTCGAATCCATCGAGTTCGTATCGATGGACTTCGTACCCATCAGCAGATGATGCGCTTCGTAACGATCGGCCAGTATCTGCTTCGCATCCATCATAGAAGACTCTATTCGAATCCATCTAAATGGGGCAATTCGCATCCATCGGCTTCGCCTCGGTCGTGTTCGACTCCATCAGGGAGCCTACATTCGACTCGATCTCATTCGAGTCCCTAAGCAGAATATTTGTTTCGTATTGATTGGCCAGATATTGTTTCGTATCCATCAGGCAAGGTACAGTTCGCATCCATGGTCAAACCTATATTCGAGACCACCGTCTTCATATCGAGCAGAATTATGATTGCACCGCATCCATCTATCTCGAATCCATCAAGACACTGCTCTTCGTATCCATCAGACGACCTTGCTCTGTATCCATTAAAGGCTCTCGTTCGAACCCATGACCAATGGTTCATTCGTATCCATAAGGACAAGTGGACCTGGTTTAACGCAGCAGCCTTCGATTCAAATGGGGCGAGACAAATGGAGACGACGCGGCCAAACCGGAGAAAAAGGTGGATCGATCCGAGATGCACGCGCCACGTCACCTCAGAAACACGTGCAGCCATCGATTCGAAGGGATGGACACGAAGCCGTGGAGTCGAACCAAACAGCCTCTATGAAATTCCATTTCGTATCGACGATATCTCAAAATCTACCGATCCAAATGGCATGAAATTTTCACAGGAGATTGCCTACATGCCGAGGAGTGTCCACACCAAATTTCAGCTCGATTGGACATCATCTTGATCGACACGAAATGACTTCGTATCGATCACAGATCGACTCGAAACTTTCCGAGATTGGTTGCATGGGCCCACTCACGTGTCAGAAAAAGTCTTCCGAGATTTGAGCGAAATCTCGGCCTCCTACGCCTGTAAGTAGAGACCTAGAGCCTATAGAAAATGGATCTTTTGACTCTCAAGCGCCCAGACTCTGCCGGATCGAGATCTCCGTCATCCTACACCATATTCTTGCTGTCAAATTCAAATTTCCAGTTGTAACTTGCTGTTGATTGTTGTAACAACTTGTAATCATTGAAAGAGAATCAATAAAACTGCAAAAAACTTCATAGTGGACGTAGGCAACACGCCGAACCACTCTAAATTGCTTGTCTACGCATTTACTTTCCTGTTGATTGGAGTTTTTGTTAGATAATACTCATTTTCAATTTATATTCTTTATTATTATCTCTTTAAAAACTTCTGAAGAGTGTTGTGACCAATTTTAGTGCAAACACTTCGGTGCTTTCACTGAGAAATGAACTCAGGTTTTTCTCCTGCTCATTGGATCTGTCGTCGATACTGGATTGAATAAATCTAAGAGAGAGATCCAGATTTCAAGCCCAGATTCCGTCATTCTATTCAGATTTGCATAAAATCTAAGAAAGGAATTCGACCTTCAAGATGGTTAGCACAAGGACCACCTCTAATGTTGTCAATCAAGAAGACTAGGATAGACAGAATCCTACGCCACTACCTCCCTCTAACCAAGACACTACTGGACACTCGGAACCATCAGGTCCGGTTACCCGACAAGAGTTTCAGCTGCTGCTCCAAGAGCTGACCCAGAGTCGGCAACAACTAACAAAACAGCCACGCGCTAACGCCGAGCTGACCAACCGGCTAAATCGCCAGAAGCGAAGGAGATCTAGGAGAGACCATGCTTCTCACTCCTCCAACAAAAATTCTTCATCTTCTGATTATCATCATCGATCTCCGCGACCCTGACTAGATGGGAGTCACATGCAAACTGCTGGATATCAACCGGCAATGACCGTTGGACAACTGAGAGTTGGCCCATCGGCCAGTTTCCAAACCGGACCCTCCTCCCGAGGGGGTACCGCTCCTCACTACACCATAGAATACCATGCCACTAATGTCGCGGTTGAACCAAGAGTCGATGCCCAAAATCAGTCAAACCTGGACCGTCGTCAGCACGGACGTACTCCTGAACCATACGTCCCAGAAGACTATGAGCCAAGAAGGCAAGATGTGGACCGTCAACAGTATACGGTTCAACCTCATAATATGGAACACAATCACATTCCGGCACGTGCCGCACAGAACATACAAATGCCGGATCTTCCGACCATGATATGTCAGATGATCCGTGAGAGCTAGGGTCTCACAAACGACGACTGGGGAATTTCTCAAAGTCACACTCCTTTTACGGACGATATTATTACTGGTGAACCCCGCGGCGATTTAGGATGCCGACTCTACCCATGTACGAGGGAAACTCCGACCCCAACCAACATATTCTGAAATATGAGTGGTCGATGAGCTGCCAGAGCTGACGATGCAGTGAACTGTCGTAGTTTCCCCATATCCTTGGGGGCCATCGCTACCATGTGGTTCACTCGACTGCCACCTCGATCCATTTCCTCCTTTGACCAGTTGGCCACAAAATTTGTTGAGCAATTCCACATGCACGTCGCAAGACCGAAAGACGTCAACACTCTGTCTAGCGTCACTAAGCTCCTGGAGTGACACTCAAACACTACTTAGAGAGATTTCATACTACATGTGCGGAAATCAGCAATCCGAACGATAACTCCATCCTTATGGCATTGACTAAGGGGATTGACCCCGATTCTGAGTTTGGCAACTGGTTGGCTGGAAAACCACCTGCATCATTGGACCGTTTCCACGCCAAGGCGGCTCAATTCCTGAGAAGAGAAGATGCGAAACAGTCTAAGTATCACACTGATGCAGGGCCAAGCACGGAAGGGATCCAAAGCAATGTCGCGATCAAACAGTCCGGTGAGAGCTCCAAAAAAGTTCAGTTGGACGTCCAAAACAAACAAACCCAGCGAAGGAAGAGCGTGAATCAAACTAGAAAACGAGATCAAAATCGTGGCCCACGGCGCAAGAATCCTATGTTTGATAGTTACACTCCTTTGAATACATCACTGGAGAACTTGTATTTACAAACCTATAATACAATTCAGTACAAAAAACCTGATCCAAAACCGTCGTCAGAGAGGCAAATTCAGACGGGAAAATTTTGCAGGTTTCATGAAAGCTACGGGCATAATACAAACGAATGTCGTCATTTACAAGATCTCATAGAAAAATTGATTAGAGAAAGAAAGCTGGAACAGTTTATGCGGGCACCGCAGCCTGGAGGAGCGGGCCCATCAAATCAAAATAATGAACCCGATCGTCCGAGACAGGAGGACGCTATCCATCCCGACGGGAGACTAGTGATAAACACCGTCAGGGCGGACCCACTTTGTCAGGAGCCTGGAACGACGAGGATCTTCGTCACTGTTACACATGACAAGCTCTATCTAGTCTATGAATACTTTGCAATTTCCTTTGCATTTTGAAGTTTGAATTTGTAATAAGGCATTGACTTTGCCATGTTTTTCCGTTCCAGCAATAAATTACTATCTCTTCAAGCTAGTGCTGTGATTTACCGAATGCGACATTCAACAATCACGACGCACGAAGAGCTAAGTTCTATCGCATGATGGAATTTATTCAAATAGCGAGTGACTGTGATACGACCGACCACTCACTAAGTGAAACCTCAGCTCGAGGCAAGCCATCACATCAAAGGCTGAATTGGACCGACACACGGCAGTCCTACAACTAACTCCAAATTCCCAGAGTGCGAATTGGAGTATAATCATCAACTCTAGGTTCCCAGAGTGCGAACCGGAGTATAAATCCTAACTCCAAATTCCTAGAGTGCGAATTGGAGTATAATCATCAACTCTAGGTTCTCAGAGTGCGAACCGGAGTATAAATCCTAACTCCACTTTCCCAGAGTGCGAATTGGAGTATAAACCTCAACTCTAGGTTCCTAGAGTGCGAACCGGAGTATAAATCCTAACTCCACTTTCCCAGAGTGCGAACTGGAGTATAAACCTCAACTCTTGGTTCCCAGAGTGCGAACCGGAGTATAAACCTCAACTCCAAATTCCTAGAGTGCGAATTAGAGTATAAACATCAACTCTTGGTTCCCAGAGCGCGAACCGGATCTTAAACACCAACTCCAAACTCCCAGAGCACGAGTTGGAGTATAAACATATAAATGCAGTTCCGGAGAGGGTGGACCCGTTCGCCTAACGACTTCGGCTGTATCCTAACCAAGTTTGAGGAGGATGGACCTGTCCATCTAACGACCTCGCTTGTTAACTTGGGGTGGATGTGATCCGACCATCCACGATCCCGATAAATCCATCGTTCCCAGAGTGTGAACGAATTCCTTAAAAGCTCAAACAAATGTGACTGACCATCTGGCGGTTAACTCTAAATTCCCAGAGCGTGAATTGGAGTATAAACATCAATTCCAGGTTCCCGAAGTGCGAACCGAAACATCAATACTAACTCCAAGTTCCCAGAGCGTGAATTGGAGTCAAACATCAATTCCAGGTTCCCGGAGTGCGAACCGAAATATACATGCTGACTCCAAATTCCCAGAGTGTGAACTAGAGTACAAATACCAAGTCAAAGTTCCTGGAGTGCGAACTGTATTACAAACATCGATGACTCTTAAATTCCCAGAGTGCGAACCAGATTATCGATCACAAATTATCCTAAGTCCCCGGAGTATGGACATGTGCTCAAGATTTGCAATAGGTGCGATCGACCACCAAAACACAAATGTTGTTCCCCGGAACTGGGGGCAAAAAGCCTAAGTGTTAATCACTAACCAAAGCAATACAATGTCCAAAATTCAACTCATTCATCAATCACGACGTGTGGTCAATATTTTCAGACTTGGCAAATGAAACGAACTCTACTTGACGGTAAAAACACCACAAGTACACTGGACTGAAAGACAAACACTGCAAATACTTAAGCACAAAAGAAATGAGAGTTGAAGCAAAGAAACTAAATTTTATTTCAACTAACTGTATGTGAAGATTCATGTACAAGATATTCCAAAAATTCCTACTAGCAGGGGGCCAAGCCTGCATCTATACACAGCCTATGGAAGAAAAATTAAAGCAACTTCCTAACAGCCAAAAATGCACCAGAAGGAGATCGTCTACTTTTTCTTCTTCGGTTTTTTCTTCAACGCGGAACCGCTGGAACCACTAACAGTCTTCCGCTTCGACCCCGTACCCTTTGGCAGATCTTCCTCTGATGAAGGCATGATATCGACGTCTTCCTCCGAACTTGAACTTAAAGGAATATTCTCTTCTGGAGGAGTCGTAGGAGTCAGATCCACAACCGGGGGTGGAATGGGCACGCTGGTTCCGGCAAGTGTGTCCCCAGAAGATATCACCTCAAGAGGAGTGGGGATGACCGCCGTTGTAACACTCTCAGAATTACCACCGTGTGCTGCCGCTTCCATCTCTGCGTTGATTTGAGCCAGTATCTCGGCCTCACGAGCAGCACGAGATTCACGATAGGCAGTGGTGGACTGTGACGATACAATAGAAACTAGTGGGAATGCATCAAGAACGAATGGCATGTCCGTAAAAGGATCGCTACTTCGACCTAAAAGCTTGTTCATCATCTGCTCGTCCAAAGACAGTGAGCTCCCCTGTGCCGTCTCCGTCGGCGCGGCCGTAGTCGTGATAACCGCCTCAGTAGTGATGGCCTCCAGCACTTGATGTGATTCTTGGCTTGCAGAAGGCGCTGTCGGTGTAACTTTGCTCACTGGACAAGAAAGAAAGGAAATTGTCAGAACACACTTCAAGAACAAGCCCTTCACTTCAAATACACACAAGATTTGTACAGAGTACCTTCCTCAGTTCGGCTCGTGGCTGGCTGAATAGCTTCTGAAGGATGTTCCCTTATGGGGGATAAGCGTGGCTGCTCAAGGTCATAACCTAGGACCGGCTGCGGCTCAATCGCTGGCGTCGGCTCGGATCTAGATGAAGTAATCATCTCAGAACTAGTAGCTGGGTGTGCGACGCCAGACCCCTCACCAACTTCTAAGTGTTGGGTACCCAATCTCTCTTTTGCATGAGAGATCATGAAATCGTGGAGAACCTTCTTCTCATCATCAGTCAATATACGGTTCTCCAACTCAAACTCATCAAAAGCTTCGCCCGGCTGTGCTGCTTTCTCTTCTTCAACTAACAAATTCCAAGCGTTGAATAAGTGTGTCGATTAATCATCGAGCCATGCTAAATTTCTGTGCCTCGGCACATTGGCATTATAAGTAACGAGAAGCTCTTCAATCTCCGTCTTGAGCTTGATCTCTGCCAGCCGAACTTTCTCATCGACTTCAACTTCCATCTCACGGACCTTTTCCAAGGACGCATCTCTTTCCCTCCGAAACTCCACCGCCTGATCGCATGCTTCCTGTGCGGAAACGTTAGCGGTGTCCCTCTCCTTCATAATCTCTGAAACTTTGGCCTTGAGCTCGTTTAGCTCTTTCAAGGCCGCATCCCGCTCGGCAGTTACAGTGGTGTTTCGGTGGCTCATGTCCTCCACCGTAGCATAATGCTCGCGCTTCATCCTATCCATTGCCGCCTGGGCTTCATCAGCTTTTCTAAGAGCCTCAATCTCTGATTTGCGAGAAGACTCGGCCTCACTGCCGAGCGCTTGAATAATTCGGTCCTTTTGACCAAGTTCCTTCTCAAGTTTCTCAATCGCGACCGCCCGGTCAAAGGCCACCTTTGACGCTTTTTCCACGGTTTTTGACCATTCTTGATACTGAAAAAATATATATGAGAGATAATCATGCATCATAGGTGCAACTGATGCCGGTATCCTTTTTAGATGCGGGGGGAAGACAAACACGTCAAAGCAGATCTCAGGGAAATCTTTCTTTAGTTGAGCAAGCCTCGCTGCTCCTTCCCCCGAAGGCTCAGTCAATGTCTGCTCTGTTGTCGGGGGGGCCGCGATCTCTGTTCTACGATGAGCATCAGACCTCGATGATTGGGAAGATGGCTTGTGCCATGAAGTTTCTAGAGGCCTTGAAACATGAGCCAGAGGCGGTGCGGGAGCTCTTGGAGGTGGCGTGCGAGATCAAGACCGACGCCTATAATCTTTGTCTCTGCCAGAGTGCTCATGACTCGAGTACCCATGGTCATAGTCTCTATCCCCTTCTCTCCTATATGATTCGTAATATGATGAAGACTTGTGTTTATTATGAAGACTGCCAAGCATCGAGCCTCTACCAGACATGGTATCTGTGACGCAAAAACATAAAACGAAATTAATAATATCTCACAGTGAACGTATTACACTTAGAAATCGTGTAGTGTCGTGAAGTGTGAATGTAGGTGCAACCCCTCGACCAACCGGATGTGTCAACCGCACTAATGGGCAGCGACTCGCTTAAAACTAAGGCTTTTGAAATTTCGTCCAATCCGACATCGTGCTGCAAGGACACATCGTCCGGAATTGGAAGATCGGCGAGCCCTTCATAGAGATTCTCGGTTCTTGGGGGAGACATCTCCGAAATTCTAATTCCGGAGGCGGGTCGGGCCGTGACAACCGATTTCCATCTTTCCTTTTTAGATGGCTTAACAACAGCTGCCTTGCCTTTTCTTTGGTCTTCGGTATCCTGGGCTACATCCGCAGATTCGCCCAATGGTTCTTCATCGGTGTGAGTTCTCTCGGAGTCAGCCTCCTCAATTATAACAACTTTAGGTTTTCTTCGTTTAACTCATTCTTTCGAGGCAGTCTTAAGACACCGTCAAGCATTATACTTTGTCTTCGTTCAATCAGCCCAAGAATCCTAAGATTCCTATCTGTCAATAGCAACTCGATATTCCTTTCTTCGCTTGGGATCTCTTGGAAGACCCGAACTATCTCCTTGAAATGTTCACCTTCGGGTCGCTGGATTATGGCTGAAAAGAAAAAGAGATGTGAGTTCAACTTCAACTACATCAGTTTTATCAACTACCCGAGAAGATAGCAATACTCACGTCTAAATAGCCATCGCCTAGCAAACCCTGGGGGGAATCTAACGTAAAACCACTCCGTCTTGAAGTAGCTCAATCTAGTCCAAGCCCCTGTGACCACTTGACAATTTCTTACCGCCTCCAGGAATGTGAAAGATGGACTATCAGCCCGACTCTTGAAGTTAAACAAGTATCTGATCTCAATCGGGAGTGGCGGTCGATAGAGATACGCCATAAATGCAATGAACAAGCTATTGAGTGACGCATATCCGTTCGGATGTAGCTGAGATAGGGAGATCCCAAAAAACGACAATACTTCTCTTATATACTGGTTAAATAGAGGGAGTGTCCCAGCTGCGCACGCGTGGCGATTGAATGTGGTATATCCCTCTGGTGGATTGTGCGGTCTATTATTTGGTCTCGGCAATAATACGTCGTCCATCGACAAACCATGCCTTAAGCATATCCTTCCTAGCATGTCTTCCGAAATGTTGGACGGAACAGAGTCTGATGGGTTACTAATGAAGGATGTGTCCGGTAACTTGTCCGGAGCTGGACCTATAACGTCAATCTCAATCTCCGGTACTTCAAGTACGGGAGGGACTGAACTCTGAGTCACTTGCGGTTGCGAACTTGAAGTTTCCATAACTAGCTAACTCACGAGAAATCATCGTTAGATGCTAAAGAGCCCGTGCATTCCCCAGTGTAAAGTGCATGAATGTGTCGTGCAGTGCTATGCATTACTTGAGCAAATTCTACGGAATAAACTGAAATGTATGAATGACAAAACTCTGAAAATCAGACCGGAAATGACCTCATAGCTGACTGTCACAACCGTGCCATCCAGATGCAAATGATCGATCCAAGTTAAAGTTCGTTATATTTTTGTTAAGTTACGGTACCATCGGCGAGCTTCGAAAGATAGTCCAGTATGCAGTTCTGCGGTCAAGTTCAGTCATGTAAGGCAGAAGCTCATCGGAGTCAAATATTTTAATGCGCAAAAAAATTATCTGAATTCGTCTAATTTCAACTTGGAATCGCTCATTGCAGTTCAAATTCGTATCAAGTTAGAGAGGCCTCATTTCCTTATCGATCTCATTCGAATCGATATATTTCGTATCGATCAAATTCGAATCGATACATTTCGTATCGTTCAGGCTCGAATCGATGCGCTTCGCATCGATGGATTCGTATCAACTTCGTATCGATCACGTCTTGGCAACCTCGTATCGATCAAGGGTTGCAATGCTTCGTATCGATCGAAGATGATGAAGTCTACATCGTTCGCTTACCCAGAACTTCGTATCGATTTTTTTCCCTATGGTTTTGTGTTGATGACAAATAAACGATACGATCTGCCTCCACTCTGCATCGGTACGAACCCTACGCCCAGTCATCGATACGAAGCCAAGCTATGTTCTTTCTTTTCATTGTTACGAAATGAAGGTCAAGCAACAATCGACCGATTGCTCCGTATCCCAAACTCTTTCTTCTCCAATCAACTTGAGCATCACCATAGCCAACCTCGACCAAGCTCTGGCCCAGATCTGGCCTTGACATTGCCAAAATCGATTATCAACAAGAATGGGATGGAACTGAGATTCGAATTTCATCGCTCGGATTTAGTCATAATTGATTAATTACCTAAGTTAAAATTGGAACGCGAAGGCTAGAAGGATTGAATTGATACGAAGGCTAGAACAGTTCGTTCTCTCAGGCTCTATCGATACAAAAGCGCAGAAAGTATAAGCCAAGAGTAAAAGTGAAAAAGTGAAAAAATGGATAAGTCCAAAGTATTTATATGGGTCCTTAAGGGTGACTGGGTCGTTTCGCCTCCCAATCAGCGTAACCGATCACAAACGGTCAAATAATGGATCGATGTGAATGCTGCTTTTGAATCCATCAGACTTTGTCTTCATCGAGACGAAATTACTATCGTACTTCATCGATTCGAAGTACACAACGAAGGCTGCACTAAAAGCATCGAACTCCATTGATTCGAAGTGTTTATTTTGCAACCATCAACTCACGACAGTGCAACCTCATCGATACGAACGAATATTTCGTATCCATCAAAACTCATCGATACGAACGAATATTTCGTATCCATCGAAGCCCATCGATACGAATGAACATTTCGTATCCATCAATTCGACTTGCATCGATACAAAAAACTAATTTTCAACTTTTACATCGATTCAGGAGAGGATCGATACAAGAGGATATTCCAAAACAACCAACAAGCGTTGTTTCAACTCGAATTTCAAATCGGTTCATGAGAGGATCAACAAGAAATTCGATATAAAAAAACAAACAATAACAAACGACAAACTAAGTCAATTTAAGATATATGCATGTATGTCGGACTAATATTCGATTTTCAACATTCACAGGGATGGAATACTCATCTCATCACGATTAAGGGGACAAACAGCTAAGCACTATTATACAGCAAGCAGTTATATCAACGCAAGGTTACAGCAATACAGAGTACAACTTTCAATGAAAAAAATAAGATGACTGTTCATAAAGATTGCATCTTTTTAAAGCACGTCAATTTTCCACAAGACGTACTTTGGGGAGAAAATGTTATCCCGCTTTTTGGCAAAGCTGTGATACCAAAAGATCGATCGAAAATAAGAGACAGTTTGTCTCAAAGATTGGTTGTACTTTGCTTCACTATGGATATCGCTGAATTTTGTCCGAGCCCGGATCAGGCTACAATTGATAGGACATGACAAGTAAGATCATAAGAACCAGCATTCCAAATTTCAAGTCAATCCGAGTTCAATGCTCATGTTATGATCGATTCAATCAAGAGGAAACGGCCCAGCTTTCGTATCCATCGCCATTGTTGATTTCGTATCCATCATCGAACTCTGATTCGAATCGATCACGTTCGTATCGATCAGGTTTCAGTAACTTCGTATCCATCAAAATGCCGCAGTTCGTATCGATCAGGATAGGCCGTGTTCGAATCCATCGAGTTCGTATCGATGGACTTCGTACCCATCAGTATATGATGCTCTTCGTAACGATCGGCCAGTATCTGCTTCGCATCCATCATAGAAGACACTATTCGAATCCATCTAAACGGGGCAATTCGCATCCATCGGCTTCGCCTCGGTCGTGTTCGACTCCATCAGGGAGCCTACATTCGACTCGATCTCATTCCAGTCCCTCGGTAGAATATTTGTTTCGCATCGATTGGCCGGATATTGTTTCGTATCCATCAGGCAAGGTACAGTCCGCATCCATGGTCAAAACTATATTGGAGACCACCGTCTTCGTATCGAGCAGAAGTACGATTGCACCGCATCCCTCTATCTCGAATCCATTAAGCCACTGCTCTTCGTATCCATCGGACGACCTTGCTCCGTATCCATTAAAGGCTCTTGTTCGAACCCATGACCAATGGTTCGTTCGTGTCCATAAGGACAAGTGGACCTGGTTTAACGCAGCAGCCTTTGATTCAAATGGGGCGAGATAAATGGACACGACGCGGCCAAACCGGAGAAAAAGATGGATCGATCCGACATGCATGCGCCATGTCACCTCGGAAACACGTGCAGCCATCGATTCGAAGGGATGGACACGAAGCCGTGGAGTCGAACCAAACAGCCTCTACGAAATTCCATTTCGTATCGACGATATCTCAAAATCTACCGATCCAAATGCCATGAAATTTTCATAGGAGAATGCCTATATGCCGAGGAGTGTTCACACCAAATTTCAGCTCTATTGGACATCATCTTGATCGATACGAAATGACTTCATATCGATCACAGATCGACTCGAAACTTTCTGAGATTGGTCGTATGGGCCCACTCACGTGCCAGAAAAAGTCTCCTGAGATTTGAGCAAAGTCTCAGCCTCCTACGCCTATAAATAGAGACCCAGAGCCTACAGAAAAGGGATCTTTTGACTCTCAAGCACCCAGACTCTGCCGGATCGAGATCTCCATCATCCTACATCATATTCTTGCTGTCAGTTTCGAATTTCTAGTTGTAACTTACTGTTGATTGCTGTAACTACTTGTAATCATTGAAAGAGAATCAATAAAACTGCAAAAAACTTCATAGTGGACGTAGGCAACACGCCGAACCACTCTAAATTGCTTGCCTACGCATTTACTTTCCTGTTGATTGGAGTTTTTGTTAGATAATACTCATTTTCAATTTATATTCTTCATTATTATCTCTTCAAAAACTTCCGAAGAGTGTTGTGACCTATTTTGGTGCAAACAGATGTTATGAAAGCTAAAATCTAGTACAATATAGTATATTTTGGAATTTAAGTTTGTTAATGGAACAAATGCCAATTGTAAAGCTTCCTTTGCCTTGTTCAATATTTTTATATATTAATCATGAAAGCAAGTGATAGAGGATAGCCAACAGGTTCTTATTTCTAAGTAAAGAAATCTAGTTTATAGTTTATTGTCATATTTCATATCTCCAAAAGTAGGATTTGCTTTTGCTTCTGCTTCTGCTTGAGAATGGAAACTTGAGACTTAAGAGCATAAACATTTATACATTTTAGTCCACTGATAGGTATGATTGAGCCAAATCTCCGCCTACGTAACACATTGCAATTTCGATTTGTTGGGTATTGTTATTCTCCTTTTGACCATCAAATATACCACATGAAAATAAATTCAAATGAACAGTTAGCTGCATGAAAATGAAAAAAGATACATTGAAAAACATAATGGTGAACCATCAAATATGGGTCAAATGAAGATGCCCCTTAGTTTTCTACTGTAAAACAAAAGTTTTAAACTTTGTAATTCAACCATTGATGTCCATGAAAAACTGTCCAATTTCCACAATTAACTTAAGGTAATCACATGATAATGCTAAATATTAGAACTTACAGTTGAAACAAAATTGCCCATGTACTTGGGTTAAGGCTATGCTTTGCTGCAATTGTTTTCTTTGTCAAAGGAGTAGCAAGCAACATTGAAACACCAAATCCATTGAAAGAAACAGTCTGAAGCGGCTCTTTAAGCTTCTCATAACACAATATAAATATAAAGCCTGCTAATTATACAAATACAAATGTAGCCTGCGAATTATACATCTTCTCAGTAGGATTCTACCAGAAAGAGAAGTCCAAATATAAATATACGAATTATATACAGCTTGCTAATTAAGTAAATTTAATACAAGTATCAGGTGAAGTATGTCTAATTTCCCTAGGCTGAGTTTTACTTTTGCAACCCTGGCATAAAATTCATTACAACTTGGGCATTTGTCTAAAGCATTTAACGAATAATTTGCAGAGAATACCAACTAGTAGCTTGGCAAGCACGCAAGCACGTGCACATCAACCGGTTTCATTACATTACCGCTACTAGCCCTGGTATGCATGCAAACATTTGAATGGTTCTTAAAGCCCAACATCAACCACCACATTAGAAAACAATAGATACCTTTTAGAAGCCATATATATCAGGTATATATCAACCGAATAGTATTATTCATTTCAACCTAAGATCTCTGCATATTGCAGACAGGACTGTTGTTCTTCATAGCCGTCTTCTGGGGATTCTTTCATGTGTTCACTACAATATTCACGTTCCTCAAGAACGAGCAATGTTAAATAAAGAAAGAGCAGAAGATATATACAGATTAAGTGCATATTTCTTAGCCAGAACAACAAGTGATCTCCCCTTGGACCTTTTCCTACCTGTAATATTTCTATTAATTATATACTTCATGGTTGGATGAGGGAAAATACAGCACCGTTCTGTCTTAGCATGTTGACCGTTTTTCTCAGCATTGTCGCAGCTCAGGTTTGCACTTCAACGTGTCAGATTAAATGTATTCGTTTTTTTTCAATTTTAATTCAAAGCTGATTATGGATTTATTTGGTAGGACATTAGTTTGGTGATCGGAGCTTCACTTATGGACATCAAGAAGGCAACCACTATAGCTTCAGTGACAGTGATGACCTTTATGTTGGCTGGTGGATTTTTTATTAAGGTAAGGTGTGACGACCCAAACCCGATGCCCGACAATGACATCGAATCCGTATCGTCGGAGCTTGCATCAACATTAGATGAAAAACAACACGGTGGAAACAAAAGATAATTGCATTGATATACGACAATATAGATACAATGTGATATACATCATGATACAACAATCCAACACCATCAGAGAATGATACAACAGAACACCATAGCGGAAATATATATCTCAACATGAGCAAAGACTTCAAGAGAATCCAATACCGTAACACCAAACCAAAACTCTAAAGCTAGAGCTCCAAAACTTCAAACTCGAACCTCCATCCAGCTAGACTTGTATCAAATTGCGATCCCGAATGAGATTTCCAAACCAAAATCTTCAAAGATCCATAAATGAAAGAAGATTTCCAAATGCTACCAAGCCAAAGGCTTCGAAAGCTATCGAATCTACACCAAATATCCGATTATCTGAAAAACCTAACTATAGACCGCCCTTGTGGAAACTTGTGGGTACCCAGAGTTCAGGAAGGGAAAAATAAAATCCAGGTCAGTCATGAGACTGGTATGAACAAACAAAAAAAGTTTATCTTTAAAACAAACAATAAAAAGAATTTAAAACATTGAAATCCGCAATGCTTTTTAGGAAATGAAACTACCATAAGGCCTCCCGGCACACACACCATGCAATCGCACACTTGAAGGAGATTTCTCCTTATGATAGTCAAAAAATGCTTACTACGCAAAAATCCTTTTTGATATTATTATTAGTGCATAGTGAAAAACATTTCGAAAGTATAATATTAATCTTAACCAGTATAGGTACCATTATATTATGCTATCTATAGCTACCACCTGAGGTGGCAAGTTATACAATTGCAACCGTAAATGGCTCGTATTGTTTGATTGGATTTCCAACAAATGGTCTGGCTAATGAACTTCCTATTGCCAAATGGGTACGCCTCTGGAGGGACATCCCGAGAACCAACCTGGATCTCTGCCAACACAAGGCTGGTTAACACCCTT
This sequence comes from Allium cepa, assembly GCA_030765085.1. Taxonomy (NCBI): domain Eukaryota; kingdom Viridiplantae; phylum Streptophyta; class Magnoliopsida; order Asparagales; family Amaryllidaceae; genus Allium; species Allium cepa. The sequence goes on from CM060946.1 coordinate 84,657,299, forward strand.
CCCGGGAGTAAAACCTAGGATATGCTACCCCCGGTCGTTTGCGACCTTTACCGAGGATCCTCAACCACAAAGCAACATCACACGGTAATAAATATATAGTGTCCACATGAGTTAAGTATCTGGGCTACATACCATGACACCATCCTTTTCCAGAAGGAACGGACATACCCTATGGGCGCAACCCCTGCACCGCATCTTTCCTGTTTCGACCATTTCCGGGGTGTGAGGTCCAGATGCACTCTCGTCCACAAAGCTACGCTTTTTCACAAAGCCACGCTTTTTCACAAAGCCATGCTTTGATCAACAAATGATCAGCAGCACTTCGTATGCCACATTACCAAATTGGAAATGTATCACTCAACTACATAACCTCCGAGCTCCTACGTCTCAGAGAAGAGTGTTAAGCTAAGAGAATAAATCTCCGCCACCAAATAGAAATATATTTGATAGAAACCGGTTTTACATCTCAAAGTGTAACGTCAGACACACATCCATACAAATCTGTTCCGGGTTCGAACAGAACCGAAGGCACTTCCAAAGAAGCCATTCAAAACTTGGAAAACCATTTTTCCTTTCAACACAAATTGGAAATTCATTCCTTACATGAATGCTTTTATTATTTGGAAACAAATAGTTTTCGTTTCGGAAAAAACCCGATTTCATTTGTACAAGTTAAAACTCTTGGGTTAAATTCAAATTCTCAAAACAATACTTTTAAAATGGTTTAAAACCATATAAACACATATATATCTTGTATAGCCTTTTAAACAAAAATTCTCAACATAGAATTCAATTTTGAATTTTGAATTTAAATTTAAATCAAATTATTAAATTTCAAAACTTAAGCAGGTTATTCAAAGTAACTTTTATCTTTAAAAACTCCCTTTTAAAAGCTTTTTACTTTTAACCCAAATCCATTTCCGAAAATATTTGAATTCAAAAATTCAATTTTAAAACTATTTTAAAAATCTGTGACTTAACCAATTTCCTCGTGCAATCCATATTTTTGTGTGTGTGTGTGTATGGTATAGTCCAGGGGTTCCACACAATAGTGCAACATCATCAATCATCACAGATTCAAGCACAGTAATTATAAAAAAGCGGTATATTCCTATAACGCTTGTCTTCCATACACAAATTCATAGATAAATAATATACATTTATCACAGATAAAATAAATAACATTCATCACATCTTGAATTAAAAAAATCCAAATCACAAAGCATCACACAGTAGAGATATCAAACAAATTCACCGCATTCAATAGAATACAGTCATCCATAAGTAAGGTTAATTGATCATCTGATTTATTCAAATCAGATTAATCACTAATCCATGTTAATTAATCAATTATAAATTAATTAAATTTAAATTATTAATTAATCAACCTTAATTAATAATTGGATAAACCTTTAATTATTACATAATTAAACCCTTAATTATTTAATTATTCTTTAATTAATTATCCTTAATTAATTAAAAATAAATTAACCCTTAATTAATTATTATTTAATTAATTAATCCTAATTAATTTAAAATAAGTAATTATCCGTAATCACTTAATTAACTTTTACCATTAATTAATTACTTTTATTAATTAACTAACCTTTGATTAATTAATTACTTCTTAAATTAATTACCATAATTACATTAATTAATTATCCCTAATTAATTAACCTTTAAACACTTAATTAATCAATCTTTAAACCATTAATTTATCTTAATTATTTTCATTAGGAAATTAACTTTAACTAATAAATTTTTTTTAACAAATAAATTAACTTAGACTTTAAAAGTTAACTTTAACAATTAAAACATTCGTAAGTTTATTTACTTCTTTAATATTATTAAGCTTAAAAATAAACTTAAAAAAAATAAACTTAAAAACCTTTTAAAACATCTTACTAAAAAAAATTCTTAATCCAATACCTAAATTAAAACCATTATCTGAAACATGAATTTAAAATGTTTAAAAATTAATTTTTTTTTTAAAGTCAAGAAGACTGTTTTTTTATACAACCCCGAGACTCACTCGAGACCTCCCCCGAGTCAACAACCCTTCCACTTCGGGTTTCTTCCCAAACTCACCCGTATCCCCTCTCGAACTTCAAAAATTTGTTTAAGTATTTGAAATACCCGGTACAACGCAATTTCACTCGAGTCCATGCTCAAGCTAATCCACCATCTCCCCGAAATTTTCTTCGAGCAACATCCTTCTTCTCCCAGTAACAAATCCTGACACCACCAACATCAACGTGCACGTGCACAAACCCCACGACCATCTCCGATCGACACCGTAGCCACCCAAACATCATCGTCGATCGCCAGAAATGATTCGAGTAACCAAAAACACAAAATCGTCATTAAATCTAAATTGAGAAAATTCAAAGCCAATTGTTCATTCCTGTGGCCCACGCGATCATCAGAATTTGATTCGCTCCACCATGATAGGCCATCGGAAACCTCAAAATTCTAGCCGAAGCTGCTTCATCCATCAGTGAACGCATCCCCCTTGGTCCGATCATCTCCAACACCCCGACCATAACGCAGTTCTCCCAAGAATCCATTCGACACTAAAACAAGTTTTAAACCCTAAATCGATCCAAATCGCCATCCATGATGAATAAAAAATTAAGCGAGCATTTTTCCCATGATCTACAACATTCCAGCCACTTCTAGGCCAAATCTCGCTGAACATCATCACGCCGATCATCAAATTTTCCTTAAAACTCATATCTCGTTCATCTTGCAAATGCCACCTCAATTCGAAACTAAAAACTCTGATTTTTGTTTTAAAAATCATTATTTTCGAAATGGATTTGGATGATGTTAATGAAACTTGGATTCATGCAGGTTGAAAATTTGATGACTTTTGAATTTGCACTGTTTTTCTCTTTCCAAACAACAGTCCTTCATATTTTCATGGAAATATATTTTTAAAATTAAGTTTTGGTGATTTTAAACATGTTTTGTCTTAACATCACAAGCTAGAAATAATTGAGGAAGATGGAAATGAATTTTTGAACTTTATTAAAATGTGTAAATTTTGTTAACAGAGGCATTTTCCTAGATTCCGGATACATGCACCCAATTTACATACACATACAGGCACAAATAGATAACCATCTCAACATATTTAATTCATAACTTCCCAGATCAAATGCAAACCACAAGTTCAAATAGATCTAAGGTTTAAGATTAAAGATTTGCTCACCTGTTTCACTTGAAAGAACAGAGGCCAGAGTGATGATTTTGAACAGAGGAAAGGAATTTCTTTTGAAATTTTTTTGTTTCTTGCTGAGTTGCTTATTCCTGTTTTGATGCTCTGATCTCTTTTTGTTTGATTTTGAAGGCTTTGAAAACTGTTGTGCTTGATTTTCCTTTATCTTCAGGTTTAAATCTTCTGTTTCATGTCTGAATTGTTTGAATTTGTTCTTGATATATGATCCTGTTTTGCTTTGCTGTTTGAATCTTCTTCTTTCCTAGGTTTTGGATTTGCATTTACAATCCTGATGTTGAATTGCACTCTGGGTTATAGCTAAAATTTGGTTCCAGATTTTCCTTCAATTTTTTTTGATTTGTATTCTATTTTTTTTCATTTTTCAATATAAAATTTAATTCATTTTAAACAAAATAAATGCCACTTGTTTAACTTAGGCTAACACTTGTCTATACATAGTTTATTCTTCTTATAAATGTCCGTATGTGACATTTCGTGTTTATATCCTTAATTTTCAATTATTTTATAAATTTTGTTTTAACCCTTTATGCATTTATATTTTCATATGTTAACGTATGTATTTATTTTGTTTACACTTGTTATAACAAATGTTTTCATATATATAATTTCTATTATTCGATATAATACATTCTCCTTTATAAAATCTTAAGAAAAATTGAATTTTGAAATATATTATACTTTAATAAATAACAAACATGTGTATATTATAAAATTTAGTTTTTAAACAACATTCAACCTTTTACTATATATTAAACACTACAAATAATATTTTAAATATAACTTTATATCATAGTTATTATTTAAATAAATACATTTTCTTTATAATTCATTTACATAATCTTTCAAAGCAGAAGATGATTTTACATTTTAACTACACATGAATAAATATATTTTATTCTTAATTAGCCTTTGAAAAATTTATTATCAAATTCAAAATATCATTTTCAAATCAAAATTCATATTTAATAAAATTAGAAACAAATCCTTATTAACTAAAAAATAAAATTTCAAATCCAATTTTCATTTATAAAATACCTATCCTTAAATTTCAAACCAAAATTCTATTTATAATCTAAAATTTTTATTTATTCTGGAAAATTTCTAGTTAATTCACAAATAATCTTTACAATTTAATCCCAAAATTAAATTAATTGCCAAATTAAACTTGGTTAAAATTCGGGAATGTCACATATTCCCCTCTTAAGAAAATTTCGTCCTCGAAATTTGCTAGGGAGATAACAAAGAACAGATGAAAGATAGAGAAATATCTTTCCGGATCTAATCGAATATCTATTCTGCATTTGGCTTGCCAAATCAGAATATCAACAATAGATATGAAAATACTCGGGTTATCCAGATCTACGAAATATACAGGGGTATTGGTTTGTTTGAAGGAATAACTAACCATTCGTAGAATATATCGAAACCCAATGAAATAGACAAAAATAAGTTCGACTACGATCTCAGATTCAAGATTTAACTTATTTATGATTTTATTGAAAAATAAAACTATGTGTAGCTCCTATGTCGAACAAAACTTGAAAAAGAATTATCGTAAACGAGAAGATTACCTTTTAAAATTCATTTTCCTTTATCAGCCTTTGAGGTTGAAGAACCATCTTTGATTGCATACACCTTCGCTACTAGAGCTTTCTTCTTTGTTGGGCAATCCATGATCCTATGTCCCGGCTTGTGGTAGTAATAGCATTCCCTAGATTCTTGTTCTGGCCTCATAAAATGGCTCTCTCATTCCTTGCTTCTAGGGGTTCTTACATTTGTTCGAGTAATGGCCTTTCTCCAAGCAAGTAACATCTTTCACCTTGTTTCCTGAGTATTCTTCTTCTTTTTCCCTTCCACGGTTTCTTTCCGCCGAACTTCCTTTTCCTCCAATTTAGATTGCTTGTATTCCCTTTCTCCTTCGGATCTTCCTGGTATCCAGAGTATCGTACCTATAACCCATATCAATTAATTCAGAAAAAGATTCTTTTACATGAGTAGTCATCCTCTCTTGAAACTTCTTGTCCATTCCCCGAATAAAATTTTCATTTTTTCAAAGGTGTATTCACCAACTCCAGACCAAACCGAGATAATGCGTTGAATTTGTTCAAGTATTCCTCAAACGATAAACTTCCCTACTTCAAATCTGTGAACTTCTGGTACATTCTAGAGATACCAGCAGATGGCATATATCGCTGCTCAAACACTTCCTTGAATCGACTCCAAGTGAACTCATCCGCTGGCTCATCCACAATAACTGTTTCCCACCAAGCTAAAGCCTCTTCCTGGAGTTGTCAGGAAGCTATCAATCGCATCTGATCATCTTCTAACTTTAGTCCTTTTAAAATCCTTTCGCACGGTCGAATCCAGGCTTGTGCTTCGAAAATGGTTTCGTTGCCTATGAATGGCTTCCCACCAAGTCTAGAAAAGCTTCGATATAGATCAGCCAGATTTAGTTGAGGTTGAGTATGAATATCTGTGGTTGCAGGGCCTTGACCAGATTAAGTGGTACTTCCCTGTCCCCTACCTCGTCCTCTTCTTCCACTCATTCTTACTATCTGTAAATAGTAAGAAAACCGGTTTAGGCATTCAGACGAGATACCTTAAGGAATAACAACGGTTAAAGAAAATAGACTGCGAAATTTGGGTTTTCGGTTTCACGGGTTGTACTCATTCTAGGGTATACTTCACCCTATCTATAATGAGCTATCTAATGTGCTAAACTCCGTAGCTAAAGTTCTTACTCAATCTTTAGCTCTGACACCACTTGTGATGACCCGAACTCGATGCCCGACAATGACATCGAATCCGTATCGTCGGATCTTGCAACAACGTTAGATGAAAAACAACACGATGGAAACAAAAGATAATTGCATTGATATACAACAATATAGATACAATGTGATATACATCATGATACAACAACCCAACACCATCAGAAAATGATACAACACAACTCCACAACGAAAATATATATCTCAACATGAGCAAAGACTTCAAGAGAATCCAATACTACAACTCCAAAGCTAGAGCTCCAAAACTTCGAACTTGAACCTCCATCCAGTTGGACTCGTAGCAAATTGTGATCCCGAACGAGATTGCCAAACCAAAATCTTCAAAGATCCATAGATGAAAGAAGATTTCCAAATGCTACCAAACCAAAGACATTGAAGGCTATCGAATCTACAGCTAATATTCGATTATCTAAAAAACACAAGTCTAGACTGCCCGTGTGGATAATTGTGGGCACTCAGAGTTTAGAAAGGGAACAATAAACTCCGGGTCAGTCATGAGACTGGTATGAGCAAACAAAAATAGTTTATCTTTAAAACAAACAACAAAAAGAATTTAAAACATTGAAATCTGCAATGTTTTTTAGAAAATGAAACTACCATAAGGCCTCCCGGCACACACGCCATGCAATCGCACACTTGGTGGAGATTTCTCCTTATGATAGTCAAAAATGTTTACTAGGCAAAAATCCTTTTTGATATTATTATTAGTTCATAGTGAAAAACATTTTGAAAGTATAATATTAATCTTAACCAGCATAGATACCATTATATTATGCCAGCTATAGCTACCATCTGAGGTGGCAGGTTATACAATTGCAATCGTAAAGGGTACTTATTGTTTGATTGGATTTCCAACAAATGGTCAGGCTAAGGAACTTCCTATTGCCACATGGGTACACCTCTGGAGGGACGCCCCGAGAACCTACCCTGATCTCTGCCAACACAAGGCCGGTTTACTCCCGTCCCGGGAGTAAAACCTAAGATATGCCACCCCCGGTCGTTTGCGACTTTTATCTGAGGATCCTCGATCGCAAAGCAACATCACACAGTAATAAATATACAGTGTCCACATGAGTTAAGTATCCAGGCTTCATATCACGATACCATCCTTTTCCAGAAGGAATGGACATATCCTAGGGGCACGACCCCTGCAACCTTGCCGCATCTTTCCTGTTTCGACCATTTCCGCGGTGTGAGGTCCTAATGCATTCTCATCCACAAAGCTACTTTTTTTCACAAAGCCATGCTTTGATCAACAAATGATCAGCAGCACTTCGTATGCCATATTACCAAATTGGGAATGTATCACTAGTAACCATCAACTACATAACCTCTAAGCTCCTACGTCTCAGAGAAGGGTGTTAAGCTAAGAGAATAAATCTCCGCCACCAAACAGAAATATATTTGATAGAAACCGGTTTTGCATCTTAAAGTGTAACGTCGGACACACATCCATACAAGTCTGTTCCAGGTTCGAACAGAACCGAAGGCACTTCCAAAGAAGCCATTCATAACTTGGAAAACCATTTTTCCTTTCAACACAAATTGGAAATTCATTCCTTATATGGAAGCTTTTATTATTTGGAAACAAAAGATTTCGTTTCGAAAAAAATCCGATTTCATTTGTACAAGTTAAAACTCTTGGGTTAAATTCAATTTCTCAAAACAACACTTTTAAAATGGTTTAAAACCATGTAAACACATATATATCTTGTATAGCCTTTTAAACCAAAATTATCGGCATCGAATTCAATTTCAAATTTTGAATTCAAATTTAAATCAAATTATTAAATTTCAAAACTCAAGCAATTTATTCAAAATAACTTTTATCTTTCAAAATTCTCTTTCAAAAGCTTTTTACTTTTAACCCAAATCCATTTCCAAAACCATTTGAATTCAAAAATTCAATTTTAAAACTATTTCAAAAATCTGTGACTTAACCAATTTCCTCGTGCGATCCATATTTATGTGTGTATAGTGTAGTTCAGGGGTTTCACACAATAGTGCAACATCATCAATCATCACAGGTTCAAGCACAATAATTATAGATAAGCGGTATATTCCTATAACGCTTGTCTTCCATACACAAATTCACTGTTAAATAATATACATTTATCACAGATAAAATAAATTACATTCATCACAGCTTGAATTAAAACAATTCAAATCACAAAGCATCACGCAGTAGAGATATCAAACGAATTCACAGCATTCAATAGAATATAGTCATCCATAAGTAAGGTTAATTGATCGTCTGATTTATTCAAATCAGATTAATCACTAATCCAAGTTAATTAATCAATTATAAATTAATTAACTTTAAATTATTAATTAATCAACCTTAATTAATAATTGGATAAACCTTTAATTATTACATAATTAAACCCTTAATTATTTAATTATTCTTTAATTAATTATCCTTAATTAATTAAAAATAAATTAACCCTTAATTAATTATATTTAATTAATTAATCCTAATTAATTTAAAATAAATAATTATCTCTAATCACTTAATTAACTTTTACCATTAATTAATTACTTTTATTAATTAACTAACCTTTAACTAATTAATTACTTCTTAAATTAATTACCTTAATTACATTAATTAATTATCCCTAATTAATTAACCTTTAAATACTTAATTATTTTCATTAAGAAATTAACTTTAAGTAATAAATTTTCTTTAACAAATAAATTAACTTAGACTTTAAAAGTTAATTTTAACAATTAAAACATTCGTAAGTTTATTTACTTCTTTAATATTATTAAGTTTAAAAATAAACTTAAAAGCCTTTTAAAACATTTTACTAAAAACTTTTCTTAATCCAATACCTAAATTAAAATCATTATCTAAAACATGAATTTAAAATGTTTAAAAATTTAAAATTTTGTTTAAAGTCAAGAAGACTATTTTTTTATACCACCCCGAGACTCACCCGAGACCTCTCCCGAGTCAACAACCCCTCCACTTCGGTTTCTTCCCAAACTCACCCGTATCCCTTCTCAAACTTCAAAAATTTTGTTTAAGTTTTTGAAATACCCGGTACAACGCAATTTCACTCGAGTCCATACTCGAGCCAATCCACCATCTCCTCGAAATTTTCTTTGGGCAACATCCTTCTTCTCCCAGTAACAAATCCTGACACCACCAACATCAACGTGCACGTGCACAAACCCCACGACCATCTCCGATCAACGCCCAGCCACCCAAACATCATCGTTTATCACTAGAAATGATTCGAGCAACCAAAAACATGAAATCGTCAATAAATCTAAATCGAGCAAATTCAAGGCCAATTGCTCATTCCTGTGACCCATGCGATCATCAGAATTTGGTTCGCTCCGCCACGACAGGCCATCAGAAGCATCGAAATTCTGGCCGAAGCTGCTTCGTCCCTCAGTGAACGCATTCCCCTTGGTCCTATCATCTGCAACACCCCGACCATAACGCAGTTCTCTCGAGAATCCATTCGACACTAAAACAAGTTTTAATCCCTAAATCAGTCCATATCGCCATCCATGATGAATAAAAAATTAAGCGAGCATTTTTCCCATGATCTACAACACTTCAGCCACTTCTAGGCCAAATCTCGCTGAACATCATCATGCCGATCATTAGATTTTCCCCAAAACCCATATCTCGTTCATCTCGCAAATGCCACCTCAATTCGAAACTAAAAACTCCGATTTTTTTTTAAAAATCATTATTTTCGAAAAGGATTTGGATGATGTTAATGAAACTTGGATTCGTGCAGGTTGAAAATTTGATGACTTTTGAATTTGCACTGTTTTTCTCTTTCCAGACAACAATCCTTCATATTTTCATGGAAATATATATTTAAAATTAAGTTTTGGTGATTTTAAACATGTTTTGTCTTAACATCACAAGCTATAAATAATTGAGGAAGGTGGAATTGAATTTTTGAACTTTATTAAAACCTGTAAATTTTGTTAACAGAGGCATTTTCCTAGATTCCAGATACATGCACCGAGTTTACATACACATACAGGCACAAATAGATAACCATCTCAACATATTTAATTCATAACTTCCCAGATCAAATGCAAACCACAAGTTCAAACAGACCTAAGGTTTAAGATTATAGATTTGCTCACCTGTTTCACTTGAAAGAATAGAGGCCAAATTGATGATTTTGAACAGAGGACAGTAATTTCTTTTGAAATTTTTTTGTTGCTTGCTGAGTTGCTTATTCCTGTTTTGATGCTCTGATCTCTTTTTGTTTTATTTTGAAGGCTTTGAAAATTATTGTGCTTGATTTTCCTTTATCATCAGGTTTAAATCTTCTGTTTCAGTTCTGAATTGTTTGAATTTGTACTTGATATATAATCTTGTTTTGCTTTGCTGTTTGAATCTTCTTCTTTCCCAGGTTTTGGATTTGCATTTACAATCCTGATGTTGAATTGCACTCTGGGTGGTAGCTCAAATTTTGTTCCAGATTCTCCTTCAATTTTTTTTTGATTTGTATTCTGTTTTTTTTTTCATTTTTCAATATAAAATTTAATTCGTTTTAAACAAAATAAATGCCACTTGTTTAACTTAGTCTAACGCTTGTCTATACATAGTTTAATGTTCTTACAAATGTCCATATGTGACATTTTGTGTTCATATACTTAATTTTAAATTATTTTATAAATTTTGTTTTACCCTTTTATGCATTTATATTTTCATATGTTAACATATGTATTTTATTTTGCTTACACTTGTTATAACAAATGTTTTCATGTATATAATTTCTATTATTCAATATAATGCATTCTCCTTTACAAAAATCTTAAGAAAAATTGAATTTTAAAATAAGTTATACTTTAATAAATAACGCACATGTGTATATTATAAAATTTAGTTTTTGAACAACATTCAACCTTTTACTATATATTAAACATTACGAAACTTTATATCATATTCCTTATTTAAATAAATACATTTTCTTTATAATTCATTTATATAATCTTTCAATGCAAAGATGATTTTACATTTTAACTACACATGAATAAATATATTTTATTCTTAATTAGCCTTTGAAAAATTTATTATCAAATTCAAAATGCATATTTAATAAAATTAGAAACAAATCCTTATTAACTAAAAAATAAAATTTCAAATCCAATTTTCATTTATAAAGTACCTATCCTTGAATTTCAAACCAAAATTCTATTTATAATCTAAAATTTTTATTTATTCTAGAAATTTTCTAATTAATTGACAAATAATTTTTACAATTTAATCCCAAAATTCAATTAATTGCCAAATTAAAATTGGTTAAAATTCGGGAATGTTACATAAGGACTCAGTACAATCAACTGTGTACATATATAAGAATAGTAAACATCACAAAATTTACATCAAGCACGAAAATTTTGGTATTACATACAATGTTACCAAGTTTTGATCATGTAGAAAGTTCTATTTACAAAAGCTACACTATCATTTACATACAAAACTGGCACCTATGGAGTCAATTGGAATTTATGGATAATTTGCAAAAGTTGTTCAATAATTAAATTTTAAGATTTAACTTTTGTGATCACTGATTTACTTTACATGAGTGAGTTTTTCGGATAATACTGTAAGGATGGATCGGTAAGTTAAACATTCCACTGATCTTAATTTGACAATTGGTTTTTGTTTCAATTTTGTTTATGTTGGTCTTACAAACAACATGGTATTGCACATCACCTTCTCATATTCAAATAGTATTTCCCACTGATAAGTTTCTATCATATTGTACTTTTATGAGACTTAATCTAGTCGTATCCGACTAATTTATCATGTTAACTATGCTTGCAGTCATACACACCATCGCATCATGGTAGTATTAGTTTCCAAAACATTCATATGCGGTTGCTTGGTATGTTTTGATCTTTTTGTTTGTATATATATGGTCCACCATGTGTGTTTGTGTTGGAAACTATGATATTTTGTGTAACAACCCGCATATTTAATGATTTTATAATTAAATGATTTATTTAAGTATAGCGTCGTTAGTCGGATTTTGGGGTCCGAAATGTTACTTTCTGCAAACGGCCGAATTGGAGCTCGAAACCACTTCCATTGAGTTCAAAGCGTCGTTTGCGATCTTTTTGAGTATAATCTTTGATATGTTTGGAGTAAGTTGAATTTTGCTACTTTTTCTGGTTGGGCTTTAGCTTTGGGTTCAGCCCCAAGCCCCACTTAACCCTCTAACTCAGCCCATCTCCTCCCATTCATTCATTCCTACTCCTCTTCACTTCTAAACTCAAGCTCCAACTGAAATGGGGGAAAGGAAGAGGAAATAGAAACTCCCAAGCCTTAGTTGCTCTTGATAATCCAAATTCTTGCTCCAAATTCAAAGAGAAGGATAGGTAAGCCTCTTCTCCATCTTCTCCATCTCTTCTCCTCTTCAATTTCAGAAAATATCCTAAACCTAATTTAGGAAAATATGTGTTTTATTCTTAGATTGAAGCTTGTTGAGTAAGAGTGAAGAGTGGTTAGCCTTTCCTTTGCATTTGAGCTTCTTCTTCTTGTTCTTGAGTTAAAAAGGTGAGTTTTGAACTCACATCTACTTCTCTTGATTTCATTGATGTTATGTATGAATTCCTAACACCTTGTTCATATGCACTTGTAATTGGTTTGGGTTGAATTGGAGAGTATACCAATTTTTAGTGTTTTGGGTTCAAATCTTTGAAATCCTAACTTTGATGTTTTAATCATGTTTTGGTGATGCATCGAGGAACATATAGGGCCGGGTTGTCGATTGGCACAAGCCCTTAGAGCCAATGTTCGTCCGATTGCATTTTGGGAGAGTTTGCTCTTCATTTGAATAAGGCTGAAAAACAGCCCAGGCATGATTCAGTCGACTGAAAACTCTGTTCAGTCGACTGAACCTGAAACCCGAGAGTTTCCAGGCATGATTCAGTCGACTGAAAAACTCTGCACAGTCGACTGAACCTGGAAACAGAAAGTTTCCTAAACTTGGAAAATCTCCAGGCACAGGGTCAGTCGACTGAAAACTCTGTTCAGTGGACTGAACCTGCTTTTTCAGCCCACTTTGCCTTTTTGATTGAATTTCCAATTTGAATTGATTCATGATGATCCCATGTATGATTATCAATTGTTTTGACTTTGATGGTTCCTTTCTAATTTTAATCCACGGGTTTTTATAAAATAATCTCTCGAATCGCATTTAAAAGTCCGTTTCTCTAATTTATAAATTCTATTTAAACCACACACTTTCGCACTTCGAATGAAGTGGAAGGGTGATTAAATGGTTGGGCAAAACACGGACCATGAATCTGTGCGTTTATCTTTCCGATTAATCCTCGACCTATTCGATTGATTGTTTTGACCTTCGGGTTTGGTTTATCGATGATATGAAGTAAACTTTGTACTGCTTTGAGTGTGGAAGGGACTGACGGATAGTAAACCGTTTAGTGCGAACGAGTGGTTATGGGACATACGTTAACACTTTTCGGATTCCTTTTCGAGAGTTGTGACACATTCCGCCAGTTAGTGGTGTCCAGTACTGGGTCTTCGACCTTCACCACTACGGCTTGTCGCCCTATTGTATCACTTCTGATGTTGGCGTTGTGTGCCGCATGGGTGATATTGGGTTTGTGCCTTCGGGTTTGTCGCCCTATATAGTTTCGCTCTGATGTTGGCCTTATGTGCCGCATGGGTGATACTTGGGTTTGGAGTCTTCGGGCTCATGGATCCTTGTTTTTACAGTACTGAGCTCGAGCAAATTTGATGATGTTTCATTGATATTATATTCCCTTGGTATCGCCCATCGTGTTGGTCTGTTTGGGCCGCATGATGTATAACGATTACCTTGTGGAACTTGTATACCTTATAGGTATTTGTTATTTTCCATTTGGCTTGTTTTGGGATATTCGTATCCTTTGTTTCTACATGTTGCCGATGATATGAGGCTTGTTCTATATGATTCATCTCTTGTTGATGATTGTGTTATCTCCTCTGGAGATATTTGTTATACTGTATGACCTTGCAGGTTTATTATTGTTCAGTTTATCTAACTGATTTGTTTAGCTAGACTCCGGGTATTTTATACTCGGGTCAGACCGAGATGTTTCAGGTTAGGTGCTTTGGACTTAGCCTCTTTTGCTTCCGCATGGACTATCCCGCTGACTCCTTTTGTCTTAGCTTTTTGTGTAGTCCTTTCTGTTATAACTCTGATATGTATTCTATTGACTCGTCTGTATATTGTGGTTTTCTATACCACTTGACATGTATTATTTTGTATACTCAGCTTTGTATCAGTATATGTGTGTATATGATGGTTTACTGTTCTGTGATGTATATTGCATTTGAGTTGTTATATTCTGTTCTGATAGATCCTCTAGCCACCTCTGGTTTTGTTTTAACTATTCATTGGACATGTCGATCTGCTTGGTAAGGCAATTGTCGATGTATTCAATAGATAATTAAAGCAAGGCCATATATGGTCGCTCCTAAACAGCCTTATTCTCCGTGTTAGCAGACGGTATTATCTATTAATACTCTTTGCTAGCGTGGGTATAGAGGTGGGGCGTCACATTTTGTCTATATTGTGTTGAAAGCCATGATATTTTAATTGTTTGGAATGTGTTAGCTCATTTCGAATGAAGCGGCTTGGAAAGGTGTTCCATTTTGTTCGTGTTTTATATATTCAAATTAATATGGTAACATTATTCTATTTGCTGTAATACTATTCTGAGATGTAGCTAGAGCTTAAAATGCATATACAGCTTTTGAAAAAATTGCATTAAATATTTCACAATATTCAAAAAACGTTGTAAAAAAAACATACGGCGACAGTGACAAAAGGTTGTAAAAAAAAACTATATTGCAACGTTTATAAAATGTTGTGATAAGATTTTACACAACAATTTGTTGAAGTTGTAAAAAGGTTTTTCGATATTTATATTAGTAATTTACAACATCAGATAAAAGTTGTAAAATACTTTATTAGAACATCTTAAAAACATTGTAGCAAAGTTTATTACAACATTTTCATACAACGCTAGAAAAAGGTTGTAAATTACTCTGACTCTATTACATCTTGGCCTAAAATGATGTTTGTAAAAATATTGCGATATCTCTATTACAAATGCTTTTTTTGATGTTGTAATAAAGTATTTTATTGTAGTGATAGTGAAATTTCGTTTATGAATGGTCGGAAAAGGGATGGTGGTGGAAGACGCAAATCGTTAATAAGATCGCACTAATGGATGATAGGGTATTTTTGGAGTTTTAATTAAAAAAAATGAAAATCCTATTCATTAAATTATGTTTCTTAGTACTAAAGGTTAAAGGTGGAAATAAATCTTTGTATATAATACAGACTCATAAGGGTGATAAATATGCAGTTTGACACATGGTCCCTTTGCTTTAACTAGTTCTATTATGCTTTGAAGGTTACATTTGTAAATTTATGCAAATAACATGACAATGAATATATGTGATGTACACAAATTTGTTTGTTTCATAGTAAATACAGTCATTGATTTCTGATCGCTTAACAAATGGAGCTTTGTTATTGAAGTCAGAATTTTACACTTCTCCCCTATTATTTCAGCGCCTTAGATAAACGAGTGCCACCACTCGAAGAAAGAGCCGGCTCATGAGCCAGCCCATCAGATGTTGTCCTAGTGCAACCGCCCTTAGACGAGCAACCCCCCGCAAAAAGAAAAAAAAGAAGAAAAAATACCATAGTTCAAAATTGTGGCTCAGAACTCAAAAAGGAAAACGCGCGATTAAAAAAAGGAAGAAGAAGAAGAACAAGCCCTTAAAACAGGTTCGGTTACCAGGCTACCACCACCAGCAAACGTCGGTTGTCACACTGCACAAGCTAAAGGCTGCTCTCTGATTTTGTTGATATGTTTTAATTTTTCAATTTTGGCTGATTTGATGATCTCTCGTCTATGGAAGAGTAGAATCGATTGTGAATTGATTTCATTGTTCACTTTTTCCTTTTCACAAAAAGGAGCCTGTCATCATGTTTAAAGCATTGTCGACATACAATAAAAAGTAAAAACCAGTCATACTTAAAGCCTTTTGATGAAAAGGAGCATGTCATCATATTCATGCTTAAAGCATGATGCTTTACACTAAAAAGTAAAAACTTGTCATGCTTTATTAAACTATCATGATTTCAATTGTCTCTAGACACCTGGAATGAATAAATCTGTCACGCCGTACGTTAAAAACCTGTCATGTTTTACACTACAAAAACAAAGAAAATACGAATGAACATAGTATGCTTGAACTCAATTAGTGAATTCCTTTATTGGTTTTAAGCTTTTCTATATTATTAATTTGGAAATGCATAGGAAAAATGACGAAGAACGAAGATGATAAAAATCGAATTAGATTTCGGAAGTAAAATTCTAGAGCTCATAATAGAAGAGTTAAAAGAAAAAATGAGGAACTAGAAAAATCCCTTGTTGGCTCAATTTCTAATTTGTTTCAACCAAAATACGAAAATCTCAATGTTCAACTTCAAATATTATTGAAGAAAGTAGTCATGGAAATGAAGATACTGATGAGAACATCAAAACCAATGAGCAATTGATGAAAATGAAATTGTTGAAGCTAATATTGATGAGTATGTTATTGGTAATAGAGAGGATAACGTGAATGAAGAAGACATAAATATTAATTAAAATGATATGGATGAAGGTGATTAACTAATTGTGCTTGATCTTGAGAAAGATGTCGTCTTTAACTATGATCCTGGTTTATGGGGAAGGATAATCGATACTTAAAGAATAATGTTGGTTAAACGAGACCCTATCAAAATTTTGAAAGAAAATGATAGATTTCCCGAAAATGAAGATGGTAGACATTTTTCTTCCAAGCGTGAAAGAAAATGACTAGTTTATTCAAATTAAGTGAACAAGGTATTTTATTTTTGTTGCAGGTTATTTGGAAGCACGCAAAAGACAATCAAATTGGAAAATGGAGAAGTAAATGATTGACATAACATTTCGGTGATGTTACGGGAGCATTAAAATAAGCCGGAGCATGTTTCAAGTCTTATTAAGTGGGTGGATTTGCACAAATGTCTTCAACAAAAGGCAATAATCGAAATAACCTCTTATTTGTGGTTCAAATAAAAAGATTTATGGAAAAAACCAATGGACTTTTTTGTCAACCTATGGAATTAGTTGTTGAACTTGATCCAATCATGAAGGATCATCTTAGACGTGTGGTAAATAATAAAATAAACAATCGTTATCTCAGCCATAGTATTCAAAATGAACTAATACTTTTGTTGGCTAAGAAGATCAAAGAAGCAATGCTTATAAAAGTATTAAAAGCAAAATACTACTCGATCATTCTAGATTGTACTCCGGATGTGAGTCATAAAGAATAAATGTCAATTATAATAAGATGTGTGGATGTTGAATTTGCTATCAAAGTAAAGGAGTATTTTCTCGCTTTTTTAGAGGTTGATGATGCATTGGGACTTGGCCTTTTTTAAATGCTTGAAAGTGTACTAAATGATCTTAAGCTAAACATTGATGATGTGAGAGGCCAAAGTTATGACAATGGATCAAATATGAAAGGTATGATATAATCAATAAGAATTGATAAATTCATATTAATTATGTTATTTAATTTTATCTTACATAACTTGAATTGAATATAGGTAAGCACCAAGGTGTACAAAAGAGATTTCTCGACATAATTCCTAGAGGAATTTATATTTTATGTGGATGTCATAGTTTAAATCTTGCTTTATACGATATGGAAAAATTTATGTGTGAAAGCTAGAAGTTTTTTTGCATATGTTCAAGAGATTTATACTTCATTTTTCGGCGTAATTCGTCGATGGGAAATATTTAGAAAATATATTAATGGTTTGACTCTGAAAGCATTACCGACAACCCGTTGGAAAAGTCATACCGAAAGTGTAAGGGCTGGCTATAAGAACTGAACCATCGGAGAGATGCAATAATCGATACTGAAAATAATTCTAATGATGATATGACAATGGTAGAAGCTAAAGGTATTTGTCAAAATGCTTTAGAAGATTTTGCATTCTCGATTACTTTATGTGTTTGGTGCACTGTTTTGGATAATAATAATCGGGTTAGCAAAATACTTCAAAGGAAGGAAATGAACATTGAAGGTGCAATTCCTAAGCCAAAAGATCTCATTGCATTTTTTTTGAAATTTTTAGAGAAAAATGATATCAAAATATGATAAATGAAGCAAGAGAACTTACGGATGAAGTTGGCATTGAACCCAAGCTTGTAAAAAAAGAGTTGTTCGTAGAAAGAAACAATTTAACGATGATGCAGAAGTTGATGCTAGTGAAACTCGATCCTTTGAAGATAATTTTAGCATTACATACTTTCTTCATATAATAAACCAAGCTCTTACCTCGTTTAAAGATCGATTTGAACAATTTGAGCTTTATGAAGGGATTTATGGATTTTTATTGAATGCGAAAACTCAAAACCACTTATGATAAATAATTGAAAAAGCATTGCATGAAATTGGAGATTTTTTGAAAACACAACGAAGGGAGTGATATTTGTGGAAAAGGATTATATTTTGAACTTACTCAACTAAGAAGAATCTTGCCATCGGAAATAACCAAATCAACTAGCATTCTTGATTTCCTAAGATATTACTGTGATATGAGTGGATTTCTAAATGTATGGGTTGTATACCGAATCATTTTAACTACTCCGGTAACGATGGCGTTGGCAGAAAGAAGTTTCTCTAAGTTGAGGCTAATAAAAATTATCTTTGAACTACTATGTTATAAGAAAGATTAAGTGGGTTGGAAATGATTTCCATTGAAAAAGAATATTTGGACATGTTAGAATATGATGACATAATTGACAAGTTTGCTTCTAAAAACTTGAGAATGAATTATTTTCGTTGAATGTACTATTGTCAGTGATGTGTGACATGTTTACATTTTTCTTGAATATATTGTATATTTTGGGTGTTTTTGTAATGTATGAACTAATGGATCCTCTTCTTTTATTTGTAAATGGCAACAAAACTGTTTCTCCCCTATGGCAACCCAATGATCCAAGCCGACCCTGCTCGAAAACAACCAATTATATTTAGCATTACTCGAAACAAGAACTAACCCACATAACCACGTTTAAACTTCTGACAATTTCCTAAGTTTCTTCCTTTTTTTAACAAGCAAAATAAATTAACAAGCAGGAAACCGACCACACTCGCTTATAATCCTTTACGTGCAGGCCCCATAACTATAACTTTATGCAAACTTCCTAGACAACCCAACAAGTAGTTCCTTAACATTAAAATCAATTTCTAAGCAAACCCTAATGCATACAACATCTTTATTAATAGTTGATTTAGAAGCGCAAACTTTTGGTTCGACCGTAAACTTCTCAAAATACCCCTATATGTACCTTTTTAAATATTAAATTGTTATTTCATATTATTTTTCCAATAAATTAGGAGATAAAATCTCCATAAAATTACTTTATATGTATTCAAATGTAATTATAATTAGACTTTAGAGAACGAGTCAAATATATATGGTTACGCTAAAATATGTAATGCAAGATCTCTCTAGACAAATCAACCAATTTATAAATATTTATTAACTTTATTAATAGTTGAAATAAAAACATGATTTTTTTGGTCCGACCGTTGAAATTTCAAAAATGTCCTTCCATGCAAACAAGTGGTCATGAGTTCGAATCTCACTGTGAACAAATATTAACATCTATTTTCAAATGGATATTTTAAACATAAACAATGCTACAAGTTCAGACTCTATTCCAACAAAAAAAATACATTTTTCTTTATGTTTTTTAGTTTATTTTAATCAAACTACATAGAACTTTCAAATTTAATAAAAAGCTTATATGTACATGCATTGCACGTTCCAAAATGTATATAACTAAAAAGCATACACACATGCACACATATAATTGTTAGATACAACCTTCATTAATAATTGAAAAGAAGCGCAATCTTTTAGTCCGACCATTAAGTTACAAAAATTACACATGATTTCAATGCAAAATATGATTAAATATTTGTGCTCTTTGTAAATATGTTAAAACATATGCAATTTTTAGAAAAATAACTCATGCGCGTGCCGTAACACTCGTAAGACTTGTTTAGTTTAAAACATCAATCTAACTAGCTTTTTGGATCACTTCTCTGAACATTACGAGCACTTGTTGAAACAATATTGTTTTAGCCGTTTTATTCTTCTTCCATTCACATGGATATATGTGGAAAGAGGAGCAGATATGCTGGATTGGATCGATTTCTAGGCCAACCTTTCAACTATGAACGGCCCTCCTCCACTACACCATACCAACCGTTTCGCAACTCCCGAAGGCGGAAAATTTGCAACGTCTCTAAGCCGTTGCTATTAAGCAACGATGAAAGTCTGTTGCAAAATATTATACTATGGCTCATAGCCGTTCTAAATTTTGGAACGGCCCTTACCCGAACTAAATTTGTAGTACAGCCTTCCATACCCCCTTTCCCAACTAGCTACGCCTGTTTCTTTCATTTTCCACTTCGATCCAAAAAAAGGAAAAAAGTGATAATATTTCTAGATGCAAATTTCGGCGGATCTGAAGAGATAGTAAAGCGCGTTTATCTTTGCCGTGGAAGAAATAGTAAAGCGTGTTTATCCATATTTCGGTAGATCCAAATTTCGGCAGATCCAAATTTCATCTCAGATCTTGCGACTAAAATGCGTGGAAGTGGAGTTGAGTGTGACAAAATGGTATTTCTAATTGAAAGTTGTATTTTATTTTGTTAACAAGTTTCGTTTTAAACAGCAAATGGATCTTGAATGTCTTCTTCACGGTTAGCGAGGCCCGTGTTTGTAGCGTAGTTCTGAATATAGGGTGTTTTTATCCACTACAACCAAGAAGAGCTCGATTGTGTAGATGGTGAAGGAGTTGTAATTACTGAAGGACTTGATGGAGGAGTCAAGAATTCTTCGTTTGATTGGAGTTCTTCAATTTTTGTGAAAGTTACAAGAACTCGTATTGTAGGTATGACTGATTCATCCCAAAAATAATAATTAACTAGTAAGTTCATAATTATCACCTTTGCTCAAGTCAAACACGATTGAGATACTTAAACCTTTGAGCAGTAAACTGATTCATCATTAAGGAAACTCGCCACTGCTATGGAGGAACACTCGCATCCTTTTCTAAAATATATTTATAGTCTAGGCCCTAAATTTTTGTGAAGCTTCAACATTTCTCAATTTATTCCCTAATAATTTTCAACCTATTCTAATTTTAGGGATCATTTTATTCTTGCTTCAAGTAATTTTGGAGATCATAGTATGAATTTTTCAAATTAAAATGTTTGGACATGTATTGTTATCATTAAATTTACTGACTTTAGATTTGATAGTAATCACGGTGGTAATGCAAATATTCATTTGGATAATGATACGATTGTTTAAATAATAAATTTAAAAGTATTTGAAATAAGTTGAGGCCAAAATGGGTATACAAATATATTTGGATGCATTGAATGCTTATTGCTCAAGTGAATTTCATAGACTTGTAGTCAGTCCAGCGAAGTCCATCGTCAGCCAATCTGATGTTCGAATTTTCATTCTTATATGCAATAAAATAATTATATTAGTACTATAACTGTTGTTTATTCATCTAAAACACACACACACTCTGAGTTTTTCTAGTGATTTTGGATGGCCATGGAGATACTTAACAGCCATCATTGAAGTAGTAGGAATCATTTCATAACTCGAGTATATTGATACAATTATCAAGTCGATAATTTTCTCATTATTTAATTCATCTTTCCTTCTTCATTGTTTTTTAGCAAGCAATCAAGCATGTCATCATTGCTTAAACTTGCACTAGATACTCTCTCAATAATGAGCTTTGTTTGCAGGCTTATAATTTTCTTTCTTGCCTGAAATAACATACGTATATATAAAATTCCTTTAATTAGTAACTATGCGTTTTCTGTATCACTAACCATCACATATACATTATCAATTATTTGAAATACACGTCTATAGTTTGTGCTAAAAAGATTAATTGGCAAATCAAGTGTGCCATGAACAAGATGATATATCTCTTCTTTAAGAGCTTTAGCAAATTGGCCATCAACATGTCTCATATGATGTGTGTACTATCACAATATTTTGCTGTAACAAAAGCCATCAACATTTTTGATAGCTGGTAGTACAATTTACGTGTATTTATACAAAATGTGAGATCATCATATGAATGAACAACATAAGAGATAAAAATGAAAAGGAAATAAGTTGAAAATTATTAATATACAAAACAGAATACAAAAATAACGCGGGAATTCATTGCTGTTTGAAGTATGTTAGGTCGAAGGACCATCGGACGAAAGTTCTAGAACTGAATGAGTGTTGTAGGATCGGTGAAAAGTTGAGACTAGTGATATCAAGTGGACAAGGCAAGCTAACTAAATTGCATGGAGAGTGATGCGTGATGTGAGATGAGAAGCTTATGGACAGGCTGTGTATCTGAAATGAGCAGAGTGTAATATGAGATGCATTAACTAAGCTATAAACTGGGAAGTGCGTGAAGCCTGTGAACGTGATAGTGATAGAAATATAAAGTAGTAGCATGAGTAATAAAAGATGAGAAAATGCACGAAAGTTGCCGAGCAGGAAGGACGATGAGTGTGGTAATTAGTAAATGAGCCAGTGCACGAGCAGAGAGGAAGGGAACTGCTCCCATCGTTGAAAGAGTGCTGTTGAGCCTAGATCTAACTATAACTCGAGCGTGCATTTCATAGAAAATGAACATAACTAAAATGAATACAGAGCGAAGTGCCAACTGAAACGAAGGAGCTGAAGCGAGCTGAGATTAAACAGGCTTGAAGCTCAACTTAATCTGTATTGAGACAATTCCCGAATGAAAGATGAAACATCTGTGTTGAAATACAGAGGTGAAACAAAGAGATTCCACAAAGACAATTGTTGAACCAAATTGCAAGGGCTGCTGTTCAATTAAATCCCAAAATAGCACTTTTTGAGCAAATAATAGTAAGGTTTGAAAAATAGAACTCCTCGAATTTTGAAATTTCTAAAATCTCAAATTGAGTTGAATATTGTGAATCGAAAGCTTTTTTTATTTGAGTCGGTCCGCGGCTGTTCGATTGGCGAGGAGACGCAAGCGCGAGTGGGTTGAAACTCGATTGTTGATTTCTGGCGATTGTTGACTATGGAGGTAGGTTGCTGTAGTCTTGTGATGGAGGGAAGTGATAGGAGGATGTAGAGTTGGTGGTTTGGGCAGTGGGATGGCTGATGGTATGAAGGCTTTAAGGAGCAGCAGTGGATAAGAATAGCGTGTGGTTGAATTGGTATGTAGTGATGGTCAGGAGTTTGTTTTGACAGTGGAGATGTTGATGGTAGTTTAATGGAGATAACTGTAGTTGTTGGTGTTTGGTTTGTTGCAGTGTGTATGGGAGGTGTTGACAGAGGTGAAGTTGTATATAGCAGTAGAAGTTTGAGAGGTGTAAGTTGATGGTGTTGTGTAGGAGCTTGATGGTGGAGGCAGTTTTGAGGATGATGGAACGATGTTGGAATGAAGACAGGCAGTTTTATTGTATGGCAGTGTGGTTTTGTTGAAGCAGGGGTGAGAAGTGCAGGCAGTGGTTGAGCAATAGCAGTTCAGAAAGTTATCTACCCAGTTGGACGATGCATGGCAATTAAAAGAATTACTAAATCGTTCAAACATACTTACACTGGGGAAAAACAGTTCTTCTAGTTTATGTTCCGAAAAAACCATACGAGTTTAAAATTTTATGTATCTATGTATAGGTTATAATCCGACACATTTATGATACTGGTATTTTTAACATGATTATTTGCATATGAATACTCAGACGCAGATATAGTTGTCCATATTCATTATATTTGTTGACATTTTCTATGCTTATTTTGTAACCATTATGGCTTACCGAAGTTCTCAACTTCAGGAAATGTTTATACCCAGTCATAGTATTCTCCGTCTAAGATAGGGATACTTTCCTGCTTGATGGTAAAGCAAGTACGAATATTTGATTTGCTGCCCCACTTGAATGTTCTAACAAAGAACAAGGATAACAGATGGTTTTAGTCCACAAAGTCAATTAAATAATTATTTGACTATTACAGATTTAATAAGAAGTAGTTGTCTAGGTGAACTCCTAATGAAGTTATCATACATGTAATCTTATTTTCTATTGCATCCGAAAGTCTATATAGTAGATACGTATGCTTTATTCTTCTTTTGAATTTGGTTACATTACAAATACATGAGGTTGAGCTAACTGCAAAGTACAGTCATTTAACAACCATTTAATTCCACTATAAATATTGAACTACGGTTTTGGTTATCTTATATCAAGGCTTCACAACTTCAAACACTTGTGTGAACTATACAAATTATAATGGCTTCCAAGACTAGTTTTATTGTATTCATTTCCTTAATGTTAATGAGTACCATTAACGTCTGCTATGGAGCACGCCATCTTTTGGACACGCCACCTCCTTCTCCTTCTGTGCCGACAATTCCAACTATGCCCCAACCATTGCCAACAATTCCAAGTCTACCAAAGCTTGCAATGCCTCCATTACCTTCAATTCCTATCATTCCTACAATTCCCACCATTACTAGTATATTTCCTAAGTTTCCAACGTTACCTCCATTGTCCTCTTTCCCATTTATTCCTACAATTCCATTATCCTCTTTCCTAAATTATATATTGTTGCACTTTTTGAGCAAATAATAGTAAGGTTTGTGCATGTAATTATTCTTTAAGTTGCTCGTACTTTCAAGTTTATAAAATGTTGTATATATTTTGGTTGGCAGATCAATATGTCTTCAATTATAGATAAAGAGTGATGAAAGAAGCCGATCAAAGAACCCCATGATACATGGAAGGAGTGCAGAAGTTTATTGATTTTGTTGTAGAAAATGGTGGCAATAAGGAAATCTATTCTTGTCCTTGCACACAGTGCAAAAATATGAAAATGAAAATTAAATTAGATGAAATTCATTTTCATCTGCTTAGATGGGGAATTGTCCAATCATATACTGTTTGGCATTTTCATGGGGAAGAGTCAGCAATGAACAAAAAACAACCTGTTAGTCAAGCCATAAGTACCGATGACTCTGAACTTCCTAGGATGGAAGATCTGGTCAATGATGCTGATAGATTTCATCAATTTCAACCTACAAGTTTGTTGCCGGATAATATTGGGGATTCGCCTACGGTTGATGTTGATTGGCAGGCCAATCAAAGCAAGAAGTATAAATCACTTTTTGATAATGCAAAATAGCCATTGTATCCTTCATGTCCAAAAGGGATAACAAAATTGTATTTCGTCGTCAAGCTGAATAACTTGAAAACCAGTATGGCTTTTCCGACAATGGTGTGACTGCACTCCTAGAATTCATAAAGGAATTACTTCCTGAAGGTATCACACTGCCAACAAAGTATCACGACATGAAGAAGATGATTAAGCAAGTTGGTATGGATTACAAAACTTTGATGTGTGCATTAATGACTGCATTTTGTATTGGAAGGATAATGCAAATAGAGTTTTTTGTCCAGTTTGCAAACAATCAAGATATAAAAGAACATTCAACGAAGAGAAAAGAGCTGCCAAAGTACCTCAAAAGACGTTGAGACATTTCCCTCTAATTCCTAGGCTGAGGAGGTTGTATACAATACCATGGATAGCAGATGCCATGACTTGGCATGGTCGTGCCAAGTCTAATTCAGACGTAATGCATCACCCATGTGATACTTCTCAATGGCGAGCTGCAGATGCTTTCGACAAAACATTTACTGTTGAATCATGAAATGTCATGTTTGGATTAGCAACGGATGGTTTCAATCCACATGCATCTCTAAGTAACCATTATAGTTGTTAGCCAGTAGTTATAGTACCGTATAATCTTCCTCCATCCATGTGCATGAAAAGAGAGTTTTCAATGTTGACATTGTTGATTTCTGGACCAAAACAAACAGGAAAGGATATTGATGTTTATTTGCAACCGTTGATAGACGAGTTACAACTGTTATGGGAAGGAGTCGCTGCATTTGACTCATTTAATAATTCTGAGTTTACATTGAGAGCACGGTTGTTGTGAGCAATTCATGATCATCCTATACTTGGGACTTTATCGGGATGCACAACTCATGGCTATTTTGCATGTCGTACATGTGGGGAACACTTGTTCTTACTATCTTCGTGCAAGTAATAAGATGTGTTACATGGGACATCGAAGATTTCTTCCTTTCAAAAGTTTCGAGACGAAAAAACAAACTTTGATAACAAACAAGAATATCGTCGTCCTCCACGACCATTGACTGGTTATCAAGTTGAAGAGAAGGTAGCTAATATCAAGATGAAAGTTGGTAAAGACAAATTAGAAATTGGTCGAAAACGAAAAAAGAAAACTGATGAAGACGAAGTTGAGAACGTTCCTGCATGGTATAGAAGGTCCATCCTCTTTGATTTGCCATATTGGAAAACAAATTTGGTCCGACATAATATTGATGTTATGCATACAGAGAAGAATGTCACTGAGCATCTCATTAGCACAATTATGGGTCATAAAGACAAGTCAAAAGACGGCATCAATGCACGTAAGGATTTGAAAAACATGGGTATAAAACAAAAATTGTGGGTCAGTGAAGATCCTGAAAGAAATAAAGTAATCATACCAGATGCAACTTTCACCTTGAGCAAAGACGAAAGGCTACGATTTTGCACCATTTTGAAAAGTCTAAAAGTGCCTAGCAAATTCTCTTCCAACTTCAGTAACAACGTGAACATCAATCGTCCTGAACTAACAAATATGAAGTCTCATGATTACCACGTCATAATGCAGCAATTACTTCCAGTATTGCTTCAGCATTCTTGTCCACAATATAAGGATCTACGTAATGCTATACATCGTATAAGTCTATTTTTTAACATTTTATGCTCAAAGGTGATTAACAGATAACATCTTTTAAAAGCAAAGACTAGTTTGGTAGAAGCAATTTGTATGTTTGAAAAATATTTTCCACCTGCATTTTTTGACATCAGCATCCACCTTATGGTTCATTTAGCCGATGGAGCATTGATATGCGGTCCTATTAGATATAGGTGGATGTATCCTTTTGAACGGTAATTTACTAATCTCAGTTTTGTTCATCATCATTTGTTTTAAATAGGTACTAGTTATTTGTAATCGATTTATATTCATAGGTTGATGAAAACATATAAAGCCACCAATTTTGAAGCCACCAGGACAGTTTGTCAGATTGTCAGAGCTATATGGGGACAGTATGAAGCCACCAATTTTGTTATGCGGGAACAAGACACGGTCCATTGGAATGGCAAGGATCATGCAATCTCTCGTGTGTATAATGCCTTGCTTAGCATGCATGCTGTGCCTAACTGCAAGTGGAGCAAGTCAATATGGACTGCCTACTCTCCAAATAGTGACAATATGATGCTCTGGAAGGTTAAGAATAAAGCTTTGTTCACCAGAGATAGGCTGATTGGGTTAGGTATGGATGTCCCTACCTCGTGTGTTTTATGTCACACCCTAAATGAGACAATGCAGCATTTGTTTTTCGAGTGTGAGTATGTTGTGCATCTTTGGAGCAATTTGATGATCAGATTGGATATGATGGTTGCCTTTTCTCAATCTGCTGATCCATGGACTTTCACTGAACAAGTGATTATGCAAAGGGACCAGGACAGTTTTTGTTTTTTGTTTTCATTGAAGAAGCTATTGAATAAAATATGGGAAGAAAGAAATAGAAGAGTTTTCAACGGGACCAAAAGGAGGCATGAGGTTTTATGGATAACACTGAAGAATGATATACTGTTGGGGATGAGGGGTAGTGCGCATACTTTCCTAAATCACCATATTGAACCGTGGATCAGCTAGTTTGTTTTCCTTGCTTTTTTCCTTTGGTTGTTCTCTTTTTTTCCTTTCTTTGTATTCTCTGTGTTGTGTGTTCATTTTAATAAATCTGGTAGGGGCCCAGTTTTAACCCCGCTTGCTCTGCAAAAAAAAAACATATAAAGGATACGTCCGCAACAAAAGATATATTGAAGGATGTATTGCAGAAGGATATATCGTACAGGAAGCTAGTCTTTATTGCATGGAGTATATGCCAAAAGGAGGCGATGGCACACATAAACATACTCGTGAGGCTTTCTTAGACGAGGATGATGAGTTTGCTGGTGAGATGCCTCTAAATAATGGTAAAGACATAACCTTAACCTCGGTGCAGTTTGAACAAGTTTGTAGATGGGTCCTCAATAAGTATGATGGATTGGATGAATGGGAGAAGTAAGTTCACAAATAACTCCTGAATCTCCACCATTGTAAGTATATAAATGTTTTGAAATGTGTTTCTGCAGGAGGTATAACATCTATGTGAAAAGTACTAAATCTCAATCTCGAAATGGGGTTTCATCCGTGGAAGATTTTCAAAGTTTTACTCTATGGTTACGTGGCGAGGTATATATTAAAGCTTATTTAATATTTCACGCGTACTTAAAGGTATCATACACCTTATCAATCAAACTTTTCACATATTTTATTTTTCTAGTTGGTAAAAACAAACGATGTTGATTCAACTCTTTGGGGCCTTGTGAATGGGCCGAAGTTCAAGACGCGCAGTTATATGAAGTACCAAGTAAATGGGTTCACATTTTCCCCGAAAAAATATGAAGAGCGGATGGTAACACAAGACAACGGTGTATGTATGAGAGCAATCACAAAATTTAGAGCCAGCGGGAAAGATAAAAATTATGCAGAAGCTGAAACACTGTATTATGGAGTTATTCAGGAGATAATTGAGTTGGATTATATAGACTTCAAACAAATGGTTTTTTATTGTGATTGGGTAAAAGTCAAAGACAAGGTCAATGGTTGCAAGATTGATCCTATTTCAAACTTTATTACAGTTAATTTAGGGAAATTGAAGACCAAAGATAGGATGAACGATGAGCCATTTATTCTTGCGTCAAAAGCGAGACAAGTATTCTACTCAAAAGATTTAAAAAATAGCGGATGGTTTGTGGTTTTACACACACCTAAGCGGTTGACTACAATCGTGGATGATCTTGAGTTTCCTACCGTCTATCAATCAGCCTTTGAAGATAACAAAAAATTAGAAGATCTTACCAAATGCATATGTTAATATAAGATGTATTTCTTAATTTAATTTAGTTGAATTTCAAATGTGGATGAATTTAGAATTTTTTGATTATGAATTTAGAATTTTTCATGTATCACCATTTAATTATTATTCTAAATTCATGAAATCTGATTGATCAATTTTCAATACGTCTTTTACCATATGGAATTTGGAGCGACATACCCGGTTTTTCTTCATTTTCAGGTAATAATGATTATGTGTCATATTTATTACATGCCTAAACTACATTTGTTGTTGATTAATAGTTGCTTTTGTTGCTTTAGTTACACTTATATACTTTATTCGTAACCGTATAAATTTTTAATCGATAACAATCAAATATCCTTGCTTGCTTTTATTAGACAACCTATAAAAAAAATTATGCTTTTTCTGCAGGTTTCACTCATACAACTATTTTGCAAGTACAATTATGGTGTAAAATTATGTGTTGTGTACAAGTATGCTGTGAACTCATATATGTTTATTTCTAAATACTTGCAGCAACAATGTCAGAAGCCGCAGAAACGTCGATCCATTCAGTCGCGAATTCGTCATCTTCACAACCCGAGAAAGTTGAGACAAATGCATATAGTGTTCCAGTTTCTGATAATGCTGGGAAAATAGGCAGTAGACTTGGTAAATTGGTACGAATGCATGTGCCGATATCATATGAAAGTTGGGATAAAGTACCAAACAAATGTAAAGATGACGTTTGGGCTGAATTGCGGGTAAGTCATTCTTTTTTTTTCCACTGTTAGCCTGTTGAAAAGCACAAATGGCACAACTCATTTTTTGTTCTATACGAAGATAGGTGGGAAGTTGATTAGTTGATAGATTGATTGACAGTATACCAGAGCGGCGACATGTTACTCGGTTCCGTTAATTAACCAAATGGTTATATTTTCTTAAATTTTTCACGTTAACCTATAGCTTTGACGTCCATGAAGTTTTATCTGTTATAACTAAATTACAAACTTGTATTGTCTAATAAAATTACATAACATACAAGTGACATGCACTAATGATCTGTGTATTTTCTTGTATTTTCTTTTTAACGTATTTTTTATCTTCAATATATACGGACATTTTATGAGCTAGATTCAGATACAAAAGAGTTGTATTTTAAAAAAATGTTCGAATCATTTAGAAGATACAAAAGTGAATTGAGGACAGGGTACTATGACAAATATGATAACGATGAAGCTAGAAGGAAAAACTGTCCGCCAAAAGTTAGCGTAGAAGATTGGGACGGATTCTTGAAAAATGAAGCAAAACCCGACGCACGCGAAAGAAGAGAGCTAGGCAAAAAAATAGATCACAATACAATTATACTCATCACAGTGGTCGTACAAGTCACGCCGTAGTAGAACATAAAATGGTACAGTTTTAATTTTTTGTTATTTTGTTGCATTTTACCATTTCGTTGAATGAGATTGTATCGGTAGGAAATAAACTCTTCGAATAAGAATCGGTTGGTTTGATAATCGATGTTTCGGTTGCAGGCAATTAAAAATCCAGGAAAAGAAATCATACGCCGTGATGGGTGGGAGAAAACTCATACAAAAAAGGATGGCACCATATCGGATTCAAATTCTTCATACTTTGTACGTTAAACAATATATTGTTTTAGATGATAAATTAAAAATCAATTACTGTTATGACATATATGTTTACATGGTTTATTGGCCTATAACTTATATGCACGAAATTAAATATCTCAAGTATTATCATATTTTAGGGTAAAATTGCAAAAGCAAGGGAAACAATCAATGATGACGAGGAACAAGATATGCCATTGGACGAAGACATCTTGTCACAAATGTTCGGCAAGGATAAAAGGGGTCGGACTCGAAGTGTTGGAACCATAATACCAAAGACACAAGTTAAAGCATCTACTATTCCACGTAAACAACTCAGAAAGAGTAAACAAGACTCAAATAGATTGGAAACAAGGATGGAGAAGGTGGAGGGTTCTTTGGAGAATGTGAAGGGGACATTGAACACATTGGTCGACATATTAAAAGGATATGTGAAACAGATGCCAGACATTGCTTCCAACGAAGGAGGAAGTGGTGGGACACATCATGAAAGTGTTGGAAGAACGTCGAACAATGACGATGCTGCTAACCCGCTTATTTCGCATGTTCAGGAAAATAAAAAATGTGAAGTGTTGAACTTTGATCCAGAAGTCATAGCAACAGGTTTTGTATGCAGAGATTCGACGGCATCCATAATACATGGAAAACCTGTACCTCCTACACATTAGAAGTTGATTGTGGACAATATACTATTACCAGATGAGCCCACAGCCAAACAAAATCATCCTCTTGCTATGACCTTTGATGATGTTGGAATCGGTGGTTATGTGTGTCATCCAAAGAGTTCAATTCGATATCTTTAGATGCAGGAACAAATATACATTATTATTATATAATAAATTCAATCTGAATGGAAACCTATATATGTTCTCTGATCTGTTCTTAATATCAGAATCCTCCAATCTTAATATCAAAACTGAAAATTCTACAAAATCGGATAATTCTCTGATCTGTTCTTTGTTTCAGGTTTTTACCATTTGTTTCAGGTTGAAGATGCTTTCTCTATGTACCTTTTTGATTTAGAAAAGCTTGATCTGTGAGGTGACATTTTTTTGTTCACATTACTACTGAAAATAGGTTGTACACCTAATCACTGTACTTCAGTTTATGCTATTTTTTTTCTTACAATAATAATCAATTCCCAAATCAGTGGTAATTTATATTTCTTCTAAGGTTTATAACAAAACCTGTCAGTACTACAAAATTACACTCATATGCAGTCATAATATAGCAAGATGCTATAGCATTAGTAGATGAAAACTTAATTATCTATATAGGTTGGAAAAAGTTCAACAAATAAACCGAAGATAGGATGAAAATTTTAATGGATTGTGCATGATTGTACAGGTATACTTGTTATTTAAGTATTATGAAAAATTTAATGGATTTTTTACGATTCCTTTGTCTTCATTCTTATATTTTTTCCACACTATAAATAAGATAAAGAGACATATTATGCTTTAATGCTTTCTTTCTATTGATAACATATCCTGAATTGTGGGGCTAAAATAATGCAGAGATAAGGACACAGACGACTTAGTATAGTTATTTGAAAATGAGTGAGTGGGGGTATCCGAATTTATGTCATTTTCAGTCACTAGATACTATATTTTGTTATCAAGAATATTATTATCCGTTTCAATGTTGTGTTGTTGGCCATTTAACTTAATGTGGGTGGGAATTATTAGTGCACAACAACTATCACTACTCTATAAAATTATTTCTTTAGATTATTTGTCCCTTGTTGATTTCCCTTTCTGAAAAATAGTTGTTGCATATGCATGATTGATTAAGTTTCATTTCTTTTAGTCCGTCAAATTTTAGCAGTTAGGTATTTTGGTATAAAAGTGAAGATATTATATAGGCTAATTCTAGTAGAACCCCACTATTTTCTTACAGTGGTGTTATATTGAATGAAATTATGATAACAGTAGTTTTGTTCGATGGCTTGAAGTTTGAGGCGAATCGTGTTTGGGTGAAGCGAGAACTGGGTATGTGGCCGTACTCTGAGGTGGAAATTGCGATGTTGTGGTTTAGGTGATCGAAGTCGCGGCGGCTAAATGCATTGAGTTCGATTTAGGTGATGGAGGGAATTTGAAGCAATAAAGTGCGAATGCAGTGGGAATTGGGTGGTTCCGAATTCGATTGGCGGAGGTGAGGTGGTTGCGCAGACTACAGGCAACAAGAAGGTGATTGTAGGGATTATGCAGTGATGGTTTTTTGGATGAATGGTGGGTATTGATGATGATGGTGTGGTGAAATTTGTATGGTGTGAAGCAAGTCAATGAGCAGTAACAGTGGAAGAGGATGGTTGAATTATTGGTGATGTTATTGAGGCAGTGCAGCAATGTGCAGTAACGTGATGAAGGTTGCGATTGGAAGTTACTGTATGGTGATGTTCAAACAGTGTGTATGGATGTGGTAGTGGTGGTGAAGTGCACATTTGTACAGCAGAGGGTGGGGATGCAAGGAAGTGAAATGTATTGTTTGGTTTACTATAAGGTATGGTAGGGAGTGAGCAGTTCGAATGTTTTGAATGGAAGGATGATTTGAAGTGGAGGTGTATGATGAGTGATTTTATGGTGGAAGCAATGCACAGTATGCACAGATGAGAAAGTGAACTGATGTTGCACTTTGTAGCCAAATGGTGTTGAAGGATATATGTGTGTGCAGTGGATGTTAGGTGGTTGCTTGAGTGGTTTGCTGTTGAACTAAAGATGGGAATTGACCTGGTGATTGAATGTTGGCTAGTTAACATTTTTCTTGGTGGAAAATTTTCATAGGTTTAGTTGCTTGCTGTAGGGGGAGTGGATGATATCGGTCAGTGGTATGAAGTAAAGGAAGTATGGCTGAAGTTTTGTGGTTGTGCAGTTGCATGTTGTGGTTTGATACTGGTAGCAGATGAAGGTATAGGAAGTTTGGAGGAGTTATGGTAGTGGTGACAGATGATGTAGATGTTAGCGTTGAGGAGTTTAAAGATGTTTGTGAACATAGGCAGTGGGATGGTTTGTATGGGTGGTGGTAAGATGTTTGAATATGTAGGAGGTGAATGACAGTAAAGTTATAGGTGGTGAAGTGACAGAGAAAGTTTGGTGGTTGAGTGATTGTTATTGACATAAGTATGAAGCTTCTGGGGAGGAAGTTAGTGGAATTTTGAAGCAACCGTTATGTACTGTAAGTGGTAGGCAATATGAAGTGGTAGGCAAATGTTTTTAGAATATTTTAAGATCAGTGTTACCATATTTTTAGAATATTTTAGGATGTAATATTTTAAGATGATTGGTTTGTGGTGGGAAGGGCAAGTGAAGTTGTTGTAAGTGAATTGGAGATGAAGTGCACTGGTTTGTGTGCACTTCGGTGATGCACAGGCAGGGGCTATGCAGTGATGGGTTGAGAGTTTGTACGAAAGTGGATGTTATAGGCAGTGGGTTTTATGGTTGTGAGGGACTGTTGTCATGGGTAATGCAGTAGTGTATGGATGGCAATAGTGTGGAGGGTGTAAGTGGTTTTCCTTACAGTGGTGTTATAGGCTATCAGGTGAAGTTTGTGTGCGCAGTGTGCATAGAAAGAGGCCGGTTGGTCAGTTTACTTGATGTTGGTGATGAAGGGAAAGGCAATTGCGTATGGGTGTAGTAATTTTTATTTGTTTGTGGATAGGAGTGATGAGTGATATGTGGGTTGTAGTTGTATGAGGAGTTGGTTTGTCACTGTATGCACTAGAGTTCTAACGTACAACATGTATTCCATAGATATATACACGAGAGACAGTTCCAAAAAGCTTGGTTGAGAAAAGCTCAGAACTCAGTGCTGCCTTTCAAGTAAATAAATCACCTTGCTTTTCGCTTTCAAATCAACTATTATTCTCACTATATATATCGCATTGTGTTTCAATCCTCTTTTAGCTGTTCTACGAGCAAGCCAAAAAACCAATCAATGTTGTACTATGCTGTGCCTAGATGACCACAATTGAACTAAAAGCTGCAAATCATACACAAGGAAGAAACCTTTCTTTTATCATAGTATTTGCACTTGAAAAAAAAAGGTCCTATATTAAGTTTGAAAACAACTTTTTACAGCTGTGCTAGGAAGAATAACAGTAGTAACCGACTCATTGTTGCATTTTTGTGTACATTGTTGATACTGCAACATGTATCTATTTATTTGTAAACTTGGAATCCTTGTGTGGTTTAATCATGGATAGAATTGATGTTTTCTCAAAATTGTCATACGTATGTTTGCACTAGTGACCTCTTTATAAACAAACATCAATTTCTTGTTTTGTGTGCAGGCATGAAACTTATGCTGGCGGGAGCATTAGACGATTGGAGGAAGACGTTATGTACCGTATGTATTGTACTATGCATGTAGTATTATGTAATGATGCCCTTGTTGTACTATGTATGTTATGTACACTTGTTGAACTATATAGTGGTATGTGTTGATGTTGAACACTATAATTCAAACATTTGTTATGTTTGGCTTTTGTGTTTAATCTATGAACAATATTTGGTTTAATAATCTTTCTTTTGCGATACTGTTAAATTTGCAATTTTTGTATTAATTATGATAATGAAATGACAGTCGCTGGTGCAGAGAAATTTTTTGAATATTTTGTTTAAAAAGTTAAATATTAATTAGCAACGGATTAAAGCCGTTGTTAATATTTAAAACATCAGTTATACATCTACATTTAGCAACGGCTTTAATCCGTTGCAAAATAAAATCCGGAACGGCTACAAACCGTTGCTAAAGTATATTTTGCAACAGTCCTTAGCCGTTGCAAAAATATATTTCGCAACGAATTTGAGCCGTTGCGAAACTTTTACCACTGCCCATTTCGTAACGGCTCAAAGCCGTTGCGAAATTATTTTGCAACGGCTTAAAGCCATTGCGAAATGGGGATTCTGGTGTAGTGCTCCTAATATCAAATACAGCTCCTCGAAATTCAAATTATTCCAATAAAAATGGCCAATATCAAAAACATCCTCCTTCATTAACATAAGACATGTTGGAAAGTGACTTTATTCAAAATAATTATTTTCTTTCATGCACCACAATAGGAGATATGGATTCACACAGCTTAAACAAACAATTATCTTTTTGACATAATACTAATGGTATAATTTTTATTTTCAGACAACGTTGTGTTTGTAGAAGAAGAGAAAGATGAGACAAAGACGGAGGAGAAAAAAAAAGGTCAAAGTACAAGAGGTTGAAGAACTCAAAGATTAA
The DNA here is from genome assembly GCA_030765085.1 of Allium cepa. Taxonomy (NCBI): domain Eukaryota; kingdom Viridiplantae; phylum Streptophyta; class Magnoliopsida; order Asparagales; family Amaryllidaceae; genus Allium; species Allium cepa. The sequence continues at coordinate 84,693,350 of CM060946.1, forward strand.
TAGCTTGAGAATTCAAGAAAATAAATGGAAGTGGAAATGTTTGATTGGATTGGTTGGTCGGCACCAAGCTTGTAAATGGTACGGGTTTCGACCTGAACCCAATCCAAGTCCATCCTATTAATACGGATATGAGTTTTGTTCCAAATATCCATGCCTGATTCAAGTCTGATCCGGTTACTATTAGAGTAGGATGTGGTTTAATTAAAACCTGGCTCGAATTAGGCTTGATCTGGCTATTGGTTTTCTATAGTATCACAACATTAGTGTTTTATGTTATTTGTTTACCATTTTGTTTATTTTCTGCAGGAATATGTTTTTGCTTACTTATTGTGAACTTGACTACATTATCATCCAATTTATATGTAAACGTTGTTTGTGTATAAATTTAATAAAAATTGCAGGTTTAAAGTATGATTCTAACGAAAATATTATGAGTTCAGTGTACAGGTATTACCCAACGGGATTGAAAACCCCCACTGGCTGAGCTCAGTTATTGGTTTTAAAATACCCTGTAAGTTCGGCCCGAACTTGGGTTTTGATTAATGTGATCGGGCTCGGGTCCGGATTTTAAATACCCGGACCGAACTCGTCCCATTGACAAGCGTAATTAGAACAATATAAAAAATGTTCATACCGTTGATAATTTTAGGAATATGAAATAACTGAAAATGGCAAAGTGGTGCCAGTGGTGAGATAAGAACAACAATATTCTTTTGCAAAAGCTTGAGTCAAAATTTCCATAGATACAATAACTAATATAAACATGAAAGAAAAAAATTCGAAGAAGATTTGTCAATTTTTACAATACATGGTACCTATTCCAAGACTTTGAGACCACGTGACAACTTACTTTGAATCTTTTAAAAATGGTTTTAAATATCATTATTAATAGTTGGAATAGAAACACAATATTTTGGTCCAACCATAAAGTTCCCAAAGTATCCTTATATGTAAACAAGAGGTTGGAAATTTGAATCCTACCGAGAACAAAAATTAACATCTATATTCAAACGGAATCCAATAAAAAATACAACTTTTTTCCTTTATATTTCTTAGTTTATTCTTACCACAACTACGTTGAGATTTTAAAATTTTCCAATTTAGTAAAAAAAATTGGTATACACGCATTGACCATAAAATATTGTTAACAAATAAATAGTTTGAAACAATAATTTCTAAATAAATGTATCGTGATTTTGTCTTACTTTTAAGTTAAAATAAATTAAATTTGGTGTTTGACTATTATGACATATAAGTAATGAAATATAATAGATTATACAATATGACCATGATGAACTTAAAACAATTACATCTTTTTTGTAAACCAGTCGAAAACATAAGTTTATTCGGCAGTTTGCTTGAGAAAAATTATTAATGGAATTTCTTCATAAGTTACAAGCAACAAAGAGTTACTTCTCGGGTTTCTACTTCTAAGCAATTTTTGCAGGCTCATTATATGAGTTTTTGAGCACAATTTTTCAAATATGTAGCTTATAAGTATATTTGACTACTTCTATGGAGTTGCCAAACTGCTCTTGGACCTCTTCTTGACAGACTGAAGAATTATGAACATTGCATATGAAATATGGCTCGAAATGAAACTGTAAAATACAATGGTTTATGATTTTTGTTTGATGATAATAAACATATATGCATACACACACACACACACACATATATATATATATATATATATTCATTAAATGTGTTTGTTATAGTACTATTGAAGTTTCACAGAATTAAATAAATATATACAGAATTGAATCAAAGTTTCATTTGAAAAAATATTTTATTTCAAATTCAAATAGTATACATTTAGCTTCCATAATATTTTCAATTTCAAATACAATATAGCTTTCACTGTCACTCTTATATATACAACATTTTTATACAGCATACAATACCAGCTCACCCACTCACCTTCAAGCTTGACCTTTGCAATTGTTCGTGAGATTGGATTGAGGCTCGGCCTTGTGATATTCACACTGATACACTGTGCATATCATGAGTTGTCCGTGCACATATATGTTTAATTTGTCCCTGTCTAAAATATGAAAACAAACAACTCAAATAACTAAGGCAATATTAAATCACAATAATAATTTTATTTTGCAATTTTGTTTTGTTTCCTTTTCCATTTTACCGTATTATTTATTTGATAGGTATAATGGACGATTGGACATGGGCTGGAGCAAGGAGATAGCAAATAAAGAACAAGTGCGAGTGAGTGAGCTAATATTGTATGTGAGAGTGTATAGAAATGTTGTACATATGAGAGTGATAGTGAAAGTTGTATTGTATTCGAAAATGTAAATATAGTGGAAGCTAAATGTCTACTATTTGAATTTGAAAAATATATTTGTTTGAATAAAATTATTATTTAAATAAAATTTCGATTCAATTATTTTATTTTGCAAATATTTATTTAATTTCGTAAAATTGAAATAGTATTATAACAAACACATTTAAGGAACAAAGAAAATAAGAGAAAAGGACAAACTTTGAAAAAAAATTAGGCTGAAGACATGAAGTTTTATTTTTAAGCTGAAAGACAATGTTAGTTATATTTAGCATTATACTCAACTTTTAAACTATACAAAATACTACTTATAACTAGCATTATATTCAATTTTGCACCATACAAAATGCTAGTTATAACTAGTATTGTCTTTCAGCTAAAAAAATAAACTTGCTGTCCTTCAGCCTAATTTTTTTTATAAATATGTCCTTGTATCTTTTTTCCTGTAATGAAAATATATATATACAAATTTTATAATCATAGGACAAAAATCATAAACCATTGTATTCTACAATCTCCCTCTTTTGATGATAACAAACATATATTAAGATTTTGAATTTTAAGTAAATGTGTTTGGTATGATGTGTTCAAGTCCCTCTATTTAGATGCTCCCCCACAAGTAAACTTCCCCTATACAGATGCGTGTAATTGAAAAAGAAAATTTTGATTTTTCTAAAATAATTTCTAATACAAACAATCTCGCATAGTAGTAAGGTTATTACTCGGCGACAAAATCTTAACATCTCTCCTCCTTTTATTATCATCAATAATAATAATAGTAATTGAAATAATAATTAATTTTAATTAAAATTATAGAAATCAATTCAAGAGAAATATATGCCGTAAATTCCAATTAATCAAACAAAAATCATAATATTTTATTTATTAGAAACAAAATACACTTTAGAGAAATGTTAGGATTATGGTTTAGGGAAAATTTTATATAATGACATCATTTTGGTATGTTCAATAAAGGAAATTTGTAAATCTTCCTTTTAAATAATATACAAAAATGTTAAGCACTTATTAAACATGCATTACCATTAGAACTTTTAAATGAGGTTAGTAGTTACTTAAACATTAATATTAATTATTTTCTAACCATGCATAACCGTGAAAACTTTTAAATGAGATTAGAATCTATTTAAATATTTATCCCTTTCTTCTATGACTCACATCCATCATAACTGTGAGGACTTTTAAATGAGAATGGAAGAACATATATATAAATTCAAGTAATTCACTCATGCATAACCGCGAGGACTTTTAAATGAGAGCAAATACTTTGGGATGGATTTTTTTACACAAAGAAATGTTTTCTTTGTTTTGAAATATCAACTTTTGCACACTATATTAAATTATGGTGTATGTATTAAAAGAAAAGTGACACTAATAGAAATGATCATGAAATAAGTACTAATTTAAAATATTATATAATTTGTTTAATTTTCATGAAATTTTAAATTACACTTCCTCTTGTTATGAAATATAATTTAATCACTATCCATCACTTTATCAAACGCTATTAATAATTTTGATTAGTTTCAAAATGGTTCAATTAGTCAATGATTATCTTTTATAGAATAAATCCCGCACTAAAATAAATAAGAGTATTTTTATCAAAGTAAAAACCTAAGTTATTTTAAAAAAAATTAAAAGATGTGAAAACCAATTTTCTACAGGGGTTTTGTGAAAATGTGGCTATTTGAAAACCAGTTGAAAACAATCAATCAAATGCAAACATGATTTCGACATAATGTTTGATACCACTTATATTTGGATTGACCAAGGTGACAAATAGTAGTATAAAAAGAACACAAGCAAAACGTTTACTTCTCAAAATCACTTGAATCGATTTTCAAAATTTTCAACAATATCATTTATATCAATCAAAGGCAAAGGTATTTATATTGAAGCAAAAACAAAAAAACATTTCTCTAATCGTTAGTTTGTTAACCATGAACAAGACTACGAGAGATAACAATTCTATCAAAGCAATCGAAAATTCCTGTTTTGAAAATTCCGTCTATTTGAAACCACTATTTGAAAGCTTCAAGTCAATAATTTGATTTAGTACAAAATACAAAAGTTTAAGATACTCAAATATTCCACTTATCAAATTCGGTTTCAAGTCAAAATGATAAATTGATCAAAAGTTATGAATGAAATACTACAACTTGTTTGTGTAAATCAGAATTACTTTTCAAGTAATGTGCCGAAAAGATTGATGTTTTTCAATATTTTCCAAAATGAATCAGTAAAAACTCAAAACAGTAAAGTTGTAGTACTATCAGTTAGTTTTTAACGACTTCAGAAAAATTCTAAAAATCAAAGTAAAAATGGTCAAGCTATGATCGAATTACTACAACCGTGTCAAGAAGTTCTGAAACTGTTTTCAAACAATACTCCAAATTATTTGTAGTTTTTCACGTGTTTAAGTTCAAATTTTGGAGAAACATAAAAACAAAACTTATAGTGTTTTCATTCTATAATCCATAACATTTTTAATAAGGAGCTCAAGATATGGCAAATCTACTACAACAGTGTCTGTAAAAAATAGAATTAGGTATAAGAAGAGAAAATCGGGTATAGAGATCATACCTCTACTTACCATCCATGTCGTAATATCCAAAACATTGTAGGTCTCCACCTCATTTTCTAGGTTAAGGAATATTTAAATTTTAACTCATTAGTCATATAGAACAACTCGAAATCTGTCTCTATCGAAGTTGTTCCTTAGCCCACTTTTGTATCTAAATTGTAGAAGAAGTGAGTAGCCTAATGAAGGATTAAGGACCATTTTGTTTTTCGATCGAAATATTTGGTACCCTGATTTGTTTATGTGGAAAACCATTAATTTTAACAATTGTATTCTCAAGAACCCAAACTTGTTTAAATTTAAGAGAATTCACTTTTGTACCTTTTGGAATCCAGATTTGATTAATGGTCTTGTTTTTATTTTGAAAATTATTATTGATATATCCAATATTTCTACAGTCTATGCATTTGGGCATCACACTTCTCTTCCTAGCGGTTTTATTAGCTATTTGTTTATTCTATTCCAAGTCCTTTTTTGTTATTCGCAAAGAGTTGATTTCCTAACAGCATATTAAAAGATTTTTCACCTCGTCGAAGAGTCAACTCAAATCATTGACTTTGGATTTTAAAAGTTCATTTTTATTTATCATCTTTGAACACCGACTAATAGAATTCCCTCTCTTTTCAAAATTATTCCTCTTTGAGACCATATTTTCATTTTCAACCTCATTTATTTTGGTTTTAATTTCTAGCATCTCTCTGTTTCAAAGAGTTGGCGTTTTTCAAGTTCAAGTTTTTCAAAATCCTAAAAATTTTCAGTCTCCTTTCAAATTCCTAATTTATTCGAATAATTTTAGTTTTACTATTTTCCAAAATCATATTTTCTTTTTTAAGGGTTTTGAAATTTACTTTGATCTCATTTAATTCCTTTTCAAAAAACGCATATTTAGAATTTTCTAACCACTTAAAACTATCCAACTCGTTTTGTAATACGTTATTTTTCCAAATCAACTCAGTTTCATTTTCGTAAAAATCAGAATTTCCTTTTCTAGTTTTTGAAAATTTTCATGAAAATGAGCAAAACCTTTTTCGTAATTCAAGCATTTTTTGCAATTGGAATTTTTAGTCTTATTAATATCTTAAGCTCATTTTCCAAATCATCATTTTTCTGATGCAATTTAGATTGTTCACTTTTCAACTTGTTTTTTTTCATCTCAAGGTCATCACTATTTTTAGTTAGGCCCCGTTTGGCTTGTCGTTTTTAGTTCTCTGTTTTCGTCTATACAAAAGCGCGTCCATTATATGTATTGTTTAAAAACAAACAACTTTGAAAAATGAAATTAACATGTACAATAGAAAACAAGTTTATTTTGTTTTTCGTGTTTTGAAAGATAACAAAAGCACGAAGAAGAATCCAACTGCTTCGTTGTCCGTTGTTCGTCGCAATGGCTAAGAATTATAAATCTTTTTATCTTATTTTTTGCTATTTCTTAATGCAAGTTGGAAACACAAAACTCAAAATACAAAATGAAACCAAACGGGCCCTTAACTTTTGACATAAGAGAACTATATTATTGAATGAAATATCACGTATCTCATCATTAGTTGTGTCTTCATCACTGTCGTCTTTTGTGAATTCCATCAAGCAAAATTCTTTAACTAAGTCGATTTTGCAGGGTTTCTCGCCGTTGTTGACTTTTTTGCCATATATCACAACGAGAGTTTTCCAGATTTTCTGTGTAATTAAACAACGAGAGATATGGTTAAATTCGTTTCGATTAATTAGAGAATAGAATATATGCATAGCAACAACAATAATCGAAATAATTTTCTTATCAACCATATCACATCCATTTTCAATAATATCCCAACATTCAAACTTAACAGATTTCAAATAAAATTCCATTTTTGATTTCCAAATAAAAAATCCATTCCATCAAAAATAGGGGGACTAACACTGGACCAACACTCGCTAGATCTGCAACTAGGATTAGACATCTATGCTAACAACTGGGATCTGATACCACGTGTAGGATCGAATTAACCTAGAGGGAGGGTGAATACAGTTTATAATTCACAGAAATGAGTCCTACTCAATAAGAAAGAAGTGGAAAAAATGAAGTTAACCACATAAATTTATACAAACAACATTACATATGTTATCATTCATATTATGTACATAAATTATATTTTTATAACAAATAAATACCGGTTAGACATTACCAAAATCAAATCAGAGCAACATTTAAATATCGAAAGCAATATGCTTTATTATGTTAGCATGAATTCTGATCAGACATTATACCAAAATCAAACCATATCAACTTTCAATTATTAGAAGCATTATGCTTTATCATGTTAGAATCAAAAGTGGTCAAAATCCTAAAAATCATAACCGACCAGTTCAATGTTAAGAAGAAGACCTACTCTGATTTAAGTCATGTAATCAGGTCTAACTCGATGAAAAAGTCACCCTTATATGATTGTTGTGATGAACAATATAGATGAGCAGGTAACATGCAACAAATGGATTAACATGTCATAGATATCGTTAGATCCTAAAAAATTAAGAAAAATAATTTAAATTATAGTGAAACACGAGAAAGGCTAAATCAATTGAGAATTAAAGGCGTGCTAAAGAAAACGAAGATTTTTTGAGGAAAATAAAGAATAGAAGAATAGTTTCAAAGTAAACAAGCTTTCGCGATGAGACTATTGGTTGGCCAAAAAGTTATCTAATGCCCCCAAATGATTGAAAAATGAAACTAAAAGAAAGAAAACAATAAGAGAGAGAGAATACACAAGAATTTTATAGTGGTTCAGCTAATCTCAGACCTACGTCAACTTTATAGTTTTTATTGATAGATCTTATTATCATAACTAAATTACAAGTCAATTTCGAGAGTATAATTGCTTGGTTTTACAAGTCAATGTCGAGAGTATAATTGCTTGGTTTCAAATTTGGAAGAGTTTCATTGTGAAATCAATTCAAAGTCCAAGTGATGAAAATTTTCATTTATAGAATCCATGTATCGGAATCGTCAAATCTCGTTTTTTAATCGCTTAAACTATCACATCGAGTAGTCAAGAGGAAGAACAATTATAGATGGATCGGTACTGATCCATCCTCTATCTTCAAAATTTGTCTTTTTCCTCAAAACAACATGTAGATCTATAGCATAAGCTCCAATAAAAAAATTTAAAACGTTTGGTGGATTGATACTGATCCATAGAGTTAGCCAAAACTTCATATTATTTTCCTTAGGCACTTGATAATCGATCTTATTCACGCCCTCGATCCGTTCTTTTGTTATTTTGCAGTCTAATTCTATCAAAATGTCATTTGGTTCAAGTACCAGATAAAGTATGTTTATATGAACACAAAACTTGCTTTGAAATCAAGGTAAGAGACTTGACCCAGATCTGCACAAATGCTTATGTTGTTGAATCGTTTCCACAGAATGTTACATCTCCACTGAGAGTATCCCCACTTTGTTTCATACGATAGTCGAGTTACGTCTTTTCAATAAACATAAATGTTGAAGTCTACTATCTAAAAACTTCATTTATCATAGAGAATTTTCTAAGAGATGTTCTAGTTCATGGTTAAATATATCTCCATATTATTATTTCAGTTTTTTCTTAAATCTAATTGGTCAATACCGATACATTTACAAAAATATATAAACATTTGGGACTTAGGAAATTTTCTTTCTTTCATACCATGCCTTTGTTAACATTTTATTGTCTTCTCCATCGGGAGATATCTCCACTATTTTCTTTGACTCCAATCTCAACTCCACTGTCGAAACTGAACTTTGACCTAATTTCAATTTCCGATCCATTAAGAGATTGCAGAGCTAACTCACTAAGTTTCATTTCTAACCATCGACCAAATTTCCAACAAATCTAGGTAGGGTTTCCATCAAACGACATCTTTGACGGGTCACCTTCGTGCTGCCATCATCACTCTTCCACTTTCGTCGTAAACCATCATCGACCTATCCTCTTTGCCTTCATCGACCATAGCTTCTTGGATTAAAGATAACGCCTTGGAATGGGATATAATTCCTTGGGTTTGGTTAGAGGCGACAATGGAAGAAGATAGTTCTTTGGCGATGGCAATCAAGGATAGGTTTCAATTATTTCTTGGAGAGATTTGCCAAACCACTCTAGATTGCACTCTGGTTTCTTGATGACATACCCTGGGATATGAATCCCATTGACATTTGCATCCGCCCTTCAAAGATCCTCTGCCTTGTAAAGATAGCATCTGTCTCTCCTGGATTTCCATGCCGAGAGATGGAGTTCTATACCACTGTGGATCTAATCTGGTTCTGTTAATGTAAATCATACATTAATATGTAATATTGGACATACAACTCCATCACGTGCCAAAGCTTGTTTTCCACCATGAGAGAGCTTTATACATAGAGTGCTTCCATACGTTGTACCAAGAACACAAGATACACATATTGCATATGACACAACATTTCCCCTAGTTGATGTACATCATTCGATGTGTCAACATACATCTACAACATTAAATGCTATACATCGACCATACATGGGCCATATATATTCATCCAAGTAAGTAAAAGAATATAAATTACCCGACCATGCTCATCCACCATGCTTTTAGTATTCAATGGAACCGTATAGATGCTCACAGCGTATCTTTACTGATGTAGCGACTATTTCTTCCTTAGTTCCCCGGTAGCAGTTTCTAGCTCTGCACCAGCTTCTATCCCAGCTCGCGTTATGACTCAAAGACTTTGTCATCGTCACATGCACCCACTTAGGGTGGCTCCATTGATGATAGTTAAGGAGCCACACAATGAAATCGCTTTTTACGTCAACCTTACTACGATCATGGTCGTATATAATCCATCGGAGTCCTTGACTTCTAGATTGACATCTATCAACCTTCAATGGATACACGCCATACATGATATTCTAATGGATGAAGTGATGCTACCTCAACATCATCACCATTCCTAAACCCTACATAAGGCTATACAACATGTAGTCACTATGTCTGTCTCTCCTGGGTGGTACCTCCATTCAACCCGTGCTTTAGACACATCCTCCAATCTATGAGGCTCACCACTTCCTTACTCCATCCAAACTCCTACACTGTACTGCTAAGAATTTACATCATCTTTGTTAGGCGCTTGAATCGAAAGCCTTCATTTGTAGAAACTAGATATTTATACAACTTTAAAAGACGATCAGACTTCCTCTCCTTAACATTTTCAAAGCCTTTTGAGATTGTTGGGAGAGGGAGAGTGATCGATCTGTATAACATGAGGGGGCTACTTCAAAGATGAAAAATTCATCATCAAATACCATACAAAATTCTTATAGAAGTGGTTTTCTAGATCTAAGTCTCATATCTATCTTGCCTTCTGACATAACTGGACATACTCCATTCAAATAGCTGATTCTCTTCTATTTAAATAAAGTTATCCCTCCAACAATTATAGGTTATTCCATCATACGGATGGTAAGAAAACTGCAAGCCATCCCCGAGAATGAGCGGAAGGCACCTACCTACTTACTGGCATCTTCCATTGGCAACACCATCTTTTACACAATGGTCGAAGATTCCACTTCATGCCAACTCTTTTCGGTGCTACTTAAGCAGCTTTGCATGTTACTTCCCAAGCTGAGATAGCTCCTTTAGCTTCGGCCCACAGTGGAGTCATTGAAGAGAGATAGAATATGTAGATATTTTCTTACATGAAGACAATGAAGAAGAAGGAAAAAAGGGGAAGAAGAAATAATAAAAAGGGACTTCAACTTTCACTTCGAAGTTGGAACTTTTGAGACAATGCCTCCTTGGGAAAGCTACTGAGCCAAGTCATAGCAAGAATGAGGATTAGTCTTTGGCCCCGTTTCATGGTAGCGTTTTTGTTCTTGCTTCTAGACCAAGAAACCATTGATTTACATATCCTTAACTTTTACACCTAGGTGTTTATGGACCTATTTGATAATTGGTTTGATGTGTCTTTTTCCTATAGAAGGCATAGCCTCCTCAACACTAGCCTTACTTGACTAAGCATGGTCCATAGAACTAATAGGAAATGCCACCAAAATGCCTAGGATTACAAGTATATGTACTCTGCACATTCAACTTTCATATTCCAAGTAATAACCCGGTTCTTTTTCTTCATTTCAGCTGCCATAGGAAAAAACTACTTATTTCAATACCTTGTCCAAAAAAGTGGCTAAAACATCTATGTTCTTCAATGCAGGTTGAGAAACCACTATCACTCTACTGGTGAGTCCCAAAGGGAAAGGGATGAGAGAATGGTTGGTGAAGAAAGAAAAGAAATGGAAAGGATAGAAGAAGAGTGTTGACGAACTTTTTCGTCCTTCAACTCCTTGATTACTTATAAAGTAAATAATTTGCTAATTACCTTGTCAAATTTGAATTAGCAAAACTAAGCATTCTTAATTTTGTCATGAAGTGGTGATTATGATAATTAATGCTTACACAATCAAGTAGTTGTACTTTATCTATTTGTTAAAATATCAGATCTATTTAGTATTTAATTCAAGTGCATGTAAGATGAAATGTAGTACTAAACTAATCAAGGAAATAGCCAAAAATAGTAAATGACATAGGCAATTTACGTGGTTCAGATTTTGAGAAATTCTACATCCATGGGGAAAGCTTCTCTTTCTTCCTTTCTTATTGATTTGGTACACAATTTCATCGCAAAAGATACAACTGAACCTTAAAGGTTTCCCAAAAAGAGAAAATTTTCAGAAGAGAAAATAATCCCTTTCATGCTATAGTGCTTTTTTTATTTATAGTCACGAAAGTCATATGGATTATTGGAATATCTTTCTTGCCATTATGCCTCAACCCTTGGATTCTACCCAATGTCATATGTCCATATTGTCTATTTTACATAATAGGATTACTGGCGTGTCTTTGGCGGGATGTTTGAATGGAGGCGGAAATTCCTAAATTAGAGCGGGAATATCTAAAATTATGGTGGGAGAATTCAAATTTGAATTAACTTTGCTTACAGGTCTCCAAAGAGACATTGTTGTTATACGTTGGCCTTGTTGTGTCTATGTGACTAGTATGTGATGTTATGGCATTGATGCATTAAAGAGGTACAGTGGTGAATATTGCATGGTGCCTAGGTCATGCTACCTTGCTAATACCTTTGTCGTCTTTGCTGGGATTGAAATCATGTCTGGTCGGAATGGAGTGGTATTTCACATTCTGCTCTGAGAGTTGACTTGGCATATGCCTGGAATGTGTATAAGTCTATTTGTGATTTGAGTTGGGTGCAGCATGAGTTGAGTGCAGCTTCACATTTATCATTCAGCTATAACCATGGTTCTGTGTTGGAGCATACCCTGAGTGGCCCTGTATACAACCCCTTCGAAACGCTTTTGACCTCGTGTGGGACTGCCTAAGTTTCCCCGGTATGTGTTGGTGCGGGCCTGTTTCCTTAAGTTTAACTAAATATGGACTTCGAAGAAGCAGTCAGCTCAAAGTGATATGTACTACCCCCAGGCTTCGGCGCAATATTCTCTCTTTGTGATTCTTATAATTATAAGGCTGGGATCAGGTCTGGTGTTGTGACTTCAAGAACTTCTCATTTTCCTTCACTATAGTCCATGGTTATAACGGGTGTAACAAAGAGGGATACTGAAAAGAGATAGCCCACTAGGGTCGTGGTAAAAAGACAGAGCGCGCTAGTAATCTCCGAAGGCCTCTAGCTCCAATCAATCCATGAGGACATCTTCGTCTGAACATTCAAAAGACCCTTACTCCTATAGAATTTGCTCTCCGACTAAGAAAACTCCGTCGCTACCCCTATCTCTTAGAATCTCGCCGTGATCTCCATCCTATATCTGGTACTCTTGTCCCTATACTCGAGGCAAGACTACTTCTAGTATCTCTTTAAGCAAATCTTTCAACGATGAAAGACCTTCCATTCTGCATCAGCAACATCCTCTGCCGAATATTCAAGATAGGCATGGTAAGGAAATTCCTATTATCGCCAAAACTCATATGGTTTCTTTTCTTCCTCTATCATCCATGTAGCTCAAGCATCCTGACATGAATCTCACGGGAATCCACATTGACTAAAAGATTGATGAGCTACATATCAAAAAGATCTATGATAACCGCCCTACGCCACCAGCATCCAATATAACAAAATATGTGCTGTACCGTACTAGACCGATGTAGTACGGTTGTCAAGGGCTAAAAGAAATAAACATCATAGAACAAGTCGTATATCTCACAACGTAAGTAATAAAATAAAATATACATCGCATATATAAAATAGGAGAGACAGTAATAATTAAGTGAACCAACTATCAGAGCATAGATCCACAGTATTATACAACATAGTAATAGAATTTATACAAAGAGGAAATAAACTCGGGAAAACTTTCTCATAATAGTAAAGAAAAAAATGTCGAGGCTACACAGTATTGCACAATGATAGTATCCATGTATAATATGAGAAAGCTCCATCTTTCCCACCCTCTGTATGGCCACCACGTACACCTAGACCTATTATCTAGTCTACTCATTTAAGAGCACCTGAGATAATAAGAAGTAAAACATAAAACCTCGAGTCAGAAAAGTCTGGTATGAGCGATAAAGAAATCACAAATACATATGTCCATATAGTAAGGAACAAGATATAAGAGTCATATCTGACATGTCCCTGCTTCTAAACAATTAGCATAAAACATCTATAATATTCTACTATATTATCATCATGAAAGTGCACTACGTCTTAAGTACAGTATCAAGTGTCTAGGTATCCATGTCCTAAATACTTACATCAGGTTACATCCCTAGAGTGATTTACCGTGAGGAAGATAATCAAAGAAAACATAACATCAATCAAGTAATCCTCACTATCTTTCAATGTAATTGGAGATAAGATAACTTGTATGGCATGGTCATAAGCCAGAGACTCAATCAAATCTTGGTACCATGGTGCTCAATCCATGTCACTTCATAAGGCCAGGAAATAGACCCACAATCATAAGGTTTAGGGTAATCTGCAATTATAAGATCTAGACGCAGTCATAATCAAGGTGGGTATTGCCATGTACGCTCTCCACATTAGCACATAGGAAACCTTCGAGCGTCTATGATTCCTTTGCACACACCTTCATGATGGAATATAGTCATAATTCTATCTATCCATATCCATAGATGAGCACAATCGTAATCCCACTCACAAGCTCTCCTCATTGAACTCTCCATTTGGATCATCACTTCAGTGCCAATCATTAAGCTGCTATCATTGGAATCTAACTCCATTTGCTATCGGGTTACCATCATCAAAGTTAAAAAGCTTTCATCGTGCTACTACATTGTCATTAGTCGCTCGATGAACAAACAAACACCTTCAACACGATATACAGAGCCTACACCTCCCCCCTTAGAAGTTTCACCCCAACCTAAAAAAAACTAAAGTTCGGCACCAGCCTAATCTACTCTATGACAAGTGCTGTACTTAACCAAATTTGGGTCACTCTACTTCCATGAAGCCTTTTCCTCCAATGCTCCAACTTTCAAGTCATTGGACCTCGACCATTCCTAGAAAAGTACTCGGCGCCGAGGACCTTACTTAGCTAAAATTTGGCCTTTGGGTTTTGAAATCTCTCTCCTTTGCTAACCCAAGGCTCGACCTGAAGCAACCCCCTGATTTTCCCTAAGCAAAGTCCTGCCGAGCTGATTTGGCCATCACTTCTAGGCTTTTCCCCAACTTTCCCGAAGCTTACCCTGAGTTCTCTATCAATTTACTAAAAGCACGACTCAAAGCACATCTCAAAACCTTCAAACTCCACCTAAAGCAAAACTGCCGAGCAGATTTCAGTTCATCACCAATCGGTTTTCCCCTACCCCATCTTTCTGCGACTTGAAGTGCGAGATCCACGTATCCTCCAAAGCCCATTCCCTAAGTTTCGTCCAATTTCGATCACTTTTTCCCTTGATTTGGACAATTTGACGACCTCGTTCCTAACTACCTAAAAGCACTAACATATCATATCAAAGCACAACATACCAAACTAAAGATCATCCATAAACATTTATACACTCATGCAATTCATCAAAGCATGATAATCATACAAATCCTATCCTAGATCTAACGTATACGCTGGCATGTCAATATGATCGAAAGGGGTGGCAAAATTATTTAAAACCTCTTAATTTTGGTCATAAACATGTATAAAAGTGTGACTAAAGTTAGGAAATGTTTTAGGATCAAAATCATATTATAAACATCAATTTTAACTGTATAAACATACATTTGATAGTGAGAGGTCAAAAACCACTCATCAAATACCTAAAGTACTCATCTTTCCTCTACATCTAAAATGGATAGCAAGGATAACGAATTTAGATTAGCTAAAAATGATAATCTCTAATCCATCTATGCTAAGTACCCTTCTAACGACGGATTTGGCTAAGGTTGGTAAGAAAAGAGGAAGCATTTTGATAGAATTAGGTTTAAAGGAGGTTTATGATTGTATTAGGAAGTGAGAAATTTTATTGGAGATGTCCCATCAGTCCCAATTAGGTGAAAATCTTGAAACTATTTAGTAGGCTTAGGCTTAGGTCTAATTACTTGTCCACTAATTTTGACCAACAACAGCCAAAATTTAAAACAACCATAGCTTTGAAACAGCAAGTCCATTTTTCTATATGTCCACTCTACGGAATGAGAATCATTTTGAAGCAATGGAAGTGGTTTTGAACCCCAACTTGGCTTCTATCAAAAGTTGTAGGACATACATGATTTTAGGGTCAAAATGGTCATATAGAAATTCAATTAAAATCGTAGATGTGGAAAATGTCCCTAAGAGTCTTTTTCTAAAATTTTAGAGTCATACAACCACATGTGAATAAAATAAAAATATTTATGATCATATGATACATAAAATATGTGTCGTTACACTCTCTCTCTATAGAAATTTCACCCTCGAAATCCCCAAATAAATCAAAGAATAGTCAAACATTATTAACATGCCTAACAATCATATGCAACGATCAAAAATATCAAACAGGAAACTATGCATCAATAGTATCGATAAACCTATCCTAGCATGCGAGATACTAAACTATCCTATATGATATCAAGGTGAACGTAAATATGACAAACAACAGGCCTTACCATGCGAAGAGTTTCGAATATCCAGCCCTCATGCTCTTCAGTTTCCTATATGCAACCATCTTCACTTTCACCCTCATTGGACCTTTACTAACTCCACCATCTTCCTCCTAAGCTATTTCATATCACGTCCGATAATATGAACCAGCCTACGAGGTCTTGAGGCTTCTGATTCAATCTTGATATCATCAAGTTAATTCGATGGAATTATCGCGCATGGAACATGCACAAAATTCCACAAATGAGAGATGTGAAAGATGTTGTGCACGCCTACCATTTTGAGCTAAATCGACCCTATATGCTAGGTTCACAATCCTCTCTCCTATTGGAAAAGGAAATACGAGTCTCGATGCCAACTTCCGCTTACTAGCAAATCGAATAACATTCTTTAAAGGAGATATATTCACAAACACCATATTGTTGGCAGAGAACTCCAAATCTCTATGTCCCCTATCAGCATAGCTCTTTTGCTTATCCCGAGCAGCTTTCATTCATCGTTAAATGATCTCAATCTTCTTTGAGGTTTCCATAATCATATCCGGCCCAAGTATTAGTTTCTTGCCTGATTTCCACTAACATGAAGGAGCGTTACACGTCGATCGTATAATTCTTCGTATGGTGTCATACCGATATTAGATTGATAACTATTATTGTATGTGAATTCTCCAAACGTAGATGATTGTGCGACGAGCCTTCGAAGTTGAGTATGGAAGTTCGCAAGAGATCCTCTAATATATGATTCACCATCACGGTCTGCCCATCAATTTGCGGATGATAAGCAGTTCTAAGATGCAGCTTGATCTTCAGCATCTCTTGTAAGCTCTTCCAAAGCTCACTGTTGAATAAAGGGTCTCATTCACTCACAATGCTTTTGGAATGCCATGGAATCGCACTACCTATTTCACATATAACTCGGCCAATCTATATGTCATTTTGGTCGACTCAGTGGATATGAATTGAGCACTCTTCGTCAATCCATCAACGATGACCAAAATGACATTGTACCCTGGTCTAGTCCTTGGTAATCCATCTGTGATTTCCACCGATATTTGCACCCACCTCCACTCGATAATTTCAAGTGGTTTCAACAACCCACTTAGCTTCTTCTGCTCTTCCTTCACCAACCGACAGTTCATGCACTTTGAGATGAATGTTCGGACATCCTTCTTCATCCCTACCCAATAATAGGTTTGCTTTATATCATGACATATCTTATTATCGTCGGGATATATAGTCAATCTAGAGTGGTGGCACTCTCACAGCACCTCATTTGTCAGTCTGTCGACATCAGGAACATACAATCTCCCATTCTTATGGAGCCCACTATCTCGATTGAGTTCGTACTGCTTCATCTCCTTGGACTCTGCTCCTTCTTCTATTTTCACCATAATCTCCGTTAGTCCAGTGCCTTCCTTTTGACTAGTACCAATCTGCTCAATCAAGTAGATCTGATCGTCTAACTCGCTAACATCTCTGGCTCTAACTCGTAGTGACGTATGAAGTCCTAGCCAGTAATGTACTCCAACTTCTTCCACTCTAGGAGCATCGATCCGAAACTAGCATGTCTTCTACTTAATGCATTAGTAACTGCATTTCCCTTATCGGGCGTATAAGAAATGTCAAAGTCGTAGAAGGCCAAGAATTCCAATTATCGCTGCTGGTGAAGTTGAGATCCTTCTAGGAGAAAGGTATTCAAGGATTTATGGTCCATGAACAGCTCAAACTTTTCTCCTAATAAATAATGCCTCCAAATCTTCAAAGCAAACACTATTGCTACCAACGTCAAATCATGAGTCGGGTACTTCTACTCATGCAGTTTCAACCGTCGACTACCGTAGGTGATAACTCTTCCTTTCTACATTAACACCATATCCATCCCAGTACCACATGTGTCTTTTTGTGTTGTGGGCTCCTCATTACTGCTCGAAATAGTCAATATTGGTGCACTCGTCAACCTCTCCTTTAGACTTACAAACATGTGCTTGCACTTCACATCCCAACAAAGGTCCGATTCTTCTTCGTTGACTTAGTTAACGGCGCTACTACCTTCGAGAAGTCCCTGATAAAACATCTGCAATATCCCGCCAATCCAAGAAAGCTCCTCACATTGGTGGCATTCCTGGATTGGTTCCAATCCTGAACCGCTGCCACCTTGGAAGGATCTACTGTGATGCCTTGCTCGGAGATGACGTGACCCAAAAATCTCACCTCTCTCCTCGGAAGTGACACTTCGAAAACTTTTCTTTCAACTTGTGGTTCCTTAAAACCTCAAGTACAATCCTTAAGTGCGTCTTGTGTTCATCCTCTGTCCTAGAATGGACTAAAATATCATCTACGAATACAAGCATAAACCTGTTTAACTAACACCTGAAGATGTGTTTCATGAGATAAACAAAGTAGGTTGGAACATTGGTTAGCCCGAACGGCATAACCAACTACTCATAGAAACCAAACGGCGTACAAAACATGATGATCAACACATTCTCTTTCGCTACTCTCAATTAGTGAAATCCGATCGTCAAATCCAATTGCGAGAACACTTTTGTACCATGAAGCTGATCGAACAAGTCATCAATACGTGAAAGTGGATACTTGTTCTCCTCCATCTTATTTAACTCACGGTAGTCCAAGATAACTCACATCTAACAGCATGTTAGCACAGCGTTTTGAGTTAAAAGGCGTTGTTACCAATTATTTTATTGTTAAAAATAATTTAGAAAACGGCCCGTGAACAAAGAAGGCGCCAAAATTTCACGTTCCCTCCAATCTAAACCTTAATTAAACGAAGTACCCAAAAGAATTCTTTCCCCGAAACAAAAAAATTTCCATCCCAAAAAATCTGTTCACCATATTTCATCCCACTAAAACCTAATCACAAAATTTTAATTCCTTGTAACTAAAATTCGCCGCCCCCCGACCTCGTTATCATTTACCTTCGTCCCCGCTTGAACTTGTTGGCCTGTCCCAAGAAAGATCGTTGATTCAGTCCAAACTATGGCACTTGAACGATATTATATCCTACCAGATAGTTAATTATCGTGTAAGTTTAAAACTGCATCATTACCACAATAACTCTTCAGCAGAGTTTTCGATAGGTGACCTGAAGTTTATTTTTGCTTACATTGATGATATTGACAGTGGATGAAAAGCAACTAGGGATTTTTCTAGAAAGTTTGTTGGAAGACAGATTACTTGAGTAGAGTGTGCTGACATATATTTCATAGTAAATTTGATGTATTGCCAGATAGTGAAGTATCACTTACTGCGGATTTTCAAGAAAGCGTAGTCCTGTAAAACATTCAGGGATATGGCTAGTAAGATTAGGATGTCTTTAGAATATAAAGGAGAGCT
The DNA here is from genome assembly GCA_030765085.1 of Allium cepa. Lineage (NCBI taxonomy): Eukaryota > Viridiplantae > Streptophyta > Magnoliopsida > Asparagales > Amaryllidaceae > Allium > Allium cepa. The sequence goes on from CM060946.1 coordinate 84,712,709, forward strand.
AAATCAGGAAGGTCTGCCATGAATGATGGAATAGAAGTGGATACGTTAGAGTTTATGATATATAAGTATATAAGATTATCCTGCTGAAAGGATCACAATATACACCTTCCCAAAAGTAGCAGCAATTAGTACTATTATCCCATGGTTCTAACCAAAGTAATCTTTTATACTAAAAAGGGTTGTTTTTATGCTTCTCTCTGCATAGAGATTACACTAGTTGAGGAAGTGTGAATAGAACTATGATGATGGACAAAATAAGAAGTTTGATAATGAACTGAAAATTTAGTGTGGACATTTTTTCCATTTCTTTGCAGCTTCAATATGGTGGAAACAAATTAGTTTTATATAATATATCGGTGTAAGTTGTTTATATAAACTTTGATACATTATGACAGAAGTAATCTATTGAGCTGAATGCAATTTTAAGTCAATGAATAACATTTCTGTCCCTTGCAATACCAGTGGACTAATCATCAATGGTGTCTTGCATAGCATATTTAGCTACTGAAGCTGGTATATAAGGTTAGGAATAAGGATTTCTGCACTGTCCATGCTCAAAAAGATGTATAGTTTAAAAGGGTTTTGGTCAGGGCTAGTTTGGAAGCATGTGGAAAGATGCTTATGCCAATTCCTTATAAAAAAAGCTTAGGGTCCCTTTGGTTTCGTTTTTTGTTTTGTGTTTTTAAACCGCACTACAAAATACAAGAAAAAATGAGAAATTTGTTTACAATTCTTAGCCATCTCGATGATAGACGAAAAATGGAGGAGATGAATTGTTTTACACATAGTTTTGAAGACCGGACCGTTGATCAAAACGCGTTAGTCCAAGGTCGAAGGTTTTGATGGTTCGACCGGTCAGACCGTCAGAACCGTGCTAATTTTTAATTTTAATTTTTCTATGATAAGTGTAAGAAGGTTATATTTTAAAGCATAATTTAACCTATCTTTAACTAATATGTTGACAGAATAATTTTTTTCCTGAAAAAATGATGAAAATATATAATTTATAGATTAATTTTACTGCTTCCTTATTATAAACATTGTTCATTATTAAATGTTGCACCTAGTAAAACCTGTATAACTCACTTTTCACTTCCAATCATACAAGAAAACTTCAAATTATAGCACAATGTCTAGATGTTTTAGTTTTTAGTGACCAAATAAATCAACAGTTATATAACAGTGCTGCATCATTTGTTAAGTTTCTCATTTTCTAGTTGTCTGTACCTGCTTCTGTACACCGAAAATGAAGATTTTCAAACCATTAAAGTCCCACATCATCTATTGTAGGAATAACAAAGATATTTTCTATTATAAATGATGAGCTGTTGCTCTCCAGTAACATGAATTCACAGTCTTCAAGAATTTCTGGAGGGTAATGAATGAATTGGCTAAACAGAAGCAGGTTTTTATCAACCGCACGGCTCAATTCAACTCCGGACCGGATTCCAATATGGTTCACGGTTTTTAAGGTTGAACCCTTGGTTCGTTCCGGTTTTCAAAACAGTGGTTTTACATCCTTTTGTTATGTTTCAAAAGACGAAAAATCAAATAAACTTGTTTTCTATCTTTTATGTTAATTTCGTTTTTCAAAATTGTTTATTTTTTCAATAATATATAAGAAATACGCATTTTTGTTACACGAAACTAAAAAGGCAATCCAAACGGAGCCTTATTTTCTACTCTCTCCTTTTTCATTTAAGTATGAGATTGATTCATGTTCAACTTGAATTATAAAGCATTCATCGACTATACAGCCTTTAGCTTACTTTAGCTCAGCAATTGTGATAAATTTTTAGTTTAAAAAGAGTTATTTATCATTATGTATCACAAGTTCAATGAATCCAAAAATCAACCCATCATACCATGTTTTAGTTTAAATAGTCCTGAAACTACAAATTCACTAAATTTGTAATCTCATTTTCATATCTAAGCTCATGTTTTATCCCAATGGTTAGAACATAATGGCAATATTTTGTTAGTTGATTAAACATTTATTGTCATTTGGCTTCGTCTCATCCTCAATAGTTTAATAGAACATTTGATGTAGACGAGAAAGATAGTCCGTGAACCCAAAAAAGAGAATGTCACTCTTGGTCCAGCAATATGTGAAGATGAGGATGTATTTTGTGTTTCTCACCTTTTGCATCTTTCAATGATACTTTCATTGTGAGAAATTTTACTTAATCTACGCTTACTTGATTTCTTTTCGGTAAATTTTGTTAATTTATTTGTTTGGCTTTTTGTAACATGTTACAGATTTATTTGGAAGAGAAACTCTTGTTTACATCACATGTACCTTGAATTTGTCATTCAGTTTTCAATAATTAATTTTTATTTGGACAACCATTCACTACCAAGAATAGAAATAATAAAGGCGCTTTACCAGAGCCCTTAGTACTATTAGCAGGGCTAAATCTATTCTTCATGTGCCTCCAAAACTATGAGAGGCAAATTAAAAATAGTCCCTGTAAGTGCTGTCTCCAATAACATATAGGGGCATTTTAGATTTTAAATTTGCCTCTAACCAACAAATCCATGCAGACGTGGACATAAAACAAATCTTAATATGGGCTTAAAAAGTTGCCTCAGATAGTTACAATTCAGGCTAATAAAAGCGCCTGCAGCATCTTTGACAATAGTTTATATTAAAGGCAAACACAAAATCGCCTGTACTATGTATTTTAAAATACAAAAAGAGCCTATACTGTACTATACATTATTTGCATTATCAAATCACAACAGTCAGCATATTTGCAAATATACTATTAAACACAAAAGCAATGCCTGTACTATTTATTACTTGCATTATCAAACAACACTCAGCATACTTGCAAACAGTAAAACACAAAAACAGTCTCTGTACTATTTATTACTTGCACTACCAAACAACCACAGTCAGCATATTTGCAAACAGAGCTTATGGGCATTTAGTTTGTAATACTACATACATAATACTTTAAAATAATCACTGTAAAACCAAATTCAGAGGTTAAAGAGAAGAGAAAAGTTGCAGTTTTTATAAGGAATATAAAAAAATGTCCATGTCAAAGAAATGTAATACAACTTCTACCTAAAACAGAACAATAAAAGACTCTACAACCTAAGCTGGACACTATAGTACTATTTAAACAGAAACTGGAAATGGTGGGCTGTTCTGTTTACAACATAAAACATGAAACCAAGCTTGAAAAGAAAACATACTACAAATATCAAACTCGATAGACCAATTACTTATCTGAAGTGGAGCCACGAACCATGAACTGCAAAAAATCCATATCATTAAGGGTTGATGTAAAGTCTCTTGCAGGATGAGACACTTGAGCATATAATGATGGATGATATGGATGTGGATAATTGAGAGGTCCACACTGTGGAAATGGTAAATTTTGTTGGAAGAGTGGTGGTTGTTGGCAAGATGATTGTTGTTGATTGGGCGATTGATTTTGGATTATTGGAGGGTGACTTGTGTTAAGAGGCTCTTCTTGTGTAGACAATGGTTGTTCTGGTGGAGATTGAGGAATGGATGATAAATTTTGAGAAGATTGAATCATTTGTCGTAGCTCCTCTATCTCCTTTCCTTGTTTCTCATTAATACTTTGTTGTTTTTCATACATTTCTTTTAGACTCAAACATTCAGATTGCAGCAAAGCGTAACCTCGACCTCGGCGCGATCTACGAACCGCTGATGTCGGTTGAGTTTCATGAACCCAAGGAACCATATCTGGTGTTACGAATTCTCCATAACCGTGAACTCTGCCACCGGTCTCAAATCCCCTTGTTGATACATATGCTTGCAGCCTTGCCTCTGGTGTCGCATCGCCGTTAGTATCAACTAGTTCAGCCAACTTTTGTGATATGAGTGCCTACAAAATATTGTATCAACAAAAAGGTAATATTACTTTCATCATTCATGCATAATAATAATACTATAAAAAGATTAGTTTAATGGTATATCAATATGTCATTTCTAGTAATGATGCCAATACTGCAGTAAAAGCCATCGATGAACTAAGTACAAAAGATGAACGTGTGTATGAAGTGAATTTTTTGTGGTGGTAACCCTGAGACATAAGTTAATTCTTGAATGTAGCAAAATTTAGTTTCAGGTGTACTGATGGTTTTAGCATCAGCCTGTGAGCCTTTCTTAGTGATTATCACAAGTACAACTGTAGTTTTGGAATATAATAGTTGCCAGTGCCCTTTATTGTCCAACTCATATTTTAAGGTACCATTGGCTTGAAATTCTGAACTAAGGAAATCTGAAGCTACATTCAAAGCATTTTTCTGTAACATGGCTGAATTGGAGTAAATACACTCAGGCAAGTCGAACTTGTTATATGCATTCAAGCAAACTATTTATAAAAGATGATGATATGCATATACAATGCCTGAGCAAATGCATGCAGGTCATAGACATAAAAGCTTGCATTCACTGTTATCCAGTGAAGAAATAATTCACATGCCATTGGGCATCTGATAGAAAATAATACCTATATAGCTGTAATTATTTTACATCACTGATTGTGTTTCACATATGTGATGATAGCATATATCAGTGAATGATATCATATATCAGTGCAGATGGACTATCTGTAATAAAATATGCGTATGAAGGTTTCAGCAACCACAAAATGTAACTTGAAAAAATCAGTATCATCAAAGCAATCGCTGATTTTGTGAAGCAGCGGATTTTCCAGTGCACCAATGCAGATTGGCAATAATATTAGTGGAGCCATATGAAAATCTTATGTATGTGAAGTCCTCCTTTTCATTAATTTGTATGAGGTTGGAACCATCAGGAGTCCTCTAATGAGAAGAAGCCAAAGTGAGAATTTCAAATTTTTGATTCAGCTCCATTGACACTGTTATACACTCATATATACGCCGTGACTATTAATCAAATATAAAAGAGTTAAGGTGAATTCATTTCCTATCCTAATTAAGTCAAGATGATAATTAAATCTCAGTTTGATTCAGTGTTGTGCCCTACTTAATATTAAAAAAAATTGCAGCCATCTTACTTTCATGTGGAAGTAAAATTTATAACAAACAACGAAAATTCTTAACTGATGAGTTATTTGTATAATTACTTATATGTTTCAGGGAACCAAAGAAATGGTCTATAGTATTATCTTTTTTGGTGCAGATTTTCTGATTCGAAAATTTATAAAAAATGGGGTATTAATGTTAAATCTTTAAGATTTAATTTCTACATTGTTACCACAGCAAAACAAAAGTAGATGCACCGTGTATTTATACATTTCAAATATATAAGTATATTAATTAATCCTATCATATTTTCGTAGTAAATTTGTTTGCTTCCAGGCTGCTGATTATAGCTAAAATCTTTGGAGGCAATGCAAGTCTATGCGCAGAGCCCTAATCAACATTCCCACTAGTTCTACTGTATTTACAGTACACAACCAAATATGGTTGAAAGCAACAATTTATTCTCATAAGTTTCTGAATCATTACAGTAATATATATTTAGCTCTTCTTTGCGTGATACATATACTGTGAGACAAATCATATATTTAGCTCAACATCTTCTATATTTTGTATCACTGACTAAATCTGTTATGTATGTTTTAGTTGCCTTATCAAAGTATTCTATTCCTTCCCCATACTGCATTCTTATTAACAATATTCTCTAAGTAATATTCCAATGGAAACAGGACTGAATGACCCCCAGTAAGAACAATGTAAAGTAGAACCCATCTGAAATCAATCAAATCATGCATAAAAAGGATGCGAACAGACTATATGTGGTCTTCGTTGAAATTTGTTACCAAAATACATAGAGTCGAGAGAATCAGATCATACATTGAGGGTGATATATAAGTATACAATGCCTGAGCAAATGTATGCAGGTCATAGACATAAAAGCATACATTCACTGTTATCCAGTGAAGAAATAAGTCACATGCCATTGGGCATCTGATAGAAAATAATACCTATATAGCTGTAATTATTTTATATCATTGATTGCGTTTAACATATGTGAATGATAACATATATCAGTGCAGATGGACTATCTGTAATAAAATATGCGTATGAAGGTTTCAGCAACCATAAAATGTAACTTGGAAAAATCAGTATCATCAAAACAATCGCTGATTTTGTGAAGCAGTGGATTTGCCAGTGCACCAATGCAGATTGGCAATAATATTAATGGAGCCATATGAAAACCTTATGTGTGTGAGGTCCTCCCTTTCATTAAGTGAAGGCTGTAAAACTGTAAGTAGCACTCTGTATCGATGTTTTATTTCTTTTAAAATTGAATTTCACTCCCTTTCAATTATATTTACCTTCTCTCTGCATAACATTTTTCATTATACGTATGTTTTATGTCTTAGGTTTACAGTTTTTTGTAAGGAGGAACTTTTTTGGATTAAATGTCTATAGCCATGTGATAGCTCAATATGACTTTGCTGAAAGATAAACATGAAGCGAATGAAACAACAAAGCAGAGACTAACAGTGATCGACTATTATGAACACAATGTCATATTATTTGTTGATTGTTATGAACACATTGTCACGTTAGTGTTTACAGTTGAATATTCTTGTTGTTTCAAAAATATTGAACCTACGTACATTTAGATGAATAACATATTTCATTTGTCATAAATATGAGTACATGTAATCAGTTACCCATAAGTTATCTTTTAAGATTCATGTAAATGATAAAATGGCAATTATCTATAAATACCTTGATTTCAAAAAAAAATCTTTTAGCGATTACCTATGAAGATTGACTATTTAATTTAGGCAAAGAGTCAAACGGTACAATGTCGTTACATGTGTTAAATTATTGTAGAATTATCCAAGTTACTATTTAACATATTTGTAATTCAGATAATTGAATAATATAAAGTGTACGTATCATTTTCCCAGTATCATCTCCTTAGAAGAAAACAAATAATACTGCACCACTTATGTAAATTGATAATGATCCTTTAATAAGTTCTGGTATAAAATTGCTAAACTGAGACATGTGAACATGTTTAAAGAATTTATAAATTATTGTTCAGTAGCAAAACATACCACAACAGAATAATAATCCAATAATCAATTGTAGATGATGAAATGTTAAATAGATACCTTTCTTTTACAAGGGTAATTTGAAAGTTTTTTATGTAGTGGTTGATCTTTTGATTGATTTAGTATATAAAAATGATGCTACATATAGCATAATCTGGAAAATATGAATAACATTTAAAAATCAACAAATTTTAGCTCAAAGGATATTAGACTTACCCCCATTTGCTTAGAAGCATGATCAACCCAGCTTCTTTGCTCATCCTTTCTCTTATGAACTAATTCATATGCCTCAATTAGATCGGATGCGTGGCCATGCTCTTTTTCCTATTGCAACAAAGATACATCATAATCAGCAATAATAACTGTACGGTGAACAAAAATTTTATTTCAACTGAAAATATATTAGTATGATGATGGTGTAAGTCATAAATTATATAGAGCGATTATATGTTGGATGTGTGATTTGTAATAGAACGTATTCTCTGATTATAGAGGACAAAACAAAGGATTTAGTAAAAAGAAGGTTGTTTTATTTATTAGAAAAGGAGGAAACTACTCTCCTAAAATAAGTAGTGAGTGTTTTATTTTTATAATTAAAGAAGTTAAAAGTTCATAAAAAATTATTTGTAGTTTGTTTAGTAAACAATTATAAACGATCAAAGTAAGAGAAATCTACAATAAAAAAAAGAGTAAACCTCTTGATCATAAGAAAATAACACGATTATCTTATTAAAATGGTAGGAAGAATGTAGAAAATATGATTACTTACAAATCTAGCATAGTGTCGCATGAAGCTCATTGATCCACCCGTGTGACTCATTTTTAGTTTCTTACGATTTTCAGTGTTTCTTTCAACCCGTACCTGATATTCATTATCAATAGTGATAATAACAATCATATATCTATATGTACGCATATTAATTAAAAAGTAGTATGTGTCTCTTACTTTATTTTTGGGATCGTTATCCCAGTAGTTTACCATTTCCCTCCATTGATCATTGTCTACACGATCATCTCGACACGTAAAACGCGATGGCGACCCTACATATGGAGTGTAATACTTACCTTTTAAACTGGCTCGGTTGTTTCTTACTCTTTTAGATAGTCTCTTTAGCAGTGAATGTCGAATTTTAGGAATATGGGAAATATCTTCGGGACGCCAATCAATAGTATCCTTGAAATGAACATAAATTGTGTTACGTTTACCGTTTGTGTAATTGCATATAGAAACATGAAATATATTGTTATAGTAAAATAAATTTTAAAGTAACTTCTGATTTCATTTTAAACTAATATGAAAACTCAGTTTACATCCAAAATATTTAGTTTGTATAATCGGTAAGATTAAACTTACATATATTACTTTCCATATTTTGTCTGTATCTGCATCATTGTATGCTCTCCAATCTGTTGCAGATAGAGGAATAAGATTATAAATTCTCGCCAAACTACCCAAGTACCTTGCTAACTTGGCATCTTTTGGAACAACATACAATCCATCCTTTGTGAACTCAATGCTCTCCTTGCCCAATTTGCCCCATTTAGGTTTGTCATAGCCACGTCCTTTTCTCTTTATCAATCCTGTTAGGTAGACGGTAGTGTTAAGCATTGTATAGACAGTAATTAATATATATAGGCAGGACAAATAATTCTTTTTTTTTTTTGAAATGGTACTTTATATACAACAAATCATTGAGATAACATATCCCATGTCAAAAAACGGTTGAAAGCAAGTTTCGAACTTGTGACCTCTTGCACCAAAGCCGAATCAATTAACCACTTGGACAATGGTGCTTGTCAAATAATTCATTATTAGTTGTGAGAACATACCATCATTTTGAGAGCCATCATTTCTTGCATGTCATCACCAAAACTAGAATATCCAAAGGTGCTCATCTAATGGTCAATAATGTATTTGAAATTGTAGAATCATGTACCATTAAATTGAAAAAAAACTAAGCATTATTTAATGGAACTATAACACCTTCGATAAAAAGTAATCATTTAACTAATGCATAAGCAAATCAAAATTAAAACATGTCGTAAACAACAACAAAATCCGTTTCTTAACAGAACTAACATAAGAAAGCATGTCATAAATCTACACATGAAATTTATTGCTAGTTCTTCCTCGCTCTCATTTTCAATCTCTTCTTCACTAGAGGCATCATCTTCATGTGTGGAAGCATATACCGTAGTCGTTGGTAAAACTTTGTTAACATAAACACCGCAAGCATCCAACCTCATCTGTAGCTCTTCATTATCCATATTCGGATCATCAAGATTTGGTGTGGTATAGTAGTCGTCAATGTCGACTTCGTCATTGTCTTGTATTAAATCATAGAAATCTCTCGGCTTTGTTTTAACCACAACACTCCAATCTGGCTCCTTTGGGTCAACAACATAAAACACTTGAATGGCTTGTGATGCCAAAATAAACTTATCCTTATTTTGTGCCACATGATTCAAATTCACTAAGTTAAATCCATATATATCCCTTTTTTTCCCTGAATTATTTACCCAATCGCACTCAAATAATATAACTTTGCAAGCTTGATCATCACTTTCGTCGGGAAACCTATATCAAGCTCATAAATCTTCTTTAAAACCCCATAATAATCAACATTAGCAGCGATCAGGCTGCAATCTCTTACGCTCGAATAACTTGCGGTTTCAGCATTCACAAAGACACCACAATTTTGGTTTTTGTATCTATCATCCACTGATTTAGTTCGAAACCTATAGCCATTTATAACATATTTCTTATATTCCTTAACGGTCATATTTGGACCATTCGCTAGTCGAAGTAAATCTTTTGATATTGATGAATCTCCCATGGCATAAAGGTTATTTACCTACAAATATTAGAATACGATATTAGTAATAATAATAATTTAAACGTACTATGTATAACTTGAGAAAGATACTTGCATGATGTCGAAACCAAGTAGGAAATTCTTTGTTTCTCAAACTCTCCACTTCTCGAATGGTTTTACGTTGATGAATTCTACGCAACTCCCTCAACCTCTTGCTGTCAAAAATGGAAGTGGAAGAAAAAAAAATAGTTGGACATCAATTATTGCAAGTTAAAGTGCGTAGTTGATATTACGAATATGATCTTACTCTAGAAAAAAAGCCACTTCACTGCAGTTGAAGAAGATACAAGTGTGACATTGTTCCCAAACACTTTTTTCCAGATTAATTTCCATACATTTGCCTAAATGATGACCAGAGTTTGCAAAAATAGATAGGCTCCCTTCGATATTGCGAGGCAATGATGTATCAGCATTCCGATCACGTCGATTATGGCGAGTTTCGACACCTGTCAAATACATTGAACAAAATGACACATATTCTTCTGCAAGGTATCCTACAGCGATGCTTCCTTCTGGATTACTCTTGTTGCGAACATATTTTTTCAGTGTCTGCAAATACCTATAGGCAACAATAAAAGATTATTCTTCCAAATGGTATTTACGATGGTCACAAATATCTTTTTAGTGTCTGTAAAGACATAACTTTATGATGTATACCTTTAACAGGTGAATTATGCTTTTATATATTACCTTTCAATTGGGCACATCCAGCGATAATGCACCGGTCCAGCAACTGCAACTTCATCGGCTAAATGAATAATTAGGTGAATAGATATGGTGAAGAAGGAAGGTGGAAACATCTTCTCCATCATGCATAAAACTATTGCAACCCTATATTTAAGTTGATTAATTAATGAAGCATGTTTCTTTTTACTACATAGCTGTCTAAATATTGCCGATAACTCAAGCAAAACAAGAACGAGCGGTCTAGGAAAAACTCGTCGAATTGCAAGAGGGAGTAAATGTTGCATAATTACGTGATGGTCATGACTTTTCAAGCTATGTAGTTTTTTCTCCTTCATATCTACGCAACGTGCAATGTTAGTAGAATATCCATCAGGAACGCGTGCGTTTGAAAAAACTTTGCAAAACAACATTTTTTCCTCATTGTTTGTGAAAAATATTGCTGGAGGTATATATGTCCTATTTCCTTCACGAATAGGCTGAAGAGATTTTCTTATATTTAAACTTTCTAAGTCAGCTCGAGCTTGAAGTCCATCCTTTCCTTTTTTGGCATACCAAGAATTGTCCCCATAATATTTTCACTTGCATTTTTCTCCAAATGCATAACATCTATGTTATGTCGAATTAGAAGATGTTGCCAGTAAGGTAAAGTAAAAAATATGCTTGTTTTCTTCCATGGTCCAATAACTTTTGGTTCTCTAGTGGAATTGATAATCCTTCGTCGTTTTTTTCCAATAATCGGCTCAGCTATTGGTGTTTTACCGAATGTAAATTTTAAATTAGACATTGTATTAAACACTCAATTCCGATTAATGGTTCTGGTGCAATATTTTCCTCACGCCTCCCATTAAATGAGTGTACATCAAATCGAAACCTATGTGTTATAGGTAAAAATCTTCGACTTCCCAAATAAGTTTGCTTTTTACTATTTGGTAAGCGCACTGAACACGTTTCATGATTACAATGCGGGCATGCAAGCTTTCCAGATGTACTCCATCCCGATAAATTAGCATACGCAGGTAAATCGTTTATAGTCCATAAAACAGTTGCTTTCATATTGAATGTTTGTTTGGTTAAAACATCATATGTCTTTGTACCAACTTCCCATAACTCTTTTAACTCGTCCATGAACGGTTGCATGTATACATCAATGTCCTTACCAGGTTCATGAGGTCCAGGAATCAGTAGTGACATAAAAAGATAAGGTTGCTTCATGCACAACCATGGAGGCAAATTATAAATAGATATAATAACTGGCCATGTGCTATGTTTGTTGTTCATGTGTGAAAATGGGTTAAATCCGTCACTTGCGAGTCCAAGTCGAACGTTACGAACTTCCAAAGCAAAATCAGGATATAGAGAATCTAGATGCTTCCAAGCTGGACTATCTACTGGATGTCTCATAAAACCATCATTGAACTACCAACTGAATGCCATATCATTTGTTCCGTGGTATGCTTTGACATATATAACCTTTTTAACCTAGGAATTAAAGGAAAATAACGAAGCACCTTAGCTGATACTTTCTTCCCATCATTTTTATCCTCTGTATTTACTTTGTATCTTGAAACCCCACAGCGAGAGCAAGCGTCTAAGTTCGATGTTTCTTTCCAGTATAACATGCAATCGTTTATACAAGCGTCTATCTTTTCATATGTTAGACCCAGTTCATCAATAATTTTTTTTTTGCTTGGGCGTTTGATTTCGGCAAACAATTATCTTTGGGTAGCATATCTTTGAATGTTTCTAAAAACAAAGAGATTGTTGAGTTACTTACATTCCCTAAACACTTGATCTGGTAAAGTTTTACAATCGCATCCAATTTTTTATACTTACTACCAGCATACAACCTCTTATTGGCTTCATCTAACAACTTGTAAAAGCGCTCTGCCTCAGGTGTTTGGTCTTCACAAGTAAAAGGATCCATTGATGAATCAACGCTTTGTGTTGGTTGCATAAATGTTTCATTAAGAAAATCATGCATGTCACCTCCCTCGTTTTCATCATTAACATCTCCCGATGCCTTATTAGTCGAATTGACACGAGTTTCACCCTCTACATAAGACTCATCAAGATAAGTTTCGCCATGATGCGTCCAACGAGCTGTCATATATAAGGGATCCATTCCATACCAAAGAAGATGACCACCAACATTAACTCTGTCATTGAAATAACGATTGCAATATTTTTTACAAGGACATATGATCTTATTTTGACGAGCGGATCTAGAAAATGCTTCGTCCAAAAAAAGATCCATTTTTTTTATATTCATATGAATTCCGATCCAAATTTACCCAACTTTTGTCCATTGATAGCACCAACTGCCATAATCACAAATCAAAGCAAGCATTAACAAAATTATCAAACACAGCTGCAGAAAGTAAATAAAAAGCAGTAGAAGAAAAGAACACACTCAAAAAAAAAAGATAAACCCATATGAGAAAAGAGAAGAGTGAATGATGAAGAAAAATGGCCACTAGTCGAATTTTAGAATCAATCGGCAATTGGATCGGTTGGAGTAATTGATTGAAGTGGCATATGTGTATTTTTAATTTAAGTTCATCAATCCAAGCAAATTGAGCATGTTTGGTATTATTTATACAGTAACAGGAATCATGAATGCGTTGTTCTATTACTCTTTTGAAGAATTCTACTGTTTTAGTAAATAAATTCATTTAAGCACGATTTATAATTACTGTTAATACCTACTTGCCTTTTATTTCAATTTTTTTGATACATACTTTATACTTACTTTTAAATGTTACAACGTGTTACTGCCGTATGGGCTTTTTTTATATAGAAACAGAAAATTGTGCTTTGCATGGTTAAACTGTTCATATAAATTAGGAACTGAAATATGAGTTTGTTCATGACGTGAGTGGGCTTCTATATTATATAGATGGCTTATAAAATGTTAATGTTGTCATGATGGAAAGAAGTTTCTTGAAGTCAAAAGTCCGTAAAAACTTATCGTTGAACTACAATGTCATGAGAAAAACAAAATGGATAGGCTTTGATTTGTATTGGAAACGAATATTTGAATCTGCTAAATTATGACGGCATAATTGATGAATTTACTACAAAATACAAGAATATGATGTATATATTCTGCATCAAATATTTCCTAGGTATGCAAACGAAGTAATTTAAAATATATTTTAATTTTGTATTTCATTTTACTATTAAAAAAAACATGTTTCATTTAACAATCAAACCGAGTCTTAATTATTTTTCAGATCATGTGATGTTGTCTGACCATGTTTCCTGACATTAGATCTAAAACTATAAAAAGCTCACTGTAAATTATAAAGACGGTTATTTTGCAGGAATTATCTGCTCTATTTTTTAAAGTTGTTTGTCATGGTAAATGGAAGAATTTCACGACATAGCTAAATTGCACATATACTTGTCAAGCTGTGTTCTTATTTTATCTATTAAAATATTTCAAATATTGTTGATCAAACCTTAAGTCCAAAGTGGAGATGAGAACATATATGTGGCTTAAATAAGTTACTAAGAAAGATATGGCCTAAAAAAATTTCCCCTTTCCAAGGATGTGAGCCAAAATATCCTTAATAGTTATCTAACATTCTTTCAAAGAAATCATTCATTATAATTCTTTGGATTTATTGAAAAGTTTACATCTATTTCAAACTTGTCAGCGTTTAGTTGTGGAATGTGTTCATGTCAAGTTTTTAAGTAAGGAACATCAAACGATGATTCTTACTAGAAAGCAGCAGCCTCCAAGGTTCCGACAAATCTATTAGCAATCACTAAAGATGTAGACACAAGCATAAAAAATAGAAATCTTAAGTCGAAAAATATCAAATATCATATAAATGCAGTTTAGATCCTTGATGACTTTGTGGGTTGACTTACCTTTTAGAGAAAAAAATACATGTCTATCAACAAAGGGAAAATACTCCATTGGCATGTGTGTGTGAGTGCTTTGGCACTGCATATAAAATGATATGCATGAAAATACTCATGAATATAAAAAAAACATAGAAATATATTTGTTAAAATTTTAGTAAATATTTTATTCTAGTAAATAAAATTGTTGTGTGTGAGTACTAACAAAATTGCTAAAATTATCACGTAAACATAAGGTAAGCGTAAACATAACATAAGCATGAGAGCTTAGCAAAGCATGAATTTCTTAAATTCGAAAGAAAATATTACCTTTATCATTATATATATATATATATATATATATATATTTCTTACTAAATATGTCAGTTTATTCACATGTTTAGTTATTAAACTTATACATAATGTTCTTTTAAAAAAAATTGAAATGGTTGTTATTTTATTCCTACTTCATACCCATTTTCTTCTTCTTACGTTTTGTTAGACTGCTAGTATATTTGATTTGTGTACTATTCACTTTATATTTTATCATCCTTATTTTACTCCTTTTAAATTTTTTAGTTACAATATTCTGGATTAAATAAGAAATATTTATGGAAGTTTGCACCCATACAGAAAAGCGACACTAAAGGTATTGGAATAAGTATTAAAGATGAAAATGATCAAAAATTTGTAGAAAATTTATATAAGAAAGAAATAGTTTAAATTATCTTCAAAATTAATCAAGTTCAATATTTTAAAACAGTCATACCCAAATTGGAATATGTAGAATTTCAAGATTATAGAAAAGCACATAAACATTTTCAAAATAATGTCCACTAATATCGAAAATGAAATACCTATGCACAGTTTTAAAATTCTATTTTGAAAACTAAAATCTAAAAACATCTTGACGAAACTAGACAGATTTTTATCGAATATGAAATGGATGGAGAATTTTAGCCAGTGCAATAAGAAATATCTTCATGCAGGCATCAACAATCATACTCCTGTAATAGTATTGACTGTAGAAAAAATTCTCCGACTTGCTAAAGCTTTTAAATTTATAAACCACCAAACAATCTGCAAAGAATATACTGACAAAGTACAGCAAGGGTGGAATGTCCTAGTGGAAGGCAGATCTATATATTGCTTGCTGCAAAAGCAGAAGATAGTTAAAGTTAGGTTGAGAGAGTGGAGTAAAGATAGAAGGAGTACAGGAAAATAAGTGGAATTCTATAGAACCAAATGCACTGAACTTTAATATGAAATAGAAAGACGTGATGTGAAAATATATTGAATAGCTTCAGGAAACGAAAATGAAATTGGAGCAAGCATTTATGCATGAACTAATGGACAATAGACAGAAAGCTAAGTGTGACGGGCTTCTCTTAGATGATGAAGTCTCTTATTTCTTCAATGCAAAAATGTCAAATAAAAGAACTACTCAAAACTGGGTGGGAAGTCTGAATGTGAAAGAATAGTTTTAAAACGATAGAGAAGAATTCATCAATTAAGCTTTCAGCTTTTTTTTTCCAGCTTCATAACCAATGACAGAACTTATCTATGCCTAAAATAATTTGTACACACATAATTTCAGAGTATGGGAAAAACTTCTTGAATGATAATATAGACATGTCTGAGTTAAAGCAGCTCTACACAGTGTCAACGATGACATGTCTCCTCAACCAGATGGTTTTAACTCCAAGTTTTACACATTACACTGGAAACCAGGTAAAGAGTTGCTAAAGGAAGCGGTAGGTGATTGTTTGGAGAATGGAAAAATCCTAAAACAAAATTAATCACACATTTATACATCGAATTCCAAAGAATAAGGAGGCAAGCCAAAATTTTAAGTTCAGACCAATTGCTTGTTGCAAAATGGTGTACAAATTCTTGTCAAGGTTTTTGTACAATTTGCTAAAAATGGCTATGGACAATTTGATCTCAGTCGATCAATGCACGTTCTTCCAGAATCGATCCATAGTTGATGATATTTTGTTTACACATGCAACTATAAGGGGCATGAACAAAGGCAACAAAAAAGTGAAAAAACTATGTGCATTAAAGTGGTTTTTAGGAAAGCTTATGATAAAGTAAATCGAAACTTTGTGACACGTATTATGAAAGAAATCGGTTATTTGGAGAAATGGATAAAAATCATAGTTGAAGTATCAACTTGCCAACCTTCTCTATTATTGATCAAGGCAGCACAACTAGCTTCTTCAAAGCTTGTTAGACCTTCGACAGGGAGAACCTATATCATCACTTCTATTCTCGTTTGTAATGGTGTACGTTTTGTTGTTGTTTGAAGAGAAAACAAAAAAGGATTGATCTGACTTGCTTCCTCGAGAAGCAATATTAGCCATACAATTTATATAGACGATATCCTAATTTTCGTTAAAGTTGGTAAAACGGAAGCTGAATCTATTAGAGACATACCGAATATGATCCATGAAACGTCCGGGCTCGACCCGATAAAGAAAAATCCTCAATATTAGTGGAGGAGTTACGAACAAAGCAGACATTGTCGAAATATTAGGCATTAGACAAGGTGAATTAGGAATAAGATATCTTGGTATCCCTCTAACAAGTGTTACTATGAAAGGCAGGGATTATGAACCTCTAATTAACAAAGTCCAAAGCAAGATAGATGGGTAGGAGGCGAAACTACTAAGCATTGTATGCACACAAAGACAGATCAACTGTGACATATTTGTACATGCATAAAAAGTGACAATTTAAATAATCGGTTGAAAAATACCAGCTTTTAATACCCTCAGTTGGCAATGATGCACGAATATTGTTGGTTCCACTTGAACATAAGCTATGCCTGCAAATAAAACAATACAAAATAGACTATGGTTATATAGGCACATCTAAACCAAACAAGATAACACAATGATTATATGATATTAAAAGTTGATTTTATTTTTTCTTAGAAAATTGCGAACTCCTTAGCTAAATCATAAAGACATAAGAGTCATTTCAATCCATTCAGTATTAAGTTAGGAAGTTGCACCTGATTCAGATGAATCCAAAACAATCCTAAGGTAGATAAACTCTTCATGGAATTTAAAAAAAGGTCGTGTCCTAGAAGACAAGCGTATGAATAGACAAGCGTATGAATTTAAAAAAAAAGGCCGTGTCCTTTCGATCTGTGTTTTTGGTTTTTTTTTGTATGTGAATCAATATACGTTTACTATCCTTCCACTTCTACCCATACTCAAAAAGCAGTGTACAAAGCTGCTAGGATTATATATTTATTGCAACTCATTTACTTTGAAAACATTTTTCTGACCATTTGTTTTGCCTCTGTACTTTTACTCACCCAAATAATGAATGAAACTTTTTAACTCTAGCTGCTTCAGTATCTTATATCTGGATTCACAAGTTATGACATCTATTTATGATGTCATATTACCAATGTTAATTGCTTAATCGTTTTTAACCATTATTCTACTACATCATTTGCTAAACTCAAACCTTCAGGCATATTAAAACTGTTTGTACATTTACCAAGCTCTGTTTCCAACCGTACATGAAATATCATGTACTCGACTTCTACTAGGCTTTTAGTTCTATAAATCTAAAAATGAAAAATGATAGCTACACACTCAACAACCAACGAAACTAAGGTGTTATCCTCATCCCGTGTTTGAAACACGTGACTCATACTAGTAACTATAGTGAAAGAAACAACCAACCAAGCTAATATGTACAAGTACTATTAAGAGGGAAAATTTAAAAGGAACAGTTATTATCTGTTACCCATAGGATATGAATAGCTACTTTCTACTATGTCGATGTTTTTAACTGTTTAGACTAAAAATTCCGTCACATGCACTATCAGTTAATACTGCCCTAATAGTTGAAACTAGTGTGTAACCCGTGGGTTGCACACGGTAATATTGTAAAATATAATATTATATCTTTAATGTTAAAATGAGAACTTTGTTATATAATGTATGATAAATTTAGTGAAATAAATAAACTATAAATTAAAACTGGTATTATGTTTCTGTATAATTTATGTTGTATAGTGCGCGTGCGTACACACACACATATATGATAATAAAGTAATTTATTAAGTTTTGTTAATATGGATATAACATACATGTTGAAACTGACTTATGTTAGTAATTTTTTATATGGACTGAACAATATTATTTTATGAAATTTGTTTACATAAATCAAATATAAAATTATGTAAATAGTTTACATACATGGACTTAAAAATAAACGATAGGAAGAATCGGGAGGAATTTTGTAAAAGATTGTACAATTTCAATGTGGATATATTGAAGCTAAAACATAATTTTGTAATATAATGTATGATAAATTCTTAATATAAAGGAACTATAACTTATTTACAAATTAATTTTTATGATGTTTATGTACATATTTTATGTTATGTGATTTATATATCTTTATAGTTGAATAAAAAAAATAGTCTTACAATTTTCCATAATGTGGGTGTGTGTTAAAATTGACGAATATTTTTATGATTCATTAGAAGAATAGATTAACTATTCACTGAAATTATTTAAATTATTTAAATTATTTAAATTTGAGATTTCGTAAGTAGTTTGAATACATAGATTTAAATATAAAATAATAGAAAATAATTGAGGGCGGTTTAGGAAATAATTGTAGAAATGTTAAAATGTACGTATTTGAAGCTACAAACAGCATTTTTCAATGTAATACAATATAAAAAATTTAGATATATGAATATTATATTAAATATGGAAATATTTCTTATGCAAATTATTTATGTTATGTGACTTATATATCTTTGTATTTAAATGAAAAACTAATTTTATCACCTTTGCACATGATAAGAATATGGTATACATATTGAAATAGTTATATCTTAGCATTTATTAGATTAATTAACAAAAATTTATTAACTGGATTTATTTAAATAATTTAAATTCAAGATCACATAATTAATTTAAAAATATCGACTTTAGTATACAATGGTAGGTGATATTGCGAAGTGTTTTGTAACTAATTGAATAAATTCAAAATGTAGGTTTTTGACGTTAAAAAAGGGTTTTACAATGTAATGCATGATACACATATTGATATAAATAAATAAAACTTTAAACTTGTAATTATTATTTGTGAATATAATTTATGTCATGTGATTGATGTATTTATATATTTGAATGAATTTTTTCATATTTTTGTTAATATGAATATGGTTCATATTGATCATACTTATTTGACAAATCGGTGAAAAATCGCATAGTGGAATTATTTAAATAGTTTTGAAGTTATGTAATTGATTACAATATATGACCTTAAATGTAAAATATTGTAAACGAAATGAAGGGAGGCTGTAAATGATTATAGAAAATTTATAATGTAGGTATTCAGAGTACAAAAAATATAATTTTATAATGCATTTCATGAGAAATTTATTGAAAGAAATGTGAAAAAAGGATTTACTGTTATTATTTATGTATTCACTTTAAGTTCTTTAAGTTATATAACTTAGGTATCTTTACGTTAATCATTTTTTTTTTAAATTTTGTTAATATGAATATGGTATACACATTGATATTTTCATAAATTAGTAAACTAATTAACGAATATTAGTTAGTTGGATTTATTTAATTAGTTTGAATTTAGATCACATAATTAATTGATACATATAGGGTGAAAGTAATATATTAGAAGAAAAGTGAGGTAAAATTTGTGAACAATTATGGTAATTTTAAATGTAGGTATTTGAAGTTAAAGTAGAATTTACAATGAAATGTATGATAAATTTATTGAAATAAATTAACTACAATTTTTTATTATTGGTTTATGTGATTTATATATATCATTATAGTTGAATGAAAGATTAATATTATGGTTTAGTTGTTTAAGTGTTATACATAAATTGTCGTTCTTTGGTATTTATAAGGAATAGTAAATGAATTTATTTAAATAGCTTAAAGTTTGGATTATTTAATTAACCTAAATGTGCGGACTTAAATATAAAATATTAGAAGGTAGCTGATAAATTATATGTAAATAATTATATAAACTTTAGAATACATGTACCAAAATGTAAAATAATAGAAGAGAATTAGTAAAATAAGTGTAAAGTAATAAATTAAAGAATTTGAAAATAAAATAAGAGAATTAAGGAGAAGAGTGAAAATTCCTAGAATTAAGGAGAGAGCCAGAAAATCTTCTGCTTTACTATTATTTAATAGATTTGGACAGATTATTAAACATGAATGCAATTTACTTGCTCCTTACAGCATAAATTAGGACAGACTAAGGTCATTTATATGATATGCCTAATATTAATGTAAAAAAAACTGCAATAAAAATACATCTGAAATCAAGCATGTTAAAATCATTACGTGCTGCAGACGACCACATCCAAATACGCCCTACACGCAACCACTTCCATGTTGCAGACGACCACATCTAAATACGCCTTAGACTCAACCACTTCTATGTTTGCCCTAAACCACATCGACTGTTTGTTCATGATAGATACAATTTCAATTGATTTGCACTTTATTAATTTATTTTAGATAAAATTAGATCGATAAAAGATTTGGGGAAATAAGCGAGAATCAGAAGTAGGGTTAGAAACATATATCGATGTGAAGAAACAGCAAGGAACTAATTGAAAAATGAAAAGCTTTTCCATATCTGAGAGATGAATTTGGGAAACTTATCTTTCAGAGAAGAATTATACACAAATTAGCTAAATCGTGTAATGGTAGAATAAATGAAACGCGACCGTTTTAAATTAATGATTATGAATTGATTAATTACACGCAAATTAATGATTAGCATCAATTCATTAGCAATAAGAAAATCGTAAATTGTCTTCTTTTGCTTGTGCTGTACGTACAGTAGAGAGAAGATGGTGGAATTAATCTTTATTTTGATAAATGGAGGGAAAAGCAAATTCAGTGATCTACGTGGAGGTGAAATTTTACAAGTGTATTAAGGACAAATAACTTTGCCCTAATTATTATTAGCAGCAGCCGATAATTATTTTGCCCCAATTAGCTATTAATAGAGGCAAAGTTTTTATTTTGCCAGTAATTTAATGTCCCTGTTATCAACAAAGTTGGTAGTGATTGGAAAAAATATTCCTTTTTTTCGCATGGGAAAAGATAGTTCATTTTGCAAAGAACCAAATGCCATAACAAATTTATTATGTTTAAATAAAATAAGCATCCTACTGTTCATTTTCTTAAAAATCTTATTTTATGAAGTGTGATGAAACCAGCAAGTAGATTATAGCAGTGAGAAGAAGAAAAAATGAACTAAAAAATTCCTAAATTTGTAACATAGGCTGGATTTATTTAGGATAAATGAACTAAAAAATGGCTGACTTTATAATAAAGGTTGTTGAACAATTTCTAAGTTTCAAATCTTCCCGTGGCCCATCTACATTGTTTTCCATTTACAGATGAAACTATTATGGATAACTGTACATCTCACATAGCGTTGTTATTCCATTAAGCAATATTTAATTTATGTTGAAAAGGACACGGTGAATAATAAAACATTCGTGTTAATAATATGGACCGAGACACTCAATCAACATACTTAGTTGTGTTATGTACAAGTTATGAACGCGCTTCTTCTTACATTAACATTGTTACTTTCTTTAATCTAACAGAACATGTGAACAATACCATTGCTCTTTTTCCTGAAAATTGCACAACTCTGTCAAGTTATGAGCTTCAAATTCATAAGTTTTTAGCTTGAGGCCAATCGTGGTATGCTTATGTTTTGGTTACCTGCCTCATTTTCTTTCAATATGCTTTCTGTTTTCTTTCCTTATTTTTTTTCTTTTTCTTTTGCAGTGTTCAATATAACAAAAGCATGCTTTTTCCAGTTGATGTGTCCAAGCCTTTTTGGGTCAATTTGATTTCTGGATTGTTGTATATGCATTAACCATTTTTGGATTTAGTTTTGTTTTGAAAGTTTTCTAGCTAAAATATCTTTCTACCAAGTTTCTACCTATGATATATCAGCGGTATAATTTACTGCAAAATCTTTGTTATGTTATTCTTCATATTTCAAAATTATATGAGTTTGGAATTTTTTTTTTCATACAGAAAATTGTCGTATGTCCATTGTTAACCCGCCTTTTTATCAGGCCATGAACATGCGGGATTAACTTAATCGGTTGCACGTTCGTCAAGGTTGTTGTACGATGGATTCAGTCGACTGGATGGATGGATGACGCAACGTGCTTAGGAGATGGAAATATGACTGGATAAAGATGGATCAACTATAGTTTGGGTCTAGGAAATATGGTTCGGCATATGGCCTTGGTGGGCCGGAATCATTCAAAGGCCCAACAACTCAGAATTTGCTTGTAAATACAGCACGTGGGGGTTCAGAAAAAGAATACTGATTCTCTCTCCTGCTCTCTAACTTTCTATCCCCTAAGGTTAAGGCTAGCGTATCACTTTGTAACTGTAATCGATTGTTACAGCAATAAAAAAGAAATTACTGGAGTGGACGTAGGTCAGAGTTAGCCGAACCACTATAAATTCCGTGTCTTTACCGCTTTCATTTTAATTTCTGTTATTCTTCATATTAAATATCCTCTACATACATCCTACCCGTGAACTGTGATTGTTGTTTGGTGCTTTCACTTGGATTTGGGTGTTAGTGACCAATTTTGGCGCTAACATTTTGGTGCTTTCACTGAGAACTGAAGCAGTCAGGAATTTTGGAGTTAGAAACTTGGATTTAAAAGAGCAATGGCTAGACCATCAGCAAGGAAACAAGTAATGGAAAGGAGCAATCAGGAGGAAAGTCAAGAGGCTTCCTCTGGAGATGGAGCAGGTGGAGCATCCATTTACATCACTAGAGAGGAAATGGAGGCGATGATGAAAAGACAAGAGGAGATGATACAGATTCTTCTTAGACAATTTGCACAAACAGAAAATGCAGGAGCTCAGATCCGTGGAGCTGGATCAGAAGCACTCAACCAGCAAGCAGAGGGAATAGCTCGGCAGGGGGCAACCCCCAATCAGCAAACAGCTACCAATCCAGATGGATCTAGACTTGGGGGCATACCACCAGGAAATGTTGGACCAACCCATGGAGGGATACCAGACGATGTTGTGCAACCCAACACCAACAGGAGTGCAGGAGTGCGAGATGAGGAGTATGTGGCAGAATTCCCTCATAAACTCGGGGGGCAGACCAGAGGCGATGGACAAGGATTACATCTTGGGGGCAACGACAGATTAGCGGAGATGGTTAGACGGGCTATGAGAGGTGGATTGGTAAATAGAGACTTGGAGGATGTAAATAGGAGTCCTTTTACTCCTACTATCAGGCAAGCTAGGAACCCACCCGAATTTAAGCTACCAAATTTGGAAATGTATAATGGGAAGGCGGATCCAACGGTTCATCTGACGAAATACATAAGGCATATGGAGGTATTGGGGGCATCGGATGAGGTCATGGCTCGATGCTTCCCATTGTATTTGACAGATATCGCAGCTATGTGGTTTAGACAGCTGGAGAATGGTTCTATCGGCACATGGACAGAGCTAATTGAGAGGTTTATGAGACAGTTTCGGGTCCACATAGTTAGACCCAAGAACGTGATGACTCTGACATCTATGAAACAATGGAAAGGGGAATCGCTCAGGGACTTCTTAACCAGATTCAACGCAGCGGTAGCCTCAGTGGATCAACCCGATCCGTCAATGGTTTTGATGGCAGCCGTCTCGGGAGTCGCGGATAACTCGGATTTCAAAATATCATTGGAACGGGACCCACCGAGGGATCTCGGGGAGTTCTATCATGAGGCGGAAAGGTTCTTGAGGCAAGAGGATGCGCAGGCTGAGAGAGTAGGGAGAGAGGCTAAAGCTTATGCAGTGAGGGGTGGAGGTCCATCCAGGGAGGATCTAAGTAAAGATGATAAAGGAAAAAGGAAAACGAATGGAAATGGTGGCACTTCGAAGAAACCTCGGAGGGAGTCAAAGTTTTCTTCTTACACAGATTTAACTGAGACTCTAGAAAGGATTTACTTGGACACTCGAGGGCGGCTCCAATACCGAAGGCCAGCAAAGAGAGAGCCTTCAGAATACGAACGGACATCGGAAAAGCATTGCCTATTCCATGAGCTGGATGGGCACAACACAAACAACTGTAGGCATTTGAGGGATATCATTGAGGAGCATGTAAGGAATGGTCACCTACAGCAATATGTTAGGAATCGAACTACGGCAGGGGAGCAAGAGCAGCCACCACCTACCACTAGCAATGGCGGCATTGGGTCTGGTCAACGCCGGTTTACTATCAACTAAACAGGTTCATGGTTTTGAATAAGTAATAGAACTCAAAGTAATACGGCTAGGTCACTTACACACGTACGGGATTGAGGACGGTCCCTAGGCGTGCTCTGAGATAACTGAAAACCGTACTACTTGAGTCTATGAAATCCTTCTTTCTTTCTAGTTTTCTGCAAACTTTGGTTTTCTCTTTCGTATTTCGGACATTTACTTTTCTTTGGTATGGTTTTGGAGTTTCGATTGAACTCTCGGTTTGGTTGGTTTTTTCTTGGTTTCCCATTCTGGTTTGGATGTTTGATTTTTGATATGGATTTCTGGTTTTATATTTGGTTTTGGATCAATGTAATAAACAGTTCAGGTTTTATAATTACTGTCCCGACCGGAGAGACGAGGCAATGATCACAAGTTACGAGTCCCTTCGCCGGAGAGCGAAGAAATGGACTCGGGCTGAATATCAAAGTCCTTGACCGGAGAGTCGAGGCCGGAGAATGTAAAAAGTCCTTGACCGGAGAGTCAAGGCCGGAGAATGTAAAAAGTCCTTGACCGGAGAGTCGAGGCCGGAGAATATAAAAAGTCCTTGACCGGAGAGTCCAGGCAGGAGAATGTAAAAAGTCCTTGACCGGAGAGTCGAGGCTGGTGAATATCAAAGTCCTTGGCCGGGGTGCCGAGGCTGGAGAATATCAAAATCCTTTGCCGGATTGCTGAGGCCGGTGAATATCAAAGTCTTTGACCAGAGAGTCGAGGCCGGAGAACATACAAGCCCGTGATGGAAAAGTCAAGGCTGGAACAGGATAACACGACCCGACGAGGTCTACAAAATCAAGATTAAGCCCGGAGAGGTCATGGATTTGATGATATGGTTACAAAAAGGATGTGGACTTTGGATATCAGATTTGAGGCTATTCAAAACACACCTTCCAATAGCAAGGCATGTTTTGGGGGGCAAGTGTTAACCCGCCTTTTTACCAGGCCATGGACATGCGGGATTAACTTAATCGGTTGCACGTTCGTCAAGGCTGGTGTACGATGGATTCAGTCGACTGGATGGATGGATGACGCAACGTGCTTAGGAGATGGAAATATGACTGGATAAAGATGGATCAACTATAGTTTGGGTCTAGGAAATATGGTTCGGCATATGGCCTTGGTGGGCCGGAATCATTCAATGGCCCAACAACTCAGGATTTGCCTATAAATACAGCATGTGAGGGTTCAGAAAAAGGATCCCGATTCTCTCTCCTGCTCTCTAACTTTCTATCCCCTAAGGCTAAGGCTAGCCTATCAATTTGTAACTGTAATCGATTGTTATAGCAATAAAAAAGAAATTACTGGAGTGGACGTAGGCCAGAGTTAGCCGAACCACTATAAATTCCGTGTCTTTACCGCTTTCATTTTAATTTCTGTTATTCTTCATATTAAATATCCTCTACATACATCCTACCCGTGAACTGTGATTGTTGTTTGGTACTTTCACTTGGATTTGGGTGTTAGTGACCACTTTTGGCGCTAACATCCATTAATTTATATTGTTTCTTATAATGTTTTGAAATATGTACAAAAATGTGCTGATTATATTTAATGCATGGTTTCCTGCTCTTTTACTTACGGACCATTGAATTTGCTGTCTAATGTACTTTTCTTCTTTTCTAATGGTGGATCATATTTTGCTGCTACTTTTTATGTCAATGCAATCGGTATAGAATTTTGAAACTTGATGCATTGCTATTATTTCAGAGCGCATAATCAGTGGATGAGATGATCCCCTACCTAAAATAACAGATCTGAATTCATTTATAGTTGATAATCAGAAGGAATAAAAAGGCCAAGTCATTTAACTTGATATGATTTGACTATTTTTAGTGGTTTTTGTTAAGAATTTCTTTTGGTTTAGCACCAGAAGTGGTGTGTGTATTTCAATTAATTTTTTATGTTTAATGAACTAAATCAACCACATAGTCATGGTTTGGGGCAAGCTATATATTTACCAAAGGGATCTTATTTTTTACATACTTCTTCAAGATTGTTCATTAATTATCCCTAAATAAGATGTCTATTCATTCACATTTTGCACTTCTATGGTGTCACTGCTTTTCCATTACGGAACAACTGCCTGGCGACGGCTATAAGACCGAAGCAAAGCAAGACGGCACTAGCAAAGTAGCAACAGTGTCGTCGTCGATTTAGCGACAGCTGGCGATGGATTTCTAAGAAAATTAGCCATCACTGACCGTCGCAATACTGGATCCAATCGATCGTCGCTAGCCATTGCCATGCATCTCGAACCTGTGACCACTAAGTCGTCGCTAGCCGTCGATAACCTAAAACGCCCAGTTTTGTCCAGCTCTGTTTTAAGCCTTTCAAACTACACAATAAACGTCATATCTCAATCTCGTTTATTTTCCAACAGATATAAACTCAATATCACAACCATTAACATCACATGTGTTAACCAGCCTTTTGGCAAGACAACGTACTGGCGGACTTAACCCAAACAACTGCACAAAGCATATCATAACCGACGACCAACAGTGCAAGGCATTTAAGATATGGTTTCGACGAATGTTAAGTCATTTCAAGTTGCTTGGAGTCTGCTTCGAGCCATATAGATGTCTGCTTTGATTTTTCAGAAGGTTTGCTTTGGGTCATTGAGAAACAAGCTAGTTCGAGTCACCACAGCACCTGCTTTGAGTTGCCGATAGGTTTGCTTCGGGTTAAAGAGATGATTGCCTCGAGTCGAAATCGCGTATCGATCGACAACCAGAGGCTCCACCTGGCTCGTATCCATCAAGCACATATGGCTTGGTTCGTATCAGTCGCCAACCACATCTCTTTGTATCCATCATGTACTCATCAGATCGTATCCATCACGCCTACTTTAATTCGTATCCATCGCTTAGGGGCATTTCGTACCGATACCACCAATACAGAACACGTATCGCTCCTCTCAAGAATTCGTATCGATTGGTTAAAGATCGATATGAAGCATGCATCCCATGAACGATACGAAACGACATTCTTCCATCGGTACGAAATGCTTAAGAACATATTGATACAAATAAGAATAGGAGTCATCGATACAAATAAGCAACCGAACGATCGATACGAAAAAGCATTGTCCATCGATAAGAAATGTTACAAACTAGATGGATATGAACAAGGTAGCTCCCATCGATACGAAAAAATCCAAAAAGGGTAGAAGACAAAGTCAACTCGGCAAAAAAAATGGATCTCCCCTGAATTCTCGAGCCACGTCATCGATGCGCATGGCATGGATACGAAGAATAATGGATGTACAACTCTTGATCGATATGAACATGATAGCCTACCTACAATCTCAAACTTGCATTGATCATAACTAAAAATCTACGAGTCCAACTGCTACCAAATTTTCACAGGAGTTTGCGTACATCTTCAAGAATGTTCATGATCGATCTTGACTCGATTGGACAATATGTTGATCGATACGAAATTCGTTCGCATCGATCACGGGCTGAGTGCAAATGTCATGGGATCGATCGTGCAGGCCAACCCACGTGAGAGAAGAGGTCTTCCGAGATCCGAACGAGATATTTGTAGCCTACGTCTATAAATAGCATCCCAGGACCTACAGAAAAAGGATTTTTAGGGCTCTTCTACGTCCAGACTCTATCGAAACCATTGTTGTGCTCGAAAATCGCAGTTGTATTCGAAATTCACTATTGTAATTCATTATAACCAGCAAGCAAAAGTTAATAAAAGATCAACCATTTCATAGTGGACGTAGGCAACACGCCGAACCACTCTAAACCTATGTGTTTTTGTGTGTTTCCTTATAAATTTTGAGTGTTCTTCACATTTATTTTCTCTATATTTCTGCTATCTGTGATCTGGAATCGTAACCAAGGTGCTTTCATCGGCATATGGGTGTTTGTGATCAATTTTGAAGCAAAAATTTGGTGCTTTCACTGAGAACGACTAACGTTTAGGGATTTTACAACTTGGATTTTGGATCTAAAGGCTTAAAGACTTAGATTTGGAAAGCAATGGTAAGGCAATTAGCAAGGAGAACAAGAGCGGAAAGAAGCCATCGAAGGAAGTCAGGAGGCTTCCTCAGGAGTGAATCAGACCTCATTTTTCATCAACAGAGATGATATGGAGATGATGATGGAAGCTATGCATGAAGAGTTGTTGAAAAGACACGAGGAGATGATGCAGAATTGTAACGACCCGAAATTTTCTAACCCGAAAATTCCAAATAGTTATGAAAAAGAAGAAAGAGATAGAAGAAGAACAGAAACACCAAACATCTCACATTCGCAGCGGATAAAATATAATAATAAATGATAACAGTCTATAAGAAAATATTATATATGTCAGTTAAATTCTAATACATCAGAGTTTCACATTATATACAGTCACTGAATATATACAATTATCATGTCTCAGTTTAACAATAATATAATACAGCGGAAATACTCTACACGTTCCTGTCATCCAGTTCGCCTCCTGAGCTCCAGAACGTCCTACCTGAAAATCTGTAATACTCGGTCTGACCCGAGCATTACACCAAAGTAACACCCGGCTCAGGCTGGAAATCCGCGTGAGTAAACCCAACTAACATGGAATACCAAAGCAATCAACTAATATAAACCCGGGGTAACATATATCAGTTTAACAAATTCGCAATTTGCTATAGACAACACTTATTCCACACATCAATTTATAAGTACCAAACTTAGATAAAATAATCCAATTTACTTAAATCATTTCATTCCAGCCTTTTGATTTCACAAATCAATTTATAAAAATTCGAAGTGGTTTCGGGTATTTCCCAATACCCGACCCCGGTCTCTTCGAAACTCATGTTATCCTAACCCAAGTTATCCAAATGAAATACACAACATTTCATATCAGAGATATAAACTCATTCAAAATATCCAATACCATTCACTCATCCATAAGCAAAGCTTAATCACATGCAAATCAATTCAATTGATTCAAATTGAATTTCAAACCTCATATCACTTAGATTCCTTCATTTAACATTGATTAATTCCAAATCAATTAATTGGTCAACCCATCATTATTCATTTTAATTAATCACCCTGGATTAATTATTTTATCCAATTTCGTTAAGTAATTAACTTTAATTATCTTCACGGTATTAATTATTTTTAACTAAAATCAATAAGTATCTTTAGTTACCCCATAAATTAATTAACTATGTTAATTTCATTTATTCTTAGTTACTTATATTAATTCATTTCACATAAATCACTTATTATGGGTAATCAATCTTAATTAATCAATCTTTGATTTCATCCTTTAATTATATAAACTGAGGATTTCCAATTATATTTTAGTTTATCCTAATCAATTTAATTACATTAATTCAAACCACAGTATTCATCATTTCGGTTAATCCCAAGCTATAATTAAATATCTTTTATTTATTCCATTAAATAAATCAATTATTCCTTGATTAATCATCTTCATTAATCTCTTGATTAATTTCGCAAAGTAATTATATTTTATAAAGTACATTAAGTAATTACGTAACAAACCATCCAATGAATATTCTAATTTAATTAACTTCATTAATTAATTTAATCCTTAATTGATTAATTCAAACCCTTAATTACTAAATAAATTAACACAAATCATTAATTAATTGAATTAAATTATTATCCATTTTAATTATCCTACTATTTAAATGGATCACAATTCTTTTTAAAATGAAACAATTTCTTATTTCTGATTTAAGTTTAAAACAAGTTAAAATCCCGAATACTTCGGGTCAAACAACAATTAACTCAAGGATCAACCAAAACCAAGGTCACATCATTATCAGTGCACATCCAATCAATTTAATCATTCAACCAATTATTTAAATTTAACCATTTAAATCTAAATAAAATCCAACAGAGTGAGATTTACTCACCTTTATTGTTTTCCAGCCCATTTCCTTTAAGACCTGTCCTTCATGATCATTGACCTTGGATAAACAATGGATGATCTATTAATATTTAAACTTATCGAACAATTTCTTTGGATAAGTTTACTTAGTTAATTATTTATTTAAATCAAATTTCCTTTAATAAAATATTATTTCTTTGGATAAGTTTATTTTCTTCTCAAACTACTTGTACCTATAAAACAATAATCTATAGATTTCAAAAGTCTAATTTTTATATATACACTTTAACATTTATAAAATTCCTATACTTTTATTTTCAAAACTATATATATATATAGGTATTAAAATAAAATAAAACAAGAATTTTTAAACTTTGTTGTAATATTTTCCTCTGAATTGATATGCGTTTCTGTTTTTTTTTTCATGTATAAGTATATTATAATATTATTATTATTAATTTTTCAGTAAACGTCTAAACGGTATTTCACTTCTGTAAAAATTGGATTTTAACATTCTTAAAAATAAAAACTCCACTTCTTGTTTCCTAATTTACTTATATATTTTTAAAATTTAATTTTTCTAGCAACAACAACTCAGTTTTCTAATTAATAAGAAAATAGACTACCTCACAACGGTGGCGAATTCCACGATAATTCTTGATGCCGCCAATCTCCAAAACGATCACCAGATCCAACCGCTAACGCCCTGCGAGAACCGCTTCGACTACGTGAATCCCCAGCGAACGCGACATGAATCGCGACTACTCAGGTTACCCTCATCCCACCCTACTTGTCGCGCCACCAATCGAGGAAACCACCACCCTAGGTAGTCGCGAGATCCCCCTAGCCTCGTCGAGCCAGCCTCGATGCCCGCACTCGAGTTCGCCGTGGTGGCCATCTGAACACCGCAGTCACCTGGATCGAATTCCCCCCCAAAGATCGATCGTTCTCTCTGTTTTTTTTTATTTTTGGAAAATAAGGGAAAGAGGGAGGCTCGGTTTCGATTTTGTTAAAAGGAGAGAGAGAACGGAAATAAATTATTGATTTGGGGAAAAAGCTTCTTGAGTACGCTTGATTATTATAATAGAATATTGAAAATATCTCGTGCTGTATACCGTGAAATTCCAAACCCCGAATCAAACATGCCGACAGATATTTATAAGGTTTTACCCGTATTCCGAACACAATGGGACGTGTTTCGGAAGCTAATTTGATTGTATGCACATGTTACGGACGTAAATGATCAATTTTAAATTAAATTGATTAAAATAATTCGAAGCGTTTTGAGCTGCCAGGGTCAAACGACATCTCCGATTGCTACAAAAATTGAAATCCGATAATAACTAACTATTGCAGATCCAATGGAACTGGTTTCGTCGAATTCCGAGACTGTGCCTCGGAAGGCTATTTTTAAATATCGAAACGGTATATTTTCAAAACCGAACAAATCACCTTTAAATTAAATTTCAACCATTCTATTATCTTCAGTATCATCATAATAAATTTTACAAGCCTTCAAATTATTTTAACAGGCTTAGAAATTTCGGATTCAACAATTTACCGAATTTCAATTATTAATTTCAATATTTAAACTATATAATCCAATGGTTTAATTATCAAGTAAATATTGATATCTCGAATTCAAGTTACAATTAACTTTTAAATGTTTAAAATCAATTCAATTATCCCATTTTAAATTGTTAAAAATGCCGGGTCATCACATTCCTCCCCCCTTAAAAGAATTTCGTCCCCGAAATTACTAGTTAGGAAGAATGGTCCAATACCTGTTTACCCTTTTCCCTCAAAACCAACAGTTCAACATCCTACCAACTATCTTTCCTAAAAGGCCTCTTATCATTCCTACTAACTTCCCAAACTCTCCCATAGTTTTCAAACAATACCCATTTTTTCCTCAATCATTCAAATTTCAATTTAAAACTAAATTTAGAATTATCAAAATTTTCTCAAAAATTTTCTAACTCTCTAAATTTCCGAAATTTTTTGCCAGCGTCTCCTTTGCGTGGCTAACTCGGTACAACTACAAAAGGCCTCTACGGGCTCCCAAATTCCAAAAGAAAACAAAAGCCAAGTGGCTACATCGAAAACCCAATCCAACATCATCTAGAAATTTAAATACGTACCTTTTTGTCGGGCAATTCAAATTTATCTTTTGGAATCAAATCCAATTTTCTTTTCCCCCGTTATATACCTGCATATCTTACTTAGCAATAATATCCAATCGAAACCTTACAAATCATTTTATGCATTCTCTTATATAGGTTTTCATATTTACTTCTATTTAAATTCATTTTTCCCATTTTAATATGAATTCAACTTATTTCAATTTTGAATATTAAATTTTTATTTTCCATTTATAACTGAATCTCATTAGTTCCATCTGCTAATCTATTTCAGTTTCATATTTAAAATCGTTTAATTGCTTAACCAAAAATTTTCTCAAAAAAATTTCAAAAATTTTCTAACTCCCAAAATTTTCGAAAATTTTTGGCAGAGTCTCCTTTGTACGGAGAAGCTTTTGCAATTTGACAAGAGATATAAATATATATACATCGACCCACCCAGTCGAAAAAAGCAAAAACAGTTCATGTTTCCTATTTTTATTGCGTAGGCGTACCTTATTTAGCATTTTAAGCAAGCGGTTTATTTATTCTAGCAAATAGTGCAACTAAATCCAGCCAAACGGCTTCCCGGTACCTGTACTTACTCAATTTAAACATATAAGCACTATATAAATGAAGTTTACAACATTTCTCTTACTTAAACAACTATAACACTTCAACTCTAAAAGAAATGCATTCAAAATAACTTCCATGAGCAATTTATATATTTTCAAATCTAATTCAATTGCTTTCAACCAATTTATATACCATTTCATTCAATTTTAATGGTTTGCAACTCAATTTCTTACATTCCATTGATGTTTAATCCAAAAAAGCTCATATTCACTTTAAATGATTCAGAATCAATTTTATTTAATCTCAATCAACTCACAGCATTTTAATTACTTTTATTTACGCCGAACGACAACTACTTTTGTACAAATTTGACGATATTCGCTTAACAGAGTATCTATTTAGTTTATAACTACTTTTTTAATTAATTTCAACTCATTCTGTATTTAATTCCATTTTATTTCTAATTTATTCACCCACCATTTATTTAGCTCGACACATTCCATTCTTTTATATTACTAGCCATTCCCAAATTAATTCAATCCAAGCTTTTATTTAATGGGTCTTCACTCTTATTCGAAGCCAAGCTTCCATAAAATTTTAAACTTAAGTTAATTTACTTTAATTTTATTCCAACATCAAACTTAAGTTTACTTCTATTTGATTCTCATTTAAGCAACTTCCATTAAATTCAGTTAGCCCATCCATTTTAAATTTTAATTTCAAATTCACCTACTCAATTTATCAAAGTAATATTCAGGCACATATTACACTTCAAATTAATATGCCACCGAACTTAAGTTCAGTCTGATGATCCAATTCCAATCACAACTTTGATTTGGTTTTTATTCTATCAGACTTCATCCATTTATTATTTAACTCAATCACCCTATTTTAACAATTTTAATTTACTTACTTAATTCGTTATCGAATATATTTTATTAATATAAGGCCATTCTCAATTTATTTCTATTCACTTAGGTTTTTTTTGCAACTCAAACCATTTCTATTATAATCACTTCTCTTATATCCAATTTACATGCAAATTTTATTAAATATTATTCAAATCACCCTTGAATTTTATTTATAATTCAAACCATCACATTTTCCAATCCAACTCTATTTTATTTAACTCAAGTTCATATCGAAACTCCATTATTAACTTACAATCCATTAATTTAATCGGGTTAAATTTTATTAACATATTCTATCAAATAATTATTTATTAGCTTACTTCCAACTTTTATTACAAAGAAAATTACTTTATCAAATTTTCCCGAGTTCAGTTTTATTTTATAATTCCAGTTTACATTTTCTTTCATCGTTCAAAATTCCAACACCTTTATTTTCAAATTTTAGAAATGTATTTAAATTCATATCATACTAATAAAATAGCTTCTTATAAAAATACTTCGTATAACTCGATGTCTCAACCAGTCCATCCTTGTTCTCATAGAAATTCAGTCATACGTTGATCAGGCGTAAGACTGAAAATCTATAAGTACTTGGTAAACCCATTTTCAACATCCAGTGAAAATACTTGGGAAAGAATTTTTTTTTGGAAAATATCGAAAACAGTTTTTGAAAATAGAGGAAATATCTTTAGTGAGAATGCTTTGGAAACCATCACCCCTATCCATGGTCGCAGTTAACCCGATGGTTACGTTGCCATCCCGACAAAATCCATAGATAACTGTAGGCCTCCGCGCCCCTCGATTACACCATGGAACCCACGACAGATCGCAGCTACAACTGGGGTTACATAGCTATCACAGCAAAAACCCATATAACTGTAGGCATCAGCGCCATCGAATTTCACTGCCAAAAATGAAACTTCTCCACTCCACTTGAACATAGATCGCAGTCTACCGATGTTGCGTTGCCTTCCCGGCAAAATCAAGTGTAGACTATTGGCACTCATCCTCCACACGATTTTGCTATGGTCCCCATAGTAGATCGCAGTGACATCGAGTTACATTGTCGTCACAGCATAACCCAAATACCCCTGTGGGCATCAGCGCCCTCGACTTTCGCTACCCAATAATCCTCAGGAACTAGTTTGTCCGGACTCCCCACAGGATCAACTTTAGAACCCCCCTTGGGCTCAAGGCAGCACCACCCAGTGGCACTCCTGAGAAGTTCATTTCAAGGGAGCGCCTTTTTCCCCAGAGCCATCATCAAAAAACTTTATACTATACATATATAGTATCTTTCAAATCATACACCTAGTATGATATCATACAAAGCTCCTTTACACAAAATCGATTATCCCAAAATCGATAATTCTCAAACTAGGCTTTCCAAATTCAATATTGATTTTACCCAAAAATCAAAAGCCTTTCCAAACTGAATGTTCCCAAAACCTTTTTCCAAAATCCCTCATAAGATCCTTTATATGTATATTCAGATTATAAAATTTTAAAAACTTTGGATCTTTTCAAACTTGTATAAAATTCCTTTTTATACTTCAAACACCTTCAAAAATCCTTTTCTTCCGGCAATAGATTTAACAAATGGAGTTTCATTTTACATAAAACAAAGATATTTACTTTGTTTATTCAAAATCAGATATTCAAATTTTATTACTCCTTTCAAAATCAATTTATTCAAACCCGTACGATGTTCACATATCATTCGTACGCTATACCAATCCGATCGCTCACTCGATCACACAATTTCACTTCCGAACTAGTATCGTCCACCCGACTCCCTAGTGCGGACTCAGATCTGGTTTCTTTATTAAAAACCGCCATTCTCCTTGCATAGCCATAAATATGATAGAGAATACCCAGAACCAATCAACAATCCATATCCAGGTTCGCCGTCGAAAATCGAGTGAAAAATCCCAACTCGGATCGATAAACTATCTCGAAATTCTATGCTCGAATCTGGATCAAATCACTATGCGAATAGAATAATATACGTACGTCCTACGTATTTATTTCCATTGATTATTAGCCAAATCAATTTCCTTAAACTCCCCTTCACTTATTTACAATTGCCTTAATCCCCATTGAATTATCACTTTAATTCTTATCTTGGTTTGGTATTTAATTAATAACAGTTTGGACTCCGACCAGTTTATTTAGAAAATAGCTTGAAAAATTTAAAAATATATAAGTAGTTGAAAAATAATTATTAGTTTGCAAAATAGCTATAAAATAGTTAGCTAATTGTAAATTAGTCGGAAAATAGTTGAATAGTTTCAGAAATTTTAAATAATTGCAAAATAGTCGTAAATAGAAATTAGTTTGTGAAATAGTTGAAAAATAGTAATTAGAAAATACTTGAAAATTGTTTAAATAGCTCCAAAAATAATTGTAAAACAAGTATGAAATAATTTGGCTTTAAGAAAGAAAGATTGTATATATTTAATAGCTTAGAAAAAATAAATTTATATCAAAACAATTTATATTGAAAATAGCCAAGAGTCAACTGTTCACTTCCCCAACAATTCAACTTAAATTTCCACTTCCATTTAATTGACCCAATTCTAACTTGAATAACTTCAATTTCTATTGAAATTTATTCAAACCCAATTCAAGTTGAATCAATTTAATTTCAAATTATTCCAATCCATTTGAATTATTATCAATTGAAGCCATTTCAAATTCAAATCATTTCAATATAATCCAATTCAATTTCCCATTTAAATTCTTAAACTTATACATCTTCAATCACCAATCCAATTAATTCAAACCAATTTCTATTTTGAACTAATTCAATTTCAATCTTGAATTTAAACTATCTCGAATCATATAAATTCGAGTTAAATTCTCAAAGATTGGTTTAACTTTTTAAACCAAATTAACTTTTATTCAAAGTTTATAATCAATTTAATTCAGAGTCCAATTCTCAAAATTCCATTTTAAATTATTTTTATTTATGTATTTTAAGGTTCAAATAAGAATTCAATACAATTTTTTTTAAAAAAATTTAATTTATTATTCAATTTTATCTTCCAGTTTGAAGCTAGTTCTTAAGCAAGTTTATTTTACAATC
Organism: Allium cepa; assembly: GCA_030765085.1. Lineage (NCBI taxonomy): Eukaryota > Viridiplantae > Streptophyta > Magnoliopsida > Asparagales > Amaryllidaceae > Allium > Allium cepa. The sequence continues at coordinate 84,750,049 of CM060946.1, forward strand.
CAATTATTCAAATTTATTTTATTTATACAATACATTCTCAATTTTAAAGATTTTTATTAACAATAGGATGATATCATCCAATTTATTTTAAAACGTCCATCCATTTAAAAATTTTAAATCTCAAACCCGTTTTGAGATCACACAAATTCCCAATCCAAATCAACCATTTAACTTTCCAAGTTAAATTCCAATTTTACTTAATCCAATCAATCTTACTCAATTTGAATTCCCGCTTCAACTTCAAAATTCTTTCCCTCTTATAAGTTCAAAACTCATATCACTTTGGGTTTTTACATCACACTTCAGGGGAAAAAAATCAAAACTCAACCTCATAGAGTTTATTTCAAATTATCTTTGATATCATGTATATCCATACATATATACATATTTATTTCTTGGCCCTCCCAGCCATGTTTTAAAATTTTAAACCACTTTTGGTTTTAAATTCAAATCAATTTTCAAACAACCCATTGTTCGCAACAAATCCCAGTTATCCAAATAATACTTATTATTTTTCATCACTTCGAAACAAAATTTTCAAATTCCAGGACCAGATTTAGAATTTCATTTTCAATCAATTAAATTTTAATTTGGTAGCATTTCTATTTCTACTTAATTTAATTCCAATTCAAGACTTTAATTCGGTTGCATTATATTACTTCTAAATTTTAATTCCAATAATTTAACAACCAATTACCTTAATATTTATTAGAAGATAATATTGCTTTATATATATATATATATCAAAATTTACTTTTATATAAAATCATTTCAAATCTTTATATAAGAAAATAACAAGTACGCTCTCATATAAATATATTCAACTCATTCTAGAGTACTACGGACTCTATTCAATGAGTAATCCCCACCAGAGCCAAGGTTCTCGCTTAACTTTCAGCTCTGATACCAACTGTAACGACCCGAAATTTTCTAACCCAAAAATTCCAGACAGTTATGAAAAAGAAGAAAGAGATAGAAGAAGAACAGAAACACCAAACATCTCACATTCGCAGCGGATAAAATATAATAATAAATGATATATGTCTACAAGAAAATATTATATCTGTCAGTTACATTCTAATACATCAGAGTTTCACATTATATACAGTCACTGAATATATACAATTATCATGTCTCAGATTAACAATAATATAATACAGTGGAAATACTCTACACGTTCCTGTCATCCAGCTCGCCTCCTGAGCTCCAGAACGTCCTACCTAAAAATCTGTAATACTCGGTCTGACCCGAGCATTGCACCAAAGTAACACCCGGGTCAGGCTGGAAACCAGCGTGAGTAAACCCAACTAACATGGAATACCAAAGAAATCAACTTATATAAACCCGGGGAAACATATATCAATTTAACAAATTCGCAATTTGCTATAGACAACACTTATTCCACACATCAATTTCTAAGTACCAAACTTAGATAAAATAATCCAATTTACTTAAATCATTTCATTCCAACCTTTTGATTTCACAAATCAATTTATAAAAATTCGAAGTGGTTTCGGGTATTTCCCAATACCCGACCCCGGTCTCTTCGAAACTCATGTTATCCCAACCTAAGTTATCCAAATGAAATACACAACATTTCATATCAGAGATATAAACTCATTCAAAACATCCAAATACCATTCACTCATCCATAAGCAAAGCTTAATCACATGCAAATCAATTCAATTGATTCAAATTGAATTTCAAACCTCATATCACTTAGATTCCTTCATTTAACATTGATTAATCCCAAATCAATTAATTAGTCAGCCCATCATTATTCATCTTAATTAATCACCCTGGATTAATTATTTTATCCAATTTCATTCAAGTAATTAACTTCAATTATCTTCACGATATTAATTATTTTTAACTAAAATCAATAAGTATCTTTAGTTACCCCATAAATTAATTAACTATGTTAATTTCATTTATTCTTAGTTACTTATATTAATTCATTTCACATAAGTCACTTATTATGGGTAATCAATCTTAATTAATCAATCTTTGATTTCATCCTTTAATTATATAAACTGACGATTTCCAATTATATTTTAGTTTATCCTAATCAATTTAATTACATTAATTCAAACCACAGTATTCATCATTTCGGTTAATCCCAAGCTATAATTAACTATCTTTTATTTATTCCATTAAATAAATCAATTACTCATTGATTAATCATCTTCATTAATATCTTGATTAATTTCGCAAAGTAATTATATTTTATTAAGTACATTAAGTAATTACGTAACAAACCATCCAATGAATATTCTAATTTAATTAACTTCATTAATTAATTTAATCCTTAATTGATTAATTCAAACCCTTAATTACTAAATAAATTAACTCAAATCATTAATTAATTGAATTAAATTATTATCCATTTTAATTATCCTACTATTTAAATGGATCACAATTTTTTTAAAATGAAACAATTTCTTATTTCTGATTTAAGTTTAAAACAAGTTAAAATCCCGAATACTTCGGGTCAAACAACAATTAACTCAAGGATCAACCAAAACCAAGGTCACATCATTATCAGTGCACATCCAATCAATTTAATCATTCAACCAATTATTTAAATTTAACCATTTAAATCTAAATAAAATCCAACAGAGTGAGATTTACTCACCTTTATTGTTTTCCAGCCCATTTTCTTTAAGACCTGTCCTTCATGATCATTGACCTTGGATAAACAATGGATGATCTATTAATATTTAAACTTATCGAACAATTTCTTTGGATAAGTTTACTTAGTTAATTATTTATTTAAATCAATTTTCCTTTAATAAAATATTATTTCTTTGGATAAGTTTATTTTCTTCTCAAACTACTTGTACCTATAAAACAATAATCTATAGATTTCAAAAGTCTAATTTTTATATATACACTTTAACATTTATAAAATTCCTATACTTTTATTTTCAAAACTATATACATAGGCATAAAATAAAATAAAACAAGAATTTTTAAACTTTATTGTAATATTTTCCTCTGAATTGATATATGTTTCTGTTTTTTTCATGTATAAGTATATTATAATAATAATAATATTATTTTTTCAGTAAACGTCTAAACAGTATTTCACTTCTGTAAAAATTGGATTTTTAACATTCTTAAAAATAAAACTCCACTTCCTGTTTCCTAATTTACTTATATATTTTTAAAATTTAATTTTTCTAGCAACAACAACTCAGTTTTCTAATTAATAAGAAAATAGACTACCTCACAACGGTGGCGAATTCCACGATAATTCTTGATGTCGCCAATCTCCAAAACGATCACCAGATCCAACCGCTAACGCCCTACGAGAACCGCTTCGACTACGTGAATCCCCAGCGAACGCGACTTGAATCGCGACTACTCCGGTCACCCTCGTCCCACTCTACTTGTCGCGCAGCCAATCGAGGAAACTACCACCCAAGGTAGTCGCGAGATCCCCCTAGCCTCGTCGAGCTAGCCTCGATGCCCTCGCTTGAGTTCGCCGCGGTGGCCATCTGAGCACCGCAGTCGCCTGGATCAAATTCCCCCCAGAGATCGATCGTTCTCTTTTTTTTTTATTTTTGGAAAATAAGGAAAAGAGGGAGCCTCGGTTTCGATTCTGTTGAAAGGAGAGAGAGAACGGAAATAAATTATTGATTTGGGGAAGAAGCTTCTTGAGTACGCTTGATTATTATAATAGAATATTGAAAATATCTCGTGCTGTATACCATGAAATTCCGAACCCCGAATCAGACATGCCGACAGACATTTATAAGGTTTTACCCGTATTCCGAATACAATGGGACGTGTTTCGGAAGCTAATTTGATTGTATGCATGTGTTACGGACGTAAACGATTAATTTTAAATTAAATCGATTAAAATAATTCGAAGCGTTTTGAGCTGCCAGGGTCAAACGACAACTCCGATTGCTACAAAAATTGAAATCCGATAATAACTAACTATTACGGATCTAATGGAACTGGTTTCGTCGAATTCCGAGACTGTGCCTCGGAAGGCTATTTTTAAATATCGATTTAAACGGTGTATTTTCAAAACTGAACAAATCACCTTTAAATAAAATTTCAACCATTCTATTATCTTCAGTATCATCATTATAAATTTTACAAGCCTTCAGATTATTTTAACAGGATTAGAAATTTCGGATTCAACAATTTACCGAATTTCAATTATTAATTTCAATATTTAAACTATATAATCCAATTGTTTAATTATCAAGTAAATACTGATATCTTGAATTCAAGTTACAATTAACTTTTTAATGTTTAAAATCAATTCAATTATCCCATTTTAAATTGTTAAAAATGCCGGGTCATCACAAGAATGTTCTCAGACAGTTTGGACAAGTTGGAGTGGTAGGAGCACTTGGAGCCCAGATCCCCGGAGCTGGACCAGAAAGGCTCAACGGGCAATCGAATAGAGCAGGACCATCAAAAGTAGCCCCTGATCCAGGGAGCACGCCTCAGGAGCAAGTTGATCCAATCTCGGGCAGGATACTAGCTGAAACTGCGCAACATGGCATTGATAGAGGAGCGGATGCTCGTCCAGAACAACGGATTCTAGAATTCCCTCATGAACTCGAGGGGCAGATTGGAGGCAATAGAAAAGGATTGCAACTAGATGATAGTGATAGGTTGACGGAGATGGTCAGACGAGCCATGAGAGGTGGACTAGTGAATAGAGATCTGGAAGGCGTTAACAGGAGCCCCTTTACTCCCGCAATTAAGCAGGCTAGGAATCCATCAGAATTCAAGCTACCGACATTGGAGATGTACGATGGAAGGACGAACCCTGCTGTTCATCTGACAAAGTATATGCGGCATATGGAAGTACCGAGGGCATCAGATGAGATCATGGCCCAATGTTTCCCACTATATCTGATGGACATAACGACACTATAGTTTAGGAATTAGAGAGCGGTTTCACTAGAACATGGCCCGAGTTGACTGAGAAGTTTATGAGGCAATTCAGAGTCCACATTTCAAGACCTAAGAATGTGATGAGTTTGATGACACTGAAGCAAAGAGCCGGAGAATCTTAGAGGAGCTTTCTGACACGATTCAATGCAACGGCAGCGTCAGTGGATCGACCAGATCCGTCCATGGTTTTAATAGCAGCTGTATCCGGCATAGCTGATGGCACAAAATTCAAGAACTCATTGACAAAGGATCCACCTATGGATCTAGGAGAGTTTTATCATGAAGTAGAAAGGTTCCTATGGCAAGAGTATGCAAATGCTGAGAGAGAGGAAGAAGAGGGAGTTGATGTTTATGCAGTCAAAAGCGAAGATCTGCTCGGAAAAGATTTAGGCAAGGATAAAGGAAAACAGAAAGCCGATGATAACGATGATGGACCAAAGCGGTCGTGAAAGGAACCGAGATTCACCTCTTATACGGAGTTGAATGAAACTTTGGAGTTGATCTACCAGGACACCAGGGGTAACGTTCCTTATCGAAAGCCAATGAGAAAGGACCCGACCAACAGTGAAAGAAGATCAGACAAGTATTGCTTATTCCACGAGCTAAATGGTCATAGTACGAATGATTACAGACACTTGAGGGATGAGATAGAAGGACATATTCGAAATGGTCTACTATCGTAATATGTGGGAAAGCGAGCAACAATGGTGGAACGAGAGCAACCACCGCCTGCATCAAATTAAGGTGGCTCCGGATCAAGGCGTCAAATTGTCATCAACTGATCAAAATAAAGAAGAATAAGTGGCAGACTCCACATCAACGTGATTAAGTCATTTAAACATGTACATGATTACGACCGGTCCTTGGGCATGCTCTGACACAACTATCAATTGCAACGGTATAGGTGTTTGCACTTTGACGTCTCTGTTTTGCTTTTGCTTTTTATTTCGCACAATTTGATTTGATTTTGTTGAACATTTCTGTTGAAAGACTCATTTCAATGTAAATTTGGTTTTAATAATTCTTTAATGGCCAAGTCACTTACACATGTACGGGATCACGAACGGTCCTCAAACAAGCTCTGAGATGACGACGAACTGCCATAACCAACAATTCAAAACTCACTCGAACGTGAAATATTACGTAAGTCCCCCTCGGGCACACCTATGCAGTTAATGCGCTCGGTAGATTCAAAGTGGTGGAGGTGCAAAAAGTCATAGCGGGAATACAGAGAGGATATAGCGGGATATAGCGGATGGCTCTAAAATAGCATATAAAACTCGTACTTAATGTTTTTACAAATATATAAATGGTAATTAAATGAAAAATTATCATTCAATTGAATTATAAATAATACATAAATAATTTTAAATAAAAACTTGTGCGAATATACTTTAAATAAACGAAAAACTGTTATATAACATAATTGAATTTGGTAGAATATTAGAGTATTTTCATTTCTGAAAATATATTAAAAATTAAATCAAATAAATTAGTTTCATAATTTTATAATGTCTAAATGCAAATTTTCAATTCATTTTATTAAAAAAGATATAGCGGGAATAGCGGAATATAGCGGAAATAACGGGATATAGCAGAAACAGCGGGGATTAAAGCGAAAAGGCCATATTCTCGGGCTATATGGAAAAATCATAGCGGTAGAAACCCGCTATGAGATATAGCTGGGTTGTAGCGGGGTAATAGCGAGGCATTAACTGCACAGGGGCACACACTATTCGTCTCGAATGACACCCCAACCGTGAACGGTCACAATTCGCCTCGAACGGTACCCGACCGCGAACGGTCACAATTCGCCTCTAATGGCACCCGACCATAAACGGTCACAATTCATCTTGAACGGCACCCCGACCGCGAACGGTCACAATTCTCCTTGAACGGCACCAGACCACGAACTGTCACAATTCACCTCGAGCGGCACCCGACCTCGAACGGTCACATACCACCCTGAATGACCTACGATCTCCATTCGTGGCCTGGTAAGATTATCAATCCCTTTTCAATTCATCAACAAGATACAGACGTCCAACCTATGGCACTACAAAACACCTTCCTATTGCAAGGCATGTTTGGAGGAGGGGGGGCAAAGTGTTAACCCGCCTTTTGGCAAGACAATGTACCATGGACTTAACCGAAACAACTGCATAAAGCATAGCATAGCCAACGACCAACAGTGCAAGGCGTTTAAGATATGGTTTCGACTAATGTTGAGTCGTTTGCTTGGAGTTTGCTCCGAGCCATATTGATGTCTGCTTCGAGTTTTCAGAAGGTTTGCTTCGGGTCATTGAGAAACAAGCTATTTCGAGTCACTACAGCACCTGCTTCGAGTTGCCGAAAGGTTAGCTTTGGGTTAAAGAGATTGTTGCCTCGAGTCGAAGCCGTGGATTGATCGGCAACCAAAGGCTCCACTTGATTCGTATCCATCAAGCACAGATGGCTTGGTTCGTATCGGTTGCCAACCACATTCTTCGTATCCATCATGCACCCATCAGATCGTATCCATCACGCTTACTTTAATTCATATCCATCATCTAGGGGCATTTCGTATCGATACCACCAATACATAACACGTATCGCTCCTATTCTCAAGAATTCATATCGATCAGTTAAAGATTGATAGGAAGCATGCATCCCATGAACGATATGAAACAACATTCTTCCATCGGTATGAAATGCTCAAGGACATATCGATACGAATAGGAATAGGAGTCATCGATACGAATAAGCAACCGAACGATCGATACGAAAAGCATTGTCCATCGATACGAAATGATATACACTAGATGGATACGAACAAGGTAGCGCCATCGATACGAAAAAAGCCAAAAAGGGTAGAAGACAAAGTCAACTCGGCATAAAAAATGGACCTTCCCTGAATTCTCGAGCCACATCATCAATGCGCATGGCATGGATATGGAGAACGATGGATGTACCACTCTTGATTGATATGAACGTGATAGTCTACCTATAATATCAAACTTGCATCGATCATAACTCAAAATTTACGAGTCCAACTGCTACCAAATTTTCACAGAAGCTTGCATACATCTTCAAGAATGTTTATGATCGATCTTGACTCGATTGGACAATATGTTGATCGATACGAAATTCGTTTGTATCGATCACGGACCGAGTGCAAATGTCATGTGATCGATCTTGTGGGCCCACCCATGTGAGAGAAGAAGTCTTTCGAGATCTGAGCGAGATATTTACAGCCTACGCCTATAAATAGCATCCCAAGACCTATAGAAAAGGGATTATTGGGGCTCTTCTATATCTAGACTCTACCGAAACCATTGTTCTGCTCCCAAAATCGCAGTTGTACTCGAAATTCACTATTGTAATTCATTGTAACCAACAAGCAAAAGTTAATAAAAGATCAACCATTTCATAATGGATGTAGGCGACACGCCGAACCACTCCAAACCTTTGTGTTTTTGTGTATTTTCTTTTAAATTTTGAGTGTTCTTCACATTTATTTTCTCTACATTTCTGCTATATGAGATCCAGAATTGTAAGCGGGTGCTTTCATCGGCAATTGGGTGTTTACGACAAATTTTGGCGCAAACAACATACAACGTATAATCTCATACATATCACAAATAATTAAAAACATAATCTAATTATCAATATTTACATAAACTTTCATCAACCAAAACCAATATTCCATCAGCCAACACAACCATATCTACCCAAATACTAATATTCATTAAATCCACAATATCACAATACACAACCATCAATAAGGTACCAACTCCATCAACAGAAGTAAATAAGTACAAGCCAAAAAAATCCGTACCTACGCATCATCATCTCTCAACCCATCCTCACTGGGCTTCCTCCTGTGCTATGCAAAAAAGACCGCAAGCTGCTCATATAGCAGCTGCGCCAGTCCTCCGTCCTTTTGCCAGTCATTGAATTCTGCCATCTGTTGGCGGAGCCGAGCTATCTCGTCCTCGACCTTGGATCTCCTATACGCCCTCTAGTTCATCGCTGTCTGTAAATTATTTGATTGGAATATAATTTGCTTCAGAATTAAATATGATTTATATATATTAGTTAATGAAGCAGTTTACCTCCTGATTTCCATAACTATATCATCTATTCCAAGTCGGCGGGTCAATGAACACATCCTAGATACGGTCCTCCTCCTCCAAGGTCAGCTCACGGCCAGTGGACTATGCCACTCGAGCTTTCTCTGCCTCATACCTCTCTTGCGATGACGAACAATAGTTTGTAATAATAAATAATGAAGAACTTATCAAATGTGCAGTAAAAAAGCAAACAAATTTACCATCACGGATTTCGATTTGTCCGTAAATTCATACGTAATATTCCCCTCCTCTTCCATTCCCTCGATGGCATGCGTGTGAATAAAGATCTCAACCAGTGTAGGCTCACGATTATATTGTTGAAACTGAAATTATATATACAATGAATAATGTTACCAATATGACTAAATTATTATAAAACTATTTAGAAACGCAATTTTTAACTTTACCAATTCCCTCCTATGCTGTTGGAAGGACTTCGACCCACCGTCGTGCAAAGTAGGATTTTCAGCCCTATTTGCACGGTTCCGTGCTGATAATTCCTATAAATTTAAACGCACAATTAACTAAATTAATGCACCTAATACACAAATTTTAAAAAAAATGTAATAACTAAATGAAATGATATTTATTACTTACCTTCGACTTCGGAATTTTCCACAGCTGTAGAAATTGAGCCCATACATCAGCACCCATTCAAGATGACTTCTTTCCTGCTTTCTTGGCTTTGAATATGGTGTCTCTGTAATTTTTTCGCATTTTCTGATTCCGATGATGGAAAAAACATCTATATCTTACGGGTCCACACGAACAGCTGCCTGCGTATTAAATTTGATATTGGTTTAAATTATATACATTTTTTTAATTTACAAATAAATTTAAAATTTAAAATTACCATCAAGTTTGCGAATATGTCATTTTTGATGCGATCAGAAATGTCATCCCAGTGAGCCCAACATCCCGACATCCGTCTCATGAATGCCTTCCTCGACACTTGCAAAATAAAGTCGCTTGGCTGGACCTCAAACCCCCTGTATAAAATAAGTTGTACGAATTTAACAAAATTTAAATAGTGAAAATGTAATAAATTTGATACTTACCCTGCTCTCTTGGGCACTACCTCTGCCAGTGGATGTAAATCAGGCACCGTGCCGCTGACACCCGCACCAACGGAAGGAGAAGGCCGAGATCTGCTAGAATGTCTCATGTGCATATCTGTTACAAACATATCATTTCATATAATAGAAAATATCATTTCATTATTACAAAGTATATTTGAATAATCATCATCACATAAAAATTGCACTAAAACGTCACAAATGAGACAAGATCTCTCGAGCATATATACATAATTTAACAAAAAATAATAAGACATAACTCACAACATAATCATCATTATTGATAACAGCTGAAACTCAGAATATACATTATATAACAACTGATACAAAAATTCAAAATTTTCAGTCTTCGTCGTCTTCTGATTCAGTCACGGTCTCGTACTCTATATCGTTCTCTTCTGTACTCTCAAATGCTTCTATTAAAACATTTGATTCATCATTTAACAAACCCAAATCAATATCATCAGCTATTATTATTTCATCATTTGGTTCAAGATCCGTTTGATACGTTGCTTCTTCCAGAATATTAATTCCATCAAACGTAAATCTTGCTTTGTTTTAAAAACAGCAGACCAGTCTGCTTTATCTCATTTTAAGGATGGATACAGAGTAATATAAACTTGTAATGCTTGCTTGACCAATATGAAATTATCATACTTATAGTAATATGATGTGTGCTTTATTTCTATAAGTTTATAATCTTTGTGCACGTTGATTCCAGAACCATGAATATTGTTGAACCAATTGCACTTGAATAATAAAACTTTTCTGCAGGTTGTACATAATATGTCAATTCTAAAACCTGTGTTAAGACGCCGTAAAAATCTTTTATATGCTCATCTGGATCATCACTGCCTTTGACAAATACACCACCGTTATATGTTAATTTTTCAAGACCATAATCCTTGGTGTTGAATTTAAATCCATTGACGAGGAATATTAGATAAGTCTTGACATTTCTTTTTGCTCTGAGCACAAGATGTCATAGTCCTTCATCAACGACACTGTTTCTTTGATCATAAACATAGTTCGAAAACTATTTAAAAAATTCCTTGTTGAGATCGCCAGAAGGATGCCGTGATTCGTAAATACTGCAAATATATATGTAATATATGTCATATTACGATTAAAATGTAAGTATCACTGAAATAAATATGAATTTATTATGAGTTAACAAATGGTGTAACTTCAGCACAATTAAGAAGAACATATGTGTGTGCTATAGTTAATCTCTATCGTCTAACCATATTTCCACACATTTTTCAGCAGGTCGGCCATGTTACAGTTCTTTACAGCAAATGTGGGATATGCCTTATCGAAATATTTTCATGCTTCTCCATTGGATGGATGTGTCAAAGTTTTCCCTGACTGTCTTCCCACGCTGTGCAATTACATATGACATGCCATGGCCGAAGACACATATAACCTTTGAAGTTTATGGGTAATTGGTAATAATGCATTCTCTTGTATGAAACTTCATTTTCTTTCTTCTTTCTTGGTTTATATCTTTCTTCATTACATATTTTGCAGTTCATAAGATTAATGTTATATTTCCAATACAACATGCAACCTTTTATACATGTATCTATTTTTTGGGTAAGGCAGACTGAAAGCCAATATAAGTGTTTTCACTTTATAATGACTGTCGCACATCAGATTATTGCATGACATATGTCATTTTGCAGCTTGTACAACTGCTGTAAATTCATCTTCTGTAAAGTTGAATTTTAATTCATAGTGATATATTCAGCGGTTACCGATAATTCGGTTCCACTTTTACAGCCATCCTACAACGGTCTCTTAGTGGCATCCAATAAATCATAAAATTTTTTGGCTTCCACATTCGGTTCTTTTTCGATATTGACGTCTTCACTATCAACTTGAAATGGTAGGGAACATCGATTGTGCTGCATCTTCCACCGTACTTTCTATTGGATTCGTTGTAACAACATCGACCTTTGACGCAACAAGATCCGCTGTAGGTGCAATAAATTCTCCAAGACGATCCCATAAATAATAATTTGGCACAAATCTAGATTTATACAAATGTACTTTAAATGTGTTTGAATTCCAATGCTTCAAATATTGACAATTACTACAAGGGCAACGAAGTTCTTCGTTATTTCGATTATTAGATATTGTGAATCTAATAAATTCGTGTACACCATTGTAGAAATATTTTTTCACCGACCCTTTCATTCCAATTCTGACTTCATACATCCATGCACGACCGATAAAATAATTGAACATTTTTTCTAATTTAAAAAAATAGGTTAGTAATTTCGACAGCGCTTCACTTCACTTCTATTCTATGCACAACTTCTCGTCCATGTGATATATTGTTTTGTTTTTATTTCTAAAATAAAGTAAAACCTTTTATGACTAAAGGCTTCACACACCGCACTTCCGTCTAATTTCGACAGCACTTCAGTTCATTTCTCTTCTACGCATAACTTTGCATTCAATGTGAGTATTTTTGTTGTATTTTTTAAAATAAATTAAAACCTTTTGGGACTAAAGGCTTTAATTTACGGTTGATTTATTTGTCATAATAATACTTAACGGTTATTTTCAAATCAATATTATATTCATTTCAATTTTTTTAGATAATCGATTTTAGTACAATATTTGTTCTTGTATATAAATTTCATAGCTTTTTAGAAAATCAATTTGAGTACATTATTTGTTATTGTTATATTCATTATTTAACTTATTGGAAAATCGATTTCAGTGGCATATTTCTTCTTGTTTTTTGTTTCTAAAGTTCAAAGAAAATGGATTTGAGTAAAGTATTTGTTCTTGTCATATTCATTTCTTAACTTTTTAGTAAATCAATTTGAGTACAACATTTGTTGTTTTCATATTTCTTGATTTTTTTTACCAGTTCGCTTTCAATAGAATATTTTTATATTTGTTACTTAATTTTTTTACAAAATCGATTATACTACAATATTTGTTGTTATCTTCATTTCTTAAACTTTTTACAAAATTGATTTAAGTATAATTTTTCTGAATGTTTTGTAACCTGAATTATACGCTTTACAACGTATTTTTATACTCTTTTACCTAATAAAATTTTAATTTATAGATTTTGAAAGCAAAAATTAGAACTTGGCACTAATAATAACGTAGTAAAATAAACTAATTTTATACATTAATTAATTGTACACTAATTTTCACGTAGACTATAACATCTCCAAATTATAACAAACATCATTTTCCACTATAACTAACATCGTTTTCAACTATAACAAACATTTGTGTAAATTATCAATAAGCATATTATTCATTGAAAACTAATTTTTGAATTTTAAATTAACCCTAGCTTTTAATTACAAATGAAACAATCAAACCACTTACTAACATGTCCAAATCAACTAACACACTATTATCATCAACTAATAGACAATAAACATCAATTTCAAATCAATAATCAACTAATTTTCTAAATTAGGGTTTTAATTTTATCTCCAAACCAACTAATAAGCTATACCATCATCTAATAACAACTAATCTAACATATCTACACCAAAATTATAAATTTTGCATAAATAGGGTTTAAGACAATAAAGCTAAAAAATGAAGCCAAATTGAAGGAGGAAGGAGTGCGTAGCGTGTAGGGATCGTCGGTGGCGGCTGGAGTTGGTTGTGGGCAGAATTGGGAAAGAAGAGAGGTTTGGAGGGAATGCTGTAAATGTTTTGCTGAAGCCTTTCGTTGCGGGTTATATTTAGCAAGGCGACAGCTAGGGACGGCTAGCATCAGACACGTTTTTTAGCCATCGCTAGCCGTCACCATGATTGGTCGCAATTTGAAGCCGTTCTAGTAGTGATATTACAATAGTTTAAAAAGCAAATCAAGTCCTACAACATCTAGATTTGGAGAAGCAACTGATCACGGCTTTGCTTTCCATTGCAGATACTTATGCAGTTAGGTTTTTTTAATCTTGGCCATATTACTTCATTTGGTGTTCCTAATTGCATGAAAAATAAGAAGTTGTTGCAGTTCAGAATCTCCAGTAAACAACAATTGTATTGTAAGCAATAATGGAGGATTAGCAAACAGAAATTGGTACCGGTCACTTATCAAGTTTTCATCTATTAGATTAGTTGGTAAATTTTTCAGGAATCACAGGTGGTTTCCTATTTCGGGAACTGATATTCTATGAAAAATATCAACGTATCACTGCACTTCATAACTTATGTTCATATACAGTAATAACAAAGAAAAGTTAGAGTTGTTTTTAGCTGTACCACGGCGGATCAATGACAATTATTCTTGAGATTTAGTGTCAACACTCATCAGATAGGTGTACATAATCTGGAATCAAATATTGGGCATTCAATATGTGCTGACACCCATCAAATATGTGTACATAATCTGGCATCAAATATTGGACATTTAGTATGCGCTGCTTGATAAATGTAGTGAGAACGGTTAATACATTCTCTCATTTTATGAATCACGTCAAATTTATATCCATCCGTTTTAGTTTGAATATGCCTATACTTATCATCCAATTGTTTTGAACCCTGTCGTATAATCATCAATCGCATTCACAAGCATCACATAGACTCTTATTTAGTTGTCAATCTTATAACTATTTTAACTTTATTTAATGATTATCTTCCTAGGCCTTTCTATCACAAATTTTACCTTTTATTGAATAACGTAATTGATGAAATGGCCACTCATTTCACCAAGGTGACAACTTCTCCTAGGAGGTGGAATGTAAAAACTCTGAATACATTCCAGCTAGCGTCCTTACTAAGCATCAATAATCTCTTCTAGTTCCATAAACACTTCTATTTCACATTGTTAATGTATTGATTAAAATACATCCATTTGATATTATTATTCTACCAAGAGTTAAATTTTTGAACCGAACCCCATAGACTTCCTAGATCATGGCACCCTACTATATATCATTGAATTTTAGATATCACTAGTCTTGGAACATTGCCATTCACTCAGTGAGTCGATATATTTTATGATCTTGGGTTCAATCTATTCCTTCCATTTATTAATTGTATGCCCTATAAATTCTTTAGATAATTCATTTTTATCTTTCGTTTAAATGATGCTACTATCATTTCTTAGCTATCCGTAAGCTTACTACATTATTCATTCCTAGATTTGTTCCTACATTGAACTTAATATTTTCTATTGTAATTTCATGCTATGAAGTTCACAATCAACATTTGCAAACTGGATTCCATAATTCCTTAATACATTCTCTCATTTTACTCAAGGAATTTTATCACCCATGGCTATCGCATGCCCAGTTCATAAGCTATTGCAAGTCAAGCTACCACATATTAAGGCTAACACATATCAACCTATCGTGCCTTAAAGATATTGCATGTTATGCCTATCGCAAGTGACCTGTCATGCCCCAAACATATCGCATATCAACCTATCGTGTCTCAAAGTTATCACTTGCTAAGGCTGTAGCATTCAATTTATCGCATCGCAAAGCTATCGCATTTTGAAGCTGTTGAACCTCAAAGCTATCACATGTCAAAGTTACCATGTGGCAAAACTATTGCATTTCAACTTCCAAAGCTATTAAAAATTAAGTCTTGTAAGCAATCACTTGTCCAAATAAATTCATGTCCATTCTTTGTAGTTGTTTTCATCTTTTTGGTTGATGTAATAATTGTGCATGGATTTTCTATGCTTTGATTTTTATATCTTTGCGGTTGTGTTGCAAAGGATCCTTTGATTTCTTGGTTCGTTCAAACCAAAAACACGGTTGTTATGATCTTTTCAAATGATCCCAACACAGGTTAAAACAGCAATGGCAACAATATCTTTACTTATGTTTTTAGTTTGGAATGTGATGTAATATTAACTATTTCAGCATGTAAAGTAATAACGTCAGTATGTCGTTGGCCATTTAAGTTTTAACCTACACCATTTTCATATGTAAGTGGAGAATTTGCAATGGAAAAATGATGATCACTATTTCCCAGCACTTAATTACATAAACACACATTGGGTCAACTATAATGCATTTTTTTGTTAGTTAGTCTTTTGCATAGAAATGTATTTGCCATTTCTTTATGTAGGAAAACTTCTGTTTTGGGGCATGCATTCTGCCTCACACAAATTTAGCCAATCGTGTTTTTGTCAAATTTTTCTCTGATTTCATTCCAAAACTGATATGAAAGAATATCATCTACTTTTATTTAGATTCCAAGCCTAATAGCCTTTGTTTTTGTCTTCATATATTTTTATAGCCTGGATGTGCTCTCGCTGGTAAGTGCTTTCCTCTTTTTGCTTTTTTGTTTGTTGCGCTTGCAATTTACTCAATGAGTGAATGATTGCATGATATTCTTTGTAGATATATCGAAATCTGATGAGATTATGATGCAATCCTTGAATGCTTAGAACCTCACTCATCCCAAAGCTAGTCTTATATTTCCTTTCTCCTTCTAGTTAGACCACTAGATAAGTTTTGACATTCCTTCAACTTATGTAACGATCCGTAAAATTTGGTTTTAATTACGTAATTAACTGAAATTTTGTGAAATTTTAAGTAAATGAATGAAAAATCGATATTTGGAATATGTCTATTTAAACATAGCAAATGATAAATTTTCATCAGATAATATGAAAGTTTATTTTATTGTGAAATTTTATTTAAATTCAAATCAGCTCATATTTGATGATAATAAAACGTTTTTCAAATATGAATATTTTTATACAATAAATTTGTAAATCATCTTTCGAGTGAGACGTCATATTTTATTTCTTCAAATTTGGACCGCTATTGCTTCGTTTATCTTATTTCTGACAAATTAACAGCATTTTCGGTACCAATTATCGACTTTTGATAGGATGATCATAACACTGATATTTGTATACCATTTTGATCGTCTCGTTGTGTTGATCTCTACGGTATATTCAACCCTGTGTTTTGAAATCCGGTACGCGACGAAATCTGTAAAACGTCGGTAATCGCATCGGTACTGATTCCGTGCCTTTTTGGTTCTTGTTAACTTTCGATATTCCACCATTCAAAAATCAAAAGATCATCAGCTTTTAATCGTTGCCTTGAATTCAAACACACTGAATTTTTATATTCTCAAGGTTTCAAAATATATGGTTTCATATTTTTCTCCCATTCGTTCATTTTTCTTTGAAAAGAAAAAAAGAGAAATAAATGTCTATTCTCGTTTTTCCCATTTTGCCTGAAGCTTCTTCCCACGGCAACTCCTTCTTCCTCCCTTCTCTATCCCGTGCGACCCTCACCTAACAACCGCGCTCAGCCTCCAAGCACCGGTCAACCTCCTACCCACCAATGCAGCCTCCCCTCCTTCCCTGATGCGACCTCGCCAGAACAGCCTTACTGCATCGAGGCTCTCCCACTCAACAATCTCCAGCAACCGCGCCATCTCTTTCCTCCCCTCAGCCGTCTGAACCTTGCTATGTGACCCCCTTCATCTCCACATCGCCTAAACCCTGCCGATGACACACCTTGTTTCCCTGTCCTCCGTTAATTGCTATCTCCTCCTCCTTGCCTTTTTTTAGCTAATATATATATATATATATATATATATATATATATTTGTTTTAATTAGTCATTGTATATAATTGTTTATATGTATATCTGTTAGATTATATGTATAAGTATATATATGAGTATAATATGTGTATGTTGTTATATGTGTAAGTTCGATGCTAGTTTTATATTTACTAATCTATATCTTAAGCCTGCATATATTATTAAGTATTAGACAGTACAAGAACTTTAAGTTTTGTTATATATCTTTGGGTCATTCTTTTGTATATATATTTTAGTGTATATGTATGAATATATGTTTGGTCTGTTTTATTTTATATATAAACTGTAGATGCTATTTTCGTATATTGTATACGTATATGATATTGTTTAAATGTATATATATATATATATAAGGGTATCTTATAAAATAGATATATTGCAAAGTTTATGTTTACATTTTTTTTGTTTATAAAATAATAAGTTTAAGCTATTCTGATTTCTTGGGCTGTATATTATTTGCAGTTTTATGATATTGGTGAGTATTTGATTTTGGTTATACCTATTGAGTTTTAAGTATTGATATTTAAATATAATATGTATATAAGTGTACGTTACCTTGTTTATATGTAATATTTTCATCTTAGTATATACTTTATATATGTTTGGGTTACTGTAAGTTTATATATACCAACTTATATATCAGTTATATAAATATATATCATTGATTTCAAAGTGTGTATATATATAGGTTTATAATAATATTGATCTTAATTATTTTTTTTTGTGTGTGTGTGTATTTTGTTCAATTTACATCAAAACTGATTCGATTTGTTCTCATCGATTCTTATTTATCAGCTTTGTCATCAACATTCATGCCAACCTTGCTTTACTTTGGAATTCGTACTTAGATTCGTAACTCATCTCACTCTCGTTCATCTCTAGCCTCGAAAGATGAGTAATCACTCACGATTAACGTTCTTATATTTATTAAATTTGATTTCAATTGAAATGACAATTGAAATATGCCGCTGCTAGTTATTTACATTGCTGTATATAGTCTATTATCTGTATCTGTTCACCTATGACATCTGACACCATTATCTGTTATTTATGATATGTACCTGTTATATTAATATCATATCTGTTATCACACTGCAAGTTCTCTGTTAATATATAATTCCCTATGGATTGAAATGATACATACCCGAACAATCTGTAGAATAGGAGAAAATCGTTATGGGTTGAAATGATAAACCCAAGCAATTTTCATTTGAAATGAATTTGAGATTGCGGGTTGAAATGATATATGCCCATATATGTTTAAATCGCGGATTGAAATGATAAATATCCGTATCACTTGACCCTAGGATAGAAAATTATACACAGACACTGTTAGCCCATATATATTTTTGAAGTGCTTTTTCCAAGTTTTTGAAATGAATATTTTGGTTTTAATAAATATTGATTTTTAAGATATTATATATAAATGTATTTTATAAAGTTTAAAATTTAGATTTTCTAAAATTATATGTTTTGGAAATTGTATAGTTATAAGTAAATTTTGTAATTATAAATTTTAAGAATTTTTTGTAATTTTTCTATTTTTAAAAATATCTAAATAGATTAATGTTTAATATTGTTTAAATATTTATTTAAAATTTATATTTTCAAATATAGAGTTATAATGATTTTTATAATTCAAGTTGGAAAGAGAAATAGAAATTGATATGAAATTATATTTATTTAAGAATTATACTTAAATAAGTTTGATTTGAAATTTATTAAATTTGAAATTTTAAAGATACGATTTTATTACTTGAATTTGATTAAAAGTGACTTAAATGAATATTTCAAATTCACATAAATTGAAATGGGATATTTTGTTTATTTAAATTTGTAAATCGAAGTTATATTTAGATATTATTGAAATGATTAAGTAAATATTTCAAAACTAAATAATAGTAAAGTGAATTTGATATATATATATGAAATTATCGAATTTAATTTTGAAAATGTTGAATATTTAAAGCTTTGAAATATAGTGACACTGAAATGGTTTATTTTATGGTTCAAATATGTATTTGAAATCGATATAATTTAAAATGGTTTATTGAAAACTGATTTCAATTGAAATTGATGACTTGAGATTTGATTAAATTTGAATTTTGGAATTCGAGTTGATTTGGAATCGATTTGTGAAATTTGAGGAACCCATTCTATTATATAAATTATTTTTAAATTATATTTAAAACTATTTATATATTTTACTTTATAAATTATTTTTTCTATAAATCATTTTAATATAAACTATTTTTATTATAAACTATTTTAATATACTAACTATTTTAATATAAACTATTTTAACTTATAACTATTTTATATAAACTATTTTATTTTATAAACTAATTTATTATAAAACTATTATTAATATCTAAACTGTTTAAAGGGAAGTGTTATGGTTTTCTAAAGTATTACGATTTCAAAATGTTATGATTTCAAAGTGTTATGATTCCAAAGTACTACGATTTTAAGTGTTATGATTTCAAAGTGTTATGATTAATGTTATGATTTCCAAATTGTTATGATTTCAAAATGTTATGATTTCCAAAGTATTATGATTTCTAAATTATGATTTCCAAAGTATCATGATAACTAAGTTATGATTTCAAAGTTATGGTTTTCCAAAGTATTATGATTTCAAAGGTGTTATAATTTTAAGTGTTTTGGTCTCGAAAGTGTTATAACTTTGAAAGTGCTATGTTTTGGAAATGAATATATTTGAAGTGAAATGATATCTTATTGATATGGTTGTGAAATGGAAATGATATTTTGGTTTTGAAGTATAAACTATTTTGAAATGACTGCGGTGTTACAATAACGTTTAGTTGTTAAAGACACGGGGATCGAAAGTTGTCATACTCTCTGCCAACTCTGAAAACCACTTTAACTACTGTATGCGGTGGAGATTCCATAATTAAGTAGGATGGCGGCGACGATCCTATATGAGGTATATACATGAACCCGACTACCAAACATCCTTTCCTTTACTTTAGACATTATTATAATAGCGTATATTACTACATAGTAAATAGTTTAATGGATCTTTAGAGGATGGTTACCCCAAACATTCTTTGAGTTACTTGCATTTCAGTGGTTATTTCGCTTGAGTTAGATTTATTGATATAAGAATGTAAATCCTGACTCGAGTGTTTTGTTTTTTGCTTTACGCTCGGGTCTGACTAAGTGTACCAGTATTCGAGACTCACCATTGGAGTTGGAGCTTCGCTTGGAGATCCACCTATCGATTTTGCTTTCAGTTATTCAGTTGATTCTAGTGATTTATTCAGATTTTGTATTTGACTATTATATTGAGACATTTATGTATTCAAGACTTCTATTGTATCTTATTTAACTCTGATATATATACTAGCTTCATGAATTACTATTTATCTGTTTCCGCTGCTTATTATTATATTACTGTGTTTGTGATTCTGTGATAATTTTATTTACTGTATATGCTGAGTTTTGCCAAATTTAAATTAACAATCTAATATTTTTAGCAACTGAAGTCCTACATGTGCGGATGTGAATGGTTGAAAATATCTGAATGTTACATGTGGTATCAGTGCTTTGGTTTTAGGCAAACTTAGCATATAGAGTAAGTTTAATTACAGAATCACTTTTGTTCGAGCTTGAATCCCTTCCTCTTTGATTCAGTTTCCTTTGAATTTTGGAACTCCCCTATACATTTTGAAATCCAGTCTATCCAAATTCTTCTTGATTTGGAGTATCCACAGCTCCACCGAATGATTGTAAAGGGGTAAAACTCCTTTACAACGAGCATTGATTCACCGAAGATTTCGGTATCATCGGTTGACGATGCTGCGATCTCTTGCTATGCCCGAATTCTATCTCTTGCGATCGGATGTCGATTTTCCTTAGAATTCTGCATCAATCTTATTTTTGAATCACGGTTGACCCGGTTAAGGTCGTTCGCATTTTATATAAGTCTATCCATCTTCCTATAATGTTACTTAATCACCTTGTCTTCGTTTCAAGCTTATCTCCTAGTAGAATTCTTGGGATTTGGGTTTATCTAATTTGAATCTCTATTCCTATTTTGAAATCTATTTTTGTATCATCGAGTGAGGAAATGTATTTGTATTAATATTGAATATCTTTGATATGTTGTGTTGTTTGAATTGTTGTTGTTGATTTAGGTTTTCAATCGATTCGTCTGATCAACATCATCGATAGGATTTCCAAAACATTTGAACAGAGCAAACTGGCACATTATTGTTCTCAAATTAAGTAAATGAAATAAAATTTTGTATGATTATATTATATATATATAAGCAAATTTTCTGAAAGATAATTGTTAAATGAATTGGTTAACAAAATGGTATTATGTGATTTTCATTTATTGTTTTCTAAACCGATGACTATTGCCACATAAAATAAATAAATGGAATTATTAAACAAGGTTTATAAATTGATTTGAAATTGAAATGAATTTAAATCAAGAATTTGATAATTTAATTTTCGACGATTTCAAACTTTGGTTTTAATGTTTTAAAATGTATATTATTTAAAGTATTTTCAAGTACAAATTGTTTCAAACAATATTTTTTGAATGTTTAAATCAGTACTCTCCTATTTTGTCGCTAGAAAATAATTTCGGTGATGGCTGCAGCACATCGACATTCATTTTCGAGTTGCGAAGTGGAGAGACCAATTTATAGCTTTGCTACACTTTTGTTATGGAAAATAAATTTGATTTGAATTTCTTATGTATGATTTATAATATACATAGGTATATGATTTTAGATTTTATATGTATTATATGTTTATCACTAAATTGTTCAAAGAAAAATTGAAAATTTAACTCTTAAATTTTTTGATTAATGGATGTTTTCAATTATAAAATGAAGCCAAAATCTTTAATAATTATTTAAACTTGAAATAATTGAATTGGAAATTTTTTACTTGTATAATACTCAATTGCATTCCAACATAACTTACCTTAATCATCCAGAAGTTGAATATGTAATTGAATAATTTACAATGTAAAATGATGTTAAAGGAATTTATAAATTGAAATTAACTTAATGAAATACCTAGAATCTAAATCAATTGTTGAATATTAATAAATTTAAATTGCAATTTATAAGGTTTTAAATTAATTGCTTATTCTGTTCTTTAATATATTTTTCCTTCTGATTGTTCTATTCTCCTACCTTGTTCCTTTTCGAGTACGAAAAGTTTTGAGTGGAGGAGAATGCAATGACCCATAAAATTTCAATAGTTTTAATTACGTAATTAACTGAAATTTTTGTGAAATTTTAAATAATTGAATTTAAAACTAAAAATTTGACAAATTAGTTCATATTTGATATAATAAAATGTTTTTCAAACCTAAATATTTTTATACAATAAATTTGTAAATCATCTTCTGAGTGAGACGTCATATTTTGTTTCTTCAAATTTGGACCGCCATTGCTTCGTTGTCTTATTTATGACAAATTAGTAGCATTTTCGGTACCGATTACCGATTTTTGATAGGATAATCATACCACTGATATCTGTATATTTTTTTGATCTTCTTGTCATGCTGATCTCTGCGGTATATTCAGCCCTGTGTTTTGAAATCTGATACGCCGCAGATTCTGTAAAACGTCGGTAATTGTGTCGGTATCAATCCCGTGCCTTTTTGGTTCTTGTTAACTTTCAATATTCCACCATTCAAAAATCAAAAGGTCATCAGCTTTTAATGGTTGCCTTGAATTCAAACACACTGACTTTTTATATTCTCAAGGTTTCAAAATATATGGTTTCATATTTTTCTCCCATTCGTTCAGTTTTCTTTGAAAAGAAAAAAAGAGAAACAAATGTGTATTCTCGTTTTTCCCATTTCACCTGAAGCTTCTTCCCACAGCAACCCCTTCTTCCTCCCTTCTCTATCCTGCACGTCCCCTCACCTAACAACCGTGCTCGGCCTCCAAGCACCGGTCAACCTCCTACCCACCAATGCAGCCTCCACTCCTTCCCTGATGCGACTCCACCTGAACATCCTTATCTCATTGAGGCTCTCCCACTCAACAATCTCCAGCAACCGCGCCATCTCTTTCCTCCCTTCAGCCGTTTGAACCATGTCGTGCGACCCCACCATCTCCACGTCGCCTAAACCCAGCCGATGACACACCTTTTCCCTTGCGGTCGATCTTTGCTGTCTCCTCCTCCTTGCCTTTTTTGTGTGTAATATATATATTCATTGATATATATATATATGTTTGTTTGTTTGTTTTAAGTCATTGTGTATATTTGTTTATATGTATATCTTTTAGATTAAATGTATAAGTATGTAGATGAGTATAATATGTGTATGTTATTATATGTGTAAGTTCTATGTTAGTTTTATATTTGCTAATATATATCTTAAGCCTGCATATATTATTAAGTATCTGATAGTATAATAACTTTAAGATTTGTTATATATCTTCGGGTCATTCTTTTGTATGTATATTTTAGTGTATATGTATGAATATGTGTTTGGTCTGTCTTATTTTATATATAAACTGTAGATGCTATTTTCATATATTGTGTACGTATATGATATTGTTTAAGTATATACATATACATACATACATACATACATACATACATATATATGTAAGGGTATCTTAATAAAATAGATATATTGCAAAGTTTATGTTTATAGTTTTTTTGTTTATAAAATAATAGGTTTAAGCTGTTCTGGTTTCTTGGGTTTTATATTATTTGCAGTTTTATGATATTGGTGAATATCTAATTTTGGTTATACTTATTGAGTTTTAAGCATTGATATTTAAATATAATATGCATATAAGTATACGTTACCTTGTTTATATGTAATATTTTCATCTTAGTATATACTTTATATATGTTTGGGTTACTGTAAGTTTGTATATACCAACTTATATATTAGTTATATACATATATATCATTGATTTCAAAGTGTATATATAGGTTTATAATAATATTGATCTTAAATTTATGTGTGTGTGTGTGTGTGTGTGTATTTAATTCAATTTACATCAAAACTGATTCGATCTGTTCTCACCGATTCCTATTTATCAGCTTTGTTGTCAAAATTTGTGCCAACCTTGCTTTGCTTTGGAATTCGTACTTGGATTCGTAACTGATCTCACTCTCGTTCATCTCTAGCCTCGAAAGGTGAGCAATCACTCACGACTAATAATCTTATATTTATTCAATTTGATTTGAATTGAAATGACAATTGAAATACGCTACTGCGAGTTACTTACATTGCTGTATATATGCTATTATCTATATCTGTTCACCTGTGACATCTGACACCATTATCTGTTATTTATGATATGTACCTGTTATATCAATATCATATCTGTTTTCACTCTGCAAGTTTCCTGTTAGTATAGAATTCTCTATTGGTTGAAATGATACATACCCGAACGATGTATAGAATAGGAGAAAATCGTTATGGGTTCAAATGAAAAACCCAAGCGATTTTCATTTGAATTGAATTTGGGATTGCGGGTTGAAATAAAATATATCCGTATATGTTTAAATTGTGGATTGAAATGATAAATATCTGTATCGCTTGACCCTAGGATAGAAAACTATATACAGACACCGTTGGTCTATATATATTTTTGAAATGATTTTTCCAAGGTTTTGAAATGAATATTTTGGTTTTAATAAATATTGATTTTTAAGATATTATATATAAATATATTTTATAAAGTTTAAAATTTAGATTTTCTAAAATTATATGTTTTGGAAGTTTATTGTTATAAGTAAAAAATTTAGTTGTAAATTTTAAGAATTTATTTATAATTTTTCTATTTTTAAAAATATCTAAATAGATTAATGTTTAATATTGTTTGAGTATTTATTTAAAATTTATATTTTCAAATATAGAGTTATAATGATTTTTATAATTCAAGTTGGAAAGAGGAATACAAATTGATTTGAAATTATATTTATTTAAGGATTATACTTAATAAGTTTGATTTGAAATTTACTAATTTGAAATTTTAAAGATATGATTTTATAACTTGAATTTGATTAATAGTGACTTAAATGAATATTTCAAATTTACATAAATTGAAATGGGATATTTTGTTTATTTAAATTTGTAAATCGAAGTTGTATTTAGATGTTATTGAAATGATTAAGTTAATATTTCAAAACTAAATAATAGTAAAGTGAATTTGATATATATATATATATATATATATATATATATAATTATCAAATTTAGTTTTTAAAATGCTGAATATTTAAAGCTTTGAAATATATTGAAATTGAAATGGTTTATTTTGTGGTTCAAATATGTATTTGAAATCAATATAATATGAAATGGTTTATTGAGAAACTGATTTGAATTGAAATTAATGATTTGAGATTTGATTAAATTTGAATTTTGGAATTCGAGTTGATTTGGAATCGATTTGTGAAATTTGAGGAAGCTATTCTACTATATAAAGTATTTTTAAATTATATTTAAAACTATTTATATATTTACTTTATAAACTATTTTTCCTATAAACTATTTTAATATAAATCATTTTAATATAAACTATTTTTATTATAAACTAATTTAATATACTAACTATTTTAGTATAAACTATTTTAACTTATAACTATTTTATATAAACTATTCTATTTTATAAACTATTTTATTATAAATACTATTGTTAATATCTAAACCGTTTAAAGGAAAGTGTTATGGTTTTCCTATGTATTACGATTTCAAAGTGTTACAATTTCAAAGTGTTATGATTTCAAAGTGTTATGATTCCAAAGTAATACGATTTCAAAGTGTTATGATTTCGAAGTGTTATGATTTCAATGTTATGATTTCCAAAGTGTCATGATTTCAAAATGTTATGATTTCCAAAGTATTATGATTTTTAAATTATGATTTCCAAAATATTATGATTTCCAAAGAATTATGATATCTAAGTTATCATTTCGAAGTTATGGTTTTCCAAAGTATTATGATTTCAAAATGTATTATTCAAAGGTGTTATAATTTCAAGTGTTTTGGTTTCGAAAGTGTTATAACTTTGAAAGTGCTATAATTTTGAGAATGAATATATTTGAAGTGAAATGATATCGCATTGATATGGTTTTGAAATGGAAATGATATTTTGGTTTTGAAGTTAAACTGTTTTGAAATGACCGCGGTGTTATAATAACGTTTGGTTGTTAAAGAAACTAGCATCGGAAGTTGTCATACTCTCTACTAACTCCGAAAACCACTTTAACAACTGTGTACGCCATGGAAATTGCAGAATAAAGCAGGATGGTGGCGATGATCCTATATGAGGTATATACGTGGACCAGACACCCGTGAGTTGGCATAAGGTGGCTAAAACAGGAGCAATTAACAGGCCAAGCGAGGTAGCTCCTCCGATCGGACACATTCCTTCGATACTATATTCTGGCTTTGTGATTGATTTGGTGGCCACGCTTGATTTTTTTCTTGGGAGTGTGTTCCGAGGTGGCCGGTTGTGGCTGCTATGCGCTACCACCAGCCCGGAAGTGTAATTGGTATATCTACCCTGGCATTGCCTAGTTGTGCCGTGTCACTCAACCTATCGAAACCTCTATGAGTTTGTTTTGTACCATATGTATGGATTTCCCTCTGACAACGCCCAGACAGGGGAGATTACGGTACTGTATAGACTATGAGAATATATAAAATGTGTTATGGGGGATATGTGCAACACCTTAATGCTATTTTAATAGTTTACTTTACTTTAGACATTATTATAATAGCATATATTACTACATAATAAATAGTTTAACGGATCTTTATAGGGTGGTTATCCCAAACATTCTTTGAGTTACTTGTATTTCAGTGGTTATTTAACTTGAGTTAGATTTATTGATATAAGAATTTTAATCCTGACTCAAGTGTTTTATGTTTTGCTTTACGCTCGGGTCAGACTGAGTGTACCAGTATTCGAGACCCACCGTTGGAGTTGGAGCTTCGCTTGGAGATCCATCTATCGATTCTGCTTTCAGTTATTCTGTTGATTCTAGTGATTTATTCAGATTTTGTATTTGACTATTGTATTGAGACATCTATGTATTCAAGGCTTCTGCTGTATCTTATTTAACTCTGATATATATACTAGCTTCATGAACTACTATTCATCAATTTCCACTGCTTATTGTTTTATTACTCTGTCTCTGTGATTCTGTGATAATTTTATTTACCGTATATGCTGATTTTTGCCAAATTTAAATTAACAATATGATATTTTGAGCAATTCAAGTCCGACATGTGTGGATGCGAATGATTGAAAATGTCCGGACGTTACAACTTACCTATAACCACTAAGTTTTCTAGTAAAGAATTTTATCATAGTAATTGTAATAGGATATATGATAAATTTACTAAATGGGATGAAATAAACGTAGGAGGATACATGATACTTGGTTAGGGAAAATTCCAGCATCATGCCCTGGCAACTTCGAGCTGCATGACCAACCATAGTAAAAACGTACCTGGCATAGAGGGGGTAGGGTGGGGGTGAGGTGGAGGGGGAGGAGGGTGTAAGTCCAAATAAATTCTTGTCATTCTTTGTAGTTGTTTGCATCTTTTTGGTCATGTAATAATTGTGAATGGATTTCTATGCTTTGATTTTTATATCATTGCAATTGTGTTGCAAAGGAGCCATTGATTTCTTGGTTCGTTCAAACCCAAAACACGACTGTTACGATCTTTTCAAATGATCTACACATAGGTTGAAACAGCAATGGAAGTAATATCTTTACTAGTGTTTTTAGCTTGAAATGTGATGTAATATTATTTATTTCAGTGTGTAATGTAATAATGTCAGTATGTTCAGTTGGTCATTTAAGTTTTAACCTATGCCATTTTCAGATGTAAGTGGAGAATTTGCAATGGAAAAAAGATGATCACAATTTCCCAACACTTAATTACATAAAACACACGTTGGGTCAACTACAACGCATTCTTGTGTTAGTCATTCTTTTGCATAGAAATGTATTTTCCATTGCCTTATATAGGAAAACTTTCATTTTAGGGCAGTGCATTTTGCCCCACGCAAATTTAGCCCATCGTGTTTTGTCAAATTATGCTCTGGTTTCATTCCAAAACTGATATGAAAGAATATCGCCAACTTTAATTCAGGTTCCAATCCTAATAGTCTTTGTTTTTGTCTTCATTAGCCTAGATGTGCTCTCGCTGGTTGTCCTCAAAAAAATAAACCTGTCAACTTACATAATTCCATCATTCAAGATGCCTTCCATCAGTTACTTTCTACCTTTGACCCAAATTAACGTGTCATACCCCGACTTTTCAACCGAAATACTATCTTGAATCCATGGGTCAAACCAAAGTAATGTTGATTTTTTGTCCACATTTCTCCATTCAATGCATTTCAATGCATCACTACGAATTCTAAGATATTTCCATGTCCTAGGGTCATCTCTTCTTGCACTATTGTCCCAAAGAGACCGATCTCTTATGTACTTTTAATGAATCCATTTAACTAAATTATATCATTATTGATAACTCTACAAATTAGTTTGATATCCATAGCCTTTGATTTCCTCAAAATCTCTTAACCTCAATCCGCCTTTGGATTTTTCTTTACAAACAGCGCTCCATGAAATTTTGTTAAGCTTCCCTTTCCAAACAAAATTAGTAGAAATCTAATCGCTTTACGAACGGTTGCCTTGGGAATGGGGAACACTTGGATCCAAAATTGAACTATAGGGTATACTGTGGACATCAATAACTCTGTCCGATTAGCATCACTTAACAGTTATCTTTCCCATCCCTAAATCTTATTCTTAGTTCTTGTTATCATATTATCAAAATTGAAGCCTCTCAAATTTGAACTCGATAACTTAATTCCCAGTTGTCTACTGTGTATGCCTTTTTCTTTACCCAAAATGAGACTAATCTCACTTCTATTCACATAGCCCCCACCAAAGGAGACATTTGACTTATGGAAAATAAGGTTTAACTATGTTAATCTATCCATTTTGGTGAATATGTCTCGAATAGCAATAGCACTATCATTGTTCGCTTTTGCAAATATTCTAATGTCATCGGCAAATGTAACATGGTAATACCATAACCATCTTGATATTTATAAGATGGTTTGAGGTTGCCTTTTTAACCTCCTCATCCATGTGAAATGTGAAAACCTCTATAATTATGGAAAATAGAAAAGGTGATAGCAAATCGCCTTGCCTCGATCCATATGAAGTACTGAAGTATCTTTGTAACTCTCCTTAAATGCTAATGGAGAAGCACGATGATCATATCATTTCTTTCATAATCCTTAACCATTTATCTGCGAATTCATCATACACATCAGATGTTGAAAATAATCTTTAATCATTAAATCATATGCTTTTCTAATGTTGACTTTTATGTGCATGGTACGATTTGGCTCCCTCTTTAATCCTCTCATTATCTCATTCTCCACGAGGATACCATCTCCAATATTCCTACCATGAATAAACGCACATTGATTTTCTGAGAAAGATTGTTCCATGAACCACTTCCTTCTATTACATAAGTCTTTTGCAATAATTTTAAACACCATGTTACATCAAGGTATGTGTCTGAAGACATGGATTAGATGGGAATTCTATTCTTTAGGGACAAACTAATCGCTGTGTGATTACTAGCCTTCAAAAAATTTCCACTTCTAAACATTTCTTGCACCATATCAACCACTTCATCTTAATCATCTCCCAATGGGTTTTAAATTTTTTGGAGTTAAATTCCTCAGGCCCTGTGGCGATGCTGTCTTTTGATAGAGAAAATTGCTTCTTTGACCTCCACAAAATCACACCTATCATTCAAAACATCTTAACCATACTATGATATTATATATTTGCATTCAACATTTGAAAACTAAATCAATATTTCCTCCTGGTTATACTAATTTTTGAAATACCTAATTATCACATAAATTAAAATCTTATTGACCATGCTCGTAGACTCATCCACCGACACCAAATTGCTACAAATTTTACGCCTCCTTTAAATTGACATCATAGCATAAAAAATGAGATTATATCTATTGATATCTAGGGTATTGATTTTGATGACAACAACTATATAAATATTTTACTAATTTTTTCTTGAGTTATATAGTATATTGTGCGGGAAGTCAAGAATATTTAATAGGTTTATATAAGTGATAATTGAATAAAAGCATGAAGAACTGATCAGTATGAATCAAGAGTTGATCGAGATATGTTTGAAGACTCGTGAGTTTTGAAGAATTTAGGAATAAAAGCACGGTGAGCTTAAGACATTTATGTCAGCATTTTATCGAGTCTTAGATTAAATGTTAATGACCCATGTAGTGTCGTATTTTTTTTATCTTCACTTTGAAAATTATTTTTCCACTTAAAATGTTTTTATAAAAGAATAATATTTAATTTAATTATAAAATAAATTTTAATATAGTTTTTATAAAATACTTTAAACATATTCAAAGTGTTTCTGAAAATATGTAAATTAATTTGTATATGTCGATATATAAAAAAATGTCGACATATAAACCGTTGAAGCATTTTTTTTACTTTTCAAAAGATGTAACTTTTTGTGCTATTTTTTCATTGATGGATGCAACTATTCAACCTCTATTTATAGGCCTCTTATCTCGAATTTTTAACAATAGTTCTAACTATTTTCTCTATATCTCTCATCGTTTTCATTCTCTTTAAGGTTTCAATAAAGTGCTGCCGATTGCTACATTCTCTGTCCCTACATTCATCAAAATGAATAAAGAAGATTCAACCATTAACTCTCTTATCTTTTCCCTACTCTACTCAAAAGCAAAGATATTCCCCTACTAAAGAGCTACGGGAAATTGTATCAACCAACTACTTGGAATTGTGATCGAAAGATTCAGTTTCTTGCAGTCCACTACTACTACTTGTAAAAGGGTGATCTTAACCACTTGAGTGAAAGTTAAGATGAGATTGTAAATGAAGTTGTCCTAATTCTTAATTTAAAGATAGGATAGATGCTTTGGTTACTTGAGTCAAATTCTAGTGGGGGTGCTGGTTACCCAATTCAAATTCCAGTATGTGTCCTAGCCACCTGAGTCAATGTCAAGAGGTGTAAAGGGTGTTCTTGCTACCGGGTTTAAAGTCAAGATGTGATTAGTTAAATTCTTTATAGGTCACAAGACTAGATGTAGGAATGGTAATCCAAACCAGTATAGAATTCTTTGTGTCTTCATCTTTATTTTTACTGCATTTTCTTAATACTACCCGATTTTTCTATGATTATATTATTACCTATGCTTGAATTTTCTATCATAAAATTTGAAATTTGTGAGTATATTGATATAATTTAAATACACTATTCATCTCCCCTCTAGTGTAAATATCCTTTATATCCATTCCGTTGTAGTATAGATTATGTTATCACACTTATCATCACTCCATCAACACTTGGTATCAAAGCATACAGTTTTCAAAATCTCATAATCCAATTTTTGAAAACTTGAATGGCTACTAACACTAGTAATACACTTTTAACACTTTTGTAGAAGGCTAATCAACCGTTAGCACCCAATTTTCAATGGTAGTAAATATGCATACTAGTGAGTATAGAGGAACCCGAAACTGCATATGCTCGGTGGACGAACAAGCGAAGGATATATGCACTTAGTAACTCAAAAGCTATGAACGTATTGTTCTATTTACTAAATAAAAATGAATTTAATATAGTTTCTATATGTAAGTTTGCATATGAAATATGGAGAACGCTACAAGTTACAAATGAAAGCATTAGTAAGGTTAACCAAACCGAGATTTCTATGTTAACTAACCAATTTTAGTTATTTAAAACGAAACAAAATGTGTCTATTTCTATATTTATTCTAAGTTTCAAGAGATATTACATGCTTTAGTTTCACTAGGAAAAGAGTATACTAAAAAGGTTCAGGTCCAAAAGATTTTGAATTCACATACAAGTGAATGAGATCAGAAGATTCTGGTCATAAAAGAGCCAATTTTATTGGTATAATGAAAGTAGAAGAATCAAGGTAATTTAATGTCATAGAAATTCAATTGCAAGGCAGAAAGGAGAGCCATTCAGCTGAGAAGAAAACATTAGCATTCAACGCGACTTACGGAGATGAAGGATCAAATGACGATGAGAAAATTGCATTTATATATAGGAAGTTTAGAAAATTCATAAAGTATCGAACAAAAAAAATTCAGAAGGATTAATGGAAATCCGAACAAATCAGGGAACGAAGAACCATCAAATGCTTTGGATGCAATAAAACCGAACACTTTTAGAGGGACTATCCAAATCAAAAGAACCGAAGTTCTCTCCTAACACAAACTCCTTCAAAAAAAAGAGGAAATGGCTTACAATACAATATATATACAGAAAATATGACTTTAAGATAAAGACCTCACAAAGAGCTTAGTCATTTACGTTTTTTTGATGAAAGAATGGAACCATGACATTACTAACTGAATTTGGAAAAGGCAGTTACTAAAAAGAAAAACAAATAGATATTTACTAGTGGTTGCTCAGGAATATAATATGAAATGCAAAATTACTAGGAAACATTATCTACAAAGATGGAGGTATGGTAAACTTTGGTGATAATTCAATGGGATACATCATCGGCATCGACAACGTTGGTAACTCTAAAAACCCTATTATTTCTAATGTTTTACTAGTTAGTAATTCAAAATATAACCTGCTTAGCATTAGTTAACTATGTGATAAAGGCTTTAGGATAAAATTTAAAAAGAATAACTGTTATATTGTAGGTTGTGACTTTAGATTATTTTTGAAGGAATTAGAAACCGAAATATATGTGTTTTAGGAATGAGAAACACTAATGATAAACTTTGTATTAAGGCTGATTCAAATGACCCTTGGAAATGGTAAGATCATTTTGGCTAAGTTTTAGACACCTATCAAAGTTACTAGGTACGAACTTTTTAGAGGACTACGAAAATGAATTTTAAAGTTAATAATCTTTGCGATGCTTGCCAATTAGGAAAATTTCACGAGAAATCATTTAAATCTAAAAACATGATTTACGCTACATGCCTGTTAGCATTACTTCATTTAGATCTTTTTGGACCATCACAAATAAAGTTAATGAATCATAATAAATATGATTTTGTAATAGTAGATGATTATTCAAGATATAAATGGACTATTCAAAAACCTAAAAGTGAAGCTTTTGAGATGTTTAAATTCTTTGTCAAGAAATTCACAATAAATAATCTCTTACAATTAAAACTATTAAGAGTGATCATAAAGGAAAATTTGAAAATTATAATTTTGAAAATTCTGTAGTAAGAAAGGAACAAGGCAAAAAATTTCTTTTCTCGAAACTCGTCAACAAAATAGAGTTGTGGAACACAAAAATAGAACAATCCAATAGTGTTCAAGAACTATGTTAAAGACGGTAATTTACCTAATTTTTTTAGGCTAAAGCAGTAGCCACAACTTGCTATATACTGAATTGTATTCTAATAAGACCCTTAACTAATAAAACACCTTATGAATTTTTTTATAATAAAAAGCCAAAATATCATATTTAAAGTATTTGGAAGTAAATGTTTCATATTAAATACTAAATATAATTTAGACAAATTAGATGCTAAATCTGATAAAGGAATATTTATTGGATATTCAAATAGAAGTAAGGCTTACAGAGTATATAATACTAGAACGAATAATATTGAAAACATCACATGTTTCTTTAGATAAAAAATTTGGACTGTAAGTAAAGATAGATGAGGAAGAGGAAACTACCCACACAAAATATTCAAATACTAATAGTGAAAATGAAGTAAATAACGAAACAAATACAACTCAAGCAACAAGAATACTAAAGGATCATCCAAATGAAAATATTTATGGAAATATCGATTCTTTTATAGAAACAAGAAACTAGTTAAATAAAATGAGTAATATAACGTTTACATAAACCATGGGACCTAAGAACCCAGAAGAGGTATCATCTAATAATTCATGGATTCTGGCCATGCAAGAAAAGCTAAATTAGTTTACTAGAAATAATGTTTGGCAATTAGTTCTTTGACTAGAAAATCAATCCATCATTGAAACTAAATGGCTATATAAAAATAAATTATATGAAAAAGGAGAAGTAATAAGAAATAAAGAAAGATTAGTAGCACAAAAATATGACCAAGAAGAAGAAATAGATTTTGATCAGACATTTGCTCTAGTTGCGAGATTAGAAGTTATAAAAATATTATTTGTTTTTGCAAACTTTAACAATTGCAAATTAAACCATATGGATGTAAAAAGCGCATTTTTGAATGGACTAATTAAAGAAGATGTTTATGTTGAATAACCCCCTCTATTCAAAGATGAGAAGAAACGACGTTTGTAAATTAAAAAGGGTATTATCCAGATTAAAACAAGCACCTCATGCTTGGTATGAAAACTCAAATCATATTTAATTACATTTGGTTTTGAAGTAGGGAAAGTTAACACAACATTTTTTATAAAAAATAACAGTAAATATATACAACTTATTCAAATACATGTAGATGGTATTATTTGGATAACCTAATGAACAACTAAATTTGAATTTTCAAAGATAACGACAAAAGAATTTGAGATGAGTCACATGGAAGAACTAACATTCTTTCGTAGGTTATAAATAGAATAACTAACAAATAGAATATTTAAAAGTCAAGAAAAATAAAAAGAATTAGTAAAAAAATTTGGTAGATCAAAACGACTGGTAAACCTACTCCAATGATACCTAGAGTGAATTTAAGTAAAGAAGGTAAATCTAAGGATGTAGACCAAAATTATGTAGAGGCATGATAGGATCATTACTATATATTTACTGCTAGTAGACCAGATATAGTGCACAATGTATGTCTCTATGCTAGGTACAAGATTTCGGTCACGTTTCGTCTCGGAATTTTTACACAAGCCATCTCGTATCGGGATAGATCTCGGAGGAGATGAGTACATATCGGGTGTACATCTCGGATTGACATCTCGAGTCTTATAATGCATCTCGGGAATATCTCGGATGTATTTATACGCCTAAAATTGATGTGTCAAAAATTTATTTAACGGTTATAACTTTCTTACTAAAAATAAAAATGGTAATATACTTGATTTACATGGAAAAGGAATATTTTTAGAAGAGTAATAACTTGATTAGCTTAATTGATTTGGCAATGATTGAATAATATCCTTTTATTTTAACATAATAAAGAAGTGAAACCTTTCGCCATGACTCATTAAGATAAAAGTAAAGAATATGTTCAAGAAGTTGGTAAATTATGATTGGATTGAGTAGTTTCTTTTTAATCAATATGAAAATGAAAAATATTATTCAAAATAAGAAAAATGTGTAATTTCGAGTGAGATCTCGAATTGAGATTTTGATCCATATTTCGGATGAGATTTGAATATCTCGGACGAGATGACCGTCGAGGGAGACATGGAGGAGATATGATGTCTCGTCTCGTTTAAGTGTGAAAAGGAGATCTCGGAAGAGATCTCGGGCGATATATGGGAGATTTAAAACCATGGCTAGGTATCCATCAAATCCAACGAAAAGACATCTTAACGTGGTAAAATGTATTTTAAGATATGTTAACAATACTTTGGACCATAGACTTTTCTATCCTAAAGAAGATTCATTTGATTTGATACTATGCAGTTAAAACGCCTAGCAGTTCCATAGCGGTGGAAGTGTAAAACCTCATAGTAGGGATAAAGCGTAGATATAACTGAGGTGCAAAAAAGCTTCATGTAATGACCCTAATTTTTAGTAACATTATTTAGGATATTTAATTAGCTAAATAAAATAAAATAATGTGACGATTAGGGGATTAACATT
Source organism: Allium cepa (assembly GCA_030765085.1). NCBI lineage: Eukaryota > Viridiplantae > Streptophyta > Magnoliopsida > Asparagales > Amaryllidaceae > Allium > Allium cepa. Next base: position 84,786,576 of record CM060946.1, read on the forward strand.
ATTTAGGATATTTAATTAGCCATGCTTAAGAGAATAAGTGAACTAAAATAACATAAGTAAAGGAAACAGGGTGGAGGCAAAGTTGGAATAAGAGCATTCTAATACCCTAAATTCTTAGGAATTCATTTCATAGATTCATTTGCAATACTACTAAAATAGAGGCCGATCAACATTACCAAGAGTAAGAGGAAAAAAAAATCAAAGGAAGAAAGATTAATCAAAATCAAATCCATTCAAATTTCAAACTCCTTAATCAGAAAGCTAAAGTGAATAATGACTACATCTCTTGTTTTCTTAACCGTTTTTGGTTTTAAGGATAATCCGAATTTATTACCATAATTTTGAAGGATAAAATGTTTATATATGCTTGCTGTTGATTTATGCTCATTGATATAGGTTTTTAATATGTTTTAATGTGAAAACACTATTTAATAACATCCAAATGTCTTTCGATTTTAGATTCAGATCAGAAATGATATTTTAGAGATGAGTTTCAATTTTCATAATTTTTTAAATTAATGTGGATTTTTTATTAGTTTTCTAGTGAGGAAAATGATTATTTGGGTTTAAAATTATTTACAGCTAAATAATAAAGCATTGAATCTGAAATTAATATATGTTAGCAAACATACAAGAAATGATTTTCTTAAATTTTCTAAAACTTTCCTATGTGTTTTAATAGATATATAAAATTATTTAAGGTATGAGACTTAAATGTTATATATATATATATATATATATATATATATGAAAGGAGAAAAGGTATTATGTAAATTATTTAAGTAGTTCAGTTCAGAAATTTGGCAGTGCCTTTAAAAAAGAAAATTGGCAACCAATAATATTTTAACAAAGAAGGCTGGCTGGTTGTAAAGAATTTCTTTTTAAAGTTAAAATTAGTTTTTACATGCTTTTAGCATGTTTCACCACTTTCAGCACCTAGGTTCCGAATTAGGAGTCCTGCCACCATCACCATCGAAACCAATGTACATGGCGTTAAAGACTTGGTGCGCAACGAATTGAATATAAGCGGAAGGTATTGGGTCGAAACTAGGGGTTCTGAATGGGTTGAAGTGCTACTTTGCTTTCAAATGAAAATGCGCTTGCTTCCTTTTGAAGGGTATGCTTTCGACTTAGTTGGCTTTCGACTGGGTCAAAATGATTTAAGGAATGGCTTCGAATTAGGTTGCAACTTTGTATTAAGTAAATGCTTTCATTGGGTCGAAACCCCTAGCTGCCGCTTTTCTATCTTTTGAAGTAAATGGTTTGAAAAGGTACACTTTGTTTTAAAATCCAAGCCACTTCTCCAATGCTTTCGAAGGGTTGGTTTCGACACCAACACTTCTTTATTTAGGAATTGCTTTCAGAGGAGCGCTTCCGACTTAAATTTTTTGTGACCATTATGCTTGTTGAAGGTATAACCCAAAGGTTTCGAAGGAGATAGTTTTTAATGGTTTCGAAAGGTTTATCACATGTTTTACTTGAATCCAAAGGCTTTCAAAAGGTTTGATGTTTTAATGCTTTCGAAAGGTTTTAATGAAGGTTTCGAAGGGGTCTCCAATGTTTTCGAAAGGTTTAAAAGAAAAGGTTTTCTACTATTTTTGGAAGGCATTGTTTAAAGAGTTGTAAAAGAAGGATGTCTACGGTTTTATAGCTTTCAAAAGAAAGGTTTTCCAATGATTTCAAATGGTTTATATGAATGGTTTCGAAAGGAATGTTTTGGCCTTTCGGCCTAAGTGAAGAAAGGGGTTTACTTGGTTTCAAAAGGGGTACTTTCAATGGATTCGAAAGGGGTACTTTTAATGGTTTAAACGTTTTCATCAACAAAGATTTGAGTAAAGTATATATATATATATGTAATGGCAAGGTGATTTTGAGTAAAGCATAGAGTATATGGTTTCCTTATTTAAGTTTGATTTAAAGGTTTTAAATTTGAGATAAAAAGGTTTTCAAGGAAAATTTAGGGGAAAGATTACCCTAAGTAAAATGACTCAGATATTAGAACAGATAGGACCGATATAAGGTCACGCCTTATACTTTAGTTATCATCCCCAGCTAATTTAGTCCAAAATTCCAGTGTGTGAGGCTTTGTCATTGGTAAGACTAAAATGATGTCACACATAGAATGGAATATATATTTGTACAAAGGTAGGTCATTTGTGAGCCCGTAAAACCATTAGGATCAGGTGACCCTGGGAGATGATAAGTTAGGGACAGACCATCCAGAAGAGGAGTGTCTAACAAGTGATATATTATTTGTTTATATTGACCCGAGTCAGCCAAAGGTCAGTAGTTAGCCAAATAAAACTATAGTGTTTGGACAAATAGTTCATTTGTTACCTAACATGTAAGTTTACATGATATTGCTTTACAGTTTTAACCAGTTTTGGTTGCAGGAAATGATTTGCAATAGATATGTTTCAAAAGGATATTAGCGAGGGGAAACGCATTTCGCTAAGTGGTGTGGTCTCACTTAATATCAAATAACCCGAATGTATAGTATTATTCACATCATGCTTTATGCCTCACTCAAAGTTTGCGTTTTCCCCTTTAAACTCTTGGTGCTCAAAATTAATTTGAGTAGACTAAGGGTTGAGATTTTCAGGTTTTTAGTAGGTTGGCGAATGAAGTTTCCAAAGACGAGTAAGTGGCTGATGGATAACTATTTAGGAGTTGCTGTTTTATTTTTTTGATTCCGCTGTGTTGTATTAAGTCAGTTACGACTATTTTGTACTCTGGTCATCTAAGGTGGCATCTTTATATGTCACTCTTGGCGTATTCTGTAATAATTATATTTGATCTGTACCTAGGAAATGATTGGGATTATGTAATGAAATATGAAACATGTTTTGTGAAACATAATTAGAAAAGTTGTTTTTGAAATATGTGATTTTGTTTCATATTTATGTGCTTCTGATATTATGGATGCCATTAACATTACCGTTGGTCACCGGAAGTTAATACTATGGATGAGTGCAGCATCTGTAGTGCTTAGCTTTAGACCGAGGATGTTACAACTTGGTATCAGAGCATAGGTTTATGAAAAACTTTAAAATAAAAATTATTTTTGAAAACATAATCCTAAGGAATTAAAGATAAGATCGGTTATGGGATAACGCTATAGTAGTGTACTTGTATTTGCTATATATAAGTATACGCTATATCTCTTTTTTCCTATCTCCCTTAGGCTATTCTTCTGTATCTCACGAGACTTGAATACATATATGGACACTAGAAGTGGAAGAGTGATTCTTGGGAAAGCACCACCATAAATGGAAATGCCAGACCGAATACAAGGAGAAACCAAGGTTGGGCACAAGCTGGCAATATTGGTGCTGGGGTTCCACAAGTGCATATGGGAGCTATGTATCAGTTTTTCGTGAACACGATGCAAGCTGGAATTGCTGCTGGAGTGATCAGAGGAAATGCTAGAACAGGAGTTTAGAAAGCTCTAATGGTCAACAATTATGCTATCTTGGGTAGAGATTATGTTAGGCTTCGAGGGAAGCCATTTATCGTGACGGAAGATGCTATTGAGGTGGAGTGCTAGTTGTTGTATTGTGAGAGAATATTTGCTAACTTGGTGCTCAATAATGAGTAGAAGAAGAGGCTTGCTTCGAGACAGCTTCAGGGAGCAGCATTATTCCGGTGGAATAGTGTGACGGCTGGAGTGAATGAAGAGACGATGGCATGGGCTGAGTTTAGGAGAAGGTTCCAGTAGAGGTTCACGTCTGTGATGGCGCAGTCTACATTGCTCAGAATGTTTACTGAGTTGGAGAAGGGGGAGATGTTTGTGTTGGAATATTCTATAAGGTTCGAGGAGTTGGAAAGATATGGGTATGCTACTATGGATACCATGATGAAGAGGAACGAGAAGTTCATAAGGGGGTTGAAGCCTAAGTTGGTAAGGGCTATATTACCTTATCTTAGGGATATTTGTGATGTTGTGGTGGAGATGACTTTAAGAGACGAGGAGATGCTGGCTTCTTTGGAGAAGAATAAGACAAAGGAGGTCCAAGTGGGGCAGAGCTAGAAAAGGAAGTTCTTTCATAAGAAGGGTACTCAAAAAGCTGGAGCTGCAGAGAAAGGGAAGTCAGATGTTTTTGCTTCATGTGTGACAAGAATGGGCATTTCACTAATGAGTGTGATACTGGAAAGGCGAAGGAGGTGATCAGGAAGAAGAATATCAGTTGCTTCAACTGCGATTAGATTGGTCATTATAAGAACCTGCTGCAAAGAGTCTACTTGGGATGGAAGGGGCAAAGTATTTACAGTGGAACCTGCAACACTGGCACCAACAACGCAGGAGAAAGGGAAGGCAGTGTCGGGAGGTACGCTTTAGATTCATGGTATGTCTATTAGTATTCTGTTTGATACTGGTGCATCACATTCTTTTAGATCTCATTGTTAGGTAGATAAGCTTAACATAGAACCTACATTCCTAGTTACTTCCTTAGGAGTTGCGAATCCGATAGGAGGGTATGCGACACTTGGGATGAAGTGTGACCACTTAGAGTTTGATTTGTTAGGTCATACCTTTATTTGCAGTTTGCATATATTTGATTTTGTAGGGTCGGAATTATTTTGGGTACGGATTGGTTAAGTAAGTATGATGCCAGGATACTTTTCCATGATAGGAAAATATCGCTTGGACACCCTGTATGTAGTGATCGGATTATATACACTGTAGAAAACCCTAGTTGTAAGGTAAATGCCTTGTTGGGTATTGTGGAGTTAGAAGATGAGATGAATCGAGTTTCGTGGTTAGGAAATTCACAGATGTTTTTGCACCTATAGTAGGATTGCCACCGAAATGAGCTATTGAGTTTCGAATAGATTTGGTGGCAAGAGCAGAACCAGTGAGCAAACCGCCAAGTAGGATGACACCTACAGAGATGAGAGAGTTGAAGGTGCGGTTGGCAGATTTTAAAAGAAAGAATTTTCTCAGACCAAGTAGTTCACCTTAGGGAGCAGCCGTAGTTTTTGCTAAGAAGTCGGACTGATTGTTGAGATCACGTATCGATTATCATAAGTTGAATGAGAGAACGACAAAGAATCGATATTCGTGACAAAGAATTGATGAGTTTTTCGATAGTTGAGTGGAGCCATGGTATTTTCTCAGTTGGATTTAGCAACAGGTTTCCATCAACTTAGAGTAGTAGAGGATAATATACCTTTGATGGCGTTTAAAACAAGATATGGATCATACGAATGCTTAGTGATGCCATTCGGAGTAACTAATGCGCCAACATTCTTTTTGCATTCGATGGACTAAATTTTTCAGGAGCATTTGGATAGGTTCATATTGCTGTTCGTAAATGGTATTTTGATATACTGTTAAGGATGAAAGGGAACATGAAGTTCATCTGAGAGTGGCACTTGAGATGCTAAGGCAGAATTAGCTAAAGATGAAGTTTTTGAAGTGTCATTTCTGGAAGAAGAAAGTGAAGTTTCTTGGTCATGTAGTCTCACAGAAAGGTTGCCTATAGATCCTTCTAAAGTTGAACCAATGAATAATTGGAAGTGACCTGAGATAGTACATGAGATAAAGAGTTTTCTTGGATTAGCTGGGTATTATTGGAGGTTCATTAAGAATTTTTTACGTATAGCAGCACCGATGACCAAGCTTGTTTGGACCGATAAGTGTGTGAAAGGATGTGAAGTTTGTTTGGACCGATAAGTGTGAAAAAGCATTCCAAAGCTTGAAACATTTATTGACCCATGCATCTATATTAGTTGTTCTGGAAGGGAATTAGGATTTGGTAGTATATACAGATATGTGTGGAACTGGATTAGGAGATGTGTTGATGCAAAGAGGTAAAGTGATTATCCATGCTTCTCGACAACTTAGACCACATGAGGTTATGTATCTGACGCTTGATTTGGAGTTGGCAGCAGTGATTATTGCATTGAAGATTCGGAGACATGATCTCTTAGTAGTGAGATTCGATATATATAAGGATCATCAGTCATTGAAGTATCTATTCTCTCAGAAGGAGCTGAATATGAGACAGCAGAGGTGGTTAGAGTTTGTTATTTATTATGATTTTGGAATCGAGTACACACCAGGGAAAGATAATAAGGTTGCAGATGCACTTAGTAGAAAGCATCAGAATGCAGTATTGGTAATGATAGCTGAGTGGAAAGATTTAGCAACATTGACAACTAGCAGAGTGCAGTCGAGATCTGAAGTTGGGTCCAATGAAAGAACTGTTGTGCTGTCTTGTTTAGAAGTTCAACCGGTGACGATCGAAAAGATTACTTCTAAATAGGAGGAGGAGGATGCAGTACTAGTTGAATGGATCAAAAAGTTAAAGGAAGGAACAGAGAGCGATGACTTAAAGAATTTTAGTACCGACCAGAATGGATGGTTGAGAAAAAAAGATAGGTTATGTGTTCTGAATGTGGGAGACATAAGGAAGTAAGTTTTGGAGGAATGCATCGTTCAAAGTTCACTATTCATCCAGGAGGTACTAAGTGTATTAGGACATGAAGAGGAGTTTCTTCTAGAAAGAATGAAGAGGGATGTAGGCTTATGGGTAAAATAGTGTTTGAATTGTCAATAGACTAAAGTCGAACATCAAAAGCCAAAAGGGTGGCTTCATCCATTTAATATTCCAGTCTGGAAGTGGGATTCTATTTTTATGGATTTCATAGACGGTTTGCCAAGGTCATACAGGGGAAATGGAAGTATATGGGTCATAGTGGACAGGTTAACCAAGAATGTCCATTTCATTCCAGTTAAGTCAAGTAGGACGACACCTGTTCTAGCTAAGTTATTTATGAAGAATATAGTTTCTTTGTTTACTAGCGAGTTTTGGAAGAGTCTATATGAGATCTTAGGTACCAAGCTCAAGATGAATATCGCTTACCATCCACTGACTGATACACAAATGGAAAGAGTTAAAAAAATCTTGGAGGATTTGTTATGGGCTTGTGTGTTAGATTTTGGAGGATCATGAAAAGACCATCTATACTTAGTCAATTTTTGGTATAACAACGGTTATTAGGCCAGTATAGGGATGGAACCATTTGAAGCTTTGTATGGAAGGCCACACAAATCTTCCGTTTTTTGGTTATAAACCGGGTATAGGTAACTTCTTGGTCCAGATTTTGTTAGAGAAGTTGCAAAGAAGATTGAGTTGATAAGAGCGAGAATGAAGGAAGCTCAGTCTTGGAAGAAAGGTTATACAAATAAAAGACGGAAAGACTTAGAGTTCTTTGTTGGAGATCATGTATTTGTTAAGGTGTCACCGATGAAGGGTGTGACTCGATTTGGAAAATCAGGGAAGTTGGCACTGAGATTCGTTGGACCTTTTCATATCGTAGAGAGGATCGAGAAACTCCTGTTTAGAGTAGAGTTACCGGAATGGTTTGGCAAGAGTTCACGATGTTTTCCTTGTTTCTCATTTGAGAAATGTGTAGGAGATCCAGAGTCTACTATAGCACCGACTGTGTTAGATGAGTTAGTTGTATAGCTGAATTTTACTATAGTTAGAAAGCCAGTTTGGATAGTTACAAAAGATGAGAAGAGTCTTAGAAACAAGGCAATCAGATTAGTAAAAGTCCAGTAAAGCGACGATGAGAGTGACTGTGCTTGGGAGACTGAGAGCAAGATTAGAGGCGCTTATCCTGATTTGTTTGATGGTATGTTTTACCTTTATATTCAACTATTTGGTTGAGTACCTTATCTTAATTTGGAGGACAAAATTCTTTAAGGAGGGGAGTCCGTAACGTCCCTAATTTTTAGTAACATTGTTTACGATTTTTAATTAGCTTAATTAAGTAAAATAATGTGATGATTAGAGAATTGAGATTTGCGATTAAATTAAGGGGTAGTCGTGCCTAGGAGAATAAATGAACTAAAATAAAATGTGTAAAGGAAATTGGTGAGAGGAAAAGTTGGAATAAGAGTATTCTAATATCCTAAACCTTAGAAATTCATTTCATACGTTAATTTGCAGTATTAAAATAAAATAAAGGCCAACCACCATTAGCAAGAGCAAGAGGCAAAAGATAAAGAAAATCAAAGGAAAGAAGATTAATCAAAATCAAATCCATTCAAATCTCAAACTCTTTAATCACAAAGCTAAGATGAATAATGACTACATCTCTTGTTTTCTTAATTGTTTTTCAGTTTTAAGGATAATCTGAATTTATTTGCAATATCATGCCATGATTTTTAAGGATAAAATGTGTACTTATGCATGTTGATGATTTATGCTCATTCATAAAGGTTTCATGATATGATTTAATGTGAAAACCCTACTAATGACACCCAAATACCTTACGATTTTAGATTTAGATTAGAAATAATATTTTAAAGATGGTTTTAGTTTTCACAATTTTCTGAATTAATTTGGATTTTATTAATTTTGTAGTGAGGAAAATGATTATTTGGGTTTAAAATTATTTACAGCTAAATAATATAAGTTTTGGGTTTGAAATTAATATATGTTAGAAAACATATTAGAAATGATTTTCTGGAATTTTGTAAAAAAATTCTAAGTGCTTTAATAGATACATAAAATTATTTAAATCATGGGACTTAAATGTTATATATATTTATAAAAGGAGTAGGGGTACTTTGTAAATATTTAAATTGTTTAATTTCGAAATTTGGCAGCACATTTAGAAAATAAAATTGGCAACCAATAATATTTTAACAAACAAGGCAGGTTAGTTGAAAAGAATTTCTTTCTAAAGTTAAAATATTTTCTTACATGCTTTAGTATGTTTCACCACTTTCAACACCTATGTTCCGACTTAGTATTACAACCACCATCATCATCAAAACCAATGCGCATGGCATCATAGAATTGGCGCACAGTGAATTGGATATAGGCGGAAACAAGTGGGTCAAAATCAGGGGTTCCAAAGGAGTTTAAGCGCTACTTTGCTTTCAAATGAAAATGTGTCTTCTTTCTTTCGAAGGGCATGCTTTTAACTTAGTTGGCTTCCGACTAGGTCAGAATGATTTAAGGAATAGTTTCGAATGGGCTTGCGCCTTGGTTTTAGGTAAATGCTTTCGCTGGGGTCGAAAGCCCTAGCTGTCGCTTTTCTATCTTTCGAAGAAAATGGTTTCGAAAGGTATATTTTGTTTTAAAATCCAAGCCACTTCTCCAATGCTTTCGAAGGGTTGGTTTCGACATCATCACTTCTTTACTTACGAATTGCTTTCGAAGGAGTGCTTCTGACTTAAATGTTTTATGACCCTTTTGCTCTTTTGAACGTAGAACCCAAAAATTTCAAAGGAGATAGTTTTAAATGGTTTAGAAAGGTTTTCTACTTGTTTTATTTGAACCCAAAGGCTTTCGAAAGGTTTCAACGAAGGTTTCGAAGGGGTGACTCCCCAATGGTTTTGAAAGGTTTAAAATGGAAGGTTTTCCAATGTTTTCGATAGGCAACATTTAAAGAGTTGTAAAAAAAGGATTTCTATGGTTTTATACCTTTCGAAGGAAAGGTTTTTCAATGGTTTTGAAAGGTTTATATAAATGGTTTCGAAAGGAATGTTTTGGCCCTTCGGCCTAGGTGAAAGAAAGGGGTTTACTAGGTTTCAAAAGGGGTACTTTCAATGGATTCGAAAGAGCTACCTTCAATGGTTTAAATGTTTTCATCAACAAAGTTTGAGTAAAGTATATATATAAGGTTAGGTGATTTTGAGTAAAGCATAGAGTATATGGTTTCCTTGTTTAAGTTTGATTTAAAGGTTTTAAATCAATTTGAGATAAAAAGGTTTTCAAGGAAAATTTAAAGAAAGATTACCATAAGTAAAATGACTCGTATATTAGAATACGATATAGGATTGGTATAGGGTCACGCCCTATAAATTAGCTATTAGCCCCAGCTAATTTAGTCCAAAATTTCAATGTGTAGGGTTTGTCACAGATAGGACTAAAATGATGTCACACAAAGAAGGGAATATATATTTGTACAGAGATAGGTTATTAGTGAGCCCACAAAATCATTAGGATCAAGTGACCCTAGGAGATGATAAGTTAGGAATAGAACGTCTAAAAGAGGAGTTTCTAACCAATGACAGATTATTTGTTTATATTGTCAGGTAGGCCCGAGTCATCCAAAGGTTAGTAGTTAGCCAAACAAAACTATAGTGTTCGGACAGATAGTTCATTTGTTACCTAACATGCAAGTTTACATGATATTGCTTTACAATTTTAACCAGTTTTGGTTGTAGGAAATGATTTGAAAAAGATATGTTTTAAAAAGATATTAGTGAGGGGAAACCCGTTCCGTTAAGCGATATGGTCTCACTTAGTTTAAAATAACCGAGATGTATAGTATTATTCCCACCAGACTTTATGTTTGTCTCAAAGTTTATGTTTTTTCTCTTATACTCTCGGGTGCTCAAAATTAATTTGAGTATTCTAAGGGTTGAGGATTTTCAAATTTTTAGTAGGTTGGCAAATAAAGCTTCCAAAGACAAGCAGACGACTGATGGATATCTATTTAGGAGTTTCTGTTTTATTTTGTTTGATTCTGTTGAGTTTTATTAAGTCCGTTATGACTATTTAGTATTATGGTCATCCAAGGGGGCATCTTATATGTCATCCTTGGCGTATTTTGTAATAATTATTTTTTGATCTGAACCTGGGAAAAGATTGGGATTATGTAATGGAATATGAAACATGTTTTGTGAAATATAATTAGAAAAGTTGATTATGAAATCTATGATTTTGTTTCATATTCAATAACTTTTGATATTATGGATACCATTAACGTTACCGTATTTGGTCACCAAAAGTTAATACTATGGATGACTGCAGCATCTGTAACGCTTAGCTTCAGGCTTCCAGATAGGTGGTGTCATACTTCATCAAAAAATAAACCAAATATTTAAAGTTAGTTTATTTTTATGCTCACATCATTTGTATAGGAAATAGAATTATAGTTTAATCTTATATAACTAAACTGAAGAATGTCATGAATTATGCAATCCAAATTTGATGAATATGATAAAAACTTATATTGACACTTATGCTTTAAAATTAGGTCTTTACCTTAACTTTGTTCGTTTGGTTTAAAAGAGTACTAGTCAAATCAATCTGTTTAAATTAATGTAGCTAAAAGAGGGTGCTAAAAACCCTTGATTTAGCAGGTGTTGAGGAAAAAGGCGGGGCTTAAAGCAGATTTACTATTTAATGGGCCTGTATTGAAAAATCGTTGGAGTCGAAGAGCTCTATGTGCTATAGAAGGACTTTAACTGCACATATTTTACATCATTTTCTGATGCAGACTATGCTAGCTAAAAATTTAATAGAAAGAGTACAATTGGAATCTATCACTTTATGGGACATTCACTTGTAATTTGGTTCAATAAAAAGCAGAATTATGTTTCTCTATCCACAATAGAAGTGGAATATAAATCAGCGGTACTAACATGCTCTCAAGTAATCTATATACAACAAACATTAAAGGACTTTGAATTAAATACAACAATCACCAATTTACTACAATAATATGAGTGCTATAAACTTATCAAAGAACCTTACACATCATGGTGGAACAAAAGATATAGATATAAGACATCATTTCTAAAGAGATCATATAAGTAAGAAGAATATCACCGTAGAATTTGTCAACATGGAAAATAAAATAGCTGATATATTAACAAAACCATTAATTCAAAATACCTTTATTAAACTAAGAAGAGAATTAGGAATCTGCTCATATTCTAAAATATAATATAAGAATTAGACCATAGCGCAAAATATGACTGTTGTAAATATGAAAATATATTAATAAAAGATGGTATTTTATTGATTTATTGATGACTTTTTAGAATATTAATTCACCCATATAAAGATAAACTGATAACTCCCTATGTATAATCTATAATAAACATATAATGTTCATCACATGGAGTGAAAATTTTATAACTCCCTAAATAATTCATTTACACAACTTATTTACCCAATTTTGCTAATGTAAAAGGGGGCAAAGTTGTATAAAATACAATAGGCAAAAAGATAGAGGGAGTTGTGTAGCTTATTTTAAAGAGAAGTTGGGGGATTTTTTTAACTAGACACCTTTATATCTAAATATTTAACGGTTATTGTCACCAAAAAGAGGGAGTTTTATTAATGCCCAGTATTTTGATTTTGATGACAATAATAATATAAATATTGTTACTAATGTTTTCTCATGTTATATAGTATGTTGTGCAGGATATCAAGAATATTTAATAGGTTTATACATGTGATGACTAAATAAAAGCTTGAAGAATTAATCGGTATAAATGAAGTATTGATCGAGATATATTTGGAGACTCATGCGTTTTGAAGAAGTCAAGAATAAAAACATGAAGGGCTTAAGACATTTGTGTCAATATTTTATTGAGTCTTTAAATATTAAAGACCGAAGATATCAAAGCTATACTTATGCAACATCTTTATCTCTAATACTCGATTGGGGTTATGGAGCCCCCTAATATTCCAACTTATAACGGTAATTTATACTAGTTGGGGTTAGGGTCGTTTTTATTGCTGCTTCTCAACTTCCTCCCCTGCCCTAACTCTATTTTGATCATCAAACCATCTTCATTCGTTTAGACTAGCATGTTTTTTTTAATTTTATCCACTTTTTCCTTACCTTTGATAGGACTTTTCAATACCTATGTCGAACTCTCTGCCTCTTGACACGAATTGTATTTATAAGGACAGTCATACTTGCTGATAGGGCTCTTTGAGTTTGCCATTAGTTTTTCCTGCACCATTTTCTCATGTCCCTGCACATATTTCAAAGCCATTACTGGTTCATCCTTCATTATATATGTATTACAAGTAAATCATTATCATCAGAATGAGTATTATTTATTAAAGGATCCAAGGTTATCGAATCATAGTCCAATGATGATTTAACATTATTTGGAGTCGTCGATTCCTTTTAAGCTTTTTTTGTAATGGAATTGATTTATCATCAGGGGTTGAAGTGGTTACCTAGACGGAAAGTGCTCCCCTTCACTTGAAATTGAAGTGTTACTGCCCTCAAACTGGCTCTTGCATGTCCCCTCCATATCTCTAACCGAGGACGGTTTTAAAGTAACATCCTACTTCCTCTTTTTGACCGACCCCTTTTTATTGACCTAAAACCTACCCTTTGTACCTTGGCACTGCACCTCATCTCTGCCTATCTCTTCGATGTTGACCTTTAATTCTTCTATTTTTGGTTCACATGTTAACGCTAGTTTAGCTTCTACAATTGTTGTATAGACTCCTCGTTTTGAATAATAGGCTTTTCTTTATAGCTGAATCGACTTAGTTGTTCTCATATACCTTATCCCATGCCCACAACCTTAGCAGCCACACTAACTCTATCTACCTCCTCCACCTGATTTGCCACTTTCAAACTTATGTTTGCCTTCTTTACATTTCCATTCTCCACCTTCACTCCTACTACTATACACTCACTACCTTCTTTAACATCCAACATCCTCTTTGAGTCCTCCTCATTCACTTTCTTTCGACTCAATTATCCTCACTTCCTCCTCATTGCCTTTCATGTTAGAAGCCTCCTTTCTTCCATCAGAATTGACTCAACGCACTTTAACAGTGTTGACTGAGGTTTTGGTACCAACTTTTTAAGCATATGGCTTTGGGAATTCACATGCCCAAAGCTAATGCAGTTCTCACATCGTGTGGGCGGATTCTCGCATTCCATATCTTGTTTATACACTACCCTCTCTTCTATAACCACCTCAATACTAGATGGGAAGACAATTTCTGCTTCTATATCCAATAGCACCTTGGAAAATGAAATTCTTCATCTAGCATGAGCAGCCTTATCAAGTTTGATTAGGGTGCCTATTGTACTAACTAATACACCTATAGCTTTAGGACCCTAAAGTTTGAAGCTGAGCCTATAAAGTCTGACCCAAACAGGCATTGAACAAAGTAAGTCCTTGTTTGACTTCATGTCAGGTTTAAGTTATTTCATCACTATTAGGCGTTTTTCAATAAATCATGGGCCTTCTTCCAATATCTTAAACCAATCCTTCTCATTTTTAAAACTAGCCGTAAAGGACCCATGTATATCTTGACTATAATACAAAATCATTGGTTGTTTTCCACGTTATTTTTCTATATGCTTATAAAATTTTAAAGTATGGTCTCAGACCCGCTACATATGTAATAATACAGTCCCCCAATACCCATCTGTTTTCGACAAAGTTTCATTAAACAATACATCTTTTCTTCTACCTTTCTCCATCAGCGGTTTGACAAACAGAAGTCCAATACGATTACTATTGACCATTTTATCCGACTAACCTTTCACCGCATCATAGTATAACACTCTCTTCATGTCATTAGCCACCTTGAATTGTTGGCCAACTGCTCCAGATATCATAGAAACCTCCTCGGCCTTGCCAAAAAAACTTCTACTCCTTGACCGTATGCCAAAAACCTGTCGCCCTTCAAGTCCGTAGATTTACCATGTTTTACCCCTCACCGCTCCATAGTCTCTACCCGGATCTTCCCTATTTTTATTTGGAATTATTGTCTAACCAGACCGCCTTCCTTTAAAACCTTCTTACTCAACCATCTTACCTCCACCTCTAATCCCTCCAATTACCTTCCTCCATCTGACATGAATTAGGCATAAAGATTGAATAGAAAAGCAAAGAATAGAAAAAAGATGATATTTTCTTCTATAATTAATTTATAACAACTAAAAACTAAATGGTAATGTTTCTAGAAATTCATCAAAATTCCAAAACGTCTTCTTCTTCCATCTCTAGTGAAAAAAATTAGTTCAAAATATTTAATTTTATTACTTTTAAATTTTAATTTATACGAGATAGGTTATTTTCCACTTAGAAAATTCACAATTAAATATTGCTTCATGCAAAAAACTATGAAAATTAAGAATCATCTCTATTTTTATATTAAAAATATCGTATTAAAATTTTGTGGCATTTTGGGAAGAATAAACCATGTTTTAATGTAAAATATGACTAAATTCTGTCCATTTAACCCATTAAATATAAACAAAATCAATCGTTAAAACATGTTTAACAACCTTTAAAATAGACAAATAATATCATATCCATATCCAAACGGGGTTGGAAATAACTAGAGAAAGGACCGTTCATCGGATTTATAGAGCTTGGTTAAATTCCTCATTTTCTTCTTAGAAATGAAAGCTTTAATCTTTTAGCTTTGATTTCCTCTCCTCACTCCTGGTTGATGGGTTTTGTTGAAATAAGAATGAATATGGTTAAGAGTATATAAATTGATGATTTTTCCTTAGGCTAAAATCCCTCCTACCTAATCTCATTAATTTGTTTTCCTTGTCTCCTTCTTTAAAATTCCGATTTTTATTTATTCCTATCTTATGACCAAAATTAATTGCATTAATCACAATTTATTCATTCATTTTATATTTTACATGTTCCATACTCAATTAATCAAATTTTCCATACACAATTTTCTCAGTTAAACTACCTTAATTAAAATTTAATGATTTCTTATTACTAATTTAAACCCATATTTTAGCACTCTAAAATATAGGGTGTTATAATGTCCAATTCCATTCCTTCTCCAGGAATTATATTTCAAAGAAAATAGATTTCCTTCTCCTGAAATGACATCTTGAGAATTTCGCACTCAACTGATTCTTTCTCAAAACTTTAACACCTCTATCAAATGATATTTGTTCTCCTCTACACTCTAAGAAAATACGAAGACATCATCGACAAATACCATTATAAATTTATCCAGTCGCTCCTTGAAAACTATGCTCATAAGATCCATAAAATATGTTGGAGCATTAGTTAATCCAAATGCCGTGATTGGACTCTCTAAAATTCCATCAGGCATAGAAACGCAGCCTTCGATGCACTATCCTCTACTACCCTCAATTGATGGAATCTAGTAGCTAAATCAAGCAAAGAGAAAATGTTGGACCCAAATAGTTGGTCGAAGAGATCGCCAATGTAAGGTAAAGGGTATTAGAATTTATCATTAGTTTGTTTAGCTCATAATAATCGATGCACAACCTAAGAGAGCTGTCTATCTTAGTGGTAAAAACAAAAGACGCTTTCTATTTTGAAATACTTGTTTTGTACAAATCATTTATCCCATATTTCAAAGATATTCTTATGCAACTATCTTCTCCCTTTCGTGCCATTTGCCTAAGACGCACCATAATAGCCCCAACATCCTTCTCAAGATCAATCCTAAACTCGTCCTAAACTCAATCTCTCTTCGGGAAGGGAGACTGAAAACTTATGCAAAGATGTCAGGAAATTCTTTCACTTTGATGATTACAAACAAGTCGTCCTATTACAAAAAGAGAGAACATAGGTAACTAGACATTATAGAATGATCAGGCTTGTAGCAAACAACAAGGTCTTGCATTCCACCCTTTCTTAACTGCACTACTCATAATCAAACATCACACCATAGTGCACCATCCAATTGATATCCCAAATCAAACTATACCCCAAAAACCTAAGTTCATATGTGTTACAAATGAAAAAAACACCATGTAGGATCTACTTTAAATCATGGTAGACCATAGATTGACGGGTCAATCCCCTAACATGATTCGACACCGAGATAGATTCATGGACAATGTAAGGTCAAATACTTGATCTATCTACAAATGCACTAGCTATAAATGAATGATATGCATAAATATAAAATAATATTCGGATAGGAAAAAAGATATCCATAATGCATAATTTATCACCATCTGCTTTCGCTTCTCCTCAACAGATTGTAGTAAAACATAGTCGGTTGGAACTACTTCCAGTGCATAAGCCTAGACAACCTATCCTTCCTTTTTCTATAGATCAAGGAAATTATTCCCAAAGTAATCCAACTTCTCTCAATTTTAGAACTTAATCTTCATGATATCAATTCTACACTACTTCGCTATATGCCCCTTATTATTGCACCTCCTATAGATAATAACTTGCTTCTTACCCGATCCTCCTTGGGTTACACTACCTTGCACTTGTCTGTTGCTGGTTCGCTGCCTTCTTGGGCTTCTCCACCTTAGCAACTATAGCCAATTTTCCATTGATTGAGTTCAATAATGCTGCTTCGACCAAACCCTCAAATGTTGCATCGTATGGAAGCTAATTCAATGTTAGCCCCTTAGGTGGCGAACTCTACCCCTTAGCAAACTTTAGCACTTTGTTCTCATAAATGTTAATCAAGTAAAATCCAAACTTCGATAACTCGTTAAATTTATTCACATATTCCCTGAATGATAACTCCCTTTGCTTCAAGCAAATTAACCTCTCTAATATTGGCCTCCTCTTTACTTAGAAAAAATCTTAACTTCAAACATCCTCCTGAAATATTCCCAAGGGATAGTCTCCTCCTCAACCTTAGGGAAAATGTTATGACCCACCTCCTCGACCTTTAGAAATCGATACTAATACATCCTCGATATTCACATACCACAAATCCAAGTGCTGGAGAGGCGAATTATCAGGGTTTTTTAAAAGAAACAAAGGCAAAAGGCAGAATAAAATAGAATCTCATATCATTTTAATTATACATATGAGTAGTACATGGAATTACTCCAAATTTCTCCATCAGAGTTCTAGTAAGCACTAATCTAGCTAGGATAGTTACAACGACCTATCCTCACAAGTGCTAGTAGATACATAACAAAAATACAGCAGAGCCAATAGAAGTAGATGACTAACTACTAAGGACCATCCAAGCTTTATGCTCCATCCAAAATGATCCAAGCTACCTAGCTACTTGGCTGCTCGAAAAATAGGGCACCCAGAGTTTAAAGGGAAAAGAAAATAAACTTCGGGTCAGTCATGAGACTTGTATGAGAAACTTAAAATACATAAATTTGAAAACAAAGGGTATATCCTAAGACCGTGCCATACATAAACATAGAATGGGTATTTACCTTATGATAACCAAAATATTTACTACACAAAGTCTGGTAATATTATTTTTAACGACTTTCTTTTGAAAACACTTTTTATGTAAATATGCATAATCTTCGTCGAAATTATTACATTATTAAATTCCAACACAGTAGGCCCTATAATCAAGTTTGAAGGCACTTATTGGAGAATGCATTTCCATATAATGGTAGGTAAGGAACCACCTTCCATACAGTACATCTCTAGAGGAATGTGTTGAGGATCAACAACTTTGAAACCTCTGCACCTGGCAAGAACGGCCTACCCACAGACCTATCAGGTGGCGAACACAATCGAATATGACATAACCGCAGTCGTAACTGACCTATCCGGGTTCCCGTAGCATACACAACATACTCTACATATATAGAGTAATGTAGAAAGTTGATGACTGTACCTTAATGGCTACGAAACACATAGCCTTATGGCGTGCCTTATTAAAGCCATTTTTGGATAATGGAGCCCGAGGTAATGATTACCTTTCACATAGCACATTCCACTTTGAATTCCACATTGCAAATTCCATCACACACACTATTGATTTCCACAAATGTACAACATCTGAGCTCGTATGTCTCAGAGAATGATGTTAAATATAAGAGTCGCTTCCTATATAACCAAATAGATGTACATTTGTAAAAATCAATGTACGTGTTTGTTGGAAATGCTATGTCAGACATACGTCCATATAATTTGTCAAGGAATAAAACAAACCAAAGGAACTCTCCTACCACATTCTGTTGGAAATCATCCCTATGATTAGCAGTGAGCAGCCCTTACATCCAAGATCAAATGCAGATACTACTACTATATATATCTGATATGAAATTTCCCTATGGGTCGTGACAAGCAGCACTTTGTTTCATTTATAATCATTCCACGTCTTCATTTCGAATATGTAAATTGGTTCGAAATGGTTTCCGGATAAGAATCACTCAAATCCGACACTGGTTTCTTCGAACCATTCATCGGTAAAAAGATATTAAGTAAACATGTGCTTATCATTTGATAAATTACTTTCACTTTATCAAAAATATCTTATAGAGATATTTATATATATCTTTAAATAATTTCTTTCTGGTATATACAGAATCATTAGACCTCTTTTTAACTTTAGAAATATCAAATCATTTTCATAATTCATATTGGGAAACATTATTAAGTTAAAATAGGTCGATAGAAATTATATTAATTCTACTCAACATTTATTTCCATATTCAACCTTTATTATTTGTCGAATAACGATGAAATCACCTTTTAAATTTACACAGATAGTATGGGTTACCTCCTTGGAATTTAATACCAAGTGTAAGAAGATTATTCCACTACAATCCAAGTTGTTTAATTTTGGAAAATCGAATCTTTTAGACTTGTTTCGTTTTCGACATTTCGAACTCATCTATTTCTCATCTAGGAAAAAGACCAGGTGAGCTAGGGCACCAGTTACTCCTAGTCTCCTTAGTTTAAGTATCATACATCTGGATCTCTTGAATAAAAAAATATCCAGTCTACTCATCGGCTTTTAAAGCCAACATTAAATCACTTGATTATAACAGCTTTTCTTTAAATCATTTATTTAAACATTTTAAAATAAATTATAAAACCTCCTAATAATCTTTAAAATACTTCATTATTTATTTGAAAATATTTGTAAAAGATTCGAGAAAGCGTACTTAAGTTTAAAGCCATGTTTCAAAAGTTGTTAAAAGTGCTGCGAATGGTTCTTTTATTGTTTATTGGATAAAAACAATGTTTCTATCATTTAAAATTCCATTTTTATAAGTCAAATATTTTTTAAAACATTATAGAATATTTATAGAATTTATTCCATATTTTTAAACATTTACAAAATATCCATTTAAAGAATTTATTGCTTTCGTTTTCGAACTGCCAAAGTGCGACTATTTTGAAAACTTGATTTGCTTTTATTTCAAAATCTACTAGAAGAAATCTCGATCTTTATATTTTGTTTTAAAACTATGATTATAAGAGTTCGGAAAATTCTTCTTGCAAAGAATTTTGACTCCCAATACATTGTTTAAATGGATTTAACTTTCTAAGGCGCGAAATCGCGAACTACCGTTACCTGACTCGTCTATTTTAACTCAATTTTCATAATTTGTCCAAATTTCATCAAATTAGGTTTTAGTGTTTATAAAACATTTATAAAATATTCTAAGTCACTTAAAAGGGGTATAATGATTCCATATCACCTTTATAACTTGATTCAGAAAGTGATTTCCTTGTGTAATATAGACATGTATGTTTACATGATTAAACACTATATTAAAACAACTAATACTTGATGATCAAAGCATAGTACACATCCATAGAAATCATATCACATCACCAGATTATATATCATAGAATTTCTCACTCGATTTTCAATCGGACAAATTTTAAAATGGTTATAGCTCCACTACAATCGCAATAGGGCCCATGAAACTAAGCCTTGGACCTTTGGGAGAAACCGCCTATGCTTGCTAATGGAGGTGGGCTTGGCCTTGGGTGGTGGATGGTGTGGCCATGAGTTTAAAGGTGAGAAAGGAGTGGATTTGCTTTGGTTTCAAAGCGTATTGATAATATATACTTACTATATAATTTTAATTTCTTTTTGCCATAGTTTTTGACATAACCAAGAAGCCATAATGTAGAGCCTAAGAAGTGAAGAAGCTTCAGAATTTTATGAAGAAGAAGTGTGAATAAAGCGAAGAGAGGCGAGTGTTAGGAAAAATTAAGGAGGAAAATATCATGATATTTTCACACAAACACATCACCATTTTCCCACCACCACTCGCCCCTCTCATGTCATCATCCACGGCCGAACTCTCTCCCATGTGTGTGGCCATGTGCTTGTTGTTAGTATGTAAGATGTTGACTTTAGTTTTACTTAAGGGTTAAGTTTTAAGAAAATATCTTGGATATTTTGTAATATGTATATTTAAATGTACAAACATATTTGTATTTATATATGTGTTTATGTGCATGTGAATTTTTTTATGTATATGTACATGTATGTGTGCATATGTTTATCCCAAATGATTCACAACATTGCACTACTTTTCTACGCTTGATCATTACAGATTTCGATTTAGATTTTCAGTCATATTTGTGTGTGTGTGTGTGTGTGTAAAAAAAGTTTTGATAATAATATTTCTATCATTATATAATTATTAAAAGGGCTTATATAATAACTAAAATAATTATTAAATCATTTGAACTCAATTTAAATTCAAAAATCAATTATTTGAAAATAGTGATATCATTGATGATGTCATAAAGTGATTTTAGTTTCAAAAATAAATTAAATAATTTTATTATATATTCTCACTCATTTAATATAAATGGGTGTATGTATCCATCTCCATGTTCGATGTTGGATAGTCCAAGGGCCATTTATTGATAAAACGGTTTTCGGTCATTTTATCGATATATCTTTATATTCTTGTAAATGTTCATTCAAAATAAGATTACCATTATTTTTTAATTTTCAAAACATTATATTTATATTATAAAATCTTATATTTGTGTATATATTTTTTTGAAATAATGAATTTGCGGGTTGTTACATACTTCCTTCCTTAAAAGAATTCCGTCCTCGAAATTAAGGATAAGAAGAAAATGACTCGAAAAGGGATATATATATATATATATATATATATATATATTTGGAAAGGGGAAATATATACAAGATATGATAAGTGACGACACTAAAGGCGGTAAGTACACTCTCTTGATACCACATGCAAACTATGCATCATTCTTAAACTCAGGATAAGCTTTCCTCATTCTGTCCTCTGTTTTCCATGTGTAGTCTTCGGCATCATCACTCCATTGAACTTTAACCAACCTTACCACCTTCCTTCTCAATATCTTCTCATCATCATCCCAGATCTGAACTGGTCATAACTGCTAAATTTGGTTCTACTTCTAAATCTTCCTAGGCAGTTGTTTCTATAGTCTATTCCAGATCACACACATATTTTCGTAGATGGGATATGTGAAAGACATTGTGCACACCAAATAAACTTTTGGGCAATTCCACACGTTAAGCTAATGGGACAATCCACTCAAGAATGGAAAAAGGTCCGATAAATCGAGGTGCTAACTTCCTGGCCCATCCAAGCCTTACCATTATACTCATTAGAGAGACTTTCAAGAATACAAATTTCCAATTGTAAATTCCAATTTTTACTCCTTTGATCGATATAACTCTTCTACTTGCTCTAGGCTTCTTTCATTGTCTTTCTGAGTAAGTCTACCTTTTCTAAGGCTTGTCGAATCATATCAGGACCAAGTACCAACTGATCTTCCATTTCGATCCAACATGCCGGGGATCTACATGGACAACCATATAAAGCTTCTTATGATGCCATGCCAATACTTTCCTGATAACTGTTATTGTAGGAGAATTCTACAAGATGAAGATAATTTTCTCATGAACATCCAAATCTAAGGTACAAGCTCTTAGAAGATCTTCCAACACCCAATTTACCCTTTTGATTTTCCCATCAGTCTGGGGATGTATGCAGTGCTTATACTCAGCTTCGTTCCCAATGCTGTTTGTAATGCCTCGCAGAACTTACTATAAAAATTGGGTCTTGATCACTGACTATACTACTTGGGACGCCATGTAATCAAACTATTTCCCTCATGTATATTTCTACAAAACCTGCAGCTGTTCTCGTCGGCGTTACTGGGATAAAGTGTGCGATTTTGGTCAATTGA
This sequence comes from Allium cepa, assembly GCA_030765085.1. NCBI lineage: Eukaryota > Viridiplantae > Streptophyta > Magnoliopsida > Asparagales > Amaryllidaceae > Allium > Allium cepa. The sequence goes on from CM060946.1 coordinate 84,809,218, forward strand.
TCTACGATAACCTAAATGCCTTCATTTCCCTTTCTCGATCGAGGTAAGTCATCGATGAAGTCCATCGATATTTTGTCCTATTTCCAAATCGGAATTTCAAGAGATTGGAGTAATTTAGCATTCTTTTGTTGATTGCTTTTGATCTATTGATAGCTGTGTAGTTTGCCCTGCTATTACCCCGCTACAACCCCGCTATATCTCATGGCGGATTTCTACCGCTACGATTTTTCCATATAGCCCCAGAATATAGCGCTTTAATCCCCACTATTTCCGCTATATCCCGTTATTTTCGCTATACTCCACTATTCCCGCTATATATTTTTTAATAAAATGAATTGAAAAATTGCACTTGTACATTATAAAATTATGAAACTAATTTATTTGATTTAATTTTTAATATATTTCAGAAATGAAAATACTCAAATATTCTATCAAATTCAATTATGTTATATAATAGTTTTTCATTTATTTAAAGTATATTCGCACATGTTTTTATTTAAAATTATTTATGTATTATTTAAATTCAATTGAATGTTAATTTTTCATTTAATTACCATTTATATATTTGTATAAACATTATGTACGAGTTTTATATGCGCTTTTAGAGCCATCCTCTATATCCCGCTATATCCTCGCTTTATCTCCGTTATGACTTTTTGCACCTCCACCGCTTTGAATCTACCAAGCGCATTAACTACACACATTGATAGTTTGCACATATGCTAATACAGATAGAGATATTCCTCTTCATACCATCCCACCAAAAATTTTCTTCATATCTTGATACATTTTGGTAACTCTGGGATGTATTAAAAGTCGAGAACTGTGAAATTCTATTAAAGCTTCTTGCATTATCCTATTGACATTTGGAAAGCATACTCTTCCATTCATCTTTAACATTCCTTAATCATTCATCTTGAATCCTTTCCATCTTCCTGGTACCGTGTTTTTCTCTTAGCATTGACTATCTTTGGAATAAATGGATCTCTAAGCTGGTTTTCTTTTATATGGTTAATCAAAGTTGGATGTACAATCAAATAAGCTATAACGACATGCTTTCTGCTTAATGCATCTGCTACCACATTGGCTTTCCCTAGCGTATATAGGATATCTAAATCATATGACGCAAGAATTTAATCAACCCTACTGTCTCATATTCAAGTCCTTCTGAGTGAAAAGATATTTCAAAGATTTGTGATCTATGAAGAGTTCGAACTTCTCGCCTATTTAAAGATCGAATATTATTTACCAAGGTCAAATGAAGTTTATCAAAATAAACAATGAGAAATTCTTACCCGGTAAATAATGTCTTCAAATCTTTGCTGCGAACACAACGGCTAATAGTTCTAAGTCGTGTGTTGCATATTTTTGCTCACGCATCTTTGACCGCCAACTAGCATATGCGATAACCTTTTCATGTTGCATCAATACCGCGTCCACTGCTTCACCACAAGCATCAGTATAAACAGTTAAACCGTCGCTTTCATCACAATAGTCAAGATTGAAGTGATAGTGAACCGTTTCTCAAATTCTTGGAATTCTTCTTCATGTTTCGGCATCCATTCAAATTTAACATCCTTCATAGTCAACTTCATTAACTGATGAGAAACCTTGGAGAAGTCCTGAATAAATCTCCGGCAATATCCTGTCAATCCTAAGAAGCTGTGAATATCCTTCAGAGTCTGTGGTTGCTTCCAATCTAGAATGGCTATAAATTTTTTGGGATCAACCGAGATTCTTCCTTTAACACAATATGTCCAAGAAACATTACCTTTTCTTTCTAGAAGTGGAATTTTAAAAACTTAGCCTTAAGCACATTCCTTCTCAATATTTCTACTACAATTTCTAAATGCCTTTCATGTTCTTCTTCGGTCTTTGAATATATAAAAATATCATCAATAAAAACCAACACGAATTTATGGAGCACATCTCTGAATACACTATTCATAAGGTCTACAAAATAAGCAGGAGTACTAATTAGGCCAAAAGACACAACCAACCACTTGTTGAAATCGTTTGGTCATCTGGATGCAGTTAAAGGAATGCAATCTTCTGCTACCCTTAATTGATGGAATCCTATAGCTAGGTCCATTTTGGAGAATATTCGAGCACCATTTAGTTGATCAACAAGTCATCAATATAAGGTATATGATATTTGTTCTTAATCGTTTGCTTACTTAGGTCTCGATAGTCTACACAATGTCTTAAGGAGCTGTCTGACTTTGCAATAAAAACTACTGCTGATCTCCAACTTGAGCGACTTAGTCTAATTAGTCCTTTCTTTAACAATTCATCCGTTTGAGTCCTTAATTCATTTACGTCCTTGGGGACCATTCTCCGAAAAAACTGAGAAACAGACCTCGCGGAAATCAAGCTGAAATGAAACTCAATTTTCCTATGTGTTTAGATAAACTTCTTACTTCTTCAAAAATATCCAATAATTCCTTAACAACTATATTTCTTCTAGATGTTTTTGAAATGGATTTAGGGCATACATAAAACTATCCATTACCGGACTTGGTTCTTCATACGTTATTTTAAAAGGTTTACCTTTTTATTTTTCAAATACACCATCTTTTAACACAATCACGAACAGCCTTAATTCAAACAATCAATCCATACCGAGTATAATCTCAAATCTAATAAAATCGAGGACGATTAGGTCACATGAATTTTTTTTAAGATAGGTAGGCAACTTGAACTTTTTCATAAACTATACTGAGATTAGTTTTACCACCTATGGGGTTAGAGACATGGATAGGGGTATCTAATATCTGTGTAGTAAGTTTCAATTTATCAACTTATTCTTTAGAAATAAAACTGTGTGAAGCCCTAGTATCAAATAATACTCTAACTAGATTTTCATTAATGCAGATATTACCTTCAAAAACTCTCTTGCTCTTAGCATCAGTTGAAGTCGAGGGTTCATCTTTAATGGCAAAAACTCTGATTTGTTCACCTTTCTTAATTAGTGGTAATTCCTACTTTTGGTGCCCTAGTTTGTGACAATGGTAGCAATTCCTATCACGAGCCTTATGATTCTTATAGGTGGTGGAAAAATGGCCCTTCCGTTGGCAATTAAAACAAGTAATATTCTTCAAATTATTTTCTTACGGACCTCCTTTAGCTTGCCTTGTCATGGCTTCTTCCAAAAATGTTGAACTTTCTCTTCTTCCATTTATTGTTGCTGCTTTGAGTAGTGCGCATATTCTTTTTGTCTAGAGTTTCATATCGAAAACCCATATCTACCAAATCTACAAAGGTTCACCTTACATGTCCGGTCATCCTGTCCTGATACTGCCCTTTTATCCCAGTGATTAACATTTCATTTTTATTTAAATAAGTGTCCATCAGACCTGGCCCAAAATGGAAAAATTCATCGAATTTGTTGGAATATCTTTATAGACATCTCTCCTTGCTTTAAATCCATAAAATTTCATTAAAGGCAGGATTTTCCTACAGCTACCATATATTGTTCTTCCAAGATTTATTTGAACTGCTCCCATGAGAAATTATCTTCAGAATCATTCAGAGTTATGGACTCCCACCGTGCTAGAGCCCCTTCTTGTAACTGCCAAGAAGCTAAGAACCTTTCTGCTCATTCTCGATATTCAATCCCTTAAAAATTATTTAATAAAAGTGAATCCAAGCCTGAACTTCAAGATGGACTCCGTTACTTTGAATGGTTTATGACTCAAACTGGTGTAATCCTTGCATGGAGTAGCAAAGTTAATTTGAGGTTGCACTGGGCTTGCCACTTCCTCAATCACTGAAGCATTTGATCGATTGTTGGTAGCCGTTTTGTTGGTACCTCCCCTTCGTCCTCTTCCATTACTCATCTCTTACTATCTGCATATAGTAAGGAAACATCTATAGAAATATAGAGGAAATTATCTTAGGGAATCAGTATAAACTCGAATATATTTATTTGGATAAAATTTCAAATATGCGTTCTCCCTGACTAAACTCATTCTAGGCCATTATTAACCCTATCTCTAATGAGTATACCCCATATAGGCTTAGATATTCGCTCAACCATAAGCTTTGATACCAAATATGACGGCCCACCTCCTCGACCTTTAGAAATCGACAATAATACATCCTTGATATTCACATGCCACGAATCCATGTGTCAGAGAGGCAGTTTATTAGGGATTTGTAAAAGAAATAAAGGCAGAAGGAAAAACAAAATAAAATCTAACGTCGTATTCAATATTTAATTATACATATGAGTAGTACATGCAATTGCTCCAAATTGCTCCATTAGAGTTCTAGTAAGTACTAATCTAGCTAGGATAGTTATAACTGCTTACCCTCACAAGTGTTGGTAGATATATAACAACAGTACAATAGAATTTATAGAAATAGATGATTAACTACTAAGGACCCTCCGTGCTTCATGCTCCATGATCCATGCTCCATGCAAAATGCTACAAGCTAACTAACTAACTTGCTGCCTTGAAAAAAGGGCACCCGAGTTTAAGGGAAGAAGAAAATTAACTCCTGTTCGGTCATGGGACTAATATGAGAAACTCAAAATACGAATATTTGAAAACAAATGGTATCTCATAAGATAACGCCGTACCTAAACATAGAACAGATTTTTACCTTATGATAACCTAAATCTTTATTATGTAAAATATGGTAATATTATTTTAATGATTTTCTTTCAAAAACACTTTTCAAGTAAATATACATAATATTAGTCAAAATTGTTACATTATTAAATTCCAGCATATTAGGCTCTATAGTCAAGTCTGAAGGCACTTATTGGAGAATACATCTTTAGAGGGATGTACGGAGGATCAACAAATTTGAAACCTCTGCACCTGGCAAGATCGGCCTATCAGTTGACCCATCTAGTAGTGGATAAAACCGAACATGGCATCACCCCTGTCGTAATCAACCTATCCGGGACCCCATAGCATACAAAATGTAATCAACATATACAGAGTAATCTAGAAAGGTGATGACCATACCCTAATGGTTGCGAACCATATAGCCTTATGACATGCCTAGTTTAAGCCATTTCTGGATGATGAGGCCCGAGGTAACGATTACCTTTCACATAGCACATTCTACTTTAAATGCCACATTATCAATTCCATCACACTACATTGATTTTCACATATGTATAACCTCTGATCGTGTACGTCTCAGAGAAGGGTGTTAAGTGTAAGAGAGTTACTTCCTATACTACCAAAAAGATGTACGTTTGTAAAAATCAATGTACATATGTGCTGAAAATGCAACGTATGACATTCTTCCATACAAGTTGTCTAGAAGTAGAACGAACTGAAGGAACTCTCCTACCACATCCTGTCGAGAATCATCTCTAGGATTAGTAGCAAGAAGCCATTGCATCAGAGATCAAATGAAGATACTACCGCAACATATATATGATATGGAAAATTTCCCTCGATGATCAGTGATAAGTAGCCCTTCATTCCACTTATTATCATTCAAGTCTTCACTTTGAATTTGTAAATTGGTCTGGAGTGTTTTCTAGATAAGAACCACTCAAATCCGACCTTGATTCCTTTGAATCAATCATCAACAAAAAGATGTTAAGTAAATAGATACTTATCATTTTATTAATTACTTTTCTGTATCAATAATATCTTCTAAAGATATATATCTTTAAAACATTTCTTTTCGGTATATACGGAATCATTAAACCTCTCTTTAACTTTGGAAATATCAATTCATTTTTATTATTCATATTGGGAAACATTATTGAGTTAAAAGGGTCGATAAAAATTACACTAATTCCACTCAACATCAATTTTAGTATTCAACCTCTACTATCGAATAATGGTGAAATCACCTTTTAAATTCACATGGATAGTACTGGTTCCCTCCTCAAAATTTAATACCAAGTTAATAAGATTATTTCTATATAATCCAAGTTGTTTAAATTTGGAAAATCGAATCATTTATACTTTTCTCATTTCTGACATTTCGACCTTATCTATTCCTCGCCCAAGAAAAATGCCAAGTGATCCAGGGAACTATTTACTCTTAAACATCCTTTTAGTTTAAGCATCTTACATCCGGATCTCATGAATAGAAAAAAATCCAGTCTACTCATCGGCTTTTAGAGCCAAGATTAAATCACTTTGTCACGACCCAAAATTCATCGTTCAAAAGTCGATATCAAATACCTCACTTGTATTCAATTGTCGGAGATTCGAATGTCAAATTTCAGTTCGGATGGAGCTTATAACAACAATAGATGAATATAAAACAGCGGAACAGAATGAATATTATAAATATCATCACAGATACAACATCAACACAATATCCATACTACATCAGAGTATATAATACATACACTACAACCCCAAATACAACATCATACTAATACAACAATGATCATATATCCAAAAATCTTCGAATGAATGAAGTGATAACGAACTCCCAAAAGCTAAACACCTACGATTCCCAAGAGCTCCTAGAATACCTCCAAGATAAGAGCTAAAAAATACAGCTAACTCCAAAGTACGGAAACCTGCTACTAGGCTGCCTGTGTAGAAATAATGGGCACCCAGAGTTTAGGAAAGAAAACAATAAATTCCGGATCAGTCATGGACTGGTGTGAGTAAACAAATACAATTGCTTTTAAAGAAACTAGATGTATAAAAGAATTTCGGTATGCTTTTTAAAAATGGAACTACCATAAGACCTCCCGCCACACACACAATGCTAACGCAGAATTGGAGGAGATTTCTTCTTTTGATAGTCAAATATGCTTGATACGAGAAAAAGAATTCTTTGATATTATACTAGTGCATAGTGAAAAAAGCATTTCGAAAATAGAATATTAATCTTAGCCAACATACCACATCTCGTGGTATGCCTACTATAGCTACCATGTTTTGTGGCAGGTTTCCGCCACGCTGCATGATAGGTTATATAACTAAAACCATACAGGGCTCGTATTGTTTCTTTGGATTTCCAACAAATGGACAGACTAAGGAACTTCCTACTGCCACATGGGTACGCCTCTGGCGGGACGTCCCGAGAACCTATCCGGCTCTCTGCCAACACAAGGCCGGGTTACCTCTGTAACTAGGTAACTACTACTCGAGTATGCCACTCTCCGGTCCTTTGGGACCTTTATCAGAGAGGCCCCCACAAAGCAACAACCACAAAGAAAAAATGAGATTGGAGCTACCACATAGGTAAATATCTGGGCTCCATACCATGACATCACTTTTTTCCAGAAGGAAATGACATACCATAAAGGGCACGACCCTCATAACCTTGCCCCATCTTTCCTGTTTCGACCACTTCCGGGTTGTGAGGTCCGATGAGGTGTCGTCCACAAAGCTACACTTTTCACAAAGCCATGCTTTGATCAACAAATGATCAGCAGCACTCAGCATGCCACATTACTAAATTGGGAATATATTGCTGATAACCTTAAACTACATAACCTCTGAGCTCGTACGTCTCAAAGAAGGGTGTTAAGCTAAGAGAATAAATTCTCCGCCACCAACAGAAATGTATTTGAAAGAAATCAGCTTTATATCTCAATTCGTAATGTCAAACATACAATCCATACAAGTCTGTTCTTGGTTCGAACAAAACAGAAGGCACTTCCAAAGAAGCCCTTGCAAATCCGGGTATTCACAATCCCGATCGGACTTTCCATCACTTAGGGAGTCTCTATACCGTTGCAACTCATTGCAGAGACAATCGATAGGTCATCCTATCGCTCTCGCAAATACCCGGTATTCACCACCGGTCTTCAAATGCTATCCATAACGTCGAATCACATATTCGGAATGGGTTATACGACACAAAGGTCCTTTCCCGGCAAATTCGAATATTGAGTGTCAAATTTTAAAACATGTGGATGTCATTCACAAAAATTCACCGGTTCGATGTGGGTTTTGGATAACAAACTTAAATCCGATTCCCTGTCGCATCGAAGTTTAAATGCCGTTTTACGGGCAATAGGGTTTTCACATCAATACAGAACAAACCACAATCACAGTGCAGTACAAGGCAATTACATCACACAGTATCAGAAACAGAACAGAAATATCAATATGGTGCACAGCAACGGTTAATTTATTTTCTAATGTGGTTTAAATAAATTTACCACAAAATTATTTTTAAATCAATGATAAGAATTTGGATAAATAATTTAAACCTTGATTAACTCGCTTTATTGTTTCAAAATTAGTTATTTTAAATTAACCGCTAAATTTGATTTATCGACTTTAATTTATCTAAACAACAAATTCTTAATTTACAAATTAATTTGAACACTTAATTGTTTATCAATCAATTTTAATTTCAAATTTTATATCATTCTTAATTTCTTTAAAAATCATTTATTAATACAAATTATCTACTTTAATTATCACTTGAAAATCTGCTTTACACTTAAAAAAAATTAATTAATTGTTACATTGAAATTTTAATGTAAATTAATTTTAATTCTTGTTTTAAATTTAATCGTTTAATTAAAGGGTTAATTAAATTTTATTTTAAACTTTCATTACTTAATCCAAGAATTAACAAAATTCTAAAACATTGTTAAATAATTTAACTTAAAATAAGTTTTTAACTTAACAAAATCAACATTGGTTGCTTTGTGAATGCCAAAATTAACTTAACATTGATAACTTGAAAATTTGGTCTGGGCTTAACCCAATACAAAAGCACACCCGAGTAAACACTGTTTTTCACTCGAGCCAAATTCGATTTCTTCTTGTTTCTTTCTTCTTCTCCTTTTATTTTTTTTATTTTGGTTAAGTACATAAAGTCAAGTAACTGCTGAAACACACAAAACCACTCACGCCTCAACACTGACACAGGGACAATGGCGTGCACGTGCACCAGCACCAGAGGCGACTCCGATCACTGGCGAGTCTTCCGGCACGTCGACCATTGCCCCGGAACCATCACCGGTCATCGAAATGCCCTATATTCCCTCGAATTAAAATCGAGCCACTCATCCAAAAAAAACAGGATTCCACTGCTTGACTAAAACCATCTCGGCGTCGCGACGACGATCACCTGACCTCGAGCCGCCCTGGTCACATCACCTCCGGTCATCCTCAAAGCTAACCCCAAGACCTCGTCCAACTCGATGCACCCCAGAATCGTCCGCGACCATTTTTCTACATGAACAAACATGGGTTCTTAAACCCTATTCCAATCTCGTGTTCAAAATTTTTGGTTTAATAAATTACTTTGGTATTTTTCTAGTAATCACCATCGTTAAATCTTGGTACCACCACAAATTCGAGGCCTTCCATTGCTTGGATCATCAGAGTTTGACAAAAATGCATTTTTTTGATCAACCCAAATTTCTCGATAAGGACATGATGAAAAATTCGATTTTTTTTCTAAAATCATCATTCTTAATAGTGATTCAAATGGCGTTACTAGAATTCAATTTCATGAGGTTGGAATTTTTAGATATTTTGAGTTGTGACTGTGTTTACCTCCCCCAGTAAAAAAAATAAATCAAGTTCCATTGCTTCTTTTTATTACTAAATCAAGGTACAGATTAAACAACATCTTTAACTTGTTTAAAATCTTTCCAGAAGCAAAAGGAGGGAGGGAATGTTTGGGTTTTCTTTGATATGGTTTTACTGTGCATAACAGGACTTTAAACATGTCTGTGTAACACTGTAACTCAAATTGTTACAGGAAAACAAAAGATTTCCAAAAAATCAGAACACAAGCCTATCATTCATTTAACTCGAAGCCATCACATTCATACAGGAATTCAAGCACAAAAGATTTGAATAAAGATAGGTTTACTCACATGAAATACCGAAACAGAGAGCACCCTTTTTCTTGTTTTTGAAATACGCGGTTAATCTTTTTCTTTGTTTTGTTTCTTCAGCATATTGTCTTTCAACTTGAATATAAAGTGGTTCTTCTTTTATTCCTTTTTATTTTCTGGTCTTGCTCAGTTTTGTTGAACGAAATAAAGAGGTAGATTGATGTGTATATATAACAAATTGTGCATACTGCATATAGGTAAGTATAATACTTCTTTGTATATTGATTAACCCATGCTTGAATTGGCTGATGTATGTTTGTGTATGGGCTGAGGAGTAACAGCATTTAATGAGAGCATTAAATGAAGCATTACTGACCATACTTCCTTGCATGCTTTAAACAGCTAATGTTACTTTATTTTTGTTAGTACAAAGTTTATTTTACTTTATAGATTTTTTTTTGCTATGGACGAATGGAGATGATGTAAACGAAAGATAATGTACAGGTTTTATTTTATATTGAGGCTTGCATACGTTATTTTCCTGATTTATGAATTCCACTTGCACTTGTATGTCATATGTCACTTTATAACAATATGATTTTATTTTATTATATATATTTTTTTTATGAATTTTTTTCCATAACTTACATTCACAATTTCTTTTTAGTTCTATTCAAAGGTTTATAATTTAATTCATCACATATTTTGTTTTATTGTTCTAAATAATTTCTTTTTTTAAAAATATGTTCTTTTCTTTATTTATTGTTATTTAAACTTAACTATCAAACATTTATTTATATTCATAAAATTTATAATATTAATATTAACAATATTTATTTTTCTTTTCTTGAAGTTTCACAATTTAAATTTATTTGTTCAAATAATTTACCAAATTTTAAATTCAAAATCTCCGGGATGTTACAATATCCCCTCCTTAAGAAAATTTCGTCCTCGAAATTGAAAGAGAGAGAAACGCAAACAAAGAATATACGAATTTGGAAATAAGGAAATGACTTACAGTTTAAGCCGAGATGTCTATTCTGCAATTGGGATATGATTTCTTCATATTATCTTCAGTTTCCCAAGTACAGTCCTTTGGATCGCCACTCCATCGAACTTTGACCAGTTTCACAACTTTGTTTCGCAATCACTTTTCATCACGATCAACAATTTTTATCGTTTCCTCCTAATTGCCAAGTTAGGAGTGATTTCAAGATCCTGTTGAGTAGCTTCCTCAATAACATCATCTGGGTCATGCACATACTTTCGAAGATTAGAAATGTGAAACACATCATGCACGCCAGACAACCAGCTGGGTAGCTGCACTCGATATGCTAGAGGACCAATCCTTTCCAGAATAAGAAAAGGACCAATATAACACGGTGCTAGCTTTTCAGTTTTCCTGAATCTCAATTCACCCCGCATCGGAGATACTTTCAGAAATACAGAATCTCCAATTTGAAATTCCAAATTTCTTCTTCGGCGGTCATAATAGCTCTTCTGACGGCTTTGGGCAGTTAATAACTTCTTTCGAATAAAATCTACCTTCTCAGTGGCTTCTTTGATCATATCTGGTCCTAAGACGAGTCTATCACCTGATTCGATCCAGCATGTAGGTGATCGACACGGACGACCATATAAAGCTTCGGAAGGAGCCATTTCTATACTGGCCTAATTGCTATCATTATAAGAAAATTCTACTCGATGTAAATGGTCCTCCCAAGAACCACCAAAATCAAGAATGCAAGTACGCAAAAGATCTTCTAGAATTCGATTTACCCTCTTAGTCTGTCCATCAGATTGTGGGTGATAAGCAGTACTGAAATTCAATTTTGTTCCCAAAGCGTCTTGGAATACCTCCCAAAATCTACTAGTAAAGATCGGGTCACGATCACTCACTATACTACTGGGAATACCATGGAGTCGAACTATCTCCTTTATGTATATACCTGCTAAGCTTGCTGCGGTCCGAGTGGATTTCACTAGAATAAAGTGAGCAGTTTTGGTTAAACGATCTACTATAACCCAAATCGCTTCATTTCCCTTCTTGGTTCGTGGCAATCCGTCGATGAAATCCATCGATACCTGATCCCATTTCCATTTCGGTACTTCCAACGATTGAAGTAAACCAGCCACTTTCTTTTGATCGCTTTTGATTTGCTGACAAGTAGCACAACGACTCACATAAATAGATATGTCTCTTTTCATCGTCTTCCACCAGAATGTTCTCTTAATATCACGATACATTTTGTTGACTCCTGGATGGATACTGAGTTTGGACTTGTGGCATTCATCCAAAACTTCACGTTTCAGATCAGGGAAGTCTGGAACACATATCTTGCCTTTTAATCTGATAATCCCATTATCATCAATTGCAAAACTAGAATTTTCATCTGATGAATTCTTTTACTAATTCCCTGAAGGAACGGGTCTTCTTTTTGCTTGCTGGCGATCTTTTCAAGGAGAATAGGAGTGACAACAAGATATGCGAGAACAGCATGCCTCCTACTTAAAGCATCGACAACAACATTGGCTTTTCACGGCGTATATTGAATATTCAGGTCATAAGATGCCATGAATTCCAACCAACGTTGTTGTCGCAGATTAAGATCCTTCTGGGTGAAGAGATATTTCAAAGATTTGTAGTCGGTGAATAGTTCGAATTTTTCACCTAGAGAAAGAGAGTTTATTAAGCATATTGTTCAAGTTATTTAATTTCGTAAATTGTTAAGAAAGCTGAAAAGATTCTTACCCAGAAGATAGTGTCGCCAGATTTTTAAAGCGAAAACAACAGCCAAAAGTTCTAAATCATGTGTTGGGTAGTTTTTCTCGTGCGGACGTAATTGTCTACTCGCGTAGGCAACCACCTTCTCATTATGCATTAATACTGCACCTACCCCATCACCACACGCATCAGTATAGACAGATAAGCCTTGGTTCCCGTTAATAATAGCGAGAACAGAGCGGTGGTTAATATCTTTTTCAATTCCTGAAATGCTTCGTCGCATTTTGGAGTCTAAGTAAACTTTGCATTCTTCATCGTTAGCTTAGTCAATGGGCTAGCCAACTTAGAAAAATCCTGTAAAAACTTTCTATAATATCCCGCTAAGCCTAGAAAACTTCGAACTTCTCTAGGAGTAGTGGGTTGCTTCCAGTCCAGAATTGCAGAAATCTTGCTTGGATCAATAGAAATTCCCTCTTCATTAACGATGTGACCGAGAAATCTGACTTCATTGACCCAAAAGTGACTGTCTTTACCTCTCCCAGTAAAAAAAATAAATCAAGTTCCGTTGCTTCTATATATTACTAAATCAAGGTACAGATTAAACAACATCTTTAGCTTGTTTAAAATCTTTCCAGAAGCAAAAAGAGGGAGAGAATGTTTGGGTTTTCTTTGATATGATTTTACTCTGCATAACAGGACTTTAAACATGTCTGTGTAACACTGTAACTCAAATTGTTACAGGAAAAACAAAAGATTTCCTGAAAATCAGAACACAAGCCTATCATTCGTTCAACTCGAAGCCATCACATTCATACAGGAATTCAAGCACAAAAGATTTGAATAAAGATAGGTTTACTAACATGAAATACCGAAATAGAGAGCACCCTTTTTCTTGTTTTTGAAATACGCGGGTAATCTTTTTCTTTGTTTTGTTTCTTCAGCAAATTGTCTTTCAACTTGAATATAAAGTGGTTCTTCTTTTATTCCTTTTATTTTCTGGTCTTGCTCAGTTTTGTTGAATGAAATAAAGAGGCATATTGATGTGTATATATAAAAAATTGTGCATACTGCATATAGGTAGGTATAATACTTCCTTTTATATTGATTAACCCATGCTTGAATTGGCTGATGTATGTTTGTGTATGGGCTGAGGAGTAATAGCATTTAATGAGAGCATTAAATGAAGCATTACTGACCATACTTCCTTGTATGCTTTAAACAGGTAGTCTTATTTTATTTTTGTAAGTACAAAGTTTATTTTACTTTATAGATTTTTTTTCTTTGCTATGGACGAATGGAGATGATGTAAACGAAAGATAATGTACAGGTTTTACTTTATATTGAGGCTTGCATTTTCCTGATTTATGAATTCCACTTGCACTTGTATGTCATATGTCACTTTATAACAATGTGATTTTTATTTTATTTCATATATATATTTTTTTATAATCTTTTTTTCATAACTTATATTCACAATTTCTTTTTAGTTCTATTCAAAGGTTTATAATTTAATTCATCACATATTTTGTTTTATTGTTCTAAATAATTTCTTTTTTTTTAAAATATGTTCTTTTCTTTATTTATTGTTATTTAAACTTAACTATCAAACATTTATTTATATTCATAAAATTTTATAATATTAATATTAACAATATTTATTTTTCTTTTCTTGAAGTTTCACAATTTAAATTTATTTGTTCAAATAATTTACCAAATTTTAAATTCAAAATCTCCGAAATGTTACAATATCCCCTCCTTAAGAAAATTTCATCCTCGAAATTGAAAGAGAGAGAAACGCAAACAAAGAATATACGAATTTGGAAATAAGGAAATGACTTACAGTTTAAGACGAGATGTCTATTCTGCAATTGGGATATGATTTCTTCATATTATCTTCAGTTTCCAAGTACAGTCCTTTGGATCGCCACTCCATTGAACTTTGACCAGTTTCACAACTTTGTTTCGCAATCGCTTTTCATCACGATCAACAATTTTTATCGTTCCCTTCTAACTGCTAAGTTAGGAGTGATTTCAAGATCCTACCGAGCAGCTTCCTCAATAACATCATCTGGGTTATGCACATACTTCTGAAGATTAGTCCAACAATATAACATATATGGTTGACTTATAAAAACAAGGTCACAATCAAACAAAACAGTGCATGGATGATGATACAGACTAACCAATATACACCCCAAGCTCAACCACTATTGCATTAACACCTGGCCTGTGCCACGAAATGGGAACAATTCCATATAATGCTTATGAACTAACTTTTCATACATCTACATGCACCTTATACATAATTGAGTGATTGTGCCACCATGATAACCAATAGTTGTGAATTCAATAGTGTATTCAAACATAGGCCATCAACCATCAAAGCTATAAATATTTGCCTATAGAATACTGCATACACATCGCATATTCTATATCGGAGTCCCACTGTAAATAACTCCAAAGATAACTCATATAACATAAAGTAACCCATTTCAAATTTTATGTAATGGTAGTTGGACCAAGCTCCTCATCTCTCGCACGTGGCAAAAGGGATGACATACACTGTATTATAACAAAAGGAATCCATAATGTTATGTGCCCAACTCATATTTATACACCACGTCTCCATGTTATTTTGCGATGTGGGACTGTTACAGTTCCAAATCGTCGTTCCTATTTTTACATGCAAGGCAACCCCAAACAATCCCACCCTTTACTTGCATTCCCTTAGAATACTTTAGAGAACATTTTTTATCTACATGGCCTAGTTCACAACCTTCGGCTCTGATACCACTTGTTATGTAATAATGACCAGACCAAGCCCTCATCTGTAGCCTTAAGCTCTAAACAAAGTCCAATATTACCATGGAAACAAATATCTCCATTTAAAAAATAGCTAACCTCCAATCCGCCTAATTATGCATGCCCACAATTGAATATGCTTACCATTGCTAGACTCATGGAATTTTCAATGGTGATCCATAGCTCCTCTTTTCGCTTTTGTCCATCACTTTACTTATTTAAGCAGCAAGTATCGGTCGATGCTAATCCATGGAGGATCAGTATCATTCCATACACCTAGATAATTCTCGTCCTTGCTTCGTTCAACAATTTGATCCAACTTTCGTCGATGCTTCTACAACTTCTTGCTTGTCCATTGTCCTAACTTTCCTAAGAAAAATATCATAAATAAAAGCATTAAATCAAAACAAGCAAGGATATAATTAAAAACAATGGAATGTTTAAACATACATATCCTATTTATCATTCAAGTCAAATTTAGGTGTTAATATATAAATTCTCCAAACCTCTAACATGTAATTTGCAATATACTGCATTTTAATTAGACCTAATCACATATTTTTGTTTTTATATAATATCTAATCATAGCCTAAACATATAATAACGTATAGCTCATTTATATTGTGAATGTAGCAATATCCTTAAGGTTAATTCATATAAATAATCATACATACCAATATAGACCATAATACTGTGGAGTATATGCTTGTTTGATGATAAAAATATATTACTATATTTAATTTTTTTTTCTTTCAGAGTGTGTTATAACTAAAAAATCATCAAAGCACAATTTTATTTTTAATCATGCTGTTATCTATTATTTTTCAATCAACACATCACATACCAAGTACGTCTATTTTTATGTACAAAAATAACACGTCTTTATTGTTATAAAAAAAGGAATATCCTTAGATATTACATTAATTTCTTTTTTATACCAAAAAATATACTTTATTTAACATGTTTGTTTAGAGTTGTATATAAGTTTTTTTTATAAAATACTGGTTGTGTAGAAGTTTCTGTTCAGTGCTATAAAAGCTGCATATATAGAGAAAAGGAAATTAATAAATATCGGAAGCAAGGAATATATCAGTGTGCAATGAGAGGTAGTATATGTGAAGATTGGGAAATAAATAAAGATTAGAAGCAAATGATTGCATACACAATTAGACGATATATTTTGGAAGATACAACAGAATTTATTCCCAACATATTCAGATTTTATTTTCTACGCAATGAAACAAACATCTCACAAATCAATATCTTCCTTAATATCATCTCCCATTTATTTTTCAATATATACACAAGCCTATGTAAACTCATCTCTATTTAAATTAAAAGGTATCAGATAGAACAACTAAGAAAGAAGCATTATTGAAAATATATCATATTAAACATAATCTTTATCCGCTCAAATAAAATACAAAGCTCTTCTTGTTAATAATCTCGACTAGTCATCGTCTCAAGGATACAAAAGCTTAACTAGTAGCAATTCATCACATCATGATCGCTTAGGCATAGAAGCAATTCATCACAAACCTCATAATCAACGCAATTATGTATAGTTCATCATCACCAACCATCCCCCAACAACCAGATTGACAAATTCAACGATGACGGGCCATCCATTGACCACCTGACACATGCATCGCAAGCATTCAAATCTAAAATGCTAGAAAACTTCAGTGACTCACGTAGTCAAAACCAACACAGAATGACAATGTGAAACATTAAAGGCTCGAGGAATCATAGAAAGATCCCAAGTTGTGGTGCAACAAGATCTCAAAAGCAACGTCGAACTAGTCTCTATCAGATCCAGGAATGACGGTCTTGCTCATTAAATTCGACATCACATCTATCACTTCACGTAGCGTCAAATATTAAGTGATGGCATCACCAAATTTGATGGTTGGAACTCAAAGATGGAAGAAGTATTTTTGGGCATACTGTTTTTTTGGGTAGTGCAAATTTCTAAGAAGAAGATTTTCGTGTTGGTAACGTAGCTAAAGGGGATTGAAATTTATTTTGGCAGTGAATCTTATGAGAAACACATGAGAGGAGAGAAAACAAGAGAGGTTTTTCATTTTATTTTTTAGTAATTTTATTTTATTTTTCATTTTTATTCAACTTTAGATTTTCTAATTAAGCTACGTGCTATAGTTTAGTGAATCTTATCTTAGGACATTAATTTCAAGTAGGTTTACAAGGAATATGATTAGTATATTCAGGTTAACAGAGAGTGTGAGTTTATAGGTATTGTAAGTGTCGAATATATAATTCTAGCGGTAACTTTAACGGAAGCAGTAGGCATTAATGATTTAGTGGTTAAAGCTAGGTATATCTATGTGTTCTTAACTTTTTGCATTTACATTTCCACATTACGTATTTTTTTATTTGTGAAAGTTTCAAATACCCTACACCCTCCTCTAGAGTATATTACATGATCCTAACAAGTGGTATTCGAGCGATTTGTGCTACATTCCCCATTCCAAGGACCAAAACTAATAGCTACGGATGCTGCAGTCATCCATAGTTATTAATTCTTAATGGCAAAATATGATTATGCTAATCATATCGATAATCATAAGAACATGAATATGAAAATTTTTCAAGCACAGATTAATAACAGATTTTTCCATTTCATTTCACAAACGGTATTTCATATTCATTGCATAGTCCCATTTGCAACCCTTGCTCAGAGAGATTATAAATATTACCAGATACCAAGAATGACATATGAAGATGCCTCCTTGGTTGATCAAAGTCATATACTTTGTAATTATACAACTTTGCCATTACATCCAAATAGACAAGACCAAACTACAAAGTTGAAATAGATAAATCTCCTAATAGCTAAAGTGCCTCTTGGACGTCTTAAAGCTTATTCGTCTAACTAGAACCTGAAATCCCTTACTACTGACTTCTCAGATGAGTACCCCAGAGTTTAAGGGAAAAGACAAAAACTTTGGATCAGACAATAGTCTGGTGTGAATAATAACCTACCATCTTGAACCAAATAGATATCTAGCGAGACCATGCCACTGAGCGAAATAGGTTTTCCCCTCACCGGTATCTTATCAAACCATAACAACCGCATACTGTGCTCCTACAACCACAATGGTTAGAAAATTGGAAATAAAATTTATAATCATGCAATACATATTGGATTACCCATCCCAATTCATTAGATTATCCGTCTTAATTTTGATTGACTACCCATCACAATTTGAACTGACTATCCGTCTTATTTTAATATGACTACTCGTCTTATAATAATATGGATAACCCATCTCACATTTAAACATACTCAAAATTATATGTACCGTCCATCGTACATGTATTTGATACTTGGATTTCCCATCCCCTACCATATTGATTATTGTTTAATCATTTAAAATTTTATGGACTATAAATCACATATATTCCATTTAACTTAAAATGATGTGGAGTATCCATCACGCATCCTATAATTTTCCTAGGATGGCTACGTACTCTTCGTTAACCTTACAGAGACCATCCGTCTCTAGCATGATGTAGACTATCTATCTCACATCCCATAGTTTAGGATGATTATGAACCCTTCACTTGGCCTTTTAATTCAAGTTACCCACATGTATTAATTTAACTCATGTTACCCACTTGTTTCTCTTTAATTCATATTACATGGTTAACCTATGGTGTCCCTAATTAGGCCGTCTCCCCTTTAGTTATAACATATCAAAGTGACATACATTTGTATCCAAAATTATTCATGTTGAACTTATTAAAATTAAACAATAGTATCCCCAAGGTTTCAAGTCGAAGTCTAGAAAACAATAAGCTCACCTCCCTTTAACTAGCTAAATTTAGATCAATCTCAAAATTCATCCACATTGGTGCCCACAACGACAGTGTCAAAATTTACAATTTAAAATGGCACTGGTATCCCTTATGATCATGTTGCAACAAAAAACATGGGCTCTCCGTCGTTAATGAAGATAGGAGATAATCATGTCGTGTTATGCCTCATCGATCCCCTACCCAAGGTTAAAAAAACTTAAATTCTTTTAAGTATAAAATCATGTTGAAGATAATGTTGAATTTTATAAATTATAGGTTATTCGCCTATTTAAACAAGATTTTAACTTCTATAAGTTAAATGGCTATTCACCGATGTCATTGGGTCTTCTATCCTCTTAAAACATTAACGTCTTCACCCCTTGTGAAAACAGTTTTGGTTAACATAAAAGCAAGCCTCTTCGGCATTCAAAAGATGAAGTACAACGTCAAGGTCAAGGGCATCGAGACCATCGACCCCAAGACCCTCGTCAATGTTATAAAACCATTATATATTTAAATCATTTTGGCTACTATGCCTCTTCGCTTATAAAGTCGAACCAATGAAAGCAGCATTACCACCTTAGCCTTGAAAACAACGTAGTGATTAGGTGCGGCATCATTTAAAATGAAGGTGAATATATGCAACGTCGTTGACGTTGACTATTAAAGCTTTTAAAATGCTTAAATGGATCACGAAGACGTCATGCCGCCACTTATCTATTTCCGATAATGTCCACTTCGATGTCGAAGAAGTCGGTCTATGGATACTTACGTATCTATCATGCCCTTCATCCTTTATCAATGTCAAATTTAATAGAAGCAGCAACCCATTAGGCTCGAAGAGGTGCATGCATCATGGCATCAGTTATTATTAGAAAGAAAACTGATTTATTTCTATTAAGATTAAATACTTTTCACCAAATCTTACACTTTGTCAAATTTCTATTGTTTAATAAAATATCCTTACTCAAAACTTTTTAGAAATCTACCGCCCTATATTTTCAAGATCCAAAACATATTTAAAATAATTAATTAATTCCCTTAATTAGATAATCAATCCTTTTATATGCTTATCTAGCATGATAAAGTCATAATAAATTAAAAATCTTAGGAAAAATCTCAAAAATGCACAAAATTTATAGTGTATCCTTCTCTTCAAATATATAAAAATTTCAGGATCACAAACCATATTTAATTATTTTAAGCAATTAAAACCTGAAATTAAGCAATTTCCTCCTTAGGAAATTTATAAAATATTCAAATAAATTCAGAAAATTATGAAATTAAAAATCCATCTCCAAAGTGTCATTTTATACATCATGTCAAAATTAGTATCGTTTGGAGACTAAAAACTTAGGTTTTTACCCTTAATACCCATTTAAATAATTTCATAAAAATCCTAAAATTTATTATTCTATCCAAACAATAACAATCAACCAAAACATCGTATAAATCAACACAATAATTTAGCTATTACCCATATCCGAATTGGAAAGAAAAAAACAGATGGAATCTTATTATTCACATTTTAGATCAAATGTTGGAGTTGAGATTTGGTATAGCCTTTAATCCTAAAGCTTCTTCCCTTTGAATCCTTAAATTTCGACTTCGTCTTGTTTGTTTAATGGCCGACCTCACTTTTATCTTCTTAGATTGTTTCGGATGAATGAAAAATGAGAATGAAAATGAGGGGAGAGGGATGAAGGCAAAAGGTTTGGTCTATTTCTAAGTTGCCTCTCTCATTCATTTCATTATATGTTTATTATTTAAAATAATTTTACTCAGTTTATTAAGGCAAGACTTTATTAATTACTCAAATCTCATTTTCCTTAATTATTTACACTATTCTAATTAATCTATCCAATTAAATGTCATGAATAATGTTAGACAAAAATTAAGGGTATTACAAGCTCCCCTCCTTAAAGAATTTGATCCTTAAAATTTATTAAGGACCATATACCAAGCATAACAAACATATCGCCAAGGCTAGTATATCCTACCAACTATAATGTCTATACATAGAAAATATAGAACATACCCTCATAACAGCTTAGGATAAGTTTTCATAATCCTGTCCTCTGTCTCCCAAGTACAGTCTGTCTCGTTGTCACTCCATAAGACTTTTAATAATCTTACTATCTTGTTCCTTAACTTCTTCTCATCTCTTACTAAAACCTTAATTGATCATCTTACAAAAGTAAGATCCATTTCTACTACTAAATCTTCCAATGCCGTCGGAGTGATAATAGATTCTGGATCATGCTCATACTTCCAAAGATGAGAAACATGAAATACATAATAGATACCTACCAAACCACTTAGTAACTCTACTTGATATGCAAGCTTTCGGATCCTCTCTATAACTGGGAATAGTCCAGCATATCTCGGTGCTAGTTTCCATGATTTCCCAAGTTGTATCACACCCTTCATCAGTAATACCATAACAAAAACATGATCTCCAACGGAGAGCTTTAAATCTTTATGCCTTTTATTAGTGTAACTTTTTTGCCTAGGCCGAGTTTCTCTCATCCTACCTCGGACTAACTCAATCTTCTCTAAGGCTTCTCTTACCATATCTGGACCAAGGACTAATTTGTCTTCGGTCTCCAGCTGACATGTTGGTGATTTGCACATCCTTCTATAAAAAGCTTTGAAAGGCGCCATTTTTATACTAGTCTAATAGCTGTTATTATAGGAAAACACAACCAAGTGCAAATGGTCTTCCCCCGACCCACCAAAATCTAGCACACAGCCCTCAACGAATCTTCAAGTACCTTATTGGCTCTCTCTGTCTGCCCATCTGACTGTGGGTGATAACTGATACTTATCTTAAACTTAGTACCTAAAACTTTCTGTAAAATCTTCCAGAATTCACCAGTGAACATGGCATCTCTACTACTAACTCTACTAGGAATCTCATGCAGTCCGACTATGTTCTTCATAAACAGCTTAGCTAATACAAGCGAGGTCGTGGTTCACTCAAAGGAATGAAATGGACACTTTTTTTCAATTTATCTACCATAACCCATATACTTTCATTTCCTCTATTTGACCTTGGTAACACATCAACAAAGTTCATATCGAATCCCATTTCGAAACTAGTATATTTAAAGGCTAAAGCAATCCTCTTGGATTCTAATGTTCCGTTTTCACTTGCTGGAAATTTGCATATTGCTTCATCCATAAGCCTACATCCTTCTTCATACCTTTCCAAAAGAAGCTTCTCTTCATGTCTCGATACATCTTGGTTACCTCAAGATGAATCATAAACTTCGATTGATGATACTCCTTAAGAGCTTCCTTCCTTAGGTTTCACAACATCCAGAACACATAACCGTCCTTTCTTCAGTAACCATCCTCTTTGGTCAAGACTTTATATCGTCGACCTCCGTTTCACTTTCCAACCTTCTAATCTTTTAGGCTAGTGATGGATCATCTCTCTACTTAGAAGAAATCCTTTCGATCAACACTGATCGAACTTCAAGCAAGACAACATGGTTGTACTTCGACTAGAATTACCAGTCGATCTTGATTGCTTATTACAAGTAATCAATGCTTCCATATCCTTCCATTTTGCCAACATTGCTCATACCACATTCTGATGTTTCCTGCTAAGTGCATCTACAACTTTATTTCCTTTCCTTGGTGTATACTCAATACCAAAAACATAAGCTACTAAAAACTTCAACCACTTTTGTTGTCTCATATTCAAATCTTTCTAAGAGAATAAATACCTCAATGACTTATGATCCATATACAACTTAAATTGTTCTCCTAAGAGGTAGTGTCTGCATACTTCAGAAGACAAAATCACCATTCTCAACTCCAAATCATAAGTCAGATATCTAACTTCATGCGGTCTGAGCTGTCGAGTAACATAGGCAATTACTTTATCCCCCTACATCAACACAACTCCTAATCCAGTTCCACATGCATCTGTATACACCACCAAATCTTGATTTCTATCTGGAACTACTAACACAAGCGTGATGGTTAACAAATGCTTCAACTTAAGGAATGCTTCCTCACATTTATCAAATCAAATAAACTTCATGTCCATTCTAGTTAGCCTAGTCTAAGGCGCTGCTCTCCATGAGAAATCCTTGATAAATCTACGATAATGCCGAGCTAATCCAAGAAATCTTCTTATCTCGGTAGCTGTCTAGGGTCTTTTCCAACTGTTAGCAGCTTCGACTGACAACCCTTTCTCTGAAACCGCACGACCATGAAACTTCACTTCTTTCTTACAGAAATGACACTTCAAAAACTATGCTTTTAGTTGATCCTCCCTCAACATCTCAAGCATTATTCTAAGACGAATCTCATGATCTCTTTAATCCTTAGAATATATCAAAATTTTATCAATGAACACTAATACGAACATATGCAATTGCTCTCGTAATATTCAGTTCATCAAGTCCATAAAGAAAGCAGGCTCGTTTGTCAATCTGAATGGCACTACTAACCACTCATATGTACCATACCTCATTCGGAATACAGTCAATGGAACGTTGTATTTCACCACTCTCAATTGATGGAACCCTATCACAAAATCCAACTTGAAAAATACCATGGCTCCACTCAACTGGTCAAATAAATCATTAATTCTTGGTAAAGGATATCGATTGTTTAACCTTTTTTCATTCAACTTACGATAATTGATGCACAATTTTAATGACCTGTTCGGTTTCTTAATGAACATCGCAACCTCTCCCTAAGACGAATTACTTCCTCTAATAAAAATTGTTCCTTCTAAGTCCAATAATTGCACCTTTAACTCCTTCATCTCGGTAAGTTTCATCCTACTAGGTGGTTTACTTATGGGTTGGGTTCCTGGTACAAGATCCATTCGAAACTTGATAGCTCATTTCGATGGTAGTCCTGTAACCACCTTAAAGTCATTCGCAAATTCCCTTACAAATAAACCAGATTCAATTAATCTCCTATTTCCATGGCCTTCCATAAAGCACAGATTCTTGGACTCATATTTTGAACCAGTATACTATTCGGTCACTACTTTTAGGACGTCTCAATGATATTTTCCTATCTTGGAAAAATATCTTTAAAACATATCTGCTCAACCAGTCCATACCCACAATAATCCCAAAACCCATGAAATCAAATACATACAAATTGCAGGCAAAAGTATAGCATAGCAAATCAAAC
The DNA here is from genome assembly GCA_030765085.1 of Allium cepa. Taxonomy (NCBI): domain Eukaryota; kingdom Viridiplantae; phylum Streptophyta; class Magnoliopsida; order Asparagales; family Amaryllidaceae; genus Allium; species Allium cepa. Next base: position 84,833,481 of record CM060946.1, read on the forward strand.
TCTAGATGGTCACATTTCATCCCTTGAGTCGCGTACCCTCTCGTTAGATTAACTATCCTTAAGGAAATAACATGGTATGATGGTTCTAAACATAACTTATTTACTAAACATTGAGATATAAATTAATGCAATGCACCGATATCGAACAGTACCCTAACTGGTATGCTATGAATCAAAAACGTACCTTCCATCATATACTTTTCCTTCTCCACTATTGTTGGTCTTAATGTAGATGTGTTTAAAGCAAACACCTTTCCTTTGTCAGCCTTGGCCGCTTCAGGACAATTGTTATTACAATACCCCTACATAGTCGCAATTAAAGCGCTTCATATTGTGCTTCCCTACAATTGCTTTGCCATCACCAGATTGGCACATGTTAGCCTAGTGCCCCTTCTTGTCACACTTGTAATAGACTATATCAGCTTTCCAATTTTTGACACCCCTGCCTTATTGAGTCCCCTTCTCCTTAAAAAATTTCCTCTTCTTATTCTGAGAATTCTAGTTCTCCACCGACTTCTCTTTCTCAATGGTCGAAATCATTTTTTCATTTCTAACAACCATCTTTACTACTGCATTCGATAGGTCTTTGAGACGTGGCATAGTTTCCCTAGCAATCTTTGGCCTCAACCCTTGGATAAACTTCACGTTCCTTTTGATCATGGTGTCAACAATAGCGTATCCATATCTAGATAGCTCATTAAATTTAGCAGAATATTCCAACACTGACATTTCCCTTTGCTCCAACTCCATAAACTTCCCGAGCAAGGCTGACATTGCTACTTCATACCTAAACCTTTTCTCAAATCTCCTTCAAAAATCTACCCAAGTCAATTCCTCTTTCGGTATCCGTACGATCACCCCATTTCATCAAAACAAAGAAGCTTCTTACAACTGTCTAGAAGCTAATCTACTTTTTTGCTCATCATTCAAGCCCAAATCAGCAAAAATTCTCTCACAATGCAACAACCACTTTTCCACTTTTATCGCATTTTTAGTTCCCAAAAAAGACTTACAACCTAGACCATTGTAATCTCGACTTAGCTTAGCATAGTTATTCCCAACCAGCGCTACAGAATCGACTTCTCCCGTGTCAGCAACATTTCCTCCAGCTACTCTTACAGTTATTCCAACTTGCATCAGAATGACGAAGTAATGATACATAGTCCCAATATCTACTGGTGGGGTTCTGACGCCTACATTGGCTTTTTCATTTTGATTAGCACTTTCCAGTCATCCTTGGTTTCTCCTGGTGTTCGGCTAAGCATTTCCATTGGTTGTGGTGCTTCCACCACCTAGATTAATCCTTCCGTTTCCTTCCTCCATATCTTTCTTTCTCATAAATCTGCATGCAAGTCTTAGTAAGATACCGAAGAATGGTCAAAGAGAGGGGAGAACGCATACTTATATATAGTAACTACAAGTACGTTATTATAGCATTTTCGCATACCCTAATCTTATTCTTTGATTCATTCGGATTATGTTTTCAAAACTCTTTAGGTTTAAAATTCTTTTAATCATAAACCTATGCTCTGATACCTAATTATAACTCCCCTATTCTGAGGCCTAAAACTAACTATTATGGATGCTGCAGTCATCATAGTTATTAATTCTCGATGACAAAATGTAGCTATGTTAATCATACCAATAATCAGAAGCACGTGAATATGATAAATTTTCAAACACGGTTTAATAACAGATTTTACCATTTCATTTCACAAATGGTATTTCATATTCATTACATAGTCCCATTTGCAACCCATGCTCAAAGAAAATATGTATTATAAGATACTCCAACAATGACATATGAAGGTGCCCCTTTAGTTGATCAGAGTCATATACTTGGTAATTATACAACTGTGCCATTACATCCAAATAGAAAAGACCAAATGATACAACAAAAATAAATAAATCTCCTAATAGCTAGATTGCCTCCTGCATGTCTCTGGAAGCTTATTCATCTAACTGGAACCTGAAAGCCCTTACTCCTAACCTACTCAAATGACTACCCAAGAGTTTAAAAGGAAAAAAAAACTTTAGGTCAGATAATAATCTGGTATGAATAATAACCTACCATTTCGAACCAAATAGATATCTAGTGAGACTATGCCACTGAGTGGAATGGGTTTCCACTCACTAGTATTTTATTAAAACATAACAACCATATACTGAGCTCTTGTAACCATAATGGTTATAACATAGGAAATAACAATATAATCATGTAATACATATTGGATTACCCATCCCAATTCATTAGATTATCCATTTAATTTCGAATAACCACCACGTTTTAAACCAACTATCCATCTTATTTTGATCTGACTACCCATCTAATAATAATATGGCCCATCCATCTCACATATAAACATATTCATAATTATGAGGACTATCCTCACATATGTATTTAATACTTGGATTACCTATCACATATGGTTTAATAATTTAAAATTTTGTGGACTATCCATTATACATATTCCATTTAACTTAATATGATGTGTAATATCCATTATACATCCCACAGCTTTCCTAGGATAACTATTAACCCTTCATTATTCTCATAGAGATTATCCGTCTCTAGCTGATGTAGACCCTTCATTATTCTCATAGAGACTATCCCATGGCTTACCTAGGATGACAGTGAACCCTTCACTTGGCCATCTTATTCATGTTACCCACATGTATCTATTTAACTCATATTACCCATGTGGTTCTCTTTAATTCATGTTACCCAAATGCTCAACCTATACCTATTGGTGTCCACAATTAGTTTGTCTCCCAATTGGTTATATCATCCTAAAGTGACATACATTGGTATCCCCAAATGATTCAAATTATTAAAATTAAACAAAGGTATCCCTAAGGTTTCAGGTCGAAGTTATAAAACAATAGGCTCGCTGCCCTTTAACGAGCATGATGTAGACCCTTCAATGTCAAAGTTCATACACATTGATGCCCATAATGATAGTGTCATAATTTACAATTTAAAATGACATTGGCACTACCAATGATCTCATCGCAACAAATATGTAAGCCTTCCATCATTTATTATGATAAGTGACAATCACGCCGTAATATGCCTCATCAACCCTCTACCCAAGGTAAAATAAACGTAAATTATTTTAAGTATAAAATCATGTCCAAGATGACATTGTAAACTTTCATAAATTATTGGCTATCCATTTATTTAAAACAAGCCATTAAGTTTTATAAATTATATGTCTATCCGCCGATGACATAGGGTCTTCAACCCTTTCAAAACATAAGCCTCTTCACCCCTTGAGAAAACATTCTTGGTTAATATAAAAGCAAGCCTCTTCGGAATTCAAAAAATGAAGTGCGACATCATGGCCAAGGGCATCGATCCCAAGACCTTCGTCGATGTTATAAACCTTTATATATTTAAATCACTTCAGCTATTATGCCTCTTCGCTTATAAAGTCGAATCAATAAAAGCGGTATTACTACCTTAGCCTTGAAAATAACATAGTGATTAGGTGCGGTATCATTTAAAACAATAATAAAGATATGCGATGTCGTCAATGAAGACTATTAAAGCTTTTAAAATGCTTAAATGAATCACGAAGATGTCGAGTACCACTTATCTGTTGCCGCTATTGTTAACTTTGATGTCGAAGAAGCCACTTCATAGATACTTAAGTATTTATTATGCACTTCATCCTTCATCAATATCGACCTTCATAGAAGTGGCATCCCATTAGTCTCAAAGAGGTGCATGTAGAAAGGCATCAATCGTAATTAATACGAAAACCGATTTATTTCTAATAAAACTAAATGCTTTTCACCAAAATTTACACTTTATCAAATTTCTATTGGTTAGTAAAATATCCTTACACAAAACTTTTCAATAATCTATCACCCTATATTTTCGAGATCCAATATATATTTAAAATAATTAATACCCTTACCTTTTATATGCTTATCTAACATGATAAATTCATAATAAGTTGAAATCACTTGTAAAAAGCCAAAAAATTTACAAAAATTAGAGAGTATCCTTCTCTTCAACATATAAATATTTCAAGGACAAAAATTATATTTAATTATTTTAAATAATTAAAATCTGAAATTAAATAATTTCCTTTTTATTAGGAAATTCTTAAAATATTCAAATAGATTCAGAAAATTGCGAAAGTAAAAACACATCTTCAAAATTTCATTTTATACATAGTATAAAAAACTATTTTCATTTGGAGACTAAAAACTTAGGTTTTACACTTAAAAACCATTTAATAATTTCATAAAAATATCATAATTGATTTTTCTATCCAAACAATAATAATCAACAAAAACATGATACGAATCAACATAACAATTCGAGTATTACCCATATCCGAATTTGAAAGCAATAAAAGCGATGGAATCTTATTGTTCACTTTTTAAATCAAATGTTGGAGTTGAGATTTGATGTAGCTATTAATCCATAAACTTCAACCCTTTGAATCCTTAAATTTTAACTTCTTATTGCCTGTTTTAATGGTCTGGATCACTTTTCAATTCTTAGATTGTTTTTGTATGAATGAAAAATGAGAATGAAAATGAGGGGAGAGGGTTTAAGGCAAAAGGTTTGGTCTATACCCAAATTGCCCATCTCATTCATTCCTTTATATGTTTAGTCTTTAAAACAATTTTATTTAATTTATAAAGGCATGACCTTATTAACTACCCAAATCTCATTTTCCTTAATTATTTACATTATCCTATTTAATCTATCCAACTAAATGTCGTAAATAATGTTAAATAAAAATTAAGGGTGTCATAGGTTGTTAGGAAATAAATCTGAAATCATGTCTCACCCTAGTTGTAGTTTTTGAAAGAGCTGGTCCATTTCTAGTCCACCTATTTTTAACGTAACAGATTTTTCATATTAGAATAATAGAATGGAAATTTATTTAAATTTGGTCAATTATGATATTTAGGATATCATTAAAATGGTCTGGATACGATAGATAAGAATAATTTTTTGCTTAATTCTAATGCTATGAATATTTTCATCTCCGCTCTTATTAATTCTGAATTTGACTATATCTCTCATTGCTTAAATACATAGGAAATTCATAGCACTCGTTGGAAAACATGCTTGAAAAGTCAACAATGAAGAAGAACTTGGTAAAGTTGATACGATAGGCACACAAAAGAAGATTCAGGCGATTGTAGTGATGAGTGACTCAAAAAATTATACGATAAGTGATTTTTCATAAAATTTTAGCTGTTTTGGTCCCAAATTAACTAAAACAGTTGATGATATTAAATTTAAAAAATAACAAGTTGAGCAGCGAAAAATCTAACCTTTGTTTGGAAAATGACAAATTGGAAAATGAGTTTGAAACTATTAAGAAAATTAAAAATTTTGATTGCGAAAATTGTCTGAGTTACGAAAACGAATTTGTTCACTTTAATGAAATTTCAAAATCTTGAAAAGGAAAATTTGATTTTTAAAGAAAAAGAAACTAAATTAATTTACAGGAACAATACTTTACAAAGGAGTTAGAGAATTCTAAAAGTTTTGAAAATTTCAACTATCGAAAACATGCGGATTTCAAAAAGGAATTGATTGACATTAAATGAAATTTCAAAGCCGTTGTAAAATGAAAACGAATTTTTAAAAAATAGAAAAATTGAAATTATTTGAATAAATCGTGTATTGGAAAAGGAGATTGATAAAATCAAGGATTTTAAAAGACCTGAATTTGAAAAAGGCCAACTTTTTGGAAGCGAGATGCTTGAAATTAAGACCAACATAAAAGAACTCGAAAATATGGTCTTAAAGAGGAAAAATTCCTAAATGAGATAGAATGCTATTAGTCATCGTTCTAAGCTAATAAATGAGAATAATATTTTAAAATCCAAAATTAATGATCTCAAGTTGATTATTTGAAAATTTTCCACTTGAGAAAGATCTTTTGATATGTTATTAGGAAATCAACTCTTCCTAAATAATAAAAAGGGACTTGGATTTGAAAAAGTGTCAGTTTTTAAACAAACAACTAGTAACAACATTGGAGGAGAAGTATGTTTCCTAAATGTGTGAAGTATGGCAATATAAGACATAGTTATAACAATCGTCGAAATAGGAATACACATAAATGAGTTAAACAAATTTAGGTTCCTAAGAGTACAATTGTTAATATTAATGGTTAGTTATACAAGCAAATTTGTGTACCAAAGATTTGAAATGTAAACAAAAGTGGTCTTGCATCTATTTCTAGGCCACACACTTCTACTTCTAATATGTAGGCATGAAGACGAGCTAAAGAGCAACTATGGTGGAGGTAGATTTGAATTGTTCCACACGTTTGATAAGTGATAATGCAATGTTTCTTAGCCCAAGTAAACAGGGTGGAGAACAGCGCACTTTAGACAACAATGATGAATGCAAACACAAATTCAATGATGATAAATTCAAAGCATAGAGCCAAATCAATTAACATTGTGCCTTACGCACTATGCTTTTTTGATGAAGCTTATCTTTCACGCTTAGCATAAATGATGACATGTCAAGAGATGGATCTTAAAACTGGTGTATAAGATACCATTATATACCACCACGACACGTAAAGAGCATAAGTGGTATCATTATTCACCGCCATTGACAGCCCGGATAACAAGTGGACGGTGAAATCATAACCTGTTCTATCTTTTCAGAACATCTGGCATGACATTTAACCTTTGTAATTTCTCCGGTCCGATATTCTTTTGATAGTTCATATGTCTTATGGATTGATTGATATTTTACACATTTAATTCATCTACACGCAGAGAGATTGCATTTTTTATTTTTAAAATAAAATCTAAAAACATATTTTTCCTTCTTATAATTTTTTTTGTTTTGAGAAACTGGAAAACTCAAAAATATGTTTTCGCTTTCTTAGGATTTTTTTTAATTTTTTCTTTGCATATTTATTTATGATGTAAATACTTTGAAATAAGACAATTTTGGCATAATCTTTGATATAAATTTTTGATGTGAAACTTGTTTTGATATGAGAGTCTTGATTAGAAAATTCTTCGACTTGAAAGTATTGATATGAACTTCTTGTGAGATGAGCTTTGACTTTGCACATTTGACATGATTTTTTGGAAATGATTCTTTGAAATAAAAGTTTTGAAATTTGTAATGATCTTCTTGAGATAGGATGATTGCTGGAATTTCTTTTGAGCTTTATGATGAAATTTTCTAAGATTAAGCCATTAATCTTTTGCTTTGATATATTAATATGTATACTCTTGGACCATGTGCTCCTCTTTACACAAATAGCTTTAAAGCCAATTCATATTGTATGCTTATAAGGATGGAATATAAAACTAAAAATATTTTTTGAGGTATTTACAGAGGATTTACTTTTGCAATAATATCACGATCCATTGAACTTCTTATGCGAGTTTAAAAAGTATTTATATTGATTATATAGACGATTAAAGATATTGCAGTTTTTCTTGATTAAATAATGACATTATGATGTTTTTGATAATCAAGCATACGTTAAAGTTTCTATTTTTAATTATTGCATTTCCCATATCATCTCTAAATTTACCATTCGAATCTCATATTCTATCGATTCATCCTACTATCTTTCTTTTTCACTATTATTCATTCTTATATGAGTTGGCTAAATTGGCATGCCTAAAATTTATTACTGAAAGACTATGGAATGTAGAAAATTATATATATTATATAACGAACTCCCTAATCCCTAATGTATAAAATAAGTGTATCAGTACTCATCAAGTAACATCCATGCTTACTAAGAGACCTCACGACAATGCATGGATGGAAGGTTCTTGATCTCATCTATAATGAGTTAGGGATAAGTTATTTTGACTTAAATAATATTTGTTAGCCACATTCATTATCACATAAGAATAAACTATTTAATTACGCAACATCTTGTGGGCTATGTAATTTAAACCCCACTACATATACTACACTTATTTTGTACTCTCTTTTCGCTCATTGGATATGAATTTGAGCAATATAGTTACTATGAATTATGGTTGATTTTTTCATCAAATATTCATTGTCATGTTTTCATTGAATTTCGTCATTTAGTATATCACATTCTCACCATATTAATTTGATATTTATACCTTTGATGAAAAAAGAAGAGAGAGTGGTTAAGATATGGTGATAGCGTGAATTCATATTTAATACTGGAAGATATATTATTGGTTTAATATTTTATTCTAGAACACATATGCCATAGATGTAGGGAGAGCATATCAATTGGGGTAGCATGTTATAATATTGAAACATTGTGTTGTAATTTTGAATTTATGATGCCGAGTACACATTTAACACATGTCACACTTATCAAATATTAAATTGTTGTTTTTTAGTTATAATTAAAAAGGGGAAATTATGAAGCACACATCTTGTTTGATGATAAAAAATATATTATTATATTTTCTTTTTTTGTTCATGGTGTGTTACAATTAAATAATCATCAAAGCACAATTTTATTTTCAACCAGTCTGTTGTCTATTATTTTTTCAATCAACACATCACGCACCAAACACATCTATTTTTATCTATAAAAACAATATGTGTTTGTTATTATCAAAAAAGAAATATTGTTATATATTACAATTAATTTCTTTTTGATATTAATAAATATATTTTTTATTTAACATGTTTGTCTATATTTACATACATTTTATAAAACACCGGTTGTGCCGAAGTTTCCTCTCAGTGCTATAGAAGTTGCATATATAGAGAAAATGAAATAAATAAATATCTAAACTTGGTAATATATCAATGCACCATCAAAGGTAGTATATGTGAAGATTGGGTGATAAATATATATTAGAAGCACAGAATTGCATCCACAATCAGAAGACATATTTTGGAAGATACGACATAGTTTATTTCCTATGTATTCAGATTTTATTTTCTATGCAATGAAACAAACCATCTCACAAATCAATATCTTCTTTAATATCATCTCCCATATATTTTTCCATATAAACCCATCTCCTCTAAAAGCCTATATAAACTCATCTACATTTAAAATAAAAGGTATCAGATACAACCTCCTCTTGTTCGTCATCTCAACTAGTCATTATCTTAAGGATACAAAAGCTCAACCAGAAGCGACCCGTCACATAATGACCACTTAAGCAAAATAGTAATTCATCATTGACCTCATACATAAAGGTAGTTTTATATAGTTCATCATCGCCAACCATCTCCCCAATAAATAAATCGACAAATTCAACAACGGTAGGCCATTAATTGACCACCTGACACAAGCATCGTAAGTTTTAAGATCTTAAATGCTAGCAAACATCAGTGATTCAAGTAATCAAAACTAACTAAGAACGACGACGTGAAACATCATCGGCTCCAGGAATCAATAGCAAGATTATAAGATCTTGTTAGATGTGGCTCACATTGTATTAGAGTGGGTGCATAGATTGGATTATGATTAGTCCCACATCGCAAGATATTCTAAAAGAGATGAGCATATATATGAAATTAGTAGCATGTAACAACAAGCGATTTCTTTTGTTACAATTAAATATTGCCATGAAAATATATGTACTCTAAAGGGATGTAGAGATATCCAATCATGAAGCTGACACCAAAAGAGCTTTGTTCATTTCTACACTAAATAAAGTGCATGCATAATGGAATATGTGAAGTGGTGTCGAAAATTTGAACAGATCTGACGCGATAAGATCTCAAAAGCAATATCGAACTAGTCTCTGTCAGATCCAGGCACGACGATCTAGTTCATTAACTGTAGCATCACACTTATCGCTTCACGTAGCATCAAATATTAAGTAACATCATCACCAAACTCGACGACTAGAGCTCAACAGCGACACGTGTATTTTTGGACGTGTTTTTATGGGCAGTGCGAATTTTTGAGAGAAGTTTTTAGTGTTGGGAACATAGCTAAAAGGGATTAAAATTTATTTTAACAGCGAATCTTAAGTGGAATACATGAGAGGGGAGAAAATAAATGGCGGTTTTCGATTTATTTTTTAGTAATTTTATTTTGTATTTTCTTTTTTATTTAAATTCTACATTTTCTAGGTGAGCTATGTGTTGTAGTTCAGCGATTATGTTCTTAAGGCATTAAGTTCAAGCAGGGTTACTAGGCCTAAGATTAGTATATTCAAGTTAGCAGAGAGTGTGAGTTTAAAGGCATTACAAGCATCGAATATGCAATTTTAGTCGTAACTTTGGGGGCGGGAGTAAGCACTAATAGGTTAGTGGTCAAAACAGGGTATATTTTGTGTTCATTACTTTTCACATTTACGTTTCTGCATTGTTTATTTGTTTATCTGCAAAATGCTTTAAATATCATATTCACCTCCTCTAGTGCATATTGCACGATCCTAACATATAAGTTTGCATTCCCTAGAGCCCCAACATATAAATTTGCATTATCAACGTTTTAATTAGATATAATCACATATTTTGGGATTATATGTGATATCTAATCATATTCTAACCATATAATAACATATTACTCATTTATAGTGTGAATGTAGCAATATGCTTAAGGTTAATTCATATAAATAAGTATATACACAAATATAGACCGTAATATAGTTTAGAAATGCTACTCACTTAAACCTTCTTTTCAACCAACAATAGTCCTCAAACAACTCCTAATGTGATGTAGATCCACTATCCTTGAATTAAATCTCTCCAAAAATAGGATTTACATACATAGATTTATTGATGTTCTTACCTTGATTTGAATTAATATGATTTCATTTCGATTTTAGAGATTTTATTTTTCCCTAATGGTGGATTTCTTTGAGAGGAAGATAGATAAATGGAGAGGAGGTGTTTGAAGACGTAATTAGTAGTTTAAAAGATGAATGCTGTAGCAATTTGGATTTGACTAAAATTGGTTAATAGGCCGTGATGAAATCGGTTAAGTGCTGAAAATTTATCTTGTTTTATTAAATCCTTATTCTGATCATAAATCTCTCTCTCTCTCTCTCTCTCCATAACTCCGAACAATGCAAGTCTATAGTCCATTTCAACAAGAAAAATAACCGCTATGCAAGGATAATATTTTTCAACCATAGTTATTTAAATTGCAAAAATGCCTTTCTACTTGTAGTTATTTAATTAACAGTTATTTTACTAAACTACTTTCTTTGATTACTAGGTGTAAAATTTTAAGGTTGTTACATGACATCAATATGACTAAAACGGTGGAGCCTGCTTAGGATGTGGCTTCTTTTTACTAGATAGGAAAGCCATCGATATATTTAGGCTTCTTAGTATAAGTAAATTTTCAGAATCTTTGATAGCTTATAATTACATTATTCCAAAGATGTTATTCTTTTTTGGACTAAGAAATAAGAAATCTACCTTTAAATTCAAATATCTACCATGGAGTTAAGTTCTGATGCACTTTCAATGTAATGACGCATGAGTTTAGGTTGTTTCGCATATTTCTTAATTTCTTTTTCAAGTGACTTAGTTGTTTCAGGAGGATTAGTAAGACACTGATTGGCTGATGGTAAGTATTATTTAAGTTTCCACTCTTTATTTTCAAAATATTATGAGGCTTAATAACATCAATCTTGAGAGAAACCTATATTTGAGAGTTTTATATAGCCCATTAAAATGTGCATTCTTTTGAGAAAGTTTTCTTTATTTAGCTTCAAAACTGTTAACTTCTCCGAATTGAATTATTTTTCAAATTTGGGGAATTCAACTTAGAAGCATAAATTTGAAAGATCACCGATGAATATCCTATTCTTGTAGTTCTTAACATCTTGGTTATAGTCAAATTTATACTTCATTTTCCGCTTTAAACTTTAGAGACTCAAGAAGAAGAGTAGCAAGAGCAAGGGAAGAGGATTTACCAAATATATAAGAACGTAAACAAACCTATGACCCCTAAAGCTATGGGCTATAATGTCTCGATGAGTTGAGGTATTTTAGGTATAATTCCCTTCCAAGAAAAGGAATTATTATATTTGCAATTTTTTTGATATTTCAATAGTTCAACTTTAAGGTTAAGGATCCTTTGATTTAATTTTCTAATGATTACGTCAGAGTTATCTTCCTAAAGTAGAAGATAGAGCATTGAGGACTTTTCTCCACAAGGATTTACAATGTGTTTCTAATGCCTCCTTAAATGTGGATAATTACTAAATTTGGCATTCTAGATGTTCAACAAACTCACGATTATTTCTTATACCCTCTTTCATTTTCATGTATTTTTCTCACCATTTCTTTGCTTCAATGCCATCTTTTTTGAAGTATAAGTAAGGGATTAATTATCATGACTCCTTGTTTCTTTAATAAGTGTACCATAAATAGTAGAAATCCTTTGACGAAGGTAAGGGATTTCAACATTTAGGCATCTAGAATATTCCAAGAAATTATCGATTCATAATTAAAATGGTAAAAAAGTGAACCAATTAACTTTATTAGTTAAAGAATCCATAAATACAAGCATGATATTTGCAAGTGAAATCAACTAAATCTACCATTCTAGACTCAAGCCTTGATAAATCATCATGAATTGTTTGATGAGAAAGCAAAAAATTGAAGTCTTAAAATAGAGATCCAATACTTGAAGGAGTGTTTATAATGGGAAATGTTGATATTCCAATTTTGTAGAAGGTCTAGCCTTAGGAGATCCATGAAGAACAGAAGATGATGGCATGGCTAAACACTATAGAGAGGCAGGAATACCACAAAGGCATAGTTAAAATGGATTTTACTCAAAAATAATCTTGTTTGTCACCTAAAAACCTATAATCAATCTTAGGGTAATGAAAATAAACATCATATAGTGTCCGAAGAAAAAAAGATTTTGCAACAAAATGCCTTTCCTTAGCTGATGTATTGTCTCAAAAGTGTATTTTTAACTTAACATATGTACTTAAAATGCTTCTTCAATAGATGGAATTCTTATTTCAAAACTATTTTTGAAATGCAACATAGAATAAATTAGACACATATTAGAAAATTAGAATACGTATTCCATTAATGTATATCGCTAAATTGCATTAAACTAAAGATACATTTGATAACAAATGAAAAACTAAGCCGGTGCATGTAAATACAACTCCTCAAAATACCAAGGAATGACCATGATGGTGTTTACTTTATTTGGGAGTAACACATCAATGTTGATAGGAATGTTGCTAAAACAAGGTAAATTCCAACATTCACAAGATGGTGGTCAAGGATGTGATCGTCTTTTTATGAAGTTTTCTAATATGAACTGACAATTATGGTCGAGAAGGGAGAGGTTCGAACCCAATATAGATCAAATAAAGACATTCGGTTTTTTTCCCTATTCCTTAAGCATCATAAAAAGGGTGGTTTGTTCTTCATTGTTTTTTGGTTAGCATTCTAAACCTTCGAAGATTTATGGTGTAGGGGTCAAAACTTTTAATATGAAAATCTTCAAGCATTTGCAATTCCCTTAATACATCCATAATTTTGTCATTAGTAATGTTGAGGCCTTGACAAAGACTTTCACCCCAAAGTTAAGTTTGATAATTTTTGTTTTACTTTTATTTAGTGAAGTTTCAAAGTAGTTCTTGAATCTTTTACTCATTTGGTAATGTAATATGGGAATTTATTTAAACTAAACTATAAATGGGCCAAGGTTAATTATAAGAATGTAGGATGAATAAAGAAGATTGCTAAAGAGTTATCATTTGGAGAAGCTTCTGTATGGTAGAAAGTTTGGAAGCGATGCCAACAATAAACCATTATAAAAAAATCTGAATAAGATACATTTCAACATCAGTATATTGCAGATCTTTTAGGTTATAAGCTGCTATAGGCAGTTCCCTTATTTTGGTTTGAAGAATCATCCAAATAGCCTTCTTCTTGTTTAAAAAGAGGTTAGGAAGTGTCTTCGGCGTCTCCATTATAATCATCATAAAAATTGCCCAAATTATCATGGATTTCACCATCATTAACATCAACATTGTAACATTCTGGAAATTTAATAGAAATTTAAATGGAAATTTAATAAGAAAAGTAAATTTAATGAAAACAAGAACCAAAAATAAAATTTCCATAGACGTCCAAATTTAGATATAAAAATCACAACATTGCGTTCATAAAGATTTTACGGACATATTTCTTATGTAACACTTTGAAATTGGAGTTAGTACAGAGAAGTTACGGCAATGGAAGTTTTTAGAATAAAATAAAATTTAAAAACAGAGAAAAGTTTGATTTTGGTTCGACCATTGAGCTTGAATGGTCACCCACGCATTTGAATGGTCGATCTATATAGGTCGACCTATGGCCTTGAATGGTTGACCTGTGGATAGGAAGGGTCGACTATTCACGTTAAAAATTCGATCATTCTGCACCTTATTTGAACGGATGAGATGAATTGCATCAAGGCCAAGTTCTGACGAGCGTTCTTGATGTTAGTAAAATATTCTCAAGGCTAAATCAACGCCCTAAATTCATTACCAACCTTTACAAATTGAAACCTAAGCTTGAAAGTGTGTAGGACCGTATAATATGGATAAACAGTAATACAGAGTATATATAGTAAATAACGTGGAATATAAAAGCAATATAGTAAAATGACACCAGAGATTTTATACTGGTTCGGAGCACCGTTCTACGTCCAGTCCCAGACTCCTTCTGGAATTTCACTACAACAACCCTCACTTAACCCTGTAGGACCGTATAATATGGATAAACAGTAATACAGAGTATATATAGTAAATAACGTGGAATATAAAAGCAATATAGTAAAATGACACCAGAGATTTTATACTAGTTCGGAGCACCGTCCTACGTCCAGTCCCAGACTCCTTCTGGAATTTCACTACAACAACCCTCACTTAACCCTGTAGGACCGTATAATATGGATAAACAGTAATACAGAGTATATATAGTAAATAACGTGGAATATAAAAGCAATATAGTAAAATGACACCAGAGATTTTATACTAGTTCGGAGCACCGTCCTACGTCCAGTCCCAGACTCCTTCTGGAATTTCACTACAACAACCCTCACTTATCCCGGAGGAACAGGTCTATACAACCCTGAGCAGCAGAACAGGGACCTGAGCAGCAGAACAGGATTTCGCCTCAGCAGCCGAAGAGGACTTCACGCCTGAGCAGCATAACAGGACTTCAAACAAATACAAAAGTATATTTGACACCGTGTGTTCTTGATAACACTAATTTGTCTCTGATAGTACAAACTTCCTATAATCAAATCCTCAAGTGTATGAAGTGTATGCGAAGATATGAAAGGAAGGTAATGCTAAGAATCGAAGATTATGAAAGTTAATTTGGAGATTCCAAGCAATAAAAATGTATGCTCACTGTTTGAATGTAAATATTAAAGCACAAGAAGAGTATTAGAGAGTTAGAATGAAAATCGATGAATATGAAGTGTTTGGGAGTATATATATATAGTAGTTGAAGAGTTACTGCCATTGGTGAAGAGTTCTGACGAAGAGGAGCGTCCATTTCCATTCAGAGAAGAGTTGCTTCCCTTCGTAGAAGAAGATGTCCTTTCAGAAATATGACAGTTAGGTTCAGGTCAGTCGACTGGTCATTTTTGGTCAGTTGACTGATTACAGAGTGTAAAAAACTCTCGGGATCAGGTTCAGTCGACTGACTTAGATCATCCAGTCGACTGAATTTAAAAACATGCACATTTATGTTAAAATGCACAGATTCAGTCGACTGGTTGATTATATTGAGTCGACTGAATTCTGTTGTTAAGCAAAAATTGCAGTAGCTCATTTGGTTAGAGTACTTGCCTTCCAATCTAGTGACCTGGGTTTGAGCCCTACTTCATGCATTTTTTGAAAACTTGATTTTGATTAAAATATGCATGCAAGTTTATTTGAATGTGAATGATGATTCTTGAGGAAAGATTTTAACAAAGCATTAACTAGACTCTATATACATATTTGATGACTCTTGTTAAAATATATAACTATATGAACCATATTTTGAGTCGTTGAGTCAGGATGATGTCGTAGTTGTAGATTCGTGAATTTTTTGTCAGCAATCAAAACCTATGATCCAACAAAGCTAACCCTAAAAATCAATAGAAAAGTTTACTGCACTGAAATTCGACCAAAATTCAACCACTCCTCTTATCCTAAAATTCTTTAAAAATTGAAATAAAATCAACCTAGAAGAACACAAACAACTGGATCTAGACGGAGCAAGCGGAGCTTGCATATAGAAAGGCTTTTCTCATGCAAATCAAATTGGAAAAGCTTAGGCTTGAGGTGAGTGAGAGCAATTTTAATTAGATAATTATTTAAAGTTAAAATTGATCTATTCTCTATGATCTAAGATGTTGTTAGAAACCCAAAATCGAAACTTTTAACCCAAATAGAAATTGAAACTACTATAAATCGATAAACCTAATTTAATGCTAGTGTATCTCTCTTGTGATTAAAATGCAAACCCTAAATTGTTAAACCCTAAATTAGTAAACCCCACATTGAATTACAAATTGAAACATGGACTTTTCCGCTAGCAATTATCATTCACTGATAATTGGATTATACACTAATAAAATCAACAGTTAAGAAGACACGAAAACCGTAAATATAGTTCACGAACGATCGACCCTGGACCCTTAGCGCTCAACTGGTAGTTTTGGTGATCGACCATTCAGAACAAGAATTGCAGATGTTAAACCTCGACTTAAGGGCCAAGTTTATTAGTAAAAATATATATAATGTTAATTATTGTGGGCCTACAAATGGGAAATTGGATGCATATTAGGACTGGTAGGGAAGCTAATTCCTTAGGTGAAGATGTGAGGTATTGGCGGTTTATTATAGGTAATAGCATTATGGCGGTGCTTACATATTTTAGTAGCCTGGCGACATTGTTTACATTGAGTAGTTCTAGGAGAAGTGGCCTATCATTAGATGTAAAGTTTGATCCTTGAAATGGCCTATACAAATTGTATTGTAGGTTTGTGTTAGACAATAAACCTTAGGAAGTGGACCTCAGAAGTCATGGACACTTATAGTACACCATATATCATCTAGAGTACTGTTGAAGTAAAACATATATTGCACTTTGAAATAGTGTGTATGGCTAATAAAGTATTTTGGTGACTTTTTTTTGAAATATCTAATTTTTAGTGCATATATTTTAATTCCTTCCATCGTGAGATCTGAAAGTGTATAATTTTTTAGAACTTACCCTTATAATTATGCTCTTTAATGTTTAAAAAAATACAACAGCTCATATTTCTTAGCATGAGGTGAGTTGGAAAGTCATACTAGGCTTTGGATTGGTGTGTCAGAAAGTGTGGGTTATTACACTTGATATCGGAGCTTAGGTTTAAGATCCCCTTGGATTTAGGTGCATATTAAGAGAACATACTTGAAATGTTTTTAAAAAAAGATTTTCCAAAAAGGTTTTTAAAAGGTACATGCATACACACACACACATTTATGTATAAAAGTTTCAAAGGTTTTAGATATATGTATAAGTATAACAAGAAAGGATGATATCAAGTCTTCTTACCAAGTACTATCTTTGGGAAGTTAAAAATAATTCCTAATCACAAATAGTGAGAATGAGTAATTTTTTTAAAGGAATAGCTCTAAAAAGCCAGCTGAGATTCCAAGCGTGAACATCCCTATATGGTTCCGTCAGTATCTAAAGTGAGGACATGAGATGAACCTAACCCAACAAAGGGTGCCTAATTATATTTTTCTGATATGTGTATTAATACAAAACACCCTATATATTTCGGCTCATTAGGTAAAAATTGGCTTATCCCTTATGGATGCAGACAATTGTAGGCCAGAATAAGCATTACGGCTATAATAGTTGCGGTGAAAAATTAACTTTTCACATTTATTGGAATTTACCCCATAATGAAAGGCTAGTGGTGAGTTTATATACCGACTAGCAGTAGCAAGTAAATTATGGACTTAAGGGCGAGTAAAGACGATTAGTATCATGAGACACATATAATAGGAATATGATGTTGATAACATAAGGAAGAATTTACTACTTCAAAGATTTCCCGATTAAAGTAGAAACCCTATTTTTATATTGGTAATAGTCGCAAGGACTCCTATTTACTAAAGGTATGGATAGAGTAGTTCCATACTGAAGTTGGACATTTTATTGGGAAATAAACTTATGTTAACCATCCTTAAAAAGAAGGGCGGAAACCTTATGCACATAAACATTGTTAGGTATAAGTGGGCTTAGGTAATTAGATTACTATTATCTACCCCAATTTAAGTGATAAACTAATGAATACTTTTTTCTACAAATTGGAAATTGTAGTTGTTTGATACTTTAAGTAAAAGGAGAAAGTTGGCTTATAATTTAATAAAAAATAATCAAACTTTATGGAAATTGTTTAAAAGTAAAGGCAAACAATTTGATAAAAAAGTAGTTTTTAAATAACTGTTTAAAAGTTTACGTATTATCTTTTAGGCACATTATTATGCTTACCCTCAAGTGCACTTTGCTTTCAACTGTAGAACTTTTGGGAAGAAAAAAATTTGAGAAGTACGTAAGGTCCGACTTTTAAACTCTTTTTATAACTAAAAATGGTTAGCCCTTGGAACTGTCTTTTATCGATTTTTTGTACTCAAAAATGATAATAGCAATAAGAATACGTTTTTATGAAGATTACTTATTTATGAAAGAAAATTTTAAAATGACGTGTTTCACGTACATTTTGCTAAATTAAGCTAAACCATTTTCGATAATTTAATTAAAGAAGAATAATAAGATCTTAGTAAAAAGGAAACACTTGTTGAAATGGCAAGGGAGTTTTATAGTTCTAAAACTTACTAGTTTTGTGGAAGTAAGGTCAAGATCAAAGGTTTCTATTTGAAAAGAGTAAGTGAAAATATTATGACTATCATTTAAATTTAAAAAGGAAAGAAATAAAGCGAAGTTGGACAAGTAGGATTAAACAGCCCACTAGGACAGAACTGACTTTGGAATTTAAAACTCTTAAAATGGTTGGGACAAAGATAAAATGGAAACATGGGAGTATAGTGACCTTTTCAGTCAACGATTGAATTGGAGGGATATATTACTAGGTCAAACTTCATGCAGTAGTGATGGGTGAGAACCACCTTATATCTTTTACCCAAGTATGGTTTGAATCATTGAATCTTTATGCGAAGAAGCTTGGAAACCATGACTTGGGTGAAACATATTGCCAAATAAGGAAGAGAAAGCCATGATAGTTGTTATCAAGTGATGGTATATATGCAAAAAGTTTTATTTGGTTTGAAGTATATAAAAGGCCAAGTATGGTCTACTTTAATTCCTATATAGTAAGTCAAGTGCCAAAGGGGCAATCCGGATATTGGTCGGTGCTATATAGGTAAGGATAGGACATCTGTAGGCAGCATGCTATTCGAGTATTGTGTTGTTTCACTAGAAGCAACAAGTAGACTAGGTTGACATGAGTGAGAAGTTACACTAGTAGGAGAGTAATCCCAATAGTAGCATTATCCGATGGTACCAGCGGAAACTGGTTTCAATAGGAGCCTACGGGCAGTTTAATCTTATTGGGTTCTATCATTGTAGATGTGCTCCAAGTATGCCTAAGCAAATCTTGGAATTTTATGGTTATAAATTGGCATATGTTTGAATCTAGAAAATTTTGGGAATTAGTAGTCCTTGAATTTAGCATTGTATAAAGTAGTCCCTGTTTATACTAAAATTGGGCACAACACTCTTCGGAAGTGTTTGAAGAGATAAAATGAAGAGAATAAATGTAAAAGGAGGATTATCTAACAAACATTCCAAACAATAATAAAAAAAAGAAGAGGAACACAAAGATTTAGGGTGGTTTGGCATATGGCCTACGTCCACTATGGAATAGTTGACTTTTATTAACTTTTTTCTGCTGGTTACAATGAATTACAATAGTGAATTTTGAGTAAAACGGTGGTTTCAACAGAGTCTGGACGTTGAAGGGTCAAAAAGGTCCCTTTTTTGTAGGTCTTGGGATCTGTTTATAGGCATAGGCTGCAAATATCTCGCTCGGATCTTGGAAGACCTCTTCTCTCACATGGGTGGGTCCACACAATCGATCCCATAACATTTGCACTCGGTCCGTAATCGATACAAACGAACTTTGTATCGATTAATATCTCGTCCAATCGAGCTGAGATCGATCATGAGCATTCTTGAGGATGTACGTAAGCTCCCATGAAAATTAGGTGACATTTGGACTTGTAGATTTTGAGTAATGAGCGATGCAAGTTTGGATTTATTGTAGGCCATTGTATTCGAATCGGCCTTTCTTCGCATCGCTCTGTTCGTATCGATTCGAGCAAGTGCCTTCAAGTTGACGTGGCGCTACATTCTTGGATCGATCCACTTTTTAGGCCGAGTGACTGATTCTTATGGTTAACTTTGCCTTGGTCGTATCCATGGGTTGTGATGTATTTCGTACCTATCTTTGAATCCTCTTCGTATCGACGGGTGGCTATTGCCTTCGCGTCAATCATGTAATTTGCATTTCGTACCGACCAAACAGTCGTTGGCACATGCTTCACATCGTTCCATTCGTAACATTCATCTGAAGCCTCTTCGTATCGATACGATACATCTATAGATGATGGATACGAAATAGAGGGAATGTGATCGATACGAAATGTGGTGCTTTTCCATGGATGTGAACCAGCGGCCATTTGATGGATACGAAACAATGTTCATGTGATGGATACGAATTAATGGCAACCTGAAGATACGAAGTGATGTTCATTAATGGATACGAAACTATACAAATTGCTGATTGTTGATGGATGAGAATCATTGAGGCTGGATGGATGCGAAGTGTATGGATACGAAGTAAGCATGCTTTTCATGAAACTTGAACGATCCATAACCCGAGCATACGAACTCCAGTTGACTTAAAATTCGAAATGTTGGCTTTCATAGCTTTTCTTATCGTGTTACATCAATTGTAGCTCGATTTGCACCTAGAAAAAATTCACTAATATCCATAGCGAACCTGCGTATAACCGATCTGCGGGATGGACAGTCCTCGGTTGTTAGTTAAGTTCTTGCTGTCACGGCCTCGCAGAAAGCCGAGATAACATTTGCCCCCTAAATTACATCTTGTGAGAACATGACATGCTTTTAAAAGTCGCAATCTTCATCTTGAAAAGTTTTATCTGACAAATCTGAATGGTTGTTGTCTTCTGGTCGAAAGCTATGATTTTGGATTGATCTTTAATAACATGAATTATTGACTGCCGATTGATGTACTATGCACTGTTGTAATTGAGTATTGAACAATAGAGAACTGTTGACTGCTATTACGATTTTCATTCGTTGAGCATTCACTCCCTGTGAATTTTAAAATTTGAATGGTAGTCCGACATTCATGTATATATGTTAGTCTGACTCTCGCTAATGTTCACACGTTGGCAAGTCGATGTCCTTCTTCTTGCATCAAATTTCGTATCGATCCTCTCCTGAATCGGTGTGAAATTCGATTGCAGCAATGACCAATAGTGTTTTAAGTAATTTCTTTCTTATCGATCCTCTCCTGGATTGATCCGAGATGTTGGAATTCATGCTTCGTATCGAGTGCTGTCGATAAGAAATGGATATTCCTCAGAAGTGCTTCGTACCTATGGATATGAAGCTTGGGTCTTTGAGCATATGGATATGAAATAAATGTTTCGTATTGGCGAAATCTAGTGATTCAAGTAAGACTTTGTTGTAAGTTTCGTATCGATGAGGTTCGAATTGATGGATACGAAACAGATGGTAAACCGGTGATGGGTACGAAGTGTTAACCTCTGCATTGCTCTAGGCTGATGGATACAAAGCTATGTCTTCGTATCGATGGAGGGATTCATTCCAGGCATGTTGGCCCAATGCCCTTCGCATCGATAGGCCCCTGACCGTTTCAACCGGTCCATTTCACTGGGAGAGAGACGCCTTTGTTCCTTTGAGTTCGAGTCCATATAAATACATTTTGGACTTAGAAAAATTTCACTTGCGTTCGTTTTTCTTCTGGCATTCGTATCACTCCAGATATCACAGAATTGAGAAACCATTTTTGCCTTTGAATTGAACTGGACTCTAATCTTTCCACCTAATTGCCAAAACTAGGTAATTAAAACATGAATTTGCATCGAAAAACGATGAGACTTGAAATTCCATGCCGCCCCACTTGCTTCCATGACCGGTTCTGACGAAGTGGTGGCCAAAGGAGAGCGACATGAGGTCGAGGAGGGAGAGGATGGCATCTGAGTGGTTTTGGAGAAGATGTAATGTGGCCTTAATCTTGTATCGATGGATTGGGGAAGAAGACATTTTGTTTCGTATCGGTCTCAATTGGAAATTATGTATCGATTTCCTGCCTTAGATTTCGTATCGATCTTTGAGTCTTTGATTTCGTATCGATCACCTTCACTTCGGTCGCTTGCCTTTATTTTCGTATCAATTGTAGGACAACAACTTAGTATCGATCACGATATTGATATGAAGCCATCAAACCTTGAACGATACGGAGTTGGTGCCTCTTTGATTGATAGAAGCGATCGTCTTGGATCGGTTCGAAGTCATGGGTTTTGATTGATACGAACTGAATATTCTTGGACCGATACGAAGCTAAGGTTGTAATGAATAATCTTAGTTTTGACATTAATGGATACGAACTTCATGCAAATTCGAACACTTGACTCCGACGGGCTTCTGCCTTGCATAACCGGATTTGACTATTAAATAGTATATTTGACTGCCCTTCGAAGCTCATCGATGGAACTATAACTCGGATCGGTCTCTAAAGTTTGGATGGCATGGTTGTGACGGTCAGCAATGACGGTCACTCCAGTTGAATTTCGAAGTCTTCTCATTTGAACACTTCCTTTTCAATTCTACGAAGTTTCTTAAGCATTACGTAGGACTGCACTGCACAACGCATTGACGCACTTCACACTGGGGAACACACAGGCTTATTATCATCTAATGATGGTTTTTGATAAGTTGATTAGTTATGGAATTCACAAGTTCACGGTAGCAGGAGGCACAAAGTCACCTCCTTTGGTAATAGAAATACTAGCTATCGTGGCTAAAGTTATAAGCTCAGCTCCGGATGAGCTTTTGGAGTAAATATAATTCTGAACCCGCAAGATTCAGTTCCATCGAACGTTTCTGAATTTGTGCTTGGAAAAATTTTCCTACGTCATGGGCTGTCGCTAAATGACGTTCTACTTCCAGGGCCAAATGACAGGCCACATGCTCCCCCGAAGGGGTATACTGCCTTTAACCGACATTCTTGTACAACCGGGACACTTCCTCCATTTAACCAGTACATGCGAGAAGTGTTGGCTTTCTTAGGGATTGCTCCATCGTAATTGCATCCGAATGGGTATGCTTTGTTAAACAATACATTCATTGTCTTCATAGAGAATCTCTTATAGCCCCCAACTCCAGAAGAAATCATATTTATATAAATGTCAAAAGTCGGGGAGACAACCCTTGTTTCACGTTCTTAGAGGCGATTAGGAACTGCCAAATTGTGACCGGCTCTTGGACCAGATTGAGTTATTTCAAAACTGAACGGTTCTATGTCTGATGCCCACCGGGTTTCGCTAGGAGAGGGATAGTTAGGCGTAAGTGCTTCCCCTTTACACTGTTTGCACAAGTGATCTTACCTGATATCCATTCTAACATTTTATTCCTTTCATAGTCTCGATTCCACGGCCATAGGGCGCCAATTTTAAAGAGATAATTCGAATTCTTCAAGAGGTGTCGAGTGAAATAAGAGAAATCGGTTCGGTACTCACGGATGAGAACTTGAGGATTGTTGGGCTAATCAAAATCAGAGCATTAGACTCAAAGGATCGATCAGAACAGCTCCGACAAAACAAGCCAAACGCATAGCGCCCGGGATTGCAATAGTTGAGAAAGGCGATAGAGAGGACACACCTACTAATGATGAGCCAATAGTCGGACCTTCGGGTAGTTTTCAGTATTTGGAGGGAAGAAGAAAAGGCAAGGCAACCGCTTATAAGCGTTATAAGTCTCTGAGGTGGAAATCCGTAGTTGTGTCTCCGCCAGTCTCTGGTGTTAGAATTATGGAGACTCCTCCCCTTCAATTAGAGAATCCTTTCGAAGGGGCTTGCCAATATCCCAATCCCAAACTATGTGTCACTTCAACATGACACCGGGTTGGAGGAGCTTCAAAGTGCTCTAGACTTAAGCGATTCTCTTCCCACAAGCATGGCCGACATTACCGGTTGGTCGGGGGGTTGCACATACATATACATTTCATGGCACTACACTGTTTCCAGTCTTGAGTTGTCCGCTTCAGGGGATTACAAAATCTGATTTTCCTTTACTTTTCAAATACAATGACTAAGAGAGATTCTACGCTTGGAAGTCTCCGTTCAGCGCGCCAGTCATGGAGTTCATATTATGATCCCTACCGGAGGAAGGATGATAGAAACTGCGATTGCAGTTATTCCAACCAAGAGCGTTATGTGAGGGATAAAGATAGAGACGGAGAACATAGTATCGATCCCGATCGCGTTCTCCACCTCCCCAATCCCAACACAACCTTCTACTCACAACACACATCTCTCGAAGCCTCCACGCCAAAAACCATCTTCTCATGCTTTGAGGTCCGAGTCTCAATGCCACGAGACCGAAATTACAGCTCCCACCATTACTGAGTAGGCTATTGCTAAGCCTACGGGGGAAGGGGGAGCAAAACGCCCAGCTGAAGAAAGACTTTCCCAATATTTTTTTCGACGGCTTTTGCTTTTCCCCCACACGTGAAGAAAATTCCCTTTGAGGATGAACTGACCATGGACTACATTCACGATGTATATAGCTAATATAGGGAGTGGACGAAGACTGCTGACAAGGCCTCTGCGGTGGCCTTCGAATGGGAGAAGATGGGATAGAAGTTAGAAACCGATCTTGCCTAGAAAGACTTTCAAGTGCTCGATGATGAAGTTGAATCCTCTCGGAAATCTGAAATAGGGGCCACCCAAAAAGCTGACAAGGCAACTCAATCTATGGAAAGAATGCAACAAACTCATTTTGCCTTGGTGGAGGAAATGGGCCACCTAAACACCACCGTCACGTCCGAAAGGGAAGCTGCTCTGAAAGAACTTAATGAGCTTAAAGCCAAACTTTCCAAAATCATCAAGGATAAGGATGATGCAAATAAAGCAGCCCGAGAGGCATGTGAACAGGCTGTGGTGCTTCGAGGTGAACGGGATGGGGCATCACTTAAAATCCGGGAGGTTGAGGCCAAGGTTTAGATGAAGTTAAAATGGCTGAAGCCAGGCTAGAGGCAGATATTGAAGACTTTCTCATCACTTACAATGCCAAAGTTTTAAAGCATAGAAATTTGACCTGGCTTGATAACTATCCAACACACCTGTTCAATCCTTAGGGTCGATTAATAGAAGATGAAGAAGTTGCGCATCAAGCTGAATCGATCGATGAGTTCGAGCTCGAAAATCGGGTGTTGAGCGAAGATGAACGGAAAGTTCTCCATTATACGATGATCTCATCTGAAAAGGAGAGACTTGTCACTCAACGCCGTAGGCTAGAGAAAGTTCTAATGTCATGCACCATGATACTAGTCCTGAAACTCTCGTGCCGAATCAGCCAGAAATTTCATCTGCGGTTGTTCCCCAGTCTATCCCTGCGTACAATCCCGATCTGTGAGAAATGCAGATTACGGATCCTAAGGATAGAATTAACACTAAAGGGGGAGTGAATAGTGTTTAAAGGAATTGCTATTCTTTTTGAGTTTATACTAATTTGAACACAAATGTATGCAACATTCAAACACAGATATGATTACAGAATCAAACACAGATGCAGATTTAAAGTAAAAGCAATAAAGGAAAGAACACACCGAATTTTATACTGGTTCGGAGTTACCCTACATCCAGTCCCGCAACACAAGTACGGATTTCCTTTCAAAATCAATTCTTACAATTACACCCTCAATTTCAAGGCCACAAGGTACACCGCTCCAGATTCACAATCCTCTGGGTAGAGATATTTGATTTTACGGGCAACAAGCTCACCCGATTGATTTTCCAGGTTACAATCACACCTTTTCTTGCTCGATTAACTACAAAGAAGTCTATAACTCTGAATAGCACTGGGATCTTTTTGAGATTGTGATAGAGAATCAAACCAGAGATGATCTAGATAGATTCAATGGTGATTTCGGCAGAGTAATGGTAAATGTATATAAAGAAATGTGGAAGAAGAAGAGGAGTGAAATCAGAGAATATTTGAATATAAATTCATTTAAAACAGCCTCTATTTACAGTAGAACAACAGCCATGTCCATTCGTGAAAGGATATGACGAATAGACACTTCTTTGAAATTCAAAATTTTAAAATAAACTGTCACCTTGTCGACAAGGGTTCCTTGGGGTTGTCGACGGGCCTAAATTATTTTTGGTAATTTGTTTTTCTTTGAAAATAATTTCTCTCTTGTATTATCACTATTTTAAACTTTATAAATAAGTATAGAGAATAATATTTTGGTATATATAAAATTTTACTCTAATTTTATATTTAAATCTAAGTATAAATATTAAAAGTTAAATATATTACAATTAAAAGATAGTTTAAAACCAAGGATAATTTGATATATAAAGATTATTTTGAGGCTAAACGTATTTTAAAACCAGGATAGACGTTTTTGATTTAAAAAAGAAAATTTTGAAATCATTTTGAAAACAAGATTTAATTTTGTAAAACATTTGAATAAAAGTTAGCGGATACAAAACAATGTTCCACTAGATTTTTCATAGGTTCCATCCTACTTAGGGTTCCATCCCTTTAACAGGCTCGAAGTGGATTCCATTCCATGAATAAAATGGATTTTAAGATGTCGGTGCTTTTCTAGGAGTTTTAACAAAATTCCTAACTAAATTACTTATATTGAAATCTTGAACTCTTGGTAATCTTGATACTCATGAGTCTTGAATCTTGATATCTTCGATCTTGAGTTTATCAGTTCTTGAATCTCTATACTGTACAGTCTTCATTCTTTGGTACATGTATATATATCCTGCATATACATATATATCTAAACAATAATGTTAGTATTTATATTTTATAATCTTATTGTAAGGTTGTTGTCATCAAAACCAACTTATCAGGGACTAAAACGATCAACCGCAGTTATCTTCAGTCCAAGAGCAAGTATCTAAAGCTGCCCCGCTGACCACAAGTCCAACTGAGGAAGGTACTCTGAACATTTCATATGCCTGCTCCAAAATTGAAAGTGTTACTTGAATTAATTACTAACAGTTTTCCCTTTGTTTCTATCCAGTGATTGAAGCTACATTAGTCGTGCATCCTACAACTCAAGAACAACACCAAGAGCAAGAGGCCATCATAACCGAAGCAACCACGACGACAGCCACCGCACCTACAGATGGGGTTCAAGGGATCACACAGACTTTTGATGAACAGATGATGGAGGAACTCCACTGTCATCACAGTGACCCCTTTGCTGATTTGCCGTTTTTTATGGGTGGAGTAGAACCAGCGATTAGCTCCTCGGTCCCAACCACTAACGTTCCCGTCAAGGCTCGGACAAACCACGAATAAGAAATAATAGCCAAAATTAACGCAGAAATCGAAGCAGCCACTCGAGCCAGTAGTCTTGGAGGTGGAATGCGGGCCCCGGTCCAGCCTCGTTATGAATGATTTCTCCTGGTGGTATGGTCACCAGACCAATATGCCTATCACGCCTCATACTGTTGATCCAGTCCTTCCGACTCCACCTTCAGGAAGCGTTCCAATATATGTATGTTCGGAGGAGGAAGTTGATATAATGCCCCCGACTAGAGATCGGTCGTCGAAAGGCAAGGGCACAAAGAGAAAACTAAGTAGCAGCTCCAGCGGGTCCACACGGAAGAAGAAGCCCGGAGAAAAGAAAACGTAGATGTGTCTCTTTGGCTCATTTTTGGCTAGATAGGAATTTTTTTAACTTTCGTTGGCCATATATAGATGCGGGTTCGGCCTCTGCTAGTAGGATTTTTAGGATAAACTTGTACTTAATTTTCTTCCACAAATAGTTGAAATAAAATTCCATTTTGTCTTCAACTCGATTCTCGCTTATTTGCTTATATATTTCAGCATTTGAACGCCAATTCAGTACACTTGTGAAGTTTCGACTTTTGGATTGGGTCTTAGTTTATTTGTTAAGTCATAAAATCATGGCTATGAGTCATGACCAAACGATAAGCTGGACTTTGATGCTGCACTGTCTCAGTCAATGATTGGCACTGAAGTTCTGTCCTCAGTTTCAGGGACGAATTGTAAAGATCAGTTAGCAATTGTATTTCTCCTTCAACATATCGAGCTTAAAGTCGTTGAATTGATGCTGAAACAAGGAAAATTCGAGTGGCCGAATCACCCTCGCTCATCTGTCGACGATTGCATCCACACTCTGCGAATTTGCGTTTGTACATCAACAGTCGAATACGCCTGTTTAATATTTATAACTACGTCCATACTCTATGGACTTTAGATTGATTCTGAGTGGTCAGTCATATTCGATTTAATTTTATACTCTGACCGCACTCTGGGGACTTAGAGTTGTGTTGAGGATATTTATATTTAAACTCCAATCCGCACTCTGAGGATGTTAGAGTTAGTTGGTGTTTATACTCCAATCCACGCTTCGGGGACTTAGATTCAATTTCTGTCGATACTTTGGTTTGTACTTCGAGAATCCAGAGTTAGTTGACGTTTGTACTCCAGTTCGCACTCCGAGAATCTAGAGTTTGTTGGTGTTGACATTCCGGTTCGCACTTTGGGAATCTAGAATTAGTTGATGTTTACACTCCTGTTCGCACTCTAAAAATCTGGATTTGGTCGACAATGGTCCATCACATCTGTTTAGGCTTTAGGATTTCGTTTGCACTCCAGGAATGATGAACCTGTCAGGATGTGGATGGTTGGTTCACATCCACCTTGAGTTAACAAGCTAGGTCATTAGATGGACGGATCCATCCTCCTCATACTTGGTCAAGATACGGGCGAAGTCGTTAGGTGGACGGATCCACCCTCTTCGAGACCATATTTATAAGTTTACATTCCAACTCCCACTCTGAGAACCTGGAGTTAGTTGAAGGATTGTCATGTATCAATCCTTTTTTAGCCTCAATGTGATAACTTTCCCCCGAGCTTGGGTTTTTCTTAGCGAGTAATCGATCGTATCACAGTTACTCCCTATTTGACTAAACCATACCGTCGAGTGGAATTTAGCTCTCCATGCGATGTGATTGTAGTATGACGCATTTTAAAAAATCACAGCTCTGGCTCGAAGAAATTGCATTTTATTGTGAATAATTAAAGCCTGTCGTGTGTAGTAGCGACGAAGGCTTTCGCTGTTTTAGGCTCTCGGTAGAGTAAGACCATCAACGGTTGATAATTTGAATGTGCCATCTCCAAGCTCTCGTTCGATGACATACGGCACTTCCTATGTTGGTTTCATGTGCGAAAGAACCGGGTAGATTCTTTTTAGGACGAGATCCCCGAGTTTGAAGGTTTGGGGTCGAACCTTGGCATTGTAAAATCGGGCGACTTGACTTCAGTATGAAGCTTCCCTCAAATCAGCCTCTTCACGCTTCTCATCCAACAGATTCAAAGATTCAGCAAGTAATATGGTATTCGTTTTCGGATCATAATAAGTAACACGATGAGAAGGTGCTTCCATCTCGACTAGAATAACGGCTTCTGAACCATAGGAAAGAGAGAATGATGTGTGGTTGGTCGCGGACTTGTGGGTTGTTCTGTAGGCCCATAGATCCATATGAAGTTCATCGACCCACTTTTACCCCGCTTTTCGAGTTGTTTCTTCATAGTAGACTTTATAACTTTATTCACAGCTTCAACCTGTCTATTCGTTTGAGGGTGTGCAACTGCGGAGAATTTCTTCTGAATGTGGAATCGTTGACAGAAATTCTTAAATTCAACGCTATAGAATTGGGTTCCGTTATTAGTAATGATGGTACACGGGAGGCCAAATGGGTAGATAATGTTGCGTACTACAAATTTGATCACTTTCCTCGTTGTGATTGTAGCGAGGGTCTCAGCTTTTGCCCACTTGGTAAAGTAATCAACTGCGACAATGACGTACTTCGACCACCTTTGGCTAGAGATAGAGAGCCAATGATATAAATGCCCCATACTGCAAACGGCCATGGACTGACTATTTGAGTTATTTCAATAGGTGGGACTCTAGAATTCAAGCATGCTTCTGACATCTATCATATTTCTTGGCATAGTCTGATGCATCGTGATTTACAGTCGGCTAATGACATTGATATCAGAGCACTTTCTTGGCAAGGGCTTGCCCCCAGTGTGATCACCACATTCTACTTCGTCCACATCATGTAGTACGTGTTTGATTTCATCGTGAGCGATACACCGGAGTAAAGGAATAGAGTATCCTCTTCTATACATGACTCCATTCTGAATACTGAACCGCAAATCTTTTCGAAGAATTTGTCTCTTTTCACACGTGCACTCTGGCAGGGTCCCATGTGTAACAGCCCGCAAATCCGTACCCCTTGAATCAACACTATTCAACAACAATCAACTCAAGTTGAACAAAAATACGAACCATTTGGGTTAAAGAAGAAGAGGTAGAAGAAGAAAATAGAAATCAACAATAGAATCTAACCATCGCAGCGGAATAAAATATAATAGATAATAAATAAATTTTACTCAAAAATCAAATATCTCTGTTTTTATATATTACATCATCAGAGTACATCAATCACAGCTCAACATCAACATCATACAAAAGGATACACAACAACTCAACACGGCGGAATATATATATATATATATATAAACAAGTACGGGAGTACGTATCGTCATCCAGTTTGTCTCTTGAGCTCCACAGCATCATATCCTGTATCCTATTATACTCGGTCCGACCCGAGCATTACAGTTAAATAACACCCGAGTCAGTCTGGAATACCAGCATGGGAAAATCACACCCAATTGATTATTAAAGTTTCAAAAATCCTTGAAAACAAAAGCATCTCGTAAGACCACGCCACAAATAAACATGTTGGGTTTTTACCTTACGATAGCTAAAATAATTTTTATAAAAATCCTCTAATATTATAATAGGGCCTATATACAAATACTTATAAAATAGCCGAATTTGTTACATTCATTAAATTCCAGCTACTAGCCGCAGAGTGGGTAATACAAACAAAACTCGTACAAGGCTCGTAGGGAGAATGGATTTCCAACTAATGACTAGGCACTAGGGTACCACCTGTCACAGTACAGGGCCTAGATCACCGTACCGAGGAGTACGCCCGCTCCCCTGCAACACAAGACCGGGACTACCCCTTACTGGATAATCCTGAGTGAGATCACCCTGCGGTTGGGATCAGCAACCGCCCACTAAGCCGAAATAAAAAGGGGCATCTAGACAGGAATGACCTCACTTTGCTTGGGTGCTACCCACCTAGCCTTACTGAATAACCCCTGATTTTCAGTCATTCCCAATTGATGAGGCTTGAGGCTAAGCGTTACCTTTATAGAACATATCCCTTAGAATGCCCATCGTCCTCCTGACGATGTTTCGCAAGCATTCATCCATACAAGTCCGTCCCGGGTTCGAACGGAACCGAAGGCACTATTCCTACTACATCCATTTGGAAACATCCTCAGGATTAGTAGCGACTAACCCTTGCACTTCACTGCTCCACCTTCGAATCCAAACTCGTTTCCACGAAACGTATAAACCGGATCGAAGTGGTTTTCGAGAAATAAATCTCGTTCCCAGTCTCTTCGAAACGATCAACGCATTTTGTCCAATATTGATAGTCGGTGATTTAACTATCAATTAATATTCACAAACAACCATCAACCAATAAATAATTTTTCAAATTATTTATTTATCTCGAAAATATCTTTACAAGATATATTCTCACTTCCAAATTCTTTGAAAACAGTTTTCAAACTATCTTCCTTTTTCTCAGAATAAAATCCGAGTATTTCCATTTCCAATGAAATCACCAAGCACAAAACTTTATATTTTTAAAATAATTAAAAACACTTTATTGTAAAATATATTTAACATTTAATTTAGAAACATTTACTTTAATACTTAATTTATAATAATACTTTAAAAAAAATACCAAATCATTCTTTAAATAATTATTACGATAATAAATTAAATAAAATACTTACTTTGGAATTTACTTTTAAACATTTAAGTTAAAACTACTTCAATAATTTACTAAAAATACATATTATATAAAAATTTGAAAATAAAGTTACTTAATGAAATATAAAACTGGATTTCCATTTTAAAAAAACAAAACACTAGGTTACTTCTTAATAATTACTGCTAAAATAGATTAATGGAAAATACTTACTTTAGACTTTAAATATTAAAAATAATAAATTTTACAAAATTTGCTTTCTTTAAAAAAAAACAACTTTAAACATTTAATTTATATTTAAAAATTTACTTTTAAAAACATGTACTTGGCTATCCAGAGAAAATTCCAACTTCAATCACTTAAATCAATTTTCCCAAATTGATTTCCAATTTATTTTATTTGAAATAGTTTTCTTTAATTACTCAATTAATTTCAAAATTCATTAGTTATGGACTTATTATTATTGTTATTATTTTCCGTTTGATTTTAAATCTGTTAACTGAAATATACAAATTTCAGACTTTTCCCAATTTATTCTTTATTCCTTTCAATAATTTAAATCTTAAATATTAAATAAATGTTTTGTTCTATTAAATAATATCATTGAAGTTTCAAACTTCATTAACTTTCTGTTTATTCAAAAATTCCTTTCCATATACAGAATTTTATTAATTAGCATTTTGAAACCACTAATATTCTTATCCAATTCACTTTAATTTATATACATTCTTTATAATTATTTCTTAAGAGTTCACTTCTTTCATTTCCTTTCAAAGTCCAATTCTATACATTTAGATAAAACAGAGTACTGAATATTCAAGTAGACTATGGCATTCAATATTCTAATATAATTCATCACAGAACATCAATTAATCACAGCAGTGGGTATTAAATAATTTAAATAAATGTTGAGGGATCCAGTTGGATCCCTCCAACCTATTTTCCCTGCATCCACTGACGTTAGGACAATATAAAATACCAATTCCACATTATACCACACTATAGCACAGCAATCAAACCAACCATTCAAACAATTATTAAAATTTAATCATTTAAATTTAAATTTAACCGAGTGAGATTAACTCACCTTTGGTTTAATTTGCAATCAAATCCAAACGGCTTTATATCTTCCGGATATTGACCTTGTAAAAACAATTCATGATTTATTACTATTTGAATAAATAAAATAATTGATCACCATTCACTTAATTAATTTTAACTTACTCTTTGATTTAAAAATGTTAAACTAATAGTTTCCTTTGTCAAATTATTTTTATCAACCCAAAAATAAAACAAATTAATTACAACAGCTTAATTATCAAACCCATTCCTTAATAAAAATTCATTTATACATATTTAAAATCTAATTTTATATAAACCTCTAATCGTTCCAAAATTTCTATTTTATTATATATATATATATTAAAAATTTGCAGTAACATGTATACACATATTTATAAATTGAAGAAAATAAATCGTTTATGAACTTACTGTCATTGTTTTTCCTTCTAGCCTATATATACCTATACCTATATATATATAGAATTCGAACTTACCGTAAATTCATTTGCTTTTCTGCTGTTCATCTAACCTCTTTTTTTTTCTTTCTGTATAAATGTAAATATTTATTATATTTTTTCTTTACTTAAGTTTTACTGGGCCTATACGTATATAAATTAAGTTAAATTAAACAAAATTAAATTATACCTCACTGACCAGCTCGACGATGAATGAAACCCTAGCCCCAAACGCGAATCCCCTTGCGATCGTTGCCGTTGACGACTCGGCTCCCATTTCTTCTATCCCATGTTGAACGTGAATAGCCCATGCCGAAATTGATGGTCGCTATTCCATCCCTCACATCGTTGCTACACCGGCATGCGTCATCGCTTCGCCTTGCCAAATCGTACCCGCGATGCTCAGTTTCCCCATCGCGAACGGTCGCGTACCCTGCTTCACCAACTTGAAGACAAGCTAAGACCCTTCAGCCATTGATTTGAGGAAGTACGAGAAAAGCTCGAAATCGACCTCGGCCATTTTATTTTGAAACAACCGATTGATTTATTTTTTATTTTTTTAAGATGCGAATTCGATTGAAGAGCTCATCCATTTATTTCAACAGAGGGTTTTCGATTTATTTTTTAAGAATGAGGCTTCGGCTAATTGGTTTAAGGGAAAATGAATCTGAAGAGAGAGGAAAGAAGCTTGCGTGATAAGAGAAAGAAGATGTGAAGAAATGTTGCATGCTGTTGTTAAAAGAGTGGACATAGATATGAAAGGAAGTCGGCTGGTGAGTTTGACATATAAAATTTAAACTAAATTTTCGTTGTAAATTTCAACGCGTTTATGTAGAGTATGCTGACACAACAACTCCAAAAACTACGAAAATTGAAATCCGATATTAATTCAATATTACGGACTCAATGGAACTAGTTTCGTCTAATTCCGAGACTGTGCCTCGGTAGGCTATTTTTAAATTCAATTTTTACAATATTAAATTTCAAAATTCAACAAACCATTCTTGAATTTGATTTCTTCACTTCTATTCTCTTCAGTATTATCAATATAAATTTTATAAGCCTTCAAATTATATTTTAACAAGCTTAAAACTCCAAATTCGGCATTTTACTCAACTTCAAATTATTTAATTCAAAAATTTAATTGTCAAATAAATTGTGATATTCGAAATTCAGGTTAAAATTACTCTTTTGAATATTTAAAATCAATTAAATATTTCGATTTTAAAGGCTTAAAAATTCCGGGTCGTCACACCATGCTTGAGACAATTTCTAAATGGAGTCATCCATGACTCCTTATCGAGAATGACCTCATATACCCAATCCGTTTCCATTTAATTGATGCTCGGGGAAGATAGAGTTTCCATGGGAATGTGTCCCATTTGTTGTGCCTCACCTGTGCCGGCTAACTTTGCTAATGTATCGGCTTTCTAATTTTTCTCTCGGGTGATGCAATAGACAACATAGTAATCGAACTGATCCAGTATCTCCTGAACTCGGGCTAGGTAAGCAGTCAGTCTTCGATATTTGGCCTGGTACTCCCCTCGAACTTGACGCACGACCAATTATGAATCACAATAAATCTCCACAACAATAATTTTTAAATCTAAGGTGAGTCTCAAATCGGCAAGTAGGCTTCATATTCAGCTTCGTTGTTGGTCGCATGGAAAGTTGAACTTTAGAGCATTGCATGTGGATCGACCTTCAGGAGTTTCAAGCACAACCTCGGCACTTGTGCAACGGTCATTTGATGCACCATCGGTATGTAGCTTCCAGATATACTTGGGAGAATCGCTGGTCTCGGGCAAGTTTAGGATAGAAAATTCGGCTATGAAATCTGCTAGGACTTGTCCTTGAATGGCTCGCCTTGGAGTGTAAGTAATGTCAAACTGACTTAACTCGATATTCCACTTGAGTAACCTACCAAACGTCTCAGGTTGCGCAAGGACCTTTCATAACGGCTGGTCAGTGTAAACGGTGATAGGATGAGCCTGCAAATATGGAAGGAGCTTCCTTGAGGCAATAACAAGACAATAATTCAACTTTCCTAGCTTTGGTTAATTTCTCTCAGCTTCGGTCAGTCGTTTTCTTATGTTGTAGACCGGCTTTTATATTCGGTCTTCCTCCCGAATTAGGGCAGTGCTGATTGCATTTTCTAACACCGCCAAGTAAATGTACAATTTCTCGTGATCAATAGGCTTTGAAAGGATATGCGGTATGGAGAGGTGTAGAACTGGCACTTGAAATGATCCCTCACATTTCGTAGTCCATTCAAAGTTCTGTTTCCCTTTTTTGATCAGATCGAATAAGGGGTTGCATTTGTCAGTGGATTTTGAAATGAACCTGCTTAGTGCTGCTACTTTCCTGTTGAGGTTCTGGACCTGCTTTATAATTCTTGGAGTTTTGAGATTTCTGATTACCCAGATCTTTTCGAGACTGGCTTCAATTCCTCGAGCGTTGACGATGAACCCAAGAAATTTTCCTGATGCAACTCCATAATGACATTTCAACGGACTGAGCTTCATTCTATATTCTC
Organism: Allium cepa; assembly: GCA_030765085.1. NCBI lineage: Eukaryota > Viridiplantae > Streptophyta > Magnoliopsida > Asparagales > Amaryllidaceae > Allium > Allium cepa. The sequence continues at coordinate 84,869,703 of CM060946.1, forward strand.
GAAGGATGTTAAACATTGATCCCAGGTCTCTGATATGATCAGTGGAAAATCATGACTTTACTAACATGTCATCCACATATACCTCCATGGTTTTTCCAATTTAGTTAGTAAATATCCGATTAACTAGCTATTGGTAAGTTGCTCCTACGTTCTTGAGTCCGAAAGGCATAACTTTGTAGCAGTAAAGTCCTAGATTAGTCAATAATCTGGTATGCTTCTCGTCGGGTAATTGCATGGGTATCTGGTTGTAACTGGAATATGCATCCATAAAGGATAGGAGTTTGTGTCCAATCGTTGAATTACGAGCTAATCGATTCGAGGAAGTGACAAATTGTCTTTGGGGCAAGCTTTGTTCAAATCTGAGTACTCAACACAAGTTCTCTATTTCCCATTTGGATTTCGAACAAGTACATGGTTGGATACCCATTTCGGGTATAATGCGTCTCGAATAAATCCATTTGATTTAAGCTTATCTACTTCTTCCTCAAGGGCGGCAGATCTCTCTGGATCCATACCACGTCTTTTTTGTTTGACCGGGATGCACCACAGGTCAATGTTCAACGTGTGGCTCGCGATGTCTGACGAGATTCCGCACATGTCAGAATGTGTCCAGGAAAACACATCAAGGTTCTCCCAGAGAAATTCAACCAATTCCTCTTGCATTTGTTAGCTTAACTGAGATCCAATTTTTATCATTTTAGAATCATCGTCATCATCAACCGGGACATCGATCCTTAGCACATCCGGGGAAGCTTGACTGTCTTTACTTTCATCTTCACTTTCAGTATCTCTCGGGTCAAGATCCTTCTGGAATTGGTTGTGGTGTTCGGGCCTAGGCCCAGGCATCATTGTTAATTTTCAATAAAGAGGACGCAAAGGGATTGCTCTACGCCCTTTCCTTTTTCTCTTTGCGGCGTATCTCGTGGCTCAGCAACATAACATGCTCGTCTAGCAGCCTGATCTCCTTGAACAATTCCAACCCCATAATCGGCGGGGAACTTTAAAGTCAAACACCATGGGGGCAATATCAGCCTTGAACTCAGCTAGGGTCGGTCAGCCCAAGAAAGCATTGTATGGCGAATCTATATCCAAAACAACAAATTGTAAGATCCGGACTCTCTGGCATTCTCCAATTCCTAATTCCACTGGCATTTCCACCACTCCAGTGAGTATGATTGCACTTCCGTTGAAGCAATGAATACGGGACTGACAAGGCTTTAAATTTTTAGTCTTCATTTTCATCTGGTCATAGGCTCGCTTAAACAGTATATTCACAGAACTCCCACTGTCTACCAAGATCCTCTTCATCCAAGCAGGACCTACTTGAGCTCATATGACAAGTGGATCGATGGTCGAGGCTTCGACCCTGTCGGCATCTTTGTCTCGAAAGACGATGTCATCAGTCATCGTATTCTTTTGCTTGGCTGGAGCCCCATCTTCCAAACTACCATAACACTCAAAGCTCATATTCCTCGCACAACTAGCATATGACTCCATTTCCTTCCAGCTTCGGTCTGCTGGATGATGATCACCACTAACAGTATTTATAACCAACCTCCCACCGGTACGAGTGGGTTCCTCTGGTCTTACCTGATTCGGCACACGGTTTTGATATGATGGGCCCGCACCTCCAGACTGCGGTGCCCACACAAACTGCTCCAAGTTTCTTTCACGTATCAACTTTTCAATGATATCCTGCAAATGACGACACTCGTTCGTGTTATGGCTATAGCTTTCGTGGAATCTACAAAACTTTCCTATTTGAATCCGTCTCTCTGATGATCGTTTCGGAGCAGGTTTCTTGTACCGAATAGTATTGCAGGTCTATAAATATACATTTTCTAGCAACGTATTCAAAGGAGTATATCAAACATAGGACCCCTACATCGTGGACCACGATTCTGATCATGCTTCCTACTTTGATTACCATCTCCTTTCTGTTGATTTTGCTTATTCTGTATGTTCAGTTGCACTGTTCTGAAACTCTCCCCGGTTTGTTTAACAGCAACATTGCTCTGAATTCCTTCCACACTAAGCCCCACGTCATCCTTTTCCCTAGATTGTTTTGCATCCTCCCTCTTCAAGAATTGGGCTGCCTTGGAATAGAAACGGTCCAATGACGTAGGAGGTTTTCCGGCCAACCAGTTGCCAAACTCAGAATCGGGATCAATTCCCTTAGTCAATGCCATCAGAATAGAGTTATCATTAGGATTGTTAATCTTAGCGCATGTAGCATGAAATCTCTCCAAATAACGTCTGAATGACTCTCCAGGAGCTTGAGTGACACTAGATAAAGCATTAACATCTTTCGGCTCCGTTACATTCATGCAGAACTGCTCAACAAACCTTGTCGCTAACTGATCAAAACACGAGATAGATTGAGGTGGTAAACGTGTGAACCACATAGTCGCTATGCCCCCTAGTGAGATCGAGAAACTTCGACACTTAACTACATCATCAGCTCGCGCAGCATTCATTAACCATTCATACTTCAAAATATGTTGATTAGGGTCAGAGCTCCCTTCATAAATGGGTAAAGTAGGCATCCTGAATCGTCGAGGTGGTTCTGCATAGAGTATCTCATCATAAAAGTAGTATGACTTGGAAGATTACCTAGTCGTCATTGGTGAGGCCTTGATTTTCTCGGGTCATATGACGAATCATCGTCGGGATATCCGGCATTTGGACGTTCTAGGCCTGCTAAGCCAAGGTGTGGTCGGGTTCCACAATGCGAGGATGGGCCAGACGCGGTTAACGGTCCATATCTCGCCTCCTTGGCTCTAAGTTCTCTGAAACATAAGGTTCGGGAGTATGTTGGCGGCGGTTCGGATCTGTCTGATTTCGGGCATCAACTCCCAATTCAGTAGCAATCGTGGCGGTGCGGTTATCTGTGACATAATAAGGAACAGTACCTCCCTAGAAGGAGGGTCCAGTCTTATAGTTGGTTGATGGGCCTACCCTCGGTTGCCCAATATTCAATGTATGCTAATGTCCAGTAACTTGAGTATGACTTCCGTCCATCCGTGGACGTGTGGATCTATGATGGAAATCTGAAGAGGCTGAACTCTCAGTGGATGAATAGGATGCCCGATCCCTCCTGGATCTCCTTCTTCGTTGACGGTTCAGTTGGTTGGTCAATTCCGCATTAGCGCAGAGTTGTTGAGTGAGATGTTGGCGGCTCTGAGTCAGTTCTTGCATAAGCAGTTGAAACTCTTCCCTGGTGATAGGGCCTTGCATATCTGATGGTCTGGTAGCATTCTGATCGGCAGGAGGTAGCTGTACGGGATTCTGTCTGTTCCGTCCTTCTGGATCTGTAGCTGTAGATGTGATCCTAGTGTTAACCATGATGGATAGAGAAGCTCTTTCCTAGACCTGATGCAAATTTAAATAGGATGGAAGAAATTTAAACTTTGAAATCTGGATCTTCTTCTTAGATTTGTGCAATCCGATATCGATAGCAGATCCAACGAGTAGGAGAAGAACTGCGTTCTCTTAGTGAAAGCATCAAAGTGTTTGTAGAAAAATTAAGCACAACACTCTACGGAAGTGTTAGAAGAGACAAAATGAAGATAATAAGTGTAAAAAGAGGATTATCTAGCAAACACTCCAAACAATAATCAGAAAACAGCAGAGGAACACAAAGATTTAGAGTTGTTCGACGTACGGCCTACGTTCACTCTGAAATGTTTGACTTTAATTAACTTTTTTCTGCTGGTTACAATGAATTACAATAGTGAATTTTGAGTACAATGGTGGTTTCGGCAGAGTCTGGATGTTGAAGAGGCAAAAAAAGTCCATTTTCTGTAGGTCCTGGGATGATATTTATAGGCGGAGGCTGCAAATATCTCGCTTAGATCTTTGAAGACCTCTTCTCTCATGTGGGTGGACCACACAATCGATCCCATGACATTTTCACTTAGTCCATGATCAATATGAATGAACTTCGTTTCGATCAATATCTCGTCCAATCGAGCCGAGATCGATCATGAACATTTTTGAGGATGCATGTAAGCTCCTATGACAATTTAGCGGCATTTAGACTTGTAGATTTTGAGTTATAATCGATGCAAGTTTGGATTTATTGAAGGTTATTGAATTCACATCGGTCCTTCTTCGCATCGCTCTGTTCATATCGATCCGAGCGTGTGCCTGCAAGTTGACGTGACGCTACATTCTTAGATCCATCCACTTTTTAGGCCGAGTGACCGATTCTTATGGTCGACTTTGCCTTGTTTGTGTCCATAGGTCGTGATGTATTTCGTACCCATCTTCGAATCCTCTTTGTATCGATGGTGGCTATTGCCTTCGCATCGATCATGTAATTTTCATTTCGTATCGACCAAATGGTCATTGGCACGTGCTTTGTATCGTTCCATTCGTAACGTTCATCTAAAGCCTCTTCGTATCGATACGATACGTCTTCAGGTGATGGATACGAAATGGAGTGGATGTGATGATACAAAATGTGTTGCTTTTTCATGGAAGTGAACCAGCGGTTATCTGATGGATACGAAACGATGTTCATGTGATGGATACGAATCAATGGCTACCTGATGGATACAAAGTGATGCTCATTGATGGATATGAAGCTATATGACTGATGGATACAAATTACTAATTGCTGATGGATGTGAATCATTAAGTTTGGTTGGATGCGAAGTGTATGATATGAAGTAAGCATGCTGTGACGACCGCCCATGACTCCCGCACCAAAACAAGAGAATAGAGCGCTGAAAGGTGTGCCAGGCAGCCATGGACGATAGTCAGGGTAAAATAAAATCGCAGAATCTCTATCGTAACTCACAGCGCATGGATAAAATACAATAGAGAAATATATAGTGAAGTCTCATAACAGAAAATCATCATATAAGCATCACAGAGGTTTTATACAATCATCTCAACAAATCCATACATCAAGACCTCACTACAAGCACTCATCAAATACAGCAGCGGATACCCAGTACATATAAGAAAATAATATGCATAGCCTCCTGCTCGTCTTCGCCATCATCAACGGAAAACTCTACTCTAAGCACAGCACCTGCCACCTGCTACCTAGTCTGCCCATCCCAAACATGGATGAACAGCCCAAGGTAATAAGAGGAGACATAAAACCTTGAGTCAGACAAAGTCTTAGTGAGCAGTAAATTAACAATCAAGCATACCAAAAGAGCATAAGGAAATAAAGGAATAGGAACCAAACCATCCCACTCCACCTCTTTCTACAGTGATAGCCCCCAGACACACACTAAGGAGAAGTAGGCATAACATAGCAGATAAGTAAGGTAAAGCAATAATCACTCGAGTCAAGGACGATGTTTTCCAAATACAAACCCCCAAGGCCTAAACCAAGATCAGATAAGCACCCAGAAAACACCGCTCTTGAAGCCGAATGATGATACAACCAAACATCCAAACATCCATGACTCTGGCTATCACTGTTAACCTTGCTTCGAAATCACCGTTAATTGAATGACCGACTCCTTCCTGAGCCATCTGTCAAGGGCTAATGGTAACCCCGGTTCTAGACAAAACCCCGCACACTGCCTTGTGCCTAGGACTTATCTTCTTGGCCCAGAGTACTCGACTAACTGCCTGTAGTCTTTTAGGCGTCCCTATGTACTCTTGCTTTAGGTTTGCTAGAACCTTCAATAACGATGAGATCCAAGCCTCCTTGTCATCCTTCTTGACGACTTCTATCAACTTAGCCCAAGCTTCCTCTTGAGCAATCCATTATCAACCAACTTGAACTACCCTTCAAGTTATCAACATGCTTGGAATGATCCCTGCCTGGATTAAGCCAAGACTCACATCATACTTCGCTTCATCGTACCAAAGCAAAGTCTCAACTCAACCATACTTTGCCTTTTCGCATCCTGACAAAGTCCCATCTCGATCTCATACTTCGCCTCTTCGCATCACGGCAAAGTCCCATCATCGAATCCATCCATATGAGCTTCCACATCCGCTTCATATACCATCGGCAGCTTTCACCATTCAAGAGCCTTTCCACTTAGCTTTTGAATCATCTTCAACCATCTTGTTCCAAATCAACTACAAGCTAACTTGGAGCAATCAAATCTAACATACATTCAAACATTCAAGCATTCAAACAAGATATATTAAGCAATATCAACTATAATGGCAATTTCGTAATTAAGTGAGCAAAAGTCCAACATATGTGAAATCATAGTTTTTAGCATAAATCTATCAAATCTAAAACATGGGTTTTGTCTCTAATACTTGTTAAATAGCTTCTATAGATAAACATTTTCAAATATGATGGATCTACATGCAGACTTAAGGAAAATGCGAGAAAACGCTAACTTTAACACATAAACATATCACCAATCCCATATACTCCTTTGGATCCGCGTGAGAGATAACTACCACTCACCAAATCACCAAAACAACCTAAAATCAAACAACTTCAGATCTGGACAGCAAGGACTTGAGCTTGATCCGGAGAAATTTCACTTGAAACGGTGAAATCTAGCCTCTTCGGATGAAAATCTTCAACTTTGGCACTTGATCTTTGATCTTGATCCTCGATCTTCAATGGATGTTAGCACTTTGATGGAAGTAGAGAAAGAAGTGAAGAAAATACTGTAGTCGAATCTCCAAAATGGCAGCACTTCGTCGCTTCGAAATCCGGTGCCAAAAAGTGAGCCGAACACCTCTATTTATAGGCTGGATACCCCATGAGTCGTCGCCCATGAGTCGGTCACGAGTCATCTTATGAGTCGTTCGCGACTCAATTCTTGCCGACTCACTATGAGTCGTCGCCGACTCATCAACTCCAGAAGCCTAACCGAGACAACAATCCTAGCTACACAACGGCTCAACGACTCAGCGCCCTACCGACTCAAGCGCTCGCGACTTAACACACATAGCCTATTGCCTGAAGTCAGCGACTTAACAACCATGCCGACTTACGACTTAACATACCTACGACTCATCAGTGCCGACCTAACCCCTATCCAAACTAACCCTAAGTCGCTAACGACTCAACTTGTCTCACCGACTCAACTCAAGGCCGACCCAACGACTCAACTAAGACGCGACTCAAGACCCTGCCGACTCAACCTAAGTCCTAGCCGACTCAACAACTTATCTGGGTACACGGCATACGACCTAACGACTCAACTAGGTTCGACCTATCTCAATACCGAGTCACGACCTAACACTCTGCTAACTCGTAACTCGCCAACACACAAGCCTTACTAACTCGTTAGGTCGCAAACACGTTAGGTCGTTCCAGACGACTTACGACCTAACTTTCTAACCTGTTAACTCGGCCATATCTACTAACTCGTACACGAGTTAATCCTTACCTCGGTAACTCTTTAACCCGGTAACACGTAAAGAACACTAACTCGTTAGCTACCCTGCACACTATAACTCGCTAACGACTCAAGGCCACTGACTCGTCCAAGCTATGAGTCGGTCTAACCTATAACTCGCTAACACCTATAAGTCGTTAACGACTCAACTCATATCATGTTAACTCGTAAGCCTATGGCTCCACTGACTCGGTCACGACTCATCATCACACGAGTTAACTTTACAACTCGTGCACGACCCATTCCCTTAAGTCGTACACGACTCATCCATGAGCCGTTCACTGCCTTAACTTGTTAACTCGTATGCGACTCACTTCCTAACTCGAACACGACCCAAGCCTTGTTAACTCGGCCACGACTTAACACTTAAGCACACGAATTAACTTCCTAAACGACTCAGGCTAGAGACAACATCAACAACACTAACAACCTGTCAATTCTACGATATATCGACACGTAAAATACGGGTCGTTACATTCTCTCCCCCTTAGGAATTTCGCCCCCGAAATTCCAAGCAAACAACAGCAATCAAAGATATTCCGCATGCCTACCATCCATAGCAAACAACAAACCATGCATCCAATTCTAGCCTAGCATGCAGAATTCTAAGATAGAAATCAAGATGCAAATTCATGAGATGTCACGACACCTTAGGGCCATACCTCGAAGAGTTCTGGATGAGCTGCCTTCATCCTCTCTTCCTCCTCCCACGTACAGTCGTTAACATCTTCACTCCATTGTATCTTGAGAAGTGTAATCGTCTTCCTCCTAAGCTGTTTCGTATCGGTTTCAACAATACGAAGCGGCTTACGAGGTCTCGTAACCACTGGATCAACCTCCAAGTCTTCACAGCTATCAGCAGAAACCACCGTACTTGGGTCGTGCACATACTTCCGTAGATAAGATACATGAAAAACATTGTGCACACCCACCATCTTCTCCGGTAACTCCAATCTATAAGCGAGCTTTCCAATTCGCTTGATAATCGGGAATGGTCCAACAAATCTTGGAGTCAATTTCCCTTTCTTCCCAAATCTTATAACATTCTTCAATGGAGAAATCTTCACAAAAACCATATCACCCACGTCGAATTCCAAATCCTTTCGACGATTATCTGCATAACTTTTCTGACGATCTTGGGCTGCCTTCATTCTTTGCCGAATGATCTCTATACAATCCGAAGTCTGTCGAATCATCTCTGGCCCAAGCATCAGCTTTTCTCCAGTTTCCAACCAACATGTCGGAGAGTTACACGGTCTTCCATATAATGCCTCATATGGTGCCATACCAATACTCGACTGATAACTGTTATTATATGCAAACTCCACCAAATGAAGGTGATCTTCCCATGATCCTCCGAAGTCCAAAACACATGCCCTAAGAAGATCTTCCAATACTCGGTTGACTCTCTCAGTCTGACCATCTGTTTGAGGGTGATAAGCTGTACTCAAACACAACTTGGTTCCCAAAACCTCCTGGAAGCTCTTTCAAAAATCCACTAGTGAACAACAGATCTCGATCGCTCACTATACTCTTCGGAACACCATGGAATCGAACAATCCACTTCACATATAGCTCAGCCAATTTCGATGCAGTCCTAGTCGATCGAACAGGAATGAGCCTTGCACTCTTGGTCAAACGATCTACAATAACCCAAATCCCTTCATTCCCTGTCCTGGTTCTAGGTAGACCATCAATAAAATCCATCGACACTTGCTCCCACTTCCACGTAGGAACTTCTAATGGCTGAAGTAATCCACTGGGCTTCTTCTGCTCAGCTTTCACCAACTGGCAATTCATACACTTGGAAATAAAATTTCCAACATCCTTCTTCATACCTTCCCAGTAGTAAGCTCTCTTCATATCCCGATACATCTTATTTCCACCTGGATGAATTGTCAACTTCGAGTGATGACTTTCCCTCAGAACTTCATCTCTCAATCCATCAATATCGGGAACAACCAATCGTCCTTGCTTTCGAAGCCAACCCTCTCGATCGACCTCGAATCCTTTATCCTTCTCTGGATCCAATCCAGATTCCAAATCACGGATAATCTTGACAAGCTTATCATCTCGCCTTTGGCTCTCACCAATTCTTTCCACAAGTGTAGGCCTTATCGATAAGTTTGCCAACATCTCAGGTTCCAATTCGCATCTAGGCCTGAAATCAAATCCAGCCAAATACTTAAGACTCTTCCATTCCGAAAACATGGCTCCCAAACCTGCATGTCTTCGACTTAACGCATCTGCCACTACGTTACCTTTTCCTGGAGTATAGGCTATACCAAAATCATAAGATGCTAGCAACTCTAACCACCTTTGCTGTCGAAGATTCAAATCCTTTTGGGAGAACAGATACTTCAACGACTTATGATCCGTAAACAACCCGAATCTAACTCCCAATAGGAAATGTCTCCACATCTTCAAAGCAAACATAATCGCCGCTAACTCCAAATCATGAGTTGGATAATTCCTTTCATGCGGCTTCAGTTGTCGACTAGCATACGCAACAACTTTATCCTTCTGCATTAACACTGCTCCTAATCCAGTACCACATGCATCGGTGTAGACCACCATCTCATCATTCCCACTAGGAATAGTCAAAACAGGAGCACTTGTCAGTCGCTCTTTCAGGATTACGAAAGCTTGCTCACACTTATCATCCCATCTGAATGCTTGGTTCTTCTTCGTCAATCCTGTCAACGGTGCAGCTATCTTGGAAAAGTCTTTGATAAACCGACGATAATATCCTGCTAATCCAAGAAAACTTCTCACATCAGATGCATTCTTAGGTCTAACCCAATCTTGGATTGCTGCCATCTTAGCGGGATCAACCGCTATTCCATTTCCAGAGATAACATGGCCTAAGAACCTCACTTCACTCTTCCAGAAGTGACACTTCGAAAACTTAGCCTTCAGCTGATGTTTCCGTAGTATTTCCAAAACAATTCTCAAGTGCGTCTTGTGCTCTTCCTCAGTTCCGGAATAAACCAAAATATCATCCACGAACACAAGCACGAACTTATTCAACTGATCTCTGAATACTCTATTCATAAGATCCACAAAATATGCTGGTGCGTTAGTCAATCCAAACGGCATTACCAGCCACTCATAAAACCCGGACGGTGTCCTGAGTGCAGTCTTTGGCACACTATCCTTCGCCACTCTCAACTGGTGAAATCCCGTTGCCAAATCCATCTGAGAGAACACCTTCGCCTCGTGAAGCTGATCAAACAAGTCATCTATTCTCGGCAATGGATACTTGTTCTTCTTAGTCACCTTATTCAACTCACGATAATCAACACACAACCTCAACGATTCATCCGCTTTGGTTGCGAACACAACGGGCGCACCCCATTCGGACACACTTCTCCGAATGAATCCTTTCCGTAAAAGGTCATCAACCTGCACCTTCAGCTTTTGCTGCTCCCTCGGTGCCATCCGCCTAAGAGGCATCACAACAGGTCTGGCTCCCTCAACTAGATCGATACGAAACTCGATCTCCCTATGCGGCGGCAACCCTTTGACTTCGTCAAAGACGTCCTCAAATCCATTCACAATAGGCACCGATGACAGTCCATCCCGTGGAACAACCAGCGAATACATGAAGCTCATGAAGACGCCTTCTTCATGCTTACATCGTATCACAACCTTTCGCCCATCCACATTCCCGACTGTCACCTCCAGCCTCTCACAATCAACCCTAGCCGCATACTTCCTAAGCCAGTCCATACCCAAAATAATTCCGAACCTTGCAAAGTTCAGAACAAAGCAATCACAAACAAACGAGCAATCATGACTCGACACAACCAGATCACAGCATAACATCCACAACCCAGACAAATCTTCAACTGAAATAGTTACAACCAAGGGTCTATCAATAATATCTGGTTCCTAACCCAATTGGTCATACAAGTTATTACAAACAAGAGAATGTATCATCTCAACATCGAACAACATTCTTAAACGGAAACATCTCAAATGGAAAGAGTACTTTAAACCACCACACTCTTCCCCTTTTCCTCAGCAGTAGGAGCTTTTGAAGTTGGAGGAACAGCTCTCAACACATAGGCTTGCTCAACCTGCTCAACCTTTGGCGGCTCTGGACAATTCTTCTTAATATGCCCTGGCTTATCACAGTTGTAGCACTTTCCCTGCACCTTTGGATTCTTGCAATCCCTGGAGAAGTGGCCCTTCTGTTGGCAATTGTAGCAGGTCACCTCGCCCTTCTGCTTCTTTTGGCCACTCTTACCCTTCTTCTGTTGCTGTCTCTTCTTCTTGTTCCCGCCTTGCGATGATTTAAACCCATCCTTGGTAACAACAACATCAGACTCTTCTTTAGGAAACAGGCTCCTGTGCCTAGAAGTCTTCTCCATAAATTCTTCAAATGAATTATCCAGAAAGTCCACCAACTGTCTCTTCATGATTGAAGTCACCATAGCCTCGAACTTAGCATCATGATCAATAACTCCTTCAGCTTCACAACCTTCCTTAGCAGCTTGTCCCTTTTCTAGACTCATCCTTAATATCTACAAAAAGAAATGATTAGAACACCTTTGAGAAACAACTGCATAAGGAGTGCAAATCCTTCTAAGCTACTATATTATATATATAGTAATCATCCATCAAAATACAATTACGTCTCTCTTACGTAATTACGTCAGCGAGCGTTGGCTAAAATCGATTAACCTCGCTCTGATACCAAATGTGACGACCGCCCATGACTCCCGCACCAAAACAAGAGAATAGAGCGCTGAAAGGTGTGCCAGGCAGCCATGGACGATAGTCAGGGTAAAATAAAATCGCAGAATCTCTATCGTAACTCACAGCGCATGGATAAAATACAATAGAGAAATATATAGTGAAGTCTCATAACAGAAAATCATCATATAAGCATCACAGAGGTTTTATACAATCATCTCAACAAATCCATACATCAAGACCTCACTACAAGCACTCATCAAATACAGCAGCGGATACCCAGTACATATAAGAAAATAATATGCATAGCCTCCTGCTCGTCTTCGCCATCATCAACGGAAAACTCTACTCTAAGCACAGCACCTGCCACCTGCTACCTAGTCTGCCCATCCCAAACATGGATGAACAGCCCAAGGTAATAAGAGGAGACATAAAACCTTGAGTCAGACAAAGTCTTAGTGAGCAGTAAATTAACAATCAAGCATACCAAAAGAGCATAAGGAAATAAAGGAATAGGAACCAAACCATCCCACTCCACCTCTTTCTACAGTGATAGCCCCCAGACACACACTAAGGAGAAGTAGGCATAACATAGCAGATAAGTAAGGTAAAGCAATAATCACTCGAGTCAAGGACGATGTTTTCCAAATACAAACCCCCAAGGCCTAAACCAAGATCAGATAAGCACCCAGAAAACACCGCTCTTGAAGCCGAATGATGATACAACCAAACATCCAAACATCCATGACTCTGGCTATCACTGTTAACCTTGCTTCGAAATCACCGTTAATTGAATGACCGACTCCTTCCTGAGCCATCTGTCAAGGGCTAATGGTAACCCCGGTTCTAGACAAAACCCCGCACACTGCCTTGTGCCTAGGACTTATCTTCTTGGCCCAGAGTACTCGACTAACTGCCTGTAGTCTTTTAGGCGTCCCTATGTACTCTTGCTTTAGGTTTGCTAGAACCTTCAATAACGATGAGATCCAAGCCTCCTTGTCATCCTTCTTGACGACTTCTATCAACTTAGCCCAAGCTTCCTCTTGAGCAATCCATTATCAACCAACTTGAACTACCCTTCAAGTTATCAACATGCTTGGAATGATCCCTGCCTGGATTAAGCCAAGACTCACATCATACTTCGCTTCATCGTACCAAAGCAAAGTCTCAACTCAACCATACTTTGCCTTTTCGCATCCTGACAAAGTCCCATCTCGATCTCATACTTCGCCTCTTCGCATCACGGCAAAGTCCCATCATCGAATCCATCCATATGAGCTTCCACATCCGCTTCATATACCATCGGCAGCTTTCACCATTCAAGAGCCTTTCCACTTAGCTTTTGAATCATCTTCAACCATCTTGTTCCAAATCAACTACAAGCTAACTTGGAGCAATCAAATCTAACATACATTCAAACATTCAAGCATTCAAACAAGATATATTAAGCAATATCAACTATAATGGCAATTTCGTAATTAAGTGAGCAAAAGTCCAACATATGTGAAATCATAGTTTTTAGCATAAATCTATCAAATCTAAAACATGGGTTTTGTCTCTAATACTTGTTAAATAGCTTCTATAGATAAACATTTTCAAATATGATGGATCTACATGCAGACTTAAGGAAAATGCGAGAAAACGCTAACTTTAACACATAAACATATCACCAATCCCATATACTCCTTTGGATCCGCGTGAGAGATAACTACCACTCACCAAATCACCAAAACAACCTAAAATCAAACAACTTCAGATCTGGACAGCAAGGACTTGAGCTTGATCCGGAGAAATTTCACTTGAAACGGTGAAATCTAGCCTCTTCGGATGAAAATCTTCAACTTTGGCACTTGATCTTTGATCTTGATCCTCGATCTTCAATGGATGTTAGCACTTTGATGGAAGTAGAGAAAGAAGTGAAGAAAATACTGTAGTCGAATCTCCAAAATGGCAGCACTTCGTCGCTTCGAAATCCGGTGCCAAAAAGTGAGCCGAACACCTCTATTTATAGGCTGGATACCCCATGAGTCGTCGCCCATGAGTCGGTCACGAGTCATCTTATGAGTCGTTCGCGACTCAATTCTTGCCGACTCACTATGAGTCGTCGCCGACTCATCAACTCCAGAAGCCTAACCGAGACAACAATCCTAGCTACACAACGGCTCAACGACTCAGCGCCCTACCGACTCAAGCGCTCGCGACTTAACACACATAGCCTATTGCCTGAAGTCAGCGACTTAACAACCATGCCGACTTACGACTTAACATACCTACGACTCATCAGTGCCGACCTAACCCCTATCCAAACTAACCCTAAGTCGCTAACGACTCAACTTGTCTCACCGACTCAACTCAAGGCCGACCCAACGACTCAACTAAGACGCGACTCAAGACCCTGCCGACTCAACCTAAGTCCTAGCCGACTCAACAACTTATCTGGGTACACGGCATACGACCTAACGACTCAACTAGGTTCGACCTATCTCAATACCGAGTCACGACCTAACACTCTGCTAACTCGTAACTCGCCAACACACAAGCCTTACTAACTCGTTAGGTCGCAAACACGTTAGGTCGTTCCAGACGACTTACGACCTAACTTTCTAACCTGTTAACTCGGCCATATCTACTAACTCGTACACGAGTTAATCCTTACCTCGGTAACTCTTTAACCCGGTAACACGTAAAGAACACTAACTCGTTAGCTACCCTGCACACTATAACTCGCTAACGACTCAAGGCCACTGACTCGTCCAAGCTATGAGTCGGTCTAACCTATAACTCGCTAACACCTATAAGTCGTTAACGACTCAACTCATATCATGTTAACTCGTAAGCCTATGGCTCCACTGACTCGGTCACGACTCATCATCACACGAGTTAACTTTACAACTCGTGCACGACCCATTCCCTTAAGTCGTACACGACTCATCCATGAGCCGTTCACTGCCTTAACTTGTTAACTCGTATGCGACTCACTTCCTAACTCGAACACGACCCAAGCCTTGTTAACTCGGCCACGACTTAACACTTAAGCACACGAATTAACTTCCTAAACGACTCAGGCTAGAGACAACATCAACAACACTAACAACCTGTCAATTCTACGATATATCGACACGTAAAATACGGGTCGTTACACATGCTTATCATGAAACTTGATCAATCCATAACCTGAGCATACGAACTCCAATTGGCTTGAAATTTGGAATGTTCGCTTTCATAGCTTTTCTCGTCATGTCACATCAATTATAGCTCGATCCAAACTCAAACAAAATTCACCAATATCCATAGCGAACCTAGGTATAACCGATCTTCGGGATGGACTGCCCTCGGTTTTAAGTTAAGTTCTTGGTGTCATGGCCCCGTCAAAAGGCGTGATAACAGACCTCGAAATATATAGATCGTGTAATAGTTCCAGATTGGCAGATTTTTAAGGATGCATGCAAGTGAAATGTAAATTAAGTTATCATAGTAAATTACTGAGATTTTGGTGATCCTAAATTTTTGTTGGATAATTGATATGGGTAGGAGACATGACTGAAAGTAGTGATGAAATAGGAATGAGATTTAAGTAGTATTTTAATTCATTGGCATGTTGAGGGTTGCAATGCAAATTTTTGTGGATTATCAAGTTTAAATTTGTAAATAAAAGTGTACCGTTTGAAATGACAAAGAACATATCCAAATGAAAAAGATGTACAAAGTAGGGTTGGTTATTGTATTTTATACTGTCTATTTCAATAACTATGAAAAAGACAATTCCTTGTAATTTCAAACTTGACATAAATTTTCCTTTTGGATTAGATATAGAAATTTACCATGTCAGCCCTTCCGTTGGGAGAGATGTAGTGCATTAAAATATAGAAATCCCTAAGTATAAACCAAAGTATTAGTCAACATGTTTATTGGATTAAAATGGCAGAGTGTCATTCCATCTTGAATTATCCCAACCCGAAATAATTGGAATAAAGTGATAAGAGGCTATGTTTATAAAAAATGTTTCATTTATGAAAGGACATTATGAAATGGAAAAGTTTTGGAGGTTCAAACCATGAAAAGGTATCCTAAATAAGGTTATAGTCAAAATTTTGCAAGGGATGGTTAATTTAAGAACATGGTTCTCCGTCAAGAAAAAAATATTATTATTTACACCCATTGGGAATGAGAAGGCGATTTTCATTAAAAACTAAATCAAGAATTTTTAATATGATTTGAAGGAAGGGATAAAAAGGATTCTTCTCAATCATCCCTCAGATTGGAAGAAGACTATTTACTTAAGAAAATCCATGGTAGACTAACTTAGAATACACAAGTTTTGTGCATAGCAGTCGCACGTGAACAAAGTTCCATATAGGTGATTATTACTAATGCTAGACTGATTCTAGGTTATGACTTCAATTAATTTTAAGACTTTTATTGTTAAGGTTGAATGGGAAGATAGACCGAACTTTCATTTGTGAAATTTGGAGGATCCCTATAGACTCCAAATGTAATAACTAGGTACCGTGATTTTTAAAGGACCGAAGAAACCATTCAAAAGTAAGATGAGATGATATAATTTGAATCGAATTAAAAAAAAAATTTTGGTATTTTCAACATTTTAAGAAATCACCAAGTTTGGACCCTTTGGTAAAGTGGAAAATTAGCAAACAGCTAAGCACAAAGTTCCATGGAATGAGACACCGTCCACATTCGAGTTGTCTCACTTGGTCTCTAGAAGTTGAAGTGATTAGTTATACTATTGGATGAGCTACCTATGAAATTCCATGGAATGAGACACTATCCACATTTGATTGTCTCACTTGGTACCTAGAAGTTGAAGTGATTAGGTATACTATTGGATGAGTTAAGGAAATATGTTGTGCATTGAGGATTTCATAGAGCTACGGTTTCATGGGAACATACTTATGTTCCTGTTATTTAGCATGATGCATGTCGACACCATTTGAGTTAGTAGAAAGGATCGTAGAGAAATACCTATGCATATATATTTGGATTAAAGATTTTTGCCAATGGTAAAGAATGAGAAGTGTAGGTTTCAAATATGGATTGATTTATTTCATAAAAGGACGAGGATTGCATAAGATCGGTAGAAAAGCATGTACCAACCAGAGACACATGGGGTAGTTCATGGAGCTGAGTCCACAATAGTCCGAGAAGCTAAGTACTCTATAGTCTATGAAGTTGAGTCCACAATAAGTAGTAGACAAGTAGAAAACTCCCAAGGCAAGATAGAATACGGCTAAAATATTGTAAAGGCATCATTAGGTACTTGTAGAAGCGCCTATGCGATGTAGTTACTTAGGTCCAGTTGTGTCAGTTAGGGAAGTTAAAAGGATAGGTGGTTCACTTGTTCGCCATTCATCTACCCGTAGTTTTGGGCATGGGACAAATCGAATCTATAATGAAATAATAAACTGGTTATAGTCTAGTAGGGTGACAATCTAGTTGAGAATACATGGGATCTTGAAGGGAATGTCCAAGATACACGTCCTAAACTCTTTTATCGCACGTTTCCATTTTATTTAGTGGAGATTATTTTTGCAAATAATTTCTAGCTTAGATAGAGACCATTAAATGGTAGGAATGGTTGTGAACATGTCAATAGGATGCGTAGAAAATGATGATTGCTAGTGGTTGTATTTTGATGTATTGTTTGGATTGCTTATTATACATGTTTAGGATAATATACCCTCTAGGTAATACACACATTCAATAGGATGTATTGGTTGTGAACATGTCAATAGGATGTTGCGTACTTTTGGATGCATGGCTTGAGCATTTGCATGATAGGAGATCAGTTGGATCAGTAGACCACCTACGTTTTGCATTTGTATAGATTCACGTGCATTTCACATTCCATATATATGTACATATTACATAAGAAAATTTCTAGCGGCATTAATTAGTCATGGATAATGGAAGAGTAGATGGTTGTAGCTACTGGTTGTTGTGTATATAAGTTACATTTTTCCATGCTTTGAGATTTCGAGGATGTAATCTTTCTAAGGAGGGAGAATGTAACATCCTGAAAATTTAATAAAAATTGAAATAGAATTTTAATAAGAAAAGTGAACTTAATTAAAACAAGAAATAAGAATAAAATTTCTACAGACGTCCGAATTTGGCTATAAAACTTTCAGCATTGCATTCGTAGTGATTTTTTGGACTATTTTCATCAATAACACTTCAAAACTGGAGTTAAAATAAAATTTAAAAATGAGAAAGAAAATATGATTTAAGGTCGATCAGCGCATTTGAAAGGTTGAACGTCCTTTTAATGGTCGACATATATAGGTTGACCTGTAGCCTTGAATGGTCGACCCGCAGACATGAAGGTTTGACCACTCACATTAAAAATTCGATCGTTCTGCACCTTGTTTAAACGGCTAAAATGAATTAATTCATGGCCAAGTTTTGATGAGCGTTTCTAATATTAGTAAAATATTCACCATGCCAAATCAACACCCTAAATTCATTACTAACCTCTATAAATTGGAACTTAAGCTAACCTTAAAATCGAAAGAAAAGTTTAATGTACAGTAACTCTGCCGAAATCCAACCTCTCTTATAAACCTAAAATTATTCCGAATCAAAATAAAATTAACCTAGAAGAACATAAGCAATCAGATCTAGATGGAGCTAGTGGAGCTTGGGTATGGAAGGATGATTCTCAATCAAAGTAGGTAGGAAGAACATAGGCTTGAGATGAGAGCGAATAATTTTAACTAAGTGATCATTTGCAGTTAAAATTGATTTATTCTCTATGATGTAGGATGACGTTAGAAACCCTAGATTGAAACTTGTAACCTAGATAAATATTGAAACTACTATAAACTATTAAACCTAATTTGATGCTAGCATATCTCTCTTGTGACTAAATTGAAAAACCATAAATTGATAAACTCTAAATCAGTAAACCTTATATTGAATTGCAAATTGAAACATGGATTGATCATCTAGTAATTAGCTTTCACTAATAAATAGATTAAACAATAACAAAATCAATAATTAAGGAGACGCGAAAACCCTAAATTTTGGTCATGAACGGTCGGCCTTGAACCCGCAGCGGTCGACCGGTAGGAGTTGACCTGTTAGGTCTACCGGTAGGCCGTTTAGAACAAAAATTACACATGTTGAACCTCGGCCTAAGGCCCAAGTTTATTAATACATTATATACATACATACATACATACATACATACATATATATATATGTGTGTGTGTGTGTGTGTGTGTGTGTGTGTGTGTGTGTATGTGTGTGTATAAATCATTAACTCCTGTAGGCCTATTTAAGGGAAATTGAATACATGTTAGGAGTAGTAGGAAAGCTAGTTCCCTAGGTGCAGACGCTAGGTAGTGGTAGTTTTTCTATCAGTGGTAGTACTGCGGCAGTGTTTACATATTTTAATAGCCTAGCGGCATTGTTTTCACTGAGTAGCTCTAGAAATGGTGGACGATCGTTAGATGTAAGGTTCAATCCATAGTTTGATCCTTAGCATAGCCTACAAATTGTATTGCAAGTATGTATTAGACAATAAACCTTAGGTAATGGATCTTAGGAATTCAAGGGCACTTATAGTATACCCTATATCATCTAGAGTAGTATTGAAGAAACTGCATATGATCATCACATATTAAACTTGTACTCATTCACCAGACTTTTGTCTGACTCACTCCCTCCTTTCTATTTTTCCCCACCAAGATGAAGGTTAGTAGATGATTGGGCACAACACATGGAGAAAGGAGCTTCATGTGGGAATTCTCATATTCTTTTTTGTCCATTATGTAGTTATCTACTGTATTAGAAGTATGTAAAAATATATTGTACTTTAAAGCAGTGTATATGGAAAATAAAGTAATTTAGAGATCGTTTTCTAAAATATCTATATTTCAGTACTTGTATTTTATGTCCTCCACTATGAGGTCTGAAAGAGTAGAGTGTCTTAGAACTTTCTCTTATAATTATGCCCTACAATGTTTCAAAATAAAAAACTAACAGTTTGTGTTTCTTAGCATGACATGATTTTAAATGTCACATTAGGCCTTCGGATCATTGTGTTGGAAAGTTTGGATTTTTATAATGATCACTAACATCTACATGGTATCACTTCATCGTCTTTATCCACAGAATCAGACCAATCATTTAAGTCAGGATTAATGGTAGTTACAAATTTTATTTTGTACTAAATCCAATTCCGTGAAAGGGTTGGAAAGGATAAAAAATGAAAGACATTAATTTCATCTTTATAAGCAATGAAGAGAGATACCTCCATAAGATTATTTACTCTTTGGGAAATTTTTTATCGATGTAGTTAGGATGTTGCCTTTGAATTTCTAAAGAGAAGCCTCTTTCTTGGAAAGCCACTTTACAAGATGAGATTTTTCTTTTCAAGGTTACATAGTCAATGACACAATTTGGAATTCTCTTTATCTTTGGTGGAAAGAATTTGTTCCAAAGTCGAAAACCTTTTGATAAGCTCAATATTCTTGTTTTACCCTTAAATTGAGAAGTTTGCTCTATTTTTGTTTCTCGCTAAAGTCTTTTTCATCATTGTTAGAAGTTGACATGTCTTGGATTATTTGTCTTTTACCCTTAAGCTTTTGGTATTCATTCTCAAGGTGTTGGTTCTTATTTAACGAAGGAATTTCTATTGAGTTAGAAAACCATCGAAAAATTTTGAAATAAAAAAACTGCAAGTGCACGATGTACGAATGTAGCTGCTAGTACAGATCGATCCGTAGGGAATTCTAGATTTTAAAATTCTTTTCAATCAAATTAAACCAAAGTCAAATGATTGTTAACTACCAAAAGAAAGTAAAAACAAGCTAAAACTAAGGAAAATAAAAATAAGAGATTAAAGAGCAATTTAGAGGCAAATCTCCTCTCATGATCACATAAATCAACATAATAAAATTATGATCTCTTTTTGGTCTTTGTGAGTTTAGTTGATGCATTTATCATAAGCATGGCCTAACTGTATTATTAATTAACACACTCAAACTTTAATGCACCATCTAGCCCACTTACTAACTTCAATGAAAATGATATGAAATTAAAAATAGAATCTGTTTTAAGCATGGCTTATTAGCTATTGAGTTAGAAACATAAACCATCAAATTTTGATTCTAAACCCACTTTCATGACCATGATCATATGTAGTTGAAAAGGTAATTAGTGATTTATATGACTAAGCATAGCTTATTTGTTTTGAACAACATAAGTTATCAAACTCAATATTAAACACAAATCACACAAACATCCAAATTTCCATTTAGCACAAAAGAGACATAAAAGAGAAATTATGTTGCATCTACATGATTCAAGAGAGCTTCATTACCCCTAAATTGTAGGGATTAGCCTCTCATTTGTGTTATCATATTAACACAAGTAGAAAACAACATGAAATAAACAAAACAACAAGAAGAGGAAAATAAAAGCTAATGGAAAAGAGAACTAATCTAATTGTAAAATAAAATCAACACTATTAGCATGAAAGGAAATGAACATGTAATTAAAAGGAAATGCTAATTAACATTGCATAAAAAAAGAAAAAATACATGAAGTAAAAATTGCTAAGTATCCATGAAAAGAGAAAGAGAGCTTTCTTTTTTATTTTGAGCCTAAACTAAACTAAAGAGAGACTAAGGAAGAGGAGTGTTACATGAAACATAAGGGGTATATATACATGTGTTAAACCCTAATTCATATTTTTAGGGAATACCCAAAATACCCTTTAGAAAGTGTGAAGGCCAAGTAATCGTTAGCTTCTACTAATCATCATTTGAATATACATTGAGCCATTAATTCCATAAGCATGTGCATTAGCCTCTAATTTGTACATTAAGGTAGTGGGTAGGTGTGGTCCTTCATGATCTTCACTTTGAATTATTTCCATCTTCATTCCTTTGTGTTCTTTTTGTGCATGCATATCTTCTTTATGAAACAACTTGTAATTAAAATTAAATTCCTACAAAATAGTGTAGAAATTTCCAATTAATTTTTCTCAATTTAATATATGTACAAAAATGACCATTTTACCCTTGTATGAAGATGAATATGTGACAATTTGAAAATAATTTGAATTTTGGTTCAAACAGGTTAAAATACCCAATATGATCATTTATTTAATTTAAATAGATTAAATATAGTGGTAAAAATATGCACATTTATGTGCACATCAAATACCCCTACACTTATCTTTTTATTCGTCCTCGAATAAAGAAAAACTAAGATAAATCCATTTTCATAGGGAGCACAATTGCATTGAGCATATGCAACAAGCCGTTAAACCTCTGGGCCTCCCTAGTAGGACGAGTGTTGTCTCATGAGGGTTTTTCAACGGCCACAAAATCCAAATGCAGGATGAAAATATTTACAAAATGCAAGATTTATGTACAAAGAGATGAATGCGGGTTTTTGAAAATATTTACAAATGAAAGATTTACTTTTAAATTGACACAAATAAGTTAAATATAGGTTTTGGTCATTATCTTGAGATTTAAGTCATTTACTCGTCAACTTTTCCAAAAACCAAGTTATCATAACAAATAGATTGTAGTTTAACTCGTTGTTTCGGTTGACAACAAAGTGTAACTATGAAACGGATCCTTAGTTGATTATCAAAGTTTATCATGGTGGTATATTCATTTCTTTTTAATAACAAGTTAAATAAGTTAAAATAGTGGTTGGATTTCATTAGCTTACTCTCTCTTATTTTTTTTGAAAATTTTATTCATATTTACAATATTTACATATGTCTATGTAAAGACCCGTAAGTCCGTACTCCTTGAATAGACACTAATCTCCATTGATTAATTCAAGATGAACGAAAATACGAACCCTTAGGGGTTTAAGAAAAATTTAGGAAAAGAAAAGAGAAGAAGAGAGAAGATAGAAAATTTAGATAGGGAAAAGAAGATAGAAAATTTTAAAATAGAAGGAAAAGAGAATAGAGAAGAGATAGAAAAATGGAGAATAGAACGGAACAGAAAACAACAGAACAACAACAGAATCTCACAATTCGCAGCGGAACAACATATAATAATAAATGAATAATCTTTAAACAAAGAACTATATCAGTTATTACATTTTATACATTACATTTCATTACATCATATCATCAGAGTGTACAACAATATACAACATCAAACAGTGCAGCGGAAAAAGAAATACTATATAAGTAATACGCCATGCCATCCAGCTTGCCTCCAGCAACTCCAAAATATCCTGATAAACCTAACTCTTAACTGCCCGTGTGGAAATTGGTGGGCACCCAGAGTTTAGGAAGGAAAACAATAAACTCCAAGTCAGTTATGTGACTGGTGTGAGAACTCAAAATAGTTTATTTACTTTAAAATCAAAATAGAGAGATATTTTTAAACTCAATTCGCCATGCTTTTAAAAATGAGACTACCATAAGGCCTCCCGCACACACACACAATGCAAACGCAGAATCGGAGGAGATTTCTCCTTATGATAGTCAAAGATGCTTGATACGCATTTAAAAAGAACATTTGATATTATTACTAGTGCATAGTGTAGGAAAAATTTATTTCGAAAGTAGAATATAAATCTTAGCCAACATAGACATTTCGAACTATGCCTACTATAGCTAACTATCTTCAATAGCAGGTTACCGGCACATTCCATAGCAGGTTATACAACTAAAACCGTACAAGTCACGTATTGTTTCTTTGGATTTCCAACGAATGATCAGGCCAAGGAACTTCCCATTGCCACATGAGAATGCCTCTGGATGGACATCCCCGAGAACCAAACCGGATCTCTACCAACACAAGGCCGGGTTACCCCTAACCGAGTAACAACTGACCGAATATGCCATCCCCCGGTCCTTTGGGACCTTTCACCGAGCGCCCGTAATCAATTCACACAATCATAACAAAGTGTTTTCAACATGAGTAAGTATCTGGGCTCCATATCATGATACCACCCTTTTCCAGAAGGAAATGCACACATCCTAAAGGGCGCTACCCCTCATAACCTTGCTGCTTCTTTCCTGTTTTGACCATTCACGGGGTGTGAGGCTCGACGAAGTCACGTCCACAAAAACATACTTTATACAAAAGCCATGCTTTGGGTCAACAAATGATCAACACAATGATCACAAGGATAGACGATCAAATAAACGATCCTATCACAAATAATCAACACAATGATCATTTCAGCATCACTCAGCATGTCACATTACCAAATTGGGAATATATCGCTGATAACATTCAACTACATAACCTCTGAGCTCGTACGTCTCAGAGAAGGGTGTTAAGCTAAAAGAATAAATTCTCCGCCACCAACAGAAATATATTTGAATGAAATCGGCTTTATATCTCAATTTGTAATGTCAGACATACAATCCATACAAGTCTGTTCCGGGCTCGAACAGAACCAAAGGCACTTACAAAGAAGTCCTTGCAATCCAGATATTCACAATCCTTATCGGATTCACCATCACATATGGAGAACTCAATACCGTAGCTACTCGGTGCAGAGTCAATCGACAGGTCATCCTATCGCTTTTGCAAATACTCGGTCTTCAACACCGGTCTTCAATGCAATTCACAACGACGTATCACATATTCGGAATGGGTTATACGACCCCATGGTCCTTTCCCGGTTAACCCGAATAGTGAGCGCTTATTCAAAAATAAGTGTGGCATTCAAATTCAAACAAATCACATCAATTACCCATTCAAAGGGAAATATTGATAGTCGGTTATTGAACTATCAATGGATATGCACACATCACCAGTTTCCAAATAATTTTCCAAATTATTTATTTCACAAAATATCTTTACAAGATATATAATTTTCACACTTCAAAAATAAATCAATATTTATTTCTAAACAACTTCCCTTTTCATTCATAAATTCCATATTGAATTTATAATCCAAAATATCTATGAATATTCGATTTCGATTATTCATTTCAATTTATCTTCAAAAAGATAAATTCTTAAGATATTCACTTTATATTGGAAAACATTTCCATACTTATTTATTCATAAGTAATTCACAAATTTTATTTATTTTCAACACTTAGAAAATATTCAATATACTTCAATCGAAATTAAGTATATATTTCATTCTTTAAGGAAATCATTCTCTTAAACATATTTATTTTGGCCAAAACGAATGTTGCGTAAAACATCGTTACGACGTCCCAAAATCACTAGTATAGGGATTCGAAATTAAAATAGATATATAAATCCCATTACTATACAAAACATTTCCTTTCGGAAATCATTTACTATAACAACAGTGTTATAGTCCACTATTTCCTTTTATTTCTCGAAAACGTCTATTTCAACAATAGATGTTGAAATCTATGGTTTCGAATCTCAACACATTTAAAACATCGTTAGATCGTTTTAATTCTATTTAAAACATCACATTCTAAACGTTTTCTTTAACATATTATTCACAATTCAAAAATGTGAATATTCTTTGTTAACAAATTTCATCCTTTTATTCATTTTATTTCAAAGGATTATTCACAGTTCAAAAACGTGAATATAACTCCATTAATAGGTTTCAGCAATTTACTTATCAAAATAAGTCGTTTGCGAATTTATAAAACAACGTTTATAAATTCCATTTCTATTTATTTATAAAAACTTCCTTCTTATAAATTCCTTTATTAACCTATTCCAGTTTATAACTAAATTATAAACTAAACGTTCATATTATAAGTTAATTACTTATAAAACGATTACTTTACAAAATCGTTCTTTTAAAGACTTTCCAATTTATAAATCTTATAACTTACAAGATCCATTTCTTTAACCAATCTATTCTTCAAATAATTTCACCAAATTTATAAATCTTACTATTTATAAATTTCTTTTATAACTTCACAGTTTATAATTCCATAAATTTCATTCATTTATGAAATTCATTTCCACTTCATTCAAACACTTATAAAAACTCGTTTTATAATGTCAACATTTCAATTTATAAATATCCATTTATAAATCTCTTAATATAAATCAATTTATATTATTCTTTAAAACGTCTTTAATCTCCTTTATTATTTCACCATTTCGATTCATAAAATAATTAAATTTTATAAAATCCTATATTTAACTTTTCTCAATAAATTCTAAAATCCCGATTAAACTATTTTATAAAAATCGTTAACATCATATTCTCAAAAATCAGTTTTTAACTATATTTCTCAAAAATCATAATTTTTATAACTAAAAAAAATTATAACGTTTATTTATTTAAAATAGATCAAATTCCAAACATATAGTATATTTTCAAAAATCACTTTATAAATTATTTTAAAATTCCAAAACTTGGTCCAATGATGCTACATATCAAATAGTCAATCACGACAACAACGATATCACATATCGTATATGATAATCAACGAATATCAAAATATCCATAATCAAATAAATACTGTTGAGGAATCCAGTTGGATCCCTCCAACCTGTTTTCCTGCATCCACAAACATTAGCACAATACCAATTTCGCTCCAGTACGAAATTATCGCGGTATATGGGATTTAAATATTATCCGCTTAATAACGGCGCAATAGGGTCTCATCCGCTAAACAAAAAATGCGGGAAATCAATAACTCCAATATATACATATGCCAATATATATATTGCTATTATATATAATACCAATTTCACTGTTTATGAAATATTCGCGGTATATGTTTTTAATAAATAACATCCGCTTACTAACGGCGTATAATGTCTATTTTAACAATCAATAGATATCAATCATCATTCAAACATGCATTCAAATATTTTAAATCTAACTATTTAAAATAAAATCGAAACTGATTCGATTGAGTGAGAAGTTCTCACCTTGATTTTAATTTCCGTTTTAGCGATTTATTTCGAATAAAATTAAACGGACGTTTAATTTTACTCAAAATTCTCACTAACTCCAAACGACTCCAATCCAACTCCATCGCGTAGTGCTCGTCCATATGATTCCAACGCAACTGGTTTCGCGCGTTTTCGACCTCGTATGAAAAAGTTACGAATTTTTAAAGATTCACGAATTTATATTAACAAATTACAACAAAACTTATAATTTTTAAACCCACATCCATTTCAGGCCATTAGATCCTTCATCATGCAAATCTGGCCGTGCCCCCACTCTCCCTCTCCCTCACGTTTCTTCCTACAGGAAGATGGCCGCACCCAACCCATACAACACCCAATTAGGGTTTTAAATTTGCAACGTCAAAACTCGATGAAACTCGATCAAACCACTTGCAATTCGAAGCTCTTCGCGATAGCTACCTCCACCATCCACCACCTGAAGCACGGCCCCCTCCTCCTCCTCATTTTGCATGCGCAGGCCGGCCACTTCGTGGTCATTTTCCCGTTGATTCGTGAAGCTATTCGCGATCTTGACCGTTGATATTAAAGATCGTGTTGTGCTCTACAATTCTCTAGTTGAAACCTAAGGCTAATTGTCGACGGATTTGGAGTAATCAAGGGGAAAACGTGGGTGTTTTCTGGCCATTCATGGGGAGGGTGGCGGCTAGGGTTAGATTAGGTTTTTTTTTTCTAAATTATGAAGGTGTTGGTCTATTTATAAAGAAAAATCGAACACTATTCATCCGGAAATTTCGAACTCCGATTTACGCGCCGAAACAGACGTTCCTTGGGTTTATCCCACGTTTCGGACACAATGGAATAGGTTTCGGAAGCTAATTCGGACATCTGTGCGAGTTATGGCTATAAACGCTCAATTTAAATTAAACCGATTTAAACGATTTTCTAGGCGTTTTAATTCGTATCGGACAAACGGTAAATCCAATCGACTTGAAATTTGAAATCTTACAATAATATCACATTACGGATCCGATGAAACTGGTTTCGTCGAAATCCAAGACTTTTTGAAAAATGGCTATTTTAACTCGCCAAATTAAAATTAAAAATAATTCGATGCGTTTCGAGCTGCCACGATCAAACGATAGCTCCGATTGACACGAAAATTGAAATCCGGTAATAACTAACTATTACGGATCCAATGGAACTAGTTTCGTTCAATTCTGAGAATGTTCAAAAATTGACTATTTTCACTAGTCGATTTTAATATTAAAATATTCAATTTTCACAAATAAACTTTTAATTCGATTTTAAAAGTTCTAAAATATCGTTCTAACTTCCATATGATAAAATAAAATTTTATAAATCATTTTCAATCATATTTAACCCAATTTCCCATTATTTCCATAATTTAACATATTAAATTATCGATTTAATTATTCAATTAAATCCAAGAATTCAAATAAAAATTTATTTGACTCATAAATTCACTTTTTAATATTTAAAATAAATTAAATATTCAAATTTTAATAAATTAAAATTCTGGGTCGTTACAATCTTCCCTCCTTAAAAGAATTTCGTCCTCGAAATTATAAGTAAGAAAAGTTACAGAATTTATTAATTTTCCCAAAATTCATAGTTAAACTTCTTACAATACTTACTAAGTTTTCAAATCATACTTAGTTATCTTTTCAAAAACAATTACTATTGTTTAACTTTCAATTCCAAAATCAAAGTTTAAGTTTTCAAAACTTTCCAATTTTCTCAAATTTTTTTTTTCTAACGCCTTAAATTTTCGAAAAAATTCGCCATAGTCTCCTTTGCGCGGCTCGATCCGAAAAAAAACGACAGTATATATATCACAAATATACATCTCATCAAGTAATGAGGCATCCCGCAGGGAAAAAGTATAAAAGTACGGTATGTAATCCGAGATATGTACCTTATATTTTATTAGCGAGCATATACGGCTAATATAGCGCGAAAGCGAGCTCCAAATGCGAAGCAAACGCGATCCGCACCTACTAATCACTCAACAAACAACATGAGAATCATGTATATAGAGAATAGTATCAATATACAACATATAGTAACATAATAACTACATATGTCAACATAGCAAATGTAGTAAAAGCAATATATTCAACCATCAACCAACTATCACCCAACAAATTCATAACCAATATATATTCTTTCATATTCTCATTAATATTTAATGAATTGGTTTTCAATTTAATCATATTTGATTTATATACAGTGGATGTTTTTACTAACATTCATTTTCAATTAGTTTATATTCACTAATTCATATTCAAGTTGGTTCACTTCCAAAACAAATTCAATTCCATTTAAGATTCATTTAACTTCCAATTTCATTAATACTTAATGAATTATATACAATCATCTAACAATCATATAACAACCAATGTATATTAATTGCAACCAAATTACTTTGCTTATATTCATTCAATTTAGTTTTAACACCATCACTTTTAATTGGTTCAATTAAATTGATTTTCATTTAATCTTTCAACTTCCAATAACATTTGATTTTAATGAATTAACACTTACATTCATTATTTCATATCAACTTAATTCACATTTAATTGATTAATATTCAATCCATTCATTCAATTCATATTCAATTAATTCATTCAATTCATATTCAATTAATTCATTCAATTCAATTTACCAAAAGTTGAATTTCATTTATATAACTCAAGTTCACATTTATCACTTAACTTTATTAATTTACTTTGATACTAATATCAACTTCATTCCATATCACTTAAGTTATATTTCATTTCTAAAAGTAAATTTCCATTTAACTTTAAATTCATTTTTATTTCAACTCTTATTCATAAATATATTCATATAGTTTCACTTCTCATATATACAAGTTTATTTCACAATTGTAAATCACTTTAATTATAATTCAATTCTTATAATTCTTTTGCTTATACAATAATTCTTTTATTTAGGTTATCCAAACAACTAAACAATCAACTTATATACTCTTTAATAATTTTGAAAAATTATTTCTTTATATATAAAATATAATCAAGGTAAAATTATTTCACTTACCCAATTTTAAAACAATACTGTGTCGAATTATCTTGTTTAAGAGTTTAGAAACTCCTATCTACGATAGTTAGCTAGACTAGATCGATCGGAATCTATAAACAATCAACCGATAAGTCAACACAATACAAAACAATTTTTTATATTCACTAACAAATACGCTCTCATAGCTATTATTACACTCAACTCATTCTAGAGTACTGCTGACTCTATCTCTAATGAATTATACCCAACAGAACCATGGTTGTCGCTTAACCATAAGCTCTGATACCAACTGTAAAGACCCGTAAGTCCGTACTCCTTGAATAGACACTAATCTCCATTGATTAATTCAAGATGAACGAAAATACGAACCCTTAGTGGTTTAAGAAAAATTTAGGAAAAGAAAAGAGAAGAAGAGAGAAGATAGAAAATTTAGATAGGGAAAAGAAGATAGAAAATTTTAAAATAGAAGGAAAAGAGAATAGAGAAGAGATAGAAAAATGGAGAATAGAACGGAACAGAAAACAACAGAACAACAACAGAATCTCACAATTCGCAGCGGAACAACATATAATAATAAATGAATAATCTTTAAACAAAGAACTATATCAGTTATTACATTTTATACATTACATTTCATTACATCATATCATCAGAGTGTACAACAATAT
This sequence comes from Allium cepa, assembly GCA_030765085.1. NCBI lineage: Eukaryota > Viridiplantae > Streptophyta > Magnoliopsida > Asparagales > Amaryllidaceae > Allium > Allium cepa. Next base: position 84,900,303 of record CM060946.1, read on the forward strand.
ACAACATCAAACAGTGCAGCGGAAAAAGAAATACTATATAAGTAATACGCCATGCCATCCAGCTTGCCTCCAGCAACTCCAGAATATCCTGATAAACCTAACTCTTAACTGCCCGTGTGGAAATTGGTGGGCACCCAGAGTTTAGGAAGGAAAACAATAAACTCCAAGTCAGTCATGTGACTGGTGTGAGAACTCAAAACAGTTTATTTACTTTAAAATCAAAATAGAGAGATATTTTTAAAATCAATTCGCCATGCTTTTAAAAATGAGACTACCATAAGGCCTCCCGCACACACACACAATGCAAACGCAGAATCGGAGGAGATTTCTCCTTATGATAGTCAAAGATGCTTGACATGCATTTAAAAAGAACATTTGATATTATTACTAGTGCATAGTGTAGGAAAAATTTATTTCGAAAGTAGAATATAAATCTTAGCCAACATAGACATTTCGAACTATGCCTACTATAGCTAACTATGTTCAATAGCAGGTTACCGCCACATTCCATAGCAGGTTATACAACTAAAACCGTACAAGTCACGTATTGTTTCTTTGGATTTCCAATGAATGATCAGGCCAAGGAACTTCCCATTACCACATGAGAATGCCTCTGGATGGACATCCCTGAGAACCAAACCGGATCTCTACCAACACAAGGCCGGGTTACCCCTAACTGAGTAACAACTGACCGAATATGCCATCCCCCGGTCCTTTGGGACCTTTCACCGAGCGCTCGTAATCAATTCACACAATCATAACAAAGTGTTTTCAACATGAGTAAGTATCTGGGCTCCATACCATGATACCACCCTTTTCTAGAAGGAAATGCACACATCCTAAAGGGCGCTACCCCTCATAACCTTGCTGCTTCTTTCCTGTTTTGACCATTCACGGGGTGTGAGGCTCGACGAAGGCACGTCCACAAAAACATACTTTATACAAAAGCCATGCTTTGGGTCAACAAATGATCAACACAATGATCACAAGGATAGACGATCAAATAAACGATCCTATCACAAATAATCAACACAATGATCATTTCAGCATCACTCAGCATGTCACATTACCAAATTAGGAATATATCGTTGATAACATTCAACTACATAACCTCTGAGCTCGTACGTCTCAGAGAAGGGTGTTAAGCTAAAAGAATAAATTCTCCGCCACCAACAGAAATATATTTGAATGAAATCGGCTTTATATCTCAATTTGTAATGTCAGACATACAATCCATACAAGTCTGTTCCTGGCTCGAACAGAACCGAAGGCACTTACAAAGAAGTCCTTGCAATCCGGATATTCACAATCCTGATCGGATTCACCATCACATATGGAGAACTCAATACCGTAGCTACTCGGTGCAGAGTCAATCGACAGGTCATCCTATCGCTTTTGCAAATACTCGGTCTTCAACACCGGTCTTCAATGCAATTCACAACGACGTATCACATATTCGGAATGGGTTATACGACCCCATGGTCCTTTCCCGGTTAACCCGAATAGTGAGCGCTTATTCAAAAATAAGTGTGGCATTCAAATTCAAACAAATCACATCAATTACCCATTCAAAGGGAAATATTGATAGTCGGTTATTGAACTATCAATGGATATGCACACATCACCAGTTTCCAAATAATTTTCCAAATTATTTATTTCACAAAATATCTTTACAAGATATATAATTTTCACACTTCAAAAATAAATCAATATTTATTTCTAAACAACTTCCCTTTTCATTCATAAATTCCATATTGAATTTATAATCCAAAATATCTATGAATATTCGATTTCGATTATTCATTTCAATTTATCTTCAAAAAGATAAATTCTTAAGATATTCACTTTATATTGGAAAACATTTCCATACTTATTTATTCATAAGTAATTCACAAATTTTATTTATTTTCAACACTTAGAAAATATTCAATATACTTCAATCGAAATTAAGTATATATTTCATTCTTTAAGGAAATCATTCTCTTAAACATATTTATTTGGGCCAAAACGAATGTTGCGTAAAACATCGTTACGACGTCCCAAAATCACTAGTATAGGGATTCGAAATTAAAATAGATATATAAATCCCATTACTATACAAAACATTTCCTTTCGGAAATCATTTACTATAACAACAGTGTTATAGTCCACTATTTCCTTTTATTTCTCGAAAACGTCTATTTCAACAATAGATGTTGAAATCTATGGTTTCGAATCTCAACACATTTAAAACATCGTTAGATCGTTTTAATTCTATTTAAAACATCACATTCTAAACGTATTCTTTAACATATTATTCACAATTCAAAAACGTGAATATTCTTTGTTAACAAATTTCATCCTTTTATTCATTTTATTTCAAAGGATTATTCACAGTTCAAAAACGTGAATATAACTCCATTAATAGGTTTCAGCAATTTACTTATCAAAATAAGTCGTTTGCGAATTTATAAAACAACGTTTATAAATTCCATTTCTATTTATTTATAAAAACTTCCTTCTTATAAATTCCTTTATTAACCTATTCCAGTTTATAACTAAATTATAAACTAAACGTTCATATTATAAGTTAATTACTTATAAAACGATTATTTTACAAAATCGTTCTTTTAAAGACTTTCCAATTTATAAATCTTATAACTTATAAGATCCATTTCTTTAACCAATCTATTCTTCAAATAATTTCACCAAATTTATAAATCTTACTATTTATAAATTTCTTTTATAACTTCACAGTTTATAATTCCATAAATTTCATTCATTTATGAAATTCATTTCCACTTCATTCAAACACTTATAAAAACTCGTTTTATAATGTCAACATTTCAATTTATAAATATCCATTTATAAATCTCTTAATATAAATCAATTTATATTATTCTATAAAACGTCTTTAATCTCATTTATTATTTCACCATTTCGATTCATAAAATAATTAAATTTTATAAAATCCTATATTTAACTTTTCTCAATAAATTCTAAAATCCCGATTAAACTATTTTATAAAAATCGTTAACATCATATTCTCAAAAATCAGTTTTTAACTATATTTCTCAAAAATCATAATTTTATAACTAAAAAAAATTATAACGTTTATTTATTTAAAATAGATCAAATTCCAAACATATAGTATATTTTCAAAAATCACTTTATAAATTATTTTAAAATTCCAAAACTTGGTCCAATGATGCTGCATATCAAATAGTCAATCACGACAACAACGATATCACATATCGTATATGATAATCAACGAATATCAAAATATCCATAATCAAATAAATACTGTTGAGGAATCCAGTTGGATCCCTCCAACCTGTTTTCCTGCATCCACAAACATTAGCACAATACCAATTTCGCTCCAGTACGAAATTATCGCGGTATATGGGATTTAAATATTATCCGCTTAATAACGGCGCAATAGGGTCTCATCCGCTAAACAAAAAATGCGGGAAATCAATAACTCCAATATATACATATGCCAATATATATATTGCTATTATATATAATACCAATTTCACTGTTTATGAAATATTCGCGGTATATGTTTTTAATAAATAACATCCGCTTACTAACGGCGTATAATGTCTATTTTAACAATCAATAGATATCAATCATCATTCAAACATGCATTCAAATATTTTAAATCTAACTATTTAAAATAAAATCGAAACTGATTCGATTGAGTGAGAAGTTCTCACCTTGATTTTAATTTCCGTTTTAGCGATTTATTTCGAATAAAATTAAACGGACGTTTAATTTTACTCAAAATTCTCACTAACTCCAAACGACTCCAATCCAACTCCATCGCGTAGTGCTCGTCCATACGATTCCAACGCAACTGGTTTCGCGCGTTTTCGACCTAGTATGAAAAAGTTACGAATTTTTAAAGATTCACGAATTTATATTAACAAATTACAACAAAACTTATAATTTTTAAACCCACATCCATTTCAGGCCATTAGATCCTTCATCGTAAATCTGGCCGTGCCCCCACTCTCCCTCTCCCTCACGTTTCTTCCTACAGGAAGATGACCGCACCCAACCCATACAACACCCAATTAGGGTTTTAAATTTACAACGTCAAAACTCGATGAAACTCGATCAAACCACTTGCAATTCGAAGCTCTTCGCGATAGCTACCTCCACCACCTGAAGCTCGGCCCCTCCTCCTCCTCGTTTTGCGTGCGCAGGCCGGCCACTTCATGGTCATTTTCCCGTTGATTCGTGAAGCTATTCGCGATCTTGACCGTTGATATTAAAGATCGTGTTGTGCTCTACATTCTCTAGTTGAAACCTAAGGCTAATTGTCGACGGATTTGGAGTAATCGAGGGGAAAACGTGGGTGTTTTCTAGCCATTCATGGGGAGGGTGGCGGCTAGGGTTAGATTAGGTTTTTATATTTTATTTTTCTAAATTATGAAGGTGTTGGTCTATTTATAAAGAAATATCGAACACTATTCATCCGGAAATTTCGAACTCCGATTTACGCGCCGAAACTGACGTTTCTAGGGTTTATCCCGCGTTCCGGACACAATGGAACAGGTTTCGAAAGCTAATTCGGACATCTGTGCGAGTTATGGCTATAAACGCTCAATTTAAATTAAACCGATTTAAACGATTTTCTAGGCGTTTTAATTCGTATCGGACAAACGGTAAATCCAATCGACTTGAAATTTGAAACCTTACAATAATATCACATTACGGATCCGATGAAACTGGTTTCGTCGAAATCCGAGACTTTTTGAAAAATGGTTATTTTAACTCGCCAAATTAAAATTAAAAATAATTCGATGCGTTTCGAGCTGCCACGATCAAACGATAGCTCCAATTGACACGAAAATTGAAATCCAATAATAACTAACTATTACGGATCCAATGGAACTAGTTTCGTTCAATTCTGAGAATGTTCAAAAATTGACTATTTTCACTAGTCGATTTTAATATTAAAATATTCAATTTTCACAAATAAACTTTTAATTCGATTTTAAAAGTTCTAAAATATCGTTCTAACTTCCATATGATAAAATAAAATTTTACAAATCATTTTCAATCATATTTAACCCAATTTCCCATTATTTCCATAATTTAACATATTAAATTATCGATTTAATTATTCAATTAAATCCAAGAATTCAAATAAAAATTTATTTGACTCATAAATTCACTTTTTAATATTTAAAATAAATTAAATATTCAAATTTTAATAAATTAAAATTCTGGGTCGTTACAGTCTAACTCAGATAAACTGAGGCATGCCTTGCGGACTTATGTGAGGGGAATACAGAGCGTGGCGAGCGAACACAAAAGTGTGAACACCTATTGAATGCAGGTGCTATTAAAAAGAATTTTTATATATACACCTATTTCACATAAACTGAAGCTAGATGTACCGATCGTGCATTGCCTTTCGGGCTTATGTGAGAAAGGTACAGAACATGGCGAATGTACACACAAGTGTGTATACCTGCCGACCATAGGTGTTAATTGAAAATATTTACATATATACAAATGTTTTGTTTTTTTATATGTTTTTTTTTCAAATTTTTTCTGAAAGAGAGAGTTTTGCAAAATAGTCTTAGCACCACTTAACTTAGAAGAAAAAAGATGTTATATTATTTACTTTAAATCAACCACTTTTTTAAACAAAGATTTCAGTTAGGATATATTTCATAGTTAACACATATGAATCTTCCTATATCTAGTTAAACCATTGTTGTTTGTAATCAAACTTCATTTTTATTTTTGTTAAGACGAATAAATTTTCAAAAATTTCAATTTAATAAACCAAAACCATATATTTATCCTAAAGTGTTTTTTCTTAAAAGTAAATCAAAATGCTTAAAAAAAATTCTTCTTTTGTTTTTTGAATTTTTTTTGAGTTTTTGAAAGAAAAATGAAAAATTAATCCTGAAAAATAAAAAAGAGCCTCCCCCCACACTTGATTTTAACTGTGTCCCCACAGTCAACCGAAGTGAATAGAGAAAAATAAAATCAAAAAAATTAAAAGGATGATCTATATTTAAATAGAAACGAAAAGATTATTCTTCACAAGAGTTCAGAAAGTATATCGTCAAAAAGTAAATGAAACGGTCTTCCAAAGACCGATTCATTTGTCTCGTCGAGTATGTGAGATGCAGCTTAGGCACGAAAAACCAAACCGTAAAAGATTTCGAAGTTGAACGTTGATTTGGAAAAACAAATGTTGTTTTATTGAAAATTGTACGAGTTGTTTTATTTTCGATCATTTGTTTGGGGTTGATAGAATAATTGATTGAAATTCAAGTTTATTATCACCAAGTTGAAATTCGAATTTAACATTGAAAACTTCTTCAAAATTATTGATTTCAAAATCAAAATGGTGATGTAAATCTTCCCCTTTGGAATTTAATAAATCGTTTTCGAAAAGTTCAAATAAATCGATTTTGTTAAATTCATCTTCCTTTATTGGGTTATCAACAACTTCATTGTGTATATAATTTTCAAAATCCAAAGTTATTGTATTCAAATTTTCAAAATCGAGAAAAGGAATATCGAATTTTAAATTTGGTTCCACACCCTTTAAAGAATTGAAATCCAACTTATTTATCGTATTTTCAACAACTTGATTAATATCTTCATTATCAATTTCAAAAGTTGTTATTCATCGATTTGGGTAAAAGATGGATTATCGTTTGACTCGTCACTCATTGAAATTTGATTTTGTTTCTCACGAAAATTTTCCAATCTTTTAATCAACAAATGCGTGTGATCATCGTAAATTTCATTCATTTTCTCAACAAAGTCAATTTTGTAATTATTAACTTGAAATTTTTCGATTTGGACTTGTTGAGAATAAGAATTGTCAATTTCGATAAATAGTAGATTATTATTCGATTCTTCGCAAGTTGAGATTTGAATATGATTTTCATGAAAAGTTTTGTATTTTTCAAGTAATAAATCCCCGTTATCTTTTTGCATTTGGTCAACAAAATCAAATTCATGATTATTAATTTGAAAATTTTCATTTTGAATTTGTTGATAACAAAGTTTTCAATCGTATCGTTACTGAAACTATTCCCATTGCCAAAATTATTTGAAATTGGTTCACATTTTCGTCTTGATTTTGAAATTCATTTTGAAGCTTGAAATTGAATTGGCATGGGTTATACTCAAAATCATTTGAATTTTGAAGTGAAATCAAATTTTATTTATTTTGACTTGAACTATTGCACAAGTATGTGTTACACAAATCGTTTATACTTTGATTTTATTGTGTTGAGAGTTCAAGTAAAGATGAAATGCTATTTTCGAGATTTGAGGGTTGATCATCGTTTTGAAAACTTTGTTGTTCGAAATTTGAATTGTTTATACAAAAGTCTTCTTTAAAATATCCATATGAATTTGGAGTGAAATCATATGGATTATATTGATTTTCACAACTATTGTAAGATTCAAATGAGTGGGGAAACTCAGACATTTTCAAGAATGTTTTTGGTTTTTTTCTATAAAGGAAAAATATTACAAATAGAATTTGTTTTTCAAAAGATAAATTGATTTTTCAAATTTTTGGAAATGATTTTATATTTTTTTTGGATTTTTGAAATTTCAAAGAAAAAGGATTTAAAATTTTCAAAGGAAAACGAATATTTACAATTTTTTTAGTTTTGGATTTTGAATTTTTTTAAATATGCATGAACTAATGCAACTAAATGAATGCAATGGTTAATTACAAATGATTTATCCTAAGTTAACCCAAAATTGTATAGTCACACATTGTCTTACAAGATAGTTCTCAGCCAGGTAACAGGCAGGGATTATCGGTGCACCACGAATCACCGTAGCAATGCAGCCGAAGATTTAAGTACCTTCAAAGGAACAAGCACTATAATATTTACAAATCACCGTAATATTTATAAATGGTTATTACTCTTCCCTAGCCTAGACACCAAGAAATTAAATTGTTCAAAGAAGACAATTTGTTAATATATAATTAAGTGTTATCGATGTCTAACCGTTATTATTAACAAACTCTAGGATGAAATGCAAAATAGAAATTGAACGTGCATTAACAATGCAACTACTATGAAATTTGTTTTTGTTTTTGAAACTTTTTATTGGATTTTTGAAATTTTTTTCTTATATATAAATGCAAACGCAGGCAATCAATAATGCAAAGCAATTAAAACAATAGATAAGGGTGCAATTTTTTTTTCCATAAGCAAGCAATTTATTTCTTGGCAAGCTAAGCAAAGCAATTTCTTTCTCCTGCAACCTGAAAAAGCAAGATACATACAACTTTTTTATTTTTTTTAATATATAAGGATGGAAGTTAAAATAAACAAATTCAAACTCTTCTTTAATATATATAAGGAAAATGGGCTCAGGGAAGAAGTTGCGAAAAAATTTAGTCTCACGGACATCAAGTTTGCTTTTTAGGCTGAAGGACATATTTTAGTGTAAACAGAAAATGATAGTTACAACTATCATTCTATGATTTACACTAAAATATGTCCTTCAGCCTAAAACTAAAATATGATTTATATATATCAAAGAAGGAATTAAATCAAAACAAAACAAATAAGTGAAAACAAAACAAATTGAAAATCAAACAAAATGAACAAACTTATTTGTTTTTTTTAAAGTAAGAAAAACTAAAACCAAACAAATCAACAAATGAGAACAAAAGAAATGAAAATTAAACAAATTTTTACTTTTTCCTTTTTGTTTCTGTTTTTTTAATCAAAAAAAGGAAATTAACAAAACAACTTAAGTCGTTCAAAATCCACCCGGCCCAAAAGGAAATTAACCCAAACTAGGAATGACAATGGGGCGGGTTGGGATGGGTTTTTAGTGCCCCATACCCGTCTTGGATTTTTTAGACCTCACCCCAGACCCTCCCCGTAGACCCGGTGCGGGTCTGGAATTTCGCCCCGTACCCGGGACCCGTACGGGTCAGGGTAGACCCGACCCGCCCCAAGACCCGATGAGTCTCATGTATTGATTCAAAATATACACCAACTTACATATATTTATTTTTTTATACTCGTTATCACCAAATAATACATGAAATACAAATAACAACGTGTCTAAGGAAAGTTAGTAAAAATGATGTGTACAATAACAATTCAGAAAATATATACATATGTTATTATATAATTATCAATGACACAACTTAATACTCTAATTTTGCATATAGATTATTTATTGGAACATTTTAATATCCATGCCAGAATCACTTATATCTAAGAAGATTAATAAATCACTCTAGTAATAAAGCAGTTTTAGTAGTGCGGGTCGGGTTGGGGCGAGTCAACCGAGCCCCGACCCGACCCTAGACCCGGAGCACTCAAGAACGGGTCACGGGTCTACCCGCCCCAATGACCCAATGGGGCGGGTCTGGACGGGCCAAAACAGGGGCGGGTCGACCGGGTTTGGACCCTAACCCGCCCCATTGCCATCCCTGGCCCAAACCCAAACCTTTATTATTCCCAAAACGAACACATTCACAAAAACCATAGCAATGTCGAATCTGTATTCTTTCCTATTTTCTTTTCTAAATTTTTTTACCTGAAATAATGCAAAAGACAATTCGAAGTCGGCGATTTGCAAGTGTTTGTGGGGTTCGAGTTTCGGCGTTGCGAGGTTTGAATGTCGTGATTCGATAAAGATTTGCTTTAGGCGTTCGATTCAGGTGATGGTGGGAGTTTGAAGCGATGAAGTTGGGATGCAATTGGAAATTCGATGCTCGCTGTTCCAGGTGATGGAGGCAATGCGAGGTTTGGGTGGTGGCGAATTTGATTCTGGTTGCTGAAGGACTGCGGTGGTGTGTTGTCAGCGATTGGGCTTTTAGGTGAAGTTATCTGCAGTTGTGATTTCGGGCTAAATGGTACTCACAGAGGTAAATGGTATGCAAGCAGTTTTTTTTCTGTTGTTTTTTTATTGGATTTGTGGTTGAAGTCGAAGAATGGTACGGTCAGGGATAGAAAGTACTTGCTGTAGTTGTAGTGGGATGGATTTGTATAGCAGAGGATGTATGGGATGGAAGGTTGTGATGAGGTTGCGAAGGTGATTGTATTCGGTTTCTAGTTGAATGAGTATGAGTGATGTCGAAGCGGGAGATGGTCAACAGGGTGGTCAGCAGTGGTTGTAGAAGAGGATGATGCTGCAGTTGACAGTGTAAATGTTTGTGTGATGGCAATGGACAATAAGGATGAGTTTTGTGTGGTGGTGATGATAGGCAGTTATCAAAGCGATGTCAATGGCAGAAAGGAAAATGGAAGAAGGGCAAAATGGTTTTGTTTGTGTTTGAGAACTGTGGAGATGAAGTTGTAGTTGAAATGTGAAAGGTCAGGGGAAGAATGTTTTGGCAGTGATGACAGAGGCACAGTTTGAAGCGAAGCAGCTTCAAGTGGTCAAGCGCTGACTGGGTTGAAGTGTAATAGCAAAAAGAAGTTTGCACTGTGATTGTTTGGAGGTGTACAAAGCTGTAGTAGCTGGAGCAGTGTTGTAGACAATTGTGATGTAGAAGGTGTAGTTTGTGGTCTGAAATGATTGAAAGTGGCAGAAGAAGTTCAGGTGGTTTACTGTTTAGGGAGGAAGTGATTGCAGTAGAAATATAGTAGAATAGTGGTGGGATGTAGTGGAGTGACAGTATCGATATGAGTTGAGAAGAGGTGCTATTGAGAAGTGGTGGAATGTAATGTAGTGAAGTTGTTGAATGAGTTATATGCGTGAAGTGGATGGTTTCAGTTGATGGTTAGGAAGAAGTAAGGCTGTTTTTTTTTTCTTTTTTTCTTTCCTTTTTGGTCGTCGTTGTGGAGTTGGGAAGTTGACGTTGAATTGCTGTGGAAGTGAACAAAGAGCGGCAAGGCGATTTTCAAAGGAGGTCGCAGTTGTATTGATAAGTGAACTGTAGTTATAGGAGGTGAACTGATTTCTGGTATGGCAGAGATGATGGAGAAGTGGTAATTGCACTGATATTGAATAGATTGAATAGGAGGTGAACAAATTGATCGTTGTTTGTTTTGATGGTTAGTGGAAGTATTTAGGGGCAGAGGTGATAGGAAGTGGTGGGGAAATTTTATTTGAATGTGAAGTGAGTGTTATTTTAGAGAGTTGTGGTTGATGAGTGGATATGGCAGTAAGACTGTAGGCAGTGGTGGATTGTATGTTGTAGTAGGAGCAGTGAGGAGAAGAGTTGGTTTGATGGTGGTTGACAGAGAGGGAAAGGTTGATGTATCAGAGTGGTGATTGTGCACTGTTTGTGTAGGTAGGCAGAGGGATTAATGGGGTATGCAGGGGAGAAATTACAATTTAGTGAGGAGGATGTTTATTGATGGCAGCAGTTTGAATGCAAATGTACAAGGTTGAAGAAGTTTTGTATGTGGTAGACTTGGATTTTTTTTTATGTCAGTAGCAAATGGATGGAAGGTTGGCAATTTTGAATGAATGAAACGGTGGTGTCCAATGAAACAGTGGTAGGCACTGATGTAGTGGTACAACAATTAGTTTTGAGAAGGCAGAAGGCTATTTGGGGAATGAAATGTATAGTTAAATTGTGTGACTTTTTCTGAAGTGGCTGGAATGGGAGGTTTCACTGTTGTTTGAGTGGGATGATCGGGTTTGTTTTGTATGGGAGAATCGAGCAATGGTTGATGGTGGAAGCAGTGTTTCTGGTGAGTTGGTTTGAAGTATTGTCGCGGTTGTTTGTGGTAGTGATGACAAGGCGATGGCCAGAGAATTGGTGGTGGTTTGATTATGACAATGCAATTTTGAAGGTGGTGAAAGCAGGTGTGGCTGTCAGGCGGATGAATTGGAAGTGCAGTGATGACGATTTGAAATGTAACAGGCAGAGAGCAGTTTTGTAACACAATGAATTATAAACAGAAAATGTAAAAACTACTTTGATTTTTTTTAATGGGAAATTGTAAATGGACTATAATTTGTAAATTGAAAATGGAAAATGTACTTGAAAATGAAATGGAATGAAACTTTTTTTTCTTTTTTCAAATGTAGTTGTGTAAAATTCAAATGCAAAAACAACTGGTAATCAACACATACAAAACCAAAATGCAATCAAAAATCACACAAACACACAAAATCGAACAAAATAATTCGAAGAATAGAAAATTAAAAATCAAAATAAATTCCCAGGCAACGGCGCCAAAAACTTGTTTACCGGCGGAATTTCTATTTAGTTAGAAAATCGTCGAAAAATTTCGAAATAAAAATAACCGCAAGCGCACGGTATACGAATGTAGCACGTATGAGAGTACGGGTCGATCCGCAGGAAATTGTAGATTTTAAAATTTTATTCAGTCAAATTAAACCAAAGTCAAATGATTGTTAACTACTAAAAGAAAGTAAAAACAAGCTAAAACTAAGAAAAATAAAAATAAGAGATTAAAAAGCAATTTAGAGGCAAATCCCCTCTCATGAACACATAAATCAACATAATAAAATTATGATCTTTTTTTGGTCTTTGTGAGTTTAGTTGATGCATTTATCATAAGCACGACCGAATTGTGTTATTAATTAACACACTTAAACCATCAAGCTTTAATACACTCTCCAACCCACTTACTAACTTCAATGAAAATGATATGAAATTAAAAGTAGAACCTATTTTAAGCATGGCCGATTAACTTTGAATAAGAAACATAAACCGTCAAATTTTGATTCTAAATCCACTTCCATTACCATGATCATATGTAGATGAAGAGGTAATTAGTGATTTATATGACTAATCATAGGTTATTTGTTTTGAACAACATAAGCTATCAAACTCAATATTAAACACAAAATCACACAAACATCCAACTTTCCATTTAGCACAAAAGAGACATAAAGAGAAATTATGTTGCATCTAACGATTCAAGAGAGCTTCATTACCCCCTAAATTGTAGGGATTAGCCTCTCATTTGTGTTATCATATCAACACAAGTAGAAAGCAACATGAAACAAACAAAACAACAAGAAGAGGAAAATGAAATGGAAAAGAGAACTAATCTAATTGCATAAAATAAAATCTACACTATTAGCATGAAAGGAAATGAACATGTAATTAAAAAAACACTAATTAACATTGCATAAAAAAGGAAAAAAATACATGAAGTAAAAATGGCTAAGTAGCCATGAAAAGAGAAAGAGAGCTTTCTTTTTTCTTTTGAGCCTAAACTAAACTAAAGAGAGATTAAGAAAGAGGAACATGAAACATAAGAGGTATATATACATGTGTTAAACCCTAATTCATATTTTTGAGGAATGCCCAAAATACCCTTGAGAAAGTGTAGAGGCCAAGTATTCATTAGCTTCTACTAATCATCATTTAAGTGTACATGAAGCCATTAATTCCATAAGCATGTGCATTAGCCTCTAATTTGTACATTAAGGTGGTGGTTAGGTGGGGTCCTCCATGATCTTCACTTTGAATTATTTTCATCTTCATTCCTTTGTGTTCTTTTTGTGCGTGCATGTCTTCTTCATGAATCAACTTGTAATTGGAATCAAATTCCTACAAAATAGCATGGAAATTTCCAATTGAATTTTCTCGATTTAATGTATGCACAAAAATGACCATTTAACCCTGTATGAAGATGAATATGTGACAATTTGAAGATAATTTGAATTTTGGTTTAAACAAGTTAAAATACCCAATATGATCATTTATTCAATTTAAATAGATTAAATATGGTGATAAAAATATGCACATTTACGTGCACATCAGTTCTCATGTTCAATGGTGTGATAATTTTCAACGGCAGTACAACAAACAGACCCTTTTATAGCATTTAAAAACCGCTATTAAAGCCTTCTATAGCGATCCCATGAGCGCCATAGATCAACAAGTTGTAGTTAATCTTATAGATACCATAGCGTTCCAAATTTGCAATGGAAAATGGACTTCTGAGAGCGTTTTTGTTACCATCTTAGACTAGACGTATTGGTAAAACTACTTTTCTATAGCGTTTTGAAGCTTGCTATAGAACTTTTACACAAAGTTGTGTTTTATGATACTAAAAATTTTGACATCATTTAATTGCTATAATATGTTGACGTGCCATATTATTATAGCATCTAAAAACGCTATAGAAATATTATGTCAATCTTTCATTACGCATTGAAGCGCTATATAAAATTCATTACTATCTATTATAGCATTGTTTTTTGCTATGAAAACTATTTAATTCTTGAAGAATATTTTGTATAGCACTAGCACAATGCTATAGTATATGAACGCTATAACAATTTTTCTTTTCGTAGCATAGTTAAAACGCTATAAAATAGTTTCCACTGCATTTTTTATTGCTATGTACATTCAAGCTTACAATTTTTAATTCTACTAAACTTATTTCAATAAAAATATTATTACAATTAAAAAACAGCACTTATCAATATACGCAATCAAATGAAGTCATAAGCCAAACCATAAAATATATATCCATAATATTTCATATACGGAGTATTAAGCATATATTTATGGCCAAAAGTAACAATACATATAACTATAGCTAACCAAAACGATACATACTAACAATGACGTATGAACGTCGATAGACAATACATTAATGCAAGCATGACCTATTTGAAGGAGAAAGAGTGCGACATCATGTAGCAACCTCAAAAGCATCATCCAGCACTTGTCAAAAAGAAGCATATACGTTATTCATTAAAATGATTTACATATATATATATATATATATATATATATATATATATTTGGAAAAAATTTCTTAATTCATGATCGATATCTGATCCAATCCAAGAAACTTTGGATCTGACTGGATCAGATTTATAGATCAGACAAACCGAGTGCGAATCAAAATTTTAAAATTCAATTATAAATGGGATAGAATCAATTATTGCTTACTTAAATCCATTGGATTGGATCCGCCGTGCAGCCCTATGACTGACATTTAGGGATTATAGCTACTTGTTGTCCTTTCTAGTAGTAAACTATTGTTCGTGGTACAATGTAGCATGATCGCTGGATTCTTATGAGAGATGACTATCTGTGAGCAGTATGCTTTAGTTATATTTACTTAATTTAACTTGTCATAATAAAATTATCATCTTTGAAAGAATTACTTAAATTCACATAATATTAACTCTAAACTTGATTGCCGTCCAATTTGTTTCTGAACAAAAATTGATTTGAAAACTTCAATCATATTCCATTATTGCCTACCTTTCGACACTATTTATTACAATCTATGCACTGTGATATTAGTTTGGACCCCAATTCAAGTATCGGGTCTCTTTAAGTTAATTAAACTATCAGCTTCAATATAAATATGATCTGTTAGCTAGTTAATTATTCATGTCATCTCCGAAACCTAATGATAATAAAATGCTCAACATCTTCTCAGTGTTAAGCATTATATTATATGATAACAAAATACTTAACACTGATACTTTTTTTGTTTTATATGGTCTACAAGGATTTGGAAGAAATGTATGTGTTATTGTGTAGAAGAAATGTATGCTTGCGTTTCATATTGGATTAGAGCAACAACGCATGGAGTCGTTATTGTTTCTCCTGAACATGGTTCTTGCCACTACAACAAAACTTGTTTTTGGTTGTATTAGTTGGTTACGATTCAAGGCATATGCCACTGTTGGTCATTTTAGAATATAAAATGAAATGACGAAACGCTATTAATTGGTCCCGCCAATTATTCATCAATATTTTGCTAAAATTTTCTATGGCAGCTCAAATTTCCTTTCACATCACTTTTTCCCCCTCCCAAAATTGCGATGGGTACAAAAAAGTCACTGTCTTCCGATCTCTCAGAGCCCATGTCTTCGTCCTCAAAATCCCTCATCTTCCTCATCTGATATCCCCAAAATCATCTTCCAATCCAGCACTGCCTCTCTCTTTGGTTGCCTCATCTGATATCCCTCATCTTCCTCATCTGATATTCTGCTGACCATGGACGCAACAAGTTGCGGCAGCTGCTACGGTAGCACACTGAACATATTCAATTCAAGGGGGTGTATGGATAAAGTAAAGATTAGAACTAGGTATATCCTACAAATCTAGAATTTTTGTTTCGAATTCACCTTCTCTTGTTTGCTTCTTAACTTTTGCATAAGAATTTGACATTGTTTATTGATCGATTCATGCAAGATTCACTTGTTCATGTAGATGTAGTTAAATAGTATGTTATTCATTTTGAAAGTGTATAGGATCGTGTAATATGGAATACAATTAAATCTAAAAGTGGAAACAAATGATAATAGCAAAGTAAATGGAAATAAGTAAAATACAACAAGCACATCATGAAGTTTTATACTGGTTCGAACTTCCCGATCTACGTCCAGTCCCAGACTCCTTCTGGAGTTTCAACTATAATAACCCCCACTTAACCCGAAGGAACAGGTATATACAGTCTGAGCAGCAGAACAACACCTGAGCAACTGAACAGGATTTTTGCCTCAGCAGCAGAAGAGGACTTCACTAATACAATATAATATCTGACACTGTGTGTTCTTGATAACATTGATTTGTCACTGATAGTACAAACCTCTTATAATCAAATCCTCAAGTATATGAAGTGTATGTGAAGATATGAAGAGAAGGTAATGCTAAGAATCGAAGATTATGAAAGTTATTTGTAGACTCAAAGCAGTAAAAAAAACGTATGTTTGCTGTTTGAATGCAAATATTAAAGCACAAGAAGAGTATTAGAGAGTTAGAATGAAAATCGGTGAATATGAAGTGCTTGGGAGTATGTATATATAGTAGATGAAGAGTTACTGCCATTGGTGACGGGTTCTGATGAAGAGGAGCATCTATTTCCGTTCAGAGAAGGGTTGCATCCTTTCGCAGAAGAAGATGTCTTTTCGAAAATATGGCGGTTGGTCTCGGGTCAGTCGACTGGTCGTTCTTGGTCAGTCGACTGACTATGCAAATGATTTAAAAAAATAAATAGTGCATATTGTATATATACAAAGTCAATCGACTGGATGATCCTAGCCAGTCGACTGGCTGAGGTATTTTTGCATGCTATGCTTATGTTTTGTTTAATTATGAGAAACATGAAGTGCGGACTACTTGAGGATAGATTTTAACAAATTTCTAAGACTCAATCATAAGTACTAGACAGTGAGAACATAGATTAAAAGTCTTGATATAGCCATAGTCTGTTGATTATCTCTTTTTGTCGTGAATGCTCCTTTTCTTCTAACTCGCTTTGTCATGAATCAAAACTAGTGATTCAACATTCTCTCCCTTTTTGATTGATGACAAACCTGTATATATAAAAGTTCTAGAGAACAAATATAAAAACTCCCCCTGAATATATGATACTTCTTGTACATAAAGATGATTAGGACAATTCTTCTCCCCCTTTGTCATCGACAAAAAGGAGATATAGCAAAAGTAATTTCAATATAAAGTGCAGAAATAAATGTCAAAGTGAGACTATATAGTACAAATCTCAAAAGATAAATAATTAGCAAGTTGCAATATGTTTTAAATTGACAATAAAGTTACAGAAAAGAAAATAGTTCATACCCTACTCACTCAACAAAAGACCTACTCATCAAGATCCCAGTTGTATTCTCCCTCTGGTGCGGGCTCCTTTCCTGGTCTAGAAACGCCTTGAGCACCACTGCCTGCTCCACTAGTGTCTCTACTAGTATTCTCCTCTGATGTAGACCATGCAAATCGAGGTTCTTGGCGTTTTCCTTGGGCGATAGACATGACAGCAGTTGAAGAAGAACATGATAATGCATCCCATAAGGTAGAAAAGAAACCTTTGATTTTATCGAACTTCTTATCCATTTTCTTGAATCTAGAATCCAAAATAAGTTGATTGCGGTAGAGAATTTCTATGGATTCACGGGTGCTAGAGGAAGTAGCTAAGCGAATATCGCCTTCTTCTTGTTGCGATACTGGTTCTCTAATTGTAGGACCTCCAGTTTGATGTTGTTGAGCCCGTTGATGCTTCCAATCTTCAAATGAAGTAATAGGTGGCGGTCGTGTTGGTATCTTCATAAGACTTACGGTCCTTATATTTATCATTCCGACCGTAGAGAATTCGATATCCGGTTGACGAACACCCGCATCTAAAAGAAGTCTCATAATATATTCTCCAAAGCAGATAACATGCATATTCCCATGTGTGAAGGTGAGAAATTCATCCATAATACGACGCAACCAATTAACGCGTATATTTTCCCATATGGCATAAAGAGCTTTGAAATTTTTCAGATATATTAATTCATATGATCCGGTTCGGGGGAGAATAGATCGCATAAGCGTCTTGTGCAAAATTCTTGCTTTAGGACGAAGAAGCTTAGAACGCAATTCAATCATGTCGTCACCCATGAACATATGACTAATTCTATCTCTTTTTCTTGGATTGCATTCGACGTTATTTAAATCTATTCCTTCATTTGGGGATTGAAGGATATGTGCCATTCTATCAAGGGAAAAGCAAACTTGTTGTCCACATACCAAACTTCACACACAATTATTTGGATTCGATGGTTGTTGGTGGCCAAGATTTAAATTTGCGAAGAAAAGTTTTACCATAAGATGATTAATGTTGTGGCGATTTGCATTGTAGTCAAGGAGTGACTCTAATCCACATCTCCGCACTAATTCTTGAAGAGAGTAAGCACCAAAATCAGAATAAACCAAGAACGAGCCTTCAAAAATCCTAGAGTTTTTCATCTTCTTCCATCGTTCAATTGCAGTTGCATCATATGGCCAATGAGCAATGTGAGTATCAACAAAGGATGAAGAGCCTTGTTTTGAGCGTTTAGATCTTGGAGGGGCCATTAATTTGGTTTTTTTGAGGATTTCGTGAAAGAAAAATGGGGGCTAGGGTTTTGGAGGTTATAAAAACGAAGAAGGTAAAGTGAATAGATGATGTAAAAAGGTTTAAAAAGACATAACAGATGCCTTTTTTGTACAGCCCGTCGACTGGTCGAGGTAGGTCAGTCGACTGGTTACCAACCCAAGAGTTTTTTACTCTGTAATCATTCGACTGACCTATATGACTCAATCGACTGGTTGACAACCCAAGAGGTTTTGCATCCTGTAAACAGTCGACTGGTTATATTATATCAGTCGGCTGGCTGAAGATAAGAAGTGTAATGAAGCTTAAAACAAAATTTTATTCAAAAAAGCATATACATAATCGAAATCCAAGTGAACAAGAGCAATAAAACACAAGAAAAGATGATTATTTAGGAGTTTTTGGAGAGCATTCATTGTTGATACGCGAAGATTTTGATCAATGACAACGTGCTTCAACAAACAAGGAAGAAATATATGCAACGCTAAAGGACGATCGATGAAGACCAAACAAACATAAGTATGTTTTTTATATAGGTCTTAGTCTAGATTTATTGTTAAAATCTATCCTCAAGAGGCTTGCACAAACACTAGAAAACATTTTATAAACTTCATTTTTATTTAAGTTTTCACTATGCATATTTTATAAGTTCAGTCGACTGAATAGGAACAGCCAATCGACTGAAACTGGAACAAATGTATAAACATGCACAGTTTCAGTCGACTGAATTTCCTGCACAGTCGACTGAATTTGCTCCCGAAAATTTTACTTCATATTTTCAGTTGACTGAATTCGCTGCTCAGTCGACTGAATTTGAACCTGTGAATTTTCTCTGAAAAGACACCTTCTTCCTCCCAAGAGTTGCAACCATTCATCAATGGAAATGGAAGCATCTCTTTTTTGCAACCTTTGACAACAAATGCACCTCTTCTACAAGTATATATACATGATTCTAACATCATTTAATTTACCGAATTCTCTTGCTTTAATCTTACTATTCTCTTGTTCATATTCTCTAGATATTCTCAAAGCAATCACCAATCTATTGCTTGAATCACTGTTTTTGGTTGTAACATTCTTTTGATTCATAGCAATTCACATTTCCTAATTCTTCACAAACACATTGCATACTCTCGAGGATAAGATTATAGGAATATTGTACTACATTAGACTCATTAGTGTTGACAAGAACACAACAAGTCGAATATTGTATTTTAGTAATTGAGTTGAAGTCCTCTTCGGTAGTTGAGGTAAGAAATCCCGTTTGGTTGTTCGGGTAAGTTGTAAACCTATTCCTCCAGGTGAAGTGAGGGTGGTAAGCTAGTGAAATTCCTAAGTGAAGCTTAGGGACTGGACGTAGGACTAGAGGTCCGAACCAGTATAAAATCCTGGTGTCTCCTTGCATTTTCCTACTTTATCTACGTAGACTATTCCGTTATTCCATATTACACGATCCTACCGCATAGCATCTTACATTCATGCGGTTCAACCTTGGTGTTCTCAACATAAGGTTGCAAAGGAGGCTAATAATTTTGGCGTTCCCAAGAGTTTGGAGATGCCGAAGGTTGATGAGGATTTTGCTCCCATTGATTCCAGCTGGATGAATTTGGTTGAAGTGATGTTGAAGGTTCAACAACATCATGCTTAGATGATTTTCCATTGAATTTATGGGCAATTGATTCTATAAGGCTAAGGCGCCTGGAATTCATCCGTTGTTCATAATACATTTCTCTTTGTAGATTGATTTGCTCCTTTTGATAACGATAGATATCATCAATTTTTTTTGTTTTTGGAGAAACAAACCATCATCTTCAGTCCTAGAATGCTTTAATTGCCATAAGAAAGGTCATATCCAGAAAGAATGACCAGAGTTAAAAAAAATACTTTGACAAAGATAGAAAAGATAAGAAAAAGAAAGCATTCTCTGTAACATGGGATGATTTAGATACTTCTTCATCAGATTACAGTAGTGAAAGTAAAAATGAACACGCAAATGTCTGTTTCATGGCTACTAAAAATGAGGTTAGTGATTTTACTTTTGATGATATGATAGAGATAAATTCAGAGCTAGTTGATACTCTGAAAAATCTCAAAAGAAAATATAAGGAGACTCGTGAACATCAAAACAAAGAAGAATTCGAAAGAGATATGCTTAAAGATGAGAAGAAAATACTAGAGGAAGAACTTGAAAAATTACAAGAATCATTCTCTAATATCAATTCTCAACTCACTCTTTTGAGTCATGAAATTGAAACTCAAAAAGAGAAGAATGATTCTCTTGTTTCTGAAAATCATGAACTCAGAACTAAGGTAAAATTGATAGAGTTGGATAATAATAGTCTCAAAGCTAATTTAGAAAGCATCACCAAAAATGTTTCAAATTTTAATAAAGGAAGAGAAACTCTAACTAAAATTATTGATAGCTCTCAATCTGTTTCAAGTAGAAAAGGATTAGGATACATTAAGAAAACAACAATTTTACCTAGAAAGAAAATTAGGAGAAATATTAATCCTACCATTGAACAGACAAAAAGGAATTCTTACCCAAAAAGTAGAAAAATTTGGGTTCCTAAAACAAACAACAGTTTGATTAGGAAGAAATATATAAACAATTTTTTTTGAAACTGTTCATAAAAATAAAGATTGCATTTTTAAATGGGATACTAAGCCCTCTTGGGTTTGGTTTCTTAAGATTTAACTCTTAGGACCCTATTGAAAAAGTGGGTACCAATATTATCTCATATTTTTTGTAGGTCCCCCTCAAGAGATGAGGAAAATGGATACTCGACAGTGGTTGTTCAAAACATATGACAGGAGATAAAGATATGCTATCAAATATTACTTACTCAAGTGGAGGCTCCGTCACTTTTGGAGACAATTCCAAAGGTTATATCATCGGCAAAGGCGATGTGAGCAATAATGGTATTTTAAATTTACCTCTTATTTCAAATGTTTTATTAGTCAAAAATTAAAACATAATTTACTTAGTATCAGCCAATTGTGTGACAAAGGATTCAAAATCACTTTTTCTGAAAACAAATGTAGTATTTTTGATCAAAATCAAAATCTTATCTTTGAAGGAAATAGAGCTAGAAATATCTATGTTTTGAATATGAAAATAAATCATAATTCAGATATGTGTTTAATAGCCAAATAAAATGATTCTTGGTTATGGCATAAACGATTCTGTCATATTAACTTCAAAACTATAAACAAGCTCTCTAAAAATGATTTAGGAAAGGTATACCAAAAATGAATTTTAAAATTAACTATATTCGTGATACATATCAGTTAGGAAAGTTAACTAAGTCTTCTTTTAAATCTAAAAAAGTCATTTCAACTTTACATCCACTTGAATTACTACATATGGATTTATTTGGACCAACACAAGTACAGTCCATTAATCATAGTAGATATGTGTTTGTTATTGTTGATGATTTCTCTTGATATACTTGGACTATCTTTATGAAGAATAAAAGTTATACCTTTGATAATTTCAAAACTTTTGTCAAAAGAATTCAAAATTTTAAAGGTTTAAAAATCAAAAACATAAGAAGTGATCATGGAGGTGAAGTGTGTAGGATCGCGTAACATGGAATATAATTAAATCTAAAAGTGGAAAAAGATGATAATAGCAAAGTAAATGGAAATAAGTAAAATAGAACAAGCACACTAGGAATTTTTATACTGGTTCGAACTTTCCGTTCTACGTCCAGTCCCAGACTCCTTCTAGAATTTCAACTACAATAACCCTCAGTTAACCTGGACGAATAGGTATATACAGTCTGAGCTGCAGAACATACACCTGAGCAACTGAACAGGATTTTCGCCTCAGCAGCGGAAGAGAACTTCACTAATACAATATAATATCTGACACTGTGCGTTCTTGATAACACTGATTTGTCACTGATAGTACAAACCTCCTATAATCAAATTCTCAAGTATATGAAGTGTATGTGAAGATATGAAGAGAAGGTAATGCTAAGAATCAAAGATTATGAAAGTTATTTGTAGATTCAAAGCAGTAAAAAAACATATGTTTGCTGTTTGAATGCAAATATTAAAGCACAAGAAGAGTATTAGAGAGTTAGAATGAAAATCGGTGAATATGAAGTGTTTAGGAGTATGTATATATAGTAGATGAAGAGTTACTGCCATTGGTGAAGGGTTTTGACGAAGAGGAGCATCTATTTCCGTTCAGAGAAGGGTTGCATCCTTTCGCAGAAGAAGATGTCTTTCGAAAATATGGCAGTTGGTCTCGGGTCAGTCGACTGGTCGTTCTTGGTCAGTCGACTGACTATGCAAAAGATTTAAAAAAATAAACAGTGCATATTGTATATGTACATAGTCAGTCGACTGGCTGAGGTATTTTTTCATACTATGCTTATGTTTTGTTTAATTATGAGAAACATGAATTGCGGACTACTTGAGGATAGAATTTAACAAATTTCTAAGACTCAATCATAAGTACTAGACAGTGAGAACATAGATTAAAAGTCTTGATATAGCCATAGTCCGTTAATTATCTCTTTTTGTCGCGAATTCTCTTTTTCTTCTAACTTGCTTTGTCATGAATCAAAACTAGTGATTCAACACATTTACCCACAACATCCGTACTGTGCAAGCAGTAGAGATTCTTGCTAGCTCGAAAACTCTTGGTTCTGGAATTTTTTGCTCATGGTTACAGTTTCGGTCATTGGAATACTTATTTGGGATGACTGGATTTTTGAGTTTTAATCTAACACATTTCCACACGTATTACTATATTCACATTCAAAAAACATAAGATCTTTAGTTTCTTCCTCTTTATTGCATAGCATAAGCTCACTATTGGTTAACATACCCAGATTTACTAGTTTGTTCTTGTATGGCAGAAGATTTGTAATTGCTTTGAACAAACATAGTTCATCTTAGAGTTAGCTTTGATGTCCCAAACAAAGCTATGCGACTGCACTTTATTTGAATGAATTTTGATTGCATCTCATATTTCTTTAAATACAAAATTATCATTGATGTTTGTATTGCAATGCCAAAAATCTTCTGAATGGTTGTTATGAGTTCTGATTTAGCGGATTTCATTGGTAATGCCTCTTGTTTGTTGTAATGTTTCTAGCTGCCTTACATCATCATGTAATATTTGACTGACCTTAAGTGTTTCACCATCCAAGTATGCCAAGGTTTCGTAACCCGATTTGTTAATTAATCTTGCTCCATTTAACCATGAATTGATCCATAGACTCGTGTTTCTGCCACACGTTATTTCCCTGTCAAACAAACTTAATGCTTTTTGTCTAACTCTGAACATGTTCTTCATAGTTCCAGATAGTTGACTTGAAATCAACATTTCCCAAATATTGTTAGAGTTAATATACTTGTTGATAAACCATTTTTCCTTAAAGAATTTTCACATAACAATTTCCATGGTCTTTTTAAACAGAAAACGTCATTAATATGTACTAATTTTTCGGTACAAAGGCCCCCCTCTTCTTTTGGAGATGTTACCATCTCCCATGATACTTTATTCCTTTTTTCCACCACACAAAAACTTACTACATATTTGGTTGAGGTATTAATTATGTTAGCTAGTATTTTGAAACTTTACACCCAACAACTACTATGGGGTATACAGCTGATTAATCAACACACGTTGACCAGTCAAGATTTATAAAATTAACTAAGTTTAAGTTAACTAACTTTTATAAATAATAATAATATAACTATTTTAACAAAGTTTTACAAATAATAGCAATGATGATGAATTAACTAATTTTATACTAATAATACTAATAATATAACTAAGTTTATGTCAACTAAATTTTATAACTAGTAATACTATAACTAATTTAACAAAGTTTTATAAATAATAATGATGACAACGAGGATGAATTAACTAAGTTTATAAAATCAACCAAGTTTATATTAATAAATAATAATACTAATAGTAATAATATAATTAAATTAACCTTGTTTTATAATAATAATAATAAATTAACAAAGTTAACCAAGTTAATAAAAATTAACTAAGTTTTGTTAAAATTGAACAAGTTTTATAAAATTAGTTAAGTTTAAGCTAACTAAATTTTATAAATAATAGTATAACTAATTTAACAAAATTTAATAAATAATAACAATGATTATGATGATGATGAATTAACTATGTTTATAAAATTAACTAAGTTTATTATAATAATAATAATATAATTAAATTAACCGAGTTTTAGTAATAATAATAATAAATTAACTCAGTTAACAAGTTAATAAAAGTTAACTAAGTTTTGTTAAAATTAACTAAGTTTTGCATCATCTGTTAGATACGTAGTTGTAACAATTACTCTTAAAAGTTAACTAATTTAACTTAGTTAATTCTAAATTGTCAAATATGTAGTTGTAATAACCTATTTTTCATCTCTATTATATCAATAAACTAAGTTTGTAATGTTTTAAAAGCAACTTTTGTTTAATTTGTTTTCTTCTTATAATAAACCTATTTTTCACAGTACATGTTAAGCACAACAAGGGCTCAATGAACTTTTCTTGAGGTTCATCTTTTGTCAAATGTATATTTTACATCATCTGTTGTCGATTCATTTAGGAAGTCAAATTGTTTATATTCATTATAAGATTAATAAACGTTAGGCTCTTGAAACATTTTAAGAGTAAATGAGCTTGATTCATATCACTACCACGATTAGTAGTTGCATATGGTCCGATAGCCAAAGATGAAGTGGGAGCAACGAGAGCCAGCTACTGTTTTTTTAGGGCAGCACTTCCACATAGAGCAGGAACATCATGGTTATGTTTACCTTTGCTATTATATGCTAGAGGTCAGTGTGATATGCTCAAGCAGAGTTGAAGTAGAGGGCAGAAACAGTGATAATGATGAAGTCTGGTATGAAGGTTGGGTGCACAGTCGATGTCAGAGGTGGTTCTGACTGTTATGATGGCTGAAGATGGCTTTGGGTTATTGAAGTAGTATTTGATATGAAGTAATGTAGCAGTGTGATATGCAGTTTGTAGCAGCCAACAGTATGAGGGGTACTGATGTTATTGAGTTTTATAAATAGTTTGAAGGGTACTGATGTTATAGTTGCAACATGGGGTGGTTAGTTGATATAGAGATTTGGATGTTGGACTGTTGTAGTAAGAGTGATGGTTGGTTAGGGGATTTCAGTTGTATGGTAGTGAATTGTTTTGCACTTGACTGTAGGTAGCAGTCTTGTAGAGGATAGGAGATTTGGGGGGGTGATGTTTGTAGTGTGATGTTGGAGGATAGTTTGCATTTTTAGGCACTGCAGCCAGTGATTGATGTGGGATGCAGTTGAGTTGTTTGCACAGGTAGCAAGGTGGTGTTGACTGGGGTTCTGTTTGATGAAATTAAGTTGGTGCGATAGTTAGTTAGTGGTAATGGATGGTGGAAGTATTTGTTGTGAAGAGGCAGGCAGCAGTTTGAATTAGAGGTAGTAGTTTTGATGTGTATTTGATGTTGTATGAACTGGGTTATGAGTTGATATGGATGAGATGAAGGTCGAGGAGATGATGTTGTAGCAGAGGGGTATGTAAGAGCAGAGAAATGAGGTTGATGAAGATGGAGTCGCCACTGTGGATTGACAGAAACTATTTGTAGAGGTCAGAGGTGAAGGCAGTGATTGAATATGTTGTGAGTAGATGGGGGTGGATGGCCAGGGTCGATGAAGCAGTTTCTCTGTGGTCGATAGGTATGCAGGTGGAAGAGCACAAAGTTGGTGGTGAAATAGTGGTTGGCTGTAGAAGTTTTAATATACACAGCAATGGGATGTTGGCAATAAGTGGTGATTGCTCTTATACGAGCATAGTGTGTTTAGTAGGGCATAGAAATGAAATGTAGTTGAAAATGTAGTTGACCAATAGCAGTAATAATAGTAATAATAACAATATAATTAAGTTTATTGAGTTTTATAAATAATAATAATAGTAAATTAACTAAGTTAACCAAGTTAATAAAAATTAACTAAGTTTTGTTAAAAATAAGCAAGTTTTATAAAATTAACTAAGTTTAAGTTTTATAAATAATAATAATATAACTAATTTAACAAATAATTATAATGATGATGTGAATGAACAAAGTTTATAAAAATTAACTAATATTACAATAATAATACAATAATTAAGTTAACTGAGTTTTAATAATAATAGTAATAATAATAATAATAAATTAACTAAGTTAACCGAGTTTTATAAATAATAATAAATTAATTAATTAACTAAGTTAACAAAAATTAACTAAGTTTTGTTAAAATTAAACAAGTTTTATAAAATTAACTAAATTTAAGTCAATTAAATTTTTATAAATAATAATAATATAACTAATTTAACTAAATTTTATAAAAAATAATAATAATGACGATGATGATGAATTAACTAAGTTCATAAAAATGAAATAAGTTCATAAGAACAACAACAACAATAATAATAAAATTAAGTTAAATCGAGTTTTAATAATAATAATAATAAATTAACTAATTTAATCGATTTTTATAAATAATAATTATAATAATAAATTAACTAAGTTAACCAAGTTAATAAAAATTAACTAAGTTTTGTTAAAATTAATTAAACAAGTTTTATAAAATTAACTAAATTTAAGTTAACTTAATTTTATAAATAATAATAATATAATTAATCTAACAAAGTTTTATATATAACGGTAAGATTGGACTTTATTTATTTCGTTTCGTTTATATCTTTGATTATTTATATGACGTTACTTATAGTATGATATGCTTGTACAATGCTATAGATGTTTGATATCAGATTTGAAGTCCTACGAATTAACATAATTGTTTGACTATATGTTGTGCTTTCACTTGTGCAGGCATTGGATTTCCGAAGAGAGGAAGGTTGGACTTTTATGGTTCTAGCTTTCACTTGTGCATGCAACAAAGAATTATGGGTAATCGAGCGTTTTGTTAGCACCAGTTTGGTATAACTTTTTATTAGTACTTGGTGTGTAAATTTGTATACGAATGGTTATTATATGTGAGTTTGGTTATTTTATCAAAAACTATTGTATTAGAATGGTTATGAATATCCTACTTGATTATATGATTAATATGTTTTTTTAATTGTTTGAATATGATGATTATGTGAGCGATTGTTGATTGATATAGTAGAAACAAAATAGACCATCAACAGGAAATAATAGCATGAAAAAATAGTGCAAAATGATCATCAACTTTTAGTAGCATTTCAAAAACGCTACATAAATACATATAGTGGCGTTGAGTAAACGCAACCGTAAAGTAGGGGTAAAGTTGGAAATTAATATTGGTAGCGCCAAAAAACCTTTTTGGCGTCTTTAAAACGCTACAAAAAGATTTATAGTCGCGTTTGAGAAACTCTGCAATAAAAGGATTTATAGTGGCGTTGAAATAAATGCAACTAAAAATCGTGGATTTTTAGTTGCGGGATTTATAACGGTGTTTATCAAAACGCTATCATAATTTTTGGTAGCGTTTTTTGTGCGCCACCAAAAATAAAATTTCTTGTAATGTGCTATCCTTTTCCTAAACCAGGTAAAGAGTTTCTACTGATACTTAGTCGGTAGAAAATTGAATCAAGGAAAACTACCAAATAGTAAATTCTTAATTCAATGTAAAGTTTAACAAGAGAATGATGGAAAAAATGTTTAGACGGACTTAACATGGAAGCCATGTTAGGAATCAATCCAACACAATCTAATGCATACACCATTAATGGACAACCTCGTGATCCATATTCATGTTCAAAACAAGGTAAAAAATAAATCGCATGCATTAACAACAAATTACTATTAAACATTCTCGAGAATAAGTTCTGCTCTGGCTCTTCAGGCACTTACAGGTATAAGGTGAAGCAAGGCCTTACGTACCTTCTACGAGTAATCAATGTGGGGCCGAGCGATGCCCTCTTTCTCTCCATTGCTAATCACAAAATCGTAGTTGTTGGGTCAGATGGGGCCTATGTCACAGTAATAAAATGGATTTAAAAATTGTTTAAAATAGTTTATTCAAAAATTTCCTGTATATTGTTATAAACTTGTTGATTTAAGTAAAACTTAAATAAATTTTATAAACTTATTTAATTTTCAAAACAGTTGGCTTATTTAATTATTATAAAACTGAATTAACTTAGTTAATTGTCTTAATCTTAGTTAATTTGTTGTTGTTACTGTTAATATTACTATATTATTAATATTTTTACATTATTTTGTTGCTATTATTATTATTATTATATTATGTCATTATTATTCTTCTAAATTTAGTTAATTTTTCTAAACTGAATTAATTTTTGTAAAACTTCGTTAACTTAGTTAATTTTATAAAAATTAGATAATTTTTATAAAACTAAGTCAATTTTTATAACAATTTAACAAAGATTTCAAAATAGAGAACATGATTTTCATAAAACTAATTTTTATAAAATTTAATTAAATTTTATAAACTTATTTTTTTTAAAATATAGTTAACTTATTTGATTATTATAAAACTAATTATCTTAGTTACTTATTTTAAATTTAGTTAATTTATTATTAATATTATTTTATTATTATTATAATTGTATTTTATTACTACTATTATTATATTATATTATTATTATTATTCTAAATTTAGTTAATTTTTATAAATAACTCGGTTAATTTTTATAAGAGTTGAATAATTTTTATAAAACTTAGTCAATTTTTGTAACAATTTAACAATGATTTCAAAATAGAGAACATTATTTTTATAAAACTAATTTTTATAAAACTTAATTAAATTTTACAAGCTTATTTAACTTAAAAAACAGTTAAATTATTTAACTATTGTAAAACTTAATTAACTTAGTTTCATATTTTAAACTTAGTTAATTTATTATTACTATTATTATTTTATTATTCCTACTACTATTATTATATTACATTATTATTCTTCTTTCAAATTTAGTTAATTTTTATAAACTTAATTTATTTTTATATAACTTAGTTAACTTAGTTAGTTTTTATAAACATTAGATAATTTTTCTAAAACTTAATCATTTTTTTTAACAATTTAACAAAGATTTCAAAACAGAGAACATGATTTTTATAAAATTAAACTAGTTTTCATAAATTTTAGTTAATATAATTAAAAAAAATTAAATTTTGTTGATTTTTATAAGACTAAGTCAATTAACGGTCTATTTTGGACGTATAGTCCATTTAATAGAAAAATTCAATTCGGATTTGGTTATATCTGCTTCTTGGTTATTATAAATTCCTTTCACTATATTATTTTTATTTATACGTAATTTTTCAATAGGAGTTGTTTTTTCTTCAAAAGAATCTTCATCAGAAAATCCTTTTTCATATTCTTTTAATTGAAAGGTTGAAGCTCTGGAAGGAGATTTAACTATATAATCCAAATGTAAAAGTATGGGAGTAGAACGATTTAGATTTCGACAAACCAAGTTTATTAGATTGATTGCTAATAGGATTATTATCCATTTGAATAGTATCTTCTGGTGTTTGTATAATATTAGTAAGGTTTCCTTCATTTTTATCAAATTCATTTTGATGAGTAATGTGTTAAACCATGCTACCGAATATGCATGCACCATGGCTCAGATACCATTTTTATTCTTACGGATCTACACATCAAGCATACAAAATGTAATTATTGAATGGATATGTCAATATTTCATTTCTGTAGTCTTTGCAAGTATACCAACTTAACGCCTATTGTTTGACATGAATGTGGACAACATAATTTAGAAAGAATTTCATTTACAGCAACATAATGGTATTAAATTTATTAAGGTGTGATAACAACCATTGCTTAACAAAAAGATGTTCACTGCTCAAAGAAGTTATCCAATGTCGATACATAAAAGCACAGCCAAAACCACATTCAGAAGAATTGACTAGAAAATAAAAAGAAGATATCATGTGTTGAATATGCTAGTATATGATTTTTGTTTGATAATAATAATATATATATATATATTCATTTAAATGTATTTGTTGTTGTACTATTTTATTTTCACATAATTAAACAAATATTTGCTGAATGAAATAAATAACACAGAATTTAAATTAAAATAGATATTTTATTCAAACGAATATTTTATTACCATTTTGAATAGTACAAAATTTGAGCTCTCACTAAATATACAAAATTTCAACTATAATACAATTTCAGTTACATCACAATTGTCGCTTTACATTTGCACCTCACTACATATCACTCGTTCACTCATATTTGTTCTTCAACTATATATTCCAATCTGTATCCAGCACTTGACTTATCTACAAAATAAACACTAGCGCGGTAAAATTGAGAAATAAATATTTTAACAGTGTAAAATAAAATGTGCGTTTGAAAATATTATTTGCCTCAGTTATTTGGGTTGTTTGTCATCATTTTCGTTTTGAATTCATCAAACACGAACAACTTGTGACATGCACAGTGTACCACTGTACACGCCACAAAGCCGTGCGCACTAACATACACTTGATAAAACTACAGGAATAGGTGAGCACAAGGTCAAACCCTAGCCGAGGCTGGATTCAACACAGGTCTAACAAATATGACAATTGCGTCAATTATTTGTACAAAATGTGCATTTCAGCAACAACATAGCAAAGAAATGGCATGTATCACGACAAAAGTGGTGGCATACACATACATCAGCAGTGGAACTGTACTGGTGCACATGCATACAAATCAACAAACTATCACAGCAGCTACACTCATGTGTATATATATACATGCAGTGTCAAACCAAAATTCAAGTTCAGAGGCATATACCAGACAGTGATATGTATGAAATAGTGGACAGAGCATAACAGTTGTGACCATGGGTACAACATACATTTGAAGATCAGACTCCAATTTCAACCAAATGCAAAGCTTCAGACCATACTCAAAATGAACAGAACACAAATGAACCTGGAAACATGAAAGCATGACAATACATATGGCACCAGAGCAATGCAATGACCAAAGGCAACTCCAAGCAGATCACACATGAACCAAACTACAAAAAACAAGTCAAGGGAGTTTTCTAAGCAACGTTAATGAACACAGCAGTTCAAACCATACCATGTTAACAAGTGCACAAGTGTGTCAATACATCAGGGCAACAAGAAAATGAATCAAGCAGTTAAATTTCACCAGATTCAATACAACACACAATTTCAAATGCAAATACTCAAAGAGGACAGAGGATATGCATGCATTCAGACATGTAAACATATGGAATGCAATTGAGGTGAACACAGACTAGACTGCAACACACCCTAGTCTAGAATGAATGCAAAAAAACCAAAATGAACACAACCTCAACAGTACAGTTCAAATGAAACAGCATATAGACAAGATACAAATGGTCAAGTGAAAAAAAATGGAGCAACAAATATATATATATATATATATATATATATATACATAAAGTGCACAGCTCCATATGAAACCAGACTCCATGCACACACACATATATACATACATAAATGTATGTATGTATACAAGTGGAGATGACCAGCATTCAAAGTGCAGACAAATTCCAAAATCAAGATGAAGGCAGTGAAAACCTGATTAGACTCTAAACAATGAACACTATAACCAGTCGCACTTGAATATGAATGTAAATCAAGTAGAACAAGGCATCACAACATACATATATACATGAGTACACATTTGTGTGTGTATATGTATATGTGTGTGTATATATATATATATGCAGTGGAAATCAGACGAGACTTCACACAACATATGAAGTGTACAAGCATTCAAATGATACCCGTCATCATCAACTAGAATGCAAAGTAAATAACAACCAGAGGCAACAGAAAATCAATGGTTGAACTACTGAAACAAGTGAATATGTACTAGTAATTAAGCAACAAAGCAATTCACGATAATTCGTAACTATTGGTTACAGTTTTAACAAAGTCAAAGCCATGGTGACCAAGGTGAAACTAAACAAGTCGAAGTCAAATTTTCATCTCAAAATATTATCACAAAATCAAAGTTGCTGAAACCAGAGATGTCAACAGGGAAAAGAACGGAATCAAATCCAAAGCAAACGCAAGCCATGATAATCAAGCAAAGAAATATTCGAATTGAACTAGTCTAAACAAATCATATGTATTCAATTAAAATCGAACGGCCGAGCTAAATTAGCAGTCGAATTCAAACGAAATAATCAAACGATAATTTAGTTTTTTATTCCCTGTAAATACTGTCAACATCATTGAAAATTAAATCATCGAGTTCAAGCATATCCTCAAGAGTAATAAAGCAAAATCGCATACCACTTTTATTGTTCGAACTCGACGTGTTAAAGCAGCCGTTTGCAAATGAAAGCGACGAATTGATTGACAAAGCAAACCGAAGAAAGATCATCATTCAATCCACAATTTGAAAAGGCGGCTACTTCATATTCGAGAAGCCCTTAATTTTTGAAAGAGGAATCAGTAGACAGAAATAAAAAGAGAAAAGTGGAATAGAATTTTTATCACGGTTTTTCTTTGGGCCAGCTTATAATTTCTATTGGGTTTAATTTTTAAAATTAGGGTTTCTTGTTTAGTGTTTGTTTTTTATTTTGTAATTTACTTTTAAACTTTTATAAAATTCTAGTCATGTGACTAGGGGACGAACTACAGTGGTGTAATTTGAGAATTCGAAACTCAGTGGCTAATTTGAGGCAGGGTTTTAAGCGTAGAGTTAGGTTAGTCGATAGCGGGTATCGTGAGTTTACGTGTGTAAGTGTCTAACTACTTAACATCTAGTAGAAACCTTGGGGGTAGCACGTAGGTAGGGTTTTGCTGAAGCTGTGTAAATCTGTGTTGTTCTATTTCTGCTTTTATTCTGCTATTATCCGTGCTGCAATTATTTTATATATTTCCACATTAATTTCTTTTGTTGTTATTATCACCCTATTCACCCCCCTCTAGGGTGAAATCGATCCTACAAGTGGTATTAGAGCTGGGAACAAAAGCCAATTTTTGCTTTAAAAATTTATTTTTCAAAAAAAAAAAAATTTGTTTTAAATGGCTTCTTTTAATAATGCTTTTGCTGAGGGTCTTTCCATAGTTAGACAACCAATTGTTCAATGGTGAATATGCTTCTTGGAAAATAGAATGAATTCTGAAAACCATTGATGCGTGGAATATTGTTGAGACAAGATATATGACACCAACTATAATGATAGATAATTAGGAAATTGAAAAACCAATGGATCAATGGACAGATCTTGGAAATAAACTACTGAATGCTAATGCTAAAGCTATGAATTATATTATATGTTCATTGGATTAAATTGAATTTAATCGTGTCTCATGTTGTCTAACTATGCAAGAAATATGGCACACACTTGAAGTGACTCAACAATGAATATCTCAAGTCAAAGAATCTCGCCTTGTCATGCTTAGTAGCAAATAAGAGAACTTCACAATGGCCAGGGATGAAAATGTCAAAGAGATGTATGAACGATTTTCCAATCTCGTATACAAATCAAAAAATCTTGAAAAATCGTATACAGAATTGGAAATAGACCGAAAAATCCTCATAGTCCTTCCACGAAATTTTGAAGCAAAAGTTACTACCATTCAAGAATCAAAGGATTTGAAATAAATCAAAGTTAAAGAACTCATCGAAAATCTCACCACTTATGAGCTAGAAATGAAATTCAAGGAAGAACATGAAAGAGGTGATATGCGAAAGAAATCAATAGCTCTAAAGGGAACAACGGAAAGTGATGACGACGACGACGACGGAGTAGCTGAATTGGCACTATTAATAAAGAAATTCAAAAGATGAAATCACAAGTTTGGAAATCCAGCTCTAAATCAATAACTGAAAAGCAGAATATTCAATGTCCTAGACAACCCAGAAGAGCAGGAGATCATTTTCCACAAGTGCAGTAAACCAGGTCATATCAAGCCCAATTGTCCTCAGAATTGATTCAGCCAAGGGAAGAAATAGAAAAGGAGAAGTTTTGTAGCCACTTGGGATAAAACAGATGAAGGTGATAAAAGCACTGGTAGTGAGAGTGAAAAAGGAAATCTGTACCTTCAAGGAGAAAAGCCTGACAGTGATGATGATGAGCCAAGCGAGGTATCAAAACTTACTCACACAGAATTACTTACATATTTTCACGAAGTAAATTGCTGTTTTGAAAGACTTAGGGAGAAATACGCTATAATTGAATCAAAAATAGATAGTTTGATAGAATTAAATAAACAACTTGACCAATTAGACAAAAACAATCGAAATAAAAGCCCTAACTGTGAAAAGTGTCCATCGTTCGAAGAAGAAATTAAAAAATCAAAAATTAAAATTAAATCACTTGAAAATGAGATTCTAATTTTGAAAGAAAGTAAAAATATTAGAGAGAAAATTCCATTAAAAAGTGGACTCAATTATTGAATGAAAATGAATCTCTCAAAATACAAGTCCAATAATTGTCTACAACTTAAGGAAAATTTTCCAAAGGAGAAAGATCACTAAATATGTTATTAGGAAAAAAGCTGTTAATACTGTTAGATAAGAATTTAGGTACACTCAATCTGAAAGAATAAGAAGTAGAACCAATCCCATCAAATCCGAGTGCACAATTTGTAGAAAAAATTGGACACAATTAAAACAATTCTTGGTATAGACACAAACATGTGAAAAACGTACCAATTTGGGTTCCTAAAATCACAAATGTAAATTCTCTTAAAGTCAAACAAATCTGGGTGCGAAAAGGAACAAATATAAATTGTCTTGGGTCTATTCAAACACATCTTTCAAAATCTATTAGCACTAACAACCATGGACCTATAAAAACAAATAGATCACAAAAATCTTTTCTTGTGTAGGTGTGGTGCGGGCTAAAAAACAACAACAGTGTTACATGGATTCCGGCTGTTCCACGCACACGATAAGCGACAAATAAAAGTTCATTTCCCTAGTACAAAGGTGGCAGAGTCAAAATGGGTAATAACGAAAAATTATCGTGAGGGTAAAATAGGTAGCGGTAAATTTATCTTGAACGATATATTAAATGTGAAAATTTGCACCATATTCTGATTTAATTGAGCTAGATATGTGATATAGAAATGAATGTTGATTATGATTCTAATTTCTGCAAAATTGTTGGCCAATTTATTTTATGTCGAGAACACTATAAGTATCTTTGGAGTCATTGAACTAGTTCATATAGATTTGTTTGGACTAATGATGTTGTCTTATTGGTTGATGATTATTCTAGAAACACGTGGATATTTTTCTTATCTTACTGCTTCCAGATCTGACACTATGTTCACTGTTTGTTTATTTGCACGGTTTTAATTCAAATCCAAAAGAATTTCATTTAAACGCCATAAAAATATTTTAAGGTATTTGTTGCAACTTCACGGTCTGGTCTATCACATCCAACTATTCAAAGGGAAATTCAGATGTGGATCATATTGGTAATCTAGTTGATACAAAAATTACTAGTGGAACTGTTTTATGTAGAGACATTCATTAGTTGCATCACATTTTACAGAGAAAGTATCTGCATATTTTTCATTTCAAATGATTTTCAATTAGCAGAAATTTTCGTTTATCAAACCCCTTCCAGAAAATAGTTTTTGATGACCTTGTTTCAGGTTTGTCATTTCAGAAAATTTGATTTTATGATTATTTTTGGATTTGATATTAAATGACTACATTAACTAATCTGACTCCCTACTAATTATCGAACCGATAAATAGTGATTGAAAAAGTGACGAGTGTTGATATTAATCATATATTATAACTTGAGACAGTATATTTAGTATATTTATTTAAAAATTTAAACAAAATTTATAATAACTTTTGATTGGTAAAAATTATATGGCCATCTTTATTTCTATCATATTTCTACTGACTACCACTCATCAAAATCAAATATAGTATGTCAATTTATGGTATTTTAAACGGGAAATTATTCGTTTTCATTTTATTTTATTTTTAGCAATAAAAACATCCAAAGTATTCACTTTCATTTAAAAAGTCCTCATAGTTATGCATGGGTGAATTACTTGGAATTTTTGATAACGTGATTTCATGCTCATTTAAAAATCCTCATGGTTATGCATGTACGAAACACATATCAAAATTGATTATTAAATAGACAAGTTAATTCTAATCCTATTTAAAAGTCCTCACGGTTATACGTGGTTAGAAGATGCTTGAAATTCATTTTTTTATAAAAATTGGGTATATTACTAATCTCATTTAAAAGTCCTAACGGTTATTCATGGTTAGAAGATATTCAAATTCCTGATATAAATATACCATAAATAGACACAACTATATGGTTTTAAATGTCGACATCGTCTCTATCACTCTAAAGTGGAATATGCATCTAATAGAGTATTTATGACTTTTGTTTGATTTTTTTATTGAAATTTAATATTGAATCTCGATTAGGTATTAATGTTGCATTAATGTCTATCACTTTATCTCTATTTCTCTAACACTATTACTCTTTTTCTGATAACAAAAAGGGAGTTAAAAGTTAAGATTTTGGCAAATAAAGGTCAAATATTTTATTTTTTACTTCTTATTTGCATCTAGGTTCATTTGCATATTTTTATTTATGTTCATGCATATATGAAGGGGTAGCTTTGTTGTAGAGGGAGCATTCAAATAATGGGAGAAAATAGATTTCATCAATGACCAAATACATTTAATAAATTCAAAATCTTAATATATGTTTGTTATCATCAAAAGGGGAAGATTGTTGAATATGCTAGTATATGTTTTTTTCGATGATAATAAACATATATATATATATATATATTCATTTAAATGTATTTGTCATTGTACTATTTTATTTTCGCATAATTAAATAAATATTTGTTGAATAAAATAAATAAC
The DNA here is from genome assembly GCA_030765085.1 of Allium cepa. Lineage (NCBI taxonomy): Eukaryota > Viridiplantae > Streptophyta > Magnoliopsida > Asparagales > Amaryllidaceae > Allium > Allium cepa. Next base: position 84,937,957 of record CM060946.1, read on the forward strand.
ACAGAATTTAAATTCAAACATATATTTTATTCAAACAAATATTTAATTACAATTTTGAATAGCATAAAATTTGAGCTCTCACTATATATACAAAATTTCAATTACAATATAATTTCAATTACATCATAATTGTCGCTTATATTTGCACCTTACTACATATCACTCATTCAATCATATTTGTTCTTCAACTATATTTCAATCTGTATCCAGCATCTAAATTATCTGCAAAATAAACTTGACACGGTAAAATTGAAAACGAAATATTTCAACAGTGTAAAATAAAATGTGTGTTTGAAAATATTATTTGTCTCGGTTATTTAGGTTGTTCGTCGTTATTTTTGTTTCGAATTCGTCAAACACGAACATCCTGTGACATGCACAGTGTATCACTGTACATGCCACAAGGCCGTCCACACTGATATATACTTGATAAAACTGCAAGGACAGGTGAGCACAAGGTCAAACCTGATCCGAGGTTGGATTCAACATAGGTCAAAAAGATATGACAATTGCCTCAATTATATGTACAAAATGTGCATTTCAGTTACAACATAGCAAAGAAATGGCATGTATCAAGACAATAGTGGTGACACACACATACATCAGCAGTGGAACAGTACTGGTGCACATGCATACAACTCAACAAACAATCACAACAGCTACACTCATGTATACATACACACACACACACATAAGTGTCAACTAGAATTCAAGTTCAGAGGCATATACCAGACATTGATATGTATGAAATAGTGGACAGAGCATAACAATTGTGAACAGTGGTACAACATACATTTGAAGATCAGACTCCACTTTCAACTAAATGAAAAGCTTCAGACCATACTCAAAATGAACAGAACATAAATGAACCTGGCAAAACGAAAGCATGATAATACATATGGCACCAGAGCAATGCAATGACCAAAGGCAACTCCAAGAAGACCACACATGAATCAAACTTCAAAAAACAAGTCAAGGGAGATTTTTTAGCAATGTTAATGAACACAGCAGTTCAAACTAGACCATGCTAACAAGTGCACAAGTGTGTCAATACATAAGGGCAAAAAGAAAATCAATCTAGTAGTTAAATTTCACCAGACTCAATAAACATACAAGTTCAAATGCAAGTACTTAAAGAGGATAGAGGATATGCATGCATTCAGGCATGTATACATATGGAATGCAACTGAGGCGAACATAGACCAGACTGCAATAAGCTCCAGTCTAGAATTAATGCAACAAAACCAAAATGAGCACAGCCTCAACAGTACAGTTCAAATGAAACAGCATATAGACCAGATACAAATGGTCAAGTGCAAAACAATGGAGAAACAAATATATATACATTGCACAGCATTTCAGTGCAAACTGCATAGCTCTACATGAAACCAAACTACATGAAGACACACATATGTACATACATAAATGTATGTATGTATACAAGTGGAGATGACCAGCATTCAAAATGCAGACAAATTCCAAAATCAACGTGAAGCCAGTGAAGCCAGACTAGACTACAAACAAATGAACACTATAATCAGATGCACTTGAATTGTAAATCAAGCAGAACAAGGCATCACAACATACATATATACATGAATACACATGTGTGCGTATGTCTATATATATATATATATATATATATGCAATGGAAACCAGACTGGACTTCACACAGCATATGAAGTATACAAACATTCAAATGATACCAGTCATCATCAACTAGAATGAAAAGTAAATCACGACCATAGGCAATAGAAAATCAATGGTTGAACTACAGAACAAGTGAATATGTACTAGTAATCAAGCAACAAAGCAATTCACGAAGATTCAGAACTATTAGTTACAGATTTAACAAGGTCAAAGACGTGGTGACCAAGGTGAAATTGAACAAGTTGAAGTCAAATTTTCATCTCAAAATATTATCACAAAATCAAAGTTGCTGAAATCAGAGATGCCAACAGAGAAAAGAACGGAACCAAATCCAAAGCAAACGCAAATAATCAAGCAAAGAAATATTCGAATTGAACCAGTCTACACAAATCACATGTATACAAGTAAAATCGAACGGCCGAGCTAAATTAGCAGTCGAATTTAAACGAAATATTTGAACGATTATTTAGGGTTTTATTCCCCATAAATACCATTAACATCATCGGCGATTAAATCATCAAGTTCAAGCATATCATCAAGAGTAATAAAGCAAAATCACATACCACTTTTATCATTCGAACTCGACGTGTTGAAGCAGCCGTTTGCAAATGAAAGTGACGAATTGATTGACAAAGCAAACTGAAGAAAGATCATCATTCAATCAACAATTTGAAAGGCATCTACTTCAGATTCCAGAAGCCCTAAATTTCCAAAAGTGGAATGAACAAAGAACAGAATGAAAAAGGAATCGGTAGTCAGAAATAAAAAGAGAAAAGGGGAACAGATTTTTTTATCACGGTTTTTCTTTGGGCCCGCTTATAATTTCTATTGGGCTAAAATTTTAAAATTTGGGTTTCTTGTTTAATGTTTATTTTTTATTTTGTAATTTACTTTTAAACTTTTATAAAATTCTAGTCGTGTGACTAGGGGACGAACTACGGTGGCGTAGTTCGAGAATTCGCAACTTAGTGGCTGAGTTGTGGCAGAGTTTGAGGATAGAGTTAGGTTATTCGATAGCGGGTGCCACGAGTTTACATGTGTAAGCGTCTGACTAATTGATTTTTAGTAGAAACCTTAGGAGCAACATGTAAGTAGGGTTTTACCAAAGCTGGGTAAATTTGTGTTGTTCTATTTCTGCTATTATCCGTGCTGCAATTATTTTATATTTTTTCATATTAATTTTATTATTATTAATATCACACTATTCACCCCCTCCCCCCTCACGGGTGAAATCGATCCTACATCATGGAGGCGAGTGAATATAAAGAAGGATGATATTTAATGAACATAAAGAAGGACAATTTTAAGCAGCTTTGCAATAAAGGAGCAATATTTTCCAAAATTAGAAAGGAAGATAAAAAAATTGAACAAGAGAGTTAAGAGAATAGAATATCCATTATTTGGTTGTACACAATACCTGACCCAGTTAAAAAAAATGAACTTCAAATAAGAGCTGCCGTCATTAGTAATTGAAGAGCTCGATGCACAACATGTTCGAGAATTGGAAATAAATTTGCATGGAAATCATGTACCTGATTTCTAAGCTAGCACTGTCCCGCAACATTCATTACCTTGCTTATCAATCTATTCAGATTATTTCATTAATTCATAAAATAGAATAATAAGTATCTAGTATAAAATTCAGGCATTTAAGTAGATGAAACGTCAGAATATACATCATACTTCCAAATAATGCGTACATTGGCACTATATTTTTTATCTTGTCATGAGAAAAATGGAAGCATACACATAAATTTGAGCATATGTAACATCTTTGGAAACTATGCGATAAGATAAGTTGAATAAATATAAACACTGATTCTACTTGTAGCTCAAAAGTTCAACAACTTAGCTTTTTGCTCACCTCCACATGTTGCAACCACTTTATTTCCTGCCAACTTTGCAAGCTACAAAGAAGATGCATAGAAATAATAAGTGTAGAACTAAGGAACTTAACAGTATTATGAAATTACAGTTTAAATAACGTAATTAACTGAAATTTTCATGAAAATAAACAATAAAAATTTATCAATAAAAATTTGATATTTGGTATGCGTCTATGTAAACATAACAAATGACATATTTTCATTGGTAAATATATAAGTTAGTTTTATTGTGTGATTTTCAGTTTCAATTTAAATCAGATAATACTTAATGGAAATTTAATATTTTCAAAATTTAAATAATTTTATATAATAAAAATGTAAATCATTTTCTAAGTGTGACGTCATATTTTGTTTCACCAAATCTGGACTGCTATAGCTCCGTTTATATTATTTTCAGTGTTTTAGCATCATTTTTGGTAGAGAATATTAAGATTTGATAGGATGACCGTATCTTTAATATCTGTATATCATTCTATTTGTCTTGTCATGCTGATCTCCACAGTATATTCATTTGTGTGATTCGGTGTCCGATACCGACGAAATCTATGAAATGATTAAACGTATTGGTGCCTGTTTGAACCTTTTGGGTATCGCTATGCCCTATCATCAATCTATCTATTGAAAATCCATTTGCAATTAATATTTTTCAGAATTCAATTGCTGACTTTTCTGTTTCCTATGTTTATTTATTAAATGCCAGTTCGTTATCTACTTTGGGATCTCTTCCCTTTCCATTCCTCGTTTTAATAAAAGAAAAAACTAGTTCATATATATATATATATATATATATTTCTACAGCCTTTACTTCTTCTTCTACTTGTTTCCTGGCATGTTCACTTTTGTTTTGCTTCGTGGCTGCATGCCATGTTGTAAATTTTCAAAGAGCTTTTGGGGTTCGGATTTTGTTTTGGAAGAGTAGAAGAAAAGAAAGAAGAAGAAAAGAAAGTAAAGTCCCACATTGTAGAAAAGAGGAGACTATACTTGTATAAGTATAGCTCTCTCAAGTGGATGTTAGGGCCTTGGGGCTCCCACATGTTTGCTTTGTTGTGAGGAGAGAAGTCATGCAACACCACACGCGCTCCGCCGTCGTCCGTCCGACCGAACTGAACCAGGCCGGGCCGGGTCCGGGTTTCGGGTTCGGATCTAAAAATATTTTTGGATCAAAATATGAACTGTAACGGGCCAGATTTCAGAATTTGTAACGTTTCTGAACGTTACAAATATGAATAGACGCGACTTTTGGTTTTTTGAACCCGTTCGTAATGGTTGCGAACCGTTGTTAACGGTCGCGACGCTTTGCGAATGGACGCCTCTTCAACACTATAAATAGCAACGCCCAGAATCATTTCGCAACATTTTTCTATCCTCTTCTTCCTCCCAAACAGTTCTGCGATGCCATCTATCCGCTGCTCTGTTTTGGAACGGTTCCAAGGTGTTGCAAATTCAGAAACCATTGCAGAATTGTTCTCTTCTTCCTCTTCATTCTATTCCATATAAATTGCATCATCAGATACAGTTTCTGAAGTGTTCTTGGTCGGATCAAAGTCATACAAACTTTGAATTCGATTACGCTGTTATAGGTCTTCATTGAATCCTGAAAGTCGATAGTTCGATGACCCGTTTGTACCTGGTGGGTTGAACTATTGTCTGAAAGAATCTATTTCATAGATCCTTGAAGTCGGAAGTACAACATTGTTTTCTTTGCAAATCGCCATCAGATTCGTCTCGAACCGCAAAATCCCCAACAAATTTTCAGACAATACTTTTCAACCATGGAAGGTTTGAGCGCTCTGCAAGTTATGAATCAGCATCTAACTCGATTGGAGCGTTTTGATGGTGACAATTTCACTCGTTGGCAAGATACAATGAAATTTTTCCTGGTCACCATCAAGTTGTTCTACATTTTGTAAGATAACTGGGAAGAAATCCCAGAGGAAACTGATAAAGGTGATGATGCTCTAAAGGCTAAACGTGCAAAGCGCAAAGAGGATGATTTCCTATGCAGAGGCCATACTCTGAATGCGCTATCTACCCCAGTCTACAATGCTCATAGGACCTTGGAAATAGCGAAGGCACTCTGGACTGCCTTGGAGAATAAGTATCGCATATCTGGGGCAAGTAATAAAAAATTTCTTATTTCTAATTTTGTGGATTTCAAAATGGTCACCAATAAGTCCATAATTGGACAAGTAAGCGAAATCTTACTGTTGGTGAATCAACTTAAAGATGCTGGAATTGATCTCCCTGAATCTTTTGTTGTTGGAGTTATAATTTCTAAACTTCTGCATAGTTGGAATGATTATAAGAAAAATATGAAGCATGCGGAAACGGACTATAATTTAGACGGTTTACAGCGTCACCTTCGTATTGAAGAAGACTCTCGCAAACGCGATCTAGATGATAATCCGCAAACTGAGTCCTATTCTAAGGAAAACAATGTTGAAATTACTGATAAATTAAAGCCAAAGAATGAGACACAGTTTAAAAAGAAAAATCATTCCAAAACCAACAACAAAAAAGAAAGGTGCTTGTTATTTTTGTAACAAGCCCGACCACTATGCCCGAGACTGCCGTCTGCGGAAGAAACAACAAAAAGTGAATGTGGTCAAAGACTCGCTTGTGGCTGTAGTGCAAGAGGCGAACTCCGTTAGTGGCAATGATAATGATTGGTGGTTCGATACTGGAGCAACCATTCACATTTGCAAAGACCGTAATCTTTTCAAGAGTTACGAAGAAAATAAAGGAGAAGCCGACGAAGTTACTGGAGCAAATAAGGTTCCAAGTAAAGTTCTGGGAAAAGGCACTATAGAACTTCCTCTCACCTCTGGAAAAGTTCTTACGTTAGTCAATGTATTTTATGTACCTGATATGTGTAAGAATTTGGTCTTTGGATACCTTCTTAACAAAGGAGGATTCAAGATGGTGTATGAGTCTGATAAGCTAGTGTTGTCTAAGAATGGTAAATTCATTGGACAGGGATACTCTTGTAACGACATGATTAAGTTGAATCTAATAAAGAAATCTTCTGTTTATATTGTTGATTCTATTAATTTATGGCATGGTAGATTAGGACATGTGAATTATAAATCCATTAAGAATATGAATAAATTAGGATTAATTTCTGATTGTGATTTCGATACCATCTCTATATGTGAAATATGTGTTCAAGCAAAAAATACATCGAAAATCCTTTAAATCCGTTGAAAGGAAAACTGGTTTGCTTGATTTGGTATATAGTGATGTGGGTGACTTAAAAAGTCATATCACCTATGGTGGTAACCAATACTATATAACATTCATTGATGATTGTACTAGATATGCATATGTATATCTAATGAAAACTAAAGATGAGGCTTTTGATAAATTCAAAATTTACAAAGCAGAGGTCGAAACACAATTAGGAGTTAAAATTAAAATATTACATTCAGATCGTGGTGGTGAATATTTCTCAAATGAATTCACCTTGTTTTGTAAACAACAAGGTATAATTCACCTATGCACTGCTCCATATACACCACAAAAAAATGGTGTTGCTGAAAGGAAAAATAGAACTTTAGTAGAAATGGTTAATGCCATGCTCATAAGTTCTAATTTACCTTATAACCTATGGGGTGATGCTATGTTATCTGCATGTTATATTTTAAATCGAGTACCACTTAAAAAGAATAATATTTCTCCTTATGAATTATGGTTTAATAGAAAACCTAACCTAACTAGACTTAAAGTTTGGGGTTGCTTAGCATATGTTAGAAAACCAGACCCTAAACGACCAAAGTTAGGAAATAGAGCATTTAAATGTGTTTTCACAAGATATTCACTTAGTAGTATAACTTACAGATTTCTTATTCTTGACACCCTAGAAGTTATAGAATCTGTAGATGTAGAATTTTTTGAAAATCAAACTGTTGAGATCCCATTGAGATCATCTAGTCCAGAACCTAGTCTGACTAATGATATCAATGACGATGATTGTGCTCCTGCTCAAAACAGCATGGAAGTGTCAGCACCAGATAATAGTACTGAAAAACGGAGAAGTAAAAGAGCAAGAATAGAGAAGGACTATGGTCCTGACTTCATTACATATCTTGTAGAAGGCAGTAAGGACGAAGTCCTTAATGTGACTAAATATGTAATGAACGTCGATGACGATCCCAAAACTTATTCTGAAGCTATGAGTTCTAGAGATTCTAATTTCTAGAAAGAAGCTATCAATGATGAAATGAATTCCATAATGTTAAATCAAACTTGGGTTTTAACTGATTTACCTCCTGATGCTAAACCTATAGGGTGTAAATGGACATTCAAGAAAAAGTTGAATACAAATGGATCCATTGATAAGTTTAAAGTCAGATTAGTTGCTAAGGGATATAAGCAAAGACATGGAGTAGATTATTTTGATACATACGCTCCAGTTGCTCGCATATCTTCTATACGCTGTTTAATTGCACTTGCATCAATTCATAAATTAGTCATACATCAAATGGATGTAAAGACTGCTTTTCTAAATGGGGATTTAGAAGAAGAGATATATATGGAACAACCTGAAGGTTTCAAAACCCCAAGCCAAGAAAAGAAAGTTTGCAAATTAGTGAAATCTCTTTATGGCCTGAAGCAAGCTCCCATGCAATGGCATGAGAAATTTGATAAAGCTGCACTGTCATATGGATTCATTGTAAATGATGCTGATAAATGTATTTATAGCAAATCGGATAACAACGGTATTGTTATAATATGGTTATACGTTGATGACATGCTAATATTTGGTTCCAATATATCCTGTGTGAATGAAACTAAAAAGTTTCTGCCTTCTAAATTCGATATGAAAGATCTAGGAGAGGCTGATGTAATTTTGGGAATTAAAATTGTTAGGGAAGAGGGGGAGTTATTACTAACTCAATCTCATTACATAGAGAAATTCCTACAAAAGTATGGTCATTACGATGACAAACCAGCACCAAATCCGTTAGATCCTAGTATTAAATTAGAAAAGAACACTACGTACTATCTCTCAACTAGAGTATTCCAGTGTTATTGGGAGTCTTATGAATGCTATGCATTGCAATAGACCAGACATTGCACATGCTATAAGTATATTGTGTCGATTTACGTGTAATCTAGGTTTTGAACATTGGAAAGCCATTTCTAGAGTTTTAGCTTATTTGAAAGGAACCATTGAATATGGTTTATCTTATAAAGGATATCCTGCTGTAATAGAAGGATATAGTGATGCAACCTGGAACAATGTAGAATCCAAATCCAAGTCTACGACTGGATGGATCTTTACATTAGGAGGCGCTGCTGTGTCTTGGGCTTCCAAGAAGCAGACATGTATTTTTGATTCAACAATGTTGTCAGAATTGATTGCATTAGCAGATGCATGTAAAGAAGCGGAATGACTTTGGAATTTATTAATGGAAATCCCTTTGTGGAAGAAGCCATCTCCAGCAGCATGATTAACTGTGACAATCAAGCAACGATATACAATGTGTCTAATAAGACATATAATGGAAAGTCTAGACATATGAGTCTAAGACATCAAATGGTGAGACAGTTACTCAAAAGAGGAGTTATAACTGTTGACTACATAGAAACGAAGAAAAACTTGGCTGACCCACTTACAAAAGGTCTTCCAAAGGCAATGGTTTCTATAAAGTCACAAGAAATGGGGCTAAGGTCTATGAATGAAGGTTGATCATCCTTAACAGAAACCCAACTTATGTCTTGAAAAGGATAGACAAAGTTCAATTGGTACCAACAAGTTAAGAGAATGGTTATGGAGCACTAAATAGATATTCCCATAATATTTATTGTTGGATCCTGCAAGAACAAAGGATGGATATGTATCCTTAATAAGTCTAGAAACCTTAAAAGGTGTATCATAGAAACACCTTAAGAGACTTACCTATATGAGTATGGATCAGGTCGTTTCCTAGGAAAGTAAGATCGATTTCTAAGTAGACTCATGAACTAGGATTTAAGCACATGGCCATTAACGTGCTGAGCAATACAGAACACTTTACCTAAGGAAATCAACATGTGTGATTGTTATGGTTTTATCATTAGGGATACTTGGTTCAAGATTCGTTGACCATAGAATCTCGATAAGCTTTGAATGGTTTACACTACGTAAAGGTTCAAATCCAAAAGATACCTTTTATTTATGTGTTGGTTTTCACGATGATGCAAAACTTGATCTTAGAACTACATAGGCTTGATCCCACTTGGGTATGTAGGAAATCACTCTAGTGACGCAACCGTCCTATTTATTTATTATTTTGAAAATTGGGGGAGATTTTTGTAAATTTTCAAAGAGCTTTTGGGGTTCGCGTTTTGTTTTGGAAGAGTAGAAGAAAAGAAAGAAGAAGAAAAGAAAGTAAAGTCCCACATTGTAGAAAAAAGGAGACTATACTTGTATAAGTATAGCTCTCTCAAGTGAATGTTGGGGCCTTGGGGTTCCCACATGTTTGCTTTGTTGTGAGGAGAGAAGTCATGCAACACCACACGCGCACCGTCGCCGTCTGTCCGACCGAACCGAACCGGGCCGGCTTTCGGGTTCGGATCAGAAAATATTTTTGGATCAAAATATGAACTGTAACGGGCCATATTTTAGAATTTGTACGTTTCTGAACGTTACAAATATGAATAGACACGACATTTGGTTTTTTGAACCCGTTCGTAACGGTTGCGAACCGTTGCTAACGGTCGCGACGCTTTGCGAATGGACGCCTCTTCAACACTATAAATAGCAATGCCCAGAATCATTTCGTAATAGTTTTCTATCCTCTTCTTCATCCCAAACAGTTCTGCGACGCCATTAATCCGCTGCTCTGTTTTGTAACGCCTCCAAGGTGTTGCAAATTCAGAAACCATTGTAGAATTGTTCTCTTCTTCCTCTTCATTCTATTCCATATAAATTGCATCATCAGATACAGTTTCTGAAGTGTTCTTGGTCGGATCAAAGTCGTTACAACCTTTGAATTCGATTACGCTGTTATAGGGCTTCATTGAATCCTGAAAGTCGATAGTTCGATAACCCGTTTGTACCTGGTGGGTCGAACTATTGTCTGAAAGAATCTATTACATAGATCCTTGAAGTCGGAAGTACGGCATTGTTTTCTTTGCAAATCACCATCAGATTCGTCTCGAACCGCAAAATCCCCAACATGCCATTTGCCACTCTTCCTCCACAAAATCCCACTAGTCGTGCCATTCACCCATCACCAGTACTATTAACATCGCCACCCATTTGCCTTAGTTCCACCCGTGAAGCCTCCCTACCTAAACTCCACATGCCCATTACCTTTTTACTCCACGAATGCAACAGATCGGCCACACCCTCCAATGCCAAAACTCCAACAGCCGTTTCCACCACCTATCAGTCACAACCCATCGCCGCTTAGCCAATCTCCACACAACACCAAGCACCTTGCCGTGCCATCTGCTGCATCTCCCTTCACTAACTTCTATAGCCGAGCATGCAAACGAGCACAACCCACACTGGCCACGTTCGTTTCACCGCGCCGAACTACCCGAGCGCGCAGCCCAGCCACCGAACGATCGCACCACCCTCCCTCTTCTCACCTTCACACCAGATCATGCCCCAACCTTCCGTGGCTCCATGTCAACCTCCATCTGCTTGCACCCAGCCGTGCACTGCAGCATCCCATTCCACTTCGCCTACCGCTTCCAAACAGCAGCTGCAACCAAGCAATCCACTCCACCAAACCCTCCTTTCCATAGCTATGCCGCAGTCCACTTCCATCAAACCGAGACCTCCATACCCCTTAAACCACCCTCTCCGCCTTGTGACAGTCGAAACACAACCACCGTCTGCTTTGCCGATCTCCTCTAATAGCCCTTCTTTTCTTATCCAATATATATGTTATATATGTTTTCGCAGGAAGTTATAAATATACACACGTAGAGCATTTTACTGCCGTGTACATATATTGCTAGTATATATATGTTGCATATGCTTTGAGGTATATTACTAGTATATATTGCATATATATATATATATATAATTAGCATATATGTGGCATATGTATATGTGTTGTTCGATAGAATGTTATATATGTCATATATATATATATATATATATATATATATATATCGTTCCTTCAATATTTATAAAATCAAATGTATATATATCACACATATGTATATTCTAAATTTGCTTCTGTGCTTGTCGCAGATATTTGACTTGTCGTGTCCCGTGTCATGTCCATATCCGTGTGCGTATCTACGTCCGTTGCTTCTCATTTCTATTGCTGTATAGCCCCGAAAGGTGAGTGATCACTCACGATTAACATTCATATATTTAGTAAATTAATTTCACATGAAATGACGATTGAAATGTGTTGTTAAAAATTTAATTGTTAGTAATTTAAATTGTTAAGTATGATATGTTGTTATCTGCGTTTGTTAACCTATGTTAATTGACACCATAACCTGATATATATATACATATATTTAATGTAAATTGTTAATTATGATCGTAGTTGCCATTGATATGCCATGTCATTTTATGCTATTGTTTTATTTGTTCCCACACTGCAAGTTCTTTCTTAGATAGGAATTTCCTATGGGTTGAAATGGTACATACCCGAACGACCTTATAGATTAAGAAAAAAACGTTACGGGTTGAAATGATAAACCTAAACGATTTTATTGAATTTGAAAATTTTAGGATTGTAGGTTGAAATGATATAAACCCATAAATTTAAATTATGCGGATTTAAATAATAAATGTCTGTATCACTTGACCATAGGTTAGAAAATTATATATGGACACCGTTGTTCTATTTTAAATGATTTCCCGAATTTGGAGAAGAAAATATATGTGGTTTAATGAATATTGATTTTTAAATTATTGATTTTTAAAATAAGATATATAGATATTTTAATTTTAATTTTAATATGTGTGGGAAATTTAGATTTTTAAAATTATATGTTTTGGAAATTTTAAAATTATAAATTAAGTGTTAAAAATGTAAATTATGAAACTTTACTTACAATTTTATTATTTTAAAATATATAAAATAAGATTTAAATTAAATTTAATAATGATAAGATTTAATTTAAAAATAATTAATATTATAAACTTAATAAAAAAATTAATTTGACCAATATAGATATAACATGTTTTAAATATTTATTAAATTTTATATTAATAGTTTTAAAATTGATTTTCATAAAAACTTTAATAAATAGAGGTTGGAAAGATAAATTAAAGTTGACTTGACATTTTAATTGGTCAGTAATTGAATAAAAATTTGATTTGTAATCTAATTTAAATAAGGGTTGATTTGAAACTTATTAATTTTAAGATTTTAAAGATATGATTTTTATAACTTAAAAACTTGATTTTTATAAAGGTGATTTGGTGAATAATTTCAAATTAAATGTAATTAAAGTTAGATATTTAATTTTGATTTAAATTTGTCATTTGATATTTTATTTAAATGCTATTAAAAATGATTAAGTGAATAATTTCAAATTTAAATAAATTTAAAGTTGAATTTTTGAAATATAAATGGAATGTATCAAATTGAGTTATTATGAATTGTTTGAATATTTAAACTTTAAAACCTATTGAATTGGGAGTGGTTTAAAATTTGGAGTTCAAACCTGGATTTGAAATTGATAAATTAAGAATGGAATGATAATTTGAATTGATTTGTTAAATTGGAAGAAATAATTCAAATTTGAAAGTGTTTTCAATATAAACTCTTTTTAATATATAAATAATTTTTAATATAAACTATTTTAATCTAAAACCATTTTTAATATAAACTATTTTAATCTATAACCTATTTTAAATATAAACTATTTTTAGTTTTTAACTATTTCAATATATAAACTATTTCCTAATTAAACTGTTTAAGTTAGAACTATTATGATTCAGATTAAATGGATTTAAATTGAATATTTTAATATGATGGTTTAAACCATTCTATGGTTATGATTCTAAAATGAATATGATTTAAAGTGAAATTATGTTGAAAGTGAATATGATTTAGAAGTGCATATGATTTCGATAGTGATGTGATTTTGAAATGAATAAGATATTTTGAGATGAAGTATGAACTGTTTGATTTTATAAATGACCACAGTGTGAAATAAGCATTTGGTTGTTAAAGAGACCGGGATCGGATATTGTCATACTCTGTGCCAATACCGAAAGCCACATTAACAACTATATACATGGTGGAGATTCTAGAACGGAGTAGGATGGTATGGTGATGTCTGTATGATGTATGAGCACAGCCCAACTCCCGTGAGTCAGCTTGATGTGACTAAAACAGGCACCACATCGAGCCAAGTAAGGTCGCATCTTCGATTGAGCATGCTTCTTCAATACCATTCTTTACTTTGTGATTTGATTAGGTGCGCCTTTGATTATGGGAGTGTGTCTGAAGATGGGCGGTAATCGCTGCTATGCGTTACCACCAGTCCGGATTCGCAAAACAGTAATATCCTACCCTAGGCATTGCCTCGCATGCCTTGTCATATGCCTTATCGCACCTTTTACGAGTTTGGTTTGTACCGTACCTATGGAGTGCCCTCTGACAGCCATCCAGTTTACGGAGGAATTTCAATACTGTATAAACTGCGGAAATATTTAAAAATGTGTTATGGAGGATATGTGTAGAGCCTTAATGCTTTTAATAGTTTACTTTACTATAGATATTATCTATGTAGCATATTATACTATGTATGTAGATAGTTTAACGTATCCTTAGAGGATGGGTATCCCAAACATCCTTTAAGTTATTTGTATTTCACTTGAGTTGATTTACCGGCATAAGTATATTAATTCTGACTCAAGTGTTTTGTGTTTTGCTTTATGCTCGAGTTAGACTGAGTGTCACCATATTTGAGACCCACCTTTGGAACTTTGCTTGAAGATCTTCTTTTTTATTCAGCTTTCAGTTATTTCCAGTTACTTATGTTCAGACTTATCAGTTGCTTTTATATTAGTGACTCCTATGTACTTGACGTGTTATGTTGTATTTTGTTTTAAACTCAAATGTTCTATAGTAGCTTCATGAACTACTATTTATCTATTCCGCTGCTTATTATTATATTACTCTAGTCTGTGATTGATTTATTTACTGTATATGCAAAGTTTTTTCAAATATAAACAACAATCTGTTGTTTTGAGCAATTCAAGTCTGACATGTGTGGATGATTGTCAATTTGAATGGTTCGAAATAGCAGGTCATTACATAGCATAATAATTTGCACAATGTTATTTAGAAATAACGTGTTAAAGCTAATGCTATAATACCTCCTATTAATTGCATACGTAAATTATCTAATATATATGGACTAACCTGTCCAGTTCTGAAGAACAGCTTAGTATAATCAACTTGATACATATCTAGAAGAATATTAAATTATTGAAATATTGCTATCGATACACTCAAAGGATCTTGTGATGCAATATGGTCGAGAAGTAAAAATCCATATCTAAAAAAACTTAAACTAGAATGCAGCTCCCTATTTTGTAGTAGATTGTTGATATGCTTGCTTAGTTCATGCCTTCTAGCAAATTTTTGGTGAGACATTTTTGTTGGAAAACCATTCCTTGATATTCGAACAACTTCTAAAACTCCACAACACCTTAGTTTTGAAGCACCAAACTTTGCTCATATTTTGCAGGTAGTTGTGACTTGTTTGGTTTTATACATCGTATAAAATAAGGTGTTGTATTTTCAAGCCTTTGCATCAGTTAAAACAACTATCCCTACATAACAAGAATATGAAACACTAAAATGAATTATGCAACTAGTTTCCAAAGGGTTATATGCCATGGTTAAACTATAGCCTTGTTTGCATTGAATATCATGGATTCCTAAAACAGAAATTTATAGTATGCTTTGATTTTCTTCACTTTATGCCGTATGAAAAAGAAAAAGAAAAAAGAATACAATGGGCAGTGAGAAAAGATTGACCTAGTTTCTCCACGTTTGTTAATGAAATAAATAAAGTCATGTACACTCCCATGTATATCAAGTACAGAGCAATCTTTTTTATCTTTATTGAATTGACATTTGATAGTTACTTAAATTATATATTCTTCATATGACTTCTATTTCTACGACATTAGAAACTAATGGTATGTGTACATTGCCAATTATGTCAAACTAGATTTATCAATTTGATCAACTATCCAATTAATATGTGCATTGTCAAACTCAGTTGTATTGCCAAATTGTTCAATTGTCAAAGTAGATCGGGTGCATTTAGTTGCTTTGAGCAACAAATCATTGTGTTTAAATTTCAGTTTGCAAACTGAATTGCAATTTGCAATTCAATTGTTTCGCAAACTGAATTGCATTTCAGTTTGCAAAAATGAGTATCAAATTGTAACTCGGTTATATTGCCAAATTGTTCAATTATCAAACTAGATTCATCAATTTCATCGTCAATTGGTCCAGCAGTTGCATTGTCAATTTACATGGATGCACTATAAATTGAGTTGCAACAAACTGAGTTGCATTTCAGTTTGCAACTAGACTAGTCTCTCAGTCAATTCTGAACTAATTGACTTTCAACAACAGTTCATGGCAAAGTAACCTATGCAATGAAAGGCTCCAACTAGCAGTACTATTAATATAGCTTGGCATTTAGACATCTTATTTTGTGTATATGTATATGTATATATTTATATTTATCTATTTATTTAGTAAATAAGTTTTTCATGGGACATAAAATACTATACCTATCAAGCATGTACCAATTCCTACCCAAAATGGAATACATAGATCAAAATATGAATTCAAAATTATTATTTTTCAAGGAAATTTAATTTTTTCTTTCACTTTGTTAAGAATCAAGTAAAACAATAACCCCTTATGGTCACACTGATTATTGTACAAAATGTAAAGACTAGATAATGCATACATAGGATATGCTCCCTGTAGGAAAAGTGAAATAAATTAAAAGTTGTAGATATGATTCATGTATATTTAAATATGAAATAGATAAGAGAATTGAAATCAAAACCATACGCAGCAAAACGGATTGAATTTGTTTTTATTTTGTGTTTCTTTTTATCAACATTAATCAACTTTTTTCTTCTACTAGTCACTTCGTTAAGAATCCAAAAATAATAATCAACTAAAATCAAGTAATCTAGAAAGAAAAATCAACTAAAATCAAATTTCTTCTTCTACTGCTCACTTCCATACAAATTAATATGTTCTCTTTTATAATAATTGGTAGTTAGGAGCATTTACCAAAAAACAAAATATTGTATATACAAGATATTAAGAAAATCTGCACTAAAACAAAGTCTCGGTTATTTTTTTCAATCATGTTTTTCTAAATAAAACACTTTTATTGTTTTTAATGCAACTTCCTTCTTTACCCACCTTTCATTTTTTTCTATTTGCTTTAATGTTGGCGTTAAACAATACAAATTTGTTTTGGCGGATACCATTCTAAATCAAATATTTTGATTTGAGGAAAACACAAAATTGTTGGTTTAAATTTCTTTCCATAAGTCTTTTTTTAATAATAAAAATAATATTGGTCAAATATTTGGCTGATAATGAAATCAGCAGCACCAACATTCAACAAATAGTAAAATGAAGCGGAGAAACTGCAATTCAAAAAACAAAAAATGGAGCGGACAAACTGCAATTCTGCATGTTACCCAGCCTTTTGGACAACGCCGGGATATCAACAAATTAGCTGAAAAAGGATGGATATCAGGATTAGAGATCGATTAGAAAGCACGGCTATGATCGATACCGTCAAAATTGGACCAAGCTCCAATCAAGGTGGCATCAATAGGAAATGATAAATAAGTTTTGGAGAGGCTACATTTCAAATTTTAGGTCAATCGGAATTCGTATGTTGGATTTATGGATGGATCAAGGTTCATGGAAATTAGTTCATATCGATAGTTTCGTGTCGATCAAAATGGACGAGGACTATAGATCGGTAGGTTTCGGATCGATGCAATGCACATCGATTTGGTTGGATACGGCAAAAGTACA
This sequence comes from Allium cepa, assembly GCA_030765085.1. NCBI lineage: Eukaryota > Viridiplantae > Streptophyta > Magnoliopsida > Asparagales > Amaryllidaceae > Allium > Allium cepa. The sequence continues at coordinate 84,955,505 of CM060946.1, forward strand.
ACGTCATACTTTGTATCGATCAAGGCCGGGATCGATACGAAAAATGAGGTAGTGTCCATAGGGCGTTTGGATGAGCATCTCATATTGATAAAGTATTGATCGATAGGAAGGACATGCATAGAGAATGGGTACGAAAGCGACATCATTGGATGGACAGGAAGCGGTCAAGAGTGCAAAACTTGGATCGATACGAAGGGCAAGCGGATGGGTCGATACGAAGAAGGGATGGACACGGAAAATAGTGGATTTCAGGGATCGGTACGAAGTGATGGACATAAGACAATGGAATATGATGGATACCAATAGTATAGCGATGGATACGAATTGATGGAGGCAAGTTGATGGATAAGAACTATTTAATGGATCCGAAGCTTTTATCCTACTTGCAAACACAAACTTGGTTCGATCATAACTCTCAAACCATGGATCCAAATGCTATGAAATTTTCACAGAAGCTTCCTTATGCACTCAAGAATGTTCATGATCGATCTCGGCATGGTTGGACCATTTTTGGATCGATACGAATTGTACTTGGATTAATCGAGATCGATCCCAAACGACATCAGATCGATCTGGTGGGCCCATCTGCACATGAGAAGAGGTATTCCAAGTTTTAGGGCAGATATTTTCAGACCTACACCTATAAATAGCAAACCTATGGCAACTAAAAAAGGGATCTTTTCTAGGCGAAAACTCTGCCATTTTATTTAATGATTTCGAAGGCTTGTAACTGTAACATCAATATAAAAGGAATAAAAGGATCAATTCCAATTGGACGTAGGCCAGGAATAGCTGAACCACTATAAATCTCATGTCTTCTCTTACTTTCTTTCATTTTAATTTTGTTATTTCTTCATTTTTACTCTCCATATTATCTGGATCTGAGATCTGTGTTTGGATATTGAGGATTTGTGTATAAACACTGCTGCTTTCACTACTTCTGGGGTTTGTGCCAATTTTTGGCACAAACACTTTGGTGCTTTCACTGAGAAGGACTAGCGCCCACTATACATGATTTGGATTTCAGATTTGGAAAGCTAAAGGATTAGAATTTTGGAAGCAATGGCTAAGAAATCAACAAGGAGACAGAGAACGGAAAGGAGTCAACATGAAGGAAGTCAGGAGGCCTCTTTAGGAGCTAATCGTACCTCAGTTTTTATAACCATAGATGAGATGGAGATGATGATGGATGCTATGTAGGAAGGGATGCTGAAAAGGCTGGAGGAGATGATGTAGAACCTTGTACGACAAGTTGGACAAGCTGAAGTGCAAAATTAAGAGAACGTAACTGAGGAAATGCCGAAAATAGGGATCATGAAGCTGGAGCAACAGAAGCAGAAATAGTCAGGAATCAGGATCAGGAGCATGGAGCAACCGAGATTCAGGACAGAGTGGGACCATCAGAAATAGACCTTGAGTTAGGAGGCACGTTCCCGAATCATGTTGGCTCAATTCTAAAAAGGGCACCAGGCGGCGCTGTGCAGTTTGGCGTTGATTGGGATATGGATGCTCATCCAAAAGGACAGGTTTCAGGATTCCCTCGTAGGCTTGGGGTTAGGGTAAGGGGAGGGTGAAGGTTGGAGATCACAGATAGAGACTACCACTTGATGACAATGAAAGGTTAGCAGATATGCTCAGACAAGCTATCAGGGGAGGACTGGTGAATAGAGATTTGAAGGATGTGAATAGGAACCACTTTACTCCTACGATCAAGTAAGCTAGAAATCCACCGGATCTCAAACTACCAATAATGGAGATGTATGATGGGAGAATGGATCCTGTTGTTCACTTGATGTGGTACATGAGGCATATGGAAGTGCTGGAGGGATCAGAGGGAATTGTGGCTCGGTGGTTCCCTTTGTATCTAATGGATATAGCAGCACTATGGTTCATATAACTGGACAGCGGCTTAATTGGCACTTGGATGGAGTTGATTGAGAGATTTATGAGGCGATTTCGGGTCCACATCATGAGATCCAAGTATTTGATGAATTTAACATCGATGAAACAATGGAAAGGAGAACCGCTTAAGGATTTTCTAACCAGATTCAATGTGGCAGTAGCTTCGGTGGATCAACCTGATCCGTCGATGGTTTTAATGGCTTTAGTAGTCTCAGGAATTACAGATGATTCAGATTTCAAGATATCATTAGAATAGGATCCACCATTGGATCTCGAAGAGTTTTATCATGAAGCAGAAAGGTTTTTACGACAGGATAATGCGAAGGCTGAAAGAGAGGGGAGAGAGGCTGAGGTTTATGCGGTAAAAGGTGGAGGTCCGCCTAGGGAGGATTCAAACAAGGACGACATAGGGAAAATAAAAATGAATGAAAATGGTAGTACATCAAAAATGCAACGGAGGGAATCTAAATTCTTTTCTTATACAGATTTAACTGGAACTCTAAAAAGGATTTACTTGGACACTAGAGGGCTCCTCCTATCGAAGGCCGGTAAAAAGAGAACCCTCTGAATACGAACGAGCATCGGGAAAGCATTGCCTATTCCACGACTTGAAGGGCACAACATGAACGACTGTAGGCATTTGAAGGATATCATTTGAGGAGCATGTAAGGAATGTCATCTACAACATTGCATAAAAAATCAAGTTGTGGCAGTGGGGCAAGAGATGCCACCGCCTACCTCAGACGAAGATGGCACTGGATGTAGGAATCATCATCTTGTTATTAGATGAATGGATTTATGGCTTTGAATAAGTAATAAACCCCAAAGTGATGCAGCTAAGTCACTTACACATGTATGGTATCGAGGACAGTCCTTAGGCATGCTCTGAGATGATGATAAACCATGATGCTCGGGTTTATGAAATCTTGTTTTCTTTTTGTTTTCTATAGATCTGGTTTCCTTCTTGGTACTATGGAAATTTGATTTTCTTGGTTTTGCGAACTTTTATTTTGTCAATTGGACTTCATGTTGATTGGATTTGGATTAATTTAATAAATAATACAGGTCACGCGATTATGGTTTCGACCGAAGAGACGGTGCAGTATTTGCAAATTACAAGTCCCTTCGTCGGAGAGTGATGGAATGGACTCGAATGCAATATAAAAGTCCTCGATTGAAGAGTCGACGCCGGAGAATATAAAAAGTCCTCGACAGAAGAGTCGAGTTCGGAGAATATGAAAGGCCCTCGATCGAAGAGTCGAGGCCGGAGAATCTAAAAAGATCTCGACCAGAGAGCCGAGGCAAGAGAATATCAAAAGTCCTCAACCAGATAGTCGAGGCCGGAGAATATAAAAGCTCGCAACTTGAAAGTCAAGGCGGAACAGGATAAAATGACCCGTTAAGGTCTATGGATTTGGATAAGGACCCGAAGAGGTCCCGGCTTAGGATAAATGGACACGGAGAGGTCCCGGGTTTGGCTTAGGGCCCGGAGCAGTCCCAGATTTGGATATCGACTTAGAGAAGTAACGGATTTGGTTATTGGATATGGATGGATTAAAACTCGGTTGACGGGTTCGGATGGCTATGGAATTGGCTTAGGATTAGGTTATTGGATTCAGAATCGTATATCGACTTAGAGCAATCGCTGATTTGGATAAGGATATGGCTATGGCACTTGGATAGAATGGCTTGGTAATGGATTGGATTATGTATCGGATGGTATGGTTATGGATGGAATATGGACCTTAGATGTTGGATTTAAAGCTATTCAAAACACGCCTTCCTACCACAAAGCATGTTTTGGGAGGCAAAATGTTACCCCGCCTTTTGGACAAGGCCGGGATATCAACAGATTGGTTAAAAAAGATGGATATCAAGATTAGAGGTCAATTGGAAAGCATGTTTATGATCGATACCATCAAAATTGGACCAAGCTATAATCAAGGTGGGATCGATTGGAAATGATAAACAAGGTTTGGAAAGGTTAAATTTCAAATTTTAGGTCAATTAGAGTTTGTATGCTCGAGTTATGGATGGATCAAGGTTTGTGGAAAATGGTTCATATCAATAGTTTCATGTCGATCAAAATGGACGTGGACTTCAGATCGATAGGTTTTGTATCGATGTAGTGCGCATCGATTTGGTTGGTCATGGCAAAAGTATGGCGGCACACTTTGTATCGATCAAGGCTGGGATCGATACGAAGAATGAAGCAGTTCCACAGGGTTTTGGATGAGCATCTCATATAGATCAAATATTGATCGATGCGAAGGATATACACAGAAGATGGATACGAAGGCAGCAGAATTGGATCGACACGAAGCGGTTAAGAGTGCGGGACTTGGATCGATACGAAGGGAAAGCAGATGGGTCGATACAAAGAAAAGATGATAGGAAAAGCAGTGGATATTCAGGGATCGTACGAAGTGATGGACATAAGGCAATGGAAAATTATGGATACGAATAGTATAGAGATGGATACGAATTGATGGAGGCGAATTGATGGATACAAACTGTTTAATGGATCCGAAATATTCGGCCTGCTTGCAAACACAAAATTGGATCGATCATAACTCTTAAACCGTTGATCCAAATGTTATGAAGTTTTCATAGAAGCTTACTTATGCCCTCAAGAATGTTCATGATCGATCTCAGCTTGGTTGAATCATTTTTGGATCAATATGAATTGTACTTGGATCCATCGGGATAGATCTCAAACGAACCCGGTTCAATCTGGTGGGCCCACCTGCACATGAGAAGAAGCATTCCAAGTTTTTGGGAGGATATTTTCAGATCTACACCTATGAATAACAGATCTATGGCAACTAAAATGGGATCTTCTTCGGCTTTCCTAGGCGAAAATTCTGCCATTTTGTTTACTGATTTCAAAGGCTTGTAACTGTAATCTCAATATAAAAGGAATAAAATGATCAATTCAAAGTGGATGTAGGCCGGGGATAGCTGAACCACTATAAACCTTGTGTCTTCTCTTATTTTCTTTCATTTTAGTGTTGTTATTTCTTTATTTTTACTCTTTATATTATTTGGATCTGAGACCTATGTTTGGATATTGAGGATTTGTTTATAAACACTGGTGCTTTCTCTACTTCTGGGGTTTGTGAGCATTTTTGGCGCAAACACTACAACAAGAAAAATATGAAATGTTGGCCAGATTTGAGATTGTAGTTTCTCATTTTCACCCAATTATATCTTATGGTTGTATCAATATATGCTATCATGATCAATATGTCATATACAATGATTAAAAAATATTATACAGATTGAATAAGACTGATTGTGACCTGAAAGATTAAGAGAGGTATATCAAGCTCATACATACATCAAGCTTATGAATATTTAAATGAAAAAAATATAAATTATAAAATTGATATCATAATTTTGCATTTTAAATTCATAAAAAATCAAAAGATAGCTTTAATTGTGAAATTCATATTACAGAAAATTGAATTCATGGTAGGAAGGTCCTATTAGCCAATATCAGTTAGGTGAGGTGCTTGGACATAAACAATTGAATAGCCACATGTTTACAAAGTTAGGAAGAGTAATTGTGAAAAGAAAAACAAATTGAAAAAACAACCAAGGCTCAAAGGAAAACAAACAATTATTTTGTTAAGGTCATGATATAATAATCGTCTCACTCATGTGAATTGAATTTTGTGTTAGCATTCAAAAAAGGGAAAAAAGCTTACACGCACACATATCGACATGTAAAAGTAAAACTGTTGACCCAAGAAAGTTTACCAATTTTAGTTTATCATCATTGAATAACTATGAAATCTATTCATGGGATGATTCAACAAGGAAATAAAATATAGAAACTAAAAAATATACTAACAGTCAAGTTCCTAAATGGGAAATCGCAATTCAACTTCAATGAGGAATTGCGCTTGGTTGAGTAATCGATCATCGAATATTGTTTTAGCTTCCTAGAAAAATCACACTTCATCTTCTTCAAGGATTCTCGATTCAGCTATTTGGAGAGTTGCAGCAACTAACCGCCAAATTTGAGAGGGATTCGTGGGTTGTCGATTGGTTTAGAGAGGGATTAGTTGGTTTCGAATTAAATTTGAGAAGGATTTGTAGGTTGAAGTGGGAATTTAGGGTTGAAAGGGGATTTAGGTTTAAAGCGGGGTTTCTTTTGGAGAGAAGTGAAAAGCGAAATCTAGGTGGCCAAGAATAAGTAGAAGGAAATAGACCGTGAAATTAAGTTTCACTCCGAATTAATTATGGCGAAACACGTCATCTATTGACCTAAAAAAGGGTTATGTACCAAACCATAGCAAGTCAATTTTGTATGTAATCCCTATTTTCTATTAAAACAACATTTTCTTGTAGTGCGGTATATTATTATCTGCTTAGAGCATGTGGCTTTGATAAGATGTGTTCAAGAGCAAGCATTGGATATTTACTAATTCATGGTGGAGTGTAAGGTTGAACTTTAGAAATCATAAGTTAAAAAGATAAAAGAATAAAACCATTAAACAAATCAAAAGTAAGAAGTCTCACTATAAAATCATCGAGGAGCTCTTGGTTAAAGAAGTCATAAGGGGGCATTGGTAAAAAGGTCTGGACTATTGGAACAAGAGATATTGATCAAATAATAAAGAAAGTTTTGAGAAGAATCTTGTGTTTTAATTAGAAGAAGGTACGAATGCAAACTGAATTGTGAGTTATAAGGATAGTAAATGGAGCATTGATGAAAGGAGTGTTAGGAGAATGGTCTGAGAATGACCGAGAGTTAATGAATGCTAACATTAGGTTGAGTATACAGGGTAGGCATGGTGTTAATGTTTGAAGTTACAGGAAAATATCCAAGCAAAATGGGAGAGGTGAAGGCTTGACCTTTGTGATCTACTTTATCCTTGGATATAAAAGTATTGATGTCAAAATCCCTTTCCTTGGAAGGTGCAAAAAAATTGAAGGGTTCCTTATCCTTAGAGGAGTTTTTGGTGGAGCGTTTTAGCTACCTAAACATGTTTTAGGAATCTAAAGAAATTTGGCAATAGAAGTAAAAGCAGCATCTTTGACAATTCTTTCCACATGAGCTAAGCATTTAAGTGAAGATTTTTATTAAGTGGAAGTCTTAGTTCTTTTCTAGTTATGTCCTTTAGGAAGACATAGAAGCACCAAGTTCACATTTGAAAGATTATCCAAAAATGAGAAATATAGCATAATAAATATATCATAAAAGTATAAGGGGAGCAGCAAGGATTATCATATGTTTCTCATTGAATTGGACTATAAAAGGAAAACTTCCCTACACCTTTAATGCTGAGACTAGAATTCCATTATTATTCTACTTTAAAAGAGGAACCCCACAAAGCACTCGATGGTGCATTTGAATCAATTGGTACTTCTGCAGTTTTCTTTGGTATGAAGCCTCAATGTGACATATACTATTCGCTTAATTTACTGAAGGCATTGATCTTCGCTAAGAATTTTGGTTCAAAGCTACATTGGCAATAGCTAACCGACACATTTCTTATGGGGAATGAAAGGATACAAAGTGGAAAATATGTTAATGGCTAAGGAGATAATTAGAAAAGCTGCATTAGAAGCATGGTAGAAAGGTGCAAAAGATGGAAAGATGATCAAAGGTGAAACAGACATGATACGAAGGATGAAGCTAAAGGAAGGGAAATTTACAATTGCCTAAGTGATTTCCTAAGCCAAAGGAAAGGAAAACTAAAAATATTTTGACCTATCATGGATCACTAGCTCAAGTGATAAAATCTTAGGATTGTGGTTCTAGTGGACATCGGCTCGTCCCCTTACATAAAAGACACCTAAATGAGTGCTCTGCTTAAATTAAGTATCACTCATGTTATCAAAAATAAGTAAATAGTTTAAGTTATTAAAACTTAAATAAATTGAATAATATATATATATATATATATGTATGTATATGTATGCGTGTGTGTGTATTGATAGGATTTTGTAATAAAGACTAATTTTTTATTGAAATTTCAGTACGAAAATTCTTAATATAGAAAAATATAGTCGAGAACAAAGAGCGTAAAATATATTTTATAATTAATATTAAATCCAAAAGCATATAAGTATATAAATATACAAAAAACACATTTTAAGTTATATATAAATATAAAAATATATTATAATAAGATATAAAAAATTATTTTATATTTTTAATCCAAAAGTATTTTAAGAATATTGTGTATGTGTATATACTAAAGTTTAAATAAGTTCAATTTTTTTATAAACTATCATGGCCAAAAGTAAACTGAAGGGGACAATTAATTTAGCAAATATATATGTGTGTGTGTGCAAGTGCACGTGCATCTGTGCACATGTGTGCGTATTGCATGTAGATGTAGAAATTAATGCCTTTTGTAGTTGTAACCATGTCAATGGTTGAACACATTGTTTACTTGTTGTTTCCTCGTCAAACCTATGCTCTTCTCCTTAATTTTATAAATCTGACACTGTTGCTCCATCAATGAGCAATGGTGGCTACAGCTATGAATAGCAGATATAAAGAGAAAAGGTGGAGGCTATCTATTTGAATCCAAAGAGATACACAAACATCTTTCCCATTTTTCTATAGGTTTTAATTCACCTATCTCAAAATATATGGTCAGCCTACCCTTTGACCATGCTTGGTCAAACACCCATTGACTTCTATATGGGTAAATGATTTAATTAATTAATTCTGGCCCCATGCCCAATCGAACCAAAGTACAACTTTTATACATTTTTTAATCGATTTTAAGCATCAAATAAATAATTGAAATTTCCATTTAATATTAGTATGACGTTTGTATAATTTTTATTAATTTATTACATTTATAAATTAATTATATCCTTGGTCAAATTTGAAATTAACTAACAACGCAGCTGCGTTGACTCTCCGCTTTGAAATTGTTCCTTTGTCAAATTTAAATAAAGCCGATATGAACTTTACTGAAGTACAATAGCAATCACAAGTTCAATGCTTACAAATCATTTTTAGGTAAAATCTGGTTTCTAATTTATAATAAGCTCACCTGGTAATGGTATTTTATACATGTATCATTTTCACCATTACTGTATCACTTAGATATCTACAGTTTGGTCTAAAGTCAAAAACTATACTAATATCCATATTAATTTTGTGGAATACTGTATATCTTTAGTCCAATCCGATAATATTTATCGATTAGTTGATTTATCATGACCAACGATTTTGAGATTAAATTGACTACCTATTAAAGGGGAATTGATCTTCTATAATGAAGGATATGTATCCTCTTTTGAGTAGTATTTCACTTCAAGTAGCTCAACATAAACCCAACTATGGGCATAATAAGGTTGACAGGCAATTTATTTAACCATACTCAAAGTGTAACCTAGTTGCTTAAGATCGATAATATTGGCATAAGGTAAACATCTAATGAAGCTTTTGAATTTACAATGATAACTCAACCACTTTAGTTTCCATGGAAATAGAATTTAGGATAATTTTGGAATTTTTCATCAGATTCCTCTCATGTTTTAGTGATTGAACATTTACTCATGAATGTTAGTGCTAAACTAAAGGTTCCTGCTGATACAAAAAATTAACTCTAGTGTCAGTTTAACTGTTAAATCTTCAATGGAATCTAATTAAATTAATAGCAGAATTATATGATGTGAGAAGGATTTATTGACTTAAATTTGGATTTCGATAAGGTGGTTGTTAATATATGTTAGTGGTCATGATTTTGATGTTAGTAAGTGCTTCTTTGGCTACTTTGGAATGTTTAAAGGATTCATTTATGTGAATTACTAGTAATTTCATAAGTTTTGGGTTGATTTTTGTAAGGTTTGACCCATATACACTAACATTGATTCACCTTCACCAAAATTAAATTTTGGGTATGCATGGAATTTTTAAATATGAAGGTGTTTGAAATAACTATACAATTATGTATAACTATGCAGTAAGTAAGGTACATACAATTTGAACTACAAGTATTTAAACTCTTTCCCGTTCCTCTTTCCTTTACATTAATAACTCTACATAGTTCTTCTCCTTCCATTTTTTCCTCATTTTTCTTACATTACAATTATTCATACTCATTTCAGATTTATTGGTCGACACATTAAATATATCTAATTTGCAAATAGCTAAATTAAACGATACCGGAATACTCTATGCTCGTTCTTAAATTATAGTTAAATCATGGATATGAATAAAAATAAACAAGTACCATCTTCAAGTATTATGTTTTAACAATTACTACTTAATTAGATGGAATGTAGCTTCTAAATGATTCTAGTTGTCAACAAACAGTTATGTAGTCAACAGTTGCGAAGTAAAACCTAAATGCTAAAAAATAAGCAAACAAAATATTATTAATAATAAAATAGATGAATTAGTGCTATCGGTATAATATTTAGATATGATTGGATTTTTTCACATGGCTAGATTCGAGGAAATAGTTTTTTAGCCCATCTTCAAATTGTACTTGCAATATGACTCCCTTGGTCAGATATGTCCTCCGATTTGATGATGGATGTTATTATGTACATTTAACCATGATCTATCGTAAATGTAAAACTTATAACATTCTTTATTTTGCATTGTTTTTTTCATGGTTTTGTTCAATGTAAATACACGATCCGTTGATCAATTGATGGAATTTAGTGATACATTTGTTTATCCAATGAGACAGACATGGTATAATGGTTGTGATATCCCGAAATTTTTAGCAATATAAATTTAATAATATGTGTTAAAAATTAAATGGATTTGATGATCTTTGTTAATAAATTTGAATTGATTTAATAATCTTCTTTTAAATAAATATTAAATTGATAACTTATCTTTTAAAAGCTAATAAATTGTTTTCGATTTAGCCTATATATAATTGTATATATTGTTAATAGATAAGCATTGGTTTGGAATTTAGCAAATAAAGAAATTTTCTAATTCTAATATTTTTAGTAATTTGGAAATTATGATTTAAACTAATATTAAGCTTTTCAAAGCTATTTAATAAATAACTATATAGTTTTAAAATACATAAGATAAATGTTTCATTGTTTAAAAATAAAGTTTTAGCTTAAGTTTAAATTTAAATAAAAGGTTTGTTTTATTTCTTTTTAAATATTGCTTGATGTATATGATTAAAAATAGAAGTTAAAATGCAATATAGCATATGATATATTAATTCATTTAATAATAGAAGTAATCTATAATCTCTTTTATAAGTTATTTAAAATTGTCAAATTTGTTATTTTCAAATAATAATTATAATACTTAGTTTTTATAAACATAAATAGATTTTATAGAAATAGGATTTGTTATTTTCAAAATTTAATGGTAGTTATATATGCATATATATAACTTGATTTTCAAATTGGATTTTATAATTTAAATTGAATTTGAATTAGTTTTGAAATTAAAAAAAATAGATACTTAAAAATATTTGGATAAGCTTTTATTTATAATTTGTTTTGTTACATTTTTTTTTTTAAAAAGAAATTTATATATACATATACATAAGAAGTAATAAATTAAGTTAAAAGCTTTTATAAACAATTTAAATTAAAATAAAATACTTAAAAGACATGTGTGAATTCCTTAAGACATCTAATGACATGTGTTAAGTCATAGATTAAACAATGTGACAAATGTTAAAATTTAAAACAAGTGTCCTATTTAATTTTCATTTTTCTTTTATTTTATTTAAATCAAAAATTTACTTATATAAACACATTTCTTCTCACCTTTATTCTTTTTTCTATTCTTTTTCAAAACTTAAGAAAAACTTCAGCTGAAAAATCTGTAATCAACATTCAAACCAAAAATCTAAAATCTGTAATCAATCTTCCACAAAACCAAAATTTTTTGTTCAAAACAAAACCTGTAAATCCCCTCAAAAACAAATCTGAAACTAGTATTTCCTCTAACCAAATCAAAATTCAACTATCTGAAATCATCTTCAAAACCAGAAATGCAAATCAAAATATAAGCCTGTAACTTTCTTCAACTAAAAATCCAAATGCAAGTTCAAACAACTCAAAAGCCTGCAGTTTTCTTCAATTCTGTTTTGAAAACAACAACTAGGCCTACATTCATCTTCAACTTGGGGTTTTTAAAAGCAAACTTGCAACTGCAGTTTTAAAATCATAAGCAAACTACAGCAACTCAAAGTTTTCAAATCAAAGCACATTCCAGTTTCAAGCTTTTCAAAAACAAGGTTGCTCTATTCATCATGCATGCCAAGTGAGTAACATCACTCTATTAAAAATTTATTTATGAATCTAGTTGCTTGATTTACTCTAGAAATAAGTATGTTTGTATGCCTATTTACAAGTGCATTGCTGGGTATATATAAGAATATATATAGTTGTGCATGCTGCTGTGTATCTTAGTTTTTCTGTTCTTAAGTTTACAGGTTCTAGAATTGCTAAAAATCCATTTCATTTGATCTAATCTATGTTAAGGTTTAAGATTCAAACAAAATGTGGTTGTGTAACATAAGTTAAATTTTTATTTTTAAAAAAAATCTGTATTGTCTTTGGAAATCAAATATAACAGAACAAACTTTATGTAAGTGAAAATTTTATTATCCAGATTCATTGATCCAAGATTATAAATCGATTACTTAAACTAAAACTTGATTTTTAAAACTAAAATCATAATTTTTAGTTTGAAAATGAATGAGCATTTCTGGTTTGACCAGAAATGATGTTTTGGAAAGATACTGTCGATCTATGTGGTCGGGGAGGTCAGCGTCTTCTTTGGTGATGAAGTGATGATATGAGAATCTGAGAAAAATATTTGGAAGTTGATAAATGCACTGTGGCAAAGGTGGTTAAGCAATGAAGTATGTAACCCTAGTTTTTCTATTGATCAGAAATTTGATCGACGCGACTTCTAGAGAGGACCGAGCTTCCCCAGATTCGGGGAGATGATAGCTGGTGTGTGGAAGAAGTCGTGGCCGGAGGTGTAGGCATCTGGTGGTCGATGTCATGAGATTGAGGTGATTCCAGGTTTTTGACGTTGGTTCCAGTTTTGAGCTTTAAAGCTCGATTTTGATTTCGAGCCGCTCCTAACGATTTGATGGTCGGAAGTGAGTGGGAAGATGATCGTCGACATGCGTAAGCCATCGCGAGGGGTCGGAAAGGGCGGCGGTGTTGGTGCATATGCACGGAGGTGATGGTGTATCTGCTGTTGATTTGGGAAGATGGGTACTCGAATGTTTATTCGAGTTGTTTCGTGTTTTTTTTGAAGCATTGGTGTGTTTGTCTTGAAGTATTTGTTGTGAGGGCTCGGGTATATTGCTGTTACAGGTTTTTGTAAAAACTGTCAGTACTTTAAGTTTAAATGAATTTAAATATGGTAAACCTGTCCGATTTTAAATCTAAATGAGTTTAAATTTTGGAAACAAGATTTAGACAAAGTTTTAAATCAAAGTTTTAATCTGGAATCAAATTTAATTTATATCCTAGCTTTAAGATAAATAAAGTTTTATCAAAATTTAAAATGTTTTGAAACAAGTTTAAAATGTTAAAGTATATTTTATAAAAGGATTTGAATTTAAATAATTTGGTTTTAAATTCTTAAATAAATTTCTTTTATAAAGATAAGTGTTCTTTAACATTTGATTAAGAGGGTTTTTAATTTTTTTATTTATTTTGTTAAAAATCTAATTTGTATTTAAGTTGAATCTTCATTTGGAATGGAATATAAAAGCAAATTTGAAAATAAAATGTTTTCAAATGTATTTGTGAATGATGATTAAATCATAAATAAGAATAATGTTTTTATCTTAAAGTTAATGAAGACTTAATGATTTATAATTCATTTAATTATTAAAGTAATTAAAATGGATAAATAATTAATGATTTGAATTGATTAATTTAATGATTAAGAGTTTAAAATAATTAATTAAGCTTTAAGTTAATTATTTAAGGAATAATTAATTTGTAATTAAAAATCATTAATTAGATAAGATTAGGTTATTAATTAATGGTTAGGAATATAATTAATCAAGCAATTAAAGCTTAATTAAGTTACAGTTAATCACTTAATTAATTAAGTAATTAAAGATTAATTAATTGGTTATTAAAGATTTATTAATTTGTAATTAATAATGATTAATCAAAGTTTAATTACTTAGAAGAAGTAATTAAAGAATTGTTAATAGTTAATGTAGATCATTACCTAAGGATTATTATGTATGAATATGCGCTTATATGTTTTTGTTTGATGATAATAAACAAATATATATTCATTTAAATGTATTTGTTAATGTACTATTTTATTTTTCATAGATTAAATAAATATTTGTTGAATAAAATAAATTACACAGAATTTGAATTTAAACAAATATTTTATTCAAACAAATATTTATTACAATCTTGAATAGTACAAATTCAAGCTTTCACTATACATATACATTTTTGAATACATCACAATTCAGTTTACATAATAACCTCACTACATATCACTCACACTCGTATTTTGTCTTCAACTTCATTCCAGTTTGAATCCAGCATCTGAGTAATCTGCAAAAATATTCACTAACGCGGTAAAATTGAAAAAGAAATATTTTTGCAATATAAAATAAAATATGATTTTTCAAAATATTATTTGCCTCAGTTATTTGGGTTGTTCGTCATCATTTACATTTGAATTCATCATACACGAACAATGTGACATGCACAGTGTATCACTGTACATGCCACAAGGCCGTGCACATCGATATACACTTGATAATGCTACAGGGATAGGTGAGCACAAGGTCAATCCCAAATATAAAGACAGGTTCAACTCAGGTGCAATATAAATGAAATCTCGTCATCAGCACAAGGTCAAACCCGAATTTTTTAAAAACTGAGTTCAACACAAGGCAACATGAAGTATGCAAGCTTGACTAACAGCAGACATAAAGAACTTCAACCAAACAAGTCAGTAAATAGTTCAGTGGTAAAGAAGACAAGTGCACAACAAACCCAAATGTCCAGACCAACAACAACATGAATACTGCACCAACCAGAATGGATGCAGTGACTCAAGGCATAGCAACTGCATAGCAACTGCATAGCAACTGCATAGCAACTACACCAATGCAAACTCAAATAAGTATGTGCAACTGTGAAAACTGAAGTGAAACAATGCATGGTGAAATTGGATCAACACAGTGCAGACACCAATGATACAAGAGAGGTGAAACTCAAGGCAATAGTGCAGTACAACTACACAATGCACCAAGTAAGTAACAGCAAGCAACATCGTCAGACACACCTCAAATGAACACTACAGACTCAAGAAAAGTTCAAGACAGATCAACAACATCAAGTGAAACAATACAGCAATGAACTCGAGGCCGAGACTTAAAGGCATCAGAACTTCAACCAACAATGAACAAGTGATGCCCATGGCAATCAAAAATACTTGAAGACTACAGCATCAAGTAGAGACCAAGCAATGAACAACATAATGCACAAGTGAAACAACAATATGAATGCCATGTTCAAACATGAAACAAGACTAAAACCAGACAGCTACAACAAGCAGTTGCAACATGGTGAGCAACATAAGGGCAATGCACAAATACAAGATTGAATCAAGTTCAGGTACACGAGCTAATGAAGATTGCATCATGATGCAAGGCCAGAGACTACAATATCAAAGCACAGAACAATCATGTGTCAACAACAATGCAACACAGTGGCAATCACAAGTTACAAACATCAAATGTCAACCAGGTAGCAATGATGATAATGCAGACACAAGTAATGATACATCAATGACAATTTGAGCAACAGTTCATGTATGCATCAGTAACCAAACACAGAATAATAAAAGCAAACAGTGACACAGTGGTGAACAACAACGCAATGCTCAAGTGGAGACCAGAGAAGATGGTCAGAAACAAAGACTACAAGATGAACGAAGTTCAACAGTACAGAAAAATACACGAAATCAAGTGTGTACAATTTGAAAAAGTCAAATTCGTATCTTTGAAAAAAGTCAAAACAAATTGCCGTATGAATCAAGTTTAAATCGAACGCTGCACAATCAAGGCCGTGCGTATCAAGGTGTAGCAATATCAGGAAATCAAATAATTTAGGAAAGTATCGATTTGATTAGGGTATAGGAACTCATATAAATACCAAACCGAAAATCATCATCAGGGTGTGGAGAAATCGAATCGAATCCATATAAATGCCCCAATCATCATCGGCACAAACATAAGAGTTCGAATACAAAAATAAAAAAACATCAGAGCAAACATTCTTACCGAAGCAATACTCGAACTCATCGAAGCAACGGAAGAAAGCAACACGAAATCGATCGAGCCAAGCTAAATCGCGCACAACCAACAATGATCGAATTAGTATCGCAGCTTCGCAAAAGCCCTAATTTGGAACAAAGAGCGCAAGGAGCGAAAGCCCCAAATTCACAGAGCAAAAGGATTCCAGATCTCAAAGCCCTAATTCAGTCACGAAGACGATGCCACCATTTTTTACTTTCCAGAGAAAAGAGGAACCGGGACAAAAGAATAAAGCCGGCCGCCTTCTTGTTAATTAGGGCATAGTTGTTTTTAAGGGTTAAAAGTAAAATTAGGGTTAAGTTTTTTTTAAAGGGTTAGTTGTTTTTAGGGTTTAATCTTTTAAACGAGTTTTTATCTTGAGCAACAATCATAGAGTCAAGTTAGTGTTTTAATTTTGCCTCCGGTTTTTTATTTTTATGTTTGTTTTTTCTTTTCGAGTCAAATAATTGGTAAATCACCACCTAGGTTGTAGGTAGTGTCAGATTGTCTAGTTAGAATTAGTTCAGTGAGCAGGGTGTGCGAGTTTGCAAAACTCTATAGGCGGGAGCAGAGTTTGCGAGTTTGCAAAACTCTATAGGCGGAGCGGGGGTGCGAGTCTAGTAGAGTGATTGTTAGCGGGAGCAAGGGTTTGCGAGTCTGTTAGAATGTTTGTAAGCGGGAGACTGTTTAACTCTAATAGAAATCTGGGAATGCAGCAGTAGGCAGGGGTTGCCGAAGCTGGGTAAATTTTGTGTGTGATTCACTTTTCAGCATATTTATTTCTGCAGTTTGTTTCTGTATTTAAATCGAGAAAAATTGCTATAACCCTATTCACCCCCCTCTAGGGTTAATCTAGATCCTACAAGTGGTATCAGAGCCCAGTATTTTTCTTTAACTCTAGAGTCATGAATTCATCAAATAATGCTTTTTCTGAGGGGCAATCTATTGTTAGGCCACCCATGTTTAATGGGAGTGATTATGCTTATTGGAAGGTTAGGATGGGCATTTATCTTAGTTCTGTTGATTATGATGTTTGGGATATTATTGAAACTGGCTATAAATCTCCCACTATAACTGTTGGTGATACTGAGATTCCTAAACCTAGGGATAGGTGGGATGCTGACGACAAGAAATTAAAAACCACAAATGCTAAAGCTATGAATGCTTTGATCTGTGCTCTTGATAAGAATGAATTTAATAGAATTTCTCATTGTAAAACTGCACAGGAAATTTGGCATACCTTGGAGGTGACACATGAAGGAACTTCTCAAGTCAAGGGGTCTCGTCTAGCCCTATTCAGCAATGAATACGAGAACTTTGTGGTGGACAAAGGCGAGAGCATAAAGGACATGTTTGGACGCTTTTCATCTTTGGTGTACAATGCTAGAGCGCTTGGGAAGGTATTCACTGAGGTAGAGCTTGTGAGGAAGGTGCTACGAGTCTTACCAATAAACTTTGAGGAAAAAGTCACGGCAATCCAAGAATCGAAAGATTTGAGTCAACTAAGCGTGGAGGAGTTGATTGGTAACTTGATGACATATGAGCTTGAGCTAAAAGAAAAGGAAGAACGCAACAACTCCGAACCAAAGAAGAAGACGATTGTCTTAAAAAGCAAAGAAGAGAGCGATGAATATGAAGAAGATCCGATTGAAGAGCTTGCAATGGCTGTCAATAATCTTAGAAAATGGTCAAGATTCAAGCCACGAAAGAAGAAAACATCTGGTAATAGGTCAAGAGAGTCTAATAATTCCGATAATGAATTGACGTGCTATAACTGCAACAAGCCTGGCCACTTTAAACAAGAATGCCCACTTCTCAAATACAACCAAGGAAAGAAAAAGAAGAAAAAGGCCTTTGCAGCAACTTGGGATGATGAAGAAGGAGAGGAAGTTTCGAATAGTAGCTCAGAGGAGGCTAACTTGTGTTTTATGGCAAAATCGGATTCAGAAGCAAGCTCAGAGGAATCTAGTGAGGTAGGTGACTATTCTTATAAAGATCTTGCTTTTATGTGTCTTGATCTTACTAAAGTAGTTGATGCTCTTGAATCTAAAATTGAAAAACTGAAATCTGATAGGAGAGAACTTGCTCGTGAAAATTTTAGGTTAGAAACTGAACTTGAAAATATTCAAAACCTAAAATGTAAAAATTGTAAAATTTTAGATTCAGAATCATCAAGACTTAAGAATAGATTTGAGAATCTTGAAAAAGAAAACTTGAGTCTTAAGGAAATCATTGACACTAGGAAAAAGGATTTTATAAATAGATGCACCTCACTTGTCACTGAAAACACAACACTAAAAACCAAAGTCCAAAATCTTGAGAGATCTCTGAATAACTTTTCAAGAGGAGAAAAATCATTCAACATGTTATTGGGAAATCAAATTTTTGCTAACAACAGAAAAGGACTAGGTTTTGGGAAAACACAAGTTGAGGATAATGCAAAAGGTAAGAGTGTCTTTAATAGATGTGAAATAATTGGACATCGTGTTGAAAATTGTAGTCATAGGAACAAGAACACAAAATTTATACAAGTTTGGGTTCCTAAGAATTCTACAAACAAATTTCATGTCTATTGGAACAAGAATGAAAGGACTAAACAAGTTTGGGTTCCAAAGGGTTTGTTTATTCACAAATATTCTGCCACTAACAATCATGGACCTATAAAAACAAATAGGTCACAAAAATCTTTCATCGTGTAGGTATGGTGGCAGGCTAAGGAACAACAACAGTGTTCGCTGGATTTTAGCTTTTCCAGAAACACAACGGGCAACAAAGCAAAGTTCCTCAGCCTAGTACAAAGGTGATAGAATCACAATAGGCAATCACGAGAAATTATCGTAAAGGTAAAACAGGTGAAGGTATATTTATTTGATCGATAAATTAAATGTGATAATCTACACCATATTCTGAATGAAATCAGCCAATATTGAGATGTTGTAAAGATGATGTTTTTGTGATTCTGACTTGTTCGACATTGTTGGCCAATTATATTTATGCCAAAATCACTATTATTCGAATTACTTCATACATATTTGTTCAGATTAAACATTGTGTTTTGTTGGATACATTTGGTCATAATTCGGCTAACTCTATATTCTCAGTTTCTGATTGTTTACATGGCTTCAATTCAAATTCAAAGAATGTCATTTAAATTGTTGTTAAAATTGAGTTTGAAATTTTTGATGCACTCTTCATGGTCTAGTCTATCAAATTTATTTAGTGATATTTTGGAGTGAAAAAGAAATTCAGATGCAGATTATACTGGTAATCTAGTTGAAAGACGTGATTAATTTTTGAAACATTCATTTGCTACATCGTTTTTCAAAGAAAATATCTGCATATTTTTCATTTTAAATAATCTTCAAATAGCAGAAAATTTTCTTATAAAACCCCTTCGAGAAAATCATTGTTGACCATATTTTCAGATTAGTCATTTTTATTTGATTTTAAATGACAAATTTTGACTAATCCGACTCCCTACTAATTATCAAAAAGATAAATAGTGATTGAAAAGGTGATAAGTGTTGATATTTAACATACATTACTCAAGAGAGTATATTTGGAAAATTTCTTTAGGAATTCAAACAAGAGTTATAAAACTTTTTTGTTGGGTAAAGATTTCATGACCATTTCTATATCTATCATAGTTCCATCGACCATTGTTTATCAAATCTTAAATATAGTTTGTCGATATGTGGTACTATAATCAAGGATCATTTGTGTTTCATGTCACATTTTTTGTAAAAATAAATAAATATCCAAAGTATTCACTCTCATTTAAAAGTCCTCACGGTTATGCTGTGAATTACTTGGATTTTTTATTATGTGCTTCCATGCTCATTTAAAAGTCCTCACGGTTATGCATGTATGGAACGTATATCAAAATTAATTGATTAAATATACAAGTTGATTCTAATCCTATTTAAAAGTCCTCATGGTCATGCGTGGTTAGGAGATACTTGATTTCATTTTTTTTAAATTAAATTGGAATACTACTAATCTCATTTAAAAGTCCTAACGGTTATGCATGATTAGTAGATATTCAAATTTCTGATATAAATGTACCACAAGTTGATACAATTGTATGATTTTATATTAGAACATCATTTCCATTCCTTCTAAAAATGGAATATGTGCCTAATAAGGGCAATTATGATTTTTGTTTGATTTTTATTGAAGTTTAATATTTATATTCAATTTGAGTTTAATGTTGGATTAGTATTGATCATTTTAATCTCTATTTTTCTCTAACACTATTATTCTTTTGCTGATAACAAAAGGGGGAGAGAAAAGTTAAGATTTTGTCAAATAGAATCAAGCAAAAGTCAAATAATTTTTCCATTTGCATCTAGGCTCATTTATATATTTCTATTTGTATGCATATATGTAGGGGGAGCATCATGTAGAGAGGAAGCATTTAAATAGGGGGAGCAATTAGAGTATATCATTGATCAAATACATTTAACACGGTCAAAATCTTAAATATATGTTTGTTATCATCAAAACGGGGAGATTGTATGAATATGCGCTTATATGTTTTTGTTTGATGATAATAAACATATATATATATATATATATATATTCATTTAAATGTATTTGTTAATGTACTATTTTATTTTTCATAGATTAAATAAATATTTGTTGAATAAAATAAATTACACAGAATTTGAATTCAAACAATTATTTTATTCAAACAAATATTTATTACAATCTTGAATAGTACAAATTCAAGCTCTCACTATACATATACATTCTTGAATACATCACAATTCAGTTTACATAATAACTTCACTACATAACACTCACACTCGTATTTTGTCTTCAACTTCATTCCAGTTTGAATCCAGCATCTGAGCAATCTGCAAAAATATTCACTAACGCAGTAAAATTGAAAAAGAAATATTTTTGCAATATAAAATAAAATATGATTTTTGAAAATATTATTTGCCTCAGTTATTTGGGTTGTTCGTCATCATTTACATTTGAATTCATCATACACGAACAATGTGACATGCACAGTGTATCACTATACATGCCACAAGGCCATGCACATCGATATACACTTGATAATGCTACAGAGATAGATGAGCACAAGGTCAAACCCAAATATAAAGAAAGGTTCAACTCAGGTGCAATATAAATGAAATCTCGTCATCAGCACAAGGTCAAACCCGAGTTTTTTAAAAACTGAGTTCAACACAAGGCAACATGAAGTATGCAAGCTCGACTAACAGCAGACATAAAGAACTTCAACCAAACAAGTCAGTAAATAGTTCAGTGGTAAAGAAGACAAGTGCACAACAAACCCAAATGTCCAGACCAACAACAACATGAATACTGCACCAACCAGAATGGATGCAGTGATACAAGGCATAGCAACTGCATAGCAACTACATCAATGCAAACTCAAATAAGTATATGCAACTGTGAAAACTGAAGTGAAACAATGCATGGTGAAATTGGATCAACACAGTGCAGACACCAATGATACAAGAGAGGTGAAACTCAAGGCAACAGTGCAGTACAACTACACAATGCACCAAGTAAGTAACAGCAAGCAACACGGTCAGACACACCTCAAATGAACACTACAGACTCAAGAAAAGTTCAAGACAGATCAACAACATCAAGTGAAACAATACAGCAATGAACTCGAGGCCGAGACTTAAAGGCATCAGAACTTCAACCAACAATGAACAAGTGATGCCTATGGCAATCAAAAATACTTGAAGACTACAACATCAAGCAGAGACCAAGCAATGAACAACATAATGCACAAGTGAAACAACAATATGAATGCTATGTTCAAACATGAAACAAGACTAAAACCAGACAGCTACAACAAGCAGTTGCAACATGGTGAGCAACACAAGGGCAATGCACAAATACAAGATGACCAAGTGAATCAAGTTCAGGTACACGAGCTAATGAAGACTGCATCATGATGCAAGGCCAGAGACTACAATATCAAAACACAGAACAATCATGTGTCAACAACAATGCAACACAGTGGCAATCACAAGTTACAAACATCAAATGTCGACCAGGTAGCAATGATGATAATGCAGACACAAGTAATGATACATCAATGATAATTCGAGCAACAGTTCGTGTATGCATCAGTAGCCAAACACAGAACAATAAAAGCAAACAGTGACACAGTGGTGAACAACAACGCAATGTTCAAGTGGCGACCAGAGAAGATGGTCAGAAACGAAGACTACAAGATGAACGAAGTTCAACAGTACAGAGAAATACACGAAATCAAGTGTGTACAATTTGAAAAGTCAAATTCGTATCTTTGAAAAAATTCAAAACAAATTGCCGTATGAATCAAGTTTAAATCGAACGCTGCACAAACAAGGCCGTGCGTATCAAGGTGTAGCAATATCAGGAAATCAAATAATTTAGGAAAGTATCGATTTGATTAGGGTATAGGAACTCATATAAATACCAAACCAAAAATCATCATCAGGGTGTGGAGAAATCGAATCGAATCCATATAAATGCCCCAATCATCATCGGCATAAACATAAGAGTTCGAATACAAAAATCAAAAAGCATCAGAGCAAACATTCTTACCAAAGCAATAATCGAACTCATCGAAGCAACCGAAGAAAGCAACACGAAATCGATCGAGCCAGGCTAAATCGCGCACAACCAACAACGATCGAATTAGTATCGGAGCTTCGCAAAAGCCTTAATTTGGAACAAAGAGCGCAAGGAGCGAAAGCCCCAAATTCGCAGAGCAAAAGGAATCCAGATCTCAAAGCCCTAATCCAGTCACGAAGACGATGCCGCCATTTTTTACTTTCCAGAGAAAAGAGGAATCGGGACAAAAGAATAAAGCCGGCCGCCTTCTTGTTAATTAGGGCATAGTTGTTTTTAAGGGTTAAAAGTAAAATTAGGGTTAAGTTTCTTTTTAAAGGGTTAGTTGTTTTTAGAGTTTAATCTTTTAAATGAGTTTTTATCTTGAGCAAAAATCATAGAGTCAAGTTAGTGTTTTGATTTTTGCTCCGGTTTTTTTATTGTTATGTTTGTTTTTTCTTTTCGAATCAAAGAATTGGTAAATCACCACCTAGGCTGTAGGTAGTCTCAGATTGTCTAGTTAGAATTAGTTCAGTGAGCACGGTGTGCGAGTTTGCAAAACTCTATAGGCGGAGCAGGGGTGCGAGTCTAGTAGAGTGTTTATAAGCGGGAGCAAGGGTTTGCGAGTCTGTTAGAGTGTTTGTAAGCAGGAGACTGTTTAATTCTAATAGAAATCTGGGAATGCAGTAGTAGGTAACGGTTGCTGAAGCTGGGTAAATTTTGTGTGTGATTTACTTTTCAGCATATTTATTTCTACAGTTTGTTTCTGTGTTTAAATCGAGAAAATTTGCCATAACCCTATTCACCTCCCCCCCTCTAGGGTTAATCTAGATCCTACATATTAAATAACTAATTAATGTGATTAATTTTAAATAATTAATTATATTAATTAATTATGGATAATCAATTGTGAAATTGTTTAAGTGTAATTACTTAATGAAAGTAATTAGAGTAATTAATTACTCAGTGTAATTAATTAATTAACAGGATTAGTTTAAGTTAATTAATTGGTTTAATTTATTTAAATAATCACTTGATGATGGGATTAAGTTTAATTACTAAATGAGATTTATAAAGTGTAATTACTTAGTGATGGTAACTACAGGATGTAATTAATTATTAATCACTTAGTGTAATTAATTTATGTTATTTAAAGATAACTAAGTAATGTAATTAAGTATGGGTAGTTAATTACTGAATGAGATTAATCAAGGGTGATTAATAAATATAAATAATTAAAGATTAATCATTAATTAAGGAGTAATTAATTTATTTAATAAAGTAATTAAGAGTAGTTAATTACTGTTTGTGATAAATCAAGAGTGATTAATAATTATGGTTAATAATTAATTGAGAAGTAACTAAGGGATCATTAATTAATGTAATTAATGATGTAATCAAGGGTTGATTAATTATAATTAATTAATCAATGATAAGTGATTAAAAAGTAATTAATTAAGTATTAATGTAATTAATTATAGTTAATTAATTTGCGAAGTAATTAAAGGTTAATTACTGTATTTGGTTAAGTATAATTAATTTGTAAAATTAATTAAAGGATAATTACTTGAATGTAATTAAAGAATAATTAATCAAGAGTGATTAATTAGAGGATAATCGATTAATTAATTTTTAATTAATTAATGGTTATGTAAGCAAGATTTATATTGGTGAAGTAATTAATTTAATTCACTAAATTAATAAGAGATGATGTAATTAATTTAATGCATTTCAAATTAATTATATTTGGTGTGATTATTAATCATTTCTTATATATGAATGGATGATATTGGTTGCCTTGAGTGGTTTGAGATCTAAGATATGAGATAATTAATGCTGTGTGATATGGATGGTTGAATTAGGATGACAATAGGAATTATCTATTTGTGATGATAATATGTATTATCTTTTAATAATGATCATATGGATTATCCTTTGTGATGATAATGATGATTATCTATTGTGGTATGTGAATTATCTATCAGTGTGTATATAGATAATGAAATTGAATTGTTTTAAACTTTAAACAACTTGGCCTTAAAATATACGCTTTGGATTTCGATGAGACCGGGATCGGGTTTCCAGATTTGGATATCCGAAAAGTACATCGACCCAAATTTACGATAGGTCATGAATCTCAAGTGAAGAGTGAAGACTCGAGGTGTATGGACTATTCGTCGTTAAAACTCTGAGAGTGATTCCAATACGAGTTTAACAGGGTAGTACTTTCAGATTCGAGATGAAAATTCAGAGTGCAAGGGTTATATCGTTAACTCTGAGGGTGATTCCAAAATGAGTGTAACGAGATAATGCCTTCGGTTTCGTTCGAACCCGAAATGAACTTGTATGGATTGAATGCTTTCAGAACATCGTCAGGTGGACGATGAGGATTCTAAGAGATGTGTTCTGTAAAGGTAATAATAGTCTCAAGCTCATCAACTGGGAATGGCTAAAATAGGGGAGGTGCAGCAAGGCTAAGTAGGTCATGCCCAAGTAGGACGAGATTTTCCCCTGTCTAGAAATCCCTTTTTATTCGGCTGTGTGGGCAGTTGGAACGTACGCCAACTGCGGGGTTGTCTTGTTCGGGACTATCCAACAAGGGATGGTTCCGGCCTTGTGTTGCAGGGGATTGGGAGTAATCCTCGGTACGGTGATCTGGGCCCCATGCTGTGACGGGCGGTACCCAGTAGCCCTGCCATTGTATGGAATCCAAAATCCAATAAGTGCCAACGGTTTTGATTGTATTACCCACTTTGGTGGCTAGTGGCTAGAATTTAATGAATGTAACAATTTCGGCTATTTTATATTTAATTGAAAACCCTAGACCTATTATAATATCACTGGATTTCCAATCAAATGTTTTGGTTAGCGTAAGGTAAAAATTTTTCCATGTTTATGTGTGGAGAGTCTTACGTGATACCTTTTCTTTTCAAAGGTTATTCAAAAGTTAAGCAACCTTAACCTGTTACTCACACCAGACCCATGTCTGACCCGGAGTTTATCTTCTATTTTTCTTAAACTCTTGGGTACTCAAAATTTTACGAGTAGCCAAGGGATTCAGGTTAGCTTTGACGAATTATGGAGGAGCAATGGAGAAGGGCCTTCAGCGTGTAGATATATAGTGTTCCGTTGTGTTTGATTTCTCTGTATTGATTTGAGTTGTAATAACTAGACAGGTGTTTATAACTGTCTAGAATGTGATGCATAATCTATGTAACTCTGATTATGGTTGTAAACTATGTAATATTTATGTTATTAATATAATTTATTCGTTCCGCTGTTAAGATTCCGATGTTGTTTCTTCTTTCTTCTCTTTCTTTTCTCTTTTCTATCCCTTTCTTTCTTCAAGATGATGCGATTTTCTGTGGTGAGAAAGTCGGGTCGTCACATTTGGTATCAGAGTGCCAGGTTAAGTGAATACCTAGGCTTTGAAGTGATTTCTTTCTTAAGAGAGCGTATTTGTAATTTTGAATACACACACACACACACACACTTCTACCTTTCTGTTGGGTTACCTGTTCAGGTTTTCCAATATAAGTTATAAAGGTAGATAAGGTAGTGGGGTGTGTAACACCAATACTACCAATGGTTGGAGTTTGATTGTTGAGATTGGAAGTGTATCTATCGAGACTGTAGACCTAATACCGTCTTAAGTGAGCTTTGCAGCTTGATGTAAGGATTTCATCGATCTCTGAAGGATACCTTTTAAAGGTTCGGAGTCCATCTTGGTAGTGCGAGTTGGATGAGTAGATTTGGATCTGTTGGATAGGCAGAAGCGAGTGACGGTATCTTGGTAACCTCAAAAAGTAGTAGCTGCATGACGAGATGCAGTGACTGTGGATTATCTCCAAAGATGTTTCTTTGGAACAAGATTAAGGAAGTGTGTCTGCTTCGGTGATGAGGCTGGGTTCAACAGGGTGTTATGTTTAGCTTTGAGGATCGAATTTCTCGAGGAGCTTCTGGTTAAGGAAGTCTTTGGCATCTGTGTCAGCAGTGCAGCTCGGAGTGTTCTGTGTGTCGACAAGGAGGTCTACTGGCTTAGCAGTTTTTCTAAAGGCGGGATTCAAAAAAAATAGTAGAGTGGTTAGATAAGTGTAAGCTGTTCTGATTGGTTAAGAGAGAGCAGTTTTCTTTGGAAATTAGTCCGGATTGATCGCAAAAGCGACTTGTGATAGTTTGAGTGTTCTCTTGAGCTATCAGAGGTTTGTGCGCATCTGGAGGTTGAGTTTTCTTATCGACTGGATTCTAGGAGTGCTACCGGTGGTTCCGTTTAGTAGAAGGATGACTTCTAGAGCGAGGGTTTGGTGAAGCAGCTTAGGATCAGGTGGGACATCTTAGTTTTCTTTTATGGATCTGTTGAACCATATTTCTGAGATGTGTTGTCCAGTTTGTGCTCGTGTTCTTCATCAGCATTTTCATCTACTCCAGATCAGAGTTATGCAGCGAAAGTAGTTTGGGAGTGCTTTTGTTTGGTCTTTTTCGGATAGGAGAAGTAACTTAGTCTTCTGATGTTTGTGGAATAAAGTTGGTGTTCTTGGTTTTGGTTGATCGTGAAGGATCATTTTATTGGGTTGTTTTTGGTCTAGTTTGTTTCTAGAGACATCAGCGAAGGTTGAGCTGATCGGGAGAGATGAAGGCAGCCCAGGATCGTCAGAAGAGTTTTGTGGATAAGAGACGAAGGAATTTGGATTCTGGAGTCGGAGATTTGATTTTGGGTAAGTTTTCTCCAATATAAGGAGCTATAAGATTGGGTAAGACAGGGTAAGTCAGCTCTGAGGTGTTTTGGATTTTTTCTGTGTTCTTGTGAGAATTAGTGTTTGATTTTCAAGGTTGAATTGCTAGTTTGGATAACTAGGATTCGATGTGTTTCACGTATCTCTGAGGGAGTACGTGTATGATCTATCTTTGGTTGTGGTTGTTGAGTCAGACTTGTCTGTAGTCTGATATCCTGTTTAGTTTTGTAGATCTAGTTGAATAGGAACCCTGTAGCTTAGTAGTATAGATTTATTGCATTCTGTAGAGGGAGTATTTCGGTATTTATACTTGGGAAACTCTAGGAAGTTCTATCCAGAATTTTGTCTGGATAGTTGGGTTTGTTTGATTTGGATGAATTGGTTGTGATTGTTAGCATATGATTGATAATATATGCTTGTGTTTTAAAATAAAATCTTAAGAAAATTATTAAATTACCTTTGCTTTTAAATTTCGGGGACGAAATTCTTTTATGGGTAGAGGAATGTGATATCCTGAAATTTTTGGCAATATAAATTTAATAATCTGTGTTAAAAATTAAATGGATTTGATAATCTTTGTTAATAAATTTGAATTGATTTAATAATCTTCTCTTAAATAAATATTAAATTGATAATTTATCTTTTAAAAGCTAATAAATTATTTTCTATTTATTATACATATATATAATTGTATATATTGTAAATAGATAAGCATTGGTTTGGAATTTAGTAAATAAAGAAATTTTCTAATTCTAATATTTTTAGTAATTTGGAAATTATGATTTAAATTAATATTAAGCTATTTAATAAATAACTATATAGTTTTAAAATACATAAGATAAATGTTTAATTGTTTAAAAATAGAGTTTTAGCTTAAGTTTAAATTTAAATAAAAGGTTTGTTTTATTTATTTTTAAATATTACTTGATGTATATGATTTAAAAATAGAAGTTAAAATGCAATATAGCATATGATATATTAATTCATTTAATAACAGAAGTAATCTATAATCTCTTTTATAAATTATTTAAAATTGTCAAATTTGTTATTGTCAAGTAATAATTATAATACTTAGTTTTTATAAACATAAATAGATTTTATAGAAATAGGATTTGTTATTTTCAAAATTTAATGGTAGTTATATATGCATATATAACTTGATTTTTAAATTGGATTTTATAATTTAAATTGAATTTGAATTAATTTTGAAATTCAAAAAAAATAGATACTTAAAAATATTTGGATAAGCTTTTATTTATATTTGTTTTGTTACATTTTTCTTTTTAAAAAAAAAGAAATTTATATATACATATACATAAGAAGTAATAAATTAAGTTAAAAGCTTTTATAAACAATTTAAATTAAAATAAAATACTTAAAAGACATGTGTAAATTCCTTAAGACATCTAATGACATGTGTTAAGTCATAGATTAAACATTGTGACAAATGTTAAAATTAAAAACAAGTGTCCTATTTAATTTTCATTTTTCTTTTATTTTAATTAAATCAAAAATTTACTTATATAAACACATTTCTTCTCACCTTTATTCTTTTTTCTATTCTTTTTCAAAACTTAAGAAAAACTTCAGCTGAAAAATATGTAATCAACATTCAAACCAAAAATCTAAAATCTGTGATCAATCTTCCACAAAACCAGAAAATTTTGTTCAAAACAAAATCTGTAAATCCCCTCAAAAACAAATCTGAAACCAGTATTTCCTCTAACGAAATCAAAATTCAACTATCTGAAATCATCTTCAAAACCAGAAATGCAAATCAAAATATAAGCCTGTAACTTTCTTCAACTAGAAATTTAAAAGCAAGTTCAAACAACTCAAAAGCCTGCAGTTTTCTTCAATTCTGTTTTGAAAACAACAACTAGGCTTACAATCATCTTCAACTTGGAGTTTTAAAAGCAAACATGCAACTGCAGTTTTAAAATCATAAGCAAACCACAACAACTCAAAGTTCTCAAATCAAAGCACATTCCAGTTTCAAGCTTTTCATAAACAAGGTTGCTCTATTCATCATGCATGCCAAGTGAGTAACATCACTCTTTTAAAAAATTATTTATGAATCTAGTTTCTTGATTTACTCTGGAAATAAGTATGTTTATATGCCTATTTGCAAGTGCATTGCTGGGTATATATATGAATATATATAGTTGTGCATGCTGCTGTGTATCTTAGTTTTTTTGTTCATAAGTTTCCAGGTTCAAGAATTGCTAAAAATCCATTTCATTTGATCTAATCTATGTTAAGGTTTAAGATTCAAACAAAATGTGGTTGTGTAACATAAGTTAAAGTTAAAGTTTTATTTTAAAAAAATTCTGTATTGTCTCTGGAAATCAAAAACAATAGAACAAATTTTATGTAAGTGAAAATTTAATTATCCAGATTCAATGATCCAAGATTATAAATCGATTACTTAAAATAAAACTTGATTTTTAAACTAAAATCATAATTTTTAGTTTGAAAATGAATGAACATTTCTGGTTTGACCAGAAATGATGTTTTGGAAAGATACAATCGATCTAGGTGGTCGGGGAGGTCAGCGTCTTCTTTGGTGATGAAGTGATGATAGGAGAATCTGAGAAAAATATTTGGAAGTTGATAAATGCACTGTGACGATGATGGTTAAGCAATGAAGTTTGTAACCCTAGTTTTTCTGTTGATCGGAAATTTGATCGACGTGACTTCTAGAGATGACCGAGCTTCCCCAATTTCAGGGAGATGATAGCTGGAGTGTGGAAGAAGTCGTGGTCGGAGGTGTAGGCATCTGGTGGTCGGAGTCATGAGATTGAGATGATTCCAGGTTTTTGACGTTGGTTCCAGTTTTGAGCTTTAAAGCTCGATTTTGATTTCGAGCTGATGCTAACGATTTGATGGTAGGAATTGAGTGGGAGGATGATCGCAGACATGCGTAAGCCATCGCGAGGGGTCGGAAAGGGCGGCGGTGTTGGTGCATGTGCACGGAGGTGATGGTGTATCTGCTGTTGACTTGGGAAGATGGGTACTTGAGTGTTTATTCGAGTTGTTTCGTGTTTTGCTCGAAGTATTGGTGTGTTTGTCTCGAAGTATTTGTTGTGAAGGCTCGGGTATATTGTTGTTATAGGTTTTTGTAAAAATCTGTCAGTACTTTAAGTTTAAATGAATTTAAAAATGGAAAACCTGTCTGATTTTAAATCTAAATGAGTTTAAATTTTGGAAACAAGATTTAGACAAAGTTTTAATCTGGAATCAAATTTAGTTTACATCCTAGCTTGAAGATAAATAAAGTTTTATCAAAATTTAAAATGTTTTGAAACAAGTTTAAAATGTTAAAGTATATTTTATAAAAGGATTTGAATTTAAATGATTTGGTTTTAAATTTTATATAAATTTCTTCATAAAGATAAGTGTTCTTTAACATTTGATTAAGAGGGTTTTTAAATTGTTTTTTTAACTTTGTTAAAAATCTAATTTGTATTTAAGTTGAATCTCCATTTGGAATGGAATATAAAAGCAAATTTAAAAGTAAAATGTTTTCAAATGTATTTGTGAATGATGATTAAATCATAAATAAGAATAATGTTTTTATCTTAAAGTTAATGAAGACTTAATGATTTATAATTCATTTAATTATTAAAGTAATTAAAATGGATAAATAACTAATGATTTGAATTAATTAATTTAATAATTAAGACTTTAAAATAATTAATTTAGGTTTAAGTTAATTATTTAAGGAATTGTTAATTTGTAATTAAAAATCATTAATTAGATAAGATTAGATTATTAACTAATGATTAGGAATATAATTAATCAAGTGATTAAAGCTTAATTAAGTTACAGTTAATCACTTAATTAATTAAGTAATTTAAGATTAATTAATTGGTTATTAAAGATTTATTAATTTGTAATTAATAATGATTAATCAAAGTTTAATTACTTAGGAGAAGTAATTAAATATTTGTTAATAGTTAATGTGGATCATTAACTAAGGATTATTAAATAATTAATTAATGTGATTAATTTTAAATAATTAATTATGGATAATCAATTATGAAATTGTTTAAGTGTAATTGCTTAATGAAAGTAATTAGAGTAATTAATTACTTAGTGTAATTAATTAATTAATAGGATTAGTTTAAGTTAATTAATTGGTTTAATTAATTTAAATAATCACTTGATGATGGGATCAAGTTTAATTACTAAATGAGATTTATAAAGTGTAATTATTTAGTGAAGTAATTAGTGATGGTAATTACGGGATGTAATTAATTGAAGATTTGTAAGTAGTTTTGAGTTAATTACCTTGTGTAATTAATATGAAGGATAATTATTTAGTGAAAGTAATTAATAATTAATTACTTAATGTAATTAATTTATGTTATTTAAAGATAACTAAGTAATGTAATTAATTACGGGTAATTAATTACTGAATGAGATTAATCAAGGGTGGTTAATAAATATAAATAATTAAAGATTAATTATTAATTAAGGAGTAATTAATTTATTTAATAAAGTAATTAAGAGTAGTTAATTACTGTTTGTGATAAATCAAGAGTGATTAATAATTATGGTTAATAATTAATTAAGAAGTAACTAAGGGATTGTTAATTAATGTAATTAATGATGTAATCAAGGGTTGATTACTTATAATTAATTAATCAATGATAAGTGATTAAAGAGTAATTAATTAATGTTATTAATTAAGAATTAATGTAATTAATTATAGTTAATTGATTTGCAAAGTAATTAAAGGTTAATTATTATATTTGGTTAAGTATAATTAATTTGTAAAATTAATTAAAGGATAATTACTTGAATGTAATTAAAGAATAATTAATCAAGGGTGATTAATTAGAGGATAATTAATTAATTTGTAATTAATTAATGGTTATGTAAGAAAGATTTATATTGATGAAGTAATTAATTTAATTCACTTTAAATTAATTAGAAAGATGTAATTTATTTAATTCATTTTAAATTAATTATATTTGGTGTGATTATTAATCATTGCTTATATATGAATGGATGATATTCGTTGCCTTGAATGGTTTAAGATCTCAGATATGAGATAAGTAATGCTGTGTGATATGGATGCGTTGGTTGCATTGGGATGATAATATGAATTATCTATTTGTGATGATAATTTGTATTATCTTTTAATAATGATAATATGGATTATCTGTTGTGATGATAATGATGATTATATATTGTGGTATGTGAATTATCTATCTGTGTGTATATAGATAATGAAATTGAATTGTTTTAAACTTTAAACAACTTGGCCTTAAAAGATATGCTATGGATTTCGATGAGACCGGGATCGGGTTTCCAGATGTGAATATCCGAAAACCACATCGATCCAAATTTACGATAGGTCGTGAATCTCAAGTGAAGAGTGAAGACTCAAGGTGTAAGGACTATTCGTCGTTAGAACTCTTAGGGTGATTCCAATACGAGTTTAACGGAGTAGCACTTTCAGATTCGAGATGAAGATTCAGAGTGCAAGGGTTATCGTCGTTAACTCTGAGGGTGATTCCAAAATGAGTGTAACGAGATAATGCCTTCGGTTTTGGTCGAACCCGAAACAAACTTGTATGGATTGAATGCTTTCAGAACATCGTTAGGTGGACGATGAGCATTCTAAGAGATGTGTTCTCTAAAGGTAATCGTAGCCTCAAGCCTCGTCAACCGTGAATGGCTAAAACATGGGAGGTGCAGCAAGGCTAAGTGGGTCATGCCCAAGTTGGACGGGATTTTCCCCTGTCTAGAAGTCCATTATTATTCAGCTGTGTAGGCAGTTGGAACGTACGCCAACTGCAGGGTTGTCTTGTTCGGGACTATCCAGTAAGGGATGGTTCCAGCCTTGTGTTGCAAAGTGAAACGACCCTTGTAACAACCCGCATATTTATCGAGTTTACATTTAAATATTTTTATTTAAATATTAAATCGTTAATCGGATTTTGGTCCGAAAAACTACTTTTTGCAAACGGTCAAATTAGGACTCGAGACCACTTCCATTGAGTTCGAAATGTCGTTTACAACTTTTTAAGTATAAACATCGATAGGTTTGGAGTTAGTGAAATTTCACTAACTTTTCCCGCTTTGGACTTTGGGTTAGTTTAGCCTATTAAGCCCAAGTTCCAACCCTCTTCTCCTCACTCTTCATAAATTTCCTAACTAACTCAAGCTTTAGCATTAATGGTGAAGAGAATGGGAAATTAAAACTCCAAGCTCAAATTCAATTGCAACTCCATCATTCAACTCCAAATTCAAGTAGAAGATATTGGATTCAAGCTTTGGATTGCTTCTCCTTGCTTTCAAGCTTCATCTTCATAAATTTTAGTGCAAAGGTGAGATTTTTATCTCACAATTCTAGTCTATAACTATATTGGACTGTTGGGAATGATTCCCTATCACTTTAGCATGCATATTTGCTTTTGGTTTGGATTGGATTGGCGAAAAACTCCGATTTTTGGTGTTTGGGAGAAATTTCTGCATTTAGGTCGTTCTGGCCGTTTTTAGCTCGCTCGGAGTTAGGTCGTGTGGACCTTAGGTCGTAGGTCGCGTACGAGTTAACCCCTAGGTCGTTCTGGCCATTTTCGTGTTTTCGGAGTTAGGTCGCTCAGGACCTTAGGTCGTAGGTCGTATGGCCGTTAGGTCGCTCTGCTTTGGCTCTGGCCATTTTTGCTCACTCGCAGTTAGGTCGCTCACGACCTAGGACTTAGGTCGCTTGGAGTTAGGTCGTAGGTCGGCAGGTCTTCAGCTCGCACGCGTTGAAAAGGCACGTCTGGAGTTAGGTCGTTCGCGAGTTAACGTTAGGTCGTTTGCGAGTTAGCGCCCTAGGTCACTCGCGTATAGCTCGTTCGGAGTTAGGTCGTTAGGCCTTAGCTCGTATGGCCTATGCAATTTGGTTAGGTCGTCCAACCTCAACACCTTAGGTCGTAAGACCTTAGGTCGTACCCCTTAGGTCGTTAGACCTTAAGCCTTCACTATTGGAACTCGTTAGGTCGTAGCAACCATAGGTCGTAGGTCGCTCACACGGAGTTAAGTCGTAGGTCGTCTCCGACCTTATATCGCTCAGCCAGGTTTCACTTTAAGTCGTTAGGTCGTTTGGACCTTGTTTCCAGTTAGGTCGCAAGACCCTTAAACCGTTAGGTCACTAGGTCGCGATGTTTTAGGTCGCTGCACCCTATGCCTCTATAGGTCGTTCGACCTTGCTAACTTTTAGGTCGCGAGTTTTATAAGTCGCTCGCCTCCCTTAGGTCTTCACTAGGTCGCAATGTTTTAGGTCGCTGCACCCTATGCCTCTATAGGTCGTTCGACCTTGCTAACTTTTAGGTCGCGAGTTTTATAGGTCGCTCGACCCTATTCCCCTTAGGTCGTTAGACCTCATTTTGTCTTCACTAGGTCGTACCGTTTTGGTCGGGGCGCTGCCCCGCACCCCGCCGGGGGCGCTGCCCCCTGGACCCCCGCGACCTGACCGGGCAGGTCGAACCCCGTAAGCGGTGGCGTTGCCCCCGCACCCCCACCTTGGGGGGTTGCCACCCCCCCTGGACCCCCCCTCCGTAGGGGATCTTATCTGAAAAATATTGAGCTGATTTCCTTGGATTTTATTCGCATCTCCGTATGCGATCTTTGTGACTGATTGTTTCTACACTTGCTTATGTGTTTTGTCACTTTATAATATAAAGGTTTCAATACTAGTAGTAAATATCAAAACTCTTTTAACAAACAATTTCAACTCTATTTTTAATAACAAAGCTCTTTTCTTAAACCGTTTTCCAATCTATTAGTATATACAAGCCTTTACCTCACTCGGATGAGAAATCTAATTAAACGACTTAGTAAAACAAGTGGTATGAAACGCTTGCGTTCACTTCGTCGGTTAATTCTTGGACTTGTTCGATTGAACCTCTTGTGACAATTTTATTAGTGAAGATTTACAGTTTGTTCGTAAATATTTAAGTTAAGCAAGTGGTTATGGGACATGAAGCTAAACTTCTATATTTACTAGCTTAGTGTAATTGACACTTCTCATTGATCTTGATGATCGCTTTATGAATTAGACTAGCAATTGCGCGATGTCTCTTTCATTGCAAGGTTAGACTAGACACCACTTGTGTGATTCCATTCACACATACCTTTCTGCTTTTTGGTTAGTCTTGACCTCATTCTGTGTGATTCCACTCACACATGTGGGGTAGCTCCCCATGGTCTTCGGACCGTCATGTGATAGGCCTCTTTCCCTTTTTATGATTTCTGGATTTCTCGTGTTGATTTTTGGAATTTATGTCATTGACTTGTTATGAGTACAAGTTTAGGGTATGATACCCCCTTCGAATCTTTGAGAAGATTCTTGTGATATTGATTATCTCTTATTGATTGATCTTCTGTTAATCATTATTTACATACTTATAGTGGTATGTCGTTATGGATGTTTATGTTTATGCCATATCTTTTATGTTATATCATGTCATCTGATATTTATAGCTAGACTGATCCGTTTATTATTTTCTTAAATAATACTCGGA
The DNA here is from genome assembly GCA_030765085.1 of Allium cepa. Taxonomy (NCBI): domain Eukaryota; kingdom Viridiplantae; phylum Streptophyta; class Magnoliopsida; order Asparagales; family Amaryllidaceae; genus Allium; species Allium cepa. The sequence continues at coordinate 84,991,520 of CM060946.1, forward strand.
TCAGACCGAGATGTTACAGGTGCTTCTGCTTGACTTCTTCCCAGGGATTCATCACTCTGACTTTTGGCTAACTGTTTAGATTAGCAGTTTTTGTTGTATACACTTGAGATATAGACTCATAGTTGTATTCTTTTGTATAGCACGTGTTGCTATTCTTTTGTATTATCGTGGATCTTATTGACCACTACTCTGATGTACACTTTCATGTGTTAGTTATATATTCATATCTTCTTCCGCCTTTGTGATATGGATATCTGTGACTGATTTGTGATATGATTATTTCTATGTTTGTTTCCGAAGATTATTTATAGCCACCGTGTGATAAGCAATTACATGGATGGTCGCTCCTCAACAGCCTTATTCTCCGTGCTAGTTGACAGCACTTCTCCGGAGTGTTCTTGGCTAGCGTGGGTATAGAGGTGGGGCGTCACAACCCTGACTTGATCTTCGAAAATCGGCACCGAATACAACACTCGTATTCAAATGCCGCAGATCCAAATGTCGAATCTGGTTTGCCGGAGCTTATAACACAGTTAAGTATAACAACACAGCGGAAGAAAAAAGAAATGAATATCATATACAATCCCAAATGAATACAATATCCAATGATAACAATGATATCAATACGATACAAGAATATCAAAGACAATGAATAATAGCGGAAAACGAAAAGCAAAAGAGATAACTCCAATGATCAGACTGTAACTCCAATCCAATGCTCAAAGCCAAAACTCCAAACCACTAGCTCGAACCACCATCACGTTTCACCAAGCTAAACAAGCCCAGTCATGAATCCGAAGACTCCAAAGAATTCCAAAGAGAAAGCTGAAAGCTATAGAATCGATTCTATATCTACTATCTGAAAAAACCCAACTCTAGACTGCCCGTGTGGAAAATAGGGGCCACCCAGAGTTTAGGAAGGGAACAATAAACTCTGGGTCAGTCATGGGACTGGTATGAGAAAATAAAAACATTTTTATCTTTTAAAACATACAAAAGAATTTAAAATGAAATCCGCAATGCTTTTTATAAAATGAAACTACCATAAGGCCTCCCGCCACACACACAATGCAAACGCAGAATTGGAGGAGATTTCTCCTTATGATAGTCAAATATGCTTGATACGAGAAAATTTCTTTTATATTATTATTATAAATGCATGGTGCGGAAAATCATTTCAAAAGTATAATATAAATCCTAGCCAGCATAGACATTCTGAACTATGCCTACTATAGCTACCATCTAAACAGTGGTGACCACCAAAAGTAAATGGCAGGTTCTACAACTATAACCGTACAAAGCGCGTATTAGTGATTGGATTTCCAACAAATGGTCAGGCCAAGGAACTTCCCATTGCCACATGGGTACACCTCTGGAGGGACGCCTCGAGAACCTAACTGGATCTCTGCCAACACAAGGTCGGGTTACCTCTGTAACTAGGAAACTACTGACACGAGCATGCCATCCCCCGGTCGTAACCAACCTTTATCCCGGGATTCACCAACAACCACAAAGTAATAAATTTGCAGCTACCACATAGGTTAAGTATCTGGACTCCATACCATGATACCACCTCTATCCAGAATGAAATGAACATACCCTCAGGGGGCCCTACCCCCAAATAACCTTGCCGCATTCTTCCTGTTTCGACCATTTCGGGTTGTGAGGTTCGATGAAGTCTCGTCCACAAAGCTACGCTTTTCACAAAAGCCATGCTTTGATCAACAAATGATCAGCAGCACTTCGTATGCCACATTACCAACTTTGGGAATGTATTACTAGTAACCATCAACTACATAACCTCTGAGCTCGTATGTCTCTGAGAAGGGTGTCAAGCTAAGAGAATAAATCTCCGCCACCAAACAGAAATGTATTTGATAGGAACCGGTTTTACATCTCAAGGTGTAACGTCAGACACACAATCCATACAAGTCTGTTTCGGGTTCGAACAGAACCGAAGGCACTGCCAAAGAAGTCCTTGCAAATGCGGATAATTCCTAATCACGTTCGGACTTCCCATCACAATAGATGCTCGAATCTCTATACCGCGGATCAGCCAATGTAGAGACATTCGACAAGAAACCCTTTCGTTTTCGAAAGTATCCGGTCTTCACCACCGGTCTTCAATTGCTATCCATAATGACGTATCACTATTCGGAATGGGTTATATGACACAAGGTCCTCTCATGGCTAAACCGAATAACGAGCGCAATATTAAAAATCATATGGATACTGGGGCCTCAGTTAAATCACAGCTTAAAGCTCAAAACCTTTCATTCAAATGGTTTAAACAAATTACCATTTCCAATCTTTTGAATAAAAAGAATCATTTCAACAATCTTCAATGGTTTAAACAATTTCCACACTTTTAATCTTTTGAACGAAAGATTTAATTCACAAAGTTCACCCCGTTCACAAAGATCCATTCATCGATTTCAAAACAATTTCCATTTCAATTGGATTAACTCGTTAAATCTTTAAATCAAGATTTAACTTATAGCTTTCAAAATTCGTTTCCAAAGATTCATTCATAGCCTTTCAAAACATTTCAATTCCATTTCAAACTTGAAACCTTTCAACATAATTTGGAAATCCTTTCTTTTAATGAAAACTATTGTTATTTGAAAACAAATAGGTTTTGTTTTTGGGAAAAACTGATTACAATTACATCAGTTAAAACCATTCAAGTATAAAACTTGGATTTAAATTTAAATTTCCCAAACCATACTTTTAAATGGTGAAAACCCCATATAAACATCTTTATAACTTGTAAAAATCTTTTAGATCAAAATTTCCAAATTATAGAATTCAATTCCAAATATTGAATTCAAATTTAAATCAATTATTTAAATTTCAAGTTTTATTAAGTTTTTTGAAATAACTTTTATTTTTTGAAAACTATTTCAAAAGCTTTCAATTCAAATACTGAAACTATTTTGGATTCAAGAATTCAATCTTTAAAATTGGTAAAAATCTACGACTTAACCGATTTCCTCGTGAAATCCGTATTTGTGTGTGTGGGGTGTAGTCCAGGGGTTTTACCCAGTTGTGCAACAACATTAATCATCACAGATATAAACACAGAAATATCGATAAGCGGTACAGTCTACAATGCTTATCTTCATTCATAGATTCATAGATAAAGTAAATTTATCAATCATGGAGATTCACTATTATGATTCGATGTGGGTTTCAGATAACCAACTGAAATCCGACTCCCTGTCGCATCGAAATTTAAATGTCGTTCTACGGGTCATGGGGTTTTGCATATTCATACAACAGTATATTCATCACCAATATATCAGCTCGGTACAAAGCATCACATAACATCACATCACATATCAAATATATCAATTCATCACAAAGCATTCAATAGCAATCAAACATCTACAATTAAGATGAATAATTGGGTGGTTTTAAATCTATTACCTACATAATTACTTTCATTAGTAATTTTAAACCATTTATTAATTATTATTAACTACAATTGATTAAGTTTTAATCACCTTCATAATTTATCATTCTTTAATTAATTATCTTAATTAATTAACCTTAATTGTAATCTATTAAATCTCAATTACTTATTTCTTAATTAATTACTTTAATTAATAAACCTTTAATTTTTGATTAAATCTTAATTATGATTAATTGTCCTTAATTGATTAATTAGTAGATTTATTATTCCTTAATTAATTACACTAATTAGTTACTCCTTAATTAATATTGATTTCTCAATCACGTTGAGTTAATTAACCTTAATTAATTATTCTTGCTTTAATTACCTTAATTAAACGATCATATTAATTGCTTAATTATCACTCTTCATTTATTAACTTTAAATAATTAATTATCCTTGAATAAATTACCTTAATTAAACACTCGATAAATCATTAATACCTTTAATTAGGTAAAAAAAATGCTTTACGTAATTAATTGGCTTTATTAATTTCCCTTGAATTAGTCAACTTAAATCAATTTATTTTCCTTAAATTAATCTTATTTAGTAATTACCTTTTAATTACTTTCATTAGAGATCCACCAAATTCTTAAATTATTTATTAAGTAATGAACTATCCTTTAATTACCTATATTAATTTATCAACCTTTAAAATAAACCACATTTACAAATTACCTCTAAATAGATAAACGATTCTTAAATTTATCAAAGCCCCATTTAATTAAAGACCACCTTATATCTAGATTTATTACTTAAACACATTATAAATCAAGTTTTAAATAAATTTTAAGAATTGTCATTATAAGCCACTAATTATTTTTGGGCACTTTAAAAACAACATGGCTTTGAAACACTTGAAAATTAATGTTAACCCATTAAGACCCGAGCCCAAAACCAAAATCCACCGAGCTATCTTCTCCCGGTTTTTTTTCCTATTGCTTTAGTAAAAAAAATTCTGTTACATAGTTAACATCTGAACTCGAGTCAGTTCTTAAATTTCAGGCACTTGAACCCGAGTATACTTCGAGACCTTTTGCAACGATCACTGCTTCGAGTCAAACACTGTACCTTTTTCGAGTTCGACTCCGAGTATAACTTCATCTTCTCCAACCTAACTTCGCTTGAGAGCAGATATGCACGAGTGAACGTGCACACGTGATCGAAGTGTCGCCGATCATGGTCGATAATAACCATCCATCACCGATGATTCCCCCGTCTCGCCTGAGCACCCAAACCACCCAATAACGACGTTAATCAAAATCGAGCTCTTCGACCTGACTGGGACCAAAATTGGCCGACGAAAACTCCTTCGCCCCTAACAACCTAGCTCACCAGAGCCTCCACACTTTCCTCCAAAGCAACGTCACACCACCATGCCACCACCCCCCCCCCCCCCCCCACGTGCGATGAAATCAGATGCATCACTGATGACGCAGTAACCAATTTCCTGACGCCAACTAAAACCCGGCTTAAAACCCTAGTTTAATTTAAATCTCAAACTATAATGAATTAAAAAATCTTCTTGTATTTTTCCAACAATCTATGATCACCCTAGTATCTCCATGCCAAAATTCGATTCCCAAAAACTAGCCGATTATAAGAAATCGACCAGAAAGCAAATTTCAGTCAAACCCTAAATTCACGTTCAATACCCCACTTAAAATTGTAATTTTGGTTTCAAAAATCATAATTTACCAACCTAATTCAAGTTGTGTATTTAAATTAAAGAATTGTATCAATTTATTTTTCAACATATTTAAAAAAAATTACTGTTATTTCCATTATAGTAATTTTCTTGTCAGATACACATAACAATATATATTAAAATTAGTATTAAGTTGTTGGCATCAACTTTTATTCAAAGTCTATAACCTAAAAACAAATTGAAGAAGAGATATTTGGATTTCTTTATGGTTTGGTCTGTTAAAGGTTGAACAGAGGAAGAAGAAAGAATGTATATCCCAGTAAAAAAAAATTATTACTGTACATTAATACTTCTAGGTAGTTTAGAAACAAAACATATTTAAGCTATTTTTAAAACCTAAATCTGGATTGTATAAACAATTTCATTTAAATCCTAAAGTCTAAGATAAATTTGAGAAGGAGATTTTTGGTTTAAGAACAGGGTTTGAAAACCTGTAGTCCAACAAAGGTCAGCATAGCCTATAAGTCAAACATGCACACCCTAAATTTGTATTCAAGCAAACATACCTATTCATAACAGAAAATTTTCACAGCACACTTGCAAGATCACATCAGAATTTAAGCTTTAGCAAAGTAGATTGCTCACAGATTCACAGCATTGGGTAAACAAAAACTGTTTTTTTTTAAGAATTGAAGTTGCTCACTTTGTAATTTTGGAACAGAGCAGAGAATATGTTTTGATCTGAAATCTGGAATTTCTTTGTTTTTGATCTGGAAATGATGGTTTATGCTGAAGCTTGAATTTATTTGATCCTTTTAACTACTTCAGTTTTTAATTCTTGCTTTATATTTGAGTTGAACTTGTATTTGATTTAAGTTTGATCCCAGATAGCATGCTTTCCCTGATCTGCTTTGCTATTTGAAAATCTGGAATTGCTTAATCAACAACTTGCTTTATCCTGATTTGTATTTTGCTGAGTTGATCTGTGTAATTTGATTTAGTTGCATGCTAGCACTTCTAATATGTGTTTGATTTGCTGAATTGTTGAATTTACTTGTAACTGGGTTTCAAAACTGAGAATTTGGTTGTTGAAAATCTTTGCTTTGGAATGATAAAACTGATTTTTTTCTTTTGTATATAGGTTTCTTTATTTCCTGGTTTGAATCTTTACAAGTTTCTTTTCTTTGAAATTTTCTTTTATTTATTAATTTTGAAGTTGAAAAAATATATATGACACTTGTTTCTTTGTTAAACCATTTGAGTTACACTTGTAAACTTCTTTAAAAAAAATTCTTACACTTGTTATTATAAGCAATGTTATGTTTTAACTCCTTAACTTTAAATAAATTTATATATTTAGTTTTAAACCCTTAGTTTGAATATATTGCTAAATATATAAACAATTATTTTATGTTAAATCCTTTTAGTTAATTTAAAATTTATTTAAATCTTTTTTTTTTAAACCTTGTCTTGATTTAATTTATAATTTTTATTTTACATAACTTTTTAAATAGCTTTTGCAAATTTTTTTATATAGTTTAACACTTGTAAATACAATAATAATGTCTTCTCACATTATAAAATGTTTACATTTGTTAAAATTTGCATGTTGGTGTTTAAATCACTTACTTCATTTTAATTTACAAATCATGTTTTTAAATCTTACTCTATTTATATTGATGAAACAAGTTTTTTTTATTTATTTAAATTTATGATACATGTTTATCTATTTTATATTTACATATATATGTAATTTTACTTCAAATAAAAATATTTATTTAATATAATTTGGAAAACAAATCTTTATTAATTGAAAATATATTGTTTTCAAACCCAAAATATTTATAAGATTTTTAATTTTTAATTTTAATTCCAAGATTTAGTTTAAACTAAATTTATAAGTATACAACTATATTTATTCATTCTTAAAAGAAAAGTGTTTTAAATTCTTTTATCAAATTCATATTCAACTTTTAAACTTTTATTAATTCTTGTTTCACATCATTCATACATTATACATACATTTTCAACTGACAATACTTATACATCCTTAAAGAAAAATGTTTTTAAACTAAATTACACTTTAATAATTAATCTTATATATGTATTTCTTAACTTTAAAATTTTATTCTTAAATTCCCAATTCAAATCTATTTTCAATCTACTTATAAAACACATTTATTTTCAAATCTAAAATTATTTATAAAATACTTATACTAAAATTTCTAGTCAAAATTTCTATTCAAAATCCAAAAATGTTATTTATTCTAAAAATTTTCTAATTAATTCATAATTAAATTCACAAAAAAATAAATTAATTATCAAATTATCTTGGCTAAAATTCAGGGATGTTACAGATTCCCCCCTTAAGAAAATTTCGTCCTCGAAATTTGTAGGTAGGGAGACAACAAAGGATAGATACACAAATATGGAGAAACAGTTTTCAAATCAAACTGGGTATCTATTCTGCATTTGGCTTACCAAATCAGAATACCAATAATGGATACAAGAACAAATCAAGATACTCAGGTCACCAGAACAATGGATTATACAGGGTATTGGTTAGTTCGAAGGGATAACTAACTGTTTGTAGTATATACCTGGACCCAACAGAATAAACAGGTATAAGGATGCAATCCAAAAATTTTAGTTTAAACAACCAAAATATACCTATCAACCATAGCAACCATAGCAACCAAAGCAAACAATTCATCCAAACAAACAATTCTGACCTATCTGGAGTTTGCGTCCCATGCAAAATCAAAACTTCTTCCTGGAACTGCCAGGAACCATCAAAGAATTGAAAAGACGAACCAAAGGAGATTGATAGAGAAAGTTGTTTCCACTATTGCAGGATATCGACCATTTGTAGTCATATTCCCCTGTCCCCTATCTCGTCCTCTTCTCGCACTCATACTCACTATCAGTGGATAGTAAGAGAATTTACTAAGGCATATAGACGGATATCTTAGGGATATACTCATTCTGGGGTATATTTCCCCCTATCTCTAACGAGTTACTGAATGTATTATACTCCTGAGCTAAAGTTTCAACCTTCAACTCTGATAGCAAATGAAATAGTCTCGGGTCTTCGAAAATCGGCACCGAATATAACACTCATATTCAAATGCCGCAGATCCAAATGTCGAATCTGGTTCGTCGGAGCTTATAACACAGTTAATTATAACAACACAGCGGAAGAAAAAGAGGGTAATATCATATACAATTCCAAATGAATACAATATCCAATGATAACAATGATATCAATACGATACAAGAATATCAAAGACAATGAACAACAGCGGAAAACGAAAAGAAAAAGAGATAACTCCAATGATCAGACTGCAACTCCAATCCAATGCTCAAAGCCAAAACTCCAAGCCACTAGCTCAAACCACCATCACGTTTCACCAAGCTAAGAAAGCCCAGTCATGAATCCGAAGACTCCAAAGAATCCCAAAGAGAAAGCTGAAAGCTACAGAATCGATTCTATATCTACTATATGAAAAACCCAACTCTAGACTTTCCGTGTGGAAAATAGTGGGAACCCAGAGTTTAGGAAGGGAACAATAAACTCGGGGTCAGTCATGGGACTGGTATGAGCAAACAAAAATAATTTTATATTTTCAAACAAACAAAAGAATTTAAACTTGAAATCCACAATTCTTTTTAGAAAATGATACTACCATAAGCCTCCCGCCATACACACAATGCAAACGTAGAATTGGAGGAGATTTCTTCTTATGATAGTCAAATATGCTTGATACGAGAAAATTTCTTTTATATTATTATTATAAGTGCACGGTGTGTAAAATCATTTCGAAAGTATAATATAAATCCTAGCCAGCATAGACATTCCGAACTATGCCTACTATAGCTACCATCTAAATAGTGGTGACCACCATAAGTAAATGCCAGGTTCTACACATATAACCGTACAAGACGCGTATTGGTGATTGGATTTCCAACAAATGGTCAGGCCAAGGACTTCCCATTGCCACATGGATACGCCTCTGGAGGGACGCCCCGAGAACCTAACCGGATCTCTGCCAGCACAAGGCCGGGTTACCTCTGTAACTAGGTAACTACTGACACGAGTATGCCATCCCCCGGTCGTAACCAACCTTTATCCCGGGATTCACCAACAACGACAAAGTAATAAATTTGCAGCTACCGCATAGGTTAAGTATCTAGGCTCCATACCATGATACCACCTCTATCTAGAAGGAAATGAACATACCTCAGGGGGCCAAATAACCTTGCCGCATTCTCCCTGTTTCGACCATTTCGGGTTGTGAGGTTCAACGAAGTCTCGTCCACATAGCTATGCTTTTCACAAAAGACATGCTTTGATCAACAAATGATCAGCAGCACTTCGTATGCCACATTACCAACTTTGGGAATGTATCACTAGTAACCATCAACTACATAACCTCTGAGCTTGTACGTCTCAGAGAAGGGTGTTAAGCTAAGAGAATAAATCTTCGCAACAAAACAGAAATGTATTTTATAGGAACCGGTTTTACATCTCAAGGTGTAACGTCAACACACAATCCATACAAGTCTGTTCCGGGTTTGAACAGAACCGAAGGCAATTCCAAAGAAGTCCTTGCAAATCCGGATAATTCCTAATCACGTCCGGACTTCCCATCACAATGGGTGCTCGAATCTCTATACCGGTGATCAGCCGATGCAGAGACATTCGACAAGAAACCCTTTCGTTTTCGAAAGTATCCGATCTTCACCACTGGTCTTCAATTGCTATCCATAACGTCGTATCACTATTCGAAATGGGTTATATGACACAAAGGGCCTCTCCCGGCTAAACCGAATAACGAGCGCAATATTAAAAATCATATGGATACTAGGGTCTTAGTTAAATCACAGCTTAAAGCTCAAAACCTTTCATTCAAATGGTTAAAACAAATTACCATTTCCAATCTTTTGAACAAAAAGATTCATTTCAACAACCTTCAATGGTTTAAACAATTTTCACACTTTTAATCTTTTAAACGAAAGATTTAATTCACAAAGTTCACCCCGTTCACAAAGATTCATTCATGGATTTCAAAACAATTTCCATTTCAATTGGATTAACTCGTTAAATCTTTAAATCAAGATTTAACTTATAGCTTTCAAAATTCGTTTCCAAAGATTCATTCATAGCCTTTCAAAACATTTCAATTTCATTTCAAACTTGAAACCTTTCAACATAATTTGGAAATCCTTTCTTTAAATGAAAACTATTATTATTTGAAAACAAATAGGTTTCATTTTTTGGGAAAAAACTGATTACAATTACGTCAGTTAAAACCATTCAAGTATAAACTTGGATTTAAATTTAGATTTCCCAGACTATACTTTTAAATGGTGAAAAACCCATATAAACATCTTTATAACTTGTAAAAATCTTTTAGATCAAAATTTCCAAATTATTGAATTCAATTTCAAATATTGAATTCAAATTTAAATCAATTATTTAAATTTCAAGTTTTATTAAGTTATTTAAAATAACTTTTATTTTTTGAAAACTATTTCAAAAGCTTTCAATTCAAATTCCAAAACTATTTTGGATTCAAGAATTCCATCTTTAAAATTGGTAAAAATCTGTGAATTAACCGATATCCTCATGAAATCCATATTTGTGTGTGTGGGGTGTAGTCCAGGGGTTTTACCCAGTTGTGCAACAACATTAATCATCACAGATACAAACACAGAAATATCGATAAGTGTTATAATCTACAACGCTTATCTTCATTCATAGATTCATAGATAAAGTAAATTTATCAATCAAAGAGATTCACTATTATGATTCGATGTGGGTTTCGGATAACCAACTGAAATCCTACTCCCTGTCACATCGAAATTTAAATGTCGTTCTACGGGTCAAGGGGTTTTGCATATTCATACAACAGTATATTCATCACCAATATATCAGCTCAGCACAAAGCATCACATAGCATCACATTACATATCAAATATATCAATTCATCACAAAGCATTCAATAGCAATCAAACATCTACAATTAAGATGAATAATTGGGTGGTTTTAAATCTATTACCTACATAATTACTTTCATTAGTAATTTTAAACCAATGATTAATTATTATTAACTACAATTGATTAAGTTTTAATCACCTTCATAATTTATCATTCTTTAATTAATTATCTTAATTAATTAACCTTAATTGCAATCTATTAAATCTCATTTACTTATTTCTTAATTAATTACTTTAATTAATAAACCTTTAATTATTGATTAAATCTTAATTATAATTAATTGTCCTTAATTGATTAATTAGTAGATTTATTATTCCTTAATTAATTACACTAATTAATTACTCCTTAATTAATAATGATTTCTCAATCACGTTGAGTTAATTAACCTTAATTAATTATTCTTGCTTTAATTACCTTAATTAAACGATCATATTAATGGCTTAATTATCATTCTTCATTAATTAACTTTAAATAATTAATTATCCTTGAATAAATTACCTTAATTAATCACTCGATAAATCATTAATACCTTTAATTAGGTAAAAAAAATCTTTAAGTAATTAATTGCCTTAATTAATTTCCCTTGAATTAGTCAACTTAAATCAATTTATTTTCCTTAAACTAATCTTATTGAGTAATTACCTTTTAATTAATTTCATTAGAGATCCACCAAATTCTTAAATTATTTATTAAGTAATGAACTATCCTTTAATTACCTATATTAATTTATCAACCTTTAAAATAAACCACATTTACAAATTACCTCTAAATAGATACACGATTCTTAAATTTATCAAACCCCTTTTAATTAAAGACCACCTTATATCTAGATTTATTACTTAAACACATTATAAATCAAGTTATAAATAAATTTTAAGAATTGTCATTATAAGCCACTAATTATTTTTGGACACTTTAAAAACAACATGGCTTTGAAACACTTGAAAATTAGTGTTAACCCATTAAGACCCGAGCCCAAAACCAAAATCCACGGAGCTATCTTCAACCTTCTCCCAGTTTTTTCCCCATTGCTTTAGTAAAAAAAATTCTGTTACATAGTTAACATCTGAACTCGCGTCAGTTCTTAGATTTCACCTACTTGAACCCGAGTATACTTCGAGACCTTTTGCAACGATCACTGCTTCGAGTCAAACACTGTGCCTTTTTCGAGTTTGACTCCGAGTATAACTTCATCTTCTCATACCTAACTTTGCCTGAGAGCAGATATGCATGAGTGAACGTGCACATGTGATCGGAGTGTCTCCGATCATGGTCGACAATACCTATCCATCACTGAAGATTCCCCTGTCTCACCTGAGCACCCAAACCACCCAATAACGGCGTTAATCAAAGTCGAGCTCTTTGACCTGACTGGGACCAAAATTGGCCGACAAAAACTCCTTCGCCCCAATAACCTAGCTCACCAGAGCCTCCACACTTTCGTCCAAAGCAACGTCACACCACCGTGCCACCATCCCTCCATGTGCAATGAAATCCGATGCATCACTGATGACGTAGTAACCAATTTTATGATGCTAACTAAAACCCGGCTTAAAACCCTAGTTTAATTTAAATCTCAAACAATAATGAATTAAAAAATATTCTTGTACTTTTCCAACAATATATGATCACCCTAGTATCTCATGCCAAAATTCAATTCCCAAAAACTAGCCGATTATCAGAAATCGACCAGAAAGCAAATTTCAGTCAAACCCAAAATTCACGTTCAATACCCCACTTAAAATTGTAATTTTGATTTCAAAAATCATAATTTCCCAAGCTAATTCAAGTTGTGTATTTAAATTAAAGAAATGTATCAATTGATTTTTCAACATATTTAAAAAAAATTACTGTTATTTCTATTCTATTAATTTTCCTGTCAGATACACATAAAAATATATATTAAAATTAGTACTAATTTGTTGGCATCAACATTTATTCAAAGGCTATAACCTAAAAACAAATTGAAGAAGAGATATTTGGATTTCTTTATGGTTTAGTCTGTTAAAGGTTGAACAGAGGAAGAAGAAAGAATGTATATCCCTGTAAAAAAAAATTTATTACTGTACATTAATACTTCCAGTAGTTTAGAAACAAAACATACTCAAGCTATTTTTAAAATCTAAATCTGGATTGTATAAACAATTTCATTTAAATCCTAAAGTCTAAGATAAATTTTAGAAGGAGATTTTTGGTTTAAGAACAGGGGTTGAGAACCTGTAGTCCAACAAAGGTCAGCATAGCCTATAAGTCAAACATGCACACCCTAAATTTGTATTCAAGCAAACACATTCCTATTCATAACAGAAAATTTTCACAGCACACTTGCAAGATCACATTAGAATTTAAGCTTTAGCAAAGTAGATTGCTCACAGATTCACAACATTGGTTAAACAAAAACTGTTTTTTTTTAAAGAATTGAAGTTGCTCACCTTGTAATTTTGGAACAGAGCAGAGAATATCTTTTGATCTGAAATCTAGAATTTCTTTGTTTTTGATCTGGAAATGATGGTTTATGCTAAAGCTTGAATTTATTTGATCCTTTTAACTACTTCAGTTTTGAATTCTTGCTTTATATTTGAGTTGAACTTGTATTTGATTTACGTTTGATCCCAGATAGCATGATTTCCCTGATCTGCTTTGCTATTTGAAAATGTGGAATTGCTTGATCAATAACTTGCTTGATCCTGATTTGTATTTTTCTGAGTTGATCTGTGTAATTTGATTTAGTTGCATGCTAGCACTTATGATCTGCATTTGATTTGCTGAATTGTTGAATTTACTTGTAACTGGATTTCAAAACTGAGAATTTGGTTGTTGAAAATCTTTGCTTTGGAATGATAAAACTGATTTTTTTTCTTTTGTATATAGGTTTCTTTGTTTCCTAGTTTGAACCTTTACAAGTTTCTTTTCTTTGAAATTTTCTTTTATTTATTACTTTTAAAGATGAAAAAATATACATGACACTTGTTTATTTGTTAAACCATTTGAGTTACACTTGTAAACTTCTTTAAAAAAATGCTTACACTTGTTATTATAAGCAATATTATGCTTTAACTCCTTAACTTTAAATAAATTTATATATTTAGTTTTAAACCCTTAGTTTGAATATATTGCTAAATATATAAAAATTTATTTTATGTTAAATCCTTTTAGTTAATTTAAAATTTATTTACAAATTTTGTTTTTAAACCTTGTCTTAATTTAATTTATAATTTTTATTTTACATAACGTTTTAAATAGCTTTTGCAAATTTGTTTATATAGTTTAACACTTGTAAATACAATGATAATGTCTTCTCACATTATAAAATGTTTACATTTGTTAAAATTTGCATGTTGACGTTTAAATCCCTTACTTCATTTTAATTTACAAATCATGTTTTTATATCTTACTTTATTTATATTGATGAAACAAGTTTTTTTATTTATTTAAATTTATGAAAAATGTTTATCTATTTTATATTTACATATATATGTCATTGTACTTCAAATAAAAATATTTATTTAATATAATTTGGAAAACAAATCTTTATTAATTGAAAATATATTGTTTTCAAACCCAAAATATTTATAAGATTTTGAATTTTGAATTTTAATTCTAAGATTTAATTTAAACTAAATTTATAAATATACAACTATATTTATTCATTCTTAAAAGAAAGGTGTTTTAAATTCTTTTATCAAATTCATATTCAACTTTTAAACTTTTATTAATTCTTGTTTCACATCATTCATACATTATACATACATTGTTCAACTATCAATACTTATACATCCTTAAAGAAAAATGTTTTGACACTAAATTACACTTTAATAATTATCATATATATGTATTTATTAACTTTAAAATGTTATTCTTAAATTTCCAATTCAAATCTATTTTCAATCTACTTATAAAACACATTTATTTTCAAATCCAAAATTATTTATAAAATACTTATACTAAAATTTCTAATCAAAATTTCTATTTAAAATCTAAAAAATTTATTTATTCTAAAAATTTTCTAATTAATTCATAATTAAATTCATAAAAATTTTAATTATTTATCAAATTATCTTGGCTAAAATTCAAGGATGTTACACAGGGGATTGGGAGTAATCCCCGGTACGGTGATCTAGGCCCCGTACTGTGACGGACGGTACACCAGTAGCCCTGCCATTGGATGGAATCCAAAATCCAATAAGCGCCAACGGTTTTGATTATATTACCCACTTTTGTGGCTAGTAGCTGGAATTTAACGAATGTAACAATTTCAGCTATTTTCTATTTACTTGAAAACCCTAGACCTATTATAATATCACTGGATTTCCTATCAAATGTTTTGGTTAGCGTAAGGTAAAAACTTTTCCATGTTTATGTGTGGAGAGTCTTACGTGATACCCTTTCTTTTCAAAGGTTTTTCAAAAGTTAAGCAACTGTAACCTGTTACTCAGACCAGATCCATGTCTGACTCGGAGTTTATCTTCTGTTTTTCTTAAACTCTTGGGTACTCAAATTTTTACGAGTAGGCAAGGGATTCAGGTTAGCTTTGACGAATTATGGAGGAGCAATGGAGCAGGAGGCTTCAGCGTGTAGATATATAGTGTTCCGCTGTGTTTGATTTCACTGTATTGATTTGAGTTGTAATAACTAGACAGGTGTTTATAACTATCTAGAATGTGATGTATAATCTGTGCAACTCTGATAATGGTTGTAAGCTATGTAATATTTATGTTATTAATATAATTTATTCGTTCCGCTGTTAAGATTCTGAAGTTGTTTCTTCTTTCTTCTCTTTCTTTTCTCTTTTCTATCCCTTTCTTTCTTCAAGATGATGCGATTTTCTATGGTGAGAAAGTCGAGTCGTCACAATGGTTTTGTTAGTGATGGTGTAACAACCTTCCTTTTCGATCCCCGGGTTCAACTCCCTAACTGATGTCAACGATTCGAGAACCGAAAAGGTTAGTTGTTGGGTGAAATGAATTAAATTGATATGGTTCTAGCTAATAAATTTTGGAGTCTCAAATCTAAAGGAAACAAAATAATATACAGTAATAATCATAATCATTTCACATCACCATAATACATCTAAATATTAGGTACATGTATCCGTACAATATAAATCAAACCTAATACGCATACATAGTCAAGCCTAGGTCACACCACTTATTTACATCATATAACATATGTATGAAAGAACCCCTATCTCCAACACCATCTCATCTCCAAACTCTGTCAACTTGGATATATAAATAAAAGAGGAAAAATAGAAGTGGGTCAGACATATGTCTGGTGAGTGAGCTATACTTTACTCTATGAATACAATAAAATAAATACTATACCTTGATATAATTCTAACATTTAATCTCCTCATGCCATACTGGTCATGTCACACCTAACTACCATATATATTTAGGTGTATCGTACCGCATCTGTGTGGACTCACTTCCCTAGTCCTGCCCCATGACCAAAGCCTATAGGGTCGCGTGTTATGCATCGTCACATATTGCATATAGGACCGACTTCCCAGGACTTCCCGAAGCGTTCAAGTCGCTTACCATCCATCCTCCACACTGGTAAAGCCTTTAGAAGAGAAATGCAAAACCTAGACTACCAACTTGTGTCAAAAATCAGTATTTGCATCTTGGGCCGTCTATATATGCCACAAGCTTGTTCACGTTCCCTTTCGTCATCACGTCAGCTTCCATATCACAATAAATACATATCCACTTCAACCAATGATCAATCATCACACACATTCACTTGAATTCATAAAGCCATCACTTGCCTCATATAGAGTGTCCGAATGCCTTTAGAAAACAAGAGAAACAAGACCCGAAAAAATTATTTTACATAGACCCATAAGATTCTAGGTTTAACCTACGTGGATTTGGTCATTTCACTACATTCCAACCACCTCTGTTCCTCCTTGATTGTTGAGAACATCCTAGCTCCTAACTTTATGTTTCTAGATCCAGTTTTACACTTTATTTCATCAAGTTAATGATATGTTGATTAAATTACAATAATTAAGTGAAACCTAGTTTCTAATTCACTTTTCAGCCAAATTCCCCCCACTCTTGTTAATTCGAACTTATATGTATATAAATGTTTGTCTACATTAATATAGCCTATATAAAACATTTATAGGATCGAGATTGCATTATGTAAAGAGGAAACTATATATCACTCACCAAAATTTCTTTCCAATGCCTAGAACTCCACTGTCTGATCTTTTATGACTCCTTATTGAGCATTTTTCCATTAAGTTTATATAGATGTTAGCCCTCTTTGCTAGCTTCACAATGCCACAAGTTGCACATGATTTAAATGATAATTGTGGAAAATAGAATGATTTTAGTTTTGTTTGTAGAGAGGAAGAAGGAGAAAGATGGCAGTTGGTTTTCTTAGGAAACTGAAATACATATGTGGTTTCTATTTAAATGGAAGGAGGAAAATAATTATCATTTTAAAACTCGAATTTTCAAGTTTTTGCACCTGATCAGCTCGACATTATTTCAACCATAACTCCTTCATATGAATTCATATGAGGCAACCCATAATATTGCATGAATCAAAAAATGAAACATTCATAATGGCTCCGGTTTCTTCATCAAATTCCAAAGTTGAAAAGTTACATTTTACACCTTCTTGTTTTTAATTTATTTTAATTTCCCATTAATTCTAATTGTTTCAACTTTTTATATTTTAAATATTTACCTAATTTCTAGGGTATTATATGATCCCCGCTTAAAAGAATTTCATCTTCGAAATTCCTATGGTACAAAGAATGTATCGCACTCTCTTTTGTCATATATCGTTAATAATAATATAATATACAGAAGCATATAAATTTAATCATCTAAACATTCATCTAAATAATCATCCATACAATAAAGAAGTAAATCAAACCAAGAATCCATACATAGCATTAGAAATTTGATTTCAAATTCATCAAATAGGTGTATGTGTTCTATTAGAAATATGAAATCGCCTTATGTATGTGATATATATATATATATATATGACACATACATACGGTGATGCTTATGTACTTCATGAAATACAACCAATAACATAGCATCCAAATATGTGTGCACATGTCATATGGCATTATATATACAAATATCTAACATTTGGGGCCTTCTATATGTATAAGATGATATGACATATAAAGCGTGATGCGAGAATCCTAGGGTGATCATATAAATTCTATATGTATGCACAACCAATAACATTAGCATAGCACATGTATGTATGTAAGTATGTAGTACTAAATCATGAAATCATAACATGTAAAATATACTAAGAAAACAACAAAATTAATAACTTGAATGAAACAATCATCCAAAGCAGCTGATATCAAGTAACATAGGAAAAATAATAATGAATCCATGCAATCGTTCAACGAAACCTACATATTAACTAAACTAACGATCAAGTAAATTGGAAAATGTTTCGAAAAGGATTTAATTTGGAAAGATCGAATCTGCATCTCCACTATTCAAATCCCCCAGACCAAATCATTATCCCTAACCATATCTAACAAACGCTACTAATGGTAGAAACTCGTTTTGATAGATCAACTACAAATGTACGTGTAATTCTACAACTTTTGCAATCCATGCTACCTTCTTCAAAAATGACACTACAGTGCATAAAAATAGATAGTCTTAGCACCAACGTGCCAAAAATAAAATTGAAGTCTGTCCGTAAATGCACACACTTAACACCTAAATCATCCAGTAGTTCTTTCCTCAATTCATCTTTTAGATTGCTAAGGTAAGGAAAAATAAATCCGACGGTGACCTAAACAAATCCAAACAACTTTAGTCACCATATTATCCCTTTTTCCACCTATGAACATCCAAAATTATTATTATCTTAACCTAGTGAACATAGCATATCTACCATTATATCCAACCAAAATTTAAGTGATATCATTACGCTTATGACATCACTTCTCCAAATATCCCATAAATTTGATACTCAAGATAATACGGCCTCCTCGATTATCCAAATATTTCTCCTAAGTTCTATAAAACATCTAAGCGAGCATCTAAACAAGAGAAAAATGATTCTATTCAACAAATACAAATATAATAATAAAAATCCAAAATCTAAGTGAATTCTAACGTAAGGTAAATGCTAACCTAAGATGGTGATATGGTTAAAAGAATTGGCTATATAATACATTGTTTACATGCATGTCACTTATACACATCACATGCATTGGAGATCCTAATCCTTTAAGTTACTACTCCAAAAGAGTTTTTTTGAATAGATGGTCTCTTTTGGATTCGAGGGATGATTGAAAAATATTCATCTATTCTTCACTCAAATTCATATCCAAACCTTACAATTTCCATTTCCAACAAAATCGCCTCCGCATCCTCTATGCATGCTAACTATATACATTTTTCTCAATCTTTCCAATTAATTTTACTTCAATTATCAAGGAACATTTGAATCCGCACCACTCGATGGTACTTCATTGTTTTTACTTTAGTGTCCAGTTAATCCAATACATCTTTTCTTCAATTCCACAAATCAGGTTTATTTCAATAGCTCAATATCCGTTATCGAAATCCTTTATCTACACCAACCAAAAATACTTCTCATATAATCCTTACCGCTTATCTAATTTAGAATTCCTTTTATAAACAAAAGTTACAACCCTCCATGATTCTTTATTCTCAAAATCATACCTATCTTTACAATTCCAAGGACTTAGTCCCATTTATTAATAATACAAACTTATATGATTTCAATACTCATCCATATCCCAATATTTGTACATACCCATTTATTGTACCAAAATACTTATGCTCATATAGTCCTATGCCTATTCTAATCCAAATAACCTTTAAAAATCAAGAATTCACGCTCAATACCCTTCACACTAATATCCCAAGGTCAATTCATTTTCTAATGATAATCATTAAATGGTATCTTTCCTCATATAACATTTTACCAACTTACTTTTCCTTTATGCTACGGACAGGATGACTCAATAGGATGGCGTCCTACTATATAGATCAAATCAAAAAAATACTAATTAACCACAATAACATCTTCAGCCATAATCTATCTTGGCACACCAGAAAATGGGGAGATGTCCTAGCATAGTTAACATGCCATCAAAGTTATGTTACATCTATTACTAAAGTATCGACAACCTATAACTATCACCATGAAACATATACAGCAAGACAAAAGTCACTTGCTTAGAGAACAACATACATCCAAGTTATATAACACTAGTCACTTGCCTAGAGAAAGACATCTATCCAAGACATATAACATAAATGGTGTAATGTTACCTACCACATCAGGTCAAGGACACCCATCCATAGATCAACTCAAAAAAACTATCCATATAATGATATGAAACATCAAAACATTCTAAATATCATTTATTCCATCTTCGATCATTATGGCAATGACATAGAACAAAAGAATACGAATATCTATTATTTCAAATTTCTACACTTTGTACTAAATACCAAGGTAGTTCACATAATAGCATCATTGGGTCATCGGGATCCTGTCCTAAATAAATTATAGACCCTTCAACAAAAAATTTCATCCATATCTTCAAGCTATTTTCAATCAATTTCTTAATGGAATCCAATTAATTGAAACTCTAATATCACTTGTCTCCCTTTTACTATAAAATTTCTTTAATCGGCTATACTTCGAATAGATCTTCAATATTTGCAATATAAAATAGGGATAACTTGGACCAAATCTCCTTCGTATGAATTTTCGTCAATTTATTTTGCTATTAGGTAAGTTTCTTTTCTATTTAATGCTTCGACATAGTAATTTTGTTTACTTTTCTCTTTTCTGACCATAACCATAATCTTTCTTTCACTAATTCGAAAATTCTCTTATCCAACTTTCAACTTTCTTTTAGAGTCATGCACGTATGTGGCATAACCACATCCTTATGAATTTATTTACTTGGGGAGGAAGTTCAAAATCTTCTTCGAAGACATACGAGCTTTCTATCCCCATCCAATTTTGCGTGACTGTGAAGATCATGACTTATGACAATATGGTGTCCAGTCTACTAATCATTATCCAAACAACATTCCTATCTAATCCAACATCATTTCGTAACAAGCTATCCACCCTATTCCAAATTCAATCGATTTATAACTATGTGAGATTTACACTTGAAATACTTACTATCACATTACTTATCCAAATTAATAACTCACTTTCTTTCATAATTTGCTTTCCCTTCTTTATAAGAAAAGGAGGCATATTTGCATTTGGGGCACTGCCAGTACACAACCTTTCTCTTTCTTATTTAATTCCTAACTTGTTAAATAATTCTTAATTTAACCACTAAAATTCCTTTCACACTTTAAAAAGATAGCAAAACATTCTCCAACAATATACTCATTACTGTATCAAAATAAAAACTTCCATTTGCTTTTAAAATATGTCACTACTTTTTCAAAATATTTTTTCTTACCTAAAATATTCCATTCACTTAAAAGTTGTATTACAATCTTTTCATTAAACATTGCATTCGCTTTCATATTTTAAATCCATCACTAATTATTTTCTTTTCACTTTAATAACTTTATATTAATAACTTTAAATATAATTAAATTACGGTTATTTCATGAATACTCTTATTTTGTTTCAACACATCATTTCATAGATTTAAAGCCATTTTATCAATTATATAAGTACATATCATTTTATTTTTTAAATAGAAAATATGCAACACTTTTAAATAATACGTCATATATACTTATATATATAAGATAATAGAAATGCTTGACTGTAAAATAGGAGCGTTTCCATTGAACTATTTAGGATTATGTATTTGACCAGGCATATTACATAAAGAGGATTGATTTCCAATCATCAAAAAAATTGATACTAAACTGGCCATGTGGAAAGGAAGTTTGCTTTTTAAAGCTGGGAGGATAGTTTTGGTTAGTTCTGTACTACCAGATTTTCCCTTATACTAGTTATCTTTTTATAAATGTCCTACATAGGTATTGAAAAAATTGATGCAATAAGGAGAAATTTTTTCTGGACTGGAAATAAAGATACTAGTGATTTGAGTTGTTGTTGCTTGGGATTAGATGTATAAGTCATTTGAATATGGAGGTTTAGGCAAATCAATTTAAAAGAAATGAATTCTTCTTTACTGTATAAATGGCTGTGGAATATGGTAAGTCATAAGAATGCAGAGTGGATAGAATGGATTGTGAATGCTCATTATGATGGAGCTTTTTCTTTAGATGCTAACTTTAAACACTATCCAAATTATGAAGGAATATAATGAGGAATGTACATCCATTTAAAATTGGAATAAATATCAAAGTAAAGCGGTGGTATAAATTATTATTTTTGGCTTGATAGTTGGTTACAGTTCCTTTTTCTACCAAGTTTGATATTCTATTTTATATAGAAAAGATAAAAGAAGTTTAGTTATTGATATGCATGACATGTAAGCAAGGGATTTTAAATGGAAGTTAGCATTCAATAGAATTATTGAAGGAAGAGTGCTTAATCAATTGTTGATGCTCATTAAACTGCTGGAGAATTTTGATTTAAATTGTGAAATGGATGAGATTGAGTGGCTTTGGTCTAATAAGAAGAGTTTTAAGGTGAAAAGCTATTATAAAAATTTATATCTTTTTGGTAGAAAATTTGCCAGGTTTGTTAAAATATAGAGCACAAAGGTGATTCCTATGAAATTAAAGATTTATGTGTGGATATTAATGCATGGAAACATGAGCATGCTTAAGAATAAAAAATGAATATTACCAATCAATGTTTGTTTTATGGAGTTGGAGAAGAAAGTTACACTCATTTGTTCTATGATTGTGATGTGGCATTTACATTTGGATTAAATGCTTAGTTCGTCTAATATTTACTTGGAGTGAAGTGGTCGTATTAGAGATCATTTTGAATTTTAGAGTTATAAATACAGTAGAATCTTTAATAAAGAAATACAAAATAAATATGTTTTGCCCAACTTTTCAAACTGTTGGATCTTGTGGAATGAAAGAAATAATTGGTGTTTCAAAGGAGTTGTTAGAAATTCTAATTCAGTATTATTTCAAATGCTAAAATTTACATATATATGTATATATGTATGTATGTATATGTGTGTGTGTGTGTGTGTGTGTGTGTGTGTGTGGGCAGGTGTAGACAAATGGAAGTATGTTGACTTTATTGGTGATAGTATTGGTGCTAGAGTTCGAAGAAGGAGCAGGGGCGTAATTGAATATCTGCTTTATAATGAACTGTTATGTTTTATTTGTGTAGCATTTTGTTGTAAGATGTACTTCTATTCTAACTTTTGTAATTATGATAATTCTTGTGTTGTCCGGTCAGTATGGTCTATTGTATGGGTTATGCATTTTGTGCTCATGCGTATAGGCTATGGTTAATAAAGGCTTTTATATTTTGGGTTCACGTCTATTGTATTCTTTGTGCTCATGTACTGGTATTGAATGTTGTTGTATTTTGTGGTTTTCCTGCGTGAGTAAAATTAGTAGTGTAGTGTTGTATTTTGCTGACTGTAACTTTTATTTAGTAATAGATATGACATGCTAAACTTAGAAGCTTCTTAGTGAATCCACTACCTTTTCTTCAAAACAACACGTCCTACATATATATATATATATATACGTATATATACGTAATATATATGTATATATACATATATATACATATATATATACGTACATATACGTATATATATATACGTATATATGTACATATATATATGTATGTATGTATATATATGTGTGTGTATATATATATATGAAAATACAATTTAAAATTGACTTTAGCAACTTGCCATCTTCATATCTACATTGGAAACCATTTCCACAACCTTAAATCATATTATATATATATATATATATATATATATATATATATATATATATATATATATATATATATGTTTAAAATTTGAACTCAAAAATACTTCAATTTCTTATTTAAAAATGAATATACATACATACGTGTGTGTGTGTGTGTGTATGTATATATATATATATATATATATGTGTGTGTGTGTGTGGCACGTGCATATATGTATATATGTATGCATGTGTGTATCAAGACATCAGAATACTACTTGCTTGAATTAAGACTTTAAATCTCTTTTCAGAAATCCTTCAAATATTTATTATTTTATATAAATACAACGTCAATTTGTGAATTCTCCTATAAACCAAATTTCTAATTTCAACTTTCAAAACTACTTTTTTCCTTAATAATTTGTTGATGATTTCCACTCTTATAATATCTTGAGTCCAAGACTTGGTTTTCTTACCATACTCATTACTTCCTTATCTGGTGCATTTATCACCTCAAATCATTTTGTATATATATTCTCATAAGTGCTTATCCATGTCCCCATTATAAATTATGGTTCAATTCCAATATTGTCCTAAGGACTACTTCTCGTACACTAGGTGTAGCTACTGAAAGGTTTATATTGGTATGGCTCATTATTACAGATATCGATGGAATCGGAGGTGGATATTGACATCGCAATATCCTTAGTATCGATTTCAATACCATTTCTAGTTTGGAGCTTGCCCCACCAATATCTCTCTCTGTTCTAGTTTCCAGCCTCACTAACTTATTCATTATATACTACTGGTAATTAGGATTCATTGACAACTCCCCAAATTATAAATAGCCTAGTTGGATAGACACAAATATATTCGACTTATAAATATATATATAATAAAAAATACAAATACGCAGTCTCAATACACTCCAATTTCCTATATTTAAGGGTATGTTTTGCTCTAATACCAAATGTAACAACCCACCTTCTCGACCGCTGGGTTCAAAGCCCTAACCGATGTTAACACCTCAAGAACTGAAAAGGACAAATCATTGGGTGAGATAATATAAACAAATACCGGTCTAATAATAACTCTCAACGTCTCGCAATGGAAGAAAAAATATAGCCCAACAATAATTATAATCATATCACATCACGGTAACATGTCTATCAAATACACATATTTGTAAAATATAAATGAAATCCGATTCATATACGTAGTTAAAATCGAGTCATAACACTTATTTACATCATATGTAATATGTAAAAAGAACCTCTATCTCTAATACCATCTCATCTTAAAATGTCCATCAACCTTGATATATGAATAAAAGGGGAAATAGGAGTGGGTCATAAATAAGTCTGGTGAGTGACTCATACTGTACATATACTACAAAAATTATACTATACCTTAATACGAGTATAACGTTCGATCACCTCACATCCTATTGGTCATGTTATAATTGATTACTATATACATCTAGTCATATCGTACCACATCCGTATAGATTCACTTTCATAGACAAGGTTCATGGGAAATAGGGACACCTACTGTTCGCAGCCATATAAATCACATATAGACATTGCTTCCCTGCACCACCCAAAGTCTACGAGGTCACATGTTGTTCACCATTACATAAATCACATATAAGACTCACTTTCCTAGACCGCCTAAAGCCTATAGATCGCTTACCATCCATCTACCACACTGATCCGCTGAATCCTTCAAGGGAGCAACACACTACAAGGACCACCTACTTCTGTCAAATTCTATATCTGTATCTTGTGCTGCATACTTATGCGACAGGCTCATTCTCATTGACATCTATGATTGCATCAATTACCATATTAGACAACATACATATCCATTTCAAACAACGATCAACATCATATGCATTCATTCGAATCTGTAGTGCCATCACATGCCTCATAAATAGCCTCTAAATGCCTTTAAAAAACCATGGGAACAAGAGTCGAGTTACGAAACGTTATTTTATATAGGCCCATACGGGTGAAAGTTTAACGACCCGAATTGTTTATAACTATTTTGAATTATAAAATTTGATATAATTATTAAATAAAATGGTTAAAAATAAAAATTTAATGATTTATTAATGTTGGTTTATTGGATAATTAAATTATTTAAAATTTAACATTGGAAATTATTTGAATAATTGTATTTAGTATTTAACGAAAATTAAAATGGCATCGAAAATTGGTTTAAATTTGATTTAAATATGAATGAATATGTTTAACATTTAAAATTGGATTTAAATGTGAATAATTAAAATTTGAGAATTTATATTTTAATTAACGGGTAAAAATAGCCATTTTGGCAACTATCTCGGATTTCGATGAAACAGTTTGATTGGATCCGTAATTGTGAATTATTTTAAGATTTCAAGTTTCGTAGCGGTCGGACTTGTCATTTAGCCGTGCGAGCTTGAAACGCGTAGAATTTAATTTTGGAAGTTAATTAAATAAATTGATCTTGAAGAGCTATCTTCTTCACACGATCGAATTAGGCATCGAGACTAGTTCCATTGTGTTCGGAATGGGGGTAAAACGTTGTAAATGCCAGGCGGCATGCTTCGTTTGAAGTTCGAGAATTTTGGATGTTAAATGCCGGATATTTTTCAATTAAATAATAATTTATATATCTACATACTTGTCCAACCCATGCATCCACCCTTTAATAATTTTGTTTTTCTCGTATTTCTCTCCCCTATTCATTTTCACTATTAAAAAAAAGAAAACGAAGGCAAGATAAAAAAATGAACGAACAATAAAAAATCACGATCGAATCAAGTGGGCAATGGTGTCGTGGACGGCTCATGGGCGCGGTCGAGATAGTGGTGGACGATTTGTCAACCTGAGTGGAATTCGCGCCCATGTGCATGAGCTGGGGGAAGTTTGTGCTAGGGTTCATGACAAGGTGCGAGTTGATCGGAGAGGCCAGGGATGGCTGCGGCAGCACTGGCACGACGTAGGAGGGACGGTGGCTTCTCATTGGTGGATAGGCGATCGTTTGAAAAAAAGCGAAGAAGCACGCACGCTCGGCATGGGGAAGAAGATATAGCTCGTGAGAAGGAGTATAGGGGTCGAACGCGTTAAGGTTAGGGTTTAGTAATTATATTGATCAGTTAATTTTATTTGTTAATTATAGTTTAATTTTAAACTATATCGAATGCTAATTGATTTGTAACTTTTGCTTACGATGCCCATTTTGGATGAAAAAAGTGCAGTGGAATCATATCGGCGTCATTGACAACATGGAGCAGATCTGGAATTTATTTGAAACAGAAAAAATTTCAATTTCAAATCAAAGTTAAGTGTTTTATACCCTCACATTTAAATGTTTCATTTTTTATGTTAGTAAAATTTATATTGTGAAGTAATTTAAATTTAGTGATGGTCGTCAGATAAATTTAAATTGACATTTAATGGACATTTGAATTTATTGGTAGGATTTGAATTGATAGTTAGACTGAATTAGAATTTAACTGCTAGTAAAATCCTGATTTTTGAAAATTGGATGAATATTGTAATGTTGACTGTTTGGTTGATTGATTGTGATGGATGAAAATTGGTTGATATTTGAATGATTAGATGTTTAATTATTTTGATATATCATGTTATCATCATGTATATTATTTACAGTTTATAAAACTGTAAATTGGATTATTTTGAATAAATTAAGGAATAGGTTGAAATGATATATACCTATGGCATTTATTTTGGATGGAAATGATATATATATCCATCCCTGAATTAAATTGGAATAGCTGATTCACTTGGCCATAGGATAGAAAATTATATACGGACACCGGATTGGTTAAATTAAATGATTTTAAAATTTTTATTTGAATCTATTTATATTGGTTTTTGATTTTTAAGAAATCAAAATTATGGAAATTGAATTATTTTCAAACTTGAACTCAAAACGTTGAAATTTAAATTTAATAACAGGAATTGTTTCAAATAATTGAAGTGATATTTTGAAGTTATAATTGAAATATTATTTGAATTTTAGAAATTGATTTATTTAAAAGATTGGACTTTTATTCAAACTTTGAATATTTCCAAGTAAAAGATGATATAAAATGATATTTCGAAATTGAGTTTAAAATTTAATTATGTTTTGAAGATTAGGATTTTTAAATTGAATATTGAAGGAAAATTGGATTTAAGTGTTTAGAATTGATATTTCAAAAATCGAACTCGAAATTGATATAAATCGAAATAGTTTAAAACTAGAATTAGAGTTGAGACTAATTTGAGATTGGAATTTAAATTAATTTGGAATTGGAATTTAAATTAAATTGGAATTGGAGTTTTAAATTAATTTGGAATTAGAGTTTAAATTAATTTGGAATCGAAGTAAATATCCACTTGAAATTGGGATTGAATCAATTAAATCGAAATGGAAATTGGAACTGATTTGAATTGGAAAATTTGGAAAGTGAACTGGTTGGACTTTGAAACTATTTTTAAATGAATATTTTGCTATAAACGATTTAAAAATCTATATTCTTTAAATATTCAAATTATTTTGATTTTCCAAAATATTTTACTATATAGACCATTTTGATTACTTAAACTATTTTCTATTAAATTATTTTAACTATCTTAAACTACCTAAACTATTTTCTTAAAATTTAAACCAGTCAATGGGTGGAATGTTTTATATTTTATATTTAAATCTTGGAATATATAATCGTGGACTGATTGTCACAGTCGGCCACAGATGGGTTACGACCAACCAGAAAGGGAAAACTAGTATAATCCTACCTTGGGCAATGCCTCACGTGCCTTTTCATATTTATCCCTATGCGAGCCCATTATGACTTTGGTTTATACTGTAAAATGTGTTAAGGTGGATCAATGTAAAGCCTTAATGCTATTTTGATATTTATTTTACTGATAGACATTATATATTATAATGTATACTATTATATATAAATAGTTTAACAGATCTTTAAGAGATGGAAAATCCCATAACATCTCTTAAGTTACTGCCCTCACATTTGTGATATTGATTTGACTTGCATAAGAGTATCTTAGTCCTGACTTAACTGTTTTGTCTTTTTATTATGCTTGGGTCAGTCCTGAGTTTTTCAACATAATGAAGATATTTCTTTGGAGGATGAAGATTTGGTATATTACTATTACTATTATCCCTTGCATCAAGCTATTCTACTACATTGACAACTTATTTCTGATGTATATATATTACTCTATCAAATATGTATAAATTATAATCAAATGTATAGTAAACAACATTGAGAACTGATATTTGACTATTATATTTTATCGTTTCCGCTGTGAGATTTTGTGTTTGTTTTCTTCTCCTTTTTTATTTTTCTTATTTAACCCCATTGATTATCTATGTTTTTGATTATTTAAGTTGGACATGTGTGGATTATTGTCGATTTAAACCTTCTAAAACATGGGTCGTTAAGGTTTAACCTAACTGTGAAATAAGCCATCCGTGAATCGGTTGGTACAACTAGTGGACTGATGTACATGATATCTTTTGGATTTTAGGCTATGGGTTTGCCATTTCACCTTGTTGTTTCACCTCCTGTCATCTCCGTTCCGCCTCCACTCGCCTAAGAACATCCCAGCACCTAACCTTATGTTCTAAAGTCTAGTTTACATTTTTTTTAATCAAATTAGTGATATATTCGTTAAATTCCAAAAATTAAGTGAAATCTATTTTCTAGTTCAATTTTTCAACCAAATTCCCTCCCAAACCCTTGCTAAACCAGATTTATATGTATATAAATGTTTATCTACACTAATATAGCTTCTATATCACATTAGGATCAAGATTGCATTGTATGAAGATGAAACTATGAATCACTAACCATAATTGCTTTTCAATGCCTAGATCACCATTGTTTGGCCTGCTGCACCTCCTTGCTTTAGAATTTTCCCTCCAAGTGGATACAGATGCGTAACCTTCCTTGCTTGCTCTGCGATGCCATTGGTTTTATGCGATTTATTGAGAATTGATGAAGATAGAGTGATTGTAGTTTTACCTGTAAGGAGGAAGAAGGATAAGAGAGCAGTTGGTTTCTCGAGAAACTAAAATGGATACGTGGTTTTTGTTTTAAATAGAAGGAGGAATAAGTATCGTTTTCAAATTCAAATGTCGAGCTTTGGCGCTTGCTTACTTAAAATAGTTTTGACCACAACTCCTTTATCTGGACTCAAAATGAGACGAACCAAATACTACAGGAATCAAAAAAAATAAGACAGTCGTAATAGCATAAATTTCATTGTCAAATTCCAAAGTTTGAAAAATGGCCATTTTACCCCTTCTTACTTTTAATTTATTTTAATTATCATTAAATCCAATTACTTTAACTACATTATATTATTATATTTAATTATATTACTTTCTAAATTTGTGGCGTACTATAGATGGTTGGCTTAATTTGGTTAAGCTTCCGGTATCAACATAATGTAAGGCAAAGATGTTGAGTCATGTGTATACGTTTAGTCTAAAACTTTATTATTCTAAAATGATGCCATATTAATTACACATGCTCTAAATGCTCTATGTACGAACTGGCCATCAACGTGAATTGAGTTCAACAAATGCAAGCTATGGTTGAGCACATGCTAACAATGATTGCAATAAGAAATAAAAGTAGTCGGGAAAAACTCATTAAATCCCTATAAACTAACACGGTTTGGTGGAATTGATGGGGTATATAGGTATTTAACAATCCTAACATCTTCCTAGTGGACACGTGTTAAATTTATCCTTTGTATTTTTCATTTAGGAAATTATATTTCATTTTTGATCTTTAAATATTCCCATAAAAAGGAATAAAATGTAATTCTCACAATATATTTTTCCTATTCAATATTTACAAAGAAATAAAATTGGTGCTAAAAAAATAAAAAATAGCTTTTGCATTTACTAATATTATTTCACAATAAAATAAGTTGGCTCACATATTTATGTATGTCAAGTACTATCTATGTGTATAACATTATTTCATAATAAATGAATTTGCTTTCAATTTTTCGCACATGTCCACCACTAATAGTAGTAATAGTAATAAGAATCATATTCTTAGTGCATGTCCAACACTGGGGTGAGTCAAAGTTGGATACATCACCATTTGGCTTTGGCTCATCCCAAACAATCCTCAATAATGCCAAAATCAGTAGCCCAAATAACCAAGTTATTCGAATTTTAAAATGCAATCTATATTGCACTATTGAAATCATAATATGTTATTGGATGTTCAATGGTGGAAACCACTCCTAACTTATAAATTTGCACATGTGTTGCTTTCATTATTTGTATAATTCAAGGCAATGTACTTAGCTTCATGTTTGAATTTTCCACAACATCTTATTTAGAACATTCCTAACTCAAATCTCCTTAATTAAAATTAAACATGAACTTAATATTGACTTACAATCAAGGTTTTAAATCTCTTTCATCTCTCCCGAGATATCAACTCGAGATTTTCTCCTAAATCCAAGATACGACTGCTAGGTAAGCTATCAGAGTTCTAAATCTCTTTCATTTCAACCGAGATATCAGCTCGAGATTTTCTCCAAAATCCAAGATTTAGAACAATGCTTACAATACACAATGGAACTTAATAATTTGAGTCTAAACACTACTTCATAAGGAGTTCATTGTTTCCTTAAACAATTCTTTATTATTTCATAAATGCTAGAGAACATTCTTAAATACGATTTTATTTTATCTCAAATTTGATGTTCGCTTAGCACACCAAATGTATAAGCAAGATCCAACTTACTACATATTAAAAAATATGCGATGACTCATATTGTTGATGCATAAGGGATCTACATCATATGTTTCATACTAACTATTAATATTGTGTTGGTATATATAAATCGATAGAATACCAACATCCTCTTATATCAAGTATAAAAGATGTCATTTTCAAATCCTTTATTGAAATTAAACAACCAACTAAAACTGATTTCAACATGAATTCATCATTAACAATCAGTTTTGTGTTATTTACTTATAATATTCGAAATGATTTAATACTTTTGTTTCTCCTTCTATAAATAGTCGCTTCCTCTGCATTTTGACCTAAACCAAACTAATTGATTTATACTTCAAAATAGTTGCTTAACTCTGATGCGTGTTGAACGCTATTGTTGTATCAGCTCTTGGATTATATCCAAAACCCATCAACTTATTTATCACTGCCATTGATTTAAAGACATTTTGGTTGTGTGTAAATAGTCTCCTCTAAATCATC
This sequence comes from Allium cepa, assembly GCA_030765085.1. NCBI lineage: Eukaryota > Viridiplantae > Streptophyta > Magnoliopsida > Asparagales > Amaryllidaceae > Allium > Allium cepa. The sequence goes on from CM060946.1 coordinate 85,023,722, forward strand.
ATTTATAAGTTTTATTTCAATGTGCCATAAAATAAAGTTATAACATGCGGTAATTTGCAAGTAGAATCTGAATGGACTCGGGTACGTTGACTTAAATTACTCTACAAACTTCAACATTTGAAATCTGTGAAGTCAATTCCTATGAACATAACTTTATGCACTTCCAATAGCACTGATCTTCTTCTCAAAGACTCAATTGTAGCCAATGGATCATATTCTTTAGGTACAATTACCAAAATCATATTTTTCTAACGTACATGGGATCCATTTTATATTTACATCATCAAGAACGTGACTAAGTCTATACTCTGCATGGCATGTTGATAGCCAAGTAGATCGTTATTACTAATAATTAATTTTTTCGATAATGATAAGAAACTCATAAATTATCTTCAATGTGTGAGAATCTTTGTTACACATTCTAATGCAACCATGTCCTTTTAGGTTTGGTTAAGTTTGCTTCATCTATGTAATTTGTTATTATGTTAGAATCTCATACTGTATCCAAGTCCGTCGTACTACCACTAATAAAGAAATTCCATTAACAAGAAGTTTGTATGTTTTGAAATAAAATTTTATTTCTTAGTTGCATGAATAGGAATTTAAAACAGTTAATGAACTGCTTATAAACTTACAAAAATAGATCTAGATTTGAGTTTGTGAAATATACATTCATAACGCAAATTGGACAACCACGTATCTTAAACTATTAAAGACTGGAGTTCCCTTGCTAGTTTATAACTTATATGAAGTCATACAACATAATATTAGATGAAAATAAATTTAAGGTATGCACTTACTCTTAAGTACATATCCTTATAGAAATAAGTACTATAAGTAACTCAACTTCACTCATTATCAATCATACTTTGTCCAACAAAGTTCGATTACTCCTTATTAAATAAATCATTATGTATCATAGGTAGGAGTAACTTTTGAGATTGAAACTTATTCTCTTTTAGATACCACTAGAACTCTTATCCAATATAATCACTAATTCGATCAAATAAAATTATCTTGTTCCTTTTCCGTGTTATGATTCTACTTTTATTTTATATTTTATGAAATTATGTTTGATGCCTAACTTGTCTATCCAATACATATGTTCTTATTTACGATAATTCATCAGCGAATTTGAAGAAGTAAGTGGACGGCTTTTGGTCTCATTAGACTATGGGCTTCATATGTCTATATGTACTAATATGAAGGGTTAGTCAACTCTTTTGTTCATCAAATGGGTGCTTTTCCCTTAATTATTTGAGATACAATTCATAAATATCATATGATCCATAATCGTATAATTAAAGAATTATTTCTCGAATATATGGCTTGGTCTATAATCCTAAAATTAATATATATATATATATATATATATATGAGATGCATTTGTATTTTCTATAGCTAATAATTCACCGTTTCTATGCAAACATGTAACATTAATGAGAAGCCAAAGAATATATTTATTATATAACAAATATTCATAATTAAAAAATTTTGCTTCTATTTTTGGCCAGAACTGAAAACGGTTATTATTTCCAAATAATAATTGTATACATGAATGTAATCACTCAGAACATGATGCATCCACTAGCAAGTGTCATATGGTATGCTCACTTTATTTTTGTTGTTACAACAATAACGTATGAAATATCGAGCTCTATTCAACCACTTACCATGGTCTATTTATTTCTTTTATCGTAACTAATTTATAGTTGAGAATTTCAAGCCTAATATATTGACTCAAAGAAATAAGTCTTACAGAAAACATTTATCTATGAAAAAATACATTTAGGAATAGAAATCATATTTCTGGTTCCCTATTAAGCTTCTACAAAAATTTAACAAATTGCATTTCCGATGTCTCTTCATGAAGCAAAAGAAACCATTCAATCCATTTGTAACGACCTAGAATTTCGGACATTTCTTATTTAAATGTCTGAATTATTTAAATATTTCAATCTTGGATTACATATGATTAAATTAATTTAATAACCTTATTAACCCCCTTTTTATTAATAACTAGTGATGGTTAACTTGTTTTAGAAAAATGTTTAAAAAAATAAATAATTTGAAGAAATATTGATAATGTGACAGAAAATCGTTTTATCGATAAACAAATTTTTACTCTGCGAAAGTTGTTCAAACTTTTTTTACCTATACTAAACCACTTATGAAATTATTATATGAAATAAAAATATATTTTCATTTATGAAAAATAAAATATTAATGATGTCATGTGTGATGTATTGGATAGATATCTATGTGTGAGAGTAAAAAGGACGCCAAGGAAAATGAGGTGTCAAGTAAAAAACATGCATGGAAGTGGAGGGGGGTCTTTTTAGCTAGCCAAAGAGTCAAAAGGAGAGGGTTTAGATGGTAAACACTTCATAAATTCAAAAGCTTCAAAAGAATAAAAAGAATCTAAAATGATGGAAGTGGATTAGCGCTAATACACTTTGTTTTTCATTAGTCTTTCTCTAATTAGTTCAAATCTCTTCCAAACTCCACCAAACTTTCACCAACACCTTATAACACATTAAAAGGCTTGGATGTAAAGTCAAATTAGTAGAAATATGAAAGAAATGGGAAGATCATGGTGAGGCCATGAGCAATGAAGTGGAGGTGAAAAGATAGCCTTGGTTTGTAAGTGATAAAGCTTATATCTTTGAAAGTTTGAGTATGGTAAGATGTGTTCTTAGGTTTGTTTATGATTAGGCTAGTGTCTGGCTTGGATTTGGACGAGTTATCTAACTACCTTGCATGTATAGATATTGTGTGCGCGTGCATGTATGTGTGTGTGTGCACGCACGCACACACAAATATAAAGTTAAAGTAATATTAAGTAATTAAGTTATAAACTTTGGACCTTCCTACCTTTGAAATATAATAACAACTATATATTGTATAATGTCATTTCTATTACCTTTGGCCTTTTAGTTGATGTTTAAAAGGCTATTTGGATTGTTTGTTGAATTGAAGTATGTTTGAATGTGTTTAACGCGAGAATAGTCGCTATAAGGGCACTTCGATATCTCCTAACTTAAACTTGAGTAAATGAAAGATCTAAGAACTTATCTTGGTATAATTTTTTTTGGTTCTTCTATACACACATTTTGGTGTATGGGACAATAAACAGTTGGTTTGAAAAGTTACACAAATTTAAACGAAGTTGTGAAAGTTAGAAGTGGAAAGGTTGCTATGGATGCACTTTGAAAATGCCTTGTGTTAGGAGATTTCCAAGGTCTGCTTTGTACGACATCCTAGGTGCTTTTTTTATTTTGAATAATTATTATATGTATACTTATTAATGAAAAAAAAGTATAAAATATTTTAGAACTAATCAAACATAGTGGCTAAATTTGAAGTAACAAAGTTGCTACATTAGCACTTTAGTAAATAGCTTGTTTTTGGGAATTTTTATAACTAAATTGAAAGATATCATTAGAAAAATTTATAAATGCTTTTTAATGTTATTCTTTGTCAAGGACTTTTAACAGAATTTATAAATGCTGTAGTAAGTTGTTTGAGGTTTTAAGTGTCTAAATAAGATATTTAAATTTGGTACATTTCCCTATATTTTTAGGAATGTTTTCTAACATAGTTTTGTAGCATGTTAAAGTTGATTTGAAGTTTAAATATATTTTTAATATTCATTAATGAATTCTCAAAGCAAAGGGGTTTTATAATATAAAACTTTCTACATAGATATTTGAAATCTATTTACAAGTACTTTTAAAGTAATTATATAGATATATAAGTTTGGAAAATTAAGTTAGGTATTTTACCTAGAGATGGTTTTGGATTATAATACTTATGTTATAATAAATGGTTTTGTAAATTTATTAACAAGTATATTACCTTGTTTAATAAATATAGAAGTACTTAGATTTTTTAAAAATAGTAACAAGTGTGTAATGGTTTTGGGTTGTTGTGGCAGTGTATTAATAACATTCATCTTTAATCCTTTTTAATTACACTTATGAATGTAAATAGATCTTTGAAAAAAATGTTTTAAAGATGAGCATAAGTGAAGTGGTTTTGGGTTTGTAATGATGATTTTAAGTAACACTTAGTCTTAAACCCTTTTGAGATAGATTTGTTAATGTAATTAGACCTTTTAAATGGATATTTCAAAGGTAATAACAAGTATGGAATTTTTTTGGAAAAAGATATAAAAAGTAAAGGTTTAAAGTAAGAAATCTTTTTAAATATTTATAAATATATTAATACCATTTGAGATAAGTATATGAATACTACTTAAAAGGTACAAATGAATAGTGAAAAAGTAAATACATGTATTATTCTTTTATAAAGGTATTTTAAGTATATATACAAGTATAAAAAGGAAGTTTTAATCAATAAAGGAATTAATTAAACAAGAAAGGGATTTGAAGTCGCTTATATGGCTTAATCGTGCTTTATGTGGTTACTCCTTTATAGAAATAATTTAGTTAGGTACTTTGCACTAAAAGCTAACTAAATAGACTTTTCTATCTGTGAGAGTTAAGAATGAAGTGTCTAGGTAAGACTTTAATGCCACTAATGCTCTAACTTACCTAGCTTCACTCTTAACCGAGGGATTGTATAAGTTGAGAAGTTTGGAAATGTGATAAGTGTATGGGACTTGGTTACCATATGTGATTATTCTCATTGTTGTTAAACTTGACCAAATTAACTTAGGAAGTATCTAAAAGCTTCTTTGAGAATCCATAAGGAGGAGCATTGTTATGAAACTTCTCTAGCTATAATAACTTATACATATACAAGATCCCATGGGAGGACTCCACGTTCACTCACATTTAAAAGAACCAAAATTGAGTTAACATAAAATTCATCGATTTAGTTTTTGAAGAGACTGGTATTGGTAAGTTGTTTACTTACCGAACACCACCTCAAAACTAATATATAATAACTATATTTTGAAGCAGTTGTAAAGTAGAATGCTATAGAGTTGAAATGTCTATCATGATTTTAAGTCCAAGGGAGAGGTCAGTGTTTGCATTCATCAGATGACTTCTGCTAGGATCCTTATAGAGATCCATGGACCGTTCGTGATGTTGGGATCCTAATGCAGATCCGTGTTCTATTCGAGTAATGAAGAGATGTGTGAGAGATGTCGAATGTAGCCTTGACTTCAAAAATGACAGAAACAGAGTAGAAGCATAGCGATCTGGGTTTAGCTAACCTATAAGGTATATGAATTCCATATTTAGAGTATGCTTATGGATGTTGCGCATATGAGTTGATGATATTTAGGGATCACGTTTAAGACATAGACTAACTATGTTTACCTCAATGGTATATTTTGTCTGGTGATATACAATGCTCCAAAGGTACTTTCTAGTCCTGGTCAGGAGGTAGGCCACAGTTGTTCTAGGGATGTCTCCAATGGAAAATCCATATGTGAATGTGCCTTAACGGTTTTGATTGTAGTATAATATTGTTGTGTCATGAGATGTAAGCGGCACAACTATTTTTTGATTTATATTCTTCACCCTAAACATTATTTACTATATTACCTTGTGTACTAATTACATGGTGGTTCTTTTGAGGGGAAACCCTTATGGAATTTCGTGCACTCTCAAAAGTAATGTTATATGTTAGCTACATATTTCTTGAGTTTCTTATAATAGACTTATGTCTGACTCGTGGTTTATATTTCCCTTATTTTTACGAGTGCTCTAAAGAGTAGTCTAAGAAAGTAAGGTTTTTGTTGATTGTCATTGAAGATGGAGAAGACAAGAAGGATGCTTTCATCTGCCGTAGTATCCTTATTTTCGCTCTATTACTATATTGTATATGTTAGCATTTGTGAGGATGGGTTGTTATAAGTATCTAGGCCAATGATAGTATTCAGAATTTTAACTCTGCAATGTTGTGTATCTTAGAGTGGAATCTTGCACTATCTTTTGATATTATATGTTATCGTTTTGCTATGAGATTCTGATATTGTGTTTCTTTTTTCTTATTATGCTTCTATTTTATTTTATCCTAACAATCTTTAATTCCGACACTTATATGCTCGGCATAAGAATATAGTGGATGTTTAGTGTCAACATTTGATGGTCGAAAATGTGGGTCATTACATTTGGTATCAAAGATGAAGGTAAAGCGAGAACCTAGGCTTTCATAGGGTATGACTCATTAAGAGATTGGTAATGGAATGCCCTAGCAATAGTTTAGTGTATTATACATATGAGAGAATATTTGTGATTGTTATATATGTATGCCGTAAAAGTAATTCCAAAAACAAAAATTAAAGATCATATACAAGGCAGCTTATATAAGTATGGATTGTTAAAATGTAGTTCAATTAATGTAGAGATTGAAGATGTTTGTTTGTTACCCTTTATTAATTAGTTTAGCCATGCTTGGCTAGTTTATAAGCATTGTTATCCTTTGTAAAGTCGTTTGACATGCTCAACTAGTTTATGAGCATTAATATCATTTGTAGAACTATCGGATTAATATTTCTCAAACAGTTTATGGGCATTATTATCGTTTGTAGAATTACTATCTTAATATTTCTCAACCAGTTTGCGAGCATTGTTATCATGCATTGATTGATTAGTTATGCTCAACCAATTTATGAGCACTGATTATTATTTGTTGATTGATGATTTGTGCTCGACCATTTTATGAGCTGTTGTACCTTTTCATTGCATGGGTTAGGCAGACTATATAATGGGTGCATCCAAATGAACACCTAGTAAAATAAGCTTTACGGTTTGACTATAAGGTGTTTTGACGTTAAAGTTGGGCTAAAAGTTGGACTATAAACTGATTTATAAAAATATAGTTTACAAGTGGAATAGGATTTAAACGGATATATTGAGAACATAAATCCTGGTGTCTTTGAAACGGTCTTTTTTTAAGATTTTAGAAAAAAAATACAATAGTATTATTTGAAATAAATGTTTAGGAAACTGGTTTATGAAATTGAGATTATGATACTTAGTAATATTTACGAAGAATTTGATATTGCTTTGGGAATGATTTTGGTTAAGTCCAAAAGGTATGGTTTGGATATACTGAACTCACTTATGTTGCTTAAAAATAATTCTGGTGATGACGACGGCATCATCGACATTCGTTTTCTAGTTTCAAAGCAGAGGATGCTAATGTAGCAGTTTGCTACAAGTTTTTTTTGGTAAAATAGATTTTGATTTAATCTCGAAAGTATGATTTGATATACAAAAGATATATGTATGCATTAATATTTAAAAATAATTTGAAATAAAACCCGGATACTTAGTTCTAAAGTTTTTCTTTAAAAGAAATTTGACATGAACTTTTTGGTATAGAAAAAAGTTTTAAAAGTATACTATGTACGGGGTCGAGCGGTAGTGGCATAGCCCAAAATAAATGATGAAACCCTTTCATGTTTTCCCTTTTTGGTAAAATGTGTCTAATAAATAAGTGAAACTTTTTTAAGTTATTTTATGGATACATTTATCCTATGTATTAGGACAACATGCTATGCGCATCATGTTATGATATGTTGGTTGATAAATTTCATTTGTTAAAATAAAACGAGATTTCAGACGATTTTGAATGGTCGGAAACTTTCGAATCATATAGAACTTGAAGCTTAGTATTTTGTGAAAAATAAAAGTTAATGTATCATCCCACAATATTGATGCCAGAAACTAAACGCTATGGATGTTGCATTCATTCATAGTACTAATTTTTGGTGATAAAATGCGGCCACGTTAATCATATCAATAATATCAGAAGCACAAGCATATGAAATTTTTCAAACACAATATATAATAAACTTTCATCTCAATACATAATAAAAATTTTATATGCATTACATAATCCCGTTTGATCCCACGTTTAGAGAAATATAGTTAACACAAATACTCCTAGAGTGACATATGAAGATGCCCCCTTGGTTGATCAAGGTCTAATACTACCGGGCAATTATACAGTTTGCTATTACATCCATTCATCCATAACCAATATAGTAGAAATAAAATAAACCTCCAAATATATCTAGCTTTTCTCCTGCATGTCTCTAGAAGCTTATTCATCTAATTGGATAGCGTAAAATCCTTATACCCGACCTTCTCAAATGAACACCCGAGAGTTTAATAGAAAAACAAAAACTTCATGCCGGACAAACAGTCTGGTGTGAATAATAACCTACCATCATGAACAAAAATAGAGATCTAGTGAGATCACGCCGCTGAGTGGAAAGGATTTTCTCCTCACTAGTATCTTAACCAAAACATATCAACCATACACTATGTTCTTGCATCCACAATGAGTAGAACATGGTAAATAATCATCTGCATTCATTCAACATGCAATGGACTACCCACCCTAAATTGTTTGACTATTAGTCTTATATTTCATCCAACTAACTGTTTTATATTTATATGGACTACCCATCTCACATTTAAACATTATAAGGATTATCTATCCTCTACCATATGGACTACCCATTGCACATGGCTTAACTATCTAAAATTATATGGACTATCCATCACACGTATCATAGTTTTCCTAGGATGATTATGGCCCTTCATTAACCATATAGAGATAATATGTCTCAGGCATTATGTGGATTATCCATCACACGTTCCGTAGTTTTCCAAGGATGATTATGAAACCGTCAATTATAGTTTAATTCATAATTAATCTTATTCACTAAAATTCCCACTCTACATCTATTGTTATCCCTAATTAAGTGGTATAACTCTTAATCTTATAACATGTTAAAAAAATTGCATTGGTACCCGTAATAATTAATGTTGAATTCATAAACTTATGACATATAGAAATATAAAATAGTGGTATCCTCAATGGACAATGTCGAAATCAATAAGAATATGGCTCACTACCTTTAATATAGAAAAATAGAAAACTTGCAGCATTTATGCCACATAAATAATGTTGAATCTCTATCCAAGGTTAGAAAACAAAATTCTAGTTTTATAAATCTTATGGCTAACTGCCAAAATCATAAGGTTATCAACTTTCTTAAAACATAGGCTATCTCGCCTTTAAAACTTTTACATAAAACAAGGCCTCACTAGCATTGAAATAAAGAGATGCGACACCAATGCCACATAGCATAGTTGATGAAATCGGTTACTTATAGCATTAATACTGAAAGGTTGAAAACATTGTACTTCGGCTACCATGCCTCATGCATTAAAAAAACTAATGGCATCATTGCTGCAAAATAGGTTGATACCGAAATGGATGACTTGCGGCATTAAAACCTTTAGACCTTTTAACACTGGCTTCATAAAACAACTGTGTCAATGCGGCAACATAAAGGTTGTGGACTTGCAACATTACTGCCTAAGTTAATATCGAAAATAACTGATACCGGAATAGTGGTATGTGACATAGTTTAAGTCTTTGGTGGTAACATACTGCATCAATGCCTTATGGTATAGATTTCAAAACAAAGAAACAAGGTTGGTCGATATTACTTTGATACATTACGGGATAACCATATCGACATTGATTTAATGTCGTATTTGACTTTAACCGGAATAGATTCATTCCATATTGTAACAACCCTGCTTTTGGTGATTACCTGTGATATTAAATTATAACGATTGTTTTAACTTAATAATGGAGGAATAAAAAAATTGGAGATGAAAAATATGTCAATTTTTTTAATTTTAAATAAACAATGGATTTTGGTAAAATATAATGGAATTATATTGATTTAGTGGTTAATAAATTAATTAAGTGAGATAAAAGAATTTAATTCAACATTAATTTGTTGAAATAAATATAAAATGTTGAAAATAATGTTTTAAAAACTTTATTAGGTTAGTTTGGGGTAAAAATGAGCATTATATGGTTTTCATTTGATAAAATGCAATAATTTTGGAAATTATTGCCAAATGTTGATTTTTAATTGTTTTAATGAAATATTAGAATTTAATATGGTAAATATTATAATATATGGAATATTGGTTTAAAATCAATATTTGGATGTAAAAATATTTTAACATGGTTTGTTAGGATAAAATAAACAAGAGAAATGATTTTATGTAATTTAAAGTTGACCCATTTATAGAAATTAACCCTCCAACATCTATCATGTTTCCGATATTTCAACCTTACTCTATCCCTCGCCTAGAATTGAATTCTTTCTCACAAATAGAGGGTCAACCTACTCATTGGCTTTTAGTGCTAACTTGGGTTAACTTACTTCCCATAAATGTACACCACATTAACATTGGTTCATACTTGTTTGAGGTTACTTAAGGGTAATTGATAAAAAAATCCCTTGGTTTAAAACATTTTTGAAAAACCAATATTTTTAAAACAAAATGATTTTTAAATTAAAACCCTTATTTATTAATCAAATTAAACCTTATTTAAATAATAATTAAATCTTAATTAAGTCCTAGTTAACATCTTAATTAAGTTCAATTAATCAATAATTAATTAAATCCCTTTAATAAGTCATTAATTAATAAAAAAATCTCTAATAAATAAATAAAAATAATTAACCATTAATTATTAATAATTAACTTTAACTAATTAACTAATTAAAATTAACATTACTGATTAACACTTAAGTATTAATTATCTTTATTAACTAGTGATTAAGTACTAATTACTTAATTAATTTATTAAATAATTAATTAATTAAATAATAATTATCTTTTTAATTACTTAATACAGGTTTGAAACATTTTCTAAAAATATTTCCAAGCGAAAACATTTTTGGATTTCGAAAAGAGTTCGTTTTCACAAACTACGCTTATAGCGACCGTCACTATGCGACCCGTAATTTTAGACTTAGTTTAACATTCCAAAAGCTTTTAAAAACTTTTATTTTATACTTAAACCTTACTTTATAACTTTCAATAAAGCCCTTTTCATAGAAAAAAACTTAAAATTAAAAATTTTATAAACCTTTTCGACAAAACCATAAGTAGACTAGTTTGTAAACAAAGGGATTTCAATGTCATGTTCAAGCACAAACCTAGTGCTAAATTTCTTAACTTAGCACAACACAAGTAGCAACATCGACACATATATAACATAATCACATACATAAGTAAGGTCATATCTTACTAATTAACTTCACTTAACATTCGATTTCATGACCATACAACACCATATACAAGCATACTTATATATAACCAAATCAACATCATTTCTAAGTATATTAATGCATAACCAATTCAACATCATAACTACTCAAACAAGCACCATTTTAACTCACAGATATACATCATTTATAAAGTTATTAACTTTGAATAAAGGAGCGAGCTTTGCTCATCGGAAGTGGACTAAATCAAGTTAAATTCTCTATAACTCGAACACAACCTGAGTTTTTGCTTCTATGGTGGAAAAGTGGAGTTTTTAGTGGCTTTTAGGTGAAAAGTATTCAGCCTAGGGGTGGAAGTGCTCGGCCTAGAGGAGGTAGAGGTGTGCGTGGGCTTGATTTGGCATGGAGGAGATATAGAAGTGGAAGGAGAGACTTACAACAAAGATTGAAAAGTTTTAAAAGTGATAAATGCTAATATAGCAAACTATAGATTTCATGAAAGCCATTAGAGAGCTCTTGGAAGGTTGGGGGAGTTTTTAAAAGTAGAAATGAAATGAGAAAATGGTAATAAGAGTTAGGAAATTTACATATATACACATGCATAAATCAAATTACTAAGCTAGCCCTTATGTACAAAATCTCCCCTAAAATTTTGCTACCTCACCTTACATGCTCCCTCTCTCATTCCTCACATTTTCCCTTGTCCCCCCTTCATTTTTCAAAAGCAAGATGCATTTATTATCTAAGCACTTCTTGTTCCTAAAGAGATGAAAACTTATGTCACTTTTATTTACATTTAAATTTTATTTTTAAACATTTACATAAAAGGTCATATCATATACTATATGGTTCTTAAGTTATTATATATGCATATATTAAAAATCCTAACTCATTTATAAAAGTGTGCATAAGTGTTACACAAATGTGCATAATATTTTCTGACAACTTTTCGACACCTAATAGTAGAAAATTCAGAAAATTATTTCTGGGCACATTTTCTTTTTTATTTATACTAATTAAAACAACATTTGAAAACTATTTAATCATCGTTAGTTTTTATTTAAAAGGAGTTTATTTGAGTCATAAAATCCATTAACTAATTATCAAAAATATATTTGAATATCCATGACTAAAGTGATTAAATCCTGGACCGTTACAGTTTCACTAAGCTTTTCGCTTTTGAATCCCTTTGTTTCCCCTTTGATTTCATCTTCTCTACCTTACTCATAGCCAAACTTATTTTTTCTTTTTACTTAATGTATTTCAAGTGTGGAAATGAATGAGAGGAAGGGAGGGTTTAAGGTATGAACTAAGACTTTATTCCTAATTTTCCCTTCTCACTTATTCTTTTCTTTCATAAGTTTAAAAACAATCTTATTGCTTGATTGATTAAGGCACGAACTAATTAAATTATCAAATCTCATCCCCATTTCCAACTACATTATTCTATTTAATATATCCAATTAAGTCTCCTGAATAATGTTAAACTAAAACTACTGGTGTTACAGTTAAGTTTTTGTAACTCTTGAATCGAGAAGGTAGTAAGTTAAAACAAGCTTAAATTATTAAACATACTTGTTAAGTAAAACGAATTTGGTATTATATATAAATATATATACTCATAGAATGTAGTGAAGTATCATACAAGTACGAACTTAAGTTATTAAATTTATAAACTTGAAGCTATGTTTTATGGAATGGTTCATAAATGATTTTAATATTGAATGGCATACCTTTTTCTTATAAAGGAATGTGATTAAAAAGTAATTGGAGTAAGTTAAGAAATCAATAGAATGAATACATAAGTTGTAAGTAGATCATTTTATTTGTATGATTTTTCTTGTTCAGTATTCGACCGAACAATTTCCATGTAATTTGCATTTGTTCGAATAAGGATTTTTCGCTAGATTCCTGACGAGCGAACACTTGATACAAATTTTTTATATGATCTCGATGTTTTCTATCATAGTATATGGCTACATAAGAAAGACAGAAGTTTCTAATCAAGAAACCTAATCCAAGTATGCACTAGAGAAGTCATGATCTTACTAGTCTAGAAGTGGAATTATGTGATCGATCAAGTGATCAAATTTGATATTCCATATGAATGATCCAGGTACGTCGTAAGGGCTTTAGTATATTTGCATATTATGTTCTGTTAGCCTATAGAGAGTTTAGATGATGACTCTTCGATCTGTTTTGAGGTAGCATGAATATTCATTTAAGTAATAACCTGGGCTGTTGAGTGTAAGATACGCTTAGTAAATTATTTATCGTCCGTAAACGATAAAAGGATTTTTAAACTTTGAGCAAACCGTGAGCTTTGTTTGCTAGTAATTTTGAATACCGTTAAGTATTGTTATGTGATTATTACCTTTAATTGCTCGTCTTGGAATTTCAAAATGTAATGTATTAAGTAAGGGAGAATGTAATGATCCTTATTTTTGGACACTTCGTATTTTTGTATCTGAATTATTTAAATATTTAAACCTTGTATTAAATGTGATTAAATTGGTTTAATAACCTTTTTAACCCTTGATTTATTAATACTAATGATGATAAACATTTTTTAAAATGTTTATAAAGATAAACACTTTAAAGAAATATCGATAATGTGACCAAAGATTGTTTTATCGATAAATATATTTTTACTGGACAAAAGTAGTTCAATTTTATTTACATACATTAAAACATTTAGGAAATTATTAATATGGTATAAAAATATTTTCCCACTTATAGAAAATAAAAATATTGATGATTCCATGCATGAAATGATATTTGTATGCTAGAGTTGTAACGACCCAGGTTTTAACCATCGAATATTGGGAAATTAACTGATTTTAATTATTGAAAATATTAATTTTTATTAGTCGAATAAATAAATATTCTGATATTTTATATACCTGAATCTATATATTGATTGAAAACTATGTTAATTCTAAATATAATTCTGGATATGATAAATTTATTATAGATGTATATAAACTCCACCATTTAAATTAAAGGTAAAATATGCATAATGGTATACATAAATATATACAAGCTTTGTGATGTTTAAATATATATATATATATATATATATATATATATATATATATATTGATGCAGCACAAGCTAAAGAAGATGCAGCGCGAGCTAACAAAGCCCTAGGTCGCGAACGACCTAACAATGCAGCGCAAACTGAAGTGATTCTAGGTCGCGAACGACCTAACGATACCTTTAAGTCGCTCCAGCAACCTAGTGTTGATAATGAGCTCCAGCAACCTAGTGATGATAGCGAGCGAAGATTAAGTTGCTCCGTCCATTCGAACTACGAACATCGCCAAGCAACGACTTATGATTTAGGTCGCGGAAAGTTAGGACGCAAAATTATTAGGTCGTAAGACCTTATCTCGTAGGTCGCTCACAAGGCCGAAGCTCAACCTGAAGATGTGTTATTTTTAGGCCGCGTGAAGTGTTATTTGGTTAGGTCGCTTGTCGTGATGTTTGTTGATGTGTTGTGATGTACTGTTAGGTCGTAAGTCGTTCCTGTTGTAAATTGTGATGTTGTAACTGTTGTTAGCTTGTGAATCATAGGTCGCGACCAATGTTAGGTCGAAGGGATGTGTTGATTGTTAAGTCGCATGAATGTTGAAATCGTGTATGTGTGAGTTGTAAAACCCTATAAATAGGGAGGTTGTGTCATTGTAATAGTAGTTGAATTTTGAATAAAATTTAGTTTGTGCTTTGTGCCTCCAGTTAAATTGGTAGTTGGGTGTTATCTCCAATCTCCACTTTCGGCATTCGAGTGCGCTCGAATCAACGATTGTTGAAGCCAATTCACGAAATCAAGTGCGCTTGATCAACGTTCGATGAATTGAAGATCTTCTCTCACGGTATCGTGCGCGATCAACGTGTCAAAGATTGCTAAAGTCTGGTATCCTCGTGATCAACGGATTTGGGCCTTTCGGTATTCTTAAATCGATCGATTTATCATCGATTCACTGATTATTTCCGCTAATCGTGTGAGATACTGGACGAATTCGATCTACATCGTCGAGTTCACTTCCTATGCTGCGTCAGTTTGGTATCAGAGCTAGATCGCAAGGGGCTTGCATCATTTGAAGTTTGGAGATCAGATTTGCAATTGCTGAGAAGTTTGGTGTTCATCGTGTTCTTCGTGAAGTAGCAACAAGTTGGGAGTTTCGATCCATATCATTTTGGATCAAAGTTCGAAAAGTGTTTGAATTTTTTTGAATTTGTTTGAAGTTTAATCATGCCACCGAGACGAGCTCAACTTCATCGCAATATTAATGCTTTGTATTGAAGAGAAGAGGCCGATGAAATGGAGCAACGAATCAACGAGAGTTTCACTGAGAAGTTGAATGAAGGGATTGGTCGATTAGAGAGAATGATGCTTGAAATGAATCAAAGTAGAAGCAGGGTTTCACCTGAATCGAGTCATGAGGGAAATAGAATTTCACCACATTCAGATCGGGAGAGAAGAGAAGATTATGATCGTAGAAATGTTGACGATCGTGATAGAAATGTTGATGAACGAAATCGGAGAGATGTGGATTATCGTGATCGGAGGAATGTAGATCGAAGAAATGTTGGTGGTAGAAATGGTGGTAGAAATGGTGGTAGAGATGTTGGTGGTCATGATCGACAACGATATGCATCAGATTTTGATGAGGAGTTTGATGGTGGTAGTGTTTATAGTCGAAATCGAAGCCAAGGAAGGAATCATTCAGAGTATGATCACAAATGGGAGTCCGGAGTGAAAATTGAAATTCCAGAGATTAATGGTGGTATGCAGGCTGAAGAATTCTAGATTGGTTATCTAATGTTGAAGAGATCTTTGATTTCAAGGAGGTTTCGGAAGATCATAGAGTGAAGTTGATAGCTACTCGTTTAAGAGGGAGAGCCATGGCGTGGTGGCAACAGACAAAACTTACACGGGAACGGATGGGGAAGTCAAAGATTGTTTCATGGGGGAAGATGAAGAAGTTAGTGAAAGCTACTTTCTTAGCTTACAATTATCAATCTCTTATGTATCAAAGCTTACAAAATCTAAGGCAGGGGACAAAGACTGTTAATGATTATGCTGATGAGTTTTATCAACTGATTGCTCGAAATGACATCATGGAGATAGAAGAACAGTTGACCGCTAGGTTTGTTGGAGGGTTGAGAATGCATATTCAAGATATGGTAAATATGTTTGATCCGAGATCTGTTGCAGAAGCACACCAGAAGGCGTTAGCTTGGGAGAAGCAAGGCAGAAGAGGAGGTGATGTGTTTACAAATTCCAATAATCAAGTGAAGGGAACTAGTGGCAATACTATTGTTTCAAAAGCTGTTACTAAACCGGTTGTCAATGAGGTTGTAAAGACCAAGGTCAACAATAGTATCAAGTGCTTTAATTGTCAAGAATTTGGTCACAAGAGCAATGAATGTCTAAACAAAAGAAGTGGACGATGATTGCTGAGATTGAAGATGAGGATGCAGAAGCTGAATGTTCCAGTTCACCATATGTTAAGGAGGAAGAAGAATTGTCGGGAGATGAGGGTTGTAATTTGATGATGAGGAGGTCGTGTTTGACACCAAAGCAAGAGGATGATTCAAGTTGTTTGAGGAGTAATATTTTTCAGTCAACGTGCACTATTCTGGGAAAGGTTTGCAAGTTTGTTATAGATGCGGGCAGTTGTGATAATATTATTTCTACAGAAGCTGTGAGAAAGTTAACATTGAAAACAGAGAAGCATCCAAAACCTTACAAGTTAGCTTGGTTGAGGAAAGGTGGTGAAGTGAAGGTTTGTCGAAGAGCTTGTGTAACTTTTTCGATTGGGAAGAAATACAAAGATGAAATTTGGTGTGATGTTGTGGACATGGATGTATGTCATCTATTGTTGGGGAGACCGTGGCAGTATGATAGAGCTGTGCAACATGACGGTCGTACCAATAGCTACAGTTTCATGTTTGAAGGCACAAAAATCACATTAGTTCCTAAGAAGCGACAACAAGAAGGAAACAAGTTGGAGGAGATTGAAGAATTGAAGACTCTGTTGACTTTGAAGGAGTTTGTTAAAGAGGTGGAGGAGGAACCTGAAGTGTTTTTGTTGATTGGACGTGAGAGTAGTGAAGTGGTGGAAGTTCCTGAAGAAGTATTCCTTGAAGAGCTGCCAAAAGAATTGCCACCATTGAGAGACATACAACATCAAATTGATCTAGTGTCAGATGTTGTTTTACCGCATAGGCCACATTATCGTATGAGTTCGAAAGAACATGAGGAGTTGAGAAGGCAAGTGGAAGAGTTGCTTGAGCAAGGGCGTGTTCAGGATAGTCTCAGTCCATGTGCAGTACCAGCATTGTTGGTGCCGAAGAAGGATGGAACGTGGAGGATGTGTACCGATAGTCGATCATTTAACAAGATTACTGTCCGATACAGGTTTCCTATGCCTAGATTGGATGATTTGCTAGACCACTTGAATGGAGCTACTATATTTTCTAAGATTGATCTGAAGAGCGGTTATCATCAAATCCGAATTAGACCAGGTGATGAATGGAAAACAGCGTTCAAGACACGGGAGGGGTTGTATGAATGGCTGGTTATGCCGTTTGGTCTTTCGAATGCACCTAGTACATTTATGAGGGTGATGAACCAAATTTTCAGGCCGTACATTGGGAAGTTTGTGGTAGTTACTTTGATGATATTCTGATCTATAGTGCTAGTACAGAGGAGCATATTCAGCACTTGCAGAAGGTGTTAATTATTCTGCGTGAAGAACTATTCTATGCAGCAACGAAGAAATGTGTGTTTATGGCACGGAGTGTCTTATTTTTGGGATATGTTGTGTCGAAAGAAGGAATACAGGTGGACCAAAGTAAAGTTGAGGCTATCAGAGATTGGCCACAGCGCAAGACTGTAACAGAAGTTCGAAGTTTTAATGGGTTGGCTTCATTTTATCGAAGGTTTATTCCACACTTTAGTAGTGTGATGGCGCCTATTACTGACTGTATGAAGGGCAAGCAGTTTTCATGGTCAAAGGAAGTAGGGGTTGCTTTTGAACGAATCAAGGAACACTTGACGTCAGCACCAATTTTAGTATTACCAGATTTTCAGTTGTTGTTTGAGCAACATACTGATGCATCTAAGGTTGGGATTGGAGGGATGTTGAGTCAGAGAGGGCGTCCTATTGCATATTTCAGTGAGAAGCTATCGGGAGCAAAGATGAGATATAGTACTTATGACGTGGAATTTTATGGTATCGTGCAAGCTGTGAAACACTGGAGACATTATTTGTTCCATAAGGAGTTTGTTTTATATACTGATCACGAAGCTTTGAAGTATTTCCAAGGGCAGGAGAAAATTTCAGCTAGGCATGCTTCGTGGATTGCATGCTTGCGGCAATTTACATTTGTTGTGAAACATAAGTCGGGAATTACGAATCATGTGGCAGATGCATTAAGAAGGAGGAATCATTTGTTGACTATAATTAAAGTTGAAGTGACGGGGTTTGATGTGTTGCCAGAATTATTTGTGGGTGATCCTTACTTTGCCAAGGTTGTAGATGAAATAGAGAAGGGAAAGACGGATGAATTCGTGTTAGTGGATGTATTTCTATTCAAAGGAACTCGATTGTGTGTACCAGATTGCAGTTTATGGATGAAAATTGTGAAGGAATTACATGTGGAAGGCCATGTGGGTAGGGATCGTACATTACAGTTGATTTCTCAGTCATATTTTTGGCCTTCTATGAGACGGGAAGTTGAAAAGTTTGTACGTAGATGTCACGTTTGTCAAGTTTCGAAAGGAACAACTACAAACGCAGGATTGTATATGCCTTTACCTGTGCCGACAAAACCGTGGGTTGACATAAGCATGGATTTTGTGTTGGGTTTGCCGAGGACTCAACGGGGAAATGACTCTATATATGTTGTAGTGGACCGTTTCTCGAAGATGGTACATTTTATTGCTTGTAAAAAGACGGTAGATGCAGTCCACGTGGCACAGTTGTTCTTTAGAGAGATCTATAGACTTCATGGTTTACCTGAATCTATTGTTTTTGATCGGGATACTAGATTTCTAAGCCATTTTTAGTTGATTTTGTGGAAGATGGTCGGAACGAAGCTGAATTTTAGTAGCGCTTACCATCCGCAGACTGACGGGCAAACGGAGGTGGTTATCTGATCGTTGGGAAACTTATTGAGATGTCTTGTGAAAGATAATTTGAAGAGTTGGGATTTGAAGTTGTGTCAAGCTGAGTTCGCACACAATCACGCGGTTAACCGGAGTACAAGTTTCAGCCCATTTCAGATTGTATATTCGAACTTACCAAAGGGGTCGTTGGATTTAACGATAGTGCCACAACCGAAGGGGACAGTTAAGCAGGCTACTGATTTTGTTAATGGGTTGACAGAATGCCATAGAATTGTTCAGGAGCGATTGAAGAAGACGAGTGAGAAGTATAAACGATCTGCGGATCTAAAACGAAGAAATGTTGAATTTAATGAAGAAGATTTAGTATATGCTGTACTAACGAAGGATCGTTTTCCAGTAGGAACATACAATAAGCTTAAGGCTCGAAAGATTGGTCCTGTAAAGATTGAGAAACAGATCAATGAAAACGCTTATAGGTTGAAGCTGCCGGAGGATGTGTACACTTCTGACGTGTTTAATGTTAAACATCTTATACCTTATTATGGAGATGAACAATCTAATGGGGAAGTACTTTTAAATTCGAGGACGAATTTTTCCCAACCAGGGGAGGATGATGCAGCACAAGCTAACGAAGATGCAGCGCGAGCTAACAAAGCCCTAGGTCGCAAACGACCTAACAATGCAGCACAAACTGAAGTGATTCTAGGTCGCGAACGACCTAATGATACCTTTAAGTCGCTCCAGCGACCTAGTGTTGATAATGAGCTCCAGCGACCTAGTGATGATAGCGAGCGAAGATTAAGTCGCTCTGTTCATTCGAACTACGAACATCGCCAAGCAACGACCTATGATTTTGGTCATGGAAAGTTAGGACGCAAAGTTATTAGGTCGTAAGACCTTATCTCATAGGTCGCTCACAAGGACGAAGCTCAACCTGAAGATGTGTTATCTTTAGGTCGCGTGAAGTTTTATTTGGTTAAGTCGCTTGTCGTGATGTTTGTTGATGTGTTGTGATGTTCTGTTAGGTCATAAGCCGTTCCTGTTGCAAATTGTGATGTTGTAACTGTTGTTAGCTCGTGAATCATAGGTCGCGACCAATGTTAGGTCGAAGGGATGTGCTGATTGTTAAGTCGCATGAATGTTGAAATCATGTATGTGTGAGTTGTAAAACCCTATAAATAGGGAGGTTGTGTCATTGTAATAGTAGTTGAATTTTGAACAAAATTTTGTTTGTGCTTTGTGCCTCCATTTAAATTGGTAGTTGAGTGTTATCTCCAATCTCCACTTTCGGCATTCGAGTGCGCTCGAATCAACGATTGTTGAAGCCAATTCACGGAATCAAGTGCGCTTGATCAATGTTCGAAGAACTGAAGATCTTCTCTCACGGTATCGTGCGCGATCAACGTGTTGAAGATTGCTATAGTCCGGTATCCTCGTGATCAACGGATTTGGGCCTTTCGTTATTCTTAAATCCATCGATTTATGATCGATTCACCGATTATTTCCACTAATCGTGTGAGATCCTGGACGAATTCGATCTACATCGTCGAGTTCACTTCCTACGTTGCATCATATATATATATACACATATATATATATAATTCTAGATAAAAATGGTTAAGAAAATATAATATATGAAAATACATACATATATATAAATATGTATAAACGCAAATATGATAAAATAAATACAATAGTGCATATGTATGCATATCTACATATATATGTGTGTGCGTGTTTGTAAATATAATTACGGTAAAAATAGAGTACATGAACTTACGTATAAATATATATAGGTAAGAGCTTTATGATGGTAAAACATATGTAAGTAAATGTATATGTACTTATGTTACATAGGATAGTAAATAGATAAATGTAGGTGTTAATATAAAATACTGTATATGTAAATAAGTAAAAATCTATCTACATATACATACATACATGCATACATACATACATACATACATACATATATATATATATATATACATATAATGTATACATGTACGTAGGCAAGAAGACATCATCATGATAAAATTTAATTCAAGCATACAAAATTTCAATTCAAATCTTATAAAACATTTTATCAAAGTCAAAACAAAATCAAAATCAAGTCATATGAAAAATAAAATCATTTTATATAAATCAAATCAGCCTTTTTATCAAATTAATAAAAAGGAAAAAATAAAAGGGAATAAAAATGTAAAGAAGCTTGTATGCTTACAGGTCGGCTTTTACTTTTAGCTTGCTCTATACACCTCATCGCCTTATATTTGAGTGGTTCAGCATATGTTGTTCAGGTTCACATAAAAAAGAACATTCTGCCATTAAGAAACTAAGAAGGAAATTCAAGTGTTAAAGCCTAAAGCAAGAAAACCAAGCAGCTATATATAAAATAGCGAGTTAACACCTGGATTTTGGATTTTTATATACTCTTAAGTATAAATGAATTATTATGTTAAACCTTTGATCTGGGTCAAGAGTATATGCATCTGATATGTGAAAATGTGTGTGTGTGTATGTATGTGTGTGTATATATGAGTGGGTTGATGTTTGCGCCAAAATTGGTCACAAACCCCAAATATCGTGAAAGCGCCAGTGTATGTATATAGATCAGTAGTATTCTAACAAAAATCTCAGATCCAGACAAAGTAGAGAACAAAAATTGAAAACTAACAAACAGAAACACAAGATTTATAGTGGTTCGGCTATCTCCGGCCTACGTCCACTGCGAAGGATAATCTTTTATTGATGTGCTTGCTGTTTATAGTGAATTACAGCAGTAATTTTTTAGTACAACAATGGAGTTTGAGTGCAATCGTGATTTTGGCAGAGTCCGGATATCGCAGGATACCAAAGTCCCTTTTTTGTAGGCTCTAGGGTGCTAATTATAGGCGTAGGAGGCAAATATTCGCTCAGATCTCGGGAGACTTCTTCTTGCACGTGGGTGGGCCCATGCGATCAATCCCATGCGATTTCGACTCGATCCATGAGCGATCCAAACGTAATTCGTATCAATCAAGAGTTTGTCCAATGGAGTCGAAATTTGGCATGAACCTTGTCTAGCTTGTACGTAAGCTCCTATGAAAATTTCATAGCATTTGGACTTGTAGATTGCGAGTTATGATCGATCCAAGTTCATGTTTTTTTAAAGTGCTTCGCTCGTATCGATATATTTCATATCGATCTGTTCGACTCGATCCCGAGCACGTGCACGTAAGATGACGTAGTGCGAGATTCTTGGATCGATCCACTCTTCGCACCCAGTGACTAAGTCTTTTGTTTGAGTGTATCTTGTTCGTACCGATCATTTCGGCTTCGTTCATACCGATCTTCGTTGCGTTGTTAACTGTGCAGTTAAAGCGCTCGGCAGATTCAAAGCGGTGAAGGTGCAAAAAGTCATAGCGGGGATATAGCGAGGATATAGCGGGATATAACGGATGGCTCTAAAATAGCATATAAAACTCGTACTTAATGTTTTTACAAATATATAAATGGTAATTAAATGAAAAATTATCATTCAATTGAATTATAATTAATATATAAATAATTTTAAACAAAAAACATGTGTGAATATACATTAAATAAACGTAAAACTGTTGTATAACATAATTGAATTTAGTAGAATACTAGAGTATTTTCATTTATTAAAATATATTAAAAATTAAATCAAATAAATTAGTTTCATAATTTTATAATGTATAAATACAATTTTTTAATTCATTTTATTAAAGAAGATATAGCGGAAATAGCAAAATATAGCGCGAATGACGGGATATAGCGGGGATTAAAGCGGAAAGGCTATATTTTGGGGCTATATGGAAAAATCGTTGCGGTAGAAATCCGCTATGAGATATAGCGGGGTTATAGCAGGGTAATAGCGGGGTATTACCTACACAGCGTTGTTTGCATCAATCGACTGCATTCCAATTCGCATCGATCCCCTGCATGTCCATTCTGTATCGATGAGAAGTGTTGGTTTCGTATTGATGAAAGGTCGATCGATACGAAGTGTGCATGATTGGTCGATAGGAAATGAACATTGATATTACAATTAATGGATACGAAGTGCTGCTTTTTCATGGATGTTGATCAGTGGACCCGATGGATACGAAACCATTTGATGGATATGTACCAAGGTCACCTTGATCGAAATGAACTGTCGATAATTCGATGGATACGAATAAGGCTTCGCTGGATTGATACGAACACGATGGATACGAGGCAAATTCACTATGATCGATACAAATACGATGGGTTCGAACAGCGCGGTCATGAATGGATTCGAACAGATCGACTCGATCATGGCTCTTTATGGATACGAACCGCGTACTCTACTTAACTTGTATCGATCATATCTCGATCATATGAACTTAGATTGACGAAATTTGAGACATTGACTTTTACAGCTTGCTTGCCTTGCTTTGTCAATTGTAGCTCGATCTAGACTCGGACAAAATTCATCGATATCCATAGTGAACATGTGATGTATAATCGATATTTAGGATGAGTTATCATTGATTTTCAGCTAATTTCTTGATATCTTGGCCTTGCTAAAAGGTGGGATAACACTTTGCCCCCAAAACATGCTTTTGGTAAAAGGCGTGTTTTGAATGGCTTCAAATCGAATGCCGTGAGTTCATGTTTTATCCATAGCCATAGTATTGTCTATAAAGTTTGTGGCTGCTCAAAGCCGAATCGGTGTCCATTTCCACCTGTGGAAGTCAAGAATTAAATTCTCCAGCCTCTCCGAGTTATTGATGGTCACTTCGGACCCTTGCCAAGTCCATTCTAGACTTAACGATCGAATAGAAAGATCCTGTTGCGCTCCGACGTTGTTTTCTATCCCTTGCACTCTGGCCCCAGCAATACCTTGGTCCTTCTAGACCGATCATAGCCTCCGGGCTCTTTCCAGATCCCATCCCGTCACTCTCCGGTGAAGGGAAAACAGCGTTGAGTGAACCGATCCTATCGTTCTTTAGCGAAGCGACAACACCCGCTGCACTCCGGTTCAGTGTCCCTGAACATTAAGCAATGTCATGGCCTAAATCCTAGGCCAATCGTAGCTACTATGGGCTCTTATGGAACCCCAATCTAATCACTCTCCGGTGAATGGGGAACGACGTTAAGTGAGATGATCCTGTCGCTTTTCGGAAGCAACTCACTTCTTGCACTCCGAACCCCGTCTCTCCGGGTAGGGTCATAAAGCGATTAATTTCAAATTGACTTCCAATATTCATCCTTTAACTCTCCGGTCAAAGGTTTATTTTAGGAAATTCAAGTTCTTTTATTAAATTCAAATACCAAATGTTCAATCATAAACAAAGGAAAATTTTAGATACTGCCTATTTGGGCATAGCGGTCTATTACCATCTCAGAGCATGCCTGGGGATCGCTTCGGTTCCCTTACATGTGTAAGTGGAATAGCCGCCTTATTTTGAAATCAAATCTGATAATTTTATGTAATTGACCAAAGTTCAAGTCCTGAACTTGGCCCTTGCCATCATGATCAATTGATGACGAGTCGTGTTCCCGATCCAGAATTAGTTCTGTTAGGTGCAGGCGATAGTTGCTCAGGTCCTACGGTCGCTGTTCGATTTCTCACGTATTGTGGCAATCTTCCACTTCTAACATGCTCTTCCATCTCATCCTTCAAATGGTGGCATTCATCAGTAGCATGCCCTTCCAGCTCATGGAATAAGCAATACTTTCCACTTCTACGCTCCCATTCCGTGGGATCTCTCCTGCGTGGTTTCCCATAAGGGAGCTGCCCCCTGAGTTTTCATGTAATTTCGTTCCATGTTTGCCATCATGTCAGCATATTGTTCGAAGCTGGGTTCTCGGTATTTCTTCCGTTTATCAGGATCATCGTATCTGTCATCCTGCTTCTGCTTTCCTTTGTCTGTCCCAGATTGTTCCTTCGCCTTGCACGGCGTTTATATCCTGCCTCTCGATGCGTGAATCTTCCAGACGAATGAATCTCTCAGCCTCATAATAGAATTCCCCAAGATTTTATAGTGGATCTCTTGCCAAAGAATCCTTAAATTATGTACCTTCTACAACTCCTGCTACTGCCGCCATCAAAATCATTGATGATCCGGACGATCTACTGAAGCCACCGTTGCATTGAATCGTAATAGAAAATCTCTTATGGACTCTCCGGTCCTCTGCTTCATCGAAGCTAAGGTCATTACACTTTTGGGTTGCGTCACATGGACCCTAAACTGCCTCATGAAGCGTTCCACTAGCTCGCCCCACATTCTAATTGATCCATTCTCTAGCTTCCTGAACCAAAGCGCAGCCAAATATTTCAAATATAGAGGGAAACACCGTGTCGTCACTTCCGAGGATGCTCCTAGCACTTCCATATGCATGATGTATCTGGTAATGTGTATGGTCAGGTCTGACTTTCCATCGTAAGCCTCCAACGTAGGTAGCTTGAATTTAGGAGGGTTCCGGGCATTTCTGATATTTGGATTGAACGGACTGCGACTAACTTCTTCTAAGCCTCCGCTTGGCAATCCTCCCCTCATAACCTGTCGCACTAATCCATCCATTCGTTCGTCTCCATCCATGGGTTGTCTCCTTAGCATGTTTCCATATTGCCCCCATGTCCCAAAGGGTATTCTGGGTAATGTTCTTCATGTGGTTCATTCACATTAGCGTTGGCTCTAGCCTGCTGAGCTGCATCTATAGGTCTTCCAGTGTCAAATCCCGAGGGTTTGCCCCCAAGTCATTGTCGATTGCCTTCTTATTCTGCATTCTAGTCCTGGATCTGACCTCCGGCATTCTTTGTAACCCCATTTCCCTGTCCTATGTTACCAGCAACTATAGCTGGTCCAAGGTTCTGTGCTGCGACTGCTCTCGTCTGCTCAAAGAAGCTTTGCATCATATATTTTTGACTCTTCAACAATCTATCATGAATTGAATCCATCATAGCCTCCATCTCATCCTTAGTGACGTAGATCGAAGCTTGACTTGCTCCAGCTCTAGAATAGGCCTTTTGGTTTCCCTCTTGTTGGCTCCTTTCTCCTCTCTGTCTTCTTGTTGATTGTCGCATCATTGTCTTTCAAACCTGAATTCTTCAAGCTTTTAAATCCAATATCTAAGCGGTAGAATCCCTAAGTTAGGCCTTCTTTGTGAAAGCACCAAAGTGTTTATGCCAAAATTGGTCACAAACCCTAAATATTGTGAAAGCACCAGTGTATGAACATAGATCAGCAGTATTCTAACGCAAATCTTAGATCCGGACAAAGTAGAGAACAAAAATTCAAATATAACAAAAAGAAACACAAGATTTATAGTGGTTCGGCTATTTCTAGCCTACGTCCACTGCAAAGGATAATCTTTTATTGATGTGTTTGCTGCTTACAGCGAATTACAGCCGTAATTTTTTAGTACAACAAGGGAGTTTGAGTGCAATCATGATTTTTGCAGAGTCTGGACATCGCAGGATCCCAAAGTCCCTTTTCTGTAGGCTCTAGGGTGCTATATATAGGCGTAGGAGGCAAATATTTCGCTCAGATCTCGAAAGACTTCTTCTGGCATATGGGTGGGCCCATGCGATCGATCCCAGGCGATTTCGACTCGATCCGTGAGCGATACGAACGATCGATCAAGATTTTGTCCAATGGAGTTGAAATTTGGCTTGAAACTTCTTTAGCTTGTACATAAACTCCTGTGCAAATTTCATAGCATTTGGACTTGTAGATTGTGAGTTATGATCGATGCAAGTTCGTGGTTTCTTTAAACTGCTTCGCTCGCATCGATATATTTCGTATCGATCTGTTCGACTTGATCCCGAGCATGTGCATGTAAGATGACGTGGTGCGAGATTCTTGGATCGATCCACTCTTCATGCCGAGTGACTAAGTCTTTTGTTTCAGTGTATCTTGTTCGTATCAATCATTTCGGCTTCTTTCGTACCGATCGTTGTTGCGTTGTTCGCATCGATCGACTGCATTCCAATTTGCATCGATCCCCTACATGTCCATTCCATATCGATGAGAAGTGTTGGTTCCGTATCGATGAAAGGTCGATCGATATGAAGTGTGCGTGATTGGTCGATACGAAATGAACATTGACATTACAATCAATGGATACGAAGTGCTGCTTTTTCATGGATGTTGATCAGTGGACCCGACGGATACGAAACCATTTGATGGATACGAACCAAGGTCACCTTAATCGATACAAACTGCCGATAATTCGATGGGTACGTAAGGCTTCGCTGGATCGATATGAATGCGATGGGTACAAGACTAAGTCACTTTGATCGATACGAACACGATGGATTCAAACAGCATGACAAAATTTATACATGTATGTAGGCAAGGAGACATCATCATGACAAAATTTAATTCAAGCATATAAAATTTCTGTTCAAAGCTTACAACACATTTTATCAAAGTCAAAACAAAATAAAAATCAAGTCATATGAAAAATCAAATCATCTTATATAAATCAAATCAACCTTTTTATCAAATCAGCAAAAAGGAAAAAAATAAAAGAAAATAAAAATGTAAAGAAACTTGCACTGTTACAGGTCTTGGCTTCTACTTTTAACTTGCTCTGTACACCTCATTCCCTTATATATGAGTGGCCAAGCATATGTTTTTCAGGTTCACATAAAAAATAACAATATGCAATTAAGAAATGAAGAAGGAAAATCAAGTATTAAACCCTTAAGCAAGAAAACCAAGCTGTTGTATATAAAATAGTGAGTTAACATCTGGATTTTTTTACTGATTTTAAATATTCTTATGTACAAATGAATTATTGTGTTAAATCTTTGGTCTGGATCAAGAGTATATGCATCTGATATGTGAAAAAGTGTGTGTGTGTGTGTATGTATGTATGTATGTATGTGTATATGAGTGGGCTGACATGGTAGTTATCAAAAGACTGTATTACTTCCTGGTGTTGCTCTGTCCATGTTTTTTTAAAATAGTTAAACTTATAACTTTGAAAATCAATTCCACATTATATATTAAAGTTTAAAACTCGATTCCAAAACAAAAGTTACTTGTTTTAGAGTGTAAATTATTTTAAAAATGGTTTCATTAAATTTCATCATGTATAAGAGAGGGAAGAAGATGTCACAGATAAGTGACTCAACTTTGGGTCAAATTCGAAAATCAAATTTCAATAATTGGATTATATGTCTGAGATCGTTAGCAAAAAGTAGGATTTTTAGGATAAGTTTGGTGAGTTTTTAGTTGAGTATTGAGCAAGGTAGAGGGTGATGAACGGAGTTAGGAAAGAGAGCGAATTCCAGTGATGGGAGCGATTTCATGGCGCGTCGTTTGGCGGGTGAGGGGAAGGCACCTCTAGGAAAAATGCTGCGGATGTTTTTAGTGGCCTATGGCATGGGGTTGGAATCATTTTAGGGTTAGGCATTGATTTAGGATCATGCTCGGTTTTTGAGCAATGACGACGTGATGAGGGGGCTATAAATGTGCGGTTGTGGGGGACATGGAAGTGTAGGCGGTGACGATCGTGATAGTGTAGTCTGGTAATGGTCGATGATACGAGATGGTAGAACGAGGAGTTTTGGTGGAGGTGGTGTTGTCCAGTTTTTGGGCGAACGTTCAAAATCCAAACAGCGTGGTTGGCTCACGTTTTCAGGAGTGGGTCGTGGACGTGGGTCGAGGGCGACTGGAAGGGGCGGTCATCAGTGAGTAGTCGAGGCCGGAAGCGTTGTGCACATGCACATGTGTGTGCAGGGTTGTTCTGGGTATAGAAAATAAGGATGGTAGAAATTTAAGGAAAAGAGAAACATGGGAATAGGAAAGGAACTAGAAATAGGGAGAAGAGAGGAAAAGAGTGACGAGCCGGGTTTGGGCCAAGAGGAATAGAAAAGTAAAAAGAAATAGGAAGGAAAAGGAAGAAAGAAAAAATAAGAGAATGAAAAGAAATTAAAAAGAAAAAAAGAAATCGAATTTATATGTTTTTATATGATATCTTAAATGATAAAATTACAATTTGTTTAGCATTATCAATCGAATCAACGTGAGATCCTCTTGCATCGAAGTTCTACTTCCGAATATTTAAATTTAATTTATTTTGTGTAAAGTAGGATTTAATTATCTATAATAATTAAAGTAAGTAATTAACTAAATTCTTAATTAATTAAATTAAATTGTTTTATAATTTCATTAATTTATAACCATTTAGGCGAAGAATATAAATGGGCTCAGAGACTTATGTTAATAAAACCTGGATTTGCAAATCGTTTAATACTACTATTGATTGTTAAATTAGTAACGCCTCATGCTTGGGCTTATTTCTATTTGGTATCCATTCAAAATTATTCTTGTCCGTGCCATCAAGTGACCACACGAGTTAAAATAGTTAGAAATAAATGTTGATACATTTTGATAAATCTATATAGAAAACTTCCATATGTGATATTGTCACCCTATATATAAATTGTTTATTTAAAACAATTTACCCTTTTAGATTTATTAAGAGAACGGAATCGGATATCAGCGTTATCTGGAACCACCTCGATTTGAAAATCACTATGAACCTTTACAAGTTTGATTTTAGAGTTCAATATACTAGAATTGAATTAATTCGACAAAGTTCAACTATTTTAAATAAGTAATGTACTTAGACATTGTTATAATATCGATGGATTTCTGAGGGAGTGTTTTGGTTATAATCAGATAAAACTCGTCATTTTTTCACGAGTTACCTTGGATTTTTCAAAAGATTTTTATAACTTAAGTATTTCAAATTAAGTGGGTTTATTCACGCTGGTTTCCAACCTGACTCGGGTATTACTTTATTGTAATGCTCTGGTCAGGCTGAGTATTACAGAATTTCAGGTTATGATGCTTTTGGAACTTAGGAGATGAGCTGGTTGGCAGAGACGTATTACACATATTTGATTATATTCCACTGTGTATTATAGACTGTATGGTCAGTATTTAGGGAAAAGTTATTAGAACTGTCTAGATCTATTTGTTGATGATTGTACTCTGATAACTTGTATATATTAGCCGTTATAGCTTTTTTGTATAAAATATTGTTTTTGTATATTATATTTTGTTCCACAGCGATTGTAAGATTCTGTGCTGTTGGTTCTGTTCATTCTTTTATCTATTTTTCTTCATAAACCCTAACAACCTAGTATTTTCGGCACTTTATATAGTGAACGTATTAGTGTCGATTTTTGGGGGTCGAAAATTTCCCGATCATTAAAAGAGTAAAATATTATTAGCTAAAGAAAATAATATGTAAAGTAAAAGGCACACAATGCACATGAAGGGGTGTTTTTTAGCTGGCCAGAAGGGCAAAAGGAGAGGGTTTAGATGTGTAAACACTTCACAAATTCAAAAGCTTCAAAAGAATAAAAAGAACCAAAAATGGTGGAAGTGGATTAGCACTAATCCACTTTGTTCTTAACTAATCTTTCCCTAATTGATTCAATTCTTTTCCAGTCTCCACCAAACTTTAATCAACACCTTAGAAGACATTAGAAAGCTTGGATCTAAAGTCAAAGTGGAAGAAAGATAGAAGAAATGGGGGGAGCATGATGAGGCTGTGGGCAAAGAAGCGAAGGGGATAAGGTTCCCTTGTTTTGTAAGTGTTAAATCTTGGATCTGTGGAAGTTTGAGTATGGTGGAGGTGTTCTTGGGTTTTTTTTGTGGTTGGGCTTGTGTTTGGCATGGGTTTGGGTAAGTTATCTCGCTGTCTTGAATGTATATATGTGTGTGTGCAAATATAAAGTTAAAGTGACATTAACTAATTAAAGTTATAAACTTTAGACCCGCTTTCTTTTAAAAGCGAATGACAACTTTATATTGTATAACATCACTCCTAATATCTTTTATAATATATGATGGCCTTGACGTGATGTTTAAATGGTTTTTTGAATTGTGTGTTCAATTGAAGTATGTTTGAAAGTGTTTGAAGTGAGAATGATTGCTATAACTGCAATTCTACATCCCTTAACTTTAACTAGTGTAAATGAAAGATCTATGAACTTATCTTAGTATAGTTTATTTTAGTTGTTCTATACAGATATTTTGGTATATGGGACTGTAAAGAATTGGTTTGGAAATTTATAAAAATTGTGAAAAAAGCTGTGAAAGTTAGAAGCGAAAAGGTCGCAAAGAATTGGCTGATATACTCCTATATTATTCCATTATCTATTATTCCTTTTTGTCGATGACAAAGGGGGAGAAAGTGCTAACAATTATTTGCAGGAATATATATATATAAGACAAAATCTCAGGGGGAGATCACATATTCAGGGGGAGATTCAGAACTTCAGATATATGTTGTCATCAATCAAAAAGGGGGAGAATGTTGAGTCAAGATTTTTATAGAGTTTTGATTTCTGACAAAGGAATAAGCCGTGATCGACAAAAAGAAGTTATTCATTTAAGAAACACAAAGAGCTCCATATATTAGAGGTTGATTATTTGGTATGTTAGTAATTTATGTTAAAATCTATCCTCAAATAATCATATAACTTCAATCTTTCAATATATATACATATGCACATTAACTGTGCAAATTGGACTAAACCGGTCGACCGGTTGAAAATAAGGTGGTCGACCGTTTTTGCCCAGAATGCACAGATAACATGCACACATGCACATAACGTATATATATTTGAATTCCTGTCTACCGGTCCATTTTTGACCTGTCGACCGTTTTTAAACAGAAAGCAACTTTTCCAAAAGACACTTCTCTTCTCCAAAGGTTGCATCTCCTATCTTTCATCAATGATCATAACTCTTAATGGCAACTGTTCACAAAGAGTTACAACTATTTTTCTCTATATATACTCATCTAAATCATTGATTCAAACACAAGTTTTTACACGATCATATATGCTCTCTAATCTAAACTCTAACACTCCTGCATTCTAAAAATTAATTTAGCTTATTGAATCATTGAAATTATTTCATATCTTTTGATTCAATAAGTAAATACCTTCTTTAATCTTTACAAAACATCATTCATATTCTTTGAGGATAAGATTATAGGAAGGGTGTACTACTAGTGACAAATCCGTGTTTTCAAGAACACAAGTTGTCAACAACAATTGTATTTGTTTTTGTTGAAGTCCTCGTGTTGTAAGAGGCAAGTGTTGAAGTCCTCAGTGTATTAGAGGCGTGAAATCCCGTTCGGCTGTTCGGGTGTTGTAAACCTGTTCCTCCGGGTGAAGCGAGGTTGTTAATAGTGAAAATCCAGATAGAAGTCTGGGACTGGACGTAGGACGGTGCTCCGAACCAGTATAAAAATCTCTGGTGTGATTTTTCTATTTTCTATTTACAATGCTATTATCATCTATTTCCGCATTTGTATTGTAATCCATATTACACGATCCGTGTATACTATATTAGCACATATAATTGTATACACACCGCACTTTCAATAAATATACACACAAGATCCCACAGAGTGGACTCCTTTTTATATATTATTCAATTACTTCTAAAAGAACTGGAATTGAGTTAACATAAAATTCACCGATTTAATTTTTGAAGAGTACGGGATTGGTAAGTGCTTTACTTACCGAATACCACTTCAAAACTAATATACGAGTTCTATGTTTTGGAAGCGGTTGCGAAATGGAAATATATTGAGTTGAACTGTCTATTCTAAGGTTAAGTCCAAGGGAGAGGTCAATATTAACATTCATCGGACGACTTATGCTAGGATCCTTGTAGAGATCCACGGATTGTTTGAGATGTTATCCTTATGGAGATCCATGTTCTGTTTAAGTAATGAAGGCTCATGTGGGAGTTGTTAAATTTGGCATCGGCGTCAGAAATGATAGGAAATAGAGTAGGAGCACATCGAGGCATAGCTAACCCATAGGGTATATCAACTCGATATTTAAAGTATGCTTACGGATGTTGTATATGGGAGTTGATGATATTCGGGATCACGTTTTTGACGTGGAATAGCTATGTTTACCGTAATGGTATATTTTTATCTCAAGATATACGACACTTGAAAAGTACTTTTTGACCCTTGTCAGGAGGTTGACCTCAGTTGTTCTGGGGATCTCCAATGGGAAATCCATATGTGAATATGCCTTTGTGGTTTTGATTGTACTTCAATATTATTGTTTCGTGAGATGCAAGAAGCACATGTATTTTCTTTTTTATATTCTTCACCCTAGACATTATCTATTATATCACCTTGTGTGCTTATCAGATGGTGGTCTTTTGAAGGGATAAACGTTACGAACATTCTGTGCGGTCTTAAAAGTACTGTTATATGCTACCTACATATTTCTTGAGTTTTTCATACTAGACTTATGTTTGACTCGTGGTTTTATATTTTCCTAATCTCCATGGATGCTCTTTCAAGTAGTGTGAGAAATGCTGGTTTTCATTGATGTTCACTGGAGCTCAAGAAGACGAGCTAGATGCTTTCACCTACCGCAGTATCCTTATTTCCACTGCATTATTATATTGTATGTATTAGCATTTATGAGGATGGACTGTTATAGCTGATAGGATTTAGAATTGTAACTCTGAAATGTTGTGTATCCTAAAGTGACTGTCTGTACCGTATTTTGATATTATATGTTATCGGTCCGCTATAAGATTCCTTCATTCTTGTTTTATTTCATTTGTTATTTTGCCCAAAAATATGTCTTTCTGGTACTTGGATGCTTGACACAAGAATACCGTGGATGTATTAGTGTCGACATTTGATGGTCGAAGAAGTAGTTCATTACATTATTCATCCCAACTATCCAATATTATAACTATTCTCAAACTTTCACTTTCTTTTTCAAAAATTCATACCATATTACTTTTGCATGTGATAGATTGTGAATCAAATATTCATATCATGTATTGCTTTAGATTTCAAAACTCATAGATGACAACACATAGTATCAGGCAATAAACATTTAGGTGACCAAGGCATGCACGTTTTACTGGTTGTATAATTTTGCTCTCGCATGGGTTTTAGAGCAACAACATACCAAAAGAGGTTTTAGTAAATATATTTTACATTTCTTTGTCAAGCTTTAATTCAGTTTATATAGTATATTTTAATCTATAGTATTTCTTTCTATTACAGTTAAAGTGAAATTTTATTTTAGTAGATTATTTTAGTATCATAGATGTTCCTGTACTTATTAGATTGATTTATTTTACTTATCTAATAATGCTCCCATTGAATTTTGCATCTCTTAAAAACGCTAAAAGAGATACAAAAATTTCATAAATTCTTTTAGTGGGTGTTAGTATCTGTTTATTATGTTACTACAACCTCGAGTGTGCTCAACAAATTATAGTCCCTATAAATGGTAATATCCCTTTACAAGTGATACCTCATACATAACTCCTAAATTACTTTTAACTATACTTGTCATTATCTTTATGACCTTAAGGGTAGTAAAAAAATCATAATGTACATTTGATATCCCAAACTCATCATTTCCCTATATTCTAAGGTCCGTTATGTAAGCTTTGAGGGTGGTCAACAAAGTTACATAAACAATCATACTTATCTAGAGATAATATAAACGTCACATTAGAAATACTATGACTTGAGGGTGCTCAATAACCATAGGTATGTAAGGCACTCTATTAATATTATAAATGATAAAGAGCATTATTATTTTAAATATACTATTTAACAATAATTTTGTAGAGTATTATCGACTATTTAAAGGGGATGAGTATAAATCATAATATCGTATACTCTTTTATACACATCCAATGTATACTCCTTTAAGCCTTGTGTTTTAACTATTTAACCTCCCATTTTCTTTAGATGTATATAGATAAATTTTTGATTATTATAAAATTGATAATTTATTTACTTATATACATTCATATGTATTATTTTATTAACTAAACAATTTAATTATATATAACATTTACTTTTACCTAATTTAGATATATTTTAAATTTTGTATTTTATAACATTTTATAAAACTATGTGATTATTTGTTTAAATTACAATAATTTTATAGTATTCAAATACATTTATTTAAATGATTCTAAGGCTTAAAACACTTGTAAGTCTTCCAAAAAGACATATCTTAGAAATAGACCACTTTGACAAACCAAGTAAAGGCCAGAAGATCAAGATATTTTACATTTATAGAACTTTCCTTGTAGAGTAACCTTCTCCTTAGTTTAAGTGTATATTCCTTAGACATCCACTTACTTTGGATTTTCTAATATAGTGCCCTTTGTGTTGGATCAAGTGCGTTGGCTATGGGGTTATGGATTTAGCAAATAATCTGTTCTATTAAATTGCACAAGATCCTATTTTTGAGTTTTTGTGAATA
The DNA here is from genome assembly GCA_030765085.1 of Allium cepa. Lineage (NCBI taxonomy): Eukaryota > Viridiplantae > Streptophyta > Magnoliopsida > Asparagales > Amaryllidaceae > Allium > Allium cepa. The sequence continues at coordinate 85,059,182 of CM060946.1, forward strand.
AAATTTATTTATACCAAATCAAATTCAATATTCATTAATAAAATGAGTTTGAAAAATATTTTAATTTGTTAACTTTAGTAAAATTATTTTTTTGTTTGTTAGTATTTAAAAAAATATTTTGTTATATATATAATTCAAAATAATTTATTAATTTTATTTTATTTTAGTTTCATGTGTTAATGTTTTAATATGTTCATATTCAAATACGAACACGATAATAGAATTAAAGTATAAATTAATCTAAGGGCATAGCGATAAAATTTATTATTAATCCCTACAATCAGTAAATGCTAATGTGAAGCAGATAAACATATGCCATTGATATCTAAGGAGATGTACATATATTAAATAATTACGTTTATAAAAAAAACAATATAAAAAATTAATAAATCTTATTCAATAATTAAATTTAACTAACTTTTACAATATATATATTTATATATATATAAGTAACATGTATAGATTGATAATATAATGTTTTGAAATATATGCATATTGTTTTATAAATTTCTTTATAATATCATACATACAAATATATATTATGTGTGCGTCTATATAATTATATTCAAATATATATTCTCATTTTATATTTAAATACATAGTATATATGTTTATATAATAGATTCAAAACTCAAATTTAAGTAAATCAGACACTTTCTAAATAATTATATAAATGTATGTATTTGTAATAATAAAATATTTTTTGAACAACCATCGACGTTTAATTTTTGTTTTTAAATTAAACCCAATCGGATAGTTATTTATTTTAATATTTTAAAATTCTAAAAGTAAAAATAGTTTGACCTATTAAAAATTAACTAAATTAAGTCAAGAGCTACTAGCTCAAGTGGCAAGTAGTACGGTGTTGTAGGCTTAGGTCTTAGAAGTCATGGATTCTTACACCCGGGATATCGAAATGAGTGCTCTATTTAAATAAAGTACTACTCCGATCATAAAATATATTTTTTATTAACTGGAATTTGAAACTAATATAGGATTTTAATTTGAAATTTATGTACAGAAGGTTCAAATATATGTATGACTTTTTTATTTTCACAATTAAGAACCTCGAAAGAAAAAATATTGTTTTATTATTATTAAATCTATACATTATAAATATACAAAAACTCTTTTTAAGTTCTATATATATTATAATTAAGAGAGTTAGAGGTACGTCCTAGGGGTAATTATGTAATTTGTTGCATATATCTAACTCATATTTTGTTTCCCAAGGAATTGACCGAGCAACTTAGTAGTCAGGCTCTCCATCGTTCGGCATCAATGAGCACTCGGCATGTTAAAACTGTTTGGTACGAATGCATCGTTCGGCATCAATAGGCGTTCGGAATGGGATAGCGTCCGGCATCTAGGAGCGTTCGGCATCGAGAAATGCTCGGTATTGAATACCGTTCGTCCATAGAAGGATGCTCGGCATAAGATTATTCTACGACCAAAGAATTGTTCGGCCTAGCCATAATTCGGCCTAGCCATCGTTCTGCCAACACATTGGTCCGGATTCTAGTTTTGTTCGACGCAAGTTCTCCCGACGGTAGTCAGTATGTTCGGCCTCATCTTGTTCTGCCAAAGGAGAACGTTCGGCATGGGATAGCGCCCAGCATCTAGGAGCGTTCGGCATCGAGAAACACTCGGTATTGAATACCGTTCGGCCAGAGAAGGACGCTCGGCATAAGATCATTCTACGACCAAAGAATTGTTCGGCCTCATCTTGTTCGGCTAAAGGAGAACGTTCTGCTAAAGGAGATCGTTCGGCTAAAGGAGAACGTTCGGCTAAAGGAGATCGTTCGGCTAAAGGAGATCGTTCGGCTAAAGGAGAACGTTCGGCTAAAGGAGATCGTTCGGCTAAAGGAGAACGTTCGGCTAAAGGAGAACGTTCGGCTAAAGGAGATCGTTCGGCTAAAGGAGAACGTTCGGCTAAAGGAGAACTTTCGGCTAAAGGAGATCGTCCGGCTAAAGGATATCGTTCGGCCTCTCTGGTTCGGTGCACAGAGACCACTCCTTTTGGGCCGAGTTATTGGCCCGCCTGGCCCGTCAGGGAAGTCCAACCCACCTTCGTCTATAAATAGAGGGGCAAGGGCACAGAAAAAGGAAGAGATTTTAGAGAACACTGGGGAGACTCTGCCATTTTCACGACTCATTCCAGACTTATTTCTTTTACTTTGCAATTGTATTCTAGTAACTAAAAATGGATTGTATCTGTAATCACCCATCAAGGGAATCAATGGAAATCAACTTCAAAGTGGATGTAGGCAGTTACGCCGAATCACTATAAATTTGGTGTTCTTGTTCTCTGCATTTAAATTTACACTCTATTCTCTGTTTTAATTTACTTTGTTCATTAATCTCTCTACACAATCTTTCTAAGGGTGTTAGTGACCAATTTTGGTGCTTTCACTGAGAATTTGAATTCTCAGGCTATTAGGATCTACTTTGCATCTACTGGATTGCATAAATCCCCCGAAGGAGATCCATAATCATCTATAAGGCATCTGTTGATTCTACTCAGAGTGACAACCAACAACTCTACCAAGGGAAGACCACGAACTAGATCGGCCTCTCAAAATGCAGATGCCCACGAAACCGCTAGTGTGCAACAATTGGGAACTAGCAATCAGCAAGCGATTCGAGGTATAGGGCCCTCCAACCAAAACCAAGTAGAAGTTGTTTCCCGAGTAGAATTCAATGACTTGATAAGAGAACTTAAGGAAAGTAGAAGGCAACTTGCTGAGAAAATGCAAGCCAAAGCTGACCTCATGACTCAGCTTACTCAGCAGCAGCATCAGAATGCTGGAGGTAGTCCTGTCCCTTACTCTGAAGATGATAGTTCGACCTCTGCTGATGAACCTCCTAGGCGTAGACGTCGTAAGAATGAAGATGCACATGCAGGTGCTACTGATCGATCTACTAGAAACCAAGACCCAAATCGGAAGGGACATCAACCTGCACGGCCCCGTGGAACGGAACCCAACCTCCTATCTTCCATACAAACCCCAGATTTGACAGCTATGGTCAGGCAGTTGATGAAAGAAAATCAAGGTCTAACTAATGAAGACTGGGGAGTGTCTAAGAGTCATACTCCCTTCACGGATACCATTCTATAGGCCGTATACCCAAGAAAGTTCAGCATGCCGCCATTCCAGCCTATGAAGGGAAGACTGACCCCAGGCATCATGTGACGAGGTACGGATGGATGATGGATTCTGCAAGAGCTAATGACGCAACCAAGTGTAGGTGTTTTCCAATCACCTTGTCCGGGATTGCCACCATGTGGTTCACTCAACACCCACCACGATCTATGTCCAGCTTCGACGAATTAGAAATGAAATTCGTAGAACAATTCAGGATATATAGCACTCGTCCAAAGGACATGATGTCCTTATCAAGTGTAACTCAAACTCCAGGAGAGACATTGAAAGCATACTTGCAAAGATTTCATGTTGCTGCTACCGAGGTGAGCAATCTTAACGACCATGCGATTTTGATGGCAGTAATGTGTGGAGTGGATCCGGATTTTGAATTTGGAGATTGGTTGGCGGGGAAGCCCCCAGCTACGCTGGAACATTTTTATTCAAAAGATCATCAGTTCATAAGAAGGGAGGAAGCTTGGTGGACAAGGCGAGACAAGGCATCAGGGCCCGTTTAAGAGTCTGTGAAAAGTAACGTCGTCATGAAAAAACCGGAGATAATCCTGGAAAAACTCAAGTTAACATCCAGTACAAGCCCGGACAGTCTAAAGGATCCAGAGGTGGAAATCCCGAAAAGAAAAAAGAAAAACAGGGAAATGGAAATCAAGGATCCCAACATACAATGAATACACCCCGTTGAACGCATCTCTTAAAAACATCTATCTATCAACTTGTAACACTTTCCAATATAGAAAGCCGCTTCCAAAGGAATTGACGGAAGAACAGAAGCAGACCGGGAAGTATTGCCGTTTCCACTAATCTTATGGGCACAACACGGAGGAGTGCAGACACCTCCATGATGCTGTACAAAAGCTGATAAGACAGAAAAAGCTGCAGGAATTTGTCAAAGACCCACAGGATGGGAGGCAATAAACATCGGACCCTGGACGCGGGCCAGCCCCACACCAACCGGAACAACCTACTCGGACTGTGGGTAGATTGGTTATTAACACGATTGCTGGCGGACCTCATCCTACAGATAAGAATTAGCAGGAGATGGAGCGATATGCTAACTTCTTAAGACATGCGGAGTACGAGTGTTGTTCGAACGTGGAGGATGGGGCTCCTACAAAGCAGCAGCTCACGATGAATGATGATATCGTATTCAGGAGCAGAGATGCGGATAAGGTAGAGGCTCCTACCATTGACCCAATGGTCATATCTGTGACCATCGGGCCAGCATTCGTAAAGAGAATTCTAATTGATTGCGGAAGTTCCGTTAACATCATCTTCCGAAAGGCATACGACCAAATGAAGCTGGAGACCAAGGATTTGAAGCCATCCAAAGCCAGAATCCATGGCTTTAATGGCGCAACGACTAATGCAGTGGGATATGTGGAAATACCAGTTGAACTGGGACAAGGTGAACGAAGAAGGGTGCGAACCTTACCATTCATAGTACTGGACGTTGATTCCCCGTACAATGTATTTCTGGGTCGTCCAGCCCTGGCGGAGTATAGGGCAGCTTTGGCCCCTTGGTGTTTGACGTTAAAATTTCCAACAGACAAAGGGGTTGGAGTGGTACACGGCAACCAGGCAACCAGCCGTGAATGCTATGTAGCTGAACTCAGGGAGGCACGGCGTAGAGAGAAAGGAAAGGTTGCGGAGCGCTCCGTCCGTAACCGAAATGCTAATGATTGACAAGTAGCGCCCGAGCCCTAGCTCGGGCAACATTCTCGGATCTATAGGGACATGGATCCGAGAGACGATGATGGGAACCCAGGGAAACCAATGCAGCACCGGCTGAAATCATAATTGACATCCCAGTTAGCCGGAGCGACCCATCACGAGTCCTTAAAATTGGGTTGCAACTCGACCCTTTGGCCGCTGAGAACCTTACTGATTTCCTCCGAGCGAATCTTGATGTTTTCGCCTGGACACATTGTGATATGTGCGGAATTTCTCCTGCGATCGCAAGTCATATGTTGCACATAGACCTGAAACATGTACCTCTGAAACAAAAAAGGAGAGGCATGGACCTGAAGAGGTGCATAGCTCTCAAAGAGGAGGTGGACAAGCTCAAAGCCAACGGGTTCATCCGCGACGCCCTCTACCCTGAATGGGTATTTAACCCGGTGCTAGTGAAGAAAGCGAATGAAAAATGGAGGACCTGTGTTGATTATTCTGATTTAAACAAAGCGTGCCCTAAGGATAGTTTCATGTTGCCTAGGATTGACCAGCTGGTCGACACAACTGCTGAACATGAGTTATTATCATTTATGGATGCGTATTCAGGACATAATCAAATCCCAATGCGCCTCCTAGACCAAGAACACACAAGTCTTGTCACGAACATGGGATTGTATTGCTATGTAGTAATGTCATTTGGATTGAAGAACGCAGGAGCGACTTATCAACGCCTAGTGAATTGAATGTTCAAAGATCATATTGGTAAAACAATGGAAGCCTATGTGGATGACATGCTAGTGAAGTCACGGCAGTCAAACGACCACATCCGAGACCTAGCAGAGATGTTTGACATAATCAGGCATTATGGAATGAAGATCGATCCATTGAAGTGTTCATTCGGCGTAGCATCAGGAAAGTTTCTGGGATTCATTGTGAATGCCCGGGGAGTCGAGGCTAACCCAGAGAAGATCCAGGCTATCTGAGATATACAAATACCCAGAACCATAAAGCAGGTGCAAAGCCTGAATGGAAAAGTTGCTGCGCTAAGTCGATTCCTATCCAGAGCTACAGACAAGTGTATTCCCTTCTTCGACATTATAAAGAAAGGAAAGAGAAACTTCGAATGGACATCCGACTGTGAGGAACCATTCCGGGCTCTGGTAAGGCACTTGGAAAGTCCCCTGTACTGTCCAAGCCGATAGACCACGAAATGTTGTATGTACACTTGGCGGTATCCCAGCACACTATCAGTACAGCCTTGGTCCGCGAGGAAGACCGGATTCAAAAACCGGTTTACTATGTCAGTAAACGCTTGACAGGGGCGGAAAAAAATTAACAAAGATTGAAAAACTAGCCTATTGCTTGGTGATCGCATCATGCAAGCTTCGTCCCTAATTTCAGGTACAATCGATCAGTGTCTACACTGACCAACCCCTACGATAGGTACTCCAACGACCAGAAACTTCCGGAAGGATGTTAAAATGGAATATTGAGTTGAGTCGGTTCGATATCGCCTATCTACCGCGAAGGGCCATACAAGGACAAGTACTAGCCGACTTCATTACTGAATTCACTGTGCTAGATGAACCGAGCAGTCACAGAATCATACCCCCCGTTCGATGGAAGATGTACACCGATAGGGCATCTAACGGTCGTTGCTTGGGGGCATGTATAATCCTCGTAACTCTTGAAGACCGATCAATCTGCTACACTTTGAAACTCGAGTTTGCAGCAACAAATAACGAAGCCAAATATGAACATTGATTGCTGGCTTGAGACTTGTTATCGAACTGGGAGTGAAGTCAATCGAAATCTTCTGTGACTCACACTAGTAGTATATCAGGTGCGGGGAGATTATCAAGCGAAGGGACAGAGACTTTCTCCTTACCTTGCTCGGGTTCAAGAGCTGCTGGCAAATCTAGAATACTACGACATCTCGCATGTCCCACGCAAACAAATCAGAGAAGCCAATTCATTGGCAAAATTTCCAAGCACTGGTGATGCACGGCAAATGGGATTGTTCCCTGTTGAGACCCTCTATGCTCCAAGTATAGATGTAATGGAGACAGATTTCGTGTTAGAGATCAAACTTGAGAAGGAATTGTGGTTGACCCCAATCAAGAAGTACCTGCTACAAGGGGATTTGCCTGAGAAGAGGAGCGAAAGATTCCAAGTCCTTCATAAGGCTTCACGTTATGTAATACATGATGGGGTAATGTATCGGAGGGGATTCTCGACCCCCTTATTGCGGTGCATGGCCCATGATGAGATAAAACAGGTATTAAAGGAAGTCCATGAGGGAGAGTGTGGTGATCATACCGGGGGGCAAACATTGGTGAAGAAAATCCTCCGCTATGGATACTATTGGCCAACTGTGAATCGGGACGCTGCAAACTCTGTGAGAAAATGTGACGGATGACAGATATACGCAAAAATTCCAAGAGCACCACCGACAGAACTAACACAAATGGTTAGTCCCTGGCCATTTGCGATGTGGGGATTGACCTGATCGGCTCTTTACCCATAGCCAAAGGAGGCGCGAAATATGCAATAGTTGCGGTCGATTACTTTACCAAATGGGCAGAGGCAGAGCCTATGGCCACGATCACCACCAAGAAAGTCATTAACTTCGTTTTAGGAAATATCATATGCCATTTTGGCCTTCTCCGGACCATCATAACAGATAATGGAACTCAATTCGAAAGCAAGGAGTTCAAAGAATTTTGTCAGAAATATGGCATTGAGAAAAGGTTTGCAGCAGTTGCTCACCTGAAGGCGAATGGACAGGTAGAAGCCATAAACAAAATAATCAAGTCTATATTGAAAAAGCGTTTGGAAAAGGCTAGAGGCAAGTGGGTAGATGAACTCCCGACGACGCTTTGGGCCTATAGAACTACCCACAAGACCGCGACTGGCCACACTCCATTTGCATTGGCATATGGCACGAAAGCTGTCATACCCGTGGAACTTGAAGTTCCATCTCATCGGGTAACTCACTACGACCCTGCGTCGAACCGGGATCTCTTATTGGAATCTTGGACTTTATTGATGAAAAACGCGAAGAAGCCGATTTGAGAGCGGCCTCATACAGACATCGGGTCGCCAGATATTATAACGGAAAAGTCCAACCGAGAATCTTTGACGTGGGAGATCTCGTTTTGAAACGAGTTTTTCCAACCCCATCTCATATGAACCCCGCATGGGAAGGTCCGTACGTCATCGAACGGAGGCTTGCAAAAGGAACTTTCAAGCTAGCGACCGTCGATGGTGCGGAACTCCCCCGAGCATGGAATAGAGAGCACTTGCGAAGTAATTACACTTAGTCTATTTCCTTCATGTAGTAGTTGCATTTATTTCCAGTACGTTTTCATTTCTAGTTCTTGACATGTAATAAGACAATTTAGCTTGCTTTATTAATAAAGGCTTGAAGCCATCTTTTTCATGAATGATTAATGTTTCTGCGTAAGATAGTCCTGTGGCAAGCGATTAAAATTATATTAATTCTGGTTGGCGTACGAATGCTATAAACAATTCAAAACCTCCAAGTCTCCGGAGTGCGGACTGGAGTACTTTAAGTCCCCGGAGTGCGGACTCGAGTATAAACGAATAAAAACCTCCAAGTTCCCGGAGTGCGGACTGGAGTACTCTAAGTCCCCGGAGTGCGGACTCGAGTACAAACGACTCAAAACCTCCAAGTCCTTGGAGTGCGGACTGGAGTACTCTAAGTCCCCGGAGTGTGGACTCGAGTATAAACGAATAAAAACCACCAAGTCCCCGGAGTGTGGACTGGAGTACTCTAAGTCCCCGGAGTGCGGACCGAGTACAAATGACTCAAAACCTCCAAGTCCCCGGAGTGTGGAATGGAGTACTCTAAGTCCCCGGAGTGCGGACTCGAGTATAAATGAATAAAAATCTCCAAGTACCCGGAGTACGGACTGGAGTACTCTAAGTCCCCAGAGTGTGGAATTGAGTATAAATGACTCAAAATCTCCCAGTTCCCGGAGTGCGGACTGGAGTGCTCTAAATCCCCGGAGTGGGACTTGAGTACAAACGACTCGAAATCTCCAAGTCCCCGGAGTGCGGAATGGAGTACTCGAAGTGCCCGGAGCGTGAACTCGAATATAAACGGTAAAATTCCCCAAGTCCTCAGAATGCGGACTGGAATATTCTAAGTTCCCGTTGTACAGATTAAAAAACGTTCTAAGTGCTTGAAGCATGGGAGGAAAACGAATAACTCTCAGAGAATCAATGGGCTATGTGAAGACAAACCAAGAAGTCTGTGTTACGCACAATAGCATGGATTCGAATCACAATCACAAAGAAAACTGAATAATAAGAATCTTTTGAAGAGACAGAAAAGGAAACTAAACTTTATTCAGGAAAAGTTTTCTGCTACAAGGACTCCAAAATTCAAAGTCAACAGTCTATCTACAAAAATTACAAAAAATTATTACACGACTTAGATTGACTCTCGTTGAACGAGGACAGTAGTCACTTCTTGTGCTTCTTCAACTTCTTCTCGGACGGCTCTTCCCCAGAGCGTTTACCCTTGGAACCTTTCCTAGATGGAGGAGTAACAACTGAAGAAGTAGGGGGAACATCCAAGGGCTTGGACCTGCTGGGAAGGATGACCTTCAATGGCTTGTTCAAGGGATCGTCCAGGTCCACTTCACGCGGCTCAACCTTGACCTTAACTGTATCTCTTTTCTCTTTCTCGAGTCGCTCCTTCATGCTCAATTCAGATGTATGCTCAGATGCGCCTGTGACTTCTACTTTATAAATCCCAGAGAAGGAATCAAACTTACCTTCGTCAAGCGCCTCGATCACCTAAGCCTCAGGACCGGGAGCCTCACCTACGTGAGGGGCCTCACTTGTTTCCTTCTCCGCCTCCTTGGCGACATCGCTCCTCGAAGTGGGTTCAAGATCAGAACGACCTGCACAAAGTCCCGAAAAGCAAGTATTAGAATACGACAGCTTCTAGGGAAACACTTGGGATGTTATTGCAAAAGAATTGCCTACCAGGTTCCGGTTGGATTTCAGTCGTTAGGGGGGTCTCACCCTCCGGGATAGGAGACAAAACATGAAAGCCCAGGCCGGGGGCTTCCTGATCGTAGCCAATGTGCCGTTCAAAAGGATCAAGTATCGGTCGACTGGCCGGCTGGGTAGGCACATGAACAGGAGGCTCGACGCCGGATGGACCGGCGATAACTTCTTTCGCTTTTCTAGAGGGAGAGCCTTTGCAATAAAGGGCCTTGGCCGCTAATAGGTCTGAAGGCTCATTTACCTTCAGGAATTCTTTCATCAAAGCCCCCTCGTCAACCTCCTCGACACCGTGCTCGGCCTTCCTGATCTGAATTAAGGTTTCCCACGCCTCGAGCAATGGTTCAAGATAGCCATCGCCCAAAAAAGTTAAGTCAAGGTGCATGAGCACGTGGGCGTTGAATTCGACAATGAGTGGGTCGTACACGGTTTTGATCTCTTCTCTACCTTCTTCCCTGACTGCCTCAAGACGGGAATCGATGTCCGTCAATGCCATCTTCTTGTCCTTTTCAGGGCCTCGCTCTTTAACATCTCAACCCTGGAAAGCTCGCCCTCGAGTTGTTCTTTTAAAAGTCGGGTGGCGATAATCTCATCACAGTATCGCTGTGACTCTTCTTGGGCAGCCGTTTTCTCCTCTTTCTCTTTGCGGAGAAGCTGCTCAAGTTCCATGACCCGAGTGCTGAACGCATCCCTCTCCTTTTGAACGAAGTCCTTCTCTAAGGACAAAGCCCCACATCGTTGAACCGCCTCGTCAATCTCTTTCTTATTAGTTGATTCCAAGCGAGTAACGGTCTCAGCAGTATCCCTGGCACTCCGATGGGTGACCTCGAGTTCAGACTTATAAGTGGCGATTTCTTTGTCTTGGGCCTTAATGATGTTTCTATCGTGGATAGCCTCAAGCTTCAAACGATCTATCTCATGCTGGCGCTCTACAGAGACTACGAAAAGTTTCTCAGCTAGGTGAACAAATGCACCATGTTGAACATAGACGTCATTCGTACAGGCAAGAGCGCTCTGTTTAACATGACCGGGAATAGGATGAATCGTCGGAAGGAATTTCAGGCCATCGAAGCAGATTCTCGGAAATTTGTCTTTAAGCTCAGCCAGCTTCTCTGACACTGTTGGGTCTGTCGCAGGAAAGTTCCCCTCGGGTGAGAACCTCGGGACTGTCGAGTAGAAGAGGAATCAGAGTGTTGGTCCCGGGGAGCGTCGGGTTGTGACCTCTTATGGCCTGCTTGTCTATGTTGTGCTCCACGTGAGACGAAGTACCCTGGTGGTACTTTGGCTGATAGTAAGTTTTCCTCTGGGATGAGGAGTCCCGGAAATGATAGTCTTTATCGCCATCTCCATCTCGACGCCTTCCAGAACACGATTCCCATCCTGGTTGATGAAAAATGGACGAACCGCGAAGACGATCGAATCCATGTGAGCGCCCCATGTCGCCTGCACAGAATTCAAATAACAGCGAATTAGCAAAGAGATAGTGAGACAACGAAAACTAAGTGCAAATGGAAGTGCGAGTGTTTTGTGTGTGCCCTAGTGTGTTTCCCCCTGACGGACCGGTCGCTTTGCTAACAGGAGTTTTCTCTCCATGGCTGTGGGATAAGATGTCTGCATCGCCTCTAACGGGCGAGTGAAGCTTGAATGCCTCCGGATCATTGAAGTCATAGTTGAGCAGATCTTCCGAAATGGAGAGGTTCGAGAGGCCCTTTAGCCAACTTTCAACGTGCTGTGAAGAAGCCTCCTTCTCTGCCGGGATGAGCGTAACTTTGGAAGTTCCACCAACCTTCTCCTTCCTAATCTTACATGTCACTTTCTTTTTCCCCTTCGAAAGGGAAGATGACGTTTCAATATCATGCACTTCGACCAACGGATCCCGAGTAGGACCCGCGTTCTCACCTTGTGTTTCAGGTGCTTCACTCTCTTTGATTTCCCCTCCTCTTGTGCACCGGGGGTGTGGCGTGACGACGATTCGGCCAACTTCTTCCCTTTACCGGATGCGGGCTTGGTGATGGAGACGCCCTCAGGAAGACTCACCCGACGACCTTCTGCTAACAGCCCGAACCTTGATAGTGACTCATTTGAAATGAGGGTTCGGATGTCTCGTTCCTCGACGGGAAGAGCTCTAATAGCCTCAACAGCCTCAGAATAGCTACGGCCCTCAGGACGTGGATTGATATCTGAAAAAATGAAACAAGAGTTAGAAAAAGCATTGCCTTGACCGAAATATGAGCATCGTTCCAAGAAGAAGACTTACTTCCTTCAACCCATCTCCTCGCGAAACCAGGAGGGCGGCGCACGTAGAACCATTCCTGTTTGTACAGGGAAAACTTGCTCCACGCTCCGGTTAGAATTTGGCACTTGTGGTGCGGCTCGAGGAACACGAAGGAGGGGCTATCTCTCCGCTTCTTGATCATATAAATATATCTGATGTCGCCGGGAGTTGGAGGCCTGGAGAAGACAGCCATGAAAATGAGATAGGTCCCATAAATGAATGCATGACCGTTTGGGTGCAGCTGCGACGGGGAGACGTCTATGTATTGCAACACGTCTCGAAGAAATAAATTGAATGGAGGCACGCTGCCCACCCATCACATAAACTTATTGCAGGCGGTGTATCCGACTGGGGGCAGGTGTGGACGATCATGCCTCGACGGAACCAACACATGGACAAAAGGGATGCCGTGGATAGAGCATATTCGCCGAAGGGCGACTTCATTAATCTTCGAAGCCTGTGAATCAATCGGATTATCTAAGAGAATAGATGACTCCAGGGCATCAGGAGCTAAATTATGAGCGGGGGAGGTCGACGGGTTAGAAGTATATACGTCCCCTTGTTTGGAAGACGGCCCGGGTCTGTCCGAGATTGTGGCAGAACTGGATTTTTTAGACATTTTTTGACGGGAATCGAATCTTGTGGAGCACTTGTATGAACTATACTCATAAAATGATCAGCGTTAGACTTAATAACATAAATTTCCCCCTGTGTGGTGTGTGAGCTAGTGCAATCAATCGTGTATAAGCATTGGAAATTCGAGAGTCGCAATGTTACTGATATAAAACTAAGCTTAAAAATCATCGCCTTCGAAGACCGTCATCACTAACCGTCTCCAAAAGTCTTCCTTATGGAGGTTACAGTTTCAGATTCAGAAAACGTTAGAAGAAGGTCAATCTAGGTTCGGGTTTATGTCTACTGAAGCTAGGGAGTTAATAGTCCGGATCAGTTCGATATGCTAGCATGTTAGAGTCCTTGTCATTGTTTGGCATGATTGGTTCGGCATTTATGTGTTCTTCAACTAAGTACCGTTCGGCAAGGTTTGTTCAGTGTTTACGTGTTGTTCGGCTAAGTATTGTTCGGCATGATTGGTTCGGCATCTATGTTTGGTCGGCCTAAGTATCGTTCGGCATGTTTTGTTCGGCATTTATGAGTTGTTCGGTAAGGCATCGTTCGACCGAGGTTTTGTTCGGTCGAAACAACACACAACATCCCCACTAACTCCTGCTTCCTCACTAACCTTCCATCCCATCGACTGGCATATGGTGTGCCATGCCGAACCTGGATTAGGCCGAGCTTCAACGCTCGGCACTACCTTCAATTTTTTTCCCTTCTTCCACCAGCTACACCGAACAACGAGGACGATACCGTTCGGCATTCTAACCATCTCCTACTCTTCCACCATTCTTTTTTTTCCCAAATCTCGTTCGGCACAAAGCAACTGTGCCGAACCATGGTATCTCTCCCAAACAACCCCTACGTTTGATCATCCCTGATCACTCCTCCTTGCCTCACGTCATTTGGCCTTAGAAATATCCTAAACCCTTTCGGCTACAGTTCTAATCTATGGACTTGGGCCTCTCGTCGAAACCTTTATAATCAGGGAAAGGAGTTGGGTAAAGGAATTGATACCTAGTTCGTAGATCGAGCATTGGAAAGGATTGAGAAGTCTTTAGAGTCTGATAACAGGAGTGGTTCGCAAGTTCGAGATTGCAGAAGTGAAAGTGAAAAAAGAAGAGGGAAGAAGAGGATACCAGGTTTTATAAGGGAGAAGGGGAAGTTGAAGGGACTATGACCGGTAGAACCAGTCAAGGCCATAGCGTCGGCTATGTCGAATTGTTCGGCCCGGGCTAGCATGGATCGTTCGGCATCCCGGGTACTCGTCTTCAGATGGGTTGTACCGCATACGAAGTCGCTCGGCGTAACATGGATCGTTCGGCCTCGACTACACTGTTCGGTACACACATCTCTATAGCTGATATTCTCAAGAAGGCACCTCCAAGGAGATTTAACCAAGGCTCGAAGTAAAGCATAGAAGATACATACTTCAAAGCGTATCACGTTCGGTCACGTAATACGCTTTGGGGGGCAAGTGTTTCCTAGGGAATTGACCGGGCAACTTATTACTCAGGCTCTCCATCGTTCGGTATCAATGAGCGCTTGGCATGTTAAGACCGTTCGGTACGAATGCATCGTTCGGCATTAATGGGCGTTCGGCATGGGATAGCGTCCCGCATCTAGGAGCATTCGGCATCGAGAAATGCTCGGTATTGAATACCGTTCGGCCAGAGAAGAACGCTCGGCATAAGATCGTTCTACGACCAAAGAATTGTTCGGCCCCATATCGTTCGGCCTAGCCATAGTTCGTCCTAGCCATCGTTCGGCCAAGACATTGGTCCGGCTTCTAGTTTCGTTCGGCATAAGTGCTCCCTACGGTAGTCAGTACGTTTGGCCTCATCTTGTTCGGCTAAAGGAGAACGTTCGACATGGGATAGCGTCCGATATATAGGAGCGTTCGGCATCGACAAACGCTCGGTATTAAATACCGTTCGGCCAGAGAAGGACGCTCGGCATAAGATCGTTCTACGACCAAAGAATTGTTCGGCCTCATCTTGTTCGGCTAAAGGAGAACGTTCGGCTAAAGGAGATCGTTCAGCTAAAGGACAATGTTCGGCTAAAGGAGATCGTTCGGCTATAGGAGAACGTTCGGCTAAAGGAGATCGTTCGGCTAAAGGAGAACGTTTGTCTAAAGGAGATTATTCGGCTAAAGGAGAACATTCGGCTAAAGGAGATCGTCCGGCTAAAGGAGATCATTCGGCCTCTCTGGTTCGGCACATAGAGACCACTCCGTTTGGGCCGAGTTATTCAGCTGCCAGGCCCGGCGGGGAAGTCCAACCCACCTTCGTCTATAAATAGAGGGACAGGGGCACAGAAAAAAGGGGAGATTTTAGAGAACACTGGGGAAACTCTGCCATTTTCAAGACTCATTCCAGACTTATTTCTTTTACTTGCAATTGTATTCTAGTAACTAAAAATGGATTGTATCTATAATCACCCATTAAGGAAATCAATGGAAATAAACTTCAAAGTGGATGTAGGCAGTTACGCCGAACCACTATAAATTTGGCGTTCTTGTTCTCTGCATTTAAATTTATACTCTATTCTCTGTTTTAATTTACTTTCTTCATTAATCTCTCTACACAATCTTTATAAGGGTGTTAGTGACCAATTTTGGTGCTAAAATATTTAAGTTCTATTATATATAATATTGTACAGTGATATAATTAATTAAGTAATTAATTTAAAGTAGATTAATTAGAAAATCCAAAAATAATAAATTATGTGTTAATTCTTACAAGGAATAGTAATTATGAGAAATTACCATAATATGAAATAACATATTACTCCAGATGTTTTGAGAAAGGATATCGGTACATCTATTGTGACCAGAGCATGTAACGCTCTCTAAATGTTGGATAGTGTATTACTCATGGCTAGTGAGGGCACCTAAGAGTTACATATTAATAGTTATTACATAGCTATGAAATGACTCAATCGAGAGTTTCTTGTTGGTTAATAACAACTAAGGTCAAAAAGGAAATCTCAAGGTAACGATATCACACAGTTCGCTTAACTTGATAATACTATTGAGCTTTAGTATGGATGCTCCACTTTGATAGTTAAATCATGGAATGGAGACTATCGAGCGACTATAATTCGATCAGAGTTGAAGTTTTGGAAGTGAAATACTATGCAATAGAGGATTCTTCTCCTCGGTTGTATAAGGCTAATATCACGGTGAAGTATAATCAATTAAAAGTTAAAATCTCTGCCTAGAGTAGTATGGTTAACTAATATGTTATTATTGAACCAAGGACTTTGTTTATGGACTAATCGAGTTGAATACAGATATATTGGAGTTTCAACCAAAACCAAATTCTATAAATCTTAAAGTGATATAATGTTGAAGGAAAGAATTAATACAAACAATCGTTACTAAAAGGTACCACTTAAATATAAAATTGGGCTTTACTTATAAAGATGTGTAAGCAATAATTCAGTCAAACTATTACTCCACTGCTAACGCGACGAGTAAATGTTAATATTCAAATAGTTGATACTAATCGCTAACCGAATTTACATCCATTAGTCGCACAATTGTAATAATGATTTCTCCAAAATACCACACTATTTAAATGATTTATAAATTGTTATAAATTAATTAACATTTGGAATATTAATTATTTATATATTTAATGTAATGGGTGCTATTAGTAATTTCTTAGGTGTCGTTAATAATTAAATGGGTGTGTATATAAAAGTTATATATGCATGCATTAGCATATGATATCAAATGCATTTATATATTATTAAAATGGCATTATGGGTTCAATGTTTCATTAGCAAATGATGGACCATATGATGGGAAGCGTAAGGGATAACAGGGAAGAGGCTGTTTTGAGTTCTAGGTTTGATATTGAATTGCTAAACAAAGAAATAGTAAAAGGAAGGGAACTCATCTTCTCCTTTACTCTATTTAAGCAAACCTACCCCCTCATTCATTTTACTCCCCTTCTTACTCTATTTTTTCATTACTAGAAGCCTCATTCAACCCCTCTATCTCCCCATGAACGAAAATTCCATTAGTCATATCACATCAAAATAAAATTATGGTAATTCTGGCCACTGCAACGTCTAGAGATCGATTCAAGGTGAATCCAGAAAATCCATCAAATAAAATTTGTCCAAAGGAAAAATCCTTAAGGTATATATCTTGTTTACATTTTACATTATACCTGTCATACAGTAGATAATATATATAATGATTTTATACATGCATTAGTTGTCTCTTTTTAAAAAAAACCTACTCTAAGGAGTATTGATGCAAGAGGGGAGGGTAGTATGCTATGGGAGTAGACAGTTAAGAACTCAAAAGAAGAACTACCAACCCATGATTTGGAGCTGGTCGCTATTGTTTTCATGCTCAAGTCTCGGAGACATTACTTGCTAGGAGAGAGGTTCGAGCTTTTCATTGACAATAAATCATTGAAGTATCTTTTCTCACAAAAGGATTTAAAATTGAGGCAGCAGCGTTGGATGGAGTTTCTGGCAACATATAACTTTGAGATAGTTTACACTCCTAGCAAGGGGAACGTGGTTGCGGATGCGTTAATTAGGAAGAGAAAAACCCTTAGCCCAATGTTCGTGGAGTGGAAAAGCCTAGAGTTTATTTCCACCTTCGATTTTAAGCCCTCTACGGACATTACTTCTGGATTATTGGCAACACTTGAGGTTAAGTCGACCCTCATAGATCAGATTGGATCAAGGCAGCGAGAGCACTCAGAGTTGGTGGATATTCTGGGTAGGATTGGCAGAGGAGAGGTCTCTAGACATCTCCAACGCTATTCCATCAATAGTAAAGGGTGGCTAAGGAGAGATGGAAGACTTTGGGTCTCTCGCACCGGTGACTTGATAAGTGTAGTTCTAGTAGAAGCACACTGTTCTCGGATGACTATTCATCCGGGTGGTGATAAGATGTATAGGTACATAAAAAGAGAGTTTTATTGGAGTGGCATGAAGAAGGATGTTGCAGAGTTCGTGGCTAAGTGTCTTGCATGTCATAAGGCGGAGCAACAGAAGCCTGAAGGATTGCTTCAACCATTGGATATACCCGAATGGAAGTGGGATAGTTTTTCGATGGACTTCATAGATGGTTTATCCCGATCTAGGAAGGGGAATACAAGTATTTGGGTGATTTTAGATCATTTTATTAAGAGCGCTCACTTCATTCCGGTCAAGAGTAAGAGGACAACACCTTATTTGGCTTCCATATAAGTTCGTGAGATAGTCCGACTTCATGGAGTTCCCTCTAGCACAGTGAGCTACAGAGACCCTATCTTTACTAGCGAGTTTTGGAGCAGCTTTCAAGAGGCTTTAGGGACATAGCTTAGGTTGAGTACGACCTATCACCCTCAATCGGATGGCCAAACGGAGAAAGTTAATAGACTTGTTGAGGATTGTTGAGGATGTGCATCCTTGATTTTGGAGGGACTTGGGAGGAGCACCTTCCTTTAGTGGAATTCGCATATTACAATAGTTTTCAGGCTAGCATTGGGATGGCTCCTTTTGAAGCCCTTTTTAGAAGATCTTGCAAGACGCTTTCGTGTTGGTTGGAGTCAATGGAAAGGTTGCTACTTGGTCCCGACATGGTTAGAGAGACTTTGGAAAATATTGATTTGATTAGAAGAAGAATGAAGATGGCTCAAGATAGATAGAAATCCTATGTAGATAAGCGGAGGGGGATATTGAGTTCGAGGTAGGAGATTTGGTTTTCATTAACATGTCTCCACTGAGAAAGGTAGTGAGGTTTGGATCAAGTGGGAACTTACTCCCAGATTCATAGGACCGTTCCCCATTGTGCAAAGGGTATGAAAGATGGCGTATCGGGTAAAGCTACCGAAGAGGCTCACGGGAGTTCATGATGTTTTTCATTTTTCGCACTTGAGAAAGTGATTACATGATTCAGTAAAGGTAGTGGAACCTAGCCAACTTGAGGAATTGAAGTAGAGAGAGAACCATCGGTTCGTCGCATTCCTACCAAGATCATTAGGCATGATATCAAGAAGCTTAGAAATAAGGAAGTCCCTTTGGTTAAGGTGCAATGGGGAGATAGTATTAAGGATGCTATGTGGGAGGCTGAGGAGAAAATACGTACCTCTTATCCGCATCTCTTCGATGGCATGTCTTGAATTTCCTATTTCCTTTTTTAGTGTTGAACAGGTTCTTTCCTTTAGTATCCTTTGGGAGGGTAGATCTTAGGATTTAACCTATGGATGGTAGGACCGAATATAACAATCATGTTACTAGAATAGGTTATGTATGTTAGATGCAAGTTGTCGCAAGTGTTTGCTAATGGATGCTAATGGACGTATATATACACACTAGGCACTATTATCTCTTAGAGATCGACCTAACTAGGTCACTAAAGCATATGCATATGGATGTGTGTACACTTGCATTTTTATTTCATAGTTGCTATGAATGGTTGATTAGTATATGATTGTTACATTTGGATGATGATTGTAGCATGCATATAGGACTATCAGTTGCCATTACGGAATTTGCATTCATTTGGATACATGGTGTAACGACCCAGAAATTTTGAACAATTTAATTCGAAAATATTTAATTAATTTTAAATATTTGAATGATGGTTTGACGTGAATTTCAAATTTTCAGAATGAATTTAGCTATTAAATTATAGAATTTAATCTATTGAGAGTTGAATAATAATTTGAATGTTCAATTTTAAGCTGATTAAAAATATTTCAAGGGCTTGTAAAATTCATATTGATAATACTGAAGATAATCGAAGCTTCAGAATTTAATTTGAAAGTGAATTGTTCAGTTTTGAAATTTTATCGTTTGAAGCGATATTCAAAAATAGCCGTCCGGGGCACAGTCTCGGAATTCGACGAAACCAGTTCCATTGGGTCCGTAATATTGAATTATTCTCGGATTTCAAATTTCGTATTTTTCGGAGTTGTTATGTGAGCGTACGATGCATAAACGCGTTGGAATTTTAAAATGAATTCGATTTAAATTTTATTTTAAATTGGTCACATCGGTTACTTTTCATTCCTAAAAACATGCCTAAAATTACGACTACAATCACGCCTTCAATCGTGTAGAGATCGTGCAAACACAACTCTTCCTCTGCAAAATCACGTAACTCTGTTCCCTCTGTTCTCTTTTAAAGCATACCCATCGTTCAAAAGATTAAAACGAAAAATCAAAAGAAGAACAATGGCCGCCCCTCAATCTGAAAATTTGTTCGCGAATTCAAATTTAAATGGCCGCAGCCTCTTTAGTTTCTTTTCGTTCAAAATAAAATTTGATGGCCGAGTATTTGTTTCGAAAACAAATCAAACAAAATCACGTAATTCTCCTCCACCCCCAAATTCCAAAATCTTCGGTCTCCTCTGGATACAAATTCACAAAATTCGAATCACTCGCGATCAACATTGAGGCGCGCGAGGTTCAATGGTCGCGACGCGATTGATTGGGAGAGGTCGCGGTGACTTCGCGGCAGTGATGTTCGAGCGGCGATGCTAGGGCAAGTCGCGATGTTGGTGGCCATTCAGGGCGTTGGGCTAGGGCACGAGGCGAATGAGGGTCGTGGTGACGTCGAGCAAGGCTGATCGATTTCGCGATCGAGTTTTAGGGCAGCGCGTGGTGGAGGTGAGCAACTCGGGGAGCTCGAATTCGTGGATGAGCAGTGCATCGCGATGGGTTTGATGGCAAGGGCGAGGCCAGTTTCGTTTGCGTGTACAGGTGCTCAGGGCAGTGAGGTATTTGATTTTGTTTTGCTTTCCAATTAAAACTGAAATTTATATATATGTATATCACAGTAATGATTTGGTTATTAAAAAAAAAAGTTTTAAAAGGGTTTTACCAAGTTTTAGATATTTTAAAACTGTCTGTTTAGTTGTTTGAAAGGAAAAGAAAAATTTATAAACAGAAAATAAATATATGTGAAAATGAGATTTTAATTTACAATAAAAGGAAAGTTAGTTTGAAAGTAAAATGTTTAGTTAAATAAATTTATTTAACAGAAATTTGGTTAAAAGGAAAATAATGATAAAGAAGAAAATTAGTTTAAAAGAAAATCATTGGTTAATTTAAATTATCAAATAGAAGCTTGTTTAAAAAAATTAAATGTGTTATTTTAAAATAAAATAACGGGTTAATTTAAAGTGTTCGAATATTAATAAATTGTGTAAATATTTATACAAGGTCTATAAATCGAGAAAACAAGCCGAAAATGGAAATGGATTGCAAGTAAAGCAAAGGTGAGAACTTCTCACTCAAAAAGGGTTTTATTTCAATTTTAAATAGTTAAATTTAAAATTGTTTAGTTGTGTTGATTGAATGCTTGAATGATGATTTTATATATATATATATATATATATATATATATATATATATATATATTGGATGAGAATAGACCCTATACGCCGTTAGTAAGCGAAGGTTATTTATTAAACCCATATACTGCGATATTCCACCTTGAAGTGGAATTGGTATTATATTAGTATATAGCAATATATATATATTGGCATATGTATATATTGCAGTTGATTGATTTCCCGCATTGTATAGCGGATGAGACCCTATTGCGCCGCCTATTTAGCGGATAATATTTTATAAATCCCAAATACCGCGATATTCCATCTTGAAGCGGAATTGGTATTGTGCTAATGTCTGTGGATGCAGGGAAACAGGTTGGAGGGATCCAACTGGATTCCTCACAAATATTTATTTGATTCAGATATTGTGATATTTGATTGTTTATCATATCGATATATGATATTGGAAAGTCGTGATTGACTATTTGATGTGTTGCATCATCGGGTCCAATTTTGAAGTTTAAAAACAACGATTTTGATTTTTAAGGGATTTCTAAAGTGATTTTTGAATGTATACGTTTATAAAATATTTTTGGAACTGATTTATCTTAAATAAATAAACGTTATAATTTTAATGTATAAAAATTATGATTTTTGAGAAATATAGTTAAAAGTTGATTTTTGAAAATATGGGATTGATGATTTTATAAAATAATTAAAATTGGGATTTCTGAATTTATTATAAAAAGTTCAAATATAGGATTTATGAAATTTGACAATTTTGTAAATCTAAGAGAATGATGAAATTATAAAGGAGTTTAAAGACGTTTTAAAAGAATAATATAAATTGATCCATATTAAAGATTTATAAATTGATATTTATAAATTAAAAATATTGGAATTGTAAAACGAGCTTTTATAAGTGCTAGAATGAATTGTGAATGAATTTCATAAATGAATGAAATCTATAGGATTATAACGGTGAAGTTATAAATGGAATTTTATAAACAGTAGGTTTATAAAATGTGTAAAGTTATTTAAAAGAATAGATTTTGAGTAAATAAATGAACCTTACAAGTTATAAGATTTATAATTTGAGAAGTTTAAAGGAATAATTTTGTAAATAAATTATAAGCATTTAACTTATAATATGAACTTTTAGTATATAATTGAGTTATGAATTGAATAGGTTAATAAAGGAATTTATAAACGTTGTTTTATAAATCCGCAAATGGCTTATTTTGATAAGTAAATTGTTATAACTTATTTATGGAGTTATATTCACGTTTTAGACGGTGAATAATCCTTTGAAATAAAATGAATAAAAATGATAAAATTTGTTAACAAGTATATTCACGTTTTTGAATAGTGAATAATATGTTAAAGAAATGGTTTTGAATGTGATGTTTTAAATAGAATTAAAACGATCTAACGATGTTTTAAATGTATTAAGATTCGAAACCATAGATTTCAACATTCAATGTTGAAATAGACGTTTTCGAGAAATAAAGGAAATGGTGGACTATAACACTGTTGTTATAGTAAATGATTTCCGAAAGGAAATGTTTTGTATAGTATTGGGATTTATATATCTATTTTAATTTCGAACCCCTATACTAGTGATTTTGGGTTGTCGTAACAATATTTTACGCAACATTCGTTTTGGCCCAAATAAATATGTTTAAGAGAATGATTTCCTTAAAGAATGAAATATATACTAAATTTCGATTAGAGTAATTGAATATTTTCTAAGTGTAGAAAATAAAAAGACTTGTGAATTACTTACAAATAAATAAGTATGGAAATGTTTTTTTCCAATATTAGGTGAATATTTCGAATTTATTTTTGTGAAGAGAAATTGAAAATGAATATTAGAAATCGAATGGAAATCGTGTATTCATAAATATTTTGGAATGAAAATTCATTATGGAATTTATAAAGGAAAGGGGGAATTCGTTTAAAAATAAATATTGATTTATTTTTGAAGTATTGAAAATATATATCTTGTAAAGATATTTTTGGGAAATAATTAATTTGGAAAATTATTTGGAATCTGGTGATGTTGTGCATATCCATTGATAGTTCAATAACCGACTATCAATATTTACCTTTGAATAGGTATTTGTTGTGATTTGCTTGAAATTGAATGCCACACTTATTTTAAAAAGATAAGCGCTCACTATTCGGGTTAACCAGGAAAGGATCTTGGGGTCGTATAACCCATTCCGAATATGTGATACGTCGTTATGAATTGCATTTGATGACCGGTGTTGAAGACCGGATATTTTCGAAAACGAAAGGGTTTCTTGTTGATTGTCTCTGCACTGGCTGATCCCCGGTATAGAGATCTCCATATGTGATGGGAAATCCGGAAGTGATTAGAGATTATCCGGATTGCAAGGACTTCTTTGTAAGTGCCTTCGGTTTTGTTCGATCCCGGAACAGACTTGTATGGATTATATGTCTGACATTACAATTGAGATATAAAGCTGATTTCTTTCAAATATATTTCTGTTGGTGGCGGAGAATTTATTCTCTTAGCTTAACACCCTTCTCTGAGACGTACGAGCTCAGAGGTTATATAGTTGAAGGTTATCAGCAATATATTCCCAATTTGGTAATGTGACATGCTGAGTGTTGCTGTGAAATGATCATTGTGTTGATCATTTGTGATAGGATCATTTGTTTGATCGTTTATCTTTGTGATCATTTCTATGATCATTTTGTTGACCCAAAGCACAGCTTTTGTATAAAGCGTGGCTTTGTGGACGAGACTTCGT
This sequence comes from Allium cepa, assembly GCA_030765085.1. NCBI lineage: Eukaryota > Viridiplantae > Streptophyta > Magnoliopsida > Asparagales > Amaryllidaceae > Allium > Allium cepa. The sequence goes on from CM060946.1 coordinate 85,083,018, forward strand.
CGAGCCTCACACCCCGAAATGGTCAAAACAGGAAAGATGCGGCAAGGTTATGAGGGGTAGCTCCCTTTAGGGTATGTGCATTTCCTTCTGGAAAAGGGTGGTATCATGGTATGGAGCCCAGATACTTACTCATGTTGAAACACTTATTATTATGGTGTGATGTTGATTACGAGCGCTCGGTTAAAGGTCCCAAAGGACCGGGGGATGGCATACTCGTGTCAGTAGTTACCCAGTTAGGGGTAACCCGGCCTTGTGTTGGCAGAGATCCGGTTAGGTTCTCAGGGACGTCTTTCCAGAGGCGTTCTCATGTGGCAATGGGAAGTTCCTTGGCCTGACCATTTGTTGGAAATCCAAAGAAACAATACGAGACTTGTACGGTTTTAGTTGTAGAACCTGCCATCTAATATGGTAGCTATAGTAGGCATAATATAATGGTACCTATGCTGGCTAAGATTTATATTCTACTTTCGAAATGTTTTCTACACTATGCACTAATAATAATATCAAATGTTTCTTTTAATGCGTATCAAGCATCTTTGACAAACATAAGAAGAAATCTCCTCCAAGTCTGAGTTTGCATTGTGTGTGTGGTGGGAGGTCTTATGGTAGTCTCATTTTTAAAAGCATTTCGAATTGAATTTAAAATTATCCTGCACTTTATTTTAAAGATAAATAAACTGTTTTGAGTTCTCACACCAGTCACATGACTGACTCGGAGTTTATTGTTTTCCTTCCTAAACTCTGGGTGCCCACCAATTTCCACATGGGCAGTCAAGAGTTAAGGTTTATCAGGATATTCTGTAATTCAGGAGTTGCTGGAGGCAAGATGGATGGCATGGCGTATCACTAGTATATAGTATTATTTTTTTCTGTTGTTCATTGTTTGTTGTTGTACACTCTGGTGTAATGAAATGTAATGTAATAACTGATATAGTTCTTTGTTTAAAGATTATTCATTTATCTATTATATGTTTTTCCGCTGCGAATTGTGAGATTCTGATATTTTTCTGTTATTTCTTTCTGTTCTATTTTTCTTTCTCTCTTCTTCTACCTCTTTCTTCTTTCTTAAACCCTCAGTGTTCGGTTTTCCGGCATCCGACTGATCGGCATTCGATACAGTGGATGTATTGATGTCGATATTCGGGAGTCGAAGAATCGGGTCCTGACAATGTGGTATCAGAGCATATGGTTAAGCGACAACCTTGCTCTGTTGGGTTTTACTCATTAGAGATAGAGTCAGCAGTACTCTAGAATGAGTTTGAGAGTAATAATAGATATGAGCGCGTATTTGTTAGTGAATATAAAATTGTTTTTGAATCGGGTAAATAAGATAAATTTGCCCAAAACTATTTTTTGATAGAGAAGAAATGATTTTCTATGAATTATTATAGTATATGGTTGCATGGTTGTTAGGAAGTAATAATATTAAATTATTATCATTATTATATGGAATTAAGTAAGAAATAAAATGTATAACCAGAGATTAGAGATAAATTCATTTAACAAATGAAATTTATAAATATTAAAAAAATATAAGGAAATGAATTCATATACAATTGGGATTTGTAAAATAAATTGTAAATAAATTGAATTGGTATCAATTTAAATTGGTTATAAGATAAAATGGATTGAATTCAAGTAAACTAACTTGATAAATTATTAGTTCATGGACTAATGAATTGGAATTTGAATTGGTTAAATTAAAGTTTAGTTGTGAGCTAAATTTGAAGATAAATTTGAATTTGTATATAAATTCAAGTAAGTAAAAGAAATAAATTGAAATTCCCTTTGTTAGTAATTAAGTAAATTCAAGATGAATTGAATATGGAAATTGAAATTTAAAATGAATAAGTGAATGTACTAATTGAATCAAATTAGTGAATGGAATAGATTTGAAATGGTTAGAATGAAATTTGTTTGGTTAATAAAATAAACCAAATGAAAATATGAAATGCAAATTGAACTGGAGTGGAATTAAAATAAATTGAATTGGTATCAATTTAAACTAGTCATAAACTAGAATAGATATTCTATTAAGTGAATATCATTAAATTTGCATAGAAATAATTGTCGTTTGACACAAACAAGATTGTATAAAATTAAATGAGTTAATGAAAGCAAATAAAATTGATTTTTGAATCAATTAAAATGGTATGAATTCGTTTTGCTTTGAAATGAATAGAATGAAGAAAATGAGTTGTAAACCACTTGATTTAATGGAAATGTCATGTGAATTGGTCGTAAGCGACTAAAGATGAATTAAAACCATATGTATTGCTAATGGAATTTATCTTGGATGTATTGCTAATGAAATCTATATATTTGTTATTGAAAATGAATGGAATGTTAATAGATTTCTTATATTTGTCACGGATGTGTTTAAACTGAGTAAATGCAGGTTTTGGAAGCCGTTTGGCTGTATTTTTGGTTGCGCAATATGCAAATAATAAGCCGTTTTGCTTAAAAATGCTAATAAGGTACGTCTACGCAATAAAAATAGGAAATATGAACTGTTTTTCTGTTTTTCGACCGTGTGGGTCGATGTATACATATTTATACATATTGTAAAATTGCAAAAGCTCCTCCGTACAAAGGAGACTCTGCCAAAATTTTCCGTGAATTTCGGGAGATAGAAATTTTTTGAAAATTGTTGGAAAATTTTAGTTAACGACAAATCGATTTCGAAATTCGCAAATTGAAATGAATTAGTGAATAAAACTAATTTAAAGTAGTAATATGAATTAGTAAATGAAAGTTAATCGTTAGAATTCAATATTTAGAATTGAGAATTGAATTCGAATGGAATTTAAATTATGAATTGAATTCAAATAGAATTGAAATTGTGAATTGAATTCAAATGAGATTGAAATGTAAAATTGAATGAAAATGGATGTGTAACTTCAATAGTGAAGTAAAAATGTATAAGAAGCGTATGTTGGAATTTTTTTAATGGAATTGGAAAAATGGTTTGAATGTTGGAATTGGATATTATGACTAGCAGGTTATACACGTGTATTAAAAGAAATGGAATTGAGATTTTGATTTCGAAGATAAAATTTAATTGCTCGACAAAAAGGTACGTATTTGAATTTCAGTATGAGATTTGATGATTTTCTTCTCCAGCCACTTGGCTTTCTCTTTTCTTTTTGATTCTGAGGGGCCGTGGTGCCATTTTGTAGTCGTACCGAGCTAGCCGCGTAAAGGAGACGCTGGTGAAATTTTTCGAAAATTTAGGGTGTTAGAAAATTTTTGAGAAATTTTAAAAGTTTGAAATTTAAATTTAAATTTAAATTTGAATTGTTAGGAAAATAATGTTGTCTGAAACTTATAATTGAAATTGGAAAGTTAGTTGAAATAATAATGAATCTTTAAAGATTTGTTTTGAAAGTTGATAAAACTATTTGGATTGTGAAAAATAATAGACGGTATAGGGGCATTCTTCTTAACTTGTAATTTCGGGACGAAATTCTTTTAAGGGGGAAGATTGTAACGACCCAGAAATTTTGAACAATTTAATTTGAAAATATTTAATTAATTTTAAATATTTGAATGATGGTTTGACGTGAATTTCAAATTTTCAGAATGAATTTAGCGATTAAATTATAGAATTTAATCTATTGAGAGTTGAATAATAATTTGAATCTTCAATTTTAAGCTGATTAAAAATATTTCAAGGGCTTGTAAAATTCATATTGATAATACTGAAGATAATCGAAGCTTCAGAATTTAATTTGAAAGTGAATTGTTCAGTTTTGAAATTTTATCGTTTGAAGCGATATTCAAAAATAGCCGTCCGGGGCACAGTCTCGGAATTCGACGAAACCAGTTCCATTTGGTCCGTAATATTGAATTATTCTCGGATTTCAAATTTCATATTTTTCGGAGTTGTTATGTGAGCGTACGATGCATAAACGCGTTGGAATTTTAAAACGAATTCGATTTAAATTTTAATTTAAATAGGTCACATCGGTTACTTTTCATTCCTAAAAACATGCCTAAAATTACGACTACAATCACGCCTTCAATCGTGTAGAGATCGTGCAAACACAACTCTTCCTCTGCAAAATCACGTAACTCTGTTCCCTCTGTTCTCTTTAAAGCATACCCATCGTTCAAAAGATTAAAACGAAAAATCAAAAGAAGAACAATGGCCGCCCCTCAATCTGGAAATTTGTTCGCGAATTCAAATTTAAATGGCCGCAGCCTCTTTAGTTTCTTTTCGTTCAAAATAAAATTTGATGGCCGAGTATTTGTTTCGAAAACAAATCAAACAAAATCACGTAATTCTCCTCCACCCCCAAATTCCAAAATCTTCGGTCTCCTCTGGATACAAATTCACAAAATTCGAATCACTCGCGATCAACATCGAGGCGCGCGAGGTTCAATGGTCGCGACGCGATTGATTGGGAGAGGTCGCGGTGACTTCGCGGCAGTGATGTTCGAGCGGTGATGCTAGGGCAAGTCGCGATGTTGGTGGTGATTCAGGGCGTTGGACTAGGGCACGAGGCGAATGAGGGTCGTGGTGACGTCGAGCAAGGCTGATCGATTTCGCGATCGAGTTTTAGGGCAGCGCGTGGTGGAGGTGAGCAACTCGAGGAGCTCGAATTCGTGGATGAGCAGTGCATCGCGATGGGTTTGATGGCAAGGGCGAGGCCAATTTCGTTCGCGTGTACAGGTGCTCAGGGCAGTGAGGTATTTGATTTTGTTTTGCTTTCCAATTAAAAGTGAAATTTATATATATGTATATCACAGTGATGATTTGGGTATTAAAAAAAAAAGAAAAGTTTTAAAAGGGTTTTAACAAGTTTTAGATATTTTAAAACTGTCTGTTTAGTTGTTTGAAAGGAAAAGAAAAATTTATAAACAGAAAATAAATATATGTGTAAATGAGATTTTAATTTACAGTAAAAGGAAAGTTAGTTTGAAAGTAAAATGTTTAGTTAAATAAATTTATTTAACAGAAATTTGGTTAAAAGGAAAATAATGATAAAGAAGAAAATTAGTTTAAAAGAAAATCATTGGTTAATTTAAATTATCAAATAGAAGCTTGTTCAAAAAAATTAAAAGTGTTATTTTAAAATAAAATAACGGGTTAATTTAAAGTGTTCGAATATTAATAAATTGTGCAAATATTTATACAAGGTCTATAAATCGAGAAAACAAGTCGGAAATGGAAATGGATTGCAAGTAAAGCAAAGGTGAGAACTTCTCACTCAAAAAGTGTTTTATTTCAATTTTAAATAGTTAAATTTAAAATTGTTTAGTTGTGTTGATTGAATGCTTGAATGATGATGTTATATATATATATATATATATATATATATATATATATATATATATTGGATGAGAATAGACCCTATACGCCGTTAGTAAGCGGAGGTTATTTATTAAACCCATATACCGTGATATTCCACCTTGAAGTGGAATTGGTATTATATTAGTATATAGCAATATATATGTATATTGGCATATGTATATATTGCAGTTGATTGATTTCCCGCATTGTATAGCGGATGAGACCCTTTGCGCCGCCTATTTAGCGGATAATATTTTATAAATCCCATATACCGCGATATTCCGTCTTGAAGCAGAATTGGTATTGTTCTAATGTCTGTAGATGCAGGGAAACAGGTTGGAGGGATCCAACTGGATTCCTCACAAATATTTATTTGATTCAGATATTGTGATATTTGATTGTTTATCATATCGATATATGATATTGGAAAGTCGTGATTGACTATTTGATGTGTTGCATCATCGGATCCAATTTTGAAGTTTAAAAACAACGATTCTGATTTTTAAGGGATTTCTAAAGTAATTTTTGAATCTATACTTTTATAAAATATTTTTGGAATTGATTCATCTTAAATAAATAAACGTTATAATTTTAATGTATAAAAATTATGATTTTTGAGAAATATAGTTAAAAGTTGATTTTTGAAAATATGGGATTGATGATTTTATAAAATAATTAAAATTGGGATTTCTGAATTTATTATAAAAAGTTTAAATATAGGATTTATGAAATTTGACAATTTTGTAAATCTAAGAGAATGATGAAATTATAAAGGAGTTTAAAGACGTTTCAAAAGAATAATATAAATTGATCCATATTAAAGATTCATAAATTGATATTTATAAATTAAAAATATTGGAATTGTAAAACGAGCTTTTATAAGTGTTAGAATGAATTGTGAATGAATTTCATAAATGAATGAAATCTATAGGATTATAACGGTGAAGTAATAAATGGAATTTTATAAACAGTAGGTTTATAAAATGTGTAAAGTTATTTAAAAGAATAGATTTTGAGTAAATAAATGAACCTTATAAGTTATAAGATTTATAATTTGAGAAGTTTAAAGGAATAGTTTTGTAAATAAATTATAAGCATTTAACTTATAATATGAACTTTTAGTGTATAATTAAGTTATGAATTGAATAGGTTAATAAAGGAATTTATAAACGTTGTTTTATAAATCCGCAAATGGCTTATTTTGATAAGTAAATTTTTATAACTTATTTATGGAGTTATATTCACGTTTTAGACGTTGAATAATCCTTTGAAATAAAATGAATAGAAATGATAAAATTCGTTAACAAGTATATTCACATTTTTGAATAGTGAATAATATGTTAAAGAAATGGTTTTGAATGTGATGTTTTAAATAGAATTAAAACGATCTAATGATGTTTTAAATGTATTAAGATTCGAAACCATAGATTTCAACATTCATTGTTGAAATAGACGTTTTCGAGAAATAAAGAAAATGGTGGATATAACACTGTTGTTATAGTAAATGATTTCCGAAAGGAAATGTTTTGTATAGTATTGGGATTTATATATCTATTTTAATTTCGAATCCCTATACTAGTGATTTTGGGTTGTCGTAACAATGTTTTACGCAATATTCGTTTTGGCCCAAATAAATATGTTTAAGAGAATGATTTCCTTAAAGAATGAAATATATACTAAATTTCGATTAGAGTATATTGAATATTTTCTAAGTGTAGAAAATAAAAAGACTTGTGAATTACTTACAAATAAATAAGTATGGAAATGTTTTTTTCCAATATTAGGTGAATATTTCGAATTTATCTTTTTGAAGATAAATTGAAAATGAATATTAGAAATCGAATGGAAATCGTATATTCATAAATATTTTGGAATGAAAATTCATTATGGAATTTATAAAGGAAAGGGGGAATTCGTTTAAAAATAAATATTGATTTATTTTTGAAGTATTGAAAATATATATCTTGTAAAGATATTTTTGGAAAATAAATAATTTAGAAAATTATTTGGAATCTGGTGATATTGTGCATATCCATTGATAGTTCAATAACCGACTATCAATATTTACCTTTGAATAGGTATTTCTTGTGATTTGCTTGAAATTGAATACCATACTTATTTTAAAAAGATAAGCGCTCACTATTCGGGTTAACCGGGAAAGGACCTTGGGGTCGTATAACCCATTCCGAATATGTGATACGTCGTTATGAATTGCATTTGATGACCGGTGTTGAAGACCGGATATTTTCGAAAACGAAAGGGTTTCTTATTGATTGTCTCTGCACTGGCCGATCCTCGGTATAGAGATCTCCATATGTGATGGTAAATCCGGACGTGATTAGAGATTATCCGGATTGCAAGGACTTCTTTGTAAGTGCCTTCGGTTCTGTTCGATCCCGGAACAGACTTGTATGTATTGTATGTCTGACATTACAATTGAGATATAAAGCTGATTTCTTTCAAATATATTTCTGTTGGTGGTGGAGAATTTATTCTCTTAGCTTAACACCCTTCTCTGAGACGTACGAGCTCAGAGGTTATATAGTTGAAGGTTATCAGCAATATATTCCCAATTTGGTAATGTGACATGCTGAGTGTTGCTGTGAAATGATCATTGTGTTGATCATTTGTGATAGGATCATTTGTTTGATCGTTTATCTTTGTGATCATTTCTATGATCATTTTGTTGACCCAAAGCACAGCTTTTGTATAAAGCGTGGCTTTGTGGACGAGACTTCGTCGAGCCTCACACCCCGAAATGGTCAAAACAGGTGCAGCAAGGTTATGAGGGGTAGCTCCCTTTAGGGTATGTGCATTTCCTTCTGGAAAAGGGTGGTATCATGGTATGGAGCCCAGATACTTACTCATGTTGAAACACTTATTATTATGGTGTGATGTTGATTACGAGCGCTCGGTTAAAGGTCCTAAAGGACCGGGGGATGGCATACTCGTGTCAGTAGTTACCCAGTTAGGGGTAACCCGGCCTTGTGTTGGCAGAGATCCGGTTAGGTTCTCGGGGACGTCCTTCCAGAGGCGTTCTCATGTGACAATGGGAAGTTCCTTGGCCTGACCATTTGTTGGAAATCCAAAGAAACAATACGAGACTTGTACGGTTTTAGTTGTAGAACCTTCCATCTAATATGGTAGCTATAGTAGGCATAATATAATGGTACCTATGCTGGCTAAGATTTATATTCTACTTTCGAAATGTTTTATACACTATGCACTAATAATAATATCAAATGTTTCTTTTAATGCGTATCAAGCATCTTTGACTAACATAAGAAGAAATCTCCTCCAAGTCTGCGTTTGCATTGTGTGTGTGGTGGGAGGTCTTATGGTAGTCTCATTTTTAAAAGCATTTCGAATTGAATTTAAAATTATCCTGCACTTTATTTTAAAGATAAATAATCTGTTTTGAGTTCTCGCACCAGTCACATGACTGACTCGGAGTTTATTGTTTTCCTTCCTAAACTCTGGGTGCCCACCAATTTCCACACGGACAGTCAAGAGTTAAGGTTTATCAGGATATTCTGGAATTCAGGAGTTGCTGGAGGCAAGATGGATGGCATGGCGTATCACTAGTATATAGTATTATTTTTTTCCGCTGTTCATTATTTGTTGTTGTACACTCTGATGTAATGAAATGTAATGTAATAACTGATATAGTTCTTTGTTTAAAGATTATTCATTTATCTATTATATGTTGTTCCGCTGCAAATTGTGAGATTCTGATATTGTTCTGTTATTTCTTTCTGTTCTGTTTTTCTTTCTCTCTTCTTCTACCTCTTTCTTCTTTCTTAAACCCTCAGTGTTCGGTTTTCCGGCATCCGACTGATCGGCATTCGATACAGTGGACGTATTGATGTTGATATTCGAGAGTCAAAGAATCGGGTCCTGACACATGGCACGGACATTAGCGCATAAAATAGAGGTCGACTGAATCAGTAGACCGCTTATTATTTTGCATTAGTTAGGAACATTGACACTATACTATTGCATATATCATAAATTACATTAAAAAGCTCAAGGACAATGGATGTAATGGATGATGGTTGAATATGTGGTTGTGGAATTTGGATGAAAATATTTATTTCATTCTTCTATCCTTGGAGATTTCGGAGGTAAAATCTTTTAAGGAGGGAAGAATGTAACACCTTGCATTTTTAGATAGTTAAATAATCAAAATAATTATTAAACATTAAAAATGAGAATTTTTGGAATTATCAGAATTTAGCTACGGGAGTTACACCATTTGGTCCGTGGTAATTTTCGAATCAATTACCATATATAACTTGTCGAAATCCGAGTCAGTATAGATAAGTTATGAGAGAAACAAGAAATCAGAATATATAATTATAAGAAAAGAAAATTATATGTACATATCCATAGTTCGACCGGCATTAGGGTCAGGTCGACCCGCCTTTATTACTGGATGAAGAATCGTCCAATACAAGTCGAAAGTTATGGAGTCTATTTTTGTGAAATCCTGTGCGTTCATGATTGCATCTGAGGGTCCCTAATGAGCCTATGATGTGGTTGCACCAGATTCAATCTTTAACTCCAACGGCCTGAGATCCCTTAGCCACACTACAAAAAGAACTTTAGTTCTAGCTATTTTTCTTATTCAGATTTTCTCCCAATTCGTTTCATTTCTTGAGGTTGAACCCTAAATAGAAAAAAAATTCTCGGGAGGAAATCTTTTTGATAAAAAAATTTGTACCGCAGAAGTGGATCCAGGAAGGCCAAGGATTAGAGCTAAGGACAACATGTGAGTGTTTTGTAATTATTTTAGATTTGTAAGCAATTTAAAATAATAGGGTTTTCAATAGTTATGGTTTTTCTACAATTTAGAGACAGTCTTTATGTAAGTTTATTTACAATCAGTTTTTAAGTAAATTTCAGAAGTTCTTTTTAGTCTATTTTATTTAGCTGTTTTATTCGGTTATTTACATATGTTTTAAGTTGGAATTTAGCCTATAAATGTTAGCTCCTTTTTATCGAAATTTAATCATTTTTGACACGAATAAAATATTAAAAAGAGAAGAATTCGCAAATACGGATTAAAATAGAAAACATGAAATTTACAAAAATCGGACGAAAAATAAGAAAAACTGAAATAAAATAGAGATGGACAGAAATGGGAAAATTTGAGATATTTGCAAGCATAATTATAACAAGAGGTTAACTAAAAAGAGAAAATAGAAGAGTAACAGTTACAAGAACAATTATAACACATAGGTTATAATTAGAAAGAAAGAAATAACAGAACGGGCTTATTTTGAAACTTAGATCTTGGATTAAGTTAATAAGAAAATATAGCAGTAGTGGCCCATACCGGAAGCGTTCCCTTTTAGACCTATGACCGGCGGTCTCACACATAGGTGAGGCTGGGCACACTTATGCTAATTAGATAAGTGGCCAATAGATAGAGGCTCAAATTTGAAAATTTTGGCAAGGGGCGCAAAGTTAGAAGATTTGTTTGTTAGGACCAGTACCGGCAGTATTCCCTTTCAGGTAGAGGACTGATGGTCTCGCACGTGGGTGAGGCTAGGCACGCTTATTCTGATTAAGGAAATAAAGGATCAAATAGAGGGCGATAGTTAGTGTGTGCCGACGATGACCGAGCATGTGGCATCGATTAGGGTAAATAATTCGCTACTGCGTCCTAAGCGCGAAGAGGTGTCTTTTGCTGTGGGACCAACATGATTGGCTAACAGTGACACAATAGAGATAGGAAAGGCTGATCAATGGGTAGGATTAGGATTTTAGCCTAATCAATATTAGCTATTGAGATATGATTAGGGTTTCAGCCTAATCACAACAGCATAAGACAAGTGCAAACAATCAAAGCAAGCAATCAAAGCAAAGAATCAAACAAAATCAGTAACATTATTTTATGCAAGTTTTATCGTTTCTATATTTTCCTCTCATGTTGGAACTATTACTTAGTCTATTATATTTACCTTGCTTAGAAATGCTAGTAATTACTTTCACTTACCAGACTTACCGTCTGACACACTCCTTTATCTTTCCTTTTCCTCCCATAGGCCAGTAGGGTTGAGGATAGTTGATTTAGGTTGCTTAGAGATTCATTTCCGTAGTTTTCTCTTTTCAGATGTATTCTTCTGCTTTTCATCTTTTTCACTTGGCTTATGGCACTTATGAGAGGGATTATTATTATTATTATTATTATTATTATTATTATTATTATTATTATACTCTGATTTTGTGAGACTGTGACGTATTTTCATGAGACATAAGAGATTTTTTAAGATATGTTATGTTTTGATGACTTATTTTGAAATGAAGTTTAATTCTGAATGATAAGTTATTATTTAAATGTTTTTTGCTGCTTTTACTTATTTATCTTGTAAATCTCAGTCTCTGGATGCTCTAGCTATACCTATAACACACCATAACATTTGTCTGCCCTTTTTGGGGATACAAAGGGTGTAGGGTGTTTCATGTATACTAGACTTTAGTGTATACATAACATGATTTGATATGAAAGGTTTTAGTTATTGTAAGGTAAATACTCATCCATGTTTATGTGTGAGCATGTCTTACAAGATACCTTTCTTTTGATAAAAAAACGCTTTGATAAATTTAAATTAAATTCAGTTGAGATGTGTTTTTCTCATGCTGGCTTACCAGACTAATCCAGATGTTCTTCCCTTTCAATGCTCGGGTCAGATCGAGTATATTTATAGGTTCAGATTGGTGCTTATGGAGCTTCAGTAGACGAGTTAGAGATCTTCATGTCGTATACACATATCTGTTTGTTTTCCACTGCATTGATGATGTAAAATTATCAGCATTTGTGAGGACAGATTGTCATAACTGTCCAAGCTTATAATTATTTATTCATGTACTCTGATTAATGTGGTAAATTATAGTTTCTCTTTTGTAAACATTATTCATCTATATTATATATTATTCCACTGCAATGTGAGATTACGTTTTGTTATTGTTCTGTTTCTCTCTTCTTCTCTCTTCTTTCTTTCTTCTCACCCTCTCTTCTCTTTCTTATGACTTTCCATCATTCTGTGCTTTTTGGATCGAACGTTTGTGGTTTATTGTCGATTCAAAGGGTACGGATTTGCGGGTTGTCACAACCATCCAGAACAAGCGCAACAATCCATGCCTGACTTTGCCACCAGTCTCACGATCACCTCGCTATCTATAGCCACCATGTTCAACAACACAACATCAAAAACTCCCCTAACATAGGCAATCCAATCTCCCTATTTGTCGACATCATAGTCACCTTGCTACCAAACCCTAGATCCAAACATAAAATCACCATCATCAAAATCACGTTCAACCTTTCAGCTCTGCATCATCCATGGCCAGAACCCACCCTTATAACAACCTTACATAATCAGCCTATCTCAAGTGATCAACATCATATTATCACTCCTTTGCCACCGCAGTACAACACACACAACTTTACCCTATCACAACCCATCTTTCTCCATTGTTAGAACCAAAAACACCACCATAATTTTGACCATACATCTTCCTCGGCCCTTATATGCAACCTGGACCACAAACAACAGCCATGCCCTATTTCTTCCTTCCATAACTCAAACAGCATGCAAATCCAATTCAATCAAATATATAGTGTTGCATTTGTTTCTTTTTGTATCTACAACTCTAAACTATAAGGTAATTTTTGTTAGTGAATAATTTTAATCAATTATAGAAAGCATTTTTTTTCAAATAATTCTTCGGCTGGTAGTTATCAAAGAACATGTTGTCATTCTCTTGAACATATGTTAATGTTAGCGTATGTGTGACAACGCATATATATATTTGCAAGCATACAGGCCTATTTCATGCATACAGTTTAACTTTGTGATGAAAGTAGTGTTTTTCCAAGGCTAAATATGTGTAGCTATTGAAACATTTCTTTCTTTCATTTATCAACTAAAAAGAATAGAAAATGGATTTGGTCCATGTTCTATATTTATGTCAGATTGAGTTTGGTAGATTTTGGCAGAGTGTAGGTGTTTGGATAAAAGTCCAAAATTTAGTAGCATGATGACAGAGATGTACTCTCAGTGTTGAAGTTTATAGCATGGTAATAAATTGGATGAGATTTATCTCTGAAGTGGGAAAGATACCATTCTAAAGGATAATTTGTTTTATTAGAGGCGGTGATGTTAACCATCAGTCATCTGAGCCAATCCAGCATAGTGTATGGTTTATTTTACCTATCTACACATATACATAAGTAGCATGCCTATGTTTGCTCTATGATATATTTTATATTTAAGCACTATTATATGTTTTGTATTTATATAAAAAAAATCACTTTTTCATCATACGAACCTTGTATTACGTGTCATTTTGTAGTTGTCATTATATATGTCTGCACATGAGTTTTAAAAGATCGGAATATTTATTAGTGATCATTCATTTATATCTCATAACTGAAACCATTTCATCTGTTTATAATCCAACATTTTTAGTGCATTATAACTAAGTAAAACAAATCATAAACCAAACATTGGACGTCAAACATTCCAATAAAAAAAATCGGCACACGATAGAGCATCACCTACCAAAGCTACAATAGTGGAAAATAATAAACAAGTACGTTGATCAACACACTCTCTTAGTTACATTATGTAATCTTATTTTTCTTCGTTTATTTTTGCAGATAAATATTTTAGAGAAAAATGGATGGTGATAACGAAGACAACTAAGATGAAACCTTTATCGTCGAATAAATTATATTAATAGTTAATAAAGACAAATGTATATTATTTAGTATTATCGTATTAAATGCTTCACTGTTAGATTTTTGTTGCCATTTTTTAAATTTATAGAAATTATTATGCGTGATTAACAAATTTAAAACCTTATTAATCATATTAATCATATATAAATATTTAATATTTCTAATATAGTTGCGTACCAAAAATGAATAATCAAAGCAGGCGAAATAGAAGAATAAATGCTTCAACCGATAAACAAAGAGAAATTAACCGAATAAGAGCAAGGTAACGAAGACAAGCCATGACTCCGGAGGAAAGAGAAGCATACCTTGCTCAACGTCATCATGCTTATAGACTATGCCAAGAAAGACTTCAAAATACGACTTTAAGTAGAAATTTAGATGAGATAACCAATGAAAATTGTGATGACATGCATCAACCAAATGAAGAATTATTTAGAATATCGCAACCTAACAATCACCTAAAAAATTCAAATCAATCAAAAGAAATTGTAATGATGGTTATAGAGACAAATAACTCAAATGCGAGAAATAAGCATAAAAGTGAAGAGTACCATCATTACCATCAAGAAAGAAATCATCAATGATGAAGATAACATAGAGAAATTATGTTTACAAAAGAAAGAGAACACTATCTAGCTCATCGTCGAAATTCTTACCAACAAAGATGACAAATTATGGAAAATGATAATGACATGCAAAGACGTCAAGAAGTACACATACATATATAAACTAGTAAAGTTGGTAAAATTTTTGAAGACCATATTGAATTTCGAAGACATTCATTATGACAACCAAAATTTTGCCTACACTGCTCAACAAAATTATTTGAACATGAAACATATTCTCTATGTTGTGAAAAGGGACGAACTGTACTACCCCCATTACAATCACCAACTAAACTCTTCAACCTTTACACTAACACAAGTAATGACGGTGTACACTTTAGAAGAAATATTCGGTTATATAATCATGCATTTTCTTTCGCTTAGATAGGTGTTCATATTGACGAAAGTTTGGCAAACGGAAAAGCTGGAGTCAACACTTTTCGCGGTTAAGGACATATATATAACAATATTGGCAACTTACTACCCAAGAAGGGTATAGACCAAGGTTTTTGCATTTGTATATATATGATACTGATCATGAAATTGAAAATCGTATGGCGGAAAATGAAGAGTTAAATAGAAGAATACTAGAAAAGGTACCACATTTACTAGATGAAAATAATAATTTTGCATAAAATTTCCATCGAGTTTCACACTTTCTAACATTCGTGGTTTTAGATTTATAATTAAGAACAACCATTACAACAATAATATGCACTTCCGACAGCTTCATAAGTTGCAGGAATAGTGGTAGGGGATCAGAAAAGTATCATAAATGATAGGTATATCATTGTACAAACTATGTTAGGACAGTTTATGGGAGTATAGGAGATACATGGTCGTTATGATCCTTTACGGTATCCTCTTCTATTACCTTATCGGAATAATGGTTGGGCCCTAAATAGTCGTAATGAGAATGGTACCCCTTGTTACATGCCGAGAGTATTATGCGTATCTCTTACTGGTATGAACATAGATCATTAATTACTTTATATATCTGTATAATCTTGGTTATAACCAAAAATATTACTTAACTTTTATTTCTCTTATTAAATCCTTATATAATTCATGGATCTTATAATTATAGATTTGACAAGAAAATACATCTCTTTTACTACTCGGTGGGCGTTTGTTGCAACAACATGTTGTGGATAATTACATAAAAATTGTAAGTAGTAGAATGAGATGGTTTCGAAAAAACAATATCACATAAGATTTGAATTGTACGTGGGTCTACAAGATGCGTTGAATGCTGGAGAGAACTGTGCAGGTATATGAATTTATTTACATTGCTCAATAAAATTAATATGTACAATATGTTACATGCATATATATAACATCATCAACATGCTAAAAATGGTTTGGAAATTAAATATAGGAAACAACAAAAAAAAGAACAGTATTACTCCCTTCATTTAATGGAAGCCCATGCAACATGTACCAACATTACCAAGATGCTATGGCTTTGGTGCAGAAGTTTGGAAAGGCCAACCATTTCATTACAATGACATGTAATCCTTCATGAGATGAAATCACTTCTGAAATACGATATGGACAATCAGCTCAAGATCATCCAGATCTTACGAAATGAATATTTCGTGCAAAATATAAACGACTAAAGGATGATATTTATAGCAAACAAGTTCTCGATTTAGTTGCAGCACATGTGCACGTTATAGAATTTCAGAAAAGAGGACTTCCTCATGTTCATATTCTAATCATACTAGATAAGGAAGACAAACTTCATAGCCTGGATTATTATGATGCAGTTGAAAGAGCATAAATCCTAGACCGTGACGAACCAAAATTATAAAGTACCGTTATTAAATGGATGCTTCATGGACCATGCGAAAGACATCGACCAAATTCAACATGTATGAAAGATGGAAAATGCAAAAGGATTATCCAAAACAATTTTCTCCAACTACTCTTCTGGGCAATGATTCATATCCCATCTATCGGAGATGAGATAAAGGTAGAAACATTGCATTAGACAATGGCAATGATTTTGTTGTTGACAATTGACGCAGCTTTGACTAGGCTCGAACAGTTTAGATACCAAACTGTCACAACCTATCCAGGATCTTCCTCACGAAATGATGATTTCGTGTCAAATAACCGATAGAATGATAAACGCTCAATTCCGTTGATCGTAATGATGCCGGAATCTAGCTATATCCAACCCGTTGATCTCGTAAGATGCCGTGTTGAATGATCTACAATTAGATCGTTGATCACTCGTAAGTGATACCGAGAATTGGCTTCAACTTCGTTTATTCGCTCACGAATAACCCGAAGATTGAAAGAACAAGGAGATCACACTCAACTTCCAACAATGGTGGCCAAAGCTCACACACAAAATTTATTTCAAAAAAAAAATCAACAACCACTTTACAAATGACAACACACCCCTATTTATAGGAAATTACAACACACACATGCGACTTAACACCATACGACTCACGACCTAACACATATGACTTAACATCAGACAACTCACGACCTAACACATACGAGTTACAACATCACACGACTTAACCACATATGAGTTACAACATCACATGACTTAACAACATACGAGTTACAACATCACACAACTTAACAACAACGCGACATAAGAAATCAGTATACGACTTAAGAAGATAGCACAGCTTCATGCGACATAAGAGAACAATGTGGCATAACTGAGCGACTTATAGAAATGCGACTTAAGGCAGGCGACTTAAGAAATGCGGCATAACTGAGCGACTTATAGAAATGCGACTTAGGGCATGCGACTTATCATGATGCGCTGCATCATCCTCCCCTGGTTGAAAAGAATTTGACCCTGAATTTACACTTTCTTCTTCTTCGACATACTTATTCTCATGATATGGAACCAAGTGTTTGACGTTGAAAACGTCGGCAGTATGGATATGATCCAGCAATTTTAACTGATAAGCATTCTCATTAATCTTTTTTACGATTTCTAAAGGGCCAATCTTTCTAGCAGCTAATTTGTTGTAAGTATCAATAGGAAATCGATCCTTAGTCAATACTGCATATACAAAATCTCCTTCTTTGAACTTAACATCTCGTCGTTTAATATCCATGGATTGCTTATATTTCTCATTCGCCTTAAACAATCGTTCCTGCAGAACCTTGTGGCACTCTTGCAATTCATTCACAAAATCACTAGGTCGTTTGATCACTCCTTTTTGTTGTGGTACTATAGATAAATCCAATGGCCCCTTAGGGATTGTTGAGTAAACGACCTGGAATGGACTGAACCCAGTGCTACGATTAACTACATGGTTGTGTGCAAACTCAGCTTGACACAGCTTGGAATCCCAACTCTTCAAATTGTCATTCACGAGGCATCTCAATAGATTACCTAGGGATCTATTCACAACTTCTGTCCGTCCATTCGTCTGTGGATGATAAGCACTACTAAATTTCAGCTTTGTCCCGACCATTCTCCATAGACTCATCCAAAAATGACTCAGAAAACGAGTGTCTCTATCCGATACAATAGATTCAAGCAACCCGTGAAGACGATAGATCTCTCTGAAGTATAACTGTGCGACATTAACTGCATCTGCAGTCTTCTTGCATGCGATAAAATGTACCATTTTTGAAAACCGGTCAACCACCACGTAAATAGAATCATTGCCATGCTGCGTCCTCGGCAAGCCCAATACAAAATCCATACTAACATCCACCCATGGTTTAGTAGGTATAGGCAACGACGTATATAAACCTGCATTTGTTGTGGTCCCCTTTGAAACTTGACAAATATGGCACCTCTGAACAAACTTTTCAACCTCCTTCCTCATTGACAGCCAAAAATAAGACTTTGAGATCAACTGCATAGTACGGTCGCGGCCCACATGTCCTTCTACATGTAATTATTTGATGATTTTCATTGTAGACTGCAATCTAGAAAACACAACTGATTTCCTTTGAATAGAAAACCTTCAACCAGCATATATTCAGCCATGTTTCCCTGCTTGACTTTGTCTAGGATTTCGAAAAAATATGAATCTAAAGTAAGAAATTCTGGAAGTGAGTCAAAACCCATCACCTCTACTCGCATGGTTGTTAGTAAATTATTCCTCCGACTCAATGCATCAGCGATGCGATTAGTTACTCCAGACTTGTGCTTTATGATGAATGTAAATTGCTGCAAATAAGCTATCCATGATGCGTGCCTAGCTACAATTTTATTCTGCCCTTGAAAATGTTTCAATGCTTCATGATCTGTATACAAAACAAATTCTTTGTGGAATAAGTAATGTCTCCAATGCTTCGTAGCCTGCACAATAGCATAAAACTCCACATCATAAGTACTGTAACTCATTTTTGCTCCAGAAAGTTTTTCACTGAAATAGGTAATTGGACGTCCCTTCTGACTCAACACTCCTCCGATTCCAACTTTGGAAGCATCTGTATGTAACTCAAATAGTAACTAAAAATCTGGCAACACTAGAATCGGCGCTGAGGTTAAAAGTTCCTTGATTTGTTCAAAAGAAGATCCTGCCTCTTTCGTCCATGAAAACTGCTTTCCTTTCATGCAATCAGTAATATGAGCCATTACACTACTAAAGTGTGGTATAAATCTTCGATAAAATGAAGCTAACCCATGGAAACTTCTGATTTCTGTTATAGTTTTGGGCTGTGGCCAATTTCTGATTGCGGCTACTTTACTCTGGTCCACTTATATCCCTTCCTTGGACACAACATAACCCAGAAATAAAACACTTGGCATCATGAACACGCATTTCTTCATCGCTGCATAGAACTGTTTTCGACGAAGAATAGTTAACACCTTTCACAAGTGTTGAATGTGCTCCTCTGTGCTAGCACTATATATTAAGATATCATCAAAGTGGACTACAACAAACTTCCCGATCTAAGATCTGAAAATTTGATTCGTCACCCTCATAAATGTGCTTGGTGCATTAGATAGACCAAATGGCATGACCAGCCATTTATATAATCCTTCCCGAGTCTTGAATGTTGTCTTCCATTCATCACCTGGTCTTATGCGAATCTGATGATAACCACTCTTAAGGTCGATCTTAGAAAAGATTACAGACCCACTGAGTTGATCCAATAAATCATCAAGTCTTGGCATAGGAAATCTGTATCTGATAGTTATTTTGTTGAGTGCCCTGCTGTCTGTACACATTCTCCATGAACCATCTTTCTTTGGTACCAACAGAGCTGGTACATCACAAGGACTGAGACTCTCTCGAACACACCCTTTCTTAAGCAACTCCTCAACATGTCTCCTCAACTCTTCAAGCTCCTTTGGACTCATACGATAATGCGGCCTATGCGGTAAAACAGCACCTGGCACTAAATCAATTTTATGTTGTATATCCCTCAGTGGCGGTAATTCCTTGGGTAATTCCGCAGGAAAGACATCTTCAAATTCATTTAACACCGGTCTAACCTCCGCATGAATTTCAAGATCTTCACTTGTTTCATACCCAATCAACATAAACAATTCGGCACTATCTTCCACTTCTTTAACAAATTCTCTCGTAGACAATAGACTAATTGATTCCACTTTCTTCTCTGACTTGCTTTCACTTTGTTCACGCTTCTTAGGAACTAAGGTAACTTAGGTACCTTCGAATATGAAACTATAGCTGTTGGTGCGACCATTATGTTGTACAACTCTATTATATTGCCATGGTCTTCCCAATAGTAGATGACACATATCCATATCGACAACATCACACCATATATCATCTTTGTATTTCTTCCCAATAGAAAATGTAACAAATGCCCGTCTTCCCACTGTCACATCTCCACCTTTCTTTACCCATGCCAGTTTATAAGGCCTAGAGTGTTTTCCAGTCTTCAACCCTAACTTCTTGACGGCTTCTTCAGAAATAATGTTATCGCAGCTTCCCGCATCAATAACAAATTGACAAACCTTTCCCAAGATAGTACATGTAGACTGAAAGATATTGCTTCTCAGCCAACTATAATCATTCTCCTGCTTTGGCATTAAACAAGACCTCCTCATCATCAAGTTACACCCTTCGTCTCCTGACACAACTTCTTCATCTTCATCAAACTTCGATGGTTGAGAATAATCAATTTCAGCTTCCATATCCTCATACTCACATTCCTCTGCAACTAATGCTCTCTTCTTTGGCTTTGTACATTCATTACTTTTATGGCCAAACTCCTGACAATTATAGCACTTGATACTGTTATTGACCTTTGCTTTAGCGGCTTCATTGACAATTGGTTTATTGACTGCCTTGGAAACATTAGCACTGCTACTAGCACCCTTATTCTGGTTGTTAGAACCTACAAACACACCAATTCCTCGTCTCCCTTGTTTCTCCCAAGCTAGAGCTTTCTGATGTGCTTCAGCAACAGACATTGGATTAAACATATTAACCATGTCTTGAATTTTCATTCGTAACCCTTCAACATATCTAGCCGTTAGCTGTTCCTCGGTTTCCATAATATCATTCCTTGCAATCAATTGATAGAATTCATCTGCATAGTCATTCACTGTCTTCGTCCCTTGTCTCAAATTCTACAAACGTTGATACATAAGAGATTGATAATTGTATGGCAAGAAAGTTGCTTTCATCATCTTTCTCATCTTCTCTCAAGTGACAACTTTTGATTTTCCCATTCCCTCATGAGTTAGTTTAGTTTGTTGCCACCAAGCCATAGCTCTTCCCCTTAGTTTTGTAGCAACTAATTGGACTCTGCGATTCTCAGGCACCTCCTTGAATTTCAAAATTTCTTCAACATTCGACAACCAATCAAGAAATTCTTCTACTTGCATACCACCTTTGAATTCTGGAATTTCCATCCTCATACCTGACTCCGATTTACGATCATTTTCTGAATCCATATATTGATTTCGCACTTGGCCTCGATTTCGATAATGAATACTACCTCCATCACCATCTTCCTCAAAATCAGATGTATTTTTCGATATCGATCCTGACCATCTACGTCCCTATGACCACGCATGTCCCTTCTACCCTGTCTTTCAACATCACGATATGGTTCATTTCTGAACCCACGTTGAGTTCTTTCCTCTTCATTTCGGTACCCATGGTGGTCTCGCATCATTGAAACTGATGATTCTCTCCTATCTCGATAAGACTGGGGTGACATCCTCCTTTCTTCCGAAACCGATGGTGAAACCCTGTTTCCACCCTGGTTCAAAACTGGTGACGTTCTCCTTTGATTTTGATTCATGTCTTTCATCAATTTCTCCAATTTTTCAATACCCTCATTGAATTTTTCATTGATACGCTACTCCATCTGCTTAGCTTCTTGTCTTCTATACAAATCTTCAACATTATGATAGCGATTAGCACGTCTCGGAGGCATGATCATTAAACAATCTCATTTCCGTCTCTAAGTTGGCTCTGCTACCAATTGACGCAACTTTAACTAGGTTCGAATAGTTTAGATACCAAACTGTCGCAACCTGTCCAGGATCTTCCTCACGAAATGATGATTTCGTGTCAATAAACCGATAGAATGATAAATGCTCAATTCCGTTGATCGTGATGATGCCGGAATCTAACTATCTCCAACCCGTTGATTTGCAAGATGCCGTGTTGAATGATCTGCAATTCGATCGTTGATCACTCGTAAGTGATACCGAGAATTGGCTTCAACTTCATTTATTCGCTCACGAATAACCCGAAGATGGAAAGATGTAGGAGATCGCACTCAACTTCCGACAATGGTGGCCAAAGCTCACACACAAATTTTATTTCAAAAAAAATCAACAACCACTTTACAAATGACAACACACCCCTATTTATAGGAAATTACAACACACACATGCGACTTAACACCATACGACTCACGACCTAACACATATGACTTAACATCAGACGACTCACGACCTAACACATACGAGTTACAACATCACACGACTTAACCACATACGAGTTACAACATCACACGACTTAACAACATACGAGTTACAACATCACACGACTTAACAACAATGCGACATAAGAAATTAGCATACAACTTAAGAAGATAGCACAGCTTCATGCGATATAAGAGAACAATGCGGCATAACTGAGCGACTTATAGAAATGCGACTTAAGAAATGCGGCATAACTGAGCGACTTATAGAAATGCGACTTAAGGCAAGCGACTTATAGAAATGCGGCATAACTGAGCGACTTATAGAAATGCGACTTAAGGCATTGCAAAAGGAATATGTTGTGGCAAGAGCTTTAATTACCCCTCTCAATGAATACATCGATAAGTTGAATAACCAAGTTACTGACCTATTTCCTGGAGAATGACATACGTACTACTTATTTGATTTTGTTGGAGACGATATAAGAAATCTATACCAACACGAATACCTTAATTCAATAGCTCCAGAAGATTTGCCTCCATGTAAGTTGGTCCTAAAGAAAGGAGTACTGATCATGCTACTCCAGAATCTAGATCTAATGAATGGATTATGCAATGGTACAAGACTAATATGTCGTGAATTTTATAGCTTTATAGATGCAGAGATGGTCACTGGACAGTTTGCTAGAGATCGATTTTTTTACCAAGAATACGTATGAAGCCTTCCGAAGATATCTGTTTTCCATTTACATTTATGCGCAAACAATTCCTTATAAGGTAGAGTTTTTCACTCTTTATTAACAATGCACAAAGACAAACAATTCCACATATAGAAATTTACTTGCCTCAACACGTGTTCGTTCATGGTTAGCTTTATATTGCTTTATCAAGAGGAGTTTCAATGAGTAACACGAAATTTTTGATAAAAGATGGCAATGTCCATGGAAAATCGGGAACTTATACTAAAAATATCGTTTATGGAGATGTATTTATATCGATTAAAAGACAAAATAATTGAATAATATTTTATAAGCATTACTTTCGAATTTGTTTATACAATTTAGTCCTTCTGCTTCTTTTTCTTGGAATGATAATCTTTAAATTAAGAAACCTTTGTACAAATCATTTTTCCTTGCATATGTAAAATACATAATATTTGTAGAATAAAAATTCACAACCGAAGCGCGTACTATTATCACTCACGAAGCGCGTGCCGTAATGCTCGTATACATATATAGCTTGTATGTTGATTCAAAAATAAATGCCTTTCACTTTCATAATCAAGTTGACAATCGAACACATTGTTTGCTTGTTGTTTCCTCATTGAACCTACATTCTCCTCCATGGCTTGGGTTTGTAAAGCTGAAACATTGGCTTCACCAAGCGGCTTGACCTGTAGAGAGCAAGTGTACAGAGAAAAAAGTGGAGGCTATCTATTTAAAACCAAAGGGATATACAAATATCTCCCTTTTTCTGTAACCCTAGAAGACTAAGTTTAAACTCACTCATTCAAATTATATGTTTGGCCTCCTCATTGACTGTGCTTGGCAAACACCCATTGACTTTAATTAGAAGCGATGACTTAATTAGTTAATTCTAGCTCCTTGTCCAATCGAACTGGCATACAACTTTTATACATCGTCTTGATCGATTTTAAGCTTCAAATAAATAACTAAAATTGCTATATAATATTAATAAAATATTTGCATAATGTTTACTATAAGTTTAACAAATTAATTATATCATTGGTCAAATTCAAAAATAACCAACACGCGATTATGTTGACCCCTAGTGTGAATTCAGTCCTCGGTCGATAGTTAAATAAATTGGAAAACTAAAGCCTGTATGAACATTGTTGAAGTATAATATCAGACAAAAGTTCAATACTTATAGATTATTTAGGTAAAATTCAGTTTCTAATCTATAATTATCTCACCTAGTAACTATATTTTGTACACGTATTCTTTTCATCATCACTGTATCACTTAGATATCTATATTTTGGTCTAAGGTCAAAAACTCTACCAATATCCATATTAATTGGCTAGATAACCTTAAATTCCTTAGTTTGATCTAATAACATTTATCAATTGATTGATTCACCCTGACCAAGAATTTTGACATCAAATTGAATACCAATTATGGTGATACTGATATCCTATAACGAACGAGATGAATCCTCTCATGAGAAGTTTTCACTTCAAGCAATTCAATATATACCTAACTATGGCCGTAAGAAGGCTATCATGCCAAGAATTTAAACATAAATCATAGTATCGCCTAGCTACTTATGATCAATGGTACTCTCAAGTTAGAAGACCGATGTACATTGTTACGACGAAATCTTCTCTTTTGACTTAGTGATATTAAACTATAGAAAACTCTTGTCAAGTCGTTCGGTGATTATTCCAGACAACCATGAGTACATAACCCCTTTCTTCCTTCAACGGTCATGAGGAAATTAGCGTCTATAATATGGAAAATGTTGTGTACACTAGGCTTAACAAATGTATCGATATTCTTTTCTCGATCTATCTTGATAAGGAACATTTAAGGAGTAAGTGTGTGTGTATGTACACATAGACACTCATGATTACAAAATCATTCATAATTGCAAATGATAAAATACCTTTTTTAAGGATTTCTACTTAAATATATTTAATGTATTTAATTTATTACTTATGTGTATGTGTGTGTATAACAACATATATAAAAGAAAAATAAACTAGATGCATACACCATTTCAACTAAGATCTTTTATAAGAGTTAAGTTACGTAATATTACATAATTTTCTCTAGCGCACATCCATTACTTTATCACATATAATGTTCAAAATTAAAGTCAGAGTCATCAGACAGGATTTTGGGCACAACGAGCAATCATTTTAGGGTGTTTGCCTATACTAGATGCAAGTGATTATTTTCGAAGCTTCGTAAGTTATGTTGAATCGGCATCATTATTAGTTTATTTACACATGCACACTAAAACTCTAATCAAGCATAATAAGGTCATTCTAGTGCTTTTTAATTTGAAACTAAAAGACGAGAAAAATTATGTTCATATGTTAAAAATACTTAACATACAACAAATAATATAACAAATTAGTATACGCCAAAAATTACTTAATGTACACCATTGTTTTAACAAAAGTACCTTTATTCTAATCTTCTTATCGTCATTTGTTTATATTAAAACTCACTGACACAAAAGTAAATATTTCTTACACTAACTTAAGTCAATATTTAACAAAATCAAGTATTTATATCGAAAAATTATGACAAAATTAGTTGAAAGTCTCAAATTTATGATCCTTCGCTGTGAGGATTTCTTAGGAAACAATGTCATCGGCATGTAGGTTCAAAGCCATCAGTACAAGGAGAAGACTGTTTAGCATCGGCACCTAGCCGACTCGAGCCGACTCCCGTCGATTCTAGCCGACGCTAAATGTCGACGCTAAATAGCTCATCGCCAAGTGAAATGGCGACGGCAATGAGGACGGGTCCGTCCCCTAGTTTAGCATTGGCTAGAATCGGCTAGCTGACTCCACTTGACGCTAAGTGTAGTCCATGTGTAAAAAAATAAATGGCTCATAGGCCGTCCCTAGCCGACTCCAGCCGATGCTATTCTGGGTAAATTTTTCTGCATTTCCAGCACCCATTTCTACCTTCCATCCACACAATCATATATATTCCTCAAATATACTTCGCCAAACAACAATATACATCACATGTATGCCCAACTAAGAACCACAAAACATCAATATACATCTCCAAACGTCCATCATCACAAATATCCATAATATTTATAAAATTCAACCAAAAGTTCATCAAATATACAAGACATTCAAATTTCATCAGAAAACATATATAAAAACTTACTACCACTCGCTCCAATCATCAGCAATGCCAGATCCCTATGATGGCGGCATATTCGTCCTGTGCTCTGCTAAGTAAGCAGCAATCGCCTCGTCTCGTTGTTGCTTCCATCCAGTCTTCCTCCTATTGTTCAACTCGGAGACTTGTGCTTGCAGGGCCGCTATTGTTTCTTCAGCCTATTGTTTATTGCAAGTGGCTTGCGTCGCGGCCTGTGTATTAATAAATTCATAGTTATAGTTTATACGTAATATTTAACAAAATTAATAAACTGGTTAATGAATTAATTAAATTCAATAAATATTACCGCTCGATTGCCATATCTATACTGTCTATTTCTGGTCGGCGGGTTGGTAATACGAGCGAATATCATGTCCGTCTCCTCAACGGTCAACTGCTCCCTGCCAGACTCTGCAAGTACACGAGGAATCTCCTGGTCGCATCTCTCATGTGTTTAGAGATATAATTTTGAGAAGATGAATATTCAGTTTAATTTATTGTTAAATAAGAGAAAAAATTTATAGTCTTTATACCCGTATATTCGCCGATTTGGCAATTGACCATTCATATGTTACCACGCCATCTTCATTTGTATGCTCGACGACGTGTATTTGAGTGAAGACGTCTAAATGAGATGGTGCAACACCATCTCTCTCCCTCGTATGAAATTAGATATGATTAAAGAATGTATATATATATATACACACATATATATATAACTAAACAATGTTATAAGTAAATTACAAATAATAATTTTTATATTTACCATTTCTTCTCTATTTTGCTGAAAAGACGTGGATCCACCACGGTGTGTTGCAGGATTCCTAAGCCTGTTTGCGGAGTTCCTCGATGCTACCGCCTGTATAATTTAACTGTATATAAACATTTAAATGAATTATAATTACAGACATATGAAAGTAGAAAATTTATCTTCGCGTCTTTGATTTTTCAATATTGCACAAACCGCGCATACAAATTTTCGCTCATCCAATTTGGCTTTTTACTGGCCTCTTTCATCTTGGAGAGCGTACCTCTATAGTTTTTTCTCATCTTACTCTCCCAGTGCGTCCTAAACATCCCGAGATCTTCGGGATCCACAATAAAGGCGCATGCACATTGAAATTTAAATGAATATATTAATTGTATATTAATTTTCAAAGATCAAATATGCCAATCTCAAATTAATTAGAATTTTATACTTACCTGGAGGTCAGCCCATATGGCATCTCTAATATAAAGTGGGATCCTATCCCAATGCTCCTACAACTTCGCTATCCTACTACGGTAGCTGTTGCAAGACACAGCTAGAATGGGCTCGTACGGTTGTAAATCGAAACCCCTGAATGCATTTTGATATTGTCAGTTAATAAATCATAAATATACTAGTAGCATGCACTAAATAATATAATAAAGTTGCATTAAACTAAATACTTACCCTCCATCGGTCTTCGGCACTAAGTATGCTCTACGACGATTATCGGTCGTACCGCTACTACCCTCGCCAAGAGCAGGGCCTCATGAACCTTGAGACCGCCTGCTATGTGACATAATATTTGCTAGAAACATGCATATATATATATATATATATATATCATTTCATATAATGAAAAAAAACATATATCTTTTCATAATTAGAAAACATGCCTGATTAATAATCACATACATATAGCTCACAGCAGAATAATAAAAGAATAATACAACAAATGATACAAATTTCCATTACATTAACACGGGTTTTAGAATTGACATAATACAATAAACGATACAAATTTCCATCTTATATACATTACATCATCACTAATTAACAATCAATCTTCTTTATTTTCTGATTCTGACTCGGTCTCGCATTCTATATCGTTATTTTCCTCTAAAGTCTCAAATGCTTCTATTAGAGTATTTGATTCACTGTTCAAAGGCCCTATATCAGCATGATCATCAGTTATTATTAATTCATTATTTGGCTCAAGATCTGCTTGATAAGCTGCTTCATTTGGAATATTATTTCCGTCAAGTGTAAATCTTGTCTTTGTTTTAAAAACAGCCAACCAGTCTGCTTTATCTCATTTTAGTGATGGATACGGAGCAAAATAAATATGTAATGCTTGTTTGGCTAACACGAAAGGATCATACTTTGAGTAACGTGATTTATAGTTTATTTCAATAAGTTTATAGTCTTTGTGCACGTTGATACCAGAACCCGGAACATTGCTAAACCAACTGCATCTGAATAAAAATACTTTTTCCGCAGATTGGATAGAATATGTCAATTCTAAAACCTATGTTATGACACCATAAAAATCTTTTATATGTTCATCTCGATCATCAGTCCCTTTGACAAATACATCGCTGTTATAAGTCATTTTTTCAACACCATATTCCTTGGTGTTGAATTTAAAACCATTCATGAAGAATAATGGATAAGTGTTGACATTTCTTTTTGGTCCTATCGCAAGACGTTTCAATCCTTCATCACCGACACAATTTCTTTGATCATAAGCGTATCTTGTAAACCAGTTAGCAAATTCTTTGCTGAGATCGCCAAGTGGATGTTCTGATTCGTAAATACAGCAAATATATGTATACGTATATTAAGTGCAAAATAAATTTAAATTGGGTAACTCATAAATAATGCAAATATGTACTATTATCGAGAGTTATCATTCAATATTTACCTAATAAATGGTGCAAATTCAGCACAATTAAGATAAACGTATGTGTGTGCTATATGGTAATCTCTATCGTCTAACCATATTTCCACACATTTTCCAACAGCTCGGCCATTCTGTCTAAAAATAGAATACATTGATTCAGAACAATCTTGTTCAACTGCTTCATCATTATGCGAAACACTTGCAAATGATAAGTTCACATGGTTA
Source organism: Allium cepa (assembly GCA_030765085.1). Lineage (NCBI taxonomy): Eukaryota > Viridiplantae > Streptophyta > Magnoliopsida > Asparagales > Amaryllidaceae > Allium > Allium cepa. The sequence goes on from CM060946.1 coordinate 85,112,270, forward strand.
CTGAAATAGTGAGAGAAAAATAATGAAGCTTCTTCTTCGATATATTATTTGCAAATCGAACCTTCAATTCATGCTTTTTGTCTAACTTTTTACTTGAGATGATTCAAGTACCTATTACAAAATTTATTCGACTAAAATTTACTTACATCAAATTCAAATTTAAATTATTATTTCAAATATTCAAAATTACCTCTCAAATGGATACATCCATCCATATTGCACAGGACCCCGAAGAAGTGCTTCATATGGAAGATGAACAGGTAAATGCTCCATTACATTAAATAATCCTGGAGGAAATATTTTCTCAAGTTTGCAGAGCAGTATAGGGATGTCATTTTCAAGTTTACGAATACGCTCAACTTTTAATGTAGTGGAACAAAGCTATTTATAAAACAGACTTAATTCTGTTATAGCACTCCACACTTTTACGGGCAATAGTTCTTTGAAAACGACGGGTAAGAAATTTTCCATCATGACATGGAAATTGACTTTTCATCCCACTCAATTTATTGTTTTTTAATCAACACATCTACCGAGATTTGAAGAAATCACATCAGGACATCTCAGCCCTTCAGTCCACTTCAACACAAGTTTTACTTGATTGTCGTCAAGCTCATAGCACGCTTTGAGTTTTTTACAGTCATTAGGGTTTATATGAAGTTCGGGACATTTACAATATTGTTCTATATCACGTCTTGAATTGGGATCATCCTTAGTCTTACCCTTGACATTCAAAACTGTATTAAACACATTAGAAAACACGTTTTTTTGTTGTGCATCACATCAATATTACATCGTAGTAAGAGATGCTTCCAATAAGGTAATTCCCAAAATATACTTTGTTTGTACCAATTATGCCAGTTCGATTTACTTGGAATTTCAGCCTATATTCCAATTTCATGTATCTTCGAATATTCTTTAATTAGTTCATATAATTCTTCACCTGATAAAATCACTGGTCGTTGTCTGTTCTCTTCTCTATTTACTACAAAGTTTTTCTTATCTCTTCTAAAAGTATGATTAACATGGAGAAAACAACGATGACAATCAAACCATGAAATTTTCCTTCCATGCGGTAATGAAAATGTCCGTGTATCTTCCATGCAGCAAGAACAAGCCAGACGACCGGTCGTACTCCAGCCTGAAAGCATTGCATAAGCTGGAAAATCACCAATAGTCCGTAACAAAGATGCAAACATACGAAATTCCTTTTTTTGACATGTCGTATGTATCCACCCCTTCATACCATAATGTTCTCAACTCTTCGATCAATGGCTGTAGATAAACATCGATTCCTTGTGTCGGATCATTAGGACCAAGGACGACAATCGTAAGAAACATATATGGAGTTTTTATACACATCCACGGAGGTAAATTATAAGGGTAACGATAATAGCCCAAGACGAATATTTACTACCAAATTGAGAGAATGGTGAAAATCCATCTGTACATAAACCAAGTCTCACATTACGACTCTCTGCGGCAAACGCAAGGAAAGTCTTATCGAAATGTTTCCATGCTTCTCCGTCCAATGGATGTATCAAAGTCCCATCTTCCTGCGTTCTCACACTGTGTCATCTCATATGTGATGCTGTCGCAGATGATGCATATAACCTTTGAAGTCTGGGAGTGTGGGTAAATAATTCATTCTCTTGTATGGAACTTCCTTTCCTCTTTTTTTCTTGGTTTGTATTTTTCCTCATTACACATTCGGCAATTCTTAAGATTAATGTCATCTTTCAAATGCAATATACAACCTCTTATACATGCATCTATCTTCTAGTAGGGCAAACCGAAAGCTGTCATTAGTTTTTTGAATTTATAATGACCATCGCACATCAAATTATTAGGTGGCATATGTATTTTTGTAGCTTGTACAACTGCGGTAAATCTAGCTTCTATAAAATTGAATTTTGATTTCATAATAATGTATTAGGCAGTGACAATTCTGTTCCGCTACTACAACCTTCCCACAATGGTCTTTTCGTAGAATCCAGTAAATCATAAATTCTTTTCACCTCTTTTCACCCCCTTTGTCGGTTCTTCTTCGACATTTACATCGTTAACTTGAACAGTAGAGAACATTGAACGTGCTGCATCTTTCACCATATCTACTATTGGATTCGTCGTAACGTTATTGTTATTCACCTCAGCCTCAGGCACTATAGAATTAGATGCGCCAATTTTTTCTCCATGACGATCCCAGAAATAATAGTTTGGCACAAAACCGGATTTACACAAATGTACAATTATAAATCTGGTTTTCGATAACGCAAATGTCGACATTTACGACACGGACAACGAATTTGTGTGCCGCCTTCTTCATTATTAGCTTTAGCGAATTTAACAAATTCATGTACACCATCCTTAAAATGTTATTCGTCGAACCTTTCGTTCTTGTTCGACTTTCATACATCCAAGTGCGGTCGAGAAGATAGTTGAACGTTTTTTCTAATTTAAAACCAAATATATATTAGAAATTTCGACAGCATTTTTTCTGTTCCTATATGCATATAGTTGCAACTGAAGTTTTATGTGATTATTATCGTATTTTCTAATCTACCAAAGCCTTTTGGGACTAAAGGCTTTGTTGCTGTCTTATTTTCGTTCTAATTATTTACATAAATTAGAGATAGACTAAAATAAGTAAGAAGTTTATTTATAAATTATTTCCTTTAAATCATTTATATCAAGATGTTTACTGCATATAAAGCAATAAACATCCAAATAGTCGCTTCACCTAGGCGCTAGAAATAAACGGTAGCGTATCGACGCGATACGCCCTTCGTAAAATATCGGCACGGCCCGAATGGACCGGCTACTAAGACTTTCTAGGTATAGATACCATAACACATGGCTCACAGGCCAGTCAAAAAACACTCGACGACCAAGTCGTCCTCACCCAATCCAAATACAAGGCGTACATGCCAGTCAAACAACACTCAACGACCAAGTCATCCTCACCCAATCCAAATATAAAATATAAGGGATCGATCGGGAATAAAATTCAAATTCACACTTTCAAATTCTCAATTCGCAATTCACACTTTCAAACTTTCAAATTCTAAATACCACCCAATTATTCTCAATTCACACTTTCAAATTCAACGATTTCATACTAAAAATAATCTAATACACTAAATTAGCAATACCTACACCCAATTATCATCATAATAATGTACATTTAAACCTAATTAAACAATTTAATTCGAAATTAGGGTTTGGAAAATTATCAAATTCTAGAAGAAGAGGAGATTCCAACGAGTTCAAAATGACATAATTTTTTGATAATTTTATTTTCGATGATTTTTTTTTTTGCAAATCCAACCGTAGGGCTTTGATTAAAACACTACGAAGCATCACTGCTTTAAATTTGGTCTCGTATGAAGGTCGTTCGGCCTTCAAACGAAGGGTTGTTTGTCTGAAAGTCCACGAACGGAAATAAATTTAAAATTCAAGATCGACACGCCAGATTGGTGTATTTCTAAACCATATTCTATAAACATATCCAAAATACATTAGATCGACATAAGATCTAAAGAATTTATTTTTACGCCGCATATTTTATTTTATATAATTTTATTATACCAAATACATTTAAAATTCATATTTGATTACCCAACGGTTTAAAAAATTATTTTATTTTTTTAAAATGTTACATATAACCACCTTTATCGAATTTGTATAACGAATCGACTAAAAGTAACATCGAATTGTCGTGCGAATTAGATTTTCAACGACGATAACATTTCGAATTACACAAACATATATAATCGAAAATACCAATTTAACCTATCACGACCCGTCATTGGATGAATATTAATAATCATACATGTCAATTTTATTTTTTTGACCATTTTAGTAGTGTTTTCTATTTTTGCAAACGAAATAGGTGTATATAAGAATTAGGTTGAGAAAATAATTAAATAGACGACGCTAACCGACTCGGGTCGTTGCAGGCCGTCCCCAGCCGACGCAGAATTTAATAGAAATTTGGTCATCCTCAACCGACTTCATAATGGAGACATAGCCGATTCCGGCCGACTCCATGGTCCTTCCCCATTTTAAAGTATTCTAGCAGTGCACAGAGCACTCATCCATAAATCGATTACTAGCACAAATAACATAAAGAAATATAACTATTGTTTATTGAAAAAACATCCTCAAAAATTTGGGACCAAAAGCGGTTAGCAATAACCATTGAATAGTCTCTTCAGCTTGAGTTGGGTTGAAAGCAGAGAATGTATATGCTTTATCACCATCTTTGAATAAAGTAGTTGCTTCGACAATACCATGAGCAACGTTTTAATTTCTAACCGTAATATTTAAGCTTCTTTATTTATCTTATTTATTAATTCAACAATTTCAACAAAATCAACTTTAATTTTAGTGAAAAGTTAAATAATTAGAAGTTAGAAATTTGAGTTGTTGGTCATCGAAAGTTGTTTTAATTGGTATTTTAGGCTTTATAATAAAAAATTCCAGTCAATTCTTCAACAAAGTGTATTCAGTGATCATATTTCATTATGGTTAAGTTTTTCTTTTAAGGGTTGTACAAAAGGATTAAGGATGCAATTAGGAAAGAGGATAATCCGACAACAGTTTTCTTTATTTTTAATTGATGTATAATACATAACTTTGAGTGTATACATAAATATAACTTATTAACCATGTAAACGAATGAGGTGGGGGTGGGAAGAGATCAATATGCAGATTGGCAACAATTTTATGTCTCTTTGTTACACGAATATAAAATACAAATCTGCATGTACGTGCTTATTTTTTATTTTCTTATAGGCAACTAGCTACAGGGTTTTGCTGTCCACGCACTCGAGATTTCAAAATGTAGTTTATATATATCTGATTCAAATGATGTCAAGGATAAATGATTCCGTTAATTTCTTTTACTATAAGCATGTTCTCTCGTTCTACATCTAGATCTTTGATCCATTTTCGAATAAAATAACCCAACATTATTGACAAGTGTTTTAATTTTAATTAAAGTAAAATACAGGGAACCTTTTGGATTAAACGTGACTCACGTATTCCTAGCTCTCCAGCTACTCCCGTCCGATCATGGGAAAACGTATTTTATTATTTGATCAATTATTCAAGTTAACATGTATTTTTACCTGCTAGTGTGTCATTTTTAAACTATCTTAATCTACGTGGCAGAATCGTATAATAATTAATGATACACTGATACGAATATCTTATCACATGATTTTGCATATGAAATGATGCTACATCTTTCTCTGACCTAAAATGACGTGATTATATGTAAATGCATCAAACTAGGAACTATATATATTATTCATACCTTATGATATGGCAGCAACACCCACAATCGTTTTAGTTATCGGAGTTTTAAAAACCCAGGTAAGTTAATATCCAATAGCTGATTCTTTTGTGCCGCGTTAAAGCATAAATATGCATGAGTAATCAATCATATACCCAGTGTGAACTCCAGTGCTTTGCACACAAAGCCATGGAATGGTTGAAACCCAATTTCCAATACCTACAAATGTCAAATTTTTACACAAAAGACAAATATCAAGTTGCTATCGTGCTTTAATGGTTTGATAAATCAACAAACAACTGAAAAAATGTTTATAAAAACAAAATAAAATAAACATTACAAACATGTTGTACATCTATTGTTAAGAAAATATAAAACGAAAATATAAGAAATATTTTACTTGAATGGACACATTATAATCACAATCTTTGACAAAAATATTTAGATTCACTTAACATCACCCGATCTTAAAGTCCAAGATAACTTGTTATTATAAATGCATATGTAAAACTAAATCGTTAGGAAGGTTGAATATGGAGAAATATAATATTATACAAAAAAACAAAATATGTAAAAAATTGAAGAATTATAACAAAAATGGATTATTAGAGCTTTAAAAATATTGAGTGAGACTAAACAATTCACTATCAATTATGGTGTTGAAATACTACGATGATGAATAAGGAAGCGCAATTTTTTTAACATGAAATTCTATGACAATTGTTTTGTCGAGATACTGAAATAAAGAATTAGGAAACATTGAACCTACGTGATATTTGGTATTAATTGTTATGTAAATTAGGCACAATAATCTGTCAGCTATCTCTTAATTCATTCCTCGTGTTTTATGGGTACCTTATAGAATTCCATGTATTAATTCAACTTTATAGGCTTTTTTTTAATCAATTTGAAGTCAAATTTGATCTTATTTTTCAAAGTGAATTTATTGTTAAAATCGGGTATAACATCATCGACAAATAAAAAAATAACTATGATTAAGTGAATTATTTTGAATCAACTATCAAGAATATCGTAATAATCAAAAGAGATGGGGAGGAAATTCTTAAGTAATTCAAAACATTAGGCATGAGAAACATACTAACATATAAGACAATCCACCCGTAGTTAAGTCAAAGAATTTTATATCCCAATTTTTGAACATTACATATGCTTCAATGGGGATTTATTAACTTTGAGTTTGATACTCTAAACTACTTATTATTCTTTATAATTGTTGGTAATTGTCCTTTGCTAAATTATGTTTACTTATTTCGCATAGAAGTTTGTTTTTCATTGATATCAAATGTTTACTGTTTCACTCTATAAATTATTTTCATGCCTATACAAAACAATTTCTATTTTTCCATAGTTTTCTCTTTCATTTCTCTCGACAGTATTTCTCATAATTTCAATTTTATTTGTGCATCAAATAAAATATAAAACAATTATGGTCTTTATGTTTTCCTGTAAGAAGGGTAAAAATTGTAAAATAAGAGTTGTACTTTTAATCGATTAATAGAAAATCCTAAAGTAATAAAAGGAAAAACATTCAATACTTTGAACAAAGTAATACAATATAAGTTCTTCTCGGTATTTTTAAAGTTTCTATTGTTAATTGGAGAATGATAAGAGATTATTTTTATGATTTTATTTTACCTATAAATTATATATGACGATAATGAAGAAATGGTAGAAAATCAAAGGTGGAAAAACAATTATTTACCTTAATCAAAGAAATAAAAAAAACATGTAAAAAGTTGAAGAGTTGAAATACCTTGTTAGATTTTAAATTTTAACAGAGACTAAAAGCAAAAGAAGGAATATGTGAAAGGGATAATTAGTTTTTGTCAAATGAATAAGGGTTAGTATATGACTTCAGATTGAATGAGAAATCAAGATACAAAAGGTCAAGTATATTTTTTATTTTAAAAAATTCTATATAAAACTTTGAAAATTTTAAATGCCAAAAAGGCTGTCGATCAACCATGAGTATAAAAATATAAACTATTCTTTCTTTGTCATTCTTATTATTTGTTCTTCTTGTTAAACTTTGTTTACTATCATCTTATGGTTGTTTGCGTTCCATTTATGTTATTAAATAAATATGTGTTTGTTCCCCTTATAATTTATTTCCATAATTAAATAAAGTAATTTTACATTTTTTTTCTTCATAATTTTCCTTTTCATTTATTTCTCTAATATTTTACAGGCAGTTCACATGTAACTTGTAAATATGTATTAAACCTTTTGTAAAATAGAACATGTAACATGTAATAAATACATAAACTACATTAATAGTTTAAACTGTGGAGTTATCCAGCCTACGTTAAGAACGATGGCCAAAAAAATTTGAGGCAATATCGTCTTTGTGTAAATTTGTAGGATATCCCAAGAATTCTATAGGATGTATTTCTAAATTACCGAAGAGAGAAAATTTATTGTTTCTCGACGCATTGTCTTTTTAATAAAGGAAGTTTTAACAACAACAAAAAATTAACAGCGAGGTTGTAGGCTTAGATGAGATCCGAGAAATTAACACAAAGGTTGAGCCGGTGGAAAAATAAATTCATCACTATATGAAAACACATAATCTATTAGAAAGCCGAATAGGAAATCTCGTACACTAAATAGATACTATGATTTTTGTGTGGATGATCTGAAAAAGGATCGTGTTTAGAAAACAATACTCCTCTAACATTTCAACTAGTGGAGTAAGGACTCTACACTTTGGTTTGAAGCTATGAAATCTAAAATAGATTCCTTATGTGACAACAAATTTTAGACTTTGGATGATGTACCCGAGAGGACAAAAAGCATCGGTTGAAAATGGATTGTTAAACATAAAACCAAATAGAGATAGAAAAGTAGAGACATATAAGGTAAAGCTAGTGGTGAACTTCACTAAACATAAAGCCTAGTACGAATAATAGTATACCCTATCACAAATCATCGCTCCGAACTAATGTACAGTTTTGACATTTAGATTGTCACTCGAGCCTTGTACCATCACTTTCGAATAATTCTGTGAACATACAGTTAAGCTGTCACTCATTCCTTACACCAACTTTATCGAGTATTGTCGTAACAGACAATTGGCTACCACTAAGGCTTTCCACCGTTGCTTTCGAATGCAACGTTTTGTTTGGGTTGCCACTTAGGCTTTACATGTACGTGATCAAATACAATGTCATGTGTTTAGACATTAGGTTGCCACTTATGCCATATATCAGTGCTTCTGAATATAATTTCTTGTTTAGACATTGGATTGCCACTTAAACCTTTACACCTCAATTTTGTGATTAGACATTAGGCTGTAACTTAGGCCTTACATCACTACCTATTTTTAATGTTAGTTTATAACATATATAATAAATTTTATTACTTCTTTCTTCCAAAATCTTACAATAAGAATCGAACACATGACTATCTCATGTTTATTTTCCTTAGCTATCACATATTACTTTATAGTAATCACATGTTTAACTTCATGAGTTATCATTATATCTCTAACATAATAGCTATCGTATGTCTCGTTCTATATGTAACATCCAAGAATTTTGGTCATTTAATTTTAAATGTTTAATTAATTTTAAATATTTAAATAATTGAATTTTGGAATTTAATTAATTGAATTTAAATATATTGATCACTTTAAATATTGGAATTGTTAATTAAATATTAATTAAATGGGCTTAATAATATTATTTAACTCCTTTTAATTAATAAATAATATCAATGAATTCAATACGTAGATTTTTAAAAATAAATAGATTGGATAAATATCGATAATTGGATCGAAATTATAAAACGATATCTAAATATGTGAAATTATCATTCCGGGACACTGTCTCAAATTTTGATGAAACTAGTGTCATTAGATCCAGAATAATAAACTATTGTATGTCGTTGAGTTTAGTAACCATTAGATGTACTGTGTGGTCATGCAAGCTCGAAACGCATAGCGGTTGATTTTAATTATAGTTTGATTTTTTTTAAAAGCTAACTTCGGTATGCTTTGGAATCAGGTCTCAAAACTAGTTCCATTAAGTTCAGTTTAGGGATATTTCGTACAAAACGCCAGTCGATGCTCTGTGATTGGAGTTTGAGATTTTGGGCGTGTCCGGTGCCATATATTATCGAATAAAATAATATAAACCCCATACTCCACATCATATTCCTACGCTATTTAGCCCATACCTATCTCGTTACACCCACGTTCACTACATACCCTCCTTCCCTATTAATATTAGCTACGAAACAAGAAATGCAAGCTTTTTAAATTTTAAAAATAGAATACAAATTTATCTCTTCACTAAAAATTACAATTTTAGATTCATTAGCTTCGTGTCGTCGAGGGCTTCTCCCCTATGTGCTCAGCATTAGTTGCATCATTGTCTTAGATGGAGACTTTTCTTGGTTAATGAGCTAGGGTTTGGATATGGATCAGATTGAGGCATCGATTGGGAAATCGGAGCTTGGATTTGAGTTCGGAAGGTCGAATAAAACCTAGTGCTAAACTTTTATGGAGTGTAGTGGTTATATGGGGGGTGCGACATTCAAGGGGACTGTAGGGGATGTCGGCAGGTTGGATTTTTAGGGAGTGGGTCAGAGTTGAAGTGGTGGGTTGCAGATGGAAGCTCGCATGAAAAGAAAGTTGTAGGCGAAGTCCATCCATCAAACGGTGGTCCGGAGATCCATGTCATTGTTTGGGATGCATGGCCATGGCGGGTTTTTGTTGTTTGTGCACGTTTTTTATTAGTAGGGAGAGAGGGAAGATGGATTAGAGAGGAGAGATTAAGGTTAATGATGTTAATTAAGTTATTTAATTAAATAGAAATCTTGTAATTTGAATAACTTTTGCAATACGAGGTCAGACTTGAATGTCTTCTTTTGCATTGGTCTCATAGCGACGATGGCTACACAATGGAGTTGTTTGGTTAGATTTGAAGTTAGTGGAATTTTTTGGCTAAAATCGAACTTTCGTTCTGTTTCAACTCAAAATCGAAACATTTCGGCGAGACTTGGAATCAATGTGAATTTAACTCATATTCAATTTTACTATAATATATCTGTAATGCAATAAACTATTATTGATTGCCCGGATGTTAGCTAAACTGTTTGATTGACTGTTTGATTGAATTTCCATTTGAAAAATGGATGACATATTAATTTGATTTTTACGAATCCATATTATTATTATTATATATATATATTATATAAATATATATATATATATATTATATATATATATATATTATAAATATATATATACTATCCATAACCACTGTTTTACAGGGAACATTTGTAGAGAGGCTTTGAAGGGTTTCTCGCTGGTAATTATTTGTTTACTTACCTTCTTATGTTGTTTATATTAATGTTTAATTAAAATTAGCCATGAGATTCCATTTAAATTGTTTATATGTCGTTATAGCGATTTTCGCTATACGATCACTTATTGCATATAACCCTATAAACCCTTGTATGTGTTTTAAAATGGAGCTTGTGTTTTCACAAAAATAGTTATTTAAAATTCATTAACCATTTTGATTAATGATAATTTAAGTTAATTAATCATTTTAACTAATATTTGAAATTAATTAACAAATTTAATTAATGATGTTTAAAATTGGTTTATCTTTAGATTTAATTAATCATTTTTGCTAATGATTTTTTACACTTAATTAATCATTTTAATTAATAATTATTTGAGTTCAATTAACTATTTTAATTAATGATAATGGAGTTTAATTAATTACTTTAATTAATGATATTTGAAATTAATAATTAATTTAATTAATGATGTTTAAAAATAATTAACCATTTTAAATAATGATGTTTGAATTTGATTAATCATTTTTATTCATGATGTTTGAAACTTATTAATCTTTTTTATTAATAAGATTTAATTTAAAATAGATCATTATAATTAATGATATTGAATGCTAATTTATCATTTTAATTAACAATTGTTTAAATTTAATTAAATTTTTTAACTAATAGTGTTATAAATTTAGCTAATCATCTTAATTAACGATGCTTCAGTTTAACTAAATCATTTTTAATGATATGTGAAATACGATAAATCATTTAACTAATGATATTTGAATTTAATTAATTGTTTTGATTAATAGTGTTTAAATTTTATTAATCAATTTATTTATTGATATTTGAAATTAATTATTTATTTGAATTAATGATTATTTGGATTTAATAAATCATTCAATAAATGATATTTTAAGTTAATTAATTGATTTTATAAATGAGTTTAAAAGTAAGTTAAGATAAAGTAAAGTTAAATAATTGCACTACACCATATTGTCAGTTTTGCAACACATCCATGCGGAAAAATCGCAACGGTTCAGAGCCGTTGTTAAATAGCAACGGCTCAAAGCCGTTGTAAATGATTCAAGAACGGCTATGGACCGTTGTAATCTTGCAACGGCTCAAAGCCTTTGTGTAGTTGCCATGGTTTTTTTCACAACCCCCCGTACCCAAAAGTAACGTCCTTTTAATTTCATTTCCCTCTCCTCCACGCGTTTGTCCTAGTTAATCGCCCATATTTCCAGCTGTTCGATTGAGCGACTAAAAATCCTCATCGTCGACTGCAAATCATCATCGACTGCGGCAACGTGAAACCAACGGTAAGGCTTCCGTCCTCATCAACAATCCATTCTTTCATATTCCATCTCCTTAACAAAGATTTCCGCCCTCTAGCAGGCACTTCTTTCAAAATTTATTTTCTTCGAGCTATCAAACCTCAGATCTAAATATCAGGTACCATTTTTATTTTTATTTCAATGTTAAATTGGATTGGGTTGAGATTCGAGGAGTTGTCGTCGTGGTTGTTGGTGGTGTTAGGGTTGAGGGAAGAGAAGAAGTTCGGGTTTGTGGTTGGGGCTGTTGGCAATAGACATCACTTGAATTATAATCATACATGTTATATTTAAGCAGATGGTACTTCGCCTGATAATTAATATTGACCCATCTGTTGATTATTCTTAACTAAATTTTATGTGTTGTCAATTTAACATATTTTCAAATTGCACACCATTATGTCATGTACCTTATCCTTAGTTATTTGTTCACTAAATATGTTCTTGTTTGAGTCATGTCATCTATTTTTGTAAATTCAGCTAACATTTCCATAGTCACCACAAGTTATTGCCTAGTTGTTCAGTGTTTGCTAGGTCACCCTGCTGCTATTTGGAAGTGTTCAAATCACTCCCAACTTTTGACTTTCTAACCTGGCAAAGATGAACATCCTAATAGATCATGCTTGAATTATACAATTTTGATTTTTATAAATATCTTAAGGGTCTAATTTGATTTTTTTTTTTACCTACGTTAATATACTTGTTGGTTCCGTTGATTAACCATATCCCATTCCTGTTTATTATAATCCATAATATTCATAGGTAAGTGCCTGCATACACCAGTTAGAATATGACTTTTAATCAAAGCCAAATCTAGGAAGACAGAGAAATTAAGACAACGTTTTCTAAGTGTGAAATGATAGTTGTAAATTTTCCTTGGCTCTGAAATAGTTGTGAATGCGTAAGTTCGGAATATTTATATTTAGATATTATTATTTGGGATTTATCTAATAATTAAGATGCCAAGCTTAGCTAATTACCTCATAGAACTAATAAATTTTGTCCACAATCTAGTTTTGATAGCCTGAGTACTACAAGTCATAAGTCAATTTATGCAATTCTTTAACTTATTAAAAGCTTTTCATTATCAATCGATAATAGTTATTATTATTTTTTTGGAAAATTGCAGATGGTTATAAACATTGCAGACAAATAGAGATGACAAGCAACCGAAGGAGGCTGAACTTAAAGGTAATGCAGAATCTGCAGTTGTAGCGACTTTTAATTTATTCTGTTCATTTTGTTGGTTTATACTATGACTTTCAAGTATTGCAAGTTGCATTGGATCGCACTTCTACCGGTTGGAGAAGAATCCATAACCTAGGTTATTCTTCAGATCGTGCATTCTAAAATTATGTCAACTTTTATATATCTACATGATCTATATTTTCATCCACTTGATTTTTATGTTTAGTATGAGCTTAATATTTAAATAAAGATAATTATTTAATCCATGCTTACTATAAACAAATTTCAGATTGTTTGCCATGAATGAAATTGTCCTCCCCTTTTTTGTTTGATAAGCAACGGGTTAACTTTTATCATTTGAAATGTGCATTATACAAAAGGGTATCATGGCTGTTCAGTTAATATTAGATCTAATTTTAAATATGCAATCTATGATCCATCGATATTTCAACTAAAATGTTAACAAACATGGACGAATGATGGTTGAATATTTACAATGAAATCCCGTTGCACTTCCTTCCAATCAACTCTATAGTATCTTAATTACTTTTGAGGTACTAACATCTGCATCAAAAGTTGTTTATTGACATTGATTGTCGATAATAAACTTCAAAGTTTGTATGTGTGGATTTAACAAAAATTGTTGAATCTATAACTTAATCCAGTATCTACTTAACTCCTATTTTCAAAAAAGGTGGTCTTGGCACACAAATAAACTTCATTTATGTTAATTTATTTATAGTGTCAGCTTTATGAAATCCTCATTGTGATCGTGAAGCTTTGGGTTAGGACTTAATTGCCAATTTCTTATTAATTCATTATTTGTTTTAGGTAGCTAAAAATATCGAAGATCGGTTGCTATTGTCATAACCCAAGTCCTACTTGAGCGCATTGTATGTTTTAAACTCATTACTGGAATTCAACCCATTGTGTATTAGTGAAAAATATGTATGCCCATCCAAATAATTATTCTTAAAAATCATTATTATTACTTATATTTTAAATAAAATTGCACACTAACAATATTTACAAAATTAATTCAATGTTAGTGTAGGTGGACGTTAGATGATGAGCTTGCATTAGTAATTAATCAATCTTTTTGGTGGGGGTTAACGTTAGTTGAAGTTAGTGATTTTTTGATAAGCTCGTGTATTAATACAGTGATCTGGAGTTTAATTGCTTGTTCGGTTCAGATTCTAAAAGTTTAATTGGTTCTTTGGTTTCACAAAAGTTGAATACAAATGAAATAATAACACATTTGGGACTGAAAACATTAAAACTGCGAGGGTTCTGAAATGAAGGGGACTAAAATGATGTTAGTTGGTCCCAAAGTGTAAAGACGTTGATACCTACGTCATCTTCAGCTGCCATTAGTTTAAAGTAATGGTCTAGTTTGTATTAACCCTCTCTGTGTAGATCTTCTTTTGCTTGTGTCCTGTAGCCTGTCATATTCAATTTTTACATATTATTTAAGAGGTTGATGGTAATATAAAATAAGAGTAGTATTTTACTAACGAACATATTTTATTTTTGACTTCAGTTTTATATTCAGTATCATATGTTATGGAATAAAAATAAAAGTCAAAGGCTATTTTTCTCGTTATTTATAGTAAACTTGTAAGTGGTAACAATTATCTTTTATGAATTCTATATAATTTATCGTCATTCTTTAAAAAGAAAAATACCATAAAAATATTTATTCATGCTAGTGTGTCAACTATTATTGACATTAGTGCTCTAAGCATTAACTTGGTAGGTTCAATATGAGTTGATAAGAAATTTGATCGAACAACCTTCTTTCAAGCTTTGATTTAATATGCTAATGAAACTATTGTGCCAACAACTCTGTTGTTGATTTCGATGGTAACTACATAAATTTCCTATATTCGTTAATGCCATAAAACAGTTACAGCACATTTAATTTCCTTATTTGAAACCTGTACATAATTTACATAAGAATATGTACAGGCACATATATAAATTAAGAACATGCTACTAAAACAACTTAATACAGGTAACTGAAACAACATGATATAAGTACGGTGAATCTCGGTTTCATGTTTTAGGGTCAGGAACCAGAAACACAACTAAAAAAAAGACACCATGTAAGTTCTATGGTTGGGATCTGTCCATGAACCATGTAATAAAAATTAGTCTATTATATAAACTGAATACAAGTATGATGGTGAAGTTGGTAGTTTGAGTTGTTGGAAGCTGAGTGGTTTCGAGGAGATGGTCTGAAGTGGTAGCAGTTCGATTTAGGTTACTGGAGTCTATTGATGGAATATTGTAGCTGCAATTTTGGGGAATGGCGAGACAATGCTGCTACTATGGTCATAGTGGTACAGTTGAATATGATGGGGGAGGGGAATGTTGTGATGTACTGTTGTTTTGTGGATAGGAAGATGGTAGAATTGTTGTTGGTATTGGCGGTGTGTGTGGTTGGCCAGTGAGCAGAGGGGTGATTTTGTGGGTAGATGAAGTTGTGGAAGGAAGGTGAATGGGTATGTGAATGAAGGCAGTAATCAAAACTGCTGCAGGAGTTGATGGTGATTGAAGTGCTGCTTGTTTTTCGCAGTGGTGATGAGGTGGAGTTCAGTGAATAACAGGTATGATGGGGAAGTGGAGTGTTATAGGCAGCAAGGTTAGTTTGATGTGAAGTGGTCAGGTTGGTCTGATGGTAGTTGTGATGCCAATGCAGCAAGAAGGATGTAATTGCAGAGAACAGAGGAATGAAATTGTTGGCAACTGTCTTTGCAAAATGGAATGGCAACTGTCTTTGCAAAATGAAATGGCAATTGTCTTTGCAAAATGTATCAAACTAGTGCAACAGAGAATACAACTGTCATGACAAATCCTTCTGATTGTTTGTATTAAATGCATAGATGAAAATAGTGAGAATGAACTACGTAGAAATGCATAAAAATGTGTCTTTTTTTTGAAGTAATGCTAAATAGAATAAAATAAAGAAAATACAAAAATAATTCAAAGAGTAAGATTAAAATTACATTGCAATTCCTTGACAACGATGTCAAAAACTTATTAGACGGTGAATTTTCTATCGGTTAGAAAATCGTCGAAAAATTATATCGTTATAAATCGCAAGTGCACGGTGTACATGTCAGGTTTAAGGTTTTTTTACTAAAATGTTGTATATATTTTTGTTGCCAGATCAATATGTCTTCAAGTATAGATAAAGAGTGGATGAAAGAAGCCAATCAAAGAACCCCACGATATATGGAAGGAGTGCAAAAGTTTATTGATTTTGTTGTAGAAAATGGTGGCAATAAGGAAATCTATTCTTGTCCTTGCACACAGTGCAAAAATATGAAAATGAAAATTAAATTAGATGAAATTCATTTTCATCTTCTTAGATGGGGAATTGTCCAATCATATACTGTTTGGCGCTTTCATGGGGAAGAGTCGGCAATGAACCAAAAACAACCTGTTAGTCAAGCCATAAGTACCGATGACTCTGAACATCCTAGGATGAAAGATCTGGTCAATGATGCCGATAGATTTCATCAATTGCAACCTACAAGTTTGTTGACGGATAATTTTGGGGATTCGCCTACGGTTGATGTTGATTTGCAGGCCAATCAAAGCAATAAGTATAAATCACTTTTTGATAATACAAAAGAGCCATTGTATCCTTCATGTCCAAAAGGGATAACAAAATTGTATTTCGTCGTCAAGCTGAATAACTTGAAAACCCAGTATAGCTTTTCCGACAATGGTGTGACTGCACTCCTAGAATTCATAAAAGAATTACTTCCTAAAAGTAACACACTACCAACAAAGTATCAAGAAGATGATTAAGCAAGTTGGTATGGATTACAAAACTTATGATGCGTGCATTAATGACTGCATTTTGTATTGGAAGGATGATGCAAATAGAGTTTTTTGTCCAGTTTGCAAACAATCAACATATAAAACAACATTCAACGAAGAGAAAAGAGCTGCAAAAGTACCTCAAAAGACGTTGAGACATTTCCCTCTAATTCCTAGGCTGAGGAGGTTGTATACTATACCATGGATAGCAGATGCTATGACTTGGCATGGTCGTGCCAAGTCTAATTCAGACGTAATGCGTCACCCATGTGATACTTCTCAATGGCGACCTGCAGATTCTTTTGACAAAACATTTGTTGTTGAATCACGAAATGTCACGCTTGGATTAGCAACGGATGGTTTCAATCCACATGCATCTCTAAGTAACCGTTATAGTTGTTGGCCAGTAGTTTTAGTACCGTATAATCTTCCTCCATCCATGTGCATGAAAAGAGAGTTTTCAATGTTGACATTGTTGATTTCTGGACCAAAACAACCAGGAAAGGATATTGATGTTTATTTGCAACCGTTAATAGACGAGTTACAACTGTTATGGAAAGGAGTCGCTGCATTTGACTCATTTAATAATTCGGAGTTTACATTGAGAGCTAGGTTGTTGTGGGCAATTCATGAACATCCTGCACTTGGGACTTTATCGGGATGCACAACTCATGGCTATTTTGCATGTCCTACATGTGGGGAAGACACTTGTTCTTACTATCTTCATGCAAGTAAGAAGATGTGTTACATGGAACATCGAAGATTTCTTCCTTTCAAACATAAGTTTCGAGACGAAAAAACAAACTTTGATAACAAACAAGAATATCGTCGTCCTCCACGGCCATTGACTGGTTATCAAGTTGAACAGAAGGTAGCTAATATCAAGATGAAAGTTGGTAAAGACAAATTAGAAATCGGTCGAAAACGAAAAAAGAAAACCGATGAAGACGAAGTTGAGAATGTTCCTGCGTGGTATAGAAGATCGATCCTCTTTGATTTTCCATATTGGAAAGCAAATTTGGTCCGACATAATATTGATGCTATGGATACAGAGAAGAATGTCACTGAGCATCTCATTAGCACAATTATGGGTCATAAAGACAAGTCAAAAGACGGCATCAATGCACATAAGGATTTGAAAAACATGGGTATAAAACAAAAATTGTGGGTGAGTGAAGATCCTGAAAGAAGTAAATTAATCATACCAGATGCAACTTTTACCTTGAGCAAAGACGAAAGGCTACGATTTTGCACCATTTTGAAAAGCCTAAAAGTGCCTAGCAAATTCTCTTCCAACTTCAATAACAATGTGAACATCAATCCTCCTGAACTAACAAATATGAAGTCTCATGATTACCATGTCATAATGCAGCAATTACTTCCGGTATTGCTTCAGCATTCTTATCCACAACATAAGGTTCTACATAATGCTATACATCGTATAAGTCTATTTTTTAACATTTTATGCTCAAAGGTGATTAACAGAGAACATCTTTTAAAAGCAAAGACTAGTTTGGTAGAAGCAATTTGTATGTTTGAAGAATATTTTCCACCTGCATTTTTTGACATAAGCATCCACCTTATGGTTCATTTAGCCGATGAAGCATAGAAATGCGGTCCTGTTAGATATAGGTGGATGTATCCTTTTGAACGGTAATTTACTAATCTCAGTTTTGTTCATCATCGTTCGATTTACATAGGTACTAGTTATTTTTATTCGTTTTATATTCATAGGTTGATGAAAACATATAAAGGATACGTCCGCAACAAAAGATATATTGAAGGATGTATTGCAGAAGGATATATCGTACAAGAAGCTAGTCTTTACTGCATGGAGTATATGCCAAAAGGAGGCGATGGCACACATAAACATACTCGTGAGGCTTTCTTAGACGAGGATGATGAGTTTGCTGGTGAGATGCCTCTAGATAATGGTAAAGACATAACCTCAACCTCGGTGCAGTTTGAACAAGTTCGTAGATGGGTCCTCAATAAGTATGAAGGATTGGATGAATGGGAGAAGTAAGTTCACAAATAACTCCTGAATCTCCACCATTGTAAGTATATAAATGTTTTAAAATGTGTTTTTTGCAGGAGGTATAACATTTATGTGAAAAGTACTAAATCTCAATCTCGAAATGGGGTTTCATCCGTGGAAGATTGTCAAAGTTTTACTCTATGGTTACGTGGCGAGGTATATATTAAAGCTTATTTAATATTTCACGCGTACTTAAAGGCATCATACACCTTATTAATCAAACTTTTCACATATTTTATTTTTTTAGTTGGTAAAAACAAACGATGTTGATTCAACTCTTTGGCGCCTTGTGAATGGGCCGAAGTTCAAGGCGCGCAGTTATTTGTAGTACCAAGTAAATGGGTTTACATTTTCTCCGAAAAAATACAAAGAGCAGATGGTAACACAAGACAGCAGTGTATGTATGAGAGCAATCAAAAAATTTAGAGCCAGTGGGAAAGATAAAAATTATGCAGAAGCAGAAACACTGTATTATGGAGTTATTCAGGAGATAATTGAGTTGGATTATATAGACTTCAAACAAACGGTTTTTTATTGTGATTGGGTAAAAGTCGAAGACAAGGTCAATGGTTGCAAGATTGATCCTGTTTCAAACTTGATTACAGTTAATTTAGGGAAATTGAAGACTAAAGATAGGATGAACGATGAGCCATTTATTCTTGCATCAGAAGCGAGTCAGGTGTTCTACTCAAAAGATATAAAAAATAGCTGATAGTTTGTGGTTTTACACACACCTAAGCGGTTGACTACAATCGTGGATGATCTTGAGTTTCCTACCGTCTATCAATCAGCCTTTGAAGATAACAAAAAATTAGAAGATCTTACCAAATGCCTATGTTAATATAAGATGTATTTCTTAATTTAATTGAGTTGATTTTCAAATGTGGATGAATTTAGAATTTTTTGATTATGAAGTTAGAATTTTTCATGTATCACTATTCAATAGTTGCTTTTGTTGCTTCAGTTACACTTATATTTTTTTATTCGTAACCGTATAAATTTTTAATCGATAACAATCAAATATCCTTGCTTGCTTTTATTAGACAACCAGTAAAGAAAATTGGGCTTTTTCTGCAGGTTTCACTCATACAACTATTTTGCAAGTACAATTATGTTGTACAATTATGTGCTGTGTACAATTATGCTGGGAATTCATATATGTTTATTTCTGAATAATTGCAGCAACAATGTCAGAAGCCGCAGAAACGTCGATCCATTCAGTCGCGAATTCGTCATCTTCACAACCCGAGAAAGTTGAGACAAATGCATATGGTGTTCCAGTTTCTGATAATGCTAGGAAAATAGGCAGTAGACTTGGTAAATTGGTACGAATGCATGTGCCGATATCATATGAAAGTTGGGATAAAGTACCAAACAAATGTAAAGATGATGTTTGGGCTGAATTGCGGGTAAGTCATTCTTTTTTTTTCACTGTTAACCTATTGAAAAGCACAAATGGCACAACTCATTTGTTTGTTCTACAAATTACTGGCTGTAAAATTTGCTTTGACGTCCATGAAGTTCTATCTCTTATAACTAAATTACAAACTTGTATTGTCTAATAAAATTACATAACTTACAAGTGACATGCACTAATGATCTGTGTATTTTCTTGTATTTTCTTTTTAACGTATTTTTTATCTTCAATATATACAGACATTTTATGAGCTAAAGTCGGATACAAAAGAGTTGTATTTTAAAAAAAATGTGTGAATCATTTAGAAGATACAAAAGTGAATTGAGGACAGGGTACTATGACAAATTCGATAATGATGAAGCTAGAAGGAAAAATTGTCCGCCAAAAGTTAGCGTAGATGATTGGGACGGATTCTTGAAAAATGAAGTAAAACCCGGCGCATGCGAAAGAAGAGAGCTAGGCAAAAAAAAAGATCACAATACAGTTATACTCATCATAGTGGTCGTACAAGTCACGCTGCAGTAGAACATAAAATAGTACAGTTTTAATTTTTTATTATTTTGTCGCATTTTACCATTTCGTTGAATGGGATTGTATCGGTAGGAAATAAACTCTTCGAACAAGAATCGGTTGGTTTGATAATCGATGTTTCGGTTGCAGGCAATTGAAAATCCAGGAAAAGAAATCATACGCCGAGAAGTGTGGGAGAAAACTCATACAAAAAAGGATGGCACCATATCGGATTCAAATTCTTCGTACTTTGTAAGTTAAACAATATATTGTTTTAGCTGATAAATTAAATATCTCAAGTATTATCATATTTTAGGGTAAAATTGCAAAAGCAAGGGAAACAATCAATGACGACGAGGAACAAGATATGCCATTGGATGAAGGCATCTTGTCACAAACGTTCGACAAAGATAAAAGGGGCCGGACTCGAAGAGTTGGAACTATAATACCAAAGACACAAGTTAAAGCATCTACTATTCCACGTAAACAACTCAGAAGGAGTAAACAAGACTCAAATAGATTGGAAACAAAGATGGAGAAGGTTGAGGGTTCTTTGGAGAATGTGAAGGGGACATTGAACACATTGGTCGACATATTAAAAGGATATGTGAAACAGATGTCAGACATTGCTTCCAACGAAGAAGGAAGTGGTGGGACACATCATGAAAGTGTTGGAAGAACGTCAAACAATGACGACGCTGCTAACCCGCTTATTTCGCATGTTCAGGAAAATCAAAAATGTGAAATGTTGAACTTTGATCTAGAAGTCATTGCAACAGGTTTTGTATGCAAAGATTCGACGGCATCCATAATACATGGAAAATCTGTACCTCCTACACATGAGAAGTTGATTGTGGACAATATACTATTACCAGATGAGCCCACGGCCAAACAAAATCATCCTCTTGCTATAACCTTTGATGATGTTGGAGTCGGTGGTTATGTGTGTCATCCAAAGAGTTCAATTCGATATCTTTAGACGCAGGAGCAGGTATACATTATTATTATCCAATAAATTCAATCTGAATGGAAGCCTATATATGCTATCACAATTATAAGACTAACCTTCCAAGTGCAATTACTATCATTAGGAGTAACGCTGTTTCATATACATCAAAATGTGTTTTACGAATATGGCACTATTTATTCATACATTAATGTGTGAATATATTGCACATAAGATATGATATATTGTTATAACTAAATAAGGTTCAAAAATTTACCCCAAATGAACATAACTTTCATTACTGTTACAAATTGCAAACATTTCACCAAATAGCTAATATTTTCTACAAAATATTTTAAAGAACATCAAGGTAAAATATTTGCATTCAATTTCAATGTACAGATAAATGCGAGTATTTTACACCGCAAACTGTAAATATTTGGACTGAATGGTCAAAACTTGCATTATTCATTTTAAAGTGCATGTAATATGTTTATTTGCACTACAGAACAAGAATTTTGCATTGTCCACTTCAAAAGCATAGATAAGTAGAAAGATTCAAGGTATCTTCTAATTCAAAGTGGCGTAACTTCTAATTTTCCCGTGTTTTGTTAATCCAGCAACTGTACGATTGAGTTTGAGTTATAACATTTATTCAAAGTGATTATTCGCACGTGGTCGATCAATTAAAATAAGCTGAGTACTGATCAAAATATGAGAATGAACGGTACACATACACACATACATATACAACTGTTCTCTACAACTGTTCTCTGCGGTTAGATATAAATATCCTTAACTTCCTAATCGAGCTCACTGTGCTAAGATGACAGTTTTCTATTAGAATTTTAAGTATAGACTTCATGTCCGCTATGGTTTTGAAATACAATTTAAATTGTAGTTCAAACGTAGCATTCTTCATGTGAAAACCTAAAACGCCATGGTTTAGCATAGGATAAAAATACTGTAGGAATATATGGGCAGCATTCGTTATTAGCATAATCAAAGCTCTTATAACACACGGCGAAGAGAACAATAACCATATAAGAGCACCATATACCAAAGTTTAGTTTAAAAGAAAAGGTTAATTTTCAAATGCACATAATGCTTTTTGTCAATCTCTGTTTTTCGCAGTCCCAAGGATTCTTATATATCTGTATACAGATCGCAGCATTCCTTGAATTTTCAAAAAATAAAGTCAAAACTGTGCATAAAATGATAAAAACACCGATCATTTGGATATTTATAAACTTAGACATCATCCCCTACGCAATTTTCAATAAAAATAAAAATATATAATGTGATGAATGAATCGTACAGTTGCTGAATAAATGTTATAACTCAAACTCTTCTCTTTCTCTTAATTGTTTTGCTGCGTGGTTGAGTTTCAGAAAGCTGATTGTTGCCGTAATCGGGTCTATCTGTTTTCCAAAAGCAATCGCTGAATGATTTAAAGCCAACGATCGGAGAAATATTTTTTTATGTTTCTTTACTTCATTATTTAATATTTAGGATCATCGATAAGATTTCAGCAAAAAAATTCTTCTTTTTCTCCATTCAGCAATTGACTGTTTCTTTTTTATATAAATTTTGAAAAGTAAATGTTATATTCAGAAGTTCTTTAAATCGAAACCAAGCAACCTTTTCTATATTCAACATTAAGCATTAAAAACATTCACATTTCAGTTTCTAGCATTCAGCCTTCAGCTTTGATGTTCATGATTTTTACATCTTCAGAGTTTCGTTGTTGTATGATTTGTCAATATTTGTAAAGTTAGAAACTCATTTGCCCTTTTGAACACATCCATGATTTTTTTTGCCATCTCCCTGTGCTTTCATTTAACTAGGATTAAATTTAATATTATCATGATAAATTGTTAATGCAAAAGTTTACACTTGGTGAGTTTCTGCACTTGGTTGCTTATTTTCCATCCTTTGTGAATGACTAGATCTATTCCATTCTTGATTTTAATTGGAATCTAAAAAGATATATAACTATTCGGTTCCAAGTTTTCTCACATACTGCATGAAAATAATGTTAGAAAATAAAAATGAATGAGGAGTTTGAAGATATATTTATTATACTCTTTTGTCTTGCTACTACTAGCAACTTCTAATTTTTCCGTGTTTAGTTGCAAATTGACTTGGTGTACATGATCATATATTTCATCATATTTTGGGTCGCTGTCAACTTGTGAAAGCAGTGTAGTTGATTGTTCCTTTAGTAATTGAGTAGAGTATAATCATACTCTGGTCTTTGCTTGTTCATTTTTCTGCAAGTATTTTACAAGTTCTAAAATTATCAATCAATTTAAAGTTTTAAACCAAGTGGTCCGTTGTAATTTAGAGAACGGAAGGTCACAAAAGAAAACTAAACCATACTAAAAATATATATTTAATGTTAGCTTTATCAAAAACGATCATGTGAGAATAGATTATCTTTTTTCTTATTTTGAACAATCAGCTATGATAGTAGTAAGGTTATCTTCTACACGGTTGGTGAATATTAGAGTCTGAATTAGATATTTTCAAAGCAAATTGTACTCCACTAGCAACCATCAACAACAATGCATTTACTCCCTAACCTTATTGTTGTGCTCATTATTAACTTTTTTCATGAACACACTCTTCGTTCCTGCACTAAATTACTGTATGCTAGTTAATAAATTTTCCTATCCAAATTTCTATATGCTAATTGATATTCTAATACGTTATTTGATTTTGTGTTTGCAGGATATACTGCTGCTAGATATACCAGTGTTTGCAGGATATTCTAAGTAAGTATTTTATGTCAATATTCCAGTCTCCAATAAGCGTTAGACGATTGGAGGAAGACGTTATGTACCGTATGTTGTAGTATTATGTAATGATGTCGTTGTTGTACTATGTATGCTATGTATACTTGTTGAACTATATTGTGGTATGTGTTGACGTTGAACATTATAATTCAAACGGTTGTTATGTTTGGTTTTTGTGTTTAATCTATGAAAAATATTTGGTTTAATAATCTTTCTTATGTGATACTGTTAAATTTGCAATTTGCTGTAATAATTATGATAATGAAATGACTGTTGCTGGGGCAGAAAAAAATTTCGAATATGTTTTTTAAAAAATAAAATATTAATTCGCAACGGATTAAAGCCGTTGCTAGTATTTAAGACATCGGTTATACATCTACATTTAGCAACGGCTTTAAGCCGTTGCAAAATAAAATCCGGAACGGCTACAAGTCGTTGCTAAAGTATATTTTGCAACGTCCCTTAGTCGTTGCAAAAAGTATATTTCGCAACGGATTTGAGCCATTGCGAAATTTTTACCACTGCCCATTTCGCAACGGCTCAAATCCGTTGCGAAATGAGGATTCTGGTGTAGTGTTGATTTAGTCCAATAAAGGTTTAAAGTTTGTTTATTTATTTAATGAAAATATTTTAGAAATAATTAACTATTTTATTAAGGATAATTGATTTGTTCATTAAAAGAAATTGTAAATTTGACCTATTTTATTTTGGAGAAAATTAATGTGGCTTTTAGAAGAATAAAGGAATATAATAAATCACCCACATCAGAATGATTAACGTTGTTTTAAAATTTTCAAAGATATTTGTATTGTGTAATTATCTTTTGGGATAATAAATGTTGCTTAATATTATGATGAAGGTTTATAAATGAAAAATCTTTTAATAGAATTTTTTAGAAATAAAGTTAAGTGTAAATTGTTTTGAATGTATAGTAAACAATGTTTTAATGACCTTTGTTTAGGCCATTTTTTAATACACTTAGTATTATAAATTTGTCTTTTGAAAGATCAATTTAAAGAATATTTTTTAAGTTTTCTTTACAAATATTGAAATGTGAAAATCAAGCATAAATACGAATCAAATGTTTTAAGCATTTGATTCATTTCATTCGTGGTAAGCGTATGCGATTTAATTGTCATACACAAATCACGTAGTTATTCCGCTATCTTCTTTACTTTTCGCCATTCTAAGACCTTGTTTTGATCCGTTGAGCTTTATTATCCTTTATCGAAAATGCCTAAAACCAAAGCGTGGAATAGAGAGGGAACACCCTTCAAGTGTTGTTGTGTTTCGTCATTCTAAGGTGATTTATCGCTCGTTTTGAGGATTGGTATCTAAAGCCGAAAAACTAAAACCAAAAGACGAGAGGAAGCCAAGGTATATGGGTCGCACCCATGAGGGTATGTTCACATCTATCTAGAGAGGTGTCGGCTTGCATGCATTGTTGCGAAATATTCGGATGCTCGTGTAAAGCGGGGTCCAACTTGGAAGTTCCCGAGAGTGATGCATTTGATCTCAAGTACATTTTCTGTAGAGGTATACGTTCATGGAAGGGGGGAGCACCCTCCTACTCATGTTCGATAAATTCATTCTCCTTATTTGATTCAAATCTTCAAATTGTTTTTCTTTAATTGCAACGGAAATAGTCAACCACTCTTCACGATGTTTAATTATAGATTTTGTCCATTCTTATAACGACCCACTATTTTGGACCATTCAAATCGACAATAAAACCATACATGTCTGACTTGAATAATCCAAAACAGTAGATTGTAATAAAATTTGGAGCAAATAAAACCAATCACAGACACAGATAAATCAGAATACTCGCAGCGGAATTAAAAATAATCGTAGTTTTTCATGTAGCCACTACAAACTCAGTCTCAAAACAAGTACAAAATACATAGTCTGGAAAACTAATGCAGTTCTGAAACAAGTACCGTAAAATCCCAAATACATAAGTCTCTAATACATCAGCTGAAACAGAATGACTGAATTGAAATAGATAAACTAGATAAGCAGATAAACTTCAGAAATCTCTAGCTTCCAGAAGATAGATCCAAGCAACTAGATAAGCATATAAACTTCAAAAATCTCTAGCTTCCAGAAGATAGATCCAAGCTGTGATACTCAGGCTGACCCGAGCGTAAATAAATAAACACAAACACTCGAGTCAGGACATACATACTTACACAATGTAAACCAACTCAAGTGAACTGTAAAATAAATATACAAATAACTTAAAGGATGCTTTCGACCGCCCATCCTTTAAGGATTCGTTAAACTATTTACTATGTAGTAACTTTAAGGATTCGTTAAACTATTTACTATGTAGTAATAATACACTATTATAATAATGTCTACAGTAAAATAAACTTACTTTAAAACAGCGTTAAGGAGTGACACAATATTCCCCTTAACACATAATAGTTCCATTAGTCCATCCAGTATCATAGTCCCTCCTGACCGGGAAGCCACCAGAGGATCTCCACGGGCTACGGGAGAAAATCAAACTCGTACAAGACACGCTAGGGTTGGTTACATGGCACAACTAGGCAATGCCAGGTTAGATATACCAATTACGGATCCGGGCTGGTGCTAACACGTAGCACGCAACTACCGCCCACCTCGAGCCACACTCCTAAAAATCAAAGGTGCGCACCAATCAATCACAAAGTAATAGAATGGCATATGAAGAAGTGCATCCGATAAGAGGAGCTACCTCCTTAGCCCGGCAATCGCTCCTGTTTTAGCCACCTTATGCCAACTTATAGGAGTCGGGTCCACATATATACCTCAATAGAACGTCGCCACCATCCTACTTCATTCTGGAGTCTCCACCGCGTACACGGTTGTCAAAGCGGTTTTCAGTATCGACAGAGAGTATGCCCATATCCGTTCCCGGTCTCATTGCCAACCAATCGTTATTATTACCCATGGTTATAAACTTCAAAATTGTTTATACTTCACTTCACACATATTCATTTAAACCATTTAAATTCAATATCAAATAATATTTATTTCAAAGTTGTAACATTTCTAAATTCCTTCCTTGGATTATAAAATTTCCAAAACATTGTAAATTTCAGCTATAATAGCACTTATAAAATGTTACGATAGATATAGAAATATTTCAAAAACATTGTCAAATTAAAAAAACAGCAGCACTTATAAAGTGCTACGGTAGATATTTAATTATTTCAAGACAGCTTAATTTCAAAACAGCAGCACTTACAAAGTGCTACAGTAGGTATTAGTAATTTTAAACAGTTTACTTTCATTTCAGCAACAACATCACTTACCAAGTGCTGCGGTAGTTATTTAGTTATTCAAAACAGTTTACTTCCAGCAACAACAGCACTTACCAAGTGCTGCAGTAACTTATTCAGTTATTTCAACATGCAGTTTAGTTTCTACAACAACAGCACTTACAAAGTGTTGCGGTAGCTCTTTATTACTTCAGAACTAAGTTTATTTCCAGAAATGACAGCACGTAACAAATGCAGTCTTAAAACCATAGCATTTCTTAAGTGATACCAATGCTAATTCCAGATTTACTATAAAATTTCAGAAACAATAAAACTTCAATTTTAACCATTTTAACTTATAAAAATCATATTTTCCGCTTTAAAAATATTCATTTTTGTATCTTTTAACTTATGATTCAATAAAAATAAACTTTAATAAATAAATATCCAATTTAAACAATAGTTCACTTATTAAGTCAAACTCAACTATTTCTCAACTTTTATATTTATTTTTTTCAATTAACTTATTATTTAAAAACCCATTTCATAAAGAAAATAAAATATCCATTTATTTACTTAACTTAAAATTTTCCATTAACAACCAAATTTCCCATTCCCAAGTTAAGTCACATTTTAAAATACATCTTTCCATTTAATTCTTTATACATTCTAACTTATAGAAAAGTCACTATGAATTCATTTAAATTATTTAAATCCAATTTAAGTTAAAATGACATATTTTTACATTTAAAAATACTTATAAATTTCATAAAAAATATATGATTAACCACAGGTTTGTATAATATTTTCTAACCTAGGTCAATTGATACAGATAATATATCATTTCAATCCGTAATTTAAAAAGAAAAATCCGGGTTTTATCATTTCAAACCCGCAATTCCAAGTAAATCAAATACAATAAAAATCACTCAAGCCTATTATTTCAACCCATAATAATTTCCCCTTATTCTAAAGTCTTTTCGGGTATGTATCATTTCAACCCATAGTGATAAGGGAACTTGCAGTGTGAGATACAGAAAATAAAATAATAGCATATCATATAATATTATAATAAATGTTGAACAAGTATAAAATCAGGTTATGCATCACATAAACAGATCACAGACATACATGAACATAGTATATCAATCATTACATATTCACTTGTCATAATAATAATATAAGTACGTAATGTCTAGAGTGAATAACTCACCTTTTTAAAGCTAGAGATCAATTCAAAACAAAAAAAATCCACACTCCGCAAAGCACGAGAAGGCACGATAAGATTCGAGAAGAAGTAACAAACAAATTCAAATCTTGTAATCAAATTAATAAAACAAATATTAATATATGATTTAACACAAAGTAAATTAAAACATAAATAAATTTGAAACAAATATGGATTCAATCAACAAGTGGGCTCGGCCACATCAGCTATAGGCTTAACCATCGCCATATTTGCTTGGCCATGATGTCTAGAGGCAAGCTAGGCTTGGTCATGGATCAAGTATGCACGTCTATGGCTTGAGGAAGTGGAAATGTGGTAGGTTACAACCATGGAATTCAAAGGTCAAAGCCAAAGAGGGGTTTTGTTCACACATAGGCTCGGCCCTATGGTCTAAATAACTCGGCCTAAGGCTAGACTTGGGTCCAGTGCATCTCAAGGCATGGCTTGGTAGGGTTTAGGTCATGGCATATTCAACTAGGTGGAGTTCTAGGGTGTGGCCAAGGCAATTGGAAGAGGTGGTGAAAAATGGAAGGCTTGTGATGGTTTTGGTCAAGTTTGGTGGTGGATCTAGGTTTAGGGTCACGGCCAAGGGCATGGGATGGTGAGGAGAAGTGGATGGACGGTCATGGTGGAGGAGGAGAGGGGATGAGGTCGGTGGAGGCCGAGCAAAGCATGGAGAATCACAAGAGAAAAATAAAAGAAAAGAGGAAAAAGAAAGAGGAGAGAAGCCATAGAATTTACAGTATTTTTCTCTGGACACAAATGAAAATGAGATGAGATACTTTTCTTTTTTTATGTGAATTAACAGGGTAGGAGGCGGCTAGGGTTTTGCAATACACGGCTAAAAATAGTGTACGGCTATGGTAGGAAATAAAGAGGGTAGGCAAATATAAAGGCAAGAAATAAACAATGAGATGTATGTCCAATTAAACAAAGTAACATATGTCTAATTGATTTTTTTCTAGTTATAAATAAAAGGTATACAAAAGAAATATCCAATAAATAAAATAAAGTCTATACAAACAAAATAAAAGATAAAATAAAGAGATGAACATAGGAAAATATAAAATAAAACGCAGAAATTAATTGCTTTTAAAACGTTGTATGTTATCCAATTTTCAAAGTATAAATCAGAATTTAATGAAATGAAAAGTATAACGATATTAGAACTATATCCAGTTTCAAATAAAAATATTAGAATGTTAAATTTTAAATTTCAAATTTCAAATAAAAGTCAAAGTTTGACCAAAATATAATATTTCCAGAAATTGTTTATTTCATTGTATTTGGGAAAATAATTTATAAACAACTCCAAAAATTATATTGAAAATTTCAAAATTTTCAAATTTTAAATAAATAACACCAAAGTTTTCAAATAAATTAAATTTAAAATATTTACAAAATTTTGGGTTGTTACACTCTCCCCCGCTCAAAACTTTTCGTCCTCGAAAAGGAACGAAAGGGGGAAAACAAAGAAAAATAAGATAGCAAAGCACAAGTACCTGAAGCACACAATTCCGGATTCGAAGCACGTATGCTCTCCTCCTTCTCCCAGGTACAATCCCGATCATTCATGCTCCACGACACTTTGACCAAGTTGACAGATTTCCTTCTTAGCTGCTTCGTACCTCCATCGACGATACGGGTTGGCTTCCTCTCGACAGTCAGATTAGGCTCAATATCCAAACTATCAAGAGTAGAAAGATGGACAATAAGAGATGGATCATGCAGATACCGACGAAGATGTGAAACATGGAATACATTACATACTCCAGTAAATTTCTCAGGCAAATATAGGTGATAAGCTAGAGAACCAACTCTTTCCACAATGTGGAAAGGACCGATGAACCTAGAGGCAAGCTTCCCTTTACGACCAAAGCGAACCATATTTCTTAAGGGAGAGACCTTAAGGAGAACCTGATCACCAACCACAAACTCCAAACTCCTTCTACGCTGATCAGCATACTTTTGCTGCCTATCCTAGGCAATCCTCAACTTCCTCTTAATCTCCTCAACCTTCTCCGAAGCTTCCAAAATCATCTCAGGACCAGGAACCAAACGTTTATTGGATTCAATCCAGCAAGATGGAGATATACAAGGTATTCCGTATAGAGCAGCAAACGGAGACATCACAATAATAGATTGAATTCAAAGATGGAATGAGACAGATAAAGATTAAGATGAGATCAAAATAGAAGACTGAAAATATACCTGATAACTATTGTTATAGGTGAATTCGACAAGATGGAGATGATTTTCCCAAAATCCTCCATAATCCAAAACACCAGCACGAAGATCTTCTAGAATTTGATTCCCTCTTTCCATTTGGCCGTCGGTCTGTGGATGGTAAGAAGTGCTGAGATTCAGACGAGTACCCAAAGATTCCTGGAAAGCTTTCCAAAACTGACTGGTGAAGATAGGATCCCGATCAAAAACAATGCTGATAGGAACACCATGGAGACGAACAATCTCCCACATATAAATCTCAGCCAGACTGGAAGCAGAGCGGGTAGCTTGACCGAAATAAAATGAGCGGACTTAGTCAATCTATCCACAATAACCCAGATACTCTCATTTCCCTTCCTAGTCCTAGTTAAGCCATCAATAAAATCCATGGAAACCTGTTCCCATTTTCAATTGGGAATCTCAAGGGGCTGCAATAAACCAGGGGTCTTCTGGTGATCTGCCTTGACTTGCTGACAAGTCGCACACCTACTAACAAAGGTAGAGATATCTCGCCTCATATCTCTCCACCAATAAAGCTTCTTCATATCTTGATACATCTTCATCACACCACGATGAATAGAAAAGTCTGGATCGATGATGTTCTCAAAGTAACTCCTGCCTCAAACCATCAACATTTGGGACACAAAACCAATTATTAATCCTCAAAATCTCTCTATCATCGATCTGAGCACTACTGCCATCAGGACTATTACCACAAACTTTTCTATAAACACTCTCCTTCATACGCCTAAGCATCTCATCCTCCTCTTGCTTAGCTTTGATATGATAAAAAAGAGGAGAAGAAGAAACAGCAAGCTGACACAACATGGCCTTCTTCTGACTCAAAGCATCAGCCACAACATTAGCCTTTCCAAGGGTATAGCTAATGTCAAGATCATAAGAAGCGAGAAATTAAAGCCACCAAACTTTCCTCTGATTCAAATCCTTCTGGATGAAGATATATTTGAAAGACAGATGATCGGTGAAGAGCTCAAACTTAGTCTTTCGACAACAGCAAGCAACTCTAAATCATAAGCAGCATAGTTAGCCTCATGGGTCTTCAACTGACGACTAGCATAAGCAATCACCTTCCCATCTTGCATCAGAACAGCTCCCAAACCCTCATGGAAAGCATCAGTGTACACCGTTAATCCCTTATTTCCATTTGAAACGGTAAGCATTAGTGCCGAAGTAAGCTTACGCTTCAGCTCATTGAATGTAGCTTTACACTCATCACTCCAAATGAACTTAGCATTCTTTCGAGTTAAAGCGGTGAGAGGTGCAGAAATCCGAGCAAAATTCTCAATAAATCTCCAGTAATAACCGACGAGGCCAGAAAACTATGAATATCAGTTGGAGTCCTAGGAATTTTCCAATCCTGTAACAGAATAGGGAGAAAATAAGGACCACAGAAAAGAAAGAATGATCAGATTAAAAAAAGAAGAAGGGAAAGCTTTACATTGATCGCAGCGATTTTGACTGGATCAACAGAGACTCTATTACTAGAAACAATATGCCCAAGAAAATGGACTTCATCTCTCCAGAAATGGAATTTAGAGAATTTAGCCTTCAGCTGATGATTTCTAAGAGTCCCTAGAACATAGCTCAAGCGGGATTTATGCTCTTCCTCAGACTTGGAGAACACAAGAATATCATCAACAAAGACTCGAACAAATTTATTAAGCACATTCCGAAAGACACGATTCATCAAATTAACAAAGAAAGCAGAAGCATTAGTTAAACCAAAAGGCAAAACTAACCATTCATAAAAACCATTCTCGGTACGGAAAGCAGTCTTAAGAATACTTTCCTCAACAACTCTGAGCTGGTGAAAACCTGTAGCAAGATCAACCTGAGAGAAAACAATAGCTCCATAGAGCTGGTCAAACATATCATTAATGCACAGCATGAGATATCTTTTCTTCATAGTGAGCCTGTTCAGCTCCCTGTAATCAACACACATCCTCAAAGAACTATCGGACTTAGTGACAAAGACCACTGCTGCTCCCCATTCCGAATAGCTAGGTCTGATCGGACCCTTAGAGGACAAGTCCTCAAGTTGCTTCCTTAATTTGACCTTCTCACGAGGTGCCATTCTTCTGGGTGGAAGAACTACAGGTCGAGCTCCAAGAATAAAATCAATACAGAAGTCAATTTCCCGCTTAGGTGGTAAAGAAATGACTTCACCAAATACATCGGGAAAGAGTTTGACTATAGGAGTCGAATGAATATCACCAGGAGAAGCATCAAGAGAATAAATAAAACTGCCAGCAAAATCCTGGGGCAAACTACACTAAATCACCAAAGAATTGCCAAGATCATCCATAACAGAAACAGTTCGGGCACTACAAGAGATAAAGGCATCATGCCTCTCCAGCCAATCACCACCAAGCAATAGATCAAAAGCATCAAAACCCAGAACATAAAAATCATCAGAAAACCGATTGCTAGAATAGAAGAGTTTCACATTCCTACAAATCCTACTAAGGTTCACAGGACCACCAATAGGATTTGAAACACATAAAGACACAGAAGCAAACTCGGGCAAAAGACGATGCTCGAATTTTTACAATGATCCAAAGGGATAAAGCTATGGGAAGCTCCAGTAGCGAATAGGAAAATAAAACGGAGAAAAAGTGCCATAAAGTGTACCTTGGTTATCACTAGAAGCAGGAGCATGCACATGTGCAGGTGTAGGAGGTGGAGCTGGAGTAGATGCAGAAGTAACATCAAAAATACCCGATGACCTGCCCTTCTTCTGAGTAGGGCAGTCCTTCTTGAAATGGCCAGGCTGCAGACAAATGTAACAGAGATCGCGCCTGATCAGCTGAGCTGGAGGAATATCAGCACCACCCAAAGTAGGACAACTATTTGCATAGTGACCCTTCAGATTACATTTGTAGCAAGTAATGGCAGAAAGGTCCG
The DNA here is from genome assembly GCA_030765085.1 of Allium cepa. Lineage (NCBI taxonomy): Eukaryota > Viridiplantae > Streptophyta > Magnoliopsida > Asparagales > Amaryllidaceae > Allium > Allium cepa. Next base: position 85,146,577 of record CM060946.1, read on the forward strand.
TCGATTGCCTCTGAGATGAAGAAGGTGATCCCAACCCTGGAGTCTTGTTCTGATTTCCCTTCCGATGGTGAAAGTGGGGCTTTCTCTTCCTAGGATTGCCAGAAGAGGACTGAGATGAAGCAGTTTGAGCAGTAAGAGAGTCCTTAGAAGTAGGATTTTCGTATCTAATGGCCATGTCCATCAGAGTGGTGAATGGACAATGCACATGGGCTATGAGGCGATCATAGTACTCCGGGCGTGCATTGGCAATAAACTTCTCATTTTTCTTAAGAGGGTGTCAATCAAATTAAGGCCAAACTTAGAAAGTTCATTGAACTTCCTCTCATATTCAGCGAAAGACATATCATCCTGCTTCAAATCCATGAATTCCGGATACAGTTAAGACTTTCCTGCCTCGGGCATCCATTTTATAAAAAAAAACCTCCCTAAAGCACGATAAAGGGCATTAGACAAATTTCAAAGGAGAAACTGAACCAAATTCAAGACAAACCAAAGACGATACCTAAATTGTTCCCAAGAAAAATCAGCCTCAGCGGTGTGAGCTATGACAGTCTCCCACCAATCCAAAGCCGCTCCTTTTAATTGCCAAGCTGCCAACTGACGCTGTTGGGCATTAGTGATCTCAAGACCGGAGAAGATTCTCTCCAAATCCTTCAACCACTGTTGAGCTTCAATAATGCTCTCAGATCTGGTGAACTTGGTGCCACCAAGCTCAATGTATTCCTTACAAAGCTTTGTAAACCTGACTGGCGCAGCAGGCTTAGGAGCTGGGGCAACACCGCATCCCCTACCTCTTGCGTTCCTATGATCCATCCTGAAGAATCAAGAAAGAATTTTAGGACAGAGGTAACTGAGAAACATAGGCAAGATTAGATAAGAATTCAACTGAACGAATGTCCTAAACAAAGACATTATTAATAAGATGGATAAGAAAAGAAGGAAGTTAAGAAAAATTGGACTTTAAAACAAGAAAGGTTTTATATCAGAATACCCCTTTAAAAATCCTGTGAAAATCATTTGAAACATCATTTTACACTTTAAAATACGTTCTCTCACAAAGAAAGGATTCTAAGATTGATTTTAATAAACTCTAGGGTATTTCTACCCTATCTTTAGTAAGTTTTTGCTCCGCAGGCTAAGGTTTTTGCACTAAACGGTTGAAAATAGTGAACGGCTATGGTAGGAAATAAAGTAGGTAGGCAAATATAAAGGCAAGAAATAAACAATGAAACATATGCCCAATTAAACAAAGTAATGTATGTCTAATTGATTTTTTTCGAGCTATAAATAAAAGATATACAAAAGAAACATCCAATAAATAAAATAAAGTCTATTCAAACAAAATAGAAGATAAAATAAAGAGATGAACATAGGAAAATATAAAATAAAATGCAGAAATTAATTGCTTTTAAAACGCTGTATGTTATCCAATTCTCAAAGTATAAATCAGAATTTAATGAAACGAAAAGCATAATGGATATTAATTTTTATCTAGTTTCAAAAAAAAGATTAGAATTTAAAATTTTCAAATTTCAAATAAAAGTCAAAGTTTGACCAAAATATAAAATTTTCAGAAATTGTTTATTTTATTGTATTTGGGAAAATAATTTATAAACAACTCTAAAAATTATATCGAAAATTTTCAAAATTTTCAAATTTTAAATAATTAAACATCAAAGTTTTCAAATTAATTAAATTTAAAATATTTACAGAATATTGAGTTGTTACAATTCTATCAAGTTTGGACTGTTATCTTGTTGCATCCATTCTGTCCAGTTTGGATTTTGCTCAAATTATTTTCATTCTTTCAAGTCTGGTCTTTAATGCTATTTATGCCCATTTTTATTTGGATTTGTTTCATGTTGTTTATCTCTACTATTTCCTGTATAGATATTATTCTTGTGAGGTAAAAACCGGTTCCACATTAGCGGCGTGGTCGTACAAAATTTTAACATATTTCTCATTATTTGTGTTTCTCACATTGGTATTTCCAGACTGATCCGGGTTATTTTGTTATAATGCTCGGGTCAGATCGAATATTTTTTCCAGGTTGGTTTTAATGTTATGGAGATCTTGGAGAAGAGCTAGAGGTTAACATATTGTAGTATTTTATTTTCCATATATTATATAGTATCCCCCATCAACAATTGTAAGGTTAGGATTTTATAACCGTTCAGCTAATAAGGTTTATTTTTAACTTTGATATACTCCGTACTTTTGGAGGGATATTTTTTGTTGTCCTTGTTATATTATATGTTGTCGATTCTACTGTGAGATTCTGATTTTCTCCCTTCTCTGTTCTTTTTTTTATTTACCTTAATAATTTGACCTTTTGTCGATTGGATGTTCGACATTTGAACATGGTTGCAGTATTCGGTATCGACTTTCAATGGTCAAAAAGACAGGTCATTACACAATAGCTATCACATATCTAACTCGATGGCTATGGCATTTCTCATTCAATAGTTATTGCACATCAAACTAAATAGCTATCGCATGTATCATTCAATAGCAGTCACATATCTAACACAATAGCAATATATCAAATGCTTCATTCAATAGCTATCGCATGTCTAACTCGATAATTATGGCATTTCTCATTCAATAATCATTGCACATCAAACTTAATAGCTATCGCGTGTATTTTATAGCAATCACATGCCTAACTGATTAACTATATATCACATGTTTCATTCAATGGCCATCGCATATCTAACTTTAATTAGCTATTGCATGTTTAACCTTGTGTTATCGCACTTCTAAAGCTACCGCAAGTGATCTAGGGTATCACACCTCTAGCTTAAGTGCTATTGTACTTCTTAAGTTACCACAAATGTAAGCTATTACATGTCTGATTATCGCAAATCTGGCTGTCGCATATCTAATTTATGTTATCGCATTTTATCGATTTAAGCTTATCGTAAGTCTAACTTTAAAGCTATTGTAGGTTTAAAAAATATCGCATGTTTAACCTAACAGCTATCGTAGGTATAACCTGTGCAGTTAATGCGCTTGGTAGATTCGAAGCGGTGGAGGTGCAAAAAGTCATAGCGGGGATACAGCGAGGATATAGCGGGATATAGCGGATGACTCTAAAATAGCATATAAAACTCGTACTTAATATTTTTACAAATATGTAAATAGTAATTAAATGAAAATTTTCATTCAATTGAATTATAAATAATACATAAATAATTTTAAATAAAAACATGTGCGAATATACTTTAAATAAACGAAAAACTGTTATATAACATAATTGAATTTGGTAGAATATTAGAGTATTATCATTTCTGAAAATATATTAAAAATTAAATCAAATAATTAGTTTCATAATTTTATAATATATAAATGCAATTTTTCAATTAATTTTATTTAAAAAGATATAGCGAGAATAGCGGAAATAACGGGATATGGCGGAAATTGCAGGGATTAAAGCGGAAAGGCTATATTCTGGGGCTATATGGAAAATTCGTAGCGGTAGAATTCCGCTATGAGATATAGCGAGGTTGTAGCGGGGTAATAGCGAGACATTAACTACACATGGTATAACTTCAATGTTATCACAAATCTTGACCTTTTTTTGGGCTATCGCATGTATACGTTTATGTGTTGTCACATAAGTGGTATCGTATGTATAAACTTAAAGTTTTTGCATGTATGAAAATGAGAAATCTATATATAAAAAACCGATATTTTCCTTAACAATGCAATTAATTCTTGACAAATTCTTTACGCATGTAGTTTGTTTATTCATTACTTCTAAATTAAGATAGGGAATATCTGAAATCAACTGCCATTTATTCTTTTAATTACACATTAATTTACTTAAATATTTTGTTAACTAAGGTTAACCGTCTTACAAATTAGTTCATAATAACTTGGAAAATGATGAATTTTTTTTTAAAAGCTCTCAGAATTCAAAAGGAAAAAAATACACTTTCTTGTTCATTATTTTTTTGAAACAAAGGATGGGACAAATCCCAGCCTATAAATATATTAACATCAATAACACGTAGAAATAAACATCCTATATATAGTCATGAGTACAACAACAAAACATAAAATGACAATCCAAAAGAAATGGAACAGTTACAAATATTGCAACAGCAAGTACAAACAAATGACAACCCGCTACTGTAAACATAAAACTACAACAGACAAAGTGACAGACCCAACATGCAACAGCAACAAAGAAACATAACCTAACTTAGCGTAGGAGCAAAAAATAACATCATCAACACCACAACAACTTCAGTCCTTTCTCTCTTCAGTCCTTCTCTTCTTAACTCTCAAAGCAATGGCCTCTTTAGCTTTCCTCATCCTTTTCTGAAGCACAGGAAGAATATCCATCTACTTCTTGTTAGAGAGGCTACCACCAATCCAAAAACAAGTCAGATAAAGACCTTTTCTAATGACAATATCAATGTGAGTGCGCTTATTATTAAAACATTATTTCTTTCATTCCAAAGTAGCCAAGCACATGAAAGATTAACCGTGTCAGTAATAGTTCGAAGACATGAAGACGAGATGTGTAGTCTATTTTCTCCCAATATTCAAACTGAGAATGAAACACTATGATAGAGCAAATGCAACAAAAAATTTGAAGACATGAAGATGAGATGTGCGGTCTATTTTTCTTGGTCTTTATAAAAAGTTTCACATCAAAATATTAAAATTTAATACATTTAAATATTAATTTATAGTCCGATATTGTTCATTTTCAACTTAGAAAAATCACAACAAATCATCTTCTCGTCCGAAAATTATAAAAACAAAAGTACTAATTAAGAAAAAAAGTTAATTTGGCATATGCTTCGGGTATTGCTAAATTAACATATTCATTGGTCTACATCAATATATCTGCCATTCATACCGGATACAGGTCTTGGTTTTGGATCTAGTGATTCTTTTTCGGATTAATAAGTCATGTGTACGTCCCTTAAATAAAGTAGACAAATGTTTTTTTAGATGGTAAATAACCAAGAGCGTGAATGCTAAAATTAAACGTGACTTGCATGTGATCTGTTGATCTGGTGAAGTGTATATAAATATATTAACGTGCATTCAAGCTTATTATGTTTTATTACGTGAAAGAAATTTTATCAGTACAGGCTTGTTTTAGAAAGAAATAACAAAGTTAGTCTAGTTTTAAAAATAAATATAGAAGTAGACTACTTTCTTCTTTGTCTATTTGGTTGGCGATTTGTCAAAAGTTGTCAACGGTCAATTTTCGAAAAATCACCAAAAGAAAATGCATATTCCATAGTTGGCAACTTTTTGAAAATTGCCAACGTATAATAGCCTTTTGCTTTGGATCATTTTTGAAAATTCGCCAACTATATAGACTAGAAAAAAAATAGTCTATTTCTGTAATTATTTTTAAAACTGTACTAATTTTGTTATTTCTTTCTAAAACAAGTCTAAATTGTTAAAATTTCCTTATATGAAATACAAATTGAAAATTGAAAAAACGGATCAAACACCAAAAATAGACAAAAAATTAATATAATTTACTATTTATGGAGTTTTAACTGTTAGTGTGAGTGTGTCATTATTCAGCATATCATGTTTCATGCGCTACAGTAATAAATTAATATAATGATGCCCTAGTATAACATATTACCACTTGATAATAGTATATTGCAACATATGTTTACATCGTTTTCAGAATTAAAATATCAGTCAATCATCTGCAGTTAAATATTCCCTCGCCTAAACTTCCAGCTGGAGTTGGTGTTTAGAAACAGAGCCCTAGGCATTATAAATAGAGCATATAATCGTATTTCATCGTCACACAACATTGATTAATTAGTTGGTCAAGAAGAGACTTCATAAACTCATTGAGCAAATTATGGAAAGTCCAAGTACAGGAAAGAGATGGTCGCTGGCTGGAGCCACAGCTCTTGTCACTGGAGGCACAAGTGGCATTGGGTATGTTTTATAAACAATAAATACGTCTTTGTATATTTATAAGAGTTTTTTTTTTCTTTGAATATGCCACTGGTTGTTTATCTTTACTAATTTATCTTCAATTTTTAGTTGGAGTTTTTAGTTTTGCCACCAAAACAGTGATTCATTTGGAAAAACCATGATATATAATATATATGAAAATGGCTCGAGTGGAAGTACGGGGAAAAAAAAATCCTACCTGTGGTTTATGGTCTACTATTTAACTGGAATTAGATCCCCTGTTAATTGCTCTGAAAAATAGGTGCATCTAAATGTAACTGTTATTTTAACAGTTCAATATTCAATAGGTAAACCATTTATTTCAACTCTTAGCAAATAAAAAGAACTATTTTCCAAAATTTATTACCAATACATGAGGAATTAGGTTCAAAAATAGCAAAAGTAGTGTTTTTTTCCCCCCAAAATAATTACAGATGTCTGCATCTATTGTTTAAAAACTACCCCTTTGCCATAAATATATTGTAAGCAGTTTGATTTGATTTTTGTTGCATGTGAATGTACAGATTTGCTATAGTAGAAGAGTTGGTTTCGTTTGGTGCAACTGTTCACACTTGCACCGAAAATGCAGCTCAGCTTGAAAAATGCATGCAGAGGTGGAAGAGCTTAAACTACCCAGTTACCGGATCTATTTGTGATGTTACATCTAGAGCTCAACGTGAGAATCTGATGGCTGAAGTTTCTACCATATTCGATGGGAAGCTCAATATTCTTGTGAGTTTAATGTACAACTCGTTTATTCTTTGCAAGCTTAATATTCATGAAATTCTTAAACTATTACTTACCGATCACTTGCTTAGGTTAACAATGCAGGAACGGCCATGGCAAACAGAACCATCGACGTAACTGCTGAAGAATATTCAAAACTGATGACGCTGAACTTGGAGTCCGCTTATAACATGTGTCAACTGGCATATCCACTTCTCAAAGCATCAGAAGCTGGCAGCATCATTTTTATTTCTTCTATTAGTGGCAGAATAGCATTACAAAACTTGACACTGTATGGTATGAGCAAAGGTAGCACACTTTCTGATGAAAACCTACTTATATTTTTTCTCAACCATATATCGTTTACTGAATCTATTGCTGATACAAAACTTAATTAATGTTGATTTTACTTGTCAGGAGCAATGGATCAGCTTACAAGAAGCTTAGCATGTGAATGGGCCAAAGATAACATCCGTGCTAACTGTGTTGCACCTGGGGCTATCAAAACTCCCTTACTAGCCCAAGTGAGTCACCATTTCTTCTTTTGATTCCCTAATAATTATAATTATTATTATTTTGTTGGATGCTTCTTGAACCCGAAAGGAAACCGAAATATTCAGAAAATAATTCTAAAAGATGTGCCTCGACTCTGCTCCTAACTTATATTCGAATATTTGATCAAAAGCATATCCTTTTAAAGATGTTTTTAATTTAACACTTAATTTGTGCATTATATCTATCTCTACATTGGACCGAATTAAGCGCAATGAGGTGTACCTGTTGAGATGAAATTAATATTTTAAATGGAACAATGAAATACCTTTAAATCATCTATCTAGAAGTATTTAATTCTTACGCATACTTTGATACACAAGATATTTTTGTGTTTTAAACCTATATTCACTAGACATATTTAAGAATATATCATAGAGCCTTCACGCTTTAGCTTTTAAAAAAGTACAGTCATCGTTGTAATCTAAGATATGCACATTTTCATTTGATATTTAAAGACTTGGCAAGATAAACAACTTATTAAAAAGATACATGCAGATAGGTATGCTAAAGTGTGTGCACATACAGATGCTCATGTACATATGTATGTTATTGTGTGATACTAACAAATAACAATCCAATATGTGCAGAGTGATGAAAATGCAAAATCAGAAGCTGCTCGCACGCCACTAGGACGCAATGGTACAGCTGAAGAGGTTGCAGCTTTAGCTGTATTTCTGTGTTTACCCGCTGCTTCTTACATTAGTGGACAAACTGTTTACGTTGATGGAGCTCGATCCGTGAACGGCTAATGTTTTATTTTTTTTCTTTGAACCAAGTGTTCATGGTTGTGTAATAATTTCAATATTCCGCTCTGTATTACGTTCTCCTTTGAATAAGTTGATATGTTTGTCCGCATCCAGTGTGTAACCGTACGTTTGAATGCAGTATTGTTAAAATGAATTGCTGAAATTTTGAATACGATGTGAAAACATTGACTTATTAACAAGCTATCAATCATAGTTATCAAAATCGAACAATAGACCGAACCATGGTGGTCCATGGTTGAAGGTTATGATAATTTGACATCGGGTGAACCATAAGAACCGTGTCGGAAATATAAAAGAAAATAGCGAGCAGTGTATTATTACTTGAATGAGAATATTACATACATACTTTTAGCTGATACATTGCTTCCCATTCAAAATGAGATACTTGTTTAGTGTGCTGCGACTTGGCCTAAACATACTTCTCACACACGCACAGCACTATTTGATAATATCTAATATTATGTATATTACATATGTCTAATACCCTCCCCCCTCTAAAACCCCAATACGTGACGCAACGTAGGAAGCGAATTCGACGATGTAAATCGAATCCGTCTACAATCTCACACGATTAGCTGAAATAATCGATGAACCGATGGTAACTCGATGAATCGATGGTAACTCGATGAATTTAAAAATACCGTAAGGCCCAAATCCGTTGATCACGAAGATACCGGACTTTAGCAATCTTCGATACGTTGATCGCGCATGATACCGTGAGAGAAGATCTTCAATTGTACGAACGTTGATCAAGCGCACTTGATTCCGTGAATTGGCTTCAACAATCGTTGATTCGAGCGCACTCGAATATCGAAAAGTGGAGATAGGAGATTACACTCGACTACCAATTTAATGGAGGCACAAAGCTTCACAAACAAAAATTTATTCCAAAAATTAACCACCTTTACAAATGACACGACTCGCCTATTTATAAGTTTACAGCACAACACAACACTTACAAAGCTATCACGACGTAGCATATTTACACATGACCGACCTAATAAATACAAGACGACTCAAAATCAAACGACTCAACACGTAACGATTTAAACTTGAGCGACTCAAAAATGGTAGCGACTTAGGCAACTTCGCGACGTAGTATTCGCGACTTAGGGTAGAAACTAGAAATGACTTAGGGCTTCACGAGATAGCATTCGCGACTTAGGCTGGAACTGGGAGCGACTTAGGGCTTGATAATCATTGGTGAAGGGGTTAGGTCATGGATGGGTTAGGTCTTGGAGATGGGTTAGGTCGATGAGACGGCTTAGGTCGTGGAGATGGTTAGGTCGCGGAGAGGGTTTAGGTCGTGGGAATGGCGATGTAGGAGGTACGGTGTTGGAATTAGGTCGCGGTGTTGGTGGAGTTAGGTCGCGGCTTTGGCGAAGGTCGTGGATGGTGGTGGTGCGATTCGAGGTACGCGCTTCATCATCCTCCCCTTGTTGGAAGGAATTCGTCCTCGAATTCACACTCTCGTCATCTTCGACAAGTTCCTCCTCATAATACGGAATTAAGTGTTTGACACTGAAAACATCGGAAGTATGAACCTCTTCCGGCAATCTTAACCGATATGCATTATCATTGATCTTCTTCAAGATTTCTACTGGACCAATCTTTCTAGCAGCTAGTTTGTTGTATGTACCAACATGAAATCGATCCTTGGGCAATACTACATATACAAAATCTCCTTCTTTAAAGACAACACTTCTTCGTTTCTTATCCGCCATTTGTTTATACATCTCATTTGTCTTCTCCAATCGTTCCTGAACGATTCTATGGCATTCTGTCAACCCATCAACAAAATCAGCAGCTCGCTTAACTATCCCCTTCAGTTGTGATACTATTGTCAAATCCAACGGCCCCTTTGGTAAGTTTGAATATACAATCTGAAATGGACTGAAATCTGTACTCCGGTTAACTGCGTGATTGTGTGTGAACTCAGCTTGACACAACTTCAAATCCAACTCTTCAAATTGTCTTTCACAAGACATCTCAGTAAATTTCCCAACGATCGGTTAACTACCTCCGTTCGCCCATCAGTTTGTGGATGGTAAGCGCTACTAAAATTCAGCTTCGATCCGACCATCTTCCACAAACTCAACCAAAAATGGCTCAAAAAACGAGTATCTCTATCTGAAACAATAGATTCAGGTAGCCCGTGTAATCGATACACCTCTTTAAAGAATAATTGAGCAACTCGGACGGCATCAACTGTCTTCTTACAGGCTATGAAATGCGCCATCTTCGAAAACCGGTCCACCACAACATATATAGAGTCATTTCCTCGCTGAGTTCTTTGCAAACCCAAAACGAAATCCATGCTGATATCAACCCATGGTCTGGAAGGCACGGTTAATGGCATATATAATCCCGCATTTGTAGCTGTCACTTTCGAAACTTGACAAACATGACATCTCCGAACAAACTTTTCAACTTATTTTCTCATTGACGGCCAAAAATAAGACCTTGAAATCAACTACAAAGTACGATCCCGACCAACATGCCCTTCTTCATGCAACTCTTTTACAATTTTCATTCTCAATCTGCAATCGGGTATGCACAATTGATTTCCCTTGAATAAAAATCCATTCACCAACATAAACTCTTCAGTACTCCCATCCTTGATTTTCTCAACAACCTTCGCAAAGTAAGGATCCTCCTCAAACAACTCTGGCAATAGTTCAAATCCTGTCACTTCAACCTTTATCGTTGTCAACAAATGATTCCTTCGACTTAATGCATCTGCCGCACGATTTGTCAGTCCCGACTTATGCTTCACAACGAACGTAAACTGTTGTAAGTATGCAATCCACGAGGCATGCCTAGCTGCAATCTTGTCCTACCCTTGCAAATGTTTCAATGCTTCACGATCATTATACAGAACAAACTCTTTATGGAACAAATAATGCCTCCAGTGCTTCACGGCTTGCACAACAACATAAAATTCCACATCATAGGTATTATATCTCATCTTTGCTCCCGATAGCTTCTCATTGAAATATGCAATAGGATGCCCCCTCTGACTCAACACCCCTCCAGTCCCAACCTTAGATGCATTAGTATGTAGCTCAAACAACAACTGAAAATATGGTAATACTAAAATTGGTGTTGACGTCAAGAGTTCCTTGATTCGATCGAAAGCAACCCCTGCTTCCTATGACCATGAAAACTGCTTGCCCTTCATACAATTAGTAACAGGCGCCATCACACTACTAAAGTGTGGAATAAACCTTCGATAAAATGAAGCCAACCCATGAAAACTTCGAACTTCTGTTATAGTCTTGGGCTGTGGCCAATCTCTGATAGCCTCAACTTTACTTTGGTCCACCTGCATTCCTTCTTCCGACACAACATATCCCAAAAATAAGACACTCCGTGCGATAAACACACATTTCTTCGTTGCTGCATAGAATTGTTCTTCACGAAGAATAATTAACACCTTCCGCAAATGCTGAATATGCTCCTCTGTACTAGCACTATAGATCAGAATATCATCAAAGTAAACTATCACAAACTTCCTAATGTACGGCCTGAAAATTTGGTTCATTACCCTCATAAATGTACTTGGTGCAATTGATAGACCAAACGGCATAACCAGCCATTCATATAATCCTTCCCTCGTCTTGAAAGCTGTCTTCCATTCATCTCCTGGTCTAATTCGAATTTGATGATAACCACTCTTAAGATCAATCTTCGAAAAGATTACAGACCCACTGATTTGATCTAACAGATCATCAAGCCTCGACATCGGAAATCTGTATCTGACAGTGATTTTGTTCAGTGCCCTGCTATCCGTACACATCCTCTACGAACCATCCTTCTTCGATACTAACAAAGCTGGTGCAGCGCAAGGACTTAAGCTCTCTTGTATGCGCCCTTGTTCAAGCAATTCTTCCACCTGCCTTCTCAACTCCTCATGTTCCTTTGGACTCATCCTGTAATGTGGTTTGTGAGGTAACACCGCTCCTGGAACAAGATCTATTTGGTGTTGTATGTCTCTTAACGGTGGTAATTCTTTTGGTAGTTCTTCAGGGAATACATCTTCAAATTCTTCCAGCACTGGCTTTACTTCTTCAGGAACTTCCACCACTTCACTACTCTCACGTCCAATCAACAAAAACACTTCAGGTTCTTCCTCCACTTCTTTAACAAACTCTTTCAAAGTCAACAGAGACTTTAATTCTTCAATCTCCTCCAACTTGTTTTCTTCTTGTTGTCGCTTCTTAGGAACTAAAGTGATTTTTGTACCTTCAAACATGAAACTGTAGCTATTGGTACGACCGTCATGTTGCACAGCTCTATCATACTGCCACGGTCTCCCCAACAATAGATGACATACATCCATGTCCACAACATCACACCAAATTTCGTCTTTATATTTCTTCCCAATCGAAAAAGTTACACAAGCTCTTCGACAAACCTTCACTTCACCACCCTTCCTCAACCAAGCTAACTTGTAAGGTTTTGGATGCTTCTCTGTTTTCAATGCTAACTTTCTCACAGCTTCTGTAGAAATAATATTATCACAACTGCCCGCATCTATAACAAACTTGCAAACCTTTCCCAGAATAGTGCACGTTGACTGGAAAATATTACTCCTCAACCAACTTGAATCATCCTCTTGCTTTGGTGTCAAACACGACCTCCTCATCATCAAATTACAACCTTCGTCTCCCGACAATTCTTCTTCCTCCTCAACATATGGTGAATTAGAACATTCAATTTCTACATCCTCATCTTCAATCTCAGCAATCATCGCCCGCTTCTTCAGCTTTAGACCTTCATTGCTCTTGTGGCCAAACTCTTGACAATTAAAGCATTTGATACTACCATTGACCTTTGCCTTCGCAACCTCATTCACAACTGGTTTACTGACAACCTTGGAAACGTTAGCATTGCTACTAGCTCCCTTCACTTGATTATTGGAATTTGTAAATACACCACCTCCTATTCTGCCTTGCTTCTCCCAAGCTAACGCCTTTTGGTGTGCTTCTGCAACAGATCTCGGATCAAACATATTCACCATATCTTGAATCTTCATTCTCAACCCTCCAACAAACCTAGCAGTCAACTGTTCCTCTGTCTCCATGATATCATTCCTGGCAATCAGTTGATAAAATTCATCGGCATAATCATTCACAGAATTTGTCCCTTGTCTCAGATTTTGCAACCTCTGATACATGAGTGATTGATAATTGTAAGTTAAAAATGTAGTTTTCATCAGTTTCTTCATCTTCTCCGAATCAACAATCTTCGACTTCCCCATCCGTTCGTGTAAGTTTGGTTTGCTACCACCACGCCAAAGCTCTTCCCCTCAACCTAGTAGCAACCAACTTCACTCGACGATCTTTCGAAACCTTCTTGAAATCAAAGATCTCCTCAACATTAGACAACCAGTCCAAGAATTCTTTTGCAACCATTCCACCCTTAAACTCTGGGATTTCAATTTTCATTCCGGACTCCCATTTGTGATCATACTTTGAATGATTTCTTCCTTGGCTTCGATTTCGACTATGAACACTACCACCATCAAACTCTTCATCAAAATCTGATGATATCGGTGTCGTTCATGACCACCAATATCTCTACCACCATTTCTACCACCAACATTACTTCGATCTACATTCCTCCGATCACGATAATACACATCTCTCCGATTTCGTTCATCAACATTTCTATCACGTTCGTCAACATTTCTACGATCATGATCTTCTCTTCTCTCCCATCTGAATGTGGTGAAACTCTGTTTCCCCCATGACTCGATTCAGGTGAAACCCTTCTTCTACTTTGATTCATTTCAAGCATCATTCTCTCTAATCGACCAATCCCTTCATTCAACTTCTCAGTGAAACTCTCGTTGATTCGTTGCTCCATTTCGTCGGCCTCTTCTCTTCCATACAAAGCATTAATATTGCGATGACGTTGAACTCGTCTTGGTGGCATGATTGAACTTCAAACAAATTCAAAAAAATTCAAACACTTTTCGATCTTTGATCCAAATGATATGGATCGACACTCCCAACTTGTTGCAACTTCACGATGAACACAATGAACACCAAACTTCTCAACAATTGCAAATCTAAACCCCAAACTACAAATTCTCGAAACCCAATTCTCCAAATGATGCAAACTTATTGCGATCTAGCTCTGATACCAAAATGACGTCGCGTAGGAAGCAAATCCGACGGTGTAAATCGATTCCATCCAGGATCTCACACGATTAGCTGAAATAATCGGTGAATCGATGGTAACTCGATGAATTTAAGAATACCGTAAGGCGCAAATCCGTTGATCACGAAGATACCGGACTTTAGCAATCTTCGACACGTTGATCGCACACGATACCGTGAGAGAAGATCTTCAATTCTTCGAACGTTGATCAAGTGCACTTGATTCCGTGAATTGGCTTCAACAATCGTTGATTCGAGCGCACTCGAATATCCGAAAGTGGAGATAGGAGATTACACTCAACTACCAATTTAATGGAGGCACAAAGCTTCACAAACAAAAATTTATTCCAAAAATTAACCACCTTTACAAATGACACGACTCGCCTATTTATAGGTTTACAACACAACACTTACAAAGCTATCACGACCTAGCATATTTACACATGACCGACCTAATAAATACAAGACGACTCAAAATCAAACGAATCAGCACGTAACGACTTAAACTTGAGCGACTCAAAAATGGTAGCGACTTAGGCAACTTCGCGACGTAGTGTTCGCGACTTAGGCTGGAAACTGGAAATGACTTAGGGCTTCATGAGATAGCATTCGCGACTTAGGCTAGAACTGGGAGCGACTTAGGGCTTGATAATCATCGGTGAAGGGGTTGGGTCGCGGATAGGTTAGGTCGTGGAGATGGGTTAGGTCGTGGAGACGGCTTAGATCGTGGAGATGGTTAGGTCGCGGAGAGGGTTTAGGTCGTGGGAATGGCGATGTAGGAGGTACGGTGTTGGACTTAGGTCGCGGTGTTGGAATTAGGTCGCGGTGTTGGTGGAGTTAGGTCGCGGCTATGGCGAAGGTCGTGGATGGTGGTGGTGCGATTCGAGGTACGTGCTTCATCAATACGGTTTAGGGTTTGTAAAAGAAAAATTCCTAAAATCAGTCGACTTGTATATTCTTGCTAAATCTGCTCAAATCAAAAAACAATTTTTTGATCCGAAGATGATTTCTATGACTCTTCAGTTTTTTGATAGGTTCAAGGTTGCAAATTGAAGAGCGAATTGTAGTTCAATAGCCACAAATACTTCAACTGCTCAATTTAAGATTTTGATGACGGTTTTCTTGCTTTTTTATGCTCTTGAATAGACCCTGGCATGTAAATTGGAGTCTAAGATCTCTGATTTACATCTCCTGCATCCACGTTTAACTAGTGCTTGAATCTGATAAAGTATTGTTTTGAAAAAGGCTTTGTGAGAAAATCAGCCTTTTGGTAAGTTGAAGGTATGTAATCTACTCTAAGTTTGCCTTTCATAACTTGTTCTATAACGAAGTAGAGATCTGGTTCCATGTGTTTGGTTCGTGGATGTAATACTAGGTTAGAAGTGAGTGATATAGCACTAAGATTGTCACACCATGTAGTTGCTTTGCTGTTAGTGTCAATTCGTAGTTCTTTCATTAGAGATCGTATCCACATGACTTCAGATGTTGTAGTAGCTATGCTTCTGTATTCAGCTTTAGTGCTTGATCTTGTTATTGTTGACTGTTTTCTTACGCACCATGATATTGGATTTTTTTCCTAGAAAAATACAGTAACCAGTTGTTGACTTTCTGTCATCCAGATCAGTTGCCGAATCATCAAGCATATGCATTAATATTCAGTGATCTACTTGATTGTATAATTAGCCCTTGATTCATTATTCCTTTAAGATATCTTGGAATATGCTTAACTGCTTTCCAATGTTAATATAGGGGTCTTTGCATGAACTGATTTACTTTATTTACACAAAATAAGATGACTGGTCTGGTTATTATGACATATTGTAGTGCTCCAACTATACTTCTATATTGCTTGTAATTGATTATTGGCTCACCTCTATTCTTTGATAGATGAAAATTGCTTGTCGTCGGTGTAGGAAGTGGTTTTGTCCATTTTTGATTTCACTAATGCTTCAAAAATATATTTTCTCTGGTTTAGATGCATTTCAGTGCTTAACACCCTTTTAACTTCAGTGCGAAGAAAGTAATGTAAGTCCCTCAGATCTTTGATAGAGAACTCATTGTTCAGACATTGTGTAATGTTGTTGATCACTGATTCACTATTACTTGTAACAATGAAGTCATCAACATAAATTAGTATATAAGTAATAGTGTTATTACAAAATTTAACAAAGATCGAGTTGTTTGACTTTGTTGAGTTGTATCCAAGTCTTGTTAGTATTGATTTCAACTTGTCAAACCAAACTCTTGATGCTTGCTTGAGACCATAAATAGCTTTATTTAGCTTGTACACATGTTCGTCACTGCCTTTCTTTACAAACCTATATGGCTGCTCTATGTAGACTTCCTTCTGCAAAACACCATTTAAGAAGCCATTATTTACATCTAGTTGTTTGATAGTCCAATTTTTGTGCAAAGTAATGGTCAAAATAATTCTAATGGAAGAGGCTTTTACGATAGGAGAAACCATTGAAATCAAACCATTCTATTGTGAGTACCCTTTTGCCACCAATCTTGCTTTGTACTTAAAAATTGAACCATCAGGATTCTTTTTTAGTCAATATGTTCATTTACATCCTATAACATTCTTATGCATTGGCAAAAGTACAAGATATCATGTCTTGTTCTTTACTAATGCATCATATTCTTCCTTCATAGCTATTTTCCAGTTGACATCTTGTATTGCCTGCTGGTATGTACTTGGCTCGGTAAATTCAGACTCAACGTGGTATATTTTTGGCTTGAATATACCGCCTTTTTCCCTTGTTATCACGTGAAGTCAAGTGTTTGCAGGTGTGGAAGGCTAATTGTCATCATCCATAGTGGTCTTTTGTTGAGTATTAGGTGACCTAAGGATCCTCCAATATTTGACAAGGATCAGAATGCTGGCTTGTGCATGATTGTGATACATGACTTGAGCTTTTAGATGCTTCATTTTGTTCACGACCTGCACTACTACAAAACATGACATTTGCATCGCCTAAATTGAATCGATTGAAGTAAAAACTGTTGCAAATAGAACCATTTGCATCAGTTCTATCTTAATAACTGATGCAATTGGTACGTAGAAAGCAATAGATAATAAAAAAAAAATCATATTTGCATCAGTTGTCACCAAAAGCCGATGCAAATACGTCGATGCAAATAGTTTTAGTCGCATCGATTATAAAGTTAACCGATGCAACTACCTTAATTTGCATCCCAAATAAAAAATTTCGCATCGGTTCCGTAGCCAGGCGATGCAATTTCAATTTTTAGGTTTTTTGTTGCTCACCTTTTACTTTCCGCGTTTCCAATTTTTTCCGCCCCTCCCATTCTTTTCCCCAAATATTTCGCCTGCCTTGAAACAAAAAAAAACCCTAAATTGATTGTCACCGTACGTTATTTCGCGGTTAGATTTGGCCTACCGAAACCCTAAAAGCGATCAATTTTGTGTGGTTAGGGTCAATGGAGAAGTTGTTTGCTGTCAGGGTTGGTGGTTGATATGATGCAGTTGCAGAAGTGGATGGTGATGGAGTTGTTCCAAGAGGAGGGTTGTAGTGATGCTTGCGTGGCTATTATTGGGGAGTTAACCTATGAATACAGCACAGCCACGCCGGCATTGCAGAGACTTTGATGAGCAAGGGTTTTGCTTGCGAGGGGATATGTGCCCTCTAGAACATGGGTTTAACTGTATAGTTGTTGAAGATGTGCAGGTCATAGAAACTCTTTACTTAGTTATGCCATATGTCTTTAGCATTATTGACATCTGGAATCATCGCCTGTATTTTAGCTATAGCTCACTGAATTTAATTCTACATAGTTTGAAGCTCATTATATATCCCAATTAATTTTTCCTATTGCAGATATTTTTTTTAAAGTGACTATTTAATAAAATGATATGATGACTTGTAAAATGGAAATTGTTTTAGCCCTTTGGATTCCTCTTTTCGCGTTTGCTATGGTGTAAAAAAGTCTTATTCATAACTGGATTTTCGTTTTAAAAAATTTCTTTACATCCTTTTCCTTTTGGAGAGGTTTTCTCTTCTTTTTTTTTCATTTTTTTTTTGTTTTTTTGTTTTTTGTTTTGGTATGGGTGGTTGTGTTAGGTGGTGTTGAACTGTTGAAGTTACCAAGTGCATAATAAGAACCAGTAACCAAGCTGGATGTAAACCATTTCATGTCATGTTTTTGTTTTGGAGAGGTTTTCTCTTCTTCTTTTTTCATTTTTTCATTTTTTTGTTTTTGTTTTGTTTTTTTTGTTTTTTTTGTTTTTTGTTTTGGGGTGGGTGGTTGTGTTGGGTGGGGTTGAACTGTTGAAGTTACCAAGTGCATAATAAGAACCAGTAACCAAGCTGGTATGGAAACCATCTCATGTCATGTGTATTCTACTATTTTAATCACTAAGTAGGCTGTACAACATTCAGACTGGCTTCTGTTTAGGGGCTACTTGATGTAGCCATGCTCCACTTATTTAACATATACGTTCATAATCTTCTCTCCCGAAAGCTCACATTGGCACAACCCACTCCCTTGCATGATATTTCCTGCAGCTTTCTATTTGCATAGACTTTATGTGTTCATCTTCCTTCCTATTGTGACTGTATTGGAAAGCAGTAGATTCCTATATTTAGGAGGAGGAGGAAATAACCTATATAACAAATCTTGTGTGCTGTATTATTTTATACCTACCCCTTTATTTTTTTTGGCATCATTTGCAATTAACAAGTGCTTTAATTGCAGAGTCTATCTTGTTTTAATCTTCCTGTTACAGATACAAGTTCACATGCAGCAGGAGTCCAAAATTCTTCTGCAGCTTTACCTCCCTCCTCTAATCTATTAGCAAGTTCCAAATCCACGCCCATTGAAAACATCAAATTTGGAACAATGGGTGTCTCATCAAGTCTTAATAATATTCCATCCGCTTACATTTGCAAGGACACAAATGTGTACGATCCCGATAAGCCTTTATGGAACAATCATCCTTCTACTATTTTGATTGTTGTATGACATCTTCCTTGGTTGACAATGTCACTAATAAATGAATTGTTGCAGCTCAAATTCAGAGACACCAAATTAGTATAAAGGAGCAGATGAGGTTTGATGAAGTATGATGGTGGGGTGTGACAGTGTATAGGATTGTGTGGAATTTTGATTGCAGTGGCTGTTGATAGTGATTGATGTAGGAGGTGAATTTGTTGTTGAAGTGAACTGAAGATTGGTAGATGTTGAACAGGTGTTGTGGTTTTTGTCACTGTTTGGGTAAAGCAAAAGGTGACGTGGACTACAATTAGGTAGGAGGAGTGTTAATGGCAGTTGTATGTTTGACTAAAATTTTGAAATATAGTATGTACTGTATGAAGAGATGACATGAACTATTCTATGGAAGAAGATGCACCCAAATATGACTTTGAGCTTCCTGATTTTAGCTTATTCGATGACTTTGTAAACTATTGGGAGACATTGATTTTGACTGTCAACAAGCTCAAACTTCTCAGTCTTCTGATAATGCTGATTCATTTACTTGGTAAGGTCATACTCAAATGATTGTTAGTCTTAACTGCTTATCACTTATAAGCTATCTAATGGTTTAATATCAACTCCAGCTTTGAACAAAATGTGAATGCTGATTTTTCTGAAAATCAAGCTGAAACATGCCATGACATATCAACCACAACATAAGGGATGGTTCCACTGAAGGATATGGAAACTCAAAGTAATTTAAATCATTCTTCTTCTACATTTTCTACATCTGCTCTGTTTTATGAAATCATTTTTAACAATGGTCCATCATTTTTAACAAAATGTGAATTACTTTGATTTGAACAATCTGTTATAATTTAGTATTTATCTGACCATCATTTTTATCTTATTAACTTTGTCCTTGACGATGATTACCTATTTGCTTTATAATTCTCTATATGTTGAAAAGCACTCATGTATACCCAAGTTCACATCAATACATTAATAATCAGCTAACTATAAAATGTTACCTAAAAGATATGGAATATTAGGTAAGTTATTATCGATAAAATGGAAATGAAATAAAAATGAAATGATGCACACTATAACCTAGGTTATACATTGATTTATTACAGGATTCGTTGGATGCATCTTTAGTTATAAAGCTAGATATGCAGACGTTATTACATATAATTTTGGGAAGATCATGTTGATTATTGAGGACGCTATGGGGAACATTTATTTGTAAAAACATGAATAAAATTCGTAAATAGTTAAACAGTTTATATCAAGCTGGATCTTATCAAATCGCCAACTCTGTAGTGTGTACAAAAAGAAATGGATCTCTAACAAAATTATTTTGGCTTCCTATTTTTTTTACCCAACAGAGGACTACCAAGTTTTGAGCTTATATAATATTAGTAAAGATGGTGTTATAATTTGTGTGCGCGTTCATGTTATCTAGGCATTGTAGAGACAAATGAATTATTTTTGGGGATCCTTTAATTTTTGGTGATACATTGCTGACCTCAAATTATATATTTTTGTAAACTATCCATAAAATATTTAGCCACATCAAGCTATAATATGGTTATAAAACAATTGATGCCTAACCAATATATTGTTTCCATTTATCAGTCTGCCATGAAGGAAAGAAAATATAGACCTTCTTTAAGCACAAATACGTTAAAATTTTACTTGCTATGTATCCTCTATGTTAACGTTTGGCTTCTCTTTGCAGAATTATGAAATTTTCCATAGACAAATGTTTCTCTAAATAATGATAATAATCCAATCCCGAAGCGTCCGTTTGAATGGACTTGAGTAAGCTACGTTTTAGTTCTTTGAAAGTCAAAACTAATTCATTTTGGCTTTCAAAAAGTTGAAAAGTAGCTTATTTAAGTCCATACAAACGAATTGTAAGTCAATCCGAACTAGCTGGGAAGATGTTAAAGTGGCGTTGAAGCAAGAATAACTAGTGTAAGATTATGTTGATACATCTGAATTTTGACTTTTGAACATTCTAATTTTTGTAAATTGTAATATTATTAATATAACCGCTGCACCATTGATTCTAAGTATACAAAATCATAGTTGCTTAAAAAAAGAACTTCAATTACTGCTAAAAAAACTGCTTAATTTTTAGTAGTTATAATTAATTGAAAATCATTTGTTGCTTCAAGTGAATAATGACATTAAAAGCTTACTAAACAAAGTACAAAGCAAGTTTTAGTTTTTTTGTTGTTGTTAATCATGTGAAATGCTTGTGAGCAAATATTGATCGGTAAAAATTGTGTTATGTATGTTTGGATATGTAGGGATATAGAGGAGATTAAGTCAATATTGCAGATGAAAAGAAAAAATGATGATCGGACCAAATCCCTCTGCAATAAATTGCAGGTTAGATTATTTTCTTATATCATTAAATTTGCCTACTAGTTGTATTTTGTTTTTCTTCAGAAAAACAATGTCATAGGTATATGCACATAATTAGTAATATAACGATTAGAACTTAAATTCTGAATAAGTGTATAACTAAAGTGTTCATTTGTGAATGTGCGGTCTCTATGAAACTGATATATGAATCCTCATCTCTTTCAAGCCTCTATATTCTCTAATGAAGCTCGAAGCTCGACAGGTTCTCATCAGGTACTTACTTTTTTTCCCTTTAAACTGTATTTTATCGTATAATGTTGGTATACTACTATTCTCCCCTTCTTTGAACTGTTTTGGTGGTTGCTATTATCCAAGTACTGCTGAGAAGGAAAATATTCCATGGAGGGACATGACAAACCAAATTCTTGAATTCGATGTGTACTAGGAATATGAGAAAATTCGAGATCCTTCTCTCATTTATCCTGATTGTAAGCTGTAACATTACCTTTTCCATTCATTCATTTTTACTTAAACAAACAAATGAATATGAAATGTACCTTTGTGCACATGAACAGATTATCTAAATCCATTCCATGCATATGATGAAGGCAACCTATCATGGCCGGTAAAGTTTCCTTGAATGGTCTAAAATATATATCTTTTATAGGATCAGTGTATACTTACTCAAAAGTTACATGTCCTGTGTTGTTTTTACCTCAGTATTAAAAAAAATATTCTAAAAAATTTATACTTGAAAAATCAACTGATATAATAATAGGCAGCAGCTGAAGCAGAAGCTGCTACACTATCAATTGCTAAGCGAGCAATACCTGATGCTTCTTCAATAGTCGAGGCAAATGAAATACTACGTGGTAACTGGTTTAAAGCGATTGAAGACTACCATGTTAAATTCGGTAACCTGGCTATAAAGGATATTCTTGATATCGGTTGCTCTATAGGAGTTAGCACAAGATATTTAGCTGCCAAGTTTCCTTTTGCTAATGTCACTGTAAGTGCATTCAGTAACAACACAGGCAGTGTGTGATTATTTATGATCACCATTTAATTATAATTATTATTACAATTTCTTCTTGTGCAGGGGTTAGATCTTTCTCCTTACTTTCTTGCTGTAGCCCTATACAAGGAAAAGCAAGGGTCTAAAAGGACTAATCCCATAAAATGGATTCATGCCAATGGTGAGAATACAGGTTTGCCTGCAAAGTCCTTTATCTTGTTTCA
The DNA here is from genome assembly GCA_030765085.1 of Allium cepa. NCBI lineage: Eukaryota > Viridiplantae > Streptophyta > Magnoliopsida > Asparagales > Amaryllidaceae > Allium > Allium cepa. The sequence continues at coordinate 85,169,294 of CM060946.1, forward strand.
CTTGCTTATGTGGTCAGTTCCCATCTTTTGTTCCTCTCTTCCCACAGATGGTAGGTCGTTGTAAAAAGGCAGCATGAAGCGAGTTGGCTTATCTGGTCCTTGGTAGAGAAATTTCTTCTAGTAATATTTACTTCGTCGTCAATATTCAGGGAGTTGCGTTGGTAATCTTATTTAATTTAAGTTTGATAAGCGTCCATATATATCTGCTGTAGCTACAGTTGAAAAATAAGCGGTTGATAGTTTCTGATTGATCGTCACATAGCACGCACCGACCATCTAAGTCTGTCCTCTATTGTCGTAGTTTATCTCTTGTGTTTACTCTTCCTAGCATGATTCTGTAAGCGCAATACGACATTTTCTTGCTGTTAATATTGTTCCAGATGACTGAGCACCAACTGTATTGATCATTCATCTGTTTACATAGTTGCCATGTTTTGGAAAAAGAGAAATCTTGTTGTCCATACCATTTCCATTAGTCGCTAGTTTCATCTGGTTTTATGTGAATTTGACTGATTTATGTACTACATTCTCTTGTTTTTGATAGTATAGCAGTATTCCGAATTTTAATTCCTAGGGATACCCTCATTTAGTTGGCATGATTCTCCTAAGCCATTAAAAATGGCATGTTTGTGAATGATTCTTACCAGGCTATTGCCCTTGTGGAACACATCAACATCCCTTGCTGTCTGCATTTTTATGTATCCTACTCGTATATCTTATGCGTGGTTCTTCATTTTAAACAGCAAACTAGCACAGGGAAGCGTTCAAAGGATTGAAGCTTGGGAACTGGTATGGCTATTTAGACCATATTATCTTATGCGATCTTATTGGAAAGTTAGGTCTAATAATCCAATTAACATATAAATGAGGTTATCTTAAAGAAACCCAATGCAATCCTATACAAGAATGATATTTGTAAAGAGTACCTCTGGTGCTGATGCTGAAGAACAGTTGGTGATATTATGATAATGAATTATCTCAACTGTAGATTCATATCCATGCATACACCATACACAAATGCTTCTTTTATTTAGATAGTTTTACATGATACAGAACTCCTTACAAATGTGCTAGTGGGAAAGGTAATATAGATGGTTAAATTTATTTTATGCAATATAGACACATGATCACACCAGTAAATAAACATGATGGTCATGAGTAGAAAAAATGAATGTATTGTACTTTATGAGTTGATATAATATGAATTCTTTAACAAAATTCCATATCAGTACAAATATTTTCCGCAAGTATATAGGCCCCATGGATATCTGGTTGTCAACATGGATTCAGTCTAACCAGCAGCAAGAAAGCACTTGTTGCTTGATAAATGGCCAGCCTTCAAGAAGCTATCGTGCAATGGCTGAACATTACAGTCAGTGGATATGGTACTACATATTCCATTACTTTTCATAATGCACATAAAAATGTTGCAGTACTTGATTTTCCTTTGCTTTTTTCTTAACGTTTTCTGGGCAGGGTGGTTGAAGGTGAGTGAATTGTTGAAGGAACAGTGGTGATTTGTAGCAGTAAATGATTAGTTGTGAAAGTTTAGGAGTCGTCGGAGGATAGATAGTGGTTAATGGTTAGAAGTGCATTTTTGTTGGAAGAAGTTGCAAGTGAGGATAGGTAGTGGTTGATGGTTAGAAGTGCATTATTGTTGGAAGCAGTTGCAAGTAGACTGGGAGTCGGCTATAGTGTTGTTTTTGTATAAGCTTTTTAAGAAAACCTGGAATATGTGTTTCAGTGTGCCTACATATAACGCGCTGTATTTATTTTTTTACTACTGACTGTCTGATTATGTACCGTGGAATTTATTTATGTTTTTCATTCTTTTGTACAATTATTAAATCTGATTATGTATTTGCCATCAAATTTGATTTTGAATGATAGTAATATTGCATGCAATAATTGTTTGTTATAATCAATAATATATATAGTCTATTTGAGTATTGTAATAATGGTATCTGAGAATGGTTTTTTTACATCAGGTATAAATAGCTGATGCAATAGAGGAATTAGTTTGCATCAGTTGTTATTAAAAACCGATGCAATAGAGGGATTAGCTGCACCAGTTTTCATTACAACCGATGCAATATGGGGGCTGTGTCCAAGCAACCAACCATGATATTTTGCATCAGTTGTTAGTAACAACCGATGCAAAAAGGACCTTTTTGCATCAGTTTTAGAATTGATGCAAAAGTGTTAAGCATGTTGCATCGGTTGCATATGCATCGGTTGTTGAACTGATGCAAAAGGGGGGTAAACAACCAATGCAAATGGCCTGTTTTGTAGTAGTGCTGGTTCACTTATGGATAAAGTGTGCTGTGGACTGGAGCTACCTTCTTCCTGATTGCCGTCATTTTGAATTGGTATAATCTCTTCTATAGAGGAAGTATTAGAGGTAATGAGTATCTTGAATTTTATACTTTTTGAGTGGTTTTGATTTTTGCTTTGCTGAAAGGAAATTCTTGCTCATTAAGTACCATATGTCTTGATATGTACACTCTTCCCTTGCTGTAAAGACACTTGAACCCTTTTGATTTGCTGCATAACCTAGAAATGTATATAGAGAAGATCTAATTCTAACTTATCTGTATTGTATGGCCTTAAATAAGGGAAACATAGACATACAAGTAACTTTAAATTTTGATAGTCAGGATTGATGTTGGTTAATATTTCTATTGGATTTTTGTATTTTAGAAATATTATAGGCAGTCTATTGATTAAATAGACTGTTGTAGAGAAAGCATCTGGCCAAAATTTTAATGGTAAAGATGTTTGTACCAAAAAAGTCAGACCAGTTTCTACTATATGTTTATGCTTCCTTTCAGTGAGACCATTTTTCTCTAAAGTATAAGGACGTGTTATCCATTGAGTGATTCCTTTTTTCTAAAAAAATCTTTCGGTGGTGAAATTCTTTTCCATAATTTGTCTGAATAATTTTCACTGGACAATTTGTTTATCTTTATGAATTTGCCAAAAACTACATCACTGCATTGTTAGTTTCAGATTTTGACTTTAAAAAATATATCCATACATATCTAGAACAAGCATCAATAAATGAAATATAACATTTATAACCATAGTCGGTGCTTACTGGGGTTGGTGCCCATAAATCAGCAGCAATCAGCTCTAAGGGTTTGCAATATACGGTTTATGAATCTGGAAAAGCAAGTTTGCGACTTGCCCATTTGGCAATATGTACAAGTGTAAGATCTTGGAATTTTATGAACACAAGCATTATCACAACTACTTAGAACATGCTTTAAAATGTTTATACTGGATTGTCCAAGTTTACAGTGCCGGGTATTATACATCTTACAGTTTTCATCAATTTTCGTTTCAGAAATAGGACACCAGTTTTCTTTACGTCTAGAATTTCTTGAGTTTGCAACATCAATTTTTATAAACCCTTACATTCTCTACCCTACAAAAGAATTTCTTTTGTTAGAACGTCTTTGATTAAACAGTACTGAATAAAATTCAAAATATGCATTATTGTCTTTTGCAAATTGAGATACACTCATTAATTTTTTTCTTCTAATAAGTGGAATTCTCAATAATTATTGAGATAAAGTTGTCTTACACCTTTTATGCTTGCATTTCTAGTATGAGAAATGTGAACAAACTTACCACTACCCAAATATAACAATTGTTTACCTTTGTACTCTACTGCCAAGGTTAAGATTACTCAAGTTGCTAGTCGCATGATTAGTCGCTCCAGAATCTAGGTACCAGCTTTCATCATGTATATCCTCAATTTTGGCCATAGCATTGCTTGTACCTTCTGATTTGACCTTAGGTTGTACGATAATCATATTTGCAATGGGATTTATGCATTCTTGAACTGTTATTATCTTCTATGTTGGTGTGAAGTTTGCATCAAATTTGAAATAACATTTGCTTGCAGTGTGCTTATATTTTTCATATATTTGACATCTTGATCTATTGTTGTAATTCCATCTACCACGTCTATCTCTACACCGGTTAGATTGTCCACCCCTTTGAATACTGCTTTGTTGATTAGTATTGCCATAATTTCTTTCTTTATTCTTGATTCTTGTTCTTGTTGTTTGTAACATAGTTGACAGAGTATTCAATATTGACCAATTTCTTTTGCTCTAATCTACCTTCATGAGCAGGAAATATGGAATGAACATATTGTAGAGATGGTAATATTTCATTGGAGGATAATACTGATACTACAGCTTCATAATCTTCATCTAGACCACTCAATATTGATAAAACTTGTTTAGCATCTGATACTTTATGCCCAGTTGAAGCTAATTGATCACATAATGTCTTTAACTTTGATAAATAGTCACTCATATTCATGTTGTCTTTCTTTAAATTTTGCAGCTACCTTTTGTACTGCATGATTCTTGTTGCAGATTGAGAACTGAAAATTTGTCCAATTGTATACCATATTTCAAGAGTCGTTTTGCATCCTATCAATTATGGCAACAAGTTTGCACTAATTGAGGAAATTAACCATGAGTTGGTGAATCTGTCTTGTCTTTGATGTGCTACATAATCTTTATTACTCGCTAATTTGCCTTCATTGTCTATAGTGTATCTTGGCGGGACGGTCAATGTGCCAAGTGTAGGATCTAGATTAACCCTAGAGGGGGGGGGTGAATAGGGTTATAGCAAATTTTCTGGATTTAAAACTCAGAAATAAACTGCAGAAATAAATATGCTGAAAAGTAAATCACACACAAAATTTACCCAGCTTCGGCAACCCCTGCCTACTGCTGCATTCACAGATTTCTATTAGAATTAAACAGTATCACGCTTACAACAACTCTATTAGACTCGCAGACCCTTTTGCTCCCGCTCACAAACACTCTACTAGACTCGCACACCCTGCTCCCGCCTATAGAGTTTCGCTCACTCGCAAACACTGCTCCCGCCTATAGAGCTTTGCAAACTCGCACACCCTGCTCACTGAACTAATTCAAAATAGACAATCTGACACTACCTAACCTAGGTGGTGATTAACTAACTTTTTGGTTCGTAAAATAAAAAACAATAAATTAAAAAACAATAACCCTAAAACACTATTAATAAAGCCTATAAAAACAAAACCCCCTTTTTTTTACTTGGACCCTAAATAAAACTTTTGCCCTTTTATAAAAACAAAAGCTAAACCCCCTTTTTAATAATTTAGCCGGCCCACTATTCTTTCAACCCGTTCCCTTCTTTTTCTTGTGAAAAAATGTCGGCCTCTCTTTGTTGAATTAGGGCTTCGGCTCTTTCTCGAATTAGGGCTTCGTTCTGATGCTCGATTCTCTGATTTGATGGCTTGCGTCGCTTGTTCTCTGATATTCGATTGTGGTTAACTTTGAAATTGTGAATTGTTCGGCTTGCTCGTTGATCGAATTCCTTTCTTGCTCGGTATGTAATGCTTTTGCTTTTACTGATTTTGTGCTTTCTGGAATTCGATGGATATGCCGATGATGATTTGTGGGTTTTTATAGGAGTCGAATACCTAGATTTTCGTCATATATTTTTTACCTGAATTTGTCAACTGATATTGCTCTGGCCGCTTGATTTTGTATTGATGATTGAGATTGTATTGAATTGTTCATAAACGTATATTCTTCAATTGCTTGACATTCACGGTTTTGAATTGCGGCATTGAATTGCCGTGCTCATCACGGTGTTGATTTTTGACTTTGTCAATACTGCATACGCACTTGAATTTTTACTTTCAATATACATTCATGAATTCTTCTTTGACTTCGATATTTTGTAAATTGGCTTCGCCACTGTCTGCATTCCTGTTGCACTTTCACCTGCTAACTAATCTTCATTCACTTCAGTATTCTTCACTGCCTGTATTTGTGTCATTCACGGCTTCAACTTGAATATGTTGTGATGCTTGTGATTGTCACTATGTTGCATTGTTATTGATACATGGTTGTTCTGTTGGTTCTTCTCATCCTGATGCCGAACTTGATATGAAATTCTGGTGGCATTGCTTTGTTGTATCATGATACTTGATCGAGTTGATTGTTGCATTGTCACTGGTTCATTTGATAGCACTGTACTTGTAGTTGGTATCGCTTGATATTTATTCCTGTAGTTTGCATTGTTGCTGTAGCTTTTTGAAGCTTGAGTTTCTGGTCACTGCACTTGTACATATTCACTGTCACTTGCATTTTTATCTTAGTACCATAGCTTCTCTGTTCCACTCGAGTTTAGTTGTGCACTTGCATTTGTGTACTGTGTCTTGTTCTCCTGTGGCTTTGGATATTTGCAGTTGGTATTTTGTGCATTTGTGCATTGACCACTTCGACTTGTGTTTTTCACTATTGCATAATTGTTTCTGACCTGTTGCATGCATTGCTATGACTTGTACTTGTACTTTGTTGTAACTGGATATTGATCATGTATCAATATGCCACTGTCACTGTTTGTACTGTCATTTTGTATTCATCCCTGTAGTTCCATCTATGTCGTAGCCTGGACTGGTGCATACTGTTGCTTATTGCATTGATGCTGCTGGCTTCGACATCTTATATTCATGAGATGTTTATTTTGAAGCTTGGTTTACTGTCTGTATTCACTACAGTTTGTACATGCTTCACTGTTCTTTTGCATTTGTGAACATTGTCGAGTCTGCACTTGTTTGATATGAAAATCTGGTCTTTTCATTCATGTTGCAGCTGTTCCACTGCAGTTTCATTGTGACTGCAACTCCATGACTTGATCTTTGTTGAACTGGCTTTGTTTGGTCATTTCTTGGTCATTGCACGGATCATTGCTTGTGAAGTTTGATAATTCGTTAGCATGCTACTGATTGGTCTTTGTTGCCTCTTGCATGTAGTTGGTTGTAACTGTGCACCTGCCCTGTGTTGAACTCAGTTTTGCGCTCGGGTTTGACCTTGTGCTTGTGTCGTGATTTTAAATATATTGCACGTGCGTTGAACCCGGCTTTGCATTTGGGTTTGACCTGTGCTCACCTGTCCCTGTAGCATTATCAAGTGTATATATCGGTGTGCACGGCCTTGTGGCATATACAGTGATATACTGTGTATGTCACAAGTTGTTCGTGTATGATGAATTCAAATTTAAATGATGACGAACAACCCAAATAACTGAGGCAAATATTATTTTCAAAAACCATATTTTATTTTTGAATTGCAAAAATATTCCTTTTTCAATTTTACTGCGTTAGTTTATATTTTTGCAGATTGCTCAGATGCTGGATTCAAACCGGAATGCAGTTGAAGACAAAAATACGAGTGTGAGTGATATGTAGTGAGGTTATCAATGTAAATGTGATGTGATTGTAATCAAAAATGTATATGTATAGTGAGAGCATGAATTTGTACTATTCAAGTTTGTAATAAATATTCGTTTGAATAAAATATTTGTTTGAATTCAAAAACTGTGTAACTTGTTCTGTTTGAATTCAAATTCAAACTCTGTGTAATTTAGTTCTGTTTGAATTCAAATTCAAACTCTGTGTAATTTATTTTATTCAACAGATATTTATTTAACCAAATACATACTATACAAAATATTTGTTTGAATAAAATTCCTGTTTGAATTCAAAATCTACATACTATACAAAATATTTGTTTGAATAAAATTCCTGTTTGAATTCAAAATCTGTTTAACTTGTTTTGTTTGAATTCAAATTCAAATTCTGTGAAATTTAATTTTATTCAACAAATATTTATTTAAACTATGAAAAAAATAAAATAGTACATTACCAAATACATTTATATGAATGTATATATGTTTATTATCATCAAACAAAAATCATATAGCGCAAAGCGCATATTCAACAATCTCCCCCTTTTGATGATAACAAACATATATTTAAGATTTTGAATATATTAAATGTATTTGATAATTTCATTTGCTTCCCTTATTTGAATGCTTCCTTTATATGTGATACTCCCCCTACATATATGGCTCCCCCTATATATATGCATACAAATAAAAATATGTAAATGAGCCTATATGCAAATTGAAAGTTATTTGACCTTTACTTGATTCTATTTGACAAAATCTTAACTTTTCTCTCCCCCTTTTGTTATCAGCAAAAGAATAACAGTGTTATAAAAATAGGGATGAAGTGATAGACATGAATCAAACATTTAACTCAATTAAATATAAATATCAAATTTCAATAAAACTCAAACAAAAATCATAATTACCCTTGTCAAACGCATATTCCACTTTCAGAAGTGATGGAGATAGAATCATCAAAAATTCATATAGATATGTCTATTTGTGGTATATTTATTTCTGGAAATTTGAATATCTACTAACCATGCATAACCGTTAGGACTTTTAAATGAGATTAGTAGTATTCCAATTTAATTTTAAAAAATGAAATCAAGTATCTTCTAACCACGCATGACCGTGAGGACTTTTAAATGGGATTAGAATCAACTTGTCTATTAAATCAATTATTTTTAATATGCGTTCCATACATGCATAACCGTGAGGACTTTTAAATGAGCATGGAAGCACATAATCAAAAATCCAAGTAATTCACCCATGCATGACCGTGAGGACTTTTAAATGAGAGTGAATACTTTGGATATTTATTTTTAATTGCTGAATATAAGAAATTGAAGCACAAATAATTTCCTTCACCGATTTAAAGATATTGAAGAACAAATGATTTCCTTTGTAAACTACCACAAATTTACATATTAAATATGATTTTGATGAGTGATGTTCGATAGAAAGATGATAGAAATAGAAATGGTCATGGAATTATTATCCAACAAAAAGTTTTTATAACTCTTGTTATGAAATTCTAAAGAAATTTTTAATTATACTTTCTCGAGTTATAATATATGATAAATATCAACACTTATCTCTTTTTCAATCACTATTTATCTTTTCGATAATCAAAGGGAGTCAGATTAGTCAAACTTGTCATTTAAAATCAAATTAAAAATTATAAAATCAATTTTTCAAAAATAATTAAGCTGTAAATATGGTCAAACATGATTTCTTGAGGGAAGTTTTATAAGAAAATTTTCTGCTATTTGATAATTATTTCAAGTGAAAAATATGCAGATATTTTCTTTAAAAAAAAACGATGCAGCAAATAAATGTTTCACAAATTAATCACGTTACACTAATAATTTTTCTATCAACTATATTACCAGTGTAATCCGCATCTGAATTTAAATTTCACTCAATATTCACTTGTTGAATCAAACCATGAGATGTGCACCAAAAATTTCAAAAACATCATTCTTTTGAATTTTGAATTTAAGCCATGTTAACACTCAAAATAAATATCATGATGATAAATTCAGAAACCAGAGGATAAACAATTATTTTCATGAGTAATCAACAGTCAATCAACATCATAATTATTTCAAAAACAATTTCTTAAAATCCTTTTTCTCATGAATTTGAAATCGTGCAAATTTACAAGCAGTGATCAAAATGTCAGAACCAATATATCTACGTGTAGCATGAGTAACCAGCATTTGACTGAACAAATTTATATAAATTAGTTCAAAAATTTAAAATCTGGTTGGTCATCAATTAAGCACAAATTAATGTCATAAATAAGAACAAGTCAAAAAATCATATCAATTAAGTCCAAATCAGTCAACCATCATAATTACTCCAAGTAATTCTATTTAAAGATGGTTAGTCATTATTTTTTTTAAAAAAAAAATCATAGCATCAAAATCATCATCTTTTGTTCATCTCAATATTGGCTGATTTTAATTTAGAGTATGGTGCAGATAATCACATTTAAAAAACAATTACCTGTTTTACCTTTACGATAATTTTTCGTGATTGCCCATTGTGATTCTGTCACCTTTATACTAGGCTAAGGAACTTTGTTTTGTCGCCCGTTGTGCTTCTGGAACAGCCGAAATCCAGAGAACACTGTTGTTGTTCCTTAGCCTGCCTCCACACCTACACGATAAAAGATTTATGTGACCTATTTGTTTTTATAGGTCCATTGTTGTTAGTGGCAGAATATGAAAAATCTGTTTTTGGAGACTCAAAACTATTTATACATGTTCCTTTTGGCACCCAAATTTGTTTGACTTTCAAAGATTTTATATTTGTGCCTTTTGGAACCCAAATTGGTATAGTTTTCACGTGTTTGGGTTTATACCAACAATTATTTCGATTATGTCCAAATTCTCTACAGAACGTGCTCATTAAATTGACTTGATTAAATTTTGTGTTCCTATGACTATGATTTTCAACATGATTTCCAATTATTTCAGATCGAGCAGCACTTTTACCTTTATCATCATCTTGTGATTTTCCAAAACCTAGTCCTTTTCTATTGTTAGCAAAAATTTGATTTCCCAATAGCATGTTGAAAGATTTTTCGCCTCTTGAAAAGTTATTCAAAGATTTTTCAAGATTTTGGACTTTGGTTTTTAATGTTGTATTTTCAGCGACAAGTGAGGTGCATCGATTTATAAAGTCCTTTTTTCTAGTGTCAATGTTTTCTTTAAGACTCAAGTTTTCTTTTTCAAGATTCTCAGAGTTATTCCTAATTTTTGATAGTTCCGAATCTAAAATTTTACATTGGTTACATTCTAGGTTTTGAATATTTTCAAGTTCAGTTTTTAACCTAAAATTTTCACGAGCAAATTCTCTCCTATCAGATTTCAGTTTTTCAATTTTAGATTCAAGAGTATCCACTACCTTAGTAAGATCAGAACACATAAAAACAAGTTCTTTATAAGAAAACTCACCTGCCTCACTAAATTCGTCGGAGGTTGCTTCTGATTCTGATTTTGCCATGCAACACAAGTTAGCCTCCTCTGGGCTGCTATCCGAAGCTTCCTCTCCTTCTTCATCATCCTAAGTCGCTGCAAATACCTTCTTCGCCTTTTTCTTTTCTTTGTTGTTTTTGAGAAGTGGGCATTTTGGTTTGATGTGGCCAGGCTTGTTGCAGTTATAACATATCAGTTCATTATCGGAATTTTCGGAATCTTTTGACCTATTGCCCTTGGTTTTCTTCTTGCGTGGCTTGAATCTAGACCATCTTCTAAGATTATTGACAGCCATTGCAAGCTCTTCAATTGGATCTTCTTCATCGCTTTCTTCTTTACTTTTTAAGGCAATCGTCTTCTTCTTTGGTTCGGAGTTGTTGCGTTCTTCCTTTGCTTTTAACTCAAGCTCATATGTCATCAAGTTGCCAATCAACTCCTCCATGCTTAGTTTGCTCAGATCTTTCGATTCTTGGATTGCTGTGACTTTTGCCTCAAAGTTCATTGGTAAAACTCGTAGTATCTTCCGCACAAGCTCTACCTCAGTGAATACCTTCCCAAGCGCTCTAGCATTGTATACCAAGGTTGAAAAGCGTCCAAACATATCCTTTATGCTCTCATCTTTGTCCATCACAAAGTTTTCGTATTCATTGCTGAATAGGGCTAGCCGAGACTCCTTGACTTGAGAAGTTCCTTCGTGTGTCACCTCCAAAGTATGCCATATTTCCTGTGCTGTTGTACAATGAGAAATTCTATTAAATTCATTTTTATCAAGAGCACATATCAAAGCATTCATGGCTTTAGCATTTGTCGTTTTCAATTTCTTATCATTTGCATCCCACCTATCCTTAGGTTTAGGAATCTCAGTACCACCAACGATTATAGTGGGAGGTTTATAGCCAGTTTCAATAATATCCCAAACATCATAATCAACGGAACTAAGATAAATACTCATCCTAACTTTCCAATAAGCATAATCATTCCCGTTAAACATGGGTGGCCTAGCAATAGATTGTCCCTCAGAAAAAGCATTATTTTGTAGACTCATGACTCTAGAGTTAAAAAAAATATATACCGGGCTCTGATACCACTTGTAGGATCTAGATTAACCCTAGAGGGGGGGTGAATAGGGTTATAGCAAATTTTCTTGATTTAAAACTCAGAAATAAACTGCAGAAATAAATATGCTGAAAAGTAAATCACACAAAAAATTTACCCAGCTTCGGCAACCCCTGCCTACTGCTGCATTCACAGATTTCTATTAGAATTAAACAGTATCACGCTTACAACAACTCTATTAGACTCGCAGACCCTTTTGCTCCCGCTCACAAACACTCTACTAGACTCGCACACCCTGCTCCCGCCTATAGAGTTTCGCTCACTCGCAAACACTGCTCCCGCCTATAGAGCTTTGCAAACTCGCACACCCTGCTCACTGAACTAATTCAAAATAGACAATCTGACACTACCTAACCTAGGTGGTGATTAACTAACTTTTTGGTTCGTAAAATAACAAACAATAAATTAAAAAACAATAACCCTAAAACACTATTAATAAAGCCTATAAAAACAAAACCCCCTTTTTTTTACTTGGACCCTAAATAAAACTTTTGCCCTTTTATAAAAACAAAAGCTAAACCCCCTTTTTAATAATTAAGCCGGCCCACTATTCTTTCAACCCGTTCCCTTCTTTTTCTTGTGAAAAAATGTCGGCCTCTCTTTGTTGAATTAGGGCTTCGGCTCTTTCTCGAATTAGGGCTTCGTTCTGATGCTCGATTCTCTGATTTGATGGCTTGCGTCGCTTGTTCTCTGATATTCGATTGTGGTTAACTTTGAAATTGTGAATTGTTCGGCTTGCTCGTTGATCGAATTCCTTTCTTGCTCGGTATGTAATGCTTTTGCTTTTACTGATTTTGTGCTTTCTGGAATTCGATGGATATGCCGATGATGATTTGTGGGTTTTTATAGGAGTCGAATACCTAGATTTTCGTCATATATTTTTTACCTGAATTTGTCAACTGATATTGCTCTGGCCGCTTGATTTTGTATTGATGATTGAGATTGTATTGAATTGTTCATAAACGTATATTCTTCAATTGCTTGACATTCACGGTTTTGAATTGCGGCATTGAATTGCCGTGCTCATCACGGTGTTGATTTTTGACTTTGTCAATACTGCATACACACTTGAATTTTTACTTTCAATATACATTCATGAATTCTTCTTTGACTTCGATATTTTGTAAATTGGCTTCGGCCACTGTCTGCATTCCTGTTGCACTTTCACCTGCTAACTAATCTTCATTCACTTCAGTATTCTTCACTGCCTGTATTTGTGTCATTCACGGCTTCAACTTGAATATGTTGTGATGCTTGTGATTGTCACTATGTTGCATTGTTATTGATACATGGTTGTTCTGTTGGTTCTTCTCATCCTGATGCCGAACTTGATATGAAATTCTGGTGGCATTGCTTTGTTGTATCATGATACTTGATCGAGTTGATTGTTGCATTGTCACTGGTTCATTTGATAGCACTGTACTTGTAGTTGGTATCGCTTGATATTTATTCCTGTAGTTTGCATTGTTGCTGTAGCTTTTTGAAGCTTGAGTTTCTGGTCACTGCACTTGTACATATTCACTGTCACTTGCATTTTTATCTTAGTACCATAGCTTCTCTGTTCCACTCGAGTTTAGTTGTGCACTTGCATTTGTGTACTGTGTCTTGTTCTCCTGTGGCTTTGGATATTTGCAGTTGGTATTTTGTGCATTTGTGCATTGACCACTTCGACTTGTGTTTTTCACTATTGCATAATTGTTTCTGACCTGTTGCATGCATTGCTATGACTTGTACTTGTACTTTGTTGTAACTGGATATTGATCATGTATCAATATGCCACTGTCACTGTTTGTACTGTCATTTTGTATTCATCCCTGTAGTTCCATCTATGTCGTAGCCTGGACTGGTGCATACTGTTGCTTATTGCATTGATGCTGCTGGCTTCGACATCTTATATTCATGAGATGTTTATTTTGAAGCTTGGTTTACTGTCTGTATTCACTACAGTTTGTACATGCTTCACTGTTCTTTTGCATTTGTGAACATTGTCGAGTCTGCACTTGTTTGATATGAAAATCTGGTCTTTTCATTCATGTTGCAGCTGTTCCACTGCAGTTTCATTGTGACTGCAACTCCATGACTTGATCTTTGTTGAACTGGCTTTGTTTGGTCATTTCTTGGTCATTGCACGGATCATTGCTTGTGAAGTTTGATAATTCGTTAGCATGCTACTGATTGGTCTTTGTTGCCTCTTGCATGTAGTTGGTTGTAACTGTGCACCTGCCCTGTGTTGAACTCAGTTTTGCGCTCGGGTTTGACCTTGTGCTTGTGTCGTGATTTTAAATATATTGCACGTGCGTTGAACCCGGCTTTGCATTTGGGTTTGACCTGTGCTCACCTGTCCCTGTAGCATTATCAAGTGTATATATCGGTGTGCACGGCCTTGTGGCATATACAGTGATATACTGTGTATGTCACAAGTTGTTCGTGTATGATGAATTCAAATTTAAATGATGACGAACAACCCAAATAACTGAGGCAAATATTATTTTCAAAAACCATATTTTATTTTTGAATTGCAAAAATATTCCTTTTTCAATTTTACTGCGTTAGTTTATATTTTTGCAGATTGCTCAGATGCTGGATTCAAACCGGAATGCAGTTGAAGACAAAAATACGAGTGTGAGTGATATGTAGTGAGGTTATCAATGTAAATGTGATGTGATTGTAATCAAAAATGTATATGTATAGTGAGAGCATGAATTTGTACTATTCAAGTTTGTAATAAATATTCGTTTGAATAAAATATTTGTTTGAATTCAAAAACTGTGTAACTTGTTCTGTTTGAATTCAAATTCAAACTCTGTGTAATTTAGTTCTGTTTGAATTCAAATTCAAACTCTGTGTAATTTATTTTATTCAACAGATATTTATTTAACCAAATACATACTATACAAAATATTTGTTTGAATAAAATTCCTGTTTGAATTCAAAATCTACATACTATACAAAATATTTGTTTGAATAAAATTCCTGTTTGAATTCAAAATCTGTTTAACTTGTTTTGTTTGAATTCAAATTCAAATTCTGTGAAATTTAATTTTATTCAACAAATATTTATTTAAACTATGAAAAAAATAAAATAGTACATTACCAAATACATTTATATGAATGTATATATGTTTATTATCATCAAACAAAAATCATATAGCGCAAAGCGCATATTCAACACCAAGAACATACTCCTCCAGCCTATAGCCTCAGATTGCAGTTTCCATCTAGAATTTTCAAAGAAAATAATTGGATTCCTCTAATTGAATGGTGATGACATGACTTTGTGGCTTAATAATGGATTTGATAAGTTCTTGGGTGGCATTGGATTGAGTTTGAGTGGTTCTTGGTACTGAAGAAGGGACAATGCATTATTTTCTTTGGCCATGATGTAACTTCAGATGTCAAGAATCAAGAATGGGTGATGGGTAAGAAAATAACGTTACCTGATGGGTGAAAAATGACGGGGATTCTTTGATTCACCTTTCTTGCAACTGCAGATCACGTAATTTTAATGAATATTGAACTTTCTGATGATTCTGATGCAGCTAGTTGGGGTGATGGATGATGTTAACACATCCTGGTTAGGAGTAGCATTACAATCAAATGATGGAAGAGATTGAATCTTCTTTGTAAGATTCTTGAACAAATTTTTTTGTTAATCTATGTTTTCTGGCTACTCAAATGGTAACACCTATCAGATGAGGCTAGAATAGCACAACCAATTCTTAAATGATAAGAACTTGCTGATGAGGATTTTGGTGAGGCACTTGCTATAAGCAGTTGGTGGCTCTGATACTATATAAAAGAAAATAGCAAGAAGTGTATTATTACTTGGTTGAGAATATTGCATAAATTCTTTTGGCTGATACATTGCTTCCAATTTATAATGAAATACTTGCTAAGTAGGCTGCGGATTAGCCCAAACATCATCTCACACCCGCACTGCACTATTTGATACTATCTGATATTATGTATATTACATATATCTCATTGGTAATACATATAAGTTGTACGTATCAATCATGAGTTGATGTAGTTAAGAAATAATACACGTTTTTTAAGAATATTTTCAAAAATTAAATTTGACAGTGCATAAAAGGAACATCACTCAATCCACAATCAAACATACAATGCAAACCAAAGCGCATTCAAAATTGCGAGTATTAATTATTTAAAAGTAACAAAAATAAACTGTTTTAAAGTCACCACATCCTAGAAAAACAGGCCCTTACTATACATTGCTATTATAAATGCAGTGGTTCATGTCTACCACCCAACAAAGTAATCTTGAGAAGTTTCTTAGTTGGCTTACAATAATGTTACATTATACAAATTCTATTTTATGCTAACTTCATTTTTTCGGTTCCAATTATTTGTAAGTGGTTGGGCGATATTTAGCTCTGTTCTATGCGTTTAGCATTTAAATTTTTATTCTTTCTCCATATAATTTCTGAGTGTCATGCTTAGTCACTAGTGGAAGTACATGCTGCTTGTGATCTAATTAGGCCTGAATTCATGGAGCCGAACAAAAGCCTTAAAAAACAAAAAATCAAAAATCCTAATTTTATGCAAGTAGCAAGTAGGTTTGTAGTCACGGCCGTGATTAGTATATTCATGACATGCATCATTATATAAGAATAATATGTTTCCCAAGGTTGGGAAAATATTTATTTCCTTAACTTTAACTGACCAAACTATATATGAGTCACAAAATTAGTATTTTAGGTATAAAAAAACAAAATACAAAGAAGAAAATATTGATTAGTTTTTTCATCAATATTATGAAACTTAGGCTTGTGTGTCTTCGTGTGGCCTTTCAAAATATGGTTTATTCATGCTCTTGTTGAATTTTGACGATACTATATGGTGAGTTGAAGAGGTCGAGAATAGTTTGATAATGGTAAAAACGGCACACGAATTGAAACTCGGATGCTCAAGTTATCACAATTTGAAGTTAGGTGATGCATAGGTTGAAAGTTGTATCAAATGTCAGGCATGAATCTCCATACTTCCAACGGTAGGTTTATTTTAAGCTGCAAGTTCTGCTAGACATCTGAGAGAACCTGTCAGTCATCTCGCAGCAGGAATTATGCAACTTGAATGTTGTGATAGACGTCTGAGGGGTTTTGTTAGACATCTGACGTGCTGTAGTGTTGATTTTTGGTGTAGAATTTGTGTATTTGTTTGTAGGTGCTTCAAGGGGAAAATTGGGTATTTGCCATGGCAAAATGGTTCATTATGTAAGTTCTTCTCAGAATTCAAAGGGGTAGAACCTAAGGATCCCATAGATTAAGGGTTTTATCCTCCATTAAAATAGGATTTATCAAAACCTATTTTTTTCAATTCTATTCTCCATAAATATATTCTATTTGAATATTGATCATTGTAATCAATTTCTTGTACTCTTCTCATTGGTATTAATAAAGACTCTCTTTTAAAGTGGATGTACACTAATAAGCTGTTAGTGGAACCACTATAAATTGGTGTGTGATTTATTTTATTATTATTGCTTTGTTTCACTATTGCTTGTTTGATGATTGTGATTGGTTTTGGATTGAATTGAGATTTAAATTGAGATATTGATTATTTTTTTATGACTTCTTACCACGGTCTTATTTCTCTCTATGCTTTGGTGGTTTTGATTTGAGTAGTCTCGAGTTAAAATTCCTGTAATATTTGGTATCAGAGCATTGGTGTTGGCAGGTGGTGGTAGAAATGCCGAAATCGGATAATACCTTGAATAGTCCCTTAATAGTTAGTCCAAGTGGTGTAACACCATATGTATGTAGGTCATATGCGACTTCAGAATCACAATTGGTTATTGACAAGTGGAATGGCAATAATAATTTTGAAAACTGGTAATGGAAGATGAAAGCGGTCATAAGGTAGAATCGAGTGCATTGGGTAGTGTTTGATACATATTTGTTGTCGGCGGACATCACGGATATTGAGAGAGGGGAAATGGAAGAGTGAGCATTCACTACACTTCAACTTTCTATGGAAGAAAATGTGATCTCCAAAATTAGCGGTGAGACTATCACTGAAGGTATTTGGGACAAGTTGAAGGAGTTGTACATAAAGAGTTCACTAACTAATTGTTTGATATTGTTGCAAAAGTTTATCACGTATGGGATGAATGAGGGTACTTCATTAAAGGTGCACTTTAATGTCTTTGATGATTCGCTAAAAAAGATGAAGACGGTAGACTTGAAGATTGAGGAAGATCATAAGGCAATGATATTGTTGCGTTCGTTGCCGGACCATTATACGGGTTCTCAAATAGTTTGACCTATAATCGGAATACTTTGCCTCTTGATGATTTTAGAACGAGTCTTCTTAGTGAGGAGTTGTGCGATCAAATGAAGAAGCTGGGTAGTGGAAGTAGTGGTCATGGTTTATTTGTGTAAAGGGAGAAGAATGTGAAGATGAGGAACCATGGGCATTCTAGATAAAGGAAGCCCGGTTGGAGAGGAAAGTCGAGGAAAAGAAATAGCAAGTGCTTTATTTGTAAGAAACTTGGTTATGGAAGAATGAGTGTCCAGAGGAGAATCCAAAGAAGGAAGTAGCATCTTCATCCATAGCGGTAGAGAGTGGAATTAGTGAGGGAGACATAGTTGTTTTGACGGCGATAGCATCGAATGTTTTGGATAGCGAAAGGGTGCTCGGTTCGAGGGCATCTTATTGTATGACGTCGAATAGAAATTATTTTTCTTCTTATGTAGACAAAGAAGGAAATTCAATTGTTATGGGTAATGGTGCTATTTGTAAGTCAAAGGACATTGGTTCCATGCAAATTCGGAAGTTTGACGGAGTAGTTTGTACTCTCACTAATATAAGCTATACTTCGGAACTTCGGAAATCTCTTATTCCCTTGGGGAAACTGGATTCTTTAGGTTGTAAGATCGCTATTTAGAAAGATATCTTGTGGGTTTCGAAAGATGCGTTTATGGTGATAAAAGGTGATAGGAATCATGGTGTTTATTTGCTTCTAGGTGTGACTATTGAAGGCGAAACTTATGTGGGTGTTGATAGTTCTTGTGGCTTAGATGAGTAGGTTATGGCATTTGAGGTTAGGTAATGTCTCGAAGAGGAGTTTGGATATTCTTCGTAAGAGGGAGATGATCAATGGAGAGAGTTTCTGAAGATTTGAGTTTCGCGTGGAATGTATCATGGGAAAGCAATCTAAAGTGTCATTAGATGAAGGAAAACATGATTCGAGAGAGGTTCTTAAGTATGTTCACACAGATGTTTGGGGACTGGCACCGATAGCTTCTTTGGGAGGAGCAAGGTATTATATTTATTCAATCGATGATTTTTCTCAAAATGTATGGGTGCATGTAATGAAGGCCAAGTAGGAGGCATTGCAATTTTAAAGTAGGAAAGGCTCTTGTTGCAAGCATCATGGTATACGGAGGAATTTTTTTACACAGGGAGATCCGCAGCCGAATAGAATTGTGGAGAGGACGAACCGTACTCTACTTTTGAAAGTTCGATGTTTGAGATTGATGTCAAGGTTATCGAAGGGATTTTAGGTCGAAGCTTTGTCAACCACAGTGCATATTGTAAATCGAATTTCATGCGCAGCTATTGGTAACAAAATTTTGGAGGCAATATGGGAGGGAAAGAGCATTGACTTGAATTACCTTCATTTGTTTGGTAGTCTGGTTTATGTGCATGATCTGGGAAATGATAAGCTTAATCCTAGAGCTTTCAAGGGAATTTTGCTTACCTATATGAATGGTGTAAAAGGTCATTGGATTTGGAATCTAAAATTTCGAAGTTAGCTTGGTCAAAACTATGTTTGTTTTTTGCTGTTCCGAAAGCAAAACGACAGCAATAATGATTGTTGATCTGAGAAATTTTTTGGCCGTATGTTTTGATCCGTAAGTCCAATTTTGACAATTATTTTTCTAATTTCAAGCTAAGAAAATCACCTTCAACTTTTGTGCTTTGGGTTTGGTAAATTCTACAATTTACATGGTCGATAGTTCAATCTAAGGTCACTGTCCCGAGACCAAAATGACAGAAGTAGTGAAATTCAGATCTCAGAATTTTTTTAGCCATAACATTTTTGTTTCTTATCATAATTCAGTAATTTTTAATGTTCTAGATAGCTTAGGATATCTTCTACAACTTTTATGTTTTGTATTTTCTCAAGTTATGGGTTTAAAATGGTCAAACCGACCAAACAAAACACAGTCCTAGGCAAAATGCCCAGGTTTCTCCCTGTGTATCTTGAATTGTTGCACCAATTTTTGATGCTTTCTCTTTTGTTTTTCGAGCATGGTTTTGATGCTCATTTCAGTGAAAATATTGAGAGCTTTATATCACATATGCTCTAGTATTGAACCATGTATTTTCTTGGGTTGTTCGGGCATGGTTTTGATGATAAATTTTAATATAGATCTTGAGTGTCGTATTATCTTATTCAGGGGATAAACCATGCTTCTTATGATTATTATTGAGTTGCTTCTACTATATAGAAGCCTGGATTTTCATGAATCCGTTATTGGGATTTTAATGAATTTTGATGATTCATTCTGTGATGTTTTCATTGTGATTCTAAGCACAGGTGCATGTATTTTTAAACTATTTTTCCAAAAGCGTTTATATTCTATCTATTGCTCTAAGAAATATATTTTACAAAGTGATTTCATATAAAACATGATATAATTAATATTTCTAAATTATAAAAAGATTTTCAAAGTCGATTTCTTAAATATTTTCTAACATTTAATTCAAATTAGGATTTCACTAAAATATATTTTCTATATAAAAAATACATGTTTTTTCGCTTTTCGGACGTATGAGAAAGAGAATTAAACGATTTAGTAAAACATGTGGTATGGGACGAATTACTTTTTCGGTTAATTCCGGACTTGTACGATCGAAACCTCTTGAGTATTGTATTTTGAGTTGATATTTGAGATTTATAATTCCCATTATAGGAATTATTTGAGTTAGCCAATATTTGGAATGCTGAGAGGTTTGAGATTTCCTACTATAGGAGTAATAAACGATGAGAACCACTTATATATATCGTTTTACTCGCCAATGAGATGACGCAAGTCTTGAGATGAGATTTCCCTTTTCGAGAATTATGGTTTGTGAGAAACTATTATGAGATTTATTTGTACTTGCCAGTGATATGAGGCAAGATATATGAGTATTCTGAGATTTCTAAGCTTTGAGATTTTATTTTTATGTTGTGGAGTTAACTAGCAGTTAACAAACCTTTTAGTACGAACGTGTGGTATGAGACGCACATTAACACTTTTCAAGTTCCTTTTCGAGAGTTTGTGATAGATCAACGAGTATGCCAGTGCTATAGACCTTCAGGTCATCTGAGATATGCGACTTCAGTCACCACGAGTTATGTGACTTCGGTCACGACGAGTATGACCTTCGGGTCCACGAGTTAGGCATCTAAATTATAAACAACACTGGACAAGAGTTTGGCACGTACAACATTGCTTCGGCATTGCAGTTGGGGATTTGGCCAATCCGGGTTTTCTGAGATTTTTGAGTTTTTTGAGTTTTATACGATTTCATCGTTTTTGAGATCTTTTGTTGCATCGATAGCTTAGTGCTACATAAGATGTTATATATAAATGGTGATTTTGTTTTTTTAAGATTTTAACTCTTTTTAGAGTTCCATGAGATTCAAATTTGGGAATTTTGATGAGTTTCCCTTATGACTTTTGAATGGTTTATTGCGTTTGTGTTGAATGCCTTTGACTATGAATTTCTTATATTGAACTTAACTTATTCAGGTGATAATCCTTTATGAATCTATACTATGGCATCACAATTGAACCACACTTGTAACCTTCCTTTATAGTTAAAGGAAGAATCCCTTATGCACTTATATTTCTCTTATCTATACTAATATCAAGTTCTAGCTAGCCTTACCCGTGTATTTATTACTCCGGTCAAACCAAGTTCCAGGTTAGGCAGTTAGACTCTCAGCTTGCTTACCTTTTTGACTTGCTTACCTTATGGACCTTAGCTAGCTTTTTGTCTTGGGTCTTCTCCATTGACTTTTGGATTATAACATAGTTTTTGTGCAGTAATCTTTTAGGTTGGGAACTGTATGACGTATATTCCTGTGTGGGATGTATGTATGTATATATCGTGGTTGAATACCACTTATGACTGGTTGTATTATGTTTGATGTATGGATATGTATATATATTCTGTGTTGCTATTCTGTGACTGTGGTTGTTGTAGTTATTGTATTTTGTTTCTGAATCTATCTTACAGACACCATAGTAGTGTATTAGTTACGAATTAAGTACGTCGAATACTCAAGATGAAATGAAAAAAATGAAAATGATTGCAAATACCGACATACTTAGCTCTTATCTAATGTAAGACTATGATGGTCGCCCTTAACTAGCCCTATTCTCTGCATTAACAGATAGAATTACTAAGTAATTCTCTTTGTTAATGTGGGTCTCGGGGTAGGATGTCATAGCTTGGTATTAGAGCAGGATTCATATTGAAATGTAATAAACATAGAACAGTATAGATGATTATCATACATCAAGTATAATACACTCGTAAACATCATCCCCAAATCATAACCAAACCCGACCTTGTCCTTAACCTTTTGATTCCTTTGGGGGTAGATAGAAAGGAATATGTCTAGGAATGTTAATTTTGAATCTATAGTATTCCTTAATTATGTAGTATTCCTTTCAGCAAAGTCTAGAAGAGGAAGGGGTCGCACTTTGAAGGCGAGACCGTCCAGTGGTTCTCGTCCTGAAAGAGTTTTTATGTCGACCGACCAGATTCTCGAGCTTATTAGAAGCACTTAGCCTCCTACACCAACTCACTCCTCTCCTCCGAGAAAATCCGCACTTGCATGCATGTGCAGTGACTTCACCCACCTTAGAGGAAAGCCGTTCAAAGGCTCCGAGACCGTTCTAGAAGTTCAATCTTGGCTCCGTATTTGCAAGCGGGTCTTCACTCGCATGGAGTTATCCGATCATCATCGAGTTCTTATGGCATAAAGTATGCTACAGGAATGAGCTTTAGGCTGGTACGAGCTTCTGATAGCAGAGATGGATGAGTCTACCCTCACATATCAGCAATTTCGAGATAGATTTGAGCTTAAGTTCGTACCAGTGTCCGAGAGGGCATTCCTTGCATGTTGCTTCCTCGAGTTGAAGTAAGGCAAATCATCAGTATCAGATTATGTTTCATCCTTTGAGTCTCTATCTAAGTATGGGCTTGAGTTATCAGCACCCCATACAAGAAGAATCTTAAGTTCATATCTGGACTGAAGAAGTATTTGAAGAGATCTTTGATGCTTCAGCTTAAGCTCTCATTTGAGGAGCTTGTACATTCGGCGCTTCACCTTGAAGCCATCGAAAATGAAAGGGATAGTAGTGATGAGTTCATGGTTCGAATGAACCCAAATAAGAAGAAAATTCCCTTTCAGAGGTCCCAATCATTTCCTCATAAGAAGAAGAAGAAGAAAGGCAAATCTGGTTCTCATTCCGCTGCTGCACCTCCTTCAGCTAGAGTGTTGGCTTACTTCAATTGTGGTTCTAGAGACCGTCTAGCTAGATAATGTCCTTAAACCCCTAAGTGCCATTATTGCTAAAAGGAAGGACATATAGTTTCGGCATGTCCTAAGAATGGGAAGAGTTCAGGTTCGGGGAATCTGAATGTGGCTTAGGCTTTTGGTAGTGCTTCTCAATCGTAAGGTATATCTCTTACTATTTTGGAAGGTTCTATTCTTTTTCATGACTGCTCTATTAGAATCCGCTTCGATGCGGGTGCTTGGTATTTATCCATACCAGAGAAATTTGTTAATGCTACTAGACGTTTTGGTCTTGTTGCTTACTTGAGGATTGCGAATCCTTTTGAGGGGATCCATAATACTTGATGTGAGAATTTTGGGATATGTTCCTTGTAGCTTATCTTTGCGTGCATATTAGCATGTTATTTTATATCTTGAGTTTGGAGTAATTTTGGAGGGAGTGGCTTGCATTTAATTAAGCTACATTCTATGATTTGAAGGGACCTATAGAGAGGTATCCAAATTCAGTTGATTGATTAATTCTTGTATTTGGAATATTGATTATGATTCCGAAGTCTTTATATTCACTCTTGACTAATGAGATGTTGATGATATATCTCAAATTTCCATCATTGTGATTCTGTTGATTTCTGTAAGTCCATTCGGGTATGACACCCAATCCTGCAATCGAATATTGTATTGACCTCATTTCTGGTTCTTAGCCTTTCATTCACCCTTCCACAAGGATTCCCACTAAGGAAATGAGGTGATCCTTGGAATTTAGTTGATATTGCCATTCTTACCTCTTTTGAGATAACCTTTTTGGATACTCATTTATAGGTCCAGTAATATTACTTCGCCCGAAGTAATGATTTGTCGTTTGTATTCTTCTTCTCATTGGAGAAGATATTTTACCCTTACCCTTATATCTTGGTGGTACTAGGGTCTTTCCTCAGCTTGACCCTACATTGATTCTCATTAGCTTCGAGTTGCAGAGGATAGTGTTCTTTTACCACATTTTGCACTCGTTATGAGTTTCTGAGTAGTTCTTTATACCGTTAGAAATGACGAACAATCCAATCTATTCCCTCAACCTTGTGAATCGAGTATATTCAGGGAACATCTCGATGGGTCTCTTTTTGTGTTTTTTTATTTTTATTTTGGGTATATCTAATGAATGGAGTTTTCAAATTTTTCAAAATTGATGATATATTTCTAAGAGGAATTGGATTTGGCTTTTGGGTTAAATAAAGAACATTTTGAGAACTAAATATGAGATACTTCTTTTATAAAAGATGATTTTTGTGTTGGGTTATCCATCAAATGCTTTAAGAATTTTAGTCGATACGCCTGATCAACGTTATCGATAGGAATTTCCTAAATGCTACATTGAGACAATCAGCTATTATAAATCGAGTTTGAATGAGACTAAATTAGGAAATAAATTAAAAAGATTTGGGAACTAAATTTTATTCTGGATGACATATGCAGCCTTTGAACTATAGTTGGATCGGATGAGTGGCAAGGTGGTTTTTATTATAAATCAATAGCGAGGCAATGCTATTATGATAATTGAAATGTATGAGTTTGAATATATTTATGTTTTATTGTTGAAATAATGAGATAATACTTTTTTTCAAGAATAAATGTGTATTTAATTTTTTAACATAAGTTATACATGTTAAGGATGGAGTTTGTTATGAGAATTTGGGTATTTGAAAATAAAGAGTAGTAAATTTTATCTTAAGAATTGTTGAAATGAAATTATATATAAAAAATTCTTTCGAAAATTTAATTTTGGAATAAAAAGGGGAATATGAGTTTGGAATTATCTGTCATTTTTATAAGAAATATAGGAAGGAGTTTGGAAAATTTCCAAGTGTTGGAAATTGATATTTTAAATTTAAAGGCAATGAGTTTTGGAACTTCAAGAAGTTTGATTGTAAACAAGAATTTAGATTATGGTTTTGAAGATAATGAATTTTGGACTCTAATAAATTTTGATTATAAATTAAAATTTATATCTATTTTGTTCTTCATAATTGTCTTGCCTTTGTGCAATAGTCTAACGATTAGCATTTTTGCGGTCGTTAAGTAAAGTGATCTTTGAAGTAACTATCTCTCATCGGGTCTTCTTACCTCAATGGTTGTTATCTTAGTATCAGTATGGCTCTTTCCATAGTGACACACGGAAAGTCATCATCTTGTTGTTGGGAGTTCGGATGGAGTGATGTTAAATCCCAACTTTATTCGAGAAACTTTTGTGAAATCAATTTCTTTCGGTTGATTTTGGGTTGCACTTTTGCTTTTGTATTCTTGTTCCGATGGCGAGATGCCTTTGAAATCATGAAGTATTACTTGAAGATATTCCATAGTCCTCGAATCCGTACTTATATATTCGGGTAATCATAGAATTTATTGATTAATTTTATCTTGGTCTTCTTTTATATTGAGTGTAGAGTGAGGAATTTTGATCTCGTGCTTGTCTATCCTTCCTTTGATTGATGAAATTAATACATTGAATACAAAGTCTTCTCTAGAAATTGCGAGGACCCAATTTTGTAAAGGGGGAGTCTTTAACAATCCTGGTTTGGAGACTACTTGTATATATTAAATTATAACGGAAGTTATAATTTAATATTGTAATTAAAATATAATTGGAAATTTTAAATAGTTTATTTGGAATAAACAATGAATGTTGAAATAAAATGGGAAAAATAAAGTTTGGATCTTTATTTTGTTTATTGGGAATAAATATTGATTGAATAAGTAAATGGTTTAAATAAATTGAAATGTTGGGTATTTATTAGTTTGGAGCTAATAAATTAATTAGGTGGTGTATTTCAATGTTAAACTGTTGAAATAATCTAAAGAATGGAAACAAAGTTTTAAAAATTTTATTTTGAGAATTTGGGTAGAAAATAATGAAATTGCAATTTTATTTGAGTAAGTCAACAACATTGGAAAATTTTGCCAATATTAATCTTATATTGATTCTAAAAAGGAGAAATATGAAGTAATTTTTTATTTATTGATATAAAAGAGTGAAATTTGGTTTACAAATAATATTTTGATGATTAAAAAGAGTTAAAATGATTTATGGTAATTTATTTGACAAGAAAATATTTTTTGGACAAATTGTTGGATTGAAAATAGTGTTTTTGTATAAAATAGTGTATATTGTGAAAATTGTAAAATATAGTCGAAAATAAGGTTTTATTTGGAAAATAATTTTTTATTGCTGAATAGATTTTATTTTGTTACAATAACAATTTTATTCCATACAAATAAGATGTATGCATTTTATATGACTTTTGAAATGAAGAAATAAGTGTATATAGTGTTAAATAGGAGAAAATGTGCTTATAATTTTATATTTTCTCTAAGTATTTTGCTCTTGGGCTTAATTTTGTAGACATTGGATCACTACCTAATCTCTTATGTTTTCTGGTTTGTGAAAAAGTCTGTACGTTGGTTTTCTTCTTCCACCTCTAAGATAAACATACAGTAAAAAGAAACAAAGAAAAATAATGGATACTCTCAACTAAAATCAATTTCTACTCAACTTTTGCTGCAAATTTAAAAGAGAAATCATCTAAATCAAGAATAGAAAGGTAATCCCCATCCAATACCAAAAAAATTTCATCAAAATCTTAGAATATGAATTGTCTGCAATGTTTTGTTTCTTCCTACATGTTCCTTTTTCAGCATATACAGATGCTTAGAGCTTTAATTCATCACCAAAGATCACGAGTTGCTACCAAATTCACTACTAAATCATAAAGTGAGCATAAGCTCACAAACTTCTAGCTAAAAGTTGAAGCTCCTATGAAAAAAATTGCAAAATTGTTTACTGTAAAAGTTTTTATCCCTGTTAGTTGCTGATTTGAATTCCTTGTTTCTGGTTACCATTTTGAGTGGCCATAACATTCACGTTTCATATCCAAATTCAATAACTTTAGATGTTCCTGAAAGCTTGAAATTTGTACTAAATGTTTTATCTTTTGAGTTTTTTAAAATTACGAAGTTAGCTTGGTCAAAACTGTGTTTGTTTGTTGCTACCCCGAGAACAAAATGATAGCAATAATGATCATTGATCTAAGAATTGTTTTACCCATATTTTTTGATCCGTTAGTCCAATTTTGCTGATTCTTTTTCTGATTTCGAAAAAAGAAAAACATCTTCAAGTTTTGTGTTTCGGGTTTTTCAAATTATGAAATTTACATGGTCGAAAGTTCAATCTAAGGTCGCTGTCCTGAGACCAAAATGACAGAAGCAGTGAAATTCAAATCTTAGAATTGTTTTAGCAATAAAATTTTCATTTCTTATCAGAATTCAATATTTTTAATGTTCTGGAAACTCAAGATATCTTCTACAACTTTTATGTTTTGCTTTTTCTCAAATTATGTGTTTAAAAGGGGCAAACCGGCCAAACTAAACACAGGCTTGGGAAAAACGCACGGGTTTCTTCCTGTTTATCTTGAATTGCTGCACCAGTTTTTGTTGCTTTCTCTTTTGTTTTCCGAGCATGGTTTTGAAGCTCATTTCAGTGCAAATATTGAGCGCTTTATATCACATTAGCTCTAGTATTGGATCCTGTATTTTCTTGGAATTTTCGGGCCTGGTTTTGATGATAAATTTTAATATAGATCTTGAGTGTTGTATTACCTTATTCAAGGGATAAACCATGCTTCTTGTGATTATTTTTGGGTTGCTTCTACTATATAGAAGCCTGGACTTTCATGAATCTTTTATTGGAATTTTAATGAATTTTGATGATTCATTCTATGATGTTTTCATTGTGATTCCAAGCACACGTGCACGTATTTTCAAACTATTTTTCAAAAGTGTTTATAATCTATCTATTGTTCTAAGAAATATATTTTACAAAGTGATTTCATATAAAACATGATATAATTAATATTTCTAAATTATAAAGATATTTTCAAAGTCGATTTCGTAAATACTTTCTGAAATTTATTTTAAATGATTTCGCTAAAAATATATTTTCTATATAAAAAATACACATTTTTGCACTTTTCGGATGTATGAGAAAGAGAATTAAATGATTTAGTAAAACATGTGTTATGGGACGCATGAGTTTACTTATTCGGTTAATTCCGAACATGTATGATCGAAACCTCTTGAGTATTGTATTTTGAATTGATATTTGAGATTTAGTTCCTATTATAGGAATTATCTGAGTTAGCCAATATTTGACAAGTTGAGAGGTTCGTAATCTCCTATTATAGGAGTAATAAAGATGAGAAACACTTATATATGGCGTTTTACTCACCGATGAGACGATAAAAGTCTTGAGATGAGATCTCCCTTTTCGGGATTTATGGTTTATGAGAAACCACTATGAGATTTATTTGCACTTGCCGATGATATTAGGAAAGAAATATGAGTATTTGAGATTTCTAAGATTTGAGATTTTATTTTTATGATGTGGAGTTAACTAGCAGTTATTAAACCGTTTAGTGCAACGTGTGGTATGGGACGTTAACAATTTTCGGGTTCCTTTGCAAGAGTTTGTGACACATACATGACTATGCTAGTGCTATAGACCTTCGGGTCATTTGAGTTATGTGACTTCGGTCACCACGAGTTATATGACTTCGGTCACCATGAGTATGACCTTCGGGCCCACGAGTTAGGTACCTAAATTATAAATAGCACCGGAGAAGAGTTTAGCACGTACATCATTGCTTCAGCATTGCAATCGTGGATCTGACCAATCCGGATTTTATGAGATTTCTGAGTTTTTTGAGTTTTATACGATTTCACCATTTTTGAGATGTTTTGTTGCATGGATAACCTAGTGTTACATAAGAAGTTATATATAAACGATGATTTTGATTTTATGAGATTTGAACTTTTTTTAGAGTTCCATGAGATTCAATTTGGGAGTTTTGATGAGTTTCCCTTATGACTTTCGAATGGTTTATTGCATTTATGTTGAATGCCTTTGAGTATGGATTTCTTATATTGAACTTAACTTATTTACGTGACAACCCTTTATGAATCCATACTATGGCATCACAATTGAACCACACTTGTAACCTTCCTTTATAGTTAAAGAAAGAATTCCCTTATGCACTTATATCTCTCTTATTTATACGAATATCAAGTTCTAGCTAGTCTGACCCGTGTATTTATTACTCGGGTCAGACCGAGTTGCAGGTTAGGTAGTTAGACTCTTAGCTTGCTTACCTTTTGGACTTGCTTATCTTATGGATCTTTGCTAGCCTTTTGTTTTGGGTCTTCTCCATTGTCTTTTGGATTGTAGCATAGTTTTTGTGTAGTAATCTGTTGGATTGGGAACTATATGATGTATATTATTTTGTGGGATGTATGTATGCATATATCGTGGATGAATGCATTTGTGACATGTTGCATTACATTTGATGTATGGATATGTATATATATATTCTGTGTTGCTGTTCTATGACTGTGATTGTTATGGTTATTGTATTTTGTTTCTGAATCGATCATGTAGACACCATTGCAATGTATTAATTTGGAATTAAATATGTTGAATACTTAAGATGAAATGGAAAAAAATGAAAATGAGTGCAAACACCGACATATTTAGCTCTTACTTAATGCAGGACTATGGTCGT
Organism: Allium cepa; assembly: GCA_030765085.1. NCBI lineage: Eukaryota > Viridiplantae > Streptophyta > Magnoliopsida > Asparagales > Amaryllidaceae > Allium > Allium cepa. The sequence goes on from CM060946.1 coordinate 85,199,296, forward strand.
CGCCCTTAAACAGCCCTATTCTTTGCATTAGGAGACAGAATTATTACGTAATTTTCTTTGTTAATGTGGGTCTTGGGGTAGGGCGTCACACTTACACTAAGTTAATAAGTAAACATAGAAATATCGCCCATACCAATAGCATTCCCTTCAGACTAGAACTGATGGTCTCACAATAGATTAGGTGAGGCTTGGTAAGACCCATTCAGACTAGGACTGATGATCTCACAATAGTTATGTGAGGATGGGACCTAGGGTAAATAAGTGGCCAATAAATAGAAACTCAAATCAGGGGATTTAGGCAAGGGGCGCAACTAGATTTTTGTTGTTAGGACCCATACCAACAATATTCCCTTTGAGATTAGTACTGATGGTGTCACAACACACTTAGGTGAGGCTAGGCACGACCCCTTCAGGCTAGAACTGATGGTCTCACGACTGATTAGGTGAGGCTGGGCACGCTTATGCTGACTAGGGTTTGTAAGAGGTCACAAGAGAGGGGCGATAATTAATGTGTACCACAATGACCGTGCGTGCGGCATTAAGGTAAATAATTCGCCGCTGCATTTCGAAGCGCTAAACAGTGTCCTTTTGTAGTGGGACCCATAGGATGGGTCTAGCTCACAGTGGCACAAGAGAGAAAGAGGGTCGATCAATGGGTTTAATTAGAATTTTAGTCTAATTAAAATAGAATTGGGATCTTAGCCTAATTAAAATAGGATTAGTATTTCAGCCTAATCAAAATAGCAATCTAAGGCAAGTGCAAACAATCCAAGAAAATAAACACAATCAAAGCAAATAGTTAAAAAGTATTTTATCCTAGTTTTATCTTTCCTTTATATCCTTTTATACTAGAACTATTGCTAAGTCTATTATCTTTATCTTACTTAAAAACACTAGTAGTTACTTCCACTCACCAGACTTTTAGCCTGACTCACTCCTCTATTTTCCCTTTTTCCCCTATAGGCCAATAGGGGCAAGGACAGTAGACTTGGATTTCTGGGAGACCCATTTGCAGAGATTTACCATTTTTCATGTTCTTTTCGTTTGAATTTGGATGTACTGGTACTTTGTGGGAGGAATGATTTTATGTACTCTGATGATATGATTGAGATTGCATTTTTCATAAAAGATGAGTATTTGGTATTTTAGACATATTCTGTTTTATGACTTCTTTTATTTGAAATGAAGTTTACATTATGAAGTGTTTTAAATGTTTCTGCTATTACTATTATTTATTTGTCTTATGAATCTTAGTCTCTATAAAGTTTTAACTATACCTACAACGCACCACATCTTTTAGCATGTCCTTTTTGGGTATACTAAGGGGTGTAGGGTATTTCGTACATGTTGAAAATCTGCATCATAATCTGATTTCAATCGACCAGTTATGTGATAAGAGAATGAACATTTTCTTTTATTCTGTTTTGTGAAAAATTATTGACCAATCATCAAAAGAAACTTTATTTTTAGGTAAGGGAAAAGGTAATATATATTCTCTATCTTTTGGTGATCTCACTCTTTCAAAATGTTTGGTAGCTAAGGATGAAGAAGTAAACTTATGGCATAGGCGATTAGGACATGTTAGCATGAATCTATTAAACGAATTAAAAAGAAATGATTTGGTAAGAGGTTTACCATCTCATGATTTCAAAACAGAAACTCTTTGTAAAGCATGAACTATGGGAAAATTAAAAAAAAACATCCTTTCATGCCAAGAACACTGTAAGTACTTCTAGAGTTCTTAAACTAGTTCATATAGATCTGTTAGGACCTAACGATATTGCAAGTTTAGGTGGTAATAGATAATGTTTTTTTTACTGGTTGATGATTACACTCGATACACGTGGGTGTACTTCTTAGCTAAAAAATCAAAAACTTTCTCATACTTCACTAAATTCACAAAATTAGTTCAAAATGAATAAGCAGTTTCTATTATTTTGCTAAGAAGTCATCAAGATGGAGAATTTGAAAATTACGAATTTGAAATTTTTGTGATGGAAATGGATTTAAATATGAATTCTCTACCCCACGTACTCCACAACAAAATTGAGTAGTCGAGAGAAAGAATCGAACCCTACAAGAGTTGCCTAGATCTATGATAAATGAGTATGAACTACCCTTGCTCTTTTACGCAGAGGCGGTGAATATAGCTTGTGATGTAATGATTAGAGTCATGATTAGGTCGATTAGGAAAACACCATATGAAATATGGTTCAACAAAAAGCCAAACATTGCATATTTCAAATGTTTTGCTTGTCCTGTTTTAATCCCAATACTGGTGATCAACTGGAAAAATTTAAGCCAAAAGCTGACAAAGGCATGTTCATCAGATACTCTTCCAGAGGCAAAGTTTATAGAGTATACAACAAAAGGACGAGAACAATCGTGGAGTCAATCAACGTGAAATTTGATAAAGTCATTGATGATCAAAGCAAGGAAACAATCAAAAGCAATGTCGAAGAGGAAAATGGAAAAGTTAAAAGTGAAAATCCATAAGAAACTACAACCGCGGAGGAAGTCCAAAGAAATATGGAACTAGAGAGATTGATATTCAAAGCAGATCATCCTCTAGAATTGGTAATAGGTAATCCTATCATGGGTATTCAAACTCGTTTAGAAATTTATGTGATTTGTATCTATACAGTGGATTTATTTCAAAAATTGAACCTAGAGATATAGATACAACTCTAAATGATGAGAGTTGATTTATGGCTATGCAAGACGAGCTAAATCAATTTGAATGAAATGATGTTTGGATTCTAGCACCTAGAACTAATGATTATCCAGTTGTAGGAACCAAATGGATTTTTAAAAATAAATTTGATGAATCTGGAAATGTGATTAGGAATAAAGCTAGGTTAGTTGCAAAATGTTATAATCAAGTTGAAGGAATTGATTTCGATGAAACTTTTGCACCAGTAGCAAGACCGAAATTCATTAGAATAATTTTAGTTTTTTCTTGTTATAAAGGATTTAAACTAAGACAAATGGATATTAAAAGTGCTTTTTAATGGAATTTTGAAAGAGGATGTATCGGTTGAACAACCTAAAGGCTTTGAAAGTCAAAAATACCCTAACCATGTATATAAACTTAAGAAAGCAGTATATGGATGAAAACAAGCCCATAGGGCTTGGTATGAATGTCTTAGCACTTATCTCCTGGAAAATGGGTTCAAAAAATACTGTGTAGAAACCATATTATTTTTATTGCACGAAAATGATGATCTTTCGATTGTTTAAATATATGTTGTTGACATTATTTATAATGCCACCAACAACCTTTTGTATGAGAAATTTGAAAAAGTCATGCAGGAAAAGTTTATAATGAGCTTGGTAGGAGAGTTGAAATTTATTCTAGGATTTCAAATCAAACAAAGGGAAAAAGGTACGTTCATCTCTCAAAGAAAATATATCAGAGAGCTTGTCAACAAACTTGGATTAAAAGACGCTAAACCTACAAAAACTCCAATGAGCATAATAATTAAACTTGATAAGGATGAAAAAGGTAAGGTAGTTGATCAAAAGAAATATTGAGGTATGATTGGTTCACTTCTTTATCTTACTGCTTCTAGACCAGACATTATGTTCTCGGTTTGTTTGTGTGCACGATTTCAATCAAATCCAAAAGAATCTCATTTAAAAGCTGTAAAAAGGATTATAAGATATCTGTTGCACACCACACGGTTTGGTTTACGGTATCCAACTAATGATAACTTTGAGCTAAAAGGGTATTCAGATGCAGACTATGCTGGTAGTTTAGTTGATCGAAAAAGCACAAGCGGAACGTGTTTTATGTTGGGACATTCATTAGTTATATTGTCAAGTCAAAAACAAAATTGTATTGCATTATCTACCACTAAGGTAGAATATATAGCTTTAAGCGGTTGCTCTGCTCAAATTTTATGGATGATTCAAACTTTGCAAGAATATGGTCTAAATTTTAAATGAGTTCCACTTATGTGTGATAGCAAAAGTGTAATTAATACTATTATGGGTGGATACCCTCGAGTTTAGATAAGTTATGGTCCTTAATCTATTGTGAATGGAGATCCACATGTGTATCTTAACTTTAGGAGGAGCTCTGATCTTCCAAACAGGATTAAAATAAACAAAAACTTATGAGTCTAGCAAGACAAGAATTTTAACATCGATTGAGGTATAACTTTCTCTCGAGTCCCAACACCACATCGTGATCGTTGCTGATATCATAATTTATAATCATATTAATTAATTTCTAAAATTGACCTAACACTGTACCTATTAGGTTTTAGTTGAATGATATATCCCATCTAAAATGCGACTGTGGATTGTAAACATTAGCTATATGATCATTCTAGTTATAAGACGTCATAAATGTATTAGGGAGTTCATATTTCAATGTGATGGAGGAGATCCAAGGCTCATTCCAAAAGAAGGTCTTATCTCCTGTGTTAATGTTGTATTTAAGTCCTATTTTGAAAATGTGAAATAAGTTATTGTTATTTTTCCAAAAGAAAGAGAATTTCCGGTTAGTGGGTAAATTTTGGTTTTTTGAACCGTTATAATAGTAGGTTCAGAAAATTTATTTCCAAGTTGTAGGTTCATAATCCAAGAATATCCAAATCCATTTACACAATAAGGGAGGTGTTTAATGTCCTAAGATCGATAATATTCAATCCTATTTAAGATTTAGATTTGTAAACAAGGTTCAAGTTGACAAGGATGCTAAGATTAGAGTAATTCTTTCCTACTTTTTAAAGGAATTTTCTTATGATGTTATCAATTTTTGTTAATAATTGAGTTAGGATTTATGATAAGACATCCAATAAATCGGTATTGCAGACAAAACTGAGTTAATAAGGATTTGCCCTACCTATCCTGGAAAGGCAATTAGATTTCCAAGAAGGTAGTATAATGTTAATATTGTCGATAATAGAGTTCAAGACTTCCTTCTTAGGCTTCATGTATGTTATTGTTATACCTAGATATTTAAAAGGAAAAAATCATAGCTCTACAGTTCAGAAAGTTAGCCACTTCGGTCGTGTAATGCGAGTTGTCATTAAGGACAAGCATTGAACTTTTATTGAAATTAATTATAAGACCCGTAAGGAGCTAGAAGTTATAAAGGATGAGTTTAAAAGAGGTAACATATGATAAGGAAGGGGGAACAGAAAGCAGGGCATCATCTGCGTATTGTAGAGTAGACACGCCGGACAAAGTAATATCACTCCCCGGATTGGGCAACACGTTTTTTCTTAGAGCCGAGGAATGATTCTATGAAAAACATCGGCCGTAGGGGTAACCAGAAGGTGGGACAAAGGATCCCATTGCCGATCTCTTTGATTGAATTTGTTACCCTTAATGCCATTTTTTAGAATTGACGACATGCTAGATTTCAGTATCATGCTGATCAAGAGATCCATTTGTTTGAGAACCTCGTTGCTTTGAGGACATCAATCAAGAAATCCCAATCGATTAAGTCAAAAGCCTTTGCAAAGTCTAGTTTAAGGACCTCAGAAGGATTTCTTGTTTGAGATAATAGTTAATGAAATCTTGGGCAAAAGCGACTCCATCCAACATGAATCTACCTTCTACAAAGGCCATTTGTGATTTGTCTATTAGGTTGCCTAACTTATGTTGTAGTATATTAGCCAGGACTTTACTGATTATTTTGATCGAGCAGTTAATCAAGGAGATAGGTCCGTAGTCGGACACTTCTTTTGGATTGTATTTTTTGGATATTAAAATAACATCCACATGATTGAATATGCCTAATTGTAGCAAGTCATTGTGGAGTTCTTCAAATAAATGCATAATATTCCCTTTACCAAAACTCTAGAACTTTAAGTAAAAGAGCATTGGGAAGCCATCCGAAACTGTAGCTTTGTTGCTTGCTAGACTCTTTACAGCTGACCATATTTCATCCTCAGAAAAATGGATAGTCTAGATCACTTGAGTGTGATCTATGATCAGATAAAGGTTGAGCCAATTAGCCTGCATTACCTAGGGACATCGAGCACCAAATAATATCGCTTAGTGTTTGGAGAAGATGTTGTTTAAGTCATTTTGTTCGCTGAATTCAATATTGTTAACTTTGAGTGATTTTATACCGTTCAGCTGCCTTTTACCATTAGCTACACAATGAATTTTTTTGTGTTTTTATCCACCTCAAGCATCCATTGTACACGTGAATATTGTTTCCATATAATTTATTCATGATCCATTAATTTATTAATTTCGATTTTCAAAACACTTAGTTTGAATTTCTTTACAGTTGATAGATTTCTCTATTCTCCTATTTTGTCTAAGTCCGAATCTCGTGATGAATATCCTACCTTTTGTTGCTTATATTACCAAAAACATATATATTCCAATTTTTTAGGATAGCTCTTAGCTTACCTAGCTTAAAAAAAAAATTTGACAGCGTTTTTCATAATTCCATTATCTAAAGAATTCCATTTCGATGGTACAAGGTTTTTAAAGTTCTCTTCTTTAAGCCACATTTTCTCAAACTTAAGGATTTGTTAATAGGAGAAAGGCTTCGGATAAGGGAAAAGCATCCTCCCAATGCTTGCTGATGAAGAATCTATATAGCAGGGCTACTGAAGGGATATCTCTTATTGGACCAAGTGTATTTCTTCCCACTAAGTAGAAGTTTAATAAGATTATCATGGTTAATGAAATTGTTAAATTACTACATGTCAATAAGATTTCCTTCTTCAAAAGTACGCTCATAGAAGTGCCTAGTCATGTTGAAATTCCCATCTATAAGTCAAGGACTGACCGATAGGGAGATGCAATTCATTACACTCCGTTCAAAGAAACTGTCTTTGGATACTAGAAATAGGCGCGTAAATGTTGATAATATTAGTGACTGATTATTTTGAAAATCTTGAAGAATTAAGTGGAGCGAGTGGCACTTGCTTATCGGTTAAAGGAGATTGAATTTATCCTCCCTCCATAAAGAAATTATTCCTCACGAGCTACCCAAAGCCGGTGCAAACGACAATTTTGTAAGGGTGTTACAACCAATTGATCCAAAAAAGTTTTTACTAGGCACATACTATTTCCTTGAATAAGAGCAACATCTACCCTATTATCTATTAAAAAAAATTTGACTCTAGGCGTTTACTAGGAGAACCTAGGCCTCTCACATTCCAACTTATTACTTTCACGTGCAGGTATTTTTGGCCCTTTCTAGTTCTAGTTTTTAAAATGTGAACGAAGTCAGTGTCAATTTAGTTATAGATAAAACTAGTGTTCTTGGCTATGTGGAAGGCTTCTAATGTGATAGCGAGTTAAGAACAATAGGTGTAAAGATGCTTCCTGAAAGAACATTTTCACTTGAAGGGGACGAGTCCCGAGATTGCTCTAGGCAGAAGTGCCTCATGCTCCTACGGACAAGGCCAGAAGATCTGATATGTTTTCTGTTTATGAGTTTAGAGCTACTCGAGTAACATCGTTCGAAAATGATCCTATCCAAAGGAGTTCCATCATTAGGATACGAAGCTTTATCGTGCACCGATGGATGAATGGGAGATACAAAAGGACTTCAAGAGGCTTTCCGATTCAGAAGCCTGAGGATCTTCGATAGCAGGTCCTTTGTACTATGCAGAAATATCATAGGATGGAAGTGCAAACACACACGGGTCAACCTATACATGTTTCTAAATTGTATCGCTTTGTAATTTTTCTTCACATAGGGAACCAAGCTCATGTGAATGAATGGGATATGAAACTATGGAGTTATCAACATCAGATGCTTCAACCGATTCCTCTTTTCTTCTCGACACTAGACTAAACGTCAATGCTGCTTCGGAGATGATACCACCTTCCAGATCATCGTTGAAGTCAGCAGGCTAGCATGTCAGGATCAAGAACCACGGGATCTACAATTCTCGCCTCGACATTGATTGATGAAACGCCTAAAAATGCATCTAGAAAGTGATCATAACAGGATTCATCTGGAAAGCAGTCGGTGTTGTAAGACACCATTGAAGGTTCAATGCAGTTTGCACGTTCTCAAAGGCCTCTGAGAGCTTTTCTGATCGTTGGAGCAACCCATGACGCGCGCGCACACACATTATAATTAAAACTTGAAATACATACCTATACATAAATTAATATTTTATTTTCAATTTTATTATATATATAATTGTTGTATGCATATACACGTGCAATATATGCATATAAAATTTATTATATATATATATATATATATATATATATATAATATACAATAATAATTTAAAACTACAATTTTAATTTAAAGCTATTTTAAGATTAATTTTACTTTCGAATTATTTTATTTTATCTTAATGTCGAAAATAAAAGTATTCATATACAAAAAGGTTTTATTTTATTCGTAGGAATGCATACATATGAAGGTTTGACAGCAAACAATATATAGTTCTAATCTATGCATATACAATAAAATAGTAGGCCTGCATCCTATTCTAGCCAGCATACTAACAGGCTAATAGGCCTGCACATATTTTCGAATTTGATCAATATTAGTAAATTTTAAATCCAATTTAAATGCATATCGATATCGTATATCGATGATATATAACTTTTATATATGTGCTATTTTAAATACCAATTCAAATAAACCAAATAGAATTTATAATTAATATTTCACAAGAATTAATTAATTTAGCTAATTTATAACAGTTATAATTTAATTAATTATGTGGTATTCGAAGTATTGAATATTATGGTTATGCAACTCGTATGTATAAATTCAGTCAGCGGTTAATATTGAACAATTCGAATATTGATGGTCATGCGCCACATTAGCTAGTAGTGATTAATAGTTTGTCGAATTTATCGCTTATGCAATTTTGGTAAAATCTAATTTTACTACTTTAAGCGGTCCTCGGTAATGACAATTATATATACCAATTCTTTTCGTCAAACCACATTAGGACTTATGGAATTTGGTTCTAGTCAAAATTCCAATATCACCCACATTCAACTTGTATAATCCAAACATAAAAACCTTGGTTTGATAATAATAATTATAATTAACCAAACTACTCTAGCAGATACTTTAACTTTGAGTTGAATATACTTGACGATATATTAACTAGCTAACCAAAAAGACGAATTCTATATTGAATAATGTCTCCTTTCAATGCCTCATCTTAGACCCAATTATAGTCGTTCCATGGATATTATGCCACGATTTAACTACAATCAAATCGGAGTGTCCATTGTGAAGTTTAATTGTATTCCAAAGTTGAAAGAACTAAGTAATACTGTAATTGCAATATTCTATATTTGCCTTAGTTATATTAACCAGCATAAAGCTTTCGAGTGAGACAATCCATAGTTATCCAATAACTTTCAATGCATAACCTCTTGGTGCCCCCACCAGCATGGGTAATACATTGTCCAATATATGAAGAGCGTTACTCTAGCCTTAAGGACATATCTATATCGAGTCTCCAAGCATATTGACTAGTAACATTTAAAACAATATGTTTATTTTCATCGAGATAAATTTATCATAATTGCAATACATTGTAACTACTATGACTAAACATATCGTTTGTGGATTTTCTATTAAATATACTTAAATTAAATAAATAACTAATATAAACATTATAACAAGTATATAGCAGAAAGAAAATTACCTTTTATTTCGAACGAGATTTTATTATAGTGTTAATATTTATAGTAAATTACATAATTGTCCATAAGACATGCTCCTAACTTTATCAAGGAGGATACATATTTAAGAAATAAAGATTGGAAGAGCATAAGATATTTGGTTAGTCAAAACTATGTGTAACGAAACTTAGAAATATTTATTAAAGACCTCATAGGACATCTTCGAAATATCTCTTTTGAAAGATCTCTATTCTCTTTTATAGAACCTTTTTATAGAACAAAAGTTGCTTCCAAATGCTATAAATTTTAAAACTATTTTTATATAGAGTTTTTCAATGTTATCGCAAGTTTAAATTCAATGTTATCACAGGTCCAGATTTCTAAGGCTATCGCATGTATAAGTTTATGCGCTAACGTATGTATAAACTTAAGTGGTATCACTTTTTTCAAACTTAAGGCTGTCGCATGTATACAAATGAAAAATATGTAATTAAGTAAAAAAAAAGATATTTTCCGTAACAAAGCAATTATTTTGACTATTTTACACGACGTTGTTTGTCTATTCCTTGCTTTTAGATTAAGGTGAAGTATCTCTGAAATCAATAACGATGTATTCCTTTAATTACACGTTAAATTACTTCTCCTAAGTATTTCATTAGTTAAGATTAATTTTTGTCTTACCAATTAATTCATAATGATTCAATACAACAAAAACACTATTTCACAACTGTCAAAAACTAATAGGTTTATACAACAGGCGACCATTCGTTGTTATATCCTAAGTTGTAATAGAGCCCTGTATTTTTACAACTATCTTCAACGGTTGCAAAATAATTTTTCTACAACCGCCGAAAGAAATAAAAGAATTTTTTACAACTGCTTTTGCATTTGTAGAAGAATTTTTACAACTGCTATTAACCCTTGTCAAAGACTTTTTTATAACTGCAATGGCAGTTGCGGTAAAAGGAATACAAAATATATAAAAGATAATTATTTCTAAACACATTCATGTTCATGGTACATTTTGAACATAGAACAATTCAAACAAAATAGCATGGTCGAAATCATTCAAACACGAGATCTCAAGCAACAACACAGATGCTATATCTACTTGCAATATACATTTTGAGCTTCTTACCTTATCAACAATGGATTATCAACAACACAGATGACTCAGACACCAAGTGCAGTGAACGCATAGTATACGTACTTCATCAGTAGAAGTGCCCCTATTGCAATTCTAATGTCAGATAAAAGAAATCCAACTGATATCTAAAGTATTGTTAAAAGTGCAAGTGTTGGAGTCGGGTTTTGAACTACTTTACCATCGTGTAAAACTACCGGTTCGACAGGTCTTGTCTTCTCACTAGTTCCAGTCCTGGTGTTGGTGGAACTATGTATCCTTCCTACAATATCAGTAGATTTTTTTACTTCAATTATTATGCAACAATATCTGCAATCTTATCACTAGTACTAGTGAAGGTATTATATCTATGTGATAAGCTCTTTTATTTTGGTAAATAACCAAATTAGGAAGCTCCATTTGACTATTAGGCTAGTGTTTCCCAATGTATTTTAAACTAGAGTAGACGAATCAAATCCTTAACCTCACCTACAGATCTGACAAAGTTCTATAAAAAGAAATCGGCCATTCGATCACGCAATCCAATTTTGGGTCATTCATCATCCAATTCACAACATCATAAAGCTACAGTAAGATTACTACCACCAACAGCTTAATTTCCAAATTTGTCACGAATAGCATCTCAGATTCGACATCTCTGCTTCATTTCCAAATTTGACACCAACAGCTCAAAACAGTAGGATTCAGCGTATCAAATTCATAAGCATCGATCTTTAGAGCACAGCGGAAAAGCTTCTTTTCAATTTTTGAATATCAAAGAATAGCAATTTTAGATCTGAATTTTTGTTTTAGATATAGGAATGTTTTTTATTTGGAATGATGGAAGATAAAATGGTGCTTAGGTGCTATTTTGATGAGCAAAATTCAATTAAGGAAACATTGGGCAAATGTTTTGGCGGTCAAAATGAAATTTTGTGAAAAAAATTTTGATGGTAAAAGTTGGAGAAACACTAGGCATCCACAGCTAAATAATTATGAAGGTTGAATGGTGGTTTGATGGTTGAGATTAGCTTTCGTATGTTGCTATAGATTGCTGCCTGCATAGTATGTGAGATATTACAAGGAACAATGCTATGAAATCTCCATTCCAAAAATGAAATGCTCAAAAGTATGTATTATTATGTTTAAAAAAATAAATCATAGATATATTGTTTACTTGACCAAAATAATAACTAGAGGTGGGCGCATGTCGTTTTGGTGCGGTTTGGAGTCCAAACAGCTTCGCACCGCATCAAATGGTTAATCAAAAATACAAACCATTATACCAATCTTTTAAACGGTTCGGTTTCAGTCCAGTTTGAATGTAATACGGTTTGGTTTCGGTCCGATCTGGTTTGAACCCGTATTAAATATGAAATAAAAGAATTACTTCCATCAACAGTCAATTTACAAAGGCAGCCGTGTGAAACTTTTACATTTAAACGATAAAACACACAATGTTATACTAAAATGAAAGGTTAGTTCTTAATTGTACGAATATTTCAATTTGACATTTACCTACAAGTGAGATTTTTTTGGTAGATTAACCAAACAACAACATTAATCAATGCATAATCATTAAGGAAAATGACTAGAATAAGATTATAATTAGCATTTATTCACAAAAAAATGAGATGAAAAATATTATACCAAAACTATAACTTCTTCCTTTATGTCAGTGATTATTATTAATGTAACAACAGCATACGCTAAAAATGGAATGTACATGGTTAGAATCTAAAATAAAATAGTAGTTGCTTATATTTTTATCATAAGATTACTAGTATAAATTTTCGGTTCGGTCCGGTTTAATATGCTTGGTTCAATCGTCCAAACCGCATCCGAACCGTATCGATGCGGGTCGGTCCGGTTTGGGGCATCAGCTTTGGTTAGAAAATTCTGTGCGGGTTTCCACACCGCTTTTGCGGTCCGGTGCAGGCGGTTTCCGTATAGCGGTGCGGTTTATGCCCACCCTTAATAATAACGACGTTGAAATTTTCTAAAATTTTGAATATTTTATAAAAGTTCAAATTTTATTTATTTTTAAATTTATGAAAATTTCAAAATTTTGTTTTAACATTTTATGAACATTTTTAAATTTATTTCAATATTTATTATTTTTGAATTTATTGAAAGTTTCAAACATTTATTCGTAAAATTTATGAATATTAAATAGTAAATAATAAATATTACTTCTAAATTAATAAAGATTACTTATTAATTATTATATTTTAAGTAGTACTTAATTAATTTTTATTTATTATTAATTTATTATTTATTATTAATTATTGTTATTTAATTTATTTGTTAGTAAATATTATTATTAATTAAATATTTATTATTTGTTATTGATTATTAATCATTAATTATCAATTAATAATTATTATTACGAATTATCTCATATTTCACATTAATTATTAATTATTATTATTTAATAGAAGTTATATATTAAAACTTATTTATTATGTTTTAAGTATTATTTATTTAATTATTATTTATTATTAATTTTTTATTAATTATTACTATTCAATTTTAGTTATTAGTTATTAATTATTATTATTAATTTCTAACTTTTAAATATTATTATATAATTATTATTTATTATAAAAATTTGTTATTAATTATAATTACTATTCGTTAATAGAAATTTTTATTTATAAATTGTTAATTATTAATTAAATTTTCATTAATTTATTATTTATCATTAATCATTAATTATCTAAGGTTAATTAGTAAATATTAAATATTACTTCTTAATTATTAATATTATTTATTACTTGTTAATTATTTTAGTATTAAAAATTAATTCTTATTTATTAATTCTTAGTTATTAAATAGTAATTATTAATATTAATTATTTCATATTTTCAAATTAATTAATATTATCTAACAGTAATTATTAATTACGAATAATGTTTTATTAATTATTTAATTATTAATTATTATTATTTAATTATAATCAGTAATTAATTATTACAAAGAGGAAATGGAAAAGGTTGTAATAGGCATCTATTACAAGTAGCAAAAGAGAAGAGTTGTTAAAAATAGACATCTCTTACAATAGGCAAACGAAAAGGTTGTAATATGCATCAATTACAACAGACCAAAAAGAAGAGTTGTTAAAAATAGGCATATATTACAACTGGGGGAAAAAAGGTTGTAATATGTATCTATTTGTTGGAAAAAAAATCCCTCAAGATTGCCTTAGGAATAAAAACCCAACCTTGCGGAAAAACTAATAGGACCAGATTAATGGTGAGTCAAAACAAACAGTAGAAAATCACTGGCTAAAAGCAATCACAGATCAAGAAATAAAAGAAAGTAACACATGGGATTAATAGTGGTTCCACTATCGTGATGTAGTGTACATACACATGGGGAGAGGAGATTTTATTACTTTCTAAGAGGAGAAAATTTTACAAGATTGATAATGGGAAGGATTTTATTACTTTCTAAGAGGAGAAAATTTTATTACTTTCTAAGGGATTTTATTAAGTATTATTATTTAATTATAATCATTAATTAATTACTTTCTAAGAGATTTTATTACATTCTAAGAGGAGAAATTTTTACAAGATTGATAATGGAGAAGAATTTCATTACTTTCTAAGAGGAGAAAATTTTATGACTTGCTAAGAAATACAAATGAGAGAGATAATTCTACTCATGCTAATCTCTGCCTTTATATAGAGATTATTACTTGAAGTTAATGTAATTGATTTATGGTCATAAATGAATGCCTCAATAATTCTCCTATTCATACCGAAAACATTTACCCATTTGATTTTCCAGTTTCCTCCAATTTACATGCGATTGATAAGATTCCTTCTTTAACCGACTAATTAGGAAAGTAATTGATTACCTCAATCTTCTAAAATAATTCTTCTTCTCATGTAGGTAATTTATTACTATCTTTAATGCTATAAAAGAGGCATATATATTTGAGTAATTCTCTCAAATATCTTTCGCACCCTCTGCAATTGGAAAAATTGTATCACCAAATCCTACAACCTTCACCTTGATACTATATTTCCCACAAGCCTATCAACTCCATTTACATCCTCTTACTCCAAGTAGCTCTCGAACAAGACACCACAGATACTTTCTCAATGAGCTTCAGTATAGCCATCACACATTGCATTTTGTAACCGAACTCCGGTAAGGCCATCGCCCACCAGCAAAGTGTTGAAAGTACCCTCACTAAGTGGGACCTTTCAATCTCCATAATGAAAAAAAACATCTCTATATACCAACTCACTCTCCCCGTGTCACCTTGTGTCACTTAGCACTTCATCAAGCGAATCAAGTTCGAGAAATGCTCAAGCTTTGCAATGGGTAATGACTTGGTAAATATATCTGCTACATTCTCCTCTATGTGTACCTTCTAATGACGTACAAGCTTCTTTTCATCTACAGAGACAAGAAAGGATTCTCTCACCTCAATATGCTTCGTCCTTGAGCTGAAAGCAAGATTTTCAGCTAAGTGAATTGCACTTTGGCTATCACAATTCACTTCTATACCTTCATACACGAAGCCCAAATCACACGACAAACGCTTCAAGCAAAGTGCCTCCTTAGCCGCTTCAACCGCAACTATAAGCTCTGCATCTATAGTAGACAAAGCCACAATCGTCTGCAATTTCGCTGTCCAACTAAACTATTCCACCAATAGTGAGCACATAACCTAAGGTTGACTTACTTTGATCTCTATCACCAGCATAGTCAAAATTATAAAGTCCAACCAAGCTAAAATCTCTATCTCTACCGCCAAAGACAAGCCCATGGTCTAGAGTCCCTCTAAGATATCTAAAAATATACTTCACTGCCTCCCGATGCATCTTTCCTAAATTTGACACGAATCTACTCACTAATCCAACCGCCTGCATAATTTCAGGTCTAGTGCAAACCATCGCATACATCACACTACCAACTACACTCGTATAGGGAACCTTCTCCATATAAGCATTGTCCTTCTCGGAGTTCGAAGAGCTCTACTAGAAATCTGTATGTGCAAAGTCATGGGTGTGCTAATTGCCTTTGCTCTTTCCATTCTAAACTGAGCAAGCAATTTCAGAATATATTCCTTTTGAGTGAGCATCAAAAATCCAAGCTTCCTATATCTTTGGATGTCCATACCTAAAATCTTTCTTTCTTCGCCAAGGTCTTTCATCTTGAATTCCGCTTTAAGCTTCAATTTCAAACTATCAATTTTAGCTTTATCCTTTGAAGCAATCAACATATCATCCACATACAAGAGTAAATACACCCAATAACCATTCTTCAAATGATTGAAATACACACATGCGTATTTGATGCTACAATCAAAACCAAGTGAAAACATAAAAGAATTAAACCATTTGTACCACTGTCTAGGCGACTGCTTAAGTCCATACAACGACTGCTTTAGCTTGCAAACCTGATTCCCTTTTCCATCTATGACATATCCGTCTGGTTGCTTCATGTAAATGGTCTCATCCAAGTCTCCATGTAAGAAAGCGATCTTCATATAAAGTTACTCCAACTCCAAGTCATGAGTGGCAAATATAGCAAGCAAAATTCGGATGGATGTATGTCTCACTACAGGAGAAAAAAAATCTCATCATACTCCAATCCTTTCTCCTGTGAAAACCCTTTAGCAACAAGTTTAGCCTTGTATCTTCCATCATCCTTCACCTTGAACACCCACTTGCAACCTATGGCTCAACTTCCTTGAGAAGGAGGTACCAAATCATAAGTATTGTTCTTCTTTAATGACTCTAGCTCTTCTTCCATAGTGCATATCCACTTCGAACCGTCACGTGACTTCAAAGCTTCATCAAGGTCAAGGCACCTCATGAACCACATGTAGGGCATAGTCAAACTGATCATTAAGGCTAAGGTTTGCATATTGTCAATCACCATACCTTTTAGATGGTCAAATAGTCCTACGACTGGCTCGAGTAGGAACAACTTCGCATAAACTCCTTTTAGCTCCGCCTTGAACTGAAATTCCTCTAGTCTCATGCACATCACCAACATTACTAGAAGGCACCTGTGGACTACTCTATGATGTCACATCAACAACATCTCTCTCACTCTCAACAACATAAACAACGCTACTACTGGGCTATAAAATAGAAATCTCTTCCATCTCCTTTAGCTTATCAGAAACATAAGTCTTTCTTAGGATTGAATATTGCTGACTCATCAAATGTAACATATCTGGAATGAACAATCTTCTTATCGACGGAGTGCTAAATATAATACCCTTTGATACCATCTGTGTATCCCAAGAGGATGTCCTTATTGCTCTAGCCTCCAACTTATCATCATCTATATAGTGAACATACACATGACAACCAAAAATACAAAAATAACCATGGTACACGGCTATACATCTCCACTTCTCTTCTGGAATCTTCCCACTTATGGCTAAGCATGATATCCGATTAATAGTATGCCCCACACTCGATGATGCCTCAACCCAAAAGCCTTTAGACAAGCCCGTTATCAATCTCAAGCAACGAGCCTTCTCAATTAAAGTCATATTCATCCTCTCAGCAACCCTATAAGTTTTGCGGATCACCTAGAGTAGTGAAATGTATCTCAATTCCATGCTATCTAAAAAAGTCAAGGAACTCCCCAGAGACAAACTCACTGCCATTATGAGATCTCGGCACCTTCAACTTAGAACCAGATTGGTTTTCAACAAGCACCTTCCAGGCGTTAATTCTCAAAGTTCTCTGATTTGGCCCACATCACATATACCTAAACTTTTCGAGAAAAATCATCAATAAAAGAGATACAATACTTTTCTACCCTAATGGAAGTAGTAGAAATTGGTCCTCAAACATCTGTATGCACATAATCAAGCACCCTCTTTGATCTATGGAGTCCAACTCCAAAGGATACCGCAATATGCTTACTTAACACACACTCCTTGAAGAAATCTAACTTGTTGAAGTCATCTTTGATCATCTTCCATCCACGAAGCAACTCTAAGCCCTTCTCAAAAGTTGACCCAACCCGAAATGCCAAAGTCTAGTGGCATCCATAATACGAGAACTATAAACTCCAACATATGACACTCCAAGAACTGTGGTCCCCTTATTCAAATACAGATTCCGAAACAAATTTTCCTTTATAAGAACAAGAACACCCCTTGAAACTTTCAAACCATCCTTCTATAAACTGACCTTGAACCTCATGGATGCCAACTATTCCAAATAAATCAACGACTTCCGAAGACCCGGAATATACCAAACACCGTGTCAAAGAGTCGAATTGGGATTTGGTCTAGGTGTCATCAAACACCCTAATCTGCGTTATACCTTCTCCAATGGCTCTACAATTAGCATCATTAATCATAAGGATTGCACTCTCTCTCTTTCGACTAAAGAACTGAAGTATCTCTATCAAGCATCATATGAAAAGATGCCCTCGAATCAAGAACCTAATGGTTTGATACATCTGATACTGTAACAACCCGCATATTTATCGATTTTATATTTAAATATTTTATTTAAATATTTTATCGTTCGTCGGATTTTGGTTCGAAAAGCTACTTTTTGCAAACAGTCGAATTGGGACTCGAGACCACCCTCATTGAGCTCAAAATGGCGTTTGCGACCTTTTTGAGTATAAACTTCGATATGTTTGGAGATAGTAGAATTTTGCTACTTTTCACTTAAGGCTTTGGGTTTAGGTTGGGTGCAGCCAAATGTTCTAACTTAATACTCCAAACTGAAACCCCCTCTTCATTCACTCCCTCTTCCTCTACTTTCAGTTCTAAAGAGATTAATGGTGGAAGAGAATGGGAAATAGAAATCTAAAACCCTAGTTTCCATTTGCAAATCCAACTTCTAGCTCCAAATTCAAGAGAACCCATTGGTAAGCATCTCCTTCTTCTTCTCCAACTCATTCGCCTTCCAATTTCAGAAATTTCCTAAACCTAATTTGGGAAATATTTCTCTTTTAAGCTTAGAATCAAGCTTCTTGAGTTGGGATTGAAGAGTTGTTGATTCTCCTTTGCTTTCAAGCTTCTTTTTCATTTGTTTGGGTTCAAAGGTGAGATTTTTATCTCACATCTTAGTCTATATTTATCTTCGATTGTTAGGTATGAATTCCTAACACTTATTCATGTGCATTTGATTTTGGTTTGGATTGCTTTTGTGAATATTCCAATTTTTGGTGTTTTTGGTTCAATTCTTTAAAAATCATAACTTTGATGTTTTGATCATGTTTTTGGTGATGAACTAAAGAGCTTCTATGGCCGGGTAGTCGATTGGCGTAAACCCTTAGTGCCGATGCTCGACGGGTTGCAAATTGAGAAAGTTTGCACCTCGTTTGAAATAGGGTAGGAAGTGCAAGTATATAGGTTCGGCCGACCGAGCTCAGGGTCCGGTCGACCGACCTGCTATCCAGGCACTTCCTGCCTCTGTTTTGGAAGTGTTGGTTACATGCTTTGGCCGACCGAGCCCCTAGGCCGGTCGACCGACCTGGTGCCCGAGCACTTCCAACCTCTGGTTCGGTCAACCGACTCAGGGAGTCCGGTTGACCGACCTGCTCCTATCTGCCAACTATGCCTTTTTGCCTAGTTGTCTGAATTTCCAACTTTAATCGATTCGTGTTGTTTCCCTTTTGTTATTATCATTTATTATCGACTTTGATAACTTATTTTCTTCGGGAATTCTTGGAATATCCATTTCGATGGATTCGGGATCGCTTTATTTGGATTCTATTCACGTCTTCGAATATGAATTTTAGTGATTGATTGTTCCTACAATCTTCTTTGTGATTTGTCACTTTAAAAAATATAAAGGTTTTCTATACTAGTAGTAGATATCAAAACTCTTTCTTCAAATGATTTCAATACTATTTTATTACAAAGCTCGTTTTCTTAAACCATTTTCCAATCTATTAGTATATACAAACCTTTACCTCGCTCGGATGAGAAATCTAATTAAACGAATTAGTAAAACAAGTGGTATGAAACGCTTGCGTTTACTTCGTTGGTTAATTCTCGGACTTATTCGATTGAATCTCTTGCGACAATTTTCTAGTGGAGATCTACAGTTTGTTCGTAAATATTTAAGTTAAGCAAGTGGTTATGGGACATGAAGCTAAACTCATATATTTACTAGCTTAGTGTAATTGACGCTTCTCTTTGATCATGACGATCGTTTTATGGTTTAGACTAGCAATGTGCGATGTCTCTTTGTCTATGTGGAGGACTGTTCCTCATTTTATTGAGCTTCGTCTCATTTCTTTCATGGGTCGTACCTATCTAGGTGCATCGATGTTTGTTTACACATGGGTCGTACCTTTCTAGGCGCGTCGACGTTTATTTATGCATGGGGTGTACCTTTCTAGATGCATTGATGTTTATTTACTTCGTGGAACAATCGGCTCAATAAGTCGGGACATGGGGCGTATCTTTCTAGGTGCGTCGATGTTCGTCTATGCATGGGGCGTGTCTTTCTAGGTGCGTCGATGTTCGACTTTGCATGGGGTGTATCTTTCTAGGTGCATCGATGTTAGACATTACATGGGGTGTATCTTTCTAGATGCATCGATGTTTATTTATGCATGGGATGTATCTTTATAGGTGCACCGATGTTTATTTATGCATGGGACGTATCTTTCTAGGTGTGTCGATGCTAGAGCATGTGGCGTATCTTTCTAGGTGCGTCGATGTTTGACTGTGCATGGGGCGTGTCTTTCTAGGTGCGTCGATGTCCAGTTTATGGGATTGGCCATCCTTGTGATTTCTGGATTTCATGTGTTGAATTCTGGAATTTATGTTTCACCAACTTTTACGATTGGCATTGATATATATGTCATTTATTGTGGCTTGGTGAATGAAATTAGGAGTATGACATTCCTTTTTATCTTTGAGAAGATCTTTGCGATATTGATTAATCTCTTATTGATTTTTCAACTATTTATTTATCACAGCTTGGCATTGTGATTATTATATGTTTAGTCATATCTCTTATTCTATATCATTTCTTCTGATATTTATAGCTAGACTGATCCGTTTATTATTTTCTTCTTAAATAATACTCGGGTCAGACCGAGATGTTACAGGTGCTTCTGCTTGACTTCTCTTCTGGGGTTATCATATGATCTTTTGGCTAACTACTTAGATTAGTAGTTTATTTTGTTGTATACACTTGAGATATGGACTCATAGATGTATTCTTTTGTATTATTGTGGATCTTTTTGACCACTACTCTGATATACACTTTCACGTGTTAGTTATATATTCATATCTTCTTCCGCCTTTGTGATATGAATTATCTGTGACTGATTTGTGTTATGCTTATTTCTATATTTGTTTCCTAAGATTATTATGGCCAGTGTGTAGTAGCTTTGTGTTTGTATCGGTATGTCGGATTTCCTCTTGAAATAAAATGCATGTTATACTATCTGACATATCGGTGCTCGCGCAATGCAATTACACGGATGGTCGCTCCTCAACAGCCTTATTCTCCGTGCTAGTTGACATCATTACACCGTAGTGTTCTTGGCTAGCGTGGGTATAGAGGTGGGGAGTCACAGCTTGGTATCAGAGCCAAACTTCGGAACAATATGGAATATTATAACAAGGATCATCGTCCTAAGTCTTTCTTAGGAGTCGTGCTTTAGGATTTCATTCAAGTCTTCATACCGATTCATCCTATTTTCATTATGATTCCTTGTTTTATCTATCAAGAATTACTTGATATTTATCTTGAGAATAACTTTTTCTTCTTCTTTATTTCTTTCTTAAAGAAGAGAAATGGTTAGACCAGGCCGTCCCAACGCCGGTCAATCTAGTGCTACTCCCCAAGATTTAGTATTCATGTCTTCTCAGCAGCTTTTAGATCTTGTAAAAAACGCTCAAGCAGCCGGTCCCAATCCAGAGCCTACTCATCCTAGATCCAGTTTTGCATGCTTGTGCAGAGAATATACCGATTTGGGTGGAAGGCCATTTAGGGGATACGAGAGTGTTATAGAAATTCAAGCTTGGCTCAAATCATGCGATCGCATCTTTTCTCGCATGAATCTTATTGACCTTCATCGAGTCCAAGTGGCTTCTAGCATGCTCCAAGAAAGAGCGTTAGATTGGTATGAGCTTTTAATTTCTGAAATCGTTGAAGCAGATCTCACTTGGGAGCAATTCCGGGAAAGATTCGAATTGAAATTTGTGTCGGAGGCTGAAAAAGTAACTTTGGCCCGGCGTTTTATTGACCTTGTTCAAGGTGAATCTTCTGTGACAGACTATGTCGCGTCCTTCGAATCTCTTTCCAAATACGGGGTTGAGTACATTAATACCCCATTGATGAAAAACCAGAGATTTGTTTATGGCTTGAATAAGAATCTTAAGAAGCCATTACTCCTGAAACTTGAAGTTTCTTTCGATCATCTTATTGATATCGCTCTTCGTCTTGAAGAGGCCGATAAAGAGTGTGATGTTGAAGTTGTGGGTGCCAAACAAAACTTCAACAACAACATGAAGAGGCCTATTATATTCAAAGGCCCCATTCCCAACAAGAAAGGGAGGCAAGAAACCCCGGTAGCAAAAGTTCCTACCTCTAGTCGTGGGCAATGCTACAATTGTGGTTCCACGGATCACTATGCAAGGGAGTGCCCGAAACCTCTTTATTGTCGCTATTGCAAAAATTCGGGTCACCATATAACTGCATGTCCCATACTTCAAAGTAGGAAGGAGGGAAAGCTCAATGTAGTGCAAGCTCCTGGTAACACTTCTCGTGGTCAAGGTATTTCTTATTTAATCCTTGATTACATTTATTTTGTGATCTTCTTACTTGAGTTCTTTTTGATATGGGTTCCATCTCACTGTTTTATATCAAAAGAACTTGTTGATTATTTTTCTTTGAAAATATTTTTGGCTTGATGTCTTCCTTGAGAACTGCGAATCTGGATGGTAGATCCGCAACACTCAATTTGCTTTCTATTGACTTCGAAATTATGTTATGTGATTTTCTTCCCGAGCCCATTTTTTTATTTAGGCTTCGGAATCGATTTTGTAAGGATTGGCTCAATCGTTGTGAAGCCCATACCTACTTTCCGTGTGGACTATTCATCTTCGACATTTTCTATCTGTTAAGCAGATTTCTATTTCTCCGTTGTCATTTCGATTCCAACTTGATGGCATCATTTTATTCTTTAAGCCCGCACGATGAGGAAAGTGTTGTTTCTCTCATTCATGTAGTTTGAGATTTTTCCGGTATTATTGAGTTTGTCTTAGGATTATCACCTAAGAAATCTTTTGTGTGGTGTTAAGGCCTTTCTAGTTCGACCTTGCCATCGATTTTCATTTGGTTACGAGTTGCAGGAGTTAGCATTCCACTTACCGCATTCCGCACTCGTTATGATTCTTATGAACGACTTATTATATCATTCGGTTTATCCAGCTTATTTCATCCATTTGATAAATCGAATATTCTATGAATATTTCGATGAGACCATTCTTGTATTTATTGATTTTGGATGAAAATAGTAATTTAAAATTTTGCAAACCTTTTCCATAAGATTTATTTATAAGTAAAATTGGATTTTGTTCTTGAAACGAATGAAGAATATTCTTAAAAGTTTTTAAGAAACATGTTTGTTATCTAGAAGTCTATTTTGTGATTTTATTGCCCGTTGAGTGCTTTAAGAATTTTGATCGATGCGCTTGATCAACGTTATCGATAGGAATTTCCTAAACGCTTTGATGAGACAATCAAACACAGTAAAATTCACTTCAAATAAGTAAAATATTCTAAAAAGATGATTACATAAGTTAATTGTAATTTTGAAAGTTTTAGTCTTTGGGAAAGAATATTGTTTGAAAGAATTCTTTTTCGATACTCTTATTCTTGTGATTCCTGAAGGGGAACCAAGACTTTGTTATTTGTACCGATACTTGTCGTATTGGTTTGGATGCCGTTCTCTTGCAAAGGAGAACGTGCTATCACTTGTGCTTCTAAATCATTATAGCTTATCGAGACTAGATATGCCACTCATGATCTAGTGCTCGCGGCTATTGTTTTTACTTTTAAAATTTGGCATCACCATTTTTGGGGAAGAAATTTGTTCTCCACCTCGATCATAAATCTTTGGAATATTTATTTTCTCATAAGGAACTACATGTTGACTCGAGTTCCTGGCATCTTGTGATCTTGATATTCTTTTTATTCCCGGAAGGGAAATCGTGTTGCCAATGCGCTTTGTATTAAGCAACAAGTGGTTGATTCTTTGATGACGTCTGAATGGAATTATCTTTTTATTAATTTCATCGGACGTTTTGATATACTTCGTTCTATTGAGCTTTATCTCATTTCTTTTATGGACTAGCGTCCGATGTTCTTTTATGGTGTTCGGTTCATCGGATGTACTGTTATTATACTACATCGATGTTCCGTCTTATCTGGATCAATGGATGTACCATTATTATACTACATCGTTGTTCCAGTTTAACGGTTCATTGGACGTACCGTTTTTGTACTACGTCGGTGTTCCGAAATTATTTGAGCTTTGGATCATCTGGCGTACCGTTTTTGTACTACGCCGTTGCAATGGCTCAATTTTCTGCAATTCTTGACGTTTTCTGCGTCTTTTAATTATGGAAATGCTTTAGGTTTCCTATTTTTATTCACGAGCCGGTGTTATTGATGAAATTGAAGTCTCACCAGTTTTGACTTATGAGCAACATTCCATTCGCATCATTACTTCGGAGGTTGAGCGCCTTCGAAATAAAGATGTTCTTCTTGTGAGAGTTCAATGGTTCTCAGATCCTAAGGATTGCTCTTGGGAATCCTAGGAATTCATCGAGCGATCCCGTTCAGGCTTACTCTTTCATGCTCCTTATGGTGACTTCCTATTTTAAATTTTCTTTTGTGTTGATATGCTTCTATGGTTGTTACTCTTTATTTTCTTCTTAAGTATTGCGAGGACGCAATTTCTTTAAGGAGAGGAGTCTGTAACAACCCGCATATTTATCGATTTTATATTTAATTATTTTATTTAGATATTTTATCGTTCGTCGGATTTTGGTCTGAAAAGCTACTTTTTGCAAACAGTCGAATTGGGACTCGAGACCACCCCCATTGATCTAAAAATGACGTTTGCGACCTTTTTGAGTATAAACTTCGATATGTTTGGAGATAGTAGAATTTTGCTACTTTTCACTTAGGGCTTTGGGTTTAGGTTGGGTTCAGCCCAATGTTCTAACTTAATACCCCAAACTGAAACCCCCTCTTCATTCACTCCCTCTTCCTCTACTTTCAGTTCTAAAGAGATTAATGGTGGAAGAGAATGGGAAAAAGAAATCCAAAACCCTAGTTTCCATTTGCAAATCCAACTTCTAGCTCCAAATTCAAGAGAACCCATTGGTAAGCATCTCCTTCTTCTTCTCCAACTCATTCGCCTTCCAATTTCGGAAATTTCCTAAACCTAATTTGGGAAATATTTCTCTTTTAAGCTTAGAATCAAGCTTCTTGAGTTGGGATTGAAGAGTGGTTGATTCTCCTTTGCTTTCAAGCTTCTTTTTCATTTGTTTGGGTTCAAAGGTGAGATTTTTATCTCACATCTTAGTCTATATATATCTTCGATTGTTAGGTATGAATTCCTAACACTTATTCTTGTGCATTTGATTTTGATTTGGATTGCTTTTGTGAATATTCCAATTTTTGGTGTTTTGGGTTCAATTCTTTAAAAATCATAACTTAGATGTTTTGATCATGTTTTTGGTGATGAACCAAAGAGCTTCTATGGCCGGGTAGTCGATTGGTGTAAACCCTTAGTGCCGATGCTCGACGGGTTGCAAATTGAAGAAGTTTGCACCTCTTTTGAAATAGGGTAGGAAGTGCAAGTATACAGGTTCGGGCGACCGAGCTCAGGGTCCGGTCGACCGACCTGCTACCCAGGCACTTCCTGCCTCTGTTTTGCAAGTGCTGGTTACAGGCTTCGGCCGACCGAGCCCCTGGGCCGGTCAACCGACCTGGTGCCCGAGCACTTCCAACCTCTGGTTCGGTCAACCGACTCAGTGAGTCCGGTTGACCAACCTGCTCCTATCTGCCAACTATGCCTTTTTTACCTAGTTGTCTGAATTTCCAACTTTAATCGATTCGTGTTGTTACCCTTTTGTTGTTATCATTTATTATCGACTTTGATGACTTATTTTCTTCGGGAATTCTTGGAATATCCATTTCGATGGATTCGGTATCGATTTCTTTGGATTCTATTCACGTCTTCGAATATGAATTTTAGTGATTGATTGTTCCTACAATCTTCTTTGTGATTTGTCACTTTAAAAAATATAAAGGTTTTCTATACTAGTAGTAAATATCAAAACTCTTTCTTCAAATGATTTCAACACTATTTTATTACAAAGCTCATTTTCTTAAACCATTTTCCAATCTATTAGTATATACAAACCTTTACCTCACTCGGATGAGAAATCTAATTAAGCGACTTAGTAAAACAAGTGGTATGAAACGCTTGCGTTTACTTCGTTGGTTAATTCTCGGACTTATTCGATTGAATCTCTTGTGACAATTTTCTAGTGGAGATCTACAGTTTGTTCGTAAATATTTATGTTAAGCAAGTTGTTATGGGACATGAAGCTAAACTCATATATTTACTAGCTTATTGTAATTGACACTTCTCTTTGATCATGACGATCATTTTAGGTTTAGACTAGCAATGTGCGATGTCCCTTTGTCTATGTGGAGGACTGTTCCTCATTTTATTGAGCTTCGTCTCATTTCTTTAATGGGTCGTACCTATCTAGGTTCGTCGATGTTTGTTTACACATGGGTCGTACCTTTCTAGGTACGTCGATGTTTATTTATGCATGGGGTGCACCTTTCTAGGTGCATCGATGTTTATTTACTTCGTGGTGCAATCGGCTCAATAAGTCGGGACATGGGGCGTATCTTTCTACGTGCGTCGATGTTCGTCTATGCATGGGGCGTGTCTTTCTACGTGCGTCGATGTTCGACTTTGCATGGGATGTATCTTTCTAGGTGCATCGATGTTAGACATTACATGGAGTGTATCTTTCTAGATGCATCGATGTTTATTTATGCATGGGATGTATCTTTATAGGTGCACCGATGTTTATTTATGCATGGGGCGTATCTTTCTAGGTGTGTCGATGCTAGAGCATGTGGCGTATCTTTCTAGGTGCGTCGATGTTCGACTGTGCATGGGGCGTGTCTTTCTAGGTGCGTCGATGTCCAGTTTATGGGATTGGCCATCCTTTTCTTGTGATTTCTGGATTTCATGTGTTGAATTCTGAAATTTATGTTTCACCAACTTTTACGATTGGCATTGATATATATGTCATTTATTTTGGCTTGGTGAATGAAATTAGGAATATGACATTCCTTTTTATCTTTGAGATGATCTTTGCGATATTGATTAATCTCTTATTGATTTTTCAATTATTTATTTATCACAGCTTGGCATTGTGATTATTATACGTTTAGTCATATCTCTTATTCTATATCATTTCTTCTGATATTTATAGCTAGACTGATCCGTTTATTATTTTCTTCTTAAATAATACTCGGGTCGGACCGAGATGTTACAGGTGCTTCTGCTTGACTTCTCTTCTGGGGTTATCATATGATCTTTTGGCTAACTACTTAGATTAGTAGTTTATTTTGTTGTATACACTTGAGATATGAACTCATAGATGTATTCTTTTGTATAGCACGTGTTTTTATTCTTTTGTATTATTGTGGATCTTTTTGACCACTACTCTGATATACACTTTCATGTGTTAGTTATATATTCATATCTTCTTCCTCCTTTGTGATATGAATTATCTGTGACTGATTTGTGTTATGCTTATTTCTATATTTGTTTCCGAAGATTATTATATCCACTGTGTAGTAGCTTTGTGTTTGTATCGGTATGTCGGATTTTCTCTTGAAATAAAATGCATGTTATACTATCTGACATATCGGTGCTCGCGCAAAGCAATTACACGGATGGTCGCTCCTCAACAGCCTTATTCACCGTGCTAGTTGATAGCATTACACCGTAGTGTTCTTGGCTAGCATGGGTATAGAGGTGGGGCGTGTAACGACCCGGTGTTTTCAACCATTCGCATCCGCACATGTCGGACTTGAATTGTTCAAAATACCGCGTTGTAAAAATAAATTTGGCAAATCTCAAAATATACAGTAAATAATTAATCATAGAATCACAGACACAGAATCAGAATACTCGCAGCGGAATTTAAAAATACTTAGTGGTTCATGAAGCCACTATAAATATTCTTACTCAAGTAAAATTTACATAGTCTTAAATCCAAATATAGTTTTAACTTATCAGTAAACAGTCCAAATGTCCACTAGTCTTGATTTCAAAATTTTAGATAAAGAACTGGAAAGGAAGTTTGCCAGCAGCTTGAAAGTGATCTGCAGAAATCCTAGCTCCGGGATGAAAACTAAACTGCAACTCAGGCTGACCCGAGCGTAACATAAAACATAAACACTCGAGTCAGGACATACATACTTATATAGTGTAAGCTAATTCAAGTGTACTGTAATATAGAGCAAGTAACTTAAAGGATGCTTGGGACCGCCCATCCTCTAAGGATCCGTTAAACTATTTACTATGTAGTATATTGCGCTATTATAATAGTGTCTAATTGTAAAGTAAACTTACTTTTTAATAGCGTTAAGGGGTTACCCATATAGCCCTTAACACAAATAATGCCAATAGTCTATACAGTACCGTAATACCTCCTGATCGGGAAGCTACCAGAGGATACTCCATAAGTACGACACAAATAGAAACTCGTAGGAGGCTCGCTATGGTAGGTGACACGGCACAACTAGGCAATGCCAGGGTAGATATACCAATTGCTATCCGGACCGGTGGAAACGCGTAGCCACAGTTACCGCCCACCTCGAACAACACTCCCAAATCAAAGGTGCGCACCAAAACAATCACAGGAGTAATAGAATGGCATACGAAGAAGTGCGTTCGATCAGAGGTGCTACCTCATTAATCCGAGAATCGCTCCTGTTTTAGCCACCTTATGCCAACTCACGGGAGTCGGGTCCACGTATTTACCTTAAAGGAACCGTCACCACCATCCTACTTCATTCTGGGATCTCCACCGCGTACACGGTTAGTCAAAGTGGTTTTCGGTATCGACAGAGAGTATGTCCATATCCGATCCCGGTCTCTTTGCCAACCAAGCGTTATTATAACCCGTGGTTACAGTTTAAAATGGTATTCGTACTTTAAAATCAAAATATATTTCAAATTCCTTCAATATCAAATATTGATTTAAACTTTCCACTATATACATACTTTTTAAATTTATTCAATTTATTTGGAATTTATTGCCTTTACCAAATTTTAAAGTTAAATTCTTCCTTTAAATCCATCAAAAAATCAATTTCTTAAAATTTTTCTAATTACATATTAAATTCCAAAATTTACACCTTTTTCCCAAAATTAATTTCCATACATTTTTAAAACAATCAAATTCCAGTTTCTGCAGCATTTATGAAATGCTACCTAAAGTTTATGGGTTAAACAGTCCAATTTTAAAAGACAGCATTTAAATGCTGTAATAGGTTATTAACTTATCAATTTAGTTTAAATTCCAAATACAACTTATTATCAATTATTTCTTAACTGAAATCTCATCTTAACAAAAATCCAGAATTTTTCCAAATAAGTTATATTTATTTATTTAAAATCTTAACTCATTCAAAAATCATTTTTAAATCTTTATAAAAATCCTTTAAATACATTAAACCACAATATTATAAACTTCCATTTAAAAATAATTTTAAAATATTTCAGAAAAATATTATAGGAACCACGGGTCTGTATAAAATTTTCTAGCCTAGGTCAAGTGATACGGATTTATATCATTTCAATCCGCAATTTTACAAACCCCGGGTTCTATCATTTCAAACCCGCAATCCCAAGTTAAAATTAAACAGTTAACTGAATAAATGCATAATAATCATCGTTTTAGGCCTATCATTTCAGCCTTAACGATTTAAATTTATAGGGAACTTGCAATGATGATTTAAATCAGTAAATAAACATTTAACAATATAACTGCAGAAATATTACAACAGATAAATAACTGATGAGGTGTCAATTTAAATGGAGTTTAACATCCTACGTTATATTACAGACAGATAACAGTTAAATAATAATTTACACATACACTTGCGATAATTCACAGAAATATAGGCATGTTTGTCTGGTGAGAAAAACTCACCTCACGGCTGCAGAATTTTTTTGATTCAAAACGAAAATCCACCGGAAAAGAAATGAACAGAGAGTAACGATCAAATATCCCGGATGTCACGCCTAGATTCAAATCTATAACAAGATCCAAATACCGGATACGTGACTTTAGAAATTTACGGTCAAAGCAAAAATTAAAAATAGGACGAGAATTAGTTCGACTTGCTCGACCACTCCACTGGGTATACTATCAAAACATAACGAAACTTTTCCTACCCATTACTGAACCATGCCATTTCAAAAATCAAGGTAAAATTTACCTAAAGGCCATCTAAAACAAAATGGTGAAGTTTTTCTCCTATAGGCCGTGATATATGCATGTACAAGTGCATCCAATACTCTACTACCTACAGGCTTATGCACTGTCCCACACAACTATAAAGCATATTGCAGTTATATGCTTTTATATGCAACTAAACATTTCCACCTAACATCTTCTCTGTTATCTGAAGTATTACAGGCTTTCTCCCTTTTTTTTCAACCTAATCTTATATATATATATATATATATATATATATTTATAAAACATGCACGGATACATCATTTCTTCTTTAAAATTTTTACTATCATCAACGAATAACTACCCAAGTCAGTTACCTAAAACACGGTCAAGATTTCACTAAAAGCCTGCCTATATGATATGCCTATATGCAACTGAAGGCTCACTCACTATGTCAACATGTTATATTCTGATGAACCCTGAAAACTCTCTTTCTCTCCCTCTGTTATATTCTTCTTTACTCTCGTTTTATATTTATTTATTTATTTATTTTCTTTATTATTATTTTTTTAACATGTCTAACATCCTATGCAAAACAAAACTCACGCAACTCTTGCCTACAACTTGCGTCTCTCTGCTATCTACTGTTACAAGATGGTAAAACATGCACAGATCATTAGTGATAAGTACATCCAGAATAACACTTACTACATCATAACTACACTAATTCCATAACCTAGCTTCCTACAGGTTATTGACCTGACTTGAATGAATTTGCAAGGTAATGTATTTCTCTTAAGACCTCATCATCAACACACATATCCACTGCTACTAGAAACAAGGTTTTTTTTCAAAATATATGTCTCGTAGGAAACTTGGCTGAGCACTAGAGTGGTAGTCAGGGTTGGAGTGGCCGAGCCAAAAGATGGGAAAGCAAAGGAAAAAAAACTGAAGAAGGAAAACGGAGAGGATGCAAAAGAAGAAGAGGAATAGTAATATTACCTGATAGAAGCTTTTCTCCTTGTGGATGATGTTATGCAAGATGAGGAGATAAAATACGAACCAGGCTAATATATTTATAGAGGGGAGAGTTTGCTTTAGATGCAAGAAAACATATATACGTGAAGAAAATCAAAAGGGCTCGGTACAAAAATGGCAACATATCTTGGCATGCCTAAACAATTGATTGATAAAGCAAAATTTCGTACGTTCAAAAGTTTGAATGTGAATACCTTGGCAAGAGATTGAAAAAAAAACGGCAGCATTGATAGAAGATTGAACGTTTTGCAGATAAAGAATTGATTTGAGGCGAAATCAATGGAAAAAGAAAAAGCAAACAGAGCTCAGTGATTTATTTACAGTTTTTATCTTGTTTGAATGGATAAGGCTCGTGTGATTTTAGGGACCACAGTTAGCAATTAGATTTGATTTTATATGCGTGATATTCATTGCCAGTTTATGAGTTTTGATTTCAACATTTTTTTTATTTGATAGTTGCGTGATTGTAGATTGAAGAAACGGCATTTGGAAGAACTGATATTAGGCAAGAGATTGATTTTAGGCAAAAGATATTTGGATGAAAAGGTATATACAAAAGTTTAAAAAAAAATTTGACAGTTAAAACAAAAGTAACGTTTATTATAAAAATCACTAACTGATATTTTAATCAATAAGTATATTTAAATATGATTTTTACTTTATATGCGTGATTATAGGAACGAAAAATTTTATCTTGCAAAATAAAGGCAGTGGAAACAGAGAGATATAAATAGGAATGTGAGAATTTGAAAAGATAGGCAAGGTTAAATTTGAATGCATGAGTTGATTTTAGGCAATCAAATATATTGGTCCATTTAGGTTGCGTGAATAAATGAATACAGTGACATGCTCAAGAAACAAAAAGGTAAGAGGCAAATGCCAAAAATGTTAAAAGAATAAAATTTTGTGTCACGCGCAAAGGAATGCAAAATTGATTTTCTCTCAAATGATATATGCGTGATTTAAGAAGAAATATATGGTATGTTTAAATCAAAAAAGGTAGAGTTGATTATTATCATTATATTTTAAAGAACAGTTACAAACAGATTTGAACGTTTCCTTTTTAAATTCAGATTTGTGTGCTTTTTTTTTTCTTTGATGCATGGATATGCACGTTATTCCTCTGGATTTGAGATAAGGCTTGCGAAAATATTAGTTGCCAGTTATACAAAGCTTTGGATTCTATACTTTATATGCGTGATTAAAGTAAGCGTTGATTTTGTATACAGACCATTAATACGATATTTTAAATACATATGGATGTTGAAATATGATTTTTAAAATACGCCAAATTGACGTAATATAAAACACCCAAAGTTATATAAAAATAACGTTTTTAATTTATACGTTTTTTTTTGTTACTTATACCATAAATTTTTACGCGTCCTTTAAACGCGAAATTTAACAGTTCATTAATACACTAAATTCTTCAAAATTATTACTTAACAAACTTAATTGGTTTTCACATATTATATATATATACAAAATTCCTTTTATTAAAATTCAAATGGAGTTGTCTTTTAACAAATTTAACCGTTTCACACTTTAAATTTCCATATTTAGTATTTTAAGGAAATGATTTAAATCAAATTATATATGTATATAAATTGGGAAGTAAATTTTACTGGAAAGAGAAAAATAACGGATTAAAGTTCTATACGTTTTCTTATATATAATCTTATATATATATATATATATATATATATACGGTATTTATTCCCTAAATTTACGCGCCCTTTTTAACGCGTAATTTCCTAGTTCATTTATACACAAAAAAAAAATCGAAATTCTGACCATGCTGAGACTCGAACTCGTGACCTGTCGTGAATAGCCCAGATGTCTTAACCACCTAAGCTATTAATGTTTTCTTAATTAAAACTTGATTTGGCTAGAAATTAAGTTATTTACCATCCTCGACAAAAACCCAAATTTCCAAATTAAAGTTAATTCTTAACCATGTCAAAATTTCAGAGATCTTATTATTTAATTAAAATTTGGTCAATTGTTTTTTTTTTTAATCACTTTAAATAAACCCCAAAGGTTTTTTTTTTAAATACAAGTGAAAAATACTTGTAAAAAAAATTGGGCTGTTACAGTGCGTCACAGATACCGCCATAGATAACATATCATCAGATACACCTTTCTCCACCGCAAATGACGAAGAACCATCTTCTTCCTTCCTCCTCTTCCAGTCCATACAGCCTTTTTTCCGATAGCATGGTTTCCTACAATGGTGACACTTTCCATCCTTAGACTTTCCTCTATAATTAATATAGGGCTTCTAAATTGGAACGCCCTCTAGAATTTTCCAATTCTTCTTCTCATCTCTCCCCCTCTTAGAAAATAGGGCTACTACTACTTCCTCCTCTACCTTCACCTATCTCCTTCATTTGATCATTTAAGTCCTCAAGTAGAAGACCCGACTCCACATCTTCAACGGTCAAAATATCTCTTGCGGAGATAAGGCTGTTAGCAAAACTTGTGTAATGCTCTAGAAGGGAACATAAGAGCATGATTGCCATGCTCTTCATCTACCTTCAAATCGATAGTCTTCGTATTTATTACTAAATTGTTGAAGAAACCTAGATGTTATTTGATAGAAGTACCATCGCTCACCTTCATGGTGAAAAACGTCTTCAACAAAATCAGATGATTAGTCAAAGATTTCTTCAAATAGAGATTTTCTAGCTTGGTCCAAATTGCCCTTAGCAGTAATTTCACCGCTACTCTCAAAAATAAAATATTCTCCCATTACTAATTGCAAAGTAGTAAACCTCCATTTTTCCATCTTATTCCATTTCGCGGTTGAAATTTTAGCCAATAACTCCTCTGGAGCAAACACCATAAGATGAACTTCATTTCTCATCAGAACAGCTTTCATCCTCCATTTCCACTTTGCAAAGTCTTTATCACCATTCTACTTCTCTATTACTAAACTAGATCCTAATGTAATATAGGTCCCTCTAACATAGGGTCTTGTCAACTGTTGGAGTCTCCTCATCTCCTGCCATAATGCCTAACACCCTTTCTCAATCAACCTTGTCGGTTTGATACCAGACTGTTGAGGCAAAAAATCCCTTAAGGTCATATTAGGAATAAAATCCAACCTTGCGGAAAAACAAATAGAACCAAATTGATGGTGAGGAAAAATAAACAAGAGATAGTCACCAACTAAAAGCAATCACAGGTCAAGCAACAAAAGAAAGTAACACATGAGATTAATAGTGGTTCCACTACCATGAGGTAGTGTAGATCCACTTAGAGAGAGGAGATTTTATTACTTTCTAAGAGAAGAAATTTTTACAAGATTGATAATGGATAAGAAGAATAAGAAATACAATTGAGGGAGATAACTCTACTCATGCTAATTTCTGCCTTTATATAGAGATTATTACTTGAGGTTGAAGTAATTGATTTATGGTCATAAATCAATATCTCATAAATTCTCTTATTCATACAGGAAACGTTTATCCATTCGATTTTCCATTTTCGCCCAATTTACATGCATCTGATAAGATTCCTTTTTTAATCGGCTAATTGGAGAATTAATTGATTATCTTAATCTCCTAAAGTAATTCATCTTCTCACGTAGTTAATTTATTACTCTATTTAATGCTATAAAAGAGGCAATATATATTTGACTAATTATCTAAAATATCTTTAAAATCTTCTGCAATTGGAAATATAGTATCACCAAATCTTACACTATTACAGCTGGCAAAATAAAAGAGTTGCTAAAACTTAGTTTATTGCAACTTTTAGAAAAATAATTGTAACAAACCTTTATTACAACTGGCATTTTGTGACCGTTGTAAAAGTGCAGTTGTAATAGGGTCTTTTCATTGTAATGATTCGAAGAATTCCAAAGAATTCGAAAATACTTTTCTTAAACTTCAACGAAAATTTCAAATCAAAATATTAAATTTTAATATCTACAAATATTAACTTACATAAACACTGTCCACTTTCAACTTAGAAAAATTATAGCAAAATCCTTTTCTTCTTCAAAAATTATGAAAATTAAAGTTACAATTAAAATAAATTTAATTTGGCATATGCTTTTGAAATTACTAAACATATTCATTTAGTCTACATCATTGCATGTCCTGGTTTTGGATCAAGTGATTCATTTTCAAATTTAATAAATCATGTATACATATTTTAAAAGGAGACAAATTTATTTTTAAATGGTAAATAACACTACAATAAAAAGGTTATTTGAAACTCTTTTATTGTCTCTCAACGAAAGATTTTGTCTCCAATATATAGTTGAGACTAACTTAAAACAAATAATACTATCTTTAAAATCAGGTTTCTAAATAAACAGAGACAATAAATATTTGTCTCTAAAAAAAAATTAAAGACCTCACTGTTAGAAATTGATAGCTAAATTCGAGAAGAAGCCATTGTAAAAGCTCATAGAGGACTGATGTCGAAACCTTAGAATCGACGAAGGTGAATCCCTAGACTGTGGAGTTGAAGTTGTCGAGCTCGTTCGGTGGAGGAGCAGTTTCATTCAGTAAAATAATATGGAAGTGTCGGACGAGAAATCTCATTCGGTGTTGCTAGGTTAGCGGTGGTGTTTCGTTCGGTTTTGAGGCTATGAAGGTCGAAGGAGTAATCTTTTTCAGTAGAGGAGGAGTGTGTCGAACGAAAGTGGTGGTTTAGTGGAAGGTTTCTAGAGTGGTGAAGAGTCTTTATTTTGATCGGTTGAAACTAAATATGCCGAAACAAATGTTTGATTTGGTATTGAAGTGATGTTTGCTCTGGCCTTTGTGCTATGCCAAACCAACCTATGCCGGTCCAGATTCGGGAGGCTGAAGGCCGAACCAAATGTTTGGTTCGGTGTTAGAGCATGCCGGTCCAAATCATACTGGACCAAACCATGTGTGCTATTTGTCGGACTAAATGCATGTCGAACCAAGTAGTGCCGTTCCAAATGTTTGGTTTGGGAATTGGCAGATGCCGATCCAGACTTAAAGTGCATTGTGCTGAACCAGATTGATATGGGCTTTGCCGGTCTAGATGGATGCTGAACCAAACCCGGGACCGCCATATAGCAGTTGCCCCTCCTCTTATTTTCACTTTATAAATAGTGGAGCTTTTGGACAATAATGGTAGCCATCCTAGAGAGCTGAAACTCTATAAAATTTTGTCTGTACTGTTAATTCTTCTTATGTATAGCCTCCAAAAGTGAATCAATCTTGTAACTATAATCTTTCAATAATTAATAAAATCTCCTTTCCTCAAGTGGACGTACACTGCCTCGCGGTAGTGGAACCACTATAAATACAGGTGTTATTTATTTTTTTGCATTGCATAGATCTGTGACTGCCTGTTCTGGTGTTTATCTTTATTTGTTTCATCTTAGTACAATCACGATCTAGTTGTATTCCACTACGTTGGGTTTTTATTCTCTTAGATCGATCATCTGAAGGGATTTTCCGCAACAATCTGGTATAAGAGCTGCAAGGTTGATTGAGGAGTGTTAGATGCTATGCAGAAGATGAAATGACTCCAATTGTTACGAGAACCTATATTAGAGGAATGTATATCGCATCAGGATCACAGTTGGCAATTGAAAAATTGAATGGAGATAAAGACTTCGTGTAACAACCCGGTATTTCGCATCGATTTATAATCGACTTAAATGATTAATATTATTGCAAATTTCCTTTTGAAGTTTTAAATTTTTAATTTTAAATTGATTTATAAATTGTTAAAAGAAATTCTTAAAAATAAAATAAAATAAAATTTGTTATGTGTTGTGAGCTTTGAAATTTGTGATTACCGGCCATTTATTTTTGAATGTCGTTCGACCCATCCCCCTCTCTTCGTTCTTTAACCCGTTCCCCTTTTATTATTTGATAACCCTAAAACTAAACACGCGAAGAAAGAATATAAATGGCGGCCACGTTAGTTCGCTCCTTCGTTCGATCGTTCGTCTCCAAAATTAGGGCATGGAGATCGAAGGCTATGGCTTCAGGGGTTCGAACTCCGCTCGAATCAATCTTCAGAAGCTAGGGCTTTCGATTGCTTCGATTTTTGATCGAGCTCGAGGGGTCGTCGCTTGCTCCGATAGCAAAGGTGAGTGATTTTTATCGTCACTCACATCTAGTTCAAACTTAGGAATTTACTTTGCGTTTGATTTGGTTTCATCGCTGATTGTTTCTGACCTGATTTTTGATTTGGATCGATTTCTTGTTTACTTCTGCTTTGACTTCGAACTTGCATTCTTGTCTCTGTTGTATTGTTTCTCGGCTTCACACAGATGCTTACGGTCTTGGTCTCTGTATTCTCTGCTGATGTTTTTTTTTCTTTTTACTGTTGCACTGTCTTGTGGTCTTCATATTCAAATGTGTTAGTTGCACTTGCTAATGTTCCCTGAGCTTGTTTGCAAGTGAGAATCTGGCATATCAACTTGTTGAGGTCACTGAATCTCGATGTTCTGGTTCGAGGCCACATTTGTGTATACCTCTGGTCTTGCATCTTGTAGCCTCCCCTTTTTGCCTTCAAACTGAACTAAGTTTTTGCTTCATGATTCATTGTTATCTGCTTTTCCTTGTATCCCTGTTTGGTTGCATTTCGACTGCTGGTCTTGGCATTGTTGAGTCTTGTTCACCTGTGCAGTAGACTTGTTATATACATACATACACCACTGCATAGTATATTGGTTCACTGTGTTGCTCCTTGTACATGAATTGAATTGTGGCTTCACTGTGTTCACTGTGTTGCTCCTTGTACATGAATTGAACTGTGGCTTCACTGTGTCGAGTTGTACACATATGTATTTTTGTGTACGTTTGTTTTGGGTGTTTTGTTTCATTCTGTAGCTCCATGCTGCCACATTTGGTTCATCTTTGTTTTTTTGAGTTTTCATTCGAGACAGTCTGCATTTACCCTCTTGATGCAGTGTCTTCATGTTGTATTCATCACCATGTTGTCTCGATGCCTTCTCCTTTAAATTACTGTTGTACCATGATTTTGAACTCGTCTTAAGTAAAATCTGGAATTGTTTCTTTGATTTTGAAACCTATACTTGCAGTTGTGTAGTCGTTGACTACATCACCATATATCAATTGCTCGGCCTTTGGTTTCATGTGCATTGAGCTGTTGGTTCTGGCCTGCGCACATTGTTGCATGCATTGAGTATTTTGTATGCTTGTCACTTCGGTTTTAAACTGCTTCACCATGTCACTTGAGGTCTTGCAGTTTGATTTATTGATGCATTTTTGTACACTGCTGTTTTGAACTTGAGCATATCTTGTTGTTCACTGCCACTTTTGTTTTTGCATATTTAATATGCAGACATTTAAGCTTGTTTTGTAGTGATGCACTTGATTGCATCTGATTCATTTTTGAGGCTGTTTGCATGTATGGGCTGTTATGTTGTATATATTAATTGCTTAATGCATTGTGACCTTCATGTATACGCTACAGTTTGTACATGCATTTGCATCACTGTTGTGTCTTTGGTTTTTGGGGTTGCTGTGTTATCATCATATTGAACTGGTTTTCTTGTTGTACAACGGCACTATAGTGGCACGGCAGTGCACGCAAGCGTGAACTGCAGCCACACGGTATTGAGTTTTTGGGCACGACATCACTATAGTGGCAAGGCAGTGCACGCAAGCGTGAACTGCAGCCACACGGTATTCATTGGGTACATTATCACTGTAGTGGCAAGGCAGTGCACGCAAGCGTGAACTGCAGCCACACGGTGCGGCTTTTAAAATATTCTATTTGTTTTGACTTATGGATCTTTTTGCGTATTCCATATTCCGTAGTGGCGAGGCAGTGCACGCGTGCGTGTACTGCAGCCCTACTCGACTTAATATTTTAACTGATATTTAAATGTTTTGAACTGTTTTGTTCGTTTCAATTCAATATTATGAATTGCATACTGATTTGGTTTAATTACTGTCGTCTATTCATTATTTAATTATTATTGCTTCTGTGCACTAATAACTGAGTTTGAATTAGACTGACCCGAGTATTATTTTCTTTTGAATCTAATACTCGGGTCAGACCGAGTATTTACAGGTTGTAGATATTCTGCTTTGGGTTGCTGCTAGAGCTATGAAGTTCTTTCATATCTTTTGGAGTAGTCGTCTTTTGTAGTAGTCTATATTATTGTATAGGAAGATATGTATTCATGTATATTATATACGTTAATGTACTTGTATATGTAACTTCCTGAGTTGACTATTGCAGTTGTACCACATGTACCGTGTAAATGTATTGTAACTGACATCAGTTATTATATATGTATATGAGATTTTCTGTTTTTATCTGTGTTCCGCATTTATATTTATCTGTGTTATTAGTTTATATTTGTCCTAGACTATTATAGCCACCGCGTGGTAGCTTTGAGTTTGCATCGGCATGTCGGATTTCCTCCTAAAATAGATTGCACGTTTTTACTATCTGACATATCGGTGTTCGCACAAAGCAATTACACGGATGGTCGCTCCTCAACAGCCTTATTCTCCGTGCTAGTTGACAGCACTACACCGTAGTGTTCTTGGCTAGCGTGGGTATAGAGGTGGGGCGTCACAGCTTGGTATCAGAGCCTGGGGTTTAGAACAAATATAAAACATAACTTAGATAGTACATGTGTTACAACTATTTGTCGATGTTTTATTTCACATCTTTGTCTTAAGATCATCTTTGATTGTTAGGAATGAATTCCTAATGCTTATTCGTGAGCATTGCTGCTATTCTCTATCGCACTTGCTCACTTGAGTTTACACTTCTAAGTATCAGTGTATATATGCTCTACCAAGTGCATATTGCTGCAACTAGTACCCACTTCGATTTGAACTCGCATTGTTTATTCGAACTGCTATATATATGCATTCTTATCTCTGATTCGTGTACTTAATGCAGTTTCCATACAATTGGGTTTTGGGTATCAATCTTTGAGACAAATTGCATTCCAATTGTCGACTCTGTCTGTTTATCCATGGTTTGTTGGTTTTCATGTGCCTCTCTCTGATAGTTTTAAAATTTCTTTGGTATAAAAGAAATTGTCTTGGTCTTTGCCTTGTCGATATCGACGTTGACTTGACTTTTACTTTTGCTAAAGTCATTCAAGCATTTATACTCGTTCTGCTTTGTTTTTCCAATTGTTGATCGGTTCTTCTTTTCCGGTTAGTTGTTATCACCTTTGTCGACTTTGATAACTTCTATTTCAGGAATTTTGGGTATTCCTACTTTGATGGATTTGGAATCGAATTCTTTGTATTTTATTCACGTCTTCGAATGTGAATCTTAGTGAATTGATTTGGTTTTCGAATTTAATCGATTCTTGATTATTTCCCGATTTGTTGCTATCATTTATTAGCAACTTTGATGACCTTTTCTTCGGGATTTTTGTGAACATACCTTTCGATGAATTCGGTATCGATTTCTTTGGATTCTATTCACGTCTTCGTATGTGAATTCTTGTGATTGATTGTTTCTACAATCATTTTTGTGATTTGTCACTTTAAAAATATAAAGGTTTCAATACTAGTAGTAAATATCAAAAACTCTTTTATCAAAATGTTTTCAACTCTATTTTCAATACCAAACTCGTTTTTGAAACTGTTTTCCAATCTATTAGTATATACAAATCTTTATTTCACTCGTATGAGAAATCTAATTAAACGGCTTAGTAAAACAAGTGGTATGAAACGCTTGCGTTTACTTCGTCGGTTAATTGTTGGACTTGTTCGATTGAACCTCTAGTGACAAATTTTATTAGTGAAGATTTACAGTTTGTTCGTAAATATTTAAGTTAAGTAAGTGGTTATGGGACATGATGCTAAACTTTTACATTTACTGACTTAGTGTAATTGACACTTCTCGTTGATCATGACGATCATTTTTACGGTTAGACTAGGCCTCATCGGTGTGATTTCGTCTCACACATATCTCTTGGGCTTTGAGGATTGTCTAGACACCACTTGTGTGATTTCATTCACACATACTTTTCTTTTGATTGTGAGGTTAGACTAGACACCACTTGTGTGATTCCACTCACACATACCTCTTTTGATTTTTTTGGTTAGTCTGGACCTCAATCTGTGTGATTTCGACCCACACATGTGGGGTAGCGCCCCACGGTCTTCGGGCCATTCGTGTGTCAAAATTAATGGCTTGCAACCATGAGATAGTGTAACGACCCGTATTTTACGTGTCGATAAATCGTAGAATTTGCAGGTTGTTAGTGTGTTTGTGTTGTCTCTAACCTGAGTCGTTTAGAAAGTTAACTCGTGACCTAAGTTATAAGTCGTGAACGACTTAAGGAGTTAGGTCGTTAGAGAGTTAGGCCGTGAGTAGGGGTGAGCGACCTAGTGGTATGAGCGAGCTAACATGTTAAGGGGATAAGTCGTTTTTGAGTTATAGGAACTGGCCGACTTAAGGGGATAGTGACTTAAGGAGTTGACCGGTCTAATAGTTAGTGAGTTAGTGGGTTGGACCAACTCATAGTGTGAACGACTCATAGGGGTGACCGAGATAAGGATGTAGCGACTTAACGGGTTAGTGTGTTAGTGTTATGCCGAGTTATAGCTTAAGTCGTAGGTCGGCTCAGTGATGAGTCGTAGGCGAGATAGGTTGAGTCGTTACCGGGATGAGTCGTGTTCAACCTATAAAGAGTTCGACCTAGAGTTAGCTTGTGTGGAGTTAGGTCGATGGACCGACTTAGTGTTGAGTCGTTGGTCAGTTGGGTCGTTAAGTCGGCTGTGTGTTAGGATGGTTATGCTGTTGAGTCGATAAGGGTTAGGTCGGCACTTGTAGTTGAGTCGGCAGGATAGTTAGCTCGTATGGCCTGTGTATGGTTAGGTCGTAGGGTCGGTAGAGTGTTAGGTCGGCTGAGGATTAGGTCGGTGGCGACTTAGGGACGGCCGAGTTAAGGGTGGTTCCAGCCTATAAATAGAGGGGTTTGGCTCACTTTTTGGCACCGGATTTCGAAGCGACGAAGTGCTGCCATTTTGGAAACTCGACTACAGTATTTTCTTCACTTCTTTCTCTACTTCTATCAAGTGCTAACATCCATTGAAGATTGAAGATCAAGATCAAAGATCGAAGATCCAAAGTTGAAGATTTTCATCCGAAGAAGCTAGATTTCACCGTTTCAAGTGAAATTTCTCCGGATCAAGCTCAAGTCCTTGCTGTCCAGATCTGAAGTTGATTGATTTTAGGTT
This sequence comes from Allium cepa, assembly GCA_030765085.1. Taxonomy (NCBI): domain Eukaryota; kingdom Viridiplantae; phylum Streptophyta; class Magnoliopsida; order Asparagales; family Amaryllidaceae; genus Allium; species Allium cepa. The sequence continues at coordinate 85,241,729 of CM060946.1, forward strand.
GTTTTGGTGATTTGGTGAGTGGTAGTTATCTCTCACGCGGATGCAAAGGAGTATATTGGATTGGTGGCATGTTTGGGTGTTAAAGTTAGAGATTTCATGCATTTTTCTTAGATCTAAGTCTAGATCCATGGTTTTTGAAGATGTTTACTTATGCAAGTTTGTTTAATAAGTATTAGAGACAAAACCCATGTTTTATAATTGATAGATCTATGCTAAAAACCATGATTTCACATATGTTGGACTTTTGCTCGTTTATTTACGAAATTGCCATTATAGTTGATATTGCTTAAATTGCTTAATAGATCTTGTTTGAATGATTGATTATTTGAATGTATGATTGATTTGATTGTTTCCAAGTTAGCTAGTAGTTGATTTGGAACAAGATGATGGAAGAGGATTCAAAAGCTATGGAAGAAGGCTCTTGAATGGTGAAAGCTGCTTAAGGCATATGTAGCGGATGTTGAAGCTCATATGTATAGATTGGATGATGTTGAGATGGGACTTTGCCATGATTTGATGAGGCAAACCATGTTGTTGAGTTGAGACTTTGCTTTGATGCGATGAAGCGAAGTATGATGTGAGTCTTGGCTTAATCCAAGAAGGGATCATTCCAAGCATGTTGATAACTTGAAGGGTAGTTCAAGTTGGTTGATAATGGATTGTTCAAGAGGTAGCTTGAGCTTGTATGAGGATAGTCGTCAAGAAGGATGGCTAGGAGGCTTGGATCTCGTCGTTGTTGAAGGTTCTAGCATGCTCAAAAGCAAGAGTACATGGGGCGCCCATAACGACTACAGGTAGGTAGTCGGGACACCCAAAAGACTACAGGTAGGTAGTTGAGTACTCTGGGCAAAGTAGATAAGTCCTAGGCACAAGGCAGTGTGCGGAGTTATGGTTAGAACCGGGGTTACCATTAGCCCTTGACAGATGGTCATTCAACTAACGATGAAATCGAGGCAAGGATAACAGTGATAGCCAGAGTCATGGATGTTTGGTTGTATTATCATTCGGCTTCAAGAGCGGTGTTTTCTGGGTGCTTATCTGATCTTGGTTTAGGCCTTGGGGGTTTGTATTTGGAAAACATCGTCCTTGACTCGAGTGGTATTTGCTTTACCTTAATTTCCTATGTTGTTATGCTTGCTTCTCCTTAGTGTAAGTCTGGGGCTATCACTGTAGAAAGAGGTGGAGTGGGATGGTTTGGTTCCTATTCCTTTTATCCTTTATGCTCTTTTGGTATGTTTGATAGTTAATTTACTGCTCACTAAGACTTTGTCTGACTCAAGGTTTTATGTCTCCTCTTATTACCTTGCGCTGTTCATCCATGTTTGGGATGGGCAGACTAGGTAGCAGGTGACAGGTGCTGTGCTAGGAGTTCTACGTTGAAGATGACGAAGACGAGCAGGAGGCTTTGCATATTAGTTTTCTCACTATATGTACTGGGTATCCGCTGCTGTATTTGGTTGAGTGATTTGTAGTGAGGCTTTCATGTATGGATTTGAGTAGATGATTGTATAAAACTACTGTGATGCTTATATGATGATGTTCTGTTCTATGGAGCTTCACTATATTATATTTCTCTATTGTATTTTATCCATGCGCTGTGAGTTATGCGATAGAGATTCTTCTGTTTTGTTTTACCCTGACTATCGTCCATGGCTGCCTGGCACACCTTTTAGAGCATTATTTCCTTGATTTGGTGCGGGAGTCATGGGCGGTCGTACAGATAGCGTCTCGTTATGCGTTGCACGTGTTGATGATTTTTCATGCTCGCGGGTAGGTGAGATTTCGTGCTCCCGTTCTCGCTTTGCGTTGCACGTGTTGATGATTTTTCATGCTCGCGTGTAGGTGAGATTCTGTGCTCCCGTTCTCGCTTTGCGTTGCCCGTGTTGGTGATTTTCATGCTCACGTGTAGGTGAGATTCCGTGCTCCCGTTCTCGCTTTGCGTTGCACGTGTTGATGATTTTTCATGCTCGCGGGTAGGTGAGATTCCGTGCTCCCGTTCTCGCTTTGCGTTGCACGTGTTGATGATTTTTCATGCTCGCGTGTAGGTGAGATTCCGTGCTCCCGTTCTCGCTTTGCGTTGCCCGTGTTGGTGATTTTCATGCTCACGTGTAGGTGAGATTCTGTGCTCCCGTTCTCGCTTTGCATTGCACGTGTTGGTGAGTTTTCATGCTCGCATGTAGGTGAGTTTTCGTGCTCCCGTTCTCGTTATGCGTTACATGTGTTGATGAATTTTCATGCTCGCGTGTTGGTGAGTTTCCATACTCTCCTTTGAGTTTTCATACTCTGTTCGAGTTTTCATACTCCGTTCGAGTTTTCATACTCCGTTCGAGTTTTCATACTCCGTTCGAGTTTTCATACTCTGTTCGAGTTTTCATACTCCGTTTGAGTTTTCATACTCTGTTCGAGTTTTCATACTCCGTTTGAGTTTTCATACTCCGTTTGAGTTTTCATACTCTGTTCGAGTTTTCATACTCCGTTTGAGTTTTCATACTCCGTTTGAGTTTCCATACTCTCCTTCGAGTTTTCATACTCCGTTCGAGTTTTCATACTCGCGTTCGAGTTTTCATACTCCGGTTCGAGTTTTCATACTCGCGTTCGAGTTTTCATACTCCGGTTCGAGTTTTCATACTCGCGTTCGAGTTCTCATACTCTTAGCTTGTGTTTTCTGGATTTCTTGTGAGGATTTCTAGAATTTGTGCTTCACCAATTTTCGTGATTTCTATTGATAAGTTTTATCAATTCTTGTGCATTGGTGAATTCGTGTGTTATTGACTTGTTATGAATACAAGTTTAGGGTATGATACCCCTTTCTATCTTTGAGAAGATTCTTGTGACTCTTTGGATGAATGAAAATCCACTTATCGAAGTTGCTTCTGATGTCGTTGTTTTAATCACATATTTTAAAAATTGTTTCAAAATATAAATCAAAATTGTTTTCAAATTTTTTACGATTTGCGCTTTCAAAAGAATGAGGAAGCGAATTAAACGTTTCAGTAAAATCGAGGACTATGATCCCTTTCTTTTGCTGATTCGCTTAATTCCGGACTTGTTCGTTTGAGAATGTAAATTGTAATTTTATAAATAAAAATGGTTTTCAAAATTTTTTTACACTTTACGCTTTCAAAAGAATGTGGAAGCGATGTAAACGTTTCAGAAAAATCGAGGACTATGACCCCTTTCTTTTACTGATTCGCTTAATTCCGGACTTGTCCGTTTGAGAACGTAAAATGTTATTTATTTAAAATACACAATTTAACACTTTCAAGGAAACGATGAAGTGAATTAAACGATTTAGTAAAACTCGTGGTTATGAGTCATGTGCGTTTGCTATTTCGGTTAATTTCGGACTCGTTAATTGAAAAATTTGTAATTTGAAATTTGATTACCGTTGTGGTAATTTCTGATTATCGTTTTGATAATTGGATGTTTATGATTTCTGATTTATCGTTTTTGATAATCAGATATTTATTGTTTCTGATTATCGCTTGTGATAATCAGATATTTGAGATCTAATTATCGTTTGTGATAATTAGATATTTGTGATTTGATTATCAATTGTGATAATTAAATAATCGTTGATTCGTGATTTCTGATTTATCGTTTTTGATAATCAGATATTTATTGTTTCTAATTATCTATTGATAATTAGATATTTGAGATTTAATTGTCGTTTGTGATAATTAAATATTTGTGATTTAAGATTGATTTTCGATTTTGATAATCGAATACTTGTTGATTTGATTATCGTTTTTGATAATCGAATATTTGTAATTTGAGATTTCTGAATTATCTATTGATAATTAGATTTTGTTGATAATTTGTGAATTTCCTTTATGAAATTAAAAGATTTCTTTGGCGTTTATATTGTACTACGCCAGTGTACCGGCTCAATTTTCTACTATTCATGACGTTTTCTACGTCTTCCAATTACGGAAATGCCTTAGGAATTTCCGATTTCTATTTTTGAGCCCGGTATTATTGAAGAAATTGAAGTTTCACCAGATTTGACGTTGAGCAACATTCTATTCACATCAATGTTTCGGGGGTTCGGCGCCTTCGAAATAAAGATGTTTTCTCGTGAAAGTTTATTGGTTCTCAAATCCTATGAATTTCACTTTGGAATCCAGAGAATTCATCGAGCAATCACGATCAGGCTTTCTCTATCATGCTCTTTATGGTGAACTTCCTACTTCGAATTTCTTCATCATGTGATGACATGCTTTTATGGTTGTTACCTTTTACCCGTTTGTTCCTTATGATTGCGAGGACGCAATTTCTTTAAGGAGGGGAGTCTGTAACAACCCGGTATTTCGCATCGATTTATAATCGACTTAAATGATTAATATTATTGCAAATTTCCTTTTGAAGTTTTTAATTTTTAATTTTAAATTGATTTATAAATTGTTAAAAGAAATTCTTAAAAATAAAATAAAATAAAATTTGTTATGTGTTGTGAGCTTTGAAATTTGTGATTACCGGCCATTTATTTTTGAATGTCGTTCGACCCATCCCCCTCTCTTCGTTCTTTAACCCGTTCCCCTTTTATTATTTGATAACCCTAAAACTAAACACGCGAAGAAAGAATATAATTGGCGGCCACGTTAGTTCGATCTTTCGTTCGATCGTTCGTCTCCAAAATTAGGGCATGGAGATCGAAGGCTATGGCTTCAGGGGTTCGAACTCCGCTCGAATCAATCTTCAGAAGCTAGGGCTTTCGATTGCTTCGATTTTTGATCGAGCTCGAGGGGTCGTCGCTTGCTCCGATAGCAAAGGTGAGTGATTTTTATCGTCACTCACATCTAGTTCAAACTTAGGAATTTACTTTGCGTTTGATTTGGTTTCATCGCTGATTGTTTCTGACCTGATTTTTGATTTGGATCGATTTCTTGTTTACTTCTGCTTTGACTTCGAACTTGCATTCTTGTCTCTGTTGTATTGTTTCTCGGCTTCACACAGATGCTTACGGTCTTGGTCTCTGTATTCTCTGCTGATGTTTTTTTTTTCTTTTTACTGTTGCACTGTCTTGTGGTCTTCATATTCAAATGTGTTAGTTGCACTTGCTAATGTTCCCTGAGCTTGTTTGCAAGTGAGAATCTGGCATATCAACTTGTTGAGGTCACTGAATCTCGATGTTCTGGTTCGAGGCCACATTTGTGTATACCTCTGGTCTTGCATCTTGTAGCCTCCCCTTTTTGCCTTCAAACTGAACTAAGTTTTTGCTTCATGATTCATTGTTATCTGGTTTTCCTTGTATCCCTGTTTGGTTGCATTTCGACTGCTGGTCTTGGCATTGTTGAGTCTTGTTCACCTGTGCAGTAGACTTGTTATATACATACATACACCACTACATAGTATATTGGTTCACTGTGTTGCTCCTTGTACATGAATTGAATTGTGGCTTCACTGTGTTGCTCCTTGTACATGAATTGAACTGTGGCTTCACTGTGTCGAGTTGTACACATATGTATTTTTGTGTACGTTTGTTTTGGGTGTTTTGTTTCATTCTGTAGCTCCATGCTGCCACATTTGGTTCATCTTTGTTTTTTTGAGTTTTCATTCGAGACAGTCTGCATTTACCCTCTTGATGCAGTGTCTTCATGTTGTATTCATCACCATGTTGTCTCGATGCCTTCTCCTTTAAATTACTGTTGTACCATGATTTTGAACTCGTCTTAAGTAAAATCTGGAATTGTTTCTTTGATTTTGAAACCTATACTTGCAGTTGTGTAGTCGTTGACTACATCACCATATATCAATTGCTCGGCCTTTGGTTTCATGTGCATTGAGCTGTTGGTTCTGGCCTGCGCACATTGTTGCATGCATTGAGTATATTGTATGCTTGTCACTTCGGTTTTAAACTGCTTCACCATGTCACTTGAGGTCTTGCAGTTTGATTTATTGATGCATTTTTGTACACTACTGTTTTGAACTTGAGCATATCTTGTTGTTCACTGCCACTTTTGTTTTTGCATATTTAATATGCAGACATTTAAGCTTGTTTTGTAGTGATGCACTTGATTGCATCTGATTCATTTTTGAGGCTGTTTGCATGTATGGGATGTTATGTTGTATATATGAATTGCTTAATGCATTGTGACCTTCATGTATACGCTACAGTTTGTACATGCATTTGCATCACTATTGTGTCTTTGGTTTTTGGGGTTGCTATGTTATCATCATATTGAACTGGTTTTCTTGTTGTACAATGGCACTATAGTGGCACGGCAGTGCACGCAAGCGTGAACTGCAGCCACACGGTATTGAGTTTTTGGGCACGACATCACTATAGTGGCAAGGCAGTGCACGCAAGCGTGAACTGCAGCCACACGGTATTCATTGGGTACATTATCACTGTAGTGGCAAGGTAGTGCACGCAAGCGTGAACTGCAGCCACACGGTGCGGCTTTTAAAATATTCTATTTGTTTTGACTTATGGATCTTTTTGCGTATTCCATATTCCGTAGTGGCGAGGCAGTGAACGCGTGCGTGTACTGCAGCCCTACTCGACTTAATATTTTAACTGATATTTAAATGTTTTGAACTGTTTTGTTCGTTTCAATTCAATATTATGAATTGCATACTGATTTGGTTTAATTACTGTCGTCTATTCATTATTTAATTATTATTGCTTCTGTGCACTAATAACTGAGTTTGAATTAGACTGACCCGAGTATTATTTTCTTTTGAATCTAATACTCGGGTCAGACCGAGTATTTACAGGTTGTAGATATTCTGCTTTGGGTTGCTGCTAGAGCTATGAAGTTCTTTCATATCTTTTGGAGTAGTCGTCTTTTGTAGTAGTCTATATTATTGTATAGGAAGATATGTATTCATGTATATTATATACGTTAATGTACTTGTATATGTAACTTCCTGAGTTGACTATTGCAGTTGTATCACATGTACCGTGTAAATGTATTGTAACTGACATCAGTTATTATATATGTATATGAGATTTTCTGTTTTTATCTGTGTTCCGCATTTATATTTATCTGTGTTATTAGTTTATATTTGTCCTAGACTATTATAGCCACCGCGTGGTAGCTTTGAGTTTGCATCGGCATGTCGGATTTCCTCCTAAAATAGATTGCACGTTTTTACTATCTGACATATCGGTGTTCGCACAAAGCAATTACACGGATGGTCGCTCCTCAACAGCCTTATTCTCCGTGCTAGTTGACAGCACTACACCGTAGTGTTCTTGGCTAGCGTGGGTATAGAGGTGGGGCGTCACACTTCGAGAAGTGGCAATGGAGGATGAAGGCTGTTCTAATGAGGAATGAAGTCCATTCAGTAGTATTTGCCCTAAGGAGTTGACGACTGACATCTCAGTCGCGGAAAGAAAGAAGATGGAGAAATGGGCGTTTACTACTTTTGCAACTAGTTATGGGAGAAAATGTTATCTCAGAGATTAGCAGTGAGACCACTGTTGGGGGCATTTGGACCAAGCTAGAAAATCTATACTTGAAGAAATCTCTGACTAACATTTTGATATTATTGAAGACATCTTTACCATGCGGATGAGAGAGGGTACTTCAGTGAAGGAAATCTTAATTTCTTTGAAGATCTCGTGATAAAGGTGAAGATGGTTGACTTGAAAATGGATGAGGAGAAAATGACAATGATTCTTTTATGTTCTCTTCCGGAGCGTTGCATAGGTTTCGCTAAAAACTTTATCTTTGCTAGAGGCACATTGACAGTGGAAGATGTGAAGTCAGGTCTTCTATCTAGGGCTTGAGAGATTAGATGAAGAAGATAAGTGAAGGAAGTAGATGTGGAAGTAGTAGTCATGGCCTTTTTGTCGAAAGAGGTAGAGATAATAAGAAGAATTGCTAGATGGCATTCCAAGTCCAGGAATCCCAGTAATTGCAGGATGGGAAGTCTAGATTCTAAGGATGGGAAGTTCAGATTTAAAGATGAAGGAAGAATATGGATCTTCATCATTTGTAATGGAGAAGTCTATATCTAACGATGTGTTGTTTGCAGCAGTATCAGATGTCTCAGACAATTGGATGCTAGACTTGGGGACGTCATTCCATATGAAACCTAATAAGGATTACTTCTGTTCTTTCATTGGATGAGATAGAAGGACTATTCTTATGGTAATGATGCTAGCTGTAGAGCAATGGGTAAAGGTACAGTAAGGATCAGGATGTTTGACGGAATGATACACACTTTGATAGGTATCTGGTATGTTTCAGGACTTCAAAATTCCTTAATTTTTTATAGGACAATTAGTATTTTTGGGATGCAAGGTAACTATCAAGATGGATAGTCTGAAGTTTTTGAGAGGTGCACTGGTTCTTATGAAAGGAGATGTGTTTCGAAATCTATATTTGCTAAAAGGAACCATAGTTCTTAGAGAGTCGTGTATTGGAGTAGACAGTTCTTCTCTATTGGATGCCATAAAGTATTGGCATCTCAAATTTGGTCATATTTCAGTGAAGGGCATAGAGTTGCTTCAGAGATGGAAGATGATCAAAGGAGAAAGCTTCGACAAGATGGACTTTTGCTTGGAGTGTGTGTTAGGCAAGCAAACTAAAGTACCTTTTGGAGTTAGACTCCATAAATCAAGTCGAGTACTTCAGTACATGCATACAGATGTCTGGGGACCGGTTGCTACTCTTTCTCTTCGAGGAGCAAAGTATTTTATTTCTTTCATTGATGACTCTTCTCACAAAATATGTGTATGTGATGAGGACAAATCATAGAGTTTTGAGAAGTTCAATGACTGGAAAGCACTTGTTGAGAACCAATTTGATTCTAGGTTGAAGGTGCTGAGATCTAATAATGGTGGGGAATTTGTCTCTAGAGAATTCTTCGACTTCTATAGACAGCATGGCATTTAGAGATATTTCACTACACCCGGCGATCCGCAATCTAATGGGGTTGCAGAAAGGATGAACATGACTCTACTGGAGAAGGCTTGTTGCTTGAGATTGATGGGGGGCTTGTCTGTAACAACCCAGAATTTCTGTCGTTTGAAATTCGTATATTTAATTGATTTTAAATATTAGCAAGTAAAATTTGTAAGTCGGATAAATTATATTTCGAATATCTAGATTTAATTGGATAATTAAATCGATAATTTAATATTTGAAATTACAGAAATAATTGGAAATTGGGTTTAAATTAATTAAAATTGATTTGTAAAGTTGTATTAAATCATATTGGAGTTAGAATGATGTTATAGAACTTTTAAAATTGAATTAAAAGTTAATTTGTGGAAATTGAATATTTTAATATTTAATTGACGAGTAAAAATAGTCATTTTTCAAACAGTCTCAGATTTCGACGAAGCCAGTTTCATCGGATCCGTAATGTTAAATTATTGTAAGATTTAAAATTTCGTGTCAATCGGATTTACGGTTTGTCCGGGGCAAGCTAAACCGCATAGAAATCGGTTTAAGTGAATTTTAAATTTTAAATAGTCGATTTGAAAACCCATCTTTCAAATATGATCGAATTGGCTCCCGATATATATTCCATTGCGTTCAGAATGGGGTAAAACATTATAAACGGCAGGCGGCATGCTTCGTTTCGAGTTTGGAAAATTTTGGGATGAATAGTGCGCAAAAATTTTCTATAAAAAACCACCATAATTCATAATTTTCACTAAAACCCTAACCCTATTCTTCAGCCGCCACTTTCAATTTTAATGGCCGAAATTTGCCTACTTTCTTCTATTAATTTCTTTCAATCCATCGACCTATTCAAGGAATCTTCAACTAACAAATTATAGAGGGCGATGAGAGCTTTAAATCCATATGGTGATGATCCAAAACGATGCATTGGATCAACGACAATTTGAGTGCAAACGTCAACCATTCATGCACTTTTTCCCAGGCGATGGAGGCGCCAAGCTCAGCCGCGCTTGGCCCTGTAGGGTACGACGACGTGAGCTTCATTGCGGTGGTCTTCGATCGTCTTCAAATACGTCGTAGCAATCACGATAACTAGGGTTTTCGGCGGCTAATTGGGTTCTATCTTCACGCGTTTTTCATTGGGAAGAAGAAATGGAAGCATAGCTTGAATCTGCAGTATCAAAAACGTGCGGCCCTGATTGATTTCAAGGTTTAATAAGAAAATTAAATGTTAAATTTTATTATTTAAATTCGTATAATGTTTAAAAGTGTATAACTTTGTCATATGAGATCTGTTTCGCACGAAACGAATTGCGTTGGAATCGTATTGTCGAATACTACGCAATGGAGCGGGATTGGAGTTGATTTGAGCTAGTGTGAATTTTGAGTAAAATTAAATGTGCGTTTAATTTTATTCGAAATAGAACACTGCAACTATATTGAAAGCAAGGTGAGAACTTCTCACTCAATCGAATTGTATTTCGATTTAAAATTTTAAATATTTAAATTTAAAATTGCTTGATTGTGTGATTGAATGATAAATTGCTATCGGTTGGATTGAAATAGACCATATACGTCGCATACTAAGCGGATGTTGTTATATTAAACACATATACCACGATATTCCACCTTGAAGTGGAATTGGTATTATATATGTACTTGGAGTTGATTTCCCACATTATATAGCGGATGAGACCCTATTGCGCCGTATAATAACGGATGATATTTTATATAACCCAATGTACAGCGATGTCCCGTCTTGAAACGAGATTGGTATTGTGCTAACATCTATGGATGCATGGAAACATGTTAGAGGGATCCAACTGGATTCCACAACAGTATTGATTTATTTACAGATATTTGTGATTGTTATCATATTGATATATGATGTTTGGATGCCGTGGTTGATGTATTGGTGCTGTTGCAGCATTGTGCCTATTTTTTTTGAGTTTTAAAAATGTTAAAGTAACGATTTCGAATTTAAAAGGATTTTTAAGTGATTTTTGGAAGTATATATTTTATTAAATTCTGGAATTGATTCATTTTAAATAAATAAACGTTATAATTTTTATGTTATAAAAAATTATGATTTTATAAGCGTTATAATTTTTATGTTATAAAAAGTTATGATTTTTGTGAAATATAATCGAAATGTGATTTTTGAAATAAGTAGTTGACTCATTTGTAAAATGGTTTAAATTGGGATTTTTGAATTATTATAAACGGTTTATATAAAAGATTTATAAAATTGATATTTATAAATTAAAATATTAGAATTATAAAACGAGTCTTTGTAAGTGTTAAAATGAAGTATAATTGGATTTCATAAGTGAATGAAATTTATAGATTTATAAATTGTGAAGTTATAAAATGATAGATTTTGTAAAATAAAAGATTTATAAGTAATTAACTTATAAATTGGATTTTGGCATTTAAATGAGATATAAATGGAATTTGTTAATTAAGGGATTTTATAAGTTAAAGTTTTTATAAAATATATATAAATGTGAATTTATAAATGTTGTTTTATAAATCTGAAACCAATTGAATTTGATAAGTAAATATGAAAGCTTATTAAAGGAGATATATTCACGATTTTGGACAGTGGATAATCCTTTAAATTAAAATATGTAAAAGTGTTGAATTTGGTAAACGATTTATATTCACGATTTTGGACAGTGGATAATCCTTTAAATTAAAATATGTAGAAGTGATCTTTTAAATAGAGATAAACCGTTTTGAAGTTGTTTTAAAATGTGTTAAGGATCGAAACCATAGATTTCAACATTCAATATTGAAATAGACGTTTTCGGAAAATAAGGAAAAGGTGGACTATAACATTGTTGTTATAGTAAATGATTTTCGAAAGGAAGTGTTTTTGTATAGTATTGGGATATATATATCTATCATATTTTCGAATCCCTATGCTATTGATTTTGGGTTGTCGTAACGATGTTTTACGCAACATTCGTTTTGACCCAAATAAATGTGTTTAAAGAGAACATTTTCCTTAAAAGAATAAAATATATAGTTAATCGTGTTTTAAGTATATTGAATATTTTCTAAGTACTGAAAATAAATAGATTTGTGAATTACTTATTGTTAAATAAGTATTTGGAAATGTTTTCCCAATGTAGAAATTGAAATGGTTTAGAGAATATATATTTTTAAAGATAAATTGAAGTGAATATTTGGCAAGTTATTTAATTTATGGAAGATTAATAAAAAGGGCCTAGTGATTGTTATGGTGCCGAATATTTGTTTGTTTGCTTTGATAGTTAAATAACCGACTATCAATATGTACCTTTAAATGGGTATTTGTTGTGATTTGCTTGAATTTGGATGCGACACTTATTTTAAAACAAGCGCTCGTTATTCGGTTTAGCCGAGAGACGACCTTTGGGTCATAAATCCCACTCCGAATAGTGATACGTCGTAATGGATAGCATTTGAAGACCGGTGTTGAAGACCGGATATTTTTGAAAACCGGTGTTGAAGACCGCTGTTGAAGGCCGTCGAATGTCTCAGCATCGACTGATCTCCGATATAGAGATTTTATCACTCTTTGTGATGGGAATTCCGGACACGATTAGTGAATATCCGGATTGCAAGGGCTTCTTTTAGAAGTGCCTCCGGTTCCGTTCGACGAAGTGCTGCTGATCATTTGCTGATCAAAGCATAGCTTTTGTGAAAAGCGTAGCTTTGTGGACGAGACGTCGTCGGACCTCACAACCCGGTAATGGTCAAAACAGGAAAGATGCAGCAAGGTTATAGGGAGTAGCGCCCCTTAGGGTATGTGCATTTCCTTCTGGATAGAAGTGGTATCATGGTATGGAGCTCAGATACTTAACTTATGTGGATATCGCAATTATATATGACTTTGTGATTGTTGTTGGTTGATAATCCTCAGATAAAGGTTGTTTACAACCGGGGGATGGCATACTCGTGTCAGTAGTTACCTACTTTTGTAGAGGTAATCCAGCCTTGTGTTGGCAGAGATCCGATTAGGTTCTCGGGGCGTCCTTCCAAATGCGTACCCATGTGGCAATGGGAAGTTCCTTGCCCTGACCATTTGTTGGAAAATCCAAAGAAACAATACGAGCCATGTACGGTTTTAGTTTTATAACCTTCCATGGAATGTGGCGGTAACATGCTATTAAACATGGTAGCTATAGTAGGCATAGTTCGGAATGTCTATGTTGGCTAAGATTTATATTATACTTTCGAAATGTTTTCCTACACTTTGCACTTATAGTAATAATATCAAAGAAAATTTTCTGCGTATCAAGCATGTTTGGTTATCATAAGGAGAAATCTCCTCTGATTCTGTGTTGGCATTGTGTGTGTGTGCGGGAGGCCTTATGGTAGTTACATTTTCTAAAAGCATTGCGGATCTATTTTAAAATATTTCTTTGTTTGTTTTAAATTCTCACATCAGTCCCATGACTGACTTGGAGTTTATTGTTCCCTTTCTAAACTCTGGGTGCCCACCAATTTCCACACGGGCAGTCTGGAGTCAGGTTATCAGGTCATTCTGGAATTCAAGAGATGCTGTGGAGCTCAAGAGGCGACCTGGATGACGTGGCGTATCAACTAGTATATAGTATTTCTTTTATATTGTTTGTTGTTGAAAACTCTGATAATGTAATGTAATGTGATGTAATGTAATAAATTGATACATTTCTTTTGATTTAAAGTTATTCATTTATCTATTATATGTTGTTCCGCTGCGATTATAAGGTTCTGATATTGTTTCTGTTGCTTCTTCTTTCTTTCTTCTTCTACCTCTTCTTCTTTAACCCTAAGGATTCGATTTCCCGACATTCGATTGTTCGGCAGCTGATACAGTGGACATATTAATGTCGATTTTCGGGAGTCAAAAATCATAATCATTACATTTGGTATCAGAGCAATTGGTTAAGCGACAACCTTGGCTCTGTTGGGAATTGCTCATTAGAGATAGAGTCAGTAGTACTCTAGATGAGTGTGAGTGTAATAATAAATATTAGTACACATTTGTTAGTGAATATAAAAATGTTTTATATTGTGTTTGCTTATCCGTTGAGCTGTTTATGAATTCTGGTCGGTGCGGGAAGTACAACCGTATCGATAGGGGTTTCTAAACTCTTAGACGAGATAAACCGACATAGTATCATTTTAAATTGGGTAAATGAAATAGTTTTACCTTGGTATTATTTTATATATAAAGGAAATAATTTTTCAAAATTATTGAAGTGTATATAAATTGATTGTTTGGTTCTTGAAAATGTAATATATATATATATAAGTTAATTAAAAGAATAATTGTATAAGTACAGAATTATAATTAATGTGTACAATTGTGAAATAATCTTATACATAAGAAGTGAAACTATATGAATATATTTATAAATATGAGTTGTGAATAAAAATGAAATTGAAATATGAATTGAAAATGTTGAATCTTGTTTATTTTGGAAATTATTTTCCAAAATTAAAAGTTAAATAGTGAAATTATATAAGAAAAAGATTTATAAATGTGATTTATGAATAAAAGGAAAATTTTGAAAGAATACTAAGCACTGAATTCACTATTATCACTGGAAAATAATAAGGGTGATGACTGCAGCATCATCAGTATCATTTTCAAGTTTCTGTGTGATGGATTTGTTACCATAGTAATTGAAAAATTGAAGTTTTGTTGTGATAAACAAATTTGAAATTAAAAATCCAAGTTGTAATTGTTGAATATAAGCAATCAAGTTTTGAACTTATAATATGAAATAATAAAGACTTTACTTTGGTAAAGTTGAAATAAATTTGAGTTGGCATAATAAAGCATATGATTTGAAATTTAACTAAACGAAGGTTAAATAAATTGATTTGGATTAGATAAGCTATCGAAATGGAAATTAAACTGAAGTGATTATATAAAATACCTTTGAAGTTTAAATAAGTTGTATAACTTATTAAATGTGAAAATGTAAGTGAAACCAAATAATAAAATGGTTAAACAATTTTGTTAAGCAAAATGAGATATGAATTTGAATAAGTGATGAAATTTGATTTTGGTAAAAGTTAAATAGAATTGGAATCTGAATTAGATTTATAAGGGGAAATTTAAGATAAGTTAAACAAATGATGTTTGAAATGGAATATAACTTAAGTGATGTTTGAAGTTGATTTTGGTATCAAAGTAAAATAATAAAGTAAATTAAATGGATGTGGACTTGAGTTATATAAATGAAATTCAACCTTATTTGTCAAATGAATTGGCAATTGAATTAATAAATGGATTGAATGTTAATCAATATAATGTAAATAAATTGATATGGAATAATGGATGTAAGTGTTAATTCATAAAAAAACTAGTAAATTGGAAATTGAATAATTGAAGAAAAGTCATTTAGATTTGAAACCAATTGGAAATTAAAAGTGTTAAACCAAATTGAATGTAAATTTAATAATTTGGTTATGTTGGTATGATTTAGTTGTTATATGATTGTTAGTTGATTGTATATAATTCATTAAGTGTTAATGAAATTGAATTGATAAATGGAAAGCTATGTAATCAAATTTGAATTGAAAGTGAACTAATGTGAATTGGTTGTAAGCAATTAAAATTTATGTCGAAACCTTATAAATTGCTTATGGTAATTATTTTGATTGCATTGCTTATGAAAACTATGTGTTTTCTATTGAAAATTAGTGAAATGTAAATAAATTTTCTGTACATGTCACTTACATGTTTAAATTGAGTAAGTACAGGTACCGGGGCTGTAGTTGGCTGGATTTGGTCACCCTAAAATGCTAATAAACAATTGCTTTGCTTAAAATGCTAAAAAGGTACGCCTACAAAATAAAAATAGGAAATATGAACCGTTTTTCTGTTTTTCGACCGTGTGGGTCGATGTATATATATTTATATCTATTGTGATATTGCAAAAGCTCCACCGTACAAGGGAGACTCTGCCAAAATTTTCCGTAAATTTTGGGAGTTAGAAAAAATTTGAAATTTTTTAAGAAAATTTTTGTTAACAAAATGTCAATTTCTAAATTGAAATGAAAATGTAGGATTTGAAAACTTAGTAAAGTTATTGTAAGAAGTTTAACTATGGATTTTGGAGAAGTTAAAATGTTTAAATGAATTTGAAATTTAATTTGAACAAATGGTTTTGAAAAGTTAATGGATTTTGTAACCTTTTCTTACTTGGAAATTTCGAGGACGAAATTCTTTTAAGGGGGAAGTTTGTAACGACCCAGAATTTCTGTCATTTGAAATTCGTATATTTAATTGATTTTAAATATTAGCAAGTAAAATTTGTAAGTCGAATAAATTATATTTCGAATATCTAGATTTAATTGGATAATTATTTGAAATTACAGAATTAATTGGAAATTGGTTTAAAGTGATTAAAATTGATTTGTAAAGTTGTATTAAATTATATTGGAGTTAGAATGATGTTATAGAACTTTTAAAATTGAATTAAAAGTTAATTTGTGGAAATTGAATATTTTAATATTTCATTGACGAGTAAAAATAGTCATTTTTCAAACAGTCTTGGATTTCGATGAAACCATTTTCATCAGATCCGTAATGTTAAATTACTGTAAGATTTCAAATTTCGTGTCAATCGGATTTACGGTTTATCCGGGGCAAGCTGAAACGCATAAATATCGATTTAAGTGAATTTTAAATTTAAAATAGTCGATTTGAAAACCTATCTTTCAAATATGATCGAATTGGCTCCCGATATATATTCTATTGCGTCCGGAATGGGGGTAAAACATTATAAACGCCAGGCGGCACGCTTTGTTTCGAGTTCGGAAAATTTTGGGATGAATAGTGCGCGTTAATTTTCTATAAAAGGCCACCATAATTCACAATTTTCACTAAAACCCTAACCCTATTCTTCAGCCGCCACTTTCAATTTTAATGGCCGAAATTTGCCAACTTTCTTCTATTAATTTCTTTCAATCCATCGACCTATTCAAGGAATCTTCAACTAACAAATTATAGAGGGCGATGAGAGCTTTAAATCCATATGGTGATGATCGAAAACGATGCATTGGATCAACGGCAATTTGAGTGCAAACGTCAACCGTTCGCACACGTTTTTCCAGGCGATGGAGGCGCCGAGCTCAGCCGCACTTGGCTCTGTAGGATACGGCGACGTGAGCTTCATTGCGGTGGTCTTTGATCGTCTTCAAATACGTCGTAGCAATCACGATAATTAGGGTTTTCGGCGGCTAATTGGGTTCGATCTTCATGCGTTTTTCACTGGGAAGAAGAAGTGGAAGCACGGCTTAGATCTGCAATATCAAAAACGTGCGGCCCTGATTGATTTCAAGGTTTAATAAAAAAAATAAAATGTTAAATTTTATTATTTAAATTCGTATAATGTTTAAAAGTGTATAACTTTGTCATACAAGGTCCGTTTCGCACGAACGAATTGCGTTGGAGTCGTATTGTCGAATACTACACGATGTAGCTGGACTGGAGTTGATTTGAGCTAGTGTTATATTTCGAATAAAATTAAACGCGTGTTTATTTTTATTCGAAATATAACACTGCAACTGTATTGGAAGTAAGGTGAGAACTTTTCACTCAATAGAATTGTGTTTCAATTTAAAATTTAAAATAGTTAAATTTAAAATTGCTTGATTGTGTGATTGAATGATAAATTGCTATCGGTTGGACTGAAATAGACCCTATACGCCGCATATTAAGCGGAGGTTATTATATTAAACACATATACCGCGATATTTCACCTTGAAGTGGAATTGGTATTATATATGTACTTGGAGTTGATTTCCCGCATTATATAGCAGATGAGACCCTATTGCGCCGCATAATAGCATATGATATTTTATATAACCCCATGTATCGCGATATCCCGTCTTGAAACGAGATTGGTATTGTGCTAACATCTGTGGATGCAGGAAAACAGGTTGGAAGGATCCAACTGGATTCCTCAACGGTATTGATTTATTACAGTTATCTGCGATATATTCTGTTATCATATTGATATATGATGTTTGGATGTTGTGGTTGATGTATTGGTGCTGTTGCAGCATTGGGCCTATTTTTTTTTGAGTTTTAAAAATGTTAGAATAACGATTACGAATTTAAAAGGATTTTCAAGTGATTTTTGAAAGTAATATATTTTATTGAATTTTGGAATTGATTCATTTTAAATAAACGTTATAATTTTTATGTTATAAAAAATTATGATTTTTAGGAAATATAACCGAAATGTGATTTTTGAAATATGTAGCTGATTAATTTGTAAAATGGTTTAAATTGGGATTTTTGAATTATTATAAACGGTTTATATAAAATATTTATAAATTTGATATTTATAAATTAAAATATTGGAATTATAAAACGAGTTATTATAAGTGTTAAAATGAAGTATAAATGGATTTCATAAGTGAATGAAATTTATACATTTATAAATTGTGAATTTATAAAATGAATAGAATTTGTAAAATAAAAGATTTATAAGTAATTAACTTATAAATTGGGTTTTGGCATTTAAATGAGATATAAATAGAATTTGTTAATTAAGGGATTTTATAAGTTGAAGTTTTTATAAAATATATGTAAATGTGAATTTATAAACGTTGTTTTATAAATCTGAAACCAATTGAATTTGATAAGTAAATATGAAAGCTTATTAAAGGAGATATATTCACGATTTTGGACAGTGGATAATCCTTTAAATTAAAATATGTAGAAGTGTTGAATTTGGTAAACGATTTAAATTCACGAATTTGGACAGTGGATAATCCTTTAAATTAAAATATGTAGAAGTGATCTTTTAAATAGAATTAAAATGATTTGAAGTTGTTTTAAAATGTGTTAAGGATCGAAACCATAGATTTCAACATTCATTATTGAAATAGACGTTTTCGAGAAATAAGGAAAAGATGGACTATAACACTGTCGTTATAGTAAATGATTTTCGAAAGGAAATGTTTTTGTATAGTATTTGGATATATATATATATATATATATATATATATATATATATATATATATATATATATATCGTATTTTCGAATCCCTATGCTATTGATTTTGGGTTGTCGTAACGATGTTTTACGCAACATTCGTTTTGACCCAAATAAATGTGTTTAAAGAGAACATTTTCCTTAAAAGAATAAAATATATACTTAATCGTGTTTTAAGTATATTGAATATTTTCTAATTATTGAAAATAAATAGATTTGTGAATTACTTATTGTTAAATAAGTATTTGGAAATGTTTTCCCAATGTAGAAATTGAAATGGTTTAGAGAATATATATTTTTAAAGATAAATTGAAGTGAATATTTGGCAAGTTATTTAATTTATGGAAGATTAATAAAAAGGGCCTAGTGATTGTTATGGTGCTGAATATTTGTTTGTTTGATTTGATTTGATAGTTAAATAACCGACTATCCATATTTACCTTTAAATGGGTATTTGTTGTGATTTTCTTGAATTTGGATGCTACACTTATTTTAAAATTAGCGCTCGTTATTCGGTTTAGCCGGGAAAGGACCTTTGGGTTATAAATCCCACTCCGAATAGTGATACGTCGTAATGGATAGCATTTGAAGACCGGGGTTGAAGACCGGATATTTTCGAAAACGAAAGGATCACCATCGAATGTCTCTGCATCGACTGATCTCTGATATAGAGATTTTATCACCCTTTTTGATGGGAATTCCGGACGTGATTAGTGAATACCCGGATTGCAAGAGCTTCTTTTGGAAGTGTCTTAGGTTCCGTTCGATCCCGGAACGGACTTGTATGGATGTGTGTCTGACGTTACAATTTGAGATGTAAAGCTGGTTTCTATCAAATACATTGCTGTTGGTGGCGGAGAATTTATTATTAGCTTAACACCCTTTTCTGAGACGTACGTGCTCATAGGTTATGTAGTTAATGGTTACTAGTGATACATTCCCAATTTGGTAATGTGGCATACGAAGTGCTGCTGATCATTTGTTGATCAAAGCATAGCTTTTGTGAAAAGCGTAGCTTTGTGGACAAGACTTCGTCGGACCTCACAACCCGGTAATGGTCAAAACAGGAAAGATGCAGCAATGTTATAGGGAGTAGCGCCCCTTAAGGTATGTTCATTTCCTTCTGGATAGAAGTGGTATCATGGTATGGAGCCCAGATACTTAACTTATGTGGATATCGCAATTATATATGACTTTGTGATTGTTGCTGGTTGAGGATCCTCGGATAAAGGTTGTTTACAACCGGGGGATGGCATACTCGTGTCAGTAGTTACCTACTTTTGCAGAGGTAACCCGGCCTTGTGTTGGTAAAGATTCGGTTAGGTTCTCGGGGCATCCTTCCAGAGGCGAACCCATGTGGCAATGGGAAGTTCCTTGGCCTGACCATTTGTTGGAAAATCCAAAGAAACAATACGAGCCCTTTACGGTTTTAGTTGAATAACCTGCCATGGAATGTGGCGGTAACCTGTTATTGAACATGGTAGCTATAGTAGGCATAGTTCGGAATGTCTATGCTGGCTAAGATTTATATTATACTTTCGAAATGTTTTCCTACACTTTGCACTTATAGTAATAATATCAAAGAAATTTTTATGTGTATCAAACATGTTTGACTATCATAAGGAGAAATCTCCTACAATTTTGCGTTCGCATTGTGTGTGTGTGCGGGAGGCCTTATGGTAGTTACATTTTCTAAAAGCATTGCGGATCTATTTTAAAATATTTCTATGTTTGTTTCAAAGATATAACTGTTTTAAGTTCTCACACCAGTCGCATGATTGACCTGGAGTTTATTGTTCCCTTCCTAAACTCTAGGTGCCCACCAATTTCCACACGGGCAATCTAGAGTGGGGTTATCAGGTCATTCTGGAATTCAGGAGATACTGTGGAGCTCAAGAGGCGAATGGATGGCATGGCGTATCAACTAGTATATAGTATTTTTTTTTGCTGTTTGTTGTTATAAACTCTGATAATGTAATGTAATGCAATAAATTGAAACAGTTCTTTTGATTTAAAGATTATTCATTTATCTATTATATGTTGTTCCGCTGCGATTGTGAGATTCTGATATTGTTTCTGTTGCTTCTTCTTTCTTTCTTCTTCTACCTCTTCTTCTTTAACCCTAAGGATTCGGTTTTTCGGTATTCGATTGTTCGGCAGTTGATATAGTGGACGTATTAATGTCATTTTTCGAAAGTCGAAAATCGTAATCGTTACATTGTCTATAGGCTTTTGGGCTGAGGCATTATGAACCGTGGCGCATATCATAAATCTAATTCCATGATCCACCATAGACGGGAATATTCCAAAGGAAAAGTGGAGAGGTAAAGCAGTGTAGCTTGGTTACTTCCTAATTTTTGGCTGTCATGTGTACGTTTCACCATACAGGTGATGACAAGTTGGAGGATAGAGCATACGAGGGCATACTAATGGAATACACTGATGGTATCAAAGCATATCGAATTTGGAACCCTGTTGATAAGAAGATTGTTCATTGCAGAAATGTTAATTTTGATGAGTCTGTTATGTTCAATCTGAAGTAGAAGCTACCTACCACATCAGAAAAATCTGATAGGCCTAAGGGGATGGAAGAAGTACTCATGTCCAGTCAAGTAGTAGAGTTATTGTTGATGCTGTCAAGAAAAACGCAGTTGATGAAATATCACAAGATAGTCCATAGGTACCTTCTAGTAGTGCTGGCGATGTACATGAATCTAGAGGAAGTTCAGTTCAAGGTGGAACTGGAAGGAGTTTAGGCAAAGCAGTTTCTATTCGGGTTAGTCGTAGGACTATTAGGCCACCCGAAAGATATGGTGATTGTCAGTTTGTGAACCTTAGCCTTAGTGATCAGCCTAATTATGCCCTACATGTGGTTCATGAGGAGCCGCTTGACCTTGATGAAGCTTTGAAGTCGTGTGACAGTTCAAAGTGGATGTGCACTATGGAAGAAGAGTTAGAGTCGTTGGAGAAGAATAAGACTTAGGATTTGGTACCATCTCCTCAAGGAAGCCGAGCTATAGGTTGCAAGTGGGTGTTCAAGGTGAAGGATGATGGGAAATACAAGGTTAGACTAGTTGCTAACGAGTTTTCACAAAGAAATGGATTAAAGTATGATGAGACATTCTCTCCAGTAGTGAGGCATGCGTCCATCCACATTTTGCTCGCTATCATCGTAGCTCATGACTTGGAGCTGGAGCAAATGGACATGAAAACCGCTTTCTTGCACAGAGACTTGGATGACATCATCTACATGAAGCAGACATAAGGAATTGTTGTAGATGGGAAAGAAAATTGGATTTGCAAATTGAAGAAGTCATCGTATGGACATAAGCCGTCGTCTAGACAATGGTACAAGAGGTTTGACTCTTTTATGCTTTTGCTTGGTTTTGATCATAGCATCAAAGACGCTTGTGTGTACTTCAAGCATTTAAAGAATAGTAGATCGGCATACCTACTCTTGTACATGGACGATATGTTGATTGCTTCCAAGGATAAGTCTGAAATTAATAGTTTAAAGCGAAGGCTAAAAGCGGAATTTGAAATGAAAGACCTTAGAGAAGCAAAGAAAATTTTGGGTATGGAAATCCAAAAAGATAGAAAGTTAGGACTTTTGAGCCTCACTCAAAAGGAGTACATTTAAAAGGTACTTGCTTGGCTTAGCATGGAAGGGGCAAAGACAATCAGCATACCAATGTCTTTGCACATACAGCTTTCTAGTAAAGGCTCTCTGATCTCGAAAAAAGACAAGTCTTATACAATTAAGGTCCCATATGCAAGTGTAGCTGGCAGCGTGTTATATGCCATGGTCTGCACTAGGTCTGACATTGTACAGGCTTTGGATTGGTGAGTAGGTTCATGGCAAATCCAGGAAAGACACATTGGAAAGAAGTGAAGTGTATCTTCAGATACCTTAGAGGAATCCCAAACCATGAACTTGTCTTTGACGACAGAGGAAGAGATTCAACTTGGTTGGATTTTGTGATTCCGATTATGCTGGTGATAGAGACAGAAGGAAGTCAACTTCTCGATATGAGTTCACCTTTGGTGAGACAGTGATCTGTTGGAGAGCGAGGTTACATACGATTGTGACTTTGTCCACTACAGAGGCATAGCTCGTAACTGCGGTTGAAGCAGCTAAGGAGGCACTTTATTTGAGGCGACTAATGTGTGATTTAGGCTTCGTATATGAAGGCATGGATGTTTACTGTGACAATCAGAGTGCAATTCACTTAACTAAAAATCTAGCATTCAGCTCGTGGACGAAGCATATTAAGGTGAGAGAGTCGTTTCCTGCCTCGATGAGTGAAGAGAAGCTAGTTCGTCTTCAGAAAGTTCACACAAAGGGGAATGCAGCAGACATGTTTACCAAGTCGTTGCCTGTTGCTAAGTTCAAGCATTGCTCAAACTTGAATCGCTTAATGAAGTGCTAGGTGCCCTGGAGGGAGAATTGAGACGGCTCATGGAGATGTTTGTTTTCATGGTAGAGATTGATAGGTTCTGTACAGACTAGGTACTTTGAACACTTTGTTGATGAGCAGTGGCCTCGTTGGAGTTCATTGATAGAGTGTAATGGATGATGGCATTGCCGATGCTCATTAGGTAAGTATATATTGCTTGGAGCAAAAAGGTGTAGATGAAGCTGGAAGGCTTGTTTGGAATTCGGTATCAAGGTGGAGATTGTTTGAAATTGATGCCTGAATTTAGGAAGTAGCCGTTGGAGAAGCTCGCGGAAGACTGATGACGAAACCTTTGATACGACGAAAGAAAATCCCTAGGCTATGAAATTGAAGTTCCCGAGCTCGTTCGGTGGAGGAGTAGTTTCGTTCGGTAAAGAAGTGGAAGTTTCGGACGATAAATCTCGTCTAGTGTTGCTAGGTTTTGCCACTCCATATTTATGGAGCGGTGGTGTTTCATTTGGTGTTGAGGCTATGAAGGTCGAACGAGTAATCTTGTTCGGTGGAGGAGGAGCGTATCGAACCAAAGTTATGGTTCAATGGAAGGTTTCTGGAGTGGTGAAGAGTCTTTCTTTTGATTGGTGGAAACTAAATATACCGAACCAAATGTTTGGTTTGGTATTAAAGTGAATTGTCGCTCTAACCTTTGTGCTTTGCCAAACCAACCTATGCCAGTACATATTTGAGGCGCTGAAGGAGAACCAAATATTTGGTTTGGTGTTAGAGCACGCCGGTCCAAATCATACCGGACCAAACCATGTATGCTGTTTGCCAGACTAGATGCATGCCGAACCAAGTAGTGTCATTCCAAATGTTTGGTTCGAGAATTGGGAGATGCCAGTCTAGACATGAAGTGCATTGTGCCGAACCAGATCGATATGGGCTTTGCCGGTCCATATAGATGTCGAACCAAATCCTAGGGCTGCTATATAGTTGCTACCCCTTCTCATACCTTCACTCTATAAATAATGGAGCTTCTGAACAACAATGCAGCCATCCTAGTGAGTTGAAACGCTGTAGAATTTTTTCTTTATCGTTAATTCTTCTTATGTATAACCTCCAAAAGTGAATCAATCTTATAACTCTAATCTTTCAGTGATTAATAAAATCTCCTCTTTGTAAGTGGACATACACTGCCTCGTAGTAGTGGAACCACTATAAATACCGTTGTTATTTATTTTTCTGCATTGCATAGGTCTGTTATTGTTTGTTTCGGTGTTTATCTCTATTTGTTTCGTCTCACCGTAATCAAGATCCAGTTGTTATCCGCTGCGTTGGGTTTTTGTTTCCATAGACTGATCACCTGAAGGGATTTTTTCTAACACTCACTGATGGTCTCAAGTAATCCTCTAGATTAGAAACCTTTTAAAGACAATTTTATGGGTCTTTAATGTAATACTAGAGACCATATATACTGTTTCAGATCAATCACTAACATAGATGTTATTATTAAAGAACTGAAACGGGAAATGCAACATGTATTATCAAAATACAGTGTTTCAAGAAATGCAGCATATAGTATAATAATATAGTGTTATTATTATACAACTGGAGCTGGAAATGCAACATTCAACCAGTTATATATAGCGTTTCAGGATCACGAAAAATCAATCAAAAAGCAAAATATAGGATCAACCTCAACACATAACTAGACAATGGACAAATTTTTAAAACATGTAAAAAAAGAAATAACCAACTGTTAATGCTAGAAAAACAAAATACAGGGTATCCATTACATATGAAATAACTAAAAAAAATCATGCTTGAGTTATATCCATTCTAAAGTTAGCACATTCTAGCCATGAAACAAAATTCGAAAATAAATAAAACATAGAATAAAAATTAAAAGGCCATAAAACAACGAGCTTCCCAACATAGCATGCTTGATTCTGCTGATATTTTGAGAAGCTAGCAAGCATGAAGAATTCATGCGTCATCTTCATATTGGGATAAAACATTCCCTTGAGGGTTTGATGCTTGATAGGTCGCTTTTGATGTGCACGATCTGCTAATAAGTTGGATTAAAATTTTTTATGCAATATTGTACTTGTATGAACATAAGATGCTCCGTAAACTCTTCGCATATGCCTTGTATCATTTTATTATCATACGCTAAATCTTATTTTACTAAAACATTCACATATGGGAAGCTCCTGTTTTAAAAGTCTTTTAAAGCAACATTTTAGCAAAAGATATGTAGCGATGACTATGAATTCTATACTTTTGGCATTAAAGCAATATTAACTATCCAATTTTAGCAGAAGTAGGCTACCATGAAGCCAATTTCAAATATTATTATGACAGTGCATATATTCAAGAAGTTAGATTGAAAATTCAATGTATGCATAGTCAAAGCAATATAAGTTGTCCAATAATTAGTAGGTTGCCACGATGCTAAGTTCAAATACTCATGAGAGTGCATATATTCATTAAGCTAGGTTGATAATTCAATACCAAAATCCATGTCCTTTTATTATTGGTGCTAGATGAAACCGTGAGCCTCTAGTTTATCCTATCATTCTTTGGGTGATACTTTGTCATTTGGACAAACAGCAATTCAGAGATGGAACCTAAAACAAAAGGATTCATTTAAAACATTTCCATTTGGTTTGTTACTTAAAAGATTGCTTCACAAAGGAGAAAATACTATTTGGATTATTAATTGGCTCAATAATTTTAATGCGAATAGCTCTTTTATTTTATTTATATAGATGGAATTTCCTAAATAAAGCTTTACTATATCATCTCGCTCGAATTGACCCAAGGCATAATTTCTCTATATGCTTCTATCATATTTATCTCCACCATCAACATGGGTTTTCAACTTTAAAGAAGGCTTAAGCACTTCCCCGCCATAGATGATGGTACAACTAGCTCTCATCTTTTCCTTCTTTGAAGATATTCCATTTTGTTTATTTGTGTAGACAGTTGCTTTTGTTGCATTTTACATGGTGATTACTGCATAATACTTAGTATGGTACTTTTGCCTTCTGCCCCTTTTCTTCCATGGTGCAATCTGAAGCTAAAGTTAAACAGATTTATTTGCATACTAGTATGGATGGTGTCCCAATTTCACTTGTTCACGTAGGCATATTTATTAGAACTTAAGGAGGAAATTTTCTTCGTTCAGTTATGGTTGGCTAGCTTAATATTCTTATCTGCAAACACTTGGGTTTTGATTATGATTATAAAGCATCACCGTTACATGCCAATATTCAAAGCATCAGTGATGTTTGACGATAATTCTTGCAAATTCAAGTAACTTTTTTCCTTATATTATCTTGTTTAGCCAATTTTATTGTTTGCAATGCTAAATTGGAAAAGGCAGCAATTTCACAATGCAAAGCTCTGTTACGCTACTTGTTGCTTCTAGTTGGACCAATTGAATGAACTCGAGCATGATGATTTCCATTATAATGAGAATGGGGCTTCGGTTTTGTGAGCCAAGAAAAAAGAAAAAAATCAATACCTATATCTAGAGGAAAAAAAGAGATGATAATGGAAGAAGCAAATCTTCCCTTAAACTAGTCATTTTCATTTCTAAAGAGCGGGTCTTTTCTTTTTTCCTAGTTTTGATTTTTATCTGAGATCATATTTTGCGTATTAAATTCCATTTTTTAAATAATAAATATGCAAAGTTAGATAAATTAAACAGACGAGAGGTGAGAGAGTAGAAGATGGTGAGGTGCAAAAATACAGATCTACGTATGAGATATTGAAAGAAAACAGAGACAAAAAGCAAGTAGAATGAAATGATAGATTTAAGCACAGACAAAAAGCAAGTAGAAAACAGAGAGTAGAAGAGGATACCGAGTTCTTAGAATATTTGGAGATGTCAAGGAAGGAATCTGAACATGAATAATAAAATAAAGAACCTAAACAACTTCGCAGTTTTCAAGAGGCTGTGGCAGAACATAATTCATAAGCTGAAGGAAATTCCAACAGTTTCTAAGCCTGAGAAAATGAAACTAGCTAAAAAGAAGGCTCGACAATCTCGTCCTACTAATTTTATTGTAGCAATCGAGCTGTAGGCAAAGAAAGCTAAAACCGAAGCAGTTCGTTAAGAAAAACAACCCTCAAATTCTTGTTCCGTCAATAGACTCCTGAGGAAAATTCACTTTTGGACAAAACCAGAGAAAACTACTGAAACATGAGAAGTTCATTAGATTAAATGTCATATGATGTTTGCATTGGGAAGTTAAGGTAAGGAGTATGAGAAGTTCATTGGAGTAAACATCGAGAGATAAAACCGGAGAAATATTAAACAACATATGATGTTTGTATTGAGAAAATATGGGCAAATGAAAGAGAAGAAAATAACAGTTCAAGAAGTTGGTACAAATGCACAAAAAGGTTAAACACATTTGATACTGAAATGACTCATATGGAGGACCAGAGTCATCAAAAAATAGAAATGCATAGAGTTTATTCTAATAAGTTATTTCAAGATTGCTCAAATGACCATCCAATTGATATCCATGATATGGATTATGACCTTTCTAAATTGATAAAGAAAATGAAAAATATTTCAAAATTTCACATTTTATCCCCCAAAACAAAAGCAAGGTAATAAGTAATAACTTGCGGTTATTACCATTTCAAAAACTTCATTAATTTATTTTTGAGCGCTCTTCATTAACTAGTGAATTTTCCGACTTATTTGGATGAAGAGCTATACATTGCACTACAAAAAAAGGTCATATGCTATTAACAATGGTATAGCTCAAAAATAATGTAACAACGGTAAGAAAACACATATGAAAACTGCCAAAAAAACAAAATACATATGATAGGTCAAGTGGACTTATTTGGGCGATACCTTTAAATTATACCCACAAGTTTTAAAATGGAAGTTGTATGCTATTTACAACAGTTTGTAACTACACTCTTTAGATATATTGGAAGTAGAGAAGTAGATAAATTAAGTTGCATTATTAAAATGAACTAGTTATTTTAAACCAAGAAAAGCTATAATCATTTTTGTTTCATTAAACGGTCATTTATGAAATAATTTTTTTCAAAATCTTCACAATATGGTTTTAATCATATTTTTCATCAATTATGTGGTCGTGTTCCTTCTGATTATTTATAAAACCAAAAAAACATTCTTATGCACAATTTCAACCATTCATGTTGTAGTTTATTTTAGTTTAGATAACCAGTCTTGAATTTAGTCCTATCAAAGATGTCGCACATACAAAAAATCAAACATACAAAAGCTTTGAAAATCTTATGGCTTTTTCTCAGACATCATCTAAATTATTTTTATGGGATAAATACTTTTTGCATAATTATTCTTGAATACTTCTCAAAAGATAATTTTGAATATGGTACTTTAAATAATAATTATGGTCACTTTTATTTTGAATTTAATTATACTCTATTATCCCTATATTAGTTTTACATCAAACTATCATCATATAGTGATATTAAAGGCACACTAGCTCTACCCAAACATTGAACAAATATTGCTCCAAGTAATAATACAGTTTCAACGAAATCGTAGTAAAAAAGGATTCCGAATTTAAAAAGTGTAAGAAAAGAGGGTAAATTTTTAAGGTGAGATATTTGTAAAGTTTCAATACTGAGTTTGATTTTTTGTATGTAACTAAAATAGTGATGCTTGGTTTAGGTAAATAAACATATGGATTTGTCATTATTTATATTCAAAATAGTCTGATTTCATACCCTATTTGGAAGGCCTTAAATCTGCGTAGTGCCTAAATCTAAAGAGGATCATATGATCAGCCATTACTTATTCTTGCATTTGAGTAAGAAATAAACTATATATATTTTAAGTAATAATATGCAATAACATATGTTGATTATTCTCGCTTTTATCAGTAACATAGATCATAAATGCTTACTTTATTTTATTCAAAAAGTTGGAATAACTAAAGTTTTTTCTATGTCTCTTAAAAGATTAAAAACAGTTGGTTTTAACATGAGAATATAGATACAAAAATCTAACTCAAATGATCTTTAAGGTAAAAATTTGTTGCTCCTATAATATAACGGTTAAGAAAGATAGACTGTATTGTAGGTATTAATTGAATAATGATTTTATAAATAAGGGTATGTATAAAACAATCACAACTATAAAAAAAATTCTAGTTTTAGAGGCTAAATAATTTTGGGAACTTAGTGTTGCAATATTGTTAAAAGTATTTGGATTTTAATAAATAGAATGATATATTTTGGTGTAGTAAATAGATTAAACCAGTTCGGTTAATTTCTTTTAATTTTTTGATTAATAAGAACTGAAAATAAATTATAAGTATAAAATAACTCATATGTACTTTTTGCAACTTGTTGTCGACTAACTCATAGGTTGATATAGAGGCACATTTTGCTTTTTCCTTTTCCTTCGCTTTATCTCTTTAAGTATGCCAAGCTACCAAACTTTCTTGGAAATTCATCGGTTTACCCATCCCAAGTTCCTTTACATAACATATGACATATCAAATCACTATAAGTATTAATGAAAAACAGAAAGTAGTGTTTGAAGTTGCATTAAAACAGTAATAGACTATTTATTATAGTAATTTTCTATTTTGTTTACAATAAATAACATAATGTTCAATATCTACATGTGACATGTGATATTCATGAATAGCTAGTAATTTAAACATTGGACTGCTTAAAATCTTGTTGAAATTTTGGTTCATAAATTTAAAGATGACTGATTTTGGAATTTTTTAGTTTGTGAATTTTTTATCAAAAAGTGAACATGTGCTAAGGTCGGCTTCTACCTATTGCTTAAAAAATACTGGAGCTAACATGTGACGACCCACATTTCAGAAGGTTTAAATCGATAATAATACACACACGTCCGACTAAAACAATCCAAAACGTAGATAATCAATGGGGTTGTATAAAAAGATAAGAAGAGAAGAAGAAAACAAAACACAAAATCTCACAGTGGAAACGATAAAATATAATAATCAAATAAATAATTCAAAAGTTGTTTACTATACATCCGATTATATTCTATACACATTTATCAGAGTTATATCTATACATCAGGGATAAATAATCAATACAGCAGAATAGCATAATGCAGGGGATAATAATAAAGTAGTATACCAAATTCCGTCTTCGTCCTTCAGAGAGTAGTCTTCCATACGCTGAAAAAACTCAGGACTGACCCAAGTGTAATGAAAAAACAAAACATTCGAGTCGGGACTAAAATACTCTTATGTCAGTCAAATCAATATCACAATATGAGCGCAATAACTTAAGAGATGTTACGAGATTTTCCATCTCCTATGGATCCGTTTAAACTATTTATGTATACGCTATAATAGATAATGTTTATCAGTAAAATAAATATCAAAATAGCATTAAGGCTTTACATTGATCCACCTTAACACATTTACAGTTTTAAATCAAATTCGTAATGGACTCGTATAGGGATAAATATGACAAGGAACGTGAGGCAATGCCCAAGGTAGGATTCTACCCGTTTACCCTTTCTTGCTAGTCGTAACCCATCCGTGGCCGACCGCGACAATCAATCTAAACAATAAATAAGGTGCACCTATCGAATCCGAAATCACAATAGTAATACGAGGGATCAACGTCGCTAGAGGTCGTAACCTCAATGGCCAGACATAGGCTCATGTTTTAGTCATTTTAATTATAACATGAATGTCAAGGCTATCCATCATTGTTCTCTTACTTCATTCCAGTAAACGTCACCAATTCAACCTCTGCATTCTGCATATCATCAACCGCGTACACGGTTGTCAAAGTGTTTCAAATATTGAAAGAGAGTATTTCAATAAGAGGCCTCGGTCTCTTTAACAACCAATCGTAATTTTACACACCGGTTGGTTTTTTTATGTTTCGAAACAATTTGCACTGATATCAAAATATCATATTCGTTTCAAAACCTAATCCATTCGAAATCATCATATATTCGCTTAAAATTTAAATCCATTTTGAAATTATCATATATTCAAAATTATCAAATTTGTTCTGATAAATTGATTTCACTTCCAAAGTTTGATTCGAATTCAATTTAGGTTATAATCTCAACTTTAACCTAGTTCGTATTTAAATCCAAGGTTTAAATATAAACATTTCCGTCCCTTTAACCAGTTTGAATTTTAGAAAATAGTTTAAATAGTTTATAATAGTTAAATAATTAAAAATAGTTTAATAGATAATATTTAAATAGTTTAATTGAAAATAATTTGAATATAAAAATGGTTTATATAGTAAAATAGTTTGAAAAATCCAAATAATTTGAAAAATAATTCCAAAGTCAAACAGTCAACTTTCCAAATTTCCTACCCAAATCAATTCCAAATTCCAAATTCCATTTCGATTTAATCGATTCATTCCAATTTCAAATTGAATAAATTTCTATTCCACATAAATTTCGATTTCAATCCACAAATTTCTTTAAATTTCAATTCAATTCCAAATTAATTTAAATCTCAATTTCAAATTAATTTTCAATTCCAATTCCAAATAAATTTAAATTCCAATTTCAAATTAATTTCCAATTTAAATTCCAATTCCAAATTCAATTTCAAAAAAAATCGATTTAGACATTTAAATCAAATTTTGATGCAGTGCACCATGATAACCCGCTGGTTTTAGGTCGCTCAAATGCTTTAAGTCGTTCGCCTATTTTTAGTCTTCTGCGACCTAAAAGGATAGAAGATGCAGTGCATCAGGAAGTCCGATCTAAGCAAGGAGCACACCAGGAGCAACGACCTAGCACTACCGAGCTACGATCTAGTGGTCACGACCTAACGTTACTGAGACATATCTTAAGTCGCGACACTTTAAGTCGCTCCGCGACCTATCTTAAGTCGCGAATCCCTAGGTCGCTCCACGACATACCTTAAATCACTCCAGAATTCTTTAAGTCGTCCTGACTTCCTTATGTTACTCGAGTTGATAGCTCGCCTCAACTTCCTATTGCTGTGCTACGTACTTAAGCCGAGTGATGCTGAAGCTTAGGTCGCTCGAGTATATGTCGTGATGTTGTAACTCGTTTATTCTTGAGTCGTGTATTGTAAATCGTATTGCTGATTGTATTGTAATTTCCTTATGTCGAAGATGTGCTATGTTGATAGGTCATGAGTTGCGTGTAACTCGTATGTCGTGTTGTATATGCTAAGTCGTGTTGTTCCTAGGTTGTAGGTCGTTGATGCTGAGAGTCGACTGTGTTGTAAAATCTCTATAAATAGCGGTGTTGGTCATTTGTAAAATGGTTGTTGATTTTGAATAAACTTTTGTTTGAGTGCTTTGTGCCTCTTTAAAATTGGAAGTTGAGTGTTATCTCCTTTCTCCATCTTCGGTTATTCGAGTGTGCTCGAATCAACGATTTTGAAGCGGTTCACGGAATCTCGTGCGCGAGATCAACATCGAAGAATCGTAGATCTTCTAACACGATATCGTGTGCAATCAACATTTTAAAGATAGCTAGAATCCGGTATCTCGCGAGATCAACGAATTTGGGCATTTATCTTGAGTATTATCAATCCATCGATTCATCTTTGTATCGTTCCATCGTCGTTTGTTCGTTGCGCATCATTTGGTGACAACTTATTGTTAATCCGCTGCGTCAATTTGGTACCAGAGCTAGTAAAAGCTTAATCAAAGCTAGATCCGAGCTAAGTTTGATCAAGGACGAGTTAAAGTTAGTTCAAGCCGAGTTAAAGCCGAGAGCTAGAAGTCGGAACCAAGTAAAGGAAAAGAGATTGTTTGAAGATCATGCCTCCGAGACGTGCTAATCGATTTCGAAATGTTGAAGATGTGTATAGAAGACAAGAAGCTGAGCAAATGGAACAACGTATCAATGAGAAGTTCGATGAAGGTATTGGGAAGTTAAAGAAATTGATGAATGACATGAGTCAAAGTCAAAGGAGAAGGTCACCAATCTCGAACCATGGAGGAAACAAGATTTCGCCATCGGTTTCGAAAGCGAGGAGGGTGTCACCACAATCTTGTCGAAAAAGAAGAGAATCATTAGTTTCAATGAGACAAGTACACCATGATGACAGAAATGAAGAGAGAAGAACTCCATGGGGGTTTGAGAATGAATCATATCGTGATATTGAAAGACATGGTAGAAGGACCATGCATGATCGTGGAGATGTAGATTGACGGGATAGATATCGAAGTACAATTGATTATGATGAAGATGGTGATAGAGGTAGTATTCATTATCGAGATCGAGACCAAGTACGAAGTCAATATCGGAATGTAGAAGATGATCGTCGATGGGAGTTGAGGATGAAAACAGAGATTCCAGAATTCAAAGGGGGAATGATAGCGGAAGAGTTTCTGGATTGGTTATCAAATGTTGAGGAAATTTTTGACTTCAAGGAAGTACCCGAGCATCGTAGAGTTAAGTTGGTTGCTACACGATTGAGGGGAAGAGCTACGGCATGGTGGCAACAAACTAAACTTACACGGGAAAGAATGGGAAAGTCGAAGATTGTTTCATGGGAAAAGATGAAGAAGTTGATGAAGGCTACTTTCTTGCCTTATAATTATCAATCTCTTATGTATCAGCGCTTACAGAATTTGAGACAAGGGACAAAGTCGGTAAATAATTATGCAGATGAGTTCTATCAACTGATTGCTAGAAAGGATATCATGGAAACGGAGGAACAGTTGACATCTAGATTTGTTGAAGGATTGAGAATGCAATTCAGGATATGGTTAATATATTTGATCCAAGATCCGTTGCTGAAGCACACAGAAGGCTCTAGCTTGGGAGAAGCAAGGTAGAAGAGGAGGTGGTGTATTTACAAGTTCGATCAATCAGGTGAAAGGGGATAGTAGAAAAACTAATGTTTCCAAGGCTGTTAGTAAACCGGTTGACAGTGAAGTTGCTAAGACCAAGGTCAACAACAATTTCAAGTGTTATAATTGTCAGGAGTTTGGTCATAAGAGCAATGAACGCCCGAAGCCTAAGAAGCGAGCGATGGTTGCTGAGATTGAGGATGAGGATGCAGAAATAGAATGTTCCAATTCACCACCAGTTGAGGAGGAAGAAGAATTATTGGCGGGATACGAGGGATATTCTTTAATGATGAGGAGATTTTGCTTGACGCCAAAGCAGGAAGAGGAGACTAGCTGGTTGAGGAGTAATAAATTTTCAGTCGACGTGCACTATTTTTGGAAGGGTTTGTAAGTTTGTTATCGATGCAGGAAGTTGTAATAACATCATCTCTACAGAAGCTGTAAAGAAGTTAGCGTTAAAGATAGAGAAGCATCCCAAACCCTACAAGTTAGCTTGGTTGAGGAAAGGTGGGAAAGTGAAGGTTAGTCGAAGAGCCTATGTAACTTTTTCCATTGGAAAGAAGTATAAGGATGAAATTTGATGTGATGTGGTAGATATGGATGTACTTCATTTGTTATTGGGGAGACCGTGGCAATTCGATAGAGCTGTGCAACACGATGGAAGGACCAACTGTTATAGTTTCATGTTCGAGGGCACTAGAATCACTTTAGTTCCTAAAAAGAGACAACAAAGTGAAAGCAAGTTGGAGGAAATCGAGGAGCTAAAGACTCTATTATCTTTGAAGGAGTTTGTCAAAGAAGTGGAGGATGGACCTGAAGTATTTCTGTTAATTGGACGTGAAAGTAGTGAAACGGTTAAAATTTCTGAGGAAATTAAGCCGGTGTTGAAGGAATTTGAAGATGTATTTCCTGAAGAATTACCAAAAGAATTACCACCGTTGAGAGACATACAACATCAGATTGATCTTGTTCCGGAAGCTGTGTTACCATATAGACCATACTATAGAATGAGTCCAAAAGAGCACGAGGAGTTGAGAAGGCAAGTGGAGGAGTTACTTGAAAAAGGGCGCATACGAGAAAGTTTAAGTCCTTGCGCATTACCAGCCTTGTTAGTGCCAAAGAAGGATGGAACTTGGAGAATGTGTACATATAGTCAAGCACTAAACAAGATTATAGTAAGGTAAAGATTTCCGATGCCTAGATTGGACGACTTGTTAGATCAGTTGAGCGGAGTTGCTATCTTTTCAAAGATTGATCTGAAGAGCGGGTATCATCAGATTCAAATTCGACCAGGGGATGAATGGAAGACTGCATTCAAGATGCGGGAAGGGTTGTATGAATGGTTGGTCATGCCATTTGGTCTTTCGAATGCACCCAGTACTTTTATGCCGGTAATGAATCAGATCTATCGACCGTTTATTGGAAAGTTCGTGGTGGTATACTTTGATGATATATTGTTATACAGTGGAAGCACAGAAGAACATCTACAACACTTGCGGGAAGTGTTGATGATACTTCGTCAGGAGCAATTTTACGCGGCAACAAAGAAGTGCATGTTCATGACACACAGTGTTTTATTTTTTGGGCATGTGTTGTCCAAGGAAGGAATCCATGTGGATCAAGGTAAAGTTGAAGCAATCAAGGATTGGCCACAACCCAGGACTGTAACTGAAGTGAGAAGTTTCCATGGGTTAGCATCATTCTACTGAAGGTTTATTCCACATTTCAGTAGCGTGATGGCACCAGTGATAGATTGTATGAAAGGGAAGCAGTTCATGTGGACTGAAGAGGCTGATTCTGCTTTCCAACAGATCAAGACACTCTTGACTACAACATTGATTCTTAGATACCCGGATTTTCAGTTGCTCTTTGAGCTAGATACTGATGCGTCTAAGGTTGGAATTGGTGGAGTATTAAGTCAAAAGGGGCGTCCAATTGCTTATTTTAGCGAGAAACTTTCTGGAGCCAAGACAAGATATAGTACCTATGACTTAGAGTTCTATGCTATTGTCCAAGCCATAAAGCATTGGAGGCATTACTTGCTTTATAAAGAGTTTGTGTTGTATACTGATCATGAAGCATTGAAACATTTGCAGGGACATGATAAGGTTACAGCCAGGCATGCTTCATGGATCGCATACTTGCAACAATTTACATTTGTTGTAAAGCATAAGTCGGGAGTTACAAATCGAGTGGCAGACGCATTGAGTAGAAGAAATCATTTGTTGACTACAATGAGAGTTGAAGTGACGGGGTTTGATGTACTCCCAGAATTGTTTGTTGAAGATCCTTACTTTGCTAAGATTGTAGATGAAGTAGAGAAAGGGAAGACGGATGAGTATGTGTTGGTAGATGGTTTTCTATTCAAAGGAAATCGGTTATGTATACCAGAGTGCAGTTTGTGAATGAAAATTGTGAAGGAATTGCATGAAGAAGGATATGTGGGAAGAGGTCGTACCTTGAAGTTGATTTTTCAATCATATTTTTGGCCTTCCATGAGGAAAGAATTTGAAAGCTTTGTGCAGAGATGTCACATATGTCAAGTTTCCAAAGGGACAACTAAGAATGCAGGATTATATATGCCATTGCCCGTGCCTACTAGACCATGGGTTGATATTAGCATGGACTTTGTTTTGGGTTTGCCAAGAACTTAACG
Organism: Allium cepa; assembly: GCA_030765085.1. NCBI lineage: Eukaryota > Viridiplantae > Streptophyta > Magnoliopsida > Asparagales > Amaryllidaceae > Allium > Allium cepa. The sequence goes on from CM060946.1 coordinate 85,278,469, forward strand.
AGGGAACGATTCTATATATGTTGTGGTGGATAGATTTTCGAAGATGGCACATTTCATAGCCTGTAAAAAGACCGTCGATGTAGTCCGTGTTGCTCAACTGTTCTTTAAAGAGGTTTATTGATTACATGGGCTACCTGAGACCATTGTTTTTGATCGGGATACTCGATTTCTAAGTCATTTTTGGTTGAGTCGGTGGAAGATGGTTAGGACTAAGCTGAATTTTAGTAGCGCCTATCATCCACAAACGGATGGGAAAACGGAAGTGGTGAACAGATCTTTGGGAAACTTGTTGAGATGTCTTGTGAAGGATAATTTGAAGAGCTGGGATGTGAAATTGTGTCAGGCAGAATTCGCACATAATCATGCTGTTAATCGAAGTACTGGATTCAGTCCATTTCAAGTAGTATATTCAGCAATTCCGAAGGGACCGTTGGATTTGTCGACAGTTCCACGTCAGAAAGGGGTTGTTAAACGAGCCTGTGATTTCTTGAATGAGTTGCAGGAGCGTCACAGAATTGTTCATGAATGATTTCTTAAGTCAAATGAGAAGTATAAGCAACTGGCAGATAAGAAGCGAAGGATTGTGGACTTCAAAGAAGGTGATTTTGTTTACGCAGTATTAACGAAAGATCGTTCTCCAGTTAGAACTTACAACAATTTGAAGGCTCGAAAGATTGGTCCAGTGGAAATCTTGAAGAAGATAAATGATAATGCTTATCGGGTAAGATTGCCGGATCATATCCACACTTCAGACGTTTTCAACGTCAAACATTTGATTCCGTATCATGAGCATCATCTTGTCGAGGAAAAGGAGAGTGTGAATTCGGGAACGAATTCTTTTCAACCGGGGGAGGATGATGCAGCGCACCATGAAAACCCGTTGGTTTTAGGTCGCTCAATTATTTTAGGTCGCTCAAATGCTTTAAGTCGTTCGCCTATTTTAAGTCATCTGCGACCTAAAAAGATAGAAGATGCAGTGAGCCAGGAAGTCCGATCTAAGCAAGGAGCGCACCAGGAGGAACGACCTAGCACTACCGAGCTACGATCTAGTGGTCACGACCTAACGTTACTGAGACATATCTTAAGTCGCGACACTTTAAGTCGCTCCGCGACCTATCTTAAGTCGCGAATCCCTAGGTCGCTCCACGACATACCTTAAGTCACTCCAGAATTCTTTAAGTCGTCCTGACTTCCTTATGTTACTCGAGTTGATAGCTCGCCTCAACTTCCTGTTACTATGCTACGTACTTAAGCCGAGTGATGCTGAAGCTTAGGTCGCTCGAGTATATGTCGTGATGTTGTAACTCGTTTGTTCTTGAGTCGTGTATTGTAAATCGTATTGCTGATTGTATTGTAATTTCCTTATGTCCAAGATGTGCTATGTTGATAGGTCGTGAGTTGCATGTAACTCGTATGTCGTGTTGTATATGTTAAGTCGTGTTGTTCCTAGGTTGTAGGTCGTTGATGCTGAGAGTCGACTGTGTTGTAAAATCTCTATAAATAGCGGTGTTGGTCATTTGTAAAATGGTTGTTGATTTTGAATAAACTTTTGTTTGAGACTTTTGTGCCTCTTTAAAATTGGAAGTTGAGTGTTATCTCCTTTCTCCATCTTCGGTTATTCGAGTGCGCTCGAATCAACGATTTTGAAGTCGGTTCACGGAATCTCGTGCGCGAGATCAACGTCGAAGAATCAGAGATCTTCTAACACGGTATCGTGCGCGATCAACGTGTTAAAGATAGCTAAAATCCGGTATCCTGCGAGATCAACGGATTTGGGCATTTATCTTGGGTATTATCAATCCATCGATTCATCTTTGTATCGTTCCATCGTCGTTTGTTCGTTGTGCATCATTTGGTGACAACTTATTGTTAATCCGCTGCGTCAAAATTTACTTTCGATACCAAATTTTAAATCCAAATTTTCAATTCCAACTCAAACTTGAAATATCATTTCATATAAATTTTCTTAGAAATATTAAGAGTTCGAATAAAAGTCCAATCTTTTAAAACCAATCAACTTCCAAAAAAATTCGCCATATTTCCATTTTTAACTTAAAAATCTACACTTCGATTAATTAAACAATTTCATTTACCAAGTTTACATTCCAACATTTCGAGCTTCACCTCAAAATAATTCAATTTCCATAAATTGGATTTTATTCTTGTAATCAATTCATTTAAATAATTTCAAAACAACTTTAAAATTATTTAATTTAACCAACCCGGTGTCCGTATATAATTTTCTAACCTATGGCCAAATGGATAATTATTCAATTTAATTTCAAGGTTGGATATATATCATTTCAATCCAAATAGATGTCATAGGTATATATCATTTCAACCTATTTCTTAATTTATTCGAAATAATGCAGTTTTCAATTTTATATGGAATAAACAATATACAGGATGATAACATGATATATTGAAATAAATAGACAATCAAAACCGACCAATAGCATCCATCACAACCAATCAACCATAAATCCAATTACATTAACAAATTCCAATTTTTTACCATATCGGGAAATATACTGCCAATTGAATTTAAATTTATTTAATGGTCAATTTAAATTCTATCAATTAATTCATATACCAATTTAAATGACAATTAAACCTACCAAACAACAGCCAATAAATTTCATATCACTCCAGAATTTAAATATAACTAACATAAAATTATTTTAGTCAATTGTGAGCGTATAAACACTCACCTTTGATTTATTGACGATTTAAAATCCAAATAAGGGCCCAAATTTGAATATTCTTGGAATGCAACCAAACCAGCTCCACATTGTCTGGATTTCGATACAAATGCAAAGGAGAAAACCGCACGTCGATCCGAGCTTGTACGCAAAAGTTATTCGAGTTAGAACATTTGAATTTTAATACAAATTAATTAATTAATTAATAAAATACGTACATCTCTTCCCTACATTCAAAAGCTTGACCAAACGAAGAACCCACTCTTGCAAACAACCACCTTCAAGCGCACGCAAGTCGAAGCATCTTGAGTTTGATCAGCGAATACCAGCGTGTGCGCTACCTTGAGAGCCGCCTACACACCAAATTTCACATCACTAGTCGCCGCCATTTGCATGCAATCCAAGAACATACGTCCATGCTTCCAAGCCAGATTTGAAGAGCTCACGGAGATCTAAAGCTTTGCTTTTGGAATTTTTCGATTTCTTCGAACGGATTGAGAGATATTAAGGAAGGAAGATTGAACAATTCTGGCCGTTGGAATGATAATAGCGGCGGCCATAGATTAGGGTTTCAGAAATAATAAAATAATAGTAAAACTGTCTAGGTTTGTGTGCGTATTTATATAATTAGGTCCAAAATCATCCTAACTCCAATCGAGACGTGCCGCCAGACGTTTATAATGTTTTACCTCCATTCCGGATGCAATGAAACTATTTTCGAGGCCTAATTCGATCGTATGTGGAAGATAGCTTTTCAAAGTCAATTTATTTTATCTATTTCTTTGAATTAATTTCTACGCGTTTTAAGTTCGCACGGCCAAACGACAAGTCCGATTGTTACGAAACTTGAAATCCTACAATAATTCACCGTTACGGATCCGATAAAACTAGCTTCGTCGAAATCCGAGACAGTCGCCAAAATGGCAATTTTTACTCGTTAATTAAAAAAATCAATTTTAATTTTTCACATTTAAATCCAATTTTAAATATTAATAATCTTAATTTTTATTTATGCAAAATTTTAAATCAATTTACGACATCATTTTCTATCATATTAAATTTAGAATTTAATTATTGAAATAATTTCAAATGTTAAATTATTCAACAAATTACATTAATAATCATTTTCATTTAATAATCACCTTAAATTTAATAATTAAAAATAGCTAAAAATACGGGTCGTTACATACCCCCTACTCAAAACTTTTCGTCCTCGAAAAGGCGTCAAGTACAGAATTTAACATGTCATATATTTTCAAAATAAGTGACTTATAAACATTAAAATCTTATTTACAAAAATTTACTATACTCTTGTTACACCTCTCCGATATCGGTTTGATGAAAAATATAACTTATACATAAAAACCAGTTATAAAAATTTTAAAACTTCAAAAAAATTTCTAACTCCCGAATTTACGGAAAAATTTCGGCAGAGTCTTCTTTGCACGGCTCGATCGGAAAATTTTTACAATTCAATATATAACACAAACATAACCAATATATATCAAATATACATCTCATCTCAATGATGAGGCATCCGGAAGGGCAAAAATATAAAATCGCGGTATGTGATCCGAGATACGTACCTTAATATTTATAATACGAGCGAGTTTGCTCGTATTAAGCAAGCAAAGCATATAATAATCCACGTATACGTCCCAACCGGTCTTCGTATGTACCTATCTCAACTCAAATTAAGATATTAGTTGCCTATATGGTATAGAAGCATATATAAATCTAATACAACCATATAACATAGATTTTTGAATCCAGACAACACAAATAATCACAAGTACATAACATACAACAATCATATGCAATCAAAACGGAAATAACAACGATTTGCAACAAAAAAAATCATCCAACCATCAATATCCGTCCAATTAATCCAATTTAATTCATAACCATGTGAATTTTACATTATCAAATGTTAAATTTTAATTTTATACTCTTCATCTCCTCTTAGCACTCATTTCATTAACATTTCAATTTATTTGCAATCAACCAAATTTTATTCAATTAGATTCACATTCAATTGATTTTTCATTCAATTTATTTCCAATTGATTTGCATACGCTACCAACATCAATAAACTACATTCTATTAATTTACACTCATTTATAGTTGCATTCATATTTTTTTTCACTTCCATCATTTTGTTTCAATAATACATATAATTAATTATACTTAAGTAAATTAATTCCGTAGCACATTCCATTTATTTTTAATTAATTCACATTCACTAATTAATATTCATTCGTTAACCATACAATGGATTTATATTCAATTCATTTGCTTTTAAATTTAATTACATTCAATTAATTTTGTTTGTATCCTGTAACGACCCGCAAATATGTACCCCTTGAGTCAACACTATTCTACAACAGTCAAGTTGTACAGAAATACGAATCATTTGGGTTAAAGAAGAAGAGGTAGAAGAAGAAAATAGAAGACAACAGCAGAATCTAACCAACGCAGCAGAATAAAATATAATAGACAATAATAGTCTTTACTCAAAAATCAAATGTATCTGTTTATATATTACATCATCAGAGTACATCAATCACTGCTCAACATCAATATCATACAACTGGATACACAACTAAACAACACGGCGGAATATATATAACATGTACAAAAATACGCATCGTCATCCAGCTCGTCTTCTGAGCCCCACAGCATCATATCCTGTATCCTATAACACTCGGTCTGACCCGAGCATTACAGTTAAATAACACCCGAGTCAGTCTGGAATACCAGCGTGAGAAAATCACACTCAATTGATTATTAAAGTTTCAAAAATCCTTTGAAAATAAAAGCATCTCGTAAGACCACGCCACAAATAAACATGTCGGGTTTTTACCTTTCGATAGCTAAAACAATTTTTATAGAAATCCTCTAATATTATAATAGGGTCTATATACAAATACTTATAAAATAGCCGAAATTGTTATATCTATAAAATTCTAGCTACTAGCCACAGAGTGGGTAATACAAACAAAACTCGTACAAGGCTCGTAGGGAGAATGGATTTCCAACTAATGACTAGGCACTAGGGTACCACCTGCCACAGTACGTGGCCTAGATCACAGTACCGAGGAGTACGCCCGCTCTCCTGCAACACAAGACCGGGACTACCCCTTACTGGATAATCTCGAGTGAGATCACCCCGCGGTTGGGATCAGCAACCGCCCACTAAGCCGAAATAAAAAGGGACATCTAGACAGGGATGACCTCACCCAGCTTGGGTGCTACCCACCTAGCCTTGCTGCATAACCCCTGATTTTTCAGTCATTCCCGGTTGATGAGGCTTGAGGCTAAGCGTTACCTTTTTAGAACATATCCCTTAGAATGCCCATCGTCCACCTGACGATGTTTCGATAACATTCATCCATACAAGTCCGTCCCGGGTTCGAACGGAACCGAAGACACTATTCCTACAACATCCATCTTAGAAATATCCTCAGAATTAGTAGCGACTAGCCCTTGCACTTCACTGCTCCATCTTCGAATCCAAAAATTGTTTCCCATGAAACATACAAACCGGATCGAAGTGGTTTTCGAGAAATAAATCTCGATCCCGGTCTCTTCGAAACGATCAACGCATTTGGCCAATATTGATAGTCGGTGATTTAACTATCAATTAATATTCACAACAACCATCACATAGTAAATAATTTTCCAAATTATTTATTTATCTCAAAATATCTTTACAAAATATATTTTCACCTTTCAAACCCCTTTTGAAAACGGCTTTCAAACTATCTTCCTTTCTCAGAGTAAATTCCAAGTATTTTCAATTTCCACTGGAATTACCAAGCACAAGATTTTAGATTTTTAAAATAATTTCAAACACTTTATTGTAAAATATGTTTAACGTTTAATTTAGAAACTTTACTTTAGTACTAAATTATATAATACTTTAGAAATAATTAAAATATGTTTACTTATAAATTAAGCTAGATTTTCTTCTTTAAAATACCAAATCAGTCTTTAAATAATTATTACGATAATAAATTAAAATAAAATACTTACTTCGGAATTTACTTTAAAACATTTAAGTTAAGACTACTTCAATAATTGGCTAAAAATATATTATATGAATATTTGAAAATAAGGTTACTTTATAAAATATAAAACTACGTTCTCACTCTTTTAAAACAAAACACTAAGCTACACTTTTAAAAATAATTACTATCATAATAGATTAAAAGGAAATACTTACTTTAGAGTTTAAATATTACAAATAATAAATTTTCCAAAACTTGCTTTTTAAAACAACTTTAAAACTTTTAACTTATATTTTAAAATTTTACTTTGAAAACGTACTTGGTTATTCAGGGAGAATTTCCAATCTCAATCACTTAAATCAATTTCCCAATTTGATTTCCAATTCACTCCATTTGAAATAAATTTCATTACTTACTCAATTCATTTCAATATTCATTAATTATGGACTTTATTATTATTGTTATTATTTTCCATTTGATTTTAAATCTCTTAACTGAAATATACAAATTTCAGGTTTTTCCCCAAATTTTATTCTTTCTTTCTTCAATAATTTAAATCTTAAATTTTAAATAAATGCTTTATTCTTTTAAATAATAGCACTGCAGTTTAAAATTCATTAACTTCCTGTTTATTCAAAATTTCCTTTCTATACCCTAGATTTATTTATTAGAATTTTAAATTCACTTTATTTCTTTTCCAATTCATTTTTAAATTTATTTAAATTTCTATAATTATTCTACTTACAAATTCACTTCTTTTATTTTCTTTCCAAAATCAAATTTATATATTTTTGGTAATTCATTATACTCAATTACATCCAATCGAGCCATAGCATTCAACATTCCAATATATTTCATCATAGAATATCAAATAATTACAGCAGAGGGTATCAAATAATTTAAATAAATGTTAAGGAATCCAGTTGGATCCCTCTAACCTGTTTTTCCTGCATCTACAGATGTTATCACAATAATACACCAATTTCAAAATATACCATACTATAGCATATCAATCAATTCAACCATTCAATAATTATTTAAATTTAATCATTTAAATTTAAATTTAAACTGAGTGAGATTAACTCACCTTTTGCTTTTTGTTTGGCAATCCAATTCCATTTCGACCATTATCTCCCAATTTTTGGACCTTGTATAAACATTTCATAAGCTTTATTAATATTCGAAATAAAATCGACCAATTAAATTTTCATTTATTAATTCAATTAATTATGAAGTTTGGGTTTAAACTAATAAGTTTGATTTTAAATAAAATTCCCTTTTTATAAATTAATTCTATTGATTAAAATAAATTAAATAAGCTAATTAAATAAGCTAATTAAATAAGAAAATTTCGGCTGAAGTTGACGGGATAAACATATAATTTAAATTCAAATTCAAACTGTCCTGATAAACGCAACTTAAAATTTCAAACTCTAATTGAGACGTGTCGCTAGGCGTTTATAATGTTAAACCTTATTTCGAACACAATGGAAGAGGTTTCGAGTCCTAATTTGATCTTATGAAGAAGATAGCTTTTGAATTCAGTTATTAATTTTAAATTTCGATATAATTTCCGCGCGTTTATATATCGTATCCTCACATAACAACTCCGAACAATACGAAATTTGAAATTCGATAATAATTTAATATTACGGACCCAATAGAACCGGTTTCGTCAAATTCCGAGACTGTGCATCGGAAGGCTATTTTTAAATTCAATTTAAACTATAAAATTTTAAAACTGAACAGACCACTATTAATTTCAATTTTACAACTTCTATTGTCCTCAGTGTTATGAATATAAATATTACAAGCCTTTAAATTATTGTAATAGGCTTAAAACTCCCGATTCAACATTTTACCGAACTTCAAATTATTTAATTTAATAATTCCATTATCAAATAAATTGGGATAATCGTAATTTAAGTTAAAATTACTCTATTGAATATTTAAAATCAATTAAATATCCCGATTTTAAATACTCAAAAATTCCGGGTCGTCACATTCCACCCCCCCCCCCCCCCCAAAAAAAAATTTCGTCCCCGAAATTACTAGTTAGGAAGAATGTTGTAATACCCGTTTACCTTTCTCAAAACCAACAATTCAACATTATATCAACAATCTTTTTATAAAAGACCCATTATTATTCTTATTAACTTTCCAAGCTTTTCCATAGTTCCCGAATAACTTACTTATTCAACTATTCAAATTATAATTCAAAACCAAGTTTAAAATTTTCTAAATTTCTCAAAAAATTTCTAACTCTCTAAATTTTCGAAAAATTTCGCCAGCGTCTCCTTTGCGCGGCTAGCTCGGTACTACTACAAAAGGCCTCTACGGGCTCCCAAATCCGAAAGAAAACAAAAGGCCAAGTGGCTCGATCAAAAACCCAATCAAATTTCATACAGAAATTTAAACACATACCTTTTTTTCGAGCAATTCAAATTTATCTTTTGAAATCAAAACCAATCCTCCTTTCCCTTTATAATACCTGCGTACCATACTTGGCAATAATATCCAATCACAACTTTCAACACATATTATTGACTTCCTTACCAATGTCAATATCTATTCATCCAAATATTATTTAGAATATATTTGTAATATCAATCTCCAATTGAGAACGCACCATTCCTTACTTAGGTTTAGTATAAGCATTCAATATGTTTCTTTATTTATTTTTAATTCACCACTTTAGTTAATATCTATTTCTATCCAAATTGATTCTTTCATTTCTATCTGAATTCAATTTTATCTTTAACTCTGTATATTAAATTTTATCTTCCATTTACATCTGAATCATATTATAATTTTATAGTAGTTCCATTCTTTAATTTATTTCAATTTTCCGTTTGAAATCGTTTTATCATTAACAAAAATTTTCCCAAAAATTTTTCAAACTCCCAAAATTTCTGAATTTTTTTGGCAGAGTCTCCTTTGATCAAATCCCAACCATTTCACTAATTTATTCGATTAGTTTATTCTTTTATCCATTTTAAATTTTAATTTACATTTAACAATTCTTTGTTGAATTTATTAATAATAAGGCTATTCAATTTATGCTTGAATTGGATTTGTTTATATTTCACACCATATCCATTTTAATCCAATTCAATTTTCGTTCAACAACACTTCCAATTATGATCCAATTACAATCTCATACTTGGTTTCTTTTTCATTTATCTTGAAAATCATTTTATTTGATTTCCTTGAGTTCAATCTTATTTTATATCCCAAGTTTGGAATTTTATCTCAAAATACAATATTTTTATTCCGGCTTATTTATTCCCCGTTTTAAATTTCATAAGCTACTCACTTATTAATATTCACTCTTTCCCAACTGTTTACAACCAATTTTATTCACATTTTACATTTAACTAAGGGTTATATATATATTATTATTATTTTTCCTTCAATGCTTTTTAATTCTTTTACAAGCTTCCGAAGCTTATTTATTCTAATTCAATACTTGCTTAATTTCAATTTATTTGTTTGAGTAGAATTTTACTCCAGTCAGTATTATCTATAATTCGACTGAATTCATTTAAATTTAGTTTTATTCCATCTCAACTTCAGTTAAATTTAGTCACATACCAATCTTTTGAATTTTTGTTAAGCAAGGACTTAATTCCATTAACATCATTCATGAAACAACTGACTTTTGATTCAATTCAATCCAAATTTTAACTATAATTTATTTTTCAGTATATATAAGTTTAAAACTTATATTGCTCAGTTGAGTCATTTCATCTTATAACCAAATTTCAAATTATATATATAACACCTACTAGCTTAAGATATAAATTTTCATTTTACAATTATAATCATTTTACTTTTCAACTTTATATCCAATTTAATTAAATTTCAATTATAATTTTATTTAACTTATCTCAAGTTAGATTCAAATATATTTTCTTCACTTTCATTCACTTAAATTGAATTTTAATTCGTGGATTAAAATTTTCAATTTCTTCTTATTAATATCAACTTTACTTTATAAGTTCAATAGTTGATCCACTTATTCATTCACAAATTCATGGTCAACAAATAAATTTTATATCCAAACATTTACTATTTTTAGTCCATTTGAACTTATTCTGCTCCTTATTTTACACATTTAAATTAAGCATCATCCAACATTGAATTTTCAATTCATTTGCATACCGTAGTAACTAATCAGTTACTTATAAATTTTAAATCTCAATACTTTGTTATAATTAGTCCAATTTGTCTAATTTTCCCATTTTACATAATTTAACACAATCCAGACTTAAGATTCTAGTATTCCGTTTTCACTTTACTTACTTACAAAGTTGAATTTTATTTCAACAAATTCCTAATTTACATATCATCAAACTTATTATATGCCATATACATTTCTAGTTAAGATTCCAGAGTTTTAAACAGTCTTTAACATTTCAAAATTCCCTTTGAAATCTTCTATATCCAAAATTCCTTGCATTTCTAAAAACCAAATTCATTCTTTGCAAAAAATTCCAATTCAGAACAATTTTGTAGCAATTTATCTCTTGTAGACTCGAAAATAAACATCGATGATGCTGCAGTCATCACCGAAATTATTTTCCAGCGACCGAAAGAGTTCAATGCTTTTATCTCTTTTAAAACCCTTTAAATTCCAAATCTCACTACATTTCAAATCTGGTTCAAAATATTTCTCAATATATATTATCTTCCCAACCCTTTAGAATCATTATCAAATTCAAAGGAATCTAAATTCCTAGATTTCCAAATTCCAAACTCTTTAAGTTTATATTCAAACATTACTTTGGAATTTTATTTTATTTTAATTATTAACCACATTATAATTTATATTTATAAATTTCATTTATATATGAATTTCTTTCTTAGTTTTTAATTATGGTTTCAATTCCTTAATTTCTAATTATTATTTCTAATTTCTTATTCAAATGTCATACAGTGATAATAATTTAATACTATCACTCTCTAACAACCAAACATCCATATATAACTATAATAATTTACGAAAATTATTTTCTTTATATACAAAATAATTTTGGGTAAAATTATTCCATTTACCCTATTTAAAACAATACTGTGTCGGTTTATCTTGTTTTAGAGTTTAGAAATCCCTATCGATGACATGGCGTCCCATATATCGACCAGAATCCATAAACACTCAACCGATAAATCAACGCAATATAAAAACAATTTTATATTCACTAACAAATACGCGCTCATATCTATTAATATTCTCAAACTCATTCTAGAGTATTACAGACTCTATTTAATGAGTGATTCCCACCAGAGCCAAGGTTATCACCAACCTTTGCTCTGATACCAACTGTAACGACCCGCAAATCTGTACCCCTTGAGCCAACACTATTCTACAACAATCAACTCAAGTTGTATAGAAATACGAACCATTTGGGTTAAAGAAGAAGAGGTAGAAAAAAATAGAAAACAACAACAGAATCTAACCAATGCAGCAGAATAAAATATAATAGATAATAATGGTCTTTACTCAAAAATCAAATGCATCTGTTTATATATTACATCACAGAGTACATCAATCACTGCTCAACATCAATATCATACAACTGGATACACAACAAAACAACACAGCGGAATATATATATAACATGTACGAAAATACGTATCGTCATCCAGCTCGTCTCCTGAGCCCCACAACATCATATCTTATATCCTATAATACTCGGTCTAACCCGAGCATTACAGTTAAATAACATCCGAGTCAGTCTGGAATACCAGCGTGAGAAAATCACACTCAATTGATTATTAAAGTTTCAAAAATCCTTTGAAAACAAAAGCATCTCGTAAGACCACGCCACAAATAAACATGTCGGGTTTTTACCTTACAATAGCTAAAACAATTTTTATAGAAATCCTCTGATATTATAATAGGATCTATATACAAATACTTATAAAATAGCCGAAATTGTTACATCTATTAAATTCCAGCTACTAGCCATAGAGTGGGTAATACAAACAAAACTCGTACAAGGCTCGTAGGGAGAATGGATTTCCAACTAATGACTAGGCACCGGGGTACCACCTGTCACAGTACGTGGCCTAAATCACAGTACAGAGGAGTACGCCTGCTCCCCTGAAACACAAGATCGGGACCACCCCTTACTGGATAATCTTGAGTGAGATCACCCCGCGGTTGGGATCAACAATCTCCCACTAAGTCGAAATAAAAAGAGACATCTAGATAGGGATGACCTCACCCTGCTTGGGTGCTACTCACTTAGCCTTGCTGCATAACCCCTGATTTTCAGTCATTCCCGGTTGATGAGGCTTGAGGCTAAGCGTTATCTTTTTAGATCATACCCTTAGAATGCCCATCGTCCACCTGACGATGTTTCGATAACATTCATCCATACAAGTCCGTCCCGGGTTCGAACGGAACCGAAGACACTATTCCTACTACATCCATCTTAGAAATATCCTCAGAATTAGTAGCGACTAGCCCTTGCACTTCACTGCTCCATCTTCGAATCCAAAAATTGTTTCCCATGAAACATACAAACCGGATCGAAGTGGTTTTCGAGAAATAAATCTCGATCCCGGTCTCTTCGAAATGTTCAACGCATTTGGCCAATGTTGATAGTCGGTGATTTAACTATCAATTAATATTCACAACAACCATCACACAATAAATAATTTTCCAAATTATTTATTTATCTCAAAATATCTTTACAAGATATATTTTCACCTTTCAAACCCCTTTTGAAAACGGCTTTCAAACTATCTTCCTTTCTCAGAATAAATTCCAAGTATTTTCTATTTCCACTGGAATTACCAAGCACAAGATTTTAGATTTTTAAAATAATTTCAAACACTTTATTGTAAAATATGTTTAACATTTAATTTAGAAACTTTAATTTAGTACTAAATTTAAATAATACTTTAGAAATAATTAAAATAAGTTTACTCATAAATTAAGCTAGATTTTCTTCTTTAAAATACCAAATCAGTCTTTAAATAATTATTACGATAATAGATTAAAATAAAATACTTACTTCGGAATTTACTTTAAAACATTTAGTTAAGACTACTTCAATGATTGGCTAAAAATATATTATATGAATATTTGAAAATAAGGATACTTTATAAAATATAAAACTAGGTTCTCACTCTTTGAAAACAAAACACTAAGTCACAGTTTTACAAATAATTACTATCATAATAGATTAAAAGGAAATACTTACTTTAGAGTTTAAATATTAGAAATAATAAATTTTTCAAAACTTGCTTTTTAAAACAACTTTTAAACTTTTAACTTATATTTTAAAATTTTACTTCAAAAACGTACTTGGTTATTTAGGGAGAATTTCCAATCTCAATCACTTAAATCAATTTCCCAATTTGATTTCCAATTTACTCCATTTGAAATAAATTTCATTACTTACTCAATTCATTTCAATATTCATTAATTATGGACTTTATTATTGTTGTTGTTATTTTCCATTTGATTTTAAATCTCTTAACTGAAATATACAAATTTCAGGTTTTTTCCCAAATTTTCCTCTTTCTTTCTTCAATAATTTAAATCTTAAATTTTAAATAAATGTTTTATTCTTTTAAATAATAACACTACAGTTTAAAATTCATTAACTTCTTCAAAATTTCCTTTCTATAACCTAGATTTATTTATTAGAATTTTAAATTCACTTTATTTCTTTTCCAATTCATTTTTAAATTTATTCAAATTTCTATAATTATTTTACTTACAAATTCACTTCTTTTATTTTCTTTTCAAAATCCAATTTATATATTTTTGGTAATTCATTATTGTAACGTACGCGGTTTTTCGTTGCCGAAAAACCAAATAGTTATGGGTTTAAGAAAGAAGAAAGAAAGAAAAGAAAAAGAAAACGATAGAAAATTTAGATAGGGAAAAGAAAATAGAAATTAGAGAGATATTAAAAACAGAATAGAAGGTAGAAAATTTTAAAATAGAAGAAATAGAAAGAAAAGAGAATGGAGGAGAAAGAAAAACAGAAGAAAATAGGACGGAACAGAACACAATAGAACAACATCAGAATCTCACAATTCGCAGCGGAGCAACATATAATAATAAATGAATAATCTTTAAACAAAGAACTATATCAGTTATTACATTTTATACATTTCATTACATCATATCATCAGAGTATACAATATCAAACAAACAGCGGAAAAAGAAATACTATATAAACTAGTAATATGCCATGCCATCCAGCTTGCCTCCAGCAACTCCAGAATATCCCGAATATCCTGATAAACCTAACTCTTGACTGCCCGTGTGGAAATTTGTGGGCACCCAGAGTTTAGGAAGGAAAACAATAAACTCCAAGTCAGTCATGTGACTGGTGTGAGAACTCAAAACAGTTTATTTATCTTTAAAATCAAAATAGAGGAATATTTTTATTTCAATTCGTGATGCTTTTAAAAATGAGACTACCATAAGACCTCCTGCCACACACACAATGCAAACGCAGACTTGGAGAAGATTTCTCCTTATGATAGTCAAACATGCTTGATACGCATTTAAAAAGAACATTTGATATTATTACTAGTGCATAGTGTAGAAAATATTCCGAAAGTAGAATATAAATCTTAGCCAGCATAGGTACCATTATATTATGCCTACTAATAGCTACCATATTAGATGGCAGGTTCTACAACTAAAACCGTACAAGTTTCGTATTGTTTCTTTGGATTTCCAACAAATGGTCAGGCCAAGGAACTTCCCATTGCCACATGAGAATGCCTCTGGAAAGACATCCCCGAGAACCAAACCGGAACTCTGCCAACACAAGGCCGGGTTACCCCTAACTGGGTAACTACTGACACGAGCACGCCATTCCCCGATCGTAAACGACCTTTCTCACGGGATCCCGAAAGCCAACAACCACAAAGTAATAAATTCGTAGTAACCACATAGGTTAAATATCTGGGCTCCATACCATGATACAACCTCTATCCAGAAGGAAATGTACATACCCTAAAGGGTGCTACCCCTCATAACCTTGCCGCATCTTTCCTGTTTTGACCATTTCCGGGGTGTGAGGTTCGACGAAGTCACGTCCACAAAAACATACTTTATACAAAAGCCATGCTTTGGGTCAACAAATGATCAACACAATGATCACTAAGATAGACGATCAAATAAACGATCCTATCACAATAATCAACACAATGATCATTTCAGCAACACTCAGCATGTCACATTACCAAATTGGGAATACATCGCTGATAACTTCAACTATATAACCTCTGAGCTCGTACGTCTCAGAGAAGGGTGTTAAGCTAAAAGAATAAATTCTCCGCCACCAACAGAAATATATTTGAAAGAAATCGGCTTTATATCTCAACTTGTAATGTCAGACATACAATCCATACAAGTTTGTTCCGGGCTCGAACAAAACCGAAGGCATTTCTTACGAAGCCCTTGCAATCCGGGTATTCACAATCCCGATCGAATTTTCCATCACTTAAGGAAATCTCTATACCAGGAGCTACCCAGTGCAGAGACAATCGATAGGTCATCCTATCGCTTTCGCAAATACTCGGTCTTCAACACCGATCTTCAAATGCAATTCATAACGACGTATCACATATTCGGAATGGGTTATACGACCCCATGGTCCTTTCCCGGTTAACCCGAATAGTGAGCGCTTATTTCAAAAATAAGTGTAGCATTCACATTCAAACAAATCACATCAATTACCCATTCAAAGGGAAATATTGATAGTCGGTTATTGAACTATCAATGGATATGCATACATCACCAGATTCCAAATGATTTTCCAAATAATTTACTTTCCAAAATATCTTTACAAGATATATAATTTCAACACTTCAAAAATAAATCAATATTTATTTTTAAACAGATTCTCCTTTTCATTCATAAATTCCATAGTGAATTTATATTCAAAAATTATCTATGAATATTCGATTTCAATTATTTATTTCAATTTATCTTCAAAAAGATAAATTCTCTAATATTCACTTTATATTGGAAAAACATTTCCATACTTATTTAATAAGTAATTCACAAATTTTATTTATTTTCAACACTTGCAAAATATTCAATATACTTAAATCGAAATTAAGTATATATTTCATTCTTTAAGGAAAACATTCTCTTAAACATATTTATTTGGGCCAAAACGAATGTTGCGTAAAACATCGTTACGACAACCCAAAATCACTAGTATAGGGATTCGAAATTAAAATAGATATATAAATCCCAATACTATACAAAACATTTCCTTTCGGAAATCATTTACTATAACAACAGTGTTATAGTCCACCATTTCCTTTTATTTCTCGAAACATTCTATTTCAACAATAAATGTTGAAATCTATGGTTTCGAATCTCAACTCATTTAAAACATCGTTAGATCGTTTTAATTCTGTTTAAACATCTCATTCAAACATTTCTTTAACATATTATTCACTATTCAAAAACGTGAATATACTACGTTAATCAATTTCATCATTTTATTCATTTTATTTCAAAGGATTATTCACAGTCAAAACGTGAATATAACTCCATTTATAGGTTTCAACAATTAACTTATCAAAATAAGTCGTTTGCGAATTTATAAAACAACGTTTATAAATTCCATTTCTATTTATTTATAACAACTTCCTTTTACAAATTTCCTTTATTAATCTATTCCAGTTTATAACTCAATTATAACTAAAAGTTCATATTGTAAGTTAAATACTTATAAAACGATTATTTTACAAAATCGTTCTTTTAAAGACTTTCAAATTTATGAATCTTATAACTTATAAGATCCATTTATTTTGCCTAACTATTCTTCAAATAATTTCACCAAATTTATAAATCTTACTATTTATAAATTTCATTTATAACTTCACAGTTTATAATTCTATAAATTTCATTCATTTATGAAATTCATTTTCACTTCATTCAACACTTATAAAAACTCATTTTATAATGTCACTATTTCAATTTATAAATATCCATTTATAAATCTCTAAATATAAATCAAATTATATTATTCTTTAAAACGTCTTTAAATTCCTTTAAAAACTTCACCATTTTGATTTATAAAATAATAAAATTTTATAAATCCTATATTTAAACTTTTTATAACAAGTTCAGAATCCCAATTTAAACTATTTTATAAAGTCATTAATTCCTTATTTTCAAAAATCAGCTTTTAACTATATTTCTTAAAAATCATAATTTTTATAACTTTAAAAATTATAACGTTTATTTATTTAAAATGGATCAATTCTAAAAATATAGTATATTTTCAAAAATTACTTTAAAATTATTTTAAAATCCCAAAATCTGGGTCCAATGATGCTACACACCAAATAGTCAATCACGACAAACAACGATATCATATATCGATATGATAATCCATCAAATATCAAAATATCTGAAAATCAAATAAAAACTGTTGAGGAATCCAGTTGGATCCCTCCAACCTGTTTTCCTGCATCCAAAAACATTAGCACAATACCAATTTCGCTCCAGTACGAAATTATCGCGGTATATGTTCTTATTAAATATTATCCGCTTAATAACGGCGTAATAGGGTCTCATCCGCTAAACAAAAAATGATGCGGGAAATCAATAACTTCAATATATACATATGCCAATATATATATATATTGCTACTATATATAATACCAATTTCACTGTTTATGAAATATTCGCGGTATATGTTTTTATTAAATAACATCCGCTTACTAACGGCGTATAATGTCTATTTTAACAATCAATAGATATTAATCAACATTCAAACATGCATTCAAATATTTTAAATCTAACTATTTAAAATAAAATCGAAACTGATTCGATTGAGTGAGAAATTCTCACCTTGGTTTTAAATTCCGTTTTAGCGATTTATTTCGAATAAAATTAAACGGACGTTTAATTTTACCCAAAATTCTTACTAACTCCAAACGACTCCAAACCAACTCCATCGCGTAGTGCTCGTCCATACAATTCCAACGCAACTGGTTTCGCGCGTTTTCGACCTCGTATGAAAAAGTTATGAATTATTGAAGTTACACGAATTAATTTATAAACTAATTTCAACATAACTTTAATAATTAAAACCCTACATTAAATCAGAGCCACACGATCCAACTCCTCTCCATCAGGCCGTGCGTCCACTCTCCCTCTCCCTCACGTTTCTTCCTCTACAGGATATACACGCACACTTGAACCCATCCCTCAATCACTAGGGTTTCAATTTGCATCGCCAATACTCGACGAAATTCGATCAAACCACTTGCAAATCGAAGCTCTTCGCGAGAGCTACCACCACCATCCCCCACCTGAAGCTCGGCCACCTGTAGAGCCTTGGAATGCGTGCGAAAATCTGCAGGTTCGGCCCTACATAGCTCCTCCTACGTTGCTCCGTTTCCGATCATCACCGTATGGAATCGAAGCTCTCGTCGAGCTCTACGACTTTCGTGTTGAACACTTTGGCTAATTCATTACGGATTGAGAGAGATTAATGAATGAATGTGGATGTTTTCTGGCCATACATTGTATAAGTGGCGGCTAGGTTAAAAAATTAGGGTTTTAGTTATATTTTTTATCAAATTATGAAGAGTGGTGGTGTATTTATAGAGTTTCGTTCGACACTATTCATCCGGAAATTCCGAACTCCGATTTAGGCGCCGAAACTGACGTACCTAGGGTTTATCCCGCGTTCCGGACACAATGGAACAGGTTTCGGAAGCTAATTTGGACATCTGTGCGAGTTATGGCTGTAAACGCTCAATTTGAATTAAACTGATTTAAGTCGATTTCTAGGCGTTTTAATTCGTACCGGACAAACGGTAAATCCAATTGACTTGAAATTTGAAACCATACAATAATATCACATTACGGATCCGATGAAACTGGTTTCATCGAAATCCGAGACTTTTTGAAAAATGGCTATTTTAGCTCGCCAAATTTAAATTAAAAATAAATCGATGCGTTTCGAGCTGCCACGATCAAACGATAACTCCGATTGACACGAAATTTGAAATCCGGTAATAACTAACCATTACGGATCCAATGGAACTAGTTTCGTTCAATTCTGAGACTGTTCAAAAATTGACTATTTTACAGTCAATTATTAAATATTAAAATATTCAATTTTCACAAATTAGCTTTTAATTCGATTTTAAAAGTTCTAAAATATCACTCTAACTTCAATATGATAAAATAAAATTTTACAAATCATTTTCAATCATATTTAACTCAATTTTTAATTATTTCCATAATTTAACGTATTAAATTATCGATTTAAAAATCCAATTAAATCCAATAATTCAAATAAAAATTTATTCGACTTATAAATTCACTTATAAATATTTAAAATAAATTAAATATTCAAATTTTAATTTCTAAAAATTCTGGGTCGTTACAATCTTCCCCACTTAAAAGAATTTCGTCCTCGAAATTATTAGTAAGAAAAGTTACATAATTTATTAACTTTCCCAAAATTCATAATTAAATTTCTTATAATAACTTTACTAAGTTTTCCAAATCATACTTAGTTATATTTTCAAAAACAACTACTATTGTTTAACTTTCAACTCCCAAATCAAAGTTAAAGTTTTCAAAATTTTCCAATTTTCTCAAAATTTTTCTAACGCCTTAAATTTCCGGAAAAATTCGCCATAGTCTCCTTTGCGCGGCTCGATCCGAAAAAAAAATGACAGTATATATATCACAAATATACATCTCATCAAGTAATGAGGCATCCCGCAGGGAAAAAAGTGTAAAAGTACGGTATGTAATCCGAGATATGTACCTTATATTTTATTAGCAAGCATATACGGCTAATATAGCGCAAAAGCGAGCTCCAAATGCGAAGCAAACGCGATCCGCACCTACTAATCACTCAACAAACAACATGAGAATCATGCATATAGATAATAGTATCGATATACAACATATAGCAACGTAATAACTATACATGTCAACATAGCAATGCAACTAAACAACAAATGCAAACATCAACCAACTACCATTCATAATCATAAATATTCATTTATATTCTCATTCATATTCAATGAAATGGTTTTTCAACTTAAATCATATTTGATTCATTTACATTGGATTTTTATCAACATTCATTCTCAATTTTAATTAGTTTGCATTCACTAATTAAATCCAATTCACGTTCAATTCTATTCAAATTTATTTACTTCTAATTTGAATTCAATTACATAGTTTTCAATTTCATTAATTCAATTTCATTAACTCTTAATGAATTATATACAATCAATCAATTAACAATTATATAACAACCAATGTATATTAAATACAACCAAATTCCTTTGCTTACAATTGGTTTAATTAATTGATTTTCATTCAATTTTTCAACTTCTAATATCATTAGATTTTAATGAATTAACACTTATATTCATTATTTGATATCAACTTAATTCACATTTAATTGATTAATATTCAATCCATTCATTCAATTCAATTACAAAATCGAATTTCATTTACATAACTCAAGTTCATATTTATCACTTAATTTTATTAATTTACTTTGATACTAATATCAACTTCATTCCATATCACTTAAGTTATATTCATATAGTTTCACTTCTTATATATATAAGTTTATTTCACAATTGTAAATCACTTTAATTATAATTTAATTCTTATAATTCTTTTTGCTTATACAATTATTCTTTTATTTAGATTATTCAAACAACTAAACAATCAACTTATATACACTTTAACAATTCTAAAAATCATTTCTTCATATACAAAATATACTCAAGGTAAAATTATTTCATTTACCCAATTTTAAACAATATTGTGTCGAATTGTTCTATTCAAGTGTTTAGAAACCCCTTCGGCATAGTCTTGCGGACCACGCTGACGAAAGTTCATATACCACTCAATAAACCAACCATCACAATATAAAACAATTTTATATTCACTAACAAATACGCTCTCATAGCTATTATTACACTCAAATTCATTCTAGAGCACTACTGACTCTATCTCTAATGAGTAATACCCAACAGAACCATGGTTGTCGCTTAACCATAAGCTCTGATACCAAATGTAACGTACGCGGTTTTTCGTTGCCGAAAAACCGAATAGTTATGGGTTTAAGAAAGAAGAAAGAAAGAAAAGAAAAAGAAAATGATAGAAAATTTAGACAGGGAAAAGAAAATAGAAATTAGAGAGATATTAAAAACAGAATAGAAGGTAGAAAATTTTAAAATAGAAGAAATAGAAAGAAAAGAGAATGGAGGAGAAAGAAAAATAGAAGAAAATAGGACGGAACAGAACACAACAGAACAACATCAGAATCTCACAATTCGCAGCGGAACAACATATAATAATAAATGAATAATCTTTAAACAAAGAACTATATCAGTTATTACATTTTATACATTTCATTACATCATATCATCAGAGTATACAACATCAAACAAACAGCGGAAAAAGAAATACTATATAAACTAGTAATACGCCATGCCATCCAGCTTGCCTCCAGCAACTCCAGAATATCCCGAATATCCTGATAAACCTAACTCTTGACTGCCCGTGTGGAAATTTGTGGGCACCCAGAGTTTAGGAAGGAAAACAATAAACTCCAAGTCAGTCATGTGACTGGTGTGAGAACTCAAAACAATTTATTTATCTTTAAAATCAAAATAGAGGAATATTTTTATTTCAATTCGCGATGCTTTTAAAAATGAGACTACCATAAGACCTCCTGCCACACACACAATGCAAACGCAGACTTGGAGAAGATTTCTCCTTATGATAGTCAAACATGCTTGATACGCATTTAAAAAGAACATTTGATATTATTACTAGTGCATAGTGTAGAAAATATTTCGAAAGTAGAATATAAATCTTAGCCAGCATAGGTACCATTATATTATGCCTACTAATAGCTACCATATTAGATGGCAGGTTCTACAACTAAAACCGTACAAGTTTCGTATTGTTTCTTTGGATTTCCAACAAATGGTCAGGCCAAGGAACTTCCCATTGCCACATGAGAAAGCCTCTGGAAAGACATCCCCGAGAACCAAACCGGAACTCTGCCAACACAAGGCCGGGTTACCCCTAACTGGGTAACTACTGACACGAGCACGCCATTCCCCGATCGTAAACGACCTTTCTCACGGGATCCCGAAAGCCAACAACCACAAAGTAATAAATTCGTAGTAACCACATAGGTTAAATATCCGGGCTCCATACCATGATACAACCTCTATCCAGAAGGAAATGTACATACCCTAAAGGGTGCTACCCCTCATAACCTTGCCGCATCTTTCCTGTTTTGACCATTTCCGGGGTGTGAGGTTTGACGAAGTCACGTCCACAAAAACATACTTTATACAAAAGCCATGCTTTGGGTCAACAGATGATCAACACAATGATCACTAAGATAGACGATCAAATAAACGATCCTATCACAATAATCAACACAATGATCATTTTAGCAACACTCAGCATGTCACATTACCAAATTGGGAATACATCGCTGATAACTTCAACTATATAACCTCTGAGCTCGTACGTCTCAGAGAAGGGTGTTAAGCTAAAAGAATAAATTCTCCGCCACCAACAGAAATATATTTGGAAGAAATCGGCTTTATATCTCAACTTGTAATGTCAGACATACAATCCATACAAGTTTGTTCCGGGCTCGAACAAAACCGAAGGCACTTCTTACGAAGCCCTTGCAATCCGGGTATTCACAATCCCGATCGAATTTCCCATCACTTAAGGAAATCTCTATACCAGGAGCTACCCAGTGCAGAGACAATCGATAGGTCATCCTATCGCTTTCGCAAATACTCGGTCTTCAACACCGATCTTCAAATGCAATTCATAACGACGTATCACATATTCGGAATGGGTTATACGACCCCATGGTCCTTTCCCGGTTAACCCGAATAGTGAGCGCTTATTTCAAAAATAAGTGTAGCATTCACATTCAAACAAATCACATCAATTACCCATTCAAAGGGAAATATTGATAGTCGGTTATTGAACTATCAATGGATATGCATACATCACCAGATTCCAAATAATTTTCCAAATAATTTACTTTCCAAAATATCTTTACAAGATATATAATTTCAACACTTCAAAAATAAATCAATATTTATTTTTAAACAGATTCTCCTTTTCATTCATAAATTCCATAGTGAATTTATATTCAAAAATTATCTATGAATATTCGATTTCAATTATTTATTTCAATTTATCTTCAAAAAGATAAATTCTCTAATATTCACTTTATATTGGAAAAACATTTCCATACTTATTTAATAAGTAATTCACAAATTTTATTTATTTTCAACACTTGCAAAATATTCAATATACTTAAATCGAAATTAAGTATATATTTCATTCTTTAAGGAAAACATTCTCTTAAACATATTTATTTGGGCCAAAACGAATGTTGCGTAAAACATCGTTACGACAACCCAAAATCACTAGTATAGGGATTCGAAATTAAAATAGATATATAAATCCCAATACTATACAAAACATTTCCTTTCGGAAATCATTTACTATAACAACAGTGTTATAGTCCACCATTTCCTTTTATTTCTCGAAACATTCTATTTCAACAATAAATGTTGAAATCTATGGTTTCGAATCTCAACTCATTTAAAACATCGTTAGATCGTTTTAATTCTGTTTAAACATCTCATTCAAACATTTCTTTAACATATTATTCACTATTCAAAAACGTGAATATACTACGTTAATCAATTTCATCATTTTATTCATTTTATTTCAAAGGATTATTCACAGTCAAAACGTGAATATAACTCCATTTATAGGTTTCAACAATTAACTTATCAAAATAAGTCGTTTGCGAATTTATAAAACAACGTTTATAAATTCCATTTCTATTTATTTATAACAACTTCCTTTTACAAATTTCCTTTATTAATCTATTCCAGTTTATAACTCAATTATAACTAAAAGTTCATATTGTAAGTTAAATACTTATAAAACGATTATTTTACAAAATCGTTCTTTTAAAGACTTTCAAATTTATGAATCTTATAACTTATAAGATCCATTTATTTTGCCTAACTATTCTTCAAATAATTTCACCAAATTTATAAATCTTACTATTTATAAATTTCATTTATAACTTCACAGTTTATAATTCTATAAATTTCATT
Source organism: Allium cepa (assembly GCA_030765085.1). Lineage (NCBI taxonomy): Eukaryota > Viridiplantae > Streptophyta > Magnoliopsida > Asparagales > Amaryllidaceae > Allium > Allium cepa. The sequence goes on from CM060946.1 coordinate 85,303,355, forward strand.
CATTTATGAAATTCATTTTCACTTCATTCAACACTTATAAAAACTCGTTTTATAATGTCACTATTTCAATTTATAAATATCCATTTATAAATCTCTAAATATAAATCAAATTATATTATTCTTTAAAACGTCTTTAAATTCCTTTAAAAACTTCACCATTTTGATTTATAAAATAATAAAATTTTATAAATCCTATATTTAAACTTTTTATAACAAGTTCAGAATCCCAATTTAAACTCTTTTATAAAGTCATTAATTCCATATTTTCAAAAATCAGCTTTTAACTATATTTCTTAAAAATCATAATTTTTATAACTTTAAAAATTATAACGTTTATTTATTTAAAATGGATCAATTCTAAAAATATAGTATATTTTCAAAAATTACTTTAAAATTATTTTAAAATCCCAAAATCTGGGTCCAATGATGCTACACACCAAATAGTCAATCACGACAAACAACGATATCATATATCGATATGATAATCCATCAAATATCAAAATATCTGAAAATCAAATAAAAACTGTTGAGGAATCCAGTTGGATCCCTCCAACCTGTTTTCCTGCATCCAAAAACATTAGCACAATACCAATTTCGCTCCAGTACGAAATTATCGCGGTATATGTTCTTATTAAATATTATCCGCTTAATAACGGCGTAATAGGGTCTCATCCGCTAAACAAAAAATGATGCGGGAAATCAATAACTCCAATATATACATATGCCAATATATATATATATATTGCTACTATATATAATACCAATTTCACTGTTTATGAAATATTCGCGGTATATGTTTTTATTAAATAACATCCGCTTACTAACGGCGTATAATGTCTATTTTAACAATCAATAGATATTAATCAACATTCAAACATGCATTCAAATATTTTAAATCTAACTATTTAAAATAAAATCGAAACTGATTCGATTGAGTGAGAAATTCTCACCTTGGTTTTAAATTCCGTTTTAGCGATTTATTTCGAATAAAATTAAACGGACGTTTAATTTTACCCAAAATTCTCACTAACTCCAAACGACTCCAAACCAACTCCATCGCGTAGTGCTCGTCCATACGATTCCAACGCAACTGGTTTCGCGCGTTTTCGACCTCGTATGAAAAAGTTATGAATTATTGAAGTTACACGAATTAATTTATAAACTAATTTCAACATAACTTTAATAATTAAAACCCTACATTAAATCAGAGCCACACGATCCAACTCCTCTCCATCAGGCCGTGCGTCCACTCTCCCTCTACCTCACGTTTCTTCCTCTACAGGATATACACGCACACTTGAACCCATCCCTCAATCACTAGGGTTTCAATTTGCATCGCCAATACTCGACGAAATTCGATCAAACCACTTGCAAATCGAAGCTCTTCGCGAGAGCTACCACCACCATCCCCCACCTGAAGCTCGGCCACCTGTAGAGCCTTGGAATGCGTGCGAAAATCTGCAGGTTCGGCCCCATATAGCTCCTCCTACGTTGCTCCGTTTCCGATCATCACCGTATGGAATCGAAGCTCTCGTCGAGCTCTACGACTTTCGTGTTGAACACTTTGGCTAATTCATTACGGATTGAGAGAGATTAATGAATGAATGTGGGTGTTTTCTGGCCATACATTGTATAAGTGGCGGCTAGGTTAAAAAATTAGGGTTTTAGTTTTTTTTTTATCAAATTATGAAGAGTGGTGGTGTATTTATAGAGTTTCGTTCGACACTATTCATCCGGAAATTCCGAACTCCGATTTAGGCGCCGAAACTGACGTACCTAGGGTTTATCCCGCGTTCCGGACACAATGGAACAGGTTTCGGAAGCTAATTCGGGCATCTGTGCGAGTTATGGCTGTAAACGCTCAATTTGAATTAAACCGATTTAAGTCGATTTCTAGGCGTTTTAATTCGTACCGGACAAACGGTAAATCCAATTGACTTGAAATTTGAAACCATACAATAATATCACATTACGGATCCGATGAAACTGGTTTCGTCGAAATCAGAGACTTTTTGAAAAATGGCTATTTTAGCTCGCCAAATTTAAATTAAAAATAAATCGATGCTTTTCGAGCTGCCACGATCAAACGATAACTCCGATTGACACGAAATTTGAAATCCGGTAATAACTAACCATTACAGATCCAATGGAACTGGTTTCGTTCAATTCTGAGACTGTTCAAAAATTGACTATTTTACAGTCAATTATTAAATATTAAAATATTCAATTTTCACAAATTAACTTTTAATTCGATTTTAAAAGTTCTAAAATATCATTCTAACTTCAATATGATAAAATAAAATTTTACAAATCATTTTCAATCATATTTAACTCAATTTTTAATTATTTCCATAATTTAACGTATTAAATTATCGATTTAAAAATCCAATTAAATCCAATAATTCAAATAAAAATTTATTCGACTTATAAATTCACTTATAAATATTTAAAATAAATTAAATATTCAAATTTTAATTTCTAAAAATTCTGGGTCATTACAATTATACTCAATTACATCCAATCGAACCATAGCATTCAACATTCCAATATATTTCATCATAGAATATCAAATAATTACAGCAGAGGGTATCAAATAATTTAAATAAATGTTGAGGGATCCAGTTGGATCCCTCCAACCTGTTTTCCCTACATCCACAGATGTTAGCACAATAATACACCAATTTCAAAATATACCATACTATAGCATATCAATCAATTCAACCATTCAACAATTATTTAAATTTAATCATTTAAATTTAAATTTAAACTGAGTTAGATTAACTCACCTTTTGCTTTTCGGTTGGCAATCCAATTCCATTTCGACCATTATCTCCCAATTTTTGGACCTTGTATGGACATTTCATAAGCTTTATTAATATTCGAAATAAACTCGACCGATTAAATTTCCATTTATTAATTCAATTAATTATGAAGTTTGGGTTTAAACTAGTAAATTTGATTTTAAATAAAATTCCCTTTTTATAAATTATTTCTAGTGATTAAAATAAATTAAATAAACTAATTAAATAAGAAAATCACCTTAATATACCTCCTTAAAATTTAACAGCAGGTTACTGTGTATATTTATATTTTTATTATTTTGAAACGGCCTTCTGATAATTGAAATAATATCCAACATATTAGATTTAAAGGTTAAACTCACTTGAACCTTGGCCGCAACAAATTTTCGAAACCAATATTTCAACTTAGTTAAATTTTCAGAACTTCTATAATTAAAATACTTACGGACAGTATCAACACTTAAATCTTGTATTAACTAAAAATTTTACTTTAAAATTTTAAAATGGTCAGAAGAAAAGAAGAATTTTTTTTAACCTTAACTCGATGCGGAATTCAAATCACGAGCTCGAATAAATCTTGCCTCACAGACGACCCACTGACGAACTCGCGCAACACCAAATCAACGTCGCGACCCAAAAACCCTAGTTCAATCACCGTTGCTTATCACCGAACGCCACCGCGAATCCCCTTCCCCTACAACGCGAGACGAAACCACGCTTGATCGACTTCCTTCTGTCGATGTCAATTTGAACGAATCACGAGCTCCGGCATCGAATCCACCACCCTAGGCTTGAACGCGAACGAGGAACCCATCTATTTCGCATTCAATTTCAGGAACAAGGTCACGATTTCGAGAATCGCCATTTTTTTTATATTCGTGACTTCGATTTCTGAAGAAAAAAAACAGAATGAGGAGAAAAGTTCGAACAAAAAAGTAGATGAAGTCGCGATTTAGGTTTTAAGTTGAACGAGGCTTCATCCATTAATTCTTTTTTTTTCGAGAGGGAGGAGCTTTCTAAAACGAAGAGGTGTAACTTACACGAATTATTTTGTGATTTAAACTGGTCATAAAGCTTTTCAAAGAAGACGACGATGTTCGCAAAAAGGAAGACAACGAGCCAGCAACATCGGGCTACAGAGACTTTGAAATGATGGGAAACAGCTGATGTGATAAAATTTCGGCTCAAGTTGATAGGATAAACATATAATTTAAATTCAAATTCAAATTGTCCTGATAAAGGCAACTTAAAATTTCGAACTCTAATTGAGACGTGCCGCTAGGCGTTTATAATGTTAAACCCCTATTTCGAACACAATGGAAGAGGTTTCGAGTCCTAATTTGATCTTATGGATAAGATAGCTTTTGAATTCAGTTATTAAGTTTAAATTTCGATATAATTTCAGCGCGTTTATATATCGTATGCTCACACAACAACTCCGAACAATACGAAATTCGAAATCCGACAATAATTCAATATTACGGACCCAATAGAACCAGTTTCTTCTAATTCCGAGACTGTGTCTCGGAAGGCTATTTTTAAATTCAATTTAAACTATAAAATTTTAAAACTGAATAAACCACTATTAATTTCAATTTTACAACTTCTATTATCCTCAGTGTTATGAATATAAATAAGCCTTCAAATTATTGTAATAGGCTTAAAACTCCCGATTCAACATTTTACCGAACTTCAAATTATTTAATTTAATAATTCCATTATCAAATATATTGTGATATTCGTAATTTAAGTTAAAATTACTAAATATTGAATATTTAAAATCAATTAAATATCCCGATTTTAAATACTCGAAAATTCCGGGTCGTCACATCTCCATTCTTTTCTTCCAATCAGTATTTACTGCATTCACATTTGATTTACTTTAATTCAATATACTTACATTCAATCAATTTGTTTCAATTATTTACATTTGTTTCATCCACTTTTAATTGGTTTACATTCCATTGATTTCTTTCAATTTATTAACACTCATTACACATCCATTATATTCATTCAATTAAATTTGTGAAATTTCAATTTTGTTTCACTTTTTGTTTAATCGATTTCATATAAACTCATTGGTGAATCATCAAAGAAAATTTTCCACTTAATCTTTCTTAAGATAAATTTTGTTTCCACTTAGTTTATTCTCTCTCCATTTCTGTATACTAACAACATTTATAAATTTATCTAAATTCATTATAAATATTTTATGCAACACAACTCACGTTTATTTATTTTTTATTACTTCATATCTTAAGTTATTATTAATTCATTGTTTCACTTCATTTATTCAAATTCATCCTATTAATTTACTAAAGTAAATTTTATTTTGATATCTCAATTCATATTAATAATTTCTTTTTTCAGTTTTTCTTAAGTTACTTCCATCCTTAGATTTGTTTCGTAAACTTATTCCATGTTATATTAACTAACATCCAAATTTTTATTTAAACTACTCCTCTTGCATTTTAATCTTTTTTTTTAATTCTTTGTCCAATTTAAATTAAATTCTATTAACCATATTAATTTTACTAACACTCATTTATTCTACATGCTTAAATTACATTTCATTTTATAAAATTTTAGTTCGTATTCATTTGACTAAATCATTTTATAGCTTAAATGAAGTTAATTCGCTTTACTAATTTATCCAATTTCACTTAATATCCAATTCAACTTATTTAACATTAAGTTAAACTTCATTTTATTTTATTATTTGCTCATTTTATTTAATTTTTATTCAAGTTAAATTTCTTATCATCCATACTTAACAAATTTAATTTGTTTAGCTTATATTCTCAAATCTATAAATTATACTATTTATTCATTCATCAAGTTCATTTCAAATGTAATTCAATTTTATTTAAGCTTTCATGAGCTAAACTACATTTTATTTATTTCATTTTCACCAACACAATTAATTTAATATTTCTTAAATCATTTATTTTGCTTAACAAAAAAAATTAACCATTTAAATTTGGTTTTTATTTTCCTATTCAAATTTACAAGTGATAAGTTAAATTTTTCTACACTATTTTAAATTTATAAGTCATAAACTTATTCCTTGTATACTATTTTCAATTAAGTTCAAAACTGTTTCATATATTTATTAAACCACGTAGAATATTTTTCACAATCAAAACTTTTTTTAATTGAAATATAAATTTCCTTTGACAGCTCACTCAGAAGCTCGAAAATGAACACTGGAGATGCCGCGGTCATCCCGGAATTTATTTTCCAACGACCAAATGAGTTCAATGCTTTAATTCTTTCAAAAATATTTTTCTAGTCAAAATAGTTTCAAATAATACTATTATCAATTTTTAAGGCTTCGGAAAATAGTTTTGAAAACAAAAGGCTTTAAATTCTAAAATTCTTAATTTTTAAAGTCCTTTTTATATATAAGCTATATTATAATATACTTACGAAAATTTCCTTAACCTATTTTCAAAATATTCCATTAATTAACACTTGGTCATTTTTAACCAATTCTTATTTCAATTATGTTTCAATTCAAATTAATTATCAAATGCTTCATAAAATAAAATTCATTAAGTATTGATTTTATTTTAATTCAACCAATAATTAATGATAATTAAATATTATCATTTCCAAACAACAATTTCATTAAAAATCACTTTATATATATAATATAATATAAGTAAGATTATTTCATTTACCCGATTTTAAAATAATATTATGTCGACTTGCCTTGTTTAAGTGTTTAGAAACCCCTGTCAATCACATGGTGTCTCGCACACCGATCAGAATTCAAAACAACTCAAAGGATAAGTAAATACAATATAAAACATTTTATAACACTAACAAATACGCTCTCTCATATATACTGTAACAACCCCCATATTTATCGAGTTTATATTTAAATATTATATCGTTTATCGGATTTTGGTCCGAAAACCTACTTTTTGCAAACGGTCAAATTAGGACTCGAGACCACTTCCATTGAGTTCGAAATGCCGTTTACAGCCTTTTTAAGTATAAACATCGATAGGTTTGGAGTTAGTGAAATTTCACTAACTTTTCCCGCTTTGGACTTTGGGTTAGTTTAGCCTATTAAGCCCAAGTTCCAACCCCCTTCTCCTCACTCTTCATAAATTCCTAACTAACTTGAAATTTGCATTAATGGTGAAGAGAATGGGAAATTAAAACTCCAAGCTCAAATTTAATTGCTAATCCAACATTCAACTCCAAATTCAAGTAGAAGATATTGGATTCAAGCTTTGGATTGCTTCTCCATTGGCTTCAAGCTTCATCTTCATCCATTTTAGTGAAAAGGTGAGATTTTTATCTCACAATTCTAGCCTATAACTATATTGGACTATTGGGAATGATTCCCTATCATTTTTTCATGCATATTAGCATTTGGTTTGGATTGGATTGGCGAAAAACTCCAATTTTTAGCGTTTTGGTGAATTTTTCGCACTTAGGTCGTTATGGCCATTTTTCTGTGTTCGGAGTTAGGTCGCTCGCGTGTTATCGCACTAGGTCGCACTGCCTTGAATTAACGTCTTCGGAGTTAGGTCGTAGGTCGTATGGACCTTAGGTCGTAGGTCGTATGGATCTTAGGTCGTAGGTCGTATGGACCTTAGGTCGTAGGTCGCTCGGCCTATTTAATTCGACCAGTTTTATGCTAACCCCTTAGCTCGACCTAGCTTAGGTCGTTAGGTCGCGAACCCTGTTAGGTCGCGTGACCCAAAACACTTAGGTCGTTTGACCTTATATTCTTTTAGGCCTTTACCTCGTTAGGTCATAGGTCGCTCGACCTTATTACCTTGTTAGGTCGCGAGTCCCTTAAGTCGCTCGCCTCTTCTAACCCGCGAGTTCATTAAGTCGTTCGTCTTCCTTAGTTCGCTCACCTGGTTGAGTCGCACTTTACCTTAGCTCGGCCATGTTAGGTCGCGAGTTTCCCTTAGGTCGCGTACCCCCTTAAGTCGCTCGACCACTAGGCCGCGAACACCTCTAGGTCGCTCGACCCCTTAAACTCGTAGGTCGCTCGGCCCCTTAATTCCTTGGGTCGTTCGAATGTTAGGTCGCTCTACCTTGTTTAAGACCTTAGGTCGTTGAACCTTTAGATCGCTCAATCCTATCCTCCCTTAGGTCTTCACTAGGTCGTACCATTTTGGACGGGGCGCTGCCCCGCACCCCGCCGGGGGCGCTGCCCCCTGGACCCCCACGACTTGACCGGGCAGGTCGAACCCCGTAGCAGAGGCGTTGCCCCCACACCCCCAACTTGGGGGGTTGCCACCCCCCCTCCGTAGGGGATCTTATCTGAAAAACATTTAACAGAACTTGCTTTGTTGAGATGCTGAGTTGACCATTCTTCGAGACAACTTTAGAAATATGAAGGTTTCGATACTAGTAGTAAATATCGAAACTTTTTCATCAAAATGATTTCAACTTTATTTTCAATACCAAACTCGTTTATAAAACCGTTTTCCAGTCTATTAGTATAAACAAACCTTTACCTCACTCGGATGAGAAATCTAATTAAACGGCCTAGTAAAACAAGTGGTATGAAACACTTGCGTTTGCTTCGTCGGTTAATCCTTGGACTTGTTCGATTGAACCTCTTGTGACAATTTTCTAGTGAAGATTTACAGTTTGTTCGTAAATATTTAAGTTAAGCAAGTGGTTATAGGACATGAAGCTAAACTTTTATATTTACTAGCTTAGTGTAATTGACACTTCTCGTTGATCATGACGATCATTCTTATGATTTAGACTAGCAATTGTGTGATGTCTCTTGTTTGCTTGGTTAGACTAGATATCACTTGTGTGATTTCATTCACACATACCCTTTTACCTTCTTGGTTAGTCTAGACACCACTTGTGTGATTTCACTCACACATACGTTTTTGTTTGCGAGGTTAGACTAGACACCACTTGTGTGATTTCACTCACACGTACCTTTTTGATTTTTGGTTAGTCTAGACCTCATCTGTGTGATTTCGACTCACACATATGGGGTAGCTCCCCATGGTCTTCGGACCGTCATGTGATAGGCCTCTTTCTTTTTCATGATTTTTTGGATTTCTTGTGTTGATTTCTGGAATTTATGTCATTGTCTTGTTATGAGTACAAGTTTTGGGTATGATACCCTTTTGGATCTTTGAGAAGATTCTTGTGATATTGATTAATCTCTTGTTGATTATCATTTACATACTTATAGTAGTATGATGTTATGGATATTATTCACATATACCATTTCTCTTATTTTATATCATGTCCTCTGATACTTATAGCTAGACTGATCCGTTTATTATTTTCTTATAAATAATACTCGGGTCAGACCGAGATGTTACAGGTGCTTCTGCTTGACTTCTCCCCCAGTGATTCACTACGCAGACTTTTGGCTACTTGTTTAGATTAACAGTTTTTGTTGTATACACTTGAGATATAGACTCATAGTTTTATTCTTTTGGTATAGCACGTATTGCTATTCTTTTGTATTATTGTGGATCTTTTTGACCACTACTCTGATGTACACTTTCATGTGTTAGTTATATATTCATATCTTCTTCCGCCTTTGTCATATGGATGTCTGTGACTAATTTGTGTTATGCTTATTTCTATGTTTGTTTCCAAAGATTATTTTTAGCCACCGTGTGATGAGTAATTACATGGATGGTCGCTCCTCATCAGCCTTATTCTCCGCGCTAGTTGACAGCACTACACCGTAGTGTTCTTGGCTAGCGTGGCTTTTGAGGTGGGGCGTCACAGCTTGGTATCAGAGCCAAACTTCGGAACAATGTAGGATAACTTAACAAGGATCATCGTCCTAAGTCTATCTTAGGAGTTATACCATAGGATTAATTCGAATCTTCGTACCGATTCATCCTATTTCCTTTATGATTCATTGTTTTATCTATCAAGATCGCTTGATATTCATTGGTGAATAACCTTCTTCCTTCTCTTCTTTCTTTCTTAAAGGAAGAGAATGTCTAGACCAGGCCGTCTCAGAACTGGATCATCTAGTGCTGCTCCCCAGGATGGATTTTTTATGACTGCTCAACAACTTCTTGATTTAGTAACAAATGCTCAAGCAGCTGGAGCTAACCCGGAACCTACTCACCCAAAGTCGGGATTTGCACGCTTGTGCAGCGATTACACCAACTTGGGTGGGAAGCCCTTCAAAGGTTCAGAAACTATCATAGAGGTCTAGGCTTGGTTAAAATCATGCGATCAAATCTTTTTTGCATGAACCATATCGATCTCCACCGCGTTCAGGTGGCTTCCAGCATGCTCCAAGAGAGAGCATTGAACTGGTACAAACTCCTTATTTCAGAAATTAATGAAGTGGATCTCACCTGGGAGCAATTTTAGGGACGCTTCGAGTTAAAGTTTGTACCAGAAGCTGGGAAAGTAACCTTGGCTCGACGTTTTATAGACCTTGTTCAAGGTCAATCCTCTGTGACTGATTACATCGCAGCCTTCGAGTCGCTTTCCAAATATGGGGTTGAATACATCAACACCCCATTGAAGAAGAACCAGAGGTTCGTTTATGGCTTAAATAAGAATCTTAAGAAGCCACTACTCCTGAAACTAGAAGTCGCATTTGATCAACTCGTCGATATCGCTCTTCGTCTTGAAGAGGCTGATAGAGAGAGTGATGTTGAAGTGGAAGGCGCTAAACCAAACTTCAACAACAAGAAGAGGCCAAACAAATTCAAGGGTCCTTATCCCAACAAAAAGGGTAAGCAAGCAACTCCTGCTGCAAAGGCTCCTTCTCCTAGTGGTGCGAGATGCTTCAACTGTGGATCTGGGGATCATTTTGCAAATAAGTGCTCAAAGCCCAAATCTTGTCGCTATTGTAAGAGCCCAGATCATTTCATGCATCAATGCCTCAAACTTGAAGCCAAGAAGGAGGGAAAGTTAAATATGGCTCGAGCCCCTGGCAACACATCTCGTGGCCAAGGTATTTCTCATTCCATTCTTGATGGTATTATTTTATTTCATGATAAACCTATTAGGGTTCTCTTTGATACGGGTGCATCTCATTCTTTTATATCAAAGGAACTTGTCGATACTTTTTCTTTAAGTGTTGATGCTTTAATGACTTCTTTGAGAATTGCGAATCCGGTTGGTGGATCCGCAACTCTTAGTTTGCTTTGCAGAAATGTGGAGATTATTTTATGTGATTTTTCTTTCCTAGCCGATTTACGTGTTATGCGTTACTTAGGCTTTGGAATGATTTTGGGTATGGACTGGCTTAACCGTTATGAAGCTCATATCCTGTGTCCTTAGCGGACTATTTATCTCCGACATCCGCAATATGTAAATCAGATTTCTATTATTCTAAAAGATTTGGATCCCACTTTGACTTCATCTTTATATTCTTTAAATCCTCGTGATGATGATAATGATGATGAGGAGGATGTCATTTCCCGTATTCACGTCATTCGTGAATATTCCGACATATTTGAGCCCGTTTTAGGATTACCACCTAAGCGAGCAATTGAGTTCCAAATTAATCTTATCCCTGGAGCTCAACCTATTACTCGTCCTCCTTATCGCATGTCCAATAAGGAGAATGAAGAGATGCATAAACAATTATCCGAATTGGAGACGAAGCAATTTATTCGCTCTAGTTCCTCACCTTTGGGAGCTTCAGCTATTTTCGTAAAGAAATCTGACGGTACGCTTAGGCTTTGCGTTGACTATCGCAAGCTTGACGATCTTAATATTAAAAATAAATATCCTTTACCTCGGATTGATGATCTATTTGATCAGTTAAGTGGTGCTAAGGTCTTTTCACAATTAGACTTGGCTACCGGTTTTCACCAGCTTCGTATTGCAAAGGATAGCGTTCCTTTGACATCATTCCATACTCGGTATGGATCTTATGAATGGCTAGTTATGCCATTTGGTTTAACGAATGCTCCGGCTTATTTCGTTGACCTCATGAATCGAGTTTTCAAAGATTTCCTCGATCGGTTTGTTTCATTTTCATTGATGATATTCTTGTGTATTCTAAAACCGAGGAGGAACATGAAAAACATCTTCGGGTTGTATTGGAAACTCTTAAGAGTAATCAGTTAAAGGCAAAATTTTCCAAATGCCATTTTTGGCAATCTCGTGTGAAGTTTCTCGGTCATATTTTTCCGAATCCGGAATTTCCGTGGATCCTTCAAAGATTGAAGCGATTCAAGATTGGAAAAGACCTGAGAGTGTGACTGAAATCCGTAGATTTCTCGGGTTGGCGGGCTATTACCGTCGTTTTATTAAAGACTTTTCTAAGATTGCTGTGCCTCTCACTGGCTTGACTAAGAAGGGAGTTGAATACATTTGGTCGGACAAATGTGAAGCTTCTTTTCAGAAATTGAAAGAACTCCTTTTCGATGCTCCTATTCTCGTTATTCCCGAAGAGAATAAAGATTTTGTTGTTTATACCGATGCTAGACAAGTTGGTTTGGGTGCCGTTCTTATGCAAAAAGGACGTGTTATTGCTTATGCTTCTAGGCAATTGAAGCCGACCGAGACTAGATATGCCACACATGATTTAGAACTCGCGGCTATTGTTTTCACCCTTCGAATGTGACGTCATTATCTATTGGGAGAGAAATTTATTCTTTACACGGATCATAAGTCTTTGAAATATTTATTTTCTCAAAAAGAACTTAATTTACGTCAACAGCGTTGGCTCGAGTTTCTTGCACCATATGATCTTGATATTCTTTATACCCCCGGTAAGGGTAATCGTGTCGCCGATGCTCTTAGCCGTAAGCAACAAGCAGTTGTTTCTATGATGATATCCGAATGGAACGATCTCGAGATCTTATCCACTTGTGAGATTCGAGAGCGCGTATCCGATTTATGCTCATCATTTGTTTTATGTAGCCTTGAGGCTCATCCTTCTCACTTAGACCGCATTCTTGAAGCTCAAAGGCTAGATCTTGAATTGGTTCTTCTTGGCCAAAATATTAAGGATAGAATTGATATTGAAGGTTTGAAAGACTTTGATATTGATTCTCGTGGCGACATTCGAAAATTTGGTAGACTTATCGTACCAAATATTGGAAATCTTCATAGAGATATTTTAGAAGATTCTCATCGTTCTAAATTTACCATTCATCCCGCTAGCAGTAAAATGTATGTTGATATGAAGCGACTTTATTATTGGGAGGGAATGAAATCCGACATCGCTAACTTTATTAAGTGTTGCATGACTTGCCAGCTTGTCAAAGCCGAACATCAAAGGCCCGGTGGGTTATTGCAACCTTTAGAAATTCCAATTTAGAAGTGGGATCAAATTTCCATGGACTTTATAGATGGCCTTCCCCGTTCTCGTTCGGGTCATGATAGCTTATGGGTGATTGTTGATAGACTTACTAAATCCGCCCATTTTGTTCCAGTTCGGTCTAACCGAACCGTTCCTCTTTTGGCCAAACTATTTGTCAAGGAAATTGTAAAATTGCATGGAGTTCCTACTTCTATTGTTAGCGATCGTGATCCATTGTTTACTAGTGGATTTTGGAACAGTCTTCAAAAAGCTTTAGGAACGAAGCTTAATTTTAGCACCGCTTATCACCCTCAGTCCGATGGACAAACTAAGCGTGTGAATCAAACTCTTGAAGATCTTCTTCGTGCTTGTGTGCATGATTTTGGTGGAAGTTGGGAAGATCATATTTCACTTGTTGAATTTTCCTATAATAATAACTTCCAATCTAGTATTGGTATGACACCTTTCGAGGCACTCTACGGAAGGCCCTGCCGATCTCCTTCTTGATGGCTTGAGGCCGGTGAGAAGCTGGTTTTAGGTCCAGATTTTATTCGAGACTCCACAGAAAAAATTGACATTATTCGACATAGGATGAAAGAAGCCCAGAGTAGACAAAAGTCCTACGCCGATAACCAAAGAAGAAAATTAGAATTTTCTGTTGGAGATCTTGTTTTTATTCGTGTTTCACCTATGAAAGGTGTTGTACGTTTCAGTCGTTCGGGAAAGTAAGCGCCTCGATATATTGGGCCATTTTCCATCACCGAACGTATTGGTTCCATGGCTTACCGCCTTGCATTACCGGCTCAGTTTTCCGCCATGCATGACGTGTTTCACGTTTCTCAGTTACGGAAATGCCTTCGGGATTCCGATTCTATCCTTGAGCCTGTTGTTGTGGAAGAAATTGAAGTTTCGCCAAATTTAACTTATGAGCAGCATCCTATTCGAATTATTGCTTCGGAGGTTAAACGCCTTCGAAATAAAGATGTTCCGCTTGTGAAGGTTCAATGGTCCTCAAATCCTAAGGATTGCTCTTGGGAATCCAGAGAATTCATCGAGCGTACACATCCAGACTTTCTTACTCCTTCTCTTTGAGGTGAACTTCTTATTTCAAATTTCTTTTGTGTTAATATGCTTTTATGGTTGTTACTTTTTATTTCCATCTTATATATATATTGCGAGGACGCAATTTCTTTAAGGAGGGGAGTCTGTAACAACCCCCATATTTATCGAGTTTATATTTAAATATTTTATTTAAATATTATATCTTTTATCAGATTTTGGTCCGAAAAGCTACTTTTTGCAAACGGTCAAATTAGGACTCGAGACCACTTCCATTGAGTTCGAAACGCCGTTTACAACTTTTTAAGTATAAACATCGATAGGTTTGGAGTTAGTGAAATTTCACTAACTTTTCCCGCTTTGGACTTTGGGTTAGTTTAGCCTATTAAGCCCAAGTTCCAACCCCTTTCTCCTCACTCTTCATAAATTCCTAACTAACTTGAAATTTGCATTAATGGTGAAGAGAATGGGAAATTAAAACTCCAAGCTCAAATTTAATTGCTAATCCAACATTCAACTCCAAATTCAAGAAGAAGATATTGGATTCAAGCTTTGGATTGCTTCTCCATTGGCTTCAAGCTTCATCTTCATCCATTTTAGTGAAAAGGTGAGATTTTTATCTCACAATTCTAGCCTATAACTATATTGGACTGTTGGGAATGATTCCCTATCATTTTTGTATGCATATTAGCATTTGGTTTGGATTGGATTGGCGAAAAACTCCAATTTTTATCGTTTTGGTAAATTTTCCCCACTTAGGTCGTTATGGCCATTTTTCTGTGTTCGGAGTTAGGTCGCTCGCGTGTTATCGCGCTAGGTCGCACTACCTTGAATTAACGTCTTCGGAGTTAGGTCGTATGGACCTTAGGTCGTAGGTCGTATGGACCTTAGGTCGTAGGTCGTATGGACCTTAGGTCGCAGGTCGTATGGACCTTAGGTCGTAGGTCGCTCGGCCTATTTAACTCGACCTGTTTTATGCTAACCCCATAGCTCGACCTAGCTTAGGTCGTTAGGTCGCGAACCCTGTTATGTCGCGTGACCCAAAACACTTAGGTCGTTTGACCTTATATTCTTTTAGGCCTTTACCTCTTTAGGTCGTAGGTCGCGAGTCCCTTAAGTCGCTCGCCTCTTCTAACCCGCGAGTTCCTTAAGTCGTTCGTCTTCCTTAGGTCGCTCACCTGGTTGAGTTGCGCTTTACCTTAGCTCGGCCATATTAGGTCGCGAGTTTCCCTTAGGTCGCGTACCCCCTTAAGTCGCTCGACCACTAGGTCGCGAACACCTCTAGGTCGATCGACCCCTTAAACTCGTAGGTCGCTTGGCCCTTTAATTCCTTGGGTCGTTCGAATGTTAGGTCGCTCTACCTTGTTTAAGACCTTAGGTCGTTGAACCTTTAGATCGCTCAATCCTATCCTCCCTTAGGTCTTTACTAGGTCGTACCGTTTTGAACGGGGCGCTGCCCCCTGGACCCCCACGACTTGACCGGGCAGGTCGAACCCCGTAGCAGGGGCGTTGCCCCCGCACCCCCACCTTGGGGGGTTGCCACCCCCCTCCGTAAGGGATCTTATCTGAAAAACATTCAACAGAACTTGCTTTGTTGAGATGCTGAGTTGACCATTCTTCAAGACAACTTTAGAAATATGAAGGTTTCAGTACTAGTAGTAAATATCAAAACTTTTTCATCAAAATGATTTCAACTTTATTTTCAATACCAAACTCGTTTATAAAACCGTTTTCCAGTCTATTAGTATAAACAAACCTTTACCTCACTCGGATGAGAAATCTAATTAAACGGCCTTGTAAAACAAGTGGTATGAAACGCTTGCGTTTACTTCGTCGGTTAATTCTTGGACTTGTTCGATTGAACCTCTTGTGACAATTTTCTAGTGAAGATTTACAGTTTGTTCGTAAATATTTAAGTTAAGCAAGTGGTTATGGGACATGAAGCTAAACTTTTATATTTACTAGCTTAGTGTAATTGACACTTCTCGTTGATCATGACGATCATTCTTATGATTTAGACTAGCAATTGTGCGATGTCTCTTGTTTGCTTGGTTAGACTAGACACCACTTGTGTGATTTCATTCACACATACCTTTTTATCTTCTTGGTTAGTCTAGACACCACTTGTGTGATTTCACTCACACATACGTTTTTGTTTGCGAGGTTAGACTAGACACCACTTGTGTGATTTCACTCACACATGCCTTTTTGATTTTTGGTTAGTCTAGACCTCATCTGTGTGATTTCGACTCACACATATGGGGTAGCTCCCCATTGTCTTCGGACCGTCATGTGATAGGCCTCATTCTTTTTCATGATTTTCTAGATTTCTTGTGTTGATTTATGGAATTCATGTCATTGTCTTGTTATGAGTACAAGTTTTGGGTATGATACCCTTTTGGATCGTTGAGAAGATTCTTGTGATATTGATTAATCTCTTGTTGATTATCATTTACATACTTATAGTAGTATGATGTTATGGATATTATTCGCATATGCCATTTCTCTTATTTTATATCATGTCGTCTGATACTTATAGCTAGACTGATCCATTTATTATTTTCTTATAATTAATACTCGGGTCAGACCGAGATGTTACAGGTGCTTCTGCTTGACTTCTCCCCCAGTGATTCACTACATAGACTTTTGGCTACTTGTTTAGATTAGCAGTTTTTGTTGTATACACTTGAGATATAGACTCATAGTTGTAATCTTTTAGTATAGCACGTATTGCTATTCTTTTGTATTATTTGGATCTTTTTGACCACTACTCTGATGTACACTTTCATGTGTTAGTTATATATTCATATCTTCTTACGCCTTTGTCATATGGATGTCTATGACTAATTTGTGTTATGCTTATTTCTATGTTTGTTTCCGAAGATTATTTTTAGCCACCGTTTGATAAGTAATTACATGGATGGTCGCTCCTCATCAGCCTTATTGTTGACAGCACTACACCGTAGTGTTCTTGGCTGGCGTGGGTTTTGAGGTCGGGCGTCACATATACACTCTCAAACAGACTCATTCTAGGGTATTACTACCCTATCTCTAATGAGTCAAACCCCACAAAGCCAAGGTTATCGCTAAATATTCGCTCTGATATCAACTGTGACGACCCACATTTCGGAAGGTTTAAATCGATAATAATTCATACATATCTGACTTAAACAATCCAAAACGTAGATAATCAATGGGGTTAAACAAAAAGATAAGAAGGGACGAAGAAAAAAAATACAGAATCTCACAGTGGAAATGATAAAATATAATAATCAAATAAATAATTCAAAAGCTATTTACTATACATCTGATTACAGTCTACACATTTAGCAGAGTTATATCTATACATCAGGGATAAATAATCAATAAACGAATAGCATAATGCGGGGGATAATAATGATAGTAGTATACCAAACTCCGTCTTTGTCCTCCAGAGAGTAGTCTTCCATACGCTGAAAAAACTCGGGCTTGACACGAGTGTAATGAAAAAACAAAACACTCGAGTCAGGACTAAAATACTCTTATGTCAGTCAAATCAATGTCACAATATGAGTGCAATAACCTAAGAGATGTTACGGGATTTTCCATCTTCTAAGTATCCATTAAACTATTTATATATAATACTATACGCTACAATAGATAATGTCTATCGATAAAATAAATATCAAAATAACGTTAAGGCTTTACATTGATCCACCTTAACACATTTACAGTTTTAAATCAAAGTCGTAATGGGCTCGTATAGGGATAAATATGACAAGGCACGTGAGGCAATGCCCAAGGTAGGATTCTACCAGTTTACCCTTTCTTGTTGGTCGTAACCCATCCGTGCCCGACAATTAATCCAAACAACAAATAAGGTGCACCCATCGAATTCAAAATCACAATAGTAATACGAGGGATCAACGTCGCTAGAGGTAGCTAACCTCAATGGCCAGACATAGGCTCCTGTTTTAGTCATTTTAATTATGACATGAAGGTCAAGGCTATCCATCATCGTTCTCTTGCTTGATTCTAGTAAACGTCGCCAATTCAACCACTGCATTCTGGATATCATGCACCGCGTACATGGTTGTCAAAGTGGTTCCAATATTGAAAGAGAGTATTTCAATAAGAGGTCCCGATCACTTTAACAAATAATCGTCATTTTAGACACCGGTTGGTTCGTTTACGTTTCGAAACAATTTGCACTTGATATCAAAATATCATATTCATTTCAAAATCAAATCCATTCGAAATCTATATTTATTCGCTTAAAAATCAAATCCATTTTGAAATTATCATATATTCAAAATTATCAAATTTGTCTGATAAATTGATTTCACTTCCAAAATTTGATTCGAATTCAATTTAGGTTATAATCTCCACTTTAATCTAGTTCGTATTTAAATCCAAGGTTTAAATATAAATATTTTCGCCCCTTTAACCAAATTGAATTTTAGAAAATAGTTTAAATAGTTTAAAATATTTAAATAATTAAAAATTGTTTAATAGAAAATATTTAAATAGTTTAATCGAAAATAATTTGAATATAAAAATGGTTTATATAGTAAAATATTTTGGAAAATCAAAATAATTTGAAAAATAATTCCAAAGTCAAACTGGTCAACTTCCTAAATTTCCTACCCAAATCAATTCCAAATTCCATTTCGATTTAATCGATTCATTCCAATTTCAAATTGAATAAATTTCTATTCCACATAAATTTCGATTTCAATTCACAAATTTCTTTAAATTTCAATAAAATTCTAAATTAATTAAATCTCAATTTCAAATTAATTTTCAATTCCAATTTCGAATAAATTTAAATTCCAATTTCAAATTAATTTCCAATTTCAAATTCAATTTCAAAAAAAATATCGATTTAAACACTTAAATCAAATTTACTTTCTTTACCAAATTTTAAATCCAAATTTTCAATTCCAACTCGAACTTGAAATATCATTTCATATAAATTTTCTTAGAAATATTCAGAGTTCGAATAAAAGTCCAATCTTTTAAAACCAATCAACTTCCAAATTTTTTTTCCATATTTCCATTTTTAACTTAAAAATCTAAACTTCGATTAATTAAACAATTTCATTTACCAAGTTTAAATTCCAACATTTCGAGCTTCAACTCAAAATAATTCCATTTCCATAAATTGGGTTTTATTCTTAAAATCAATTCATTTAAATAATTTCAAAATAACTTTAAAATCGTTTAATTTAACCAACCCAGTGTCCGTATATAATTTTGTAACCTATGGCCAAGTGGATAATTATTTCAATTTAATTTCAAGGATGGATATATATCATTTCAATCCAAATAGATGTCATAGGTATATATCATTTCAACCTATTTCTTAATTTATTCGAAATAATCCAGTTTCCAGTTTTATATGCAATAAATAATATACAGGATGATAGCATGATATATCAAAATAAATAGATAACCAAAACCGACCAATAGCATCCATCACAACCAATCAACCATGAAGCCAATTACATTCACAAATTCCAATTTTTTACCATATCGGGTAATATACTGCCAATTAAATTTAAATTTATTTAATGGCAATTTAAATTCTATCAATTAATTCATATACCAATTTAAATGACAATTAAACCTACCATACAACAACTAATAAATTTCATATCACTTCAGAATTTAAACATAACTAACATAGAATTATTTTAGTTAATTGTGAGCGTATAAACACTCACCTTTGATTTATCGACGATTTAAAATCCAAATAAGGGCCCAAATTTGAATAGTCTCGGAATGCAACCAAACTAGTTCCATGTTGTCTTGAATTTCGATATGAATGCAACGGAGAAAACCGCACACCAATCCAAGCTCGTATGCAAAAGTTATTCGAGTTAGAACATTTGAATTTTAATACAAAATAATAAATAAATAAAATACGTACATCTCTTCCCTACATTCAAAAGCTCGACCAAACGAAGAACCCACTCACGCAAACAACCACCTTCAAATGCACGCAACTCGAAGCATTTTGAGTTTGATCAGCGACTACCAGCATGTGCGCCACCTTGAGAGCCACCTACGCACCGAATTTCACATCACCATTCGCCGCCGTTTGCATGCAATCCAAGAACATATATCCATACTTTCAAGCCAGATTCTAACAAATCCGTGGCCCAATAGCATAGATCAACCATATGGATTTGAAGAGCTCGCCGAGATCTACAACTTTGCTTTTGGAATATTTCGATTTCATTGAACGGATTGAGAGATATTAAGGAAGGAAGATCGAACAATTCTGGCCGTTGGAATGATAATAGCGGGGGCCATAGATTAGGGTTTCAGAAATAATAAAATAATAGTAAAACTGTCTCAGTTTGTGTGCGTATTTATATAGTTAGGTCAAAAATCGTCCGAACTCCAATCAAGACGTGCCGCCAGGCGTTTATAATGTTTTACCCCCATTACGGACGCAATGGAACTAGTTTCGAGGCCTACTTCGACCGTATGTGGAAGATAGCTTTTCAAAGTCAATTTATTTTATCGTATTTCTTTGTATTAATTTCTACGCGTTTTACGCTCGTATGGCCAAACGACAAGTCCGATTGCTATGAAACTTGAAATCCTACAATAATTCACTGTTACGGATCTGATAAAACTAGCTTCATCGAAATCCGAGACAGTCGCCAAAATGGCTATTTTTACTCGTTAATTTAAAAAAATTCAATTTTAAATTTTCACATTTAAATCCAATTTTAAATATTAATAATCTTAATTTTTATTTATATAAAATTTTAAATCAATTTACGACATCATTTTCTATTATATTAAATTTAGAATTTAATTATTCAAATAATTTCAAATATTAAATTATTCAATAAACTACGTAATAATCATTTTCATTTAATAACCACCTTAAATTTAATAATTAAAAATAGCTTAAAATATGGGTCGTTACATAACAAATAATCACTAATTAGTTATGGACAAGACAACAATGATATAATTTTGTTTAGACATAACAATATATAATAATCATATATGAAAACATAATTACCACAACATATGTGTTCTAACTTTTTTCCCACTTTCCATGCATATCAAAGTATATAAGGTTTATTACTTGTTTTCTTGTTTAGAATTTTCCAATAAAAAGAAAGTTCTATAGCTTAGTCATACAAGGGATAAATTTTGGATCCCAAATAAACAAATGTAATTCAAACTCGAATATGTTTGTACAAACAAAAAGCTGAGAATAAAATTACTAAAACTAAAAAAGAGTGTAAGTTAAATCATGTTTTTGAAAGTGTTTTTCATGTACCAAAACTGAAATTAAGAGACATAACTAAATTTCCAGTAACTTAAACTCGTCATTTAAAAGTTTTAGGACAACTCGAAAGCAAATAAATAAACATCAATTGGTTATAAAATAGAATATGAATTACCAACAAAAGAGAACTTTTATCCATGTTACAATCAACGATTTTGAACATTGACCCTAGCAATGAAATTAAAATTTCATGCTAGACCATCAATAATCAAATCCGAGTATTATGATCAATAGCACAAATGTAACGTTTATATCGTTGGGTATCTCATATGAATTAAAACTTGACTTGAAAAATAGTATTTTTTGAACCATTCAATTTATGTTCTAACTACCAGTGAGCAAATACCTCAAATGTTGCAACTTTATGATAAAGATGCATTGATCACTTGAAAAGAATAATCAAAATAAAAATAGTATTCAAATCTTCCTCGGTTGCAAAGAAATATCTAAGACGGTAGCACTTCTTTAAACAAAAGATATATACTTATCATCGAACTTTAAGAAACCAAGAGTAAAACACCGAAGTAAGGTATTTATTACAAAACTTTATTTCCTGCACATCCATGCTCAATTGAAGAAAACAAAATTAACTCATCTCCAAAACCTCATGGAAACAAGCAAAATTTTACCATCATCCTTTGATTTTCGATAATCTAGTGGACAAAACAATTATATCTTCTATCCAAAATAAAAAACCATACCCGAAATAAATATACTATAATGACTCTTAACATCACAAGTGCAATTCTACATCTCTTTGTCTGATTTTATATGTCGAATATAAAACTTTCATACTTATTTATTACAAGTAAATAGTATGAGACATAAGATTACACATTTATTATGCATATTATAGTCCCTTTATTGATAAGCTCGTTAATTTGGAGGCAATTGCTCAAACAGAACATTATGTACTGGACTAAAAAAACAAGATATTTAAGATAAGTTTGAAATCTTGTGTCCTTGCTTATCAAATAAATAAATTTTTTTAGAAAATTAATCATTCTGTTATAGAATAAGAAAACAATAAAGTAAGAGGAAGAAAATATTTTATTCACTACTGAGATTAGTCATACATTTTCATTACATTAGCTTCTTTATTTAAAGGCCTAATAGCTTGAGATAGAACTAATCCCACGATGTGGGACTAAATACAAAACAGTACATAGCATATTCACTATAATATATTTACATATATTATAACACTTCCTCTTGAATATGCGTCTTCAAAATCTTGAATGCTCATATAGTAGCTAGAAATTATTCCATTTGAAGCGTCCATGACAATTTCTCCTTCTCATTATTATCTTACTTTAATACTTCAATTAAGTCATTATGAATATTGTCTTCTGCCTCATTAAAAACCTTTGTTAGGAAAACCTAAGGGAAAAACCTTGAACGAGAAAAAGAATGCAACTTGAAATCATAGATATCATACAATGACATTCCTTTTAAAGAGTTTGATAATTCGGGATCAAAATAATGCCTCATTAAAACCTTACTAAGAAAAACGCAATGGGAAAAATCTTAGTGAAGGAAAAAGAATACAATGACATATTTTATTTTCTCGTTTCTTTAAATGAAGCTTGATACTTCTAGATCAAACTAATACCTCATTAAAACCTTACTAAGAAAAATCCTATGGGAAAATTCTTTGTGAAGGAAAAAGAGTACAGTATAGTATGTCATATTTCATTAATTTACCGCAACAAATAGAGTTTGATACTTCTGGATCAATTTAATACTTCATTAAAAACCTTACAAAGGAAAACCCGATGGGAAAAACCTTAGTCAAGGATAAAAATATAATTTAACTTAAATAATATATTTGAGATGTTATTTCTTGAAAAGATGTTTGATTCTTATAGATCAAGATAATGCCTCATTAAAACTTTAATAAGAAAAACCCAGTAGGAAAAATCTTAAATAAGGAAAAAGAGTACATTATAACTTATTTTCAAATGTTACCGGGGAGTTGATACTTCTGGATCAGGATATGCCTCGTTAAAACCTTACTAATAAAAACCTAGTGGAAAAATCTTAGTTAAGGAAAAAGAGTGCATTTTAAAATACTTATGGATGCTCCACCTGATTTGAAATTTTCCTATGAATTCGTATTCGTCTTTCGATAACTCAAATTGGTTATTGATACTTCTAGATCTATAAATATATGTCTCATTAATAATATAATTTATTAATAGTTTCGTTCAATATAATCAAATTTTCTAAGATTGTTTCTTCCAAATATAATTTGCATTTTATGCAATTTGAATGCTACTTTTATGAAAAACACTTCATTTGCTTTCATTTTTGTGCTTAAAATTAGTTTTGCGCATTGCAACTATACATCTTCCATGAATATTAAAAATTTCATTACAACATTACTAAAAAGTAGGAAGTAATCTACTCATCTTGAAGTATATCAAGATTTTCATTACAACAATACTTAGAAAAAGGTTGTAATCTACACTTCATGTCTTTTGCATTCTTTATAACTATAAAAGTTATATATATTCTTTAAGAATTTGTATACTTTAATAAGTATTTGCATATCGCAACTACCACTTCAATGGATATTAAGAGTTTTATTACAACAATACTTAAAAATATGAAGTAATCTACTCATCATGAATTATATCAAGATTTTCATTACAACAATACTCAAAAGTAGGTTGTAATCTACGCTTCTTGTTTTTTGCGTTCTTTGTAACCACAAAAGTTATTTATATTCTTCAGGAATTTGTATGCTTTCATCATTTAATATGATTTAAACCATATTTATACCTTCGGGGTATATTAAGCATTTCAAGTACTTTCGCTACTTTGCGGACTATATGTCCATATTTCTCTATTGGTAAGGGATTCATGATGGCCAGTCATGTTTCCCCTAATTCAAGATCCTTAATCTATTTATAAACATAAGCGCTTTTTTTTATCAACGATTATTTCTTATCAATCTAAACATGATTTATTGAGATCTCTTTAATTATCATGTTTTAGGTACCTAAACCACTTCTAGGGTTATTTGACAATCATGTCATGGATCTCTTCTAGAGCATCCTTAAGTGTTTCTTTAAGAATACTCAACTTTTTTTTATTTGGCATCTTTGTTACTTACTCCAAAAATATTTTGAACTGACTTTTGAACCACATTTCAGACGTGGTTTACACATTTTGATCCTTCAGGGATTCAAATCTATATTGGAGAAAGTCCACTGGGGATATAATTGATAATTTATTCAAGTTACTTAACATTTTGCATCATCGCATATTGTAACAAATATTTCACACTGATGATCAAAATGAGCTTGTATCCCTTTATCCTCCCCCTCAATGTTGACAAACATTTCATATTAAATAATAATCATCTTTGGATTCTCATTTTGATCCATTATCATATTGCTACTAGCAAATACACTATAAAGGCCCGCAAATCCGTACCACTTTGAACTAACAAAATTCCACAACAGTTCAATCCAAAGTGGCACAAAAGTACGAGTCTTCGGGTAAAAGAAGAAAGAGGTAGAAGAAGAAGAAAAGAAAACAACATCAGAATCTCACATCGCAGCGGAATAAAATATAATATATAGAATACAGCTTTTAAGTACAAAGAAATCTGTACTGTATACATATACATACATACATACATTATCAGAGTACATCAAACATCCATACATAGACAACTAATAATTGTCCATACATAGTGGAAATAATAGACAAATACGGAAATACGCTCTGTCATCAGCTCGTATCCTGAGCTCCAGCATATAACATGAACATGTTTAACTCGGTCTGACCCGAGCATAATATAAAACAACACCCAAGTCAGTCTGGAAAACCAGCGGGGAAATCACACTCAATTGGATTATTATATTTTCAAAAAATTCTTTGAAAACAAAAGCATCTCGTAAGACCACGCTACAAATAAACATGTTGGGTTTTTACCTTACGATAGCTAAAACATTTTTATTAAGTTCGTCTGATATTATAACAGTGTCTATAGAAAGTAAAATAGAATCTAGTTGAAATGCTTGCATCTCACGTTTCAGTAATAGTTGGGCACAATCAAAACCGTATAGGCGCTTATTGGAGATTGGATTCCATACAATGGCAGGGCTACCGGGGTACCGCCCGTCACAGTACCTGGTCTAGATCAGAGTACCGAGGAGCCACCCTAACTCCCCTACAACACAAGACCAGAGCCATTCCTTATTGAACAGTCCCAAGCAAGATCACCCCGTGGTTGGCGCGACCAACCACCCACTAAGCCAAAAAAAGGGACATCTAGACAGGGGAAACCTTACTCTCCAGTGGGGGCTACCCACGAAGTCTTGCTGCACCTCCCCTGTTTTAGCCATTCCCGGTTGATGAGGCTTGAGGTTAAGCGTTACCTTTCAAGAACGAGTCCCACTTAGAATGCTCATCGTCCACCTGACGATGTTCTGAAATCATTCAATCCATACAAGTTTCCCTGGGTCTGGACAAACCGAATCACCGTCTTCAACTCTTCACGGTCTTCATTCGTAATCGTTCAAACCGGATCGAAGTAGTTTTCGGATAATTAAATCGATCCCGGACTCTTCGAAACGATCAACGCATTGTCCAATATTGATAGTCGGTGATATAACTATCAATTAATCATTCACAAGCAACCATCAAATAATTTCCATAAATTATTTATCTCAAATATCATTCAGATATTATTTTCTTTTTAACCCATTTGAAATAAATTTTCAAAGTCCTTTTCTTTCCATGAAACCATTTAACTGATTTCTTATACTCACTCACATTTTGATTTACCCTTTGAAAATATTCTTTATTTTCTCATTCCTTCCTCAAAAATCAATTTACACTTCTGCTTATAAATTTTCAAACTCAATTTCTCCACTTTATAAGATTTCTCCTAAATCTTATCTCACTTAAATTAATTTTCTTACTATCACAAGAGGATTTTAATTGGATTTTAAAAGCAATTTGAAACATCTATATTTATAAAATAAGAAGCATGGTTTTATACAAATTATGGTTCGAAAGTAATAGTTTATATAAATATTAAAGTTCATATCCAGTTAGTGGTAGAATTCAAAACTGGTTTTAGAAAATAGAGTTTATCAATAAATATTCGCCAAGCCTTCAAAGTAACTAATTCGAAAATATTTAGATTCAAACAATAGTTTATAAAAAGATTTATATAGTATAGTAATTTAAAAATATTCCTTTTTAAATAACTTTATAATTTTAGGAAATCCAGTATCCATCTATAAATGCCTCTTGTCTAAATTCACACTTCTTACTTTCGGAAATATTCTACTATTCCCGTTTCAAACAAATTTTTAACCCAGTATATTTGCATTTACCTTTTTTTTTACATTGAGTTTTATTCAAACCCATTTTATAAAGCTTGACAACTTCCATGCTTATGATTAATAACCATTTTCCCAAATTTATACAAGTCATGCTTCAGTCAATTTTATATGTAAGTCAATTCACTTTAAATCATTCAAATTTCATAACTTAAGTTCATTTCATTTGCCCATAAATTCTTTTTCAATTTAATTTGATTCTGTTTAAATCTAATCTCTTCATTTACTACTTAGCACAGTTAATTTATTTACTCAATTCATTTAAAAATTTAAATTTCCATGTTTGATTCATTCTCGAACTTATTTAATTAATTTCAAGACCATCTCCCCTTTATTTATATCATTTGGATTTTATTCGCACTTCAAGCCAATTCATTTATAATCCAATTCTATTTTACTTGCGAACCAATCCAAGTTGAATTTTATATTAACAACTCAAGGTCTATTCCTCCCATTCACTTTAATTCACAATCCAATCTTATTAATTCTCAATTCAACTTCTATTTGACCAATTCAAATTTCATTTACATAATCGCTTTTGGATTTCCATTACATTTCTAAAGTTCAAAACAATTCTATTTTGTCTTATTTATTTCACTTCAAACTCCAGATCTTACCCGTATTAAGCAAGCATACATTTTATTTCAAGCATTTCAATTCTTTTGATAAGCCATCGGAGTTTATTTATACAAATTAAATTTTATCCAACTATTTGTATTCGAATAAAGATTTTATTTCATTCAACTTAAATTATTCAAGCTTTCATTAAATAAACTTTCACTTTCCTCGAAGCTACGCCTCTATAAAGTTTAATCTTAAGTTAATTTACTCATTTCAATTCCATGCTTAAATTCATTTCCAATTTATTTGATACTCACCTAAATCAAATTCCATTTATTTTTTTAAGATTAAATCCAATGCCATATTTATTGCATCCATACTTGAATTGGATTTTATTTGCAAAAATCATCTTATTATTTTATATGTGTTCAATTTTATTTTATAATTCAAATTTGGATTTTTATTTCATTCTCCAAATACAAAACAGTTTTATTTTGGCTTACTATTTTACTGTAAAAATTTCCTCTTTACATAAGTATATGTATAAATTATAAAGATAAAGATACCTCCACAGACCCATCGATGTCGCTGCTTGCCTCGACAACTCCTCTCTGCTTGCTCTATCGCTCAAGCTTACTATGTCGTGCACGTCCCCTTGTGTAGCCGTCGAAGTCGAGATGGAGTAAACCCACATCGCACTTCCATACCTCGCCTCCACCTAGTCGCCGCACCACCCACAGCAACGACGCGACCACATCGACGATGAGCCATCGCCGCCTCAAATTGCACGCGAGATAACCCAGGCTACGATAAACCCTAATTTAATTGCTCCGACTTCGGCCTTCCCTGCCCTACTTCGATTTTAAATTTTTTTGATTTTTGTTTCCTCGGTCGATTGATTTGGGGAAAAAGAGAAAGGAAGTGGCGGTTATGAAATAAAAAAGGGCACTGGAAATTAGTTCGGCCACCATTATTGATTTCAAAAGTGACGAATTAACCAAAGGAAATGGGTTTAAGAATATGGAAAAGGCGGCTGCGTGTTGAAGAAGGATAAGGAGGACGTGAAAGTGTGTTGAGGAAGCTAGGTTAATTATTTTATTTTAAACTTTATATTTGAATACCTTCTCGAATTTCAGTTAAATTATAGCGCGTTTGCTTATCGTACAATCACACGGAAGCTCCGAAAATTACGAAGTTTGAAATCCGATAACAACTAAATATTACGGATCCAATGAAACTGGTTTCGACGAATTCTGAGACCATGCCTCGAAAGGTTATTTTTAAATATTAAATTAAACGACATATTTTGAAATTGAGAAAACCATTGTTAAATTCAATTTTAATCCATCTATTATTTTCAGTATTATTAATATAAATTCTATAAGCCTTTAAAATGTTTTAAACAAGCTTACTACCCCCGATTTAACATTTTACCCGATATTCAATTACTATTTTAATAATTAGTTAATTCAACAGGTCGTTATATTTAAATTCTGAATCATTTCTATCGTATAAAACCAAACTGTTCATATTATAATCAAATTAGAGTTCAAATTAAATATTTAAATCCAATTTAAATATTGCAAATTAGCCGTCAAAAATCCGGGTCGTTACATTCCTCCCCCCTTAAAAGAATTTCGTCCCCGAAATTACTAATTAGGAAGAATGGTCCAATACCCGTTACTATTTTTTTTCCAAACCAACAATTCAACATCCTTTAATAAAAGACGCATTACCCTTCTTATTAACTTCCCAAACTTATTCCTAGTTTCAAACTATTAGTTTAACCATTCAAGTTTCAATTTAACACCAAATTTTGAATTATCAAAATTATCTCAAAATTTTTCTAACTCCCTAAATTTCCGAAATTTTTTGCCAACGTCTCCTTTGCGCGGCTAGCTCGGTACAACTACAAAATGGCTCTACGGCCTCCCAAATCCCAAAAGAAAACAAAAGGCCGAGTGGCTCGATCAAAATCCCAATCAATTTCATATAAAAATTTAAACACATACCTTTTGTCGAGCATTTCTAATTTATCTTCTGGAACCAAAATCAATTCTCTTTACCTTTATATTACCTGCATATCTTACACACCAATATGTCCCATCACAGTATTCAAAAACATTTTATCGACTTTCTTACAAATGTCAATATCTATTCATTCAAATATTATTTTAGATTATATTTGAAATATCACTTCCTAATTGAGAATGCATAATTCCTTACTTAAGTTAGTATAAGCATTTTATGTGTTTCTTATATTTATTTTCATCTTACCACTTTAGTTCGTATCTATTCTTATTCAAATTGATTCTTCCATTTCCGTATGAATTCAATTTATTTTAATTCTGAATATTTAAATCCTATTTCATTTATACCAGATTCATGTCATCATTTTAAATAAGTTTCATTCACTAATTTATTTTAATTTCCAATTTGAAAACGTTTATTGTTAACAAAATTTTCTAAAATTTCAAAAAAATTCTAACTCCTAAAATTTCTGAAAATTTTTGACAGATTTCCCTTCGTACGGAGGAGCTTTTGCAATTTGACAATAGATATAAATATATATACATCGACCCACACAGTCGGAGAAACCAAAAACAGTTCATATGTCCTAGTTTGTATTGCGTAGGCGTACCTTATTTAGCATTTTAAGCAAGCGGTGTATTTTATTTTAGCATCTACGTGCCCAAAATCCCGCTATACAGTCTTCTGGTACCTGTACTTACTCAATTTAAACATATAAGTATCATATTATGAAATTTACAACATTTCATTCATTTAAGCAGCTACAACACAATTATAATATAAGCAATGCAATATAAAAACTTCATAACAAATTTATATAGTTTTCAAACTAGTTCCATTTGTTTATGACTGACACAAATACCATTTGCATTCAACTTTAAGTGAGTTATAACTCATTTACTTAACTCCAATTCATAATTATGCCCAAACAAACCCATTTTCCTTTCAATCTTAAATCTAAATCCAATTATTAAGCTTAAGTTAATCTCAACCAAAATTTATTTCTATTAAATTTCCCAATCCAATTCATTTACATTCTAAATTTGATTTACTTCATCAATTTATTTATTTATTATTATTGTTTTTCATCATTAGTTAAATTCCAAAAAAATAAATTTTCAACTTAGTTCAAGTTAAATCCTCATTTTAACTTCACTTTCAATTTTAATTCCAAAATTCAATCTCATACTTTCCTTGGTTATATAAACCATTTTAAATCTTTATAATTTAATTTGCCTAAAATACTATCATCCAAACACTTTAATTATATATAATAATTTGCAGAAATTTATTTCTTTTTATGTCAAAATACATCTTTGGGTAAAATTATTTCATTTACCCGCTTTCGAAAACAATATTGTATCGAATTGTTCTATTCAAGTATTTAGAAACCTCTTTGGCACAGTTGTACAGACTCTGCTGACGAAGGTTCATATGCCACTCAATAAATCAATCAACACAATATAAAACCATTTTATATTCACTAACAAATACGCGCTCATATCTATTAATACGCTCAAACTCATTCTAGAGTACTAATGACTCTATCTCTAATGAGTAATCCCCACCAGAGCCAAGGTTCTCGCTTAACCCTTCAGCTCTGATACCAAGTGTAAAGGCCCGCAAATCCGTACCACTTTGAACTAACAAAATTCCACAACAGTTCAATCCAAAGTGGCACAAAAGTACGAGTCTTCGGGTAAAAGAAGAAAGAGGTAGAAGAAGAAGAAAAGAAAACAACATCATAATCTCACATCGCAGCGGAATAAAATATAATATATAGAATACAGCTTTTAAATACAAAGAAATCTATACTGTATACATATACATACATACATACATCAGAGTACATCAAACATCCACACAGAGACAACTAATAATTGTCCATACACAGCGGAAATAATAGACAAATATGGAAATACGCTCTGTCATCAGCTCGTCTCCTGAGTTCCAGCATATAATATGAACCTATTTAACTCGGTCTGACCCGAGCATCATATAAAACAACACCCGAGTCAGTCTGGAAAACCAGCGTGGGAAATCACACTCAATTGGATTATTATATTTTCAAAAAATTCTTTGAAAACAAAAGCATCTCGTAAGGCCACGCCACAAATAAACATGTCGGGTTTTTACCTTACGATAGCTAAAACATTTTTATTAAATTCGTCTGATATTATAATAGTGTCTATAGAAAGTAAAATAGAATCTAGCTGAAATGCTTGCATTTCACGTTTCAGCAATAATTGGGCACAATCAAAACCGTACAAACCGTACAGGCGCTTATTGGAGATTAGATTCCATACAATGGCAGGGCTACCGGGGTACCGCCCGTCACAGTACCTGGTCTAGATCAGAGTACCAAGGAGTCACCCTCACTCCCCTACAACACAAGACCAGAACCATTCCTTACTGAATAGTCCCAAGCAAGATCACCCCGTGGCTGGCGCGACCAACCACCCATTAAGCCAAAAAAAAGGACATCTAGACAGGGAAAACCTTACTCTCCAGTAGGGGCTACCCACGAAGTCTTGCTGCACCTCCCCTGTTTTAGCCATTCCAGGTTGATGAGGCTTGAGGTTAAGCGTTGCCTTTCAAGAACGAGTCCCACTTAGAATGCTCATCGTCCACCTGACGATGTTCTGAATGCATTCAATCCATACAAGTTTCCCTGGGTCTGGACAAACCGAATCACCATCTTCAACTCTTCACGGCCTTCATTCGTAATCGTTCAAACCGGATCGAAGTGGTTTTCGAATAATTAAATCCGATCCTGGACTCTTCGAAACGATCAGCGCATTGTCCAATATTGATAGTCGGTGATATAACTATCAATTAATCATTCACAAGAAACCATCAAATAATTTCCATAAATTATTTATCTCGAATATCATTCAGATATTATTTCCTCTTTAACCCATTTGAAATAAATTTTCAAAGTCCTTTTATTTCCATGAAACCATTTAACTGATTTCTTATACTCACTCACATTTTGATCCACCCTTTGAAAATATCCTTT
Source organism: Allium cepa (assembly GCA_030765085.1). Taxonomy (NCBI): domain Eukaryota; kingdom Viridiplantae; phylum Streptophyta; class Magnoliopsida; order Asparagales; family Amaryllidaceae; genus Allium; species Allium cepa. The sequence goes on from CM060946.1 coordinate 85,335,729, forward strand.
ATTTTCTCATTCCTTCCTCAAAAATCAATTTACACTTCTGCTTATAAATTTTCAAACTCAATTTCTCCACTTTATAAGATTTCTCCTAAATCTTATCTCAGTCAAATTAATTTTCTTACTATCACAAGTGGATTTTAATTGGATTTTAAAAGCAATTTGAAACATCTATATTTATAAAATAAGAAGTATGGTTCTATACAAATTATGGTTCAAAAGTAATAGTTTATATAAATATTAAAGTTCATATCCAGTTAATGATAGAATTCAAAACTGGTTTTAGAAAATAGAGTTTATTAATAAATATTTGTCAAGCCTTCAAAGTAACTAATTCAAAAATATTTACATTTAAATAATAGTTTATAAAAAGATTTATATAGTATAGTAATTTAAAAATATTCCTTTTTAAATAACTTTATAATTTTAGGAAATCCAATATCCATCTATAAATGCCTCTTGTCTAAATTCACACTTCTTACTTTCGAAAATATTCTACTATTCCCGTTTCAAACATATTTGTAACCCAATATATTAGCATTTACCTTTTTTTTTACATTGAGTTTCATTCAAACCCATTTTATAAAGCTTGACAACTTCCATGCTTATGATTAATAACCATTTTCCCAAATTTATACAAGTCATGCTTCAGTCAATTTTATATGTAAGTCAATTCACTTTAAATCATTTAAATTTCATAACTTAAGTTCATTTCATTTGCCCATAAATTCTTTTTCAATTTAATTTGATTCTATTTAAATCTAATCTCTTCATTTACCACTTAGCTCAGTTAATTTATTTTCTCAATCCATTTAAAAATTTCAATTTTCATGTTTGATTCATTCTCGAACTTATTTAATTAATTTCAAGACCATCTCCCCTTTATTTATATCATTTGGATTTTATTCACACTTCAAGCCAATTCATTTATAATCCAATTCTATTTGACTTGCTAACCAATCCAAGTTGAGTTTTATATTAATAACTCAACGTCTACTCCTCCCATTCACTTTAATTCACAATCCAATCTTATTAATTCTCAATTCAACTTCTATTTGACTAATTCAAATTTCATTTGCATAATCAATTTTGGATTTCCATTACATTTCTAAACTTCAAAACAATTCTATTTTGGCTTATTTATTTCACTTCAAACTCCAGATCTTACCCGTATTAAGCAAGCATACATTTTATTTCAAGCATTTCAATTCTTTTGATAAGCCATCGGAGTTTATTTATACAAATTAAATTTTATCCAACTATTTGTATTCGAATAAAGATTTTATTTCATTCAACTTAAATTATTCAAGCTTTTATTAAATAAACTTTCACTTTCCTCAAAGCTACGCCTCTATAAAGTTTAATCTTAAGTTAATTTACTCATTTCAATTTCATGCTTAAATTCATTTCCAATTTATTTGATACTCACCTAGATCAAATTCCATTTATTTTGTTAAGATTAAATCCAATGCCATATTTATTCCATCCATACTTGAATTGAATTTTATTTGCAAAAATCATCTTATTATTTTATATGTGTTCAATTTTATTTTATAATTCAAGTTTGGATTTTTATTTCATTCTCCAAATACAAAACAGTTTTATTTTGGCTTACTATTTTACTGTAAAATTTCCTCTTTACATAAGTATATATATAAATTATAAAGATAAAGATACCTCCACAGATCCACCGATGTCGCTGCTTGCCTCGACAACTCCTCTCTGCTTGCTGTATCGCTCAAGCTTACTGTGTCGTGCACGTCTCCTTGTGTAGCCGTCGAAGTCGAGATGGAGTAAACCCACATCGCAACGCCATACCTCGCCTCCACCTAGTCGCTGCACCACCCACAGCAACGACGCGACCGCATCGACGATGAGCCATCGCCGCCTCAAATTGCACGCGAGACAACCCAGGCTACGATAAACCCTAATTTACTTGCTCCGACTTCGGCCTTCCCTCCCCTACTTCGATTTTAAAATTTTTTAATTTTTTTTTAACTAAGGGTTGTCGGTCGATTGATTTGGGGGAAAAGAGAAAGGAAGTGGCGGTTATGAAATAAAAAAAAGGGCACTGGAAATTAGTTCGGCCACCATTATTGATTTCAAAAGAGACGAATTAACCAAAGGAAATGGGTTTAAGAATATGGAAAAGGCGGCTGCGTGTTGAAGAAGGATAAGGAGGACGTGAAAGTGTGTTGAGGAAGCTAGGTTAATTATTTTATTTTAAACTTTATATTTAAAAACTTCTCGAATTTCAATTAAATTATAGCACGTTTGCTTATCGTACAATCACATGGAAGCTCCGAAAATTACGAAGTTTGAAATCCGATAATAACTCAATATTACGGATCCAATGAAACTGGTTTCGACGAATTCCGAGACTGTGCCTCATAAGGTTATTTTTAAATATTAAATTAAACGATATATTTTAAAATTAAGAGAACCATTGTTAAATTCAATTTTAATCCATCTATTATTTTCAGTACTATTAATATAAATTCTATAAGCCTTTAAAATATTTTAAACAAGCTTACTACCCCTGATTTAACATTTTACCCGATATTCAATTACTATTTTAATAATTAATTAATTCAACAGGTCGTTATATTTAAATTCTGAATCCTTTCTATCGTATAAAACCAAATTGTTCATATTATAATCAAATTAGAGTTCAAATTAAATATTTAAATCCAATTTAAATATTGCAAATTAGCCGTCAAAAATCCGGGTCGTTACATACACCATACATATTAATAATAGAAGGATAATTTTTTTATTAATTGATAAGATGCATTCAAGTGATATTGTGAGCTTTTGGCTCCTGTTTAAATATGGGATTCAATTATGCCAAATTTCATGAAATATGATCTAGTTGAAATTGTACCAAATTTTTTTAAAATAAGCTTCTTGCTTTCAATTTTATAAATAAAGCAAAGATATTCTTTGATGTTTACATTATAGTTCCAATATAGTAGTTATTCATTTATATATCCTCAAAACTCAACAAGTTTCTTTTAATTTTGCTTGAGTATAATGTATTTTGGATTCAGATATATGTGCCATTTGGTAATACTATTTGGGCTCTTTCAGACCCTTTAATTATATTAGCAGATTTGTTATGGTTGAAATTTTTAGCTAAAATATTTTCAGATAGTTCAAAGAAAAACTTCTGGTTTTTTAAAATCATATGAGTAGTTTTACTAAATAGTAGGCATATATTATCACTCAAATATTTATGGTCCATATATTAAGAATTAAATACAATATAGTTAGTCAACTATTAAAATTTGTAAACATTAAATAAATTCTAATACTTTCCCAAAAAAATTAAAATGGACTACTGATTAAAACACAACATTCATTAGTACATTATTTCAATTAGTTTTGAAAAGAAAAACATACAAGCACCAACTTCCAATAGATTTATTGAACTGAAATAAAATAAAATCCACATAGCCGACTTCAGGCTGCTACTATTGATCAATTCGACCATATCATTTATTATTGCACTTAGATTTTTCATCAATAATGAAGTTTCCTTCATCAACTTAGAAGAAATGATCTAACTTCAGGTTAGTATTACTAGACAATCCTTTCACAAAATTTTAGTTTAGAAGTAATTCCAAATATAGAGGAATTGTATTTCCTAATAGATTTAAAGACTTGAAACATCAAGTTCAACAATCTGTGTCTAGTGTTTAGAAGTGTGACCATGTTTTGGTGGTCATAACGTTCCTTGAGGGAGTTCCATAGGTAAAGATGATCTTTTTCAGTTAAATGTTTTATTTTAAGTTTGTCATGGATATGACACCTTAAAAATATAAGAGCCATTATTTTATCATATTGGATTATCACTTTTATGGCATTTTCTAAGCAACGGGATTGTAATTGGATGTCAACATCCAATATCTATGACAAAAGGTAATCTTCTTATAAGTCCAAAGCTTTAAATTCAAGCTTGGTTGTGTTTATCATATTACCAACTATAAGTGGAAATAAAAATGCATAAGCATCAAAATATTGTTCATGGGTATATAATCAATGCATTTCATAAAATAAGAAACCATATCTGATAGTAGTTATAGTGAAAAAATAAAAACATTAAAGAAAAATAGTAAAAAACAACCAAATATAATCTATAAAAGCGACTATAATTTCTTATTTACATCCTTTTGATAGCTCTAGATCCAATCTCATTAATTGCATTCGTTACTTTCCTTGAAAATGCAAAACTATCCTTGAAATATGGAAAGGCCTTATATGGATTGATTGGTGGAGAAGGAATGAATTATAATCAAAGATTGTGCTGACTTGATTATGTTTACTTTCATAATATAAGCAAATTTAAGAATATAAATATGTAGTATTAAATACCATTTATTAATTCATAACAACTGCAATAGTGAGAAACATGAATATGTAACATGTATATACGTTATGATCCTTGTCAACAACAAGAGATATAAAAGAAAAATAAATGTATGAAGTATTTATACGCATCTTTGTTGGACCATTCTCATTAATCAATTAATTTTATTTAATGATTTACGAATTGCTACTGATTAATATATGAATTAATACATGCGGTTATTTACATATTGTAAGTTAAACAGAGAGAGGAAATTTGTACATCACATAGTGTAAGAATAATATCATGAAAAACAAAATAGTTTGACTTGGCAACTAAAAAGTATGTTGTATGAGTTACGGCTATTGATAACATCAATAAGTATATTCTTGTGACATAACAATAATAGGTAAAAGACTAAGCATATAAAATAACAAACATTGGAATACCTCTTTGTTGAAAGAGGAAGATGAATGAGTTTTATATATAATATAACATAATTGATGTGTGTATGAATATTAACATTCCTTTTATGAAGAATCCAAAATACTTACTTGATGAGCCAAAGAAAAGAAACTTGATCTATTATATTTTATCTTTTGAAAGACATGATTGGATGTATGGAAGAAGAAAAAAAATTAGGAAATAAACTTCCTATTAGAATACCTTGTTCTCTATTAAAAAGAAAGAGAGTAGGAGAGTAGATATATTCCTGTGTATTTATTTGGTTTAGTAAAAGCACCAAATACATCAACAAATCTCTGGAGATTTTTTTTTATTATTATTATCGCCACTTCTGGAGTGAATAAGTTTCTATACATTTATTTGGTTTAATAGTTAATACCACTGGCAAATATTTTTAGAACTTCATATTCCAATTTTACTTTAGAATAAAGTCTTTGTTTAGTACTTTAGATCCTAAATCGTACAACTTGATTTTCGTTATCAAACTTCAGGTTTGATTGCAATTGGAATTTACCATAATCCGAATTAGCTTTTCTAATAATTCAAAGCTTCACATTTCAAATTTATATATTTGAGTTTTGATATATAAACCTTTTTTTAGGAATGCAAACTTATATGCATAATTTTTATTTGAGAACTTCAGGTCTCCAATATTAAATAAATACAATGAAACAAGAGGACTCTTCATAATTGTATTCGAACATGAGAATCATAATACTCTTTCTCTCCGAGGAAATAGTATTTACTACATTTGTAATGTTATTTCAACATATTATTTTTATGTTATGTCTTCTGGACGTATCAATGTCTTTTTCTGGAATTGCTTGCTTATTTTTTTTCATGGCTTTATTTCAGCTTATGAAAAATTTAATCTTTCACCTTCACACATATAAACTTCAGGTTTTTATTCTTTCATATAGACTTAATACGATCTACCAGATACGTATTATCCTTATATTTGTTTCTGTAAGAAACAGTGAAATATTTCTTCTGGAAATATAAATCATGTGGTAAAATTATTTCTATAATTCTCATTCAAATCAAAATCCAAACAAAAAAAAATTCAAAATGAAAACTTTTTTTTTCTTTCACCAAACAATGGAATGAGATGTAAAAGTTTAGATCTATGATTAAATGAGATCTAATATGATAAGATTAATAGAGTAAGATCTATGAGGTAATATATATATATATATATATATATATATAATGAATTCTGGAAAATTAGATCTATGATAGATAAGATCAAAAAGGAAAACTAACAGAATAAGGTCTACAATTACGTTTTAGTCTATGAAACAATTTTAGTTTTAGATCAAACTCAAATTTATCATAAAAAATGGATATACATTAATACAAATTAATAAGAAATCTTATGATTTAATTCTACAGATCTAAAAAAAAATATCATTTGAACATGATATTAAAATCTACAAGTGATCTGAAAAATTAGAATAAAAAAAAACAAGATCTACACAAAACGAGATCTAAAATGCAGAGACAAAAAAATAAGATGTCCAAATAGAATTAGATCTAATCAGATCAGAAACAGCTTACCACTTTGAAGATTTATAACTAGATCTGAAATTTTCCTTTTATTTCGAGATCGTGCTGATAACGTGTTATGGAATAAGAAGACATTAAAGGAAGAGGAAGAAAATATTTTGTTCACTGCTGAGATTAGTCGTACATTTTCATTACATTAGCTCCTTTATATAAAGGCCTAGGAGCTTGGGATAGAACTAATCCCACGATGTGAGACTAAATACAAAACAATACATAACATATTCACTATAATATATTTACATATATTATAACACATTCGTTTTTTCTTTTCTTCTTTCTAGAAAGCATGAGAAGACACATGATTATATATGTACTAGCTGGCATGAAGGATTAAAACGATATTTCTTATTCGTAGAGCAAGCTATAAGTTGTAAGTTCGGTGCAGTAATGGTGTGGAAAACTATTATATTATGAATGTTAAACCTATAAATATTTTTAGTAGATAGGAAGTAACAATATATACCGAAGATGCTTAATTTCTCATTGCTGCGACTTCCAAGTTTGATATACTCTTAACAGTTAAATAAAATATCAGATTCTCGAGTTTACTTATTTTGCCATAAATTGATTCAACTACTACTTTAGTACTCCTCAACTAGTGCTTCATACTACGTACTTTCACCAAGCTAACCCGCTTCAAAAGAAAAAATAGAAAGCAAAATCTTCTTGTTCTAGTTTTACTATGGGTTGGAAACGAAGAAGTGTTTTTGAAAATGTGGTAATATAGTGAAATTGCAAAAAAGATATCTTTTTAGGATTCGAAATGAAAGAAACTGTGAAAATACAAACATGAATTCAGTAAATTTATACTAGAGGCTAACTTTTATTTTTAAAGTGCCGGTAGTTGTATCTATTCTTGTTACTATTTTAAGAAGCAACAATTGATATAAAAACAGAAGAAAAAAAGTTATTAGTTAATCCATCAATGAATCTACAGTAGAAAAATCATTGCATAACAATTTCGATATGAAAGACTTAGGAGTTGCGGACGTTATTTGGGAATCAAAATAATAAGAACACCTAATGAAATTGAACTATCTCAGTCACACTATGTAGACAAAGTGATTGAAAAATTCCAAGAGTATGGAATTAAAGGAGTGAGGACATATTTTAATCCATCGGAAGTACTGCATAAAAACACTGATGAGAGTGTAATGCAACTGGAATACTCTCGTGTAATAGGATGCTTAATGTATCTGATGAATTGCACAAGACCAGATATAGCTTATGCAGTAAGTCGACTAAGCAGGTATACAAGTAATCCAGGGAAGGAACACTGTAAAGCACTAATGAGAGTGTTGGGATATTTAAAGAATACCACTAATTTTTCCTTACATTATGGAAAATATCATGCCGTCTTAGAAGAATATAGTGATGCAAACTGGATTGCAGATTCAGAGGATTCAAAATCAACGAGTGGTTATGTCTTTACCCTAGCAGGGGCAGCAGTGTCATGGAAATCGATCCACTATGGAATCAGAGTTCATTGCATTAGATAAAGCAGGCGAAGAAGCTGAATGGCTTCGTCACTTTTTAAAAGATATCCCGTTTTGGCCTAAACCTGTACCGGCCATATGTATACACTGTGATAACCAAGCTGCGCTAAGTAGAGCGTACAATTTTGTGTACAATGGAAAGTCACGACATATTCGTCGACGCCATAACACAGTTAGGCAGTTACTCTCTAATGGAACTATTTCCATTGATTATGTGAAAACAAATGATAACCTAGCGGATCCATTTACTAAAGGTTTATCAAGAGAGAAAATTGACTGCGCATCGAGGGGAATGGACTTAAAAGCCTAAACCAACAAGAGTTACCTTATACGGAAACCTATCCTAGAGACTGGAGATCCCACGGACTAGGATCAATAGGCAAACCAGTTATGAGTAACTCAAGAAGTAATGCATTTGTCTGGACTTGGTCCTACTCCATTCCTATGGTGCAAAATATAATGCATGCCTACAGAAGTTTTAAAGGTTAAAACTATGTTTTTTTAATGATGACCATATCTTGAAAATAACAAGTGGGGTATATGTAGGATACTCTTAATGGTTGCGATCACCTATGTAAGTGTGAGCTGGGTCGGCTCTATGAGAATATTAAAAGGCTTTTATTCTCAAAAACACTCGCAGAACCAAAAATTGTTCAGGACCAAAATGAACACAACCAAGAGATTGGATGAGAAGAGAATCAATGCTTCGTAAAGCTTATTGTCTGGATATACAATAAAGGCCGACGGTTCAAGGTGAAATAATTCACCGATTAGCCAAGTAGATCCGATAAGTTTTAACTAGGGAAAGTTCAAAGAGAAATATCTACTTATCCACGATAAAGCATTATTCCATATGTACTCTGTGATATTTCGCTTTGTGTGGGGGATATGTATATTATCATTCATGTGGGGGATTGTTGGAATTCCTAAAGAGCAAAGTGAATGAAAAATACATAAAGTCCCACATCACCAATTTTTTGAAAGGTATACTAGTTTATATATGCCTTTCTCATGAGGAGGTTGGGGGCCTGGGGCTCCCAAATGTATGCTTCGTTGTGAGGAGGGAGATCATGCATCACCACCACACACGCGCGCGCCGCCGCCGCCGTCCGTCCGACTGAACCGGGCCGGGCTCGGGTACGGGTACAGGTCCAAAATGACCATTCTTTTTACTAGGCCACTGTTTAACAGTTTTGGGCTTCGTCTGAAACTGGGCTGGGCCTGGAATTTGAAGGGAAGCGGGCGAAGACGGACGCGGGGTTTTTGCCTGAGGAGATGCGACTGTTCATAAGCGGACGTGAACAGTAGCGGGTGCGACCCGTTAGAAGCAAACAGGTGCGGCCAAACGCGAGCGGGTGCGACCCGACTGAGGCGGTACGAGCGGGTGCGAAACAACAGCAGGCGGGCGCGACCCGTTAACGAACAGCAGCGACCAAAAGGCAACGGGTGCGACCCATCAAGCGGACGCAACTGTTTGAAGGGATGCGGACGAAATTATAAATAGGAGAGAATACTGATCACATTCTCATCCGATTCCAATCTAATTTCTTCTGCTTCTTTACTCTACTGCTCGATATTCCATATATATCACAGAGTTGACATACTCATTTTTTTCCAAACCGAACTATCTCTTCTATCCCTTCATCTCTCAAAACCATCTTCAGTCCTATCACACAGAAGATATACACATCACAATCTCGTGCAGATTGCGTTTGTTGTATCTTGGGAGAATTTTGAATAAAATTCTTAAGGAAATCGTTACGACGAGCCTCAGACATTATCCGGTTAGAATTCTCAATTCTTTCTTCTATTTTTTTATACTGTTTATTCAAAATAGTATAACGTTGTTGTTGTAATTCATTTACAACGTTCATATTGTTATAATATTTACTACAGAATTCCAGTGTAGTGGAAATCTGAGTTATAAACTTGTGCGACGAGTTTATATTTGATTATTCTCTGTTTTGGTATACTAGACGTATAACAAATTATATTATGGATGAAGTAATAAAACTTGCAGATTCTAATAAGAATAAGCTATTTCTCTCAATCAGTCTTTTCCAGTATAACTAAAACAAATTGTGAATTATTGTAGCAAACTCAAAAATCAAATCATCATCAACATAACAAATGCAAATTTTATTAATAAACAACAATCGATAGTCAATAAAAATGTTCAACACTTGCAGTCAAATCAAAATAACTAGTGCAAAATAATTCGAAGAATAGACTATACATCAAAATTCTTATAGATTTACGAGTAGATTTGGAAAAACTAACCTTCTTTTCCTTCAAATAAACCTGTGTATCTCCGCGGCTTAAAGGTTACCTTTTTTCTTTTCCTTTTTCATCTGTTTGGCCATAAGAGGATTAGCTAGGGTTTTAATTGATTGGAGAGGAATTCTGCGTTGATGGTTGGTATATTGATGAGAAATTAAAACGTGAAGAATACAATGAGAGATCAGAGGATTTATGAAGTGGTTGGGCTTGAGTTAACACATTGAGACCGACTAAAGGTACTCAATTGGTCTTTTGTAAAAACATTAGAGACGATTATTTTGTCTCTACTTAAACTTTGTTTAAAGACAAATTCATTAAGGTCTTAAAATGTTGCCTCAATTTTACTTTTTCGTCCTAGTAAATCAAGAGCTTGAATACTGAAATTGAACTTGACTCTCATATGATCTGTTGATCAGATGAAATGTATATAAATATATTAATTAACGTGCGTTCAAGCCTGTTCTGTTCTTTTATATGAAGTACAAATTGAAAATTGGATTGAACATCAAAAATCACGTGCATTCCTGGCAAAATATGGATCAACTACTTACGGAGTTTTAACTGCTAGCGTGTATCATGATTCATGTGCCATAGTGATAAATCAAAATAATGATGCTGTAGTATAATATGTTACCGCTTGATAATACTATATTACAACAAATGCTTACAACGTTTTTCAGATTTAAAATATCAGTCAATCATCTGCAGTTAAATATTCCCTCACCTAAGTTTCCAGCTGGAGTTGGTGTGTTAGAATAGAGCCCTAGGCATTATAAATAGAGCATATAATCGTATTCCACCATCGCACAACATTGATTAATTAGTTGATCAAGAAGAGACTTCATAAACTCATTGAGCAAATTATGGAAAGTCCAAATACGGGAAAGAGATGGTCGCTGGTTGGAGCCACAGCCCTTGTCACTGGAGGCACAAGTGGCATTGGGTATGTTTAATAAAAAAATAAATACGGCTATCTATGTATATTTATTTGAGTTTTGACTATGTCACTGGTTATTTGCCTCTACTGATTTATTTTCAACTTTTAGCTGCAATGTTTAGGCACTGTTTGATTTGTAATTTTTAGTTTTGTGTTTTTGTCCATATAAAAATCATACGACGCATTTATATTGTCGAAAGTGACCAATTTATAAAACGAAATTAACATAACAATTTTTTATTTTTAATTTTCGCGTTTTGGGAAAAAAACACAAATACTTCCGTTGTACATCTAACTCCTACGTCCTTTCATCTGTTTTTCTTTCATCACTTCGGTCGTCTCTCCATTCTTCTCATATTTGAGATACATATTGAATCAAATATGAAAATGGCTCGAATTGAAGTATGGAAAGAAAAGAGGAAAAAAAATCCCACCTGGTCTGTGGACAGTATTTTAACTGGAAGTAGATCCTCTGTTAACAGCTCTGAAAAATAGGTACATCTAAATGTACGCGTTATTCAACAGTTCAATATTCAATAGGTAAAACATTTGATTCAACTCTGAGCTAATAGAAGGATCTATTTTCCAATAATAGGTTGAAAATAACTAAAGTAGTGTCCCCCCCACAGAATAATTACTAATGTCTGGATTCAATTGCTTAAAGACTACCACTTTGCCAGCTGAAGTATATTACAAATTTACAAGTAGTTTGATTTGATTTTTGTTGCATGTGAATGTACAGATTTGCTATAGTAGAAGAGTTGGTTTCGTTTGGTGCAACTGTTCACACTTGCACCGAAAATGCAGCTCAGCTTGAAAAATGTATGCAGAGGTGGAAGAGCTTAAACTACCCAGTTACTGGATCTATTTGTGATGTTACATCCAGAGCTCAACGTGAGAATCTGATGGCTGAAGTTTCTACCATATTCGATGGAAAGCTCAATATTCTTGTGAGTTTAATGTACAACTCGTTTATTCTTTGCAAGCTTAATATTCATGAAATTCTTAAAACTATTGCTTACCGATCACTTGCTTAGGTTAACAATGCAGGCACGGCCATGGCAAACAGAACCATCGACGTAACTGCTGAAGAATATTCAAAACTGATGACGCTGAACTTGGAGTCCGCTTATAACATGTGTCAACTGGCATATCCGCTTCTCAAAGCATCAGAAGCTGGCAGCATCATTTTTATTTCTTCTATTAGTGGCAGAATAGCGTTACAAAACTTGACGCTGTATGGTATGAGCAAAGGTATGCACACTTTCTGATGAAAACCTACTTATATTTTTTCTCAACCATATATCGTTTACTGAATCTATTGCTGATACAAAACTTAATTAATGTTGATTTTACTTGTCAGGAGCAATGGATCAGCTTACAAGAAGCTTAGCATGTGAATGGGCCAAAGATAACATCCGTGCTAACTGTGTTGCACCTGGGGCTATCAAAACTCCCTTACTAGCCCAAGTGAGTCACCATTTCTTCTTTTGATTCCCTATTAATTATAATTTTTTTTTTTTTTGTTGGATGCTTCTTGAACCCGAAAGGAAACCGAAATATTCAGAAAATAATTCTAAAAGATGTGCCTCATTAGTGGACATCGTTACAGTCATCGTTGTAATCTAAGATATGCACATTTTCATTTGATATTTAAAGATTTGGCAAGATAAACAACTTATTAAAAAGAAACATGCAGATAGGTATGCTAATGTGTGTGCACATACAGATGCTCGTGTACATATGTGTATTATTGTGTGATACTAACAAATAACAATCCAATATGTGCAGAGTGATGAAAATGCAAAATCAGAAGCTGCTCGCACGCCACTAGGACGCAATGGTACAGCTGAAGAGGTTGCAGCTTTAGCTGTATTTCTGTGTTTACCCGCTGCTTCTTACATTAGTGGACAAACTGTTTACGTTGATGGAGCTCGATCCGTGAACGGCTAATGTTTTATTTTTTTCCTTTGAACCAAGTGTTCATGGTTGTGTAATAATTTCAATGTTCCGCTCTGTATTACGTTCTCCTTTGAATAAGTTGATATGTTTGTCCGCATCCAGTGTGTAACCGTACGTTTGAATGCAGTATTGTTAAAATGAATTGCTGAAATTTTGAATACGGTGTGAAAACATTGACTTATTAACAAGCTATCAATCATAGTTATCAAAATCGAACAATAGACCGAACCATGGTGGTCCATGGTTGAAGGTTATGATAATTTGACATCGGGTGAACCATAAGAACCGTGTCGGTAATATAAAAGAAAATAGCAAGCAGTGTATTATTACTTGAATGAGAATATTGCATACATACTTTAGCTGATACATTGCTTCCTATTCAAAATGAGATACTCGCTTAGTGTGCTGCGAGTTGGCCTAAACATACTTCTCACACACGCGCTATTTGATACTATCTAATATTATGTATATTACATATATCTAACAACACCCCCCCCCCCCCCCCCCCTCCCAAAAAAAAAAGCCCAATACGGGCTAGGGTTTGTAAAGGAAAAATTCTCAAAATCAGTCGACTTGTAAATTCTTGCTAAATCTGCTCAAATCAAAAAACAATTTTTTGATCTGAAGATGATTTCTACGACTCTTCAGTTTTTTGATAGGTTCAAGATTGCAAATTGAAGAGCGGATTGCAGTTCAATAGCAACAAAGACTTCAACTGCTTAATTTAAGATTTTGATGACGGTTTTCTTGCTTTTTCATGCTCTTGAATAGACCCTGGCATGTAAATTGGAGTCTAAGTCTCTGATTTACATCTGCTGCATCCACGTTTAACTAGTTCTTGAATCTGATTAAGTATTGTTTTGAAAAAGGCTTTGTGAGAACATCAGCCTTTTGGTAAGTTAAAGATATGTAATCTACTCTAAGTTTGCCTTTCATAACATGTTCTATAACGAAGTAGAGATCTGGTTCCCTGTGTTTGGCTCGTGAATGTAATACTAGGTTAGAAGTGAGTGATATAGCACTAAGATTGTCACACCATGTAGTTGCTTTGCTGTTAGTGTCAATGCGTAGTTCTTTCATTAGAGATCGTATCCACATGACTTCAGCTGTTGTAGTAGCTATGCTTCTGTATTCAGCTTTAGTGCTTGATCTTAATATTGTTGACTGTTTCCTTATGCACCATGATATTGGATTTTTTTCCTAGAAAAATACAGTAATCAGTTGTTGACTTTCTATCATCCAGATCAGTTGCCCAGTCAGCAAGCATATGCATTAATATTCAATGATATACTTGATTGTATAATTAGCCCTTGATTCATTATTCCTTTAAGATATCTTGGAATATGCTTAACTATGTTAATATATGGGTCTTTGCATGAACTGATTTACTTTATTTACACAAAATAAGATGACTGGTCTGGTTATTATGACATATTGTAGTGCTCCAACTATGCTTCTATATTGCTTGTAATTGATTATTGGCTCACCCCTATTCTTTGATAGATGAAAATTGCTTGTCATTGGTGTAGGAAGTGGTTTTGTCCATTTTTGATTTCACTAATGCTTCAAAAATATATTTTCTCTGGTTTAGATGCATTTCAGTGCTTAACACCCTTTTAACTTCAATGCGAAGAAAGTAATGTAAGTCCCTCAGATCTTTGATAGAGAACTCATTGTTCAGACATTGTGTAATGTTGTTGATCACCGATTCACTGTTATTTGTAACAATGAAGTCATCAACATAAATTAGTATATAAGTAATAGTGTTATTACAAAATTTAACAAAGACCGAGTTGTCTGATTTTGTTGAGTTGTATCCAAGTCTTGTTAGTATTGATTTCAACTTGTCAAACCAAACTCTTGATGCTTGGTTGAGACCATAAATAGCTTTATTTAGCTTGTACACATGTTCATCACTGCCTTTCTTTACAAACCTATATGGCTGCTCCATGTAGACTTCCTCCTGCAAAACACCATTTAAGAAGGCATTATTTACATCTAGTTGTTTGATAGTCCAGTTTTTGTGCAAAGTAATGGTCAAAATAATTCTAATGGAAGAGGCTTTTACGACAGGAGAAACCATTGAAATCAAACATTCTATTGTGAGTACCATTTTGCCACCAATCTTGCTTTGTACTTAAAAATTGAACCATCAGGATTCTTTTTCAGTCTATATGTTCATTTACATCCTATAACATTCTTATGCATTGGCAAAAGTACAAGATCTCATGTCTTGTTCTTTACCAATGTATCATATTCTTCCTTCATAGCTGTTTCCAGTTGACATCTTGTATTGCCTGCTGGTATGTACTTGGCTCAGTAAATTCAGACTCAACGTTGTTTATTTTTGGCTTGAATATACCGCCTTTTTCCCTTATTATCACGTGATGTCAAGTGTTTGCAGGTGTGGAAGGCTAATTGTCATCATCCATAGTGGTCTTTTGTTGAGTATTGGGTGACCTAAGGATCCTCCAATATTTGACATGGATCAGGATGCTGACTTGTGCATGATTGTGATACATGACTTGAGCTTTTAGATGCTTCATTTTGTTCACGACCTGGTTCACTTATGGACAAAGTGTGTTGTGGACTGGAGCTACCTTCTTCCTGATTTCCATCATTTTGAATTGGTATAATCTCTTCTATAGAGGAAGTATTAGAGGTAATGAGTATCTTGAATTTTATACTTTTTGAGTGGTTTTGATTTTTGCTTTGCTGAAAGGAAATTCTTGCTCATTAAATACCATATGTCTTGATATGTACACTCTTCCCTTGTTGTAAAGACACTTGAACCCTTTTGATTTGCTGCATAACCTAGAAATGTATATGGGGAAGATCTAATTCTAACTTATGTGTATTATATGGCCTTAAATAAGGGAAACATAGACATCCATGTAACTTTAAATTTTGATAGTCAGGATTGACGTTGGTTAATATTTCTATTGGATTTTTGTATTTTAGAAATATTATAGGCGGTCTATCGATTAAATAGACTGTTGTAGAGAAAACATCTAGCCAAAATTTTAATGGTAAAGATGTTTGTACCAAAAAAGTCAGACCAGTTTCTACTATATGTCTATGCTTCCTTTCAATGAGACCATTTTTCTCTAAAGTATAAGGACGTGTTATCCATTGAGTGATTCCTTTTTTCTAAAAATAATCTTTCGGTGGTGAAATTCTTTTCCACAATTTGTCTAAATAATTTTCACTGGACAATTTGTTCATCTTTATGAATTTGCCAAAAACTACATCACTGCATTGTTATTTTCAAATTTTGACTTTAAAAAATATATCCATACATATCTAGAACAAGCATCAATAAATGAAATATAACATTTGTAACCATAGTCGATGCTTATTGGGGTTGGTGCCCATAAATCAGCAGCAATCAGCTCTAAGGGTTTGCAATATACGGTTTATGAATCTGGAAAAGCAAGTTTGCGACTTTTGCCCATTTGGCAATATGTACAAGTGTAAGATCTTGGAATTTTATGAACACAAGCATTATCACAACTACTTAGAACATGCTTTAAAATGTTTATACTGGATTGTCTAAGTTTACAGTGCCAAGTATTATGCATCTTACAGTTTTCATCAATTTTCGTTTCAAAAACAGGACACCAGTTTTCTTTACGTCTAGAATTTCTTGAGTTTGCAACATCAGTTTTTATAACCACTTACATTCTCTACCCTACAAAAGAATTTCTTTTGTTAGAACGTCTTTCATTAAACAGTACTGAATAAAATTCAAAATATGCATTATTATCTTTTGCAAATTGAGATACACTCATTAATTTTTTTTCTAATAAGCGGAATTCTCAATAATTATTGAGATAAAGTTGTCTTACACCTTTTATGCTTGCATTTCCAGTATGAGAAATGTGAACAGACTTACCACTACCCAAATATAACAATTGTTTACCTTTGTACTCTACTTCCAAGGTTAAGATTACTCAAGTTGCTAGTCACATGATTGGTTGCTCCAGAATCTAGGTACCATCTTTCATCATGTATATCCTCAATTTTGGCCATAGCGTTGCTTGTACCTTCTGATTTGACCTTAGGTTGTACGTTAATCATATTTGCAATAGGATTTTTGCATTCTTGAACTGTTATTATCTTCTATGCTGGTGTGAAGTTTGCATCAAATTTGAAATAACATTTTCTTGCAGTGTACTTATATTTTTCATATATTTGACATCTTGATCTATAGTTGTAATTCCATCTACCACCTCTATCTCTGCACCAGTTAGATTGTCCACCCCTTTGAATACTGCTTTGTTGATTAGTATTGCCATAATTTCTTTCTTTATTCTTGATTCTTGTTCTTGTTTTTTGTAACATAGTTGACAGAGTATTCAATATTGACCAATTTCTTTTGCTCTAATCTACCTTCATGAGCAGGAAATATGGAATGAACATATTGTAGAGATGGTAATATTTCAATGGAGGATAATACTGATACTACAGCTTCATAATCTTCATCTAGACCACTCAATATTGATAAAACTTGTTTAACATCTAATATTTTATGCCCAGTTGAAGCTAATTGATCACATAATGTCTTTAACTTTGATAAATAGTCACTCATATTCATGTTGTCTTTCTTTAAATTTTGCATCTACCTTTTGTACTACATGATTCTTGTCGCAGATTGAGAATTAAAAATTTGTCCAATTGTATACCATATTTCAAGAGTTGTTTTGCATCCTATCAATTATGGAAACAAGTTTTCACTAATTGAGGATAACCATGAGTTGGTCAATCTTTCTTGTCTTTGATGTCGTACATAATCTTTATTACTCGGTAATTTGCCTTCATTATCTATAGTGTATCTTGGTGGGATGGTCAATGTACCAAGAACATACTCCTCCAGCTTATAGCCTCAGATTGCAGTTTCCATCTAGAATTTTCAAAGAAAATAATTGGATTCCTCTAATTGAATGGTGAGGACTTGACTTTGTGGCTTAATAATGGATTTTATAAGTTCTTGGGTGGCATTGGATTGAGTTTGAGTGGTTCTTGGTACTGAAGAAGGGACAATGCATTATTTTCTTCGGCCATGATGTAACTTCAGATGTCAAGAATCAAGAATGGGTGATGGGTAAGAAAATAAGGTTACCTGATGGGTGAAAAATGATGAGGATTCTTTGATTCACCTTTCATGCAACTGCAGATCACGTAATTTTAATGAATATTGAACTTTCTGATGATTCTGATGCAGCTAGTTGGGTTGATGGATGATGTTAACACATCCTGGTTAGGAGTAGCATTACAATCAAATGATGGAAGAGTTTGAATCTTCTTTGTAAGATTCTTGAACAAAATTTTTTGTTAATCTATGTTTTCTGGCTACTCAAATGGTAACACCTATCAGATGAGGCTAGAATACCACAACCAATTCTTAAATGATAAGAACTTGCTGATGAGGATTTTGGTGAGGCACTTGCTATAAGCAATTGGTTGCTCTGATACTATATAAAAGAAAATAGCAAGAAGTGTATTATTACTTGATTGAGAATATTGCATAAATTCTTTTGGCTGATACATTGCTTCCAATTTATAATAAAATACTTGCTTAGTGGGCTGCGGATTGGCCCAAACATACATCTCACACCCGCATCGCACTATTTGATACTATCTGATATTATGTATATTACATGTATCTCATTGTAATACATATAAGTTGTACGTATCAATCATGAGTTGATGTAGTTAAGAAAATAATACACGTTTTTTAAGAATATTTTCAAAAATTAAATTTGACAGTGCATAGAAAGAACATCACTCAATCCACAGTCAAATGTACAATGCAAACCAAAGCGCATTCAAATTTTCAAGTATTAATTATTTAAAAGTAACAAAATAAACTGTTTTAAAGTCGCCACATCCTAGAAAAACAGGCCCTTACTATACATTGCTATTATAAATGTAGTGGTTCATGTCTACCACCCAACAAAGTAATCTTGATAAGTTTCTTAGTTGGCTTACAATAATGTTACATTATACAAATTCTATTTTATGCTAACTTCATTTTTTCGGTTCCAATTATTTGTAAGTGGCTGAGCGATATTTAGCTCCGTTCTATGCATTTAGCATTTAAATTTTTATTCTTTCTCCATATAATTTCTGAGTGCCATGCTTAGTCACTATTGGAAGTACATGCTACTTGCAATCTAATTAGACCTGAATTCATGGAGCCGAACAAGAACCCTAAAAAACAAAAAACAAAAATCCCAATTTTATGCAAGTAATAAGTAGGTTTGTAGTCACGACCGTGATTAGTAAATTCATGACATGCATCATTATATAAGAATAATATATTTCCCAAGGTTGTGAAAATATTTATTTCCTTAACTTTAACTAACCAAACTATCTATGAGTCACAATATTAGTATTTTAGGTCTAAAAAAACAAAATACAAAGAAGAAAAAATTGATTAGTTTTTTCATCAATATTATGAAACTTAGGCTTGTGTGTCTTCGTGTGGCCTTTCAAAATATGGTTTATTCATGCTCTTGTTGAATTTTGACGATACTATATGGTGAATTGAAGAGGTCGAGAATAGCTTGATAATGGTAAAAACGGCACATGAATTGAAACTCGGATGCTCAAGTTATCACAATTCGAAGCTAAGTGATGCATAGGTTGAAAGTTGTATCAAATGTCTGGCATGAATCCCCAGACTTCCAACGGTTGGTTTATTTTAAGCTGCAAGTTCTGCTAGACATCTGAGAGAACCTGTCAGACATTTGGCAGCAGGAATTATGCAACTTGAAAATTGCGATAGACGTCTGAGGGGTTTTGTCAGACATCTGACGTGCTGCAGTGTTGATTTTTGGTCTAGAATTTGTGTATTTGTTTGTAGGTGCTTCAAGGGGAAAATCGGGTATTTGCCATGGAAAAATGGTTCATTATGTAAGTTCTTCTCAGAATTCAAAGGGGTGGAACCTAAGGATCCCATAGATTAAGGGTTTTATCCTCCATTAAAATAGGATTTATCAAAACCTATTTTTTTCAATTCTATTCTCCATAAATACATTCTATTTGAATATTGATCATTGTAATCAATTTCTTATACTCTTCTCATTGAATATTGCTTGTTTGGTGATTTTGATTGGTTTTGGATTGAATTGAGATTTAAATTGAGATATTGATTATTTGTTTATGACTTCTTACCACGACCTTATTTCTCTCTATGCTTTGGTGGTTTTGATTTGAGTGGACTCGAGTTAAAATTCCCGTAATATTTGGTATCAGAGCATTGGTTTTGGTAGGTGGTTGTAGAAATGCCGAAATCGGATAATACCTTGAATAGTCCCTTAATGGTTAGTCCAAGTGGTGTAACACCATATGTATGTAGGTCATACGCGACTTCAGAATCACAATTGGTTATTGACAAGTGGAATGGCAATAATAATTTTGAAAAGTGGTAATGGAAGATGAAAGCGGTTATAAGGTAGAATCGAGTGCATTGGGTAGTGTTTGATACATATTTGTTGTCGGCGGACATCACGGATATTGAGAGAGGGGAAATGGAAGAGTGAGCATTCACTACACTTCAACTTGCTATGGAAGAAAATGTGATCTCCAGAATTAGTGGTGAGACTATCACTAAAGGTATTTGGGACAAGTTGAAGGAGTTGTATATGAAGAGTTCGCTAACTAATTGTTTAATCTTGTTGCAAGTGTTTATCACGTATGAGATGAATGAGGGTACTTCACTAAAGGTGCACTTTAATGTCTTTGATGATTTGCTAAAAAAGATGAAGACGGTAGACTTGAAGATTGAGGAAGATCATAAGGCAATGATATTGTTGCGTTCGTTGCCGGACCGTTATACGGGTTCTCGAATAGTTTGATCTATAATCGGAATACTTTGCCTCTTGATGATGTTAGAACGAGTTTTCTTAGTGAGGAGTTGTGCGATCAAATGAAGAAGCTGGGTAGTGGAAGTAGTGGTGCAAGTAGTGGTCATGGTTTATTTGTGTAAAAGGAGAAGAATGTAAAGATGAGGAACCACGGGCATTCTAGATAAAGGAAGCCCGGTTGGAGAGGAAAGTCGAGGAAAAGAAATAGCAAGTGCTTTATTTGTAAGAAACTTGGTTATGGAAGAATGAGTTTCCAGAGGAGAATGCAAAGAAGGAAGTAGCATCTTCATCCATAGCGGTAGAGAGTGGAATTAGTGAGGGAGACATGGTTGTTTTGACGGCGATAGCATCAAATGTTTTGGATAGCGAAAGGATGCTCGATTCGAGGGCATCTCATCGTATGACGTCGAATAGAAATTACTTTTCTTCTTACATGGACAAAGAAGGAAATTCAATTGTTATGGGTAATGGTTCTATTTGTAAGTCGAAGGAAATTGGTTCCATGCAAATTCTGAAGTTGACGGAGTGGTTTATACTCTCACTAATATAAGCTATACTTCGGAACTTCGGAAGTCTCTTATTTCCTTGGGGGAACTGGATTCTTTAGGTTGTAAGATCGCTATTTAGAATGATATCTTATGGGTTTCGGAAGATGCGTTTATGGTGATAAAAGGTGATAGGAATCATGGTGTTTATTTGCTTCTAGGTCTAACTATTGAAGGCGAAACTTATGTGGGTGTTGATAGTTCTTGTGGCTTAGATGAGTAGGTTATGGCATTTGAGGTTAGGTAATGTCTCGAAAAGGAGTTTGGATATTCTTCGTAAGAGGGAGATGATCAATGGAGAGAGTTTCAGAAAATTTGAGTTTCGCGAGGAATGTATCATGGGCAAGCAATCTAAAGTGTCATTGGATGAAGGAAAACATGATTCGAGAGAGGTTCTTAAGTATGTTCACACAAATGTTTGGAGACCGGCACCGGTAGCTTCTTTGGGAGGAGCAAGGTATTATATTTATTTAATCGATGATTTTTCTCGAAATGTATGGGTGCATGTAATGAAGGCCAAATAGGAGGGATTGCAAGTATAAAGTAGGGAAGGCTCTTGTTTTGCAAGCATCAGGTATAAGGAGGCATTTTTTTTACACAGGGAGATCCGCAGTCGAATAGAATTGTGGAGAGGACGAACCATACTCTACTTTTGAAAGTTCGATGTTTGAGATTGATGTTGAGGTTATCAAAGGGATTTTGAGTCGAAGCTTTGTCAACCACAGTGCATATTGTAAATCGAATTTCAAGCGCAGATATTGGTAACAAAATTCTGGAGGCAATATGGGAGGGAAAGAGCATTGACTTGAATTACCTTCATTTGTTTGGTAGTCTGGTTTATGTGCATGATCTGGAAAATGATAAGCTTAAGCCTAGAGCTTTCAAGGGAATTTTGCTTGCCTATATGAATGGTGTAAAAGGCCATTGGATTTGGAATCTAAAATTTCGAAGTTAGCTTGGTCAAAACTATCTTTGTTTTTTGCTGTTCCGAGGGCAAAACGACAACAATAATGATTGTTGATCTGAGAATTTTTTTGGCCGTATATTTTGATCCGTAAGTCCAATTTTGACGATTATTTTTCTAATTTCAAGATAAGAAAATCACCTTTAACTTTTATGCTTTGGGTTTTGGTAAATTCTAAAATTTACATGGTCGAAAGCTCAATCTAAGGTCACTGTCCCGAGACCAAAATGACAGAAGTAGTGAAATTCAGATCTCAGAATTTTTTTGGCCATAACATTTTTGTTTCTTATCATAATTCAATAATTTTTAATGTTCTGGAAAGCTTAGGATATCTTCTACAACTTTTATGTTTTGTATTTTCTCATGTTATGGGTTTAAAATGGTCAAACCGACCAAACAAAACACAGTCCTAGGCAAAACGCCCGGGTTTCTCCCAGTGTATCTTGAATTGTTGCACCAATTTTTGATGCTTTCTCTTTTGTTTTTCGAGCATGATTTTAATTCTCATTTCAGTAAAAATATTGAGAGCTTTATATCACATATTCTCTAGTATTGAACCATGTATTTTTTTGGGTTGTTCGGGCATGGTTTTGATGATAAATTTTAATATAGATCTTGAGTGTCATATTATCTTATTCAGGGGATAAACCGTGCTTCTTATGATTATTATTGAGTTGCTTCTACTATATAGAAGCATGGATTTTCACGAATCTGTTATGGGGATTTTAATGAATTTTGATGATTCATTCTGTGATGTTTTCATTGTGATTCTGAGCACACGTGCATGTATTTTTAAACTATTTTTCCAAAAGCGTTTATATTCTATCTATTGCTCTAAGAAATATATTTTACAAAGTGATTTCGCATAAAACATGATATAATTAATATTTCTAAATTATAAAGAGATTTTCAAAGTCGATTTCTTAAATATTTTCTAACATTTATTTCAAATTCGGATTTCACTAAAATATATTTTCTATATAAAAAATACATGTTTTTGCACTTTTCGGACGTATGAGAAAGGGAATTAAACGATTTAGTAAAACATGTGGTATGGGACGAATTACTTTTTCGGTTAATTCCGGACTTGTACGATCGAAACCTCTTGAGTATTGTATTTGGAGTTGATATTTGAGATTTATAATTCCTATTATAGGAATTATTTGAGTTAGCCAATATTTGGCAAGCTGAGAGGTTTGAGATTTCCTATAATAGGAGTAATAAACAATGAGAACTGCTTATATATATATCGTTTTACTCGCCAATAAGATGACACAAGTCTTGAGATGAGATTTCCCTTTTCGAGAATTATGGTTTATGAGAAACAATTGTGAGATTTAATTGTACTTGCCAGTGATAATGAGGCAAGATATATGAGTATTCTGAGATTTCTAAGCTTTGAGATTTTATTTTTATGTTGTGGAGTTAACTAGCAGTTAGCAAACCTTTTAGTACGAACGTGTGGTATGAGACGCACATTAACACTTTTCAAGTTCCTTTCCGAGAGTTTGTGATAGATCCACGAGTATGCCAGTGTTATAGACCTTCAGGTCATCTGAGATATGTGACTTCAGTCACCACGAGTTATGTGACTTCGGTCACCACAAGTATGACCTTCGGGTCCACGAGTTAGGTATCTAAATTATAAATAACACTGGACAAGAGTTTGGCACGTGATGCATTGCTTCGGCATTGCAATCGGGGATTTGGCCAATCCAGGTTTTCTGAGATTTTTGAGTTTTCTGAGTTTTATACGATTTCACCATTTTTTAGATCTTTTGTTGCATCGATAGCTTAGTGCTACATAAGATGTTATATATATATGGTGATTTCGGTTTTTTAAGATTTGAACTCTTTTTAAAGTTCCATGAGATTCAAATTTGGGAATTTTGATGAGTTTCCCTTATGACTTTTGAATGGTTTATTGCATTTGTGTTGAATGCCTTTGACTATGAATTTCTTATATTGAACTTAACTTATTCAGGTGACAATCCTTTATGAATCTATACTATGGCATCACAATTGAACCACACTTGTAACCTTCCTTTATAGTTAAAGGAAGAATCCCTTATGCACTTATATTTCTCTTATCTGTACTAATATCAAGTTCTAGCTAGCCTGACCCGTGTATTTATTACTCCGGTCGAACCAAGTTCCAGGTTAGGCAGTTAGACTCTCAGCTTGCTTACCTTTTTGACTTGCTTACCTTATGGACCTTAGCTAGCTTTTTGTCTTGGGTCTTCTCCATTGTCTTTTGGATTATAACATAGTTTTTGTGCAGTAATCTTTTGGGCTGGGAACTATATGATGTATATTCTTGTATGGGATGTATGTATGTATATATCGTGGTTGGATACCACTTGTGACTGGTTGTATTACTTTTGATGTATGGATATGTATATATATTTTGTGTTGCTATTCTGTGGCTGTGGTTGCTGTAGTTATTGTATTTTGTTTCTGAATCTATCTTATAGACACCATAGTATGATTGCAAATACCGACATACTTAGCTCTTATCTAATGTAAGACTATGATGGTCGCCCTTGAGTAGCCCTATTCTCTGCATTAACAGACAGATTTACTAAGTAATTCTCTTTGTTAATGTGGGTCTCGGGGTTGGACGTCATAGCTTGGTATTAGCGCAGGATTCATATTGAAATGTAATAAACACATAACAGTATACATGTTTATCATACATCAAGTATAATACACTCGTAAACATCATCCCCAAATCATAACCAAACCCGACCTTGTCCTTAACCTTTTGATTCCTTTGGGGGTAGATAGAAAGGAATATGTCTACGAATGTTAATTTTAATTCTGTAGTATTCCTTAATTATGTAGTATTCCTTTCAGCAACGTCTGGAAGAGGAAGAGTTTGCACTTTGAAGGCGAGACCATCCAGTGGTTCTCGTCCCAAAAGAGTTTTTATGTCGGCCGACCAGATTCTCGAGCTTATTAGAAGCACTCAGCCTCCTACACCAGCTCACTCCTCTCCTCCGAGCAAATCCGCACTTGCGTGCATGTGCAATGACTTCACCCACCTTAGAGGAAAGCCGTTCAAAGGCTCTGAGACCATTCTAGAAGTTCGAGCTTGGCTCCGTATTTGCAAGCGGATCTTCACTCGCATGGAGATATCCGATCATCATCGAGTTCTTGTAGCATAAAGTATGCTACAGGAACGAGCTTTAGGCTGGTACGAGCTTCTGATAGCAGAGATGGATGAGTCCACCCTCACATATCAGCATTTTCGAGATAGATTTGAGCTTAAGTTCGTACCAGAGTCCGAGAGGGCATTCCTTGCCTGTTGCTTCCTCGAGTTGAAGTAAGGCAAATCATCAGTATCATATTATGTTTCATCCTTTGAGTCTTTATCTAAGTATGGGCTTGAGTTAATCAGCACCCCCCAAGAATAATCTTAAGTTCGTATCTGGACTAAAGAACTATTTGAAGAGATCTCTGATGCTTCAGCTTAAGCTCCCATTTGAGGAGCTTGTAGGCGCTTCACCTCGAAGCCATCGAAAACGAAAGGGATAGTAGTGATTAGTTCATGGTTCGAATGAACCCAAATAAGAAGAAATTTCCCTTTCAGAGGTCCCAATCATTTCCTCCTAAGAAGAAGAAGAAGAAAGGCAATTCTGGTTCTCATTCCGGTGCTGCACCTTCTTCAGCTAGAGTGTTGGCTTACTTCAATTGTGGTTCTAGAGATCGTCTAGCTAGAGAATGTCCTTAAACCCCTAAGTGACATTATTGCTAAAAGGAAGGACATATAGTTTCGGCATGCCCTAAGAATGGGAAGAGTTCAGGTTCGGGGAATCTGAATGTGGCTTAGGCTTTTGGTAGTGCTTCTCAGTCGCAAGGTATATCTCTTACTATTTTGGAAGGTTCTATTCTTTTTCATGACTGCTCTATTAGAATCCGCTTCGATGCGGGTGCTTGGTATTATCCATACCGGAGAAATTTGTTAATGCTATTAGATGTTCTGGTTTTGTTGCTTACTTGAGGATTGCGAATCCTTTTGAGGGGATCCACAATACTTGATGTGAGAATTTTGGGATTTGTTCCTTGTAGCTTATCTTTGCGTGCGTATTAGCATGTTATTTTATATCTTGAGTTTGGAGTAATTTTGGAGGGAGTGGCTTGCATTTAATTAAGCTACATTCTATGATTTGAAGGGACCTATAGAGAGGTATCCAAATTCAGTTGATTGATTAATTCTTGTCTTTGGAATATTGATTATGATTCCGAAGTCTCTGTATTCACTCTTGACTAATGAGATGTTGATGATATATCTTGAATTTCCATCATTGTGATTCTGTTGATTTCTGTAAGTCCATTCGGGTATAACACCTAATCCTGCAATCGAATATTGTATTAACGTCATTTCTGGTTCTTAGCCTTTCAGTCACCCTTCCACAAGGATTCCCACTAAGGAAATGAGGTGATCCTTGGAATTTAGTTGATATTGCCATTCTTACCTCTTTTGAGATAACCTTTTTGGATACTCATTTATAGGTTCAGTAATATTACTTCACCCGAAGTAATGATTTGTCGTTTGTATTCTCCTTCTCATTGGAGAAGATATTTTACCCTTACCCTTATATCTTGGTGATTTCTAATTGTATCTATTGGTGGTACTAGGGTCTTTCCTCAGCTTGACCTTGATTCTCATTAGCTTCGAGTTCCGGTGGATAGTGTTCTTTTACCACATTTTGCAATCGTTATGAGTTTCTGAGTAGTTCTTTATACCGTTAGAAATGACGAACAATCCAATCTATTCCCTCAACCTTGTGAATCGAGTATATTCAGCGAACATCTCGATGTGTCTCTTTTTGTGTTTTTTTATTTTTATTTTGGGTATATCTAATGAATGGAGTTTTCAAATTTTTCAAAATTGATGATATATTTCTAAGAGGAATTGGATTTGGCTTTTGGGTTAAATAAAGAACATTTTGAGAACTAAATATGAGATACTTCTTTTATAGAACATGATTTTTGTGTTGGGTTATCCATCAAATGCTTTAAGAATTTTAGTCGATACGCCTGATCAACGTTATCGATAGGAATTTTCTAAATGCTACATTGAGACAATCAGACATTATAAATCGAGTTTGAATGAGACTAAATTAGGAAATAAATTAAAAAGATTTGAGAACTAAATTTTATTCTGGATGACATATGCAGCCTTTGAACCATAGTGGGATCGGATGAGTGGCAAGGTGGTTTTGATCATTTGGTCAAAGCTACATCCAATCGATAGGGTTATTTATTATAAATCAATGGCGAGGCAATACTATTATGATAATTGAAATGTATGAGTTTGAATATATTTATGTTTTATTGTTGAAATAATGAGATAATACTTTGTTTAAAGAATAAACGTGTATTGAATATTTTAACATAAGTTATACATGTTAAGGATGGAGTTTATTATGAGAATTTGGGTATTTGAAAATAAAGAGTAGTAAATTTTATCTTAAAAATTGTTGAAATGAAATTATATATAAAAAATTCTTTCGAAAATTTAATTTTGGAATAAAAAGGGGAATATGAGTTTGAAATTATCGGTCATTTTTATAAGAACTATAGGAAGGAGTTTGGAAAATTTCCAAGTGTTGGAAATTGATATTTTGAATTTAAAGGCAATGAGTTTTGGAACTTTAAGAAGTTTGATTGTAAACAAGAATTTAGATTATGGTTTTGAAGATAATGAATTTTGGACTCTAATAAATTTTGATTATAAATTAAAATTTATATCTATTGTGTTCTTCATAATTGTCTTACCTTTGTGAAATAGTCTAAAGATTAGCATTTTTGTGGTCATTAAGTAAAGTGATCTTTGAAGTAACTATCTCTCATCGGGTCTTCTTACCTCAATGGTTGTTATCTTAGTATCAGTATGGATCTTTCCACAGTGACACACGGAAAGTCATCATCTTGTTGTTGGGAGTTCGGATGGAGTGATGTTAAATCCCAACTTTATTTGAGAAACTTTTCCGAAATCAATTTCTTTCGATTGATTTTGGGTTGCACTTTTGCTTTTGTATTCTTGTTCCGATGGTGAGCTGCCTTTTAAATCATGAAGTATTACTTGAAGATATTCCATAGTCCTCAAATCCATACTTATATACTCGGGTAATCATAGAATTTATCGAGTAATTTTATCTTGGTCTTCTTTTATATTGAGTAGAGAGTGAGGAATTTTGATCTCGTGCTTGTCTATCCTTCCTTTGATTGATGAAATTAATACATTGAATACAAAGTCTTCTCTAGAAATTGCGAGGACCCAATTTTGTAAAGGGGGGAGTCTTTAACAATCCTGGTTTGGAGAGTACCTGTATATATTAAATTATAATGTAAGTTATAATTTAATATTATAATTAAAATATAATTGGAAATTTTAAATAGTTTATTTGGAATAAACAATGAATGTTGAAATAAAATAGGAAAAATAAAGTTTGGAACTTTATTTTGTTTATTGGGAATAAATATGGGATTAAATATTGATTGAATAAGTATTTGGTTTAAATAAATTGAAATGTTTGGTATTTATTAGTTTGGAGCTAATAAATTAATTAGGTGGTGTATTTCAATGTTAAACTGTTGAAATAATCTAAAGAATGGAAATAAAGTTTTAAAATTTTATTTTGAGAATTTGGGTAGAAAATAATGAAATTGCAATTTTATTTGAGTAAGTCAACAACATTGGAAAATTTTGCCAATATTAATCTTATATTAATTCTAAAAAGGAGAAATCTGAAGTAATTATTTATTTATTGATATAAAAGAGTGAAATTTGGCTTAAAAATAATATTTTGATGATTAAAAAGAGATAAAATGATTTATGGTAATTTATTTGACAAGCAAATATTTTTTGTACAAATTGTTGGATTGAAAATAGTGTTTTTGTATAAAATAGTGTATATTGTGAAAATTGTAAAATATAGTTGAAAATAAGGTTTTATTTGGAAAATAACTTTTTATTGTTGAATAGATTTTATTTTGTTACAATAACAATTTTATTCCATACAAATAAGATGTATGCATTTTATATGACTTTTGAAATGAAGAAATAAGTGTATATAGTGTTAAATAGGAGAAAATATGCTTATAATTTTATATTTTCTCTAAGTATTTTGCTCTTGGGCTTAATTTTTTAGACATTGGATCCATTACCTAATCTTTTATGTTTTCTGGTTTGTGAAAAAGTCTGTACGTTGGTTTTCTTCTTCCACCTCTAAGATAAACATACAGTAAAAAGAAACAAAGAAAAATAATGGCTACTCTCAACTAAAATCAATTTCTAATCAACTTTTGCTGCAAATTTAAAAGAGAAATCATCTAAATCAAGAATAGAAAGGTAATCCCCATCCAATACCAAAAAAACTTCGTCAAAATCTTAGAACTTGAGATATGAATTGTCTGCAATGTTTTGTTTCTTCCTACATGTTCCTTTGTCAGCATATACAGATGCTTAGAGCTTTAATTCATCACCAAAGATCACAACTTGCTACCAAATTCACTACTAAATCATAAAGTGAGCACAAGCTCACGAATTTCTAGCTAAAAGTTGAAGCTCCTATGAAAAAAAATTGCAAAATTGTTTATTGTAAAAAATTTTATCCTTATTAGTTGCTGATTTGAATTCCTTGTTTCTGGTTACCATTTTGAGTGGCCATAACATTCACGTTTCATATCCAAATTCAAAAATTTTAGATGTTCTGGAAACTTGAACTTTGTACTAAATGTTTTATCTTTTGATTTTTTTAAAATTACAAAGTTAGCTTGGTCAAAACTGTGTTTGTTTGTTGCTACCCCGGGAAAAAAATGATAGCAATAATGATTATTGATATGAGAATTGTTTTAGCCATATCTTTTGACCCGTAAGTCCAAATTTGGTGAGTCTTTTTCTGATTTCGAAAAAAGAAAAACGTCTTCAAGTTTTGTGTTTCGGGTTTTTCAAATTATGAAATTTACATGGTCGAAAGTTGAATCTAAGGTCGCTGTCCTGAGACCAAAATGACAGAAGCAGTGAAATTCAGATCTTAGAATTGTTTTAGCGATAAAATTTTCATTTCTTATCATAATTCAATAATTTTTAATGTTATGGAAACTCGGGGTATCTACTACAACTTTTATGTTTTGCTTTTACTCAAATTATGCGTTTAAAAGGGGCAAACCGGCCAAACTAAACACAGGCCTGGGAAAAACACATGGGTTTCTTCCTGTTTATCTTGAATTGTTGCACCAGTTTTTGGTGCTTCCTCTTGTGTTTTCCGAGCATGGTTTTGAAGCTCATTTCAGTGCAAATATTGAGCGCTTTATGTCACATTAGCTCTAGTATTGAACCCTGTATTTTCTTGGATTTTTCGGGCCTGGTTTTGATGATAAATTTTAATATAGATCTTGAGTGTTGTATTATCTTATTCAAGGGATAAACCATGCTTCTTGTGATTATTTTTGGGTTGCTTCCACTATTTAGAAGCCTATATTTTCACGAATCTGTTATTGGAATTTTAATGAATTTTGATGATTTATTCTATGATGTTTTCATTGTGATTCCAAGCACACGTGCACGTATTTTCAAACTATTTTTCCAAAAGTGTTTATAATATATCTATTGTTCTAAGAAATATATCTCACAAAGTGATTTCATATAAAACATGATATAATTAATAGTTCTAAATTATAAAGATATTTTCAAAGTTGATTTCGTAAATATTTTTTGAAATTTATTTTAAATCCTGATTTCGCTAAAAATATATTTGCTATGTAAAAAATACACATTTTTGCACTTTTCGGATGTATGAGAAAGAGAATTAAATGATTTAGTAAAACAGGTGTTATGGGGCGCATGAGTTTACTTTTTCGGTTAATTTCGAACTTGTATGATCGAAACCTCTTGAGTATTGTATTTTGAATTGATATTTGAGATTTAATTCCTATTATAGGAATTATCTGAGTTAGCCAATATTTGACAAGTTGAGAGGTTCGTAATCTCCTATTATAGGAGTAATAAAGATGAGAACCACTTATATATGGCGTTTTACTCACCGATGAGACGATAAGTGTCTTGAGATGAGATCTCCCTTTTCGGGATTTATGGTTTATGAGAAACCACTATGAGATTTATTTGCACTTGCCAATGATGTTAGGAAAGAAATATGAGTATTTTGAGATTTCTAAGATTAGAGATTTTATTTTTATGATGTGGAGTTAACTAGCAGTTATTAAACCGTTTAGTGCAACGCGTGGTATGGGATGTTAACAATTTTCGTGTTCCATTGCGAGAGTTTGTGACACATACATGACTATGCTAGTGCTATAGACCTTCGAGTCATTTGAGTTATGCGACTTCGGTCACCACGAGTTATGTGACTTCGATCACCACGAGTTATGTGACTTCGGTCACCACGAGTATGACCTTCGGGTCCACGAGTTAGGTACCTAAATTATAAATAGCACCGGAGAAGAGTTTAGCACGTACATCATTGCTTCAGCATTATAATCGTGGATCTGGCCAAACCGGATTTTATGAGATTTCTGAGTTTTTTGAGTTTTATACGATTTCACCATTTTTGAGATGTTTTGTTGCATCGATAGCCTAGTGTTACATAAGAAGTTATATATAAATGATGATTTCGATCTTATGAGATTTGAACTTTTTTTAGAGTTCCATGAGATTCAAATTTGGGAGTTTTGATGAGTTTCCCTTATGACTTTTGAATGGTTTATTGCATTTATGTTAAATGCCTTTGAGTATGGATTTCTTATATTGAACTTAACTTATTTATGTGACAACCCTTTATGAATCTATACTATGGCATCACAATTGAACCACACTTGTAACCTTCCTTTATAGTTAAAGGAAGAATTCCGTTATGCACCTATATTTCTCTTATTTATACGAATATCAAGTTCTAGCTAGTCTGACCCGTGTATTTATTACTCGGGTCAGACCGAGTTGCATGTTAGGTAGTTAGACTCTTAGATTGCTTACCTTTTGGACTTGCTTATCTTATGGATCTTTGCTAGCCTTTTTTTTGGGTCTTCTCCATTGTCCTTTGGATTATAGCATAGTTTTTGTGTAGTAATCTTTTGGATTGGGAACTATATGATGTATATTATTTTGTGGGATGTATGTATGCATATATCGTGGATGAATAGCATTTGTGACGGGTTGCATTATATTTGATGTATGCATATGTATATATATTCTGTGTTGCTGTTCTATGACTGTGATTGTTATGGTTATTGTATTTTGTTTCTGAATCGATCCTGTAGACACCATTGCAGTGTATTAGTTTGGAATTAAATATGTCGAATACTTAAGATGAAATGGAAAAAAATGAAAATGAGTGCAAACACCGACATATTTAGCTCTTATTTAATGCAGGACTATGATCGTCGCTCTTAAATAGCCTTATACTTTGCATTAGCGGACAGAATTATTACGTAATTTTCTTTGTTAATGTGGGTCTTGGGGTGGGGCGTCACACTTACACTAAGTTAATAAGTAAACATAGAAATAGGGCCCATACCAATAGCATTCCCTTCAGACTAGAACTGATGGTCTCACAATAGATTAGGTGAGGCTAGGTATGACCCATTCAGACTAGGACTGATGGTCTCACAATAGTTATGTGAGGATGGGACCCAGGGTAAATAAGTGGCCAATAAATAGAAACTCAAATCAAGGGATTTAGGCAAGGGGCGCAACTAGATTTTTTATGTTAGGACCCATACCAACAATATTCCCTTTGAGATTAGTATTGATAGTGTCACAACACACTTAGGTGAGGCTGGGCACGACCCCTTCAGGCTAGAACTGATGGTCTCACGACTGATTAGGTGAGGATGGGCACGCTTATGCTGACTAGGGTTTGTAAGAGGTCACAAGAGAGGGGCGATAATTAATGTGTTCCACAATGACCGTGCATACGGCATTAAGGTAAATAATTCACCGCTGCATTTCGAAGCGCAAAACAGGTGTCCTTTTGCAGTGGGACCCATAGGATGGGTCTAGCTCACAGTGGCATAAGAGAGAAAGAGGGCCAATCAATGGGTAGAATTAGAATTTCAGTCTAATTAAAATAGAATTGGGATTTTAGCCTAACTAAAATAGGATTAGTATTTCAGCCTAATCAAAACAACAATCTAAGACAAGTGCAAACAATCCAAGCAAATAAACACAATCAAAGCAAATAGTTAAACAGTATTTTATCCTAGTTTTATCTTTCATTTATATCCTTTTATACTAGAACTGTTGTTAAGTCTATTATCTTTATCTTACTTAAAAACACTAGTAGTTAATTCCACTCACCAGACTTTTAGCCTGACTCACTCCTCTATTTTCCCTTTTTCCCCTATAGGCCAATAAGGGCAAGGACATTAGACTTGGATTTCTTGGAGACCCATTTGCAGAGCTTTATAATTTTTCATGTATTCTCCTTATTATTTTCAGATTTCTTTTCGTTTGAGTTGGATGTACTGGTACTTTGTGAGAGGAATGATTTTATATACTCTGATGATATGATTGAGATTGCATTTTTCATAAGAGATGAGTATTTGGTATTTTAGACATATTCTGTTTTATGACTTCTTTTATTTGAAATGAAGTTTATATAATGAAGTATTTTAAATGTTTCTGCTATTACTATTATTTATTTGTCTTATGAATCTTAGTCTCTACAAAGTTTTAACTATACCTACAACGCACCACATCTTTTAGCATGTCCTTTTTGGGTATACTAAGGGGTGTAGGGTGTTTCGTATATGTTGAAAATCTGCATCATAATCTGATTTCAATCAGCCAGTTATGTAATAAGAGAATGAACATTTTCTTTTATTATGTTTTGTGCAAAATTATTGACCAATCATCAAAAGAAACTTTATTTTTAGGTAAGGGAAAAGATAATATATATTCTCTATCTTTTGACGATCTCACTCTTTCAAAATGTTTGGTAGCTAAGGATGAAGAAGTAAACTTATAGCATAGACGATTAGGACATGTTAGCATGAATCTATTAAACAAATTAAAAAGAAATGATTTGGTATGAGGTTTACCATCTCATGATTTCAAAACAGAAACTCTATGTAAAGCATGAACTATGGGAAAATTTAAAAAAAACATCTTTTCATGCCAAGAACACTGTAAGTACTTCTAGAGTTCTTAAACTAGTTCATATGGATCTGTTAGGACCTAACGATATTGCAAGTTTAGGTGGTAATAGATATTTTTTTCTTTTTACTGGTTGATGGTTACACTAGATACACGTGGGTATACTTCTTAGCTAAAAAATCAAAAACTTTCTCATACTTCACTAAATTCACAAAATTAGTTCAAAATGAATAAGTAGTTTCTATTATTTTGCTAAGAAGTGATCAAGATGGAGAATTTGAAAATTACGAATTTGAAATTTTTGTGATGGAAATGGATTTAAATATGGATTCTCTACCCCACGTACTCCACAAAAAAATGGAGTAGTCGAGAGAAAGAATCGAACCCTACAAGAGTCGCCTAGATCTATGATAAATGAGTATGAACTACCCTTGGTCTTTTAGGCAGAGGCGGTGAATATAACTTGTGATGTAATGATTAGAGTCATGATTAGGTCGATTCTTAGGAAAACACCATATGAAATATTGTTCAATAAAAAGCCAAACATTGCATATTTCAAATTTTTTGCTTGTCCCTGTTTTAATCTCAATACTGGTGATCAAATGGAAAAATTTTAGCCAAAAGCTGACAAAGGCATGTTCATCAGATACACTTCCAGAGGCAAAGTTTATAGAGTATACAACAAAAGGATGAGAACAATCGTGGAGTCAATCAACGTGAAATTTGATGAAGGCATTGATGATCAAAGCAAGGAAACAATCAAAAGCAATGTCGAAGAGGAAAATGAAAAAGTTAAAAGTGAAAATCCATAAGAAACTACAACCGCGGAGGAAGTCCAAAGAAATCTGGAACTAGAGAGATTGATATTCAAAGCAGATCATCCTCTAGATTTGGTAATAGGTAATCCTACCATGGGTATTCAAACACATTTAGAAATTTATGTGATTTGTATCTATACGGTGGATTTATTTCAGAAATTGAACCTAGAGATATAGATAAAACGCTAAATGATGAGAGTTGATTTATGGCTATGCAAGAAGAGCTAAATCAATTTGAACGAAATGATGTTTGGATTCTAGCTCCTAGACCTAATGATTATCCAGTTGTAGGAACCAAATGGATTTTTAAAATAAATTTGATGAATCTGGAAATGTGATTAGGAACAAAGCTATGTTAGTTGCAAAATGTTATAATCAAATTGAAGGAATTAATTTTGATGAAACTTTTGCACCAGTAGCAAGACTGAAATTCATTAGAATAATTTTAGTTTTTTCTTGTTATAAAGGATTTAAACTAAGACAAATGGATATTAAAAGTGCTTTTTAATGGAATTTTGAAAGAGGATGTATCTGTTGAACAACCTGAAGGCTTTGAAAGTCAAAAATACCCTAACCATGTATATAAACTTAAGAAAGTAGTATATGGATGAAAACAAGCCCATAGGGCTTTGTATGAATATTTTAGCACTTATCTCCTTGAAAATGGGTTCAAAAAAGGCTGTGTAGAAACCATATTATTTCTATTGCACGAAAATGATGATCTTTCGATTGTTTAAATATATGTTGTCGACGTTATTTATAGTGCCACCAACAAACTTTTTTATGATAAATTTGAAAAAGTCATGCAGGAAAAGTTTATAATGAGCTTGGTAGGAGAGTTGAAATTTATTTTAGGATTTCAAATCAAACAAAGGGAAAAAGGTACGTTCATCTCTCAAAGAAAATATATCAGAGAGCTTGTCAACAAACTTGGGTTAAAAGACGCTAAACCTACAAAAACTCCAATGAGCATAATAATTAAACTTGACAAGGATGAAAAAGGTAAGGTAGTTGATCAAAAGAAATATTGAGGTATGATTGGTTCACTTCTTTATCTTACTGCTTCTAGACCAGACATTATGTTCTCGGTTTGTTTGTGTGCACGATTTCAATCAAATCCAAAAGAATCTCATTTAAAAGCTGTAAAAAGGATTATAAGATATCTGTTGCACACCACACGGTTTGGTTTACGGTATCCAACTAATGATAACTTTGAGCTAAAAGGGTATTCAGATGTAGACTATGCTGGTAGTTTAGTTGATCGAAGAAGCACTAGTGGAACGTGTTTTATGTTGGGACATTCATTAGTTATATTGTCAAGTCAAAAACAAAATTGTGTTGCATTATCTACCACTAAGGTAGAATATATTGCTCTAAGCGGTTGCTCTGCTCAAATTTTATGGATGATTCAAACTTTTCAAGACTATGGTCTAAATTTTAAATGAGTTCCACTTATGTGTGATAGCAAAAGTGCAATTGATCTCACAAATAATCTTGTAATCATTCTCGCACGAAGCATATAGATGTTAGACATCATTTCATTAGAGATTATATTTCCAAAAAAAATATCTGTATAATTTCATTTCAACTGATTCTCAATTGGCTGAATTATTTACAAAACCCCTTCCATAAAATAGCTTTTGTCTACTTCGTCTCAGTTTAGACATTTTAGAAATGTGATTTTATATTTTTTGGATTTAAATGCCTATGTTAGCTAATCTGACTCCCTATTGATTATCGAAAAGATAAGTATTGACTGAAAAAAGTGATGGGTATTGATCTTGATCATACGTTATGCCTTGAGAGAGTATATTTAAAAATTTAAACAAAATTTGTAATAACTTTAGTTGGTAAAAATTCCATGACCATCTATATTCCTATCGTATTTCTTCGACAACACTCATCGAAATCCAATATAATATGTCAAAATATGGTATTTAAATAGGAAATTATTTATTTTTTAAATAGCAATAAAATCATCCAAAAGTACTCACTCTCACTTAAAAGTCCTTACGGTTATGCAAGAGTGAACTACTTGGAATCTTTGATTATGTGCTTTCATGCTCATTTAAAAGTCCTCACGGTTATGCATGTATGGGACATATATCAAATTAGATGAAATAGGTCAGTTGATTCTAATCCCATTTAAAAGTCCTCACTGTTATGCGTGGGTTGAAGATGCTTGAAATTCATTTTTTAATAAAAATAAGGAATACTACTAATCTCATTTAAAAGTCCTAACGGTAGTGCATAGTTAGTAAGTATTTAAAAAATTTCCAATCATATATATACAATAAATGGACACAACTATATAGATTTCTATACCGACATCACCCCAATCACTCTATCACTATTTCTAACATTGTTACTCTTTTGCTAATAACAAAAGGGGGAGTGAAAAGTTAAGATTTTGGCATATAAGTCATATTTTTTTATTTTTGTATATTCTCATCTAGGTTCATTGCATTTGTTTTTTTATTTTGCGTACTTTTTTATTTTATTTCATGCATATGTGAAGGGGGAGATTTGTTGTAGGGGGAGTATTCAAATATGGAGAGCTAATAGAATTCATCAAGACCAAATACATTTAATAAAGTCAAAATATTAATATATGTTTGTTATCATCAAAAGGGGGAGATTATAGAATATGCTAATATATGATTTTTATTTAATGACAATAAACATATATATTCATATAAATGTATTTGTTATTGTACTATTTTATTTTTCCACATAATTAAATAAATATTTGTAGAATAAAATAAATAACTCGGAAATCATATTTAAATGAATATTTTATTCAAACAAATATTTTATTACAAATTCAAATAGAACAAATTTAAGCTCTCGTTATATTTACACAACCTCAAATACATGTTTCAATT
Source organism: Allium cepa (assembly GCA_030765085.1). Taxonomy (NCBI): domain Eukaryota; kingdom Viridiplantae; phylum Streptophyta; class Magnoliopsida; order Asparagales; family Amaryllidaceae; genus Allium; species Allium cepa. The sequence goes on from CM060946.1 coordinate 85,373,981, forward strand.
ATAACACAATTTTCACTTTACAATTTTCACCTTATTACATAATTCACTCATCACTTGCATTTGATCTTCAACTCTGTTCCAGCCTGTATCCGGCATCTGAACTATCTGAAAAATAAACATTGACGCGGTAAAATTGAAAAAGAAATATTTTGTAGTGCACAATGAAATGTGTGTTTGTTATTTTTCCTCAGTTATTTGGATTGTTCGTCATCATTTATTTATTTCAAACTAGAATAGAAAAATACACGAACAACTTGTGACATTCACAGTGTATCACTGTACATGCCACAAGGTGGTGCACATAGATTTACACTTGCTTGTTAAAATAGCAAGGACATGTGAGCATAAGGCAAACCCAAGCTAAGACTGATTCAATTCAAGTGCAAATGAAACTCAACTAGACTAGTCAACATCAATGAAGACTTCATTCATATAGAACCAGACCACAAAATGTACAAAGGCATAATGAATACAAGGGCTGCAACCAGACCAGCACACAAAGTATATAAGCACTAATACATGTGCAAGCACACATGGGCATAAGCAGTTGTGAACATAAGGGATGCAACACAGACATGATCAATTCAAATGTTCTCACAAGTTTAATGGAACCAGACTGCAACAAAATAGAAATGGAGCAATGCATCAAAACAAAATTCAGGCATGAACACACTACAATCGTAATTGAGGACAGAGAAGTGAACTTGGGTCAATTGAAATAGACAAGCAGGTGAACATGGAAAACACTTAACAAGACAACATAGGGTGACACACGAAATACATAACAAGACTCTTCACCCCCCCCCTTCTAGAGTGAAAACGATCCTACATATACCATCGACATCATCAGCTTCGAAGATAGTGGCATCGCTTGTTTTGTGACAACCCACCTTTCTGACCCTTAGGAACGACGCTTAATACATCCATGGTATTTATGTACAATTGCCCAAGCGTTCGAAAGACAAGTTTTCATGGGGTAAAATAAAGAATAAAACAAAAAAAAAGGAAAAATCACAACATGATTGTTATATATAATACGAAATGATATGGTACAAAAGATTACTCCTTATATGGAGCTATCAAAGTTAAACAAAAACACTACATCTAACAGATTTGCAGCTATACAGTCTAACTTTTCATTCTTAGTTACAAAACACACATACATAATCATATAGTGGAAATAAATAAATAATTAAATAACTAAGGAGGTTCCCACTCATCCGTTGTCTTTAAAGAGCTCCAAAGGAAAACCTACTACTCTCGGAGTACTCAAATATAATTAAGTACTCGAGAGTTTAGGAAAACTAAATAACTCGAGTCAGACAATATGTTTGATATGAGTAAAACATAGAAATAAAAGGGAATGTATTTAACAATAATATATGGGACACGCCGCTTATGTGGAACAGGTTTTCTACCATAAAAACAACTACCAAATATAAGAATGAAAAATAACAATAGGAAACAAACTCAAACATAGATGACGGGAAAAAATAGTGTAAAGATTCAGACTTGGAAGAATGTAAATAGTCTAAACAAAATCCAAATTAGACGGAATGGATAAAACAAGATAACTATCCAAACTTGATAGAGTGGACAAAACCTATAGTTAAATATCATAAAGAGTGTTTGACTCTTTTAGCTACAATTATAGAAAAACAATTCAAAGGTTCGAATCAAATAAGAAAATGAAAACCTCAAAAAATGACTAAGAGGGTATACCCCCTTGAAGTATACCTCTAGTAATATACTTCTAAGAAGCTCATTTGCTTTATGACACTTCTTGGAAACCTCCAAGTCGAATCACACCAAACCATACTGAGAATTTAATATTTCACATCTAACTGTGCTACCGAATCCAAATCCAATGAGATGAGAAAGTAACCTAATGGGATCAACCACACATATCTTGGCCCCATCTCGCTCTTTGGTTTTAGTCATTTCTGACAAAGGATATCAAAACCCAATGGAGCAACACATTGTCTTAAAATGATGATAATAAAGTAGCTAATGTAACCAATAGCAGAGAAACGAACTATCGATGATATAAAACGATTGTACATGGAAATTAAGTTTTGTATACTTGTCACCACTTGTCGAATTCAAACTTGTACTATTCCTTGGTCAACAATAATACCGGACAAGTCAAGGTAGCGCTACCTCAAAGTCATGTCTCACGATTATTCTTTACTTTTGAAATAGTGACAAGTCTACTTATTGGACATTTAGTGTCAAGCATACAATAAATCATTTCCATGTAATTGGAATCGTTTTACGGAAATTAATCCATTTCCATAAACGAATCAAACTTTTCGTTTAAAAACTGACTTTGGGTTTGGCTTCATATTAAAAATATTAGCTTTAAAACACTTTGTTAGAAGAACTTATTTACTTGAAACATTATTTTAAAAAGAATTGAAAATCAAAACATCCTTGTTAAATTTATTAATCAACTTTAAAACTTCGTTGATTCAGTTGATTGACTGACCTCAATAGCTTTTAATTTGAAACAAGTTAATCAACTTTAAACACCATTTACTTAATTAAATAATAAAAATTAATTATAATTATTTGAAATAAATAAATAAATTTCATTATTTAAAATGAATAACAAAGTCAAAACATCCTTGTTACTTCAGTAAATTCACTTTGGAACTTCATTAATTAACTGATAATTTAATTTCAAATGCCTTTTATTGAAAAGGATAAATTAACTTTAAAACATCATTAATTAGATTAATTAGTAATATTTAAATACAATTAATTAAATTAATAAATAGGTATTAAATATCTTTTTATAAATGATTTATTAATTATAAACATCATTAAAGAAAAGATTAATTATTGTTAAAACAAGTTGATTAACTTTATATAAAACATTAAATAAAACGTTTTATTAATTTATAAACATCATTAGCAAATTGATTAATTTTATCTGGGTTTTTCACCTAGTATGATCCAAGAGAAGACGAAACAACTTGATGCAGTCAGAATGGCGTAGAACTCAACCGAAAGGGCTAGAGTGGCAGTTTAAAAAGTGTCAAGTCATATTAATAATGCAATGACTGAGGTTGACTAAACTAAGAGATCAACATTCGTTCTGTCCATTCAGCAGCCAATTGCAACAAGCAAGTAAATCATTATAAAAACAAAGAACCGTGCAACAGGACAACGTGAACAACGTCGATAGATAGAAATAGGAATGCTAGGTATCAAAATTCAAAAATAAACTGAGTATATGGATCATCAACGATCCATACACTATGGATCGCTAGTGATCCATAAACTTCATCATTGGGTCGCTAAACAGTTATGGCACCTAGGGAGCAAAGAGGCCTAAAGACAAAGCAAAAAATATGCTACATGTATGGATCGCCAATGATTCATGCTTGGTCATGAAATCTTAGAGAGCTAACTAAATGAAGAAGGGGAAATGGGGACTAAGTGATTGGCTCACACAAGAGCTAACTCCATGGATCCCTAGCGATCCATCGGATCGCTAGCGATCCATTGTTTTAGCTCAGGTTGTGAGCCAAGGTTCGTTGCTTATTCCTATGTTCATCTGCAAGTAGTCAGTAAATAAGCCTGACCCAAAAGCCCTCCGATCTCCATAGATACGATCCTACGTGCAATATAAACGAGATCTTCTCCGGACTGGTTGTTGAAGCTCTACTAGAAACGTTATTCACTCTCTGCCGTCCTCACAGCAAACTCCAAAGGGATTCACTACGATTCTCTAGTGGATTTCCACTTTGGAGATTCAATCTATCTAAGGATATTCAAAAGTATTGTAATCAAACACTACTAGTAATATCAATCAGTCATAATAAAACTATAAAATAGACGTAGGCTTCATTAACAGTCGAACCACTATAAAAATTCCATATCTTCTTTCTTTTACTGTTCTTTTTATATATCTGTGATCTGTAACATTGCCCTGTCAGAATAGGGCTGGTGCTTTCAAACTTAAACAAGGGTACTGATCCATTTTTTGGGTTAACATTTCGGTGCTTTCACGGAGAACTCCAACTCAGAGTTTCGATCTAGCTATCTACGCTGGATACCATAGCTTCGGAAGTTAGATACTCAATCTCCACTTAGAAGGTTTGCTTCTGAGAACAGAAGAACCAATCAAGAAGGACTGGAGAAAAGGCAAGCAAACACACGCTAAGGTAATGGGTCACTATTTGTAACACCCTAGATTTTTGGTAACTTTATTTAGAAGATTTGTTCGGATAAACTTAATAAAATAATGTAATATTAGGGGATTGAGATATGATATGTATTAAGGTAGCCGTGCCTTTTTAATATCGAACTAAAGAAGGGTTTAAAATGAATTAGAGGCAGGGTATGAGAAAAGGCCATTCCTGTATTTCCTTCCTTAGTCCATGTACTATGTACACATTCATTTATTTCAAAATTTTCAAAATCATGGTCGGCCACCATTAACAAGAAGAGGAGAAGAGGAAACAAAAGGAAAGCTAATTCAAATCAAACCTATTCAAATCTCAAGCTCCTTTAATCTCTAAAGAAAAGGTGAATAATGTTTTCATCTCTAAATTATTATGGTTTCGGTTTTAAGATTAAATCTGAATAATTTTTGCAAAGATTTTCAATGTTTTGAATGATAAAATGATCATATATACACGTTGATGATTTATTAATATTCATCTAGATTTTATGACATGTTTTAAGATGAAAACCCTATTATATGACATCCATTAGCCTTACGAATATTTATAATACTCTAAAAGGATATTTTAGAGATGGGTTTCAATTTTTCAGATTTTTCTGCATTTTTATGGAATTTTGATGAATTTCTAAGGATGAAAAAGATAGTTTCGATTATTAAATTATTTACAGGAAAAATAATTATTAATTGGGTCCGAAAATTCTAATATGTTGTAAAACATATACTATATGATTTTATCGGATTTTTCTAATGTGATTTAACAGTAATATAAAATTATTTAAAGTATGGGACTTAAATGTTTTATATAATTATAGAGGAGAAAGGGCTTTTTATAAATGTGTTTAAAATGCTAAACAAAGGAAGTCGGTAGTATTTTTTAGTATTAAAATCTGACAGCCAATCAGATTTAGACAAATGAGGCATGTTAAGTACAATAGAACTATATTAAAGTACAAATAAATATGATTTTTACTATTTCAACTATGCCGGCAAGAGGCTCCGCCTCTATTCCAGACCTTCTGACAAGGTCGAAATGTATCAAATTTCAACTAGGTCAACAACCAATGCACATGGCACCAGACAACTGTACGTAGTGAATTAGAAGAGGTCGAATGGTCTGGGATCGAATTCGAAAGAGATAAATCCTTGTTTTGATTTTAAGGAAAACATGCTTGCTAGCTTTCGACAAAGAGCTTTCGACAATGTCAAATGGTTTAAAATAAAAGGTTTAGATGGGTTTTTTTAATTGAAACCTTTCGAAAAAAGTCGAAAAGTAAAGCTTCTGATAAGGTCGAAAGTATAGTTGCCGCTTCCTACCTTTTGAATCAATTGCATTAGAATGGAATCCTTTGTTTTCTAAAATATGCCGCCTCTTCATTGCTTTCCAAGGGTTGGTTCTAACACCAACACATCATTGTATTCGAATGGTTTAGGAAGGTTTTGTTAAAGGTTTCGAAGTAGTTACTTTAGATTCCAATGTTTTTCTGATTCTTTTACTCTACTTGAAGGCATAATTCAAATGTTTTAAATATTTTAAAGGTTTGGAAGTAGTCAACTTCAGATGGTTTAGAAAGGTTTCCACTTGTTTTAAATTGAATCCAATGTCTTCGAAAGGTTTTATGTTTCAATGCTTTTGAAAGGTTTTATCAATGATTTCATAGGTGTAGTTCGCCGGGCTTTTGAAAATTCGAAAGTAGATCTTTCGATAAGGACGAAAAGAAACCTTCCAACAAGGTCGAAAGTTTATACCTTTCGACAAGGTCGAAAGGTATGGTTTTGCATTGTTTTCAGAAGGCTAAGGTTTAAAGGATTTTAAAGGTGGATGTCATATGTTTAAAGCTTATAGAAGAAAGGGTTTTTATTGCTTTTAAAGTAGTTATCTTCAATGATTTCGAAAGGTTTTAACAAAGGTTTTGAAGGGGTTACCATAAATTCTTTCGAAGGGTTTTATTAATGGTTTTAAAGGGGCTACCTTCAATATTTTTGAAAGATTGTTTAAAGGTTCTAAACAAAGGTTTTGAATATAATGACTAGGCAGATAGCTTAAGTGTTTTGTAACAACCCGCATATTTATCGATTTTATATTTAAATATTTTATCGTTAATCGGATATTGGTCCGAAAAGCTACTTTTTGCAAACGGTCAAATTAGGATCCGAGACCACTTCCATTGAGTTTGAAATGCCGTTTACAATCTTTTTAAGTATAAACTTTGATATGTTTGGGGTTAGTGGAATTTCACTAACTTTTCCCGCTTTGGACTTTGGGTTGGTTTAGCCTATTAAACCTAAGTTCCAACCCCTTCTCCTCATCTCTTCATAAATTCCGACCTAACTCTAGTTTTAGCATTAATGGTGAGTGGAAAGGGAAATTAAAATTCCAAGCCCAAGTTCATTAGCAAATTCAACATCCAACTCCAAAATCAAAGTAAAGACATTGGATCCAGGCTTGTAGTTGCTTCTCTATTGACTTCAAGCTTCTTCTTCATTGAATTTGTGCAAAGGTGAGATTTTTATCTCACAATTCTAGTCTATAACTATATTGGACTGTTGGGAATGATTCCCCATCACTTTAGCATGTACATTTGCATTTGGTTTGGACTGGATTGGCGAAAAACTCCAATTATTAGTGTTTTTGGCGAAAAACTGCAGTTAGGTCGCACTACCTCGGAATTAGGTCGTTCTGGTGGAAAATTCACCTCGGAGTTAGGTCGTAAGGTCGTAAGTCGTAGGTCGCTCGCCTTTAGGTCGTGCCCCTTTAGGTCGCATGACCTTAGGTCATTCCCCTTTAGGTCGTATGACCTTAAGTTGTTCACATGGGTTAGGCCTTTAAACCATTAGGTCGCTCGAATGAGTTAGGTCGTTGGACCTTAGGTCATTTACCCTTTAGGTCGCGTGTTCCACTAGATCGCGTGAACCCTTAGGTCGTTGGACCTTATTCCCTCTTAGGTCGGCAACCAATAGGTCTTTTGCCTTGCTTAACTCGCGAACACCGTTAGGTCGCAACCCTTTAGGTCGCTCGACCTATGCAACTGTTAGGTCGCGAGTACCCCTTAGGTCGTGTGTACCTTAGGTCGCACCTTCTTGGTCGTGTATTAATACTTAACTCGTTTATATTAGGTCGCGAGTCCCATAAGTCGCTCGCCTCCGTTAGGTCGCGCATCACCCTAACTCGCTCGGCCTTGCCTTCGTTAAGTCACGTGACACGTTAGGTCGCGCATCACCTTAACTCACTCGACCTTGTTTAGGTCGTTAGGTCGCGAACACCTCTAGGTTTACCACCCCGGACCCCCCCTCCGTAGGGGATCTTATTTGAAAAACATTCAACAGAACTTGCTTTGTTGAAATGCTGAGTTGACCATTCTTCGAGACAAACTATCATTGGCTTCTCGGTCGATTTTATGGTATCACGACCTTGCTAAGAAGGCGGGATAACAACTTTAGAAATATGAAGGTTCAATACTAGTAGTAAATATCAAAACTCTTTCAACAAAATGATTTCAACTCTATTTTCAATAACAAAGCTCTTTTCTTCAACCGTTTTCCAATCTACTAGTATATACAAACCTTTACCTCACTCGGATGAGAAATCTAATTAAACGGCTTAGTAAAACAAGTGGTATGAAACGCTTGCGTTCACTTCGTCGGTTAATTCTTGGACTTGTTCGATTGAACCTCTTGTGACAATTTTCTAGTGAAGATTTACAGTTTGTTCGTAAATATTTAAGTTAAGCAAGTGGTTATGGGACACAAAGATAAACTTTTATATTTACTAGCTTAGTGTAATTGACACTTCTCGTTGATCATGACGATCATTTTATGATTTAGACTAGCAATTGTGCGATGTCTCTTTGTTTGCAAGGTTAGACTAGACCTTATGGGTGTGATTCTGACTCACACATATCTCTTTGTCCGCAAGGTTAGTCTAGACACCATTTGTGTGATTCCACTCACACATACCTTTTTGTTGCGAGATTAGGCTAGACACCATTTGTGTGATTCCACTCACACATACCTTTTTGCTTTTTGGTTAGCCTAGACCTCATCTGGGTGATTCCAACTCACCCATATAGGGTAGCTCCCCATGGTCTTCGGACCGTCATGTGATAGGCCTTCCCTTTTTATGTGATTTCTGGATTTCTTGTGTTGATTTATGGAATTTATGTCATTGACTTATTATGAGTATAAGTTTAGGGTATGATGCCCTCTTTGGATCTTTGAGAAGATTCTTGTGATATCGATTTATCTCTTATTGGTTGATCTTCTGTTGATCATCATTTGCATACTTATAGTAGTATGTCAGTATGGATATTTTATATTTATGTCATATCTTTTATTTTATACCATGTCATCTGACATTTATAGCTAGACTGACCCGTTTATTATTTTCTTAAATAATACTCGGGTCAGACCGAGATGTTACAGGTGCTTCTGCTTGACTTCTTCCCGGGATTTGCTACTCTGACTTTTGTATAACTATTTAGATTAGCAATTTTTGTTGCATACACTTGAGATATAGACTCATAGTTGTATTCTTTTGTATAGCACGTGTTGCTATTCTTTTGTATTATTGTGGATCTTTTTGACCACAACTCTGATGTACACTTTCATGTGTTAGTTATATATTCATACCTTCTTCCGCCTTTGTGATATGGATGTCTGTGACTGATTTGTGTTATGCTTATTTCTGTGTTTGTTTCCGAAGATTATTTATAGCCACAGTGTGATAAGAAATCACATGGATGGTCGCTTCTCAACGGCCTTATTCTCCGTGCTAGTTGACAGCACTACACCGTAGTGTTGTTGGCTAGCGTGGGTATAGTGGTGGGGCGTCACATGTTTTAAGTTATAAAAGACTTTAACTTACTTTAGAAGGACATATAATCCTTATTGAACACCATCAACATATTTGAGTAAAAATGTATATAACATGGCAAAATTGCTTAGAGTAAAGCTTGTTGAATATGCGATTATATGATTTTTGTTTGATGATAATGAACATATATATATATATTCGTTTAAATATATTTGGTAATGTACTATTTTATTTTTCATAGATTAAATAAATATTTGCTGAACGAAATAAATAACACAGAATTTAAATTCAAACAGAAATTTTATTCAAACAAATATTTATTACAATCTTTGAATGGTACAAATTTCAAGCTCTTACTATATATATACAATTTCAACTAAAGTACAATTTTGATTACATCATGATTCACATTTACATTGCACCTCACTACATATCACTCATTCACTCAACTTGTACTGATCTTCAACTTCATTCCAATATGAATCCAGCATCTGAGAAATCTGCAAAAATATACATTGACGCAGTAAAATTGAAAATAAAATATTTTTGCAGTGTAAAATAAAATATGGATTTTGAAAATAATATTTGCCTCGGTTATTTGGGTTGTTCATCATCATTTAATGTTGAATTCATCTTTCACGAACAGATTGTGACATACATAGTGTATCACTGTATATGCCACAAGGCCATGCACATCGATATATACACTTGACAAAATTACAAGGACAAGTGAGCATAGGTCAAACCCAAAACGCCGGTTTCAACTCAAGTGCAATAAAAAAATGTCACAATATTCAACACAAGGTCAAACCCGAGCTCCAAGCTGGATTCAACATGGGTGCAGTTCGAATATACAAGTCTAATAAAATGGTCAGGTGCAAGCCAGTTAAAGTATACAAACATGTACCAGCCCATACATATATGCAGCCTTGACCAAAATCAAATTGAAAAAAATGGAACACAGATGCAAGCACACTCAAGGCACAGTGCACATCAAACCAGAAGTGTGCTCAAAGAAAATCCAAACCAAGTTTAAGTCACATATGTGAAAGTATAAATGCAGACCACTTGAAGTGTGTCGACCAAACAACTCAGTGCCATTACAATGAAGTACATCAAACCAGAACAGCATATACAGGAATGCAACATTACATAAAATAGTGATGAACCATTTCATGTCAAACTCAATGAAATACATCAAACCAGAACAACATATACAGGAATGCAACATTACATAAAATAGTGATGAACCATTTCATGTCAAACTCAATGAAATACATCAAACCAATGGCTAAAAGTTCAAGTCACTGCTACCATGACTCGAAGCATACAAATCTCACCTTGCCATGATATGGCACACACTAGAAGTGACTCACGAAGGAACATCTCAAGTCAAAGAATCTCACCTTGCCATGATAAGCAGCGAATACGAGAACTTCACTATGGCGAAGGAAGAAAATGTCAAAGAGATGTATGGACGACTTTCCAATATCGTATACAAATCAAAAGCTCTCGAAAAATCATACAAAGAGTTGGAGATAGTCCGAAAAATCCTTAGAGTCCTTCTACGAAGTTTTGAAGCCAAAGTGACTGCCATTCAAGAATCAAAAGATTTAAAACAAATGAAAGTTGAAGAAATCATCGGAAATATCACCACTTATGAGATAGAAATGAAATTCAAAGAAGATCGTGAAGGAGATGACACTCGAAAGAAATCAATAGCTTTTAAAGGAACAACAGAAAGTGATGGTGATGATGATGATGATGGAGCAACAGAATTGGAGCTGATAATAAAGAAATTCAAAAGGTGGAATTACAAATACAGAAATCCAGCTCTAAATCGAAAATTGAAAAGCAGAATAAACAAAATACTAGACAATCAAGAAGAACAGAAGATCATCTGTCATAAGTGCAACCAAACCGGACACATCAAGCCCAATTGTCCTCAAAATCTACGCGACTTTGAAAAGAAATCAAAAAGGAGAAGTTTTGCAGCCACGTGGAATACAAGTGATGAAGATAATCAAAGTACTAGCAGTGAGAGTGAGAAAGAAGATATGTGCCTTCAAGGTAATATAACTGATAGCGACGATGTCAAACCAAGCGAGGTATCAAAACTCACTCACTCAGAGTTACTTATATATTTCCACGACGTAAATGGCTATTTTGAACGACTTAGGGAGAAGTATACCAAACTCGAATCACAAAAAGACACTTTGATAAAATTAAACAAACAACTTGACCAATTAGTTAAAACCTATCAAAGTAGGATCCCTAAGTGTGATAAGTGTCCAACATTCAAAAAGAAATTAAAAAATCAGAAATTAATATAAAATCACTTGAAAATGAAATCCTGATTTTAAAAGAAAGTGAAAATACTAGGAGAAAAAACTCTATTAAAAAGTGTACACAATTGTTAAACTAAAATGAATCTCTCAAAACACAAGTCCAACAATTGTCAATGACTTTAGATAATTTTCAAAAAGTGAAAAATCGTTGAATATGTTATTAGGGAAGCAAACTGTTAATACAGTTTGACAAGGGCTTGTATATAATCAATACAAAAATGTTAGAAATGAGATTAATCAAGTAAATTCAATGTGCACAATTTGTAGAAAATTTGGACACAATCAAAATAGTTGTTGGTATAGACCCAAACACGTGAAAACTATACCAATTTGGGTTTTAAAAGGCACAAATATAAAATCCCTCAAAGTTAAACAAATTTGGGTGCCGAAAGGAACATATATAAATAGTTTTGTGGACCTATAAAAACAAATGGATCACAAAAATCTTCCATCGTGTAGGTGTGGTGGTAGGCTAAGGAACAACAACAGTGTTATCTGGATTCTGGCTGTTCCAGAAACACAACGGGTGACAAAGCAAAGTTCCTTAGCCTAGTATGAAGGTGATAAAATCACAATGGACAACAACGAAAAATATCGTAAAGGTAAAATAGGTAATGGTATTTATTTGAACAATATATTAAATGTGATAATCTACACCGTAATCTGAGTTAAATCAGCCAATAATGTGATGATGAAATAATGATTTTTATTCTGACTTATTCAAAATTGTTGGCCAATTATATTCTTATACCAAGAACACTATAGAAATATGTAGAGTCTTTGAATTACTTCATATATATATATATATATATATATATATATATATATATGTTAGTTTGAATTAATAATAGTGTTTTATTGGATGATAATATATATGGTTATTTTACGGCTTACTCTATATTCACGGTTTTTGATTATTTACACGGCTTCAATTCAAATTCAAGAGAATGTCATTGATTTTGAGAATTTTTTGTTGCACACTTCATGGTCTAGTGTATCAAATTCAATTAGTGATAATTTTGAGTGAAAGAGAAATTCAGATGCAGATTACACTGGTAATCTAGTTGATAGAAAAATTACTAGGTGAACTTAATTTCTGTTGAGACATTTAGTAACTGCATCATTTTTCAAAAAAAATATCTGCATACTTTTCATTTCAAATAATTTTCAAATGCCAGAATTTTTTCTCATATAACCCCTTCGAGAAAATCATTTTTGACCATGTTTTCAGATCAGTCATTTTGAAAAATTGATTTTATAATTATTTTTGAATTTGATATTAAATGACTATTTTGACTAATCTGACTCCCTAATAATTACCGAAAAGATAAATAGTGATTGAAAAAGTGATGAGTGTTGATATTTATCATATATTATGACTCGAGACGGTATAATTAGTATATTTCTTTAGAAATTTAAACAAGAGTTGTAAAATCTTTTTGTTGGTAAAAATTCCATGACCATCTCTATTTCTATCATATTTCTAAGGACCATCACTCATTAAAATTCTATATAGTTTGTCAATATGTGGTACTTTAAACAGGAATAATTAGTTTTTCATTTTACATTTCAAAAAAAATAATAATAATAAAATAAAATAAAACCCAAAGTATTCACTCTCATTTAAAAGTCCTCATGGCTATTCATGGATGAATTACTTGGAATTTGTTATGTGCTTTCATGCTCATTTAAAAGTCCTCACGGTTATGCATGTATGGAACATATATCAAAATTGATTTGTAAAATAAATAAGTTGATTCTAATCGCATTTAAAAGCCCTCACGGTTATGTGTGGTTAGAAGATACTTGAATTCATTTTTTTAAAATAAAATTGGAATACTACTAATCTCATTTAAAAGTCCTAACGGTTATGCATGGTTGGTTGATATTCAAGTTCCTGATATAAACATACCACAAATAGATACAGCTGTATGGTTTTATATGATGACATCATTCTCATCATTCTAAAAGTGGAATATGTGTCTAACAAAGTATTTATGATTTTGTTTGATTTTTTATTGAAATTTAATATTTATATTCGATTGAGTTTTAATGTTGGACTAATATCGGTCACTTTATCTCTACTTTCTCTAACACTATTACTCTTTTGCTGATAGTAAAAGGGGGAGAGAAAAGTTAAGATTTTGTCAAATAAAATCAAGTAAAGGTCAAATATTTTCTATTTGTATCTAGGCTCATTTGCATATTTTTAATTGTATGCATATATGAAGGGCTTTGTGTAGAGTGGAAGCATTTAAATAGGGGGAACAATTAGCATTTATATAGGGAGCAATTAGAGTATATCAATGATCAAATACATTTAACATATTCAAAATCTTAAATATATGTTTGTTATCATCAAAAGGGGGAGATCGTTGAACATGCGATTATATGATTTTTGTTTGATGATAATAAACATATATATATATATTCGTTTAAATGTATTTGGTAATGTACTATTTCATTTTTCATAGATTAAATAAATATTTGCTGAAAAAAATAAATAACACAGAATTTAAATTCAAACAGTAATTTTATTCAAACAAATATTTATTACAATCTTTGAATAGTACAAATTTCAAGCTCTCACTATATATATACAATTTCAATTAAAGTACAATTTTGATTACATCACGATTCACATTTACGTTGCACCTCACTACATATCACTCATTCACTCAACTCGTATTGATCTTCAACTTCATTCCAATATGAATCCAGCATATGAGAAATCTGTAAAAATATACAGTGACGCGGTAAAATTGAAAATAAAATATTTCTACAGTATAAAATAAAATGTGGATTTTGAAAATAATATTTGCCTCAGTTATTTGGGTTGTTCGTCGTCATTTAATGTAGAATTCATCTTTCACGAACAGCTTGTGACATACACAGTGTATCACTGTATATGCCACAAGGCTGTGCACACTGATATATACACTTGACAAAATTACAGGGACAGGTGAGCACAAGTCAAACCCAAAATGCCGGGTTCAACTCAAGTGCAATAAAAAGAATGTCACAATATTCAGCACAAGGTCAAACCCGAGCTCCAAGCTGGATTCAAAACAGGTGCAGTTTGAATATACAAGTCTAATAAAATGGTCAGGAGCAAGCCAGTCAAAGTATACAAACATGTACCAGCTTATAGATATATGCAGCCTTGACCAAAATCAAATTGAAACAAATGAAACTCAGATGCAAGCACACTCAAGGCACAGTGCACATCAAACGAGAAGTGTGCTCAAAGAAAATCCAAACCAAGTTTAAGTCACATATGTGAAAGCATAAATACAGACCACTTGAAGTGTGTCGACCAAACAACTCAGTGCCATTACAATGAAGTACATCAAACCAGAACAGCATATACAGGAATGCAACATTACATAAAATAGTGATGAACCATTTCATGTCAAACTCAATGAAATACATCAAACCAGAACAACATATACAGGAATGCAACATTACATAAAATAGTGATGAACCATTTCATGTCAAACTCAATGAAATACATCAAACCAATGGCTAAAAGTTCAAGTCACTGCTACCATGACTCGAAGCATACAAATCTCACCTTGCCATGATATGGCACACACTAGAAGTGACTCACGAAGGAACATCTCAAGTCAAAGAATCTCACCTTGCCTTGATAAGCAGCGAATACGAGAACTTCACTATGGCGAAGGAAGAAAATGTCAAAGAGATGTATGGACGACTTTCCAATATCGTATACAAATCAAAAGCTCTCGAAAAATCATACAAAGAGTTGGAGATAGTCCGAAAAATCCTTAGAGTCCTTCTACGAAGTTTTGAAGCCAAAGTGACTGCCATTCAAGAATCAAAAGATTTAAAACAAATGAAAGTTGAAGAAATCATCGGAAATATCACCACTTATGAGATAGAAATGAAATTCAAAGAAGATCGTGAAGGAGATGACACTCGAAAGAAATCAATAGCTTTTAAAGGAACAACAGAAAGTGATGGTGATGATGATGATGATGGAGCAACAGAATTGGAGCTGATAATAAAGAAATTCAAAAGGTGGAATTACAAATACAGAAATCCAGCTCTAAATCGAAAATTGAAAAGCAGAATAAACAAAATACTAGACAATCAAGAAGAACAGAAGATCATCTGTCATAAGTGCAACCAAACCGGACACATCAAGCCCAATTATCCTCAAAATCTACGCGACTTTGAAAAGAAATCAAAAAGGAGAAGTTTTGCAGCCACGTGGAATACAAGTGATGAAGATAATCAAAGTACTAGCAGTGAGAGTGAGAAAGAAGATATGTGCCTCCAAGGTAATATAACTGATAGCGACGATGTCAAACCAAGCGAGGTATCAAAACTCACTCACTCAGAGTTACTTATATATTTCCACGACGTAAATGGCTATTTTGAACGACTTAGGGAGAAGTATACCAAACTCGAATCACAAAAAGACACTTTGATAAAATTAAACAAACAACTTGACCAATTAGTTAAAACCTATCAAAGTAGGATCCCTAAGTGTGATAAGTGTCCAACATTCAAAAACAGTGAAGCATGAAGCAGTTCAATATCCAAGAAATAACAAGTACAACATGCAGTGCAGTCATGATATGCAAGCGTCAGGTCGAGTCAGGGAAGCAAACAAGTGTATCATATAAACCAATGCCAACAGATCAGAGTCGAGGATAAAGGAATGCAACACTGCTTCACATACATGAAAACCAGAGAATACAAACTATGACACAAGATCACAAATCCAAACCAAGTTCAACAGTCAAAGCATCATCAACAAAGTGATACAACAGTTCAGTAAACAACTGAAGCATATTTGTATGTATAACAAGTTCAAGCTGCAGGTCAAAGATATAATGGCCGAAGTAAGTACACAAAGGAAATACAAAGTCAACTCAAAGCCATATGCAATGACCAGAGGCAGCTCAAAGTAATGCCGAAGTCACAATCCAAAACGAGTCCAAAAAATCATGGAACAGCAGTTTGAAATCAAGACAGTGCCAAACCCAAAATATTTTCATAAAATCAACATAATCAATTCAAGTGATCGAAGTCAACAGAAATCAAAATCGTGGTGGTCACAAACGAAATCAACATCTCCAAACCAGAATTGAAACCGTGATGACCAAGAAAAAATGAACAGTTAAAAATCAACACCTTGTTATTCAAGTAAATTGAAAAAGTCAGTAATCATTCTCAAGCATCCAAATAAAGATCGAATGGCCGAAGCAAGTATTGACAAAATCAAACAACTATCCGACGAACGTAAATATAGGAATTCGACTTCTATAAATCTCGTTCATCATCGGCAGTTTCAAATCAATCGAGTTCAAGCAAGTGAAAACAGTAAAACAAAAGTAACAAATCACGTACCAGATTGTTGAATCGAACTCGATCATCGAAGCAGCTAAAATTGAGCAACTTAGAAACGATCGATCAACAAATCCTCATGGAAATATCCACTTGATTGATCTACAAAGTCGGCAGCTTCAAAAGTCATGAAGCCATAATTTGGAACAAAGAAGAATAAAAAGGAACGAGCCATTTTTTTTACACAGAGCAAAGCCGGCCGTATAAAAGAAAGAAAAAGGAGTTAATTTTATCACTTGCTTATTTGGGGCCGGCCTAGTTTTGGGCTTTTATTATATTAATTTAGGGCTTTGTGTTTCTTTTGTTTTTAAATTGTTTTTTAAAAAATTTGTATTTCTCTTTCAATTATTGTAATTACTAGTAGTGTGACTAGGGGACAAACTACGTGGCATAGTTTGAGAATTCGCAACTCAGTGGCTGAGTTGTGGCAGGGTTTTGAGCGTAGAGTTAGGTTAGCCGGTAGCGGGTATCGCGAGTTTACATGTGTAAGCGTGTGACTACTTAATTTCTAGTAGAAACCTTGGGTGCAGCACGTAGGCAGGGTTTTGCCGAAACTGGGTGAATTCTGTGCCGTTCTATTTCTGCATTTATTATCCTACTATTATCTGTGCTGCTATAATTTTGATTTATCTGTGTTGAAATAATTTTATAAGCTTCCGTAACTTTTATAATTAACAGTGTCACCCTATTCACCCCCCTCTAGGATGAATTCGATCCTACAAAGCTAAAGATATATTTTTCTTGTATATATATGATTTGATGGCTAAATCATTTTGAAAAGTTTTTCAAGGAAAATTTAAAGGGTAGTTAACCCAAAAGAAAATGTGGGCAGTTAGCTTATTTAAATTTAGAGAGACAGTCCATTTTGAGGGTAGTCAGCTTAGAGGAAAGTTAGTCCAGTTGAGGGCGGTTAGCCAGTATATGAACAGTTAGTTCATTTATTAGCATAACGGACCTTGCTACTTCTTAAGGACAGTTGGTCCACCCTTTTAACATGTTTTATGGACAGATAGTCCATTATTTAGCATAAAGGATATTACTATTTTGATATAATCAATTTTAGGACAGTTAGTTCGCAGAGGGTAGTTAACCCAGATATCGAACAAATAGTCCATTATTTCCTGTTTTTAGTATAATGCACCTTACTTTATTATTATAATCAGTTTATTACAGGAAAGGATTTGTGAAATGTATATATATATTGAAAAGATATTAGTGAGCGGAAACCCGTTCCGCTAAGCGGCGTGGTCTCACCAAATATTAGTAAACAGAAATGTAACAGAAATTATTCATATCAGGATTTATGTCTGACTCGATGTTTTTGTTCCCCTTAAACTCTCGGGTGCTCAAAATTGATTTGAGTAGGCTGAGGGTTTGGGTTTTTAGGTTTTAACAGATTTTGGCGAAAAAGCTCGAAAGACGAGCAGGTGGCTAACGGATAGCTAAATTAGGAATTTTGTTCTTTTTGTTTGTTTCCACCGTGTATTAAGATAGTTATGTTTATATTGCTTTGATCATCCAAGGGGGCATCTTCATATGTCGCTCTTGGCGCATTGTTATAAATTTATATTTGATCATTGCATGGAATCACATTTGAGGATATTTTTAACTTGGATATGATTTATTTGAAATATAATCATTGTAAATTGATGTTTTTGGAAATCTGTGATCTTGTTTATATTCATGTGCTTCTAAAATTATGGATACTATTAGTATTACCGTATTTCGTCATTAGATGTTAATACCATGGATGACTGCAGCATCCATAGCGCTTAGCTTTTGGCCTCTTTATACAGGATGCTACAACTTGATATCAGAGCCTAGGCATATGAAAATTTTAATTAAAATGGTTTCGAAAACAAAAATCCAAAGGAATTAGAGTAAGATTGGGGTCGGATAACGTTATAGTAACATATTTGTATTTTCTACGCTTTATCTCCATTCATCTATCTTTGATAGGTTATCTTTATGTATCTCATGAGGTTTGAATACAGATATGAATGACAGAAGAAGTAGAGTTAACTTAGTGGGGGGAAGCACTGAAAGGAATGCTGGACCTAATGCAACCAAGGTCAGACACAAGTGGAGAATATAGGTGCTAAGGTCCCATAGGTCAGAATGGAAGTTATGTATCATTTTTCTTGGAATATGATGCAAGTAGGAGTTGCAGTCGGAGTGTTAGGAGGAAATGATGTAGGAGTAGGAGTTTTAGGAATTCCGTTAGTTAATCATTTTTGTAAGTTGCATGGAGCTTTGTGAAGCTTGGAGGGAAACCGTTTATTGGGACAGAGGATGTCAGCGAGCTGGAGAACTGGTTGTTTCTCTGTAAAAGGATTTTTGCAGATCTAGGGATTAACGATGAAAGAAGAGGAGATTGATGTTCAGGCAGCTTCGGGGAGCCACATTGTTCTGGTGGAACGGTATAACAACGACATTTGATGAGGGGACGATAACCTAGGAGGATTTCAAGAGGAGATTCCAAGAGAGGTTTATGTCTTTGATGGCACGGTCAACTTTGATTAGGCACTTTGCTGAGCTGGTGTAGGGTAACACGACTATTGCCGAGTATGCTAGGAAGTTCGAAGGGTTAGCCCGGTATGGGTACGCTTCAGTGGATAGGCCAAACCAGTGGGTATGTTCAGTGGTTATCTTGAAAGGATAGAAGAAAGTTCTTTCCCAAGAAAGGTACTCACAAGGGTGGCACAACCAAGAAAGCGAACTCTGATGTTGTCTGATTTAAATGCGACAAGAAAGGGCACTTCGCTAATGCGTGTCGCTCAAGGAAGGAAAAGGGTATGGTAAGGGGAAGAATGTCAGGTGCTTCAACAGTAACCATATAGTCCATTATAAGAACCAGTGCAAGGAGCCCATTAGAGATGGTAAGGGCACGGTGTATGCGTTGGAGGCAGCTGCATTTAAGACAATAGCCCAGGAGAAAGGAAAGGTAGTTCTCGGAGAAACGCTTCAGATTCATGGCATGTCTGTTAGCGCTTTATTTGATAGAGGCGCATCATATTCTTTTATATCTAGATGTTTGATAGATAAGCTTAACCTTGAACCCACATATTTAGTTACTTCCTTACGAGTTGTGAATACAACAGAAGGGTATGCAGCTCTAGGGTTTGGGTGTGACCTATTTGAGTTTGACCTATTAGGTCATACTTTTGAGTGTAGTTTACATGTGTTTCATTTTGTGGGTTCGGATTATGCTTGGGATGGTTAAATGAGTACGATGATAGGATATTTTTCTAGGATAGGATGATATCTCTTAAACACCTTGAATGTAGCAACCGAATTGTCTTTACCGTAGAAGGTTCTAGCAGTGCAGTGTTTTCTTTGTTGGGTGCCTTAGATTCAGATGATGAGTTGAGCCGAGTTTTTATGGTTAAATAATCCGTAGATGTGTTTGAGCCTGTAACAAAGTCGAAAGATAAACCTTCCGACAAGGTTGGAAGTATAGTTGTCGCTTTCTACCTTTCAAATCAGTTGCTTTCGAAGGGAATCTTTTGTTTTCTAAAATATGCTGCCTCTCCATTGCTTTCGCAGGGTTGGTTCCAACACTAACACTTCATTGTTTTCGAATGGTTTTGAAAGGTTTTGTTAAAGGTTTCAAAGTAGTTTCTTTCGACTCCAATGTTTTTCTGATCCTTTTGCTCTACTTGAAGGCATAATTCAAATGTTTTAAATCGAAACGTTTTAAAGGTTTCGAAGTAGTCAACTTCGAATGGTTTTGAAAGGTTTCCACTTGTTTTAAATTGAACCCAGTGTCTTTGAATTAAGTTTCAATGCTTTCGAAAGGTTTTATCAATGATTTCATAGGGGTGGTTTCCCAAGCTTTCGAAAAAGTCGAAAGGTAAGTGCTTTCGATAAAGTCGAAAGCGGACCTTTCGACAAGGTCGAGAAGAAAAATACCGACAAGGTCAAAAGGTATGGTTTTGCAATGTTTTCCAGAGGATAAGGTTTAAAGGATTTTAAAAGAAAATGTCATACATTTTAAAGCTTATAAAAGAAAGGCCTTTTATTGGATTTGAAGGAATTACCTTCAATAATTTCGAAAGGTATTAACAAAGATTTCGAAGGGGTTACCTTCGATGCTTTTGAAGGGTTTTATTAATGGTTTTGAAGGGGTTACCTTTAATATTATCGAAAGGTGGTTTAATGGTTTCAAATATGATGAAAAGGCAGATAGCCAAAGTGTTTTAAGTTATAATTGACTTTAACTTACTTTAGAAAGATAGATAATCCTTATTGAAAATCATCAACATTATTTTGAGTAAAAATATATATAACATGGCAAAATAGCTTAGAGTAAAGCTAAAGATATATTTTCCTTGTATATATATGATATGACGGACTAAATCATTTTGAAAAGGTTTTCAAGAAAAATTTAAAGGGTAGTTAACCCAGAAGAAAATTCGGGCAGTTAGCTTATTTATATTCGGAAAGTCAGCCCATTTTGAGGGTCGTTGGCCTAGAGGGCAGTTAGTCCAATCAAGGGCGGTTAGCCCATATATGAACAGTTAATTCATTTATTAGCATAACAGACCTTTCTACTTCTTAAGGACGGTTAATCCACCCTTTTTTACCTGTTTTATGGATAGATTTTGGCGAATAAGCTCCGAAGGGAAGCAAGTGGCTAATGTATAACTAAATTAGGAATTTTATTATTTTTGTTAGTTTCTGCTGTGTATTCAGACAGTTATGTCTATATTGCTTTGATCATCCTAGGTGGAATCTTAATATGTAGCTCATGGCGTATTGTTTTAAATTTAAATTTGATCGTCGCCTGGTATTACTTTTGGGGATTTTTGTAACTTGGAAATGATTTATTTGAAATATAATCACTGTAAATTGATGTTTTTGGAAATCTGTGATTTTGTTTATATTCAAGTGCTTCTGATATTATGGATTCCATTAATATTATCGTATTTTGTCACCAGAAGTTAATACTGTGGATGACTACAACATCCATAGCATTTAACTTTTGGCCTTCAGATACGGGATGCTAGACTAGCAATCCATCTCTTATGAATCGCTAGCGATCCATATAGTTAGCATGTGGGTCAATAAACTCCCTTGCATCATGATAGAATAGGCACCCTAGAAGACAAAGTGCTGAAGTCAATAAGTATATGGATTGCCGACGACCTATACTATGGATTGCCAGAAGCTATGGATCGCTTGCTATCCATAAAGGTAGCGAGACCCCCATGTGGGTCGTTCAAAGGGGATATAGTCGAAAGGAAGCAATGGGTGGAGATACAAGAATCATGACAGAAGAAGACGTTAACACTCTACTTACTGCAAAAGAACTTGCTACAAACCCAAACTTAGGGGTGAAAACCCTACGGAAGGATATGACGATGACTCTTTTCAGCTCTGAAAGTGACAAACAATTTGAGGAAGACAAATTGGACGAAAATTCCAACGTGCGAAATGCAAGAAGAAGCACTGGAACCCATACTGTAGCCCAGTGCCAAGGAATGCATGAGGAATTGCTACTCTTGTATTCTTAGAGGGAGGAGGACCGAAAAATATGACACAAACCTAAGTCAACTACAATGCTAAGTTCCCATGGTATATTGTGACCACTGCCAACTAACCAGCTTTCGATCCCATTGTGGAGCTCCCATCGTCAAATCACGAGTGTTCGTCGTCGAAAATCATCAAAAATCGTCAAAATGGTCATTGATAAACTCACTTCAGGGTTGACTCGAACTCGAGAAATCAACTATTTGACTCAAAGTAGATTCTGAAAGTCGTGACTCGAAGTAAACCCAAGAAATTCTGGAACGAAATCAGACTTGGGTAAACCAAGATTTTCTCCAAGCAAACATGCAAATAGCTCCAGGCAATGTTTGTCACCAACCCAGCACTTCGAATACTATGACTCCAAGTGAATCATATGCTGACTCCAAGCAAATGGCAAATTTTCTCGGGTGGGACGCCAATCCATCAATGTCGATCCATCTTCTTTTGCCCATAATTTGAACGTGCGAACTCCAAAAACCTTGAAATTTGGAATACAACCTTATGGGCCTTTCTTAGTCACCCCAGACCGATCTCACCTAGTTTGAAAATTTTGGGATCATCACTGATCCACGGCCCCATTATAAGTAATTTATCATTCAATCGGCATTTCCAATCATTCAAGCATATGCAATAATATATATATCATTCTCAAGCGTTATAAATAACCATAACTTGAAAATGAACCAATCTAACGAGGATTAAAGCATCTACCCTAATCGAAACCCATTCACCGAAGCCGTTCAACATGCAGAATATCCAAAGAAGTTTATCATACCAACTATACCTTTTTACCACTGTACAACTTATTCGAAATTGCTTCTTTACAAGTATGACTAGCATATGGACGAAGGGAGGGCGATGGATGCAGTCTATTGCAAGGCCCCTTAAGAATCATTAAAGGATGGAACAACCTGCTACCCTGGAAGAATTCTATGGGAAGGCAAACTGGTTCTAGGGACTAGAAGTAGTGCAACTAGAAGAAGGTAAACGTGGCAGTGTGCCAAAGAACATACCAAATGGTGAAGGAGTTACAGGGCCTCAAGGACCTTTTGCCCAAGCAAAAGCACCCTAGATAACTAACGAAATCAGATGAAAAGATGATTATCAAATAACACTCTAGCTAGCAACTAAGGAATGGGACAACAAGCTAAAGCGATGCCTTTTCGTCCATCCTCATCTACTCTCCTTTTCCAAATAAGTCATACCAGGACACTATGGGCATCATAGACAGCACGACAAAAGAAATGCCTTTATGCCCCTGATGAGTCATGTCAATCCCCCTTCTGAGAATCGGTGTTGCTGGTGGTGTTAAGAAGTCTCGTCCAAAGAATCATCAAACAAACAGATCCAACACCTTAGCCTACAGGAACCAATAAAATTATGTTCCTTCGAGCTGAATCAAAAAAATTCTTCTTGAAGTCGATGAATCATTGCTTTAAGACCGCAGAGCCATTGGAAACACGATCCAAAAATCCTCCTGGAATTGATAAATTATCATTCCAAGGTTGTCTAGTCGTCGGCATCAGACCACAAAAAACCCTTCGCGAACGTGAAGGTCTTTCACAAAATAAAGCATTATGAAGCTGAACCGGCAGATCAGCGGTCATCTGATTTGGAAAACCCTTCGCAAACATAAAGATCTTTTACGAACTAAAGCATCATGAAGGTGAACTGGTAGATCAACGGTCCAATGACCCCAAAAACCCTTCGCGAACGTGAAGGCCTTTAACGAACTTAAGTGTCAAGGTGAACCGGTAGATCAGCGGTCATCTGATCCCAAAAAACCCTTCGCGAACATGAAGGTCTTTCACGAACTAAAGCACCATGAAGGTGAACTGGTAGATCAGCGGTCATCTGATCCAAAAAACCATTCGCCAACATGAAGGTCTTTTATGAACTAAGGCGTCGTGAATGTGAACCGATAGATAAGTGGTCCTCTGATCCAAAAATTCCTTCACGAACGTGAAGGGCTTTACGAACTAAAGAGTCATGAAGGTGCACTGGTATATCAGCGGTCATCTAATCCTAAAAAACCCTTTGTAAACATAAAGTTCTTTCACGAACTAAAGCATCATGAAGATGAATCGGTAGATCAGCAGTCATCTGATCCAAAAAAACCCTTCGCGAACATGAAGGTCCTTCACAAACTAAACCGTCGTTAAGTCAAACTAGTAGATCAGCAGTCATCGGATCCAAAAACCCTTCGCAAATGTGAAGGTCTTTCATGAACCAAAGTGTTGTGAAGGTAAACCGATAGATCAGCGATCATTTGATCCAAAAAAACCTTCGTGAGAAGGTTTTTCACGAACTAAAGCATTGTGAAGGCGAACCGGTAGATCAGCGAAATTTATGTATGATTGATATCCACGATTGTGAACTAAAAGGTCAGCAATCATCTGATCCAGAGCTCCCCAAGTCAGCGAAGTCATGCCTCCAGGCCACAAACCGACAATCATACCAACCACTCTGCAAAATTATTGGAATCACTTCGAATGACCTATGAGACAAACATTGCTAAATTCTAGGGCTTCAAAGTCACAAAAAGAAACTAAGCCAAAACTGAAATGACCTTGTGATCAATCAAGGCCATCTTGAATCAAGCCAAGTCTTCGGCACCTGGGAGAACCGCACCAAATAGCCCAGAGGAAACCAAATGAGTTATGGAGAGACCATGGATATAGTTCAAGTGCACCCATATCCCTATGGCATGGGGGGCACCGCACACACTTGAATCGCCATAAGAAAGGCCAAGACTAATAATACCATAGTTCTGTTATGCCCGATCAAAAATTCTGGCATTTTGACAACCGTGGACTTAATGACCTAGCGAGTGCAATAAACAAGATACTAGCATGATACTTTCCCACTTCTTTCCAACTACTATTTTACCCTCTTGGTGACCAATTCCTCTTCCTCTAAGATCGTATGCCGGTTAAAGACCCAGTCTCTAAAGACAGTTTGGACTAAGAGCTAAGAGTCATGCCCTGAACTGCCGTAGGCTCATTCTTCAATCCATCTTCATGCAGTCAGCTATAGATCTATCTACCATGTAAGCCTGATTTATTTGGTCGTGTACATCTTCCAAAAACACAGAAGGATCATCTAAGCCATGGTTACCTGAACCAAAAACTATTTAGCTTCTTGAATTAACAAAACCGTGTTCCTGTAAGCAACCTGCTAAGTCGAGGGGATTAAATCAACTCAAATCGCTAGATCGATAAACTCAATCCTTGCCTTCTGAAAACCAGTGCTGTTCCAGCAACATCGGGAAGGCCAAAATTACACTCCTCATGTTGCCCGAAGATAGGAAACACAAAGGAGCACGAAATGCCACGCCTTCCATAAGTCATGCACTGATTCCTAAAACTTATGCTCCTCATTGCTTGAAGATAGGCAACACCGAAGGGCACGAAATACTGCTCATTTCATAAGTCGTGTACTAACTCCTAAAAAGTATGCTCCTCACATTGCTCGAAAATAGGCAACACTGAAGAAAAATAAAATTTGCACATCCAATAAGCCACGCACTAAGTTTCAAAACGTAAACCCCCTCACGTTCCCCAAAGAGAGGCAACATAGAGGAATATCAAAAGCCGTGCACACGTAAGCCACGCACCAATTCCTCAACATTGCCCGAAGACAAGCTACACCGAGAAACATCGTCAAAAAATCATGCTCCTAAAGCATAAACTCCTCTCGTTGCCCAAAGATAGGCAGCGTTGATGAGCATCAGGACCAGATCGACAGGCCATATCGATCCCAAACACCGTGCATCTCATAACCAGCGCCAACCACTTCTATGATCGGGAATAATGGGCACAACTATAACAAAATTGGAGCGCTACAAACCCACATGACAGTTTTAACTAGCGACACTTAATGTAACGACCCGTTAAATTAGATAATATTGAATAAATTAAATTTATATGTTTTCTAATCTAATCCAGAATAAATTAGAAGCCTTAGGATTTTTAAGGAAATGAAATGTAAGGGTTAAATAGTGACTGTATTTAAAGTTAATATATTTAAATGTTATATGACATAGATTGAAATAACTGGAATTTGTGATTGAGGTTATTTGTCATAATTTGTTGATTTTAAACGGTATTAATGAAACTATAACTGAATTGGATTGCATAGACATGAACATTAGAAAAATTTATTAGGTGGACTAAAATTTTTGAAGTTCATAAGTTGAGTAATTCAATTTAGTAGAAAATCTAAATTATAAACGAAGATGTAAATAAACGCTAAATTAAACTATGTAAATGGTGATTTAAGACCTAGTTATAGGAATTGGAATATAATCCAATCAAAATTAATGATAAGGACATTAGTATTGGTTAATAAATATATTTCAATGCAGTAACCAAATGAATGGAATAAAATGAGTATATATTGAATAGAAATGAAATGTAAATTGTCACATTTGGTTGGAGTTGATTTTTAGAAACATATAAATGTTGAATCAGTAAATATTAGTAAAAATATTACCGAGAATAAATTCCATTTAATATAAGAATTCAATAGTGGAAGATTTACATTTGGATTGGAAATGGATAGTTACTAATTTAAAAGTGACCATGGAATAAATTTATGCAAATGTGGGGCTTAGGTATAAGCGTGTAATTATGGGTAGGATAACAATTAGTATAAAATACCTATATACTGGAAACACGTTTGTAAAGTATAATTAATTGAATTTGGTGAATTGGGAATGGATTCAAAGTATATGCACATTTATGTTATATAAATAAAATTAATGTAATAGCTAAATTTGCGGAATCTAAATCTATGAAAAAAGGTGTGTAAGATCTTTACTGTTGGGAATTTACGTTACAGGTAGTGTAAATTCCAATTATAATAAGATTATGGGTTATATTAAAGATTTTTAAATCAAGATTTTTCCACGTGAATAAAATGGAATGAAGGTAGTTGATTTTTGCAATTAAGGAAATTAAATGTTTATTTTTACGTTAAGTGAAATTTAAGTTGGGATTTAAAATATTTGTGTATGTTAATTTCATGCATTTGGCTATAATGGATTTAATAATAAAAATGGAATAGTGAAATAAAATGGATTTAATAAATTTATCAAAATTATAATGTTAAATTCATTAAGATTGGAATTATTAAATAGTTGAGAAAATAAAGGGAATGGAAGTAAAGTTATTAATAATTTGAATTTAACTTATGGTAAAACGGTTAATTGCAATCAAACGAGTTGAAATGGAAATCAAGTTATTTATTTAATTAGATTTAAGATGAGAGTATAAAGGTAGAAGATTTAAAATAATTGGGTTTTAGAATAAAATTTATAATTTCCAAGAAAGTGCAGATATTAACACTGAAAATTTATATACTGATAGATTTTAATTCACATCCAAGCTTGGTAAATAATTTAGAATTGATTGAAGTATATAAATAATGAGATGTGGCCTATATTAGAAGTTGAAATATAAAAATTGGATTTTTATGATTTATTTAATTGATTTAATAAATATTAAAAATAGCCATTTTTGTCACGGACTCGGATTTCGACGAAACCAGTTTCATCAGATCCGTATCGGTGAATTATTATAGGGTTTCAATTTTCGTATCGATCGGACTTGTCGTTTGATCGTACGGACGCGAAACGCCTTGAAATCAATTTTATTAAAATCAATTTGAAATCAATTTGGAAATCTTGTTTTCAGCATAACTTCTTCATACGATCAAATTTGGTCGCGAAACTTTTTCCATCGCGTTCAGAATATTTTAAAACACCTATTTGGATATATAGTTTTAACAAATTCGGTTCCGGAGGCATAGCGGGCTTTTTGGGCCATAGTTTGTTGCGTACGTTCATCCTTCTAGCCTATACGCTCCAACCCAACCCTAACTATAAGTATACCGTGATAAACCCTAGCCTCCTTTCTATTGTCAGTTGGATATACGTACATATTTCTTCATCTCCTCCTTCTCCTCAATGGTTGCAAAATCTAGATCTGCTTCAATCCAAAATTCAGTGAAAATTCAAACACCTCAGAAAATTCTCAAAAAAATATATGTTGAAGTATTCGATACGCGTAATCTACTGGTGTAATTCGTTTTTCAATTGGAGCTATCGTTTGTCCAGAAAAATTCAAACCATTTTCGGCCTCTCATCATCGTCGCAACAAAACTCGCCCGATCGGAAAACTGTTTCTGGGTATTGTAGAGATAACCGAGGGGTTTGCATCAGTATAGTTTTGGGTCGAATCAATGGTGGGATTTGCGGTAAAAATTGGATTAGGTTTCAAATGCCCTAACGGCGGCTGCAGCAAACAGGGGACGCACGGGGCCTAGCGGCGGCGGCCTGGAGGAGGGAGCACTTTGGGTATGGTCGGCAATGTTTTAATGGCCGGAGACGTGGTTGGGAGGTGGTCAAAGGGCTTGGTCAACGGCTTGCTTGCGTTGTTCTGGCGCATGGGTTTTGGGAGCTACCTGAACGCGTGAGAGAGGGGGCTGCACGTTCCTTTGGTGATGACGTGGCACATATATGATTAGGTGAGTTGTGTGTCACTTTTGCTTATTTTTATTTTTGAATTCAAGTGCAATTTTCGACATAACTTTCTCATACGAAGTCGGATTCACATGAAATTTATTTTGTTAGGATCGTAATTTAATTCCGGACTTGATGACGCTGGTTTGGACGAATTCCGAGACGGGCGAATTTTTGGGTTTAAATCGAATTTAAATTCGATTTAAATTCAAAAGGTGAGTGTTTTAACCCACTCACAATTACTAGAAGCTTTTATGTTTGTTACATAAATTTTAGAAATGAATAGAAATTTATTTATGAGCTTTTGGCATGTTATTTCACCCATATCTGTTGAATTGCATTTTATTGAATTTAGCTGTTAATTAAATTGATTGATTGCGTATTAATTGGCTGTTAGAAATTATTGTTTGCATAAGAACTGCTAGTTAACAGTTATGTCAATTATCACTGAAAATAAACTGTTAGATAAATAGTTGATAAATATAATTTGAATTAAACTGCCAATTATTACCTGTTGTATATTTCCAAACATATTTTGTTATTGATTGATATTGCTTGATGTTTGTGACTGGATGATGGATGTGTTGTTGAATGGATGTTTTATTTGATATCATTACACTGCAAGTTAGTATGCATTTACATTTCATTCGGGATTGCGGTTTGAAATGATATACAACCACAGTTTGTTTTAAATTGCGGATTGAAATGATAAATATCCGTATCACTTGACCATAGGATAGAAAATTATATACAGGCACCGCGGTATATATATAACTATTTTTAATGTGATTTCTATGGTTTGGATGGAATACGGTTTATAATAATCTTAAATTTTATACTGTATAAATATTTTTCTTCCATATTTATATATATATGGAGTTGAAAATTTTGAAATTTAAAAAGGTGCATAAATTCCTTTATTAAAAATGGAAGAAAATTTAGAAATGGAGTTTGATAATTTACATCCTATGTTTAAATGTTGAGTTGCAAATTTTAAGATATGATATTTTAACTGGATTTTTCCCAAAATAAATTGGAATGAATATTCTAGTATAAATTGAATTGGAAAAATATTCTAGTATAATTTGAATTGGAAAATATATATGTTTATCACTAGAAATTGGAGTTTATTTATTTATGGGTATATGTGAATATTCAAGGCTAATTAATAAAGCATTTGATTTGTAAAAGAAAAACCCAACTTTAGTTTTGAAATATAAATACTCCAAATGAATATAGGCATGTATGTATATAAATTGAAATGATTTTTGGAACTCAAGAGTGATAATTAAGTTATGGTTTAGACTTTAAAATAAAGAATTTTATTTATAAAGCCATAGAAATTATTTCTTTACGAAGAAACTTTAAAGTTAAACCATTTACTCTATATACCGTTGAATATCCAAACCATTTGAGTTTTAAAAGTTATGGTTTGAAATTATGGATTTCCAAAATATTATGCTTTGAAGATATTCGATTTTCAGACATTATGAAGTTAAAGCATTTTAATTATTGGAAAGGAATTATATTTGGGATAAGTGGTAAAATATGGTTTTGGGTTTTGGAACGATATCGTAATATTATGGTTTGAAAATGAAATGTTTATTATGGTTTTAAAGTATAAACTATTTTTAAATGATCGCGGTGTTATAATAACGATTGGTTGGCAAAGAGACCGGGATCGGATATGGACATACTCTCTGTCGATACCGAAAACCACTTTGACTAACCGTGTACGCGGTGGAGATTCCAGAATGAAGTAGGTGGTGGCGACGTTTCCTGTAAGGTAAATACGTGGACCCAACTCCCGTGAGTTGGCATAAGGTGGCTAAAACAGGAGCGATTCTCAGGCCAATGAGGCCATTCCTCTGATCGGACGCTCCTCTTCGATATTATACTTTGACTTGGATTTGATTCAGTGGCCACTTCTATATTTTGATTTTGGGGAGTTAGTCCGAGGTGGGCGGTAACTGCGGCTACGCGTTTCCACCAGCCTGGATAGCAATTGGTATATCTACCCTGGCATTGCCTAGTTGTGCCGTGTCACCTACCATATCGAGCCTTTACTACGAGTTTCTATTTGTGTCGTACCTATGGAGTATCCTCTGGTAGCTTCCCGATCAGGAGGTATTACGGTACTGTATAGACTATTGGCATTTTACGTGTTAAGGTGGAAAATGTAAAGCCTTAACGCTATTTAAAAGTAAGTTTATTTTACAATTAGACACTATTATAATAGCGCAATATACTACATAGTAAATAGTTTAACGGATCCTTAGGAGATGTAAATCCCGAGCATCTCTTGAGTTACTGTACTCATATTTATTTCTGTTTATTTAACTCACATAAGATTTTCTAGTCTGACTCGAGTGTTTTTGTCTTTTCAAATTCGCTCGGGTCAGTCCAAGCGTTTCAGGATAGCAGATTTTAGCATTGGAGGACGAAGACGAAGAATCAGTATTATTTTACATATAGTATTGCACCACACTCTTTCTATTCCGCTGCATTGCTTGTATTGGTATGTGTAACTCTGATATTTATTGTAAAAGAAGAATCAAGCTTTTGTAAACTGTTTATGAAACTGTATATTTGTTATTATATTTTATCCTTCCGCTGTAAGATTCTATTTTCGTTTTATTTCTTCTCCATTTTTCTTATTTACCCCATAACAATCCGCCCTTGCGTATGCTTTGAATTGGGACAAGTGTCGGTTCAAAGTGTGCGCAAAGGCGGGACGTTACACTTAATGATTAAATAAGCCCTCAGTTAACCCGGATTATTTAAAATCGACTCGAAAATCATTGTTATTTGTTTGGACCAGTCAACTGCGCCCGAGTATGCTCCATTAATCGCCGAGTCGAAGAAAGCAAATTGACTCAAATCGCCAACTCCTCACATTCCTCGAAGATTGGCGATGTCGAGAAGTTCTAAACTGTTTCGAATCAATGGGTCATATCAATCGCATAAGCCGCGCATTTCGTAAGCTATGCACCTCTAAAAGTCATGCATCCCATAACTCGCACACTCTCATAAGCCGCGCCACCCATAAGCCATGCACTACCATAAACCACGCATCTCATAAGCTATGCAAAAACTACTCAATGTTGCTTCGGCATCATTATCGGCCAGTCAAAATTCTCTAAGTACTGGTGTTGTCAACACCATGAGACTTGCTTATTTCAGGAGTAACAGGAACCGATCCCTACCACCCAAAAGGACCGACATTGCTTTGGCAATGCCATTAAGTTCCCAAATCGAGATTTCAATAAAGAATTTTGATCTTTGACCAAAACGTCTAAAGTTAGACACTCAAATCCCAAGCTCCCAAAAGTAGGAGCTGCGACACAACTTTAATGGGAGGATCCAAAGTGCCGCCCCGAACATCAAGTCACACATCAAGAGTTCATAGTAATTAACCTCGTGGATTGGTGACACATAAAACACCAATAGTTGGTCAGTCCAAAAAATCATTCCATGGTTCTGTTGCGCTAAATGGAGAAATTCGACAAACGCAACAAAACTAAGTAGTATAGTAGGCTAGATGAATGTGGAATTAAAAAGGAAACTGCTCCAACCTAATAGACATCAATATTTCCTTAACAACATCAAAAAATCCATATTGTCATATCAACAAGAAAATCAAACTCCTTAAAACTCACCATCGCTCGAAAATAAGCAATGAAAGGAGGGGATTACCATCGGCAATAGTTAGACGATGATGGAAATCATTTCCAGAATCAAGTCATTGACCCAGTGGCTTCTAAAGATAGAAGCAGGTGCTCGAATGAGATCTCAAACCCTAACTTGCAAAGAAAAACCAGCTGTTATCCGAAGGCAGATAATGGCAAAGAGAGAACGCTCAAAATCGAGCAGCTAAACCATTGATTCCCGAAGATTGGAACCAACGAATAAGGTTGGTATCCACAAAGATGCTATTGCTCCAGCATAATGCATATAACCTGAAAAAAGCAAGGTTAAGTGTCACAGATTCAAGACAAACACTACCAAACCCTACCGGTCTATAATCATTATAAGAACGAATGCAGTCGTACCAGGGGCAATGTGATGGCTTGCTCCATAACTTTATATTTTCTATAAGAACTTGGAGTTTGACACTTGGAAGTGAAGGGTCCGGCCTAGAAATGGAGGGTTCCATAGCATCACATCATAACAAAAATCGGTGGGAGGAAGTTTGATTTTTCATGAATAAGAATAAATATGGAATTGATCAAGCAACAGCCTTGCATCTCCAAGGGTAATACTTGACGATTATAAACAAAGTTAGACAGCGAAAACGCTTGGGAGTCTCACCCTTCTAGAACATGACATCGCCCAGATTTAAGCAACGTTGAGAAAATACCACACTTGGTTAAAAGGAATATACTCAACTCTATAGGATCGGATGAATGATTCAACCCTCAATAACATGACCTTAACACTACGCGAATATAGGCAGCACTAAGAAAACACTTCTACAATCCAACCATCGAAGTGCTAGGCCGAAGTACCCAACTGGATTAAGAGCATAATTGAATCGACGGTAAAATCGATCCCAACCTCCTGAGTGTTGGTGTTGTCTCGCCAACACCAAGGCCTTTTTTTATCTTTTAAGTACTGATATTGCCCTGGCAATGCAGGGAAAATTTTCAATTTTCTAAGTACCAGTGTTGCCCTGGAAATGCAAAATCTTTCTTTTTTAAAAGTATCGGTGTTGCCCAAGCAACTCCATTCTACTCACTAAGTACCGGTATTGCCCCGGCAATGCCAAGAAAATTTTAATCTACAGGGCTGATGAGAAGCATTCATCGCAGTGAACCATCGATGCACTAACTTCCAGAGGTAGAAGTTTGTCCTTGACTGAGTTCACCTTCTCTTTAGAAAACTACTGTTTCCCAATGACAAGCAATGACCGGAAGACATATCTTTTCATAGGTCAGTCGGACAGTTCGACCTTTCATCACAGGAATCAGCCACTGCACAGGAATAAAGCAGCATCGAAAGGAAATCCTGGGTTGAATTTCCTGTGTACTAATTTCTAAGGATGAAAGCTGGTTCATAACCAAATTTCCTAATTCAACTTAGGAAGAATTCAGACATGGACGAAAGATAGGCAGCCTCGAGGAAATGTTGCTTGGAACCAAGAGCTAGGTTATCAATTCTCAATGACAGGAGTTGACATATGAACAAAACTTCCATGACAACGTCAGCAAACAAGAAGAACATGCATAGCCAGGGACAACCGGGAGCAATCATGGAAGGTCAGAAATAAAATTCTCGAACTTTCTCAATTCCAGAATGGGGTTAAGAGCCATAATAGAGGTAATTGTGCAATTCGCCCCTCAAATTTCCATCTCTCACAATCGCCCAAATATAGGCATTCAAAATAGCTAGTCCCTCAAGAAGGGATAGAAGCATATATACTTGATCGAAAGATATGTTTCAAAAGTCCAAACATGAATAATCGCAAGGTTGGTTAAATAACGGTTCTGTATTGCAAAACAGAGAACTCTGACAACAAAATTGCCAACAAAGGAAATGAAGGATTTAATGTTCGAAATCAACCACCGCTCATAGTTTGTCGATGGTGAGAAGGATCGATGACCTACTAATGATCTAATTAGATCATTTGGTTCCAACTTGCAAGAATATGCCATTACCCGAAGTTTGGTGATGCTAGGATGAAAGCCCAAAATGAAACTGTCGATACATCGGTTTTCAGAAACAGAAGCAAGAGTTTGATTAAATCTTCAGCCCTAGCATCTCATGCTTTTTGAAGATTCATAACATCAAGGAAAAACCCATAGAGTCGAGTCATCCGTGCATGAGTTTTTGAAGATAGAAACCGACGCATGGTTAGGATCTCAATGTCGGACTCAAAAGAATTTATTAAGGCAAAAGATGCCAGAAACACATCTTTCTAATACATACTGACATCATTACAAAACTCAGACCTTAGGATCACGCAACAAATTCCCTAATTCTCAAAGATAGGAGCTATCGTGTCAATCGAACTTATTGCTTAGGTGACCTAGTCTTCCAAAACATGTTGGTTCGGTAGTTAAAGTAATTGTGATAACCCAGATTTTGAATATCTGTTAATTTGATAATTAACTGATTTTAAGTCATTGAGATACTGATTCCATTTGGTTAAATAATAAATTTGATAAATAAAAATATCTGAATATATATATATAAGTGAATTTGAAACTATAATAATTTTTAGATTAACATGATGAATCTTACCGTAATTTAATATAAATAAATAGTGATGTGCAAACTATATAAATGTTGAAAATTTTAAAGTGAGCTCATATACAAGTGTATAAGTATATATATGTTTTGTCAATTTAGAATACTTATTTAAATTCAATACATAAATTTTTTAAAGGAGATTTAAAAAGGTATAATTCTATATTTATAAACACTTGAGACAAATACTTAGTAGATTTGAATATGGTGGCTCAAGTTTAAAATAAGATTAATAAAGGATCATTTTTCTCTAAATATATGTATGTTGTATACATATATGGTATTAAAAAAAAGAAGAGAGGGTTTAAAACACAATTTGTGAATTAATTAGGATAAAAGACTTTAACATAAGAGGTATTAGGTATGAATTTAAACACTTGTAAACATCTCATTATTGCATATTAACACTTGTAAAAAAATGATTATATGTATGAAAAATGTAAGCATAGTTTTACAAATGGTATTTTCTTTTAATTTAAAATTAGGCAAAATGGAAAAAAAGGGGACTGTAACAAATTATCAAACCAGGAGTTAATCCTGATCAAAGTCTGTAAATACTTTATTTTTAACTTGTAATCTTTTCCAAAAGCAAGATAACCAAACTTCAATAAAATCAAAGTTTCAAAGCATTTTTCTTCGGCAAATGAATGTTATAAGAGGTCAAAAGTTCAGCATCAACTTAAAAAAATAAAAAGTTAAAGCGAATCAAGATCAAGAAACAAATCAAAATTGCCTGTTTCAAAAAAAAGCCGTTTCAGGATTTCAAGCTTGGCTCTGTTATCTTCCAAGGTGAGTAAATTCTATAACTTGCTATATCTTATGTAATATGTATGGAAAATTAGTGAAGAATAAGTTGAAATATGCCTGTGTGATGATTTAAGTAAAAATTATGTATATGTGTGTGAAGTATTAAGTTTGAGCATGCCTGTATAGCTTTCTGTTCTTAGTTCCACAATACAAAACTTGTTTAAAAATCAAGTTTCTTCTCCTAGAATCCATGTTAGGCTTTAGGATCTAAACAAATTACGTTTGAAAATCAAGTTTTAACTACTAAAAATTTTTAAGATAAAGATGAGGAAAAATCTGGCCAGGGAAGAAGATATGCAGCAAGATTTCAAATTAGGTCTTAAATTCGAATATCGTAATCATTCGAGTTTCTTATATCATCAAGTTCGATTTGAAAATTCATGATTTTTAAAGTAAAATTCAAGAATTTTAAGCTTGTGATTGCCGAGATATAGAGGGTTGAACGGAAATTGGTTTTTCACCAAATTCCGATGATCCAATCGTAGACGAGGAGCGATTTTTGACCAAATGATAGCTGGAAGGGTTGCGAATCCAAGAAAATTGGGTTTAATTTTTTTGTTGAATGGATTTACAAATTGAGGTGGATATAGGGTTTAAGCTTGGAATTTGTCGTAGTTGTTTCCAAGGCCATTACGGCTTCGATGATGCATTGGAATCGATTGGGTTAGAGGAAATGGTAGTGTAGGGTTATGGCATAGTTTTGGTGGATTGCATGATGTCCGACGGACAACGACGGTGGTGCGAAGCCGATTTAGTTGATGGCGTGTTTTGAGCTAGGTTCCTATGGCATCAATTTTGATCAATTGTTGATTTCCATCGTTTATGGAGGAGCTAGCTGGTCAAGGAGGTTAAGTGGGTTGTTGACGACCGGAAGGCGTCGACGCAGTTGATCGAAAACGCCATCGGAGGCGTGTGCACGTGCACGAAGGTTTTGTATATGTCAGAACTTGGTTTGGGAAGAGAGTCTTCATCTCGACGTCAATATCGGGGTAGTATCGTGGTGGCTCAAGTTGGGCTTCGGGTTCGTGTATGTGATTGTTAACAATTTTGACGTAAACTATAACTAAGTTTTTTTAAAATAAAAAAAAGAAGTAGAGGAAGGGAAGTTTTCTAAGGAGGGCAACTCGGGATGATTATGGGTTGAACCCGAAGTGGGGTTTAACAGTTTTAATGAATAAATAAAGGTTGTTTTAAAACTTTAGGTAATCAAGTTTAACTGATTTTTAAAATTTATTTTCTCCGTGTAATAATGTTATTAATTTTGGTTTGAGAAGTTGCATAATAAGTTTTACTTAAATTAAATTGATTCTTAAAGTTTATTTAAACTTACTTAAAGTGTGTAATTAAGAAGCTAATTAAAAGGATTAAATTATGTGTTAACAAAGATTAAATGATAAATAAAAATAAATGGGTTACCTTTAAGTAAGTCAAGAACTTTGGTGACTAAAGATTACTAAAATTAAGGAATTAAAGGGAAATTAATTTATTTTAGATTAAGGATTAATAAATTAATAATTAAGGGTGATAAATTAATTAATTTAAGATTAATTAATTGGAATTTAGTAATTAGTTAATGTAAGTAATTAGAGATTAATTACTTGAATATTTAAATTACTTAATGTAAGTAATTAAAGGATAAATTGTTAGGGGTTAATTAATTTAATTATGAATTAAAGGTTAAATTATTAATGATTAGAGGTTAGTTAATTAAGGATAATTGACCAAAAGGGTAATTTCTGGATGGAAATACTTTAAGGAAGTTTACTTAATGGAAGTAATTTCTGGATGGAAAAAATTGACGCCCTGGATTTAAAGTTTGGATTGTATTTCACTTGAACTTTGTTAAGATGACATTGGATTTGAAGAGACCGGAGTCGGATATTAGTAAATACCCGAAACCACTTCGATTCTTTATAAATTGATTGTGAGATCAATAGGCTAGAATGGAATGGTTTAAGTGAATTGGACCATTCAATCTAAGTTTTGGTACTTAGAAATTGATGTGTGAAATAAATGATATCTATAACAAATTGTGAATTTGTAAATTGATACGAGTTACCCTGGGGTTTTACATAAGTTTTATGCTCTTGTATTCCATGTTAGATGGGTTTACTCACGCTGGTTTCCAGCCTGACCAGGGTGTTACTTTAATGTAATGCTCGGGTCAGACCGAGTATTACAAATTTTCAGGTAAGGACGTTCTGGAGCTCAGGAGGCGAGCTGGATGGCAGGAACGTATGGAGTGTATTCCGCTGTGATATATTGTTTTAATTTTCGAGACAGGTTATTTTATTTGCCCAGTGATGGTGAAATATTGTAACTCTGATGTATTAAAATGTAATTGATTGATTCAGCTATTCTTTGTGTAAAGAACATTATTTGATATTATATTTTATCCGCTGCGAATGTGAGATGTTGGTGTCTCTATTTCTTCTTTTCCCCTATCACTTTTCTTCTTTTCCTAACTATCTGGAATTGTCGGGATAGAAATTTATGGGTCATTACAAGTTGGTATCAGAGATGTTAAGCGAGAACCTTGGCTCTAGTGGGATTACTCATTAAGGATAGGATCGATGGTACCCTAGAATGAGTTGAGTGTGTGTGTGTCTATATATATATATATATGTATGTATGTATGTATGTATGTATGTATGTATGTATGTATGTATGTATGTATGTATGTATGTATGTATGTATGTATGTATGTATGTATGTATGTATGTATGTATATATATATGAGCATACTTGTTATTTTCTTATATAAAGATATTAAATGATTTTATATAAGAATATATTTTGATATATAAAGCAATATTATTTTCTAATAAATATTAAGGTAATTGGTTGTTGAATTATTGGAATTAAATTAAGTGGTAATAGAATACAACCAAACTGAAATTAAATAAAGATGTGTTTGAAATGGATTCAAACTGAAATTTAAATCTTAAATTTGGGAAAGAGTTTCATAAAAAGGTAATAATGAATTGGTTTCCTTGGTTATTATCATTGTTGTGTTTAATAATGAAATTTGTATTAATGAGTAAGCAAAATGAAATGTTTTAGGGAGGTAAAACATTTAGGCAAGTATGACTTATAGATTGGAACTGAAGATGACCTAAATTGTGAAGTTTTAAATCTGGGTCCAGAATTTGAAAATTGTTTCAAAGTGATAAAGAAATTTTATTTAATATTTGATTAAAAGGGTCCTATTTCAAACAAGAGTTGTTTGAAAATTTGAAGAAATTTATTTCAAATTAATAACCAAAGGTGGTTTAAAATAATATGTATATTTGTGGATACCCATAATATCAAAGATGATTTGAACTAAACTCTAAAGTGATGAGTTTTGATTTTCCCTGGAATGGGATTAGAAAACCCATAGTGATAAGTTTTTTAACTTATAAGTGGGAAGATTATTAATGTGAAGTTTAAAATTTGAAGTGGGAATCCAAATTCGAGTAAGGTTAACAGAACTTAATTGAATTTAACTTAGAAGCGGTTAAATAAGTTTGAATGAACAATAGAATTTGGAAATTTCAAGATGAAATTGAGATTTAACTTGGAAAGTTAAATGGTTGATTTGAATTTGGAGTTTGTGTGATATCAAAATGGGTTTGAGATCTGGAAATTTAAAATGGATGGATGTTTTAAAATAATTTGAAAGGTACCATCTTGTTGTTATTAATAGTCTTTAAGCTGAAATTGGATTTGTTTAAATGATTAAAGAAATGGGGTGTGGTAATATATCCATTATTAAAATAAAATGGAATCATTTAGGACTTAAGATTTGAATATTTAAGATAAAATTTCAAAGGTTTGGTTTCAAAATTGAAATTTGATGATAAATTGAATTTCAAAGATTTAGTTGTTTAAAAAGAATGTGAATTGTTATTCGAACTTTGAAATAGGTTAAAAATGGAATTTGGATTCAGAATTAAACGGTTTAAAGATATAAGTTGATTTGATTTAAAGGATTAAAACAACATTTAAAAATTTGACTCGAATTTATATAATTCGGGATGGTTTAAACTTGAA
This sequence comes from Allium cepa, assembly GCA_030765085.1. Taxonomy (NCBI): domain Eukaryota; kingdom Viridiplantae; phylum Streptophyta; class Magnoliopsida; order Asparagales; family Amaryllidaceae; genus Allium; species Allium cepa. The sequence goes on from CM060946.1 coordinate 85,413,856, forward strand.
ATTTGAATTGAATTAGTTCAAATTGAATTTGATTTGAATTAATTGAAATTGTGATTGAAGATTGATAAGTTTAAAAATTCAAATGGAAAATTTGAATTGGATTAATTTGAAATGAAAAGTTGAATGAGTTCAAATTCAAATGGGAATTGGGATTAATTCAAACTGGAATTGATATGAATTGAAATTGGTTCAATTTGAAATTTATTTGAATTAATTGAAATTGTTATTAAAGTTGAATAAGTAAATTAAAATGGAATTTGATTTGAATGTAGAAAAGAAATTGAGGATTAATTTAACTTGAATTGGGGTTAAATCAATTTCAATGGAAATTGAAGTTATTTAAATTGGAATTGAGTCAATTTAAATGGATGTGGAAATTTGAATTGAATTTATTGGAAATGGACGTTGCGAATTGAACAGTTTTGACTCTGGACTATTTTCAAAATAAATTGTTTTAATATAAATCTATTTTTCCAAACTATTTACTACACAACTTTTCATTTTAAACCTAAAACTATCTTACACTTGTTTTACAATTATTTTTGGAACTATTTAACAATTTTTCAACTCTTTTGTAAACTAATTACTGTTTTTCAACTACTTTATAACTAATTACTTTTTTATAGCAATTTTGCAATTATTTAAAATTTGTATAACTATTAGACTATTTTCCAACTATTTTACAATTACTTAACTATTTTGCAACCATTTTACAAACTAATAATTATTTTTCAACAACTTATCTATTTTTAACCTTTCAAATTATTTTCTAAATTTAAGCTGGACAGAGTTCAAACTGTTTATGATTGAATATCCATTTGAGATAAGGACTAAAGTGATAATTCAAATGAAATTGAGGCAAATGTGAATAAGTAAATATAAATCAAAAGTGGATGTGAATAGAAAGGAGAAATTGATTTAGTTGATAATCAATGAACATAAATACGTAGGATGTACGTATATTATTCTATTCGCTTAGTGATTTGATCCAAATTCAAGCTTAGAATTTCTAGACAGTTATATCGATCCGAGTTGGGATTTTCCACTCGATTTTCGACGGAAAACCTGGATATGGATTGTTGATTGATTCTGGATATTCTCTATCATAGTTAGGTTATGCAAGGAGAATGACGGTTTCTGATCAAAAAACCAGATCTGAGTCTGCACTAGAAAGTCGGGTGGACGATGCTAGTTTGGAAGTGAAATTGTGTGATTGAGTGAGCGATCAGATTGATATAGCGTACGAATGATATGTGAACATCGTATGGATTTGAATGAAATTGATACTGATAATCTGTGGATATGAAATGTTAAATGGTTTTTGAAATGAAGGGTATATTTTGTGAAATATATGATGAAGTAAAGTGAAAATTGAATATTTCTATGGTAAAAATTTACTTTATGGAAGTAAGTAAACTGGTAAGTGATTTTATAGAGTAATCAAATTTGAATAATTGATCTGGAATAAACAAAGCTATATATCTTTGTTATATAAGATAAATCTCCCCTAGTTGAATCTAAAGCCAGAAGAAAGGGTTTTGAAAATATTTGAAGTATTATAAGGGGGGCAACCCGGGATGATTACGAGTTGAACCCGAAGTGGGGTTTAACAGTTTTAATTAATAAATAAAGGTTGTTTTAAAACTTTAAGTAATCAAGTTTAAATAATTTTTCAAATTCATTTTCTTTGTGTAATAATGTTATTAATTTTGGTTTGAGAAGTTGTATAATAAGTTTTACTTAAATTAAGTTGATTCTTAAAGTCTATTTAAACTTACTTAAAGTATGTAATTAAGAAGTAAATTAAAAGGATTAAATTATGTGTTAACAAAGATTAAGTGATAAATAAAAATAAATGGCTTACCTTTAAGTAAGTTAAGGACTTTGGTGATTAAAGATTAATAAAATTAAGATATTAAATGGAAATTAATTTATTTTAGATTAAGGATTAATAAATTAATAGTTAAGGGTGATAAATTAATTAATTTAAGATTAATTAATTGGAAATAAGTAATCAGTTAATGTAAGTAATTAGAGATTAATTACTTAAATATTTGAATTACTTAATGTAAGTAATTAAAGGATAAATTGTTAGGGGTTAATTAATTTAATTATGAATTAAAGGTTAAATTATTAATGATTAAAGGTTAGTTAATTGAGTATAATTAGCCAAAAGGGAAATTTCTGGATGGAAAAAATTTAAGGAAGTTTACTTAATGGGAGTAATTTATGGATGGAAAAAATTGACACCCTGTATTTAAAGTTTGGATTGTATTTCACTTGAATAACTTGGTTAAGATGACATTGGATTCGATATACCGGAGTCGGATATTAGTAAATACCCGAAACCACTTCGGTTCTTTATAAATTGATTGTGAAATCAATAGGCTGGAATGGAATGATTTAAGTGAATTGAGCCATTCAATCTAAGTTTTGGTGCTTAGAAATTGATGTGTGAAATAAATGATATCTATAACAAATTGTGAATTTGTAAATTGATACGAGTTACCTCGGGATTTTACATAAGTTGTATGCTCTGGTATTCCATGTTAGATGGGTTTACTCACGCTGGTTTTCAGCCTGACCCGGGTGTTACTTTGATGTAATGCTCGGGTCAGACCGAGTATTACAAATTTTAAAGTAAGGACGTTCTAGAGCTCAGGAGGCGAGCGGATGGAAGGAACGTATGGAGTGTATCCCGCTGTGATATATTGTTGTAATTTCTGGACAAGTTATTTTATTTGCCCAGTGATGGCGAAATATTGTAACTCTGATGTACTAAAATGTAATTGATTGATTCAGCTATTCTTTGTGTAAAGAATATTATTTGATATTATATTTTATCCGCTGCTAATGTGAGATGTTGGTGTTTCTGTTTCTTCTTTTCTCCTATCTCTTTTCTTCTCTTCCTAACTATCTGGAATTTTCGGGATCGAAATTTCCGGATCGTTACAGTAATCAACTCTACGGACTAAGGAATTTACACCAACACTTTGTTGAAACGAACTCAATTGAGCATAAGCAGGGAACTGCAATAGAACTGGCTACACCAACCTATTTCATAGTTATGAACAAATCTATGAAATAGAATATGCTGAAATGACTACAGAAATATTACTTAAATGTATAGAATTACAGTAAATGAGTATGTTGCATATGAGCGCAAGAAGTGTGACAGTAAGAAAAAGCAATGCTCGAAATCGAGCAATTAAGCCAATAGTCCCTAGAGACAGAGGCTGATGTGCATTGAATTTCCAAAAACACAATAGAAGGACAATCGCACTCGAAAAACTCATGCCCTAGAAACCAAAGGCTGAAACTGTTTTTGATCAAACTCCAACTACAACTCTACAAAAGCAACCTTGTCTTGTAGTTTAATTGTAATCAATCATCCTAATGTGATAAGGATAATAAGTGAAGCCTAATTACAAGGGACTTAGCTTTTGAAGGAGTGGGAATACCTCCGCCAGACTAAAGATTGGATGACCAAAAAGTCATTTTCAATTACAAAACTTGGCATTCGATCCTGTTAGGTATGTTTTACTTTAAATAATATCCTTGTATAACCAACGCCTGAAATCCAGGAGAAGTCGACGTAAGTTGACCAGTCAGGTCCTGAGCAGTGTTCGGAGAAGATGCGGCGTGTTATCTACATGAGAAGAGTCCAGTATCCTGAATACTGCATATAAACAATCTAGTGTAGATAGCTTGCTTACATTTGAAAAACAGTCCGTAACATCCATTGAAATTATCTCTTCCACACTTACTCGATCGATCAACGATCGACAACGGAGCTGCTGTCCGAAGTGACGTGGGAAGCTTTTCTTTTCAGGATCACTGGAGTACAGAAACGGAAAGAATGATACGATTGAATCATTCACTATATCCAATTTTGGAATAAATCTTCGCATGGGAATTCAAAAACATCAACGGGAGCTTAATAGTTTCTCAGAAAGAAACAATTAAAGACAAAGAGGGAGATTTCGCTTCAGAACAGCGTACAATCATTGAAGACAAAACTTAGCTTCATCGCTGGTCGAATTAAAACTGTATAGGACAACTCCAAACCTACATCATGCACCCACTTACCGACGCAAACCTTTGCATAAACTATGGAGCAAAGATTGCATCGTCAATACCAGGAATTGAAATTCAGATTGAAATCAAAAAAAGAAGGCTTTCAAAAGTCAGTCAATTGAGAACAACATCTTGAGGTGGATTCTGACAATTCATACTAAAAATTCAATAAATGGCTGAATAGTTAAAGCCAAATTTGCAAGGTAACCTCGACACAATAAAATAGATTTTATAAAATGAAAACACAAAAGCAATTACTTCCAGAGCATGCCTTGTTTTCAATGAAGGCATGCTCTAAGGGGCAAGCATTATCTAGGTTTCCAAACAAATAGGATCTAAGAGTAGACGAAACAACTTTATGAATTCAGAATGGCACAAAACTCAACCGAAAGGACTAGTGCGAGAAGTTGAAGAGAGCTAAGTCATATTAATAAAGCAATGACCGAGTTTGATTAAACCAAGAGACTAGCGTCTGTTTAGTCCAATCAACAGCCAAATGCAACTAGCAAGCAAATCATCATTAAAACAAAGCAACACGCAACGGGACTACATGAACAACGTCGATACAAGGAAATGGGAATGTCGGGTATCAAGATTTAGAAATAGACTAAGTATATGGATCGCCAGCGATCCATACACCAAGGATCGTTAGAATTCCATAAACTTCATAATTGGTTCATTAAATAGCTACGGCACGTAGGGAGCAAAGAGGCCTAAAAGGCAAAGCAAAAAATATGCTAGGTATATGGATCGCTAGCGATCCATACACCATGGATCGCCAACGATCCATGCTTGGTCGTGAAACCTTGACAAGCTAACAAAATGAAGAAGGATAAAAGGTGACCAAGTGATTGGCTCGCACACAAGCTAACTCCATGGATCGCTAGCGATCCATGGTTTTAACTCAGGTCACGAACCAAGGCTCATTGCCTACTCCTATGTTCATATGCTCAGGTCATGAACCAAGGTTCGTTGCCTACTCCTATGTTCATATGCAAGTAGTCAGTAAACAGGCCTGACCCAGAAGTTTGTTGATCTCTATAAATACCATCCTACCTGCAATATAAACAGGATCTTTTTTGAACTGGTTGTTGAAGCTCTGCTGGAAACAGTCTTCACTCTCTACCTTCCTTACAACAATCTTCAAAGGGATTCACTGTGATTCTATAGTAAATTCCAACTCTGGAGATTTAATCTAACTAAGGATAATCAAAAGCATTGTGATCAAGCACAACTTGTCAAAGCAATCATTCATAACAAAACTATAAAGTGGACGTAGGATTCATTAACAGCTGAACCACTACAAAAATTCTCCATCTTCTTTCTTTTACTATTTTTTTTCTATATCTGTGATCTGTGATATTGTACTGTCAGAACATGGCCGGTGCTTTCAAACTTAAACCAAGGTATTGATCCATTTTTTGGGTTAACAATTAACTAACTTAATCCAACATTATCGAATGATTAATTATCCTTAAACATCATTAAATAAAATAATTGATTAAATTAAACTTTCATTAACCAATTAATTAGTTAAATTTAAAACACATCAATAACTAAGTAATTAGTTAACCTTAATTTTTATTAGTTAAATAATTAATTAATTAAAATAAATAATTATTATTAAAATAATTAATTATTTTTGAAAACATCATTAATCAAAAACTTTCCTAACTTGTAAAATAATTCCAAGCACGATAATGAAGCCAAATAGTTTCGATAAAGTAAACTTTTCCGTAAGTGCCGGTATAGCGACTATCGCTATACAGGCAGTTCGAAAATCAAGTATATGTGACAACAATACATCCAAACATCACATAGCAAGGGTATGAACATATATACATAATCATTTACAATAATACAACATATATCAAACATTTGCAAACAATATAATTAACTTTAGCCACTAACTTTTCATATCGTTTACTACATGCAAACTAACTTCCAAATGCAACAACTTCTTGCAACATGAACCAATCCAACTACCAAACCATCACTACACATATATAACAAGTATTCATAGGTTGATAGTTTAGAAACTTTGGTTATAAGGGTGGAGTTTTACTCATAAAAATGTAACCAAACGAAGTCGAATCGCAACACGATCTTGCCAGCACTCGAACTACACTTCCTAATCACCCAAGCTCATTCTTTTAGGCCATATATGGACTACTTTTGTTCGGCCATAGGCTGTTATGGCTCGACCTTGGCTCAAAATGAGGAGTTATGGGTATTGTTTGAATGTAAAGTGAAGTAGAGAATGAACAAACTAGTTTTAAGTGGATGGAACTAGAAGAAGAAGTGTTTTATTCCATGAACTTCAATATGAAAGCCGTGGAAATATAAATGAAGAAAATGAAGGGAGAAGTAGGAAATGTAAAAGGAGGATTTGTGAAGTGGAATTATAAAGAGGTAGTGGTATTTATAAACATAGAAAACTAGAATTTACCAAAATATCGTTAGCATAAAATAATATAATCTCATGCATGCTACACCATGCCTCTTCAACACCTAGCACATGCTATCCCCTCTCTCATACCTCCTTAAATCATGCTACTCTTCCATGTGTATGTAATTCGAGTATGGAGATGATTTTTGTACATATAATTTTGTTTATCTGTATATAGATGCCTTTTATAACATAATATGCCACATTCATGCTTAGGTATTAATATGTATATGTTAATATATTTAAGTGTGCTTTATTATTACTAATCCTAACATATATAAATTTTTGCATGTTGATACAAATGTGCATGATGTTTTCGGTGACTTTTACGATGCCGAAAAGTCAAAATTTCAGAAAATGTTTTTCGGTCACATTTTCTATTTTTATTTAAACTAACTATATTGGTAAACAAAATTTGAAAAAGATTTTAACATCGTTAATTATTATTTAAAAGATTTTTATTTAGTTACTAAAATACATTATTTAAATATTTTAAAATAATTTAAATATTCAAACATAAAGCGGTTAATTACGGGTCGTTACACTCTCCCCCTAGAAGAATTTCATTCCCGAAATTATTAGGAGTGGAAGAAGTAATAACCTACCTAAGAAAAACCAATTTACTTACTTGGTTTTCAGTAAATTTGATCATTTATATTTTCCTTATCTACATTATTTCTATCATAAATATGTAATATAAACACTATGACAACCATATACAATCAGGTAACATGACGTAACCAAAAATAATGTAACAAATATATGCAACAAAACAAAGAGAACATTCTATAATAAATGTTATACATCTAACACTTTTCAAATACTTCCAAAATTTAGAACTAAATGCTCAGGTTTTATATTTAAAATATATTTTTCAATTCCTTATGAATGGGACAAATAAAAACCAAAAATTAATTATGACAAGGAGAAGGCTCTCCCAACCGAAGCATGGTATAACTCTAGAATAAAAAACGTGGAGCATCCAGTGGTATTCCGGTTCCTTCTAAAATAACACTAGAGTAAGTATACCTGGCGAGCCTACCGAATCAAAAAAACTCCCAATTATCCAAATTAAGTCATAAAAAATATTCGAAAAATTACTTAAAAGAAAATTCTTTTCAAACATTTGGAACAATAGCACTTCATCAATATATTTTTTCAAAGTGATATTTTCATTAGGGAAAAAAATTTTAAAGGACAAATTAAAAAAATATTTAGTCAGAAGGACACGCGCATAAAAATTTTACCATAAGGACAAAGCCCAAATACAATTTGAAACAAAATACTCTATTCGTCTTCCTCCTCCTTCCTTAACTCAAAATGTGATGAAATTTTACTCGAACGAAAAAACGACACCGCAAACCAGAAACAAATCTACATCTCCAACACAACCTCAGAAGTCGACGGTAGATGAACAACGAGCACAACAATCGACAGCCGATGAAAACCTAAGTAAGTCGGAAGTGAATCAACAAAACGAAAATCGAAATGTCGTATCACTTCCGGCAACAGATGTTGAAAAAGAAAATGCAATGATAGAAGATGAAAACCTAACTCTAGCGCAAACGATAGCGACGGCAGTAAAGGCAAAAGGCAACAAGTTAAAGCTTAGAAAACCTACATCAACAGAAGCGGAAAAGCAAAATAGAGAAAAACGAACAAAGAGAAGACATGAAAAAATTATAGCAAGTGGAAGCAGACCAGAAATAAGCGAAAGCATACCAAAGATGGTAACTGATAATGTAAAATCAAACATAACAAAGTTAGTATAATATTTTATAGTAATATTGAAATTTTTTGTATAGAACGAAGAAGAGAACATGCAGCAACAAATACCTACAAAGAAAAACATTGAAGACAATATGCAAAAAAGAGAACAAAGAACAAAAAGAAGGAATGAAAAAATGATTCAGAACAAAATACAAAAAGAAACAGAGGTAACAGAAATTGCAAAATTATAAAAGTAATACTAATAATTTCAAACTGTTAAAATTTTCTAATGTTATGAAAAATTTTAAACAGGAAAAATCTCAGAAAAAAGAAGGGAAAAAAGCTGCAGATGAAGAATTAGAAGAAAAACAACTCAATTCGGTAAAATAAAAAAACATCATAACTTTATACCATGATAAATATGTCAAAAATATTACCTGTAAATTATTTGGTAAAAGAAAAGGTTGATAAGTACAATAAATTGATACCTAATTACAAGTAATAATAGTCAGTATCATTAAGCGTAAGTTATTTGATAAAATAATAGTCAGTATCATTTAGTTGAAATGTGATACAAACAAAAAACTGATACCTATTTACAAAAGAACTGATACTTATTCACAAAGCAACTGATACCTACTTGAAAAAATGATACCTGGTTACAAAAAACTGATACCTACTTAGTACCAACTGATACCTAGTTACTGCAAACTGATACCTAGTTACTACAAACTTTAAATTGTTACAAACTTTAAATTGTTACAAACTTCAAATTGTTACATATTTAAACATAATTTGTTTCACAAATAATTTATAGTCTTTATTTTGAAATAATAGGACGATGATGATTTTGTTGATCCACATTCAAAATGCATAAAAGAAAGATCACAAACAAAACAGCAAACTGAAGATAAAAAGCACGAACTACTTACAGATGTGGATTGCAGGTAGTATTCAAAACGGTATAACTGATAAAACAAAAAATGCTCTATCCAAGAAGAGATGGACATAATAAAGAGCACTCCTTTCTACAACTTCTTTAAAGTTTTCTATGAAGAGAAAATTTTGATGAAAGAATGCAAAAAGCATCAACACAATTTGGATGCTTTATACAAATGCTACTCAGTTGTGGAAGATGCATTCTTATTTTCCAAAGAAAGGATGAAAGTTACAGCAAAGGATATAAGTTTGATTTTTAGCCTACCACTAAAAGGAATTAACATTGAGCCAATTCAGAAAATGTCAAATAGAAAAATACCAATGCAGTGTAGGGAATTTGCAAAGAGAAACTTCGGCAATTGCACTTATATAACAAGAAATGTTGTTGAAAAAAGAATAAAGCAAGAAGTTGCGAAGAAGAAAAAAGAGCGTGAAGAAGACTTGTCAATGTTAATACAAATTGAAATACTATTAACATTCTTCTTTCCAAACAACCAGCAAAAGTTAAGATGGGGACTTCTACCATACTTAATTAATGTAGAGACAATGCAATTGGTTTCTTGGCCACTAACAATAGAAAAGAATTTCAATAAATTTGTTAAGAAGTTCGTCCATAATCCAAGAAATATGTCGGAATGCTCTATGCTTCCATTGGTAAGATAACTTAATCAAAAATTTATTGCTTATTTTTTTTTTTAACAAACATATGTAATCAATTCTTTTTATGTTAACAGTATTGCATTTGTGAGAAACTGAGTCTCATTCAACAAAGACAATATTATACTCCAGATTTACCGAGATTTGCAAAATGGGATTTAAGGAAACTCAAAGACAAAGCACTCAAAGCAGTTTTTGACAACGTGAAAGAGGGTGATGTAAGTAAAAATTCCATTTAATTTTTGTTAATCAATATGCTTTAACTCTTATGTAGAATAAAGTTTAATTGTCTATCCTCTCTTCTATAACAAAAAACTGATACTACAATGCTCAAAAACTGATACCATATCATCACATAGTAAATAGCATCAAAAACAAAAAATAGAATGCAAAAAAATGATACCATATGTTTACTTGCTTGAAATGAATACTAATAGTATCATAAACTGATACAAAAATTGCAAAAACTGATACCAAATGATTACATGCTACAAACTAATTGTGGAAATGTTCAAAACTGATACTAGAATCCAAAAACTGATACCTTATAACTTCACAATTTACGTTGATACTGCAATCCAGTAACTGATACCATAGTTGTACATCCTTAAAATTGATACTAATATTATAAGAAACTGATACTAATATTATTAGAAACTGATACTAGAATCTGAAAAATTATACCAAAGTTTTACATGATTAAACTTGATACTAATAGTATCAGAAATGAAAAAAATGGCTATTAGTTTTATTGCATACTATTTCCTTTTTTCATAACAGTAAAAATTCAATTATCATTGCTGTTTGAAATCATATCTTAAAACTGAAACAAATTTTCCAACACCAATTTTCTAGGTGAAAGAAATCACAAATCTAAGCCCATATGAAGAATGTCTACTTCAAACAGAGACTTTTGAATACAATTTCCCCAAAATTCAAAAGAAAAGCATGGAAAGAAAAGAAAGTTTGAAGAAACCAAAGAAAGTGCACATTCATTTGAGGAATACATAAGCATTAGGATCTTCCAAATGCATATAAAAGATTTGGAAGAAGAAACAAAGAAAACAAAAAAAGAATTGGAAGTAGAAAAAAAGAAAAGAATTAAAGCAGAGCAAGAAGTTTTCAGGTTGAAAGAAGAGTTGAAAGAAATTAAGTTGAAGCTGAAAGATAATGAAGAGAAAAGATCAGAGGCTGAAGACAATACCAATAAATGTGAAGATAATTTGAATGACATTGAAGAAAACGGCAACAATAAAAAACAAAGTTTCAATGTAGAAAGCGACATTTTACAAATACTTTTGAAGAAATGGAAATTGGAAGAAATGAAGAAAATAAAGAAACAAAAGCTGAAGAGTGTGTACAAAAAAGAGCAGATAAAACAGAAGAAATGGAGAAACATATGCCCAACGAAATAGAAAGTGAATTGGGTAAAAAAAACAAACAATGAAGAAATATAATGTCAACAGGAAGAAAAGAAACAAACTCCAGCTGAAGTGCATCAAAAAGAAGAGTTGGAAAAGAAAGTCAAGTGCAGAGAGACAAAACAGAAGATACTCAACATCTTCAAGAGGATATAGATGTAAAAATCAAATGCACCATCCTTCATTTCAGTGCTTGACTTTACCCCTCCATCTTTTAAACTTTACGACACACAAGATTTTGAAAGTGAAAAAACCGAAGAAGAAAAAAATGCAGAACAACCTGTGCAACCAGCTGTTAGGAAAGAGAAAGAAACAGTCGTAAAATTAAGGGACAAAAAAATCAAAGCAACACAAAAAAGGACAGCTTCTTATATTCAAAGATTGAAGGCAAGAACAAGAGTAAAAAAACAACGTGATAGCTTTGAATATGGGATGAAACAAAAAAAAGTTGCAAATAAATCAAAACCTGAAGAAAAAAACGATGTTGAAAACAAAAGTGAACAAGACAACAGTCCAAAGCCACTTGCAATAATGAGCCAACACTTTCAGAGATAGGCCTTGGACATTGCAAATGTTTGATCTATCTAAACATTGAACAACAAGACGTGATCAAAACTTTCTTTTCATTAATGATATCAGCAGAAAAGTAAGTGTTCAAATATGTATATTAATTTTAAATATGAAATTAAGTTTATCTAACATATACAAATTGTTTTTATCAAAATAGTGTAGTGGCATGGGAAGACAATGACACAATTAGAGGAGGTTGTGTCATAACAAAGAATGCACTAAAACATCTACTAGAAGGAAACGACACAGACGTACAGGTACATGATATTTTTTTCTTAACATCAGCACTAATACCAAAATAAAAACAAAAATGATACCTAAATCCACAACATACTTAAATTCTCTTGATGCTTTAATATTTTTATACCAATCAACATACATAGCCACTATTAACGTTACTAATATTATTAACAATTTAATATTGCTTCACCAATAAAAAAACTTATACTTTTCTGATTTTAATACAGATTATAGATTGGTATATTTCAAAATGTGGACTGGAAGAACACAACTATGCTTTCACAACTACAATGACGGTAAATAAAACTTTAATATTCAAGTACATAATAATTGCTTCATTTATTAAATCATAACTTATTTTCATATTAAACAGAAAGCAGTTGTGTGTAATATAAAGGGTGTGATAAAAAGTCTTGTCCTCCCTATGCTAGAATCAATTGTACAAGATAAATTTGCCGAAATTATATATCTTCCTTTGCATTGTGAGAACCACTGGACGTTAGTCACTTTAACATACCCACCAATGCAATGGTGCCATGTTGATTTGAACTGTCGTAGAAGATCAAACGTAAGAAACAATTCTAGCTTAAAAGAAGCTACAAAATTGGTATGATATTACTCTTTCTTGTAAAAAATACTTATCATGGTGAATATGACCTAAATTTTTAATATATTATCTGTTTTCGATACATCAAATAGAGGACATGCTCGAAGAAATCTGGAAAAGAAATATAACAGACATGGTGATGAAACAAGATGATATACATCAAATAAAGTGTGCCCAGCAAGCGGAAGACACATAAGTTTTTTTTCGTAAAAATATTATCTATTGAGAACACAATAAACAATACAATTGAAACTACTAGTCATAATCAATTGACAGTTCCTCATTATTCAAACTATCTATGTTTTTGCATTATAATTTTCCATACATAAGTCTATACATCATTGTATACCTTTTATATTTAATTGAATTTGATTCTTAATAAAAATATTGAAAATTATTATCTCTTAATTCAATAAACTTTTAGTTCCAAAATAAACAGTTAATACAGGAAGAAAACTGATACCTACATAAAAGAAACTGATAACTACAGAAACAAAACTGATACCTACAAAAAACAAACTGATACCTGCAGAAATTAATACTTAGTGTGCTAGTACAGCTGCTAAATATTTTAATTCAAAGCATACTATATGCTTGTACCATTATCTCTGAAATTCAAATTTTTGTATTAATTATAAACCTGTTAATACAACAGATGCAAGTTGATACTAATATTACATTTTGGTTTCAATAGGCTTGACTGTGTGATATTTGTAATGATATTCATCATTTCGCTAAACAGAAGCAGGATACCAATAAAAATTGAAAAGAAAGAAGTATTATCAACAAGAGCAAGGATTGCACATGCAATATTAACAGATGATGAACACTGCTGGAGTTTGTCGAAATACATGTCAAGCCTAGAAGAACAAAGAAAAAAAGAACTGAATTCTCATTGCGTTATTTCACAATTAAATTTGGTCCCTGAAAAGTAATGTTGTTCTGTTGAAATGTGTACTTCTGAAGTAATGTTGTTCTATTGAAATGTGTACTTGTGAAGTAATGATGTTCTGTTGCAATTTCATTTCCATGAAGTAACGTTGTTCTGTTGTTAAAACAATGCTGCTTTTACTTGTAAAAACAATACTGATCTCCTGGAATGATATACTGTGGTTGATGTTCTTTTCTTTTCCTGTTGTTTATATTATAACAAGATTAACTAGTGTATGTTCTATTATCTTAACTATGGATCCCACATAATATTATAAGTTTTATGATGCAACTATCAGTTGTATAATGATATTATGAAATTCATATAATATTTCAAAACAAAACAGTAACCGGGCATCAGTTCTTATGACTTATAGTATCAGTTTTGTTAAAACTTACAGTCAACATACTTTATGAAACAACAATATGTGCAGGCCTCAGGTTTTGCAAACACCAGATATCATTCTAATTATTTAGTACTACTGGTGTCACTTCTAACATGTATTATAATACACGAAACTGACACTAACAACAAACCAAAACTGATAATAAAGCCGTTTATATCCAATCAACCAATCATTATCTCCAACAAAGCTAACTAATGCCAAAAATGTAAAAAATGATACCAGAACTTAAAAAAACTGATACGTGTAAAAACTTATAAAAAATGCTACTGTAAAAAATGATACTATAAAAATGATAATGGTACCAAAACTTGTAAAAACAAACAACAGAACTGATACTGCAATTACAAATAACTGATACTATCATCTATACTAAAATAGCTGAAATTAAAATCAATTTCATAATATGCTATACTAAATACAAATTAATAACAAAAGGTTCAATTACTATAGACCACTGAAACAACTCTCACATACATTTATTACTCTGAACAAATTTAAAATGTAAAATCAAATCATATTCTCTTTGAAGCTTGACAATTCCGTTTATTATGACCAAATTGCTTGCACTCGCCACATCTATTTTGCTTGTTATGAAAATATGAAAATCATCCTTTGCGCTTCACTAATGGTCTACCAGCGCCAAGTTTCTTCTTTGGTGGCTTAATAACATTTTGAATGCTACCATCAACAATAGGACTATCATAATTTGGAATAGGGTTTATAGCATTGTCATAAGAACAACGATAAGCATCAATAGTGAAATAATTCTCAACAAAATCATATACAGACAACTTAGACTTGTTCATACACTTTATAGCATAAGCACAAGGAAATTCCGTAATTTTCCATTGGTTGCAACTACAAACCCGCTCCTTCAAATCAATACAATGAGAGTTTGGAGATTTCACTTCAAAAGCAAAATCAAAAGATTTATATACATCCCATCCAAATCCTTCTTCAATCAATTCATCTTACGTAACTCCATAGAAGGACAAAGACTTGTTCTCCACAAACGACATTCTTCTCTTCTTCTAGCCATTTGTTCCATAATCTTAACACGAATACTTTCTAAACACAAAGTAATAGGCAATGCTCGTTCATTTAAAATCCAACTATTAAAACTTTCTGCAACATTGGAACTATATTCACCATAACGTTTCCCTGGAAAAAATAAATCAACCCACTTATCAAATGGCTTATCCTTTAAAAAATTCACACCAGCAACACCACCAATTTGACAAAACTTAGAATATGCTCATTCAAATTCATATAGATTAGAAGCTCTAGAACACATTTTGAATAGATCAACGATAGACACATTTGCATTTTTGGCTTTCACCGCTGAAAGAAGATTTTGCTCCATATGCAAATAGCAATAACTATGATAATCTGACGGAAAAACATCATGAACACCTGAAAGCAAACCTTGGTGCCGATCTGACATAAAAGCTAAAGTACACTCTTCTTGAAGCATTTGTTTTAAATGGTTCAAAAACCATGTCCAGTTACCCACATTTTCTACAGAAACTACACTCATAGCTAAAGGGAAGAAACCTGCAAATGCCAATATAATTAGTAAAAAAACTAAAAGTAATTACAACCATAAATATAAAACAATTCATAAAAAATAATACTGACAGTAACAAAACTGATACCTAAAACCTGAAATGACCATTATAAAAATATTGATAACCACAACATTATGCACATTAATCTTCATTCTAAAACAACAAAGAAAAAAAATTGGCATATATTATGATACAAAGGAAATATCAATACTACAAAACTATAAATGATACCATATATGAACATACTTACTTGAAACTGATACTAACATTATACACAAACTGATACTAATCTCCTGTGTAGCAGTATGAAATTATGATACCAAATACAAACTTACAATTCAATACAATGAAAATTCTGATACTAGAAACTCGCTACTTATAAACTACAATTCTTAAAACAGATACCAACATAAAACAAATTATGATAAAAAATGTATATTAATGATTATGCCAAGTATTATGATCTCAGTACAAATAACTTAAATCTGAAAACAAAGACATACCTTGATCACCATTTTTTGCAGTAGCACCCATCAACACACCCGGACGTCCCTTCAAGTGAGTAGCATCTAAGAATATCATAGGACGACAAAACTTGAAACCAAGTAAACAAGCGCCAAAAGCAACAACCACTCTTTCAAATTCATTACTACAAGGATCAACATCCATATCAACATAACTATCTGGACTATATTTCTTCACTGCTTCCAAATACCAACTCAAATCATTATAAGACAAATCATCATTACCATGCAACTCCATCAATGCAAGTTGTTTCCCATGATAAGCATAAGCATAAGACAACTGAAAATTGTGTTCTCTTTTAAAATCAAGTATAATATCCTTAGGCTTTTTACTTGGACAATCGTCGATCTCGTCAATAATCATCGATTTAACAAACGAACTAGATATATGTGGATTATTGACATGTCTAAGACCAACCCCACAAGAATGATCAGGAACCAAATTTCTCATAAAGAACCTTTTCAATTCTCCAGAATCACAGGAACCATGAACTTTGGAAAGACAACCATCTTTATGTGAAGAGCAAATCACAGTAACTCTTGTAGCACAATTCTTTAAAAAAAACTAATTCATACCCCTTTGAAGTTGATATGCCATAAAAAACTCTCTAAAATGTTCAGCTCCTCCAAAACAAAAAACCAATAAAATCGAAAATGCTTAATGTTGACCCTCTCCTCAACATATCTTTTAAATAACTTTTACCATTAACAACAAAATTTGAACAGACAGATACAGTAGACACGAACATAGGATGAAGTTGAAATAGAAGCACCATCAACAATTTCCAATTCAAAATCCTTAACCTTAACGGTAAAACCAAAGAAAGAACTTTTCTTGTATAACTGAAAACAAACTATGCTCTGAATATCAGAAATAGTGTCAACCATAGTAACTTTGTCCTCAAGTACATAAGAAATCTGAATAGAAAACGGAGTTAATTGAGACCAATATCGACATATCTCATTCTTCAAATCATACAATGAGCAATCATTAAACAATCGAGTGTTAAAAGTGTTATTATTCAACAAAAACAAACAAAGAACGCTGTTATACCCACTGCCTAAAAAAATAAACATTAGTAAAAATATTTTCAACGTAGAACAGTAATTATTCAATTTAACAAAACTGATACCTACCGTAGACAAAACTGATACCTACATACTGATAATAAAAAATTGATACTAAGAAAAAATAAAATTGATACCAAGAAAATGAACCTAAAATACGATAGTTTTCCACTCTATCGCAACTTTAAATACTACCCAAGCAATGATACTTTTCCAATCATCTCAACATCAATGCAAGAAAATGTAAGAAAAATTAAACGAAAAGCTAATTAGATGACAACACTGCATAAAGAAACGAATATAACAATAAAAAACCTACTGCTACTTGCACAATTTTCCATCGACGAACGAACAAACAATGGGAACAAAAACACTACATATCTTTCATAAAAATGAACACAATTAGAAATCACGGACAAATATTTTTAACTCGAATAAAAAAATCAGAATAATATAAGCATACCTAAGAAAAACGAGATCACGGTACAAATATGAAAAGAACAAGATCAACAAAACCATGGAAAATAAAATGATCGATGAAGTACAATTTTCTGAAGGAGGAAATTGAAATAAACGAACAAAGTTGATCGATATTTTAATTGCGAAAAAGATATTTGATCGCGACTGAGAAAGTTGATCGAAAGAACGAAGAAGAATAAGCGCGCGAAATTAGGCTGGAAGGGAAAACGATAATATGTCCTTTGAAGAAAAATATTAGCGGGCCGTCCTACATCCAAAAAAAGGCCTAAAACTCGTCCTTAAGGAAAATTTCATGTTCTTAATTATACCAATATTTCTAAATCGCTTAAATTTTCATTTAGTATTTTATTCGATGCCAAAATTGTTTATGAATTATATCATAAATTTTCACTTAACTTTAAAAATGTTTTATAAAGTCATTTCTTTATAAAAAATCACATAATAGCTTATTCCACTTTATTTACTTGTACAATACCCGTCTAAATCCTAAGAGAATATACAAACATAAATTTTTCTCTTTTCAAAATTTAGGTAAAGATCTAATCAAAATTTAAGTCTTTTAAAACTGAGTCAACCTCCCAACCTCTTTAACTTAGAGTGTAAAAATGGTCGATGTTCATGGGTTGGCCCAAAATAATAAATAGTTTATATCACTTGCATGTTTTAAACAAAAGATATGGTTTTAATAAAACAGTCTATCAAAACCTACCTATAATTTTTACCTTAAGGTGTTATAATGAATGATGTTTATGGACGGGCCTAATAACGCCAATTAGTTTACACTGCTTAGAAGCTTAAATAATATCTATAGTTTTGATAAAACAATGTTATCAAAACCTTACTATCTCGTTTAAATCAATGTTAAATTATCTTATATCTTATCGAAGGGTAAAAATTCATTTATCAAAACAATATTTTATCAAAAATACTTTTTATTTGGAATGGAATTTCCTTTTAGAGAACTTAAAAAAACTAATTAAGCATACAACATATATTCTTTTATGAAATAATTTCAAACAATGTTATTTACTAAAACTTACTTTGGGTTCGTTCAGATTTGGACTCATTTGGATCGTATAATAATAAATAGAATAATTTACTAAGTACTCCATAACATTCACCTAAGCAAACTTCCGATCGTCACATGGAAGATTATGCAGATTACTACAAAACTTACCAAAATGTTTAACCCCGAATTATCCTAAAGAATATGCATTCCATTTAAAATTTCTTTCCAAAATATCTATATTTTAGAAATATTTCAAATAATATCACTATTACTTTTTTATCAAAATCTTTTGAAACCATTTTGAACAAATTATGGGATTTAAACTTTTCAGAAACTCTTTAAAATATCCTTTTTAAGAGACAAATATATAATACTAAATGTATCAAACCAATGGTCAAAAACAAATGTCATTTTAAACATCTTTTGCTAAAATCCCAAAAACAGTTTACACTTAGCTTTACTTAACTCGCATTTAAATAATTCTCCTTTATTATAACTAAATTTTCTCATTTATCTATCCTCTAAATGCATTATCCTACCATTTATATTATATTAAACAACTTTTTTATTAAAAGTTTACTGTTAGCTTATCATTATTAAAAGATGATTTTTAACTTAACCTTTTAACGGTACACATTTTAGTCAATGAAACTTAATTCACAAGAGGCCCATTCTCAAGGTTCCCTAATTCCTATTTACCTAACTTATCCTCACCAAGAAAAATTTCTTATGAACTTATTCAACAATAGTTAATGCTCAAATCGGCCGGGCATAACTAAGAAAATCTTAAATGATAATAATAAAATATTATCAACTCCTAATAATCAACTCAGCGTTACATTATATTAATTTTGAAAATCATTCTTGTATATATAAAATATATTCCTAGATAAAATTATTTTATTTACCATTTTAAAACAATACTTTATCAGTGGGTCTATTCAAGTGTTTAGAAATCCCTATTGATAACGTTGATCAGACGCATCGATCAGAATTCATATACAACTCAACAGATCAAACAACACAATATAAAATATTTCTATAACACTAATAAATACACACTCAATATATATGTATACTCTCAAACTTATCCAAAGATATTATTAATCGTATCTCTAGAGATTTTATCCAACTAGGGCTTAGGGATTTGCTAAACCTAAGCTTTAATACCATCTATGATGACCCACCATTCTACCCTTAGGAATGATGCTTAATACATCCATGGTATTCATGTACCGTGTTATCCCACCTTTTAGCAAGGCCGAGATATCAAGAAATTAACTGAAAATCATTGATTACTCATTCCGAATATTGATTATACATCGCAGTTCACTGTGGATGTCGATGGATTTTGTCCGAGTCCGAATCGAGCTACAATTGACAAGACATGACAAGCAAAGCGATAAAAGTCGACATTTCAAATTTCAAGTCAATCGGAGTTCGTATGATGGAGATATGATCGACACAATTTGAGAAAGACACGCTGTTCGTATCCATTAGGGGACATCAGATTTCGAATCGATCATGTTCGAATCGACCCACGGTCGCGCTGTTCGAATCCATTGAGTTCGAATCGATCAGAGTGACTCCACCTCGTATGTGTTCGTATCGATAAGAGTGGCTTCGCTCCGTATCCATCGTGTGCGTATCGATCCAGCGAAGTCATATTCGTATCCATCAAGTCATCAGCAATTCATATCGATCGCCCAAGCCAGTTCTTATGCACTTCGTATCGATCAGACTTCAAGCCTTTCTTATCGATCAAAACACACACAAGTAATCGATGCAAATGACACATAATGTGATCGATACGAATTGATCGCTAAGATCGATACGAACAAGGTAGAATTATCGATGCAAACAAGGCTCCGATAATGGATGCAAATGGGACTCGGTCAACTCAACTCGGCACGAGAAGTGGATTGATCCAAGAATGTCGCACCATTTCATCTCGCCTGCATGTGTTCGAGATCAAGTCAAACAGATCGATATGAAATGTATCGATACGAACAAGAGCGATGCGAAGAGGATCGATTCGACCAAAACTGCCAACCGAAAACTTGAATTTGCGTCAACCATATCACGCAAACCATAGGTTCAAATGCTATGAAATTTTGAGCTTACGTACAAGCTAAAGAAGGTTCATGCCAAGTTTCGACTTCATTGGACAAAATCTTGATCGATACGAATTACGTTCGTATCGACCACGGATCGAGTCGAAACTTCATGGGATCAATCGTTGGGCCCACTCATGTGCCGGAAAGAGTCCCCCAGAGTTTGAGCGAAATATTTGCATGGAGCGCCTATAAATAGCACCCTAGAGCCTATAGAAAAAGGACTTTTAGATCCTACAATGTCCAGACTCTGCCGGAACCACGATTGCACTCAAACTTGATTGTTGTACTTGAAATTTACTGTTGTAATCCACTGAAACCATCAAGAATATCAATAAAAAGATTATCCTTTAAAGTGGACGTAGACCAGAGATAGCTGAACCACTATAAATCTCGTGTTTCCATTTGTTACTTTCCAACTGTTGTTCACTACTTTGCCTGGATCTGAGATTTGTGTTAGAATATTAATGATCTATATTCATACTTTAGTGCTTTCACGATATTCTGGATTTGTGGCCCATTTGGGCGCAAACATACCGTTGCCCAAGCATTCGAAATATAACTTGTCATTGGATAAAATAAAGAACAGAACAAGACCGAATAGAAAAAATTCACGATGGAATGGTTACATATAATACAAAATGATGTAGTATAAAAGATTACTTCTTACATGGAGCTATTAGAGTTAAACAAAAGTAGTACATCTAACAAATTTGCAGCTATACATTCTGACTTTTCATTTTTAGATACAAAACACACATACATAATCATATAGCGAAAATAAATAAGTAGATAACTAAGGAGTTGCTTGCTCATCCATCGTCTTCTAAGAGCTCCAAAGAAAAACGTACCACTCTCGGACTACTCAAATATAATTGAGTACCCGAGAGTTAGATAAAATAAACAACTCAAGTCAGATAATATGTCTGGTATGAGTAAAACACGAAAACTAAAGGGAATGTATTTAACAATAATATGTGGGACCACTCCGCTAATGCAGAATGGGTTTTCTCCTACATAAACAACCAAACATAAGAACGGAAAGAACAATAGGAAACAAATCCAAACATAGATGATGGACAAACTAGTACAAAGATCTAGACTTGGAAGAATGGAAATAGGCTGAACAAAAATCAAACTGGATAGAATGGATACAACAAGATAATAGTCCAAACTTGATATAATAGAAAAAACCTATAATTAAACATCATAAAGAATGGTTGACTCTTCCCATTGCAATTACAGAAAAACAATTTGAAGGATGGAATCAAATAAGGAAAGGAAAATCTCCAACAAATGACTAGAACGGTGCACCACCTTGAAGTATACCTCTAGTAATATACTTTTGAGAAGCTCCTTTACTCTGTGACACTTCTTGGAAAACTCCAAGCCGGACCCCGCTAAACCTTACCAAGAATCCGAATATTTCACATCTAATTACGCTATCGAATCCAAGTCTAGATGAGATGTAAAAGTATCCTAATGGGAGCAACCCCACATAGCTTGGCCCCCCTCTCGCACTTTGGTTTTAGTCATTTCCAACAAAGGATATCAAAGCTCAACGGAGCAACACGTCATCTTAGAATGACAATAATAAAGAAGCTGAAGTAACCAATAGCTAAGAAACCAACTATCAAGGATATAAAACAATCGTATATGGAAATTAAGTCTTGTATACTTATCACCATTTATCAAATTCAAACTTGTACTATTCCTTGGTTAACAATAATACCGGACAAGTCAAGGTAGTGTTACCTCAAAGTCATGTCTCACAATTATTCTTAACTTTTGAAATAGCGACAAGTCTACTTCTTCAACATTTAGTGTGAAGTATACAGATAAATCATTTCCATATAAGTGATATTGCTTTACGAAAATTAATGCATTTCCATAAATGAATCAAACGTTTTCTTTTAAAAACCAAATCCGTGCTTGGCTGCACATTACAAGTATTAGCTCTAAAACACTTAGTTAAAAAAATTTACTAACTTTAAACATCATTATAAAAAGGATTTAATAACTTAATACATCCTTATTACAATTATTAATCAACTTTAAAACTTCATTTATTTAGTTGCTTGATTGAGTTCAACAACATTTAATTCAAAGGAAGTTAATCACCTTTAAAACACTATTGACTTAATTAATTTATAAAATTAATTATAAATAAATAATTAACATTATTTAAAATGAATAACAAAGTCAAAACATCCTTGTTACTTCAGTAAATTCAGTTTGAAACTTCATTAATTAAGCTGATAATTTAACTTGAAATGCCTTTAATTGAAAAGGATAAGTTACCTTTAAAACATCGTTAATTAAATTAATTAGTAATATATAAATATAGTTAATCAATAAGTAGTTAAATATCATTTTTAGAAATGCCTTATTAATTATAAACAACATTAAAGGAAAGATTAATTAAAGTTAAAACAAGTTAATTAACTTTAAATACAACATTTATTAAAAACGATTGATTAATTTAAAAAAAAATCATCAGCAAATTGATTAATTAACTTTAATCCATCATTATTGAATGATTAATTGTCCTTAAAAATCATTAAATAAAATGGTTAATTAAATTAAACCTCCATTAACCAAGTAATTAGTTAATTTTAAAACACATCATTGACTAAGTAATTAGTTAACCTTAATCCTTATTAATTAAATAATTAATTAATTAAATTAAATAATCATTATTAAAATATTAATTACTTTTGAAACATCATTGATCAAAATCTTTCTTAACATGTAAAATAACTTCAAGCACAATAATGAAACCAAATAGTTTCGATAAAGTGAATTTTTCTGTAAGTGTCGATATAGCGACTATCGATATATGGGCAGTTCAAAAATCAAGTATATGTCATTGCAATACATCATTGAGCTAGGGTATGAACATATGTACATGGTGATTTACAATAATACAACATATATCAAACATTTTCTAACAATATAATTAACTTTAACCACTAACTTTTCATATCGCTTATTACATGCAAACTAACTTCCAAATGTGACGACATTTTGCAACATGAACCAAACCAACTACCAAACCATCACTACACATATATAATAAACATTCATAGATCAATAATATGAGCATTAATATAGTTTAGAAACTTTGGTTATAAGGGTGGAGTTTTACTCACAAAAACGTAACCATACTAAATCGAATGGCTACACGATCTTGCCATCACTCGAACTGCACTTCCTAATCACCAAAGCTAGTAATTTTGGGCCATATATGGATTGTTTAGGTTCGGCCATGGGCTGCTATGGCTTGGGCTTGGCTCAAAATGAGGATTTATGGGTCTTATTTGAATGTAAAGTAAAGTAGAGAAGTAGTAAGCTAGTTTTAAGCGGATGAAAGTGGAAGAACAAGTGTTCTATGCCATTAACTTCAATTTGGAAGCCATGGAAATATAAATGAAGGAAATGAAGAAGATGAAGAGAGAAGTAGAAAATGAAGAAGGATTTGTAAAGTGGAAATTATAAAGAAGTAGTGGTATTTATAAGCATAAAAACTAGAATTTACCAAAATACCCTTAGCATAAAATAATATAATCTCAAGCATGCTACACCAAGCCTCTCCCACCCCTAGCACACGTTACCCTCCTGTAACGACTTGTAAATTTTCGACAATTAAATCTGTTAATTTAATAGATTTTGGTAATTTAATATTGAGAGAAATATAAATTGTGATGTATTAATGAATAATAACTCAAATGGAAGGTAACAATGTCAATTAAAATTAATTATTGATAACCTGAATGGAATTCCAACCAATTGAATTTATGTAAATGTTATAACTTGGTTATAAGCTTAACATAAGAAAACCAATATGAATGTTTAATTACGTAATGAAATGGTATAATAAATGGTAATTGAATAAAATTAGAGTTGTATAGCCAATTATAACATTTTTTGTAAATAATGAACTTATAAATGTAATTAATAGTTAATGGTAAGAATTATTATTATATATATATATATATATATTAACCATTTATTTAGTCCATAAAATTTAATTTGAAATCAGTTGCACTTAATTAGTGCAGTTAGTGTTGATTGGATTGAAAATTGAAGAATGTTAATTCAATAAGATGTAACCAATGTAAATTCTATTCACAATATGGCAATTGATTGAAAGAAAAATAAGTGAAATTCAAGTTTGAGTTATTTATCGGATTTTAGCTGTAATAAATGGACTTGTGGTAGTTAAATGAAATTAAGTATTATGTCAATTAAAATTTAAATGAAATTGGAAAATATTAGTATGCTAAGATATGGACCAACGTAATTTTACCAATTAACTGAATAACAAACTTAAAAATTGAAATTTAAACTTATAATCACTGAATTATTTGAAATTTAAATTAAATACTGTAATGTGTGCGATATTGTATACTAAATTGATATAGAAGTTGGTTTAAAAGATTCTAAATTACTAGGTAATCCAAGATGATAGAAATTATAAATTATAGAATTTGAATTGAAAAAGTGATTTAATTAATTTAATATTAATTAACTGAAATATAGCCATTTTGGCAACTATCTCGGATTTCGACAAACTAGTTTTATCAGATCCGTAATGGTGAATTATTATAGGATTTCAAGTTTCATAGCGTTTGATCATACGGACTCGAAACGCCTAGAAATCAATTTAATTGAAATCAATTGAAATCAATTTTAAATAAGCTGATTTAACATAACTTCTCCATATGACTGAATTAGGAAATGAAACCTGTTTCAGTGCGTTTAAAAAATTGAAAACATCTATTTTGATATATGGGATGACCCATTTTCGTTCCGGAGTCGAAACGGGCTTTTCGGTTCGTTTATCATTCAATCCACTCTTGTCCGTTCCTTTTATTTTCAGCTCTGCCTATAAATAACCTGTCATAAATCCTAGAAGTCTTTCTATTTCTTATTTTTGTACATACATTTCTCTGTGGCTCCTCCTTTCCAATGGCAGAAATAAATTCCAATTCCCAAACCCTCAAATTCAATTTCAAAACCAAATCAAAAATTTAAACTCCTCAATCTATATCATATTATATATCAATTTGAAGCTATTGATGATCGCAACCCAAATCTATGGTCTGTTTTCTGATTCGAATTTTGGTGTGGCAGGAATTGGGTGATTAAATCGTGGTCGTCCGTACCATCGCGATCAACTTTGGATGATCGTCGATTGGAGGGCAGGGATGGGTGGAGATTGACGAATGGAGTTCTTCGGACTTGGTTGTATGGTGTATTGAGTGTTGGATCATCGGCTAATATTCGATTAGGGATTGGCATTTAAGGCGGGGGTTGCGTTTATGCTTCATGTTCGTGAACGAGGGGGAGAGTGATGGAGGTCGAGGCGAGGCGGTGGGCTTCTGGCGAGGTCGCGGCAAGACGAGGGGTAGTCGTGATCACCTGAAGCGTGCGTAGGCGTAGGATGCAGCCTCCATGTTGAACGAACTTTAAGGTTGGAAACAAGTAGCAGGTTGGTGATGTGGCTTCTCCTCATTCCATAATTTTATTTTATTTAAATTTCAATTCAAATATTCAACCTAGCATAACTTTTGCATACGAGGTACAATTCACGCGCGGTTTGTTCCTTTGGGATCATATCGAAATTTCGGACATTTTGACTTAGGTTTGGATGAATTCTGAGACTGTTTGAATTTGGACCCTGAATGGGATTTAAATTCGATTTAAATTCAAAGGTGAGTATTTTAACCCACTCACAACTTCTAAAGTTTCTTATGTTTGTTAAATTAAATTTATGATGTGATAGGAATTTATTTATGGCTGTTTGCTATATTTTAAATCATCATCGCAGTTAATTTGAATTTATTTGAATTAAATCGTTACTTAATATACTATTTAATATAAATTGCCAGATAAATACCTATTATTGATTATCAGTTCTATATTGATATTTATTGGTTGGTTTGGATGATTATTGTGTTGGATGTTTGATTGTTGATATTGGATGAATGGATGTTGTATTTTTTATCGTTATAACAATGCATGTTCACTATGGGTTGAAATGATACATACCCGAACGACCGTATAGATTAGGGGGAAATCGTTATGGGATGAAATGATAAACCTGGACGTTTTCATTGATTTGAAAATGTTGATTTTGGTACTGGTTGAAATGATATATACATATCCATATGAATTCTTGAATTTGGATTATGTATTGGAATTGAATTATTTAACAGGTTTAAGTTAAACTTCGAATTTTTTATTAAAGTAAATAAAATTGATACCTCGAATTATTTGAAATCTTTCAATAATTATATTCGCGTTGTACACTTGATAGGAGATGGAAAATCTCGTAACATCTCTAAAGCCATTGCACTCATATTTTATTTTAGATTAATTTGACTTACATAAGATCTTTTAGTTCGGACTCGAGTGTTTTGTTTCATTACTCTCGGGTCAGTCTGAGCTTTTCAGTATATTGAAGACTTTTTTCTGGAGGACAAAGACTAAGATTCAATATATTGCTATTTATTATTCCACTACATTCTGTGTTCCACTACATTATTTGTTTATTTATGATGTATGTATAACTCTGATTAGAATTTGTAAAAGCGTAATCAAATGTTATTTGTAAAATAGCTTCATGAACTGTTTATTTGATTATTATATTTTGTCGTTCCACTGCAAGATTCTGTGTTTTGTTTTTCTTTCTTTTTTTCTTCTTATTTATCACATTAACAATCTTCCTTTTGAATGGTTTGAGTCTGACATGTGTGGTTTATTGTCGATTTGAACATCTAAAAGGGTGGGTCGTTACAATTGGTATCAGAGCCAAGTTTTGACATATCTTAGCCTGTTGGGGTTAACACATTAGAGACGGGGTAGTATTATCCTAGAATGAGTTTGTTTGAGTGTTTGTATACATGAGAGCGTGTATTTGTTAGTATTATAAAGATGTTTTATATAAGTTTTAAAATGAATTATTTTTTCTAATACTATATGGTACATTTAAACGAATAAATTTTTATAACTAACATAGTTATTTGTAATGTGTTTGATTTATGAAATGGTAATATTTAATTATTATCATTTATTGTTGATTAGTTGAGTTTGGTCAGTTTATAAACATTGGCTATTATTATTGATTCAATTTATGAACTAAACACTAGTTTAATAATGGTGTATTAAAGAGAATAAGGTGAATAATTAGGATATTTGTTTATGGAATTGAAATATTGTTGTGAATTTTGTTGTTTGTTGACCGGTGGTTTCAACTATTTAAATAAAATGGAATATTTGGATATTTTGGAAAATCAAACCTTCTGAATTAATATATGAGTTGAAACTTAGAAATTATGTTGAATTATGCAGTTGAATTTGATAACCTTAATTTGAAAGCAAGTGAACAAGCTTTAATTTCTTATATCTATGTGTAGTTAATGAATAGAACTGTGGTATACATTCTTAGCATGTAATATGATTATATATAAGTGTGAATTTTAAACCATGCGATGTTTAAATTGAAACTGTGATTAAGGAAATATTCTGAACGAGATTAAATTAAAAAAAATATGTTTATAAACTTAATTAACATTTATGAAATGTGTCATAAATAAATTGAAAGGTAAAGGTGAAACTAAATGGGATAAGAACATATAAACTAAAAGTGAAATGATTGTAAATAAAGCCATGACTTCAATTGTCATGAAATAAATGGATGTGCAAAAAATGGTTATAAATTAAGTTGTGATAACTTTAAACTCAAACAACGTCTTATAAAAGGGAATTAAGCTTTTATAAATTGGTTATAAACTGAAGAAAATTCCTTATGAAATGATTTGCAAATAAATGTAGTACTAATGAGAACTATTATTGTGAAATGGATGTAATTTAAGTTGAAGAAAAATATAAGCAATATTATGAGAATGGATATATTAATGTTTTATATTCAATGGAGAATTCTGTGAAACAAATATTAAAGTATGAAGTGATATTTGTGTAAATCGATGAGATTAATAATGAATTTAACTGAAATGTAATTGTGATGAAACAAATTTGGAATAAATAAGTAAATTATGCATATATTGTTTTATTCGCATAATTAATTTGACCTGGATTTGAGTACATAAGTTCGAGGTGAATTGCACCACTTCATATTAGGATGTTTCATTCGATACTTGATGGCGAATATTTGATATGGATTTTTGGTTTGATTCTATAATTCTCTATCATAGTATATGGCTATGCAAGGAGAATGATGGTTTCTAGTCAATATCGAAGTCCGCATTAGAGAAGTTGAATGGACAATACTAGTTCGAAAGCGAACTTCTGTAATCGGGCGAGTGATCGAATGTGATTTTGCGAAATGATGACATATGTACATCATATGTCCTAATGATGACATATGTACACCATATGTTCTAATATTATTGATATGCTTTGACGTTGAAATTGGAAGTTGTTGGGTTGGATATCTTTGTAATTTAAATTGAAATTTTTCTTGTATGCAAAACTACAATTGATTTAAAACCATTTTACAAATTTTTTTTATATATATACACAAATTATCTTATTCTATTTTATTTGCAAAACTATTTTATAAAAAAAATATTTACAAAACAATTTTATTTACAAAACCATTTTACAAATTATTTTATTTACAAAACTATTTTACAAACTATTTTATTTACGAAACTGTTTTACAAATTATTTTATTTACGAAACTGTTTTACAAATTATTTTATTTACAAAACTGTTTTACAAAGTATTTTATTTACGAAACTGTTTCACAAATTATTTTATTTACAAAAATATTTTACAAACTATTTTACACAACCATTTTATATACAACACTATATCACAAAACGATTTTTTTATACAAAACTATTCTACATTCAAAACCTTTTATAAAGCAAAGATGTTCAATCTCATATGGTTTTTCATATAGCGAAATTGATTTTGGAAAATTTTGATTCTTGTATAAGATGGACTATATATAAGCACAAGTGATTTTAAAACTGTTGATTTTGGAAGGTATTCGATCTGAAGAAATAAATCTTGTATATTACGGAATTTATATAAGAATGATTTGATATATTCGAGGTTATTGATTTTGGAAAGTACTTTATCTGAAAATGAAATCTTATATATAATGGAATTTATGTAAGTGCGATATTTGAAGCTATGATTTTGAAAGGGTACTATATATGGTATAATATATTTTGAAGTAAGAGGTATGTGAAAGTACACTCCGTGAAGAAGTATAGTATGATATGCTTCGACCCAGATGGACTTGGGGAATCCGGGAATGGATTCGACCGAGAAACCCTAATGGACTTGGGTTAATTCAGAAATGGATTAAAACCGAGATGGTTGTCCATACTTAAACTCACGAGTTCCTCAATTTTTTTAGGGTAGATGGTTCTTTAATTTACCCAATGGAGGCGCTTTCGATCCTAGGATATGTTGTTTATGGATCTTCCGGGAAGGAAGTGCATCCATTGCGTAAATCATTGAATCAACAGCGTACCACTACAGCAGGGGTCGATAGCCCTTTTTTTACGAAATGGCTATGATATTTTTTTGGAATCTGGAAGGTGGAAGGATCTTTTGGAAAGTTTTGTGTCCATTGCGTAAATATTGGACGAGCAGCGACTGCTATCATATCATCATCAAATGACATTGGATTTTGGTCGGTACTTCTTATACTTGTTTTTATGTATTTTTCACTAGGTGCTGAAACAAGTCTACTAAGTACTTGGAGAATTCCAGCCTTGCGCCTGATCAACGCATGGCCAGAGTCTGCAAGAACGAGAATAAACCTGTTAAGACATCGAGCTATAAAAGTATTTTGATAAAGTATTATATAAATGTTATTTTGGTCATTTTTTTTCTTTTCTAAATATTTTAAAATGTTTAAAATATTGTTTATTTATATACAACATAGTTTAATAGTAAATTATTAGTATTGTAAATATTTTAGAAGTTATTAATTAAATAAAACATATTTAAAATAATAATTATCGATTTATTAATGATGTTTGAAAAGTATCATGAGATAATATTTACAGATTTATAAATAATGGATTTAATGTTTTCAATAGCTTCTTTTGTAAATATAAGTAATGATGTGAATGATTATTTTCAAATAGTTTACATATATTTATAAAGATGTTATTAAAATATTTAAATGGTATTTTTAAGTGAAGCAAGAAATTTTATAAATGAATTTTTGAAAAGTATTAAAGATGATTGATCTACAAATAAAGCTTTCAAATAAATGTCTCAAGTAAAATTTATATAAGTTTCTTTGAATGTATAATTTAAAGATATTATATAAATGGAAAAAAAATTGATTTGCGAAGTTTATTTATAGTAATACGCTTGACAAATAAATTTGAATCTCTATTTTGGAAGTATAGTTTAGAATATTTACTTCATTTCAAAGTGCTAACAGTAAATTTTTTGGTTTATTTACTGTTTGAATTTTTGTATTAAACCATAATAAATGTTTTTCCATGATTTGAATATTCATTTTAAAACAAGCGTGTAAAATTAATTATGAAGATATGAAATTTTATACTTTGGTTTAGATATATAATGTAAGATTTAAGTATACTATTAGTTTTAGTTTAATAATCTAGAATTTATACTTATTTTAAAAATAATGAGTCTAATAAATTATCGGATTTAAGAACTTTATTTTAAAGCGAATTATAATGTTTTGATATAAATTTCTAACATTGTTTTAGAATTTTGGAAAATCTTCGCATAATGCTACGAGGATGTTTTAAGTATGTCTTATATTTTTACTAAGTGAATGAGGTTAAATGTTTTAATTGAATTTTTAGATATATTGAAATATTTCTTTTCTCTTCAAGGGCGAATGCCAAAAACTTAAATTTTTATTCAATAACAGAATTAAGTAATAAACTTAAGTAAGGCAGTAGAAGCTTAAATAATATTTTAAAATGATTCATTAACGATTTAAATATTTAATGGAAACCAAATTATGTAAGTGATTGATCTTTAGATAAATAAATGAATGGAAAAGTAAATAATGAGAAAAAAAAGGAAAAAAACCAGTAGAATAAACTAAAGTAAATTTAAATTAGAATTTCAATTATTGTAATGGAATAAAATTTTAGCTATTCAATAATTGAAACTTCTAAAGTTGAAAGTAAGAAATTAGTTGCCAAGTTATAAATGAAATATACAAGGAATTTAAAATTTGTAACTTGTAAACAAATAGGATATGAAAATAAAAAATGATAACTATTGAACATTTATTTACTAAAATGAAATAAGATAAATTTATGTAACTTTCAATTACATTCTTAGAAACATATATATAATTTACTAGAATATTAAAAGTTGTAATGTTAAATAAGTATATGTAATGGAATATTATACAAGAAAAACTTAAATAATGAAAGTGTTCAATGATATTTACTTTTATAAATAAGAAATTTGATATGAAAATAGTTATAAACCTGATTTGAAATTTTAATGCTACTAAATAAAATGAAATAGAAAGTGAATATTGTAAGCAAAGAATTATGAACTTAAGTTAATGTTTGAAGCTATTGATAATTAAAGTAAATAAAATAATGAATACTATATTAAATTTGATGATTGTAACTTCAGAAATAGTTGATTATTTTGATCCCTTATGAAGATTGTATGCTTGTTTGCAAAAGATTGTTCTTA
Organism: Allium cepa; assembly: GCA_030765085.1. Lineage (NCBI taxonomy): Eukaryota > Viridiplantae > Streptophyta > Magnoliopsida > Asparagales > Amaryllidaceae > Allium > Allium cepa. The sequence goes on from CM060946.1 coordinate 85,446,320, forward strand.
TGTGTATTGATTTATTTTGATTCTATGTGATGATGGTACGTTTTTGGTTGAAAGTGATTATTGGCATGTTATGTTGATTGTTTATTATTAATTTAAAACAATATAATCATTTCATTTCTATATAATTATTAACCTCTTTGGATTATATAAGTGGAATACAGGTTATGGAAGCAATTGCTACTGCTTTTGGTTTCATAAAATAAGCGTTATTTGCCCAACAAATAGGTACGTTCTCGGATTACCATTTTCTAGCGATATTATATTGTTTTTCCCGTGTTGGGATATATTATTTTGAAAATTATGGTATATATTATTATATTTTGATATTATTATTTCTTCCGAGCCTCTCCGTACAAAGAAGACTGTGCCAATTTTTTCAGTGAATTTTGGACCTAGAAAATTTTGTTAAATGTTTTCCAAACTTTTGTTAATTTGAATATAAAAGGATTTAATTGTTTATAAATTAATATATTTTATTTAAATTATTTATTATGCAAATAAATTGTTTATAAATTTAAAATTTTGAATAAGATATATTAACTATTTAATTCTTTATTTTCCCTTCTCTTTTCTTTTCGGGGACGAAAAGTTTTGACTGGGAAGAGTGTAATGACCCGTAAATTTTTGATAATTAAATCTATTAATTTAATAGATTTTGGTTATTTAATACTGAGAGAAATATAAATCGTGATGTATTAATGAAATAAGAACTAAAATGGAAGGTAACAATGTCAATTAAAGTTAATTATTAATAATTTGAATAACTTGAATGGAATTCCAACTAATTGAATTTATGTAAATGTCATAACTTGGTTATAAGCTTAACATAAGAAAACCAATGTAAATGTTTAATTATGTAATGAAATGGTATAATAAATGGTAATTGAATAAAATTAGAGTTATATAGCCAATTGTAACATTTTTTTTAAATAATGAACTTATAAATGTAGTTAAAATTTAATGGTAACAATTAGTATATATTAACCATTTATTTAGTCTATAAAATTTGGTTTGAAATCAATTGCAGTTAATTGACTTGATTAGTGCAGGTAGTGTAGATTGGATTGAAAATTGAAGAATGCTAGTTCAATAAGATGTAACCAATGTAAATTCTATTCACAATATATGGCAATTGATTGAAAGAAAAATAATTGAATTCAAGTTTGAGTTATTTATTGGATTTTAGCTGTAATAAATGGACTTATGGTAATTAAATGAAATTAAATATTACGTCTATTAAAATTTAGATGAAATTGGAAAATATTAATGTGCTAAGATATGAACCAATGTAATTATACCAATAAGATGATAATTAATTGAATAACAAACTTAAAAATTTAATACATGGATTTATTGGAATTTAAACTTATAATCACTGAATTATTTGAAATTGAAATTAAATACTGTAATTTGTGCAATATTGGATATTGAATTGATATAGAAGTTGGTTTAAAAGATTCTAAATTACTAAGTAATCCAAGATGACAGAAATTATAAATTATAGAATTTGAATTGAAAAAGTGGTTTAATTAATTTAATATTAATTTATTTAATTAACTGAAATATAGCCATTTTGGCAACTATCTCTGATTTCGACGAAACCAGTTTCATCAGATCCGTAACGGTGAATTATTATAGGATTTCAAGTTTCGTAGCAATCTGATTTGTCCTTTGATCATACGGACTCGAAATGCATAGAAATCAATTTAATTGAAATCAATTTGAAATAGCCCGATTTAACATAACTTCTTCATACGATGGAATTAGGACATGAAACCTATTCCATTATGTTTAAAAATATTGAAAACATTTATTTTGACATATGGGATGACCCATTTTCGTTCCGAAGTCAAAACGGGCTTTGCAGGTCGTTTATCGTTCAATCAAATCTTGTGAATTCCTTCTATTTTCAGCTCTACCTATAGTTAACATGTTATAAACCCTAGAAACCTTTCTATTTCTTATTTCCGTGCGTACATTTCTCTGTGGCTCCTCCTTTCCAATGGCAGAAACAAATTCCAATTCTCAAACCCTCAAATTCAATTTCAAAACCAAATCAAAAATTTAAACTCCTTAATCTATATTATATTTTATACCTATTTGAAGCTATCAACGACCACTACTCAAATCTATGGTCTGTTTTCTGATTTGAGTTTCGGTGTGGCCGAAATTGGGTGAATAAATGGCAGTCGTCCGTACCATCGCGATCAACTTTGGCTGATCGTCGATTGGAGGGCAGGGATAGGTGGAGATTGACGAATGGAGTTCATCGGCATTGATTGTGTGGTGTGGTCAGATCGTCGCCTAATATTCGATTAGCACTTGGCATTTAAGGCGGCGGCTGCGTTTATGCTTCGTGTTCGTGGACGAGGGGGAGAGTGATGGAGGCCGGGGCGAGGCGTGGGGCTTCTGGCTAGGTCGTGGCAAGACGAGGGCAGAGCCACAATCACCTGAAGCGTGCACAGGCGGAGGATGCAACGCCGATGTCGAACGAACTTTAGGGTTAGAAACGAGTAGCAGGTTGGTGACGTGGTTGTTCCTGATTCGATAATTTTATTTTATTTAAATTTCAATTCAAATATTCAACCTAGCATAACTTTTGCATACGAGGTCCAATTCACGCGCGGTTTATTCTACTGGGATCGCATCGAAATTTCGAACATTTTGATGTTTGTTTGGACGAATTCTAAAACAGTTTGAATTTGGGTCTTGAATCGGATTTAACTCGATTTAAATTCAAAGTTGAATGTTTTAACTCACTCACAATTTCTAAAATTTATTATGTTTGTTCAATTAAATTTATGATGTGACAGGAATTTATTTATGGTTGTTTGGTATATTTTAAATCGTCATCTCAGTTAATTTGAATTTATTTGAATTAAATCGTTATTTAATTTATTACTGAAATAGATTGCCAGTTAAATACCTGTTATTGTTTATTAGTTCTATATTGATATTTATTGGTTGGTTTGGATGATTATTGTGATGGACGCTTGATTGTTGATATTGGATGAATGGATGTTGTATTTGTTATAATAATACTGCAAGTTCACTATGAGTTGAGATGATACATACACGAACAATCTTATAGATTAGGGAAAAATTGTTATTGGTTGAAATGATAAACCCAGACAGTTTTCGTTGATTTGAAAATGTTGATTTTGGCACTGGTTGAAATGATATATATATATATATATATATATATATATATATATATATCCATATGAATTCTTGAATTTGGATTATGTATTGGAATTGAATTATTTAAAGGGTTTAAGTTAAACTTCGATTTTTTTAATTAAAGTGATTAAAATTGATACCTCGAATTATATGAAATCTTTCAATAATTATATTCATGTTATACACTTGATAGAAGATGGAAAATCTCATAACATCTATAAAGCCATTGTACTCATATTTTATTTTAGATTAATTTGACTTACATAAGATCTTTTAGTTCTGACTCGAATGTTTTGTTTTCATTACGCTCGGGTCAGTTTGAGCTTTTTAGTGTATTGGAGACTATTTTCTAGAGGGTGAAGACGAAAATTCAGTATATCGCTATTTATTATTCCACTACATTCTATGTTCTGCTACATTATTTGTTAATTTATGATGTACGTATAACTCTGATTTGAATTTGTAAAAGTGTAATCAAATTTTATTTGTAAAACAACTTTATGAACTGTTTATTTGATTAATATATTTTGTTGTTCCGCTGTGAGATTCTGTGTTTTGCTTTTCCTTCCTTTTTTTTTCTTATTCACCTCATTAACAATTCTTCCTTTTGAATGGTTTGAGTCTGACATGTATGGTTTATTGTCGATTTGAACCGTCCAAAAAGATGGGTCACTACACATCCTCACTCCTACCTCCTTAAATCATGTTACTCCTTCCGTGTGTATGTAATTACAGTATGGAGATGATTTGTATACATATAAGTTTGTTTATATGTATATATATGCCTTTTTAACATTATATCCCATCCATGCTAAAGTATTACTATGTGTATGTTGATATATTTAAGTATCCTTTATTATTACTAATCCTACACATATAAATGTATGCATGTTGATAAAAATGTGCATGATGTTTTTGATGACTTTTACGATGTCGAAAGTCGAAATTTCAGAAAATGTTTTGGGTCGCATTTTCTCTTTTTATTTAAACTAACTATATTAATAAAAAAAATTTGAAAATGATTTAACATCATTAATTATTATTTAAAAGATGTTTATTTAGTTATTAGAATCCATTATTTAAATATTTAAAAAATGAATTAAATATTCAAATACAAAGCGGTTAATTTACGGGTCGTTACAGGTTTTCCGCAAACACTTTAACTATGCCGCTTTTATCCTTGTCGAAGTCGATGAAAGTAATGCCGCTTATTTTTACTAAGGACACCAACTCCATTGACTTACGAAGTACTTATAGCGACAATATTGATGTCGCGTGTTTTTATACCTATTAACTTCGACAATATAGGCAACTGTGCCGCTTTTAGCTATATCAACATTGTTGATGATGATGTCGCCTTTATTAAAAGTCATATGTTTTCGAAGATGAGTATGGTGCCTCTCCTAATAAGTTCAGATCTAATGAAACCGTTTATTTTCCTTAAGACAACGACATCGAGATACAGCTATGTCGATCCTATTTTTTTAAGACTTATTCCTATGCAAGCCAAGTTTTATTCAATAGGATATCGACATTTTATGAAGTGCGACGTCCATGTTATCGGCCTTATTGTCTTATGTTTTAAAAGTTAAAGCCTTTAATATATTTTGTAGTAAAGAAAGGCGAAGACCTTTAATGGGATAAGGTCACCAAGCTTTATCACCATACAAGTTTTATTTGACTTATAGCTTATAGTTTTAAGAGGTGATAACCTTTAAGCCATTTCGAATTTCATTAATATTATTCTACAAAAGCATATATCATGGCATAATTATTTTGCTAAAGTAAAGGGCTACATTTGCCTTGTTTTGAAAGTATGATTTCGAGGGTTAAATCATTTATAAAGAAGTATACTTCCAAGGAAATAAAAAGAGTATTTAACTAGGGTTTACTAAGGAAATTATTGTTCTTATCAAGTTTAGATAAAATTGTGATAGGATAAATTGACTCGAAGTTTAGAAAACCAGATGAGATTGATTTAGAGTAGCGTCCTCTGCTTTACGTCTTAACCCTTAGCTGACATAAGTCTAAAATTCCAATGCGTGGAGCTTTGCCATCGGTAAGACTGAAAGTGGTTTACGCACAGAAAGGAATACACAAAGATGAGTTAGGTTATTGGTGAACCCGCAAAACCATTAGGATCAGTTGACCCTAAGAATGGTAACTTTCGAACAAGCAATCCAGTTTCTTTCTAGCAGTACGTTAGATAATTTGATATATCTGATAGGCCTGAATCAGCCATAGGTTTGTAGTCATCCTAAGAAAAGTATGATGTTGGGACAAATATTCCATTGTTTTAGACATATTTTTTATGATTACTCATGTCGCATGCATGCATGTTATTGCTTATATTGTTTATTTTAACCATTTTGGTTGTATGACCTTGATTTGCACAAGATATAATTTTAAAGGATATTAGTGAGTGGAAAACCTATTTTGCTCAACGGCGTGGTCTTACTAAATATCCATAAACCGAGATGGCATATTATTATTCACATTAGGTTTTTTGTCTGAATCGAAGTTTATGTTTTAACCTTAAACTCTCGAGTGCTTAAAATTTGATTTGAGTGGATCGAGAGTAAGGGCTTTATAGGTTAAGTAGGTTTTGTCGAATAAAACTTCCGGAGACGTGCAGGAGGTAAAGCTAGCTATGTAGGAGTCCATCTACTACTATTATCCAATATGTTATGCCAGTTGCTGTATGAATGTATTGCCAGTAGATGTATCTGTCTATTTAGCAACTTTGATCAAGTAAGGGAGCATTTTCATATATCGCTCTTGGAGTATTTAGTAATAATTATATTTTTCTGAACTCGAGCAAATTATGAAATTATGTAACAAATATAGAATATTATCTTTGAAATTAAATGTGAATGTTTGTTTATAAAATTATGTTCAAAATATTTCACATTCTTGTGCTTCTGATATTATAGATATCATTAACATGTTAGCATTTTATCATTGGAAATTAATATTATAAATAACTGCAACATTTGTAACAGTTTTTTTAGGGCCTCAATGGGATGTTACACTTTTGATCACCTCTTCCTTCATGTTCAATAAGGCTACAGTGAATATATTGCATTGGTCGCAGTGTTGCTTTAGATGAAACCACCGCTACCACTGCTTCATACTCTTCACTAAAACCACTTAAGATAGTTAGTACTTGTTCTATGTCATATACTTTGTATCCTGCTGCTTCCAACAAATCACATGTTATTTTGATCTTTGATAAGTAGTATCTTATTGGCAAATTATCTTTTCTGATGTTTTGTAGTTGTCTTTTTTAATGCATTACCTTAGCAGCTGATTGAGAATTGAAAATTTTCTCTATTGTTGTCCAAATTTCATTGAATGACTTGCATCCTACTATTTGAGGCAGCAGACTAGTACTTATTAAAGATAGTTGCCATGAACTTATTAAACTGTCTTGCCTTTGATGTTTTGTATATTTATTATTTCTTACTACCTTAATTTCTTGATCGGTAACAAATCTTGGTGGGTCTAGAATGTGCCAAGAGCAAATCCCTCAAGACTATATCCTCGAACAACAGTTTTAATTTGGAATTTCCAAAGAAGATAGTTGTCTTCATCAAGATAAACTATGATAAATTGGCTTTAAGAACTGACAATTATCTTGATCAGATCCTCTGCTGCAGTTGCAATTTGCTGTAGAGAATTTATTGTGTTTTTTGATGTGGTAGAGTTTTCACCCCCTTCAACCATGATGAAAAATGCTAGCAAATAGCCTATGATGATTCTGAGACAGTTTGCAAGCAAATTCTTTGAAACGGGTTTGTTGTAACCAGAACTAAAACGATGACACTATTCTGATGTGTTCTTGGCAAGGCACTTACTTTTCTGACAAATTTGCAGGCAAATTCTTTGAAAACTCAGACGATGAGATTCGATTCTCAGATGAGTATTCTCAAATGAGTATTTTTTCAAACTTAGATTAGTTGCTGTTAGGCAAGTGTCTCTAATACCAGGTTAGAATTTGTGATGTTTTGTGAATTTGAAAGAATAGCAAATAGAGGCAAATATTGAAAAGAATAAACGGAATTGTATTGATTTAGATTTCATACATGTACACTGCTATCTTTATAAGATAATGTTGATGGGCTAACGGGCTTCAATTGGTAATGTACCCAAACCACCTTTTACTTTACAAAAGAATATACATCCGTTATTTTATTCTATTCTCTTATTATATTCTTATGGTAGACATAGAATATGAATTTGCATATAAAAGGTTTGCAGACATCCACAACTTGAAGAGGATGACAATTGGTTTGAGTTTGATTACTGAATAACATTATGTATCAAATTCTTCCATCAACTCCACAGTAATTTATAGTTTATGGAGTTTATATTTATTAGTATACACAGTTGTAGTTACCAAATTAGCTGGCACGTCTATGAAGGACAAATTGAAGAGTAACAAAAATATTCAGTTCACTTCATAAGTGATACTTAGAGCAATCTGCATGCCATAAAAATTGTTAAACAATTTATTACAGAACAATGCATCATATAATCAGTTTATTTGGATTGTTGTCAACATGCATGCATACACATATGGCAGAGCATTCTCATTCATATTCACATAAAGATGAAAGCACATATGGTGATACCATAGTAATACACATTTAGACACAAGTACAGAAGTGCGTACAAATAAAGAAACCAAATAAGGCATATGCGGATACATAGAAACATGGGTAAGGTAAAAATTGGTGAGAAAAGTTGTTCAAAGGCCCTTGTCAAAGAGGCAACATCTAAAATTTTCTCTACTCTTGTGCTATTTGCAACCATCGGTTAGAGTTTCATTACGTGCCTTCAGCATTCTGAGAGATGTTGCCATTTTTTTTTAATTATGGTGACATATACAGTAAATTAGAAGTTTTGGTAGGGTACTGTCATCACTATTCCAACACACTTAACGAATTTTCCCCATTGAAATTTTTTTTTCTTTCCTTTGTGGGTTGATGTAGGAATATCTTTTAGAAGATGTAACTAAGTTTGTCAACTTGTATAGTTGTTATTCTTAATTAACAATCAAATCAGAGAAAAAAAAATCTGAATTTGTACAATTGCTGAATTTTGTAACCAAAATTTTGAATATGTAACAAAAATGGACTTCGTCAAATAAATAACTTCATCATAATGGTCTTTCAATGAAAGCAACGGTTCCAAGCAAGATTCAAGCAGCTGACTATAAATGATATATGAAACAACGTATATGGGCTTATATTTGGCCCAATATCAGCATTTACAAAATGCTATAAATACACTGTATTTCATAGTATCAGCATCATATATCAAAATACAATTGTAAAGCAAATATCAAGCAATTATAAATTCCCATTTCAATAATATCAAACTTCCAATCCCTTCAAAATCTTACTTGGTATTAGAGCATTGCTCTTGCTTAACAACAAATAAAGAAGAATCGCCACGACATCGTTTTCTCAGATTCAATCTCATCATCGAGATAGGCTGAGAATTCTTTTATCATCAGAGAATTCAAGTTTCTCATCATCTGATCTCTTATACGGTCATACCTGAGTCTATATCAAGTAAGGTTTGAGATTTCGATTGAAAACACCGAGATTCCGGTCGTTCCGTTTAGGTTTTAGTAGGGACCGAAACGAAACTAGTCCGAAATTCCGATTCAATAAAAACTATTGAACTTCAAATTTTACAAAAAAAAAAAGTCTCAAAAAAGAATTGATTTGAGTTTCAAATGCATGAATAATCAAATTTAAAATTGTAACTTAGGATACATATAAATTCACAAAATATTGAATGGTGTAACTGAAAAAGTTGATAATAAAATAATGGATAAACATTTTTTAGTGTTATAAATAATTATAATTAATCGGTATTGTTTTTTTTATCTTATTTTTCAATCAGATATAATTTACACATTTTGTTTCAATAAATTAAACAAATACATGTATAATTATATGAAAATTAAACACAACGATATCTGAAAGTGAAACTAGAATTGAAATTCCTGAAATTTATGAATTACATCGAAATTTTTAAAATTAAAAAAGACCGAAACCGAGATCGAAACCGAGATCGAAACCGAGATCTCAAACCTTGATATCAAGGCTCTCACTGTTCTTATCAGCATCTTGTATAAGGATTCAACTATGCCTCGCCAAAAAAAAGTCACTGTTAAGTGCTATCTGGTTGCATCAGTTTTTCATTTCAACAATTAATTTTTCAACAATTAGTTCTCAAGACTCATTACTTCTTGATTGAACTGCAACCATGTCAGAAGGCGAATTATCACTCACATCAGCAACAAGAACAACAAAAGCAACATCTCAAAGATTTGCAACACAAGATATCATCAAAACATTAATCAAGCCACAAAGTCATATTGTTAATGTACAAATTGATAAAATAGACTTTCTCCTTTGGAAATTTCATGCAGAGATTGCTATTAAAGGCCATGGATTAGAAGTTTATGTTCTTGGCCGCCTAATTACACCACCAAGATATGTGAATGATAAAGATGGAAAGCTTATAATCAATAAAAAATCCTCATTACATCAAAGGTAAGACAGTCTTGTAAGTTCTTAGTTATTGTCTACTATAAGTTCGAATCTTTTGCTGCAGAGCTAATTGAATGTGAGAGTGCTAATGAAATCTGATTAACAGTTCAACTAGTTTTTAACACTAAATCTGCTACAAAAGTTATGTTTTACAAAAGACAATTGCAGAATTTAAAGAAAGAAAGTCTACCAATGAGAGAATACTTGTCAAAGGTTAAAATGTTATGTGACCAACTAGAGTCAATAGGCTATAAAGTATCTAATTATGAACAGGGATTATCAATACTAAATGGCCTAGATGAATATTATGAAGCTGGAGTAACAGTCATTTCATCAAAAGAAATAACACTCACCATTTAATATGTGCACTCCATATTACTTGCTTACAAAAGTAGGATTGAGCAAAAGAAGACTATCATTTAGGATTTCTCTATTGATTTTGCTAGCAACAACAAATTCAAAAATCAAGAAAAGAATTACAATGCCAAGAATCAGTCAACCAGTCAAAGGGATTGTTATTCAAGTAGATAAAAGGGAAGAGGAGGAAGGTATAGCAATAATAACAGGATCAGATGTCAGATATGTGAGAAATATGGTCATGGGGAAAGCAAACGCTATTTCAGATTTGACTCAAATTACATAACATCACAATAGACCAATGCAAGAAATTATCAACCAAATGTTAATATGGTTCAGCAAGATAACAAGAATCAATCAAAAAACTCAAATAGTGATGCAGTCAAGCTTGAAGATATAAATGATGAAAAATGATATCTTGGTTTTGAAGCCACAAATCATGTGACAAGCAATTTGAACAACTTAAACTGGCGCAACAAGGAGTACAAAGGTACATGATCTATGCATATGGGTGATGGAAAATCTATCAAAATCACACACACTGAAAATGCAAGTTTTATAGGCAAAAGAAAATTATATCTCAACAACTTGTTGAGAGTTCTCTTAATAAGAAAAAACTTATTAAGTGTATCACAATTTGCTAAACACAATAATGTCTTTTTTGAATTTTACCCAAAATATTGTTTGGTAAAAGAAATTTTATTGCAGGGTGTGGAATCTAGAGGATCGTATCCATTCAGTGCTGAAAATTCAAGAAATTAAAATTTTACACAAAAATCTAGTAATATCTCTTACAAAGTGATAACAATAAGAATTTTGATATATGACATTACAAATTAGGTCATCCAAGGGTAAAGATTGCAAACATGTGTTGAATTGTAATGACATTTCTTTTGAAAAAAATTCAATGCCTTATGTGTGCACTTATTGTCAAATGGGAAAATATCATAAACTTGCATTTTCAGAGTCACAAACTGAATACAATATACCCTTAGAATTAATTGCTACTAACTTATGAGGTCCAGCACCAATCAACACTGATTATGCGTACAAATACTACATTTCATTTATTGATGCTTATTCTAGATATGGTTTGATTTATTTTTTAAAATCCAGATTTGATACTTGCAATGCAGTTGTACAGTTTATAATTCATGTAGAAAAGCAAAAAGGCAATTAGGTAAAAATTCTACAAACTGATGGTGGAATAGAGTTCCAACCACTTAAAGAATTTTTACAAAAAAAAGGAATACTACATAGAACAACATGTCCATATACATCTGAATAAAATGGACGATTGAGAGGAAACATAAACAAATAGTTGAAACTGACCTTAATTTACTTGCTCAAGCATCCCAGCCACTTAAGTTTTGGCCACATGTCTTTTACACAGCTGTTTATCTAATTAATAGACTGCCAACTAAGGTTTTAAAACTTAAAAGTCCTATGGAAACGTTGTATGATGTTAAACCTGATTATCAAAGTTTAAAAGTACTTGGATGCTTATATTTCTCTTATTTAAGACCCTATAATGCACACATACTAAATTTTAGATCCACATTATTTTTAAGGTATGCATTCAACAAAAAATGGTACAAATGTCTAGACGACGAGGGGAGAATTTACATTTCTAAGCATGTTGTTTTTAATAAAAAAATATTCCCCTTTAGCAACACAAATATCAAAACTACACAAAAGCTATAAAATTCAAAATTATCCACACCTAATATACCTGAACAATTTGAGGTAATGAGACAACCTCGTAAAGAGATCATTTAAGCAGATAATTCAAATTCTTGATACACAATGCCAAGAGACAAATCAGCATATGATTAACATGATGCTCATTAGTCACTCACTCAATCACCACATCATGATACTGACATGCGGTCCAGCTCACACTAATCATTAAATGATTTATAATCATCTAATGATGATGCGGAGACAACAGCAAGCTATAGGGACTAACAGCCAGCACAACAGCCAGCACTTGCAACAAGTGGGCGTCACATGATAATTAGAGCAAAGATTGGAATATTCAAAAGACTTACAATGCAATCATAGAAACCAGTGAACTATGAAATTTTTATGAAGTCATAAAGGATAACAAATGGAGAGCAGCAATAAAAGAGGATTATGATGCTTTAATCAACAACAAAATCTAGACACTAGTTTCTCCACCAACAAAATATTGTTGGATGCAAGTGGACTTATAGGATAAAAAGAAATCATGATGGATCAGTCTCTAAGTATAAGGAAAGATTAGTTGCAAAAGCCTATTCACAACATAGTGGATTTGATTTTAATGAAACTTTCTCACCTGTTGTGAAGCCTACCACTCTATGAATAATTCTCACCATTGCCTTACATAAAGGTTGGAACATCAAATAATTAGATGTAAATAATGCCTTTTTAAATGGTGATTTGCAGGAGAAAGTCTACATGGAGCAACCTCAGGCTTTTAAACAGAAAAACAAAGAAACACTAGTATGCAATTTAAACAAAGCTATCTATGGACTTAAACAGGCACCTAGAGTCCGGTTTGAAAAACTGAAGTTAACCCTGATCAACTTTGGTTATACACCAACAAAATCTGATAACTCTTTATTTACTAAATTCAGTAAGCTTGCTACCACTTATGTTCGAATATATGTTGTGATTTTATTATTACAGACAGCAGTGACATAGAGATCGGCAAGCTTACTGAACACTTAAATAAAGAATTCTCAATCAAGGATCTTGGTTGTCTTAGCTACTTTTTAGGAATTGAAGTGAAAATAATATTAAATATCAAATATTTCTTAAATCAAGAGAAGTACATTTTAGAACTTTTAGTCGAAGCAAGAATGGACAAAGCAAACTCACTTTCAACTCCTATGGCAAGCAACATACACTTATCCAAAACTAAAGGAGAAGCAATATCAAGTGACAGGCAATACAGAAGCATAGTGGGGAACACTACAATATGCTACAATTACCAGACCAAACATTGCATTTAATGTGAATAAAGTAAGTCAGTTCATGCAAACCCCTTAAATGAACATTGGAAAGCTGTCAAAAGAATCTATTAAGATATTTAAAAGGGACAATAAAACATGGATTGATACTTGAGTCAAGCAAAAGTATTAGCATCAATGGATATGATGATGTAGATTGGGCAACTAACTCTGATGATAGAAGATCTACATCAGGATACTGCATATTCCTGGGCAAAAATACAGTGTCACGGTGTTCAAAAAAACAACCATCTCTAGGTCAAGTGCAAAAGTTGAGTATAGAAGTGTGGTCAATGCTGATGTTGAAATACTGTGGATTGAATCATTATTAAGTGGTCTTCATATCAAAATAAAAAGCAAAGCTACGATATGGTATGATAATTTAAGTGCGGTTCTATTTAGTGTTAATCTAGTTTTACACGCTAGAACAAAACATATGAAACTAGATCAGTATTTCGTCAGAGAGCAAGTTACAAGCAACAAATTAAATGCCAGTCATATACTTGTCACTTATCAAATCATAGACATACTGGCCAAACTACTGTCAAATTTTTTTTATGTTGTTCAAGCAAAGACTCAAAGTGGATGAAGTTAACAATAGCCATCAAACTGAGATGAAAGTGATTGAATCCAACCTGAATTTTTCAAATCAGCAAGGAAAGAAGTGAAGATCCACCAGATCGATTCAAAATTGAAGCTTCACAACTTCATTTGATGCAACAAAGAGCAATCCTATTCCAAATAAAAAGTAGAGTTGAAGCGTATTGATAATAGATGCAAATAGTTTCATTTGGAGCTGAAAATTTTCAAAATAATCGAAGCCGACAGCAATTTGGGAAACTCTTCTCACAAACCCTAACCATAATAGGTTGGGTTTGAGGGGGCGAATGAAAGCAACGGTTCCAAACAGGAGTTTTTATCAAACAAGCAGGTGACTATAATCGGATATATATGAAACAACATATATGGGCTTATATTCGGCTTAATATTAGCATTTACAAAATGCTATAAATACATTGTATTTCATAGTATCAGCAACATATATCAAAATACAATTGTAAAGCAAATATCAAGCAATTGTAAAATTCTCATTTCAGTAATATCAAACTTCCAATCTCTTCAAAATCTTGCTCTTTCCCTTTAGAGGTGCTGCTACATGAAGAAGAAAAGATTTCTTAGTCAATGTCGGGTGATAAGAATATGATAAAAGTATACAATAGTGAATATATATCGTACAATGTACATTAAAAATTTCCATAAGGTGGATTTGGATGAATGTGCTTACCGGTTGGAGTTGACTTCACACTTACCAGACTATACATGAAGTGAGGTGGTGAATAAGTTGAATACCAATAAGATATGTCCTATGTTTGATATGTCATAATTTGATATTCAAAATTCAGCAACCAACTCAGCCTCCATAACCGATTCATCAAGTAGATTGGTTTTATACTTTTATCTTACATTGAGATGCGATAATGGATAACCAGGCTTCTTCTGTAAGGAAATTTGACCGTTTTGTAAGGAAATTAATACGAAAATATTAATGGACCGTTTCCTTCCTCATTATGTGGTACATTAATGGACCGTTTCCTTCCTCAAACGTTTCCTTCCTCGTTATGTGATCAATAGAATCTAAAGGGTTTTCCTATTAATATGCTAATAAATAAAACGGTCATAATCTAGAGCATTAATTTCTCTCATCTTAATCTTGATGGACGATCAAGATTAAGTCTACAAATCTGGAAAATTGGTCCTCTCTCTACCTATAAATATTAACCTTTGCCCATCACAAAGGATATAGAACACACATGAAGAAAGATGTAGGAAAAGAGAGAGAAACCATTTCCTTCTCCATTGAAACGGCTTTCGACAACAACCATTGCTGATTCGTATACAAGATGTCTTGAGGTATGTTTTATTAATTCATTACATATGTGATAATCATGTAATTCTAGATCTTAGGGTTTATGTTATTCGCAAGATATAGATTACATGTGGTATCAGAGCAAGGTTTTAGAATTCATAATTATCCATCAATATATAAAACAAAACTAGCATAGATATATGATATGATGTTTGTAATTTTACTATGATGATGATAATGATTATTAGTGTTAATATGATTCAAGTTTAATATTCATATTATTTAAGTTTCTATAGTAATCATGATTATCAATATTGTTCTATTTACTGTATGCTTAGATCTGGATCTGGAAAATTTATATTTCCGCAAAAGTTGATTTTTTTCTACTTTAATGTTTGACCTACTGTGTAATATGGAACAACTTATTATATGTGAATACTTTTCAAAAAGTATACATATTGAAAATAATTGTTTCCTAGTTTGACATTAAATTCATGACCTGGAACTTGCAAGATAATTGTCTATACATGATTTGCAAAATAATTATTTATATGTTAAATTCATGTATGGAATTTACTTGGAGTTACTAAACATTTATTATCCTTGTTGTGGATTACTTGAAAGAATGACAAATGTTTATGCAAAAAAAAAGAAACATTAATGTTTATCTCTTTTCACTCTTGTTTTACTTTTCGCTTCCGCACTTAATTTCTTTGTTTCCTCTAGTCTGATGCATGCAGTCCCGTCCACAGGCGGCTGCTGCTTGCACAATAACGCATGAAACATTGATGTTTATCATTCTTTCATGAGTATGGTTCTACTGTCTACCCACAGGAGGCGCTAAACCTAACCTCTTATTATGACATGTGTTTTATTCTAATAAAGAAGCCTACATTTCTTTTATATCTGCAGTTGCAATGCCCTCAAACCTTAATTTGTACGCTACGTCTATCGTCAGACTCAATGGAACCAACTAATCAGAATGGAAAGAGAAAATAGAGTTTTCTTTAGGCGTACTTAAACTGGACATGGCTCTCCTAAAGGAAAAGCCAGCCCCACTTACTGACACAAGTACGCCTGAGGAAAATAAACTCCATGATGATTGGGAACGATCTAATAGGCTCAGCATGATGTTTATGCAAATGGTGATTGATATCAACACCAAAACCTCCCTACCCAAAACTGAAAGCGCAAAAGAATATTTGCAATCCATTGAAAATCGGTTCAAGACTGCAGACAAATCCCTTGCTGGGAAACTTATGGCAGATCTTGTAACCATAAGTTTGATGGTTCTCGCTCAATGAGCGCTCATGTCATTGAAATGATTAACCTTGCTGCCAAACTTAAGAACTTGGGATTTGTTATGGACGATGCTTTTCTCGTCCAATTTATTCTCACTAGCTTACCTCCTCGGTATGAACCATTCAAAATTCATTACAACACTATTACAGAAAAGTGGAGTCCAAATGAATTGACTAACAAACTGGTTCAAGAGGAGTCTAGGCAAGGCTCGCAAGGCATTAAAGTTTCTTATTTCACTCAAGGGCTTGGAAAACAAGCTGGCAAAAAGAATAACTCACAGCATAAAAGAGCATCACCCAAATCTAATGACGCCACTCAACCATCTAAGAAGAAAAATAAGGATGATGTCTGCAAATTCTACAAGAAACCTGAACACTTCCAGGCAGATTGCATTAAGCGCAGAGCATGGTTCAAAAAGAAAGGTAACCCAATGGGTTTCGTAAGTCATTTTGAATCAAATTTTACTAATGTACCTTCTTCTACTTGGTGGATTGATACTGCTGCTAACATTCGTGTTTCGAATTCTATGCAGGGATTCATTACGATCCAAACCACAAACCCAAGTGAGAATTACATTTTCATGGGGAATAAAGATAAAGCTCCAGTTGAAGCTATTGGAACTTTTCGTCTTATTTTAGATAGCGGTTATCAGTTAGATTTATGTCAAACTCTTTATGTTCCGTCTATTTCCCGTAATTTGATTTCTGTAAGTGTACTTGATAAATTTGGATATTCTTTTGAAGTTGGAAATGGAAATTTTAGTTTATTTAAAAATTCTAGTATTATTGGTTCTGGAATATTAATTGATGGACTTTATAAACTTCATCTTAAACAAAATGCTGAAATCCAACTCACCCTGCATGGAAAAGAAACTAAAAGAAAGTCATCCAAGAATGATTCTTACTTCTTGTGGCATAAAAAACTGGGTCATATATCCAATGAAAGAATCAAGAGGTTAGTGAAAGATGGTGTCCTACCGGATCTAGACTTCGCTAACATTACAGCATGTATTGATTGTATTAAAGGAAAAACAACAAAAAACACAAAGAAAGGAGCCACAAGAAGTACACAACTTCTTGAAATAATACATATAGATATTTGTGGACCTTTTGATGTTCCAACTTTTGGAGGAGAGAAATATTTCATCACTTTTGTTGATGATTTTTCACGTTATTGCTATCTTTGTCTGTTGCATGAAAAATCTCAGTCAGTGGATGCTGTACAAGTGTTCATTACTGAAGTTGAAAGGCAATTAGAAAGAAAAGTGAAAATTATTAGGTCAGATAGGGATGGTGAATTCTATGGAAGTTATGATGAAACGGGACAACATCCTGGACCTTTTTCTATACTTTTTCAAAAACTTGGAATTGTTGCATAATACACAACGCTTGGATCTCCATGGCAGAACGGTGTAGCTGAAAGGCGAAATCGTACATACATGGAAATGGTTAGATCCATGACGAGTCATGCAAATTTACCTATATCATTATGGATGGATGCATTACGAACAGCTGTCTACATCTTAAATAGAGTTCCAAGTAAGGCCGTTACAAAGACTCCTTTTGAACTTTGGAAAGGATGGAAACCTAGTTTAAGACATCTCAAAATTTAGGGTTGCCCAGCTGAAGCTAGACTGTACAATCCAAATGAAAAGAAATTGGATTTTAAGACAGTCAGTGGTTACTTTATAGGTTACCCAAAAAAATCTAAAGGATATAGATTTTATTGTCCTAACCATAGTACAAGAATTGTTGAAACCGGCAATGCCAAATTCTATGAGAATGGTGAAATCAGTGGGAGTACAAAACAACAAGAAGTGGTCATTCATGAAATAAGGGTACACATTATCTTACCCTCTATTTCGAAAGATATTGGGAATCATCCCATTGTTGAACTTGTTCACAATGAGGAAAACCCAATAAATGATCAACAACTCCATAATGAAATTATCACCAATCATAATGTTGATGAAGTACCATAAGAACTAGCATTAAGAAGATCTCAAAGACAAAGAAGATCAACTATTCCTGATGATTATATGCTTTATCTAATAGAATCTGAAGGAACTACGGACCCAATTTCTTATTCACAAGCCATTAAGGATGTTAATTCTATTAAATGGATGGATGCCATGAAAGATGAACTGAAATCTATGGATAATAATCAAGTTTGAAAAATGGTTCAATTGCCGCAAGGACATAAAGTAGTCGGTTATAAGTGGGTCTTCAAGACCAAACGTGACTGCAATGGTAAAATTGAACGATATAAAGCTAGACTTGTTTTCAAAGGTTTTAATCAGAAAGAAGGCATTGACTATAATGAAACTTTTTCTCCTGTTTCCAGGAAAGATTCTCTTAGAATTATCATGGAATTAGTAGCTCATTATGATCTCGAGTTACATCAAATGGATGTGAAAACAACCTTTCTAAATGGAGACTTGGAAGAAGAAGTCTACATGCCTCAACCTGAAGGCTTCATAATTGAAGGACAGGAAGACATGGTCTGCAAACTTAAGAAATCAATATATAGACTGAAAGAAGCTTCTAGACAATGGTATGTAAAGTTTCATGAAATCATTACCGCTTTCGATTTCACAGAAAATATAGTTGACCCTTGTATATACCTCAAGTTCAGTGGGAGCAAGTTTATATTTTTGATTCTGTATGTTGATGACATATTATTAGTTAGCAGCGACCTTGGTTTATTACGTGAAACTAAGGATTATCTCTCAACGAACTTTGAAATGAAAGATATGGGTGAGGCTTCCTATGTGATAGGAATAGAAATATTCCGTGATAGATCACAAGAAATTCTAAGATTGTCTCAAAAAGCATATATTGACAAAATTCTTGAGAGATTTGGCATGACGAATTGTTCCTCTAGTCCTGTCCAACTGCAGAAAGAAGACAAACTTGTTCTTGAGCAGTGCCCAAGGACTCCTATGGAACGAGAAGAAATGACCAAATATCCTTATGCATCTCTTGTAGGGAGTTTGATGTATTCACAAGTCTATACAAGACCTGATATCAGTCATGCAGTTGGTATGCTGGGTAGGTTTCAAAGTAACCCAGGAATCACTCATTGGAAAGCTGCAAAGAAGGTACTAAGGTACCTAAAGGGAACAAAGAATTACATGCTCACCTATAGAAAATCAAGTTACCTACAGGTAACTGGTTATTCTGATTCAGACCTTGCTGGATGTCCTGACACTAGGATCTGCACTCTTGGCTATGTGTACCTCTTATGTGGAGGTGCAATATCATGGAGAAGCCAGAAATCTGAGACGCTTTTCGGATCCACCATGATGGCTGAATACGTAGCATGTTATGAGGCTTCAATTCAGGAAACATGGCTGCGTAATTTTGTCTCACAATTTGGCACTTTAAGTTTTATCTCTAAACCACTAACTGTCTACTGCGACAATGAAGCTGCAACCTTTTTCTCCAAGCATGATAGGATAACCAAAGGTTCCAAACACATGGACCTTAAATACCTACTACTGAAGCAAGATGTTAAACTAAAGAAAATTATTGTTGAATCGATAAGTACAGACTTATAAGTGGCAGACATATTCACGCAAGGACTACCTCCAAAGACCTTTCAGAGACATACTGATAGCGTGGATCTTGCAGATAGTTCCTAATTATCTTCTTATTATGCCATTTATTTTGTAGTTATCTAGACATGACAATTATTGAGCTCTTAATAATTTGGACATCTTTTATTTCTGTTTTATAATGTGTACACATTTATATTTAGATAAATGATAACAGAAACAGTCTTTTGCTTCAATACATTATGTGACCATTAAGTTATGCTCATGTACGGTCTAGTTATGAAAGTTGTCAATGCCATAGTACATGGAAGTAAGCATGTTGTAAAATAACGTGTACACGTCATGACTTCCATTGACCACTAGATTAGCCAAGACACTTATGATAACTGACTAAAGAAAAGTTTAGCATATCATGCGCGCCTTATGACCTTAATACGAAAAAATTAATAGATTTTACTATTGACCAAGTGGGAGACTGTAAGGAAATTTGACCGTTTTGTAAGGAAATTAATGCGAAAACATTAATAGACTGTTTCCTTCCTCATTATGTGGTACATTAATGGACCATTTCCTTCGTCATTATGTGGTACATTAATGGACCGTTTCCTTCCTCAAATGTTTTCTTCCTCATTATGTGGTCAATAGAATCTAAAGGGTTTTCCTATTAATATGCTAATAAATAAAACGGTTATAATCTAGAGTATTAATTTCTCTCATATTGATCTTGATGGACGATCAAGATTAAGTCCACAAATCTGAAAAGTTGGTCCTCTCTCTACCTATAAATATTAACCTTTGCCCATCACAAGGATATATAAAACACATAAAGAAAGATATAGGAAAAGAGAGAGAAACCATTTCCTTCTCCATTGAAACAGCTTTCGACAACAACCATTGCTGATTCGTATACAAGATGTCTGGAGGTATGTTTTATTAATTCATTACATATGCGATAATCATGTAATTCTAGGTCTTAGGGTTTATGTTATTCGCAAGATATAGATTACATCTTCGTTGTAGCAAAATGATGAGTGGATATATATGTAATATGTTAACCACATGAAGTGATATATTATTATTTGTTAGTGATTTACCCAAGTATTGTGTAGCTATCTTTATTATTTGGTTACCGTCTCGTTTCTTGATTGGAATGTTTTACGAAATTCTACAAAGAAACGACCTAAATCTATATGAATGATCTATCATCGAATCATAACCTCATGTTGAATCATATAACTATTAATATAAGTCAAACTTTTACTTTAGTGAGTGAACTGTTAGTAATTATGATAGTTATACTGTATATAACTAAATCAAATTATGAACATGAGATGTATATATCTTTGCTCGGTACCTAAATATTTTTGTTTGTTAGCGCATTACCATCACTGTTACCCCTAATTGGTTTGTAACATATTATTATTTTTCATTAACCTACGTAACAAAAATGGATGTGCTAACCAAGTAATGAACAGAAGTCATGTTTAGACATAGGTAATGGTATAGTGAGGTTGACAGCTAAGCTATAGTATTTATTAACCATTTACCAAAATTGGATAGGGTAACCAAGCAATCAACGACAACCTCATTTAGAGACAAAAAATAAGGATCTTAAAATGTAACATTCAAACATGAGAAAAAAATATCCAATTCATATCCTAAAGTTTAAGTGAAATTGTTTTAATAAAGGACAATTTTTGCTATTAGACTTCAGCAAATATAATATTATGGTTTTAGCTTTCAAAAAAAAACTAATTAGCAAACTATGCCTCATTTCGGTTTGAACTTGTGCAAATATGGAGTGCGCAAGTGTTAAATTTTTTAATTATACCTTATGCATTTCATAATTGCGCAAGCTATGTTTTAATGCTTGTGTAATTATGAAGTGCACAAGCTCGTTTTTTAGCATCAAATAGACAAAGAGCATAGATCTGAATTCATTTATTAATATTTCTATTTTCTTCTTCAAACCCTCCCCATTTCTCAATCCAAACTCATTTTTCTTCCACATCCAAATTCACAATCACTTTATTAACCAAATAGTTGTTAACTATATATGGAATCATCTTCTTCATCGTTACAAAACAAAGGTAATAATTGATGTTTTTGAAAATTAAGACGTAATTTTGCTACTGTTGATGCTGTTGAAAATGAAGAGTTATTGATGATCGTAGTGTTAATTATTAAACAATAGTGTTGTTATGGAATTAGTTGTTAAAGTTTAATGAACTAGGAAACCCAATTTAAGTAGTAGTAAATTGAAATCCCTAATTTACACCTTAATTGTTTATTGTTTATTATGACGACTGACATTAACGATTGGGAGATAGACGACGAAACATTGATGAAACATTTTGATGAGGTTGAAGTGAAAATCGGAATTGCAAGTTCAAGTCATATTGACTTTGATGTCGATCACGTTTTTAAAACATAGTTCGAACCAGTACCATGTAAATTCCATTCAGGATCATCAACCTTACACGCTCGTTTGCGTGAAGTTGTTTCTGCAGAAATGCCTAGTCATCAACATACAGTTGACGGAAATTTGTTGACGCCTATACATCCTGTTGGTCCATCCGCGCTAAGGGGACAACGACCATGTCCAAACTGTTATTGCGGAGATATGGATGTAGTGGTTGTTTGCGGAAAGGAAAAGGATGTTGGATGAAGATTTTTCGGGTGCAGTTCGTACAGCAAACATAAATTGAATCCTTGTGAAAATGATTGCTGCAATTATTTTAAATGGATTGATCAACCCCTGTGCTAAATGGGACTTAGGTATGCTCACGAAATGCAAGCCGAAATAAGCCGTTTGAAAAGTGTGAATGAAGAACTAAGGACAAACAGTGGAAGGCCTAGAATGTGATAGATGTTTGGGACTTGGTTAAGTTGTAATATTTGGATTTTATGTTGAACCGTTGTATCTGCAATATGTTGTTGCGAAAATATTTCTATTTGTTGTAACCCGTAATGTGTGCAAGGCAGATATTTTATTATGTTGTTGAAATGCATTTAATATTGTTGACTTTATTGATGAAATATATTGGTTACGTTATTATATTGATTTACTTCTTTGGGTTTTTTAAAGATTGAGTTAACTGCTTTTGGTTGAAGATTGCCTACAAAAGCAAAATCTACTCAGAAAAATAGGTAATAATACATTGAATTGATGTTTATAGTTATGTCAGTGAACATAAACTATGACTATGGTATTGGAACTTATTTTGCAGATAATTTCAAAGGTTCCGACGATATTTTACTTTGATGGCGAATTGTTGGTAGATGATGAAGGTAAACCTAGATATGTGGGCGGAAAGCGAAAAGGATCGACAATAAAAAATCATTGTAGTTTCGAAGAGCTTAAACAAAGGGCATATGAAGTGACAAAAGCAAATCATTTGATATATGATTTAAAATTAGAGGTCAAATGGGTTTGGGATGATGGTGCATCCGCTATTAATTTGGAAGACGACGATGATTTGAACTCTACCTTTTCAGTTGAAATGAGAGTTATAGAAATCTACGTTGTGAGAGTGGAACATGAAAATGTGGTTGAAACACAAGCACCAGTGATCTCTAGGATGAGGATATGCACACCACATAGTTACAAGAAATACAATGGTCGGCGTATCCGTCGTATCTTTCAAGCCATCAAGGTGGAGAGTTTACAAACTTATTACACAGTTACAGCAGAATGGCTGGAGTCTCTTCAAGTCAGGAACAAAATATGATGCAGAACTCAATAAATCCAAATCAGTCGCAAGCATTTGAAAAGTGAGTATTATTATACGTTGGCACTTGTATTTTGACTTATGTTAATGCAAAATATCCGACCTTTTTTTTGTATTCGTAGTTTCGAAGATGCATCTATTGGTTGTGATGACGGTGGTGCCGATTATCACGTTGATACTCCACACGAGATTTGTGGGCAATTGGATAGCATGGAAGTTGCTTGTGCGGATGATGAGGAAGATACATCAAATGGAAGTTAACAATGATGCAATCTATATGCATACATTGAGGAGGCTAATGATGTAAGTGCGGAAGAAGAACAAATCACATATGAATAGGCTATAGCCGATGATTTATTGCACAACATCAATGATGGTGAAATCAATAATGGAAATTATCAGCTAGACGTGGAAGTTTTTGGAAGGGAATGTGTGGAGAAAGATGCACGAGTTGGGTTGATTTTTGAAAGTAAGCTGAAGCTTGTTGAACAGTTATGTGAATGGACGATTAAATGTTCAGTTTCGTTTCAAGTTCTGAAATCGCGTGCAAATCAATACATGATCCGCTGTGACGTGGAAGAAACATGCCCTTGGTGAGTTCTTGCAAGTCTTTCGGTAAGAAAAAAATTCAAATTGGTGGAAGATAACTACTTATGGCGGCAATCACACTTGTTCAATTGCAACCATCAACTCAAAACATCGACATGCAACTGCTAAGTTTATATGCAGCAAAATACTTCCGTTGATTAAATCTGAAATAAACATGACTGCAAGAACTGTTCAAGAGACAATGTCAAACATGTTTCATATTAAAGTGAATTATTTTCGAGCCTGACATGTACTACAGAAAGCTATTGCAATGATTTAAGACAATCGGGAATCGTCGTACGCGGAATTACCGAAATATCCTAGAGCCCTACAACATACCAACCCTGGAACCGTATATGATGTTATTTATAGTCGTGGTGTTTTTTATGGTGCTTTTTGGGATTTCGGACCTTCTATTCAAGGCTTTGACCACTGTCGACTCATATTGTCCATTGATGGCACTCATTTATACGAAAAATGTCTAGGTACATTACTAGTAGCAACTGGGGTGGATGCAAATCAAGGGGTATTTCTTTTAGCTTTTGCTATTGTACAAATAGAGTCGCGGAAAACGTGGAGTTGGTTTATTCGTTGCATATGGAATTATATTACATCCGTACGTACTAGATGTATTACCTTTATCTCGGATCGTATGAAAGGAATTACACGTGCGCTTAGAGAAGCTTGGCCAATTGAACATCATCATCACTTTTGTATCCGTCATATTAAAGCAAATTTCAAGAAAGTGAGGTTTGGTACGGATGAGCTACAAAATTTATTACACGCATGTGCCACGGCATCGGAGGTCGTAAAATATAATGATCTTCGAAAGTGTTGAAGGATGTAAATCGAGATGCCGATGCGTGGATTGAAAGAAGTTTGAAAGACCGGGAATCTAGCTGGGCTCTTTGTCATGATGGCGGGATAAGATTTCATATGATGACGATCAACGTTTCTGAAAGCTTTAATGGTGTGCTCAAAGAAACTAGGAATTTACCTATTAGATCATTGATTGCACGAACGTTTCATCGACTGAACCATTACTTCGTCAAACGATGAAGTCAAGGGGAAGAGTGGACGTCGTAGCTCGCACCTAGGTGGGAAGCATTAGCGTGGAGAAGAATGAAAGAATCGAGGCTCATGTCTATAGAGAGATATAACTTCGTTGAATGGCAGGTGAAAGATGTACATATGTTTGACTATACGGTGAATATGGAAGATAATGTTGCCAAATGTTAGTGCAACATGCCGACATTAGATCATGTTCCGTGCTTCCATATATTAGCGGCATGTTCACGTGTTTTAGGTGGTGCTAATAAGACGTATTTTGAATTAATCTCTACGTGGTACGCAAAAGCTATGTATTCCACAGCTTATGTTCCTTTATTCCACCCTGTACCAGATAGTTAACATTGGAACATCTACGATAGTTCAATTATATAACCACCATCTGTGTCCAGAAATTCAGGTCGTTCTCGGTCTACTTGAATAAAAGGTTTCATGGATCCGCCATCTTCATCCGGCCATAACAGATGTAGAAAATGTGGTTCTATTGGCCACAAGAAGAAAATTTGTCCATGTTGAATTGTAATAGACGTAGAACATCTATGTTACTGTATGACTTGTTGACTTTATTATATGATGATGTTGTCATTCGAATAGTGTTTGCATGTTATATAGATTGTTGCTAAAACTTTTTGTGTGAAATTGTGTGATTTATGGTGTTGAAAGAGTTCTCTGTCTTGAAAAGAGCCAAAAACACGCTTGTGCATATATGGATTGCGTAAGCTATGTTGTCAATATAGCTTGCGCATTTCAGAAATGCACATGTTATATGTAAAATAAAGTCTGCGCATTCAATATACGCACAAGCGTGGAATTGGGTTATTTGCAGCATTCCGTAAATGTCACAAAAGACCAAATGTAGCATTTGCGGATTGCTGCAAATAACCCGAAAACAGCTTGCGCATATGTGGAATGCGCAAGCTATATTAACAATAGAGCTTACGCATTCCACAAATACGCAAGCTGTTTTTTAGGTCAGTTTCAAACAGTAAGCTGCTCTGCCACACTGTAAAACCAAAATTTGCAAAATCTCAAATTTCCAAAGCATGCACACACCATTCCATTAACAATACCATCACAAAACAAAATAAATAACACGACCAACTGACAATTGAAAATCATCCTAAAAAGAACAAATCGTACAATAACATAGAAATATACAAGTCAACAACCTCTTAACCAACCAAAAAAACAATAACAATAAGGCCAACATCGGCAACCACTAATCCATCTAAGCTCAAGTGATTGTATCTCTCTTCTTCTTCCTTTTTTACACGATATGAGCCGATTCTTGGCCTTTTTCGAATGTAGGAACGAGTGTCGAAAGTGGAATTTCTTATTGTTGACTTGGCCCAAAAATGAGTTCTTCTTGTTGAATTTCCCATTGCGGCCACTCTTACGCATGCTTGTATATCGACTGTCCAACATATCCTAATTGTTGTTCTCCTTCATGTCAAACGGGTCTGTCAGCATGAGTTTCTCCACCGGTGTATTGCTGCTCTACCTCGGGCCAAACAGGCCATCCAGGCGTAGTTTTGCCACCGGGATGTTATGGAGTCTCCCCCTCCGCATGTGCCTCCTTCCATTGGGCTTGTCCACCCGCTACTGTGGTATGTGTCTCCTTTGTACAACATGGTGGCTCTTCTACAATACGCAGCGGCTTGGCTGTCCATCTTAGCTTATTCCGACCCAAAATCGTGTCAAGTATTCGTCGTAGGTCAATGCACTTGCTTTTGATCTTGTCCGGCTCCATATGACTTTCTTCTATTCCGCCCACCACATCCAAAGCATTGTATATTCCGCTTAAGTTAACCATAAGTCATAACAATGCATCAATATGATATAATAATTGAACTATAAAATTTTTGAAATGACAATACTTGCCACATCTAAAGGAGCACGGGGAGTGTACGCAACCAACTTTCTTGCCATTTTTAAGAATATAACGACGAGTAATTCTTCAAAACCAATACTCGTACTCGTGCAAATATGTTAGAGGCTCGCGTGCTCGTTCGGCACGATCAATTCTTGATTGTCAAATAGCAATACTTTCCTCCAAAAATGTCATCCAGCTAGTGGGTTATGGGTAAGGGGGACGACAGGATCGGGAATGTGCTGATAATCAACGGAAAACTGTCTCATAATCCGATCGGGTGCATACAACTCAAAGTCTAAAAATAGAATCAGCCGACTCTTAGCAATCCAACTAGCGAACGCATATTCAATTTCCGGATGTCCAAACTTATATACTAATGAATATGGTTCCCATGTAACTGCATCATCCGCCAGCAAATCCAACTCATTACGGTAAAACTATAAATTTCTTGGCGTCTCACACCAACTCCTAGCACAATTCCACCTAGCCTCGAATGGAAGATACAGATCTAAGTCGGTAGGAATTCTAACAGACGGTCGTCCAATAGCAATATGTGACCATGGCCATAGTTGCAATAACGTTGCAAAACCCCCTAAAACTTTTCAACGTTGCAAGGCAACCTGTGACAACTCACTATACAAATAGCACAGAGCAGAACTATCCCAACAATGATAACAACAGTTAGCAAAATCATCCAAAAAAGGTAAAAATTTCAAACTTACTCTCCCTTTCAAATGATCGGGAAATAATCGGCAACTCAAAAAATATAATATCACGGCACGAGTGCGGCAAAATATATCTATATCGGTCGCCCCTTCGGGTAGTGGCTCGGAAAATTCACTTTTAAACCAAGTCATTGATAATTCACTTTTATACTTAACCGCCTCTCTATGTGGAAAAATACCAAGCAAGTCATGAGTCAATTTGATGTAATCGTTATCTTAATTTTGCAAACATATCGGACGACTGTCTGCTTTAAGACCGAAAAGAAAATGTACATCCGCTAGAGTCACTGTCATCTCCCCGACTTTCATATGAAAAGTATTTGTTTCCGGCCTCCATCTATCGCATAAAGCGGTAATAAGGTGATGATCGAGCCGAATGTAGTCGATTTTCATAGCTTGCCAAAATCTGGAGATTCGTAAATTCGGCTCCAATCTTAGATCTTTATAATCGATCTCCTTGAGCTTGCTTGAATGATCGCATATCTTCACAATTTCAACACCTTGAAATGTGTAAGGAAATCAAAATTGGTGCTTCATGTTTGCATTCCTCTGGTTTACCAATATCGAACATCAGGAAATTATTGTCAAGGACAAAATTTCATAACTTTTTAGCCTCAAGGACAGACCTTCAATATTTTATCCTGAAGGACAACTTTCTGTAGGTATCAGTTTTTAGTTATTGATAGCAGTTTTTAGATATCAGTTTGTAGTTATCGGTAGCAGTTTTTAGGTATCAGTTTTTAGCTCGGTAGCAGTTTTGTTGTCCTTATGAATAATTTTGAAAAATGTTTGTCTTTACGAATAATTTTTAGAAAAATATTCGTCCTTGTAGTAAAAATATTGAGGTCGTGTCCTTAAGGCAAAAAATATACAAATCTTTGTCCTTTAAATTAATTCCCCCTATCTAACATTTACCTCCATTAATGTGTCGTTTTGGCTCCTATGGTGTTCTTGAAGATAGAGAACACTTCTATCTTTGGACACGGAAGACAATTCTACAAACAACAACAACCGTTTATCACTACAAAAATTTTGTACAAAGTTAGGGTTTTGGCTATATGAATACTTCAAATCATTTGGCATTTTCAACAAAGAAACCAACAATTAGAGCACATTGACATCGAAATCATCATGACTACCTCTTCCATCAACAACAACAATCATTTGTAAAGTGGTAATCAATTTACAATCAAAATATAATTACATCTAATCAAAGAAGTAGAAGAGTCTGCTTCCATTTTATGCTTAATCTAGTGGTTGATTGAAAGAATAGATCAAAAACAATGTTTTTGAGTTAATAAGTTTGGATTTGGAATGAGTTTGAGGTTGAGAATATGTAGGTTTTTGTTAAAAATTGAGTTGTGGGGAAATGAATCTCAGATTCGGCTCTCTATCGTTTTGATGTCCAAAAATGAGCTTGTGCATTTCAAAAGTGCGCAAGTTTAAAATTTATGCTTGCGCACTTATAGATTGCAAGTTTTACGTAAAAAAAATTATAACAAGTTAAAACTAAACGAGTCATATTTTGACAATTAGTTTTTGCTGAGGCATACTTCTACATTTTGTTTTTTCTCTCGATGCCTTGATCGAAAAATTGTAAAGTGGTTTGGTTAAAGAGCTAATTCAATTAACATGGACTATTGAATTCTGATATAATACATCCGAGCGATACTTGATTCTAAGATGTAAAAATTGTACTACATGCATCACATAAATAAGCGATCATAATGGGTCTGCTCTTCTTATTACGTACCAATAATTTACTGTCGTATCAAGAAATTAAATCAGTAAATGTATCAAACAATCTTACTGACACATAAATAAATCAAAATTTCCAAAGCAAGGCAACAAGATAACATAAGGTTAGGGGCCAGGTACAAAATTTTGCTGTATTTATGACGTGTTTAAGGTTGCTACCAGGTAAATAATAGTGCTTAGGTTTCGAACGTATGAATGTATTTATTACATGATATGACACCTGTATATTTTGTGGTCGGAAATGTCCTTCCTATCCCGAGAGAAAAGCGGAAACTGATATTACCGTGTGTGTAGTCAATCGTTTGCAATAGTAGTTCTGTTAGTAAAAATCTGCATATATTGGAAAAAAAACGATTAGTAAGTCATAATAGTTTAAACAGTGTTATTATTACATGTGTACCACATTTGTCAAAATTTGATAACTGGTATAGAACCATGCTATGCTATTAGCAAATCCAATTCTCATACGGTTTTACTATTTATGTTTGAAATAGCCTGCTATTGATGAAAGAGCCATATTCATCACATTTCCAACAATCAAGCTTGAAAAATAGTCTAGTGGTATCGAAAGAGCATTAAAATTATTGTGTTAAAACATGATAATATTATAAGAACAACAATTAATGATACTTCTAGAACAACAGTAAATAGCAGCGGAAGCTTCCAACTGCTGTTGACGGATATTTTCGAAGGCTAACGATGACTAACAATCTTCATGGATTTTACGTGAATAAAATATAACGGTTGTGATAAACCGTCGAAAACCGATGTAAATATACCGTCGACGGCCGTCAAAATCCATCAGAAAAAACCATGTATACAAACAATAAGCCGGGACCTGATTCATTATCCCCTTCCCTTCCAAATTCAGCAAATCCCTAACTTCACCTCCACCCCATTGTCAGCCAGCCCATACGCCTCCTCGATCATCTCCAGCTTCATCATTCTCCACTCTCAACAAGTGTAGACCCTTTATCAATCTCCAATCATGTATTATTTCTAAATCCTAATTAATTTTGATTTGTTAAACTAGGATTAATTATTTATTCTAGTTGTTTATAATACCCCATTGATTGTTTATCATACCCAAGTAAATGCCAATTACAATTTTTATCATCTAAATGTCAAAACATTAATTTGTTTAGTGTATGTACGTTGATTAATTAGTGTACATGCGCATTAGAGCTAGCTTGAGTTAATTATGGTAGATGTGCATGATTTAGTGTATGTATTTTCTAAAATGTCGAGCACGATAATTACTGCTTAATTTTTTATAAATCCCTTAAAGAGTTTTTAGCACCGTCTGACATATGATCGTTATATGGATCTATATTCATCTGATACATTGTTTGTCGGATTTGTCCCTGTATTGGACAAGTTACAAATATAATAAAATATTTACATTTTGTAAATTATTTCATTTTAAACGATTCATGAAATTTCGGCAGCACTTTCTTTTTTTTCTTGTGCACACGCGTTTGTGTACGATGCAGAGAACATGAGGGAAGAACTGTCGAAATTTTGTTGACTCGTTTAAAATGAAATGATTTACGAAATGTACGGTCAGAGGTTGGTGTAGGATTGTGGTGAAATTGTAGCACCTAATCATGTACAGTCAAAGGAGGAGGTTGGTAATTAATGAAATTATTACGATGAATCTCATAGAAGATATGGTTGAATATGCAACAAATCAATGTTCCTACTGTTGAAGTAGATAGTGACGGTGTTAATGTCGAAGTAAAACCAAATATTGGAGCAAAAAAATCTATAATTTATTGGATGCTGCTAAAAAACCCCTTTGAGATGGCTACACAAGCGGCATTCAACTATCAGTAACTGCTGAATACATTGTGATGAAATCAAAATACAACTTCTGGATTTACAGCTGTTGCAAAGGCTATTTAACGGCATATGTCATCCGATAATTTAATATGCGAAAATCATTATTAAGTGAAAAAACTTATGTCTGCTATTGGTCTGCCGTATCAACAGATAGATACATGTTTAAATGGTTGCATGTTGTTTAAAAAAGAAGACGGCAATCTTAGAAATTATAGAATATGTGTGATGATCCACATTTCGGAAGGTTTAAATCAACAATAATCCGCACATGTCCAACTTAAACAACCCGGAACACAGATAATCATTATGGTTAACTTAAAAAAATAAGAAATGAAGAAGAAAACAAACACAGAATCTCGTAGCGGAATGATAAAATATAATAATCAAATAAATATTTCATGAAGCTGTTTATATTATACATTTGATTAAATTTATACAACATTTGTCAGAGTTATATAAACAATAGGGATAAATAAATAAATACTGCAGCACACAACAATGTGATGGAATAATAATAGTAATAATGTACCAAATCTTCATCTTTGTCTTTCAAAATAATCTTCAATGCGGTGAAAATCTCAAGGCTGACCCGAGCGTAATAAAAAGACAAAACACTCGAGTCATGACTAAAATATTCTCATGCGATTCAAATCGATATTGCATATAACATGAGTGCAGTGACATCAGAGATATTTATGGGGTTTCACATCTCCTATCAGTGTATAACGTCCGTACAATAACTCAAGAGATGTTACTGGATTTTCCATCTCTTAAGTATCCGACAAAATATTTATATGTTGTAAAATATGCTATATATAATGTCTAATCGGTAAAATAAGTATCAAAATAGCGTTAAGACTTTACATTGATCCCCTTTAATGCGTTTTAAGCATTGTCGTATAGTTTGCATAGAAAACACCAGTAATGCATCGGTGGTTGGGATGCGTTGTGATACGATAACACTAAAACAAAATCGTAGGGGTCTTGTATAGGAATAAAAGTATGACAAGGCATGTGTGGTAAAGTCCAAGGTAAGATACTACCAGTTGCGGGCTAGTGGTAAAGTATCATAGTCATGACCACCCACCGTGTCCATCCTTCCACATCGAGTCAAAGGAAGGCTATCCCAAGTCAAGGTGCACCAATCGAAACCGACAACAAGAGTATTAATATCGACCGAGTCCAAGAAAATCGAAACACGGATGTCTGCTCTGGGTTGCAAGTCCGCTTGGCTCTGTCAAGCCGTCCTGTTTTAGTCATTTCAAATTGGCACAAGTGTCGGGATCTATGCATCATCGTTCTCTTTCTTCAAATCCAACAAACGACAATAAATCCAACCACTTCATTCTAGAGTCTCCTCCGCGTATATAGTTGTTAAAATTGTTATAATATTTATAGAGAGCATGCCATTAAGAGGCCCTGGTCTCTTTAACAACCAAACATTGTTTTGCACACCGGTTGGTTCTTTTACATTACAAAAATGGTTCGTACTTGATCTCAAAATATCATATTCGCTTCAAAAGTCAAATCCATTTCAAAATCATCATATTCGCTTCAGAAATCCTATCCATTTTGAAATCATCATATTCGCTTCACAAATCATATTTTACTTTAAAATGTCGATTAAATTTGATATATTGATTTCACTTCAAAATTTTGATTCAAATTATAATTTAGGTTATAACTTCACTTTATTCCAATTTGAACTTAAATCCAAGATTTAAATATTAATATTTCACCCCTTTGACCAGTTTTAATTTTAGAAAATAGTTTAAATAATTTTAAAATAGTTACATTGTTAAAATAGTTCCACAGAAAATAGTTTGAGTATCAAAAATGGTTTACATAGTAAAATAATTTGGAAAATCAAAATAATATAAATATTTAAAGAAGATCGATTTTAAACCATTTATGCTAAAATAATTCATTTGAAAATAGTTTTAAAGTCAAACTGATTCAATTCCAAATTTTTCAATTCAAAACAATTTCCATTTCCATTTAGATCGATTCGACTTCGATTTCAATTCGAATTAACTTCGATTCCAATTTTAATTCAAATCGATTTCGATTTCAATTCCAATTAATTCAGTTCAATTCCAATTTGAATTAATTTCAGTTCAGTTCTCAATTCTAAACCATTTTGATTTATATAAATTCGAGTTCGATTATCAAAATATCGATTTAAATGCACTTATATTAAATTTAACTTCAATATTCTACTTAAAATTCAAATCTTTAAAAATAATTCAATTCCGAGCTCAACTTCGAAATATCGTTTTATATCACTTTTATTTTGTAACATTCAAAATTCTGATAAAAGTCCAATCTTTTAAAACAAATCAATTTATGAAATTCACATCATATTTCGATTATGACTTCAAAATATCAACTTCAATTATTTAAAACATTCATGTTATCAAACTCAAATTTCAACACTTTGAGCTCAAGTTCCAAAATAGTTCGATTTCCATAAATTCGAATTTCATTTTCTTAAAATGAAATCATTTAGATAAATTTCAAATCGAATTTTTTTAAATCATTTAATTTAGCCAATTCGGTATCCGTATATAATTTTCTATCCTATAGCTAAGTAAATAGTTATTTCGATTTAACTTTAGGGATGGATATATATATCATTTCAATCCAAAATAAATGTCATAGGTGTATATCATTTCAACCTAGTTATTAATTTATTCAAAATAATTCAATTTACAATTTTATATACTATAAATAATTTTCAAGGTGATAATAGGATAATCAAAATAAATAAACATCCAAATCATCTAAAATATCAATCAATAGCATCCATCACAATCAAGATCCAAATCAGCTAATAATTCATCACAATTTCATGGTTACCAATATCGGGTAATTTACTGGCAATTAATTTTCAATTTTTAAATTTAACTATCATTTTTAATATTTACAGTCAATTCATATGTCAACTTCATTTTCAATTAATAGTCAATAAAATTAGACAACTTTACGATCCAATTTTAACAAACATAAAAATATTATAGTACGTCGTGAGCTTTAAAAACGCTTACCTTTTATTTGAAACTGAAATATTTCATCTTCAAATAAATTTCACTTTGATTCTACGCCGAAGTCTTCATCGATATGATTCCAACGCCGCTTATTTCATCTCAATCGAACCTCGTATGGAGAAGATACTCATTTTTAAAGATTTGAATATAATTTATATAAATAATATTTGTGTATTAAACCTCATATCTGCCATTTGTTTCACATCATCACATCCTGGCCACATGTTTTCATTTCCTCCATCTCTATTCCAGACAACTCGTACACGAGAAAACCCATACGGTCACCTCCGTTCATCAATACATCTGACTACATCGATTGCCTATATTTCGATCAGGGACCACGACGTAAAAGCTCATCACGAGCTCCACCTGCACCATGAACATGGTCAAACTCGACGTCCCAACCTCCTCCAAAAACGCTGACGAACACAACCCTTCGTCGCCAATTTATGGCCATCACATCATGTTGATTTCAATCTCGATTGTTGGATTGCCTCATCTCGATGAGCTCTACAAGTTTCTAGTTGGAAAATTTCGATACAAGTGAATGAATTGGAAGATAAATGAGGGGAAATGGTGGAATTTTTCGGCCATTGGAATAAAGGAGTCGGCAGCTGGAATAAAACTAGGGTTAGGGTTGAGTGTATATGCATATACACACACACACATGAATATATAATATTTTAATATTATTTTGACTATTCACACGAAATTTTGGATGAAATCCAAACGAAGCATATCGCCTGGAATTTATAATATTTTACCCCTATTCCGAACACAATGAAATATGTTTTGAGGCTTAATTCGATCATATGTGGAATACCTTTTCGAATCGGATTAAAATATTTATTTTCCAATATAATTTCCATACATTTCTATCCCGTACGACCAAATGTTAACTTCAATCGCTACGAAATTTGAAATATGATAATAATACATTATTATGGATCCAATGGAACTAGTTTCGTCGAATTCTGATATTGTGCCCCGAAAAGCTATTTTAACGTGTTGATTAAATCGTACGATTTCTAACATTGACAAAATTACTTGAAATTCCAATTTTAAAACTTACCAACTCAATTCTAATCCAAATAGAATTTATATTCATAGTAGAATCCATTTTGATTCGTATCAAATCACAGCTCAATTATTTACACTATTTCAAATATTAAATTTCACTATTAAACAACTATATATAAATTTCAACTTTTAATTTATCGACTTTTAATATCATTCAACGGTCTACTATCATCACTCTAATTCAAATAGAGTTTAAATCAACATAAGAAATCATTTTCGTTCACATTTAACTCCAGATTCACATATTTATCCAATTTCAAATATTAAATTTACTATTCACCAAATCCGTTTAGACGTCGTATATTGAAAATTTCAATATTTCACTAATTCAACCAAAATTCGTCCTCCATTGAAAGAATTTTGTCCCTAAAATTGCTAAGATGAGAAAAAAAACTCCAACCCATTAGCTTCTCAAAGCCCATTTAGTTAAAATTATGTTATTACCATTACCTAAATCTTCTAGACTAACCCAAATCCTTTTATTCCTATTTATTCATCAAATTCATTATTTCAAGTTATAATTTCAAAATCAAATTTAGTTAACAAATCATTTTTTCAAATTTTTCAAAATTTTTCTAACGTCTTATATTTTCGAATTTTTTTGACAAAGTCTCTCATGTACGGAGAGCCTTTTACAATGTCATAAATATGATAAATATAATATACATCGACCCACACGACTGAAAACACAATATATACCAATATTTAACTCATTTTCGCTTTTAATGCGTAAGTGTACCTTATATTAGCATTATTAAGCGAGTGCGCTTAATTTATATGCAATTACGCAACCAAAATCTATCCAAACAGCATCTCTGTACCTGTATTTGCTCAAATGAAGCACATATGTTTATAACCATGAAATTTTATGATATTCCATTCCTTTAACTAACTTAAACACATGTTTTTATAAAATTAACATATTATAACATGTATATTTCAAATGCGTAACCAAGTACAAGGTTCAAACATTCAATTATCCATTTCCAATCAATGTATATTCAATTTTATTCAATTTCAAATTGATTCGCGTTCACTTATTTCCATTCATTGAAATCAAATTTCTCTTACATTCAATGATTAAATTTATTACATTCAATTTAACTTTTCAACTTAAGTTCATATTCATTTTGAATTAAATTCTATTTTATTTGACTCATTTTGTTAATTTATTCCCTTCACATATTTCTTTTATTCATTGCCATTAACTTCCCTTAAGTTAAATCAAATTTCATATCTCATTTTAGATTTCCTTTTCATATCTTCGATGTTCACTAATTTTGTTTACTTATATTTATCAATTCTGTGAGTTACAAGACTTACGTGTTTTCATAAACTCTTCAATTGTAATATCCATAATATTTCCTTTACATTTACCTTCATAAATTTTCATTTAGTACTAAATTCATTCGCGAAACATTTTATTTATCATTTCCCTAGTTTATCACTATTTTATGAAGGTTCGTTTCTTTTTATTCCAAGCTGTTCAAGTTTATAATTTTCTCAAAATGTTACAACTTAATTTACAACATTCTTCGTAAATTTACATTTAATTCTGTAAATAACATACAAGAGATTACTTCTATCATTTGTCTACTTTCTTAAGTTCCATTTACTTGTTCAATTTAGTCATTGATCATTTCATAATACTCTAATTAAGTATATAACATTTATTATAACAACTTAAATTTCATTTATAAACATTTTAATTATTTAAGTATTGAGCTACTTGTATAATATTCCATTACATATTCTTATAAACATTTTGACTTCTTAAACATTTATGGTAAGTTATTTTGATGCTTTAGAATGTAATTGAGTATTATACAAATTAGTCTTATTCATTTTATTCAATCTTTCATGAGTTAAACTATACTTATTTACTTCATTTCACTAACTCAATTAATTTAACATTTTTGAAGTTAATTTTTTTAATCTCATTTCTCGAATTCAAATTTTTTTATTTGCTTAATCAAAATATCCAACAATTTTTAAATTTTAATTTTACTTTTCTGTTCAAATCTATAAGTTATAAACTTATTTTTTTATACTATTTCAATTTATAAGTTCAAAAATATTTTAATGTATATTTATCTAATCATACTTAGAATATATTTCACAACAATACTTGTTTTAATCGAAAATAGATTCCTTTTGGTAGCAATTCTCATTCAAAAACTTGAAAATGAATATTAGCGATGCTGCAGTCATCTCCAGAACTATTTTCCAATGACCAAAGCGAGTTCAATGCTTTTATTTCTTTCAAAAGTCCTTTCAAAATATTTTTCTAGTTAAAACTCTTTCAAATAATAATATTATTAATTTTTGAAGGCTTTGAAAATAAATTTTGAAAGTAATAGGTTTTAAATTCAAAAATTCTCAACTTTTAAATTCTTTCTATTTATAAACTATATTACAATTGTACCTATAGAAATTCCATTACCTTATTGCCAATATTTCATTAATTAACAATTTTGTTGTCTCAAATAATTTTTATTACAAATAATTTCAATTCAATTTAATTATCAAACACTTCGTAACATAAAATTCACAAAGTATTATTTTTATTTTAATTCAACCAATAACCAATGATAATTAAATATTATCATCTCCGAAAAACAACTGCATTAAAATAATCATTTTATACATATAAATATAATTTAGGTAAAAGTATTTCATTTACCCTATTTTAAAACAATATTACGTCGACTTGCCTCGTTTAAGTGTTTAGGAATCCCTATCGATAACATGGCGTCCCACACACCGACCAGAATTCATAAACAACTCAATGAATAAGTAAGCATATTATAAAATATTTTATAACACTAACAAGTATGCTCTCTCATCTATATAGACTCAAACAGACCCATTCTATGGTACTACTACCCTATCTCTAATGAGTCGGATCCCACAAAGCTAAGGTTATCACTAAACCAAAGCTTTGATACCAACCGTGACAACCCATATTTTGGAAGGTTTAAATCGAAAATAATCCACACATGTATAACTTAAACAACCTGGAACATGGATAATTATTGGGGTTAATTAATAAAAATATGAAAAGAAGAAGAAAACAAACATAGAATCTCGCAGGGGAATGATAAAATATAATAATAAAATAAACAGTTCATGAAGCTGTTTATATTATACATTTGATTAAATTTATACAACATTCATCAGAGTTATATAAACAACAGGGATAAATAAATAATACATCAGACAACAATGTGATGGAATAATAATATTAATAATATACCAAATCTTCATCTTCGTCCTTTAGAATAATCTTCAATGCGCTGAAAAACTCAGGGCTGACCCGAACGTAATGAAAAGACAAAACGCTGGAGTCATGACTAAAATATTCTCATGTGAGTCAATTCAATATTGCATATAAATGAGTGATGTGGTGTCAAAGATGTTTACAGGGTTTCACATCCTCTATCCAGTGTACAACGTGCGTGCAATAACTCAAGAGATGTTGCAAGATTTTCAAACTCTTAAGAATCCTTCAAAATATTTATATGTAGTAAAATACGCTATATATATAATGTCCAATCAGTAAAATAAATATCAAAATAGCGTTAAGGCTTTACATTGATTCCTCTTAACGCATTTTAAGTATTGTCGTACCGTTTGCATATAAAACATCAGTATTCCGTCGTTGGATAATGATGCGCCGTGATACGATAAGACTAAACCAAAATCGTAGGGGCTCATATAAGGATATGACAAGGCATGTGAGAAAATGCCCAAGGAATAATACTACATGTTCGTAGCATAGGGCTGATGGTAATACATCATATCTATGACCGCCCATCGCGTCCATCCATCCCATATCGAGTCAAAGGGAGGCTATCACAAATCAAGGTGCACCAATTAAAACCAACATAAGAGTAATAATATGGACCGAGTCCAAGAAAATTGAATAATGGATGTCTTCTCGGGGTTGCAAGCCCACTTGGCCTTGTCAATCCATACTGTTTTAGTCATTTCAAATTGGCATAAGTGCGAGGGTCTATCCATCATCGTTCTCTTTCTTTGAATCCAGCAAACGACGCCAAATCCAACCACTTCATTCTAGAGTCTACTCCGCGTACATAGTTATTAAAGTGGTTCCAATATTGACAGAGAATATGCCAATAAGAGGCCCTGGTCTCTTTAACAAACAAACATCATTTTACGCACCAGTTGGTTCTTTTACATTTCTAAAACGATTCATACTTGATTCAAAATATCATATTCGCTTCAAAAATCAAATCCAGTTCGAAACCATCATATTCACTTCACAAATCATATCCATTTCGAAATCATCATATTCGTTTCACAAATCATGTCCATTTCGAAATCATCATATTTGCTTGACAAATCATATTTTACTTCAAAATGTCAATTCAGTTCGATATGTCGATTTCACTTCAAAATTTTGATTCCAATTACAATTTAGGCTATAACTTCATTTTAACCCAATTTGCACTTAAATCTAAGAATTAAATATAAACTTTCACTCCTTTGACCAGTTTGAATTTTTAGAAAATAGTTTAAATAATTTCAAAATAGTTAAAATAGATTCATAGAAAATAGTTTGAGTATTAAAAAAGGTTTACATGGTAAAATAGTTTGGAAAATCAAACCGATTCAATTCCAAATTTCCCAATTCAAATCAATTTCAATTTCCATTTCCATTTAAATCGGTTCAATTCCGATTTCAATTCGAGTAAACTTCGATTTCAATTTTAATTCAAATCAATTTCAATTTCGATTACAAATTAATTCGATTTCAATTTCAATTCCAATTTGAATTGATTTCAATTCAATTCTAAACCATTTCGATTTATATAAATTCAAGTTCGATTTTTAAAACATCGATTTAAATCACTTAAATTAAATTTAACTTCAATATTCTATTTAAGATTCAAACCTTTAAAAATAATTCAATTCTAAGCTCAATTTCGAATTTTTTTTTATATCACTTTTACATAGCAACATTCAAAGTTCAAATAAAAGTCCAATCTTTTAAAACAAATCAATTTCTAAAATTCACATCATATTTCGATTATAACTTCAAAATCTCAACTTCAATTATTTAATACATCCCTATTATCAAACTTAAATTTCAAAACTTTGAGCTCAAGGTCGAAAATAGTTCGATTTCCATAAATTCGAATTTCATTTTCTTAAAATCAAATCATTTAAATAAATTTCAAATCAAAAATTTTAAAATCATTTAATTTAACCAATCCGGTATCCGTATATAATTTTCTATCCTATAGCTAAGTGAATAGTTATTTCTATTTAATTTTAGGGATGAATATATATCATTTTAATCCAAAATAAATGTCATAGGTATATATCATTTCAACCTATTTCTTAATTTATTCAAAATAATTCAATTTACATTTATATACTGTAAATAATTTTTAGGTTGATATGAGGATATATCAAAATAAATAAACATTCAAATCATCCAAAATATCAACCAATAACATCCATCACTATCAAAATTCAAATCAGCCAATAATTCATGCAATTTTATAGTTATCAATATCAGGTAATTTACTGACAACTAAATTTCAATTTCAAATTTAACTGTCAATTTTAGTATCTACAATCAATTCTATGTCAATTTCATTTTCAATTATCAGTTAATAAAATTAGATAACTTCACGATTCA
Source organism: Allium cepa (assembly GCA_030765085.1). Taxonomy (NCBI): domain Eukaryota; kingdom Viridiplantae; phylum Streptophyta; class Magnoliopsida; order Asparagales; family Amaryllidaceae; genus Allium; species Allium cepa. Next base: position 85,487,530 of record CM060946.1, read on the forward strand.
ATTTTAATGAACACAAAAAATTTATAGTACTTTATGAGCGCTAAAAACTCACCTTTCATTTGAAACTGAAAATCTTTCGGCTTCAAATAAATTCCACTTCATTTCCACGTCGAAGTCTTTGTCGATACGATTCCAACGCCGCTTATTCCATCTCAATCGGACCTTGTATGGATAAGATACACATTTTTAAAGATTTGAATATAATTTTTATAAATAATTTTTTTATATTAAACCTTAGATCTGTCGTTCGTTTCACATCATCACATCCTAACTGCACGTTTTCATCTCCTTCGTCTTTGTTACAGACAACTTGTACATATGGCCACCTCCGTTCATCAATGCGCCATGACCACATCGATTGCTTATTTGTCAATCAGGGACCACCACATGAAAGCTCATCGTGAGCTCCACCTGCACCATGAACATGGTCAAACTCGGCATCCCATCCTTCTCGAAAAACGCTAATGAACGCAACCTTTCGTTGCCAATTTCTGGTCGTCACGTCACATTGATTATGATCTCGACCGTTGGATAGCCTCATCTCGATGAGCTCTACAGGTTTCTAGTTGGAAGATTTCGATATAAGTGAATGGATTGAAAGATAAATGAGGGGAAATGGTGGAAGTTTTCGGCTATTGGAATAAAGGAGGCAGGGGCTGGAATAAAACTAGGGTAGAGTTGAGTGTGTATGAGTATATATACGTGAATATATAATATTTTAATATTATTTTGGCTATTCACGCGAAATTTTGGACAAATTCCAAACGAATCCGCCTCACGTTTATAAAGTTTTACCCTTATTTCAAACATAATGGAATATGTTTTGAGGCATAATTTGATCGTATGTGAAAGATAGCTTTTCGAATCGAATTAAAATATTAAATTTCCAATACTAATTTCCAAGCATTTCTATTCCGTATGATCAAATGGTAACTCCAACCGCTACGAAATTTGAAATTCGATAATAATACACTATTATGAATCCAATGGAACTAGTTTCGTCGAATTCCAATACTATGCCCCAGAAGGCTATTTTAATGTGTCAATTAAATCGAGTGATCTTCAAAATCGGCAAAATTACTTGAAATTCTAATTTTAAAACTTACCAACTCAATTCTAATCCAATCAGAATTTATATTCATATTAGAAACCATTTCGATTTGTATCAAATCACAACTCAATTATTTATACTATTTCAAATATTAAATTTCACTATTATATATATATATATATTTCAAATTTTTATTTATCGACTTTAATTCCATTCAAAGGTCCACTATCATCACTCTAATTCAAATAGAATTTAAATCAACTTAAGAAACCATTTCTATTCACATTTAACTCCAGATTCATATATTTACCCCAGTTTCAAATATTAAGTTTGCTATTCACCAAATCCGTTTAATCGCTATACATTGAAATTTTCAATTATTTCACCAATTCAACCAAAATCTCCATATTCAAAATCAATCAGTATTTAAAATTCAATATCAAAAATAAGTTGAACGTTCAAAACCAAATGACCAAAAATCTCGGGTCGTTACGATATGTAACTAGGAAAGACACAGACCAAGAAAAAAGAAGAGAAATGAAGTTCTGTACAAGCATATGCACTACTTACCTATCACTCCTAGACTACACAGGTTATATGCATCTTCTATAATAGCACATCATATGAGATGACACAATGTGAGAACATAGGAAGAATGTGCTTTAACACACCTAGCTGATGGAGAAGCATGGAAGAATTTTGATAAGAAATAACCCATTTTTGCAGCGGAGAGCCATAATGTTAGACTTGATTTATATACAGATGGATTTTCACCATTTGCTCAATTTGGTTCTAAATATCCATCATGGCCTATGATCGTTACACCTTACAATTTACCTACGTTGATGTGTATGAAAAGTTTATATATGTTTCTCACAGTCATCATCCCAGGCCTTGATGATCTGACATAAGGAATCGATGTTTATTTACAACCGTTAATTGACGAGTTGAAAACATTGTGGTACGCAGAAGTTGAAACACACGGTAATTCAAAAAAAATATAGTATGTTCGCTTCTTTGTTGTGGACTATTAGCAATTTTCCTGCCTATGCAATGCATTAGGTGTGACGACCCGTCTTCCAATACCCAGAAAGATGTATCATCAGTAAGAAAAGAAAGAGATAGAAATAGAAAGACAGGAAGAAAAGAACAACCATCATCAGAATCTCACAGCGGAAACGAAACAAAATATAATATTACACATATCCATTACATAGTTTACATATCAGAGTACACAAAATAATACGACTTCATAACATCTGACATTTATAGGAGTTTGCCAAACCATACAACCCAAATACAATATCAAAAGTCACTACAACAGATAGAGATAGATAAGTACGTCTGGACTCCAGCTCCAGCTTCCAAAACATTTGCCAATCCTAACCTAATTACTTGGCTACTCATAAAAATTTGAGTACCCTAGAGTTTATGAAAAACAAAATAAACTTCGGGTCAGACATGGGTCTGGTGTGAGTAAATAAGTTAAAGTTGTTTAACTTTAAAAATCATTTTGAAAACAAAAGATATCACGTAAGACTCCCTACAAATAAATATGGGTAAATTTTTCCCTTACGCTAACCAAAACATTTGATAGGAAATCCAGTGATATTATAATAGGGTCTAGGGTTTTCAAATAAATAGAAAATAGCCGAAATTGTTACATTTATTAAATTCCAACATACATAGGTATACAATCAAATCCGAGGGCGCTTATTGGATAATGAGTTTCCATCAATGGAAGGGCTACTGGGGTACCGCCCGTGTCACAGTACGGGGCGTAGATCACCGTACCGAGGACCACTCTCAATCCCTTACAACACAAGGCCGGAACCATCCCTTACTGGGCAGTCCCGAACAAGACAACCCCGTAGTTGTGGCCAACAACCGCCCACACAGCCGAAATAATAGGGGACTTCCAAACAGGGGAAAATCTCGTCCTACTTGGGCATGACCCACTTAGCCTTACTGCACCTCCCCTATTTTAGCCATTCCCGATTGATGAGGCTTGAGGCTACGATTACCTTTAGAGAACACAATCTCTTAGAATGCTCATCGTCCACCTAACGATGTTCTAAAAGCATTCAATCCATACAAGTTCGTTCCGGGTTCAAACGAAACCGAAGGCATTATGTCGTTACACTCATTTTGGAATCATCCTCAAAGTTAACGAAAATAACCCTTGCACTCTAAAACTCCATCTCGATCTTCACTTGAGATGTCACAACCTAACGTTTAACTTGGATCGATGTGGTTTTCGGAAATTCAAATTTGATTCCCGATCCCGGTCTCATCGAATCCAAACGTGTCTTTATGGTCAAGTTGTTTTAAGATTTAAACAATTCAATTCAATTTAAACATTGCATCCACACAGTATTATCCACAGATAATAACCAATATCTATCACGGATATATACAATATCTCATCATAGAATATCTCAAACTATCATCCAACAGATATCAACCAAATCCAGATATTCAATTCAAAACAATCATCCATAAGCATGCTATCTTTAATTCATATTATGATTAATTTAATTAATTCAAATTAAATTAAATACTTAATAATTAGTCACTTTATCTTGCTTAACCAATCATAAATTAATTAATCACAATCATTTAATTAATAAATCACTTCTTAATTAACCTCATTATCAATTAATTAATCTTTAATTAATTAATAATCCTTTAATTATTAATTAATTACTCTAATTATCCATTATTAATCTTTAAAAATTAATCATTCCTTAATTGATTACTAATTAACCCTTAATTTATAATTAATTAACCTTAATTAATTTCTTAATTAATTACAAATTTTAAATTAATTTATCATAATTACTTAATTAATTATAATTAATTAACCTTAATTATTTAATTGATTAAGCCTTAACCACTAATTAATTAACTATTAATTATAAATTAAGTAATGTTTAATTACTTTATTAATTAACCTTAATCAATCAATCAATGAATTAATTCTTAATTACTAATTTAATTAATCACTTAATTAATTAATTAATAATCACTTATTAATTAGTTTTTAATTGTTTAATTAATTAATTAATTATTCTTATTTAATTTAATTCTTAATTATAAATTAATCCATAATTAATTAATTAAACTTTAACAAATTAATTAATCTAAAATTATTAATTAATTTAACCTTAATTATTTTATTAATTAAAGTAAACTTAACCATAAAACTTAATAAAACAAAACAATTTCATTAATTACTTAAAATTATTACATATTTAAAACATTTTCAATTTGTTTAAACTAATTACCTTTCTAAAAGTTAAATTTAAATGAATATAGAGTCATCTTAAAACTTAACTATCATAATATAAAATTCTTTCAATTAAAATGTTAAACATTTTACAAAGTAGTTTAAATAAAATTTTTGAAGTTTAAAACTTAAACAATTTTTGAAAACTTCAAACATCACTAGCCTTTTTGTTTTTGACCCGACCAACTCGAACAAGCTCAAGCAACATGAGTTCGATTCTTTCTTCCCCCCTTCCTATTTCTTTCAGCAAGAAACTACCCCCCTCAAAACAAGATAACCGGAAAGTAGTAACACTTTCCCCCTATCCTTGCACGAGAAACATCAACATCTCCCCCTTACACAACACGAGCCCAAAACCAATCTACTCAGTCACTAACCCGAGTCACCTCAACCCAACATTCACTGACACGAATGATGGCAAGTGCACATCACGCCGACGCCGCCGCCACCATCAACGACCCCACTTGCAAACCCCACGTCGACCCCAGATTCGACCTTCCACCGTTGATCAGCAACACACGACTCCAATCAAAATTAAGGTAGTCGCCCCATTTCTAGAGCCAACCCTTCATCGGAAAACTCGTCGTAACCCTCAACCTCGTTCATCATTCGCCACGCGACCTCGGTCACATCACCACAAAGCCTTGACGTAACTATACCCAAGAGCACTCGTGACTCGATCCACTCCATCATCCCAGTCACGAATTTTCCGAACACCATCACAACACAAAGCAAAACCCTAGTTCCCCTAAATCCCAATTCCTCAATGAATGATTTCCAGATCCACGATTTTTCTCGGGTTCACCGATCATCAATACAACTTCGCCCCAAATCTCCAATTCTAAAACCTTCAAAGTCACTAGAATTTTCCCAGTAACCCATTTCCGACCATCAACAAAATACTTCCCCAAATTTTATTTAAAAATTCTGATTTTTATCTTAAAAATCATGTTGTACAAAGTAGATTCAAGATGTAAAATTGATTCAACAAAATTCAATACATGATTTTATCATGTTATTAAAAAATTTCACAGTATCACCCTGATACAGAAGATTCTCAACAAATTCTTCTTGAATTTTTTTTAAACCTTAATTCATGTTTAATAAACCTACTGCATTTGAGAATTCAAGCTTAACAGTGATTTGTTAAATAAATTTTGAAGCTTTTGTCTAAATTTACTCTTTAACTTGAAGATACAGAGATGCATCAGTAATATTTTTAAACATGCACAGTTGAATTATAACATGTAAACAAAGATTTTACATAAATAGGTACATGCAAGCATCAAACAGATCTAAAATTCACATGCAAACATTTTCTTACTTAAATTTTCTGATTTTAAAATTTACTCACCTGTTTATTTTTAAACAGAGACCCACAATTTGAATTCCGGGAAAAAGTGGATTGCAGATCCTAAAACTTGGAGATCCAGAGAAGAAAAGCTTGATTAAATTGTTTGCTTGATGATGATGCTTTCCACTTTAAATAAATCAGCACTTAAGATGGAAGAACTTTGAATTTTGCTTCCAGAAATTTGATTTTTCAGGAACCCTTGATTTTGCAGATTTTTCTAATGTATTTTGTATGCAGATTTTTTTGATTTTGAAGTGAGGCTTGAATTCCTTGATTAAATTTTTGGTTGAAAGCGTAGAAATTTATGAAGTTCAGATTTTGAAGATGAAGAGTGATTTTTCTTTGATTTAGAAAATAAGGATGGGAAAAATTAGAGAAAGAATATGAAGTAGCCTTTTATATAAAAAATTTGTTTTTATAAAAATTAAAGAAAATAAATTAAAATTGTGATACTTGTCATTATACACTGTTAACTTCTTAACACATGTTATTTATGTGCTTTAAATTTAAACAAGTCTAATCTTCATGCAAAAAGGATTTTTAATGTTTTTCTTAATAAATTTTCTAAATTTAAAATACAATTCTAATGTATATAAATCAGTTCTTCTTAAAAGAAATAAATATAAAACAAATTTGATATTCTAAATAAAATCATAGAAATACATCTTTAAAATCAAAGTATAATTTAAAATATAAATAACTCTATTTTGAATTTCAACTTAACAATTCAAATTCAAATTCAATCTAAAAATCAAATTTGACATGTACACAATTTTAACAAATCCATTTCCATGTGTAAATATTAATTTCAATTAAAATCAATATACACTTACAACTTATTTATTATTATTGTTTAAAATAACAATTTTATTAATTTAAATTAATTTATTAAAATGATTATCACATTTAAATTGGGTTTGAAATTCCGGAATATCATATTCCTCCCTCCTTAAAAGAATTTCGTCCCCAAAATTTAAACAAAGAATAATCCAAAATTTCATTTCATTTCAACAATTCAAGCATACATAACATCCATATATAAGAAATCAACAAACAAAGCATCCAAATACAAACATCATTAGTTATCCGGACACATCTGGATAAACCTTCCTAAAACCATCCAGAGTCTCCCAGGTACAATCTCTGGGATCCTCACTCCACTGGACTTTAACAAGCTTCGCTATCTTGCTTCTGAGTTGCCTCTCGTCTTGATCAACAATTCGAACAGGATGTCTGACAACAGATAAGTCCGGCTCAACCTCTAAGTCTTCCTGCACAGCTGGTTCTACAATAAGAGATGGATTGTGCATATATTTCCGTAGATGAGATACGTGGAAAACATTGTGAATTCCAGCCATCCAGACTGGCAATTCAATCCTGTATGTTACGGCACCAATCCTCTCAAGCACTCGGAACAGACCAATGTATCTCGGAGCGAGTTTCTCTGTCTTCCCAAATCTTACTGCTCTTGGAACCAAATCTATACGGAACTCTATTTCTCAGTGCGGAGGCAAACACTTAACTTCCTCGAATACGTCAGAGAAATCCCGGACTACTTCAATATCTTCAACCCCCTCTTGAGAAGTCTCAACTCCATGTAAAAGACTACTCAAGTGTATTCCAGAGTTATCACACATTACTCTGGCAATTCTACCCAGATCAATTTCCAATGAAACTGTTCTCTCATCACAATTTAAAACAGCCTTATATTTGTCAAGCCAATCCATTCCCAATATAAGGTCAAAACCCTTAAAATCCAATACATAAGGGTCACAAGAAAAACTATGGGATAGATAGGAGATTCTTAAATCCTTACAGATCCTATCTAATTTGGTTACCCCTCCTATAGGATTAGATACACAGATGGGATTGTCTACGGTACTAGGGGTAAGAAAGAAATTCTCTAAAGATTCCAGAGAAATAAAACTCAAAGAAGCACCAAAATCAAACAAAACTTTAATATATTTGCCATCTAAAAGTAAGGTACCTTCCAAAACTCCTTTGCCCTTAGACAAGTTTGATGGTGCACCTTCTAAAGCAAATACTTTGTTCTGCTGGACTTTATGAAGGAGCGGGCAATCTTTAATCATATGTACCGGTTGATGGCAGTTGAAGCAAAGAGACTTCTGAACTAAAGCTGAACCTGGTCCACTATAATGCTGCCGCTGCTGCTGTTGCTGAGACTCTCTTCTGGGACACTTATTCGCCAGGTGATCTTCTTGCTGACAAACATAGCATTTGCGTGGTCCATTGTTGTTTCCAGACTTCTTCTTATTATGACTCTTCCAATTAGGATTGAATTTTCTTTTATTAGGGTTAGAATAATTTCCTCCTGCTGTAGCTACTCGCGCCACTGATCTTTTGTTCATCAAGTCCTCATATCTTAACGACATATCAATAAGCTGCACAAAAGACCCTTTCAAATGTGCTGTCATTATTTCATGATACTATGGCCTCAACCCTTGGACAAACATCTCGTTCTTTTTAAGAGGGGTGTCTATAAGTCCTGGACCATAGCAAGATAACTCGTTGAATTTAGTCTCATACTCAGCTATAGTCATGTTTCCTTGTTTTAGATTCAGAAAATCCAGGTAAAGACGAGTTCTCCCTGTAGTAGGCATGAACTTACAACTCCTTAAGCACTTCCTAAGACATATCGTCCTTCGAGACATTTGCAGTCACTGAATTCCACCAGACTGCAGCACCGCCTTGTAATTGCCACGAAGCCATTACTCTCTTCTGCTCATTCGATAATTTCATGCTCTCAAAGATTTTCTCACACGAGCGAAGCCATGCTTGGACCTCTACTATAGTTTCTGATCCTTGAAATGGTTTTCCTCCAAGATTAACGAAGTCCTTACATAATGCAGCAAAACTGACTGGAGACGGCACTGGATTAATAGCCTCATTATCAGTCTTCTCTCTCCTATAACTGGTTGATGCACTTCCTACAACCCTTCCCCTTCTGCCTCTTGAACTCATTCTGGCTACCTGAACAGGTAACCCAACCAATTTAGATAGGGATATAGTTATATAAGAAAATTACAAATACGCACTCTCAGGATAGATACTACTCCAGAGCCTAGGTGTTTCTCAACCTATGCTCTGATACCAACTGTGACGACCCATCTTTCAATACCCAGATAGACGTATCATCAATAAGAAAAGAAAGAGATAGAAATAGAAAGATAGAAAGAAAAGAACAATCATCATCAGAATCTCACAGCGGAAACGAAACAAAATATAATTTTACACATGTCCATTGCATAGTTTACATACCAGAGTACACAAAATAATACGACTTTATAACATCTAACATTTATAGGATTTTGCCGAACTATAAAACCCAAAATACAACATCAAAAGCCACTACAGCGGATAGAGATAGATAAGTACGTCTGGACTCCAGCTCCAGCTTCCAAAGCATTTTCCAATCCCGACCTAATCACTTGGCTACTCATAAAAATTTGAGTACCCAAGAGTTTATGAAAAAGAAAATAAACTCCGGGTCAGACATGGGTCTGGAGTGAGTAAATAAGTTAAATTTGTTTAACTTTAAAAATCATTTTTAAAACAAAAGATATCACGTAAGACTCCCCACAAATAAATATGGGTAAGTTTTTCCCTTACGCTAGCCAAAACATTTGATAGGAAATCCAGTGATATTATAATAGGGTCTAGGGTTTTCAAAATAGAAAATAGCCGAAATTGTTACATTTATTAAATTCCAGCATACATAGGTATACAATCAAATCCGAGGGCGCTTATTGGATAACAATGTCAAGGCTACTGGGGTACCGCCCGTCACAGTACGGGGCCTAGATCACCGTACCGAGGACCACTCCCGATCCCCTGCAACACAAGGCCGGAACCATCCCTTATTGGACAGTCCCGAACAAGACAACCCCGCAGTTGTGGCCAACAACCACCCATACAGCCGAAATAATAAGGGACTTCTAGACGGGGGAAAATCTTGTCCTACTTGGGCATGACCCACTTAGCCTTGCTGCACCTCCCCTGTTTTAGCCACTCCCGGTTGATGAGGCTTGAGGCTACAATTACCTTTAGAGAACACAATCTCTTAGAATGCTCATCGTCCACCTGACGATGTTCTGAAAGCATTCAATCCATACACAAGTTCGTTCTGGGTTCAAACGAAACCGAAGGCATTATCTCGTTATACTCATTTTGGAATCACCCTCAGAATTAAAGATAATAACCCTTGCACTCTAAAACTCCATCTCGATCTTCACTTGAGATGTCACGACCTAACATTTAACTTGGATCGATGTGGTTTTTGGAAATTCAAATTTGATTCCCGATCTCGGTCTCGTCGAAATCCAAACGTGTCCTAAAGGTCAAGTTGTTTGAAGATTTAAATAATTTAATTCAATTTAAACATAACATCCACACAGTATTATCCACAGATAATAACCAATATCTATCACGGATATATACAATATCTCATCATAGAATATCTCAAACTATCATCCAACAGATATCAACCAAATCCAAATATTCAATTCAAAACAATCATCTATAAGCAAGCATATCTCTAATTCATATTATAATTAATTTAATTAATTCAAATTAAATTAATTTCTTAAGAATTAATCACTTTATCTTTCTTAACCAATAATTAATTAATTAATCGCAATCATTTAATTAATTAATCACTTCTTAATTAACCTCATTATCAATTAATTAATCTTTAATTAATTAATAATCCTTTAATTATTAATTAATTACCCTATTATCCATTATTAAACTTGATTAAAAATTAATCATTTCTTAATTGATTACTAATTAACCCTTAATTTATAATTAATTAACCTTAATTAATTTCTTAATTAATTACAAATTTTAAATTAATTTATCATAATTACTTAATTAATTATAAATTAATTAACCTTAATTATTTAATTAATTAAGCCTTAACCACTAATTAATTAACTATTAATTATAAATTAATTAATGTTTAATTACTTTATTAATTAACCTTAATCAATCAATTAATTAATTCTTAATTACTAATTTAATTAATCACTTAATTAATTAATTAATAATCACTTATTAATTAGTCTTTAATGGTTTAATTAATTAATTAATTAATTATTATTTAATTTAATTCTTAATTATCAATTCAGGAAAATAGACACAGGGAAGAAGTTGCAAAAAAATTTAGTCTCAGGGACAACAAGTTTGTTTTTTAGTCTGAAGGACACTTTATAGTATAAACAGAAAATGATAGTTACAACTATCATTCTGTGATTTACAGTAGAAAGTGTCCTTCAGCCTAAAAAGCAAACTTGCTGTCTCTGAGACTAAATTTTTCTTCAACTTATTCCTTAAGCCTAAAAACCCCTTATCAATTAATCCATAATTAATTAATTAAACCTTAACAAATTAATTAATATAAAATTATTAATTAATTTAACCTTTATTATTTTATTAATTAAAGTAAACTTAACCATAAAACTTAATAAAACAAAACAATTTCATTAATTACTTAAAATTATTACATATTTAAAACATTTCCAGTTTGTTTAAACTAATTACCTTTTTAAAAGTTAAATTTAAATGAATATAGAGTCATCTTAAAACTTAACTATCATAATATAAAATTCTTTCAATTAAAATGTTAAACATTTTACAAAGTAGTTTAAATAAAAAATTTGAAGTTTTAAAACTTAAACAATTTTTGAAAACTTCAAACATCACTAGCCTTTTTGTTTTTGACCCGACCAACTCGAACAAGCTCAAGCAACATGAGTTCGATTCTTTCTTCTCCCCTTCCTATTTCTTTCAGCAAGAAACTACCCCCCCCCCCAAAACAAGATAACTGGAAAGTAATAACAATTTCCCCCTATCCTTGCACGACAAACATCAACATCTCCCCCTTACACAACACGAGCCAAAAACCAATCTACTCGGTCACTAACCCGAGTCACCTCAACCCAACATTCGCTAACACGAATGATGACACGTGCACGTGCACGTTGCGCCGACATCGCCGACGCCATCAACGACCCCACTCGCAAACCCCACGTCGACCCCAGATTCGACCTACCACCGTTGATCAACAACACACGACTCCAATCAAAATTAAGGTAGTCGGCCCATTTCTGAAACCAACCCTTCATCAGAAAACTCGCCGTAACCCTCAACCTTGTTCATCATTCGCCACGCGACCTCAATCACATCACCACAAAGCCTTGACGCAACTATACCCAAGAGCACTCGCGACTCGATCCACTCCATCATTCCCAGTCATGAATTTTCCGAACACCGTCACAACACAGAGCAAAACCCTAGTTCCCCTAAATCCCAATTCCTCAATGAATGATTTCCAGATCCACGATTTTTCTCAGGTTCACCGATCATCAATACAACTTCGCCCCAAATCTCCAATCCTAAAACCTTCACAGTCACCAGAATTTACCCAGAGACCCATTTCCGGCCATTAACAAATACTTCCCCAAATTCTATTTAAAGATTCTGATTTTTATCTTAAAAATCATGTTACACAAAGTAGATTCAAGATGTAAAATTGATTCGACAAAATTCAATACATGATTTTATCATGTTATTAAAAAAATTCATTGTATCACCCTGATACAGAAGATTCTCAACAAATTCTTTTTGAAAAAAATTTTAAACCTTAATTCATGTTTAATAAACCTACTCCATTTGAGAATTCAAGCTTAACAATGATTTGTTAAATAAATTTTGAAGCTTTTGTTTAAATTTACTCTGTAATTTGAAGATACAGAGAAGCATCAGTAATATTTTTAAACATGCACAGTTGAATTATAACATGTAAACAAAGATTTTACAGAAATAGGTACATGAAAGGATCAAACAGATCTAAAATTCACATGCAAACATTTTCTTACTTAAATTTTCTGATTTTAAAATTTACTCACCTCTTTATTTTTGAACAGAGACCCACAATTTGAATTCCTGGAAAAAGTGGATTGCAGATCCTAAAACTTGGAGATCCAAAGAAGAAAAGCTTGATTAAATTGTTTGCTTGATGATGATGCTTTCCACTTTAAATAAATCAGCACTTAAGATGGAAGAACTTTGAATTTTTCTTCCAGAAATTTGATTTTTCAAGAACCCTTGATTTCGCAGATTTTTCTAATGTATTTTATATGCAGATTTTACTGATTTTGAAGTGAGGCTTGAATTCCTTGATTAAATTTTTGGTTGAAAGCGTAGAAATTTATGAAGTTCAGATTTTGAAGATGAAGAGTGATTTTTCTTTGATTTAGAAAATGAGGATGGGAGAAATTAGAGAAAGAATACGAAGCAGTCTTTTATATAAAATTTTTGTTTTTATAAAAATTAAAGAAAATGAATTAAAATTGTGACACTTGTCATTATACATTGTTAACTTCTTAACACATGTTATTTATGTGCTTTAAATTTAAACAAGTGTAATCTTCATGCAAAAAGGATTTTTAATGTTTTTCTTAATAAATTTTCTAAATTTAAAATACATTTCTAATTTATATAAATCAATTCTTCTTAAAAGAAATAAATATAAAACAAATTTGATATTCTAAATAAAATCATAGAAATACATCTTTAAAATCAAAGTATAATTTAAAATATAAAAAACTCTATTTTGAATTTCAACTTAACAATTCAAATTCAAATTAAATTCCAAATTCAATTTAAAAATCAAATTTGATATATGCACAATTTTAACAAATCCATTTCCATGTGTAAATATTAATTTCAATTAAAATCAATATACACTTACAACTTATTTATTATTATTGTTTAAAATAACAATTTTATTAATTTAAATTAATTTACTAAAATGATTATAACATTTAAATTGGTTTTGAAATTCCGGAATATCACATTAGGATTGGAATAAGGCCGGTCGTCTAACTTGTCCTTATTGCATGGAAGAAACACGAGCATTTTATTTACCGCATTGGAAGAAAATTTCATGGTTTGACTATCATCGGTGTTTTCTCTGTATTAATCATCCTTTTAGAAAAGATAATTTGTTTACATCTAATAGATGAGACTTTGCGACCACCAACAATTTGGTCAAGAGAAAATATATATGACCTTATAAAGGATTATCCAAAGGTACATAAAACTTAAGAATAAATTGAAATTCAAGGTAAATCGACGGTTTATAATTGGTGGAAACAAAGTATATTTTAAGTGTTGTCTTATTAGAAAAACCTCCTAATTCGTCATAATATTAACGTGATGCACAAGGCAAAAAACGTGTTTGATAATGTGTTGAACACGGTTTTAAATGTTAAGAGCAATACTAAAGACGATTTAAAATCAAGACGTGATATACAAGTCGACCAGAGCTTCATATCAAGGCAAGTGACACTAAAAACCCAAAGTATGTAGAGGTAGACAATAACTAAGTTATTACATTTTTATATTTTAATTTATAAATTATTAATAGACAGTTATTACAACAGTAATACATATATACTAATTATTTCAGGAAAGAGTGTGTGGATGTTCCATCTCATATATGAATGTATTTGCTCATATCATGTCATCAAGCAAACAGACGAAGCTGGCTGTAACAACCCAAAAATTCTAACAAGTATTTTATTCTTTTATTTATAAACTTTGGGGTTTTAATTTACAAAAAATTTAATTTTTTTAAAAATTTAATTGTAAATAGTCACCAATTTTTTTTAAATATAAGCAAAATTCTATTATTCTTATTTTGGTGGAAGTTTAACATTAATTGAAATTTTAAATCTTTAAATTCTAATTTCCAAATCTTTTAATTCAACTGGATATATTCGGAACAACATTTTCCGCTTTTGTTTTTTTATGTTAGATTATATACTTTTTAAATTGAGTAATTAATATTTTTACTTATATATATATCAGTTCTTGGTAAATGATGAATGAATCAGATGGGTGCAAACAAATCGTATTTTTAATTAAGCAATAAATTTTAAAATTTATAGTGTATATATAAGCTTTATAAAATGAACGTTTTAAATTGTACGTTCGTATCCGTCTGATTTATTTAGTTAGCATATAAATAGTACGTAATTAATAAAATACTCTTTAAACATATATTTTACTAAATAAATAGTGAATAAATAAGAAAACGTATAAATTTAAATGCGTTGCTTTTATTTTAATGTGGGCGTATGCTTGATTTGATTAATGCATCTGTAGTGCGCATTCTTAATAAAAATTTATTACCTTAACTAAATAAATAAATTTATCTGTAGACTTGCATTCCAAGTGGGAAAGAAATGATTCCTCTAGCCGTTTAATTTCTTTTAAATCTAGCTTTGATAAGTTACGTGTAATTTCTACGCTTCCCTTTTTCTGCATTTTTATAATAGGAATAAAATCTCCAAATTCGCGTTGCTGTTTCAAGCAAATTTATTTCTCTTTAGGCGTTCATAATCCGTTTCAAGATCGCTTGAAGTTCACGTGTAAACTTTAACATGTTCTTTTTGATTCAATGGTTCTAATTTGGTATAAAAACTCTTTTATTTACTTACCGTTCAAAACGACAAATATTTGCTTGCCACTTTTGCATTGGATTTACTAACTTATCAGCAATCCAATACGTACGGAAATTTCCTTGCCTCTCGGGTATAAATTGATAGGAATATATTCCATAAATTTATTTCTTGCCTATATTCTCTCACCTCAATCAACGCAATCGTGTATAATTGATTTAAATTTAGTTCTTGCCCATATTCTCTCACCTCAATCAACGCAATCGTGTATAATTGATTTAAATTTATTTCTTGCCTATATTCTCTCACCTCAATCAACGCAATCGTGTATAATTGATTTAAATTTATTTCTTGCCTATATTCTCTCACCTCAATCAACGCAATCGTGTATAATTGATTTAAATTTATTTCTTTCCTATATTCTCTCACCTCAATCAACGCAACCCTGATAAACATAAGCCTCGTACACAAATAGTTTTCAGTTGCATCTCAACATTTCCTTTATTTCTTCTTGCGTGCGTGAGCTCTGAAGGTATGGCCTCCATTTTCTTCTTTTTATTTTATATATATATATATATATTTTTTCCATGCTTTTCTTCTCCCCTCCCTGTTTTATGCTTTCAATATATTTGACAAATCCATCTTCATATTTCACTCAAAAAGAAGAGAAGGAAAAAAAATTTAGAATAAAAAATAAAACCATCGATGCCTTCCTTACCTCCAAAACCGCGCTCAACCACCCTTTGCCGAGCCATCAACAGACCCGCCTCCAACTTCTTCTCCCCATCTCGTCCTCTGCCTCTGTGCGTGTTGTAAGTGTGCTATATTTTTTTATTTTATTTTATTTTATACTGTTTGTATAAGTTATTTACTAGCAGCCTATGCATGTATAAGTTATATAGGGTTTTGTGATCTGTTAAGTTAAATACTTTTTTTTACTTGATTTTTATTGACTTTAAAACATTATTATATAAGTTATTTATATAGCCTGCAATGCTTTTGTATATACCGGTTATTTTAGAACCGCCATAGTATGATTTACATGTATTATATATATATAGGTTTATGTATATACCAGTACAGGGATTTGCTTTAATATGACATGTATATATATTTATTTTACGAAAATATTATATTTTATATAGTTACTATAAGTATATGCATATGTATAATAGTTTTACAAAGTTGTTTATATATGTATATAGTGTTATAATAAATATTTTTGTAAAGTAAGTTATATGTATTAGTTTTATTGTTCTGCTATAAGATTTACATATATTTTCATGAGTCGGTTTCAAAATGTATAGATATATTATATACATAACAGTTTTAATATTTCAAAATATAAGTATGTCATACATGTTTGTTATGCATAAAAGTTACATATGTTGTTTTGAAATACTTGTATTTTTTTTAAATATGGGTAGCTTGTTACTATATAGTGATATTTAATACCTGACTTTGAATAAATGATATATTAAACCTATGATTTTAGTCTAATGTGTTTTAAAAGACTGTAGGCATACAAAATGATGTTAAGATCTACATATAAGTTATATGGATATGTTATAAATTTAAATTGTATATACGTTAGTATATATATGTATAAGTCATGTTATTTATTTTTATGTACATATATAATATGTTATGGCATTTTAAAAGTAATAAACTATAGTATATAAGTATTTTGTGTTTTTGAAATAAATATATACATAAGTATTTATTTCAAAATATATTATTTTAATATATTTTTTCAAATTAAACATTTATTCATGGAAATGACAATAATAAAATATATTTTCCGTACAAATATCTAGCCGATTCTGATTCATTTCATCAATACCTTATTATCAGCTTTGTCCATCTAAATTCGTGCCCAGCTAGCTTTGTTTCGAAATACGTGCTTGGATCCGTAACTCATTTCATCGTCAAACCTCTCTTAGCCTCAAAAGGTGAGCAATCACTCACAATTAACGTTCTTTTATTTATTAAATTTGATTTCAATTGAAACGATAATTGAAATATGCTGCTGTTAGTTATTTACATTGCTATATATGTTGTTATTTGCAAATTGTTCACCTGTGTGATATGACACCATACCCTGTTGTTTATATTATATTGTTATTGATGATATATGCATGTTATTTTATTTTATTATCTGTTATCACTCTGCAAGTTCCCTGTAGTTTAGAATTCACTACGGGTTGAAATGATACATACCCGAACGGACTTTAGAATAGGAGAATTCGTTATGGGTTGAAATGAAAAACCAAGCGATTTTCAATTAAATTGAATTTGGGATTGCGGGTCATAATGATATCTACCCATATATTTAAATTTCGGATTGAGATGATAAATATCTGTATCCTTTGACCATAGGGTAGGAAATTATATACAGACACCGTTGGTCCACACATATATATATATAAATGTTTGTTTGAAAATAATTTCTATAGTTTGAAAGGAAATATATGTTTTTAATAAATATTGGTTCTTAAAATATTATATATAAATGGAAATTTTATATATAGATTTAATAATAATATTATTGAGATTGAATCAATCCATATAACATGTTTAAGTATTTATTTAAATTTATATTTCAAAATTGATTGTTGTAATAATTTGAATAAGTTAAGGTTGAGAAGATAAAGTTGAATTTATTTGAAATGGTATTTAGTTAAGAATTCTACTTAATTGGATTGATTTGAACTATTGAATTTGAAATTTAAGATTTGATTTATAACTTGATTTTGATTTAAATGATTAAATGGAAGTTTCAAGTTTAAACAAATCGATAGGAATATTTAGTTTAAAGGTAAATTTAGGTTATTTAATAAATATTGAATTTATTAAGTGAACATTTCAAGACTAAATAATAAGTATAAATCGAGATCAATATGAAATTGTTAAATTGAACTTTGGAATGTTGAATATTAAAGCTTTGAAATAAAATAGAATTTAAATGGTTAATTTGTGATTTAGATCTGTATTTGAAATATATATAATTTGAATTTGTTTGGTCAGAAACTGAATTGAATGAAAATTGATAAATTGAGATTGAATTTAGTTTGAATAGGGAAGTCGGGTTGATTTTGAAGTGAATTGTTAAGTTTGAGGAAATTACAAATATTCTACTTTATAAAATATTTATATATATTTTGGAAATATATATATTTGAAATGAAATGATATTTTGTTGTGAAGTATAAATTAATTTGAAAATGACCTCGGTGTTATAGTGTATATTTCTACCTTGTAGATAGTTCCATGGACTCTTAGAGGGTGGTTATCCCAAACATCCTTTAAGTTACTTGTATTTCAATTGATATTTCACTTGTGTTGGATTTATTGATATAAGAACGTTAATCCTGACTCGAGTGTTTTGTGTTTTTGCTTTACGCTCGGGTCAGACTGAGTGATACAACATTTGAGACTCACCTGTGGAGTTTGGAGCTTCATTGGAGATTCAACTATCGATTCAGCTTTCAGCTTTTCCAGTTGATTTGTTCAGAGAAGTCATTTGTTCATACTGAAAACTTCGCTGTATTTGAGATATTTTGTTATATTCTATTTCTAACTCTGATATTTGCATAGTAGCTTCATGAACTTTTATTTATTTATTCCGCTGCGTATTATTTTATTACTCTGTGTCTGTGATTCTGTGTTTGATTTATTTACTGTATAAGCTGAGGTTGCAAAATATAAATTAACAATCTGATATTTTGATAAATTCAAGTCCGACATGTGAGGATGCGAATGGTTGAAAATAGCAGGTCGTTAGAGTTGGTATCAGAGCTTTGGCTCTAGGAAAACTTACATGTATGGTAAATTTAATTACGGAATCACTTTCGTTCGAGCTTGTATCCTTTCCTCTTTGATTAGATTTTCCTTTGAATTTTGGAACGTTTCCTTGGTTCCGAAATCCATTCTTGTCTCTCCCTATTTACATTCTTTCGATTCTGGAGTATCCCATAACTCCACTGAATGATTTGTAAAGGGGGTGAAACTCCTTTACAATTAGCATTGATTCACCGGAGATTTATGTATCCTCGGTTTACATGCTGCTTTCTCTTGTTATGCCGAATTCTATCTTTGGCGACCGAATGTCGATTTGCCTTAGAATTCCGCATCGATCATATTACTGAAGTCACGGTGGACCCGGTTAAAGTTGCCCGCGATTTATGTAGTATATCCATCTCCTATTTTGAAATTTAATTATCTCATTTTCGATCGAGTCTATCTTCGAATTAAAATTCTATTTGTTTAGAGTTCCACTAATTTGAAACTCTATCTTTGTTTTGAAATCCATTCTTGAATCATCCTTTTAAAAATCAAGTTTGTTTGTATTTTGAAAATTGTTTTTATATATCGAAATTATTATTTTGATAAGTATGATTTTATTCAATATATAAAAGTGAAATATTTTCGATAAGGATTATATACCTTTTAAAAATGAAAATTTGAAGCTTTGAAAGGATTTGAAATTTTGAAAATTTTATAAGAAATTTGATTTATATAAAAATGATTTTTATGGAAAGGTTTTGAAATTGAAATTTGAGAGATTGAACTCCGACATTTTTTTTAAATTGGTGTAAGAAAAATATGTAGTAATACTATTTGAAAGTATTTTCTGAATAAGAAATGTTTCAAATGACTTCAAATGAGTTCCAATAATTTCGAAGAATTTTAAAGAAGTTTTCAAGAAAATAGAAATCCATAACTCACTTATGTCGCTGGAAAATAATTTCGGTGATGAGTGCACGCATCATCGACATTGATTTTCGATTTTCAGAGTGGGGCAGAGGCCACTTTGGTAGGTTTGCTATGCGAGTGATTTTATGAAACCAATTTAGATTTCAAATTCCGAAGTATGATTTGATATTCGAAGGATATATGTATATATATTTGAAACGATTTGAAATGAACCGGTGTTAAGTCCTCAGATTTCGAATTTGATTTGGTACAACCCTATCTATTAAATTGATTTACTGATTTGTTACTGATTTCCAACTTTTGGATTTGAAATTTGATTTCACCAACTATTTTGAATGTTCGAACACTTCCAAATCGAGGTTTAATTTTTCAAAGCTAAGTAATTTTAAAGAGTATAAAGTATTTGATAAGTATATAAGATTAGTTTTGTATGTTTTAAATAAGTTTGAAACTTCTATGTTAAGTAAATGAATAAGACTATTTTGAATTATACTTGTATGAAATATAGATTTTAATGTTTTGAATAAAGTATATATATAGAATAATAATCTTTCCAATGGTAAATTGGATTTTTTTCATATAGAAATAAATAGTTTAAAGGTTTTAAAGAGATAATTATAAATTTGGAAACCATTTTGAGTATAATTGATTTTGAGAAAAATATTTGGTTTTGAAATTAGATTGGAATTAAAACCAGTACTTATAGGGTGATTTTGGAAATGAATTTGTTTGACTTGAGATATTTAATGTGGAAGAAAATTTGGTGAAACCATATATGATTTTGAAACTGAATTGATATTGAAATGATTTGAAATTGAGAACCTTATATTACTAAATACTTGATTTGGGAGTTATTGAAGTTATATAGAATTGATTTGTATAATTATGAATTTGATTTGAAAACTATTGATTTGGAAAGGTACTTAATTTGAAAGGTGTAATCTTATATAGGCGAAGTATATATAAGGTGATTTGATATACTATTGATTTTGAAAAGTATTCGATTTGAAAATGAAAGCCTATATAATGGATTTTATATAAGTATGATATTTGAAAGTGATTTGAAAAGGTACTATATGATATATATTTTCGAAGTAATGATATGGAAAGTGCCTTCTGCTTGATATCCGCTCTGTGGCCACATTTTGGATTCATTCTATCGATATTATTCTCTCTGATTTTCGGTTTTCCGGATGTGATACTCGAGTGTCCTACTGTGGCGTAACCCACGGTCTTTTTTTTGGGGTAGCGTAATCCGCAAGGCAGAGATTGCTTAAAGGGTATGGATGTTTCCCGGGGGATCCAGGCGTAACCATTGTTATGTATCATGCGGTCTACCGGTTTTGTTGTCATGGCGTAATCCGCAAGGCAGAGATTGCTTAAAGGATATGGATGTTTCCTGAGGGATCCAGGCGTAACCATTGTTATGTATCCTGCGGTCCACAGGTTTTGTTTATCATGCGTAATTCGCAAGGCAGTGAATGCTTAAAGGATATGGATGTTTCCTGGGGGATCCAGGGGTAACCATTGTTATGTATCCTGCGATCCAGGTGATTTTTTTTGGATTGTGCTTTCCATATCTGTTTTAAAAGTTTTCAGTATTTTCACTGGGTGTTGAAACAGGTCTACTAAGTACTTGAAGAATTCTAGCTTTGCGCCTGATCAACGCATGGCCAAAGTCTGCAAGAACGACGATAAACTTGTTGAAACATCGAGTTATAAAAGCATTTTCAAAAGAAAATTTTGTTTCGATATAAAGGTATTTTATTATAAAAGTATTTTTCAACAAAGAAATTTTGTATTAATATTTGAAATTGAGACTCTTATGGTTTGAAATTTATGATTCGTTCCCGATACTATTCTTTTGGATCTACCTTATCTGCTCAGCTTATTTATTCACCTATATTCTGTTTCCTGAATCTACCTTCCTTTTCTTTTTGAATATAATCTTTAAAATATTATTTATTTATATACTACCTGGTTTAATAGTAAAAAATTTAGTGTTTTATATAAATAATTGATCTCATAAATAACTGAATGGATTTAATAAAATGAGTTTAACCAAACTAGTAAATATAAAAAAAATTATATGGTTTTAAATAAATTGTTAATTTGTTTTCCAGAGTCTAATTTTTCATCTGGTTGTTTCTATTCTCCTACTTTGTTCCTTTTTGAGGACGAAAAGTTCTGAGTGAGGGAGAGTGTAACAACCCAAAACTTCTTACAAGTATTTTATTCTTTTATTTATAAACTTTGGAGTTTTAATTTACAAAAAAGTTGAATTTTTTAAATTTAATTATAAACAGTCACCAATTTTTTTTTTAAATATAAGCAAAATTCTATAATTCTTATTTTGGTTAAAGTTTAACATTAATTGAAATTTTAAGTCTTTAAATTCTAATTTCCAAATCTTTTAATTCAACTGGATATATTCGAAACAACATTTTCCGCTTTTGTTTTTTTTATGTTAGATTATATACTTTTTAAATTGAGTAATTAATATCTTTACTTATATACATCAGTTCTTGGTAAATGATGAATGAATCAGATGGATGTAAACAAATCGTATTTTTAATTAAGTAATAAATTTTAAAATTTATAGTGTATAGATAAGCTTTATAAAATGAACGTTTTAAATTGTACGTTCGTATCCGTCTGATTTATTTACTTAGCATATAAATAGTACGTAATTAATGAAATACTCTTTAAACATATATTTTACTAAATATAAATTGTGAATAAATAAGAAAACGTATAAATTTAAATGCGTTACTTTTATTTTAATATGGGCGTATGCTTGATTTGATTAATGCATCTGTAGTGCGCATTCTCAATAAAAATTTATTACCTTAACTAAATAAATAAATTTATCTGTAGCCTTGCATTCTAAGTGGGAAAGAAATGATTTCCCTAGCCGTTCAATTTTATTTTAAAATCTAGATTTGATAAGTTACGTGTAAATTTCTACGCTGCCCTTTTTCTTCATTTTTATAATAGGAATAAAATCTCCAAATTCGCGTAGCCGTTTCAAGCAAATTTATTTCTCTTTAGACGTTCAAAATCCGTTTCAAGATTGCTTGAAGTTCATGTGTAAACTTTTACACGTTCTTTGATTCAATGGTTTTAATTTGGTATAAAAACTCTTTTATTTACTTACCATTCAAAACAACAAGTATTTGCTTGCCACTTTTGCATTGGATTTACTAACTAATCAGCAATCCAATACGTACGGAAATTTCCTTGCCTCTCGGGTATAAATTAATAGGAATATATTCCATAGCCTGATACAAAATCAACGCAATCGTGTATAATTTATTTAAATTTATTTCTTGCCTATATTCTCTCACCTCAATCAACACAATCATGTATAATTGATTTAAATTTATTTCTTGCCTATATTCTCTCACCTCAATCAACGCAATCGTGTATAATTGATTTAAATTTATTTCTTGCCTATATTCTCTCACCTCAATCAACGCAATCGTGTATAATTGACTTAAATTTATTTCTTGCATATATTCTCTCACCTCAATCAACGTAACCCTAATAAATATAAACCTCGTACACAAATAGTTTTCAATTGCATCTCAACATTTCCTTCATTTCTTCTTGCGTGCGTGAGCTCTAAAGGTATGGCCTCCATTTTCTTCTTTTTATTATATATATATATATATATATATATATATATATATATTTCCATGCTTTGCTTCTTCCTTCCCTATCCTTTGCTTTCAACATATTTGACAAACCCATCTTCATATTTCACTCGGCAAGAAGAGAAGGAAAAAAATTTAGAATAAAAAAATAAAACCATCGATGCCTTCCTTACCTCCAAAACTGCGCACAACCACCCTTTGCCGAGCCATCAAAAGACCCGCCTCCAACTTCTTCTCCCCATCTCGTCCTCTGCCTCTGTGCGTGTTGTAAGTGTGCTATATTTATTTTATTTTTATTTTATTTTATACTGTTTGTATAAGTTCTTTACTTGCAGCCTATGCATGTATAAGTTATATAGGGTTTTGTGGTCAGTTAAGTTAAATACTTTTTTTACTTGATTTTTATTGACTTTAAAACATTATTATATAAGTTATTTATATAGCCTGCAATGCTTTTGTATATACTAGTTATTTTAGAGCCGCCCTAGTATGATTTACATGTATATATATATATATATATATATATATATATATATATATATATATATATATATATATGTTTATGTATATATCAGTACAGGGATTTGCTTTAATATGACATGTGTATATATTTATTTTACGAAAATATTATATTTTATATAGTTACTATAAGTATATGCATATGTATAATAGTTTTACAAAGTTGTTTGTATATGTATATAGTGTTATAATAAATATTTTTGTAAAGTAAGTTATATGTATTAGTTTTATTGTTCTGCTATAAGATATACATATATTTTCATGAGTCGGTTTCAAAATGTATAGATATATTATATACATAACAGTTTTAATATTTCAAAATATAAGTATGTCATACATGTTTGTTATGCATAAAAGTTACATATGTTGTTTTGCAATACTTGTATTTTTTTCAAATATGGTTAGCTTGTTACTATATAGTGATATTTAATACCTGACTTTGAATAAATGATATATTAAACCTATGATTTTAGTCTAATGTGTTTTAAAAGGCTGTAGGCATACAAAGTGATGTTAAGATCTACATATAAGTTATATGGATATGCTATAAATTTAAATTGTATATACGTTAGTATATATATGTATAAGTCATGTTATTTTTTTATGTACATATATAATATGTTATGGCATTTTGAAAGTAATAAACTATAGTATATAAGTATTTTGTATTTTTAAAATAAATATATACACAAGTATTTATTTCAAAATATATTATTTTAATATTTTGTTTCAAATTAAACATTTATTCATGGAAATGACAATAATAAAATATATTTTCCGTACAAATATCTAGCCGATTCTGATTCATTTCATCAATACCTTATTATCAGCTTTGTCCATCTAAATTTGTGCCTAGCTAGCTTTGTTCCAAAATACGTGCTTGAATCCGTAACTCATTTCATCGTCAAACCTCTCTCTAGCCTCAAAAGGTGAGCAATCACTCACGATTAACGTTCTTTTATTTATTAAATTTGATTTCAATTGAAACGACAATTGAAATATGCTACTGTTAGTTATTTACATTGCTATATATGTTGTTATGTGCAAATAGTTCATCTGTGGGATATGACACCATACCCTGTTGTTTATATTATATTGTTATTGATGATATATGCATGTTATTTTATTTTATTATCTGTTATCACTCTGCAAGTTCCCTGTAGTTTAGAATTCACTATGGGTTGAAATGATACATACCAGAACGGACTTTAGAATAGGAGAATTTCGTTATGGGTTGAAATGATAAACCCAAACGATTTTCAATTAAATTGAATTTGGGATTGCGGGTTGAAGTGATATCTACCCGTATATTTAAATTTCGGATTGAAATGATAAATATCTGTATCCCTTGACCATAAGGTAGGAAATTATATACAGACACCGTTGGTCCACACACACACAAATATATATATATAAATGTTTGTTTGAAAATAATTTCTATAGTTTGGAAGGAAATATATGTTTTTTTAATAAATATTGGTTCTTAAAATATTATATATGAATGGAACATTTATTTATAGATTTAATAATAATATTATTGAGATTGAATCAATCCATATAATATGTTTAAGTATTTATTTAAATTTATATTTCAAAATTGATTGTTGTAATAATTTGAATAAGTTAAGGTTGAGAAGATAAAGTTGAATTTATTTGAAATGGTATTTAGTTAAGAATTCTACTTAATTGGATTGATTTGAACTATTGAATTTGAAATTTAAGATTTGACCTATATCTTGATTTTTATTCAAATGATTAAATGGAAGTTTCAAGTTTGAACAAATCGAAAGGAATATTTAGTTTAAAAGTAAATTTAGGATATTTAATAAATATTGAATTTATTAAGTGAACATTTCAAGTCTAAATAATAAGGTTAAATCGAGATCTATATGAAACTGTTAAATTAAACTTTGGAATGTTGTATATTAAAGCTTTGAAATAAAATAGAATTTAAATGGTTAATTTGTGATTTAGATCTGTATTTGAAATATATATAATTTGAATTTATTTGGTTAGAAACTGAATTGAATGGAAATTGATAAATTTAGATTGAATTTAATTTGAATAGGGAAGTCGGGTTGATTTTGAAGTGATTTTTTAAGTTTGAGGAAATTACAAATATTCTACTTTATAAAATATTTATATATATATTTTGAATATATATATTTGAAATGAAATGATATTTTATTGTGAAGTATAAATTAATTTGAAATGACCTCGGGGTTATAGTGTATATTTCTACCTTGTAGATAGTTCCATGGACTCTTAGAGGGTGGTTATCCCAAACATCCTTTAAGTTACTTGTATTTCAGTTGATATTTCACTTGAGTTGGATTTATTGATATAAGAACGTTAATCCTGACTCGAGTTTTTTGTGCTTTTGCTTTACGCTCGGGCCAGACTGAGTGGTACAGCATTTGAGACTCACCTGTGGAGTTTGGAGCTTCATTGGAGATCCAACTATCGATTCAGCTTTCAGCTTTTCTAGTTGATTGGTTCAGAGAAGTCATCTATTCATACTGAAGACTTCGCTGTATTTGAGATATTCTGTTGTATTCTATTTCTAACTCTGATCTTTGCATAGTAGCTTCATGAACTACTATTTATTTATTCCGCTGCGTATTATTGTATTACTCTGTGTCTGTGATTCTGCGTTTGATTTATTTACTGTATATGCTGAGTTTGCAAAATATAAATTAACAATCTGATATTTTGAGCAATTCAAGTCTGACATGTGCGGATGCGAATGGTTGAAAATAGCAGGTCGTTAGAGTTGGCAACTTCACGTACGCATGGGAGGACGAGGATAAAGCAACCGCTTCCTATGTAAGTATATTTTAAATTTTAAGTTATTAATATTAATCAGTTTAAGTAATTAGTTATAAAGAATTAAATAATGTTGTGTAAATTTCAATTGTATTTTCTTTTGCATTGTAGCAAAAATTTCAGGAAACACGAGTACAAATAATGGAGGTAACAGAATGGGATTAGTTGAGCGTGATGAGGGTGACGCTATTTTTGACTCTATCATGGAAGCGACATCGCGATGTATGCGTTGTGGCTAGCGGTAAGTTCCATAAAAAAATATTCCTATTCGTAGGCTAGGATATCCCAGAAAGCATACCAAAAAGATCAAGTTAAAGTAGAGATTGCAGGCCGAGAGCCATGGTTGCACAGCTACATGAGCAAGGCCGTCTTCGTGCAGTGTAGATGGGGCAGCTGAACCAGTGCTTGACAGAGAATGTGTAGTAGCATGGGTCATTCCCTTCATGATTGAGTGCTTCTGAAGGCGAGGACGAGTCTTGATAGGTTCGCTATTTTGTGTTTGTGTTTGGACATTGTATATATGCACTTGGAGATGGTGAATATGTTGTGTTTTGTTATGTTTCATATACGTTTATGAAAGGTTGGATGTTTTATGTCAATTTGGGTACATTTGATACTTTTTGTGGAGATGTTGGATGTTTGATGTTGATTGGATATGCTTGATACATTTTGTGGAAATGTTGTATGTTTGATTTTAAGTTTGTTGGATTGTTTAAGCTTGATTTGTTATTAATACTGTTGTTTATGTGATTTTATTTTATATTTATATGTGTGTGTGAGAGAGAGAGAAATGGAGCTGTGATATACATACATATACATACATACATACATAGATATATATATATATATATATATATATATATATATATATATATATATATATATTGATGTATATGGATTATATGTGAATCGAATGGTTGTTGGAAAGAAAACACCAAGATTACCGACGACTTCCAACATATAGTGACGACTATCTGATCACAATATTCCGACGGATAGCGATGGCTATCGACCGAATATTATAAGTAAAGTTCATGGTCACGTATACACCGCCAGCCATTGGAAAACCCATGGTTGATTCCGTCGAAAAGAGTTGGGAAGCGCGTATGTTATTCCGTCGATTATCGATGACCGCGACGGCTATCTACTATCGAAATTTGATGTTACTCTAGCAGTCTAGAAGTATAAGTGAAATCCGTGGCCTAAGTATATTAATAGAAGCCGCATACTGATTAGCATAGGAATTTCTCCACATCCAACCTTGGTATATCTCATAAAATAGTAATACTGTCAATTTGAAGTATAAAGACCCCGCTCAATCTATTCAATTTAGCAGTTTTCAGTGCAACCGTATGCATTTGTTTGTAATATCGATATCATATGTAAGATAGTAGTAAATTTTCAAATACCACATTATTTCATTCACCCTACAGAAGAAATCACAAAATAAGTATTTTCCTGATGCTTAATATGTTGTAAAGAAAGATATCATCGTATAATGTCCCAATATGTAGTATGTGCACAATTTGAAGAAAAATATCGTGTTTAACATTTAAATTTGACATGAACAACAAATAATTGCAGCATACTATATTCTAGCTTAAGATAAGGTGACATTGTTTTCCCCCTTTTTTGCATGTACTCTTTATAACAAAAGTTAGAGATATTCTACGCTTACATGGCGAAAGCGGACAATAAATGTAGTTTATAATTTGAACAGAAAAATATACTAAAAAATGTACTGTTGAAGTTCTAGGGTCTGTACGAACATTATCCATATACATCAAGCACTCGTTGTGTGTGTACAATGCGATATACCCTAACATTATATTTTTAAAGTTTTTTTAAAATGGCTGAGAGAAACATCCATTAAGTAGTGCATCAGTTACTCGAGTTGGATGCCACTTCGTATCATTTCTTGTGTTGTTTTTGAAAAATGTCAAAATTTTCACAATTAAACTAAAATGAAAAAAGTAGAACTGTTATGCTAACGGTAAATTTATCATTACCAGCCAATCGGTTACCATTTTCGAGTGAAATTGGTATACCAGTTTAATCGGTATGGTAACGATAAATTTACAATTTTCCACGGTAAATTATCGGTAACATTTTTTCAATACATGCGGTAACGGTAATTTTGCCAATTAATTTATAATACATGTATATTCATTTAACATGTTTTATTATGGGCATTCAGAACCAAGAAAATGATTAAATTTAGTTTATTAAACAGGTGAAATAATGTTAAATACACTTTACTTCTTACTCATTTATATCTTTTATTAAGTAACAAAATAAACTGTATAATAAAGCACCATTATGGTGTCAATACGTGTTATGTTACTAACCTTTTTTAGACAAACGGCAATTTACCATTACCACTGTAACGGTTACCAGATTATAGGTATAACAGTCTTCGGTATACTAGCCTATCGTTAACGGTAACGGTAAGAAATTTTTGTTTACTAGTAAAAACGGTACGGTAACAGTATTTATGAAATGGTAATGGTAACCATTGCCATAACAACCCTATAAAAAAAAAAAGGAAGGAACGATGCTTTTGATATTTTGAACTGTAGAAAAACCGTTCTTCCACATAAGCAAATATGGTCCAGCTTTTAAGTTTAACTAGTGGTCCCTGCTTACGCATGTGGACAATAATGTATCCCATTATTTTCAGCTGTCACGCTAAGAAAGCAAGTACATGAATAATGACATGGGTTCAAATCAAACGTTCATGTATCTTTCCTATTACTATTTTACAGTTTCAATTCCTTAACAGAAGTAAATATCTTGCATATAACCATGCATTAAATCATTTGATACAGACCATTCAGTACTGAACAAATTGACTATCAAATCAAAGTCCTATATTGCGATGTAATTACCAACTATTGTTTTCAACTACGTAATATAATAATACCGGTTTCTAATATAATTGTTATCTCGTCTTTTGACAAGGCCGTGACACCAAGAAATTAACTGAAAGTCCAAGACAGTTCATTCCGAAAAACGGTATACATAGGCTCGCTATGGATGCTGGTAAATTTTGCACGAGTCTGGATTGATGTACATTTAGTGTGACACGACAAACAAAGCTATGCAAGCCAACTTTTCAAATTTCAAGTCAATCCGAGTTCATATACTCAAGATATGATCGATACAAGCCAAAAAGATAAACTCACTCGTATCCATCGACAATCTCCTTCGCATCAGTCCATTTCGTATCCATCGGCGAACAAACCCATTTCGTATCCATCAACGACCGTCCACTTCGTATCCATCAGCAGTAACACGGGAGTCCATTTCGTATCGATCCAATTTCAAACATACTTTGTATCGATCGACCACAGGTCGATACGAAATCAACACCTACCATCGATACGAAATCGACTGCTTTATGATCGACACAAAGAAATCATCCATCTATCGATATGAAGTGAACATTAAGCGATCGATATGAAATAGCTTCAGGGTTCGATACAAAGTAAGGTACAACAGACCGATACGAAGAGCAATTCAAAATCGATAAGAAATAAGATGCAACCGAGCGATACGAACAAGGCTAAGCCGAGTCGATACGAACGAGGCGCATCCATAGGAAAGACTTGATCACTCGGCATGAAGAGTGGATCGATCCAAAAAGTTAGCGCCACGTCATCAAGCATCATGTATAGAGCCATCGATGTGAAACCATCGATACGAACGATATCGATACGAAGTCAGCAGCCTATAATGAACTCAAACTTGCATTGATCATAACTCAAAATTTACAAGTCCAAATGCCTCCAAATTTTCACAGGAGCTTGCGTACATCCTTAAGAATGTTTATGTTCGATCTCAACTCGATTGGACGAAGTCCTGATCGATACGAATTGCGTTCGCATCGATCACGAATCGACTCCAAACGGTGAGGGATCGATCGATTGGGCCCACCTACGTGAGAGGAGTTTTTCGAGATCTGAGCGAGATATTTGCAGCCTACGCCTATAAGTAGCAGCCCAGGACCCACTGAAAAGGCACTTTTGGCTCTTCTACGTCCAGACTCTGCCGAAATCACTGTTGTACTCAAGTTTTACTGTTAAAATTCGCTGTAACCAGCAAGCAAAAGTTAATAAAAGTCAATCATCATTTCATAGTGGACGTAGGCCATACCCGAACCACTCTAAATCTGCATGTTTCTGTGTGTTTATTTGTTCGTTAATTGGTGTATTTGTTAGATCTTCCTTATTTTCAATTTATATTCTTCATTTTATCACTTCAAACACATCCGAAGAGTGTTGTGCCCAATTTTGGTACAAACACTTTGGTGCTTTCACTGAGAAAATCCAGTTTTTCTCTTGCTCATTGGATCTACTGCCGATATCAGATTGCAAGAATCCAAAGAGAAGATCTAGATTTCAAGTCTAAAGTTCTCCATCCTATTCAGATTTGCATCAAGTCTAGGAAAGAGCTTCACTATCTATCATGGTTAACGTTAGGACCACTTCTACAGCTGTAGATCCAGAAAGACGGGACAGACAGAATCCCATGCAGCTACATCCGACCATCAGAATGCTGCCGAACCCCTGTCACCAGGGAAGAGTTTCAACTGCTTACGCAAGAACTGAAGCAGAGCCGACATCAGCTTACTCAAAACTACGTGGCAACGCGGAATTGACCAATCAGCTAGATCGTCAAAGACGTAGGAGATCCAGAAGGGATCAGGCTTCCTATTCATCTACTGAGGGTTCCGCATATTCAGACTACCATCATAAATCCACACGTCCACGGCTGGACGGAAGTTCTGCATAAGCTACTGGACATCTGCATGCACTGAATCTTAGGCAACCGAGAGTTGGCCCATCAACCAGCCATCAGACTAGACCCTCCTCCCGAGGACGTACTATTCCTTATCATGTTACATACAACTGCACTGCCACCACTACTGCCGAGTTGGGAGTTGATGCCCAAAATCGAACAAATCAGAACCACCGCCAACATGAGCACACTTTACAACCTTATTTTCCAGAGAACTTAGAACCAAGGAGGCGAGATCTGGACCGTCGACCGCGATCGGCCCATCCTCACATTGTGGAACCCGACCACATCTTGGCCTAGCATGCTCAAAATGTCCAGATGTCGAACATCCCAATGATGATCTGTCAGATGATCTAAGAGAGTCAAGGTCTCACCAATGACGACTGAGAAATCTCCCAGAGTCATACTCCTTTTACTGATGATATACTCTATGCTGAACCACCTCGGCGTTTCAGAATGCCAACTCTGCCCATGTATGAAGGGAGCTCTAATCCCAACCAGCATATTTTAAAGTACGAATGGTTAATGAATGCTGCACGAGCCGATGATGCAGTCAAGTGTCGAAGTTTCCCAATCTCTTTGGGGGCATAGCGACTATGTGGTTTACTCGTTTACCACCTCGATCTATCTCATGTTTTCACCAGTTAGTGATGAAGTTTTTTGAACAATTCTGCATGCATGTCATAAGGCCGAAAGATGTTAATACTTTGTCTAGTGTCACTCAAGCTCCTGGAAAGACATTCAGACGTTTTTTTGGAGAGACTTCATGTTGCGTGCGCTGAGATTAGCAATCCCAATGATAACTCAATTCTGATGGCACTAACTAAAGGGATTGATCCCGATTCTGAATTCGGCAACTGGCTAGCTCGGAAACCCTTTGCGTCATTGAACTGTTTCTATTCTAAGGCAGCCCAATTATTGAGAAGGGAGGATGCGAAGCAATCTAGGAAAAATGATGACGCAAGGCCCGGTGTGGAAGGAATCCAGAGCAATGTAGCTTTTAAACAAACCAAGGAGAGTTTCGGAAAGATGCAATTAAACATACAGAATAAATAAAACCAACATAAAGGCAATGAAAGTCAGAACAGGAAACGGGATTAGAACCTGGGCCGGGACGTAGCGCTTCTATGTTTGATAATTATACTCCTTTGAATACGTCACTGGAAAATGTGTACCTACAGACTTGCAATACCATCCAATATAAGAAACTTGCTTCGAAACCGTCATCGGAGAAACGATTCAAACAAGAAAGTTCTGCAGATTCCACGATAGTTATGACTACAATACAAACGAGTGTCGTCATTTGCAGGATATCATTGAAAAGTTGATACGTGAGAGAAAGTTGGAGTAGTTTGTGCGGGCGCTATAGTCTGGAGATGCGGGCCCATCAAATCAGAACCATGTACCAAATCAGATGAGACCGGAAGAACCTGCTTGTACCAGCAGGAGGTTGGTGATCAATACTATTAGTGGTGGTCCTCGTCCAACAGACCGAAGCTAGAAGGAAATGGAGTCGTATGCCAGTTCTATTAGGCATGCGAGCTTCAAGTGTTGTAGTAGTTTGGAAGATGGGGCTCCGGCCAAGCAACAGAAGACGATGACCGACGACATCGTATTTTGAGACAGAGATGCTGATAGAGTCGAAGCCCCAACCATCAATCCACTTGTCATATCAGCTAAAGTAGGTCCTGTTGGATGAAGAGGATCTTGATAGACTGTGGAAGTTCAGTGAACATACTGTTCAAGCGAGCCTATGATCAGACAAAAATGGAAGCAAAGGATTTGAATCCTTTTTAGTCCCGTATTCATGGCTTCAATGGGAGTGCAACTATACCCACTAGAGTGGTGGAACTGCTAGTGGAGTTGGAAATCGGGGAACGCCAGAGAGTCCGGATATTACAATTTGTTATATTGGACATAGACTCGTCATACAATGCTCTCTTGAGCCGACTGGCCCTAATTGAATTTAGGGCGGCCATTGTGCCTTGGTGTCTAACTTTAAAATTCCCTACCGACAATGGAGTTAGAGTCATTCAGGGAGAACAGGCTGCTAGACGAGCCTGTTATGTTGCTGAGCCGCGCGAGGCGCAGCAAAAGGAAAAAGGAAAGGACGTAAAGGAATCGCTCTACGTCTGTTTTGTGGAAATTTGACAGCTAAGGCCTGGGCCTAGGTCCGGGCACCATAACCAATTCCCAAGGGATCTTGATCTGAGAGATAACGAAAGTGAAGAAGAAAGTAAAGATAGTCAAGCTTCTCCGGCCGAGCTGACGATCGATGTTCCGATCGACGATAACGATGATTCTAAAACGATAAAGATTGGGTCTCAGCTAAGCCAACAAATGCAGGAGGAATTGGTTGAATTTCTCCGAGCAAGATGTGTTTTCCTGGACACATTCTGACATGTGTGAAATCTCCCCGAACATCGCGAGCTATACATTGAATATTTTCCCACGGCATGTCCCGGTCAAGCAGAAAAGGCGTGGTACGGATCCAGAGAGATCTGTTGCCCTTAAGGAAGAGGTAGACAAGCTTAAATCGAACGGGTTATCCAAGATGCATTACACCCGAAAAGGGAATCTAATCATGTACTTGTCCGAAAGCCAAACGGGAAATGGAGAACATATGTTGACTACTCAAATTTGAATAGAGCATGCCCCAAAGATAGTTTTCCACTTTCCCGAATCAATCAGCTCGTAGACTCAATGGCTGGACATGAACTATTATCCTTTATGGATGCATATTCGAGGTACAACCAAATACCCGTGCACCTACCTGACCAGGAGCATACCAGTTTCGTGACCAATCTGGGACTTTACTGCTACAAAATCATGCCTTTCGGACTAAAAAACATTGGAGAAACTTACCAACGGTTAGTTGATAGAATGTTCGCTGACCAGATCGAAAAAAACATGGAAGTATATATGGATAAAATGCTAGTGAAGTCATGATTCTCTACTAATCATATCAAAGACCTGAAATCAGTGTTTAGCATCCTCTGATGATACAGAATGAAGCTCAATCCGTTGGAATGTTACTTTGGGGTCGCACCAGGAAAATTCCTTGGGTTTACCGTCAACGCTCGAGGAATCGAAGCTAATCCTGAAAAGATCTAGGCAATTAGAAATCTTAAGAATCTAAGAAATATAAAGCAAGTCCACAGCCTCAACAGGAAAGTAGCAGCACTGAGCATGCTCATTACAAAATCCACTGACAAATGCATTCCCTTCTTCGATCTGAGTAGAAAAGGGAAACAGAACTTTGAATGGACTATGGAATATGAGGGTGCATTTCGAGCACTAGTTCAACGTCTCTCTACACCACCCATCCTATCAAAGTCTATTGAGCATGAGAGATTGTACATCTACTCGGCAGCTTCAGAATATGCAACCGGTGCTGTCCTAATTTGACAGGAGCAGAGAAAAATTATCCAAAGCTGGAAAAGTTGGCTTATTGTCTTTCCTCAAGGAAGATTCAACCGTATTTCCATGCCCATCATATTACCGTTTACACTGACCTGCCGTTATGATAGGTCCTCATGCGGCCTGAGACGTCTGGTAGGCTACTTAAGTGAAATATCGAACTAAGCCAGTTTGACATTACTTACACTGTGAGGCGAGTCATTCAAGGACAAGTCCTAACAGATTTCATAAATGAATTCATTGTCTCGGAGGGCTTGCCCGAAACCAGTGAGTCTCCTAAATATATCTGAAAGCTACATACCGATGGTGCATCAAACAATCGTTGCTCAGGTGCCGGGGTTGTACTTGAAACTCTCGAAGGTCGATCTGTATGCTATGCTTTAAGATTTGATTTTTATGTGACCAACAACAAAGCTGAATATGAAGCCCTACTTGCCGGATTGAGACTTGCCAGAGATTTAAAAATCATTACCATGGAGATTTATTGTGATCCACAATTGGTCATGTGCTAGGTTCGGTGGGAATACCAGGCCAAAACCAAAGACTGGCTGCTTACCTAGCTCGGGTCCAAGAGATACTGAATCAGTTCGATTATTATGCCATCTACTGCATCCCTCGAGAGCGCAATCAGAAAGCCGATTCATTAGCAAAGTTAGCCAGTACAGGCGAAGCACAACAAATGGGACTCGTTCCTGTGGAGACATTATCTTCCCCGAGCATCGACCAAATGGAGATAGATTGGATATTTGAGGCCGTTCCTGATAAGGATTCATGGATGGCTCCGTTCAGAAATTATCTCGAGCATGGGACCCTATCGGAGCGTAGGAGTGAAAAGAGACAAGTTCTTCGAAAAGCTTCACAGTTCATTATTCAGAATGGAGTCATGTATAGAAGAGGGTTCTCTGTTCCTTTACTCCGGTGGATCGCTCACGATGAAATTAAACGAGTATTACATGATGTACACGAAGGAGAATGTGGCGATCACACGGGTGGCAAGCTCTAGCCAAGAAAGTGCTCCGATATGGATACTATTGGCCAACCATAAATCGCGATGCATCGGACTACGCCAAAAAAATGTGACAGATCTCAAAAACACGCTCGGTCTCCTAGAGCCCGCCTACCGAAATAACTCAACCTCTAACCAAAGGTGGTACGAAGTACGCCATCGTCATAGTTTATTACTTTATTGACATTATTGGTTCTCTACCTCTAGCCAAAGGTGGTACGAAGTACGCTATCGTAATAGTTGATTACTTTACCAAGTGGACGGAAGCTGAACCCCTTGCTACAATCACAACGAAGAAAGCGATCAACTTTGTAGTACGTAACATTATCTATGGATTTGGTCTCCTACATACCACCATCATCGATAATGGGACCCAATTCGACAATGTTGAATTTAAGAATTTATACCAACGATTCCACATCCAAAAGAAATTCTCTGCAGTTGCACACTCTCAAGCGAATGGACAGGCTGAAGTTGTTAATAAAGTTATAAAGTCTATTCTGAAGAAGCGATTGGGAAAAGCTGGGGGCAAGTGAGTTGATGAAATTTCTATGGCTTTATGGGCTTACCGAACAACCCACAAGTCCGTGACCGGACACACTCCATTTTCTCTTTCTTATGGTTCAGAAGCCGTTATTCCAATCAAATTAGAAGTGCCTTCTCATTGTATGACATATTATGATCCGAAGACAAATGATATATTACTTGCCGTATCTTTGGATTTGCTGGATGAAAAGTGAGTAGAGGCTGATTTGATGGAAGCTTCG
The DNA here is from genome assembly GCA_030765085.1 of Allium cepa. Classification (NCBI taxonomy): domain Eukaryota; kingdom Viridiplantae; phylum Streptophyta; class Magnoliopsida; order Asparagales; family Amaryllidaceae; genus Allium; species Allium cepa. Next base: position 85,524,418 of record CM060946.1, read on the forward strand.
TATCGAAGTCGACTCGCCCGATTGTACAATGCTAAGGTCCGACCCCGAACCTTTGAACTCGGCGATCTCGTCCTTAAAAGAATTTATCCGGTTCCTTCACATATGAAGCCATTGTGGGAAGGACCGTATGTCATTGAACAAAAACTTAAAGATGGCACATTTAAACTACCGACCGTTGACGATCTCGTTTTGCCGAGAGCTTGGAACAACAAGTATCTTCATTGCTACTACAAATAACAAGCTTTATTTGTTCATTCAATTTGCTTTTAATTTGCAATTTATTTCTGCATTTCGAAATTTGAATTTGTAATAAGGCAGCTAACATTGCCGTATTTTCTTATTTCAGCAATAAAATGCAATCTCTTCGAGCTAGAGCTGTGATTTTTTGGAATATGTTATACAACCATCACGATGCACAGAGAGCTAAGTTCCATCATACAGTGGTCGGGAGTGACTGTGATATGACCGGTCACTCGCTAAGTGAAACCCGAGCTCGGGAGCAAGCCATCAGACTAAGCACAAGAAAAGATAGATACACGATAATGCTCTAACTAACTCTAGATTCCCAAAGTGCGAACTGGAGTATAAACTTACAAATGCGGTTTTCGAAGAGGGTGGATCCGTCCGCCTAACGTATTTCCCCGTATTCAAACCAAGTTCGAGGAGGGTGGACTCGTCTATCTAATGACCTCGCTTGTTAACTCAGGGTGGATTGGAGTCAACCTCCACGATCTTGATACATCTGTCGTTCCCGGAGTGCAAACGAAATCCAAACGCCTAAACAGATGTGACTGACCGTTTATCGGCCAACTCCGAATTCCCATAGTACAAATTGGAATATAAACATCGTCTCCAGATTCATAGAGTGTGAACTGGAGTACAAACGTCTACTAACTCTAAGTTCCCAGAGTGTGAACCGGAGTATAAACTTCTATTAAATCTAAATTCCCAGAGTGCGAACTCGAGTAAAAACATCGACTCCAGATTCCCAGAGTGCGAAGTGGAGTACAAACGTCTATTAACTCTAAGTTTCCAGAGTGCGAAATGGAGTATAAACATCTACTAACTCTAAGTCCCCAGAGCATGGACTAGACTATAAACATCGACTAACTCCAAATCCCTAGAGAGTGGATTGGAGTTTAAACACAAACCGGATACGAATCGACCATCCGTAAGACAACTCTAAGGCCTTGGAGTGCAGTCAGAGTATAAGAACGAATTGGGTATGACTGACCACCCAGGAATCAATCTAAAGTCCCCATAGTGTGGATGCATTTATAAATATTAAACAGGTGTGACTGACCACCCATGAAAATAACTTATATCCCTGGAGCGTGGACATATCACTAAAACTTAAGTGGACATAATCAACCGCCGAGAACATGTGCAATACCCAGAGTGTGGATACGATCGCCAATTGATAAGCAAGTGTGGTTCGACTACTTGAATTCTCCATGTTTCAGCTTCGTTTCATAAAGATCGAGATCGATGTGTTAAAGGCAACCAACGTTTGTTGACCGTCTTTCCAATGTATCCCCTAATCTGGGGGCAGAACTTAAGTATCGGCCACTGATTGAGTTACCATGGTATCAGAATTTGACTTAACACTCGGTCGTGACCCAAAACCGAAGCCTTAGGATTTAGCAACTAAATCCGGGTCTGAACTAAAAGCTTCACAAGTGTATCGAATGAAAGTTCAAGTGCCGAAACACTTAAGCAAATTAACACAAGTTGTATGGAAGACAAAATGGGATTTTATTTCAACCATTCTTTGGAAAGAAAGGATAAGTACAAAGTTATACCAAAAAATTCTACTAGCTGGGGCCGAACCCACATCTATACACGACCTACAAAAAAAGAAAGCAAAAGTAGATTCCTTCCTATCTACCAAAAATGAGCCGAAAAGACGTATCTATTCTTTCTTTTTTATCAACTTCTTCTTCGGCATCGACTCGCTGGAGCTGCCACTTGGCTTCCCCTTTGAGCCCTTGCCTTTCGGCAGTTGATCTTTAGTCAGGGGCATTATATCAATTTCCTCCTATGAACTCACATGTATTGGAATGCTTCCTGAAGGCGGAGTCGGAGGGACAAGATCAACAGTAGGAGGCGGGATAGGCACACTGGTATCGATGATCGTACCACCAGAGGAAATCATAAGTAGTAGATATGGATTGGGACCCGCCATCCCACCTCCAAAACTACTAGCCTGGGCAGCTGCCTCCATCTCGGCATTAATTTCAACTATAATATCCTCTTTGTGAAGTGTTTGCGCATGGCCGGGAGCGCCCGTAGTTGGGCCCGAAGAGCTGGTCATTGGTGCGCTTCCACCCATAACAAACGGCAAATAAGAAAAGGGGTCACTGTGATAATCGAGAAGTTCCTCCATCATCTGTTCATCAAAAGTAAGCGTTCTCCCTTGTGCTATGTTAATTGGTGCCGTGGTTGTTGTGGTGGTCGCTTTTGTTATGATGGCCTCCCGCGCATGATGTGATTCTTGAGTTGCAAGAGGCACGACCGATGTGGCTCTAATCACTGGATAGAGATAAAGGAAAAACTATTAGTAGTTACTTCAAGTAATGCTTCCGGTTTTGAATAAGCGTGAGAAATGTTCGGTGTACCTTCCTCAGTTTGGCTCAGGGTGGCGAAGAAGCTTCAGAGACTTGCTTGCGAGCTGGAGATAACCGCGGTTGTTAGGCTTGTAAGCAGGAACAGACCGAGGATCAACCGCAGATGTGGATTCAGGCTGAGTTGGCGTGAGAGTTTCAGAACTTATATCATGATGCTCAACACGAGAATCTTCTCCATCCTCCATATGCTAGGTGACAAGTTTCTCCTTTTCTTATGCGATCATGGTATGGTGGATAACTTTTCTTTCATCGTCATTCAACACCCGGTTCTCAAGCTCGAACTCATCAACTGATTCACCTTGATGCTCATCCTTTTCGTCTTCTACTAATCGGCCCAAAGCGTTATACAGGTGTGTTGGATAATTATCGAGCCAGGCTAGATTTCTATACTTCAAGACATTAGCATTATATGTGATCAGAAGGTCTTCAACATCTGCCTCTAACATGGAATCCACCATTTTAACTTCATCCTCAACCTTGGCCTCAACCTCTCGGATTTTAAGTGATGCCGCATCTCGTTCACCCCAAGCACCACAACTTGTTCACACGCCTCCTAGACTACTTTGTTTTCATTATCCTTTTCTTTAGTAATTTCAGAATGTTTGGCTTTGAGCTCGTTAAGATACTCCAACGCTGCATCCCTTTCAGTTGTAACTATGGTGTTTCGGTGGCCCAACTCCTCGACCAAAGCGTAATGCGTTTGTTGCATCATCTTCATAGCCAGGTTTTCCTTGTAAACCTTCTGGGTGGCCTCTATTTTTGATTTTTGAAAAGATTCGGCTTCACCGTTCAACACTTGAATTATGCAGTCTTTCTGACCAAGGTCGGTCTCTGATTTCCCAATTATTTTTTCTCGCTCAAAAGCCATTGCTGACGCTTTATCCGTGGCTTTCATCCACTCCTTGTATCGGGTATAGATATTGTGGATGTAGTCATGCATCGTTTGTTCTGCCTCAGATGGAATTTTCTTTGAGTGAGGAGAGAAGATAAAGCCGTTGAAACATATATTCGGCAAATCTTTTCTCAACTGGGCAATCCTAATTGCTCCTTCCCCAATGGGCTCGGTGACCGCTTGTTCAATGACAGTGGGAGGTTCGGCCTTGGTTCTACGCCGTTGTGAATCGGGCTTAGAATCTTGAGAAGATAGTTTTTGACATGGAGGCTCTAATGGTTGATTTCCGTGACCGAAGGGTTTTGTTGGAGCTTAGGGAGGCAGAAAGCATGATCGGAAGCGATATCTATGCTCTCTATCTCTATCCCTCTCCCTTTCATACAACTCTTGTCTTGAATAACCACAATCGCGGTCTCTTTCAACTTCTCTCCTACGAGACTCATGGTATAAGATGGACGACTGGCGTGCAGAGCGAAAGCTTCCCAACATGGATTCTCGCCTAGCCATCGTATTTGTAAAGAAGAAATAAAAGTAGAGTTAGTGATCCATACAAGTAAACAACTTAAGATTGGAAATCGTGCAGTGCCGTAAAGTGTATATGTATGTGCGACTCCCCGACCAACCAGCAATGTCGGCCACACTTGTTGGAGAGGCTCGCTCAAATCTTAAGCACTTTAAAACCCCTCCAATCCATTGTCATGTTGAAGTGACACATAGTCCGGAATTGGAATATCGGCAAGTCCTTCGAAAGGATTCTCTATTTGTGAGGGAGGAGTCTTCGTGATTCGAATACCGGAGGCTGGTAGGGACATAACTACAGATTTCCATCTCGAAGACTTATGACGCTTCTGAGTGACTGCTTTGCCTTTTCTCCTGCCCTCTAAATCTTGAAAACTGTCTGAAGGCCCAACTATGGGCTCGTCATCAGTGGGTGTATCCTCCCTATCGCCTTCCTCAACTATTATGATTTCGAGCGCCCCGCGCTTAGCCCATTTTGCCGGAACTTCCCTTAGTGACCCTTCGAGTCTAATGCTCTGATTTTGATCGATTAGCCCAATGGCTCTCAAAATCTCATCTGTGAGCACCGAATCGATTTCTCTCATTTCATTCTTCACCTACTGGAGAATTCGTATTTTTTTTAAAGTGGGCACCTTCGGGTCATGGAATTGCGGTTGTAGAGTAAAGAAGATATTAGTTCCGATGTCAGTTACGATTATCTCGTTAGCTACTTGTAAAATTACAACACTTACGTCTGACTAACCATCGCCTAGCAAACCCTGGCGGACATCGAACCTAAAACCACTTCGTTTTGAAGTAGCTGAGCCTGGTCCAGATCCCTGTGTCCACTTGGCAATTCCTGACTGCCTCTAGAAATGTGAATGAAGGGTTGTCTCCCCGACTCTTAACGTTAAACAAGTATCGGATTTCTTTCGGGGTTGGAGGTCGAAAGAGATGTTCCATAAAAACGATGAATAGACTATTCAGCAGTGCATATTAATTTGGGTGTAATTGCGATGGAATGATTCAAAAGAAGGCTAACACTTCTTGAATGTACTGGTTGAATGAAAGACTCGTTCCCACTACGCACGAGTGTTTGTTAAAAGTTGTGAATCCTACCGGGGGAGCGTGTGGCCTATCATTCGGCCCGGGTAGCAGAACGTCGTCTAATGATAGACCATGAATCAAGCATATCCGCCCCAACATATCTTCAGAGACGTTGGATGGCGCAGAGTCTTGCAGATCCGCAAAAAAAGTTTCTCCTGGCAGTTTGTCCAGAGCTCGACTTATAACTACAGTCGCAATGGCCAGTATCTCTATTACCAAGGGAGGTGAACTTTGAGCCTCCTGCTGCTGTGAACTTGTGGATTCCAAAACTAATTAACTCATCAAAAAGAGTCATTAGATGATAGTAAGCCCATGTGTTCCCCAGTGTGAAATGCGTGAATCTGTTGTGCGGTGCGGTGTTATATAATACTTAAGAAATTTCACAGAATTTAAGGAGATGTTCAAATAACAAGGCTTCAGAAGTCAACTGGAGTGACCGTCATCGCTGACCGTCACAACCATGCCATCCAGACTCTAGAGACCGATTCGAGTTAAAGTTTGTTAAAATTCTATCAAGTTACAATTCCATCGACGAGCTTCGAAGGGTAGTCAAATATGCAGTTTAACGGTTATGTCCATTTATGCAAGGCAGAAGCTCGTCGGAGTTGAGTATTCAAGTATTCAAGGGATTTCGTATCGGTCGAAATTTTAAATTTGAATCGATCACCAGAATTCCCCTCGTATCGATCTAGGAGCCATCGCTTCATATTGATCATAGAGCATCAGTTCGTATCGATCGCCCAAGGTCATTTCGTATCGATACAAAATCCCTTACTTCGTATCGATCATCGACGACGCTTTCGTATTGATCATTATACCCCAGATTTCATATCAGTCAATTAATACGAAGGTCCACCGACCATCGATATGAAACAATATTTTCCCATCGATACGAGATCATGCTATATCCAGGATCGATACGAACTTCCCCCCGCCATCCATCAGTTCTAGATCGATACGAATTCCTCATCCCAGATCGTTACAAGGGTATTCTTTCTTCCTTCTCCCATCGAAGCAAGGTCAAGGTAAAGCATCTCTTCCATGAGTACTTCGTATCCCTCTATACTTCATCTTCCCTAATCAACATAGAGACTACTCTAACCTTCCTTGACCTCGCTCCAACCATCTACGACCTCCTCTCCGTCAGAATCACCCACGAATGTTAGTGGGATGGCATGAGAGTTCTAGTCTCATCATATTAAGATTGAGTTTGTTCGATTATTTACCTAATTTCAGCGATTTGTTTGAGGGATTGGTGTTTGATTTGATTAGAAAGCAAGATTCTATTTACGGGTTTTTCAATCGATACAAAGGCTATAGAAAAAATAAGCAAGTAAATTTTTTCTAAGTATAGAATCATGTATATATACGGAAGGTAGATGTCGATTCGTCTCCTAATATGAACGACTGGATGAAGGGGTTTAAACCTTAACCGATACGAGATGGCCTATTCGTATCCATTGGCCATTGGCTCGATAACTATCATCATATCCATTTTCAATCAATACGAAAGGAGCGGCCAAGTTGCACTGGAACCACGTGACTCTATCGATACGAAATGTTCATTTCGTACCCATCAGTGAGGATTTCATCGATGCGAAATATAAATAAAGCTCATTTACTTTGCTCTGCTCCTCAATACGAAGTGTCAATTTCATATCCACCTGTTCAAGGAACATGGAACTTTGTAGCCATTGATACGACAGATGCCAAAGAGACCATCATGTTCGTATCGATGGCCACCGATATGAAGCATGCATTAAAAAAATTAAACTCGATCCAGGAGAGGATCGATGTGAAGAGAAACTCCAAAACAACCGTCAAGCGTTATTACAACTCGAATTTCACATCGATTCAGGAGAGGATCGATACATAATTCGATTCAAAAAAATTAAACAGACAACGACTCGTGAACGTAACGTTAACGAGAGTCAAAGTAACATGCATGATGTATGATGGACTAATATTCAATTTTCAAAACTCATAGGAATTGAATGCTTGCCTGATGACAATTACAACAACAAACCATTCAACACTCATTTACAACAGTGCACAGTACAATAATTGACAGTCGACAATTCATTATTTATATTACTGAAGATCAATCCAAGGTTATATCTTCTGACGAAAAGACAACAACCGTTCAAGAAGTCAGATAGAAATGTTCAGAATTAAGATTGCAACTTCTCAAAGCACGTCAAGTTCTTTCAAGACGTACTTTAGAGGGCAAATGTTATCCCGCCTTTTGGCAATGCTATGACACCAAGAAATTAACTGGAAGTCTACGACAGTGCATCGCGAAAAGGTATACACAGGTTCGCTATGGACGTTGGTAAATTTTTCCCGAGTCCGGATCGAGCTACAATTAGTGTGACATAACAAGAAAAGCTGTAAAAGCCAACGTTCCAAATTTCAAGTCAATTCGAGTTCATATGCTCAAGATATGATCGATGCACGCTAAAAAGATAAGCTCACTCATATCCATCGTCAACCTTCTTCGCATCGGTCCATTTCGTATCCATCGGTGAACAAACCCGTTTCGTATCCATCAACGACCGTCCACTTCGTATACGGGAGTTCATTTTGTATCGAACTAGTTTCAAACATACTTCGTATCGATCGGCCACAGGTCGATACGAAATCAACACCTCCCATTGATACGAAATCGACTACTTTATGATCGATGCGAAGAGATCATCCATCTATTGATACGAAGTGAACATTAAGCGATCGATACGAAATAGCTTCAGGGTTCGATACCAAGTAAGGTACAATAGAATGATACGAAGAGCAATTCAGAATCGATACGAAATGAGACAACCGAGTGATACAAACAAGGCCAAATCAGGTCGATACGAACGAGGCGCATCCATAGGAAAGACTCTATCGCTCGGCATGAAGAGTGGATCGATCCAAAAAGTTAGTGCCACATCATCAGGCATCACATGCAGAGCCATCTATGCGAAACCATCGATACGAACTCAACAGCCTATATTGAATTCAAATTTGCATCGATCATAACCCAAAATCTACAAGTCCAGATGCCTCTAAATTTTCATTGGAGCTTGCGTAAATCCTCAAGAATGTTCATGATCGATCCCGACTTGATTAGACGAAGTCTTGATCGATACGAATTGCGTTCGCATCGATCACGGATCGACTCCAAACGGTCAGGGATCGATCACTTGGGCCCACCCACGTGAGAGAAGAGGTCTTTCGAGATCTGAGCGAGATATTTGCAGCCTACGCCGACAAATAGCAGCCCAGGACCTACTAAAAAAGGTCTTTTGGCTCTTCTACATCCAGACTCTTCCAAAATCACTGTTGTACTCGAGTTTTACTATTAAAATTCATTGTAACCAGCAAGTAAAAGTTAATAAAAGTCCATCATTTCATAGTGGACATAGGCCATACGTCGAACCACTCTAAATCTGCGTGTTTCTGTGTGTTTATTTGTTCGTTAATTGATGTGTTTGTAGATCTTCCTCATTTTCAATTTATATTCTTCATCTTATCTCTTCAAACACATTCGGGGAGTGTTGTGCCCAATTTTGGTGCAAACAATAATAATACTACTTCTTAGTATTGCAGTTAATTATATAGCAGACATATATACAGAGACAGGGTTCCTAACCAAGACCACAGCAAGGTACCACATTACTAAATCTTCAATGCACAAGCTTGAAATAATGAATTTAACAATTAGTGCACCTATACAAACTAATTTATATACTTCTCCTTTTTGGTTTGTTAAAGAATGGAAAAAGGGCAAGAAGCAAGAACAGCTTGTAATTTGTTATCATTATGTAAGAAACCGTCAAGCAGTGAGAGGAATCTACCGTTGTGATACAAAAACAAAATTACAGGAACACCTGCAAAACACTGTACATAAACATGCACAAATTTAGTTAAATTGGTAGCATAATCAATAAACTTCAAATCTAAACTTTTTAAAGCATTTCCACCAAGGGGGTCATCATCTTTGCCAAGGTGACAAGTTTGAAGTGACTAACCTCCACCTCGGTCCAACAACAAATAGAAATACCACTTTATCCAGCATTTATAATGCTGAATAAAATTTGAGCAAATTAAAGTCCCATACATAGCAATCTACGTGGGGGATTTAGACAAATCATGGCCATCGGTTTGTTTGGTGTTTATAATGCCGGATAAATTGATGCACGATTTGCTTCCCATTTTTTTAGCGGGCTGCTCTCTTATCTCTAAAATAGCCTTCCCATTAATTTCTACTACTCTCTCAAAGCACAAAAATTATTTCGGAGGGCATCAGTTCCCAATAGCAAGAATATTTTTAAGTCTTTATGCTACTCTTCCACTCCCTTCAAAGCATACATCAAACAATCATGAACTGATAAAAGATTGTTTTGCTTCTCTTCTTCCTCTTCCTCTTCGTTAACATCGGGTGATAATTGTATAAAGAAGTTGCTCGACAACAAGCACTAGCATTCAAAGCAAAACAACTCATTCGGTTACAGTAGATGAAGTAATCTTTTGAACAAGGTGGTAGTGTTATGGGCCTAAAGATATGAGAAAGAGAAGATATTATCGATTAGGGCATGATCGGATTATGACAGATTACTTTAAGGACAATCTATATTTTGACATGGGAAAGTTTTAATTAAGGTACAAAATGTCGAAAAACATATATGAGTGAGTCATGTCAGGGATGGAGGGTATGAAATTATATTTCACACGTTGGAGTAATACTTGTGGTCAATTGGGTGTTTTATCGCATCAAAAAATGACAAGTGCCTTACGAATGTTAGCATATGGGAAAACCGCTGATAGACAAGACGAATAGGTCCGAATCGGATATCCTACCGCCAACGAATGCTTAAAAGAATTTTATAAAACTGTCATTCTATTATTAAATGTAGAGTATCTTAGAGCATTGAATGGTAATGATATCAAACAAATATTGGCTATAGGTGGACAACATGAATTTCTAGGTAAGTTGGGTAGCATAGATTGTATGCGTTAGTGTTGGAAAAGTTGCACATTTGCTATGCAAGGACAATACATCAGACATTACCATAAGGCAAAAACGATTTTGGAACATGTAGCTTTGTTTGAATTATATATATGACACTCTTTTTTCAATACACCTGGGTCTTTAAACGACATTAATGTTCTACATCAATCCTATTTGTTTAGCTCTTTATGTAACGATACTGCACCAGCTTATAGTTATATGATACGGGATGTGCAACATGACATGGGATACTACCTTGTAGATGAAATATATCCGGCTTGAAAAACTTTGGTCAAAGGTTTCAAAAGCCTCGTGATGAGAAGGAATGCAAATTTATAGTATAACAAGCTGGTTTAAGAAAAGACGTTGAGCGTGATTTTGGTGTTCTATAAGGTGGATTCTGAATTCTGAGCAAGGAGGCATACTACCATGATCCTAAAGTTATATCGGAGATAATGTACTGTAGTATAATACTTCACAACATGATTTTTGAAGAAGAGAGAGGTGGTTATAAATCACAGTTATCTAGTATTAGCATGTGCTTTTGAGAGTCCTCCTTTTAAAAAATCAATCACCTTTGCATAGTACATTAAGAGAGTTATGGAAATCAGAGATACTGAGGCTCATATAGATTTGCATAACAAACTAACAGAACACTTTCACCATTTTGTAGGCGCTAGTTTTGGATAATTATAATTTTCTAAAAAATTATTATTACATACTTTCATCATTTTGTAGGAATTATTATTACGTACCTATTTTAATGTTGAAACATTGTATTAACTATAGTTTTTTGTAACATCATTGTACAAATTTATTTATTATGAATCGTTATTTTATTTATATTTAGAAGAATGCATCGATGAGATAAATTAAAACACATTTATGGTATTAAAGCAAACAAGGAAAGCATGTCTATTCTATAAAACACGTTCAAATCTTCATCTGATTTTATTCAGTGCGGCAATTATGGGATTGATGTGTACGATCACTGAAACATTTCAGCTTTACACTATTGAGTGATGTGATCGATCACCAATAGCATAAATCATGGATGCAAACTCCCTAAACAATGAAGATGATAATCAAAAATCTCCACCCATACTCAACCTAAAAGCTATAGAACTTCAAAAAAGTTGCTTATTGAAAAACTGAGATAGATATGTTTATTGAAAAATACATATCAACTACTAATTTTTTTCAGAAACAAATATATAATCATAATCATCCAAAACATAACATTAATTACCTAAAATACATGATATTACAAATACAAACAAGGATGATAATTACCTATGAAGCATACTACTGACACACATACTAGGTACGATTGTTAAGTTGAAGTTTTAATCTTCTCACTCTCGATTGCATTTCATATGCATACTATCTTCCTCATCAACAGAGTTGTGGATCAATCCACTAGAAGTAGCCACATCCATTCCAATTATCCCTACATGCGAAATATGTTCGACCTGCATTTTCACTTGTTTTGAAAATGAGTATGATCACTTCAACTCTACATTCGCAACATTCTCTTCTACTCTGAACTTGTTTATTTTTCTGTTTATAAAAACTACCGATAAGTGGAATGGTATCAAAATTTGAGTTCCATATTGTTATATTGATATTTTGATAGAAACTAACTTGGTTGAAGACATTTTGACTAAAACCGCATTTATAACAATTATAATCAAATTTTTTTGAATTGTTTATTATTGATTTGATTGATCACTGCAAATGTTCCAATTAGGTGTAGCTCATGGCAGAAAGCAGCATTAATTCAGGCAATGGTTTGACTGATCACTCAAAAGATTCAAGCTTTACACTATAGCAGGACGGTTCAAGGAGTGTGTGATTGATCACTAAAAAGATTTCAAGGTTGTAATGATTCACTAGATTCTATCTGTCATACCTGCACTTCCTCCAATCTATTTCATTACTATACACTAATCGATCATCAGTCAGAGAATACATTTGAAATCATGGATAAAAATTCCATGAATAAAGAGAATGGAAATCAAAACTCTCCATCTATGATGTACATTATCAGAGTTTGACAGAAAGCAACAACCATTACGGTAATGACATGATCGATCACTGAATAGATTCTGGTTGTACATATTAAGAGTTTGATAGAAAGTAGCATGGTTACTTGAGTGATGTGATCGATCACTGAAAAGATTTTAGTTTTACACTATAGCAACACCGTTCAAGGAGTGATGTGATTGATCATAGAAAAGATTCCAACTGTAGCGTACGACAGAATGCAGCAAGTTAAAGGAGTGATGTGATCTATTACTGAAAAGATTCCTATTTTAATTGTAGCTGTAATAGAATGCAGCAAGTTTGAGGGAGTGATGTGATCGATCGCTAAAAAGATTTCTGCTTTACATTGTAGCGTACGATAAATGCAACAATATTCAAGGATTGATGTGATCGATCACTAAAAAGATTCCAAGCTTGATGAATATGATGGTTCAAAGAGTAATATAGTTTAGGGAGCAACTTGGTTAAGGGTCTAAATGTTTGTGTACAAGTTTATTGTTCATTATAAATACCTTATATTGATAATTTTGGATTTCATTCTGCAACTTTAAACAACAAACTCTTAAGAGGCATATTTCTTATTGTGAATCATATAATTATACTGATCATTTGTATGGACTGTCAATCTTAATCCATCTTTCCTTAGAGCTCCTACTATATAGTATATTGAAATGAAAGAACAACATCACAAAGATATGCAACAAAGAGAGCTTGAATAGGGGTCGCACCAACTGCAAATAGACAATAAAAAAGAACTACCTATCCACCATACATAAGAGTTACATTAGTAATAACACAAAAAACAAATGCCATTTAAGTTGATGAGGTACAGTCCGTAAATCTAATGTGCTTATGTGGTTTTGAATCACTGATTGTAGTTGTCTGACATGGGGATAATGTTGGTCGTCAAAACTTTCATTGTCCACTTCACCCGAATGGATGCGAATTTAGATAGTGGATAGATGACTGATTCTCTTCTTGAGCTATTATGTACACTTTGGAAATGGAAGAAGAGATCGGGAGGCTTCGTAATCAACTCAATTATGTTATGCACCAGTACTATCGTCTTCGTAAACATTCAACCTAGATGTTTATCCACTCCAGGATTAACTAGATTTAGTATTTATATCTTTCATTATTCTATGTGTCTTTCACTTTTCATTATCTTAACATCTTAAGTAGAAGTCATATGTCGAGAAACTTATAAAGACTAGAGGTGACTCTAAAACTAAAGAGAAAAACATAAGGTATTAAAATAGCAAAATACATTAAAAATTCAAATAAGACACACAGATAGAGAAAAACCACACCGTAGTACAATAATTCAGAGTTTACTTGAACGTGTAAGCCAACTGTATCGAAGTTTGAATGCCTTATGATTGATGAATTTTGATTGGTACTCCAATATGTAATGCAAATAAAAAGCAAACCGTTTTTCCTGAAATATATTTTCATCTTTAACCTCTTGAATTATTTTGCAATACCTATCGCAAGCTGCCAAAAATTCACCGTATGCTGATTTGGTTTCCAAAATCTACCTGGTTCCAATACCCTTCATGTCTCACATACACAACTTTACACAACCTGAGTTCATTCCTTTGGTCGACCTCAATGTATGATTTCACTAGTACTAGTAACTCTAAAGATGACCATGTAATGCCGGACATTGTAGTAATAGTTGAGCTTGTTTACTAACTGTTGATAAAATGTTCGGTTTAAAATAAATGAAGACGATGATCTATAAACAAAAAGTTACCTTTGCTTTATAATCCAACATTATTAATGCCAGATAACATCGAAAGGGTAATTTTTTAATTACCAGTGCACACAATAACCTGTCGTAATACAAGATAATTACCCAGCATTATTAGTGTCAGGTAAACCACTGATTGCTAAGGTTGCTAAAGTAACCATGGCAGTTGGTGGAAGCCCAATATTAGGCTTATCCACCTCTTTTTGGGGCTTAGTCACCAAGTGACTGACCCTTTTTTGGGGCTTAGTTACCAAGCGACTGACCCTTTGTTGGGGATGCTTTTAGAGCATTGCCAATAGTGGGGGGTCAGTCACCCATGTCATATTGGCTAAAATGGGGTGACTGACCCCCACATTGGTCTAACAGCAAAAATAAATTTTTTCTATTATCCGGCATTTATAATGACAGATAATAGTAGATCTAATTAAATAACCTCACATGACAATCAACATGTGGTTATTTGGCCAATCTAGACCGCCAGTTTATCCAACATTTTAAATGCCAAATAAACTTGTATAACATAGCCGGCTTCTTCTTCCAACTGGCTGTGTACTTTATTTCAAACTTACTCACAAACCCATTATTTCCATTTGCAAATCACCCTAATCTTCCCACTTTTTCAACCTTTTTTAAACTAGATTCTCCAAAAAAATTACTCAAAAATGAGAAGAATATTGCATGTTGTTCGTGGTAGCGGTAGTTCTTCATAAAATCCTGGGGTCGACGGAGATAATTGTGGTGAAGGCTCTTGCTCTTCTAGAGCATGTATGAGTGATGGAACAAGGGTATCTTGAAGGTGGCACATAGGTGTTATTTCGAAAGGCACAACTTTGTTCATGAATATTGATCAAAACTTAGGACGGAGGAAGGTGTTAATCAATTATCATGTGTTGAGAAATGAACAAGAGCACATTTCTACTCATGTCAACATCACCGTAAGTACCATTTTATATTCAAATACAATGAAAATAATTAGCATCAATTATTATAAATTATTCACATATTTAAAAAATACAATGTACAATGTACGGTTCTATACTAATTGTATGGTTCCATATTAGGTTTAGTTAAATGCTGATATTTTAGTTTATAATCATATAGTGATACATTTAGTTTAGGAAGTTAATAGACAAAATAATTTCTTCAATAGGCGAGGAAACAGAAAACATGATGATTTCTTGCATTCGTTTTTTGTCTATATAGAGAGATCTCAGCCTTCGACGTCGATTGATGCTTTACAGGATTTTTAGACGATATAGAATTTCATGATTTTATTAGTATGTCTTTTAATCACAAATACTTCAATGTATATCCACATTGTGTTTTCTTAGCCCCGCATATTCCTTATGTTATCGACATTCAACTGAATTTAAATTCTGATGCACAATTGTATGGTGCATTAGCTTTTGTTGGTGGAAGACCACCCACACTTTTCACTTAGCTTTTGGGGAGATGGAGATTACTCCATTAGATTTTATTATGCTCACTGGTATTTGTATTGGATTTTAGATTCCTTTACCTTACGATGAGCAATACCAAAGACATGACAACCTTCTACATATCTTGCCCAGTATTATTATTCCATCATGCTTATTGGGAGGTACACAGATTAGAGTTGGTTCACTTAGGGATGCTATCAGGAGACTACATGAATCATATTACTCTATCCATGACTAGGAGATAGCTAGGCTATATACGATGGGAAACCTTTTCTTTTTTAATCCATCCACTACACTTCCATTAGGACACGTTGCAGCTGTTGCATAGTTTGATCTTTTTTTCCCTATTCATTAAGATTGAGGAATTTCTATCGTGGCTTACTCATAGAGGTTATTGGACTTACAGTATGTGGTGACAGGAGATGGTGTATCGCTGTGTGGTTTTTGGGAGGTTTTACAATATTGGTGGCATGAGTATACCCATAATCTAGCTCATGCGACTGCATACCACCAATTATCTCTATTCTTTCTGAGGATTTGTTCATGGTTTCCCTATAATATGTAGACAGTTTGTTGCGGTGAGGTTAGTCATGTTTTTGCGATTGCAAGCAAACAGATAGAGTTATGACGTACATGCTTTGACATTATTTTGGCAGCCGCTTGATGGATCTCTATATTTGACATAACCTAGTGCCTCATACACATTATTTTAGTCCCGCGGATGATTTCTATTGGTATCGTCTCTTCTTACAGCTGGTTGTATGTGGTATCATGGTAAGCGATGCTGGCACCAGGGTTACGGCTCAGGCATTGTTCCAGATGATCCTCGTCCTTATACACCTTTTGTTACGACCCCACTGCTATTCCCATATTATTAAAGAATATTATAAAAATGTTGTCTAATAATACGGAGAATACAACTTGTTATAAGCGATCGACTGTGAATATATATTTAAACTAACACTGACACGTCATACTTATGGTTTTTCTTAATCTCTGAAATAAAATTAGACGTGTACAGTCTTAGTCCAAAGTAATAATCAAAATGGTTTCTTAGAATCAGAATATTATTATATAAATAATGGTCATAGATCACAACGGAACGATCGACATCATATACATATGCAAACCATGAGTCTACAAAATAAAATACTAGAACCACATAATATACATGTGTTACAAATCACTAACTCAAATATACATCTCAAATACATACATAAAATCCTACTTGAGGTAAATTAAAAGTCAAAATGGTTTGTCTCTCCCTAGTAGCCCAACTATGCGAAGGTC
The DNA here is from genome assembly GCA_030765085.1 of Allium cepa. Lineage (NCBI taxonomy): Eukaryota > Viridiplantae > Streptophyta > Magnoliopsida > Asparagales > Amaryllidaceae > Allium > Allium cepa. The sequence continues at coordinate 85,541,063 of CM060946.1, forward strand.
TACATGTCCTGTAACATGAAAAGTTTCGACCTGATCTGAGTATTATAAAATAAACAAGTCGAACTTTCTCTAGGTATCCAAAACGGTGAGAACAAGATGTAATAAAAGAATAAATGACATAAGTAAATCCAGATGTTCAAAATATAACAAGTCACGAAATTAATTTAACTCAGAATTTATCTCAAGGCAAGGGGTGATATATTTAGGTCATATACACAGAGTAATCACTAGGCGCGGAATTATAGAATAAAGCACAATATTCCTAACACAAGGAAACCAATTCCATACTGATCACCCAAATGGTCCATGCGAATCAAAAGATTGTCCATACCATGGCGAACAAATGTGGTATCACTCATACCGATCTGATACCAAGGATCATCCATACCAATAAATAGAATCATAACCGATTTCAAGGATCGTAGCAACTATGACTCAAAGATTCCAGATTATTCATCATTATATATATTTATGATCGTAAAGAAATCGACAAGTATACCTCTTAAGGATCTAACAGCCCCATCGAACACTAAAAGAAAATATACTCTAAAGTGCCAAATACTATCACTTTCAGTAATCCGTAGAATTTAACTAAACGTTCCGTACCACCTATTGAAATTCAAGTATTATCTAGAAGCTAGTAAATCTCACTCGTTATGGATACCACTGGAAAATCTAAACTATATTCTTTTTAGGTTCTATCAGCCCCGCCAAACACCAAAAAAGAATACAACCATAAAATGTTAAATACTTCCTAATAGCAATCACAAGAATCTAACAAGATATCCTATACTACTTGGTGAAATTCAAGTATCCACTAACGGGCTAGTAAGCACCACTCAAATATTCTACTCAATGAGTTATATTATATTGGATGAAGTGTTACTGGAGAGCATTTAAACCAATTGGTAATACTAATTCGATTATTAGTTCTCCCCATTTTATATAATTAAGGTTCTCAAAACATTTTATTTTCCAAATGATTTTCTGAAAGTAACTATTTTGCCCTATCATACTTAAGATTTTTCCAAAATTCTTTATGCTTAATTTTTTTTCAAACTTCTTATTAAAATCCATAATATTTAACCTCACACATAAATATTTCTCTTTAAATAAAATAAACCATAATCCGATTTATACATCCTATTGCTTTTACACATATGTATTTCTTTTATAAACTTCCAATACACACACACACACACACACATAAATAAAGTACACAAACCATATTCCAAAAGCTACTTATATAAGTTATCATTTATTTTAGAAACCATAATTACTCATCTCCTTAACCATATACGTATTAAAACATTTGATTAGAAATTACCTAGTTTATATTTCAAAATCATTATTATTGTATAAATAATAAATACACACACACACACACATTCTTTATAAAAGAGATTATTTTATAATTAATTTTTTTTTAGAGAAAACGGTTTGATTTGGGAATTAGCCTTTTTAAAACTCTAGTAAAAAGTGTGCGACGAAAATTGTGTTATATCATGAACCCATAGAAAAACTCTATGGTATTAAAACTTCAAAATGAATACCCAAATTCCTAAATCAAAATCCAAAAATAATATTCAAATCGGCATGTAATAAGACATTAAAAACAAGCAATTGTCACAAAAAAACAAACGGGCGAACAAACAAGCCAAGGCTACGAATGGGAGGCCAAGCAGCATGACCAGGGACTCAGCCCAGGTCATGACCAGTGCACCCGTCTAGCGGGACTGGTCCACTGGTGGAAATCCCTGGGCAGAGTCCCAGGTGATGCAAGTGGCTTTTCGTTGATCCGTCGGTGCTCATTTCTTTGGCGTTGATCAATTTGACCATGGGAGCACTGATTTAGCTAGCATTCAAGAATAAAAAACTACAATTGGATGTTCTTCAGGGTCAAATGATGTGGTTTTTCAGCAAACAGAGAATCAAAGTTCATATGATAAGAAAATCAATACAAAATTGAGATTACATTCGCCATAGATAAAAAGCTATTCAACCAACAATCATATTCATCCAATATGAATTGAGTGTTAAGTTGTGTGAGTACCAATTCACCTTTATGGACTTACATTAAAGCTAAGAACTTGAATTAATCTAGGCTAACACCTTTTATCAATTATACCTACGTTAATTTCAGAAATAGGTAAAATCCCAATTACTAACTAAGAAAAAAACCGAGATTAAAACAAAATTAGATGTAACATAGGGTAGCGGAGATTACCTTAGCTTTAAATTTCCAATTATTAATCAAAAGCCCTTTGCTTTACACTTGATTTAGGGATTTAATTGTTGTTTTAGGGTTTGAATTAGAGAGGAAGAAACTTCAGATTTTTAGCTCGCAGTATAATGAGAAAGGATTGAACGTATTCTCATTACCTCTATTTGTACCAAAATTGGGCACAAAACTCTTCGAACGTATTCGAAGAGATAAAATGAAGAAAATAAATGAAAATAGAGGATTATCTAACAAATACTCCAAAAAGAAAAAAGAAAAATGCGCAGACACAAAGATTTAGAGTGGTTCGGCGAATTTCCTACGTCCACTATGAAATTATTGAATTTATTAACTTTTTGTTTGCAGGTTACAACGGATTACAGTAGTGAAATTCGAGTACAACAGTGATATTGGAGTACATTAGTGATTCTGACATAGTCTGGACGTAGGAGAATCAAAAGTCCCCTTTCTATAGGCTTTGGGACGCTATTTATAGGCATATGATGCAAATATCTTGTTCAGATCTCGGAAGACTATCCTGGCACGTGGGCGGACCCACGCGATCGATCCCAAGTGATTTACATGCGATCTAGAATCGATACGAATGAGATTCTTATCGGTTGAAATGTCATCCAATTGGGTCGGGAATGATTGTGAGCGTTGTTGACGATATACGCAAGCTTCTGTGAAAATTTCATAGTATTTGGATTTGTAGATTGTGAGTTATGATCGATGCAAACTTGTGTTTTCTCTAAGCTACGTTCATCGTATCGGTGCCCCTCGTATCGCTCTTATTTTTATCTGTCCGAGCACGTGCCTGTAAGTTGATATGGCTCTAAATTCATGGACTGATCCACCTTTCGTGCCGTGTTGACTGCTTCCTTCATCGTATCCAATGTCTAAGCTTTGTTCGTATCGATCTATTTCAGCCCTATTCGTGTCGATCTTAGTTGTCCTGTTCGTATCGATCGGGACCTTTCTTTTCGTATCGGTCAACTGTATTGCTTTGTTCCTATCGATCGACTGCACTGCTCTTGTTCGTATCGATAGATTGAATTGCACTTCGTATCGATGGGAAGTGTTGGTTTCATATCGATCCGTGGTCGATTGATAAGAAGCATATCTGAAGCTCGATCGATATGAAATGTATATCCATGTCGCTGTCGATGGATACGAAGTAGGAGGGTCCAGATGGATACGAAGTAGACCCTCTCTGACTGTTGATCGATACGAAGTGCGCTTTTATGCCGATGGATTTGAACAAGATCGATATGAATAAGGCTGATTCTTTCGATGGATACGAAGTAGTGCACCTTGATGGATACGAAGAGATACTTGCTGATGGATATGAACAACAGATGACGTCAAGATTTGATGGACATGAATAGCTGGATGCAATTGTGATGAATTCCTTGATTTGTATCGATCATATCTTGAGCGTATGAACTCGGATTGACTTGAAATTTGGAATGTTGGCTTTCACAGTTTTGCTTGTCATGTCTTGTTGATTGTAGCTCGATCCGGTCTCGGACAAAATTCATCGATATCCATAGCGAGCCTTCGTATAACCAATCTTCAGGATGGACTTTCCTCGGTTTCCAGTTAAATTCTTGGTATCACCGCCTTGCGAAAAGGCGGGATAACATTTACCTCCCAAAGTACATCTTATGAAAACATGACATGCTTTGAAAAGCTGCAATCTCGATTCTGAAAAGTTCCATCTGACTTGTTAAACAGTTATCATCTTTTTGGTGAAAGTTGTGATCTTTGATTGATACAAAGAAACATGAATCATGAACCGTAGACTGCCAATTGTTGCATTGTGTACTATTGATCGAGTGCTGTATGATAGTAATCCATCGTTTGTGGTTGTAATCATCACCAAATGAATATCCAATTCATGCAAACTTTAAAGATTGAATGTTAGTCCATTATGAGTGTAGGTTAGCATGACTCCCGTTAATGTACGTACGTTCACAAGTCGTTGTCAGATAATTTTTTGTATCAATCTTCTCCTGAATCGATGTGAAATTCAAGTTGTAATGATGCTTGATGGTCATTTTGACATGTACCTTCATATCGATCCTCTTCTGTATCGATTCGGGATGAATGAAAGTAAATTTCGTATTGATGTACTTATGAGGGATACAAATAGAGCAACTGGTTCTCTGGGTACTATTCATACCGATGGGTACGAGTCTCCATGGGCCATGTGTTGATGGATACGAATAAAAATTCGTATCGATGCGTTTCATGTGGATTCAAATATCTGCGGGCTTGAAAGCAGCGGATACGAAGTGCGCGCTTCGTATCGGTAGGATCCAGTTATTCAGATAAGTCTTTGCAAGTATCGTATCGATAAGACCTGAGTCGATGGATACGAGTAACTACTTCGCATCGCTTTGAGGAGAAACCTGTCGAAACCGGTTGCAATGACTGGGAGACGAATCATTTTTATTCTTTCCTTGGGTCCATATAAATACCGTTCCGTACTTAGATTTTTCTGTTTTCACTCTACCTTCAACCCTTCTTATCGATCGGATTTCGGAAGCAAGAAAAATAGTGTACACCTTCAAATCGAGCTAAGTTCTAATCCCCCGAACTAAGTACTCAAATTAGGTAATCAATCGATGAATTCATGTAGAAATTGAGAGGACCCGAGATTCAATGCCACTTCGTCCAAAGCCGCGGCCTATTCCGACAATGTTGATGCCAGAGCTGGGTTGGAGCGAGGTTGAGGAGAGAGAAATGGCGCTTGTGTTCATTGGAGAAGAAGGAATAAGGAGGGATATGAAGAAATTGGAGGAAGGTTGTTCGGTTTTTATTACGTACCGATGAAAAGAAGGAGATGGCTTGACTTCGTATCGATTTAAGGTGTAGAGTTCATATCGATGCAGATGTGACTAATGAATGATGAAGTTCATATCGATCCAGAGTTGAAGCATTTCGTATCGATTCGAGGTTATTAACACGAAATCGTAAGGTAAATGAATGATACGAAATTTAGGGTGGGTGACCGATGCGAACCTCACCATCTTCGAATCAATACGAATCATCGCATATCCTGATCGATATGATGTTGTCGAGTTATGATCGATATGAAGTTAATAGATATTAATCGATTCGAAACTGACAATTTCGATTGATACGAATTAGGGTTTCTGACCGATATGAATTTGAGGCTTTTTGCATCGAACGATCTGAGCTTTGACTTTGACGAATATGAAGTTCGTGCAAATTCGAACACTTAACTCCGACAAGCTTCGGCCTTACATAACTGGACTTAACTGCTAAACTGCATATTTGACTGCCCCTCGAAGCTCATCGATGGAACTATAATTCGATAAGCTTATAAACTTTAACTTGGATCGTCCTCCAAATTATTAGTAATACAGTTGTGACAGTCAACGATGATGGTCACTCTGGTTGAATCTTGAAGTCCTATCATTTGAACATTTGTTAATCCCGTCGAATTCCTCAAGTATTATGTAGCATTGCACTGCACAACACATTCATGCACTTCATACTGGGGAGAACACAGGATTATTATTGTCTAATAATGGTTTTGGATAAGTTTTTTAGCTATGGAATCCACAACTTCACAGCAACAAAAAACCCAAAGTTCATCTCCTTCAATAATAGAGTTGACGGTCATCGCAGCCGTGGTCATCGATCTCGCTCCGGATGAGCTGCTTGGTGCTATGTTCATCGGTAACCCACAAGATTCCATTCCGTTAAACGTCTCCGAAGACATGTTGGGACAGATATTCCTAAGGCACGGTTTGTCATTGGACGACGTATTATTGTCAGGACCAAGCGATAGACCACATGCTCCCTCGGAGGGGTTTACTTCCTTTAATTGCCACGCGTGCATAGCTGGGACGCTTCCCATTTAACCAGTACATTAGGGAAATGTTGTCTTACTTTGGAATCGCCTCATTTTAGCTACATCCGAACGAATACGCTTTGCTAAAGAGCCTATTTATAGTATTTATGGAGCATCTTTTCCGACCACTGATCCCGATCGAGATTAGATACTTATTCAATGTCAAGAGTCGGGGAGATAGCCCTTTTTTACGTTCCTGGAGACGGTCAGGAATTTTCAAGTGGTAACGGGATCCTGGACAAGGCTGGTTATTTTAAAATGGAATTGTTCTATGCCCAATGCCCTCCAGGATTCGCTAGCCGATAGTTAGTCAGAAGTAAGTGTTGCAGTTTTTTCCAGTAGTTTGCATGATAATCATAGTCGATGTCAAAAATAATATCTTCTTTTCTTTACACTCGCAATTCTATGACCTAAAGGTGTGCATTTTAAAGAAATAGTACGAGTCCTTTAAGAAGTTCCAAGTGAGATGAGGGACATCGATTCCGTTCTAATAGATAGAAATTTGAGAACCGTTGGACTGATTGAGCGGAACTAAAGCATAAGACTGGAAGGAACACTGAGGGTTGCCCCGACAAGGTGAGTGAAACGTAAACGCCCGGGATCGTAATGACCGAAGAGTGTGATTCAGAAAAAACATCCACTGATGATGAACCCATGGCTGGGCCCTCTGATTCCTTTCAGGATTCTGAGTGAAGGAGAAAAAGCAAGGCAGATGCTTTTAAATGCCGTAACTCCCAAAGATGGAAATCTATTGTTGTGTCGCTGTCGGTCTTTGGTATTAGAATCACGGAGACTCCTCCCCCTCAAGCAGAGAATCGTATCGAAGGGCTTGCTGATATTTCAATTCCGGATTATGTGTCACTTCAACATGACACCGGATTGGAGAAGCTTCAAAGTTCTCTCCATATAAGCGAGTCTCTTCCTATGAGTGCGGCCGACACTTCCAGCTGGTCGAGGGTTGCACATGCATACACAATTCATGGCACTGCATGAATTCCAATCACAAATCTCTCAATCCAAGAAATCACTAACTCTGTTCTTCTTTTCTTCCTTACAGATACAATGACTAGAAAAGAGTCTATGCTCGGAAGTCTTCATTCAGCACGCCAAAAATCCAATTCGTATTACGAATCCCGTCGAAGAGAGGATGATAGAAAACACGATCGCGGTTATTCCAGCCAGGAACGTTATGAGAGGGACGCAGATAGGGATAAAGATTATAGACACCGATCCCGATCTCGCTCTCCTCCTCCTCGAGACCCCACACAACCGTCAGGCCATGGCAAACAACCGGAAGATCCTTCACGACAAAAATTACATTCCCAAACTTCTAGGCCAGATACTCATCGCCGAAGACATGAGGTCAAAATTCCTGTTACCTCCGAACAAGCCATCACAGAGCCCACCGGGAAAGGGACTATCAGAATCGGTCAATTAAATAAAGATTTTCCAAACATATGCTTTGATGGCTACATCTTCCCCCCACATTTTAAGAGAATTCATGCAGAGGCAGAGAATACGATGCACGATTACATTCATGACATCTACACACAATATAAGGAATGGGCGAAAGCTTCCGAGAAGGCACCGAGGTTGGCATTTGAGCGGGCGAGTGCTATTGAAAAACTTGAAACCGAGCTTGCCCAAAAGGACCGAATAATTCAACTACTTAACACCGAAGCTGAGTCCTCCTGTAAATCAAAAATTAAGGCCATCCAAAAAGCCGACGAGGCAAATTTGGTGATAGGAAGGATGCAACAGGCGCACTATGCCTTGGTGGAGGAGATGGGCCATCGGAACACTACTGTCATGGCCGAATGGGATGTTGTTGTAAAAGAACTTAACGAGCTCAAAGCTAAATTTTCCAAAATTGCCTAGGAGAGGGATGACGTGAATAGAGCAGCCCAGAAGGCATGTGAACATGCCGTAGTGTTCCGGGCTGAACGGGATGCGGCTATGGCTAGGGTCCAAGAGGTGGAGACTAAGATCAAGGAGGAGGTTAAGGCGGTCGAGTCCAGCCTAGAGGCAGATATCGAAGATCTGCTAATCACTTATAACGCCAACGTTCTGAAACATATGAACCTAGCCTAGCTCGAGAACTATTCATCACATTTATACAATGCCTGGAGCCAATTAGTTGAAGAAGAAAAGGCTGCACATCCGAGCGAATTTGTTGATTAGTTTGAGCTGGGGAATGGAGTGTTGAACGAAGATGAGCAGAAAATTCTCCATGACACGACGGTCTCATATGAGAAGGAGAGACTTGGCGCTCAACATCCGACGGTTGGAGAAAGTTCTGGTGTCGAGCATCATGACGTAAGTCCTGAAATTCTTGTTCCAACCCAGCCTGAAACTACTCCTGCGGTTGATACTCAGTCTATTCCTGCATATAATCCCGATCAACTGCACTTGTCTCCAGTTCAAGAACAAGTATCTAAGGCTGCTCCGCTTGTCGCAAGTCAAACTGAGGAAAGTACGCCGAACATTTCTCGTACTGTTAAAAATTGTAAGTGCTACTTGAAGTGGTTACTAACAGTTCTTCCTTTGTCTCTTTCCAGTGATTGGAGCTATATCGGTTGCGCCTCCTGCAACTCAAGAATTGCATTATGCGTAGGAGGCAATTTTTTCTGAAGCGACTACGACATCGACCACTATACCTACAGACGATGTAAAAGTCGGCACACTTTCATTTGACGATCAAATGATGGAAGAAATTCTCAATTACCACAGTGACCCCTTTACTGAATTGCCATTTGTCGTGAGTAGTAGCACACCTGCAACCAGCTCCACAGGCCCAGCCGTTAGCATTTTCTGCGATGCGCAAGCACTTCACGAAGAAGAAATAACAGCCGAGATCAATGTGGAAATGGAAGCAATAGTCCGGGCTAGCAGCTTTGGAGGTCAGATGGCAGGCCCTGGGCCATCCCCATTATAGGAGTTATCTCCCAGCGGTACTGTTGTGATTGCCAGCATGCCTATTCCACCTTCTGTAGCGGACTCAACTCCTCCGACTCCGCCTGTTGAAAGCATTCCTATACATTTGAGTTTGGAGGAGGATATTGATATAATGCCCCCTGTTGAAGATCAACCGCCGAAAGGCAAAAGCTCAAAGAGGAAACCCACGGGAGGCTCAACGGGTTTACGTCAAAGAAGAAATCAAGGAAGAAGAATGAATAGACATGCTTCTTCGGCGCAATTTGGTAGATAAATAGGAGTATACTTCTGTTTTCCATTTGTAAGCCGTGTATAGATGCAGGTTCGGCCCCTGCTAGTAGGACTTTTTGGCATAATTTGTACTTAGTTCTTTTTCTTCTTTCAAAGAACAATTGGAATAAAATTTCATCTCGCCTTTAGTACGACTTGTGTTATTTTACTTAAGTGTTTTAACATTTGTACCTCTGTCTAACATACTTGTAAAATTTTAGTTCCTCAATTTGGACGCAGATTTAGTTGCTAAGTCTCGGAGCCACGATTTTGGGTCGCAATCAAGTGTTGATTCAAATTTTGACATCACATTGTTTCGATAAGTGGTCGATACTTAAGTTCTGCCTCCAGATTCGAGGATACACTTAGAGGATTGGTCAGCGGTCGCTATTTGCCTTTGACATATTGATCTCAACCTTGATGGAACAAGGCTTGGACATGATGAATTTGAGTAGCCGGACCACACTTGCTTATCGATTGGCGATTTTATCCACACTCTGGGGATTGCACCTATTTGTCGACGATCGATTATGTCCGCTTTATTTTTGTGATAAGTCCGTGCTCCGTGGACTTAAGTTATTTTTATGGACGATCAGTCACACCTGTTTAATATATATAACTACGTCTGTGCTCTGGGGGCTTTAAATTAATTCATGGGTGGCTGGTCAAACCCAATTTGTGTTTATACTTTGACCGCATTCCGTGGACTTAAAGTCATTTTATTGATAATCGATTCATATCTGGTTTATGTTTAAACTTTAATCCGCTCTCTGGGGATTTAGAGTTTGTCGATGTTTTATATTCTAGTCCACACTCTGGGGACTTAGAGTAAGTAGATGTTTTATACCCTAATTTGCACTCCAGGAATTTGGAGGCGATCTTTATACTCCAGTTCGCACTCTGAGAACTTGGAGTGATGTTTATACTCTATTTCGCACTACAGGAATTCAGAGTTGAAGTTTATACTTAAATTCGCACTCTGGAAATTTGAAGTTGGACGACAGACGGTCAGTCACATCTGTTTAGGCCTTTGAATTTCGTTCGCACTCTGGGAATGATGGACTTATCAGGATCGTGATGGTCGATTCACATCCACCCTGAGTTAACAAGTGAGGTCGTTGGATGGATAAATCAATCCTCCTCGAACTTGATTTGGATACGGGAGAGGTCGTTAGGTGAACAGTTCCACCCTCCTCGAAATTGCATTTATAAATTTATACTCTAGTCCGCACTCTGGGAGCCTGGAACTAGTTAGAGGATTGTCGTGTATCAATCCTATTTAGTGTTTAGTGTGATGGCTCGCCTCGAGCTCAGGTTTCACTTAGTGAGGGATCGGTCATATCACAATCACTCCCTATTTGAATAAATCCCACCGTATGATGGAACTTAGCTGCTTGTGCATTGTGATAGTTGTATGATATATTCAATATATCACAGCACTGGCTCAAAGAGATTGCACTTTATTGCTAAAATAAGAAAATATGGCAAAGTCAGTTGCCTTATTACAAATTCAAATTTCGAAATGCAGAAACAACTTGCAAATGAAAAATAGACTAAATAAATAAAGCCTATCATGTGTAGTAGCAACGAAGACTCTCGCTCTTCCAGGCTGGCAAAGTAAGACCGTCAACGGTTGATAACTTAAACATGCCATCTTCGAGCTTTTGTTCAATCACATACGTCCCTTACCATGTTGGCTTCATGTGTGAAGGAACTGGTAAATTCTCTTGAGAATGAGATCGCCGAGTTCAATGGTTCCAGGTCGGACCTTGGCATTGTATACTCAGGCGACTCGACTCTAGTACGCAGCTGCCCTCAAATCAGCCTCTTCACGCTTCTCATCCAATAAATCCAAGGATTCAGAAAGCAAAATGACATTTGTCTTCGGATCATAATATGTCACGCAATGAGAAGATACTTCTGATTCGACCGAAATAACAACTTTTGAACCATAAGAAAGAGAGAACGGAGTATGGCCAGTTGCAGATTTGTGGGTTTTTCGGTAAGCCCATAAAGCCATAAGAAGTTCATCGACCCATTTGCCCCCGACCTTTTCTAGTCGTTTCTTCAGAATTGACTTGATAACTTTATTAGCAGCTTCAACTCGTCCGTTCGCCTGAGGGTGTGCAACTGCGGAGAATTTCTTTTGAATGTGGAATTGTTGACAGAAATTCTTGAACTCAACGCTGTCGAATTGAGTCCCGTTATTGGTGATAATGGTACCGGGTGACCAAATCGACAGATAATGTTGCATACTACAAAATTGATTACTTTCTTCATTGTGATTGTAGCAAGGGTTCATCTTCCACCAATTTAGTAAAGTAATCAATTACGACGATGGAGTACTTCGCACCACCTTTGGCCAAAGGTAGAGTATCGATAATATCAATGCCCCAGACTACAAATGGCCATGAACTGACCATCTGAGTTATTTCGGTAGGAGAGGCTCTAGAAATCCGAGCATGTTTTTGACATTTGTCACATTTTCTGGCATTGTCCGACGCATCACGATTTAAAGTCGGCCAGTAGTATCCATATCGAAGTACTTTCATAGCTAAAGCATTCCCCCCGGTGTGATCGCCACATTCTCCTTCGTGTACATCGTGCAATACTTGTTTAATTTCATCGTGAATGATACACCAGAGTAAAGGAACAGAGTACCCTCTTCTATACATGACTCCACTCTGAATAGTGAAATGCGAAACCTTTCGAAGAACTTGTATTTTTCCCTCCTACGCTCTGGCAGTGTTCCAAGTTTGGGATACTTTTTGAATGGAGTCATCGATGAGTCCTTATCGAGAACGACTTCAAATACCCCATCTGTCACATCTGGTCGATGCTCGGAGAAGATAATGTTTCCACAGGAACAAGTCCAATTTGTTGCGTCTCACCTGTACTGGCTAACTTGGCTAATGAATCGGCTCTCTAATTATGCTCTCAGGGGATGCATAATAGTCGAACTGATTCAGTATCTCCAGGACCCGAGCTAGATAAGTAGCTAATCTTCGATCTTTAGCCTAGTATTCCGCCCGAACTAGACACACGATCAATTGTGAATCATAATAAATTTCAATGGCAATGATCATTAAATCTCGGGTAAGTCTTAGTCCAACAATCAAGGCTTCATACTTAGCTTCATTATTGGTCGCACGAAAATCAAACTTTAAAGCATAGTATATAGATCGTCCTTTAGGAGTTTCAAGTACAACACCAGCACCCGAGCAACAGTCGTTTGATGCACCATCGGTATGTAACTTCCAGATATGCTTCGGAGATTTAGTGGTGTCAGGCAAGTCCTCTGGTATAGTAAATTCAGCTATGAAATCTGCTAGGACTTGTCCTTGGATAGCTCGCCTTGGAGTATAAATTATGTCAAACTGACTTAATTCAATATTCTACTTAAGTAACCTTCCAGACGTCTCAGGCCGCGTGAGGACCTATCGTAACGCCTGGTCGGTGTAAATAGTGATAGAATGAGCCTGGAAATATGGACGGAGCTTTCTTGAAGCAATAAAAAGATAATAAGCAAACTTCTCTATCTTTAGATAGTTTCTCTCGGCACCAGTCAGTCGTTTGCTAATGCAATATACTGGCTTTTGTATCCGATCTTCCTCCCGAATTAAGGCAGCACTGATTGTATTTTCTAAAATCGCCAAATAAATGTACAATCTCTCGTGATTAATAGGCTTTGACAGAATGGATGGTGTAGAGAGATGTTGAACTAGTGCTCGGAATGTGCCCTCACATTCTATAGTCCATTCAAAGTTCCGTTTTCCTTTTCTGATCAGATCGAAGAAGGAAATGCATTTTTCAATGGATTTGGAAATGAAAATGCTCAGTGCTGCTACTTTCCCGTTAACGCTCTGGGCTTCCTTTATAGTCCTCGGAGTCTAAAGATTTTTTATCGCGTAGATCTATTCGAGATTGGCTTCAATTCCTTGAGCGTCGAAGATAAATCCAAGGAATTTTCCAGATGCGACCCCAAAGTGACATTTCAGCGGGTTGAGCTTCGCTCTATATTCTCGGAAGATATTAAATATTAATCCCAGGACTTTGATATGATCAGTGGAGAATTGTGACTTTACCAGCATATCATCTACATATACTTCCATAGATTTTCCAATTTGATTAGCGAAGACTAATAGTTGATAAGTTGCTCCGGCATTCTTAAGCCCGAAAGGCATGACTTTGTAGCAATAAAAGATAACAGTTCATGTCCAGCCATTGAGTATACAAGCTGATCGATTAGTGGAAGTGGAAAACTGCCTTTGAGGCATTCTTTATTCAAATCTAAGTAATCAACACCTGTTCTCCATTTCACGTTTGGCTTTCGGACAAGTACAGGATTAGGCACCTATTTCGGATATAATGCATCTCGAATAAATCCATTCAATTTCAACTTATCCACCTCTTCTTTAAGGGCGGCAGATCTCATTTGATCCATACCACGCCTTTTTTGTTTGACCGGGATGTGCCACAGATCAATATTCAGTGTGTGGCTCGCGATGTGTGGTGAGATTCCACACATGTCAGAATGTGTCCAAGCAAACACATCATGGTTTTCTCAGAGAAATTCAACCAATTGCTCTTGCATTTTTGGCTTAGCTAAGATCCAATCTTTATTAAATTAGAATCGTCATCATCATCGATCAGGACATCGATTGTCAGTTCTGCCGGGGAAGCTTGACCGTCTTTTCTTTCGTCTTCACTTTCTTTATCTCTTAGGTCAAGATCCCTTTGGAATTGGTTGGTGTGCCCTAGCCTAAGTCAGGCATTAATTGTCAATTCTCTTTAAACCGGACGCAGAGAGATTCCTCTACGCCCTTTCCTTTCTCCTTTCGCTGTGCCTCTTTTAGTCCAACAACATAACAGACACTCCCAACAGCCTGCTCTCCCTAAACAACTCCAACTCCATTGTCGGTAGGGAATTTCAAAGTTAAGCACCACAGCGCAATAGCAGCCCTGAATTCAGCAAGGGCCGATCGGCCCTAGAAAGCATTATACGACGAGTCTATGTCTAACACAACAAACAGTAATATCCGGACTCTCCCGCGTTTTCCAACTCCTAACTCCACTGGTAATTCTACCACTCCGGTGGGTATAGTTGCACTCCCATTGAAGCCATGAATATGGGATTGACAAGGCTTCAAATCTTTAGATTCCATCTTCATTTGGTCATAGGCTCGCTTAAATAATATAGTCACAAAACTTCCACTGTCGACTAAAATCCTCTTCATTCAAGCAGGACTAACCTGAGCTGATATGACAAGTGGATTAATAGTTGGAGCTTTGACCCTGTCAGCATCTCTGTCTCGAAACACGATGTCATCAGCCATCGTTTTCTGTTTTTTGGCCGAAGGTCCCTCTTCCAAACTACTACAACACTTGAAGTCCACATGCCTAATGGAACTGGAATATGACTCCATTTCCTTCCAACTTTGGTTTGCTGGGTGAGGACCACCACTAACAATATTTATCACCAATCTCCGGCTAGTACGAGCGGGTTCCTCCTGTCTCTTCCGATTAGGTACACGATTTTGATTTGATGGGCCAATTTTCTTTCACGTATCAATTTCTCAATGATATCTTACAAATGACGGCACTCATTTATGTTATGGCCGTAGCTATCGTGGAATCTATAAAACTTTCCTGTCAGGATTTGTTTTTTGATGATGGTTTGGGGCAGGTTTCTTGTATTGAAAGGTATTACAGGTCTGTAAGTACGCATTCTCCAATGACGTATTCAAAGGAGTGTAATTATCAAATATGGGAGCCTTACGTCATGGAGCACGATTCTGATCTTGTTTCTTATTACGATCTCCATTACTTCTCTGCTAATTCTGCTTATTTTGTATATTTAGTTGCACTTTTTCGAAACTCTCCCTGATTTGTTTAACAACTACATTACTCTGTATTTCTTCCACACTGGGTCCTGCGTCATCCTTTTTCCTAAACTGTTTCACATCCTTCCTTCTCAAGAATTGGGCGGTCTTGGAATAGAAACAGTCCAATGAAGCAGGAGGTTTTTCGGCTAACCAGTTTTTGAATTCAAAATCAGGATCAATCCCCTTAGTTAGTGCCATCAGAATTGAGTTTTCATTGGGATTGTTAATCTTAGCACACGCAGCATGAAATCTCTCCAAATAACGTCTAAGTGTCTCTCTAGGAGCTAGAGTGACATTAGACAAAGTATTAACATCTTTCGGCCCTGCAACATGCATGCGAAACTGTGCGACAAACTTCGTCGCCAACTGGTCAAAACATGAGATAGAACGGGGTGGTAAATGAGTAAACAACGTAATCGCTATATCCCCCATAGAGATCTGGAAACTTCGACATTTGACTGGATCATCAGCTCGTGCGGCATTCATAGACCATACGTACTTCAAAATGAGCTGGTTGGGATCCAAGTTCCCTTCGTACATAGGTAGAAGTGGCATTTTGAAACGCCGAGGTGGTTTAGCATGAAGTATGTCATCGGTAAAAGGAGCGTGACTCCAGTTGATTCGCAGTCGTCATTAGTGACACCTTGACTTTCTTGGATCATCAGACGAATCATTGTTGGGATCTCAGGTATTTGGATATTTTGAGGATGATGGGCCAAGGTGTGGTCGGGTTCCATAATACGAGTAGGGGCCGGTCACTGTCGATGGTCCGTATCTCGCCTCCTTGGTTCTATGTTCTCTAGAACATATGGTTCTAGAGTGTGGTCATGTTGATAGTGGATAGGATCTATCTGGTTGCGGGCATCAGCTCCCGGTTCAGTAGCAGTGATGGTAGTGTGGTTGTCTGTAACAAGGTATGGAATAGTACCTCCTCAGGAGGAAGGTCCTGTCTGATGGCTGGTTGACGGGCCAACTCTTGGTTTCCCAAGGTTAAGTGCATGTTGATGTCCAGTGGCTTTCGTACCACTCCCATCTAGCCGTGGGCATGTGGATATGTGACGATAGTCTAAAGAGGCTGAAATTTCGATAGATGAATAGGAAGCCTGATCCCTTCTGGATCTCCTACGTCTTTGGCGATTCAACTGATTGGTCAATTCTGCATTAGCACACAGTTGTTGAGTAAGTTGCTAGCGGCTCTGTGTCAACTCTTACATTAGCATTTGAAACTCTTCCCTAGTGATAGGGCCTTGTGGATCTGATGAACCAGCAGCATTCTGATCATTTAGAGGCAGTTGTGGAGGATTCTGTCTGTCACATCCTTCTGGATCTGCTGCAGTAGAATGGGTCCTTGTGTTAACCATGATGGATAATGAAGCTCTTTCCTAGACTTGATGCAAATCTAAATAGGATGGAAGAACTTTGAACTTGAGATCTAGATATTCTTCTTCGATTTGTGTAATCCGATATCGATAGTAGATCCAATGAGTAGGATAAAAAATTAGGTTTTTTTTCTCAACGAAAGCACCAAAGTATTTGTACCAAAATTGGGCACAACACTCTTCGGAAGTATGTGAAGAGAAAAAATGAAGAAAATAAATGGAAAAAGAGGATCATCTACAAATACTCCAAAAAAATATGCGAAGAGACAAAATGATTTAGAGTGGTTCGGCGAATTGCTTACATCCACTACGAAATGATTGACTTTATTAACTTTTTGTTTGCTGGTTATAGCGGATTACAGTAGTGAAATTCGAGTACAACAGTGATATTGGAGTACAATAATGATTTTGGTAGGGTCTGGACATAGGAAAATCAAAAGTCCCCTTTCTGTAGGCTCTGAGATGCAATTTATAGGCGTGGGATGCAAATATCTCGCTCAGATCTTGGGAGACCTCTTCTGACACGTGGGCGGGCTTACTCGATCGATGCTATGTGATTTGCATGCGATCTTGGATCGATATGAACGAGATTCATATCGATCAAAAAGTCATCCAATTGGGTCAGGATCAATTGTGAGCATTGCTGAGGATGTACATAAGCTTCTGTAAAAATTTCATAGCATTTGGACTTGTAGATTATGAGTTATGATCAATGCAAACTTGTGTTTTCTCTAGGCTGCGTCCATCATATCGATACCCCTCGTATTGCTCTTATTTGTATCGGTTCGAGCACGTGCCTGTAAGTTGACGTGGCTCTAAATTCCTAGACCGATCCACCTTTCATGCCGTATTGACTGCTTGCTTTATCGTATCCAACGTCTAAGCTTTGTTCGTATCGATCTGTTTCGGCCCTGTTAGTGTCGATCTTAGTTGTCTTGTTCGTATCGATCAGAACCTTTTTGTTCGTATCGGTCAACTACATTGCTTTGCTCGTATCGATCGACTGCACTACTCTTGTTCGTATCGATAGATTGAATTGCACTTCGTAGATGGGAAGTGTTGGTTTCGTATGGATCAGTGGTCGATTGATATGAAGCATGCCTGAAGCTCGATCGATATGAAATGTAGATCCATGTCGCAGTCGATGGATAGGAAGTTGGAGGGTCCAGACGGATACGAAGTAGACCCTCTCTGACTGCTGATCGATACGAAATGCTCTTGTATGTCAATGGATTCGAACAGGATCGATACGAATAAGGCTGATTCTCTCGATGGATAGAAGTAGCGCGCCTTGATGGATACGAAGAGATACTTGCTAAGGGATACGAACAATAGATGACGTCAAGACTTGATGGACACGAATTGATGGATGCGATTATGATGAATTCCTTGACTTGTATCGATCATATGTCGAGCATGCGAACTCGGATTGACTTGAAATTTCGAATTTTGGCTTTCATAGTTTTCCTTGTCATGTCTTGTCGATTGTAGCTCGATCCAGTCTCGGAAAAAGTTCATCGATATCCATAGTGAGCCTGCATATAACCGATCTTTGGGACGGACTTTCCTCAGTTTCCAATTAAATTCTTGGTATCACGGCCTTGCCAAAAGGTGGGATAACAACCTCCTTACCAATGTCACCTACATGGGCCATAAGGGTATGGTACAGACCCAATGAGGAAAAATGCTACTAATTTCCTTCATTTTACTTATTATAAAACCTCATTTTACACTAAAAAATGTTTTATTTATCCTATTTTGATTTCTCAAAATTTACCAAAACAATTGCAAGTTTAAAATCCTCATTTCTATTAATATTGAGATATTTTATAAAATTAAATACATCCATTGAGAATAAAAACCACTCTCATTATTTTAAATAAAAAAACTATTAATTATAAAAATCTCATTTTGTACAATAAATTTCAATATTGACATTTTACTAAATTTTACAACATTAGTTGAAACAAATTTGAGACAAAATTTTATCATAAAACTCCACATATAACAAATAAGAGAAATAAAATTTATAATTCACATTTTTACAATACAAATTATTATCATACATTTAATCATCACAATTTCCCAAAATTATTCTTATATTATCAAATATAAGAATCAAGTTTCACAAAAGGATATTCATTGAAGTTTCATTTATTTAATCCCAGAACCATTTTAATTTGAAAGTTAAAACTAATAAAATCCCCAATTTTGTGTTAAGATTAATTAAAATAACCTACATCATACTCGTTTAATTTCAGGTAATCTCAACCAGGGTTGTCACAGACTTCCCCCTTAAAGAAATCACGTCCTCGATATTTCAATTTAAAAAAGTCTAAAATTAAAACATATGTATTCAAAAGATTCTTATTTAAATTTAACCAATACCATAAGAGTATAATATTATTTTAATTTATAAAAGTTAATTTATTCTCGTTCCTTATTTTCTAATTGGAAAATAAGTTCATAGAAATATTTTATTGAAATCTCAAAATTTTAATCAGTAATCTAAATAATTCTTTCCAAAAATTAGAACTTTCAATTATAAAAGCTTAATCATCAAATTATAAAATTTTAATTCCTTTCCAATTAATTCTTTATTTTTAAATTTTCGAAATTTTATCATCTTCTCAATCATACATGATATACCAGATATATTAAAAATTATCTCATACAATTCTTTTTAGCATATATCTTAAAATAACATTCATTATTTATAAATATCAGATAATTTGATGACGTTGTCTTGCCATCTATTTATAGCAAATCTCTATGTTAATTGGCTACGATGTTGACCATGAAGTCAACATGGTCTCGCCACTGATCTCTGTTATTGTTATTGTTCGGTGGTTGCATACGTCATTCAAAATAATACATATATAATATACTTTTATAACTTCCATTATAATTTTCTAAACCACAAAACGTTTAACATATATATACACCAGTAGATAAAATTCCCTTTTAAATTTATTTCCCAAAAATATTTTTCCCAAATATTCAACCTCCACAAATAATAATAGTTTCAAATCATTTGCTTGATATAATAATCAAAACTCCAATTACTATTTCTCTTTCAAAATATCCATATAACTCAAAATAATTCCTTTTCAAATATTATTCATATCCAAAATACATACTTTTAATATTTATCCCATATGTATATAAAAATATACATATTTTTCCATAAAATATCCTTTCACTTCAAAAAAATTTATTTCAGAATTTCTTAATTTTTAACATCTTAATAATTAAGCTTCGTTTATAAAACTTTAGTTTCATTCAAACCAAAAAACTTGAAAGTTAAGTTCATAAAAGAAAGTAGATTTCCATTTATTCTCTTTTCAAAATATTTCCAACTAACTTCCATTTGATTTTAATAAATCAATTCTAAAATTTGAAACAAATTCCTTAACTTATCTCATTATATAAAATAAGCCACAAAATTTAGTGATACATTTCGTCGCTTGGCTGCATAGCTGATTACCAAGAATATTAACATTTCCTAGCCATGCTCTCCACTTCTCACAATTTATTCGATGGCTAAATATTATTTTAAATTATTTTAACCCAAATATTATACAAGTTTTTATATTAATTACTTCCCATGTCAAAATGTCTCGTTAGATGTTTAGGAACTCCTACCGATAATATGATGTCCCGCTTATTGATCAGAATCCTTAAACATTTTCTAGACAAGTCAATATAGTAAATAATCACAAGGTTTCCTTTGTTAAATTTATTTATTATCACTACCATCCATGCATCCAATTTAACTAAATAAAGTTAAGCAATCAGTTACAAACAATCAATCAATCAACCAAAAATAAATAGCCGCTTTTAACGAAACAATTATGTTCCTAAAATTCTGCTATAAAACTCTAATTGCTCCTAGATCATTTAAATGTTAAACTTATTTACTCAAATTTCCCAAATGCTTTATTAAAAGAAAATTGTTCGCCTAAAGCAATTTACTCCAGTTCTCTTTTAAAATTAATTTCCCTATAATCCAAAAGTAATTTTCCAAACTCTTAAAGACTTTAACACATTACTTTCCAAAAGTTTAACATCACAAATTCCAAATTATCTAATTAAAATTTTAAATCAAATTATGTCCCAATTTGTTATCCCGATAATCAATTTATATTCCTGTCCCTAACTTGACAATTAATATAACTATCCACTACACGCTCCAGAGGATAGGACTCTAAGTCTCACTAGGTCTAGATCTGTGATTTTATATGCTATAGTGTTCTGACTCAGCTCTGATATGAACTCTAACGACCCTACTGCTATGTCCATATTTTTAAAGAACTTTGAAATAATGTTGCCTAATAATACAAAGAATACGGCTTGTTAAGGGAGATCGACTGTGAATATAACTTTAAACTAACACTGGTACATCATACTTATCATTTTTCTTAATCATTGGAATAAAATTTGATGTGTACATTCTTAGTCCAAAGTAACAATTATAACAGATTCTCAAAATCAGAACAGTATATCATATAAATAATGGTCAAAGATCACCGTAGAATAATCAACATCGTATATATATACAGACAGTCTACAAAATAATATACTAGACGCACACAATATACATGTTTTACAAATCACTAACTCAAATATACATCTCAAATACAGACACAAAATCCTACATGAGATAAACTAAAGGTCAAAACAGTTTATCCCTCCTTGCTAGCCCAACCATCCAAAGGTCTACATGTCTTGTAACCTGAAACGTCACGGCATGACCCGAATATTTTAGAATAAACATGTTAGAATATCTCTAGACATCCAAAAGGGTAAGAACAAGATGTAACATAAGTAAATGGAATATAAGTAAATCCAAATGTCCAAGATATAATAAGTCACAAAATTAATTTAACTCAGAATTTATCTCAAGGTATAGGGTGATATATTTAGGTCATAAACACAAACTTGTCTCTAAATGTATAATTACAGAATAAAGCACAATATTCCTAACATAAAGAAACCAATACCATAATGATCACACTAATTGTTTATACCAATTTTAATGATTGTCGATACCGTCGTAAATAAATGTGGTATCACTTGTACAGATCTGATACCAAGGATCGTCCATACCATGAAATAGAACCCAACCAATCTCAAGGATTGTAGCAACTATTACTCGGAGCTTCCAGATTATTCATTATAATTATATATTTGAGATCGTGAAGAAATCCATAAGTATACCTCTTAAGGATCTATCGGTCCCACTAAACACCAAAAGAAAATATACTCTAATGTGCCAAATACTATCACTTTCTATTATCACTAAAATTTACTCAAAACGTCCCATACCCCCGGTGAAATTCAAATATTTACTAGAAGCTAGTAAATCTCACTCGTTACGGGTACCATTGGAAAACCTGAACAATATTCTCTTAAGGATCCATCGGTCCCACCGAACAGAAAAAGAATAAAATCCTATAGTGTTAAATACTTCCTAATATCAATCACAAGAATTTAGCCAGAGGCATCCCATACCACCTGGTAAAATTCAAGTATTCACTAATGGGCTAGTATGTACCACTCAAACATTCTACTCAATGAGTTATACAATATTCGATGAAGCATAACTCGAAAGCATTTAAACCAATCGGTAAGGCTAAGTTGATTATTAGTACTCCCCATCTTATAGAAATAAGGTTCCTATAACATTTCATTTTCCAAATTATTTTCTGAAAGTAATTAATTTACTCTATCATACTTAAGATGTTTTCAATAATTCTTTGCACATAAATTTATGTAACATCCCGTATCTATAGGCCAAAAGCTAAGCGCTACAGATGTTGTAGTCATCTATAGTATTAACTTCCAGTGATGAAATATGGCAATGCTAATGGTATCCATTATATCAGAAGCACTTGAATATGAACAAAATCACATATTTTCGAAAACAACGTTTAGCTGATTACATTTCAAAACGATATCACATCCAAGTTACATAATCCTTTAACCGTTTCTCAGGTAATGATCAGGTATAATTCACAATAATACACCAAGAGCGACAAATGATGATGCCCCCTTTGATGATAAGAGAAATATAGTCATAACCGACTTAATATACACAGTGGAATCAAAACGATTAAAACTGAAACTCCTATTTAGCTATCTGACAGCCACCTGCTCGTCTTTGGAAGCTTTGTTCGCCAAAAGACAAAAACCTAAGAACCTTAACCCTCAGTCTACTCAAATCAATTTTTGAGCACCTAAAAATTTAAGGAGAAACAAAAAATTTGAGTCAGACATAAAGTCTGGTGTGAATAATACTGTTCATCTCTGCTAATTTATGCTAAGTGAGACCATGCCGCTTAGCGGAATGGGTTTCCCCTCGCTAACATTTATTTAAAACATATATTTGGCAATTCTTTTCCTGCAACCAAAACTAGTCAAAATATTTATAAAGCATCATTATGTAAACATATATAAATATATCAGGAAATAAAATGAACTATATGTTCATGCACAGAAGTTTTGTTTGGCTAACTTTTAACCTTTGACTGACTCGGGCTTACCAGACAATATCAAAATTTATGTTACATTTGTTAGACACTCATCTTCTTTTGGACGATCTGTCATTAACTATCTATTAAATACTTCTCTTCTGGACAGTCTGTCCTTAACTTATCATCTTTTAGGATCACCTGGTCCGAATGATTTTGCGAGCACACGAATAACCTATTTGTATACATAAATATATTACTTTCTATGTGTATCCATAATTTTGGTCTTACTTGCGACAAAGTCCTACATACTGGAATTTTGGACTAAATTAGTAGGGGCTAATAGCTAATGTATATGGCGTGACCATATACCAGTCCCATTTGGTATCTAATATCTAAGTTCTTTTACTTAGGGACATCATCCCAAATTTTTCCTTGAAAACCTTTTAGTAATAATTTAAGATCTTTAAATCAAACTCAAACATGGAAAATATATAATCTCTTATGCTTTACTCAAACCCACTTTGCCATGTTATACATATACTTTACTCAAATCTTAGTTGATAAAAACATTTATCTTTTGAAAGTCCCCCTTCCATAGACATTAAAAGTATCCCTTTCGAAACCATTGAAAGTATCTCCTTCGAAACCACGTAAAACCATTTCTTTTATCTAGGCCGAAAGGCCAAAACCTTACTTTCGAAACCATTCTCAAAACCTTTTCGAAACCTTTGGAAATCTTCCTTTCGAAAGCTTTAAAAACCATAGACATCTTTCATTTAAAAACCTTTAAACATTGCCTTTCGAAACCATTGGAAAATCTTTCCTCTCGAAATCATTCAAAACCATTAGAAAACAATACCTTTCGACACCTTTGAAACCTCTGGGGAACCACCCCTTCGAAATCTCTTTTAAAACCTTTCGAAAGCAATAAAACTAAAATTTTCGGTAGAATTTGGGTTCAATATAAAACATATGGAAACCTTTCGAAACCATTCAAAGTTAACTCCTTCGAAACCCTTTGAAAACGTCTTGGTCGAAACCATTTGATTATGCCTTCAAGTAGAGCAAAAGGTCAACATAACCCCATTAAAGTTGAAAGCACTTCGTTTTGAAATCATTCAAATCATCTCTTTCGAAACCAATTTGGGTTATACTTCAATTTGACAAAAAGGTTTATGAAAACCTTTCAAGTCGAAAGCCACTATTTCAAAAGCATTTCCTAAGTAAAAAGTGATGGTGTCTAAACCACTCTTTTGAAAGCATTGGAGGAATGGGTAGATTTTCTAAAACAAAACAACCCCTTCGAAACCTACTGGGTCGAAAGGTAAAAAGGATGCAGTTTGATGTTTCGACATAGTCGAATGCATTCATTTAAATCAAGGATGCAAGCAAATCGAAACCGTTTCCTTTTAAACCATTTGACCTAGTCAAAACCCAACCAAGTCGAAAGCATATTAGTCGCAAGCAAGCATGTGCATTTTTTCTTTAAAACCAAAGTAAAGCTTCAACCCTTTTGGAACCCCATGGTTTCGACCCTATATCTTTCCCCCACATCCAATTCATTATGTACAGGTTTCCACATACCATATGAATTGGTTTCAACTGTGTCAAAGGTGATAGTATGGACACGGAACCCGTGCCTAAGGAGAAGAAACAGTGAAAAACCTATTTATTTGTACTTTCAAACTATTTCTTTTGTACCTAACATGTCTTATTTGTCTAATTCTGATTGGTTTCTATATTACTTTTTCAAAAGTACTGCCGTTTTGGCCCCTCTTCCATTTTAAAATATATAAATATTTAAGTTCCATACCTTAAATAATTTTGTATATCTATCAGAACTCTTGGGAAAATCTGAAAAAATTCCAGAAAATCTCTTTTAATATATTTTCTAACATATAAATTTTTTAGACCCAACCATATATTATTTACCGGTAAATAATTTATAACCCAAACTATAATTTTCTTCACTAGAAGTCTTATATAAAATCAACATTAATTCCAAAAATTCTAAAAATTGAAACCCATCTTCAATATATTATTTCTAATCTTCGTAAAAATTACAAGGCATAAAGATGTCATTTAATATGTTTTTACCTTAAAACATATCATAAAATCAATATGAACATGTATAAATCATCAACAACTATTTATATAAACATTCCATCATTCAAAAATATGGCAAAATATTGCAAATCAATTCGGAATCATCTTAAAACCGAAAACTATCAAAATAGAGATGTAAACATTATTCACATTAGCCTTTGAGATTAAAGAGATTGAGATATGAATAAATTTGATTTTCTTATGCTTCTTCCTCGCTTATCTTCTTTCTTTTTCCCCTTTTCCTTATTAATAGTGGATGACCTTGAGTTTTCAAAATTTTGAAATGAAATGAACACGTGAATTATACACGGTTACGGGATAAAGATATAGGAATGGCCTCTTTTCTGTTTTACCCCTCCTCTCATTCGTTTTAAACCCCTCTTTAATTCATTGTTAAATGGCATGGCTACCCTGTTAGTAAAATCAATCTTAATCCCCTAATCAAGGCATTTATTCATTTATCTACTTAACTAATGTCATCAAAAATATAGGGTGTTACAATTTATTTTCAAACTTCTTACTAAAATCCACAATACATATTGTTTTACTATACATATACATATATATTCATATACATATACATATATATACATACACATATACATGCATGCATACATACATGCACGCATGCATACATACATACATACATATCTTTAAATAAAATAAACCATGATTTGACTTATACATCCCGTTGCTTTTATATATATGTATTGTTGTTACAAATTCCAAAAATATATATAGACACACACACAAATTTATATATATATATATATATATATATATATATATATATATATATATATATATAAAGTTCACAAACCATATTCCCAAAGCTACTTATATAAGTTATTATTTATTTTAAAAACAATAATTATTCATCTCCCAAACACATATAGGTTTTAAAACGTTTGATTAGAAATAACCTAGTTTATTTTTCAAAATCATCATTATTATATAAATAATAAATAAATAAACATCTTCTTTATAAAAGAGAATTTTATACTTAATTTTTTTTAGAGAAAACAGTTCGATTTAAAAATTATCCATTTTAAAACTCTAGTTAAAAGTGTGCGACGAAAATTGGGTTGTACCATGAACCCATAAAACAACTCTATGGTATTAAAACTCCAAATCGAATTCAAAAATTCCTAAATCAAAGTCCAAAAATAACAAAGAAATTAGCTTGCAATAAGACATCAAAAATAAGCAATTATTAACAAGAAAACAAATATACGAACATACGAGCGAATGGGTGCAAATGGGAGGCCAAGCCGCATGACCTGGAACACAGCACATGTCACGATTGGTGCATCGGTCGGTGGGATCGATCCACCAGTGCAACGCCTGGGCATAGCCTCAAGCGATGTCGGTGGCCTTCCATCGATCCATTGGTGCTCATTTCTCTGGCGTTGATCAATTTGACTATTGAAGCACTGATTTTGCTAGCATTAGGCATATAAATAACTAAAATTGGATTTTCAAGATCAAATGATGTACGTTTTCAATAAACAGAGAACCAAAGTTCATATGACAAGAAAATCAACACAAAAATTGAGATTACATACACTACAAATACAAGCTATTCAACCAACAATCACATGCATACAATATAGAGATAAGTCATGTGAGTGCTAACTCACCTTTATAAACTTGGATTGAAGCTAAGAACTTGAATTAATCTTGGCTAATCCATTAAGCAATTAGACGTAGGTTGATTTCAGAAATTGGCAAAAGCACAATTACCAGCTAAGAAAAAACTAAGATTAAAACAGAATTAAATGCAACATAGGGTAGTAGAGATTACCTTAGCTTTAAATTTTCAATTATCAATCAAAAGCCGTTTGCTTTACAATTGATTAGGGGATTTAATTTATATTTTAGGTTTTGAGTTAGACAGAAAGAAGATTCATACATTTGGTTGGAGGTAAAATGAGAAAGGAATGAACGTATTCTCATTTCCTCCTTACTAAAATCTCCTGCATGGGCCATGAGGGTATGGTATGGACCCAATAAGGAAAAGTGTTACTAATTTCCTTTTTCTACTTATTATAAAACCCCATTTTACATTGAACAATGTTTTATTTGTCCTGTTTTGACTTCTCAAATTACCAAAACAATCATAAGTTAAAAATCCTCAATTCTATTAATATTGAGATACTTTATAAAATTAAATATAACCATTGAGAATAAAAAGTATTCTCATTATTTTAAATAAAAATAAACTATTGATTATAAAAATATCATTTTAAACAATAAATCTCAATTTTGACATTTTACTAAAATTTACAGCACTGGTTGAAACAAATTTGAGATGAAAGATATTTTATCACAATTCTCCACTTATATTAACTAAGGGAAATAAACTTTATAATTCACATTTTTACACTTTTTACAATACAAATTATTATCATATATTTAATTATCATAATTTCCTAAAATTATTCTTATATTATCAAATATAAGAATCAAGTTTCAAAAAGATATTCATTGAATTTAATTTACTCAATCCCATAACCATTTTAATTTTGAAAAAAATAATAAAATTCCCAATTTTATGTTAAGATTAATTAAAATAACCCCAATCACATTTTTAAGTATAATTCAAGGTAAACTCGACCAGGGTTGTCACACCTTTTCTTAGAATATACTTGAGGGCCTCATTATGGCAAGCAGGACGAACGAATTGTTGGAAATGAGTTACTTCATTATTCCCCATATGGAATATCTTTAGTCTTGGCATAGATTCTACACTACTCCATCGTTTATTGATCTTACACATGGAGGAGTTGTCGATTTAGTCGGCCATCTACCATCCGTCCTAGTGTTGCACCCTCAGTTGTCATTGACTTAACTCAACCCACCCATAGTTTGTTTCTCTACTATCTAAGATTCCAGGTTGAGTGTATGGATGGTCTGTTTCTATACGTACATCATCCAGCTAGGATCAGTTTGTTGACATACCACACTTTTCGATCACTGATTATCTAGATCTAACAAGGGTTCCATATGAGGGTTTATTTTAGATACAAGTTGGACTTAGGGATGTTACATATAGAGAGTATAGACGTAACATAGATGAGTACGAGCATAGAGTTGTAGAATTGAAGGACGTGCTCAAGGGGTTGACGTTGAGGATGAAGCTAGATACTTGCATCGACAAAGATATAGTCCTTATTCAGATACGACAGTTGACTTTGGGGGTGCTTTAGATTTCAAGCATGCTGGAGTTAATTAGGATAACCCTGATAGCGAGATTCCGTATTTTGAAAATGACGACGACGACGACGAAGATGATTACATTGAGGACAAGTAGTTGATTTATTTGTTTTTTTGTGTCTATTGGACTATGTCATTTATGTTTTTTTGGACTATGTTGTATCGTGTTGGACTCTGTTATATCGCATTGGACTATGTTTTTTATGTATTTCGTTTGGACTATGTTGTATCTCATTAGACTCTGTTGTATCACATTGGACTAATTTTTTGGAGTATATTCTATCATTTGTCTATGATTGATACTATAGTACATGAACAAGTTACACTTACTTATTACAACATACATAAGTTTCAACTAAAATTAAATTCGAAATAAACTAATACAAAAAGACAGTGTTACATTTACTTATTACATCATACAAAAGTTTCAATTGAAATTAAATTCTAAATAAACTAATACAAGATGAACAACGTTATACTTACTAATAAACATACAACATATGACTAACCATTGAATGAATCCCTTACACTAACATGATATTCTTTTATTTTACTCTCTAAGTTAGGTGTGAGCTTGGAAAGGTCACAAGTCATTATAGCCAACATGGACTTTTCTTTCCATTGCCTCAATTTCTCTATTTTATTTCCAAATATCTTTCTTGCATATGAAGATCGACCCTTTTGTTCTTCTTCCTCGGCCTAACGCTCAAGATATTTCTGCATTCGCCTTGGCTCCTTCTCTTCCTAAAACTCTCTTGTGTTGCTATTCATTAAAGGCATAATTTCAACTATTTTATCTTATTGGATGCTGTAATCATTTTACTTTTCAATCTTCATTTTCAAGCTGCTCTCCTTGCATTATTACTACAAAATGGTTAGTGTTCTTGTTCTTCAACCACTTCTGGAACATCGGACTCTCCCATAATAGACTCGGGATCATTCTTCTTAGTGAAAACTAAAATCCTATGTGTTTCTTTTTTATTGTACTCCATTTGTCTTCATCTTTAAGAAGATTGTAAAAATGTATAAGATTGAAAACAACTCCCTTTTATGTTATACATATGCAACCCCACTTTGTTTTCTCATCTCCATAACTACCATGATTTCACTCCATTTTTTACGAGCTCCATTCATACATCTCTTTTGAGTTTTAAAGAGTCAACATTTCTAGGAATACTATTTGGTAGAAAGCATGGAAAAGGTTGAAATAAATCCCAACAAGAAAATTCGAATTGTAATGTACCTTTTTCTTCATCAATGGAGCACCGTTGCCACTAAATAGAAAGTTTCTCTTATTCATATTTTGACCATTTTCGTTGTGTAAAAGCATCACTTTTAGATAGCAGAATTTCAATTACTTTTGGAATTGTGGACTCTTTTATGTTGATTCCTCCTAGTTCCCCCTTATTTGATTGAAATGAGATTGTTGACTAAAATCATTGTCTCCACCCCATAAGATTTCCTCTTCAGAAAATTTTTCATAATCATTTTGATCTTGACTAAAAACTCTGTCAACTACTTTAAAATTGGAACCTAAATTTCTGCTAGAGTTATTGGTCTGTATGAAACTACCTCACTGGTTGCCTCTAAAATTCGGTGATCGATATTGCGGACTGCTATTCGAGAATTGGTTGTTAAACTGATCATTGCAGTCGTGACTCATCTGTTGCACTTGTTGTTGCGAACGATATGGGGATGCATATTGATAATTCTGATTGCTTTGCTGATTTGGTGATGAATTATAGTAACTATTATAATTTTGATTATTTTCTTGAAATCATTAGACTGGAGAGGACATCAGCTTTTTTCTCTTTGATTGTTGGACTTTTTTTTGTAGATATTAATGTGTGTGGTTTGTGTAGAGTAAGAGAGGAAGAAGAGATTTTGGTGTGAATTGGTAAAAAATTTGGATTATATATTTATAACTAGGCAACGATAACACATTATTACCGTTTCTTATCCAGCATTATTAATGCCAGATAAGGCGAAAACGTTAATAATTTTGTTACCTTTGCTAGTGATTTAGCCGACATTAATAATGCTAGATAATTATTTGGCATTATTAATGCCGAGTATACCAGTGACTTCCAAGGTCGTCAAAACGACCTTGGCGGTCAGTGAGGAGCCAAAAATTAGGCTCACCCACCCCTATTGGGGATGCTCTTAAAAACATGACATAGAAGAATGAACATATTAGACTTTTCCTAAGAATTCATTATTGTTTTGAATATACAACTCCTTTATAGCAAAAGGAGGTAACTATACAAGATTTGATAAACAAAACGTATAGAGAAATATACCTCTAGGTATAAAACCACATATATGCGCATAAGTGCACATAAACATATACATACACAACCCACCAAACTATAGGTTCAAAAGTACAAACATTAGAAATGATAAAAAATTGACAGGACAAACATACATCATAATCTTAACATATGACATAACTAAGTGCCAGCAAAATTTGTTAACTTGCAGAGATTAGTTTCTTTGCCTCTTCCCCTAACCTAGCTTCCAGGTGGTGCTTCTGCATTATGAACTTTATCACCATCCTATGGAATAGGCACATAAGTTGTAGTTAGTATGTTTGAGAATAGAAAAGTAAACATCAATGTCAACTTATACTTTGAATTTTACATGCCTAAAGGACATGGCTTTGTGTGTTTGAATATGATAAAGTTTTAGCATCCGTAAGTTGGGAAAAAAGGCAGTAAGTTAGGTTCAAAATGTTCACACATGCTCTATACTGCAGCAGCAGAGCGTGAGTGTTGTTTTATTTTTGCATATTAAATAAATCTATGGATAAAGAATATGAACATTGGGTAGACAACATCTGTAAATGTATCAGCACTAATAAAGTTATGAATACTAAAAATGTAGCGATCCTGAATTTGAACACTTCATCTTCGAATATAGAAATGTTTTGAAATATAATTAAGTGTTATAATTATGATTTTAAAACCTTGTTAGACATCATTTAATTAGGGCTGTAATTGTTGAATCGCTCAACCGCTCAACCGTACCAACAGTTCATGTGGTTACCATCTGTAACGGTAACGGTTGAAGAATTTGAAAATCGTGATTAACCATACCAACCGTACATGATTGTTTTGTGCATTATTTAACATTAAAGTATAAAAATTAGTAATTTAAGTTAAAGAAATATCTTGTACATTAATAATATGCGTCTTAATAAACTAATAACATGTGCATGCATATTGGTTGTTTTATAAACGAATAGATAAATTTGCAAAAAATAGTTAGAGCTATATCAATTTATCATTAACAATGCATATAATTGAAAATATATGTACGAAATGCTTCAAAATTGAAAATAATACGGTTAACTATCATAGACGGTTGTGGTAACAGTTACAAGAATTTATTATCGTCAACAACGGTTACAATTACAGTTGGTGGTAATTACGACGGTTACCGCAACCGTAACACCCCTACATTTAATTAATAAATAATGATAAGAAACTCATTTTTGAAATTTTAAAAAAAATATTCTTTGAAGAAAAAATCGATGATATGACCGAAAATCATTTTATCGATAAATAACTTTTCGATCGATATAAGTTGTTCGAAATCTTGTGCACTTGTCAAATGATTAAATGAATACATTAGCAACTAATTAGTACACAAACCTCTTCATAAATCTTGGAATGTTCTAGAAGCTTCCGTATGGATAAGAGATATTATCATGAGAGGGGTATAATGGTAATTAGCATAAATAAGAAGTGAAGGGAGGTGAAGCTCTCATGGCATGGTGCAGCGGATAGGGGAGGGGGGGAGGGGTGAGTGCAAGATTAGGCAACATCATTCTTATGCCTATACAAGGAGAGGCATACCTTAGAGTATAATCACAAAATCAAATCTAAAGTTATCATAAAATCAATGGCTTTTTCCTTATGTTCTAAAATAAAATAGTTGCAAATCAACTCCAAATCACTTCAAACTTTTTCCATAAGCCTTAGTACAATATTAGAACACCTTACATCTAGTTAGAATTTGAAGAAACAAAGTCATGCTCTTCCCACATGCAATGAAGTGAGCAAATTGTTGAAGGAGGAGGGAGAAGCAAGACTAAAGCAAGCGAGGAAGGGAAGGAAATGAGGGTACGAACTTGGGTTTGGACTTAGGTTATGGAATCTTAGTTTTTAGTGAGGTTAAAGGTGAGTTAAAACCTCATTTTGAATAGAAAATATAACACACACACACACACACACATATATATATATATTGTATTTGATTGTGTTCATGTTGTTTGAATTGTTGTCAACTCATGTTAAAGCATTGGTTTGAATTCTTGCTATAAAAGTAAGTGACACTTGTGTTCCATGTATATGGACTTGAATAAACTTGGAATGGACTTGTATGATTTGTGACAAGGCCTTGAACAAAGCACATAAGTTATATATGGACGTTGGTTTAGATTGGGCTTAGATTTGGAAGTGCACTTATAGGAATAGTGGCTATAATGGAATTTTCTAGTATTTGACGATTTCCATGGAATTTTGTAGAGAGATTCTTAGGTGTTCTCCCCATATTTATAATATTTTATATCTATGTTTGTTGCTGTGAAAAGATTGAATAGTAAAAAGTTAAGTAATATCGCCAAAACTTCACTTATGCAAAACCGTCTCGTTTAGCCTTGATTTTGGGCTTTAAAAAGTTTGAAAAGATATTTAAATTTAAGCATTTTGTTTCATTATTTTTACAAATATTTACTAACTCATATTAGAGTATTTCAAAAGTGGTTTGAGATATTTGTGAATTTTTGAGAATTAGCTATGAATTTTTAAAGATAGGATATTTTGTTAAAATATATAGAAAACATGTTCTTTCAAGTCTCAAGGAAAATTGTAAATTTGTTATTTACAAGTAATATTTAGGATAAATGTTTTAAAAACTATTATAAGTATTTTGAAATATTTTAAAAGTATATAGAAACATTTTCAAAAAGGGGTTAGAATTGCTAAATGGTCAAATGATTGATTGTTTAATTACTTGTTTGAAAAATAATTAATTATGCTCAACATTAAAAGCCGATAAATAAGGCTTATTTATAATATGAGAGTTAAGATTGATGTGGAGTAGGGATGAAGCAATAGAGCTCTAACCTACCAGTTTCCCTCTTGGCCGAGGAATAACGAGTCGAAAAATGTTGGAAAAGTGTTAATCGTGTTAATTTCTTACTTATTATGGAAATCATTAATACTATACTTAACACTAAATGCCGATAAAGTAGACTTATCTATTTGTGAGATTTAAGAATGAAGTGTCTAGGCAAGGCTTTGATGTAGCCAGTGCTCTAACTTACATAGCTTCATTCTTGGACGAGGAATATTTAAGTTGGAATGTCAGAAACTAGTTAAGCATACGAGTCGTGATTTGTACAACCAATTGTTTTTGACTGAATAATCGATTATTCGATTACCAAACTTGACCAAATATGACTTAAGAAGTTATCGAATGGCTTCGCGATTTCATATCATTGAGAACCCTCTGGGAGGAGCATTGGTACGAAACGACTCTAGATTTTTCTTACTTTTGAAATAACTAAAATTGAGCTAGCTGGAATTTCATCGAATTAGGTTGAAAGAGGCTGGGATTGGTAAGTGTTTTACTTATCAAATACCACTCTAAGACTAGTATATGAGTTCTATGTTTTGGAAGCATTTATGAAATGAAATGTTATAGAGTTGTGGCATTGATTATATACATACTATTGTTATATGATTAATATACATACTATTGTTATATGATTAATATACATACTAAGACTAGTGGCATTGATTATATACATACTATTGTTGTGGCATTTACATAACAATTATTTATATGATTATGTGCCATACTCTAGACATTATCTATCATATCACTATATTTTAAACTTAATGAATGGTTGGTTTCTTTAAGGGAAAAACTGTTCTGAGAATCCGTACGGTCTCAGTAGTTACTATTACTTTGTTGCATATTTCTTGAGTTTCTAACGTTGGTTTGCCAAAACGATCCGTGTGCTATTTTTTTACAATGCTCGGGTCAGCCCTGTGTACATTTTCAGATTTAGCTTTGTAGGCCTGGAACTTATTGAGAAGAATTGGATGATTACCATTTATGGTATTCTTATTTACGCTGCATTTTTGTATATGTCAGCATTGTTGAGGACAGACAATTATAACTATCCAGACTAATAATAACACTTAGGTTTTAGTAACTCTGATTTTCAATTTTCAGAGTAACTCTTTGTACTGTTCCTTTAATATTATATACTACCATTCTGTTGTGAGATTCAGATATTGTATTCTTCTTTTATTATTCTATTCTTTTTTATCTTAACTTTATGTCTTTTCAACACTAGAGTGTCCGATACATGAATACCGTGGATGAGTTTAGTGTCGACATTTAAGTGTTGAAAAGTCGGAACGTTACTAAAATTTCAATTAATAATCTTACCTGAATGACAGTCATTCTCTTATGCCCACCTAATGAACAGTTACAAAATAACACATAATGAGTAGCTCCATAGCGGCGAAGTTTGTAGCTTCATGGGAGTAGCATCAACATGTTACTTTTTCCCCTACCTTAATGTTAATTATTTTTTAACAGTTAGTTTTGCTTATCGATAAATGTTGCCTTTAATTTT
Source organism: Allium cepa (assembly GCA_030765085.1). NCBI lineage: Eukaryota > Viridiplantae > Streptophyta > Magnoliopsida > Asparagales > Amaryllidaceae > Allium > Allium cepa. The sequence goes on from CM060946.1 coordinate 85,576,091, forward strand.
TTTAATGGTCAACTATGACGTTTTCCATTGATGTTGGGATGTAGGTTATGTACCTAACAGTCAATGTTTTTACAATCCTCAATAACTTGTTGTGTAACATGTCTGTTATAGTTATGATATATCCTTTTTCATCAACCATAGTTATAGGAATGAATGCATTTGGAACTAAACATAGTGGATATGAATTAATCATCCATGCTAGTATATTAGAATGAAAGTAATTAACTTCTTGTTCAAACAGAGAACCATAACCAATTGGATATCTTAGGACTAAACAGTAATATATTAAACAGCCTCAACAGTCTTAGCAACGTGCATGATAAAAACTATATGAAATATCATTCAAGTTATGATATTGATGCACCAAAAAATAAATACATAGGGTAATAAGAAAACCAACCTCATCCTTGAATTCACAACATTTTCCACAATAGGCCTTCTGGCACTTTTCACTCCAAAGATGGATACCTTGAGTCTGAAATAAATATGAAAAAAGGCGATGAAATTAGTTCATTAATACGATGTACAAACTATAAGGACACAACCTGTGTTCTTATTAAATTCTTCCCACTTCTTGCCACAGCACGACTGTTCAAACTGTAAAAGCACTACGTCATTTTAGGTGCTTTGAACCACAATGAGCCACTTCATGTAGCACACAATCATGTATATACTTCATGTCGAACTGTTATATTGTGAATGCTTCAATGTTATGGTTGATTTTCCATGAACTCTATGATAATGGATAAGTATACTAAAATTGGAAAATCATGGACCACTCGAACAGCTGTAGGCTTGCTGGAACACTCGATTCAGAGCAGCTTTACATCAACCAATTTAGGTCAACTGCATGATAATGGTCTGCCTTCAGTTGAATGACAAAACCAGTCACATCAAGCTCCAAGCTTCAACTACACAGATTTTGCTTTGCAATTCAGAGAACGGTTAGATGCTCGTTTACTTTGAGCCGTATGCCAAAAACATGAAGTAGAAGCCTGTTGCATTACTTCAAGCACTTAGTGGACAATAACACCAGCTTGCAGTTCGCTCCAGTCAAGATACGTGAGATTGGATTTTTTTTTTTTTTTTTTTTTTCTTGGAAGAACATAACAAAAAATATCAGCTAACTGGGTGATCTAATCAAAATTGCAATTGCCTGCACTACATTGAGAAGTTCAGCATTCCTACTTTGGGTTTTTTTTTTGGGGTTCTAGTTGACTTATTCTCTTGCTTTCAAATGGAAATGATTGGTAGAAAACATTAACATGTCATATACTTATATTTCACATATTATTGCACGATCAATGTTACTCAGATACTTCATGTTTGTTTGATGATTTGTATTGGAACTTTTTTCCTACCAATAAAGCTGCAATTTAGAATTAAAAAAGTAATGTTGAAGACAAGCTATAGTTGAATGAGAATAATATAACAACAGAAAATAAAAGCTAGAGTCAACTATCTTCCAAGATTACAATGACAGTAAAAATAAATAACTAAAACTCTTGACTTAAAAGGCAAAGAAATTCAGTAAAATAAAATTGAATGCAAGCAATGCTAGAGCAATCCATGTCTAGGTAGTTTATGTAGTAAAAAAAAAAAAACTTCACTATTTTAAGTAATTGCATTGTGTGTATGTGTGTATTTTTGCATGCGTGTGTATGTGTCTCTAAGTAGAAGCTAAATTTGATATGATGGGACTGAAGCCATATGCATTCACAGGTAAAATACACAACCAAGAAATGCAATATTGACGATACTGTATAAACTTATCCGAATAACTCGGTAAATTAATGTATCTATGTCAACTGGATTTTTGACCAAGTAGAAGTCTATGGAAGATAGAACGTCGAGACGAAGACAAAACAACTTGAAACTTGGAAGGTAGAGTCATATAGTTTAGAGAAGCAAGACAGGAATATTTGGGCCATCATGAAGCTAAGTCCATAACTCGGCACCGAGTTATGGTGTTCCATAACAAGCAGCTCCAATTTTTCCCAACCCATTCTCTATCTATTGTAAATAAGCCTAAACGATTTCATACATTTTCGGATGACCCATCTCAGGAAATGAAAAGTTGACTCCAGCAAACTGCAGAATAAGCCGGGTTATGAAAGGATGATCATCAAAACAAGTCTCTAAGCAAGAAAACACAAGGGTTACTACAAAATGAAATCATAAGTATAGTCCAAGAGGAAACATTGAGTTTCCCGCAAGGGATAACTCCGTACCGAGTAATAACTATAATCCAATACCGAGTAATAGTTATAACTCGGCACCGAGTTGTCATGATAACTCGTGGTGCTTTCAGTTTTTCCGTACTATCTTGGGCCGAAGACTAGACTTCTCTGGCAGTGGGCTTATGATCCAATACGACTGCTATCCGTATAAATACAGAGCATATAGCAACCAAGAAATGATCTGGATTCTTCCATCACTAGGCAAGAACTCTGTCTCTTCTTCAACTCTTTCCTCTACGCCATAGTCACCAAGGCAGCTACTATAGATGTTTCTAGGACTTAGAACTTGTCTAGCCTCGTACTTATGATCCTTTCTCTCTCAAACACTTTGTAATCATATATAAACAAGACCAAACAACTACTAAATGGACGTAGGCTTAGTTACCAGCCAAGCCACTATAAAAATATCCGCATCTCTCTCTTATTCCTTTTACTTTACTGCCGTTTTCTATTATCTTTGCCATTTTCTGATAGGGCTGGTGCTTTTGCATACTCATATCAGATGTTGATCCATTTTTTTAGCTTAACATTTTGGAGCTTTCACTGAGAAAATTTAAACCCAGGCTTAGATTTAGCTTGCTATTTTGGGTTAGAAGAGATCCAACAGTTAGATCTAGGGAATTTGCTTCAAAGATTCATAGGCTTTGCCATCGGGCATCAATGTCACCTAGAAAACAGAAAACCACTTTATGAAGGTCCAAGGAGCAACTATCGGTGGTGATGATGAAAACCGTCAACAAACTTAAACAAAAAATGTTAACAATCATTGAACAGAGGTTACTTCTGGAAATCTAGCACCAGGTACTTCCACTCAACAGGATGTTGTGACTAAAGGAGAGCATAACCAGATAGTTAACGAACTTAACCAAAAAATGTCAAATAGTCAAAAGGATATCATGGATAAGATTGATGCTTTGCTATCGTTGCAGCCACTGAGTGCTCAGAGAGCTAGACAAGAAACTGCAACTGCTATGGAATAAGAGAATTTCTCTATTTCGGGCTTAAACAAGAGAAGCTACAAACAAAAACAGAAGGAGATTGTTGGTGGACTTGCAAGAATCGTAACAGAAGATAATAGAAGTACTCCTCCTACTAGAAAGCACCCTATTGCAAATCCAAATCTTGAAATGAACACTCGTCAAATGAACAACGCAATGCTTATTTCTCACTCTGAAGATGACATACAACCCGATGATGACAGATTGGAACTAAACGCTGATGTAAACAAGAAAAATGTAGGAAGCGAAGTTCAAACTGCCCCAGTAAGACCAACCGTGCGCCAACTGGACCCTGCAGGAGTGGTTCTCCCAAAGAATAGAGTACATAGGCTTCAACTGGGAAACTAAATCGTTTGTGGAGTCAAACAATCGGCATAGCCCCTGACAGCCGACCTGTAGACAACTGTGCTAGCAAGGAGCACATCGTTGGCATGGTCAAACAGTTATTAGAGGAAAGTAGGGGCAGAAAGAATGAAGACGGAGGTTCCACATCAAGACGAACTCCATTCATTGAAAATGTTCTAAGGGAAGAATTTTCTAAGAAATTCACTATGCTGACTATATCGTTATATAGCGAATGATGAACCCTAAACAACACTTGTACAAATGTGAGTGGCATATGGATAAAGCTAGGACCATGGATGCTATCCGTTGTAGATGTTTTCCTATCTTCTTAAAAGGAGTTTCGTCCATGTGGTTTACTAGACTTGCACCGAGTTCTATTTCCACCTTCGATGAATTAGAAAAATGGTTCCTAGAACATTATATACTCCATATTATATGACCAAAAGACGTAATGTCCTTATCTAGCCTTTTCCAAGGAACCAATGAGTCATTAAAATCTTTTATGAACCTGTTCACCATCGCAGTTACTGAGGTAAGCAATCCAAAGAAGGATATGATCTTTTTGGTTTAGGTTTGAGCCATTTTTTCGGATAAGGATTTTTGTAGATGGTTTAAAATGAAACAATCCATTACCATAGATGAATTCCACCAAAAAGAAAACCAGTTTCTAAGACTGGAAGATGCAATCATGGTCGAAGGCAAATCTATTGGTGAGCAATCAAAGGAAATGGTTCAAAACAATATTGTGGTTAAACAGGATGGAAACAGTTTTGGAACTACAGTAGGAAAGGATTTGAATAAGTAGAAGAGGAATCAGAACTCTAGTAGGCGTGATGGGAAGGGGAAACGTTTAAGGAATTTCAGACCTGAGGATTATACGTCGTTGAATGATAGCTTAGAGAACATCTATCTTGCCACTCAGGGAACCGAGCGATAAAACAAACCGCCCACTCGGAAGGCTATTAAAAAAATAAAAGAAATTGGGGAAGTTTTGTCGCTTTCACGAGACTCATGGGCATAACACAAAATGAATGTCGGTATCTGAAAGACCTAATCAAAGAATTGATAAGGAATAATAGGCTCCAATAGTACATGAAGAAACTGTAGAATTATGACCAACTCGCTGTCCATCCATAGTATTAACTTCTGGTGATAAAATACAGTAATACTAATGGTATCCATAATATCAGAAGCATTTGAATATGAAAAAATCACCGATTTCTAAAAACAGCATTTCACTGATTACATTTCAAAACAAATTCATATCCAAGTTACATAACCCCATACATTTTCTAGGTAATGATTAATTATAATCATTACAAAATACGCTAAGAGAGACATATGATGATGCCCGTTTGGTTGATCAAAGCAATATAGTCATATATGACTTAATACACAACGGAAATAAACAAAATAATCTATAATTCCTAATTAACTATCCGTCAGCCACGTACTCGTCTCCAGGCTTTATTCACCTTAATTTCTAAACCTGAAATCCTTAACCCTCGGCCTACTCAAATTAATATTGAGCACCCGATAGTTTAAGGGGAAAAAACTTCAAGTTAGACATAAAACCTAGTGTAAATAATACTGTTATATCTCGGTTTATTGATATTAAGCGAGACCACATCGCTTAGCGGAACGGGTTTTCCCTCAATAATACCCTCTTTAAAACATATATTTTGCAAATTCTTTCCTGGAACAAAAATGGTTAATCAAACTTATATAATAATGATAATAATAGCTAAGTCTGTTAAGCTATAATTAGGTAACTAATGGACTATCTGTCCATAGGTAGTAAATGGACTATTTATCCAAAAACTGGGCTGACAGCCTGCAAATTGGACTAACTGTTCGAATTAAAATGGACTATCTTTCTGAATCATTTTCTTAAGGTTAACTACTCTTCATCTTTTTTTCTTGAAAACCTTTTCGAAATGATTTAACCTTGTAAATCATACTTAGACAAGGAAAATATATTTTTAGCTTTACTCTAAGCTATTTTGTCATGTTATATATACTTTACTCAAAATAATGTTGATGAATTTTAATGTGGATTAGCTATCCTTTCAAAACAAGTTAATATCCTTTTTAACTTGAAAATACTTAGGTTATATTTCCTATTTAATAAATTCGAAACCTTTGTTTAAAACCTTTAAACAACCCTTTCAATACCCTTGAAGGTAACCCTTTCGAAATCATTGAAAGTGACGCTTTCAAAACTATTAAAAGCCTTTTCTTCGAAAGCTTCAAAATATTAAAAATCCCTCTTTAAAATCTTTAAATATTGCCTTTCTAAAACATAGGAAAAACCATTTCTTTCAACCATATTGAAACTCTGGGGAACCACCTCTACGAAATCACACCTTTTGAAGGTGTCAAAACCTACCTTTCGAAAGAACTTGGATTTAATTTAAAACATGTGAAAACCTTTCGAAACCATTCGAAAATTTACTCATTTGAAACCTCTAAAAATCATCTCGGTCGAAACCATTTGGATTATGCCTTCAAGTAGAGAAAAAGGATGAGAAATCCATCAAAGTTGAAAGCATCTATTTCGAAACCATTTTAAATTGTCTCCTTTGAAACCGGTTAGGTTTTACTTCAATGATAGAAAAAAGTCTTTAACACATTTAAGTCGGAAGCATCTATTTAGAAATCGTTTTCTAAGTAAAGAAGTGATGGTGTCCAAACCATCTCTTCGATAGCATTGAAGAAGTGGCTATATTTTAAAAACAAAGCAACCCCTTCGAAACCATCTAGGTTAAAAGGTAAAAAGGTGACACCAAAAGGTTTCGACTTAGTCAAAAACAGTTATTTAAAACCAAAGGCACAACCCAATCAAAACCATTTCTTTAAACCATTTGACATAGTCGAAAGCTAATTAGGTCGAAAGCCACTGAGCGAAATCCATCTAGTTGAAAGCATGCATGCACATTTTTAATTTAATAGCAAAGTGATGCCTCAACCCCTTCGAAACCTCTGGTTTCGACCTCATGCCTTTCGTCTTCCATCCAATTCTGTACATACAATTATATTGATACTGTGCGCATTGGTTTCCATGGTGTTGAAGGTGGAGGGATTTAGTCGAAAGCCAACCAAGACGGAAGCAGGTGCCGAAAGCAACAAAATAGTAATTTGCATGTAGCAAATAGTTTTTTTCACCTAGCCTACTTTGCATGCCTAATTTTGACTGATTGCCTCTTTTATTTGCCACTAAAAAGTGATGCAATTTTTAGAACTAACTATTTGGATTATTTGCAAAATGCCCCTTCTCCTTTTTTAAAAATATATAAAACTTTTATGTCCCATGCCTTAAATAATTTTATATATCCATCAAAGCACTTAGAAAAAATATACAAAAATTTCAAAAAATATATTTTAATATGTTTTCATATATATAAAAATTTTGGACCCAAATTTTTTATTATTTAATTGTAAATAATTTATAACCCAAATTAACATTTTCTTTACTAGAAAATTCATATAAATTCCACAAAAATTCAAAAAATTATGATAATTGAAACCCATCTCCAAAATAATATTTTTTGTCTATATAAAAATTCGCAAGGTATTTGGATATCATTTAATAGGGTGTTCATATCAAAACATGTCATAAAATCTATATGAACAAACTTAAATCATTAACAAGTATATATAATCATTCCATCATTCAAAAACATTGAAAATCAATGCAAAATATTTCAAATTTCATCTTAAAACCAAAAAAAAAAAACTAATATAAGACGTAAACATTATTCACCTTAGTTTTAGAGATAAAAGAGATTGAGATGTGAATGGATTTGATTTGCTTAAGCTTCTTCTAGCTTTTCTCTATCTTTTTTTTTTTCCATTTCTCTTGTTAATGGTGGCTGTCCTCTTGTTTAATATTTTTGATAAAATGAAATGAATGTGTATAGGGATAAACGGCCAAGTTTAAGGAATATAGCAATGGCCTCTTTCCTATTTTACCCCTCCTCTAATTAAATTTAACTCTTATTTTAACTCATAGGTTAAATGACATGGCTACCCTTTGATTAAATAATCTCAATCCCCAAATCAACAAATTATTTAAATTAACTAATTAAATATCCTAAATAATATTGCCAAAAATATGGGGTGTTACAGCAAGTTCTGAGCAAATCAAGGAAATCAGGCCGAGCCCGACGGAGAAGTAACTTGTCGGGCTGATCAAAGACTCATCATAAGTACCACCACTGGAGGACCTCACCTAGCACAGAAGAGTTGAGCTGAGATGGAGCGATATTCTAGTTTTTTAAGCACACTCCTAAGGAAACCTGTTATGCCATTGAAGATGAAGCCACGACCAAATAATGAAAGTTGATCACTGATGATATTTTATTCCAATATCGGGATATTGATGATATGGAGGCACTACTTGACCCAATGGTGATAACAATTGGAATCGAAGTAGTAGTTGTGTGTAGGGTGTTGGTTGATACTGGAAGCTCGATTAACATCCTTTTCGGACAAAAAATCGATCAGATGAATCAGCATGAAAGATGTGACCACGTGTAGGATGAAGATTCATGGATTTATGGATGATCCAAAACAGCCAGTAGGGACGATCGACATACCTGTAGAACTCGAAGAAGGAGAATGAAAGGTAGTTCTTATTCAAACTTCATGATAACAGAAAAATTCCCAGCCTACAATCTTTCTTGGTCTGATAGGCCCTCATTGATTTCAAAATAGCTTTAGCTCCATAATGCCTCACAACTAAGTTCTCGATGGAAAATGAGGTTGGAGTAGTGAGTGGAAACCAAAGCATGACGATAGAATGTTTCATCACCGAATTGGATGATGCCAAATGACCTGAGAAGGGGAAGAATATGGGAAAGACTCTCCACATTTGTGGCTCACAAGCATAGAAATTACTGAACGGCCCCTGGCTCGGGGACCATAGTCGCTTCGATAAGACTATAAACCCTAGGAAGAAGAGTGCAAGGGACAAATGTGTAGTGCCAATTGAGTTTACGATTGTTGTCCCTATTGACATGGACGACCTAACTCGGGTCTTGAAGGTAGTTCACATCTTAGAGTCAAGATGCAAAATGAACTGATAAAATTTCCTCATGCCAATCTAGACGTGTTCGCTTGGATGATTCCGATATGTGTAGGATATCGCTAGAGATAACATGTCACGCCCTTAATATCGACCCCAAATTCACACCAGTAAGGAAGAAGAGACATAGTCTGGATCCAGAGAGATCCACAGTATTGAAGGAAGAAGTGAATAAGATGCTGGCCAACGGCTCTATCCATGATGCAATATATCCTGAATGGTGTTAAACTCTATATTAGTCAAGAAATCGAATGGGAAGTGTAGACTTCTGTTGACTATTCGAAATTGAACAAAGCTTGTGCGAAGGATAGCTTTCCGCTACCAAGAATCGACCAACTAGTTAATGGAATCGTGGGACATGAGCTACTTTCATTCATGGATGCTTACTTAGGATACAATCAGATTATGATACATGAGCCCGATCAAGAGAACCCCAACTTCATTACCGACTTGGGACTGTATTTTTATCGCATAGTGCTGTTCGGTTTGAAAAAAGTTTGTGCCACTTGGCAAAGATTAGTGAATGCAATGTTCAAGAATTAGATTGGATGGACGATAGAGGTATATGTGGACGACAAACTTGTGAAATCAGAAGTAACTGTAAACCGTCTGGATAATCTCTCGGAGATGTTTGAAATCCTTTGGAAGTAATGGATGATAATAAACCCTTGAGGTGCTCATTCAATGTTACGTTAGGAAAATTTCTTGGGTTCGTAGTAAACATGAGAGGCATTGAGGCCAATCGAGAACAGATTGCTGCATTATGGAATGTCAGAGCTTCGTCGGCAATAATGGAGCTGTAGAGTCTGAATGGGAAGATCATAGCATTAAGTTTCTTTATATCGAAGGCAATAGACAAGTGTATACCGTTCTTCAACGCATTGAAGAAGGGTAAGCACAACTTTGAATGGAATCAAGATGGCCAGACAATGCTTAAGGAATTAATTTGATACATGGAGACACCATTGATCCTATCTAAACTAACAAATGCGAAGATCTATTCATCTACTTGGCAGTGTCTGTCCATGCTCTAAGTACATCACATGTGCGTGAGGAGCCTAGGATTCAATGGCCCGTCTATAACATTAGTATACGATTCATCAGAGCTAAAGGAACTCTTCTAAAGTTGGAAATTTGGCATATTGCTTATTGATAGCATCAAGGAAGTTGCAACCATACTTTAAAGCTTATCCAATTTAAGTATTGATGGATCAACCTTTGAAATAGGTATCCTATTGACCTGAGACTTCAGGGCAACTTTTAAAGTGGAATATTGAATTGAGCCAGTATAACGTGACTTACCATTCTCGGAGGGCAATTAACGAACAGACATTGGCTAATTTCATCGCAGGAGTCACCATTCGAGGTGACAAATAGCATAAGAAAATGAAAGTGGTATCATAATGGAAAATGCTTGTCAATGGTGCATCAAACAAGTTTTGCTCAGGAGTGGGAGTTGTGCTTGAGACTCCCAAAGGACGATCGATCTGCTATGCCTTAATACTAGAGTTCCCTACTACTAACAAGGAGATGAAACTGCCCTAGTAAGACCAACCGTGCATCCACTGGACCCTACAAAAGTGGTTCTCCTAATGAATGGATACTATAGGCTTCAATTGGCAAAGTGAGATCATTTGTGAAGTCAAACACTTGACATAGCCCTTGACAGCCGACCTATAGACCACTATGCTAGCAAGGAGTACATCGTCGACATGATCAAACAGTTATTGGAGGAAAGTAGGGGTACAAACAATTAAGACCGTGGTCCCACATCAACCCGAACTACTTTCACTGAAAATGTTCTAAGGTAAAAATATCATAAGAAATTCACTATGCTAATTATACCATCATATAAGGAACGATGGACCTTAAACAACAGTTGTTCGAATATGAGTGGTATATGGATGGAGGTTGTCCGTTGTAGATGTTTCACTATCTTCTTGGATGGAGTTTCTTCCATATGGATCACTAGACTTGCACCGTGATCTATTTCCACCTTCGACGAATAAGCAAAAAGGTTCCTCGAACAGTTTAGACTCCATATGCATAACAAAAAACGTGATGTCCTTATCTATCTTTGGCTCCATGGTGCCTTAAAATGACGTTCTCGACAGAAAATGGGGTTGGAGTGGTAAGAGGAAACCAAAGCGCGGCAACATAATATTTCGTCGTCGAATTACAAAAATCCAAATGGTGTGAGAATGGGAAGAATATGGAAAAGATTCTCCACATTTGCGACTCACAAGCATAGCAATTACAAACGGCTCTGACTCGGGGACCATAGTCGCTTCGATAAGACTACGGATCCTAGGAAGAAGAGTGCAAGGGATGAACGGGCAGCATCGGTGGAGTTTACGATTGTTGTCCCTATCGACATGGACGACCCAACTCGGGTCTTGAAGATAGTTTACAGCTTGGAGTTACGATGCAAGATGATTTGATAAAATTTCTTCATGCCAATCTAAATATGTTTGCTTGGGTGCATTCCGATATGTATGAGATATTGTCAGAGATAACGTGTCATGCACTTAATATTGATCCCAAATTCACACCTGTAAGGCAGAGGAGATGCAGTCTGGATCTAGAGCGATCCGTTGCATTGAAGGAAGGAGTGGATAAGCTATTGGCCCACAACTTTAACTGTGATGCAATATATGTTGAATGTGTGTTAAACCTTGTACTAGTCAAGAAATCGAATGGGAAGTGGTGGAATTGTGTCGACTACTTAGATTTGAACAAAGCTTACCCAAAGGATAGCTTTCCACTACATAGAATTGACCAACTAGTTGACAGAATCGTGGGACATGAGCCGCTCTCTTTCATGAATGCCTATTCAGGATATAATCAAACTATGATGCATGACCCAATTAGGAGAACACCAACTTCATTAATGACTTGGGACTATACTATTATCGTATGATGCCATTTGGTTTTAAAAATTCCTATGCCACTTACCAAAAATTAGTGAAAGAAATGTTCAAGAATCAGATTGGATGGATGATGGAGGTATCTGTAGACGATATGCTTGTGAAATCAGAAGTAGCTAGAAACCATATGGATAATTTTATAGAGATTTCTAAAATCCTTTAGAAGTATAGGATGAAATTGGACCATTTGAAGTGCTCGTTCAGTTTTTTGTTAGGAAAATTCCTTGGGTTCGTAGTAAACACAAGAGGAGTTTAGGCTAATTTAGAATATATTGCAGCATTATGGAATGTCAGAGCTCCATCGACAAAAAATGAGTTGCAGAGTCCGAATGGGAAGATTGCAACATTTAGTTGCTTTATGTCGAAGGCAATGGACAAGTGTATACATTCTTCAACGCGTTGAAGAAGTGTAAGCAGAACTTTGAATGGAATCAATACGGCTAGACAGCATTTGAGGGATTAATTTGACACATGGAGACACCGCCGGTCTAATGTAAACCTGAAGATGTGGAAGATCTATTCACCTACTTAGCAGTGTCAGTCCATGCGCTAAGTGCAGTATTTGTGCATGAGGACCCTAAGATTCAATGACACGTCTATTACATTAGTTTACGATTCATTGGAGATGAATAAAACTATTCAAAGCTGGAAATTTTGTCATATTGCTTACTGATAGCATCAAAGAAGTTGTGATTGTACTTTCAAGCTTATCTAATTAAAGTGTTGATGGATCAACCTTTGAAACATGTACTATATCGACTTGAGACTTTGGGGAGACTTATGAAGTGGAATATTGAATTGAGCCAGTATGACTTGTCATCTTCGGAGGGCAATTAATTGAAAGGCACTGGCTGATTTCATCACAGAATTCATCATTCGAGGTGGTGAAGAGCACGAGACAATGGAAGTGATGTCACAATGGAAGATGTTTGTCGATGGTGCATCAAACGAGTTTTTCTTAGGAGCGGGAGTTGTTCTTGAGACTCATGAAGGACGATCGATCTGCTCTGCCTCAAGATAGGAGTTCCCTCCTACTAACAAGGAGGCGGAGTACGAGGTATTGATAGCCAGATTGAAAGTTACGAAGAAAGTAGGAGTAATGTTTTCGCATATCTATAGTGACTCTCAGCTTGTTGTTTGTTAGGTAAAGATGGCATATCAAGCTAAGAGGGAAAATCTCGCTCCCTACATTGCGAAAGCATGGGAGCTGCTTAACAACACTGAACACTACACCAATGCCCATATTTCCAAAGTGCAAAATACGAAGGCTGAATTCTTTGCCAAATTAACCAGCTATGGTGTAACTTCCGTGGTTTTGAGGCCCAAAATTTAGCGTTACAAATGTTGTAGTCATATATAGTATTAGCTTCCGATGACTAAATACGGCTATGTTAATAATATTAATAATATTAGAAGCATATGAATATGAAACAAAACATAGATATTGAAACAACTTTTGCTTCATCGCATTTCAAGACCATTTGTTTCATATTTACAATACATAATCCCAAATCATTCCCAAGCACAGATAAAATATAATTGTTACAATTACGCCAAGAGCGGTATATGAAGATACCCCCTTAGAAGATCAGAGTAATATGGTTATAATAGACCTAATACAGTCACGGCGAAAATACATAAAACATAACAAGAACTGCAACCCTAAATAACTATCTATTTGCCTCCTGCATGCCTCTAGTAGCTTTTTTGTCATCCTACTAAAACCTGAAAAAGACCTTAATCCCTCATCCTACCCAAATTAATTTTGAGCATCCGAGAGTTTAAGAGGAAAACATAAACTTTGAGTCAGACATAACGCCTAGTATGAATAATGCTATGCATCCCGGTTAAAAATGTTAAGTGGACCATGCCGCTTAGCGAAACGGGCTTCCCTTCACTAACATCCTTTTAAAACAAATCTTTTATAAAACCATTCATAAAACCATATCCTGTGCTCCTGCATCCACAATGGTTAAAACATATATTCATAAAATATTATGGTGAAATGCAAACATGGAAAAAATTTAGGATTTTCCATCCCACATTAGTTAGTCTAACTGTAACAACCCTGATTTTGGAGATTACCTGTTAATATTAAATTATAACGGTAGTTATAATTTAGTATTGTAAATTAAAATAAAATTGGAAATTAGAAATTGTTTATTTGGAATAAACAATGAATTTTAGAAATTAATGTGAGAAAATAAAGTTTGGAACTTTGTTTTATTTGTTTGGGTTAATAATAAATGGAAAATAGTTTTTATTCAGAAATATGCAATAATTTTATTAATTACAGCCAATTACTTCTTCTAATAATTTTTAAAAGGAGTATTTAATTTCAAAGGTTGTTTAATCAAATAAAAAGGTGGAAATTGATTTTTAAAATGAGTTTTAATTATAAATATGGATTTAGAATGGTTAGTTATATTTTTCTAAGAAAGAAAAATATATTTTTGTGGAATTTTAGAAGTTAAAAATAATGTTTGTCCATTTATTTGTGAAAATTGTATATTTTTCTAAAATAAAGGATTTTAATAATAAATTGTCTTGAAATTTAAAATTAATCTTTTTATATAGTAAAAAAAATATGTTATTTCATTAGTATGTAAATTTACATACATTTTTGTGTGAAAATTTGAAAGGAAATGACATTTTGTTTTGTGTATAGTGCATATATGAACACATTTTGATACTAGTGTGAATTAAATAAATACCTTAGCCTAGTTGTTTTTTTCTTTTAGTCTTTGAGTCCATTTGGCCCATTAGCCAACTCAACCTGATGGAAGAAGTGAGAAACTTTTTACAGTACGTTCAAAATCACGCTCACCTTCTTCTTCATCTTTCCAATAAATAAGAAAAAGAAACCCACTCCACAAACATCGAAATCCAAGCCAAATCTCCAAATCAAATAAAAAACTTGTGGTTTTCTTTCAAATTAAAACATATTCTATAGGTAATCTACTCCAAAATTGAACTATTTCATCAAAATCTAATTTGTGATATAGGGTTTGTATGTAATCTCTTTTTTTAGCTTGCATGTTTCTATTTTGAGTTTTTACAGGTGTTTGAAGCAAATTCTTGCTCCAAGCTCTCTTCTTTCAGCTGCAAATCCAAGATTAATCTTCAACATCAGGAAGGTGAGTTGTAATACTCACAAAAACTAGCTGAGCCAAGCTCAAAATCGTCGAAATTTGCTTTATAATTTGCTTTTTCTTTCAATTTTGTTTGTTTCAAAACCTTCTCTGGTTGGTACTTTGCATGCTAATATCTTTTGATTCCGGCAACGGAATGCTGCCGGATTTCTTGCATTTCGTAGCATGCATATTGAACTTAATTTTTAAAAATTTTGGTTGAAAGATATTGTCGTTTGAATATTCAAAACTTTGAAAGATATTGTCGTTGAAAGATATGGTTGAAAGATATTGTCGTTTGAATATTCAAAACTTTGCATGCTAATATCATAGCACATTCGTTTCTTACTGGAATTCAATGATTCTTATTTATTGAAAGATGGATTTTTCTAGTATACCCATATCAATTTTGAGCTCAATCCGATGCAATTTATTCCTCTATTTTATGCCAGGAAGTTGAACCCAGGATGGTTTCAGGCCTATACATTTTTTGTTTTTGAACTGTTGCAAACATGGCCTGAGTCCATGTTTGAGACAGCATAACTCATTCGTTTCAAATCAGATTTAAATGATTCTTTCTGTACATTGAAGTAGGAGTATTGAGTTACATTCCTGTAAAATTTCATGACAATCTGGGTTGGTTTACTGTTTTTAAACTACTGTCGAACTTGTACTCCCAGCTTGCTATAATTCAGTGTTTAAAACCTTGTTTTGGTCCAATTTGAAATGGCGCAGATTCGTCATTTCAAATCGGATTTGAATGTCTCTTTTTCCAGATTGAAGTAGAAATGTTGAACTAGGTTATTTCAAAATTTCATGTCATTTGCACTCTGTTTGTAGGACCAAATCTGCTGTCGAACATAGGTTCGCAGCGTGTTTTCACCGGTTTTTCAATACTTAGAATAATTTCCGGTTTTTTCTAATATTTTTCGATTTCTTTGAGTTTTTTCTCTAGATTTCGTACACGGATTTTATAAAGCATTACAAAGTATTTTTCAAGCAGATTGACTTTTGAAATTATTATTTAATATTATCTTTAAGTATTAAATTAATTACTCCATAATAGGAGAATTTCAAAGGCAGTTTCTAAAGCGATTTTGAAGCGTTCCTAAAACTCATTTTCTTCAATTTAATTTCTATATAAAACATACAATTTTGCACTTCGAGCGAAGAGGCAGGATAACTAAATGATTGGATAAAACGCGTGCTATGAACACGTGCGTTCATCTTTTCAGTTAATTTCTAATATATTCATTTGATCGTTTTGACCTCCTGGTCTGGTTTACCGATGAGATGAGGTAAACTTTATACTGCTTTGAGTTTGGAATTGACTAATAGTTAGTAAACCGTTTAGTGCGAACGTGTGGTACGAGACACACATTAATACTTTTCGGGTTCCTTTCCGAAAGTTTGTGACACATATTGCCCGTTAGTGGTGTCAGTACTGGACCTCCGGACCTTTGACACTACGGTTTGTTGCCTTCCGGTTTGTGCCTTTGGGTTTGTTTCATTTGGTTTTGTTGCCCTGTAGTATCGCTTTTGGAGTTGGTCCATCGTCACCGCTCGAGAGATACTTGGGTTTGTCGCCTTCGGGTTTGTTGCCCTATAGTATCGCTTTTGGAGTTGGTCCTTCGTCACCGCTCGAGAGATACTTGGGTTTGTCATCTTCAGGCTTGTGGATCCTTGGTTTGTCGTCTTCGGGCTTGTGGATCCTTGTTTATACAGTACTGAGCACGTGCATCTTTTGTTTCATTGATAATTATATTTCCCTAGAGTGTCTCCTTTCAGAGTAGGTCTTTTGAACCACTCGATACATAGAGATTACCTTGTGGAAACTTGTGTTACCTTTATTGGTATTTGTTATTTGCCTTTTTGGCTTGATTTGGGATATTCACATCCTTTGTTTATTTGAGTTGCCGATGATGTGAGGCTTGTTATGATTCATCTTTTGCTAGATGATCGAGTAATCTCTTTTAGAGATATTTATGGTACTTTATGACCTTGCATGTTCATTATCATTTATCTTATCTAGCTGATTTGTTTAGCTAGACTGACCCATGTATTTTATACTCGGGTCAGACCAAGATGTTTCAAGTTAGGTACATTCAGACTTAGCCTATTCTGCTTCTGCATGGACTATTCTGCTATCTCCTTTTGTTATAGCTTTTTGTGTAGTCCTTTTTGGTTGTAACTCTGATATGTATATTCTTTTGACTCACTTGTATATTATGGTTGCTATACCACTTGACATGTATCATTTTGTATACTTTATGATGTATCTGTATATGTGTATATGTATGTGATGATCTACTTTTCCGTGATGTGGTTTACATTGGAGTTATTATATTTTGTTCTGTTCGATCTTATAGCCATTATATTGTATTAAGTATCTATTAGATATATCGATCCACACGAGAGAAAAATGCTACATTTATCGACATATTCAGTAGATAGTTAAGATAAGGCTATAGATGGTCGCTCTTATCCAGCTCTATTCTCCGTATTAGCAGACGGTATAACCTTGTAATACTCTTTGCTAATGTAGGTCTTGGAGTGGGGCGTTACAGCTTGGTATCAGAGCTGAGCTCAGGACAAAATATGATAAACACGGAACAGAAACACATATTACGGTACATCAAAGTGTAATACGAGTGTTACGAATTCCTCAATCGTGCCTTTAGTCTTTTCATTTCCTTAGAATGGATAATAACTTTTAAAACATTATAAGGGTTTTAAATATCACTATTTTTAAAATAGTAGAAATTAGACCTCAGATGGCTTAGATTTAAATTATGTGTTTTTATCCTTAGTAATTAGAGTTGCGCAGCGGAAATGGTGTGACCGTTTTCGCTGGGCACATTTAATTCTTTGTTTTTAGTAAATGCTTGTTTGGTTAATAATTGCATGAATGTGTATTAGCATAGTAATTCTTGAAATAATATTGAGTATGTGATATAATTGAGAGTTAGAAACATACTCAATGCAAATGATAAGAACTTGCGGTGTCTTCAAGTTGTAGCTACCGCAAGAATTATTAGAAAGATTAAATTTTGAAAATGAAATTTAATTCATCAGTGGTATTTTAACAAAGATTAAAATGAAATAAAAATTTATTGTTTAAGAATTTCATGGATGCATTTTAAAGAAGTAAAATTACTAAAAGAATTTTTGGGAAAGAAAGCGTCCATGTGAATGGAAAATCTTTCTAACAAGAAATATATTTATGTGTACAACTTGATTGTTTTATGAATTGATTGTATGGTTGTATAATAAGAAAATGTTTTATGTTTTGAAAATAAACATTGTTACAACAAAGTTTAAGATTCCTTAAGAAATCAAAACAGGTTTTATAATTTCTTGTGTCAATTGACTAACAAGTATTTTAAGAATTCTGGTCGATGCGTCTGATCAGCGTTATCAATAGGGATTCCTAAACGCTTACGGGTCGATGTGATACATGCTTTTGAAATGGCAATAATTAATATTTACTAGTATGGATGTTGAATGCAGATATATATAGATATTGCAAAGATTTTGAAAATTCTAAATTTCCATTTGAGATAAGTATTTTATATATACTTAAGGACTTATGAAAATAGTGTGACATAGACGGCAATGGAGAGGCAATGTTGATCTTGGTCAACTTTGCAGTCCTTGGTAATGTCATTCATTATAAATGTATTAGTTAGTTGTTATCATTTTCTAAATTGATAATTGGAAAATTTGAATATGGTTTCATTTAAATAAATTGTATTAATTGTTGGTTATATTACATGTTTGTGAAAGTTTACATACATGCAAAATTTAAAATGCTTAAGTAAGCTTTTGGGTAAAGTATTTTGGAAAATATTACCTTATGTTAATTCATTTATATGGAAAATAATTTTAATTAAGGAAATACCTTAATTGGATGAAACTATTATGTGATAGTGATTAATAAAACAAAGTATTCAAATTAGGAAAATGAATTGTTTAGAAATCTAAAATATTGATTGGAATGAGGTTTAGTAAAAAATTAAAAGGATTGTTATGAAGATTAGTTTAAACATTTAATCATTTGATTAATAACAAGTGGAAAAAAAGTATGCCCTTGGGAAAATTTAAGAAAATTCTAATTTGGTGCTTTTGAATTAGCATGAAATTTAGTAAGGAGCAAAACTATTAGAGTAAGTTTGGTTATGAATTTAAATGTGGAAATTAGCTACAAGGGCCTCTTTAGCAAGTGCAATTATTTTCTAAGACACACAACTGAAATAATTACTTTAAAGGAAAAATGCAAAATAATTAGTTTTTAAGGCCTACAAACCTATGAATTTATGTCCTTGAAAATAATTGGCCTTCAGATTTTTCCCTTAAAAGTAATTATTTTGCTGACTTTGGCCTTGAAATTAATTTCTGTGGATGTATGTCCTAGAAATTAATTGGACAACAAAGTTTGTCCTTCTAGTGAAATGCCCCAATTTAAATAGTGTTAAAAACTTGTTAATTATGTATTTGTGAAGTTCAATTGAAAACAAGTTTGAACTAAGTATCAACCTTGGCTATTTCTAAGTGATAATAAAATAAATGTTTAGCTTTGTGGATTAAGAGAAAATTGAATATACATTTATTATAAAATGCAAATTTTGTGAAAAACTAGAAATAATAATAAATAGAGCAACAAGATAAGATTTTTAATTATGAAAGCAATTAAAAAAATCAATATGTAATTCCAAAGTCTAGTTTGGATAGATAATTGTTTCTTACAAATGTAAGAAAGTAATTATTTTAATTAAATTATGGGTCTTCTTTTAAAAGACTTGTTTGTTAATTGGGAAAAAGTTTTCTTTGTAAACCATTTTGAAAGTTTGTTGTATGTATTATAGTGTAATTCTAGATGTCTTAGTTTTCCGAAGAAAAGGACCATGTAATAAAATTTTTAGAGTAAAGATTTTTAATCTAAAATTATGTAGTTTGGATTTAACAATGATTTGAAAATTTTGGCAATAAAAGGTCTTGTGTCGAAAATTTTTAATTGAAAAGTGCTGTTTTAAAACAGCGATAACTTCTGATCTGCAAATCCAAATGAGTCCATCCTTTTTGCAAAAGAGAGTACTTTCAGTAAGCTAGAAATATTCTTTATATCATTTTTGAAAATTTTGCACTTTGGTTATTCAAAAATGAGTTTGAAAACTGATGGACATTTTATAATTTTTGATTTTAAAGCAGAAAGTAAATTGGGCATAACTTTCAAAACGTAAATCCAATTTTGATGATCTTTGTATCATCGAAAAGCTTGGACCGAGTAGAATAACTTTTATTTTATGAGTATTTTAGATTATGAGTTTTACTGTGTCAAAAACGTGAGTCTTTGTAGCAGGCTTGAATTTGAAAATTTTGAAGTTTTGAGTTGTTGTCTTATTTAAACTATGATTTTATTGCTTCATATGTTTATGAGTGCATGCGAATATGTTTCAATGAGTTAAGTGCAAGTGCAAGAGGATATATGAATGATTAATTAGCAAATAGTAAGTATAAAAGTAAGCATGCTTGCATTATAAACGCTTAAAATGAAAGATATGAATTGCTAAGTGTTTATGTGTTAATATATATATATATATATATATATATATATATATATATATATATATATATATATATTGTGTTTCGACCTTTTTGTCGATGTATATATATAATTCATATTTATAAAATTGTAAAGGGCTCTCCATGGAAGGGAGACCCCGTTGAATTTGTTCGAAGAATTAAACACTTAGAAAAATTTTCATAAAATTTAAATGGTGAATATTTAGAGCCATCAATGAAGGGTCTAATAAGTGTCCTTTCTAAGTCAGAGAGTAAAATGGTTTAAAATTTGATAAATTTAATGGAAAAATATATATATTACTTATTGTAGTATATTTATTTTTGGAATTAGAGTATGAAACAACTCTAATTTAATTTACTTTAAATTTAAAGTAAAGATGATTGAATTGAAAATTTAAGTAAGAGACTTTAAAAATTTTCAAGTGTTGAAATTTGAGTTTTGTGTATAAAAGAAAATGGATTTGAGTGAAAACTCTTATAGCCAATTTTTGGGAAAATTTCTTGTCATCCATTCTTGTGTGTCTTGCCTTAGTGCGATTCTTGTGATGACTTACATTCATGCAGTCTTGTGTTATGGTGGTAGCTTAAAATCCCACCTATATTTTGTTTAATCCTCTTTTGATGATTGTGCTTATTTGTGTTACTCCTTTAAAGGAGTTAAGCGCGTTTCAGTATATTCGGAGTTGGCTCCTAGTTATATAGGATAATCTACTATTACTGAATGCCTTGGTTCGATTTCTTTCATTCATCGTTTTCTGTTCAATTTTGGGTATTCATAATATGATCCAGGCAACCCAATTTCGTTGTGTCTTCGAGTTATAATCTCGATTGTTAATTCTATTATGCTGCATGATCACGAGTCTCACCGATGTGTGTATTATGCCGAATTCTATTCATGTAATTGCTTCGAAGATTAAACACCTTTGAAATAAGAATGTTCTGCTTATGAAATTCTATGGTCCGCTAACCCTAAGTATTGTACTTGGAAAACCATAGGATTTGCCAAGCAAACTTGTCCTGATCCTTTCATCCTCTGCTGAGGGTGAATATCTATGATCCTATCTTTTGATTTGAATCTTGTTGTGATGAAATAAATGTTATAAATAACTTTCATTATAGAAATTGCACGGACGCAATTTTGTTGAGGGGGGAGTCTGAACAACCCTGATTTTGGAGATTACCTGTTAATATTAAATTATAACGGTAGTTATAATTTAATATTGCAAATTAAAGTAAAATTGGAAATTTTAAATTGTTTATTTGGAATAAACAATGAATTTTAGAAATTAATATGAGAAAATAAAATTTAGAACTTTATTTTATTTGTTTGGGTTAGTAATAAATGGAAAATATTTTTTATTTAGAAAAAAATGCAATAATTATATTAATTACTGCCAATTACTTCTTATAATAATTTTTAAAAGGATTATTTGATTTTTAAAGGTTGTTTAATCAAATAAAAAGGTGGAAATTGATTTTTAAAATGATTTTTAATTATAATTATGGGTTTAGAATGGTTAGTTATATTTTTCTAAGCAAGAAAAATATTTTTGTGGAATTTTAGAAGTTAAAATTAATGTTTTGTCCATTTATTTGTGAAAATTGTGTATTTTTGTAAAATAAAGGATTTAATAATAAAAATGTCTTAAAATTTAAAATTAATCTTTGTATATAGTAAAAAAAAATGTTATTTCATTAGTATGTAAATTTACATACTTTGTTGTGTGAAAATTTGAAAGGAAATGATATTTTGTTTTGTGTATAGTGCATATATGAACACATTTTGATACAAGTGTGAATTAAATAAATACCTTAGCCTAATTGTTTTTTTCTTTTAATCTTTGAGTCCATTTGGCCCATTAGCCAATTCAACCTGATAAAAGAAGTGAGAAACATTTTACACTACGTTCAAAATCACTCTTACCTTCTTCTTCCTCTTTCCAATAAATAAGAAAAAGAATCCCACTCCACAAACAGCAAAATCAAGTCAAGTCTCTAAATCAAATCAAAAACTTATTGTTTTCTTTTTTTGGCTTGCATGTTTCTATTTTGACTTTTTACAGGTATTTGAAGCAAATTCTTGCTCCAAGCTCTCATCTTTCAGCTGCAAATCCGAGTTTAATCTTCAACACCAGCAAGTTGAGTTGTAATACTCACAAAAACTAGCCGAGCCAAGCTCAAAATCTTCGAAATTTGCTTTATAATTTGCCTTTTCTTTCAATTTTGTTTGTGTCAAAACCTTCTCTGGTTGGTACTTTGCATGCTAATATCTTTTGATTCCGGCTACGGAATTCTGCCGGATTTCTTGCATTTCGTAGCTTGCATGTTGAAATTAATTTCTAAAAATTTTGGTTGAAAGATATTGACGTTTGAACATTCAAAACGTTGTTGCAAAATCGACTCAGGCACTGATTTTCGCCTGTAATTGTTTTGAGGTGCTGCAAACATGGCCTGAGTCCATGTTTGAGACATCATAACTCATTCACTTCATATTGGAATTCAATGATTCTTTTTTTTGAAAGATGAAGTTTTCTATTATACTCTTACCAATTTTGAGCTCAATTCAATGCAATTTATTCCTCTGTTCGATGCTTGGAAGTTGAACTGAGGATGGTTTCAGGCCTATACATTTTTGGTTTTTGAACTGTGGCAAACATGACCCCTCCTTATAAGTACTTAGACCTAGTTAGTTTCTTATGTTAGTTTGGATGTATGTAAACTCAGCATAAGTAGCTGACGTAAATATTGGAGAAGTAACTGTTTGTAGCTTATAACTTGTGATAGAATATGACAAGTAATTTTCACCAAGTAAATGGCTAAAGTAGCTTGTTGGTTCAAACAGTTTACAAGTAAAATACCACGTTTGTTCTTCATGTCCCTTCCAACAAAAGCTTCATCCAGAGGTTATGTTCTTTTATTTACTATATAGTGTCCAAATTCTACAGGTTTGAATTATTTTTATAACATTTCAGTATTAGCCTTGAATTTTGGGTTAGCCTCAATGTTCGTTAATTACCCCAAATATTAATAAAACTCAGCCACACTTAATTATTTTAATGGAAAATGAAAATGGAAACAGGTTCATCAAGTCTAGTATACTTGAGAGTGAGAAATAAGTTTCATTTCTGGTTCAATTGCGTTCTGTTTTTTGTTCCTTTTCTTCTCCATTCAAAAAAGACCTTAAGAAAGTTTGTTAAATTGTAATGCAAAGAGGGTCATCCATGAGGTTATGTTTGGTTTGAAAGGAGATATGCAAGGAACTAGGAAACAACAACTGAAGAGTCCTTTGTGCTAGTATTTTTGTAAACTCCGCACGAAAATTTAAAATAGCTTCAGGTAAATGCTTTAAGTCCTCTTGATCAGAGGAAGACAATATAACACAAGACAAGTCAAATAGTACAATAAGAGGTGGTATGTAAATATTACACTACAATTGTTTTACAATGTTTATAAACATTCCATTCGTACTACGTCGTAATTTAACTGGAATTGGAATCTGAAATGCTCACTTTTTTGTTCTTTCTTATCCTAATGCAAGTTTGAGTCTGAGCAGAACCATTGGGCATACAAGCCTTAAATATGACCATCCTACAAGAAAGTTTACAAGTATCCTTAGATTCTAAAATTTCTTCATTTACCACAAAGGAGGGATTTCATGCACTGACCTTAGGGTCAGGTTGGGGGTCACGTATAAAAAGAAGAATGTTTTTTATGTTAATTTAACTATTGATCTCAAGCATTAGATATATAAGATAAGCATAGCCCTAAAGGGTTGTTTTCTTATCCGGTCAAGGTAAATGGGATGAAATGCTCGATGCATTGGGTGTCTGAAGCACATAGGAACTCATGGCATGTGTTACTGGATGCGAGTATGATTGTGGTGGGGGAGGATAGGCTCAGTCTTGCTCTTCATTGGCCTGATTTTGTGATTAGAACGCTTGATGATGTGAGGGCGGAGCCTGAAAGGATTACTTGCTTGCTGGTTAGGAGGAAGTCTTTTGATGCTGCTACATCACCACAGGTTTAGTTTTCATGAGAATTATATATAGAGTTTTTATGTGAGGGGAAAGTGAATGCAAAGTTGGACTTGAGTTTGTGTATTACTGTCATGCATTTCTATGCACATTTGGGTTGAATATGTTGTGTAATAATGAGATTTTTCCTTGCAAATAATGAAATTGTTCATGTTTTTAGTTCGCGAGTTGTTTTATCAGGCTTGTGGCATTTGGATTATCAATAATATATATATATATATAGTCTATTTGAGTATTGTAATAATGGTTTCTGAGGGATTAGTTTGCATTGGTTGTTATAAAAAAACCGATGCAATAGAGGGATTAGTTTGCATCGGTTTTCAACAACAACCTATGCAACAAGTTCCTTTGTTGCATTGGTTTTCATTACAACCGATGCAACATGGGGGCTGTGTTAAAGCAACCAACCATGATATTTTGCATCAGTTGTTAGTAACAACCGATGCAAAAAGGACCTTTTTGCATCGGTTTCAGAACTAATGCAAAAGTGGTAAGCCTGTTGCATCGGTTGCATATGCATCGGTTGCTGAACTGATGCAAAAGGGGGGTAAACAACCGATGCAAATGGCCTGCTTTGTAGTAGTATACTGTCGAACTTGTACTCCCAGCTTGCTGTAATTCAGTGTTTAAAACCTTGTTTTGGTCCGACTTCGCAACGACGCAGATTCTTCGTTTCAAATCGTATTTGAGTGATTCATTTTGCCGGTTGAAGTAGGAATGTTGAGTTACATTCCAATTAAATATAACGACAATCTGGGTTGGTTTGCTATTTTGAAATTACTGTCGAAGTTGTACTCCCAGCTTGCTGTAATTCAGTGTTTAAAACCTTGTTTTGGCCCAACTTTGAAACGACGCAGATTCTTCGCTTCGAATCGGATTTGAATGACTCTTTTTCCAGATTAAAGTAGAAATGTTGAACTACATTCTTGAAAAATTTCATGTCATTTGAACTGTGTTTGCAGATTCAAATCTGCTGTCTAACATAGGTTCGTAGCATGTTTTTACCGGTTTTTTTAATACATAATAATTTTCTGTTTTTTCTGATATTTACCGATTTCTTTGAGATTTTTCTCTAGATTTCGTTTACGGATTTTATAAAGCATTAAAAAGTATTTTTCAAGCAGATTGACTTTTGAATTATTATTTGATATTATTTTTAAGTATTAAATTAATTACTCCATAATAGGAGAATTTCAAAGGCAATTTCTAAAGCGACTTTGAAGCGTTCCTAAAACTCGTTTTCTTCAACTTAATTTCTATATAAAACACACAATTTTGCACTTCGAGCCAAGAGGGAGGACAATTAAATGATTGGATAAAATGTGTGCTACGAACACGTGCGTTTATCTTTTCAGTTAATTTCTAATATATTCGTTTGATC
The DNA here is from genome assembly GCA_030765085.1 of Allium cepa. Classification (NCBI taxonomy): domain Eukaryota; kingdom Viridiplantae; phylum Streptophyta; class Magnoliopsida; order Asparagales; family Amaryllidaceae; genus Allium; species Allium cepa. Next base: position 85,601,816 of record CM060946.1, read on the forward strand.
GTTTTGACCTCCAGGTCTGGTTTACCGATGAGATGATGTAAACTTTATACTACTTTTAGTGTGGAATTGACTAATGTTTAGTAAACCAACTAGTGCGAACGTGTGGTATGGGACACACGTTAACACATTTCGGGTTCCTTTCCGAGAGTTTGTGACACATATTGCCAGTTAGTGGTGTCCAGTACTGGGCCTCCGGACCTTCGCCACTACGGTTTGTTGCCTTCGGGTTTGTGCCTTCGGGTTTGTTGCTCTATAGTATCGCTTTTGGAGTTGGTCCATCGTCACCGCTCGAGAGATACTTGGGTTTGTCGCCTTCAGGTTTGTTGCCCTATAGTATCGCTTTTGGAGTTGGTCCTTCGTCACCGCTCGAGAGATACTTGGTTTTTCGCCTTCGGGCTTGTGGATCCTTGTTTATACAGTACTGAGCACGTGCATCTTTTGTTTCATTAATATTTATATTTCCTTAGAGTGTCGCCTTTCGGAATAGGTCTTTTGAACCACTCGATACATAACGATTACCTTGTGAAACTTATGTTACCTTTACTGGTATTTGTTGTTTTCCTTTTTGGCTTGATTTGGGATATTCACATCCTTTATTTATTTGATTTGCCGATGATATGAGGCTTGTTATGATTCATCTTTTGCTAGATGATCGAGTAATCTCTTTTAGAGATATTTGTGGTACTTTATGACCTTGCATGTTCATTATCATTTATCTTATCTAACTAATTTGTTTAGGTAGACTGACCCATGTATTTTATACTCGGGTCAGACCGAGGTGTTTCAGGTTAGGTACATTTAGACTTAGCCTATTCTGCTTCCGCATGGACTATTCTGCTATCTCCTTTTGTTTAGCTTTTTATGTAGTCCTTTTGGTTGATATGTGTATTCTTTTGACTCACTTGTATATTATAGTTTCTATACCACTTGACATGTATCATTTTGTATAATCTGTGATGTATTTGTATATGTGTATATGTATGTGATGATCTACTGTTCTGTGATGTGGTTTGCATTTGAGTTATTATATTTTGTTCTTTAGATCTTATAGCCATTATAGTTTTGTATTAAGTATCTATTGGATATGTCGATCCACATGAAAAAAATGCTACATTTATCGATGTATTCAGTAGATAGTTAAGACAAGGCTATAGATGGTCGCTCCTATCCAGCTCTATTCTCCGTATTAGCAGACGGTATTACCTTGTAATACTCTTTGCTAATATGGGTCTCGGAGCGAGGCGTTACACTAACCATCTAAGTTTCAACTGTCTATTCATCTTATTTTCAAGGACTACCTGTAACGGCCTGCTATTTTGGACCATTCAAGTCGACAATAAAACAAACATGCCGGACTAGAATAATTCAAAAATACCAGATTGTTAATTTAAATTTGGAAAAATTCAGAATATATAGTAAATAAATCACAGATCACAGATACAGAGTAATACGCGAGTAATGCAGCGGAATAGATAAATATTAGTTCATAAAGCTATTATATAAATATCGGAGTTATAAATAAAATACGGCATAATATCTCAAATCAGTGAAGTCTCCAGTACAAACATATGACCCCTCTGAACAAATCAATTGGAAAAGCTGAAAGCTGAATCGATAGTAGGATCTCTAAACGAAGCTCCAAACTCCAAAGGTGAGTCTCAAATATTGTACCACTCGGTCTGACCCGAGCGTAAAGCAAAACAAAAAACATTCGAGTCAGGATTAACATTCTTATATCAATAAATCCAACCCAAGTGAAATATCAACTGAAATACAATTAACTTAGAGGATGTTTGGGATACCCATCCTCTAAGGATCCATGGGACTATCTACTACGTAGAAATATACACTATAACACCGTGGTCATTTCAAATTTATTTATACTTCAAAACCCACATATCATTTTCATTTCAAATATATCTATTTTTCAAAACTATATATATATATATATATGTATATTAAGTAAATTATAAAGTAATGTATTAGTAATTTCCTCAAACTTCACAAATTTCTTCAAAATCAACTCAACTTTCCCATTCAAATTAAATTCAATCTCAATTTATCCATTTTCATTCAATTCAGTTTCTGACCAAACAAATTCAAATTTTATCGATTTCAAATATAGATTTGAACCACAAAATAAACCATATAAATTTCAATATAATTCAAAGTCAACACATTTCGAAGCTTTAAATATTCAACATTTCAAAGACTAAATTTGATAATTGCATTTATCTCCCAAATTGACTTCACTATTATTTAGTTTTGAAATGTTCACTTAAAAAATTCAATATTATTTATATGACCTTAAATTTATATTTTCTATGTATTGCCTTTGATTTCTTTAGATGTGACATATCCATTAAATTACTTAAATCAAAATCAAGTTATAAGATCATATTTTAAAGTTTCGAATTCAGTAGCTTCAAATCGTTTTAATTAAATAAAATCCTTAATTAAAGACAATTTCAAGTAAGTCTCAGATATATCTTCCAACCTTAGCTTATAAAATTATTCCACAAAGCTATTTCTAAAATACAAATGTAGTAAATCCTTAAACGTATTTCATATTAATTAAATCAACCTTAATTAAATTATATATTATTAAATCTATATATAAAATAACCTTTATACATAATATTTAAATCAATATTTATTAAAACCATATATTTCTTTCAAAACCATAGAATTCATTTTCAAAAGATCTACATGAACCAACGGTGTCGGTGCAGAAGTTTCTATTCTATGGTCAAGTGATACGGATATTTATCATTTCAATCCGTAATTTAAATATATACGGATAGATATCATTTCGACCCCCAATCCCAAATTAAAATCCAATGAAAATCGCTTGAGTCTATCATTTCAACCCATAAGGATTTTCTCCTATTCTAAAATCCGTATGGTTATGTATCATTTCAACCCATAGTGAATTCTGTACTAACAGGGAACTTGGAGAGTGATGACAGATACAATTATAATATAACAGGCATATATCACAAATGACAATATAATATAAACAACATGATATGGTGTCATATCCCACAAATGAACAACTACATAATAATAGCATATAAACCATAATTTAAAATAACTAACAGCAGTATATTTCAATTGTCGTTTCAATTGAAATTAAATTAAATAAATTTAAGAACATTAATCGTGAGCGACCCATCCCATTTTAGACTTTTTTGCATCAAAGAGGGATATCCATCCCACGTTCATTTTACCTAAACTGATGTGGACTATCCATTTCACATCCCATAGTTTTCCTAGGATTACTATGAACCTTTGCTTTAATCCTATGGAGACTATCTATCCCCGACATGAAGTTGACTATCCATCACACAACCTATAGTTCTCCTAGGATGACTATGAACCCTTCTTCAATCATATGGAGACTATCCATCCCCGACATGATGTTGACTATCCATCAAACATCCCATAGTTTCTCTGGGATGACTATACACCCATCATTTTGCCATTTGATTCATGCTAGCCCCATAAATCTAATTATCTCATGTTAGCCCCATGATTTTGATTGTCTCATGTTAGTCCCAAAAGAAAAACCTTTCGACCCCTTCGAAAGGTTACCTTTCGACTCCATCGAAAGCTTGGCTTTTGATCCCTTCGAAAGCTTTGCCTTCAACCCCTTTTTAAAACATTCAATAGACAAAACCTTTTGAAAGCATTGGCCTTCTAAAACCTCTCGTAAACCTTATAGGTCTAATTTAAAACAGGTGGAAATCCTTCTTTTAAAACCTTTCGACTTCACTGGAAACAACCGTTCGGTAAAGTCGTAAGTTCTGCTTCGAAAGCTTTAAAGCATCTTTTAAAACAACTCTTTCAAAAGCTTTGGGCTATACTTCAATTTATAAAACAAGGGTGAGTCACCTAAGTCAAAATCTTCCTTTCAAAAGCATGGAGAAGCGGCTAGTTGTTAAAACAAACGAACCTTTCAAATTCAATCAAAGTAAACCCTTCGTCTTTATCGGAAGGTTCAAAATGAAACATTTACATAAAGCGACAGTAACCTTTCGACGGTGTTGGAAGATTTCAAAAAAAAGCAGCAGCTATAAACTTTTGACCGTGTCGAAAGGTTCAAAACCTTTCTTTTAACATTTTGACCTGATCGAAAGCAACCAAGTCAAAAGATCTATTTCGAAATCATAGTAGGCGAAAACTTTAGTTTATAAAACAAACATATCCCAAACCTCTTTGGTCATCAACCTTCCAACTGCAAATCCTTCAACTCTATCCAATTCATTATGCATCAAGTACTTGATACCATATGCATTGGTTTGACCTTGTCGGAAGGCTTAATCCTTTCGACTTCGGCAAAAGGTCTGGATCGAAAGGTATCATGCCTAAAATGGCTGAACCATGCTAAAAACATGATTTCTATTTTCAACTTAAAGAAAGTAACCTTTTAACCAACCTGCTTTTTTTATCAAATTCTTATTGGTTCACGATTAATTTTCAAAAAAAAAGCTGTAGCAAATTTTAGATTTAAAAAATTATTTTTATTTTGTAAAATGCCCCTTCTCCTTAAATAAATATATAAAATACTTAAGCCCATATTTTAAATATCCATCAAAACTAATAGGAAAAATCCCATAAAATCTACTTTAATATATTGCCTAACATATAAAAATTTCAACCCCAAATAATAATTATTTTAGCCAAAAATAATTTATAACCTAATAAATAATTTTTTTCACTAGAAAATTAATATAAAATCCACCATATTTCAGAAAATTATGAAAATTGAAACCATCTCTGAAATATCTTTTCTGACCCACATTTAAATTCAAGGCACTTGGATGTCATCAAATAGGGTTTTCATATCAAGCATATCACAAAAAAATTGCGAACATGCATATTTTACCAACCAATAAATATATTTAACTTTAATCATCAAAACATGACATAAACTTGCCAAAACATTTCATATCTTAATCTCAAAACCGAAAACAAAAGGAAAATGTGGTATTATTCACCTTAGCTTTGAGATTATAGATGTGAGATTTGATGTTGACTTAGTAGATTATTCTCCTTATTTTGAATCCTAGCTTTAATCTTCTTCTTAAGAGTGAAAATGGTGGTCGGCCTTAGTGTTTTTAGTTTGAGTGAAATGAAAATGAACGTAAGTTTCTTTCTCCTAAGGTTTAGGGCATAAGCTCCACCTATTTTCCGTATTGCCCTTGTTATTTCCTAACACCTTTGTTTAGGTTATTTTATACTAATCAACACACTATTATGGCATGGCTACCCTTAATTTAATCAAATCTCAACCTATTAATCTTCATATTATTTTATTTAGTTTAACCAAATAAATATACTAAATAATGTCATGAAAATATGGGGTGTTATAGACTCCCCACCTTAAAGAATTTCGTCCTCGAAATTATGATAAGGTATTCAACAAAACGATCATAGGTAAAACATACCATCAAACAAGTCAGGATAAGTATCCCTAATCCTGCTCTCTGTCTCCCAAGTACAATCTCTAGTATCCTCACTCCACTGAACCTTTACTAACTTTACTGTCTTGTTTCTCAACTTTTTCTCATCTCTAGCGATAATCTGAATCGGCTTTCTAACTATAGTCAAATTTGATTCTACTACTAAATCTTCTAACACTGTAGGTGCTATAGTAGTCTCCGGGTCTCTAACACATTTCTTAAGATAAGAAACATGGAAAACATTATGGACTCCGACCAAACTACTCGGTAACTCTACTCTATAAGCGAGTTTCCCAATCCTCTCTATAATACAAAATGGACCAATGAATCTAGGTGCTAACTTTCCTGATTTTCCAAATCTAATCACACTCTTCATCGGTAAAACCTGAATAAATACACAGTCTGCGACAGAAAATTTCAAATCTATCCTTCTTCTATCAGCATAACTTTTCTGCATAGATTGAGCTTCCTTTTTCTTAACTCAGATCAAATCAATCTTCTCCCCAACTTCCTTCACAAAATCCGGACCAAGAACCAATCCATCCCCGGTCTCTAACACACGGGAGACTTGCACGGTCTTCCATACAAAGCTTCGAACGGTGCCGTCCCAATACTAGTCTGATAACTATTGTTATACGGGAAATCGACTAGATGAAGATGGTCCTCCCATGATCCCCTAAAATTCAATACATAAGCTCTTAACAAATCCTTTAAGATTTTATCAACTCTTTCCATTTGCCCATTAGTTTATGGATGGTAAGCGGTACTTATGTTGAGCTTGGTTCCTAATGCTTCCTATAGACTTTTCAAGAACTCACTAGTAAATAAAGAATCTTTATCTCCGACAATGCTACTAGGAATCCTATGTAGTCTAACTACATTCTTCATGAATAACTTTCCCAAACTAGGTGTCATCCTAGTTGACTTTACCAGAATGAAATTGGCACTCTTAGTCAGTTTATCTACTATGATCCATATACTTTCATTCCCACTATTAGATCTTGGCAGTCCATCAATAAAATCCATTGAGATAGAATCCCACTTTCACAACGAAACTTCCAACGGTTGAAGCAATCCACTAGGCTTTTGGTGTACAGCCTTTGCCCATTGGAAATTCAAGCACTGCTGAACACACAAACCAACGTCCCATTTCATACCTTCCCATAAGAAAAATCTCTTTTTATTCTGATATATCTTCGTTCCTCCTGGATGGATAGTGAACTTTGAATGATGACAATCATCCAAAAATTCCTTCCTCATGTTTTCTACATTAGGAACACACAACCTTCTTTTCTTTCTTAACCATCCCTTCTGGTCCAGAGTGAAATCCTGTAAGTCATCGTTGTCCATTCCTACCCTCAAACTTTTGATATGTTTAGCTAAAATTAAATCCTCCTCTTGCTTAGAAGCGATCTTCTCAATCATTAACGGTCTAACTTCTAAACAAGACAATAAAGCACTTCCGATACTAGAACCTTCCTTGGATCTAAACTACATACTATAAGCTGACAATGCTTCCAAATCTTTCCACTCAGCAATCGTAGTCAATACTGCATCCTGATGCTTCCGGCTGGGTGCATCCGCCACCTTGTTTCCTTTTTCCGATGTGTACTCAAGTCCAAAATCATAAGCAGTAATAAACTCCAACCATCTCTGCTGTCTCATGTTCAGCTCCTTTTGAAAGAACAAGTACTTACATGACTTATGATCAGTATAAATCTCAAATCGCTCTCCCAAAAGAAAAAGCCTCCACAACTTCAAAGCAAATATAACGGTGGCTAACTCCAAGTCATGCATTGGATACCTAACTTCGTGTGGTCTGAGTTGTCTAGAAGCATAAGCAATCACTTTGCCTCTTTGCATCAACACAGCTCCCAATCCAATTCCACATGCATCAGTATAAACAACGAAACCTTGATTCCTCTCTGGAACCACTAACACCGGTGCATGGTTCAATAAGTGTTTCAAGGTGTAGAATGCTTCCTCACACTTATAAGTCCATACAAACTTCACATCTTTTTGCGTAAGCTTAGTCATCGGTGCAGCTATTCAAGAAAAATCCTTGATAAATCTTCGATAGTATCCAGCCAATCCAAGAAAGCTCTTAATCTTGGTCTCGTCTTGGATCTCTTCTAATTATTCACTGCCTCGATCTTAGGCGTATCTACAGATAACCCTTTCTCTAAGACGATATGACTAGATAACTTCACTTCCTTCTTCCAAAAATGGCATTTCAAAAACTTAGCCATCAACCGATGCTCCTTCAACATTTCGAGCACAACTCTAAGATGAACTTTATGCTCCTTCTCATCCTTAGAGTATAGCAAAATGTTATCTATGAAGACTAAAACAAATCTCTCAAAGTGTTCTCCGAAAATCTTATTCATAAAATCCACAAAGAATGCCGGTGCATTAGTTAGTCCGATGATATAACTAACAATTTGTACGATCCGTATCCTGTTCTAAAAGCTGTCGAAGGAATGCTATCCTCTGCCACTATAGGCTGATAAAATCCCATCACCAAATCCAGTTGAGAAAATACCTTAACTACACTTAGCTGATCAAAATAATTGTCGATTCTCGATAATGGATAACGGTTCGTTATCGTCTTCTCATTCAGCTTACGATAATCGATACATAGCTTTAACGATCCGTCCTGCTTCTTGGCAAATACAGCAGCAGCTCCCCATGGAGAACTACTTGGTCGGATAAAACTCTTGACTTCCAAATCCATCAATGCACCTTCAACTCTCTTATCTTAGTGGGGGTCATTCTACTCGACGGTCAACTCACCGGTACTGCTCCAAGCACTAAATTAATCCGAAATTTAAAAGCTCATTTTGGTGGCAACCCAGTCACCGAATCAAACACATCTATGAATTCCCTTACCACAAAAACTCGACTTAACTCATCTTCCATCTCCATAGCACCCAATAAAGCATTCATTTCGCAATTAAGGTTCTCTATTCCATAAAATACACAATCCCTACGATCCGGGTGACTTAGTGATATTTTCCTATCATGGCAAAATATCCTAGCATCATATTTACTTAACCAATCCATCCCAAAGATAACTCCAAATCCTCCATAATCAAACACATATAAGTAGTACTCAATAGTGTGGCCTAGAAAATAAAATTCTAAATGGTCACACCTCAGCCCAAGCGTTGCATACCCTCCTATCGAATTTGCAACCATTAAGAAAGTAACTAGATATGAAGGTTCTAGATTAAGCTTATCCACCAAACATCGAGAAATAAAAGATTGAGATGCTTCGGTGTCAAACAACACCCTAACTGGTATGCCATGGATCAAAACGTACCTTCCATCACAGAGTTTCCTTTCTCGGTAGCAGTTGGTTTAGAAGATGATGGCTCCAAAGCAAAGACCTTTCCTTTTCCTGCCTTGACGGCTTTAGGACATTTGTTCTTGTAATCCCCTATCTGGTTGCAATTATAGCATTGCACATTTTGCTTCCCTATTACCAACTTTCTATCTCGTGAATGGCACTCATTAGCATAGTGACTCTTCTTATCACACTTGTAGCAAACTATATCTGCTTTCCCTTTCTTGGCGGCTCCTTCTCTCTGAGCACCCATTCCACATTCATTATACTTAAACTGATTTGGACTGCCCATCTCACGTCCTATAGTTTTCCTAGGATAACTATGAACCTTGCTTTAATCCTATGGAGACTATCCATCCCCGACATTATATTGACTATCCATCACACATCCCATAGTTTTACCAGGACAACTATGAACCCTTCTTTAATCATATAGAGACTATCCATCCTCGAAATGATGTTGACTATCCATAAAACATCCCATAGTTTTCCTAGATGACATGAACCCATCATTTTGCCACTCGATTCATGCTAGCCCCATGAATCTAATTATCCCATGTTAACCTAATGATTTTAATTGTCTCATGTTAGCCCCATGATTTTATTTGTTTCATGTTAGCCCCATGATTAACCTATTTCCGTTAGTAACCCTAACTTAGGATTCATTTATTATTTCCATTGGTACCCTTAAATCTCTTAGAAATCAAAACCTTTCTAAACCATTGAAACTCAACCCTTCGAACCCATTGAACTTCAAACCTTTCGAAAGCAATAAAACCTTGGTCATCCTATTTTTAAAACACTTGAAACATTGCCTTGGAAAACTTTTAGAAACCCTTCCATTTAAAACCTTCCAAAATCATTCAAAAACAAAAACCTTTCGACCCCTTCAAAAGGTTACCTTTCGACTCCATCGAAAGCTTGGCTTTCGACCCGTTCAAAAGCTTTACCTTCGACCCCTTTTTAAAACATTTAGTAAACAAAACCTTTCGAAAGCATTAGCCTTCTAACACCTTTCGAAAACCATCTAGGTCCAATTTAAACAGGTGGAAATCCTTCTTTTAAGACCTTTCGACTTCATTGTAAACAACCTTTCGGCTAAGTTGTAAGTTCTGTTTCAAAAGCTTTAAAGCATCTCTTAAAACAATTGTTTCCAAAGATTTGTGTTATACTTCAATTTATAAAAAAAGGGTAAGTCACCTAAGTCGAAAGCTTCCTTTCAAAAGCATGGAGAAGCGGTTAGTTTTTAAAACAAACGAACCTTTTGAAATCAATCAAAGTAAACCCTTCGTCTTTATCGAAAGGTTCAAAAAAACATTTAAATAAAGCGGCAGTAACCTTTCGACTATGTCGGAAGGTTCAAAACAAAGTAGCAGCTATACCTTTCGACTGTGTTGAAAGGTTTAAAACCTTTTTTTAAAAATTTTGACCTAATCGAAAGCAACCAAGTTGGAAGCTCTATTTTGAAATCATAGCAGGCGAAAACTTTGGTTTATAAAATAAATGTATCCCAACCTCTTTGGCCATCAACCTATCGTCTGCAAACCCTTCGACTCAATCCAATTCATTACGCACCAAGTTCTTGATACCATATCCATTTGTTCGACCTTCCCGAAAGGCTTAATCCTTTCGACTTAGGCGTAAGGTCTAGCTCGGAAGGTATTATGCTTAAATGGCTGAAACATGCTAAAAGCATGATTTTCTTGTTTTTAACTTAAAGAAGGTAACTTTTTAACTAATCTGCCCTTTTTTATCAAATTCCTATTGGTTCACGATTACTTTTCAGAAAATGCTGCTACAAATTTCAGATTTAAATAATAATTTTTATTTTATGAAGTGCCCATTCTCCTTAAAGAAATATATAAAAAATTTAAGTCTCATACCTTAAATAATTTTATATATTCATCAAAACACTTAGGAAAAATCTAGAAAAAAAATCCCAGAAAATATACTTTGATATGTTACCTGACATATAAAAATTTCAACCCCAAATAATGATTATTTAAGCCGAAAATAATTCATAACCCAATAAAAAAATTCCTTCACTAGAAAATTAATATAAAATCCACCATAATTCGAAAAATTATGAAAATTGAAACCCATCCCTGAAATATCTTTTCTGACCCATATTTAAATTTCAAGGCATTTGGATATCATCAAATAGGGTTTTGATATCAAACATATCATAAAACAAGTATGAACATGCATATTTCACCATCCAATAAATATATTTAAGTTAATCATCGAAACATGGCATAAACTTGTAAAAAACACTTCGGGTCTTAATCTTAAAACCGAAAACCAAAAGAAAATGGGATGTAGTAATTATTCATCTCAGCTTTGAGATTATAGATGTGAGATTTGATGTTGATTTAGTAGATTATCCTCCTCTTGAATCCTAGCTTTAATCTTCGTCTTAAGAGTGAAAATGGTGGCCGACCTTAGTGTTTTTAGTTTGAGTGAAATGAAAATGAATGCAAGTTTCTTTCTCCTAAGGGTTTAGGGCATAAGCTCCACTATTTCCCCTGTTGCCCTTGTTATTTCCTAACACCCTTTTTAGGTTATTTTATACTATTTAACGCACTATTATGGCACAACTACCCTTAATTTAATCAAATACCAACCTATTAATCTTCACATTATTTTATTTACTTTAACCTATTAAATATCCTAAATAATGTCATGAAAATATGGGGTGTTACATTTGGAGATGCGTAGACCACGGGATTGGTTCAATGGAAGTGTTAACAGCTGCCAGTATAAACCTGATGGATATTGACTTCGTTCTGAGACCATCGAAGAGGGAGAATCGTGGATGATGCCAATCAAGGACTACCTGCTCAGGGGGATACTCCCCAGATACTAGAATGAGAGAAAGAATCTCCTTCGAAAGGCACCACGATTCGTGTTACAAGATGGAGCGCTATATAGGAGAGGATTCTCCTCCCCTTACGTAGGTGTGCAACCAAAGATGAAGCCAAGAAGATTATGATGTAAGTCCACGAAGGCTGCTGCGGTGACCACATCGGGGGGCAGATACTGACAAAGAAGGTTCTGCGTTATGGATAATTCTAGCTCACAATCAACCAAGATGCAATAGACTACGCTAAGCATTGTGATTGGTGCTAGAGATTTTCAAAGATCCCGAGAACCCTATCCTTTAAACTAACATAGATAGTCACCTCTTGGTCATTTGCAATCTAGGGAACCGATCTAATCGACATATTATCAATAGCCAAAGGAGGAGCCAAATACACTATAGTTGCAGTTGATTACATTACCAAACGGGCGGAAGTGGAACCGCTTGCCACCATTACCGCTAAAAAAGTGATTAACTTTGTAATGAAATGATTATTTATAGGTTTGGAGTACCATAGAAAATCATCATGGAAAATGAAACTCAGTGTGAGAGTCCTGAATTCAAGGAGTTCTATAAGCATTATCGAATCCAGAAGAGCTTTTCTGTGGTGGCACACCTTTAGGAAAAAGGGAAAGTGGAAGGAACTAAAATCATCAAATCCACCATCAAGAAGTAGCTAACAGTGAACAAAATCATCAAATCCACCATCAAGAAGTAGCTTAAAAAAATAAAGGAAACTGGGCTGATGAGCTTGAACTTGAACTATGGCTTTACAGAATAAGACATAAATATATGACAGGGCACTCACCATCCGCCTTGGCATATGGTTTAGAAGCGATGATCGTAGTGGAACTGGAAGTCCCTTCTCATCAGAGGTGACACTTCAATCAAATAGAAAACAAGCATCTCCAACTTGAGTCGCTTGATCAGTTCGATGAGAAGCGAGAGGAAGAGTAACTAAGGACTGCTACTCACTAGAAAAGAGTATGACGACACTTCAACACCAAGATTCAAAATCACACCTTCAAACTGGGAGACCTTGTCCTGAAACGAATCTTCCTGGGTACAGAGACACTTGGTCTAAATTGGGAAGGACCCTATGCAATTGGCCAAAAACTTAGAGATGGAACATTCAAGTAGATAACGGTTGATGGAATTCTGATTCCTCATGCTTGGAGCAGTGACTTGTTGTGGTACTACTTTATTTAATACTTAATTCCTATTTTCGAAAATAAACCACCCAGGGACACTAAGGTCATTGTAAATAGGCAGGAATTTCCTCTCTATTTATTTTATCAGTAAAGTTTCACTTCTTGAACCAATGGAACCACGTTCTTGTAGGAAAACCACTAAATCGATGGTAAAATTGACTCAAACAGCCAGATTAGCGAAGAAAATCGATTCCTGCCATTTGAGAATCAATTTTGCTCGGACGGCATTGAGAAGTCCTATATTTCCTTAAGAAGACTCGTTACAATATCAGGGAATCATCATTCTCCTTGTGTGCATCCCATAAGTCGCATGTCATTGCTTAAGTCGATGGAACCACATTCTAGTATGCCATAGCTCCTTTCATGCATCTTATAAGCCATGCATCGCTTCTTGGACCAATGGAACTACATCCAAGTAAGCATTCCTCTTGTGCGCCCACTATAAGCCACACAAAGTTGCTTGAACCAACAAAACAGTGTTCAAGTACGCAACACACCAATACTTCATTCAGTAGGCTGCGTACCACTCTGAACTGGTGAAACTGCGTTCTCGAAAACAATATGCATACCTAACTGGAAAGTGCTTCTTACTCTTTGGATAATAAGTACCGACTCCAGAATCTTCAAATCAATTAAAAAATCGATTCCAACTCTCTAAGTACCAGCACCACTTTGGCAGTGCTTGGAAACACCTTTGTATCAAGGTTATCGACGTTACTCTGATAACATCGACGTTTTATGGGAATCTTCTAAGTACCATCGTCGCTCCAACAGCATGAGGAAATTTATTTGTTGAAGGATTGGTAGAAATCAATCTTTACTTTCCAAAAGACCGATGCTAACTCGGTAGGGCCACAAAACCACATGACCAATGGTAAAATTCGATCTTTGTCTTTCAAGTATTGGTATCGCCCCGATAACGCTAGTAAAACTCAAATCACCAAGCTAGTAGGGAAATCGACACACACTTTCCAAAACTGACATCGCTCAGAGATATAGACATAGTAGGAAAACCCAAGGGATTAATCTGTTGATGAGCTTTTGAAGATAGAAACTAACACTGGGACGGGACCTTAAGACCAAACTTGGAAGAACTTGTGATATCCCAGAATTTTTGGCAATATCAATTTAATAATCTTATTAAAATTTAATTGATTTGACAATTTTTGTTAATAAATTTGAATTGAATTAATAATCTAATTAAATAAATAATTAATTGGTGAATTTTATCTTTTAAAAGTTAATAAATTGTTTTCTATTTATAATGTGTATACATATGTATATATTGTATATAGATAAGCTTTGTTTTAAATTTAATAAATAAAGTATATTTTCTAATTATAAATATTTTTGGTAATTATGATTTAATTTGATATATTAAGCTTTTCAAAGATAGTTAATAAATAACTATATGGTTTTAAATTGTTAAGGTAAGGTAAATTGTTTAAAATGATTTTGGCTTAAGTTTAAATTTAAATTAATTCACAAAAAGGTATGTTTTGTTTTCTTTTTAAAATATAGCTTGATAAGATAAGTAATTTATTAATACTAAGATAATTTCTTTTATAAATTATTTAAAATTTGATAAATGAGTTATTTTTAAACAATAATAATAATGTATTGGTTTTACAAATGGATTTTAATATTAATAGAATTTGTTATTTCAAATTTAATTTGTATATATATATAACTTGATTTTAAAATTGAACTTTAGAATTTGATGTGATTTGAATTTGAATTTAAAGTTTTGAAATTTCAAAAGTATAGATGTTTACATTGTTTTGGATTTTCAAATATTTGTATAAACTTTTATTTATGAATATAATTGTTTTATTCCTTTTAAAAAAATATGTATACATATAAATAAACACTTATTAGCTAATTACTTAAACATTATCTTATATTAACATTTAAATTATAACTAAATACTAATTAACTTAAAGGAAACGTGTGTTAAGTGATAAGCATAACAATATGACAAATGTTAATCTATAGGACAAGTGGCATTTGTTAATTTAGTTTTTCTTTTATTTTTATTTTTTTTAAATAATTTCAGCCTTTATATAAACAAATCTTCTTCCATTCCATTCTTTTTCTTTTTTTTAAATCAAAAGCTAAGTAATACAAATCTGAGAACAACTCTTCAAAACCAAAATCTGTAACTATCTTCAACCCTGTAGATCATTTTCCAAATCAAAGCACTACACACATCTCTCAAGTTCAAAAATCTAAACCTTGTAGTTCATCATCTTACTGTAATCTGAAATCAAGCCTGAAAATCATATTCATTTTCAAATCTGTTCAAGCCTGCATCATATTTTTCTTTAATCTGGAAGCATACAACTGCATTTTCAAATCAAAGCAGACATTCCAGTTCCAAATCAAAAGCATGCATGTAGTTTTCAAATCAGAAGCATTTCAGTATTCAAGTGCAAAGTTTTAAAGCAAAAAAGGAAACCAGTTTTCAAAAGCTGTTTTCAAATCAAATCTGGAAGCTCTGTCTTCTTCAAAATTAGGTGAGTAACAATTCTTTTAAAAGTTTAAAATATATAAATTTTGGTTGCAAGCTGGTGTTGTTGAAATAAATATGTATTGTGTGAAATCTGCTCTATGTGTGTATATATACATGTGTGTGTGTGTGTTTGGTTATGCATGCTTGTTTACATTGAAATACTCTATTTATAGTTCCAGTTTTTCTGTTTTGCTTTAAATTCATTTTCTCTTAAACCAATTGTTGTTAGGACTAAGTTTACAAACAAATGATGTTTGATTTAACATAGATTAATCTTTATAATTTTAACTAAGTCAAATTAAAGCCTGAGTGTCTCTTTAAACAAAAAACAACAGTCCATGTAAATATAAGTCAAAACTCAAACATTGTAATTTATAAATTCAGTATTATAAATTGAATACATCAACAAAAACATGAATTTTAAACTAAAATCAAGATTTTTAGTTTGGGATTAAGGGTGTAGTTCTGGGATGAATTGGAAAAAGGATATTGAGATTTTTGGGTGATCTCTGCAATCAGGAAGGTCGGGATCTTAGGTGATGATGGAGGAGTGATTAGTGATGATAGGAAAAATGCCTAATGGTGTTGCATTTCATCGAGGAGGCATCGGTGGTGAATTCTTTTCTAGAACCCTAGTTTTAACTAGGCCAAGTAATTCGATCATTTTGGTTTCTACAATCGATCGAGTGCAATAAGGTTTTGGGTGATGGAAGTTTGGTCATTGATGAGGTCATTGCCAGAGTTGTATTATTTCTGGTGGTCGGAGTTTCGTGGTCGAGGCGTTTCTAGGTTTGGGTGTAGTGGTTTCTGTCCGTGCTAGGTTTGGTTTTAACATCTCGAATTCGATTTTGAGATTAGGAGTACGATCTGATGATCGTATTAGGGTATGAGGGGTTGCCGATGTGGGAAGTTCATCGTTGATCATCTGAGATGATCAACGTTATCGTGCATTTGCACGGTGCGCTGTTGTTTCTGGTGAGATGTGTTGGTTGGGTAGGGATTTGTTATTCGAGTTTTACTCGAAGTATTTAGATAATTTGGTCAAGGCAGTTTGGTTCTGGCTCAAAGCAAATTCTAGTTGGCTGGGGTTAATAATTTTGTTACAGGTTTTAAAAGAAAACCTATTCTGTTTTTAAATTTCTAAAATGAAATTTAAAACTGAAGTTTAAAATGAAAAGCAAAGTTTTAAACAAGTTTTAAATCTAAGTTTTAAAATCCGGAATTTAAGTTTAAATCTCAGTTTTAAAATTAAAATAAAGTTTAAAATTTGAATTTTTTTAACAATCTTAAATGGTTAAGTAGTTTGAAATTTAAAAATGAAGATTTAAAATGTAAGTTTCTAAACCTAAGTTAAATCTGGAATCAAGATTTAGTCTGTATTCCAGTTTTGAAATTAAAGAAAGTTTTTAAATTTAAAATTATTTAAACAACTTTGAATGTTAAAGTGAATTTTTAAATATGGTTTGAATTTAAAATGAATTTGTTTTTAAGTTCTTTTAAGCTTCTTTTATAAGATAAATATTTCTTTAATTTGGGAAATAAAAAAGTATTTGAATTGTTTTTAAAATTTTGTTAAAGATAATTTGTATTCATTTTAAATCTTAAATTTAAATGAAGTTTAAAAGTAAATTTGAAAGTAAATTGTTTTTAAATGCTTTGTTAATGATAATTTGATCATTAATAAGAAAAAAAAGTTTTTATCTTTTATTAAATGAAGATTTAATGATTTGTAATTCATTAAGTTATTAAGGTAATTAAAATGGATAATTTAATTAATTAATTAATTAATGATTTGGATTAATTAAATAAGTAATTAAAGATTTGAATTATTTAATTAAGGATTATTAATTAGAAAATTAATTAATGAGTAAGAATTATTAATGAAGTAATTATGGATTAATTAATTTACAGTTAACACTTAATTAATTAAATAATTAAACATTAATTAATTAGTAATTAAGATTAATTAAATTGTAATCAATAGCGATTAATGTAAGTTTAATTACTTAAGAAAGTAATTGAAGAATTGTTAATAGTTAATGAAGGTCATTAGCTAAGGATTATTTAATAATTAATTAATGTGATTTATTTTAATAATTAATTAGATTAATTATTTAATGATAACCATTTGTGAAATTGGTTAAATATAATTACTTAATGAAAGTAATTAAGAAATTAATTACTCATTGTAACTAATTGAGTTAATGTGATTTATTTAAGTTAATTAATTAAGTTTAATTAATTTACGATAATCACTGGATGATTTGGTAAGTGTAATTACTTAATGTAATTAATGAAGTGTAAATACTTAATAAAGTAATTAATGGATAATTACTGGATTTAATTAATTGAAGATGGTTTTAAAATGGAAGTAATTTGGATTAAATTACTTTGTAATTAATCAAGGGATTAATTAAGAAATTAATTAAGGAGTAATTAATTTATTTAATGAAGTAATTAAGGGTAGTTAATTACTGAATGTGATTAATCAAGAGTGATTAATAATTACGGTTTAATTAAAAAATTAATTACTTAATGTAATTAATTTAAATAGTGTAACTAATAATTAAAGAAGTAATTAGGGATCATTAATTAATATAATTAATGATGTAATTAAGGGTTGATTAATTAAGATTAATTAATCACTAATAAGTGATTAAAGGGTAATTAATTAATGTAATTAATTAAGGATTATTGTAATTAATTATAGTTAATTAATTTATGAAGTAATTAAAGGTTAATTAATATAAGTTGTTAAGGATAATTAATTTTTGAAATTAATTAAAGGATAATTACTTGAATGTAATTAAAAGATAATTAATCAGGGATGATTAATTAAAGTGGATAACTAGAGGATAATTAATTAAGTAATTTGTAATTAATTAATGGTTATGTAAGCAAGATTTTTTAATGATGAAAGTAATTAATTTAATTTACTTTAAATTAATTAGAGATGGAAGTAATTAATTTAATTCGTTTTAAATTAATTATGTGTGGTTAATTAATCATTGCTTATGTATGAATGGATGATATTGATTGCCTTAAATGGTTTGAGATCTCAGATATGAGATGAGTGATGTTGTGTGATATGGATGCTTTGGTTGAAATGTGATGATAATATGAATTATATATTTGTGATGATAATGTGTGATGATGTGAATTATCTATCTGTGTGTATATAGATAATGGAATTGAATTGTTTTAACTTTAAAATAACTTGGACCTAAAAGATACGTTTTGGATTTCGATGAGACCGGATCGGGTTTCCAGATTTGAATATCCGAAAACCACATCGATCCAAATTAATGATAGGTCATGAATCTCAAGTGAAGATGAAGATTCAGAGTGCAAGAGTTATCGTCGTTAGCTCTGAGGGTGAAGTGTAACGAGATAATGCCTTCGGTTTCGTTCGAAGCCGGAACGAACTTGTACGGATTGAATGCTTTCAGAACATTGTCAGAAGGACGATGAGCATTCTAAGAGATGTGTTCTCTAAAGGTAATCGTAGCCTCAAGCATCATGAACCGAGAATGGCTAAAACAGGGGAGGTGCAGCAAGGCTAACTGGGTCATGCCCAAGTAGGACGAGATTTTTCCCTGTCTAGAGGTCCCTTTTTATTCGGTTTAGTGGGCAGTTGGATATGCGCACCAACTGCGGGGTTGTCTTGTTCGAGACTGTCTAGTAAGGGATGGTTCCGACCTTGTGTTGCAGGGGATTTAGGGTGGATCCTCGGTACGTTGATCTAGGCCACGTATTGTGACGGACGGTACCCCAGTAGCCCTTATGGAATCCAAAATCCAATAAGTGCCATACGTTTTAGTTGTGCCCAACTATGTTGGAATGTGAGATGTAAGCATTCCAGCTATTTTTGTATTTTACTTGAAAACCCTAGACCCTATTATAATATCATTGGATTTCCTATCAAATGTTTTGGTTAGCGTAAGGTAAAAATTCCCGATATTTACGTGTAGGATGTCTTACGTGGTACCTTTTATTTCAAAGGTTTTTAAAAGTTAAGCAACTTTAGCCTGCTACTCACACCAGACCCATGTCTGACCCGGAGTTTATTTCTGTTTTCTTAAACTCTTGGGTACTCGAATTTTTACGAGTAGCCAAGGGATTCAGGTTAGCTTTGACAAATTATGGAGAAGCAATAGCCCTAAATGTTTTCCTTATTTGTTCTCTATCTTCCTCTTTTCTATCCCTTTCTTATTAATGATGCATCATTCTGTGGAATAAATGGCGGGTCGTTACAATAGGATCAGAGCGCTAGGTTGAGTGAATACCTAGGCTTTGGAGTGATTTCTTTCTTTAGAGAGCATATTTGTAATTTTAATATATATATATATATATATGTATATGTATATGTATATGTATATCTTTTCTACCTATTTGTTGGGTTACCTATTCGGATTTTCCAATATAAGTTATAGAGGTAGGTAGGGTAGTGGTGTGTGTAGCACGACTACCAATTGAAGGAGTCTGATTATTGAGATTGGAAGTGGATCTGTAGAGACTAGACCTAATACCGTCTCGAGTAAGTTTTGTAGAGTTGTAGGGATTTCATCGATCTCTGAAGGAAACCTGTTAAGGTTCGGAGTCTATGTACGAAGTGCAGTTTGGATATGTCGGCTGAGCAGAAGCAAGTGATTGTATCTTGATACCTCGGGAAGTGGTAGCCGTATGATGAGACGCAGTGAATATGGATGTTTCCAAAGATGTTTCTTTGGAACAAGTTTAAGGAAGTATGTCTGCATCGGTGATATGGCTGAGTTCAGCAAGGTGTTTTGTTTGGTTTGAGGTCCGAGTTTCTTGAAGAGCTTTGGATTAGGAAGTCTTTGGCATCTGTGTAAGCAGTGTAGCTCGGAGTGTTCTGTGTGCCGGCAGGAAGGTCTTTTGGCTTAGCAGTTTTCTAGAGGTGGAGTTCTGAAGCAGCTGAGTGAACCCGTTTCTTCGATGGACTGGTTAGATAAGCACAAGCTGTTCTGATTGGTTAAGAGAGAACAGTTTTCTTTCGAAATTGATCTGGGTTGATCGCAAAAGTGACTTGCGATAGTTTGAGTGTTCCCTTGGATTGTTAGAGATTTTTTCGGATGTCTTCAGGGAAGTCAAAGGTTTGTCCGCATCTGGAGATTTAGTTTTTGTATCGGCTAGGATTCCAGGAATGATTCCGGTGGTTCAGCTAGTTGAAGGATGGTTCCTAGAAATAGTGGTTGGTGAAGCAGCTCAGGTTTTTGGTGGAACTTCTGAGTTTTCTTTATGGATATGTTGAACCTCATTTCTGGGATGTGTTTTCTAGTTTGTGCTCATGTTCATCGACGTCATTCTTATCTTCTCCAGATCAGAGTTGTGCAGCGGAAGCATGGTAGCAGCTATTCTAGAGTGGAAGCAACCAGAAGTTGCGGTGTTCTGGATTAGAGGGTTTCTTCATGAAGTTTTTTAGGATTTGAGGCCAGATTGGCAGTGCACTTGTTTTGCCTTTTTCGGATAGTAGAAGTTGTTTTTTTTATGATAGTAGAATTGATCTTGATTTTGGATTGATCGTGAGAGGATCATTTTGTTGAGTTGTTCGTTTCTGTTTGTTTCGAGAGGCACTGTGACTCCCCACCTCTATACCCATGCTAGCCAAGAACACTACGGAGTAATGTCGTCAACTAGCGTAGAGAATAAGGTTGTTGAGGAACGACCATCCGTGTAGTTTCTTTGTGTGAGCACCGATATGTCAGATAGTATAACATGTAGGAAATCCGACATATCAATACAAACTCAAAGCGTTACACAATGGCTATAATATCTTCGGAAAAAAATATAGAAGTAAGCATAACACAAATCAGTCACAGATATCCATAT
This sequence comes from Allium cepa, assembly GCA_030765085.1. Lineage (NCBI taxonomy): Eukaryota > Viridiplantae > Streptophyta > Magnoliopsida > Asparagales > Amaryllidaceae > Allium > Allium cepa. Next base: position 85,623,060 of record CM060946.1, read on the forward strand.
CACAAAGGTGGAAAAAAATATGATTATAACACATAAAAGTGTATATCAGAGTAGTGGTCTAACAAGATCCACAATATCACAAAAGAATAGTTACAAGTGCTACCCAAAAGAATAAATATACATCATGGAGTCTACATCTCAAATGTATACAACAAAATCAACTACTAATCTAAGTAGTTAGCCAAAAGTCAGAATAAAAATCCCAGATGAGGAGTCAAGTAGAAGCACCTGTAACATCTCGGTCTGACCCGAGTATTGTTTAATAAGAAAATGATAAACGGATCAGTCTAGCTATAAATATCAGATGAAATGATATAGAATAAGAGATATGACAAAAACGTATGATAACCATAATGCCATACTGTGATAAGTATATAATTGAAAATCAACTAGAGGTTAATCAATATCACAAGAATCTTCTTAAAGATCAAAAAGAATGTCATACTTTTTATTTTATTCACCAAACCATAAATATTGACAATTATATCAATGCTAATCACAAAAGTTAATGACACACAAATTCACCAATGCACAAATATTGATAAAACTTATTAATGGAAATCATGAAAATTAAAGAATCACAAATTCTAGAAATCATCAATGGAAATTCAAAAAATCACAAAAAGGGGGAGGCCTATCACAAAATGGGAGCAAGAAAACTCACCAACATGTGTATCACAAAATGGAATGCTATTCCATGGTTGCTAACCTTTAAACCCAAAACTATGAAGAAGAAGCTATAGAGCAATGGCAAGAACAATCACGCTTTAATTCCAACCCAACAAGCTTGAATCTAAGCTTAAAAGAGAAATTTTTCCTAAGTTAGGTTTAAAAAGTAACAACCATAGAAGCATATCAACACAAAAGAAGAAATATGGAATAAGAAGTTCACCTCAAAGAGCACAAGAAAGTAAGTCCGGATGTGTTCGCTCGATAAATTCTCTAGATTCCCAAGAACAATCCTTAGGATATGAGGACCATTGAACTTTCACAAGAGGAACATCTTTATTTCGAAGGCGTTTAATCTCTGAAGCAATGATATGAATAGGATGTTGCTCATAAGTCAAATAAGGCGAAACTTCAATTTCTTCCACAACACCGGGCTCAAGAATAGAATCGGAATCTCGAAGACATTTCCGTAATTGAGAAACGTGAAACACGTCATGAATAGCAGAAAACTGAGCCAGTAATAAAAGACGATAAGCCACGGAACCAATACGTTCGGTGATGGGAAATGGATCAATATATTGAGGTGCTAACTTTCCCGATCGACTGAAACGCACAGCACCCTTCATAGGTGAAACACGAACAAACACAAAATCTCCCACAGAAAATTCTAACTTCCTTCTTCGGTTATTGGCATAGGATTTTTGTCTGCTTTGGGCTTCTTTCATCCTATGACGAATAAGGTCAATCTTTTCTGCAGAATCATGAATAAAATCTGGACCCAAAACCAGCCTCTCACCGGCTTCAAGCCAACAAAAAGGAGATCGGCATGGCCTTCCACAGAGTGCCTCAAAAGGTGTCATACCAATACTAGATTGGAAGCTATTATTATAGGAAAACTCAACAAGAGAAATACGATCTTCCCAACTTCAACTAAAATCAAGAACACATACACGAAGAAGATCTTCAAGAGTTTGATTCACACGCTCGGTTTGTTTATTAGACTGAGGATGATAAGCGGTGCTAAAAATAAGCTTCGTTCCCAAAGCTTTTTGAAGACTCTTCCTAAATCCACTAGTAAACAATGGATCACGATCACTAACAATAGAAGTAGGAACTCCATGTAATTTAACAATTTATTTAACAAAGAGCTTGGCCAAAAGAGGAACGGTCCGATTGGACCGAACGGGAATAAAATGGACGGATTTAGTAAGTCTATCAACTATCACCCATAGGCTATCACGACCCGAACGAGAACGGGGAAGGTCGTCAATAAACTCCATGGAAATTTGATCCCACTTTCAAATTGGAATGTCCAAAGGTTGCAATAACCCGCCAGGCCTTTGATGCTCGGCCTTGATAAGTTAGCAAGTCATGCAACGCTTAACAAAGTTAGCAATATCAGATTTCATTCCATCCCAATAATAAAGTCGTTTCATATCTGCATACATTTTACTATTACTGGGATGAATGGTAAATTTAGAACGATGTGAATCTTCTAAAATATGTTTACGAAGATCACTAATATATGGCACGATAAGTCTATCAAATTTTCGAATACCGCCACGAGGATCAATATTATAGTCTTTCAAACTTTCAATTCCAATTTTATCCCTACAACTTTGGCTAAGAAGAGCCAATTCGGGATCTAGCTTTTGAGCTTCAAGAATGCGGTCTAAAAGAGAAGGGTGAGCCTCAAGGCTACATAAAGCCAAAGAAGAACATAAATCGGGCTCACGATCTCGAATCTCACAAGGGGATAAAGTCTCAAGATCATTCCACTTGGATATCATCATGGAAACAACCTCTTGTTGATTTCGGCTAAGGGCGTCGGCAACACGATTTCCTTTTCTAGGAGAATAAAGAATGTCAAAATCATAAGATGCAAGGAACTCGAGCCAACTCTGTTGACGCAAATTAAATTCCTTTTGAGAAAATAAATACTTCAAAGATTTATGATCGATGTAAAGAATAAATTTTTCTCCTAAAAGATAATGACGCCAAATTTTAAAAGCAAAAACAATAGCCGCGAGCTCTAAATCATCAGTGGCATATCTAGTCTCGGCTGGCTACAATTGCCTAGAAGCATAAGCAATAACACGTTCTCTTTGCATGAGAACGGCTCCCAAACCAACACGACTAGCATCGGTATAAACAATAAAATCTTGATTCCCTCGGGAATAACAAGGATAGGAGCATCGGAAGGAGTTCTTTTAATTTCTGAAAAGAAGCTTCACATTTGTCTGACCAAATGTATTTAACTCCCTTCTTTGTCAAACTAGTAAGAGGCACGGAAATTTTGGAAAAGTCTTTTGTGAAACGGCGGTAATAACCTGCCAATCCAAGAAAACTACGGATCTCCGTCACACTCTTCGGTCTCTTCCAATTTTGAATCGCTTCAATCTTTGAAGGATCCACAGAAATTCCGGATTCGTAAGTAATATGGACGAGAAACTTCACACGAGATTGCCAAAAGTTGCATTTAGAAAATTTTGCTTTCAATTGATTACTCCTAAGAGTTTCCAACACAATCCAAAGATTCTTTTCATGTTCATCCTTGGTTTTTTAATACACAAGAATATCATCAATAAAGATAAGAACAAATTGATCGAGGAAGTCTTTGAAAACTCGATTCATAAGTCAACGAAATAAGCCGGAGCATTCGTTAAACCAAATAGCGTGACAAGCCATTCGTAAGATCCATAACGAGTATGGAATGATGTCAAAGGAATGTTATCCTCTGCAATACGAAGCTGATGAAAACCGGTAGCCAAGTCCAATTGTGAAAAGACTCTTGCACCAATAATTTGATCGAATAGATCAACAATCCGAGGTAAAGGATATTTATTCTTGATAGTAAGATCATTAAGCTTGCGGTAGTCAACACAAAGCCTAAGTGTACCATCGGATTTCTTCACGAAAATACCCGAAGCTCCCCAAGGCGAGGAATTAGAGCGAATAAATTGCTTCGTCTCCAATTCGGATAATTGTTTGTGCATCTCCTCATTCTCTTTATTGGACATTCAATAAGGAGGACGGGTAATAGGCAAAGCTCCAAGAATTAGATTAATCCTGAACTCAATTGCTCGCTTAGGTGGTAATCCTAAAACGGGCTCAAATACGTCGGAAAATTCACGAACAACGTGAATAAGAGAAATGACATCCTCCTCATCATCATTATCGTCATCATGAGGATTTAAAGAATATAAAGATGCAACCAAGTTGGAATTCAAATCTTTAAGATCTATAGAAATCCTCTTAACAGATTGAGGATGTCGAAGATGAATAGTCTGCTCAGGATATAGGATTTGAGCTTCATAGTGGTTAAGCCAATCCATTCCCAAAATCAATCCAAAGCCTAAGCAACGCATAACATGCAAATTGGCTTGGAAAGAAAAATCACACAAAATAATCTCGACATCTTTACAAAGCAAACTAATAGTTGCGGATCCACCAACCGGATTCGCGATTCTCAACACTTAAAGAAAGAGTATCAAAAAGTTCTTTTGATATAAAAGAATGGGACGCACCCGTATAAAAAAGAACTTGAATAGGATGATCACGAAACACAATAATGCCATCAAGGATAGAATGAGAAATACCTTGACCACGAGAAGTGTTACTAGGAGTTTGCACCACATTAAGCTTTCCCTCCTTCCTCTTTTGGAGTTTGGGACATGCAGATAAATAATGATCTGGGCTTTTGCAATAGCAACAAGCGCGGGGCTTTGAACACTTATTCGCATAATGGTCCTTAGAACCACAATTGTAGCATTGCCCACTACTAGAGGTAGAAGTCTTTGCCACCGGAGTTGCTTGCTTCCCTTTCTTATTGGGATAAGGACCTTTGAACTTATTAGGCCTTTTCTTGTTGTTGTTGAAGTTTGGTTTGGCGCCCACAACTTCAACATAACTTTCCTTATATGCCTCTTCAAGTCGAAGAGCGATATCAATAAGTTGGTCGAAAGCAACTTCCAATTCAGAAGTAATGGCCTTTTGTGATTCTTGTTTAAGCCATAGACAAATCTTTGGTTCTTCTTCAATGGGGTGTTTATGTATTCGACCCCGTATTTAGAAAGTGACTCGAATGATGTGACATAATCTACCACAGAGAATTCACCTTGAACAAGGTCAATGAAACAACGAGCCAATGTCACCTTCTCAGCTTCTGGCACAAACTTTAATTCGAATCGTTCCCGGAGTTTCTCCCAAGTAAGATCCGCTTCATTTATTTCAGAAATTAGAAGCTCGTACCAATATAATGCTCTTTCTTGGAGCATACTATAGGCCACCTGAACTCGGTGAAGATCAATAAGACTCATGCGAGAAAAGATGTGATCGCATGATCTAAGCCAAGCTTGAACTTGAATAACGCTTTCGAAACCCATAAATGGCTTCCCACACAAGTTGGTATAGTCACTGCATAAGCGTGCAAACCCGGATTTAGGGTGAGTAGGCTCCAGAATGGGTCCGGCTGCTTGATCATTCTTTACAAGATCAAGATGTTGTTGTGCAGACATAAATACTCCATCTTGGGGAGTAGCACTAGATTGACCGGCGCTGGAACGACCTGGTCTAACCATTTCTCTTCTTTAAGAAAGAAAGGAAGAAGAAGAAAGAAGGTTATTCACAAAATGAATATCAAACAATAATGATTGATAAAACAAGGCATCACAAAAGAAAATAGGATAAGACGGTACGAAGACTCGAATTAAATCCTAAGGCACGACTCCTAAGATGGATTTAGGATGATGATCCTTGTTAAATTATCCTACATTATTCCGAAGTTTGGCTCTGATACCAAGCTATGAAGCCCCACCTCTGTACCCATGCAAGCCAAGAACACTACGGAGTAATGTCCTCAACTAGCGCAGAGAATAAGGCTGTTGAGGAGCGACCATCCGTGTAGTTGCTTTGTGCGAGCACCGATATGTCAGATAGTATAACATGCAGGAAATCCGACATATCAATACAAACTCAAAGCTGCTACACAGTGGCTATAATATCTTCGAAAACAAATATAGAAGTAAGCATAACACAAGTCAGTCACAGATATCCATATCACAAAGGCAGAAAAAAGATATGAATATAACACATAAAAGTGTATATTAGAGTAGTGGTCTAACAAGATCCACAATATCACAAAAGAATAGTTACAAGTGCTACCCAAAAGAATAAGTATACATCATGGAGTCTACATCTCAAATGTATACAACAAAATCAACTACTAATCTAAGTAGTTAGCCAAAATTCAGAATAAAAATCCCAGATGAGGAGTCAAGTAAAAGCACCTGTAACATCTCGGTCTGACCCAAGTATTATTTAATAAGAAAATAATAAACGGATCAGTCTAGCTATAAATATCGGATGAAATGATATTGAATAAGAGATATGACAAAAACGTATGATAACCATAATGCCATACTGTGATAAGTATGTAATTGAAAATCAACTAGAGGTTAATCAATATCACAAGAATCTTCTCAAAGATCAAAAAGAATGTCATACTCTTTATTTTTATTCACCAAACCATAAATATTGACAATTATATCAATGCCAATCACAAAAGTTAATGGCATACAAATTCACCAATGCACAAATATTGATAAAATCAATGGAAATCACGAAAATTGGTGAATCACAAATTCTAGAAATCATCAATGGAAATTCAAAAAATCACAAAAAGGGGGAGGCCTATCACAAAACGGGAGCATGAAATCTCACCAACACGTGTATCACAAAACGGAACGCTATTCCATGGTTGCTAACCATTAATTTTGAGCCGAAGCTCCATAGAACGGTCCGAAGACCATGGGTCGCTACCCCACCAAATTGAGCCGAAGCTCCACAGAAACGGGGTTTAATCTCCCTCGCAGACAAAGAGACATCACACATTGCTAGTCTAAATCACAAAATGATCATCATCAATCATCAATAAGTGTCAATTACACTAAGCTAGCAAATATATGAGCTTAGCTTCATGTCCCATGAGCACTAGCTTAACTTAAATATTTACGAACAAATTGTAGATCTCCACTAGAAAATTGTCACAAGAGTTTAATCGAAGAAGTCTAAGAATTAACCGACGAAGTAAACGCAAGCGTTTCATACCACTTGTTTTACTAAGCCGTTTAATTAGATTTCTCATACGAGTGAGGTAAAGGTTTGTATATACTAGTAGATTGGAAAACAGTTTTATAAACGAGTTTGATATTGAAAATAGAGTTGGAATTGTTCTGATGAAAGAGTTTTAATATTTACTACTAGTATTAAAAAAACCTTTATGTTTTTAAAGTGACAAACCACAGAAACGATTGTAGAAACAATAAATCACCAAAATTCACATTCGAAGATGCGAATAAAATCCAAAGAAATCGATTACCGAATCCATCAAATGGATACTCTCAAATATTCCGATAAAAGTCATCAATGCCAATAATAAATGATAACAATAGGTCGGATAAAAACGAATCAATTAAAAACTGGAAACCCAAACACATTAGGCAAATTGGGCAAAGGCAACAGATTCAGACGTCTGAAATAGATGATTCAGACGTCTGAATCTGGAAAATGAATATTTTCCAGAGCCCTATTCAAACGTCTGAACCATTTATTCCAGACGTCTGGAAATGGCTAATTTTAGCCTATTTGCTCTCGGGTTGGATTTGATCAAATTCAGACGTCTAAACTGGGGAATGAAATTTTTCCCAGACCAGATTCAGACGTCTGAATAAATAATTTCAGACGTCTAAAACTGAAGCTTTTGGCACTTTCTTGCCTTGGCCAATGATGGCCAAAAAGATTATCGAAAGCGATCAGGCGAGCAACAACGACTAAGGATTTATGCCAAGCGACAACCTAGCCCTAAAGGCTCTTCGATACGCCCCGAATATCAATGTCCAAATATCCATAAAAGGATTTCATAAATTTTTCTTTCATAACACCAAAAATTGGAATATACACCAAAGCAATCCAAAACAAAAGCAATTGCACATGAATAAGTGTTAGGAATTCATACCTAACAACAAGGATAGATATAGACATAGATGTGAGATAAATATCTCACATTTAAACCCAAAACTATGAAGAATAATCTATAGAGCAACGGCAAGAACAATTACACTTCAATTCCAACCCAACAAGCTTGAATCTAAGCTTAAAAGAGAAATTTTTCCTAAGTTAGGTTTAGGAATTTCTGAAATAGAAAGGAGAATGAGTTGGAGAAGAAGAAGAGAAGGCTTACCAAAGCTTCATCTATGAATTTGGAGTTAAAGCTTGGATTTTGCAAAGATAATTAGGGCTTGGAGTTTTAATTTCTCATTCCACTCTCCATTGTTGCTAAAGCTTGAGTATTAGGAAATAGAAATGAAGTAATGAAGAGGAGAGGGTTGGGACTAAGTTAATAGGTGGGGTTAATAGGCTGAAACCAAACCAAAGCCCTAAGTGAAAATGTAGCAAAATTCCTCTAACTCCAAACATATCGAAGTCTATACTCAAAAAGGTCGCAAACGTCATTTTGAACTCAATGGGGTGGTCTCGAGTCCTAATTCGACTGTTTACAAAAAGTAGCTTTTCAGACAATAATCCGACTAACGATGAATTATTTTAAACAAAATATTTAAATATTCAATCGTAAAATATGTGGGTTGTTACAGACACCATCGAAGGTTGAGCTGATCAAGAAGGATGTAGGCAGCCCAGGATAGTTAGAAGAGTTTTGAGGATAAGAGACGGAGGAATTTGGATTCTAAAGTCGGAGATTTGATTTTGGATAAGTTTTCTTCGGTCAAAGGAGCTATAAGTTTTGGTAAGGCAGGGCAGCTAGCTTCGATATATATTGGATCTCTTCTGTATTCTTGCGAGGATAAGTGTTCGGTCTTCAGGATTGAATTGCCAGTTCGGATAACCGGGATTCTATGTCTTTTACGTATCCCTGAGGGAGTACGTGTATGGTCTATCTCTGGTTTTGGAACCAACTGGGGTTTTGGTTGATGAGTAAGACTTGTTTGTAGTCTGATATCCTGTTCAGTTGTAGATCTAGATGAGTAGAGCTCTGTAGCTTAGTAGTATTGATTGTTTGGATTCTATAGAGCGAGTATTCCGATAATTATACCTGGGAAACTCTAGGAAATTCTATCTAGAATTTTTTTAGATAGTTAGATTTGTTTGATTGTGTGAATGGGTTGCTATGGTTGTTAGCTTATGATTGATAATATATGCTTGTGTTTTAAAATTAAATCTTTAATGAGATTATTAAATTACCTTTGCTTTTAAAATTTCGGGGACGAAATTCTTTTGAGGGGGGAGGAATGTGATATCCCGGAATTTTTGACAATATCAATTTAATAATCTGGATTAAAAATTAAATTGATTTGATAATTTTTGTTAATAAATTTGAATTGATTTAATAATCTAATTAAATAAATATTTAATTGGTGAATTTTATCTTTTAAAAGTTAATAAATTTTTTCTATTTATAATGTATATATATATTTGTATATGCTGTTTATAGATAAGCTTTGTTTTAAATTTAATAAATAAAGTATACTTTTTAATTCTAAATATTTTTAGTAATTATGATTTAATTTGATATATTAAGCTTTTCAAAGATATTTAATAAATAACTATATGGTTTTAAATTGTTAAGGTAAGGTAAATTGTTTAAAATGATTTTGTCTTAAGTTTAAATTTATATTAATTAACAAAAAGGTTTTTTTTGTTTTCTTTTAAAAATATAGCTTGATAAGATAAGTAATTTATTAATACTAAGATAATTTCTTTTATAAATTATTTAAAATTTGATAAATGAGTTATTTTTAAACAATAATAATATTGTATTGTTTTTGCAAATGGATTTTAATATTAATAGAATTTGTTATTTCAAATTTAATTTGTATGTATATATATATAACTTGATTTTAAAATTGAACTTTAGAATTTGATGTGATTTGAATTTGAATTTAAAGTTTTGAAATTTAAAAAGTATATATGTTTACATTGTTTTGGATTTTAAAATATTTGTATAAACTTTTATTTATGAATATATTTGTTTTATTTCTTTTAAAAATTATCTATACATATAAATAAATACTTATTAACTAGTTACTTGAACATAATCTTATATTAACATTTAAATTATAACTAAATACTAATTAACTTAAAGGAAACATGTGTTAAGTGATAAGCATAACAATATGACAAATGTTAATCTATAGGACAAGTGGCATTTGTTAATTTAGTTTTTTTTTAAATAATTTCAGCCTTTATATAAAAAATCTTCTTCTCTTCCATTCTTTTTCTTTTTTTAAAATCAAAAGCTAAGTAACACAAATCTGAGAACAACTCTTCAAAACCAAAATCTGTAACTATCTTCAACCCTGTAGATCATTTTCCAAATCAAAGCACTACACGCATCTCTCAAGTTCAAAAATCTAAACCCTGTAGTTCATCATCTTTCTGTAATCTGAAATGAAGCCTGAAAACCATATTCATTTTCAAATCTGTTCAAGCCTGCATTATATTTTTCTTCAATCTTGTAGCATACAACTGCATTTTCAAATCAAAGCAGACATTCCAGTTCCAAATCAAAAGCATGCATGTAGTTTTCAAATCAGGAGCATTTCAGCATTCAAGTGCAAAGTTTTAAAGCAAAAAAGGAAACCAGTTTTCAAAAGCTGTTTTCAAATCAAAACTGGAAGCTCTATCTTCTTCAAAATCAGGTGAGTAATAATTCTTTTAAAAGTTTAAAGTATATAAATTTTGTTTGCATGCTGGTGTTGTTGAAATAAATATGTATTATGTGAAATCTGTTGTGTGTGTATATATATATGTTTGGGTATGCATGCTTGTTTACATTGAAATACTCTGTTAATAGTTCCAGTTTTTCTGTTTTGGTTTAAATTCATTTTCTCTGGAACCAATTGTTGTTTGGACTTAGTTTACAAACAAATGATGTTTGATTTAACATAGATTAATGTTTAAAATTTTAACTAAGTCAAATTAAAGCCTGAGTGTCTCTTTAAACCAAAAACAACAGTGCATGTAAATATAAGTCAAAACTCAAACATTGTAAATTATCAATTCAGTATTATAAACTGAATACATCAACGAAAACATGAATTTTTAAACTAAAATCAAGATTTTTAGTTTGGGATTAAGGGTTTAGTTCTGGGATGAACTGGAAAGAGGATATTGGGATTTTTGGGTGATCTTTGCAATCTGGAAGGTCGGGATCTTGGGTGATGATGGAGGAGTGATTAGTGATGATAAGAAAAATGCCTGATGGTGTTGCATTTCATCGAGAAGGCAGCGGTGGTGAATTCTTTTATGGAACCCTAGTTTTAACTAGGCTAAGTAATTCGATCGTTTTGGTTCCTACAATCGATCGAGTGCAATGGGGTTTTGTGTGATGGAATTTTTGTCATTGCCGAGGTCATGGCTGGAGTTGTAGTATTTTTGGTGGTCGGAGTTTCTTGGTCGAGGCGTTTCCAGGTTTGGGTGTATTGGTTCCTGTCTGTGCCAGGTTTGGTTTTAACATCTCGAATTCAATTTCGAGATTAGGAGTACGATCTGATGATCATATTAAGGTGTATGAGGGGTTGCCGATGTGGGAAGTTCATCGTTGATGATCTGAGATGATCAACGTCACCGTGCATGTGCACGGTGCGCTGTTGTTTCTGGTGAGTTGTGTTGGTTGGGCAGGGGATTTGTTACTCGAGTTTAACTCGAAGTATTTGGATAATTTGGTCGAGGCAGTTTGGTTCTGGCTCGAAGCAAATTCTAGTTGGCTCGAGTTAATAATTTTGTTATAGGTTTTAAAAGAAAACCTGTTCTGTTTTTAAATTTTTTTGAATGAAATTTGAAACTGAAGTTTAAAATGAAAAGCAAAGTTTTAAACAAGTTTTGAATCTAAGTTTTGAAATCTGGAATTCAAAATTAAATCTCAATTTTAAAAATAAAATAAAGTTTAAAATTTGAATTGTTTTAACAACCTTAAATGCTTAAGTACGTTGAATTTTAAAAATGAAGATTTAAAATGTAAGTAAGCTTTTAAATCTAAGTTAAATCTGGAATCAAGATTTAGTCTGTATTCCAGTTTTGAAATTAAAGAAAGTTTTTAAATTTAAAATGATTTAAACAACTTTGAATATTGAAGTGTATTTTTAAATATGGTTTGAATTTAAAATGAATTTGGTTTTAAATTCTTTTAAGCTTCTTTTATAAGATAAATATTTCCTTAACTTGCGAAATAAAAAAGTATTTGAATTGTTTTAAAAATTTTGTTAAAGATAATTTGTATTCATCTGAAATCTTTAATTTAAATGAAGTTTAAAAGTAAATTTGAAAGTAAATTGTTTTTAAATGCTTTGTTAATAATAATTTGATCATTAATAAGAAAACAAATGTATTTATCTTTTAATAAATGAAGATTTAATGATTTGTAATTCATTAAATTATTAAGGTAATTAAAATGGATTATTAATTTATTTAATTAATTAATGATTTGGATTAATTAAATAAGTAATTAAAGGTTTAAATTAATTAATTAAGGACTATTAATTAGAAATTTAATTAATGATTAAGAATTAATTAATGAAGTAATTATGGATTAATTAAGTTACAGTTAACACTTAATTAATTAAATAATTAAAGATTAATTAATTAGTAATTAAGATTAATTAAATTGTAATTAATAATGATTAATGTAAGTTTACTTACTTAAGAAAGTAATTAAAGAATTGTTAATAGTTAATGAAGGTCATTAACTAAGGATTATTTAATAATTAATTAATGTGATTTATTTTAATAATTAATTTGATTAATTAGTTTATGATAACCATTTGTGAAATTGGTTAAATATAATTACTTAATGAAAGTAATTAAGGAATTAATTACTCATTGTAATTAATTGAGTTAATGTGATTTATTTAAGTTAATTAATTAAGTTGAATTAATTTAGGATAATCACAGGATGATTTGGTAAGTGTAATTACTTAATGTAATTAATGAAGTGTAATTACTTAATAAAGTAATTAATGGATAAATACTGGATGTAATTAATTGAAGATGGTTTTAAAATGGAAGTAATTTGGATTAAATTACTTTGCAATTTATCAAGAAATTAATTAAGGAGTAATTAGTTTTTTTAATGAAGTAATTAAGGGTAGTTAATTACTGAATGTGATTAATCAAGAGTGATTAATAATTGTGGTTTAATTAAAGAATTAATTACTTAATGTAATTAATTTAAATAGTGTAACTAATAATTAAAGAAGTAATTAGGGATCGTTAATTAATATAATTAATGATGTAATTAAGGGTTGATTAATTAAGATTAATTAATCAATAATAAGTGATTAAAGGGTAATTAATTAATGTAATTAATTATAGTTAATTAATTTATGAAGTAATTAAAGGTTAATTACAATAAGTGGTTAAGGATAATTAATTTTTGAAATTAATTAAAGGATAATTACTTGAATGTAATTAAAGGATAATTAATCAGGGATGATTAATTAAAGTGGATAATTAGAGGATAATTAATTAATTAATTTGTAATTAATTAATGGTTATGTAAGCAAGATTTTTTAATGATGAAAGTAATTAATTTATTTTACTTTAAATTAATTAGAGATGGAAGTAATTAATTTAATTCATTTTAAATTAATTATGTGTGGTTAATTAGTCCTTTCTTATGTATGAATCGATGATATTGATTGCCTTAAATGGTTTGAGATCTCATATATAAGATGAGTGATGCTGTGTGATATAGATGCTTTGGTTGAAGTGTGATGATAATATGAATTATCTATTTGTGATGATAATATGAATTATCTGTTTGTGATGATAATGTAGATTATCTGTTGTGATGATGTGAATTATCTATCTGTGTGTATATAGATAATGGAATTGAATTGTTTTAACTTTAAGACAACTTGGACCTAAAAGATATGTTTTGGATTTCGATGAGACCGGGATCGGGTTTCCAGATTTGGATATTTGAAACCACATCGATCCAAATTAACGATAGGTCCTGAATCTTAAGTGAAGGTGAAGATTCAGAATGCAAGGGTTATCGTCGTTAACTCTGAGGGTGATTCCAAAATGAGTGTAACGAGATAATGCCTTCGGTTTCGTTCGAACCCGGAAAGAACTTGTATGGATTGAATGCTTTCAGTACATCGTCAGGTGGACGATGAGCATTCTAAGAGATATGTTCTCTAAAGGTAATCGTAGCCTCAAGCCTCATCAACCGGGAATGGCTAAAATAGGGGAGGTGTAGCAAGGCTAAGTGGGTCATACCCAAGTAGGACGAGATTTTCCTGTGTCTAGAGGTCCTTTTTTATTCGGCTTAGTGGGCAGTTGGATATGCGCACCAACTGCGGGGTTGTCTTGTTCGGGATTGTCCAGTAAGGGATGGTTCCGGCCTTGTGTTGCAGGGGATTTAGGGTGGATCCTCGGTACGTTGATCTAGGCCACATGCTGTAATGGGCGGACCCCAACAGCCCTGCCATTGTATGGAATCCAAAATCCAATAAGTGCCGTACGTTTTAGTTGTGCCCAATTATGTTGGAATGTGAGATGTAATCATCCCAGCTATTTCTGTATTTTACCTGAAAACCCTAGACCTATTACAATATCACTGGATTTCCTATCAAATGTTTTGATTAGCGTAAGGTAAAACTTACCCATGTTTATGTGTGGGAAGTCTTACGTGATACCTTTTCTTTCAAAGGTTTTTAAAAGTTAAGCAACTTTAACATGTTACTCACACCAGATCCATGTCTGACCCGGAATTTATTTCTGTTTTCTTAAACTCTTGGGTACTCAAATTTTTACGTGTAGCCAAGGGATTCAGGTTAGCTTTGACGAATTGTGGAGGAGCAATGGAGTAGGAGGCTTCAACGTTGTAGATATGTATGGTGTTCCACTGTGTTTGGTATCTCTGTATTGTATTGAGTCGTAATAACTAGACATGTGTTTATAACTGTCTAGTATATGATGTATAATCTGTGTAACTCTAATTGATGTTGTATACTATGTAATAGTTATGTTATTAATATAATTTGTTCGTTCCGCTGTTGAGATTCTGATGTGTTTTCCTTCTTTCTTCTTTATCTTTCTCTTTTCTATCCCTTTCTTTCTTGTTAATGATGCGTCATTCTGTGGAATGAGTGGCAGGTCGTTACAGAACTCGACCATGACCGAAGTGTAAGATGCTCGTAATCGAGCTTCCAAACCATAAATTCCCAAAGACACAAGCTACCGTACAACTCAGATTGGGGGCAACTAAAGAGTCACCCAAAATACCCGATCTCATATCAAGTGTTTAGGTCAGGCATTCAAAGTAACTAGTGCTATGGAGTGGGGATGCACATGCTAATACTTGGTTAAAATAAAACAAATCACAACATGGTTCTGTTACGCCGAACACAGAATTTTGGCTACCACAATAGAACTAAGCAAAGTGATATACAAAAATCACTGCAAATTTCACTATTCACATGGACAGAGTTGAGGTAAAAACACACATCAGATAGTATAATAGTATATAATATGGAAATCGTACAACATGCTATCGTATTATGTACACACATAGTGGTACATAAATAGACACAATACGAAAAGTATTGGGAAAGTTCACATGAAATATTACAATAAAAACGCTAATCTTTTCATTAATAATATCATTATTTGTAAAATTCAAACAAAAGGGGCCATACCCACACAATATCGAATTATTTGGACACAACAAAAGCAAAATATAGACTCCATTGATGCAACAAAGAAGAATAACAAGTATAGACTCTATACTTGTACATACTCAAATAACGCAAAAGACACATGCAAAAGGACCATTGGAACACCACTCCACTAGCGCTCGAACGCACCATCACTTCTTCCCGCCTTTGCCTGGGCGTATCAGGATCTTCTTCCTTATATCCTTACTACTCTCTCCTTTTATAGCAGGGCCACACCCCTCAGATCCTTCGATAGCCGTGCTTTTCTCTTTTGACATCCGTAGCTTAATGGTGGTCAAAGTCTTGCACTTTGCCTCCTCCTTTTCCTTCTTTAATTGAAGCCCTTTCTTTTCCTCATCCAGCATCTGTGCAATCATTGTCTTGTCTATTAGCCTTGACTTTCCAGTAATTACTACCTCTTCGTCCATTGACATGGAGACATCCTTTAGACTTTGCAGCTTCTATCTGCTTGGAATCGGGTCCAGGCCCAAGACTGGACATAGGAATCACGCCGGAAGTAACTGCAGAGACGATGGTGGATAAAGTAAAGAGAGCAGTGGATCATAAGCTCTAAGTAGCTAGGGGCCGTAAAGGAAGAGTTATCTGACCTTTGGGAAACACAGTTACATAGTTTAGTAAAAGATTTTGGAGTAAATCGAATTGTCGAGAACAGTGGAGAGACGAAGGAAATACCTAATCCAGGAGTTTGAGTTTGGTCACGAACTACAACTCCGAAGCCAACTCCATCGATGCCCATTGACAGCGATTGTGCTATAGGATCGTGTAATATGGATAAACTTCTTATATGGAATAAAAAATAAGCAAGCAAACAATTAAAACAGTAAAGTAAATGACGCCAGAAATTTTTATACTAATTTGAACTCTCATTCTACGTCCAGTCCTAGACTCCTTCTGTATTAAACTAGCAACCCTCATTTAACCCGGAGGAATAGGTTTACATTGCCCGAGCAAGCGAACAGAACTTCTACCGCCGAAGCAACTGAATAGAACTTCTACCTCCCGAGTAACCGAACATGACTTCCAATACAAATAGAAAAGTTGTTTCTGAGTATGCTCTTGTATAGCACTGATAAGTCAATAATGTACAATCGTCTTATAATCTTCTCCTTTATGATATTATTCAATAATGTACAGCCGTCTGAATAGTATTATTCAACAGGCTGAATTCTATTGATAAACAAAAGTTACCAATAGCTCTTTTGGTTAGAGCATATTTGGCCTTTTAAGCTAGTGACCCAGGTTCGAGCCCCAGTCCAAGCAATTTTTGAAAACTTGATTTTTCATTTAAAATATGAATGTATATGTACATATACCATTTTGAGAAGATTTTAACATTTGTAAACTCTAGAGACGATATTATATGACTAATAATACTTTGTTTGTCACTTTCGTCTTGTCTCTACCGCGTATATATCTTCTTGTATCTCCACAGACATGCTTTCATCCTCTTTTGTATGTGTATCTTCATGTTGAACGTATTTGTTTATCTCTTTTTGATACTCATGAACCTATAAGTAAGCTTAGGGATTCTTTGGCACAATTGTATAGTTGTTGTCATTAAAATCCAACAATAGAGGTTCTAACATTCTCTCCCTTTTTGATGTTGAAAACTATACAATTTTTTTACAATATTCATTCGATATATGAAACAATATTAATATGTTTAAAGTTCCCCCAAAGTGTAACATCTCCCCTTAAGTATAATATCTCCCTCTATCAATATGCATATGAATTTATTCCCCTTTGTAATTATAAAAAAGAATGAGGGAATATAATAAACTTTATAAAATATCTTATAAATAGCAGGATAAACTCAATAGTAACTATGGAGAAAAATAAAATAGATTTTACCATATTTGTTGAAGTCCATATGTCATTGTAAGCGCGTAATTCTGTTAAACGTATGGAACATCCTTTAAAATCCCAAAATCTATCCTTTTCCTTTTGTTTCTTCGAGTATCTACAATAAATAATAATCATTTTTGGTACCCACTTACTATGTTAGGGTCCGGGGGTTGGGTCTTAGGAAACCATGCCCATTTGGATGTGGTTGAACCTTTATAAACATAATTTTCATTATTAACTACCATATCAAAATTATCATTAATGTATTTTTCTCTATTTTTCCAATTAACAGGAACCCAATTACTAAGATAATTTTTATTCATACTTCCCGTCAATGATTTTTTACTTCTGGATAAAATAAACATTATTGGTCATAGTAGTATTTGAATTTCCATAAAAATTGGATTTAGACTTTACTCGAAATCTATTACTAGCACAAACATTTTTTACTATACATGAAACCGTATCTAGTGTTATTTCTATGATCAATTTTATTATATCCTAAACCAATTTATCATGTAAAAGTCTGGAACTAGATAAAATCATGTTTAAATCATTTTGACCTTTATTAAATTTTGTGACTTTAGTGTTAAGTTTATCAAATTTAGCTTTAAAGTCACAATTATTATTTTCAATAGAAACATTTCTGTTTTTCAGAATATCAATTTACTTGTTTAATTCAGAATTCTCCTTTTTTAACGTATAGTTTTCATTTTCGAGAAGAAAAATTCGAGATTCTGAATTATCTAAAGATGATTGTAATAAATCATTTTGTTTTTTCAAATCCGTAATTTCTATTGAAAATTTTCCTTTTCCTTTTTCAAACAAAGTATTTTGTTCATCTAGAAAATCTTTAAGAGCCTCAAAATTATTTTTCAAAACACCATGTTGATTTTCTAAATCTAATTTTTCATTTTTAATTTCTCATTTCCAATTTTGATTGATTTCATCTTTTCTAAAAGAAGAAAGTTTTGCTTTGAGATTTTATCGCATATACTAACTAATTCACTATTACCATTTATAGAAATTTGTAAATTAGAAAGTAACTTTTTGTAGTCCTCATTGGTGGCTTTGATAGGGATTTTGCTTGTTGTATTTCGATTGGATCTTTTTCTAGCCATTATTCTATGATGTTGTGACGATCAATAGAATTCCGTTCTCTGATATCAAATGAGAGTGCCTGTGTTATAGGATCATGTAATATGGATAAACTACTTGTGTGGAATGAAAACTAAGTAAGTAAATAATTAAAGCAGTAAAGTAAATGACACTAGAGATTTTTATACTGGTTCGAACTCTCGTTCTACGTCCAGTCCCAGACTCCTTCTGCAATTAAACTAGAAACCCTCACTTTACCAGAGGAATAGGTTTACATCGCTTAAGCAGTCGAATAGGACTTCTACCGTCTGAGCAAACGAACAGGACTTCTACTGCCTGACCAACCGAATAAGACTTCCAATACAAATAGAAAAGTTGTTTCCGACTAAGTATGCTCTTAAATAGCGCTGATAAGTCAATGATGTACAATCTTCCAATAATCTTCTCCTTTATAATATATAGTATAACGTGCTTGAAGAATACGGAAGATACAGTGATCAATGATCAGAAATTGTGTGCAATTTGAGTGCAAATTGAAAATAGAATAATAGATAAGAATTCAAGAATATTAAAAACAGTTAATAATTGTTTTTTGGATTCTGAAATCTACATATAAAGATTAAAAAGTTGCAATCATTCATGAAAGATAACATTGAAACTAAACAGGTGCAACTATTGATTTGAAGATGTTTCTCTTCGATGAAGAGAAGTGCCTTTTCATAAAAAATAGCCATTATGAATATTTAGCTGGCTGAAATAATAATTCAGCCTTTTGAATTTGTTAATTTTGAAAGCAGTAAAGAAATAAGAATTTTTAGGCCTAATCCAGCCTGCCGAATGAAACCATTCATCCGGTTGAAACTTAATATTAATTTATCAAATGTTTCAGCATTCAGCCGTCTGAATGGTATTATTCAGCCGGCTAAATTCTGTTGATAAACAAAAGTTACCATAGCTAATTTGGTTAGAGCAATTTCCTTTTAAACTAGTCACCCGAGTTCGAGCCATGCTCCATGTAATTTTTTGAAAACTTGAATTTTCATTTAGAATATGAATGTATATGTGTGTATACCATTTTGAGAAGATTTTAACATTTGTAAACTCTAGACATGACACTCTATGACTAATAATACTTTGTTTGTTACTTTCGTCTTATCTCTATCATGTATATCTCTTCTTGTATCTCCATATGCATACTTTCATCCTTTTTGTACGTGTATCTTTATGTTGAACGTATTTGTTTGTATCTTTTTGATACTCATGAACCTGCAAGTAAGCTTAGAGATTCTTTGGAATAATTGTATAGTTTTTGTCATTAAAATCCACCAATAGAGGTTCTAACACCCATCTTGAAGGGTCACATAATAGTTGGAGACAGGTTTGGCTCACCTAAGGCTTCAAAAGATAGATGATCATGAGCAGCTTCGAAAATAGTAGTTGTGGATGTTGGAATGATTACTTTTTGCTCTTGGGAAGTGGGAATAAGTGTTTCATGCTGACGCAAAGAGCTTAGGCCAGCAAGAGCCTTGGCAGTGGCAACAGCGGCATCCTTCTCTCTCTTCTCAAAGAAACTATCTACCGACTGCCAGAAAGTCTCCACCTTCAGAGTTAAGGTAAGCAGTTGTTAGTTCCTCCTCGAAGCACATATCACTGACCTGCTCCAATCTTACCAGCACTTCCTCCCAAATCATGGCGAGAGTCCAAGGATAATCATTGCCAAGCCATTTCAGGCTGCTCCAGTTCATCACATTACAAGTGTAGAGGTAAAGCACGCCGGCGTCTATCTGGCCTATCGCCTCATCATACTCCGTTCGAAGCTCCTAAAGCTCTGACCTTTGACTAGATGGTTGATTTCTTTCGTCAGTTTTCCTCCTACATCTTCTTCATTCTCCTTGACAAACCGTGTGTTCTCCTCATAGTGTCGGGTATGTTCAGTGGCCTATTCGACGATGGCGGTAGGTTGACCAACAATGGTTTGATCCTATGGTTTTATAATATTCTCTGTAATAGTGATATGCTCTATCTGTTTTCTGGATTCTCTATTTAAGCGTCCTTGAGCCGATCTTTAATCATGATAAGCACTCTATCTTGAGCCTAGTTCACCTCGGTCAACAACTTATCATCGGAGGCCTTTCCCGTTAAGGCAACATCACTCTCAGCTTTTAGCTTGGCTATTTCAGTATTGTAATCCTTGATCACTTTATCATGGTCCGCCCTTTCAATCTCAAATGAGATAATTTATTGATAATTTGTGTGATTCATGTTCGAAAGGGACTTTATGAGATGTTGCCAATCAAAGCCAGCTTTTAAGTCCTCGTGGAATATCTTAAGATTGTGCAAGGAAGTGGCTTTATTGGTAGGCTCGATGTTCTTATCAAACTTAACAGCCTTTAATAATAATGTGGGTTGGTAGCTTGGAGCATGAGTGGACCAGGTGGGAGTAAAAACTTTTCCCTTTGGCTAGAAGAACCATCTTTGCTATAGTAGTTATGGCCCGGAATAAAGGAACCTCCTACATTGCGACTGTCTGAGCTTCGATGCGAGTGAGAGAAATAGATAATGAAGCATCGCGCTGTTCATGAGAGTCTCCGTGGTGCTTGTGTACATCATCAGGAGCACTACTCTTATCGTTCTTTTTTCTTTTATCTACCCTCTCACGTTCACTCTTTAAGTGGCAGGCCTCATTCTTTCTTCTCTTCCTTCTCTCCTCGTTCATTTCACAATGAGAGCGTTGCGAAGGATCTGAAGTTTGATCCTTGTAGGGGACATATTTTGAACAAAGTTGGAGGTATATTCCACGACCCACAGAACCTAAAAAAAAAGGAAAGTGGAATTTATGCTTTGAATAGGAAAGTTGAACCGATGCAGAAATGTGTTTATGTGTCCCTAAAGTGAAGCGTGTAGTGTCGATGACCCCCTATGTACTCTACCAACCGTATCGGCATGGTCTAAAGGTTGGAGTCTTTCCACCTTTGCACATAAAAGAGCTAAAAGAGATGTCAATTTGTGAGCTGATCAAAGCTATTTTCTCGCTAATCGAGATATCCCCAAATTCATTCACATTAAATAAGACATCACTTAGAAAATCAAAAGTCAATGTATCTCTGATGGGAGTTGTAGCACGTTAGCTTCCAATAGATTATGAAGTTTCAACAGAGGGTTGCCCTAAAGGAGGGGAGATCGGAAGCTCGGGACTTAATGCCTCAGTAGTTAGTAGATCCAGGGAAGGTAAATTGGGAAGATCAGAGCTCATTTCCAGCGATTCGCCAACAGACTCATCCATTTCTTCGAAGATGTGAAAGTCACTATCATCATTATTTAAAACTTCTTCCCCTCCTTCTTCTACCATTAATTATTTCCCGTCTCTCCTTTGAAATGGCTCATCCTCTTACTTAAGAATCGGGGACATCCTATGTGCCTTACCCCTATCTCTCATAATATCCTCACTGAAAGGTAAGTTTGTGTTAACTCCAGGAATCTCTCCAGGTTGAGCTTCCTCAGATGGACCGGCCATGTCTTCTTAAGCCTCCTCATCATAGTCACAGGTGCGGCCGAAAGAATGAGTGTGCCTCATAGAGCCACTCGAAGTTGAGGGTTCTTCATCAACAAAAAATCTCTCAGGATGAAGTAAGTTAAATTGCCGAAGGTTCTCATTCATCAAAAGCATTGTGCACTTAGAAGCGCTCACATCTTTCAAAGTTTCAAGCATTGCTTTGAGCTCATCACTAATTTCCTGCCTTAGGATGACTACATAAATGGATAAAGATAGTTAGGAATGTGAAGCGTTCTAGTCAAGAGGAGCAAGGAACAAAGACTAACTTCCTGATATCCAGAGATGGTTGAAGCCTTCTGGACATCAGAAAAATAAATATTCGATTTTAAAAGCAAAGCATTTGCTATGAAGGTCTCTGAACAGCTTGCAACCTTTCGAGGCTTCTATGAATGAGGGGCAATCTTGATGCCACATGAATTGTAAGAGGAATATCAGCTCACGCATCCTTGGAGGCCACCCAAGCCTGATCATGAATAAGATATACAACAAGCTCAATAGTTTGTAACTAGAATGAATTTGGAATTATGCAAGCCCTAACTTCTAAAGCGCTACTGATAGGAACCGATTGAATTGAGGCACACCACCGCTCAGGCACATGAATCTGTTGCATGTAATAAAATCTTCTAGAGGGTTATCTTCAAATTCAGCTCAAGTAGGCAAATGCGCATCATTCTCTGAAATGACATGATGCTATACATATTTTCCTTGGCATATTAGCATTTAGGATTGAAGGCGCTTGTTTTAGAGGGTTGATCAGGATTCTTATCTCGGGAAGTAGCTGATTGAGCGCAGTACCGATGGGAACAAGCGGGTCGTAGAATTCAGTATGAACAAGCTGACTTGACCCTATAGGAATAGATAGGGGAACCGGCGTAGTTGATGATTCAACCTCTGAAGGTGTGGATTCCCCTTCACTAGACTTGCGATGAGATGACCGACGCTTCATTCTAGACAATAAACTTTGTTGATCATAATCGGGTATTCTTTATTTTTAATAAGTGTTCCCATGTGGTTAACATATGGAATCCGAGGAAGTCAGCGTGTGCTAACCAATCAGATTCTAAGCATTGACCAAGAAAAATGTAGTGTATTGCCAATATGGAATGAGTCTTGTGTCATGAACACTACAAACAGACCATCCGGTCTAGATAGCTTGCTCGTATTGAAAAAACGATCCACGACATCCTTTGAAATCATTTTTCTATACTTACCACTATCGAGTGATAATTGATAACATATCTATTGTTTGAAGCGGTGCGAAAATCTTTCCTTTTTAGGATCATTAGAAATGTAGAAACAGAAAGGCGATGTGATGAAATCAATTCAACGTGAGAAAATTTAGGGTGGATCATTATATCAGAGTCTGTTTAACGATCGGGATTTAGTCAATTTCTTAGAAGAAAGTGTAGTTCAACTCCAAAATTTACGTGTGTTCAATCAGGGTAAAATTTCCAATCTACATCCAGTCAAGCATGCCTAAAAGTCAATTATTTTAATTCAAATTGAAATTGACCAAGTCCGGATAACAGCCTCTTCGATCACCACCTTCAATCTTGGTAAAACCCACCTTCAAGTTCACCTAAGACCTACGACGAAGACTAGCATTGTGAGACAAAGTTTGGGTTCGAGTTGATGAATCATGACTTAGGCGATGGTGGACGGCCATGATGAGTGTGAGTTGTCCAGGCGATAGTGAAGCAAGATGTAGGTGGCAGGATAGGGTCAAGGCATAAGCAAGCCATAGAAGCCCTAGTTTAGGTCGGTTGGAGATAGTGGAGCTCTAGTAGAAGTATTGCTTAGCTCGAAGTGTACAAAGACAAGTGAAGGGATAGCTTAGGGATATCCTTTAAGTAAGGAATTTTTTGTTTTTGAAAATTTAGCTTTGTCTTCACTACCGAGCTATCATTATAACTCATTACCGAGTTATTATTTCTCACCCAGGTCATCTCCAAACTAATTCAACGGTCTAACACATCAAGTTAAAGCACTATGCAATTTTCAGAATGGAGATTGCATCATCGGTACAAAAATTAGAATACAGATTGAAACCAAAGCCAATAGTTGAGCAGAAGCTAGCTAAAAGAAAACAGCGTCTCGAGATGGAATCCCACAACCAATTGAAACTCATAGGATAATAGTTTAGAAATTACCTCGTTCCAGAGCACACTTTGTTTCCAACCAAAGCGTACTTTGGAGGGCAAATGTTAACCGGGGTTTTGACCAAGCAAAAGTCCAAGGAAGATAGAACGTCGAGATAAAGACAGAACGACTTGAAACTTTGAAGGTAGGGTCATATAGGTTAGAGAAGCTAGACTGAAAAATTTGGACCATTATGGAGAAATCAACACCGAGTTATGGCCATAACTCGATACCGAGTTGTTATATTAACTCGTGGTGCTTCCAGTAATTCCATACTATCTTGGGTCGAAGACTAGACCTATCTGGCAATGGGCTTCTGATCCAGTACGACTGTTACTTCTACAAATATAAACTATAGAGAAACCAAGAAAGGATCTGGATTCTTCCATCACTAAACAAGAACTCGTTGTCTCTTCTTCAACTCTCTCCTCTATGTCATAGTCACCAAGGCAGCTACTATAGATGTTTCTACGACTTAGGACTTGTCTAGCCCTACTTATGATCCTTTCTGTCTCAAACACTCTGTAATCTCATACAAACAAGATCAAGCAACTATTAAGTGGATGTAGGCTTAGTTAACAGCTGAACCACTATAAAAATTTATGTGTCTCTCTTTTATTCCTTTTACTTTACTTCTGTTTTCCACTATCTTTGTCATATTCTAACAGGGCTGGTGATTTCACATATTTATATCTGGTGTTGATCCATTTTTTGGGTTAACAATCCACCTTAAACATTAAAAACGATAAATATACATATTGGTCATTATTTCATAATTCACCTGGTCATGTACTTATAAAAATATTAACAAATAAGAGAGTTTGTCAGCAGGAAACTTTGGTTGAATTTAAATAGTAACTCAAATGGGATCAAACAAAGCTGCAATCGCTTAGTATACAATCTTCTATACTTCATGCTTCTTCGATAAATGTTAAATTTTGATGATAGAAAATCACATTTAGAATGAAATAAGTATGCAAAAGAAAGAAAGAGAAATTTTGATTTCTTCTAATTAATAGGCATATTTTGTTATATTTATTTCTCTCTCTAATTGGTTAATCAATATATTTATTGTCGTATAATATTAATTTGGGCATTAAGTAATTTATTGTTATAAATAAAGCTTAGAAGAGAGTGAAAAATGTGTTATAAAATCAAGTCATCATCTAATCCCCATTCCTATTAACCAGAGGCCCGCTGCGCATAAACATCCCTGGGTCCGACACCGAGCTCATCGAACAATCAGCTTCAGATGTGGCGCAAGAGGCCACATCACAGCAGTGTGACGAGACCCGCTTCGATGTTTCTACCACCGTAGTCTAGGCCATAAGCAATTGGGCTGTGCCTTGCATAATAACCATCGGGCTTCATCATTGTTCGCTAATGGTAGCAACAGTTCAGCGACGTGCCCAAGCTCTTCATCGTCGGCTACATCGAAATCTATCAAGACCTGTAGTTGGATTTCTATATCAAATTTCTATCATTGTTCGCTAATGGTAGCAACAGTTCAGCGACGTGCCCAAGCTCTTCATCATTGTTCGCTAATGGTAGCAACAGTTCAGCGACGTGCCCAAGCCCATTTTCACTATAGATGCTTTGATTTCGAATCCGAACGTGTTCGCCTGTCACCAGTCTGAAGTGTTGCTGAGCACCATTGAGACAATTTGGAAGCCTAATCCTCGATTCCCCATATCGTATCAAATTCAGATGTTTCCCTAGTTCTTAGCAATGCAAGTAAAAAATCAAGACATTCCTTCGTGCCTGCCAATAAGCACATAACACAACAGAGAATCGCAAAAATCTTTGAAATTCAAACACACAACATGTTTTATGCTTTGTACGACCGAAATCTTGAGTATGGTGATATTGGAGCAGGTGTTGTCAAGGCAAATTTATATGGAAATGATTTAATTTAGTGTGGGTTAGCTGATGTAAGTAAGGGTTGGAATTTACTAAGGTTGTCAGTGCAGGCTGTTGGGGCATGGCCTTTGAATTGGCAGTGGGTAATGGAGTGTTAAATGATGATGGAAGTCTGGCTACCGAGACAAAATGTCCTGCAAAGTGCGTTGAAGAATCAGTTCTGCTTCTTGAAGCTAACAGTTAGGTTAAAACCTCAGAAATGAAATGTGGCTCGGGGATGAAAAATATGAGCACTGCTAATTCTTATGAGGAAATGAGTAATATTCATGACGCAAAGATGAATAATTCTTTTGATGGAGTGAACGGTGTGGATAAAGTCTTTGATTATGGCAGAGCTGTGCGAGATATTTCTTGTGATAGAATGCAGGTTAATACTTCTGATCAGTGAACAATGTGGATATTGTTCCTAATTATGACATAGTTTTGTGTGTGAATTCATGCGACAAAATATGGTCTAACCTGGTTAAGGCAGGTGGGGATGATAATGTCAATGTTGTGTGTTGGAATTCCTAGTAGAAGTGTAAATGAAATACACTTGTCCCACATCGTCAAAACTAAAAACAAAGCTAAGTATACGAATAGCTTTCTCATGAGGAAGTTGGTGCCTTGGTGATGCAGAGCATACCTTGATTCGATCAGATGAAGCTGCCCTGAATCGCCACCATCTCCATGAGTCGCCCCACCTTGAGTCGCGCGGCTCCAATAACTCACGACTCATTCCTTTGCCGACTCATCCACTTCCATCTCCAATCGCGGCCGACCTACGACTCATTCCCTCAACCCTAAATCGCGACCGACTCATCCATGGCTCGTCCTCCACCCTAAGTCGCTATCGACTCATCCATGACTCGCCTCCTTCCAAAACACTAAGTCGTGACACCGCCATGAGACGCGAACGACTTATTTTCCCCCCTTCTCCATATGCCGCGCGCGAGTTATGCCAATTTCCAGTGAGTTGAGAAGATTAAGTCGCGAATGATATATGTTGACTCGCGTGATAAATTCATTTAGGTCGCGACAATTTCCTGAGTCGCTGAAGTGACCTATGTCGCAAAGTTACTGAGTCATTACCGAGTCACTTGAACGTGACCGAGTCACATTAAGTCGATTCCGAGTTATTTTAAGTCCCGAGTCAAGTTGAGTCATGTACTATTATAGTGTTTAGATTGTTTGTGTGTGTATTTGTTGTACCGCTTTGTTAAGTCGTGTATTGAGTTGTAAGCCAATAAATAGGCACGTTGTGTCATTTGTAAAGGTTGTTGAAAATTTGAATAAAATTCTTCTTTGTTAGCTTTGTTCTTTCATTAAATTGGTAGTCGAGTGTTAACTCTTATTTCCACTTCGGCATTCAAGTGCGCTCGAATCAACGAACGTTGAAGCCGATTCACGGAATCAAGTGCGCTTGATCAACGTCGAAGAATCATAGATCCTTCATCACGGTATCGTGCGCGATCAACGTGTTAAGGATAGCTAGAATCCGGTATCTCTTGAGATCAACGGATTTGGGCATTTTCAGTATTGTTCCATCCACCGATTGTTAATTCCATCGACATATCAAGTTTTTGTTAATCCGCTGCGTCAGTTTTGGTATCAGAGCCAGACTTAGCCAATCATAGCTAAGCCGATTTTGGAGTTTGAAGTTGTGTTCGTCGTGTTCATATTGAAGTTGAAACAAGTTTGGGGTGTTTGGTCCATAATCATTTGGATCAAAGTGTGGGAAAGGTGTTTGAATTTGCGTGGGAGAGTTTGCACGCCAAAGTGAAGTTCGAAGCATGCTTGAAGCCGTGCTAGTTGATTTGAATTGTAGTTTTGGAGTTGTTTTGTTTGAAGATTTTTGAAGTCAAATTTGTTGAAGTTTTGCTTTGTTGAAGTTTGGAGATTTGTTGAATTATTCGTTTGAAGATCAATCATGCCTCCGAGACGAGCTCAACGTCATCGTAATATTAATGCCTTGTATGGAAGAGAAGGGGCCGATGAAATGGAGCAACGAATCAACGAGAGTTTTACTGAAAAGTTGAATGAAGGAATTGGTCGATTAGAGAGAATGATGCTTGAAATGAATCAAAATCGGAGAAGGGTTTCACCTGAATCGAACCATGGGGGAAGTAGAACTTCGATACATTCAGATCGGGGGAGAAGAGAAGATCATAGAAGTGTTGATAATCGTGATAGGAATGTTGATCGAAGGAGTGGTAGTAGAGATGTTGGAGGTCGTGATCGACAACGCTATACATCAGACTTTGATGAGGAGTTTGATGGTGATAGGGGAAGTGTTCATTTCAGAGATAGAGATCAGGGACAACGTCAGTATCGGGTTATTGATGTTGATCGACGTTGGGAATCGGGTATGAAGATGGAGATTCCAGAATTTAAAGGTGGAATGGCAGCTGAAGAATTTCTTGATTGGTTGTCTAATGTTGAAGAGATCTTTGATTTCAAAGAGATTCCAGAGAATCGTCGAGTGAAGTTGGTTGCTACTAGGTTGAGGGGGAGAGCTTTGGCATGGTGGCAGCAAACTAAACTTACGAGAGAAAGGATGGGAAAGTCGAAGATTGTAGATTGGGAGAAAATGAAGAAAATGATGAGAGCTACATTTTTACCATACAACTATCAATCACTTATGTACCAGAGATTGCATAATCTAAGGCAGGGAACGAAATCAGTCAATGATTATGCCGATGAATTTTATCAACTCATTGCCAGGAATGATATAATGGAGACGGAAGAACAGTTGACTGCCAGGTTTGTTGGAGGGCTGAGAATGCAGATCCAGGATATGGTTAATATGTTCGATCCAAGATCTGTAGCGGAGGCACATCAGAAAGCGTTGGCTTGGGAAAAGCAGGGAAGGCGTGGAGGTGGTGTGTTTACTAATGCTAACAATCAAGTGAAGGGTATTAGTGGAAGTTCTAATGTTTCTAAACCTGTCGGTAAACCCGTAGTAAAGGAGGGTGAGAAGGCGAAGGTTAACAATGGTTTCAAATGCTACAATTGCCAGGAAATGGGTTATAAAAGCAATGAGTGTCCAAAACCAAAGAAACGAGCTATGATAGCTGAAGTTGAAAGTGAGGATGCTGTTGAGGGTGAAGATAGTCCAGTTGAGGAGAATGAACAGGATATCGCATCGGGAGACGAAGGATGTAATCTAATGATGAGGAGGTCTTGTTTAACACCAAAGCAAGAAGATGAAGCTAGTTGGTTGAGGAGCAACATTTTTCAATCTACATGCACTATTCTGGGAAAAGTTTGTAAGTTTGTGATTGATGCAGGTAGTTGTGACAATATTATCTCTACTGAAGCTATGAGAAAATTGAAGTTGAAAACGGAGAAACATCCTAATCCTTACAAGTTAGCGTGGTTAAAAAAAGGAGGAGAGGTGAAGGTGGATAAGCGAGTTCGAGTTCCATTTTCTATTGGGAAGAAATATAAGGACGAAATCTGGTGTGATGTAGTTGAGATGGATGTTTGTCATTCGCTTTTGGAAAGACCGTGGCAGTACGATCGAGCAGTGCAGCATGACGGTCGAACCAATAGTTATAGTTTTATGTTTGAAGGCTTTAAGATTATTTTAGTTCCAAAGAAGAGACAGCAGGGAGAGAGTAAATCTGAGGAGATTGAAGAGATAAAAACTTTGCTATCGTTGAAAGAGTTTGTCAAGGAAGTTGAAGAGGAGCCTGAAGTATTCCTGTTGATTGGGCGGGAGTGTAACGAAGAGGTTGAGATTCCCGAAGAAGTGAAACCGGTATTGGAAGAGTTTGACGATGTATTTCCCGAGGAGCTGCCAACGGAGTTACCACCATTGAGGGATATTCAACATCAAATAGATCTTGTTCCAGGAGCTGCGTTACCACATCGACCACATTATCGTATGAGTCCCAAGGAACATGAAGAGTTGTGAAGGCAAGTGGAAGAATTGTTAGAGCAAGGGCATGTGCAGAAAAGTCTAAGTCCTTGTGCGGTTGCAGCCCTGTTGGTGCCGAAGAAGGATGGAACATGGAGGATGTGTACCGATAGTCGGGCGTTGAATAAGATCACTGTGAGGTACAGGTTCCCAATGCCCAGATTGGATGATTTGTTGGACCAGTTAAGCGGAGCTACTATCTTTTCGAAGATTGATTTGAAAAGCGGATATCATCAAATTCGGATTAGACCTGGAGACGAATGGAAGACAGCCTTCAAGACGAGAGAGGGATTATATGAATGGTTGGTTATGCCATTTGATTTATCAAATGCACCTAGTACATTCATGCGGGTGTTGAATCAAATCTTTAGACCATTCATTGGGAAATTTGTGGTGGTATATTTCGATGATATTCTGATATATAGTAGGGGTACGGAGGAGCATGTTCAACATTTGAGGAAAGTGCTGATTATTCTTCGTGAGGAACAATTTTATGCTGCTACGAAGAAATGCGTGTTCATGACGCATAGTGTTTTATTTCTGGGGTATGTTGTGTCAGGAGAAGGTATACAGGTGGACCAGAATAAAGTTGAAGCAGTCAGAAATTGGCCATAGCCGAGGACAATTACAGAAGTGAGAAGTTTTCATGGGCTAGCGTCATTCTACCGAAGATTCATTCCACACTTCAGTAGCGTGATGACTCCAGTTACTGATTGTATGAAGGGTAAACAGTTTTCGTGGTCAGAGGAAGCCGGGATTGCTTTTGAGAAAATCAAAGAACTGTTGACAACAGCACCAATTCTTGTTTTACCGAATTTCCAGTTGCTGTTTGAATTACATACTGATGCTTCAAAAGTTGGTATTGGAGGAGTTTTAAGTCATAATGGAAGGCCAGTTGCTTATTTCAGTGAGAAGTTATCAGGAGCAAAGATGAGGTATAGCACGTACGATGTGGAGTTTTACGCAGTTGTTCAGGCTGTTAAGCATTGGAGACACTATCTGTTTCAGAAAGAATTTGTTCTGTATACTGATCATGAGGCGTTGAAGCATATGCAAGGGCAGGACAAGATTTCAGCAAGACATGCATCGTGGATTGCCTATTTACAGCAATTTACTTTTGTTGTCAAACACAAGTCTGGGGTGACGAATCGGGTAGCTGATGCTTTGAGTAGGAGGAATCATTTATTAACGACAATGAAAGTTGAAGTGACAGGGTTTGAATTATTGCCAGAGCTGATTGAAGAAGATCCTTACTTTGTGAAATTTGTTAAGAAAGTCAAGGAAGGAAATACTGATGAATTTGTGTTGGTTGATGGTTTTCTGTTTAAAGGAAATCGGTTATGTATTCCAGAGAGCAGTTTGAGATTGAAGATTATCAAGGAGTTACACGAGGAAGGACATGTGGGCCGTGACCGTACTTTGCATTTGATTGCTCAATCATACTTTTGGTCGTCAATGAGGAAGGAGGTTGAACGGTTTGTGGAGAGATGTCATATATGCCAGGTTTCAAAGGGAACAGCGACCAATGCGGGGTTATATATGCCATTACCCGTGTCTATTAAACCATGGGTTGATATTAGTATGAATTTTGTGTTGGGTTTGCCGAGAACTCAGAGGGGGAATGATTCTATATTTGTTGTGGTGGACAAGTTTTCGAAGATGACACATTTTATAGCCTGTAAGAAGACAGCGGATGCAGTTCGAGTGGCACAATTATTCTTTAAAGAAATCTATCGATTACATGGGTTGCCGGAGTCTATTGTTTCAGACAAGGATACCAGATTTTTAAGTCATTTTTGGCTTAGTTTATGGAAGATGGTGGGAACGAAACTGAAATTTAGTAGTGCTTATCATCCGCAAACAGATGGAAAAACAGAGGTGGTGAATAGATCATTGGGAAACTTGTTACGATGTCTTGTGAAAGACAATTTGAAGAGTTGGGATTTGAAGCTGTGTCAAGCTGAATTTGCTCACAATCATGAAAATAACCGAAGTACAGGTTTCAGTCCGTTTCAGATTGTATATTCAAGTTTGGCAAAGGGGCCGCTGGATTTGACAATAGTGCCACAACCGAAAGGAACAGTTAAGCGGGCTGCTGATTTTGTTGATGGGTTAACAGAATGCCATAGAATCATTCAGGAACGATTGAAGAAAACGAATGAGAGGTATAAACAAATGGCGGATAAGAAACGAAGAAGTGTAATCTTCAAAGAGGGTGATTTTGTTTATGCCGTTTTGACGAAAGATCGTTTTTCGGCTGGCACTTATAACAAGTTGAAAACTCGAAAGATTGGACCAGTAGAAATTATAAAACGAATCAATGAAAATGCTTATAAGTTGAAGCTGCCAGAGGATGTTTACACTTCTGATGTGTTTAATGTGAAGCATTTAATTCCGTATTATGAGGAGGAACCTATCAAAGATGACGAGAGTATGAATTCGAGGACGAATTCCTTCCAACAGGGGGAGGATGATGCAGAGCATACCTTGATTCGATCAGATGAAGCTGCCCTGAATCGCCACCATCTCCATGAGTCGCCCCACCTTGAGTCGCGCGGCTCTAATAACTCACGACTCATTCCTTTGCCGACTCATCCACTTCCATTTCCAATCGCGGCCGACCTACGACTCATTCCCTCAACCCTAAATCACGACCGACTCATCCATGGCTCGTCCTCCACCCTAAGTCGCGATCGACTCATCCATGACTCGCCTCCTTCCAAAACCCTAAGTCGCGACACCGCCATGTGACGCGAACGACTTATTTTCCCCCCTTCTCCATATGCTGCGCGCGAGTTATGCCAATTTCCAGTGAGTTGAGAAGATTAAGTCGCGAACGATATATGTTGAGTCGCGTGATAAATTCATTTAGGTCGCGGCAATTTCCTGAGTCGCTGAAGTGACCTATGTCGCAAAGTTACTGAGTCGTTACCGAGTCACTTGAACGTGACCGAGTCACATTAAGTCGATTTCGAGTTATTTTAAGTCCCGAGTCAAGTTGAGTCGGGTACTGTTATAGTGTTTAGATTGTTTGTGTGTGTGTTTGTTGTACCACTTTGTTAAGTCGTGTATTGAGTTGTAAGCCTATAAATAGGCACGTTGTGTCATTTGTAAAGGTTGTTAAAAATTTGAATAAAATTCTTCTTTGTTAGCTTTGTGCTTTCATTAAATTGGTAGTCGAGTGTTAACTCCTATCTCCACTTCGGCATTCGAGTGCGCTCGAATCAACGAACGTTGAAGCCGATTCACGGAATCAAGTGCGCTTGATCAACGTCGAAGAATCGTAGATCCTTCATCACGGTATCGTGCGCGATCAACGTGTTAAGGATAGCTAGAATCCGGTATCTCTTGAGATCAACGGATTTGGGCATTTTCAGTATTGTTCCATCCACCGATTGTTAATTCCATCGACATATCAAGTTTTTGTTAATCCGCTGCGTCACTTGGAGCTCCCAAAGGTGTATTTTTTTGTGAGGAGGAAAGTCATGCTTCACCACGCGCGCCGCCGCCTTCGTCCGAACGAACCGGGCTTGGGTTTGGGATTGGTCAATATCAGGCTGTGCAAACGGAAGCAGATCTGTTTTTGGCTGAGGAGGTGCAACATCTGAAGTGGGCACAACTTTTTTGGCGAACAGATGCATCCATTAGTAGACAGAAGGGGGGTGCGAATGCGAAACCAGTAGCGGATAGATGCGACATATAAATAGGTGGAATACTGAACACATTCTCAATCGAATTCAATTCAGCTTTTTTCTGCTACTACTCTCTCCTACTGCTATCTTAATTATCAATTGCAGAGTGACATACTCACCACAATCTCGAGCAGTTTACGTCTGTTGTATCTTGAGAGACTTTAAATAAAGTCTTAAGATATTGTTACGACAAGTCTCAGACGGATTTTCCTTGTTCAAATGGTTAATTTTCTAATTGATTTATATGTATATATATATCGTTTTTCATTTCTGCGTTGTACTATTTCTTTAAATAGTATATCGTTTGATTTATCGCTATAGTTATTATTACTATAGTTATTAGTTTGTTGTTATAATTAATTACAACATAATTATTGTTAAAATAACTAATACAGAATTCCGAAGTAGTGGAAATCTGAGTTGCAAACTTATGAGACAAGTTTATTGTTGATTAGTCTCTGTTTTGGTATACTAGACGTATAACATCTTAAGACTTTCTTGTTTTTGCTAAAATAGAGATGGCAATAGTTGAACTATCAACAAAGGCTATTACACACAACAGGCCCGATCCTTTTAAAGAAGATGGGGACGACTTCCTAACATGGTAGAATCAGATATTATTTCATCTCACCACACTCAGTCTGCAACGGTATCTCGAGAAGGAGGAACAGATTCCTGCCCAGGCAAGGAATCGGATGTTGATATGTGGAAGC
This sequence comes from Allium cepa, assembly GCA_030765085.1. Taxonomy (NCBI): domain Eukaryota; kingdom Viridiplantae; phylum Streptophyta; class Magnoliopsida; order Asparagales; family Amaryllidaceae; genus Allium; species Allium cepa. The sequence goes on from CM060946.1 coordinate 85,657,349, forward strand.
ATTTCAATTTTCTATGCAGAAACTATATTATGAATTGTCTTGACAAAGTGCTATACAAAGTATATCATCCTCTAATGACAGCAAAAGCACTCTGCAATGCACTTGTCACGAACTACAAGACGCAGAATATCAGTCTTAAGAAATTCATTGTAGACAAATTCATGGATTATAAGATGGTTGACTCCAAACCGGTCACTGCTCAACTACATAAACTGCAAGTCATCATTCATAAACTCGAAGTGGAAGGTCATAAGGTTGGAGAATCATTTTTGGTTGAAGCCATCATGGGAAAACTGCCGCCGTCATGGAGAGATTACCGCAACTATCTAAAGCATAAGAAGAAGGAAATCTCTTTACAGGATCTCATAGACCGACTAAAAATTGAGGCAGATAACCGTGGAGTTACAAAACCAAGCGAGGAGGCATTGTGGCTGAAGCGCCAAAAACCAAAAATAAAAAGAAGAATTTCCGAAAGAAAAGGAAAGCTCCAGACAACAAACCAAAAGACAAAAAACGCACCAAAAAGCTTAATGGCGAGTGTTGGGTTTGTGGAAAAGTTGGACATGCCGCTGGAGATTGCAGATATAAAAAGGAACGCAACTAAGAGGCTAATATAGTAGACAACATGGAAGTAGACGAGTCCAACTTCTCGACAGTTGTATATGAATGCAATTTGGTTCAGAATCCTAACCAATGGTGGGTAGACATAGGCTCTACTCGTCATGTTTGCTCTGACAAATCCATGCTTTTTACATACCAGAAATTCGATCATGAAGAAAAACTCTATATGGGTAATTCTATAGTATCCATAAGAAGGCAGTGTCACAGTAATCCTCAAGTTTACTTCTGGAAAAACTGTCAAGTTGAATGACGTGCTACACGTTCCAGACATACGTAAGAATCTCATCTTTGGTGCAGTACTATCAAAGAAAGGATTCAAAATGGTGTTCGAGTCAGACAAGATGGTTCTGTCCAAAGCTGGAATGTATATCGAAAGAGGATATTTATATGATGGCCTATTTGAGGCAAATGTAGTCATTATCGGTAATAAAACTACGTATTCCAATTGTGCTATTAATAAAAATTGAAGTTTCTTACTTGCTTGAGCACGAAATTTTACTTTACTATGGCATGATAGACCGGGACACAAAAATTTTTGAAAAATGAAAATATTATCAAACTTGGGATTAATTACGAAATTCCAATTAGATAAGAACTACAAATTTGAGACTTGTGTAGAAGCAAAAATGTTACAAAAAACCATTTCAATCTGTTGATAGAAGCACCGAGCCACTAAGTTTGGTTCATACAGATTTATGTGATTTTAAATCATACCTACAAGAGGTGGAAAAAAGTACATTGTCACGTTTATTGACAAATATATGTGATATTTCTATGTATATCTTTTGAATAGTAAAGATGAAGCAATTACATCATTTATAAAGTACAAGGCTGAGGTAGAAAATTAGTTAAATAAAAAGATCAAGATATTGAGATCTAATCGAGGTGGAGAATATGAATCACTATTTGAAAAGTTCTATGCCGAAAATGGTATAATTCATCAAACAACAGTTCCATATTCACCGCAACAAAATGGTGTAGCCGAAAGAAAGAACAGAACGTTAAAAGACATGATTAATGCCATGCTTTTAACCTCTGGTCTACCGATGAACTTATGGGGGAAGCCTTAAATAACTATAGTCACATAAATAAAGTCGTTCACAATAAAATAGGGACAATTTCATATGAGTTATGGAAAGGACACAAACCAAGTTTTAAATACCTCAAAGTATGGGGGTACTTGGCGAAAGTTCCAGTTCCGCCTCCCAAGAAAGTCAAACTTGGACCAAAAACAGTAGATTATTACTATTTAGGGCCAGCCCAATATAGTAGTGCCTACAGATTTTTGGCATTCAAGTATGATATAGCTGATATTCATGTAAATATCAATCATGGAATGTAGAGATGCCTCATTCTTTTAAGAAGTGTTTCCGTACAAAAGTAATGAATGGAATAATGTCCCAAAAGGACAAGAGAAGAACCAAGCAGTTCGCGTGAAGATGAAACTTATCATGAGATTGAGGAAGTTGAAACAAGAAGAAGCGTAAGGGCTAGGACTTCCAAAGGAAATGAAATCAAGAAATGAAAACAAGAAGAAATGAAAACAAGAAGAATCAAGCAGATGGCTTTATCGACAAGTATAAAGTCAGATTAGTAGCCAAAGGATATCGTCAGAAAGGAGTAGACTTCTTTGATACATATTTGCCTGTAGCATGAATAACCTCTATAAGAATGCTAATAGCAATTGCATTGATCTATAATCTAGAAATTCGTCAAATGGATGTAAAGACAACATTCTTAAATGGAGATCTCGATGAGGAGATCTACATGGAGCAACTTGAAGGTTTTATTTCCAAAGGAAATGAAAACAAAGTCTGTGGATTAGTAAAATCATTGTACGGACTAAAACAAGCTCCAAAACAACGACACGTAAAATTTGATAGTGTCATGATGAGAAATGGTTTTCGTATAAATGAATGTGATAAGTGTGTTTATTATAAACAAATTGGACAATCATATCTAATGATTTGTTTATATTTAGACAATATGTTAATATTTGGTGCAAATACTTAGGTAAAAGAGATCATAAAGAAGATGTTAATTAGCAATTTCGATATAAAAGACTTAAGAGGTGCAGTCGTTATTTTGGGATTCAAAATAATAAGAACACCTAATGGAATTGAATTATCTCAGTCACACTAGGTAGACAAAGTAATTGAAAATTTTCAAAATTTGGGAATTAAAGGAGTAAGAACACCTTTTAATCCATCAGAAGTACTGGATAAAAACACTAATGAGAGTGTAATGCAACTGGAATACTCTCGTGTAGTAGTATGTCTCATGTGTCTCATGAGTTGCACAAGACCAGATATAGCTTATGCAGTAAGTCGACCGAGCACCTATACAAGCAATCGAGGAAAGGAACACTGGAAAGCACTAATGAGAGTGCTTGGATATTTAGAAAATACCACAAGTTATTCCTCACATTATGAAAAATATCATGCCATCTTAGAAGGATATAGTAATGCAAACTGGATTGCTGATTCATAGGAATCAAAATCAACGAGTGGTTATGTATTTACCTTAGTAGGGGCAGCAATGTCATGGAAATCTACTATACAAACATGCATAGCTCGATCCACTATTGAACCGGAGTTCATCGCTTTAGATGAAGCAGGCGAAGAAGCAGAACGGCTTCGTCATTTTTAGAAGATATTCCATTTTGGCCTAAACTTGTACTGCCCATACGCATACACTGTGATAACCAAGCTACGCTAAGCAGTGCGCACAACTTTATGTATAATAGAAAGTCACGACACATTCGTCGATGCCATAACACAGTTAGGCAGTTACTCTCAAATGGAACTATTTCCATAGTTATGTTAGAACAAACGATAACCTAGCGAATCCATTTACTAAAGGTTTATTAAGAGATAAAATTGACTGCATCAAGGGGAATGGGTTTAAAAGCCTAAACTACCAAGAGTTATCTTATACGGAAACCTATCCTATTGATTGGAGATCCCATGGACTAGGATCAATAGGCAAAACAGTTCTCAGTAACTCAAGACGTAATATATTTGCACGGACATAGTCCAACTCCATTTCTATGGTGCACAATATAAATGCATGCCTACAGAAGTATTTAAAGGTTAAAACTATGTTTTTTAATGACGGCCATACCTTGAATATAACAAGTGAGGTATATGTAGGACACTTTTAATGGTTGCCATCACCTATGTTAGTGTGAGTTGGGTCGGCTCTATGAGAATATTAAAGGCTTATATTTTCTATAAACACTCGCAAAACCAAAAATTGTTCAGGACCGAAATGAACACAACCAAGAGATTGGATGAGAAGGGAATCAATGCTTCCTAAAGCTTAATGTCTGGATATACAATAAAGGCCGACGGTTCAAGATGAAATAATTCACCGATTAGCCAAGTAGATTCGACAAGTTTTAACTAGGGAAAGTTCAAAGTGAAATTTCTACTTATCCATGATAAAGCATGATTCCATATGCACTCTTTGATATTTCGCTTTATGTGGGGGAAAAGTATACTATCATTTCTGTGGGGGATTGTTGGAATTCTTAATAGAAGTGTAAATGAAGTACACTTGTCCCACATCGCCAAAACTAAAAACAAAGCTAAGTATATGAATAGCTTTCTTATGCGGAGATTGGGGACTTGGGGCTCCCAAATGTGTGCTTTGTTGTGAGGAGGGAAGTCATGCTACATCACATGCGCGTCGCCGCTGCCGTCCGTCTGACCGAACTGGCCCGGGCCGGGCTCGGGTTCAGATTTGTGTTTGCGTCTAATATGATCCTATTTTTATTTAAAACTGGACGGGTTTTTTTCTAAAACAATATCAGGCTATGCAAACGTGTGCAGATCTGTTGTGAGGATACGGACACGGTTTTTGACTGAAGAGGTGCGACTTCTGAAGCAGGCATGGGTTTTTTAGCGAACAGATGCATCCATTAGCAGACGAAAGGAGGTGCAACCTGTTAGACGTGAGCGGGTGCGACTTATGGCAGCAACGGGTGCGAATGTGAAACCAGTAGCAAAGGGGCGCAGCCCGTTAATAAATAGCAGCAATGAAAGGCAATAGGTGCAACCCATCATGAGGACGCGACTGTTCGAAAGGGTGGAGACGAAAATATAAATAGGGAGAATACTTATCACATTCTCAATCGAATTCAATTCGGGTTTTTTCTTCTGCTTCTCTCCCCTACTGCTATCTTAATTTTCAATTGCAGAGTGACATACCCACCACAATCTCAAGCAGTTTATGTCTGTTGTCTCTTGGAAGACTTTGAATAAAGTCTTAAGGAAATTATTACGACAAGCGTCAAACGGATTTTCCTTCTTCAATTGGTTATTTTTCTAGTTGATATATATATATATATATATATATATATATATATGTATGTATGTATATCATTTTTCGTTTCTGCATTGTACTATTTATTTAAATAGTATATCGTTTGATTTATCGCTATAGTTGATTAGGTTGTTGCTATAATTAATTACAGCATACTTATTGTTAAAATGACTAATACAGAATTCCAAAGTAGTGGAAATCTAAGTTGCAAACTTGTGAGACAAGTTTTTGTTGATTAGTCTCTATTTTGGTATACTAGACATATAACATCTTAAGGTTTTCCTGTTTTCGCTAAAAAAGAGATGGCAACAGTTGAACTATCAACAAAGGCTACTACACACAACAGGCTCGATCCTTTTAAAGGAGATGATGACGACTTTCTAACATGGAAGAATGAGATGTTATTTTATCCCACCACACTCGGCCTATAGCGGTATCTCGAGGAGGAGGAACCGATTCCTGCCCCAGGCAGGGAAACATATGTTCATATGTGGAAGCATTCCGATTTTCTATACAGAAACTATATTCCGAATTGTCTTGAAAAGGTGCTATACAAAGTATATCAGCCTCTAAAGACAGCAAAAGCATTCTGGAATGCACTTGCAACGAAGTAAAAGACGCAGAATATCAGTCTTAAGAAATTCATTGTAGACAAATTCATGGACTACAAGATGGTTGACTCCAAACTGGTCACTGCTCAACTGCATGAACGGCTAATCATCATACAAGAACTCAAAGCGGAAGGTCATAAGGTTGGAGAATCGTTTTCGGTTGAAGCCATTAAGGAAAAACTGCCGCCATCATGGAGAGATTACCGCAACTATTTAAAGCATAAGAAGAAGGAAATCACTTTACAGGATCTCATAGTTCGACTAAAAATTGAGACAGATAACCATGGAGTTACAAAACCAAGCGAGGAGGCATTTGTGGCTTAAGGGTGAAAAACCAAAAACAAAAAGAAGGATTTCCAGAAGAAAACGAAAGGTCCAGACAACAAAACAAAAGACAACAAACAAACCAAAAAGTTTAATGGCGAGTGTTGGCTTTATGGAAAATTTGGACATGCCGCTAGAGATTGTAGACACAAAAAGGAACGCCATAAAGAGGCAAATATAGTAGACAACATGGAAGTAGATGAGTCCAACTTCTCGGCAGTAGTATCTGAATGAAATTTGGTTTAGAATCCTTACCAATGGTGGGTAGACACAGGCGCTACTCAACATGTCTGCTCTGACAAATCCTTGTTTTCTACATACCAGAAATTCGATCATGAAGAAAAACTCTATATGGGTGATTCTGCAGTATCCATGACCGAAGGCAGTGGTACAGTAATCCTCAAGTTTACTTCTGGAAAAACTATCAAGTTGAATAACGTGCTCCAGCTCCAAACATACGCAAGAATCTCATCTCTGGTGCGGTACTATCAAAGAAAGTATTCAAAATGGTGTTCGAGTCAGACAAGATGGTTCTATCCAAAGCTAGAATGCATATCGAAAGAAGATATTATGTGATGGTCTATTTAAGCAACTGTAGCCGTTATCGGCAATAAAACTATGTATTCTGATTGTGCTACTAATAAAATTGAAGTTTCTTACTTGCTTGAGCATGAAATTTTACAATAACATGATACATTGGGACACATAAATTTCCGAAAAACGACAATATTATCAAACTTGGGATTAATTTAAAAATTCCAAGTAGATAAAAACTACAAATGCGAGACATGTGTAGAAGCAAAAATGGTTAAAAGACCATTTCAATCTATTGATGGAAGCACCAAAACACTAGGTTTGATTTGTACAGATTTATATGATTTTAAATCGTTACCTACAAGAGGTGGGAAAAACTACTTTATCACGTTTATTGACGATTATAAGTGACATTGCTATGTATATCTTTTGAATAGTAAAGATGACGAAATTACATCATTTATAAAGTACAAGGCTGAGGTAGAAAATCAATTAAATAAAAAGATCAAGATAGTGAGATCTGATCGAGATGGAGAATATGAATCACCATTTGAACAGTTCTGTGCCGAAAATGGTATAATTCATCAAACAACAGCTCTATATTCACCACAACAAAATGGTGTAGCCGAAAGGAAGAACAGAACGTCAAAAGACATGATTAATGCCTTGCTTTTAACCTCTAGTCTACCGACCAACTTGTGGAAGGAAGCCTTAAATATGTCTTATCACATATTAAACAAAGTCCCTCAAAATAAAACATGGACAATTCCATATGAGTTATGGAAAGGACATAAACCAAGTTTTAAATACCTCAAAGCGTGGGGGTGCTTGGGAAAAGTTCCAGTTCCGCCTCCCAAGAAAGTCAAACTTGGACAAAAAACGGTAGATTGTTACTATTTAGGGCTGCCCAAAATAGTAGTGCCGAAAGATTTTTTATATTCAAGTCTGATATAGCTGATATTCATGTAAATACAATCATGGAATCTAGAGATGCCTCATTCTTTAAAGACGTGTTTCCTCATAAAAGGAACGAAGAAAAATAATGTCTCTAAAAGGACAAGAGAAGAATCAAGCAATTCACATGAAGATGAAACTCATCATGAAATTAAGGAAGTTGAAAGAAGAAGAAGCGTAAGGGATAGGACTTCCAAGACATTTGGTTTGGATTTTTTCACATATGTGTTGGAACACGAACCTTAAACGTACAAGAAAGCAATGTCATCTTCTGAATCTTCATGTTGGAAAGAAGCAATCCAAAGTGAAATTGATTCAATTCTAAGTAACAAAAGTTAGGAAATTGTTGATATTCCATCCGGAATAAAACCTATTGGCTATAAATGGTTTTTCATGATGAAAATAAAAGTAGATGGCTCTATCGACGAGTATAAAGCCAGATTAGTAGCCAAAGGATATCGTTAGAAAGAAGGAGTAGACTTCTTTGATACATATTCGTCGGTAACGCGAATAATTTATATAAGAATTCTAATAGCAATTGCATTGATCTAATCTTGAAATTCATCAAATGGATGCAAAGACAGTTCTTAAATGGATATCTCAATGAGAAGATTTATATGGAGCAACCTGAAGGTTTTGTTTCCAAAGGAAATGAAAACAAAGTCTGTAGATTAGTAAAATCATTATACGGATTAAAACAGGCTCCAAAACAATGGCACAAAAAACTTAGTAGTGTCATGATGAGAAATGGTTCACATAAATGAATGTGATGAGTGTGTTTATTATAAACAAATTGGACAATCATATGTGATGATTTATTTATATGCAGACGGTATGTTAATATTTGGTGCAAATACTTAGGTAAAAAGGACCATAAAGAAGATGTTAATTAGCAATTTCGATATGAAAGACTTGTGAGCTGCAGACGTTATTTTGGAAATCAAAATAATAAGAACACCTAATGGAATTGAATTATCTCAGTCACACTATGTAGACAAAGTGATTGAAAATTTTCAAAATTTTGGAATTAAAGGAGTAAGAACACCTTTTAATCCATCAGAAGTACTGCATAAAAACACTAATGAGAGTGTAATGCAACTGGAATACTCTCGTGTAATAGGATGCCTCATGTATCTCATGAAATGCACAAGACCGGATATAGCTTATGTAGTAAGTCGACTGAGTAGGTATACAAGCAATGTAGGAAAGGAACACTGGAAAACATTAACGAGAGTGCTTGGAAATTTAAAAAATACCACAAATTATTCCTTACATTATGGGAAACATCCTACCGTCTTAGAAGGATATAATAACACAAATTGGATTGTTGATTCAAAGGAATCAAAATCAACGAGTGGTTATGTATTTACCTTAGCAGGGGCAGCAGTGTTATGTGAATCTACTTTCTTGCTTGAGCACGAAATTTTACTTCACCATGGCATGAAAGATTAGGACACATAAATTTCCGAAAAATGAAAATATTATCAAACTTGGGATTAATTTCGAATTTCAAGTAGATAAGAGCTACAAATGTGAGACATGTGTAGAAGAAAAATGGTTAAAAAACCATTTCAATTTGTTGATAAAAGCACCGAACCACTAGATTTTGTTCATAAAGATTTATGTGATTTTAAATTGTTACCTATAAGAGGTAGGAAAAAGTACTTTATCACGTTTATTGACGATTATACGCGATATTGCTATGTATATCTTTTTAATATTAAAGATGAAGCAAATACATCATTTATAAAGTACAAGGATGAGGTAGAAAATTAGTTAAATAAAAAGATCAAGATATTGAGATCTGATCGAGGTGAAGAACAGGAATCACCATTTGAATAGTTCTGTGTCGAAAGTGGTATAGTTTAACAATCAACAACTCCATATTCACCATAATAAAATGGTGTAGCCGAAAGGAAGAACAGAACATTAAAAGGCATGATTAATGCCATGCTTTTAACCTCTAGTCTACCGACGAACTTGTGGGGGGAAGCTTTAAATATGTCTAATCGCATGTTAAACAAAGTCCCTCACAATAAAACAGGGACAATTCCATATGAGTTATGGAAAGGACACAAACCAAGTTTTAAATACCTTAAAGTGTGGGAGTGCTTGGAAAAGTTCCAGTTCCGCCTCCCAAGAAAGTCAAAGTTGGACCAAAAACAGTTGATTGTCACTATTTAGTGCCAGCCAAAATAGTAGTGCCTATAGATTTTTGGTGTTCAAGTCTAATATAGCTGATCAAGTAACTACAATCATGGAATCTAGAGATGCCTCATTCTTTGGAGACGTGTTTCCGCACAAAAGGAATGAAGGGAATAATGTCCCTAAAAGGACAAGAGAAGAATCAAGCAATTCACATAAAGATGAAACTCATCATGAGATTGAGGAAGTTGAAAAAAGAATAAGCGTAAGGCTTAGGACTTCCAAGACATTTGGTTTGAATTTTATCACATGTGTGTTAGAACACGAACTTCAAACGTACAAGCAAGCAATGCCATCTTCTGAATCTTCATGTTGGAAAGAAGCAATCCAAAGTGACATTGATTCAATTCTAAGTAATAAACATGCGAATTTGTTGATATTCCACCCGGAATAAAACCTATTGGATGTAAATGGATTTTCAAGAAGAAAATGAAAGCAGATGGCTCTATTGATAAGTATAAAGCCAGATTAGTAGCCAAAGGATATCCTCAGAAAGAAGGAGTAGACATCTTTGATACATATACTCTAGTGACACGAATAACCTCTATAAGAATGCTAATAGCAATTGCATCGATCTATAATCTAGAAATTCATCAAACGGATGTAAAGACAGCATTCTTAAATGGAGATCTCGATGAGGAGATCTACATGGAGCAACTTGAAGGTTTTGTTTCCAAAGTAAATGAAAACAAAGTCTGTAGATTAGTAAAATCATTATACGGACTTAAACAAGCTCCAAAACAATGGCATGCAAAATTAGATAGTGTCATGATGAGAAATAATTTTCATATAAATGAATGTGATACGTGTGTTTATTATAAAAAAATTGGACAATCATATGTGATGATTTGTTTATATGTAGACGATATGTTAATATTTGGTTCAAATACGCAGGTAATAGAGACTATAAAGAAGATGTTAATTAGCAATTTCGATATGAAAGACTAAGGTGTTGCAGATGTTATTTTAGGAATCAAAATAAAAAGAACACCTAATGGAATTGAATTATCTCAGTCACACTATGTAGACAAAGTGATTGAAAATTTTCAAAATTTTGGAATTAAAGGAGTAAGAACACCTTTTAATCCATCAAAAGTACTGCATAAAAAAACTAATAAGAGGGTAATGCAACTAGAATACTCTCGTGTAATAGGATGTCTCATGTATCTCATGAATTGCACAAGACCAGATATAGCTTATACGGTAAGTCGATTGAGTAGGTATACAAGCAATTCAGGAAAGGAAAAATAGAAAGCACTAATGAGAGTGCTTGCATATTTATAAAATACCACAAATTATTCCTTACATTATGAAAAATATCCTGCCATTTTAGAAGGATATAGTGATGCAAATTGGATTGCTGATTCAGAGGAATCAAAATCAATGAATGGTTATGTATTTACCTTAGTAGGGGCAGTAGTGTCATGTGAATCTACTAAACAAACATGCATAGCTCGATCCACTATGGAATTGGAGTTCATCGCTTTAGATAAAGCAAACAAAGAAGTAGAGTGGCTTCGTCATTTTTTAGAAAATATTCCATTTTGGCCTAAACCTGTACCAGCCATATGCATACACTGTGATAACCAAGTTGCGCTAAGCAGAGCGCACAACTTTATGTATAATGAAAAGTCACGACACTTTCGTCGACGCCATAACACAGTTAGGCAGTTACTCTCAAATGGAACTATTTCCATAGATTATGTAAGAACAAATGATAACCTAGCGGATCCATTTACTAAAGGTTTATCAAGAGAGAAAATTGACTGCGCATCGAGGGGAATAGGTTTAAAAGCCTAAACCATCAAGAGTTATCTTATACGAAAACCTATCCTAGCAATTGGAGATCCCGCGGACTAGGATCAATAGGCAAACCAGTTTTGAGTAACTCAAGACATAATGCATTTGCATGGATATAGTCCAACTCCATTCCTATAGTGCACAATATAATTGCATGCCTACAGAAGTATTTAATGGTTAAAACTATGTTTTTTAATGATGACCATATCTTGAATATAACAAGTGGGTATATGTAGGATACTCTTAATGGTTGCGATCATCTATGTTAGTGTGAGCTGGGTCGGCTCTATGGGAATATGAAAAGCTTGTATTTTTTATAAACACACGCAGAACCAAAAATTGTTTAGGACCAAAATGAACACAAGAGATTGGATGAGAAGGAAATCAATGCTTCGTAAAGCTTATTGCTTAGATATACAATAAAGACCGACGGTTCAAGATGAAATAATTTCACCGATTAGCCAAGTAGATCCGATAAGTTTTAACTAGGGAAAGTTCAAAGTGAAATATCTACTTATCCATGATAAAGCAAGATTCCATATGTACTATGTGATATTTCGCTTTATGTGGGGCAAAAGTCTATTATCATTTATGTGGAGGATTGTTGGAATTCGTAATAGAAGTGTAAATGAAATACACTTGTCCCACATCGCCAAATCTAAAAACAAAGCTAAGTATATGAATAGCTTTCTCATGAGGAGGTTAGGACCTTGGGGCTTCCAAATGTGTGCTTTGTTGTGCGAAACACGCGCGTGCCGCCGCCGCCGTCCGACCGACCGACCGGGCGGAGCTCGGGTTTGGGTTTGGGTTTGGGTCTAATTCGATCATATTTTTAGTTAAAACTGGGTCGGGTTTTTTTAAAACAATATCAGGCTGTGCAAACGGATGCAGATCTTTTGTGAGGATAAGGACATGGTTTTGACGGAGGAGGTGCGACTTCTAAAGTGGGCGTGGGTTTTTTGGCGAACAGATGCATCCATTAGCAGACGGAAGCAGGTGCAACCTGTCAGACATGAGCGGATGCGACTTATGGCAGCAGCAGGTGCAAAAGGGAAACCAGTAGTGAACGAGTATGGTCCGTTACCAAACATCAGCAATAAAAGGCAACGGGTGCAACCAGTCAGGCAGATGCGATTGTTCGAAGGGATGCAGACGAAAATATAAATAGGGGGAATACTGATCACATTCTCAAGCGAATTCAATTCAAGTTTTTTTCCTGCTTCACTCTCCTACTGCTATCTTAATTATCAATCGTAGAGTGACATACTCACCACAATCTCGAGCAGTTTACATCTATTGTATCATGGGAGACTTTGAATAAAGTCTTAAGGAAATTGTTACGACAAGCCTCAGATGGATTTTTCTTCTTAAACTGGTTAGTTTTCTAGTTGATTTATACACACACAGTTATATATATATATATATATATATATATTGTTTTTCATTTCTGCGTTGTACTATTTCTTTAAATAGTATATCGTTGATTTATCGCTATAGTTATTATTACTATAGTTATTAGTTTGTTGTTATAATTAATTACAACATACTTATTGTTAAAATAACTATTACAAAATTTCAAATTAGTGAAAATCTGAATTGTAAACTTGTGAGACAAGTTTATTACTGATTAGTTTCTGTTTTGGTATACTAGACGTATAACATCTTAAGACTTTCTTGTTTTCGCTAAAACAAAGATGACAACAGTTGAACTATCAAGAAAGACTACTACACACAACATGCCCGATCCTTTTAAAGGAGATAGTGACGACTTTTTAACATGGCAGAATCAGATGTTATTTTATCTCACCACACTCGGTCTGCAACGGTATCTCGAGGATGATGAACCGATTCCTACACCAGGCAAGGAATCAGATGTTGATATGTGGAAGCATTCCAATTTTCTATGTAGAAATTACATTCTGAATTGTCTCGACAAGGTGCTGTACAAAGAATATTAGCCTCTAAAGACAACAAAAGCACTCTGGAATGCACTTGCCATGAAGTTTAAGATGCATAATATCAGTCTTAAGAAATTCATTGTAGACAAATTCATGGACTATAAGATGGTTGACTCCAAACCGGTGACTACTCAACTACATGAACTGCGAATCATCATTTATGAACTCGAAGAGGAAGGTCATAAGCTTGGAGAATCGTTTTTGGTTGAAGCCATCACGGGAAAACTACCGCCGTCATGGAGAGATTAATGCAACTATCAAAAGCATAAGAAGAAGGAAATCTCTTTATAGGATCTCATAGTCCGACTAAAAATTACGGCAGCTAACCATGGAGTTACAAAACCAAGGGAGGAGGCATTTGTGGCTGAAGGATCAAAAACCAAAAAAAAAAAAGAATTTCCAGAAGAAAAGGAAAGCTTCATATAACAAACCAAAAGACAACAAACGAACCAAAAAATTTAATGGCGAGTGTTGGGTTTGTGGAAAAGTTGGACATGTTGCTAGAGATTGCAGACACAAAAAAAATGCAACAAAGAGGCAAGTATAGTAGACAACATGGAAGTAAATGAGTCCAACTTCTCGGCTGTTGTATCTGAATACAATTTGGTTCAGAATCCTAACCAGTGGTGGGTAAAATAGGCATTACTCTTCATGTCTGCTCTGACAAATCCATGTTTTCTTAGTACCAGAAATTCAATCATGAAGAAAAACTCTATGTGGGTAATTCTGTAATATCCATGAGAAGGCAATGGCACAATATTCCTCAAGTTTACTTTTCGATAAACTGTCTAGTTGAATGGCGTGCTCCACGTTCCAGACATACGCAAGAATCTCATCTTTGGTGCAGTACTATCAAAGAAAGGATTCAAAATGGTGTTCGAGTCAGACAAGATGGTTCTGTCCAAAACTGGAATGTATATCAGAAGAGGATATTTATGTGATGGCCTATTTAAGGAAAATGTTGCCATTATCGGCCATAAAACTATGTATTCTGATTATGCTATTAATAAAATTGAAGTTTCTTACTTGCTTGAGCACAAAATTTTACTATGGCACGATATATTGGGGCACATAAATTTTCGAAAAATGAAAATATTATCAAACTTGAGATTAATTCCGAAATTCCAATTAGATAAGAACTACAAATCTGAGACATGAGAAGCAGGAATGGTTGAAAAACCATTTCAACCTGTTGATAGAAGCACCGAACCACTAGGTTTGGTTCATACAGATTTATGTGATTTTAAATCGTTACCTACAAGAGGTGGGAAAAAGTACTTTATCACGTTTATTGACGATTATACGCGATATTGCTATGTATATCTTTTGAATGGTAAAAATGAAGAAATTACATCATTTATAAAGTACAAGGCCGAGGTAGAAAATCAGTTAAATAAAAAGATCAAGATATTGAGATCTGATCGATAGAGAATATGAATCACAATTTGAACAGTTATGTGCTGAAAATGATATAATTCATCAAACAATAGCTCCTTATTCACCATAACAAAATGGTGTAGCCGAAAGGAAGAACAAAACGTTAAAAGACATGATTAATGCCATGCTTTTAACCTCTGGTCTACCGGCTAACTTGTGGCGGGAAGCCTTAAATATATCTCATCACATATTAAACAAAGTTCCTCACAATAAAAAAGGGACAATTCCATATAGGTTATGGAAAGGACACAAACAAAGTTTTAAATACCTCAAAGTGTAGGGGTGCTTGGCAAAAGTTCCAATTCTGCCTCCCATAAAAGTCAAACTTGGACCAAAAACCATGGATTGTTAATATTTAGGGCCAGCCCAAAATAGTAGTGCCTATAGATATTTGGTATTCAAGTCTGATATAGCTGATATTCATGTAAATACAATCATGGAATCTAGAGATGACTCATTCTTTGAAGACGTGTTTCCGCACAAAAGGAATGAAGGAAATAATGTCCCTAAAAGGACAAGAGAAGAATCAAGCAATTCACATGAAGATGAAACTCATCATGAGATTGAGGAAGTTGAAGCAAGAAGAAGCGTAAGGTCTAGGACTTCCAAGACATTTGGTTCGGATTTTTTCACATATATGTTAGAACATGAACCTCAAACATACAAGGAAGCAATGTCATCTTCTGGATCTTCATGTTGGAAAGAAGCAATCCAAAGTGAAATTGATTCTTCTAAGTAATAAAACTTGGAAAATTGTTGATATTCCACCCAGAATAAAACTAATTGGCTGTAAATGGATTTTCAAGAAGAAAATGAAAGCAGATGGCTCTATCGACAAGTATAAAGCCAGATTAGTTGCCAAAGGTTATCGTCAGAAAGAAGGAGTGGACTTCTTTGCTACATATTCGCCGGTAACACGAATAACCTCTGTAAGAATGCTAATTGTAATTATATCGATCTATAATCTAGAAATTCATCAAATGGATGTAAAGTGAACATTCTTAAATGGAGATCTCGATGAGGAGATCTACATGGAGCAACTTGAAGGCTTTGTTTCCAAAGGAAATGAAAACAAAGTCTATAGATTAGTTAATCATTATACAGACTAAAACAAGCTCCAAAACAATGGCATGCAAAATTTGATAGTGTCATGATGAGAAATGGTTTTCGTATAGATGAATGTGATAAGTGTGTTTATTATAAATAAATTGGACAATCATATGTGATGATTTGTTTATATATGGACGATATGTTAATGTTTGGTGCAAATACTCAGGTAATAAAGACCATAAAGAAGATGTTAATTAGCGATTTCGAAATGAAAGACTTAGGAGTCGCAGACGTTATTTTGGGAATCAAAATAATAAGAACACCTAATGGAATTGAGTTCTCTCAGTCACACTATGTAGACAAAGTGATTGAAATTTTTTAAAATTTTGGAATTAAAGGAGTAAGAACACCTTTTAATCCTTCAGAAGTACTGCATAAAAACACTAATGAGAGTGCAATGCAACTGGAATACTCTCTTGTGATAGGATGTATCATGTATCTCACGAACTGCACAAGACCAGATATAGCTTATGCAGTAAGTCGACTGAGCAGGTATACAAGCAATCCAGGAAAGAAACACTAGAAAGCACTAATGAGTGTGCTTGGATATTAAAAAATACCACAAATTATTCCTAAAAATATGGAATAAATCCTGCCGTCTTAGAAGGATATAATAATGCAAACTAGATTGTTGATTCAGAGAAATCAAAATCAACGAGTGGTTATGTATTTACCTTAGCAGGGGCAGCAGTGTCATAGAAATCTACTAAACAAACATGCATAGCTCGATCCACTATGAAATCGGAGTTCATCGCTTTAGATAAAGCAGGCGAAGAAGCAGAAAGGCTTCGTCATTTTTTAGAAGATATTCCATTTTGGTCTAAACCTGTACCGGCCGTATGCATACACTGTGATAACCAAGCCGCGCTAAGCAGAGCGCATGTAACGACCCGGAAAATTTCGAACCCGAAATTTCCAAATAGTTAGTGAAAAGAAGAAAGAGAAAGAAGAAAGAGATAGAAGAAGAACAAAAAAGAAACACACAATCTCACATTCGCAGCGGATAAAATATAATATCACATAAATAATAGTTTTACAAGAAGAACTATATCATTACACTTATATCTTTATACATCAGAGTTACATCATCACACAAATACGGGACAATTTTAGAAAAAACACTAACTTGTCCCAAATAAATATAGCAAAACACCTCATACGTTCCTGCCATCCAGCTCGTCTCCCGAGCTCCAGAACGTCCTTACCTGAAAATCTATAATACTCGGTCTGACCCGAGCATTACATCAAAGTAACACCCGGGTCAGGCTGGAAACCAGCGTGAGTAAACCCATCTAACATGGAATACGAAAGCATACCAACGTATATAAACCCGGGGTAACTTATATCAATTTAAACTTCATAAGTTCTAGACATCACTTATTTCACACATCATTTTCTAAGTACCAATACTTAGATTAAATGGTCCAATTCGCTTAAATCATTCCATACCAGCCTATTGATTTCACATATCAATCTATAATAAATCAAAGTGGTTTCGGATATTTACTAATACCCGACTCCGGTCTCTTCGAAACCATTGTTAACTTAACTTAAATTATTCAAGTGAAATAAAATTCTACTTTTAATACAGGATGTCACAGTAATTCATCATCAAAAGATAACCACATCATCACAGTTTAAATCAAACATATCTTATCACATAGCATCACGAACCACATATTAGGAATAACAATTAATCAAAGGCTTCCAATATCATTCTATTAATCCCTTAATTAATTTCACAAATTAATTTATTCTAATCCAAATACAATAATTAACTTTTAATTACTTCGTTAATTAATTATTAACCATAAATATTTAATCACCCTTTATTAATAACCTCCAGAATTTAACTACCCTTAATTACTTCATTGAATAAATTAACCCTTAATTTATTCCCTAACTTATCCCTTGATTAATTACAAAGTAATTAAATCCAAATTTCTTCCATTATTAAAACATCTTTAATTACATCCAGTAAATATTAATTAATTACTTCCCTAAGTAATTACAATCCATTAATTACATTAAGTAATTATTCATCAATCATCAAGTGTTTAAATTAATTAAACTTAATTAATTAACCTAAACAAATCTCATTATCCCAATAAATTTCATCAAGTAATAAATTCATTAATTACTTCTATTAAGTAATTAACCATAAATAATTTCAAAAATGTTATCATTAATTAATTAATCTAATTAATTATTAAAAATTAATTATATTAATTAATTGTTAAATAATCTTAAGTTAATAACCTTCATTAATAATCCTTAATTACTTCTCTTAAGTAATTAACTCAGATTATCCCATATTAATTACAAATTTATTAATTACCAATTTATCTCAACAATTCCTAATTATAGTTAATTAACATTAATTAATTAATCTCAAACCTTAATTAATCAATTTAAAAAAAATTAATTACTTAATTAATCATTCACATTATTAATTAATTAAATAATTAATTACCCATTTAAATTAACTTAATAATTTAAATGAATCCAATTTCTTAAGTTCTAACTTAATTTAAGATTCATTTCTTACTTATTTAAAATATTTAAAAAACACTTTGTTTTCAAATTTACTTTAAATTTCACTTTAAATTTCATTTTAAACTTAATATACAAATTTTACTTGAACGAGGTTTTAAAACAATTCAAAACTTATTATCTCATATGTTAAAAGAAACATCCACTTATAAAATAAGTTTAAAAGAATTTAAATTCCAATTCAATTTAAATTCAAATCAATTTAAAAACACACCTAAACATTCCAGGTTATTTTAAATACAAATTCAATTTAAAAATTACTTTTAAATTTCAAACTGAAATACAGCTTGAACCTTAATTTCAGATTTAAACTCAAATCCTTGAAAGCTTTACTTACATAAATCTTCAAATCATTTAACCTTCCAATATAATTAAATGATTTAAATTTAAACTTATTTTATTTTAAAAACTGAAGTTCAAATTTAATTCCAGATTTAAAAAGCCCAGATTTAAACTCATTTTAAATTTCAAATTTAAAATTTTAACTTCCAATTCAAACCCAAAACACACATATGCTTTTCCCTTATAAGTTTTAAAACCAAATTTAAATTTTAAACTTAAATTATTTCAATTCTCAGGCAATCTAATTTGAATTCATATTCAAATTTCACATTTTAAAAACTCAGTTTAAATTTCCATTTTGCATTTGATACTTTCTTTTAATTTAAAAAAAAACAGAATGGGTTTTCTGTTTTTATTTAAAACCCAAACTAAAATCTAAAAATTCAAATTATTTTAAAACCAAGATTTTAAACTGTTGAATTCATATTTAAATTCAGGTTTCAAACTCAGTTCAAATTTTAGTTTGCATTTTAAAACTTTACTTCAAATTTTTTTAAAATACTGTAACAGGCATCTGTTTAATGTTAAACCTGAAACAACAGTTTTTCTCAAGCAACCCGATATATACTTCGAGTCAGAAACTCCCTTACTTCGAGTTGAAACTCAAATTTCCCGAGACAAACACGAGCGTGCTACAGTTTTTAACAATCCCAAATTCATCAGAAAATAACATATCGCCGTGCACATGTACAGTGACGCCGACCATCCTTGATCATCTTGGCGATCTCCCCACAGTCAACGTTCATCATCTTACTCCATCTACACACCAATTCCTTCGATTCACGCTCGACATCAAAATCGAGATTGACATCTCAAACCTGGAACAACAGCACCCATTTCAACTCCAACCTGTCAGCGCCTCCCATTTGAAACTCCGACCCCCCTCGCCTTCGAAACTCCGGCGAATACTTCCTCAACTCATTACTTTCCAGTACCCATGAGATAGTTGAACTCGATCAACTATATTTGTCAAAAATGATCGATTATACCAATCCCAGTAAAACTAGGGTTCCATTCTTCCAATCACAATCACAAACTCCAAAATGGAATACACAACAATCTGATAATTTTCCCATTATTCCCGATAACTCCATCACCTCCTGAAGCAAATTCAACTCAAACGAACTTATATATCAACAGTGCTAACCCAAGAAGTAAAATATAGTAAAACTAGAACTGCTCCCAAAATCTAACCCTAGAAATTATGATTTTTCCTTTAAAAATCATGATTTGATAAGATGATTAGATATGTAATCCTGAAACATTGAATTGAAATGTTTGAATTTTCCCACTTATCAGATTCTTGCTCTATTATTTTGATTTACTTCCAGCCATATTTTTCTTTTTTAGATAATGTTTGTATTTATTATTCTTGAAAATACTTTTAGAACTTAGTTTAGTTTTTAAACAACAATCTTTGTTTAAATACTTCGGCCTAAAAGAGATTTTAGTGTGAAGAATTTAAATTTTTAAATCAAGTTTACTTCTCAGAAACTTAAAAACAGAGAAGAATGTTTTACCCAGACATTTTCACACCACCTTCATACCATAAACATGTTTTAGGATCATCAAACCATCATGCAGTCACATTTCAACATACATCTCATATTTAATTCATCCATAGGTCACTTGCATCGAATCTACAGGTGAATCATGTTTTACAGATTAAAAGCAGAGAATTGAACTAAGCTCAGAGACTTTTAAAAATCAACAGACATGCACATTTTTAAAAAAAAATCACAATACTTTCATATACACATGTAGGCAAAGCAACCATCACAAAATAATTCGTATGTTACTTAAGTTTTCATAAAAGGAAAGGTTCACTCACCTGTTTTAAATATGCAGAGCAGAACTTCAAGTTAAAAAGCTCTTGAATTTTTTTATCCTGTTTGAATGCTTTTAAGGCTTGAGCTATTTGATGCTTTTAGTTTGCTTCCAGTTTTGAAAAAAATTTCATGCATGCAGGTTTTGCTTGCCTGATCTTGAATCTGTTTTTGATTCAATCTTGAATCTGGTTTCTGATTCTGAAGTGTACTTTGTTTTTACCTTGCAATAGTAGATACTGTAATAGTTTGATATAATTTCTGGTCTTGATTTTCCTTAATCTCAGTTTCTTGTTTTGAAAATTTGTCAAATGTAAAATGAAAAATGAAGAAAAGATGGGAATAGGAGATAGTAGAATTTTTTTTATTAAAAACTAAAATGAAGAATGGTAAATGACACTTGTAAAAATCTTACTACATGTTATACACTTGTTACTAGCATTATTTCATACATTCACACTTGTAACTTTTCCATGTGTTTACATTTTTCAATTTCATAAACCATATTTCTTAAATTAACATATGTATTATATTTGTCTACACTTAGTTAGATACATTCTGATGCTTCCATTTGTAATCATGTAAACATTCAATTTATATTTGAAATCCCATGAATTAATGGATCCTTAAATGATTTTTTTTTATAAAACCTATATATATATATATATATTTCCATTAAGTAAATATATTATCTTAATTTTATAAATAAATCTTTTAAAGAGAATAATGTAAAACCAATCGTATAAAATCATAAAATATAATTTCAAAATAATTTGACATATTCATCCTTTGAATTTCTAATTTAAATTCAATTTAACACAAATATATATGTATAGATATGAATAATACCAAATTTATTTGTTTAATCTATAAATTTGTATTTCTATTAATTAACCCAATTATACTATTAATTACAATGCTCAGAAATCCGAGTTATTACATTCCTCCCCCCTTTGAATCTTTTCATCCTCGAAAAGGAACGAAACTAGAATTTATTAAAATGCTTATTATTAGAAAAATTATTCTTTGAAACACCTTTAAATTCTATATAATATTACAAAACAGTTTTTATAAAAATACTTTTTATAACTCGATGTCTCAACCAGTCCATCCTTGTTCTCATAGAAATTCGGTCATACGTTGATCAGATGTAGGACTGAAAATCTATAAGTACTTAGTAGACTCATTTTCAACACCCAGTGAAAATACTTGAAAAATAATTTTATTGAAAATATAGAAAACAGTTTGAAAATAGAGGAAATATCTTTGGTGAGAATGCTCTGGAAATCATCACCCCCATCCATGGTCACAGTTACATCCAGGGTCACGTTGCAGTCGCGACAAAAGTCCATGTAACTGCAGGCTCTGCATGGCCTCTCGATTACGCCATGGAACCCACACAACAGATCACAGTTACATCCAGGGTTACGTTGCCATCACAGCAAAAGTCCATGTAACTGCAGGTTGTCAGCGGCCTCTGATTTTCGCTGTCAAAATGAAACTTCTCCACTCCTACATAGGTCGCAGTCTACCGATATAAAATCAAACGCAGACTGTTGGCTCTCAGCGGCACACACGACTTTCGCTATGTTATACCATAGATTGTAGTTACATCCTGGGTTACGTTGCCGTCGCAGGAAAAATCCATGTAACTGTTGGCTCTCAGCGGCACACACGACTTTTGCTATGGTATACTCTACTCATAATCCTCAGGAACTAGTTTTGTCCGGACTCCTCACAGGATCAACTTTAGAAACCCCCTTGGGGCTCAAGGCAACACCACCCGGTGGTACTCCTGAGAAGTTCATTTCAAGGGAGCGCCTTTTTCCCCAGAGCCATCATCAAAACCTTTTATACTATACACATATAGTATTTTTCAAATCATACACCTAGTATGATCTCATACAAATCTTCTTTACACAAAATCGATTATTCCAAAATCGATAATTCTCAAACTAGGCTTTCCAAATTCTCATATTGATTTTACCCAAAAATCAAAAGCCTTTTCTAAATCCAAAGGTTCCCAAAACCCTTTTTCCAAAATCCTCATATGATTTTTTATATATATATTCAGATACATAAAATCTTTAAAAACTTCGGATCATTTCAAACTCGTATAAACTCCTTTTATACTTCAAACATTTCTAAAAACCCTTTTCTTCTGGCAAAAGATTCATCAAGGGGAGTTTCATTTTATAAAATAAGGATACTTAACTTCGTTTACTCAAATATCAAATATTCAAATTTGATTACTCTCTTCAGTATCATTTTCATTTCAATCCATACGATGTAAATATATCATTCGTATGCCATACAAATCTGATCGCTCACTCGATCACACAATTTCATTTCCAAACTAGTATCGTCCACCCGATTTCCTAGTGCGGACACAGATCTGGTTTCTTGATCAGAAACCGTCATTCTCCTTGCATAGCCCTAACCATGTTAGAGAATATCCAGAACCAATCAACAATCCATATCCAGGTTCGCCTTCAAAAATCGATCGGAAAATTCCAACTCGGATCGATATAACTATCTCGAAATTATGTGTTCGAATCTGCATCAAATCACTATGCGAATAGAATAACATACGTACATCTTACGTATTTATCTTTATTGGTTATTAGCCAAATCAATTCCATTTCTATTCACATTCACTTATATTTTCATTCACTCACTCACAATTACTTCAATCCATTTGATTATCACCTCTATTCTTATCTCGATTGGGTATTCAACCAATAACAGTTTAAACTCTGTCCAGTTTAAATTTAGAAAATAACTTGAAAAGTTAAAGAAATAGATAAATAGTTGAAAAATAATTACTAGTTTGTAAAATAGGTGTAAAATAGTTAAAATAATTATAGAAATTTAGATAATTGCAAAATATTAGTAAGATAGTAATTAGTTTTGCAAAATAATTGAAATATAGTAATTGGTTTATAAAATAGTTGGAAAATTGTTAAACATTTTCTAAAATAATTGTAAAACAAGTATAAGATAATTTGTCTTTTAAAAGAAAGGTTGTATATATAATGAATAGCTTGGAAAAATAGGTTTATATTACAACAATTTATATTAAAAATAGTCCAGAGTCAAAACTGTCCACTTCCCAATCTCCATTCTCATCAATTCAATTTAAATTTCCTCTACCATTTAAATTGACCCAATTCCAATTTTAAATAATTTCAATTTCCAATGAAATTGATTCATCCTCAATTCAAGTTGAAGTAACCTCAGTTTCTTTCTAAATTTAACTTTATTCAACCTTGATCTCCAATTTTACTAATTCAAATAAATTTCAATTAAACTAGTTCCAATTTCAATTCATTTCAACTCCAGTTTGAATTAATCCGAATTTCAAACTCCATTTCCAAATCAAGTTGAATTATTCTTGATTTCCTCCCAAATTCAATTCAAATTCCATTTGAATTTAAAATTATTCAACTTTAATTACAATTCCAAAATATTCAAATCAATCTAATTCAAATTTTCCATTTGAATCTTATACTCATACATCTTCAATCACCATTTCAATTAGTTCAAATCAAATTTAATTTGAACTAATTCAAATTTCAAATTTAAATCATCCCTCATTCATTTTAAACAATTCCAATTCACAACTTAAAGATTTTTAACAACAATAGGATGATATTACCTAATTTATTTTAAAACATCCATTTATTTTTAATTTCTAGATCTCAAAACTAATTTGAGATCACTCAAACTCTCAATTACAACCAACCATTTAACTTCCCAAGTTAAATCTTAATTTCATCTTAAAATTTATGAATCAGGTTGAACATCCCAACATATTTAACTTTTCCCAAGTTAATCTCAAGTCACTTTATCCAGTCAACCTTACCCAGTTTGAACTTCTATTTCAAATTTTGAACTTCTCATAAATAATCTTCCCGCTTATTAAGTTCAAAAACTTATCACTTCGGGTATCACATCTTATTCCACATTCAAAACTCAACATTTAGAGTTTATTTCAAACCATATTTGATATTATGTATATCCATAAATATACATATTAACTTCTTTTACATACCAAGTTATACTTTAAAATTTTAAACCACCTTTGGTTTTAATTCAAAACAAATTTCTTTTTTTAAATTTTCAAACAACTCTTGTTTGAAATAGGACCATTTCATTCAAATGCATTAAATAATATTATTTGTTATTTCTTCAAATTAATTACATCATTAATTAATTCCAATTAATCACATTCGGTAATTAACTTATTTCTTAATTACCATCATTAAGTAATTGTCCCTTAAATTACTTACCTCTAGTTGCTTCATTAAGCAACTCCCTCTTTATTTATCATTTCCAATTATAATCAATTAATTTATCTCATTAAATAAAGTTTAATTAATTACAAAAATTAATTGATTATCCTTATCCTGAAACCTTTCCCAATTTCAAGATTTAAATTTCATTTTGAATCCATTTCAAACTTGTCTTTAATTTAATTTCAATTGGTTGTAATTCTATTACCACTTAATTCTTACTATTACTTTTAGTTTAATTAATACTACAACCAATTTCCTTAATATAATAGATAATCTATTTCTTATATAAGATTCATTTACTTTTGAAATCATTTAAAAACCTTTATATAAGAAAATAACAAGTACGCTCTCTCATATTTATATACTCAACTCATTATAGGATACCACTTACCCTATCCTTAATGAGTAATCCCACCAGAGCTAAGGTTCTCGCTTAACCTTCTGCTCTGATACCAAATGTAACGACCCGGAAATTTCGAACCCGAAATTTCCAGATAGTTAGTGAAAAGAAGAAAGAGAAAGAAGAAAGAGATAGAAGAAGAACAGAAAAGAAACACACAATCTCACATTCGCAGCGGATAAAATATAATATCACATAAATAATAGTTTTTCAAGAAGAACTATATCATTACACTTATATCTTTATACATCAGAGTTACATCATTACACAAATACCGGACAATTTTAAAAAAAACACTAACTTGTCCCAAATAAATATAGCAAAACACCTCATACGTTCCTGCCATCCAACTCGTCTCCTGAGCTCCAGAACGTACTTACCTGAAAATCTGTCATACTCGGTCTGACCCGAGCATTACATCAAAGTAACACCCGGGTCAGGCTGGAAACCAGCGTGAGTAAACCCATCTAACATGGAATACGAAAGCATACCAACATATATAAACTCGGGGTAACTTATATCAATTTAAACTTCACAATTTGTTCTAGAAATCACTTATTTCACACATCATTTTCTAAGTACCAGTACTTAGATTAAATGGTCCAATTCGCTTAAATCATTGCATACCAGCCTATTGATTTCACATACCAATCTATAATAAATCGAAGTAGTTTCGGATATTTACTAATACCCGACTCCGGTCTCTTCGAAACCATTGTTAACTTAACTTAAATTATTCAAGTGAAATAAAATTCTACTTTTAATACAGGATGTCACAGTAATTCATCATCAAAAGATAACCACATCATCACAGTTTAAATCAAACATATCTTATCACATAGCATCACGAACCACATATTAGGAATAATAATTAATCAAAGGCTTCCAATATCATTCTATGAATCCCTTAATTAATTTCACAAATTAATTTATTCTAATCCAAATACAGTAATTAACTTTTAATTACTTCGTTAATTAATTATTAACCATAAATATTTAATCACCCTTTATTAATAACCTCCAGAATTTAACTACCCTTAATTACTTCATTGAATAAATTAACCCTTAATTTATTCCCTAATTTATCCCTTGATTAATTACAAAGTAATTAAATCCAAATTTCTTCCATTATTAAAACATCTTTAATTACATCCAGTAAATATCAATTAATTACTTCCCTAAGTAATTACAATCCATTAATTACATTAAGTAATTATTCATCAATCATCAAGTGTTTAAATTAATTAAACTTAATTAATTAACCTAAACAAATCTCATTATCCCAATAAATTTCATCAAGTAATAAATTCATTAATTACTTCTATTAAGTAATTAACCATAAATAATTTCAAAAATGATTATCATTAATTAATTAATCTAATTAATTATTAAAAATTAATTATATTAATTAATTGTTAAATAATCTCAAGTTAATGACCTTCATTAATAATCCTTAGTTACTTCTCTTAAGTAATTAACTCAGATTATCCCATATTAATTACAAATTTATTAATTACCAATTTATCTCAACAATTCCTAATTATAGATTAATTAACCTCAATTAATTAATATCAAACCTTAATTAATCAATTTAAAAAAAATTAATTACTTAATTAATCATTTGCATTATTAATTAATTAAATAATTAATTACCCATTTAAATTAACTTAATAATTTAAATGAATCCAATTTCTTAAGTTCTAACTTAATTTAAGATTTATTTCTTACCTATTTAAAGTATTTAAAAAACACTTTGTTTTCAAATTTACTTTAAATTTCACTTTAAATTTCATTTTAAACTTAATATACAAATTTAACTCAAACGAGGTTTTAAAACAATTCAAAACTTATTATCTCATATGTTAAAAGAAACATCCACTTATAAAATAAGTTTAAAAGAATTTAAATTCCTATTCAATTTAAATTCAAATCAATTTAAAAACACACTTAAACATTCCAGGTTATTTTAAATACAAATTCAATTTAAAAATTACTTTTAAATTTCAAACTGAAATACAGCTTGAACCTTAATTTCAGATTTAAACTCAAATCCTTGAAAGCTTTACTTATATAAATCTTCAAATCATTTAACCTTCCAATATAATTAAATGATTTAAATTTAAACTTATTTTATTTTAAAAACTGAAGTTCAAATTTAATTCCAGATTTAAAAAGCCCAGATTTAAACTCATTTTAAATTTCAAATTTAAAATTTTAACTTCCAATTCAAACGCAAAACACACATATGCTTTTCCCTTATAAGTTTTAAAACCAAATTTAAATTTTAAACCTAAATTATTTCAATTCTCAGGCAATCTAATTTGAATTCATATTCAAATTTCAGATTTTAAAAACTCAGTTTAAATTTCCATTTTGCATTTGATACTTTCTTTTAATTTAAAAAAATAGAATGGGTTTTCTGTTTTTATTTAAAACCCAAACTAAAGTCTAAAAATTCAAATTATTTTAAAACCAAGATTTTAAACTGTTGAATTCATATTTAAATTCAGGTTTCAAACTCAGTTCAAATTTTAGTTTGCATTTTAGAACTTTACTTCAAATTTTTTTAAAATACTGTAACAGGTATCTGTTTAATGTTAAACCTGAAACAACAGTTTTTCCCAAGCAACCCGATATATACTTCGAGTCAGAAACTCCCTTACTTCGAGTTGAAACTCAAATTTCCCGAGACAAACGCGAGCGTGCTACAGTTTTTAACAATCCCAAATTCATCAGAAAATAACATATCGCCGTGCACATGTACAGTGACGCCGGCCATCCTTGATCATCTTGGCGATCTCCCCACAGTCAACGTTCATCATCTTACTCCATCTACACACCAATTCCTTCGATTCACGCTCGACATCAAAATCGAGATTGAATCTCAAACCTGGAACAACAGCACCCATTTCAACTCCAACCTGTCAGCGCCTCCCATTTGAAACTCCGACCGGCCCTCGCCTTCGAAACTCCGGCGAATACTTCCTCAACTCATTACTTTCCAGTACCCATGAGATAGTTGAACTCGATCAACTATATTTGTCAAAATGATCGATTATACCAATCCCAGTAAAACTAGGGTTCCATTCTTCCAATCACAATCACAAACTCCAAAATGGAATACACAACAATCTGATAATTTCCCCATTATTCCCGATAAATCCATCACCTCCTGAAGCAAATTCAAATCAAACGAACTTATATATCAACAGTGCTAACCCAAGAAGTAAAATATAATAAAACTAGAACTGCTTCCAAAATCTAACCCTAGAAATTATGATTTTTCCTTTAAAAATCATGATTTGATAAGATGATTCGATATGTAATCCTGAAATATTGAATTGAAATGTTTGAATTTTCCCACTTATCAGATTCTTGCTATTTTGATTTACTTCCAGCCTTTTTTTTTCTTTTTTAGATAATGTTTGTATTTATTATTCTTGAAAATACTTTTAGAACTTAGTTTAGTTTTTAAACAACAATCTTTGTTTAAATACTTCGGCCTAAAAGAGATTTTAGTGTGAAGAATTTAAAATTTTAAATCAAGTTTACTTCTCAGAAACTTAAAAACAGAGAAGAATGTTTTACCCAGACATTGTCAGACCACCTTCATACCATAAACATGTTTTAGGATCATCAAACCATCATGCAGTCACATTTCAACATACATCTCATATTTAATTCATCCATAGGTCACTTGCATCGAATCTACAGGTGAATCATGTTTTACAGATTAAAAGCAGAGAAATGAACTAAGCTCAGCGACTTTTAAAAATCAACAGACATGCACATTTTTAAAAAAAAATCACAATACTTTCATATACACATGCAGGAAAAGCAACCATCACAAAATAATTCATATGTTACTTAAGTTTTCATAAAAGGAAAGGTTCACTCACCTGTTTTAAATATGCAGAGCAGAACTTCAGGTTAAAAAGCTCTTGAATTTTTTTTTATCCTGTTTGAATGCTTTTAAGGCTTGAGCTATTTGATGCTTTTAATTTGCTTACAGTTTTGAAAAAAATTTCATGCATGCAGGTTTTGCTTGCCTGATCTTGAATCTGTTTTTGATTCAATCTTGAATCTGGTTTTTGATTCTGAAGTATACTTTGTTTATATCTTGCAATAGTAGATACTGTAATAGTTTGATATAATTTCTGGTCTTGATTTTCCTTAATCTCAGTTTCTTGCTTTGAAAATTTGAGAAATGTAAAATGAAAAATGAAGAAAAGATGGGAATAGGAGATAGTAGGATTTTTTTTATATTAAAAACTAAAATGAAGAATGGTAAATGACACTTGTAAAAATCTTACTACATGTTATACACTTATTACTAGCATTATTTCATACATTCACACTTGTAACTTTTCCATGTGTTTATATTTTTCAATTTCATAAACCATATTTCTTAAATTAACATATGTATTATATTTGTCTACACTTAGTTAGACACATTCTTATGCTTCCATTTGTAATCATGTAAACATTCAATTTATATTTGAAATCCCATGAATTAATGAATCCTTAAATGATTTTTTTATAAAACCTATATATATATATATATATATATTTCCATTAAGTAAATACATTATCTTAATTTTATAAATAAATCTTTTAAAGAGAATAATGTAAAACCAATCATATAAAATCATAAAATATAATTTCAAAATAACTTGAGATATTCATCCTTTGAATTTCTAATTTAAATTCAATTTAACATAAATATATATGTATAGATATGAATAATACCAAATTTATTTGTTTAATCTATAAATTTGTATTTCTATTAATTAACCCAATTATACTATTAATTACAATGCCCAGAAATCTGGGTTATTACAACGCACAACTTTATGTATAATGGAAAGTCACGACACATTCGTCGAGCCATAACACAGTTCGAATTCAATTCGGGTTCTGAAGCGGGCGTGGGTTATTTGGAGAACAGATCATTCATTAGCAGATGAAAGTTGGTGCAACCCGTTAGACATCAGCGGGTGCGACTTATGGCAGCACGGGTGCGAACGCGAAACTTGTAGCGAACAGGTGCGGTCCGTTAACGAACAGCAGCAATGAAAGGCAATGGGTGCAACCCGCCAGGCGGAGGCAACTGTTCGAAGGGGTGTAGACGAAAGTATAAGTTGGGGTAATACTGATCACATTCTCAATCGAATTCAATTCGGGTTTTTTCTTCTGCTTCTCTCTCTTACTGCTATCTTAATTATCGATCGTAGATGGACATACTCACCACAATCTCGAGCAGTTTACGTCTGTTATATCTTAGGAGACTTTGAATAAAGTCTAAAGGATATTGTTACGATAAGCCTCAGACGGATTTTCCTTCTTCAACTGGTTAGTTTTCAAGTTGATATATATATATATATATATATACATATATACATATATTGTTTTTCGTTTCTATGTTGTACTATTTTTTTAAATAGTATATCGTTTGATTTATCGCTATAGTTATTATTACTATAGTTATTAGTTTGTTGTTATAATTAATTACAACATACTTATTGTTAAAATGACTAACACAAAATTCCAAAGTAGTGGAAATCTGAGTTGCAAACTTGTGAGACAAGTTTATTGTTAATTAGTCTCTTTTTGGTATACTAGACATATAACATCTTAAGAGTTTATTGTTTTTTTTTAAATAGAGATGGCAACAGTTGAACTATCAATAAAGGCTACTACACACAACAGGCCTGATCCTTTTAAAGGAGATGGCGACGACTTTCTAACATGGCAGAATCAGATGATATTTTATCTCACCACAGTTGGTCTATAATGGTATCTCGAGGAGGAGGAACTGATTCTTGCACCAGGCAAAGAATCAGATGTTTATATGGGGAACCATTCCAATTTTCTATGTAGAAACTATATTCTAAATTGTCTCGACAAGGTACTATACAAATTATATCAGCCTCTAAAGACAGCAAAAGCACTCTGAATTGCACTTGCCATGAAGTATAAACACAGAATATTAGTCTTAAGAAATTCATTGTAGACAAATTCACTGCATGAACTATAAATCCTCATTCATGAACTCAAAGCGGAAGGTCATAAGGTTGGAGAATCGTTTTTGGTTGAAGCCATTATGGGAAAACTGCCGCCATCATGGAGATATTATCGCAACTATCAAAAGCATAAGAAGAAGGAAATCTCTTTATAGGATCTCATAGTCCGACTAAAAATTGAGGCAGATAACACTGGAGTTACAAAACAAAGCGAGGAGGCATTTGGGCTGAAGGGTCAAAAAAAAAAATTTCCAAAAGAAAAGGAATGCTCTAGAAAATAAACCAAAAGACAACAAACGAACCAAAAAGTTTAATGGTGAGTGTTGGGTTTGTGGAAAAGTTAGACATGCCGCTAGAGATTGCAGACACAAAAAGGAACGTAACAAAGAGGCAAATATAGTAGAAAATATGGAAGTAGACGAGTCCAACTTCTCGGTAGTTGTATCTGAATGCAATTTGGTTCAGAATCCTAACCAATGGTGGGTAGACACAGGCGCTACTCGTCATGTCTGCTCTGATAACTCCATGTTTTCTACATACCAGAAATTCGATCATGAAGAAAAACTCTATATGGGTAATTCTGCAGTATCCATGATCGAAGGCAGTGGTACAGTAATCCTCAAGTTTACTTCTGGAAAAACTGTCAAGTTGAATGACGTGCTCCACGTTCTAGATATACCCAAGAATCTCATCTCTGGTGCAGTACTATCAAAGAAAGGATTCAAATTGGTATTCAAGTCAGACAAGATGGTCCTGTCCAAAGCTGGAATGTATATCGGAAGAGGATATTTATGTGATGGCCTATTTATGGATAATGTAGTCGTTATCGGCAGTAAAACTGTATTTTGATTGTGCTATTAATAAAATTGAAGTTTCTTACTTGCTTAAGCATGAAATTTTACTATTGCATGAGTAGATTAGGACACATAAATTTTCGAAAAATGAAAATATGATCAAACTTGGGATTAATTCCGAAATTCCGAGTAGATAAGAACTACAAATGTGAGACATGTGTAAAAGCAAAAACGGTTAAAAAACCATTTCAGTCTGTTGATAGAAGCACCGAACCACTACGTTTGGTTCATACAGATTTATGTGATTTTAAATCTTTGTCTACAAGAGGTGGAAAAAAGTATTTTATCACCGATATTTCTATGTATATCTTTTGAATAGTAAAGATGAAGCAATTACATCATTTATAAAGTACAAGGAGGAGGTAGAAAACCAGTTAAATAAAAAGATCAACATATTGAGATCTAATCGAGGTGGAGAATATGAATCACCATTGAACTGTTCTATGCCGAAAATGGTATAATTCATCAAACCATAGCTCCATATTCACCACAACAAAATGGTGTAGCCGAAAGGAAGAACTGAACGTTAAAAGACACGATTAATGTCATGCTTTTAACCTCTGGTCTACCGACGAACTTGCGGGTGGAAGCCTTAAATATGTCCAATCACATATTAAGCAAAGTCCCTCATAATAAAATAGGGACAATTCCATATGTGTTATGGAAAAGGACAAACCAATTTTAAATACCTCAAAATGTGGGGGTGCTTGGAAAAAGTTCCAGTTCCGCCTCATAAGAAAGTCAAACTTGGACCAAAAAAAGTAGATTGTTACTATTTAGGGCCAGCCCAAAATAGTAGTGCCTACAGATTTTTGGTATTCATGTCTGATATAGCTGATATTCATGTAAATACAATCATGGAATCTAGAGATACCTCATTCTTTGACGACGTGTTTCCGCACAAAAGGAATGAAGGGAATAATGTCCCTAAAAGGACAAGAGAAGAATCAAGCAATTCATATGAAGATGAAACTCATCATGAGATTGAGGAAGTTGAAACAAGAAGCGTAAGGGTTAGGACTTCCAAGACATTTGGTTTGTATTTTTTCACATATGTGTTAGAACATGAATCTCAAACGTACAAGGAAGCAATGTCATCTTCTGAATATCCATGTTGGAAAGAAGCAATCCAAACAGAAATTGATTCAATTCTAAGTAATAAAACTTGGAAAATTGTTGATATTTTACCTGGAATAAAACCTATTGGCTGTAAATGAATTTTCAAGAAGGAAATGGAAGCAGATGGCTCTATCGACAAGTATAAAGCCAGATTAGTAGCCAAAGGATATCGTCAGAAAGAAGGTGTAGACTTTTTTGATACATATTTACTGGTAACACGAATAACCTCTATAAGAATGCTAATACACTTCAAGAATTTTGATTTTTAGTAGCGCTCAAAAAACGCAACTAAAAGTTTTAGCAGCATTTTGATAAACGCTGTTATAAAGCCCGCGACTAAAAATAACTGATTTTTAGTTGCACTTATTCAACGCTACCATAAATCGTTTTACTATAGCATTTATAAAACGCCACTAAATTCTTTTTTTGCAGCGTGCTTAAAACGCTACCATATATGCTCTCCTTTGACCCTTAATTTTTTTTAGCGTTTTTTAGTAGCGTTTTCGAAATGCTACTAAAAATATTCCATCTCTGCCTATAAATTGCCTCCAGTTCAATCTTGTTCATAGCTTATAACATAATATATAAACACATACACCTTAAACAACATTCGGTGACATGCTTCTAAAATTATAATCAAGTATAGAGATTATATCTGAGTTTTACTTACAGTTTCTTTCGCAATGGCACAAGTAAAGCATGGGAATATGATTAATCCTCATGTTGGTGATGAAGAAGAATATCAAGAAAACAATGGTTATGATGGATATTTGAGCTCTTTATCAGAAAAAGAAGAAGAAGATGATGATAGCTGCAATTCAATTGGAAAAATTCATCTGACGATGAAGATTTTATAAATGATTTGAATTCATCTTCATGTTCTTTGAATTCTTCCTTATCATCACCGAATTCATCACTTTATGGTATGTCATCTCTCATTTCACATCTTCCTTTGAAGTAAGTTTTTGTTCAATTGTGTTCTGGCTTCTTTTCATATATAGAATAATTTTTTCGTTTAGGTTTCTTTTTCTTAATTTCTTTCTTTCTTTTGTTTTTTATTTTTTATTTTCAGAAACATTAATCACACGTAAATAATTTATGGTATCATAACATTCATAACATGTATACATAAGTTTTCATATACAAGTTGTCTAACAAATCATTTAAATTTCAGGGGAGGTTTATCAAAACACTACGAAGGAAAATCACAGTCGTTTACATCACTATCGAGCGTGAAGAGTTTGGAGGATCTAACCAAACTGAAAACCCATCAAATAAGAAGATTAAAGCATTGAAAAATAATAGTTGGAGTATGATGAATTCATCCAGAATTACAAAGAAGAAAAGCTCTAAAGGATCAGTAAGCTCTTCGTTAAGAAACTTGAAGAGGAATGATAGTTTTTTCAGAGGCAAACCATGTAAATGCAAATAAAAAAATAACATAAATTGGAATTAAAGCAAGCACATCGCACTAACATAATAGGAAATGATTAGAATATAAGTAAAATTTATAAAAAAATAGCTCGAACATAATCATATAAAATCAATTATTCCAGGTAGGATTTATTCCAATTATGGTTAAATCGACTATTCCAATTAGGGTTTAAGTAGAAATTCGTATAGAGTATCCATATATAATCATATAAAATCCAGTAGACTCATAAATCAGTTTATAAAACTTCATACCTAATCCGTTAGGAGAGATCTGTGAAGGGCTACCGCGACGATGTGGAGAGGAGGAGAATGAACGACGTCTACCGAAACAATGATAACGAAGCAAGGTGGATTTTGTTGGAGGGTAAGGTAGATTTTGCTAGAGCGAAAGAAAAGCGTGAGGAGAAAAGTTTCTAAATAATGAAGAGGAAGGGAAACGTGAAGTAAATAAAAAAATTCCTGAAATATTTTTTACTTTACGCGGGTGCAAAGCCGGAACGTGAAATCTTTTTAGCCGCATTTATATTTTTTAGGGAAATACTTTTTGGTTGCATTTAGAAAGAAACGCCACCAATTTTTGCAACTATAAATGATTTTTCTTGTAGTGCTTTGGTTTGAAAGGAACCAAACGATGTTTAACTGTGCAAACACTCTTTTTGATAACCTAACTTATGCAATTGCATTATTCATTTATGACTAGATGGAAATCCCTGGCTATAAATTGGCCAAAATGTACTTTTTTAGGAATAACTTTAAAAAGCAAAATGACATATCCATGTATTAAAGCTAAAAATTAGTTATAACAATGGAAGACGTAATACGGCCTTAAACACTTTTGATTCCTCTAATGAGGGTGCCTCATTGAACACTCTGCACTTACCTAATAACTAAGTCTCTAAGTATATCTTTCTAGCTTTACTTTTCTTGCATTTGTGTATATAAAACTCCTATATACATATAGTCATACTGTTAGTCCAGTTTAGCAAAGAACATTACAAGTAATGTCGTCTGCTAATCCAGAAAATATGACTAGTTAAGGACGATCTAATGTGAATATATCTTTATACTAACACTGACACGTCTTACTTACCTTTTTGAGGATCTAAACTAAAAATTTGACTACGCAGTATCACTACAAAGTAATAAACACACTAATTAAAAATATTTAGAATAGTATATATTATAGATAAATTAGAATAAGAGTTATAGATTGCAGCGGACTAATTTACATCATATCTCATAATAAGATGCGAGTCTACAAAATGTCAATACTAAACTTACTCTAATATATATCATATCTCATATATTATATCGGGTATAGAATGACTACTTAATAATATACATGACATGACTACTAAATGTCAATATACATAATGATGAAGTGAACTAAAACTGTCAAAATAGTCTACTCCTAAGCTAACCCTAAATCCCAGAGTCAATAAGTCCATGTAACTGTAAAGTGTCGGTCTGACCCATGTATTATTAAAAATAATAAAGGGGTCAGAATATATCCAAATAAAAAGATGAGATACTCGTATCATAATTACATGACTTAAAATAATAAGTCATAATAAAATGTGCCATACAATCATAATAAGGCATATTAAATAAATTCCCCTCTTTATAAATCCATAAATGACTTAATATATCATCTCAAAATATGCCTAAAAACCTAAAAATTCATAAAAGGCGTATCAAACCAATAGATACAGATATCACAATTATAACTTAACAATAACCAAATAAGTCATAAATAAAACATGCCCAAATTAAATACTCAAATTGGGCATATCTAGCAATCACTATTTCATAAATACATATCAAGTCCCAATAGACTATCATCTCAAAATATGGTGATAATTAATTCAAAATTCCTCAGAGCCTAAAGGATACGAATATACCAAAAATCTTATCTATCTGTTTAATACAGTGACATGCGATCTACTGAAAGGGACGCGCTACATAGAAAGAATGCCTACCAAAAGAGATTGCAGATTAGGAACATCGCTCAAAGAAAAGAGCAGTCGTGTACCTAATCTATCCTAAGCAACTTTGCCTACCGAAAGAGGTAAACATAGTTTAATTACATAAAATAAAATAAACCGATAGGCTATACTATCTATAGACTATGATGCATGTAAAAATCTACCTTCCGTAAGAGACAACCGTATTCAATCCATAATAGATCTTCCGGAAGGGATCTGCCTATCCAAATCTAAAAAGTACTGATTCTCAAATCAATGAAAAATGAATTATATTCTCTATAGGGTCTATCGGTTTGTAATCCAAACACTCTAAGATAATACAACTCTTAGTGTTAATTGTTGTCACTCCAGTAATTTTACGAATTTAGCTAACTGTCCCATACTAGAAAGTAA
This sequence comes from Allium cepa, assembly GCA_030765085.1. Taxonomy (NCBI): domain Eukaryota; kingdom Viridiplantae; phylum Streptophyta; class Magnoliopsida; order Asparagales; family Amaryllidaceae; genus Allium; species Allium cepa. The sequence goes on from CM060946.1 coordinate 85,694,456, forward strand.
ATTCAAGTATTTACTAATAGATAGTAATTTTCACTCGAACTCTATTTAACATATGTAATAATAAGTGAAAAAATTGTACAAAGTTTCACATACCACCCGACAATTCAATCGTTTATTAAAATTCTTTGTTTCATACAAAATCATGAAATTCAATAGAAATTCAATTCGAGCTTGCATAAAAATAGCTAGAAGCTAGTACAGTAAAGGCCAATAATAGTTTATAGTTTGAAAGTAATTAATATAATTTTGTCATATAGAAAATGATTTCTAAATATATTTTTATCTAAAATTCAATTTCAAACTTCTCACTTTTGTTAATCCATAAACTCATATCTAATAGAAAAGGAGAAAAAGGATTTTTCCTTAGAAGTAGAATTTCCTTATTTAAAAATATATATAAATATGTACAATTTACTGTAAAATATATATATATATATATATATATATATATTTCATAAAATATTATCAATCTTAAAACTTTATTCTCAATTCTTTTTAAACAAAACTCTTTGTATACATAATAGTTGTATATATTTTACTTTCTATAATTATTTATAAAATTCAAAATCTCATTTTGAGAATAATTTTAAAAACATTTAAACAATTCAAATTATAAATCCATCAAAAATTCAACGTATAGAGCCAACGCCGCTCTAAACATATAATTTCATAATATTGACTTATTTAGCGATCCGAGTTGCTTTTGACAAATATGATCACACAACGATGAATGCACTAGCATCCCTCCAATAAAGCATTATATGATCAATGAATTTGTTATTACTTGCAGCTTTCAATAATTGACAAATGAATCAAATTCTACCCTTACACGTGATTCAGAAAGTTCATCTATCAAACTAATGGAAACCATAGCAAACAAATTTTACTTCAAGCATTTCAAACATCAATTACTAAATATTATCGCAATTTATAATCAAACAAGACATAAAAAAAGATATAGTAAGTTTTAAATATAGAAGTATGAGACAAATAGATTAACTTGCCTAATCGTTGGCATACATTAATGTGCTTGACGAACTATTGTCAGCATTGCACCATCATCAACGATCAACCTTAGCCCTAGTTGCAACCACCGCATCATCTCCGTACGAACAGCAGCCTTGAAGCTCGCTACCAAACCCGGCCCCAACCACCTAGCTCCAGCCAAAGCACCCTAAAGTCACCTAGGTGGCAGCCTCGTTCGCTTAGACCGCACATAGCCTCACCGATGTCTCGCTCGACATCACGCTCTTCGCTTGTACTCTACGTGCCCTCAACGCCTCTAAGATCACGTCCTCATCTTGACATTTGTGCATAGCCTGATACCCTAGGACCACGCGACCTCGCCACTGATCAAGCATCGCCTATAGGCGCATGGCCCATGGAAGATCGCACGGCCTTCCCCGGCTCAATGACGTCAATGATTAGCTCTTGAGGTCGTGCTCCTCACCTTGAATGCGATTCCATTCGTTGTGATATTCAATTTGCTCATTTTTTTCTTTTTTTGGTTCAATTTGAAGGAATAAAGGAATTAGGAATTAAGAAAATATTAGGTTACGGCTTGGATCTTAGGACTTAGGAAATAGGGTGAATGGATTTTGGTTTAAATGGGTTGGAGTTGCTTAAATGTGTCAAGGTTTAAAATTAATTTTTAGCTTTAATTATCCTCCTTTACATTTAAAGTTTAAATATAAATCCTTGTTGTATATTTATAAATATTTATTGAGCTAATTTAAAGTGGGTTACACTTCATTCAACAAGTTATATTTTGATATACAGACAACTCACTTCAATTCAATACTTGTTTTATTTAATTTAATTATCCATTGAATTGATAGAAATAAATTTATTCATCTTCGTCCATTTACCGAATTTGGTGAATATCGAATAAAACTTCTTTTTGTTTATTTGAATTATAAAAAACTATTTATACTCATAAAATATTTCATATTTATTAACATATTTTATTTGAATTTTAATATATTATCAAAAATGAATTTTATTAACTAATTAAATTTTACTATAACAAAATACTTTGTTAAATAGACTTTAACTGGGTAATAATTTGATTCCAAAAATTAGTAATAGTCAGAAACGAATTCAATAATTCTACTTTAATTAAATTAGTTAAATATTAGAGCTTTAAAACAGGATTGTCACACATCTGTACTAAACTAACATTTATGTTTAAGTGTAATCAACTGGACTGGCTAAATGATTGAGCTATTGTGCATGGGATATTGCTACTGAGCTAATGGCATTAGTAACCTCATGTTGGTCCAAGGATTCAACTCTTACGTCCTTTCCGCCAACAAAGGCTTATTTATTTATTTGGATGAGATTTTTCATTTTCTTCTTTGTATAGGGGGTTTCGCCACCTATCAGATTTGTTGGCAGTACCTTGTTAAGTGTGAAGTAAAATTACATGAGTGCTCTCCTTCTTAAGTGGATCTCTCATTTACTCAAAAAATAAAATCGCGTGGAAGTGTAGTTGGTGTTTTACTCTTCTTCCATCTTTGTTCTTCTTCTCCAAGCACTAAGAAGTATTTTCATAGAGATCAAGACTCCTACTTATTTAGGTTATTGAATCTTTTTTTTTTTTACTTTTCATTTGGTGTACTAATTGTGAACTTTTATTTTTTTGCGAATCAATATAAATGGTTTTTGGGTGGAACCTTATTTGTTGGTTCTCTTGATTTCTTTATGTTTTTGAACTATCATCGTCATTGTTTATCTTTAAATATTATTACTTTTATCCAACATATCCCTTTGTGACTTGGATGATATAAAATTTGGGATACGTTTTCATCATAATATTATCCTTTTTAGGTTTTACACAACTAAAATTAAAAAAATGGGTATCAGAGTTAGATAACCATAAGGCGAATGGTAATTTTCGATTTATATAATTGTTGAGATAGCAGATTAATTTCCTTCTTGAAGTTTGCTCTTCTAAATGGAAAAAATTAAGGTATTTGGAAGCCTAAGATGGATGATGTTTTATATCTCAACGATCTTCATGAGCGAATTAAAGATGATGGGAAGAGATCCTCAAATGTAGAAGAGGGTAAATTGAAGGAGATGAGCAAGAAGATGATTGCTTTAATTTGCCAGTACCTTGACGGTTCTGTTTTCCACCATATGACTAGTTATAAATCCGCAAAGGCTTTATGGGACAAATTGGTATCTTTAAATAAGTCAAAAAGTTCTACTAATAAGGTTTTTCTTGTTCAAAAATTGTCTCAACTGAGTTTGGATGGAGAGAAGTCTGTAGCAAAGCATTTGAATTAATTTCAAGATGTAATAAATCAGTTGTTAGGTATGGATATAAAATTTGATGATGAATTACAAGCTTCTTTCTTGATGAGTTGGCTTTCAGAGAGTTGGGAAACATTGATTGTGTCATTAAGTAACTCCAATGCTAATGAAACTATCTCATTAAATTGTCCGAAATAGCCTCTTGAATAAAGAATTTAGAAGGGAATGGTCAATCTTGATATCAGTTCAAGATGAGATTATGGTAGCAAGGGACTCAAAGTTGGATACAAAACCAAAGAATAAAGTCATAGTGGTAAAGGTATGTCAAAAAGTATCTTTGTTGTTATTATCATAAAATGGGTCTTTCTTGCAATAGGTTTGAAGCATATAAAAAGGATCAAAAGAAGGCGATACACAATGATAGTGATAGCGATACACAGGTAGACCTAGCCGAAGATAGCGATAGTGATACTTCTTGTAATGTCTTTATTGGTGATGTTAAGCCTTGGAAGATGGATTTAGGTGCTAGATTTCACATATGTAGTGATATGAGTTATTTTTCTTCTTATTAGAAGACCGTCGACATGATTAGGACCATGAATGGAGTAGACCTACCAGTTTGTGGTATTAGATCTATCCGATTTCATATGCATGATGATGTGGTCAAAGAAGTCTCGGGCATGAGACATGTATCTGCTCGTTCGCATATTCTCATTTTCTCGATCAGCTGGATTGCCGTGGTTGCACTTATGAGACTCGAGGTGGAGTTCTGAGAGTGAAGAAGGGTGGCACTATTGTCGTATAAGGTGTATTAAATGACGGAAACCATTATTGATTGTTGGTCGTATGTTCGAAAATAGGAAGCAAGTGACAGTTGAAAAGCCTTATCCACAGGTAGGTAGTGAGATGAATGTGTGCACTGATTTTAATGGTCGTGTTGGTAGTCATATTTTTGATAAGGGTCTTTATTTTGATGATGCTCTAGGTACTAACGGTGATTATGTAGAGAGCTCAAATCAAGTGGTGGATTGGTGTCGAGTTGGAAATGTACATAGACCTGTGTAGTTAATACCCCGCTATTACCCCGCTACAACCCCGCTATATCTCATAGCGGATTTCTACCGCTATGATTTTTCCATTTAGCCCCAAAATATAGCCTTTCCGCTTTAAGCCCCGCTATTTCCGCTATATCCCGTTATTCCCGCTATATTTCGCTATTTCCGCTATATCTTCTTTAATAAAATGAATTGAAAAATTGCATTTATGCATTATAAAAATTATGAAACTAATTTATTTGATTTAGTTTTTAATATATTTTCAAAAATGAAAATATACTAATATTCTATTAAATTCAATTATGTTATATAACAGTTTTACGTTTATTTAAAGTATATTTGCACATGTTTTTATTTAAAATTATCCATGTATTAATTATAATTCAATTGAATGATGATTTTTCATTTAATTACCATTTATATATTTGTAAAAACATTAAGTACGAGTTTTATACGCTATTTTAGAGCCAACCGCTATATCCCGTTATATCATCGCTGTATCCCCGCTACGACTTTTTGCACCTCCACCGCTTTGAATCTGCCGAGCGCATTAACTGCACAGACATAGACTTTATGGAGGTCTTTGGTAGTACAAACGCTTTTAAGACCAAATTGTGTAGTGTGTCTCATGGTAGGGGATGCATCACTTCTATGCCGAGCGGTTTGTGATTTGGTGTTATTAAGAGGAAAGGAGTGGTGATTGATCAAAAGATGGTAAGATTTTGTGTTTTATTTGGTAGGTCGCTTTCTTAATTTTCGCTTTGAAGAGCTATTTTGGTTGAAGATAGAGATCTAGTGTATGTTTGAGATATTTGATTTTACGTCAAAGTGGAGTGTTAAATTTTGGTGATATAAAATCACATTTAGAAGGACAAAAATATGCAAAAGAAAAAGAGAAAATTTAGTTTCCTCCAATTAATAGGCATATCTGATTATATTTGTTTCTCTCAATAATTGTCTAATCAATTTATTTGTTGTCATATTATATTAGCTTGGGTTTTAAGTAATTGATTATTATGAATAAAGCTTAGAAGAGAGCGTGAAAAATGTATGGGAACGAGTCAATGTTTCTCTCTTCTTCCACATTTATTCTTCTTTTTCAAACACTAAGAAGTCATTGTCATAAAGATCAAGACTCATTCTCAATAAGGTTCTTGGTTCTATTTTTTTTTTTGTTTACTTTTATTTAGTGGATTAATTGTAAACAATTGTTTTTTTAAGAATCAATATAAATGGTTGCTCGATGGAATCTTGTATGTTGGTTCTCTTGATTTCTTTGTGTTTTAAAACTATCTTCACCGTTGTTTACCTACAAATATTATTACTTTTATCTAATATTATCCTTCTGTTGGATGATATAAAATTATGCGATTGGTTTCCACAATAATTTTATCCTTTGTTAGGTTTTGTGCAACTAAATCCTAACAATAAAGACTAGGACAATAGTATAATCACTGCGATCCAAGTAGAGAAGTTGACATTAATAAATTAATAATTTAAATTAATATATAATCATTATGTCAATCAAATCAAAGCTGCCATGGCATCAATTGCCTAATGGTTTGACATATAATATAAAAAAGGTATACTTAGCAAAAAAATCATGAACAATAAACTGTGATGTACCAAGTGTATTAGAATTAGGACCAGTTTAAAAGGTTCAAGTTTTATGTCCTATAATGTTTACTACCAGCGTTTCAAAGGGTTCACATCATAGCATAATGCGTAATCTTTCATGCGACCATTGTCATCGAGTGAAATAAATGCATTATTTGTAAGATACATTATCCAAAATTATATAATAGTTTTTACTAAAATGTTTAGTTTATAATGGTACATATGATAGCTAGGAGGATAAAAAATTTAAGTTTGTGGAAAAAAATTAACTTTGGAATGATAGTTCAAAAGTATCTTGATGTTACTACCTGGTAAAAGGCATGCACGAATACACAAAGAAAATGACACGAAAATGAGTAATTAGCTGTTTTTATCACCCTCCTTTGTATGGGGACGTCAAAATAAAAAATACAGTGGTAGTATGAGCCGTGACTAATAAATAAGCAAAACTTTGGAAAGTAATGCAGCACAAAAGTAAAATTCACAAAATTAGAATATGATGAAAATTGAAAAAAGGAAGAATTTTTTTTTCTAAAGGGTAATAACTAAAAAAACTGAAGGAAAATTTGACCTTGCTAACATATAGCAGGCAAGCTTAGTTAAGTCTAGCAAAATAAAATGTATTATACTTTGTAGAATCTCTTTCATACGATTGTAATGGTTGAAGGTAAAAACTGATGTTTTCTATCTTAAATTACATACCTTGAGGTGAATAATTTTCTTAGTTGCTCACCACGCATTCACTTTTTTTCTAAAGGTGATACTCCTGCAAAATTGATCTTTGATTCGTTCCAAATCTTTAATGGCGCTAATTTTCCAACTATAGCAGCAATACAAGTTCATTAAACCAAACAAAGTTAATCTATGGCACAAACAAATGCAACGGTACACTGATTTCTTATATAAATGCAAAAGTTTTAATAAGAATGCAATTATCATTACCAATGATTTCCATAAGAGAATTACCATCCTTAAATATATGAGCCCTTACATATATCTAACATTGATTCCAGTTCCATTAATCTTCGATATAAACTTAGCTAGCTATGTCTTTTTATCTGACTTGTTTCCGCTGCACTTGTTTTTAAAAACGTAAATACAAAAGCAAGTTTCTCAATATGACTTGAAACAACTGCACATGCGCATCATTTTTATCATCATGAATTGATCAATATCGAACACATACCCACTTTCCTAGATATTCTTAATCGTTATTCAACCTGGCATATATTTTCTTTGAATGGTGATGGTTTGTATTTATTTGAGTAAAAATAAAATGATGCTACAGTGTGCGTTTGCAAGATGAAGTATCGAAGTGTTACATATTGTTCGTAATTTAGGCGGAAGTTAATTGGTCGAAGTCTCGCCTGATTTTGAGTCAATATGAAGAAGTTATTGCAGTCTGAACAAACAAAATAGCGGTTTCTGCACTAGATGGAATTCATATATGGTGATATAGTAGCTTGTTATTTTCTAAGTACAGCTGTCAGTTCCATAGGAGAGCTATAGTGTGCGTTCATACGATGAAATATCCGAGTGTTACGTACTGTCCGTAATTTAGGTGGGAGTTAATCGACCGAAGTCTCGCCTGATTTCGAGTCAATACGAAGAAGTTTTGCAGTTTGAACAAAAAAAATAGCGACTTCTACACTAGGCGGAGTTCGTATAGGGTGATGTGGTAGCCTGCTATTTTCTAAGTACAATTGTCAGTTCTCTTGAAGAACTACAGTGTGCGTTTACACGATAAAGTATTCGAGCGTTGCATACTGTCCGTAATTTTGGTAGGAGTTAATAGATCGAAGTATCGCCTGATTCTGAGTCAATATGAATAAGTTATTGTTGTCTGAATAAAAAATAGCGGCTTCTGCACTAGGCGGAGTTCATATATGAGAATGTAATAGCCTACTATTTTCTAAGTACAACTATCAGTCTCCGTGGACAACTACAGTGTGCATTCACACGATGAAGTATCCGAGTTTCACTAACTGTCTGTAATTTAGGTGGGATTTAATCGGCCGAAGTCTCTCCTGATTTCGAGTCAATATGAAGAAGTTATTGCAGTCTGAAGAAAAAAAATAGCGGCTTCTACTTTAGGTGGAGTTCAAATATGGGATGTGATAGACTGTTATTTTCTAAGTACAACTGTCAGTCCCATTGGAGAACTATAATATGCGTTCATAAGATCATGTATCCAAGTATTTCATACCGTCCGTAATTTAGGTGTGAGTTAATCGATCGAAGTCTCGTCTGATTACGATTTAATATGAGAAGTTGTTGCATTTTGAACAAAAAAATAGCGACTTATGCACTGGGTGAAGTTCAAATATGAGGATGCGGTGGCCTGTTATTTTCTAGGTACAACCGTCAGTCTTTACGAAAAACTACATTGTATGTTCAAAATTCTTATTTTTCAAATTTATATTAAAATTTAATGTTTTTAATAAATGGGTAAATGAATTACCCACTTATAACCCTTTTAAAAATGGATCAATCCAATTCATAACCCATTTAATAAAATTCATAAATGGGTTGACCCAACCCATTTAAAAGTAGGGTAAATGGGTTGGGTTAATGGATTGGGTCATATTTTGACAGGTCTATATCAACCACTTGTAGGTCGAACTTCATTTCCTTTAGCATGTCCACAATAGTTAACACACTCACTTTGTTCACGTAACCGTGGATACTACATTGTAGAAAGCACTCGAACATAGAAAGTCGGAAGTTATCACTAACCAAAACACGATGACCTATTTCCAGGGCGGAGTTGTTGCCTGCAAAAGATGTATTGCTCCAATAAGCAACAGTCACAAGATGTGAGCGCTAAACTTGGTCAACAATTGTGAAGGTAGGTACAATGGCTAATAGTTGCAAGGGAGAGGCGTGGATTGTAGAATAAAAAAATTAAGTAGAGAAAGGGAAAAAGGTTTGGCGGTTTTGGGGGAAGACATGTTTTGATGATAGTTTTGATTTATTTAAAAAAATAAGCGTTAGCACATTGGAGTAGTTTTCTGAAATAGGAAGTCCTGTTGTTTCCACGTTAAGTTTTAAGTAATCGGTTAATATAATAGATTAATAGTTTAGTAGATAGATTTCAGATATTCTAATTAATCAACTTTTAGAAGAAAAAACCTGGTCTTTCTATTTGAGTCACGGCTTGAACGGTTTTTTTCTTCAAACAGTGGTCTGTTCAGCTTTCGAATCAGTTCTTAGGGTTGATGCAGATATCTAGTCCGGTCCTGATAATTGTGGTATCAATAAAACTTCTGTTTTCATGCGATTCACGCATATATATATATATATATATATATATATATATATATATATATATATATATGATCAAGAACTAAATAATGGACTTATGAAACTTGGACATTTATAATAAATGTATCAAACAATATGTTTATTAAATAAATGAATGAACCTCTAAGGTTTACAAAGTCCCTTCTCAAATCCAAGGCTTTTAACATATGTACCTAGAAAATTAAAAATTCATCCATAAGTGAAGGAAAATATTCAAAATTTGAAAAATATCTACGGATACAAATAAGATGGTATCACATTCGAAAATTATCCCTTTGAATTTTAATGATTATGCATATTTATTTGCATAAGACTATTTGTATCAACAATTTTATCATGATAATAATTTATATTTTACATGTATAAACGAATATTTGTTATTCTAAAAAGATCATTATCATCATATTATTTATGTTTTGTACATCAGCATTATATTGAAAATGATTATATTTGATCAAAAAAAATTCATCTACTTTATTAATTGTGAGAAAAGCAGATAAATATGTTTATTTGCCTGTATCAATACATACGGATATCCAAAATTTATTTCAAATGAGGATGCAAATATAACACTATCTGCATTCGAAATTATCCACTGACATGCCCACTCGAACCATTCAACTTTTATTTCTCACTCGGTTTTTTCCATTTTTTCTTAAAAGTCCAAATGTTGCCATGCCAAAGCAAAATGGGTAAACGGTATGTCCATAGATCGGCAGATATTAAAGTTGGTACATCTCATATCGTTCCAACACCTCATACGATTTCTCACGACCTATATATTTTACAACAGCTTTTAATGGGATATTAGCACATAGTCTCTACTGCTTTACAAACAATATAAGCATATTTTTAAAAAAAATCAACCTAAATAACCATAATAGTAATCATGAAATAATGTTATCTTATATTATGTTAGATTAATTAAATATTAATTGTGTACTGTTGTTTATTATATAGTCCCATTACATTACCTATTTTATGCTGAAATATCCTATAGAATTCAACATTTTCCCTTTGTTGCTAAGTACGATAACAAACTAAATAAATACATGAAAGTTTATAACCACTTAAAATTAAGAAGCATACTAATTTTCGTTCTCCTCTAATGCCACCAGGGTTAGTTTGCTAGATTTGTAGACCTGCAACTCATGAAATTGGGTTTGACGCTTGAGCTTTATAATATCGAATTATTGTTGAAAGCGAATGTGGCCTATTAGGATGCTTATTTTGGTAACTGTATGTTTAGGGGAAAAAATTAACCCTCTGATTGTTTTTGTGAACCGAGTCTTTTAAATAATGAGCTCATGTGTTGCATAATTAAATTTTTTATTTTATTTTTCAAACAATGGTTGAATGAAAGCTAACAATGATTTTGCTCGCTTTTAAGTGGTCTTAAAAATATGATCAGTCAAATTAGATCATTAAGCTGTCGGTTCGAATGATAAATACAATTTTTTTTGGTGAGATTATTGAAACATATTTTGGTTGAAGAATGAAAAAATGAGTTAATATGATTAAATCGATTAATATTACATTGTTTCTATAAAATAATTTCAAGATATAATTTTCATATGGTCTTAATATTTAGATGTTTACTGAACAATTGTCTGATGATGTAGCATTTATTAGACAAGCATTTTAAATGGTGCTTATTACATAGACACATGAATTCAGGAATTAATTTAATGAGTGTTTAGTCTTAGGAATTTTCTAGTAAATGCCTAAGACCAAGCGTTCACTAAATGAATGCCTGAAACCCATATATTTCATTTATTATAAATATAAACTTACGGTTGATTACATAGCTGAATTTTTTTGATGGAGAGATCAAATTTATGGAGCTGAATATTACGTGGCTAATGTATCATATGTTGGAGTGGGCCTAGGAACATTCCAGATGAGGTCATAAACCTACCTAGAATCATATTTTTTGAATATAAATACATTGTTAATTTTTACCATATCATGGTTCAATAATTAATCTCATCTAAACTTATTCTAGACCCAATTTTATGTAATTTTTATTACAAATAAAGTTGTGTTTCCTAACCAAACGATAATCGTGCATGCCACTTTATGTGACAACATTGCATAATGGCTAGTTAGAAACTTAATCCATTTTAGAGTTGATAATTAGCTGGCTATTGATGTAGCAATTATAATTCTGTTATGCCTATGATTGATATGAGAAATATTACGAACAACAATAATAATAATAATAATAATGTTTGTTGCGAGAAACAATATTTCTCTAGATTGTCAATTTAAAATGTTTGAAATCGAATAGCATTGGAATCAGTTAACCAACGTTCAAAATAATGATAACAACGGTAATAATATAATAACGCTGATGATGAGGATAGGGAAAGGAACAAGAACGAACTGAATTGTGTAAAGTAAATGATATAGAGGTTTGAAATGGTTCAATATGGCCTATACGTGGACAGATGATCAATTTTTTTGGATGGGAAGAGGAATTAGCTTACGAAATTGGGCCCCTCGTTGTATATGATGTCTTTTCATTAATAGACCCATGTTTGTATAATTATTGCTTGTTTCTAGATCCACTGTTATGTCATAAATTGTTTGTACAAAAAATGGACAAACACCTTCAAACAATTTTTTAAAATAGGGTAAATGAAAAGTAAAGCAGAAAAAGGTAGAGAATACTAGAATTTATAGTGTTTCTGCCATAATGAGACTACATTCACTGTTTGTTTTTATTTCTTTCACTTATGTTTTTGATATACAAAAAAAGGTCAAATTATACAATGATTTATAAGAAAATATGATAGTTTGAAGGCTTCGTGTAATTAGTCTTGTTGCTTGGAGCACTGGCAATCTAGAATAATGTGTGATTTATGATGCTAAAGGTTTTATATTTATAAGGGTAGATTTGAGGTGTGTTCAATGTGGTAATATATGACATTTCCTTATGTGTCTTGGTCAAAGGGAATATTCTTGGATATGCCATTTATAGCTATTCGTTTCCTGATATACAATGATTTCCTTCATTATTTGCGCTGTTGGTCCCAAATGAGAAGTTGGTTCGAAGGATGTTGGTTCGTTTGTGATGGATGCGAATAGGATGTTGGCTAAGTTCGCATGCCTTCAAATTAGGTTTGGTTAGGCATGGGCTAGTAAGCGTAGGGCTAGCTTTGTTCGGTCCACGCTCCTCCTCTTGGACCAGTAAAGAAAATGAAGGAACTGGTTTTGCTATGCGTATGTGGCCCCCCATCGAACACTTCTAGAAATTTGTATCCCCTCTCTTCAATGCCTTTGACCCCATTCCAATCGGGGAGTCATTTTAACCAAACCAGCTCGGCCCATTCTCCTGTTCATGGGTACGGACCATACGAGCTCTTGTTGAATCTTAGGGAATTTGAGGCCTTGAGACTAATGGCTAAGAAACTTGATCTACTAGTGGCTACCCATGACATTTCCTGAGAGTACCTTTTCCTTCCCTGTTTGGAACAACGAGCACATGGTCTGCCCGAGGGGTACATGAATTACTCCTGCTACCATTGCTTGGCTGAAGCTCCACCTTCTATTGTCTCATAGATAGCAAGATTCCTTGTCTACTTTAAAATAGATCCTTTCCAGCTACACTTGAACATATATGTTATCCTCATGAGCTCGTACGCCATAATTATGAGGTAGTTTGGATACCTCCGACCCATCACCAGATCAGATTTATAAACACGATAAAGAGCAAGCAGAAGGGTTCTTCCATCATTTACCTTGAGGCGAGAAGTAAATTTAAGGCAGTAGAGAATTTGTACTCCAAGTATAGCATGTTCAAGAAGGTGTATTCTTTGTCTGAGACACCTCTTAATGATTCCATCGATGGCATTTAGGATGAAAATTTTCTATATCCCACTCGTACCTCCTCTTTGTTTTTATGGAACCCTATTCCAGAAACTGACTTCTTTCTTTTGTTTCTTTCGTCTAGGTGTAGTGAAAGATGCTACTGGAGGTGATCTTGATGTTTTGCTCAGGAAGCTTCAATAGGTTTCGAAAGAGATCTGGAAGGTTCCCAACCTCATTGCAGATGATAACTTAAGATAGCTCGGCCTGCTGGCAGATGGTCACTCGATCGGGAGGGTGCACAACTTTCTGTCCAGAAGTCCGTTAAGGCTAAAAAGAAAAAAAGAAGACTCGACCACTGAGGAAATAAGTGATGCCTTATCCTCCCAACCCTATATTTTTGGATCCCCTTCCACCAAGAAATTAAGCTCAAAAGGTTTAGCCGGTTCCATAGCAGGTGCCCTTAAAACAATCCCCAACAAGAGCGGTCGGTTAAAGACTTTTAGTGAGTGGGAAGATGATTGTATTCATACAAGGAAACAAGAAGAGACATGCTCTCACTCTCACGACAGCGATCACAGTGCTTCTGATTATGGTGAAAAGGCTCATTCCTTCGGGGGAATTAGCTCTGCTACCTTACCTAACCTAAAATTGACAAGGCCCTAAGTGTAGTCATTGGATTTGAAGAAGATGAAATCACTTTCATCCCAGAGAAATTCACGTTTATGACTACGCTACAGATCCAAAACTGGGGATCAACTATTAGAGTCTTGGATCTACCGCTGAAATCCAACAGCAGCTGGAGTCCCATAAGGACCCTAAAGGTTCGTGTCGCAATTGCATGCGTTTACACTCCCATGGTCGTATAGTCCTGCATCACCCTGAATTCCTATATGGTTCAAAATCTTTGTATTCCATCATTTGAAAGTAGCATGAGTTCGAAGTAGGGAATGTTTACGACTAAGATGAAGCAACTGGCTCCTCCTAAAGGCATAAAGAAAGCAGCATCTTCGTTTGTGCCGAGCATGAATGTTGAGCAACCTTCGGCTTCGCTGAAGATTGAAGAACTTGTTAGTTATCGCTCCTCTGTGGATGCAGGCTATCAAAACACAAAAGGTATCTCTCGAAAGAGGTCTCATTCTCTTAGCAGCAAGTTAAGGTCCCGCACCACGTCTCGTCACTCCGGATTTCCTTAGCTCTCTCCTTTCTTTGTATCTAACTCTAAAACTTTCAAGCATTAGGAGAAAATTGGTGATAGAGGAGCAGTGATGCTTGCCCCCTAGAAGAAAGACAATGGGAAGAAATTGGCGGGATTAATCATCATTACCGACTCTTCTAACCCACCCTTCGATGAGTTTTAACAGCCTTATCATCCTACAAATCCCATGTCCTCGTCTGCTAGCAGAAGCACCACTGTGTTCCTTTGAGAGGACAATCGACCTCTTTGCCGACGAGCTTGGAAGCTTTAAGGCCCTGTTCGAATATAGCATTAAGGTGATGAAGGCTTGAGAAGAGGTGGGAAAAAGAATGTCAAGCATAGCTTGAAGATTTTTGACTTGAGGAAACAACTGCACGAGTAGGAGATGAAGTGCAAGGAGGCGGTAGAGCATTGGAGTAGTCTCGGGTTAACCATGCTAGAGGATCTCAAAGCCGCCCATACCAAAGATCTTGAGTAGGTAAAGAAAGAATGGTCCACCAATATTAGAGAGGTAAGAAATACTACAATGAGAAAGTCACTCGCTTCTTCGATGATTACAAGAACATAAAGGATAAGCTGGGCGAAAAGTTCGATGGGATTCAAATAGCTTGTGACAGGGTTGAGCCTGGTATTGCAAACCTAACTGCATTGGCTACTGAGTGGAAGAACAAGCTAGCATCTCTTTGGGCAGAGGCGGAGGCTATGGAGATCACCAAGATTGAAAAAAATGCAGGCGGAGCATGATGACTTTTAGGGAGGAGCAACTAAAAGGAACGCTCAAGGTGGACATTTAGTTGGATCAAGTGGAGTGGTACTTACAAGAGGTATATTGCAGAATGTTCATAGAAAAGAGCCTATCGTGGATGGATGACTAGTAAGAAGTCATGACTGCCATTCACAAGCGGTTAATCCGGGAGGCACAACCCATCACTGAGCAGGGTGGTCCTCCATTCAATCTTGAAGCTATCGACTCCCACTTCTCAGTAGAAGAGATGAAATCCATTCGTCAAGGTTATACAAAATTGGACAAGGATGAAAAAAAATAAAGAGAAATGGTGGAAAGAGAGAAAACTAGTGGCTCACATTCCCAAGCAACACAAGGTCAGATCCATAGGCCAATGATTTATGCCCAAATGCATGACGTTCCATTAACTCCTGTTCATTTTTCTCCAGATTTTCCATTCAAGAGCCAACCCGTGGACATTTTACCCCTGTAGCTCATACTCGAATTCCAGGCGACATTGCCAAGCTTCCCAAAGGAGGTAGGGTTTTTTCCGACAGTTCATAGGCTATGACTACATATGCTTGGTTTTGTTTAGGAGGGTCACCGTTTGACTATCCCCCTCGTCTGCCTGCACGTGATACCTCTGATTTTCGACCTTTAGGTGTCATTCCCCCAGCCTCCATCGTTCTTTCGACATACAAGGCTTTCAAGAAGATGATTGTTTCTCTCTAAGAAGAGACTGATGTTGATATCACCGACGCTTTTGACCTCTCTA
Organism: Allium cepa; assembly: GCA_030765085.1. NCBI lineage: Eukaryota > Viridiplantae > Streptophyta > Magnoliopsida > Asparagales > Amaryllidaceae > Allium > Allium cepa. Next base: position 85,710,196 of record CM060946.1, read on the forward strand.
AGAGTTTCGAAAAGGAGAAGACTTTGGATAACCAAGCTCTAATAGACTCTCCCACTGATGCAGCCAGGTTAAAGCTCGATGCTAGAAAAGAACTGGAACTAGTGAAGAAGAAGCAAGTTGATCTCGACACGGCCACTGTTAAAAAAGAGGGGAACGTTAAAGCTCCCATGAGCGCAAGGAACCGTAGTGCTACGTCGAACAAACTACCTCCTAATCTAGGTTAAAATGATAATTATGTTCGCCTTCTACCTACACCCCCTTTTTATATCCATAGTGGATTGTGAATTTGACATGTTGGTATAGTTGTCTTTTATAATGAACATCCGTACCCGCGTTTGACCAATTTTGATGTATCATTCAAGGTCAATCGCGTGGCATTGACATTCTATGACTTTTCGATTTATAGGCTTTTATCTTCTATACCATTGTTATTAGTATGTCATGATTACTGCTTAGTCGGTATTAGGTTTACTTATGTATAGGGAAGGCAAAGGGGGAATCCAACTGGGCAATCGCCATGTCTTGGTGGCCAACATGTCGGTTCCTTCTACAATTAGCATTGATCATTACAACGATTACCCAATAGGCAGTCAAGCTTCGATCACGGGTTGGTTGGGCTTTCCATTGCATGCCAAGGAGGTTAAATTACCAGTCGGCCATAGACCCATCAATAGAAATTCTTGGATCCACCGCTGCCCATGAAGGGTTTGTGGCCAATCATCAACGATAGACTACCAATTCCTCAATCATGTTCTAACATGGGTAAGTTTGATTCACCTCTACAGGCTATGAGTTGGGCCGAACGCCAAAGATGGAATACTCATTCCTTTATCATGTCCTGATCAAGGGTAAGTCTGATTTACCACTACAGGGTTGGGGCATTTCGCGAATGTTGGACTACCCGTTCCTTCATCTTGTCCTAATCGGGGTAAGTCTGATTCACCACTACTAGCCATAAATTAGGGACGGTCACCAACGATGGACCACTCATTCGTTGATCATGTCCTGATCGGGATAAGTCTGATTCATCAATGCTGGCCATGAGTTGGTACAGAAGGTGAAGTGGCGTTATGGTTACGCTCTTGAATCGATGAGACAAGTCTTTGGGCTAAGGTGAAACCTCCTCCTAAAGTTTGCATTGGTTCATCATGTTAAAGGGACAATGTAAATTTGTATTCCCATACGATTACCTATTAAAACAAGATTGCAAGGAAAAGCACACTTTATTAGGATTCATCTTAAAGTCATGTCAATTACAGTGCTTCATTACAATGATAGAGAAAAATCAAGTAAAGTAATGATGGAGGTGGTGTGTGTTCCAAGCTATTTTGAATATGGCTCCATCAACTATGCTGAGGATAAAGGTGCCATTACCGAAGTCTATGTGAATGACATATGGCCTCTCCCGGACTAGATCCAGTGCTCCCGGCCTAGGGAAGATGCGATGCTTGACTTTTTAGTTGTATTTTATTGCTACTTGTTGCTTGTGTGCTTCGGCCTTCAGGGTAGCTTCCTTACGTCTTTCATCTATCAAGCCCAAAGAAATATTGAGAAACTCCTCATTCTCATTCAGGTCGTAGTGAATTCTTCTTTGAGATAGGATCACCATCTCCACTGGTAATTGTTTGCGCCAAAATTGGTCACTAACACCCATATGTAAATGAAAGCACCAACTTACAATCACAGATAATATATAGAGTATATGTAGAGAATTATAATGTGAAGAACAGTCGAAATAGAGATTAAGAAGTAAAAAACAATAGATTTTTATAGTGGTTCGGCTAAATCCGACCTACGTCCACTCCAGAAGTTTTCTTTTATTGATGTAACAATTGGTTACAGTTACAAAGTGGTAAACTAGTCTTAGCCTTAGAAATAGAAAGTCAGAGAGCCGAGGAGAAGATCCCCTTTTCTGAAGCCCTACATGCTCTATTTATAGACACGTCCAGGTAGTTGTTGGGCTCTCTAATTAACCAGAGCCTATCAGGGCCGAACGGCCCATGCCGAACCAAAATGCCATACCGAACGTACTCGTACGGCGAACGAGGTTGTCATGCCGAACGAACTCGTACGCCGAACAAGGTTATCATGTCGAACGCCCTTCGTATGCCGAACGCTCCCTGATGCGAACGATCCATCTAATGCCGAACGTCTCCAAATGCCGAACGACATATCCAATGCCGAACGATCCTTAATGCCGAACATCCATCATGCCGAACCATGTTTGATGCCCAACCATGTTTGATGCCAAACCATGTTTCTAATGCCGAGTTCCCATCATGCCGAACGATCTCTAATGCCGAGCGCTTCTAAGTGCCGAGCGCTCCTGGATGCCGAGCGCTACTGAATGCCGAGCGCTCTTGGAATGCCATACCACTCATGTATGTTGGACGCTCTATGTATGCCGAGTACTCTTGAATGCTATTCGAACGTGAATGCCAGACGAACCATTTGTGCCGAACATCCACAATGCCAAACCATGTTCTATGCCGAACCATGTTTCCTAGACCCAAATTATAGTTGATTCATCTTTATCCAATCATATTTCCATCTCACAAGCACGTTGCGTCATCCATCCATCTAGTCAACTGAATCAATCGTACACCAGCCTCGACGAACGTGCAGTCGATTAAGTTAAACTCGCATGTCCATGGCCTTGCAAAAAGGCGGGTTAACCCTTGCCCTCCAAAACATGCCTTGCTGTCGGAAGGTGTGTTTTGAATAATTCCGAATCTGATATCCAAAGTCCATAGCCAATTCCATATCCATCCGGACTCGATAACCGAGTCTTAATCCAACCTTATCCAATAACCAGTAACCGAATCCATGACCTCTCCGAGTCAATATCTGAATCCGTATCCTCTCCAGGTTCTTGTCAAGCGCAATTTCCACATGACAACCGTGGTCCAGTGTCTCCAGACGTTGAGTAATGCGATGGCTTAAGTCCTAAGCCGAACCCTGGTCACTCCGGACACTCGTCGAGTATAGTCCATACTCGACGACCTGAAATAATAATTAATAATATAGGGCCTAAGTCCTAGGCCAAATCCTGGTCTCTCCGGACCCTCGTCGAGTATAGTCCATACCCGACGACCTGAAATAATAATTAATAATACAGGGCCTAAGTCCTAGGCCGAATCCTGGTCTCTCCGGACCCTTGCCGAGCATAGTCCTTACTTGATGACCTGAAATAATAACCGATAATTTGGGGCCTAAGTCCTAGGCCGAATCCTGGTCTCTCCGGACCCTTGCCAAGCATAGTCCATACTCGAAGACCTGAATAAGTCAATTTGTCGGTGCTTAGACAAAGCGACTTACCCCTTGCCAGGTATAATCCATACGTGACGACCATTTGCCAAAAACCAAATAAAAATTCAATCAAATGCCAATCCGACATCAAAATCAAATCGAAAACAAAAAATCCATGTCAAAAATCCAAACCAACATCCAAACCAAAAAACAATCATCCGAATAAAAGTCCAAACCAAGAAACAAACAAACAAAACCAGAAGTTCAAACCAAACCAGGAAAAAGAAAATGTTTAAGCCAAGAAAGAGAAAGTAGATTTCACAAACTAGAGTGTCGCGATTTATCATCATCTCAGAGCATGCCTAGGGGCTATCTCCGTCCCCGTACATGAGTAAGTGACTTGGTCGTTCGCCCATAGTTTGGTACTTATTTCATAATATCCCAGTCAGTTGATAACCGATCGACCATCATTCCGGTGCCTCGCACCATCACCGTGTGAGGTAGAAGGTGGTTGCACCTGCCCCACCGTTGCATTCCGAGCTTCGACGTACTTTCGCAATTGTCCATTCCTTACATGCTCCTCAATTATATCCTTTAAGTGCTTGCAACTGTTGGTATCATGCCCGTCCAAATCGTGGAAGAGGCAGTGTTTCCCAGACGCCCTCTCACGTTCGGAGTGTTCTCTCCTAGCCGGCCTTCGGTAGGGAAGGCGATTCCGAGTCTCTAAATAAATCCATCCCAGCGTCTCGTTTCAATCCTGTGTAGGTGGAGAATTTTGGCTCTCTCCACCATTTTCTAGTTTTCCTAATTCGTTATCCAACTTCCTTTTTACTTTGCCTTTACCTCTTTCCAAGCCTCCGCTAGATGGCCCTCCATCCTCAGCCGCGTTCACCTCCTTTAACTTCATATCTGAGCACGCATCTTCCTGCCGAAGGAACCTCTCAGCTTCGTGAAAGAATTCCCCGAGATCCATTGGAGGGTCCCGTATCAGTGACACTTTGAAATCTGAATTCTCTCTAACTCCTGACACTACGCCATTAAAATCATCGATGGATCCGGCAGATCCACCGAAGCAACCTCTGCATTGAACTGAGTTAAGAAAGCTCTAAGTGATTCGTCCGTCCTCTGTTTTATCGATGTCAGCGTCATTACATTCTTTGTCCTTTTGATATGTACCCGAAACTGCTTCAGAAACTTGTCCACCAACTCTATCCATGTCCCGATAGATCCTTCTTCCAGCTGCCTGAACCGCAGAGAGGCTATGTCCGTTAGGAATAAAGGGAAACATCGAGCCATAACTTCTTCCAATGCCCCCAGCACCTCCATATGTCTTGTATATATCATCAAGTGATATGTTGGATCGGCCTTGCCATTGTACATTTCCACGTTAGGTAGCTTGAAATCAAGCGACTTTCGAGCTATCCTGATTTCACGAGCGAACGGACTCTTGTTTACTCCTTCCAGATCTCTATTTGTCAAACCTCCATGCATGGTTCGCCTGATAACCTCGGCTAATCCAGCATTGTACGTCAAGGGTTGCCTCCCGAGTTCCCGAGGGAATTCTGGTACATACTCTTCATCTCTTGCTCTTACATTCCTGCCAGCATCCTGTTGCATGGTGTTAGCTGGAACCCCTCCATGAACCGGTTCGGCATTATCTGGTGGTGCGCCCCTGAGTCCATGTCCATCCGGATTGTTAGTTGTTTGCTGATTGGGGGTTGCCCCTGCTGAACCATTCCCTCTGCTTGCTGGTTGAGCGCTTCTGATTTGGCTCCATGGATCTGTGCTTCTATATTTCCTATTTGTGTAAATTGTCTGAGAAGAGCCTGCATCATCTCCTCTTGTCTTTTCATCATGGCTTACATTTCCTCTCTGGTGATGTAGATGGACGCTCCTCCTGCTCCAATTCCAGAGGAAGCCTCTTGACTTCCCTCCTGATTACTCCTGTCTATCACTTGCTTCCTTGCTGACGGTCTAGCCATTGCTCCTTAGAATCCGAATTTCTAACTCCAAAATTCCTGAGTTCAATTCTTAGTGAAAGCACTAAAGTGTTTGCGCCAAAATTGGTCACTAACACCCAGATGTAATGAAAGCACCAACTTACAATCACAAATAACAGATAGAGTATATGTAGAGAATTATAATGTGAAGAACAGTCGAAATAGAGATTGACCAGTAAAGAACAACATAATTTTATAGTGGTTCGGGTAACTCCGGCCTACGTCCACTCCAGAAGTTTTCTTTTATTGATGTAACAATTGATTACAGTTACAAAGTGGTAAACTAGTCTTAGCCTTAGAAATAGAAAGTCAGAGAGCCGAGGAGAAGATCCCCTTTTCTGAAGCCCTACATGCTCTATTTATAGACACGTCCAGGTAGTTGTTGGGCTCTCTGAATAACCAGAGCCCATCAGAGACGAACGGCCCATGCCAAACAAAAATGCCATACCGAATGTACTCGTACGCCGAACGAGGTTGTCATGCCAAACGCACTCGTATGCCGAACAAGTTTTTCATGCCGAACGCACTTCGTATGTCGAACGCTCCTTGATGTCGAACGATCCATCCAAAGCCGAACGTCTCCAGATGTCGGACGACACATCCAATGTCAAACGATCCTTAATGCCAAACCTCCATCATGCCGAACCATGTCTGATGCCCAACCATGTTTGATGCCGAACCATGTTTCTAATGCCGAGCGCCCATCATGCCGAACGATTACTAAGGCCGAGCGCTCCAGGATGCCGAGCGCTACTGAATGTCGAGCGCTCCTGGAACGCCGTACCACTCATATATGCCAGACACTCTATGTATGTCGAGTACTCTTGAATGTTATTCGAACGTGAATGCCAGATGAACCATTTGTGCCTACCCTCCACTATGCCGAACCATGTTCAGTGCCGAACCTTGTTTCCCAGACCCAAATTATAGTTGATTCATCTTTATCCAATCATATTCCCATCTCCCAAGCACGTTGCGTCATCCATCCATCCATTCGACTGAATCCATCGTACACCAGCCTCGACGAACGTGCAGTCGATTAAGTTAAACCCGCATGTCTGTGGCCTTGCAAAAAGGAGGGTTAACAGTAATATCATCTATGTCCCATAAGCAAGTGAGAAAGTGGTATGTCCCATCGCTGTTTTAAAGGAAGTGCAATAGGCCCTCACGCCAGAGGAGATTCGTTCACCCATACTCATTCGCCTTTTCTAGCCGCTTCTTTATGAGTGTCTCCAAAACCTTGTTGACCGCCTCTACCTATCCTTTAGCCTATGAGTATGCCACTACGGAGAAGATTTTTTTATATCATGCTGTTGGTATAAGTTAGTGAACTCCACGCTATCAAGCTGCAATCTATTGTCTAAGATAATCTGGAGGGAAACTCCACCTACAAATTACATTTCTGATCAACAAGTTTTTGACCTTGTTCGTTGACATCTTAGTAAGGGGCTCAGCTTCTACCCACTTTGCAATTAGTCAACTGCCACGATAGCATACGTTGCTCCACCCCGGGCTGTAGGAAGTTCTCTAATTAAATCTATACCCTGTATCGCAAAAGACTAAGGGCTAATTATATGAGTCAACTCCATCAGAGGCAACCTGACGCACTTTGCGAACCATTGGCATTTGTTACACCTCATTGCATACCCATCGCATCACGATTCAGTGTTGACCTAAAGTATCTGTACCGCAACAACTTATTTGCTAAGGTTTGCCCCCCACTGTTGTCCCCGTAGCTTCCTTTATGTATGCTTTCTAGTATCTCCTTGGCTTCCTGTCCAACGATGCACCTCGGTAGTGAATTAGACAATCTCCTTCTATACCACATTTTGTTCGAGATAACAAAGCAGGGCACTTTCTATAGTATCTTTCTAGCATCATATTAAACGATGGTGCCCCTTCATTTAGGTATCATGGTAACAGTGTCATCCAAGTTTCTTCGCCATCAACAACCGCAACCATTTTTACTTCATATATGCTTGGCTCGAGCTGGGTCGCCATGGGAATAGACCCCAATAGAGGCCCTGTCCCCGAGCTTGCCAATTTTGCTAGATCATCCACATCTTGGTTTTCTTCCCGAGGGATGTACCTAATCATGTGATTTCCATTTCGCTAAGCAAAACCTTCACTTTTCTAAGTAGGATTTCAAGCGTTCCATTTTCCCTGGAATTCTCCAAGCACTTGATTACCATTAACTGAGTACTGTGGATGCATAATAACCTACGCGCTAGATCCTTTGCAAACTCCGGCCTGGCTATCAAGGCCTCATATTCTGCCTCGTTGTTCATTGCATTAAAACCTAACTTGAGTGCATAACTCAACTTCCTTCCTCCGAAGATTAGAAATATTACCCCACCCCCTGAATCATAATCATTAGATGCTTCGTCGACATATACACGTCATTTGAGGGCTTCCTCCTCTTGGGATGGATTTCATCATCTTGGATGGTGAATTCAGCTAGAAAGTCTGCCAGTACTTATCCCTTAATTGCTGTTCGCAGATGGTAGGTTATCTCATATTGACTTGACTCAATACTCCACTTAGTGAGCCTTCTGGACGTGTCGGGCCTGTGCAGAACCTACAACGGGGGTTGATCCATGAGTACTCGAACATGATATGGCAAGAAGTACGGCCTCAACTACTGGTGTGCGTGTTCCTCCTCCCTTACCAGGACTAGGCTCAAATCATGATGCAAAACAAACATATAAATATGAATCTCCTCTCCCTCCATTCGTGTAGACAAGATTGGATGCTTCTGCAAGTGGTCCAACTGGTTTAGAAATGCGGCTAAGCAATCGTCTGTCCATTATGAATTTTCCTTTCTCATTCTTAACAGCCTCAAAGAATGAGGCACATTTGTTTGTGGCGGTAGATATAAACTTACTCAAGGCTGCTACCTTCCCATTCAAACTCTGCATTTCTTTCCAGGTCTCAAGGATTTTGATGTCTTGCAATGCTTGGACTTGCTTTAGATTGGTCGTTATTCCCCTTACGTGCACAATAAAGCCTAAAAACTTTCTGGAAACCACTACAAAAGGACATTTGAGTGGGTTTAGCTTCATTTCGTAACTCCATATAATTTGAAACATTTCCTCCAAGTGTGAGATGTGGTATCTGGCCTTTCTGGACTTTACCTGCATGTCATCAACATATACCTCCATGGTTTTTCCAATCTATTCGGTGAACATTTTATCCACCAAATGTTAGTTGGTAGCTCCTGAATTTTGATGGCCGAAAGGCATGATCTTGTAGCGGTAAAATCCTGATTGATGACAAAGCTGATATGTTCCTAGTTAGGAACATGCACCGCTATATGGTTGTAACCTAAGTAAGCATCCATAAAAGACAAAAGTTCATGCCCTGCGGTCTCATCAACCAAACTAATCGATTTTGGGAAGTAGGAAAAAATCTTTTGTACATGCTTCATTTAAGTTAGAGAAGTCAATATGTGCTTGCTATTTACCATTAGGTTTCTTGACGAGGACTGGGTTTGCTATCCATTCAGAGTAAAGCATCGCTTGAATGAAATCGTTTGCTAGCAGGTTTTAACTTCTTTGTTCAGTGCCATGGATCATTCCGGACCCATTCTCCTCTTCTTTTTCTTCACAGGAGGTTTTCTTTGTGCTTGTTTAAAGCGTGACAAGCAATTGAGGGAGAAAACCCGCACATGTCCCCAAGAGACTAGGTGAACACATTCGAGTTGTCTCATGGAAACTGATTAGCTGTATCTTGAGATATTTCTCCAAACCGGATTCGATTCACATAAGTTTCATAAGTTCTCCATTATTAACTTCAAAAAATGCTAAAGCCTCCCCGAGCTCGGCTGTTGTCCCCTCTTCTCCATCTCTCGGGTCAAGCTCATTATGAGGATCGATTGTCAACTCAAGAGGGAGGTCGTGTACTGATTTCTATATGATGGATTTTTTGGCGTAGAAGATGATTTCTACGCCCTTCTCTTTTTCTTTCCATCTGTTTTACCTAAGCTCCGCAATGTAAAATTCCCTGGCAATATCCTAGTTCCCTTCCATAACTCTTATCCCATTGGTGGTTGGGAATTTCAATATCAAGCACCAAAGATCCATTACTGCTCGAAAATCAGAGAGAGCTGGACGTCCTACGAAAGCATTGTAAGCTGAGAGTCCGTCCGTCAATATGAAAGTTTGTTTTTGTATGGTTGATCGGGGACACATTCCTATTTCCACAAACAAATCCACTTTTCCCATAGGCATGGTTCCCTATCCTGTAAAACCATGTAGCTGCTATTGGCAACGTGAAACATCCTCCATGGATAAGCCCATTTCTTCGAATGTGTCTTTGAAAAGGATGTTTATGGAACATCTATGGTCTATCATAGTGCACTTCTACCAGGCTGAGCATCGCTGTAATCACCATTGGATCCGTATACGAATATTGCTTCCCTCATAAGTCATTGTTGTCAAAGACTATTACATCTTGCTCCTGACGGGGAGCCTTTGCTCTCTGCACTCCACCTATTGAGCATACATAGGCACCTTAGTTCTACAATGTTTTTTCATATTTCTTGATCTCCTCCCAACTTTTGCTCGCCGCATGGGGGTCCGCCTTTTATGGTATTAATCACCAGTCGCCTATTTATTCCATGGTTGGCACCGAACCCCTTTCCTCCATTTCCCGAAGGAGGCTTCTGTTGAGGCTGGTCTTAGGGCGCTGGGAGTGCCTCCTAGCTTTTGACATGCCTTTCCAGTTTTCTCCTTTTGATATGCTCCTCACTCACATCCCATAAATGGCAACACTTATTAGTATTTTGACCGTAAGACTCATGGAATCTGCAACATTTCCCTATATTCTTCTCAGCCTCAGTTTCCTTGGCTTGTTATACTTGAGATCAACCTGAGTGGCGAAATAGATGTTCTCGATGGTATCGTTCAAATATCTATAGGTCTCAAACTTATAGCCAAGTTCGAACCTTTTTCTATCATTCCTTCTTCCACTAGAGTTTCCAAGATTACCGTTTCTTTTTCTCCACTACTTTATCATCGTTAATTATTGTCTTCACACTGGTGGAAGTGTCCGATGGCTTGATAACAATTTCGGTCTACCTTCCTCCTGTAGCTTCCTCTAGTTGCATGTATTTCACAGCTTCATAGAAGAAGTTTTGCAAAGTAGCAGGATTTTCCTTAGTTAACTTTAGGCCATCTTTGTATTTAGATGAATGTTATCACATAGGGCCATAAGATTAAGGCGTTCATCGGCATTCTAAACATTGGTTGCGCTAGCATTAAAGTAGGTCAAATATTGTCGTAGGATATTATCCTCTCTTTGCTTAACAACTGATAGGGAGTGTGGATACTTGGGCTACTCTACATGGACTCAAAACTGGTTGATGAACCTTTCTTTCAACATTTCCTATGAGTGGATTGTACCATTGGGAAGGCGACATAACCACATGGTTGCTGGATCCATTAGAAAATGGGGGGAAATTTTGCACGTATATTCCTCCATTGCTTCACTCATCAGCATATGTTGTGTGTACCATCATAGATATGCTATAGGATCGGTCAAGCCTTGATAAGGATCCATAGTGGGCATCTTAAAACTTCGAGGTTTTGAGCGAGTTAAATTTCCATCAAGAACGGGCTGCTAACCTGGCCCATATTCTGCATTCCACTTGTTCATGGTGAATGCATTCCCTTGTAAGTCATTTTAGGTGATCAACTTCCCATTTAAGGGATGAGTGAAACTAAGTTAGCCTTCCTTTTTAGGCTGAGGGACCCCTTCCACTCCTTCTATAGTGACTATGTCTATGATCCCAACTGTGCTCCCTGCTCCAGGATCGTTCACAGCAGTAAGCCTGCCTTCCATCATATACTTCTCCAGATGAAAATAGGAAGCTCTGCCTGGGTTGAGGTGGCTCAGCCATGGCCACACTATTCCATTGCCTCCCATGTTTGGTTTTGGTGTTGGATCGTTCCTTGGGAGTGGCGTGTGGTTGTCCTCTATGCCTTCCTATATCCATGGCATTCGCTTGCCTAACTCCTTGACTCTCTTGGTCTGATACACCATGGGATTAGGATCTTCTTTGTCTCCTAGGTCCCCTAAAAAGGGACCTTCCTCTAGTTTTAATATTGTGTGTGGCTGGATGCTCCTGTGCCAAGTGTGTCATGATTTGATCCATAGTGATCTGCTATTAGGTAGCGAAGCGAGCATCAAGGTTCACCACAACTCTATCTAGATCACTCTTGGTGATGACATCCGATCCCGGTGTGCTGGATGACTAATTGTCAATAGCTGGATTGGAGTTCCTACCGACATGTCATGCTCTTCGACTTAGGAGGCATTTTGAGAAGTCTTATGTTCTCTCAGTGAAAGCACTACAAACATTTGTACAAAAAATAGGCAAACACCTTTTAATCGATTTTTTGGAATAGAGTAAATTAAAGGTAAAGCATAAAATGTAAAGAACATGAGAAAGTATAGTGGTTCAGCCGTAAATGAGCCTACGTCCTCTGTTTGTTTTTATTTCTTTCATTTATATTTCTGATCTATAAGCGAATGTCGAATTGTACAATGATTTATAGGATATGATAGTCTAAAGGCTCTGTACAGTTAATCTTATTGCTTGGAGCATTGCAGATCTAGAATAATGTATGATTTATGATACCAAAAGGTCTTGTATTTATAGAGGTAGATTTAAGGTGTGTTTAATGTGGTAATTTACGATGTTTCCTTGTATGTCTTGGTCAAAGGGAATATTACTCGATATGTCATTTGTAGTTATTCATTTCCTAATATATATATTGATTTCCTTCCGTATTTGCACTGCTGTTTTGGCTGAGAAGTTGGTATGGAGGATGTCGGTTCATCTGTGATGAATGAGGAAGGGATGTTAGCCAAGTTCGCAGCCTTCATATTTGGTTCGGTTCGGCATGGGCTAGTAAGCATCGGGCTTGCTTGGTTCGGTCCACGCTCCTCCTCTTGGACGAGTAAAGAAAATGAAGGAACTAGGTTTGGTGTGCATATGTGGCAAATCATCGAGTAGAGATTTCCGTTTGGTGGGTGGCCACCTACTGAACAGAGGATTCCTTTCGGTGGGCGCCCTACCACCGAACTAAGTATCCTGTTTGGTGGTGCCTTCCTTGATGTCTTCCTACTTGCCTTAGCTCTTTCCTTTTCATGCTTCATGCCTTTGCTCTTCCAGAGTCTAATACTGCAGGGGAAAATGCCCATAACATAAATCACCCTAGATAAGATTAGCATCAGGTTGATTAGAGTTAGTTTTGTTATTTCACTCAACCAAAATGACAAGGAAATGGATTTTAGATACCACTGGCTTTTTAGATGGGAGACCCGTTCTTTGCTAACTAAATTGTTAATGCCTTGAATATTGTGCAATTGACCTTTTTAGTAGCTCTATATTACCGAAGGTGAAAAATAACAGCATGGATAAGGTAATGATATAGTGGAAAATAGCAGAGGTCCCAAAAGCTATATCGGTAACCAATTAAATTTCCAAAATGGACATATTATCACTCTCAAACCATACCCATTAGGAAATCAAACATTTTTTACTCTAATATAATAATATCAAAGAATGAATTGATTTATGCAGTTTATATATAGGGATTAGAAATAGTGTTATAACATATGTTAAACGCTTGAGCCTTGAACTTATTCCTGTAACCTAACTTTTTTAGATTTTGTTTTAAAGAGAACTAGTCAAATTAATACAATTCATATTATAATTTATATAGCAAATGATAAAAAACTTTGATTTAGCGGTCTTATGCTCGATATTTTTTTTAAAACAACATTGATCGAACTAATATGATTTGTACAAAAAATGCTAAAGCAAATGCTTAAAATATTGATTTAGTGGGCTTAATGGTAAATAGCAAGGCTTAAGTGGATCCGCTATTAATAGCGCCAAACTATAAAAGAGCAACGGTTGAAAAGAGCTAATCACTTAAGCAGGGATTTTACTAAGTTTTAGTTGGGTTTAACTACATAGCTTTGATGTGAGCCCAGTTTGTTGATTGATTATGGGTTGATGTATCTCGAGTAGATAGGGACATTGGAGCTAATCTGTGACACACTATTCATTGCTCGCAATGATGGAAACTCACTGAAATTCTAATTTTCTTCTATACACATCGCCAAAAATCAAGTATAAGTTTTCTCCAAAGTCCATTTTTGAATTAAGATAAAATGGACTTTATATTGACTAGAGTTTTCACTAGCATTTAATGGTTAACACATGTCATGTCCTTCATAACTATTTTCACTTTTGTAGACAACTACTTTACCTCCTTCCCCTACACTTATCATATCATGTGACTCTCTATATTTAATTTATTGAAATTTTAGACGTTGATGTATTCATTGGTACCGAAGTCCTCTTAAACTATTAGAGCTTTATAATTTTATTCCAACGATCAAACTTTATGTCCTTGAAATATAGAAGTGCCTACATATATCCCTTTTGTTCTCTTTTATCTTATTCTAGTACAAAATTCGACTAAAGAAATTTTTTCTTGAAGTCTTCACCTTTTTTTGTTTTATCATTTGCAACCTACTATTTTGATTCTTTTCATCCTAAAAGCTTACTGTTCCTTTTTCTACATCGATTCTCTTTTTACTCTTGTATGTTAGTTTGTTGGAAAACTCAATCATCTTTTCAACATGGATTTTGTGTGATAGAGTTAAGGTTATGCCCTAGGAGAAATTATGTACTTGATTGTATTTCACTAAACTTAACTCTTGTAAATGAACCTTGTTTGAACTATAAATGTTTCTGTATTTTGTTTCTATTATCTATCCTTGTATCTATGAATAATTATACATTGATATATGCAATTAGAAGTGCCCAAGTGTTCGCTCCATTACAATTACGAAATTTTTCATTGTTTTGAGTATTAGATCATAAAAATATATATATATATATATATATATATATATATCCTTAAACGATACTAGTAAAAGGTGATTTCAAAACAAATATCGATTCCCATGAGATTAGTGTACCTGATGCTTTCTGTAAGATAGATGACGATTTACACATGACTATTGGGACACTAAGAGGTTATGTATGGGTAGTTGTTGAGGAACAAATACAAAATAACCCATCAAGAGTCTCATACGGGTCATATCTAAATAAAAATATAACATCTCATATGATAATGTGTAGTGGTCTTTCGACTTGAGAGTACAATGAATCTTCTCAAGATAATACTTTGATTAGATAAATCACATGTCATTATGTCTTGTCACAACCAGAGTTTGGTTTGCTTTGAGATACAATAAGTGAAACACTACTTAAGAGAGGATTCATCTCTTTTGATATAGAAATTTAACATCGCTATAATTAAATTTTGAAATGAGCTCATAGAGCGACACGGGATAATCGATATGGATTGAGCCAAGCAACTTCAAAGATCGAACTTCACGCTTAACTATGAACTTTTCAAAAAATTTATCATTGATTGAACTCTATACATCTCACTAACATAGTCCTAATGAAGAGACAAAACATGCATAATGTGTCGTTGTTTAAAGGTGCCGCTGTAAAAATTAATGGGACTTCACCCAGATAATCTATAAGCGCATGATCACGTGTCCAACACTATGCTTCAACAAATTCCTAATAAGTATGAATTATTCAAGTACTATCGAGGACGAAGTGACACACCATAGAGTTGCACAACCATGGCTCTTAAAAATCGACAAAAATTAATTTAACAAATTATTTTATTAGTTTTATAAATCTAAATGAAGCTAGTTATACATAGTGATTATGCGCTAATTTATTTGGTTATGTATAGGTATAAAGTTTTAATTTCAATATATGAATTATTAATGTACGAATATTTAAATCAAGTAGGCCTAGAAACCAATTAAATAGCAACATAAAGTTTGGTGATCCAACTCCATAAGCCCGTAAAATATAGTCGGCCACCAGAGGTGGAAGTTGAAATTTTAAAGATAAATAGTGCTTGAGTTACTTGTAAAAAGTGACTTTATGGGAGGAGATACATATGAGAAGAGATGCTCTTCTTTGTACATACTATTTCATTTGTCCTATACCGAGTTACATAGAATATTCATCTCTTCACCGTTATCTTCATTATTTTGTTGTTAAATTGTTGATTCTTAAAATTTATATTACATATTAGTTTGAAGTTGGAAGCGTACTATTTAAAGGGAGATTTTTTTTATAGCAACAGTGATACTTTATTCACGTAGAGCACTTATTTTAATATTTCAATGGTTCAAACCCTCGATGGTTCAAACCCGTGACATCTAAAACCTATGTTTAGAGTGTCATACATTTACCAGTCGAGTTAGCGGTCTTTAAAATCTGAAAGGAGATTCTTATGGTATAATTCAGCACGGACTAGATTTGATTATCAAGGTAAATCTCCTAAACTTGTTTCAATATGTCACCTCACCTTCATGTATGTATTTTGATTCGATCATAATTTAGAAGAAAAGTTTTATTATGTTAAAGTAACCCTTTTAATTGAGTGAATTGGTGATTATATTTCATATAATTTCAAACATATTGTTTTACATGTTATATAAAGTTGTTTTTCTTATGCTAAATGATTTCAATTAATATTAGTTTTGTAATATTATTATTATAATTTTTTTCATAATAATTTTAAATAATATAGACATGAATAAATGTTTTAAATTAATGATAAGAATTATGTTGTATTTAATTTGTACAAATATTTTTGCAATACCATCACACATGTCTATATGTTATCGTTTTCATATATAATATTTATAATACAACTAATAAATGCACAAGAAGACTCATAATATATATATGTGTGTGTGTGTGTGTGTGTGTGTGTGTGTGTGTGTGTGTATTGCCCAAAAACAACCAACATCTCAAATCTCGTTATCCAAAAGATTATTATCTCTTTTTACTATAGGATCAAATCGGTAGTGACTTGATGATGTATTATTGATACATAACGATACATAAATACTAGGAAAGTAATATCAATCGATCGCACAATAAGTTGTGCAAAGTAAGGAAGGAAAATAGAGAAAATGAGAAGCGACAACACAATTTTAATAATGGTTCAGTGGGATCTCTAGTCTTTCCCTACTTTGATTTTTTAACATTAAGATTTTATTACAATAGTAAGAGAAATAATGATTTTTGTATTTGATATTTGATATTTTTAGTAGAATTTGGTAAAGAAATGGAGTATTTAAAGAGTTCTGGTGTAGAGGAATTGATCCCCTTTTTGATGATGTCTCTATGTAAATACTGGCTTCGAAGGAGCTCTTTTATGCATTGATTCACTCTCCATAACCCTCGAAATTCGTATAAGAAACAACCATTCAAGATGTATAAAAACAGGCTAAAGAATAGATAATATGTTGACTCAACCTATGGGGATCGATGGTGATCCATTCCTATGGATCGGTGATGATCCATCACTGTGGATAGTGGTTATTCATCCCTGTGGATCAGTGGTAATTAATCCCTGTGGATCAGTGGTAATTCATCGCTATGGATTGGTGGCGATCTATCCTTATGGATCGACCGTGATCCATCACTATGGATCAGTAAAGTTGATTAGTAGGATGGATCAATAGGATGAGTTGGTGATGGATTAGTCAGATAGATCTAGTTGAGCTATCCATATGGATCGAGGTCGATCAATTAGAACATACTTAGGAGGAAAAGGACGATTGATTCATAACTCTTTCATTTTAATTCGAATTCTCCCAAAACTTGAATCATTCATCTTTTATCATCTTAATTAACACTCCAGGATTCTCTATCACTTCATTGTAGGATCATCTAAGGCACTTATCCATGGTGGCATACTTATTTATTGAGGTTTATTCATCATAACAGATTAGGGAGAGAAAGGACGATCGATCCGTAACTTCTTCACATCGGGTTGGATTCGCACAAGGTTAGAATTGATCATATTGTATCATTACATAAAACATCTCAATATATTTTGTTGCCTTATCTTCTGGATATCCAAGCGGCTTCACCAAGGTTGGCCTAATTAGAAAAAATGGACGATCCATCATTAAAATATGATATCTTGGTCAAAATAACTTAGATTTGTACGCAGTTTCGGCCAACATTTACCGTTGTCCTTTATGAATGTTTTTCCACCAATTTTGGTCAATTTTAAGACTATGGAAAATGTATTGGTAGGATTTCTGCCAATGCATGTGTTTACGCCAAAAATTGGCACAAACAACCATATATTAATTGATTAAAAATGAAGAAATTAACTGGAAAATGAGGAAAACAACTACAAACAGCAATTACAGTGGTTTGGCTGTTCAGAGGCTTACGTCTACTTAAACTTTGTTAAAGTTAAAGAACTATTCTCAGGGATCACTGATGACCCGTGGAATTACAAGGATAATACAAGAACTTGTTAAACAACTAAAAGGTCCCTCAAACAATGCCCTTCGTCCTCTCTTTATAGTCGTAGGTCACCAAAAAGGTCTCGTCCACATTCTAGCCGACATTTCCCACGTCTAGGAGAGGTTGACGGAAGAGAACGTGGCCACATCATCAATAATTAGGGATCGATACTTATTCACGTTAAAAGATTGTATTGATCCATGACTTTTCCTTGTGGGCCACAATTTTCTTCTCCTAATTTCTTGGTTGACTTGTATCTTCCTCCTCGTTACTTCACTTACATTGCTACGGGCTTGAATTTGATTGAATGTCTTGGTTTAGAGGTTGGGCATGAGTGATTAAGTTGTTCATTGATCGTGGTAGTTGATATAGACTCGCAATACATCCCACATTAGACTTGTTTGTAAAATCCTTTGCTTACCATGGCATAGAGCTAATAGTAATATGAAGGAGTTCTTAGGGATCGATATCGAACCTTATTCAGGGACCAATACCAAACCATTTTCAGGTATTGGTACGATGCGAGACTTCTTATGCCTTGGACTTTGAAGTTATTGCTCATTTGTAGGAGGTGTATGGGCATTTTTTTAGATGTTCTTGGTTACTTTCAAAGTTCAGTCCTCGGTTTTGTTTACCATCTAAATTAGCAGTTGTTGCCATGGATTTCCGCTAGATAATTTCTCAGCTTGACCCACCTGATGCACCTAATATGGCCTATTCATAGGGTTGGATAACATTTTCCCCTTAAATTTTACCTTATTTTAATAAGATATGCTTTTGTGTAACAAAACAAATTAAAGATCCCTCATCAGGGTTCAAGTTTTACTTTGAATATATGTTACTTTTCCTTTGAACTTTCTTTGTGAATTATGGCATCTTATACTAATTGTTGCATTGCTTTAAGTAATTTCGAACTCGTAACTTCTATATGGTGTAAAAAAAAGGCATATTTTTCAAGTTTTTCATTCCAAGTTCAAAAACTTTTCAACAATCTCTTTCTTTGAATTGATCAGGTGAGTCTTCGACCTATTTAAACTCCATCTGTTTAATGTCAGGTATGCGTATACACATGCACACACATATTAATATATTCATGTGTGTGTATATACATATATATTTTCACTATTAGTTTTATTTTCTCTCCTTTTTATGTTCTTTTTTTCGATTCGTACTGATTCATGTCTAGGGATCCGTACTGATCCATGATGCCTGAGATTAAGGGTCGGTGTGTTTATAAACACTGAACCAACACTTGGTTATTCATTTGCTTTCTTTTGCTACTTGGAGGTAAACAATCTCGAGCTTGTCATTGTTGATCTTTCTTCTATTTAATTCTTCAACTTCATAGTGCCACCCCCAAACAACTGCTACTTTTATTCCTGCCCTCAACATTGCTGAATGCGCTATCGTTGATTCTTATTTGCAAGCTTTGGATTTGCAAGATCGATTTGGGATTTTGAACTCGAGAAAAAATTAAACGCAACCCCTCTTTGAGTTAACTCAGGTAGATGATGGTGTGGCCTCGCCTACATCGCCATCGACTGACCATGATTCGAATCCAAAGTGTCATTAGAAACCCATCCCTCCCTTCTTAAGGTTCGGCACCAATCCCAGACTTGGGAATCTTTGGTGCAAAACTTGGGCTAGGTATGTTAACTTGAGTCACTCGTAGGTTAGTTCAGGTTTTCCTTTGATTTTCGAAACTCCAAAACTATTAAATGTAAAAAAAAATTGAGCTAAAGGAAAGGTCAACAAGTCTCTAAGGCGATCTTGGTCGAGTGATAGATGCTAATCGTGATCCATCAGGATAGTTTTTGATAATGGTCACTTTGGTTATAAATCAATTTAACTTGCACGATGTTAGACATACACATCTCACAATCTTGAATGTTTGCACTACATAATGCTACACAACACTACCCTTCATTTATGTACATGACTTGGTCGATCAATATATGTTGACACCTATCGGGTATGGTACATTGGCTTTACGAAGCTCTTTTTCAAGCATGGAGATTATAGATTTTAATGTATTTGATATAACTTATGTGTGAAGCTTTATTACTTATGGATTGTAGATGTTTCGAATGTCTCTTCGCTGTGGCCACAGGTCCATCAACATCAAAATATGTGAAAATTGACACAGAACCTAGTTATACTATAGTTCCTGCAGCAAGACATACAACTCAGTCAACTAGTCATCAGGCAACCTTTGGAAATTATTTCTTTTGTGCTAGTTGAGGGGCTTGTAGTTGGAGCTGACCCCGATGTGGATATGGGTGATGTCATTATTATTGATGATCCTTAAGATTCCCCAGCATTGAAAGTTGGTAAGGCATCCCTCTAAAGAATTTGCAAGAAGAATGGAATTCCATTTGAATATGTGTTACTTCCTTCATGCCATCAACAAGAGCATCTTCCACCCATTGGATAGAAGGCCTGCAACCGGTTTATGTGTGTCCTACCATTCAGTGATTTCACCTGGTCGATGTTGCAATATATGAAGCTTGCCCCGGCTCAGTTACATCCAAAAGGTTATGCTCCCTTAAATAGCTTGTACATAATTTTCACCCACCACTTTAATCATGAACCAAGTGCTCGGGATATTCGAAATTTTTATAATATCAAGCATAAAAAAGGATCTCCTTTGCATACCTATCTAGAGTCTTTTGGGGCTGTCAGATATTTATGGGTATCTAGAACAAACTGATCTATTTTAAAGATGAATTGTTTTTTATGCGTTGCCTACCAGGTTTTGCATAGAGACAGTTTTCAAGACGTAAGTCTTGCCTTTATCCTTTTTTAATGGACAATGTAGCTTCAATTACTCATACGATTATTCCTCGCTTTTGCAGATAGCTCAAGAAGGCCTAATGGCATAGCCTTGGTGAGCACTATGGCATCCCTTTACCAAGTTCCCCTGGAAGAAAAGGAGATGAGAACACTATATACAAATAGGAATTTACATGCTTAACCATTATTGGAAGGAGGTTATAGTGCTGTCTATGTTTTCGAAGCTGGTGATTATGATGACGATGGTTCTTCGTCGGAGGATGGTGATGAAAATCTAGAAGTGCCCTCAGTTCCAAGTCTTATTGTGGGGACTGGAGAAGTATGGGAGCACAGTAAGGAAGGAAGATGTGGTGGAGAGTTAAGGATGATGCTGATATTGGTCGTGAGTCCTCCAGCGATGAAGTTTGTAGTGACCAAGCTTTTCTTCTAAACCGATGACCTAAAATAAAGATCGTCCAATTGCGAACTCCCAAACAACCTTAACCAACCATTGTAACAGACAGAACCCCATTCCACCTTCATAAGAAATTTATTAAAACTTTAGTCAGATTCTGGATGAGTTCGGTTCTTATGGCCTGGGCAACATCAGCGTCGAGGATATTGGTTCCCTATTCATTTGCCCGATGAAGTGCCAACCACTCACGTAGGGGAGGTCACCCCTGTTAGCAAACTCCAAGTCCATGTTCCGTGGGGGGATACTACACATACCCACATAACACTACACTCGGTTTAGCTCATGCCATGTTCCTACTTTATTTGAGCTAGCTTGCTTTCATTCGATTTACAGATTTAATGGAGCGCAGAGCCATGTTTGATACCATCATAAGCCAAGGGAGAAAGAAAATGAAGCACGAGTCATCCAATCGTCATCATGGCTCTTCTTATGATTTTGATTCGTGGAGATGTTCAAGCCAAGGCCATAGAACTCAAGAAAGCAGATACACATCTCGCGAGTTATCTCCGCGACACAAGGGTCGGTCATCCTTGCCCTGCAGTCTGAATTTGTACTCTACGAAACCCAATTACCTTTCATTTATAGACGTACAAAATGTCATTGCTTCAACATAGCCGACAATATCTCTTGCACGCCACATCGCTTCGAGAAACTATCGAGACTGATCACTTCTGACATTCCCCATTTGAGGCCTGAAAAGAGAGCAGTTCGAATAGAGAAGGAAATTGTTCTAATCCTCATATGGATACCTTGTAGCATACTTTTCCCAAAAAAGAAATTATGACACATTGGTCATCCCTGAGCTGAAGGACATCCCTCCGTATATCGAAACCGACACCATGGCTTACGTTGATAATTTGTATGGTCAGTATTTCAAATAGAGATGGTTAGCTGAGGTTATTTTTAGGTGTGCTTATAAAAGAAAAGTTCGGCTCAATGGAGTGAAGCTATAAAAAGAGCAGGATAAATGCATCATCACTAACCTCGATAAGGAGGTCAAGAAGCTAAATTCCTTGCTAGTTGAGTCTAAAAAAAAACTGGGTGACCTAACCAAATAGGCCAAGGAAGAGTGCCAAAATTGGTGAAAACAAATCGAGACCGCTCACCACTAGAGCTATAACCCGTCGTTGGAGAATGAGCAGCTTAAGGAAGAAATAGGGAAGCTAAAATGGCAGTTGGAGAGCGAGAAGAAGGAGAAGGACAATGCTCTCATTGAAGCCCAGGGCTACTATGAAGAGATATTGAAAGCCCACAAGGAGAAAGACGATGTAGAGGCCTGGGCAAAAGACATCGAGAACCGGGTCGAGGCTATGGTGAAACGGGTTAAGGACAAGCTCGAGCTTATGCTTATCTGATATAATGAAAATGCAATCAAGTTTAGAAATATAAGGTGGATTGAGGAAGGGTATCCATTGCTTTGGCCCTAGCCTGGGAAAAGGTTATGGATCAAGAAAGAGAGCTTTCTGATGGGGCCGAGGTCGACGTAGAGATGTTGAAGCTTGACCTTCTATATGTAGAGGACTTGGAAGCACTTAGGATTAGTGAACATATCCTGAACCCTTAATTTTCTATCAGGGGTTAAATAGACCGAGGTGAGGGCTCTGGGTTTGCTCTCCGCGACTCCAAGGCAAACATTGCTACTTGTCTGACCTTAGAGTCATTGTCCGTTGAAAATATCACTTCTAACCTTGCTCTACCATTATTTCTACCACCAGGATCGTTTTAGAAGTTATATCAGTTTCGACATCTTTGCTAGGGGATCAATACAAACCTGATGAACCCTCACTTCCAAAGTCCTTCATTTATCTCCCATCCAGGAGGGAGGTTCTAGTGGCACTTCAGCTCATATTAAATCTATATCTCCCGTAGGTATATTCTTAATCTTGCATGTGTTTGAGATGGTTTGTATGACACCGATCGATGTCACTAATCTCTGCTTTTGTGTTTGTCAAGTTTTAGGCCAGCCTTCGATCATCCTTCTGACTAGAGAAGGCTTAACATCGGGCATGCATGCTACTTTGACAGATTCGGTCATTGTATTTGCCCCAATGCCAATACTCACTTCTAATATGAGCTCTTCCCTCGATTCTGGTGTCAAAATGATTTATGCTTTGAATGAAGATACCTCGGTGATGATCATGGAGCTTAAGAAGAAAGGGATGTAACCATAATTAGGAATTCTAATCCTCTTTGAGGCCCATTATAAAGGAGGTGCTCCAAAATCAAGTTCTACTTGCCGAGGAGATCAAAAAAGAAAAAGATGTTGACATTCCTCCTCTCCTATCGATCTCACTGCCTGGTTAACTTATCTTTGTGCCTCTTGAAATTTCGATGTGCGATCTTCTAAAGGGTCATAAAGGGAAAGACAGAAGTAGGAGGAAGCCCAGTAAGTCGAGAATGCCCTCTTTCGAGGAGAAAAGGAAGGATTCGAAGAGGTGGAAGAAGATTTAGTTGAATCCTTCTTTATTTTTTTTATCTTTTGGTTTGTTCGAATAACCATGTAGATAGGATGAAGCTATGCGAGTACAACCCTCGCATTTTATTAAGTAAGTTAATAAAAACTAGACTTGTTTTTTCCATTCAAGCCTTGTGTTAATCTACTTAAGTACTGAGAAATGCATGAATTATTTTTGCTCATGTGCATGCGAATCTTTTCTATATCACCATTCAACCAAATTAGTAGCTTGTCTTGTTTTTTTAGTTTAGTTTTCGTTTGACTAACGGCAGTGTCCGAATTAACAATACCCTCAATTTTGGAGAATAATGGCCCTAATGCATATCTTCGGGTTTCCTTACTCAGCCATAGCTGATTCCAGGCCACAGTTAGAATAGACTGCTTAAAGAAGTAATTCAAACATCCATCTTATGGGTGTTTTGACCTATTTCGCCTAACTTTGGACATTGGCCAGGGTTGACCAGCCAATGTTGATAAGAACATCCATTCCACAGACATTCTCATCCGATCTCGCTTAACTCTGGGTGTGGATCGGGGTTAATCACCTAAAACCGTGGTTATGGTGTCTATCTCTTGGATACTTGGGAAAGATCTCGCATAATTCCAGGCGTGGAACTTTGACCTCACCATTCTCTGGGCGAGGATTTTGGGCTTCATCAGACTCTAGGCAATAGCTATATTATGGAGTAAATCATGTAATTTTTTAACTTTGGGCAACGGTTCTTGGGATGAATTGTCTCGCTCGATCCTTTATGTGTTTATACTCCAATGTCCAAGTCATGGGTTAGAGGACTTACATGGCACCTACTCAGGATGCCCAGGGCATTCATGTTCCTTAGGTCCAGTTACAGATCGTAAAGTTTGGCTAGTGCCTATCTCTGAGCACCAACAATTATGTATTTCATAAGTATGTATTATTCATTCATGTCGTCGTTCATAGTGCAAAAATTAGCTAATGAGAATGTAAATTCATCGATTCCCAAAGCCAGCTTATTTCATATCCACAAGAGTGGCTAATCATACCTATTTACATTAAGATTACAAGATATGTACAAAGATAGTTCTAAGTGAAATAGCACCACCACCATAACTATTTGCTATTTCATGCCCACGGAAGTGAAATATCATCTATTGTTGCCAGCTTAAATGTTACATCTCCAAGCTTGTTTTCGGTAGCATATGGACCATCCCATATCGGGCCCATATTCACTGGACTAGGGAAGATTCGTTTGAGAACAAGATCATTGATCTCGATGGTCCAATTCTTGACCTTTGGGTTGTAATATTAGGCTACTCACTTTCAATGAGCAGCAGTTCTCAAATCATCTTCATCATTCTTCTCATCAATCATGTTAACGGACTCGAGCAGGAGTTCCTTGTTCTTTTCAGGATCATAGTGGATCGTCCGATGAGATTGCACTTTTGATTCAATTGGAATAATGGCCTTCGACTCGTATGCCAAAGCGAATGGAGTATGGCCAGTTGTAGATTTGTGAGTCGTTCGATAAGCCAAAGTGCTAACAGTAATTCTTCAACCAACTTGCTTTGGTCTTCATCAACCGCTTTTTTAGAATGGACATGATGATTTTGTTCACAGCTTCCACCTATCCATTCATCCATCACTACGCCATAAATGGCCTTCTGCAACACAAAAAAAATGTTGGCTCAGGCCCGAAAAATGTTGCCATAGGTCTATGGCAACACTTTTAGGGTGATGCAATTTTTGCCGTTGCCTTAGACCTCAAAGGCAACATTTTGACTATCTAAGGCAACATAAGTAATATTGTTGCAATAGAACCCTATTTGGGTCTATGGCAACACCCATAGGTATTTGTAGCAACATTCCAAAAATGTTGCTATAGATATTAACATTCTGAAATTGTGGGACCCACATCTTATGGGGCGCATAATCTGGGGCCCACGACCCAACTGGGTCCATCCCTATGGCAACACCTTGAATGACTATTGCAACATTATTTTAAGCAACATTTATAACCCGGTGGCAACACTATTATGAAGCTACTGCAACACTATTCTGAAGCTACTACAACACCATTCTGAAGCTACTGCAACACTATACTGAAGCTACTGCAACACTATACTGAAGATACACTAAGAGCACATAGAACAGTACAATAACACATAGAACACTTGCATAATACACAGTACAATATCACATAAAACACTTGCATAATACACAACATAATACACAGTACAGATAACAATTCATACAGCAGTACATATCACAATTAATGTCAGTTACCCCAAAATATCTAGTTACCCCAAAATACTACAAAGCTACCCCAAAATATCCGGTACACATAACAATTCATAGATGAGACTTAAGAGCTGGTGCCTCCAGTCACATTATCAGTCTCACTGGACATGATTGTGGAATTTAGATCCTCTACATTGATGTTCAAATGTGCTTTTCGAAATGGCCTAATTGTAAGACCATTTTGTGGATTCATCACAAAATTACTTTTAAGTTCATCAAACATTATAGTATTTTTTGAACTGTAAAACTGATAGAAATAATAGTTGAAAAGTATGTCAGTGGCTATATGTTAAAGGAGGAAGGCAACGGTTTATTTTTATTATATCAGAGTTAACCTCTGGGAATTGAGCCCAAATAAGACCAAGTGGCTTGCATCAAAGGTGCCATGGTGATCAGACTGTACCGTGATCATGGCCATGTGATCAAGAAGAGCAGTAATTTTGTAGTTTGGATAATTTAAAACTCCAAGTTGGTTCATCTTTAGCTCTACCCATTTCATTCTGCAAAATGAGTGACATCTAAGCATATGCTATCATTATGAGTAATGAGTAATGTCTGACCAAAAAGGGTTAATATAACAAAAACAAATAATATACCCCGTCGCAGACCATATCATGATATCATGCTCGGAATATGCAGCAGTTAGGAATTCATGAAGATCTGTTAAGAAACTATAATGTCGGTGCAGTTAGAATAATAATAAGGCAATATCAATATCAAGTATCGATATTTATCTACTTGCATGGACGCATTAACTCAAGTGGATTTTCAGCTGTAGATCTGTGATCGAACAGAGTGTAATTAATATCCAAGACAAGCAGCTTTTTCCGTCACGACAAGGATTCCGTAGTTTCAACTAAGCAATTGAGCATCAGCAAGCAAATACATTAGCTCATTGCAAAGCTCACAGAACAAAAGGATAAATCAAACAAGAAAATGTTGACAACACAGGTATAATAGTAAAATTAATACAATTAATAATTAAGGGTATAGCATAGTCACCTATTGTGACCAATGAACAATATGGATACATCTACGTATGAATGGAAGACAGTTTTCTAACACATTATCTTGGTAAACCGATAGGTAATAGCACAATATCTTGGTGAACTGATAGGTAGGCATGGTGCTTTAAGTGAAAATACACAATTGTCAATAACACACATGAGTAATCAATAATGCCTAGGACATATGACAGTTCAAATCATATTTGCATTGATTCAAAATGGACCGTGATCCTAAATCATATAGGCTAAGTTAGAAAATGACAAAACAAATTAAACCTTAAGTCAATTTGAATTGCTTAGTTAACAAATTTTCTTTCATATGATATAAAATTATCAGCCACAGATTTATTTAACATGTCTCCGAAGTCATTATGGACTTCAACTGGATGCCTAATTTGAGCTTTTAGATTTGAGTCGAAGGAGATGTTAAGCATTTAATTCATTCACACAATTACTATTCATCTAATTATTGATTAGTATTCACATTGACGTCTTCTCATTGATACATTACCTAAAGATGCATACTGTGTGTTAGTTCCAAAACCAAAGTAACATAATAGAATTTCATTTCAACGCTTTAAGCCTCAAGCCCCTAAGTGCCATAATAACTTGCAAGGAAACAACTATGCCAGCGCTAACAGACAATCACAACGTGTAGTGCACTGAGTTAAGAAATGCACCTTATATTGATTAATTCTTCTGTTCAACTTCTACTTATTGGAATCCTTATCTTTAATATCCACTACCTCGTCCTGTCCAATCTCAAAATCATCCACAACCTCCGGCGCATCCACGTGATCCACAAATATCTCGTCTTCAACCGTCCTACAAATCAATCAACAATCATGAATAGCCCCAAAAGTAAATGTAACCTGAGAGGAAAAAAATACAATAATAAACCCAATCATAGTCGTCTTGACAGTAGGCTTAATGTTAAGCTCAGACAGTAACACAGAATCGTCACCAAGCTTAGATGCCATTTTGGGGTAAAGAAGCTTTTGTCTTTTTGGGAGCACATTGGTGACCTCGCAAATGCGGCGCTTCAGCTCGGTGATTGTGTCGTCGCCGCAAACCCTAACGATGTAATCTTTGCCGCTCTATTTTACGGTTAGGGTTATTTATAAGTAGTTTAAATCGAAACCCTAAAGTGATGGGAGAGAGGGTTATACCTCAAAATCGAAATTGAAGCCCTAAACTGATGTGAACAATGCTTGAACCCCCAAATCGAAGCGAAATCGCTGAACAAAGATTGAACCCCCAAATCAAAGCCCTAGTCGAACCGAAATCACTGAACCCCAAATTAAGAATGTTCGCTTGAACCTTTGTAAGAATACAGAGAAGAATAAAAATAAAAAGTTATTTGCGGGGACTTTTTTCTTCGCTGCTCTAAAAGATCAAGGAGTGGTGTTCGGATTGATGAGGTGTCACGTTCTCCAACGTAGGATTTGCCTTGGTAGATTGGCGTGGATCGGTGTGAAAGATATGCAAAGGTCTGCTATAGCAACACTATAAAAAAATGTTGCATCAATTACACTTGTTTAGCTGGAGCAACACATTTTTATGGCTAAGGCAACACTAAAAATTCAACGTTGCAGTAGGACCAAAATTGTATAGCTATCGCAACATTTTACCTGGCAACACCTTGCAAAAATGTTGTAGAAGGCCATCTATGGCGTAGTGCATGGAGACGCTCCTGTATAGAATCTTTTCTTTGTCTGATACATGCTACTGAAGTTCTTGAATTCTGCACTATCAAATTAGGTCCCATTGTTGGAAGTAATCATTTCTAGGATCCCAAAATGACAGATAATGTTCTTGACTATGAAGTTGATCGCCTTCTTCATGGGATCATGGCTAGCGGTTCCGCCTCGGCCCACTTTGTATAATAGTCCACTTAAATAATAGCTTACTTCGCCCCGACGTTGGGCATCAGTAGCACACCGATATTGCCAATTACCATACCGCAAATGGCAATGTGATACCATTTGTGTAATCTCTATAGTTGGGGCTCTAGGAATTTTGATTAATCTCTGGCACCGGTCACACCTCCTAGTGTAATTGGCTATATCTCTGTTGATTTTCGACCAAAAGCATCCGTAGCAAAGCATCTTCTTTGCTAAAATTTTCCCCATGGTGTTTTGCCATAGGCTCCTTCATGAATATCCACAAGGATCTTTTTGGCTTCTTCATGGGAGACATGCCATAACAGAGTTACAGAGAAACCTCTCCTATAAAATAGCCCATCCTGGACAATAAATCAGGGAGCTTGGCGTAGTAATATCCTTCATTCGCTCCTTCCATCTAGAAGGGTTCCCGTTAGTTGGTACTCCTTAATGGGAATCATCCACGATACTTTTTTGGGTTCATCCTCCAAGATCCAATCAACATCCATCTGGTCAATGCTCGAAGCTGATAATACTTCTACTGGAAATAAACCCATGAGTTGTACATCCCCAGAGCTAGCCAGCTTGGCTAGAGAATCGACTTTCATGTTTTCCTCTTTGGGAATGTGCATTATCGTGTAATGCTCAAAATCATTATGCAGTTCAAGAACCTTCACCAAATAAGAGGCTAGCATAGTGCCCTTTTCCTAGAATTATTTCCTTAGCTGCTACACCACCAATTGAGAGTCACCGTATATGTGCAATGTCTTGACTCCCAATTCTTTTACGATCTTGAGCCCCTAATTAGTGCTTCATACTCGTCCTCCTTATTTGTTGTAGGGAATTATTGTTTTAAGTCATAGCAAACTGATCGTTTCTCAGAGGTTACCCAAACTACTCCTTCCCCGAGCATCATTCTTTGGGTGCTTCGTCTGTGTACAACTTCCATTAAGCACTCTACTATGTAGTTTCTTCCCTTTCGTCATCTCAAGAAGTGAATTCGATGATTAAATCAGCCAATGCTTGGCCTTGGATCGCCCTCCTAGGACATACAAAATATCATACCGACTTAGATTGATATTCCACTTCAACAATCTCCCAGAGGTCCCAGGTCATTGCGGGACTTGTCTTAAGGGCAGGTCAATCAACATCTTAATTGGATGAGCATGGAAATAGGGATGGAGTTTTCTCGAGGTGATCAGCAAACAATATGCCAACTTCTCTAACTTTAATTCCTTTCATCCCCTTCTATTAATTTTCTGACACAGTCTACTGGCCATTGGATTCTCTTTTCTTCATGTACGAGGGCAGGACTCAAAGCATGAATAGATACTGCTGGATAAACAAATAAATCTTCTCCTTTGAAAGACTTTGACAAGATAGGCGGCCTTTTCAAGTGATCGACCAAAGCTCGGAAAGCATTCTTGCTTTCCTGCATCCAAGTGAAGTTTCTCTTCCCAACTTTGAGTACTTCGAAGAATGGTATGCATCTTTTCGTTGCCCATGAAATGAATCTTCTCATCGCGACTATTTTTCCATTTAGACTTTGTACCTCATTAATCGTCTTTGCGGCCTTCACAGTTATCAAATCTTTATTCTTCTCCAAAATAGCCTCAATTCCACTCTCGTTCGCAACGAAACCCAAGAATTTCCCCAACGTGACTCCAAACGAGCATTTTAGGGGGTTAAGTTTCATTTCGGATTTTCATAGCATGATAAACATTTCTAACAAGTCCCCCAAATGACTCGGCGACCTCTGCAATTTCACCAATATATTGTCCATATAGACCTCCGTTGACAGTCCAATATGATCTTTGAACATCGAATTCACCAGTATTTACTAGGTGGCTCTGGTGTTCTTCAACCCAAACGACATAATAAGTTAACAATACAGTCCCAATTCTATTATAGTATGTTCCTGATCGGGGATGTGCATTGGAATTTGAATGTAACCAAAGTAAACATTCATGAACGGCATCAATTTATGGCTGGCGGTTGAATTTACCATTTGGTTGATTTTTTGTAATGGGTAATGGGAAACAGTCCTTTAGGCACTCTTCTTTCATGTCCAAATTGTGACGCCCCACCTCTATACTCACACTAGCGAAGGACGCTACGAG
Organism: Allium cepa; assembly: GCA_030765085.1. Taxonomy (NCBI): domain Eukaryota; kingdom Viridiplantae; phylum Streptophyta; class Magnoliopsida; order Asparagales; family Amaryllidaceae; genus Allium; species Allium cepa. Next base: position 85,740,826 of record CM060946.1, read on the forward strand.
GTACTTTCATCGACTAGCACGAAGAATAAGGCTGTTGAGGAGCGATTATCTGTATAATTGATTTGAGAGAGTATCGATATGCCAGAAATAAAATCATGCATTTAATTTCAAGAGGAAATCCGACATAACAAATACAAACTCAAAGCTACTACATAGTATCTATGTGGCCTTCGGAAACAAATATAAAATAAGCACAATACAAAATCAGTCACAGATATTCATATCACCAAGGAGGAAACAAATATGAATGTAAAACATAAAATTGTACATCAAATTAGTGGTCATACAAGATCCACTACATCACAAAAGAATAGGTACAAGTGCTGGACAAAAGAATATGTATACATCAAGGAGTCTTTATTCATATACATGAAAGACAAAAACTACTAAGCTAAAGTAGTTAGCCAAAAATCAGAAGATAGTCCCTGCTAAGAAGTCAAGTGGAAGCACCTGAAACACCTCGGTCTGACCCGAGTATTATTTAAGAAGAAAAATAATAAACATATCAGTCTAGCTATAATTATCATGTAAGACGAGATAGAATATGAGATATAGCAAATATACATGATTACAATAAAATTCATATAATATCTCAAATTTTCTCAAACGCCCAAAAAAAAATATCGTATTCTTTAGCTCGTTCACCGAACCTCAAGGATTAACAAAACATATCAATGAAAATCACAAAAATTGGTGAAACATAAATTATAGAATCAATAATTAAAAATCCAGAAAAACACAAAGGGGGGGCCCATCACAAACGGGAGCATGAAAACTCACCAACACGTATTTCACAAATGGAACGCTATTCCTTGGTTGCTAATCCATCAAATTTGAGCCAAAGATCAACAAATGGCCCAATGACCATGGGTCGCTACCCTACCAATTTGAGCTGAAGCTCCACCGAAATGGGGTTTAGTCCCCCATGCAGACAAAGAGACACCGCAAATCGCTAGTCTAAATCAAAAAATGATCATCATTGATCGATAATTGTAAATTACACTAAGATAGTAAATAAATGAGTTTAGCTTCATGTCCCATAACCACTAGCTTAACTTAAATATTTACGAACGAAATGTAGATCTCCACTCGAAAATTGTCACGATGGTTCAATCGAACAAGTCCAAGAATTAACAAATGTGTAAACGCAAGCGTTTCATACCACTTGTTTTGCTAAGTTGTTTAATTGGATTTCTCATATGAATGAGGTAAAGGTTTGTATATAAAAATAGATTGAAAACGGATGTAAAAACGGGTTTGTATTAAAAGAAATGTTGAAATCATTTTTATAAAAGAGTTTGAGCATTTACTACTAGTGTAGAAACCTTGGTATTTTAAAGTGGCAAATCATAGAAATAATTGTAAAAACAATCTATCACCAATTTCCACATTCGACGACGTGAATTAAAACCACAAAAATCAATGTCAAATGCAATCAAATGGATATTCCCAAAAATCCAGAAAAGAAGTCATCAAAGTTGATGATAAATGACAACAGCTAACCAGATCAACAAAAATTGATAAAAATTGAAAATCCACTGAAAAACAGGCAAAATAGGCAAAATTGAAGAGAACCAGACGTCTGGTGAGTTTAGCCAGATGCCTGAACCTGGGTTCTGGAAATATATATTTTTCTCCTTTTTCTTTTTTATTTCCTGAAGCCTCCCAAACATCTAGTTGGGTTTAACCAGATTTCTAGTCCTAGGCTTAGAAATTTTATTTTACTTTCGTTTTATATTTTTTTCCAGAAGCCCTTACCAAACGTTTGGAAATTTCAACCAGACGTCTGGTTGCCTAGGCTTGGGCAGAATTTTGCTTGGGCCAATGATGGCCAAATATATTCGAGGGCAATCAGACGAGCAATGGGGGCTAGGGATTTATGCCAAGCGACAACCCAGTCTTATAGGCTCTTTGATACACCCCAAATAACATGTCCAAACATCCATAGTAGGATTTTCATAAATTTTGACTTCAAAAACCAAATATTAGAAAATTCACCAAACCAATTCAAATAAAAAACAATTGAACATGAAATAGATGTCAGGAATTTATACCTAACAACAACGTAAGACATAGATGTGAGATTAAGATCTCACCTTTAAACTTAAAAGTAACTAATGAGAAGCTCTAAAACAAAGCAAGACCAATTCCTCATCACTACACTTTTAGAATCTTCAATTTATTATCAAATGCAAAGTTTTTACTAAGTTAGGTTATAAGAAAAACCAAGAATTGAAGAGGGATTGAGATGGAGAAGATGAAGATGATGATGAAGATGATGCTTACCTATGCTTCTCGTTGATTTCGAAACTTGAATTTGAATTTCCTAAGAGAACTAGGGCTTAGGAATTTTAATTTTTTTCTTTTTCCCCATTTTTCCTTTTGCTTGAGAGTGTTAGGAAATTATGAAAAGAATGAATGAAGAGGAGTGGAGTTCGGGTATTTGGTAAAGGAGTTTAGGTTATCTTATTGGGTTGGTGGGCTAGAACCAAACCCAAAGCCCAAATGAAAATACTAAAATCCCAATGAACTCCAAACATATCGATATTTATACTTAAACAAGTTGTAAACATCGTTTTGAACTCAACTGAAGTGGTCTCGAGTCTGAATTCGACTGTTTACAGAAAGTCACATTTCAGACTTTAAATTTAACTAACGATATTATATTTAATTAAAAATCTTAAATATATAATTGTAAAATATGCGGTTCTTACACAAATAATCGATGTACATCCTCCATTTTCCATTGTATTTCTTGACTATGACCAGATCCGATACACACTTCGGGTATAGAGCATCACCAATGAAGTCGTTTTTTGGGCTTATTCACTTCTTCTTTTAGCCTAGAGGATTGCTCCAAACCAAAACTACGTTGTTTTGTTTCATTCTGTCACACTTGAAGTTCACATTCAATATGTGGCATGTTATCTTCGACGATGTTCAACACATGTCAGAATGTGTCTAAGAAAACACATCAGATTTTCTCAAAGGAAACCTGCCAATTCCTTCCTCATCCTCGTGCCAAGCTAGGACTCGACTTTTAGAACTCGTGTATGATTATCTTGACTGACCGGGATGCAGATTGCTCAGTAGGGGCTGCCCTCACATCCTATGGCTCTTTCCTCATATCTATATCTTTGTGGAATCTGCTATGCCAACTGAGCTAGGATGGTTGCTATGCGTCCATCGTCTTAATGTAGAGAGTCCTCTCTACATCTTTTCTTTTCTCACGTCGCTTTGCTTCATTTAGCCATTTGATATAGCATTCACGTCCGATAGTGGTCTCCTTCAGTGATGCCTGCCCATTCTCCATAGGGAATTTCATTGTTAAGAACAATGGGGAAAGAACCACTCAAAAGCAAGCTAAAGCTAGTCGGCGCAAGAAAACATTATGAGCAGAAAAAATTGTCCGTGGCCATAAAGGTCACAACTTGCACTCTCTTGCAGCCACCTTCACCTAGAACTACCAGTAAATCTACACAACCTATCGGCTTTGTCACCACTCTGTTAAATCCTTGAATTCAAGATTTGCTTGGCTTTAGATCCTATCCATCCATCAACATATGATCGTAAATTTATTTAAACAAAATGTTTAGTAAACTGTCACAATCAACCAATACCTTTCTCATAGTTGTTGGCCTAATCGTGGCCGATATCACCAAGGGATCTAGCATAGGTGCTTCGACCCCATCAGCTTTCCTATGTCTAAATACAATATCATCGGTCATTTTCCTGAGTTGCCTTGCTAAAGCTCTATCTTCGACAACAAAAAAACTTTCATGCACAACATACTTCATAGAATTCGCATACCACTTCATTTCATTCCAGCTTTACATGGTCGGATGAGGTCCATCAAAAATCGTGTTGATAAACAATCTTTTCCCAAACTACCTAGGCTCGTCATCACTAGGCCCAACTTGACTCCTTTGGAGTAATTGCCCTTAGATTGAGCATTCTCTTGCCCGCCATCCTGTGGTGGTTTCACATAGTGCTAAAGCTTCTTTTTTGGACCAGATCCTCAATTGCATCTCATAAGTGTATATATTCATTCGTGTTATGACCATGGGTCTGATGGAAGCGACAAGACTTCCAAGACCTCTTTTCTCTCTCAGCCGACTCCTTGGGAGATGACTTCTTATACCGTTTAGTACCCCATGTCGCAAGGTATATATTCTTAACTAAACTGTTCAATGGTGTGTAATTTTCGTATTTCGAACGTCTCTTGAAATCAAGTTTACAGCCTCCATCACCTTGATTTTTCTTCTTCTAGTTATTACCTTTATTTCCTACATTCACAGCTACATTTCCAGAACTTTCACTAGATTGTTTCACAGCCACATTATTTTGAATACTTCATCCAATCAACAACCATTGGCTTTTCCAGTTGTTTAATTTGCCTCTTCCAAGCGCAAGAACCGAATCACCTTCCTATAGAAAACATCAATCGTCGATGGGGGTTTTATCTTCAACCACCTTCCAAAATCAGTAACATGATGTATCCCTCTGATCGAAGCCATTAATACAACATCCACATTTTCATTACTTACCTTAATCACCGTCTTATTGAAACTGTTCAAAAAATCCTTTAGTGATTCTCCCTCTCACTTGAAGAGGATTAATAATGGCATCACCCCTTTAGGATGGGTTGCATGCAAATAGAATCTCAACAATCTTCCATACCAGTTGATCAGAAGATGGTATGGACCTCAGCGGAAGCCGAGTAAACAACATCGTCGTTACACCTTCAACAAAAATTAGGAAACATATACATCTCATGGTATCCATCGCCCTTGCCATGTCAATATGCCATTCGTGTTTCAATAAATGCTGCCTCTGATCCATCATTTTTCTATAGGACGACATCGTTGATATTGCGAACCTCCAAGGATGTTCCGATGCAGTATCTCATTGGTGAAAGGGTTCCTACCCAGCAATAACTTATCATTACTTCTACATTGGTTTTCACTCACCGATTTCTTTACCGTATCTGCAGTGACCCTAGCTCGACTTGATCCACTGGACAAAGATAATCATAGCTTGTCCTGAGTGCTTGACTCTGTAAATTGCCTAGGTTAGTTCCATGGTAACTTAGTTCTCATGTCTTTAGGAGAACCGTTCATCCAATTTTCGCATTCCTACGATTTCTACGAGATGGATCAGCAGCAGCCGCTTAACTTCCAACATTCTGGTCATCAGCAATATGACCAACATCACTTCCGACATTACCCTCCAAATTAGCAACATCTCCTTTGCCCAAATCGATAACCCAGGGTTAAGTACCGATCCCTGGGGTCGGTTCGACACTGATCCAAAGTCTCATATTTTGAGCATCGTCCAGTCCATCTTTCAAAACATCTATTTCCTTTCGCTTAATTTTCCATTTTCCTTCTTGACGTTTTTCAGTGGATGAAGAAGAAATGTCTTTTGAATTAGAAGGTGATTAATCTCTCCCAATCCTTCTACGTATACGGGTTAACTAGTTTAGCAAGTCGAGACTCTCCTTCGTTTGTCTATTCATCTCATATCGACTTTCCTACAGTTTATCATTCATATGCTTCATCACCCGATCCATCTCAACCCTTTTTATCATATCTTACGAGTTTTGGATTTCAACATCTCTCAGTCGTGCAACTTCTTCAACATGCTGGGATCCAACATTTTCAGGATCGTTGGTAGGTCTTAAAGTGATGAATTTCTCATTTCATGGAGCCATAACTCAAAATAATCCTTTGATAGATTCTGCTGGAATCTAAATAGTCGTGGATTTTTCCACAATAAAACTAATGGATCTACTTCATGGATTTAGGCTATCCGAAAGTAGAAAACATATAATAGACTGATATAAGCCCTCTCAATGAAAGGACAAAATACTTTACGCCAAAAGTTGTCACAATCACTTAGAGATTAATAGTAGAGAATAATTTGATTAAAATAAGGAAAACAAACAACACATAGCATTTATAGTGGTTTGGCTAATCGGAGTCCTACAACCACTTAAACTTTGTTGAAGTTTATGATGGGTTTTTATAGAACCGTTCTTAGGGATCGGTGATGAACCATGGAATTACAAGAATAATACAAGAACTTGTCAAAGGACTAAAAGGATCCCTCAAACAATACCCATCCTCCTCTATTTATTACTGCAAGTCGCCAGAAAGCTCATTCCCACGTTGTAGCCTACATTTCCTACATCTAGGAGAGACTAATTAAAGAGATCGTGGCCACATCATCAAAAATCAGGGATCGATACGGATCCACGACTTTGCCGTACATGCCATGATTTTCTTCTCCTAATTGCTTGGTTGACTTATATCTTTTCGTTGCTTCAATTGCATTGCTATGGGCTTGAATTTGATTAAATGTCTTAATTCAAAGGTTAGGCATAATTGATTAAGTTGTTCATTGATCGTGGTAGTTGATACGGACTTGTGATCCATCCAACATAGCTTGGGCTTGTTTGTAAACTCAGCTTGGCATGACAAGGAGCTAGTAGCAATATAAAGGAGTTCTCAAGGATCAGTACTGAACCCAGTTTAGGGATCGGTACCAATCTGAGACTTCTCGTGCCTTGGACTTTGAAGTTGTTGCTCATTGGTAGAAGGTGTGTGGGCCTTTATTTGGATGTTCTTGGTTACCTTCAGAGTTCATTCCAAGGTTTTGTTTGGCATTTGAACTTCGCAGTTGCCACTATGGATTTCTATTTGATAATTTCTTAGTTTGACCGACTTGATGCACACGAATATGGCCTAGTCATAGGGATGGATAACAACAAGCTTTTATTAATAAAAAGCATGCTTTGATCAAGAACATGCATTGATACTGTTAAATTATTATTGATGCTCTCGAATCATCTATCAAACTAGTTGTGGTGAATTATCTTGTTCTCTTGGATTTATGTATAAATCAAAGGGCATTCCGGACAAATCAAGTCAAAGATTCGTATTCTTGCCTAAATGTTTGTCATAAATCATCATATTCCTGCTTTCCTTGGAATTCATATATAATACGTAAATCATATATATTTCTATCATGCATATAACCCAAATGGTCAATGTATAGGTTTACGGTTTGACCCTAGTCGAAGCATAGCTTACAAATCGGCTGGTATCTACCAACATCTCATTACAAGCATGTCTAACCAAGTAATATTACGAGTATTTTATCATTTACCATGCATCAATTTGTAATGTTAAGATATTTCCTCCAGTAGAAACGTTACTTATAAATTATGTAATATCTCTTGCATCCTATTATACGTAAGCCCAACTGGATCAAGGAACTAATACCTGTCGTCCATTTGTTAAATACAATAAAGTCATTTCAAATCAAAAGGTGTTCATACCTTTAAATTAATTTTTAATCACGTCGGATAAGATTATCATCAATTTACGTTGAGCCTCCCCTCACATTTTATTCAACAAGGGGACTTAGTGTTTATGTCAAGTCCATCTACTCACTCCTCGGTAAGGGACTTGCTATAGTATATAAATCCATCCACTCATTCTCCGATGAAGGGACTTATATTTTGAGGTTTGTATCTCTGTCTCTCTGGTCAAGGGGACAATAACCTACCAATTTATATGTAAAACATAGGAGATAATTTAATTCAAATAGCATTCCATATAAATATTAGAATAAATTTTTTTATATGTCATGTGTAATGTAAAAGAGTTAGTGGTATTCCTATGGGCAATTATGTAATTTATCACATATATCTATTCAATCTTGTTCGTAATAGAGGTGTTTTTTCCTATTATATTATAATGTAATTTATATTATATTAATGAGAAATCCCTCAAATAAAATGTTATGTAATTATAGTTGCAAATACTTGCAATCATGGGTAATTAATCACAAAATCAAATAATATTTTACTAAAATTTTCCTAGTTATGATGTTTCAAGAAATGATATTGATACATCTTTTGAGACCAAAACATATAATGATATCTATATGCTAGGCAACATATTACTCATGGCAACTAAGGGAACCAAGGAGTGACGTACCCATAATTATTGGATAACTATGGAATGACTCATCCAAGAGTTTCTTGTTGGTGGATAACAAATATGTCAAACAAGAAATCTTAGTGCGACGATGTTATATAGTTCACTTGAATTGAGAATACTATGGAACTTCATTGTGAATACTCCACTTTGATTATAATAAAATCATGGAATGGCTATTGTCGACCGACTATAGTTAGGCCTAAGTTCAAGTATTTGAAGTGAAGCGTTATTCGATAGAGAATTTGTCTCCTCGTCCGTATAAAGTCAGTATCACAGTCTTCTGTAGTCAAGTCGAAGTCAATAAGACTAAGAGGAATACATGCATACTGCTCAAAATTATTGTAAGGATGCAGATGAATCAAGGAGACCAAGAGGAATTAAGTAGATCAAGGGAAGAAAGAAATCAAGGAGATCAAAAGGTATCAAGCAGATCAAGGAGACCAAGAGAAAGACTAAGAGAATACTAAAGCTTCAAGAATAATGCTAGGACCGTTAGAAGTAAGCCAGCACACAGTGGGTTAAATTGGTGACTTTCAATTCATTTAACATTTTAAATCTTATTGTCCCAATAAAGTATACATTGATTTTTGATCAGATCTAAATAATTTAAAATAAAATATTTATTTTATTTAATCGATTATTATAAATATTTGATTTGATTATATTTGTCATATACACGTGTAACAAATACACATTACGTGTAAGTGCGCATGCAACATATAAATGTGTACATGGTTTAACATGCTTGTGTTTAGATGTTTGATTTACATCGCAATGCATAAGTTAGCCCCTCTTTATACATATATGTTTTTTTTATTATTATTGTAAAATTGATATAATATCAAGTATACCTATATGTACATACTTACACATATACATACATACATACATATGCATAAAGTAATTTATATGAATATAAATTTAAGTGTACAAACCAATTCAAATACATAATATTTAAAACCGCTAAGGATAAATTAAATTTTGAAATTAAATCTAGATCCAAAGTAATACCTTATTTAAAATTCAAATTTAAATATTATTATTATACATACGCACACATACACATACATATATACGTATTAACAATTTTTTTCAGTATTGAGAATACATAAATCTACATATGTATATATAAAATTCATTAATTCTAATTTGTAAATATTTAAATAATATTATATACAAACATAATTTTTATACTTTTTGGTCGAAATGCTTTTTAACCAAATCAATTTTTTAAACAAAATTTGTATAGTTAAAAAATTAAATTTTTTCTTTAATATTCATATAGATTTCTTATTATTTTTTCCTTAAAACTATAATTTTGAAAGTAGTTTATTTTATAAAATGCGCACACAGACACATGTATATATTAACATATTATAATTAAAACTTTGAAATATATACACACACAGATATACACACATACGTAACATACATACATACATATATTTATTAATATATTGTTTTTGGTTTTATTTTGTGTGTGTACATATATGTTCGTTACATGCATATACATGCAAAACCATATGTATATAAAATTTATTAAATATATACGCACATACGCACATATAGTATGTATAGAATAACAATTTGAAATTCAAATTCAGATTTAAACTTATTTTAAATCAATTTTGCTTTCGAATTTTTTTATTTTGAATGGCCAAAATAAAAGTTTGCATACACAAAATGTTTTTTTATGGAAAGAATACATATGTATGTAGATTTGACAATGGATAAATATATAAATTCACGATAATATATAATGTTAGTCTATACACATATAATGGCATATATGAACCTAGAAGTAAATAAATATAAATTAGATGTTACCTATATTATGACCTTAATATAGCATAATAAATGTTGAATCATAAAAGCTCCTTGAATTGAATTCAATCTCTTCTAGAAAAACTATTAACCGAAGAGATCACAACGCCTTTATTTGTATTTGGATTGAAAATGTAGAGGAGAGGGAGGTAATAACTTTCGACCAAGACTAGGTTAGATGGAGGCTCAAAGTAAAGTAGAAAATGAGAGAGTTGTTGAGTTTATATAGGAAAGGTAAAGAGTGAAAAGGACATATTCGGATCTTCCTATTTACCTCTTCTTTTAAACTCATTCAAACTCGTATTTTCAGACAAAATATCACATCCCTTGCCTCCTACTCTAACCGACCATACTATTAGGTTAATGGGCCTACAGACATTCCAAACCCAATTTATATTTGCACGGTTTAAATCTAATTTAAATGTTTATGGATAGTGTATATCGATATGTACATACATATATATATATATATATATATATATATATATCTTTTGTATACGTACTGTTTTTTTTATAATAAGAGTGATGCTTTATGCAAGCAGAGCACTTATTATTATGTCTCAAGGACTCGAACTCATGATCTCAAAAACCTCTGTTTAAAGCGCCATACCTCTAACCACTTACGCTAGAGGTCCTTAACTTTTATATATGTACTATTTTGAATACCGATTCAAATATCTAATAAGTTTCTCAAATTTCATAATAATTAATTTATAAGAACTATAATTTTAACTGAATCGTGTGCTAATGAGTATTCAACATTATGATTGTGCAACTCATAGGTTCAGTTAAGGATTAATATCGAAAATTTTGAATATTAACGTTCGCATATCACCTTAGCTAGTAGTGTAACAACCCGCAAACCCGTACCCCTTAAGTCAACACTATTTTCCAACGTATCAACTCAAGGTGAACGGAAATATGAACCATTACGGTTAAAGAAGAAGGAGATAGAAGAAGAAAATAGGACAATATGAGAATCTTACCAATGCAGCGGAATAAAATATAATAGATAAATATAGATCTTTACACAAAAGAAAATATATCTATTTATACATTACACCATCAGAGTATAATAAACACATAACACACAACTGGATAGTAATCACAACCTGTCCTCACAAATTGATCATACAGTGGAATATTAATCATGTACGGGAGTACGTCTCGTCATCCAGCTCGTCTCCTGAACTCCACAGCATTCTTTCATGTAACCTATAATACTCGATATGACACGAGCATTATAGTGAAATAACACCCGAGTCAGTCTGGAATACCAGCGTGAGAAAATGGCACTCAATTTGATTATTAAAGTTTCAAAATCCTTTGAAAACAAAAGCATCTCATAAAACCATGCCACAAATAAACATGTCGGGTTTTTACCTTACGATAGCCAAAACACTTTTTATTAAATCCATGTGATATTATAATAGTGTCTATAGAAAGTAAAATAGAATCTAGCTGAAATGTTTGCATCTCACGTTTCAGCAATAGTTGAGCACAATCAAAACCGTAAAGGCGCGTAGGGAGAATGGATTTCCAACTAACGACTAGGCACTAGGGTTCCACCTGTCATAGTACGTGGCCTAGATCACTGTACCGAGGATCCCTCCCGATCCCCTGCAACACAAGACCGAGAATACCCCTTACTGCATAATCCCGAGTAAGATCACCCCGCGGTTGGGATCAGCAACCGTCCACTAAGCCAAATAAAAAAGGGATATTTAGACATGAATGACCTTACCATAATGGATGCTACCCACTTAGCCTTGTTGCATATCCCCTGATTTTCAGTCATTTCCAGTTAATGAGGCTCGAGGCTAAGCGTTACCTTTTAGAACACATCACTTAGAATGCTCACCGTCCTTCTAACGATGCTTTGAAAGCATTCATCCATACAAGTCCGTTCCGGGTTCGAACGTAACCGAGGGCACTACTCCTACGACATCCATTTTGGAATTACCCTCAGGATTAGCAGTGACTAGCCCTTGCACTTCACTGCTCCATCTTCGAATCCAAACTCGTCATCCTTATGAAAACGTACAAACCAGATCGAAGTGGTTTTAAGGATATAAATCCCGATCCCGGTCTCTTCGGAACGATCAACGCATTGGCCAAATATTGATAGTCGGTTATTTAACTGTCAATTAACATTCACAAACAGCCATCAACATAAATAATTTCACCAAATTATTTATTAATCTCATAATATCTTCACAAGATATATTTCCACTTTTCAACCCTTTGAAAACAGTTTTCAAACCATACTCTTCTCATGGATTGAATTCCCAAATATTTATTTCCACTAAAAACACCAACTACAATACTTTAGGTTTTAAAAATAATTTAAAAACACTTTATTATACAATACACTTTAAACATTTAAATTTAAAACCTACTTTAATACTTTATTCAAGATATATACTTTAAGAATATTTAAAACAAAGCTACTTAATAAAATATAAAACTAAATTTTATCTTTTTAAAATATAATACCAAGTCACCTTTAAATAAATACTACTAAAATAAATTTTAAAAATACTTACTTTAAAATTTAAACATTTAAAAATTATAAATTTTCTAAAACATACTTTTTAAAACAACGTTAAACTTTTAACTTATACTTAAAAATTTGCTTTGAAAACGTACCTGGCTATCCAGGAAAATACGCTTCTCTTTCACATCTTTTAATAATAAATCACTATTTATTTTTAAACAAATTTACCCATTCCTTTAATAAATTCCCACCATGAATTTATTCTTCCAAATATCCCTGATATATTACTTCACTTTTATAAACCCAGTTTATAAATTTCTTAGGCCAATCCTCTTTTATAATTCCAATTTCAAACACTTACATCAATTTCCAAATTGATTTCCAAATTACTCCATTTTGAAATAAACTCCTTTACTTACTCATTTACTTCAAAACCCATTAACTTCAGATTTTTAATTCTTACTTGTGATTTAAAATCTTTTAACTGAAAAATACCAATTTCAGATTTTCCAAATTCCTTCTTTATCTTTCTAAATAAATTTAAACCTTGAATTTTTAAAATAAATTCTTTATTCCTCTAAATAATAACACTTGAATTTTTACGAAAAATCACTTATTCCCATTTATTCAAAATCTCATTTTCCATACATGGAATTTTATTTATTAGAATTCAAAAATCAACTTTTATTCTTTGCCAATTCATTCTTTAATTTATTCAAATTCCTATGATTTTTTTACTTAAAATCCTCTCTTTTATTTTCTTTGAAAAATCATACAATTTGATAACTCGATATATTCAAATATATTCAATCATACCATAGCATCCAACATTTGAATTTCCAACATAGCATCCAACATTTGAATTTCAAACCATAGCATCAAAATCTATCACCGATTATCACCTAAACCATATCATAGAGTATTAAACAATCTAAATAAATTTGAGGAATCCAGTAAGATCCCTCCAACCGTTTCCCTGCATCCACAGATGATAGGACAATATAAAATACCAATTCCACTTCGAGGTGGAATATCATGGTATATGGGTTTATATAATATCATCCGCTATTATGCGGTGTATAGGGTCTCATCCGCCATATAATGCGGGAAATCAATCACTCCAATATATACTATATACTACTATATATAATATAGCACATCAAAACAATTCAATCATTCAACCATTTATTTAGATTTAACCATTTAAATTTAAATAGCAATCTAGAAGAGTGAGATTAACTCACCTTTGATTTTTGTTTTGCAATCCAATCCAAACCGGCCATTTCCTTCATGATTTTGGACCTTGTAAAAACATTATACGTCTTATTAACATTTTACATAATCGAACAATCATTTATCCCTTTTAACAATTTTAATTAACTAATAATTTAAATTAAATTAATTACTCCATGATAAATAGTTTTTAGTAAGTAACGTAATTAAATAAGTTAATAAAACAAGTTAATCACCCTAATACTTATTTTTTTTGAAATTAAACAGCAAATGAAAAATATGTGTACATGTCTATTTTATTATGGATATATTTACATTTAAATACTTTCTTTTCTTTTTCTATAAATAAAAAAAGTAATAATTTATTTATTGCTATAAAATTTCTTAATCTATATATATATATATATAACAACCTAGTTAGTATCTAATAGTTGAATATAAAATCAAACTGTTTTACAGCAACTGGTAATTTCTAAAACAGTAGTTTTTTCCCGATTGAACTTGAGAACATTTAAATTAAAATGCTTAAAATTTTAAACTACCTCAATCGAATGGAAACCAAAATCAACGAGCTTCTACTCGACCCAAAACGCGTCACAGGCCGCGATCACCTTCTCTGCTATCGACGTCGCGGCTTGGAGAGTTGGATCCACTCATAGAACTGTCCCACCCTCAAACCTTCCTCGAGCAGCCCGCTACTAGGCACGCGGCTGCCAACAGCCGGAAAACCCACGAGGCACCTCGTTCCCTGCATAATTGGCCACCACCTCTCGAGTTGTTTCCTCTATTCCAATCCCCGATACGCCGACCACTACAAGCTTTGTGTTCGATTTCGCGGTTCAAACAGAAGAGAAGAAAGAGAAGGATTGCGACTTGTTTGAGATGGAGGTCGATTCGATTTTCGTGAAAGAAGAAAAGGGAAAGAAGGGAATACACGAGTTTGTCTGTTGATAAAAATCAATTTTTTTTCTACCTTCAAGTTTGAATTGAGGAAAAAAAAAGAAAGGCGGCCATTATTTCTTTTGTTTTGATTTCGATTTGGGTTTTAAAATGCTCGACGGTTTAATAGAATGAAGAGGAAGATTGCATGTGCTTAATCTGGAAAGGGGGAACAAGAAGCGATGTTAACGTGCCAGTAACATCTAGCTACAGTGATTGAGATAACAGGAAAAATGTTCTGACATGACAAGAATTCAGCTGGAGTTGACAGGATAAATATATAGAATTTTAAATTTAAATTCAAATTGTCTTGATAAATGCAACTTAAAATTTCGAACTCTTATCGAGGCATGCCGCTAGGCATTTGTAATGTTATACCCCTATTCCGAACGCAATGGAAAAGGTTTCGAGTGCTAATTCAATCGTATGGAGAAGATAGCCTTTTGGACTTAGTTATTATATCGAATTTTTGATATAGATTTCGGCATGTTTAAATATCGTACGCTCACACAACTCCAATTACCACGAAATTTGAAATCCGATAATAATACAATATTACGGATCCAATGGAACTGGTTTCGTCGAAATCCGAGACTATGCCTCGGAAAGCTATTTTTAAATATCAATTTAAACGATAAAATTCCATAATTTATGAAACACTTCCAAATCCAAGTTTGACGCTTTTACTATCTTCAGTACTATCAATATAAATTTTACAAGCCCTTCAATTATTTTTTACAAGCTTAAATTTAGAGATTTCATATTTTACCCAATTTTCCATATTTAAAATCAACAATTTAAACTATTCAATAAACTGTGATATTTGAAATTCAAGTTAAAATTTAACTTTTAAATATTTAAAACCAATTAAATATTCCAATTTTCAAACGTCTAAAATTCCAGGTCGCCACATTCTTTCCCCCTTAAAAGAATTTCGTCCTCGAAATTGCTAGTTAAGAAAAATGGTCCAATACTATTTACTTTTTCCCAAAACCAAACAATTACAAACAATTCTCAAAACAATCTTTTTATTACAGACAAACTAACCCTTTTTCTAGCTTTCCGAACTTATCCATAAGTCCCAAACAATATTACTTACTTAACAATTCAAATTTGAATTTAAAACCAAATTTTGAATTATCAAAATTTTTCTAACCCCTAAATTTTTGAAAAATTTCGCCAGCGTCTCCTTTGTGCGGCTAGCTCGAAACAACTACAAAAGGCCTCTACGAGCCCCCAAATTTCAAAAGAAAACAAAAGCTAAGTCGCTAGACCAGAAAATCATCAAATTTACAGAAATTTAAATACATACCTTTGCCGAGCAAATTTCAATTTATCTTCTGAAATCAAAAATCCCAATTTTCCTTTTATAATACTTGTATATCTTACTTAGCAATAGTATCTAATCACAACATTCAAAATCATTTTATTGACTCCCATACAAAATTTCAATATTTATTCATCCAAGCCCGTACGATGTACATATATCATCCGCATGCAATATCAAATTTGATCACTCGCTCGAGCATACAATTTCACTTTCGAACTAGTATCCTCCACCCGACTTCCAAGTGTGGACTCAGATCTGGTTTCTTGATCAGAAACCGTCATTCTCCTTGCGTGGCCACCAACTATGATAGAGAATTTCAGAACAAATCAAAAATCCATATCCAGGGTTCGCCATCGAAAATCGAGTGAAAAATCCCAACTTGGATCGATATAACAATCTCGAAATTCTGTGCTCAAATCTGGATCAAATCGCTATGCGAATAAAATAATATATGTGCATTGTACGTATTGATCCCTAATTGATTATTACTATATCAATTTCCTTCTTATTCACATTCATTTCGATTTCTATCTACTTATTCACTATTTTTCTGTTTCATAACTTTAATTTTCAATCTTCATTCAATTATTCACTTAGAATACTTTCCTCAATACCAAATTTACTTAAGAATTTCACCATTCCTTCTTAAGTATAATATAAGTATTTTATATACTCTTATACTATTACTTCCACCTTATCACTTGGTTTTTATTTAATCAATTTGGATTCCAACTCAAAATAGATTAAATTTGCTTCAATTTACTAATTAATTTCAAACCTCAATACTTTTCCCAATTTCATCCAGATTTTCATTTTCAATTTTACTTGAATTCAATTTCCCTTTCATTTGAATATTGAATTCTATTCACATTATCTCAATCCATACTTAATTAACCCTCTCTCCAATTAGTTCCACTTACTAATTTATTTGAATCCCAATGGATTTATTTCCAAATTTTAAATTATTTTTAGTCTACTACGAATTAATCTTTCAACTTCACTTTTCTTTACTTCACCCAATTTAAATTGAATATCATTCCAATATCTAATTTCAGTTCATTTACTTACAATTATAAATTCATTTGTTCATTCACAAATTTAATTTCAACCAATAAATTTTATTTCCAAACATTAATTATTTTTAGTCCATTTGAACTAATTCTACACTTCACTTTACAAATTTTAATTCAAGTATCATCCAATATTCAATTTCATTTCATTTGCACACCATTTAAATCAATCAGTTACTTGCTAATTTTAATCTCAAAACTTTGTCTTATTTAGTCCAACTTGACTAATTTTCCATTCAAACTTAAGTTCAACATTCAGATTCAATTCCCTTTTGCTTACAAGTTTAAACTCATTTATTCATTCACAAATTCATTTCTAACTAATAAATTTTATTCCAATAACTTATTTCATTTAGCCTACTTAGATTTATTTCCTCAACATTCACTTTTTATTTTACTTGGTTTAGTTACATTCTAATTTAATTCAAATCTTAAGTTTCTATAAGTTCTCCAATTTACTTACCTTCTGTTTGCTAACTTCTTTTAATCCACCTCAATTAATTGGCTTACATTCTAACTTATTTTCCTTTTCTTACTTACTTCAAAATTTTAACTCTTCTCCAAGTTAAAATTTTCTATTCTAAACAAATTTTCAATTTTTTTATAAGTTCCCAAGCTTATTTATTATTCCATAACCATTTTAATAAGATCCTAGAGTTTCAACAATTGCTTAAACATACCAAAACATTTCAAACCAACTCTAGAGTTTAAACCATTACTAAAATGTTCCAAATTCAATTTTGAAAACATATATATCTAAATCAAACTATTCCTCTGCATTTTCAAATTCAAACCAAATTTCGCAAACAAACATTAATCCAAAACATCTAGGAAGCAATCCTTCATTTTGGAAACTCGAAAACGAACATCGATGATGTCGCGATCATCATCGAAATTATTTTCGAGCAACCGAAAAGAGTTCAATGCTTTTATCTCTTTAAAATCCCTTTAAATATTTTTAAATCCCAAATCTCACCAGATTTCAAATCCAATTCAAAAATATCTTTGAAATACTACCACTATTACTTCTCCAAAACTTTTGAAAACCATTTCCAAATTCAAACGAATTTAAATTTCTCAAAATTTCAAATCCCAAATTCTTTCAGAGACATTCTCAATATTTCTTTGGAATTCTATTTCAAAATTATAAATCATATTTATAATTCTCATTTACATATCCCATTTATTTTATTAATTTATTCCTTAACCTTTGGTTATAATTCCAATTTCTTATTCAACTCTCATACAACAATGATAATAATTTAATATTATCATTCCTAACATTCAAGCAACCATATATTAGCTAAAATGGTTTACACAAACTTCTATAAAAATAATTTGGGTAAAGTTATTTCATTTACCCTACTTTTAAAACCATATCGTGTCAGTTTATCTTGTTTAAGAGTTTAGAAACCACTATCGATAACATGGTATCCCATATATCGACCAGAATCCATAAACACTCAACCAAAAAGTCAACAAAATATAAAAACAATTTTATATCCACTAACAAATGCGTTCTCATTTCTATAATACACTAAAACTCATTCTAGAGCACAACTGACTCCATTTCTACTGAGTAATCCCAAGCAGAGCCAAGGTTATCGCCAACCTTCAGCTCTGATACCACTATAACAACCCGCAAACCTGTACCCCTTAAGTAAACACTATTTTCCAACATATCAACTCAAGGTGAACGGAAATACGAACCATTAGGGTTAAAGAAGAAGAAGATAGAAGAAGAAAATAGAACAACATCAGAATCTTACCAACGCAGCGGAATAAAATATGATAGATAAATGCATATTTACACAAAAGAAAATATATATGTTTATACATTACACCATCAGAGTACAATAAACACATAACACACAACATGACAGTAATCATAACCTATCCTCACAAATTGATTACACAGCGGAATATTAATCATGTACGGGAATACGTCTCGCCATCCAGCTCGTAGCTTGAACTCCACGGCACTCTTTCCTGTAATCTATAATACTCGGTCTAACCCGAGTATTATAGTGAAATAGCACCCGAGTCTGTGTGGAATACCAACATGAGAAAATCACACTCAATTTGATTATTAAAGTTTAAAAATCCTTTGAAAACAAAAGCATCTCGTAAGACTACGCGACAAATAAACATGTCGGGTTTTTACCTTACGATAGCCAAAACACTTTTTATCAAATCTGTCTGATATTATAATAGTATCTATAGAAAGTAAAATAGAATCTAGCTGAAATGCTTGCATCTCACGTTTCAGCAATAGTTGGGCACAATTAAAACCGTAAAGGCGCAAGGGAGAATGGATTTCCAACTAATGACTAGACATTGGGGTACCACCTGTCACAGTACGTGGCCGAGATTACCGTACCGAGGATCCATCCCGATCTCCTGCAACACAAGACCAGAACTATCCCTTACTGGATAATCCCGAGTAAGATCACCCCGCGGTTGGGATCAGCAACCGCCCACTAAGCCGAATAAAAAAGGGACATCTAGACAAGGATGACCTTACCCTAACGGGTGCTATCCACTTAGCCTTGCTGCATATCTCCTGATATTCAGTCATTCTCGGTTGATGAGGCTCGATGCTAAGCTTTACCTTTTAGAACATATCACTTAAAATGCTCACCATCCTCCTGACGATACTTTGAAAGCGTTCATCCATACAAGTCGTTCCAGGTTCGAACGGAACCGAAGGCACTACTCCTATGACATCCATTTCGGAATTACCCTCAAGATTAGTAGCGACTAGCCCTTGCACTTCACTGCTCCATCTTCGAATCCAAACTCGTCTTCCTCACGAAAACGTACAAACCGGATCGAAGTGGTTTTAAGGAAATAAATCCCGATCCCGGTCTCTTCGAAACGATCAGCGCATTGGCCAAATATTGATAGTCGGTTATTTAACTATCAACTAACATTCACAAACAACCATCAACATAAATAATTTCACCAAATTATGTATTAATCTCAAAATATCTTCACAAGATATATTTCCACTTTTGAACCCTTTGAAAACAGTTTTCAAAGCATACTCTTCTCATGGAATGAATTCCCAAATATTTATGTCCACTGAAAACACCAACTACAATACTTTAGGTCTTTAAAATAATTTAAAAATACTTTATTATAAAATACACTTTAAACATTTAAATTTAAAAACTACTTTAATACTTTATTCAAGATATATACTTTAAGAATATTTAAAATAAAGCTACTTAATAAAATATAAAACTAAATTTTTTGTCTTTTTAAAACATAATACCAAGCCACCTTTAAATAATTACTACTAAAATAAATTTGAAAAATACTTACTTTAAAATTTAAACATTTAAAAATTATAAATTTTCTAAAACATACTTTTTAAAACAACTTTAAACTTTAAACTTATACTTAAAAATTTGCTTTGAAAATGTATCTGGCTATCCAAGGAAATACGCTTCTCTTTCACATCTTTTAAAAATAAATCACTATTTATTTTTAAACAAATTTACCCATTCCTTTAATAAATTCTCACCGTGAATTTATTCTTCCAAATATCCCTGATATATTGCTTGACTTTTATAAACCCATTTTATAAATTTCTTAGTCCCATCCTCTTTTATAATTCCAGTCTCAAACACTTAAATCAATTTCCAAATTGATTTCCAAATTACTCCATTTTGAAATAAATTCCCTTACTTACTCATTTGCTTCAAAACCCATTAACTTCAGATTTTTAATTCTTACTTATGATTTAAAATCTTTTAACTCAAAAATACCAAATTCATATTTTTCAAATTCCTTCTTTATCCTTTTAAATAAATTTAAACCTTGAATTTTTAAAATAAATTCTTTACTCCTTTAAATAATAATACTTGAATTTTTAAGAAAAATCACTTATTCCCATTTATTCAAAATCTCATTTTCCATACTTGGAATTTTATTTATCAGAATTCAAAAATCAACTTTTATTCTTTTCCAATTCATTCTTTAATTTATTCAAATTCCTATAATTGTTTACTTAAAATTCTCTCTTTTATTTTCTTCCAAAAATCCAAATCTATACAATTTGATAACTCGACATATACGAATATATTCAATCAAATCATAGCAACCAACATTTGAATTTCCAACATAATCTATCACCGATTATCACATAAACCATATCACAAAGTATTGAACAATCTAAATAAATTTGAGGAATCCAGTTGGATCCCTCCAACCTATTGCTCTGCATCCACATTAGCACAATATAAAATACCAATTGCACTTCGAGGTGGAATATCGCGGTATATGGGTTTATATAATATCATCTGCTATTATGCGGCGTATAGGGTCTCATCCACTATATAATGCGGGAAATCAATCACTCCAATATATACTATATACTACTATATATAATATAGCACGTCAAATCAATTCAATCATTTAACCAATTATTTAAATTTAACCATTTAAATTTAAATAGCAATCTAGAAGAGTGGGAATAACTCACCTTTGATTTTTGTTTTGCAATCCAACCCAAACCGGCTATTTCCTTCATGATTTGGGACCTCGTAAAAACATTATACGTGTGATGATCCGCAAATCCGTACCCCTAGAGTCGACACTATTCTCCCTCAGTCAACTAAAGATGTATGAAAATACGAGCCATTAGGGTTAAAGGAAAAGGAGGTAGAAGAAGAAAATAGAAAACAACATCAGAATCTAACCATCGCAGCGGAATAAAATATAATAGATAATAAATGATCTTTACACAAGAACAAATACATTTGCTTACACATTACACCATCAGAGTACACATAACACACAACTATACAGTAATCATAACCTATCCTCACAATCTGATTACACATATTTAACAAAAATACGAAAGTACGTATCGCCATCCAGCTCATCTCCCGAGTTCCACAACATCCTTTTCAGTACCCTATTATACTCGGTCCGGCTCGAGCATTATAGTGAAATAACATCCGAGTCAGTCTGTAATGCCAGCGTGAGAAAACCATACTCAAATTGATTATATCATGTTGTAATATAGCAAACTCGATCCCGGTCTCTCGAAATGATCAGTGCATTGGCCAATATTGATAGCAGGTTATTTAACTATTAACATTCACAACAACCATCAAACATAAATAATTTCTCCAGAATTATTTATTAACCCCAAAATATTTTCGCAAGATATATTTCCATTTTCAACCCTTTTGGAAAAAAATTTCAAACCACACTTTCTCATGAAACAAATTTCCAAATATTAATTTCCACTGAAAACACCAAGCACAAAAACTTTAGCTTTTAAAATTAATTTAAAACACTTTACTATAAAATATTCTTTAAAACATTTAATTTAAAACTTACTTTAATGCTTATTCAAAATATATACTTTAAGAATATTTAAAATAAAACTACTTTGTACACTATAAAACTGAATCTCTAGCTTTTAAAACATAATAACAAGCCACCTTTAAATAATTACTACTATAATAGATTAAAAGAAAATACTTACTTTAGAATTTAAACATTTAGAAATAATAAGTTTTCTAAAACATACTTTTTAAACAACTTAAAACTTTTAACAAAATTTGCTTCGAAAACGTACTTGGCTATCCAGTGAAATACACTTCTCTTTCACATCTTTTAAAAATAAATCACTACTTATTTTTAAACAAATTTACTCATTCTCTTAATAAATTCCCACCGTGAATTTATTCTTCCAAATATCCATTGATATATAACTTTACTTTTATAAAACCAGTTTATAAATTTTATAGTCACATTCTCCTTAAGTTTCCAATTTCAAACACTTTAATCAATTTCCAAATTGATTTCCAATTTACTCCATTTTGAAATAAATTCCTTTGCTTACTCATTTATTTGAAAATCCATTAACTTTAGATTTTGTTTCTTCATTATGATTTAAAATCTTTTAACTGAATATACCAATTTCATATTTTTCAAATTTCTTCTTTATCCTTTCAACTAAATTTAAAATTTGAATTTTAAAGTAAATTCTTTTATTCCTTTGAATAAACTTAAGTTTTAAAATTCATTATTTTCCCTTTTTATTCAAATCCCCTTTCCCATACTTGGAATTTTATTTATTAGAATTCAAAAATCATTTTTTATTCTTTTCCAATTCATTTTTAATTTACTCAAATTTCTATGCTTATTTTACTTAAAATTCACTCTTTTATTTTCTTTCAGAAATCCCATTTCTATAAATTTCGATAACTCGGTTCACCAAAATATTTTAAATCAATCATAATATCCGACATTTCCAATTATCAATATAATTCATAGGATAGCAAATATTATATCACTGAATATTTTATCAAATCTAAATAATTTAGAGGAATCCAGTTGGATACCTCCAACCTGTTTCCCTGCATCCACAGATGTTAGCAATACCAATTCCACTTCGAGTTGGAATATCGCGGTATATGGGACTAATATAATATCACCCGCTATTATGCGGCGCATAGGGTCTCATCCGCTATAAAATACGGAAAATCAATCATTCCAATATATACTATATACTACTATATATAATATAGCACATTAAATCAATTCAATCATTCAACCAATTATTTAAATTTAAATAAAATCCAGAAGAGTGAGATTAACTCACCTTTGATTTTTGCAATCAACTTCAATCTCGACTCGGTCTCTTCACGATTTAGACCTTGTATAAACAGTTATATGGTTTATTAGTATTCGAACCAATCGAATAATTAAATTTCCATTTGATAAATTTAATTAACTAGTGATTTTATTTTAATAGTTCTCATTTTAACAAATGATTTATTAACATCTGAGATAATCTACCAATAAATAAATTAAATTAACCAATAATTTAAGTTAAAATAATCATTGGGTTTTAAACTAATAATTTGATTTTTAGATTAATTTTCCTTTTAAATAATCTTTAGTAACTAGAATAATTAAAGAATTTTATCAACAAATTTATCACTACATTTTTAAAATAAACTAGTAAGTTGTATTCTATTTCTCATTTTCAAACTGTACATAAAAATAATCTATATAGGTCTAAAAAAATCTAATTTTGTAGAAATCTTAACATTTTAAAATTCCTATACCTTTTCAACTCTTATATATATATATTATCTTCTGTTTACTGTTTATCAATTTAAATTTAAAAAGAAATCCCATTTCTTACTGTAAAAAAAAATATTTTTCTGTTTCCTGTATAAAAAAATCTGCATGAATGTACCTAAATGCCCTAGCCCAGCCTCTCGGGAACCCTATCTGCAAACTTCCTTTGAACGCCATCACCAAATTCACGGCGCAGCCATGCTCGAGTACGAGCCACCCTCGTACATCCTCGACCCCACGATGCAAATTCCCCTTCGCAAGCCCAACCTCGACCTCACACCGAAGCACTAGCCAAACAAATACGAACGCGGCCACTGCTGTCTCCTAAATCGAAGGCGATTTACATCGCCCCTCCAACTTCGATTTCGCCGCTCGAGCACTCACTATTCTTCGACAAAAGCTAGCTCGTGAGACTTCCCTAAAATACGAACTGAATAAAAATCGATATCGTGATTGACGAACTAAAAAAGAAAATCTAGGTTTTACTCGATGTTTTTGAACGAATGTTACGGCCAAGATTTTAATTCGAGACTGAAATACGAATAGGGAAAGAGGACTCGGCTTTGTCTATATTTTTAGTATCGGCTCAATTTTTTTTTTACTGAGGAGAAAGGAGGCTTCATGATATAAAGTTTAGGGAGGCGCGTTGGAGAAGAGAGGCTACAGTGTTTTCGAAATGAAAGAAAAAGTTATGATGTGAAATAATTACGGCTGCTGAGTAGGATTATTTAAGAAATGTTTTTATTTAAATTCCAAACATCTCGATAAATGCAACTTAAAATCTCGACCTCCTATCGAGGCATGCCCCAGGGTATATAATGTTAAAACCCCATTCCAAACGCAATGGAAAAGGTTTCGAGTCCTAATTCAATCGAATGGAGAAGATAGCTTTTTAAACCCAGTTATTATATTAAATTTCGATTTAATTTACGACGTATTTACTTATCGTATGCTCACACAACAACTCCAAACATTACGAAAGTTGAAATTCGATAATAGTATAATAATTACGGATCCAATGGAACTGGTTTCGTCGAATTCCAAGACTGTGCCTCGAAGGCTATTTTTAAATGTCAATTTAAACGGTATATTTTCAAAACTTAACAAAACACTTCCAAATTTAATTTCAACCCTTTTACTATCTTCCGTACTATCAACATAAATTTTACAAGTCTTTAAAATATTTTTATTCAGCTTAAATCCAAGATTTTACCACTTAAACCATTTTCAAATGATTTAATTTAATAATTAAATTATCTAATAAATAGTGATATTCGAATTCAAGTTAGAAACTAAATATGAAATATTTAAAATCGATTAAATATTCCGATTTCAAACAACCAAAAATTCCGGGTCGTCACATTCCTCCCCCCTTAAAAGAATTTCATCCCCGAAATTATTGGTTAGGAAGAATGGTCCAATACCCGTTTACTATTTTCCCAAAACCAAACAGTTTAACAACAACCAAACAATCTTTATTAAAGACACACTATCCATCTTACTAACTTTCCAAACTTTTCCATAGTTCTCAAACAACTTTACTTATTCAACCATTCAAATTATAATTCAAAACCAAGTTCTAAATTTTCAAAATTTCTCAAAAAAATTCTAACTCCCTAAATTTCCGAAAAATTTCGCCAGCGTCTCCTTTGCGCGGCTAGCTCGGTACCACTACAAAATGCCTCTACGGACCCTCAGATTTCAAAAGAAAATAAAAGCCAAGTGGCTAGACTAGAAAATCGTCAAATTTCATACAGAAATTTAAATACATACCTTTGCCGAGCAAATTTAATTTACCCTCTGAAGTCAAAAATCCAAAATTCAATTTCCTAATCCTTTAGTTCCAACTAAACAATTAGTTTCAATTCCCATTTCCAAAATTCCTTATTTCAATTCCAATTTGAAATCGTTTTGTCGCTAAAAAATAATTTCTAACTCCCAAAATTTTCGAAAATATTTGGCAGTCTCCTTTGTATGGAGGAGCTTTTGCAATTTGACAAAGATATAAATATATATATATATATACACACACACGTCGATCCACACGGTCGGAAAAACAAAAACAGTTCATATTTCCTATTTTTATTGCATAGGCGTACCTATATTTAGCATTTTTAAGCAAGCGGCTTGTTATTTTAGCAATTAGCGCGACCAAAATCCTGCCGAACGGTCTTCAGGTATCTGTACTTACTCAATTTAAATATGTAAGTATAAAATATAGGGAGTTTATTTACATTTCACTCATTTTCAATAGCTAACACATGGAATAAGCAATGCATACTAAACAATTTTAAGATTTCGACACTAATTCGATTAGCTTCCAACCAAATTTTTATTTAGTTAGAAATGTTTATTATTTAATCGCTTATATTCAATTCCATTTTAATCCAAACGAATCCAATTCACTTCAATTGATTCCAAAATCAATTTTTATTAAAGTCTCTTCACATTTTAACTTATTTACAAGCCATACACATGCATTTCATTGTATTTCTGCAATTGTTTCATTCAAAGACATTCTATTAAGCTTGGCACATTAAATACTTATAAGTTAATAACCATTTCCCAAATTAATTTAACCCAAACTTTTATTTAATGGGCTTCCACCTTTACTCGAAGCCAAGCTTTTATGATTTTTAAACTTAAGTTAATTTACTTTAATTAATTCCAACTTCAAACTTATGTTCACTTCTATTTAATTTGATTCTCAACTAATCAAATCCCATTTAATTCAGTTAGCCCATCCATTTTAATTTTAATTCACATTCTTAATTTACCAAAATAATACCCAAGCACATATTTAATTTATTTATACTCGAATTGGATTTTATTTATAACTCAAATCATTTTATTATAATCCAATCCCATTTTATTTGACAACAACTTCAAATCATAATTAATCCACT
Organism: Allium cepa; assembly: GCA_030765085.1. Lineage (NCBI taxonomy): Eukaryota > Viridiplantae > Streptophyta > Magnoliopsida > Asparagales > Amaryllidaceae > Allium > Allium cepa. The sequence goes on from CM060946.1 coordinate 85,767,744, forward strand.
TACAATACACGATGAATATTATTTATACTCAAGTTCTATCATTCACTTTAATTCATAAACCAATTTTATTAACTCACAATTCAACCTTAAATTTAACCAATTTAAACACCATTAACATACCCCATTAACTCATTTGGCCCCTTCCAACTTGCAATACAATATTTGATTTTTATCTTCAAAAATCATTCCATTTAATTTTCTTGAGTTCAATCTTATTTTATATCTCAAGTTTGGAAAAAAAATTCGAAGACCAACACTTTTATTTCGGCTTATTTATTCCCATTTAAAATTTTTATTAGCTACTCACTTATTAATATTCATACTTCTCCATCCATTTACAGTCAATCACATTTTCACTTTACTTTTAACTAGGGATTATATTTTATTTCAATGCTTTTCAATTCTTTTATAAGCTTCTGAAGCTTATTTATTCCAATTCCATACTTACTTAGTTTATGCTTATTTACTTAAATAAGAATTTTATTCCATTCAATATTATCTATAACTCAACTGAATTTATTTCAATTCAATTCGTTCACGACTCATTTAATTCAATTAGCCATTCTCATAATCCATTTAAATTTTAGAAATACTTTTAAATTCACATGATACTATTAAAATAGCTTTTTATAAAAAATACTTCTTATAACTCGATGTCCCAACCAGTCCATCCTTGTTCTCACAGAAATTCGGTCATATGTTCATCGGGTGTAGGACTGAAAATCTATAAGTACTTAGCAGACCCATTTTCAACATCCAATGAAAATATTTGGAAAATGATTTTTTTGAAAATATCGAAATTTTTTTGAAAACAGAGGAAATCTCTTTGGTGAGAATGCTCTGGAAATCATCACCCCCATCCATGGTCGCAGTTACATCCTGGGTTACGTTGCCATCGCAGCGAAAGTCCATGTAACTGTAGGCACTCCGCGCCCCTCGATTACGCAATGGAACCCACAACAGATCGCAGTTACATTCCAGGGTTACGTTGCCATCGCAGCAAAAGTCCATGTAACTGTAGGCATCAGCGCCCTCGATTTTCACGCTCAAAAATGAAACTTCTCCACTCCCACATAAGTCGCAGTCTACTAATGTAAAATCAAATGCAGACTGTTGGATCTCAGCAGCACACATGACTTTCGCTATGCTCTACAGTAGATCGTAGTAACATCGAGTTATTCTGTCGTCATAGCATAACCCAAGTGCCTTTGTAGGCCTCAGCGCCCTCGACTTTCGCTACACACTACACATAATCCTCAGGAACTAGTTTTGTCCGGACTCCTCACAGGATCAACTTTAGAATCTCTACTTAGGGTTCAAGGCAGTACCATCCTGTGGCACTCCTGAGAAATTCGTTTCAAGGGAGCGCCTTTTTCCCTAGATCCATTGGCAAAACACTTTATACTATACACATATAGTATCTTCCAAATCATACACCTAGTATGAATCACATATGAATCTCCTTTTCTCAAAATCGATTATCCCAAATCGATAATTCTCAAACTAGGCTTTCCAAATTCAAATATTGATTTTACCCAAAAATCAAAAGCCTTTCCAGATCCAAAGGTTCCCAAAACCTTTTTCCAAAATCCTCATAAGATCCTTTATATATATATATATATATAATTTTAAAAAAAAACTTTGGATCATTTCAAACTTGTATAAAACTCCTTTTATACTTCAAACACTTTCAAAATCCTTTCCTTCCGACAATAGATTCAATAAGGGGAGATTTATCTTATATATATATAACTTTGTTTATTCAAAATCAAATATTCAAATTTTATTACTCTATAAAGTCACTTGCCATTTTACTTACTTTCATAAAGTAAATTTTTACCATAGAAATATCCAATTTCCACTTTACTTCATCATATGTTTCCCAAAATATACCTTTCATTTCAAAAATCATTTCACATTTCTTACCCATAAATTTCCAACATCAATTTCATTCAAATCCGTACGATGTACACATATCATCAGTATGCTATACCAATCAGATCGCTCACTCGATCACATAATTTCACTTCCGAACTAGTATCGTCCACCCGACTTCCTAGTGCGGACACAGATCTGGTTTCTTGATCAGAAACCATCATTCTCCTTTCATAGCCTAGCTATGATAGAGAATATCCAGAATCAATCAACAATCCATATCCAGGTTCGCCGTCGAAGATCGAGTGAAAAATCCCAACTCGAATCGATAAACTATATCGAAATTTTGTGCTCGAATCCTGATCAAACCACTATGCGAATAGAATAATATATGTACATCCATGTATCTATCCTCATTGATTTATTAGCCAAAACAATTCCCTTTTTATTCACATTCACTTTAATTTTCATTCACTTATTTACAATTGCTTCAATCCCATTTGGATTATCACTTTAATCCTTATCTCAATTGGGTAATTTTAATCATAAACAGTTTGCACTCTGACCGGCTTAAATTTAGATAATAGCTTGAATTTTTTTTAAAATAGATAAGTAGTTGAAAAATAATTATTAGTTTGTAAAATAGCTGTAAAATAGTTAAATAACGATAAAATAGTTGGAAAATAGTCAAATAGTTATAAAATAGTTAGATAATTACAAAATAGTTTAAAATAACAATTAGTTATAAAACAGTTGAAAAACAGTAATTAGTTTATAAAACAGTTACAAAATAATTGAATAATTCCAAAAGTAGTTATAAAATACGTATAAGATAGTTTTGGGTTTAATAAGAAAGGTTGTATATATAATAAATAACTTGGGAAAAATAGATTTGTACTAAAACAATGTATTTGAAATATAGTCTAGAGTCAAACTGTTCAATTCCCAACGTCCACATCCAATCAACTCAATTTAAATTTTCACTTCGATTTAAATTGACCCAGATCCAATTACTTCAAATCAAATCCTATTTGAACTAATTCAATTCAAATTTCAAATTTAAACCATTCCGAACTATATAAATTCGAGTAAAATTTTAAATGTTGATTTAATCCTTTCAATCAAATCAACTTATATCTTTAAACCATTTAATTTTGAATCCAAATTCCATTTTTAACCTATTTCAAGGTTCAAATAATAATTCAAACCAACACAATATTAAAAAAATTTATACTCACTAATAAATACGTGCTCATATCTATTAATACGCTCAAACTCATTCCAGAGTACTATTGACTCTATTTAATGAGTAATCCCTACCAGAGCCAAGGTTCTCGCTTAACCTTTTAGCTCTAATACCAAATGTGATGACGCACAGATCTGTACCCCAGATTCGACACTATTCTCCCTCAATCAACTAAAAATGTACGGAAATACAAGCCATTTGGGTTAAAGGAAAAAGAGGTAGAAGAAGAAAATAGAAAACAACATCAGAATCTAACCATCGTAGCGGAATAAAATATAATAGATAATAAATGATCTTTACACAAGAACAAATACATTTTCTTACACATTACACCATCATAGTATACATAACACACAACTGGACAGTAATCATAACCTGTCCTCACAATCTGAATAAACTACGGAATATTTAACACAAATACGGAAGTGTATATTGCCACCCAGCTCGCCTCCTAAGTTCCACGGCATCCTTTCCTACACCCTATAATACTCGTTCTGACCCAAGCATTATAGTGAAATAACATCCGAGTCAGTCTGGAATACCAGCGTGAGAAAACCAAACTCAAATTGATTATATCATGTTGTAATATAGCAAACCCGATCCCCATCTCTTCGAAACCATCAACGCATTGGCCAATATTGATAGTCGGTTATTTAACTATCAATTAACATTCACAACAACCATCAAACATAAATAATTTCTCCTAAATTATTTATTAACCCCAAAATATCTTTGCAAGATATATTACCATTTTCAACCCTTTTGAAAACAGTTTTCAAACCATATTTTATCATAAAATAAATTTCCAAATATTTATTTCCACTGAAAACACCAAGCACAAAATCTTTAGCTTTTTAAAATAATTTAAAACACTTTATTATAAAATATCCTTTAATACATTTAATTTAAAACTTACTTTAAAACTTGTTCAAAATATATGCTTTAATAATATTTAAAATAAAACTACTTTGTACGATATAAAACCAAATCTCTAGCTTTTAAAACATAATACCAAGCCACCTTTAAATAATTACTGCTATAATAGATTAAAAGAAAATACTTACTTTAGAACTTAAACATTTAGAAATAATAAGTTTTCTAAACATACTTTTTAAACAACTTAAAACTTCTAACAAAATTTGCTTCGAAAACGTACTTGGCTATCTAGGGAAATATACTTCTCTTTCACATCTTTTAAAAATAAATCACTATTTATTTTTAAACAAATTTACTCATTCCCTTAATAAATTCCCATAGCGAATTTATTCTTCCAAATATCCACTGATATATCACTTTACTTTTATAAACCCGGTTTATAAATTTCATAGCCACATTCACCTTAAGTTTCCGATTTCAAACACTTTAATCAATTTCCAAATTGATTTCCAATTTACTCCATTTTGAAATAAATTCCTTTGCTTACTCATTTATTTCAAAATCCATTAACTTTAGATTTTATTTCTACATAATGATTTAAAATCTTTTAACTGAAAATACCAATTTCATATTTTCCAAATTTCTTTTTTATCCTTACAAATAAATTTAAACTTTGAATTTTAAAGTAAATTCTTTTAGTCCTTTGAATAACATCACTTAAGTTTTAAGATTCATTATTTTCCCTTTTTATTCAAATCCCCTTTCCCATACTTGGAATTTTATTTATTAGAATTCAAAAATCACTTATTATTCTTTTCCAATTAATTTTTAATTTATTCAAATTTCTATGCTTATTTTACTCAAAATTCACTCTTTTATTTTCTTTCAGAAATCCCATTTCTATAGATTTTGATAATTCAGTTCACCGAAATATTTTAAATCAACCATAGTATCCAACATTTCCAATTATCAATATAATTCATCACAGGATAGCAAATATTATATCACAGAATATTTTACCAAATCTAAATAATTTTAAGAAATCCAATTGGATCCCTCCAACCCGTTTCCCTTTATCCACAGATGTTAGAACAATACCAATTCCACTTCGAGGGGGAATATCGCGGTACATGGGATTAATATAATATCACCCGCTATTATGTGGCGCATAGGTCTCACCGCTATAAAATGCGGGAAATCAATCATTCCAATATATCCCACATACTACTATATATAATATAGCACATTAAATCAATTCAATCATTCAACCAATTATTTAAATTTAACCATTTAAATTTAAATAAAAATCCAGAAGAATGAAATTAACTCACCTTTGATTTTTGCAATCCACTTCAATCTCGACTCGGTCTCTTCACGATTTAGACCTTGTATAAACATTTATATGGTTTTTAATATTCGAACCAATCGAATAATTAAATTTCCATTTGATAAATTTAATTAACTAGTGATTTTATTTTAATAGTTCTCATTTTAACAAATGATTTATTAACATCCGAGATAATATACCAATAGATAAATTAAATTAACCAATAATTTAATTTAAAATAATCATTGGATATTAAACTAATAATTTGATTTTTAAATTAATTTTCCTTTTAAATAATCTTTATTAACTAGAATAATTAAAGAAGTTTATCAACAAATTTATCACCTAAATCCATTTTTAAAATAAACCTATAAGTTGTATTCTATTTCTCATTTTCAAACTGCATATAAAAATAATCTATATAGGTCTAAAAAAATCTAATTTTGTATAAATCTTAAACATTTTAAAATTCCTATACATTTTCAACTCTTATATATATATATATATAATATTTTGTTTACTATTTATAATTTTAAATTAAAACAGAAATCCCATATCTTACTGTAAAAAAAAAATTGTGTCCTATATAAAAAAAACTGCATGAATGTACCTAAATGCCCTAGCCCAGCCTCTCGAGAACCCTATCTACAAACTTCCTTCGAACGCCATCACCAAATTCACGCGAACGCTATCAACAAATTCGCGGCGCTGCCATGCTCGAGTACAGCCACCCTCGTACATCCTCGACCCCACGATGCAAATCCCTCTTCGCAAGCCCAACCTCGACCTCACACCAAAGCCCTAGCCAAACAAATATGAACGCGGCCGCCACTGTCTCCTAAATCGAAGGCGATTTACATCGCCCCTCCAACTTCGATTTCGCCGCTCGAGCACTCACCATTCTTCGACCAAAGCTAGCTCGCGAGCCTTCCCCAAAATACGAATTGAATAGAAATCGATGTCGCGATTGACGAACTGAAAAAGAAAACCTAGGTTTGACTCGATGTTTTTGAACGGATGTTACGACCAAGATTTTAATTCGAAACTAAAATACGAAGAGGGAAAGAGGACTCGGCTTTGTCTATATTTCTAGTATCGGCTAGATTTTTTTAACCGAGGAGAAAGTTAGGCTTCGTGATATAAAGTTAAGGGAGGCGTGTTGGAGAAGGGAAGCTACAGTGTTTTCGAAATGAAAGAAAAAGTTATGATGTGAAATAATTACGACTGCGTAGTAGGATTATTTAAGAATTATTTTTATTTAAATTCCAAACGTCTTGATAAATGCAACTTAAAATCTTGACCTCCTATCGAGGCATGCCACCAGGCGTTTATAATGTTAAACCCCCATTCAGAACGCAATGGAAAATGTTTCGAGCCCTAATTCGATCGTATGGAGAAGATAGCTTTTTGAACCCAGTTATTATATTAAATTTCGATTTAATTTTCGGCGCGTTTACTTATCATGCGCTCACATAACAACTCTAAACGTTACGAAAATTAAATCCGACAATAATATAATATAACGGATCCAATGGAACTAGTTTTGTCGAATTCCGAGACTGTGCCTCGGAAGGCTATTTTTAAAACAGTATATTTTCAAAACTTAATAAAAAACTTCCAAATTCAATTTCAACACTTTAACTATCTTCCATACTATCAATATAAATTTTACAAGCCTTTAAAATATTTTTATTCAGCTTAAATCCAAGATTTACCACTTAAACCAATTTCAAATGATTTAATTTAATAATTAAATTATCTAATAAAAAGTGATATTCGAATTTAAGTTAGAAATTAACTATGAAATATTTCAAATCGATTAAATATTCCGATTTCAAACAACCAAAAATTCCGGGTCGTCATAATACGTCTTATTAACATTTTACATAATGAAACAATCAAGTATCGCTTTTAACAAATTTAATTAACTAATAATTTAATTTAAATTAATTGCTCCATGATAAATAGTTTTTAGTAACTAACATAATTAAATAAGTTAATAAAACAGGTTAATCACCTAATACTTATTTTTTTTTGAAATTAATCAGTAAATGAAAAATATGTGTGTGTGTCTATTTTATTATGGATATACTTACATTTATATACTTTCTTTTCTTTTTCTGTAAATAACCAAAAGTAATAATTTATTTATTGCTAAAAAAATTCTTAATATATATATATATATATATATATATATATATATATATATATATATATAACAACCTAGTTAGTACATAATAATTGAATATAAAATCCAACTGTTTTACAACAACTGGTATTTTTAAAACAACAGTTTTTGCCTGATTAAACTTGAGAACATTTAAATTAAAATGCTTAAAATTTTGAACTACCTCAATCGAATGGAAACCAAAATCAATGAGCTTCTGCTCAACCCAAAACGCGTCACAGGCCACGATCACCTTCTCTACTATCCGCATCGTGGCTTGGAGAGTTGGACTCCCTCATGGAACTGCCCCACCCTCAAACCTTCCTCGAGCAGCCCGCTACTAGGTACGCGGCTACCAACGGCCAGAAAACCCACAAGGCACCTCGTTCCCTACCTAATCGACCACCACCTGTCGAGCTATTTCCTCGATTCCAATCCCCGATACGCTGACTATGTCAAGATTCGAGTTCGATTCGCGGTTCAAACAGAAGAGAAGAAAGAGAGGGATTGCGACTTGTTTGAGCTGGAGGTCGATTCGATTTTCGTGAAAGAAGAAAAGGGAAAGAAGGGAATACGTGAGTTTGTCTGTTGATAAAAATCAATTTTTTTTCTACCTTCGAGTTTGAATTGAGGAAAAAAAGAAGGGCGACATTATTTCTTTTGTTTTGATTTCGATTTTGAGTTTTAAAATGCTTGGCGGTTTAATAGAATGAAGACGAAGATTGCATGTGCTTAAGCTGGAAAGGGGGAACAAGAAGCGATGTTAACGTGCCTGCAACATCTACCTACAATGATTGAGATGAGAGGCAAAAAGTTTTGATGTGAGAAGAATTCAGCTGGAGTTGACAGGATAAATATATATAATTTTAAATTTAAATTCAAATTGTCTTGACAAATACAACTTAAAATTTCAAAATCTTATCAAGGCGTACCGCTAGGCGTTCACAATGTTATACCCCTATTCTGAACGCAATGGAAAAGGTTTCGAGTGCTAATTCAATCGTATGAAGAAAATAGCTTTTTGGACTCAGTTATTATATTGAATTTTCGATATAGAATTCAGCGTGTTTAAATATCGTACGCTCACACAACTCAAATTACCACGAAATTTGAAATCCAATAATAATACAATATTACGGATCCAATGGAACTAGTTTCGTCGAAATCCAAGACTATGCCCCGGAAGGCTATTTTTAAATATCAATTTAAACGATAAAATTCCATACTTAACGAAACACTTCCAAATCCAAGTTTAACGCTTTTTATATCTTCAATACTATCAATATAAATTTTATAAGCCCTTAAATTATTTTTAACAAGCTTAAATTTCCAGATTTTACACAATTTCCCATATTTAAAATCAGCAATTTAAATTATTCAATAAACAGTGATATTTGAAATTCAAGTTAAAATTTAACTTTTAAATATTTAAAACCAATTAAATATTCCAATTTTCAAACGTCTAAATTCCGGGTCGTCACAAGTAGTGTGATAGTTTGACTGAATTTATCGCTTACATAATTTTGGTAAAATCCAATTTTACTATTATAAGTGGTCCCAGTAGTTACAATTGTTTACATCAATTCTCTTCATCAAAAATATATCACATTAGGACTTAAGGAATTTTGTCTAGATCAAAATTCCAATATTTTATATGTTTAACTTGTAAAATCTAAACACAAAGTCATCGGTTCAATAATAACAATTATTATTAACCCAAGGATTCCGGCTAGAGGCTTTGAATTAAGTTGACCATAGTTGATTAAGATACTAACCCCATATAACTGAGGAGATGAATTCTCTATTGAATAGCGTTTAAATTCCAATGCTTTAACCCGGACCGAACTATTGCCATTCGATGGACGCTATGCTATAATTTAACTATAATAAAAGATGAGTGTCTATATTGAAGTTATCATTATTCACAAGTTAAGAGAGCCACGTAATATTATCACTTTGATGTTCTTCGTTTGACCATAGTTATATTAACCAACAGAAAACTATTGAGTAAATCATTCCATGGTTAATAACTAATAGTAACCACTTGGTTCCCTTAGCAGCTATGAGTAAAACACTGCCTGGTATTTGGAGAGCATTACATACTCTAGTCTCAAAGGATGTAGTGTTATCTGTCTCGATGCATCTTAACTAGGAATACGCAAAACGATATGTTTATTTTCATTGTGATAAATTTCTCATGATTACGGCACATTGTAACTATTATCATGAAATATATCATTTTTGGATTTTCTACTAAATATACTTAAATTAAATAAATAGTTAACATATAACATTATTATAACAGAAAAACTGAATTTTATTTTGAATGAGATTTTATTACAGAGCTAATAATTACAGTGAATTACAGAATTGATCCCTGGGCATATATTCCTAACTTTGTCAATCTTTTACTTGCACTTGGGGCCAATTATGGAATCTTAATCCATTCCTTAAATCAGTTTGATAAGAACTGACTGAGTTGGTCCCTTCATGAATGAATCTGCTAAGTTATCCTTTGTATATACGCTTTGAATCATGACTTCTTTCTTCTCGAAAAATACTCTAATGAGGTGGAACTTTCAAAGAAAATGCCTTGATTTGTTATGTGCTATAGTATCCTTTCCGACCTGCATCACCGTATTATTGTCACAAAACAATGTCTTTGGATTCTTTGCATTGGGAATCATACCTTGCTCACCTATAAATTTGCAGATCCAGACCACTTCCTTAGCCGCTTCATTGAGGGTAATGTACGTGGCCTCCATCATAGAATCAGCTATATTTCTTTTTTGGAATTTTTCCAACTAATGGCCCCATGATTTAAAATAAATATGTACCTTGACATTTACTTACTATCGTTGATATCACTTTGAAAACAAGAATTGGTATACACCTTCATAAGGAGGTCTCCATTCTCGTAAATATGGAACAAGTCCCTAATATTTCTTAAATACTTAAGTATACATTTTATAGCAGTCCATCGTTTTTTCCAAGATTAGACCAGTATCAGCTTGCGTAACCTAATCTGCAAGCAACATCCAGTCTAGTACATAAAACAACGTACATTGTGGACTGTAGTATAGTGGTGAGTATTCCCGCCTGTCACGCGGGTGACCCAGGTTCGTTCCGTAGGGAATTGATGATTTTAAAATTCTATTCAATCAAATTATACCAAAGTCGAGGGTGAATAGCTAGAAATGTAAGAAACTAACAAAAACTAGCAAAATAAAAATAGATAAAAATATGAGAGTTAAATGACAATTTAGAGATAAATCCACTCTCTAGATCATATAATTCAACAATTAATGAAATTATGATATCTTTTTTTGGTCATAAGTGAGTTTAAATGATGTGTTTATCATAAGTATGGCTCATTTGTGCTATTAATTAGCTCAACATAAGCCATCAAACTATAACACAACCTTTAAATCACTTACTAACTCTCATGAAAATGACAACAAAGTTGCAAATGAAATCTATTTTAAGTATGGCCTATTAACTATTAATTGGAAATATAGACCATCAAATTTGAATTTCAAATCACTTTCTTATGCCATAATCATATTTTGATGAAGAGGCATTTGTGTTAGTGATTGTTTAAGCATAGCCTATTTGGTGTCAATAATATAGGCTATCAAATTCAAAACAAAAACAACAAATTAAACCACTTCAAGCACTGTCATTAAGCACAAAAGAGGGCTATAATTATCAAAATGTTGAAGCTACATGATTAGAGGCTTCATTAGCCCTAAATTTAAGGGATTAGCTTCTGATGTTTGTTATCAAAACAACAAATATAGCTTGCAACATGAAAAAAAAGAAAAGGAAAAAGAGAGCAAAGTAAAGAAAAAAAAACTGTTCTACTTGTATGAAAAATAAATCTACACTACTAACATGAAAGTAAATAAACAAAAGAAGCATGTAAAAGAAAGAGAGCACTAATTAACATTGCATAGAAAAAATGAAAGTTACATGAAAAATACAAATGGCTAAGTAGCCATGGAAAAGAGAAAGAGAATTTGTCTATTATTTTGAGTCTAAACTAATGAAGAGGAAGAGGCCTAAGAGAGACTAAGGGAGAGGGATTACATGAAACATATGGGTATTTATACATGTATGAAACCCTAATTCATATTTTTGGGGAATGCCCAAAATGCCCTTGAGGTAGTGTGGCCACCAAGTAATCATTAGCATATCGTAATCCCCTTTTAAGTGTACATGAAGCCATTAATTACATAAGCATGTGCATTAGTCTCTAATTTGTACATTAAGGTGGTGGGTAGGTGGGGTCCTCCATGATCTTCATTTTGAATTATTTCCATCTTCATTCCTTTATATTCATGTTGTGCATGCATGTGTCTTCATGAAACCACTCATATTTGAGATTAAATTCCTACACAAATATATATAAATTTCCAATTAATTTTTCTCAAAGAAATATTTGCATACAAATGACCGTTTTCCCCTATATAAAGATGGATATGTGACAATTTGGAATTAATATGGATTTTGGTTAAAACATGTTAAAAATATCCAACATGATCATTTATTTAATTTAAATAGATTAAATATGGTGGTAAAAATATGCACATCTACATGCACATCAAATATGATATAATCTTCATACGCTCTTTCTCCTCATCGGTGTGAGGAGCGCTTTCTTAGAAAAGACGATTCCAAATTATGCGAAACATGTTCACGCTTGGAGTTCTCCATATTGAACCTTTTTAGTATGATGTCTATGTATAAGGATTGGGACAATCCCAACAGCCTCTTAGATTTATCTCTATAGGCTTTTATACCTAGTATATATGTTGCTACTCCTAGATCCTTCATGGAGAAGTTCTTGAATGCCAAGCTTTCACTGATTGCAATAGCGCAATGTCATTGCAATAAGTCATCGATGTATAATACTAAGAACATGATAACACTTCCTTGTTCTTTCCAATATATGCTAGCTTCCTCTATATTTTGATAAGAAAATAAACCGTTTGATTACCTTATCAAACCAACTATTCCAACTGCTTGAAGTTTATTTAAGCCCATAAATCGATCTTAACAATTGCAAGCCTTGTCTTTACTCCCATCGATCTCAAAACCATCAGAGTGTGACATATAAATGATCTCTTCTAAATCACCATTTAGAAATGCTGTTTTACATCCATTTGCTAAATTTCAAAGTCGTACTATGCAACAATAGCTAGAATTATCTGAAAGGACTTAAGCATTGCTATAAGCGAAAATGTTTATCATAATCAATGCTCTGAATTTAACAAAATCCTTTCGCAACTTGCCTTTCTTTTTAGGTCTCCTCTTTTCTATTTAGTTTAAATTTTAATTAAAAATCCATTTCTAGCCAATGAATTTTATCCCTTCAGGCATGCCATTCAAAGTCCAAACTTAATTTTCATACATGGAATCCATTTAAGATTTCATAGCTCCAAGCCAAGGTGCAAAGCTTTTACTATGCATTGTTTGTTGGAATGAAAGATGAGTGTCGTTATCTAAGAGTAGTTTTCTCTCTCGCCCTCTATCTCTCTAGTGCACGAGATTCCCTTTTAGACCTTCTAATATATTGCGTGTTTTCGTATACATGTGAATTTGGTTCTTCCACTGGTGCAGCCTCTTTGTTTGTTTCTTAGTTCTCATCCAAGTCTTTAACGTCATTGTTGATTTCTTTCGACCGAAATTCCTTTTCTAAAAAGATAGTGTGCGTGGAAACTGTACCATTTTGTTTCTCCGTTTTATTGAAAATACATTCCGTAGAGTTCTTGGGATATACTATAAACTTACATAAGGTCGATCCTTCCTTAAGCTTATTGGGGTTGACGTTCTTAAACTAGGCTGGACAACCCTGTTAATACCCTATATTAATACTAATATCTCCAAGTTGTGTAGTACTTTTATATATATTATGGAGATATTTTATACAGATAAATAAAAACTAAGCGGAAGCAAATGAATTATATATATGAATATTAATTAGAATAAATTGAAGAACAAAATTGATTGAAGAAGAATGTTGTAACGACAGAGGTATTTAAAGTGATGAGTAGCTATTTGAATCATAGAATCTCCATTGAAGACCCTATGGAAGCTATTCCAAGTATGTTGACATACTAAAATTTTTTCTGTTTATTAAAATTCAAATGAAGGGATTTTCCCTCCACCTCTTCCCCAAAAGGCATGTCTCTTCAACTACCATATACTGTCTTTGAGAACAAAATTTCGACACACCGTTTTCTTCTTCTTACTCTTCCATTTCCATACTTTTATGAGAAAGATCCATTACAAATTATTCTACTCACTTTGCAAATCCATACTATGCCACTCCAATTCTTCAAGGATTTGCAAACCACACAAGATTAAAAAATTTGTACTTGAATTAATATCTTTCTCTCTCTGATTTCAACCTATTCCTCAAAGAGTTTAAAGATATTTTGCTATTGGAGGTCTATAGGATCATTATACTGAATATGCAAGAATATATACTGAAGATACAACTATTTGTCGTACATAACTATTGATTGTAAAGAAAAAAAGGTGTTCTTATAGCCTGTGAAATCAAAAGAGTGATCTTATAGCCCGATAGATCAAGAGGGTGCAACTTGTTTTTCGTGAAATCAAGATTTTAAAAGTGTTCTTGGCAACCATGGAAAGCAAGTGGTTATAGTGAAATTTTGTACTGTGTAGTATAGACTGGATGTTGGATTGGTCAATCCAAACTAGTATAAAAATTCCTAATGTTATTTACTTTATTGCATCTTACTTTACTACTAATTTATTTTGTGATTATTTATTTCTATTGCAATTTAAGTAAATAGAGATTTAAATTCATAAGTATGTTTTAAATGTTGAAATACACACTTCACCCCCATCTAGTGTATAAATAGCCTTAAGGCCCATTTCGCGTTGTGTTATAGATAACATATTTTCCTACAGTTGATATCAGAGCAACTGGCCTTCAAAAATTCATAATTTGGTATTTGGAAAGTATAGGTGGCTAATAACATTAGTAACATTTTAATACTTTTATAGAAGGATAATATGCTACTAGATCCCTACTATTTAATGGTAGTATTATGCTTACTGGGCTTATAGGATGAAAATTTATTACAGTCTAATGGTTTAGGTATTTGAAACATTACCCAAATTGAGTACATTAAGCCCTAAATGAATTAAGCTTAATGGATCAGCAATCAAAAGACATAATAATACTATAATCCAAAGGCTATGAATTTTTTATTCTACGACTTAGATAAAAATGAGTTTAACAGAGTGTTTATCAGTAAAAGTGCATATGAAATTTTAAGAACATTGTAAGTCACACATGAAGGCACTAGCAAAGTTAAATAGACAAGGATATCCATATTAGCTAGTCAATTTCAACTGTTTAAAATGAAACAATATGAATTCATTTCTGATATGTATTCTAGACTTCAGGATATATTACATGCATTAATATCATTAAGAAAGAATGTTACTAAAGAGGACCAAGTTAAAAAGATCTCAAATTCACTTTCTAATGAATGGGATCAAAAGACTCTAGCAATTGATGAAGCCAGTGATATTAGCACTATGAAAATAGAAGATTTAATTGGTAACCTAATCTCCTATGAAGTACATTTTAGGTTAGAAAATAGAATCAAGCAAATGAGAAGAAGTCACTGGTATTCAACGCTACAAATAACGATCATGAACAAAATAATGATGATGATGAGGGAATCGATTTTGTAACCTCTAATAAATTCTTGAAATATAGGAGGATGAAAAAACTTTGGAAAACTAACACCTATAATTTCAAAAATGGAAATATTGTTAAGTGTTTGGAATGTGATAAAACCGGTCATTTAAAACGAGGTTGTCCAATTCTAAAGAAATCAAAGAACTCTTCTAACACTTTCAATAAGAAGAGGAGACATGCCTTCAGTGCAATATGGGATAATTTAGATGCCTAGTCAAGTGACAGTGACTCATAAATGCCAACATGTTCTGCATGGCAAATGATGGCAAGGTATGGAATTCTAATGGAGAAATTTTGAATGTTTTAATGATATGCATAAGGAATACAAAATGCCCAGAAAAGAGTACAAGGTTAGTTTAGCCGAGATAGATAAGCGAAATATTAAACGATGAAAAACAATGTCTGGATAATGAAATTGAAAGACTTAACGGTGGAAAGGGTTTTAAACTTGAAAGTTTTAAAAAATTGAAAAGTGAAAATGAATCCTTAAAATCAAAAAAATCTTTCAATGAATTGAAAAAATATTGATTTAAATGGCAAAATAACATCTCTGGACAATGCCATTCTTAACTGCAATAAGGATACTGATAAAACAACACTAATGTTGATAAATTTAACAAATGAAAGGATAATCTAGAAAATTTATTATCTGCATCCAAACCCACTAACAATAGACATGGATTTGGATACACTCCTAAGCCCAAATCAAAGAAAAATAGTATTCAATGTATTAAATTTGTTAAGACTACCAATTTTAAACCAAAATCTAGAAAATTAAAGTTAAATCCCCTAAATAGGTTCATTTATTTATGGTTTCCTAAAAGGTTATATAATAATGAGAAAGAAAAATATATTGATAATTTTATTAATAAAGTTCATTTATCTAATGATTATATTTTGAAGGGTCATTTAAACTCTTCATGGGTTTGGCTTGCCAAAACTTAATCTCATGAACCCTAAAATAAAATAGGATACCAATGAATATATTTTATATTTTCCAAGCCAAACAATGGATACTAAACAGTAGATATTTAAATTATATGTCAAGAAATCCATAGATATCAAGCGTCATTATATACAAAGATGGCGAGATTGTGAACTTTGGTTATAATTCAAAAGGATATGTTATTGGCATAAACAACGTCTGTAACTCTCCTCTTATTTTAAAAGTTTTACTCGATAAATTAATTTCATGCTTTGCATTGATTTTGATACCCCTTATAAGTTCTATATATAAAGATGCACGCACACATGCATATAAACTCTTGCATATTGTCTAGTTGTGCTTAATCGATTCTTTTTCACCCTTTTCATTAATGATAAAGAGAGAAAATATATAGATATACTAGGCAAAATGATAGGGGTGCATAGAGTTAAGGGGAGTCCAATATAAACATATTATTATATTTTATCTCTTAAATATTTATATGTTTGTCATCATCAAAAAGGGAAGGTTGTTAATGCCCTAAGTATATATTTTGACGAAAAACCATATAAATATTACTACCAACATATCTATGAGTTGTGTAGTACTTTCAAATATATTATGGAGATATTTTACAGATATAAACAAGAACAAAGTGGAAGAAAATGAATTATATATATGAAGATTAATGAAAGAAAATGGAAGAACAAAACTGACTGAAGAAGGATGTTGTAATAGAGGTATTTGAAGTGATGAATGGTTATTTTAATCAGAGAACATTTTTTAAAGGCCCCATGGCAATTAAACTTGAAGATCATGAACCATTGACCTCAACCAAATCAAAAAAAAAATTCAAAAAATATGAGGGACTTTGAGATCTAAAAATCTGCAACACCTTATTGGAGTTCTAGTTTTCTGAAATATATGAACATCGACATATCCTTTCCAAGTATGTTGACTTATTGACCGTTTTTTTTTTAAATTCAAATGAAATGATTTTCCCTCCACTATGCACCAAAAGAAATGTCTCTTCAACCATTATATAATGGCTTTGGAAAACAAAATTTCAACCCAACTTTCTCTTCGTTCCCTTACTCTTTCATTCCCATACTTATATGAGAAAGATCCATTACATATTCTTTCACTCTCTTTTCAAATCCATATTCATTCACTCCAATTCTTCAAAGATTTGCAAACCACACAAGATTAAAGGATTTGTACTTCAATTTACATCATTCTCTCTGATTTCATCCCATTCCTCAAAGAGTTCAAAGATATTTTGCTAAAGGTCTATTGTAATGATCCCTATTTTACATATCAAAGAAACGTAAAATATTTTTATTTTATTCATATGAGACTATATGAATCTATAATCCTGGGAAACAACTTATAGGGACATTTTAAACACCTACGATTTTTCTCAAATTTTTATGTGACCATTTTGACCTTGAAAATCTTGTTTGGACTATAACTTTGACAGGAGCCGAATTAGAGGCTCAAACTAGTTACATTGCTTTAGGATGGTGGTTTCCCATTTCACAAAGTGGTCATAATAGAAAAACGGACTACGGTTAGGAAGTTATGCATGTTTTAATTTTTAACAGATGTTGGGCAGATGTGCAATTAATTAAGCCCATTAGTAAGCCCGTTAGTCTAGTTCGAGAATAATTATAAATAAGGGGTTGGAAAGTCAAACTAAAACCTTTTACTCCCTCCCAAATTAGATCTAAACTCCATTAATCCTAGATCCATCCAAAATCACCAAAATTAATTTTAAATGAAGCTGAATTGAAGATTAGTGAATATATCATTGATTAGAAGAGAGAGATCATTAATTTGGTTGTTTTTCATTGCTTTTGATTGTTGTCCATATTGGATCTACACTCAAATTGGTTGAATTTTATAATCAGTGTGTGGTTTATGCCTTTTCACTATTCCATGCGTGTTTATATATTAGAATTATAGGTTTTAACGTAGTTTTGGATTTTAAAATCCTTTTCTAACCTAAATTACATGTTGACATATGTTTATGACCCAAATAAATGAATTTTAGTATGATTTGTAGCAATAGCATTACAGATCACCTTATTCATATTCATATGTTCATTGATTGCTTAGATTTGGATTGCAAATTATTTTATTGTTATATTTCCATGCATTACCCATCTGATTGGATGTTAACGCATGTTATTCTATGTTTGTTTGTTATGCTTTGATGTGGTTTGTCAGTGTTTTGGATGTTTAGGAAGATAAGTTGGTGACTTGGACAAATCAAAGACAAAGATGATCGGAATTGGATGAAATTTAGAGGGAAGGCTTTGGAGTATAAAGGGAGACGGTGGTTCAAGTCGCATGTTTTAATTCCTAAAGTACACATGTCAGCACTGACGTGTTCTAGTTTACGTCGGCACCGACAATGTTTATGTTGGTCCTATGGGTCAGTGATTTTAGGGAGACCAAGAGAAAGTATAGTGGAGGTTACCCAAGGTAATGGTTATGTGATCGACTAAGTGTTGGAGACTATGCTGACTTGTTTCTAGAATAATGTTGAATACTTTGAAGAGAAGACTTACTTATATACCAAGGTGTTTTAATGGATAGGAGTCAAAGCATCTAGGAATGGACTACTAGAAGCATGGAAGGAGTGGATGAAAACTTGGCCATTAGTTGGCTAAGTGGAGAGATCGATACAGACATGAGGAAGAGGTCAGTACCTATATGATGTGGTAAGTCCAAGGATGGTGGAACTTCTAGGGACAAGAGTAGAGGTTCAGCAGATTGTGCAGAAGGTGTTAGCTCGTTCACATCAAGGTTGGATGGCGATGTGACAGCATGATGAAAGCTATATATCTTTAGTTTGTGACTCGTGGTGAGAGTAGGTATCGAAGATAGCAGCTTGATAAAGTGAAGGGTCATGGAATGAGGAACATAGTGTGTTCCTAGATAATGGAAACTAGATTAACCAATAGAAGGGCTTAGAATCCGAACAGAGCAAAGGAGGGTCGGATGTGAATGTGATAAGGAACCATTGGTAACTTAGAATGTTTTCTGTTGCACTCGACTAACGGCTTTAGGTCTAGTGTTTAGCTTTGGGCCGTGAGACACGTATAGAGCTTTGGGCATCAAAATACGAGAGTACAAAGAAAACTGAGATTTCCATTAGTCCTTGGCAGTAAGGAGGCCATACGAATTATCATATATTCAAAGTATAGGGATGGGTGACGGTGAGTATTGCTTGATGGATGCTATGGTTGCTTTCTTTAGTGGTTATCACTCGTGGATATCATTAGGAGCAAGTATTGGAGATAGAGATATATGGAAATCCACTATTATAATTTTTTATGGTATCTTTATGATATTGTAAAGTAGCTTATCATAATGTTATGTTCTAACTTTTTGATTGTAGGAACATGTCAAATATGGTTCATGCACTCTTGTTCCTTACCATATTTACATGTATAGTATTTTGAGATTCATTACCGCTCATATCAGACTATTGTCTGACCTAAGGTTTTATGCTTTGCTTCTTATTATATTGGGTACTCTTAAATGAGTAAACTAGATAATTGGTCTAGGTGACATAGTAGCTATTCAGAGTACGAGTTAGATGGAACTATCTCGTATTACATACATATATGGATTCTATGTTTTTCCACTGGGTAACGCTGTAGAGCCCAAGGCAGTGCTTGCTTATTTTTGTTTGTTAAGATGGTTTATTGAGTTGAACCTACTGTACACTCTATGACATTTAATGTATAACTATATGGATATTATATGCCGATGATTAGTTAATATTGTTATTACTATCTCTTTTGTTGTATTTGTGATATTATACATTTATCCATGCACTGTGAGATATATGACATGTTATATGTTGTTTTTGTTATTATTCATCCTAATGATCGTCCTATATCGGACAGGCATGATGGCAGCGCAATATTGTATACTATTGGTGATAGTGGTATAGGGCGGACGTCACATCTATAAATCACCATACCGAATCTGCAGGAATCTATATTGAAGATACAACTACTTTCCATACTCTACCGTTGATTGTAAAGAGAATAAGGTGTTTTATAGCCTATGAAATCAAGAGGGTGATCTTGAAGCCTGATAGATCAAGAGGGTGTATTCTGTAGCCCATGAAATCAAGATTGTAAAAGTGTTCTTGCCTACCTATGGAAAGCAAGCGGTGACAGTGAAATTCTATATTGTACAGTACAGGACTGATTGTAGGACTGGTTAATCCAAACTAGTATGAAAATTCATGGTGTTATTTACTTTACTGCATCTTACTTTACTACTTGCTTATTTTTTGATTATTTGTTTCTCTTTGCAATTTAAATAGACAGACATTTAAATTCATAAGTAAGTTTTAAATGGTTGAAATACGCACTTTACCCCCTCAAGTATATAAATAGCCTTAAGTCCATTCTATAAACAACTCCACATCTTCAACTAAAGGTGGTAGGGTTTCTTTCCATGCCACATCCCATATAGCATCTTATGCATAGATTTTATGGGCATCAAATTCAACAATACGTTGTAATTTCTAGTGCATATCCCTAAGAAGAAAGAGACGGCTCAACTCGCTCTTTATGGAACAAACCACATCTAATGGTATTCGATTCCTTCCTTCCAAAACACCTCTGCATTGTAGAGTATATGGTGGTAATGTGAGATATAATTCCATTATATTTCAAGTATTGTTAAAGCTCTTGTCCAACTTACTCACCTCCTTGATCGGATCGAAGTATTCAATCTTATGGTTCGTCTAATTTTTGACCTCATTTTATATTCAACAAATTTCTCACAGACGTCGGATTTTATTCTTCATAAGGTACACATATCCTAATTTTTAAAAATCATTGATAAAAATAATTAAATAAAAAGAGTTAACTATATTGACTCGTAAATTTATCACTTTGATAAATTATATTTATTTTTAAATTTATATAAATAAAAGGTTGATAGCATAAATAATATTGTTTTAAGTGACAATAAATCATTTGTAATAAATTTATGAAGATATATATTTATATGATTTGAAAATATAAGAAAAAGTCGATATCGCATTATCCGTATAATAGAAATTATTGTAAATAATTTTTAATATTAATTTATAAGGTTTTACACTTCAAATGTGATCATTTTAATTAATTAAAAATGATTAGAAATTTACTTTCAATTTTGTTCACATTTATAAGTAAATTAATATATAAGTGAAAATGTGATCCGAAATCAAAATCGGGATTTGTAATGATACAACGTGTGGAAGTTGTGCAACGTTGCGAAGATATGAAACATACATTTGCACATGTACGTGTGCATACATGAGAACATGCACATAAACATACATATAAAAATATAATTTAGTATAAAAATATAATAAAAAATATATAAGATATTTTAGTTTCCTTACTTCTTAAGCATACAAAAGTCAACATATGCATATCTTAAAGTGATGGAAGTGATAGGCACATAAGAGAGAGGGTTATAACCATGCATTAGGGGGAAATGTGTTGACGACGGTGCATGTGATGGTGATGAAGATGATGATGTATGCATAGATATTTTTGCTCTCTTCTTTGCCTATAAATACACTACCCTCTTTCATAATTTCCTAAGCCATTTTTTTACTTCTTATTCCTCTTCATTTTAAGCTCTAATGACCTCTTTAATGGCCTCCTCCTCTAAATAAAATAATGAGCAAAAGTTATGGTAAAATATTAGTAAATTTATATTCACATGTATATTTTATCAAATCCACTTCATACGAAGATAAATCTCCTACTCTCTACCTTAGAAAACCACGGCCATCCACCATCAACACCATAGCCAAGCTCTTCCCCCTCTTCCAAGCTTGGTCGTGCACATCTAGGGGTCTTAGGATCGATTCCATAAGCTCCGATGCGACAATAGCAGAGCTATAATCGATTTTATACTAGCTCAAAGGGAAAATGTAGGTGAGGAACTCTTATTTATATGATACTTTTAGATGATGATATGATGTTTGTAATGAATGTTTAATATGCTTTGATCATCGAACTTGGTTGTTTCATATGAATGTTGAATATTTATGCAAGCCACGTAAATACCAGTTGATAAACACAAAGGAAATTACTTTCCTCTATTTTAATGAACTGGTGTATATGGGATGTTAAACCTGGTTTAAAAATGCAGGTCATGGATGATGATAGGAGTGTTTTGATGAAGTTTGAAAGGTAATTGAAAATTTAGTCAAAAATAGACGCATCGCGTAACGGCAGTTCACGATTTCGCACCATAAAAATCAAAAGAGTATATAGAATAGAATATAGCTTGGAATTCTTCGAGATAAGAATTTTCTAAACTATTATATCCATAGTTTTTCAACAAAGAAGAAATTGAGATTTCGATAAGCAAATTTTGAAATATGAGTAAAAACAAGTTTTTGGAAAATCACGGTTTTGCTGTCCGGAATCCAAAACTAGATTTCTTTAAAAATGATATTTTAAAATTATTTAAATATGAAGTAAATTCTAAAAATCTTTTAAAATAGTTTAAAAGTGATTTGAATTGAAAATATTGATTTTCAAATATTTGAAAAGTTGTTTTAAATCGAACCAGGTTTTAAGCACTTTTCGCATCACTTTTCTTCTACCGTTTCAACAACTTTAGAAATGAATTTTTTAAATTTTATAATTCTTTTCCATCTTTTATAGATGTTTTCAAAGGAAGAATTAAGTATTTTAATGATGATTTGCAAGTTTTATATTTTATATTAAAAGAATTTAAATAAATGATTTAAATTCTTAGCTATTGCAAATTAAGTGATTTAATCTTGGCTCTAAAAGACGACGAGTGGACTAGATTTTTCTATTTGTGAGATCTGGATGTAAGGTGCATAAACTAATGAGATGTTTAGGAGTAACCAGTGCCCTGGATCACCTGGCCTCTTCCCTGGGCGAGGGATAGATAAGCTTCAAATGTTGAAAACGAGTTAAGTATAAAATGATTACAATTTCCAAATTTAAATTAAATACAACTTTGATTGTATAGAGATTTGCTTCTTGTACTTAGCATTAATGCCCGAAAAGGGAACTCATACTATTCGTGGAATTTAAAAGGTGATTTCATTGTTATTCTGACCGTAGTATTTGTTGAAAAAGGGAATTAATATTGAGTAGAATTAGATTAGATCCTACTCATTTAATATTTACTGGTATTTGGATTATCATCCTAGATAACATGGTTTAAACTAAATCATAATTTTGAGTTTTGAAATATGAAATCTTTGTTAAGATTTAAATAAATGAATTACAAATATTTTCCTAAGTGAAAAATGAAGTGATTTCGAATTATTCCAAATTTAAAAAGGGTTATAAGTAATTTAAGGATATGATAAGAGAGGTTTAATAATTCCATATATACCGAAAAGAATGTTTTAGAAAAATATATCTCCAGAGGAGAATTTAATAAAAAGAGCTTAATCAATTAAAGAATGATTCCCTATTCACAGAACCTTTTTTATCAATGATTGGATCGAAGGAACTGGGGTCGGATTTGGGTAGTTCCTATCATGAAACTCCTTCAAACCAATGTACGGGAATGAAAAATGAAGACTTAATGATGAAATGAATTTTGAAGACCAAATTTTTAAGGGTCCGAAAGGACTGCTTGTAGATAATTCTGGTTAGCTCCTAAATACTTAAGTAGCCAAGGTTTTAAATCTTGTATTTCGGTCATTTCTCGTCTCGAAGAATTTAGAGAGCTTATCTCGTATTGGGTGAGATCTCGAACAAGATGAGTGCATCTCTGTCGTCCATCTCGGATTTACATCTCGGTTTCTAAAATTCATTTCAAAGTTATCTCAGAGTATATGCCATGTCGAAAATTAGTTTTCATACACCTAAATTTATAATTTACTAGTCACTGCCTTAAGGAAAACACTATGCACTTACCTTGAATATATCACACGCTTATCATTAGTAATTTAATATGGAAAAATATCACTTGTGTCGCCCTGGCTTGAAAATGAGATCTCGGCCGAGATGAGTGAGATTTAAAACCATGTAAGTAGTAGTGGTCTCTTTATTTCTAAAACTCTTCGGGTTCGTAGGACTTATCACTACTAATCCTAGGTGTAACTCCCGACAGGATGTGGTAGGAGAGTGCCTTCGGTTTGTCCTGATCCTGGACAACTTATATGGACGAATGACCGACGTTGCATTTTTAGTTACATATGTGATGTGCGTATCATATATTTGGTGGTGGAGAAGGCAACTTCTTTTAGCTTAAAACCCTTTCCTGAGACGTACGAAAATAGTCAAAAGTCAAAAATAGAACGACAGTTAGCGATTTCGCGCCATAAAAGTCAAATGAGTATATAGAATGGAATATAGCTCAGAATTCTTCGAGATAATAATTTTTTGAACTATTATATCCATAGTTTTCCACAAAGGAGGAAAATCAAGATTTCGATAAGTAGATTTTGAAACATGAGTAAAATAAGTTTTTTGAAAAATCACGGTTTTGCAGTTTGGAATCCAAAATTGAATTTCTTTGAAATGATATTTTCAAATTATTTTTAATATGAAATAAATTTTAAACATATTTTAAGTAGTTTAAAAGAGATTTGAATTGAAAAATATGGATTTTCAAATATTGGAAAAGTTGTTTTAAATCGAACTAGCTTTTAAGCACTTTCCGCAACACTTTTCTATTGTCGTTTCAACAACCTTCGAAATGGAGTTTTTAAACTTAACAATTCTTTTTCACATCTTTTATAAATATTTTCAAAGGAAGAATTAAGTGTTTTAATGATGATTTTGAAGTTTTATAGTTTATTTTAAAAGAATTTAAATAAAAGATTTAAAGAAAAGCTACAAATTAAGTGATTTAATTTTGGCTCTAAAAGTCGACGAGTTGACTAGATTTTTCTGTTTGTGAGATTTGGATGTAAGGTGCTTAAACTAAGGAGATGTTCATAAGCAACCAGTGCCCTGGCACACCTGGCCTCTCACCTGGGCGAGGGATAGATATTGTCGAAATGTCGAAAAAGAGTTAAGTATAAAAAGATTTAAAATTTCCAAATTTAAATTAAATACAACTTTGATTGTATAGGGATGATCTTCTTATACTTAATATCAAAGCCAGAATAGGGAAATCGTACTATCGTGGAATTTAAAAGCTGATTTCACTGCTATTCTGTCCATAGTATTTGTTGAATAAGAGAATTGGTATTGTGTAGAATTAGATGATTTCCATAGATCCTGCTCATGTAATATTTACTAGTTTTTGGATTAGCATCCTAGATAACATGTAAATCAAAATTTTGAGTTTTGAATTAAGAAACCTTTGTTAAGGTTTAAATGAAATGAATTATAAATATTTCACTAAGTGAAAAATGATATGATTTTGAATTATTCCAAGTTTAAAAAGGGTTATAAGTAATCTAAGGATATGATAAGAGAGGTTTAATAATTCTGTATATAGTGGAAAGAATGTTCTAGAAATATATGTCTCCAGA
The DNA here is from genome assembly GCA_030765085.1 of Allium cepa. Lineage (NCBI taxonomy): Eukaryota > Viridiplantae > Streptophyta > Magnoliopsida > Asparagales > Amaryllidaceae > Allium > Allium cepa. Next base: position 85,793,415 of record CM060946.1, read on the forward strand.
AGAGATTTTGATAAAAAGAACTTAATGCATTAAAGAATGATTCCCTATTCATAGAACCTCCTTTACCGGTGATTCGATTGAAGGAACCGAGATTGGATTTGGGTAATTCCTACCCGAAAACCACTTCAAACCAATGTATGGGTTCGAAAAAATGAAGACCCAATGAAGAAAATAAAGGATGAAGGCCAAATATTTAAGGGGGTGAAAGGACTTCTTGTTGAAAATTATGGTTAGCTCCCAAATACTTAAGTAGTAGTGGTTCCTTCATTTTTGAAACTCTTTGGGTTGCAAGGACTTATCGCTACTAATCCTAGGGGTAACTCCTGACAGGATGTGATAAGATAGTGCCTTCGGTTTGTCCTGTTCCTGGACAACTTATATGGACGAATGTCTGATGTTGCATTTCTAGTTACATAAGTGATCTCTATGAACGTATCATCTGTTTGGTGGCGGAGAAGGCAACTTCTCTTAGCTTAACATCCTTTTGTGAGACATATAAGCTTAGGAGTTATACGTTTGTAGAAATTAGTTGTGTGACCATGGAATGGAAATGTGGCATTGAAAGTGAAATGTGCAATGTGAAAGGTAATCGTTACCTCAAGCCTCACACCCGAAAATGACCAAAACATGGTAGATGCCGCAAGGCTACGTGGCTTGCAACCATTAGGATATGATCATCTCCTTCTAGATATATTTATTCTCCCTATGACGTTCGGGACATAAATTATTGTAGAAGTATGCTGTAAGGGCCCTCGGATAGGTCGGTAACGACTGTGGTGATGACGTGTTAGGTACTATCTAGGAAGAGGCGGGCCCGTATTTGTGTTGGTAGAGGACCATCAGTTGGTCCTCAGTACATTCTTCTAGAGATGTACTACTGGACCTTTCAATTGGTCATTTGTATGGAAACCCATTCTCTAACAAGTGCCTGTACGATTTTAAATGTAGAAAGCCTTGTATTACAAGGTGGCATGCTGGAATTTAATACCGTAACAATTTAGGCTAAGGTTAATAAGTTTACTCGCAAAAAATTTCAAAGGAAAGTCGTTAAAAATAATATCAAATATTTATTTTTACGTAGAAAATGTTTGGTTATCATAAGGTAAAAAACTTGTTCCGCGTTTATGTGTGGCATGGTCTTATGAGATACCTTTTCTTTTCAAAATGCATATTTTGAGTTCTCACACCAGTCCCATGACTGACCCGGAGTTTATTTTTCTTTCCTTTAAACTCCGGGTGCTCTAATTTTTTCGGGCAGCCTAATAGTCAGGATTACTTTAGAAGAAATCTGGATGGAGCTCGAAGTAGGGAATTAGAAGATTCTTCTGAAAATTGTTATCTGTACCACTCTTATGTTATAGTATTTTGCATTTATAAGGACAGGAATTTATAACTGTCCATGTTTAACTCTGATATACTTTTCATTGTAAAATTATTTATTGAAATAATATATGTTATCCCATTCGTGTGAGATTATGTTCTGTCTTTATTTCTTCTTATCCTTGAGAATTCGCATCTTCGGCACTTGGATTTACGGCATGTAAATACCGAGGATGTATTAGTGTCGATTTCGAGGGTCGAAAAAACAGGTCCTCACATCAACTTAGGTAACAATTGGCATTACGTGACATACATCAATATGTACTAGACCCAAGAGTTCATTAACTCTTTTATTGCTCCCACTAAAGGGTGCATGGTCATTTTTCCTTTAAGACGTGACTCATACGTATTAAATGATTCAAAACCAAATTATGGTAGAAAACCTTTGGTTTTCAATTTATGTAGTCATTCCTCACGTATATGTCTTAGCCTATAATTTCATAGGTAATTATTATTAATGTCAACACCAAAAGAATTATTCACAGCATGGAAAACTAAGGATATTTCTAAACTATGGATATAATGTCATATTTAGAAATCTAATCATTGAAATATAAATTTTCTTTCTTTGCTGGAAAACTATGGATATAATAGTTCAGAAAATTTTTATCGCGAAGAATTCTGGGCTATGGAATCTATATACTCGTTTGACTTTTATGGTGCGAAATCGCGAACTACCATTATACGACGCGCCTATTTTTGACTAAATTTTCAATTACCTTTCAAACTTCAACAAAACTCTTTCATATGTTTATAAAACATTTCAAACTTATTTTTAAACCACTTTAAAGAGGTTTAACATTCCATAAACACCAATTCATTAAAATAGAGGAAAGTCATTTCCTTTGTGCTTATCGACATGTATTTCCGTGACTTGCATATATATTTCACATTCATATGAAATAACCACGCTTGATGATCAAAGCATATTAAACATCCATTGCAAACATCATATCATCATCCAAAAATATACTATTGGTAAGAGTTTCTCATCTTTATTTTCCCTTTGAGCTAGTATAAAATCGATTATAGATTTCTACCATTGCACTGGAGCTTATGGAATCGATCCTAAGATCCCTACATGTGCATAGCCAAGCTTAGAAGAGGTGGAAGGGCTCAGCAATGGAGGTGATGGTGGATGGATGTGGTCTTTTAAGGTGGAGAGGAGGAGATTTGTCTTCGTTTGAAGTGGATTTGACAACTACATGTGCTTATAAATTTGCTAATATTTTGCCATAACTTTTGCTCATTATTTTATATAGAGGAGGTGGCCATTAAAAAGGCCATTATAGCTTAAAAAGAAGAGGAAGAATAAGTAAAAAATGGCTCAGGAATTTATGAAAGAGGGTAGTGCATTTATAGGCAAAGAAGCAAGCAAAATTATCTATGCATACACCATCATCTTCATTGTCGTCACATGAACCATCATCATCACATCTTCCCCCTAATGCATAGCTATAACCTTCTCTCCCATGTGCCCATCAATTCCATCACTTAGGGTATGCATATGTTGACTTTTGTACGCTTAAGAAATAAGGAAACTAAAATATCTTATATATTTTATATTATATTTTTATACTTAATTATATTTGTATATTTATGTGCATGTGCATGTTTTCATGTATGCACATGTATATGTGTAAGTGTATGTTTCATATCTCCAAAATGTTGCACAACTTCCACACATTCTATCGCTACAAATTCTGACCTAATTTCTGGTCAAATTTTCACTAATATATTAATTTACATATAAATGAAACCAAAATTTGAAAATAAATATATAATCATTTTTAATTAATTAAAATGATCACATTTTAATTATAAAACCATATAAATTAATATTAAAAATTATATACAATAATTGCTATTATACCGATAAAGCGATATCGATTTTTTTCTTATATTTTCAAAATCCTATATATATATATATAAAATAATTACAAATGACTTATTATCACTTAAAATAATATTATTTTTGTTATAAACCTTGAATTTGAATAACTTTAAAAATAAATATAATTTATCAAAGTGATAAATTTATGGGTCGTTACAGACTTCCTCCGTTAAAAGAATTACGTCCCTGTTATTACCAAAACAAAAACCCAAAGGTTTTTTCCCAAAAAATATATTTTTAAACTTACACCTATAAGATATATATAGATCATTGTACGCAATATCTGATTCGATCTATTATTCATATTCACAACTTTACTTCTGAACTAGCATTTATCCTCCGGTCCTTTAGTGCGGACTCTGACTAGGCTTTCCGATCATAACTTTAATTCCCTTACATAGCACTCAACTATGATAGAAAACTCAAGCATCTAACCATAAGCCATCATCAGTGTTCGTCGTCGAGAATCGGGTGATAAATCCTTTTCCGAACCGGTGTAAACACCTCAAATTTCCGTAATCGAATCTTAAATTAAATCGTGTGATGTAATAATCCACATACTTCATATGTATTTATTAACTTTTTCAAAATTCTTATGAAAATAATTCATAAAACTTTCATCATTTATTCAAACTTTAATAAATATACTTCTTTATACACATCCATTTTACATTTTTATTTCCAAATATTTCTATTTAAAAACGCGTTTCTTTTCCAAAATGCAATTCAAGGGTTTAAAAACAAATTTTGCTAAAACATCGTTTACTACAAACCCAAAGCCATTTATTAATGACTTTAACTATTTCTTTTAAAGATCAAAGAATACCCATGCTTATCAATTAAGATAATACACTTTGATAAAAATTGACAATCATAGATTATTTTATCAGTTAATGATTCACATAATTCTTTTTAAATTTAGAAAATTATATTAATTGAGTAACTTAAAAATGATACTAAGGATCGAGTAACTTAAAAATGATACTAAGGATCGAGTAACTTAAAAATGATACTAAGGAACTGGGTATCACCAAAAGTATCGCATGTTTCCTTAATAAGAAAGGGAATACTTAAGAGAAGTGTTTACCGTCCGAACACATCTCCTATATTTTTAGTTACTTCTGAGCCATTCGAATCAATTAATTATAAAATTGTTTTTTTTTCATTTTCAAAATCCTATTTTAGAAATAAACCATTATTATTCTTTTTCAAAAATCATTTGAAATTCCTTTCAAAATTCAAATTCTCAAAAATTCCTTTATAGAGCATGTTTTGTATATATAGTTTATAAAATCACTTATATAAAAATATTTTAAGATTTATTTATCATAAATAAATTCCGTTAATCTTAAATTAACATTATTATTTATCGAATACCCCATTGTCAAATTGTGAAACTAAATTCACGAGGCGTTCGTACTTAAACTTTTAAATTAAACAACCAATTAATCAATGATAATAACTGGGTGTTATCATTTATTAATCAAATAACTATATTACTTGAAAAGTATTTTTGATAATCAAAATATAATTCTAGGTAAAATTATTTCATTCACAAATTTTCAAAACCAAAATCATTTGTATATAGTATTAACAAATACGCACTCATATATAATCAAACTCATTCTAGGGTGTTACTAAACCTCTCTCTAATGAGTTACTCATTCAGGGTATTACTAACCCTATCTCCGATGAGACTTTTACCCCTACCAAAGCCAAGGTGTTCGCTCAACCTAAGCTCTGATACTACGATGTGAGGACCTATTTTTTCTACTCTCAGAAATCGACACTAATAAATCCTCAATATTTACGTGCCGCAAATCCAAGTGTCAGAGAGGCGGATTCTTACGGGTAAGAAAGAAATAAAGACAAAAAAGAATCTCACACGGATGAAATAACATATATTATTTTAATAAATAATCATTACAGTGGAAAATACATTTATCAAAGTTAAACATGGATAATTATAAATTCCCACCCTTACAAATGTGGAATGCTATAACACTGGAGTGGTGGAAACAGATAACAATCTTCAAAAGAATCTTCTAACTCCATGCTTCAGTCTCCATCTAGATTTCTTCTAAACAACACCAAACTACTACGCTTCTCGAGAAAATTAGGACACCTAGAGTTTGAGGGAAAGGAAAATAAACTTCAAGTCAGTTATGGGACTGGTGCGAGAGCTCAAAATACGCATTTTGAAAAGAAGAGGTATCTCATAAGACCACGCCACACATAAACAAGGAACAGGTTTTTTACCTTGTATAACCAAACATTTGCTGCATAAAAATCAACATTTGATATTATTTTTAATGACATTTCTTTGAAAATATTTGCAAGTAAACTTATTAGTCTTAGCCGAAACTGTTACATTATTATATTCCAACATACTACCTTGTAATACAAGGCTTTCTACATCTAAAATCATACATGTTCTTATTGGAGAATGGATATGCATACAAATGACCAGGTGAAGGAACTACCTTCTGGAAGTACATCTCTAAAGGAATGTATCAAGGCCCAACTGATGGTCCTTTACCAACACAAATCCTACCTACCTCTTCCTAGATAGTACGAATCGTCATCACCCCGGTCGTTACCGACCTATCTGAGGGCCCTCACAGCATACTTCCACAATAATTTAAGTCCCAAATGTCATAATAGGAATAAATATAACTAAAAGGGGAGGATCATATCCTAATGGTTGCAAACCACATAGCCTTGCTGCATCTACGATGTTTCGGTCATTTCCGGGTGTGAGACTTGAGGTAACGATTACCTTTCACGTTGCACATTTAACTTTGCATACCACACTATTGCTCCATGGTCACACAACAGATGTCTAGCGTAACTTCTGAGCTCGTACATCTTAGGAAAGGGTGTTAAGATAAGAGAAATTTCCTTCTCCGCCACCAAAAAAATGATACGCTCATCACTTATGTAACTAGAAATGCAACATCAGACATTCGTCCATATAAGTTGTCCAGGAACAGGACAAACCGAAGGCACTCTCCTATCACATCCTGTCGGAAGTTACACCTAGGATTAGTAGCGATAATTTTTTGCAACCCGAAGAGTTTCAGAAATGAAGGAACTACTGCTACTTAAGTATTTGCGTGGTAACCAGAATTATCAACAAGCAATCCTTTCAGACCCTTAAATCTTTTATCTATATCCTTCATTTTCATCATTAGGTCTTCATTTTCCGTACACATACATTAGTTTGAAGTAGTAGTTGACACAAGGATTCTTTATCGCTAAACAATTCAAAAGTGATAACTTTTCATAACATCCTCTTACATAATCATATCTATAGCATACATAAACATATCACAACCTCAACATAAACAAAGATCAAAATTTTATCACATTAACATCATGTTTAGACTTTATTTTCAAATTTAAACTACATATGACATTCAAACACATATAAGCATGTATGTGTGTGTGTATCTATATATATATTCTTACAAACAAAGCATAGCAAATTAATAACCAAGAAATATAACATATTAATGCTAATATACCTTAACGATATAATTTTTACAAAATGGATGTGAGTTTTACTCACCAAAACTTAAGCAAATCTCTCTTGTCTTGAAATAAGACTCATCACTTGCATTTTTTCAAAACAAAACTTAATTTTTGGACCTTGGACTTAAAAAGGTGTCTCGGCCTTAGCATTACAAGACTCAGTCATGATGTGTTTGGCTCGACCATGGGTGGTAGGAGGTGAGTTTGGCTTGATTTTTTAAGGAGGAAAGGTTTAGAAGAGGAGACGTTTTTAACAAGTTTGAAAAGAATTAAATGGTAAAACTTTGATTTTTGAAACTTGAATTAAAAAGTGGAATCCATTAAAACATTAAAAAAGCTTAAGGAAGAAGAGTTCAAATGAAATAAAGAAGTAAAAACGAGAATGAAAAAAGTAGAAAAGGAAAACAACCTTTATATAAAATAGATTTGGCAAATTACCAAAATACCCATTATACTCTAACCTCCACACACTTGTTGCCACATCACCAATGTTGTCCCCCTTCATTAGTCACGAAAATCCATGCCCCCTTGTACACCTTGTGCAAACATTCATTAATTACTATGTTTCATTACATCTCTTAATGCTTTATGAAATGTGACATTTTTTATATTAAATTTTATTTTATATTTACAAAATAAGTCACACCTAAGTATTTACATATATACACTATATAGCTCTAACTTATTTATATTTGTATGTGTATATTTATACAATAGTGTACACAACGTTTCCGATAGCCGACAAAAAGTCGAAAATTTAGAAAACGAATCCCGATCATGTTTTCGATTTTTCATTGAAATCGATCTTTTTGTAAATTAATTTGGAAAAATATTTCACCATCATATTTATTATTTAAAAGAGTTTTATTTTAATTATAAAATCTATTGTTTGAATTTTCAAAATTAATTAAGTATTCACAAATCAAAGCGGTAAAATTCTGGGTCGTTACACTCTCCCCTCCTTAAAAGAATTTTGATCCCGAAATTTAACCACGGCATTAAACCAAAAATACTTAACACTACTCATCACTCCATATGATGTACACAAAATATTCCTATGTAAAATCTGATTCAATCACTTACTCGCATACATAGCTGTTCTTCCGAATTAGTATCGTTCACTTGATTACCTAATGCGGACTCTGATCAGGCTTCTTAACTAGAAACCTATATTCTCCTTGCATAGCCATATTCTGGGTCGTTACACTCTCCCCTCCTTAAAAGAATTTCGATCCCGAAATTTAACCACAGCATTAAACCAAAAATACTTAACACTACTCATCACTCCATATGATGTACACAAAATATTCCTATGTAAAATCTGGTTCAATCACTTACTCGCATACATAGCTTTTCTTCCGAATTAGTATCGTTCACTTGATTCCCTAATGCGGACTCTGATCAGGCTTCTTAACTAGAAACCTATATTCTCCTTGCATAGCCATATACTATGATAGAAAACTTTGGGTTTCATATAAAGAACCCTCAACAAGTATTTTTCGTCAAAATTCGAATGATAAATCCTTATTCGAAACTATGTGAAATACCTCAAGTCATGTACTCGAATCTTGGATCAAGAACTATGTGGGAAAGTAAAATGATCTAAGTATGGCTTACATACTTATCTAAGGTTCTTATTTATCAAATGACTTTTTACCCTCCTAAAAATATTCATAAAAACATTTCACAAAATTCTAATTTAGGTCCAACATTTTTAAAATGACATAACTTTATTCATAAAATCTTATCACAAAAAGCATTTTAATTTATTAACTTGCATAATACTCTCATACGCCCTAAGAGTATATACAAAAATCTGATTTTTTTAATGCTATTCACTTTTAATTATTCAGATCTATATTCGAAAAATAGTTTTAGTCTCAAAACTAAGTCGACCAATACAAATTCTTTACCTATTTGGTCTGGTAAGTAGCTAAGAAGAGTAGGATGTTGGTACCCAAACTTTGTCCTAGAGTCCACATTTTCGTAAACACCTCTAAACTAAAAATGTTTATTAGTTAGCCCAATAATATCAAATAATTTTTTTAACCTCCCAGGTGTTAAAATCAAGAGACACTTTTAAATAAAAACCCAGTTTATTAAACTTTCCTAGCAAATAATTTCAAAATCGAAACAAGTACTAGAGGCTATGACATGTTACATCTTTGCTACTCAAGACTGGTCCTACCGTTTACTGGATAATGTAGAATATGATCATGTCTTGTTTAATTAACAACCATAATGGCCCCAAGCATACATAAATATTGACTCTAGATAAGGGATAATCATACTCTAATAGGAGCGACCCACATAGCCCTACGGCACATCCCTACTTTAGTCATTTATCGGCTGTGATGTTTGAGGTTATGCTTTACCTTTTTGAATAGCAATCCCTTTGAAGGCTAACACTGCCCTCTAGGCATAAATGTTATTCCAACATTCATCCATACAAATTCATCCTGGGTCTGAACGAAAACGAAGGCACTACCTCTAATATATCCATTTTGGAATACCCCTTAGGATTAGTAGCAAGTAACCCATGCACTTTAAAGAGCTACATCTTCTGTCATCATCAAGATGTCTTCCATCCGAAAGCATATTCGGTTTGAAGTGGTTTTCAGATAACATATCGGATCCTGGTCTCTCCAGACCAATAACCGATAATTTCTAGTTGACTCATTCCTGGTCCTTTCATAACTATACAATAAGTATTCAAGTCCTCACCGGGTAACTTGAATATAACGCAACATACTTCATGAGTGAAGACTAGCCAAGATTTGATAAACGGTTATTTATCCATCAAATAAACAAACAAATAATATTCCAGAGATTAAATTAACCAGAGCAACCACCAATCCTCATTTTAAATAAATCTTTCATTTATTAAATCTCTTTTTAAAATATTCATATACTTATCTCACTGACATAAGCATATTCACAAAACACTGTAAAAGGTTTCTTACTTCAAAATCATATTAAAAGGATCAAAACAATATTATTTAAATTAGAGATAAAGATATCCTCAAACACTATTCCTTCGGTGTTAAGTGTTGAGCGATTGTCCATACCACCAAATTACGAAGTTCAGTTAAAAGAAATCTAATCTTAAATTCTTTTGTAATTTACTTCTATAAATCCTTCTAATAAATCTCTTTATTTATGAAAATATCCTTTACTTAAATTCTAAATCCATTTATAAAACTCTTTATGAATCTCCAAGTTTATTTATAGTACCCTTCTATAAATACACAAAATCATTTATAAAACCCTTTTATAAATGTCCAAAAGTATTTATAAAACTTCCTTTATAAATATCTAAAATTATTTATAAAACTCTTTCATAAATATTAATCAATAGTGATAAATAGATTTTTATTTAAAGTCTTTTCAAATAAACCTGATATTATTTAAAACATCCTTCATTTAATTTATTTTTAAACCACATTAACAAAATAATGGTTTTAAACAATCATCTACAGTGTAACAACCCTAGATTTTGACTATATACTTAAATTTGACTTTATTTCAATTTGAAATTATTTTAAATTTTTTTTATTTGTGTGCTATCATTTCTAAACATTTTTAAAATGATAATATAATTTTCCAAAATTTACTGTATTTATTTCCTATTTTTAAAGGCTGTTTTCTAATTTTCTGCCATTTTCTACATTTTAAATTTCTTTATTTTACTTTAAATTTATTTTATTTGTGAAAATTCATCTCTAAATATTTTTAAAATAATGATAGAATTTTTCCAAAAATTACTATGTTGATTTTCTATTTTTAAGGGCTGTTTTCCTATTTTCTGCATTAAAATTTTATATCTAAATTAAATTTTAAATATTTATTTTGTGAATATTTGTATTTTATGTTATTATTTATGTTTAAAAATACTTTACAAGCTTATATGAATTTTCTAAAAATTATTTCATTTAACTTCAAATTTTGCTAGTCTAGTTCACTGTTTTAACTATTTTCCTTAATTTTACTTTACATAATTGATAAATATTATATATATTTGTATATTTGTTAAAAATTTCGAAATATTATCTGATATTATTATTATTTCGGCTACATAATTTTATATAAATAATAAAAGGTAAATTGAAAGGGTTTGTGACCTTCTGTTTCCTATGGCTTTTGATTTTCCCACCTTTTCACATTTTAACTTACTTTTGCCATCAATTAGCCATAACTACTCACATAATTCAGCTGCCTACCTCCATTCTTCATTCACGTACATCTTTTTCCTCCTTCCTAAAAAAAATTTCGGCCTCCTCTTGATTGAGAAGTTTGGTAAAATTCTATTTCCTTTTATCTTCTTCTGTCCACTTATGTTGATTTTTCTAGTTTGATTTTGCACTTGCTTCACCTCATGTAGGTTCAACCATGCCACCTTGCTGCCTAGCCGCCTCCACCACCTGATGACACACCACCAGCACCTCCTCCTCACCAGCAACCCAAGCCATGAACCCCCTTGTTGATGCATATCCGCAAAAGTTTCAAAACACCCTTTATATTGACCTAGCCGAGCACTAACTTCCACATCCACCACTTCCACCAACCATGGTCGGCCCCTACTCGGCCACCACCACCTCCAGCACCCACGGCCACACCACCACAGTGGACCCCACTCCTCTGGCCGTGACACCTAGGGCCTTGGTCGAGCCCAATTCATGGCCCAAAACCCATGTGTATGCATGATTTTGTGTTCTTGCCTTCACCCACCTTTACACCATCACTCAAACTCATGTTAGGCCAACCTTAGCAACCCAGACCTGACCCTAAATCATTGTCTTAGACCTGTACTCTACCTCTGGCCGATCCTATGAGATGTCGGAAGCAAGTGCAAAGCATTTCAGCTTTGTTTTATGAAGTTATTTCTAGCATCGTTTATCGTATTTTTGGTCTGAAACCTTATAATTGTTATATTGTTTTGTTTGATTCGTATTCAAGGGAATTAATCCTTGGCTCCTCCATTTCGTATCTGTATCGTGCTTTTGTGCTTGTGTAGATCCCGTTGTGAAATTCATCGTTGTGTCATCAGCTCAAAACAGTGAGTTATTCTCACCAGACAGTTTTATACTTGTATGAATAGTAAATTGATCGCTTGTGAATATGTAAACTGCATCACCATATTTTTATTTGCTATGTCAATGTTATATGATGTTCACACATGATTAAACACCTGTTATATCATATGTTACTATTATATTATTGTTGTTTGTTATTTTATCAGTTAATCACACTACAAGTTCCCTTTATATTAGAATCACTATGGGTTGAAATGATACATACCCGAACGGACTTTAGAATAAGGGAAAATCATTATGGGCTGAAATGATAGGCCTAAAAGATTTTTAAATTTATTTCATTTACTTGGGACTGCGGGTTTGAAATGATGAAACTCGGATTTTCTTTGTAAATTACAGGTTGAAATGATATATTACCCGTATCACTTTTCCTAGTGTAGAAAATTATATACAGACCCGTAGTTAATGTATGTTTTCTAAAAAAATTAAAATCATTTTAGAAATGTAAATACTAAAATATTTTGATTTAAAGCTAATTAAAAATGATTTTTGTAAAATATTATGGATTTTCTGAATAATTATAAGTGAAATAAATTAATGAAAAAGTTCGAAAATTTTGAATGTAAGTTATTTTGGAAAATTTGATTTAATTATAATTGGAAATTAAGTTGAATATGAAATCATGATAAATTTAAGATAATTTGAATTTAAATGAATTTAAAGTGATTTTATATCATATTAATGATTTTTAATAAAGTTGAAATGTGAAATGAATGAATATTTAAGTTGAAATTTTGAAATATAACTAAAATTGGAAATTCATGGAATTGACTTAAAAGTGAATTTTTAGTTAAGTAAATAAAAATAAAACTAAGTTATATTTGAGAATTTGAACTTAAATGTTAGGTTGAAATTTAATGTAAGGAATTTGAAATTGAACATTGCAATTTAATAAGTGAATTAGCGTTAAATATGAATTTTTTTTAAATGGAAATTTAACTTTATGATATCATGAAATTAAGGAAAATTACATGGTGCTTATAAAATTAAAAGTGAGTGATTTTATAAGTTAAAAGTGATTTAAAGAAAAATATAATTGTTGTGAAATTTTATTGAAAATTTGAAGTTAATTAACTGCATTTTTGAAATGCTATTATTTATAATGTAAATGATAATACAACATTTGTAAATGCTGTAGTTGATAAGTGAACTAAATAGCTAATTGAATTAATGGCTATTGTAGCATTTTATAAATGCTATAATTATCGAATTAAACTAAGTTTTTTTTTCCTTTGAAACTAATGTAACTATATTGCAGCATTTAAACGTTGTCTTTTGTTAAATTGAACTGTTTTGAATATAACTTTCTGTAGCATTTTCCAAATGCTGCGAAAGTTGAATTTTCACTGTTTTGATAAAATTTAAGTGAATAAATGAACTTTGAAAGCTGAAAATTTTGGAAATTTAATAATTTAATTTTTTATGTAATAACTTCATTTTAAATGATTTAAATGAAGTAATTTTTTTAGAATTGAACTATTTTGAACTCTGAATTAAAATGGTACTTTTAAATTGAATAAAATGAATATGTTTTCAAATGAAATGATGAGTTTGATATTTTGAAATGGATTTGAAATGATATTTGATTTTTGAAAAATAAATACCATTTTTAAATTATAACTATGGGTTATAATAATGATTGGTTGTTAAAGAGTCCGGGATCGGATATGGACATAGTCTCTGTCGATACCGAAAACCACTTTAACAACTGTGTACGCGGTGGAGATTCCAGAATGAAGTAGGATGGTGACGACGTTCCTAAGGTGCATTTCGTGGACCTAACTCCCGTGAGTTAGCATAAGGTGGCTAAAACAGGAGCGATCTCGGGCCAAAGGAGGTAGCACCTCTGGCTGAACACACTTCTTCGATACCATCTATTACTATTGTGATTGTTTGGGTGCACCCCTTGATTTTGGAGTGTTGTTCAGGGTGGGCGTATGTGACTACTGCGTTACCACCAGCACGTGTGCGTAATTGGTATATCTACTCAGGCATTGTCTTGTGTGCCGTGTCACCTACCATACCGAGCCTTTACTACGAGTTTGTTTTTCTCTCGTAGCCCGTGTGGTATCCTCTGACAGTCACCCGGAGTGGAGATGGCATGATATTGGATGGACTACTGGGACTATTATGTGTGAAGGGTGGTATGGGTAGCCCGGAATGCTATTTAAAAGTATGTTTATTTTACTGTAGACATTATTATAATAGCGAAATACTACAATATAGTAAATAGTTTAACGGATCCTTAGAGGATGGGCAGTCCCAGGCATCCTTTAAGTTACTTGTATCTTTATTACAGTTCACTTGAGTTGGTTTACATTATATAAGTATATATTGTCCTGACTCGAGTGTTTTGTGTTTTGCTTTACGTTCGGGTCAACCTGAGTATTCACAGCTTTGGATTCTCTTTCTGGATCTGGTCTTTCACCGGAGTTTCTGCTTATCTACATATTTATCTACTTCTGTTTCAGCTGTTCTAGTTTATCTCATGTATTAGTGAACTTCTATGTATTTGGGATTTCTATTATGTTGTTTTCAGACTGTAGTATGTATTTGGTTTGAGACTCTGTTATAGTAGCTTCATGAACTACTATGTTATTTTATATTCCGCTGCGAGTTATTTTGATTGTTCTGTGTCTGTGATTCTGTATATTTGATTTCATTTGCTCCAAATTTATTTACAATCTGTTATTTCGCATCATTCAAGTCTGACATGTGTGGATTATTGTCGATTTGAATGGTACGAAATCGGGGGTTGTTACAGTTGGTATCAGAGCTTTGGTTTTTGGAAAACCATTGCCTCTACGGAGCAAAAAACTCATTAGAGATAGGGTATTTCTACCCTTGAATGAGTGGAATCTATCTTAGAATCATATCTTTGTGAGAGACGTATTTTCAAAGTATAAAATGATTTTTCAAAATGTTTTCAAAGGATTTTCAAAGATTATTTTGATATATAAAATTTTCTTTCTTTTAAAGGATTTTCATATGTTTTCTAACTTTCCTTTCTTTCGTATCTACCTTGTTAGGATTTTTCTTTCTTTAAGATATTCATCCAAGTGTATTATCTTGCCTTATCTTAATTTATCTTTGGCTTGTCTTTATTCTTGTCCTAAATTCATTCTTGATATTTTTCAGGATGAATCGAGGAAATGCTAGAGGCAGGGGTCGTGGAATTGCCCCAGCTCCTCAACCTGTTGCTCCAGTCAGGTTCACTGTTCTTTGTAAGGAATTCTCTCAACTAGGTGGAACCTCATTCACCGGTTCAGAGACTATTATTGAGGCTCGGCAGTGGTTGCGGAGTCTTGAAAGGATATTTACTGGTCTTGACATTACTGATGCTCAGAAGCGTCAGCTAGCAGCCTGGCAGCTGCATGATTCTACTTTAGATTGGTGGGAGTCCGTTACGGCTAACACCGTTGAGGCTGATCTCACTTGGGAGCAGTTTAGGTATCCTTTGTGTTATCTTAATTTTGTTCCTATTTTTGTTCCTTTTCTTTTGAATCTATCTTAAGCTTGTTTGTTGTATCTCTTTTTCAGGGAGGCTTTTGTGGCAAAATGGATGCTAGAAGCCTGAAAATCTCAGCTTTATCGTGAGTTTATGGATTTGAAGCAGGGTACCATGTCTTTTGTTGAGTATGAGAGGAAGTTCAATGAACTTTCCAAATTCGTTCCTAGCCTTATTGACACTCCTCTCAAGAATAATGAGAAATTCATTGCTGGTGCTCGTCCAGAGTATTATAGTCACCTTATTTCTGATGTTCATGGTTCTTTCACCCAGCTCATGGATATGGCTATTCGCTATGAGAATCCCACATCCAAAAGTCCTGCTGTTTCTAGTGCTCAGTCTTCCTCTGTAGTTTCCAAGAAGCGTAAGCCTAATTTCCAGCAGCAGAAGAAGAATTGGCAGAAGCGTCCTGGTTTGGGATCTTCATCATCTGCTCCTGCTCAGAGGCAACTAGTTGATCTCTCCTCCATCACTTGCTTTAGGTGTGATCAGAGAGGGCACTATGCCAATAGCTGTCCCACATTATCTGGTGCTGCTGTTCCTCCACTTGCTCAGTCGGCTAGACGTGATCTCTGCCATATCTGTCTCCAGCTCGGTCATTTTGAGAAGGATCGCCCTACCCAGCAGAGGGGTACCCCTTCTGGTATATTTGCTGTCACTTCTGCCTCATCTACAGTTCCTCCACCTGCTTCTGCTCCTAGTGATGACCAAGGTAAACTCCAGGGTTCATTTACTTTATTTCATCATCCTGTTCGTGTGTTGTTTGATACCGGTGCTTCACATAGTTTTATTTCTGTTGTTTTGTGTGATAGGTTTGAGCATCTTCTTTCTCCTGAGTATATTTCTGTTCCGTTATGTGTTTCAAATCCTATTGGGGGTCCTACTAACCTTAACCAGATTTGTCGAGAGGTGAAACTTCTCCATTCTAATCATCGCTTTAGTGGTGATTTTTATATTCTGGGCTTCGATGCTTTTGATTTATTGCTTGGTCAGGATTGGTTAGTGCATCATGATGCTCATATCTCTTGTAAAGCCCGGTCTATTCGTCTCTTTGATGATCATGGGAATGCCTTGATTATTCAGTGCCGCATGCCTCAGGATTTTGCTGGCAACTTTATTTATTCTTTGGATTCTTCTCCTAGTGACCTTGATTCTACTCCTGTGGTTAGACTATATCCCGATGTATTTGGTGAAGTCGCTTCTTTACCTCCTAAGCGGGAAATTGACTTTCGGATTGATCTTATACCTGGTGCTCGACCTTTTGTTCTCCTAGAAGAATGGCACCCCGTGAGAAGGTTGAGATGGTAAAGCAAATTGAAGACTTATCTTCCAAAGGTCTGATTAGGCCTAGTTTTTCTGAATGGGGGGCTGCGGTGGTTATTGTCACCAAATCTGATGGTTCTCTTCGGATGTGTGTTGATTATAGGGAGCTGAACAAGCTCACTATGAAAAACAGATATCCTATGCCTCGTATCAATGATATGTTTGATCAGCTTCATGGTGCCACTATTTTCTCTCAGCTTGACCTTACCACAGGTTTTCATCAGCTCAGGGTTGTTGAGGATAGCATCCCCAAGACTGCTTTCCGCACTGAGAACGGATTTTATGAATGGTTAGTCATGCCTTTTGGTTTGACTAATGCTCCTGCTTTCTTTGTTGATTTGATGAATCGTGTTTTTCGTGATGTGCTTAATAAATTTGTGCTAGTCTTTGTTGATGATATCCTTGTCTTCTCTAAGACTAAGGATGAGCATAAGTCGCATTTGAAATATGTTCTTGAGGCTCTCAGAAATCATCAGTTAAAGGCTAAATTTTCTAAATGCCATTTCTGGAAGGATGAAGTCCGTTATCTCGGGCATATTGTTTCTAGTAATGGAGTTTCTGTTGATCCAGTTAAGATCGCTGCGATCAATGTAAGTCTTTCTTTCTTCTCTTTCTCTATCATTTTAATAATTCTATTTTTCCTGTTGTCCTTATTTTCTCCTGATTCTATTCCAGGATTGGGAAACTCCAAAGACTCCAACTGATATTCGTAGTTTTCTGGGCCTTGCCGGTTATTACCGGAGATTCATTGAGAATTTTGCCCGGATTGCTGCACCTCTCACAGCTTTGACACGGAAGAATGCCAGATTTGTCTAGAGTGATCAGTGTAAGGCTACATTCAGTGAGTTGAAGAGCAAGCTAACATCCGCACTAGTTCTTACTGTTCCGAATGGAAGTGAGGGATTTACAGTTTATACTGATGCTAGTCTTGAGGGTTTGGGTGCTGTTCTCATGCAGGATGGTAGGGTCATTGCCTATGCCAGCCGTCAGTTGAAAGCCCACGAAGCAAATTATGCTGCTCATGATTTAGAGTTACTTGCTGTTGTCTTGGCTTTGAAACTTTGGAGGCATCATCTTCTTGGAACTAAGTTTGAGCTTTTCACAGATCATCAGTCTCTGAGATATATCTTCTCCCAGAAGGATCTGAATCAGAGGCAAGTTCGTTGGCTTGAGTTTCTGGCTTCTTAAGACATCAACATTAACTATACTCCCGGTAAAGCTAATGTTATGGCCGATGCTCTGATTCGGAAGAAAGCTTTGTTGTGTCAGCTTGTTGTTTCTTCTTCTCCTCTTCTGGATCGGATTATGGCTAAGTAGGATGAGGATGAGATGCTTAGATTGATGAAAGAGAGTGTTCATAGCAGAGTTGGTGGTAGTGGTAGTAGTGGAGCTCAGATTGATGATAGAGGGATATTGAGGATTAATGGCAGGATATGTGTTTCGAAGGTTGATAGTTTGAGGCAGGAGTTGCTTCAGGAGAATCATCGATCCAGACTTTATATTCATCCTGGTGTGTCGAAGATGTATCAAGATATGAAGAAGCTTTATTGGTGGAAGGGGATAAAGAGGGATATTTCTATCTTTGTTAGTCGGTGTGCGACTTGTCAGCAAGTCAAAGTCGATCACCAGAAGACCCCTGGTTTGTTGCAGCCCCTTGAGATTCCTAATTGGAAGTGGGAACAGGTTTCCATGGATTTCATCGATGGTTTACCGAGGACTCGGAAGGGCAATGAGAGTATCTGGGTTATTGTGGATAGACTGACCAAGTCCGCACATTTTATTCCGGTCAAGTCTACTCGTTCTGCTTCTAGTTTATCTGAGATTTACATGAGAGTGATCGTTCGTCTCCATGGTGTTCCTCTCAGTATTGTTTATGATCACGACCCTATTTTTACTACTCAGTTCTGGAAGGCTTTTCAGGAATCTTTAGGCACTCGTTTGAATCTGAGCACTACTTACCATCCTTAGACCGACGGTCAAAC
This sequence comes from Allium cepa, assembly GCA_030765085.1. Lineage (NCBI taxonomy): Eukaryota > Viridiplantae > Streptophyta > Magnoliopsida > Asparagales > Amaryllidaceae > Allium > Allium cepa. Next base: position 85,812,129 of record CM060946.1, read on the forward strand.
GGAAAGAGTAAATCAGATTCTCGAGGATCTTCTTCGTGCTTGTGTGCTTGACTATGGAGGATCTTGGGAAGATTATCTCCATCTTGCCGAATTTACCTACAATAATAGCTATCAGGTATAATCTTATCTTCTATTTTCAGTATATTCTTGATCTTTTTATCTATCTCATTCCATCTTTGTATTCAGGCCAGTCTCAAAATGTCTCTGTTTGCTGCTTTATATGGGCGACCTTGTAGATCTCCATCTTGTTGGATTGAATCCGGTAATCGTTTGGTTCTTGGTCCTCAAGTGATTTTGGAAGCTTCTGAGAGAGTGGAAAAGATTAAGAAGAGGTTGAGAGTCGCTCAGGATAGACAGAAGAAGTATGCCGATAGGCGTAGGCGGAATTTGGAATTTGTTGTTGGTGATTAGGTGTTCCTTAAGATTTCTCCCTTGAGGAATGTTATTCGCTTTGGTCGTAGAGGGAAGCTTTCTCCTAGGTTCATTGGTCCTTTCCGCATTGTGGAAAGAGTTGGTTCTTTCGCTTATCGTTTGGATTTGCCCAAGAAGCTTTCTGGAGTGCATGATGTATTCCATATCTCGCATCTTCGCCGTCATCTTCATGATCCATCTCTTATTGTCCAGCCTTCTGCTCTTGATAGTTTGGATATTGAGCCTAACCTGACTGTTCAGAGGAAGCCACTTCGTATTGTTGATAGAGATACGAAGCAGCTGAGAAGAAAATCTGCAAATCTGGTCAAAGTACAGTGGAGTACTGATGATCGAGATTGTACTTGGGAAATGGAGGAGAGCATTCGTGCTTCGAATCCAGAACTATTCGTTTCAGGTACTATTTTGTTTCTATATCTTGTTTCTCTTTATTTTTTTTTCCTTTCCGTTCTTTTCGAGGACGAAAAGATTTGAATGGGGGAGAGTGTAACAACCCTAGATTTTGACTATATACTTAAATTTGACTTTATTTCATTTTGAAATTATTTTAAATTTGTTTTATTTGTGTGCTATCATTTCTAAACATTTTTAAATGATAATATAATTTTTTCAAAATTTACTGTATTTATTTCCTATTTTTAAAGGTTGTTTTCTAATTTTATGCCATTTTCTTCATTTTAAATTTCTTTATTTTATTTTAAATTTGTTTTATTTGTGAAAATTCATCTCTAAATATTTTTAAAATAATGATAGAATTTTTCCAAAAATTACTGTGTTGATTTCCTATTTTTAAGGGCTGTTTTCCCATTTTCTGCTATTTTCTGCATTAAAATTTAATATTTAAATTAAATTTTCAATATTTATTTTGTGAATATATTTGTATTTTATATTATTATTTATGTTTAAAAATTATTTACAAGCTTATATGAATTTTCTAAAAATTATTTCATTTAACTTCAAATTGTGCTAGTCTAGTTCACTTTTTAACTATTTTACTTTACATAATTGATAATTATTATATATATTTGTATATTTGTTAAAAATTTCGAAATCTTATCTGATATTATTATTATTTCAGCTACATAAATTTATATAAATAATAAAAGGTAAATTGAAAGGGTTTGTGACCTTCTGTTTCCTATGGCTTTTGATTTTCCCACCTTTTCACATTTTAACTTACTTTTGCCATCAATTAGCCATAATTACTCACATAATTCAGCTGCCTACCTACATTCTTCATTCACGTACATCTTTTTCCTCCTTGCTGAAAAAAATTTTGGCCTCCTCTTGATTGAGAAGTTTGGTAAAATTCTATTTCCTTTTATCTTTTTCTGTTCACTTATGTTGATTTTTCTAGTTTGATTTTGCACTTGCTTCACCTCATGTTGGTTCAACCATGCCACCTTGCTGCCTAGCCGCCTCCACCACCTGATAGCACACCACTAGAACCTCCTCTTCACCAGCCACCCAAGTCATGAACCCCCTTGGTGATGCATATCCGCAAAAGTTTCAAAACACCCTTCATATTGACCTAGTCGAGCACTAGCTTCCACATCCACCACTTCCACCAACCATGGCCGCCCCCTACTCCACCACCACCACCTCCAGCACCTCCAGCACCAACGGCCACACCACCACAGTGGACCCCACTCCTCTGGCCGTGACACCTAGGGCCTTGGCCGAGCCCAATTCATGGCCCAAAACCCATGTGTATGCATGATCTTGTGTTCTTGCCTTCACCCACCTTTACACCATCACTCAAACTCATGTTAGGCCAACCTTAGCAACCCAGACCTGACCCTAAATCATTGTCTTAGACCTGTACTCTACCTCTGGCCGAGCCTATGAGATGTCGGAAGCAAATGCAAAGCATTTCAGCTTTGTTTTATGAAGTTATTTCTAGCATCGTTTATCGTATTTTTGGTCTGAAACCTTATAATTGTTATATTGTTTTGTTTGATTCGTATTCAAGGGAATTAATCCTTGGCTCCTCCATTTCGTATCTATAACGTGCTTTTGTGCTTGTGTAGACCCCGTTGTGAAATTCGTCGTTGTGTCATCAGCTCAAAACAGTGAGCTATTCTCACCAGAGAGTTTTATACTTGTATGAATAGTAAATTGATCGCTTGTGAATATGTAAACTGCATCACCATATTTTTATTTTCTATGTCACTATTATATGATGTTCACACATGATTAAACACCTGTTATATCATCTGTTACTGTTATATTATTGCTGTTTGTTATTTTATCAGTTAATCACACTGCAGGTTCCCTTTAGATTAGAATCACTATGGGTTGAAATGATACATAACCGAACGGACTTTAGAATAAGGGAAAATCATTATGGGCTGAAATGATAGGCCTAAAAGATTTTCAAATTTATTTCATTTACTTGGGACTGCGGGTTTGAAATGATAAAATTCGGATTTTTTTTGTAAATTACGGGTTGAAATGATATATTACCCGTATTACTTTTCCTGGTGTAGAAAATTATATACAGACCCTAGTTAATGTATGTTTTCTAAAAAAATTAAAATCATTTTAGAAATGTAAATATTAAACTATTTTGATTTAAAGCTAACTAAAAATGATTTTTGTAAAATATTATGGATTTTCTGAACAATTATAAGTGAAATAAATTAATGAAAAGTTAGAAAATTTTGAATGTAAGTTATTTTGGAAAATTTGATTTAATTATAATTGGAAATTAAGTTGAATATGAAATCATGATAAATTTATGATAATTTGAATTTAAATGAATTTTAAGTGATTTTATATCATAGTAATGATTTTTAATAAAGTTGAAATGTGAAATGAATGAATATTTAAGTTGAAATTTTGAAATATAAATAAAATTGGAAATTCATGGAATTGACTTAAAAGTGAATTTTTTAGTTAAGTAAATAAAAATAAAACTAAGTTATATTTGAGAATTTGAACTTAAATGTTAGGTTGAAATTTAATGTAAGGAATTTAAAATTGAACATTGCAATTTAATAAGTGAATTAGTGTTAAATATGAATTTTTTAAATGGAAATTTAACTTTATGATATCATGAAATTAAGGAAAATTACATGGGTGCTTATAAAATTAAAAGTGAGTGATTTTATAAGTTAAAAGTTATTTAAAGAAAAATATAATTGTTGTGAAATTTTATTGAAAATTTGAAGTTAATTAACTGCATTTTTGAAATGCTATTGTTTATAATGTAAATGATAATACAGCATTTGTAAATGCTGTAGTTGATAAGTGAACTAAATAGCTAACTGAATTAATGGCTATTGTAGCATTTTATAAATGCTATAATTATCGGATTAAACTAAGTTTTTTTTTCTTTGAAACTAATGTAACTATATTACAGCATTTAAACGCTGTCTTTTGTTAAATTGAACTGTTTTGAATATAACTTTCTGTAGCATTTTCCAAATGCTGCGAAAGTTGAATTTTCACTGTTTTGATAAAATTTAAGTGAATAAATGAACTTTGAAAGTTGAAAATTTTGGAAATTTAATAATTTAATTTTTTTTATGTAATAACTTCATTTTAAATGATTTAAATGAAGTAATTTGTTTGGAATTGAACTATTTTGAAATCTGAATTAAAATGGTATTTTTAAATTGAATAAAATGAATATGTTTTCAAATGAAATGATAAATTTGATATTTTGAAATGGATTTGAAATGATATCTGATTTTTGAAAAATAAATACCATTTTTAAATTATAACTATGGGTTATAATAACGATGGGTTGTTAAAGAGTCCGGGATCGGATATGGACATACTCTCTGTCGATACCGAAAACCACTTTAACAACTGTGTACGCGGTGGAGATTCCAGAATGAAGTAGGATGGTGACGACGTTCCTAAGGTGCATTTCGTGGACCTAACTCCCGTGAGTTAGCATAAGGTGGCTAAAACAGGAGCGATCTCGGGCCAAAGGAGGTAGCACCTCTGGCTGAACACACTTCTTCGATACCATCTATTACTATTGTGATTGTTTGGGTGCACCCCTTGATTTTGGAGTGTTGTTCAGGGTGGGCGTATGTGGCTGCTGCGTTACCACCAGCCCGTGTGCGTAATTGGTATATCTACTCAGGCATTGTCTTGTGTGCCGTGTCACCTACCATACCGAGCCTTTACTACGAGTTTGTTTTTCTCCCGTAGCCCGTGTGGTATCCTCTGACAGTCACCCGGAGTGGAGATGGCATGATATTGGATGGACTACTGGGACTATTATGTGTGAAGGGTGATATGGGTAGCCCGGAAGGCTATTTAAAAGTATGTTTATTTTACTGTAGACATTATTATAATAGCGAAATAGTACTATATAGTAAATAGTTTAACGGATCCTTAGAGGATGGGCGGTCCCAGGCATCCTTGAAGTTACTTGTATCTTTATTATAGTTCACTTGAGTTGGTTTACATTATATAAGTATATATTGTCCTGACTCGAGTGTTTTTTGTTTTGCTTTACGCTCGGGTCAGCCTGAGTATTCACAGCTTTGGATTCTCTTCCTGGAGCTGGTCTTTCACTGGAGTTTCTGCTTATCTACATATTTATCTACTTCTGTTTCAACTGTTCTGGTTTACCTCATGTATTAGTGAACTTCTATGTATTTGGGATTTCTATTATGTTGTTTTCAGACTGTATTATGTATTTGGTTTGAGACTCTGTTATAGTAGCTTCATGAACTACTATGTTATTTTATATCCGGCTGCGAGTTATTCTGATTGTTCTGTGTCTGTGATTCTGTATATTTGATTTCATTTGCTCCTAATTTATTTACAATCTGTTATTTCGCATCATTCAAGTCTGACATGTGTGGATTATTGTCGATTTGAATGGTACGAAATTGGGGGTTGTTACATACAAAGTATTAAATTAACTTCAAAACTTTGAATAAAATAACTGCTGAATTATCCTTTAAATATCATATATAAAATGGTAATAAACTTTTAATAATATAAAAGGGTCATAATTTTACTATAAAACCATTATGAAAATATATTTAAAATGATTGATTTCATAAAATCAAAAAGTGGCTTACTGACCAAAATGGTTCTTATTTAATTCATATTTTAACTTTCAGGCTATAATATGGGTATTTACATAACTAGCAGATATGTAAAAGGGGTTGATGCATGACAATCAATCAACATATAATTAAATGTCTAAGTTACTATAATACCAAACGGGGATTTTTTCTGCTAAACATGTGTCCAAGTCCATATAATCGCAGAACAAGTTTTTGTTTCTACTTAGCGGATGTCAACATAATCTACTTGGTGAATTATGGAAGACTGTGATATATTCTACCATACAAATGTTAAGTGCAATTTAATTTGTAGTACGGCGTTTATTTCCGCTAAACAGATATCATTGGGTTTCATATTCAATTGGGGTTACTTAAGGTAATCGACAAAGGAATCCCTTGGACAAAAGTATCCTTTTAAAGAAAGTTGCTTTAAACAAAATCTAAACTTTGAAAATAAGGTGGTTTACGATTTCTAACTTATTTAATAATTAATTAACGTCTAAACTTTTATTTTAAAATTAATTAAACCTTTAATTTCTAATTTAACAATGATTTACTTTAAATAAATAATTAAATAATAATCATCCTTTAAATAAATACTTAAATAATAGTTAACCTTTAAACAAATAATCAAACAATAATTAATCTTTGATTAATTATTAAATTACAAATTAAACTTTTAAAGAATAATTAGATATTAGTTAATCTCAATTAATTAATTAAATAATCCATAACTAAAAACTAAATAAAAAATTAAATCTTCATTTAAAAATAATTAAATAGTAATTAAGTTTTAATTAAATCCTAAGTTAAAATTAGCTTGATTGATGATTAATTAATAATTAAACATTTAATTATGTAAGAATAATTAAAACTTACATAATAATTAATTAAAAATTAAACTTATACTTAATTAATTATTAATTAAAACCTAATCTTATACTCAACCCATAATTAATTAAAAATTAATCTTACTTAATCAAAAATTTATTAAAAATAATCCCACCTAAAAAGATAATCAATAGCAACTAATCTTGACTTAATTAAAATTAACAAAACCTTGTTTAATACTTAATTGATTATTAAATTCTTAATTAACTTCCACAAACATCATCACTAAGTTAACAAACATTTCTAAAATATTTTTAATATAAACTTAATTTTTTCAAAAAGTGCTTTATCGAAACTGTATCCATAGCGACTATCATTATGCATACCATAACTAAAAAAATATTATTTCTTGGCTTTCTTTTGAAAAAACTAACATTTTAAAGCTTATTAACTTTTCACAACATAAAATAAGTGTTTGTATAAGAAAAACAAAAGTATGAAACTTTAAAAAAGATTTTGTCTTTCAAAACTAAAAACCATAGTTTTTTATATAAGGATTCCTTATCGCTAAACCATACAAATGTGCTAAGTTTTCTTAGCATTCTCATACATAATCATGGTTACAACATATATAAACATATCACAACTACAAAATAAACAAAGATCACAATTTTTGTTGCATTAACATCACTTTTAGACTTTATTTTCAAGTCTAAACTACATATCATATTCAAACAAATATGGACACATATATTCTCACATGCAAAGCATGTAACTAACTAATAACCAAGAAATATCACATGTTAATGCCAACATAACATAAAGATATAATTTTTACAAAATGGATGTGAGTTTTACTCATCAAAACTTAAGCAAATCTCTCTTGTCTTAAATTAAGACCCTAGACTTGCATTTTTCAAAACAAAACTCAATTTTTGGACCTTGAACTTGAAAAATTGGTTCGGCCTAAGTATGGAAGGGCTCGGCCATGATGTATTTGGCTCAGCCATAGGTAGTACGATGTGATTTTAGCTTGATTTTTGAAGGAGGAAAGGTTTGGAAGTAAAGAGGAGATGTTTTTAACAAGTTTGAAAAGAATTAAATGGTAAAACTTTGATTTTTGAAACTTGAATTAAAAAGTGGAAGCCATTAAATTTTTTAGAAAAGCTTAAGGAAGAAGAAATCAAAATGAAATGAAGAAGTAAAAATGAGAATGAAAAAATTAGAAAAAGAAACTAGCTTGATATAAAATAAGTTCGAAAAATTACCAAAATACCCTTTGTACTCAACTCTCCACACAATTGTTGCCACAACACCCATGTTGCCCTCCCTTCATTATTCATGAAAATCCATACACCCCCTGCTTGTACACCTTGAGACAACATGCATTAATTACTATGTATATTTATGTCTCTTAATGCTTTATGAAATGTGACATTTTTCTTTTCATTAAGTTTTATTTTATATTTACATAATAAGTCAAATCTAAGTTTATATACTTTAGTATATACATATACATACTATATAGCTCTAAATTATTTTTATTTGTGTGTGTATATATATATATATATATATATTTATATTTATATAATAGTGTACACAACGTTTCCGACAATTTATAAACGACGAAAAGTCGTAAATTAAGAAAATAAATTCCGATCACATTTTTTATTTTTCTTCAAACTCGATATTTTTGTAATAATTTGGAAAACTATTTCCCCATCATTATTTATTATTTAAAAGAGTTTTATTTTAATTATAAAATCTATTATTTGAATATTTAAAATTAATTAAATACTCATAAATCAAAGCGGTGAAATTTCGAAGCATTACACTCCCCCTGCTTAAAAGAATTTTGACCCTGAAATTTCACCACAACCCTAAACCATAAAAACTTAATACTACTCATCAGCCCGTATGAAGTACACAAATCATCCAAACTAGTATCAAAGCGGTGAAATTTCGATCACTTACTCGGATACATAGCTCATCATCCGAACTAGTATCGCTCAATTGATTCTTTAGTGCAGACTCTGATCAGGCTTCTTAACTAGAAACCTCCATTATCCTTACATATCCATATACTATGATAGAAAACTTTTGGTTCCATATTAAGAACCCTCACCAAGTGTTTTCCATCAAAAATCGGATGATAAATCATTTTCCGAAGCAGTGTGAAACACCTAAGGTCATATACTCAAATCTTAGATCGATAACATATGGGAAGGGAAAATGATCTACGTACAACTTACATACTTATCTAAAGATTTTTATTTATTCAATTATTTATACCTTCCCAAAAATATTCATAAAAACATTTCACGAAATTCTAATTAGGTCCAACATTTCAAAATGACACAACTTTAATTATGTAATTTTTTCATAAAAAATATTCTAATATATTAACTTGCATAATACTCTCATACATCGTAAGAGTATATTAAAAACATCTGATTTTTAAATGCTATTCACTTTTAGTTATTCAGATGTATATCAAAAAAATAATTTTAGTCTCAAAACTGAGTCAACCATTATAACTTCTTTACCTATCTGGTCTTGTAAGTAGTTAAGAACAGTGGGATTTTGGTATCCAAACTTTGTCCTAGAGTTCACATTTTTTTAAACACCTCTAAACTAAAAATGTTTATTAGTCAGCCTAATAACATCAAATAATTTTTTTAACCACCTAGATGTTAGAATCGAAAGACAATGTTTAATAAAACCAAGTTTATTAAATTTTCTTACTAAATCATTTTATCCAGAAATTTCATTCATTTATCCGCTTTTTAATCAAAATACCCTATTATTTTGAAAACATAGGAGCCAAATATCCGTGTTTTATTTCAAAAATCGTTTTGAAATATTACTTTATATTAAACCCTTAAAAACATATATATAACCTAAGTAATTCCAAAATGATATCAAGGAACTGAATACTACTAAACATAGTATCATATATTCTCTTACCAAGATGGGTAATACTTAAGAGAAGGGTTTAACATCTGACATATCCCTTTCCTCTTTTTTTTATTTTCAAGCAACTCGAACTAGTTAATCATAAAAATAATTCATCTTTTTCAAATCTCCTTTTTGAAACAATACTATATATATATTATATATATATTTCTTGATAAATAGTTTTTAACAAAATAGTTATCATCCACTTGCTTTAGATTCATTTGGATTCGAACTTGTTTCAATCGTGTAACGATGAAGAAAATAATTTACTAAGTGTACTGCCACAGTCGTCTAATTTGATTATCACTTACAAGATTATTAAGATCATTGCAAAACAAATCGAGACTCATTCCCCGAACTGTCTAAAGAAAATTCTTACTTTCAAATTCCTTTTTCAGAATACTTAAACCTTAAAGTATTTTTATGTAAAATCGTTTCTATTTTCCCAAACCTTGAAAACCATTTTCCAAAACCACCAGGATTTAACTCATAAATTACTTTTAGTTACAGAACACATTTTATAAAACTTTATAAAATCAACTTATAAAAAATTATTTTCAAACTATTCAAAATTTCTTTTAAATAAACAACTTGTATTAAATCAAATTTTAACCCAATATTTCATCAAATGCCTTATAGTGAAACCGTGAAGCTTAATTCTTAAGTTGTTCAATTCAACGTTTCCTTAAATTTCTACCAACCCAACCAATGGTTTAAAAAAAGAAAGATTGCAGATGAGTCTACATTCCTATTTGATAATAATTAAATATGATCATTTCCTAAAAACAAACACAACAAAAATAACTTTATAAAGTTTTGAATATCATTCCTTTATATATAAAATATATTCCTAGGTAAAATTATTTCATTTATCAACTCTAGAACAATATTGTGTCAGTTTGGCATTGTTCAAGTATTTAGAGACCTCATTGATGATGTTATCTATTTGTATTGACCAGAATCCAAAGACCACTCAACAGATCAATCAACATAGTATAAAATATTTTTATACGCTAAAAATGCGCGCTCATATATATAATAAACGCAGACTCATTCTAAAGTCTCACTTCCCTATCTCAAATAAGATTTACCCCACCATGACCTAGGTGTTCACTCAACCTAAGTTATGATACCAAATGTAATAAATTTTCTTTCTTACACTTAAAGATGACATTTAATACATCATTGGTATTCATGTGTCGATCATTTAAGTATCCGAAAGACAGTCATTCCAAGTGAAAGAAAGAAAAGATAGAAAAAAATCTCACAGATGTAACGAGTAATATATAATATACGTAAGGTCTTTACAAAAGGAATCATCTTTATTATATACACAACATCATTTAGCTTATTACCAACCGAGATAGTTACAACAGCCAGTCTGATAAAATACAGATCAGACAAAACAAAGATAGCGGAAGATAAAATACGTGAATACATCCTGGAGAATCCATTTCGTCTCCTAAAGCTCCAAAGCATACATCTAAATCTACAAAAATGTGCTCAAGCTGACCCGAACATTATAAGAAAATAACATCTGGATCAGTTTGGTAAAACTAGCCTGAGAAAACTTAAAACAAATCATATGGATTTCCATATTTGAAAGATCTTTTCAAAATAAAAGGTATCTCTTAAGACCACGCTGCACATAAACATGGATGAGTATTTACCTTACGATAACCAAACAGTTTCTATAGAAAGTCTAGTGATATTATAGTAATCTCTAGGGTATAAAATAAATATTGAATCATAGACGAAATTGTTACATTAATTAAATTCTAGCATAATAGGTATACGAAAAAGTCCGAAGGCTCGTATTGGAAAATGGATTCCAACTACGAAAAGCTAAGGTCTATCTACCGAATCAGTGCACCTCTAGATAAAATGTACTCGAGGCTACAATATGTTGCACCTCTGCTGCTCAAGACCAACCCTAACCTTTATTGGATAGCATTGAACATGATCGCCTCTTGGTTGATCAATAACCATAATAGGCCTCGAAGCATACATAGATATTGATTCTAGATAAGGGATGATTTTACCTTAATGGGAGCAAACCACATAGCTCTACGGCACGTCCCTACTTTAGTCATTTATCATTTGTGTGGCTTGAGGCTACGTTTTACTTTTTTTTAATAGAAATCCCACTTGGAAGGCTAACACTACCCTCCAAGCAGAATGTAATGCCAACATTCATCCATACAAATTTCTCCTGGGTCTGAATGAAACTAAAGGCACTGCCTCTGCCACATCCATTTTGGAATCACCCTTAGGATTAATAGCAAGTAGCTTTGCACTTTAGAGAGCTCCGTCTTCAATCATCATCACGGTGTCTTCCATCCGAATGCATATGTTGGTTCAAAGTGGTTTTCAAATAACATATCTGATCCTGGTCTCCCCAAACCAAAAATTGAAAGTCTCTGGTTGACTAATTCTCGGTCCTTTAAGAAGTATGCAACATGTATTCGAGTCCGCATCGAGGAACTCGGATATATGCAATACTTCCTGAGTCAAAACTGGTCAAGATTTGATAGTCGGTTATTTAGCTATCAAATAAACAAACAAATAACAATCCAGAGATTTAATTATCCATAGAAACCACTAAGCCTCATTTTAAATAAATCTTTCATTTATTAAATCTCTTTTCAAAATATTTATAAAATTATCCATATACTTATCTCACTAGCATAAGTATATTCACAAAACATTATGAAAGATTTCTTATTTCAAAATCATATTAAAAGGTTCAAAACAAATGTTATTTAAATTGGAGATAAAGATAACCTCAAGCACTATTCCTTCGGCGTTAAATGTGGAGCAATTATCTATACCACAAATTAAGAAGGTCATTTAAGGGAAATCCAATCTCCAATTCTTTTATAATTTACTTCCATAAATCCTTTTAGCAAATCTCTTTCATTTATGATGGTCTCCTTTACTTAAATTCCAAATCCATTCATAAAACTCTTTATAAATCTCCAAGTTTATTTATAGAACCCTTTTTATAAATATCCAAAATTATTTATAAAACTCTTGTATAAGTATTAATCAATAAATTTTCTTTGGTAAACGAATCCATTATTTAAAGCCTTACAAATAAAAAGGTTATTATTTAAAACATCCTTTTCTATCTTTAAACCGCGTTAAGAAAATAATGATTTTAAACAATCATTTAAAAATTATTAAATTAACCTCAAACATTTTAATAAAATAATTACTTATTTATCCTTTAAATATCATATTTAAAATGGAAATAAACTTTAAGCAGTAGAAATGGGTAATAACTTTGCTTTAAAACCATTATTAAAAATATATTAAAATAATCAATTTTACAAAATCAGAAAGAGGCTTAGTGACCATAATGGTTCTTATTTAATTAATTTTAACTTTTTAGTTATAGGATGGATATTTACCTAACAAATAGATATGTAAAAGGGATCAACACATGACAACTAATCAACACATAATTAACTGTCTAAGTTACTATAATAGTAGACGAGGATTGGTTTTGCTAGACACGTGTCCAAGTTTATATAATAGCAGAATGAGTTTTTATTTCTTCTTAATAGATGTCAAAAAAATCTACTTGATGTATTATAGCAACCTATGATTTATTCTACCAAAAAATGGCAAGTACGATTTAATTTGCAAAACGGTGTTTATTTCTACTAAATAAATGTTATTGCGTTATTTAAGGTAATCGACAATATAATCCCTCAGATAAAAGTATCCTTTTGAAAGAAAGTTCCTTTAAAACAAAATTCGAACTTTGGAAATAAGGTGGTTTAAGATTTCTATATTTATTTAGTATTTAACTAACATTAAAACCTTTATTTTAAAAATAATTAATCCTTTAATTTCAAATTAAAAAATGATTAACTTTTAAATAAATAATTAAATAATAATCATCCTTTAAATAAATATTTAAATAACAGTTAACCTTTAAATAAATAATTAAACCAAAATTAATCTTAAATTAAGCGTTAAGCAATGATTTAAACTTTTAAAGAATAATTAAATATTAATTAATCTCAAATAATTAATTAAATAATCCTTAATTAAAACTTATATAATAAACTAAACCTTCATTTAAAAATAATTAAATCATAATTAATATTTAATTAAATATTAACTTAAAATTAAACTGATTGATGACTAATTAATAATCAAACCCTTAATTAAATGATAACTAAAAATAATTAGACACTTACTTAATAATTAACTAAAAATGAATCTATATTTATTTAATTATTAATTAAAAACTAATCTTATACTTAACACATAATTAATTAAAAATTAATCTTACTTGATCAGAAATTAACTAAATTTAATCCGACCTAAAAAGATAATTAATTAGTAACTAATCATGACTTAATAAAAATTAATAAACCTTGTCTAATACTTAATTAATTATTATAATTAATTAATAATTAATTATTAAATTCTTAATTAACTTCCTTAAACATCGTTATTAAGTTTATAAACATTTCTAAAATACTTTTAAAAACTTAATTTTTTCAAAAAGTTGACTTTTCTCGAAACTGCATCCATATCCATAGCGACTATCGTTATCGATACCATAACTAAAAAAAAATTTCTTTCTTGGCTTTCTTTTAGAAAACTTAACATTTAAAAGCTTACTAACTTTTCACAACATAAAATAAGTGTTTGTATAATAAAAACAAAGTTTGAAACTTTGAAAATGATTTTGATTTTTAAAACCAAAAACCATAGTTTTTCACACAAGGATTCTTTATCACTAAACCATACAAAAGTGCTAACTTTTCATAGCATCTCTTAAATAATAATGTCTATAGCATACATAAACATATCACAATGACCATATAAATAAAGATCACAATTTTATAACATTAACATCGATTTTAGACTTTATTTTCAAGTCTAAACTACATTTCACATTTAAACACATATAAGCACATATATTCTCACATACAAAGCTAGTGGCTAACCAATAACCAAGTAATATCACATACTAATGCTAATGTAACTTAAATATGTAAAATTTACAAAATGTATGTGAGTTCACTCACCAAAACTTATGCAAATATCCGTTGTCTTGAATTAAGACCCTAGACTTTCATTTTTTAAAACAAAACTTGATTTTTGGACTTTGGACTTGAAAAACTGGCTCAGCCTAAGCATGACAAGGCTCGAACATGATGTGTATGGTTTGGCCATGAATGGTTGGAGGTGAGCATCGCTTGATTTTTAAAGGAGGAGAGGCTTAGAAGTGAAGAGGAGGTGTTTTAACAACTTTGAAAAGAATTAAAAGGTAAAACTTTGACTTTTGAAACTTGAATTAAAAAGTTAAAGGTATTAAAATCTTTAGAAAAGCTTAAGGAAGAAGAATTCAAAATGAAAATAAGAAATAAAATTGATAATGAAAAATTAGAAAATGGAAATAATTTTTATATAAAAATAAATTGGCAAACTACCAAAATACACTTTGTACTCTACCCTCCATACACTTGTTGCCACATCACCTATGTTGTACCCTCTTCATTATTCAAGAAAATCCATGCCCCCTTGTACACCTTGAGTCAACATGCATTAATTACTAAGTGTACTCATGTCTCTTATTACATTATGAAATGTGACATTTTCCCTTTTACGATTTTTTTCATATTTACATAATAAGTCACATCTAATTATATATGCTTAAGTATATACATTTATACATTATATAGCGCTAACTTTTTTATATTTGTATGTGTATATTCATACAACAGTGTAGACAATGTTTCTGACAACTTATAGCCGATGAAATGTCGAAAAATTGAAAAACAAATTTCAGTCACATTTTCGATTTTTCTTCGAACTATATATTTTTTTAACAAATTTGAAAAATTATTTCACCATCATTCTTTATTCTTTAAAGAGTTCTATTATAATTATAAAATATACTATTTGAATATTTAAAATTAATTAAATACTCATGAATCAAAGCGATGAAATTTTGGGTCATTATTGTTCCGTTTCCAGTGGCTTTCTTGTGATGGTGACGGCACTCACCCTTGTCAACTAGAGCAATCATTTTATTCTTCTTGTTTACCCATTTTCGCTTCTTCTAACCAATATAGACCTTCATTGTTAAGACGAAATTGTCCATTTTCATGCCTATCGACATCTTCATGTCGAACAATTTCTTTGTAAGCCCGTACCTTACAAAACTAGAATTCTCTCAAACAAAGCTTAGAGGCCATCGAAGATTTGCTGGACATTCATGTCTTTGTGTTTTCTTTATAATGGTTTGTCTAAACTAAATAACACGTAAATCTGGGCGATTTCAAAGTCTAAAACCCATTTGTTATACTTAATATTAGTTCGTGGTCCACATTATTAGCGGATTTTTCACTTGGAGGTTCATTTATCGACGACCGTAGACATTTGTACGTAAGTGCTATCTTTGATGCCCTTAACCAGTATAGGTAGTTAGGTCGGGTAAGCTTGTTATTTTCAGAAAACAACTTTGCTGTTGAGATTTTCTAATTTAGACATTTAATTCATAATGGATGTTTTTATAATATTAGTAAGGTTAAACATTACATTTTACAAATAAACTCTCACTAGACTTTTATATTTTTCAAAAACCTAAGACAAAATATAGAAGTTTCAACTTCTCTATTGGGTTCTAGGACTCATATGCCTTGAGATTCTAACCTTGACGAAAGCTCAACAAATCATAAACCTGCATACGATAGATAATGCCTTGTCGGTTGTATCATATACAACTCCTAACCTTGTAGTTCTTGTCATAATCTCATCTTTACCTTGAAGAAATCTAAAAAAATAAAAATATATTATTCACTCATACCTATCATTTCTCGACGACCTAAATATAATGCACATACATTGAGGAAAGCTCAAAAAATATGTGCATGTATCTTACCTCATCTATCATATATATATTAGTAGTGCTACACATAACATTCCTAGCTCGAGAAAAGCTCAATAACTAAGGAGTATGAAAGTAACCATTAATATGTAAATGGTAGAGGGTAACAATTATATTTAAGATTCATAATTTTTAATATATTTAACTGAGTGATATCGACTTATGAAATAATGTATTTTTCATAAAATACCACTGCGATTCAAGTGTCGGACATATCTAAAATCATGATATGCGTACTATACGTAGGTATTTATTCCTTAAATCTAATTTAGGTTTCTTCACGGGTCCACCTTTTAATATACAATCATATTATATAAGCTTAATTCTTGTGTCAAATTTTATAATTCAATTAACTAATACAATAATCATATGTATAGCCTTATTTTTAATTTTATTTAATTAAATATTAATTGATTAATATTTTAATTAATTTTATTTTACAAACATTTTAAATTTAATATGCATATTATTACATTAATAGCTGTATGCATATATCTATAATATATTATTTATTTATTTATTTATTAACATTTAATAATTTATTAAGTAAACAATTTTAATCAATTGTAATTAATTCAAAATTTATGTATATATATTACATTAAATAAGTTATGATAATTTTCACATATCAATGTATATGTTATTTTAATTTAGTTAATTAGCCTTTTAATTAATTAATCTAATTAATTATAAATAATGTTTGAAAACATTTATTAATTATTCATAACAATTTTGCAAATTAATTTATAACATTTATTTTTTAACTTATTTTAAATTTGAAATTTATTTTAATTTCAAAACAAATTTTAAAAATTAACCCAAGGCCAAAAATCAAAATGGGCATTTATATTAACGGTAGCCTTTAGGCTTACTTCACTTTTTGGTCCGTGCCGAATGTAACGACCCACCTTTTTAGATGGTTCAAATCAATAAACCACGCATGTCAAACTCAAACCATTCTAAAGGGAGGATTGTTATGGGGTAAATAAGAAAAGAAGAGAAAGAATAAAAACAAACATAGAATCTCGTAGTGGAATGACAAAATATAATAATCAAATAACAGTTCATCAAGCTGTTTTACAAATATCATTTGATTACACTTTTATAGTACAGATCAGAGTTACATACAACAGGAATAAATAAATAAATAAATGCAGTGGAACAACATGATGCAGTAGTATATAATAAATAGCATACAAATCTTCGTCTTCGTCCTCTAGTTAAAAATGGTCTTCAATACACTGAAAAGCTTAGACTGACCCGAGCGTAATGAAAACACAAAGCACTCGAGTCAGAACTAAAAGATCTTATGTAAGTTAAATCAACAGTAAATAAATATGAGCGTAACAGCGTCAGAGATGTTTACAGGGTTTGACATCTTCTACCAAGTGTCTAACGTGCGTGCAATAACTTAAGAGATGTTCGAGATTCCATTTCCTAAGGATCCGTTAAACTATCTACATATATGGTACAATACGCCATTATAATAGTGTCTATAGTAAAGCAAAGTATTAAAATAACATTAAGGCGTTACCCATATCCCTCTAAGACATTTTTATATATTTCCGTAGTCTATACAGTACCATAATTCCTCCATAAACTGAAGGGCTATCAGAGGGCACACCAAAGGTACGGTACAAACCAAACTCATAGAGGGCGCAATAAGGCATATGACAAGGCACGCGAGGCAATGTCTAGGGTAGGATACTGCGGTTTTGCGGATCAAGACTGGTGCTAATGCATAGCAGTTACTACCGCCTACCTCGAAACATGCTTGCATAATCAAAATCGAGGGATGACCACCAAATCAATCACAAAGTCATAATATAGTATCGAAGAAGCATGTCCAATATGAGGTGCGACCTCACTTGGCCCGGCATGGCTCTTATTTTAGTCACATCAAGCTAACTCGAGGGAGTCAGGACTATGTTAATAGCTCATACAGAGTCGTTCGCCAAACCATGCTATATCATTCTGGAATCTCCACCGTGTACACAGTTGTTAAAGTGATTTTCGGTATTGGCAGAGAGTATGAAAATATATGAACCCGGTCTCTTTAACAACCAAACGCTTATTTCACACCGGATGGTTCTTTTACATTTTCAAAATCAATTCATAATTGATATCAAAATATCATATTAAATTAAAACCATATCACTTTCGAAATCAAATTCACTTTCGAAATCATATCGACAAAATAGGTTAAATCCTTATTTCAAAATCATCATATTTACTCAAATATGTCTTTTCACTAGAAAATATCATTTCAGATCCCAACTTAGGTTATAACATCATTTAATCATATTCGCTTTTGAATCAAGGATTTAAATATAAACACTTCAACTTTACACAGTCTGAAATTTATAAAATACTATAGATAGTCGTAAATAGTTTAAATAGTTTAAAAATAGTTTAAAATAGTTAGAATACTTTAAAATAGTTTAAATGGGTTAAAATAGTCTAAAATAGAGAAAAATAGTTTTAAATAGTTTAAATAGTTTAAAATAGACTAAATTATTTTAATTATAGACTAAAATGGTTTAATAGTTTAAAATAGGTTAAAATAGTCTACAATTAGATTTAATACAGTTTTAATAATTTAATATAAAATAGTTTGATTATTGGAAAGGGTTTATATAGTAGATAGCTTGAAAATCTAAATAAATTTGAATTTAAAATAATATATCTTTAAACAGTTTACATTAAAATAATTAATTTGAAATTAATATCGTCTTCCATTCAACAAATCTAGACCGTATCCAAATTTGAACAAAACTAAATTTCCTTTCAATAAAATTCCCAAAAATCATTTCAATTCAACTTTTAAATTTCAATTAAATTTCTTTAAACAATTCCTTTAAACAAATTCCAAATTCAACATTTAAAGCTTGGATTTTCGAATATAATTTAGTTTATGTAAATCCAATTTTATTTCAAAATATCATTTAACTGAATTCATAAATTAAGATTTTTTCGTCCTTTTGCTCCTCCAGATAATCGCGTTCCGTCTCTTCCTCTTTCCGCCTCCTTCCGACCCCGTCCCTGTCATGCCTGATTCTCCTCCCCTTCTCCCTCCTTCCCCATCGCTTACATCCAATAGATCTGGGAGGTTTTTTAAGGCTCTGCCCTTGGCGCCTCCTCTTTCATTGCCTCCCTTGCTCTCTAGCCCAGATTTCCCAACCCTGACCGCGTTAGCTTCGTCCCAGGCTGTTTGTGCTGGATCGTGTCCCAATGATTTGAAAACGCTGCTTAGTGAATTCTGCTTACCTGAGTTTGGTGGTAAGTCTTCGGTTGTCGCTGAGTTTGGTGACTCTGGTATTGTTGGTGAGGTGATTAGCTTGGTGGGCAGTGATTCGCCTATTGATGCTACTAAATGTTCAAACATTGATCAATGCTCCTCTGATGTTCGACAAATTGCCAGTAAGGAATGTTTACCCAATGTCAATGAAAACTGTTCTGATTTTTCCCATCTAGCTGCCTCTATTGGTATTCCAGTTGATGTGCTGCCTCACGGTCCATCAACTCATAACCATTGTCATGCTCCTCCATCCTCGGTCTATTCAAAACCTTGGACTTCTCTATTTACTTCGCTGCCCCGTAATGTAGGAGATTACAAACCGATTGAATTTGATATTGTTGAGGAAAATGGAGTGATGATTCCTCCTCCTAGTATATTGCAAGCCGGTGTGGACTATTGGTCAGAATACTTGGTTGGTTTCTTTTTAGACCCTATTCATTGTTTGCCTGATGCGGATGCGGTTTGTCGCAGGGCTTGGAAGCTTCATGGTGAGCTTCGTGTTAAGCTAGTTGACTCCATATATTTCCTTCTGTTCTCCTCAGTCGACGATCGTTGTCGGTTTCTTGAAGCTGAGCCTTCTTTTTTTGGTGGGAAACCTTTTATTATTACTTCTTGGTCTCCAACAGTTGCAAGTGCACGTGAGCAAGTTCTTTCTATCCCCGTTTGGGTTTACTTTTCGCAAATTCCATCTGCTCTTCAACCTTTACTTGGATTGAATTGGCTTGCTTGTAACGTTGGTAAATTGAAATGACACTAATACAGTTGCACGTGAAAATTTGATGTACGCTAAGGCTCTAATTGAGATATCCCCTTTTAAGACTCTTCCTTCCTCTATTCATGTTCAGCTAGCTGTTGGCCATGTAGTGGAAGTCCGTGTTAGATATGGTTGGGTTCCTGATATTTGTTCCACCTGTCACTCCTTTGGCCACCTGGCTATCTCCTGCTCTCACACTGCTGTTTCCGCGGTTGCTACTAAGATCACTCTTCCTCGACCTCCGCTTAGGAAATGGGTTCCTAAGGTTTCTTCTCCTTCCGTGGTCCCTTTATCTGTCCCTGATCCGCCTCCATGTTCTATTGCTTGTCCTCCATGTTCAGTTGCTCGTCCTGCTTCCTTAACTGCTACTGAGGTCCCTTGTCCTCCTCCTGTTTCTGTTCCTAGGCCTGCCTCTCCTTCTATTTCAGTAGTCCCTTGTGATGCCTCCGCAATTCCCTTAGATTCTTCTCTCTCGTTATTACCTGTTGTTTGGGAGGAGTCCGAGGGGTGTTGGGTAGATCTCAAATCTGATGTGAGATTTTACCCAGTGCATGATTCCTATTTCAGATTTGTTTCCGATGATAATATGGATCGTAGATGCCTTTATTACAAACTGTCCGGTGATTCCATAGTTCTTGATTTGGATGGTTCGTATGCGAGTACGAATTCCGTCATGCTTGCTAATACTACTTGGGATCGTCCTTTCATATACTCTTCTGATGCTATGGGTTACGATCCTTGTCTTGCTATCTGTTTCCGCCCCTTTGCTGGTCATTGTGGTAAAGTTCCTTTAGATTCTTCCCAGGTGTCTGCGGAAGATGATGATTCTTCCTCTTTGGAGGAAACTTAGTCTTGGTGATTTACTTAGTTACTTTGGCATGTCTGTCACATACTATGCTGTATTTTCCTTTTTTTTCTTAGTAGTTAAGGTGCTTTTACCTTACTCCTGTACTTCAATTTTATTACGTTCGTAATAAAAGTGGACGGTCCACTATAAAACCGGCTGGTCTTGCCAAAAAAAAATTAAAAATTTAAAAATCTTTTAATTTAACCAATCCGGTGTCCGCATATAATTTTCTACCCTATGGTCAAGTGATACAGATATTTATCATTTCAAACCGCAATAATTTATATTTACGGATATATATCATTTCAACCCGCAATTCTGAATAAAGTTCAAAATCCATAAAATCATTTGGGTTTATCATTTCAACCCACCATGATTTTTCCTTAATCTATAGATCATTAAGGTATGCATCATTTCAACCCATAGTGATTTTCTTAGCAAAATCTAAGGGAACTTGCAGTGCTATAACAATATAAATATAACATTCAGTCATCCAACATCAACAATCAAACATTCATCAAAATCATCATTCAAGTCAACCACTAAATAACAACAATTTGACTGATTATCATTAATAGGTATTAATTAGCTCTTTGAAATTCAATATTAAATTAAATGGTGATTAAATTCAATAAAAGTTAGATCTAACTGGAATGAAAATTTAAATATATCAAACAACGATCAATCAACTTATAATCACGTCATAAATTCAATTTAACTAACATAAGATAATTTAGTAGTTGTGAGAGGGTTAAAACACTCACCTTTGATTTTCAATCGATTTAAAATCCAAATAAAGGCCCAAAATATAACAGTCTTAGAATTCGTCCAAACTTGATCTATAATGTCTGGAATTTTGATACGATCGCAACAGATTAAACCGTGCATGAATCCGCATATGCAAAAGTTATTAACCTTAGAAGATTGGAAAATTTAGGCCCTGAGTCGACTTCGAGTTCAACTTCGGTCTGCCGCATCAAATCCCTGGTGCTTGCTCTAAATTTTTACCAAAATAACCCGAGACTTGAGTCATTTGCTTTCTGAACCAAAGTCGCTGCAGGGTTTTTGCCTCTGAAACCCGAATCGCGACCCGAATTTGCTGTAGATCTGCATTTTTTCTGAGATTGAAATTAGATTAGTAATTTGGAAATTAGGTTTGATGTTCTGTCGCTTGAGAAGGAGGAAGAAGATATACATATAGAAATAATGGTATGAGAACAAGTAGGGTTTATAACAGCCTATATATAGGCAGGGTTGGATCGAAACGATAACAACGACCCGAAAAGCCCATTTCGTTTCCAAAACGAAAATAGGTCATCCATTATATCGAAATATAGGTTTTTGATATTTTTAAACTCAACAGAACTAGTTTCAATCCCTAATTCCGTTGTATACAAATGTTAGCTTTAAAATCAGATTATATTCGTTTAAATCCTTTTAATTGATTTCTATGCGTTTCGAGCCCGCACGATCAAAATACAAGTCCGATCACTAGGAACTTGAAATCCTATAATAATTCACCGTTACGGATCCGATGAAACTGGTTTCGTCGAAATCCGAGACAGTGGCCAAAATGGCTAATTTTCATGTTAATTAAATAAATTACTATTAAATTGATTTAATCACTTTTAAATTCAAATTAAATAGTAAACAATTTTCACCATTTTTGATTACAGAGATCTTTTAAATTCAAATTAAATAGTAAACAATTTTCATCATTTTTGATTACAGAGAAATTTGATAATCTTTTTAAAATAAATTATTCTTATTAAACCTAAGATTTAAATATTACACTAATTACTGCGTTCAATGGCAATTGCAATAAATTCATTAATTATAATTTAAATTCCTATAAATTCATTTATTTTGATTTACATCTTATTATTCAATCATCCAATACCAATATGAATTCATTTGACACTAGTTCACTTTTTATTACATTCTTATTCTACAGTTATCATCTTAACTTATATTAACAGCAATATTTAGTTACATTAAATTTTACTAATTTTCAAATTAGTTTCAGTGTACTAAATAATAAGATGGTAAATAAGCAATTGTTGCTTTTATATAATTTAATCACATTTACAAGTTTATTGTTTCAACCAGATTATAAAACTAGTACACAATTGATTTCACGGTATATACCAAAACCAATTAAATAAACTGACATACAATTTCATTATTAACTCAACATTGAATTTATTCCTTATTTACAATTATAACCAAATTAACTTTACAATTATTTCAATTGAGTAAAATTGCATTATAATATTTATCAGTTACCTTAAATCAACCTTATTAAATCACATTCTAATAGTCTTTTCCATTTGCAAATTGTAGATTTTTATTTCACATAATATTGAATTCTAAATCTTATTAAATTTAATATTTTTAATTATCAAAAAACACGGATCGTTACACCTATAGCTAGGTCAGCATGCAGCGGGTTAAATAAGTGAATTTTAATGTTTTTAACATTTTAGATCTTGTTAGGCATATGGAATCTAAATTGATTTAGATCTAATTTAAATAACTTTAAATAAATCTTTATTTTTATTGAATTGATTAATATAAAGTTTTGATTTTTGTGTATTTATGATATATAAAGTGTATTTGTGTATCAAATACACATATACTTGTAAGTGCGCGTGCAATATATAAATGTGTAGTGTTTTAACATGTCTGTATTTAAATGTTCGGATTTACACCGCAACAAACACATTAGCCCTTTATACATGTATTTGTTTTCTATTATTATTTTAAAAGTAATGTAATACAAATTATAATTACACGCACACATATACACATACATACAAAATGATTATGTATAAAATTAAATTTAAATACATGAACCAATTAAAATACGTAATATTTAAAAAAATTCGGATAAATTCAAATTTAAAATGTGTATTTATGTAAGTGCGCGTGCAATATATAAATGTGTAGTGTTTTAACATGTCTGTATTTAAATGTTCGAATTTACACCGCAACAAACACATTAGCCCTTTATACATGTATTTGTTTTCTATTATTATTTTAAAAGTAATGTAATGCAAATTATAATTACACGCACACATATACACATACATACAAAATGATTATGTATAAAATTAAATTTAAATACATGAACCAATTAAAATACGTAATATTTAAAAAAAATTGGATAAATTCAAATTTAAAATTAAATCTTGTTTCAAAATAATATATTAATTAAAATTCAAATTAAAAATTAAATATTATGATACACATACACAGATACACACACACGTATTAATTTTTCTACATTCGGAAATACATAAAACAATATATACATATACATATATATAGTTTATATAATTCTAATTTTCAAATACATATATAATATTATATATTTAAACATAATTTTTTTCCTGCTGAAATGTCTTTTAACAACATCAAATTTTTGTAGATTCATACGGTTAAAAAACCAAGAAAAAATTCCCTTTAATTTTGGTCCAAATTTCTTATAAAAAAAATAAAACTATAATTTTGAAAGTATTTTTTTTATAAAACATGCACATACGTTATAATTAAAATTTTGAAATATATACCCATATATAAATTAATATTTTATTTTCATTTTTATTATACATATATAATATTATTACAGGCATATATATGTGAAAATATATGTATATAAAATTTGTTAGATTAATATATATATATATATATATATATATAGTATGTACACAATAATAATTTAAAATTAAAATTAAAAATTAAAAATATTTTACAATTAATTTTACTTTCAAATTTTTTAATTTTATTTTGAATGTCAAAAATAAAAGTGTTCATATACAAATAGGTTTTTTTTATTTGTCAGAATGAATACATATGCAGATTGGGCAACAAACAATATATTGCACTAATCTATAAATATACGATGGCATAAATGAATACATAAATAAATAAATAAATATAAATAAGATATTATCTACATTGTGTTCTTGAGATAGCACGTTGAATATTGAATCAGGAAAGCTCCTTGAATTGGATTCAATCACTTCCAAAAAAGCTACAAACCGAAGAGATCATTGCACCTTAAATTATATTTGATTTAATTTGTATTTGGAATGAAAATGTAGATGGAAGGGAGGCAATAATTTTTGTCCAAGGCCATGGTAGATGGAGGCTTGAAGTAAAGTCGAAAATGAGAGAGGTATTGAGTTTATATAAGAAGAGAAAAGAGCAAAAATGGGAGATCTATATCTCCTTTTTACCTCTCCTTTTAAACTCATTCAAACTTATATTTTCAAGCAAAACATCACGCTCCCTCTATCCTATTCTACCTGACCATACTAGTAGGCTGATGGGCCAACAGATATTTCTAAACTCGATCAATATTTGCACATTTTGAATCCAATTTAAATGCTTATCAATATCATATATCGATGGTATATAGATTTATATACGTACTATTTTAAATACCAATTCAAATAAATCAAATAAAATTTTATAATTAATGTTTCACCAATATTAATTAATTTAATTAATCTATAATGGTTATAATTTAACTAAATTATGTGGTATTCGAAGTATTCAATATTACGGTTGTGTGACTCATATATATAAATTCAATCATCGACTAATATCGAACAATTTGAATATTGATGGTCACGTGTCACATTAGCTAGTGGTGTGATTGTTTGGTCGAATTTATCGCTTATACAGTTTTGGTAAAATCCAATTGAACTATTTAAGTGGTCTCCGATGGTGACAATTATATACACCAATTCTCTTCGTTAGAACCATATTAGGACTTATGAAATTTGGTCTTGGTCCAAATTCCAATATCGTTCACATTTAACTTGTGTAATCCAAATATAAAGTCCTTGGTTCTATAATAACAATTATTATTAACTAAACTCCTCTTGCCAAAGACTTTGGCTTTGAATTGATTACAGTTGATCGTGATATTAACCCCGTATAATCGAGATGATGAATTCTTTATTGAGTAGTGTCTCCTTCCAATGCTTCAACTCAGACCCAACCATAGTCGTTCGATGGATGTTAGGTCATGATTTAACTATAATCAAAGTGGAGTATACGTGGTGAAACTTAACTATATTCTCAAGTTGAGAGAACTAAGTAGTATTGTCAATGCAATATTCTATATTTGACCTTAGTTATATTAACCAACATAAATCTTTCGAGTGAGACATTCCATAGTTATCTAATAACTTTCAGTGCTTAACCTCTTGGTACCCCCCGAGCATGAGTAATACATTATCCAATATTTGAAGAAAGTTGCATACTCTAGTCTTAAAGAATGTATTAATATCGAGTCTCCACACATCTTGACTAGTAATATTTGAAACGAAATATTTATTTTCATTTAGATAAATTTATCATTACAATACATTGTAACTACTATCACTAAATATACCGTTTATGGATTTTCTATTAAATATACTTAAATTAAATAAATAATTATTACAACACATTATAACAAGTATATAAAAAAAGAAAAATATAATTTATTTTGAACAAGATTTTATTATTGAGTTAATGTTTATAGTAAATTCCAGAATCACACTTGAGGCATACTCCTAGCTCTATCAAGGAGAATACAAAGATTTAAGAAATAATGACCAGAAGAGCATAAATTATTCAGTTAATCAAAACTTTTTGTAACGAACCTTAGAATTATTTATTAAAGACCCCGTAGTACATCTTTGAAATATCTCTTTTAAAAGATCTTTATTTTCTTACATGGAACCTTTTTATAAAAATGCAATGTTGATTCCAAATGTTATAGATTTCAAAATAATTTTCATAAAGTATTTTTCAAAGTCAACTAATATATGTCGACATACCCTAGAAATATATGTCGACAAAGTAGTTGATTCAATGTTTTTTTAAAAATTGACACAAATATGTCGACATAAGTTTTGAATATATGTCAGCATACTAACCGTTGATGCAACCTTTAAATTTAAGTGAATCGACGCATCATATCACTCCTTTGCGAAAAGACACTTCTCTTCATGTTCTATGCACAAGCTCTTTAAAACAAATTTTATCAACAATTACCTTTCTTTTCTCTCGTTCTTTTTTCTCTACTACTCTGTGATAAAGTTATCTTACTAATATATGCATATACTTTGCGAAGTCATATTCTTTCACTTCCATTCTTCACGAATTCGCAAACCACAAAAATGAAAAAGTTCTTATTTGAATTATTTATCATTCTATCTCTGATCTCATCATATTCATCAAATATTTCAATTACAAACTGCTACGGAGGTCTATAGGATTACTTTACTGAAGGCTACGAGAATTTGGATTTGGAAGATACGATTTTGTGTAGAATTACTCTACTACTACAAAATCGTGATTGTCTATATGTTATTAGCACTCGTAGGAAGAAAAGAGGCTATGTTTGTCTTGGCACCGGTGAAAAATCAAGAATGGTGTGCTTGACACCTAATTCAAAGACAAGTTGTAGGTTGTACGATCCACCTGAAGAATTACGAGTTTCATATAGTAAAAATCTGTACAAAATACACTGGATGAAGGATTGAGAATCTGAATTAGTATAAAACTTTCCAGTGTCATTCATTTCAAAAATCATAAATTTTGCGATTGAATAGTGAAAACATTTCGTTGATAGAATATTTCTATAAAAACTTATTACATTTTAAATAATCAAATTAAAATAAGAGGTAAAATATTAATATGGGTCTGAGAATTACAGGTGGTTGCAACATAATTTAGATAAAATTACAAGAGATGTTTTTTTTTGTGTATTAAAATTATCAAAAGACGTTCGAATTCACTCAAATTGAAAATTGGAAGAATGGATGGAACACAAAAAATCACATGCATCCCTGGCAAACATGGATCAACTATTTATGGAGTTTTAACTGCTAGTGTGAGTGTTGTCATTATTCAGTATATCATGTTTCATGCGCTACAGTGATAAATTAATATAATGATGCTCTAATATAATATATTACCACTTGATCATACTATATTACAACATATGTTTACATCGTTTTCAGAATTAAAATATCAGTCAATCATCTGCAATTAAATATTCTCTCGCCTAAACTCCAGCTGGAGTTGGTGATTAGAAACAGAGCCCTAGGCATTATAAATAGAGCATATAATCGGATTTCATCGTCACACAACATTGATTAATTAGTTGGTCAAGAAGAGACTTCATAAACTCATTGAGCAAATCATGGAAAGTCCAAGTACAGGAAAGAGATGGTCGCTGGCTGGAGCCACAGCTCTTGTCACTGGAGGCACAAGTGGTATTGGGTATGTTTCATAAACAATAAATACATCTATCTATCTATATTTAAAAGAGTTTTTTGAATATGTCACTGATTGCTTGCCTCTACTGAATTATTTTCAATTTTTAGTTGTAGTTTTTAGTTATGCCTCCAAAAACAGTGATTCATCTTGGAAAAATATGTCAAATATGAAAATGGCTCGAATATGACTGAAGTACAGAAAAATAAATAAAAACGAAAACGAAAACAAATAAATAATCCCATCTGGTTTGTGGACAACTTTTTGACTGGAAGTAGATCCTCTGTTAACGGCTCTAAAAATTGGATACATATTATTGGAAGTAATATTACAAGTAGTTTGATTTGAATTTTGTTTAAATTTAATGTACAGATTAGCTATAGTAGAAGAGTTGGTGTCATTTGGTGCAACTGTTCACACTTGCGGCAAAAATGCAGCTCAGCTCGAAAAATGTATGCAGAGGTGGAAGAGTTTAAACTACCCAGTTACCGGATCTATTTGTGATGTTACATCAAGAGCTCAACGTGAGAATCTGATGGCTGAAGTTTCTGCCATATTCGGTGGAAAGCTCAATATTCTTGTGAGTTTAATGTGCAACTCATTTATTCTTTGTAAGCTCGATATTAAAGAATATTTTAAACCACTGCTTACTGATAGCTTTAATATCATACGCAGGTTAATAATGCTGGAACGGCCATGGCGAATAGAACCATCGATGTAACTGCTGAAGAATATTCAAAACTGATGACGCTGAACTTGGAGTCGAGTTATAACATGTGTCAACTGGCATATCCACTTCTCAAAGCATCAGAAGCTGGTAGCATCATTTTTATTTCTTCTATTGGAGGCAGGATAGCATTACCAAATTTGACACTGTATGGTATGAGCAAAGGTATATTTGTTCTGGTGAAACTCTACTTTATTTTTTCTCAACTATACTTTACTGAAACTATTAGTGATACAGAACTTAATTTTACATGTCAGGAGCAATGGATCAGCTAACAAGAAGCTTAGCATGTGAATGGGCCAAAGATAACATCCGTGCTAACTGTGTTGCACCTGGGGCTATCAAAACTCCCTTGCTAGCCCAAGTGAGTCACCATTTCTTCTTTTAATTCCCTGATTATTATTATTATTATTATTATTATTATTATTATTATTATTATTTTGTTGGATGCTTCTTGAACCAGAAACGAAACCGAAATATTCAGGAAATAAATCTAAAAGATGTGCCTGGACTCTGCTTCTAACATGTATTCAAATACTTGATCAAAAGTATAACCCTTTTTTTTCTGGAACTTTACACATTTCCAACTTAACTTGTGGATAATCTCCACTTGACCTTCCTTTAAAGATGTTTTTAATCTAACACTTAATTCGTGCATTATATCTATCTCTAGATTGGACCGAAGCACAATGAGGTGTACCTGTTGAGATGTAATTAATATTTTATGTGGAATAGTGAAATATCTTTAAATCATCTATCTAGAAGTATTTAATTCTTATGTATGGTTTGATACATAAGATATTTTTGTGTTTTTATAAACCTATATTCACTAGATACGTATTTAATTTACCACGGAGCCTTTACGCTTTAGCTGTTAAAAATGGAAGCTATAGTCATCCTTGTAATTTAAGATATGCGCATTTTCATTAATTGATAGTTATGGATTCGACCAGATAAACAACTTATTAAAAAGATACATGCAGATAGGTATGTTAATGTATGTGCACACACTGATGCTCATGTACGTACGTATTTATGGTGTGATACTGACAAATAACAACCCAATTTGTGTAGAGTGATGAAAATGCAAAATGGGAAGCTGCACGCACGCCACTAGGACGCAATGGTACAGCTGAAGAGGTTGCAGCTTTAGCTGTATTTCTGTGTCTACCAGCTGCTTCTTACATTAGTGGACAAACTGTATACGTTGACGGTGCTCGATCCGTGAACGGCTAATGTTTTATTTTTTCTTTGAGCCAAGTGCTTATGGTTGTGTAATAATTTCAATGTTCCACTCTGTAGTACGTTCTCCTTTGAATAAGTTGATATCTTTATCAGCATCCAGTGTGTAGCTGTACGTTTAAAAGCAGTGTTGTTGAAAAGAATTACTGAAATTTTAAATGCAGTGTTGTTGAAAAGAATTACTGAAATTTTAAATGCAGTGTTGTTGAAAAGAATTACTGAAATTTTAAATGCAGTGTGAGAACATTAATTTATTAACCTACATAAGGCATCGGCCATAGTTATCAGAACCAAGCTGTAGATTGAACCACGATGGTCCATGATCGAAGAATATGATGATATAATTGGTTGAACCATTGGAACCGCGTTGGTTATACATGTTTTCTTAAGTAAATATTTAAAAAAAATTATGTTTGACAACTCATAGAAAGAACAACATATTCGATTTTACTGTAATATTGCAGTTTGATTTACTGAGATGATTTTAGATAAGCTGAGAGCAGAGAAAAGATGATACAAAGAAATAATATGTTCTGTATTTCGAATTGTAATAATACAGACTATGTTTATACAATATTGTATGAGTATTAGGCCTGAATAGTTTGGCCCAAACCACTCTTCCTATATCGCTTTGCAGTTATAATACAATGTTCTGTGCAGCAACGAGTCACTACTTCCAATATTCCCCCTCAAAACGATTAGGGTTAGGTTCCCAAATTTTCTGCGCCGCTACTCGATAAAGTCATTTTTGATTGGAGAATTCTTCTGATTTCGCTCAGAACGAATACCCATAGACGAAGACAGGTGATGCAGCGCATCAGATGTCGCATTCTTATGATCGCCAGCGACCTAAGATAAGTCGCGAATGACCTAGTGATGCAGAGATATGTCGCGAACGACTTAACGATCTAAGTGTTGCAGTGCAATGTGAAAGACCGCATGCCTTAGGTCGCTCCAACATTAAGTCGCTCACCACAAGTAACTTAGGTCGCTCACCAACTATAAACGACCTAAGGAGACATGAAGACCGACCTAACGGGTTAACGGTTCAAAGGGAGTTATGTAACGACCTAATCTGAAAGAGCTAACTTAGGTCGCATGATTACCTTCGGTCGCGAACCTCCTTAAGTCGCACCATGTTTAGGTCGTGGAGGTTTCTTAGGTCATCCAGACCTTATGCCGCTCAATGTTTATAAGTCGCTCAAGTATGCCGAAGTACTTAGGTCGCTCCCCTTCTGCTATTTCTTATGTCGCTAAAGTTAGGTCGCAAACTGTTGTAACTTGTATATTTTATGTCGTAAGTCGTGTGAGTTAGATCGACCATTTGTTAGGTCGGCTGTGATATGTGTTGTGTTGTAAAACTCTATAAATAGCGGGGTTGTGTCATTTGTAAAGTTAGTTGATTTTGAATAAACTTTGTTTGAGTGCTTTGTGCCTCTTTTAAAATTGGAAGTTGGGCGTTGTCTCCTTTCTCCATTTTCGGTTATTCGAGTGCGCTCGAATCAACGGATTTGAAGCCGATTTATGGAATCTCGTGCGCGAGATCAACGTAGAAGAATCGTAGATCTTTTAATACGGTATCGTGCGCGATCAATGTGTTGGAGATAGCTAAAATCCAGTATCTTTTGATATCAACGGATTTGGGCACTTGGGTATTTTCAATCCATCGATTCAACTTTTCACCGTTTCATCCATTTTTTGTATATCCGCTACGTCAATTTGGTATCAAAGCTGGACTTAGCCAATCATATCTAAGCCGAGCCTATTGGAAGAAGATTTGAAGTGTTGAAGTGTTGAAGTTAGATCCGGGCTATAAGTTGGAGGCGTGCAATACTTTTGGATCAGGCCGAGAGTCAAAGCAATTATAGCCGAGCAAGCTAAGTGCAGGCCAAGAGCAATCAAGTTCAGTTTGGAGTTCAAGTTGTGCTAGTTGAAGTGTGTGTTTGGAGATTGTTGTTTGATAATCATGCCACCGAGACGTGCTAACCGTTTTGAAAATGTTGAAGATGTGTATCGAAGACAAGAAGCTGAGCAAATGGAACAATGTATCAATGAAAAGTTCGATGAAGGTATTGAAAAGTTAGAGAAATGGATGATCAATATAAATCAAAGTCAAAGGAGAAGGTCACCAGTCTCGAACCACGGAGGAAACAGAGTTTCGCCATCGGTTACGGAAGCGAGGAGGGTGTCACCACAATCTTATCGAGATAGAAGAGAATCATCAGTTTCACTGAGGCGAGAACACCATGAGTACAGAAATGAAGAGAGAAGAACTCCACGAGAGTTTGGAGGTGAGCTATATCGTGATGCTAAAAGGCATAGTAGAAGAGATATGCGTGATCATAGAGATGTTGATGGTTGAGATCGATATCGAAGTACATTTGATTATGATGAAGATGGTGACAGAGGTAGTGTTCATTATCGAGATCGAGACCAAGTGCGAAATCAATATGTGGATGCAGAAGATGATCGTAAATGGGAGTCGGGGATGAAAACAGAGATTCTAGAATTCAAAGGGGGAATGATTGCGGAAAAATTTCTAGATTGGTTATCAAATGTTGAAGAAATTTTTGACTTCAAGGAAGTACCCGAGCATCATAGAGTTAAATTGGTTGCTACACGATTGAGGGGAAGAGCTATGGCATAGTGGCAACAAACTAAACTTACATGGGAAAGAATGGGAAAATCGAAGATTGTTTCATGGGAGTAGATGAAGAAGTTGATGAAGGCTGCTTTCTGACTTTATAATTATCAGTCTCTTATGTATCAGCGCTTACAGAATTTGAGACAAGGGACAAAGTCGGTAAATGACTATGCAGATGAGTTTTATCAACTGATTGCTAGAAACGATATCATGGAGACGAAGGAACGGTTGACCGCTAGATTTGTTGGAGGGTTGAGAATGCAAATTCAGGATATGGGGAATATGTTTGATCCAAGATCCCTTGTTGAAGCACACCAGAAGGCTCTAGCTTGGGAGAGGCAAGGTAGAAGAGGAGGTGGTGTGTTTACAAATTCTAACAATCAGATGAAGGGGGCTAGTAGCAATACTAATGTTTCCAAGGCTATTAGTAAACCGATTGTCAATGAAGTTGCTAAGACCAAGGTCAACAACAATTTCAAGTGTTATAACTGTCAGGAGTTTGGTCATAAGAGCAATGAATGTCCGAAGCCTAAGAAGCGAGTGATGGTTGCTGAGGTTGAGGATGAGGATGCAGAATTAGAATGTTCTAATTCACCACAAGTTGAGGAGGAAGAAGAATTGTCAGGAGATGAAGGTTGTACTTTGATGATGAGGAGATCTTGCTTGACGCCAAAGCAAGAAGAAGAGACTAGTTGGTTGAGGAGTAACATTTTCCAGTCAACGTGCACTATTTTGGGAAGAGTTTGTAAGTTCGTTATCGATACAGGAAGTTGTGATAACATAATCTCTACAGAAGCTGTAAAGAAGTTAGCATTGAAGACAGAGAAGCATTCCAAACCCTACAAGTTAGCATGGTTGAGGAAAGGTGGGGAAGTGAAGGTTGGTCGAAGAGCTTGTGTAACTTTTTCCATCGGAAAGAAGTATAAAGATGAAATTTGGTGTGATGTTGTGGATATGGATGTATGTCATTTGTTGTTGGGGAGACCATGACAATACGATAGAGCTGTGCAACATGATGGAAGGACTAACTGCTATAGTTTCATGTTCGAGGGCACCAAAATCACTTTAGTTCCTAAAAAGCGACCGCAAGATGAAAGCAAGTTGGAGGAGATTGAAGAACTAAAGAATCTGTTATCTTTGAAGGAATTTGTCAAGGAAGTGGAGGATGAGCCTGAAATATTTCTGTTAATTGGACGTGAAAGTAGTGAAGCAGTTGAAATTCCTGAAGAAGTTAAGCCAGTGTTGAAGGATTTTGAAGATGTATTTTCTGAAGACTTGCCAGCAGAGTTACCACCGTTGAGAGACATACAACATTAGATTGATCTTGTTCCGGGAGCGTACAAGAAAGTTTAAGTCCTTGTGCAGTACCAGCATTGTTAGTGCCGAAGAAGGATGGAACTTGGAGAATGTGTACAGATAGTCGAGCACTAAACAAGATTACAGTGAGGTACAGATTTCTGATGCCGAGATTGGATGATTTGTTAGATCAGTTGAATGGAGCTGCTATCTTTTCAAAGATTGATCTGAAGATTGAGTATCATCAGATTCGAATTCGACCAGAGGACGAATGGAAGACAACTTCCAAGACACGGGAAGGGTTGTATGAATGGTTGGTCATGCCATTTGGTCTTGCGAATGCCCCAAGTACTTTTATGCGAGTGATGAATCATATCTTTCGACAGTTTATTGGAAAGTTCGTAGTGGTATACTTTGATGATATATTGATATACAGTGGGAGCGCCGAAGAACATCTACTACATTTGCGGGAAGTGTTGATGATACTTCGTCGGGAACAATTTTATGCTGCAACGAAGAAGTGCATGTTCATGACTCGAAGTGTTTTATTTCTGGGACATGTTGTATCTGAAGGAAGAATACAGGTGGATCAGAATAAAGTTGAAGCAATCAAGAAATGGCCACAACCCAGGACGATAACAGAAGTTAGAAGTTTTCATGGTTTAGCGTCATTCTACCGAAGGTTTATTCCACATTTCAGTAGCGTGATGGCGCCTGTTGCTGATTATATGAAAGGCAAGCAGTTTTCATGGTCAAGGGAAGTAGGATTTGCTTTTGAGCGAATCAAGGAACTTTTGACGACAGCACCAATTCTAGTGTTGCCGGATTTTCAGTTGTTATTTGAGTTACATACAGATGCATCTAAAATTGTAATTGGAGGGGTATTAAGTCAGACGGGCCGTCCAATTGCTTGTTTCAGTGAGAAGCTTTCGGGAGCAAAGATGAGATATAATACTTATGACGTGGAATTCTATGCTATTGTCCAAGCCATAAAACATTAGAGACACTATTTGTTTCATAAAGAGTTTGTGTTGTATACTGATCATGAAGCCTTGAAACATTTGCAGGGGCAGGATAAGGTTGCAGCCAGACATGCTTCATGGATCACATACTTGCAACAGTTTACATTTGTGGTAAAGAATAAGTCGGGAGTTACAAACCGGGTGGCGGATGCATTGAGTAGAAGAAATCATTTGTTGATGACGATGAGAGTTGAAGTAACGGGGTTCGATGTACTTCCAGAATTGTTTGTTGAAGATCCTTACTTTGCTAAGATTATTGATGAAATCGAGAAAGGGAAGACAGATGAGTATGTGTTGATAGATGGTTTTCTTTTCAAAGGAAATCGGTTATGTATACCAGAGGGCAGTTTGCGAATGAAGATTGTGAAAAAATTGCATGAAGAAGGTCATGTGGGACGAGATCATACTTTGCAGTTGATTTCTCAATCATATTTCTGGCCTTCCATAAGGAAAGAAGTTGAAAGATTTGTGGAGAGATGTCACATATGTCAAGTTTCTAAAGGGACAGCTACGAATGCAGGATTGTATATGCCATTGCCCGTGCCTACTAGACCATGGGTTGATATTAGCATGGACTTTGTTTTGGGTTTTCCAAGAACTCAACGAGGGAACGATTCTATATATGTTGTGGTGGATAGATTTTCGAAGATGGCACACTTCATAGCTTGTAAGAAGACAGCTGATGCAGTCCGTGTTGCTCAATTATTTTTCAAAGAGGTTTATCGACTACATGGGCTACCTGAAACCATAGTTTCTTACCGGGATACTCGATTTCTAAGTCATTTTTGGTTGAGTCTGTGGAAGATGGTTGGAACTAAGCTGAATTTTAGTAGTGCCTATCATCTGCAAACAGATGGGCAAACGGAAGTGGTGAACGGATCTTTGGGAAATTTGTTGAGATGTCTTGTGAAGAATAATTTGAAGAGCTGGGATGTGAAGTTATGTCAGGCGGAATTCGCACATAATCATGCAGTGAATCAAAGTACTGGATTCAGTCCATTTCAAGTAGTATATTCAGCAATTCCAAAGGGATCGTTGGATTTGTCGACAGTGCCACTTCAGAAAGAAGTTGTTAAACGAGCTTGTGATTTCATGAATGAGTTGCAGGAGTGCCACAAGATTGTTCATGAATGATTGCTTAAGTCAAATGAGAAATATAAGCAACTAGTAGATAAGAAGCGAAGGAGTGTGGACTTCAAAGAAGGTGATTTTGTTTACGCAGTATTGACGGAAGATCGTTTTCCAGTTGGAGCTTACAACAAGTTGAAAGCGCGAAAGATTGGTCCAGTAGAAATCTTGAAGAAGGTTAATGATAATGCTTATCAGTTAAGGTTGTCGGATCATGTCCATACTGCCGACATTTTCAATATCAAACATCGATTCCGTATCATGAAGATTAGTTTGTCGAGGAAGAGTAAAGTGTGAATTCGGGGTCGAATTTTTGTCAACCGGGAGAGGATGATGTAGCGCATCAGGTGTCGCATTCTTATGATCGCCAGCGACCTAAGATAAGTCGCGAACGACCTAGTGATCCAGAGATATGTAGCGAACGACTTAACGATCTAAGTGTTGCAGTGCAATGTGAAAGACCGCGTGCCTTAGGTCGCTTCAATATTAAGTCGCTCACCACAAGTAACTTAGGTCGCTCACCAACTATAAACGACCTAAGGAGACATGAAGACCGACCTAACGAGTTAACGGTTCAAAGGGAGTTATGTAACGACCTAACATGGACGAGCTAACTTAGGTCGCATGATTACCTTCGGTCGCAAACCTCCTTAAGTCGCACCATGTTTAGGTCGTGGAGGTTTCTTAGGTCGTCCAGACCTTATGCCGCTCAATGTTTATAAGTCGCTCAAGTATGCCGAAGTACATAGGTCGCTCCCCTTCTGCTATTTCTTATGTCGCTGAAGTTAGGTCGCAAACTGTTGTAACTTGTATATTTTAAGTCGTGAGTCGTGTGAGTTAGGTCGGCCATATGTTAGGTCGGCTGTGATATGTGTTGTGTTGTAAAACTCTATAAATAGCGGGGTTGTGTCATTCGTAAATTTAGTTGATTTTGAATAAACTTTGTTTGAGTGCTTTGTTCCTCTTTTAAAATTGGAATTTGAGCGTTGTCTCCTTTCTCCATTTTCAGTTATTCGAGTGCGCTCGAATCAACGGATTTAAAGCCGATTCACGGAATCTCGTGCGCGAGATCAACGTAGAAGAATCGTAGATCTTTTAACACGATATCGTGTGCGATCAATGTGTTGGAGATAGCTAGAATCCGGTATCTTTTGAGATCAACGAATTTGGGCACTTAGGTATTTTCAATCCATCGATTCAACTTTTCACCATTTCATCCATTTTTCGTATATCCGCTGCGTCAATAGGGCATCAACCTGTCTTATTGTTGAGACTATTGCTAAGACCTTCTTCAGGATTGACAATGCTTCGTTCTATGGTCAAATCAAGGCTAGGAAGGCATCGATCTATCTTATTACTGAAGTTGTTTCTCGGGACGTCCTCAGGTTTGATGATGTTTCTTTTGACCTTCAGTTCTTCTCGAAATCGAACGAAATTTCTTGCGGTAAGTGGCTTAGTTAAAATGCCTACGACTTGGTAAGTAGTTGGTACGTGATTAATTTTGCAGCTTTCCTTTTAGAATTTTTTCTCTTACGAAGTATAGATCGATTTCTATATGCTTCGTTCTTGAGTGAAGTACTTGATTTGCTGATAGATAGACTGTGCTTAAGTTGTCGCAACACACTGTTGGTTTGCTGTTTGTACTCATTTGTAATTCATGCATAAGTGACTGTATCCACATGACTTCTACTGTTGCACTGGCCACACTTCGATACTCTGCCCCTATGCTAGATCTAGAGATTTTATTCTGTTTCTTTGAGCACCAGGAAACTAGATTATCACCTATGTAGATGCAGTAGCCTGTGGTGGATCTCCTGTCATCGGGATATGTAGCCCAGTCAGCATCTACATAGCCAGTTATATTGAGGTGTTTGCTTTTCTTTAGTAAAATTCCATTGTCCAATGTTCCTTTTAGATATCGTAGTATTCTCTTAACTGCTTTCTAGTGTTGATACAGTGGTTTCTGCATGAATTGACAAACTTTGTTAACAGTATATTACACATCTGGTCTAGTTATTGTTGAATATGCGCTTTACGCTATATGATTTTTGTTTGATGATAATAAACATATATACATTCATTTAAATGTATTTGTTAATGTACTATTTTTCATAGAATAAATAAATATTTGTTGAATAAAATAAATTACACAGAATTTGAATTTGAATTCAAACAAAACAAGTTAAACAGATTTTGAATTCAAACAGAAATTTTATTCAAACAAATATTTATTACAATTTTGAATAGTATGTATTTGGTAATGTACTATTTTGTTTTTTTTTCATAGATTAACTAAATATTTGTTGAATAAAATTAAATTACACAAAATTCGAATTTGAATTCAAACAGAACAAGGTAAACAGATTTTGAATTCAAACAGAAATTTTTATTCAAACAAATATTTATTACAACTTTGATAGTACAATTTCAAGCTCTCACTATACATATACAATTTTGACTATAATACACGACATTTCACATTTACATCACAACCTTACTACATATCACTCACACTCATATTTTTGTCTTCAACTATAATCCAGTTTGAATCCAGCATCTGAGTAATCTGCAAAAATATTTTCAAACGCAGTAAAATTGAAAGAGAAATATTTTTGAAATTTGAAAGAAACGATGATTTTGAAAACATTGTTTGCCTCAGTTATTTGGGTTGTTCGTCATCATTTTTGACTGTGCAATATCTGTGCATATCAGTATTTTTATCAGGGACAGGTAACTATGAGTGGGTGCAGTACACACGTGTACATTCGTATACGTGTGCACTGCCTCGCCAACTCGTGTGCAAAAAATCAAACAAAAGCACAGAAATCAAAAACAAGGTCAAACCCAAGATAGGTTCAACTCAAGGCAAATAGACAAAGCAATTGACTACGAACAATTCCAGTTCAAGCCACAAGTGTACATGAATACAACTCGACTGCAACAGTACAGTCATGAAGACTGCAAGGACATGAATGCAACAAGGTTCAAAAGTGCATCAAAAGCAGTTCAATGTGGATAGCAACAGCAAAAAGGGACTGCAACAAACATGTATACAGCATCAAGTCAGTGGTGAAGTAAACAACAATGTCGAGCTCACTGCAACTCAAATGTACAGGCCAGTGAACATAAAAGAAAATAACAGAGTCGAAGCACAAAGAACAAAACAGTTCATGTATGCAACAGTCAACAAGGCAACAATGCAGATGAACAACAAAGGGTACAAAAACAAGTAGCAGTCTTTGAACATGAATGCAGTGTACATGAATGCATCAGTGACCAACCTGAAGTACACAACATGACATGAACAACACAATTGATTCAAGTAACCAACTGCAAGTGCAAATGACCAGGACTCATGCAACAGACCCAACAACTAGTGCCAACATGAACATAACAGGTGAAGCATCACCAAAGACTCAACAGGGAGCAACTAAATCAACTGCAACAACTCAAGTGCTACCAGTGAAACACAAATGAACGAATATCACAATGAATCAACAATACATGCAGGTGAACAGAAGTCTTTGAATCAAAACATAATCAAGTCTAGCTACTAGTTGCAGACTCCAAGTTGCAGACTCAAAGCAAACATGACACCAAACTACAAAATCAAATGAAAACTCAGTATACATATACGTACAGGTACAAACAACAGTGAGCACACTCATATGAACAAATGCAAAGAACAGTGAAGCATGCACATAGGCCACCAGTGAAACAAAGTAATATATACATGAACAAGTGTAGCATCTGTTACAGTGAAAAAGCCTAAGTCAAGATGGAGTTACAACAATGCATCAGTGAGGAACACAACAACAATGAATACTGCAACAACCAAATGGAGACGGCATCCCACAATATCCAAAAGTTTAGAAAATCAAATGGCCGAAGTAAACACTCAGTATCAAGGCCGAAGTGACAGTGAATCGAAAATTTCAATGTTGAACAAGTCAAAATCAACGCCGTGTCAACCAAGCATCAAAAATACGAAATTGACAAAGTCAGATCAATCCCAAGCATCAAAACATAATCAAGCGGCCAGAGCAAGTAAATTGACGAATTCAAACGAACGTAATTCGAGGAATACGAACGCATATAAAAGCCCCAAATCATCATCGGCATAAGTATGAGTTCGAATACAAAAATAAAAAGGAACAGAGCTAAAAATCTTACCCGAAGCAACAAACGAACTCATCAAAGCAATCGAAGTAAGCAACAAGGATTCGATCGAACAAGACGACTTGCAATTAATCACTGATTCGATCAACTTAAAGTCGGTGCTTCAAAAAAAGCCCTAGACCTCAGAGCTAAGAGAAAGCCGCAAATTTCCAGATAAAAGAATATCAAGCACGAGCCCTAATTTTCAGATCGAAGAACGAAGACGAATGCTGCCATTATTTTTCGCAACAAAGAAATAAAGGGGATCGGGCTGAAGATAACAAAAAAAAAATAAGGAACGGGTTTAAGTGGGCCGGCCTTATTTACTAAAGGCTTTATTTTTTAATTAGGGTTATTTTTAGGGTTTAGGGTTATTTATTTATGTGTCTTTTAATTATCGTTTTTATTTTTCGAATCAAAACTTTGTAAATCACCACCTAGGGTTTAGGTAGTGTCAGATTGTCTAGTTAGAATTAGTTCAGTGAGCAGGGTGTGCGAGTTTGCAAAATTCTATTGTAGGCGGGAGCAGAGTTTGCGAGTAAGCGAAGCTCTATAGGCGGGAGGCAAAGTTTGCGAGTAAGCGAAACTCTATAGGCGGAGCAAGGTGTGCGAGTCTAGTAGAGTGTTTGTGAGCGTGGAGCAAATGTTTGCGAGCAGGGTGTGCGAGTCTAGTAGAGTGTTTGTGAGCGTGGA
Organism: Allium cepa; assembly: GCA_030765085.1. Lineage (NCBI taxonomy): Eukaryota > Viridiplantae > Streptophyta > Magnoliopsida > Asparagales > Amaryllidaceae > Allium > Allium cepa. The sequence goes on from CM060946.1 coordinate 85,853,392, forward strand.
GCAAATGTCTGCGAGTCTAGTAGAGTGTTTGTAAGCGTGATACTGTTTAATTCTAATAGAAATCTGTGAATGCAGCAGTAGGCAGGGGTTGCCGAAGCTGGGTAAATTTTGTGTGTGATTTACTTTACTGCATATTTATTTTTGTAGTTTATTTCTGTGTTTAAATCGAGAAAATTTGCTATAACCCTATTCACCCCCCCCCCTCTAGGGTTAATCTAGATCCTACAAGTGGTATCAGAGCCCGGTATATTTTTATTTAACTCTAGAGTCATGAGTCTACAAAATAATGCTTTTTCTGAGGGGCAATCTATTGCTAGGCCACCCATGTTTAACGGGAACGATTATGCTTATTGGAAAGTTAGGATGAGTATTTATCTTAGTTCCGTTGATTATGATGTTTGGGATATTATTGAAACTGGCTATAAACCTCCCACTATAATCGTTGGTGGTACTGAGATTCCTAAACCTAAGGATAGGTGGGATGCTAACGATAAGAGATTGAAAACGACAAATGCTAAAGCCATGAATGCTTTGATATGTGCTCTTGATAAAAATGAATTTAATAGAATTTCTCATTGTACAACAGCACAGGAAATCTGGCATACTTTGGAGGTGACACACGAAGGAACTTCTCAAGTCAAGGAGTCTCGTCTAGCCCTATTCAGCAATGAATACGAAAACTATGTGATGGAAAAAGGCGAGAGCATAAAGGATATGTTTGGACGCTTTTCAACCTTGGTATACAATGCTAGAGCGCTTGGGAAGGTATTTACTGAGGTAGAGCTTGTGCGGAAGATACTACGAGTTTTACCTATGAACTTTGAGGCAAAAGTCACAGCAATCCAAGAATCGAAAGATCTGAGCAAACTAAGCATGGAGGAGTTGATTGGCAACTTGATGACATATGAGCTTGAGTTAAAAGCAAAGGAAGAACGCAACAACTCCGAACCAAAGAAGAAGACGATTGACGTAAAAAGTAAAGAAGAAAGCGATGAAGAAGATCCAATTGAAGAGCTTGCAATGGCTGTCAATAATCTTAGAAGATGGTCTAGATTCAAGCCACGTAAGAAGAAAACAAAGGGCAATAGGTTAAAAGATTTCGAAAATTCCGATGATGAACTGACGTGTTATAACTGCAACAAGCCTGGCCACATCAAACCACAATGCCCACTTCTCAAAAACAACAAAGGAAAGAAAAAGAAAAAGAAGGCCTTTGCAGCAACTTGGGATGATGAAGAAGGAGAAGAAGTTTCAGATAGCAGCTCAGAGGAGGCTAATTTGTGTCTTATGGCAAAATCAAATTCAGAAGCAAGCTCCGACGAATCTAGTGAGGCAGGTGAGTTTTCTTATAAAGAACTTGTTTTTATGTGTTCTGATCTTACTAAAGTAGTTGATGCGCTTGAATCTAAAATTGAAAAACTAAAATCTGAAAGGAGGAAACTCGCCCATGAAAATTCTAGGTTAGAAACTGAAATTAAAAATATTCAAAACCTAGAATGTAACCAATGTAAAATTTTAGATTCGAAACTATCAAAAATAAGGAATAACTCTGAGAATCTTGAAAAAGAAAACTTGAGTCTTAAAGAAAACATTGACACTAGGAAAAAGGATTTTATAAATCGATGCACCTCACTTGTCACTGAAAATATAACACTAAAAACCAAAGTCCAAAATCTTGAGAAATCTTTGAATAACTTTTCAAGAGGCGAAAAATCTTTCAATATGCTATTGGGAAATCAAATTTTTGCTAACAATAGAAAAGGACTAGGTTTTGGAAAATCACAAGATGATGATAAAGGTAAAAGTGTTGCTCGATCTGAAATAATTGGAAATCATGTTGAAAATCATAGTCATAGGAACACAAAATTTAATCAAGTCAATTTAATGAGCACGTTTTGTAGAGAATTTGGACATAATCGAAATAATTGTTGTTATAGACCCAAACACGTGAAAACTATACCAATTTGGGTTCCAAAAGGCACAAATATAAAATCTTTGAAAGTCAAACAAATTTGGGTGTCAAAAGGAACATATATAAATAGTTTTGGGTCTCCAAAAACATATTTTTCATATTCTGCCACTAACAACAATGGACCTATAAAAACAAATAGGTCACATAAATCTTTTATCGTGTAGGTGTGGTGGCAGGCTAAGGAACAACAACAGTGTTCTCTGGATTTCGGCTGTTCCAGAAACACAAAAGGGCGACAAAGCAAAGTTCCTTAGCCTAGTATAAAGGTGACAGAATCACAATGGGCAATCACGAAAAATTATCGTAAAGGTAAAACAGGTAATTATTTTTAAATGTGATTATCTGCACCATACTCTAAATTAAAATCAGCCAATATTGAGATAAACAAAAGATGATGATTTTGATGCTATGATTTTTTTTAAAATATTGACTAACCATCTTTAAATAGAATTACTTGGATTAATTATGATGGTTGACTGATTCAGACTTAATTAATATGATTTTTTGACTTGTTCTTATTTATGACATTGATTTGTGCTTAATCGATGACCAATCAGATTTTCAATTTTGAACTAATTTATATAAATTTGTTCGGTCAAATGCTGGTTACTCATGCTACACGTAGATATATTTGTTTTTGATATTTTGGTCACTGCTTGTAAATTTGCACGATTTCAAATTCATGTGAAAAAGGATTTTAAAAATTGTTGAAACCTTAAGAAATTGTTTTTGAAATAATTATGATGTTGATTGACTGTTGATTACTCATGAACTTGTTTATCCTATGGTTTCTGAAATTAACATCATGATATTTGTTTGAGTGTGAACATGGCTTCATTAAAAATTTCATTTAAAATTGTTGAAAACAATTCTGAGATAGTTTGTTGAAATTTCACAATCTGGTCTTTGATATCCAACGAGTGAGTATTGAGTGAAATTTAAATTCAGATCCAGATTACGCTGGTAATACAGTTGATAGAAAAATTACTAGTGGAACGTGATTAATTTTTAACATTCATTTGTTGCATCGTTTTTTTTTCAAAGAAAATATCTGCATATTTTTCACTTGAAATAATTTTCAAATAGCAGAAAATTTTCTTATAAAACCCCCTCGAGAAAATCATGTTTGACCATATTTACAGATTAATCATTTTTGAAAAATTGATTTTAAATGACAAATTTTGACTAATCTGACTCCCTTTGATTATCGAAAAGATGAATAGTGATTGAAAAAGAGATGAGTGTTGATATTTATCATATATTATAACTCGAGAAAGTATAATTAGAAAATTTCTTTAGAATTTCATAACAATAGTTATAAAAACTTTTTGTTGGGTAATAATTCCATGACCATTTCTATTTCTATCATCTTTCTATCGACAATCACTCTTCAAGATCATATTTAGTATGTAAATTTGTGGTAGTTTACAAAGGAAATCATTTGTTCTTCAATATCTTTAAATTTGTGAAGGAAATTATTTGTGCTTCAACTTATTATATTCAGCAATTAAAAATAAATATCCAAAGTATTCACTCTCATTTAAAAGTCCTCACGGTTATGCATGGGTGAATTACTTGGATTTTTGATTATGTGCTTCCATGCTCATTTAAAAGTCCTCACGGTTATGCATGTATGGAACGCATATCAAAATTAATTGATTCAAATAGACAAGTTGATTCTAATCCCATTTAAAAGTCCTCACGGTCATGCGTGATTAGAAGATACTTGATTTCATTTTTAAATAAAAAAAAATTGTGAATACTACTAATCTCATTTAAAAGTCCTAACAGTTATGCATGGTTAGTAGATATTCAAATTTCCTGAAATAAATATACCACAAATAGACAGAATTGTATGATTTTTGATGATTCTATCCCCATCACTTCTGAAAGTGGAATATGCGCTTGACAAGGGTAATTATGATTTTTGTTTGAGTTTTATTGAGATTTGATATTTATATTTAATTGAGTTAAATGTTTGATTCATGTCTATCACTTCATCCCTATTTTATAACACTATTATTCTTTTGCTGATAACAAAAGGGGGAGAGAAAAGTTAAGATTTTGTCAAATAGAATCAAGCAAAGGTCAAATAACTTTCAATTTGCATATAGGCTCATTTACATATTTTTATTTGTATGCATATATGTAGGGGGAGCCATATATGTAGGGGGAGCATCACTAAAAAGGAAGCATTCAAATAGGGGGAGCAAATGAAATTATTAAATACATTTAATATATTCAAAATCTTAAATATATGTTTGTTATCATCAAAAGGGGGAGATTGTTGAATATGCGCTTTACGCTATATGATTTTTGTTTGATGATAATAAACATATATACATTCATTTAAATGTATTTGTTAATGTACTATTTTTCATAGAATAAATAAATATTTGTTGAATAAAATAAATTACACAGAATTTGAATTTGAATTCAAACAAAACAAGTTAAACAGATTTTGAATTCAAACAGAAATTTTATTCAAACAAATATTTATTACAATTTTGAATAGTATGTATTTGGTAATGTACTATTTTGTTTTTTTTCAAAGATTAAATAAATATTTGTTGAATAAAATTAAATTACACAGAATTCGAATTTGAATTCAAACAGAACAAGGTAAACAGATTTTGAATTCAAACAGAAATTTTTATTCAAACAAATATTTATTACAACTTTGATAGTACAATTTCAAGCTCTCACTATACATATACAATTTTGACTACAATACATGACATTTCACATTTACATCACAACCTTACTACATATCACTCACACTCATATTTTTGTCTTCAACTATAATCCAGTTTGAATCCAGCATCTGAGTAATCTGCAAAAATATTTTCAAACGCAGTAAAATTGAAAGAGAAATATTTTTGAAATTTGAAAGAAACGATGAGTTTGAAAACATTGTTTGCCTCAGTTATTTGGGTTTTTCTTCATCATTTTTGACTGTGCAATATCTGTGCATATCAGTATTTTTATCAGGGACAGGTAACTATGAGTGGGTGCAGTACACACGTGTACATTCGTATACGTGTGCACTGCCTCGCCAACTCGTGTGCAAAAAATCAAACAAAAGCACAAAAATCAAAAACAAGGTCAAACCCAAGATAGGTTCAACTCAAGGCAAATAGACAAAGCAATTGACTACAAACAATTCCAGTTCAAGCCACAAGTGTACATGAATACAACTCGACTGCAACAGTACAGTCATGAAGACTGCAAGGACATGAATGCAACAAAGTTCAAAAGTGCATCAAAAGCAGTTCAATGTGGATAGCAACAGCAAAAAGGGACTGCAACAAACATGTATGCAGCATCAAGTCAGTGGTGAAGTAAACAACAATGTCGAGCTCACTGCAACTCAAATGTACAGGCTAGTGAACATAAAAGAAAATAACAGAGTCGAAGCACAAAGAACAAAACAGTTCATGTATGCAACAGTCAACAAGGCAACAATGCAGATGAACAACAAAGGGTACAAAAACAAGTAGCTGTCTTTGAACATGAATGCAGTGTACATGAATGCATCAGTGACCAACCTAAAGTACACAACATGACATGAACAACACAATTGATTCAAGTAACCAACTGCAAGTGCAAATGACCAGGACTCATGCAACAAACCCAACAACTAGTGCCAACATGAACATAACAGGTGAAGCATCACCAAAGACTCAACAGGGAACAACTAAATCAATTGCAACAACTCAAGTGCTACCAGTGAAACACAAATGAACGAATATCACAATGAATCAACAATACATGCAGGTGAACAGAAGTCTTTGAAATCAAAACATAATCAAGTCCAGCTACTAGTTGCAGACTCCAAGTTGCAGACTCAAAGCAAACATGACACCAAACTACAAAATCAAATGAAAACTCAGTATACATATATGTACATGTACAAACAACAGTGAGCACACTCATATGAACAAATGCAAAGAACAGTGAAGCATGCACATAGGCCACCAGTGAAACAAAGTAATATATACATGAACAAGTGTAGCATCTGTTACAGTGAAAAAGCCCAAGTCAAGATGGAGTTACAACAATGCATCAGTGAGGAACACAACAACAATGAATACTGCAACAACCAAATGGAGACGGCATCCCACAATATCCAGAAGTTTAGAAAATCAAATGGCCGAAGTAAACACTCAGTATCAAGGCCGAAGTGACAGTGAATCGAAAATTTCAATGTTGAACAAGTCAAAATCAAAGCCGTGTCAACCAAGCATCAAAAATACGAAATTGACAAAGTCAGATCAATCCCAAGCATCAAAACATAATCAAGCGGCCAGAGCAAGTAAATTGACGAATTCAAACGAACGTAATTCGAGGAATACGAACGCATATAAAAGCCCCAAATCATCATCGGCATAAGTATGAGTTTGAATACAAAAATAAAAAGGAACAGAGCTAAAAATCTTACCCGAAGCAACAAACGAACTCATCAAAGCAACCGAAGTAAGCAACAAGGATTCGATCGAACAAGACGACTTGCAATTAATCACTGATTCGATCAACTTAAAGTCGGTGCTTCAAAAAAAGCCCTAGACCTCAGAGCTAAGAGAAAGCCGCAAATTTCCAGAGAAAAGAATATCAAGCATGAGCCCTAATTTTCAGATCGAAGAACGAAGACGAATGCTGCCATTATTTTTCGCAACAAAGAAATAAAGGGGATCGGGCTGAAGATAACAAAAAAAAATAAGGAACGGGTTTAAGTGGGCCGGCCTTATTTTCTAAAGGCTTTATTTTTTAATTAGGGTTATTTTTAGGGTTTAGGGTTATTTATTTATGTGTCTTTTAATTATCGTTTTTATTTTTCGAATCAAAACTTTGTAAATCACCACCTAGGGTTTTGGTAGTGTCAGATTGTCTAGTTAGAATTAGTTCAGTGAGCAGGGTGTGCGAGTTTGCAAAATTCTATTGTAGGCGGGAGCAGAGTTTGCGAGTAAGCGAAGCTCTATAGGCGGGAGGCAAAGTTTGCGAGTAAGCGAAACTCTATAGGCGGAGCAGGGTGTGCGAGTCTAGTAGAGTGTTTGTGAGCGTGGAGCAAATGTTTGCGAGCAGGGTGTGCGAGTCTAGTAGAGTGTTTGTGAGCGTGGAGAAAATGTCTGCGAGTCTAGTAGAGTGTTTGTAAGCGTGATACTGTTTAATTCTAATAGAAATCTGTGAATGCAGCAGTAGGCAGGGGTTGCCGAAGCTGGGTAAATTTTGTGTGTGATTTACTTTACTGCATATTTATTTCTGTAGTTTATTTCTGTGTTTAAATCGAGAAAATTTGCTATAACCTTATTCACCCCCCCCCCCTCTAGGGTTAATCTAGATCCTACAGTTATGGTGACATATTGTAATGCCCCAACTAGACTTCTATATTGTTTATCATTAAGTATGGCTTCTCCCCTGTTTTTGGATAAGTGTTGACTGCTTATCATTGGAGTTGGTTATGGATTAGCATTTGTTATCTTTGACTTGTTTATTAATTCCTTGATATATTTAGTTTGACACAACATGACTTCTGAATGTGATTTCCTTTTGACTTCTATGCCCAGAAAATAGTTTATATTTCCTATATTTTTAATTAAGAACTCCCTGTCAAGATGCTGAGTAATTTTGCTGATTTCTACATTACTGTTACCTGTAACAATTAAATCATCGACATAAATGAGTATATAGACTGTAACAGTATCATCAATTCTTATGAACAGTGAGTTATCTGACTTTATGGATTGAAAACCCATGTTATGCAAAGTGGTTTTTAACTTATCAAACCACACTCTTGGTGCTTGCTTGAGGCCATATATGGCCTTGTTTAATCTGCATACAAGATTACTTCCCTGTTGATACCCTGGTGGCTGTTGCATATATACTTCATATTTTAACTCTCTATTGAGGAAGGCATTATTTACATCTAGTTGTCTGATTTTCCAGTCTTTATACAAAGCTATAGTGAGATTGACTCTGATAGTTGTTGGCTTTATCACTGTTGAAAAAGTTTCATTGAAATCGAAGCCATGTTCTTATGTGTATCCCTTTGCCACTAATCTTGCCTTGTGTCTGGCAATTTTGCCATCTGGATTCTTCTTTAATTTATATGTCCATTTGCATCCTACGGCATTTTTGTCTTTAGGTAGTGCAACCAGATTCCATGTTCTGGTTTTGATCACTGCATTGTATTCATCATTCATTGCAGTCCTCTAATTTTTGTCCTTGAATGCTTGATCAAATGTCTCTGGTTCCCCTGATATGATGGATGCATATGTTTTTGGTTTAAATATGCCATTTTTTGATCTGGTAATCATATGATGTCCAATTGTGATTCTGTCTTCATTGTGTAATGGTTTATTGTCTTGATTTGAATTGTTTCCTGATTCATTATATTGAGGATTTGATTCAGATTGACTCATACTTTGTGTTGAATTTGATCCACCTTCAGGTAAATCAGTTGTCTCTGCCTGATCTGGTTGAACAGACACTGTATGTTGTGGTGCAGAGCTCACTGAGTTATCTTCTGTCACTCTTTGACTCCATTCTGATGGATGCACAGGTATGGAGGGTATTAATATGCATTTGGATTGTACACTTTCCCTATTGTCTTGATACTAATGTCAGAGCAGGGAAAGACATGCTCATTAAAAACTACATGCCTACTTACAAATATTTCGCCATTGCAATCAATACATTTATAGCCTTTTTGATTTGGTGCATATCCAAGAAATGTGCACGGAGTTGATCTGAAATTTAATTTGTGTGTGTTGTATGGTCTGGTGTAAGGAAAACACAGGCAACCAAATGTCTTTAAAGCTTGATAGTCAGGTTTTATTTCAAATAACTTTTCCATTGGACTTTTATCATTTAGTACTTTAGTTGGTAGCCTGTTTATCAGGTGCACCGCGGTACTAAATGATTCTAGCCAGAATTTTAGGGGTAACTTTGCCTGAGTATGTAATGTTAGGTCTGACTCAACTATATGTCTGTGTTTTCCCTTCACTAGACCATTTTGTTCAGAAGTATAAGGGCATGTTGTTCTATGAACTATCCCCTTTTTGCTAAAATAATCATTGAGAGTTTTAAATTCTCCACCACCATCAGTTTGTATAACTTCAACTTGATGGTTGGTTTGTTTTTCAACTTGTATAATAAAGTGTATGGTGATTTGATGTGCTTCATTTTTGGATCTCAAAAAGTCCACCCAAGTGTATCTTGAATATGCATCAACAAAGGATATATATTACTTATATCCATAGTTAGAGCTGATTGGGGCAGGACCCCAGAGATCAGTATCAATTAACAATAATGGTTTATCATATTGAGTCTTAGAGTTTGAAAATGATAATTTGTGACTTTTACCTATTTGAAAAAATGTACAAATATAAGGGAGCGTAACATCAAAAGGAATTTTGTTTTCTGATAACAACTTTTTACAAAATTGGCACTGGGATGGCCAATTTTATAATGCCAAATGTCAAAGTTGCTCAGTTTCTTTTCACTCTGAGCAAGTTTAGAAAAATTACAATTCTCAACATATTTGTCTGCATTTGAGTTTCTTAACTCAACAAGATTAAACCTATATAGACCCTTCACAGCTTCACCGTGCAGTAAAATTTCTTTTGTTAGAATATCTCTAACTAAACAATTTTTAGGATAGAATTCAAAATATACATTGTATCACTTGCAAACTGTGATACACTTAAAATATTTTTCTTTATCTGTGGAAAAATCAATAGATTATTGAGATATATTTTTCTTTCACCTTTAATTGAAGCAATACCAGTGTGTGTGATCTTTACTTCCTCACCATTTCCCATGTGTATGGTTTTATTACCTTTGTACTCCTTGTTTCCCAGATTTAGATTGTCTAGATTGTTGGTGATGTGATTGGTTGCACCTGAATCTGGATACCAGCTTTCATCAAATGTTTGATCAGATCTATTAGTGTCGTTTTGATTGCTTTCCCTGTTACTGCCTGTTTGATTACTAGTGTCTTGTTGTATCTAGGCTATGTTTTCACTGTAGTTCCCATTTCTTTGATTGCTTGAGTTCTGACATGGAGTATAATTCATATTGAGTCTAAAGTAACACTTTGGGGGCAGTGTGACCAATTTTATCACATATCTGACACTTTGGTCTGTTGTTGTTGTTATATCTTCCCCTGCCTCTTCCTCTGGCAGGTGGGTTGCCTTTATTATTGTTGCTATATTGATTCTTGCCTCTATGACTAGCTGCATAATTTACTGCCATATCAGTATCTGAGGGTTTCTTGAATTCAAGCCTTCCTTCATGGGCAAGAATTATAGCATGAACATCCTCTAGAGTTTGTGTTGTTCTTTGAGAGGATATAACGGCAACAACAGATTCATAATCTTCACTTAGGCTACAATATAATTAATACTTGTTCAGATGCTGGTACTTTATGACCTGCTGCCTTAAGGAGGTCACATGTAGTTTTGATTTTTGCAAGATATTCACCCATTGTGACGTTTTCTTTTCTGATACTGTGAAGTTGTCTTTTATGATGCATTACTTTAGCAGCGGAATGTGAGTTAAAAATCCTTTCAACTGTTGACCAAACACCATTTGCAGTTTTACTGCCAATTACCTATGGCAGCAATTTCACACTTTTAGATGAAAGTAGCCAAGAACAGATTCAGCTATCTTGTCTCTAGTACTTTATAAATTCTAGATTATTGACTGTTGTGTTTTCTGAACTAGTGATGAATATTGGTGGAATTCTAATAGTCCCATTGAGGAAATCTTCGAGTCCATATCCTCCGACAGCTGTCTCAACCTGGACTTTCCATAGAAGATAATTATCTTCCTCTAGATGAACTGTGACTAATTAGCTCTGTAGGCTAACTATGGTTTTGATGAGATTCTCTGTGGCAGTTTAATCAAATTCAGATGTTGATGATGTTGCTAAGCTGTTGGCCATGATGCAAAAACAAGAGGTTGTAACTGAAGGGGTATTGCAGTCTTGATTCAAGAACTGCTACTTGTGGGTTAACAGAACAGGAAAATGGAAGAAATACGCAAGAAGTGATCTGAAAATCTTCAAAATGATTAATTTCGATGATGGGTTTTTATTGTATGGTACAATTCCTTAACGTTTTGATGGATTTTGTGATAATTTTCTTGTGATGAATTCGAAGCTTTTTTTTATAGAGTGATGCATCCAGTATCTTTGCTAGGCATGACATTTTCTTTCTTCTTGAATTAGAGATTTGAATTCTTTTAATCTCAGACGATGAGAGTATTTCTGATGAGATTCTGAAACAAATAACCCCAGATGACGATTTTATGATGGTATAATACTGCAATCTTGCCGTTAGGCTTTAATTAAGCTCTGATGCCATATTCGATTTTACTGTAATATTGTAGTTTGATTTACTGAGATGATTTTAGATAAGCCGAGAGCACATAAAAGATGATACAAAGAAATAATATGTTCTCTATTTCGAATTGTAATAGTACAAACTATATTTATACAATATTGTATGAGCATTGGGCTTGAACAGTTTGGCCCAAACCACTCTTCCTATCGCTTTGCAGTTATAATACAATGTTCTATGTAGCAGCGAGTCATTACTCGTTATTTCCAATATAGCACTCACAGCATAAGCAGACATATAATGCAAACTTAAGCAAACAGAAGCAATATTCAATTCGTTCGAGGGTACAAGTATTAAATATTTAAAAGTAGTGAAAATAAACTGTTTTGAAGTCCCACATCGTGGAAAAATGGGGCTCTTACTTTGCATTGCTATTATGAATTAGGGGCTCATGTTTGCTGCCCAACAGAGCAATCTTGAGAAGTTTCTAGTTTGCCTTACAAATATGTAGGTCTCTGTTATTATTAAAATATATATTTTGGATTGTTTTAATAAGCTAAGAGCCCACCAGATGGTTTCTTCTATTTGAATCATGCTTTTTATGATTTGAATGGTTTTATGTACAGATGGTGGTCTGTTCAGTCTTCGGACTAGTTCTCATGGTTGAAGGTCAGCTCTGATGTATCAATAGAACTTATTGGTTCTATTCTCATGCAATGCATGTAAATTATATGTGATTAAGGACTAAAGCATAGACGTACAAAACTAAGACATATGTAATAAAAGTTCATTTATTAAATAAATGTTGTTTACGGAATCCCTTCTCATAAGGCATTAATTCAATGTGAACATCTCCAGATAAGAAGTTCATCGTTAAAGTGAAAAAAAATCCAAAATTTGAAAAAGTATACATAGGCTAATAATATAGTGTCGCATCTGAAAATTATCCTTTTGGATTTTATAAATTATGCATATTTTATTGCATAAGGCTATTGATATCAACTATTTTATCATGATAATAATTCATATTTTACGTGTATAAATGAATATTTATTATCAAAAATGATTATTATAATCATATTATTTATTTTTTGTATATTAGCATTATTACTGAAAATGGTATTATGTTTGATATGAATAATTCATCTATTTTTTTACTTTATTAATTGTGAGCAAAGCAGATAAATATTTGATATCCGTCTGTATTCGCATATTCAAGTATTCGAAAATGGTTTTGAATGCGAATATGGATATAACACTATTACATTCAAAAGTATCCGCTGACATGCCTACTCAAACCATTTAACTTTCATTTCTCACTCAGTTTCTCCAATTTTCTTAAAAGTCCAAATGCTGCCACATAAAAGTGAAACCGGTAGAAGAACGGTTTGTACATAGATCAGCAGATGCTGAAGTTGGTTATCACATATCATTTCAACACCTCATACAACTTTTCACGATTTACATAGTTTACAACAGCTTTCAATGGGAAATTTCCATGCCGTCTCTACCGCTTTACAAACCACACAAATATATTTTTAAAAAAAATTCCACCTAAATAACCATAATAGTAATATTAATAATCATGAAATGATAATCACGAGCCGTTAAAGAATTAATTGTATATTATGTTAGATTAATTAAATATTATGTACTCTTATTAATTATATAGTCCTATCACGTACTTATTTTATGCTGAAATAACCTAAAGAATTCCATATTTTCCCTTTGTTGCTAAGTACGAAAGCAAACCGAATAAACACATGAAATTTTAAAACTACCTAAAATGAAGCATACCAATTTCAATTCTCCTCTAATGCCACTTGGGTCACCTCGGTATATTTTATAGATCTGGGACACATGAAACTGGGTTTGTCGATTGAACTTTATAAAATATCCAATCATCGTTGAAAGCGAATGCATCCTATTGGTATGTTTTTTTTTGGGTATCTATATTTTTTTAGGAAAAGTATCATTGTTATGATTGTTTCTATGAACCGAGTCTTTTGAATAATTAGCTCATGTGTTACATGATTCCAGATTCTCTATATTTTTTCATGCAATGGTCAAATGAAAGATAACAATGGTTTCACTCGCCTTAAGTGGTTATCAAAATGTGATCAATCAATCTGATCATCGAGCTATCGGTTCGAATGATAAATACATGTTTTGTTCTATGAGATTACTGAAAATATATTGTGGTTGAAGAATTAGAAAATGAGTTAATGTGATAAATTGACTAATATAACGTTGTTTTTATAAACGAATTTCAAAACATAGTTGTTATATCTTCGTTAAGATCTAGGTGCTTATTTACCAAACGTCTAATAATGTGGCATTCATTAGATAATCTTTTTAGACAATGCATTATTATATAAACACATGAATTTATGCGTTAATTTAATGAGTGTCTAGTCTTAGATATTTTTTTAGTAAATGCCTAAGACTAAACGTTCGTTAAATGAATGCCTGAAACCCTTACATTTCTTTGAGCGGAAACATAAATTTTTTTTGATGGAGAGCCCAAAATTATGGAGCTCGAAATTACATGACTAATATATCACATGTTGGAGAGGGCCTAGAAACACTCCAAATGAGTTCATAGACCTACCTAGAATTGTAATTTTTTTAACTATAAATACACACTTTGTCTATTTAGAACATACCTCATTTCAATAATTTTCCCATCTAAACTTGAGCCAAACCCAATTTTAGTACTTTTTATTGCTCATAGAAGTTGTGTTTCCTACCTAAATTATAATCAGGTTTGCAATTTTATGTGGCCACATTGGTGTGATGACTAATTAGTACCTTAATCCATTTTAGAATTAATAAGTCAGTCATTGAGGTAGCAATTATAATTCAGTCATACATACGATTGATATAAGAAATATTATGAACAATAATATAGAAATAATAACTATTTGTTGTACGGTTGATATAAGAAATATTATGAACAATAATATAGTAATAATAAATGTCTATTGTGAGAAATAATATTTCTTCGAATTGTTAATCTAAATGGTTTGAAATCGAATCACATTGGAATCAGTTAATCAACGTTCACAATAACAACAACAGTAATAACATATTAATGGTGATGAAGATGATGAGGATGGTGAAGAGGTACAAAAATGAACTCAATCGTGTAAACTAAATGATATAAAGGTTTGAAATGGTTCGATATAAACTATGCATGGACAAACGATCAATTTTTTTTAATGTGGAAGAGGTATAGGCTTACAAAATTGAACCCCTTATTGTACAAATGTCTTTTCATTAATAGACTCATGTTTGTACAATTATTGCTTACTCTAGATACATTAGTTATGTCATAAATCACCAATGATTTGATTTGCATTGGGTTGATTTGAGTTAGTTTTGTTATTTCGCTCGATCAAAAAGACAATGAAATGGCTTTTAGATACCACTAGCTCTTTGGATGCAAAACTTCTTCTTTGCTAACTAAAACGTCGATGTCTTGGATGTTGTATAATTAGTCTTTTTAGCAGTTCCATATCAGTGGAGGTGAAGAAACAATAGCGTGGATAAACAGTAATATAATGGAAAGTAGCAAAGGTCCCAAAAGTTATATTAATGATAAATTAGATTTCCAAAATGGATATATTATCACTCTCAAACCATTCCTATTAGGAAAAGGAATATTAATTTACTCTAATATAATAAAATTGAAGAATACACTAACTCATGTAGTTCATATTTAGGAACTATAATAGTGTTATAGCTTATATTAAATGCTTGAGCCAAGATTTTATGCCTAAAACCCAACTTTGTTGATTCTGTTTTAAAATAAACTTGTCAAATTAACACAATTTATATTGAAATATCTATAGCAGATGCTAAAAAAATTTGATTTAATAGCCCTCTATATGATTTCTTTTAAAATGATATTGGTCAAACTAACATGATTTGTATTAATAATGCTAAAGCAAACACTACGTTGATTTAGTAGGCTTAGTGGTAAATAGCAAGGCTTTAACCAAATCTGCTATTAATAATGCTAAACTATAAAGAGTAATACTTAAAGAGTGCTAAGTATTTAAGAAGTGCTTTAGCTAAGTTTTAATTGTGCTTTACCTACATAGCTTAGATGTGAGCCCAATTTTTCAAATGACCATGGGTTGATGCCTCTCGAGTAGAACGCATACTTCCGTCAACAGGGACTTTGGCACTAATTTATGACACTTGATCATTGCTGATGATGATGGGAGCTCACTATAACTCGAATCTCCTTGTGTATATTGTAACAATATGTAACCTTACGTAGCTAAATAATTAAATTAAAAGGGTAAAATCATAATTTTACATAAAGGCCAAATCATAAAATTTTACAAAAGTTAGAACTAGGCTTTGGGGCCTATCCCATTGCATCTTCAACATCGTCTACAGTCATGAAACATATATAACTATTGAATTTAGTTTAATAGACTAGAAATTAAAAGTAGCAAACCCAGTGGCATTTTCATGATACATTAATTTCGAGATATTAGCCTAATTTGAGTTATTTTAGCCTATAAATAGAAATGAAAATCCTATTCTCAAATCATACTTTAGCCTAAACATCTTACCCTTAATCCCCATCTTCTTCTTCATATAATCTCTAAACAAATCAAACAACACCACATCGAATCATATCCAAATAAAATAAAATAAATATAAAACCGATCATCGTAAAGAGAGCTATGCAAATATGCCAAAGATATAGAGAAATTTGGCATTTTCAAGGCAACGAATTTTTGGATAGTGAACAAGGAGGATTCACCTCGGATTGGAGAGGATGCATGACTAATCGGTGTATGGTATTCATCCTATTCGAGTTTGTATTAGTAAGATATAGGAAGTCATCCCTTATCGTGGTAAATCACATTATAAATGATGTAACTAAAATTTAAAAAGTGAATTTTTTTATATAAACATTTTTAAGATATAGTACTCTATGGCTAGATGATTAAAAAAATGAATTTTTATTGATTGTAATTAACGAATGTTAATCACTCCTTAATTAACAATTGTGAAACACAAAATTGTTTCAAACTGGACGTATTAATTAATGTTCTTGACAATGTGAATCCACTGGTATTGTTCATTCGTTGATTAGGTGTAAAAATTGATCAGAAAACTCTTTGGAAGCTTCGATAAATGTAGGTCATTCGTTTCAATCCAGTAGTTAGATAGTGACAAAACAGTGATCGGAGGGTGCCTTCATGTAGAGGAGGTCGAGTTGCGCTTCATTTTTGTCTTTGATCATAGGAATTAGTGGCATGGTGGACAAGATCTGGGTCATCGACAGTAGTGGCTTCTTGGGTGGTTGGAAGTGAAATGACCGGTGGCCTCGGGAAGCATGCAAGGGGAGCTAGCCCTAGTTGTGCTTGGATTGTGTGCAAGTAGAGCATGGTGGTTGTGGCAATGGTTTGAAGAACTGGTTGAAATGGCATCGACGTTCTTCAACTACTATAGCAAAGCAGCATTAAAAATAAATAAGTAAATATTATATTAAATAAATAATTACAAAAATATCCTCTAAAATTTAAATGTTTATATTTCTGACATATGATTTCACGTGTAGTTCGTTGCATCAGAATCCTAGCGAGACAAGGAATGCTTTGTTATGTTGTTTGCTATGTATTGAACTACATCAAAAAGGTGTCTTATTTTAGTGGGTCTATTTTATGGGGATTTTACTTGAAAGTTTCGATAAGTTAGGGATTGACACAATAGCATCACAAACGATTGGGCGATGATGAGTTTTAGGCTTGATCATAATAGTGTCGCAGATCGTAAGACGAATGTTCAGCATGGACTTGACCTTAACCATGCAACTTCTACGATAATGTCGTGGATGGGCCACATGAATCAAGACTTTGAGCTTAATAGTGTGGTATATAGTAGGCTTCGGGTGTATTTTTGTAGGGCCGGTGACATCTAGCAATAACTAGTTAGGACTTTTAGCTCCATAGTGTTGCAATTGGTGGTACATAAGTTGGAACTGAGAGCTCAATAGTGTACATAATATTTTGCAATAGTGGGCTGAGACATATAGATCTTCAATAGCCAGTCACATCTGATTTGACGATTGCGGATTGAGACGTGTAAATCTTCAATAATTTGTTGCATACATTTTCGACACGTGAGTTGGGGCTTTAGGCTCAATCGAGTGCATATGAATAAATCTGGATTATATTTTAAAGAGACCTTAACATATGTTGTTACTATAATGCTGACTTGTTGGGTGCAAATAACACAGGTTAAGGTACGATATTTGAGCATAAGTGTTGTTTTACTGACTTATTGGTATTATACACTTATATGATGTGTTTCGCTCGCCGACATATGTCTAACCCTCTCTAACATTTTTTAGTTATACTCTGATAGCTCAATAGTGAGGATGAAGGGTGACTCATAGACATAATGGTATGATGGAGGCGCACATTTATTTGCCTATTAACTATCTACTATTTTTATCTCAGTTCTTCCCTGACATCATGCATTTTTTGTTACTCAGTGGCAGAGAAATGTTGCGAGTGAAGTATATTTGATAGTGTTTTATTTTTTTCTTCCACGATTATTATATTATTGATTATTATATTTTATTCCTTCCGCTGAATTTCAAAAAGTGGAGAATATTGTAGATAACTCTTTGTTATGTTTTATGTTTTAGCTCAAAATGATCCGTTATCTGTGAGTTCTGTGCTGTCATATCTATAGTAACTACTTTCACTTTTATGGATAACTACTTAACCACCCAACACATGAATCATATCATGCGACTCTCTGTATTTAATTTGTTAAAATTATATATGCTGATGTATTCATTGGTATTGAAGTCCACTCGAATCGTTGGAGCTTTATAATTTTATCTTAAAGATCAAATTTTATGTCCTTGAGATATGTAAGTGCCTATATACCTTCTTTTTCTTCTCTTTTATCTTCTTCTTATAGAAAATTCCGCTAAAGAAAACAAATTCCAAAGTCTTCATCTTTACACTTTTGTTCATTGGAAACTTGTTATTTTGATTCTTTTCATCTTAAAAGTCTATTATTTTTATTTCTACATCGATGCTCTTTTACTGTTGTACTGTTAGTTTGTTGGAAAATTTAATTACTTTTTCAACATGGATATTGATGTTCTTACATCTATGAATAATTGTATATTGATACATGCAACTAGAATTCCCTAAGTCAAAGTGTTTTCTCGATCATAGTTATGGAATGGTTCATAATCATGAGTATTAGATCATACAAATAAATATTTATCCTTAAATGTTCCTAGTCAGAAGTGCTTTCAAAATGAATATCGATTTACCCATGGGTCCTGTCTACCTAATGCTCTCTATAAGATGACGATGATTTACCCGTGACTATTGGGACACCAAGAGATATTATATAGGTAGTTGTTAAGGAACAACTATGGAATAACCCATCGAGAGTCTCGTATAGGTTAAATATATCGAAATAAAAATAGAACACCTCATGTGATAATGTGTAGTAGTCTTTTGACTTGAGAGTATGATGAATGTTATAGGGATAATACTTTGATTATATACAAATCACATGTCACTATATTTTATTACAAACATAGTTGGGTATGCTTTCAGATATAATAAGTTGAATACTACTTAAGAGACCGTCTCCTTTGATAGAGAAAGTTAATGTTAATATGATTGGATTTTAAAAAGAACTCGTACGATATATAGCCGGAGTGAAATGGTATAATTAATAAATGTTTTGACAATTGACTGAACTTTTTATGTGTTGCTAACATAATCTAATGAAGTGACATAACATGCATAATGTGTCACTACTTAAGGGTGTCTCTTTAAATATTATATAGAGTGGAATTTCACCTTGATAATCTGTAAGTGTATGATCTCACTACAACAAAACGGACCTATCGCAGTGTTTTAAAAGTGCTTCCATAATCATTAGCAGCTTTTCGAAGAACGCTGCAAATAACATGCTGCAATTAAGTTTGGAAATTCTACAGCGTTTTTGAAATATTGCTAAATAAATGGCTATCCATGCATTTAAAAAATGCTGCAGTAAATTAATTTTCCAGCATTAGTTAAAGGCTGCAAACTCATTTAGCAGTGTTTTGGCAACGCATTCTAACATCATTGCTTTAGAGAACTAGTAATATATCAGCAGTTTTGAAATGCTGCAAAAGTAAGATATGCATCTTTTTTAAAACGCTGTGGTATATCAATGTTTTTGCTATATTTTGCAACGACTGCAGCAGTTTTAAAACAATTATATAAACCATGAATAATGTATTCAAAACAGCTCAATTTATAAAACATTGATATATATATAATCCGATATTATAAGCAGTTATAACAATTATACATAACTAAAGCTACATCAATTTCATACACGATAAAATTTAGTCATATACAACGTTTCATGAACAATATTTTAAGCACAAATATTAACGACATAAAATCTTGCAAAACAAGCTTGCTAAAAGAGAAAATATAAATCATGGAAAGTCCAAGCCCATCTCCTTCAAAAGACCAATATGCCTATAGAAAAAAAGCCAATAGAGATCAGTAGTAGAAGAGAACAAATATGAATTTATTATATAAAAGCCAAAAAGGAAATGAGATACAAACAGCGATTCATTATCATGTCAATTTTCACATATTCCATTATCATTTCTCTTTCTACTTTTCATTTACTACTAACTCAATAAACCCAAGCATTTGATCCGATTAAAAAGAAAGTTGACTTAAAAAACCCAAATTCAAGTGTAAAATAATGTGCAATCAGTTAAAAAGACAAGATTATCTTTTACTTCACTCTGTGTTACTAATATAACATCCCATATTCACCTAATGTTCTTATCCAAAGAAAAATACACTAGTTCGGGTTCATCAAGAGACCGAGGTTGATATGGCTTAGCAAACTATGCTGGCGGGAATTCTTTAGTAATGTAGACGTATTCTACTTCAAAAAATAGTTGATGTAAATATTCATCATAGAGTGACTATGTAAAAGCTAATTGTAATATCAAACATGTTGGTAATGTTAAATAAGTTTATCTATCTAATTTGTATGTGTCATGGCTTATCTATAGATTAAATAATACATTTTCACATAATATTGTTAAGATTACGTCTAATAATTCTCCTTAACATACAACGTATTATTTATGATCATGAATGAAATATATGTTGTCAGATATCAATATAATAAACATTTTATTATCTTTATAAGAAAATAGTTCCACATCGAGTAAACTAATTCTTATATCAAGAAAAAAACGTTCAAATGCTTTAATCAAATTGAAATTATTCGTCATAAACTTGTAATTGTTGTTGTTCTTGTTATAAACAAAGATAATTTTTATAAATTTTAGTTAATTTATTATTATTATTTATAAAGCTCAGTTAACTTAGTTAAACTGTTATTCTTATTATTATAGACTTAGTTAATTTGTATAAAATTATGTAAACTTGGCTAATATTTTATAATTTATTATTATTATAAACTTAGTTAATTTTTATAAAATTTAATAAACTTATTATTATTATTTATAGAACTTAGTTAACTTGGTTTAACTGTTATTATTATTATTAATTAATTAATAAATTTAGTTAATTTTTATAAAACTTAGTTAATGTGGTTAATATTTTATAATATATTATTATTAATAATGACTTAGTTAACTTATTGTTATTATTATTTATAAAACTTAATTAACTTAGTTAAATTATTATTACCATTATTATACGTTTAGTTAATTTTTATAAAACTTAATTAACATTATTAATATTTCATAATTTATTATTATTATTAGCTAATTTATTATTATTATTTATAAAACTTAATTGAATTAGTTAAATTGTTACTATCATTATTATAAATTTAGTTAATTTTTATACATTTAGTTAACATGGTTAATATTTTATAATTTATTATTATTATTATTAATTTAGTTAATTAAATTTATTTTTACACTAATGGTTAATTCAATTAATTTTCCTATTCTTTCAAAGAGGTTCTAATTTGGTTCTACAACTAATAAACATTACCTTTGTATCTCCAGCATTAATAGTGCAATGTTTCATAATAAGTCTGTTAAAGGAGTTATTAATACTAATATGAAATGAGCTATGGCAAGTTAGCAACGCGCCATACAGAGATGGATAGAGTCAAAGAAATGATTAAGAAGATCCAAATAAACCAATTCTTATTATCGTTTTCTTTTCTTTTTTTCTTTTTTCTTTTCTTTTTTCCCTCCTTTCTTTGGTTTGTTTGGCATATATGGAATATGCTTGTTTGCGTGTGCTATAATAGTATTTGACTGATGAAAAATGGGTAGAACGGTAAAATGCTTATCATCTGCCAACGGTACTAAAAATGGTCAAACTGAAGGTTGATAATGACAGGCAGCGCATTATCCCTACATATAATCAATCTAGCCCAACCAAACCAAGAACTCAAATCATATATAATGCATAATTTTTTATTTTTTATTTCTAATCATGATACCAATTGGAAATAGATTCACAATGTTTTTAAATGGTATTCAAATGCATGAGATTAAAATAGAGTAAGAAACATTTGATGGACCTTCTGCCAAGTTGTATTTTTAGTTGCCAAATAATTGTTAACATTGCTTTGTAAGAAATACATCATACTCCATGACTGACCAGCAAACCAAATTTTGTCCGAAATAATAAAATAATTACAGATTGATTTTCTTGGGTCTATATATGTGTAGAACAACATATGATAGGAATATATAATATTTATTGTTTTTCAAATAAAATATAGACTGCAAGTATAATAGGGGAAGCTTCTACTCACGTAAATAAAATTAATGGTTTTAGAGATGAAAAAAAAATTCATTTAGTATTATTCATTAGTGTTAGCACATGACTAAACTATAATTAATTATTGATTGAGTTAGGTGGACATAACATATCACACTATATTACCCATGGTTTTATATGTTGCAGCTTATGGATCATCAATATTAATAGTTTTTATATGGTCAATGTTTTTGAAAAAAAAAATGGTAGATTAACACTACTTGAATTTTACAAGAAAGAAAACCAAATATTTACACTAACTTGCAGTTCAACGGAGAACGCAAATATTTACACTTATTGGGGCATAGATCCCTGTACAATGGATGTAAAAGATGGATGTACTCGTACTTTTTTCATGGAGCAAGCCTCACTTTTTCCAGGCAAATATTCCTCATCTAAAGGCCATCTTGGCCTCAAATCCAACTATATAACAGCATACACAACAAAACAAAGTTACTTGAAGATTAAACAGATTATTTAATATAATTACAAGGAATACAAAATCAAATTGCGCTAATTTATTTTAACAAAATTTCATGTAGTACTAATTTATATTAACAAGTTTATGGATATAATAAGTTAGATAAAATTGTTTAAAATAAAGAAAATAATTTTCTGTTTAAATGCATATATACATGGTAGATGCCATTACATTGTAGACTCAAAGTAGTGGTTGCAAAATTGACATAGGTAATCTAGGTGTCATATCCATTTTAATTGTTCATATTAGTATGAATTTTGTATATGATAACACATATGAGAGTGATAAGATCAATACAAACCACACAATCTTCTGGTTCATCGATTGATGGTGGAGGATCGTATCTTCCTAAGAGGAAATTCTTGATACCGGCCCAAGCAACCATTATACCTGACATCAAAGTTTAAATAATTAGCACTAAAAAAATTCTAATTGTTCATAAATTGTTTTCTTGGCTGGGGAAAACCTCAGATGTTTAATCCTAACAAACCAAAATACACATAAAATGAACTAGGATCCAATATTCTATCAGTTAGCGGAATTAGAAAATTCAATGATAAAATATTTAAATAAATACGAGTTTATATAGCTAAAAAGTTTTAACCTAGAAAATTCCAATTGAATTTAGACGAAGTTTGTTGTTGACTATATTGTGCAAACTGTATATAAAATGCTATAATGTGTATTGGTTCGAAACAGAACACGCACACGGATATGTAATACATACATACACATACACATATATTACATTTTGTCAGAAAGAAATGATCAATGAAATCAGATGATTATGTACATATAGTTTATTGGAAATAAACAGTAAATTCCAATTGAACTTTTTTGTTAAACTCAGAACATCAACTTTTACTTTATCAAGTTTTAACATTAATCTCAAGTTAATATTTGATCAGAGAATTTAGGTGGTTTTTGGATATCTTTTCGTATTTGTGGATATATTCGACCAATTGTGTAAGAAATAGCTCAATTTTTGGCTTAGATCTTGCTATTTGACTTAGACTTATCCAGTTCTAAGAAAAAAAGTGAACAAAAATCTGTATAATCATACTCCAATCATTTTAGGTTCTGACAAAATTTACTGTTTAAATATCTTAGGTATATTTTATTTCCAATTTGGGAATTACCCCAAATATGCACGGCAGTCATTTCATATTTTAAAAAAAGATTGAATCTTATGTAGCCACTATTCATAATATCAATCTTTCTAACTCAAGCCCAAAATAAAATCAATTATCCCTTTATGAATTTTCATGATCTGCTTCATCCACCTCTTCTTCAGTCATTCTCAGTTATTTTTCTTTACTGCTTTTATGTTATGTCATAAATAGAATCAAATAAGTTCAGCTTTATTTAAATCATAGAAATCATTCCAATTTTGTTTGCAGTGACTCCATTTCAATCTCAACAAACTTCTGCATCTAACGGCTCGATGATAGATTCAAGAAAGAGAAAGAGAATGCT
Source organism: Allium cepa (assembly GCA_030765085.1). Taxonomy (NCBI): domain Eukaryota; kingdom Viridiplantae; phylum Streptophyta; class Magnoliopsida; order Asparagales; family Amaryllidaceae; genus Allium; species Allium cepa. The sequence continues at coordinate 85,877,497 of CM060946.1, forward strand.
TTCAAATCGTGAATCAGCAAGAAGGCCAAGAATCCAAAAGCAGCAGCAATTGAATGAGTTAATCAATTAGGTTGCACAAGTCAAGAATGAAAACATTCAAATAACGATGCAATTTAATCATATGACTCAATAGTGTCTGTCTGTGGATGGAGAAAATGCCGTGTTGAGTACCCAAATTGTCGAATTGACTGAAAGGTTGAAATCTTTGAACAATGTGCTTGGGTTTGTGGAAGAGTTTAGCTGGTTGGAAATGGATATTCAGAATGTATCTGACCTAATGTTTAAGCCGTTGTAATTTCCATGATCGATGAAGCCTGTTATGGCGCCTGGTAACATGTTTCACTTCTGAGTGGTTGACGTGGTTGTAATACATTATGTTTGGAGTCATGTTTTGTTTTTGTTTACTATAATGTTGAAATTTGTTTTGAATTGTATTTTTTTAAGAATATTCCAGTGAATTCAATGACATCTTCTGTTGTATTATGTGTATTATGTTTCAAAGCCTAGCACATAGAGGTGATAATAATGTAACTATGTCCTTACACTTAAGAAGTTTGTTCCTAAAGGATGTCAGTGGTAGCACTGGGTTAGGTTGATCGTTTGTTCGTTGCCCTCCAAGAAACTGAAGCCTTTATAGGGGAATTTCATCCATAATTGCAATAACAAACCAACATTGTTCTTCAAGTAACTACATTGTTTTGTTTAATTTCCTTTAAAACCTTTCGAGCACATTTTGTATTTTATTTCTTTACCAAACCATCAGGCAAATTTTTCAAAGAAACGTGAGTGATGAGTCTCAGTACTTAGGATATAATTTAAACTCATTAAATCAAGCTGATTAAACTATTGATCATTTATTGCATAAATTTATTATTATTATTTTCCAAAAAATTGTTGGAATCTATATATTTACATATGTTGAAGACTTCAAAAATATATCAATGCTCAATGATGACGTTCCACCTTGATTTATCGATTAAGAAGTGTAATATGTTAGCAAAATTCACCAATTTTTGGAACATTGAGTTACATAATACATTTTTTTCATTTACTTTAACCTTTCGAACTTTTCTTAAGCTATCGTTTAAAGACCTCCTTCTACCATCAATTTACCAAGTTAGCAACGAGATTCTTAGTTTGACCTAGGCCTATCAATGGATACCCAAAAAATTTGAAATTCATCTGGATCCGTATCAAAAAAAATCAAATGCGGATGCGGATGCGGATATGGCATATCCATATTTGAAAAACATCCGTCCGATCCAAAATTAATTATAATAAAAATTATTATTATTATTGATTTATTATTTAATGATGAACTTAAAATATACTTAGAAATGAATTGTTCCACTTTGAAAAACTGATTAGTACTAGTGTATGTGTTGTCATTTGAGAAAGTGATTGCTTTAATTCAAAATTATTAGTATAATAAAATTATTATTCAATTTCTGATGTGGATATTCTGGATATTTTTGAATATCAGGGAATATCCGCTTTTTATTTTCGGATGCTGATATTTTCAAATATTCGAAAAATGTTCACAGATGCGGATACAGATGTTAATTCTCAGATATCCGTGGATATCAGATGTGGATTAGGATGAAGATTTAAATTTTCGGATGCGAATGTGGATACTGCCTTATCCACATCTGTTTGCATCCATTGACAGCCCTTGTTTGACCTCTCAGTTTATGAGCAAGATTTTCATGTTTTTCAGGATGAACAACTTTGTTACATGTACTACAAGATTCATATCTTCAACTTTTATGAAAATTGTTGTGAAGTATAATGTCATCACAAGTGAAGTATAAGTATTTATAAGATTGGAGATGGCTACATGTTGGATCGATTTCACCCTAGAGAGAGTGAATAGGGTGGTACTAATAATTATAAAAATTTAATGTGGAAGTATATAAAATAATTACAGCACTGATCACAGCAGAATAATAGCAGCACAGATAATAGCATAATATAAAAAGCGGAAAATAGAACACACAAATTTACCCAGCTTCGGAAAACTCTGCCTACGTCCTGCCTCTAAGGTTTCTACTAGAAATTAAGTAGCAGACGTTTACACATTTTAACCGACGGCACCCGCTATCGACTAACCTAACTTTATGCTCAAAACTCTACCACAACTCAGCCACTGAGTTGCGAATTCTCGAACTACACCGCCGTAGTTCGTCCCCAAGTCACATGACTAGAAAATTACCAATGCTTAAAAATAAAGTACAATTAAAATAATAAAAATAATAAAACCCTAAGTTAAACAATTAAAAGCCCAAATAGAAAATTGTAAACTGGCCCAAAATAAAAATATAGAGATAAAATAAGTGTCCTCCTTTTCTTTTGTTATTTCGGCTTGAATCCTTTTCTTTGAAAAATGTCGGCTTCTCTTCGTTAGTTCCTTTTAAGGTTTTACTTTTTTGAAGCTGCCGAGTTTAATTGATTGATTGAATAGGTGATTTTGCTTTCCTTGCTTTGTCGATCAATTTGTCACTCTAGTTTACTAGCGGATGCTTCAAGGAATTGAGTTCGAATTGAATCTGGTATGTGAATTTCTTTGTTTCTCATGTTGATTTTCTTTGAACTCTATTCGATTCGAGTTATCGATTTATTCTTTTCTATTGTTTCTTAAACTCGAATGATTTTCATGCCTATAATGATTTGGGCTAAATAAGGTTTAATTCCCTAAAGTTTCGTTTGAATAAATTGTTTGAACTTGTTCGATAATTTTTGGCTCGGCCGCTGATTTTTGGATGAATGCTTATGATTTGTTTAGACTAGTTCAATTTCGTATATTTTGTTACTTGATTCACGTGGTTTTGATTTTGAACTGTTCGATTTCTTGACTACCATGGCTTTGAGTTGTTTTGGAATTTGATTCTGTTGACTTGTTCGACTTGTACCCTTCTGTTCCATACCTTAATAGCCTTGACTTTGGTACCTTTCTTTGTGCTTGTTGACTTCGGCATTCATGTTAAAACTGGACTTGATTTTTGATATCACTAACTTCAGTCATCTGAGAATTTCTCTGTGATATTGTTTCGTTTGCATTTGTGTTTTACCTGCTTCACTGCATCCTGTCATTGTTTTGAGTTCTGGTATGTGCACTGCCATTTGCTTCAAGTGCTAGTTGTCCTGTAGTTTGATCATTGTTGCCTTTGATATTACTTTCAAGTTGACTGGTCTTGTGCAATTCCTCATTTGAGCTGTTTTGTGATTCGATGCATCTGTATATGTCTATATTTGTATACTTGAATCCATGCTTGTTTGTCTAATTGCGTGTATATATGTGCAAATATATGTATATATGAAGTTTGAAAGCATTTGTGTTACTGTCTGCATATCAACTTGTCTGGTTTAATGTTGAAGTCACCGTGGCATTCATTGTTGAGGCTGCACTTGTACATGATTTTGTTCTCGAATCATATAGTTCATGTGTACTTATTTCTTGTAAACTTTGTGGATCACCATTCACTGTTTCACTGTGTACATAAGTTGAACTATTGTTGTTCTTCATGTATAGTTGTTGTGCACTTTTGAGTTGCAGTCTGAAGTAATTTGGTCTTGCATTTTTGTTTACGATGTTTTCATGTGTACTCGAGTATTGCCTCTATTCATTGCATTGCTTTGACTCATTTCTAGTTACATTGGGTTGATGTGTATTGATGCATGTATTTCCATTTGTCTTCATGTTGTAGTATCTTCATGTTACATCATGTAGTGTTCATTTACTGTTGAGTCGTATGCATGCTATCCTCCATATGTGCGTACATTGTACCTATTGAGGCTGCACTTGCTTTTGAGCTTGTATTTTTTTCATAGTCATGCACTTGGGCTTGCACCTGACTGTGAAGTCTGGTCGACACTTGCATTTTGTTGCACTGTGTGGTGAGTTTTGGTTTGCATCAAGTACATGTCTGCATGTGATTACTGATTTCAGATACTGCCTTATATTTGCAGTATTCATTTCTTGGTTTAGTTGTGTTTTCTTGTACACTTTGTTGTTGAGCCTGTACTGTTCATTCGAACTGCTATTTCATGTGCAGTTTATAATTTGTCGCGCACCATTTATATACATACATACATACATATATACATACATACATACATACATATATATATATATACACATATACATGCATGTGTTATGCATTGCATTTTCCACTGCCATATGCTTCAATATGTACTTTCTTTTTATGTACTGCTCTGGTGCACTTGTAGTTGCATATACATATGTTTATGGTTCTCAGCACTGCTCTGTCTACTGTCGTGTAGCCTCTGTGCCTTCACTTGTTCGTCGTATGCCTACGTTGCAGTTTTCATTTGGTTTAGTACATTTGTTTCATGCCTGGTGCAATGTGACCTTTGTGTGGAGCTGGATAGAGTTGTTGCTTCGAGTTACACTACAGCTTTTGCTCTTGTGCATCGAGTCACTTGTGCTTGAGAGTTTTGTATTGCACTCGAGTTGAATCCAGCTTATAGCTCGGGTTTGACCTTTGCTCGTATTGTGACTTTATTTAAATTTAACTTGAGTTGAACTCAGCTTTTGATTGGGTTTGAACTTGTGCTTACCTGTCCCTGTAATTTTATCAAGTGTATATCGGTGTGCATGGCCTTATGGCATGTACAGTGATACACTGTGCATGTCACAGGTTGTTCGTGTTTGATGAATTCAAAATTAAATGATGACGAACAACCAAAATAACTAAGGCAAATAATATTTTCAAAATACATTTTATTTTACATTGTAAAAATATTTCTTTTTCAATTTTACTCTGTCATGTTTTCTTTGCAGATAATTAAGATGCTGGATTCAGTCTGGAATAAATTGAAGTTCAAATACGAGTGAATGAGTGATATGCGGTAAGGTGCTAACGTAAATGGTAAATTGTGATGTAGTCAAAATTGTATTGTAATTAAAATTGTGTGTAAGTGTGTGTGTGTGAGTGTGTATGTGTGTGTCTATATATACAGAGTGAGAGCTCAAATTTTATTATTCAAAATTGTAATAAATATTTGTTTGAATAAAATATCTATTTGAATTTAAATTCTATGTTGTTTATTTTATCCAGCAAATATTTATTTAATTATGTGAAAAATAAAATAGTACATTAAAAATCATATACTAGCGTATTCAACAATCTCCCCCTTTTAATGATAACAAACATATATTTAAGATTTTGAATTTTATTAAACGTATTTGATCATCCAATTTTCTCCCTATATTTGAATGCTTCCTCTCTACATAAAGCTCCCCCTTCATACATGCATAAGAATAAATAAAAATATGCAAACAAACCTAGATGCGAATAGAAAATACGAAATAAAATATTTGACCTTTATTTGTCAAAATCTTAACTTTGTTGTCCCCCTTTTGTTATCAGCAAAGGAGTAACAGTGTTAGAAAAATAGAGATAAAGTGATAGACATTAATATAACATTAATACTCAATCAGGTATAAATATTAAATTTCAAAAAAAAGTCAAACGAAAATCATAAATATTTGTTAGGCGCATATTCCACTTTAAAATGATAGGGATGATGCAAAACCATATAGCTCTGTCTATTTATGGTATATTTATATCAAGAATTTAAATATCCACTAACATGCATAAACGTTAAGACTTTTAAATAAGATTAGTAGTATTCCAAATTTTTTAAAAGAAAAATGAATTCAAGTATCTTCCAACCACGCACAACCCTGAGGACTTTTAAATAGGATTAGAATCAACTTGTTTATTTAATCAATCAATTTTGATATGCATTTCATACATCCATAATCGTGAGGCTTTTAAATAAGCATGGACGCACATAATCAAAAATTCCAAGTAATTCACACATGCATAACCATGAGGACTTTTAAATGAAAGTGAATATTTTGAATGTTTTTATTGCTAAAAATATAATAAAATGAAAAAAAAATGATTTCCCATTTAAAATACCACATATTGACATACTATATTGGATTTTGATGAGTGACGGTTGATAGATATATGATAGAAATAGAAATGGTAATGGTAATGGAATTTTTACCAAATTTTTTTATACCTCTTGTTTAAATTTCTAAAGAAATTTACTAAGTGCACTGTCTTAAGTTATAACATATGATCAATATCAATACTCCTCACCTTTTCAATCACTATTTATCTTTTCGATAATCAGTAGGGAGTTAGATTAGTTAATGTAGTCATTTAGTATTAAATTCGAAAACAATTATAAAATCATCCAAAATGACTAATTTGAAACAAGATAAACTAAAATGATTTTCTAGAAGGGGTTTTACAAAAGAAAAATGTCTGCTGATTGAAAATTATTTGAAATGAAAAATATGTAGATTTTTTTTGAAAAATGCGATTGAACTAATGAATGTCTCAACATAAATCACGTTCCACTAGTAATTTTTCTATCAACTATATTACTAGCATAATCTGCATCTGAATTTTTTAAGACTCAAGATTATCATTAATTGAATGTTATAGACCAGATTGTGAAGTTGCAACAAATTTCTTAAAATTATTTTTAATAGCTTTTTAAATGAAATTAAATTGAAGCCATGTGAATAAACAAACAGTGACCATAGTGTCAGATCCAGAAACAAATATATCCACTTGTATTATGAGTAATCAGCAATCAATAAAACAACATCATTAGTTCAAACAAATCTATATAAACTAGTCCAGAGATTATAGATGTACTTACAGTGTTCTAGGCATAAAAATTTAATTGGCCAACAAATTTCTTAAGTCAAAATCAAAATCAACATTTATCACATATCTGGCTGATTTAATTTAGATTATGGTGCAAATTTTCACAATTAATGGATCATTCAAGTTGAATATATCGTTACCTATTTTACCTTTACCGATAATTTTTCATTGTTGCCTATTGTGATTCTGCCACCTTTGTACTAGGGTAAGGAACTTTGATTTGTCGCCCATTGTGTGTCCGGAACAACCAAAATACAGATAACACTATTGTTGTTCCTTAGCCTGCCACCACATCTACACGAGAAAAACTTTTTGTGACCTATTTGTTTTTATAGGTCCATGGTTGTTAATGGAAAACGATTCTGAAAAATAAGTTTGTAGAGACCCAAAACTATTTATAATTGTTCCTATTGGCACCCAAATTTGTTTGACTTTAAGGGATTTTATATTCGTGTCTTTTGGAACACAAATTGGAATGGTTTTCACCTATTTAGGTCTATACCAGCAAATATTCTTATTATGTCCAGTTTTTCCACATATTGTGCACTTTGAATTGACTTGATTAATTTCATTTCTATCTTGTTCTGAGTGAGTATACCCAAATCTTGGTCTATCAATATTGACTGTTTGTTTTCCTATTAGCATATTTAGTGATTTTTCTCCTCTGGAGAATTTTTCTAAAGTCGTAGACAGTTGTTGGACTTGTGTTTTGAGAGATTCATTTTCATTTAATAATTGTGTGCATTTTTAATAGAATTTTCTCTCCTCATATTTTCACTTTCTTTCAAAATTAGAATTTCATTTTCAAGCGATTTAATTTTAATTTTTGATTTTTTATTTTCTTCTTCGAACGTTGGATAGTTATCACACTTAGGGCTCTTGCTTTGATAGTTTTTGACTAATTGATCAAGTTGTTTATTTAAATCTATCAAAGTATCTCTTTATGATTCAATTTTAGCGTATTTATCCCTAATTCTTTCGAAACGGCCATTTACTTCATGAAAATATATAAGTAATTTTGAATGAGTAAGTTTTGATACCTCGCTTGGCTCATCTTCGTCGTCATCACTGTCAATTATATCACCTCGAAGGCACATATCTGCTTTTTCACTCTCACAGCTATTGTTTTTATCATCTTCATCAGTTTCATCCCAAATAACTGAAAAAATCCTCCTTTTCTGTATCTTTCCATGGATGAATCGATTTTGTGGAAAATTTGTTTTGATATGGCTAGGTTTATTGCACTTATGACAAATGATCTCTTACTCGTTTGTGATTCCCCTTTTGAATTTCTTTATTAATAGTGCCAGGTCAACTGTTACATCGTCGTCGTCATCAGCATCAGTTTTTGTTGTTCCTTTAAGAGCTATCGATTTATTTCGAGTATCATCTCCTTCACGCTCTTCATTGAATTTCATTTCTATCTCATAAGCGTGATGATTTCCGATGAGTTCTTCAACTTTTATTTGTTTCAAATCTTTTGACTATTGAATGGCTGTAACTTTCGATTCAAAACTCCGTGGAAGGACTCTGAGAATTTTTTGGACTATTTCCAATTCTGTGTATGATTTTCCAAGAGCTTTTGATTTGTATACGATATTGAAAAGTCGTCCGTAAAAATCCTTGACATTTTCTTCCTTATCCATTATGAAATTCTTATATTCGCTACTCAGTACGGCAAGGCGAGATTCTTTGACTTGAGACGTTCCTTCGTGAGTCACTTCGAGTGTGTGCCATATTCTTTGTGTAGTTAAGCAATGTGAGACGCGATTAAATTCAATTTGATCCAATGAACAAATAATAGAATTCATAGCTTTAGCATTAGCATTCTGTAGTTTATTTTCTAGATTTGTCCATTGATCCATCGGTTTATCTATTTCTTGATTATTTGCCACTATAGTTGGCGTCTGATATCCTGTCTCAACTATATTCCAAGCATCAATGGTTTTCAGAAAAATTTTAATTCTATTTTCCAGTAAGCATATTCAACATTGAAAATTAGTGGTCCAACTATGGACTAACCCTTAGCAAAAGCATTATTAAAAGAAGCCATTTTAAAAGTTCAAATTTGTAAAAAAAAATTAGTTTTTGAAAAATCAAAATTTGTAAAACAAAAAAGGCTTTTGTTCCTAACTTCGATACCACTTGTAGGATCGATTTCACCCTAGAGGGGGTGAATAGGGTGATACTAATAATTATAAAAATTTAACGAGGAAGTATATAATTTAATCACAGAATTGATCAAAGCAGAATAATAGTAGCATAGATAATAGCAGAAATAAAAAGTAGAAAACAAAACACACAGATTTACCCAGCTTCGGCAAAACCCTACCTACGTGCTGCCCCCACGGTTTCTACTAGAAATTAAGTAGTAAGACGCTTACACACGTAAAAATCTGGCACAACTCAGCCAGTGAGTTGCAAATTCTCAAACTACACCAACGTAGTTCGTCCCCTAGTCACATGACTAGAAAATTACATACGTTTAAAAATAAGATACAAATTAACACAATAAAAATAGTAAAATCCTAATTTATACAATTAAAATATCAAAGAGAAAAGTACAAACCGGCCCAAAATAAAAATATAGAGATAAAATAAGTGTCCCCTTTTTCTTTTGTTATTTCAGCTTGAATCCTTTTCTTTGAAAAATGTTTACTTCTCTTTGTTGGTTCCTTTTAGGGTTTTACATTGTTGAAGCTACCGACTTTAGTTGATTGATCGAATAGGCAATTTTTCTTTCCTTGCTTTTTCGATCGATTTGTCACTTTGGTTTACTAACGGATGCTTTGAGGAATCGAGTTCGATTGAATTTGGTATGTGAATTGCTTTGTTTCCCACGTTGATATGCTTTGAACTCTATTCGAGTTAACAATTTATTCTTTTTTGTTGTTTCTTGAACTCGAATGATTTTCATGCCAATGATGATTTGGGTTAAATAGGGTTTAATTCCCTAAAGTTTCGTTCGAATAAATTGTTTGAGCTCGTCGGATAATTTTTGACCCAGCCACTTATTTTATTGAATGCTTGTGATTTGTTTAGACTAGTTCAATTTCGTATATTTTGTTACTTGATTCACACAGCTTCAATTTGAAATATTCAATTTCTTGACCACCATGGCTTTGAACTGTTTTGGAATTTCATTCTTTTGACTTGTAGCCCGCTATTTATGACTTGATAGCCTTGACTTTGGTTTCTTTCTTTGTGCTTGTTGACTTCGGCATTTATGTTAATATTGGACTTGATTTTTGATATCACCTGACTTCGGTCATTTGAGAATTTCTCTGTGATATTGTTTTGTTTGCACATGTGATTTACCTGCTTCAATGCATCTTGTCGTTGTTTCTAGTTCTGGTATATGCACTTCCATTTTCTTCAAGTGCTAATTGTCTTGTAGTTTGATCATTATTTCTTTTGATATTACTTTCAAGGTTACTGGTCTTGTGCGGTTCCTCCTTTGAGCTGCTATGTGATTCGATGCATATATATATATATATGTCTTTATTTATATACTTGAATCTGTGCTTGTTTGTGTGACTGTGTGTATATATGTGCAAACATATATATATATATGAAGTCTAAAAGCATTTGCGTTATTATCTTCATATCATCTTGTCTGGTTTGATGTTGAAGTCACTGTGGCATTCATTATTGAGGCTACATTTGTACATGATTTTGTTCTTGAGTCATGTAGTTCTTATGTACTTAGTTCTTATATACTTTGTGGATCACCATTCACTGTTTCACTATGTACATATGTTGAACTGTTGTTGTTCTTCATGTATAGTTGTCGTGCACTTTTGAGTTCCAATCTGAAGTAATTTGGTCTTGCATTTTTGTTTACGATGTTTTCATGTGTACTCGAGTATTGCCTCTGTTCATTGCATTGCTTTGACTCATTTCTGGTTTGCAATGGATTGACGTGAACTGACGCATTATATTTCCACTTGTCATAATGTTGTAGTGTCTTCATGTTACATCATGTAGTCTTCATTTACTGTTGAGTTGTATGCATGTTGTCCACCATATGTGCACACATTTTACCCATTGAGGCTGCACTTGCTTTTGAGCTTGCATTGTTTTCATGGTAATGCACCTGGGCTTGCACTTGACTGTGTAGTCTGGTCGACACTTTCATTTTGTTGCATTGTGTGGTGAGTTTTGGTTTGCATCAAGTACATGTCTGCATGTGATTATTGATTTGAGATACTGCCTTGTATTTGCAGTCTTCATTTCTGAGTTTAGTTGTGTTTTCTTGTACACTTTGTTGTTGAGCCTGTACTGTTCATTCGAGCTGTTGTTTCATGTGCAGTTTTTAATTTGTCGAGCACCATTTACATACATACATACATACATCTGTGTATGTATGTGTGTGTGTGTGTTGTGCATTGCATTTTCCACTACCGTGTGCTTCAATATGTACTGCCTTTTTGTGTACTACCTTTGTGAACTTGTAGTTGCATATACATATATCTGTGTTGCTCCGCACTGCCCTGTCTACTACCTTATAGCCCCCATGCCTTCACTTGATCATTGTATGCCTCTGTTGTAGTTTGCATTTGGTTTTGTACATTTGTGTTATTCCTGGTGCAGTGTGACCTTTGTGTGGAGCATGATTGAGTTGTTGCTTCGAGTTGCATTACAGCTTTTACTCTTGTGCATTGAGTCACTTGTACTTGACAGTTTTGTATTGCACCTGTGTTGAATCCAGCTTATAGCTCGGTTTGACCTTGTGCTTGTATTGCGACTTTATTTGAATTTCACTTGAGTTTAACCCGGCTTTTGATTGGGTTTGACCTTGTGCTCACCTGTCCCTATTATTTTATCAACTGTATATAGGTGTGCACAGCCTTGTGGCATGTATAATGGTACACTGTGCATGTCACAGGTTGTTCGTGTATGATGATTTCAAAATTAAATGATGACGAACAACCCAAATAACCGAGGCAAATAATATTTCCAAAATACATTTTATTTTAGACTACAAAAATATTTCTTTTCAAATTTTACCACGTCAGTGTTTTCTTTGCAGATAATTCAGATACTAGATACAATGTAGAATAAGTTGAAGATCACATACGAGTGAATGAGTGATATGTAGTGAGGTGCTAATGTAAATGGTAAATTGTGATGTAGTAAAAATTGTATTGTAATTGAAATTGTGTGTGTATATATATAGTGAGAGCTCAAATTTGTACTATTCAAAATTATAATAAATATTTGTTTGAATAAAATATCTTATTGAATTTAAATTCTATGTTATTTATTTTATCCAGAAAATATTTTTTTAATTATGTGAAAAATGAAATAGTATATTAACAAATACATTTAAATGAATATATATATATATACATATATATATTTATTATCATCAAACAAAAATCATATACTAGCATATTCAACATAACACAGGTGTAAGGCAAAAGATCCTTCCCACATACAAAATAGTGGTTATCGCAGGTGTAAACAATTCAACAAAAGTATAAAAATGGGAAGGCCACCTTAAACATAAAAACTATAGTTATTGTAAGTACGAAATAGAGTAATATGGTACATGTGAAGTCGGTTTAAAGCCAAGCATTATTTCTATGAATTTGACATCAATGATTACTATTCCAGTAGCTTCTGTACTTAGGTATTGCTTTATCTCCTCATACTCTTCTAGATTAACTGTCAGGTACGGCCGGTTAAAATCATTAGGGAGCAGAAACTGTCCTTTATCCATTACAAAAATCTCACCTTTCGCCCCTGATTTGTCGACCACCATCATTTGATGAGTAACCAATCCATAACCAGTGGCACAAGTACAAATTTACCAAAAACTTCACTTAGAACAAGGTAGTTTCCTGTCCCTTTTTTGTAATTGTGGGCACCGAAATAGAAAGAAGCGTTAGAAATGAACAACTCTGTAGGGAAATCGACCGTCCACTGAAATGGATACCAGATGCACCATCCCTAAATGAACATCAGCAGTGTAGTCTCTGTCGATGGTTCTTGAACCAACTAAAGTGAACCAAGGAGTGTTTTTGACGACAGTGTAAGCACGGGGTCCTCTGTTGCCGGTAGAGATAGAGACAAAAATCCCCTTCTTCATCGCTGCAAAAGCTCCGATAGCTACAACGTCTTCGTAGAACGGTGATGCGTCGAATCCTAATGATATTTACATGATATTGAATCCATCTTCTATTGTATAGTCCATGGCTGCTAAAACATTTTTGTTGTTCATTTGGAATCTGAATCGAAGTAGAATAATGCCTTGTACATTGCTACATACGCCTTGGATGCGATTCCTATCGTATATCAGAGTATTCATTTTCACTAAAAAAGATTTCTTTTTGAGTTTAAGACCATATATTATATACACCTGTCATGGTTTCTTGGGTATAGCCAAAATAACTAGCATCGCAAACATAGCTGCCGGTTGTTATAAATGATGTATAAGTGCCATGACCAACAAAATCTCTAGCTAAATCATAATCTCTGGCAGTGGATATATTATTGCCAGATCGACGAATACATACTGATACTTCTTGCTCCAATGAGTTTTCTGTTACAGAGGTTGGAAGTGAAATTGACACCTTCTTCGTATTTGCCTTTCCATTTGGAAGGAATAAATGCCATGCCTTTATCTAGTAAACTCTTACTCTCTGAGAAATCAAAGGAGGATCCGATTGATGAAAAGGATGAAAAATGGCTGGCGAATCAAATCGAATCAAATATTAAGGGAAGGAGGCAGTGTTCGTAAGTGGAGGAAGAGAGGAATAGTGTTAAATGGAGAAAAAAATGATCAACATCGTTAGTTTTTGGGAATGAAATTAGGGTATATGAGAGGAAAAGAAAATTAGGGAAAAAGAGGAAGTGTGCAGGGTACAGAGAACAAAAACACGGATAAGATATTTTGGATGAGCAGCGTTTTAGGTAAATTTAATTATGGTTTGAGATATAATAAACAACATTTCATACAAAACGATGCAATTTAATGCTACTAATAATGAATTTTATTGTACTGTCTCGTGTCCAACACCATGCTTTAATAATTTCCTTATAGGATTTAATGTTTGAAATATTTAAGTACAACTAAGGACTGGCACACCACGGAGTCACACAACAACGACTCTTAGAATATCATCTAAAATTAATTTAACAAATTAATTTATAAGTTTTATAAATTTAAGCGAGTGCTAATTTATTTAATTATGTATAATCTTAAAATTTGAATTTTAATGTATAAATTTTTACATATGAATATCCAAATCAGACGTGCATGGAAACTAATTAAATAGCAACCCAAACACTATTGGTCCAACCTCATAAACTCATACGTATAACCGGCCATCAGGGTGGGAGTTGAAAATTTGAAGACAAATGGTGCATAAATTACTACTTGATTAATACACAAGTAAGTGCCTTTAGTGGAGAACTTACACATGAGAAGAGACATTCTTCTCAATACATGCTATTTCATGTGTCCTCCAATGAGTTAAACAAAACATTCATCTCTTCACTGCTATCCTCATTATTTTATTGTTAAGTTGTAGTTTCTTAAAATTTATATTTCATATTATTTTGGAGTTGGAAATCCACAATTTGGAAGGAGATTTATGTTTGATAGTAAGAATGTATGAGGACTCATTTCTTTGACTCTCAAAAATCAACACTGATACATCCTCGATATTCACGTGCCGTAATCTAAGTGCCAGAGAAGCGGATTCTCAAGGGTAAGAAATAAAAATAAAGACAAAATAGAATCTCACATATGTTATTTCAATATAAACTTTACAACAGAGATTTAAAATACATTTATCAGAGTTAAAAATATGGACAGTTATAAACTCCTATTCTTACAAATATGGAATACTATAGTACAAGAGTATGTTGGAAATAGACTAAAATCTTTAGAATAATCTTCTGACTCCATGCTTCGAGCTCCATCCAGATTTCTTCTAAACTAAACCTAACTACTAGGCTGCTTGAGAAATTAGGACATCCAGTGTTTAAGGAAAAGGAAAGTAAATGGGACTGATGTGAGAACTTCAAATACGCATTTTGAAAACAAAAGGGTATCTCATAAGACCATGTCGGACATAAATAGGAAACGGGTTTTTACCTTATGACAACCAAATCGTTATTACGTAAAATTAAGGGATAATATTTTTAATGACGTTCCTTTAAAAACATTTGTAAGTGAACATATTAATCTTAGCCAAAATTATTACATTATTAAATTTCAGCATAATAGCCACAAAAGCGGGTTCTATAAAATAATGGTAGCCAATTATTGGAGAATGGATTTCCATACAAAAGACCAGGTGAAGGGACTACCTTCCGGTAGTACATCTCTAAAGGAATGTACCGGGGCACAGAATATCTTTCCTTTACCAACACAAGACCGGCCTACCTTTCTCACTAGATAGTGCTGAATATGTCATCACCCTAGTCATTACCAACCTATTCGAGGGCCCTCACAGCATATATTGATAATAATTTTAGTCCTAAACGTCATAGCAGGAATAAATATATCTAGAAGAGGATGATCATATCCTAATGGTTGCGAACCACATAACCTTGCTGCATCTACCCTGTTTCAGTCATTTTCGGGTGTGAGGCTTGAGGCAACGATTACCTTTTACTTTCCACATTTCAATTTGAATGCCACATCGCCATCCCATCGATCACTATTGACTTCCACAAACATAAAACCTCCTAGCTCGTACATCTCAGAGAAGGATATTAAGCTAAGATAAGTTGCATTCTCTGCCAAAAAACAGATTTACGTTTATAAAAGTCAACGATGAAATCTCAAGAACGTGATGTCAGACATCCATCCACACAAATTTGTTCTAAGACTGAATGAAACCGAAGGCACCCTCTCACCATATCCTGTCGGAAAAAACCCTAGGATTAGTAGTGAGAAGTCCTTATAACCCAAAGAGTTTCATAAATGAAGGGACCACTACTACTTTAGTCCTTGGAGCTAATCATAATTATCAACAAACAATTCTTTCACCTGAAAATCCCCGGTCTTCGACCTTCATTTTATTTATCAGGACTTTATTTTTTGAACACATACATCGGTTCAAAGTGGTTTCCAGATAGGAATTATCTCAGATCCGGTCACGTTTCCTTAGTTCCAATCATCGATAAAAAGAGGTTCCGTGAAGTAGGGAATCACTTTTTAATTGATTAAGTTCTTTTTATCAAAATCTCTTTTGGAGAGATATATATTTCTAAAACATTCTTTCCAGTATATATGGAATTATTAAATCTCTATATCAATTAATTCAATTACTTAAAACCCCTTTTAAACTCAGAATAATTCGAAACCATTTCATTTTTATACTTAGGAAAACATTTCCAATTTATTTCAGTTAAATCTTAATAATGATCTGTTAATTCAAAACTCATAATTTTGATTGAGCTAAAACCATGTTATCTAGGATGTTAATCCAAACTAGTAAATAATAAGTGAGCGGAATCTATAAAAATCATCTAATTCTACTCAATATCAACTCCCGTATTCAACAAATACTATGGGAGGAATAACGACGAAATCACCTTTTAAATTCCACAAATAGTATGAGTTCCCTCTTTGGACTTTAACACTAAGTATAAGAAGATTCCTCTATAAAATCTGTAATAACCCTGTATTTTCTAATTATTGTAATTGTATATTTTAATTATTTTAATTTAAATTCCTAATTTAAAATTTATTAAAATGAATATATTTTGTTAATTGAAATATAAATGTTGATTTTGATGTGGATTAGAATTTCAATCATGCATAAATTGAATATTTCCAGAAAAGTGAATTTTGGTCAAAATAGTCAAACTTTGACTTTTAAATTTAAAATTTGAAAGTTTGAAAATTTGAATTTTATATTTTATTATGAAAGTAAATAAAATTTTAAGAACACTGCTTTTCGTTTCGTTGAAATCTGATTTATAATGTGAAAGTTATGCCTTTTTAACTATTGTGTGAAATTTGCTGTATTTAACAAAATTGTTTATTTTAAATTATATAAATAATCTTTTTATTTGTCATATCTTATTCTAAATTGTATTATATGCTATGTTACATATATTTTTACCTTTTAAATATTTTTAAAGTGATGTTTGAATTTTTCCAAAGCTCATTGAATTTATTTTCTATTTTTAAAGGTTAGTTTCCATTTTTCTGTTATTTTCTTTATTTAAATTATATTTAATTAAAATTTATTTATTCATTTTTATGTATACATTTTATTTTTATGTTTTTATCTTTATTTATAGATATATTTCATGTACATACAATTTTTTTCAAAGTTCATTTCATTTATTTTCAAATTTTCAACCCTAGTTTACATTTTCTTTGCTATTTTCTTAATTTAAATATATTTAATTAATATTTATTTATTTATTTTTGTTTATTTACTATATTTTCGTGTTTTATCTGTATTTATACATATTTTACATGTGTTTAAAATTTTAAAAGAAATTAGAAATTCAAAGAGACTAGACCTTTCATTTTCTAGTCTTTTCATCTCCTTGTCTCTTCATTTTCTTTTGGCTTTTACTCTCCTTTCTTTTGGCCGTACACTACTTACCTATAGCCATGTATTTTCTCCAGAAATTCACGTGAAAATATTCTTCCCATCATCAAAAACTCACGGCATTTCAATTTGAGAAAAAAAATGGCAAGTTCATGGTCTTCTTCTTCTACTTTTCCTTCTTCTTTTCATTGTTTTGCCTAGATCTCTACCTAACTTTGCTTGGCCTGTACCACCCACCATCACCACCATACTCTCCACCATCACCACCAGCAGCAACCACCACCTATCCCCTCCTCCAGATCAGGCCGTGACCATTGGATGAAGCCATAACCACAAAACTCCACAAAACATTGCAACACTCCTTGAAAACATTGCCTAACCAAGCCTATCTTCACTATCTCCTCCATATCTTGCCTTGGCCACCCCTACATCCACCACCACCAGCTTACATCACCTCTGACCATCAGCCACTCCACTGACCTAACCTGAAACAATGCATGGCCGAGCCAAATATTGACATAGGTCGAGTCTATGTTGCTCCAAAACCTTCCATCCATTGACCCTTTGCTTACCTTTGCCTCTCCATGCCTTTGCCTTCCATTTTCATGTACATAACCATATCTCATGACTCATGGCCGAGCACACATGACCTAGGCTGAGCCAAGGTGTGATGAGATCAAGCCCTTTTGCATTTAGGCCAAGCCTATGTGTCTTGTGCAAGTCTGTTGCTTCTAAGGTTCGATTATCTTTCATGTTTTGCAAACTTAAGTTGTTGATTATATTTGTATGTAGAATATTTATATTTTGCACTTATGTATGTTATATTTTGTGTATTGTTTACAAGGCTCTCCATCCATTCAAATTAAATCGTGCTTTTCGTGCCTTTGGAATCGCTGTTGTGTGTGTTGTTTGTCTCTAGCTTCGTAAAAGGTGAGTCTTTCTCACTCTGACATTTATACTTATGAAATAGTGAATTGATGACAAGTGTTTAGTAATACAAAATGTTTATGCAAGTTAATGATGATCATATGATATGCTATGCCATGTTGTTACCATGTTAAAACTGTTAATTATAACCTGACATCTGATATATGACATTATATTGTGACATTGACATTGTTTATATTGTTTATGCATATATTCACACTGCAAGTTCCCTGTTAGAATAGAATCATTTTGGGTTGAAACGATACATACTCGAACAGACTTTAGAATAGGAAAAAATCGTTATGGGCTGAAATGATAGGCCTGAGCGATTTTTATTGTATTTTATTTGGCTTGGGATTGCGGGTTTGAAATGATAAAACCCGGTTTTCTTTGTAAATTACGGATTGAAATGATATATATCCGTATCACTTGACCTAGGTTAGAAAATTATATACAGACCCCGTGGTATATTTTTAAATGATTTTTTTTAAATATGTATTTTCAAAAGTATGAAATTTTGATTAAATATATATATATATATATATATATATATATTATGGTTTTAAGAAAGTTAAATATTAAATCTTGAAATTGTGAATTTAAGTGAATTCAAGTATGTAAATTTGGAGTAAATGTGACGTTTGACTTTAAATTTTATTTTAAGATGTAAATAAATAATGGAAATTAAATTTAAAGTTTTGAAATGATATTTGAAGTAAAATTTTAAGTTTATTAATTTTATAAATGAATAAACAGTGAATTTTGACTTAATAAATGTATGGAGTTTGCAAAATTGAATATTTGATCTTAAAATTTTATTGTGTTTAATCATTTGTTAAAATAATTTTAAATGTGAAATTTTGAAGTCTAGAAATATGATTTTAAGTTGTAATAATAAAATTTTTGAGTCTTATTATTATTTTTGAAAAGCTAAAATGAAACCTGGAATTTTATAGCATTTTCAAAACGCTTTAGTCTTTTGACAGCATTTTAATGCTATTGTTTTGAATCTAACAATGTTTGAAATAACTAAATATCTATTACGACATTTTATAAATGTCGTTATTCTTGAAATAAACCATTTTGGAAAATATAAGCTACGATAGCACTTTATAAATGCTGTCGTTGCTATAATTTGACAACGTTTTGAAATGTTATAGATTTTAACACCGTTTGGGATATATTTTAAAGTGTTAAATAATTTAACTTTTGAAATGGATGATCTGTGAAATTTTAGAAGTTTTGAATATTTAAATTTGAATTTTTAAGGAATTTAAATTGAATTTGAATTTAAATAAAGTTTACTTGGTTATGTGTTAAACGGAATGAAATGTAATATAATAAATGAATTTTTGAATGGAATTTTGGAATGTATTTTTGGTAATGATGTTTGAAATAATAATTGAATGACATATTTGATTTTTAAATGATATTTAACTTTGAATATTTGGATTTGAATTCAAATAATGATTTGATTATGAAGTTTTGAAAGGATGTAATATTTTAATGATTTTGAAATGGGTTGGAAATGATTTGATCTTTATTTTAATAAAGAATGTGAATGTTGAATGATTTTTTATTTTGCTTTATTTGATAAAGGAATATTTGAAGTTTATATTTGTATGAAAAGATATTTAGTTTAATTTTAATTTAAGTTTATTTTAATAATATTGGATTTATGAAATGAATATTTCAAAACTACATAATAATGAAATTAGATTTGAGATATGAATATATGGAATTATAAAGTTTAGTTTTGAAATGTAGGATATTAAAGTTTGGAAACATATTAAAATTGGATAGCTTATTTTGTAGATCAAATCTATATTTGAAATTTATAAGATTTGAAATGTTTTGTTAGAAAACTGAATTGAATTGAAATTGATGGTTTGATTTGAATTAAATTGGAAATTTGAAATTTTGAATTAAATTGGAAATAAATTTGTAAAATGTAAAAAATTAAATGAATGTTTCATGATTTCAAATGTATGATTTTAGAATGTTATGATTTTCAAAGTGTAATGATTTCAAGTATTTTGGCTTCGAAAGAGTTATAACTTTGAAAGTATTATGATTTTTGGAAGTGGATATAGGTTTGAGATGGAAATGATAAAGTATAAACTATTTTGATTTGAATATAGTTTTGAAATAAAAATGATTTTGGTTTCGAAGTATAAACTATTTTGATTGAATAAATAGTTTTGAAATAAAAATGGTTTGGTTTCGAGGCGTAAACTATTTTGAAAGGAATATAGTTTTGAAATGAAATGATTTGATCCTTTTGAAATATAAACTATTTTGAAATGACCACGGCGTTATAATAACGTTTGGTTGTTAAAGAGATCGGGATCAGAAGTTGTCATACTCTCTGCCAACTCCGAAAACCACTTTAACAACCGTGTACGCGGTGGGGATTCCAGAATGAAGTAGGATGGTGGCGACGTTCTTGAGGTATATTACGTGGACCCAACTCCCGTGAGTTGGCATAAGGTGGCTAAAACAGGAGCGATCTCGGGCCAAAGGAGGTAGCACCTCTGGTCGGACACATTCCTTCGATACTATACTCTTACTGGTGATTGATTAGATGGCCATCCTCCGATTTTGATTGGGAGTGTGTTCCGAGGTGGGTGTATGTGGCTGCTGCGTTACCACCGGCCCGTGTGCGTAATTGGTATATCTACCCTGGCATTGCGTTGTGTGCCGTGTCACCTACCATACCGAGCCTTTACTACGAGTTTGTTTTTCTCCCGTAGCATGTGTGGTATCCTCTGACAGTCACCCAGAGTGGAGATGGCATGATATTGGATGGACTACTGGGACTATTATGTGTGAAGGGTGATATGGGTAGCTCGGAACGCTATTTAAAAGTATGTTTATTTTACTGTAGATATTATTATAATAGCGCAATATTACTACATAGTAAATAGTTTAACGGATCCTTAAAGGATGGGCGATCCCAAGCATCCTTTAAGTTACTGATGCATTTTTGTTACTGTTCACTTGAGTTTATTTACAGTTCATAAGTATTTATGTCCTGACTTGAGTGTTTTGTAATTTGCTTGACGCTCGAGTCAGATTGAGTGAGTTAGCATTCAAGATTCACCTTCGGAGTTGGAGCTTTCCTTGAAGATCCAGCCATCTATTTTGCTTTCTGTATCCAGTGATTTCAGTGATGTATTCTGATTTGTACCTGATGTATCTTGTTACTTTTTGTTGTATCATGTTTAACTCTGATGTATCTTATTTTTATATAGTAGCTTCATGAACTACTATTTCTTTTGAATTCCGCTGCATTATTAAATACTCTGTGTCTGTGATCTGTGATTATGTATTTACTGTATATTCTGAGATTTGCCAAATTTTATTTACAACGCGGTATTTTGAGCAATTCAAGTCCGACATGTGCGGATGCGAATGGTTGAAAATATCGGGTCGTTACAGTTGGTATCAGAGCTTTGGTAGCTCTAGGCAAAACTCAATATATAGGGTAAATGAAATTGCAGAATCACTTCCATTCGAGTTTAAATCTCTTCCTTTTGACTCGATTCATTTGAATTTTTGGAACATTCCCTGCGGGTCAAAAATCCATTCGTGTCCCTCACTATTCATCTTCTTTTGATTTTGGAGTATCCCATAACTCCACTTCAAAAGGATCTTTATAATGAGTCGGCGGTCTCGCCAATCTCAAATTGATTTGTAAAGGGGTGAAACTCCTTTACAACAGCATCGATTCACCAAAGATTTTATATCCTCGGTTTAGATGCTACTATCTCTTATTATCATAAACTCTATCTCTTGAAGTCGAATGTAGATTTACCCAAAAATCCACATCGAACTTATACTTTAAGTCACGGTTGACCCGGTTAAGGTTGCCCGCGATTTATTTCTGCTGATCCATCTCCCTATTCTGTTATTTAATCATCTCATCTTTGTTTTCAACTTATCTTCAAATTATTCTTGAAGTGTATTTGTAAACTAATATTAAAATGTTTTATATATTGTGTTGTTTGAGTTGTTGATGTTGATTTGGGTTTCTAATCGATTCGTCTGATCAACGCCATCGATAAGATTTCCAAAACACTTGAACAGAGCAAACTGACATAATATATTTTTAAAATTTAGTAATGAAATAAATTTTTGTGAAATATATTTTGTACCTTTATTATATATCTTTATCATGATTTTATTTGAATTAGTTGTTAAGAAATAATATTTGATTATATATATCATTTTCTATTGTTTCATATATCTAATTGAACTATAAACATGGTTATAAATTTATTTGGAAATTTAAAATGAATGTAAAACAAGAATTTGAGAATTTAATTTCCGATGGATTTCAAATTTGGTGTTTAAAGTTTTAAAGGATATATTATTTAAAGTATTTTGGAATAGAAATTTGTTTCCAACGAATTTTAAAGTTTAAAACTAGTGCTCTTCTCTTTGTCGCTGGAAAATAACTTCGGTGATGACTGCAGCATCACCGACATTCATTTTCGAGTTTCGAAGTGAAGAGACCATTCTGTAATCTTGCTACAGTTTTGTTTTTGGAAAATTTAATTGATTTTAATTTCTAAAATAAGAATGGATTTATAACATATGCTGATATATGATTTAAATTTGAATGGATATATATATATATATAGAGTATATGAGCATTTATTTATCTCTAAATAGTTTGGAATTTATCGAAAATTTAATTCCTAAATTTTATCTTCAAGGATAATTTCTAAGAATAATTTCAAGATTTGGATAAATATTCAAGCTTGAAATAATTTAATTAGAAAGTTTTATTTGCATAATACACAATTTCATTCCAATATAACTTACCTTAATTTTCAGAAGTTGAATATGTAATTGGATAATGTACAATAAAAAAAAGATTTTATAAATAAAATTTGAGTGGTTATTATAAATGTTATATACTTAAATTTTAGTTATAAAAGAGATTGACAGAGGTAAATAAAGAAAAGGGTAATGGAATAATTTACAATCTAAAATGATGTTAAAGAAACTGAGAATAAATTAAAGCAGTTATAATTAGTATAAATATATTTAACATGGGTGATAAGATATATTGAGAGAAATAAACTTAATTTTTATTAGAAATGAAGAAGAATTAAATTTTATTTGGTACATTTTGAGTATAATAAAATATTTTTCAAATACACGATTTTAGGGATTTGTTAATTTAAGATAATTGGATGATAAGATAATGAAATTAGAGATGCTTAAGAGTTTTTTGACGTATGTAAAATTAATTTTCAGTTTAAGTTGAAATTTTATGGTTTCAAATTTATTATTTTATTTCGTTTTTCAAACTATCTTTTGGTTGTCCTAATTTCCCTTATCTTGCTACAGAATGGGAGGCTATTGCATATACCAGTCTGTTTAGAAATCTTTCTATAATCTTTAATAATCTTTGGTACTCATCTTTGAATCTAAGCACTGCTTGCCATCCACAGACCGTCGGTCAAACGGGAAGAGTGAATCAGATTCTAAAAGATTTTTTTCATGCTTGTGTTCTTGAACTCTGGAAGATCTTGGAAAGATCATCTCCACATTGTTAAACTTACCTATAGCAACAGTTATCAGGTATAATTTTAATCTTCTTATCATCTTGTCTTAATACTATTTCATTCTATCTTTTTCTATGCTTTCCCGTACCTCATTCCTTTTCGGGGACGAAAAGTTTTGAGTGGGGGAGAGTGTAACAACCCTGTATTTTCTAATTATTGCAATTGTATATTTTAATTATTTTAATTTAAATTCCTAATTTAAAATTTATTAAAATGAATATATTTTGTTAATTGAAATATAAATGTTGATTTTGATGTGGATTAGAATTTCAATCATGCATAAATTGAATATTTCCAGAAAAGTGAATTTTGGTCAAAATAGTCAAACTTTGACTTTTAAATTTAAAATTTGAAAGTTTGAAAATTTGAATTTTATATTTTATTATGAAAGTAAATAAAATTTTAAGAACGCTGCTTTTCGTTTCGTTGAAATCTGATTTATAATGTGAAAGTTATGCCTTTTTAACTATTGTGTGAAATTTGCTGTATTTAACAAAATTGTTTATTTTAAATTATATAAATAATCTTTTTATTTGTCATATCTTATTCTAAATTGTATTATATGCTATGTTACATATATTTTTACCTTTTAAATATTTTTAAAGTGATGCTTGAATTTTTCCAAAGCTCATTGAATTTATTTTCTATTTTTAAAGGTTAGTTTCCATTTTTCTGTTATTTTCTTTATTTAAATTATATTTAATTAAAATTTATTTATTCATTTTTATGTATGCATTTTATTTTTATGTTTTTATCTTTATTTATAGATATATTTCATGTACATACAATTTTTTTCAAAGTTCATTTCATTTATTTTCAAATTTTCAACCCTAGTTTACATTTTCTTTGCTATTTTCTTAATTTAAATATATTTAATTAATATTTATTTATTTATTTTTGTTTATTTACTATATTTTCGTGTTTTATCTGTATTTATACATATTTTACATGTGTTTAAAATTTTAAAAGAAATTAGAAATTCAAAGAGACTAGACCTTTCATTTTATAGTCTTTTCATCTCCTTGTCTCTTCATTTTCTTTTGGCTTTTACTCTCCTTTCTTTTGGCCGTACACTACTTACCTATAGCCATGTATTTTCTCCAGAAATTCACGTGAAAATATTCTTCCCATCATCAAAAACTCACGGCATTTCAATTTGAGAAAAAAATGGCAAGTTCATGGTCTTCTTCTTCTACTTTTCCTTCTTCTTTTCATTGTTTTGCCTAGATCTCTACCTAACTTTGCTTGGCCTGTACCACCCACCATCACCACCATGCTCTCCACCATCACCTCCAGCAGCAACCACCACCTATCCCCTCCTCCAGATCAGGCCGTGACCATTGGATGAAGCCATAACCACAAAACTCCATAAAACATTGCAACACTCCTTGAAAACATTGCATAGCCAAGCCTATCTTCACTATCTCCTCCATATCTTGCCTTGGCCACCCCTACATCCGCCACCACCTGCCTACATCACCTCTGACCATCAGCCACTCCACTGACCTGACCTGAAACAATGCATGGCCGAGCCAAATATTGACATAGGTCGAGTCTATGTTGCTCCAAAACCTTCCATCCATTGACCCTTTGCTTACCTTTGCCTCTCCATGCCTTTGCCTTCCATTTTCATGTACATAACCATATCTCATGACTCATGGCCGAGCACACATGACCTAGGCCGAGCCTAGGTGTGATGAGATCAAGCCCTATTGCATTTAGGCCAAGCCTATGTGTCTTGTGCAAGTCTGTTGCTTCTAAGGTTCGATTATCTTTCATGTTTTGCAAACTTAAGTTGTTGATTATATTTGTATGTAAAATATTTATATTTTGCACTTATGTATGTTATATTTTGTGTATTATTTACAAGGCTCTCCATCCATTCAAATTAAATCATGCTTTTGGAATCGCTCTTGTGTGTGTTGTTTGTCTCTAGCTTCGTAAAAGGTGAGTCTTTCTCACTCTGACATTTATACTTATGAAATAGTGAATTGATGACAAGTGTTTAATAATACAAAATGTTTATGCAAGTTAATGATGATCATACGATATGCTATGCCATGTTGTTACCATGTTAAAACTGTTAACTATAACCTGACATCTGATATATGACATTATATTGTGACATTGACATTGTTTATATTGTTTATGCATATATTCACACTGCAAGTCCCCTGTTAGAATAGAATCATTATGGGTTGAAACGATACATACCCGAACGGACTTTATAATAGGAAAAAATCGTTATGGGCTGAAATGATAGGCCTAAGCGATTTTTACTGTATTTTATTTGGTTTGGGATTGCGGGTTTGAAATGATAAAACCCGGTTTTCTTTGTAAATTACGGATTGAAATGATATATATCCGTATCACTTAACCTAGGTTAGAAAATTATATACAGACCCCGTGGTATATTTTTAAATGATTTTTTTTAAATATGTATTTTCAAAAGTATAAATTTTGATTTAAAATATATATATTATGGTTTTAAGAAAGTTAAATATTAAATCTTGAAATTGTGAATTTAAGTGAATTCAAGTATGTAAATTTGGAGTAAATGTGACGTTTGACTTTAAATTTTATTTTAAGATGTAAATAAATAATGGAAATTAAATTTAAAGTTTTGAAATGATATTTGAAGTAAAATTTTAAGTTTATTAAATTTATAAATTAATAAACAGTGAATTTTGACTTAATAAATGTATGGAGTTTGCAAAATTGAATATTTGATCTTAAAATTTTATTGTGTTAAATCATACGTTAAAATGATTTTAAATGTGAAATTTTGAAGTCTAGAAATATGATTTTAAGTTGTAATAAGAAAAATTTGGAGTTTTATTATTATTTTTGAAAAGCTAAAATGAAACCTGGAATTTTATAGCATTTTCAAAATGCTTTAGTCTTTTGACAGCATTTTAATGCTATTGTTTTGAATCTAACAATGTTTGAAATAGCTAAATATCTATTACGACATTTTATAAACGTCGCTATTCTTGAAATAAACCATTTTAAAAAATATAAGCTACGATAGCACTTTATAAATGCTGTCGTTGGTATAATTTGACAATGTTTTGAAATGTTATAGATTTTAACACTGTTTGGGCTATATTTTAAAGTGTTAAATAATTTAACTTTTGAAATGGATTATCTGTGAAATTTTAGAAGTTTTGAATATTTAAATTTGAATTTTTAAGGAATTTAAATTGAATTTGAATTTAAATAAAGTTTACTTGGTTATGTGTTAAACGGAATGAAATGTAATATAATAAATGAATTTTTGAATGGAATTTTGGAATGTATTTTTGGTAATGATGTTTGAAATAATAATTGAATGACATATTTGATTTTTAAATGATATTTAGCTTTGAATATTTGGATTTGAATTCAAATAATGATTTGATTATGAAGTTTTGAAAGGATGTAATATTTTAATGATTTTGAAATGGGTTGGAAATGATTTGATCTTTATTTTAATAAAGAATGTGAATGTTGAATGATATTTGATTTTGCTTTATTTGATAAAGGAATATTTGAAGTTTATATTTGTATGAAAAAATATTGAGTTTAATTGTAATTTAAGGTTATTTTAATAATATTGGATTTATGAAATGAATATTTCAAAACTACATAATAATGAAATTAGATTTGAGATATGAATATATGGAATTATAAAGTTTAGTTTTGAAATGTGGGATATTAAAGTTTGGAAACATATTAAAATTGGATAGCTTATTTTGTAGATCAAATCTATATTTGAAATTTATAAGATTTGAAATGTTTTGTTAGAAAACTGAATTGAATTGAAATTGATGGTTTGATTTGAATTAAATTGGAAATTTGAAATTTTGAATTAAATTGGAAATAAATTTGTAAAATGTAAAGAATTAAATGAATGTTTCATGATTTCAAATGTATGATTTCAGAATGTTATGATTTTCAGAGTGTAATGATTTCAAGTATTTTGGTTTCGAAAGAGTTATAACTTTGAAAGTATTATGATTTTTGGAAGTGTATATAGGTTTGAGATGGAAATGATAAAGTATAAACTATTTTGATTTGAATATAGTTTTGAAATAAAAATGATTTTGGTTTCGAAGTATTGAATAAATAGTTTTGAAATAAAAATGGTTTGGTTTCGAGGCGTAAACTATTTTGAAAGGAATATAGTTTTGAAATGAAATGATTTGATCCTTTTGAAATATAAACTATTTTGAAATGACCACGGCGTTATAATAACGTTTGGTTGTTAAAGAGACCGGGATCGGAAGTTGTCATACTCTCTGCCAACTCCGAAAACCACTTTAACAACCGTGTACGCGGTGGAGATTCCAGAATGAAGTAGGATGGTGGCGACGTTCTTGAGGTATATTACGTGGACCCAACTCCCGTGAGTTGGCATAAGGTGGCTAAAACAGGAGCGATCTCAGGCCAAAGGAGGTAGCACCTCTGGCCGGACACATTCCTTCGATACTATACTCTTACTGGTGATTGATTAGATGGCCATCCTCCGATTTTGATTGGGAGTGTGTTCCGAGGTGGGCGTATGTGGCTGCTGCGTTACCACCAGCCCGTGTGTGTAATTGGTATATCTACCCTGGCATTGCCTTGTGTGCCGTGTCACCTACCATACCGAGCCTTTACTACGAGTTTGTTTTTCTCCCGTAGTCTGTGTGGTATCCTCTGACAGTCACCCAGAGTGGAGATGGCATGATATTGGATGGACTACTGGGACTATTATGTGTGAAGGGTGATATGGGTAGCCCAGAATGCTATTTAAAAGTATGTTTATTTTACTGTAAACATTATTATAGTAGCGCAATATTACTACATAGTAAATAGTTTAACGGATCCTTAAAGGATGGGCGATCCCAAGCATCCTTTAAGTTACTGATGCATTTTTGTTACTGTTCACTTGAGTTTATTTACAGTTCCTAAGTATTTATGTCCTGACTCGAGTGTTTTGTATTTTGCTTTACGCTCGAGTCAGATTGAGTGAGTTAGCATTCAAGATTCACCTTCGGAGTTGGAGCTTTCCTTGAAGATCCAGCCATCTATTTTGCTTTCTGTATCCAGTGATTTCAGTGATGTATTCTGATTTGTACCTGATGTATCTTGTTACTTTTTGTTGTATCATGTTTAACTCTGAAGTATCTTATTTTTATATAGTAGCTTCATGAACTACTATTTCTTTTAAATTCCGCTGCATTATTAAATACTCTGTGTCTGTGATCTGTGATTATGTATTTACTGTATATTCTGAGATTTGCCAAATTTTATTTACAACGTGGTATTTTGAGCAATTCAAGTCTGATATGTGCGGATGCGAATGGTTGAAAATATCGGGTCGTTACAAAATCAAAGTTATATTTAATTTAAATTTGTAAAATTTAATCTTTTTATTCTTAACTCGTTTTCGACATTTCGACTTTATCTATTCCTCGCCCAGGGAAAAGGCCAAGTGATCCAGGGCACTAGTTGCTCCTGAACATCTCCCTAGTTTAACCACCTCACATCTGGATCTCATGAATAGAAAAATCGGGTCTACTCATTGGCTTTTAGAGCCAAGATTAGATAACT
The DNA here is from genome assembly GCA_030765085.1 of Allium cepa. NCBI lineage: Eukaryota > Viridiplantae > Streptophyta > Magnoliopsida > Asparagales > Amaryllidaceae > Allium > Allium cepa. Next base: position 85,906,822 of record CM060946.1, read on the forward strand.
TAATTTGTAATAGCTTTTCTTTACGTCGTTCATTTGAATTCTTTATAAACAAACTATAAAACTTCCAAATCAACATTAAGACACTTAATTATCCATTGGAAAACATTTATAAAAGATGTGGATAAGAATTGTTAAGTTTAAAGTTATATTTCAAAGGCTGTAGAAAAATGCTGCGGAAAGTGCTCTTTTAAACTATATTGATCAAAATGACTTTTTATTATCTGAAAATTAATTTTTATTACTCAAATCACTTTTAAAAAAACTAAAAGATTTTTAGAATTTATTTCATATGTTTAAAAAATTTAAACATCATTTTGAAAGAAATCCTGTTTTGGATTCCGAACTACAAAACCGCGATTTTTCAAAAAATTTGTTTTATTCGTATTTCAAAATATACTTGTCAAAACCTCAATTTTCTTTCTTCTGGAAAGCTATGCATATAACAGTTCGAAAAAAATTTATCTTAAAGAATTCCGAGCTATATTCCATTATATACACTCGTTTGACTTTTATGGCGCGAAATCGTGAACTACTGTTATTCGATGCGCCTATTTTTGACAATATTTTCAATTGCTTTTCAAACTTCTCCAAAACATTTTCAAATGTTTATAAAATATTTCAAACTTATATTTAAGCCTTTTTAAAGAGGTTTAAAATTCCATATACACCAATTCATTAAATAAAGGAAAGTGATTTCTATTATGCTTGTCGACATGTATTTCCATGACTTGCATATATATTTAGCATTCATATGAAACAACCAAACTTGATGATCAAAGCATATTTAACATCTATTACAAACATCATATCATTATCCAAGAATATAATAGAAGCAAGAATGTCTCACCTTCATTTTCTTTTCGAGCTAATATAAAATCGGCTATAACTCCGTTATAATCGAACCAAAGCAAATGAAACCGAGCCCGTGATCTATGGAAGAGCTCAGTCTATTCTTGATGATGGAGGAGCTCACAGCCTAGGGTGGTGTGCGTTGGACTGTGGTTTTTGGTAGAGTAAAGGAGGTTTTTCGGACTAGTTTTGAAGTGGGTTGATATTATAAGCTAGTATATAACTTTTCCTCTTTTATTTGATATAATTTTTTCTAATTTTTCTATAGTATTTTTCGAAGAATAAGAAGCCATTATAGGGGATTTTAGAAAATTTGAAAAGAAGAGGAGGAGGAAGTGGAATGGTATTAGGAATTTGGTAAGAAGAGGGGTGGTATTTATAGGAAAAAAACCTTTGAATAAAATTTTCAAATGCATAATTACCTAAATGCCCCTAGCCCACACCCCCTAGCCTCTACACACACGACTCCCCTCTCCAAATCTATTTGATGGTAATGTGAGGTGATGGTGTGGTACAATGAAGTGATGTTTGCTTTATGGTTACTTAAAGATTAAGCTTTAGGAATTATTAAATCATTTTTGTAACACACATATATATGTATGTATGTATAGTTATGTATATATGTATATATGTACATGTTATCATGTACATGTGGAATATATATATATATGTATGTATGTATGTATGTATGTATGTACATGTAGGTACATAACACTTCGAACGTCTTTGAACAACTTTTGTTTGTTAAATCGTTGAAATCCGGGGAATAGATTATCAGTCATATTTTCACTTATTTATCAAAGTACATATATTGTAAACAAAATCCAAAAATAAATTTCTTATTATTTTAAACTAATCAAAATGATAATATTTGAATTATAAAACCATATAATTATTATTAACAATTATCTATAAAAATTTGCTATTATACCGATAAGGCGTTATCGATTTTTCCATATATTTTCAAATCCAATATTTGTTTTTATAAAACTATTATAAATAATTTATTACCACTTTATAACTTCTCAAAATGAATTATCATATTTTAAAATAATTATTTGAATAATTATAGTAATTATTAAATTATTAAATATTAATTTAAATTCATAAATCTATATGATGCCATTTTATCGATATAGATTTCGAGGAAAATATTTTATTTAAATATTTATTCAAAACAAGATTATTATTATTATTTATTATCACTTAAAACACTTAATCTGAATTATCACTCTTTTATTTGCATAAATTTAAAAATAAATATAATTTATCAAAGTGAAATTTGTGGGTCATTACAGAATGGTGCTTTACTCAAGCAGGGCACTCATTTTGATGTCTCAAGGGTTCGAACCCATGACATCTAGAAGTTATATTTAGAGCATGATACTGCTAATTAGTTGAGCTCATGGTCCTTAACATCCGAAAGGAGATTCTTTTGGTAAAGTTTGATTACCAAGGTAAAATTCATGAACTTGTTTCAATATGTCACCTCACTTCGTATATATATTTTGATTTTATCGTAATTAAAAGAAACAAAACAAGCTTTATTATGTTAAAGTAACCCTTTAACTTAATGAATTAGTTATTAAGTTTCATACAATCTTAAACATATATATTTATTTTACATGTTATATAAAGATGTTTTTTTCATGTCAAATGGTTTGAAATTAATATTATTTCTGAAATATTATCATTATGATTTTTGGTCATAATAATTTCAAATAATACAGATCCTCTTTTTTCTTGAAGGTTAAACCATAGATGATTTGATGATGTATAATTGATAGATAATAGTACATAAATACAGAGAAAGGAATATCAATCGATCACACAATAAATTATGCAAAGTAGAGAAGGAAAAGAGAGAAAAGGAGAAGAAACGATACAATTTTTGTAGTAGTCCGACAAAATCTCTAGTCTACATCCACTTTGATCTTTTAATATTGAGATTCTATTATAATAGTACAAGATATAATCATTTTCACATCCGATCTTTTTAATTTTTGGCAGAATTTGGTGAAGAAATGGAGTATTGGAAGAAATCTTGTGTAGAGGAATCAATCCCCCTTTCCTCTGTAAAACATTGACTTAATCCATATACGTCGGTGGTAAACTCTATCACTATAGATCAGTGATGATCCATCACTATTGTAGCAACCCGGTATTTCGCATCGATTTATAATCGACATAAAACGATTAATATTGTCACAAATTTCCATTTGAAGTTTTTAAATTTGAATTTAAATTCTTTTATAAATTTTTTTAAAGGAATTTTGGGCTTCGAAATTAAATTGTGGTCCACGTTTTCTTTTTGGGCCGTGTTAATTCTCAAAGCAAATAAACCCCCTTTCCTCCATCTTCATTTTCGTTCGACCCGACCCCCCCCCACCCCTTTTTCTCATTTTCATTTTTTTTAAAAACCCTAAACAAACGAGATAATGGCGGCTCGTTCTTCTTCTTCAAATTGCGCTTCCGTGAATTCGAAGATGGCTTGCTCGATTCTTCGATCGCCCCGGCTTCGTCTCTGTGATGCTCGACTGCTTAAATTCGTCGACAAGGTGAGTGCTACCACTCACATCTAATTCATGCTTAATATAGTGTTTCGGCAATTTCACGTTGATTCGATGTTGTTTTGTGAAGTTCTTCTGTGCTCGGCCGTTCGATTATTGTGTATCATTGTTGGTTCCTCCTTGATTTCGGTATTACTTTGAATCTGGTTCCCTGCCCTAATTTGTATATGTTATTCTACGACTCCGGTTTTGATAATGTTTGACTTTTATGGAACTGAAATTTTGAAAATTGCCGATTCTTTGATTTCAAAACTCTCTTGCTTGGAATCCACACTATTTAGTACAAACATTTTTGTTTGTTCTGGTATTCTTTGGTGTTACCCTGTTTCACTTGTTCATATGCATTGCTCACTCCCTGTTTTGCGTCCTCCTTGAGGTCTGTTGCATATCATACTGGCATCCCTCTTGCTGTTTACTTATTGCTGGAGTCAGTGGTTGATGCATTGTGGTGTCTGGTATTTGATTATATGATATTGTGATGATTTGCATTGTGCTTATGTCCACCGATGCATTGAGTCTGCAATTATTGTTTCACTGAAACTCTGGGTATTGTGGCTTCGTTGCATTACTTCATGTGTTCGTGTGAATGCTTGCATCCTTTGATTGTGCACTTTGGATTACTGTCTTGATTTGAAACAGCAGCCCATGAGTTTTCGAACTCGTTTCGATTGTGTCTTGGGCATTGCTCTGAACTATGGGTTGGAATCCCCTCTGTATTGATTTTGCAATTCACTGCCTACTTATTTTTTTTTTACTTGTCTTCATATGTGTTCATACATACCTTTGTATGTGTGTATGCATGTGTTGTTAAATTGCACTGCAGTTATTTTTGGGACTTGGTTTGCATACTTGATTTTTTTTTGCGAAAATAATCTGGGTGGCATTGTCTTGATTTGAGACAGCTGTTTTACGATTTTTGAACTCGTGTCGATTAATTGACTGGAGCATTTCTTTGTTGTTTCACTGCCACTGTCCATTGGTCTTCGATAGTTCGATTAGGTGGTAATCCACTGTTGTAGCCTGTTTTAATGGTGCTTCCCTTGATGTTGCACAGTAGCATGTTTCATTATATGGTAGCATTGGTTCACTGGTGCATGCCTTTGACTGTTGGCATGTGCATTACATGTGTACTTCATACTTGAACTCGAGGGTTGGACCCGTTGTGTTCTAAACTCGAAGTAATATTTTAATTAATATTTGAATTTTTATTGATTTTGGTTCATTGATCTTTTGAGTACGTCATCACTGTAGTGGCAAGGCAGTGCACGCAAGTGTGAACTGCAGCCACACGGTATGGCGTGTATGATATTCTATTTGTTTTGACTTATGGATCTTTTTGTGTATTCCATATTCCGTAGTGGCGAGGCAGTGCACGCGTGCGTGTACTGCAGCCCTACTTGAATCAATATTTTAATCAATATTTCAATGGTTTGAACTGATTTGTTCATTTCAATTCAATATTCTGAATTGCATTCTGATTTGGTTTAATTACTGTCGTCTATTCATTATTTAATTATTATTGCTTCTGTGCACTAATAACTGAGTTTGAATTAGACTGACCCGAGTATTATTTTCTTTTGAATCTAATACTCGGGTCAGACCGAGTATTTCAGGTTGTAGATATTCTGCTTTGGGTTGCTGCTAGAGCTATGAAGTTCTTTCATATCTTTTGGAGTAGTCGTCGTTATTTGTAGTAGTCTGTATGATTGTATAGGAAGATATGTATTCATGTATATTATATACGTTAATGTACTTGTATATGTAACTTCTTGAGTCGACTGTTGTAGTTGTATCATATGTACCGTGTTAAATGTATTGTAACTGACATCAGTTATTGTATATATGAGAATTTCTGTTTTATCTGTGTTCCGCATTTATATTTATCTGTGTTATTATTTTATATTTACTGTTCTAAACTATTATGAACCATCGTAGTTCGTTTTATACTGGTATTGGGGTATGTCGATGGGAGAAAATAAATCAGAGATGAAAAAAAAATTACGAATATATATATATATATATATATATATATATATATATATATATATATATATCACTCCTATCGAGATAACCAGTACTAGTGTAAGGCCTAACTATTGATGGCCGCTCCTCAACAGCCTTATTCTCCGGGCTAGTTGACAGCACTACACCGTAGTGTTCTTGGCTAGCGCGGGTATAGAGGTGGGGCGTCACAACTATGAAAGTGGTTATGCATTCCTATGGATCGATAGTGATCCATCATCATGGATTGGTGGTGATCTGTCCCTACAGATCAGTGGTGATCCATCATCATGGATCAGTAGGATTTATTAGTAGAATGGATCAGTAGGATTGATCAGTGATGGATCGGGGAAGGATTAGGTTGATCCAACCCTATGAATATGGGTCGATCAATCAGAACATACTGGAGAGGACAAGGATGATCGACGCATAACTCCTTCGTTTTAAGTCGGATTCTCTCTATACTTGAACCAATTAGCTTTTAATTATCTTATAGAATACTCAAACATTCTATATCACTACATTTGATGATTATCTAAGGCACTTTTCCATGGTGGCATACTTATGGACTAGGGTTAATTCATCAGATCGAACATGGGGGAGAAAGGACGAATGATCCGTGACATCTTTACATCGAGTTGGATTTGCACACAGTTTGAATCGATCATATTATATCATTATATAGAACATCTCAGCACATTTTGTTGCCTTGTTATATGGATATCTAAGAGGCTTCTCCAAGGTCGGCCTAATTAGAAAAAATGGATAATTTATCGTCGAAATATGATATCTTGGTCATAGCAATTTAGAGCTGTATGTGGTTTTGACTAATGTTCATCATTTTCCATCATGAATGTTTGGCCACTAATTTGGGTTAATTCCGAGATTATGGAAAATGTATTGGTAAGACTTGCCGCCAAAGCATGATTTTGTTAATACGAGTGTGCATTGGTCAATAACATGCATCGATACTATAAATTAACAGTAGTATCTTGAATCTTTTATCAAACAAGTTGTGGTGCATTACCCAATTCCCTTGGATTCATGTATTAACCAAAAGGCACTCTAGACCCATCGAGTCAAGGAATGGTATCCTTTCCTAAATATTAGTCATAAATCATCATATTCCCACATTTCTCGGGATTCCTATATAATACATAAATCACATTTCTTCCTGTCATGCAGTATAAATCATGGGATAATGTGTAGTTTTATGATTTTACCCTTAGTCGGAGTATGGCTTACAAATCGGTTGGTATTTCCGAACATCTCATTACAAGCATGTCCAACTGAGTAAAAGCATTACAAGTAAGATATCATACATCAACATGTAATTTTAGCATATTCCCTTAGTAGAAAAATTACTTACAAATTGTCTAGTATCACTTAGCATTCCATTATAAGTAAGTCCAACTGGATCAGTGCACTAATACCTGTCGTTATTTAATAATCACAATAAAGCCATTCCAAATCATAAGGTGTTCATATTTTGATGTTAAGTTTTAATCATGAAGAATAAGATAATCATCAATCTATGTTGAGTCCATCCCTTTTTTGTTCGATGAGGGGACTCAATGTTTATGGTGAGTCCATCCACTCACTCGTCGGTGAGGGGGCTTGCTATCTTATGCAAGTTCATTCATTCATTCTCCGATGAAGGGACTTGTATTCTAAGGTTTATATATCTGTCTCTCCGGTCGAAGGAACTGTAACTCATCATTTTACATGTGAAATATAGGAGTTAATCTAATTCAAATAGCATTCCATATCAATATCGGAACCAACATATCATATATCATGTCTTATGTGAAAGAGTTAGTGGTATTTATTATGAATAATTATTTAATTTTAAATATATATATATATATATAGTCAATCTTGTTCATAATAAAGGTGATACTTTTGTATTATATGCTTCATTATATCATGAGATAATTAATTAAGTGATTAAAATTTATTGTATACTAATGGGAAAAATTCTCAAATAAAATGTTATATGATTGTAGTTGTAAATAGTTGCAACCGTGGGTAAGTAATCACAATATAAAATAACATTTTATTATAAATTTCCTAGTCCATGAGTATATTACTCATGGAAGTTGAGGGAGTAAAGCGTAACGTACTCATAATTATTGGATAACATTGGAATGACTTGTCCAAGAGTTTCCAACTGGTTGATAATTTACTATTGGTTGATAACAACTAGATCAAACATGAAATCTCAGTTTGATGATGTTATATGGTTCACTTGACTTGATAATACTATGGAACTTCATTATGAATACCTCACTTTAATTATAGTAAAATCATAGGCTGACGATCGTCGAGCAGCTGTAGTTGGGTTTGAGTTGACATATTTGAAGTGAAGCACTATTCATAGAGAATTTGTCTCCTTAGTTGTATGAAGTTAGTATCACAACCTTTTTAGTCAACTCAAAGTCAATGAAACTAAGAAAAATACATATATACTACTCACTAGTATTGCACAGATACAAATAAATAAAAAAGAACAAGAGGAATCAAACAGATCAAGGAGATAAAAAGGAATTAAGAAGATCAAGGAGTCCAAAAGGTATCAAGCAGATCAAAGAGACTAAGAGCATGACTAGGAGAATACTAAAGATTCAACAATAGTGCTAGGAGTGTTGGAGCTGAGCCAGCACTTGGTGGGTTAAATGTGTGTATTTTAAAAATATTTTAGATCATATTGGGCAGTGAAGTCTAAATTGAATCTGATATGATCCAAATAATTTTAATAAAATCTTTATTTATTTAATTGATTAATACAAATGTTTGATCTATTAATATTTGTGATAAATAATGTGACACCTCGGTTCTGGTTACTGAAATATTAGAGGGAGTTTCCATCCAATAGCTTGGATCAATGGGCACGGAAGTATCGGTCTCTCATATACACTATTTTGGGCCAACATGGATATATTTCAATAGTTGAATACCTCTGAGATAGTATATATGTCGTCTTTACACAAGACAATATGCATGAGTTCTAGAATTGAATAACTCATATATTAGGCATCTACCTCTAATAGTGTTCGTGCACATTCTTGTAATGTATAATTTTTTTTCTACTACACCATTCTATTGAAGTGTGCGGGGAAAAGAAAAATTATGACTCATTCCTTTTTTATTACAGAAACTAATAAAAAGATCATTTTCGAATTCTCCACCGTGATTATTTCGAATATTTTTAATTTCAAATTCATTTGTGTTATAATTCTTTTAGCAAAAATTTTAAACATACCAAATGTGTCACTTTTATGCTTTAAAAATAAAGTCCATGTATATCTTGAAAAATCGTCAACTATTACGAAAATATATTTGTTGTGATTTATAGATCGTACTTGCGTTGGACCAAATAAATCTAAATATAATAATTCTAATTGTTGTTTTGTAGAAATATTATTTTTAGATTTAAAAGAGCTTTTCCTTAGTTTTCCAATTTGACGATCGTCATATAAATTTTATACTTTGTAATTTATTTTAGGTAAACCTCTAACTAGCTCATATTTTTCTAATTTATTAATATATTTAAAGTTAATATAACAAAATCGTTCATGCCACAATCATGGATCGTCATTTTTGACGGTTAAACACAACTTGCATTTTTATTTATATTCATATTTAAGACATAAATATTTTCATTTCTAAAACCCTCAAATATAAGTTGTTTGTTATTATCTAAATATTACATTATCTTTTCCAAAATTGATATGAAAACCTTTATCGCATAATTGACTAATACTTAGTAGGTCATGTTTTAGTTTTTCTACAAACAAAATGTTTGTAATAATAGGAGAGTTAGAAATAGAAGAGTTGATGACTTTTCCAATGCCCACGACGTATCCTTTTGAGTTATCTCCAAAAGTTACCGTTCCACCATCGATGTATGTTATATTTGATAACATTTTTGAATTTTCGGTCATGCGCCTGGAGCATCCGCTATGTAGTATCTATTTCTCCTTTTTTTTATTTCGGATACCTGCAAAATAAAAGATGATTTAATTGGTACCCATATACTTTGTTAGGGTACTAGATGTTAGGAGAAGTATGTCGCCATACCCAAGAAGGTTTGATACATTTATGAATATAATTCTTATTACAGACTACCTTTTCTAAAAAAATTATTAATATGTTTTGTCTAATGAAATTATTATTTGTCTTAGGAATCCAAATTTTTATACTTCTGGAATTCTTATTAGACTTAGGTGAACTTCTAATCTTTTTATAAATATAACTATATTTCTTAATATCATTCCCTCTTTGTTTAGGAATATTTTTAAACCCTATTCCATTTCTATTACCTAATGGTTTGAAGTTTTGATAAGATCTTCTAAATCTTGTTTTCCTTTATTAAATTTTGAAACATTATTTGTAATTTTATATAATTTCTCTTTTAGTTCTAAATTTTTAGTTTTCAATATTTCAATATTACTCTTCATGTTGACATTTTCTTTTAACAAGTTATCCTTTTCTAATGTACTTTTATCAAAATCAATAGCAATAGCCTCATTTTTTACCAATTTATTTTTAATTTTTTCTTGAGATAATTCTAGTTCCTCTTCTAAAATAATTTTTTCATCCTTTAACATTCATACTTCAAGTTCTAATCTATTTATTTTGGCTATATATTCTTTGTTCAATTTTTTAATTTGTCTAAATTTATCATCTAATTCCATGCTAAGCTCTATTCATCATAACTAAGTTTGGGACATACCTCATCAGTTTGTGCCATAAAGCACACATTAGCATGTTCTCCGTCACTATCGCTATCACTATCTAATAATGGTGAAGAATCTGAGTCATCCCATGTTACTATGAAAGCCTTCTTCTTTTTGAGTTTTTCAAATTTATTCTTCTTTTTATGATTATTGAGCTTGGGACAGTCTTTCTTCATATGTCCAAATTGATTACATTCATAGCATTTGATTGATGTTTGATTTTTTGAGCTTGATTTTCCTTTTTTTTTTTGAAATTTAGTCATTTTCCTAAACTTCTTGAATTTGTTGTAGTTTTTTGAAATAAATATAGTTTCTTCTTCATCTAAGTCGAAGTCTTTGTTTGTTGCTGGGAATGTTATGTTCTTCTTTTTCGAATTTGTTCTTGTCGTGCCTGCAAATTAGCTTCATAGGACACTAAATTTCATATCAGTTCTTCAACTAAGAGTGCTGAGAGATCATTAGCTTCTTCGTTAGCTAATACCTTCCTTTCCCACCCTGGAGTTATAGAATTGAGTATTCTAGATAATAAATCAAAGTTTGTGAATTTGACTCCAAGTGCCATTAAATCATATTGAATAGTTTGGAATTTAGAGCATGTGTCTACTATAGATTCGTTTTGTTTCATTTTAAAATATGAAAATTAATTTTGTAAAACTGAAATCTTAGTTTGTTTAACTTTGTTTGTGCCTTTGTGTGTAACTTGTAAGGTTGTAACTTGTAAGGTATGCCAAATATCAAATGCAGTGTTAAATAACATGATACGTGAAATTCATTTTTATCAAGTGAACAAAATAGAACATTCATAGCTTTGGCACTATTAGAAGTTGTGTTTTTTGTGCATCGGTTCATGTGTTCATAGCAGTGTCAGGTGCTTCATATTTATTTTGAGTGGTTGACCAAATTTTTAATCCATTAGCTTTCATAAAAATTCTCATACATGTTGACCAATATGCATAGTTAGAATCATTAAAATGTAGGGGTTGTGTTGTGGATTGTCTTTCTTGAAAAATACTTGCCATATTTTAGTGATTCAAAAACATATTACTGTATTTTGATCAAATGTTGCTCTAATACTAATTAAAAGTTTATAGGGGTGTAGTGTATATGCAAGTATATGTGACAAAATATATGATGTAACTAAAATAATACTAATATAGGTAAATATAGAATAAGCATACCAGGATTTTATACTGGTTCGGACCTCCCGTCCTACGTCCAGTCTCGAAGCTCCCCTTCGGAATTCGACTATCAAACACCCTCACTTCGCTCGGAGGAATAGGCTTGGTTACAATAGCTTGTTCTTGTCAAGTATGTGTTATATAACACGGGTATTGACTAATAAGTACAAATGCTTCCAATATATATCTAGAGAGTGTTGATTATAAAGAACTAAATATATGGAAGAGTGAAGTACAAGTATAGATTGCTAGAGATCAAGAATATAATAGAGTAAGTGAGCAAAGAGCGTAAGTAAGTAAGGTGAGTGTTTTCTTTGATTCTTGATGATATATATAGTTGTAGAGAGTTTCCTTAAGTAGTTGCATCCATTAACAAGTGCTTCTACAGTTGCTTTTGTTGATGATGAAGAGTTGTAGCGAAGAGAAACGAAGATGTCTTTTCAAAAGCGACAGTTGAATTTAAAATATAAATTCCGAGTTCAAAGTCAGACGTCTGGTATTTGTATCATACGTCTGACACTATATACTTTTTGTATATAGTAGTCTTTCAGACATCTGAATGCATCTATCAGACGTCTGATCCTATCTATTTTGTTGTTCCAGTGGGTTTTTCCAGATGTCGGGCTAGTGCACCCAGACGTCTGAAAGTTGTGCATGTTTGCTTTTTGCATCTTTCTTGTTGCTTCTTTGATCCTGTCGACTTGCAGTCTCTTGTAAAGTTCTTTGGGCCTTGTTCTTGTCTTTCTAGTGGTGTTACTCTAGCAAGTACCTGTATATAGAACTATGTATATATGCATATTCGATTTCCATTGTATAGTTATTGTCATTGAAACTATATATTTGATTTCCTAACAAAACATACATCCTAATTTCTAAAGCATGAAAAGTCACAAATTGAATTTTAGAAAAAGAAAACAATTTATACTGGAGTATGTCGACATACTCCTTGGTATATGTTGACATATAGACAATTATTATGTTTCAGAAAATTCAAGTGAAAGGATTTTGGCGCTAATTCTTCACCCCTAGACACATCCTTTCATTTTCTCTTTAAAGTGGTCTAGAAAACGAAATTTAATTAATAATTTTCTTATTTTCTTTTAATCTTACATTTCTAAACTATTGTGAGTAAAACTTCTTCATATTCTTCCACTTTTTTTACAAATCCATACTCTTTCACTCATATTCTTTAAGAATTTTCAAACCCCTCAAGAATAGAAAGTTTGCGTTTGAATTATCATTCATTCTTCCTTTGGTCTCATCTTATTCCTCTCCGGATTTAAAGCTATATTATTATTGGAGGTCTGTAGCATCATTATACTAAAACCGCAAGATAATACATTAGAGATACAGCAAGGTACCCATACTATAACATTATTGTAAAGAGAAAGGTGTTCTTACCACCCGGGGAAGTCAGGAGGAAAGTGTATCATACCACCCATGAAGTTATAAGGTTATAAGTGAGTTCTTGCATCCTGTGGAAAGCAAGAAGTGATAGTGAAATTATGTAGAGGGAGTACAAGACTGGATATAGAATTGGATATCTGAACTAGTATAAAAATAATGGTTTCTTTTACTCTTTTTCATTTACTTTCCGTTTACTATCAGATTATTTACATGTGACTTAGATTTTATTACTCATAAAAGTAAATAACTAACATGTTTGCAAGTTAATTTTTAAATAGTTACAATACACTATTCATCCTCTTTGCAGTGTATTAGGTGCTTAAGATCATTTCATATAAGTGTGTTTAGGTATTCCATAACCCACAATATCAACCGAAACAAATGAATCAAGATCTTCAAAGCCCCTATTTAGGAGAGGATAGATCTTATCACTTAGGGATCGATGTTATCCAAATAGGGCTTTTTAACCTTTGGTCATAATTTTTCCACTATCTAAAGTAAATAATTTAGAGCTAAAATATTCTTTTATTCAAAGGGTACCAAAATTTAACGGTTCATAAAGTTCTTATGATTTTCTTAGTGAATTTGAATTGTATGCGTATATAACTAAATTGCAACACTTATCTAATAAATCGATAAAGTTAAGGCTAATTACATTTTCATTTCTAGAAACTGCGAAAGTAGTTTTGATTTTTGAATAAATCTTCAAAAAATTATAATTAAAATAAATCAATTCTCTCGAAATGGGGGGAGACTTATTTCAAGATACTTTGAGATATATAATCAGTTATTATATGGTTGTCCACATTCTACAATCATTAAGCACCATTTATTAAAAATTGCATATGAAGAGCTTATATATCAAACGGTACCCTACTAGAATCAATGTATAGAAAAGAGTTCATGTCTAAAATAATCGATGAAGCTTAGGTGGTTATTAAAGGACTATGCTGAAAAATATATACAATGAAAATCAATTCACATTCCTATTCATGCCTCTACTAGAATAGTGCATTAAGTAGATCCAATTTATCTTCTCATAATAACTCATACCCTCTAGGTAGGTGAAGGACTACCTCAATAATACACTCCAGAATAAATCAATGGCATAGACTAAAATAATCCTTATTCTTCTAGTTACAATCCTAATTGGAAGCATAATCGGTTTTTTGGGGAAAATCATAATAGTTCGGCTAATCTATCTCATATGTATCACATACCAAATCTTAATTATCGAGCTATTAATACCCTGAATATTGATTTTGATGACGCTAACCGCATATTGTTGATAATATCTTTTCTCTGAGTTGTGTCGCATTTTTAGGAATATTATTGGTACACTTTATAGAGATAAATAATAACTCAGTGGAAGCAACGACTTGTACGTATGAAGATTAATCAAAGCAAATAGAAGAACAAAAATGACTCAAGACGAATGAAACACAGGTGCTTTAATGATAGAGATATTTGAAGTGTTCGGTAAGTCTGTAAAAATCTTGCAGTTTTTGGTAAAGACCTCACAGCAAATATTTTAGTAACTCAATTTTCATCTCTAATATATTTTATAAAAAAAAATTAGTTTTAAAAGTTATAAACATTAAAATTATTTTATAAAATGTTATTTAAAGTTCAACATGGATATTTCAACATACCTATGGACTATATGTTGACATATAGATGAATATGTCGATAATTATATGTTGACATACTAGCCGTTCAACGGATTTTCTAATTTAAATGAACGAACATTTTCCTTCATCCTTTTACCAAAAGTCATGTATCCCCATTCTCTATATGAAAACTCTAGAATATATATTTGTATATACAATTCTATCATTTTTGCTTAATGCTTCATTTCTGTACTCTGTGAGAAAAAGATCTGTTAAATATTCTTTCATCGCTTTGCGAATCCATATTTGTTCACTCTAATTCTTCAAGGATTTACGAACCATGCAAGATCGGAGAATATGTACTTGAATTATCGATCATTCTCTCTCTTGTCTCATCATATTCCTTATTGATTTCGATGATAAATTGCTACTGGAGTTGTATTATATCATTATACCGAATTTGCAAGAATCTGTATTAAAGATACAATTACTTGCTACTTGAGGAAATCAGGAGGAAAGGTGTATTTTTCCACCCAAGGAAAGTTGAGATTACACATTGTACTTACCAACCATGGAAAGTAATTTTTGATAGTGAAAATTCTATACAGGAAGTATTAGACTGGTGTATAATTAAGAACCCGAACCAGTATAAAAATTCTAGTGTTAATTACTTTATTGCTTTTACTTTACTTTATAATTACTCTTTGATTATCGACTTTGTTTTTTATTTGATTACTGATTTGATTAAATAAGCTTTAATTTCATAAGTTTACTTTAAATAGTCGATAAACACTATTCACCATCCTCTAGAGTATTAATAGCCTTATGATCCATTCTACATCAATGTGTTAGGGAATTTTCATTGGTACCTAGAGCCTGGCATTCTACCAATCATAATAAAATCGTAGAATGATGATCAAAACAAGATCTAATCGAGATGCTATCAATAAGAAAAGGAGCACTATTATTGTCGAAGCAATTACAAACTACAATAAGGTACTTCGTGATTCATACGATCAATTATTTTGTACCGACCTGTCTTTTTGGACGCTTTAAGCAAACACATGCATCAACTCAAACAATACAAGAGGCTGATTGTTATTGGGGTAAATAAGAAAAAGAGAAAGAAAAAAAAATATTGAATCTCGCAGCGGAATGACAAAATATAATAATCAAATAACAGTTCATGAAGTTGTTTTACAATAAATTTGATTATACTTATACAATAAAGAATTAGAGTTACAGACAACAAGAATAAATAAATGCAGCGAAACAACATATGTAGTGGAATAAATATAATAATAATGCAACTCTTCGTCTTCATCTTCCAGAAATAAGGTCTTCAATCCCTGAAATAATCAAGCTGACCCGAGCGAATTGAAAAGACAAAACACTCAAGTCAAAACTAAAAGATCTTACATAAATTAACTCAATAGTAAATATGCATGTGACAGCGTCAGATATGTTTATGGGGTTTGACATCTCCCATCCAGTGTCTAACATGAGTGCAGTAACTTAAGAGATGTTTGGGATTCACATCTCCAAAGGATCCGTTTAACTATCTACTAGATAATACAATACGCTATTATAATATGTCTACAGTAAATTAAAAGTATTAAAATAGCGTTAAGGCATTACCCATATCCCCTTTAACAAAATTTATATATTCTCGTAGTCTATACAATGTCGTACGCTCCTCCGTATACTGGAGGTTTACCCAGAGGACATCACATAGGTACGATACAAAACAAACTCGTAGAAGGCGCTCCAGGGCATGTGAACACAGCACACAAGGAGATGCCAGGGTAGAAATACCATTCGCGGATCTAGACTGGTGATAAAACATAGCAGCTACTACCGCCCGCCTCGAAACACACCCAATCAAAATCAAGGGTGGCCACCAAATCAATCACGAAGTCAGAATATAATGTCGAAGAAGTGTGCCCGACAGGAGGATTGACCTCATTTGGCCCGGTGTGGCTCCGGATTTTAGTCACCTCTAAGCTGACTCACGGGAGTCGGGGTCAAGTCATACCTCATACAGAAATCGTTCACTAAACCATCCTACTTCATTTCTGGAATCTCCACCACGTACATAGTTGTTAAAGTGGTTTTATGTATTGACAGAGAGTATGACAATATCCGATCCCAGTCTCTTTAACAACCAATCACTTATTTCACACCAGATGGTTCATTTACATTTCAAAAGTCAATTCACAATTTATATCAAAATATCATATTCCCAAAAACATAATACCTTCGAAATCATATTCACTTTGAAATCATATTTACCTATGAAATCATATCGTTTTCGAAATCATAATTTCTTTCAAAAGCCATACTTCCAAAATAGGCTAAATCCTTACTTTAAAATCATCATATTCAATTAATTATAACATTTAAACCCAACTTAGGTTATAACATCATTTAACCGTATCTGCTTTTAAATCAGTGAATTTTAATATAAACACTTCCCTCTACTTAGTCTGAAAATTTAGAAAGTACTTAAATAATTATAAGTATTTAAAATAGTTATAAATAGTTAAAATACTCTAAATACTTTAGTTATAGATTAAAGATACTATTAAATTGATTTAAGATAGTTAAATAATTCTAAAATAGATTAAATATAATTAAAATAGATTAAATAGCTTTAAAATAGATTACTTAGATTTAAAATAAGTTAAAATGGTTTAAAACATGTTAAAATGATTTAATGTAGTTAATATAGGTTAAAATAGTTTAATAGTTTAAAAATCTTAATAATTAAAGTCTTTAAAATAATATTTTTTTAGAACAGCTTATATTAAAATATGAGTTTGAAATCAATATCAATTTAACTATTTATTTTATTTCAACATATCTGGACCATTACAATTCCAAATCAACAAAATCCAATTTCAAATCTTCAATTCAAATTCTTTCCAATCCATGTTTGAAATATCAATTTAAATTATTCTATCTAAATACATTTCAAAGTTATATTTCAAATCAATTCAATAACTCAATTCCGATAAAATTTCATTTATACATAAAAAAATCAACTTTAAACTTTCAATTTAATTTCTTAAAGCAATCCTTTAAACCAATTCACATTGCAACATAAAACATGATTTTCCAATAACAATTCAATTTATATAAATCAAATTTTATTTCAAAATATCATTTAACTGGATTCGAAATCAAGGATTTAAAATCATTTAATTTAACCAATCCATTGTCTGCATATAATTCTCTACCCTAGGGTCAAGTGATATAGATATTTATCATTTCAATCCACAATTTAAATTTTTACGGTTATATATCATTTCAAACCGCAGTCCTGAATTTATATAAAAATCCATAAAATTGCTAGAGTCTACCATTTCAACTCATAACAATTTTTCCTAATATATAGATCATTCTGGCATATATCATTTCAACCCGTAGGGAACTTGCAATATTATAACTATATATGCAACATCCATTCATCCAATATCAACAAATCAAATATACATCACAATCATCATCCAGATCAATCAATGAACATCAATAGATAACTGATAATCAATGCAGGTATTAAGTTGACAATTTAAAATTCAATATTAGTTAAATGATAATTAAATGCAATAAAAATCAAATTTAACCAGAATGACAATTTAAATATACGGAACATTAATTAATAAATTCTTAATCACATCATAAATTTAATTTAACTAACATAAGAAATTTTTGAAGTTGTGAGTGGGTTAAAACACCCACCTTTGAATTTAAATCGAATGAAAACCCAATTTAAGCCATAAATTCAAACAGCCTCAGAATTCGTCCGAACCAGCGTCTAAATGTCCATAATTTCAACATGATCCCAACGCAAGAAACCATTTGTGAATTGGACCTCGTATGTAAAGTTATTCATATTATAAGATTGGTAAAATTAGAAATTAATAAATAAAACAAAAACAAAAATCACACTATGAGCCACGTCAGCAGCCAGCACTCCATTACGAAACCCTTCCACCCGCAAATGAAATAGCAACCGCTACCACGTTCCCGTTCAACCAATTTTCATCGCCCTTTGATCTTCGTCGTCGCGATCAGATCACGCCACCGCTTCGACCATGCTGCTCCGCCCCTACTGGAACCTCCGCGAATCACGCGCATCCCCCTTGACCATCAGGCCGTGCTTAAAGATGCACACTTCTATGGTCAAGTCCGGTGAAATCGCTGATGACATCGACCAACTAACTACATGGATCAAACCTACTCGACACCTTCTACATATCCACACCCTCCGATCGTCCCTAGGACGAAGATCCACCATTAAACGAGACCATAGCCAATGAACGGCCAAAACTTCTTCGACAATTTCTGGTCAAACAATAATTCGAATTGAAAAACAAATCGCTGTAGTGGATTATGCTCGTCATGAGCTTTGAAATGATATACAATATGATAGGGTTTGCGGAGTTTGAAATTTTGATTTGAATTTAATTTTGAAATTGAATTGAGAAGTTTGTTTGGTTTGTCTGCCATTGAGGAAGGGGAGTAAACTGAAATGTACATACAGACAAATGAAAATGAGGAGTGGCTAGGGTTTATAACGAGTTATTTATAGGTATGGCTGAAATAGGAAAGGATTGACCAGATCGATTTGGATTGGAACGATAAAAAAACTCGAAAAGCCCATTCTTCCTCCGAAACAAAAATGGGTCATCCCATATATCAAAATAGATATTATCGATATTTTTAAACACAATGGAACATGTGTCAAGTCCTAATTCCATCATATGAAGAAGTTATGTTAAAATCGACTTATTTCAAATTGATTTTAATTAAGTTGATTTCTAGGCATTTCAAGCCCATAGGATCAAACGACAAGTCCGATCATTACGAAACTTGAAATCCTATAATAATTCACCAGGCACGTTTCCGATGAAACCGGGGTTTTCAAAATCCAAGTCAGTGGCCAAAATGGTTATTTTCACGTTAATCAAATAAATTAATATTAAATTAGTTAATCACCTTTTAGTTCAATATTTATAAACTACCCGATTTTTATCATTTGATTGCAAAGACATTTATAATAAATTAAAATATGTTTTCATATTAATTCAGTGATAATTATTTCAATAATTACAGTGTTCAATTTCAACTGCCATTAATCCTTATTAATTATAATTTAATTGCAATAATTTTTTTTTTATTTGGTTTCAATCTTTATACCAAAATTAATTATTCTTCTATAGACATGGTTCACATTGTTTTATACTTCATTACACTAATATCTTCCTATGCCCATCTTTTATTCATATTAACTACTATATTTCAATTATATTGAATTTTGTCAATTTCACACATTAAATAAAATTTAATATCCCAATTCATTTATTTATCTTGGTTTCAGTCTTTTATTAAATCAACTGCCACCTTATGCATGTAATTAACATTTCTTTTTATTTTATTACATTCAAAATTTTCAGTTATTGTCATAACTTACATAAAGGTAGCATTTAATTACAGTTAATTGCTATTGATTAAATATATTGGTAATAAACAATAATTGTAACCATTACTACATTTAATAACATTTGTGAGTTTATTATTTACCACCAATTATTATAACAACTTATACAACATTACTCTTATCAATTGCCATTAATTACCTCTATTTCATAAATTAACCACATTTTAACTATAAATTGTTCCCTATATGCAATTATTAATTCATACACACATTACCAAAATTTAATTGCAATCTATATCAACTTAACTCTTAATCATTCTAATTAATTGGAATTTCATTCACATTGTTAATAATTAACTTATATCAACATTATCACATTTGACTTTAGCTAATATTTCATTATTACATCACAGATTTTGATTTTTCCAACATTAAGTCACAAAATCTTACTAAAAATAACAATTTCTAGTTATCGAAAATTATGGGTCTTTACATATCTATTCAATATGACATATTATTTGATAATTTAATAAATTATCAAAACTCATTTTCTTATATTAAAAAACTAAAAGGTTGTGAAAACACGATTGTAGAACTAGAAAATGAAATTTTCGAATTGAAAAACAATGCTTTAATGCTTAATTTCTAAATGAAAAAGATCTACAAGTTGGTCGTTTTAAAAATCAAAATGATAAATTGCAAATTTCTTTAAAAATTTCAAATTTATCATTTAGGAAGGTGAGTTGTGTTTTAAAAGACGAGAAATCTAAATTAGTTAATTAAATTGATACTTTGGTATATATGTGTGTGTATATATATATCAATGAATCTTTTGAAAAGGAAAATTTTAATGGTGTAAATTTAGTTTTATCAAATTATAGACCTATAAATAATAAAAGTGGTTTTGGTTACACTAAAACTAACTACAGAAATAGTGTTCAATACACTTTCATGTATAGTAAAAATGTTAATGCTAATGCTAATGCTAGATTTTGACTAAAATCTAAACCCACTTTTCGTAGAAATTTTGTTGCTTGCTATAATATCTCTAATATCTATAGAAGTACAAAACCATTAATAGAAAACATACGTGAATGTTACCTAAGTATTTGGGATCCTATAAACTGGAAGAAAGGAGGAAAATATATTGATAATTTTGTTAATGAAATTCACTTATCTGATGTTGTACTTTTATATAGTATTCAAACTCTTCATGGGTTTGGCTTTCCAAAACATTAGCACACGAACCCAAAATAAAACTGGGTACCGATATACATTTTTTTATTTTATTCAAATACCTAAATAATGCAATAAAGTGAAGGAACTTGGCCAGTCGGAAGCGGTTGAAATAAGTAGATTTTAAAAAAAATAACTTTATTGGATCTATTGGGCATATAAAGTCTAAAATTATTAGATCCAATCTAATATATCTTTTAAATAACATCTCATTTCATTTAAATTGTTTAAAATGAGTTTCATAAATTTGATGTTTATTTAAATTAGAGGATATCAAATATACTCTTGTATGTATATGTGTGATAATTAATTGCTTTGTACTATTATTTTGGTAAGCTTACCATTTTGCTATACTAAATTAGCTATACCAAAAATTAAAAAATTTTGAAAAAAGAAATTTAGTTTGATACTTTGATTTATCATTTTGATATAATACCTATTAACCACATATAAAAATGAATTCAAGGATGCTTTGATGATTAATACTAATATTTGATATACGAAAAATTGAATAATAATTACTTTGATGCATAATTTGATGTTAATTATGTAAACTATTCGATGGGTCATAAATGTGATGAATGTGGAATAAATTAGAACAAACATTTACTAATTTTATAAACAATTCACCAATTTTACTTTATTTTCTTAAAGAAAATTCAAATTAATTTAAATTAAATTGAGTTTTAATTTATAAGCATATCAAATACACTTATAAGTGTAAAGTGAAAGTTCAATAAATATGTAGTGTGCATGGTTAAAGTGACGATATATAAATGCTGGGATTTACACCATAAGGACACATTTGTCTCTTTATATATGTCTTTACTATCCAAAGCTTTTTTTTAAATACATAATGTAACAATTGTAATTGTATACATACATATAATAATATGTATACATACATACATACATACATGTGTGTGTGTTAAAATATTGTTTTAATAATTTTATATGTTTTGAATTTAGGAATTAACAATTTAAATCTAATTTTAACATAGGAAGGTTTAAAATTAAATCTATGATATTGCACCAAAGTACCTCTTACAAATTTTAAATTAAAATAACTAACATATATGTATGTACGCATAAATGATTACAAATAATGCTTTAAATTTAGACAACATAAAGTTATAACTTATATGTATGTTTTAATACTTAATATTGATGAATAGAAAGTTAGCCTTGACTTATAAAAGAATTCAAGGTAGGTTTAAATTTTCGCACAAAAGTCCATTTTTGAAATTTTGAATTGAAATGCTTTTAAAATTATGTAAACAATGACCAAACAAATTTACAAATAAAATCAATAAGCATATAAAAATGAAATCATTTTTCAAAATGATTTCAACTGTTCAACACATGTAGCTTGTTTATGCTTGCATATAAGAAAGGTTACAAAATTGTATCGATAAACTAAAATCGGTTTTCAAATCCAAGTTGTTATTTTTTGTTTAATCATTAATATCCAAATAAATAACAAAATTATATTGGACAACCCAAGCATATGTAAATTCACCGTAAAAAATTTGGGATCCAAATTGTTGGAATCCCTCCTTAACTGGAGAGTTTCTAGAAAATTCTAGACGTTTCTAGAGAAATATAGAATTTTCTAGAATGTTCCGGAGAACTCTAGAGAAGTGTAGAACTCTCTAGAAGCTTGTGGAAGAGTGTGGAACCCTCTGGAATATTCTAGAGATGTGTGGAACCTTTTGGAACCTTACGGAAGAGTATGGAAGAATAAAGAAGAGAATGGAAGAGTGTAGAGATTCCTAGAGAGTGTGGAGCATTCTAGAGAATCAATCTCTACCGTCGGATGCATGTAATCTCCACCATTCATTATGGAGGTTGAGTAGTATAAATAGGAGAAGGAGCCCTATTACTAGCCATCCAAGAATCCAAGGAAGAAGCCACTTCGTAGAGTGAGAAAAAAACTTGAGAGTTAGAGAGATTCTCTTTGAGAGAAAAGAGTGATAGTTTGAGAAGTCTTTATCCTCAAGCTTGAGTGAGCCACCAAGTGTGAGTTACTTTTATAATCATATTACTGTAATCCTACTATTCTTTTGTATAGTGGAAGAATCTCCATATTGGAGAATTATAAACTCTTGTGCTTCCTTTGCTACTTTTAATCTTAAAGTGCCTATCTTAACTTCACGAAGCGGGGAAGACCGAGATTTCCCCAACAATGGTATCAAAGCCAGGTTCATCCGTAGCCGTAATCAAGCTCGTGTAAGTTCAAGATGGAGGATATTGTCGCTCACTGATGAGGGGGAGCCTCAAAGCTATAAAGAAGCATGAGTGATTGTCATAAAGAAGAGTGGAGAATAGCCATGCAAGAAGAAATGCAATCCTTGCATGAGAATAACACATATGAACTAGTGGAGCTACCAAAAGGGAGAAGAGCTTTGAAGAATAAGTGGGTGTATAGAATCAAGACCGAAGAGAACTGTTCAAAGCCTCGCTACAAATCTCGATTAGTCGTCAAAGTATTTGGACAAGAAAAAGGTACTGACTTTGAAGAGATATTCTCTCCCATGGTAAAGATGTCATCAATCCGAGTTGTGCTTAGCCTAACAACCGTGCAAGATTTAGAGATTGAACAACTCGATGTCAAGACGGCGTTTTTACATGGTGACCAAGAGGAAGAGATCTACATGGAACAGCCTGAGGGATTCAAAGTTCCAGACAAAGAAGATCTAGTGTGCCGCCTCACAAAGAGTCTATATGGACTTAAGAAAGCACCAAGGCAATGGTACAAGAAGTTCGACGCATTCATGGCAGAACATGATTTCAAAAATACGGAAAGCGATCATTGTGTCTTCATAAAGAGGTATGTAAGTGGTGACTTTCTCATACTTCTGCTCTATGTTGATGATATGCTAATCATTGGACAAGACCGCATAAAGATAGCTGCTTTAAAGAAAGATCTAAGCAAGAGCTTTGCCATGAAAGATTTGGGGCCGGCTAAACAGATTCTTGGGATGAGAATAACTCGTGATAGATCAAAAAGACTGTTATGGCTATCCCAAGAGAGATATATCGAGAAAGTCTTGGAAAGGTACAACATGCACAAATCAAAGCCGGTTAACACTCCACTAGCTGGGCACTTCAAGCTAAGTTCGAAGTAGAGTCTGACAAGTGAAAAAGACAAGGAGGAAATGAAGAAGAAACCATAATCATCTGTAGTAGGCAGTCTCATGTACGCAATGATGTGCACAAGACCAGATATCGCTTATGCAGTTGGTGTCGTTAGTCGCTTCTTGGCTAACTCAGGGAATGAGCATTGGGTTGCAGTCAAATGGATCCTGGAACTTCCAAAAGATGTTTATGCTTTGGAAAAGGAAAACCTGTGTTAGAAGGATATACAGATGCAGACTTGGCTGGTGACATTGATTCAAGGAAATCAACATCAGGATACCTAACCACTTTTGCAGGGGGAGCTATTTCATGGCAATCAAAGCTGCAAAAGTGTATTGCATTATCCACTACAGAGGAAGAGTATATCGCAGCTAATGAAGCTTGCAAGGAGATGTTGTGGGTGAAGAACTTGTTGTATGAATTGGGAGTGGATCAAGAAAAGTATGTCTTGAAGTGTGACAATCAAAGTGTAATTTACTTGGCAAAGAATTCAACATTTCATTCCCGCACAAAGCATATTGATACAAGATATCACTAGATCCGAGGAGTCTTCGAGGAAAAGAAAATACATCTTGACAAGGTTCACACAGATGTGAACTGGTCTGACATGATGACCAAGGTTGTACCAACAAAGAAGTTTGAAGACTGTTGTCAAGGTGCCGGCGTACTACTACCCCCCAATGAAGTCGGGAGGGGGAGATTTTTTGGGATCCCTCCTTAATTGGAGAGTTTCTAGAAAATTCTAGACGTTTCTAGAGAAATCTAGAATTTTCTAGAATATTCCGGAGAACTCTAGAGAAGTGTAGAACTCTCTATAAGCTTGTGGAAGAGTGTGGAACCCTCTAGAATATTCTAGAGATGTGTGGAACCTTCTGGAACCATATGGAAGAATAACGAAGAGAATGGAAGAGTGTAGAGATTCCTAGAGAGTGTGGAGCATTCTAGAGAATCAATCTCTACCTTCGGATGCATGTAATCTCCACCATTCATTATGGAGGTTGAGTAGTATAAATAGGAGAAGGAGCCCTATTACTAGCCATCCAAGAATCCAAGGAAGAAGCCACTTCTTAGAGTGAGAAAAAAACTTAGAGTTCGAGAGATTCTCTTTAAGAGAAAAGAGTGATAGCTTGAGAAGTCTTTATCCTCAAGCTTGGGTGAGCCGCCAAGTGTGAGTTACTTTTGTAATCATATTATTGTAATCCTACTATTCTTTTGCATAGTGGAAGAATCTCCATATTGGAGAATTATAAACTCTTGTGCTTTCTTTGCTACTTTTAATCTTAAAGTGCCTATCTTAACTTCACGAAGCGGGGAAGACCGAGATTTCCCCAAAACAAATAATATATACAAGATGATAGCATAAATAAAAGAGAAGTAAGATAAGGAGATCTAAACTATATTAACATCATAAAATATACAATAAAACAAAATTAGAATATTACCTTCAGATGAAGCCAAAATCGTGCCTGGAATGAAGAATAAAACTCCTATATCCAATTGAATCATCTTTAGAAATTACAACGATCTTAAGTACCACCTTTGTAATTAATTAATTTTATTTGATTTTTTTAGGTATTTTTCATGATTAAAGGCCATGGATTTTCCATTACGATGGAAGAAGGAGAGGAGAGCAGAAGAAAATCAATGGTCGGGAGAATTAATGAATGAATGAAATAAAATTTGTTCTAAAAACCTTTCCAATTCATCCTTTAAAACCATCTCTCTTTAATTCCTCAAATCTCATCAAATCCTCCACCTTCCTCATCATATGTGGTCGGTCATAAAAGAGGCAATACGAGCTTCAAAATTTATCGAAACCACTTAGCAATTAATCTGTTTAAATCAAATTTCAATACTATATCGATATCAATATATCAATACATGCATATATAACTTTTATATATGCACTTTATTAAATACTAATTCTATTCAAACAAATCAAATAAATTTAATAATTAATATTTCGTAAACATTAATTAATATAATTAATTTATAGTGATAATAAATTAATTAAATCGTGTATTTTTTGGAAATATCCATCATTATGGTTATGTGATACAAAGATGTAAATTCAGTTAGCAGTTGGTATCGAACAATTTGAATATTAATATTCACATGCCACCTTTGCTAGTGGTATGTGACATTTTTAGCTAAATTGATGCTTATATATCTTTTATTGTAAAAATCCAAATTTACTATTATAAAAGGTACCTGGTACTAACGATTATTTTGCACCAATTCTCTTCATTGACACTGTATCATATTAGGGTTTATGGAATTTGGCTTTGATAAAAATTCCAACATTATTTATATTCGATTTGGTTAGTCCAAACACAAAATCTTTGGTTCAATAAAAACATTTATTATTAATCATAACCCCACTCTTGCTAGAGACTTTGAATTTGAGTGACAACAGTTAACTATGATACTGACCTCATATAACAAAGGAGACGAATTCTCTATTAATAGTGTTTCACTTCCAATGCTTCAACTCAGACCTAACTTTAGTTGTTCAGTGGACGTTCATGCCATGATTTATCAAAATGTAGTGTCAATATTGAAGTTTAACAGTATTCTTAAGTTGAGAGAATTGTGTAACATCGTCACTTCAAGATTCTCTGTTTAACATTGGTCATATTAATCAATAGAAAACTTTTGAATGAGCCATTCCATAGCTATGCAATAACTATCAGTACATAACCCCTTGGCGCCCCATAATAGCCATGAGTAATGCACTCCCAACATTTGAAGAGCATTACATACTCACTCTCAATGGATGAATCGATATTCTTTCTCGAAACATCTTGATTGTGAATATTTGAAATAATGTGTTATTTTAATGTGACAAATTTCTCATAATTACAACACATTGTAATTACTATTACATAGCATATCATTTTAGGATTTTGTATTTAAATTAATTACATAATTGATTGATGTGCCCGTAAATGTGCATATTTTTACTTCCACATTTAATCTAATTTAATTAAATAAATGAGTATATAAGTATTTTAACATCTTTGAACCAATATTTTAATATTTTCAAAGCATCATTTATTCGTCTTCGTATAGAGGCAAAATGGTTATTTTTGCGCTTATATTAATTTTAGAAAATTAACTTGGATATTTTACTATCATTTGTAGAAATCTGAATGGAAATATGATGAAAGCTTCATATAAAATATGCATGCACAAGAGGAAACAAAGGAATGAAGATGAAAATAATTCAAACTCATGTATCATGAAAGACCTCACCTACTCACTTATCTTGATCTTTAAATAGGAGCTAATGTACATGTTAGTGGAGCTTAAAGTTACATGCATACTTAATGGAGGATTAAATAAAAACTAACGATAACCTGGTGGTCGACCACACTTCCTAGGGGGTATATTAGGTATTCCCTAAAAATATGCATTAGAGCTTTTGGCTTGTATAAATACCACATATGTTCATGTAATGAAGCTCGTAGCCTCCTCTTTAGTTAGTTTTGTTTTAGGCTCAAAAATAAATATAAACTCTCTTCTTCTATTTCATGGCTATTAGCCATTTTCTTCTTTTATGTAATTTATTTTTACGCAATGTTAATTCATGCTTTTTTCTATTTACATGCTATCTTTCCTCTTATGTTAGTAGCTTACTTTCATTTCTTATGAAAGTAGATTAGCTTTTATTTCATTTTAGTTATCTCTCTTTTTAATTAGCTTGCATCTTCTTCTTGTTTTTGTTTAATGTTGTAATCTACATCTATTGAAATGATAACAAATATGAGAGGCTAAAACCCTTCAATTTAGAGGTAATGAAGCTCTCTTGATCATGTAGATTCAACATTTCTCTAATTTTTGATCCCATTTTGTGCTTAATACAATGTTTGAATGGGTAAAATTTTGTTGTTTTAGCTTTGAATTTGATAGCCTATGTTGTTGACACCAAATCGGCTATGCTTAAACGAACACAAACACAAATTATATCTTCATCTATATATGACTATGGTAATGAAGTGAATATTAAAATCAAAATTTGATGGTATATATTTCTAATCATTAGTTAATAGATCATGCTTAAAATAGATTTTATTTTCATGTTCATTGTTATTTTCATAAGAATTAAAAAGTTGTATAGTGGGTATGCTAAAGTTTTATGGCTTATGTTATACTAATTAATAGAACAAATAGGCCATACTTATGATAAATATGTGAACTAAATTCGCTAATGACCAAAACAAAGATCATAATTTCATATATGTTGATTTATGTGATCTTCAAAAGGATATTGCCTCTAATTGTCTTCTATTCTCGTGTTTTTATCCATTTCTTTTGTTAGTTTTCTATATTTTTAGCTTAAAACAATTTCAAACTCTTGATTAATTTGATTGAATAGAATTTTAAATCAATATAATTCCCTGCGGATCGGCCCGTACTTGCTACGTACCAGAATTGTATGCCGTGTGCTTGCGGTTAAGTTTTAGTTTAATTTTTTTGGCTATTTTCTTATCCAATAGAAAATTGTCCGTCAAACAAGTTTTTGGCACCATTGCCGAGGAAATTAATTTGATTTTTATTTCTATTCTTCGAATTTTTTATTTTTATTTTTATTGTGTGTTAATTTTCATTCAAATAAAAATTGTTGTGTGGTTGTTGTGTGTTTGCATTTTGATTTGAGTGCTTGTTGTTTTACCACTAACATTTCTATTTAAAAAAAACATTGCATACTTCTATTTGGGCTTCCATTTTAATTTGCATTGTAGTCTTTGGTTCATTGGCATTTTATTTTGCACACTTTTATTTTGTATTTGATATAGATATATACTAGTAGGAAGCCCGTGCCGATGGCACATGTGTAAACTTTATTTTAGTATGATGCTAAAGGTATCACCGTTTTGACTTAGGATGCCTCGATCGACGACTGAATGTCGCCCTTACCAAGCTATGAGGACATTAAACCACTGATCAACCTATATGCGGTGGTATGACGTCACCGGAGCATGGTGCAGCCAGTGTTCAATTGCCAATCGCGACACTCCTAGCCAAACGGTGGTGCCTTCGTCAACACATTTATTTTATGTATAACTTATGTCACTATTTGTTGAAATGATGAAAAAAATGATCATGGTAATCAATGTTGTATAAAAAAATGTAGAAAATATAGTTTTGTTTGTATAGTGTATTTTAAAAATATAACGAATCAAGTGATATATGGAAAGCTATAGTCTCATTTGTATAACAAAAAACTCTTCCCATCATACATTGTCTCAAAGACTCGCCATCCTCTTTTACTAAGCATCAGCTATTTTTCTGTAATATGATTAGTCAAATCTAATTATTCCTATTGACTTAGAATGTATCTATTCCTCGTTATTCTCGTAGCATCATCTACCCAATTTTCATAGTCACATAAGCTTCACTAAATCCATGTCTTTCCTCTTATTTTTCTTCTCATTCTCTAGATGATGACTAGAGTTGCAAAATTTCACATATATATTTCTATATAATTTTAAAACTAAAAAGAGATCCATTCATTGTTAAATTGATTTCTTTGTAGTTGGATAGGAAAATGCAAATGATCGCACTTTTAGTTATTTTACATGTATAAATGCATATGAATTTAAATCATGAAGCATTGTCAAATATTATAATCTATTTCATGTAAATATTTTACGATGTGCAACACATCAAATTATGGCATTTTGTAATAATAATAATTGGAAATTATTAAGAGGTTATTCTTGTGTGGTTAGGGAAATAATTAATTTGTATGGACTACTGGTTAAAAGATGTTGGTCACACTTAAAATACATTGTAAATTATATCATCCACCTGTGCTTCACACTATGATTAGTAAAAAAAAATGTCACTACCACATAGCATTGAACATAAATTTTATTTGATAGTTCTCATTATATATTTTATACAATGATATATGCATAGACATGCATGAGGAAAACAAAGAAGAAACAGTTAAGGTAATTTATATTGCCTTATTTGTATCACTATAAATAACACTACATGCACGTATAGTGATTTTACTTCAGATTTTTTCTAAAAAGGCACGCCCTTTTATAAAGGTATGCAACACATGTAATGAAATGAACTTAAGGTAAAGTTTAATGACTTTCACTTGCATAATTTTAAGCTAATTTCTACCTTTTATGATTATTTTCCTTTTGTTGTTCACTTTTTTATGCTCATGCATCTTTAAAATATGAGATTCTAAAATGCATTTGGTAGCCAGCAAAATGAATAGATTAACTTATAAAAGTGAACCAAAGTGCATTTCATATTAAATTAATTCAAGGAACAAAACTTTTGCAAATAAAATATTTTAGAATTGCAATACACCAAAATGTTGAAGATACATAAGATTGAACGAAGCATCTCAAAACATGGGATAAGCATTATCCCTACCAAAGAGAAGACATATCACAAAAGAAGAACTTAACTCATCCTTTTGATGAGCTCATTGACGTAGTTTTCCTATTGTCAGCATCTTTGTCTTCAACATAGCGATTCTCTTCTTTTTGAGACCTCCCAATCGATCCTTCAACTTGAATGGCAACATCAAATTATTTGCCCCATGGAAGTGCTTGTCAACTATCATTATCTCATGAATGAGATCTCCAATTCAGATTATTCTATATTTCCCTAGACCATGTTGGATAAATGACTTATTAGTTAAAGCAATTGTCTACTTGTTAAGTTACCATTGCCTCTCTTATAGATCAGCTCTCTCACACTCTTTAAGTATAACAGCTGAACTCAAATAATATCATAATACTGCCAAGATTCATATAATACACAAATTCTTTAATAAATCCCAAGAATTTGGAACTCGTACTTCGCTTTTCCACTCCCACTTACTTCTACGTGTTGAATGGATGGGAAAGCATACATGAGCACTCTTAAAATGTTTACTATATTGCATTGCAAAATTGTTTATGCTTTCTTCGTGATTTCTTTGCTATCGCAATTTTAATTTGTTACGACGCAACTAAAAAACAGTCACTACATCAGTAGCAGCTTAATTATTTTCAAGTGAGTATTAAATACAAAACCTGAAACTACCCGGTGAATAAATGCATAATATGATAAAATAAAATATCATAGCTTAATTATATATGTACCAAAGGATTTATTTACACAAGTTTTAGAATGATTCCTTGGAAAAAATTAATATTTGGCGATCACATTATTCTTAATGGATATATGTAAGTAGATTAGCTCTTGGAGGACCTACATTTGATGAAAGAATGTAATATTGCCTGATGAATCAACCTTGTTATTATTTAAGTTAGAAGGATACATAAACCATAGAAAATTCCTAAGTTAATGAAAACTGATCCAGACCTGGAAGATTGGATATGAAGAGCCAACATAACCAACATTTCATAGTAAATCAAAATTTCATATTTGACTAAGAAGTAAGAATGAGTTAACAAAAATGTATTAATGGTGTAGTAGTAATATATACACACTTACATGGAAAAAACCAATTAATTACATAGAAACAACCTATTACATGTAAAACCCTTTCGTAAATAGAACACAAATTAAGATGATTGACATGAATTCACTAACCTGATTTTGCAGTTTTTTATTCTTTTGCAATATTCCCTTCCCTAGAACAAGTTATAACAAAAATTAAACATCAAATTGAACAACTACTTGAAATTTGATTTATACAAACATATCACATGCGTAAATAAATGAGAAACTAAGAAAACAAAAAAATAAGAAAAGAACATGGAGATGTACTTGTAGAAAGAAGAATAAACAACAGTAGGAGGTAAAAGCATAGGAAGAATAAAGGTAAATATGAAATTAAATATCTGTATAATATTAATATGAACTTTTAGATTTCGAGCTTGTCAGATGAGGAGAAAAATGAGAGTATAGTAGAGAAATACCCTCTTTTGGTGCGATGGAATTATGTATATTGAAGTCATGGACAAATTTTTAAAAAGAAGATTGATAACCATGGGAACTGCTCAAATCTGTAGAAGGTGGAGTGGATAACGCGGCTAACTCCTAAGATCTATAGATCATGGGTTGATCAAATCATAGAGCATGTGTATAGGAGAGTGGTGCAAAATAATTAACGATAATGAAGGATGAGGCAACAATGTTACTTTTGTCCTAGCTGGCAGATATGCATCCATCCGATGTCTTTTGCAAAATTAAATCTCATCCGCTTCTTGTTCCTTTGGGTTAAACAAAGCAAATTTATTATATAGATAACAACACTCTTATTGATAAAAAAAAGAAGAGAAGATTTCTTTTCATTTTATCTTCAATCTTATTTATATTGCATTGACAGTTTTTTAGTTACATTTCATTTACATTTGCATTTGTAGTTCTGTACATTCTCAATTTTTATAAATAAAAAAAGACATTTCTCTGTTCAACTCCTCTGGCCATTCTTCCATGTCACCTACTCTCTTTCGGTCATTCACCACCACCATTTTCACTGTCATCCTACTGTTCTGCCTGACCCCCCCTCAACCACTAAACAAACATCAATTACATATCATATTCCCTGCCATACAACATACACTACCCAACCGCTTCATTTACTTCATCGCCTCCACTTCACCACATCAATTTGCTTCCATCACTATACAATTGCAACAACATTTCACTCACCATCACAAACTTCCCCACATCTCATCACTTCCCTTTGCCTCCATCAACATCACTATTCTGTGCCACCTTATTACTTCTATTCATTACCCATCTACACATCTACATCATACTTCAAACTTCAATAGCAGTATTTCCAAATCCCCACCAGCAAGCTTCATCACAAACTAACCATTTCTTTCGATTACTCCAGCACAAAACTTACTGTCAAACAAACATCTTAACTGCCTTCACCACTCTCTAGCCATACACTACCATACTTCACTGTTGCACGATGCATTTCACCCTGCTCCTCCCACTACTACGCCTACCATTGCTGCTCCCACAACTACATATATACTCAACTTACTCCACAAACATCTCCACCTTGCTTTGCCACTCAAATCCATTCTCCGCCTTAACATTCCCACCGTTACGACCAGTCACAACAACACAACTCCAAAACATCTCCTTCAAGCTCACATCACTTTGCATATATCATATCACTTACCCCCCGGCCATCAAAATCACATCACTTACCCTTCCTTACAATTGCAATACAGTGCACACAAACATCTGTGCTTCGATACAACTACTTCCCACTAACCATAATCCACTAATAGTTACAAACCATCTAACTTCACCATTCACCACTTCAACCTACCTTGGTCATCACCTCATAAAACTATACACTTGTCTGCTTCAATCTACCTCGGCCATCATTTGCCTTTTACAGCAACCCTATTAACTTGCCACTGTCCTTACATACCCGCCTACCACTGCACTGTCTTTGTGCATCAAACAATTCATCTCACCTCACCTTTGCATTAAACATTTCTAAACCACCTCATCACCATAGCCCTCTCCGACACATACACTTTGCCTCATCACCATAACCTTCTCTGATAACTTACCACTGCCATTACCTCACCAAAAAATACTAAAAATACTACATTTCTTCATACAATTATATACATCCCACTTCATTCCTTCATACTGATGCAAACTTTACCATCGACTTCACCACAAACAGCCATAACAATACTGACCATAACACTTTAAATTCCTTGCTACACATCACCATCCACTGTCATCACAGCAAATACTTGCATCATTTTTTACCATTGTGATGATCCAGATTTTTGCGTTCGAAAATCGACATCCATATTTCATTCGTATTCTAATGCCGCAGATTTAACCGTTAAAATCCGATTCGCCGGAGCTTATAACACATTAACACTAGTACAAAGAGTGCGTAGTGCTTCGCCTCATTAGCATCGGTTGAAGTAAAAACCGATGCAAATAGAACTATTTGCATCAGTTCTATCTTAGTAACCGATGCAATTGGTACGTGGAAAGCAATAGGTAATAAAAAAATCAAATTTGCATCAGTTCTCACCAACAACCGATGCAAATAGTTTTAATCGCATCGGTTTTAAAGTCAACCGATGCAACTACATGTTGATGGCAATATGAAATTTAGGTGGGAAATAATGAAAAATTAGCTCCAAAGTTACTCCTTTGGAGAAATGTAGTCCTTCCTCCTCAATAACCCACTCCGAAAAAAATTCTTCTCCTCCTCAGAATCCTCAGTGCCAGAAAATTTATTTTTTTACTTCTTTTCTTCTTCAACAAATTAAATGAGATGCTAAAATAAATAGTGGAGGTGGGAATCAGAAAATAAATGGACCCGCGCTTCAGATCCGACTCAAGAGAAATGATCATCTTCAGCAATATATTGGCTCTTCCTCCTCATTGATCACACAACAAATTGGATACCGTCGACCACCGTTCATCTTCGTTTCTCAGTCCAGTTTGAAATTTCTCGCATCCAAATCTAGTACTTATATGGGATTTGCTAAATTTCTAACTATGATTCAAGCCTAATTCTAGAAAATTGGAAATGGAGACGTTTGAATTCCAAATTGTCAAATCAGATTCGTTTGATAATGTTTTGGATATCCATTAAGTATACAGTTGTTACCGAATGTTTTTAAGTTGCTTCTTGATGTATGTATATATAACATAATTGTTGAACAGGGTCCGGGTTTGCAAGTTGTGAGCAATCCAGATGATGCAGATTTTATTTTAGCACATGGTACTGAAGCAATCGGAGTGCCATCTTAGGATGCAATACCTAAAAAATTAGAAGAGCTTGAACAAATCTTAGAAATATGCGCCTAAAGAAAATCCCAATGGTGGTAGCAAATCCAGATTACGTTACAGTTGAGGCTAGAAACCTCCGTGTAATGCCAGGTATGGTTGAATGAATTTTCAAATAAAATGCCATATGATTCAAATTGTATTTCAAACCGTATTTTCATATGCTTCTTCCCCTAACATTACATGCAAATTGTATTTCAGCTTCTTATTATGTATATATAGGCGAATACAGGATTGATGTCAGCAACAAGGATAGAAAAATAAAAATACATCTCTTATCATATTTTGTATTTGATTGTGCATGCATTCTAATGCTATTTGTATAATGTTATTTACTAAAAGGGACCACTGTAGAATATAAATGATTTTCCCACATTCATTCCCATTGAAAACCATTGTTGAATGAAGCTTGTTAGCCGCTTCTTTGTAACTAAATTCTCATGATCATAAGAAACGGAATCATGGGTAAAGCTATGGAAATGAATATTTGTTGGAATATTTAGAAGAACCACAACAGTAAACAGTAACATTGTAAATATATTTTCTAAAATGCCAAGATTTTTGGTGTGCGTGTTTTAAAACATCTAATGCTCAAGTGGTTTTGTTAGTTGTTTCAATTTTCTACAAATTGCAGTCCAAACTCATGTTCCTCATCCTCAATCTATTTATATCATTTTTTTCTCATTTTCTCTTAGAAATCGACTAGGGCAATCAATATACTAGGAGTTGCAGTGGTCAGACAGAGTGGAAACATAGCGCACAATGGCTGCCAATATCAGCGATCTGTTTAGCCTATACAGTTCAAAGCAAAAGCTCAGAGCACTCGTTGTGAAAACAAAAAAGATACTAACGAAAACAACTATAGGCTAAGGTCAAACATGTTAAATGGGCCAATTGATTAGGAAACAACTACATAGTATACCGCAAAACTTGATCATTTTAGATACAATTTTTTTCTTCAAAATTAGATCTTGAAAAAGTCAACATTGACTAGGAAGCACAATTTCATGAAGTCCAATGCCATGAAGTGTTTTCAACATGCATCTGCAAAAGAAAAGTCGGTAAGATTAGTACTCCCATACTCATGCAAAAAAAGGTTCATCAAAGTCACTAATACTCACACATTTTGGGCCATGCAAGTGCTTGTATCAACCTTTAAAAATAGCACAGAAAAATTTAGAAGTACCAAGGCTGGAACCCTTCTCGGTTACTTCATGAATTTGTAACTTTATTACACATTTATTTTAATCGTAGCGATAACACCTCTAGTGCTTACCTAGGTCCAGGCGCAACCCTGATAAAACATCATTATATAATTCAGAAATGGATAATGTGTCATGCTTGGTAAGTAAAAATGAACATAACTCTGCTGTCACCTGAACAATGCAGTTGTTAATTAGGCATAACAAAAATCTTTGCCTAAATGATGTAGAAAAAAAGAAGGAAAAAACATTACTATACATTACCACAATCATAACTGAAATCAAATTAACAGAGGAAAAATCAAACAAAATCCTCAATCTATTTATGTCATTTTTTTCTCATTTTCTCTTAGTAATCGACTAGAGCAATCAATATACTAGGAGTTGCAGTGGTCAGACAAAGTGGAAAGACGGAGTGGAGTTGCCGAATCAGTTTCAAATTGAGCTGCAAAACTCAATTGCAAGTTTTACAACTGAGCTTACAAATCAGTTTTGCATAACTTAGCTTCAATTCAATTTTAAAACTGAGCTACAAACTCACTTTTGAAACCGATAAGTCAGCTTTGCAAAACTTGCTATAGCTCAACCATTTTTAATTAAAACTTAGTTTCACTTTCTAAATGCAGGCACTAGCTATTAGTGAAAGAGGAGGACAAGAAAGAGTTGGAAGTTAATGGTGATGACATAGCAAGCTTATAAAATCTTGAAAGTGGTCTTATTGCTAGAGTTTTGTAAAATTTACTAGACTTGTGTACTCTAATTTTAAAGAGTAGTTTCAAATTGGTGGACGATGTAATTTATATATCAAGGCAGTATGCTTCATTTTATGTACGAAGGTTGGGAAATACATGGTGATGATTGATGTTCTTCAAGCTCTTCCAATAAAGGCATTTTGTATTTTGGTGTCAAAGAAATATTGGCTTCTGAAGTTGAGCTTTATCCTAATTATCCGAGGTGGTGATGTGTTGTTTCTACATCCAAAGAGTGAGCGTTCAATTCCTCCATCTCATATGCATGGTCTGGATCCTCCTTTTCAGGTTTCACTCTTTAACCCTGTCACTGGTTCCCAATTCCAACTTCCACCTATAACGGCTTCGGTTATATGATATTTTAATAGTGACGGACTAAGAACAATATGCTCTTGTTTAGTCTGAATTATTTTATCTTTGTATGATCGTATTGTATTAGTAAATTCCTGTGTTGACTCAATGGTAATGTCTCATACAGAATATATCAAAGTTCTAGCCTTGATCGTATATGATCGTATTTTATCAAAGTTATAGCCTTCATTTGTCCACTGCATTAAGCATCTAATATCCTTTTTATTATTATTCCAGGCATGAGAAGAGGCACTTAAACATACCAGCACATGTTTCTTCTTGTTTCCGTGTTAAAGAAGGTGACCATGTGATTATTGGCCAGTGCAGGTGATGTATTGATTTTGTGCTTATTTCACTTGCTGTCTTACCTTTTGTATTTACTTGGTATATACTTAAAGTTTGGGTTAATTGTTCGCTAGAGCATGTTTGACAACTCTTTATAAGTAGTGAAAATATTTTCTAAGTAAGTATGTTGGAATAATTGCAATGGTTGATGTTGTTCAATGGTTGTGGTGAGGCAGGTTTAGGAAGTGTGCTGAAATAGCTTGTATATGGCAGTGGGTGCTTTGTTGTCGGAGAAGGTTGTAGGTAATTGTATATTCATGTAATAGAAGTATTTGGTTAGTGAAGTGATTCAGGGAGGTGGAGATGGTGATGATGTTTTGGTTAGTGTAGAGGAGAACAGAGTTGAACCAGGTCAAGTGTGGGGGTATTGGGAGCAGTGCAGTGTGTTTAAGAAGGTTGCTTCTGAAGGAGTGTTGTATATGGCAGTGGAAACTAAATGAATATAGAAGGCAGTTTGTTCAAGATGGATGGCAGTGTAGCTATATTTGGATGTTGAAGACCGTTGAAGTAGTAGTTTAGTTAAGGGTGGTTTTGGTAGTGGTAGAAGTTTGTATAGTAGGAGAGTTTGTATAGAGTGGAGAAGGTGATGGTGTAACACAAGGCGGTTGCAGCAGAAATATGGAGTTTCACGTTTGGGATGCAGGTTGAAGGATAATGTATTTGGTTCTTAAGTTTGGTTGGCAGTGGGTTAGAGTTTCAAATACAGAGTTGTAGGAGGAGATGTGTAGTTTGCAATACTGTTTGGCAATGGTGTTTTCAGCTGAAGTTGTAGATGATGGAGGGAGGATGATTTGGGGTGAGGGTTGTTGCTGTGTGTAGTTGTGGGTAAACTTTCAAGAGGAGTTTGAAGACAGTGGAAAGGCAGGTTAATGATGGTTGAATGCAATGTAATTGTAAAATGTAAAATGAAGAGGGGAGAATTGTGTTTGGTGATGATGCATAGATGACAGTGGTATATGTTATTAAGTTTAATTGGTATTATGTTATTCAGTTTAGTTTGGTGATGATGTATAGATTATTAATACTTTAATTGATATATATTTATTTTGGTATTATGTTATTCAGTTTGTATTTGCCATCAAATTTAATTTTGAATGATTGTAATATTGCATGCAATAATTGTTGTTATAATCAATAATAGAGGGATTAGTTTGCATCGGTTTTCAACAATAATCTATGCAACAAGTTCCTTTGTTGCATCGGTTTTTATTACAACCGATGCAACATGAGGGTTGTGTCCAAGCTACCAACCATGATATGTTGCATCAGTTGTTAGTAACAACCGATGCAAAAAGGGCCATTTTGCATCGGTTTCAGAACTAATGCAAAAGTGTTAAGCCTGTTGCATCGGTTGCATATGCATCGGTTGTTGAACTGATGCAAAAGGGGGGTAAACAACCGATGCAAATGGCCTGTTTTGTAGTAGTGTAAGTATAAGAACACAATAGAAGAAAAAATGAATATCATTGATATACAACATTCGATACAACAATGATACAATATCTGTTACAACAAGATACAACAGACCCAAAAATATCAAAGCAGAATATTGCAGTGGAATATGACACAGCGGAAAGAAATCTCCAACTTGATCTCCAATAGAGAAAGAAAGATCCAAAATTGCAACTCTAATGCCAAAGCTCAAAAAGACTCCAAAATCCATATCGAAAAGCTCGAACCACCATCACGTTGTAATGTAGCAAACTCGGTAAATGTTGAAGTGAAACAAATGCTATCGCCAAAACCAAAGGCTGGATGCTATCGAATATGCACCTACTATTTGCACCTACTATTTGATTATCTGAAAAACCCAACTCTAGACTGCCCTTATGGAAAATTGTAGGCACCTAGAGTTTAGAAAGGGAACAATAAACTCCAGGCCAGTCGTGGGACTGGTATGAGGAAACAAAAATAGTTTATCTTTAACAAAAGAAAACAAAATAATTTAAAAAAATCCGCAATATTTTTTGGAAAATGAAACTACCATAAGACCTCCCGTCACACATAATGCATTCGCGCACTTGGAGGAGATTTCTCCTTATGATAGTCAAACATGCTTGCTACGCATAAAACCATTTGATATTATTATTAGTGCGTAGTGCAGAAAACATTGCAAGTATAATATTAATCTTAGCCAGCATACATACCATTATAGTATGCCTATTATAGCTACCATGTTAGATGGCAGGTCGTAAAACTAAAACCGTACAAGACGTGTATTGGATGATTGGATTTCCAACAATAGTCAGGCCAAGGAACTTCCTACACCGAATGGAACGCCTCTGGAGGGACACCTCCAAGAACCATACTAGATCTCCGCCAACACAAGACCGGATTACCTCTGTAACTAGGTAACACCTACAAGTAAGCCATCCCTTGTTGTTACCAACCTTTATCCTGGGATTCACCAACAAATAGCAACAACCACATAGTTAAATACTTGGGCTCCATACCATGATATCACTTTTTATCCTGAAGGAAATTGACATACCATAGGGGCGCGACCCCTAAAAAACTTGCCACAACATTCATGTTTCGACCATTTCCGAGTTGTGAGGCTCGAAGAAGTCTCGTCCACAAAGCCACGCTTTTCACAAAAGCCATGCTTCGATCAACACATGATCAACAGCACTTCATATGCCACATTACCAAATTGGGAATGTATCACTAGTAACCATCAACTACATAACCTATAAGTTCGTACGTCTTAGAGAAGAGTGTTAAGCTAAGAGAATATATTCTTCACCACCAAACAGAAATGTATTTGATAGAAACCGGCTCAGACAACGTCCATACAATTTTGTTCCGGGTTCGAACAGAACTGAAGGCACTTCAAAGAAGTAATCACGTCCAGACTCCCCATCACAAAGGGTGATCAAATCTTTATACCGGGGTCCAGTCGGTGCAGAGACATTCGACAGGTAATCCTTTTGCTTTCGAAAATATCCGATCTTCACCACCAGTCTTCAAATGCTATCCATTACGTCGTATCACTATTCGAAATGGGTTATATGACACAAAGTCCTCTCCAGGCTAAACCGAATAATGAGCGTTTAATTTTAAAAACATATGGATATATGGGATCTTAGTTAAGTCACAACTTATTACCCAAAACCATTCTTTCAAATGGTTTAAACAAATTACCATTTTCAGATCTTTAAACAAAAAGATTCACTTCACAAAGTTTACCAATCATTCACAAAGTCTAATTCATAGCTTTCAAAACTATTTCAATTCCAAATCTTTTATACAAAAGATATACCTTTAAGATCCCTTTCAATTTGGAAACAAAGTTCACCAATCTTTAACAAAGATTTATTTATAACTTTCAAAACAATTCCCATTTCAAATTGGATTAACTCATCCAATATTTAAATCAAAAACTCGATTCAAAGCTTTCAAAACCATTTCCAAGGATTCATTCATAACTTGGAAAGCCCTTTCAACAAAACTGGAAATTCTTCCATTAATAGGAAAGCAATTATTATTTGAAAACAAAGAGTTTTTGTTTTGGAAAAATCCGATCAATTATGCACAAGTTATAGCCTTTAAAGTATAAACTTGGATTAAATTTAAATTCTCAAAATAATACTTTTAAAATACTTTAAAGATGATTTAAAATCAATATATTATATAACTTGTATTACTACCTTTCAAATCATAGTTTCCAAAATTATTTCAAAACTTTAAACAAGATATATTATATTCAAACCAATTTTCAATTCCAAACTTTCTTTCCAAAAGCTTTCCATATTCAACCCCATTACATTTCCAAAACCATTTGGATTCAAAATTCAACTTTTAAACAAATAATATTTAAATTTAAAATATTTGTGACTTAACCGATTTCTCGTGAAATCCATATTTACGCATGTCTGGTGTAGTCCAGGGGTTTTACACACAATAGTGCAACATCATCAATCATTACAGATTCAAGCACAGCAATATCGATGAGCGGTATAATTCTATAACGCTAATCTTCCATTCACAGATTCACATAATAAATAATATAAATTTATCACAAATCACAGATAAATAAATTTATTACACACAGCTCAATAATTCACATCATAGAATATCACACATCAAGGATATCGAACGATTCAACATTCAATAGAATCCAAATATCCATATGTCAGATTGATTAATTGTTCAATCCCTAATTAATTCACTTTAATTAATTACTTATTAATTGAGTCAACCAATCCTGATTAATTAATTACAAATCATTTGATATTAATTAATGAAATAAATTAATCAACTTTAATCACCTATCTTAATTAAATGTCCTTAATTAATTAATTATTTCTTAATTAATCACATTAATTAAACTAACCTTTAAGTTAATTACTTGATTAATTAACCTTTAATCCTAAATTAATTACCCTTTTAATCATAAATTAATCTTAATTATTAAATTAATCAACCTTAATTGATCTTTGATTAAATTTAATAAATCTTTAATTAATCTTAATCAATCTTTAATTAATCTTTAATTAAGTAATTATTCTTTAAATAATTATCCTTAAATTACCTTCATTATGTAAATCATTAATTACTTAAGATTTTAAATTAATTAAAAGATAAAACATTTTATCTTAATAAATTACTTAATTATCATCAAAATCTTCCTTTAAAAATTTTGGAATTGATTATCATTAAAAAATAAATTAACTTAAACTCTGAAGTTAATGAACAATTGAAAACATCTTTATCTTCTTAGTTTAACTCCTTAATTACATTTTTTAATTTGTTTTAAATACGTAAGAAATTAATTGTAACATTCCTGAAAATTAACCATGTTTAATTTGACAATTAATTTAATTTTGAAATTAAATTGTGAGATTATTTTTGAATTAATTAGAAATTTCTAAGAATAAATACAAATTTTAGATTACAAGTAGCAATTTGATTTGAAATATAAGAATAAGTATTTTATAAACAAATATTGGATTTAAGAATAAAATGTATTAAAAAATAAGTAGAATTTAAAAGCTTTAAAAAGTTAATGATAGTTTGTTTTCTAAATAATTTTTAAATATATTAACATTTGAAAGATGTAATAAATTTTCAAAGGACTTATTTTTAAGATTTAATTTTCTCATATATGAATAAAAGTGATCAATTGTTAATATGTAATCAAAAATTTTAAATCATTCTTTTCTTTTTGAAAGTTGTACAAAAATAAATAATAAAGAATGTATGAATGTAAAATGTATAAAAATATATGTATATAAATATAGTGAGCTAAATTAAAGGCTTTAATGTGAAAATTAATTGGGACAAAATTTTATTTGTGTAAATATAAATATAAAAGAAAACATAAACATTCAAAAAAAACGTAAACATAGGCTGCACATGAAATTACATTTACATTAAGGGTTAAAAACAAATTTACAAAATAATTGGAACTATGGGTATAAACACAATTTTTATTACATGTAATAAGTGTAAAACGTGCAAAGAAATAATTGTACAAGTGTTAGTCAAGTGGACAAATGGCAAAAGATTCATTTTCTTTTGAATTGAAATTTGTAAGCATAGAAAAAGAAAAAAATATAACCAGGCCATTCAACTTCTCAAACCTGAAGTAAGAAAACAGAGAAAAAGTCAGGTTATGTTCGTTCCTTCCAAATTTTCTCATGCTTGAGAAAAGAAGAAACAAAATCATCTTCAACTCAAGAAATTCGAATCCTCTTAATTTAAATCCAAAAGGAAAAAAAAGATATTCAGTTTATAACTGAAACGAGAAATCAAAGCTAGAGAGAAAAAAAGTTTCGGGCACGAAAAGTCAAGTTGCAATCTTAAAACATTTAAGTTGAAAGAGCAAATGGGATTAAGCAACTCAGCAAAG
This sequence comes from Allium cepa, assembly GCA_030765085.1. Lineage (NCBI taxonomy): Eukaryota > Viridiplantae > Streptophyta > Magnoliopsida > Asparagales > Amaryllidaceae > Allium > Allium cepa. The sequence continues at coordinate 85,950,270 of CM060946.1, forward strand.
AAACATTTAAAAAAAATCAGGCGTCTGTTCATTTCTGCTTTTAAATGAAACAGGTAAGAAAACCCTTGAACCCTCTTTTATCTTAATGCTCATTGAAGTATGATCTGGATTTTCCTTAAATAATTATGTGGGTATGCTTTCATGTCGGTAAATATCTGTGAATTGAAGTGTACATGTTTGTGTTCATGCATGTATTTCCCTGTTCTACCTACAGGCTTTAAAAGCATGATAAAAAAAATCAATCTATTCTTCCCTGATCTTCTATAGGGCATGAATTATAAACAAAACATGTTTATAATAACAGGATATAAGTTTTTTTTTTAAAAAAATACTTTAGGTGAAAATTTAAAGAAATTTTTGCTGGAGATAAAATTTACAGTAAATTTTAAAAGTGTAAGTAAACTCTTAAAACCCTGATTTAAATAGAAATTAGCAGGTAAAAGTCTTTTAAATGTTGATTTGGAATGTGATTTATATGTTATTTAAAAATGATTACATGCATAACATCTGTGGATCTATAGTGAACAAACAAGATATGCCTCTGGTGTATATGACATTTCAAGAGTTCATATCAACCAAACGAATAAATATTTGGTATTGATCTTTAAATAAAAAATGATGGTAATAGTGCAAACTCATTTTTAAAAAGGGTTTGGAGATTTTTTTATCATGTAATCATTTCAGAAATTAAAACTTACAGTGACCATCCAAATTTAAGTTCAAAATCATACATCTGGATTTTGAATTCTAATCATATGAATGGATTCGTGTAGCAAATCCATGAATTTTGATGCAAATTTCAAGATTTTTAGATTATTAAATTATAAGAAAATGCTAGTTGAACGGAATTTGGATTTCGTTCATTTACAGGTGATGGGCAAGATCGTACGCACCGTGGTCATGGGTGGATGATGATGTCGTGTTGAGGAGTAAGAAAAAAATGATCGCTTGATTTTTAATTCATCATGGATGGCGATTTCGTTTGATTTAGGGTTGAATGTCGTTTTCCTGTCGTCGATACTTTCGTGAGCATTGCATCATCTCTTGTGAACCGGAGAGGATCGGACCAGAGGGAATGGTTTCGTAGGTTATCGGAGTAGCTCAGGATGTGATCTCGAGGCGTATGGTGGTCGGAATCGGCGTGGTGAAGCGTTTTGCTACCGGCATCAGGTTATCAATGGTGCTGGGTTTACTCGATTTGGATTCTCTGGCATTTTTGTCAAATTGAGTGTTTTGTTTACTTGTTGTGGTCGATGGTGATGGTCAGGTAACGGCGATGTGACCGGAGGTGGTCTGAGTGGCGTGCAACGTGCACGTACATGTTTTCGTATCTGAGGACATTCGAGTTTGGAAAGGTGAAGAAATTCTCGGGCACGAGCACTTGAAAGTGATGGATTGACTCGAAGTCAAGAGTGAGGGGAGAAAAACCGAAGTTGGTTTCGGGTTTGTTTTTAATGAGCTCAGGTTTGTTGATGACCATACGAAAACAGTTTTTTTAAAACTTTAAATTGAAAATCAATTTATTGAAAATAAATTTTGTTAAACCAATCTTATTTCAATGATAAGATGTTATCTAAGCTTTGAAATTTGTTAAGAAGTGTTTTAAATAAAATTGATGTAAACTTTATAATGTTAAAGGTTAGTTAATTAATATAAAGAATGTTTTAATGGTTAATTAACCATTAAAGTTTAAAGTTAATTTATTTGTTAAAGGAAATTAACTACTTGAAGTAAATTACTTAATAAAAGTAACTAAGGTAAATTTGTTAATAATTTAAGTTTGATTAATCAAGTGATCAATGAATAATTAATTTAAGGGTAATTAAACTTTAATTAATTAAAAAATAATTACCTAAATGGAAGTAATTAAGAATGGGTAATTAATGATTAAAGATTTATTTACTAAGTAATTAAGGGTTACTTACTTTAAAAAATAATTAATTAATGTGGTTAATTAATTAAGATAATTAAATTAAGAATAATTAATTAAAGATTAATTAAATAAAGTGATTAAGAAATCATTATTAATTAAGGAGTAATTAATTATTGTAATTAATTAAGAATAATTAACTAAGGATTAATTATTAATTAAAGGGTAATTAATGATGAATTAAAGAATAATTAATTAAATGTCTGTAGTTAATTAATTATTAATTAACCTTGACTAGGAATTATCCATAGGCAAATGATTCTGATTTAGATTAATCAGATATTTTAATTGGCTTTGCTTATGGATGACTATATTCTATTGGATGCTGTGAATTGTTATGTCATCTCTGCTATGTGATGCTTTGTGATTTGAATTGTTTTAATTCAAGCTGTGATGAATGTAATTTGTTTATTTATAATGCATTTATATTATCTATCTGTGATGCTTTGTATATAAATAAGCATTGTAGGATATACCGCTTATCAATATTGCTGTGATTGTATCTGTAATCACTGATGATGTTACACTATTATGTTAAACCCCTGGACTACACTATACACACACAAATATGGATTGAACATGGAAATTGGTTAAGACATAGATTTTTAAAATAGTTTTAAAAAATTGAATTTTTGAATCCAAATGGTTTTGGAAAAGGATTGGGTTTAAAGTGAAAAGTTTTTGAAAAAGAATATCAAAGATAAAAGTTATTTTTGAATAACTTAATTTAGTTTTGAATTTGATTTAAATTTGAATTCAAAAACTGAAATTGAATTCTATGTTGAGAATTTATGATTTAAAAAGGTTATACAAGTTTATATGGGTTTTAAACCATTTTAGAAGTGTTGTTTTGAGAATTTGAACTTAACCCAAGGACTTAACTTGTATAAATGAAATCGGATTTTTCCGAGATAAAAACTGTTTGTTTTCAAATGATAAAAGCTTTCATATAAGAAATGCACTTCCAATTTGTATTAAAGGAATTTCAAGTTTAAATTTGAAAATGGTTTTCCAAGTTATAAATGAATCTTTGGAAACAGTTTTGAAAACTATAAGTTAAATCTTTGATTTAAAGATTGAATGAGTTAATCCAATTGAAATGGTAATTTGTTTAAACCATGTGAAACAGTTTTGAATTTTAAAGTTGTGACTTAACCGAAATCCCATATCCATATGTTTTCAAATTTTATGCTCATTATTCGGTTTAGCCGGGAGAGGACCTTTGTGTCATATAACCCATTCTGAATGATGATACGTCGTTATGGATAGCATTTGAAGACCGGTGGTGAAGACCGGGTATTCGCGAGAACGATAGGATAACCTATCGATTGTCTCTGCACTGAGAGCTATGGTATAGAGATTCCCTAAGTGATGGAAAGCCAATCGGGATTGTGGATACCTGGATTTGCAAGGGCTTCTTCGGAAGTGCCTTCGGTTCTATTCAAACCTGGAACAAACTTGTATGGATGTGTGTCTGACGTTACACTTTGAGATGTAAAGATGATTTATATCAAATACATTTCTGTTTGGTGGCGGAGATTTATTCTCTTAGCTTAACACCCTTCTCTGAGACGTACGAGCTCAGAGGTTATGTAGTTGATGGTTACTAGTGATACATTCCAAATTTGGTAATGTGGCATACGAAGTGCTACTGATTATTTGTTGATCAAAGCATGGCTTTGTGAAAAAGTGTAGCTTTGTGAAAGAAACCTCATCGAGCCTCACAAACCGGTAATGGTCATAACAGGAAAGATGCGGCAAGGTTTCAGGGGTAGCTCCCCTAGGGTATGTTCATTCCTTATGGAAAAGGGTGGTATCAGGTATAGAGCCCTGATATTTAACCTATGTGGTTACTGCAAATACTTTTCTTTGTGGTTGTTGGTGTAGAGGATCCTCGGATAAAAGTCGCAAACGACCGGGGTTGGCATATCTTAGGTTTTACTCCCTAGAAAAGGGGTAACCGGCCTTGTGTTGGCAGAGAGCCCGGTAGGTTCTCGGGGCGTCCCTCCAGAGGCATTCTCATGTGGCAATAGGAAGTTCCTTAGCCTGATCATTTGTTGGAAATCCAATCATCCAATATGAGCCTTGTATGGTTTTAGTTGTAGAACCTGCCATTTAACATGGCAGTTATAGTAGGCATAGTATAGTGGTACCTATACTGGCTAAGATTAATATTATATTTTCAAAATGTTTTCCACTATGTGCTAATGATAATATCAAAAAGGATTTTTGCGTAGTAAGCATGTTTGACTATTATAAGGAGAAATCTCCTCCAAGTTGCGATTACATGGTGTGTGTGCCGGGAGGCCTTATGGTAGTTTCATTTTCCAAAAAGCATTGCAGGTTTCAAAACTTAAATTCTTTTGTTGTTTTAAAGACCAAATGTTTTTGTTTGCTCAACCAGTCTCACGACTGACCCGGAGTTTATTGTTCTCTTCCTAAACTCTGGGTGTCCACAATTTTCCACACGGGCAGTCTAGAGTTTGGTTTTTCAGATAGTCAGGTAGTAGATATCGTTTCGGTAGCATTAAGCTTTCTGTTTGATACATTTTGGAGTCTTTGGAGTGCATGGGCCGACCTTGCTTAACTTTGTCCAAACATGGAGATTCGAGCTTGGAGTTTTTGAGCTTTGGCTTTGGACTTTGGATTGGAGTTGGAGTATAAGATTCTGTGAAGACTCATCTCATTTTGTGTCGTATTCCACTGTATTTTATGTTGTATATATTCTCTGATGTTGATGATTATCGTTGTATCAAATTGATGTATCAGATATTGTATTCATGTTGTATCAATGATATCATCTTTTATTTCCGCTGTATTATTCATAATCAAATGTTGTTGCAAGCTCCGGCGATACGAATTTGATGTCGTTTGTTGGACATCGAGTTCGGGTCGTCACATTAATAAAAGGACACATAATTAAAAAATTAATTCAAAATAATTTACTTTAAAACCTTTAGTAAATCCCAACTTAAAAAAAGAATTATTTAAAAAGAATTTTTAAGAATTGTTTAAACTTGATTTTGATCAAGTTTTCAAAACTGTTTTAATACCCAAACTCCATAAACCCGAGCCAAAATCCAATTTACCCGAACCATTTCAAACTTTTCCCCGAGCAAACTTATTTCCTAATTTTCTTTGAGAAAAATTACCATTTCTTTAGAGTTTGCCCCGAGCCAATTTCATCTTTCCAAATCAACACAAAAACCAGATACTAACGATATATGATGCACGTGTACATCTGATCGGATCGTCGTCGACCAACTCTGAGACCTCCAGCACATCATCATCGACCCACTGAACTTCCCCGACCACCATATTCTGACGAAATCGACCTAAATCAAAATCGAGCCGATAAAAATCTTTCTTGGAATCTACACCCTCGTCCAAATCGCCTCGAACCATCATCATCGACCACCGATGACCCCGCGACTTCGACTGGAGCTTCGTCAAACTCCCCAGCTTTAATTCCCAACGGAGTGATCAACTCTGGTGCTCTGAAGTCGCCATAGTAATTCCAAAACTAACCTCGACCAAAATATAGGTTTAAACCCTAAATCAACCATGTTCATCCCCTACAATCGACTATAAATTTTGTGAACACTTTTCCCATGCTCTCCTATACGTCAACTTCCTTCACTATTTATTTTGACGCCCAGTTCGACGTCAATCACCAAAAATAGGTCGAAACCCATTTTCCGTTCAATTCCAAAATTCACGATCAATACGAACCCAGTAATCTTGATTCAATTATTAAAATTCGTGACGTTTGAAGTCAAACCAAATAATGTAATTGAATTAAGAAATTATGAAATTCAAATTCAACACATTCTTAAGTTTCACTGTAATAATTTATTTTAGAAATAAATTCTTAACAAATACACTTGGAATCCTTTTTAAAAATTAGTATTACATTGCTATGATAAATTTTCATGTAAGGATCATCACCTAAATATGCTTATTATTTGAGATATGAGTTTTTCTTTGGATCTTGTTATGCCTGGAAACACAAATATGTACAGGCATGCAAAGTTCAATCCACACACAAACATATATATACATATACATATAGATATATCTATATTCATTCATCACTTTTCACAACATCTGCTTCACAATGCATCAAGATATATCATAGATTCAAGTTTTAAAGGGGTCAGTTTTCTTACCTTATTTTGGAAGCAGAGAAGAACAGAGAAGCAAAGGCGTGGAAATCAGGTTTGAAAACTGGAAAAGCTTTTGATCTGAGGCTTGCTTTTGTTTTTTAATTTGTTGAGTTGCTTCCTGGTTTTGATTTTGTTTTTAATTGTTAAGTTTGTTTTTGCTTTAATCTGAAAATCTATTTTTCTTGAAGCTTTGAATTGATTTATATTTTAGCCTGTAACTTTACTTAATTGCCTTCAGGTTTTAGAAGTTGAAAGAAATTTGATTGCTGATTTTTCTTTTCAGGTTGAAGTAGAAAACTATTATTTGTTTTTTATTTCTAATTTCAGTTTTGAAATGGAGGATGAAAGAAGAATTGGGGAAGGAGAGTAAAAAATGTGTCAACCTGGCTCAAATTCTTTGATATTTATTTATATTGTAGTTTTAAAAGAAAACATCTTTGCCACTTGTAAATTTCATATTTAAAAGAGTGACATTTGTTAACTCTCATATTAAAATGCCTACACTTGTTAATCTCATGTTGTATGGTTTTACACATATAATAATCTTTTTTTCTATGATACTTATACACATATAATACATGTATTTATTTTTATATATATTTCTAAATTCATATTAACATTTATTAAAATCAAATGTATATATATTCTTATGTTTTTTTACACTTTCATATATATATATATATATATATATATATATCTGTGTGTGTGTATGTATGTATGAATGTATGTGTGCGTGTGTGTGTGTGTGTATGTATGTATGTATACAATTTCATCCATCTTATATTAATATATGTTTATACTTATTTATACTTTTCCTTTATTAACATATATAACACCTTTTAAGAAAATGTTTTTAAAATTTTAATTATACATAAATAAATATATTAGAATTTTATTCTTAATTAGCCTTTGAAAAATTTATTATATCAAACTCAAAATATCATTTTCAAATCAAAATGCATATTTAATATAATTAGAAAACAAATTCTTATTAATTTAAAATATTATTTTAAATCCAATTTATTTCCAATATATTTATTTTTGAGTTTTCAAATTCAAATTTTAAATTACAAATTTATTTATATAAATAAACAAGCACATATCTTGTTTAGTTTGGGAAATGTCAAATTTATTCACAATTTAATTCCAAAAATTAAATTAATTTCCAATTTGAATTTGATTAAAAACGGGAGTGTTACAAATTTCCCTCTTAAGAAAATTTCTTCCTCGAAATTTGCTGGACACGGAGACAACAAAGAACAGATGGACACACAAAGATAGAGAAACAGTTTTCTAAATCAAACTGAATATCCACTCTGCATTTGGATCACCAATCAGAATATCACCAATAATTATAAGAACAAACTCATTTAATATTTCACGAAGTACTCGGGTCATACAATCTATGAAATATACAGGGGTATTGGTTATTCGAAGGATAACTAACCGTTCGTAGAATATATCTGGACCCAACAAAACAAATAATGGATACTCAACTTAGGTCGGAATATCCCAAAGCATACACTAGCTTGTCTCTCTTCGGACTTTGATCCTCACAAGAAATCAGAGCAAAAATTTCAAACCTTGGTTTTTTTAATCGAAATCGTTTTATAAACAAAAATTAATTTAAATTCATATTTAATTCACCAATTTTGTTCTAATAAAAATTCAATTTCGTTAAAGTTAAAAACGAAAAGCTGATAGAAATTTAATGAAGAGAATACGAAACAGGAATCTTTCTATAATGATTCACAGGGCCACCACCATACCGAAGTTACTTATTGTAGCTGCCACGAAGCTATCAAAGAATTTGAAAGTAATTAATGATCAAAAGAGATTGATAAAGAAAGTTGTTTTCATTGTTGTTGCTGGGTATTGACCATTTTTAGTGGTACTTCCATGTCCCCTATCTCGTCCTCTTCTTGCACTTACTCACTATCAGTGGATAGCAAGAGAATTTACTGAGGCATACAGACGGATATCTTAGGGATATACTCATTCTAGGGTATTTATTACCCTATCTCTAATGAGTTACCTAATGTGTTATACTCCAAAAGCTAAAGTTCAACCTTTAGCTCTGATACCAAATGTGACGACCCAGATTTTCGTGCTCGAAAATCGACATCCATGCTTCATTCGTATTCGAATGCCGCAGATTCAACCGTTAAAATTCAATTTGTCGGAGCTTATAACACATTAAGTATAACAACACAGTGGAAGAAAAAATGAATATCATTGATATACAACATTCGACACAACAATGATACAATATCTGTTACAACAAGATACAACATATCCAAAAATATCAGAGCAGAATATAGCGGTGGAATATGACATAGCAGAAAGAAATCTCCAACTTGATCTCCAAGAGGGAAAGAAAGAATCAAAAATTGCAACTCTAATGCCAAAGCTAAAAAAGACTTCAAACTCCATATCGAAAAGCTCGAACCACCATCACGTTGTAATGTAGCAAACTCGGTAACTGTTGAAGTGAAACAAATGGTATTACCAAAACCAAAGGTTGGATGCTATCGAATAGGCACCTACTATTTGATTATCTGATAAACCCAACTCTAGACCGCCCATGTGGAAAATTATGGGCACCTAGAGTTTAAAAAGGGAACAATAAATTCCAAGTCAGTCATGGGATTGGTATAAGCAAACAAAAACAGTTTATCTTTAACAAAAGAATTTAAAAGAAATCCGCAATGCTTTTTGGAAAATGTGACTACCATAAGGCCTCCCGACACACACACAATGCAATCGCACACTTGGGGTGATTTCTCTTTATGATAGTCAAACATGCTTGCTACGTGAAAAACCATTTTAAATTATTAGTGCGTAGTGCAGAAAACATTTGCAAGTATAATATTAATCTTATCTAGCATACGTTAGTATGCCTACTATAGCTACCATGTTAAATGGCAAGTTCTACAACTAAAACCATACAAGGTGCATATTGGATGATTGGATTTCCAACAATGGTCAGGCTAAGGAACTTCCTCCACCGAATGGAATGCCTCTGGGTGGACGACCCCCAAGAACCAAACTGGATCACTGCCAACACAAGACCGGGTTAGCTCTGTAACTAGTATCACCTACAAGTAAGCCATCCCCGGTCGTTACCGACCTTTATCCCGTGATTCACCAACAAATAGCAACAACCACATAGTTAAATAGTTGTGCTCCATACCATGTTATCACTTTTTATCCAGAAGGAAATGGACTTACCCTAGAGGCGCGACCCTAAAAACCTTGCCGCAACATTCCTATTTCGAACATTTCCAAGTTGTGAGGCTCGACGAAGTCTCGTCCACAAAGCTATGCTTTTCACAAAAGTCATGCTTCGATCAACACATGATCAGTCGCACTTCGTATGCCACATTACCAAATTGGGAATGCATCACTAGTAAGCATCATCTACATAACCTCTGAGCTCGTACGTCTCAGAGAAGGGTGTTAAGCTAAGAGAATAAATTAAACTTTTCCCCGACCAAACTTATTTCCTAATTTTCTTCAAGCAAAATTACCATTTCCTTCGAGTTTGCACCGAGCCAACTTCATCTTTCCAAATCAAAACTTAAACCAGATACTAACGATATATGGTGCATGTGCGCATCCGATCGTATCGTCGACAACCAACTCTGAGACCTCCGGCACATCATCGTCCAGCCACTGAACTTCTCCGACCACCACATTCTGACGATATCGACCTAAATCAAAATCGAGCTGATTAAACTGTTTCCGGGAACCAACACCCTTGGCCAAATTGCCTCAAACCATCATCATCGACCACCGATGACCCCGCGATTTCGACTGGAGCTTCGTCAAACTCCCCAGCTTCGATTCCCACCGGAGCGATCAACTCCGGTGCTCTAACATCGCTATAGTAATTCGAAAACCAACCTCAGGCAGAATATAGGTTTAAGCCCAAAATCAACCACGTTCATCCCCCACGACCGAATATAAATTTTGTGAACATTTTTCCCATGCTCTTCTATACGTCAGCTTCCTTCACCATTGATTTCGATGCCCAGTTCGACGTCGATCACCAGAGAAAGGTCGAAAACCATTTTTCGTTCAATTCCAAAATTCATGATTAACACGAAACTAGAAATCTTGATTCAATTATTAAAATTCATGATGTTTAAAGTCGAACCAAATAATGTAATTGAATTAAGAAATTATGAAATTCAAATTTAACATATTTTTAAGTTTCACTGTAATAATTTATTTTAGAAATAAATCCTTTACAAATACACTTGGAATCCTTTTAAAAAAATTAGTATTACATTGCTATGATAAATTTTCATGTAAGGATCAGCACCTAAATATGCTTATTATTTGAGATATGAGTTTTTATTTGGTTGTTCTTGTGTTTGGAAATACACAGAGTATATATAGGAATGCAAAGTTCAATCCACACACAAACCTGTATATACATACAGATATATCTATATTTATTCATCATTTTTCACAACATTTACTTCAGAAAGCATCAAGATATATCATAGATTCAAGTTTTAAAGGGGTTGGTTTGCTCATCTTATTTTGGAAGCAGAGAAGAACAGAGAAGCAAAGGCCTGGAAATTAGGTTTGAAAACTGGAAAAGCTTTTGATCTGAGGCTTGCTTTTGTTTTCTGATTTGTTGAGTTGCTTCCTGGTTTTGATTTTGTTTTTGATTGTTAAGTTTGTTTATGCTTTAATCTGAGAACTTGTTTTGCTTGAAGCTTTGAATTGATTTATATTTTAGCCTGTAACGTTTCTTGTTTGCCTTCAGGTTTTAGAAGTTGAAAGAAATTTGATTGTTGATTTTTCTTTTCTTTTCAGGTTGAACCAGAAAACTATTATTTGTTTTTTATTTCTAATTTCAGTTTTGAAATGGAGGATGAAAGAAGAATTGAGGAAGGAGAGTAAAAAATGTATCAAACTGGTTCAAATTCTTTGATATTTATTTATATTGTAGTTTTAAAAGAAAACATCTTTGCCACTTGTAACTTTCATATTTAAAAGAGTGACATTGTTAACTCTCATATTAAAATGCCTATACTTGTTAATCTCATGTTGTATGGCTATACACATGTAATAATCTTTTTTTCTATAATACTTATACGCGTATAATACATGTATTTATTTATATATATATATATATATATATATATTTCTAAATTCATATTAACATTTATTAAAATCAAATGTGTTAGGAAATCAAATCTACAGTTTCGATGACAAAAACTATACAATGGAAATGAAATATGTATACATATATATTTCTATTTACAGGTAATTGCTAAAGTAACATCACTAGAGAGAGAAGAACGAAGCTCAAAGAACATTACAAGAGACGACAAGTCGATAGGATCGGTAGAGCAATGATACAGATACACAAAAAGCAACATGTACAGGATCAGACGTCTAGGTGCACTAGCCAGACGTCTGGATAAATCCTCTAGATCACAAACCAGACAGAATCAGATGTCTGGTTAATGTACTTAGACATCTAAAAGGCTATTATATACAAAAAATTTATAGATCCAGACGTCTGACACATATTCCAGACGTTTGGAACTAAACACGATTTTTGAAATTCAAATAACAACTACCGCATTTGAAAGACATATTCGCTTCTCTTTGATGCAACTCTTCATCACCATCAGAAGCGACCATAGAACACTTGTTAATGGATGCAACTACTAAAGGAATCACTCTACCACTATAAGTAACATCAAGAATCCAAGAGAAGAAGTTACCTTACTTATTTGTGCTCTTTACTCTTATACTTTGACAAATTCTTGACCTATAGAACCTACATATTGTTATTTCACTCTTCCATATATTCAGAACTCTTCAGTCAATATTCTCTAGACTTTCAATTAAAGCATTTGTACTTAATAGTCAATATTCGTGTTATAAAACACACATTTGATAAGAACAAGCTATTGTAACCAAGCCTATTCGTCCGGATGAAGTAAGGATGTTTGATAGTCAAATTCCGAAGGGGAGCTTCAGGACTGGACATAGGACGGGAGGTCCGAACCAGTATAAAATCCTGGTATGCTTGGTCTATATTTTACTAGATTAATTTTATATTAGTTACATCATATAGTTAGTCACATATACTTGCATATACACTACATGATCCATCATATACACTTTCAATTGGTATTAGAGTAAGGTTTGATCAAATTACTGTAACATGTTTTTGAATCATTTTAATATGTCAAGCATTTTTCAAGAAGGATAATCCACAGCACGATCTTCACTTTTTAATGGCTCTAACTATGCATAATGGTCAACAAGTATGAGAATTTTTATGGAAGCTAATAGTCTAGAAACTTGGTGAGCCACTCAAAAAAAATATGAAGCACCTACTACTGCTATGAACACATGTACCGATGCACAAAAAACAGCGGCTTTTAATAATGCTAAAGCTATGAATGTTTTACTTTAAACATTAGATAAAAATGAATTCTCACGTGTCATGCTATGTAACACTGCATTTGATATTTGGCGCACTTTACAAGTCACACATGAAGGCACAAATAAAGTTAAACAAATCAAGATTTCAATTTTAAAAAATCAATTATCATCATTTAAAATGAAACAAAATGAATCTATAGTAGATATGTACTCTAGATTTCAAACCATTCAACATGATTTAATGGCACTTGGAGTCAAATTTACAAATTTTGATTTAGCATCTAGAATACTTAATTCTTTAACTCCAGAGTGGGAAAGAAAAGCATTAGCTATTGAAGAAGCTAATGATCTTTCAGCACTCTTAGTTGAAGAATTGATAGAAAATTTAATGTCCTATGAAGCTAATTTGCAGGCACGAAAAGAACTAAATTCAAAAAAGAAGAACATACCATTCCTAGCAACAAATGAAGATTCCAACTTGGATAAAGAAGAAATTGTATTTATTACCACAAATTACAACAAATTCAAGAAGTTTAGGAAAATGACTAAATTTCAGAAAGGAGGAAAATCAAGCTCAATGAATCAAACATCAATCAAATGTTATGAATGTGATCAATTTGGACATATGAAGAACGACCGCCCCAAGCCCAATATTGATAAAAAGAAGAAAAAATTTGAAAAACTCAAAAAAAAGGCTTTCAAAGTAACATAGGATGACTCAGATTCTTCATCATATGAAAGTGATAGCGATAGTGACGGAGGACAAGCTAATGTGTGTTTTATGGCACAAACTGATGAGGTATATCCTGAACTTAGCTATGACGAATTATTAGAACTTAGCATGGAATTAGATGATAAATTTAGAAAAAATTAAAAAATTGAACAAAGAGCATATAGCCAAAATAAATAGACTAGAACTTGAAATAGGAATGTTAAAAGATGAACAAATTATCTTAGAAGAAGAACTACAAGTATCTCAAGAAAAAATAAAAAATAATTTGATAGAAAGTGAGGCTACTGCTATTGATTTTGATAAAACAAAAATAATAAAAGATAATTTGTTAAAAGAAAATGTCAACTTGAAGAGTAATATTGAAAATTTGAAAATTTGAAATTTAGAATTAAAAGAAAAATTAGATAAAATTACAAATAATGTTTCAAAATTTAATAAAGGAAAACAAGATTTGGAAAATCTTATCAAAACTTCAAAACCATCAAGTAATAGAAATGGAATAGGATTTAAAAACACTCCTAAACGAAAAGGAAATGATGCTAAGAATTATAGTTATAAAATGACTAAAAGTTTACCTAAGTCTAATATGAATATAAAAAATATGAAAATTCGGATTCCTAAGACAAATAATAATTTGATTAGTAAAAAACATATTAATAATTTTTTAGAAAATGTAGTCCATAACAAAAAATATATTTATAAAGGTATCAAACCATCTTGGGTACGTCTAACTTCTTCGAACATCTAGGACCCTAACAAAATATATGGGTACCAATTAAAACATCTTTTATTTTGTAGGTACCAAAAATAAAAAATAAGGAGAAATGGATATTAGATAGAGTATGCTCTAAACATATGACAGGAAATTCAAAAATGTTATCATATATAACATACATCGATGGTGGAACAGTAACCCTTGGAGATAATTCAAAGGATATGTCGTGGGCATTGGAGAATTCATCAACTTTGGTATTTCTAACTCTCCTATTATTACAAATGTTTTATTAGTAGAAAACTTAAAACACAACCTACTAAGTATTAGTCAATTATGCGATAAAGGTTTTCAAATAAATTTTGAAAAAGATAGATGTAATATTTTCGATAATAACAAACAACTTGTATTTGAAGGTTTAAGAAACAGGAATATTTATGTATTAAAGATGATTATAAATACAAACCCAAATTTATATTTAACCTTCAAACATGATGACCCATGGTTATGGTATAAACGATTTTGCCATATTAATTTTAAATATGTTAATAAATTAGCAAAATATGAGCTAGTTAGAGGTTTATCTAAAATAAATTGCAAAGTAGAAAATTTATATGACGATTATCAAATTGGAAAACTAAAGAAAAGTTCTTATAAATCTAAAAATAATATTTCTACAAAACAACCATTAGAATTATTACATTTAGATTTATTTGGTCCAACACAAATACAACCTATAAATCACAACAAATATGTTTTCATAATAGTTGATGATTTTTCAAGATATACATGGACTTTATTTTTAAAACATAAAAGTGATACCTTTGGTATGTTTAAAATATTTGCTAAAATATTTAAAACGCAAATGGATTTGAAAATTAAAAATATTTGAATTAATGACGGTGGAGAATTTGAAAATGATCTTTTACAAATTTTTGCAATAAGAAAGGAATAAGTCATAATTTTTCTTCTCCTCGCACACATCAACAAATGGTGTAGTAGAAAGAAAAAAATCGTATGTTACAAGAATGTGCACGAACATTACTAAATAGTAGTGGTCTACCAAAACATTTTTTGACTGAAGCTATTGCCACGGCTTGTTATGTGTTGAATCGAGCACCATACGTCCTATGACTAAACAAACTTGTTTTGAAATATTTTTTGGAAGAAAACCTAAAGTATCATACTTTAAAACTTTCGGACCAAAATGTTTTACATTAAATACAAAAGATAATTTAGGAATATTTGACCTGAAGGCCGATAAAGGAATCTTTGTTGGATATTCGGATCGCAGCCACGACACCATATCAGCAGTTTTGCAACCCCTAAATGCGAAAGATTAACAACGGCTCTGAGCCGTTGCTAAATAGAAATGGTTCGTAGTCGTTTCAAAATTATTAACAACGGCTTAAAGCCATTGCGAAATGAGGATTAAACAACAAATGTTTTTGGTGCAAATGTTTTTGCCTGCAGGCTCTAAACCGTTACCAAGCCGTTGACTCAATTGCATAGCCCCTTGTTCCCAAACTAATACGCTCCTGTGATAATTAACTTTTCCAACAAAAAAATACCGCGCTTTCCCTAATCCAATTTCTTATTCCCAAACCAGATCCAGTTTCATCTAAACAATCGCATATCCTTGAGCAAATTCTGGCATCTGGTTTCGCAATCGATCCAGTTCTAGAAGAATCGGCTTATCCTTGTGTTTATAAAATCATATTATCAAAGCAGTTCCTAAATCGGCTCCTCTGTAATATCGAAATTTGCAATTCGATCCAGTCAAGGTATATAATAGGATTCGATTTTTATTTGTATTCGTTAGAAATGGTTTGTTATGAATGATTTCATAGTTGTTTTGTTGTATATTTGTGTATAATATTTTTGTGTGATGAGGAAGAAGAAAGAAATTTGATGTAATCAAATAAAATATAAGAAATAATAATTTAAAATAAATTCTATAAAATTTTATAACGTTAAATAGACAATTTGATAACTTGAAAATAAATTTTATATGAAGTTTTGTTATGATTTGAATTGATCAGAAATAATTTATTAAGAACAAAGTAAAGAAGTTGAACATTTGTTCAAGTTTATAGCTATGGAATTTTCTTAGTTGATAAACTGAAGAAGATGGAATACTATTTTAGCTTGGAAGTTTAATTTAGCCAATGTGACTATTTCTACTCACAAATCTATATCTAATTTATTTGATTTCATGTTTAGTTAATGTGATTTGATGGTTTATTCGCTGGTTCGTTGTTAAGTCCCTTATGTGCATTGTTTTTTATTGATTGTTGAGGCATCGAAGTTTTTGGATTTATGGAATTTTAGAAGTGCTATGGTATAATTGAAATAACTTTTGATTTGTTAATTGAAATTGAGTAAAGTTTACTCCAGTTATAATTTCATAAGAAACAACTTCTCTGTTCATCACTCTTTGTAAATATGCAGTTTGCTAAGCATAAAATGTGTTTCAAGAAGAGGTAACCTCTCTCTGCCTACGTTTTGAATTATAGATTTGAAGCATAAAAATTAATTTGGGCATAACTTTTGATTGTATGATCGAATTTAAGTACGTTTTTCGGCATTAGAAATATATTTCAATAGCTAAAAACTTTGATATTTATCATATTTTGAAAATATGAAGATTTGTAGGCCTGAAATGTATTTACAGATGAGCTAACCACTCTATCCTGTGTTTTTAATTTTAGATTTGAAACGCAGAAATTGTTTTGTCCATAACTTTTGACTATTTAATTGAAACTAAGTGTGGTTTTATGCACTAAAAGGGTATTTTGAAAACTAACAACTTTTATGTTTATGACTTTTTAAAAATATGAAGTTAACTGGTGCTAAAACGGGTTTTAAGATAAGGCAATAACAATGGCCTATGGCTATAACTTTAGAACTAAAGTACTGAAGTATTTTCGCAATAACTTTTGATTCACTAGCCGTTTACTATGACCAACTCACCTTGGAAACTATGATAATATAGAAAAACATTTGTTTTGAGAGTTTTACAAAATTTTGAGGTTTTCTTGGTGAAATTGATGTTTTAAAGGAGTGGACCTGCTTTTAATAATTTGTTTTAGAATTTGTATCTTTTAACAAAATTGCCATAACTTTTAATGCACTTTAAAATTTTGCAATCTGAAGGATGTTTTGAAAAGCTCTTCTATTATGCTACAATATTTCTTTGGAAAGTGTTAAATTATTTAATGATCTTGACCCTTTTAATTTAGTTTCTAATTACCTACATGAAGATTTAACCTTTTACTCTTGTTATATATAAAGTTATGGAATTATTCTAGGAATGATATTTAGTTTTACAATTGTAGGATCTAGATTAACCCTAGAAGGGGGTGAATAGGGTTATAGCAAATTTTCTCGATTTAAACACAGAAACAAACTGCAGAAATAAATATGCTGAAAAGTAAATCACACACAAAATTTACCTAGCTTCGGCAACCCCTACTACTGCTGCATTCCCAGATTTCTATTAGAATTAAACAATCTCCCGCTTACAAACACTCTAACAGAGTCGCAAACCCTGCTTCCGCTTACAAACACTCTAATAGACTCGCAACCCCTGCTCCCGCCTATAGAGTTTTGCAAACTCGCAAACCCTTGCTCCCGCCTATAGAGTTTTGCAAACTTGCACACCCTGCTCAAACTGAACTAATTCTAATTAGACAATCTGACACTACCTACAACCTAGGTGGTGATTTACCAAGACTTGATTCGTAAAGAACAAAAAATAACACAAAAAAACAAAACCCCCTTTAAAAAATAAACCCAAAATAAAATAAACTAAAGCCTTTTATAATAAAACAAGGCCGGCTCTCTTGTTTTCTTTCACCCGATCCACTTCTATTTTCTTTGAGAAAATGATGGCGGCTTGTTTGATCTGAATTAGGGCTTTTGTTCCCTTGCGAAAATTTGGGGTTTCTCAGTATTTGATTCCTCTGATTTGTATTGTTCGTTGCTCGCGGCTTCTCTGATGATCAATTCTCTGGTTGCTTTGCTCGTTCTCTGATGATCGATTCTGATTGCTTTACTTGCGCTTCGTTCGCAGCTGCTCCTTTGATCGAGTTGATAGATTATGGTATGTATTCTCTTTCGTTGCTGGTTTAATTGTTTGCTTGAACTCGATGCCTATGATGAATCCTTGGGTTGGTATTTATATGAATTCGACACTTGAGTTTGTTCGTATCAATTCGATACTTTCCAAAATTGTTTCTTTCCTGATGCGCACGGCTTTCCTGATATATTTTCTCGACTTGATACTCACGGATTTAACTTGAGAACGTTCGATCCTTCTTGTGTCAAACGGCAGAAACTTTCCCTTTTTAAGTTTCTTTGACTATTTCAAAGATACGCACTTGAATTTAAGTTTGTTTTCGTGAATTTCTCTGACTTGACTTTAGCATCCTTCCATAATTTCAACTTCACTGTGAATCATTGTTGCATTCCATTTGTTCTGGCTTCACTGTTGCATTTGCTCATTTTAGTTTGCACTCGCACACTACACGTAGCTTATTGAAGTGTCTATATTTTTAATCTTTCGACTTTCACTGTGAATTACTTAGTTGACTAAGTCTTCATGCACTGATGCATTTGGAGTTGGTCTTGTTGCAGTTGCTATGCAGTTGCTATGCCTTGTACTTGTAGTCTTGGCCATGTTGGTTTAGTTGCATTGTAGTTGCATTCACTTGAGTCTGTTGCATTTGTTTGCTTGTACTGTCCACTGCCCTTGTGTTGCTCACCATGTCGCATACATGTTTTTATGCTTGTGACATTCATGTCGATTTCATTTTTGCTGTGTCATTCCTCTGCCTGCGCTTAGTGATCTGGTCATTGATGTTCTTGTTCAAAACTACTATGTCACTGTTTGTTCACCGTGATTCTGCATTACTTGTAGCTTGATGTACATATGAACTTGCATTGCTTCGAGTTGTATTTACACCACTTTCTGCTGCATTCATGTACACTATCATTGCTATATTGAGATCACTGTAGTTTTCATTATGTTTCACATTTGTGGTCTTCATTTGCACACTACTGATTCGTCTGACCTGAATTTGATTCATTTGAACTTGTTGTTTCCAGTTTGCCTTGTATAACTGCATCCATTCTGGTTGGTCTGACCTATGATATCTTGTAGCCTGGTCATTGCTTGCATGAGTTACTTGCATTGGTGCATTGTCTTACTGAACTTGATTCTGGTCATTGCTTGTGTGATCTTGAGTTTCTGTGTTTGGTCACTGATGCATGCATAAATTGAACTTTTGACTTGGTCATCTTGTACTTCTGGATGCACTTGAATTGTTTTCACTTTGGCTTCACTGAGTTTGTTGTGCACTTGCTTGAGTTTCACTGTCATACTTGGTCGTGCTGTAGTCTTCAAGCATATTGTTGTGATTGTAGTTTGCATTATGTTGGTCTGGCTTGAACTTGATATTGTTGAACCTGTTAGTCGAGCTTGCATACTTCATGCTTGCACTATTCATTTATGTTGCAGCTGGTCTTTGCATCCATTCATGTTGATTTTTGAAATTTCACTTGCGTTGAATCCAGTTTCAAAACTTGGGTTTGATCTTGTGCTTGTGTCGTGATTTTAAATATATTGCACGTGAGTTGAACTCGGCTTTACATTTGGGTTTGACCTGTGCTCACTTGTCCCTGTAGCATTATCAAGTGTTTATCGATGTGCACGGCCTTGTGGCATGTACGGTGATACACTATGCATGTCACATTGTTCGTGTATAGTGAATTCAAATGTGAATGATGACGAACAACCCAAATAACTGAGGCAATAAAATTTTCAAAATCCATATTTTATTTTATATTGCAAAAATATTTCTTTTTCAATTTTACTGCGTTACTGAATATTTTTGCAGATTGCTCAGATGCTGGATTCAAACTGGAATGAAGTTGAAAATAAAACTATGAGTGTGAGTGATATGTAGCGAGGAATTTATGTAAACTGAATTGTGATGTAATCAAAAATGTATATGTATAGTGAGAGCTTGAAATTGTACTATTCAAGATTGTAACAAATATTTGTTTGAATAAAATTTCTGTTTGAATTCAAATTCCTTTCAAATTCTATGTAATTTATTTTATTCAACAAATATTTATTTAATCTATGAAAAATAAAATAGTACATTAGCAAATACATTTAAATGAATATATATATATATATATGTGTGTGTGTGTGTGTGTGTTTATTATCATCAAACAAAAATCATATAAGCGCAAAGCGCATATTCAACAATCTCCCCCTTTTGATGATAACAAACATATATTTAAGATTTTGATTGTGTTAAATGTATTTGATCAATGATATACTCTAATTGCTCCCCGTATTTAAATGCTTCCTCTCTACATGATGCTCCCCCTACATATATGCATACAAATAGAAATATACAAACGAACCTAGATGCAAATGGAAATTTTTTTGACCTTTGCTTGATTTTATTTGACAAAATTTTAACTTTTCTCTCTCCGTTTTGTTATTAGCAAAAGAATAATAGTGTTAGAAAAAATAGAGATAAAGTGATCAATATTAATCCAACATTAAACTCAAATTGAATATAAATATTAAACTTCAATAAAAATCAAACAAAAATCATAACTACCCTTGTTAGGCGCATATTCCACTTTTAGAAAGAATGGAAATGATGTTCTAATATAAAATCATACAATTGTATCAATTTGTGGTACATTTATTCAGGAATTTGAATATCTACTAATCATTCATAATCGTTAGGACTTTTACATGAGATTAATAATATTCCAATTTAGTTTTTAAAAAATGAAATCAAGTATCTTCTAATCACGCATGACCGTGAGGACTTTTAAATGGGATTAGAATCAACTTGTCTATTTAATCAATTAATTTTGATATGCGTTCCATACATGCATAACCGTAAGGACTTTTAAATGAGCATGGAAGCACATAATCAAAAATCCAAGTAATTCACCCATGCATAACCGTGAGGACTTTTAAATGAGAGTGAATACTTTGGATATTTATTTATTTTTACAAAAAAATATGAGTGAAAAACAAATGATCCCTGATTATAGTACCACATATCGACAAACTATATTTATGTTTTGATAAACGATGGTTGATAGATAGATATAGAAATGGTCATGGAATATTTACCCAACAAAAAGTTTTGTAACTCTTGAATGAATTCCTAAAGAAATTTTCCAAATATACTCTCTTGAGTAATACATGTTAAATATCAACACTTATCACCTTTTCAATCACTATTTATCTTTTTGATAAATAGTAGGGAGTCGGATTAGTTAAAATTTGTCATTTAAAATCAAATAAAAATGACTAATCTGAAAATATGGTCAACAATGATTTTCTCGAAGGGGTTATATGAGAAAAAAAATTCTGCTATTTAAAAATTATTTGAAACGAAAAATATGCAGATATTTTCTTTGAAAAACGATGCAGCAAATGAATGTTTTAAAAATTAATCACGTTCCACTAGTAATTTTTCTATCAACTAGATTACCAGTATGATCTGCATCTGAGTTTCTCTTTCACTCCAAAATATCACTAACTAAAATTGATAAACCAGACCATGAAGTGTGCATAAAAAACTCAATCTCAATTTTTAACAGCATTCTTGAACTTGAATTGAAGACGTGTAACTAATCAGAAACTGTGAATATAGAATTAGCCATATTATAACCCAATGTATCCAACAAAACACTATGTTTAATCCAAACGTATATGTATGAAGTAATTCGAAGAATAGTGTTTTTGGCATAAATATAATTGGCCAACTCTGTCGAACAAGACAGAATCAAAAAATCATCTCTTTACAACATCTCAATATTGGCTGATTTCATTCAGAATACGGTGCAGATTACCACATTTAATATATCTTCACCTGTTTTACCTTTACGATAATTTTTCGTGGTTGCCCATTGTGATTCTGTCACCTTTAAAATAGGCTAAGGAACTTTGCTTTGACGCCCGTTGTGTTTCTGGAACAGCCAAAATCCAGCGAACACTGTTGTTGTTCCTTAGCCCATCACCATACCTACACGATGAAAGATTTTTGTGACATATTTGTTTTTATAGGTCCATGGTTGTTAGTGGCAGAAGCATTGTGAATAAACAATCCCTTCTGGAACCCAAACTTGTTTAGTCTTTTTATTCTTGTTCCAATAGACATGAAATTTGATTGTAGTATTCTTAGGAACCCAAACTTGTATAAATTTTGTGTTCTTGTTCCTATGTCTACAATTTTCAACACGATGCCCAATTATTTCAGATCTAGCAAAGACACTCTTACTTATTGCATCATCATCAGCTTGGTTTTCCCAAAACCTAGTCCTTTTCTGTTGTTAGCAAAAATTTGATTTCCCAACAACATGTTGAATGATTTTTCTCCTCTTGAAAAGTTATTCAGAGATTTCTCAAGAATTTGGACTTTGGTTTTTAGTGTTGTGTTTTCAGTTACAAGTGAGGTGCATCTATTTATAAAATCCTTTTTCCTAGTGTCAATGGTTTCCTTAAGACTCAAGTTTTCTTTTTCAAGATTGTCAACGATATTCTTAAGTCTTGATAATTCTGAATCTAAAATTTTACATTTTTTATACTCTAGGTTTTGAATATTTTCAAGTTCAGTTTCTAACCTAAAATTTTCGTGAGCAAGTTCTCTCCTATCAGATTTCAGTTTTCAATTTTAGATTCAAGAGTATCAACCATTTTAGTAAGATCAAGACACATAAAAACAAGTTCTTTACAAGAATAGTTACCTCCCTTACTAGATTCCTCTAAGCTTGCTTCTGAATCTGATTTTGCCATAAGACACAAGTTATCCTCCTCTGAGCTACTATTCGAAACTTCCTCTCCTTCTTCATCATCCCAAGTCGCTGCAAAGGCCTTCTTTTTCTTTTTCTTGCCTTTGTTGTTTTGAGAAGCGGGCATTCTTGTTTGAAGTGGCCAGGCTTGTTGCAGTTAAAGCACATCAATTCATTATCAGAATTGTTAGAATCTCTTGACCTATTACCAGGTGTTTTCTTCTTGCGCGGCTTGAATCTTGACCATTTTCTAAGATTATTGACAGTCATTGCAAGCTCTTCAATCGGATCTTCTTCTTCTTCATCGCTCTCTTCTTTGCTCTTTAAGGCAATCGTCTTCTTCTTTGGTTCGGAGTTGTGGCGTTCCTCCTTTGCTTTTAGCTCAAGCTCATATGTCATCAAGTTGCCAATCAATTCCTCCATGCTTAGTTTACTCAGATCTTTCGATTCTTGTATTGCCGTGACTTTTGCCTCAAAGCTCATTGGTAAGACTCATAGCACCTTCCTCACAAGCTCTACCTCAGTGAATACCTTCCCAAGCGCTCTAGCGTTCTACACCAAAGTTGAAAAGCGTCCAAACATGTCCTTTATGCTCTCGCCTTTATCCATCACAAAGTTATCGTATTCATTGCTGAATAGGGCTAGACGAGACACCTTGACTTGAGAAGTTCCTTCATGTGTCACCTCCAAGGTATGCCAAATTTCCTGTGCAGTTTTACAATGAGAAATCCTATTATATTCATTCTTATCAAGAGCACAGATCAAAGCATTCATGGCTTTAGCATTTGTAGTTTTTAATCTCTTATCGTTAGCATCCCACCTATCTTTAGGTTTAGGAATCTCAGTATCACCAACGGTTATAGTGGGAGATTTATAGCCAGTTTCAATAATATCCCAAACATCATAATCAACAGAACTAAGATAAATACCCATCCTAACTTTCCAATAAGCATAATCATTCCCATTAAACATGGATGGCCTAACAATAGATTGCGCCTCAGAAAAAGCATTGTTTGGTGAATTCATGACTCTAGAGTTAAAGAAAAATACCGTGCTCTGATATCACTTATAGGATCTAGATTAACCCTAGAGGGGGGGTGAATAGGGTTATAGCAAATTTTCTCGATTTAAACACAGAAACAAACTGCAGAAATAAATATGCTGAAAAGTAAATCACACACAAAATTTACCTAGCTTCTGCAACCCCTGCCTACTGCTGCATTCCCAGATTTATATTAGAATTAAACAGTCTCCCGCTTACAAACACTCTAACAGACTCGCAAACCCTGCTTCCGCTTACAAACACTCTAATAGACTCGCAACTCCTGCTCCCGCCTATAGAGTTTTGCAAACTCGCAAACCCTTGCTCCCGCCTATAGAGTTTTGCAAACTCGCACACCCTGCTCACTGAACTAATTCTAACTAGACAATCTGATACTACCTACAACCTAGGTGGTAATTTACCGAGACTTGATTAGTAAAGAACAAAAATAACACAAAAAAAAAAAGAAAACCCCCTTCAAAAAATAAACCCAGAATAAAATAAACTAAAGCCTTTTATAATAAAACAAGGCCGGCTCTCTTGTTTTCTGTCACCCGATCCACTTCTATTTTCTTTGAGAAAATGATGGCGGCTTGTTCGATCTAAATTAGGGCTTTTGTTCCCTTGCGAAAATTTGGGGTTTCTCAGTATTCGATTCCTCTGATTTGTATTGTTCGTTGCTCGCGGCTACTCTGATGAACAATTCTCTGGTTGCTTCGCTCGTTCTCTGATGATCGATTCTGATTGCTTTACTTGCGCTTCGTTCGCAGCTGCTCCTTTGATCGAGTTGATAGATTATGGTATGTATTCTCTTTCATTGCTGGTTTAATTGTTTGCTTGAACTCGATGCCTATGATGAATTCTTGGGTTTGGTATTTATATGAATTCGACACTTGAGTTTGTTCGTATTAATTCGATACTTTCCAAAATTGTTGCTTTCCTGATGCGCACGGCTTTCCTGTTATATTTTCTCAACTTGATACTCATGGCTTTAACTTGAGAACGTTCGATCCTTCTTGTGTCAAACGGCAGAAACTTTCCCTTTTTAAGTTTCTTTGACTATTTCAAAGATACGCACTTGAATTTAAGTTTGTTTTCGTGAATTTCTCTGACTTGACTTTAGCATCCTTCCATGATTTCAACTTCACTGTGAATCATTATTGCATTCCATTTGTTCTGGCTTCACTGTTGCATTTGCTCATTTTAGTTTGCACTCGCACACTGCACGTAGCTTATTGAAGTGTCTGTATTTTTAATTTTTCGACTTTCACTGTGAATTACTTAGTTGACTCAGTCTTCATGCACTGATGCATTTAGAGTTAGTCTTGTTGCAGTTGCTATGCAGTTGCTACGCCTTGTACTTGTAGTCTTGGTCATCTTGGTTTAGTTGCATTGTAGTTGCATTCACTTGAGTCTGTTGCATTTGTTTGCTTGTACTGTCCACTGCCCTTGTGTTGCTCACCCATGTTGCATACATGTTTTTATGCTTGTGACATTCATGTTGATTCCATTTTTGCTGTGTCATTCCTCTGCCTTCACTTAGAGTTCTGGTCATTGATGTTCTGGTTCAAAACTACCGTGTCACTGTTTGTTCACCTTGATTCTGCATTACTTGTAGCTTGCTGTACATATGAACTTGCATTGCTTCGAGTTGTATTTACACCACTTTCTGCTGTCATTGCTATATTGTGATCACTGTAGTTTTCATTGTGTTGCACATTTGTGGTCTTCATTTGCACGCTACTGATTTGTCTGACCTGAATTTGATTCATTTGAACTTGTTGTTGCCAGTTTGCCTTGTATCACTGCATCCATTCTGGTTGGTCTGACCTATGATATCTTGTAGCCTGGTCATTGCTTGCATGAGTTACTTGCATTGGTGCATTGTCTTACTGAACTTGATTCTGGTCATTGCTTGTGTGATCTTGAGTTTCTGTGTTTGGTCACTGATGCATGCATGAATTGAACTTTTGACTTGGTCATCTTGTACTTCTGGATGCACTTGTCTGATTGTCTGGACAATTGTTTTATCACTTTGGCTTCACTGAGTTTGTTGTGCACTTGCTTGAGTTTCACTGTCATACTCGGTCGTGCTGTAGTCTTCAAGCATATTGCTGTGATTGTAGTTTGCATTATGTTGGTCTGGCTTGAACTTGATATTGTTGAACCTGTTAGTCGAGCTTGCATACTTCAGCTTGCACTGTTCATTTATGTTGCAGAGGTCTTTGCATCCATTCATGTTGATTTTTGAAATTTCACTTGCGTTGAATCCAGTTTCAAAACTTGGGTTTGACCTTGTGCTTGTGTCGTGATTTTAAATATATTGCACGTGAGTTGAACCCGGCTTTACATTTGGCTTCGACATGTGCTCACCTGTCCCTGTAGCATTATCAAGTGTATATCGATGTGCACGGCCTCGTGGCATGTAAGGTGATACACTGTGCATGTCGCATTGTTCGTGTATAGTGAATTCAAATATGAATGATGATGAACAACCCAAATAACTGAGATAAATAATATTTTCAAAATCCATATTTTATTTTATATTGCAAAAATATTTCTTTTTCAATTTTACTGCGTTAGTGAATATTTTTGCAGATTGCTCAGATGTTGGATTCAAAATGGAATGAAGTTGAATATAAAACTACGAGTGTGAGTGATATGTAGTGAGGAATTTATGTAAACTGAATTGTGATGTAATCAAAAATGTATATGTATAGTGAGAGCTTGAAATTGTACTATTCAAGATTGTAATAAATATTTGTTTGAATAAAATTTCTGTTTGAATTCAAATTCCATTCAAATTCTGTGTAATTTATTTTATTCAATAAATATTTATTTAATCTATGAAAAATAAAATAGTACATTAACAAATACATTTAAATGAATATATATATATATATATGTTTATTATCATCAAACAAAAATCATATAAACGCAAAGCGCATATTCAACAACAATCTATTAAGAAAAAGAGATTTTCCTAATATTATTGTAAATAAAAAACTATCAGAGTTTTTTCATATTATAATCCTCACTAAATGTTCATATACTAATATAAGCAGAGTTTTTTCTAATTATCGGCTACTTACTTTCACTAATTAATAAACATGGTTAATTATGCATGAAGACCCAAAATTTTGGAGTTAGTAATCTTTACTCATGGATTGCAGACATTACAACATCTTTTACTTGTTTCTTTATTATTATTTTACTGTAAAATGGAATAGGAAAAAGTGCATTTATGTCTGAGAATTAACTTCAAGTTCAAAACGACAAGTATACAAAATTAGATCATAACAATGAAAATTGTACAAGTGCATTGACAAACGATTTGGTCATGCATCATAAAGGTTTCCAAAAATATTAATCTAACATCAATTATTAGAAGAGATTTCATTTGTATATTATTTTATTCTAACAGAGCGGATCCCATTAACAAAGAAATAAATGCGGACATTGATTTTTATGGTTCAAGTGCTATAACAGAACCAAGTTTGCAAACTGATAGATCCCATAATATAACTACATTAACTAAAATTATGAAAACGAATGAAGAATTACATAGAAAGAACCCATAGAAAGTCAGCCAAATAGTTTTAATCTGAAAATATTTATCATTTTCTCAATGTTTTATTAATTTTTTTTATTAGACAATTAGAAAAATTCAAACCTAGCATTAATGTTGTTTTTAGTTTTATCTCTTTGTATGTTAAGGTGATTACTTTTCGTTTTATTTTACTTTTCTACTACAGGTTACAATCATCGAAAACGTAAATACTATCAACCAACGAAATTTAAAAATGATGAAAACGTACCGTAATGTTTGAATAAAATTTAAAAGTTAAATAAGTGAATTTATAAATTGATTAATAAGAATGGAAATGAAATAAATATAAATTTTACCAATGCTCTCTTCAATTTGTAGGTCATGCTATTTTCAATTTGTGGATCACTCGGTCCTTTTTATGATATATTTTGATTCACAAATAATTAAAATATATGTGATGCATGCGCGAAAAATTATAATTAAATAAATAATCTGGACAAGTGAACAACGCAGATTTATTTTTAGGACAAGTGAAAACTAAAACGATATACGCAATAGATATGTGAAAATTAATATATTAAATAACTATGAAAATTTGGACTAGAACGTGTGATATTTTTAGAATAACTTATTTCAACACATTGGGCATACTAATAATACTGAAAACATAAATTGGTAACTTAGAAGCATCACAAGTTTTAACTATCGCAATGAAGTATTTTCACTATTAGCATCTTTTACTTCTCCCCTCTTGCTGCGCGTGCGTCCTTGTTGTATTGATTTTCAGTAGGCTGTCCTTCTCCTCATGTTTCTAATGATGCTCGGTATGGTTCTAATCATGAAGGTCCTACTACTAGTGAACTTCATGTTGATCATACTAGTGCCTTCTATTCTTCATTCAAATGCACAAGCTGCACTTTGTACATCACTATTGTTTAATTCTCAAGCTTGA
The DNA here is from genome assembly GCA_030765085.1 of Allium cepa. Classification (NCBI taxonomy): domain Eukaryota; kingdom Viridiplantae; phylum Streptophyta; class Magnoliopsida; order Asparagales; family Amaryllidaceae; genus Allium; species Allium cepa. The sequence goes on from CM060946.1 coordinate 85,978,610, forward strand.
TTGGGGGCTAATTCTCATAAAGTTCATGTTCATGTTTCCCCTTCGTTTGATTTAAATACTCCAATTAAAGATCATGTGCTAAATGTCCAAGCTGCAGCAAATGTGATGTGTGTGCATGCTGCATATTCCTCAAACTGTCGTGCAACTTGATGCACAAACTTAAACCAGTTGTTGCATTTTTCTTGCTCAAGCTATTGTTCAACATGAAATTATCTCTATTCATGCACAGTCCAATGTTGGTGCACAATCCATTGTTGCTCTTCAACTTGCTGCAATTCCAAATGGCCCTAATAATCAATTAGTGCTCCATTATCTTTCATGCACATCCGCCTCAGAATTACATTTGTTATACAGTTTCTTTTGGGTATAATGGATTTAATTCTTTACTTTGGTATTTACCGCTATCAAATTGTTTTTAATTCTAGCATATTATTCGCCACCCATCTATCAAAAGCTTTGTCATTTTGGTTAATTTGAAATAAAAATACATGAAATTTTAATTCAAAATTTTAAATTATGTTGTCATTATGTGTTTAGACTAAAATGATCCTTGCTTCGAATCCAATTTTGAAACCACGCCAATTACCAATTCTCGAACATATACATGCATGCTATGTATGACTGTATAATGTTAGAAAGTAGGTTTAATAAAAAAAATTGGTATTTTACAGAATGTGTAGTAAGAAGCGAAATATAGCTAGCATCTATAATTAAAGAAGAACTGAATTATGGAAAAAATGGAGATTTAAAAATTTGTTGGAATAAATTTCACAATATCAAAATAACTTGACGTAGAAAGTAGCCAAAAGTTGCAACACAGTTTTCTCATGCTAAAACAATGTGTTCGATGATAATCTTTGGAAACTTTTAAGAATGAAACTGGTAGTAGTAATAGCTTATTTGGGTAACTTTCATATTTTAGCTTCTTAATTTTTAGTAGGGTTTATCACCTTTCGACTTGTAAAACCAGCGAATGCAATAGTAGAAAATATATTCAGCTGACTCAATATCCTTAAAAATGATTCATGTTCTGTAAGAGGTATAATTATTCTTTAAGTTGCTCGTACTTTCAAGTTTATAAAATGTTGTATATATTTTAGTTGGCAGATCAATATGTCTTCAAATATAGATAAAGAGTGGATGAAAGAAGCCGATCAAAGAACCCCACGATATGTGGAAGGAGTGCAGAAGTTTATTGATTTTGTTGTAGAAAATGGTGGCAATAAGGAAATCTATTCTTGTCCTTGCACACGGTGCAAAAATATGAAAATGAAAATTAAACTAGATGAAAATCATTTTCATCTGCTTAGATGGAGAATTGTCCAATCATATATTGTTTGGCATTTTCATGGGGAAGAGTCAGCAATGAACCAAAAACAACCTGTTAGTCAAGCCATAAGTACCAATGACTCTGAACTTCCTAGGATGGAAGATCTGGTCAATGATGCTGATAGATTTCATCAATTTCAACCTACAAGTTTGTTGCCAGATAATATTGGAGATTCGCCTACGGTTGATATTGATTGGCAGGCCAATCAAAGAAAAAAGTATAAATCACTTTTTGATAATGCAAAAGAGTCATTGTATCCTTCATGTCCAAAAGGGATAACAAAATTGTATTTAGTCGTCAAGCTGAATAACTTGAAAACCCAGTATAGCTTTTCCGACAATGGTGTGACTGCACTCCTAGAATTCATAAAGGAATTACTTCCTAAAGGTAACACACTACCAACAAAGTATCACGACATGAAGAAGATGATTAAGAAAGTTGGTATGGATTACAAAACTTATGATGCGTGCATTAATGACTGCATTTTGTATTGGAAGGATGATGTAAATAGAGTTTTTTGTCTAGTTTGCAAACAATCAAGATATAAAACAATATTCAACGAAGAGAAAAGAGCTGCCAAAGTACCTCAAAAGACGTTGAGACATTTCCCTCTAATTCCTAGGCTGAGGAGGTTGTATATTATTCCATGGATAGCAGATGTTATGACTTGGCCTGATCGTGCCAAGTCTAATTCAGACGTAATGCGTCACCCATGTGATACTTCTCAATAGCAAGCTGCAGATTCTTTTGACAAAACATTTGTTGTTGAATCATGAAATGTCATGCTTGGATTAGCAACGGATGGTTTCAATCCACATGCATCTCTAAGTAATCGTTATAGTTGTTGGCCAGTAGTTATAGTACCGTATAATTTTCCTCCATCCACGTGCATGAAAAGAGAGTTTTCAATGTTGACATTGTTGATTTCTGGACCAAAACAACCAGGAAAGGATATTGATGTTTATTTGTAACCGTTGATAGACGTGTTACAACTGTTATGGGAAGGAATCGCTGGATTTGACTCATTTAATAATTCTGAGTTTACAATGAGAGCTAGGTTGTTGTGGGCAATTCATGATCATCCTGCACTTGAGACTTTATCGGGATGCACAACTCATGGCTATTTTGCATGTCCTACATGTGGGGAAGACACTTGTTCTTACTATCTTCGTGCAAGTAAGAAGATGTGTTACATAGGATATCGAAGATTTCTTCCTCTGAAACATAAATTTCAAGACGAAAAAACAAACTTTGATAACAAACAAGAATATCGTCGTCCTCCACAGCCATTGACTGGTTATCAAGTTGAAGAGAAGGTAGCTAATATCAAGATGAAAGTTGGTAAATACAAACCAGAAATCGATCGAAAATGAAAAAAAGAAAACCGATGAAGACAAAGTTGAGAATGTTCTTGCATGGTATAAGAGGTCCATCCTCTTTGATTTGCCATATTGGAAAGCAAATTTGGTCCGACATAATATTGATGTTATGCATACAGAGAAGAATGTCACTGAGCACCTCATTAGCATAATTATGTGTCATAAAGACAAGTCAAAAGACAACATCAATGCACGTAAGGATTTGAGAAACAAGGGTATAAAACAAAAATTGTGGGTGAGTGAAGATCCTGAAAGAAATAAATTAATCATACCATATGCAATTTTCACCTTGAGAAAAGACGAAAGGCTACGATTTTGCACCATTTTGAAAAGCCTAAAAGTGCCTACCAAATTCTCTTCCAACTTCAATAACAATGTGAACATCAATCCTTCTGAACTAACAAATATGAAGTCTCATGATTACCACGTCATAATGCAGCAATTACTTCCGGTATTGCTTCAGCATTCTTATCCACAACATAAGGATCTACGTAATGTTGTACATCGTATAAGTCTATTTTTTAACATTTTATGCTCAAAGGTGATCAACAGAGAACATCTTTTAAAAGCAAAGACTAGTTTGTTAGAAGCAATTTTTTTGTTTGAAAAATATTTTCCACCTGCATTTTTTGACGTCAGCATCCACCTTACGGTTCATTTAGCCGATGAAGCATTGATATGCGGTCCTATTAGATATAGATGGATGTATCTTTTTGAACGGTAACTTACTAATCTTAGTTTTGTTCATAATCATTCGATTTGAATAGGTACTAGTTAGTTGTAATCGATTTATATTCATAGGTTGATGAAAACATATAAAGGATACGTCCGCAACAAAAGATATATTGAAGGATGTATGGTGGAAGGATATATCGTACAGGAAGCTAGCCTTTACTGCATGGAGTATATGCCAAAAGAAGGCGATGGCACACAAAAACATACTCCTGAGGCTTTCTTAGACGAGGATGATGAGTTTGCTGGTGAGATGCCTCTAGATAATGGTAAAGACATAACCTTAACCTTGATGTAGTTTAACAAGTTCGTAGATTGGTCCTCAATAAGTATGATGGATTGGATGAATGAGAGAAGTAAGTTCACAAATAACTCCTGAATCTCCACCATTGTAAGTATATAAATGTTTTGAAATGTGTTTTTTGCAGGAGGTGTAACATCTATGTGAAAAGTACTAAATCTCAATCTCAGAATGGGGTTTCATCCGTGGAAGATTATCAAAGTTTAACTCTATGGTTACGTGGCGAGGTATATTTTAAAGCTTATTTAATATTTCACGTGTACTTAAAGGTATCATACACATTATTAGTCATACTTTTCACATATTTAATTTTTTTAGTTGGTGAAAACAAACGATGTTGATTCAACTCTTTATCGCCTTGTGAATGGTCCGAAGTTCAAGGCGCGTAGTTATATGAAGTACCAAGTAAATAGGTTTACATTTTCCCCGAAAAATTACGAAGAGCGGGTGGTAGCATAAGACACCAGCGTATGTATGAGAGCAATCATAAAATTTAGAGCCAGTGGGAAAGATAAAAATTATACAGAAGCTGAAACACTATATTATGGAGTTATTCAGGAGATAATTGAGTTGGATTATATAGGCTTCAAACAAACGGATTTTTATTGTGATTGGGTAAAGGTAGAAGACAAGGTCAATGGTTGCAAGATTGATCCTGTTTCAAACTTGATTACAGCTAATTTAGGGAAATTGAAGACCAAAGATAGGATGAATGATGAGCCATTTATTCTTGCATCAGAAGCGAGTCAAGTGTTCTACTCAAAAGATTTAAAAAATAGCAGATGTTTGTGGTTTTACACACACCTAAGCGGTTGACTACAATCATGGATGATCTTGAGTTTCCCACCGTCTATCAATCAGCCTTTGAAGATAACAAAAAATTAAAAGATCTTACCAAATGCTTATGTTAATATAAGATGTATTTCTTAATTTAATTGAGTTGAATTTCAAATGTGGTTGAATTTAGAATTTTTTGATTATGAATTTAGAATTTTTCATGTATCACTATTTAATTATTATTCTAAATTTTAGAAATTTGTTTGCTTAGGGCTATAAAATGACTTAAAGACATGGTGTTGCATGTGGTGATGGACAACGGAATATGTCGATAATCTTATTAATTCTATCATTGCATCATATAGCATTTCCATTTTCATTATCATTCAGGCAAGCTAATTGATAAGAATATAATGATACTGCAATAGTCACGTATTGTTACGGGTAATGTTGAATACTTAATCTATTCTATATTTACTTTTATGACTTGCAAAAGTTTCATACTTTAGCTCATAAAGCTAAAGATCATAAACAGTAACTTTGACTTTAGTTCACATGCTCATTTTATTTCTTATACCAACCAAATTGGTTAAATTCGTTTCCATTAATCTTAACTTAGTTGTGAATATAGTATGTGCATTGTTGTGTGTGCACATATTTGTTTCAACTTTTGCGTATGTGGAGGTTATGTGTGAGTTGTATATTTTCATGCAAGGTCATAGTAGTTTGGTTTTTGTGTTTCTTTTCTCTCTTCCTTATTTGCCTCTGCTGTTATTATTTTCACTTTAAGGTTAAATTATACTATAAATTGAAGCAACTTGTACTATTTATATTTTTATAATGCAAAGTGCAACTGCACCTAATATAATATGTAAACTTATGCAATTAAATGGGATATTGAATGTGTGTTGCTTGGATATATGTGGGTATGTGTTGTGTAATATTATGCTGTGAACTCATATATGTTTCTTTCTGAATACTTGCAGCAACAATGTCAGAAGCGGTAGAAACGTCGATCCATTTAGTCGCGCATTCGTCATCTTCACAACCCGGGAAAGTTGAGACAAATGCATATGGTGTTCCAGTTTCTGATAATGCTAGGAAAATAGGCGGTAGACTTGGTAAATTGGTACAAATTCATGTGTCGATATCATATGAAAGTTGCGATAAAGTACCCAACAAATGTAAAGATGACGTTTGGGCTGAATTGCGGGTAAGCCATTCTCACTTTTTTTCCAATAATTCTTTACTGCAAACTGATATTTAACTTATCCTTAAATAAAAATTATATAAAGATACATAATAACTTAATCATAGTTCTCATCTCTTTTCATTTAAAATTTGTATTACATAGTTCTCATCTCTTTTCATTTAAAATTTGTATTACATATATGCACACATTCATACAATATTTCAAGTTATTATCATCACAGGCAATAGAATAAAGAGAATAGGTTTTAAAAATGAAGTTTGCTCACCTGATTCACTTTTGAACAGAGGAGGTTGAATATTGGAAATGATGATTTGGCTTAAGCTTCGAATTTGTACTTTGATGTTTGATTTCTTTTTTGAGCTTGCTTTCAAAACAGAGTTGAAGTTGCTTTGATTAAATCCAAAGTATTGTTCAGTTTGTAATTTTTCCTTTGCTTGTCCTTGCTTGAAGAATGGTCACGCACTCATGTGCTAGTGAACAAATTTAATTACAGTTAAGGGTAGTGTTCCTTTTTGTGAATAGACACATTTATTGCTTCTTTTGTTGCATTGATTTTTTTTGTACGCACATAGCCTATGGCCTTGAAAATTCAGCATGCAACTGTGTTGTTACTTTAATTTTGCACAACCTGGCCTTTACTCTAATTTCACACATTCATATATTTTCTTTTTAACTTACTTTTTATCTTCAGTATATACAGACATTTTATGAGCTAGAGTCGGATACAAAAGAGTTGTATTTTAAAAAAAATGTGCGAATCATTTAGAAGATACAAAAGTGAATTGAGGATAGGGTACTACGACAAATTTGATAATGATGAAGCTAGAACGAAAATCTATCCGCCAAAAGTTAGCGTAGAAGATTGGGACGGATTCTTGAAAAATGAAGCAAAACCCGACGCACGCGAAAGAAGAGAGCTAGGCAAAAAAATAGATCACAATACAATTATACTCATCACAGTGGTCGTACAAGTCACGCCGTGGTAGAACATAAAATGGTACATTTTTAATTTTTTGTTATTTTGCAAGTTGTAAGTAGTAGAACATAAAATGGTACAAATTTTTTTTAGCTATTGGTAGTTGATTGAGTTGCTTAAAGAAAAAACATTGAATGATATACTTCTATTATAATTGTTATTATTAGGACTAAAAATGCAACTTTTCAATGTTTTGAATATTGATGACGATGCACCCTTTGTTAGCATTTATTAATGAAAGAAACATTATATTAGTTATATACTGAGAGTATTGCGTCCTTTACATACAATATTGCCTCTACTTTCTTCCCTTTAAATTATGCTTTGTGTCATTACACGTTAAAACCCGATTAAAGTGGAGCCTTGCCTTTTTATTCCCTCTGTTCCATTTTAATTGTTTCAAAATTTTATTTTCCTCTAGCTTTAATTTATGAAGTCATACGTTCAAACTGTAGCACGTGATTTAAATCAAATATATATTGATTTGTAGTAACCATATAGTAACTATGATTTACAGTGCCACTATGTCCTACCATATAGTTACCTAATTTCAAAAGGAATTTTTTTTTTGCTTTAGAAGTGTTTGGTTGTGAATCTGTGATTGATATGATCAAAATATATTAAAAGTCAAAACATGATAGGATAAATTTGTAGTTGTGCAGAATATTTCTAAATAACATAAATTGGTCAAAGTGAGTATATATTCTCTCCAAGATATGCAGGAAATGTTTGGAACTTTCTATTACAAATGCGTCATAAAACCTCATGATTAGGGGCTATTTAACAAATTATCGATGTCACTGAGATTTTTATTTATTCATCCTGATTTAATTTCAAATCTAACTATCACAATCAGTTTGATCAACTTTTCCTTATTTTTTTAAAAATTAATTACTAAAGACAAAAAAATTCAATTTTCTTAAAGAAAAATATCGAAGTGTAAAATCAGAAAATAGAAAAAGGCAAGAGAATTACCCTAAAGTAAAGCAAAACCCCACTGCTACATAAATCTCCAATACCAGGCAATCCCTCTCCCTCTCATTTAATTTAATCATACTTTACTTACAACTTGCAAAATCTTCCAATGCATCTATTTAAAACTTCATATTAATGTTTTGCTGTTAATAAAAATTGATGTTTCGGTTGCAGGCAATTGAAAATCCAGGAAAAGAAATCATATGCCATGAAGTGTGGGAGAAAACTCATACAAAAAAGGATGGCACCATATCGGATTCAAATTCTTCGTATTTTGTAAGTTAAAAATATATTGTTTTAGATGATAAATTAAAAATGATTTACTATTATGACATATATGTTTACATGGTTTATCGGCATATAACTTATATGCACGTAATATCTCAAGTATTATCATATTTTAGGGTAAGATTGCAAAAGCAAGGGAAACAATCAATGACAACGAGGAAAAAGATATGCCATTGGATGAAGACATCTTGTCACAAGTGTTCGACAAAGATAAAAGGGGCCGGACTCGAAGTGTTGGAACTATAATACCAAAGACACAAGTTAAAGCATCTACTATTCTACGTAAACAACTCAGAAGGAGTAAACAAGACTCAAATAGATTGGAAACAAGGATGGATAAGGTGGAGGATTCATTGGTGAATGTGAAGGGGACATTGAACACATTGGTCGACATATTAAAAGGATATGTGAAATAGATGCCAGACATTACTTCCGAAGGAGGAAGTGATGGGACATATCATGAAAGCGTTGGAAGAACGTCGAACAATGACGATGCTGCTAACCCGCTTATTTTGCATGTTCAAAAAAATAAAAATAAAATATGAAGTGTTGAACTTTGATCTACATGTCATTGCAACAGGTTTTGTATGCAGAGATTCGATAACATCCATCATACATGGAAAACATGTACCTCCTACACATGAGAAGTTGATTGTGGAAAATATACTATTACCAGATGAGACCACAGCCAAACAAAATCATCCTCTTGCTATGACATTTGATGATGTTGGAATCGGTGGTTATGTGTGTTATCCAAAGAGTTCAATTCGATATCTTTAGACGCAAGAGCAGGTATATATTATTATTATCCAATGAATTCAATCTGAATGGAAACCTATATATGTTCTGTGATCTGTTCTTAATATTAGAGTCCTACCATCTTAATATCAAAACTGAAAATTCTACAAAATCGGATAATTCTCTGATCTGCTCTTTGTTTCAGGTTTTTAACATTTGTTTCAGGTTGAAGATGCTTTCTCTGTGCACCTTTCTGATTTAGAAAAGCTTGATCCGTGAGGTAACATTTTTTTTGTTCACATTACTACTGAAAATAGGTTGTAGAATTAATAAAACCAGTGTTAGACTATGAGCTGGGTTGGTTATTAATTTGGGAATTTAGTTGTGGTTTCTGGAGCTGTTGTTGGTTACTGCACACTTGCTGCTACACTTCTGCACATCCAAATGATATTGTAAATGCCTCATAACCCAGCTCTCAACCCTACTCGGCAAGTGGCATTAGGATTTGTGTTGCAAAGATGGTCGAGGTATGGAACAAGTTCATCAATGTCAGATTGAGGGTTCATCAATGTCGAGAAATGGAACAAGTTCATCAATGTCGAGAAATGGCAGGTAGTTTTTTTTGTAAAGCTGTAAGTGTTCTGACAAGTGAAAGTTGATGATGCAAGGCTTGTTTCAGGCTGTTGTCAGAGGATCATGTGATGTAGTTGATAAGAGAAGTGGTAGAGGACTATGTAGATGAATCAGAGAAATGGTGGGAGGTCGTGAATTCGATAGAGGACGTGGATGTCGATTGGACTGCAGGCAATTTGGTGTGTCAAGGACAGGTATGTTGATATTTCTTTGATTTGATTATGGTGGTTTCTTGGTTGAGGGATGTAGGTTGACAACAGTGAGATTATGGTCAGTTTCGGTAGTGGTTTGTATGCTCAGAGTATGCTTAGAGTGATGATATTGTATGTGTTGTGATGTATGTTGAGGATGAATATGGATGGTACAGTGATGATGCAAGTTGTATGAAGTGTCGAAGCTGAAGCAGCTACATATGACAGTTTGTGGCAGTTGGATTGGAGGAGGAGCGGATGGTTGTTATGCAGTGTTATGTGCAGTGGAGGGTTGGTTTTGAATTGTGGAGATGATGAAAGTGCAGAAGGCGGCACTGATGGTTGGTTGAGGTAGCAATATGTGAGAACTGGTGAAGTATGGTAAGTGCAACTGGGTTATTGATGATGTTTGTATATGTGGGTTATGCAACTCTCAGGTGGAAGAGTTGTGACAGTAATGTGTGAATTGTGATAGTGTTCAGTTGAAGGGAAGTTGTTAGAAGTAGATGGGAAGTGGGTGAAGGCCAAAGAGGTAGTAATGAAGAAGTTGACAGGGGGTTGTGAAGTTGTCGGGTAATGATGATAAGTGACAGAAGTAGGTTGTACAGGGTATTCTCACTGTTGTCAGAGGTATGTTTCACGCTTGTTGTAAGTGGTAAGTAGTTGGAGGTGATACTGGTGACCACAACGGGATTTAGAAGCAAGGCTGTTGTAGGTGCAGAGTAGGCTTGTGTTGACAATTACTGACGATGGTAGTAGTGTGGTACTGAAATGGATGGTTTAACTGTTGTGGAGGTTTCAAAGATGAGGCAAAGCTGAAGGGTTGTGACAGTTTGAACAGAAGTGGTTGGGGTATGTGGTGGTGATGATGTTCAGGCAAAATAATTGGTTAAAAGAATAGAGTTCACACCTATTAGTGAGTACAAAATAATTGTGACAAAATCTTCAGCGTATTAGCAAGTACAAAATAATTGTGACAAACATCTTTAGCGTCTGGTTCTACTTGACCTACACTATCAAAATAGAATGATATATCGATGATTTGTATGTTGCATTAGCCCCTGCATTTTATATATAATTCAGAAAAAATAATCTACAGCATTAACTGATAGAATTGAAAAATTGAAACAAGTGCACAAAGTACAAACCTTCATTAGCTTTTTATTAACTTTAACAAATATATGATATTTGACCTCTTTATAAACAAACATCAATTTATTGTTTTGCGCAGGCATGAAACTTATGCTGGCGGGAGCAATAGACGATTGGAGGAAGACGTTATGTACCGTATGTATTGTACGATGCATGTACTATTATGTAATGATGCCGTGTTGTACTATGTATGTTATGTATACTTGTTGAACTATATAATGGTATGTGTTGATGTTGAACATTATAATTCAAACATTTGTTATGTTTGGTTTTTGTGTTTAACCTATGAATAATATTTGGTTTAATAATCTTTCTTTTGTGATAATGTTAAATTTTCAAATTTTTGTATTAATTATGATAATGAAATGACTGTCACTGGTGCAGAGAATAATTTTGAATTTTTTTTTAAAAATAGTAATTAGTAACGGATCAAAGCCGTTGGTAATATTTAAAAAATCGGTTATACATCTACAATTGCAACGGCTTTAAGCCGTTCCAAAATAAAATCCGGAACGGCTACAAGCCGTTGCTAAAGAACATTTTGCAATGGCCCTTAGCCGTTGCAAAAAATATATTTCGCAATGGATTTGAGCCGTTGCGAAATTTTTACCACTGCCCATTTCGCAACGGCTCAAAGCTACTAAAAGCCGTTGCGAAATCAGGAGTCTGGTGTAGTGAGCAAAGCATATAGGATTTTTAATAAACGAAATAATACTATTGAAGAAAGTTTACATGTTTCGTTTGGCGAAAATTTTCTTAACCATCATACTAGTGATGATGAAGAAATAATTCCAATAACAAATACAACAAACTCTAGTGATAATGAGACAAATGTGCAAAATGATACTTTGATATCATTCCCTAGAATTCTTAAGGATCATCCAAAAGATAATATCATTGGAGATCTTAATTTTAGAGTAACTAGAAATCAACTTAATCAAATAAGCCATATAGCATTTGTGTCAAACTTTGAACCAAAAAATTATAAAGAAGCTTCAAATAATAATTTTTGGATAATAGCTATGTAGAAGGAAATAACTCAATTTAAACATAATAATGTTTGGGAATTAGTACCAAGACCATAAGATCAATCGGTTATAGGAATAAAATGGGTATTTAAAAATAAAGCAGATGAAAATGGAAATATTATTAGAAATAAAGCACATTTAGTTGCTCAAGGCTATAATCAAGAAGAGGGTATCGACTATGATGAAACCTTTGCTCCAGTAGCAAGATTGGAGGCCATTCGTACATTACTCGCCTTTGCAACTCATCATAATTTTAAGCTATTTCAAATGGATGTCAAAAGTGCTTTCCTAAATGGTTTTATTAAAGAAAATGTATATATGGAACAACCCCCATTATTTGTTCACAAAAAACATCCTGACCATGTTTTTAAGTTACACAAAGCATTACATAGATTAAAACAAGCTCCTCGTGCCTGGTACGAATGTCTTAAAAATCACTTAATTACATGTGGTTTTCAAATTGGCAAAATCGGTACAACCTTATTTATTAAACGAGAAAATAATGATATTTTAGTAGTATAAATTTACGTTGATGATATTATATTTGGTTCAAACAACGAAAATCTATGTGACAAATTTTTAAATATTATGAAAAATGAGTTTGAAATCTCACATATGGGAGAATTGAATTTCTTAGTTTACAAATAAAACAACTTGAAAATGATATTTTTATTCTTCAAGAAAAATATTGTAATGATCTATTACATCGTTTTGAAATGGACAAAACTTCGAGCAAACCAACACCAATGAGTACTATTGTTCACTTAGAAAATGATGATAACGGAAAAAAAATTGATAAAAAATTATATCGTAGCATGATTGGTTCTTTACTCTATTTGACGGCTAGTCGACCCGATATTGTGATGAGTGTATGTCTTTGTGCTCAATTTCAAGCAAAACCAAAAGAATCTCACCTAAGAGCTGTTAAATGTATTTTACGATATCTATCTAGTACTAGAGATTATTGTTTGTTTTACCCTAAAGGATCATCGTTTGAACTAGTTTCATATAGCGATGCAGATTTTTGTGGATGTAGAACAGATCGTAAGAGTACTAGTGGAATATGTCACTTTATTGCACAATCACATTAGTTTCACGGTTTAGCAAAAAGAAAAATTGTGTTTTTTATCTCCTTGCGAAACTGAATATATCTCAGTAGCTCTAGCATGTGCACAAGTGATATACATGCAAGAAACACTTACGGATTTCAGTAAATTATCAATAAATCTCCAATATATTGTGATAACACGAGTGCAATAAATTTATCAAAAAACCCTATCAATCACTCTCGAACTGACTATATAAATATACGACATCATTTTTTACAAGACAATGCTGAAAAAGGAACTATTTCATTAGAATACGTAAATACCGAAAATCAAATAGCAGACATCATTACAAAACCACTAAATGAACAAACTTTTATTAAACTCCGACGTGATTTAGGGATTTGCTCTCTTCATGATATGCTCACTTAATACTCACTCCTTCTTTTAGGCTATGATTTTCCATTAGTTTTTCTATCCATAAATTATAATTAAATTCTGCACCTTTGTTTTTTTAGTTAGTTTTTTGCAGAATTTTCTATAAATAATTTTTAAACTTCTATATAAACAGTTATACAACAAAAAAATATATACACAATTCATATTTTTTTAAGAAACAAAATATAGTCATGTCTTCTAAAAATTCTTATATATCCATCTCGACACCTACGACGGATAGCTCGGCCGATACACCACAACGACTTCCTACACCTACACCAAATCAGGATCCGGCGTATAGGTGGTCCTCATATCACTCGGGATTCACTCCCGATAGCAAGAAGACCAAACGATTTTTATTTGTCTCTCCTAACAAAGAGGAAAAAAATGATGAAATTCATCACTATCAAAAACAACAAATAGAACTTCAAAGAGAACTATATTTTGAACAAAAAGTTATAGCACGTCGGCTAAGCTTTTTAGAGCAAGTAGTGATGAAGTTTTGTACGTCACGGAAGAAAGATATCCATAAACCACTTCCAAAGCCTTGTAGTTCCTTGGATCCCTCTTCTTCCCATCATACCCCTTTGGATCCTTCATCAAGACGATTCTCTGGCTCCCTGAGAACCCATGAACGTGGAAATATATGGTCTACTTCATCGCCATCTAAATAAATTACATTTTCACTATATGTTTATCTATGTTTATTTGTTATTTCATTTTACACAAATAATACTACATTTTGTTTTAAAAATAGAGATCGAGAAATAAGCCAAACCATTAAATTTTAGGATATTTTTAGAAAAATTGCCTATTTCAGACGTCTGGATATGGACCTCAGACTTCTGACACTCTGATATACCTCTATTTTTAGCACTATGCATATGTCAGACGTCTGTTATACCCCCCAGACGTTTGAAAATTTGCTCTGCCTCCTCGAAATTAATATCAGATTATTTCAGACGTTTGAAATTCGATCCAGACGTCTGAATCAGTCTCTGCCACTAAGTTTTAAAAAACTTGACCTATTTCAGACATTTGATATTTTACCTAGACGTTTGGAAAAACTCTCTGACTATCAATTTTTTACAAATTCGATCAAACCAGATGTCTAGCAGGTAAACCAGACGTCTTAAGTTATCTATTGTATTCGAATTAGGGCAAACCAGACGTCTGATTTAGATTCCAGATATCTAAAATTCAATCGACACTTTAAACTCACCCAGATAACGCCATTTTTTTTACATTCATCTCTATTTTTCAACTCTGATTTTTCCATTGACGTTTTTCTCTCGAATCATTTTTTACGCATGCTCAATTCACAATGCCTCCTCGAACTAAAAATCCCAAGATATCCAAAAGAAAATAAAACCAACCAACATCATCCTCAAATCCTCAAGTTTGCTTGGATGATTAAATCGAAAGATGGATGAATAGAGCACCACACTCAATCAAGAGATATGAGGATATACAAAAGAAAAGGCTTCACACAGGTCCATTATATAACCTATTTAAATTTCCAATGTATGATTTGGATGAAATGTGTGAGAATGCCGGACAGAAACATTGATTCTGTTCACTCCTAATCACATCCAAATCGATCAATTGGCCATATTTCTTTTCTATGCAAATTTGGATAGCACTTCGGTATGGAAAACTGAAGATCAAGATAATTAGTTATGGTCTAGCGTGTATGGCAACACGATTAGACTCACTCCTGGCATAATTGGTAGAACACTAGGATGTTCTGACACAGGCGAAGATTTATACAATATTCCCGATATGCGCTTCAAACCAAGAAATAGTATAACACATCAAATTTGGGAACATGAAATGCCAAAATTTTCCCCTAAATATCTACGTCTAGAAGCATGACTTCTTACTCGAATGATAATCAACACCGTCGTTCCACGTATGGGAAGTCATGAGCAAAAAACCGAGTTAGAGCACAAAGCCTTATATGCTCTATTTAGCAGAACAAGGGTGAATTAGGCCAAGTTTATCTTTGACGAGCTCAAACATTTTTGGACTCGATCACGGTCATCAATTATCTATCTTACGTATATTATGAGACTTCTTCGGGCATACAACATCCCTTCCTACCTATCCACTTTTGAAGAAATCTCTCCAAAATATGCTTCCACCAAGTTTTTCTCACTTATGCACTTACCCGAGATTTCCTCAGAATTTATATCCTTTGAAGATTGGACGCACAATCATCAAACCAGGCAAGTTGAGCCTCCACCTCAACAACACGTTGAACCATCTCAAGAGGAGGAACATCATCGTGAAGTAACCACACCTCCTCTTGCACCATTTGATTATCCAAGTCAGGATGAGATTGTGGAGACTCAAACAGAAACATATCCAAATGAAAGCATTTGAGATTCCACCCTTCGAAATCAACATATATTATCTCAAAATCATAAAATTTTGGTTAAGAGTATTGACAACTTCGAAACATCGTTTTCTACACGCCTAGCAACAGTTGAAGAATCAATTTCAACTATCCTATCAGTTCTCAAAAAAGTACTCCAATGGGTTCACGGTCCAACACCGCCTTCTAAAGATTAGCCAACCCCAGTACCTTCTCCTTCCGCAAAACATTCCAAACTTTCTGAGGACGAACCTCTCAGACAAGCTTTGACATCTCCTACAAAGCCTAGCACTTCTCAAAAAGAAGAAACAGGGGATGATCAAGAAAAAGCTTCTCTGAATGAATCATAAATTTTAGGATTTCAAATCTTTTAGATTTGCTGAAATCTATGAATGTAATCAATTTCAAATTATTAATGAAGTTTTCCTTTTATGTGTTATCTTTGACGATTGGATAAATTTTACAATTCTTTTTGATAATACCAAAGGGGGAGAAATATATCTAAGTATAATTATAAAATATTAAAAAATAAGCACATATTCAGGGAGAGATTTAAAAATTATATATAAGTACATTGTATAGTTGTCATCATCAAAAAAGGGGAGATTTGTTAGGAAATCAAATCTACGATTTTGATAACAACAACTATACAATGGAAATCAAATATGTATATATATTTCTATTTACAGGTAATTGCTAAAGTAACATCACTAGAGAGACAAGAACGAAGCTCAAAGAACATTACAAGAGACGACAAGTCGATAGGATCAGTAGAGCAATGACACAAATACGCAAAAAGCAACATGCACAGGATCAGACGTCTGGGTGCACTAGCCAGACGTCTGAATAAATCCTCTGGATCACAAACCAGACAGACTCAGACGTCTGTTTAATGTACTCAGACGTCTGAAAGGCTACTATATACAAAAAATATATAGAGCCATACGTTTGAGACATATTCCAGACGTCTGGAACTGAACACGGTTTTTGAAATTCAAATAACAACTGCCGCATTTGAAAAGACATATTCACTTCTCTTTGCTGCAACGCTTCATCACCATCAGAAGCGACCATAGAACACTTGTTCATGGATGCAACTACTCAAGGAAACACTCTACCACTATAAATAACATCAAGAATCCAAGAGAAGAAATTACCTTACTTACATGTGCTCTTTACTCTTATACTCTGACATATTCTTGATCTATAGCGACTATATATTTGTATTTCACTCTTCCATATATTCAGAATCCTTCAATCAATATTCTCTAAACCTTCAATTGAAGCATTTGTACTTAATAGTCAATATTCGTGTTATAAAACATCCACTTGACAAGAACAAGCTATTGTAACCAAGCCTATTCCTCCGGGTGAAGTGAGGGTGTTTGATAGTTGAATTCCGAAGGGGAGCTTCGGGACTGGACGTAGGATGGGAGGTCTGAACCAGTATAAAATCCTAGTGTACTTAGTCTATATTTTACTAGATTAATTTTATATTAGTTACATCATATAGTTAGTCACATATACTTGCATATACACTACACGATCCATCCTATAGACTTTCAAAATGTATATATATTCTTATGTTTTTTTACACTTTCATATATATATATATATATATATATATATATATATATATATATCACACAATTTCATCCATCTTATATTAATATATGTTTATACATATTTATACTTTTCCTTTATTAACATATATAATACCCTTTAAAGAAAACGATTTTAAAATTTTAATTATACATAAATAAATATATTAGAATTTTATTCTTAATTAGCCTTTGAAAAATTTATTATATCAAACTCAAAATATCATTTTCAAATCAAAATGCATATTTAATATAATTAGAAAACAAATTCTTATTAATTTAAAAATAAAATTTTAAATCCAATTTATTTTCAATATATTTATTTTTGAGCTTTCAAATTTACAAATTTCAAATTTAGTTATATAAATAAACAAGCACATATCTTGTTTAATTTGGGAAACATCAAATTTATTCACAATTTAATTTCAAAAATTAAATTGATTTTCAATTTGAATTTGATTTAAACAAGGGAATGTTAAAACCATCTTCTGCCAATTTCTGTTCAAACAGTGCACACACCCTCAACCTCTATAGAAAACAACCATGCCCTTTACCAGTATTCCCAAACACTATTGCCACTTTTTTGCAACCTCGCTTCGCCCATTCTCCAAAACAGTACATCACACCCCTTTGTCTTAAACTTCTACGTACAACAGACTAGCAACCTCAAGCTTCAATCTCAAATTTAATCCTACAAACGCGTGAACAAAAACCACTGCAAATAACCCGCAACCAATCTCCAACCAATCATCTTCAATCGCGACCCACAACTATCACCTCGACCTACGACCATATACAGCGACCAGATAACTAAACCGTAAGGTCCGTAATCAAACATACATCGAGCCACTCAAATCCAATACCTAAATCACCCAATCCCCTCGACCACCTCAGCAATTCAAATCGCATCACCTCTAGATGCGAAACCAACCACTTCTGTCAGTCGCCAATACCTACTCCATCCAAACTCCACAGCAATACCATCAAATTGCACCTCCATTCACAAACCGCGGCCACAACAACATCGACCTTTAAAAATGGGGATCGTAGCTGAAGTTTTTAAGTTTAGGAAATTGATTTGAATTTGGGAAATGTCGATTTCTGGTGTTAGAAAGAGATAATTGCGGTTGAAATTTAAAGTAAGGGTGAAGTCCTTTCTTTTGCATTCGAAAGTAATTTTTTTTTTAGTTTGGCCGGGCCGTGTGTCCCAAAAACAAAAACAAAAAAGATTTTTTGTGTGTTAAGCTATCTCTTTCTTTCTCTTTAAATTAAAATAAAAATAAAAATAATAAGATGTTTAATTTAGTTTTGTTTTGTTTTATTTTATTTTCAAATAACAAGTTTCTTTTTATTTTATTTGTTTTGTTTTGTTTAATTAGTTTTGTTTCAATTTGTTTTTAGTTCCACGCTTATTTTAAAAAAAAGGATTTCCTTTATTTTTTAATTTTCTTTTGTTATTTAATTTTCAAGTGTTGATCAAATTTTCAGGTTGCAAAGCAAAAATTCGCAAGGAACATAATAGCTTGCTAAAACTGCGCTTTGCTTGCCAAATAAATTGCTTGCTTAGAAATAAAATCGCCGCTTAAAAATAAATTGCTAATAATTGTGCACGCTCTCGTATCATGCCCTTAGCCCTTATTTTTATTTGTTTTGCATTGTTGGTTGCTTTCATTTAAAAAAAAATCAAAAATGAAAACAAAAATCCATTCGCAGTTGCATTATTTAATTCCCGTTTAATTTCTATTTGCATTCGTCTCATCGTATTTATATATTCTAAAGGCAACATCCCAATACGTATAAGGTGGGGGATTCCATCACCTCTTCCTTGTCCCATAAATTACATTTCATTTTAGAATTTTAACTAATAATAATTATTTGACATCGAACTTAAGGGTGTCACGAGCTCAACTAGGGTTTAATTGTATAATGACAAGTTGTCTTCTTTGAGCAAGTTATTTTCTTGGTGTCTAGGCTACGGCAGAGCAATAATCAGTGATAAATATTACGATGATTCATAAATATTATATTGATTATTTCTTTGAAGGTACTTAAACTTTCGGTTGTATTGCTACGGTGATTCATGGTGCACCGATAATCCTGTCTATTACCTCACTAAGAATTATCTTGTTGATCTAAGAAAAAGTGTGATTATACGATTTTGTGTTAGGAGCTACTTAGGACAGAAAATTTGTAATTAAGTCTTTGTATTCATTTAGTTGCATTAGTGCATGCATATTTAGAAAAAAAATTCCTTTTTGAAAAAAAAAATTGAGTTAGTTTTTCTTTAGAAAAACAAAATTCCAAAAAAATATTGAATCTTCTCAAAGAAAAACATATAAAAAAAATTGAATTTCCCTTTTGAAAGATAAAATTCCTTTTGGTAAATAGTTTTCCTTTGTAAAAAAATCCAAAAACAACGATTTTTGAAAAGTTTGAATTTCCCTACTCACAAGAATTTTACAATAGATGTGAAAATCAATATAATCCATATGATTTTACACCAAATTCTTATGGATATTTCAATGTCAACTATTATACAAACAATTTGAATTTTGAACAAAATTTTCAAAATGATGACCAACTTTCAAATCTTGAAAATAGCATTGAAATGATCTCGTCTTTACTTGAGCTCTCTACACAACAAAATCAAAGGATAAATGATTTATGTAATTCATATTTGTGCAATGATTCAAGAAAAAGTTTTCAAAGTAATCAAAATTTGAATTCACCTCAAAATTCAAATGATTTCGAGCATAACCCATGACAATTCAATTTCGAACTTTAAAATGAATTTCAAAGTCAAAACAAAAATGGAAACTACTGTTTAAATGATTTTGACAAAGGGAGTTGTTTCAATGATGGTAAAAAAAATTACTCTCAATAATTTTAAATTGAAAATTATCAAATAAATAATTATAAATTCGATTTTGTTGAGCACATGGAAGAAATTCACTCGCACAGATTTGTTATTTAAACATATATGAATCAACTTGAGAAACAAAATCAAATCTAAACGATTGAAGAATCAAGTGATAATCCATCTTTTACCAAAATTGATGATTTTCAAATAACAATTTTTGAAATTGAAAATGACAATCTTAATGAAATTGTTGAAAATGTAGTAATGAGTTGGATTTTAATTTTTTTAAGGGTGCGAAACTCGATTTAAAATTCGATCTTCCTTTTCCTAATTTCGACAAATTAAACACAATTTTGGATTTTGACATATATACAATGAAGTTGTGAATAATTTAACAAAGGAAGATAAATTTTGTGAACATAAATTTATGGACTTTTCGAAGATGAGTTGTTAAATTCTGAAGGGCAAGATTTAAATCACCATTTTGATTTTGAAATCAATAATTCTGAAGAATTTTTCAATGATAAGTTTGAATTTTAATTTGGTGAAAATAAACTTGAATTTCAACCAATTAATTCTACCGATCCCAAAAATCACCGAAAATAAAATAACTCACATGATTTTTAATAAAACGACAATTGTTTTCCCAAATCAACATTCAACTTTGAAATCTTTTATGGTTTGGTTTTCTATGCTCAATCTGTGTCTCTCATATTTGACAAGATGAATAAATTGGTCTTTGGAAGACCGTTTCATTTACTCTTTGACGATATACTTTCTAATGTCATGTAATAACAAATTTTCATTTTCATATAATTATAGGTCATATTTTTATTCTATTTTTCTCCATTCACTTGGGTTGACTGTGCGACACGGTCAAAATCAAGTGTGGGGGAGCCTCATGCTTTTGTAAATTAATAAACATTTTCTTTTTAATTACTTTTGAAGAAACACTATAGGATAAATATATGGTTTTGGTTATTGAATTGAAAAAAATTTATTAGTCTTAACGAAAATAAAAATTTAGTTTGATTACAAGTAACGATGGTTTAACTAGTATATAGGAAGGTCGATGGATGATAATTATGAAGTATGTCCTAATTGAAAATCTTTGTTTAAAAGGTGGTGGATTTAAAAAAAGAATATAACATTTTTTATCTTCTAGGTTAAACGGTGCTAAGATGATTTTGCTAAACTCTCTTTTAAAAAATTATATATGTATATAAACAAAAAAGTGTATATATGTATATATTTTATAAACACCTAGAGTCATGTGTTCACATGCAACTATTACACTCGCATGCTCTGTACCCTTCTCACATAAGCCCCAAAGGCAATGTATGATTGGTATATCTGGCCTTAGTTTTTCTGAGTTAGGTGTATTTATTTATATAAAAATTCTTTTATGCCTTCAATCGATAGGTGTACACACTTTCGTGATCTCTCGCCACGCTCTGTATTCCCCTCACGTAAGCCCGAAAGGCAGTGCATGGGCAATATATCGGTTTCCTGAGTTAGGCATATGTAAGTGTTGTTAATATCAATAAATTTTTAAATAAAGAGAGAGTAAGAATCGAAATCCAAGCACTATTTTCACTTATTTGATTTGACTTGTTATTTAAAAGAAATGAAAATACCACTTTTAAAAACTTTGATAATCAACTAAGGATCCATTTCATAGTTACACTATGTTATCAACCAAAACGACTAGCTAAACTAGAGTCCAATTGTGATGAAATTTTTGTTGGATGTTTTGACAAATAAAATGACCTTAAATTTCTTGGTAATGACCAGAACTTATATTTAACTTATTCATGTCGATTTGAAAGTAAATTCTTCATTCGTAAATAATTTCAAATTTTTGCATTCATATCTTTGTAAATAATCTTGCGTTTAGAAAATTTTATGTTGCATTTGGATTTTGTGGGTAGTATCCGCTGAAAATCTTCACGAGATAACACTCATCCTACTAGGTACACCTAGAGGTTTAACGGCTTATTGCATATGCTCAATGCAATTGTATTTTCTATGTGTGACGACCCGGATTCTTAGACGTCTATTAATCGGGAAATTAACTGATTTTATTTTTGGACTATTAATATTTACTAGTCAAATAAATGAATTTCTAATAATTAAAGATATTTGAATGTATATGTTGATCTGGAAATTAAAATAAAACATTTAATTCAAATATATTTATATATAAAAAGATAAACATATAGACAAGTCTTATGATGTTCAAATATAAAGATACATAAGTAATTATGTATGTATATATGTTAAATGAAGTGGTGAAAGTGATAGAATGAAAATATACATATGATGCATGTATGTACAAACTTTATGATGTTGATAACATACACTTAAATATGTAGTTATGCAAGTATATGATTACATGCCACATGAAATAATATATATACACGGAAGTTGTATAATGTGAATATATATAAAATAAAGCAATGTATGTATGAGAATATGTATATATATAAAAGGACAATATATACAAAAGAAGCAATGTGTATGAGTGTAAATGCATGTATATAGGACCAAAATAATAATAAGAATAATAATAATAGAATAAATAATATATAGATATGAACATACAAAAGAATATACAGATGTATGAACCTAAGGAGACAAGCATTTAATTCACATTTCAACTCAAGCATACAATATATCATTTCAAGTTTACAAGAAAAAATAATAATAAAAAGGAAGCTTACTGAGTACAACAAAAGAATGCAGATTCTACCTTTTCTATTTATACCTCCACACTGACCTCATTTCCTTCACTCAACGAAGTAAAACAAAAGATAAGCATTTCTGCTATTTTACAACTTAAAAACATACGAACTCAACTCAGCAAGGATCATCAAGCACAAATCAAAAGCAAATATAAATACAAAAGCCAGTACCTCTGTTCAATCAATTTGTGAGTAATTTCAATTTTAAAAATTTAAGTAGGTAAAATTGGGTTGTATGCCAGCAAATCTGAAATGAATGTGAATTGTATGATATCTGCTGTGTATATATTCATATATAGTATGCATGTTGTTTCTTTAGAATACTCTCTACTTTTACCTTCCAGTTTTCCAGTTTTGATTTAAAAAAAATTCAAATCTCTTGATCTTGTCTCTGTTTAAACTCAATATAAAAATCAAACTTGTTTGCTTAATTATGAACTTTAGTTTTAAATTGTACTTAAGTCAAAATAATATTTATTTAACTCTGGAAACCAAATCTATTGATCAAATTTAAAATAAGTAAAAAATTTAATATCACAATCTATTGTTTTAGGATTAGGATCTAAATCATCATACAAAATCATGATTTTTAAAAGAAAAATCACAATTTCTAGTGTTTGAATCAGAGAGCAGTTCTGGATTGTCTGGATTGTGTATTTTGGGGAATCTCTATTGATACAAAGGATCGGAGGGGTTGAGTTTCCTCCTGGAGATGGAGGAGTGATCGGAGTCGATGGGGAAATTTGTAGGAAGATGATTAGAGTATGGTGGAGTTAGTAGTTGTGATTTGTGTTTTGGAACCCTAGTTTAACTAGGCTAGGTAGAATCGATCACCACGGTGTATTGGATTGATCGAGTGTTACAAAGTTTTGGGGGATGATAGGAGGGTAGTTGGCGAATGTGTGGCCGAAGTCGCTGATATTCTGGTGGCCGAAGTTGTGGGAGCGAGGCGTTTCTAGGTTTGGTTGTGGTGGATACTAGTTCTTGTTCCAGGTTGGATGTGAAGCTCGATCTTCGATCTCGAGTGTGGGTAGTGATCTAATGATTGCGAGAGGGTATGGAGGTGATTGAAGACTGAAGGAGATCATCGTGGATGATCGAAGTCGATCAGTGCCACCGTGCATATGCACGGTGCACAGTTGATTTTCTGATGATGTTGGGTTTTTTTTGCAGTGAGTTTGTTCTCGAGTGAATTGGTGATTAACTCAAAGCAGTTTAGGTTTGGACTCGAAGCCATTTTGGTCATGGCTCGGGTAATGTTTTGTAACAGATTTTAGAAACCTGTTTTGTTTAAAATTTAAACTGTAGTTTAAAATGAAAATCAAAGAGTTAAACAAAGTTTTAAACTTAAGTTTAAATCTAGATTCAAGCTAGTTTGAATCCTAGTTTTAAAATGATTTAAGGTTTTGAAATTTAAATTTGTTTTAACAACTTTTAAGTATTTAAAGTGTATTTGGTTTGAATTTAGAACTGGAAGTTTAAATTGTAAAGTAAAGGTTTAAATAGGTTTAAATCTAAGTTTTAAAATTTGAAAATTGAGTTTGAATCTCGGTTTTTAAAATAAAATAAGTTTTTGAATTTAAATTGTTTTAACCACTTTAAAAATGGTTAGATGGTTTGAATTTTAAAATGAAGATTTAAAATGTAAGTAAAGCTTTTAAAATTTAAGTTAAATCTAGAATCAAGATTAAAGCAGTATTTCAATTTTGAAATTAAAGGAAGTTTTTAAATTGCAATTTTTTTAAATAACTTTGAATGTTTAAATTGTATTTTTAAATTGATTTAAAGTTAGAAATGAATTTGGTTTTTTAATTCTTTTAAACTTCTTTTATAAAATGAATATTTCTTTAACATGTGAAATTAAAGGTTTTTGAATTGTTTTTAAACTTTGTTAAAGTTAATTTGTATTCATTTTAAAACCTTAAATTTAAAATGAAATTTAAAAGTAAATTTAAAAATAAATTGTTTCTGAATGCTTTGTTAATAATAATTTGATCATTTATGAAGAAAAAAATGTTTTTATCTTTAACCAAATGAAGATTTAATGATTTGTGATCCATTAAATTAGTAGGGAAATTAGAATAGATAATTAATTAATTCAATTAATTAATGATTTGGGTTAATTAATTTATTAATTAAGGGTTTTGAATTAATTAATTAATTAATTACGGTTTAAGTTAATTAATTAAGTTTAATTAATTTAGAATAATCATTGGGTGGTTTGATAGGTAATTACTTAATGTAATTAATAGAATATAATTACTAAGGAAAGTAATGAATAAATAATTTCTGGACGTAATTAGTTGAATGATGATTTGTTAATAGAAGTAATTTGGGTATAATTACTTTATGTAATTAATTAAGGGATTAATTAAGATAATTAATTTAGGAGGAATTAATTTATCTAATGAAGTAATTAAAGGGTAGTTAATTACTGGTTGAGATTAATCAAGGGTGACTAATATTTATGGTTTAGTTAATGATTAATTAAATAATGTAATTAATTTAAATTAGGATAATTAAAATGTAATTAGGAATCTTTAATTCATATAATTAATGATGTAATTAAAGGTTGATTAATTAAGTTTAATCAACCAATGACAAGTGATTTATGAGTAATTAATTAATATAAGTAATTAAGGACTAATGTAATTAATTATGATTAATTAATTTGTGAAGTAATAAAGGTTAATTACTGCATTGGGTTAAGAATAATTAATTTGTGTAATTAATTAAAGATGATTACTTGAATGTAATTGAAGGATACTTAATCCAGGGTGATTAACTAAGATGGATAATTAAGGGATGATTAATTAACTGATTTGAAATTAATTAATGTCAAGTGAAGGAATCTAAGTGATTGGGGTTATTAATTCAATTTAAAGTGATTAAATTTATTTTGGAAGTGATCAAGTTTGCTTATGGATGATTGAATGGTATTGGATGCCTTGAATGAGTTGATATCTCTGATATGAAATGATTTGTAGTATCAATTGTTTGGGAGGACGTGATATTTGGTCATCTATCAATGACGAATTGTTGTGTAAAGGGACATCCTGTATTTAAAGTTTGAAGTGCATATCATTTGGATAACTTGGGTTAGGATGACATGATGACTCAAAGAGACCGGGGTCGGGTATTAGAAAATACCCGAAACCACTTCGATTCTTTATAGATTGATATGTGAAATCAATAGGCTTGTATGGAATGATTTAAGTGAATTCGACTATTTGATCTAAATTTTGGTACTTGGAAAAGTGATGTGTGAAATAAGTGAGGTCTATAACAAATTGTGAATCTGTAGATTGATACGAGTTACCCGGGTTTTATATAAGTTGTATGCTTTGTATTGCATGTTAGATGGGTTTACTCACGCTGGTTTCCAGCCTGACCCGGGTGTTACTTTGATGTAATGCTCGGGTCAGACCGAGTATTACAGATTTTCAGGTAAGGATGTTCTGGAGCTCAGGAGGCGAGCTGGATGGCAGGAACGTATGGACTATTTCCACTGTATTATATTGTTGTATATCTAAGACATGATGATTGTGTATATCCAGTGTTTCTATATATGTGTAACACTGATGTATTATAAAGGTATTTTGACAGATACAGAATTCTTTTGTAAAATGTTATTATTTGTTATTATATTTTATCCGCTGCGAATGTGAGATGTTGGTTTTTCTGATCTTCTTATTCTTCTATATCTTTCTTCTTTTTCCTAACTATCTGGAATTTTCGGGATCGAAAATTCCAGGTCATTACGCTATGAAAATGGATTTATCTTAGTTTTAGTTTATTCGAGGACGAATAAAAAGATAAGTGTGTGGGTATTTGATGTGCATGTAAATGTGCATATTTTTACTTTCATATTTAATCTACTTTCATTAAATAAATGAGCATATATGGTATTTTAGCATGTTAAACCAATATTTCAATCATTTTCAAATCATCGTTTATTTATCTTCATATAAGGGCAAAAGGGTCATTTTGTACATATACTAATTTTTGAAAATTTACTTGGATATTTTAATGTCATTTGTAGGAATTTGAGTGGAAATATGATGAAGGCTTCATGGAAAATATGCATGCATAATGAAGATGAAAATAATTCAAACTCATGTATCATGGAGGACCCCACCTACCCACATACCTTGGTCTTCAATTAGGAGCCAATGCACATGTTAGTAGAGCGTAAAGTTACATGCATGCTTAAAGTTACAATTAGGGACTAACTTTACAACCTTGTTCCGCGGTCATTTTCACCCCATGCTCAACAATCAGTATAGGACCACAGGATGAACTCGCCTCAAGTTCCAACTCCACTTCCTTCAATTGGCTTAATTTTATTGATGGATCATGCACATATTTTTGCAAATGTGAAACGTGAAATACATCATGAAAACCAGCCATATTTTTAGATAGTCATACTCTATAGGCCAAACTTCTAATTCGCCTTATCATAGAGAAAGGCCCAGCGAATCAAGGTGCCATTTTTTTTAATTGCCGAACATAATCACTCTCTTCAATGGTACACCTTGACAAACGCTAAATGTTAATACCAAAAACCCTTTCGACCTTGTCGATACCGTAATAAGTAGAAGACAAAGAAGAATAAGAGATAATTGCTCTGGCAAGATCTTTTGAAGGAGTCGAAGGGATGCTATAGCCAAAGGCCAGAAGTATTACAACCTTTCGAAGGGGCCGAAAGGGTCAAAAGCACCCTTTCGCTTTAGTGGTTCCCTTTCGAAGTAGGTGCTTTCGCATGCATAAAGGCCTTTCGAACGAGTTGAAGATACACCTTTCGAAGGAAATGGATAACAAATCTTCATATATGCCCCTAACCTTTTGAAATCAAAGGTTTCGCTTTCATTCAATTACCTAGAAAGATTCCTTTTAGACAACCCTTTTGAAAGCATAATCAAGCCTTTCGAGATGGTCGAAACCTTTAACATCTAGGGAAGGTTGCGCATCAAATCGCAAGCACACATTCGGAAGCTGTCTACAGCGTCGAAACCATCAATACTTCAACAACCTCAAAATCGCAGCAGACTACCTACCGGCAAATACGAAAGCACGTACCTTTTCTTCTTATGATAGCAAAGCAATGCAAAGAGAAGAGGCGCAACCATCACTTTCGACGAAGACAGAAGCGTTCAAGCCCATTCAAAAGCATTGCAGAGGGATGTGCAAGTGTGAAAGGAGTTGGAAGGTATCTGAAGCCACCATTCGACCAAGTCGAAAGGTGCCAACCCGCATCTATAAATAAGACCCAAGGGGTTTGGTTTTGCGGATCGGGATCCATTCATTTTAGACTTGTACGTTCTTAATTTTGCGAAGTTGTAAAGCCTAATTTGTAAATCAAATTGGGAAAATTGATCAGCATAGTCATCATTGGATCAATAAAGGGAAGATTTCAGTATTTTTTATTATACATTTGTTTTGAGGGCTTCTATTAGATCTAACTACGAATTACAGGTACCGACCTCATCGAAAGGTGTCTTTTGAATGGATCGAAACCCCTTCTTTCTAAATAATCCAAACCTTAGCTCCAAACCTTCATTCACCAAACATTCACCTTTTAGTGAGCTGAAACCTTGATCCTAGCTGGTTTTACCTTAGATTTTAGAATCAAGCTCAAAACACTTAAGAATCTAGCTTTCGACAAGATTGAAACCCACCAAGACAAACCTTACCCCTGAATTCCTATAGCCTTTCTTTAATTGTTACGCTACTGTTTCAGAAGGAAGGTTTCAGAGAGATAATCAAACAACTTCGATAGGCTCAAAGACCAAAAAGAAGGAAATATAAGTGTTTCAACTCAGTCAAAAGGTTAATAAACGAAAATCTCCATAGTAAAAACCTATTCGACAGGGTAAATCAAAATAAGTACCCACACCCTAACTTCCTCTACTTAACCAAGAGTGACCTAAAAAGGGCTAACCTTAGCCCTTTTCCTTAAATCTACTTTGGGGTATTGGCAAGTTTTCTTGTTAACATTTTGACGCAAGAAGAAGGGCTTGAACCTCCGTCTCTATGAACATCCAACACTACCTATCTCTAACTCAATCCTATTTCAAGCTTAACTACTCAAGACCTTAATTAATCCTGACTAGCAAGGTCAAAAGATCTGAGCAAGGATCCTTGGGACTACACTTAATAGGATTCTCCCAAACAACAACTCAAGATTCCAAACTATATGAAGAGAAAATGCTAAGATTGAAAGCTCTGAGTGTAGGATATAGAAAGGGTGAATAGGGTGATGCTATCAATTATAAAAATTATTGCGAAAGTTTGTATAAAATAATTTCAATACAGATATATCAGAATTATAACAGCACAGATAATAGCAGAATAATAAATGCAGAAATCGAACGACACAGAATTTACCCAGCTTTAGCAAAACCCTGCCTACGTGCTGCCCCTAGGGTTTCTACTAGAAATTAAGCATTCAAATGCTTACACACGTAAAATTACGACACCCGCTATCGACTAGCCTTAACTCTATGCTCAAAACCCCGCCACAACTCAGCCACCGAGTTGCGAATTCTCGAACTACACCACCGCAGTTCGTACCCTAGTCACACTACTAGAAATTACAATTATTAACAGAAAAAAATACAAATTAAATCAAAACCCTAATTTAAAAATTAAAGCCTTATTAAAACAAGGCCGGCCCAATTATATTGTTAAAAATGTATCCCCATTTCTTTTCCTTTATTCGGCCGGTTGCTTTTCTCGTGTTTGACAATGGCTTCTTCATTCCACTTTGCTCTGAAATTAGGGCTTTGAATACATTTGAAGACGCCGACTTTAATTAGATCGATCGAGTGATATTCGCGTGTTTGCTTTGTCGATCATTCGTTTCCTTGAGTTGCGCTCGGCTGCTTCTTGATGATTGTGTTCGACTTTGATTCTGGTATGTAATTTATGCCTTTTGCTCTCGTGGTTGAATACTTGAACTCAATTGATGATTTGAGTTGAATGATTATGCTCTGTTGTTACTTGAACTCGAATGCATATCTCGACCGATGATGAATGGGTTTATATAGGATTCAAATTCCTACATATTCTTTCGTATACATTTGTTTGAATTCATCAGTTGATTTATCCCGGCCACTTGATTATTCTTGAACGATGATGATTTCTATGACTTCTTCAATTCGTATAATTTTGTTGCTTGTTTAACTTGATATTCACGGCTTTGAATATGAATTTTTCGATTTTTTCCTTGACTTGTTCATTCATGATTA
This sequence comes from Allium cepa, assembly GCA_030765085.1. Taxonomy (NCBI): domain Eukaryota; kingdom Viridiplantae; phylum Streptophyta; class Magnoliopsida; order Asparagales; family Amaryllidaceae; genus Allium; species Allium cepa. Next base: position 86,008,639 of record CM060946.1, read on the forward strand.
CCACGGCTTGATGATTTCTGACTTGGTTTGAACTTGTTGCCTTGGTCATCACAGCACTGACTTTGGTTTGAAATCTGCAAACTTGATTTTGTGAATTTTTGATTTCACTGTTTTGATTTCTAACTTGTTCGTTCTTTTTTCTTTGGTTATAACATAGTTATATCGGCCACTTAGCTTGACGTGGTTGTTGACATTGCCTAACTTTGATCTTTTCTCACTTGTATATCATGACTTTCATACTGCTGTGTCTCCACTGGACATATTCATGTACATACTTATTTTGTTCTCTGGTCTACCTGAACCTGTTAGTCAAGTTAGCACTGCATATATATGTGTGTTCATATCTGTAGCATACTCGCCCTAATGCTTGGATTTTTGACTCACTGCATCTTCACGGTTTTGATTTAATTTATACTCACTGAGGCAAATAACGTTTTCAAAATTACATTTTATTTTATACTGCAAAAATATTTTATTTTCAATTTTACCGCGTCAGTATTTATTTTTGCAGATTGCTAAGATGATAGATTCAATCTGGAATAAAGTTGAAGATAAATTATGAGTGAATGAGCGATATGTAGTGAGGTGTATTTGTAAATGATAGATTGTGATGTAATTGAATTTGTATTGTAATCAAAGTTGTATATGTATAGTGAGAGCTTGAATTTGTACTATTCAAAATTGTAATAAATATTTGTTTGAATAAAAAATCTGTTTGAATTTAAATTGCATGTTATTTATTTTATTCACTAAATATTTATTTAATTATGTGAAAAATAAAATAGTACATTAACAAATACATTTAAATGAATATATATATATATATATGTTTATTATCATCAAACAAAAATCATATACTCGCATATTCAACAATCTCCCCCTTTTGATGATAATAAACACATGTTTAATATTTTGAATTTGTTAAATGTATTTGATCATTCAATTTGCTCCCCCTATTTGAATGCTTCCTCTTTACACAAGGCTCCCCCTTCGTATATATATACAATTAAAAATATGCAAATGAGCCTAGATACAAACAGAAAATATTTGACCTTTACTTGATTTTATTTGAAATTTTTTTAACTTTTCTCTCCCCCTTTTGTTATCAACAAAAGAGTAATAGTGGTAGAAAAATAGAGATAAAGTGATAGATATTAATACAACACTAAAACTCAATCAAATATAAATATTAAATTTCAATAAAAAAATCAAACAAAAAATCATAAATACTCTGTTAGGTGCATATTCCACTTTAGAATGATATAGTTTTGTCTGTTTGTGGTATATTTATTTTAGGAATTTGAATATCTACTAACCATGCATAACCATTAGGACTTTTAAATGAGATTAGTAGTATTCCATTTTTAAAAAAAATTAATTCAAGTATCTTCTTACCACGCATAACCGTGAGAACTTTTAAATGGGATTAGAACCAACTTGTTTATTTAATAAATCAATTTTGATATGTGTTCCATACATGCATAACCATGAGGACTTTTAAATGAGCATGGAAGCACATAATCAAATATTTCAAGTAGTTCACCCATGCATAACCGTGAGGACTTCTAAATGAGAGTGAATACTTTGGTTGTTGTTTTCTTTTAAAAAAAAATATAAAATGAAAAACGAATGATTCCTGTTTAAATCACCACATATTGACATATTATAATGGATTTTGATGAGCGATGATTGAAGGAAATATGATAGAAATAGAAATGGTCATGAAATTTTTACCAACAAAAAGTTTTATAACTCTTGTTTAAATTTCAAATATCGTCTCGAGTTATAATATATGATAAATATCAACACTCATCACTTTTTTTAATCACTATTTATCTTTTTCATAATTAGTAGGGAGTAAGATTAGTCAATGTAGTCATTTAAAATCAAATTCAAAAATAATTGTAAAATCAGTTTTTTTAAAAATGTCAATCTGAAAACAAGGTCAAAAATGATTTTCTAGAAGGGTTTTATGAGAAAAATTTCTGCTATTTGAAAATTATTTGAAATGAAAAATATGCAGATATTTTCTTTAAAAAAACGATGCAGTTACTAAATGTCTCAACAAAAATCACGTTCCACTAGTAATTTTTCTATCAACTAGATTACCAGTGTAATCTGCATCTGAATTTTTATTTCACTCAAATTAATATTAGTTGAATGTTATAGATCAGATCATGAAGTGTGCAAGCAAATATCTCAAAATCATTTTTGACAACTTTTTTAATGAAATTCTCTTGAATTTGAATTGAAGCCATGTAAATAATCAAAAGGAATATAGAGTCAGCCGTAAAATAACCAAATGTATTATCATCCAATAAAACACTATTATTAATCCAAACTAATGTATATGAAGTAATTCAAAGACTCTAGAGATTTTTATAGTGTTCTTGGCATAAGAATGTAATTGGCCAACAATTTTGAATAAGTCAAAATCAAAATCATCATTCATTTCATCATCACATTACTGGCTGATTTAATTCAAATCTGATATGGTGCAGATTATCACATTAATATATTGTGAATATACCATTACCTCTTTTACCTTTACGATATTTTTTTGTTGTTGTCTTCCATTGTGATTCTGTCACCTTTGTACTAGGCTAAGGAACTTTACTTTGTTGCCCGTTGTGTTTCTAGAATAGCCAGAATCTAGATAACACTGTTTTTGTTCCTTAGCCTGCCACCACTCCTACACGATAAAAGATTTTTGTGACCTATTTTTTTTATAGGTCCATGATTGTTAGTGGCAGAATATTTTGAAAGATAATTTTGTGGAGACCCAAAACTATTTATATACCTTCCTTTCAGCACCCAGATTTGTTTAACTTTGAGAGATTTTATATTTGTGCCTTTTGGAACCCAAATTGGTATAGTTTTCACGTGTTTGGGTCTGTACCAACAATTGTTTTGATTGTGTCCAAATTTTCTACAAATTGTGCACATTGAATTGACTTATTTAATTTCTCTTTTAACAGGTTCATATTGATTATATCCAAGTCCTTGTCTGACTGTATTAACAATTTGTTTCCTTAAGAGCATATTCAACGATTTTTCTTTTTTGGAAATTTATCTAAAGTCGTTGACAGTTGTTGGACTTGTGTTTTGAGAGATTCATTTTCGTTTAATAATTGTGTGCACTTTTTAATAGAATTTTCCCTTCTTGTATTTTCACTTTCTTTCAAAATCAGAATTTCATTTTCAAGCGATTTAATTTTGATTTCTGATTTTTTAATCTCTTCTTCGAATGTTGGACACGTATCACACTTAGGGATCCTACTTTGATAGGTTTTAACTAATTGGTCAAGTTGTTTATTTAAACCTATCAAAGTATCTTTTTGTGATTCAAGTTTGGCATACTTCTCCCTAAGTAGTTCAAAACAGCCATTTACTTCGTGGAGATATATAAGTAATTCCGACTGAGTGAGTTTTGATACCTCGCTTGGCTCTTCATCCTCGCTATCAGTTATATTACCTTGAAGACACATATCTGCTTTCTCACTCTCACTGCTAGTACTTTTATTATCTTCATCACTTGTATTCCACGTGGCTGCAAAATTTCTCCTTTTTGATATCTTTTCAAAGTCGTGTCGATTTTGAGGACAATTGGGCTTAATGTGTCCAGGTTGGTTGCACTTATGACAGATGATTTCTTGATGTTCTGTATTATCTAGAACTTTGATTATTCTTCTTTTTAATTTTTGATTTAGTGTTGGATTTCTGTATTTGCGGTTCCACTTTTTTAATCTCTTTATTACCATTTTTAACTCTGCTTCTTCATCATCATCATCATCACTTTCAGTTGTTCCTTTGAGAGTTATTGATTTCTTTCGAGTATCTCCTCTCCTTGAATTTCATTTCTAGCCCATAAGTGGTGAGATTTCCGATGAGTTCTTCAACTTTGATTTGTTTTAAATCTTTCGATCCTTGAATGGCAGTCACTTTTGCTTCAAAACTTCGTGGAAGGACTCTGACGATTTTTTGGACTATTTCCAATTCCGTGTATGATTTTCCGAGAGCTTTTGATTTGTATACGATGTTGGAAAGCCGTCCATACATCTCTTTAACATTTTCTTCCTTGGCCATTGTAAATTTTTCGTATTCGCTACTCAGCATAGCAAGGTGAGATTCTTTGACTTGAGATGTTCCTTCATGATTCATTTCAAGTGTATGTCATATTTCCTACGCAGTTAGACAATGTGAGGCACGATTAAATTCAAACTGATCTAATGAACAAATAATCGAATTCATAGCTTTGGCATTAGTATTCTGTAACTTATTTTCTAGATCTATCCACTGATCCTTTGGTTTATTTATTTCCTGGTTATTTACAATTGTAGTTGGTGCTCTATACCTTGTCTCAAAAATATCCCAAGCGTCAATGGTTTTCAGAAAAATTTCCATCCTATTTTTCCAGTAAGCATATTCACCAGTGAACATTGGTGGTCTAACTATGGACTGACCCACCGCAAAAGCATTATTAAAAGAAGCCATTTTAAAAATTCAAATTTAAAAAAAAAAGGTTTTTGAAAAATCAAACTTTTTAAAACAAAAATGGCTTTTGTTCCTAGCTCTGATATCACTTGTAGGATCGATTTCACCCTGGAGGGGGGTGAATAGGGTGATGCTATCAATTATAAAAATTATTGTGGTAGTTTGTATAAAATTATTTCAACACAGATATATCAGAATTATAACAGCACAGATAATAGCAGAATAATAAATGCAGAAATAGAACGACACAGAATTTACCCAGCTTCGGCAAAACCCTGCCTACGTGATGCCCCCAAGGTTTCTACTAGAAATTAAGCAGTCAGATGCTTACACACGTAAAATCGCGACACCCTCGACTAGCCTTAACTCTACGCTCAAAACCCTGCCACAACTCAGCCACTGAGTTGTGAATTCTCGAACTACACCACCGCAGTTCGTACCGTAGTCACACGACTAGAATTATAATTATTAAAAGAGAAAAATACAAATTAAACAAAAATTAAATGAAAACCCTAATTTAAAAATTAAAGCCTTATTAAAACAAGGTCGCCCCAATTATATTGTTAAAAATGTCTCCGCTTTTCTTTTCCTTTATTCGGTCGGTTGCTTTTCTCGTTTGTGACAATGGCTTCTTCGTTCCTCTTTGCTCTGAAATTAGGGCTTTGAATAAATTCAAAGACGTCGACTTTAATTAGATGGATCGAGTGATATTCACGTGTTTGCTTTGTCGATCGTTCGTTTCCTTGAGTTGTGCTCGGTTGCTTCTCGATGATTGAGTTCGACTTTGATTTCGGTATGTAATTTATGCCCTTTGCTCTCGTGGTTGAATGCTTGAATTCAATTGATGATTCGAGTTGAATGATTATGCTCTGTTGTTACTTGAATTCGAATGCATATCTCGGCCGATAATGAATGGGTTTATATAGGATTTGAATTCCTATATTTTCATTTGTATACGTTTGTTTGATTTCATCAATTGATTTATCTCGGCCACTTGATTATTCTTGAACGATGGTGATTTCTCTGACGTCTTCCATTCGTATAATTTCGTTGCTTGTTTAACTTGATACTCACGGCTTTGAATCTGAACTGTTCGATTTTTTCCTTGACTTGTTCATTCATGATTACCACGGCTTGATGATTTCTGACTTGGTTCAAACTTGTTGCCTTGGTCATCACAACACTGACTTTGGTTTGAAATTTGCAAACATGATTTTATGAATTTCTGGTTTCACTGTTTGGATTTCTAACTTGTTCGTTCTTTTTTTTCTTTGGTTATAACGTAGTTGATATCAACCACTTAGCTTGACGTGGTTGTTGACATTGCCTAATTTCGGTCATTTTCTCACTTGTATATCATGACTTTCATACTGTTGTGTCTTCACCGGACATAATCATGTACACACTTATTTTGTTCTCTGGTCTACCTGAACCTGTTAGTCGAGTTAGCACTGCATATATATGTGTGTTCATATCTATAGCATACTCGCCTTGATGCTTTGATTTTTGACCCACTGCATCTTCGCGGTTTTGATTTAATCCTCTGTGTCTTCAGCACTATCACTGCTAGTATGACTTCGACATTGTTTCTCCGACTTGGTTCATGATGACTCTGGTCATTTGAATTTATTTATTGCCAGTTGCCATTTTATTAACATGTGCTCGTGTTGCTGTAGCCACGAGCTACAGTCTTCACTGCACCCATATTGGAGTCTTGTGTATGCACTTGTAGCATATCCAACTTAGTTGTCTCGACCATATGTATTTTGCTGTCTGACTAGCATGAGCTATTTGAGTCTGCTTGGAGCTTTTGTTGTATGCTCATGTCTTGTGTCAATTTATGGTGCACCACGTGTTGCATTGACTTTGTACATATTGTGCTTGTATTTTTGGACTACACCTATGTTGAATCCAGCTTTAAAGCTCGAGTTTGACCTTGTGCTAAATCGTGACTGTATATTTATTTCACTTGAGTTGAACCCGGCTTTTGATTTGGTTTTGACCTTGTGCTCACCTGTCCCTGTAATTTTATCAAGTGTATATATCAGTGTGCATGGCCTTATGGCATGTACAGTGATACACTGTGCATGTCACAAGCTGTTCATGTATGATGAATTCAAAATTAAATGATGACGAACAACCCAAATAACTGAGGCAAATAACATTTTCAAAATTACATTTTATTTATACTACAAAAATATTTTATTTTTAATTTTACTACGTCAGTATTTATTTTTGCAGATTGCTAAGATGCTGGATTCAATCTGGAATAAAGTTGAAGATAAATTACGAGAGAATGAGCGATATGTAGTGAGGTGTATTTGTAAATGATAGATTGTGATGTAACTGAATTTGTATTGTAATCAAAGTTGTATATGTATAGTGAGAGCTTGAATTTGTACTATTCAAAATTGTAATAAATATTTGTTTGAATAAAAAATCTATTTGAATTTAAATTCCATGTTATTTATTTTATTCACAAAATATTTATTTAATTATGTGAAAAATAAAATAGTACATTAACAAATACATTTAAATGAATATATATATATATATATGTTTATTATCATCAAACAAAAATCATATACTTGCATATTCAACATTGAGGGCTATAAAGAAGAAAAGAGCAAAATTATATGATTTAGAAAATTGAAGCTTAAATCCTTTCCATATTGGCCATGCCCCTATCTTTGCCTTAGGAGAAAAGAAAAATGGAAGTGACAAACTGTTTGACCAAATGAGGAAAACCATTCAACACTATTCCAAAGGCACAATCTTTGTAAAAGGGATACTGGCATATTACAATGCCTTTGCTCACAAACGGCAACAATCTAGAACTGAAACACTTCCAGCACATCTCCAAAAGGTGTTAAAAAGTAAAACAACCAATGAGGGTGAAATATGAAGCTAAGTAACAAAAACCTAGAAGCCATTCTTAGGAAATAAGCTTCAAGTCAGGATTTCCTAAAGAATGCAATCTAACAACATCTATAGAGAATGTCTACTTGCTAACCAAGGATGAGCTCAACCATTTGCCATCACAAAAGAAGAAACCAAAACATGAAAGTAATCTAGGAGGATCCTAATGCCATTACCATTGGTGAATGGTTATAAAACTAACCACTGTAGAGCCTTAGAAAGGAAGATAATCAACTTTTTTCATCAAGGCAAAATCAATGAGTTTGTAAAGAAATACTAAATGAGGTTAAAAAAGAGTTAATTTTCTAAAGAGAATCTACATAGTTGGGAGTGAAATGCACCTTTCATTTGGAGATTACCTTAAACGGTCAAAGCCTTTGTCCATGCCAAGTTGACTAGGATAGAGCACCTCCTGGAGGAAGGAGTGTAAGCCTTTATCCGTGCCATGCTATGGACAGGTTAAAGCATTGACCCCTGTTCTCACCATGCTATGGCCAGGGCAAGGCATCTCTTGGAGGGAGGAGGGTAAGCCTTTATCCACGCCACGCTATGGCCAGGTTAAAGCATCGACAAGCCCATATCCATACCACGATTTGGCTAGGGCAGGGCACCTTATGGAGGAAGGAGTGTAAGCCTTTATCTGTGCTACGCTATGGCTAGGTTAAAGCATCAACAACCCCTTGGTCGTGCCACACTATGGCCAGGTCAAGGCGCCTCTTAGAAGGAGGTTGGGTCAGTCCTTGCTTCCAAGTTGAGAATAAGTTAACCAAGTGCACCGCACAACAATGGACTAAGACGTCCAAGCCCAAGAAGCGACATATCTACAAAGGACTAAGATGTCCAAGCCCAAGAAGCGGCTCATCAAATAATGGACTAAGAAATCCAGGCCCAAGAAGCAGCATATCTATAAAGAACTAAGATGTCCCAGTCCAAGAAGCGACACATCAAACATCGAACTAAGACCTCCAGGTCCAAGAAGCGGCATATCTATAAAGGACTAAGATGTCCAAGCCCAAGAAGCAGCTCATCAAACAATATAATAAGACGTCCAGGCCCAAGAAGTGGCATACCCACAAAGGACTAAGATATCCCAGCCCATGAAGCGGCACATCAAACATCGAACTAAGACGTCCAGGCCCAAGAAACGACATATCTATAAAGGACTAAGATGCCTAAGCCTAAGAAGCCGCTCATCAAAAAATGGATTAAAACGTCTAAACCCAGGAAACGACATATCTACAAAGGACTAAGATGTCCTAACCCAAGAAGCGGCACATCAAACATCGGAATAAGACATCCAAGCCCAAGAAGCGACATATCAAATGGTGGACTAAGATGTCAAAGCTCAAGAAGCAGCAAATCAAACCGCAACTACAAACAAAACCTAAAGGGTTTACACATATCAAAGAAGTCAATACCAAAAGAGATAGAACATAATTCCGCTTATTAATACCTGAATCTGGGTTTCGAGTTTCTCATTTTTAAGCTTCATCTATTAAAACCCGAATCTGGGTTTTGAAACTATAACCGTACTTCACTTATTAATGCCCTAAACTAGATTTGAGATTTCTATTACAAAGATAATTATTACGGATTTCTGATCATCCACCACTAATACCCAAATCTAGGTTTTGAGATTATTACTTAACTTCACTCATTAATGCAAGAATCTGGGCCTCAAGACTTCTATTAAGAAGATTATCATGGATTTCTGGTGATCATTCGCTAATACCCTAATATGGGTTCCAAGCTTCCAAACTTTTAAATTTCATTTATTAATGCTTGAATCTGGGCCATTGGATTTCTATCACAAATGTTCATACTATGATCTCAGGACTTCCATTACATGGTCGTTATTAACTTTATGTTAGTTATTTTCAGAGGATGACTTTCCAAAAATACATTTATATCCTTGGTTGAGAAAATGGTTTTCTACCATTAGGTTTCAGATATTCCAAAAATATGTTTAAAGTTGATTTAGTTATCTCTTATCATTACCAGAGATGAGTCCCGAAGCATTTCATCAAAAACGATTACTTTTCACATATTTTCATATGTTGACATAATGAATCAGATAAAATTTTATATAGATTTCAAGCTAATGATAAGAAATAGTATTTTTTTCATGCTTTTCAGGGAAAGAAGAACAGTAAAGGATTGAAAGATCTAGCAAATATAGAAATTATGGAACAAATTATGAAAGAGATGATTCAACAACCATATTATAAGAAAGGATCACAAATTGGGTGATAATTACAAAATTTCCATAATGTAAGAAATTATTTACAAGTGTACAACATAAATATATACATTTCATGAATATAAATCTTTCACAAATTTTGTGCAGCTTCATTTAGATTCTCAGCAAATAAAGGAACCATGATGTGATGAATAGCAATGTGAAGAACCTCTTTAAGTTTCTTCTCTTTCTTCCTCATCTTATCTTCATCATCGATAGCCTTGATGTTGGTCTTCAAAGCATGGTTATAGGTTTTGTTTGCACCTTTAAGGTTTTTATTTTCCTTTTCCAAGTCAGCGGTACACCTTTGAAGGAAATATCCCTTGCGTTCAAGCTTTTGAATCCTAGATGCATATTCATTTATGCGATACGAGTATCTTACTTTTTGCTGCTCTTCAAAATACTTCATCATTTCAAATTTAAATTTTCTGCACCATTCTCACACTACCTTTTCTTCTAAGCCTGGTGGAGGATTAGTCGTAGTAAGGAACTTCTACATAGCAAGGGAAGTGGGCCTTGTAGATTTTGCGACAGATGAAATAGCAGGAGAAACTAGTAAATCAATGCTTGAGATATTATTCCCCATAATGAACACTGATGATTCAAATTAAGCTTGACTATCTTTTAATTTCATCTCCAAATCGCTTATCTATTGGAAAGTTCCGACATTTTATGATCAAAGTCAATTGATGGATTTGACTTAACTTGACGCTTCAACCTGAAAATTGCCTCACTTTTGCTCTTAGCGTCTGCTTCTAAATTGGCAGTCCGATCGTTGAGATTTTTGATAATTGTTTTCTGAAGCAAAAATCTTCTATGCCATTCTAATACTTCTGTGTTGTCTTGAAAAGGAGCAGATAAAGTATCATCAATAAGATTTTTCTTTTCAAGATTCGTTAACAACTTATCTTTGATATTGATAAAGCATGCTGCCGAATCTAATGAGAGAGTTGTTGTGCATATGTAATTCCTATTTAAACAAGAAAATAAAGTCAAGACATAAGTAATCGGTCTCTTTTTTACAGCAACAAAATATTACAACTCAAGTAAAAATGAAACTAAAAAGTACAATTGGATGTTTCCTTTACATCTAAAGTTGGGAAACTACATTTCTAACTTTATTCAATGAATTTGCAAAAAGAATAAATGCTGAGTCAAAAGGAATATTAAGTCCTTTCGGGGTAATAACTGAAGGATATTTACTATAGTCCCATTCACCGGTAGAAGGACTATCACGAGTACATATTAGTTTGGTATGATATGTCCGGCTCTCTTTAAGTAGCTTTTCTTTTTCTTCACCGAGAAAACGAAAGCGGTGACGAGAATGTTCCGTATAAGTTTTTGCAAATCTCGAAAAAAATATCTGGCCAGTTTTAAAGATTTTAAAATTGATGCCTTTTCAAGATAATCTCTTCCTAGTTGAACATACTGACTTGGAAAATCTCTAGAGACAAAATTGCTTGAAGGACATTCACTATGTGATCACATAATAAAATGCAGCTAAGTACAAAGGAAAAACTAAAACAAACAATCACAAATTAATATTATTATATAATTATGATTATTCATTTGGTTTATACAAAATTGACTTTGTTAATAATTCTGAAATAAACTTGTCTTTATAATATTTAAGTTTATCAGAAGGCAAGTCTTCGAGAATTGATCTGAATCGCGACAAATTCCAACATGCTCCAGGATGCAGGTCAGATCCAAATTCATCCAAGTATCCTTTGTATAGACTCCTAAGTAGACCCCCAATAAAGTCATCTAAATATGAGAAATCTACAATTAGGTGTCTACAATAGGCTTCATTAGAAAATCCACCGGAATATTTCTCTCCTCAACCAACATCCAAAAAAGGAGTAATCAACTACCAGTTTTATTTCAAAAAGAACATTATATCGAAGATGTGCCCTCCTCAGTCGTGGGGCAGCTTCTTGGTGTTTGAAGGATGCGAACACTTTCGCGCTTCTTTTTAGTCTATGATACTTATCAGAGAGAATGTTGTGCTCCTTTAATTGTTTATCTAACTCCATACATAAATTATTTATTTTCACTTGATTTCTTTCAAGCTTGGTTTTATAGGGGTGAACGAATTTCCTTCTTATCTAAGAAATATGATTTAAACTATTACTTTCTTGGAAGTGAAAGATATTTAAACAGAGAATCCCATACCTGATAAGGGAATAAATGCTTGGGAAACCTGCTCTTTCTCTCTTGATTCTTCAACATTAATATAAGTAGGCTCCTCTTGAGAGTTTGAAGGCATAGATGGTTCAGGCGGGATTGTTTCGTGAGAAGATGGATTGGGATTGACTTTTTTAGAAGCTCTCGTGTTATCATCTCAATTTTTCTCAGGATCATGAGATTGACCACCTTTATCGCCGCCTGAACCTTGACCTCCTTTAGCATTGTCATCGTCGTTATTATCATCATCACCATTATAATCATTGTTGTTGTCGCCCTCTTCCACAACAACTTCATTTTTGTCACCTTCCTCTTTGGAGTCAGATTTTATTTCGAAGGAAGGAACTTCAAAAGATAGGATTTTTGAGGCATCTATTTCCTCCCTTTCGGTGACTTCAATCCCCTACTCCATCTTTTTGATTTTGTCTATGACCCAGTTGACAAGGGCAGGGTCAAGTGAGGGGAATCTGAATTCAGGGCACTTATCAACGTTGTCAGCATAGGCGAGCATCATAGCATCTACAAAAGAATTCATGATGATATCCTAAAGAGAAGTGTCGAGAAATTGAGACACATGCCGCTTAGCATCAGTAATGGTGTCGATGGCTAACTTTAAAGAATCTTTATTTTTGTTCAGCTTTTCCTATAACGAAGTTTGTTTTGTCGCCATTCTAGTCTTTTCCTCCTCGGACTCTTTTAGAGTCATTTTCAATGCTAAATTCTCATTAGCAAGGAGTTAGCGAACCATCCTCTATTCGAAAACAACATATTCTGACTAAGCCAGAGAAGCTTTTAATCTTTCTATTTTGATTATGGTTTCGTTCTTACCCGCAGATAAGGAAGAGACTTGGCTGTTTAATTTTGAAACTTCTCCTTGAAGCCTTGATGTCTCTGCGGGAAATTTTGATACTCCATCTTGCAAGGAGAACCAGCCTTGGAAATCTGAAAGGAAAAGTAAAACATAAGTAAAAAATAAAAAACTTAAGGTAAGGCAATAAGATAAGGTTAAGTGATATGAGGCTTGCCAGAAGTTGTTGTTCAATTAGGGAGCGACAATAATCCATTGAGTTAGGAATATAAGAAGGCGGCAAAATTGAAGTAAATGACAAAGAGTTTAAAATAGATTGGACCATCTTTTCAAAGTCGTTCGAAGGTATAGGAGGTGATGGTCTAGGAGGATTCAGCTCTTGAGTAGGGGTTGAAGTCACCAAATCCATTTGCATCTGCTCGATTACATTTGGAGAGATGGAGAGGATGATGCGAGAAAGTGGATCAACCTATTTTGGAGTCTTCTTAGGTTGATCGCAAGAAGCTTTGATGGTTGGCCTTTCTAAAGATCTGTCAATATCAACAAACTCCCCTTCGATCAGTGGTGGAGAATCGAGAACTTCGATAATTCAAGCTTTCTTCGGAGATGGTTCCACCATGATCATTTCACCCAATTTTATTTTGGCGGCTATCTTCGATCTTGCAATGGCTTGGGAAAAAGATGGCACATGAGAAGCTAAAGTAGTAAGAGCCGGATCAATTGTGGGTTTTTCAACCTGAGGAGCAGTTGTAGAAAATTCTAATAAATTAAAAGCCAGAAAAGAAATTTAAGAGGTAACGTAGGAATAAACTACCGGTACAATGTTTAAACTTACCAAAGTGATCAGGGAAGATTGGTGACATTAGGGAGAAGTTTTTTGGATCTCCCAACGAAAGGAAATGTTTGGTTCGGGATGTATGCTAGACCAGAAGAGGTTGGTTAATCAGCAGGCAAGAGAGAGTGCTTTTGTCAATTTGTAGGATTCAAAAGGGTTAATCTATTTCCAATCTAGTTGAAGTGGCGTTCAGCAACTTTATTGTCTTCTGATCTTCTTCATTTAGCTCTTTAGTAGAAGCGCCTGACAAAAAGCATAGGTCAGCATAGAAAAATAAATAATGGGAAGATAAAATCTGAGATCTTACATAGAGAAGAGAAAGCCCTGCTAATGTTAGGAAAACATTCAACATAGAAAAATCGAGTTTCCCTATTCTTGAGCTTATTCACCTCTTCAGAAATCAGCTTTTTGGGAGGGTTGGCTCTAAAGATCTGGTTGTTCGGGTTGCTAAGCTTCACCAACCGAGTGAGATAATTCAGCACTTCTGCATTAAGAGAGGGTATGCCAGACGCTAAGGCCATGAGCACCAAAGAAAGAAGGTAGGTGTACACGTTGGGTGATAATTGAATGGGAGCAACTCTAAGGTAAGTTATAAACTTGGATAAGAAAGGAGCAACTCAGATTCACAATCCTCTGGGTAGAGATACTTGATTTCTCGGGCAACAAGTTCACCAATTGATTTCCAAGGCTACAATCACACCTTTTCTCGCTTGATTGATTTCCAAGGCTGCAATCACACCTTTTCTTGCTTGATTGATTTCCAAGGCTACCATCACACCTTTTCTCGTTTAATTGATTACAAAGAAGCCTATAAATTTTAATAGCACTGAGGATCTTGTTGAGATAGTGATAGAGAATCAAACCAAAGATAATCTAGTTAGATTCAATGTTGATTTCGGCAGAGTAATGGTAGGAATGTATATAAAGAAATGTGGAAGAAGAAGAGAAATGAAAACTAGAAAATATGAATGAAAATTCGTTGAAAACAACCCTATATATAGAAGAACAACATTCATGTCCATTCGTGAAGAGATATGACGAATAGACACTTCTTTTGAAATTTAAATTTTGAAATTAACTGACACTATATCGACATGGATAAATTGAGCATGTCGACATCCCATAGGAAATTTGGTGGTTGTTTTTCTTTGAAAATAACTTTTATCTTATATTAAAACTATTTTAAACTTTTATAAATATACTTAACTATAGTTAAAATACATAAATAAATATAGAGAATAATATATATATATATATATAATTTTACTATAATTTCATATTTAAATCTAAATATAATTATTAAAAGTTAAATATATTATTATTAGAGATAGTTTTAAAACTAAGGATAATTTGATTTTGAAAATAAGGATTATTTTGAGGCTAAAAGGATTTAAAATCGGGATAGATGTTTTTGATTCTTTTTAAAAGGAAGGTTTTGAAATCATTTTGAAAACAAGATAATTTTGTAAAATCATTTGAATAAAAAGTTAGTGGATACAAAACAATGTTCCACTAGATTTTTCGTAGGTTCCATCCTACTCAGGGTTCCATCCCTTTAACGGGCTCAAAGTGGATTCCATTCCACGAATAAATTGGATTTTAAGATGCCAGTGCTTTTCTAGGAGTTTTAACAAAATTCCTAATTAAAAAATAAATTAGTTGAATCTTGAACTCTTGATAATCTTGATATTCCTGATACTCATGAGTCTTCAATTTTGATATCTTGAATCTCTATACTGTACAGTCTTCATTCTTGATACCTGCATAATTAAATCCTGCATATACATATAATTCTAAACTATAATGTTAGTGTTTATATTTTATAATCCTATTCTAAGGTTGTTGTCATCAAAACCATCATCTCACGGACTAACAATCTCCTCCTTTTTGATGATGACAATCTTTGTTTATAAAATATTACTTCTATCCTAATAACTCTCCCTTAATATATGCCTAACTATCCTATTTTATACTTCTCCCCCTTTGTCATCAACAAAAAATAACTCCAAACTATATAACTCCCCTTCATTCTTGTACTGAAGTACCTGCAATAATAAACTATACAATGTAGTATATAATAGATTGATTAAGAGATAATTATACTGATAGACATGATAATTAATTAAAGATCATATAAATATCAATGCATGTTTTTCACACCAAATATCAAACCAAGTCAAATCAATTCAAATCAAATCAAATCAAACAATTCAAATCAAACAAACCAAATAAACCAATCAAATCAAACATTATGAGGAACTTCCATCCATCCTTCTTCTCCAAAAATAGGGTCTGCTTTAATGGCATCCCAATTTTCATTATCATTAGCGAGAGAGACTGGAGGATGTGCTTCGTTATCATCCTTGTGCAGGGAGGAAATCATCAATTGGATTGCATCGAAATGTCTTTCTCGCTCTTTAATCAAACAAATCGAAGAATGAACGAAAGAATATTCTTGAAAGAATTAAGAGTTTCTTCAAGATTCTTGGATAAATTATGAATTGGATTGGCTATATTCGAGTTTGTGAGAAGAATGAGAGACAAAGTGGATAAGAAATAATATTCAGTGATGAATTCTAGAAGAAATAGGTACTTATAGGTGTAGAAATTCTTTTGAAATGAATAGACATAAGGTAGTTATTCAAGTTTCAAATTCAAAATGAAATGTCATTTCTGATCAGTACATGTCGACATGATCATAGAGGGGATGTCGACATGGTCCAGTGAATTTTGATGACTTATTTTGATTTTATGAATAATTATGTATATATATATATATATTTATATAATATACTAACATTTATTCTGGGGATAAGATAAGCTAGATAATAGAAAATAAATTCAATTTCATTTCATGATAACACGATACAACGATTAAACAAAAAGAACTACATGAACATTCAAATCAAAATAAACTAAAACTAATACAACGAGATACGAAAAGGTTGAACTAGTTAGAGGATGATGACGATGAAGATAATCCAAGCTTCTTGCTGACTTTGGAAATAAACTTGTTCAACTTGGATGAAATTTTGTCCAACTTCTTACTAACGGATCGTTTAAGAATCCGTTGATTCTCAACAATGGTCTTTTGGTTTTTGAGAAGAGTTTTGTTGTTTGGATTAGGAAGATAATCAATGCTTTCCAAAGAAGTTTCACCTTCTTCTTTTCTTCAATTTCCATTTCATCCCCTTCTTCTTCCTCTTCCTCTTCCTCTTCTTCTATCTCCTCATGAGCCAAATGCTCTTCCTTTTCGGTAAGAGTCTCATAAGGTTGAAAAACAAATGGAATTTTCGTAAGCGAAATGTTGAAATGATTGAAAACTTTTCTAGAAACAAATTCTTCTCCTTTGAAATCCATTCCAAAATAGTAAAAAATCCGAGTGAGATAAATTCCATGATACAAAGTATTCTCACCCATTTCAAGATTTTTGAGACGAAGTTCATCCAAAATAACTTGCGCCCAATTAATATCATAATTTCCAAAAATAGAAAAAGGTGCTTTGCAAACTTTTGAGGTAGGATTGTTAAAATTTTCCGATCTTGGGTTCAAAGTATGTTGCAAAAGAAGATTAATAATTCTAGCTTTTGGTCGAAAGTTTCGATTTTTGAATTCAAAATCATCATTTCCTTTGAAAATGTGATGAAATGTCTCACGATCATTTTCATCGATTTTAAAATTAGAAAGATCCATTCCCCTGCTTTTGCATTTGAGAATGGTACCCAAAAGATCACAATTCAAAATAATTTTAGTGCCTTTGACACTACTCCAAATTTCGTCATCGTTTCCATTATAAAATCCACAATTAAGATTTGCATAGAAAATTTTAACAAGATTTGGATAACAAACAAAATCAAAGAAGCATCAATAAGATAAAGAATTTGATTGTTTGCAAAAGGAGAATCAATTTCATAAGAAGAGAAATCTTGAAATATAGCAAACTTTTCGGTATGGACTTTTGCATAGTTAGCATAATTGATGTATGCTTTTATTGCCTCCGGATCATTGAAGAGTTGCTTTTTTATCTTTGTGGAAATTCTCATGGTGGAGGGGTTGCTTGAAGAAGCCATTAGAGTAGAGAGTAGTGAGCTTGAAGTTTTGAAGAGAGAGTTTGAATTTGAAAATGAGAGTGAAAAGATGTGATAAAAGATAGTGAATAAATAAATTATTAAAGGACACGTTCTCTGGTCAAAAGATGACTTTTCAGAGAATTGAATGAAGTGAAAAGGTGGAGGGAAATTCAACCATTTGAATTCAAATTTTGAATTTCAAATTCTGTACCCATGTCGACATCATGGTAGGGACCATGTCGACACGTTTCTTTGAATTTCTATGATTTATTTTTCCTAAGTATTCTAATATATAAATATATATATATACTTATTATTTTTAAAGTATATATGTATATATATCTGGAATAATTCTGAAATTATATTATATTCTATAAAATATTATAATACTATTAAAATAAAATTAAAAATAATAATAGTAAAAAATTTAAAATTCAAACAACACACCAGTTCAAAATCAATCAATCAAGCAACCAATTCTAATCATGCAATTTCAATCAATTGTATTATAAATGTGTACCCTTTTCTGAGTCCGTTTCTCTGAATTCGTCGGAGTCCTGAACTGCTGTGAAATACATATTTGAATTATCTGTCTTCTGATCATCATCGCTTGAGGACGAGTCCGAGTCATCTAGAGTAGCAGTAAATGCACACTTCCATTTCTTTACCGAATCATTGTTTATAGGAAGATTTTCCCTATCTGGATACAGACAGTCTCTTTTGATATGGCCTGGTTCATCACAGTTGAGATATTAAACATTGTTTGGCACTACATTTTGATTTCCAGAGTTCTTATAGTTGTTTCTCTTGAGATTATTCGTCTTTCTGTATTTCAAAAATTTCCAAAAATTCCTGGTCATAAAGGTTATCTCTTCATCATTATCGTTGTTTGAGTCCGATCCATCGGTCAATGCATTGAATGCCATTGATTTCTTTTCAGATTCTTTGCTTTCTCTTCTCCCAATCATTTGGACTTCAAACGACATTAGATTTCCAATTAATTCTTCTATCTTTAAGGTACGGATGCATTTGCTTTTTCGATCGCAAGTGTCTTTTGATCCCATTCTGGAGTAAGAGAATTTAAAAAATTTCTGACTTGATCATCTTCCGAAAATTCCTTTCCCAAGGATATCAGAGAATGTACAATATCCTAAAATCTACTATACATACCTGAAATAGACTCATTAGAATTCATTTTAAATAATTGAAACTGATTTGTGAGCATGGAAATTTTGATCTGTTTAAATTTGCTTGTTCCTTCGTGAGTAACTTGCAAAGTTTTCCAAATTTCATACCAAATTCCATATGCAGACTTACAAACTGACACTCTATTAAATTCATTTCTATCAAGTGAACAAAACAGAATATTCATTGCTTTAGAATTATTTTGTGCAACGGTCTTTCGCCCAGTGGTCCACTGTGCAAAATCAGCGTGGGTTAAGAATATTAAGTTTGTGTGATATTCCAAGTGTCTAATCCTATAGTTTGTAAATATATTTCATCTTACATGCCCAATATGCATAGTTACTGCCATTAAAAAATGGTGGTCTGACAGTAGATTGACCTTCTACAAATGAACTAGCGACAATGATACCAATGTTAGTAACAGTACCAGTGTTGGTAGCCATTTTGAAAAACTTTTCAAAATTCAGGTTATGAAACTTTGAAAACCTTGCTCTGATACCAAATGTGAGAAATACGGATTACGGATCTTAAGGCAAGGATAAACACTAGAGGGGGGTTGAATAGTGTTTTAAGGAATTATTAAATCTTTTTGAGTTTTTGTTAATATGAACACAAATGTATGCAATATTCAGACACAGATATGATCACAGAATCAAACACAAATGTAGAAATAAAGTAAAAGTAGCAAAGGAAAGAACACACCGGATTTTATACTGGTTCGGAGTTACCCTAAATCCAGTCCCGCACACAAGTACGGATTTCCTTTTAAAAGCAATTGTACAATTACACCTTGAATTCAGGGCAATGAGGTACACCCTCCAGATTCACAATCCTCTAGGTAGAGATACTTGATTTCCCAAGCAACAAGTTCACCCAATTGATTTCCAAGGCTACAATCGCATCTTTTCTCGCTTGATTGATTTCCAAGGCTACGATCACATCTTTTCTCGCTTGATTGATTTCAGACTACAATCACGCCTTTTCTCGTTTAATTGATTACAAAGAAGCCTATAACTCTGAAAAAGCACTAAGGATCTTGTTGAGATAGTGATAGAGAATCAAAACAGAGATAATCTAGTTAGATTCAATGTTGATTTCGGCAGAGTAATGGTAGGAATGTATATAAAGAAATGTGGAAGAAGAAGAGAAAAGAAAACCATAAAATATGAATGAAAATTCGTTGAAAACAATCCCTATTTATAGAAGAACAACATCCATGTTCATTCGTGAAGAGATACGACGAATAGACACTTCTTTTGAAATTTAAATTTTGAAATTAACCGACACTATGTCGACATGGATAAATTGAGTATGTCGACATCCCAAAGGAAATTTTGGTGGTTTGTTTTTCTTTGAAAATAACTTTTATCTTATGTTAAAACTATTTTAAACTTTTATAAATATACTTAACTATAGTTAAAATACATAAATAAATATAGAGAATAATATAATAATTTTACTATAATTTTATATTTAAATCTAAACATAAATATTAAAAGTTAAATATAATATAATTAGAGATAGTTTTAAAACTAAGGATAATTTGATTTTGAAAATAAGGATTATTTTGAGGCTAAAAGGATTTAAAATCAGGATAGATGGTTTTGATTCTTTTTAAAAGGAAGGTTTTGAAATCATTTTGAAAACAAGATAATTTTGTAAAATCATTTGAATAAAAAGTTAGCGGATACAAAACAATGTTCCACTAGATTTTTCGGTGGTTCCATCCTACTCAGGGTTCCATTCCTTTAACGGGCTCGAAGTGGATTCCATTCCACGAATAAATTGGATTTTAAGATGCCAGTGCTTTTCTAGGAGTTTTAACAAAATTCCTAATTAAAAAATAAATTAGTTGAAATCTTAAAACCTTGATAATCTTGATATTCCCGATACTCATGAGTCTTCAATCTTGATATCTTGA
The DNA here is from genome assembly GCA_030765085.1 of Allium cepa. Classification (NCBI taxonomy): domain Eukaryota; kingdom Viridiplantae; phylum Streptophyta; class Magnoliopsida; order Asparagales; family Amaryllidaceae; genus Allium; species Allium cepa. Next base: position 86,029,297 of record CM060946.1, read on the forward strand.
ATCTCTATACTGTACAGTCTTCATTCTTGATACCTGCATGGTTAAATCCTGCATATACATATATTTCTAAACTATAATTTTAGTATTTATATTTTATAATCCTATTCTAAGGTTGTCATCATCAAAACCATCATCTCACGGACTGACAAAGGGCAGAAATCCTCCATGTCAGATATGGATTGCTGTGTAGACAAAGAACCCTTCATGAGGGTTGTGAATAGTGTCGTTTTCAGAAGGGGAATGGCTTCTGTCCTAGGAATTACAAAGTCATCGAGGATCACATCCATCTCATCCTGGGTGGAATAAGGAATGTTTAGAAATAACTTCAATCTTCTTGGGTGAACTTATGATTCTGCCAGGTGAAATTATTTTAGTTAGAAATTATAGTATGTTATGAAACTAACATTCTTTCAAAGATATTACAATTAGAATGTCAAACAAGCAAAAGATGAAATTTCATATTCTTTAAAGAATGTTAAAGTTAGAAAAGTTAGATTTATTGAGCTTTCGACAGAGTCGAAAGGAAAAATAGAAGTTAACGCCCTTCAACAATGTCGAAAGCCCAAGGATAAAATCAACTGAGCTTTCAAGAGAGTTGAAAGGGGAACAATGTCGAAAGCTCAATAGAAGTTTTGTTATTAAAAGAAAGTAGTTAAAACCAAAATAACAAATTTGAATAAAAAATACGCTGTCAACATCCAAAAAACAAAGCAAAAAACCTTTCGACATTGTCAAAGCCAGTGAACTCATTTTTTCTAAAAAGAACATAAATGCTGTTGAAAACCTATAAGCCAATCAAGTCGAAAGGTTTAGGTTTGAATCATATTAGTAAAAATGAGAGGTCCTTGGATCGTTTCGACGATATTGGTATATAATGATGATCAAATAATCACAATTACATACAGAGGGTTTCGACAAAGTCGGAAGGGTTGCATGGTTTCGAAAGCATACCAACAACTAAATTTCAATCAATACAATAAGTATCGACAAAGTCGGAACGTTTTATTTGATTTGCAACTTGTACAAAGTACGCTTTCTTCAATTCAATTTATAAAATATATGTATCTTTACTTAAACAAACTGAAAGCATGTATGTACTGAAGGTTGCGAAACCCATAAGACAAAGTTTGTGCTTTTGAATGTATGCACTAGGTAATACTTAGAAGGACACTTTAGCCGACCTCTTCAAAAGGTATTGGGATACCCTAAAGTACAAAACAGCTTTTGAAGAGGTCGACTTCTTATTAATTTAACAACCTTTCATCGAGGTTGAATAAATAAGGCGCTAGGTTACCTTTCGACCCCATCAAAAGGGGCTGAAAAACCAAATGATAATTGTCGCCTTAATCCCTTTCGAAGGGGTAGAAAGGTAAATTGTAGCACTAATTTTTATTCGTACAGCTCAAAACTTCTAGGCGAAGTAAACAGAAACTTCCTTCTCCTTGAACTCGATTTATAACTAGAAATTCAAAAAATAATAAGAAAATGGATTTATACACGAATCAACTATTTAAAATTTTAAAACCTTTGGGTTAAAAATTTTAATTCCCTAAAAACAACAATAACAATAAAATTTAGACCAGGTAGAATTAAAATGAAGATTAACAAGAAAAACGAATCGAACCAAACCATGAAACTAAATTAAAGAATGCTTTCAGGCAAACAAAAATTTAAATAGTTGCAAGTAAATCAAAACAATAATTCTAGATCCAAACTATGAAAGTTTGAGAAATTGAGATTCACTGTAAAATAAAAAATTCGAAAGAACGAGATAATAAATACTTACTTTAGATCTAAATTCTTGTTTGTTGGAGATAAAAGAATTATTTGAGAGTTTCAAATTTTTGATTTTTGCTCGTAGTTTATATTGATTGTAGGTGAATGAAAGAAGAGAGGTGGTGAGCGTGGTTTATAAGAAAAGTTAGCAAAGATAGAAAATCATTCGATCAGATTTAAATGAATGTCTAAGGTTTACACTGGAATATGAAAAGGCGGGAAACATTGAGGGTTCCGAAATGGTTGACTTGGAAAGTCAAGGGAATCCCTTCACAAGGGGAAAATGTAAATACCAAAAACTCTTTCGACCTTGTCGAAACCAGAATAAGTAGAAGACAAAGAAGAATAAGAGATAATAGCTCCGGCAAGACCTTTCGAAGGAGTCGAAGGGATGCTACAGCCAAAGGCCAGAAGTATTACAATCTTTCGAAGGGGTCGAAAGGGTCAAAAGCACCTTTCCGCTTTGGTGATTCCCTTTCGAAGCAGGTGCTTCCGCATGCATATGGCCTTTTGAACGAGTTGAAGATACACCTTTCGAAGGAAATGGATAATAACCCTTCATATACATGCCAAACCTTTTGAAACCAAAGATTTCGCTTTCATTCAAATTACCCAGAGAGATTCCTCAATCAGACAACCCTTTCGAAAGCATAATCAAGCCTTTCGAGACAATCGAAGCCTTTAACATCTAAGGAAGGTTCTGCATCAAGTCGCAAGCATACATTTGGAAGCTACTAACAGCGTCGAAACCATCAACACTTCAATAAGCTTGAAACCATGAGAGACTGCCTACTGGTAGAGTCGAAAGCTCATACCTTTGCTTCTAATGACAACAAAGAAACACAAAGAGAAGAGGTGTAACCATCCCTTTTGACGAAGACAGAAGCGTTCAACCCTATTTAAAAGCATTTGCAGAGGAATGTGCAAGTGTCAAAGGAGTTAGAAGGGACCTAAAGCCATCTTTCGACCAGGCCGAAAGCTCTGGGTCGAAAGATGTCGACTCGCATCTATAAATGAGACGCAAGGGGTCTAATTTTGGGGATCGGGGTTCATTCATTCTAGACTTGTATGTTCTTAAATTTGTAAAGTCGTAAGCCTTAATTTGTAAATCAAATTACATAAATTGATCAACATAGTCATCATTGGATTAATAAAGGGAAGATTTTAGTATTTTTAATTATACATTTGTTTCGAGAGCTTTTGTTAGATCTAACTACATTTTACCGATATCGACCTAATCAAAAGGTATCTTCCGAATGGATCGAATCTCCTGCTTTCCAAATAATCCAAACCCTTAACTCCAAACCTCCATTCACCAAATACTCACCTTTTAGTGTGCTAAAACCTTGATCCTAGCTGGTTTCACCTTAGATTTCAGAATCAAGCCCAAAACACTTAAGAATCTCGCTTTCGACAAGGTAAAAACCCACCTAGATAAAACTTACCCTTGAATTCTTATAGCCTTTCTTTAAGTGTTACGCTATTATTTCAGAAGGAAGGTTTCGAATAGATAATCAAACAACTTTGACAGGCTCTGAAGACCAAAAGAAGGAAATATAAGTATTTCGACTCAGTCGAAAGGTCAATAAAGGAAAATCTCCAAAAAAAAAAACCTATTCGAAAGGGTAAATCAAAAGAGGTACTCACACCCTAACTTCCTCTTCTTAACTAAGAGTGACCTAAAAAGGGCTAACCTTTTTTTAAATCTACTTTGTGGTGCTGACAAGTTTTCTTGTTAACTTAAATTACCTACAACAAATTCAAGCCTACCTTCTCTAGTCCACATTAATGTTCTACCTATCTTATTCTGCTTACATCCATTTTTGTATCAACTCCACCTTCTTCGAAGTTTTATCGATCATCTCTGTTCCAAGAATGACTTTAACCATAAACTCCCACCAACATGATGGTGATTTAGTTGGTCATCCATACAAAACTTCAAACGGTGTCATCCCAATACTTGCTTGATAACTATTGCTATAAGCAAACTCCACAAGCGGTAAATGATCTTCCTATGCTCCTCTAAAATCTAGAATACATGCCCTTAATAAATCCTCAAACACTCAGTTCACCCTCTCCGTTTGTCCATCCATTTGTGGGTGATATGTTATACTCAAAGTCAACTTCATTCCTATAGAATTTTGTAGACCCTTCTAAAACTCTTACGTAAAAAGTGGGTACTGGTCACTTACTATACTAATTAGTACTCCATGTAATCCAACTATTTCCTTGATATACAAAGTTTCCAAGTCGATGTGGTCCTTTTGCTCATTGTCGGAATGAAATGTGTGCTCTTCGTAAGGTGATCCACCCAAATACTTTTATTACCACTCTCACTCCTTGGTAATCCATCGATGAAATGCATAGTGATATTCTCCTATTTCCACTATGGTACTTCCAAAGGTAACAATAGTCCTCTTGGTTTCTTCTTCTCCAGCTAAACCCTTTGACATGTCTTATATTTAGCAATGAACTATGTTGCATGTCTCTTCATACCTGGCCAGTAGAAAATTCTGTTCATGTCTCGATACATTTTATCTCCTCCTAGATGAATGGTCATCCTCGAGTGGTGACACTCATCCAATACCTTGTTTATCAGCTCCTTCACTTGTGGTACACACAACCTACCATCTTGTCTTAAGTAGCCTTTTTTATCCATAGAATAGTGGTCCAAAGGACTTGATCTCTTGCCATTCTCCAACTTATCCATAACCTCCACCAAAGCGGCATCCTTCCTTTGATTCATGCCTATGTGATCTATCCTTGCCGGTCTGACATTCAAAACTGCCAATAATCCTGGTACATACTCTAATGGAGGTCACAAATCAAAATCAGAGATAATCCTTATTTCAAAATAATGTTAAAAGGATCAAAACAAATGTTATTCAAAATGAAGATAGAGATAACCCCAAACGCTATTTCTTCAATGTTAAGTGTGGAACGAATGTTCCATACCACCATAATTAAGTAGGTCGGTTAAGGAAAATCCAATCTCCATTTCTCTTATAAATTCCGCAAATAAATCCTTTTACCAAACCTCTTCATTTATGAAAGCTCCTTTTAAATTCCAAATTCGTTTATAAACACTTTAGAAATCTCAAATTTATTCGTAAAACCTTTTACAAATTTCCAAATCATTTATAAAATTTCTTTTATAAATTTTAAGATCAGTTTTTAATTTTATAAAACTCTTTACATAAATTTTCCTTATTTAAAACAAAACCCCTTTAAATAAACTTAATAAATAAAGTTCCTTTGAAAACAAATCAATTATATAAAATACTTTTTAAATAACAAGTTATTATTTAAAAACCCTTTTTATTTAATTATCTATAAACCCTATTCAAAATAATAACTATAGATTATCATTAATATGTATTAAATTAAGTTCCAAACAATATTACTATACTAGTAATTTAACGTTAAAACAATATAATATAATAATTAATTAACTTCAAAACATTATTAATACAATATTCAATTAATTTCAAAACGTCTTAATTTAATAATTAAGTAGTTTCAAGACATTATAATTATAATAATTAGTTGATTTCAAACATTATATTAATATAATAATCAATTAATTTTTAAATAACATTAATATAATAAATAATTAACCTTTAAATATAATTAAATAACCTGTACCGATATAATTAAAAAACTTTAATTAATAATTAAAGCATAATTTAAAACATTATAAATAAATAATTAAATAACTTTAAAACGATAATTAAATATTCTTAAATAACTTTAAAGAATCATGTTAATAAAATAATTAACTTAAATAATTATTAAACAAATATTAATTATCTTTAAAACATTATTAATAAATAATGATTCCCTTTTAAACCTTATTAAGATATAATAATTATCTTTAAAACCTTGTTAATAAATAGTAATTATTCTTTAAATAACTTTAAAATCAATAATTAACTTTTCAAATTTGAAAGGGGCTTAACGATCACAATGATACTTAAACTAGCTACCATATCATTTTATTTAACTTTCCAAGTTAATAGCTGAAATTTACATAATCGATGACTATGTAACTAAATTCAACACTTAACCGTCATTGGTTAACATACCACTTACTCAATGTGGCATATCAATTTGCGACATATAATCAGATATCCTAATCTGTAAAATAGTTGAACAGGGATTTATTCTTCTAATTAAATGAAAAATTAATTTAATTAGTGAAACGATGATTTATTCGGCTAAATAGGTGTTCAAATTACCATATTCAATTTTCTTTAATAATACAGCATTTATTTGGCAAAAATTAACACCCATTAAGTAAAATTAATTTAACTACGTAATTATACAAATTAATGTAATTATAATTAGGCAGTATTAATTTATAATTAAATTATAATACACTAAAACCATCAATAATTTATGACATGGGTAGTACTCGCCAACACGCGTCTAATGCAACAATCTGAAGATTAATCAAATTTCAAACGAGCAAATTATCACATTTTTAAGTTTACACATCCATTAATGTTTAAATAACCAAAAAAAATAAGGTTTTTCACTTCATAAACACACGGGCCTCGCCCATTCAAAAGCAAACCCGACCCGCATCCACATGAACAACCCTTTATTCTTCTTCTCCACTTCGTTCCGAACCCAAATCCTGAAGCCGCATATTAGCGTGCACGTGCATAAACTATCCACACCTCAATCCTCCGATTCAAGATCAACAACGTGTCTCTCGTCGTGTGCTTGATTCAATGGCACCACATTCATAACCCCCGGTCCACTCTGCCACATTCTGACAAGAAAACCCACAAAAATATCATGCTTCAGTACCTTAAAACGATCATCATTTTTAATCACCGATCTCCACCAAAATTCATCGCCAGAAGCAACTTGTCACCCCAAACCCTAATCCAAGTTTGAAACCACCAAACACTGCCTCAATCGAACCCAAAACCAAACCCTAGCTTACAAACATCACCGTCGACCATCACTAATCGTTGCCAAATGCATACTAAAATCCCACATCTCCATATGATTCTAATGGCACATATGCCATCACGCAATTTCAACGGATCAGGAGAAAACATTTGTTTGGAGTTATGAACCATCCATTCCCTTCTCTAAAACTTGACGATTTCTCGGTCGTTACTCGATAAAATCTTGAGCAACGAATTTCTAAAAATACTAGAGTTGAAGGCAGGCAACTTTCATTTTGGTCGCTAAGGCTAATTTTGAACCGGTTGGGAAATGTTGATTTTTGAAAGGAGGAGTGGTGGAGTTTTCATTTACTGGCAAGTAAAAGAACAAGAAAAATGAATAAGGGAAATAGGGCCGAGCTCTCTATATATATATGCATACACACAAAGACATACATATATATACACACACACACACATATATACATATATAAGCTTGATCACCTTCATCAAGGGACAAGGAGGCAAAATGGCTTCTATGGTGCAGGAAGACAAGGGTGGACAGTGGAAGATGTGGTGCGGGAAAACAATGGGGACATGGGCAGTGTACTGTCTGTGTATAAGGGTGTATATTAATTTGCTTTTGATTTTTGATTTTGAATTAAAAATATTATGGTACCTTGCACACAGTACCGCTTCTACGAATGACTGAAAGTAAAATATGATCACATACAAAAATGTGATGTGATCACAAAATAGAAATAAAACGCACTAATCATCAAGTTCTGTTAAATTTCAAATATACCAACATGTGATGTGAAATACGTCAAACGAAAATTTATATATTTTTCAATTTAAAAATTATAGAAAAAACTCAATAAACTAAATTAAATATACGTCATCAAAAATCAAATAATTATTTGAATATAAATTTTATTATATTTTAAAGAAAAACCCCAAATCAAAAATATTTAAACTAATTAAATATTCCAGAAATCAAAGTGATAAAATTCTGGATCGCTACACACATGCCTTTGCCATTTGAGCCTCCGGCATTAATCACACGCTAACCTGTCTCCGTCAACTTATCATATATCGTAAATAAGGAAATATGGTAGAGAAGGGCTCAAGTACAAAGTCTCGTGAGTGAGTATAACTGAATTCAACATTTATTATACTTGCTTCAAAATATAACATGGTCAAAAATGATAAACTACCATATCATTATGTATTTTAGTTCATATTCAATGCATACCAAATTCGATATAAAATTTGATGATCATAAAGTTACATATAGCAATGTTACTATACTAGTTCTAAAATGAGGTGACTAAATTAACACGTACACGTATGGTAAGTTGTATAGTGATATCATGGATAAATCGGACAAATCGTGAATCATGGTATACTCAATAACAATTGTGTTACAACCAACCCGCAACATCCAAAGCCATGACCCCCATTCCGGTTCTATTCCGAATCAATAACTAAACTAAGCCGTATAACTTGTAAACATCACCCTACTAAGGCATGCGATATCCGTATACTAACCCAAATTGCCACTTAGGTAAGGATACGCTATCTACCTCATCACTTGAGCCAAACACACGCATGAAATTCGGTACGAGCAAATATATATATATATATATATATATATATATATATATATATATATATATATATATATATATGCCTAAAATAGGTCTAGGTTCAACCTGCCAATTTATTCGGCAATATCACCGGTGTGCATGTCCGAAGCAATTCCTGTGTTAATCCAGTATGTATATTTTAGTATTTTTTGTGTGTTTTTGTTTGTATTTCTTTGTCCATGTGATTCCTTCGCTTTTTCATTTCATACTTATGTAACGTACATTCATGATACATCTTACTATATTTTTCCCAAAATTCTTATAATTATTTACTATTTTTAAATTATAATTCTTTAACTTGCACGTATTATAATACATTTAATAATTATATATTTATACTATAAATTCAAAATAAAAAACGCAGACTGAAAGATGTGTAATAAATTTCCAGAATCCAAATCTTAATTCTTAAACTATGTTATATATACATAAATCATACGTATACATATACATATACATATACATATACATATACATTTACGTATACATATATATACACACATACATATGCATATACATATACATATACATATACATATACATATACATATACATATACATATACATATATTTACATATGTAACGTATTGCCATCATTTAGTGCATTTTCAAGAAATAAATCATATCTATCAAATATATCTCTATAAATCCGCGATAATATTCTAAAGCCACAAACATATACTTTAACTTTAGAAATCATTTTCATGCCATTTTGACATGATTATATACATCAAATCATCGCTATACAAATTCAGTCTTATTTTCACATATTATGAAACCAAATATATATATTCATATAAATTGAATTAAATTTCATAAAAATTCCTTTTAGACTAGAAATCATCATATATAATCTTTGAAAATACTTCTATGTTAATTTGACATATTTAAATATCCCAAATCATCAATTTATAAATTTGGAGTACTTGTGCACATAAATGAAATATCACTATATTAATTTATATGAATCGTATAAAGTGCATAAAAAATTATTTAGGTCTGTAATTATCATATTTAATCTCAGATATTTATTCATATAAATTTCCCTTTATTTTACTATGGTTTTCCCAAATCTATATCTCAAATCTGCCTAGTTTTGCATATAAAGTTTACTACACATTATATATTTCCACAAACCCATTTAATTACTTAAAAATCATTCATTAATCAGGTTAGGCAAAGTTTAGAGAAATCTCAAGGCTAAATTTCAAATTTAATTAGTTAACTACCGATCTCAATAATATTATACTATGAATCAAGAAAGTAAACATGGGATTCAGGAAAACCGACTCACTTTGATCGATTTCTCTCAATTTCAGGCCATTAGCCTTGCTTTCCTTCACTATCCAGAGATAGAAAAATCTTTAGTTCGTCGTTCCGATTCCTCTAAGGACTCCTGTGCTCTCTTATTTTCCTCTCTCTTTGATTTGGGGTTTAATTTCTTAATTAGACTTTTGATTTTAGGAATTATGGTTAATTAGAGAGTTTGGGGGAAAAAAGGTGGAACAGGAAATTAGTTTCTAAAATGAGAAAGTGATATACGCGTTTCCTTTTTAAGTCAAAGGAGTTAAACTACTGCACGTCCATCTAAATTTAAATTGGAATTCAAATCGCATAGCATCCATTCGACTCGACGACCTTTTCGGCTGTATCTTCTTCATACGACTCCCAAATAAGTACACAAATATACCGCTGAATCAGAAAATGAGGCAGTTGCAATAGTGTTGGTTTCATTGCCAAATTACAATATAATAAAAATGAACATGTTGCCCTTTTCCAAAAAATGACAAAATTACCCTAACATAAAATATAAATTTTTTGTGGGTTATTACAGAGTGACATTTGAGAATGAATCTTATTCGTATTTAGGTTCATTTGGAATTCATTTCCACTATATCCACTTATTCGATCAAATCAAATCATTTTATTTTGTTTTGTACGTTATGTTATTTACTACAATTTTATATTCTATGAACTTATCATAGACACATGTATTAAATACACACGTTCATGTTTATGATTCATTTGTGGAATTAACAAAATATGTGGAACCATTTTGGTATCATTGGACCAACCAATCCTAAGAGTTCACCAACTCTTATGTCATTTTCACTGAATATGTGGTTTGCCCTTAATTGTATGGGCTGTAATTCACTAATACTATATGATTCATAATCGTATAATTAAAAAATCATTCAGCTTAGTCTATAATTTCAAAATAATTGTAAGATTTTAGATTCTCCTATATTTCTAATGCATTATTTTGTTTTGAAAACAAATACCATTATTATAGTTTTATCTTATAACGAATGTTAAAAACATTCATATTGAAATAAAGCAATGTCTATTTTTAGTCAAAATTGAAAATAATTATTATTTCACAAATAATATTTGGTATGTTTGTGAGAATAATATTCATAACTTGATGCATCCACTAGGTAGTGTTATATGATATGCTCCAACTATTTCCACCATTACTATAATAGTGTACAAAATACGAAACTCCATTCAACCATGTATTACATGATTTTATTTCATTCACTATAACCAGTTTACAATCGTGAGTTTCAAATCAATCATTTTGAACTCGAAGAAATAACTTCCATACATAATGTTTTTTATATGAAATACGTTTGGAATAGAAATCACATTTCTTATTCCTTAATAAGTATCTTATTAAACTTTTTATTTTTATTTTTGATGTTATTTATATAGAAGTAACAATTCACCCTCTTCATTCCAATTGTGCTTGTTTTTACATCTGCTCTTAAACATTCGCTTTCTTTTAAACGGTCAAACTATTTAGAAGAAGAATTTACAACAAGAATGCACCAAATATCTTTACAAAATGTGCATTTGGATATTCTTAGCATTTTAAGAATATTGAATAAATTGCACTTAAGTAAGTGAACAAAACTAACAACTCGGTGATCGAATTCTTCGGTTAGTCTGCAATGACCTGCCTTTTTGGACATTTTAAGCAGACACACACTTCAACTCAAACCATTCAAAAGTGTAGACTGTTATGGGATAAATAAGAGTGACAACAATATATAAGTTTACATAACATCCAATCATCCAACATCAAATCAAACATCCATCACAATCATTATACATTTTAATTAATAAATTTAAACAATTAACTAATTATCAATAATAGGTAATTAATTGGCAGTTTAAATTCAATAACTAATTAAACGGCAATTTGGTTCAAAAAAGTTCACATTAACTAGAATAGCAATTTCAAATTACCAAAAAGGCATAAATAATTTCTAATCACACTATAAATTTAATTTAACAAACAAAAGAAATTTTTAGATGTTGCGAGTGGGTCAATACACCCACCTTTGAATTTAATCGAATTGAAATCTAATTTAAACCCAAAATTCAAACAGTCTCAGAATTTTTCCAAACCAGCATCAAAATGTCCTAAATTTCATTATGATCCCAATGCAAGAAACCGTACGTGAATCTAACCTCGTATGTGAAAGTTACACATATTAAAACGATACGAATTTATAAAATTTAAATAAATAAAACAAAATGATTAAAAAACGTACACAGTCATCACGCGACCCCCCCTTCCACGAAACCCTTCTGTCGTCTTCGATCAACTGATCTCTAACAACCCGCATATTTTACAATTGTATATTTAGATGATTTATTTAAATATAGCATCGTTGGTCAGATTAAAGTCCAAAATGCTACTTTTGTAAACTATCGAATTAGGACTCGAGACTACTTCCATTGAGTTTAAAATGGCGTTTGCAACCTTTTTGAGTATAAGCATCGATATGTTTGGAGTTGAGTTGAATTTTGCTATTTTTCTATTGGCTTTGGGTTTGGGTTTCAACCCATTAACCCAACATAACTCCCTGACTCCACCCCCCTCTCCTCTTCATTCATTCTATTTTTCCTAACACTTCAAGCTAAAGTAAAAATAAGGGAAGAGAAAATAAATCAAAATTCCTAAACCCTAGCTTTGCTAGGAAATTCAAATTCAAGCTCTAAACTCAAGGAGAAGCTTAGGTAAGCATCCTCTTATTCTTCTCCATCTCAATCTCTCTTTGATTTTCAGAAATTCATAAACTCTAACTTGGGAAATTCATTTTATTTGATCATAGATTGAGAGTTCTTGAATTTAAGTGGAGGAGAGATTGATCTTGCCTTGCTTTAGAGCTTCTCATTCATTGTTTATGGGTTTAAAAGGTGAGTTCTTGAACTCAATCTATGTCTATACCTTTGATAGGTGTTAGGTATGAATTCCTAACATCTATTTATATCCATTTTCTTTTGGAATTAGATTGGTTAACAAAATTTTCAATTTTTGGTATTTTGAAGTCAAAATCTATGACAATCCAACATTGATGTTTTGACATGTTGTTTGGAGTGTATTGAAGAGCCTATAGGGTTGGGTTGCCGCTTGGCATAAATCCTTAGCCATCGTGCTCATTCGATCGCTTATGAGATGAATTGGCCATTATTGTCCTAGCAGATTTTTGCTCCGAGCTTCAGCTAAGACGTCTGGTAGTATGCCCAGATGTTTGGAGCTACGGTAATAAAATTCCAAATTCCTAACTTAGACGTCTGAGCTTAATTCCCAAACGTCTGGCGATTTGGAATAAATTTTCAGTCTTTCAGCTCTGACGTTTGGGAGAATCACCAGACTCTGGAGTTGCTAATTTCAGGCATCTTGCTTTTTTTTGATGGGTTTCCATTTATATCGATTTTTGGTTAATCTGATTGGTCATTGTCATTTATTATCGACTTTGATGACTTCTTTCTGGATTTTTGGGAATATATCACGTTTTCGTATGTGAATTTTCGGTGATTGATTGTTTCTACAATCATTTCTGTGATTTGTCACTTTTAAATGCAACGGTCTTTATATTTGTAGTAAATATTCAAACTCTTTCACAAAAAATATTTCAACACTATTTTTAATACAAAGCTTGTTTTTAAACCCGCTTTTCAACCTATTAGTATATACAAACTTTACTTCACTCATATGAGAAATCTAATTAAACGGCTTAGTAAAATAAGTGGTATGAAACATTTACGTTTACTTCGTCGGTTAATTCTTGGACTTGCTCGATTGAAATCTTGTAACAATTTTCAAGTGTAAATCTACAATTTATTCATAAATACTTAAGTTAAGCCAGTGATTATGGGACATGAAGCTAAACGCATTTATTTACTAGCTTAGTGTAATTCACACTTTTTGTTGATCAACGGTGATCATTTTTATGTTTTAGACTAGCGATATGTGATGTCTCTTTGTCCACGTGGCGGACCGTACCCTGTTATGTTGAGCTTCTTCTCTTTGTCCACGTGGGGGACTTTACCTCGATTTGATTGAGCTTCGTTTCATTTTTATGGGCTAACGACCCATGGTCTTTTGACCGTTCTTTGGAGTTTCGACTGATTTTTATGTGCCAACGACCCATGTTCTTTTATGGAGTTCGGTTCATTGGACATACCGTTGTACTACGTTGTTGTTCCGGCTTATCAGGTTCATCGGGGGTACCGTTGTACTACGTCATTATTCCGAGTTATTTGAGTTTCAGGTTCCTCGGGCGTACCGTTATTGTACTACGTCGTTACACCGGCTCTATGGTTAGAGACCATAGGATAGTGTCCCGTTTGTGATATACGTGTTGGTGAGTTTTTATGCTCCCATTTTTGATAGGCCTCCCCATTTGTGATTTCTTTGATGATTTCTGGAATTTGTATTCACCAATTTTTAAGATTGGCATTGATATGTTTGTCAATATTTATGGTTTGGTGAATAAAATAAAGAGTACGGTATTCTTTTTGGTGTTTGAGATTCTTGAGATAATGTATGATTTTTGTTGTTGTTAAATGTATACTTGTCACAGTATGGCATTATTGTCATCGTACATTTTTGTCATAACTCTTATCCTATCTCATTTTATCTGATATTTATAGCTAGACCGATTTGTTTATTATTTTCTTCTAAAATAATACTCGGGCCAGACCGAGAAATTTCAGATGCTTCTACTTGACTTCTTATCAGGGACTGCCACCTGACTTTTGGCTAACTACTTAGCTTAGTATTTTTTGTTTTATACATTCGAGATAGAGACTCCTTGATGTATACATATTCTTTTGTCTAGCACTTGTACCTATTCTTTTGTGTTATAGGGGATCTTGTATGACCACTACTTTGATGAACACTTCTGTGTTATATTCATATCTGTTTCTGCCTTTGTGTTATAAATATCTATGACTGATTATGTTATATTTATTTTATATTTGTTTCCGAAGATCACATAGCCACTGTGTAGTAGTTTTGAGTTTGTATCGGTAGGTCGGATTTCGCATGACCTTCAATATGGAATATCGGTACTCGCAAAAAGCAATTACACATATGGTCGCTCCTCAATAGCCTTATTCTTCGAGCTAGTTGACGACATTACTCCATAATGTCTTTGGCTAGTGTGATTATAGAGGAGGGGCATCACATGAGCCGCCTCCACTTCTACCATGACAGACACAGGATCGCGACCACCTGGAGGCTGCTCCACGCGCGTGACGTCGCCTCAGCCCCGCGAACCCCAACGACCGACAATCTCGACCCGAAGTAGCAGCCGATGCCGCCGTTCTTAAACCCTAGGACAAGTTATTACGCCCAATACGACCATCAAGATCACCTATGAATGACACAGATGCAATCTCCTTGACAATCTCTACATAACCATATCATCGATTCATCGATCCATCGATGTTGATCGACTTGATCGACGGGCTATGAACGGACAGAAATAATTTCTCGAATTCTGGACATACAGAAACTCAAACAAAAAACTAACTGTGGAATGACTTGCGCTCGTTGAAAGCTTCAAACCGGTATATAATTTGATAGAGTTTTAGAAGTTCAAATTTTGGAATTGTAATTTGATTTGAAATTGAATTGGGAATTTGGTTTTGATTTGTCTTCAATTGGAATGAGGAGTTGAGAAGGAAATGTATGTACAAACAAATGGAATAAGAAAATGAGAAACAAATTAGGGTTTATAACGAGCTATTTATAGGATTAGCTGAACAATGAAAGAACGGACAAGCTTCGATTTGGATTTAGGATGATAAATAACCCGAAAAGCCCGTTTTGCTTCCGGAATGAAAATAGGTAATCCCATATATCAAAATTGATGTTTCGGTTATTTTAAAACTCAATGGAGTAGGTTTTAAGTCCTAATTCCATCGTATGAAGAAGTTATGTTAAAATCAGGTTATTTCAAATTGATTTCAACTGATTTTAATAAAATTGATCTCTAGGCGTTTCGAGTCCGTACGATCAAATGACAAGTCCGTTCGCTATGAAACTTGAAATCCTACAATAATACACTGTTACGGATCCGATGAAACTGGTTTCGTCGAAATCCGAGAAAGTAGCCAAAATGGCTATTTTCACACTAATAAAGAAAATTAATATTAAATTAATTAATCACTTCTTAATTCAAAATTTATAGACTAACCAATTTCGTCATGTTTAATCACTTAGACATTTACAATGACTTAATTCAATTTTATATAATAATTCAATATTTGTTATTACACTAATTACACAGTTCAATTTCATTGTAATTAAATCCAATTTATTATAATTTAATTTCAATAAATTGCTTAAATTTTGGTTTCAATCTTATACTCAACTCAATTATTATTTTATACACATGGTTTACATTGTTTTATACATTGTTACATTATATCCTCTAATTTCCATCTTTTATTTGTATTAATTACTATATTTCAATTATATTGAATTTTGTCATTTCTATCCATTAATTAAAATTTAAAATCCCAATATATTTATCTTGATTTCATTCTTTTATTAAATCAATTATTACTTTATGAATAAATTAACATTTCTATTCATTTTATTACATTCACATTTTTTGCAATCATTATCTTAATCCCATTAACGTAACATTAAATTTCATTTAATTTTAATTGATTTCCCATTTCAATTTAATAGACTAAATAAATATGTAACATATAATAGTTGTCACCATTAACCTTAAATCATATTTATGTTTATTACGTACAAACCCATGTTGTAATTACTTACATAGTACTGATCTTATTCAATTACCATTTATTATACTTTTTCATACATTAATTCAATAATTACATTTGTTCCCTTATATTAAATTTAAAACCAAGTCATAACATTTACATTATTTCCATTGATTGGAGTTTCATTAAAGTTGTTAATGATGTACTTAAATTAACATTATTATGTTTCATTCTAATTATTACTTCATTATTAAATTACAAAATTTTTCATTTTTTTCAATAAATTACCAAAATCTTATTAAATTAAGTAATTTAAATTGTCGAAAATTATGGGCCGTTACGCTCTTCCACACTCAAAACTTTTCGTCCCCGAAAAGGAAAAAGAACGGAAAAGAGGAATTAAGAAAATGATATATCTTACTCAAAATATTAAATTTATAAACAATAATTTACGAAATTAAATAATTTAAATAAAATATATCAATTTATAAACAATTAAAGCCTTTCATATTTAGTTAGTAAAAGTTTAGAAAATATTTCACAAAATTTTCTAAGTCCAAAATTCACGAAAAATTTCGACAAGGCCTCCTTTGTACGGAAAGGCTCGGGAGAAATAATAATATCAATAATAACCATATATGTCACATATTTTAAAATAATATAACCCAAACCACAGAAAAATAATATAATATTGCTAGAAAACCGTAATCCGAGAACGTACCTATTTATTGGGAAAATAACGCTTATTTTATGAAACCAAAAGCAGTAGCAATTGCTTCCATAAACATGTATTTCACTTATATAATCCAGAGAAGTTACTAATTATGTAGAAGAGAAATATTTAAAGTTGTTTGAACTAATAACAAAACAAATCAATTGCAACATAACAATAATCACTTGCAAACAAGCATACAATCATCACATGAAATCAAAGAGATCAACCATCCATCCATATCAAGAAAAATAAATGGTTTGTTCGGGTTTCGACACTTTTAAACCGTATAGAATGACAAATAAACCATTAAGTATACCATACACTCAATAGTCTTAGATAAGCTCAACAGTCTTAGATAAACTCAACGGATTATTCATACATCCAAACAATTATAAGTACCATATCCCAAACAACCCATAAACCAAAACAAACAAATTCCAAACATTATTTAAGTTCATTTTTTTCGTATGCCTTTCATATCTTTTTTTCTGTTTGTTTATTTCACCCTTACAGTGACTATTGCCTTTAATTTACATTTATTTATTACAAAATTTCAATTCCTATTCATTCATATAATCCTTAATTTCATATATTTACATCCATTACTTACAAAATTTATTTTTCTTCATTTATTCATATAATGAAAATTTCTTTCATTTCTTTATATTCATTTCTTACATAAGTTATTTACATTCAATTGTTTATAATAATCAATGAATTCATTATTTATGTTTTACATTTTTTTTCATTTTAATTTACATTTATAAAGTTATATACTTGATTTCCATTAGATAATCATATTCATTAGTTCATAAGTCTATTCTCAAGTTTCTTATTATTTCATTTACATTCATCCTTTCTTATACAATGTCATTTGATATTAAATCCATTTTCTAAATCATTTCAATAATTCTCAAATTATGACCATTAAATCTTAATATATTATTCATTTTAATTATTCACTTTAGTTATCAGTAGCTTCAAACATTAACTTAAGTTTATAATTCAATTATTTATTGTATTCATGTTCAATTCAATTATTTATCATATCGATTCATTTACTTTAGCTTATAATTATTTACTTACAGTACTCACTTTCTATTATATTTATTTTAGCAACATTTCAATTATAACTTAAGTTTATAACAACTATAATATCAAAGTTCTTATATAAAAAATTTCATTGAATACTTTCATTACTTAAGTTTTACTTATATAATATTCCATTACATATCCTATTTAACATTTCAACTTTTAATATTTTGGTTTGTTATGTGTGTGTGTGTGTGTGTGTGTGTTTCCAAGAATGAAATTGAATATTACACAAGTTTATCTCATTTATATTGATTAACAAAAGGTTCAATAATCATATCTTCAGGATTTTCATCCTTTTACTTACATGTTACAGATTTCAAATTTCTTGTATATTTCATTTATAATTAAGCATTTACTTTCTTATTTCAATTTTAGAAGTTCCAATTATTAAAGGATTGAAATATTCATTCCATTACAATAATTGAAATCTCTAATTTATAGAAATTTAGGAACTAAATGACGGGTTCCATTCCAAATCATTTAAAATAATATATATAACTATACCTATATATATATATCAAATCATATTTAGAAATTAAATCTAATATTTATTTATCAAAAAAAAATGTGTAGTAACCTACTACAGCAGCCTTTCCACTTTGAAACTCGGAAATGAACGCCGATGATGCATGCACTCATCACCAAAATTATTATCCAACGACAGAGAGGGGAGTATGTAACTTATTTCTTTCTATAATTCTTTTAAAACATTTCTTTCAAATTACATTGAAATATTTATATCAGAAAATACTTTCAATTAATACTAATATTACATTCCAAAATTCTTTGAGAGAATTTTCAAAAATCCCGGAACTTAAGTTCTAATTTTTCAATTTGTATTCATTTTTTTGCAATCTTATTTCAACTAATATTGATAAATTTCACTACCTAACAACGAATATATTACAACCAACTATCATTTATAAAATTGTTATTTTATAGACAAAATATATGCCAGGTAAAATTATTTCATTTACCTGATTTCAAAACCAGTATTGTATTGGTTTTCTCTATTAATTTTTTAGAAATCCCCATCGATGTCATAGCATCCTATACACTAGCCAGAATTTATAAATACAAAACGAAACAAATGAACACAATACAAAAACCTTTTATAACACTAACAAATAAGCTCTCTCGTATATATACACTCAGCGACTCATTCTAGGGTATTACTACCCTATTTATATGAATCAGACCCCACAAAGCTAAGGTTATCGCTAAGCCAAAGTTCTGATACCAATTATAACGACCAGCCTTTTTGAGATTTTAAGCTGACACACACGTCAGACTCAAACCATTCAAAAGGACAGACTGTTATGAGGTAAATAAGAAAAACAGAGAAAAAACAGAATCTCGTAGTGGAGTGATAAAATATAATAATCAAATAAACAGTTCATGAAGCTATTCACAAATAACATTTGATTATACTTATACAATACGAAATCAGAGTTACAGACAACAGAGAATAAATATACAAATGCAGCGGAACAACATGATGCAGTGGAATAAATATAATAAATAATAATAGTACAAATCTTCGTCCTTCAGAAATAAGGTCTTCAAAACCTGAAATGCTCAGGCTAACCCAAGCGAATTGAAAAGACAAAACACTCGAGTCGGAACTAAAAGATCTTATGTAAGTTAAACCAACGGTAAATATGAGTGTAATGGAATCAGAGATGTTTACGGGGTTTGATATCTCTTATCCAGTGTCTAACGTAAGTACAATAACTTAAGAGATATTCAGAATTCACATCTCCTAAGGACCCGTTAAACTATCTACTATGTAGTACAATACGCTATTATAATAGTGTCTACAGTAAAGTAAATATTAAAATAGCGTTTAGGCGTTACCCATATCCCCCTTAACACATTTTTATATATTTTCATAGTCCATACGGTACCGTAATTCCTCCTTAAACTGGAGGGCTATCAGAGCGCACTCCATAGGTATGGTACAAAACAACTCGTAGAAGGCGCTCTAGGGCATTTGAACACGGCACTTGAGGTAATGCTAGGGTAGATATACCAATTGCATATCCGCATTAGTGGTAACGCTTAGCAGCTACTACCGACCACCTCGGAACACACTCCCAAACCAAAATCAAGGCTGGCCACCAAATCAAATAACAAAGTCAGAATATAGTATCGAAGAAGTGTCCCCGATCGAAGGAATGGCCTCACTTGGGCCGACATGGCTCCTGTTTTAGTCACATCTAAGTTGACTCACGGAAGCTAGGGTCACGTCATACCTCATACAAAAATCTTTCACCAAACCATTCTACTACATTTCTGGAATCTCCACCACGTACACGGTTGTTAAAATGGTTTTCGGTATTAGCAGAGAGTGTGACAATATCCTATCTTGGTCTCTTTAACAACCAACAGCTTATTACACAACGGATGGTTCTTTTATATTTTAGATGTCAATTCACAATTTATAGCAAAATATCATATTCTCAAAACCATATCACTTTCGAAGTTATATTCACTTCCAAAAATCATATGTTCAAAATAGTTTAACTCTTATTTCAAAACATCATATTCAAATCAAATATGTAATTTAAGTCCAACTTAGGTTATAATATCATGTAACTATATTCACTTTAAAATCAAGGATCTAAATTACAAAAACATCTACTTTATTTAATTTGAAATTTAAAAAGATAGTTTAGATAGTTATAAGTAGTTAGAAGTAGTTAAATTACTCCAAAATAATTTAAAATAGATTAAAATAGTTTTTGAATTGATTTAAGATAGTTGAATAGATTTAAAATATATTAAATATAATTAAAATAGGTTAAATAGCTTTAAAATAGATTAAGTAGATTTAAACTAAATTAAATTTAATGGTTAAATTAGTTTAAAATTAATTAAATTGGTTTAAAATAGGTTAAAATAATTTATATAGTCAATATATGTAAAATAGTTTGATAATTGTGAAATCTTATTGGTTAGAAATTTTAAAATAATGTATTTTTAAATAGTCGATAATAAAATACAAATTTGGAATCAATGTCAATTTAAACTATTTATTTTATAACACATCTGAACCATTTCAATTTCCAATTCAACACCCAAATTCCAAATCTTTAATTCAAATTTTCAATAAAATATTTAATTCAATATTGCTTCCAATCTGTGTTTGAAACATCAATTTACATTAATCAAATTTCATCCTGTTTCAAAGTTATGTTTCAAACAATTTTATAACTCAGTTTTGATAAACTTCACTTACATTCCAAATTCAACTTTACAATCTAAGTTTAGTTCCTGAAGCAATTCCTTCAAACCAATTTCACATTTCAACATAAAACTTGATTTTTCAATAATAATTCAATTTATATAAATCAAATTTTATTTCAAATATCATTGAATTAAATTCAAAATTTAGAATTTAAAAATCATTTAATTTAACCAATCTGATGTCCGTATATAATTCTCTACCGTAGAGTCAAGTGATACGGATGTTTATCATTTCAATCCATAATTTAAAATTTTACGGTTATGCATAATTTCAAACCGCAATCCCAAATTAATATAAAATCCATGAAATCGCTCGAGTCTATCATTTCAACCGATAATGATTTTTCCCTAATCTATAGATCATTCGGGTATGTATCACTTCAACCTATAGTGATTTTCAAATAATAATAATTAAGGGAATTTGCAGAGTGACAACAGTATATAAGTTTACATAACAACCAATCATCCAACATCAAATCAAACATCCATCACAATCATCATATATTTTAATTAATAAATTTCATCATTTAACTGATTATCAATAATAGGCAATTAATTGGCAATTTAAATTCAATAATTAATTAAACGACAATTTTGTTCAAAATAAGTTCACATTAACTAGAATAGAAATTTCAAATTTCCAAATAGCCATAAATAATTTCTAATCACACTATAAATTTAATTTAATAAACATAAGAAATTTTTAAAAGTTGTGAGTGGGTCAAAACACTCATCTTTGAATTTAAATCGAATTAAAATCCAATTTAAACCCGAAATTCAAACAGTCTCAAATTTTTTCCAAACCAGCGTCAAAATGTCTGAAATTTCATTATGATCCCAACGCAAGAAACCGCGCGTCAATCGGACCTCATATGTGAAAGTTGCATATATTATAACGATACGAATTTATAAAATTGAAATAAATAAAATAAAATAATAATAAAAAAGTACACAGTCACCACACAACCCCCCTTCCATGGAACCCTTCTGCCATCTTCGATCAACTGAGCCGCCCCCACTTCTGCCATGATAGACACGATCGCGACCCCCGAGAGGCTGCCTCCATACGCGTGGCGTCGCCTTAGCCCCGCGAATCCCATCGGTCGACGATCTCGACCCGAAGTAGCAGCCGCCGCTACCGTTCTTAAACCCTAGGTCGAATTAATACGCCCAATCCGACTGTCAACATCACACATGAATGACGCAGATGTAATCCTCTATACAATCTCTACACAACCATATCATCGATCCATCGACGTTGATCGATGACCGATGAAAGGCCGAAAATAACTCCTCGAATTCTAGACACACAGAAACCTAAATCGAAAAACTAACTTCGGAACTGTCTTGCGCTCATCAAGAGCTTCAAATCGGTATATAATTTGATAGGGTTTAGGAGTTTAAATTTTGTATTTGTAATTTGATTTGAAATCGAATTGGGAATTTGGTTTTGATTTGCTTGCCATTGGAATGAGGATTTGAGAAGGAAATGTACGTATAGACAAATGGAATAAGAAAATGAGAAACAAATTAGGGTTTATAACGAGCTATTTATAGGATTAGCTGAACAATGAAAGAACAGACAAGCTTCGATTTGGATTTTGGACGATATATAACCTGAAAAGTCCGTTTAGCATCCGGCACGAAAATGTGTAATCCCGTATATCAGAATAGACGTTTTGGATATTTTTAAACTCGATGGAATAGTTTTCAAGTCCTAATTCCATAGTATGAAGAAGCTATGTTAAAATCCAATTTATTATAATTTGATTTCAATAAATTGCTTAAATTTTGGTTTTAATCTTTATACTCAATTCAATTATTATTCTATAGACATGGTTTACATTGTTTTATATTTCATTACATTATATCCTCAAATTTCCATCTTTTATTTGTATTAATTACTATATTTCAATTGTATTGAATTTTGTGGTGTTTCTCATTAATTAAAATTTAAAATCCCAATTTATTTATTTATCTTGATTTCATTCTTTTATTAGATCAATTATTACTTTATGAATAAAATTAACATTTCTATTCATTTTATTACATTCACATTTTTGCAATTATTGTCTTAATCACATTAATGTAACATTAAATTTCATTTAATTTTAATTGATTTCCCATTTCAATTTAATAGACTAAATAAATAGGTAACATATAATAGTCGTCACTGTTAACCGTAAATCATATTTATGTTTATTACTTACAAACTCATGTTGTAATTACTTACATAATACCGATCTTATTCAGTTACCATTTATTATACTATTTCATACATTAATTCAATAATTACATATGTTCCCTTATATTAAATTTAAAACGAAGTCATAACATTTACATTATTTCCATTAATTGGAGTTTCGTTATAGTTTTCAATGTTTTACTTAAAATCTATTATATTTTATTCTAATTATTATTTCATTATTAAATTACAAATTTTTTATTTCTTTCAATAAATTACCAAGATCTTATTAAATTAACTAATTTAAATTATCGAAAATTACGGTCGTTACACAGTCTTTGATGCTTGGTCTTTTATCGTTACAAATTTTATTCAATATTATTGTACATGATTTCTCACTATTGTTTATTTTCTCATTTCAAGTAAATCAATTTCATCACCATTTCATACATTACGATCGTGATTGTTCACCTCATAACTTTTATGTGTGATTTAATATGGATCAAACATTTGTGTTCTTAAATTGCTTTAGAATTCAAAACTCATAGAAGATAATATACAACCTCGGACAAATAAACACTTACATGATCGAAGCACATATGCCTTTAGCAATTGTATAACTTCGACACTTGCATAGATCTTGACATACCAAAAGAATTAACCGTAAGTATTTGTTAAATTTCTATTGCAATCTTAATAAAATTCAATTGTACAATTTAACAAATAAACATTTTTTTTCAGCTATATTAGTTGTGCAAATTTTATCAAAGTAGATTATTTCAACCTGTATAGTATATATTATTACAATATTAGAAAGGTTAGATGTTACCATTTCATTTTTCTGTTACGGATCCCACTAGATTTTTTTTCTCAAAACCCCAAGAGAAAACATAGAAATCTTTCGATTGGGTGTTAGGATTCCCATGCCTTGGGATTCTGACCATGATGAAAGCTTAACAAATCATAGGCCTACATGTGATGGGTAACACCTTATTGGTTGTATCATATACAGCTCGTAACTTTTGTTCTTTGTCTAAGTCTTATCTCGACCTTGAGGAAAGCTTACCAAATCAAGAGAGATTATTCACCCGTACCTACCATTTTGCAATGGTCTAAGTATAATGCATGTACCTTAAGGAAATCTTAACAAATACGTGCATGTGTCTTACCTCACCTAGTTAATATACTAATAGTATTACATATAACATCTTTGGCTTAAGGAAAGCTTAATAACTAAAGAAGATGCAACTAATCTACTAATATATAAATGGTAGAAGACAACTTATATATTAGAGGTCCATAATCTTTAATATGTATACATTGAGTGATAACGATTTAATAAATAATATGTTTTTTATAAAACACTCTTGTGAATCAAGTGGCAGGCGCATCTGAAAATACCATATATATGTATTTATTCTACAAACCTAAGTTTGTTTTCTTACGGTTCCACTTATATTATATATTATACATCCATATTAATTTATTTATAACCTTTTGTAATTTTAATTAACTTATATAGTATTCTTGAGTATACTATTTAATTAATTTTAGTTATTATTAATTAAATCATATTTACTTAATTTATTTTAGTTTACATGAAATTTCTAAAATTTATATTACTCACCTTAAAATATTTGAGATATTTAACCAACTATAATATTTATAGTTTGTTAATGTGCACACATTAATATATATATAGATATTTTAATTAACTAACTTTTAATTAATTTTGTATAACTAAAAATTTAATTAAATATTTCAATTAATTTGAAATTTTAGTTTAGTTTATCATAAACAATTTAAAGATGTGTGTGTATACAAATACAATAATTATAGTTATACACATATATCAATATATATATACCTGCATGTATGTATGTATTTATGTTATTGTGCATATGTATGTGGGCATATATATATATATATATATATTAATCAATTAAATTTTAATCAATTATTTAATTTAATTTAATGAATCATATTAATTTAATTTCAAATTACAAATTTTGAAATTAATTATTTAGTCTGTTAAAACAATTTTGAAATTTTTAAATGCATTTTATAACTTCTATAAAATTTCTCTTTTATATTTAAACTTAGCTTTTAAATCTAAAATATAATTTAAACTTTCAAACAAATTTTGAATATTAACTCAAGGCCTAAAACTATTTATGCCTTTATGTCAGGGATAACCTTTGGTCTTACTTCATCCTTCGGGCTTGACAAGTAGCCAGGTAATGCAAAGTGTTGTTGGAATCAGGCTAGTCAGAAGGGGTGAAATGGGTAAACTTCAAAAAAGTTCTCTATTTGGATCATAGTAGGCATAGAAAGTTTAATGTCTAACACTAGATCCAATCTACTTGTTTTAATAAATTAAATTTTATTTTGAATATATATTGCCTTATTTAATTAATCTCATTAATTTAATACATTTAATGTGAATTAGATTTAATTAAATGATTGAGGGATTTTTTTATCTTATTTACAAAAAGAAATCTTTTGTTTCTCTCTCTCAAAACTCACTTATTAATTAGAGGAATGTTTTGTTTTATTTAGAGAGAGAAACTTTTTATTTCTCTCTCTTAATTAAATTGATCGATTAGTTTACTTAAATAATAGTTATACTAAATTTATACTTGGTATATTTTGTGAGCATATCTAAATATACTCAGGAGTATATAATGCAAGTGCCACTTTTCAAATTATGGACATAGTTAATGTGTATGTGTTTAGGTGATGGGATTTGTACCACAATAGACACATTCATCATGTATATACGCATTGGCTGTCCAAAACATTGCTTGCAAATATACATACATACATGTCTGTATGTGTATGTATATATATGTATACACACACACACATATATATATATGAATATTTTAAAAAATAATTTTATTTAAGTCTCTAAATAAATTTAAGTTGATTTTGACCAAATCAACAAATCCTAATACAAAATTTTGTTTCCAAAATATCATGTTGTCTGTTTTGGTAATAAAATATTAGGATCTACGAAATCAAAATAAATTATATACTAATGATTTAAAATAAAATAAAAATGAAAATAAAGATATTTTGTAAATAACAGTAATTTGCGAAAACCATAACCTTTCATTTTAATTCAAAAGAATTTTTTTATCAAAGAAGGTTAGGATGTTAGTTTATGTATGTTTATAAGTTAAGATGAATATCCTTTAGTATAAATATATATGTATATACTTATGTATATGTGCGTGTGTATGTGTGTGTGTCTGTCTGTACAAATAAATATTCATTTTGAAACAAAAAACCAATTATGAATCAGTCAAAATTAACACTGATATTTAAATAAATAAATAAATATATAAATTAAATTTTAGATCTATGTTTATAACAAAAACAACATCAATAGAAATTAATAATACAATTATCATTAGAAATCTTCATTTCAATTTCAAACCCAAATCAAATGTTAACAAACTATAAAAATTTCGGATCTACAAATGTATAAAAAGGAACAACAAATGCGTATATAAATTCATCAAAATAAATAAATTGCTAGATCTATAACATTATAATGTATATAGATAAAATTAAGTGGAAAATACCTTGTTGATGTTGCCCTTTTAGTGTACCTAGATTGATAGATTTAATCCTAGATCTTAGTGCAACTTCTTGGAGCACCATTTTTTATTTGATTGATTTAATTTGTCACGAACCGGATTTTCGATGCTCAAAAGTTGGCACTAATACGTCCACTGTATTAGATGCCTAGTGCGAATGCCGAAAATACCAGATCGTCATAGGAAAAGAAGAAAGAGGTAGAAGAAAATGGAACAACAACATAAAATCTCACAATCGTGGTGGAACAATATATAATAGATAATAACCTGTCTTTACAAAAAAAAAGAACTATAAGTGTTACTTATACATTACATCATCAGAACGCAACAAATCAATAACTCAATGCTGGACAGTTATAATAACTTGTCCTCGCTAGTGCTAAATATACAGCCTACAGTACACAACGGAATAAAATCAAGTACGTGTAATACGTCTTCGTCATCCAGCTAATCTCATAAGCTCCATAGAATCCTAATCTGAATCTATAATACTCGGTTTTACCCGAGCATTATAATAAAATAAAACCCAAGTCAATCTGGAAATCCAACGTGAGAAAACACACTCAATTTGAATTATTACTAGTTTCAAAATTCTATGAAAAACAAAGGTATCTTGCAAGACCACGTCACATATAAACACGACAGGTTTTTACCTTACGATAACCAAAACACTTATATCAAAATCGTCTGATATTATAATAGTGTCTAAAAAAAGTAAATAGAAAATAACCGAAATACTTGCATCTCACGTTTCAGCATTGTTTGGCACAATCAAAACCATACGGCACTTATTGGAGAATGGATTCCATATAATGACTAGGCACAAGGGTGCCACCTATCACGATACACGTCTAGAAAAATGAACCGAGTAACTCGCAGGGATCCCCTACAACACAAGACTGGCCATATCCCTAACCTGTATAGAACCTAATATGTTATCACCCTAGGTTTTCCCACCCTTATCGAGAGCTCCTTTGTATGCACCATCATATCCATAATTAATAATATATCCGAGGGTATCTAGAAAGGTGATAACATACCATAATTGAGTATGACCCACTTAGCCTTGCTGCATATCCCCTGATTTTCAGTCATTCCGGTTGATGAGGCTTAAGGCTATGATCACCTTTCGAGAACAATTTCATTTAGAATGCTCATCATCCTCTAATGACGACGTTTTAATAGCATTTGTCCATAGAAGTTGTCCTGGGTCTGGACAAACCAAATCACCATCTTCATCATCTCACTGTATCCATTTGTAATGCTCAAATCGGATCGATGGTTTTCTGATAATTAAATACGATCCTCGTCTCTTCGAAACGATCAATGAAATTGGCCAAATACTTGAAAGTTGGTTATTTAACTATCAATAAAACATCCATAAGCAGTCATTGGGCCCATATTATAATTTTCCAAAATTCTATTTTTCAAAATATCTTTTTAAGATATATATTCAAATTCCTTTTCAAAATTTCAATATTTAAGACAACTCAAATACTTATATCCATTCAAACCATCTCTTATTTCAACATTTAGAAAATATTTAAAAAAATATTTTTCTAAACCCTTTACTTCCTAACACTTAGGAAAGTTCTATTTATTTCACTTTTCTTAAATCCCTTCCCAATATATATTGTAAGTTCCTTAACTTGATTATAACGAGTTCTATAAGTTTCGGGTTCCTTAATTAAATCTCTTAATTCAAAGGTATATACATATATCACCGAAATAAGTATATTCACAAACCATTTCCTTCAAAAATATTTGAAAAATCATTTAAAATAAATATGGAAAGTACCACGCGGTATCAACCACAGATTCACAACTCAATGATTACGTTTCTATTCCAAATAAATCCAAACTTAACTACAGGCAATCTCTGCCTTCGATTTCGCCATGAAAGTATACTATTACTTTCCAAAAACTTTATTTAATAATTTTCTCAAAATATTACTTATAAATTTTTTATATAAATTCCCTAGTTTAATTTAGGCAAATACTCTTTAAATAAAGGTATTATATTAGACAAGATTAACATTGAATAATTTATATTTTTAAAATAGTAATAATAATGATTAATTAATAATTAACTTTAAAACAAATCATTTTATAGTTACTTCAATTATAATTAAATATATTTTTAAAACAATTTTAAAATGATTGCATAACTAATTTTCTGAAAACACCTTTTAAATTGCTTAGTTTAATAAATAAAAATCCTCTTTTTAAACAAACTCGACTTCTTCAAAAAAAATAAAATTCAATCCCATATAACCAATCTAATATTCATAAATCTGTCTCGATTTATCACCAATTTGATTTACTCCCCAATTTCGTAAATTCCCTTTTTCGCAATTTTAAAAGTAAATTTATCAATTACACTTTGAACCAATTTACCAATCTCATTATAAATACCCACCGTGAATTTATACTTCAATTTATCAGATGATAATCATTTCACTTTATTTATAAACATTGTTTATAAATTCTATAGTTTCATGTCCAGTTTACAACGGTTCCACATCACTTAAATCCATTATAACCCGCTTTCTAAATTAATTTCCATTTATAAATCAATTTCCTAAATCAATTTCTGTTCATAATTACCTCCTTAAATAACATAAACTATATTCCAAAACCAATCAAATCTCAATTTTTCTTCTATTCCATAATTTAGAAATCTTATCTAAGATCCAATATAACCAATTGTATATTTATTTCCAAATTTCCTTCTATTCTCTCAACATATTTAAAAATCTTGATTTAAAAATCTTTTATATTTAACAAGTATTAATTAGGAATTATTTTTAAAAATTCGATATATATATATATATAATATTCAAAAATCTCTATTTACAATATCATGAAATAGTTAGGATAAATTTAAAATCATTTATTTATCACAACAACTACCTTTTAATTAATCCAAATTCTATATAAATATTTTACTTCAAAAATCCCCTTTCAAATTTCTTTTCAAATCCAAACATATATTACGGTGCTTTAAAATATCAAAATATAGACCAGTGCTACCATAGGATCCAATAAATTCAAATCACACTATAATCTACCACAGATCATTCAAACATATCATATATCACTAAATATGAAATTAAATTCAACATTCTGAGGAATCCAGTTGGATCCCTCCGACATGTTTTCCTTGCATCCACAGATGTTAGACAACATAAAATTACCAATCCCACTTCGAGGCGGGATATCGCGGTATATAGGGTCATCCGCTATTATGCGGAGAGCATTGGATCTCATCCGCTCCAATAGGCGGGAATAAACAATCCAACTACTAATATATACTACTATATATTGTAACATCCAACTGATAATAATAATAATTATCAATCATTCTTTGACAACCCGGATTTTTAACATACTGTTAATTGGGTATTAACTGCTTTAGATCATTGAAACGTTAATTTTATTACATGGATAAATAAATTTTAGATAATGGAAATATTTCAACAAATTTAAATTGATTTGAAAACCATAAAAAATGTTGAATTATAAATCTTTGAAAATGTTAAATCTTATAGTAAATAAATAGATAATATATTTCATCATTTCAATTCAAGAATAGAATATACATAAGTATATAAATAGATATATACACCATTATCTAGATACTTCTAATATAATTATTTAAATTTGCAAACTCATCTTTTCAAATGAATAAAATATAATTTCTATTTACTATTGTTCTTATATATATATATATATATATATATATATGTATTGTAAACAGAAACTATGATTTGAATTCAATGTAAATTTCTCAAAATTTATTTAAAATTATACTCTACATTTTAAACACTATATATATGCATATTTGTGTGCTTATTAATTAAAGTACAATAACTTAAGTTTAAAATAAATAAAAAGGTTTTATAACATTTCTTTGAGCTATACATGAAATACATACATATATACATATATAAATGCATATGGACACTTGAAGGCTAAGGAGACAAAGATATATTTGTGTAGATGAATATGATTTATATGTAAGCTAGAAAGAAGACATATTAATTCTTCAAGCATACAAGTGTCAAATTTCTTCCTTTAAATAGATTCCTTCGTATATATAAAAAATGAGAAACTAGGTAATGGTTAACATGCAGTTACTCTTTTATATATTCATCTCAACTCCTTTCTTTCTTTCATTTTACAAACAAACTAAAAAAGTGAAAACCAAACAAACTTCACCAAGCTTACAACTGAACAAAGCATAGCAAAGAAGAATTCAACTTAAAACAAGAAGATGGGAGTAGATCAAGAAATCAAGTTAGCTGTTTCCAGATTTATTTTGAAAAAGGAAAACCCAGGCTATGTTCAAAGAGGAATAATGGTGAGTAAACTACACTTTTAAAAGCTAAATCCTCTTTATTACTTGTGCATGTGATGAATGATGATAGTAATGACTTGACTATTGATTGCATGGATGTAGTAATGTATTTTTCCTAGAATATAGGTTGAATTACTGTGTGTATGCCTATGTGGAGAGGTGCATGTCTCCGTTCTTGTTCAACAGACTCAAATTCACTCAAAATAAATTCAAATCCTCTTCATTAAGCAATTATAGGTTATGATGTCTATAAGAAATGTGTTTGTATTGATGAAATCCTAATTCTAAAAATGGTTTCAAGTGAAATTATTCAGTATTATCTAGAAAAAGAGATTTATAGTGAAGAATTAAATCATATCATAAAAATCGACTGTCGTAATTTCTTGTTTCACCTATATAATCTGATTTGTTTTTGAAAGTTATGATTTTTGATAATAATATCTAGATTTTTAAGTTTGAATTTGGGGAGAAGTTGCGAGATGAACCAAAATGGGATTTTCGTCAATTTTCGACGTTCGGAAGATGGTGGTATGTCATGGTTGTTGCTGGAGGTAGCATGAGAGTCAGACCAAATGTTACAGATTTTCATGTTAGGACGTTCTGGAGCTCAGGAGGCGAGCTGGATGGCAGAGGTGTAATGATTCCGCTGTGTATTAGAGACTGTATAGTTTGTATTGATAGTATTCTGGGACATGATGTTACAACTGTCCAATTTGTTTGTGATTGATTATACTCTGATATATTATATATAAATTGACATTTACAGCTTTCTTTGTGTAAATGTTGTTATTTGTATATTATATTTTGATCAGCCGCGATTGTGAGATTCTGTGCTTTTGTTTTAGGCTTCTTCTTCTACCTCTTTTTCTTCTTAACCCTAACAGTTTGGGATTTTTGGCACTCAATTGTTCGATACTCTATACGGTGAACGTTTTAGTGTCGATTTTCTAGGTCGAAAATTCCGGGCCATTACATTTGGTATCAGAGCTGAAGGTTAAGCGAGAACCTTGGCTCTCGTGGAGATTACTCACTAGAAATAGGGTCAATAGTACCCTAGAATGAGTTGAGTGTATTATATGAGGGCGTACTTGTTATTTTCTTATATAGTGATTTCAAAAACAATTTTAAAAGTAGTTTTTATAATAAGCTTATATTTTGATATATATATATAAAGCAATAAATTTTCTAATTATGATATATATTAGGGTAATTGGTTGTTGATTATTGAAATTAAATATAATAAGAATTAAGTAGTAATATATATATAACCAAATAGAAATTCGGGTAAGGATTAACTATGCAAATAAGTTGAGCTAAAATTGGATTCGAAACTGAATTTAAATCCCAAAAAATTGAAAAGAATTTTCAAAGTATTGAAATAAGTTACCTTGATTTGGTTTTCCAGCAAATGATTATGGAATATATGGTGTGTATGTGTAACAACCCGGTACTTTCAGCCATTCGCATCCACACATGCCGGACTTGAATTGCTAAAAATACCACATTGTAAATAAATTTGGAGCAAACGAAATACAATCACAGAATCATAGACACAGAAATATCAGAATAACTCGCAGCGGAAATTAAAATACCATAGTAGTTCATGAAGCTACTATAAAAAACTCTCAAAACATAATACATAATATAAGTCTGAAAAACATATACAATAGAAATCTCAAATACATAGCAGTTTATAAGTACCAGAGCTGAAATAGAACAACTGAAACTGAAAGGGATCAGATAACTAGACAAGCAGAATCTCCAGCGATTCCTAGCTCCAGAAAAGAAATCCAAACCTAAGATATAAATACTCAGGCTGAACCGAGCGTAAAGTAAAACACAAAAACACTCGAGTCAGGACATATATACTTATATAACGTAAACCAACTCAAGTGAGCTGTAGTAGTAATGTATAATAACTTAAATGATGCTTGGGATCGCACATCCTTTAAGGATCAGTTAAACTATAAATTAAATACATCCCGTGGTTAAAATTTCAAAATGGTATTTTATACTTATATATCAAATATCATTTAAAAATTCAATATCTTTTCAAAAATCCATTTCAAAATATCAGAATATCGTATCTTTTCAAAACCACATTCATTTTGTTTAAAATACCATTTCAACACACATTTCAAAATAGTTTATATTTCAAAACAAATTACTTCATTTTAAATCAATAAAAGAAGTTATTATATTTAACAATTAAATTATTAAATTTCCAAAATTTTAATCTTTCAAAGTTCATTTATTCACTTAAATTCATTAAAAAAATAAAAATTCAACTTTCGCAGCATTTCGAAAATGCTACGGAAAGTACTTTTAAAACAATTCATTTTAACAAAAGACAGCATTTAAAAATGCTGTAATAGGGTTACTTTAGTTCAAATAAAACCTTAGTTAATTTCAGCAACTACAACACTTACAAAGTGCTATAACAGCTCTTAATTCAATTTAGCTATTTAGTTCATTTCTATCAACTACAATATTTACAAATGCTGTAATATCCTTTACATTAGAAAATAATAGCATTTCAGAAATGCTGTTAATTAAATTCCAAATATTCAATATAATTTCTCAAACAATTAAATTTTTGTTTAAACCATTTTAAACTTATAAAATCATAAAATTTCACTTATTAAACAATCATTTAAATACCCTTATATTCATGATTTTATAAAGTTAAATATTCATTCAAAAATCAAAATTTAATAATAATTCACATATTAAATTCAAACATTCAATTCCAAATTTTTTTATTTAAAATTTTAACTTAACACTTAAGTTTAAATTTTCAAATATAACTTATTTTCATTTTATTTACTTAACTTAAAATTCATTTTTAAACAAATTTCACAAATTTCCAAATTAAGCTATATTTCAAAATTCAACTTAAACATTCATTTATTTCACATCTTAAAATATTTCAAAAATCATTAATACTTCATAAAAATATTTTAAATTCATTTTAATTTTAATTTAAATCTATTTATCATATTTTCCTACTTAATTTAAATTCCATTTATCACCAAATCAAAATTTCCAAAATAACTTATATTTCAAATTTCTAACTTTACCATTAATTTATTTCACTTATAAATTTTTTAGAAAATCAATAATACTTTACAAAAATCATTTTTAATTAAGTTTTAAATCAAAATCTTATAATATTTACATTTCTAAAATACTTAAAAAAAATTAAAAATATATTTTAACCACGGGTGTGTGTATCATTTTCTAGCCTAGGTAAAGTGATACGGATAATATATCATTTCAATTCGTAATTTACAAAGAAAACCCGGGTTTTATCATTTCAAACCTGCAGTCCCAAGTAAAATGAAATAATTAAAAATCATTCAGGCTTATCATTTCAGCCCATAACGATTTTTCCCTATTCTAAAAGTCCATTCGGGCATGTATCATTTCAACCCATAGTGATTCTAATCTAAAGGGAACTTACAGTGTGATAAACTGATATAAATAACAGAATAACATAATATAACAATAAAAGATGGTATAACAGGTGAGTAATCATGGATCAACATCATATAATGATAGCATAGTAGATATAGCATGGTGATATGAGTTTACAAATTCAAATGCGATCAGTTTACTAGTCATATAAGTATAAAACTGTCTGGTGAGAATAACTCACTGGTATAAGCTGAAGACAACAACCAAAGTACACAAACTGAGATCCACAAATGCACGATAGCATGACAATGATTCGATAGTGGAAGTGCCAAAGCTAATTGCCTTGTTACATAACAAACAAAACAGAGTACAATATATAAATTTCAAACCAAACTATTATAAACAAAGCTAGAAATATAAGCACAATACATAGCTAAACTTTTTGCACATGCATTTAACCACTTGTGCTTCAGCTATGGACTAGAAAAGCACTGTAATAGGATGCTTTTGAATCAGGTTAAGGTCAGGTTGAGGTCATATAGGTTGGCCATAACAATATATGAAGGAGATGAAGGCATATGTGTGCATCAACACACAACTACAAGCAACAACAAGGATTTCAAGGCCTAAATGGCTTCGACCAAGCATGGATTGGACATGGCCTGATCTGGTGAGTGCATGTACAAGTGTGGCAGGGTGCTATGCTCAGGTTGTGGCTGGTGGTGGTGGTGGATGGATCGACCAAAGTGGTGGTTGAAGTGGTGGCAACAAGGGAATGCTCGGCTATGAAGTTTTAAGGTGGAGTTTTCATCAATTTTTGGTGGATCATCATCCTATAGGGCTTCCGCCATGGATGGTCAGTGAGAAGGAGGGGATGATGGCTGGAGTAGGTGGTGGTGGAAGCTGCCAAGGTGCTAGAGTTGGTAGGCCGAACTACATGAAGATGAAGGCAAATGCAAAATCAAACAAAACAAGTATAAAAAGTGAAAAGAAAAGAAGAAATTTTACCAAAACTCTTGTACAGAATGATGGCCGAAATTTTCTAGGGTTGGGAAATTTTTATTTCACGTGAAAAAGAAATGAAATGGTCGGCTGAACAAAAGAGTATAAGGCAGCCAATTAAATTGATGCATTGGTTTGTGAAAGGGAAAGTGAATTGAAAAGACTAGGAATAAAATGGGTCACAAACTATTCACATTTCCATAATCCTTTTTAAATTTTTAAAAACATGCAAAATACTAATAAATACAGATAAAAAAAGAAAATTTGATGAATAAACAAAAATAAATAGATAAATTTTAAATAAATATAATTAAATTAAGAAAATAGCCTTAAAATTGGAAACTAGGCTTTAAAAATAGAAAATAAATGCAATAAACTTTGGAAATTTTTTATCGTCACTATAAAAATATTTAAAAAAATAAAATATACACATAACATAATATATTTCACATATATATAAATTAGAGTAAGATATGACAAATAAAACTATTATTTATATAAATTAAAATAAACAATATCGTTGAATAAATTAATTTATACACAATATTGTAAAAAAGCATAACTTTTCAAAATAAATCAGATTTCAACGAAACAAAAAGCAGTATTCTTGAAATTAAATTTATTTTCATAATAAAAGATAAAAATCAAAAATTTAAAAATTTAAATTTTAAATTTAAAAGTCAAAGTTTGTCCAGATTGACCAAAAATCCACTTTTCTGGAAAATATTTTTTATATTCAGGTTTGGAATTATAATTCACACAAAATAAAAGTTTATATTTAAAATAATAAAATTTATTCATTTTAATAAATATAATAAAAAATTTAAATCAGGAGTTTCAATTCAAATAATTAAAATAAACAATTAAAATAATCACAAAATTCAAGGTTGTTACGGTATGATTTCTAGACATGATAATTATCATAAATTGGGTATTGTATCTAAATAAAAGAATGTGTATTTTTCTAAAATAAACAATAATGAAAGGAGAATGAAATGTTTTAAGGAAGTAAAAATTTAGATAAGTATGGCTTATAAATTGAAAAGGATTTAAATTGTGACGTCTTAAATCTAAGTCCAGAAAATTTAAATTGCTTCAAAGTGTTAAAATATATAATAAATAATATTTTTGAATGTAGGAATCTTATTTTAAAACAAGAGTATTTTGAAAATTTTAAAGGAATTTGTTATTGGTTTAAAATTTAAAGTATGACTTGGTGTGCAAAGGAAATAACTATGTGTATATATGTGGGATATACATAATATCAAAGTTGACTGGAAGTAAACTCTAAGTGTCGAGTTTTGAATTTTCCCCTGAAATGTGATGTAAAAACTCAAAGAGAAATAAGTTTTTGAACTTATAAGCGGGAAAGTATATTAATAAGAAGCTTAAAATTTGAAATAGAGAACTCAAATTTAGTAAGGTTGACTGGATTAAGTGAATTGAATTTAACTTAAGGAAAGTTAAATAAGTTTAGAACGAATAACCTGAATTGGAAATTTCAAGATGAAATTGAGATTTAACATAGGGAAGTTAAATGGGTTGAATTGAAAAGGGAGTTATGTGTGATCTCAAAACGGGTTTGAGTTTTGGAAATGGGTAATGGATGCTATTGATAGATGCTTTAGATAATTTGGATATTTATTTACTTTGACTTAACCTGATATATCATCCTGTTGTTATTAATAATCTATGAAACCCTGAATTGGATTATTTTAAATGAATTAAAAAGTGGATTGAGATAATATATATCCATCGCTGAAATTAAATGGAAATAAAACTTTATTTTGAAACTATTTAAAAGATATTGATTTTTGAAATGAAATTGTAATTATGGAATGGAATCACTTTGAACTTAAATTTAAATGTTAAAAATGAACTTGCAAACTGAAATTGTTAAGAGTTAATTTAAAAGTTAGAAGTTATAGTTAGGCAATTAATTGGATTCCAAAGATTAAATTGTTTAAAAAGTTTTGAACTCTTACTTGAACCTTGAAATAAGTTAAGTAAAAGTAATTTAAATGAATATTTGAAATCTGAACTCAGAATTAAATTGCTTAAAGACTTAGGTTGTTAAATTAAAAGTAAAGTTAATTTGATTTAAGAGATTAAATCAACATTTGAAAATTTGACTCAAATTTGTATAAATTGATATGATTTAAAATTTGAAAATGGAATAGGAATTATTTCAAAGATGGAATTGAAATAAATAAATTGGGAGTGTAATCGAAGTTGAATGAGTTTAAATTCAAATGGGAATTGATTGAATTTGGAATGAAAATCAAGATTATTTCTAATTGAATTGGAATTGAATCAATTCAAATGGAAATGGAAATTGATTGGAAGTGGAGATTGTGAAATCGAACCAATTTGACTCTGAAACTATTTTCAAATAAATTATTTTGATCTAAACTATCTTAAATCCATTTTTCCTAGCTATTTACTATACAACCATTCTTTTTAAAGCCCAAACTATCTTATACTTATTAAACACTATTTTGGAAATTAATTACTATTTTACAATTATTTTGCAACCATCTAACTATTTTACAACTATTTTAATACCACTTAACTATTCTAAAGCTATTTTACAACTAATAACTATTTTATAACAACTTAACTATCTTAAACTTTTCAAAACTATTTTCTAAATTCAAGCTGGTGAGAGTGTAAACTGTTTATAATCAAATACCAATTGAGATAAGAATTGTAGGGATAACCCAAAAGGAAATTGAGGCAATTGTGAATAAGGGAACAGAAATAAAAAATGGATGCGAATAAAAAGAAAATTGATTTAGCTAATAATCAACGAAGATAAATATGTAGGATGTACATATACTATTCTATTCTCATAACGATTTATCCAGATTCGAGCATAGAATTTCGAGATAGTATATCGATCCGAGTTGGGATTTTTCACTCGATTTTCGACGGCGAACCATGGATATGGATTTTTGATTGATTCTGGAAATTCTCTATCATAGTTATTGCTATGCAAGGAGAATAACGGTTTCTAATCATGAAACCAGATTTGAGTCTGCACTAGGAAGTCGGGTGGACGATACTAGTTCGGAAGAGAAATTGTGTGATCGAGTGAGCGATCAGATTTGATATTGCGTACGGATGATATATATACATCTTACGTGCTTGAATGAAATAGATATTGAAATTTTCTGAAGAAATGTAAAAATAATTTTTGAAATGGAAAAGTATATTTTGAGAAATATATGATGAATAAGAGTGGAAGATGGATATCACTATAGCTGAAACTCATTTTTATAAAAGTAAGTAATGTGGCAAATAACTCTATAATGGAAATCAAACTTGAATATTTGATTTGGCATAGATGAAGTACGTAATATATATATATATATATTTGTTATATATGATAAACTACCCTTATTGAATCTATAACCAGAAGAAAAGATCTTTGAGAAATATTTGAAGTATAAAAAGGAATTTATATAAGTAGGAAGTGATCCAAAAATATTTTGTTCTAGTTAAAAGAATAAACTTGTATATATATATATATATGTATATATATATATATATATATATATATGATTTTATGAAATTGGGAAAAAGGTTTTTGGAACCCATTGATTTTGAAAGGCTTTTGATTTTTGGGAAAAATCAATTTTGGGAATTTTGGAAAGCCAGGTTTGGAAACTATCGATTTTGAGATATCAATTTTGTGTAAATGGGATTTATATATGATACATATAAGAGTATGATTTGATGGCAACGTAACCCTGGGTGTAGCTGCGATCTGTGGCAGATCCATGGTGTAATCGAGGGGCGCGAATGCCTATAGTTTTCTATGATTTCGTCGGGATGGCGACATAATAATCGGGCTAACTGCGACCATAGAGGGGGTGATGACTTCCAGATCATTCTCACAAAATATTCTATATTTTCGCAAAATTTTTCTAAGTATTTTCAGTGGGTGTTGAAAACGGGTCTATTAAGTACTTATAGATTTTCAGTCCTACGCCTGATCAACGTATGACCGAATTTCTGTGAGAACAAAGATGGACTTGTTGAGACATTGAGTTATAAAAAGTACTTTATAAAATCGATTTTGGTAGATTTTAAAGTAAAAAAATTGAATAAAAAGAATAAAGTATTAAAAATGTTTAATGGAGTTATTTAACTGATAATAAATATTATAATTAAAGCCATGCTTCATTCCTTTTCGAGGATGAAATGTTCTAAAGGGGGAGGAATGTAACAACCCGGATTTTTAACATTTGTTGATTAGGTAATTAACTGGTTTAAATCATTGAAACGTTAATTTTATTAGTTGGATAAATAAATTTTTGATAAAGGAAATATCTGAACAAATTTAAATTGATTTGAAAACCATAACAAATGTTGAATTATAAATCTTTGGAAATGTTAAATCTTATAGTAAATAAATAGATAACATATTTCACCATTTAAATTCAAGAATAGAATATCCATAAGTATATAAATAAATATATACATCCTTATCTACGTACTTCTAATATAATTATTTAAATTTGCAAACTCATCTTTTCAAATAAATAAAATATACTTTCTATATCATAATCATCGATCATTTCTGAATTTTAATAGTGATTGATTTTCCCCAAGCGAAATTTTTTTCAACTCACTGATTTCCCTTCTTCGTTTCATCCCCTCCCT
This sequence comes from Allium cepa, assembly GCA_030765085.1. Taxonomy (NCBI): domain Eukaryota; kingdom Viridiplantae; phylum Streptophyta; class Magnoliopsida; order Asparagales; family Amaryllidaceae; genus Allium; species Allium cepa. Next base: position 86,069,959 of record CM060946.1, read on the forward strand.
TTCCATCCCTCCTCTCCTTTTCGCCTACTCCTATGCCCTTTTCTCCTCCTCATTCCCCTTTTACGCTCCCCCTTTCTCCCTCGTCGAGCAGATTTGGTTTCATTTTTAAGGTCATGCCGTCTGCGCCCGTGTCTCCTCTTCCTATCCTTCATTCTTCTCTGAATTTCCTTCCCTGCTCGGGAACAATCTTTCCAATCAAGCTGTTGTAGCTCGCCTCTCCTCGAGTCCTATGGGTTTGATTTCCAACGTTGATGTTGTCTGTTAATCTACTATTAGAATTATGCCTTCGTCTTCGTCTGGTGAGCAGCCCTATCTTATTGCGTCCAGAGATAAAGTGAGTATTCTTGAGAAGTCGAAATGTGATTTGGGGTTGCATGGTTCGATGCCTGTTTTCGATGCTCGTGATAATGTTGGTCCGTTTGGAAGTGTATGGGTTTGGATTCGGCTATTAATTCCAGTCTTACTCGATGCTCATTTGGTTCTTATGTAAATGCCTCTGCTAATTTTGTTCCTAATTTCAATGAAAACTATTCGGGTGTTACAAAGCTCTTGCCTCTTTTGGTTTACCCAACGTTGTGGAGCACCCCGGTCCATCTGCTCCATCGCTGGCATGCCCCACATCATGGTCATCACTTTTCAATTCTCTGCCCCGTAATGCGGGTGATTACAAGCTGATTGAATTTGAAATTGTCGAGGAAAATGGAATGATGATCCTGCTCCAATTGTTTTGGAAGCCGGCGTGGACTACTGGTCTGATTATTTGGTCGGTTTCCATTTGGAACCAAATCACCGTCTTCATGATGCGTCTTCAGTTTGTCGAAGGGCTTGGAAGCTTCATGGTAATTTACATGTTAAGCTGATTGACTCCATGTATTACCTTAAGTTTTCCTCTTCCGCGGAACGTCGGCTTGTTCTTGAGGCTGAGCCTTTCTTTTTTGATGGAAGGCCTTTTATTATTACTCCTTGGTCTCCAACTGTGGCGAGTTCTCGTGATCAAGTTCGTTCTATCCCATTTGGGTCTTCTTTCCGCAAATCCCGTCTGCACTTCAGCCTCTTCTTGGGTTGAATTGGCTAGCCAATTGAAATGTTTTGACTTTAATACATTTGCGCGTAAAAAAATAGTGTATGCTAAGGCTCTTATTGAGATATCCCCTTTTAAGCCTCTTCCTTCTTCTATTCCTGTTCAGCTTGCTGTCGGGCATGTAGCGGAAGTCCGTGTTCGCTATGGTTGGGTTCTAGATATTTTTACCTCCTGTCACTCTTTTGGCCACCTCGCTAATGCCTGCCTGCATTCTAAAGCCTCAGCGGCTACTCCAAAGATCCCTCTACCTCGCCTCCCGCTCAGGAAATGGATTCCTAAGGTTTCTTCCTCTATCTCTCAGATTGTCCCTCCTGATGTTCCATTATCTGACCAGGGTCCGCCTCCATTTTCTGTTGCTAAGCCTGCCTCTCCTTCTGTTTTTGTGGTCCCTTGTGATGTCTCAGCTATTCTTTTAGCTGCTCTAGATCCTGCTCTGCCGCTTTTGCCTGTTGTTTGGGTTGAGTCCGAGAGGTGTTGGGTTGATCTCAAATCTGATTTCAGATTTAACCCCATGGATGATTCGTTTTTTAGATTTGTTTCCGATGATCATTTGGACCTAAGATGCCTTCATTACAAACCGTCTGGTGATTCCTTAGTTCTTGATATGGACGGTATTTATGCGAGTTCGAATTCTGTCATGCTAGCCGATGCTACTTGGGATCGTTCTTTCATATACTCTTCTGATGCTATGGGTTATGATCCTTGTCTTGCTATCCGTTTCTGCCCCTTCGCTGGTCTTTGTGGGAATGTCCCTATGGTTTCATTCCAGGTGTCTGCGGAAGATGGTGATTCTTCCTCTTTGGAGGAGTCCTTGTCTTGGTGATTTCTTTAGTTACCGTGGCATGTCTGTCACATACCCGTGCTGTATTTTCTTTTTTCTTAGCAGTTAAGGTGCTTTTTACCTTACTCCTGTACTTTAAGTTTTATTACATTCGTAATAAAAAGTGGACGGTCCACTATAAAACCGTCTGGCCTTGCCAAAAAAATAAATATACTTTGTATTTACTATTGTTCTTATACATATATATATTATAAATAGAAACCGTGTGTGATGCCCCACCTCTATACCCATGCTAGCCAAGAACATTACGGAGTAATGCTGTCAACTAGCACGGAGAATTAGGCTGTTGAGGAGCGACCATCTGTATAATTGCTTTGTGCGAGCACCGATATGCCAGATAAAAATATAAGTTTTCATCTCAAGAGGGAATCCGACATACCGACACAAACTCAAAGCTACTACACAGTGGCTATAAAGGACTTCGGAAACAAATATAGAAATAAACATAACACAAATCAGTCACAGATAATTCATATCACAAGGGCGGAAATAGATATGAATATATATAACACATAAAAGTGTATATCAGAGTAGTGGTCAAAAGATCCACAATAATACAAAAGAATAGCAACACATGCTATACAAAAGAATACAACTATGAGTCTATATCTCAAGTGTATACAACAAAATAAACTACTAATCTAAGTAGTTTGCCCAAAAGTCAGAGTAATGAATCCCAGGGGAGAAGTCAAGCAGAAGCACCTGTAACATCTCGGTCTGACCCGAGTATTATTTCATAAGAAAATAATAAATGGATCGGTCTAGCTATAAATATCAGATGACATGATATAGAATAAGAGATATGACATAAACATATAATAATCACAATGCCAAGCTGCGATAAATAAGTAACTGAAAAATCATCAAGAGATTAATCAATACCACAAAGATCTTCTCAAAGATAAAAAGGAATGTCATACTCCTAATTTTATTCACCAAGCCACAATAAATGACATATATATCAATGCCAATCGTAAAAGTTGGTGAAACATAAATTCCAGAAATCAACACCAGAAATCCAGAAATCACAATAAAAGGATGGCCAATCCCACAAACTGGACATCGACGCACCTAGAAAGACACGCCCCATGCACAGTCGAACATCGACGCACCTAGAAAGATACGCCCCATGCTCTAACATCGACGCACCTAGAAAGATACGCCCCATGCATAAATAAACATCGATGCATCTAGAAAGATACATCCCATGCATAAATAAACATCGATGCATCTAGAAAGATACATCCCATGCTAAGTCGAACATCGACGCACCTAGAAAGACACGCCCCATGCATAGACGAACATCGACGCACCTAGAAAGATACGCCCCATGTCCCGACTTATTGAGCCGATTGCTCCACGAAGTAAATAAACATCGATGCACCTAGAAAGGTACACCCCATGCATAAATAAACATTGACGCACCTAAAAAGGTACGACCCATGTATAAACAAACATCGATGTACCTAGAAAGGTACACCCCATGCATAATAAAACATTGACGCACCTAAAAAGGTACGACCCATGTGAGAAATGAGACGAAGCTCAATAAAATGAGGAACAGTCCTCCACATAAACAAAGAGACATCGCACATTGCTAGTCTAAACCACAAAGATGATCGTCATGATCAACGAGAAGTGTCAATTACAATAAGCTAGTAAATATATGAGCTTAGCTTCATGTCCCATAACCACTAGCTTAACTTAAATATTTATGAACAAATTGTAGATCTCCACTAGGAAATTGTCACAAGAGATTCAATCAAACAAGTCCAAGAATTAATCGACAAAGTAAACGCAAGCGTTTCATACCACTCGTTTTACTAAGTCGTTTAATTAGATTTCTCATACGAGTGGGGTAAAGGTTTGTATATACTAATAGATTGGAAATCGGTTTGAGAAAACGAGCTTTGTTATAAAATAGTGTTGAAATCATTTGAAGAAAGAGTTTTGATATTTACTACTAGTATAGAAAACCTTTATATTTTAAAGTGACAAATCATAGAAGTGATTGTAGAAACAATCGGGCATAAAAATTCACATTCGAAGACGTGAATAAAATCCAAAGAAATCGATATCAAATCCATCAAAGTGGATATATCTAAAATTCCCAAAGAAAAGGTCATCAAAGTCGATAATAAATGACAACAACAAAAGGGAGACAACACGAATCGATTAAAGTTGGAAATTCAAACGAATTAGCAATATAGGCTAATCTGGCAAATAGTAGCAGGTCGGTCGACCAGACTCCCTGAGTCGGTCGACCGAACCAGAGGTTGGAAGTGCTCGGGGCACCAGGTCGGTCGACCGGCTCAGGGGGCTCGGTCGGCCGAAGCCTGTAACCAGCACTTCCAAACAGAGGCAGGAAGTGCCTGGACTACAGGTTGGTCGACCGGCCCAGGGGGCTCCGTCGGCCGAACCTGTATACTTGCACTTCCTACCCTATTTTAAAGGAGGTGCAAATCCCGACCAAATTGCAATCGCACGAGCAACGGCGCTAAGGGTTTATGCCAATCGACTACCTGGCCCTATATGCTCCTCGATGCACAATCAAAAACACATTCAAACATCAAAGCTAGGATTTTTAACGAATTGAACTCAAAACACTAAAAATTGGAATATTCATAAAAGCAATCCAAATCAAAAGCAAATGCACATGAATAAGTGTTAGGAATTCATACCTAACAATAGAAGAGAACTATAAGCATAGACGTGAGATTAAAAATCTCACCTTTGAATCCGAAAACAATGAATGAGAAGCTTGAAGACGAAGGAAGATCAACCACACTTCAATCTCAACACGAGAAGCTTGAATCTAAGCTTCAAAGAGAAACATTTTCTAAATTAGGTTTAGGAATTTTCTGAAATTGAATGGAGAAAGAGTTGGAGAAGATGAAGGAGATGCTTACCAATGGGTTCACTTGAGTTTGGAGCAAGAAGATGGATTTGCTAATGGAAACTAGGGCTTAGGAATTTCTATTTCCCATTCTCTTCCACCATTTTTGCTTGAGCTTGAGTGTTAGGAAAATAGAAAAGAAGTGAATTAAGAGGAGAGGGGTTGGGACTGAATACATAAGTGGGCTCAGCCCAAACCAAAACCCTAAGTGAAAAGTAGCAAAATTCAACTTTCTCCAAACATATCGAAGCTTATACTCAAAAAGGTTGCAAACGGCATTTTGAACTCAATGGGGGTGGTCTCGAGTCCTAATTCAGCTGTTTGCAAAAAGTAGCTTTTCGGACTAAATTCCGACTAACGATAAAATATTTAAATATAAAATCGATAAATATGCGGGTTGTTACAGACTCCCCTCCTTAAAGAAATTGCGTCCTCGCAATACTTAAGAGGAAAATAAGAAGTAACAACCATAGAAGCATATCAACACAAAAGAAAATTTGAAATAGGAAGTTCACCATAAGGAGCATGAAAGAGTAAGCCTGAACGGGATCGCTCAATGAATTCTCTGAATTCCCAAGAGCAATCCTTAGGATTTGAGAATCACTAAACCATCACAAAAAGAACATCTTTATTCCGAAGGCGCTCAACCTCCAAAGTAATGATGCGAATGGAATGTTGCTCATAAGTCAAAACTGGTGAGACTTCAATTTCATCAATAACACCAGCTCGAGAATAAAAATAGGAAACCTAAAAGCATTTCCATAGTTAAAAGACACAGAAAACGTCAAGAATAGCAGAAAATTGAGCTAGTGCAACGGCGTAGTACAAAAACGGTACGCCCGAGAAACTAGAAACTCGAATAATTTGGAACACCGACGTAGTACAAAAACGGTAAGTCCAATGAACCGATAAACCGGAACAACGATGTATTATAATGGTACATCCATTGATCCAGATAAGACGGAACATCGATGTAGTATAATAATAGTACATCCGATGAACCGAACACCATAAAAGAACACCGGACACTAGTCCATAAAAGAGGTGAGATAAAACTCAATAAAACAAAGTACGTCAAAACGTTCGATGAACTTGATAAAGAGATAATCCCCTTAAGACATCATCAAAGAATCAACCACTTGTTGCCTACGACTAAACGCATTGGCAACATGATTTCCCTTTCGGGAATAAAAGAATATCAAGATCATAAGATACCAGGAACTTGAGTTGACATGAAGTTTCTTATGAGAAAATAAATATTCCAAGGATTTATGATCGAGATAGAGAACAAATTCCTCCCCTAAAAATGATGATGCAAAACTCTAAAAGTAGAAACAATTACCGCGAGCACTAGATCATGAGTGGTATATCTAGTCTCGATAGGCTACAATGATTTAGAAGCACAAGTGATAGCATGTTCTCCTTTGCAAGAGAACGGCATACAAACCAATACGACTAGTATCGGTACAAATAGCAAAGTCTTGGTTCCCCTTCAGGAATCATAAGAATAAGAGTATCGAAAAGAAAGAATTTCTTTTAAATAATCCTCTTTCCCGAAAAGTTAAAACTTTCAAATTACATTTATCATTATGTAATAATCTTTCTAGAAAAATTTACTATTTTCAAGTTAATATAATGTGTCTGATTGTCTCATCAAAGCGTTTAGGAGATTCTTATCGATAACGTTGATCAAGCGCATCGACCAGAATTCTTAACACACTAAATGGGCAATACAATCACAAAATCAACTTCTATATAGTAAACATGTTTCTTAAAAACCTTTAAGAATATTCTTTGCTTGTTTAAGAACAAATCAAATTGTACTTATAAATAAATCTTATGAAAAAGATTTTGCAAAATTTTAAATTTCTATTTTCATCCAAAAATCAATAAATAAAAGAATGGTCTCATCGAAATATTCATAGAATATTTGATATATAAAATGGATGAAATAAGCTGGACAAATTGAATGACAAAATAAGTCATTCATAGGAATCATAACAAGTGCGGAATGCGGTAAGTGGAATGCTAACTTCCGCAACTCGTAGCAAATGAAAATCGGTGGTAAGGTCAAACTGAAAAGACCTTAGCACCACACAAAGATTACTTAGGTGATAAATCCTAAGACAAACTCAAAAATACCGGAAAATTTCTCAAATTATTTAGATAAGAGAAACAACACTTTCCTTATAAGTGGGCTTAAGGAATAAAATGATGCCATCAAGTTGGAATCAAAATCATAAAGAAAAAATAGAAATCTGCTTAACAGATTGAAAATGTCGAAGAGGAAAAGTCCACACGAGAAAATAGGATATGGGCTTCACAACGATTAAGCCAATCCTTACAAAAAAAAATCAATTCCGAAGCCTAAGTAAAAATATCGGCTCGGAAAGATAAATCACATAAAATAATTTCGACATCAATAGAAAGCAAATTGAGTGTTGCGGATCTACCATCCGGATTCGCAACTCTCAAAGAAGTCACCAAGCCCAAAATATTTTCAAAGAAAAAGAATCGACAAGTTCTTTTGATATCAAAATAATGAGATGAAACCCATATCAAAAAGAACTCGAATAAGAAGATCACGAAATAAAACAATGCCACAAGGATTGAGTAAAAAAATACCTTGGCCAAGAGAAGTGTTGCTAGGGGTTTGCACGATATTTAGCTTTCTCATGTCCTTATTCAAAAGTTTGGGACATGCACATAAAAGATGACCCGGTTTCTTGCAATAGCGACAAGAATGGGGTTTTGGACACATATTCGCATAGTGTTCCTTAGAATTACAATTGTAGCATTCTCCGCGATTAGGGATGGGAGCGTTTGCTATAGAAGTCTCTTGCTTCGCCCTCTTGTTAGGATTAGGACTTTCAAACCTAATAAAGGGATGCCTCTTCTTGTTGTTGTTGGAGTTCGGTTTGGCACTCCCAACCTCGACATCAATTTCTCTATCGGCCTCTTCAAGACGAAGAGCGATATCAATAAGCTGATCAAATGAAACCTCAAGTTTCAGGAGTAATGACTTCTTAAGATTCTTATTCAAGCCATAGACAAATCTCTGATTTTTCTTCAATGGGGTGTTAATGTATTCAACCCCGTATTTGGATAGAGATTCGAAAGATGCGACAAAGTCTGTCACAGAAGATTCACCTTGAACAAGGTCAATAAAACACCGGGCCAAAGTTACTTTTTCAGCCTCCGGCACAAATTTCAATTCGAATCTTTCCCGGAATTGCTCCCAAGTGAGATCCGCCTCAACGATTTCAGAAACCAAAAGCTCATACCAATCTATTGCTCTTTCTTGGAGCATACTAGAAGCCATTTGGACTCGATGAAGGTCAATAAGGTTCATGCGAGAAAAGATGCGATCGCATGATTTAAGCCAAGCTTGAATTTCTATAACACTCTCGGATCCCTTGAATGGCCTTCCACCTAGATCGGTGTAGTCTCTGCACAAGCGTGCAAAACCGGATCTAGGATGAGTAGGCTCTGGAATGGGTCCGGCTGCTTGAGCGTTCTTTACTAAGTCAAGAAGTTACTGGACAGACATAAATACTCCATCCTGGGGAGTAGCACTAGATTGACCGGCGCTGGGACGGCCTGGTCTAACCATTTCTCTTCTTTAAGAAAGAAAGAAAGAAGAGGAAAAAGTTACTCTCAAAATAAATATCAAGCAATCTTGATAGATAAAACAAGGAATCATAAAAGAAAGTAGGATAGAACGGTACGAAGACCCGAATAAAATCCTAAAGCACAACTCCTAAGAAAGACTTAGGACATGATCCTTGCTAAATTATTCTATATTGTTTCGAAGTTTGGCTCCGATACCAAGCTGTGACGCCCCACCTCTATACCCACGCTAGCCAAGAATATTACGGAGTAATGCTGTCAACTAGCACGGAGAATAAGGCTGTTGAGGAGAGACCATCTGTATAATTGCTTTGTGCGAGCACCGATATGCCAGATAAAAATATAAGTTTTCATCTCAAAAGGGAATCCGACATACCGACACAAACTCAAAGCTACTACAAAGTGGCTATAAAGGACTTCGGAAACAAATATAGAAATAAACATAACACAAATCATTCACAGATAATTCATATCACAAGGGCAGAAATAGATATGAATATATATAACACATAAAAGTGTACACCAGAGTAGTGGTCAAAAGATCCACAATAATACAAAAGAATAGCAATACGTGCTATACAAAAGAATACAACTATGAGTCTATATCTCAAGTGTATACAACAAAATAAACTACTAATCTAAGTAGTTTGCCCAAAAGTCAGAGTAATGAATCCCAGGGGAGAAGTCAAGCAGAAGCACCTGTAACATCTCGGTCTGACCCGAGTATTATTTCATAAGAAAATAATAAACGGATCAGTCTAGCTATAAATATCAGATGACATGATATAGAATAAGAGATATGACATAAACATATAATAATCACAATGCCAAGCTGTGATAAATAAGTAACTGAAAAATCATCAAGACATTAATCAATACCACAAAGATCTTATCAAAGATAAAAAGGAATGTCATACTCCTAATTTTATTCACCAAGCCACAATAAATGACATATATATCAATGTCAATCGTAAAAGTTGATGAAACATAAATTCCAGAAATCAACACCAGAAATACAGAAATCACAATAAAAGGATGGCCAATCCCACAAACTGGACATCAACGCACCTAAAAAGACACGCCCCATGCACAGTCGAACATCGACGCACCTAGAAAGATACGCCCCATGCTCTAGTATCGACGCACCTAGAAAGATACGCCCCATGCATAAATAAACATCGATGCACCTAGAAAGATACATCCCATGCATAAATAAACATCGATGCATCTAGAAAGATACATCCCATGTAATGTCTAACATCGATGCACCTAGAAAGATACCCCCCATGCTAAGTCGAACATCGACGCACCTAGAAAGACACGCCCCATGCATAGACGAACATCGACGTGCCTAGAAAGATACGCCCCATGTCCCGACTTATTGAGCCGATTGCTCCACGAAGTAAATAAACATCGATGCACCTAGAAAGGTACACCCCATGCATAAATAAACATTGACGCACCTAAAAAGGTACGACCCATGTATAAACAAACATCGATGTACCTGGAAAGGTACACCCCATGCATAATAAAACATTGACGCACCTAAAAAGGTACGACCCATGTGAGAAATGAGACGAAGCTCAATAAAATGAGGAACAGTCCTCCACATAAACAAAGAGACATCGCACATTGCTAGTCTAAACCACAAAGATGGTCGTCATGATCAACGAGAAGTGTCAATTACAATAAGCTAGTAAATATATGAGCTTAGCTTCATGTCCCGTAACCACTAGCTTAACTTAAATATTTACGAACAAATTGTAGATCTCCACTAGGAAATTGTCACAAGAGATTCAATCGAACAAGTCCAAGAATTAACCGACAAAGTAAACGCAAGCGTTTCATACCACTCGTTTTACTAAGTCGTTTAATTAGATTTCTCATACGAGTGAGGTAAAGGTTTGTATATACTAATAGATTGAAAATCGGTTTGAGAAAACGAACTTTGTTATAAAATAGTGTTGAAATCATTTGAAGAAAGAGTTTTGATATTTACTACTAGTATAGAAAACCTTTATATTTTAAAGTGACAAATCATAGAAGTGATTGTAGAAACAATCAGGCATAAAAATTCACATTCGAAGACGTGAATAAAATCCAAAGAAATCGATATCAAATCCATCAAAGTGGATATATCTAAAATTCCCAAAGAAAAGGTCAACAAAGTCGATAATAAATGACAACAACAAAAGGGAGACAACACGAATCGATTAAAGTTGGAAATTCAAACGAATTAGCAATATAGGCTAATCTGGCAAATAGTAGCAGGTCGGTCGACCGGACTCCCTGAGTCGGTCGACCGAACCAGAGGTTGGAAGTGCTCGGGGCACCAGGTCGGTCGACCGGCCCAGGGGGCTCGGTCGGCCGAAGCCTGTAACCAGCACTTCCAAACAGAGGCAGGAAGTGCCTGGACTACAGGTCGGTCGACCGGCCCAGGGGGCTCGGTCGGCCGAACCTGTATACTTGCACTTCCTACCCTATTTTAAAGGAGGTGCAAATCTTGACCAAATTGCAATCGCACGAGCAACGGCGCTAAGGGTTTATGCCAATCGACTACCCGGCCCTATATGCTCCTCGATGCACAATCAAAAACACATTCAAACATCAAAGCTAGGTTTTTTAAGAATTGAACTCAAAACACTAAAAATTGGAATATTCACAAAAGCAATCCAAATCAAAAGCAAATGCACATGAATAAGTGTTAGGAATTCATACCTAACAATAGAAGAGAATTATAAGCATAGATGTGAGATTAAAAATCTCACCTTTGAATCCGAAAACAATGAATGAGAAGCTTGAAGACGAAGGAAGATCAACCACACTTCAATCTCAACACGAGAAGCTTGAATCTAAGCTTAAAAGAGAAACATTTCCTAAATTAGGTTTAGGAATTTTCTGAAATTGAATGGAGAAAGAGTTGGAGAAGATGAAGGAGATGCTTACCAATGGGTTCACTTGAGTTTGGAGCAAGAAGATGGATTTGCTAATGGAAACTAGGGCTTAGGAATTTCTATTTCCCATTCTCTTCCACCATTTTTGCTTGAGCTTGAGTGTTAGGAAAATAGAAAAGAAGTGAATGAAGAGGAGAGGGGTTGGGACTGAATACATAAGTGGGCTCAGCCCAAACCAAAACCCTAAGTGAAAAGTAGCAAAATTCAACTTTCTCCAAACATATCGAAGCTTATACTCAAAAAGGTCGCAAACGGCATTTTGAACTCAATAGGGGTGGTCTCGAGTCCTAATTCGGCTGTTTGCAAAAAGTAGCTTTTCGGACTAAATTCCGACTAACGATAAAATATTTAAATATAAAATCGATAAATATGCGGGTTGTTACACCGTGATTTGAATTCAATGGAAATTTCTCAAAATTTATTTAAAATTAAACTCTACATGTTAAACACTATATATATATATATATTTGTGTGCTTATTAATTAAAGTATAATAACTAAAGTTTAAAATAAATAAAAAGGTTTTATAACATTTCTTTGAGCTATACATGAAATAAATAAATAAAAAATGCATATGGACATTTGTAGGCTAAGGAGACAAAGATATATTTGTGCATATGAATACGATTTATATGTAAGCAAGAAAGAAGACATATTAATTCTTCAAGCATACAAGTGTCAAATTTCTTCCTTTAAATAGATTTTTTCATATATAAAAAAAATGAGAAACAAGGTGCTGGTTAACAGGCAGTTACTCTTTTATATATTCATCTCAACTCCTTTCTTTCTTTCATTTTTCAAACAAACTAAAAAAAAAGTGAAAACCAAACAAACTTCACCAAGCTGACAACTGAACAAATCATAGCAAAGTAGAATTCAACTTAAAACAAGAAGATCAGAGTAGGTCAAGAAATCAAGTTAGCTGTTTACACATTTCTTTTGAAAAAAAAAGCTCTGTTCAAAGAGGAATAACGGTGCGTAAACTAAACTTTTAAAAGCCAAATCGTCTTTATTTACTTGTGCATGTGATGATTGATGATAGTAATGACTTGACTATTGATTACATGGATGTAGAAATGTATTTTTCTTGGAATATAGGTTGAATTACTGTGTGTATGCCTGTGTGTAGAGGGGCATGTCTCCATTCTTGTTTATCAGACTCAAATTCAATCAAAATAAATTCAAATCCTCTTCTTTAAGCAACTATAACTTATGATGTCTATAAGAAATGTATTTGTATTGATTAAATCCTAATTCTAAAAATGGTTTCAAGTGAAATTATTCAGTATTATATGGAAAAAGAGATTTACAGTGAAGAATTAAATCATATCATAAAAATCGACTATCATAATTTCTTGTTTCACCTATGTAATCTGATTTGTTTTTGAAAGTTATGATTTTTGATAATAATATCGAGATTTTCAAGTTTGAATTTGGGGAGAAGTTGCGAGTTGAACGGAAATGGGATTTTCGTCAATTTCTGGCGATCGGAAGATGGTGGTGTGTCGTGGTTGTTGCTAGAGGTAGCGTGAGGGTCAAACCGAGTGTTACAGATTTTCAGGTTAGGACATTCTAGAGCTCAGGAGATGAGATGGATGGCAAAGGCGTATTGATTCCGTTGTGGATTAGAGACTGTATAGTCTATATTGCTAGTATTCTGGGACAAGTTGTTACAGCTGTCCAGTTTGTTTGTGATTGATTGTACTCTGATATATTGTATATAAATTGACATTTACAGTTTTTTGTGTAAATGCTGTTATTTCTATATTATATTTTGATCCGCTGTAATTGTGGGATTTTGTGCTTTTGTTTTCTGTTTCTTCCTCCATCTCTTTTTCTTCTTAACTATAACAGTTTGGGATTTCTAGCACTCGATTGTTTGGCACTCTATACAGTGAACGTATTAGTGTTGATTTTCTAGGTCGAAAATTCCGGGCCGCTACACATTCAATCATCAAATAATTAATTTTAGTCATTTAAAATTAATTGCAGTAATCCAAATGAGTGAGATTTACTCACTTTGATTTTGTTGACGTTGAAGCGATCCATTTGAATTTAAAACTAAACGGACGTTTAATTTGTGCCAAAATTTCTGCTTGCTCCAATTGTCACCAAATCAATTTCACTTCGAAGAGTACGTTATTATCGTTATAATGCAAAAAATTGCATTCGAATCCGACCTAGAATTTGTGAATTATGATATTTATAAGAAATAGAATTTAAATAAAATTAATTATAAAACTAATTCAATTTCTTTTGATATCCATACCCAGGCCCGAGAGAAAAAAGAGTTCGGCCCACCAACTACTTCCCCTTTCTTCCCCAAATGCCTTAAGCCAAGAAGACGTGCAAAATCATCATCTCACGCGTGCACGCACCCCCAATTCTTGTCGTCTCTCTACGAAATCGGGATTCGACTTCACCAACGGGTTCCTCGACAAAATCTGCTCCTCCCCATACCCTTATCTTCAAGCTTGGAACCCCCTTGACAATCGTGACTAACCTTCTGTACACGAACGAAGCCATGGCCGTGCACGCAACACCCAAAATCGAGCTACAAGTCATGATTTTTCGAACCGACCACATCTACACCTCGAACTTGATCAGCACGTACACCAATTGGCCCAGCCCCGGCCTCCCTATAGAAACGTGACACCCAGTTCAAGCCCTCGCCGTACAATGTTGCACTCCACCCCTTGGCATCTCACATCACCAAAATCTATCCCTAGGTGTTATTCCACCCCACGAGCTCGAAAATGACTTCAAAATGGCAGATCGATGACCATGCTATCCCAAAACCCCAAACCTAGTTCGAACCCACCTCGACCTTCACGATCGACTATCTCAAATCACGGCTGCCCCATACAAATGTTATATCAGATTGAAGTGGATGTGGAGAACTAGATTTTTACAAAAAATTCTAGATTTTTTTATTGAGTATTTTTCAAGAATTTTTTTTAAAGGTTTGATTTCATTTTTCCTTTTTCACTAATGCTCTCGACTGGTCATATAAAGGAGAAAGGAGAGAAATGTGTTTGAATAGGTTAAGGTCAAATCATAGGAGGCTGAGAAAAGAATGAAAGCAAGTTGATGTGAATATAGTCAAGTCAATCAAATATATATATTATTTAAATTTTCAAACCGTCTCGATTATGCAACTTAAAATCTTGAACGCCTATCGATGCATGCTGCTAGGCATTTATAATGTTATACCCCTATTCCAAACACAATAGAAAAGGTTTCGAGTCCTAATTCTATCGTATGGAAACGATAGCTTTTTGGAACAAATTATTGTATTGAATTTTTGATATTAATTTCAGCGTGTTTCTATCCTGTACGGCCAAACGATGATTCCAAAAGCTATGAAATTTGAAATCCTATAATAATACACTATTATTGATCCAACGGAACTGGTTTCGTCGAAATCCGAGACTGTGCCTTGGAAGACTATTTTTACTCGTTAATTTAAACGAGCTATTTTTAAAATTGAACAAATCACTTTTAAATTCAATATAGAAGTTCTATTACCTTCATTCTTATTAATATAAATTTTAAGAAAAGACTATAAATTATTTTCAACAAGCTTAAAACTCAAGATTCAATTATTTTATTAATTCCAATTATTAAATTTAAATATTATATTTGGAATTCAGATTATAAAATCTATAAAATTAACTTTTAAATATTAAAAATCAATTTAATATTCCAATTTCAAATAACTAAAATTTCGGATCGTTAAATTCATCCCTCTTAAAAGAATTTCCGTCCCCGAAATTGCCAAGGTAAGAAGAATGGTCCAAAACTCATTAATTTTACCCAAAGATAATTTGTCTAAACCTCATCATCACTCTTACTACTTTCCCAAATTCATCCATAGGTTACAACTAACATTAACCACTCAATCATTCAAATTATAATTCAAAACCAAATTTTTTATTACCAAAATTTTCTTCAAAATTTTCTAATTCTTTAAATTTTCAAAAAATTTCGCCAGTGTCTCCATTACGCGGCTAGATCCAAACAACTACAAATCGCCTTTATGGACCCAAATCATCAAAAGAAAATAAAAGCCAAGTGTCACAATCATAAAATCATCAATTTCAAACAACAATTTAAACACGTACCTTTTGTCGGGCAATCCAATTTTCTCTCGATTTTTAATGCCTACATCTTATTTACCAATAATATCCAATCATATAATTCAAAATCATTTCATTTTCTTTCAAAATCTTCAATATTTGCTTTACTTAAGCTCGTACGATGTACATATATCATAGGTATGCAATATCAAATCTAATCGCTCACTTGATCATATAATTTCACTTTTGAACTAATATTGTTCACATGACTCTCTAGTGTGGACTCATATCTGTTTTCTTAATTAGAAACCGTTCTCCTCCTTGCATAGCCATATATTATGATAGAGGATTCCAGAGTCAATCAAAAATCCATATTCAGGATTCACCGTCGAAAATCGTGTGAAAAGTCCTAAATCGGACCGATATAAATTATCATGAAATTCTGTGCTCGAATCTGGATCAAGTCTATATGCGAATAAAATAATATACGTATAACTTACGTATTAATTTCCAATTGATTCTGTAACTACATGTAAATTTCGATAATTTAAATTGGTTAAATTTATAAGATTTTGTAATTAAATGTAGAAAGAACTAAAAATCTTATAATTTATATTGGAGCGATTGTTGGGAATTAAATGTTGCAACGGTAAATAAAAACTTATTCTTGACAGTTGGAATGAAATCCCAATAAAGAAATGGTGGAAACATTTTTATTTGTTAATTTAATATGATTGTGTAATTAATACTAAAAGAAATAAAATTGAAAATAATATTAATGAAATAATAATTAAAATAGAAAATGAGTAATTAAAATAACTGTTGAATTAACCAATGTAATGATATATTTCTTAATAGTAACTGAACGTAAATAAAGGAAATAAGGTCATGGCAAGTGATAAATGTTAAAAATGAAATGATATACTTAGTGGTGGTTGAATGGATTCAAAGTTATATTAACCGATGGAGTAATAAGTAATAAATTGAAATTTTATGCAATCATTTTAGATAAGTAATTATAATGTGTGTTGTTGATAATGAACGTATGTAAATGGTAATAAATTGAATATAAGAAAACAAAGGCATTTAGTGATTTTTTTTAATCAATTCATGAAATAAAAATCGATGTCCTGTAGGTAATTATGATATTGTTTGGAAGTGAAAGCTTATAAGTATGTAACCAAGTAAGTAAATTAATTAAGAATATAAATAGTAATTAATGAACATATTTGGCAAATATAATTTAATAGTATGAAATGAAGCATACATTAATGAAATGTAAATAAGTCAATGTTAATTACACCCATAATTGTCAATTTATTGAATAGCAAGATTTTAAATCAAGTAAACGAATTTATTAAGATTTCAATTGATAATTAAAAGAACTTAGTGTGAAATCAATTGCAGTTATTTGACTAAATCTGTACAATTAGGGTGAATATGATTTGTCATTGAAGATTGTTGATTCCATAAGATGTAACCAATGTTAATTTTATTCATAATATAACAAGTGGTGGATTTAAGGAGTGAAAATCGAGATTTATTAATTTATTTGAAATTTAAAATTCAATAAGTGGAATTTAATATTAAATTATTACGTTAAATGGAAATGTGGATGAAATTTGTGGATAGTAATGCAGTAACTACGAACCGATGAAAATTCATCCAATTGATAATAGGATGAGAACGGTGTATGTAATCAATTTCAACACTTGTCCATTTGTGATAATTTATGAGTGTAATTTAACGTTAATGGAGTCTAATAAGTTAAAATGGATAATCAATTGCAATTAATCAAATTAAAGGTTATATTAGTATAAATTAGGGTAGTAATGGGTAATAATGTATTGCTAATGGTGTATGAATGAATTGATGATTTAAATTAATGGAAATGATGTTAAAGTTATTCATATTGGTCAATTTGTTGTATTATAAGATGGAAATAAAGTTTATTAACATATTGGAAAACAATTCCATTTAGATGAAAATAATTGTCTCATTAATGTGGGTAAGAATTGTAATTGGAAAGTGTAAATGTAATAAGCAACGGAGATGCATATTTTATTCGTAAGTTAATATAAAGGAATAAAACCTATTGAATGAATTAAATTTAAGGTTCTAATTTTAACAAATGTATATTTTGATAATTTCAATATATTTGGAAATGATAGTTAATCCTAAGGGAAGTTGGAAATTTGAATATATGAATGTGAAATGTGAGACAAGTGTTAACTGCGTTACAAAGTAATAATAGACTTAACTAAAGGACTGGAATTGAATCTAATCAGTTAAATTTGGAATTTATTAATATTTATTGGATTCAATTTATAATAAAGGGATTATTTGAGTAAACGGAATAAAAAAACTATAATTGGATAATTTATTAACATTAAATTGATGTGGGAATTGGTTTCCAAGAATTATAAATTAATAAGTAATATAAGATGATAAAATTTATGAATTTTGGAATTTGAATTAAATAGTGATTTAATTAATTAATTATTAATTTATTATAATTTATTTAATTAATATAAAAATAGTCATTTTGGCCACTGACTCGGATCTCGATGAAACCAGTTTCATCGGATCCGTAATGGTGAATTATTGGAGGATTTCATGTTTCGTATCGATCGGACTTGTCGTTTGATCGTATGGGCTTGAAACGCCTTGAAATCGATTAATTGAAATCAATCGAAATCAATTTGAAAAAATATTGCTTTTACCATAACTTCTTCATACGATGGAATTTGGACCTGAAACCTTTTCCATTGCGTTTAAAATATTTTAAAACATCTATTTTGATATGCGGGTTGACCCAATTTCATTTCGGAGTCAGAATGGGCTTTTTGGGCCACTTCGTCGTTAGCGCGTACGTCTATCTTATCCGACCCATTCTATTTTCAACATCATCTATTTACATCCTGTTATAAACCCTAGCAGCCTCTATTCCTCATTTCTATACGTACAGAAACTTCTGTGCTCCTCTTCCTCAATGGCTGTAAACCCTAATTTATCCAATTCAAATTTCAATTCAAAAACCAACTTCAAAAATTTAAACTCCTCAGAAAAAATTGGAAAAAATATATATCGAAGCTCTCGAAGAGCGCAAGTAAGATCTGCAGTCCGTTTATCGATCTGAGTTTTTGTGTGGCCGAATTCGAGCAATAAATCTCCGCCTTTTCATCTCGTCGTAATCAACTGCGATGGATCACCAAATCGTTTCTAGGTTTTGGAGAGGAGGCCGAGGGGATCGCATCTAGGTGATTAGTTTGTCGATTGGACGGTTGGATGCAACGTAAAATTCGAACTAGGGTTTACTTTTGGTGGCGGCGTTTGGCCATCTGGGCGTTCGGAGAGGTATGGTCGGGGGCTCCTCAACGTGGGAAGGCCGATGGTGGTGGTGTCGAAGTCTCTAGTGTCGTATTTAAGAAGGAAGCGGTGGTCAAACGATGGGTCAAAGTGGATGTAACAGTGCGTTTTCCTTCTGGTTTGATCGTGCCTGTGTTGCATGGAGATGTTGTAGTGACGTGGCAAATGTGAGGAGTATTGTTTTCTTTTTGTTTTAGTTTAAATTTAATTTTTCAATTGCTCAAACTAATATAAATTTTGCATACGAACACCAATTCACGTGCGGTTTTTTTTGTTAGGATCGTATTGAAATTCCAAACATTTTGGCGCTAGTTTGGACGAATTCTGAGACTGTCAAATTTTTGGGTTTAAATTGAATTTAAATTCAAAAGGTGAGTGTTTTAACCCACTCACAACTTCTAAGATTTCTTATTTTTGTTAAATAAATTTTTGATGTGATTTAAAATTTATCTATGATTGTTTGGCGTATTTTAATCCTCCTCTCAGCTAAATTGCATTTATTTAATCAAATTATTATTTAATTATTCACTGCATATAAACTGACAGTAAATTGTATTTATTTATTATTGCATATAAACTACCAGTTAAATAGTTATTAAATTTATCATTAAATATAAATTGCTAGTTAATACTTGTTGTTTATTATCCGTTCTATATTGGTGCTATTGTTTGAATTGGATGATGATTGTAATAAATGGTTTGATGGTTGATATTGGATGAATGGATGTTGTATTTTATATTGTTATAAACTGCAAGTTATTATGTATTTTCATTTCATTCGGGATTGCAGTTTGAAATGATATATACCGTAATTTTTATTTTAAATTACGGATTGAAATGATAAATATCTGTATCACTTGACCATATGATAGAAAATTTTATACAAGTACCGCGGTCTATATATAAAAATATTTTGAAGGGATTTCTATGGATTTGTAAAGAAAAATATGGTTTATCAAATATTGATTCGGATATTTATAAATGTTATATTTATATATATAATTAATTTCTTGGTTTTAAGCTATGTATAAAATTGGTTTAAAGTATAAAAGAAGTTCAATAATAAAAGTTGATCTTATTAAGATATGATACAGTAAAGTATTTATTTATATTATATTTGTAGAGTATAATGACTTAAATAATGAAGGCTAGAAGAGAAATATGAATTGATTTGAATTAAAGTGTTTTAAGAATTATCCTGAATAAAAACTGATTTGAAATTTAAATAAATCTAAGATTTTAGAAGGTATGATTCGTATAACTTGATTTTGGTTTAGTGGATTTAAATGAATATCAATCACTTTAAATGAATATTATCAAGTTAATTTAAATAGAAAGCATATCCTGTTATTTGAGGTTTAAAGGCTTTGCTTAAATGATATTTGATTTATTAAGTAAACATTTCAAATCTAAATAATAGTAATTGAAATTGATATATATGGAATTATCAAAAAAATTGTTTTGAAATGGTGGAATTTTTAAAGCTTTGAAATATATGAATTGAAATGGTTTATTGAGAGGTTCAAATCTGTGTTTGGAATTGATTTGTGGAATTTAAGAAGCTATTTTATGATATGAAGTAATTTAATATTTGAACTACTAAAGTATTGAAAGTTATGTTTCAAAGTTATAAATTTCAAAATATTACGTTTTGGAAGTGTTACAGTTTTAAGTCTTTGGTTTCAAAATTTTACAAATTTGAATACTAAAATTTTAAAAAGGATATCATATTGATTTGGTTTTAAAACGAAAAAGATGTCATATTTATATGGTTTTGAAATGAATATTATGTCCTGGTTTTGAAGTATAATTATTTTGAAATGACCGCGGTGTTATAATAACGTTTGGTTGTTGAAGAGACAAGGATCGAAAGTTGTCATACTCTTTGCTAACTCCGAAAACCACTTTAACAACCGTGTACACGGTGGAGATTCCAGAATGAAGTAGGATGGTGGCGGCGTTTCCTTTGAGGTAAATACGTGGACCCGACTCCTATGAGTTGGCATAAGGTGGCTAAAACAGGAGCGATCGACAAGTTAAGAAGGTAGCCCCCTTTTATCGGACACATCCCTTCAATATTATACTCTGACTTTGGATTGATTCGGTGGCCATTTTGATTTTTATTTGGGGGTGTGGTTCGAGGTGGGTGGTAGCTGTGCGCTACGCGTTACCACCGACCCGGAAGTGTAATTGGTATATCTACCCTGGCATTGCCTAGTTGTGCCGTGTCACCTACCTTAGCGCACCTTGTACGAGTTTCTATTTGTGTCGTACCTATGGAGTATCCTCTGGTAGCCTCCCGATTAGGTGGTATTATGGTACTGTATAGACTATTGGCATTATTTGTGTTAAGGGGAATATTGGGTCACTCCTTAACGCTATTTAAAAGTAGGTTTATTTTACTATTAGACACTATTATAATAGCGAAATATTACTATATAGTAAATAGTTTAACGGATCCTTAGGAGATGTGAATCCCGAGCACCTCTTAAGTTACTGCACTCACGTTAGACACTGGATAGGAGATGTCAAACCCCGTAAACATCTTTGACGCCGTTACAATCATATTTATTTTAGTTGATTTAACTTACATAAGATCTTTTATTTCTGACTCGAGTGTTTTGTCTTTTCAATTCGCTCGGGTCAGTCCGAGCATTTCAGGATCGAAGACTTTATTCTGGAGGACGAAGACGAAGTTTTGTAGTACTATTACCTACTATATTATTCCACTACACCATTTAATTCCGCTGCATTAATTATTATTCTTTGGTATGTGTACTCTGATATGTATTGTATAAATATAATCAAATGTTTTGTAAAACAGCTTCATAAACTGTTATTTGATTATTTTTTCTTTCTCTACTTTTTCTTATTTACCCCATAACAATCCGGCCTTTTGTGTGGTTTAAGTCTGACGTGTGTGGTTTATCGTCGGTTTAAAACGTGCGAAAAGGCGGAACGTTACATCTGGTATCAGAACTTTGGTTTAGCGATAAACCTTAGCTTCGTGGGGTTTGACTCTTTATTAATAGGGTAGTAATACCCTATGATGAGTCTTCGAGTGTATATATATGAGACAGCGTATTTGTTAGTGTTATAAAAAGGTTTTAATATTGTGTTAATCTGTTCCGTTTTGTATTTATAAATTTTGGTTGGTGCATGGGACGCTATGACATCAATATGGATTTCTAAACACTTAATAGGACAGACCGACATAATATTTGTTTTAATATAGGTGAATGAAATAATTTTTCCTATTATATTTTCTATATATATAAGATAATTTTTTTTATAAATGATATATATTGGTTGTTAGGTAATGAAATGTATAAATAATAGTTGAAATAAGATTGAAAATAAAGTAAATGAAAATTGGAAACTTAGGACCTAAGTTCTGGGGTTTTGAAATTTCTTTCAAATGATTTTTGGATATAAAAATAATATTTTAGAAGTATTTTCTGATATAAACATTTCAATATAATTTGAAAGAAATGTTTTAATAGAATATTTTAAAAAGAAATAAGTTCTGTACTCCCTGCTTTGTCGCTGGAAAATAATTTCGATGATGGCGGCCGCATCATCGACATTCATTTTCGAATTTCGAAGTGGGAAGGCCGCCGTAGTAGTTTTACTATAGATTTATTTTGATAACCGAATATAAAATTTTGATTGTTTAAGTATAATGGGATATATAAGTTTCAAGTATAAACCTTTATCTATTATCTTTAAAATGATTTGAAAATATAACCTGGTATTTAGTTCTTAAGTTCCCATTGATTAATAGTTTTAGTTATTGTAGTGAAATGGAATGTAACTAATTTATAATTGGAGCCTCTAATTAAAATAAGAAATTTAATGCTTAGTATAAATGAGATTAAATGAAAGTTTAAATTGTAACTTATAAAATAAAAGATATAATTATTGAACATTAAATTAATTTAAAGAAATGAGAAATACATGTATAACTTTCAATTACACTCTTAAAAAGCATATGTATAACTTACCAAATATTAAAAGTTGAAATGTTTAATAAGAAAATGTAATGGAAATTATACAAGTAAAAGTATGTAATGAAAGTGTTCAATAAATTGCTTTTATTTATAAGAATTGATGTCATGGAGTTGTGAACTTAAGTCATAATTGTAATGTTACTGTAATAAGGGTAATAAGAAGTAAGTATTGCAAGTATAAGATTATAGACTTAAGTAATTATTATGTAGAGGAATTGAATTAAACTTGAATGCTATAAACAAATGAAAAAGAATAGTTGTAAGAAATAAATGAAAACTTGCGAGAAATAATGTAAATTAAAAAGATAAACCATTATATGAATGAAAAAGAGAAATCAAACAAAAAATGTATGAAATGAAATTAATAAGTATGAACTTGATCTATTGGTTGAAATTGTCGTTTGTTTGACTTATAGCTGTTTGGGCAAAGATACTTTAAAATTGTTTGGGTGAATGAATAATCTATTTAGTTTCATCTAGACTGTTGAGTAAATGGTGCACTTAGTAGTTATTTTTCATCCTATGTAGTTTAAAGTTCTGAACCCGAAAAACTATTTGTTTTGTTTGATATTAATAAGAATGAACCTGAAAAACACTTTAGCACGTTGAACAATGAATCTATTACGCTAATTTCAATGATCGAAATTTACGATGTTATTCTTATCAATATTGCTGATTAAGTTCCAACTGCATTAGTCTTGCTCGCTCTTAAAGGCTCATTTGTAGCTAATGGATTATATTCCTTCAGGTGCAAATATCAAAATCGTATTTTGATAATGCACTTGGAATCCATTTTGGATTTGCGCCTCATACCATATCGTAGAGTCAACACTTTTAATGGTTTAATTGACAACTAAGGATTATCTATTCTCGGTGTCGATAAGAAACTCGTGGTTTCTCATCAATGTGCAGTAATACTTATTAGACAGTCTAATGTGTTGTGTTTATTTAGGTTAGACTAGTTTCATTTCATCCTGCATAATCAGTTTCATCTTTGGTTAATATCCAAATCTATTTTCACTACCAAAACTTTCTAAAAGAAATTATTTCGCTTTGAAGTTGATGTTTCTTAAAATAACAGTTGTTTCTCAACAATGGAATCGATATTCATAAACACTTTATGATTATCTTAGACATAAACTGATTTGGTTTTAGTTTACTACGAATTGATCATCCAATGACGTTTGTTTCCAAACTCTTTTTAGGGCTATTCATACACGATCCCTCGTGAGCAATTATTACGTGTAGCCTTTCAACTCGCACAGCCTGTCAACTCCTTTACCCATGATATGTTGGGGTTACTTATAATCCCTTATCTTATATGATTTTGTAAACCATTCTTTTGATGGAATTAATTTTAACCTTGTATACAATTCATAAGTACATGATCTTATGGAAAGAAGCTAATTCAACTTCACTCATAATTACTCGTACTTTATTTAAGAAAGTTTGATTGCTCCTTATTAGTGTATAATTATATATCATAGGAAGGAGTGACTTTTGAGGTTGAATCTTTATTCATTTTTAGGCATGTTAGGAACACTTTCCAATACACTCATATATTCGATCAAATCGAGTCATTTTTGTATTTTATTGCTCATTGCGTTACTTACTTCCATTGTGTATTCTATGAACTTATCATAGACATACTACATGTGTATCGAATACATATGTTCATGTTTGTGATAACTCATTCGTGAATTGTAATATCCCGGAATTTATGGCAATTTAAATTCAATAATCTGTGTTTAAATTTAAATTGAATTGATAATTTTTGTTGATAAATTTGATTTGATTTAATAGTCTTCTTTATTTAAATACTTAATTTGTGAATTTATCTTTAATGAGTTAATAAATTGTTTTCTATTTATAAAATGTATATGTATATAGACAAGTTTTTAATAAATTAGTATAGCATAATTTAATATTTTGAAATTAGGAATTGTGATTTATTTTCGATTTAAGCTTTTTAAAAATATTTAATAAAATAACTAAATGATTTTAAATATATGAGATAAATGTTTTATTTGTTTAAAATTCATTTTGACTTAAGTTTGTATATTAAAATAAGTTACAAAAATTTTTTGTGTTATTCTTTTTAAAATATTGATTTATAATTATGATTTGTAAATTTAATATGAAATTTAAAATACAATTTAAAATACATGTATTCATTTAAGTTACAATCTCTTTTATAAATTTATTTTAAGTATTGTTTCCAAATAATTGATTTGTATATTATTTTCATTTATAATAATACTTTGTTTTATTCTTTAAAAATTATTTATCTATATATAACTAAGTATTTATAAAACTAATTAAAAAGCTTAATATTTTATTAGCTCTGATTATAAATACTAATTAATTTGTAAAGACATGTGTAAGTATCTTAAAAACCTAAGTTAACATGTGTTAGATGTTTGAATAAGGAAACTAACAAATGTTAACACTTAAGACAAGTGTCATGTTTCAATTTTTATTTTTCTTTGATTTCTAATTTATCAAAAATAAGTTATACAAAACTTGCATCTTTTCTCCCCTTTCTTTTTTTTTCATTTTCATTCCTAAACAAAGAAATGTTCTGCTGAAAAAAAAAATCATTAAAATCAAAAATCCATAGTTTATCTTCAAACAAAAAAGAAAAAATAATTCTCTGTAACATATTTCAAAATGCATAGCAAACTGCATTTTTTTCAAATCTGCAACCATCCTATGCAAAAACCATTACCTCCTTCAAAACCTATAATCAAACTCCTCATTTTCAAACATACAAATCTGTAATATTTTCTGCATGCAACTCAGTTTCTAATCAAGTTGCAAATCATCTTCAAACGAATTTTTTTGGAAAACAAGAAAAGTCTGCATTTCTTTTAAAATCTAGGAAAAAGTACTGCATGTAAAACCTGGGAACAAATGCAAGTTGAAAACATCAGCAATTCAAGGTTCAAAGATCAAGCATGCATGTAATTTTAAGTCAAAGCACTAAAGTTTTAAAGGCAAAGTAAAATCAGTTTTTAAGTATCTAGAAGCTTTCAAAAATCTGGGCTCTGCGTAATTACAGGCGAGTAACTCTATTTTTTAAAATTTAAAACATGTAATGGTTGATTGCATGATTTAATCTGAAATGAATATAGTTTATGAAATTTGCAGTGAATGTTTATATATATGAATATATATGTGTGCATGTTTGTTTTCTGTACAATTCTGTTCCTTAAATTTTCAAGCTGCTGTTTTGATTTTTTTTAAAACCATTATCCCTAGATTAAATCTTGGTATAGATTTAAGGTTTACAAGATATGTTCATTTCATCATAAAACTATAGATTGAAATTTTACTTAAGTTAAACATAACTCTGTATCTTCTCTGGAGTTTGTAAACAGGTGGTCAATTATTAATTAGTGGAACTTCAAGTATATTGATTCGAATTTTCAAGGTTATTAATCAAATCATCATACTAAATCATGATTATTAAAAGAAAAATTACAATTTTTAATGCTTTATACAAAATGTAGTTCCCTATTCTTTGCATTTTATATTTTGAAGCATTGTTGCTGCCTCAAGTGTCTGGAGGTGTTATAATTGTTTCTGGGGGTGGGGAAGTTAACTAAGATGATGGAAGATTATTGGATTTAGTTGAAATTGGATTTTGATGATGAAATTTGGGATTTTCAGTATTAACCCTAGTTTTTCTGGGCTGTGAAGAATTGATTGTTACTGTAATTATAGTTGACCGAGTTCAACTATGTCTTGGGAAATGGAAGATGGTAGGTCATCGAGTTCTTTGCCGGAGTTGTAGAGGCAGCGGTGGTCGGAGGTGATTGGTTGATGCGATGACAGGTTGGGTTGTTTAGGTACTGACAGTTGTTCCGGGCATGGGACTTCTATCTCGATTTTGATTTCGAGCGTGAATCAGTGGAATTGGTGTACGGTTGGCCTGAGGGGATGATGGGCGACTGTGGGGAGGTCGTGTGGTTGGCCAACGATGGCCGGCGTCGATGTACATGTGCACGACGACTTGTATTTTCTGATGAAGTAGGATTTTGGTTGCAGCTGTAGTTTACTCGAGTTTATCTCGGGTAATTTGAGTGAAGAACTCGAAGCAAAGGAGGATGTAACTCGAAGTAAAATAGGGGAGGCTCGAGTTAACAATATTGTTTCAGGTTTTTCAAAATAAAACAGAAACCTGTTTACAGTTTTAAAATTAAAAGTAATAGTAAAAGTTTTTAAAAGTAAACTAAAATCTGAACTGAGTTAAGACCAAAATGTAAATATGAATTCAATTAGTTTAAAATTTTGGCTTTTGAAATGATTCTGAATTTTTAAATTCTGGTTTGGATTCAAATAAAACAGAAAACCTGTTTTCTGTTTTCTTTAAATTAAAAGAAAGTATTAAATGCAAACAGGAATTTATACTGAGTTTTGAAAACCTGATATTGAATATGATTTCAAAATTTATTTGAATCTAACATTTGAAAATATTTAAGTTTTAAAAAATTAAATTTGGTTTTAAAACTTATAGGTGTAAAAGCATATGTATGTTTTGAATTTGAAGTGAAAGGTTAAATTTTTAAATTAGAAATTTAAAGTGAGTTTAAATCTGGGTTTTTAAATCTGGAATAAAATTTAAACTTCATTTTTTAAAATAAAGGTTAAAATTTAAATTGCTTTAAAATGATTAATTGATTTGCATTTAAAATTGAAGATTTAGATTTAAGTTAAATCTAGAATGAGTTTAAAGGTTGTATTTCAATTTTGAAATTTAAAAGTAATTTTTAAATTGATTTGAATTTAAATTGAATTGTAATTTTAAATTGTTTTAAACTTATTGATATAGTAGATGTTTCTTTAACATATTAGATAAAAGTTTTGAATTGTTTTAAAATCTTATTTACGATAAATTTGAATCCTAAGTTTAAAAAGGAAGTTAATTGGTATTTAAAGTAAATTTAAAAACATTTTGTTTTTAAACGCTTAATTAAGTAAGAAATGTTTATCTAAAAGATAAATAAAATTTAATGATTGGATTCATTAAATTATTCAGATAATTAAGATGGGTAATTAATTATTTAATTAATTAATAATGTGGACGATTAATTAAGTAATTAATGATTTTAAAATTTGATTAATTAAAGACTTGAGGTTAATTAATTAAGGTTAATTCATCTAAAATTAAGGATGGTTAATTAAATTTTAATTGATGATTAAGATTTATTTAATCAAGTGAATATAGATAATTCAGATTTTAATTAACACTTAATTAATTAATAATTAGAGATTAATTAAATTATAATTGAATATTAATTAATTGATAATTATTAATGATTTGTATAAGTTAACTCTTAATTAAGTAATTAAGGAATGTTAATAAAGGTCGTTAACTTAAGATTATTTTAACAATTAATTAATGTGATTAATTTTAATAATTAATTAGATTAATTAATTAATAATAATCAATTGTTTAAGTTTAATTACTTAATGAAAGAAATAAATGAATTAATTACTTGGTGTAATTAATCTGATTAATGTGATTAGTTTAGATTAATTAAGTTAAATTAATTTAAACATTTGTGGATTGTTGATAATTACTTTATGTAATTTATGGATTTGTAATGACTTAAGGAAGTAATTAATTAATAATTACCGAATGTAATTAAAGATATTTATTTGGATTTAAATTACTTTAGAATTAATCAAGGGATTAATTGAGATAATTAATTAAGAATAATTAATTTATGGGATGAGTAATTAAAGCAGTTAATTACTGAATGGTTATTAATCATAGGTGATTAATATATATATATATATATATGGGTTAAATTGAAGATTAATTACTTATGTAATTAATTTATATAGAGATTGATTAAATGTAATCAGAAATCATTAATTAATTAATTAATGATGTAATTTAGAATTGATTAATTAAGGTATAATTAATAATGAATAAATGATTAATGTAATTAGTTAATTAATTAAGCAATTACAAGTTAATTATTTACAAAGGGTTTAATATAATTAACTTATGTAATTAATATCAAAGGCTAATTACTTATTGTAGTTAGGGAATTGTTAATCTGAAATGATTAATTGATAGAATAATGAGATGATGATTTATAAATTGATTTGTAATCAATTGATGGTTAAGTTAAGCATGATTAATGATGAAGTAATTAATTTAATTCATTTTAAATTAATTATAAAATAAAGTAATTAATTTAATTCATTTTAAATTAATTATAAATGGTGTGATCATTAGATCATTGCTTATGTTTGATGATTGGTATTGGTTGTCTGATATGGTTTGTAATCTCAACTATGAGATGGGAAATATTATGTGATATGGATGCATTGGTTGCTTTTGGATGATAATATGAATTATCTGATTATGATATGAATTATCTGTTGATAATGATAATGTTGATTATCTATTGTGTTGTGAATTATCTATCTGTGTGTATTTGGATAATGAATTGAATTGTTTTAAATTCTAAAACAACTTGGCCTTAAAAGACACGTTTTGGATTTGGATGAGACCGGGATCGGGTTTCCATATTTGGATATCCGAAAAACCACATCGATCCAAATTAACGTTAGGTCGTTAATCCAAGTGGAGCGAGTGAAGACTCGATGTGTAAGGGCTATACGTCAGTATAACTTTGTGGGTGATTCCGTAATGAGTTGACGGAATAGTACTTATAGATTCGAGATGGTGATTTAGAGTGCAAGGGTTATTTTCAGGGTGATTCCAAAATGGGTGTAACGAGATAATGCCTTCGGTTTCGTTCGAACCCGGAACGAACTTGTATAGATTGAATGCTTTCAGCACATCGTCAGCTAGACGATGAGCATTCTAAGTGATATGTCCTATAAAGGTAATCGTGGCCTCAAGCCTTATCAACCGGGAATGGCAAAAACAGGGGAGGTGCAGCAAGGCTTCGTGGGTAGCCCCCACTTGAGAGCAAGATTTATCCCTGTCTAGATGTCCCTTTATTTCGGCTTAGTGGTGGGGTTGCTGATCACAACTGCGGGGTTGTCTTATTTGGAACTGTTCAGTAAGGAATGGTTCCGGCTTTGTGTTGCAGGGGAGCGGGCGTACTCCTCGGAACGGTGATCTAGGCCACGTACTGTGACAGGCGGTACCCCAGTAGCCCAGCCATTGTATGGAATCCAAAATCCAATAAGTGCGAACGGTTTTGATTGTATTACCCACTTTTGTGGCTAGTAGCTGGAATTTAATAGATGTAATAATTTCGGCTATTTCTTATTTACTTGAAAACCCTAGACACTATTATAATATCATCGGATTTCCTATCAAATGTTTTGGTTAACGTAAGGTAAAAACTTTTCCATGTTTATGTGTGGGAAGTCTTACGTGATACCTTTTCTTTTCAAAGGTTTTTTTCAAAGTTAAGCAACTTTAACCTGTTACTCACACCAGACCCATGTCTGACTCGGAGTTATTTCCGTTTTTCTTTAACTCTTGGGTACTTAAATTTTTACGAGTAGCCAAGGGAATTCAGGTTAGGACTCAGGTTAGCTTTGACGAATTGTGGAGGAGAAAATGGAGCAGGAGGCTTCTGCGTATAATTATGTAGTTTTCCGCTGTGTTGGTATCTCCGAGTGTCTTCTGTAATGTATTGAGTTGTAATAACTAGACAGGTGTTTATAACTGTCTAGTATGTGTTGTATTGTCTGTGTAACTCTGATATTTGATGTATACTGTGTAATGCTTATGTTATTAATATAATTTATTCGTTCCGCTGTTGAGATTCTTGTGTTATTTCTTCTTTCTCTTCTTTCTTTTCTCTTTCCTATCCCTTTCTTTCTTAAGGATGATATGACCTTTTGGGGAGAAAAAGTTGGGTCGTCTCAATTGGTATCAGAGCATTAGGTTGAATGAATATCTGGCTCTGTAGTGGTGTCTATCTTGAGAGGGCATATTTGCATTTTTAATATATATATATATATATATGTATATATATATATATATATATATATATTTCTACCTATCTGATTGGGTTACCTGTTCAGGTTTTCCAATATAAGTTATAAAGGTAGATGAGGTAGAAGTGTGTGTAACACGACTACCATTGGTTGGAAGTTTGATGGATGAGGTTAGAAGTGTATTTGTCGAGACTGTAGACCTAATACCGTCTCGAGTGAGTTTTGTTGTGGTGAAGTACTTCATTGATCTCTGAAGGAAACCTGTATAGGTTCGGAGTTCATCTTCGAAGTGCAGAATTGAGTTTTGATCTGTCGACAAGGCTGAAGAAGTGAGTTTGCTCGGTGATGTGGCTGAGTTTAGCAGAGTGTTCTAAGTTGGTAAGGAGTCTTCTGGCTGAGTAGTTTTTTCTGAAGTGGAGTTCAGAAGCAGCAGAGTGGATTCATTTCTCTGAGAAGTTGGCTAGGCCAGCATATGCTGTTCTGATTGGTTGAGAGAGAGCAGTTTGCTTTGGATTTTGGCTGAGTTGATCGCAAAAGTGACTTGCGGTAGTGTTCTCTTGAGTTGTTGGAGATTGTTCGGATTTCTTCTAGGAAGTCAGAGGTTTGTCCACATCTGGAGATCGAGTTTTCTTTCCAGGATTGGAACTGGTGGTTCAATTAGTAGATGGATGGTTCCTTGAGATAGAAGTGGGTGAAGCAATTCAGGTTTCGGAGAAACATCTGAGTTTTCTTTATGGATATATGGAACCATATTTCTGTGCTGGGTTGTCTAGTCTGTGCTTGTGCTCTTCGTCAGCATCTTCTTCTACTTCGGATCAGAGTTGTGCAGCGGAAGCAGTTTGGGGGTGTTTCTGTTTTGTCTTTTCCGGATAAGAAGAAGTTTGTTCTGTCTTCTGTTGTTGAGAAGCAGGGTTTGTGTTCTTGGTATTTTGGGTGATCCAGAGGAAATCATTGGATTGTTTTGATCCAGTTTGTTTCTAGAGGCATCAGCATAGAGTTGAGATGATCAGGATGGATGTAGGTAGTCCAGGATCGTCCATAGAGTTTTTACGGATAAGAGACGGAGAATTTGGATTCTGGAATCGGAGATTTGATTTGGGATAAGTTTTTCTCTGATCCAAGGAGTTATAAGTTGGGAAGCTAGCTCCGTAGTGTTTTGTATTTCTTCTGTGATTGGTAAGATAAGTGTTTGGTTTCCTAGAGTTGAATTGCCAGTTTGGATAACTGGGATTCAGTGTGTTTCACGTATCTATGAGGGAGTACGTGTTTGATATTTCTTGTTTTGGAACCAACGGTTCAGGATGGATTGGTTGTTGAGTCAGACCTGTTTGTAGTCTGATATTTTGTATTGAATTGTTGATAGGAGCTCTATAGCTTAGTAGTATTGATTGATTGGATTTTATAGAGCGAGTATCCCGATGTATATATATATATATATATATATATATATATATATATATATATATATATACTGGGGAAACTCGTGAAGGTTTTATCCAAAATTCTTTTGGATAATTAGATTTGTTCTGATTGTGTGAATTGGTTGCTATGGTTGTTAACATATGATTAACATATGTGGTGTTTTAAAATAAAATCTATAAATAGATTATTAAATTACCTTTGTTTTAAATTTCGGGGACGAAATTCTTTTAAGGGGGAAGGATTGTAATATCCCAGAATTTATGGCAATTTAAATTTAGTAATTTGTGTTTAAATTTAAATTGAATTGATAATTTTTGTTGATAAATTTGATTTGATTTAATAATCTTCTTTATTTAAATATTTAATTTGTGAATTTATCTTTAATGAGTTAATAAATTGTTTTCTATTTATAAAATGTATATATATATATACAAGTTTTTAATTAAATTAGTATAGCATAATTTTAATATTTTGAAATTAGGAATTGTGATTTATTTTTGATTTAAGCTTTTTAAAAATATTTAATAAAATAACTAAATGATTTTAAATATATGAGATAAATGTTTTATTTGTTTAAAATTCATTTTGACTTAAGTTTGTATATTAAAATAAGTTACAAAAATTGTTTGTGTTATTCTTTTTAAAATATTGATTTATCATTATGATTTGTAAATTTAATATGAAATTTACAATACAATTTAAAATACATGTATTCATTTAAGTTACATCTCTTTTATAAATTTATTTTAAGTATTATTTCCAAATAATTGATTTGTATATTATTTTCATTTATAATAATACTTTGTTTTGTTCTTTAAAAATTATTTATCTATATACAACTAAGTACTTATAAAACTAATTAACTAAGCTTAATATTTTATTAACTCTAATTATAAATACTAATTAATTTGTATAGACATGTGTAAGCATCTTAAAACCTAAGTTAACATATGTTAGATGTTAGATGTTTGAATAAGGAAATTAACAAATGTTAACACTTAAGACAAGTGTCATGTTTCAATTTTTATTTTTCTTTGATTTCTAATTTATCAAAAATAAGTTATATAAAACTTGCATCTTTTCTCCCCTTTCTTTTTTTTTTCATTTTCATTCCTAAACAAAGAAATGTTCAGCTGAAAAAAAAAATCCTCAAAATCAAAAATCCATAGTTCTTCTTCAAACAAAAAAGAAAAAGAACTCTCTGTAACATATTTCAAAATGCATAGCAAACTGCATTTTTTTCAAATCTGCAACCATCCTATGCAAAAACCATTACCTCCTTCAAAACCTATAATCAAACTCCTCATTTTCAAACATACAAATCTGTAATATTTCTGCATGCAACTCAGTTTCTAATCAAGTTGCAAATCATCTTCAAATGCATTTTTCTGGAAATCAAGAAAAGTCTGCATTTCTTTTAAAATCTGGGAAAAAGCTACTGCATGTAAAACCTGGGAACAAATGAAAGTTGAAAACACCAACAATTCAAGGTTCAAAGATCAAGCATGCATGTAATTTTAAGTCAAAGCATTAAAGTTCTAAAGGCAAAGCAAAATCAGTTTTTAAGTATCCAGAAGCTTTCAAAAATCTGGGCTCTACATAATTACAGGTGAGTAACTCTCTTTTTTTTAAATTTAAAACAGGTAATGGTTGATTGCATGCTTTAATATGAAATGAATATAGTTTATGAAATTTGCTGTGAATGTTTATATATATGAATATATATGTGTGCATGTTTGTTTTCTGTACAATTCTGTTCCTTAAATTTTCATGCTGCTGTTTTGATTTTTTTAAAAACCATTATCTCTAGATTAAATCTTGGTATAGATTTAAGGCTTACAAGATATGTTTAGTTCATCATAAAACTATAGATTGAAATTTTACTTAAGTTAAACATAACTCTGTATCATCTCTGGAGTTTGTAAACAGGTGGTCAATTATTAATTAGTGGAACTTCAAGTATATTGATTCGAAGTTTCAAGGTTATTAATCAAATCATCATACTAAATCATGATTATTTAAAAGAAAAATTACAATTTTTAATGCTTTACACAAAATGCAGTTCCCTATTCTTTGCATTTTATATTTTGAATCATTGTTGCTGCCTCAAGTGTCTGGAGGTGTTGTAATTGTTTCTGGAGGTGGAAAGTTAACTAAGATGATGGAAGATTATTGGATTGAGTTGAAATTGGATTTTGATGATGAATTTGGGATTTTCAGCATGAACCCTAATTTTTCTGGGCTATGAAGAATTGATCATTACTGCAATTATAGTTGATCGAGTTCAACTATGTCTTGGGAAATGGAAGATGGTAGGTCGTCGAGTTCTTCGCCGGACTTGTAGAGGCAATGGTGGTCGGAGGTAATTGGTTGAAGCGATGACAGGCTGGGTTGTTTGGGTACTGACAGTTGTTCCGGGTATGGGACTTCTATCTCGATTTTGATTTCGAGCGTGAATCAGTGGAATTGGTGTACGGTTGGCCTGAGGGGATGATGGGCGACTGTGGGGAGGTCGTGTGGTTGGCCAACGATGGCCGACGTCGATGTACATGTGCACAACGACTTGTATTTTCTGATGAAGTTGGATTTTGGTTGCAGTTGTAGTTTACTCGAGTTTATCTCGGGTAATTTGAGTGAAGAACTCGAAGCAAAGGAGGATGTAACTCGAAGTAAAATAGGGGAGGCTCGAGTTAACAATATTGTTTCAGGTTTTTCAAAATAAAACAGAAACCTGTTTACAGTTTTAAAATTAAAAGTAATAGTAAAAGTTTTTAAAAGTAAACTAAAATATGAACTGAGTTAAATCTAGAATGAGTTTAAAGGTTGTATTTCAATTTTGAAATTTAAAAGTAATTTTAAAATTGATTTGAATTTAAATTGAATTGTAATTTTAAATTGTTTTAAACTTATTGATAAAGTAGATGTTTCTTTAACATATTAGATAAAAGTTTTGAATTGTTTTAAAATCTTATTTAAGATAAATTTGAATCTTAAATTTAAAAAGGAAGTTAATTGGAATTTAAAGTAAATTCAAAAACATTTTGTTTTTAAATGCTTAATTAAGTAAGAAATGTTTATCTAAAAGATAAATAAAATTTAATGATTGGATTCATTAAATTATTAAGATAATTAAGATGGGTAATTAGATATTTAATTAATTAATAATATGGACGATTAATTAAGTAATTAATAATTTTAAAATTTGATTAATTAAAGACTTGTGGTTAATTAATTATGGTTAATTAATCTTAAATTAAGGATGGTTAATTAAATTTTAATTGATGATTAAGATTTATTTAATCAAGTGAATACAGATAATTCAAATTTTAATTAACACTTAATTAATTAATATTTCGAGATTAATTAAATTATAATTAAATATTAATTAATTGATAATTAATAATGATTTGTATAAGTTAACTCTTAATTAAGTAATTAAGGAATGTTAATAAAGGTCGTTAACTTAAGATTATTTTAACAATTAATTAATGTGATTAATTTTAATAATTAATTAGATTAATTAATTAATAATAATCAATTGTTTAAGTTTAATTACTTAATGAAAGAAATAAATGAATTAATTACTTGGTGTAATTAATTTGATTAATGTGATTAGTTTAGATTAATTAAGTTAAATTAATTTAAACATTTGTGGATTGTTGATAATTACTTTATGTAATTTATGGATTTGTAATTACTTAAGGAAGTAATTAATTAATAATTACCGAATGTAATTAAAGATATTTATTTGGATTTAAATTACTTTAGAATTAATCAAGGGATTAATTGAGATAATTAATTAAGAATAATTAATTTATGGGATGAGTAATTAAAGCAGTTAATTACTGAATGGTTATTAATCATGGGTGATTAATATATATATATATATATATATATATATGGGTTAAATTGAAGATTAATTACTTATGTAATTAATTTATACAGAGATTGATTAAATGTAATTAGAAACCATTAATTAATTAATTAATGATGTAATTTAGAATTTATTAATTAAGGTATAATTAATAATGAATAAGTGATTAATGTAATTAGTTAATTAATTAAGCAATTACAAGTTAATTATTTATAAAGGGTTTAATATAATTAACTTCTGTAATTAATATTAATGGCTAATTACTTATTGTAATTAGGGAATTGTTAATCTGAAATGATTAATTGGAAGAATAATGAGATGATGATTTATAAATTGATTTGTAATCAATTAATGGTTAAGTTAAGCATGATTAATGATGAAGTAATTAATTTAATTCATTTTAAATTAATTAGAAAATTAAGTAATTAATTTAATTCATTTTAAATTAATTATAAATGGTGTGATCATTAGATCATTGCTTATGTTTGATGATTGGTATTGGTTGTCTGATATGGTTTGTAATCTCAGCTATGAGATGGGAAATGTTACGTGATATGGATACATTGGTTGCTTTTGAATGATAATATGAATTATCTGATTATGATATGAATTATCTGTTGATAATGATAATGTTGATTATCTATTGTGTTGTGAATTATCTACCTGTGTGTATATAGATAATGAATTGAATTGTTTTAAATTCTAAAACAACTTGGCCTTAAAAGACATGTTTTGGATTTTGATGAGACCGGGATCGGGTTTCCATATTTGGATATCCGAAAAACCACATCGATCCAAATTAACGTTAGGTCGTTAATCCAAGTGGAGCGAGTGAAGACTCGAGGTGTAAGGGCTATACGTCAGTATACCTCTTTGGGTGATTCCGTAATGAGTTGACAGAATAGTACTTATAGATTCGAGATGGTGATTTAGAGTGCAAGGGTTATTTTCAGGGTGATTCCAAAATGGGTGTAACGAGATAATGCCTTCGGTTTCGTTCGAACCCGGAACGAACTTGTATGGATTGAATGCTTTCAGCACATCGTCAGCTAGACGATGAGCATTCTAAGTGATATGTCCTATAAAGGTAATCGTGGCCTCAAGCCTTATCAACCGGGAATGGCAAAAACAGGGGAGGTGCAGCAAGGCTTCGTGGGTAGCCCCCACTTGAGAGCAAGATTTATCCCTGTCTAGATGTCCCTTTATTTCGGCTTAGTGGTGGGGTTGTTGATCACAACTGCGGGGTTGTCTTGTTTGGAACTGTTCAGTAAGGAATGGTTCCGCTTTGTGTTGCAGGGGAGCGGGCGTACTCCTTGGTACGGTGATCTAGGCCACGTACTGTGACGGGCCGTACCCCAGTAGCCCAGCCATTGTATGGAATCCAAAATCCAATAAGTGCCAATGGTTTTGATTGTATTACCCACTTTTGTGGTTAGTAGCTGGAATTTAATAGATGTAACAATTTTGGCTATTTCTTATTTACTTGAAAACCCTAGACACTATTATAATATCATCGGATTTCCTATCAAATGTTTTGGTTAGCGTAAGGTAAAAACTTTTCCATGTTTATGTGTGGGAAGTCTTACGTGATAACTTTTCGTTTCAAAGGTTTCAAAGTTAAGCAACTTTAACATGTTACTCACACCAGACCCATGTCTGACCCGGAGTTATTTCTGTTTTTCTTTAACTCTTTGGTACTCAAATTTTTATGAGTAGCCAAGGGAATTCAGGTTAGGACTCAGGTTTGCTTTGACGAATTGTGGAGAAGCAAATGGAGCAGGAGGCTTCTGCGTATGGTTATATAGTTTTCCGCTGTGTTGGTATCTCTGAGTGTCTTCTGTAATGTATTGAGTTGTAATAACTAGACAGGTGTTTATAACTGTCTATTATGTGTTGTATTGTCTGTGTAACTCTGATGTTTGATGTATACTATGTAATGCTTATGTTATTAATATAATTTATTCGTTCCAATGTTGAGATTCTTGTGTTGTTTCTTCTTTCTCTTCCTTCTTTTCTCTTTCCTATCCCTTTCTTTCTTAAGGATGATACGACTTTTTGGGGAGAAAAAGTTGGGTCGTCTCATGAATACAACAAAGTATGCGGAAATATTTGATATTATTAGACATACGATTGCATACATCTATATGTATCAATCCGAAGTGTTCATCAAATCTTATAATGCACCTACTCAATTGGTGCTTTTCCTTTATTATTTGAGATATAATTCAATGACATCATATTATTCATGATCAATAATCAAAGAATTATTGCTCCAAACTGTGGCTTAGTCTATAATTCCAAAATAATTGCAAATAAATTTAATTACTTCTTATTTTCCAATGCATCTCAAATACCATTATTATAGTTTTATTTTATAACAAATATTCAAGATATTCAAGATACTCATATTGAAACAAAACTATGTTTATTTTTCAATCAACATTGAAAAAAGATTATTATTTTATAAATAACGTTTGGTGTTTTTATGAAAATAATTTTGGTAACTTGATGCGACTAATAAGTGTTATATGGAATGTTCCCACTATTTCATTCCTGAAACGACCCGCAAACCCGTACCCCTTAATTCGACTCTATTTTCAGTCACATCATCTCAAGGTGAATGGAATTACGAACCCTTAGGGTTAAAGAAGAAGAGGTAGAAGAAGAAAATAGAAAACAACATCAGAATCTAACCATCGCAGCGGAATAAAATATAATAGATAATAACAGATCTTTACACAAAAGAAAACTATGTCTGCTTTATACATACATCACCAGAATACATCATCAGAGTTTAACAACATCAATAACATACAACTGGACAGTCATATAAATTTGTCCCCAAAACTGAATACACAGCGGAGTAAAAAAAGAATCAAGTACGGAAGTAAGTATCGCCATCCAACTCGTCTCCTGAGCTCCACAGCAACATATCCTGTATTCTATAATACTATGTATGACCCGAGCATTATAGTTAAATAACACCCGAGTCAGTCTGGAATACCAGCGTGAGAAAATCACACTCAAATTGATTATTAAAGTTTCAAAATTCTTTTGAAAATCAAAAGCATCTCGTAAGACCACGCCACAAATAAACATATCGGCTTTTTACCTTACGATAGCCAAAACACTTTTTATCAAAGTCCTCTGATATTATAATAGTGTCTATAGAAGTAAAATAGAATCTAACTGAAATGCTTGAATCTCATGTTTCAACAATAATTGGGCACAATCAAAACCGTATAGGCGCGTAGGGAGAATGGATTTCCAACTAATGACTAAGCACTGGGGTACCACCTGTCACAGTACCTGGTCTAGATCAGCGTACCAAGGATTACTCCCAATCCCCTACAACACAAGACCGAGACTACCCCTTACTGGATAATCTCGAGTAAGATCACCGCATGGTTGGGATCGGCAACCGCAGCACTAAGCTAAAAAAAGGGACATCTAGACAGGGATGACCTCACCCTAATGGGTGCTACCCACCTAGCCTTGCTGCATAACCCCTGGTTTTCAGTCATTCCTGGTTGATGAGGCTCGAGGCCAAGCGTTACCTTTTTAGAACATATCCCTTAGAATGCTCATCGTCCATCTGACGATATTCTGAAAGCATTCATCCATACAAGTCTGTCCCGGGTTTGAACGGAACCGAAGGCACTACTCCTACTACATCCATTTTGGAATCTCCTCAGGATTAGTAGCGACTAGCCCTTGCATTTCACTACTCCACCTTCGAATCCAAACTCTTGCTTTCCACACGAAAATGTTCAAACCGAATCGAAGTGGTTTTCAGGAAATAAATCCCGATCCCAGTCTCTTCGAAACGATTAGCGCATTGGCCAAATATTGATAGTCGGTTATTTAACTATCAATTAACATTCACAACAACCATCCAATATAAATAATTTCACTAAATTATTTATTAATCTCAAAATAACTTCACAATATATATTTCCACCTTTCAAACCTTTTTGAAGACAGTTTTCCAACCACACTCTTCTCATGGAATAAATTCCCAAATATTTATTTCCACTGAAAACACCAAATACAAAAACTTTAGATTTTTTTTTAAAAATAATTTAAAACTCTTATTTATAAAATATCCTTTAAGTCATTTAAGTTAAAACTATTTTAATACTTATTCAAAAAATATATACTTTAAGAATATTTAAAATAAAGCCGCTTATAAAAATATAAAACTAACTTTTCTCTTTCTTTATAACAAAATACCAAGTCACCTTTAAATAATTACTGCTAAAATAAATTTGAAAAATATTTACTTTAAAATTTAAACATTTAAAAATATTAAATTTTCTAAACCATACTTTTAAATCAACTTTAAAACTCTTACCTATACTTAAAATTTGCTTTGAAAACGTACTTGGCTATCCCAGGAAATACGCCTCCCTTTCACATCTTTAAAAATAAATCACCATTTATTTTTAAACAAGACTACCCATTCCTTTAAACAAATTCCCACCATGAATTTACTCTTTCAATAATCCCCTGATATCCATTTCAATTGAGAAACCCAGTTTATAAATTTCATAGTCCCAACCTCCCTTTGAAATCTCGGTTTCAAACTCTTAATCAATTTTCAAATTGATTTCCAAATTGCGTCATTTGGAATAAATTCCTTTACTTACTTATTTACTTCAAAGCCCATTAACTTCAGATTTTATTCCTTAATTATGATTTAAAATCTTTTTAACTGGAAACACCAATTTCAGATTTTTCAAATTCCTTCCTTATCCTTTTAAATAAATTTAAACCTTGAATTTTAGAGTAAATTCTTTATTTCTTCAAATAATATCACTTAAGTTTTAAAATTAGTTATTTCTCCGTTTATTCAAAATCCCCTTTTTCCATACTCGGAATTATTTATTAGAATTTTAAAATCACTTTTATTCTT
The DNA here is from genome assembly GCA_030765085.1 of Allium cepa. Classification (NCBI taxonomy): domain Eukaryota; kingdom Viridiplantae; phylum Streptophyta; class Magnoliopsida; order Asparagales; family Amaryllidaceae; genus Allium; species Allium cepa. Next base: position 86,110,970 of record CM060946.1, read on the forward strand.
ATCCATTTCATTCTTAAACTTATTCAAATTCTCTATGATTATTTTACTTTAAAATTCATTCTTTTATTTTCTTTTCAAAAATCCAATTCTATATATTTTGATAACTCAGTGTACCGAAATATATTCAAGCAAACCATAACATTCAATATTCCAATTATCAATATAATTCATCACAGAATATCAAATATTCGTAACACAGAATATTAAACAAGCTAAATAATTTTGAGGAATCCAGTTGGATCCCTACAACCTATTTCCCTGCATCCACATATGTTAGCACAATATAAAATACCAATTCCACTCCAAGGTGGAATATCGTGGTATATGGGATTTATATAATATCATCCGCTATTGTGCGGCACATAGGGTCTCATCCGCTATAAAATGCAGGAAATTAATCACTCCAATATATACTATTTTCATACTACTATATATAATATAGCACATCAAATCAATTCAATCATCCAACCAATTATTTAAATTTAGCCATTTATATTTAATTTAAAACCCAGATGAGTGAGATTAACTCACCTTTGATTTTTGCATTCCACTACAAACCAGCTTGTTTCCATCAGGATTCGGACCTTGAATAAATATTATATAAATTTATTAGCACTTGAATTTTAAATCAAACAATTTATTATCATTCACTTGTTTAATTTAACTTATAATTTGACTTAAATTCTTAAACTAAAAATTACCTTAAACCAATTATTTTTAGTCCAAAAATTAAATAAGTTAATTGAAACAGTTTTACCACCACATCCATCATTTTTTTCATTTAAATCCTTATATTTTCAAAATCTATAGTAACTTCTGTTACTTAAATATGTATATACAAATATAAATTCATATAAACTCTATAGCATTTAAAATCCTATGTTTTTCATTCTTATTCACATCTATATTTCTGTTTAAACCTTATAAAAACAAAACTGTTTTGAAATCACAAATTTAAACTCACCGTTTTCAAAATCTGTCGTACTGTCAACATTTTTTTCTATTTTAACTGTATATAAAATATCTCTATTTTCTGCATGCATATATCTATATAATAAAACTAAAAACCGTGTATGTAATTTTCACTGTAAAATATTTCTTTTGGTCTATGTATATGTATAAAAGTTTAAAATCCAAAAATAATTTTACGAATATACCGCACGGCCGATCGAAATTCTAGACACCATTCTCGACTTCACCATCACTCTGACACTCAACCACGAGCAACTGCCTCGAACCCTACTTCCTCCCAGCTACCCACGCACGCGATAGATGAATTGACGTCAATCTTTCGAACTCGAGTTCGTTTTAGATCGCTGCCATCGCCGCTTTAACCACGAACCCACGCTACCCCCTCTGCCACTCGCCGGTACCCTAGTTTGCAATTCCCCTTTGGCACTGCACTCGATTTCGAACGCGAGGTTTGATTCCCATATATACTATTTCATTCGCCAACCATTTAAATGAAATATCGATTTCGATTTTCGAAAATCGAATAAGGAATAGGAAGAACACGGCTTTGAATACGATTTGTTAGCAAAGGGGTGGAAGTAAGGGAAACGGTGGTTTTGAATTTTAAGGAGGGGTTCGGCTTCGATTAACTGCCCTTTTTCTTCTGTTCGGTCTTTATTGAAGATAAAGAAAGTCTTCGTTTTCCCTTTTTTTCTTTTGTTAGTTTTTGATTTGAATTACTAGGGAAGATAAGGGAAGAATGGATAAGATATTGGCGCTTTAACAAAGTGAGATGGCTTCGGTTATACGCTAGGCTAAGGTTGACTTGCCTGTTATAATATTATTTAATTTCAAATGTCCCATGTTTAACAATTAAAATTCCGACCTCTAATCGAGGCATGCCGCTAGGCGTTTATAATGTTATACCCCTAATCCGAACACAATGGAAAAGGTTTCGATTCCTAATTCGATCGTATGGAGAAGATAGCTTTTTGGACCCAGTTATTATATTAAATTTCGATAAAATTTCGGCGCGTTTATCTACCTTACGGCCAAACGATCACTCCAAACACTACGAAAATTAAAATCCGATAATAATACAATATTACGGATCCAATGGCACTGGTTTCGTCGACTTTCGAGACTGTGCCTTGGAAGGCTATTTTTAAATTCAATTTAAACGATAAAATTTCAAAACTGAACAAATCACTGTTAGATTCAATTTTAAAACTTCTATTATCCTCAGCACTATCAATATAAATTTTACAAGCCTTCAAATTATTTGTAATAGGCTTAAAACTGAAGATTCAATATTTCACCCAACTTCCAATTATTAAATTCAAAAATTTAATTATCAAATAAATAGTGATATTTGTAATTCAAGTTAAAATTAACCTTTCAAATATTTAAAATCAATTAAATATTCCAATTTCAAATGCTCAGAAATTCCGGGTCGTCGCATTCCTCCCCCTTAAAAGAATTTCGTCCCCAAAATTAGTTGTTAAGAGGAACGGTCCATAACCCATTACTATTTTCCTAATCAATCTGGTTTCAACAACTACCCAAACCCAACAGTTTTTAACAATACCCAAAATCATCTTTTAATAAGAACATCATCAACCTTACTAACTTTCCAAACTTCCATAATTTCCAAAAACATTATTTACTCCACTTATTCAAATTTAAATTTAAATCCAAATTTAAATTATCAAAACTTTCTCAAAAAATTTCTAACTCTCTAAATTTCCGAAAAATTTCGCTAACATCTCCTTAGCGAGGCTAGCTCGGTACAACTACAAAATGCCACTACGGGCTCCCAATTTCCAAAAGAAAACAAAAGCCAAGTGGCTAGACCAGAAAATCATGAAATTTCATACAGAAATTTAAATGCATACCTTTTTAGTCGGGCAATTCAAATTTATCTTTTGAAATCAAAACCAATTGTTCTTCTGCTTTATAATACCTATATATCCAATTTATCTATATCCAACTACAGATCCAAGCCCGTACGATGTATCTATATCACTCGTACGCAATATCAAATTCGATCACACGCTCGATCACACAATTTCACTTCTGAACAGTATTGTCCATCCGACTTCCTAGTGGGGACTCAGATCTGGTTTCTTGATCAGAAACCGTCATTCTCCTTGCATAGCCATAAACTATGATAGAGAATTTCCAGAATCAATCAAAATCCATATCCAGGGTTCGCCGTCGAAAATCGAGTGAAAAATCCTAACTCGGATCGATATAACTATCTCGAAATTATGTGCTCGAATCTGGTTCAAATTGCTATGAGAATAAAATAATATACGTACATCTTAAGTATTTATCTCAATTGATTATCAACTATATCAATTTTCTTTTTATTCACATCCATTTTGATTTCTATTCACTTATCAACGCTTATCATTTTTATTAAATCTTCGCTCAAATGCTTATTCAATATATTTTCCCGATACCCATATTACTTAAGAATTTTACCATTTCTTCTCAAGTTCAATATAAGTATTTTATACGCTTCTTATATTTATTTTCACTTCACCACTTTAGTTTTATATCTACTTCCCTTCAAATTGGTTCTCCCATTTCCATATGAATTCAATTTATCTTCAACTCAGAATATTGAATTTTATCTTCCATTTATAACTGATTCATATCATTATTTTAAATTAGTTTCATCCACTAATTTATTTCAATTCCCTATTGAAATCGTTTTGTCGCTAACAAAAATTTTCCCAAAAATTTTACAAAAATTTTCTAACTCCCAAAATTTTCGCAAATTTTTGGCAGATTGTCCTTTGTACGGAGGAGCTTTTGCAATTTGACAAGAGATATAAATATATATACATCAACCCACACGGTCGAAAAATAAAAAAATAGTTCATATTTCCTATTTTTATTGCGTGGGCGTACCTCTATTTAGCATTTTTAAGCAAGCGGCTTATTATCTAGCAATTAACGCGACCAAAATCCTGCCAAACGGCCTTTAGGTACCTGTACTTACTCAATTGAAACATATAAGTACTAAATATATGAAATTTATTAGTATTTCACTTATATTTAAATAGCTAAAACATGGATTCTATAACAGTGTATGTTATATACTTTCATAAGCACACATGTAAGGTTTCGACACTTATTTCAATTGCTTTCAATCAACTCTCAACCCATACTATTCAATTTAATTGATTTACAACTCTCTTGCTTACATATGTGTGTGTGTGTGTGTGCGCGCGCGCACGCACGCGCGATAACTGATTGGGTGCTGTTAGAGTATCTAGGGAATGATTTATGCTCGTATCAGCTTGAAGCATGTTTGTAATTTATGAAGAGGCCTTGGATTTTGACTGAGAAATGAAAATATCATAATTGAAAGTCATGATTTCTTCGTACCAGTGACTGTCAAGTTACTGGTTATTAGGATTTACCATGATAGTATAATCGGTTTGAAAAGGGAAAAATAATTGTAATGTGCAAAGCATTTCAAATGTTATGAATAGGTGTTATTTATTGATTGGTGTAAAGCAATAGCTTGGAGTTCCAGTTAAATGCAAAAATAAAGATGTAATGTGCTGATTAAAATTACAAAAGAGAGAAGTTGTCTTAATTGAAGTTATATGCAAACCTTCACCTGTGTACATTTAAATGTTCATAATCCGGCTCTAACATGCATCTGTGAATTTTCTCCATGTAAATTATCATTTTTGTAACAATTTCTTTATAAGATGCTAATATGATAATGCATATTTCTATACCACATTTTTATGCAGTTATAGTTTATGTTGTTTGCTCTAGAATTTAAATGAACTTATGAGTAGGATTAAACATTTTAGTTTATGGATGTTCTATTTCTTTTTATGCATGCTATTTGAGATATTTATTGTTACCGCTTTCTCGCTCTACTGCCTCTTATAATATTCTTGCCTTTTAAAGGCTTTTCTTTTCACTAGAGTTACATGAATTACTTAGCTGAATAAACATGAGTCTGTTCAAGTGACTAGCATAGGCAAAATGGCTTTCTAAATTACAGTGAAGCATTTGCTTCTTCACAATGGTAAACTCAATTTTGTTTTACAGGTACGATAGCCTGTTTAAGAGACATTAGATGGTCCAACTTCTGTGATGCTGCCCTATTTATGTATAAAAGAACATGCTCAATTTTGGACCATTCAAAATTCAAATTAGTTCATTCCCCACTTTTAATTCAATATTTGATTTTTACCTTCCCAAAATCACTTCACTTAATTTTTTGAGTTCAACCAATTTTATAATTCAAGTTTCTGGATTTTTTTATTAATTTCTCAAAATCCTTTGCATTTCTAAAATCAACCCAACTTTTGCAAACAATTTCAATTCAAAACATTTTGGTAGCAATTCCTCTCTTGGAAACTCGAAAATGAACATCGATGATGTCGCGATCACCATCGGAACTATTTTCCAGTGACCGAGAAGAGTTCAATGCTTTTATCACTTTAAAATCCCTTCAAATATTCCAAACTCTCCAGAGTTCAAATCCAATTCAAAAAAATTTCCCAAAATTCCAAATTCGAAATCCATCCAAAACATTACTCTGGAACTTTCATCACGATTTATTTCCAGATATTCCTCTGGAATTCTATTTCAAATTATAAATCACATTTACAATTCACACTTCAAATTTCAATTTGTAAATGAATTTCTTTCCTTAACCTTTGGTTATTTTTAATTTCTACTTAAATTTAAATTATCAACAAATTTCTTCGCTAACTCGTCGAAGTTGGATGTAGATCGTGGAGGGAGCCGAGTAAACCACATAGTGGCAATTCCGGATAGAGTGATTGGGAAACCCCTACACTTAGTTACGTCATTCGCCCTTGCCGAATCCATCATCTATTCGTACCTCATCACGTGTTGCCAAGGGTCAGTCTTCCCTTCATAGGCTGGAATAGTCGACGTACTGAATTTCTTAGGGTACTCAGCCAGTAGGATAACATTTGTGAAGGGAGTATGACTTCTGGACACCCCCAATCTTCGTTGGTCAGGCCTTGGTTTTCTCTCATCAACTGTCTGACCATGGCTGATAAGTCCGGAGTTTGTATGGAGGGTGGGAGGTTGGGTTTCGTTCCACGGGACCGTGCGGGTTGATGTCCCGCTTGATTTGGGTCTTGGTGATCGGGGCGTCCGGTCTCATCACGTGTCTGATCCGTGACGGATCGATCGGTAGCACCTGCTTGTGCATCTTCATCCCTACGGCATCTACGCCTAGGAGGTTCATCAGCTGAGGTCAAGCTATCAGTTTCAGAATAAGGAGTATGGCTACTTCCAGCATTTTGATGCTGCTGTTGGGCAAGCTGAGTCATGAGATTAGTATTGGCTTGGATCTTCTCAGCAAGTTGCCTGCTACATTCCCTGAGTTCTCTTATCAAGTCGTTGAACTCTGTTCAGGAAACAACTTCCGCTTGGTTCAAGGTGGAGGTTCTTGCGGCTTGAATTACTGGTCGGATGCTAGGTTTTATCTGTTGTACACTAGCAGTTTCGCGGACATCTGCGTTGTGAGAGGCCGATTTAGTTCATGGTCTCTCCATGGTAGAGTTGTTGGTTGTAACTCTGAGTAGAATCTACAAATGTCTTGTGAATGATTTGGATCTCCTTCAGAGGATTTTTCAATCCAGTAACTGCAAAGTAGATCCAATCGTCCTGAGAATTTGATTCTCAGTGGAAGCACAAAAATGTTAGCACCAGAATTGGTCACTAACACCCTTAAGAGAGGTTGTGTAGAGAGATTAATGAAGAAGGTAAAGTTAAACAAAAGACAGTACGTAAATTTAAATGCAGAAACAACGAACACCAGGTTTATAGTCGTTCGGCGTAATTGCATACGTCCACTTTGAGGTAGATCTTTATTGCTTTTTTGATAATCGATTACAGATACAATCCGTATGTCAATCACTCAAATACAATTGCTAAGCGAAAAAGATTAAGTCTTGAATGAGTCTTGAATGCGGCAGAGTCTCCTCGGTGTTCTCGAAAAAAGGTCCATTTCACTATGCCCCTGCCCCTCTATTTATAGATGAAGATAGGTTGGTCTTCTCTGGTGGGCCAAACATCTCGTCCCAAAAGGAGTATAAACTTTGTATGCCGAACCATACATGCCGAAAGCATATGCTGAACGGGGTCTAGATGCCGAGTAGTGTGGAATGTCGGTCGACTCTGCCATGCCGAACGATTCGTGTACGCCGAACGCTCTCTAACGCAGAATGTTCCTAAATATCGAACACTCTCTCTATGCTAAATACTCTCGAATGCCAAAAAGCTCTAGATTCCGAACACTTCTAAGTGCCGAACGAAGTCTGATGTACTGAGTGGAGAGTGCAGGCCGAGCAATAATCGGTACTGCTACAAAATGCAACTACGGGCTCCCAATTTCCAAAAGAAAATAAAAGCCAAGTGGCTAGACCAGAAAATCATCAAATTTCATACCGAAATTTAAATACATACCTTTTTAGTCGGGCAATTCAAATTTATCTCCTGAAATCAAAACCAATTTTTCTTCTGCTTTATAAAACTGTATATCCAATTTAACCATATCCAACTACAGATTCCAAAATCATTTTGTACACTTCTTTACAAAATTTTAATATTTATTCATCCAATCCCGTACGATGTATCTATATCACTCGTATGCAATATCAAATTCGATCACTCGCTCGATCATACAATTTCACTTCCGAACTAGTATTGTCCATCCGACTTCCTAGTGCGGACTCAGATCTGGTTTCTCGATCAGAAACCGTCATTCTCCTTGCATAGCCACAAACTATGATAGAGAATTTCCAGAATCAATCAAAATCCATATCCAGGGTTCGCCGTCGAAAATCGAGTGAAAAATCCTAACTCGGATCGATATAACTATCTCGAAATTCTGTGCTCGAATCTGGATCAAATTGCTATGCGAATAAAATAATATACGTACATCTTACGTATTTATCTCAATTGATTATCAACTATATCAATTATCTTTCTATTCACATTCATTTTGATTTCTATTCACTTATCAACGTTTATCGTTTTTATTAAATCTTCACTCAAATGCTTATTCAATATATTTTCCCGACACCCATATTACTTAAGAATTTTACCATTTTTTTCAAGTTCAATATAAGCATTTTATACGCTTCTTATATTTATTTTCGCTTCACCACTTTAGTTTTATATCTACTTCCCTTCAAATTGGTTCTCCCATTTCCAAATGAATTCAATTTATCTTCAACTCATAATATTGAATTTTATCTTCCATTTACAACTGATTCATATCATTATTTTAAATTAGTTTCATCCACTAATTTATTTCGATTCCCTATTTGAAATCGTTTTGTTGCTAAAAAAATTTTTCCAAAAATTTTCTAACTCCCAAAATTTTCGAAATTTTTTGGCAGAGTCTCCATTGTACGGAGGAGCTTTTGCAATTTGAGAAGAGATATAAATATATATATACATCGACCTACATGGTCGGAAAAACAAAAACAGTTCATATTTCCTATTTTATTACGTGTGTGTACCTCTATTTTGCATTTTTAAGCAAGCGGCTTATTATCTAGCAATTAGCGCGACCAAAATCCTGCCAAACGGCCTTTAGGTAGCTGTACTTACTCAATTTGAACATATAAGTACTAAATATATGAAATTTGTTAGCATTTCACTTATATTCAAATAGCTAAAACATGGATTCTATAACAATGTATGTTATATATTTTCATAAGCACATGTGTAAAGTTTTGACACTTATTTCAATTGCTTTCAATCAACTTTCAACCCATACTATTCAATTTAATTGATTTAGAACTCGCTTGCTTGCATGTGTGTGTGTGTGTATGCGTGTGTGTGTGATGGGGTGCTATTAGAGTATCTAGGGAATGATTTATGCTCGTATCGGCTTGAAGCATGTTTATAATTTATGAAGAGGCCTTGGGTTTTGACTGAGAAATGAAAATACCATATTTGAAAGTCATGATTTCGTCTTACCAGTGACTGTCAAGTTACTGGTTATTAGGATTTACCATGATAGTATAATTGATTTGAAAAGAGAAAATAAATGTAATGTGCAAAGCATTTCAAATGTTATGAATAGGTGTTATTTATTGATTGGTGTAAAGCAATAGCTTAGAGTTCCAGGTAAATGCAAAAACAAAGATGTAATGTGCTGATTAAAATCACAAAAGAGAGAAGTTGTCTTAATTGAAGTTATATGCAAACCTTCACATGTGTACATTTAAAGTTCATAATCCGGCTCTAACATGCATCTGTGAATTTTCTCCATGTAAATTATCATTTTTGTAACAGTTTCTTTATAAGATGCTAATATGATAATGCATATTTCTATATCACATTTTTATGCGCTTATAATTTATGTTGTTTGCTCTAGAATTTAAATGAACTTATGAGTAGGATTAAACATTTTAGTTTATGGATGTTTCTTTGCTTTTTATGCATGCTATTTGAGATATTTATTGTTACCGCTTTCTCGCTCTACCGCCTCTTATAATATTCTTGCCTTTTAAAGGCTTCTTTTCACTAGAGTTACATGAATTACTTATCTGAATAAACATGAGTCTGTTCAAGTGACTAGCATAGGCAAAATGGCTTTCTAAATTACAGTGAAGCATTTGCTTCTTCAAAATGGTAAACTCAATTTTGTTTTACAGGTACGATAGCCTGTTTAAGAGACATTAGATGGTCCAACTTCTGTGATGCTGCCCTGTTTATGTATAAAAGAACATGCTCAATTTTGGACCGTTCAAAATTCAAATTAGTTCATTTCCCACTTTGAATTCAATATTTGATTTTTACCTTCCCAAAATCACTTCACTTAATTTTTTGAGTTCAACCTATTTTATAATTCAAGTTTCTGGATATTTTTATTAATTTCTCAATCCTTTGCATTTCTAAAATCAACCCAACTTTTGCAAACAATTTCAATTCAAAACAATTTGGTAGCAATTCCTCTCTTGGAAACTCAAAAATGAACATCGATGATGTCGCGATCACCATCGGAATTATTTTCCAGCGACCGAAAAGATTTCAGTGCTTTTATCACTTTAAAATCCCTTCAAATATTCCAAACTCTCCAGAGTTCAAATCCAATTCAAAAAAATTTCCCAAAATTCCAAATTCGAAATCCATCCAAAACATTACTCTGGAACTTTCATCACGATTTATTTCCAGATATTCCTCTGGAATTCTATTTCAAATTATAAATCACATTTACAATTCACACTTCAAATTTCAATTTGTAAATGAATTTATTTCCTTAACCTTTGGTTATTTTTAATTTCTACTTAAATTTCCACACAACATTGATAATAATTATCATTTCTAACATCCAAGCATCCATATATAACTATAATAATGTACGAAAAATTATTCCTTTATATGCAAAATAAAATTTGGGTAAAATTATTTCATTTACCCTATTTAAAACAATACTGCGTCGGTTTATCTTGTTTAAGAGTTTAGAAAGCCCCATCGATGACATGGTGTTCTACACATCGACCAAAATCCATAAACACTCAACCGATAAGGCAACACAATATAAAAACAATTTTATACTCACAAATAAATACACGCACATATCTATTAATATACTCAAGCTCATTCTAGAGTACTACAGACTCTATTCTATGAGTAATTCCCACCAGAGCCAAGATTCTCGCTTAACCTTTCAGCTCTGATACCAAGTGAAACGACCCGCAAACTCGTACCCCTTAAGTCGACACTATTTTCAATCACACCAACTCAAGGTGAACGGAACTACGAACCGTTAGGGTTATAGAAGAAGAGGTAGAAGAAGAAAATAGAAAACAACATCAGAATCTAACCATCACAACGGAATAAAATATAATAGATAATAACATATCTTTACACAAAAGAAAACTATATCTTCTATATACATACATCACCAGAATATATCAACAGAGTTCAACGACATCAATAACATACAAATGGACAGTCATATAAATTTGTCCTCAAAACTGAGTACACGATGGAGTAAAAAAAGAATCAAGTACGGAAGTACGTATCGCCATCCAACTCATCTCCTGAGCTCCACAACAACATATCCTGTATTCTATAATACTCGGTCTGACCCGAGCATTATAGTTAAATAACACCCGAGTCAGTCTGGAATACCAGCATGAGAAAATTACACTCAAATTGATTATTAAAGTTTCAAAATTCTTTTGAAAATCAAAAGCATCTCGTAAGACCACGCCACAAATAAACATGTCGGGTTTTTACCTTACGATAGCCAAAACACTTTTTATCAAAGTCCTCTGATATTTTAACATTGTCTATAGAAAGTAAAATAGAATCTAGCTGAAATTCTTGCATCTCACGTTTTAGCAATAGTTGGGCACAATCAAAATCGTACAGGCGCGTAGGGAGAATGGATTTCCAACTAATGACTAGGCACTGGATACCACCTGTTACAGTACCTGGTCTAGATCAGCGTACCGAGGATTACTCCCAATCCCCTGTAACACAAGACCGGGACTACCCCTTACTAGATTCTCGAGTAAGATGACCCCACAGTTGGGATCAGCAACTGCACCACTAAGCCGAAAAAAGTGACATCCAGACAGGGATGACCTCACCCTAATGGGTGCTACCCACCTAGCCTTGCTGCATAACCCCTGATTTTATGTCATTCCCGGTTGATGAGGCTCGAGGCTAAGCATCACATTTTTAGAACACATCCCTTAGAATGCTCATCGCCCACCTGACGATGTTCTGAAAGCATTCATCCATACAAGTTCGTCCCGGGTTCGAACGGAACCGAAGGCACTACTCCAACTACATCCATTTTGGAATCTCCTTAGGATTAGTAGCGACTAGCCCTTGCACTTCACTGCTCCACCTTCGAATCCAAACTCTTGTTTTCCACATGAAAAAGTTCAAACCGGATCGAAGTGGTTTTCAGGAAATAAATCCCGATCCCGGTCTCTTCGAAACGATCAGCGCATTGGCCAAATATTGATAGTCGGTTATTTAACTATCAATTAACATTCACAAACAACCATCCAATATGAATAATTTCACCAAATTATTTATTAATCTCAAAATATCTTCACAAGATATATTTCTACTTTTCAAACCTTTTTGAAAACATTTTTCCAACCACACTCCTCTCATGGAATAAATTCCCAAATATTTATTTCCACTGAAAACACCAAGTACAAAAGCTTTAGATTTGTAAAAATTATAATAATTTAAAACTCTTGTTTATAAAATATCCTTTAAGTCATTTAAGCCAAAACTATTTTAGTACTTATTCAAAAATATATACTTTAAGAATATTTAAAATAAAGCCGCTTATAAAAATATAAAACTAACTTTTCTCTTTCTTCAAAACAAAATACCAAGTCACCTTTAAATAATTACTGCTAAAATAAATTTGAAAAATATTTACTTTAAAATTTAAACATTTAAAAAATTTAAATTTTCTAAAACATACTTAAATCAACTTTAAAACTTTTACCTATACTTAAAATTTGCTTCGAAAACGTACTTGGATATCTAGGGAAATACGCTTCCCTTTCACATCTTTAAAAATAAATCACCATTTATTTTTAAACAAATTTACCCGTTCCTTTAAATAAATTCCTACGGTGAATTTACTCTTTTAAATATCCCCTGATATCCATTTCACTTTAGAAACCCAGTTTATAAATTTCATAGTCTCAACCTCCCTTTGAAATCTCAGTTTCAAACACTTAATCAGTTTTCAAATTGATTTCCAAATTACTTCATTTGGAATAAATTCCTTTACTTACTCATTTACTTCAAAGCCCATTAACTTCAGATTTTATTCCTTAATTATGATTTAAAATCTTTTTAACTGGAAACACCAATTTGAGATTTTTCAAATTCCTTCTTTATCCTTTTAAATAAATTTAAACCTTGAATTTTAGAGTAAATTCTTTATTTCTTCAAATAATATCACTTAAGTTTTAAAATTCGTTATTTCCCTGTTTATTCAAAATCCCCTTTTCCCATACTCGGAATTATCTGTTAGAATTTTTAAATGACTTTTATTCTTATCGAGTTCATTCTTAAACTTGTTCAAATTCTCTATGATTATTTGACTTAAAAATTCACTCTTTTATTTTCTTTTCAAAAATCCAATTCTATATATTTTGATAACTCAGTGTACCGAAATTTATTCAAGCAAACCATAGCATTCAATATTCCAATTATCAATATGATTCATCACAGAATATCAAATATTCATAATATAGAATATTAAACAAGCTAAATAATTTTGAGGAATCTAGTTGGATCCCTCCAACCCGTTTTCCTACATCCACAGACGTTAACACAATATAAAATACCAATTCCACTTCAAGGTGGAATATCGCGGTATATGGGATCTATACTATTATATTATTAGTGAGTTTAATTTTAAGAGCACACAAGTCCTATTGAAATTTTGGCAACTGAACAGTCATCAAATTTATCTCTATGCTGCATTTCAATCTCACAAAAGCCTCTTTTGATTTTTGTCAGATCAACAGTCGCGTATTATATTTTTCTATTTTCCTACCACATTCCGCTTCCCCCCATCTATCAGCTACGAACAAAAAAGGTAGGGTTTGTTAATGGTCGCTCGCTGAATCTCCGGTATTCCACCACGTACAGAATTATTTTGCCCCTTACGAATTGACTGTTTACAGGCGATTCGTTCGCACCGTTTCTTCCCTCACGCATCTTCACGTTGTCCTTTTTTCCTACTCTACATGTAAAGGGACGTGGGTTTTTTCCGACTTCTTTACGCATCGTCCATCCTCCGTCCCCTCCGGAGTGAAAGGCTGTGGTTTACAGCCGATTGCTCTGCCCCTTTTCTTCCACCGCCATTACCGACTCCCTAAGGAAGGTAATCTCTGCTTTGCTTTTCCTCCTTCTTTTTCATTGCGGTCCATCTATTTTGTCGTTGGTGGTATTTTTGGGATTTAGCCATATTTGGCAATTCTATGTTCTTCAATTACTCTGTTTCTTTCCCTTTTTAAACTTCTCTCTACATGCTGGCTAGACATATGTCCAGCACGCCTAACAAGATTTTGTTTCGTCTTATATGAAGTCTATTACCTTTGTTTACTGCTCATATTCTTAGTCTACTTTTAAACATTAATAGACAGAACTATGCAGACTGTTGATTGACTCATTTTGTATATACTTTATTATTTAATGTTTTAATCTAATGAAATCAGATGTGTTATGTTTTTTGTTTTTTATTAATATGCTCTAAAGTTCAAAAATATTTTCGACGAAAGTGAAAGAATTATACATCTTACTTCATAAGTTTCATTTCAATGACTAGACTCTTACTACTTGCATTATTCCTAAAGATTTGCAACATTTTCAAAGAAAGTGCAGTTTATAGCAAAACCCAGAATAGCATACAACGTGCAAATAAAATTAAGCATAAGTGATGTAGGGTTACATTTGGGCAAGCAATTTCAAATCCACAAACCTCCTATTTTATTTTTTGATATTTTCTTCCCTTTTACATAATATGAATTTTATTTTTGTGATTCATTTGTGAGACTAGGGTGATGGATGTATTATTGTAATAGTGTGTTTCAAAATTTTTATGGTACTGTGATGTTGCCGATGGAAATGAAAGAATATCGGTAGCTTGGTTTGTCATATTTTATATTCACTATTTTCTTATATATTTTAGCATCCTTGAGCTTGGATTGTCCTAACAATTTCCCCAATTTTTAGATTTAGGTTTATTTTATTTTGTTCTAATATGGTACCGTAATATGTTGCGCTGAGTCATTTCGTGATTTATTTGACTTACCATTTTTTGCTTATTTTTCCATAGGTATATGGCATCAGATTGCATCAAGTCATCTTATCGAATGAACTTAGTACAACTTTCAGGTAGACTCCTTAATGTGATACTAATTTTTTGTTGTTGTTGTGCGTTAACATGTTTTAAACCTTTAAAGACGCAACAATATTTGATTTTTGTGTGACTGCTTTTGTCTATGTTCATGAATGTTGTTGTTTGTTGAGTTTCTTTAGTGTATGATTGTGTTAGCTCTGATTTAGCTATTTATGTTTCTTTACCGGGTTTACATGGATCAACTGTAAATCAAAACATTGTTTTTCTCAAGCGTTGGGGTTTTTTTCTTAAAAAAGTCTACATTTATTACATTGTTGTTTTTTAAGTCCCTTTTTCAACTATAAACCTTTACTATTTTAGAACAAAATCATTTGTTTGTTGCTCCATGCCAGTCTGTACAGATTACAAATCTTAAAAAATACCTGATGTTGTAGTCGATGAATAAGAGGATGACTTTTATAGAAGATGATAAGTCAAGCAAGGTACTATACGTTGAGTAATAAATTAAGTAATTAAGAGTTTATATATATTTACTTTAACATCTTTCATGAATATTGCACATTATTTCAATATGTTATTTGCGTGCAATTGATGAGAAGTCTACAAACATTATAATTTTGTTAACAAGATGGTGTGTTATATATCCTTATTTAAATATTGTATTGTTACGTTACTTTCTTTTTCTTACTTTATTTTTAGTTTTTTTATTCCTTATTCTTGACGAGCTTCATGTTAACAGGTTAGAGAATATCATGGTGCAAGTAAGGTATCTTTCTCCTTATACTCATTTTTGATATTAAAATTGTAATACTCATTTGTTCAGTATTTTTTGTTAGTTCAAATTGCAAGAAACAAATTAAAGGATGTATATAGTGAAACACGTATAGTTATACATTGTTTTTGGTGAAGAAAAAATCAAAGAAAAAATCAACACAAATGGTAGGCGAAAAAGTTTTTTCCTTTCAATTTGCATGTGTTAATCCGATATCATAATGATACTGATACAGGCCTTCTATTTATCTTGGTAGACAAACAAGTTTTTTCCATTTAATATATTAAATAATCATTGTACGCTTATTGCTATTTGACAATTTTGAATGATAAAAGTACAATGAACACATTCTTGGAATGTTTCGTTGTTCCTCAACGATTGTAGAGGGATTTGAAAATAGCAAGCTATAAAAATATGTACAGGTTGCGATTTGGATTTGCTCTATTGATAAGGGATAATAACGATAAACCTAGGAATGAAATGAAGATAAAAAAATATGAAAAATGCCATAATAATACACCAACCTATTATAATAATGTTTCAGATACAAAACTCGAGAAGAGCAACATATTGGATTTTAAATAACAATCATAACCAGCTAATAGCTTACTCAGAAAATGTGGAAATACGACAACAAATATTGATTTTTTTTAACAGTTTCATGCATTTGAATCTTCAAATAACATAAATTTTTGTAGGCATCACAAACAAACATGAATTTATAAGTTTTCAGGTAACAAATGTTCATTATTATTAACTTTATTTTAAAAATGACATATTTTAAACTTAAAATGTTTCAAACTTTGTAGCTTTAGAATTTTGAAATCTCAGAGATCTTAAACATTAAAAAGCAACAAACTGAACTTACCTTTTAGTTGACCTCTACACATTACATGGGGCATCATCATAGAGACAAGATGTAATATTTGATTGTGCAATGACATTGGTTTATCTTTATTACAGCATCTCTGTAGCAATTGGAGGAAACTCAAAGTGGGAGGAATTCCAATTTTATATTGATTCATCGTACACTAACAGCTCGAATTTGAGAGTGATGAAGTAGGTAAGGTGGAAGTTGCTCCAACTTTCTTTTGAGCATTGATAACTAATGGTTTTTCCAAAACCGGTCAGTGTTTAGACGGTTTTACAAAAAATAATCTAACGATCAAAATTTCTTTTTCTAATACAAAATACACTAAATTGTATTCTAACATTCGTTTAGGGGACAAGCACCATTGTCCCAGTGGTTAAGTGATTTGGCTTTGGTGCAA
This sequence comes from Allium cepa, assembly GCA_030765085.1. Taxonomy (NCBI): domain Eukaryota; kingdom Viridiplantae; phylum Streptophyta; class Magnoliopsida; order Asparagales; family Amaryllidaceae; genus Allium; species Allium cepa. Next base: position 86,127,855 of record CM060946.1, read on the forward strand.
GAGGTCACAAGTTCGAAACTTGGCGTGATCTGAACGTTTATTGACATGTGACATGTTGTCACAGTGATTTGTTGTATATAAAGTACCATCTCCAAAAAAACATTCGTTTAGGGTCTAAATATATTTTTCATAAATATATTATTCTAAACGAGTTTTCCAAAAACCGTTTAGTAAATTGCATTTTCTTTAATTCATGTTCAAAATGCTGCCGGCGAAGTTGAAATTCTTCCAACCGAATCTCCTCTTCACCGCGGTAAAATGGACGCTCTGCTAGAGATTCTCACAGTAGATTCATATGTGAATAATTTGTATTAAATATAATTTTCATGTTGGTGTAGTTGTGGTTTATACGGTGGAGGGGCATGAGGATGGGCAAGTACAAGACACATGAGTTGGTGGTAATACTATTATAGTACAACAGAGGCCGTCTCATAAGCTCAGTCGCTCAGCCATCCAAGTAAATTTGCTTATCTCCACATTGTTCTAATGATTTAGGGCCCTCCCATTATTGTACAACAGAGATAAAAAGGGACATAATTTGCCTTATTCATGATATAACATGATAAAACATTTATGTTGTCAAAATTTTATATTTTCTCGGTTCTTTGGACATGTTTGACGGTTGTGAAAAAATGGAGAAACAGACTAATTTTTTTCTGTGAATTAGTAATAATTGTAATCTCGTTTGAATGTGCATGAAAATATTTCTGAATAATTTCACTTAGTGAATTAAGCTTTCAATTCAAACTATTTTGTTTTACAATATAGTTGAAACTCTAGCTATGTCATAATATATATACTTTAAATACTTATATATTTTTATGAGAACAATTCTGATAAGTTAAACTACTTTTTACCCACGTATGTTCATATATGCAGCTCTTTTGATTATTAGGATTATTTCTGGTGCTAAAGTGTATTATTATCATGACGCACAAGGGAACAACCTCTTACTATGAGTTTGCTAAGGTATGCATAAAAGATTGTTTTGTTTAATTAAGTAACAATAATGTGAGGCTAGAAGCTACAATTCAATTTATGGCTTTCATCCATCATTTCCATGAAATAACTATGTGAATTTCTTTAGCATCTCTATTTTATGATATGAAAGAAACTAACATAATGACATATTGGTCCAAGGCAAATGGTATCCAAAGCATATGTAATTACAGATATTGCCAATGCTTTTCTCACATAATACAAAATTCTATCCTTTTGTTATTTGTGCATATACAATAATTTAGTTTGAGGAATCGGAGTGAGTTCCATAAATATGTCTTCATGGTCAAAGTCACGGGTACATTTACTCTATTTTTTAGGTCATACGTATACGGTGGCGGTATATAATGATTGAATTTTGTGTTGTATAACTAATGAAGTACTATGCTATATAAATGGATTATGATGTAGTAGTATTTTTTGAATTATTACTCGAGGAATACAATACATAATGTGGCTATAAAAATATCAATCTTTAATGACTGCTCGACTAGACTTTGACATTCATGTCTGTGTATGTGTTAAACTTATCAAAAATCATACTTCTTATTTTGACAAGATTATTTCAATTAATAACAATACAACAAAAAGGTTTGTTGGGCTTAATGGCTAATCAGATCAAATTAGCGGCTACTTAAATTTATGTTGGTCACATGTGTAAGTTTATTAAAATTGGAGGTTAGATTAAGATCTAATGGTGTTTTTCATAATGGTCCGACTTTTTGTTTACTTTGGTTGTGCTTCATTTGCTTTGTTTTTTGAAAATTTTTTATATGGTATTTTCCTGATTAAGATGCTGAAGCATATCGTGAAACAACACTAAATTTTATAGCATGAATTACAAAAATACAAAGGTGGTAAGGTGATTAGCAAAGTGACAAGGCCTTTGGATAGGAACAACCTTGAGGGGTGAGGGGAGGGAAACCATCTCAAGCCCTTTTCAAGCAGGCTTTGAATTTTATTCTTTGGCATGGAGATATTTAAGCAAGTAAACGGTTTAAATTAAAACATGACAAACTCATATGTCCAAGTCTGCTACATCTCCATGCAGTTTCCACCGTGGTACTGTTTCAGTTAATGACCTACGACATACAAATTTTATAGTACTTTCTAACATATTTTCCAACCGTCCCTTCCAGGAACAAGAAGAGGACAAGGAATTGAATAAAGAGTTTTGATTTGTAGCCATGTGGAATAATACAAACTACCCAACATCATTGATATATTACAAATACCAACCTGTATGCATTTTATACTAAGGTTATTCATTTTTTTTTCCCCACTATTCAATTAGTTAGTAAATGCCATGTATATATTCAAATAGTTTAATTGTTATGTAAAAAAAAAAAATTAAAGTCTCATGTTGTGTATATATCAAGTCTGCCTATATGTTGCTACTTAGTTCTTTAACAACTATCCTCTGAATATTATAATCTCACCAATATTTTGTACCCTTATATGAAATGAATTTTCAGTAAATTCAAGTGGAATTACATAGTTTATCGCAATTGCGTACATATATTATTTATACCAATGGTTGTAGTCTGTGGAAATACAATGTAGTCGGGTTTTTCTTCACTATTTATACATATCAAAATATTACTAACGTTAGTTGTGGTTAATTTTATATGCGAACAACAACATAAGAGTCTATCAAGGGACAGGGCTATGACACAATATCAATTAATACATTTCACAGCTCTGGCGATTCACAAATGAAGTATAAGCTACACACATCTTTTAAGGAACCATTATACACAAAGAGGCCATCCTTATTCATGTTATCATTAAACTAAAATAATAGTGTAATGTTAATTAATTGTTTGACAAAAGTCCGTGTGCGAAGCACGGGTTTGCACTAGTATTAACTAAAATGGATTCTTGATAGATAACGCACAATTATTTTTTATATATTAAAAAGGTTTATACTAGATGGAGTGGCAGCTGCTCGGAGCTTATTACTTATTGTAAGAAAAATAAAACACCAAGTGAGAGATCCATCATTTCCACTGCTTTCTAACCTTACAACGGATGTCTGTACTAGAATTATAGAAATCGGTACAAAATCTGGACTACTTCAAAGTTCAGGAAATGAAACTAGTTTATATAATATTATCCGCTATTATGCGGCGCATAGGGTCTCATCCGCTATAAAATGCGGGAAATCAACCACTCCAATATATACTATATATATACTACTATATATAATATAGCACATCAAATCAATTCAATCATCCAACCAATTATTTAAATTTAACCATTTAAATTTAAATTAAAACCCAGATGAGTGAGATTAACTCACCTTTGATTTTTGCAATCCACCACAAACTAGCTTGTTTCCATCAGGATTCATACCTTGTATAAATATTATACAAATTTATTAACACTTGAATTTTAAATCAAACAATTTATTATCATTCACTTATTTAATTTAACTTATAATTTGACTTAAATCCTTAAACTAAAAATTACCTTAAACCAATTACTTTTAGTCCAAAAATTAAATAAGTTAATTGAAACAGTTTAACCACCATATCCATCATTTTTTTCATTTAAATCCTTATATTTTCAAAATCTATAGTAACTTCTGTTACTTAAATATGTATATACATTATATAAATTCATATAAACTATATAGCATTTAAAATCCTATGTTTTTCTTTCTTCTTCACATCTATATTTCCGCTTAAACCTTATAAAAAAACTGTTTTGAAATAACAAATTTAAACTCACTGTTTTCTAAATCTACCTTGCTGTCAACATTTTTTCTTGTTTTAACCGAATATAAAATATCCCTGTTTTCTACATGTATATATATATAACTAAAAACTGTGTATATACTTTTCACCGTAAAATATTTCTTTCGGTCTGTGTATATGTATAAAAGTTTAAAATCTAAGAATAAATTTACGAATATACCTCACGGTCGATCGAAATTCTAGCCACCATTCTCGACTTCACCATCACTCTGACACACGACCACGAGCAACTGCCTCGAGCCCTACTTCTTCGCAGCTACCCACGCATGCGATAGATGAATTGACGTTAATCTTTCAAATTCGAGTTCATTCGACGATCATTGCCGTCGCCGCTTTCACCATGAACCCACGCTACCCCCTCTGCCGGTCGCCGAAACACTAGTTTGCAATTCCCCTTTGGCGTCGCACTCGACTTCGAATGCGAGGTTCGATTCCCATATATACTATTTCAATCGCCGACCCATTAAGAACACGGCTTTGAATAGATTTGTTAGCGAAGGGGTGGAAGTAAGGGAAACGGTGGTTTTGAATTTAAGGAGGGGTTCGGCTTCGATTAGCTGCCATTTTTCTTCTGTTCGGTCTTTATTGAAGATAAAGAAAGTCTTTGTTTTCCCTTTTTTTTCTTTTGATTTGAATTACTGGGGAAGATAAGAGAAGAATGGATAAGATATTGGCGTTTTACTGAAATGAGATGGCTTCGGTAATACGCTAAGCTAAGGTTGACTTGACCCGTTATAATATTATTTAATTTCATATGACCCATGTTTAACAATTAAAATTTCGACCTCTAATCGAGGCATGCCGCTAGGCGTTTATAATGTTATACCCCTAATCCGAACACAATGGAAAAGGTTTTGAGTCCTAATTCGATTGTATGAGAAGATATCTTTTTGGACCCAGTTATTATATTAAATTTCGATAAAATTTCAGCGCGTTTATCTGCCGTATGACCAAACGATCACTCCAAACGCTACGAAAATTAAAATCGATAATAATACAATATTACAGATCCAATGGCACTGGTTTCGTCAACTTCCGAGACTACGCCTCAGAAGGCTATTTTTAAATTCAATTTAAACGATAAAATTTCAAAATTGAACAAATCACTAGATTCAATTTTAAAACTTCTATTATCCTCAGCACTATCAATATAAATTTTACAGGCCTTTAAATTATTTTTAACAGACTTAAAACTGAAGATTCAATATTTCACCCAACTTCCAATTATTAAATTCAAAAATTTAATTATAAAATAAATAGTGACATTTGGAATTCAAGTTAAATTAACCTTCCAAGTATTTAAAATTAATTAAATATTCCAATTTCAAATGCTCAAAAATTCCGGGTCGTCACATATTTCTACCATTACTATAATAGCGTATGAAATATAGGGATTCATTTAACCACTTAGTAATGTAGAATATTCATTCCATATACAGAAACTATTTTATAATCTAGATTTTTTCAGATCAAATATCTTGAACTCGTAGGAATAAATCTCATAGAAATCAATTCTCTAACTAAAAATATATTTTGAAATAGAAATCATATTTCTTATTCCAATGTTAAGTACCAATTATTATTTTATAAATCTTGTTTCCATTGTCTTTCCATGATGTAGAAATGAACATTCACTCTCTTTATCCCAATTGTGCTTTAAGTTACATTCACTCTGTACATTTGCTTTTCTTTCTAAATAGTCAGAGCATTCAAAAGAAAATTATACGACAATATCATAACCAACTCTTTACAAAAGATTATTCAGCCATCCTTAACTTTTAAGGATAACAAATAAGGAGCACTTGACGTAACTGATCAAACCGACATTTCAGTGATCGAGTTCTTTGATCTACTTTATAGCTTTCTGTCTAATGTTACATTTAACATAACAAGATCATGATTATAATCAATCATATTGAATAAACGATCTCACATTAAGGTTTACTTGATTATTTCATATGAACCAATTTCATCGAGGTTTCATACATTATGATCTTTCAACATATAATTTTTAGATGTGATCGTGTATCGATCAAATATTCATTTTGTATTGCTTTTATAGCATGAAACTAATTGAAGACCATACACAGTCTCGGGCAAGTAAACTCGTAAGTGATTAAGTGAAGAATGTATTTAGTGGTCGTATAGTTAGGCGCTTACATGGATCGACAGCAAAAAAATTATTGGCAAGTGTATTTTATATTACTATTTGTCAATATTAATTCAATTCGTTTGTATCCTTTAATTGATAAACACTTTGTCAATTACATAAATTGCATAAATCTTGCATTGTAGATAATTACAACATCAAACAGTAGATGTTATTACAATATTAGAAAAGTTAAATGTTATCATTTTATTTTTTTAACAAGATTTTCGCTAGTCTTTTGTGTTTCTCCAAACCTTTAGACGAAACATAAAAGTATTTTGTGTAACGATCCTATTTTTAGTCAAATTTAATTTAGTAATTAATATAATTTTCAGGATTAAATTATGAATTTATTTGAATTTTTCCAAAACAAATAGGATGTGTGTTTGTTTATATATGTATATAAAAAGGTTGTAAATAGAATTTTGATTTGAAATTCAAGAATAAATATTTTGGAAATAAATTGGATTTAAAACTCTATATTTTAAAATTAATAAAAAGTATGTTTTCTAATATACATGTATATATATGGTGATTTGCAAATTTATTTTTTTAATTTAAATAATGATTTTCAGAAATCTTTTTAAAGTTAAATTCTATATTTTAAAAACTTATATGTATTATATATCTATGTGTTTATTAAAGTGTGACTAGATTTTAAAATCATTTTTCTTTAAAAGTAATATAAGTATAAATAACAAAAAAATGAATTAATAAGAATATAAAACATATGTTAAAGTAAAACATATGTTAATATAAAAAGAAATATATATAAAATTAAAATTGAAAATATAATATAATAATTATATAAACATGGATTAATAAAAAATCATATTTATTAATAAGTATAGTATCTTAAGTTTAAAATGAGATTTAATAAAATAGGATTTAAGAAAAAGGTTAATATTGTTTCCTTTATAAATGTAACATGAGATAAATTTAATTTGTATATATATATATATATATATATATAAAACATTTAAAACATAATACATATACATAATACATAAATTAATATATAAATATAAGAAAGTAATATAAAAATATATAAAGACATTTGTAAGTTAATAATAAAGGAAATGCATTAATTAAAATTTGAAAATATAACATAAGATTATATAAAATCATATTTAATACCTTTAATACGTGCAAATTACATGCGTAGGCATTTTAATATGAGAATTAACAAGTGTAACTCTTTTAAATATGAACTATAACAAGTATTAGTTTGAAATACAAGTGTCATTTTTTCTTTTATTTTCAAAATAATAAATAAAATAAAAAACAAGTTATATATACATACACACACATATCTAACTCCTTCCTTCTCATTTCTTTGTTGATAAATTCAAAACAAAAACCAGAAAATTAAAAGCAAAAGAAAATCAAAGCCAGTAAACCAAAATTTGAAAACAAAACCAAAAAAGATTCAAAAATAAACAACCTCTGTTCAAAATCAAACCTGAAGCAAGCTATAGAATCATCTCAAAACAATCAAGCTTCAGTCTATATCAAGTTATAGATCAAAAATAGTTCCAGTTTTCAAAGATAAAAATCAAACAATCTTCAACTTGAAGCATTTCTAAAACCTGAAAGCTCAAAGAAAAAGTCTAATTTAGATTCAACTCAGTTTTATCAGGAAAAGCAAGATCAGTTTCTAGTTCCAAAAGCATTTTCAGTTTTCAAATTGAAAACACAATTCCAGTTTCAAGTTTTAAAGCCTGTGTCTCTGTTCATCATCAAAATCTGTGAGTAAACTATTTTTTTTATAAAGGCTTAGATCTTAGTTCGCATGTGATGATGAATGATAGTGATAATTTGTTACTGTTCCATGGATGTAAAATATGCTGCATGTATATATATACATGAAAATGATGTGTGCATGTCTGGAAACGAGAACATTTCCTCTGTTCCAGGTTTATAGTGTTTAAATCTCTTCACCTATCCTCTTTTAGGCTTCAATGTTTAAACCAAATGTGTTTGAATTAACATGATTAAAATTTTAAAAATGCTTTTAAGTATAAATAATAAGAGGATTTGTTGGAAATTGGAAAATATAGGAAAACTCAATATATGTTGGAAATTCAAGCATCATGATTTCTGATTTCAATTACATTATCTAAAATGTCTTGGAAAACGATGATTTTTAAAAGTGGAATCATGATTTTTTAAGTATGTATTCATGGAGAAATCGTGAGTTGAACAAAAATTGATCTTTCTTCGATTTCTGGCGATCGAAGGGTGGTGGGGTCTCTTGTTCATCACGAAGGGTAGCTTTGAGGTTGGCGAACCTAGGAAAAATATTAGGTGGATTTTTAAACCACCTGGTGACTGAACGTTGGTAATGTAGGGTTTAAATACGGTTTTGGTCAATATCGGAAATTGGGTTGCTGCAGCGTCTTCAATGCATCGGACATGACCGGGGCAAGGGGAATCTAAGCGTTAGTCGTCGACGAAGCTTTGGATATGATGCGTGATCTTTAATGGCCAGAGGTGGCAGTACGAGGCATTTCTTTGATGACCAATTCGTTCCAGTGGGTTCATGTATGTTTGATTTTACTCAAACTTCAATTTCGTGATCGTTTCGGGATTTTGATGGTCGGGGCCGTTAGATGGGTCAACGATAACTTATGCGTAGCAGAGACGATGGTCGGAGATGGTCCGACCATGTATTCACGCGCACAAGGTGGCAGGTGTGATGACCCGGAATTTTGGACAATTCAAATTGGAATATTTAATTGATTTTAAATATTTAAAAGTTAATTTTTAACTTGAATTCAAATATATTATTATTATTATTTAGTAATTAAGTTATTGGATTTAATAAACTGAAATTGGGTAAATTATCGATCTTCAATTTTAAGCCAGTTAAAAATAATTTGAAGGCTTGTAAAATTTATATCGATAGTACTGAAGATAGTAGAAGTGTTAAAATTGAATATAAAGGTGATTTGTTCAGTTTTGAAAATATATCGTTTAAATCGATATTTAAAAATAGCCTTCCATGGCGCAATCTCGGTTTCGACGAAACCAGTTACATTGGATCCGTAATATTATATTATTATCGGATTTCAATTTTCGTAATTTTTAGAGTTGTTGTGAGCGTACGACATATAAACGTGTTGAATCTATATCGAAAATTTAATATAACGACTGAGTCCAAAAAGCTATCTTCTCCATACGATCAAATTAGGACTCTAAAACTTTTCCATTGTGTTCGGAATAGGGGTTTAACATTATAAACACCTAGTGGCACGTCTAAATATGAGTTCAAATTTTTTTTTACAGTATATAATTTGAGATACTTTATAAAAAAATATACATATAAAAGAAAAATCGAATAAATAGTCTGTAACGACCTGGAATTTTCCAAACCTGAAAATTCCAGAGAGTTATGAAAAAGAAGAAAGAGATAGAAGAAGAAGAAGAACAGAAACATCAACAACTCACATTCGCAGTGGATAAAATATAATAATAAATAATAACAGTTTATAAAAGAATACTATATCTGTCGATTTCATTTAATATTACATCAGAGTTTCACATATATACAGTCACTGAATATATACAATAATCATGTCTTAAATTAACAATAATATAAATACAACGGAAATACTCTACACGTTCCTGTCATCCACCTCGCCTCCTGAGTTCCAGAACGTCCTTACCTGAAAATCTGTAATACTCGGTCTGACCCAAGCATTACACCAAAGTAACACCCAGATCAGGCTGGAAACCAGCGTGAGTAAACCCATCTAACATGGAATACAAATCATACCACTTATATAGAACCCGGGTAACTCATATAAATTCATAAAGCCACAATTTATACTAGACATCACTTATTTCACATATAATTTTCTAAATACCAAAGATTTAGATCTAAAAATAGTCCAATTCCTCCAAATCACTTCACTCCAGCATAAAGATTTTACATGTCAATCTGTAACCATTCGAAGTGGCTTTAGGTATTTCCCAATACTCGACCTCGGTCTCTTCGAATCTCATATCATCCTAACTCAAGTTATCCAAATGAAATACACAATATTTCATATCAGAGATATCAACTCCTTCAAATCATCCAATGCCATTCAATCATTCATAAGCAAAGCTTGATCTCATACAAATTTAATTTAATTAATCCTGATTGAATTACTAACCTCAACCACTTATATTTCTTCATTTAACATTAATTAATTTCAAATCAATTAATCAATCATCCCTTCCTTATTCAACTTAATTAATCACCCTGGATTAATTATATTTCAATTACATTCAAGTCATTATCTTTATTTAATTTCACGATATTAATTATTCTTAACCAAAATCAATAAGTAATCTTGATTACTTCATAAATTATTTAAATATATTAATTACATTAATCCTTAATTGCTTATATTAATTAAGTTCTCATAAGTCATTATTTAATGAATTGATTTAATCTTAATTAATCAATCTTTAATTACATCAATAATTGTATAAATTAATGATTTCCAATTACATTTTAATTTGTTCTAATCTAAATCAATTACTTTAATTCAACCACACTATTAATCATTCTCGATTAATCTCAACCTGTAATTATCTACCTTATTATTTACTTCATTAAATAAATTAATTATTCCTTAATTAACTATCTTAATTTATCTCTTGGTTAATTACGCAAAGTAATTATTATTATTTATTTTTTATTACATTAAGCAATTACTTATTAAACCACCCAATGATCATTCCAAATTAATATGAACTTAATTAATTAACCCAAACCATTAATTAATTTAATTAATTATCCATTTAAATTATCCTACCTGTTTAATTAATCACCAATCATTAAACCCTTATTGACTTTAAAATGAACCATTTTCCTATTTATGATTTAGGTTTAAAACAATTTAAAACCCAAATGCTTCGAGTCAAACAACAATTAACTCGAGAACCAACCAAAACCAAAGTCACTAGATCAACAGAACACATTTAATCAATTCAATCAAATTTTTAAAATTAACCATTTAAATCTAAATAAAAATCCAACTGAGTGAGATTTACTCCCCTTTTCCCCTTAAATTTGCAATCCACCCCAATCCTGACTTGTTCTCTTCACAGTATTAGACCTTGTACACATTACATAATTTATTAACATCTGAAATAATCTCTAAGTAATTTATCATTTAATGAATTAAATTGACCAATAATTTAGTTTGAAAAATCATCTGGTTTTATGACGAAATGAATTGACTTTTTTAAACAGGTTTCCTTAAAATAAATAGATTTTTACTAATAAAAATATTAAAATAGATTAATTAAACAGATTAGTTTCCATAATACACCATTCATTTCTTTCTTTAATATACTAGTGAATTTAAAATAACATATATACGTTTCCCTGCTTAAACAGTTTTTTTTTAAATAACCCTTCCACATTTATAAAAATTCCTATATTGTATACAAGATCACATATTAACTAAAACATCTGCATCTATATACTTCAGTCCATAGCATAACGATTTACAACCAAAATTGTCTTATAATTTACTGCAGTCTTGATAAGTGATAATTATAATTTATTCATGACCTTACTTAAGTACAAGTTTAATTAAGGTGCATTAAGAGTTAAATTTACCTTAATTCGAACAGGAACCCCAAAGCCCTAGCTCGAGCTCTGCCATGTCGATAATGACGCGGCGCCTATAGCTACACCCCTATCTCGAGCGCCATGACCTCGATGAATGCGACCCCAGTGAAAACCCTAGCCATCGATGTCGCTGCTCTCCTCTTATTCGAACGCGACTGGAAGATTTCGACCGTCCCCACCTCCTCGAGCTCGAGACTGCCCTCGCCCGTGCGATGCTTCCCATTCTCCTCCACTTACAGGTCTCATCATGCAAGCGAGCTTCAGGCTAGAGCGACAACCTTCGAACGAATTGTTTGATTTCTTTTGTTTTTGGGTTGAATATGTTTTGGGGATTAAATGAAAGAGAGGGGAAGTTTTTATTAGCAGCCACTCTCTTTTAAAAAAAAAAATCACGATTTGAAGTGAATTAGAGGGGAAGAGAATGGATTTCAGCTGAAAGAGGAGATTCGACTTTAAGAGGATAGATTGGCGTGTCAGGAAAGGAAGAACGGCGTGTTGAAGAAGGTTACTTATATTATTTTATTAATATTCTTATATTTTACAAGCTATTCAAACGGACTCCGAATCAGACAAGCCGATAGGCGTTTATAAAGTCTTACCCGCATTCCAAACTCAATGGAACATGTTCCAGAGGCTAATTCGATTATATGTGCGAGTTACGGAAGTAAACGATCAATTTTAAATCAAATCGATTAAAATAGTTCGAAGCATATTGAGCTGCCACGGTCAAACGACAACTCCGATTGCTACGAAAATTGAAATCCGATAAAAACTAACTATTATGGATCCAATGGAATTGGTTTCGTCGAATTCCGAGACTGTGCCTCGGAAGGCTGTTTTTTTAAATATCGATTTAAACGATATACTATTAAAATTGGAAAAATCACCTTTAAATTAAACTTCAACCATTCTATTATCTTCAGTATCATCATTACAGATTTTATAAGCCTTCAAATTATTTTAATCAGGCTTAGAATTTTAGATTCAACAATTTACCCAATTTCAATTATTAAATTCAATATTTAACTATATAAAATTCAAATGATTTAATTATCAAGTAAATATTCATATTTTGAAATTCAAGTTAAAATTAACTTTTAAATATTTAAAATCAATTAACAATTCGAATTTAAGTTGTTAAAAATTCCAGGTCGTCACGTTCCTCTCCCCATAAAAGAATTTCGTCCCCGAAATTACTAGTTAGGAAGAATGGCCCAATACCCGTTTACTTTTTCCCAAAACCAACAATTCAACATCCTACCAATTATCTTTTATAAAAGACCTCTTATTAACCTTACCAACTCCCCAAATTCACCCACCGCTTTAAACAATATCCTTCTGCCCCATCATTCAAATTTCAATTTAAAACCAAATTTTGAATTATCAAAAATTTTCCTAAAATTTTTCTAACTCTCTAAATTTTCAAATTTTTTTGCCAGCGTCTCCTTTGCGCGACTAGCTCGGTACAACTACAAAAGGCCTCTACGGGCTCCCAAATTCCAAAAAGAAAACAGAAAGCCAAGTGGCTAGATCAAAACCCAATCCAATTTCATACTGAAATTTAAATACATACCTTTTAGTCAGGCAATTCACATTATCTCCTGAAATCAAATCCAAATTTTCTTTTTCCTTTATAATACCTGCATATCTTTCCTAGCAATAATATCTAGTCATGACTTTCAAATCATTTTATATATTTTCTTTCAGAAGTTTTCACATCTACCTCTATTCGATTTAGTCTTCCCATTTCCATATGAATTCAATCTATTTTAAATTTTGAATATTGAATTTTATGTTTCATTTATAACTGATTCATATTAGTTTCATTTACTAATTTACTTTAATTTCCAATTTGAAATTGTTTTGTCGTTAACAAAATTTTCTAACTCCCAAAATTTTCGAAAAATATTGGCAGAGTCTCCTTTGTACAGAGGAGCTTTTGCAATTTGACAAGAGAAATAAATATGTATGCATCGACCCACCAGGTCGGAAAAAGCAAAAACAGTTCATATTACCAATTTTTATTGCGTAGGCATACCTTATTTAGCATTTTAAGCATGCGGCTTACTTATTTTAGCAATTAGTGCGTCCAAATCCAGCCAAACGGCCTTTAGGTACCTATACTTACTCAATTTAAACATATAAGCACTATATATGAAGTTTATAACATTTCTCTTATTTAAACAACTATAACACTTCAATTCTAAAAGAAATGCATTCAAAATAACTTCCTCGAGCAATTTATATGTCTTCAAGACTAATTTAATTGCTTTCAACCAATTTATATACCATTTCCTTCAATTTTAATGGTTTGCAACTCAAGTTCTTACATTCAATTGATTTTTAATCCAAAAAAGCTCATATTCACTTCAAATGTTTCGAAATAAATTTTATTAAATCTCTGTCAACTCATAGAATTTTAATTACTTTTGTTTATGCCAAACGACAATTATTTTTATGCAATTTCGACGATATTCATTTAATAGAGTATCCATTTTAGTTTATAACTACTTCAAATTAATTTCCTACTCGTTCTGTATTTAATTCCATTTCATTTCTAATTTATTCACCAACCATTCATTTAGCTTGACATATTCCATTCTTGTATACTAGTAGCCATTCCCAAATTAATTCAATCCAAGCTTTTATTTAATAGGCTTTCACCCTTATTCGAAGCCAAGCTTCCATAAATTTTAAACTTAAGTTAATTTACTTTAATTTATTCCAACAACAAACTTAAGTTTACTTATATTTGATTCTCATTTAATCAAATTCCATTAAATTCAGTTATCCCGTCCATTTAAATTTTAATTTTAATTCACCTTCTCAATTTATCAAAATAATATCCAAGCACATACTTAACTCATTTATACTTTAAATTAATATGCCACCGAACTTAAGTTCAGTTTGATAAGCCAATTCCAATTACAACTTTGATTTAGTTTTTATTCAATCAGACTTCATCGATTTATTATTTAATTCAATTAACCCATTTTAAATTTTAAATTTACTTACTTAATTCATTTTCGAATTTATTTTATTAATACAAGGTCATTCTCAATTTATTTCTATTCACTTGGGTTTTGTTTGCAACTCTAACCATTTCTATTATAATTCACTTTCATTTCATTCGACAACACTTCCATTATATCTAAGTTACTTGCACATTGCGTTAAATATTACTTATAACACACTTGAATTTTCGTTTGTAATTTAAACCATCACTATTTGATCCAACTCTATTTTATTTAACTCAAGTTCATATCCAAACTCCATTATTAACTTACAATCCATTTTGTTTAACCGAGTAAAATTTTATTAACATACTCTATCAATTAATTATTTAGTTAATTTGCTTACTTCCAACTTTTGAATCAATATTTGATTTTATTACAAAAACCATTTCATTAAATTTTTCCGAGTTCAAATTTTTCATCATTCCAGTTTAGATTTTCTTTCATCGTTCAAAATTCCAACACTTTTATTTTAAGATTTAGAAATGCCTTTAAATTTAGATAATACAATTGAATTAGCTGTAAAATTACTTCTTATAACTCGATGTCTCAACCTGTCCATCCTTGTTCTCACAGAAATTCAGTCATACGTTGATCAGACGAAAGACTAAAAATCTATAAGTACTTGGTAAACCCGTTTTCAACATCCAGTGAAAATAATTGGAAAATAATTTTATTGAAAATATAGAAAACAGTTTTTGAAAATATGGAAATATCTTTGGTAAGAATGCTCTGGAAATCACCACCCCCATCCATGGTCGCAGTTAACCCGATGGTTACGTTGCCATCCTGACAAAATCCATAGATAACTGTAGGCCTCCGCACCCCTCGATTACACCATGGAACCCGCTACAGATCGCAGCTACAACTGGGGTTATGTAGCTATCACAGCAAAAACCCATATAACTGTAGGCATCAGCGCCCTCGAATTTCGCTGCCAAAGAATGACACTTCTCCATTCCACTCGACCATAGATCGTAGTCTACCGATGTTGCGTTGCCTTCCCGGCAAAATCAAGTGTACACTGTCGGCACTCATCCTCCACACGATTTTCGCTATGGTCCCCACAGTAGATCGCAGTGACATCGAGTTACACTGTCGTCACAGCATAACCCAAATGCCCCTATAGGCATCAGCGCCCTCGACTTTTGCTACCCAATAATCCTCAGGAACTAGTTTTCCCGGACTCCTCACAAGAGAACTTTAGAACCCCCCCTTGGAGTTCAAGGCAACACCACCCGGTGGCACTTCTGAGAAGTTCATTTAAAGGGAGCGCCTTTTTCCCCAAAGCCATCATCAAAACACTTTATACTGTACATATAGTATCTTTCAAATCATACACCTAGTATGATCTCATACAAGGTTCCTTTACACAAAAATCGATTATCCCAAAATCGATAATTCTCAAACTAGGCTTTCCAAATTTTTAATATTGATTTTACCCAAAAATCAAAAGCCTTTCCAAATCCAAAGGTTCCCAAAACCTTTTCCAAAGTTCTCATAAGATCCTTTATATATATAGATATATATAAAATTAAAAACTTTGGATCTTTTCAAACTTGTATAAAACTCCTTTTATACTCCCAACACCTTCAAAAATCCTTTTCTTCTGGCAATAGATTTAACAAGGGGAAATTTATCTTATATAACAAAGATATATAACTTTTTTATTCAAAATCAAAAATTCAAATTTGATTACTCCTTTCAATACCAATTTCATTCAAATCCATACGATATACACATATCATCCATATGCTATACCAATCTGATTGCTCACTCGATCACACAATTTCACTTCCGAACTAGCATCGTCTACCCGACTTCCTAGTGTGGACACAGATCTGGTTTGTTGATCAGAAACCGTCATTCTCCTTTCATAGCCATAGCTATGATAGAGAACATCCAGAACCAATCAATAATCCATATCCAGGTTCGCTGTCGAAAATCGAGTGAAAAATCCCAACTCGGATCGATATAACTATATCGAAATTCTGTGCTCGAATCTGGATCAAATCACCATGCGAATAGAATAATATACGTACATCCCACGTATTTAACTTCATTGATTATTAGCCAAATCAATTTCCTTTCCATTCACATTCACTTAAATTTTCATTCACTTATTCACATTTGCCTTAATCCCGTTTGGATTATCACTTCAATTCTTATCTCAGTTGGGTATTTAATCAATAACAGTATGGACTCCGACCAGGTTTTTTTAGAAAATAGCTCGAAAATTTAAAAAAAATAGATAAGTAGTTGAAAAATAATTATTAGTTTGCAAAATGACTGTAAAATAGTTAACTAATTGTAAAATAGTTGAAAATAGTTAAATAGTTTCAGGAATTTTAAATAATTGCAAAATAGTTGTAAAATGGAAATTAGTTTGTGAAATAGTTGAAAAATAGTAATTAGTTTAGAAAACAGTTGAAAAATGGTTAAGTAGCTCCAAAAAATAATTGTAAATCAAGTATAAAATAATTTGGCTTTAAGAAAGAAAGGTTGTATATATTTAATAGCTTAGAAAAATAAGTTTATATCAAAACAATTTATATTAAAAATAGTCAAGAGTCAACTGTTCACTTCCTCAACAATTCAACTTAAATTTCCACTTCCATCTAATTGACTCAATTCTAACTTGAATAACTTCAATTTATATTGAAATTTATTTAAACCCAATTCAAGTCGAATCAATCTTGATTCCTTTCCCAATTTAAATCAAATTCTATTTGATTTTAATCCTGTTCAACTCTAATTATAATTTCAAATTATTCCAATCAATTTGAATTATTATCAATTAAACCCATTTCAAATTCAAATCATTTCAATTTAATCCAATTCAATTTTCCATTTGAATTTTTAAACTTATACATCTTCAATCACCAATCCAATTAATTCAAGCCAAATTCAATTTTGAACTAATTCAATTTCAATCTCAATTTTAAACCATTTCGAATTATATAAATTCGAGTTACATTCTCAAAGATTGATTTAACCCTTTAAACCAAATTAACCATTATTAAAAGTTTTTTTCAAAACAATTTAATTTCTGAGTCCAATTCTCAAAATTCCATTTTAAATTATCTTTACTTATGTATTTCAAGGTTCAAGTAAGAATTCAATATAATTTTATTTTAAAATTTTAGTTTATTATTAAATTTTATCTTCCAGTTTGAAGCCAGTTCTTAAACAATTTTAATTTTCAATTATTCAAATTTTCAGTTTAAAGTGATTCCATATCCTTAATTTCAAATTAAATTTAGATTTCCCTTTTGTCTCAATAATGGATATATTACCACACTTCATTTATCATTCATTTAAACAAATCCAATTCGCAATTTAAGGATTTTTAATAACAATAGGATTATATTATCCAGTTTATTTTAAAACGTCCATCCATTTCCAATTTCCAGATCTCAAATCCATTTTGAGATCACACAAACTACCAATTCAAATTAACCATTTAACTTTTCAAGTTAAATTCCAATTTCATCTTAAAATTTCCAATTCAAGTTGTTCATTCAAACTTATTTAACTTTTCCCAAGTCAATTCGTTTTACTTAATCCAATCAACCTCATTCAATTCTTAAACTTCACAATAATAATCTTCCCACTTAAAACTTATCACTTGGGTATCACATCCCATTCCAAATTTCAGACTCAACATTTAGAGTTTATTCAAATTATTTTTGATTTATGTATATTTCTTATTCATACATATTATTTCCTTTACACACGAGGTCATCCCTAAATTTTAAACCACTTTTGATTTTTAATTTCAAATCAAATTTTCAAATACCCATTGTTTGCAACAAGTCCCAATTATTCAAATAATACTTATTTATTATTTCTCATTACTTTGAAACAAAATTTTCAAATTCTGGGACCAGATTTAGAATTTCATTTTCAATCAATTAGATTTTAATTTGGTTGTATTTCTATTTCTATTTAATTTAATTCCAGTTCGAGATTTCAATTTGATTGTATTATACTACTTCTTAATTTAATTTCAATAATTTAACAACCAATCAACTTAATATTTATTAGAAGGAAATATTTCTTTATATATCAAAATATACTTTTATATACAATCATTTAAAACCTTCATATAAGAAAATAACAAGTACACTCTCATATAAATATATACACAACCCATTTCAGAGTACTACGGACTCTATTAATGAGTAATCCCCACCAGAGCCAAGGTTCTCGCTTAACCTTTCAGCTCTGATACCAAATGTAACGACCCGGAATTTTCCAAACCTAAAAATTCCAGATAGTTATGAAAAAGAAGAAAGAGACAAAAGAAGAAGAAGAACAGAAACATCAACAACTCACATTCGCAGTGGATAAAATATAATAATAAATAATAATAGTTTACAAAAGAATACTATATCTGTCGATTTCATTTAATATTACATCAGAGTCTCACATATATACAGTCACTGAATATATACAATAACCATGTCTCAGATTAACAATAATATAAATACAGCGGAAATATTCTACACGTTCCTGTCATCCAGCTCGCCTCCTGAGTTCCAGAACGTGCTTACCTGAAAATCTGTAATACTCGGTCTAACCCGAGCATTACACCAAAGTAACATCCAGGTCAGGCAGGAAACCAGCGTGATTAAACCCATCTAACATGGAATACAAATCATACAACTTATATAGAACCTGGGTAAATCATATAAATTCCTAAAGCCACAATTTATACTAGACATCACTTATTTCACATATAAGTTTCTAAATACCAAAGATTTAGATTTAAAAATAGTCCAATTCCTCCAAATCACTTCACTCCAGCATAAAGATTTTACATATCAATCTATAGCCATTCGAAGTGGCTTCGGGTATTTTCCAATACCCGACCTCGGTCTCTTCGAATCTCATATCATCCTAACCTTAGTTATCCAGATGAAATACACAACATTTCATATCAGAGATATCAACTCCTTCAAATCATCCAATACCATTCGATCATTCATAAGCAAACCTTGATCTCATACAAATTTAAGTTAATTAATCCTGATTGAATTACTAACCTCAACCAATTATATTTCTTTATTAAACATTAATTAATTTCAAATCAATTAATCAATCATCCCTTCCTTATTCAACTTAATTAATCACCCTGGATTAATTATATTTCAATCACATTCAAGTCATTATCTTTATTTAATTTCACGATATTAATTATTCTTAACCAAAATCAATAAGTAATCTTGATTACTTCATAAATTATTTAACTACATTAATTACATTAATCCTTAATTACTTATATTAATTAAGTTCTCAAAAGTCATTATTTAATGAATTGATTTAATCTTAATTAATCAATCTTTAATTACATCAATAATTATATAAATTAATGATTTCCAATTACATTTTAATTTGTTCTAATCTAAATCAATTACTTTAATTCAACCACACTATTAATCATTCTCGATTAATCTCAACCTGTAATTATCTACCTTATTATTTACTTCATTAAATAAATTAATTATTCCTTAATTAACTATCTTAATTTATCTCTTGGTTAATTACGCAAAGTAATTATTATTATTATTATTTTATTACATTAAGTAATTACTTATTAAACCACCCAATAATCATTCCAAATTAATATAAACTTAATTAATTGACCCAAACCGTTAATTAATTTAATTAATTAATTATCCATTTAAATTATCCTACCTGTTTAATTAATCACCGATTATTAAACCCTTATTAACTTTAAAATGAACCATTTTCCTATTTATGATTTAGGTTTAAAACAATTTAAAACCCAAATGCTTCGAGTCAAACAACAATTAACTCGAGAACCAACCAAAACCAAAGTCACTAGATCAACAGAACACATTCAATCAATTCAATCAAATTTTTAAAATTAACCATTTAAATCTAAATAAAAATCCAACTGAGTGAGATTTACTCACCTTTGCCCCTTAAATTTGCAATCCACTCCAATCCTGACTTGTTCTCTTCACAGTATTAGGCCTTGTACACATTACATAATTTATTAACATCTGAAATAATCTCTAAGTAATTTACCATTCAATGAATTAAATTGACCAATAATTTAGTTTGAAAAATCATCTGGTTTTATAACGAACGAATTGATTTTTTTTTTTAAACAGGTTTCCTTAAAATAAATAGATTTTTACTAATAAAAATATTTAAATGGATTGATTAAACGGATTAGTTTCCATAATGACACGGAGCCTATAGCTACACCCCTATCTCGAGCGCCATGACCTCGATGAATGCGACTCCAGTGAAAACCCTAGCCGCCAATGTCGCTGCTCTTACCTTATTCGAACGCGACTGGAAGATTTCGACTGTCCCTACCTCCTCGAGCTCGAGACTGCCCTCGCCCGTGCGATGCTTCCCATGCGCCTCCGCCTACAGGTCTCATCACGCAAGCGAGCTCCAGGCTAGAGCGACAACCTTCGAACGAATTGTTCGATTTCTTTTGTTTTTGGGTTGAATATGTTTTGGGGATTGAATGAAAGAGAGGGGACGTTTTTATTAGCAGCCACTCTCTTTTTTAAAAAAAAATTGCGATTTGTAGTGAATTAAAGGGGAAGAGAATGTATTTCAGCTGAAAGAGGAGATTCGACTTTAAGAGGATAGATTGGCGTGTCAGGAAAGGAAGAACGGCGTGTTGAAGAAGGTTGCTTATTATTTTTTTATTAATATTCTTATATTTTACATGTTGTTCGAACGGACTCCGAATCAGACAAGCCGACAGGCGTTTATAAAGTTTTACCTGCATTCCAAACTCAATGGAACGTGTTGTAGAAGCTAATTCGATTATATGTGCGAGTTACGGAAGTAAACGATCAATTTTAAATCAAATAGATTAAAACTGTTCGAAGCATTTTGAGCTGCCACGGTCAAACAACAACTTCGATTGCTACGAAAATTGAAATCCGATAATAACTAACTATTACTGATCCAATGGAAGTGGTTTCGTCGAATTCTGAGACTGTGCCTCGGAAGGCTGTTTTTTCAAATATCGATTTAAACGATATATTATTAAAATTGAATAAATCACCTTTAAATTAAACTTCAACCGTTCTATTATCTTCAGTATCATCATTATAGATTTTATAAGCCTTCAGATTATTTTAATCAGGCTTAGAATTTCAGATTCAACAATTTACCCAATTTCAATTATTAAATTCAATATTTAACTATATAAAATTCAAATGATTTAATTATTAAGTAAATATTGATATTTTGAAATTTAAGTTAAAATTAACTTTTAAATATTTAAAATCAATTAACAATTCCAATTTAAGTTGTTAGAAATTCCGGGTGGTCACATAGTCAAACCTTCTCAGATACGCCACTCCCCTCAACTTAAATTCGCGTCCATCCTTATCTTCTTTTAGAGGAGGAAGAAAATCGAATAGAAACGAAATTAAAAAAAAATGGCGGAACAAATTCTTCGAAATTTAATCGGTGCCTTCCCCCAAAACCCTCGATCGAAAGTCACGGCTCCCCTCTCCCTTCCAAATCCCTTATTTTCCCATCGAATCTGAATCGCAATCTCAAAATAAAATAAAAGGGGGTAAACGCGATGGCATCACGGTGGGTCGATGCTAGCTCGCAGTGGCGAATAGCTCAAATTCGAGGTCGAGTGGAGGTGCATGCAAAGGTACGTCACGATGGTGAGGGAGCTAGGGCTGTAAGGCGATGATTTGAGGCTGGGTTCTCGTGATGGTAGGGAGGAATCGTCAGCATCGATCTGGACCTGCATGAGTGCGTGGTTGAGTTTCGCAGTAGTTGGAGATGGCGGCATCGTGATACGAAGGGCTGCCGAAGCCTCGGCAGGTAGTTCAGGTGAGTTTGTATTAATTATGTGTATATTTTATTTTTAATTTTTTTATTTAGTTGTTATTGACTGTTATTATGGTAACATTGGGGTATGAACTGAAATCTTAATATGCATTGAATATTTATTATTATTATTATTAATTCATATCCTATTATGTGTATTTAGTTTTTGTTGTATCCGGGTTATGAACTGAAAATATGATCGAAATTATATGCTTTTATTATATATCTGCTATGCATATAATAATAGTATACATAGTTTCAGTTCATAACAGTATATTAGGAACTGAAATCCCAATATGCAAACATGCGATATTGCATATAAGTTGTAATACATTTTCATATTGTATTAATACTATGTTAAAAAATTGAGAAAACGTCATAAGACAAATAAAAAAATAAATTGTTTGCACGGTTTTCAGCCTAGCTGGTTTTGCTTTTATGTTATCTTAATAACTTATTTTAAATGACAGTAGACGTCAAATAAAGTACGAAAAATCCAAAAATAAATATTTTCTTTTTGTTTATTAGGCTATCTTCAACATGAAGGAATTACACTGTGAACTTTTAGAACTTGCACGTCTCAGTTCTCCAATAGATGAAAGAAAGCTTTAAGTACAGCCTAATCTTGTATAATTTTCTTATGGTTTGGAGCAGTTAAGAAATACTTTTTTTTTCTCTGAACTCACTCCTTATAAATTAGCATCATACCATTGATTCTACTCCTAAAATAAACGAGATAAAATACAGACTTCGTCTAAGGTGGTTTATGGCTATTAATACGCATTTATTTGTTACCTTATTATGGAAACATTTGGGTAAAATTGAAATTTACCCAAAAACATTGCTAACTTCTATATCGGCAAGCTACTTCGAATTTAAGAAACAAGAGTTTTTGTTTTCCTTTCACAGTTCTACCTTCTCGTCTATAATATAATTAATATTCAAATATAGTGGAATATAAAGTAAAATTTTGAATTGTGTGTGTCAGTGTGTGTCAGTTTGCAATATAGTGTGTGTGTTAGTTTGCAATATAATATAGCGTCGGTTATGAATGCAAACCAGTGATTAAATTTATTTTGGAAGTGATCATGTTTGCTTATGGATGATTGAATGGTATTGGATGCCTTGAATTAGTTGATATCTCTGATATGAAGTGTTTTGTAGTATCATATATTTGGACGCCAGGATATTGTGGTTATCCATCAATGATGAATTGTTGTGAAAAGGGACATCCTGTATTTAAAGTTTGAAGAGTATTTCATCTGGATAACTTGGGATAGGATGACATGAGACTCGAAGAGACTGGGGTCGGATATTAGAAAATACCCGAAACTACTTCGAATTTTTATAGATTGATATATGAAACCAATAGGCTGGAATGAAATGATTTAAGTGAATTGGACTATTTGATCTAAATTTTGGTACTTAGAAAATTGCTGTGTGAAATAAGTGATGCCAATAACAAATTGTGAATTTGTAAATTGATACGAGTTACCCCGGGTTTTATATGAGATGTAAGCTTTGTATTCCATATTGGATGGTTTTACTCATGCTGGTTTCCAGCCTGACCCGGGTGCTACTTTGGTGTAATGCTCGGGTCAGACCGAGTATTACAGATTTTCAGGTAAGGACATTCTTGTTAGTCCGTGAGATGATGGTTTTGATGACAACAACCTTAGAATAGATTATAAAATATAAATACTAACATTATAAGTTTAGATATATATGTATATGCAGGTTTTAACCTTGCAAGTACCAAGAATGAAGACTGTACATTGTAGAGATTCAAGATATCAAGATAAAAGACTCATGAGTATCAAGAATATCAAGAGTTCAAGAATTGAAATAATTTATTCTTTAATTATAAATTTTGTTAAAACTCATAGAAAAGCATTGGCATCTTAAAATCTAATTTATTCGTGGAATGGAATCCACTTCGAGCCTGTTAAAGGGATGGAACCCTAAGTAGGATGGAACTTACGAAAAATCTAGTGGAACATTGTTTTGTATCCGCTAAATTTTTATTCAAAATGATTTTTCCAAATTATATCATGTTTTCAAAACCTTCCTATTAAAAGCATCAAAAACCTCTATCCTGATTTTAAATAATTTTAGCATCAAAATTATCTTTAATTTCAAAGTCAAAATTACTCCTGGTTTTAAACTATCTTTCAAAATAATATATTTAACTTTAAATATTTATACTTAAGATTTAAATATAAAATTATAGTTAAATTATATATATTATTCTCTATATTTACTTATGAATTTTAACTATAGTCGAGTATATTAGAAAAGTTTAAAATAGTTTTAATATAAGATAAAGGTTATTTTCAAAGAAAATCAAATCATTAAAAATAGTTTTGGGATGTCGACATGCCTATGGTGACCATGTCGACATGGTGTCAGTTGAGTTCAAAATTTAAATTTCAAAAGAAGTGTATATTCGCCATCTCTTCATGAATGGACATGGCTGTTGTTCGTCTATAAATAGGGGTTAGTTTCAACGAATTTTATATCAGATTTTTTGGTTTTTCACTCCTCTTCTTCTTCCACATTTCTTAATACATACTCTTACCATTACTCTGCCGAAATCAATATTGAATTATACTCGATTACTTCTAGTTTGATTCTCTATCACTATCTCAACAAGGTTCTCAGTGCTATTCAGAGTTATAGACTTCTTTGTAATCTATTAAGGGAGAAAAGGTGTGATTGTGGCCTTGAAAATCAATCAAGCGAGAAAAGGTGTGATTGTAGCCTTGGTAAATAAATTGGGTAAACTTGTGGCCCGGAAATCAAATATCTCTACCCAGAGGATTGAAATTCTAGAGGGTGTACCTCGTAGCCTTGAAATCGAGGGTGTAAGTGTACAATTCCTTTTGATAGGAAATCCATACTTTGTTGCGGGACTGGATGTAGGGTAACTCCGAACCTGTATAAAATCCGGTGTGTTTGTTCCTTTACTGCTTTTATTTTATTTCTGCATCTGTGTTTGTTTCTACGATTATCCCTATATCTGTAGATTGCATACATCTGTGTCTAAATTAGAATAAATTCAAAAAGATTTAGTAATTCTTTATAAACACTATTCACCCCCCTAGTGTTAATCCTAGCCTTAAGATCCGTAATCCGCATTTCCTTCAATTGGTATAAGAGCGAGATTTTCAAAATTTCATAATCTAATTTTTGAAAAGTTTTCAACATGGCTACCAACACTGGTACTGTTACTAACACTAGTATTCCTGTCACTAGTTCATTTGTAGAAGGTCAGTCTACTGTCAGACCACCACTTTTTAATGGCAGTAATTATGCATATTGGACATGTAGGATGAAAAATACTTACAATCTATAGGATTAGACACTTGAAATATTACACAAACTGAATATTCTAAACCCACAATAGATTTTGCACAGTGGACTGCTGAGAAAAAGACTATTGCACAAAATAATTCTAAGACAATGAATATTTTGTTTTATTCATTAGATAGAAATGAATTCAATAAAGTGTCAGTTTGTAAGTCTGCATATGAAATCTGGAAAACTTTGCAAGTTACTCACGAAAGAACAAGCAAAGTTAAACATACCAAAATTTCTATGCTCACAAATCAGTTTCAATTATTTAAAATGAATCCTAATGAATCTATTTCCGATATGTATAGTAGATTTCAGGATATTGTGCATTCTCTAATATCTTTGGGAAAGGAATTTTCTGAAGAAGATCAAGTTAGAAAGATTTTAAATGCTCTTACTCCAGAATGGGATCAAAATACACTTGCTATCGAAGAGGCAAATGACATCAGTAATTTAAAGATAGAAGAATTAATTGGAAATCTAATGTCGTATGAAGTTCAAATGATCAGGAGAAGAGAAAACAAAGCATCTGAAAAGAAATCAATGGCATTCAATGCATTGACCGATGGATCACTCAAACAGCGATAATGATAAAGAGATAGCCTTTATGACCAGAAATTTTAGGAAATTCATGAAATACATAAAGATGAATAATCTCAAGAGAAACAACTATAATAACTCTGCGAATCAGAATGTAGTGCCAAATGATGTCAAATGTTACAACTGTGATGAACCAGGCCATTTCAAAAGAGACTGTCCGTATCCAGATAGGCAAAATCCTCATATGAACAATGATCCAGCAAAGAAACGGAAGCGTGCATTTACTGTAGGATCGATTTCACCCTAGAGGGGGGGTGAATAGGGTGATAGTGTAAATTATAAAAATTAATCGCGGACGCTTATAAAATATTCAATTCAGATCACAGAATAGCAGCACAGATATCGCAGAATATAAATAACAGAAAAAACAGAACAACACAGAATTTACCCAGCTTCGGCAAAACGCTGCCTACGTGCTGCCCCCAAGGTTTCTACTAGAAATTAGATAGTCCCTCGCTTACACACGTAAACTTTCTATACCCGCTATTGACTAATCTAACTCTACGCTCAAAACCCTGCCACAACTCAGCCACTGAGTTGCGAATTCTCAAGCTACGCCACGTAGCTTGTCCCCTAGTCACACGACTAGAAATTAAATGGTTTAAAAAAGAAAATTACAAATTAAAAACAATTTAAAATAAAATATCCCTAATTTTAAAACCTATAACCCTTTAAACATAAAATAAAAAACCCTTTTATCAAAGCCGTCCCTTTTCTTTGTTTTCCTTAGCCCGTTCCTTTTTTTATTCTTCACTCTGAATATCTTGAGAAAAATGGCGGCTTCGATCTTCGTTCGTCTCTAAAATTAGGGCTTGGAAAAATTGAAGTTGCCGACTTAATTTGGCACGATCGAATGATGATTTCGTTCTTGCTTGGTCGATCGATGCTCTCTTCTCTTTGCTTCACGGCTACCTCAATTTGGTCGAGTTAATTGTCAAAAATGGTATGCGATTTTTCCTTTTTCGATGTTGATTTTTGCTCGACCTTTGATTCGAGTTATTGATATTGTTCTCTGTTGTTTGAGCTCGAATAACACAGTTGCCGATGACGTTAATCACTTTTATAGGGTTCGACCCCCCTGTATTTTCGTCATATAACTATATTTGAATTTGTCAAATTCTTTTGATCGGCCGTTTGATTATGCTTGGATGCTTGGGATTGATTTGTGACTTGTTCAAAGTGCTTGAATAACACGGTTTCGAAACTTGGTCATCACGGCATTGATTTGATTTGAAATTGCGATATATTTGGTCAAAACGAAATTTTGATTTCTTTGTGATGACCACGGCTTTGACTTTATGTATGAACACGGCTTTGATATTGTGGCTTGTACTTGTATACTGCTGTGTCCTTTACTTGGTGTTGTAGCAGTTTGTATTTGCTGTTTTCCATGAACATGCTTCACTGCATTATTATTGTATTTGTTCATATGAGTGTGCTCACTGTTGTTTGTACCTGTGCAAATATGTTTACTGAGTTTGTTTGATGGTCTTGTGGCATGTGTTCCCTGTTGTAGTCTCTTTTCCATGGGTCACTTGTGGTCGGGCTCACTGTACACTGAAGCACTCTGGTTTGATTTAGATGTACTGGGTTTGGTTCAGGTTGTTCATGAGTCTTCATTTGATATTGAGTTGCACACTGCTGCTTGTTCTTGGGTTCTTTGTTTATTGGACTTGTTGTACATGTTGCCTTGTATTTGTTTGCTGTCATGTTGGTTCGAATTGCAATTTGTGTAGTTGGTTCACCATGCAGTCTGGATTAGTGGTATTTGCATTCATGAATTCATATTGACTTGTATACGTATATGCTTCATTTGTCTTTGTACCTATCTCTGATGATGTTGAACTTCACTGTTGCATTCCATTTGTGTTTGCTGTCAGTTGCATCGAGTTGGAGTTGTACTGTCTTGAGCTCGTATCACAGCAAACTGCATGTTATATTTCTTGATC
This sequence comes from Allium cepa, assembly GCA_030765085.1. Lineage (NCBI taxonomy): Eukaryota > Viridiplantae > Streptophyta > Magnoliopsida > Asparagales > Amaryllidaceae > Allium > Allium cepa. The sequence goes on from CM060946.1 coordinate 86,156,162, forward strand.
ATGTTGGCCATTTGGTCGAGCTACAGTCCAGTGCCCCCATGTCTTGTGTCTTGCCATTCTTTGTTGCCTCTGTTCATTTGACTGCACATTTGTAGTCTTGGTCTTTCACTGTGACATGTTCACTAGTGACTGTTGCTACACACTGTTGTATTTGGACTTGTACCTGTAATTGTATTCATGTATACTGCATTGTCATCTTATGGCAGTTGCTTTGTCTCCATGTATTTCATGTAGTATGGGCATTTGAATATGCATTTGTGAACATTGTCGAGTATGCACTGTGTCTTTTGTTTGCACCTGTTAGCCTGTCCCTTGTTTGGTTTTTTTGGTGACATCTGTTGGCTGTGCATTGAGCATTGTTCGAACTTGTATCACTTGAGTTGAATCCAGTTTCACAACTCGTGTTTGACCTTGTGCCAAAGTCGAGATTTTATTTATGTTGCACCTGAGTTGAACCCGTCTTTTTAATTTGGGTTTGACCTGTGCTCACCTGTCCCTGTAGCATTATCAAGTGTATATCGGTGTGCATGGCCTTGTGGCATATACAGTGATACACTGTGTATGTCACAAGCTGTTCGTGTATGATGAATTCAAATTTAAATGATGACGAACAACCCAAATAACTGAGGCAAATAATATTTTCAAAAATCATATTTCATTTTATATTGTAAAAATATTTCTTTTTCAATTTTACTGCGTTAGAGAATATTTTTGCAGATTGCTCAGATGTTGTATTCAAACTGAAATGAAGTTGAAGATAAAATATGAGTGAATGAGCGATATGTAGTGAGGACATTTGTAAATATGAAATTGTGATGTAATTGAAATCAAAGTTGTATATGTGAAAAGTGAGAGCTTGAATTTGTATTCTATTCAAAATTGTAATAAATATTTGTTTGAATAAAATATTCTGTTTGAATTCAAATTCCGTGTTATTTATTTTATTCAGCAAATATTTATTTAATCTGTGAAAAATAAAATAGTATATTAACAAATACATTTAAACGAATGTATATATGTTTATTATCATCAAACAAAAATCATATAAGCGCATATTCAACAATCACCCCCTTTTGATGATAACAAACATATATTTAGGATTTTGAATATGTTAAATGTATTTGATCATTGATATGCTCTAATTGCTCCTTCTATTTAAATGCTTCCTCTCTACACAATACTCCCCCTACAAATATGCATACAATTAAATAATATGCAAATAAGCCTAGATGCAAATGGAAAATTATTTGACCTTTGCTTGATTTTATTTGACAAAATCTTAACTTTTCTCTCCCCCTTTTGTTATCAGCAAAACAATAATAGTGTTAGAGAAAATATAGATAAAGTGATCGATATTAATTCAACATTAAAACTCAATTGAATATAAATATTAAATTTCAATAAAAAATCAAACAAAAATCATAAATATTTTGTTAGGCGCATATTCCACTTTTAGAATGATGGAAATGATGTCATCATATAAAACCATACAGTTGTGTCTATTTGTGGCATATTTATACCAGGAATTTGAATATCTACTAACCATGCATAACCGTTAGGACTTTTAAATGAGATTAGTAGTATTCCAATTTTATTTTAAAAAAAATGAATTCAAGTATCTTCTAACCACGCATAACCGTGAGGACTTTTAAATGGGATTAGAATCAACTTGTTTATTTTAAAAAATCAACTTTAGATATGCGTTCCATACATGCATAACCGTGAGGACTTTTAAATGAGCATGGAAGCACATAACAAATTCCAAGTAATTCACCCATGCATAACCGTGAGGACTTTTAAATGAGAGTGAATACTTTGGTATTTATTATTATTATTATTACCTCTTTTTTTTTTTTAAAAATGTGAAAAATGAAAAACGAAACGATTCCTGTTTAAAGTACCACATATCGACAAACTATATAGAATTTTGATGAGTAATGGTCGTTAGAAATATGATAGATATAGAGATGGTCATGGAATTTTTACCAACAAATTTTTTTTATAACTCTTGTTTAAATTTCTAAAGAAATTTTCTAATTATACTTTCTCGAGTTATAATATATGATCAATGTCAACACTCATCACTTTTTCAATCACTATTTTTCTTTTCGATAATCATTTGGGAGTCAGATTAGTCAAAATAGTCATTTAAAATCAAATTCAAAAATAATTATGAAATTAATTTTTCAAAATGACTAATCTGAAAATATGGTCAAAAATGATTTTCTCGAGGGGGTTTTATAATAAAATTTTCTGCTATTTGAAAATTATTTGAAATGAAAAATATGCAGATATTTTCTTTGAAAAACGATGCAGTAACTAAATGTCTCAAAAATCACGTTCAACTAGTAATTTTTCTATCAACTAGATCACCAGTGTAATCTGCATCTGAATTTCTTTTTCACTAATATCATCATTAATTGAATTTGGTTAACCAACATGAAGTGTGCACCAAAAATTTCAAACTCAATTTTTACAGCAATTTAAATGACATTCTTTTGAATTTGAATTGAAGCCGTGTAAATAATCGAAAGCCGTGAATATAGAGTCAGCCGTATTATAACCAATTGTATTATCCAACAAAACACTATTTTCAATCCAAATTGATATATATGAAGTAATTCAAAGAATCTAGAGAATTTTATAGTGTTTTTGGCATAAGAATATAATTTTGCCAACTATTTTGAATAAGTCAGAATCAAAATCATCATCTTTTCATCAATCTCAATATTGGCTGATTTTAATTCAGAATATGGTGCAGATTATCACATTTAATATATCGTTTAAAACATACCATTACCTGTTTTACCTTTACGATATTTTTCGTTGTTGTCCATTGTGATTCTGTCACCTTTATACTAGGCTAAGGAACTTTGCTTCGTCGTCCGTTGTGTTTCTGGAACAGCCAAAAATCCAGAGAACACTGTTGTTGTTCCTTAGCCTGCCACCACACCTACACGATGAAAGATTTATGTGACCTATTTGTTTTTATAGGTCCATGGTTGTTAGTGGCAGAATATTTTGAAAAACAATTTTGTAAAGACCCAAAACTATTTATAATTGTTCCCTTCGGCACCCAAATTTGTTTAACTTTGAGAGATTTTATATTTGTGCCTTTTGGAACCCAAATCGGTATAGTTTTTACATGTTTGGGTGTATACCAACAATTATTGTGATCGTGTCCAAATTTTCTACAAATTGTGCACATAGAATTATCTTGATTAATATTGCTTTTAACAATTTTCAAATTATTATATCCAAGTCCTTGTCTAACCGTATTAACAGTTTGCTTTCCTAATAGCATATTCAACGATTTTCCACTTTTTGAAAATTTATCTAAAGTCGTTGACAATTGTTGGACTTGTGTTTTGAGAGATTCATTTTCGTTTAACAACTGTGTGCACTTTTTAATAGAATTCTCTCTCCTAGTATTTTCATTCTCTTTTAAAATCAGAATTTCATTTTCAAGTAATTTTATATTGATTTCTGATTTTTTAATTTCTTCTTCGAATGTTGGACACTTATCAAACTTAGGGATTCTACTTTGATAGGTTTTAACTAAGTGATCAAGTTGTTTATTGCATTCTATCAAAGTATCCTTTTGAGATTCAAGTTTGGCGTATTTTTCCCTAAGTCGTTCAAAACAGCCGTTTACTTCATGAAAATATATAAGCAACTCAGAATGGGTAAGTTTTGATATCTCACTTGGCTCGTCATCGTCACTGTCAGTTGTATCACCTCGAAGACACAATTCTGCCTTTTCGCTTTCACTGCCAGTGCTTTGATCATTCTCGTCTATTTCATCCCAAGTGGCTGCAAAACTTTTCTTTTTCTGTTTCTTTCCATGGCTGGATTTAATTTGTGGACAATTGGGCTTGATATGGCCGGGTTTGTTGCAATTATAACAAATAATCTTTTGTTCTTCTGAGTAGTCTAGTGCTTTCGCTATTCTGCTTTTTGCTTTTTGAATTCGAGCTGAATTTCCATATTTGTAATTCCACTTTTTGAATTTCTTTATTAATAGCTCCAATTCTGCTGCTGCATCGTCATCGTCATCGTCATCACTTTCAGTTGTTCCTTTGAGAGCTATTGATTTCTTTCAAGCATCTCCTCCTTCACGCTCTTCCTTGAATTTCATTTCTAGCTCATAAGTGGTGAGATTTCCGATGAGTTCTTCAACTTTGAGTTGTTTTCGATTCTTGAATGGCAGTTACTTTCGCTTCAAAGGTTCGTGGAAGGACTCTGAGGATTTTTCGGACTATTTCCAATTCGGTGTATGTTTTTCCGAGAGCTTTTGATTTGTATACGATATTGGAAAGTCGTCCGTACATCTCTTTGACATTTTCTTCTTTCGCCATTGTAAAGTTCTCGTATTCGCTGCTTAGCATGGCAAGGCGAGATTCTTTGACTTGAGATGTTCCTTCGTGAGTCACTTCTAGTATGTGCCATATTTCCTGCGCAGTTAGACAATGTGAGACACGATTAAATTCAAATTGGTCTGATGAACAGATAATAGAATTCATAGCTTTGGCATTAGTATTCTGTAATTTATTTTCTAGTTCTGTCTATTGTTCCTTTGGTTTCTCTATTTCTTGATTATCTACAGTTATAATTGGAGTTTTATAACCTGTCTCAACAATATCCCAAGCGTCAATGGTTTTCAAAAAAAATTTCATCCTATTTTTCCAAAAAGCATATTCACCATTGAACATTGGTGGTCTAACTATCGACTGACCCTTTGCAAAAGCATTATTAAAAGAAGCCATTTTAAAAATTCAAATTTTAAAACAAAAACTATTTTTTTCAAAAAAAATCGAATTTTTAAAACAGATGTTGACTTCTATTCCTAGCTTTGATACCACTTGTAGGATCGATTTCACCCTAGAGGGGGGGTGAATAGGGTGATAGTGTAAATTATAAAAATTAATCGCGGAAGCTTATAAAATATTCAATTCAGATCACAGAATAGCAGCATAGATATAGTAGAATATAAATAACAGAAAAAACAGAACAACACAGAATTTACCCAGCTTCGGCAAAACCCTGCCTACGTGCTGCCCCCAAGGTTTCTACTAGAAATTAGATAGTCCCTCGCTTACACATGTAAACTTGTTATACCCGCTATTGACTAATCTAACTCTACGCTCAAAACCCTGCCACAACTCAGCCACTGAGTTGCGAATTCTCAAGCTACGCCACGTAGCTTGTCCCCTAGTCACACGATTAGAAATTAAATGGTTTAAAAAAGAAAATTACAAATTAAAAACAATTTAAAATAAAATAGCACTAATTTTAAAACCTATAACCCTGTAAACATAAAATAAAAAACCCTTTTATCAAAGCCGTCCCTTTTCTTTGTTTTCCTTAGCCCGGTCCTTTTTTTATTCTTCACTCTGAATATCTTGAGAAAAATGGCGGCTTCGATCTTCGTTCGTCTCTAAAATTAGGGCTTGGAAAAATTGAAGTTGCCGACTTAATTTGGCACGATCGAATGATGATTTCGTTCTTGCTTGGTCGATCAATGCTCTCTTCTCTTTGCTTCACGACTACCTCAATTTGGTCGAGTTAATTGTCAAAAATGGTATGCGATTTTTCCTTTTTCGATGTTGATTTTTGCTCGACCTTTGATTCGAGTTATTGATATTGTTCTCTGTTGCTTGAGCTCGAATAACACAATTGCCGATGACGTTAATCACTTTTATAGGGTTCGACCCCCCTGTATTTTCGTCGTATAACTATATTTGAATTTGTCAAATTCTTTTGATCGGCCGTTTGATTATGCTTGGATGCTTGGGATTGATTTGTGACTTGTTCAAATTGCTTGAATAACACGGTTTCGAAACTTGGTCATCACGGCATTGATTTGATTTGAAATTGCGATATATTTGGTCAAAACGAAATTTTGATTTCTTTGTGATGACCACGGCTTTGATTTTATGTATGAACACGGCTTTGATATTGTGGCTTGTACTTGTATACTGCTGTGTCCTTTACTTGGTGTTGTAGCAGTTTGTATTTGCTGTTTTCCATAAACATGCTTCACTGCATTATTATTGTATTTGTTCATATGAGTGTGCTCACTGTTGTTTGTACCTGTGCAAATATGTTTACTGAGTTTGTTTGATGGTCTTGTGGCATGTGTTCCCTGTTGTAGTCTCTTTTCCATGGGTCACTTGTGGTCGGGCTCACTGTACACTGAAGCACTCTGGTTTGATTTAGATGTACTGGGTTTGGTTCAGGTTGTTCATGAGTCTTCATTTGATATTGAGTTGCACACTGCTGCTTGTTCTTGGGTTCTTTGTTCATTGGACTTGTTGTACATGTTGCCTTGTATTTGTTTGCTGTCATGTTGGTTCGAATTGCAATTTGTGTAGTTGGTTCACCATGCAGTCTGGATTAGTGGTATTTGCATTCATGAATGCATATTGACTTGTATACGTATATGCTTCATTTGTCTTTGTACCTGTCTCTGATGATGTTGAACTTCACTGTTGCATTCCATTTGTGTTTGCTGTCAGTTGCATCGAGTTGGAGTTGTACTGTCTTGAGCTCGTATCACAGCAAACTGCATGTTATATTTCTTGATCATGTTGGCCATTTGGTCGAGCTGTAGTCCAGTGCCCCCATGTCTTGTGTCTTGCCATTCTTTGTTGCCTCTGTTCATTTGACTGCACATTTGTAGTCTCTGTCTTTCACTGTGACATTATCACTAGTGACTGTTGCTACACACTGTTGTATTTGGACTTGTACCTGTAATTGTATTCATGTATACTGCATTGTCGTCTTATGGCAGTTGCTTTGTCTCCATGTATTTCATGTAGTATGGGCATTTGAATATGCATTTGTGAACATTGTCGAGTCTGCACTGTGTCTTTTGTTTGCACCTGTTAGCCTGTCCCTTGTTTGGTTTTTTTGGTGACATCTGTTGGCTGTGCATTGAGCATTGTTCGAACTTTTATCACTTGAGTTGAATCCAGTTTCACAACTCGGGTTTGACCTTGTGCCGAAGTCGAGATTTTATTTATGTTGCACCTGAGTCGAACCCGTCATTTTAATTTGGGTTTGACCTGTGCTCACCTGTCCCTGTAGCATTATCAAGTGTATATCGGTGTGCACGGCCTTGTGGCATATACAGTGATACACTGTGTATGTCACAAGCTGTTCGTGTATGATGAATTCAAATTCAAATGATGACGAACAACCCAAATAACTGAGTCAAATAATATTTTCAAAAATCATATTTCATTTTATATTGCAAAAATATTTCTTTTTCAATTTTACTGCGTTAGAGAATATATTTGCAGATTGCTCAGATGCTGGATTCAAACTGGAATGAAGTTGAAGATAAAATATGAGTGAATGAGCGATATGTAGTGAGGACATTTGTAAATATGAAATTGTGATGTAATTGAAATCAAAGTTGTATATGTGAATAGTGAGAGCTTGAATTTGTATACTATTCAAAATTGTAATAAATATTTGTTTGAATAAAATATTCTGTTTGAATTCAAATTCCATGTTATTTATTTTATTCAGCAAATATTTATTTAATCTGTGAAAGATAAAATAGTATATTAACAAATACATTTAAACGAATGTACATATGTTTATTATCATCAAACAAAAATCATATAAGCGCATATTCAACATTTACTGCTACTCTAGATGACTCAGACTCATCCTCATGTGATGATGATCAGAAGATAGATAATTCGAATTTGTGTTTCACAGCTATTCACGACTCCGACGAATTCAAAGAAACGGACTTAGAAAAAGGTACGCGTTTACAATACAATTGGTTGAAATTGCTTGCTTAGACTTAGTTGCTTGATTGCTTGATTGATTGATTTTGAATCGGTGTGTTGTTTGAATTTTAATTTTTTTATTATCTTATTATTTTATTATTTTTAATAATATAATTTTATGAAATATACTATAAATATTTCAGATATATATATATAGACGTTAAAAATAATAAATGTGTGTATATATATATATTAGAGAACTTAGGAAAAATAAATTATCAAAATTCATTGGCACATGTCGACATGGTCCCTATCATGATGTCGACATGGGTACCAGAATTTGAATTCAAATGTTTGAATTTCCCTCCAACTTTTCACTTTATTCAATTCTCTGAAAAGCTACCTTTTGACCAGAGAATATGTCCGTTGAGAATCTATTTATTCGCTATCTTTTATCATATCTTTTCACTCTCATTTTCAAATTCAAACTCTCTCTTCAAAACTTCAAGCTCTCTATTCTCTACTTTAGTGGCTTCTTTAAGCAACCCCTCCATCATGAGAATTTCCAGAAAAATAAAAGAGCAATTATTCAATGATTCGGAGGCAATAAAAGCATACATCAATTATGCTAATTATGCCAAAGTCCATCCCGGAAAGTTTGCTATTTTTCAAGATTTCTCTTCTTATGAACTTGATTCTCTTTTTGCAAACAATGGAGTTCTTAGTCTTATTGATGCTTCTCAAAATGATTTTTTTTTGCTATCCAAATCTTCTCAAAATTTTCTATGCTAATTTAAACCAAGGATTTTATCATGGAAATGAGGATGAAATTTGGAGTAGTGTCAAAGGCACTAGAATTGTTTTGAATTGTGATCTTTTGGGTACCATTCTCAATTGCAAGTGTACGGAAATGGATCTTTCTAATTTTAAAATCGATGAAAATGATCGTGAGACATTAAATCACATTTTCGAAGGGAATGATAATTTTGAATTCAAAAATCGAAATTTCCAACCAAAGGCAAGGATTGTCAATCTTCTTTTGCAACATACTTTGACCCCAAGATCGGGGAATTTTAACAATCCTACTTCAAAAGTTTGCAAAGCTCTTTTTTCTATTTTTGGAAATTATGACATAAATTGGGCGCAAGTTATTTTGGATGAACTTCGTCCTAAAAATCTTGAAATGGGTGAGAATACTTTATATCATGAAATTTATCTCACTCGGATTTTTAACTATTTTGGAGTGGATTTCAAAGGCGAAGAATTTGTTTCTAGAAAAGTTTTCAATCATTCCAACATTTCGCTTATGAAAATTCCATTTGTTTTTCAACCTTATGAGACCCTTGCCGAAAAGGAAGAGCGTTTGGCTCATGAGGAAATGGAAGAAGAGGAAGAGGAAGAGGAGGAAGAAGAAGAAGAAGAAGCGGATGAAATGGAAATTGAAGAAGAAGAAGGTGAAACCTCTTTGGAAAGCATTGACTATCCTCCTAATCCATCCACTAAAACCCTTCTCAAAAATCAAAAGACGATTGTTGAGAATCAACGGATTCTTAAACGATCCGTTAGTAAGAAGTTAGACAAAATTTCATCCAAGATGAACAAGTTCATTTCCAAAGTCAGCAAGAAACCTAGACTTTCTTCATCATCATCATCCTCTACCTAGTTTTATCTTTTCATATCGTGTTGTATGTGTTTTAGTTTGTTTAATTCGAAAGTTTATGTAGTTTGGTGTGTGTTTAATCATTGTAACATCTTAGTATGCAATGAAATGAAATTTCTTTTCTGTTATTTGCCTTATCTTATCTCTAGAATAAATGTTAGTATAGTATATAAATATATATATATATATACACAATTATTCACAAAATCATATTAGTCATAATTTTTCACTAACCCATGTTGACATGTACTGGTCAAAAATGACAATTGATTTGAATTTAAAATTTGAATAACAACCATATATCTAATCATTTCAAACGAATTTCTATACCTATATATACCTATTTCTTCCAGAATCCTTCACTGCATTTATTTTGTTTACTTTGTGTGAATTGTTTATTTGAATTAATTTGATTTGCTTTAGATTGATACTCGGTGTGAATTGATCTCTTAAATTGGTTTGATGGTTGCTACATAAAACATGTATATATATACACACATTAAAATGTATATAATCCTTGATTAATTATCATATTCATAAGGATAATTATTTCTTAATCTGTCTATTATATATTCCATTGTATAGTATATTAATACAGGTGCTCTAGTCCAAGAATGAGGGGGAGTTAGTTTTTGTTGATGACAAAGGGGGAGAAATATAAAATAGGTTAGTTAGGCATAAATTAAGGGGGAGTTATTAGGATAGAAGTAATATTTTATAAACAAAGGTTGTCATCATCAAAAAGGGAGATATTGTTAGTCCGTGAGATGATGGTTTTGATGACAACAACCTTAGAATAGATTATAAAATATAAATACTAACATTATAAGTTTAGATATATATATGTATATGCAGGTTTTAACCATGCAGGTACCAAGAATGAAGACTGTACAGTATAGAGATTCATGATATCAAGATTGAAGACTCATGAGTATCAAGAATATCAAGAGTTCAATAATTGAAGTAATTTATTCTTTAATTAGAAATTTTGTTAAAACTCTTAGAAAAGCACTAGCATCTTAAAATCCGATTTATTCGTGGAATGGAATCCACTTTGAGCCTGTTAAAGGGATGGAACCCTAAGTAGGATGGAACCTACGAAAAATCTAGTGAAGCATTGTTTTGTATCCGCTAACTTTTTATTCAAAATGATTTTTCAAAATTATATCATGTTTTCAAAATATTTTCAAAACCTTCCTTTTAAAAGCATCAAAAACCTCTATCCTGATTTTAAATAATTTTAGCCTCAAAATTATCTTTAATTTCAAAGTCAAAATTACCCCTGATTTTAAACTATCTTTTAAAATAATATATTTAACTTTTAAATATTTATACTTAAGATTTAAATATAAAATCATAGTTAAACTTTATATATTATTCTCTATATTTACTTATGAATTTTAACTATAGTCAAGTATATTAGAAAAGTTTAAAATAGTTTTAATATAAGACAAAGGTTATTTTCAAAGAAAATCAAATCATTAAAAATTGCTTTGGGATGTCGACATGCCTATGGTGACCATGTCAACATGGTGTCAGTTGAGTTCAAAATTTAAATTTCAAAAGAAGTGTCTATTCGCCATAACTCTTCATGAATGGACATGGCTGTTGTTCTTCTATAAATAGGGGTTAGTTTCAATGAATTTTATATCAGATTTTCTGGTTTTTCACTCCTCTTCTTCTTTCACATTTCTTAATACATACTCCTACCATTACTCTGCGGAAATCAATATTGAATCATACTCGATTACTTCTAGTTTGATTCTCTATCACTATCTCAACAAGATTCTTAGTGCTATTTAGAGTTATAGACTTCTTTGTAATCTATTAAGCGAGAAAATGTGTGATTGTGGCCTTGAAAATCAATCAAGCAAGAAAATGTGTGATTGTAGCCTTGGTAAATCAATTCGGTAAACTTATGACCCGTAAATCAAGTATCTCTACCCAGAGGATTGAAATTCTAGAGGGCGTGCCTCGTAGCCTTGAATTCGAGAGTGTAATTGTACAACTGCTTTTGATAGGAAATCTGTACTTGTGTTGCGGGACTGGATGTAGGGTAACTACGAACCAGTATAAAATCCGGTGTGTTCTTTCCTTTACTGCTTTTATTTTATTTCTGCATCTGTGTTTGTTTCTGTGATTATCCCTGTATCTGTAGATTGCATACATCTGTGTCTAAATTAACATAAACTCAAAAAGATTTAGTAATTCTTTATAAACACTACTCACCCCCCCCCTCTAGTGCTAATCTTATCCTTAAGATCCGTAATCCGCATTTCTTTCAGTTCTGGAGCTCAGGAGGCGAGCCAGATGGCAAGAACGTATGGAGCGTTTCCGATGTATTATATTGTTGTATATATCTGAGTCATGTTGATTGTATATGTATATATGTTGTAACTCTGATGTATTAAAGTGAAATTTGACAAGTATAGTTTTCCTTTGTATAACTGTTATTATTTGTTATTATAATTTATCCGCAGCAAATGTGAGATATTGGTGTTTCTATTCTTCTATCTCTTTCTTCTTTTTCCTAACTATCTGGAATTTTTGGGATCGAAATGTTGGGTCGTTACAATAGGTCTGGGTTTTGTTTGCTGATGGATTTGAGGATGGTGGTCTCGAGGAAGAGCTCGAGAAAAAGATGTGTTGTCTCGAATTTTTGATCTAGTCATTTGCAAGTGTTTTACTGGGAAAAGGTTTTAAGTTTTAAAATAAAACAGAAAAAAAAGGGAAGAAGAATATTTCCTCAGGGTTGGTCTCAGGGGAACGACGAGTTGGTTGGAGTTGTCTCGAGTATTTGAAATTGTAGTTTTAATTTTTTTTAAACAAATCAAATTTTTAATTAAACAATTTTCTTAACCCATTGTTTTAAATAATACCGGTTTTAATTAATTAGTCAAAGGTTTTAAAGTAAACTATTTTAAAATTAACTTAGTTTAAATTATTTATTTATGTGACCATTATTTATAATTAATTCATTAAATTATTTAAATGAAGTTTAATAGTGTAATTAAGAAATTAATTCAAGAAGGTAAATGTTGTTAATTAACTTAAGGTCTTAAATTAATTCATGTGTTAGTAATAATTAATTTCAAAGGTTTATTAGACAAAACTTAAATGTAATTAAGTGATTAATAAAGACAAATTGTTTATCTTAAATTAACTAAGTTAGTAAAGGTAAACCAATTAATGTAATTAATTAAAGGTTAATTAATTAATGTAACTAATTAAAAGTTAATTAATTAATGTAATTAATTAAGGGTTAATCAATTAATGAAATTAATTTTAAGGTTAATTAATGTGACAAATTAAGGATATTTAATTAAGATGGATAATTAAAGATGATTAATTAATTTCATTAATTAATTAAAATAATAACAGATGGTTTGTGATTAATTAATGTTAATTAATCAAAGTTAGGAAATTAATTCATAAGTAATTAGTTTATTTAGTCTAAATTTAATTAATTATGTGATCAATTAATATTGCTTATATATGATTGTATTATATTGAATGCCTTGAATTGTTTGATATCTCTGATATATAACGTTCTATGATATGAATCGCTTTGGATTGTGCTATGATAAATGTAATTTATTTATCTATGATGAATTTACTTGTTTATTTGTGAATGGAAAATAAGCGTTATAGGATTATACCGCTTATTGATATTGTTGTGCTTTGATTTATGATGATTGTGATATTTTATTATTGCACACAAAACCTTAGACGCCACACACACAAATATGGATTTCGTAAGAAATTGGTTAAGTCATGGGTATTTTGAATTTAATTCAAAATTTTAAAGTTGATTTTGGAATCCAAAATGGTTTGGAAGTGAAATTGGGTTAAATATGAAAAACTTTTTGAAAAGGAGGTTTGAAGTTAAAGTTATTTTGAATGGCTTGTTAAAGTTTTGACATTGAAATAGTTTAATTTGAATTTGAATTCAAGATTTGAAGTTGAATTCTATATACATATATATGTTTATAATTTGAAATTTTGGGAACTATGGTTTAAAAAGGGTTATATAGGATTTTAAACCCATTTTTAAAATATTTTAAATAAATTATTTTGAGAATTTAAATTTATTACAAATAAAACTTGCCGAGGGTGCGGTAGTTCGCTAATTTTCCAATTTATACTTTAAAAGGCTATAACTTGTGCATATTTGATCGGATTTTTCCAAAACGAAAAAACTTTGTTTTCAAATGATAATAGCTTTCATATAAAGAAAGAATTTCCAGTTTCTGTTGAAAGGATTTCGAGTTATGGGTAAATTAAATTTGAAATGGAAATAGTTTTGAAAGTTATGAAAGAATCTTTGTTAAAGATTTGGTAAACCTTGATTTAAATTAAAGAGGAACTTAAAGGTGTATCTTTTGTTTAAAAGATTAAAATATGGAAATTTGTTTAAACCATTCATAAGGAAAGGTTTTGGGGAACATGGGTTAAAAAGTTGTGAATTAACTAGGATCTGAATGTATCCACATGTTTTTGAAATGAGCGCTTATTATTCGATTTAGTCGGGAGAGGACTATATGTCATAAAACCCATTTCGAATTAATGATACGAAAAATTGGACAGCATCTGAAAACAGTGGTTCAAGACTTGGTATTTTCGAAAACGAAAGGATTACCTGTCGAATGTCTCTGCACCGAGTGGCCCCAATATAGAGATTTATATTACCCTATGTGATGGGGAGTTTGGACGTGATTAGAGGATACCAGGATTTGCAAGGGCTTTTTCCTTCGGTTCCATTCAGACCAAGGATGGACCTGTAGGGATGTATCTCTGACGTTACACTTTGAGATGTAAAGCTGCTTGCTATCAAACACATTTTTGTTTGGTGGCAGAGAATTTATTCTCTTAGCTTAACACCCTTCTCTGAGACGTACGAGCTTAGAGGTTATGTAGTTGATGGCTACTAGTGATATATTCCCAATTTGGTAATGTGGCATGCTAAATGCTGATCATTGGTTGATCGAAGCATGGCTTTTGTGAAAAGCATAGCTTTAGGGATGAGACTTCATCGAACCTCACACCCCGGAAATGGTCGAAACAGGAAGGATGCAGCAAGGTTATGGAGGTCGTGCCCCTTAGGGTACGTGCATTTCCTTCTAGATAAAAAGTGATATCATGGTATGGAGCCCAGATATTTAACTTATGTGGATTTATTGGAATTTGTTTTCGACGCCTCGGTAAAGGTCAGTGACGACCGGGGGATGACATACTCGTGACAGCTAGTTACCTAGTTACAGATGTAACCCGGCCTTGTGTTGGCAGAGATCCGGTTAGGTTCTCGTGCCGTCCCTCTAGAGGCATACCCATTCGAAAAGGAAGTTCCTTTGCCTTGACCATTTGTTGGAAATCCAATCACCCAATACGAGCATTGTACGGTTTTAGTTGTAGAACCTGCCATCTAACATGGTATCTATAGTAGGCATACTATAATGGTACGTATGCTAGCTAAGATTAATATTATACTTTCGAAATGTTTTTCCATACTATGCACTAATAACAATATCAAGAGGGATTTTCGCATATCAAGCATGTTTGACTATCATAAGGAGAAATCCCCCCCAAGTGTGCGATTGCATTGTGTGTGTGTGTGTGTGTGGCGGGAGGCCTTATGGTAGTTTCATTTTCCAAAAAGCATAGCGGATTTCTTCTTATTTCCTTTTGTTGTTTCTTTTTGTATAAACAACTATTTTTGTTTGCTCACACCAGTTCCATGACTTACCTGGAGTTTATTGTTCCCCTTCTAAACTCTGGGTGCCCATAATTTTCTGCACGGGTAGTCTAGAGTCAGGTTATCAGATAGTCAACTAGTAGGTGTAGCTTTTGGCAATCTTTGAAGTTTGTGGATTTTGCGGATCGCATTGTGCTATATTACAGCATGATTGTGGTTCGAGCTTGTGGATTTGAGCTTTGGAGCTTTAGGATGAAGATGCAGTCTGTTGGAGTATCTTTCTCTCTCTCTTTTGGAAGACTTTGTTGAAGATATTATCTTTCCGCTGTTGTATATATCTCTGATAATGTTGATCACTTCATATTGTATCATTGTTGTAATCAATTGTTGTGTATCAATAAAATCTTTCTTTGTTTCTGCTGTGTTGTTTTCACCTAATGTGTTATAAGCTCCGGCGAACAAGACTCAACGTTTAAACAATCGGCATTTGAATACAGGTGATGTATTGGATGCCGATTTTCGAACGCTGAATCCGGGTCGTCATAAGTGGTATCAGAGCTAAAGGTTGAGTAAAAACTTTAACTTTGGAGTATAAAACATTAGATGACTCATTAGAGATAGGGTTATAAATACCCTAGAATGAGTATATTCCCTAAGATATCTTGTCTGTATGCCTCAGTCTACTCTCTTACTATTCACTGATAGTGAGAATGAGTGCAAGAAGAGGACGAGGTAAGGGACAGGGGAGAACCACTACAATTGGTCGATACCCTGTAACAACAATGAAAAACTTTTCCCATCAACCTCCATTGATCATGATCCAATTTCAAAAGAACTTTGATGGCTTCCGGGTAGCCACAAGAAGAAATTTTGGTGTGGTGGTGGCCCTGTGAATCTTTTTTTACGTTGTAGATTGGTTCTTATTTCGTATTCTCATCATTAATTTCCTATCAGCCTTTTCCTTCTTAACTTTGATGAATTTGAAATTTTAATTGGAATGAATTGGTTAATGAAATATAAAGCTAAATTAGATTTTATCAATAAAACAATTTCGGTTAAAACCAAATTGGTAAATTTTGTTGTAATTTCTTGTGTGGATCTAATTCCAAAGAGGGACAAGCTTGTGTATACTTTAGGGTATTCCGACCTATAACATGGGTTAGGTCCATCTTGGAATAGAATCGAGAACCATCTAGCCTAGGGATTCCATCAGTTGAGAATTTCGAAAGATTGTATCCATTTGTCTGTTCTTTTGGGGTCTCGATATATTCTACGAATGGTTAGTTATGCCCTTCTGACTAACCAATGCCCATGCATATTTCATAGATCTAATGACCCGAATATTTTATGAAGTATTAAATAAGTACGTTATCGTATTTATGGATGATATTATGATCTATTCCGAATATAGAATAGATATTTCAGCTTGATCTGGTAAGCCATTTCTCTATCTTTTTGTATGTTCTTTGTTTGTCTCCTTGTCTAGCAAATTTCGAGGAGGAAATTTTCTTAAGGGCGGGAATCTATAACGATCCTATTTTTAAGTCAAATTTAATTTAGTAATTAATATAATTTTTAGGATTAAATTGTGAATTTATTTGAATTTTTCCAAAACAAATAGGATGTATGTATGTTTATATATTAAATAAAAAGGTTATAAATAGAATTTTGATTTGAAATTCAAAAATAAATATTTTGGAAATAAATTGGATTTAAAACTCTATATTTTAAATTTAATAAAAAGTATGTTTTCTAATATATATGTGTGTGTATATATATGGTGATTTGGAAATTTATATTTTTAATTTAAAATAATGATTTTCAAAAAGCAATTTAAAGTTAAATCCTACATTTTAAAAACTTATATGTATTATATATGTGTGTGTTTATTTATTAAAGTATGATTAGATTTTAAAATCATTTTTCTTTAAAATTTATGTAAGTACAAATAATAGAAAAAATGAATTAATAAGAATATAAAACATATATAAAAGTAAAACATGTGTTAATATAAAAAGAAATATATATACAATTAAAATTGAAATATAATATAAAACTTATATAAACATAGATTCATAGAAAACATATTTATTGATAAGTATAGTAGCTTAAGTTTAAAATGAGATTTATTAAAATAGGATTTAAGAAAAAGGTTAATATTCTTTCCTTTATAAATGTAACATGAGATAAATTTAATTTGTGTATATATATAAATAAAACATTTAAAGCATAATACATACATAAAAATGATATATAAATTAATATATAAACATAAGAAAGTAATATAAAAATATATAAAGACATTTATGAGTTAATAATAAAGGAAATGCATTTATTAAAATTTGAAAATATAATATAAGATTAAATAAAATCATATTTAAAGCCTTTAATACATGCAAATTACATATGTAGGCATTTTAATATAATAATTAACAAGTGTAACTCTTTTAAATATGAAGTTTGACAAGTGTTAGTTTGAAATACAAGTGTCATTGTTTCTTTTATTTTCAAAATAATAAATAAATAAATAAAAGTTATATATATACACATATCTAACTCCTTCCTTCTCATTTCTTTATTGATAAATTCAAAACAAAAACCACAAAATCAAAACCAAAAGAAAACCAAAACCTGGGAACCAAAATTTGAAAAAAAAAAAACCAGAAAAGATTCAAAAATAAATAACCTCTGTTCAAATCAAACCTGAAGCAAGATATAGAATCATCTCAAAACAATCAAGCTTCAGTCTGTATCAAGTTATAGATCAAAAATAGTTCCAGTTTTCAAAGATTAAAATCAAACAATCTTCAACCTGAAGCATTTCAAAAACCTAAAAGCTCAAAGAAAAATTTCAATTCATATTCAACTCAATTTTATTAGGCTAAGCAAGATCACTTTCTAGTTCCAAAAACATTTTCAGTTTTCAAATTGAAAACACAATTCCAGTTTCAAGTTTTAAAGCCTGTGTCTCTGTTCATCATCAAAATCTGTGAGTAAGCTATTTTTTTATAAAGGCTTAGATCTTGGTTCGCATGTGATGATGAATGATATGATAATTTGTTATTGTTGCATGGATGTAAAATATGCTGCATGTATATATACATGAAAATGATGGGTGCATGTCTGGAAACAAGAACTTTTCCTCTGTTCCAGGTTTACAGTGTTTAAAACCAAACTCAAAAATCAAAATCTCTTCACCTACCGTCTTTTAGGCTTCAATGTTTAAACCAAATGTGTTTGAGTTAACATGATTTAAATTTTAAAAATTCTTTTAAGTATAAATAATAAGTGGATTTGCTGGAAATTGGAAAATACAGGAAAACTCAATATATGTTGGAATTTCAAGCATCATGATTTATGGTTTTAATTATATTATCTAAAACATTTTCGAAAACGATGATTTTTAAAAGTGGAATCATGATTTTTAAGTCTGTATTCATGGAGAAATCGTGAGTTGAACAGAAATCGATCTTTCTTCGATTTCTGACGATCGAAGGGTGGTGGGGTCTCGTGTTCATCATGGAGGGTAGCTTGGAGGTTGGTGAACCTAGGAAAAATACTAGGTGGATTTTTAAACCACCGTGGTGGTTGAACGTTGGCAATGTAGGGTTTAAACCTAGTTTTGGTCGATGTCGGAAATTGGGTTGCTGCAGCTTCGTCAATGCACCGGACCTAACCTGGGCATGGGGAATCGAAGCGTTGGTCGTCGACGAAACTTTGGATACGATTGCGTGATATATGATGGCCAGAGGTAGCAGTACGAGGCATTTCTTTGATGACCAGTTCGTTCGGTTCATGTATGTTCGATTTTGCACAAACTTTGATTTCATGATCGTTTCGAGATTTTGATGATAAGGGCTGTAAGATTGGGTCAACGATGACTTATGGGTGGTAGAGGGGATGGTCGGAGATGCTCCGACCGTGTGTGCACGTGCACAAGGTGGCAAGTCTGGGTTTTGTTTGCTGATGGATTTGAGGATGGTGGTCTCGAGGAAGAGCTCGGGAAAAAGATGTGTTGGCTTGGGTTTTTGATCGAGTCATTTGCAAGTGTTTTACTGGGAACAGGTTTGAATTTTTAAAATAAAACAGAAAAAAAGGAAAGAAGAAGATTTCCTCATGGTTGGTCTCGGGAGAACGATGATTGGCTCGAGTTTGTCTCGAGTATTTGAAATTGCAGTTTTGAAATTTTTAAAACAAATCAAATTTTTAATTAAACAATTTTCTTGACCCGTTGCTTTTAAATAATAACGGTTTTAATTAATTAATCAAAGTTTTTAAAGTAAACTATTTTAAAATTAATTTAGTTTAAATTATTTATTTATGTGACCATTATTTATAATTAATCCTTTAAGTTATTTAAACAAAGTTTAATAGTGTAATTAAGAAATTAATTAAAGAAGGTAAATGTCTTTATTAACTTAAGGTCTTAAGTTAATTCATGTGTTAATAATAATTAATTTCAAAGGTTTATTAAACAAAACTTAAATGTAATTAAGTGATTAATAAAGATAAATTGTTTATATTAAATTAATTAAGTTAGTAAAGGTAAACTAACTAATGTAATTAATTAAAGGTTAATTAATTAATATAATTAATTAAAAGTTAATTAATTAATGTAATTAATTAAGGGTTAACTAATTAATGTAATTAATTTTAAGGTTAATTAATGTGATTAATTAAGGATAATTAATTAAGGATAATTAATTAAGATGGATAATTAAAGTTGATTAATTAATTTCATTAATTAATTAAAATAATAACAGATGGTTGTAATTAATTAATGTTAATTAATCAGAGTTAGGAAATTAATTCATAAGTAATTTATTTATTTAGTTTAAATTTAATTAGTTATGTGATTAATTAATCTTGCTTATGGATGATTGATTATATTGAATGCCTCGAATTGTTTGATATCTCTGATATATAATGTTCTGTGATATGAATTGCTTTGGATTGTGCTGTGATAAATGTAATTTATTTATCTGTAATGAATTTACTTGTTTATCTATGAATGGAAAATAACCATTATAGGATTATACCGCTTATTGATATTGTTGTGCTTGGATTTATGATGGTTGTGATATTTTATTGTTGCACACAAAACCCAAACACCACACACACAAATATGGATTTCGTAGGAAATTGGTTAAGTCATGGGTATTTTGAATTTAATTTAAAATTTTAAAGTTGATTTTGAATCCAAAATGGTTTGGAAGTGAAATTGGGTTAAGTATGGAAAACTATTGAAAAGGATTTTTGAAGTTAAAATTATTTTGAATGGCTTGTTAAAGTTTTGAAATTAAAATAGTTTAATTTGAATTTGAATTCAAGATTTGAAGTTGAATTCTATAGACATATATGTTTATAATTTGAAATTTGGGAACTATGGTTTAAAATGGGTTATACAGGATTTTAAACCCATTTTTAAAATATTTTCAATAGATTATTTTGGGAATTTAAATTTAACCCAAATAGAACATGCCGAGGGTGCGGCAATTCGCTGATTTTCCGATATATACTTTAAAGGGCTATAACTTATGCATATTTGATCGGATTTTCCCAAAACGAAAAACCTTTGTTTTCAAATGATAATACCTTTCACATAAAGAAAGAATTTCCAGTTTTTGTTGAAAGGATTTCGATATATGGGTAAATCAAATTTGAAACGGAAGTAGTTCTGAAAGCTATGAATGAATCTTTGTTAAAGATTTGGTAAACCTTGATGTAAATTGAAGAGGGTCTTAAAGGTGTATCTTTTGTTTAATATATTAAAAAATGGAAATTTGTTTAAACCATTCAAAAGGAAAGGTTTTGGGGATTAAGGGTTAAAATGTTGCGACTTAACTAAGATCTGACTGTATCCATATGTTTTAAAGATAAGTGCTCATTATTCGGCTTACCCGTAGAGGACTTTATATCATAAAACCCTTTCCGAATTAATGATATGACGAAATGGATAGCATCTGAAGACGGTGGTTGAAGACCGGGTATTTTCGAAAACGATAGGATTACCTGTCGAATGTCTCTGCACCGAGCGGCCCCGGTATGGAGATTTATATTACCCTATGTGATGGGGAGTTCGGACGTGATTAGAGGATACCTGGATTTGCAAAGGCTTATTCCTTAATTGGACGAAGTGCCTTTGGTTCCATTCAGACCCAGGATGGACTTGTATGGATGTATCTTTGACGTTACACTTTGAGATGTAAAGTGGTTTCTATCAAATACATTTCTTTTTGGTGGGGGAGAACTTATTCTCTTAGCTTAACACCCTTCTCTGAGACGTACGAGCTTAGAGGTTATGTAGTTAATGGTTGCTAGTGATATATTCCCAATTTGGTAATGTGGCATGCTAAGTGCTAATCATTGGTTGATCGAATATGGCTTTTGTAAAAAGCATAGCTTTATGGGACGAGACTTCATCGAACCTCACACCCCGAAAATGGTCGAAACAGGAAGGATGCAGCAAGGTTACGTGGGTCACATCCCTTAGAGTATGTGCATTTCCTTCTGGATAAATAGTGATATCATGGTATGGAGCCCAGATATTTAACTTATCTGGATTTGTTGGAATTTGTTATTGGCGCCTCGGTAAAGGTCGGTGACGACCGGGGGATAGCATACTCATGATAGTTAGTCACCTAGTTGCAGAGGTAACCCGGCCTTGTATTGGCAGAGATCCGGTTAGGTTCTCAGGGAATCCCTCCAGAGGCGTACCCATTCGAAAAGGAAGTTCCTTAGCCTTGACCATTTGTTGGAAATCCAATCACCCAATACGAGCCTTGTACGGTTTTAGTTGTAGAACCTGTCATCCAACATGGTAGCTATAGTAGGCATACTATAATGGTACGTATGCTAGCTATGATTAATATTATACTTTTGAATGTTTTTCCGTACTATGCACTAATAACAACATCAAAATGGATTTTTCCATATCAAGCATGTTTGACTATCATAAGGAGAAATCTCCCTCAAGTGTGCGATTGCATTGTGTGTGTGTGGCGGGAGGCCTAATGGTAGTTTCATTTTCCAAAAGCATAGCGGATTTCTTCTTATTTCCTTTTATTGTTTTTTTTGTATAAACAACTATTTTTGTTTGCTCACACCAATTCGTCATTGATCTGGCGTTTATTGTTCCCTTTCTAAACTCTGGGTGCCCACAATTTTCCACACGGGCAGCCTAGAGTCAGATTATCAAATAGTCAGCTAATAGGTGTAGCTTTTGGCAATCTTTGAAGTCTGTGGATTTTGTGGATAGCATTGTGCTATATTACAGCAGGATTGTGGTTCGAGCTTGTTGATTTGAGCTTTGGAGCTTTGGCATGAAGATGCAGCCTGTTGGAGTATCTTTCTCTCTCTCTCTCTCTCTTTTGGAAGACTGTTGAAGATATTATCTTTCCACTGTTGTATATATCTTTGATAATGTTGATCACTTCATATTGTATCATTGTTGTAATCATTTGTTGTGTATCAATCAAATTCTTTCTTTGTTTCCGCTATGTTGTTTTACCCTAATGTGTTATAAGCTCCGGCGAACCCGACTCAATGTTTGAATCTCCGGCATTCGAATACGGTTGATGTATTGGATGCCGATTTCCGAAGATCGAGTCAAGGTCGTCACATTTTGACTTCACTAGTGGGTATTAAGACTCGTATATCTTGGAATTTTGACCTTGAGTAAAGCTCA
Source organism: Allium cepa (assembly GCA_030765085.1). Taxonomy (NCBI): domain Eukaryota; kingdom Viridiplantae; phylum Streptophyta; class Magnoliopsida; order Asparagales; family Amaryllidaceae; genus Allium; species Allium cepa. The sequence goes on from CM060946.1 coordinate 86,178,946, forward strand.
ACAAATCATACCTCCATATATGGTGGGTAACTTCTTACCGTTCGTATCATATACAACTCCTAATATGTGGTTCTTTGCCCTAATCTCATTTTTACCTTGAAGAAAGCTAAACAAGTAAAAAAAGATTATCCACTCATACCCACCATTTTACGATGGCCTAAGCATACTATACGTACCTTGAGGAAAGCTCGATAATATGTATAAGTGTGACGCCCCACCTCTATACCCACGCTAGACAAGAACACTACGGAGTAATGCTGTCAACTAGCACGGAGAATAAGGCTGTTGAGGAGCGGCCATCCGTGTAATTTCTTTGTGCGAGCACCGATATGTTAGATAGTAAAGCATATTTCATTTAAGTAGGAAATCCGACATACCGATACAAACTCAAAGCTATGACACAGTGGCTATATATAGTCTTCGAAAACAAATATAGAAATAGACATAACATAAATGAGTAACAGATAATTCATATCACAAAGGCGGAAACAGATATGAATATATAACTAACACATGAAAGTGTTCATCGGAGTAGTGGTCAGAAAGATCCACAATAATACAGAACAATAGCAACACGTGCTATACAAAAGAATACAACTATGAGTCTATATCTCAAGTGTATACAACAAAAAGTGCTAATCTATGTGGTTAGCCAAAAGTCAGAGTAATGAATCCCTAGGGAGAAGTCAAGAAGAAGCACCTGTAACATCTCGGTCTGACCCGAGTATTATTTAATAAGAAAATAATAAACGGATCAGTCTAACTATAAATATCAGATGACATGATATAGAATGAGAGATATGGCATAAACATATGATAACCATAATGGCATACTACAATAAGTATGTAATTGAAAATTAACATGAGATTAATCAATATCACAAGAATCTTCTCAAAGATCCAAAAAGGGTATCATACCCCAAACTTGTATTCATAACAAGTCAATGACACACGAATTCACCAATGCACAAAAATTGATAAGGCTTATCAATAGAAATCACGAAAGTAGGTGAAGCATAAATTCCAGAATTCAACACACGAAATCCAGAAATCATAAAAAGGGGGGAGGCCTATCACACGAACGGGAGCATGGAAACTCACCAACATATGTATCACACGAACGAGACGCTATCTCATGGTAACTAGCCATTAATTTTTGACACACGAACGACCCGAAGACCATGGGGAGCTACCCCACATGTGTGAGTCGAAATCACACAAAAACGGGGTCTAGTGTCCCTCGCAAACAAAGAGACATCGCACAATTGCTAGTCTAAATCACAAAAATGACCGTCATGATCAAAGAGAAATGTCAATTACAGTAAGCTAGTAAATATATGAGCTTAGCTTCATGTCCCATGACCACTAGCTTAACTTAAATATTTACGAACAAATTGTAGATCTCCACTAAATAATTGGCACAAGAGGTTCAATCGAACAAGTCCAAGAATTAACCGACGAAGTAAACGCAAGCGTTTCATACCACTTGTTTTACTAAGCCGTTTAATTAGATTTCTCATCCGAGTGAGGTAAAGGTTTGTATATACTAATAGATTGGAAATCGGTTTGAGAAAACGAGCTTTGTAATAAAATAGTGTTGAAATCATTTGTAGAAAGAGTTTTGATATTTTCTACTAGTATAGAAAACCTTTATATTTTTAAAGTGACAAATCATAGAAATGATTGTAGAAACAATCAATCATCAAAATTCACATTCGAAGACGTGAATAAAATCCAAAGAAATCGATACCGAATCCATCAAAATGGATATTCCCAAAAATCTCGATATAAAAGTCATCAAGTCCATAATAAATGATAACCAACAAATCGGAATCAACATAAATCGATTGAAGTTGGAATTCTCAAGCAAATAGGCAAATAGGCAAAAAGAGTGCAGATTCAGAGGTCTGAAATCATGGATTCAGACGTCTGAATTTGGAAAATAAAATATTTTCCAAAACAGAATTCAGACGTCTGAAATAGGCACTTTTTAGCCTATTTCCTTTTTGGTTCCAAATAAACCAATTCAGACGTCTGAAATATAGATTCAGACGTTTGAATACTGGGGAATAAAAATTCCCAGTATAATATTCAGACGTCTGAATACTACATTTCAGACGTCTGAATCAAGGGTTCAGGGCATTCCCTGAACCTATGCCAAAAATGGCCAAACGGATACCGGAAGCGATTGAACGAGCGACAACGACCAAGGATTTACGCCAAGCGACAACCCAGCCTTAACGGCTCTTCGATATGCCTCAAATATCAATGTCCAAATATCCATAAAAGGATTTTCATAGATTTTGATTTCAAAACACCAAAAATTGGAATATACACAAAATCAATCTAAACCAAAATCAATTGCACAAGAATAAGTGTTAGGAATTCATACCTAACAATCGAAGATAATTATAGATGAAGATGTGAGATAAATATCTCATCTTTGAACCCAAACAAACGAAGAAGAAGCTTGAAAGCAAAGGGAGAATCAACCACTCTTCAGCACAACCCAATCGAGCTTAAATCTATGCTCGAAAAGAAAAACATTCCCAAAGTTAGGTATAGGAATTTCTGAAATTCAAGAGAGAAGGGGTTGGAGAAGATGAAGAGAAGGCTTATCAATGGATTCTTCTATTAGTTTGGAGCTAGAGTTGATTTGCAAAAGAAAACTAGGGTTTGGAGTTTTAATTTCCCATTCCACTCACCATTGTTGCTAAAGCTTGAGTATTAGGAATTAGAAATGAAGTAATGAAGAGTTGGAGTGGAGTTGGGACTGAATACATAAGTGGGGTTATTGGGCTCAGCCCAAACCAAAGCCCTAAGTAAAAAGTGGAAAAATTCCTCTAACTCCAAACATATCAAAGTTTACACTTAAAAAGATCGCAAACGTCATTTTGAACTCAATGGAAGTGGTCCCGAGTCCTAATTCGACCGTATGCAAAAAGTAGCATCTCGGACTAAATTCCGAGTATCGATAAAATATTTAAATAAAATATTTAAATAAAATATTTAAATATAAAATCGATAAATATGCGGGTTGTTACAGACTCCCCTCCTTAAAGAAATTGCGTCCTTGCAATATTTAAGAAGAAGATATATAGTAACAACCGTAAAAGCATATTAACACAAAAGAATTTTGAAGTAAGAAGTTCACCTTAAAGGGCATGAGAAAGTAAGTCAGGATGCGTTCGCTCGATGAATTCTCTAGATTCCCAAGAACAATCCTTAGGATTTGAAGACCATTGAACTTTAACAAGCGGAACATCTTTATTTCGAAGTCGTTTGACTTCCGAAGCAATGATACGAATAGGATGTTGCTCATAAGTTAAATTAGGTGAAACTTCAATCTCTTCCACAACATCGGGCTCAAGAATAGAATCGGAATCTCGAAGGCACTTCCGTAATTGAGAAACGTGAAACATGTCATGAATAGCAGAAAATTGAGCCGGTAATTCAAGGCGATAAGCCATAGAACCAATACGTTCAGTGATAGGAAATGGCCCAATATGTCAAGGTGCTGACTTTCCCGACCGACTGAAACGTACAACACCTTTCATAGGTGGCATACGAATAAAAACAAGATCTCCAACAGAAAATTCTAATCTCCTTCTTCGATTATCGGCATAGGATTTTTGTCTACTCTGGGCTTCTTTCATCCTATGTCGAATAAGTTCAATCTTTTCTGTGGAATCCCGAACAAAATCTGGACCTAAAACCAGCTTCTCACTGGCCTCAAGCCAACAAGAAGGAGATCGGCATGGCCTTCCATAGAGTGCCTCAAAAGGTGCCATACCAATACTAGATTGGAAGCTATTATTATAGGAAAATTCAACAAGAGGAATATGATCTTTCCAGCCTCCACCGAAATCAAGCACACAAGCACGAAGAAGATCTTCAAGAGTTTGATTCACACGCTCGGTTTGTCCATCGGACTGAGGATGATAAGCGGTGATAAAATTAAGCTTCGTTCCTAAAGCTTTTTGAAGACTCTTCCAAAATCCACTAGTAAACAATGGATCACGATCACTAACAATAGAAGTAGGAACTCCATGTAATTTAACAATCTCTTTAACAAAGAGCTTGGCCAAAAGAAGAACGGTTCGGTTAGACAGAACGGGAATAAAATGGGCGGATTTAGTAAGTCTATCAACGATCACCCATAAGCTATCATGACCCGAACGAGAACGGGGAAGGCCGTCAATAAAATCCATGGAAATTTGGTCACACTTCCAAATTGGAATTTCTAAAGGTTGCAATAACCCACCGGGCCTTTGATGTTCGGCCTTAACGAGTTGGCAAGTCATGCAACACTTAACGAAGTTAGCGATGTCAAGTTTCATTCCCTCCCAATAATAAAGTCGCTTCATATCCGCATACATTTTACTACTACCGGGATGAATGGTAAATTTAAAACGATGGAAATCTTCTAAAATGTCTTTATGAAAATTTCCAAAATTTGGTACGATAAGTCTACCAAATTTTCGAATGCCGCCACAAGAATCGATATCAAAGTCTTTCAAACCTTCAATATCAATTGTATCCTTAATATTTTGGCCAAGAAGAGCCAATTCGGGATCTAGCCTTTGAGCTTCAAGAATGCGGTCTAAAAGAGAAGGATGTGCCTCAAGACTACATAAAACAAAAGATGAACATAAATCGGATACGCGCTCTCGAATCTCACAAGTGGATAAGATCTCGAGATCGTTCCATTCAGATATCATCATAGAAACAACTGCTTGTTGCTTGCGACTAAGTGCTTCGGCTACTCGATTTCCCTTTCCGCGAGTATAAAGGATATCAAGATCATAAGGTGCAAGGAACTCGAGCCAACATTGTTGACGCAAATTAAGTTCCTTTTGAGAGAATAAATACTTCAAAGACTTATGATCGGTATAAATAATAAATTTCTCTCCCAATAGATAATGACGCCAAATTCGAAGGGCGAAAACAATAGCCGCGAGTTCTAAATCTTGTGTGGCATATCTAGTCTCGGCCGGCTTCAATTTCCTAGAAGCATAAGCAATAACACGTTCTTTTTGCATAAGAACGGCACCTAAACCAATGCGACTAGCATCGGTATAAACAATAAAATCTTGGTTTCCATCGGGAATCACAAGAATAAGAGCATCGGAAAGGAGTTCTTTTAATTTCTGGAAAGAAGTTTCACATTTGTCCGACCAAACGTATTTAACACCTTTCTTTGTTAAGCTAGTGAGAGGCATGGCAATTTTAGAAAAGTCTTTAATAAAACGACGGTAATAACCCGCCAATCCGAGAAAACTACGAATCACTGTCACACTCTCCGGTCTCTTCCAATCTTGAATCGCTTCAATCTTTGAAGGATCCACGGAAATTCCGGATTCGGAAATAATATAACTGAGAAACTTCACACGAGATCGCCAAAAATGGCATTTAGAAAATTTTGCTTTTAAATGATTACTCCTAAGAGTTTCCAACACAATCCGAAGATGCTTTTCATGTTCCTTCTCGGTTTTTGAATACACCAGAATATCATTAATGAAGATGAGAACAAATCGATCGAGAAAGTCTTTGAAAACTCAATTCATATGGTCAACGGAATAAGCCAGAGCATTTGTTAAACCAAATGGCATAATAAGCCATTGATAAGATCCATATCGGGTACGGAACGATGTCAAAGAAATGTTATCCTCTGCGATATGAAGCTGATGGAAACCGGTAGCCAAGTCCAATTGTGAAAAGACCTTAGCACCACTAAGCTGATCGAATAGATCATCAATCCGAGGTAAAGGATATTTATTTTTGATAGTAAGATCATTAAGCTTGTGGTAGTCAATGTAAAGTCTAAGTGAACCATCGGATTTCTTCACGAAAATAGCCGAAGCTCCCCAAGGCGAGGAACTAGAGCGAATAAATTGCTTCGTCACCAATTCGGATAATTGTTTGCGCATCTCCTCATTCTCCTTATTAGACATGTGATAAGGAGGACGAGTAATAGGTTGAGCTCCAGGGATAAGATTAATTTTGAACTCAATTGCTTACTTAGGTGGCAATCCTAAAACAGGCTCAAATATGTCGGAAAATTCACGGACAATGTGAATAAGAGAAATTATATCTTCCTCATCATCATTATCGTCATCACGAGGATTTAAAGAATATAAAGATGCAACCAAGCTGGAATCCGAATCTTTAAGGTCAGTAGAAATCTACTTAACAGATTGAGGATGTCGAAGATGAATAGTCCGCTCAGGACATATGATTTGAGCTTCACAGCGATTAAGCCAATCCATTCCCAAAATCATTCCAAAGCCTAAGTAGCGCATAACATGCAAATCGGCTCGGAAAGAAAAATCACACAAAATAATCTCCACATCTTTACGAAGCAAACTAAGAGTTGCGGATCCACTAACCGGATTCACAATTCTTAAAGAAGTCATTAAAGCAACGACACTTAAAGAAAAGGTATCGACAAGTTCCTTTGATATAAAAGAGTGGGATGCACCCGTATCAAAGAGAACTCGAATAGGTTGATCACGAAATATAATAATACCATCAAGGATAGAATGAGATATACCTTGACCATGAGATGTGTTGCCAGGGGCTTGAGGAACATTTAACTTTCCCTCCTTCCTATTTTGAAGTTTGGGACATAGATACATAAAATGGTCCGGGCTTTTACAATAGCGACAACGACGGGACTTTGAACACTTGTTCGCAAAATGGTCTCTGGAACCACAGTTAAAGCATTTCCCTTCAGTAGAGGAAAAAGTCTTCGCAGCAGGAGTTTCCTGTTTACCCTTTTTACTGGGATAAGGACCTTTGAATTTGTTTGGCCTCTTCTTGTTGTTGAAGTTTGGTTTGGAACCCACCACTTCAACATCACTTTTCCTATCCGCCTCTTCAAGACGAAGAGCGATATCAATGAGTTGGTTGAAGGGAACTTCTAATTTTAGAAGTAATGGCTTCTTGAGATCTTTGTTTAAGCCATAAACAAATCTTTGGTTCTTCTTCAATGGGGTGTTGATGTATTCAACCCCATATTTGGAAAGTGACTCGAAGGATGCAACATAATCAGTCACGGAGGCTTCACCCTGAACAAGGTCTACGAAATGTCGAGCCAATGCCACTTTCTCTGCTTCTGGCACGAATTTTAATTCGAAGCGTTTCAGGAATTGCTCCCAGGTGAGATCCGCTTCATTAATCTCATAAATAAGAAGTTCGCACCAGTCCAATGCTCTCTCTTGGAGCATACTGGAAGCCACCTGAACACGGTGAAGATCGACGAGATTCATGCGAATGAAGATTCGATCGCAGTCCTCAACCAAGCCTGGACCTCGATGATAGTTTCAGAACCTCTAAATGGCTTCCCACCCAGGTTGGTGTAATCATTGCACAAACGTGCAAACCCAGATTTAGGGTGAGTAGGTTCCGGATTAGATCTAGCTGCTTGAGCATTCGTGACAAGGTCAAGAAGTTGCTGGGTAGTCATAAAAACTCCATCTTGGGGTGGAGCACTAGATGGTCCAGCTCTGGGACGACAAGGTCTAACCATTTCTCTTCCTTTAGAAAGAAATAAGAGAAAGAAGAAGATTATTCACTAATGAATATCAAGCAATCTTGCTAGATAAAACAAGGAATCATAAAGGATATAGGATGAATCGGTACGACGACTCGAATTAATCCTAAGACATAACTCCTAAGGTGGACTTAGGACGATGATCCTGGTTAAGTTATTCTATATTGTTCCGAAGTTTGGTTCTGATACCAAGCTGTGACGCCCCACCTCTATACCTACGCTAGCCAAGAACACTACGGAGTAATGCTGTCAACTAGCACGGAGAATAAGGCTGTTGAGGAGCGACCATCCGTGTAATTTCTTTGTGCAAGCACCGATATGTCAGATAGTAAAGCATATTTCATTTAAGGAGGAAATCGACATACTGATACAAACTCAAAGCTATGACACAGTGGCTATATATAATCTTCGGAAACAAATATAGAAAAAGACATAACATAAATCAGTCACAGATAATTCATATCACAAAGGCGGAAACAGATATGAATATATAACTAACATTTGAAAGTGTTCATCAGAGTAGTGGTCAGAAAGATCCACAATAGTACAGAAGAATAGCAACATGTGCTATACAAAAGAATACAACTATGAGTCTATATCTCAAGTGTATACAACAAAAAGTGCTAATCTATGTGGTTAGCCAAAAGTCAGAGTAATGAATCCCTGGGTAGAAGTCAAGCAGAAGCACCTGTAACATCTCGGTCTGATCCGAGTATTATTTAATAAGAAAATAATAAATGGATCAGTCTAACTATAAATATCAGATGACATGATATAGAATAAGAGATATGGTATAAACATATGATAACCATAATGGCATACTACAATAAGTATGTAATTGAAAATCAACATGAGATTAATCAATATCACAAGAATCTTCTCAAAGATCCAAAAAGGGTATCATACCCAAAACTTGTATTCATAACAAGTCAATGACACACGAATTCACCGATGCACAAAAATTGATAAGGCTTATCAATAGAAATCACGAAAGTAGGTGAAGCATAAATTCCAGAATTCAGCACACGAAATCCAGAAATCATAAAAAGGGGGGAGGCCTATCACACGAACGGGAGCATGGAAACTCACCAACATATGTATCACACGAACGAGATGCTATCTCATGGTAGCTAGCCATTAATTTTTTACACACGAACGGCTCGAAGACCATGGGGAGCTACCTCACATGTGTGAGTCGAAATCACACAGAAACGAGGTCTAGTGTCCCTCGCAGACAAAGAGACATCGCACAATTGCTAGTCTAAATCACAAAAATGACCGTCATGATCAAAGAGAAGTGTCAATTACAGTAAGATAGTAAATATATGAGCTTAGCTTCATGTCCTATAACCACTAGCTTAACTTAAATATTTACGAACAAATTGTAGATCTCCACTAAAAAATCGTCACAAGAGATTCAATCGAACAAGTCCAAGAATTAACCGACGAAGGAAATGCAAGCGTTTCATACCACTTGTTTTACTAAGCGATTTAATTAGATTTCTCATCCGAGTGAGGTAAAGGTTTGTATATACTAATAGATTGGAAATCGATTTGAGAAAACGAGCTTTGTAATATAATAGTGTTGAAATCATTTGAAGAAAGAGTTTTGATATTTACTACTAGTATAGAAAACCTTTATATTTTTAAAGTGACAAATCATAGAAATGATTGTAGAAACAATCAATCATCAAAATTCACATTCGAAGGCGTGAATAAAATCCAAACAAGTCGATACTGAATCCATCAAAATGGATATTCCCAAAAATCCCGATATAAAAGTCATCAAGTCCATAATAAATGATAATCAAAAATCGGAATCAACATAAATCGATTGAAGTTGGAATTCTTAAGCAAATAGGCAAATAGGCAAAAAGAGTGCAGATTCAGACGTCTGAAATCAAGGATTCAGACGTCTGAATTTGGGAAATAAAATATTTTCCAAAATAGAATTCAGACGTCTGAATCGTTGATTTCAGACATTTGAAATAGGCACTTTTTAGCCTATTTCCTTTCTGGTTCCAAATGAACTAATTCAGACGTCTTAAATATAGATTCAGACGTCTGAATACTGGGGAATAAAAATTCCCAGTATAATATTCAGATGTCTGAATACTACGTTTCAGACGTCTGAATCAAGGGTTCAGGGCATTCCCTGAACCTAGGCCAAAAATGGCCTAACGGATACCGGAAGCGATTGATCAAGCGACAACGACCAAGGATTTACGCCAAGCGACAACCCAGCCTTAACGGCTCTTCGATACGCCTCAAATATCAATGTCCAAATATCCATAAAAGGATTTTCATAGATTTTGATTTCAAAACACCAAAAATTGGAATATACACCAAATCAATCCAAACCAAAATCAATTGCACAAGAATAAGTGTTAGGAATTCATACCTAACAATTGAAGATAATTATAGACAAAGATGTGAGATAAATATCTCGCCTTTGAACCCAAACAAACGAAGAAGAAGCTTGAAAGTAAAGGGAGAATCAACCACTCTTCAACACAACCCAAACGAGCTTAAATCTATGCTCAAAAAGAAAAACATTCCCAAAGTTAGGTTTAGGAATTTCTGAAATTCAAGAGAAAAGAGGTTGGAGAAGATGAAGAGAAGGCTTACCAATGGGTTCTTCTATTAGTTTGGAGCTAGAGTTTGATTTACAAAAGAACTAGGGTTTGGAGTTTTAATTACCCATTCCACTCACCATTGTTGCTAAAGCTTGAGTATTAGGAATTAGAAATGAAGTAATGAAGAGTTGGAGTGGAGTTGGGGCTGAATACATAAGTGGGGTTGTTGGGCTCAGCCCAAACCAAAGCCCTAGGTAAAAAGTGGCAAAATTCCTCTAACTCCAAACATATCAAAGTTTACACTTAAAAAGATCGCAAACGTCATTTTGAACTCAATGGAAGTTGTCCCGAGTCCTAATTCGACCGTATGCAAAAAGTAGCTTCTCGGATTAAATTCCGAGTATCGATAAAATATTTAAATATAAAATCGATAAATATGCGGGTTGTTACAATATGTATCTTACTTCGCCTAATCTATATAATAGTAATATTGCGCATAACATCTCTATCTCGAGGAAAGCTCAACAACTAGAGAGTATGCAAGTAATTTATTAATATATAAATGGTTGAGGACAAAACTTATATTAAAGATTCATAATCTTAAATATATTTAATTGAGTGATATTGACTTATGGAATAATTTATTTCTTATGAAATACCCTAGTGATTCAAGTGTCGGACACAATAGAAATCACGGTATATGTACTTTTACATATATGTTTATTCCTTAAGTTTATTTATGGTTTCTTTAATGCTCCACCTTTACTTATACAATTATATTATATAAATTTTATTATTATATAACTTTTACACTTTATTTGACTTATATAATACTTTATGCATAACATTATATTATTAAATCTTATTTAATTAATTAACAAATCAATTAATTATTAGATTATTCAAATATAACATATTATATTGAACATATATGATATAACCTTTATAGTAATAAACATGCATCATATATATATGTGTGTGTATTTTAATTTATATATAAACTTTTAATTTATTTATTTAATCAAACAATTTTAATTAAATTTATTAATTTTGAAAATTCTTTTATACACACATGTATACTCATATTATCTTAAACAATTCAGGACAACATAAAATATATCATTATATATGTTATACATGCATATATATTTTATTTGTTTGTTTATTTATTTAATTCATTTATTTTATTAATCTTATTAATAAATAATATTTTTCAATTTTATAACATTTTCAAACATTTTGAAAGGTTATATTATAAATTTTATAATATGTGCTTTATTTTAAATTTGACTTTTTAATTTAAATTTTTCTTTAGTTTAAAAAAAATTGAAAATCTATGTTATAATATTTTTCTTATCTTAAATTTAGCTTTTAAATTTAAAACATTTATTTCACTTCGAAATAATTTTAAAATTAGCCCAAGGACCAATTCAAATTGGGTATTTTTTATCAAGGGTAACATTTGGGCTCACTTCACTATTCAGGCCAGGCCGATAGCCAAGGAGGGTAGGGTACTTGATTACGTAAACCCAAGCCTAGACAATACTTTTTTAAACATCATATTAAAATGGTAAACTTAATTGGTTAGCCCTAACATGACTAATTTAGAGCATATAGACTACTTAGCTTCGATACCATTGTTGGAATTGGCTAGTCAGAAGCAGGTTAATAGGTAAATTCCAATGACTTTCCCTATTTGAATCATAGTGGGCCTATGAAGTCAAATGTCTAACTATGTATTGCCCTATTTAATTAATCTAATTAGTTAAATGCATTTAATGTGAATCAGATTCAATTAAATGCATATAATGTGAATATGGTTTAGTTGAATGTGTTTAATGTGAATCAAATTCATTTAAATGAATGAGGGCGAGTTTATCTTATTTAGATAAAGAAACCTTTCAATTCACTCTCTTAAAACTCTCTCATTAATTAGTGGAAGTTTTTATTTTATTTGGAGAGAGAAATTTTTTATTCCTCTTTCTTAATTAAATTGGTTGTTTGATTTACTTAAGTGGTAGTTATACAAAATTTATACTTGGTATATTTTATGATCATACCTAAATATACTCGAGTGTATGTAGTGCAAGTGCAACTTTTTAAATTGTGTATATATTTACTGTGTATATGTTGGGATTTACATTGTAACGGACACATTCTACCTTTATATATGCACTAGCTCTTCGAAACATTGCAATGTGTGTGTATGTTTGTATACATAAATATGAATATTTCAAAAGTTTTCTTTTTAGTTAAATCTCTAAATAAATCTAAGTTGATTTTGACCAAATCAACAAATCCAAACAAAAACCTTTGTTTCAAAATATTATGCTGTCTGATTTGGTAATACAATATTATTTGGTAAATTATTTATCAATGACCTAAAATAAAATATGGAAATAAAGAGATTTTGTAAATAAAATTCATTTCCTAAAACCACAACGTTTCAGTTTAATCAAAAAGAAAAGCTTTATCAAATAGAGTTAGGATGTTAATTTATGTGTTTACACACACACACATATGTATATATGTAAATACTGTATGATGTATGTATAATATCCTTTTTAATAAAAACCACTTTTGTAAAATAATTTTCAAGTTAATTTTAATCAAATATATAAATATATATCTATGTGTGTGTTTGTTTGTGTGTGTGTGTAAATATATGTTTATTTTGAAATGGGAAACGAATTATGGATCAATAGAAATTAACATTGATATTTAAATAAATAAATATACATAAAATAATAAATTACACTTAAGACATAGAATTAAAATATAACAACATCAATAAAAATTAGCAATACAATTATCAATAGAAACCATCATTATCGATTTTAAAGCCAAATCAAAAGTTGACCAATTATAAAATTTTCAGATCTACACATACATAAAAGGGACAACAAATGTGTATATATATTCATCAAAATAAATAAATATCAATATCTGCAACATAATAATGTATATAGATAAAACTAGATGGAAAATATCTTATTTATGTTGTCCTTTTGAATGCACCTTAATTGATAGATTCAATCCTAGATCATATCTCCTAGCTCCTAACTTTGCAACAGCTTGTAGTACCACCTTTTATTTGATTGATTTAATTGGATGTCATTAAAATAAATTTTTCTTTTATTTCTTCAAAAATTCCGACCATGAAAGTGGAAGAAAGAGGATGCTGGCTAGGGTTATGAAAAAGAATGATTAAGAGAGGAAAGACAATGAAAGGAAAGGTATTTAATGAGATAACATTCCTTAACCTCCTCCCTTCATTTTCTAGATCCAACCATTGGATTCCAGGCCTCTTTTTCTTCATATGGATTGTAATGAATGAGGTTTTATGGCCCTTCATTTTGTTCAATAATATTTAGCAAGTAGTTACATTCAAATATAATTTAAACGTCCATCGATATCATATATCACTTTGTACATATACAACTTTTATATACACACCAAAATAAATACTAATTGCATCTAATATATTAAATAAATAGTTAATATTCCTAAAAAATATTGATTAATTGTAACGACCCGGAAATTTAATGACTTTTATAACATAATTAACCGAAATTTTGCTTCAAATTAAATAATTAAATTTAACAATGAAAATTTGATAGTTGGTATGCGTCTATTTAAACATAGCAAATGACTGATTTTCATCTAAAAATATGAAAATTAACTCTTTTGTGTAATTTTCAATTTTAATTCAAAATCGGTTAATTTAATGAAGATTAAATGTTTTCGAAACCTGAATATTTTCGTATAATAAAAATATAGATCATTTTTTGAGTGAGATGTCATATTTCGTTTCGCCAAATTTGGACTCCTCTAGCTCCGTTTACCTTATTTTCGGTGTTTTAGCAGCGAAAAATCAACTTTTGATAACTTGGTCGTACCGCTAATATTCTGTTCGTCTCGTCATGCTGATCTCTGCAGTGTATTCATTCCTGTATATCGACATCCGGTACGTAGAAAAATCTGCCAAATGATTTCTGTATCAGTTCCGCATTTTGTGCTTTTGGGTTCTATGACCATCCATTTTTCCCATGAGAATAAATAGCCACTAGCATTTATTATTTTCAGAATTCAACGTTTTGGCTGTCACTATTCCCCATTCCAATTTATTATCTGCTGGTTCACTTTCGTTCCCTATTTCTTCCTCTGCCTCTTCAATTTTCTCTTCTTCTTTGAGATAAAATATAATATATAATTTTTTTCTTTCTGTTGCTTTATAATTTAGAAGCTATTTCCCCTTGTTTCCTTACACTAGATCATCCTCCCTCCACGTAACAGTTCGGGCAACGCATCTCCACATCATCACCGAAGCTCCGCCTCTCACTCTTCCTCACGTGATGCCACAAACCCATCTACATAGCAGCTCATTGTACCGCCTAGATCAGCCACTAGCGCCCGATCCATCTCCAGCCTCCTGTATAGCAGCACCACCCACACTAGAACCTTGCCAACCCTTGCACCGCCTATGACCACTCCCTCTTTCCCCACCTGAACGCACAGCCCACATCCCCACCGAGTCAGCCACTTTCCCTCCACTATTCGCCTGAGACCGCGTCCCTCCTCCTCTTCCCTCCGACCATCCCCAAGCTTGCAGCTGACAACCTAGCACCACTACCAATCCATCCGCCTCTTTCCCCGGGCAGTTCGCCACTATCACATCCCTCCTATCTCTGCTTCCTCTCCCATTGCCGCTCACCGCCAGTCGTTCCCTTCTCTGCCGCTAACACCACCACCCAGACAGCGCCTCCTCGCCCGAGACAGCCCACTCAATTTCCCTAGCTCGAGAAATCAGCGGTTTCTTTTTTTATATATAACTCAAAAATATATGTATAATGTTTGTGTGTGTGTGTACATATATATATATGTACATGTATATATATTAGTTTATATATATGATCGGTCTATTTATATGTGTCAGTTTATAGAAGATTTTAAAAGGTCTGTTAGTTATAAAGTATAAATTTATACAAATTTTGATTTATATCTTTCCTACATTTAAATTTGTTGTGATAACTTTTAATATGTATATATTTTAAATATATGTATTTAAATTAAAAATGAATTTGAACACACACACACACACACACACACACATATATATATATGTTAATTTTAGTATATATATATTTAGATTTAATATTTATTTTCAAATATATATTATAAAGATTTTATTTTGATGCGTGTTTTAAATTGAGTATTGATTTTGAAAAGGATATAATATATATATATATATGGTATTTTCATCAAATCCAAGTTCGTCCACTTTGTTTTGCCTGTTTCTGTTGCTGTCCGGAGATTGTTTCCGCAACTCTAGCTTGTTCTGCATATCTACATCTGTGCTTTCCATTCTCGTTGTTTCTCTAGCCTCGAAAGGTGAGCGATCACTCACTGTTGACATTCCTATATTTAGTAAATTTAATTCACATGAAATGACGATAGGAATATGCTGTTAAATTCGAATTGTTGAGTTATTTAATTGTTAAATATGATATGTCATTATCTACAATTATTAACCTATGATGTATGACACCATAACATGTTGTATATATTATATTTAAATTTGTTACTGAAGATATATGCCTGTTGTTGATATGTTATATTATTATCATATTTGTTCTCACTCTACAATTTCCCTGTTAGTATAGAAATTCCCTATAGGTAGAAATGATACATATCCGAACAATCATATAGATTAGGGGGAAATCGTTATAAGTTGAAATGATAAATCCAAGTGATTTTCATTAATTTTGAATTTTGGGATTGCGGGTTGAAATGATATATACCGATAAATATTAAATTTAAATTACGGATTGAAATGATAAATATCTGTATCACTTGACCATAGGATAGAAAATTTTATACGGATACCATTGGTCTACTTTTGAAATAATTTCTAAAGTTTGAAATGAAATATATGGGTTTTAATTGATTTTTAAGTATACTATAAAGATTTTAATTTTAATATATGTGTAAAATTTATATTTTTAAAAATTATACATTTGAAAATTTTAAATTTATAAGTTAGTTTTGAGGTTATAAATTTTAAGAATTTTCTTATAATTATTATTATTATATATATAATAAGAGTTAATAGAAAATATATTTAATAATAAAATTTAATTTTATAGAGTTTAATTAAATTAGTATATATGTAATATGTTTAATTTTACATAAATTTATATTAATATTTTAAACTAGATTTTTACGAGCAGCCAAGTAGTATAGGTTTTCTACTAATGCATTTTGGGAAGAGCTTAAAGTAGGAGGCTTCACCGATTGTTAGTTATTATCTTATTTCCACTATATATTATGTACTCTATATTCGATGTATAAGGACAGGCTGTTATAACTGTCCTAGGTTAATTATATTAGTGTAACTCTGATGTATTATTTCGAAATGTCTTTGTAAAGTATTATGTGGTTAATATATGTTATTCTATTGTGTTGTGAGATTCTTTGTTCTTAGTTCTTCTATCTTCTAACTCTCTTTTTTCACCCTTAACGATCCGTCTTTTTGTTCAATTTGAGTTGACATGTGCGGTTTATTATCATCTTAGAGGGTGCAGAAAAGTGGGTCATTACAAATGGTATCAGAGCTGACTGTTATGTGAGAACCTTGGCATTGGTGGGGCAAGTCATTCGAGATCGGGTAAGTGAGACCCTAGAATGACTATAAGTGTATTATATATGAGAGTGCATATTTGTTAGTAATATAAAATGTTTTATGTTGTGTTGTTTGATTAGTTGAGTGGTATATGAATTCTTGTCCATGTGTCTGGTCAACATTATCGATAGGGATTCCTAAATACTTAAACTAGATCAATCGATACGGTATTGTTTTGAAAATTGGGTAAATGAAATAATTTTACCCAAGATACATTTTACATATAAAGAATGACTTTCAAAAATAGTATAGTATAATATAATAGTTTTGATTTGTTGTTGTAGTAGATAATAATGCTTTATTATTATTAATTAGGGTTATTTAGTCATGCTCATCCAATTTTAGCATTGATTATTGTTAGTGTATGTAGGTAGCTCCCCTTTTTAAGATATGGGTTGGGTAAATAGAAATAGGGAAACATTGAAACGAATACCGTATGAATTAAGTTTCACAATTTGACTGTAAGGTGTTCGACATTAATATTGAGGTAAAATTTAATTAAAAGCCGTTTATCCGAAAATATAATATTGGAAATAAATATTTGGAAATGGATTAAATAAGATGTGTCTTTTAATTAAAAAGAATTTAGGTTGAAACTTGAGAACCTAAATACTGGTGCTTTTGAAATATGATTTTCAAGGTTTTGGGAACTAATGATAGTTTTATTTGAAAATGTAAAGTGTTGTTTTGGAATTGGGAATTTGAAATAAAAGTAATATTTTTATGTTAACTAGTTTGAGCGGCTTGAAAGTAACTTAAATTTGGGGAAGGGATATGTTCGGATGGTAAACACTTCTCTTGAGGATTACTCTGCTTGGTGAGGGAATGTATGATACTGTTTTGGTAATACCCGGTTCCCTAGTATCATTTTGGAGTTACTCGCGCTATATGTAAATTTTTAAAGGACTAAAATTATAGTTCCATTTCAAAAGGTTTTCTAATAAAACCTGGGTATTTGGATCTTGTCTTCTCTTAGGAAAATAAATTCAGAATGGAATAGTGGAATCAGATAGGGGTATATACTCTTAGGCTACAGTGGAGTATTATCCAAGTTGAAACTAAGAGTTGTTTGTGAAAAGTATTCATAAATTTATTAATGGGAAAATGATATTAGGGAGAACCAATTAAGTAAGTGCGTAAGTTGAATTTATATCATTTCTCTTTTCATATAGTTGATCTAAGATTCGAGTACATGGCTTGAGGTGTTTCACTCTGTTTCCAAAAAGGATTTATTACTCTATTTTTGAAGGTGAACACGTGATGAGGATTTTTGGTATGTTACTAAAGTTTTCTATCGTAGATACAACTATGTAAGGAGAACTAAGGTTCCAAATCAAGGAGCCTGATCAGAGTCGCGCTAGAAAATCGGGTGAGTGATCCTAGTTCGGAAGTGGTGTTATATAGTTGAGTTGATTGAATCATAGTTTTATATAAGAATGATATATGTACATTATATGAGCTGCTGTATAGTGTTAAGTGTGTTTGTGGCATATGATATAAGGTGTAATTTCGAGGACGAAATTCTTTTAAGGGGGAAGAATGTAACGACCTGGAATTTCACTACTTTGATTGGTGAATATTTTATTAATTTTAAATATTCAGTATATAAGTTTCATAATGAAAAATAAATCATTTTGATAACAAATAGTGATGGTGAAATAGTTTTTAAAATGCGTTTACAAAAATATATAGTTCAACGAAAAACAGAAAATATGACTGGAAACTGTTTTCCGAATTTTCGATGTTTCATCGTATAAAAGTTGTTTCAAAGGGTGTGTACACTTTTGTATATATATGAACACATATATTAAGCATATAATATGGTTTAGGATAATATAATTAGGATTAATTAGTGTTAATTAAATTAATTAACTTAAGATAATGATGAAGTGTCACTTTGGCAACTAAATAAAAAAAATAGTCACATCAGGGGGAACAAGATTTGATACTTTGGCAACTAGGGGAGGCAAGAGACATGTAGTGGTCATTTCAAGTTGGTAAGAAGGGGACATGGGCAGTGAGGTAGTGCAATATTTTTGAAGGCAACGTACAAGGGTAGTTAGGTAACTTTAGGTATTTTAATTTATCTAAGATCTATTTTTTCGTTCTCTCTTTCATTTTTCATATTCTACTTTCTAAATTTATTTTACTTCAACTTTCTAAAGCTCGAAATGAAATTTAGTGGCTTCCTTTAACATTTTCAAGTTTTATATTTTCATATTTTAAACTTCTTAAAATGATTTAAACTTAGCTTCAAACTCCTCCTTTCCACTTCAAAATTCTTCCATTTTATCCGACGTGGTTTCGGCCATAACTCCTTTCATTCAATTAAAAACTTAGATTTCCTTTTTTTCAAACTATCTATAATTTTAGTGTCTACGACTTTGTACATACCACATTTTCTGATTTCGAGCTTAAGTACTCGAAAATTTATTATTTTTCAAGAGTGTTTTTGAACCAAGATTTTTAAGTCTGAAAATACCCCTTACTTTTTTGACCATAACTCCTTCAAAAATTATCCCAATTGAGATATTTTTTTAAATGATAAGGAAATAATTATCTAAAACTTTTCTTTTAACAACTTTTTAAAATTCCAAGAGGAAAAGGTCCAAAAACTAAGAAAAATATGACCTATTTTTGAGTGGATTTCCATGTTTTCCAAGCCTTCCAAGTTTCAAAGTATTTCAAATTTTCAAAATTTCCGGTGAGTAAATTCATTAACTTTTTAGGAAATAATTTACCTTTATATATATGGTTGTTATATTTCTTTTTATGTGATGATATTCTTGGGTTATCTTATGGTTGTTATGGTAATATATGTGTGTATGTGATGTGAATCTTAGAATTTGAAATCAAAGTCTAAGTATTATTTTTGGTTTGAAAGATATATGCTTATTTATTTAATGGTTATGGTTCATAGACTTTTGGTTGTTTGTGATATAGAAGTGGAAAAAAAGTGGAAAATTACTAGTATATATAGGGATAGTTCCCATGGATGTAGTTCGCTTAAAATTTGATTTTTGAAAAAAATTAGGTTTCTAAAACTTAAAACTGTTTGTAAATGTTATATAAACTTAATAATAACATTTTAGGAAGTTAATTAAGTTTTTAATAATTAATTTTTAATTAATTAAAATTTTAAGGATCAAACACGGTTTAGTAATTATAATTAAGTGAAGATTAGTTATTAATTAATTAACTTTTAAAGTTAAGATTTATTTTAATTAATTATTAATTAAGTTAAATAAGTAATTTATCATTATTAAATATAGCATTAATTGTTAACTAATTGTTAATCAAGTGTTAATTATTTTTAATTATAAATCATTAAAGGTTTTAATTTATAATAAATTATTTATTAAAGGTTTAATTTATTATTTAAGTTTAATTAAAGATTATATAATTAATTAATTGAGATTAATAAATTTTTAATTATTAATGAAGGTTTAATTGGTTATTTAATAGTTAATAAATGATTAATTTGAGTTTAATTAATAGTTAATTATTGTTTAATTATTTAATTATATTAAGTTAAGATTTAATTAAGATTAATCATGATTTAAATAAGGATTTAACTTATAATTAATTTTTTTTAAAGTTTTAATATTTTTAAATCTCGTGTTTTCCAAAAGTAAAAGTGTTTTAATAGAATATCTTTTTCAAAGATGGTTTTGAATACAAGTGATTCAAGTGTCGATACCATTAAGGAACTATATAACTGTAAATAAGTTATAATGTTGATTGTTGGATTGTTTGGGCATGTGTTAGCAGAATAAATCCCCGTTCTGCTATTAATTAATTGATTGTTTGTTTGTTTGCACGGACATGTTTAGTAGAATAAATCCCCGTTCTGCTACAAATTGTTTGGTTGTTGGGTTGTTAGTTTTTTCATGTAAACATTTGTTAGCAGAATAAATGTAACGATCCCGTTTTTGAGTCGAATTTAAATTGGTAATTTACATAAATTTTTGAATTAAATTTTGAATTAATTTGAAATTTTCCAAAATAAATAAGATACGTGTTTTTTTATTTATATAAATAGATTGTAATTTGAATTTGATTCAAACATATATATTGAAAATAAATTGGATTTAAATACTCTATATTTCAAAATTAATAAAAAAATTAATTACAATATACATATGAAATTTATATTTTGGATGTTATGATTTGAATTTGATATAACTAATTTTCAAAAGTTGTTTAAAGTTAAATTCTATATTTTAAAAATAAACTTAAAAATATAACATATATATATATACACATATGTATGTGTGTTTATTTATTAAAGTATAATTAGATTTTAAAATCATTTTTTATTTAAAAAAATATAAATATATATATAAGGAAATGTATTAATTAAAATTGAAAATAGAATATATATATATATATTGTTTGCACAAAAAATGGGCAAACACCTCCAAGTCGTATGATTCAGTTGATTTTGTGTTGTTCTTAGTGATTTGGGTGATTTATGTAAATATGTAAAAAGCAGGGATTAAACTGTAAAAGACACACAGATTTATAGTGGTTCGGCCAGAATGTGCCTACGTCCACTTTATATGTTATTCTCTTTTATTTTTCAGATTACAAGTCCAAGGCTTTGATTACAAGCGTATATAAGTTTTTTGAAAGTTCCTTCCGTGTTTGAGCTCTCAAACTTGTCCCCCATTGTTGTACCCCTGCCCCTCTATTTATAGATTCAGGCTGGAGGTAGGGGTCTTGGATGTATATAGCTGCTGGTGGGCCTGGGCTGACGTGATCTGGCCTGGCAACCTTGGTTCGGCAGTGCTTTGGTCCGGTAGTTGGTGAAGCGTTGATTGGCCCGGCGTTGCCTTGGTTCGGCAGTGGATGGAGAATGAGTTGGTTCGGTAGACATGGAAAGAGGGGTGGTTCGGTGGGACTTGGTCCGGTAGGTTGTGGTTCGGTGTAGAGTGGTGAGATGGATTGATTCAGTGGCATGAGGAAGTAGGTCGGTTCGGTAGTGAGTGGACCGGCTAGGCATGGAAATGGAGTTGGACCGGTAGTGCCTGGACCGGTGATGCTTTGGCTCGGCTGTGAGTTGGTCCGGTGGTGGTCTACCTTGCTTCTGGTTCGATGGTGGAAATTCACACAACATTGATATTCCAGTTTTGACCAAAAATGGATAACAATTTTCCCCTCAAAACATGCCTTGTGATAACAAGGCGTGTTTTGAATAGTTCCGAATCCAATATCCAAAGTCCATAGCCATATTGCCAGAGTATATCATCCTTGACTGCTCCGAGTCGATGTCCAATTCCAAATCCAATAACCAAAGCCTGAGCCAATTCCGTATCCATCCGAACTCGACAACCGAGTCCCAATCCATCCTTATCCAATAGCCAATAACCGAATCCAGGACCTCTTCGGGTCGATATCCAAATCCATAACCTCTCCGGGTTCTTGCTAAGCGTGATCCACATCTGATGACCGTGGTCCAGTGTCCTTGGACGTTGAGCTAACCTCTCCGGGTTCTTGCCAAGCGTGATCCACACTTGACGACCTTGGTCCAGTGTCCCTGGACGTTGAGCTAACCTCTCCGGGTTCTTGCCAAGCATGATCCACACTTGATGACCTTGGTCCAGTGTCCCTGGGCGATGCACAATGTCATGGCCTAAGTCCTAAGCCGAATCCTGGTCTCTCCGGATCCTTGTTGAGCATAGTCCATACTCAACGACCTGAAACAATAATCGATAGTATGGGGCCTAAGTCCTAGGCCGAATCCTGGTCACTCCGGACCCTTGCCGAGCATAGTCCATACTCAACACCTGATAATAACAATTGATAATAGAGGGCCTAAGTCCTAGGCCGAATCCTGGTCACTCCGGACCCTTGCCGAGCATAGTCCATACTCGACGACCCGAGTGAGCCAATTTACGACGTTCGGGCAAGCGACTCACCCCTTGCCAGGCATAATCCATACCCGACGACCGTTTCTCAAAATCAAATAAAAATCCAATCAAAATCCAATCCAAAATCCAAATCCAAATCCAAAATCTAAATCCAAAATCCAAATCTGAAATCCAAATCCAAAATCCAAATTAAAACCAGAAAGCCAAAAATCCAAACCAGCATCCAAAACCGAAAACAATCATCCAAAGGAAAATCCAAAAGCAAGCAAAACCAGGAGCTTAATCCAAGCTCCAAAACCAAAAACCAAAAAGAAAAGCAGTGTCCAATCCAAAAGCAAAAGATAAATTTCACAAACCATAGCGTCGCAGTTTATCATCATTCAGAGCATGCTTAGGGGCTATCTCCATCCCCGTACATGTGTAAATGACTTGGTTGCTTGCCAATAATTCGCTACTTATTCCATATTATCCTGGTCAATGGATGATCAATCGACCATCGTTCCTGGGCCTCCAACCATCGTAGCTTGAGGTAGACGGCGGTTGCTTCTGCTCCGCCGTTGCATTCCAAGGTCCAACATATTCTAGAAGCTGTCCGTTCCTTACATGCTCCTCAATTATGTCCTTTAGGTGCCTGCAGCTGTTGGTGTCATGTCCATCCAAATCATGAAAGAGACAGTGCCTTCTTGATGTCCTTTCCCGTTCTGTTGGTTCTCTCCTAGTCGGCCTCTGGTAGGGAAGGCGATTCCGAGTATCTAGGTATATCCGCTCCAGCGTCTCGTTCAATCCTGTGTATGTGGAAAACTTTGGATCCTTCCATTGCTTCCTAGCATTTCCAGAATCATCGTCAACTTCCTTTTTCCTTTGTCTTTATCCAAACCTTTGCTGGATGGTCCTCCAACCTCAATTGCATTAACCTTCTTTAACTTTAAATCCGTACTTGCATCTTCTTGCCAAAGGAACCTTTCTGCCTCGTGAAAGAATTCGTCGAGATCCCGTGGGGGATCTCGTATCAGAGATACCTTGAAATCCGAGTTCTCCCTGACTCCGGATACTGCTGCCATTAAAACCATCGATGGATCGGGCCGATCCACCGAAGCAACTGCGGCACTGAATCGAGTTAGAAAGGCTCTAAGCGATTCATCTATCCTTTGCTTTACCGATGTCAATGTCATCACGTTCTTCGGTCTCTTGACATGAACCCGAAACTATCCCAAAAACCTTTCCACCAATTCCCTCCAAGTCCTGATAGATCCTTCTTCCAGCTGCCTAAACCACATCGCAGCTAAGTCCGTCAAGTACAAAGGGAAGCATCGGGCCATCACTTCCTCCGATGCCCCCAGCATGTGTCTGGTGTACCTCATCAAGTGATCCGTAGGGTCTGCCTTGCCATCATATACCTCCACGCTAGGTAGCTTGAAATTAGGTGGATTCTGAGCCATCCTTATTTCCCGAGCGAACGAACTCCTGTTCACTCCTTCCAAGTCTCTGCTGGTCAAACCACCTCGCACGGTCTTCCTGATTATATCTACCAATCCAGCGTTGTCTGTCGGGGGTTGCCTCCGAGGGAATTCCGGTACATACTCTTCATGTCTCGCTAGTAGTAACGTTGGTTCTAGCCTGTTGAACTCCTTCCAAAGGTCCTCCTGTGTTGGATCCTGTGGGCCTGCCTCCAAGCCCTTGTCGATTTCCCTCTGGCTTTGCATCCTGTCCTCCATTGGGTTCCATAACCCTAGCTCCTTGTCCTGCATCCACAGCCGCTGTAGCTGTTCCTAAGTTCTGGGTCCCTGCAGCTCTCATTTGCTCCAAGAAAGTCTGCATCATCTCCTATTGACTCTTCAACAACCTCTCTTGCAGTGAATTTGTTATGGCTTCCATTTCGTCCCGGGTTATGTAGATCGAAGCCGGTCCTTCCTCAGCTCCGGAGGATGCTTGTTGGCTTCCTTCCGGTTGGCTTCTCTCAGCCCTTTGCCTTCTACTATTTTGCCTAGCCATTGTCTTCCAAATCCAAACATCTATCCGATGCAGCGGGTGCTAGTCCTTCTCAGTGAAAGCACCAAAAATGTTTGCACAAAAAATGGGCAAACACCTCCAAGTCGTATGATTCAGTTGATTTTGTGTTGTTCTTAGTGATTTGGGTGATTTATGTAAATATGTAAAAAGAAGGGACTAAACTGTAAAAGACACACAGATTTATAGTGGTTCGGCCAGAATGTGCTTACGTCCACTTTATATGTTATTCTCTTTTATTTTTCAGATTACAAGTCCAAGGCTTTGATTACAAGCGTATATAAGTTGTTTGAAAGTTCCTTCCGTGTTTGAGCTCTCAAACTTGTCCCCCATTGTTGTACCCCTGCCCCTCTATTTATAGAGCCAGGCTGGGGGTAGAGGTCTTGGATGTATATAGCTGCTGGTGGGCCTGGGCTGACGTGATCTGGCCTGGCAACCTTGGTTCGGTAGTGCTTTGGTCCGGTAGTTGGTAGAGCGTTGATTGGCCCGGCGTTGCCTTGGTTCGGCAGTGGATGGAGAATGAGTTGGTTCGGTAGACATGGAAAGAGGGGTGGTTTGGTGGGAATTTCTCCGGTAGGTTGTGGTTCGGTGTAGAGTGGTGAGATTGATTGATTCGGTGGCATGAGGAAGTAGGTCGGTTCGGTAGTGAGTGGACCGGCTAGGCATGGAAATGGAGTTGGACCGGTAGTGCCTGGACCGGTGATGCTTTGGCTCGGCTGTGAGTTGGTCCGGTGGTGGTCTACATTGCTTCTGGTTCAGTGGTGGAAATGCACACAACATTGATATTCCAGTTTTGACCAAAAATGGGATAACATATATATATATATATATATATATATATATATTATTTAATAACATGAAAGAGACATGTGTAACATTAATAACTTATAAATTCAACAGGTGTAAGTGTTTAAATATACATTTAAACATTTGTAAGTTAATTCAGCATGCATAAAAACAAGTGTCGTCTTTTAAAAATAATTCTTTTCATTTTAAATTTAATAATAAAAAGGAAATCATAGATATACATATGCCACTCTCCTCCTTCTTTCTCATTTTCTCTCTGTTTAAAAGTTTATCAAACAAAAACTGTGAAAAATTTAAACCAGAAAATAAAATCAACAATCAAACCAAAATCAAAACTTGAAAGCAATCAAGCAAAGCAAACAACATCTCAAAATCCTGATGCAAACAGATCAGATCAAGTTCAAACAACAATCAAAACAGAATCAAAACCTGGAAACAAAAGCAAGATCTAGATTTTGATTCAAATCAAACAAGCTCTGTAAAATCAACCCGAGCTAGTAAGATTCAAGATCAATTCAAAAAAATCAAGTATCAAATCATCTCAGCTAATCAAGCAACTAATCAAGTTCTAGATCAATCAAGAAACAATTTCCATATTTTCAAAAAAAATTCAAACCTGCTCTCTGTTTTCTGAAACCAGGTGAGTCAACTTTGGTGTTTTTATCGTCAACGGCGGCGCATGGTGTTTTTATCGTCAGGTTTGGGTTCTAGGAGGTTGCTCGATCACTCAATTTTGAGTTCGTCGTTGATTCAGAAATCTGGGTGGTTTGGTGGTAAGGGGAGGCTGTCGTCGTCATGTGGATAGTTGCAGCGTCGATTGGAGGTGATCGAATCATTTGTGCATGTGCACGAATATAAGATTGTGTCAGTGCTGTAGGAATAGAAGATGGAGAGGAAGGTTAGAGGCTCGAGTTTGTACTCGGGGAAAAGAAGAATTTACTCGATTTCGTTTCCGGGTTGTTTATATGTGTTTACCCAGGGTTTTAAATTTTAAATAGAAAAAAGTTCTAAAAGAAAATTTGGAAATTTTTCTTGGGTTTGGTCTCAAGGGAATGGTGGATTGGCTCGGGTTTTGTCTTGGGGAATTGTAATATCAGTTTTAAAATTTTGAATGAATCAAGTTTGTAAAATTTTCAAGTTTTAAGACTGTTTTCTTAAATCAAATCCTTTTAAATAATATATATTTATTTACATATTTGGTTAAATAAAGTTGTACAATTTATTTTAATTTTATTAAGTTAATTCTTAAGTTTATTTAAAATAAATTTAATAAGGTGATTAAGAAATTAATTAAGAAGATAAGGATGTTTTTTAATTGTTACTTAACCTCAAGGTCTAAGTTAGTTTATGGTTGATGATGAATTTATTCCAATGGTTTATCAAATAAGATTTAAGGATAAATGGTATATCTTAAATGTTTTTATAAATTATTAGTTAACCTAAAAGTTTTATGTTAAATTATATGTTAATGATAATATATTTTAAAGGTTTATGTAATGAGATTTAAATGTCGTAATTAGGGGATCAATTAAGATAAAGGATTTATCTTTGATTAATTAAAGTCTTAATTAAAGGATCATTAATTAGTTAAGGGGTGATTTATTAATATAATTAATAAAAGATTATTACTTAATGTAATTAAGGGATAATTACTTAGTGTGATTTATTATGAGATAATTAATTACTTAATGTTAATTACTCAATGTAAGTAATTAAAAGATAATTAGTGATTAAAGGTTAATTAATATTAATTAAAGGATAAATAATTAAGTAATTAAAGGATGATTGATTAATAATTAAAGAGTAATTAATCAAGTGGTTAAGGATAATTATTTAATATGATTAATTTAGATAATCACTTATTGTAATTGATTAGGGATAATCAATTAATATATTTAATTAAAGGTTAATTAATGATAATAACTTAAAGGCTAATGACTTAATAAATTAATTCAGGATAATTAATTAAGAAATAATTAAGTAGTTAAAGGTTAATTATTTAATGATTAAAGGTTGATTGGTTTATTAATGAGGCATTTCACTATAAGGACAAACTTTGCCGTCTAATTAGTTTCTAGGACACACATCCAAAAATTAATTTCAAGGCCAAAGTCTATAGATTAGTTACTTTTAAGGACAAAGTAAGCAGTCCAATTACTTTCAGGGACATAATTTCATAGGTTTTTGGACCTTAGAAACTAATTATTTTGCATTTTGTCCTTAAAAGTAATTATTTCAGTTGTGTGTCTTAGAAACTAATTGCACTTGCTAAAGAGGCCCCTGTGGCTAATTTCCACTTTATTAATTAAGGTTAATTAATTAATAATTAAAGGTTAATTAATTTATTATTAAAGGTTAATTAATAAATGACTAAAGGATAATTAATTAAAATGGTTTGTAATTAATCAAAGTTAGGTGATTAATTCATAGGTAATTAATCTATTTGAGTTAATTAAATTTACTATAATCATGTGATTAAATTATCTTGCTTATGGTTGATTGGATTATATGCCTTGAATTGTTTGATATCTTTGATGTGTGTCGTTCTGTGATATGAATTGTATGGAATGGGCTGTGAACTGTGCTTTATTTATCTGTGATGAATTCACATATTTATCTGTGAATGAAAGATAAGCACTATGGGATTATACCGCCTATTGATATTGTTGTGCTTGAATTTATGATGGTTGATATTTTGTTGTTGCCTGTTAAACCCCTGGACTACACACAACACACACAAATATGGATTTCATGGGAAATTGGTTAAGTCACGGGTATTTTGAATTTAATATTATTTTATTCAAAATGGTGAAAAGGATTTTAAAGGTTGAATTTTGAGTCCAAAATGGTTTGGAAGTGATTTGGGTTAAGTATGAAAAACTTTTGAAAAGGAAGTTCGAAATTAAAAATTATTTTCAATATAATATGGCTTGTTAAAATTTTGAAATTTTGAAAACTATCATTTAAAAAGGATTATAGAGGTCATATATATGGATTTTAAACCATTTTTAAAATATATTAAATGAATTTTTTTAGGAGTTTGAATTTAATTCAAAATAGAACTTGCCGAGGATACGGCAGTTTGCTAATTTTCCAATTTATACTTTTAAAAAGGCTATAAGTTTTGCATATTTGATCGGATTTTTCCAAAGCGAAAACCCTTTGTTTTCAAATGATAATAACTTTTATATATAAGAAAGGATTCCCAGTTTTTGTTGAAAAGATTTCAAGTTATGGGTGAATCAAATTGGAAATAGTTTTGAAAACTATGAATGAATCTTTGCTAAAATTTGATAAACCTTGATTAAAATCAAAGAGGATCTTAAAGGTGTATCTTTTGTTTAAAAGATTTGTTTAAACCATTCAAAAGGAAAGGTTTTGGGCTAAAGGTTATGACTTAACTAAGATCCCAATATTTCCATATGCTTTTTAAAATAAGCTCTCATTATTCGATTCAGCCGGGAGAGGACTTTTGTCATAAAACCCATTCCGAATTGATGATACGACGAAATGGATAGCATTTGAAGACGGTGGTGAAGGCCGGGTGTTTTCGAAAGCGAAAGGATTACCTGTCAAATGTCTCTGCATCGAATGGCCCTGGTATGGAGATTTTGATTACCCTATGTGATGAGAAGTCCGGACGTGATTAGAGATTATTCGGATTTGCAAGAAAATCTTTTGAAGTGTCTTCGGTTCCATTCAGACCTAGGATGGACTTGTATGGATATATGTCTTACGTTACACTTTGAGATGTAAAGCTGGTTTCTATCAAATACATTTCTGTTTGGTGGTGGAGAATTTATTTCTCTTTGCTTCACACTCTTCTTTGAGAAGTACGAGCTCAGAGGTTATGTAGTTGATGGTTACTAGTGATATATTCCCAATTTGGTAATGTGGCATGCTAAGTGAAGATCATTTGTTGATCGAAGCATGACCTTTCTGAAAAGCGTAGCTTTGTGGGACGAGACTTCGTCGAACCTCACACCCTGGAAATGGTCGAAACAGGAAGGATGCAGCAAGGTTACGGGGGTCCCTCCCCTTAGGGTATGTGCATTTCCTTCTGGATAAAAAGTGGTTTCATGGTATGGAAGCTAGATACTTTACTTATGTGGATTTGTTGGAATTTGTTGGTGATAGAGGTACATTGGATAAAGGTCGGTGACGACCGGGGGATGGCATACTCGTGCCAGTTAGTTACCAAGTTACAGTGGTAACCCGGCCTTGTGTTGGCATAGAGACGGTTAGGTTCTCGGGGCAACCCTCTAGAGGCATACCCATTTCGGTAAGGAAGTTCCTTAGCCTTGACCATTTGTTGGAAATCCAGTCACCCAATACGAGCCCTTTACGATTTCAGTTGTATAACCTGCCATTCTTAAATGGTAGCTATAGCAGGCATAAGATAATGGTACCTATGTTGGCTAAGATTAATATTATACTTTCGAAATATTTTCCACACTATGCACTAATAATAATATCAAAAGGATTTTCGCGTATTAAGCATGTTTGACTTTCATAAAGAGAAATCTCCACCAATTGTGCGACTGCATTATGTGTGTGGTGGGAGGCATTATGGTAGTTTCATTTTTCAAAAAACATAGCAGATTTCTTTTATCTCTTTTGTTTGTTTTTGTTCAAATAGCTGTTTTTGTTTGCTCACACCAGTCCTATGACTGAAATGGAGCTTATTGTTCCCTTTCAAAACTCTAGGTGCCCACAATTTTCCACACGGGCAGCCTAGAATCAGGTTATCAGATAGTCGGCTAGTAGGTGTAGCTTTTGGCAATCTTCGAAGTCTGTGGATTCTGGATCGAACCTACTATATTGCAGCATGATGGTGGTTCGAGCTTTGGGTTTTGGAGCTTTGGAGCTTTGGCAATGAAGATGTTATCTTTCATGGTTGTTGCTGTTGTTTTTCCACTGCTTTGTTTTTACTGTTGTATCTCTAATAATATTTATCACTTCATATTGTATCATGTTTTATAAATTGTTGTGTATCAATAAAATTATTCTTTCTATTTCCTCTATGTTTTATCACCTAATGTTGTTATAAGCTCCGGTGAATCGGTTTTCTAGCGCTAAAACCCGAACCGTCACATCTGGTATCAGAGCTAAAGGTTGAGTAAGAACTTTAGCTTTGGAGTATAACCCATTAGGTGACTCATTAGACATAGGGTTATAGATGCCCTAGGTTGAGTATCCTAAGATATCTTATCCTTATGTCTCAGTTAATTCTCTTACTATTCACTGATAGTGAGAAAGAGTGCAAGAAGAGGTCGAGATAGGGGACAGGGCAGTACCACTTCAAATGGTCAATACCATGCAACAACACTAATGATTGGGAACAACTTTTTTTCATCAACTTTCTTTTTATCATTATCCAATTTCAATTCTTTAATGGCTTACTGGCAGCTACAAGAAGAATTTTTGGTGTGGTGGCGGCCCTGCGAATCTTTGTTTACGTTGTAGATAGGTTCCTATTTCATATTCTCATCATCATTTTCCTATCAGTCTTTTCGTTTTTAACTTTAATGAATTTGAAATTTTATTTGAAATAAATTGGTTAACAAAATATGAAGCTAAATTAGATGTATCAATAAAACGATTTCGGTCAAAACTAAACTTGAGAAATTTTTTCATGATTTCTTGTGAGGATCCAAGTCCGAAGTGGGACAAGCTAGTGTATACTTTAGGATATTCTAAACTGCCTTGAGTATCCATTTGTCTGTTTTTAGGGTCCTGATTCATTCTACGAATGGTTACTTATCCCTTCGAACTAACCAATGCCCCTGCATATTTCGTAGACTTGATGACCCGAGTATCTTGTGAAGTATTGAATAAATTCGTTCTCATATTTATTGATAATATTCTGATTTGGTAAGCCAAATATAAACTAGGATATTTCAGTTTGATCTGGTAAACCATTTCTTATCTTTCTATATATTCATCTGTTCTTTGTTTTCTCCATGTCTAGCAAATTTCGAGGATGAAATTTTCTTAAGAGGGGAAATCTATAACGATCCCATTTTTAAGTCGAATTTAAACTGGTAATTTATATAAATTTTTGAATTAAATTGTGAATCAATTTGAAATTTTCAAAAATAAATAAGATATGTATTTGTTTATTTATATAAATAGATTGTAATTTGAAATTGAAATTAAAATATATATATATATATATTGAAAATAAATTGGATTTAAATACTCTATATTCCAAAATTAATAAAATTTTGTTTTCTAATTATAATATACATATAAAATATACATTTTGGAAGTTATGATTTGAATTTGATATAAATAATTTTCAAAAGTTGTTTAAAGTTAAATTCTATATTTTAAAAAACAAAATTAAAAATATAATATATATATACATGTTTATTTATTAAAGTATAATTAGATTTTAAAATCATTTTTTCTTTAAAAACTATAAATATATATATAAGGAAACGCATTAATTAAAATTGAAAATAGAATAAAAATATAAATAATATTTAATAACATGAAAGAGACATGTGTAACATTAATAACTTATAAATTTAACAAGCGTAAGTGTTTTAATATACATTTAAACATTTGTAAGTTAATTTAGCATGCATAAAAATAAGTGTCAACTTTTAAAAAAAAATCTTTTCATTTTAAATTTAATAATAAAGAGGAAATCAAAGATATATATATTCCACTTTCCTCCTTCTTTCTCATTTTCTTTCTATTTAAAAGTTTATCAAATAAAAATCTGTCAAAAACTTAAACCAGAAAATAAAATCAATAATCAAAACTTGAAAGAAATCAAGCAAAGCAAACAACTTCTCAAAATCTTGATGCAAATAGATCAGATCAAGTTCAAACAACAATCAAAACCTGGAAACAAAAGAAAGATCCAGATTTAATTCAACTCAAACAAGCTCTGTAAAATCAACCTGAGCTAGCAAGATTCAAGATCAATTCAAAAAAATCAAGTATTAGATCAACTCGGTTAATCAAGCAACTAATCAAGTTCTAAATCAATCAAGAAACAATTTCAAGATTTTCAAAAAAAATTCAAACCTGCTCTCTGTTTTCTGAAACCAGGTGAGTAAATTTTTGATCTAAAAGGTTTAAATCTGTTTTGATACTTGATGCAAGTGATATATGGTTTGCATGAATGTTTTGTCTGGAATATGGTTTAAATTGATCTGTATATATAGTGTGCATGCCTGTATATGTATGTATATATGTGTATATATATATGGCTCTGTTTAGTGTACCAGGTCTACAAATTCAAGAAAATATCATATCTTCCTATTTAAACTAATTCAAGTTATGATTCCTGAAAAGAAAATGTTTATAACAATGTAAAGTCATTTTTAAAAACATATTCAAGTAAAAATAATTAGTAAATACTTTGAAATATAGAAATAACAGTGAAAACTTGTAAATCAGGAAAAATCGATGATTTTAATTTAATGATTTGACTTCATAATATGATTCATATTGGCAAATGATGAATTTAGATATAGAAATCATGATTTTCAGCATTGTGAATTAGGAGATTCTCGACATGACTAGTTTTTGGTTTTTCGTCAAATTTTGATGATCGACGGCGAGTTATACGTCGTGCTCGATACTGACGGAGGCTGGGGTGTTGTGGATCTTAGGAAAAATGGTAGGTGGATTTCTTAATCACATTGGTGGTCAAACAACGTCAATCTAGTGTTCGACGACCCGTTATGGTTGATACTATTTTCGAGACGATTTCGTCGACATGGATGGATTGGAGAAGATCGCAACAGGAGGATTAGAATCGTAGGTCGATGACGTGGCTCTGGATGTGAAGGCGAGGTTTCAGGTGATCGGTAGTGGTGGCACATGGTGTTTTTGTCATCAGGTTTGGGTTCTAGGAGGTTGCTCGATCACTCGATTTCGAGTTCATCGTTGCTTCAGAAATCTGGGTGGTCTGGTGGTTAGGGGAGGCTGTCTTCGTCGTGCGGATGGTTGCAGCATCGACCGGAGGTGATCAAATCATCTGTCTACGTGCACGGTTATATGATTGTGTCAGTGTTGTAGGAGTAGAAGAAGAAGGAGAAGAAGGTTGGAGGCTCGAGTTTGTGCTCGGGGAAAAGAAGAATTTACTTGAGTTCGTTTCCAGGTTATTTAAATGTGTTTACCCAGGGTTTTAAATTTTAAATCGAAACAAAGTTTTGAAAGAAAAGTTGGAATTTTTTCTCGGGTTTGGTCTCGGGGGAATGGTGGATTGGCTCGTGTTTTGTCCCGAGGAATTGTAATGTCAGTTTAAAATTTCAAACGAATCAAGTTCTTAAAATTTTCAAGTTTTAAAACTGTTTTCTTAAATCAAATCCTTTTGAATAATATAGGTTTATTTACATATTTGGTTAAATAAAGCTAATACAATCTATTTTAATTTTATTAAGTTAATTCTTAAGTTTATTTAAAATAAATTTAATAAGGTGATTAAGAAATTAATTAAGAAGATAAGGATGTTTTTTAATTGTTGCTTAAGTTCAAGGTCTAAGTTAATTTATGGTTAATGATGAATTTATTCCAAGGCTTATTGAATAAGATTTAAGGATAAATGGTATATCTTAAATATTGTTTTAAATTATTAGTTAACTTAAAAGTTTTAAGTTAAATTATATGTAAATGGTAATTTATTTTAAAGGTTTATGTAATGAGATTTAAATGTTGTAATTAAGTGATCAATTAAGATAAAAGATATCTTTGATTAATTAAAGTCTTAATTAAAGGATCATTAATTAGTTGAGGGTTGATTTATTAATATAATTAATAAAAGTTTATTACTTAATGTAATTAAGGGATAATTACTTAGTGTGATTTATTAAGAGATAATTAATTACTTAAAGATTAATTACTTAATGTAAGTAATTAAAAGATAATTAGTGATTAAAGATTAATTAATTAATAATTAAAGGATATTTA
Source organism: Allium cepa (assembly GCA_030765085.1). Classification (NCBI taxonomy): domain Eukaryota; kingdom Viridiplantae; phylum Streptophyta; class Magnoliopsida; order Asparagales; family Amaryllidaceae; genus Allium; species Allium cepa. Next base: position 86,213,377 of record CM060946.1, read on the forward strand.
ACTAAGTAATTAAAGGATAATTGATTAATAATTAAAGAGTAATTAATCAAGTAGTTAAGGATAATTACTTAATATGATTAATTATAGATAATCACTTATTGTAATTGATTAGGGATAATCAATTAATATATTTAATTAAAGGTTAATTCATGATAATAACTTAAAGGCTAATGACTTATAAATTAATTAAGGATAATTAATTAAAGAATAATTAAATAATTAAAGGTTAAGTATTTAATGATTAAAGGTTGATTGATTTATTAATTAAGGTTGATTAATTAATTATTAAAGGTTAATTAATTTATTATTAAGGGTTAATTTATAAATGATTAAAGGACAATTAATTAAAATGGTTTGTAATTAATCAGAGTTAGGTAATTAATTCATAAGTAATTAATCTATTTGAGTTAATTAAATTTATTATAATCATGTGATTAATTTATCTTGCTTATGGTTGATTGGATTATATGCCTTGAATTGTTTGATATCTCTGATGTGTGATATTCTGTGATATGAATTGTGTGGATTGGGCTGTGAACTGTGATTTATTTATCTGTGATGAATTTATATATTTGTTTGTGAATGAAAGATAAGCGTTATGGGATTATACCGCTTATTGATATTGTTGTGCTTGAATTTATGATGGTTGATACTTTATTTTTGCCTGTGAAACCCCTGGACTACACACAACACACACACAAATATGGATTTCACGGGAAGTTGGTTAAATCACGGGTATTTTGAATTTAATATTATTTTATTCAAAATGGTGAAAAGGATTTTAAAGGTTGAATTTTGAATCCAAAATGGTTGGAAGTGATTTGGATTAAGTATGATAAACTTTTAAAAAGGAAGTTTGAAATTAAAAGTTATTTTGAATATAATATGGCTTGTTAAAGTTATGAAATTTTGGAAACTTTGGTTTAAAAAGGATTACACAGGTTATATATATGGATTTTAAACCATTTTTAAAGCATATTAAATGAATTTTCTTTGGGAGTTTGATTTATCTCAAAATAGAACTTGTCGAGGATACGACAATTTGCTGATTTTCCAATTTATATTTTTAAAAAGGCTATAACTTGTGAATATTTGATCGGATTTTTCCGAAACGAAAACCCTTTGTTTTCAAATGATAGTAGCTTTTATATATAAGAAAGGATTCTCAGTTTTTGTTGAAAAGATTTCAAGTTATGGGTGAATCAAATTGGAAAGGTTTGAAAGCTATGAATGAATCTTTGCTAAAGATTTGATAAATCCTGATTCAAATTGAAGAGGATCTTAAAGGTGTATCTTTCGTTTAAAAGATTTGTTTAAACAATTCAAAAGGAAAGGTTTTGTCCTAAAGGTTGTGACTTAACTAAGATCCCAATATATCCATATGCTTTTTAAATTAAGCGCTCATTATTCAGTTTAACCGGGAGAGGACTTTATATCATAAAACCCATTCTGAATTAATGATACGACGAAATGGATAGCATTTGAAGACGGTGGTGAAGACTGGGTGTTTTCAAAAGCAAAAGGATTACCTGTCGAATGTCTCTGCACCGAATGGCCCAGGTATAGAGATATTGATTACCCTATGTGATGGGAAGTCCGGACGTGATTAGAGATTATTCGGATTTGCAAGTACTTCTTTTAAAGTGCCTTCGATCCCTTTCAGACCAAGGATGGACTTGTATGGATGTATGTCTGATGTTACACTTTGAGATGTAAAGCTGGTTTCTATTAAATACATTTTTGTTTGATGGTGGAGAATTTATTCTCTTAGCTTCACACCCTTCTTTGAGACATACAAGCTCAGACGTTATGTAATTGATGGTTACTAGTGATATATTCCCAATTTGGTAATGTGGCATGCTAAGTGCCGATCATTTGTTGATCGAAGCATGGCTTTTGTGAAAAGCGTAGATTTGTCGGACGAGACTTCGTCAAACCTCGCACCCCGAAATTGTCGAAACAGGAAGGATGCAGCAAGGTTATGGGGGTCGCTCCCCTTAGGGTATGTGCATTTCCTTCTGGATAAAAAGTGGTATCATGGTATGGAGCCTAGATATTTTACTTATGTGGATTTGTTGGTGATATAGGTACCTCGGATAAAGGTCGGTGACGACCGGGGGATGTCATACTCGTGACAGTTAGTTACCTAGTTATAGAGATAACCTGGCCTTGTGTTGGTAGAGAGTTGGTTAGGTTCTCAGGGCGTCCCTCCAGAGGCGTACCCATTTCGGTAAGGAAGTTCCTTAGCCTTGACCGTTTGTTGGAAATCTAATCACCTAATATGAGCCCTTTACAATTTCAGTTATATAACTTGTCATTCTTAAATAGTAGCTATAGCAAGCATAATATAACGGTACCTATGCTGGCTAAGATTAATATTATACTTTGGAAATGTTTTCCACACTATGCACTAATAATATTATTAAAAGGATTTTCACGTATTAAGCGTGTTTGATTATCATAAGGAGAAATCTTCTCCAGGTGTGCGATTGCATTGTGTGTGTTGCGGGAGGCCTTATGGTAGTTTCATTTTACAAAAAGCATAGCGGATTTCTTTTATCTATTTTGTTTTTTTGTTCAAATAAACTGTTTTTGTTTGCTCACACCAATCCCATAACTGATCTAGAGTTTATTGTTCTCTTTCTAAACTCTGGGTGCCCATAATTTTCCACATAGACAGCCTAGAGTAAGGTTATCAGATAGTCAGCAAGTAGGTGTAGCTTTTTGGCAATCTTCGAAGTCTGTGGATTCTGGATCGAAGCTGCTATATTGCAGCATGATGGTGATTTGAGCTTTTGGTTTTGGAGCTTTGGTGAGCTTTGGCAATGAAGATATTATTTTTCCGCGGCTATTGCTGTTGTTTTTCCCCTGCTTTGTTTTTCCGTTGCTGTATCTCTGATAATATTGATCACTTCATATTGTATCATGTTGTATCGATTTTTGTGTATCAATAAAATTATTCTTTTTGTTTCCGTTGTGCCGTTGTCACCTAATGTTGTTATAAGCTCCGACGAATCAGTTTTCAACGTTTGAATCTGTGCATTCGAATACGGGTGAAATATGGATGTCGATTTTCGAGCACTGAAACACGGACCGTCAAAATAAATTCCCATTCTACTATTAATTGATTGAATTGTTTGGAAAGCTATTTAGCATGACAAATCACCATCCCTCTATTATATTATTTGGACATGTATATGCTAGATAGTTTATATTGACATATTATTCCCTGATTCGGATATGAGTTATATTTACATATATGTTGATCTATGTAAATAATTGTTAAGTGAATTAGAGTTGAAATTAAATGGTAAATTGAATTAGTACCATTAGGATTGCTAAGCCTCTTTCTGAAATTTATAAAGTATGTTTTTGAATTAACTTCAATTCTTTAATCAATTTGGACTTTAAAGATTAAAACGATTTCCAAGTTATACTGTTATTTTGTAAAGTTATTTGTAAGTAATAACTTGTTTATAAAAGGATTTTTACTAAGGGTTCACTGAAGGTGTTTTACAAAAGATATTTCGTAAATGATATTTTATAAAGGAAAATTATAAAGGATTTAAAAAGGAAAGTTTTACAAATGGTTTGAGATCTAGGAAAGAGAATTTTTATAAAAATTTAACTTATGAATGTATAAAGAAGTTTTATAAATAAATTTAAATTATTTACGAAATAAAGAGATGTGGAAAGAATGTTTGATTCGTAGAGCATAATTCGAGTGGCAGAGATTGCCTATAGTTTATCATGTTTTTTCACTCGGATAGCTACGTAATCATTGTACAAACTGCGATTTATGGTTGATTTCATGACATAATTCGAGAGGTAGAGATTCGCTGTAGTTAAGTTTGGATTTCTCTGGGATAGAAATGTAACATTGGGCCACGGTCCATGATCGATACCGAATGGTACTTTCCATATCTATTTTTAAAAGACTTCCAAGTATTTTTTAAAAAGAATACTTTGTGAATATACATATCTCGATGAGATAAATATATGAAGCAATTTCAAATTAGTTTATGAGGCTTTAGTGATTTCAGTGGGAAAGGTAATCTTTGTTTTGGATGTTTGTTTATTTGATAGTTAAATAATCGACTACCAAACCGTTGGCCCAAATATGTAATCCTTCTTAATTTTGGTGGTAGGAAAACAATTCCCTACTTAACACCGAAGGATTTTAACTCCAGAAATATAAACACGGGAGTTATATGGTACGATTACCATCGGTGGTGCTATACCATACGTATAAACTTGTTTGTTCTTCTAGGATAAATGATAAGGAGATCTATCCACTTAAACAGTTAGGGAGTGATCCCCGCTTATATGTATTATCTGATTATTTCCTAAAGAACCGGCATTGAGAATTTCCAAATATCGAAGATTTGTTTATGGAGCATCCGGGAAGCAGAAGAGTGTACTCGTAAGAGATGACTTGAAACTGTAACTACTCCAAAACCATATATGGTTCTATGGAGGAGTTTCGCGATATATTGAAATGTTGGGATCCATATGTAGTTCTAAGACCGGTTGGGGTGTGGGAATCCATGGGTGACTCCGAGATCTATATTGAGATGTGGGAATCCTTACGGTCGAGAGAGAAAGGCTGTTGAAATGGGGTATCGACTTTGAAGACTCTAGATAATTTCTTGGAGCTGACCAAAGATTTGTGTAGATTTGTTTTATCATGTTATGGTTGTGCCGGTAGTTTTCAATTGAAGGTTGAGGCGTAAAATATAATAAATCAGTTAGGGCTCGATTTTTTCTTTTTCATTTTGTTTTGTTTTATGTTATCAACTATACTAGAGCTTTGTTTTTTGTTTAGCGGATGTCGTTCTCTTTTTCCTTAACACAATGGTAAGGTTTTATAAGGAGGCGAATCCTGCTAATATGGTTCTATTTGTTCGTTAATAAATGACCTTTTACTTCAAAAAATCCTTACGTGATTCCAGGACCCATGGATTATGGAAATCCATGATCTATTTTGGTGCCTTGCATAAGCTAGAATGCAGGACGTAGCCTCATCAATGGAAATGACTAAAATCAGAGATAAGAGACATGGCCAATAGGGTTGGCAAACCTGTAAGGTATAGTTGGCTCCTTTTCTAGGAATATCTATCAGTTTTGGCATGCCGGGAGTGATGCACTCGGTCTTACCAAGACCAGTTATGTTTTCCTATAGTACCCCGGCTAGACGGGTACGATGCTTCGGAAGGATAATCCTGATCGTTGTGCAGGAGGACCATTCTCCAAGGTTCTGAGGGCACCTCCATGGAAATCCTACACAACTAGCGAACGCGCCTTATCGGTTTTTGATTATATACCTAGTATTGTTGTGATTTACATGTCACAACCCGCTCGTCTCGATCCTCGAAAATCAACACAATATATACCACAGTATAATATGCCGACGATCAAGTGCCGGTAAAGGCAGATTGTTGAGGAAAAAGAAAGAAGATAGAAGACAGAAGGAACTAAACAATAATAGAATCTCACAATCGTAGCGGAACAAAATATAATAGTCAATAATAGATCTTTAGACAAAATGAAAACTATATCTGTTTTATACTATATATCATCAGAGTATATCACAAACAAACAACAATTACCAGCGAGACAGTTTCATACAATCATAGCAGCGGATATAAACAAGTACGAATAATATGTCTCGGTCAGCAGCTCCTCTCCTGAGCTCCAGAGCATCCTATCCTGAATAAATAACACTCGGTCTGACCCGAGCATTATAATGAAATTACACCCGAGTCAGTCTGGATACCAGCAGATAAAAATACACCCAAATTGATTACTAAAGTTTCAAAATCCTTTTGAAAACAAAAGCATCTCGTAAGACCACGCCACAAATAAACATGTTGGGTTTTTACCTTACGATAGCTAAAACATTTCCTATAAAATCCTCCGATATTATAATAGTGTCTATATAAAAATACTTATTAAAATAGACGAAATTGTTACATTTATTAAATTCCAGCTATTAGCCATAAAGTGGGTTATAAAAACAAAACTCGTAAAAGGCGCGTAGGGAGAATGGATTTCCAACTAATGACTAAGCACTGGGGTACCACTTGTCACAGTACGTGGCCTAGATCACCGTACCGAGGACCACTCCCGGTCCCCTGCAACACAAGACCGGGACTACCCTTTACTAGATAATCCTAAGTAACCCCCACGGTTGGGATCAACAACCGCACCACTAAGCCGAATAAAAAGGGAATCTAAACAGGGGTGACCTCACCCTAATGGGTGCAACCCACATAGCCTTGCCGCGTAACCCCTGATTTTCAGTCATTTCCGGTTGATGAGGGTTGAGGCTAAGCGTTACCTTTTAGAACGTTTTACTTGGAATGCCCATCGTCCACCTGAAGATGTTCCGGAAGCATTCGTCCATAAAAGTCTGTCCCGGGTTCGAACGGAACCGAAGGCACTACTCCTACTACATCCATTTTGGAAATATCCTCAGGATTAGTAGCGGCTAACCCTTGCACTTAACTGCTCCATCTTCGAATCCAAAACTCGTCTTCCTCGCGAAAACGTACAAACCGGATCGAAGTGGTTTTCGAGAAATTAATCTCGATCCCGTTCTCTTTGAAACGATCGACGCATTGGCCAATATTGATAGTCGGTGATTTAACTATCAATTAACATCCATAAGCATCCATCAATAATAACTAATTTCCCACATTATTTATTTTCCTCAAAAATATGTTTGCAAGATATATTTCTATTTTCAAATCCTTTTGAAAACAGTTTTCAAACACAACTCTTCTCATGGAATAAATTCCCAAATCTTTACTTCCTCTGAAAACATCCAAGTACCAATACTTAGGATTTAAAATAATTTAAATTCTTTATTCTTGAAATACATTAAAACATTTGTATTAAACTTTTTACATACTAAGTTTACATACTTAATCTAAAATATATATACCTTTAAAAATATTTCGAATAAAACTGCTTTATAAAATATAATCTATTTTCTTTAAAGTAAAGGTTAAGCTAACTAATTTTTTTTGAAAATAGGAGTTATGAAATCCTATTGAAGTTCCAAATAATACTTTAACCAAAACCTATTCTTAAAATAAAACTATTCCATAAAATATAAATTTTAAAAATTATCTTTAAAAATAATGCCCATGAACCCTTTAAAATGATTACTACTATAACTATTTTGATATTATTTACCTTTAAACTTAACAACTTAAATAATTTCTTAAAAAACATTCCTTTAAAAACAAATTTAAAACTTTTAACATTCACTTAAAAAAACTACTTTGAAACTTACTTGGCTTTTCAGGGAAATACATATCCATTTCAGAATAAGCCAAAAATTCATTTTATAAATCCTGCTTGATTTATCTCAATTCAAATTTACATTTATATTCCGTAAATTCCTTTCCACACTTTACAAATAAACTCCTTTTATTTTTAAACACGTTTCTATTTCCTGGAAATCACTTTCAGAATGTACTTAAAGTATTTAAAATATGATTACTAAATTCTTTATTCAAATTGTACTTTTGAAAATCTATAAAAGTTTCTTAAGTAACTTAAATCAAGAATTTTCTTTTGACATGATGTTATTATATAAAATGTTCATATTTAACTCCATTTAGAAACAATTCTAAATTACCTTTTAAATAATTAAATACCATAATTATGTAAACAAATATTTACTTTCACTTAAAACAATCAAAAATAATAATAATTTTCTAAAATATTCTAAAAACACCTTTGCAAAACTTTCCAGTTTATACTTCGAAAATCTTTCTTTGAAACATGCTTAGTTTCCAGGGAAAAAATACACTTTCCATCCTTTCGAAATAAATCTCGTTATTATTTTTAAAACAATTCACATTTCAAAACACTTCAAATTTCAACCAATTTTCTTGAATTTAATTCCTTTAAATTCATTACTCAAAATTTCCCCTTTATATTCTCTTTTAATTCCAATTTATTTTATTTATATTTTAAAGTCCCAAATTATACTTATCCAATCATAACACAGCACAATTTAATTTCCAAATCAATCTGTCATAGGATATTAACGAAATATATCACAGGATATAAATAAAATTTCTATTTGTAAGGAATTCAGTTGGATCCCTCCAACCTGTTTTTCCCTACATCCATAGATATTAGCACAACAAATAAATATCAATCCAGACTGATATTAATATTCATATTCAACCAATCACACAATTATTTAAATATTAACTATTTAAAACAGCTGAAATTCCAGATGTGAGTGAGATTAACTCACCTTGCATCGGCGTTTCAAATTTTAAATTAAATCGAGCTCGTTCGATTTAATCCAAAATTTCGACTTTCTCCAATCGTCCCCAGACTTGTTGCAATGCGTAGATCGCATCGCTGCGATTTCGGCGCTTCTTGTTTCGTCGAAATCTGATAACATATACACAAGATATGAATTTTATTGTTTGAATAAATGTTTAAAACAAATTGCCTCTTTTTTTTAATTTAATAATATACCATCGACCATTCCTATTTCTTCATGAACATTTCCAGATCGAAGAACCCACACTCATGTCGCTATGCCATTGAGCCGCACTCCCCTCGATCATCACGAGATCGATCAGGGACCACCGACGTGCGCGCCTACATCCCCTCGACACTTGAGCAAAGACCGACGTCGCCAATCGCCACCACCGCCTCAAAATTTGCAAACGGATGTGAAGAGCTCGAGGAGTTCTAGGATTCTCTAGTAGGAAGTTTTTGATATAAGTGAGTGGATGGAGAGAAAATTAGAGAAGAAGGCAAGAGTTTTCGACCATAGGAAAAGAAAACAGCGGCCGAGAAAATAACTAGGGTTTCGGCCCTTAAAAATGAATATATAGACGTTTTATAATATAATTTTCATATTATTCTCAATTTTTACATGATTTTCGAAAGAACTCCAAATCAAACATGTCGCCAGGCGTTTATAAGGTTTTACCTACATTCCGAACACAATGAAACGTGTTTCGGAGGCTAATTCGATCATATGTGTGAGCTACGGAAATAGACAATCAATTTTAAATTAAATCGATTAAAATAGTTTCTATGCATTTTGAGCTGCCAGGGTCAAACGACAACTCCAATTACTACGAAAATTGAAATTCAATAATAACTAACCATTACGGATCCAATGGAACTGGTTTCGTCGAATTCTGAGACTGTCCCTCGGAAGGCTATTTTAACTTGTCGATTAATTCGAGCGATTTCCAAAATCGTCGAAATCACTTAAAATTTCACTTTTAAAACTTTACTAACTTAATTATAAATCATATAGAATTTATATTCACACTAGAAATCATTCTGATTCGTTTCGAATCAAAATCTGATTATTTGCATTATTATATTATTAAATTCCATTATTAAATTAATATAAAATTCCAAATTTTAAACTTATCGACTTTGGTTTCCATCCAAAGGCCCAATATTATAATTCTAATCCAAATAGACCTTAAATAAATTTAAGAAACCATTTCCGTTCTATTTGCCTCCAGATTCACAAATTATCACAATTTCAAATTTTTAATTATTATTATTCAAATTCAATTGAATTGCCATATTTAAAATTTTAACTAATTTTATTAATTTAACCAAATTCTTTTTATTTCAAAATTAATTATAATCCATATCCAACATTTAAAATGAATTAAATGTTCAAAATTAACTACTAGAAATTCTGGGTCCTTATATACTACATGAGCATCACAGCTATTGATTATTATTATTTTCACCCTTAGATATCATTATATCACTGGATTTTATGATAAAGTGTTTTGGTTATCGTGAGGTAAAAACCAATCTGTGTTTATGTGCGGCGTGGTCTTACGAGATACCTTTGCTTTTAAAAGAGTTTTAAAAATAATAATTCAGTTGTTTGAGTTTAGTCGGACCAAATCTAAGTCTGACCCGGAGTTTATTTTCTTCCTCCAAAACTCTTGGGTGCTGAAATTTTTATGAGCAGCCAACTAGTCCAGGTTTTCTCCGAATGCATTTTAGGAGCAGCTTGAAGCAGGAGGTTTGATCGATAGTTTGTTAATATTTCCGTTGTATATTATGCACTCTATATTCGATGTATAAGGACATGCTGCTATAGCTGTCCTAGATTAGAAATTGTATTAGTGTAACTCTAATGTATTATTTCGAAATGTCTTTGCAAATTATTATGTGATTAATATATGTTATTCCGTTGCATTGTGAGATTCTGTGTTTTTTCTTAGTTCTTTTATCCTCTGCCTCTCTTCTTTTACTCCTAACGATCTGCCCCTTTGTTTAATTTGAGTTGACATGTGCAGTTTATTGTCAGCTTAGAGTGTACAGGAAAGCGGGTCGTTACAAGTGGTATCAAAGCTGAAGCTTAAGAGAGAACCTTAGCTTTTGTAGGATAACTCATTTGAGATAGGGTATATGAGACCCTAGAATGACTATGAGTGTATTATATATAAGAGTGTGTATTTGTTAGTGATATAAAACGTTTTATACTGTGTTGTTTGATTGGTTGATTGGTATATGAATTCTGGACGATGCGTTTGGCCAACGTCATCGAGAGGGATTCCTAAACACTTAAACCAGATCAACGGACACGTTATTATTTTGGAAATTAGGAAAATGAAATAATCTTACCCAAGATATATTTTACATATAAAGAATGATGTTCAAAATAAGTATAGTACCGTATAATATTTTTGAGGTGTTGTTGTAGGAGATAATAATGCTTTATTATCATCAATTAGCGTTATCTAGTCATGCTCATCCAATTTAAGCATTGATTATTGTTAGTGTATGTAGGCAGCTACCCGTTTTAAGATATGGGTTGGGTAAATAAGAATAGGGAAACATTGAAAGGAACGCCTTATGAATTAAGTTTCACAATTTGACTATAAGGCGTTCGATGTTAATGTTGAGGTAAAGTTTAATTAAAAGATGTTTATCCAAAAATATAATATTGGAAATAGATTAAATAAGATGTGTATTTTAATTCAAAAGAATTTAGGTTGAAACTTAGGAACCTAAAATCCCGGTGCTTTTGAAAATGATTTCATAGTTTTGGGAACTAATGATAGTTTTATTTGACAATGTAAAGTGTTGTTTCAGAAATGAGAATTTGAAATAAAAGTAATATTTTTAAGTTAATTAGTTCTAGCGTCTCGAATATAACTTAAAATTGGGGAAGAGATGTGTTCGGATGGTAAACATTTCTCTTGAGTATTATCCTTCTTGGCAAGGGAATGTATGATACTGTATTGGTAATACCCAATTCCTTGGTATCATTTTGGAGTTACTCACGCTATATGTCAATTTTCAAAGGATTGAAATTATAGTTTCATTTCAAAAGGTTTTCAAATAAAACCGAGTATGTGGATCTTTTGTTTTCTTTGGAAAATAAAATCAGAATGGAATAGTGGAATCAGATAGAGGTATATACTCTTAGGCTATAGTGGAGTATTATCCAAGTTGAAACTAAGAGTTGTTTGTGAAAATCTTTTCATAAATTTATTAATGGGAAATTTTTATTAGGGAGAACCAGTTAAGTAAGTGTGTAAGTTGAATGTAGATCATTTCTCATTTCATATAGTTGATCTAGGATTCGAGTATATGGCTTGAGGTGTTTCATCCCGTTTCCAAACAAGGATTTATTACTCGATTTTTGATGGTGAACATTTGATGAGGATTTATGGTATGGAACCAAAATTTTCTATCGTAGATACAACTATGTAAGGAGAATTGAGGTTCCAAATCAAGGAGCCTGATCGGTGTCTGCAATAGAAGGGTAAGCGATACTAGTTTGAAAGCGAAGTTATGTATTCGAGTTGTGATCGAATTATATTTTTGTATAAGAATGATCTATGTACATCATATGGGCTGATGTATAGTGTTAAGCGTGTTTGTGGGGTATGATATGAGATGTAATTTTTGGGACAAAATTCCCTTTTAAGGGTGGAAGAATGTAACGACCCGGAATTTCACTGTTTTGATTTGCGAATATTTAATTAATTTGAAATATTAAATATATAGGTTTTATAATGAAAATATTTTTAATAATAAACAATTATGGTGAAATGTGTTTACAATAATATAAAGTTCGATGAAAAATAGAAATTGTAAATGGAAACTGTTTTCCGAATTTTCGACGTTTCATCGTATAAAAGTTGTTTGAAATGATATGTACACTTTTGTATATATATGAACACATATATTAAGTGTATAATATGGTTTAGGATAATATAATTAGGATTAGTTAGTGTTAATTAAATAATTAACTTAAGATAGTGATGATGTGACATTTTGACAACTAAATAAAAAATAAATAGAAAATAGTCACATCAGAGGGAACAAGATTTGACACTTTGGCAACTAGGGAAGGAAAGAGTACATGTAGTGGTCATTTCATATTGATAAGGAGGGGACATGGGTGGTGAGGTGGCATAATATTGTGGAAGGCAAAGTACAATGGTAGTTAGGTAATTTTAGGTATTTCCTTTTGTAAAAAAATCTTTCTTTTTCTTTCTCTCTTTAATTTTTCGTTTTCTACTTTCTAAATTTATTTTAGTTCAACTTCCTATAGCTCAAAAAGAACTTTAATGGATTCCTTTAATATTTTATAGTTGTATATTTTCAAATTTTAAACTATTTAAAATGATTTAAACTTAGCTTCAAACTCCTGCTTTCCACTTCAAAATTCTCCCATTTTACCCGAAATGGTTTCGGCCATAATTCTATTCATTCCACCCAAAATTTAGATTTTATTTTATTCAAACCATTTATAATTTTAGTGGCTACAACTTTATGGTGTACCACTTTTTTCGATTTCAAGCTTATGTAATCCAAAAATCCATATTTTTCAAGAGTGTTTTTGAACCAAGATTTTTAAGTCCGAAAATACCGCTTAATGTTTTGACATAACTCCCTCAAAAATTATTCAAATTGAGAAATTATTATTTTTACATGATAGAGGAAAGAACTGTCTAGAACTTTTCTTTTAACAACTTTTCAAAATTCCAAAAGAAAAAGTTCCAAAAATTAAGAAAAATATGACCTATTTTTGAGTGGATTTCCTTATTTTTCAAGCCTCCCAAGTTTCAAAGTATTTCAAATTTTCAAAATTTCCGGTGAGAAAATTCATTAAGTTTTTTGAAAGAATTTACCTTTATATGTATGGTTGTTATATGGTTGTTTATGTGATGAAATTATTAGATTATCTTGTGGCCGTTATGGTAGTATATGTGTGCATGTGATGTGAATCTTAGAAATTGAAATCAAATTCTAAATATTATGTTTTATTCGAAAGATGTATGCTTGTTTATGTGATTGTTATGGTTCGTAGACTTTGGGTTGTTAGTACTATAGAAGTGGAAAACAAGTGGGAAATTACGGGTATCCATAGCGATGGTCGTATAAATGCAATTCGCTTAAAAGTTTGATTTTTGAAAAAAATTAGTTTCTAAAACTTAAAAGTATTTGTATAATGTTTTATGAATTTAATAATAACATTTTAGGAAGTTAATTAAGTTTTTAATAATTAATTTTTAATTAATTAAGTTCTTAATAATTAATAATTAATTAAGGATTAAACAAGGTTTAATAATTATAATTAAGTGAAGATTAGTTATTAATTAATTATCTTTTAAAGTTAAGATTTATATTAATTAATTATTAATTAAGTTAATTAAGTAATTTATCCTTAGTTAAATATAGGATTAATTTATGATTAATTGTTAATCAAGTGTTAATTATTTTTATTTATAAATCAGTAAAGGTTTTAACTTATAATAAATTATTTATAAAAGGTTTAATTTATTATTTAAGTTCAATTATAGATTATATGATTAATTAATTGAGATTAATTAATATTTAATTATTAATGAAGGTTTAATTAGTTATTTAATAATTAACAAATGATTAATTCGAGTTTAATTAATAGTTGATTGTTGTTTAATTATTTAATTAAATTAAGTTAAGATTTAATTAAGATTAATTATGATTTAAATAAGGATTTAACTTGTAAATAATTTTTTAAAAGAGTTTTAAAATTTTTAAATATCGTGTTTTCCAAAAGTAAAAGTGTCTTGAAAGAACTTCTTTTTAAAAGACGGTTTTAAATACAAGTAATTCAAGTGTCGATACCATTAAAGAAACATATAACTATGTATCAGTTATGATGTAGATTGTTGGGTTGTTTGGACATGTGTTAGCAGAATATGTCCATGTTCCATTAAAAATTGATTGATTGTTTGTTTGTTTCCATGGACATGTGTAAGTTGAATAAATCCCCGTTCTACTATAAATATTTGGTTGTTTGATTGCTAGTTTGTTCGTGTGAACATGTGTTAGCAGTATAAATCCTCATTCTGCTATTAATTAATTGAATTGTTTGGACATCTATTTAGCAGGACAAACATCATCCTGCTATTATGTTATTTGGACATGTATATGCTAGTTAGCTTATATTGACATATTATTCCCTGATTTGGATATGAGTTGTATTTACATATATATTGATCTATGTAAATAACTGTTATGTGAATTAGAATTGAAATTCAATGGTAACTGAAATTAGTACCACTAGGATTGCCAAGCCTCTTCTTGGAATTTATAAAGTATGTTTTTGAATTAACTTAAACTCTTTAATAAATTTGGAGTTTGAAGATTTAAATGATTTCCAAGTTATACTATTATTTTGTTAAGTAATTTTTAAGTAATAACTTGTTTATAAAAGGGGTTTTTACTAAGTAATAATTCAACATTCAAGGTGCTTTATCAACGCAACAAATAAAATCTAATTATTTATTTATTCATTTATATGTTAAATTTATAACATTGTATTCAGGTGGATAAAAATTTACACAAATTTATAGATCTGCTTGCTGTCGGTTCTTTTTGTATGTTCATATATGCTAAATAAATTTTCTTTTATATATTTTTTTGGCCATGATGATAAAAAAACATTTTTTTTAAAGTAATGATATTTTTAAACTCAATTTGAATTTTAAATTAATTATATATTCAATATAAATATATGTATAATTTACTTAATAAATTTTGTTTTACATGTATATTCAAAATTACACACACATGCATATATATCTGTGCTTGTATAAAACCAAAAACAATATATATATATATATGTATGTATGTATGTATGTATGTATGTATGTATATGTTTCCTAATTTTAATTGTAACATATTAACTTATATAAATAATTGTATGTAAATATATATTTTTATAAATCATATAAAAAACTTTCAAAATTTAATAAAATTTCCATACATAAATGAATGTAAGAAAAATTTGAAAGTAATAAAAAGATTGAATTTTGTCTTGTATTTAAAATATATAATTTTATATTTATAAACAACTGTTTTATAAAATTTAAAATATATATGACTATGTTATATACATTTTAAAAATAAAAACAATATTTTATGTTATTTCATATGATTTTACATATATAAGTATTTAAATCTAAATTTGGATTTAAGCTGATATATTATTTGAATCTAGAAATGGTTTTAAATTTTGAATATTTCTTTAACTATTTTGAATATTTTATTTTGAAGATATTATATTCATAATATTTTTATATATAATTATTTTAATGTATGTATGTATGTATGTATATGTGTATGAATACGTTAATCATATATATATATATATATATATATATATATATATATCTGTGTGTGTCCTTATATGTGTACTTTAAATTATATTGATTTTAAAATAATATTAGAAAACAAACACATATATAAAGAGGCTAACATGTCTGTTGTGGTATATATCCCAGCACTTATATATGGGCATGTTAAACTATGTATACATTATATGTTGCATGTGTACATACACGTGTATGTGTATTTGACAAACATGTATGCATTATAAATCATTTACATATGCAAATTAACATTTTATACTAATATGTTGAATAAAATAAAGATTTTATTTAAAATATATTTTGATTCGATCTAGATCAATTTAGACTTCATAGGCCCAATGCAATTTAAATAGTAAAAAAAATGAAATTCACTCATTTATCCCGTTGTGTGCTAACCAGTTTCAACAATTGTATTGAAGCCCAATAGCTTATATAGTCTAAATTAGAATTATTAGGGCCAACTTATTAAAGCTTGCATATTTAGTAGAGTGTCTAGAGAAGCAACGTCTAGGTTGAGTTTAGATAATAAAGTACCCTGCACTACTCGGCACTGCCCTGGCCCAATAGGTGAAGTAAGCCCAAAGGTTATCCCTAGTACAAATGCCCAATTAGAATTTGGGCCTTCAGCTAATTTTTTAAAATCTATTTTGAAATTAAAATAAAGATTTAAAATTTAAACGTTAAACTAAAATTAAGCATAATTTTATAAAATTATTTTCAAACTTATTTTGAAAATATAGTAATTAATTTTGAAAATTATTTAAAATTAATTAGGTTAATAAATTAAATAATTAATTAATTAAATAACAGATATATATATATGGATATTTATTACATTATCTTAAAAAATTTAAGGTGATATATGTATATATAATTTTTGAAACAAAATTATAATCAATTAAAACTATTTAATTAAATAAATTAATTAAATGTTAATTAACATATGATATAATACATATATATTAAGATATATGTATAGTTGTAAATATTATAGTAATATATTCAATTGAAAATGTTTAAATGAATAAAATAAAAATTAATTAAAATGTTAATTAACTAAAATTTATTTAATAAATTAATATAATATTATATGTAATGCTATTATGTAAGCTAATTAAAATTATAAAATATTACATAAGAATTAAAATTATATAATACGAATGTGTAATAAAAAGGTGGAATAACAAAAACCCTAATCCAATTTAAGGAATAACATGCATATAGTAAGTATACTGTGATTTCAAATGTGTTTAACGCTTGAATCATTAGGGTATTTCATAAGAAATACCTTATTTCATAAGTCAATATCACTTAATTAAATGTATTAAAGATTATGAATCTTTAATATAATAGTTGCCCTCTACCATTTACATATTAATGCATTACTTGCATATTCCTTAGTTGTTGAGCTTTCCTCAAGCTAGGGATGTTATGTGTAGTACTATTGATACATAATAGACGAGCTAAGATACATACACATATTTATAGAACTTTCCACAAGGTATATGCATTATTCTTAGGCGATCATGTAATGGAAGGTACGAGTAAATAATCTCTCTTTATTTGTTGAGCTTTCCGCAATGTAAAGATGAGATTATGACAAAGATCACAATGTTAGGAGTTGTATGTAATACAACTGGTGTTATCCATCATATGCGGGCTTATGATTCGTTGAGCTTTCAACAAGGTTAGAACCCTAAGGTATACGAGTCCTAACACCCAATTAAGAAGTTGAAAGACTTATATGTTTCAACTTCCAATTTTGACAAACATAAAAGTCTAGTGGGAGCTTATTGGTAAAATGAAATGTAATATTTAACCGTACTAATATTCCAAGATAATCTACTGTGAATTAAAATCTTTATTTACTAAAATTAAATTTGCATAAAATGCCTATGCCAAAGTTATTTTATGAAAATAACAAACTCACCGGCTCTAGCTATACAGACTGGCTAAGGTAAATAAAGATAACACTAACATACGAACGTCTATGGTTGTCGATACTAAACCTCCCAAGGAAAAATCTTTGAAAATGAGAACCCCGAAATAATTTTAGCCTATAACAAATGGGTTTATGAGATGGAGATCACCCAAGTCTACATGATGTCTATGTTAGACAAACCATTACAAAGGCAACACAAAAACATGAATGTCCGTCAGATTTTTGGTAGCCTCAAAGCTTTATTTTGGGAACGGTCTAGTTCCCTAAGGTATGAACTTATGAAGAAACTATTTAATACGAAGATGTCGAAAGGCATGGAAGCGGACGAACACGTCTTAGTGATAGAGAGTATTAACAGACTTTTCCAATTAGATGTTACAATAGGCGATGAACTGCAAGTGGATCTGATCCTAGAGTCTCTTATTCCATAGTTTGAGTCATTCATATTAAACTATAATATAAACTAATTAAATGTAAGCCTCATTGGGGTTCTCAATATGTTGAGGTCAGTTGAGTCATCATCTAAGGATCAAGGCAAAATGCTCTCTATTAAAGGGAAGGCATCATCTTCGAATGGTCGAAGAAGTAGAAAAGGGTTCATAAGAAGAATCGAAAGATCACTCCAACTGACAAAGGTGGGTGTCATCATTGTTACAAGAAGGGCCATTAGAAATGAAATTATCCGGAGTACTTGAAGATTGTCAAAGAGAGGAAACACAATAGTTTTCGTGCTCCTATAGATATATTTATAATTCAAATTTTTTTTTTGCAATCGATAAATTATCTTGGGTTTTAGATACAGGATCTAAAACTCATATTTGTTATTTGTTGCAAGAACTTAAGAATAAATGTCATGTGGCCAAGGAAGAGATAAGACTTTAAGTTTTAGACGGACCTCTGGTGGGTGCAACAATGGTTGGAGATTATCATTTAGCTTTGCTCAATGGACTAGTTTAATTTTGAATTATTATTATTATGTGAAAAAAATTATTCATGGAAAAATTTATGGGTCTAGATTGTTTGAGACTGTACTTTTTGTTGTGTTGATAATGTTATAGACAATATGTTAAAGGGAAATAAAGTTTATAATAATGTTTTGGATAATGGCATTTATGTTATTAATATCTATGCTGTGAATAATTCTTCTAATATTAACATTAATATAACCATCTACGACACTGTAGGCTAGGTCATGTAAGTGGGAAACAACTACAAAAATTGAAAACCAAAGGTTTTCTACTATCATTTGATTCTGAATCATTTGATACCTTGAGTCGTGTCTCAAAGAAAAAATGATCAATCACCCTTCTAGTGGAAGCAACGAAAGAGATAATGAACTCTTGGGTCTCATACATATTAGTTTATGTGACGCAATATCTATAGTTACCAAAAACAACTCTTCTTATTTTATTACCATACCTATGATTGGTCAAGGCCATGATATGTTTATCTCATGAAGAATAAATAAAATGTCTATGAAAAATTTGTTAAACATGAAAATGAGGTCGAAAATCAGATGAATCATAAGATTAAATACTTCGATCTGATCGAGTGGGTGAGTATGTTGGATAAGAACTCCAATAATAATTAAAAGATAATGGGATTATCTCTCATGTTACTCCACCTTATACACTGCAACACGATGGTGTTTCAAAGAGAAGGAATCGAACATTATTAGATATGGTTCTTTCCATGGTTAGTAAAGTTGAGTTATCTCTTTCTTATTGAGGATATGCGCTAGAAACTGCAACGCATATGTTGAATTTGATACCCACGAAATATGTGCCTAAGACACCCATATGAGATGTGGCATGAGAAGAAATCCTACCATAATTATTCAAAGATGTGGGGTTGTCTAACCTATGTTAAGAACTTTGGCCTCAACAAACTTGAAGCAAGATCCGCCTTATGTAAATTTATAGAATATCCCAAGTACTGTATGGGATATATTTTCTACAAAACCAAGGAACATAAGGTTATTATTTCCACACACGCTGTCTTTTTAGAAAATGAATTTCTATCAAAAGAAATTAATAGTGTACTTTTAGACGTGAATGAGATCCGAGAAACTAATACGGAGACTGAACAAGTGGGAAAGCTAAATTCATCTGTACATGAAAACATGCTCTTATTAGAAGGTCTAATAGGGAATCTTGTGCGCGTGAAGACCCATCTCCTCGACTCTTGGAAATCGACACTAACACATCTACGGTATTCACGTGCCATAAATCCAAGTGTCGGGGAGGAAGATTTTCAAGGGTAAAGTAAAGTAAAAGATAGAAACACAAATTCTCACATTACATTAAAATAGGTAAATAACACATACAACTTCCATCCTTAGGGTACATCAGAGTTTTGTAAGCATAAACCAAGCCAAGAACAGTTATAACTGCCTATTCCCACATTTGTTGGTATTACTAAATTAGATATAGCAGAAAAAAAAATAGATAGATAGATATTCCCATCGGGTTCTCCAGCTTCATGATCCAAAAATCTCCTCCAGCATGCTCCTTCTAAAATACTCTAGACATAATCCTGACTACTTGGCTGCCTGGGAAAATAGAACACCTAGAATTTAAAAGGAAAACAAAATAACTTCGGGTTAGTCATGGGACTGGTGTAAGAACTCAAAATGCGTGTTTTGAAAACAAAAGGATATCTCATAAGACCACGATGAACATGAACACGGAACGGGTTACCTTATGATAACCAAAACATTTTACGTTAAAATAATTTATATTATTTTTAATGACGTATCTTTGAAAAATATTTGGAAATAACTTATTAATCTTAGCTGAAATTATTACTACTATTAAATTCCAGCATACTAGGCTCTACAAACAAAATGGCAGGTGCTTATTAGAGAGTAGATTCCATACAAATGACCAGGTGAAGGGACTACCTTCCAACAGTACATCTCTAGAGGAATGTACCGAGGCCCAACAAATGGTCCTCTACCAACACAAGACCAGCCTACCTTTCCTTAGATAGTACTGAATATGTCATCACCTCGGTCGTTACCAACCTATCCGAGACATCTCATAACATACATCCATAAAAATTTACATCATGAACATCATTGCGGGAAGAAATATATCTAGAAGAGGATAATCATACCCTAATGATTGCGAATCACATAGCCTTGCCGCATCCAACCCTGTTTCAGTCATTTATGAATGTGAAGCCTGAGGTAACGACTACCTTTTCACATAGCCCATCATCTTGCTTTGAATGTCACACTACCATTCTGTCGATCAGTTATTGACTTTCATAAACATACAAACTCTGAGCGCATACGTCTTAGAGAATGGTGTTAAGTTAAGAGAAGTTTCCTTCTCCGCCACCAAATAGATGTATGTTTATAAAAGTCAACGATGTAAATCTCAAAAATGTAATGTCAGACATCCATCCATACAAGTTTGTTCTGGGACTGAACGAAACCGAACGCACTCTCCTATCACATCCTGTTGGGAATTAACCCTAAGATTAGTAGCAAGAATTCCTTGTAACGAAGATCTTAAATGAAGAACTATTGCTGAAAAATATGATATGGGAAATTTCACCCGAGAGTCGGTGACAAATAGCCCTACATTCCATCTTCTACCGATATCTCCATGTCTTCACTTCGAATACGTAAATTGGTTCGAAGTGGTCTTCGGATAGGAATTATCCAAGTCTGATCCCTGTTCCTTCGAAACAATCATCGATAAAAAGATGTTCTTGTGAATTGGAAATCATTCATTAATTAATTCAGTTCTTTTTATCAATATCTCTTTTGGAGATATACATTTATAAAACATTCTTTCCGATATATACAAAATATTAAACCTCTCTTATAACATCCTTTAATAACGTTTAAACTCTTTTTAATGAACTCGAAATCATTCATCTTTTGATCTAGGAAGATATTGATCCGAGTAAAGAAAATTCATCATTCTTTTCATCGGGCCAGTCTGGATAGCCAGGGAAAGCAGGAAACTGGTTTTCCAAACTCAAGCCTAGACGCTATCTCTTTGACACATAAGGCGGTCAAGTTATTTGACCGACTCTAAATCTTTAATCATTCCAAAAATTCTTAAAATCATCTTTAAAATGCTTTATGAATTTAAAAACGTTTACATAGGATTTTTAAAAGGTTGTTAAGTTTAAAACTAGTTTTCAAAAGTTATAAAAAGTGCCGCGAAAAGTGCATTTTAAGCTATATTGATCAAAACTTTTTATTATTTGAAAATTCACTTTTATTTCTCAAATATCTTTTAAAACATTTATAAAATTTATTTCACATTTTTTAAACAATTTAAAACATCGTTTTCAAAGAAATCCAGTTTTGGATTCCAAACTGCAAAATCATGATTATTTTTCAAAAATTGTTTTACTCATATTTCAAAATCTACTCATCGTAATCTCGATTTTCTTCCTTCCCTGGAAAACTATGGATATAATAGTTTGGAAAATTCTTATCTCGAAGAATTCTGAGCTATGTTCCACCTTTTACACCAGTTTGATTTTTATAGCGTGAAATCACGAACTACCGATACGCGACGCGCTTATTTTTGACCAGATTTTCTTTTTCTTTTCAAATTTCATTAAAACACTTTTAAATGTTTATAAAACATTTCAAATACATTATAAACCATTTAAAGAGGTTTAACACTTTTTTATACACCATTTCATTAATATAAGGAAAGTGATTTCCTTTTGTGTTTATCGACGTTATGTTCGTGACATGCATATATATTCAACAGTCATATGAAAACAAACAAACTTGATGATCAAATCATATTAAACATCCATTTGCAACATCATATCATCATCCAACATATACTATAATAAATTAGGAGTTCTCACCTTAGATTTCCAATGATTCATAAAAAACGCTATAACTCCGCTATTCGAGTTCCGAAGCCCACTATCCTTCGAATTTTAGCTCCTAAATGCCTCGACCAAGCTATGTAGAAGCCAAAGAGGGCAAGGCCTAGGGTGTGGCTTGGGTTAGGGTCGGCCTAGGGTGGAATGAAGTGGGATTTGTGAAGAACAAAGGGAAATGAAGAGCTTTTGGAATGCTTTTGAGGTGTTTTACTATATATGATTATAGTTTTTTATTTTAGTTTCATTAAAAAATAATTTTTGACATTATTTCAATTAGTTTGGATGACATTAAAAAGGGAGCAAGATCTTAAGAAATATGAAGAAGAATATGAATGGAAAAAGAGAGACGAGGGTATGGTATTTAAAGGAAAAAAGAGGTGTGTAAAGGAAGATATGTAAACACCATTTTTTCCAAGCTTCTCCAACACAACTTCTGCAACATCCCGATATTTTATGGGAAATATAATTAAAAAGTAATTAAAAGTGCATTTGGTACAGAGGGAAAGGCGCATGTTGTAACACCCCACCCCGAGACCGACCTTAGTAAAGAGAATTAACGAGTAATTCCGTCTACTAAAGCGGAGAATATGGCTGGTTAAGGGCGACCATCTATAACTTTGTCTTAAACATCTATTGAATACGTCGATAAATGCAATATATATTTTTTTCTTTTCTATCTCAATGGATCGACTTACATAGTAAATGCTTAAGCCAAAACTATAGGTGGCTAACGTATCTACCAGAACAAAATACAATAAATAAATGTAAAGTACATCACAGAACAGTAGTCAACATCATATATATACATATACACCGATACATGTTTAGTACAACACAATATGAATACAATAAAGGTGGTACTCGACCACACCATATACATTGAATCAAATATAAATACATTAGAGTATGTTGAAGAACAGATATTGCTCAAGAGAAAGGAGAGCTGATATCCAACATTAACTTCAAGCTAAGACCAATAGATGATACCTGAAACAACTCGGTCTGACCCGAGTATAAATACACGGGTCAGTCTAGCTATACAAATCAGTCAATATCGGTAATATGAAGTAGAATTGGCATGAAGATACTTCTTCTCGAAAAAGAAGAATGAATTGATAAACTCATAAGCTCAACACTTAAGTAACAAACACTACTTAAGTGAACAAATACCTCGAAGGAGGTAACTCAAACTCAATACTCAAATCAAACACAAGTTCCTCATGTCATCAGCGACATCTCAAAATGTCTACATGGTTTTCATGAACCATATTTCCTTAAAAGGAGAAACATCAATACAAACATAAAACATTCTCAAATAGGATGATCCAGAACTCAATTATAGATGAATCTCCAAATTCAATTATACCTTATCTCATCGGTGTAAATGTATATAAATCTCAATCTCAACTCGCCAAAATGGCAAAACACAGAATATTTTATAAAATCCAGAAATTATCAAAACTCATAACTCAAGGAACTCGATAAGAGTTCAAAACATCATAATTGAAATCACTATACAGATATAACATCTCATATAGCACTAGGCTATCGATGTAATAAAACATCTTAAAAAGGTGAAATCACAATAAGACAGAAAACTCAGAAAATCCAGATTGGCCAAATCCCCGATTACAAAACCGAAGCAATGCTGCACGTGTTAAACTCAGATGGCCGAAGCCTTAGACAAGGTCGCTAACACATCCCAAAGCAGTTCGTCCTCATGGAAAGGTCGCTGACACCTCTTAAAGCCATTTTGTCATCCCTGACAAGGTCGCTAACCCCCCTAAGTAAGGTCGCGGAAAGGTAAACCTTATCTTCCAAAGCAGTTCGTCCTCATGAAAAGGTCGCTGACACCTCTTCAAGCCGTTTTGTCAACCCTAACAACGTCGCTAACACCTCCCAAAGCAGTTCGTCCTCATGACAAGGTAGTTAACACCTCTCCAAGCAGTTCTGTTAGGTAAACATCATGAATGTGTCACAAACTCACGGATAGGAACCCGAAAAGTGTTAACGTGTGTCTCATACCACACATTCGCTCTTAGCGGTTTACTAGCCGTTAGTCGATGCCACACTATAAACATCATAAAACTCAAAAAACTTATATCTCGCCTAGTCTCATTGGCGAGTGACAAAGAGACATCATACTTGTCTCGTCTCATCGACAAGTATTAAATGGCATCGTAACTTGTTTCATCTCATAGACAAGTGAAAACATCGTGATGGTTCCTCATAAACCATAAATCTCAAAATATGAAATCATAAACTCAAGGCTTGCCTTATATCATTGGCAAGTAAATAAAACATCGTGATGGATCTCATCGACCATACTCCGATATAGGAGATCTCAAACCATAATGTTTGCCAAATATTGGCCATCTTAAATAATTCCAATAAATAGGAATTATAAAAATAAAATTATGTCATAAAATGGCAAAACATTTCAGAATCAACAATCTCAAATAGCTTCGATCGTACAAGTCCAGAATTAACCGAAATAGTAAACGCACATGTCCCACACCACGTGTTTTACTAAATCGTTTAATTCTCTTTCTCATAAGTTCGAATAGTATAAAAGTGTGTATTTTATATATAAAATAATTTATTTGAGAAAACAAGCTTTTAAAACCATTTTCTGAAATTAATTTTGAAGACGATATTTGAAAATTCCCTTTGTAAAGAATAAATAGATTTTACAGCTTAAAATAATTAAAAATATTACATAATAATTATTTTAAATGCCAATTTATTTTAAAATTTATTTCAAAATTGTTTGGAAAAATTTATGCTCGAAATCAAAGAAATCACTCAAAATCGTCATCCAAATTTAATTCAAAATCAAATCAGAATCAAATTTGAAATTCAAATTCATTAGAACTTTGCTAGCCTATTGATAGGCATCATAGCCCTCAAAATATTTCAGAAATTTCACAAAATCATCAAATATAAGTCAAAATTCAGACGGAAAAGGAACATAAAAATACTTAGCTAAAATAATACATAGGTCTGAAATGTTCTCTGGCTTCAATTTTCGGATATTAAATAGATGGCCGAACAACTTTCGATTGGAATAATAATTAGTGTACACAAACTAGAAAACTTCAGCTTTCAAATAAAAAAAGAATCAACGAATTCCGACTCGAAGTAAAAAAGTTATAATGTCTCAAACATGGACTCGGGCCATGTTTGCAACAGTTCAAAAAAACCAAAAATGCACAGGCCTGAAAACCCTCTGGTATTCAAACTTCAGGCATAAAACAGAGGAACAATTTTGATAAGATTAATCTAAAAATTGTAAAGCCTATAAAATAAAACTTTATCTTTCAAACAAAAAAATAATCATGTAATTTGGATAAAGTATGCGAAAGTTATGATGTCTCAAAGTTGGACCCAGGCAGCGTTTTCACTGTAAAATCTAGGCAAAAACATGCTTCGAGTCAAAGTTCGGCAGCATGTTTCTATAAGCTATATAGGTCCGAATAACCTGAAATTTAACATTCATAAAGGCCAACAACAATACTTTAAACTGCACCAATAATATTTCAATTTAGATCAAGAATGAAAAAGATATGATGTTTCAAAGTTAGACCCAGACAGTGTTTTCACTGTAAAAATTTGGGCAAAAACATGCTCCGAGTCAAAGTTCAGCAGCAGTTTCTATAAGATTTATAGGTTGAAACGGCCTGAAATTTAACCAGAGTGAGGATCAACAACAACACTTTAAACTGCACCAAGAATCATTTAATTTGGACAAAGCATGAAAAAGATATGATGTCTCAAAGTTAGACCCAGACTGTTTTCACTGTAAAAATCTGAGCTAAAACATGCTCTGAGTCAAAGTTCGGCAGCATGTTTCCATAAGCTACGTACGTCAAAATGATCTGAAATTGGGTGTTCATATATTATAAAACTTCATCTTTTAAACAAAAAAATAATCACTCAATTTGAGTACGGATTGAACGAGTTATGCTATCTCAAACACGGACTCAGACCATGTTTGCAGCAACTCTGACAACACGGTTTCTACAGGCAAAAATCTGAGTTTTGTTGATCTTGCAGCAGCGATTTGAACAGTCAAATGACCTTAATTTTTGATCAAATTTTTCAAAAACAAAGATCAACACATAAACTTAACTCAAAAAAAGATCCGGCAGCATTTCGTTGCCGGATATGAAAGTTATGGACAGCCAAAGTTGGCACTTGAGGTCAGAAACGAAAACAAGAACAGCGATGAACAAAAACTAGTACAATCAACAAATTTAGCGACTGATTCAATATTTTTGGCATGTAGATGTGAGATTTTAGTCTCACCTTGCTGATTTGTTGCAAAAGCTCGGATTTTGAGCTGAAAGGAGTGAGCTTGGTGCGAGATTTGACCTCAAATACCTATAGAATATCAAAACAAAGGCATGCAAACCCAAAAATACAAATTACATACAATCAACTTTCTCAAAATCTGAAATTGATGGAATAGAATTGTTTATGTAGTGATTACCTGTGGAAAATAGCTTTAATTTGATTAGCAACAACAAAAAAATTGAAGAGATTTGGAGATTTGGAGCTTAGGTTTTGAAAGAGGAAGCTTTCTCCTAATTTTCTTCTGGTTGTAAGTTTTATAGTACGTACAAAAATTAGTTTGAGAAGAAGAAGCTTCTCTTAGGTAAGATTGTAATTGGGCTTTAACCCAATAAGAAAATAGTTTGATTAATACACTAATTATCACTAATACACCAAAACACTTGCATTTTAAACAAAACAACTTATATTTACATAATTTCAACTTTATAAAATAACACTAACACACCTTATTTTTAACATAATATTATATCAATGCATAAAAGATATTTTAGCAGTTTAAAATTATTATTTTCAACATGAAATTCTTATTTTTATTTAAATACTTCAAGTTACACCATTAATTACATAGAGCACCATTTTTAACACCAAAATTTACACAAAAATCATTTTCTTGTACAATTAAATGTGACAAACCTTATACAATTATTTCTACATCCAAATATTATTTTTTTAAATAAAATTTCACTTTTTTTTATTTATTTATATTATTATCCATATTAAATTCAAACATTAAATAAAAATTAACAAAATTCAACGTTTGGCAATAATTTCCAAAATTATTGCAATTCATCAAATTAAATCCATATAATGCTCATTTTTAGTATAAATTAACATAATAAAATTTTTAAAACTTTATTTCAACATTTTATATTTATTTACAACAAATAATGTTGATTTAAATTATTTTATCTTTACTCACTTCAATTAATCCCCAAATCAACGTATTACCATTATTCACAATTTATTACCAACCAGTCTATCTTAATTCTGTTTTATTTATTCCAAATCCATTGTTTATTTGAAATAAACAAATTTAACAAATTTTTATCTCTCTAATTTATTTTTAATTCATAATACAGGTAATCGCCCAAACCAATGTTGTTACAGACTCTCCCCCTTACAAAAATTGCGTCCCCGCAATTTTCTAGAAAAAGAATCGTAAACAGCACAAAAATTCAATCAACAAAGGATAAAAGACAAGCTCGAAACTCAAACCATTCATATTCTCAACATAGAATGATTGAGAGAAACAAGGAAAATCTCACTTGGTTAATCCAATGGCCCACCAAGTGCTAATATAGTAATTAGCAAACCATCTAATTTTCCAAGTATCTCGAACGAATTTCGAAGATATCCCATCTTCGAATCAAAACTCAATAAGATGCTCAATAATTAATCAATTAAAAATGATTAATTTCAGCAAAAAAAACCCTACAATCTACAAATAGAGTCGGGATTAAACTCACTTAAACCCGAACTCTAAGCAATAAAGAAGATCAACAATAAGATTTTCTGCATAAATATACGGAAAGAACATCCTCACAACAGGGTATACACAACAGACAAGAAGATAAATCACAAGATGGCTTCTCACAAGGCCAACAAACTCGAACGACCGCGAAAATGCACGTCGTTGATAATAGCTCAAAGATAGAATATACTCAAGAACAAGGATATAAGCTCGAATTATCTTTTAATCCAAGATATTTAGGATTTTAAATCTCAACATCTTTTAAATATTTAAATCTCAATTTTCAATATCTGAAAATTTCTCAAACTTTTACTATATTATTTAGTAAGTAATTTAAAACTCAAAGTTAAAAATTCAAATTTCTTCTCTTACTTCAAAATTAATTTCCAAAGAATTTTGTAAATCCATAATAATATCCTTTAAAATAAATTAAGGGTTTAAATTCTCTTATTATACTCTTCCCTTAAAACATCCAATGTATATAATATAGATTCTAAAATCTCAAAATATACTTCCAATAAAGCACCGCTCAAAAATAATCTCACTTATATTCTCATCTTTATAATTTAAAAATAAATTAATGGCATTTCCTCGCCATTGAGTCTCTAATAAACAAGTATATATGTTGGCTGCAGAGTTGACCGAACGATCAAATCTGCCTAGCCACTCTATTACTCATCTTTAAAATCAATGGCTACAATTACCATTAGAAAATAAATTTAATATTTAATCTCAAATATTATTTTCGAAATCTCAATTTTAAAGCACAAATCATCGTGTCTGATTGCCTCATCATAGCATTTAGGAGATTCCTATCGATAACATTAATCAAGCGTATCGACGAGAACTCTTAACTACTCGACGGATAACCAAACACTCTCAAATTATTTCTATGAAAGAATACTACTCTTATAAATATATTCTCAAAACATTCTTTGATTTTTTTTTAAAAATATCACAAAACTCCGATTTTCTTTTTAAAACTCATACATATATATAGCTTCAAAAACTCAAACCAAATAACATTAAGAGAATGCATCGAGATATTCATAGAATACTCGATTCACAAAATCAACAGAAGGAGATGGAGTGTTCGTCAACTCCTACAAGATGACGAGCCACTCTCGAAAATCATCAAGACACAAGATAAGCAAGATATTCTTCTCGAAGGAGAAGAAGCACACAGACAACACTCGAAAAAGAAAAAAAATATAGAAACTCACCTCATTCCTTAGTGGATGTCCTTGTGGAAGGATGGCCGAAGGCTAAAAGCCAGGAATAAGGTTAATTCAACACTCTATTGCCCGATTGGATATCAAATCCAAACGAACTCATCAAAACTCAACAAAGTCACCTTGACTGGAATTCGAGTTATATCATCAACATTTCGATACTCAAGAGTGAATTCAGAAACTTCGGAATCATCATTAACATTTAAAAGTGATAGAACTAATAAACCAGACAAAATAGGAAACCTAAATATACAATAGGATCCTATAAAACAAATGATTAGACTTAATATCAAATAAGTCAATCCATCTCAAATCAAATGCATCTCAAGATTGTGAGTAACAAACAAATACTCACAAAAGCAACATCAAATAGAAATCTCAAAATGCTCACAATGACCCAATCATTGTGGATCCCCTCAATACGATTCACAATCTCAAAGGAACAAAATAAGTATACTCTAAGGAATCAATAAGCTTCATCGATACGAACTCACTCGCATCGACAAAAACAAGAATAGAATAATCCCAAATAAGATTATTCATAAGATAAGATAACATCAAACTCAATTATGGAATACTACAGAATACAATATATATATTCCTAGACATATTCCATCTCAACATATCCCAATACTTGAAAAAGAATCATAGCACGATTCGAAAACAAGCCCGAATAAAGGACAATGATTCACTCGTATTGTACATCGACGTATCGTGATATATGTACTTCTCTATGTTTATTCTACTTTGTTCTGACCACTGCTCTGATACCATGCTGTAACACCCCACCCCGAGACCCACCTTAGTAAAGAGAATTAACGAGTAATTCCGTCTACTAAAGCGGAGAATATGGCTGGTTAAGGGCGACCATCTATAACTTTGTCTTAAACATCTACTGAATACGTCGATAAATGCAATATAATTTTTTTTCTTTTCCATCTCAATGTATCGACATACACAGTAAATGATTAAGCCAAAACTATAGGTAGCTAACGGATCTACCAGAAAAAAATACAATAACTAAATGTAAAGTACATCACAAAATAGTAATCAACATCATATATATACATATACACCGATACATGTTTAGTACAACACAATATGAATACAATAAAGGTGGTACTCGACCACACCATATACATTGAATCAAATATAAATACATCAGAGTATGTTGAAGAACAGATATTGCTCAAGAGAAAGGAGACCCGATATCCAACATCAACTTCAAGCTAAGACCAATAGATGATACCTGAAACAACTCGGTCTGACCCGAGTATAAATACACGGGTCAGTCTAGCTACACAAATCAGTCAATATCGGTAATATGAAGTAGAATAGGCATGAAGATACTTCTTCTCGAAAAAGAAGAATGAATTGATAAACTCATAAGCTCAACACTTAAGTGTAGGATCGATTTCACCCTAGAGGGGGGGTGAATAGGGTGATAGTGTAAATTATAAAAACTTAATTGCAGAAGCTAATTAATATTAACACGGATCACAGAATAGCAGCACAGATATAGCAGAATATAAATAACAGAACAGAACAACACAGAATTTACCCAGCTTCGGCAAAACCCTGCCTACGTGCTGCCCCCAAGGTTTCTACTAGAAATTAGATAGTCCCTCGCTTACACACGTAAACTCGCTATACCCGCTATTGACTAATCTAACTCTACGCTCAAAACCCTGACCACAACTCAACTACCGAGTTGCGAATTCCCAAACTACACACCGTAGTTTGTACCCTAGTTACACGACTAGAAAATTACAACGGTTTAAAAGAGAATTTTAAAATTAAAAGAAACACAAACATAAAAAGCAAATAACCCTAATTAAAAAACAACTAAGCCTAAACGGCCCACTAATTAAAAATATGTCTCCCTTTTATTTTATCGGCCCGGTTCTTTTTCTTTGCTTGAGTATAATGGCGACCGTTCCTTTTGCAAAATTGGGGCTTTCGTTCTTGATGCCGTGCTCTTAAATTAGGGTTTTAAGTTGCTGCCTTTGTTGGTTGATTGCAATTACTGTTTCTGATTTGCTTCAATTTGTTTGCGGCTTCTCCTCCTTGCTTGATCGAGTTCGATTGCTTCGATTGCTTCGGTATGTATTTTCTTCTTTTTGCTTTGCTGGTTGATTCTTGAACTCGATGCTCTTGCCGATGATGATTTTGGGTATTATATAGGATTTGATTTCCTAGAATTACGTTCGTATATGTTGATTTGAATTTGTCAAATTCTTTATCTCGGCCACTTGATGATGCTTGAATGATTGAGATCGATTCTGACTTTTTCATACGCGTATAATTTTATTTCTTGCGTCCCACGGCTTTGAATCGATTTCGTGATGACCACGGTTTTCGTTCCTTTTTCTGTTGTCTTGTTAAAACACACGGCTTTGACAAATTTGATGATTCCCTCTGATGCTTTGACTTTGGTCACTTGTTTTGAAAACTGCAGCTTGATGCTTGCATCCCTCTTGTTGTTCACAGCAATTACATCCCTACTGCCATGTTTTGATGTCACTGTAGTATGTTGGTCTGTCTTGAATTTGATATTTGAACTTCAGTAGTTTGTTGGTCACTTGATTCACCTGTATTTGTGCATTGCCTTACTATTGCTGTGCACTTCTGTTTGCTGTCATGTTCTTGTGCTCGAGCTTGCATACTGTTATGTTGTTTGCATATCACCTTGTTGCATTGTTGAGTCACTTGAGTGTGTTGATGGAAGATGTTGCACTGCTTCATTATGATTCACTTGATTCACCTGTGCACATTGTTGCTTGGTTCTCTGACCTTGTTGCTTCATTGCTTACTATGTTGACCATTATGCACTGTAGCTTGAGTCTTTGTTGAAGTTGTATTGAACTTCATTCTGGTTAGCACTTGCATCACCACTGTAACACATATTCAACAATACATGCTGTGCATTTCATTCAGTCTTCATTATGGCCTGTGACTTTGTTATACCTGCTGTGCACTAAGCATTGTTCGAACTTGTATCACTGTCTGGTTCATCTTTGTTGCTTCACCACAGTTTGCATTTGCCACACTTGTGTTTTGGTTTGAACTTGCAGTTAAGAGTATTTTCATCTGGTCTCATCGCTGTGTTGCATTCTTTGATGGTTCATTTGCTGAAATCTGTAGCATCTTGATCAACTTGATGCTGTAGCTTGCTGTGTTGATCTTCCTTGCTACCTGGTCGACACTTGCACTGATATTCATTTGAGTTGTGCATCATGTATTTGTTGCAGTCCATGTTGTTGCTTGAGTCTCTGTTGCCTTGCTTCTGTCCATGTTTATTACTGCAATACTTGTTGCACTTTTGTGGTCTGCACTGCTTGTTTTGCTGTTGGCTTGTATATTATTGCTATATATGTATTGTGCTTGCCTGTTGTACTCTGGTCTGTCCACTGACTTGCTGCCTTCATGTATATGTCGAACTGATCGATTGCATCTGTGGTATGCATATGTGTAGTTGTTATTGCCAGTTGCCACTTTGACATTTTGGCCTTGAACCTGTACTTGTAGTTTGCATTCATGTACTTGCAGTGTTGGTCTGACTTGAACTCGATTCACTTGTGTTGAATCCAGTTTCAAAACTCGGATTTGACCTTGTGTTCGTGTCGTATTTTTGAATTTATTGCACCTGAGTTGAACCTGTCCATATATTTGGGTTTGACCTTGTGCTCACCTGTCCCTGTAGCATTATCAAGTGTATATATCGGCGTGCACGGCCTTGTGGCATATACAGTAATACACTGTGTATGTCACAAGTTGTTCGTGTATTATGAATTCAAATTTAAATGATGACGAACAACCCAAATAACTGAGGCAAATATTATTTTCAAAAATCATATTTTATTTTATTTTGCAAAAATATTTCTTTTTCAATTTTACTGCGTTAGTGAATATTTTTGCAGATTTCTCAGATGCTGGATTCAAACTGAAATGAAGTTGAAGATAAATACGAGTGTGAGTGATATGTAGTGAGGGGAATTGTAAATGTGAAATGTGATGTAATTGTAATCAAAGTTGTATAGTTATAGTGAGAGCTTGAAATTGTACTATTCAAAGATGTAATAAATATTTGTTTGAATAAAATATTCGTTTGAATTCAAATTTCGTGTTATTTATTTTATTCTGCAAATATTTATTTAATCTGTGAAAAAAAAATAGTATATTATCAAATACATTTAAACGAATGTATATATGTTTATTATCATCAAACAAAAATCATATAAGCGCATATTCAACATTAAGTAACAAACACTACTTAAGTGAACAAATACCTCGAAGGAGGTAACTCAAACTCAATACTCAGATCAAACACAAGTGCCTCATGTCATCAGCGACATCTCAAAATGTTTACATGGTTTTCATGAACCATATTTCCGTAAAAGGAGAAACATCAATACAAACATAAAACATTCTCAAATAGGATGATCCAAAACTCAATTATAGACGAATCTCCAAATTCCATTATACCTCATCTCATCGGTGTAAATGTATATAAATCTCAATCTCAACTCGCCAAAATGGCAAAACACAGAATATTTTATAAAATCCAGAAATTATCAAAACTCATAACTCAAGGAACTCGATAAGAGTTCAAAACATCATAATTGAAATCACCATATATATATATATAACATCTCATATAGCACTAGGTTATCGATGTAATAAAACATCTTAAAAAGGTGAAATCACAATAAGACAGAAAACTCAGAAAATCCGGATTGGCCAAATCCCCGATTACAAAGCCGAAGCAATGCTGCACATGCTAAACTTAGATGGCCGAAGCCTTAGACAAGGTCGCTAACACCTTCCAAAGCAGTTCGTCCTCATGAAAAGGTCGCTGACACCTCTTCAAGCCATTTTGTCGGCCCTGACAAGGTCGCTAACAACTTCCAAAGCAGTTCGTCCTCATGAAAAGGTCGCTGACACCTCTTCAAGTCGTTTTTTCATCCCTAACAAGGTTGCTATCACCTCCCAAAGCAGTTCGTCCTCATGACAAGGTAGCTAACACCTCTCCAAGCAGTTCTGTTAGGTAAACATCGTGAATGTGTCACAAACTCACGGATAGGAACTCGAAAAGTGTTAACGTGTGTCACATACCACACATTCGCTCTTAGCGGTTTACTAGCCGTTAGTCGATGCCACACTATAAACATCATAAAACTCAAAAACCATAAATCTCATCGACAAGTATTAAATGGCATCGTAACTTGTTTCATCTCATAGACAATTGAAAACATCGTGATGGTTCCTCATAAACCATAAATCTCAAAATATGAAATCATAAACTCAAGGCTTGCCTTATATCATTGGCAAGTAAATAAAACATCGTGATGGATCTCATCGACCATACTCCGATATAGGAGATCTCAAACCATAATGTTTGCCAAATATTGGCCATCTTAAATAATTCCAATAAATAGGAATTATAAAAATAAAAATATGTCATACAATGGCAAAACATCTCAGAATCAACAATCTCAAATAGCTTCGATTGTACAAGTCTGGAATTAACCGAAATAGTAAACGCACATGTCCCATACCACGCGTTTTACTAAATCGTTTAATTCTCTTTCTCATACGTTCGCATAGTATAAAAGTGTGTATTTTATATATAAAATAATTTATTTGAGAAAACAAGCTTTTAAAACCATTTTTTGAAATTAATTTTGAAGATGATATTTGAAAATTCCCTTTGTAGAGAATAAATAGATTTTACAGCTTAAAATAATTTAAAATATTACAAAATAATTATTTTAAATGCCAACTTATTTTTAAATTTATTTCAAAATTCTTTGGAAAAATTTGTGCTCGAAATCAAAGAAATCACTCAAAACCGTCATCCAAATTTAATTCAAAATCAAATTAGAATAAAATTTGAAATTCAAATTCATTAGAACTTTGCTAGCCTATTGATAGGCATCATAGCCTCAAAAAATTTCAGAAATTTCACAAAAACATTAAGTATAAGTCAAAAATCAGACGGAAAAGGAACATAAAAATACTTAGCTAAAATAATACATAGGTCTGAAATGTTCTCTGGCTTCAACTTTAGGATATTAAACAGATGGCCAAACAACTTTCGATTGGACTAATAATTAGTGTACACAAACTAGAAAACTTCAGCTTTCAAATAAAAAAAGAATCAACGAATTCCAACTCGAAGTAAAAAAGTTACACTGTCTCAAACATGGACTCGGGCCATGTTTGCAACAGTTTAAAAAAACCAAAAATGCACAGGCCTGAAAACCCTCTGGCATTCAAACTTCAGGGACAAAACAGAGGAACAATTTTGATAAGATTAATCTAAAAATTGTAAAGCCTACAATATAAAACTTCATCTTTCAAACAAAAAAAGAATCATGTAATTTGGATAAAGTATGCGAAAGTTATGATGTCTCAAAGTTGGACCCAGGCAGCGTTTTCACTGTAAAACCTAGGCAAAAACATGCTCCGAGTCAAAGTTCGGCAACGCGTTTCTATAAACTATATAGGTCCGAATAACCAGAAATTTAACATTCATAAAGGCCAACAACAATACTTTGAATTGCACCAATAATATTTCAATTTAGATAAAGAATGAAAAAGATATGATGTTTCAAAGTTAGACCCAGATACTGTTTTCACTGTAAAAATTTGGGCAAAAACATGCTCCGGGTCAAAGTTCGGCAGCATGTTTCTATAAGATTTATAGGTTGAAATGGCCTGAAATTTAACCATAATAAGGATCAACAACAACACTTTAAACTGCACCAAAGATTCATTCAAATTAGACAAAGCATGAAAAAGATATGATGTCTCAAAGTTAGACCCAGACTGTTTTCACTGTAAAAATGTGAGCTAAAACATGCTCCGAGTCAAAGTTCGGCAGCATGTTTCCATAAGCTACGTACGTCAAAATGATCTGAAATTGGGTGTTCATATAGTAAAAAACTTCATCTTTTA
This sequence comes from Allium cepa, assembly GCA_030765085.1. Taxonomy (NCBI): domain Eukaryota; kingdom Viridiplantae; phylum Streptophyta; class Magnoliopsida; order Asparagales; family Amaryllidaceae; genus Allium; species Allium cepa. The sequence goes on from CM060946.1 coordinate 86,249,887, forward strand.
AAAAAAAAAAGAATCACTCAATTTGAGTACGGAATAAACGAGTTATGCTATCTCAAACATGGACTCAGACCATGTTTGCAGCAACTTTGACAACACAGTTTCTACAGGCAAAAATCTGAGTTTTGTTGATCTTGCAGCAGCGATTTGAACAGTCAAATGACCTTAATTTTTGATCAAATTTTGCATAAACAAAGATCAACACATAAACTTAACTCAAAAAAAGATCCGGCAGCATTTCGTTGCCGGATATGAAAGTTATGGACAGCCAAAGTTGGCACTTGAGTCAGAAACGAAAACAAGAACAGCGATGAACAAAAAATAGTACAACCAACAAATTTAGCGATTGATTCAATATTTTTGGAAAGTAGATGTGAGATTTTAGTCTCACCTTGCTGATTTCTTGCAAAAGCTCGGATTTTGAGCTGAAAGGAGTGAGCTTGGTGCGAGATTTGACCTCAAATACCTATAGAATATCAAAACAAAGGCATGCAAACCCAAAAATACAAATTACATACAATCAACTTTCTCAAAATCTGAAATTGATGGAATAGAATTGTTTATGTAGTGATTACCTGTGGAAAATAGCTTTAATTTGATTAGCAACAACAACAAAATTGAAGAGATTTGGAGATTTGGAGCTTAGGTTTTGAAAGAGGAAGCTTTCTCCTAATTTTCTTCTGGTTGTAAGTTTTACAGTAGGTACAAAAATTAGTTTGAGGAGAAGAAGCTTATCTTAGGTAAGATTGTAATTGGTCTTAAACCCAATAAGAAAATAATTTGATTAATACACTAATTATCACGAATACACCAAAACACTTACATTTTAAACAAAACAATTTATATTTACATAATTTCAACTTTATAAAATAACACTAACACGCCTTATTCACACCTTATTTTTAACAAAATATTTTATCAATGCATAAAAGATATTTTAGCAGTTTAAAATTATTATTTTCAACATGAAATTCTTATTTTTATTTAAATACTTCAAGTTACACCATTAATTACATAAAGCACTATTTTTAACACCAAAATTTACACAAAAATCATTTTCTTGTACAATTAAATGTGACAAACCTTATACAATTATTTTTACATCCAAATATTATTTTTTTTAAATAAAATTTCACTTTTTTTATTTGTTTATATTATTATCCATTTTAGATTCAAACATTAAATAAAAATTAACAAAATTCAACGTTTGGCAATAATTTCCAAAATTATTTCAATTCATCAAATTAAATCCATATAATGCTCATTTTTAGTACAAACTAACATAATAAAGTTTTTAAAACTTTATTTCAACATTTTATATTTATTTACAACAAATAATGTTGATTTAAATTATTTTATCTTTACTCACTTCAATTAATCCCCAAATCAACGTATTACCATTATTCACAATTTATTACCAACCAGTCTATCTTAATTCTGTTTTATTTATTCCAAATCCATTGTTTATTTGAAATAAACAATTTTAACAAATTTTTATCTCTCCAATTTATTTTTAATTCATAATACAGGTAATCGCCTAAACCAGTGTTGTTACACATGTAGATTTCCTTAGTGACCAGGGATAAAGTCTCGTTGTCGTCCAAAATTTGGAGCGATGTTTTTTTAGCTAGTTCATTTCCAGCGATTTTCTTACGTATTTCAGCATCGTTTCTGACATGTGGCGGCATCCAATTTGCTCCAGTGATGTAATAGGATGAGATAGCTAAATTATTGGTTGAGTGATGTGTATGGGCTAGAACGGATAATCATTAAGTGTACGAAAGAACCTGATTTAATATAAAATAATCTAATGGATTATATTCACTCAAACAATTTATAAATAAACAATCTAACCTAAACCTAATCTTTTATTCAATTGTCGCCATAATTCTACAGTAAAATTAGTGTGTATTATTCTTCCTCTTTTTCTCTACTAAATAAACAAATCTCTACCAAATTAAATCATCTATATATGTTTAAGCAATATAGGGAATTTAGAAGAATCAAAGGGAGAGAGATTAAAGCAATGCTTTTTTTAAATTTGTGCAAGCTCAAGTGCAAGGTAAGTGGGAATTAACATGAAATAGAAAAACAAAATATTTCAATCTCAGTCCTTTTCTGGCACGTTAATATGAATTAATTTCTGTTACTAATTGAAAATGGATGTAAATTATTGCAACTTCTCCTTCTTCCACTTCTCAAATCTAGTTCATGTTAGGTTTAAAATTTGGAACAAACAAATTATTATTCACGTTTTATGGCATACATAAGATTGAAATTTATGTAAATTATTGTATCTTCTTCTTCCACTTCTCGATTCTAATTCATATTTGGGTTGAAATTTGAAACAAACAAATTGTTATTCATGTTTCATGGCGTAAATAAGACTGGTTTAATTAAATTGAATTAGAATTATTATTCAATTTCTAATGGTAGAACATGTTAGTTGAATAAATTCAAAATATGTTACCTGAATAAAATTATGGTTTTGATTGATACAATTACATAATTTTGAATATGGTTTTGGAATAAAATTGGGAAGTCTAATTGACATAATTATTTGTTTCATATGTGACCTAAAAATGTAAAAGTGGAATTTTGTGTCATTATATGGTTTGTGGTTATTGGATAAAAAAAATTGTACAGATTAAATCTCTAAAAGGAGAACGTAAATTAGGGTAGAAAAAATATGTAGATTAACTCGACCCTAAAGGCTAGTGTAAATCTGTAACAAAATGATATAAAAATTATAGACAAACCATACGGACTGAACAGATGTGAAATTGAAATACCATTTATGTAATAAAAAGGGAAATTGTGAAATAACCAAATCGAATGTAAAAATGGCCTAAAGCAGATTAATGGAAATAAATAGTATGTAAACTGTAATGGTAAATTAACTAATCTGGAAGCGATTTGGTAGGCAGACCTTGTAAAGGTCTAGATGGGTGTTTCATGCAGTTAAGACCAAAATATAGATTTGGTTGTACATACTAGGAGTGGGCAAGTAGGTTTGCACAGATGTTTGTTACCTTTCGTAGGTTGCCAGTACATAGGATAGATAGCATCCGCAATCGTAAGGCTTCTTCAGGCAGATCGAAGTGGACGGAATAGGACAAGTGTGCTCCGACATAGGCTTCTTTAGGCAGGTTGTTGGAGGATTTTGCACAGCCGATCCAACTGTGGGCGCTCTGTTGGAGGACCAACACTTTGGATAGGGCAAGTCCACGTTAATGACCGAGGAGACAAGAGGATAGGACGTAAGAGGCGTTTAATCATAGTGCACGGGTGAAGGGCATGACTTTCATGCTATAGCACGTGGATAGGTAAGGACAGCAGCTATGACGCGCTAATTAACGTTTAGTATTACTATATGGTTGACTTCTCTAGAGTGACCATGGACTTTGACTTCTTAGGGACTGTATCTAAAAACGATTCACTACATTATATTATTCACCCTCTGCGATATCCGGGGAAGACTTGGAATTAAACTATTTTATTCTTTCTGCTTCATTTTATTTCTCATTCACCATACTTATTATCTGACCCATTCCTATTTTTTCATTTTCCCCAAATCACAGGAGGGCAAGTGTAGGTTGCAGTTCTTTGGAGAGTCATTGGAGCAGTTGTTATCTTCAGCTTTTGTTTTATGTACTTCATTTCTCTTTTCCATACTTTACTCTATACATGGAGACCTATATTGTGAACTTTGTTATGTTTTATGTTTTGGTGGAGACTATTTGGTACTTTTGGTTTCAGAAATAAATTTGGGATAATGTTGTTTTTAGTCAAGCTGTTTTGCTATTAATTTGTAATTAGTGAAAGTTTTCTTCCTCTGTAATATTTTAGTCATTTTATGATGTTGTCTTAGTCTCAGTGAGATGTTATGGATTTTTATTTCACCCGACCACCTGTTCTTCTAGTCATGTCCGATTTTTGAGGTGGATAGAGGTGCAGGGTGTTACAGTTGGTATCAGAGCTAAGGTTACGATAATCCTAAAAAAATTTAAAATATAAAGGTTTTCGAATAATTTTTAAAGGATATTCCAAATAATACTGTAAAAGTACATGTATATATTTTGAAAAAAAAAGAAATTTTAGAAATGGGTCCCTCATATCTCTTCCTTCTCATCTATTAAACTATTTGTGGGGTACCTAATCCCATCTTTTTAAAATCCATAGATAGAAATGTCTAAACTGCAAGATATCCTCGAAGTTCCAGGCCTTAATATGCCTGCTTGGTTCAGACGTTATTTGCAGGCTACTACATCAGTAAATCCACCAGTTAGGGATGCTACTCTGGCGGAAGGGGATCCAGCCCGTCCACCAGGCATTCTCGATTTTCCTAAGTTGTGCAAGGACTACACCAGCTTAGGAGGCAAGCCATTTCTTGGCACCGAGTCCTGTACTGAGGCAAGAGCTTGGACCCGTAATTGTGAGCCGATATTTCGACTTATGGGATTGGAGGACTTGGCTTGAGGGCAGTTGGCTTTATGGCAGTTTTAGGGAGAGGCTCTTTGTTGGTGGGAGATTGTGGAGGCAGAGGCTGATAATTTGACTTGGGCGTATTTTCATATTAGGTTCGAGAAGAAATTCTTATCGCAGGCTGAAGAAGGAGTGCAGCTAGAGAAATTTAAATAGCTCAAGCAAGGGTATTTGACAGTTAAGGAATATGTTAATTAATTCAATGAACTTGCCAGATTTGGACTAGACCTGATCAATACTCCTCACAAGAAGGCGCTGAAGTTCGCTAAGGGTTTGAGTCGGCCATTGCAGAGTTTGGCGGTGAGCCATATTCCGATGGGAGCCACTTTTGAGGGATTGGTAGAGATGGCTTTACTTGCTGATACTGACAAGAAAGGAGATCTGGTGCAGAAGAGTGATAGGAAGAAGCAATGGAAAGGAAATAGGAGAGGAGGAGGGTCGGGTGGAAAAAGTAAATTTCCAAGGAAGGACTAGAAGCGCAATACTTGTGGAAAACCAAGTCATCTTGCTAAGGATTATAGAGGGTAGGAAAGCAACCGAGACTGAGGTGCTATCTTTGCGATCAATTGGGGCATATGAAGAAGTACTGTCTGTAGAACCCCAAGGATAGTTCACAGACACCTTCACAGCCTTCTCAGGCTTATGCTTTAGAGGTAGCCCCTTCCTCTAGTACTCGTTCGGTTGTAGACAAAGGAAAGAAGGTGATCACCGAAGGTGTGTTATCTGTCTCTGATTTTCCTATCCATACCCTATTTGATTCTGGAGCTTCACGTTCTTTTATATCCGGTACTCTTGTAGAAGTCTTGGTCTTGATGCTAGCTTAGTGACTGACCCGGTAGTAATATCAAATCTCGTAGGAGGATCGGCCTATTTGTCCATGTTATGTCAGGATTTAAAATTGTTTATTTTAAGGGTTGAGTTTGACTATTGTGCCTTCATATTAGGCTTTTTCGGGTTCGGGTTGATTCTTGATATGGATTGGCAATCCATGTATGGTACTGTTCTTGATTGCGATAAGAGGGAAGTGAGGTAGGCACTTGTAGTGGACGTACCTTGGAAGTATCTTGTGATCCTAGAGGATCGGTCATGTTGAGCTACCTTTATTCTCTTGACTTATCGCCCGATAGTTTGAGTTCGGTACCCATTGTTAGAGATTTTCCAGATGTGTTTGAGGAGGTTTCTGGCCTTCCACCTCGAAGAGAGATCAAGTTAAAGTTTTATCTTGTCGATAATGCCAAACCGGTTGCTTTACCGGTAAGGCATATGGCTCCCAAGGAACGTCAAGAATTGAGCAAGCAGGTTGGAGAGCTTTTGGAGAAGGGTTTCATTCGTAGGACCATTTCTGAGTGGGGCGCACCCATCGTCTTTTCCACTAAGGCGGATGGCTCTCTTAGACGTTGCATGGATTATAAGGAGCTTAAGAAGCTGATGAAGAAGAATCGTTATCCTTTTCCTCGTATAGACGATCTCTTTGACCAGCTAATAGGAGCTAAGGTATTTTCGCTGCTCGATTTGGCAACGGGATTTCATCGATTGCATATGGCAGAGGATAGCATCGATAAGACAGCGCTTAGGACTCCGAATGGATTATTTGAATGGTTAGTCATGCCATTTGGGCTAACCAATGCTCTGGCATATTTTGTGGACCTAACGAGTCGAGTATTTCACGAGTCGTCGAATATGTTTATGGTGGTGTTCGTCGACGACATTTTGGTTTATTCATGAAGCAAGGAGGAGCATAATGTTTACCTAAAAGAAGTGCTTAGGACCCCGCGAACACATACGTTGAAGGCAAAGTTCTCCAAGTGCCAGTTTTGGAGGGATGAGGTTCGCTTTTTGGGATACATCATTTCAAAATATGGATTTGTAGTAGAACCGGCGAAAGCGGCAGTAGTACAAGATTGGAAGACTCCTAAGAATGCCACGAACATAAGGAGTTTCCTTGGTCTTGCAGGCTGCTATAGGAAGTTCATTAAGGACTGCTAGGATATCAGCTCCACTTACCTGCCTTACCAAGAAGAACTCGGCTTTTGTTTGGGATACCAAGTGTGAGGATGCCTTTGGTCGATTGAAGGAAGCTTTAACTATCGCGCCCGTATTGGTATTACCGGATGGAAGTAAGCCTTCCTCAGTTTATACGGATGTTTATGGTATGGGGATAGGGGCGGTACTGATGCAAGAGGGTAGGGTGAGTAGATAGTTGAAAACGCAAGAGAAAAACTACCCCACGCATGATCTTGAGTTGGCAGCTATAATTTTTTCTCTCAAGTCTTGGAGACACTATCTCTTAGGAGAAAGATTTGAGCTTTTCATGAATCATATGTTTTGAAGTACTATTCTCTCAGAAAGACTTGAATTTGAGACAGTAAAGATGGATGGAGTTTTTAGCCTGCTATGACTTTGAGATTTCCTATACCCCTAGCATGGGTAATGTATTGGCAGATGCGTTGAGTAGATACAAAGTAGTTTTCAAATCCTCTATTTTTGGGATGGAAGCATTTGGAGTACATTGCTACCTTTGATAGTCCTCCATCGGATTCAGCTCCAAGATTGTTAGCAGCCCTTGACGTTCAGCCTACTTTGATGGAGCAGAGTGGAGCAAGGCAAGGTGACGACGAAGAGTTAAAGGACATTTTAGATAAGCTTGGTAGAGGAGAGTCATCACCACATCTTAGGAATCATACCATAGACACTAGGGGATGGTTTAGAAGGGATGGTAGACTTTGTGTTCCATATAGTGAGGATTTAGTAGATGCGGTGTTGGCTAAGTCACATCATTCTAGGATGACAATGCACCCTGGTGGTGATAAGATGTACCGGGATATAAAGAGGGTATTCTATTGGCCTAGAATAAAGAAGAGGGTGGCAGAGTATGTATCGAAGTGCATCACTTTCCAAAGGGTAAAGGCAAAATAGAAGATGCCCGGAGGGCTGTTGCAGCCATTGGATATTCCATTATGGAAATGGGGGAGCGTCTCATGGACTTCGTGGATGGATTACCAAAGTCACAGAGAGGGAACATAAGCATTGGGGTCATTATGGATAGAGTGACGAAGAGCACACAAATTATACCCATTAAGAGTAACAGGATGACAACTTCTTTGGCGACTCTTTATGTAAGGGAGATAGTTAAAGCTTCATGGAGTTTCCACCAGCATTATGAGCAACAGAGACCATTATCCACCAGCGAGTTTTGGAGGATTCTTCAACAAGCCTTTGGAATGGAATATCTGAGCACGACATATTACCCTTAGATAGATGGATAGACTGAGAGGGCAAATAAGATTTTGGAAGATTTTCTCAGATTGTGTATCATCGACTTCGGAGGCTCTTGGGAAAACCATCTACCTTTAGTGGAATTCACGTATAATAATAATTATCAAGCAAGCATTGGGATGGCACCGTTCGAGGCCCTCTACGGTAGACCATGTAGATCACTAGCATGTTGGCGAGATACCACTGATAGGATCTTGCTTGGATCAGACTTGGTGAGGGAAACTTCCAAGAAGGTGGATTTGATTCGCAAGAGGTTGAAGACTGCACAAGATAGATAAAAGTCATATGCCGACAGAAGACGTTTAAATTTGGAGTTTAAGGTTGGAGATATGGTTTTTGTCAAGTTTTCTCCTTTAAGAAATGTAATGAGAATTGGCTCCGTGGGTAAGTTAGCATCGAGATTTGTAGGACCCTTTCCTGTTACCACACGGATTGGAAAAGTGGCAAACAGAGTTGATCTTCCAAGTAAGTTGGCGGGAGTTCACGATGTTTTTTATGTTTCGCATCTGAGGAAGTGTCTACATGATTCCGTAGTAGTAGTAGAATCCGATCAGCTGATGGAAGTGGAGGTAGAGCATGAATCACTTGTGCGTCATACACCCAACCATATATTGAAACATGGTGTCAAGAGATTACGCAACAAGGAAGTTAATCTAGTGAAGATTCAGTGGGGAGATGACCCCAAGGAGTGCACATGGGAATACGAGTAGAGAATTTGAACTTCTTATCCTTTCCTACTTGAAGGTACACTTCAAATATCCTATATTTGATCTTTTCTTAGTTAGGGCCTTTTCGATAATCTTAAGGTGAAACCTATGGATGACAGCTTGACTGTAAACATGTCATTAGGGCATGTTATGTTTGATGGATGAAAATGATTGCAGGTGGATGCCAATGTTCGCAAATGGATGCATTGCATGCACTATATAGATATTTATAAGGATAATCGGCCAACTAGGTACGCACACCTGCATATGCGTGCCTGTTATCTATTGCATTTGCACATGGTTGTGTATATGTATGTGTGTGTGTGTTTGTGCGTATATAAATGGATGTTGCATATGGATGGTGCATTTGGGTGAATGATTGAAACATACTTCTAAAATCATCGATTGCACTAGGGTAATTGCATACATTTGGTTGCATGGCATAAGCATACTTGCATTACAGAAGGTCAACTGAATCAGTAGACCAACTACCTTTTCGCATTAGGTAAGTTCATATGCACTTCACTTTGCATAAATCATAAATTGCATTTGTTAAAAATAAGGACAATGGTAAAACTGGATGTTGGTTAAGTAGATGGATGCAGTACATGGATGCTGGTTGTTAATTATGTTCTTCCATCTTTGGAGATTTCAGGGACGAAATCCTTTAAGGGGGGAGAATGTTCGATATTTTACAGAAATATAATTAAAAATAAATTAAAAGCGCATTTGGTACAGTGGTAAAGGCGCATGTTGACTTCCTTAGTGACTAGGGATCAAGTCCTTTTGTCACCCAAAATCTGGAGCGATGTTTTTTTTAGCTGGTTCATTTCCAGCGATTTTCTTACGTATTTCAGCATTGTTTCTGACATGTGATGCCTTCCCATTCGCTCCAGTGATGTAATAGGATGAGATGGCTGAATTTTATTGGTTGACTGATGTGTATGGGCTGGAATGGATTACCATAAAGTGTATGAAAGAACCAGATTTAATCTAAAATAATCTAATGGATTATATTAACTCAAACAATCTATAAATAAACCATCTAACCTAAACATAATCTCTTATTTAACTATTGCCATAATTCTACAGTAAAATTAGTGTGTATTATTCTTCCTCCTTTTATCTACTAAATAAATAAATCTCTACCAAATTAAATTATCTATATATATTCAAGCAATATGGGAATTTAGAAGAATCAAAGGGAGAAAGATTAAAGCAAAGCTTTTTTCAAATTTATGCAAGCTCGAGTGCAAGGTGAGTGGGGATTAATACGAAATAGAAAAATAAAGTAGTTCAATTTCAGTTCTTTTCTGGCACGTTATATGAATCAATTTCTGTTATTAATTGAGAATAGATATAAATTATTGCAACTTCTTCTTCTTCCATTTCTCAAATCTAATTCATGTTTGGTTTAAAATTTGGAAAAAACAAATTGTCGTTCATGTTTTATGGCATAACTAAGATTGAAATTTATGTAAATTATTGTATCTTCTTCTTCTTCCACTTCTCAATTCTAATTCATGTTTGGTTGAAATTTGGAACAAACAAATTGTTGTTCACGTTTCATGGCGTAAATAAGATTGGTTTAATTAAATTGAATTAGAATTGTTATTCAATTTCTAATGGTAGAATAGGTTAGTTGAATAAATTCAGAATATGTTACTTGAATAAGATTATGGTTTTGATTAATATAACTACATAATTTTGAATATGGTTTTGGAACAAAATTGGAAAGTCTAATTGGCATAATTGTTTGTTTCATATGTGGCCTAAAAATATAAAAGTGGAATTTTGTGTAATTAAATGGTTTGTGGCTATTGGATAAAAAAATTATACAGATTAAACCTCTAAAAGGAGAATATAAATTAGGATGGAAAAAAAAATGTAAACTAAATGGACCATAAAGACTAGTGTAAATCTGTAACAAAATGACATAAAAATTACAAACAAACCACACGGACTGAACGGACGTGAAATTGAAATACCATTTATGTAAGAAAAAGGAAAATTGTTAAATAACCAAATCATATGTAAAAATGGCCTAAAGCAGATTAATGGAAATAAACGGTATGTAACTATAAGGGTAAAATTAATTAATCTGGAAGTGATTTGGTAGGCAGACCTTGTAAAGGTCAGGATAGGTGTTTCATGCAGTTAAGACAAAAATATAGTTTTGGTTGTACGTACTAGGAGCAGGCAAGTAGGTTCGCAAGTTTGTTACCTTTCATAGGTTGGTAGTATATAGGATAGATAGCATCCGCAATTGTAAGACTTCTTCAGGCAGATCGACGTAGACGGAACAGGACAAGTGTTCTCTGACACAGGCTTCTTTAGGCAGATCTTTGGACGAATTTGCGCAGCCGACCCAGCTGCGGGCGCTCTTTCAAAGGACTGACACTTTGGATAGAGACAAGTCAACGTTGAGTGATCGAGGAGACAAGAGGATAGGAGTCCAGTTTGGCAGAGCCTGAGCGCAACTTCGGGGTCCTACGAGGTTGTTTGAGTCGGCGTCGGTCAGACGTAAGAGGCATTTAGTTATAGTGCACGGGTAAAGAGTATGACTTTCATGCTGCAGCACATGGATAGGTAAGGATAGCAGGTCTGACAGGCCGACTTACGTTTAGTATTACTGCATGGTTGACTTCCTTAGAGTGACCATCGACTTTGGCTTCTTAGGAATTGTATTTAAGAAGGATTCACTGCATTATATTATTCACCCTTTGCGATATCTGGGGAAGACCAGGAATTAAACTGTTTTATTCTTTCTACTTCATTTTATTTCCCATTCACTAGACTTGTTTTCTGGCCCATTCCTATTTTTCATATTTTCCCAAAATCACAGGAGGGCAGGTCTAGGTTGTAGTTCTCTGCAACTTGGAGGGTCATTGGAGCAGTTGTCATCTTCGGCTTTTGTTTCTTTTGTTTTATGTACTTCGTTCTCTTTTCTGTACTCTCCTCTATATATGGGACCTAAATTGTGAACTTTGTTATGTTTTATGTTTTGGTGGAGACTACTTGGTACTTTTGGTTTCATAAATAAATTTGGGATAATGTTGTTTTTAGTGAAGCGGTTTTGCTAGTAATTTATAATTAGTGAAAGTTTTCTCCTGCTGTAATATTTAATCATTTTATGTTGTTGCCTTAGTCTCTCTGATATGTTATGAATTTTTATTTCACCTGACCGTCCATGCTTCTAGTCATATCCGATTTTCGGGGTGCCTATAGGTGCAGAGTGTCACACCTTCCTCTTCATTATACACGGAAATAAACCCTTCCTCATGTGCACATCACTTCCATCCACTCATGTATGCATATGATGACTTGTTTATGCTTAAGGAAGAAGCTTCACTTAAAATATCTTAAATGTTTGTACTGTGTATACATTATTAAATGTATAAGTTTATATGTATTAAATGTATGAGTATATATGAATTTATACATATGTTCATGTTCATAATAGGATGCATTTTTATGTTACATATGTGTACATGACATATAAACAACGTTGCATTGATTCCGAACAACTTCCGTTCGATAAACCGTTGCCGTTCGGAGAACCATTTCTGGTCATATTTTCACTTATACTTTATCGTACATATAATTGTAAACAAAATTTCAAAATAAATTAATTATCATTTTAAATTAATTAAAGATCACATTTCATTTCTAAAACTATATAAGTTTATATTATCAATTATTTACAAGAATCGCTATTATACTGATTAAGCGATATCGATTTTTCCTTATATTTTCAAACCAATTATATCTCTTTATAAAAATATTATAAATGATTTATTATCACTTTATAACTATTCAAAATGAATTATAACCTTTTTAAAATCACTATTTGAATAATTATAATAATAATTCAATCATTGAATCTTAATTTATACAATGCATTTATAATGGCTATAAATATGTGAATCAGTATACGATATCGATACGCGTTTGAATTTGATTCAAATTGCAATACAGTTTTTTGTTCAGGCTTGAAATGGGCTTAAGGCCCATTTGCGACATCAAATTTCGACTAAGGCTAGGATGGCTGGTCATTGATGGCTACAAGTGGAAGCTTTTTGACTTGTTAAAAGAAGGAAATGGAAAGGAGAAAAATTAGGTTCATGATTCTTGTTTCACTCCTTTGATCTTCCTTCATAAAAGCAACATGTGCCTCACTTTTGTATATGCTTCTTCCTATCTCTTTGCAGCTATTCATGACCGAAATCCATCCATTCAACCATCCAAAAAAAATAAAATCAAAGTTCAAATAAATATAAAAAAAACAGTTCAATCTGAACAACGGTAGTAGACAATTTGGAGCTGACATCATCCAAGTTGTGAATCTGATTCAAGGAGCACTCAACTTCGTTTCAACATGTCTTAATAGGCTTTGTGAAAGGTAACTATCTAATTTACATTCATTTACTAATAAATGATTTTTTTTTAATTGTTATTGCTCATATACATCTGTTATATATTATTACTACACTATTGATTAGGTGAGATTCCTATAAACGATGGTGTTGTCATAACAATGATTGGTTCTGTGTATAGGTTTAAATAAAATGCATACACACATATTTTATTAATAATCTGATGCTCTATGGCAAATTAAAGTATTTTATTTTAAAATTACATTAGTACACACAGATATATATATATATATATATATATTAATTTATTTACATAATTTGAATCAAAGTATATATATACATCTATGTTAGATAAAATTTGATCTCAAAATTTTCTAGTGTGTGTGTGTATTAATTAAGAACTTCAGCAATCGAAAATTATATTTTTTAAATTAGTAGGTATTTTTAATATTATTTAATCACTATAAGATTTAATAAATTCATTAAAAATAAAACTTGTTTCGAAAATCCATTTTTTATTTTTTTAAAATTAGTTTATTATCATAGAAGGTTATGGCCAAACATTTAGATTATTTTAACATGTTTTTTTAATATTTTTATGAATTATTTTAAAATTCGACCGAATATTATTTAATTAATAAAAAATATTATTTTTATTCAAAAAAATCTGGAAAATTATCAAAACCCTTAAATTACTATTATTTATTTTCGAAAAATTTGAAATTGGAAATTTTATTATACAATTATTTTATATTATTGATATATGATAGTTTGACTAGTTAATTCATAATACATATATACATTAAAATTATAATAAATATGGGTTGGTAATGTATTTCGATCTGAAATGTTAAAATTAAAAAAAAATGTTTTATATGTGTATATATATATATATATAATTTATTATAATACAATTAACAATTAACTACTATATATACACACAAAGACACACACATCATAATTGTTTCATTTTAATTCGAGTGTATATAGAAAAAAATTCATTTCATTAAACATATAATTTTATATACACACATATATATGTTTAATTGATTTTTATAATATAATATATACATACATTTATATATATCTATAATAGTTTTCATAATATATATCTATATATGCATATGTAATTAATTGGACACACACACACATATTAATTATAAGTATATACAAATATTTGGACGACATACAATACATATACGATGAGCTAATATATCCATTGCGGTGTGAATCCCAACATCTATATACAGATGTGAAATAAATCAATTATCATAGTTAAGGGCATTATTAACAATATTAAAAACATATTTTATTTCCAAAAGCAAATTAATTGGTTTTATTTCATATTCTCGTTTAATTATAAAAATAAGTATACGTTTCTATATTTGTGCGCGACATTTTAGTATTATAGAGCTATTTACTGATAAAACGATTTTCGACTATTTTATCGATTTAAATTTTGAGGAAAATATTTTTGTAAATATTTACTCAAAATAAGATTACTATTACTTACTCAAAATAATATTATTATTTATATTATCAACCATTTATTTGAAAATAAATATAATTTATCAAAGTGATAAATTTACGGGTCGTCACAGTGCGTTCGAGAGATGTTATGATTTTCTCGTAAACAACGAGAAAGAGGGCTATGTCTTGGATGATGAGACTCCTTCATTATTCCAACAAGCAGTGCAGAGTAAAAACTCTGCATCATGGCTTGTAACTATGGAATTCGAAATTGATTCGATGTATGAAATTAAAATATGGATTTTAACTAACATGTCGGAAGGGACAAAACCCATCGGCTATAAATGGACCTACAAGAAAATGCTAGATGGATATAGACAAGTGGAGACTTACAAAGCAAGGCTTGTTATGAAATGTTTTCGTCAAATTCAAGTTAATTATGACGAAACATTTTCGCCTGTATAGTGCTTAAGTCCATTCAGATAATGTAAGCTACTATTGTATTCTACGACTATGATATATGACAAATAGACGTAAAAATGGCATCTTTAAATGGTGATTTAAAAGAGACCATTTATATATTCGGATCCCAAGGGTTTCAAAGTCAATGGGAATGAGGGTAAAGCTTGCAAGTTGTTAAGATCTATTTATGGGCATGAACAAGCTTCAAGCAGTTGCAATAATTCAAGGTTGGAGGGAGTGAGGGCAAGGCTTGCAAGTTGTTAAGTTTGGTTTTTATCAGAACATAGAGGAAGCGTGCATATATCGAAAAGAACAAAGAAGTGTTATCATGTCCTTAGTATTATATGTCGACAACTTATTGTTGATTGGAAAAGAAATTAAGTTATTTCAATCAATGAAAGTGTGGTCATCCAATAACTTCTCCACGAAGGATTGGAGAGAAGCAGCCTATATAATATGTATAAAGATCTATAGAGATGTATCTAAAAGGTTACTGGGACTGTCCCATTCTGTGGACGTAGACACCACACTAAAAAGGTTTGGTATGGAGAATTCCAAGAGAGAAAACATTCTGATGCAATTTAAGATCATGTTTTCTAAGAATGACGCTTCTTAAACTTAAGAGAAGAAAGAGCGTATGAAGAGGATATTGTATGCATCGGCAATCGGTTCCATAATATATGTTATTTTATGTACTAAAACGGATGTAGCATACGCATTAGGATGAATAAGGTGGTACCAGTCTAATCACGGAGAAAAACATCGAACTGCTGTAAAATGTATACTTAAGTATTTAATAAATACTAGAGACTTATCCCATATTTAAGGTAATTGAAACCTCCTTAAGAAGGATACCCATTCTAGATTTCAAAGTGGTATCTACAATAATAAGACATTGTCAGGTTGCATCTTAACTTTAAAGGTGGGGCTATTACTTGGAAAAGTTCCAAACATGAAATGCTAGTTAATTCCATGACGGAGGTCAAGTACGTTGCCCTCAATGAAGCAGCTAAGGAAGTGGTTCGAATGCACAAATTTATGAGTGGAATATGGGTGATTCCGACATAGAGAATCTAATGACATTGTCTTGTGATGACAATGTGGTGATCCAGATCGCAAAGGAGCCTAGAGCACACAAGAAATCAACACATAATCTTTGAAAGTTCAACCTCATTAGAGAATTTGTTGAGAAGAAAGAAGTCATGATTCAATGAGTAAATATAAAGGACAACACTCAGATCAATCATGAAGGGACTAGCTTGGTCATTTCTCATCAAACTGATCGAAGGGATAAGATTGAATTCCATAATTGGCCATAGAGTTAGGTGCGACAACCGTGGGATTCGAACCCCCACCACCCTGGAAAGCAACACCATGCACCAACCATTGTATTAAAGAATCTTTGTGTTAATATTCCAAAAGGGATGTTATAGACAACCCCCTTAAAGATCCTAACATCCTCATTGGCTCACCATCACATACTACCCAGGCGCTGTGTTTGTAGCCTGCATAAGCACTACACAGATTGATATCTGCAGCATTACAACACACAATTCCGATTGGGTATAGACTTTAATACCAAATGTGATGACCATGGGATTAGAACCCTACAGCCTAGGAAAGCAACGCATACACCAACCGCTATTCTAAAAGATCTTTGTGTTAACTTTCCAAAAAGAGATGTTAGATTAGGGATATGCCATATGGGCAATTCTGTAATTTACTGTAAATTATTAACTATGTAATAAAATCTACTTTAAAATGAAAGGTGGTTCTTTTCTATTATATACTTGTTGTAATGTGTTATATTAATTAATTATTTAATTTAAGTATATTTAATAGAAAATCCATAAACGGTATGTTTTGTGATAGTAGTTACAATGTGTTGTTTTCATGAGCAATTTATCATAATATAATAAAAATATTATTTTAAATATTCCTAATCAAGATGTATCGAGATCAGATTTCGATACATCCATTGAGCATGTAACGCTCTTCAAATATTGGATGGTGTATTACTCACACTATTAAGGCGCCAAGGGGTTATATACCGATAGTTATTGGATAACTGTGCAATGACTAGCTTGATAGTTTTCTATTGGTTAATATAAGTAAGGTCAAACAAAGAATATAGAAGTGGCAATATTACACAGTTCTTTCGACTTGAGAATATTGTTGAACTTTAATGTGGACACTCCATTTTGATTATAGTCAAATCATGGCATAGAACCCATGGAACGATTATAGTTTGATCTCAGTTGAAGCATTGGAAGTTAAACACTATTCAACATAGAATTCATCTCCTTAGTTATATAAGGTCAGTATCATGGTCAACTTTAGTCAACTCAAAGCCAAAGTCTCTAGCCAAAGCAGTTCGGTTAACAATAATTGTTGTTATTGAAATCAGGAATTGTGATTGGACTATATAATTTGAATGTAGAAGATATTGGACTACATAAAATTGTAAAATTAGATTTTAGCGAAACTGTGCAAGTGATAAGTTCAGCCAAACTGTCACTTCACTAGCTAGGGTGACATATGAACCTCAATATTCGAATTGTTCGATATTAATCGCTAACTAAATTTACCCCTATAAGTCGCACCGACGTAATATTAAATACTCTGAAATACTACGTGATTAATTAAATTATAATTGTTATAAATTAATTAATATTTATGAAATTATGAATATTAATATTTTATTTGATTTATTTGAATTACAATTCAATAAAGTACATGTATAAAAGTTATATATGTATGCATTGGTATATGATATAAATGGTTAAATTAGATTTAAACTATATTAATATTACTTGGATTTGGAAATTTTATGGAGACATCTAGTGCTTATGTTTAGCCTACCATAATATAATAAGGGAGAGGGTGATATTTGAATAGAAAATGCAATTTTGAATTAGCTCAAGGTAGAAGTAAACTAGGAGATTTAGATCTCCACTTTTCCCTCCTCTCTACTACCTATTTAAGCATCACATTCCTCTCATTTGCACCGATCTTTTAGAGCTTCCTCTACCATCGTTTCTGGTGGAAAATTAAAGGAGCATTCCTTCTCATTTCCAAACAAAATAAAATCAAATTGAATTTAGTCTAAGGTGTAATGTTTGCTTCTAGTCCGTTGCATATTCTGGAGGCACTTAGAGCAAATCACTACACGGAGTTTGATTCAACATTCAAGGTGCTTTATCAAGGTGCAATAAATATGTAACAACCAATTATTTATTTAATCATTTATGTGTTAATTTATATCATGATATATAGGTAGATTAGAATTTTATCACAGATTTATATATCTGCGTGTTGTTAGTTCTATGTATATGTTTGTATGTACTAAATATTAAAAATATTATTATTTTTAATATTTTTGTTTTCGGCCATGATGATAAAAAAACATTTTTTTTAAAGTAATGACATTCTAAACTCAATTTGACTTTTAAATTAGTTACATATTCAATATAAATATATGCATAATTTACTTAATAGATTTTCTTATACTTATGTTTTCGAAATGTTTTAACATATATATATATATATATATATATATATATATATATATATATTAAAATTGGAAATTATATATATCCTAATTTAATTACAACATATTGACTTGTATAAATAACTATATGTATATGTATTTTTTATAAATCCTAGTACAACTTTCAAAATTAAAAAAAAATTCCATATGAAAATAAATAAATAAAATAAAACTTCACAGAATTTAAAAAGAAAAAATTGACTGTATAAAAAAACCATTTAGGTCGAAAGTAAAAAAATGAATTTTTGTCGTATATTTAAGATATATAATTTTATATTTGTAAAATTATATTTTGCAAAATTTTAAAAATTATATATGGCTATATTATATGCATTTTCAAAAAAAAGTATTATATTTTATTTCATGTGTGTGTGCATGTTTATATTTTAAGGATATAAATATATGAATCAAAAATTTAATTTCAAACAAGATATTATTTAGAATCTAGTCACGGCTATAAATTTTGATTATTTCTTTAACTATTTTTAATGTTTTATTTTTAATTAGTGTTATATTTAAAATATTTTTACATAATTATTTTAATATATATATATAGTGTGAATGTATTGAATGTATATATTTGAAAGTATACTTTATTAATTTTAAAATAATATTAGGCAGCAAACATATATGTAAAGAGGTAACATATTTGTTGCTGTGTAAATCCCAACACATATATACGGGAACGTTAAACCATATAAACGTTATATATTGCACGTGCACATACACGTAAGTGCGTGTTTCATACACATGTACACATTATAAATAATTTATAAAACAAATTATGTTTTCATATTAATTAATATTAAATAAAGTAAATATTTTATTTAAAATTTAATTAGATTGGATCTAAAACAATTTAGACTTCATAGACCCGATAAGATCCAAAATGGTATTTTTTTTTATTCATCCATTTAACCCATTGTATGTTGATATAGTTCCAACAAATACATTTATTTGTGTATAGTGCACGGGCAATAAATATTACGTGTATTTGGCTAATGTGACCATATATAGGTGCTGGGATTTACACCACAACAGACACATTTATCCTTTATTTATGCCTCTGTTGTCCAAAGTTTTGTTTAAAATACATAAAGTTAATGTAAATATACACAACATCTTTATACACACACATGAACACATGCATACATATGTGTGTATGTTAAAATATATTTTTAAATGTTTTAAATGTTTTCAATTCAAGAATTAACGATTTTAAATCCAATTTCAACATAGAAAGGTTTTTAAATTAAATTTAAGAATTTACACTCAAGTATCTCTTATAAACTTTGTAACGACCCGGAATTTTGGGTCGCCAAAATTTAACATTTAATTCATTTTAAATGTTGGATATGGATTCTAATTTGAATCTTGATAATAGAAGACTATGGTTGAGTTAATAAGATGAGTTATAGTTTCAAAATATGGTGATTCCATTTGAATTGGAGTAATAATAATAATTATTAGAACTGAGAATATATTGGAAATTGAATGGGAATTGTTATAAAATTGATGTTTAAATGCATTTTTAAGTTCCATAGGTTATAAATGATATTGTTAGATTTTTGGAAGAATTTAAAAGTTAATAGATTATTATTTGGAATTTTATATGAATTTAAAATGAATTTAATATTATTAAATATTGCAATTAATCCGATTTAAGTCCAGAATGAACCAGAACGATTTTTAATGTGTTTATAAATTTTATATGAATTATTGTTAAGTTAATAAAATTTTAAAAGTGGAGATTTGGAGTGATTTCGATAATTTCGAAAATCGCTTAATTAAATAGACGAGTTAAAATAGCCTTCCGGGGCACAGTCTCGGAATTCGACGAAACCAGTTTCATTGGATCCGTAATAGTTAGTTATTATCGGATTTCAATTTTCGTAGCAATCGGAGTTGTCGTTTGACCCCGGCAGCTCGAAACGCATCGAAATCATTTTAATCGATTTAATTTTAAATTGATCGTTTAATTCCGTAACTCGTGCATACGATTGAATTAGCTTACGAAACCTGTTCCTTTGTGTCCGGAATGCGGAAAAACCTTAGAATCGCTTATCGGAACGTGAGAATTGGAGTTCGTTAGCATACGATGTTAAATTAAGAAGAATATTATTAAAATATTATTAAATTTATATATATATTCATTATAATCCCTAAAACCCTAGTTTTATATCTCAGGCCGCCGCTCTATTCTCTATCTATGGCCGAAATTACATCCTGTTTCTCCCCCCAATCCTCTCAATCCATTGATTTTCGTCGAATATCTTCAACTAGAGAATCGAAGGGAACTCCAAGATCTATGAAGTGAACGGGCGAGATGTGATTTGGCGAGGTGGATGGAGGGGATTTCGCTGCCGTTCATCTTGGTTTCGTTCGCATTTTTCAACCTCGGTTGGTGGCCGAGCTCGCGCGCACGTTAGGAGAGGGTGGAGGCGAGTTATAGCATCGTTTTAGCATAGGCCGATCGTCCTCTAGGCGAGCATAGGTCGATTGATTTCTAACCCTAATTACGGTAGATGGGTTTTGTTGTTACTGGAGCAAGCTTGTCATGCAAGAGGGAAGAAGGGAGGTAGAGGCCGTGATTTTCTTCTGTTAGCATGCGGCCAGGATCTCGTTGGTATAATAAATAAATAAACAATTGTTTTGAATTGAAATTCAAACTTTAAAATTTAATAACTTGTTCATAGGAAATCAGAAATTGACGAACTTGGTAGTGCCGGAATCGCAGAGACGAGTGCTACGCGATGGTGCAGATCCGGTGTCATTCCGGGCAAGTAGAAATTTAGGTTAAATCGAACGTCGTTCGGTTTAATTTAAATTTCGAACGCTCGCCGAAACTCAAGGTGAGTTATTCTCACTCACATCTGGATACTAGTAAAGTAGATAGCTAGTATTGATTGTTTGTTTGGATGTTTAGCTGAATATGTTAGTTATTATCAAATTGAATTGATATATATACTGTTGTGCTAATATTTGTGGATGCAGGGAAAACAGGTTGGAGGGATCCAACGGGATTCCTCACAATGTAGTAATATTTTTATATTGATGATTATGCCTGTTTATATATTGTGATTAATAGTTGGAATTTAATTGCATTGTGATATTGTGGTTTAAACTATAAACCCAGAATATTAGTTATAAAGAAAATTGCAGTTTTAATTATAAAGAAATTAAATTGGGTTTCAAAGAAATTGAGAAATGGTTAAATAAGAAATTAAGAGAATATAAATATTTGAAACCTGATTTGAATGGAAAACTGAAATAAATTTGTAAAGGAATATTACTGGATAGGTTATAAATCCAAAATTAATTATATTTGATAAATCGAATTTAGAGAAATAAAGGTATTGTCAAATAATGGGTTTAAAAAGGGATTAAAATCTGAAATCTATTTTAAAATGTAAATTGGAAGTTTTAAAATTTGGAATGATAATTAATTTAAATGTTATTAGTTGAAGTTTTGGGAAATAAATTTATGTTATAAAACCCTAAAACTAAATTTAATAAATGGACAGAAATCGTGAGAAGGATTTCTGTGATGATTTAGTAGAAATGAGATTTCCTAAGGAAAAACCAAGTTCGAGTTTTAAATTGATTTTATAAAAAGGAAGTTTTAAAATCTTAAACTAGTTTTAAAGAATGTTTTAAAAATTATTATTTTAAAGTGATTTTTTTTTATAAATTAGCAATAGTAAAATTTTATAAATATTTTAATAATTATGTTTACAAATGGATTTGTTTTAAAAGCTAGTTTTGACCTAAGTATATTGAAATAAGAGTTAATCTTTTTACCACTTTATTTTAATATATAGTATAACTTAACCTTAATTTAAATTAAGCTATATCTTTTAAACAGATTTGTTTTAAAATATTTTGGAATTATATTTTGATTAAATAATTAGTAGTAAATTTATCTATTTAAAATATACTTTAAATTAAAATGTTTTTAACTGTTTTAAATCTAAACTGTTTTGAACTTGGATATTTCCATTGGAAATATATGGTAAATGATTTACCTTGTAAAGGAGGAATCTTGAGAAATGTTTTCAAATGAGATTTGGAAATTTGGTAATATATCTTTTAAAGATATTTGAGGTAAATAAATAATTTGGGAATTATTTATTGTGTGATGGATGCTATGGATGTTTATGAATATAAATTGATAGTTAAATCACCGACTATCAATATTGGACAAAGGCGTTGATCGTTTCGAAGAGACCGGGATCGAGATTTATTTCTCGAAAACCACTTCGATCCGGTTTGTACGTTTTCGTGCGATAAACGTTTTTCGGAGTCGAAGATGGAGCAGTGAAGTGCAAGGGCTAGTCGCTACTAATCCTGAGGATATTTCCAAAATGGATGTAGTAGGAGTAGTGCCTTCGGTTCCGTTCGAACCCGGGACGGACTTGTATGGACAAATGCTTCGTGACATCGTCAGCGGACGATGGGCATTCTAAGTGAAACGTTCTAAAGGTAACGTTAAGCCTCAAGCCTCATCAACCGGGAATGACTGAAAATCAGGGGATATGCAGCAAGGCTTCGTGGGTAGCCCCCACTGGAGAGTAAGGTCATCCCTGTCTAGAGGTTCCTTTTTATTTCGGCTTAGTGGTGCGGTTGCTGATCCCAACCGCGGGGTGATCTTATTCGGAATTGCCCATAGGTGATTCCGGTCTTGTGTTGCAGGGGACGAAGGGAGTAGTCCTCGGTACTGTGATCTAGACCACGTACTGTGATAGGTGGTACCCCAGTGCCTAGTCATTGTTGGAAATCCATTTTCCCTACGAGCCTTTTACGAGTTTTGTTTGTATTACCCACTTCGGTGGCTAGTAGCTGGAATTTAATAATGTAACAATTTCGGCTATTTTATAAGTATTTGTAAATAGACCCTATTATAATATCAGAGGATTTCTATAAAAAGTGTTTTAGCTATCGTAAGGTAAAAACCCGACATGTTTATTTGTGGCGTGGTCTTACGAGATGCTTTTGTTTTCAAAAGGATTTTTGAAACTTTAAAAATCAATTGTGTGCATTATTATCAGCTGGTATGCCAGACTGACTCGGGTGTTATTTCATTATAATGCTCGGGTCAGACCGAGTATTATATGTTCAGGATAGGTTGCTATGGAGCAGGAGAGGAGCTGGAGTTCGAGACGTATTATATGTACCTATATATATATCCGCTGCTATGTTGTATGGTATGTCTGTTATGTGATGATTGATGTATGAGTTACTCTGATGATATGTTGTATAAACAGTTATAGATTTCATTTTGTGTAAAGATATATAGTTGCTATTATATTTTATTCCGCTGCGACTGTGAGATTCTGATATTGTTTAGTTTCTTCTTCTTCTATCTCTTTTCTTTTAACCTCAATGGTTCGTATTTCTGTTCCACTTGAGTCAATTAGGGTAGAATAATGTTGATTCAAGGGGTACGGATTTGCGGGCTGTCACATTTGGTATCAGAGCTTAGGTTGGCGACAACCTAGGCTTTGGTGGGGTAATTACTCATTTAATAGAGTCGATAGTACTCTATAATGAGCTGAGCGTATTTATAGCTATGAGAGCGTACTTGTTAGTGTTTATAAAATTGTTTTTATACTGTGTTGACTTATCGGTTGAGTGTTTATGAATTCTGGTCGGTGCGGGAAGTACAACCGTATCGATAGGGGTTTCTAAACTCTTAAACAAGATAAACCGACATAGTATTGTTTTTAAAATGGATAAATGAAATAATTTTATCCAAATTTATATTTTGATATAAAGAGAATAATTTTTTGGAAATTATATATATTTGACTGTTTGGTTGCCAAATATTGAAAATCAAATAAGAATCTTGAATTTGACCAAATTTGAAATGATAAGTGAATAAGATTATAAAATTGAAATGGTTTATAACCAGATAGAATTAATTAAATATGTTGCAAATAAGAAGTGAAATTAAAATTAGAATTTAACCAGAATTTAAAACCTGGAAGTTTTGGGAAGGATTTTAAAAAGTATTGAAAATAAAAGTTTGGAAATTTAAAATCCTGGGAGGTTTGAAATGTTTTCCAATGTATTGAAGGCAATAATGGAATGTTGTTTTGGGAAATATTTTTGAATGGCAACTGTTTTGAAATGAATTTGGGAAAGTTAAGAAGCATTGAACTCACTGCAGTCGCTGGAAAATAATCCTGATGATGCTGGCCACATCATTAGAATTCATTTTCGAGTTTCTAAAGTGATGGATTGCTTCCCTAGTAATTGGTTATGGTATTGTTTGGATTTGTTGGGAATAACAGTTGTTTTGGATATTTCAAAAATGGAAATTTGTTTTGGAATATAAACAAATTGTTTTGGGTACAACCAAATTGGTTTGGAAAACATGGAGATTTGATTGATATACCAAATGGGTATATATTTAGTATTTCAAAATGGTTTTGAGATAAAACCGGGTAAATTGAATTCTGGGAAAGTTCTTATTAAATAATGAGTAAAGTTGAAATGAATCAACTATTGAATTTGTTAAGTGAAGCTAATGCTAATAAGAAGGAAGAAATGAAAATCTTAAATCTTGGAATTAAAATTTAATTTGAGTAATTGAAAGTGAATAAAATGTATTGAAGTAAATGAAGGGTATTGAAGTGAATGGAAATTTAAATTTAACTTGGACAAGTTAAATATATTGGACCCAGAATTAAATGGATTTGGGTTTAAATCAAAAGTAAGTTGATTTGAAAATTTGGGTTGTTGTGTAATAGATTGTACCCACAAGCTATTAAGTAATATACTTATAATCTGAAATTATGAAATTTAGAATTTGTAAAAGATTTGGGTAAAAAAAAAAAAAAGATCTATATCTTTATGAATTCAGGGGTATATATTTATAAAAGTTGAAATTGTGATTATAAGTTGTAGAAGAATTAAAATGAGCAATATGAGCTTTTAAATAAATAAGTTGGTGAACTTATATATTGAAATGGAATTATAATCACAAATGAGGAAATAGTGGAATGGTATGGTGAATTCAAACTTAATCTCTAATTGAGATATAAAGAAGTGAATGAATTTCACTTAGTAAACAAGTTTTGAACTTGTATTTGGAGAATTAAATTGTGAATTTGAAATTGAAATAAATCTAGATGAAATGGAAAATTTAAAATTGAGAAATTGGAATTTAATTCAATCTGGATGAATTGGAATTAAAGTAAATAGTTATAAAGGTGAAATGTAAATTGTTTATAATTGCATAAAGGAATTCATATTCTTAAGTTATTAAGTGTTATAATTTGAATATGTTATTGTGAAATGGGAAGAGTTGAAGAGTGTGGCAAATTAAAATTTTGACCATAAATGAAATGCAAAGTTTAATGAAGCAAAATGAGAACATAAATGTGAATGTTCTTAAGTGGCAAATAAGTCTTGAACTTATGTATGGGGAGAATAAGGTTTGTTGGGTAATGAAATTGAAATTGAATTTCAGTTGTGTAATAAATAATTTTGAAAGAAATTTAGATTCTATTTATAGGAGTAAAAAGGAAAGGTAGAAAATTTAAATGTGCCAAATGAAATAATTGGAAAATGGTGATATTATGAATGAATTCAGAGTAAATTAAGAAAGTGGAGTGAAAACTAATATGGATTATGTTATTGACTGAATTAAATTACAAATTAACTGGGATTTGTATTGTAATGGAGAATTTTGATAGTTTAGTCAAGTTTGGAAAGTAAATAGAAATCCTGATTTGAATTGGGATTCAATTATGGAAATGAATATTGGAGGTGTGAATGAATAATGGAATTTGAATATATTTATGATGATTTGGATTGTAAATAAAATTCAAATGAGTAAAATAATTTAAATGGCCTCTTTGTAAATAAAATAAGTTTAATATGAATTGGATAACTAAACAAAGAGCATTAAATTTGTATATGAATGGAAATTTGATTTGAATGAGAATCAAATGAAATAAAATTTGATTTATAAGGAAATAATGAGAATATTGTTAAAGAACTTAAGCAAATTGAAAGAAAAACAAAATGGTTGAGAATGAGCCTTATTAAGTAATGTTGAATGAAATTTGTTAGATAATAATTGCAAGAAATGATATTAATAAGTTATTGTGATAAATTAAGGATGTATGGGTTGTAAATAATCCAGGAGGGAGAGATATTAATATAAACTTGGATTGGTTAATGAAACTAATATAAATCCAAGTTGGAATTAATTTTAAAGGGTTATAAGCTTAAGTGGCAATTGTTTTGCTTGAATGACTTGAATATTTGAATGTATTTAGAATTGAGTTGTTTAAACAACTAAATTGGTTTTGGATAAATTAGAATTTGATTAAGTGAAGTCAAATTAAAATGAAACTAAATTTGGTATGCAAGAAAGAATTGAGATATTATGCAATTGAATTGATGTTTGAATAATTTGATATGGATTAGGATCCAATTCAAAGAGTTGGTAAATGAATGCAAGTAAATTGGTTTCAAGTTGCAAATGGAATTGAGTTGGAATCAATTGGGATGAATTAACATTTTAATAAGCAATGTTTGCATATATATGGAAATAAATCATGAAAGAATTGCAAATGTTTCAAGTTTAAATAAAATTTGATTTAAAATCAAATTTGGGAATGTAAGTTAAAATAAAATTTGATTACAAATCAAATTGGAAGGGTAAGTTATAAAAAAAAAAAAAAAAAGTGTGAACAAGGCATATGTTAATTATTTTGAAATAGAAATAAATTGGTTATAAGAAATATGAATGGTGTATAGAAAGCTTGAATGTAAATCATTCAAGTGAAGTAAAATGAGGTTAGTTGGAGGAAACTAAAATGTGCGAAATTTTAATAAAGGAATGTGAGTGCTTCAAATTGGAAATAAGGATTTGATTGAAAATCAAATTAAATAATGTTGCATATAAATGAATTAAAGCACCTATTCATAATATTGAAGTGAATATGAATGAGTTGTCTTAGTGTATTCAACACTGAACTTGGTTTTGAATTAATTGGAATGCATTGAAATGTTATTAAGTAATTTTGCATAAGAATGAAGATGCTTCTACCCTGAAGATAAAGGTGGTTTGTAAATCAATTAGGAATTGTATTGAAATAGATTGCTATTAGTGAAGCATATGTTAATCCTATTGAGATAAATATGAATTGTATATGGTTGATTTGAGTATAAATCATTCAAGTGAAAGTAAATAATGTTGGACTTGAATAGATAATTGGAAAGATGATTTAAAATCTTGAATTGTTGGTAAAGGATGGTTAATATTAGTAAATTTTGAAATTTGCTTGGTTTGGATTATGCCATAGATATGTTGGATTGCTTTTATATTGGAAAATGTTGATTAAAATGCACAGATCTTGTAACTAATGAGTATGTTGAGTAAGTGCAGGAATGCGAGGCGCTCGAGAGGGTTTGAAGCGCGTATATGCATTATATATTAGCTACTTGCTATTAATTTTGCTAAAAGGTACGCCTACGCAAATAAAATTGGGGAAATGATATATATATTGTGTTATATTTTGGTTTCCGGCCGTGTGGGCCGATGTATATATATTTGTGTATCCTGCGATATCGCAGAAGCTCCTCCGTACAGGGGAGACTCTGCCAAAATTTTCCGAAAATTTTGGGAGTTAAAATTTTTTTTGGGGTTTTGGGAAAAGTTAAATAACTTGGGAAGTTATAAGTAAAAATTTAAGCTTTAGAGTTAATAAAGCAAATAGGTTTGGGAATTGAACAAAAAGGATTTTGTGAAGTGTATATAAGCTTTTAACTAAGCTAATGGGATAAGTAAATGGGTTTAAGTGTATGTTCTACCTTATACAAATTTCGGGGACGAAATTTTTATAAGGGGGGAGGAATGTAACGACCCGGAATTTTGGGTCGCCAAAATTTAACATTTAATTCATTTTAAATGTTGGATATGGATTCTAATTTGAATCTTGATAATAGAAGACTATGGTTGAGTTAATAAGATGAGTTATAGTTTCAAAATATGGTGATTCCATTTGAATTGGAGTAATAATAATAATTATTAGAACTGAGAATAAATTGGAAATTGAATGGGAATTGTTATAAAATTGATGTTTAAATGCATTTTTAAGTTCCATAGGTTATAAATGATATTGTTAGATTTTTGGAAGAATTTAAAAGTTAATAGATTATTATTTGGAATTTTATATGAATTTAAAATGAATTTAATATTATTAAATATTGCAATTAATCCGATTTAAGTCCAGAATGAACCAGAACGATTTTTAATGTGTTTATAAATTTTATATGAATTATTGTTAAGTTAATAAAATTTTAAAAGTGGAGATTTGGAGTGATTTCGATAATTTCGAAAATCGCTTAATTAAATAGACGAGTTAAAATAGCCTTCCGGGGCACAGTCTCGGAATTCGACGAAACCAGTTTCATTGGATCCGTAATAGTTAGTTATTATCGGATTTCAATTTTCGTAGCAATCGGAGTTGTCGTTTGACCCCGGCAGCTCGAAACGCATCGAAATCATTTTAATCGATTTAATTTTAAATTGATCGTTTAATTCCGTAACTCGTGCATACGATTGAATTAGCTTACGAAACCTGTTCCTTTGTGTCCGGAATGCGGAAAAACCTTAGAATCGCTTATCGGAACGTGAGAATTGGAGTTCGTTAGCATACGATGTTAAATTAAGAAGAATATTATTAAAATATTATTAAATTTATATATATATTCATTATAATCCCTAAAACCCTAGTTTTATATCTCAGGCCGCCGCTCTATTCTCTATCTATGGCCGAAATTACATCCTGTTTCTCCCCCCAATCCTCTCAATCCATTGATTTTCGTCGAATATCTTCAACTAGAGAATCGAAGGGAACTCCAAGATCTATGAAGTGAACGGGCGAGATGTGATTTGGCGAGGTGGATGGAGGGGATTTCGCTGCCGTTCATCTTGGTTTCGTTCGCATTTTTCAACCTCGGTTGGTGGCCGAGCTCGCGCGCACGTTAGGAGAGGGTGGAGGCGAGTTATAGCATCGTTTTAGCATAGGCCGATCGTCCTCTAGGCGAGCATAGGTCGATTGATTTCTAACCCTAATTACGGTAGATGGGTTTTGTTGTTACTGGAGCAAGCTTGTCATGCAAGAGGGAAGAAGGGAGGTAGAGGCCGTGATTTTCTTCTGTTAGCATGCGGCCAGGATCTCGTTGGTATAATAAATAAATAAACAATTGTTTTGAATTGAAATTCAAACTTTAAAATTTAATAACTTGTTCATAGGAAATCAGAAATTGACGAACTTGGTAGCGCCGGAATCGCAGAGACGAGTGCTACGCGATGGTGCAGATCCGGTGTCATTCCGGGCAAGTAGAAATTTAGGTTAAATCGAACGTCGTTCGGTTTAATTTAAATTTCGAACGCTCGCTGAAACTCAAGGTGAGTTATTCTCACTCACATCTGGATACTAGTAAAGTAGATAGCTAGTATTGATTGTTTGTTTGGATGTTTAGCTGAATATGTTAGTTATTATCAAATTGAATTGATATATATACTGTTGTGCTAATATTTGTGGATGCAGGGAAAACAGGTTGGAGGGATCCAACGGGATTCCTCACAATGTAGTAATATTTTTATATTGATGATTATGCCTGTTTATATATTGTGATTAATAGTTGGAATTTAATTGCATTGTGATATTGTGGTTTAAACTATAAACCCAGAATATTAGTTATAAAGAAAATTGCAGTTTTAATTATAAAGAAATTAAATTGGGTTTCAAAGAAATTGAGAAATGGTTAAATAAGAAATTAAGAGAATATAAATATTTGAAACCTGATTTGAATGGAAAACTGAAATAAATTTGTAAAGGAATATTACTGGATAGGTTATAAATCCAAAATTAATTATATTTGATAAATCGAATTTAGAGAAATAAAGGTATTGTCAAATAATGGGTTTAAAAAGGGATTAAAATCTGAAATCTATTTTAAAATGTAAATTGGAAGTTTTAAAATTTGGAATGATAATTAATTTAAATGTTATTAGTTGAAGTTTTGGGAAATAAATTTATGTTATAAAACCCTAAAACTAAATTTAATAAATGGACAGAAATCGTGAGAAGGATTTCTGTGATGATTTAGTAGAAATGAGATTTCCTAAGGAAAAACCAAGTTCGAGTTTTAAATTGATTTTATAAAAAGGAAGTTTTAAAATCTTAAACTAGTTTTAAAGAATGTTTTAAAAATTATTATTTTAAAGTGATTTTTTTTTATAAATTAGCAATAGTAAAATTTTATAAATATTTTAATAATTATGTTTACAAATGGATTTGTTTTAAAAGCTAGTTTTGACCTAAGTATATTGAAATAAGAGTTAATCTTTTTACCACTTTATTTTAATATATAGTATAACTTAACCTTAATTTAAATTAAGCTATATCTTTTAAACAGATTTGTTTTAAATATTTTGGAATTATATTTTGATTAAATAATTAGTAGTAAATTTATCTATTTAAAATATACTTTAAATTAAAATGTTTTTAACTGTTTTAAATCTAAACTATTTTGAACTTGGATATTTCCATTGGAAATATATGGTAAATGATTTACCTTGTAAAGGAGGAATCTTGAGAAATGTTTTCAAATGAGATTTGGAAATTTGGTAATATATCTTTTAAAGATATTTGAGGTAAATAAATAATTTGGGAATTATTTATTGTGTGATGGATGCTATGGATGTTTATGAATATAAATTGATAGTTAAATCACCGACTATCAATATTGGACAAAGGCGTTGATCGTTTCGAAGAGACCGGGATCGAGATTTATTTCTCGAAAACCACTTCGATCCGGTTTGTACGTTTTCGTGCGATAAACGTTTTTCGGAGTCGAAGATGGAGCAGTGAAGTGCAAGGGCTAGTCGCTACTAATCCTGAGGATATTTCCAAAATGGATGTAGTAGGAGTAGTGCCTTCGGTTCCGTTCGAACCCGGGACGGACTTGTATGGACAAATGCTTCGTGACATCGTCAGCGGACGATGGGCATTCTAAGTGAAACGTTCTAAAGGTAACGTTAAGCCTCAAGCCTCATCAACCGGGAATGACTGAAAATCAGGGGATATGCAGCAAGGCTTCGTGGGTAGCCCCCACTGGAGAGTAAGGTCATCCCTGTCTAGAGGTTCCTTTTTATTTCGGCTTAGTGGTGCGGTTGCTGATCCCAACCGCGGGGTGATCTTATTCGGAATTGCCCATAGGTGATTCCGGTCTTGTGTTGCAGGGGACGAAGGGAGTAGTCCTCGGTACTGTGATCTAGACCACGTACTGTGATAGGTGGTACCCCAGTGCCTAGTCATTGTTGGAAATCCATTTTCCCTACGAGCCTTTTACGAGTTTTGTTTGTATTACCCACTTCGGTGGTTAGTAGCTGGAATTTAATAATGTAACAATTTCGGCTATTTTATAAGTATTTGTAAATAGACCCTATTATAATATCAGAGGATTTCTATAAAAAGTGTTTTAGCTATCGTAAGGTAAAAACCCGACATGTTTATTTGTGGCGTGGTCTTACGAGATGCTTTTGTTTTCAAAAGGATTTTTGAAACTTTAAAAATCAATTGTGTGCATTATTATCAGCTGGTATGCCAGACTGACTCGGGTGTTATTTCATTATAATGCTCGGGTCAGACCGAGTATTATATGTTCAGGATAGGTTGCTATGGAGCAGGAGAGGAGCTGGAGTTCGAGACGTATTATATGTACCTATATATATATCCGCTGCTATGTTGTATGGTATGTCTGTTATGTGATGATTGATGTATGAGTTACTCTGATGATATGTTGTATAAACAGTTATAGATTTCATTTTGTGTAAAGATATATAGTTGCTATTATATTTTATTCCGCTGCGACTGTGAGATTCTGATATTGTTTAGTTTCTTCTTCTTCTATCTCTTTTCTTTTAACCTCAATGGTTCGTATTTCTGTTCCACTTGAGTCAATTAGGGTAGAATAATGTTGATTCAAGGGGTACGGATTTGCGGGCTGTCACAAACTTTAAAGTAAAGTAATAAATATATATGTATGCATGTATAAACGACTAAAAACAATGTTTTAAATTTAATAACAACTTATATTTTTAAACTTTGTGATTTTATATGTATGGTTAAAATCTTAAAGTTAACAAATAGAAAGTCGGTCATACTTTAAAGAATTCAAGGTAGGTTTACAAGTTTGCACAAAAGTCCACTCTTGAAAATTTGAATTGAATCACCTTTAAACAATAATTAAATGAATTTAACAAAATCAACAAGCATATAAAAATGAAACCATTTTTTAAAATGATTTCAACTATTTAACACATGTAGCTTATTTATGTTTGTATGTAAGAATGGTTACAAAATTATATCAGTGAATAAAAATTGGTTTTCAAATCAAAGCTGTTTTTTGTTTGATCATTAATATCCAAATCAAAAACAAAATTAGATCATACGACACGTGCATATATAGATTCATTATAAAAGGTTTGGAATCAAAACAATACATACAGGATGAGCACACAAACTAAAGAGAAGTAGAATAATGAGATCTAAACCCTATAAACATCATGAAATATATAACAAGATTAAATTAGAATATTACCTTAAGATGAAGCAAAAAATCACACCTTGAACGAATAATAAAACTCATAAATATGATTAAATTATCTTCAGAAATTGCGACGATCTGAAGCACCACTTTTGTATTTATTTAATTGATTTGATTTTGTTTTGGGAATTTTTCATGGTTAGGAGGCTATCTTTTTTCATTCGTGATAGAAGAGGGAGAGGAGAGCAGAAGAAAATGAATTTTTGGAAGAATCAATGAATGAATGAAAGAAACTTCATTTAAAAAACTTTCCAATTCATCCTTTAAACCTTTTCTCTTTAATTCTTCATTAAATCTCATTAAATCCACCCCTCTCGTCATGCGTGCCAGCCATAAAAGGCGCAACGCAGGCCTCAAAAATTTCCAAAAACCCTCGTTGGCTCCCGATTGAATCCCTCATCCGTCTTCATCCTGAAAGGTTCCTAAGAGCAACCAGATGTTCGTTTAAATGTGTAACAACCCATCCTTCATAATACCCAAAAACATTGTCGTACATCAATGACCGACGTCCAAATACCACAAAAGACAGATTGTCGAGGTAAAATTAGAACAAAACACTATACATGACATCGATTGGATCTTACAATAGAACGGTAACATATAATATACCAAATGCACATGAGAAGAACAGGTTGACAATATATAAGAGACTGCACTAGCGGAAGCAATTGATAAATAAATATCAATAAAGAGATTCAAAATACATCAAGTTCCAACAACATGTAGTTTTAAATAAATATTCGATACAACAAATCTCATAAAGAAATAACAAGCCTGTCATGTACTACAAAAACAGAAGTATATAGATCTAAAATATCAATACCATACCTCCAAAATGCTCCAGCTACACATCCTGATAGCGTATCCCTAAATGCACCTGACGCCCAATAAACTTAATCGCGTACCCAAAAGATGTAATGACATAAATAGAAAAAGACAAAACGTGGGTCAGACTTAAAGTCTGGTATGAGGAAAACTATCTAAAAATATTATATATCAAAATTATATATCAAAATTATATACAAATAAAACAAGAACTACTAAGGTAAACCGCTCCTTTCCATAAATGTGGCTCAGGGATAATCGAACTGCCCATAAACAAGTAAAGTAAACTCATCACATAAGTAGGGAATCATACCATAACATGTTCTTCTCCTATAATCAACAAATCCACACAACTAATACAATTTGACTAGAAGTAACAATATACTATGATAAAGTAATCCAATATACGAATGTAGAGACAATGTAAATATCACAATACAAGTGTATCTAAGAATACACAACAATATTTTCAACTAACTAATATAACATATAGTATAATGATAAGCTATAGATAGATAATATAAATTATACTTGTCATGCTGGTGAGTGGTGTCCATAGTAGACTCGTGCCCAAGATAAATAGAGTCAATTCCTAAATATAGCACAGACCCAGAGGCGCGTCTAGTGTGATCAAACTTGTATAGATCTCACCGTACTCCTATAATGAGCATATGTGATATATAATCTACTCTAGATATCTGAAGATTGAGACTGTTGGACACCAACCTATAATTCAAATTAACGTGCTATAATGATTTCCGTCGAGGGTCCAAAATGAATAAACTTAGTACCTAAATGTACCATAAACGCCAAGCTACATCCAACTTTGATGCAACTCATGTAAATCTCACCGCAAACCGTATAATGAGCATAAATGATATATGATCTACTCTAGATATCTAAAACCTATGTGGACCTCACCGTACCCCTATAATGAGCATAAGTGATATGTGGACCACTCATAGATAATCATCATCATCGAGCTCATAGCCATCAGGGATTTCTAAATAAATTTGTGTAACCTCTCGACAAAGAGTACAATGGGTGTATCCCGTATAACATGCCATTGAGACCAAAAGGAACACCGATGCCACACACACACACACACACACACATATATATATATAATAATCAAATGTGCCCATCACAAATAAATACCAATATCAAGTCATTGTTTGTCTATATGCATGGTCAATAATGAAAGACCAATAATATGCATGGCTGCTAATATAAGGCCAATACGATGAATGATCACTAATATAAGATCAATAATATATATGGTCAATAATAAAGGACCGATACAATTTATCAAACTATACGTACCCCGAGGACAAAGCCCGAAAGTACAGATTTACTCCATTTGATCGTACATGCTCATCTTTCATTCTGTCTCCTCGAGTAGCCCATAGTCTTCCCCGAAGTTGCGCTAAAGCTTCGCATGAACCCACACCCGAAATAGGGGAAGAACCCCACTTAAATGGCACCTGACTTGGGGTTTACTGCCGGACCAATGCATCATCATTTCACCGGTGGACCGGTGGTAGCCTGTCCCAGGCAGTAAAGCTGGGGTAGGTGCCACCAATTGCCAGAGCTACAATTCATGTGTCGTCTCCTCCCTCGCTTTTCTAATGAGTTGCATTGCTTCCTAAGTATGCCTATACTACATCAGACCATTTCGATGAGCTTCCTTGCTTCTCAAGCTTGGTCCAAAAGCTGGATAACAGAGATAATTCAAAATCATATGTTATTGGCATCGGCAACGTCAATAACCCTAAAAATCTTCTTATTTCTAATGTTATGCATTTATTTTTCATATTTTGGATTGATTTTGATTCCTTTGGTATTTAATGGTTATACGTTCTTGCGCAACCGTATAGAAAAACTCTGTACGTACTGTCAAGTCGTGCTTAAACGATACATTTCTACCTATTTTATTTGACGATAAGTGGGAGAAAATATATAAACATACCAGGAAAAATGATAGGTAGAGTGCATAGAGTCGATGAGTCAAATATAAAAATAATATATTTTATTTCTCAGATATGTATATGGTTATCATCATGAAAAAAGGGAAGATTGCTAATACCTTGAGCATTGATTTTGATGATAACAACCATATAAATGTTGGTACTAACATTTCTCTAAGTTGTAGTATTTTTAGAAATATTATGTATACATTTTACATAGATAAACAAGAACTCACAAATGAATTATATATAGGTTATTTAGAGCATATGGAAGTGCAAAACTGACTCCGAACGAATGGAAAACAAGTTGTTTAACAACATAGATATTTCAAGTGTTTAGTAAGTCTATTTATGACATAGAATTTTTGTTAAAGGCTTGTAGCAAATAAGATTTCTATTTTACTCAGCTATATTTTCATCTCTAATATTTTTTTCTCAAAATACATATTAGTTTAAAACTTTATGCCGATTAAACTATTTTATAAAGTGTTTTTTAAATACAACATGGATACGTCGACATATCCATGAACCATATGTCAACAAAACAGATGGATATGTCGACGTACACATTCATAATATGTTAACATACTTGACATATTTTCAAATTTAAACAAATAGACACTTCCCTTCGTCCTTTAACTAGAAGTCAAGTTTCTTCATTCTCTATATAATGACTTTGGAAAACAAATTTTTATATATAGTTCTCTCATTTTCTCTTACTCTTTCATTTTTATACTTTGTGAGAAAAGATCTATGAAATATTCTTTTGTCCTCTCTGCACAACCATACTCATTCACCCCGGCTCTTTAAGGATTTACAAACCACATAAGATCAGAGAATCTGTACTTGAATTCTCAATCATTCTCTCTTCGATCTCATCTTATTCCTCATTAATTTCCCAAATATATTGCTATTTGAGGTCTATAGGATCATTTTATTGAGTATGTAATAATCTGTATCGAATATACAACTATTTTCCATATTCTATCATTGATTGTTAAGAAGAAATATGATCTTTCCACCTAAGGAAAGTCAAGAGAAAAGATGTAACTTGCCATACTCTTACACTGATCGTAAGAAGAAATGTGTTCTTGCCACTTGAGGAAAGTCAAGAGGAAATGTGTATTTTGCCAGCCAAGGAAGGTCAATACTAAAGATAGACTGATTCGTAAGGAATTATTCACAGCCCTTCTTCTATTCTCTGCCACTCTGAATTGGAGAGTATCTCCCATATCTTCTTTGACTATGACCGCATTTAATGTCTGGACTACCTCTACTGTTCACCTCCTCAGCTCCTTCCCCATTGTTCATTCTTTCTTCGACTATTGGAAATCAGCTCCAACTCTTCAAATACTAACATCTTCCTCTCAGCGTTCAACTGGGTGAATGGCTAAAAAGAAACTCCAGATGTTTTAATAACACTCCTTGCACCCCACTTTGGTTATGCAAAAAATATCTTATTTTTTCTCTGTTGGACAGGTGGAGGCCCTCCTCTTTTGCTCCATCTGATGATCGATACTGCTGCAGCTGATAATGAATCTATCAGAAGCTTGGATGACCTTAATCAATTGTAACAACCCGCATATTTTACGATTAAATATTTAAATATTTTATTTAAATATTTTATCGTTAGTCGGATTTTAGTCCGAAAAGCTACTTATTGCATACGGTCGAATTAGGACTTGGAACCACTCCTATTGAGTTCAAAACACTGTTTCCGATCTTTTTGAGTGTAAACTTTGATATGTTTGGAGTTAGTGGAATTTTGTTACTTTTTCACTTTGGGTTTTGGGTTTTGTTTAGCCCATTTGCCTAAACTATTTACTCTAGCTCAACCCATTTCCCTTCATAACTTTGCTTTCGTTTCCTAACACTCAAGCTTCATCAAAAATGGGGGAAGGAATGGGAAATTAAAACTCCAAGATCAAGATCATTTGCAAATCCAACATCCAACTCCAAATTCAAAGAGAAGACATTGATTCAAGCTTCTTGGGATGATTCTTCCTTGCTTACAAGCTTCTTCTTCATAAATTTTGTGTAAATGTGAGATTTTTATCTCAAATATTTGTCTATAACTATCATTGATTGTTGGGTATGAATTCCTAACACTTTTACATATGCATTTTCCATTTATTTGGATTGAATTGATGAAAATACCAATTTATAGTGTTTTGGGTTCAAATCTTTAAAAATCCAATCTTTGATGTTTAAACACGTTTTTGGTGATGCACCGAGGAGCCAATACGACCGGGTAGCCTATGGGCATAATCCCCTAGCGTCCATGCTCGATCGATTGCAAATTGAGCGAGTTTTGAGCTCCAAAACCCTTAGGTCGCTCAACCTGCATAAAGGTGACTTTCGGCCTGCAGTTAGCTCGTTCGGTTTTAGGTCGTTCGTTCCATAGGTCGCTAGGTCGCTCGGCCTTCTCATATTCACTAGGTCGTTTGGTCGTGGCCATGCTAGGTCGTTCCACCTTAGGTCGTTGTTCAACCTTGTTTTTTCCTTTAAGTTGTTAGGTCGCTCGGCTTTTTCCCCTTGGGTCATAACTCCCTAGGTCGCTCGGCTAGGTCGTTCATCCACTAGGTCGCTCGGCCTTCTACAGTTAGGTCGCTCACCCATTTCCTTAGGCCGTTGGCTCCTTAAGTCGCTCGGCTATTAGGTCGTGGATGCTAGGTCGTCCCTCTTTAGGTCGCTTGGCCTGTTATGCCGCTTGCAACACTTAGGTCGCGTACCCCTTTGGTTGCACTACCTAAGCCGCTTCCCCCTTAGGTCGCGCCATGCTTTTGTCCCACCTTGTTGTTAGGTCGCTCGGCCGTGTTAGGTCGCACATTTCCTTAGGTCGTTCGGCCTGAACTTATGACGCTACTCCTTAGCTCGCTCCACTGCTAGGTCGAACCGTGATTGATTCGCTAGGCTATTTCCACTTTGATGAATTTGGAATCGTGTTCTTTGTATTTTATTCACGTCTTCATATGTGAATTTCTGTGATTGATCGTTTCTATGATCATTTTTGATTTGTTATTTTAAAAATATACAAACCTTTAATTCACTCGTACGAGAAATCTAATTAAACGACTTCATAAAATAAGTGGTATGAAACGCTTGCGTTTACTTCGCCGGTTAATTCTTGGTCTTGTTCGATTGAATCTCTTATGACAATTTTCTAGTGTAGATCTACAATTTGTTCGTAAATATCTAAGTTAAGCTAGTGGTTATGGGACATGAAGCTAAGCTCATATATTTACTAGCTTATTGTAATTGACACTTCTTGATGATTGATGATGATCATTTTTGTGATTATGACTAGCGATATGCTATGTTTCTTTATCCACGTAGGGGACAGTACCTCGTTTTATTGAGTTTTGTCTCATTTTTATTTTAGGCTAACGACCTATATATATCTTGGGGTTTCGACCCAATTTTTGTGCGCTAGCGACCCACGTTTTTATGGAGTTCAGATCTTCGGGCGTACCGTTGTACTACGTTGTTGTTCCGAATTTTACGAGTTTCAGGTTCCTCAGGCGTACCGTTGTACTACGTCGTTGCACTGGTTCTATGGTTAGCGACCATGGGATAGCATCCCATTTGTGATACACGTGTTGGTGAGTTTTCAGGCTCCCATTTTGTGATAGGCCTCCCCCTTTTGTAAATGATCGTTTCTACGATCATTTTTGTGATTTCTGGATTTCCATTGATGATTTTTAGAATTTGTGTTTCACCAATTTTTCATGATTTTCATTGATATGTGTTAACAATATTTTTGCATTAGTGAATTTGTGTGTCATTAACCTTTTGTGAATGAAGATATTGAGTATGACATTCCTTTTGATCTTTGAGAAGATTCTGGTGATATTGATTAATCTCTTATTGATTTTCAATTTCATACTTATCACAGTATGGCTTTATGGTTATCATATGTTATGTCATATCTCTTATTCTATATCATTTTATCTGATGATCTGTTTATTATTTTCTTATGAATAATACTCGGGTCAAACCGAGATGTTACAGGTGCTTCTGCTTGACTTCACTTCTGGGATTATCATCCTGACTTTTGGCTAACTACTTAAATTAGTAGTTTTCGTTGTATACCTTTGAGATATAGACTCCTTGATGTATACATATTCTTTTGTCTAGCACTTGAAACCATTCTTTTGTGATATTGTGGATCTTGTTTGACCACTACTCTGATGTACACTTTCATGTGTTATATTCATATCTTTTTTCGTCTTTGTGATATGGATGTCTGTGACTGATTTGTGTTATGCTTATTTCTATGTTTGTTTTCGAAGAATATATATATATAGCCACTGTGTAGTAGTCTTGAGTTTGTATCGGCACGTCGGACTTCCTTGTATTATCTGACATATTGGTGCTCGCACAAAGCAATTACACGGATGGTCGCTCCTCAACAGCCTTATTCTCCGTGCTAGTTGACAGCATTACACCGTAATGTTCTTGGCTAGCGTGGGTATAGAGGTGGGGCGTCACAGCTTGGTATCAGAGCCAATCTTCGGAACAATGTAGAATAATCTAGCAAGGATCATCGTCTTAAGTCCATCTTAGGAATCGTGCATTAGGTTTAATTCGAGTCTTCGTACCGATTCATCCTATTTTCTTTATGATTCCTTGTTTATCTATCAAGATTGCTTGATATTAGTTTGGTAAATGACCTTATCCTTCTTCTTTCTTTCTTTCAAAAGGAAGAGAGATGGTTAGACCTAGCCGTCCCAGCGCTAGTCAATCTCGTGCTACTCCTCAGGATGGAGTATTTGTGTCTACCCAGCAGCTTCTTGATCTAGTGAGGAATGCTCAAGCAGCCGGATCTAATCCGGAGTCTACTCACCCTAGGTCTGGATTCGCACGTTTGTGCAGCGATTATACCAATTTGTATGGGAAGCCATTCAAAGGTTCTGAGACTATTATCGAAGTCCAGGCTTGGCTGAAATCGTGCCATCGAATCTTTTCTCGCATGAATCTTATTGATCTTCACCGTGTTCAGGTGGCCTCTAGTATGCTTCAAGAAAGAGCATTAGATTGGTATGAGATTCTTATTTCTAAAATAGTTGAAGCAGGTCTTACTTGGAAGAAATTCCGAGAATGATTCGAGTTAAAATTTTTACCAGAAGCTGAGAAGGTGACATTAGCTCGTCGTTTCATAGACCTTGTTCAAGGTGAATCCTCCGTGGCAGACTATGTCGCGTCTTTTGAATCTCTCTCTAAATACGGGGTTGAATACATTAATACCCCATTGAAGAAAAATCAAAGATTTGTCTATGGCTTGAATAAAAATCTCAAGAAGCCATTACTTCTAAAGCTGGAAGTTTCTTTTGATCAACTTGTTGATATCGCTCTTCGACTTGAGGAGGCGGATAAAGAGAGTGATGCTAATGTTGTTGGTGCCAAACCAAAATTCATCAACAACAAGAAAAGGCCTATTAAGTTCAAAGGGCCTTATCCCAACAAGAAAGGGAAGCAAGCAATTCCGGTAGCAAAGGCTTCTGCCCCTAGTAGTGGGCAATGCTACAATTATGGTTCTAAAGACCATTATGCCAATAGATGTCCGGAACCTCTCTTTTGTCGCTATTGCAAAAGTTTGGATCATTATTTATCTTCTTGTCCCAAACTTCAAAACAGGAAGGAGGGAAAGCTTAATGTTGCTCAAGCCCCTGGCAATACATCTCGTGGTAAAGGTATTTCTCATTCTATCCTTGACGACATTATTTTATTTCATGATCATCCTATTCGAGTTCTTTTTTATACGGGTGCTTCCCACTCTTTTATTTCAAAAGAACTTTTTGATACTTTTTCTTTGGACGTTTTGTGTTTAATGACTTCTTTGAGAATTACGAATCCGGTTGGTGGATCCGCAACAATCAGTTTATTGTGTAAAGTTGTCGAGATTATTTTGTGTGATTTTTCTTTCCGAGCTGATTTGCATGTTATGCGCTACTTAGGCTTTGGAATGATTTTGGGAATGGATTGGCTTAACCGCTATGAAGCCCAAATCCTATGTCCTGAATGGACTATTCATGTGACAATCCAAAATTGTAACGAATTGGAATAATTAATCGATTTTAAATATTTAAAAGTTAATTTTAACTTGAATTGCAAATATCAATATTTACTTGATAATTAAATCATTGGATTATATAGTTTAAATATTGAATTTAATAATTGATATTGGGTAAATTGTTGAATCAGAAATTTCTAAGCCTGTTTAAAATAATTTGAAGGCTTATAAAATTTATAATGATAATACTGGAGATAATAGAATAGTTGGAGTTTAATTTAAAGTTAATTTGTTCAATTTTAAAATATATCGTTTAAATCGATATTTAAAAATAGCCTTCCGAGGCACAGTCTCGGAATTTGAGGAAACCAGTTATATTTGATCC
This sequence comes from Allium cepa, assembly GCA_030765085.1. Taxonomy (NCBI): domain Eukaryota; kingdom Viridiplantae; phylum Streptophyta; class Magnoliopsida; order Asparagales; family Amaryllidaceae; genus Allium; species Allium cepa. The sequence continues at coordinate 86,292,037 of CM060946.1, forward strand.
GTAATAGTTAATTATTATCGGATTTCAATTTTCATAGCAATCGGAGTTGTCCTTTAACCCTGGCTGCTCAAAACGCTTAGAATTATTTTAATCGATTTAATTTAAAATTTATCGTTTATTTCCGTAACTCGCACATACGATCAAATTAGCCTCCGAACACGTTCCATTGTGTTCGGAATACGGATAAAACCTTATAATCGCCTCGCGGCATTGTTTAAGAGGAGTTCGAAAATTTAAATAGCAATCGATGAAGCATTTTGAAGTTTATATAAGTTAATGAAAGAAAAAATAATTATTAAAATAAATTAGCTAGGATATTTTTCACAATCGTTCTCAGGAAGCTATCCCAATTATATATCATCCTCATTCCCCTCTTGGTTCTGGAAGGCAGATAGATCACAAACAAAATAATAAAAAATCAGAGAATGGCCGATCGAAGTCTCTCTTCCCTCTTCAAATTTGAAACCCCAACCATAGTCGTGTACCCTTCTCCTCCTCATATCTGTTCACGAACGAAACCGAAATTGAAAAAAAATGTCGAACCCCTCTTCCTCAGTAATCAGAAATCGAAATCAAATTCGATTTTTTTTTGTTCGTAGTTTTTAAAAAAAAATTGGTGTGGTCACAATTTTGAACGCGTAGAGGTGCGGCGGTCGATTGTAGGTGAAGGAGGACGCTCGCGCACAAGCTCGCGCGAGGAGTGGCTGCGACTTCGAAGTCGCGTTGGCTGGTGGTTGGTGGTTTCACGTTGCGGCTGGAGGATTGTAGGTTGCTGTGCTTTGATCGAAGGGAGAGGGTTTGGTCGTCCGGTTGAGTCGTTCGCGATAGATTTGGAGATGGTGCAGGGTTGTTGTGCTTTGATTCGAAGGGAGAGGGTTTGGTCGTCCGGTTGAGTCGTTCGCGATAGATTTGGAGATGGTGTAGGGTTGCAGCGCGTTGCTCAGAGGTCTGATGGCGGCAATGGAGGACTGAGCGAGGCAAGGTGCGATTAAGGTTTTGGTTGTGATTGTGGAGACGTCGGCAGTAAGGTATATTACCTTTTTTTTCTTTAATTGATTAAATGGAGTCTCTATATACATCAGTACATAGAGTTTCAATTAAATAAATTTATAAACAAACAAATAAGTGAATAATATATATAATAGTAAGTTTGTAAATAATTGATTTATATATATACACAGTAAGGTAGTTATTCTTAAATTTATTTTATATATATATATTGATGAGATTTTAAATTTGCAGTAGGATTCAAAACAATTCTATTTTGAAATTCAATATGTATATATCGGCTAGAAAGGAAATTTTAACATGTTGAATATTTATATAAAACTGGATTTTTAAGAACTATAAATTAATTTTTAGTATATGGGTTTCAGAAGAAAGGAAATAATTACTTATTTTTGGAAAATTGGTTCGGACAAAATAATTGGTAAATCAAGTTTTATTAAACGGTAATTGATAATTTAATTATTCCAATTATTAATAAACCATATAAATGTTTATTCAAGGTCAATAATCAAGGAAATCAACTCGAGGTTGAAGCGGATTTGCAAATAAAAGCAAAGGTGAGTAAATCTCACTCAGCTGAGTTGTTATTAAATTTCAATAGTCAAATTTAAATGATTGTTTGAATGCTTGAATTGATTTGATGTTTGATGGTTTGGTAACTTTGGTTTATTGGATGGTTTCCGAGTAAATTGTTGTTTGACTCGAAGTATTGCGGTTTAAATTGTTTAAACTCAAAATGTAAATAGGGGTCGAATTAATTGATTAAGGATTAAGTCAATTAATGAAGTTTAATGAAATTAGAATAACCTGTGGGCGGTTTAATAAGTAATTACTTAAAGTAATAGATAAAATATAATTACCTTGTGAAATAACTCAAGAGATTAATTAAATAGTTAATTAAGATATCATTAATTTATTTAATGAAGTAAATAAAATGGGTAGATAATTACAGGACGAGGTTAATCGAGAATGATTAATATTGTGGTTGGATTAAAGTAATTGATTTAGATTAGAACAAATTTAAATATAATTGGAAATCATTAATTTATATAATTATTGATGTAATTAGAGATTGATTAATGAAGACCGAATTAATTAATTAAATAATGACTTATGAGAAATTAATTAATATAAGTAATTAAGAATTAATGTAATTAATATAGTTAATTAATGAAGTAATTAAAGATTACTTACTGATTTTGGTGAAGAATAATTAATATCGTGAAATTAATTAAAGATAATTACTTGAATGTAATTTGAAATAATTAATCCAGGGTGATTAATTAAGATGAGTAATGAAGGGTTGATTAATTAATTGTTTTGGAATTAATTAATGAAGGATTCCAAGTGATTGAGGTTTGAAGTTCAATTAGAATCAATCGAATTGATTTATATGTGATTAAGCTTTGCTTATGGATGATTGAATGCTTTGAATGTGTTGATATCTCTAATATGCAATGTCGTGTATTTCATTGTATAAATTGGGTTATAATAACATGAGTTTCGAAGAGACCGGGGTCGGGTATTGGAAGATACCCGAAACCACTTCTAATTTTTTTGATAAATTGGTTTGTGGAATCAAAAGGCAGGAATGAAATGATTTTAGTGAACTGAATTACCTAAGTTTGGTACTTGGAAATTTATATGTGAAGTAAGTGTTGTCTATAGTAAATTGTGAATTGGTTTATTGATAAAGTTACCCGGGTGTATTTAAGTTGTTTGCTTTGGTATTCCATGTTAGTTGGATTTACTCACGCTGGTTTCCAGCCTGACCCGGGTGTTACTTTGGTGTAATGCTCGGGTCAGACCGAGTATTACAGATTTTCAAGTAGGTACGTTCTGGAGCTCAGGAGGCGAGCTGGATGGCAAGAGCGTATAGAGTATTTCCGATGTATTTATATTATTGTTAATCTGAGATATGATAATTGTATATATTCAATGACTGTATATACATGTGAAACTCTGATGCATATTAAATGTATGCGATAGATATAATAGTCTTTTGTAAACTGTTTGTTATTTATTATTATATTTTATCCGCTGCGAATATGAGATGTTGTTATTTCTGTTCTTCTTCTTCTATCTCTTTCTTCTTTTTCATAACTATCGGGAATTTTCGGGTTAGAAAATTTCAGGTCGTTACAGTTGGTATCAGAGCTGAAGGTTAAGCAAGAACCTTGGCTCTGTTGGGATTACTCATTAAGGATAGGGTCAATAGTACCCTAGAATGAGTTGAGTGTATATGTATATGAGAGAGCGTACTTGTTATTTTCTTGTATAAGGATTTTAAATGATTTTATATAAGATTATATTTTGATATATAAAGCAATATTTCATTCTAATAAAAAAATTAAGGAAATTAGCTCTTAATTTGTTAAGAATTGAATTAAGAAGTAATATAATACAACCAAACTGAAATTAAAGTAGAGATAAGTTTGAAATTGATTCAAACTAAAATTGAAATTTTGTATTGGAAAAGTATTTCAGAATAAGATGATAATGGATAGTTTTAGATATGATAACCTTGGTTATTATCAAAAATAATTGTTGTGTATAATAAGATGTGTAAGTAAAATGAAATGTTTTAAAGAAGAAACATTTAGGTAAAGTCGGACTTATAAATTAAAATTTAAAATACTTAAATTGTGAAATTTTAAATCTAGGTCCAGAATTTGAAATTTGTTTCAAGGTCCTGAAAGAAATAATAAATTATTATTATTTGAATAATTGGGACTTGTTGCAAACAATCGGTTGTTTGAAAATTTGATTTGAAAACCAACAGTGGTTTAGAATTTAAGGATGACTTCGTGTGTAAAGGAAATAATATGTATATATGAGGAATATACATAAATCAAAAAAAAATAGTTTGAATAAACTCTAAATGTTGAGTTTTAAATTTGGAATGAGATGTGATACCCGTAAGTGATAAGTTTTAAACTTATAGGTGGGAAAGAATTTTGAAATATGAAGATTAGAATCTGGAATAGGAATTCAAATTGGGTAAGGTTGACTAGATTGAGTGAATTGAATTTGACTTTGGGAAAGTTGAATAAGTTAACAAGCAACCTGAATTAGAAATTTCAGGATAGAATTGGTATTTAACTTGGGAAGTTAAATGGTTAATTTGAATTGGGAGTTTGTGTGATATCAAAATGGGTTTGAGATCTGGAAATTAAAAATGAATGAATGTTTTAAAATAAGTTGGAAAATATCATCCTATTGTTATTAATAATCTTTAAATTGTAAATTTGATTTGTTTAAATGAATGAAAAATGAAGTGTAGTGATATATCCATTATTGAGATGAAAGGAGAATCTAACTTCAATTTGAAATAAAGGGTATAGAATTACTTAGAACTAAAAATTTGAATAATTGAATTTGTAAATTTAACTTGTTTAAAACTGGATTCAGAACTAGAAGATAAATTGGGTAATAAGTTGAATTTTTAGGGCAAAAAAAATAAATTGTTTTGAATATGAACTTGGAAATAAGTAAGTAAAGATAATTTAAAATGGAATTTTGAGAATTGGACTTAGAAATTAAATTGTTTAAAAACTTTAAATAAAACTTAATTTGGTTTAAAGAGTTAAACCAACCTTTGAAAATTTAACTCGAATTTATATAATTCGAGATGGTTTAAAATTAAGATTGAAATTGAATTAGTTCAAATTGAATCTGACTTGAATTAATTGGATTTGAGATTGAAGGTGTATAAATTTAAAAAATTTAATGGGAAATTTAGATTGGATTAAACTGAAATAATTTGAAATTGAAGTGGGTTCAATTGATATTAGTCCAAATTGATTAGAATAATTTGAGAGTATAAGTAAAGTGAGCAGGATTAAAATCAAATGGAATTTGATTTAGATTGGGAAAGAAATCAGGATTGATTCAACTTGAATTGGAAATAAATCAAGTCCGATGAAAGTTGGAGTTATTTAAATTAGAATTGGGTCAATTTAAATGGGAGTGGAAATTTAATTTGTATTGTTGGGGAAGTGAACAGTTGGCTCTTGACTGTTTTTAATATAAATTGTTTTGATATAAACTTATTTTTCTAAGCTATTAAATATATATAACCTTTCTTTCTTACAGCCAAATTATTTTATACTTGGTTTACAATTATTTTTGGAGCTATTTAACCATTTTCAACTGTTTTCTGAATTAATTACTATTTTACAACTATTTCACAAACTAATTTCTATTTTACAACTATTTTGCAATTATTTAAAATTCCTGAAACTATTCAACTATTTTCAACTATTCTAAGATTAGTTAACTATTTTACAGCTATTTTGCAAACCAAAAATTATTTTTCAACTACTTATCTATTTTAAAATTTTCAAGTTATTTTCCAAATATAAACTGGTCGGAGTTCAAACTGTTATTGATTTTAATACCCAACTGAGATAAGAATTGAAGTGAAAATCCAAATGGGGAATAAGGAAATTGCAAATAAGTGAAGGGGAATTTAAGGAAATGAGAATAGAAAGGAAATTGATGTGGCTGATAATCAATGAAAATAAATACGTGGGATGTACGTATATTATTCTATTCGCATAGTAATTTGATCCAGATTCGAACACATAATTTCGAGATAGTATGTCGATCCGAGTTGGGATTTTTCACTCAATTTTCGACGGCGAACATGGATATGCATTGTTGATTGGTTCTAGATGTTCTCTATCATAGTTATAGCTATGCAAGGAGAATAACGGTTTCTAATCAAGGAACCAGATCAGTGTCCGCACTAGGAAGTCGGATGGACGATACTAGTTCGGAAGTGAAATTGTGTGATCGAGCGAGCGATCAGGTTGATATAGCGTACGGATGGTATGTGTACATCTTACGGATTTGAATGAAATTGATATTGGAAAGAGTAATCAAATTTGAATATTTGATTTTTGAATAAACAAAGTTATATATATCTTTGTTATATAAGATAAATCTTTCCTTGTTAAATTTATTGCCGGAAGAAAAAGATTTTTGAAGGTATTTGAAGTATAAAAGGAGTTTTATACCAGTTTGAAAAGATCCAAAGTTTTTAAAATTTTATATATCTAAATATATATAAAGGATCTTATGAGGAATTTGGAAAAATGTTTTAGGATCCTTTGGATTTGGAAAGGCTTTTGATTTTTGGGTAAAATCAATATTGGAATTTGGAAAGCCTGGTTTGAGAATTTATCGATTTTGGGTAATCGATTTTGTGTAAAGGGGCCTTGTATGAGATCATACTAGGTGTATGATTTGAAAGATACTATATGTATAGTATAAAATGTTTTGATGATGGGTGTGGGGAAAAAGGCGCTCTCTTGAAATGAACTTCTCAGGAGTGCCACCGGGTGGTACTGCCTTGAGCCCCAATGGGGGTTCTAAAGTTGATCCTGTGAGGAGTCCGGACAAAACTAGTTCCTGAGGATTATTGGGTAGAGAAAGTCGAGGGCGCTGATGCCTACAGGGGCATTTGGGTTATGCTGTGACGACAGTGTAACTTGATGTCACTGCGATCTACTATAGGGACCATAGCGAAATCATGTGGAGGATGAGTGCCAACGGTCTACACTTGATTTTGCCGGGAAGGCAACGCAACATCGGTAGACTGCGATCTATGGTCAAGTGGAGTGGAGAAGTTTCATTTTTGGCAGCGAAATTCGATGGCGCTGATGCCTACAGTTATATGGGTTTTTGTTGTGATAGCTACGTAACCCCAGTTGTAGCTGCGATCTGTCGTGGATTCCATGGTGTAATCGAGGGGCGCGGAGGCCTACAGTTATCTATGGATTTTGTCGGGATGACAACGTAACCATCGGGTTAACTGCAACCATGGATGGAGGTGATGATTTCCAGAGCATTTTCACCAAAGGTATTTCCTCTATTTTCAAAAATCGTTTTCTATATTTTCAATAAAATTATTTTCCAAGTATTTTCACTAGGTCTTGAAAACAGGTTTACCAAGTACTTATAGATTTTCGGTCCTACGCCTGATCAACGTATGACTGAATTTCTATGAGAACAAGGACGGATTGGTTGAGGCATCGAGTTATAAAAGTATTTTTATCAAAAGCTATTTTAAATAGTATTATCTGAATTTAAAAGCATTTCTAGAATATTAAAATAAAGATGTTGGAGTTTTGGAAAATCAAGGAAATCCAAACTAGAATTTTAATAAAGTGAATTTGTAACTAAAATCGAACATTGATTTAAAAGTTGAAAGTAAGCTAATTGGCTAAGTTATTATTTGATCGAGTATATTAATAAAATTTAACTTGGGAAATAAATGGATTGTAAGTTGATAGTGGATTTAGGAATGAATTCGAATTTTTAATAGAATTCGACTTAGATTTGATAATGAATTGAATAAGAGGAGATGTTGTTAATAAAAAATAAAAAAATAAAAAAATAGAGTTGGATTGAAAAATGTGATGGTTTGAATTACAAATAAAATTCAAAGGTGATTTGAATAATATTTAATGAAATTTGCAAGTAAATTGGATATAAGAGAAGTAATTATAATAGAAATAGTTTGAGTTGCAAAATAAAACCCAAATGAATAGAAATAAATTGAGAATGGCCTTATGTTAGTAAAATAAATTCGATAACGAATTAAGTAAGTAAATTAAAAACTTTAAATTGGGTGGATTGAGTTAAATGATAAATGGATGAAGTCTGATTGAATAAAAACAAAAACTAAATCAAAGCTGTGATTGGAATTAGATTATCAGACTGAACATAAGTTTGATGGCATATTAATTTGAAGTATAAATGAGTTAAGTATGTGCTTGGATATTATTTTGATAAATTGAGAAGATGAATTAAAATTAAAATTAAAATGGATGGGCTTACTGAATTTAATGGAAGTTGATTAAATGAGAATCAAATAAAAGTAAACTTAAGTTGATGTTGGAATAAATTAAAGTAAATTCACTTAAGTTTAAAATTTATGGAAGCTTGGCTTCGAATAAGAGTGGAAACTCATTAAATAAAGCTTGGATTAAATTAATTTGGGAATGGTTAGTAGTATACAAGAATGAAATGTGTCGAGCTAAATGAATGGTTGGTGAATAAACTAGAAATAAAATGGAATTAAATATAAAATGAGTTGAAAATTAATTTAAAGTAGTTATAAACTGAAATATATACTCTATTAAACGAATATCGTCGAAATTGCATGAAAATGGTTGTCGTTCGGCATAAATAGAAGTAATTAAAATGCTATGAGTTAATAGAGATTAAATGAAATTGATTCTGAATCATTTGAAGTGAATATGAGCTTGTTTGGATTAAAAATCAATGGAATCCAACAAATTGAGTTGCAAACCATTGAATTGAATGAAATGGTATATAAATTGGTTGAAAGCAATTGAATTAGGTTTGAAAACACATAAATTGCTTGTGGAAGTTATTTTGAATGCATATCTTTTAGAATTGAAGTGTTATAGTCGTTTATGTAAGAGAAATGTTATAAACTTCATATATATAGTACTTATATGTTTAAATTATGTAAGTACATGTACCTGAAGGCCGTTTGGCTGGTTTGGATTGCACTAATTGCTAAAATAAATAAGCTGCTTGCTTAAAATGCTAAAAAAAGGTACACTTACGCAATAAAATAGGAAATATGAACGGTTTTTGCTTTTTCCGACCGTGTGGGTCGATGTATACATATTTATATCTCTTGTCAAATTGCAAAAGCTCCTCCGTACAAAGGAGACTCTGCCAAAAAAATTTCAAAATTTTGGGAGTTAGAAAAATTTTGAAATTTTTTGGGAAAACTTTTGTTAACGACAAAACAATTTCAAATTGGAAATTAAAGTAAATTAGTAGATGAAACTATTATGAGTCCGTTATAAATGGAAAAATAAAAATTTAATATTCAAAATTGAAATAAGTTGAATTCATATTAAAACCAAAAAAAAAACGAATTTGAATAGAAGTAAATATGAAAACCTATATAAGAGAATGTATAAAATGATTTGTAAAGTTTCGATTGAATATCGTTGCTAAACAAGATATGCAGGTTTTAAAAGGGGAAAAGAAAATTGGATTTGATTCCAAAAGACAAATTTGTATTGCCTGACAAAAAGGTACGTATTTAAATTTCTGTATGAATTGGATTGGGTTTTTGATCTAGCCACTTGGATTTCTGTTTTCTTTTTGGTATTTGGGAGCCCGTAGAGGCCTTTTGTAGTTGTACCGAGCTAGCCGCGCAAAGGAGACGCTGGCAAAAAAATTCGAAAATTTAGAAAGTTAGAAAAATTTTGAGAAAATTTTGATAATTCAAAATTTGATTTAAAATTTAAATTTAGATGATTGAGCAAAAATGGTATTGTTTGAAATTATAGATAATTTTAGAAAGTGGTTAAGGTGATAGTGGGCTTTTAATAAAAGATAGTTGGTAGAGTGTTGAATTGTGAGTTTTGAAGAAAAGGTAAACGGATATTGGTCCATTCTTCCTAACTAGTAATTTTGGGGACAAAATTCTTTTAAGGGGGGAGGAATGTGACAACCCGAAATTGTAATGAATTAAATTGGAATAATTAATCGATTTTAAACATTTAAAAGTTAATTTTAACTTGAATTGCAAATATCAATATTTATTTGATAATTAAATCATTGGATTATATAGTTTAAATATTGGGTAAATTGTTGAATCAGAAATTTCTAAGCCTGTTTAAAATAATTTGAAGGCTTATAAAATTTATATTGATAATACTGGAGATAATAGAATGGTTGGAGTTTAATTTAAAGTTAATTTGTTCAATTTTAAAAATATATCGTTTAAATCGATATTTAAAAATAGCCTTCGAGGCACAGTCTCGGAATTTGACGAAACCAGTTCTATTGGATCCATAATATTTAATTGTTATCGGATTTCAATTTTCGTAGCAATCGGAGTTGTCGTTTAACCCTGGCAGCTTAAAACGCTTAGAACTATTTTAATCGATTTAATTTAAAATTGATCGTTTATTTTCGTAACTCGCACATACGATCAAATTAGCCTCCGAAACACGTTCCATTGTGTTCGGAATACGGAAAAAACCTTATAATCGCCTCGCGGCATTGTTTAAGAGGAGTTCGAAAATTTAACTAGCAATCGATGAAGCATTTTGAAGTTTATATAAGTTAATGAAAGAAAAAATAATTATTAAAATAAATTAGCTAGGATATTTTTCACAATCGTTCTTAGGAAGCTATCCCAATTATATATCATCCTCGTTCCCCTCTTGGTTCTGGAAGGTAGATAGATCACAAACAAAATTAGAAAAAAAATCAGAGAATGGACGATCGAAGTCTCTCTTCCCTCTTCAAATTTGAAACCCCAATCATAGTCGCGTGCCCTTCTCCTCCTCATATCTGTTCACGAACGAAACCGAAATTGAAAAAAAATGTCGAACCCCTCTTCCTCAGTAATCAGAAATCGAAATCAAATTCGATTTTTTTTTGTTCGTAGTTTTAAAAAAAAATTGGTGTGGTCACAATTTTGAACGCGTAGAGGAGCGGCGGTCGATTGTAGGTGAAGGAGGGCGCTCGCGCACAAGCTCGCGCGAGGAGTGGCTGCGACTTCGAAGTCGCGTTGGTTGGTGGTTGGTGGTTTCACGTTGCGACTGGGGGATTGTAGGTTGTTGTGCTTTGATTCGAAGGGAGAGGGTTTGGTCGTCCGGTTGAGTCGTTCGCGATAGATTTGGAGATGTTGCAGGGTTGCAGCGCGTTGCTCAGAGGTCTGATGGCGGCAATGGAGGACTGAGCGAGGCAAGGTGCGATTAGGGTTTTGGTTGTGATAGTGGAGACGTCGGCAGTAAGGTATATTACCTTTTTTTTTGCGTTAATTGATTAAATGGAGTCTCTATATACATCAGTACATAGAGTTTCAAAAAAATAAATTTATAAACAAACAAATAAGTGAATAATATATATAATAGTAAGTTTGTAAATAATTGATTTATATATATATACACAGTAAGGTAATTATTCTTAAATTTTAATATATATGTATATATATATATATTGATGAGATTTTAAATTTGCAGTAGGATTCAAAACAATTCTATTTTGAAATTCAATATGTATATATCGGCTAGAAAGGAAATTTTAACATGTTTAATATTTATATAAAACTGGATTTTTAAGAACTATAAATTAATTTTTAGTATATGGGTTTCAAAAGAAAGGAAATAATTACTTATTTTTGGAAAATTGGTTCGGACAAAATAATTGGTAAATCAAGTTTTATTAAACGGTAATTGATAATTTAATTATTCCAATTATTAAAAACCATATAAATGTTTATTCAAGGTCAACAATCAAGGAAATCAACTCGAGGTTGAAGCGGTTTTGCAAATAAAAGCAAAGGTGAGTAAATCTCACTCAGCTGAGTTGTTATTAAATTTCAATAGTCAAATTTAAATGATTGTTTGAATGCTTGAATTGATTTGATATGTGTTGAGAATTGATGGTTTGGTAACTTTGGTTTATTGGATGGTTTCCGAGTAAATTGTTGTTTGACTCGAAGTATTGGGGTTTAAATTGTTTAAACTCAAAATGTAAATAGGGGTTGAATTAATTGATTAAGGATTAAGTCAATTAATGAAGTTTAATGAAATTAGAATAACCAGTGGGCGGTTTAATAAGTAATTACTTAAAGTAATAGATGAAATATAATTACCTTGTGAAATAACTCAAGAGATTAATTAAATAGTTAATTAAGATATCATTAATTTATTTAATGAAGTAAATAAAAAGGGTAGATAATACCAGGACGAGGTTAATCGAGAATGATTAATATTGTGGTTGGATTAAAGTAATTGATTTAGATTAGAACAAATTTAAAATATAATTGGAAATCATTAATTTATATAATTATTAACGTAATTAGAGATTGATTAATGAAGACCGAATTAATTAAATAAATAATGACTTATGAGAAATTAATTAATATAAGTAATTAAGAATTAATGTAATTAATATAGTTAATTAATGAAGTAATTAAAGATTACTTACTGATTTTGGTTAAGAATAACTAATATCGTGAAATTAATTAAAGATAATTACTTGAATGTAATTTGAAATAATTAATCCAGGGTGATTAATTAAGATGAGTAATGAAGGGTTGATTAATTAATTGTTTTGGAATTAATTAATGAAGGAGTCCAAGTGATTGAGGTTTGAAGTTCAATTAGAATCAATCGAATTGATTTGTATGTGATTAAGCTTTGCTAATGGATGATTGAATGCTTTGAATGTGTTGATATCTCTAATATGAAATGTCGTGTATTTCATTGTATAACTTGGGTTAGAATAACATGAGTTTCGAAGAGACCGGGGTCGGGTATTGGAAGATACCCGAAACCACTTCGAATTTTTTTGATAAATTGATTTGTGGAATCAAAAGGCAGGAATGAAATGATTTTAGTGAACTGAATTACCTAAGTTTGGTACTTGGAAATTTATATGTGAAGTAAGTGTTGTCTATAGTAAATTGTGAATTGGTTTAATTGATAAAGTTACCCGGGTTTATTTAATTTGTTTGCTTTGGTATTCCATGTTAGTTGGATTTACTCACGCTGGTTTCCAGCCTGACCCGGGTGTTACTTTGGTGTAATGCTCGGGTCAGACCGAGTATTACAGATTTTCAAGTAGGTACATTCTGGAGCTCAGGAGGCGAGCTGGATGGCAAGAGCGTATAGAGTATTTTCGCTGTACTTATATTATTGTTAATCTGAGATATGATAATTGTATATATTCAGTGACTGTATATACATGCGAAACTCTGATGCATATTAAATGTATGCGACGGGTATAATAGTCTTTTGTAAACTGTTTATCATTTATTATTATATTTTATCCGCTGCGAATATGAGATGTTGTTATTTCTGTTCTTCTTCTTCTATCGCTTTCTTCTTTTTCATAACTATCTGGAATTTTCGGGTTAGAAAATTTCGGATCGTTACAATTCATCTTCGACGTCATCAATCTGTTAAGCAGATTTCTATTGACCTTAAAGATTCGGATTCCAGCTTGGTTGCATCTTTATATTCTTTGAATCCTCATGATGACGATAATGATGATGAGGAAGGTATTATTTCTCTTATTCACGTTGTTCGTGAATTTTCTGACATATTTGAGCCCGTTTTAGGATTACCACCTAAACGAGCAATTGAGTTAAAAATTAATCTCATCCCTAGAGCTCAACCTATCACTCTTCCTCCTTATCGCATGCCCAATAAAGAAAATGAGGAGATGCGCAAACAATTATCCGAATTGGAGACGAAGCAATTTATTCGCTCTAGTTCCTCGCCTTGGGGAGCCTCGGCTATTTTTGTGAAGAAATCTGATGATACACTTCGGCTTTGCGTTGACTACCGCAAGCTTAATGATCTTACTATTAAGAATAAGTATCCTTTACCTCGGATTGATGATCTATTTGATCAACTTAGTGGTGCTAGAGTCTTTTCATAATTAGACCTAGCTACCGGTTTTCATCAGCTACGTATTACAGAGGATAGCATTCCTTTGACATCGTTCCGCTCGTTATGGATCTTATGAGTGGCTCGTTATGCCATTTGGTTTATCGAATGCTCCGGCTTATTTCGTTGACCTTATGAATTGAGTTTGCAAAGACTTCCTCGATCGGTTTGTTCTCATCTTTATTGATGATATTCTAGTGTATTCTAAAACTGAGGAGGAGCATGAAAAACATCTTTGGATTGTGTTGGAAACTCTTAGGAGCAATCAATTGAAAGCAAAATTTTCTAAATGCCACTTTTGGCAATCTCGTGTGAAGTTCCTCGGCCATATTATTTCCGAATCCGGAATTTTCGTGGATCCTTCAAAGATTGAAGCGATTCAAAATTGGAAGAGACCGGAGAGTGTGACGGAGATCCGTAGTTTTCTTGGATTAGCAGGTTATTACCGCCGTTTCATAAAAGACTTTTATAAAATTTCTGTGCCTCTTACTAGTTTGACAAAGAAAGGTGTTAAATACATTTGGTCGGACAAATGTGAAGCTTCTTTTCAGAAATTAAAAGAACTCCTTTCTGATGCTCCTATTCTTGTTATTCCCGAGGGGAATCAAGATTTTGTTGGTTATACTGATGCTAGCCGCGTTGGTTTGGGTGTCGTTCTTATGCAAAGAGAACGTGTTATTGCTTATGCTTCTAGGCAATTGAAGCCAGCTGAGACCAGATATGCCACTCATGATTTAGAACTCGCAGCTATTGTTTTCGCCCTTCGTATTTAGCGTCATTATCTTTTGGGAGAAAAGTTTATTCTTTACACTGACCATAAATCTTTGAAGTATCTATTTTCTCAAAAGGAACTAAATTGCGTCTACAACGTTGGCTCGAATTTCTTGCAGCTTATGATCTTGACATTCTTTATACTCCCGGAAAGGGAAATCGTGTTGCCGACGCACTTAGTCGTAAGCAACAAGCGGTTGTTTCTGTGATGATATCCGAATGGAATGATCTCGGAATTCTATCCACTTTTGAGATTCGAGATCATGTTTCTGATTTATGTTCATCTCTTGCTTTATGTAGCCTTGAGGCTCGTCCTTCTCTTTTAGACCGCATTCTTTAAGCTTAAAAGCTAGATCCCGAATTGGCTCTTCTTGGCCAAAATTTTAAGGATAAAATCGAAATTGAAGGTTTGAAAGACTTTGATATTGATTTTCGTGGCGGTATTCAAAAATTTGGTAGACTTATCATGCCAAATATTAGTGATCTTCGTGAAGATATTTTAGAAGATTCACATCGCTCTAAATTTGCCATTCATCCCGGTAGTAGTAAAATGTACGCGGATATGAAGCGACTTTATTATTGGAAGGGAATGATATCTGATATTGCTAACTTTGTTAAGTGTTGCATGACTTGCCAACTCATTAAGACCGAACATCAAAGGCCCGGTGGGTTATTGCAACCTTTAGAAATTCCAATTTGGAAGTGGGATCAAATTTCCATGGATTTTGTAGGCAGCCTTCCTCGTTCTCGTTCGGGTCATGATAGCTTATGGGTGATAGTTGATAGACTTACTAAATCCGCCCATTTTATTCCTGTTCGGTCCAATCGAACTGTTCCTCTCTTGGCCAAACTCTTTATCAAAGAAATTGTTAAATTGCATGGAGTTCATACTTCTATTGTTAGTGATCGTGATCCATTGTTTACTAGTGGATTTTGGAAGAGTCTTCAAAAAGCTTTGGGAACGAAGCTTAATTTTAGCACCGCTTATCATCCCCAGCCCGATGGACAAACTGAGCGTGTGAATCAAACTCTTGAAGATCTTCTTCGTGCATGTGTTCTTGATTTTGGTGGAAGTTGGGAAGATCATATTTCTCTTGTTGAGTTTTCCTATAATAATAGCTTCCAATCGAGTATTGGTATGGCACCTTTCGAGGCGCTCTATGGAAGGCCATGCTGATCTCCTTCTTGTTGGCTTGAGGCCGGTGAGAAGCTGGTTTTAGGTCCAGATTTTATTCGTGATTCCACAGTTATTTGTCATAAGATGAAAGAAGCCCAGAGTAGACAAAAATCCTATGCCGATAACCAGAGAAGGAAATTAGAATTTTCTGTGGGAGATCTTATTTTTGTTCGTGTTTCACCTATGAAGGGTGTTGTACGTTTCAGTCGATCGGGAAAATTAGCGCCTCGATATATTGGACCATTTGCTATCACCGAACGTATTGGTTCTGTGGCTTATTGCCTTTTATTACCGGCTCAGTTTTCTGCTATTCATGACGTGTTTCATGTTTCTCAATTACGGAAATGCCTTTGAGATTCCAATTCTATTCTTAACCCCGGTGTTGTGGAAGAAATTGAAGTTTCGCCTAATTTAACTTATGAGCAACATCATATTCATATTATTGCTTCAGAGGTCAAGCGCCTTCGAAATAAAGATGTTCCGCTTGTTAAAGTTCAATGGTCCTCAAATCCTAAGGATTGCTCTTGGGAATCTAGAGAATTGATCGAGCGAACACATCCAGACTTACTTTCTCGTGCTCTTTGAGGTGAATTTCTTGCTTCAAATTTCTTTTGTGTTGATATGCTTTTGTGGTTGTTACTATATATTTTCTTCTTAATTATTGCGAGGAGGCAATTTCTTTAAGGAGGGGAGTCTGTAACAACCCGCATATTTTACGATTGAATATTTAAATATTTTATCGTTAGTCGGATTTTAGTCCGAAAAATTACTTTTTGCATACGGTCGAATTAGGACTCGGAACCACTCCCATTGAGTTCAAAACATCGTTTGCGATCTTTTTGATTGTAAACCTTGATATTTTTGGAGTTAGTGGAAATTTGTTACTTTTTCACTTTGGGTTTGGTTTAGCCCATTTGCCTAAACTATTTACTCTAGCTCAACCCCCTTCCCTTCATAACTTTTCTTTCATTTCCTAACACTCAAGCTTCATCAAAAATGGGGGAAGGAATGGGAAATTAAAACTCCAAGCTCAAGATCATTTGCAAATCCAACTTCAAATTCAAAGAGAAGACATTGATTCAAGCTTCTTGGGTTGATTCTTCCTTGCTTTCAAGCTTCTTCTTCATAAATTTTGTGTAAAGGTGAGATTTTTATCTCACATCTTTGTCTATAACTATCATTGATTGTTGGGTATGAATTCCTAACGCTTTTACATATGTATTTGCCATTTATTTGGATTGAATTGGTGAAAATACCAATTTTTAGTGTTTTGGGTTCAAATCTTTAAAAATCCAATCTTTGATGTTTAAACACGTTTTTGGTGATGCACCAAGGAGCCAATACGACCGGGTAGCCTATGGGTATAATCTCCTAGCGTCCGTGCTCGATCGGTTGCAAATTGAGCGAGTTTTGAGCTCCAAAACCCTTAGGTCGCTCAGCCTGCATAATGGTGACTTTCGGCCTACAGTTAGCTCGTTCGGTTTTAGGTCGTTCGTTCCATAGGTCGCTAGGTCGCTCGGCCTTCTCATATTCACTAGGTCGTTAGGTCGCGACCATGCTAGGCCGTTCCACCTTAGGTCGTTGTTCGACCTTGTTTTTCCCTTTAAGTTGTTAGGTCGCTCGGCTTTTTCCCCTTGGGTCTTAACTCCCTAGGTCGCTCGACTAGGTCATTCATCCACTAGGTCGCTCGGCCTTCTGCAGTTAGGTCGCTCATCCATTTCCTTAGGCCGTTTGCTCCTTAAGCCGCTCGGCTGTTAGGTCGTGGATGCTAGGTCGTCCCCCTTTAGGTCACTTGGCCTGTTATGCCGCTTGCAACGCTTAGGTCGCGTACCCCTTTGGTCGCACTACCTAAGCCGCTTCCCCCTTAGGTCGCGCCATGCTTTTGTCCCACCTTGTTGTTAGGTCGCTCGGCCATGTTAGGTCGCACATTTCCTTAGGTCGCTCGGCCTGCACTTATGACGCTACTCCTTAGGTCGTTCCACTGCTAGGTCGAGCCGTGATTGAGTCGCTAGGCTATTTCCACTTTGATGAATTTGGAATCGTATTATTTGGATTTTATTCACATCTTCGTATGTGAATTTCTGTGATTGATCGTTTCTACGATCATTTTTGATTTGTCATTTTAAAAATATACAAACCTTTAATTCACTCGTATGAGAAATCTAATTAAACGGCTTCGTAAAACAAGTGGTATGAAACGTTTGCGTTTACTTCGTCGGTTAATTCTTGGTCTTGTTCGATTGAATCTCTTATTACAATTTTCTTGTGGAGATCTACAATTTGTTCGTAAATATCTAAGTTAAGCTAGTGGTTATAGGACATGAAGCTAAGCTTATATATTTACTAGCTTATTGTAATTGACACTTCTTGATGATCGATGATGATCATTTTTGTGATTATGACTAGCGATATGCTATGTTTCTTTGTCCAAGTAGGGGACAGTACCTCGTTTTATTGATTTTCGTCTCATTTTTATTATAGGCTAACGACCTATTTATTTCCTGGGGTTTCGACCCAATTTTTGTGGGCTAGCGACCCACGTTTTTATGGAGTTCGGATCTTCGGGCGTACCTTTGTACTACGTTGTTGTTTCGAATTTTACGAGTTTCAGGTTCCTCGGGCGTACCGTTGTACTACGTCGTTGCACCGGCTCTATGGTTAGCGACCATGGGATAGCATCCCATTTGTGATACACGTGTTTGTGAGTTTTCAGGCTCCCGTTTTGTGATAGGCCTCCCCCTTTTGTGAATGATCATTTTTACAATCATTTTTGTGATTTCTGGATTTCCAATGATGATTTCTAGAATTTGTGTTTCACCAATTTTTCGTGATTTTCATTGATATGTGTTAACAATATTTGTGCATTGGTGAATTTGTGTGTCATTAACTTTTTGTGAATGAAGATATTGAGTATGACATTCCTTTTGATCTTTGAGAAGATTCTGGTGATATTGATTAATCTCTTATTGATTTTCAATTTCATACTTATCACAGTATGGCTTTATGGTTATCATATGTTATGTCATATCTCTTATTCTATATCATTTTATCTGATATTTATAGCTAGACTGATCCGTTTATTATTTTCTTATAAATAATACTCGGGTCAGACCGAGATGTTACAGGTGCTTCTGCTTGACTTCCCTTCTGGGATTATCATCCTGACTTTTGGCTAACTACTTAGATTTGTAGTTTTTGTTGTATACCTTTGAGATATAGACTTCTTGATGTATACATATTCTTTTGTCTAGTGCTTGAAATCATTCTTTTGTGATATTGTGGATCTTGTTTGACCACTACTCTGATGTACACTTTCATGTGTTATATTCATATCTTTTTCCGTCTTTGTGATATGGATATCTGTGACTGATTTGTGTTATGCTTATTTCTATGTTTGTTTCCGAATAATATATATATAGCCACTGTGTAGTAGCCTTGAGTTTGTATCGGCATGTCAGACTTCCTTGTATTATCTGACATATTGGTGCTCGCACAAAGCAATTACACGGATGGTCGCTCCTTAACAGCCTTATTCTCCATGCTAATTGACAGCATTACACCGTAATGTTCTTGGCTAGCGTGGGTATAGAGGTGGGGTGTCACATCAATGGACTTCCAACAGTCCTTCCCATCCATATGCTGGTGCTTCCAGCCCATTTCATGCTTGTTGTTTATTTTCACTCCTTGGATGTTCTTGCACTATGGCTGATGATGTTTTTTGACTTATGTGTTAGGTAGCTATGCATGTTGATATTCATGTGTTTTCTCTTGCTGTCTCTGAAACAACCCGTATTTTTAGTTATTTTAAATTATTAAATTTAAGGTGATTATTGGATAAAATGAGTAGAATTAAAATTTTAATGATTTACTATTGTAGTTATGGAAAATAATAATAAAACTCTGAATAACCAATTTCGATGATTTTGGCAATAATAGTATTGAAATGGAATTCTACGTATTCAATGTATTTATAATCAATAGTTGGATTATATAATAAATATTGACTTATTTAGTTAAAAATATATTAATTGCTAATAGCTAAAATTCATTGGGATTTTAATATGGGATAATTAAACTAAATAAAATTCGGTACCTTGATTATTTAAATAATTGAATTTTGAATTTAATGCGAATGAAAATTATAACAGAAATTGATTTAAACTTTATTTAAAAAAATGAAAATGGTTGACATTTAAAATTGGGTTTAAAAGTGAATAATTAAAATTGAAAATTTTATATTATAATTGATGAGTAAAAATAGTCGTTTTGTCGGATTTCGACGAAACCAGTTTCATTGGATCCGTAATAGTAAGTTATTGTAGAATTTCAAGTTTCGTAGCGATCGGAGTTGTCGTTTGGTCGTGCAAGCTTGAAACGCATAAAAATTTATTTAAGGAATTCGATATAGTTTAATTGATTTAGAAATGCTATCTTCTAAATACGGTCAAATTAGGCCTCGAAACTTGTTCCAGTGTGCTCGGAATAGGGGTAAAACATTATAAACACCAGACGGCACGCCTCGATTGGAGTTTGGATGGTTTTGGACCTAACTTTATAAATACGACAGGCATAACAAGAAAAATAATATTAGATTTTCTGAAACCCTAGTTCTAAACATGGCCGCCTATCTTCAACGGCCAGAAATTATTGTGCTTCTTCTCCTTCGATCTCCTTCATCTTTCATCAAATTCAAAAACCTCCAACATGAAAGTTGTAGATCTCAATCTCCTCTATACATCCAACGGTCGAACTATTCTATTTCATCATGGATTCACCAAGATCGAGCTTGGAACGTTGCACACGTTTTAGGGAACTTCTCGCTAATCGAGGCGTTTTGGGTGGCCACGTCGCTAGCGAAGGAGGAGGGGGTGGAGGAGCTTTGAGCGGCATGCTCTGATGATGGTCCGGTCATTACGTGTGCATGCGCATGGGTTTTGATTGTTGCGTGCGTGGGTTTCTTCACGCAGTCTAGTTCAGGAACGAGAGGAAAGGAGAGCAAGGTAACGTTATCTTATTTTATTGTTAATTTAAATTTTGTTAATTTAGTTTAAAAAAATTAGCGTAAAATAATAAATTGCATAACTTCTTCGTATGAGGTCTGATTCGGGCAAATGAAGTGGCATTGGCATCGTATTGACGAAGGCTACATCATGGAGTTGGTTCGAAATTTATTTGAAACTGGAAAATTTTCAGTTTCAAATAAAGGGTGAGTGTTTATACGCTCACATTTGACTTAAATAGTTTTTATATTAGTTAAATTTATATCATGAAGTGATTTAAATTTACTGATAATTATTCGATAAATTTAATTGGCATTTAAATTAACATCTGGATTAATCGATAGAATTTGAATTAACATTTAATTTAATTAGAATTAAACTGCTAGTGAAATCCCCGATTATCGATAATTGGTTGATTGTTGTGATTATTGACTGTTTGAAAGATGGATTAAGATGGATGCTATTGATTGATATTCTGGATGTTTGGATGTTTATTTATGTTTAATATATCCTGTTATCATCCTGTATATTTTTTATAATATATAAAACTGTAAATTCAATTATTTCGAATAAATTAAGAAATAGGTTAAAACGATATATACTTATGGCATTTATTTGGATTAAAATGATATATATCCATCCTTGAATTAAATTGGAATAACTGATTCACTAAGTCATAGGATAGAAATTATATACGGACACCGATTTGGTTAAATTAAATGATTTCAGAAATTTAGATTTGAAATTTGAAATATTTAAATGATTTGATTTTAAGAAACAAAAATCGAATTTATGGAAATCGAATTATTTTCGAAATTGAGCTCGGAATGTCGAAATTTAAATTTGATAACAAGAATTGTTTAAAATAATTGAAGTTGGGATTTTGAAGTTATAATTGAAATATAATTTGAATTTTAGAAATTGTTTTGTTTTAAAGGATTGGACTTTTATTCGAATTTTAAATACTGTGCAGTAAAAGTGATATAAAACGCTATTTTGAAATTGAGCTTGTAATTGAATTATATTTGAAGATCTGGATTTAAATTGGATATTGAAGGTTAATTTGATTTAAGTGTATTGAATCGATATTTTGAAAATCGAACTCGATATTGATTTAAATCAAAATGGTTTTAATTTGGAATTGGAATTTAAATTCAAGTTGGAATTGAAATTATTTTGGAATTGGAATTGAAATTAATTGGAATTGAAATTAATTTGGAATCGAAGTAAAATTCAACTTGAAATCTGATTGGATCGATTAAATCAAAATGAAAATTGGAATTGATTTGCATTAGGAAATTTGGAATTGAATCGGTTTGACTTTGGTACTATTTTCAAATGAATTATTTTAGTATAAACGGTTTAAAATCTATATTCTTTAATTATTCAAATTATTTTGTTTTTCCAAACTATTTTACATTATTAACCATTTTTAATACTCAAATTATTTTCTATTAAACTATTTTAACTATTTTGAAAATATTTAAACTATTTTCTAAAAATTCAAACTGGTTAAAAGGGTGGAACGTTTATATTTAAATCTTGGACTTAAATGTGAATTGGGTTAAAATGAAGTTATAACCAAAATTGAAATCCGAAACGATTTTGAAAGTGAAATCGAAATATTGGAGTGAAATGATTTTTTCAAGTGAAAATGACCTATCGAACTAAATATGATTTTTGAAGTAAATGTGATATTTTGAAATAGATTCGATTTTGAAACGAATATGATATTTTGATATTGAGTATGAATTGTTTTCGAAATATGAAAGTACCGGCCGGTGTGTAAAACGACGTTTAGTTGTTAAAGAGACCGGGGCCTCTTATTGGCATACTCTCTATCAATGTTGGAACCACTTTAACAATTGTGTACGCGGTGGATGATATCCAGAGAGTAGTGGTTGAATTGACGAACATTTACTGGAATGAAGTAAGAAAACGATGATGTATAGCCTTGACACATGTGTCATAATTAAAATGATTAAAACAGGAGCCTATATCTCGCCATTGAGGTTAGCTACCTCCAGCGACGTTGATCTCTTGTATTAGTATTTTGATTTTGACTCGATGGGTGCACCTTTTTGTTTGGATTGATTGTCCCGATCGGCTACGGATCGGCTACGACTGGCCAGAAAGGGTGAACTAGTAGAATCCTACCTTTATCTTTATGCATTGCCACACGTGCATTGTCATATTTATCTTTATGCGATCCCATTATGACTTTGGCTTAGTATTGTACCTATAGGGGACTCATTGGCTACCAATGTTACTGGTTGTGTTACAGGTGCTGCATATACTACATGCTATAAAATGTGTTAAGGTAGATCAATGTAAAGCCTTAACTCTATTTTGATATTCATTTTACTGATAGACATTACTTATTATAGCATATACTATTATATATAGATAGTTTAATGGATCCTTAAGAGATGGAAAACCCTGTAACATCTCTTAAGTTATTGCATGCACGTTATACACTGGATAGAAGATGTAAAATCCTATAAACATCTCTGACGCTGTTACACTCATATTTCATGATATCGATTTGACTTACATAAGAGTATTTTAGTCCTGACCCGAGTGTTTTGTTTTCCATTATGCTTGAGTCATCCCTGAGTTATTTTCAGCGCATTGAAGATCATTTTTTCGGAGAATACAGACCAAGATTTGGTATATTACTATTATTATTATTCCCTGCATCATGCTATTCTCTGCATTGATTATTTATCCCTTATGTGTGTATATATATAACTCAAATAGATGTTGTATAAATTATAATCAAATGTATAGTAAACAGCTTCATGAACTGTTTATTTGGTTATTATATTTTATCATTTCCGCTATGATATTTTGTGTTTGTTTTCTTCTTCTTTACTTATTTCCCTTAATTAACCCCATTGATTATCTACGTTTCGGATTGTTTAAGTTGGACATCTGTGGATTATTGTCAATTTAAACCTTTCGAAATGTGGGTCATCACGGTCTCTACTAGGCTTCCATGTGTATTAGCTGCTATTATTAACTAGTTTACTCCTTATTATTTTGGCTACCAGTAAGGCCTGTTGGCCGAAAAACTATTTACTATTATCTATTATCTTTTTGATGGTTGTGTAGTCTCGCACTGCATAACCGTTTCCCAAAAAGGATCGTAAAGGTGCAATAACCCTCTTCGAAACGGGTCTAATTTTCGATTGAATAAAAGCCCATCGAGTCATAGGTCCACTCTAGGACTGGTTGTTGGTTGGTATAATTGATTTAACAAAACAATATGCCAAACTGTCTATCTATACTTCAAGAGTCTCACAGCAGAAGAAATAAAGTATAATAAAAAAATATAAAATAAAAAAAAATCTTTTTATAAAACCAAATCATAGATGTCAATGTCACAATAGTGCATAAAATATGTCTGATACATAGTCTGGATACATCATAATAATATAAATAGATAACCACCCACCAAGTTTCCACCATCTTCTCCGCACTCATCATTGTACCTAACCTGATAGGTTTTAACGAAGAGAGGGTCAAAACAACAACGTATAGTAAATGAAAACCTCAAGTTTTACAATAATAGTACATGGGCAATAAGCATTTAGATAAGTATTATGTCTTACGTATTTACTATACTTCTCTAAGTATATCTCTAACTATAGGATCGCCCTACAAGCCTAACTCCATGACTATAAATGCGAATGCAATGCAACTATGGAGTATACTAGGTTCAATAGCCCTTCTCCTGTCCATCCATTGAATACCCAGATCCTAAGGTAAACCACTTTCGGTACTTCCTAGCCGAATTAATAGAAAATCTCTCAAGGCCATTTAATACTTCTTAGATAGGGCAAATACTCCAACCATTTAATGCCTCAACCTTGTAGCAGACCCATCACAAGATATTTCCACTAACGCACCTAAAAGACAATTATGACCATTTAATACTTCTTAAATAAGGGAGAGCTGGACTCCAGAAACCATTTAGTACTTGAACCGTAAAGTAGGCCAGTCATGGAATTACCCTATGCCAAAATGGAAATCCTGGCCATTTAATACTTCTTAAATAGGGAAGAGGCTGACCCAATAGCCGTTTGATACCTCAACCTTAAAGCAGGCCCGTCTTGGTATTACCCAACGTTATTTATGAGAAATTCCCTATTAATACATTATAATAAGGGAAGGTAGACCTTAACCCAGTCATTTAATACCTCAACCCCTGAAGCAAACTCCTCTTGGAATTTTCTCATCCTTATACCCCATACCATGATGTCTCATATTAGTCTGGCTATTTGTACGTACTAGTAGCCAGGTCAGCCGGGCAACTTCTCCGACAAAATTGGGACTGACTTCACGTCTACCGTGGGTATTTATTACAGACAATGTCCCATATTGGTTACAAAAGTTACACTATTGGTAGCTATATTAACTAGGCAGACTTCTATGTGCTTTCAACTGACCTCGCATCCCTATAGCTTAGCCATAGTTCCACTTCCTAAAATAAATGTTGTTCTATGCCATCACACACACACATATACACCTCATCGGTATTTACATATTTAAAGGCCCTATAAAGGAAACTCCTTATTTCGCCTTTGTTTATGGATTAAATTCCATACTTGTCCTTAACTCATTTTACTGGATTTATTGTTTATTGTTAATTGTCATTTATTTGTCGGTTTTTTTATTAAATGCTTTATCTATTATATATGTTACAAGTTTGTAACTTTAGTTGGTCAATTTCAAAATTTGAAAGAATACCCTATTATTATATATTTATGTCTAACATTAAATTATGGTTAATTTTTTTCTATATGTATTCAAGTAATTAGTCCGTTTCTTTTGTAGGGTGATATGTTATTTTAATGTGTCAACCACCATAGTTTCTGTATAAGGCTCAATCCAATACAACAAATTACATAGTAGCTAACACCATAAGTAAATTAGCTATAATAAATGGGCTTGTATATATTCAACTTGGAATCCAAAACATGCATGCAACTCATTTTGAGTAAATATAGTAGAACCATAGCTTCTTTTTTCCAAACGAAAAAATTTACAATTTCAATATTTTATATTCCATTCAACTTTGTAAGTCCGTTCAAACAAAAAAGAAAGCATATTCATTTTAATTGTCAAAATAGGCGGTGCAAACTACTGATAAAAGGAAAAATTCCCTTTTGCCCTACTTTGCACACCAATATTTATTTTCGTGTTTTGAATTTTTTATCATTGAAATCAAAATGTGAGAGGTGGAACCAAGTGGAGTACAAAATATTCATATTGCAATAATAACAAATCCAATTCCACTATATTAAAATAAAATAATTAGAATTCCAATAAATTTCACAATTCACATTTTACTGGAAAATTTTGGGTTTTTCAAATTGATAAATTTTCGCGTATAAAATTCCCCAAGGCACGGTGCAAATTGAAAAAAAAACAATACAATTACTATCATGAAAAAAAAAATTCACTTACAGATAATCCTATCTAAAACCTCATTGGATTTGCCTTCCATATTATTGCCTATCTCTGCCTTCGATTTAGATCATTTTTATTGTATATTAGATAACAATTTATTGGTGTGTTAAATTTAGAGAATTAAGGATTAGGGAGTTTTAAACCATAGATTTATTCATATAAGATTTTGTATCTTTTTTCCTTACCTCTTCTTTTTCAATTTTTTACCTACACTCTGAATGTATATATTTTATATTTGCTTTTGAGTTTTAGAGATTTTTGTGGAGGAAGAGAATTTGGCAGATTTTTATTACCAGGTTTAGATTCGTGTGAAGAAAATGAGGGGTTAGCCTCTTATTTATAGTTTCTTGGATGCACCAGGACCATCAGATTCAAAACTGTCAAATCTGGACCTTTTAAGCCGAAAGAAGCCCTAGCCATCACACACCAACTAGTCGATCTGTCCCTACGAGCGATTGACCTCTAGCACTCGACCGTGAGCTCCAACTGCTTATGTTAACATTAATTTACTATTATTATTATTTTAAATGTTTTGAATTATTTTCAATCCGAAATCTTCAAAGGTCGATAACTTTTTGGTTTGAACACCAATAGAGAAGCTTCATATATGGAAGTTGCTCAGAAGATCGCTACGAACACAATAATGCAAGTTTCATCGCCAAATTCTTAAATTTCCTCAATTTCCATTTTAGCTTTATTATTGATTTATTAACTCTTCTTAATTAATTTCTTGTTCATTTTAAGGGGTATTACATTCTCCCTCCCTTAGAAGAATTACGTTCCTGAAATTCCTAAGGGACGGATAGCGTAGCACGCGCTCCACAACCATGTTGTACAACCAAGTTATATAAACAACCATCTACCCAACCAAAAAGTATGATATGACTATGCATGCAACATATCTATAGGTGATCCCAAACCTAACGTGAATGCAAGATCATGACATATAGACATATAAGTAAACAACCTAAAATATGCAAAGTTCTATATGAATGCAAAAACAACTGGAAAAGGTAGGGCAACAATCCCCTACCATCCAATTTAGCAACCATAATGCAATCAAAATCTATATAGTACAAAATCCAGAGAGTGAAAATTTACCAAAGAAAATCTCTAGATGAGAAGCCTTCATCTTCTCTTTTGTTTCCTAAGTGCTTTCCATCGGATTATCTCCCTATTTTACTCGAACCAGCTTAATTTTTTTGTCACGAAGCTTCCTAACTCTATGACTCCACCATGCGTGTGGTGGTATGGGGTGATATCTGTTGGAACTTGACCATCCCTCAACGAAAGTTATGGGTGAATGTCAAATTCTTTTACCATACGGGATCTTTACTAAGTCTATGAAGTCGAATTTATTTGGAACATTTCTAAATTTAATTTGAATAAAATCTTTTATTTCATTTAAATTTATAAATAATGAGTGGAATTTTATTCAATTCAAGTTTAATTAAATATAATGGTACACATATGCATCATATACATAGATGTATGAGTGTGCATGTATAACATAGTAATCCATGCAAGGTATGACACACCTGTATATAAATGTTGGGATTTGCATTGCAATAGTATGTTAGCTCATCTTATATATATTGCATGTTGTCCAAATATACGTACGTATATGTAAACATGTTATTTAAATAAATATTAAAATATAAATATTTACTTATATATATAATATATATTACTTAAATGTAAAATGTTAATATTTATATATATATATATGAATTAAATTAGATATTAATTAAATAAATTACTGTACATATATAAACATACACACACGCGTGCACACACACACATATATATAATATACAAAGTTTTTCCTAAAATATAATATACGCATATATTTTACAGTAAGAAATCAATATATATATATGTATGTATGTATGTATGTATGTATGTATGTATGTATGTATGTATGTATGTATGCATAATTAAATTTATAATATTCTAAGTATTTATAAATATGTGTATTTAAATATACATACATACATACATATATATATACATGTAATTATATCAATTATGAAAAAATAAATAAAAATAAATATCTATTTTTATGTCATTCCGGAGCCGATACATAGCACATAAAATATTTTATTATAATTTTATATTATTAAATTATTTATATATAAATATATATTAGCCAAAAAGCACTGTAAATATTTTTTTAACATATTTTTCAAATTTTAAAGCTTATGCAATTCAAATATAATATTATAAGGTCATGAAAAAATCCATAATTTTCCGAGTCAAAATTATATTTTAATATTTAATTAATTTCGACTGCATAATTAACTATTTTTTAAAAAAAATATTTTCAATCTTTAAATTCTAGGATTTTGGTAAAAGATAATATAGTAATGAAGAATTTTTATAACATTTAAAATATCATTTTTGAAACATATATCATTTTGTATGAATTATTCAATTTATATTTCGATTTAAGTAATATTAGAATTAGTAAATAATTATTAAAAAAAATTCTGTTACTAAAATTATATTTAGTATAAATTTATATGTATAAAAATATAAGATCGATTTTAACATGATATTGTGGTATAATTAATTATAAGTCTTTTAATTTATGTAATATGACATACTAATATAATATAATTAATTAATAAAATAATAAAAATAAAATAAATTTATTTAGCTATGTATGCATAAGATCTATATAAAAAATAATTTTTTATTATCCATACACACATATAACCATTTAATATGTGACAATATTTATACATATAGGAACCTCGCCTAACTAATAATGTAATTTGATATATATATATATATATATATATATATATATATATATATATATATAAAAACAAGCAATAGAAAATTACACATTAATTATGAGTCATAAGAAATAATAAGACCATACCAAAACCTTTGCCTTAAAGTACACCTTGCTATGATGAATATCCCTTCTTAGGACTCTTCTTAATTCGGTAAATTGCTAATCCTTGAAACGTAGATCATTTGCTATCAAATAGCTATAGCTTTGCATTGATTTGATTTGAATATTAATGGATCACTTGGAGGCATCCATCAGCTAGAAAAATAGATATAGAAGTCAGCCAAAAGTCTTCTAAAGGTTGAGAATAGAGATACTTATATAGAGGAGAAGTTAAAAATATTTTAGGATCAGTATCCTATATCATCTCTTACCAATTCTCTTCCATCTTAGCCCTCCATTTAAAAAACTTTGTTGCACCATCTTATGGTTGCATATTGCCTTCCTTTTGGTCAAAATTTCTAGCCTCTTTCATGGGATTTAAACCCATTTTAAGCCCAAATAAGTATTATTAATTTAATTTAATTTAATTTCTTATCGATATCGCATATGAGTCGATATATTTATAATGATTATAAATATATATACAATAATATTTCTCAAATCATAATCAAGTTTTATAACTAATATTTCATAAATATTAGTTAATTTAATGAACTTATAACAATTATAAACTAATTAAATCGTTTGGTCTTATAAGAAATCATCATATCGGTTGTATGACTCATCATGTGTAAATTCGATAAGCGACTAACATCGAACTATTCGAATGATAACATTCACACGTCACTTAGCAGGTGGTGTGAAATTTTGGCCAAACTTATTGCTTACTTAGTTTCAATAAAATCCAATTTCACTTTATTAAGTGTTACCTAGTAGTGACATTTATTACACCAATT
This sequence comes from Allium cepa, assembly GCA_030765085.1. Lineage (NCBI taxonomy): Eukaryota > Viridiplantae > Streptophyta > Magnoliopsida > Asparagales > Amaryllidaceae > Allium > Allium cepa. The sequence continues at coordinate 86,321,634 of CM060946.1, forward strand.
ATTTTCGTCAATACTATATCACTTTTGAATTATTAAATTTGATAATGGTCAAAATTCCAACATCGTCCATATTCAACTCTATTGTTCAAACACAAAGTCCTTGGTTCAATAATAAAAATTATTATTAACTGAAATACTCTAGCCAAAGACTTTGACTTTGAGTTGACTTAAGTTGACCGTGATTCTAACCCTATATAACTAAGGAGACAAATCCTTTCTTGAATATTGGTTCAGATCTAATACATCCACTCGGCCCAACTATAGTCACTTAATGGAACGTCATGCCATGATTTGACTATAATCAAAGTGGAGCTTTCATATGAAAGATCCATAATATTCTTAAGTCGAGAGAATTGTGTAAATCAGTCACATCAATATTTTCTATTTGACCCAAGTTATATTAACCAACAGAAAACTATTGGGTGAGCCATTCCATAGTCATTCAATAACATCAGTACATAGCCTTTATGTGCCCCCAACAACTATGAGTAATACACTGCTTGACATTTGGACTGCATTGCATACTCTAATCTCAACGGATACATCGATATCCAATCTCGATGCATCTTGACTAGAAACATTTAATGGTATATTTATTTTCATTATGATAAATTATTCATGGTTACAACACTTTGTAACTACTATCACAAAATGTATCATTAATGGATTTTCTATTAAATATACTTTTAATTAAATTAATTAATATAGCACATTATATCAAGTATATAATAGAAAAAACACTTTTTATTTTGAACAAGATTTATTATCGAGTTAGATACATGTAATAAATTACATAATTACCCATACGGTATACCCTAACTCTATGAATCTCCCACTTGCACTTGGGATCAATTATGGAATCTTATTCCTACTTCCCAAATCAGTTTTATCTAAATAAATCGGGTAAGTCCCTTAGTAAATGGGTTTGCTATTATGTTTCAGTTGTATACTCTGTCAATCAATTCTCTCTCTCTTTGATGCTAATAAACTAGACTTATCATGTGAAACAATTCAGAGTACATCTCTTAAATTCCAGTGAGCTCTAAGTTTTGTTATGAACTATATCATGATATTGTTATCATATAACAATGTTATGGGAATCTCAACATTTGGAATTACCCTCAGCTCAAATATAAATTCGTGCATTTATTATATATACACACACACACACACGTATTGTTTTTATTGTGGTGTTATTCAAGTCAATGAATTAGCCATAATCTCTTCTATTTTGAACATTTCCAACTTAAAGTTTCTTAACTTGAATTTATTATTGACATATTACTCAATATCACTTATGAATTTTGAGTCTGAACACTCCTTCATAAGGAGTTCGTTGTTTCTATAAACAATTCTCTAGTATTTTGCAAATACACGAGAACACTCCAAGTAATCGTTAGTGATATCAATTTGGATTTGATATTTGCTTCATGTATCAAATACGTAAAAAAAATCAAGATATCGTAGACAATATAACGTATGATAATTCATATTGCCAATGCACAAGGAACTTATCTTACATGTTCCGTATTAAACAGTTTAATAAAGTCCTTTGCATATCAATTTGGGACATTCCCAATTTCTTTTATACTCACTATTATAGACATCGTTTACAAATCCAACGTCGAGTATTAAAACTACTAAGGCTGAATTTAATAAAAGTACATCGTTAAAATCAGCATTGTATTGTTTACTTAAAGTTTAGAACTATTAGTGTAACATTTAACATTCTTTCTTATGAACACATGCTTTCCCTACATTTCGATGGATAATCAAACAATTTGATGTTTCTATCAAAATATTTTTTAATTATGATGCTTATAAAATGATGCTTTCTATCATTTCTTAGATCATATCCAAAGACTCACAAACTCAATATCGCTCCTACTGACTTCGAGACATTTTGATTTTTATGTGTAAACAATTTACCGTAAATCATTATTTAGAATTTTCTGTTTCAATGCATATCTACCAAAACAAAAGGTCACACCAAGCAATAATTTTGTGAGTAAATCAAAATGAACATGAGCACATCGAATGGTGAGTTTATTACGTTAATTTCAACAATTGAAATTTATGGTAATATTCTTAGGAATGTGGCTCACTGCATTCCAACAACATTTGTCTTTCTCAGAAAGATAGATTTACGGGCAATGGACCATATCCCTGTGGATACAACTATCAAAATCATATTTTGATAATGTACATGGAATCTATTTTGGATCTGCGCATCATATCGTATTATATAGTCGATACGCTTAATGATTTACTTAAATAACCAACTGGAATCCGACTCCCTGTCGCATCGAAATTCAATTGCCGTTTTACGGGCCAATGGGTTTTCACATTCACATAGAAACAAATCACAGATATCACAGCTCAGCATAGGTTAAATCATATCACATAGCATCACAATCACATATCAGAGATATCAATCAGTACATAGCATTCAATAATAATTAATCATATACAATTAAGATGGATTAAAAGTGTGATTTAAATTAATTAATCACATAATCACTTTCATCAAATATTTTTAATCGATGGTTAGTAATCCTTAATTATAAATCTTAATCATCTTCATTAATTGATTATTCCTTAATTAATTATCTTAATTAATTATTCCTTAATTTTTAATTAATTAAATCTTAATTACCTTTATTAATTAATTATTCCTTAATTAATTACCTTAATTAATTAATCCCAAATTATTAATTAATTAAATATTAATGGTTTACTTAATTAACCTTAAATATTAAGAAATTGATTAAATAGTTATTCTTAAAGTAATTATATCAACAAAACATTAATTACTCAATAAGATAAATCTTTTACCTTTTGTTGATCATTTTTGATTATCTTGTAAACCTTGTTTAATAATCATCCTTATCATATAATTAACTTAAAGGATTAAGGTTTACTTTAAATAGCACTTGCACAATTATTTTTAAAGTAAAACTGTTTTATGTATCAACCCTGAGACCACTTCGAGTCTCCCTTGAACAATTTTGCTACTTGCTTCGAGTTGTTAACGAAACTTACCCGTGTACCCTATTTTCTTTAAACTTAGTTTTTTGTTAAGTACAAACCCGATACACACAGGTAAATGCACAAGATTACACTCGAGCCATTAAACCGACTTTTCAAGGGTTACTTCGAGTCGTAACCCTTCTTCTCCCATCCAAAATTACTGACACCCCCTGATTCGTTGTGCACTTCCAAAACACCCAGCATTGCGAATCTACGGCGAATTTGTAATTTGACTGTATGACCCAGATTCGAACAATACTGAGCCACCATTAAACGCCTCGTTCTCCCACCTTTGATAATCAGGGATCGTGAAACTTCATCCTAAGCTCCGCCAGCCTCCTACGCTTCTAATGGCCTAAGTCTGAAGATCTCCGATGGCCTAAAGACGACGCAGTGACCACATTTCTAACCTCAACCCATTTTAAGTCTTAAACCCTAAATCGATCTAGATCATCCTCCCCGTTGATTATGAATCATTCCGAGTATTTTTCCCAAACTCTACGACCTTCTAGCTAGCTTTGATTATGAACACGAAGTCCATCACCTTATCGATCGCCAGAACTTAGAGAAAATGGTGATTCTGTTCATCCCCCTTTTTCTCATAGAATACTTGATAAAAAAATTAATTTCACTTTTAAAAATCGTCAACTTCAAAGTCGTTTCAATTGATATATTCAAACTCTGAAATCAGGTTGATGAAATTTTTGTTTATATTGGGTTTGTCTGTATTCTTATATTTCTAGAAAATTTTTTTGTTTAATTTACTTAAATTTATTTTTAAAACTTAGAGCATGATCATACAAACATTTTTTCTTTTAATTTGAAAGCCTAAAAACAATCTGAGATAGAGCTTTTGAATTTTGAGACAGGTTTTGGGACCTGCAGGCCTAGAATAGAGTTCATATTGATGTGTACAGACATGCATCTTCGTTTTCATGCATATATATACATGCAAACACACATTTACCATTAAAACTTCAATATTGTTCACAACAACAAGTTCTAGTTCAAATCAAAGAGTTTACTCACCTGCAAAGTTTGAACAGAGAGCTTTCTGTCTGGGTTTTAAAATTTGAAAGTCTAGAAACTCTTTTTAAAATTGATCTTGAACTTTTTTCTCTGCAACTAATTTATATAAACTTGCTTAGTTTTCTGATGGATTTACTTGCTTAATTTCTCAACAACAAATTCTAATTCTAATTCTTAAAAAAATCTACTTACAGTTTGATTTTTTATGAAAATAGAGAAAACTTTGGTTTGTAACTTGAAAACTGGAATTTGCTATCTTGAGTTGATTCCGATTCTGTTGTTTATGTGATGATCTTTACTTTAGTTTAATTGTTGAAGTTGAATCCTACTTTGATGTTGAACTATCTGTTGAAGAGCTGAAGTTGTTTTTGTTGAAATTTCTTTCTGGCTTGAGATTTTGAGAAAGTGGTTACAGATTTTTGTTTACTGTGGTCTTGATTTAAATGTTGAGGAAGTTGTTGGTTTGATTACTTGTTACTAATGATTTTTCTTCTCTGGTTTAAAGATTTGTACAGGGCTTTGAAATGAATAAAAGAGATTAGAGGGAGGAGATAAATTAGCTTATATAACCTTATTTCCTTTTCTACGAATTTCAAAAAAAATGAAAATAATGTAATGACACTTGTTAATTTCTTTCTACATGTTAAACACTTGTCTCTATATTTATTACTTGCTTAACATTTGTAAATTTTATTAGAATAATATTTTTTACATCATTTAAATTGTATTTAGATTTATACTTTCCATTTTCTAAAGACATTTGCTTTATTTTAATAAATACTATGCAAAAGAGAATTTTGAAATTAAATACACATTAAATAAATTTCATATATATATATTTGTAAATACAAATTATTTTACTAAAGCATTTACTTAAAATTTAAATTCAAATTCAAAGTTAATATTCAAATCTACTCATACACACACACACACACACACACACATATATATAATTTAAATTCAAACGATTTAAAAATATTTGTTATTTTAAATTTTAAACTCAAAACAAATTTGAAATTTTATTTACATAAATTAACACTTATTTTATTTGTTTTGAAACTTTTCAAATTATTTTCAGATTAAATTCCAAAAATTCAAATAAATTACCAATTTAAATTGATAAAATTTGGGATGTTACAGATTTCCCCCTTAAGAAAATTTCGTCCATGAAATTTGAAAGAGAGAGAAAAGCAAACAGGGATATAAGAATATAAAAAATTAGAGAAGGGCTTACCTGTTTAAGCCGGAACATCCACTCTGCAATTGGGATAGGACTTTTGCATGCTACCCCCTGTCTCCCAAGTGCAGTCCTTTGGATCACCGCTCCATTGCACTTTAACCAATTTCACAACTTTGTTCCTCAATTTTTTTTCATCATGGTCGATTATTTTCAATGGCTTTCTTTTAACTACTAAGTTGGGAATGATTTCAAGATCCTGCTGAGCTGCCTCTTCATAATACTGTCTAGATCGTGCACATATCTCCGAAGATGTGAAATGTCAAACACATCGTGTACACCAAATAACCGCTAGGCAGCTACACTCGATATGCCAGAGGACCGATCCTTTCCAACATAGGAAAAGGACCAATGTATCGTGGTGCCAGCTTACCAGTCTTCCCGAATCTTAACACACCACGCATTGGAGACACTTTCAAGAAAACAGAATCTCCAACTTGATATTCTAAAACTCTTCTCCTACGGTCGTAATAACTCTTCTGGCGACTTTGAGCAGTTATTAACTTCTTTCGAATAAAATCAACTTTTTCCGAGGCTTCTTTAATCATATCTGGTCCAAGAATGAGTCTATCACCAGACTCAATCTAACATGCCGGTGATCGACACGGACGACCATATAAAGCTTCGAAAGGAGCCATTTCGATACTGGCATGATAGCTATTGTTATATGAGAATTCGACCAGATGTAAATAGTCCTCCCAAGAACCACCAAAGTCGAGAATACAAGCTCGTAAAAGGTCTTCTAATATTCGATTTATCCTTTCAGTCTGCCCATCAGATTGTAGGTGATAAGCAGTGCTGAAGTTCAGTTTTGTTCCCAATACGGCTTGAAACGCCTCCCAAAATCTACTAGTGAAGCTCAGGTCACGATCACTCATTATACTGCTGGATATACCATGGAGACGAACAATCTCTTTCACATATAATTCAGCTAAACTTGCTGCTGTGCGGGTAGATTTCACTGGCATAAAGTGGGCTGTCTTAGTCAAACGGTCCACAATAACCCAAATTGCTTCATTCCCCTTTCGAGTGCGGGGCAACCTGTCGATGAATTCATCGACACTTGATCCCATTTCCACTTGGGTACCTCTAAAGGCTGGAGTAAACCAGCCATCTTCTTCTGATCGCTTTTAATTTGTTGACAAGTAGCACAGCGACTCACATATATAGATATATCCCTTTTCATTGTCTTCCACCAGAAAGTCCTTTTTATATCTCTATACATCTTATTAACTCCTAGATGGATACTGAGTTTAGACTTGTGACATTCATCTAAAACTTCACGTTTCAGATAAGGGATGTCTGGGACACACATCCTGCCTTTTAGTCTTATAATCCCATTATTAGCGATTCCAAAGCTGGAATGCTCACCTCGACGAATCCACCCATGTATTTCCTGAAGAAACTTGTCTTCATTTTGCTTGTTAGCTATTTTCTCAAGAAGAGTAGGAGTGACAACAAGATGAGCAAGAATAGCATGCTTCCTACTTAAAGCATCGGCAACCACATTGGTTTTTCTGAGCGAATATAGAATATCTAGGTCATATGATGCTAGAAATTCTAGCCATCGTTGTTGCCTCAAATTTATATCTTTCTGAGTGAAGAGATGTTTCAAAGATTTGTGGTCGGTGAATAATTCAAAAATTTCACCTAAAACAAGAAGGAGTTGTTAAGTATATTCTAAAATTAAATTAAACTTTTAAATTTTAGTAAAGCTGAAAGAGATTTTACCCAGAAGATAGTATCGCCAGATTTTCAAAGCGAAAATAACAGCTAGAAGCTCGAGATCGTGAGTTGGGTAATTTTTCTCATGCAGACGTAATTGTCTACTCGCGTAGGCAATTACCTTCCCATTCTGCATTAGCACCGCACACAAACCATCACCACAAGCGTAAGTAAAGACAGATAAACCTTGGTTCCTGTTAATGATAGCGAGAATGGAAACGGTAGTTAATCTCCTTTTCAACTCCTGGAAAGCATCATCACATTTTGGAGTCCAATCGAATTTAGAATTCTTCATCGTTAGCTTAATCAATAGACTGGCCAACTTGGAGAAATATTGTACATACTTTCTATAATATCATGCTAACCTAGAAAACTTCGAACTTCTTTTGGGGTAGTGGGTCGCTTCCAGTCTAGAATAGTAGAAATTTTGCCCGGATCAACATAGATTCCTTCTTCATTAACAATATGTCCGAGAAATCTGACTTCCTTAACCCAAAAATGGAATTTAAAGAACTTTGCAAACAGAATGTTCTTCCTTAATATCTCCAAAACAATTCTAAGATGCTCGGCATGCTCCTCTTCGGTTTTGGAATAGATTAGAATACCGTCAATAAACACCAGCACAAATTTATTCAATACTCCACGGAATACACTGGTCATTAAGTCTACGAAGTATGAGGGAGCATTGGTTAGTCCGAAAGGCGTGACTAACCATTCATAGAAAATGTCCGGACCCCTGAAAGTGATCACGTGAACACAGTCTTCGGCTATTCGTAGCTGATGGAATCCCTAGGCTAGATCCATCTTCGAAAAGAATCGAGTGCCATGAAGTTGATCAAATAGATCATCAATTCTAGGTAAAGGAAATTTGTTTTTGAGAGTTTGTTTACTGAGATCACGGTAGTCCACACACAATCTCAAAGATCCGTCCGATTTTCTATGAATACCATAGCTGAACCACATTAAGAAACACTAGGACAAATTAACCCTTTATCTACAAATCACCGGTTTGCTTGAATAATTCAATTCTTTCCCTGGATGTCATCCTATGACTTGCATGAACGATAGGACGAGCATTAGGTACTAGGTCAATTCTAAATTCAATTTCTCTATATGGAGGTAAGGATTTACTTCTTTGAATACGTCGGGAAAATCCCGGACGATAGGTATAGACTCTAGACTAGTTTCGGGATATCCCAAAGTATACATCAATTTATCTCTTCGAACTTGGATCCTCACAAGAGATTTCAATAAAAATCCCAAACTTTGTTTTGACCAAAATCGTTCGATTATTACAATCCAATTTAGCTTCATATTTCAATAACCAGTTCATTCCGAGTAAGATTTCAAATTCATTAAAGTCGAGAACATAAAGGTTGATAAGAAATTGATAGCAAGAATATGAAATAGGAACTTTCCGACAATATAGACAAAGATTTGGGGGACCACCAACCGGATTCTTCACGCAAATGGGGTCGTTAACAAATTCAGGTTTAAGTTCAAATTTGTTGGGAGATAAAGCTATGTGAGACTTCCGTGTCAAATAAAACTCTAGCAACTCTATCATAAATAATAAGGTTACCTTCAACGACTCCTTTTCCTTTATCCGCCCTTAAAGTTGAGGGTCATCCTTTATCGCATAGACATTCGCCACTTGTGCTTGCTTCATTGCCGGGCAATTCTTAACTACATGCCCAGGTTTGTGACAATTATCGCATTCTCTAACTCCCTGAACAGTCTTCACAGGTTGTTCTTTCTTAACTTGTTTCTTTGGATTTTTGTATCAACTTGAGTAATGAACCTTTTCTTAACAATTGTAACAAGTTATATCTCTAGCCGAGCTTCCATGATTGTTCTTCTTCTCTTTGCCTTGGTATGGTTTCTTACCCCCAAACTTTCTTTTTTTCCAATTTTGTTGCTCGTATTTCCTCCTTCCCTCGGGACTTCCTGCATATCCAGGGTAGCATAGCTATACCCCATATCGATCAAATCTGAAAAAGATTCTTTAATGTGTGTTGTCATCCTTTCGTGGAATTTCTTATATATTCCATGAATGGACCTTTCATTTTTCTTTAAAGGCATGTTCAACAATTCTGGACCGAAACGGGATAATTCGTTGAATTTGTTTAAGTGCTCCTCAAATGACAAACTCCCCTGCTTCAAGTCCATAAATTCCTCGTACATTCAGGAAATGCCAGCCGACGGCATATAGCGCTTCTCAAACACTTCCTTAAATCAACTCCAAGTAAACTCTTCTTCTGGTTCATCTATAGTAACTGTCTCCCACCAGGCTAGGGCTTCTTCTTGGAGTTACCAAGAAGCTATTAGTCGCATTTGATCGTCTTCCAACTTTAGCCCTTTAAAAATTCTTTCATAGGATATGATCCAGGCTTGGGCCTCAACAATAGATTCCTAGCCAGTGAACGGCTTACCACCCAGTCTCGAGAAGCTTTTATATAGATCAACCAGATTCAGCTGATGTTGAGTAGGTATAGCTACTTCTGCTATTGGGGAGACTTGACCAGTCGTGGTATTTCCCTATCCCCTAGCTCTTCCTCTTCACCCGCTCATTCCTATTATCTGTAATTAGTAAGAAAACTTGATTTAGGTATACGGCGAGATATCTTAGGAAATATCAGCAGTTAAAAGAAATAGACCAAGAAATTTCAGGGTTTTGGTCACTCGGGTTATACCCATTCTAGGGTATACTTCACCCTATCTCTAATGAGCCACCTAATGTGTTATACTCCGTAGCTAAAGTTCTTATTCAACCTTTAGCTCTGATACCACTTGTCACGATCCGAAATCCAACGTTTGAAAATCGACATCAATATACCTCACCTGTATTCGACTGCCGGTGATTCAAACGTCGAATTCCAGTTCGGATGAAGCTTATAACAACATTGGATGAATATAAAGAGCGGAAACAAAATGAACTGTCATAAATCAACATCACAGATACAACATCATCATAATATCCATTACAACATTTATCGCCAACATCAGAGAATTGTATATATGCAACACAACTTCAAAATAGAAACATCACAGCAGAACAACAAGTTATCACACTTCAAGAAAGTCTTCAAAGGAAAGAGAGCGATAGCGAGCTTCCAAACTAAGCACCTTAAGATCCAAAAAGCTTCCAAAAGATCTCCAAGTCAAAAGCCTTCAAAAATCGATAGCCTCCAAACCAAAAGACTTCAAAAGATTCCAAGCCAACAACAAAACACGAAAAACCTACTTCTACGCTGCCCATGTGGAAATTATGGGCACCCAGAGTTTAGGAAGGTAATAATAAACTCCGGGTCAGTCATGGGACTGGTATGAGTAAAAAAACAGTTATTTGTACAAAAATAGTTTATTAAAGAAAAACCGGTATGCTTTTGGAAATGAAACTACCATAAGGCCTCTCGGCACACATACAATGCAATCGCACACTTGGGGAAGATTTCTCCTTATGATAGTCAAATATGTTTTATACGAGAAAAAACTCTTTGATATTATTATTAGTGTATAGTGTAGAAAACCTTTTCGAAAGTATAATATTAATCTTAGCCAGCACACGTACGATTATAGTATGCCTACTATAGCTACCATGTTAAATGACAGGTTCTATAACTAAAACCATACTGGGCGCGTATTGGTGATTGGATTTCCAACAATGGTTAGGCTAAGAACTTCCTAGGCCACATGGATATGCCTCTGGAGGGACGCCCTAAGAACTTAACCAGCTCACTGTCAATACAAGGCCGGGTTACCTCTGTAACTAGGTAACTACTGACACGAGTATGCCATCCTCCGGTTGTAACCAACCTTTATCCGGGGCCCCAACAACAACAATCAAAAAGCAACATATTTGCAATATCAACATAAGTTAAGTATCTGGGCTCCATACCATGATACCACTTCTATCTAGAAGGAAATGCACACACCCTAAGGGGCGCAATCCCCCAATAACCTTGCTGCATCTTTCCTGTTTCGACCATTACCGGGTTATGAGGTTCGACGAAGTCTCGTCCACAAAGCTATGCTTTTCGCAAAAGCCATGCTTCGATCAACAAATGATCAGTAGCACTCAGCATGCCACACTGCCAAGTTGGGAGCATATCACTGATAATCTTCAACCACATAACCTCTGAGCTCGTACGTCTTAGAGAAGGGTGTTAAGCTAAGAGAATAAATTCTCCGCCACCAACAGAAATGTATTTGAAAGAAATCTTCTTTATATCTCAAAGCGTAATGTCAGACATGCAACCATACAAGTCTGTTCCGGGTTCGAACAGAACCGAAGGCACTTCCGAAGAAGCCTTTTAAATCCGGGCATCCACAATCCCGATCTGACTCCCCATTAGATATGGAGATCTCTATACCGGAGCAACTCGGTGCAGAGTCATTCGACAGGTTAACCTATCGTTCTTGAAGACTCCCGGTCTTCAAATGCTATCCATTTCGTCATATCACTATTCGGAATGGGTTATATGAAACAAAGGTCCTCTCCGGCTAAACCAAATAGTGAGCGTCAGTTTTAAAACATGTGGATATATCAATCACAAAGTTTCACTTTCAGGGTTCAATGTGGGTTTCGGATAACCAACTGGAATCCGACTCCCTGTCGCATCAAAATTCAATTGTCGTTTTGCGGGCCAATGGGTTTTCACATTCACACAGAAACAAATGACAGATATCATAGCTCAACACAGAGTAAATCATATCATATAGCATCACAATCACATATCAGAGATATCGATTAGTACATAGCATTCAAAAATAATTAATCATCTACAATTAAGATGGATTAATCGTGTGATTTAAATTAATTAATCGCATAATTATTTTCATTAATTATCTTTAATCAATGGTTAGTAATCCTTAATTAAAATCTTAATCATCTTCATTAATTGATTATTCCTTAATTAATTAACTTAATTAATTAATCCCTAATTTTTAATTAATTAAATATTAATTACCTTTATTAATTAATTATTCCTTAATTAATTGCCTTTAATAATTAATCCCAAATTATTAATTAATTAAACCTTAATGATTTGCTTAATTAACCTTAAATATTAAGAAATTAATTAAATAGTTATTCTTCAAGTAATTATATTAACAAAACATTAATTGCTCAATAAGATAAGTCTTTTTTATCTTTTGTTGATCATTTTGATTATCTTGTAAACCCGGTTTAATAAATCATCCTTATCATATAAATTAACTTAAAAGATTAAGATTTAGTTTAAATAGCATTTCATCTTAATTATCCTTCTTAATTGCATTATTTAATCAATATAAATAATTTAATAAAATAATGTAACAAAATTTAATTTAAAGTTAATTACCTTAAAAATGTCTTACTTAAATCCTTATTTAGTTTAAACTTAAATCAAAATTATCTTTTAAAAACATGGATTTAAAATTGTTTAAAAGTTTGAATTTTATTTTTAAAGTAAAACTGTTTTGTGTATCAACCCTGAGACCACTTCAAGTCTCCCTCGAACAATTTTGCTACTTGCTTTGAGTTGTTAACGAAACTTACCCATGTACCCTATTTTCTTTAAACTTAGTTTTTTGTTTAAGTACAAACCCGATACACACAGGTAAATGCACGAGATTAAACTCGAGCCATTAAACCGACTTCTCGAGGGTTACTTCGAGTCGTAACCCTTCTTCTCCCATCCAAAATTACCGACACCCCCTGATTCGTTGTGCACTTGCACAATTGTTTTGATCGCCTCTGGTCGATGCTATGATCATCGACCAGTCGACGATCGTCTACTTGACCCACCAAAACACCCAGCGTTGCGAATCTATGATGAATTTGTAATTTGACTGTACGACCCAGATTCGAACAATACTGAGCCACCATTAAACGCCTCGTTCTCCCAACTCTGATCATCAGAGATCGCGAAACTCCATCCTAAGCTCCGCCAGCCTCCTACGCTTTTGATGGCCCAAGTCCGATGATCTCCAATGGCCTAAAGACGATGCAGTGACCGCTTTTCTAACCTCAACCCATTTTAAGTCTTAAACCCTAAATCGATCTAGATCATCCTCCCCATTGATTATGAATCATTCTGAGCATTTTTCCCAAACTCTACGACCTTCCAACTACCTCTGGTTATGAACACGAAGTCCATCACCTTATCGATCGCCATAACTTAGAGAAAATGGCGATTCCGTTCATCCCCCATTTTTCTCATTGAATACTTGATAAAAAAATTTAATTTCACTTTTAAAAATCATCAAATTTGCAGTCGTTTCAATTGATATATTCAAAATCTGAAATCAGGATTGACGAAATTTTTGTTTATATTGGATTTGCCTGTATTCTTATATTTCCAGAAAAAAAATTTGTTTAATTTACTTAAATTTATTTTTAAAACTTAGAGCATGATCATAAAAACATGTTTTCTTTTGATTTCAAAGCCTAAAAACAATCTGAGATAGAGCTTTTGAATTTTGAGACAGGTTTTGGAACCTGTAGGCCTAGAACAGAGTTCATATTGATGTGTACAGACATGCATCTTTATTTTCATGTATATATATATATACATGCAAACACACATTTACCATTCAAACTTCAATATTGTTCACAACAACAAGTTCTAGTTCAAATCAAAGAGTTTACTCACCTGTAAAGTTTGAACAAAGAGCTTTCTGTCCGGGTTTTAAAAGTTGAAAGTTTGGAAACTGTTTTTAAATTTGGTCTTGAACTTTTTTATCTGCAACTAATTTATATAAACTTGCTTAGTTTTCTGATGGATTTACTTTCTTTATTTCTCAACAACAAATTCTAATTCAAATTCTTAAAAAAATCTACTTACAGTTTGATTTTTTATGAAAATGGAGAAAAAACTTTGGTCTGCAACTTGAAAACTGGAATTTGCTACCTTGAGTTGATCCTGATTCTGTTGTTTATGTGATGATCTTTGCTTTTGTTTAATTGTTGAAGTTGAATCATGCTTTGATGTTGAACTATTTGTTGAAGAGCTGAAGTTGTTTTTGTTTAAATTTCTTTCTGGCTTGAGATTTTGAGAGTGGTTACAGATTTTTGTTTACTGTGGTCTTGATTTAAATGTTGAGGAAGTTGTTGGTTTGACTACTTGTTACTAATGATTTTTCTTCTCTGGTTTAAAGATTTGTATAGGGCTTTGAAATGAATAAAAGAGATAAGAGGGTGATGATAAATTAGCTTATATAACTTTATTTCCTTTTCTATGAATTTCAAAAACAAATGAAAATAATGTAGTGACACTTGTTAATTTCTTTCTACATGTTAAACACTTGTCTCTATATTTATTACTTGCTTAACATTTGTAAATTTTTATTAGAATAATATTTTTACATTATTTAAATTGTATTTAAATTTACACTTTCCATTTTCTAAAGACATTTGCTTTATTTTAATAAATACTATTTAAAAGAGAATTTTGAAATTAAATACATATTAAATAAATTTCATATATATATATATATATATATATTTGTAAATCCAAATTATTTTACTAAAGCAATTATTTAAAATTTAGATTTAAATTCAAAGTCAAAATTCAAATCACTCATATATACACATACATATATATATATATATATATGTATGTATAATTTAAATTCAAATGATTTTAAAAATATTTATTATTTCAAATTTTAAACTCAAAAGAAATTTGAAATCTTATTCGTATAAATTAACACTTATTTTATTTGTTTGAAACTTTTCAAATTATTTTCAAATTAAATTCCAAAAATTCAAACAAATTACCAATTTAAATTGATATAATTTAGGATGTTACAATTCAGTAGTTGTAAAATCAAGCGCTTGCATGAGTATCAAAACATTAGCATGCAAGAAGCATATTTTAGTAAGTATATGTTATATTCCTATTTGTCAAGTATATGTTATATTCCTATTTGTCAATCTTTGATTCAAATCATTTATATACCTTAATTAATAAATGTTTTATTAGTCGTATTAAATGCACAAATTCATTGTTGCAGGTTATTACAACATTATATATCATATGTTCTTTTAATATTAAAAAGGTTAACTGTTATAGTTTCATTTTTCTAATAAGGATCCCACTAGTCTTTTATGTTTCACCAAACCCTAAGTGAAACATAGAAGTCTTTCTACTTCCCTAGCGGGTGTTTGGACTAATTATCTTTGGGATACTGACCTTGAATCCGCTCAATAAATCATAGCCCCACAAACGATGGATAACTCCTTATCGGTTGTACTATATACAACTCATAACTCTTTTGGTACCTTGTCCTAATTCTGCTTCCACCTTAAATCCGCTTAACAAATACATATAGTTATCTTACCTTATCTATTCGGTATATTAATAATACTATACAGAACATCCCTAACTTAAGTCTGCTCAACAACTAAGAAGTATGCAAGTAATTTATTAATATATATATGGTAGAGGACAACATTCATAATCTTTAATATATTATATTGAGTGATATCAACTCATAGAATAATGTATTTCTTATAAAATATCTTCGTGATTCAAGTTTCAAACTCATTTGAAATCATGGTATGCGTACATTTACGTATGTTATTCCTTAAGTATATTTTGGATTCTTTAATGTTCCACCTTTAGTTTATACTTTCATATTATATAAGTTTTATTATTATTTAACTTTTATACTTCATACTGCTTATATAATAGTCTTATACATAATATTATACTAAATAAATCTAATTTAATTATTTTTAATTAATTAACAATTCAAATAATTTTATATTCTTTTAATCTAAAATTTATATTATATATTTATTATATACTATAATCTTTACAGTATAACACATATATAATATATATGTGCATGTTAATTAATTAACCTTTTAATTGATTTATTTAATTAAATGATTTTGATTAAATTTATATTAATTTGAACTTCATTAAATACATATATGTATACGTATGTTATCTTATATATTTTAAAAAAACATAATATATATCATAATAGACAATACATGCATACATTTATTAATTAATTAACTTATTTAATTGATTTATTCTACTAATCTTATTAATAAATTTTAAAATTGATATTTTTTTTCAAATATTTTGAAAATTTTATTACATCATAACTTTTATAATGTTCGTATATCTTATTTTAAGTTTAACTTTTAAATTTAAAATCTTGTATTTTAATTTTCAAAAAATTTTGAAAATTTATACTATAACATTTTTCTTATTTTAAATTTAACTTTTAATTTAAATTTTTTATTTTTATTTTCATAACAATTTTGAAATCATCCCGAGGCCCAATAAATATTAGGCCTTTTCTATTAGAGATAACATTTTGGGCTTATGACATCATTCTGGGCCAAGCTAACAGCCAGTTAAGGCAGAGTACTTGATTACCCAAACCCAACCTTAGACATAAATTTCTAGACACCCTACTATATGAACAAGCTTTAACTAGTTAACCCTAACATGACAAATTTATACCGCATAGGCTATTGGGTTATGATCCTATTGTTGGAACTGGACGAGCCCGCAACGCAATTTATGGGTGAAATTCAAATTTTTTCCCCTATAGGATCGTTGTTGGCCCTATGAAGTCTAATTTATTTAGAACATTTCTAAATTTAATTTGAATAGAATCTTTTATTTCGTTTATATTTATGAATAATGAATGGAATTTATTTAATTCAAGTTTAACTAAATATAATGGTACATGTATGCATCATATACATACATGTATGTGTGTGAATGTGTAACATAATAATCTGTGCACAGGTCCGTATATAAATGTTGGGGTTCACATCACAACAGATGTGTTAGCTCATCTTATATATACACACACACAAAAGATGTTGTCCAAATATACGTATGTATAGATAAACATGTTATTTAGATAAATATTAAGATATAAATATTTACTTACATGCAAAATATATTGCATAAATTTAAAATGTTAATATATATATATAATAAATTAGACATTAATTAAATAAATGATTACATATATATAAACGTATATATGCATATAAACACACACATACATAATATACAAAGTTTCTTATTTTTAAATACAGTACACACGTATATTTTACAGTAAGAAATTAATATACATATACATACATATATATATATATATATATATATATTTATGTATGTATACATAATTATATTTATAGTATTTAAAGTATTTATAAATATATGTGTATGTATGTATATATATATATTCATATAATTATACTAATTATGACAACTGGATAAAATTAAATATTTATTTTTATATCATTCCAAATCCAATACTCAACGCATAAAATTTATTATAATTTTATATTATTAAATTATATATATATTAGTCAAAAAGAATTAAAATAATATTACAAAAATTCATGATATAGTTTTCAAATTTTTAATTTTATACAATTCAAATATGATATTATAAGGTCATGAAAAAATTCCATAATTTTCTTCATCAAAAATATTTTTTTAAAAATTAATTAATTTCAGCTTCATAATTAAATGATGTTTTTTAAAAAGAATAGTTTTGATTTTTTAATGCTAAGAATTTTTATAAAATTTAAAATATAAGTTTCAAAATATATATTATTTTATATGAATTATTCAATTCATATTTCAATTTAAATAATATTAAAAAATACTTTATAGTTACATAAAATTATATTTAGTATAAATTTGCATATATAAAAATATAAGATCAATTTTAAATATATGATGGCATAATTAATTATAAGTCCTTTAATTTATGTATTATGACATATTGATATAAATATAGTTAATTAATAAAATGATAAAATTTAAAATAAATTAATTTGGCTGTATAAACATAAGATCTATGTAAAAAAAATGTTTTATTATTATACATACATGTGTATAACCATTTAATATTTGACAATGTTTATACATATAGGAATCTCACATAACTAAAAATATAAGTATGATGTATATAAACAAGCAATAGGATATTATACATTAATTATAAGAAATATTAAGACCATACCAAAACCTATGCCTTAAATACACCTAGCTATGATGAATATCCTTTCCAATAACTCTTCTCAGTTCGGTAAATTGCCAATCCTTGAATTATAGACCCTTTGCTATTAAATAGTTGTGGCTTTGAAGTGATTTGGTTTGAGTACTAATTGAGCTCTTGGAGGCATGAATCAGCCGGCAAAATAGAGGTAGAATGCAGCCAAAAGTCTACTAAAGGTTGAGAATAAAGATGCTTATACAGAGGAGAAATTGAAGATATTTTAGGATAAATATCATACATTATCTCTTACAATTCTCTTCCTTCTTAGCCCTTCGTCTCAAATCCTTTGTTACACCATCTTACGGTTGCATGCTGCCCTCATTTTCATTGAAATTTCCAGCCCCATTCATGGGCTTTAAACCCATTTTAAGTCCGAATAAATATTATTAATTAAATCTAATTTAATTGTTAATCAGTATCGTGTATTGGTCGATATATTTATAACCATTATAAATATGTATAACAACACTTATTCCTCAAATCATAATCAAAGTTTAATAATTAATATTTCATAAATATTAATTAATTTATAATAATTATAAACTAATTAAATCATTTGGTCAGAAGAGAAATCACAATATCGATTGCGTGACACGTCAGGTGTAAATTCGGTTAGCGATTAACTATTCGAATGTTACGTTCACATGTCACTTAGCAGGTGGTGTGACATTTTGGGCAAATTTATTGCTTGCTTAATTTCAGTAAAATCCAATTTCATTTTATTAAGCGTTGCCCAGTTGTAATATTATTTACACCAATTCTCTTCGTCAAAACAATATCACTTTAGAATTGGTGAATTTGGTAATGGCCAAAATTCCAACATCGTCTATATTAAACTCTATAGTTCAAACACAAAGTCTTCGGTTCAATAGTAACAATTATTATTAACTGGAATGCTCTGGCTAGAGGATTTGACTTTGAGTTGATCATGATACTAACCCCATATAATTAACGAGACGAATCTTCTCTTGGATAGTGATTCACTTCCAATATTTCCACTCGACCCAACTATAGTCACTCAATGGAACACCATGCCATGATTTGACTATAATCAAAGCATAGCTTTCATAGTGAAGATCCTTGTCTCAAGTCAAGGGAATGTGTAAATCAATCACATCGATATTTTCTATTTGACCATAGTTATATTAACCAACAGAAAACTATCGAGTGAGTCGTTCCATGGTTATCCAATAATCATCGGTACATAGCCTTTAGGTGAGCCCATCAGCCATGAATACACTACCCGACATTTGGAGAGCGTTATACTCTAGTCTCAATGGATATATCGATATCTAGTCTCGATGCATTTTAACCAGAAACAATTAAAATGGTATATTTATTTTTATTGTAATAAATTACTCACGGTTGCAACACTTTGTAACTACTATAAAAAAACGTAGCATTTTGGATTTTCTATTACATATACTTTTAATTAAATTAATTAATTAATATAACACATTATATCGAGTATATAATAGAAAGAAAACACTTTTTATTTCGAACAAAATTGGTCATCGAGTTAGACATATATATATATAACACATTACATAATTTCCCCTTGGGCGCACCCTTAATTATATCAATATCAGCTCCATTTCTAAATCAGCTAACTAATTATGTTATACTATAGTGACTGTGTTGTCTACGTACCTCCTCATATGTGACATATGGAAAACATTATGGACTCCTGCTAACTTAGTTCGAAGTTCCACTCGATACGTAAGTTTCCTCACCGTCTCCAAAGTCGGGAAGGGCCCAATAAATCTCAGCACCAACTTCCTTGAGGTTCCAAACATCATAACCTTCTCAAGAGGAGAAACCTTAACTAATACCATGTTCCCAACTGAGAATTCTAACTCTTTCCTTTGCCTATCAACATAGGACTTCTATTGGTCCTGAGCGGTCTTCATTTGCTGCCTAATTACCTCAATCTTCTCCATGTCTCTCAGATTAAATACGACCTAAGTAGAATTTTATTGGTATTTTCCCACCAACAATTTAGTGAGTTGCATGACCTCCCATATAAGGCTTCAAAGGGTGTCATACCTATCGTCGCTTAGCAACAATTATTATGGGTAGACTCTACTAAAGGTAAATGCTACTCCCAATGTCCTCTAAAATCCATGATGCAATCCCTTAACAAATCCTCCAAGATCATGTTCACCTTTTCCATTTGCCAGTCGGTCCAAGGATGGTAAGCGGTGCTAAGATTCAGCATCATCCCTAAAACTAACTACAAACTCCTCCAAAACTCACGAGTGAATAAGGGCTCTTTGTCGTTGACAATACTAATTGGAATTCCATACAATTGGACCACTTCCTTGAAATAGATCTATGCTAGAGATGTTGCGGTCCTATTACTTCTCACTAAGTAGGCACTTTTAGTGAGGCTATCCACTATAATCCAAATAGCTTCATTACCTCTTTGATTTCTAAGCAACCCATCTATGAAATCCATCGATATGTGTTCCCACTTCCAAGCTGGAATCTTTAGGCTTGCTTTATTCAGCTTTCATTTGTTGACATGTCAAACACCTAGCGACATATTCTATTGCTTGCCTATTCATTTCTAACCAATAGAAAATCCGCTTCATGTCTCTATACATCTTATCTCCACTATGATGAATAGTCATCCTAGAATGATAACACTTGACCAGTATTTCCTTTAGAACGTCCTCCACAACTTGAACACATAGGTATCCATTTCTTATTAGCCATCCTCTTTAATCGAGTACCTACTGAGATGGGGGAAATACTCTCCCCTATTCAACTTAGCTGAAATATCAAAAATCGCTGCATCCTTCTTCAGCTCTTGACCGATACGTTCATCAATGCAGACCTTACTTCCATTGTTGTTAGATATCCTAAAGTGAATCCTAATGATGGTTAGAAATTCAAATTTGAGAGGAACTCGAACTACCTCCACTCATATATAATACCTAGAGTAGCATGTATCCAGCTTAGAGCGTCAGCAATGACATTCTCTTTTTCAAGGGTATATTAAATCTCAAAGTCATATGTACTATAAACTTCATCCACCTTTGCTACATAAGGTTTAAATCTTTTTGGAAAAATAGGTATCTAAGGGTCATATGATCAGTAAATAGCTCAAATATTTCTCCCAAAAGATAATGCCTTCAAACCTTCAAGGCGAATATGATAGACGCTAATTCTAAATCATCAGTGGGATACCTCTTCTCATGGTCATTCAACTGCATGCTTGCATGGGCTATCACCTTGTTTCCTTGCATAAGAATAGCTCCTAACCTTATACCACATGCATTGTTATAAACATTAAAAGGCTTTGATCCATCTGGGATAATTAGTACAGGTGCACTGGTTAATAGCTCCTCTAGCTTCTCGAAGGCTTTCGTGAATTTGACATCCCATATGAAGACTAAGTTTTTCCTGGTTAGGCGAGTCAATGGCACCGCTATCTTTGCAAAGTCTTTAATGAACTTCCTATAATACCAAACAAAGGAAATTTTTGACTTCATTAGCGTTTCTTGGAATCTTCTAGTCTTGAATAACTGTTACTTTTTGCAGGATCAACAGATAACCCTTTGTCGGAGACAATGCGATTGAGAAACCTTATCTCCTTCCTCCAAAAATGAAAATTTGAGAATTTGACTTCTAGTTGGTGCCCTCTCAAGGTTTCTAGTACTTCCCTTAAGTGGTTTTCATGTTCAACTTCATTTTTTGTGAATGCTAGAATATCATCAACAAACAATATGACGAATTTGTTTAGTTGTCCTCTAAAGACTCTTCTCATTAAATCTACAAAGTATGCATGGGAATTTATCTACCCAAAAGACATTGCATCCCATTCATACAGTCCATCTAGAGTGCAAAGTGGTCTTCTCCTTGCTATCTTCGACCACTCTTAATTGATGTAATCCAATGGCCAAGTCTAGACGAGAAAGTCTTTGACCTCAGCAAGCTGGTCAAATAAGTCATCTATTCTTGGTAATAGATACCTATTCTTCTTAGCTAGCTTGTTGAGTCTCGGTAATCGACGCATAGCCTTAAAGAGCCGTTCGCGTTAGTGGAAAAGACAATCGGTGCTCTCCATTATGAAGTACTATAGCAAATAAACTTCTTCTGTAATAGCTTCGAAATCTACTTATCTAGTTCTCGTCTTTCTTTGGGGGCCATATGCTTCAATGTAGTGCGACTAGTCTAGCATCTTTCTCCAAATCAATCCTAAACTCTATTCTCTTCGGGGCTGGAGACCGGAGACTTCTTCAAAAACATCCAAAAATTCCCAAACTATGGGTTCAGACGAGAGCTCATCCTGTGATAGGCTAAGAGAATACAAATAGCTCAACATGGGTAAGCCCTAGGACATACAATTAACATCTATATCTTGCCCCCTAACTCCTCAACAATAGAATCCTCCTGTCACAATCTAAGATAGCCCCATACTAAGATAACCAATTCATCCCCAAGATAAGTCCATATCCCTCAAAACCAAGAATATATGCATTACATATAAAGTCAACATTACATATACTCACCACTAGGTCTTTGCAAATCATGGAAAGATGTGTCGATCCCCCAATGAGATTTGACACAACTATAAGGTTAGTGACACGTTGTGTTTTTAATTCCATAGCATCAACTACATTTCTAGCTATGGATGAATGTGATGCTCCCAAGTCAAATAAGGTGTGAATAATATCCCTGAAAATAATAGTCGTACCTTCCATAGCAGCTTTTTCCTTGTCCTTAGGTGGAGGTTTACTTGAGACAGGCACAATTTCAATGACGTAAGTTGCATGACATGTCCTTCCTTGGCTACTTCCGAACAGTAGTTCTTGAAGTGCCCTTCTTTGTTGTAATGATAACATCTTCTCTTATGCTCCTCTCTCATCGAGCTCACCCTGCAATCCTGTATCTCTTCTTGTGGCATCTAGGGCATATCAGACCTCGTTTCTTGAACTTTCCTTTGGCTTCTTATCTTTCCAAATCCTCCCTTTCTTTGATCCATCTTAGTTATCGGATTGCCCTAGTTCTCCCTTTCTTCTTTGCTAATAGTCTAGAGCAGGGCCGTCTTAACTAGAGTCTCATAGGTGGTTCTTACGGGAACTTGGGTCAAGAGTAGTTCCCTTAAGGGTGAATTTACCCCCTTCAAAAATTTCATCGCCTTCTCTGTTTGCATGTTTATCGGGCTCATCCCAAATTTGACCAATTCTGTGAACTTGCTAATATACTCCTTTAACGTAGAGTACCCTTGTTGCAGCTGGATGAACTTTTCCAATGGTAGATTCACCTCTACATTGGACATGAATTGCGATTTGAAGTAAGCCTTAAATTCTGACTAAGTTATGTCTTCCTCAATGTTCTCTATAGTCACCATGGTCCATTAGCTCAGTGCCTCCGCTTTCAAGTGCCATGCAGCTAGCTTCCTCCTTACTTGTCTTCCAACTCCAATTCCTTGAATATGTGGTCGTTGTCATTGATATAAGCTTTGATTTCTACAAAGTCCTTTAAGCCTAAGAATACTCATCCACCCATATTCTGAAAATCCTTACATAACTTAAGGAAGTCTAATAGACAGACTATTGGTTTAGTGGGCGGAGCAACTGGCACGACCGGTGCAGCTTGTTGGGGAATGCGGGCTTGCCCCACGACTCTTAAATATTGCTAAAACCAAGATAGTATACCCATTGTGGAGGGTAATGCCTTGGTGGTGTGGTTCCCGATCTCAAAGTCATCATTTTAAGCCATTACCAACTATCTATAGGTTCAAGTTTTAGTCATTACTTCCTAAGATAGTATTACTTGTTGAATTAAGAATTTGCATAGTGTGTTTGTGTATGTCCATATATGTATTCTCGTATATAGCAAGGTTTTGAAAAATATTTTCAAAAATAACAAATACGCACTCTAACATATTTTATTCCTACTAATTGGGTAAGCTAAGCTCTGATACCAATGTAATAAACCTCTCGGAAAAGGACCTAATTTTCAACCCAATACAATCCATCAAACCTTAGGTCTTTTCCAAAGGTGGCTATTGGTTGGAATAATTGATTTAACAAACAATATGCAAAGTTATCTTTCTAAGCTTTAGAGTCTTGTAGCGAAAGGAATAAAATATAATAACAAAATAAAGTACACATCTCATAAAACAAAATCAGAGAAGTACAATGTCACAATAGTGCATAAAACATGTCGGATGCATAGTCTAGATATATTATAACAATATCAATAGATAACTATGATATATAACTTCCCACCAAGTCTCCACAATCTTCTCCACATTCATCATTGTATCTAACATGTAGGTTGTAATGAGGAGGAATTCAGAACAACAATGTTGATTAATGAAAACATCAAGCTTTACAACAATAGTATATGGGTAGTAAACATTCAGATAAGTATTATGTCTTATGTATTTATTATACTTTATAAGTATATCTCCAACTGTAGGATAATGGCCCTACAAGCCTAACACCATGACTATAAATACGGATGCAATGCAACTATGGAGCATATTGGGTTCGATAACTCATCTACTCATATCCTACGATGTGAGAGAAAGTACCTGGGTCACTTAAGACCTTTTAAATAGGGAACATGTACACTTTTCAGCCATTTAATACCTATATCCCAAGGCGAATCCCACCTAGTACTTACTAGTTAACATCGCATAAGAACTCTTAATGCAACTTAATACTTATTAGATATGGAAGATGCAAACACTTCGGTCATTTAATACCTCAAACCTAAAGTGGACAACCCATAAGAGATTTCTACTAATGCATCTAAAAGATAGACTATTTAATATTTTTTAAATAGAGAAGAGGCATTTAATACCTTAACCTTAAAGCAACTCCGTCCTGAAATTACCCCACGCTAAAAAGGAATTCTCGGCAATGCTTCTTAAATAGAAAAGATGCAGACCCAACGACCATTTAATATCTCAACCCTGAAGCGGGCCCGTCTTAGGATTACCCCATATTATTTATGAGAAATTCCCTAAGTCATTTAATACTTCTTAATAGGTAGAAGGCAGACCCTAAACTAACCATTTATTTCCTCAACCCTAAAGCAAACTCCTTATGGAATTCTCTCGCCCTTATGGCTCGTAACCCCATTATAAAGTCTCACACTAGTCCGACTATTTATCAGTAGGCCCGTCAATGGTATGAGTTTTGGTCCGAACCCAGCCTGAACCCGCCCTGTAAATGCGGGTATGGGTTTTGACTCCAACACGCCCAAGGCCGACCCAAGCATGACCAGGTTAATATTAGGGTCAGGTACGATTTAGTCTGAACTCGGTCTGGTTTGGGCCAGATCCGATAATTATTATTTCGTAGTTTCTAAACATGAGTATGTATTTTTGTTTTACTATTTTGTTTATTTGCACGTAGATGTTTTTTCATACTATTATTATGAACTTGGCTACGTCCCTACCCAATTTGTATGTTAACAGTTATTTATATATAATTTTTATAAAAATTGCAACTTTAGGGTATGCTTTTAACACAAATATTTTGGGTTCGATATACAGGTATTACCTAATGTGCTTGAAAAGCCTAACATGTCGAGCTCGGGTATTGGTTTTGAAATATCCAATGGGTTTGACCCGAACTTAGGTTTTGATTATTGTAATTGACCTCGGGTCCGGATTTTAAGATACTCAAACCGAACCTGATCCATTGATAGGCTTATTTGTAGGTGCCAGTAGCCAGATCAGCTGGGTAGACTTACCCTAAAAAATTTGGACTATCTTCGCATCCATCGCGGGTAGTTATCCTAAGCGATGTCGCACATCAGTTATAAAAGTCACACTGCTAGTAGCCAGACAGCTGAGCAGCCTTCTGTGTGCTTTCAACTAACCTTGCATCCCCATAACTTAGCCATAGTTCCACTTCCCAAAATTAAATGTTGAACTATGCCACAACTCACACACATACACACACACACACACCTCACCTGTATTTATGAATTTAAAAGCCTTATAAGGAAAACTCCTTATTTTGTCTTTGTTTATGGATTAAATTCCATAATTGTCCTTAACTCATTTTATTAAATTTATTGTTGACTGTTATTGTCATTTATTTGTCGGTTTCTTTATTAAATGCCTTATTTAATATATATGTTACATGTTTGCAATTTTGATTGGTCAATTTCAAATTTAAAATAATACGTTATTATTACATTTATGTCTAACATTAAATAACGGTTAATTTGTTTCTATCTGTATCAAGTATTTTGTCCATTCTTATTTGAGTTGATATGTTATTCTAATGTATCAACAACTGCAATTTCTGTACAAGTCCCAATCCGATGCAATAAATTACATAATAGCTAATACCATTAGTAAATTAGCTATACTAAATAGACTTGTATATATCAAATTGAAATCCAAAACATGCAATTCATTTTATGTTAATATAGTAGAACCATGACCTCTTTTTCCAATGAAGCAAATTTACAATTCCAAATTTTATATTCCATTCAAACTTTTAAGTGTATATCGTTGAAATGACTAAGAAAGCATATCCATTTTGGTTGTCGAAATAAGCAGTGCAAACTACATATAAGAGGAAAAATCCTCTTTTTCCCCACTTTACACACCCATTTTTATTTTTCGTGTTTTGAATTGTTTGTCAATACAATCAAAATTTGAGAGGTGGAATCAAATGACGTACAATATATTCATATTGTAATAACAGCAAATCCAATTCCAATAGATTAAAATAATACAATTAGAATTCCAACAAATTTCACAATGTACATTTTATGGGTTAAATTTGGGTTTTAAATTGACTCGCATATAAAATTTCCCAAGGCATAGTACAAATTTGAAAACAAACTACACAAATTACTATTATAGAAAAAAGTATTTTCCACCCATAAATAATCCCAACTGAAATTTCCTTAGATTTTCTTTCTGTGCTATTGCATATCTCTTCCTCCGATTTATTTCCTTTTTACTGTATATCATGTAACAATTTATTGGTGTGTCGAATTTAGAGAATTGGAGCTTATATAGTTTTAGAATATAGTTCATATAAGATTTAGTAACTTTTTTCCGTAGCTTGTCTTCTTCGATTCTTCCCCTGATCTCTGAATGTATATATTTTCTTACCTTTTGAGTTTTAGGAATTTTTATAGAGGATGAGAATTAAGCAGAATCATGATACCAGGTTTATATTTGGATAAAGAAAAATGAGGAGGCTAACCTCTTATTTATAGTTTCTTAGATGCGCTAGAACCATTGATTCAAACTGTCAAATCCAATATGTTTTAGGCTGAAAGAAATCCTAACCGCCACACACCAACTGGTTGTTTAGCCTATAAAGGCGGTCGACCGGTGGGTCCTAGCCGCTTATGTTAATGTTAATTTATTTTTATTATTTTAATTCGTT
Organism: Allium cepa; assembly: GCA_030765085.1. Lineage (NCBI taxonomy): Eukaryota > Viridiplantae > Streptophyta > Magnoliopsida > Asparagales > Amaryllidaceae > Allium > Allium cepa. Next base: position 86,349,069 of record CM060946.1, read on the forward strand.
TTGAATTATATTCGATCTGAAATCTTCAAACTTCGATAACTTCTTCGTTTGAACTCCGATCATGAAGCTTTATATATGAAAAATACTAAGAAGATCGCTATAAACACAATGATGCAAATTTTATGGTCAAACTCTGATATTTTTTCAATTTTCATTTTTAGCTTTATTATTAATTTATTAAACTTTTTAAAATAATTTCTTGTTCATTTTACCCGGTGTTACAAAAGGTGTACTTGCCAACCGTGGAAATGTAAGTTTTGATAGTGGATATTATGTATGGGGAGTGCGTGAATGGATGCAAGAGGGAATCCAAACTAGTATAAAAATTCTCGGTGTTATTTACTTTACTGCTTTTAAACTATTTTATATATTTACTCTTTGATTATCTTCTGTACTTGATTTGATTACTGATCTTAGCAGATAAACTTTAATTTCATAAATTAACTTTTAAATAGTTGATATACACTATTCATAAACCTTGTTCTCTAATGCCTAAAATCCACAAGTTTCATCACAATCCAAGGCTACGAATCAACAATACATGCATCCTTACTTTAATATGTCAGTTCAACGTTCTCAGCCTTCATAAGAAATGATTTGTTTAGAAATACAAAAAAGCAATCAAGATGAGAAAAGTAGACAAATGATGAATATGATGAAAGAACTGGTGAAAAACAATAAGAGATACAAATACCTAATCAACCCTAAGTAAATCAAAATATAATTCTCGATAAGTAAATCCTTGTGAGGAGCAAGGGAATGTAAATCTGATTAGTCCTATTATCACTCTTAGATGTAGAAAGAAGGTTGACAATAATGTCAACAACCACGATACCCTTTCAAGATTAAACATGCTTGACAATGTCAATGCTCAATCGACACCCCTTGCTGCTGACCTCTTAAAATCACCATCTTCTTCAAATGTTAGTAATCCCAACATTTCTTGATCTAATTTTGGAAATCGTCGACTGATAGAGTTAGAGGTATGCCCTAGGGGCAATATATAATTTGTTACATATATCTAACTCGTTGACTAACCTTGTTTAAAATAAAAGGTATTTTATTTCTATAATATACTTATACAATGTGCTATATCAATTAATCAATGTAATTAAATGCATATTCAATAGAAAATCGATAAATGATATTTTTTTATAGTAGTTACGAAGTGATGTAACAACGAGTAATTTATCATAATGAATATAAATATATCATTTTAAATGTTTAGAGTCAAGATGCATTGGGACTGGATATCGATTTATCTATTAAGATTGGAGTATGTAACACTCCCTAAATGTTGGGCAGTGTATTAGTCGTGGCTTCATGGGGACTTACAGGTCATGTATTGATAGTTACTGGATAACTATGGAATGACTCACTCGACGATTTTCTATTGGTTAATATAACTAAGGTCAAATAGAAAATATCGATGTGGCTAATTTACATAGTTCTTTGACTTGAAAATATTATGGATCTTTAATATGAAAGCTTCAGTTTGATTATAGTCAAACCGTGGTATGTCGTCCATCGAGTGACTATAGTTGAGTCGAGTGGAAGTATTGGAAGTGAAGCACTATTTAAGAGATGATTCGTCTCCTCAGTTATCTGGGGTTAGTATCACGGTCATTCCAACTCAACTCAAAGTCAGTATATGGCCAGAGCATTTTGATTAATAATAACAATTATTATTGAACCAAAGACTTTGTGTTTAGACTATAGAGTTATATATGGATGATACTGGAATTTTGACCATTACCAAATTCCATAAGTTCGAAGTGATATAGTTTTGACGAAGAGAATTGTATAAATAAATGTCACAATCAGTTAACGCTTAATAAAGTGAAATTGGATTTTATCAAAACTAAGTAAGCGATAAAATTGGTCAAAATATCACACTATCTGCTAAGTGATCTGTGAACATTAACATTCAAATAGTTCGATGTTAATCGCTGATCGAATTTACATCCGCAAGTCACACAAGCGAAATGATGAATTCTCTTTAGACTAGACGATTTAATTAGTTTGTAATTGTTATAAATTAATTAATATTTATGGGGTTATTTATTATAAAATTTGAATATAATTTGAGGAATAAATAATGTTGTAAATATTTATAATAGTTATAAATATATCGATCTATATGAGACATAGATAAGGAATTAAACCGCATTTAGTTAAATATATTACTTAAGCGTAAACGGGCTATTAGCCTATGATGTTAAAGACATATTTCGGTAGAAAACATATGGTGTAGAAGGCGGCCAAAATAGGATAAAAGGGTGTGTGATGGATGGTTAAGATTTGGCCAGAAAAGGTAAGTGATGTGATCCACTTTTCTATTCAATTCAATCATAATAAAAGGAATCATAAACCTAACTTTGCAAGGATTTTTCGCTGCCTTCTATCTCGATCATTTTAGCTGAACTACACCTCTTAAAGCTCCATCAAAACACAAATCAAATCAATTCAAATTAACAGCTATTTGATAACAAATGGTCAGCAGTTCAAGGACTAGCAATCCGTCGAATCGAGAAGATTTCAAAGAGAGGAGAACTTATCATCACAACGTGGACTTAAGGGTATTAGTTTTAGGTAAGTGTTTAGTTTATATATGATGCATAACCTCTGTATAAACATATATTGTTTACAGAAAATTATTGTCAAGGACAAAATTTCTCAGCATTTTAATCTCAAGGACAGACTTTCAGTATTTTAGCATGAATGACAACTTTCTTTAGGTATCGGTTTTTAGTTATTGATGGCTGAGGTATCAGTTTGCAGTTATCGGTAGCAGTTTTTAAGTACAAGTTTTTATTTCGACAGCAGTTTTGAAAAATGTTTGTCCTTATGAATAATTTTTAAGAGAATGTTTGTCCTTGTACTTAAAATATTGAGGTCATGTCCTTGAGGCTAAAAATATACATATTTTTGTCCTTTAAATTAATCCCCTCTATTGTTTATATACATATATATATATATATACACACACACATATATATATATACACATATATATACATACATATACATGTTGATTGATTAAAGTAATTTTTGAAATATGTATATGTATGTATATATGTGTGTGTGTGTGTGTGTATATTAATTTTGTATTATTAGTTAGGTGAGATTCCTTTATGTATTAGTGTTATTACATATTGATTGATTAAAGTAATTTTTGAAATTCACTCATATATTCCGTTGCTTTATCGATTTCTCCCCTTTCATCCCTCTAATATCTTCCCTTTCCATGGTGACACCTGTTGCTTCAGGTGATATGAACGACCAGCAGTAAAGTGCCGGTCGAAACCGTGAATAAAATAAAGCATGGTCAGCAGTTCACCGATGAAATAAAGCGTGCATTTAGCAAGAATTCAACTAATCATCGACTCGTCCAAGTTCAATGCTAAAACTATTTGAGCACGTCCATTCCAACAACCCACATTCTCATTCACTTCGCGGAAAATTAAAGTGGAAAATCAATGGAAGAGGTAAAAGACCTGAATTGCCATGACGAAAAAGCAGAGGAGGCTCTAAACAAACGTAGCCACTGCTGCCGAAAGCTCGAACTTCGAGAATTCAGTGACAAATACGTCATCAGATCTCTTGATCCTGCTGTTATCAATCTCGCATTCTCAATTAGTCGCTCAGATGGCGTTATCAATGCGTTGACCGGTTAATCTCTTACTTCTGTCGTTCTTATGTTTCATAAATCATAAGCAGTCAATCAATCAGTGTTTGGTTTGCTTATGTAAAGATTAGAGGCAGTTTTAGAAGCAGATTGAAGCATATAATGTTTAGAACTATCGACAGACTTGTGATTTGAAGTTTATTAAACGATGCTAGTAAAATATAAAAAGCTTTTGTACTATTACGTTTGAAATTTGTATTTTCGATCATATTTATGAGGAAACTTTTCCCAACAATAAATAAGATTTTACTCTGGACTCAAGCACGCATCAAATCCATCATTTCGATCACATTTATGTATATTGGTTTCAAGATAAGGTAGATAGGTTCCCAAATTAGCTGTTAATTTTATGTAGCCGTTCTTGCACAAACGGGACCGAGGCAGGATTACAAACCACCCAGCCACTAATTGTATGTATTTGTATAATTGCTTCATAAATTACTTTAAAAAGGTTAAATTTGTTCACAATTATACCTTGATATTCAAATTTGCACCTTACCTAGCCCAGGGTTTTAATACATGGATCTGTCACTGAACATAAACGAGCTGGTTCACATTAGGTGTGCTTGTGCACCAAAAATATTGTATATTTACATGTCTTTTGAATTAGGAATATGTATATCTTATGAATTCGGAACATGTATATCATTCTTACTTTTAGATGCTGTGTGCTACTTTTATTTAGTGCTTTGGATTGGATATGATAAAATTTCATTTGATAAATAAAATATATTCTAATACAATTTGTTGCTTGTTATATATATCTTTCAGCAATTCTATTTCACCCGAAACAGGATAATACAGGAGATAGAGCAGGAATAATCTGAACAATCAAACTAAATTGCCCCATTGATTTCATCCTTTGATTTCCTCACCCTCATATTTCTGCATTCCCATTTTCGGTCAGTATAGCATCGCTCTTTGGACCAAAAGTCAGTTCAGCTGTTATTGTAAATCACGGTTTTTATTTATCCGGTATCGAAAGATTCTTTCTATCAGGTTAGGGCTATGCTACTAGGAATGAAGCAGAACAGTAAGCTTTTAAAAGTTCCAGACCCCAATAAAAGAAATTGTAAAAGACGAGTCAAAACATTATAACACCATTCTGCTCCGTAGTGCCAAAGCTAAAAGATAGAGCTTAGGCGGAGCCTAATGGAGCTGATGTGGAGCCTTTGATGGCATAGGGTCAAGTGAATATTTATAGTACTAAGCAGTTTGTGCTTCATTTAAAGCATGTTTGCCAAAATCTGCTGGGCACTTAATAAAGTTTTTTTTTGCTCACTCGCATGGAACACGGTAATTAAGTTTTTTGCAGTTCTACAACAAATCTGAAGAAAAAAAACGGCCTTAGTAAATTGTGTGCGCTGAAAGTATGTTGCATCTATGCATACTTTCGGATGATATATATGAGATGAATAGTATTGCACTATATAAATAAGAATTTGCATACAAAAAGTTTGAAATTTTAATCTCTGTCTGATGCATTTTTTTCGTTTCAAAATATATTTTATGTTTAACATGATAAAAGAAAGATGATTAAAGTTTCATTGAAAACAGATGTTCAAGTTTGTGGTAGAAAATGATTTCAAATAATATGGATATTTAGGATTTAGTTTGTATGAAACTAATTATGTTCCTTCCCAAGAATAATTTCAGGATTAATGTGAAGTGATTAGAAAATACAAATACAAATACCCTTTGTTAGTTTTTACGTGTTTGGTTTTCTTAAGAAAGAGCAGTATTATTTTTTTTGTAAATTATTAGTAACGATATATTATGCATTGTAATACAGTTCATCAAGAACATTATATGCATGCATCTGCAAAGCAACAATGAAGGAAAATGTTTTAGCGAGAAAACTTAAAATATTGTGTGAATAAAGTAAAACATTCCGAGTTAAAAAAAAAAATGACATGCATGGATTTGTGGAAAAAGAGGACCAGTTAATATGAATGGTTGATTATTACGGTTATGTGGTTATAACTGTGCTTAAACTGGTTTGAGCCAAATCAGCAAAATTTGATAAACAAGTTATGCATCAACCCAGTTTGTTGGTTAAAGATGGCATATACATGATTACATTGATTTAATTATGATCTAGTGTCAATGTTGTCATCCATTGCAATAACCAGTGCGGGGATCATGTTACTGCTAGATCGTCACTATAATGACCAACATATGTTGAATTGCAATACTGCTCGAACATCAGTTTGTTAAATAATGTTTGAACCTTTATTTAGATAAAAGCATTTTGCATAAGAAATATATGCACTGGTGATATTTGACAATGATCACTGTGTTCACGCAGAAGGTGATAATCATGGAATTCCCACTACGGTTTCAACGATCTACGGAGTGGCTGGAATCATTAGATTGCTTGCAGGTAATTTTTATTATGGTTACTCGTGCAGCAAAAGAGCTTTCTTACAATAGTTTATACTATCATCTTTTGTTATGAACGCATCCTTTTTTGTTTCAGGAACTTATGTACTAGTTATCACTTCTCAAAAAGAAATTGGCACCTATTTAGGCTTCTCCATTTACCGTGTACAATCTATGAAATTTTTACCCTGTAACGAGGCTCTGAAACATTCAACACCACAAGAAGTATGATTTCGTAAATTTATGCTCATAGTTTATAACAAGAGAGAAGGCAGTTGACCGTGCTATTTCTCTTCCAAATTTTTAAATCTTGATGGTGTTTAAATGTGTGACTATATAATGCTTTGTACAGAAAAGGGATGAGGCTTATTTCATGTCTCTTTTGCGGAATGTGGAATCAACTGCTGGATTGTATTATTCATATGAAAAAGATCTGACTTTGAAGTGAGTTCCCAGTCAAATTTATATCATCAGTTATCAGTTAGCATTATCATTCAGATGAGTCAGATCCTGCAATTTTTTGAAAGGCTCGCATATATTTTGGCAGACCATCTTATATTTATCATTGGACGTTTGGTTAATTATAAAAGCCCAGATTTCTATGAGGAACCTCAACTAAATTATCTTGAATATGCAAAAATTACTAATCACTTGGCATTCTTTACATCCACGTGTTATATGTTTCACATGCATGTTCAGAAAATTGTGTGCCATCTTAAATATTTAACTAGTACCATGGCTTTAGCCCTTAAATCGATCGTTTGAGTACTCCAGTGCAAACTCTAGTGTCTTGATGATAGGCCATGTAATTTCATACTAAACCCCTTTCATGGTAGGTAAAATCAATTTAGCTTTAATTAGCTGTTCTACCTACATGGCTAAATCCACAGTACCAGTCAATCCAGATTTCTCTGACGAACCACATCTAAGCATGTTTGTGTGTGTTTCTCTCTCTCTCCCCCTCTCCCTCTCCCTCTCCCTCTCCCTCTATGTGGGGGTGCATGCGCGCGTGTGGAGTATAGTCTATCACATATGCATATTGAGAATATCATTTACCATGTATTACTCCCTAATCTTTAACTGGTACTGTAATTGCTGACTCCATAGTTTCAAAAATGCAGTATCTTAATAATGAGCCATGCACGTTCTTATTAAAGTCCCTTTTAGAGTAGGTGGAATCAATTTTAATGAGTTGCAGACCATTAGATGCTAGTTTTTTATTTGTATGTCCAGGGTTTGTCCACAGTATGACACAGTCATTCATATATGTCTTATCCATTGAGACAACAATTTCTTATTTCTTAGAGTTAGTGCATGCCATATGACCGTCTTGATCACAGGAATTGCTAATTTTAGATGGTCTAATATATGACCTAACATCTTGTATAGCTCTCTTCATGTCCTACCATATGTTCACTTTACCTTTGTGTTTTCTCATTGGGATGATTTACAAACACCCTTCTAAAGTTTCAAAACACTTCCTCCCCCTTTCAAAAATAAGTTTCACGAAACATCTCCGTAATTATTATCAGTGAAATTTACAGTTTTCAGTGCAAATAATTGCACATTTTCTGCGAATATTTGCACTAAAAACTTCAAAAATTTGCTAAAAATTATTTACACTTAAAACTGCAAATTTTCGCTGAAAATAACTAGAAGGATTTTGTGAAACTTGTTTTTGAAAGGGGGTGGAAGTTGAATAAATTTGAAAATAAGGGTACATCACTAATTTTTAGTGCAACAGCGACTTACTTCTTTTAATATATCTATTTGCAGCTTACAGAGGGCTTGCAAACTGATTGAGGGAAGTTTACAGAAACCACTATGGAAACAGGTTATGTAACTTTTTTGCTAGTCCATTTGTTGTTTAGTGATACAATTTGACTCATGTTCGTTAAATTTTTAAATCTAAAATAATTGTAGTTCTAATTTTAATAACATCATCATATGCATATTGACGCAATACCAAAAAAGTGGTTTGTGTAAGACTTCCATAGAAGTCGCAGACATGATTCTGATTGATGATCCAAATAACTAAGGGCTTGCAAACTGATTGAGGGAAGTTTACAGAAACCACTTTGGAAACAGGTTATGTAACTTTTTTGCTAGTCCATTTGTTGTTTAGTGGTACAATTTGACTCATGTTCATTAAATTTTTAAATCTAAAATAATTGTAGTTCTAATTTTAATAACATCATCATATGCATATTGACGCAATACCAAAAAAGTGGTTTGTGTAAGACTTCCATAGAAGTCGCAGACATGATTCTGATTGATGATCCAAATAACTAAGTACTACCTGGCTACAGTGTTACATAATAGTTTAGTGATCTGATGTATTTTCTACATGAAAATTGCTTCCTGCTGAATTCATTTTCTGGTCACACGCGAAATAATGATTATTTCGTTATATTTTTACCTTCCCTGTGCCATAAAATGACAACCAATGTAACCTGTTTGAATTATGAAACAGATAACTGTAGATCTAACAAATGAAAAAAAAGACATTTGGCTTTGATATGAATTAAAATTTTTATTTGAATTTACTTGTATCTTCAATAAAGGATACTCTTGAATTTTGATCTTTGTGGATCCTTAATGTGCGAAACAACAATTTTCAGCTTTTAAAAGGTTCCACCTTTCTCATATGCAATGTTAATCCATAACCTTTAGCACTGAAATAATTTATGCATAACAATAACAATGTTGTTTGCTATTACTATTTGTATGCAATCCTTATTAGCTTATTCTGCTGATGAAGCGTATGCTAGCTTTGTTACAAATGTTCTGGACATGGCTTGAAAAATGTATTTTTAATTATGCACCTGATTTGATTTGTGAACTTTAGGATTTTTATTATGTAGCAGCTAGGTCTTGTCTTAGACATACCTGATTGATGAATAAACTGTTATTTAGTACATCGGTTTACTTTTCTTTTCTGAAGTCTATGAAATGCCAATTTTGTTTTTTTCAGTTTTTATGTGGCAATTTTAAACCAGCAAGCACTAGGTTGTAGTTATAGACTGTGAGGATTGAGGTAGTAATTTAATAACGTGAGGAGTACAAATTTCAAACTTTACTGGTCCTTGTTCCAACATATGGAGCAAGAAAGAGAGCATGTATGATGTTTGAACTTGTTTATTCTGCACTATATTCTCTAGTGAAAACGTGCATAAGTGATTTTTTGTTGGAAATTTTATTTCATTCTCATCTGTTATCATCAACATTTTTGCTCCATTTCGATTCATTTTTCAAGTTTGCTTAAGCTTTATCTTAATTTTTTTTAACGAATAACATTTTCAATGAAACTTTTGTTGAATTTTTGATTCGTTTATACCTCATGTTTACCATGTAACCATATTGACCTTGGGCGGAATGAGTGCCAAGGTTATGTGAGGGTCCAAAAGTGGTTATTTCATGATACCGGCTCGAGAACTATAACCAGTGACCAGTGGAAAAACATTTGTTTGCCTCATTGTGCACGACTTCAGTTTAATTTGTGTAATTGCATAAAAAACATAAGATAATAATATACATTTTGATGTTTTCTTCTTAATTTTGGAGTTATTAATATATGTGACTGCAAACTAACACAAGTACAAGGGAATGATATAATTGGGTGATAAATAGATAGGATCATTCTTTTTTCTGATAATCATATAATTTATTTATGCGATATTTTCCTCAGTTATCCCACTTAATGATCTAAACTCTAAACTGGACATTAATTTTGAAATTACTTAGAGCTAACCTTGTTCTAATGATCTATTCTCTTATAGGCTGACCCACGCTTTGTCTGGAATCAGCACTTGCTGGAAGAACTTATTGAAGCAAAGGTTAATTGGTTCTGGAAATGATTTTCACTATTTTAGAGCTCGCTGGTAGTTTCTATCCTTAATGTTAACCTTATTCTTCTTATTGTTGCAGATGGATGCTTTTGTACTTCCTCTAATACAAGGGAATATCCTCAAATAGTTCTAAATTGTATTTTAAATAAATCACATCCTTCTGCTTTTCTTTCAGTTATGTGCATGTATCCTTCCACAAGTTTTTTCCTTTCCATAGGGTCACTTGTACTTATTCTTTTTGCTTAGGTCATTTGGTTTGCATAAGTAGAATTTTGATTATATCTCCCTCCCTCCCTCTCTCGCTCTCTCTCTCTCTCACCCCCCTCTCTCTCCTCCCTTCTCCCCCCTCTCCCCTCCCCCCTCTCTTGCCCTCACTCCCTCTCCCTCCAAACTCATTAGAAGTTAAAGTTATTATAGCGGATGTTATTCCTTAATCATAGTTTACATTTTCAGACCATAAAGTTTAATATTTTAAATTCAGCTGCCAAATTGACGCTGATCTCTCGAAGGTGCAATCGGCGGTTAGGTGAGATATTTTTCCAAAAACAATACTGAATGTAGTGAAATAAGCTATTTATGTAGAAGTCCTTAGATCTCACCTATTTTGTTATTAGTTGCTGCAGTTTATTGGGTTCTACAAATGATTTTTTATCCTTGTAATACAAATATATTCATTATCAGTAGTAAGAATATACCAGTCGATGGTGGAACCTAACACAACATGCTGAGGATCAAGGAACATGTATAAATCTATTGTACTCTAAATGACTTGTTGAAAACATATTCTTGAGACACTAATGGTAATTTCCTTGGCCAGGTCATTGGCCTGACACCTGATTAAGTGTGTGTAAGCATTTCTGTAATTTTCAGGAACAAGAATGTGGAGAAGAGGAGCCAACCTTGAAGGTGCAACAGCTAATTTTGTTGAAACCGAGCAGTTATTGGAGTTTGAAAATTTTCAATCATCTTTTTTACAGGTGATCTTTTAGATGCCATTGTCGGATAGGAATTATAGGATTTCCATTACCCATATTTTACTTTTATAATGCATAATTCAATCTCATTGCATAAAAATTAAGCTATTATAGTGATATAATATGTACAATAGTGTGCTTTGTAAATTGTAGTAACATGTAAGCCCGTCGTTCTTTTAATTCCACTTTCTTCTGGTTTTATTTGTGTCTATGTACTGCTTTATTTGATTTTGAACATTTTACTTTGGTAAGTCTCGTTCCTTAGCATTGGCTGCTGACCCAATGGGCGAAGAATATGCCTCTTGATGTCAACATGATATTCCTTACAAGTAATTTTGGATTTATTTTGATTCCTACATTAATGGAAACAATGCATTTTTTATTCCAATAATTATAATGGTTCTAAAAGTGTGAGTGAAGCAAACATATTGGGAATTAGTTTTACAACAGGTTCACTTATATAGTTCGCTACTCCGTTACTATAGCTATTTTACAGACTGCTGTGCTATATTCTTGATTCCATACTTCTGTTGAAATTACATCTACATAAGAATTAAAGATCAGGCCATATCTATCATACTAATTTATTGCAATAGCTTTTGAGTATTATTTGACAGTATTGTTCGCTAGTATCAAGCTACTTATAGCATTCTTATACAAGGGATTTTTACAGGCAATGTGATGAACTGACTCTTGATCTGATTTAATTTTTTTTTCCCTTCAAATTTCTGATAGCTACTATATGTTGGAAGATACTGATTTTCTACCGTTACCAACCATTGACTCGTTTATTTATTTTAGATACGTGGCTCCATCCCTCTTCTTTGGGAGCAGATTGTGGACCTGAGTTACAAGCCAAGACTTAAAATAATAAATCACGAAGAAACGGTAAGAATACCATTGAGTGCAGGGATAAGAGTACAACAAAAAATGTATCGGTTTCTGATTTTGTATGTTGCCTTTAGGCAAAAGTCGTCGAACGCCATTTTCATGATCTTTCGCAAAGATATGGAGAGACAGTAGCTGTTGACCTTACTGATAAAGTAAGAATTAGTTGCATGTGTGCATTTGATGCTTATGAATGAGCTATATTATTACCTTATTTGCATAAATATAAGGTACTAAAAACTCCCTCTTCATTTGTGTATTCTTAGTTCTTCATATTTGGTCCTAAGGAAAATAGTACGTCTTTAATCAAAATTTTCTACAGCCTTTTGCATCCGTGATTCTGTATCATTTATGTAAATTTTAAATTGCTGCATATAAGTGACTACCATATGCCATAATTTTATGTTGATCAAGAAATAGACAGCTATTGACATCTTGATACCCTGTTACTTGTGCATTTATGCATGCGCATCATATTTTTTAAATCTTTCCCCTGACTTTTAGCAAGTGCTAATAAATGATTCACCACCTCAAGGATTATCTACATATTTTTTAAAGCTGTAAGAGTTATTTTTGACTCTACCAGAAAGGAACAAACTGGAAAATTTCCACCTGTGATCGATGATTGAGAATTTGTGCTAAATATGATGTCCCATACTGTTATTTCATTAAACATTTCTTCCTGGAATTAGTCATTTATCTCATTGCTTTGCACAACAATAAAGTTGCATGTTCAAGGAAAGGAAATGAAATTTGTGCTCTTCCTATAAGTCTGAAAATTAGACCAATAAGCATGTATTACAGCATATGAATATTATGCATTAGATTAGCAAATGTGCCATTACATACCTGCACATGTATCTGTACATTATTTTAATTAGTTTTATGTTTATAAACAGCATGGTGATGAGGGTCAACTTAGTCGTGCATATGCTATTGAGGTGGAAAAACTAAGATTTGTAAGGTATCTTCATAATTTTTGTACTCAGATAGCATTAATTGTTGTTATTACAAGCGGATTGGATTATCAGTCTGTTGGTCATAGCTGCTTCTAAGGGTAAAATGAGCGCAAGGGACTAAATGTTACCTATGGGTAACCATGGTATAAGGGCAAGCATCAATATAGTGAATTCATGGACATCTTAATGAAAAAAGAAAATGCTGTAAAACTGCTTTTAATCCTGAGAGTGTAAAATGTGCATAGGGTATAAGGGTAAAATAAATCATCTTTTCTCTCATCGAACCGAGAGTGTATACCTGCTTTTAACAATGAACTGTGTGCATGGCTTATTTTGATGGATAAACATTTTCAAAAACTTGACGTATGGCATAGGTACTATTTAAACAGTATGTCAACATGAACACCGCTCAATGGGGTTATCATGGTTGATGAGATGTGAACTAGTTTTCACTAGGGCAACCTAATTTCAGAATCATTCAAATTCCAATTGCAATAAATTTCTGAATAAATAGATGGTCAGCAATACTTTACTTGGTGAATACAATGAAAATGATAAAGCAAAATATTGACTGCTTCATGCATGAAGTTCCATGGAATAGTGGACTATAACTCCACCATCCAGGTTTATTTCAAAAAGCGAATTATGTCTATCTACATATTGTAATGCCTGTTCAACAATTTTTTTTACAATTTCATTACCCTATTTCTGTTAGAAATGAGAGCATTTTTTAAGAAAGGAAATCAACAATCAGTTTAAAAAGAAAACTTGAGCTCTAAACGGAGAAAGATATTAATTCAATACTGGGTATTGTTCATTGCATACATCCTAAAAAAAGTAATAATAATATCAAAGAAATTTGTTAATTTGATATATCTTTAGTCAGTTTTAAAGCCAAAAAAACATAAGGTGTATTTATTGTTATGGTCCACTAGCTTAGATGGTACAATCTCTAGTTTATTATCTAGAGGCAATGTCTTCAAACCCTCAAGCGTCAATAAGGCTTGAAATCAATCTACCAATGACCATTACCAAAAATAAAATAAAATAAAAATAAAAATAAAAAATAAAAAGAAGTAGTATTCATAGTGCAAGGTCACATAAATATTGAGTTTATGATTATTTATTTCAGGTTTATATTATAAATGATTGAAGTCTTGCATTAGTATTTCCACTAAGACGAACATCGCCCTAGAGAACGCCTAAAATATATGCAGTCGTCACAAATGTTGAATTTCTTTATTTTTACAAATAAAATTCATCTTCATAATATATATTTCTAGCCACAGAGACGTAGCTCAGGAGTTTATAGGATCAAAGCTCAAGAAACTTATTTGCTCTATCCATTTGTATTTGTATATTCAAGTTACAGAAATTTTCTAAAGTAAAATCATGAGTTCATCCTTGATTCACTACTCAAAGGACATCACTCTCAATTATATTTCGTTATGGTATCATCACTATAATTCTATGTTCATTGCCTTTTATGTCTTTTTCCAAGTCCAAATGGCTATAAAAAATATGGAAAATTACAATAGCTGATAATTCTTTTTTGGATTCTTTTATAATATTTCAGTGTACTTTCCTCCAAATCAAATTTTAGAACATCGTCTCTGAAAAAAAAAAAAAAAAAAAACTAACAAAATTGATCAAAATCATAAATATATAAAATTATAAATTTTCTTAACCGTAACTTTATTCAAAGTCATAAACTGCTAAAAATAACTTATGAAATCATCAAAAATAACTGATGAAATATCCATCGATTATTTTCAATAGTTTATAAGGTTGATTGAGTTTTAATTTCGATCTAACTTTTATGGCTGTATTCATGATTTGGATGAATTGCTGTAGCTTTTGCTATATAATATCTTTAAATTAGTTTTGGAGATTTCGGGTATGGGAAAGTAATTGAAGTGTTATAGAAGAGTCCAAGCAACGAAACCTTTGTGTGCTTTAGATGAATTTCTTCAGACATGGCATAATTTTGATAGACATTTGAATTTATGAAGAGATTCAAGGAGCAGTGAATTTCGAATTATAATAATATTGTTACATGAGATTATGACATGTTTTTTGTTTATTGAATTTTGAGTAATGGGGCCTGGGGAGCATGCTTTTGCAATTTGGCACTCGTAATTTTACTTGTAGGATTTTTTTTTCTTCCTTTTTTCCATTTGAACGTATATGCTACGTGATAATATTTTTCTATGGTTTGATTTTTTAGGCACATAAGTTATGTATTTCCAGGTAAAAATATATGTTAAGGAGAACAATTTTATTTGTATAAAATAAGGGAGCTCTTTATTTATAAACATTACGTATATTTTAGCTGTTTTATGGAGTGATTTTTTATGTAGAAAGACTGATGCAAGTTTCAAACTTTTGTAGGTAAAACTATAATCAAATATAATGAAATAAACTTTAGAAGATTCTGTTCATAAATTGAACATAACTTAGAGTAAAACTTGGAAGGGTGTGTATGCGCACGCGTGTGCACACACATTCAAGAGCTGTGATACTCAATATCCATGTGACCTTGTACCGGTATTACATGCTATTTTTCTTCAGATTTGAAAATGACTTAGCTTTATCAGTTTAATGAATATGTTTCCATTTTTTTAGCAGAGTGCTAATGTAAGTGCCTAATTTTGAGTTAATATATTTCCCTGTTTATAGTTTGGGTTTCCTTTTTAAATGCTCGGTGATTTCCCATTTTATATGTTTATGCATCGGTTTGTTTGAAAACCACTTGTTATGCTACATCATATGACTTGAGTGGCGGCTACTATCAAAATGAAAAGAGGATGATAAGATATTAGCCTTCCACTGCATTAAGTTCCATGGAGTCGCACATATTTTTTGTATTCTCTTGACAGTTTCTGAATACTGGTTTGCAGATATGTATCATTTGATTTTCATCATATATGTGGCAAAGGGAACTTTGATAACCTTCAACATCTCTATGATGAAATCTCTGAGAGCTTCAAAAAACAAGGGTGAATGAATAAATAATTGATGGTCGTTTGTAGCGGTTAAATCTTAGTTTTGAAAGTTACAAATAAACTGCCATTAATACATTATTGTGCCAGTTGAGCAGATATTTTCTTGTCGACAATGATGTGGGGGACATAATCTTGGAACAAACTGGAGTTATTAGATCTAACTGTATTGACTGCCTAGACCGAACAAATGTTACACAGGTTTATTTCTTCATTGTACATTCATTCATAATATATTATTATTCAAAGTTTACTTTAAATACCCATATCACTTCTCAGCAAGGCTCGAGATATCGGTTTCGGTCTCGATTTCGGTCATTTGTAATTTTAGGAATTTCGATGTAATTCGTATATTTTGGGAATTTCAATTTCAGTTTGGATTTCAGATCTTGCTATTTATTTTTCATATAATCACACATATATTTGTTTAATTTATTAAAACAAAATGCATAATTTATATTTTTTGATACCAAGAATGATACTTTAATCAAACAGAACACTCATTTTAATGTCTCAGGGGTTCAAATCCATGACCTCTATAATCTATGTCTAAAACGTCATATCACTAACTAGTTGAGCTAGTGGTCGTTGACACATATAATTTATATCTAACTGAAAAATAAGATATAAACGAACAATTCTGATTAATTACAAATATTTATAACACTAAAAATTGTTTGTTTATTTTTTTGTTTTCAACTTTTTTTAGTTACATCATTTATATATATTGTGAATTTGTATCTTTCAGAAGTTAAAATCTCATATTTTGAATATTAATGCTTTTGAAACTCAAATTAATTCTTTTTCTTAGGTTTTATAAAATAAATTTGAAGTTCAATGGTTTTTTTTTTTTATTGAACTGGAGTTTTGGCTTGGTTTCGTTTCGGTCTCTACTGAAACCTAAACAGAACGACCAGAGGTGTTTTGGTCGAAACCTCAAACCTTGCTTCTCAGTTCCTCTAATATGTAATTTTGATATCTTATATATTACATGTAAGCACCCATATCACTTCTTAGTTCCTCTAGTTTTTTATTTTTACATCTTATATAAGCAACATAGATATTAAAGTACATTTCTTTCTTCAGAGCTTTCTGGCTCGCAAGTCGCTAAATTCTCAATTGGAAAGGATCGGTGTATTTTCCTCAGATGAATGCATATCTACACATACTGACATATATGAAATGTTTAAAATATGTAAGATTTTCTTCTCAATTCTACTTGGCCAGAATTTGTTTTTATTTTACATTGAAGTTTTTGTAGATAATGTCCAGGGGATTCAGTCCCATGGCCTTTGGATTGACAGTTTAAAGGTCTTAGTACTGTCCTGGTCCAAAATTTGTTTGATATAAAGAATTTAAACTTGATTTTAGTATGGGCTGAACATGGAGATGAAATCAGCTTGGAATATGCTGGCACTCATGCTCTCAAAGGAGACTTAGTAAGGTAAAATCATTTTAGATTATATGAAAAGAAAAACAATATATGAAAAAGGATTGCAAACCACAAGCCTGTCAATGGATACCGTAAAAATTGTAAATCCATCTGCATCTGTATCTGAAAAACAGATAGAAATCCGATATTTGAATATATTATTCATCTGGTTTTAGTTTATATTTTGTGTATTTTAGTATAATGAATTATATGTAATTACTGTTTTACTAAAATAATAGATATGCATTTAATGCATATTCACTGGCTAAATTTTATCATCATATTTTTTATTTTATGTTTTGCAGTCAATGGGATTGAAACAGTTTTTATATTATATCAAAATTTTCTATTTTGTATCTTTAGATATATGAACCATCAGCAGATGAGATGATGTATGAGATCTATCTGTATCCTCCGATGCGGGTATCCGCTATTTGAAATGATTTTGGATGTGGGTGTGGATATTGCACTATCCGCATCCGAAAGTATTCGTTGACAGACCAAATTTGCTGCGTTGTAAAATGATTTTTTGTTTTTGTTTTGCACACTCAGATATGGTAAGCAGACTGTATCTGGAATGATTAAGGACGGAATGAGTGCTCTTTCACGGTATTATTTAAATAACTTTCAGGATGGTGTTCGGCAAGTATGTTAGCTCAAGATCTGGTTTTTATGTTTGCTCTTTCTTATGTTGTTAAAGTTTGCAGTCATACCAAAGGCTAATAGACATCTGATATTGTCATACTGCATATTGCTTTCAGGATGCACTGGATCTTATTAGTGGTCGGTATAGCATAAGAAGAGATGGGCCTTCTCCGTTTCAGCTGAATGTTTTCGAATCAATTTCAGTAAGTGCTGCATTTAGGTTTACATTGTCTTCACTTTTTGCAGTTTAAAGCACTTGTACATGTAGCTGCGGCTGTATATGTTTTGTCATTTGTTGCCTGTGATTAATAAAGCATGGTGCTTGCTTTTAGTTAAGAGTGAATTACAAAACTGGGCATCCTTTCAAAACTTCTCCTACAGTTGAAACTTGTTACAAAAATAAGCACTGATTCAAATTTGTGTAAGTGTATTTTTAAAGTGCACATATTCATTCAAAGTTTGTGCGTGCGCGTGTACAAATTGAAAATGAAGCATGTTTTTGTAATAAATTTCAAATGAGGCCTATTTGTAACTTAAGTTTTTTCCCAAGGCCTATTTTTAGACGAGTCCTTTATTTCACTGAAATATATACAAAGAAATTATTCAAGTACATCAGAACCGTCTATGGCTCCTCTTTCTTAATTCACTTCAAAGATGAAACAAGCTGGTCCTGAAGAACCGGAAGCAATTCTTAACTGTTGAACCGTTAATTTTTCGGTGCTTCCACCTAACCATGTGGCATGTGCTATCAAGCAGTTCTACCATGTAACATGCTACACTATTTTCTTAAATCAACCTCGTGATTTATCTTTCTAACTTCAAGGGATGCAAGTCGATACAGTCAACATACAAGTATAATGCTATTAATCCAGTAAATATTGCTTGGTCTTTAAAATGACACAATAATTGCCATTTTTTTCTTCAAAATCTTCACAAATATTTGAAGTCGAAACTGATAACAATATATCCTTGAAAATTTATTGTCGAACCACTGTTGCTTCTCTTAAATGTACTGGACAGCAAACCTTTGAAGTTTTTTCTGATATATGATAATTATTTTATTGTAAATATACTGCAGTATCTTCCGCTGGCGTCAGCTCTAGTGATTGGAGGTCTCACGATGACTACTTTCACACTGAATCAAGGTCTCATTACCTATATATCAAATGTATCTACTTTTGTTTTACCTTACATCTCACGTCAACATTGCATTCCTTTATTATGTATTTCATAATAGCTGGGCGCAATGCACATCATCTTGTGTCTTCGGTACTGTGGGCTGGTTTGGCTGCTGGAGTGATGGCAGTTGTGAAAGCCAATGGAAAGCAGTTCTGCTCAAGGCCACGCTTATGTGGCCTTCTGTAAACTTAACATTGATGTGCAAGTCATACAGATTCTCAAACCTTTTTGATAAATGGGTTGATTGATGTACGTTGAAGATTTCAAACAAATACACAATCGTGGTGAATTGCTTAATTATTATCAGTTATCTTGTTTGTTCGATATGATATAGCAGTGATGCAATGATAATATTGGCCATGGAATAAAGGTGGGGCAAATTAATGCCATGACGTTACTGTTCTTGAAGTGATACTGTTATTGTTTATGATTATAAAATTTGGTATAATAAAGTGGAGTGGGTAAATGCGGGCGACAATTTACAAACAAACTACTTCTCCTGAAGGTGGTTGTATGTTGTTTGATCATGAAAATGAATGTTATTCCCTCTAATATTTTTTTTTTTCATAGTTCATTTAACAAATTCGTTAGTGGGTGGTTGATGGGGTATTAACATTTACGGTATTCAATACGTTCTACTCTGCTTTTTCTCATGCATTATAGATGTTCCTCACCTTTTCAAATAAGTCATGTACATGGGATTTCATACCATGCCTCTTTGTAGCATACCTTTAGTGGCTCCTCTTGTTCCGAGTAGTACAGTTTCAGTAGCTAAAAGAATTGTGTGAAGGCTGTTCAGTTTGACATAACGAGGGAGCCTCATGTCCTCCAGGTGTAGGAAGGGGAGATGAGGCAGCGAAGGCGAAAAGTGCTTTGGGCCGGGGGGTGATGGTTGGGGTTTTTCAATATCAATAGATTGATCATTTCGCTTTTGTATCTTTCAAAAGAGAAAAAGATTTTCGAGAGTTGTTTTATGGATCCACAAGAGAGTACTTGGTTTCTTCCACTAAATAAAAAATGTATCATGCCTGAATTGAACCGGGTTTCTCAGTGGTGAAGGAACCGAATTGGGAAAAAAAAAAGGATTTTAGTTGTAAGATAGCTAATGTACCATAGCTGGAATTGAGATCTTGTTCAAAAGAAAGGTAACAAATATTCGGAGTTTCTCAACTTTCGGGGGAAAAAAGAACCTTGAAGTGAAGTTGATCTACAGAATTAGGTGCTCTCTTACTGTCCCTTCTGGTCCGGGGAGAGGTGAAGGGACTTTTGGGTAAAAGAACCAACAATCTTCAAAACATTTGTCCAAAGAGCATATCATTTGTTACTTTAGCTAGTGATCATTTACATATTCATACTATGTTAGACCATTTCATAAATTGAACTCAAATTTGAATTTTTAACTTAATGAAATCGATACTTCAATCGATCAACGGGTAAAATGAAGAGTTCTAACAATACTTAATAATTTTGAAGAGTTCAATATTTGTAGAATGGTCTTAAATCTTTTGGATATGATATTCATTGTGTAGAAGTTTTTAAGTTTTGTAACATTTGAAATAACGCGACTCAAAAAATGATAGAGCTGTTAAAAGCGGTTACAAAAGAATGGAGATAACATATACACGTGTGCGCATGCACACACATGCTTATGTGTATATATGTATGTATGTGTGCGCCTATGAAAACAGTACCGATGATGAGACTTTTCGTGCTTAATGCATAAAGTAAGTTGAATAGGTGGAGAATCTCCAGTTGAAACCACACCAAATTTTGTAGGGAAGTTTTGGTACCATTTAAGGTCATTTCAAATAAATTTGAGATCGTTTTGAAAACTTTAGTGTGTTCAACATATCAAACCGGCTTTAGCTGTATAATTTAGCAATTGATTTGAAATAAATTTTGAAAATGTTATAAGAACCTATTAGAAAATTTGGTTTCATTTGAATCATGTAACTCTTGTAAAACATTGAAGGTTAAGTAGTAACACTAGGTGTTCGTAATAAAGATATTTGATTTATATTATATATTTTGTTATATTATGATAGAATTAATTAATTAATTTAAAGTATATTAAATAGAATCCTTAACTAATATTTTATGTGATATTAATTACAAGTAGTTGTAATCAGAAGAAACTTATCGCAGTATAGGATAACATATTATTTTAAATATTCATAGTCAAGATATTTCTTGAAAGGATATCGATACATTTGTTGAGACTAGAGTACGTAATGCTCTTCAAATATTGGACAGTGAATTACTCATGCTTGTTGGATGTACCAAGATGTACAGGATGATGGTTATTAGATAACCATGGAATTAAGGCGAACCTACATGTATGCTAGAGGGGTCAACTGACCCTCGGAAGTTCACAAAATTTGTTATAAGGCAAAGATTAGTCCTTAAAAACTGACTCCTCTCAAGTTTATTTGTTCTTTTACATAAGTAGATTTCTATATATAAAAACCATCTTGTTTTAATTGTAACGAAAATAATACCCACTTCCTAAAAGCATGTAACCAATTTTGTCATTTGCATTTCTTTGTCCTGAAGATATTGCAGCCAATTCTGAATTTTGAAAAGTAGCAGTTTAACTCGTTTTTTAATGAGCTTTTATTTGTTTACGCATGTTGTAATTAGAATTGCTTTTAATTTTCCTCAATGAAGCAAGACTTTTTGGACACAATATAAAGGACAAGTTATTTACCAATTTGTTCACAAACTCATCATGTTGGCTTTGACTCTTTTATAACAAGCTACCATTGGAAGAACACTATTTGCTATAAAAATTAAAAAGAATTACTACAACTAAAACTTATATCAAGGTATTTTGTATATCAAATTACATTTTGATCATTACGGTTTTCTTCTTTAGTTTATGACTCCTCTTATAAAACATCCTCGCTTCGCCCCTATATGGAATGACTCGTTTTGAGAGTTTTCTGTTGGTTAATTACAATTAGGTCAACGGAAAATCTCGAATTGACGATGTTACATGGTTCTCTCGACTTAATAATACTAGTGAACTACAAGGGGAGACTCTACATGTCTCTCACATCAAAGACTCGAGCTGCAACTATAGTTAAATCATAGCTTAGCGACCATTGAGCGACTAAAATTGGGTCTAAGTTGAAGTATTGAAAGTGAAGCACTATTTAATAAAGAATTCATCTCCTCAGTTGTATGATGTTAGTATCACGGTCAACTATAGCCAACTTAAAGTCAAAATATCTAGTCATAGTGGTACAAGTAATAATAAATATTGTTATTGAACCAAAGATTTTTTATGGACTGATCGAGTTGAATATTGGTGATTTGAATTTTGACCAAAACCAAATTCTGCAGTCTAGTATGGTATAACATTGATGAAGAGAATTAATGTAACTAATCGTTACTAAAAGGTACCGTTTAAAATTATAAAATTGGATTTTACCAACAAGATTTATAAATGATGAATTAAGCCAAACTATCACACCACCAGCTAAGGTGACGTATAAATATTTGAATTGTTCATATATTAATTACTGGTTAAATTCACAACCATGAGTTGTAGGATCTAGATTAACCCTAGAGGGGGGGGGGGGTGAATAGGGTTATAGCAAATTTTCTCGAATTAAACACAGAAATAAACTGCAGAAATAAATATGCTGAAAAGTAAATCACACACAAAATTTACCCAACTTCGGCAACCCCTGCCAACTGCTGCATTCCCAGATTTCTATTAGAATTAAACAGTATCCCGCTTACAAACACTCTACTAGACTCGCGGACCCTTTTGCTCCCGCTCACAAACACTCTACTAGACTCGCACACCCTGCTCCGCCTATAGAGTTTCGCTTACTCGCAAACACTGCTCCTGCCTATAGAGCTCTGCAAACTCGCACACCCTGCTCACTGAACTAATTCTAACTAGACAATCTGACACTACCTACAACCTAGGTGGTGATTTACAAATTCTTTGACTCGAAAAGAAAAAACAACTTCAAAAATAACCGCAGGAGCAAAAATTAAAATACGAACTTGAATGCGTAATTTTTGCTCAAATAAAAATAAGAAAACCCTTCAATTAAAACCCTAAAACCAAATAATCCCCTTTTATAAATAAGGCCGGTCCCTTATTCTTCAACCCGATCCACTGTGAAGAAAAATGCGGCCTCTCCTTTTTCTTTTGCTTGGCCCGTTCCTTTTTTTCGAATTAGGGCTTCGGTCCTTTTCTCTTCCTTCTGAAACAATTGCGGCCGATCCCTTTGTCGAATTAGGGCTTTGTGCTATCGATCAGAATTGAGGCTTTGTTCGATCTGATTGATGAAGCTCTTGCTCGCGCTTGTTCTCTGATGATTGATGCTTGTTGCTAGCTCGTTCTCTGATGATCGAGTTGTTGATGATTTCGGTATGTAATTTCTTTTGTTGCTCGTTTGATTGCTTGCTTTTTAACTCGATGCCGATGATGAGTGTTTGGGTTAGTATTTATAAGAATTCGAATCGCTTGATTCGTTCGTATTCACTTGCGACTTCATCACTTTCCTAATTTGTTACAACTTGATATGCACGGCTTTCCTGATTTTGTTACACCTTGATACACACGGCTTTAACTTGAGACATTCGATACAGTTTGAATTATTCGGCTTCGAATTTGTTTCGTGGCCACCACGGCTTGTTTAATTTCTCTGATTTTTGCCTTGCCTTTCTTATTTTCAAATATACGAATTTGACTTTTTCAAATTGTACACACACTTGTTGTCTTCAAAAAATTGTCACTGTGTTATTTGGATTGTTGAATTTTGCTGCTGTCTTCATTGAGCTTGTTCACCATGTTGCATGCACTGGTTTTGGTCGAGTTGATACATTTTTCAGTTCAACATTTGTTTCACTGGTATCTTCACTGTGTTGATTTCATGTTGGTTTAGTTGTGCATGTCACTGTTGCCTTGAACTTGGTCTCTGTTGTTATATCACTTCGAATTGCATTCATTTGCTGTCACATTGTGTTCTGGTCATTCCTTCTGTTTGTTACTGCATTCCTATGCAGTTGCTGTTGGTCCGACTTTGTTCTTGCATTGTTCATCTCAACTTGTTCTTGTATTCACTGTCTATCCATACAGTTGACATTTGGGTTTGTTGTGCACTTGTCTTCTGTTCACCTGTATCATGCTTGTGCATTTCTCTGCCTGATCGACACTTGATGTTTGTAACTTGTGGTTTCATGCTTCATGCATGTTCTCTGTTCATATGTTCTTGGTGGCATTTCTTTGGTCTGCACTGCTTGTTGATGTTGCTTGTGCACTGCCACACTGAACTACTCTGTCTTGCATTTGTGTACTGTGTCTTTGATTGGTCATTGGGCATTGCATTACTTCTGCATCATGCTTGGCTTTGTGGTCTGGGTTCACTTGGGCTTGTAGTTGTTTCTGACAGCTTGTAGTTGTTTCTGACCTGATGGCTCTGGCTATTTTCACTTCTTCATCATGTTGTATTCATCCCTGTACTTGCTGCCTGGATTGATTCTGTCCACTTCATGTTGTTGACTGCATTATTGAAGTGTGTCTGACCATGTTTGTGTATATAGGCAGTTTGAAGTTGCTGACTTCATTTTGTATTCGTTTTGATCCACTTTGTCACTGCATATCTATATATGCTTGACCTGTTTCATTTAGTTGTACTGCCCTATGTTGTCACTTGATCTTGCTGTGACATTGTGACTTCTTGTTCTTCCTCCATTAAGAAGTATTGTTGCATTTTAGATGTATCTTGGTCTTATGAACTTGAATTAGTAGTCTACACCTCTGGCTTTTTGTCTGAACTGTTTGTAGTCAATTGCTTTGTCTATTCATTGGCCTTGAGTTGAACCTATCTTGGGTTTGACCTTGTACTCGTGCCGTGATTTTGAATATATTGCATGTGAGTTGAACCCGGCTTTTCATTTGGGTTTGACCTGTGCTCA
This sequence comes from Allium cepa, assembly GCA_030765085.1. Classification (NCBI taxonomy): domain Eukaryota; kingdom Viridiplantae; phylum Streptophyta; class Magnoliopsida; order Asparagales; family Amaryllidaceae; genus Allium; species Allium cepa. The sequence goes on from CM060946.1 coordinate 86,374,005, forward strand.
CCTGTCCCTGTAGCATTATCAAGTGTATACCGATGTGCACGGCCTTGTGGCATGTACAGTGATACACTGTGCATGTCACACTGTTCGTGTGATGAATTCAAGTGTGAATGATGACGAACAACCCAAATAACTGAGGCAAACCATATTTTCAAACATCATATTTCATTTTATATTGCAAAAACATTTCTTTTTCAATTTTACTGCGTTAGTGAATATTTTTGCAGATTGCTCAGATGCTGGATTCAAACTGGAATGCAGTTGAAGACAAAATACGAGTGTGAGTGATATGTAGTGAGGATATTAATGTAAATATAAAATCGTGATGTATTCAAAATTGTATATGTATAGTGAGAGCTTGAATTTGTACTATTCAAGATTGTAATAAATATTTGTTTGAATAAAATTTCTGTTTGAATTCAAATTCCATTCAAATTCTATGCAATTTATTTTATTCACCAAATATTTATTTAATCTATGAAAAATAGAATAGTACATTACCAAATACATTTAAATGAATATATATGTTTATTATCATCAAACAAAAACATATAAGCGCATATTCAACAATCTCCCCCTTTTGATGATAACAAACATATATTTAAGATTTTGTACATGTGTTAAATGTATTTGATCAATGATATACTCTAATTGCTCCCCCTATGTAAATGCTTCCTCTCTACATGATGCTCCCCCTACATGTATGCATGCAAATAGAAATATTCAAATAAGTGTAGATGCAAATGGAAAATTATTTGACCTTTTCTTGATTCTATTTGACAAAATCTTAACTTTTCTCTCCCCCTTTTGTTATCAGCAAAAGGATAATAGTTTTAGAGAAAAATAGAGATAAAGTGATCGATATTAATCCAACATTAAACTCAAATTGAATATAAATATTAAACTTCAATAAGAATCAAACAAAAACCATAACTACCCTTGTTAGGCGCATATTCCACTTTTAGAAATAATGAAAGTGATGTTCTCATATAAAATCATACAGTTGAATCTTCTTGTGGTACATTTATATCAGGAATTTGAATATCTACTAATCATGCATAACCGTTAGGACTTTTAAATGAGATTAGTAGTATTCCAATTTAATTTTTAAAAACAATGAAATCAAGTATCTTCTAACCACGCATGACCGTGAGGACTTTTAAATGGGATTAGAATCAACTTGTCTATTTAAGCAATTAATTTTGATATGCGTTCCATACATGCATAACCGTAAGGACTTTTAAATGAGCATGGAAGCACATAATCAAAAATCCAAGTACTTCACCCATGCATAACCGTGAGGACTTTTAAATGAGAGTGAATACTTTGGATATTTATTTATTTTAAAAAAATGTGACATGAAAAACAAATGATTCCTGATTATAGTACCACATATCGACAAACTATATTGAATATTTGATAAACCATGGTCGATAGAAATAATGATAGATATAGAAATGGTCATGGAATCTTTACCCAACAAAAAGTTTTATAATTCTTGTTTTAATTCCTAAAGAAATTTTCCAAATATACTCTCTTGAGTAATGTATGTTTAAATATCAACACTTATCACCTTTTCAATCACTATTTATCTTTTTGATAATTAGTAGGGAGTCAGATTAGTCAAAATTTGTCATTTAAAATCAAATAAAAATGACTAATCTGAAAATATGGTCAAATATGATTTTCTCGAAGGGGTTATATGAGAGAAAAAATTCTGCTAAATGAAAAATTATTTAAAATGAACAATATGAAGATATTTTCTATGAAAAACGATGCAGTTACTAAATGTCTCAAAAATCACGTTCAACTAGTAATTTTTCTATCAACTAGATTACCAGTGTAATCTGCATCTGAGTTTCTCTTTCAATCCGAAATATCACTAAATAAAATTGATAATCCAGACAATGAAGTGTGCATCAAAAATTTCAAACCCAATTTTAGCAACAATTTAAATGACATTCTTTTGAATTTGAATTGAAGCCATGGAAACAATTAGAAACTGAGAATATAGACTTAGCCGAATTATGACCAAATGTATCCACCAAAACACAATGTTTAATCCAAACAAATATGTATGAAGTAATTCGAAGAATATTGTTTTTGGCATCAATATAATTGGCTAATTATGTAGACCAAGTCAGAATCAAAAATCAACTCTTTTCAACATCTCGATAGTGGCTGATTTAATTCAGATTACGGTGCAGATTATCACATTTAATATATCGTTCAAAACAAATTTACCTGTTTTACCTTTACGATAATTTTTCGTGATTGCCCATTGTGATTCTGTCACCTTTGTACTAGGCTAAGGAACTTTGCTTTGTTGCCCGTTGTGTTTCTGGAACAGCTAAAATCCAGAGAACACCGTTGTTGTTCCTTAGCCTGCCACCACACCTACACGATGAAAGATTTTTGTGACCTATTTATAGGTCCATGATTGTTAGTGGCAGAAGCATTATGAATAAACAAACCCTTTGGAACCCAAACTTGTTTAGTCCTTTTATTCTTGTTCCAATAGACATGAAATTTGTTTGTAGAATTCTTAGGAACCCAAACTTGTATAAATTTTGTGTTCTTTTTCCTATGACTACAATTTTCAACATGATGTCCAATTATTTCACTTCTAGCAAAGATACTCCTACCTTTTGCATTATCCTCAACTTGTGTTTTCCCAAAACCTATTCCTTTTCTGTTGTTAGCAAAAATTTGATTTCCCAATAGCATGTTGAAAGATTTTTCGCCTCTTGAAAAGTTATTCAAAGATTTCTCAAGATTTTGGACTTTGGTTTTTAGTGTTGTGTTTTCAGTGACAAGTGAGGTGCATCGATTTATAAAATCCTTTTTCCTAGTGTCAATGATTTCCTTAAGACTCAAGTTTTCTTTTTCAAGATTCTCAGAGTTATTCTTAAGTCTTGTCAATTCTGAATCTAAAATTTTACATTTTTCACATTCCAGATTTTGAATATTTTCAAGTTCAGTTTCTAATCTAAAATTTTCACGAGCAAGTTCTCTCCTATCAGATTTCAGTTTTTCAATTTTAGATTCAAGAGCATCAACTACTTTAGTGAGATAAAGACACATAAAAACAAGATCTCTATAGGAATACTCACCTGCCTCACTAGATTCCTCGGAGCTTGCTTCTGAATCTGATTTCGCCATAAGACACAAGTTAGCCTCCTCTGAGCTGCTATCCGAAACTTCTTCTCCTTCTTCATCATCCCAAGTCGCTGCAAAAGCCTTCTTCTTCTTTTTCTTTCCTTTGTTGTATTTGAGAAGTGGGCATTCTTGTTTGAAGTGGCCATGCTTGTTGCAGTTATAGCAAGTCAGTTCATTATCGGAATTGTCAGAATCTTTTGACCTATTACCCTTTGTTTTCTTCTTGCGTGGCTTGAATCTCGACCATTTTCTAAGATTATTGACAGCCATTGCAAGCTCTTCGATTGGATCTTCTTCTTCTTCATAGCTCTCTTGTTTGCTCTTTAAGGCAAACGTCTTCTTCTTTGGTTCGGAGTTGTTGCGTTCCTCCTTTGTTTTTAGCTCAAGCTCATATGTCATCAAGTTGCCAATCAACTCCTCCATGCTTAGTTTACTCAAATCTTTCGATTCTTGGATTGCCGTGACTTTTGCCTCAAAGTTCATTGGTAAAACTCGTAGTATCTTCCTCACAAGCTCTCCCTCAGTGAAGACCTTCCCAAGCGCTCTAGCGTTGTATACCAAAGTTGAAAAGCGTCCAAACATGTCTTTTATGCTCTCGCCTTTGTCCATCACAAAGTTCTCGTATTCATTGCTGAATAGGGCTAGACGAGACTCCTTGACTTGAGAAGTTCCTTCGTGTGTCACCTCCAAAGTGTGCCAAATTTCCTGTGCTGTTGTACAATGAGAAATTCTATTAAATTCATTTTTATCAAGAGCACAGATCAAAGCGTTCATTACTTTGGCATTTGTAGTTTTAATTTCTTATCGTTAGCATCCCACCTATCCTTAGGTTTAGGAACCTCAGTATCACCAACAGTTATAGTGGGAGGTTTATAGCCAGTTTCAATGATATCCCAAACATCATAATCAACGGAACTAAGATAACTACTCATCCTAACTTTCCAATAAGCATAATCATTCCCGTTAAACATGGGTGGCCTAACAATAGATTGCCCCTCAGAAAAAGCATTATTTGATGAATTCATGACTTTAGAGTTAAAGAAAATACCGTGCTCTGATACCACTTGTAGGATCTAGATTAACCCTAGAGGGGGGGGGGGTGAATAGGGTTATAACAAATTTTCTTGAATTAAACACAGAAATAAACTGCAGAAATAAATATGCTGAAAAGTAAATCACACACAAAATTTACCCAGCTTCGGCAACCCCTGCCTACTGCTGCATTCCCAGATTTCTATTAGAATTAAACAGTATCCCACTTATAAACACTCTACTAGACTCGCAGACCCTTTTGCTCCCGCTCACAAACACTCTACTAGGCTCGCACACCCTGCTCCGCCTATAGAGTTTCGCTTACTCGCAAACACTGCTCCCGCTTATAGAGCTCTGCAAACTCGCACACCCTGCTCACTGAACTAATTCTAACTAGACAATCTGACAGTACCTACAACCTAGGTGGTGATTTACAAATTCTTTGACTCGAAAAGAAAAAACAACTTCAAAAATAACCGCAGGAGCAAAAATTAAAATACGAACTTGAATGCGTAATTTTTGCTCAAATAAAAATAATAAAACCCTTCAATTAAAACCCTAAAACCAAATAATCCCCTTTTATAAATAAGGCCGACCCCTTATTCTTCAACCCGATCCACTGTGAAGAAAAATGCGGCCTCTCCTTTTTCTTTTGCTTGGCCCGTTCCTTTTTGTCGAATTAGGGCTTCGGTCCTTTTCTCTTCCTTCTGAAACAATTGTGGCCGATCCCTTTGTCGAATTAGGGCTTTGTGCTATCGATCAGAATTGAGGCTTTGTTCGATCTGATTGATGAAGCTCTTGCTCGCGCTTGTTCTCTGATGATTGACGCTTGTTGCTAGCTCGTTCTCTGATGATCGAGTTGTTGATGATTTCGGTATGTAATTTCTTTTGTTGCTCGTTTGATTGCTTGCTTTTTAACTCGATGCCGATGATGAGTGTTTGGGCTAGTATTTATAAGAATTCGAATCGCTTGATTCATTCGTATTCACTTGCGACTTCATCACTTTCCTAATTTGTTACAACTTGATACGCACGGCTTTCCTGATTTTGTTACACCTTGATACACACGACTTTAACTTGAGACGTTCGATACGGTTTGAATTATTCGGCTTCGAATTTGTTTCGTGGCCACCACGGCTTGTTTAATTTCTCTGATTTTTGCCTTGCCTTTCTTATTTTCAAATATACGAATTTGACTTTTTCAAATTGTACACACACTTGTTGTATTCAAAAAATTGTCACCGTGTTATTTGGATTGTTGAATTTTGCTGCAGTCTTCATTGAGCTTGTACACCATGTTGCATGCAATGGTTTTGGTCGAGTTGATACATTTGTCAGTTCAACATTTGTTTCACTGGTATCTTCACTGTGTTGATTTCATGTTGGTTTAGTTGTGTATGTCACTATTGCCTTGAACTTGGTCATTGTTGTTATATCACTTCGAATTGCATTCATTTGCTGTCACATTGTGTTCTGGTCATTCCTTCTGTTTGTTACTGCATTCCTATGCAGTTGCTGTTGGTCCGACTTTGTTCTTGGATTGTTCATCTCAACTTGTTCTTGTATTCACTGTCTATCCATACAGTTGACATTTGGGTTTGTTGTGCACTTGTCTTCTGTTCACCTGTATCATGCTTGTGCATTTCTCTGCCTGATCGACACTTGATGTTTGTAACTTGTGGTTTCATGCTTCATGCATGTTCTCTGTTCATATATTCTTGGTGGCATTTCTTTGGTCTGCACTGCTTGTTGATGTTGCTTGTGCACTGCCACACTGAACTACTCTGTCTTGCATTTGTGTACTGTGTCTTTGATTGGTCATTGGGCATTGCATTACTTCTGCATCATGCTTGGCTTTGTGGTCTGGGTTCACTTGGGCTTGTAGTTGTTTCTGACAGCTTGTAGTTGTTTCTGACCTGATGGCTCTGGCTATTTTCACTTCTTCATCATGTTGTATTCATCCCTATACTTGCTGCCTGGATTGATTCTGTCTTCATGTTGTTGACTGCATTATTGAAGTGTGTCTGACCATGTTTGTGTATATAGGCAGTTTGAAGTTGCTGACTTCATTTTGTATTCGTTTTGATCCACTTTGTCACTGCATATCTATATCGCTTGACCTGTTTCATTTAGTTGTACTGCTCTATGTTGTCACTTGATCTTGCTGTGACATTGTGACTTCTTGTTCTTCCTCCATTAAGAAGTATTGTTGCATTTTAGATGTATCTTGGTCTTATGAACTTGAATTAGTAGTCTACACCTCTGGCTTTTCGTCTGAACTGTTTGTAGTCAATTGCTTTGTCTATTCATTGGCCTTGAGTTGAACCTATCTTGGGTTTGACCTTGTGCTCGTGCCGTGATTTTGAATATATTGCATGTGAGTTGAACCCGCCTTTTCATTTGGGTTTGACCTATGCTCACCTATCCCTGTAGCATTATCAAGTGTATACCGATGTGCACGGCCTTGTGGCATGTACAGTGATACACTGTGCATGTCACACTGTTCGTGTGTGATGAATTCAAGTGTGAATGATGACGAACAACCCAAATAACTGAGGCAAACCATATTTTCAAACATCATATTTCATTTTATATTGCAAAAAAAATTTCTTTTTCAATTTTACTGCGTTAGTGAATATTTTTGCAGATTGCTCAAATGCTGGATTCAAACTGGAATGCAGTTGAAGACAAAATACGAGTGTGAGTGATATGTAGTGAGGATATTAATGTAAATATAAAATCGTGATGTATTCAAAATTGTATATGTATAGTGAGAGCTTGAATTTGTACTATTCAAGATTGTAATAAATATTTGTTTGAATAAAATTTCTGTTTGAATTCAAATTCCATTCAAATTCTGTGCAATTTATTTTATTCACCAAATATTTATTTAATCTATGAAAAATAGAATAGTACATTACCAAATACATTTAAATGAATATATATGTTTACTATCATTAAACAAAAACATCTAAGCGCATATTCAACATGAGTCACACAACCGAACCTATTCATTCTCGTAAACATCGCTCGATTTAATTGATTTATGATAATTTTAAATTAATTAATATGTATGAAACATTAATTTTTGTTGTAATTCTTGTATGTGGTTACCCAGTAAACAGGGAGTCTCTATAATATTCTACGTGCTATTAGTAAATTGTTGGGTACATTTAAAAAATTATATATGTGCATATCAATTATATTTAATTCAATTTAAATAGAATTAATTACAAAAGGGTTTGAGTATTTAATTGGTCTATCATGGGACCAATATAGGCCAACCAAAGAGGGGGGTAAAATGAGGGACAATGATATGGATCTGAGTTTAAATTAGTAGGAGAGAAATGCGCAGATTTAGTCTTCTAGTTCGTCCTACAAATACAAATCCAAGCCACAACTTTTAGTTTTGAGTTTCTGCCTCCTCCTTCATTAGTTTTGGTTGCAATTACCAACTCCTTCACAAACCAACTATTTACCCTTTTTGTCCAAATACAAGGAGCTGCAATAATTTCCAGTGATGACACATTGATTGCCAGCAATAATGGTGCAAATATAAGAGATCTAGGAGATTGTTAGTTCAAAGTGTAAGTTTAAGGCATCAATTTCTTTAAATAAATAGATATTCACAACATGTGTGATCTATTTACATTTATATACATGTTAATGTATCCTCTTAATTATAAATACATTAGGTCTCATTAAACAACAATTTTACATAGAACAATTTATTTTAAACAAAGTTAAAAATAAAAAATGTATGTAAATATTATTATTTGACCATATATACGCACTTTAATATATATTATAGTTTTCTAAGAATTATAAATAAATTAATAATTTTTAATGATTATTTATCAATTTCAAAACCTAAAATTCATTTAAATATTATTTATAAGTATGTATAAATATATCACGTTATCTTCAAATAAATTTTGAGTGACCAAATATTTTTTAAAATTTTCTGGCCGAAGTTTAATTATATATTAAAAGTGCATCAATGATCTAATAATATGGATAAATAGAATCTAATAATGAGCTAAGTAAATAATATTTATAAACAAATGTGTCAGTGATTTTTATACTGGTAAGGACTTTCCGTCCTATGTCCGGTCTTAGATTTCTTTTGAATTTCACTAAACAACCCTCTCTTAACCGAAGCAATGAGTTTCTACAACACTGCTTGAACAATCGAACATGACTACGACTCCTTGCCTGAAGATCTCTAATGAGACTTCACTCGAAGAGGAATTATTCAAACTTTGACTTTGATGTGTTCTTTAAAACACTGATAAGTCACTTTTCAGTACATGTGACAACCCGCACCCCAGTGGATTTGAATTTCTCGAAATAGAAAACCCAAGTCCACTAAAGTATGAATAGTTGGTTTGGTATCCTATAAATAAATAAATAATTACGGACCAAGATTGATACTTCCAATATTTAGTGTCCTTGTCAGTGCCAAGCATGCATAAGAAAACCCGACCTTCCATCGTTTCCGCCTTACATCAATACCTGTCCATTTAAGCTATCCTGTAGGTTGTAATAAGGAGGGGGTCAGAGCAACATTCTGATGATTGGTAATTATACACTATACATAACACTAGTTTATGCCGATTGCCTTCCATCACATGTATGTCCTTTTATTTTAATTAGTTGTCTTTACTCCACGTACACGTATGATACGCCCCGTCTACCTAAAGTAGAATATAACTACAAATGTATATATATAAATATATAAGTACCACCGTCCAAGATACTATCCTCGTTGGTATTCATAACCTACCACCTCGTTAGGTTCCATCATTAAAGCAGTATCACGTCCTCGTCATCATGCATACCAAGGAACTCCCATAGTGTCTAGTAACAGTGTCACAATAGTTTAGCCATATTCTATCTTATTTTGGGAATTTATCTAACTACTTCCTATTATGGACTCAGCTCCTCGTATTATTGAGGACTCAGCTCCTCGGATTATTGAGGACTCAGTTCCTCGGACTACCCTAATCTTTGAAAGACCTCTCTTAAGGGTCATCAAGCCTTGCCTTCTAACAAACAACTGCGGCAGTGCATGACCTAAACATGACTTACTCTAGTAGGAGGTGTAGCCCTTTAAGTGTAACCCGCGTCTTTCTGTCGACCGCTCAGAACCGATGATGTTCTCGGCCGATATATAGCTCCCACTCCTTAATATGATACCAAACACTGACATAGAGCCAAGCCTTACTCAACATCCCATTTAAATTGTCTAATGCAATTAAGGCAATACCCCTACTAAAAAGTTGAAGCAGACCCTACTGGGGTATGTTGGGGATGCGGATTAAGGATCTTAAGGCAGAAATAACACTAGAGGGGGGGGGGGTGAATAGTGTTTTAAAGAATATATGAACTATATGACTAAATTAAAACTTTCAACACAAATCTAAACAGAATTCTAACACAGAGTGATCACAAAACATATAACAAATGCAAATAGTAAAGTAAAGCAAGTAAAAGGAAAGAACACACCGGATTTTATACTGGTTCGGAATCCTCCTACATCCATTCCTGCACCAAGGCAATATCCTTGTACAGATTTTTATAAGCCAATATCCAAATTACAACCCTCAATTTCTATGGCCTTGAGGAACCCTCCTATCTCCGAGTCTGGGGTAAACTCTCTTGATTTACGGGACACAAGATCACCCTAATACTTCTTAATAACAATACTTTTGAATGGATAGACTCTATGGACTTTTTTGAATACAAATTATTCCTATAACTCTGAATAGCACTTTGATCTTTAGTAGAATGATGGAGAATCAAATAAAGAGAGTATCTAAATGATTTCCTATTGAGAATTTGGCAGAATGATGGCACGATCTTGAAAATATGAAGTTTTATGGATATGGAATGGTGGAGAAGAAAGAGTGAAGAAAAATAAGAAAGTAGTTGTTAAAAATTTCGTTTTGGAAGCCTTTATATAGATGCTCAACATTCATAACCATTGGCGAAAGGTTTTTGAACGAATGGACACTTCTTTTGAAATTTGAATTTTGAATCCAACTGTCACCATGTCGACATGGGGTATCCCCATATGTCGACATCCCTCAGTTCAAAATTGTAGAGATGTTGTTTTGTAAAAGCAATTGAATTTAAAACAAGTTGAAACTTCTCTGAAGCAAAATAAAGTGTTTAAACAATATTTTGAGATAGAGAATGAATATAAAACATTATTTTAAATATATATATATATATATAATTGATATAGACCGTCAATTATATAAGTAATATTTAAAATCAGAATAAGTTTTGATGTTTTTAAAAATAGAAGTTTTTAAAATCAGAATGGAGGAATATTTTAAGGCTAAAACAAAGTTTGAAAACATTTTTGAAAACATGATTTTGAAAGCTAAAACATTTTGAAAAACAGATTTAAAAACATTTTGAAAAATCTATTCAAACTAAAATTGCAAGAACCTTCCTACATAGCTCCTCCATAGGACTCGAGAACTTGTACAAAGTAGTTTAAATGATTTTGATTTTCGTGGGTTTGTAAGCCACTTGTCGTAGGTTTGTATGCTACTTGTCGTGGGTTTGTAAGCCACTGGTTTCGATAGAAATTGGGTTCCATCCCAAAAGAAAATTGGAAGAAAGATGAGAGTGCTATTATGAAGTTTTAATAAAATACTAGACATTTATCTTGAGATCTTGAAATCTTGATTCTCTAGAGTCTTGAATCTTGAATCTCTAATCTTCATCTTGATGCTTGAGTCTTTATACTGATCAGTCTTCGATAATACCTGCATATATTTCCTATATATATATATATATCTATCCATATGAAAATGTTAGTATATATTTTATAAAGTAAAGTATAATAACTATATAAGGTTGTTGTCATCAAAACATCATCAACTCAGTTCCTAACAATCTCCCCCTTTTTGATGATGACAACCTTTATTTATAAAATATTCTTACCATACCATAACTCCCCATAACTCCCCCTTACTCCGTGACTTCTGCTTAAAACTACAACTCCCCTTTATTCCATGACTTCCCTTACACCACGCACAAATATTTTTATAACTTTCTCCCCCTTTGTCATCAACAAAAACTATTAATTACTTAAGAATTCAAGAAAAATTAGTATGAACAAATAATATGTATAGAGCAAGCATGAAACAATGAGTATAAGTGAACACATTTTAGTTATTACAACATATATAAGAACATACTTAAACATAAACAAACAAAACAATTTAAAACAAAGAATAAAATGAAGGTACGCTTTAATGGCGATCCTTAACTATAGGAGACTTATGAATCGAACAATTGGGGTAGTGGAGACAAAAGTTTCCACGTTGTTCAATTATGTTTCCATTAGTATCAACAAGGATCTCACCAACGCAAATAACGCTCTCGTCCGTATTCATAGGAACTTCGGGTTGAGGTAAAGGTTGATCTTCCTCTTGGTCTTCTTGTGGTTCTTCCAAAGGTTCTTCTTCCTCGGATTCCATGGCTTGTGAAGAGTCTTCAATATTAATAGGATTTGTACAGCTATCCATAAGGAATTTTTGTACATTCCTAATAATATTCCCTTGCCTTTGTTGTTCTCTAACCATCCTAAGTTGACTTACTTGAATTTCAGTCAACAATTGAAGGATATCTTTCATCTACTCTTGCAATTTGATCACTTGAGCGTGCGTAGATCGTTGAAATGGACCAGAATGAGGAGATGTGGGTGAAGTGGGTTCATTAGTAGAAGAGGAGGCCATTATTTTATTGTTTCAGAAGTTATTTACAGAGAATATAGTGAAGAAAGAGGAGAGAAAACGAAATAAATAGATAAATAACCAAATAACTAACTTTGGAGGGAAATTCTATTTTCAAATTTTTGTTGGGTATGTCGACATCAGGGGATAGGGCATGTCGACATGTCTTTCAGAAAAAGTGTAATTTTTATTTTGAATTTTTATTGATTATATTTTATATTTCAGATTTTGAACAAATACCTAATTCTCTTCTAAATTTAGTAAAATTCTGTTCGGTTAACGGTTTAGTTAATATATCAGCAATTTGTTTTTCAGTATTTATATAATCTAGAGTTATTATTTCTTTAGTTATATTATCTGTAAGAAAATGATGTCTTATATCAATATGTTTAGTTCTAGCATGATGAGTTGGATTTTTAGATAGATTTATTGCACTAGTATTATCACAATATATTGGTGATTTACTTATGTTAATTCCAAATTTTTTTAAAGTTTTTTGCATATATATGAGTTGTGAACAGGCCAGAGCAGCAGATATATACTCTGCTTCAGTTGTTGACAAGGAAACAGTATTTTGTTTCTTGCTGAACCAGGAAACCAGTGAATGTCCTAGAAAGTGACAAGTTCCACTTGTACTCTTTCAGTCTGATTTACAACCAGCATAATCAGCATCACAATATGATATTAAATCAAAAGTATTATTTTTAGGATAAAATAAACCATAATCTAAAGTGTATTTTACATATCTTAAAATTCTTTCAATAGCTTTTAAGTGAGTTTCTTTAGGTTGTGATTGGTATCTTGCACAGAGACAAACACTATGCATAATATCAGGACGACTCGTTGTTATATAGAGTAGCGAACCAATCATTCCCCTATATAAAGTTTGATCAATATCTTTTGATTTATCTTCTTTACTGAAACCTACATTTGTTGACATTGGAGTTGGTTTCCCACTAGAGGTGCTTAAACCAAATTTATTGATTAAGTCTTTAGCATATTTTTCTTGACTTATGAAGATTCCATTTTCTAGTTGTTTAATTTGAAGCCCTAAGAAGAAACTTAATTCTCCCATGTGACTCATTTCAAATTCTTTAGTCATTATATCTGAAAATTCTTTATTCATTATGTTATTGGTTGATCCAAAGATTATATCATCTACATATATTTGAACCATTTGAATATCTTGATCATTTCTTTTGATAAAAAGTGTTGTATCTACTTTACCAATTTCAAAACCAGATTGAAGTAAATAAGATCTTAGTCTTTCATACCAGGCTCTAGGAGCTTGCTTTAGACCATATAGAGCTTTCTTTAACTTGTATACATGGTTTGGAAAAATATTATCTTCAAAAAATGGAGGTTGTTCAACATAAACATCTTCTTTTACAAAACCATTTAGAAAAGCACTTTTAACATCCATTTGATATAATTTGAAATTATTATAATTAGCGAAAGCAAGTAGAATTCTTATAGCTTCTAATCTTGCTACGGGGGCAAAGGTTTCATCATAGTCAATTCCTTCTTCTTGACAATAACCTTGCGCGACTAAACGAGCTTTATTTCTTACGACCTCACCGTGTTCATTCATTTTATTTTTATAAACCCATTTAGTTCCAATTATACTTTTATCCTCAGGTTTACGAAAAAGTTCCCATACATCATTTCTGGTAAATTGATTCAATTCTTCTTGCATAGCAAGAATCCATGAATCATCAGACGATGCTTCCTTTGGATTTTTAGGTTCAATTGTTGATATAAAGGCTACATTACTCATACTACTTAATTGATTTCTAGTTCTTACTACAGATTCAATATTTCCTAAAGCATTTTCTATAGGATGATCTTTTGATATTTTAAATGTAACGACCCAGAATTTTAAACAATTTAATTTGGAAATATTTAATTTATTTTAAATATTTGAATGATGGTTTAGATTGAGTTTTCAATTTAACTTTGAAATTGACGATTAAATTATAGAATTTAATCTATTGAAAGTTGAATAAAAATTTGAATCTTCAATTTAAAGCCGATTTAAAATATTTCAAAGGCTTGTAAAATTCATATTGATAATATTGAAGATTATAGAAGCTTCAAAATTTATTTTGGAAGTGATTTGTTCAGTTTTGAAATTTAATCGTTCGAATCGATATTTAAAAATAGCCGTCCGAGGCACAGTCTCGGAATTCGACGAAACCAGTTCCATTGGGTCCGGAATATTGAATTATTCTCGGATTTCAAATTTCGTATTTTTCGGAGTTGATATGTGAGTACACGGTGAGTAAACGCATTTGGAATTTTATCGAACTCAATTTAAAATTTAAATTTAAATTTATAAACAAACACAACACGTTCGTTCTTCCTTTAACCACGCATAAATTTTTGCCTAAAATCATGCCTACGATCACTGGAGAAGATCGTGCAAGCATACCTCAGTTTCACTTTTAAATAACAATTCGTTCGTTCAAAAAAAATAGGCAAATCAAAATAATAAAAAATGGCCGAGCAGATTCTCGTCTTCCTCCCTCAATTCGAAATTAAAAATGGGGACAAGGGCTTTCGAATCACTCTCGATTGGAATCGCGATTGGAGGCGCGGCTGGGGGAACATGATTGTGGCGGTTCGAGCGCGCGTAAGGTAGGGGGGTTGCGTGTGGAGGTAAAGGCGGCGCTGTCGTGGTGAGGCGTCGAGGCAGGCGGCGTCGATTTGGGGTGCGCAACGCGGTGTAGGCATGTTTCGCAGTGGGCGGCGTTGTCGTGGAAGGAGGAGGAGCAGTGGCAGGGGCTCGCGTACGGCGACGCGATTCAAAGGCGTTGGTCTGTGCGATTTGATGGAGCGTCGATTGGAGGGGGAATCGCGACGGCAACGGCGGCAGTGTAGGCGATGGCGCGGCAAGGTTTGGAGCTAGGTGATTCTGGGAATCGCGTGTGCGCGCGCGATGGATCTGGGTTCTTGTTAATGCAGTAAGTTTATTTTTATTTTTATTTTGTTTATTCAATAAGAAAAAAAAAAAAAGGGTTTGAATGTTTGTATACAGTAAGAAAAAAAAAGGAAAAAAAATGAAGTTGGATACTTGTATATGGACAGTGAAGGAAAAAGGAAATTTAATTATTTAATATAAATTTTAGTTAGATAAATTTATTTAAACAGAATTGGATAATTTAAATTTTGTAAAAGGAATTCTAGTTTAAAATTTAAATTTTTTGTTAAAACAAATTTATTTAAAAAGATATTAATCTAAGGTAAAAGAATTAGTAGAAATAAATTTTAAAGGAAATTTAATTTTTAAACTTTTAGTTAAATAAATTTGCTAAAGAAAATTTGGTTGAAATTTAATCATTAGACAATTAAAATTATTAAACGGAAATTAACAGTTCAATTAATTCAAATATTAACAAACTGTGTAAATATTTATACTAGGTATAAATCAAGAAAATCGAGTCAGGATGGAGATGGATTGCTAATAAAAGCAAAGGTGAGAACTTCTCACTCAAAAAGAATTTCTGTTGTTTATTTAAATTTTAAATAGTTAAATTTAAAATTGATTGACTGTGTTGATTGATTGCTTGAATGATGATTGTTATATATATATATTGGATGTGAATAGACCCTATACGCCGTTAGTAAGCGGAGGTTATTTATTACACACATATACCGCGATATTCCATCTTGAAGTGGAATTGGTATTATATTATATATATAGCAATATATATATATTGGCATATGTATATATTGCAGTTGATTGATTTCCCGCATTTTCTTTTAGCGGATGAGACCCTATGCGCCGTTAGTAAGCGGATATATATTTATAAAATCCCATATACCGCGATATTCCGTCTTGAAACGGAATGGTATTGTGCTAATGTCTGTGGATGCAGGGAAACAGGTTGGAGGGATCCAACTGGATTCCTCACAATATTTATTTGATTTCATATATTGTGATATTTGATTGTTTATCATGGATGATATATGATGTTTGAAAGTTGTGATTGGATATTGATGTGTTACATCATCGGATCCAAATTTTTGAAATAAAAAAAAAGGGATACGATTTTAATTTCAAAAAAAAAAAGATTTTTGGAAATATACGTTTATTAAATATTTTTGGAATTGATCCATTATAAATAAATAAACGTTATAAATTTTTAATGTTATAAAAGTTATATTTTTGAGAAATATAGTTAAAAATTTATTTTTGAAAATATGGGATTGATGATTTTATAAAATAGTTTAAACTGAGATTTTTGAATCTATTATAAAAAGTTTAAAAATAGGATTTATGAAATTGGATTATTTTATAAATCTAAAGGATGGAATTCTAAAAGAGTTCAAAAGATGTTTTAAAATAATAATACAAATTCATTTGTATTAAAAGATTTATAAATTGATATTTGTAAATTAAAAATATTAGAAGTGTAAAACGAGCTTTTCTAAGTGTTAGAAAGAATTGTAAATGAATTTCATAAATTGGAATTATAGAATTATAACGGCAAAGTTATAAATAGAATTTTATAAGCAGTAGGTTTATAAAATTTATAAAGTTATTAAAGGAATGAGTTGGATAAATGAATGAATCTTATAAGTTATAAGATTTATAAAATTTATGAAGTTTAAAGGAATAATTTTGTAAATAGATAAATTATAAGTATTTGACTTATAATATGAATTTTTAGTATATCATTGTGATATGAATTGAGATAGGTTAACAAAGGAAGTTTATAAAAGGAAGTTGATATAAAATAAATAGAATAGAATTTATAAACGTTGTTTTATAAATTCAAAATGACTTATTTAATAAGTAAATTGATCTAATTTATTTATGGAGATATATTCATGTTTTAAACAGTGAATAATTCCTTAAAATAAAGGCAATAGAAGAAATGAAATTTATTAATAATATATATTCACGTTTTTGTATAGTGAATATTATGTTAAAGAATTATTTGGAATGTGATATTTTAAACAGAATTAAAACGATCTAACGATGTTTTAAAAATGTATTGAGATTCGAAATTATAGATTTCAACATTTATGGTTGAAATAGATGTTTTCGAGAAATAGAAGGAAATAATAGATTATAACACTGTTGTTATAATAGATAATTTCCGAAAGGAAATGTTTTGTATAGTATTGAGATTTATATATCTATTTTATTTCGAATCCCTATACTAGTGATTTTGGGTTGTCGTAACGATGTTTTACGCAACATCGTTTTGGCCCAAATAAATACGGTTAAGTGAATGATTTCCTTAAAGAAAGAAATATATACTTAATTTCGATTTAAGTATATAGAATATTTTCTAAGTGTTGAAAATAAAAGATTGTGAATTACTTATTTAATAAGTATAGAAATGTTTTCCAATATAAAGTGAATATGTTGAGAATTTATCTTTTTGAAGATAAATTGAAAAATGGATATTTGAAATCATATATTCATAAATATTTTGGAAATATAAATTCAATATGGAATTTATAAAAGGAATTGGGAAAATAGGTTTAAAAATAAATATTGATTTATTTTTGAAATATGGAAAGTTATATCTTCTAAAGATATTTTTGGGAAATAAATAATTTGGAAAATTATTTGGATTCTGGTGATGTTGGCATATCTATTGATAGTTCAATAACCGACTATCAATATTTACCTTCAAATAGGTATTTGTTGTGAATTGTTTGAAATTGAATGCCACACTTATTTTTTTAAAATAAGCGCTCACTATTCGGGTTAACCGGGAAAGGACCATGGGGTCGTATAACCCATTCCGAATATGTGATACGTCGTGATAAATTGCATTCGAAGATCGGTGTTGAAGACCGGATATTTTCGAAAGCGAAAGGATTTCTTGTTGATTGTCTCTGCACTGGCTGATCCCTGGTATTGAGATCTCCATAAGTGATGGGAAATCCGAACGTGATTAGAAATTATTCGGATTGCAAGGACTTCTTTGTAAGTGCCTTCGGTTCTGTTCGAGCCCGGAACAGACTTGTATGGATTGTATGCCTGACATTATAAGTTGAGATATAAAGCCGATTTCTTTCAAATATATTTCTGAGGTGGCGGAGAATTTATTCTTTTAGCTTAACACCCTTCTCTGAGACGTACGAGCTCAGAGGTTATATAGTTGAAGTTATCAGCGATATATTCCCAGTTTGGTAATGTGACATGCTGAGTGATGCTGAAATGATCATTGTGTTGATTATTTGTGATAGGATCATTCATTTGATCGTCTATCTTAGTGATCATTGTGTTGATCATTTGTTGACCCAAAGCACGGCTTTTTGTACAAAGTGTGTTTTTGTGGACGTGAATTCGTCGAGCCTCACATCCCGGAAATGGTCAAAACAGGAAAGATGCGGCAAGGTTATTAGGGGTTGCTGTAGCTCCCCTTAGGGTATGTACATTTCCTTCTGGATAGAGGTTGTATCATGGTATGGAGCCCAGATATTTAACCTATGTGGTTACTACGAGTTTATTACTTTGTGGTTGTTGGTTATCGGGATCCCGTGAAAAAGGTCGTTTACGATCGGGGAATGGCGTGCTCGTGTCAGTAGTTACCCAGTTAAGGGGTAACCCGGCCTTGTGTTGGCAGAGATCCGGTTTGGTTCTCGGGGATGTCTTTCCAGAGGCATTCTCAGTGGCAATGGGAAGTTCCTTGGCCTGACCATTTGTTGGAAATCCAATTCCCAATACGAAACTTGTACGGTATTAGTTGTAGAACCTGCTATTCACTTATGGTGGTCACCACTGTTTGGATGGTAGCTATAGTAGGCATAGTTCGAAATGTCTATGCTGGCTAAGATTTATATTCTACTTTCGAAATGAATTTTTTCTACACTATACACTAATAATAATATCAAATGTTATTTTAAATGCGTATCAAGCATCTTTGACTATCATAAGGAGAAATCTCCTCCGATTCTGCGTTTGCATTGTGTGTGTGTGCGGGAGGCCTTATGGTAGTCTCATTTTTAAAAAGCATTGCGAATTGAATTAAAAATATTCCTCTATTTTGATTTTAAAGATAAATAAACTGTTTTGAGTTCTCACACCAGTCACATGACTGACTTGGAGTTTATTGTTTTCCTTCCTAAACTCTGGGTGCCCACCAATTTTCCACACGGGCAGTCAAGAGAAAGGTTTATCAGGATATTCTGGATATTCTGAAGTTGCTGGAGGCAAGCTGGATGGCATGACATATTACTTATATAGTAATTCTTTTTCCGCTGCACTGTTTGATGTTGTATGTTGTTGTACACTCTGATGATATGATGTAATGAAATATGATGAAATGTAATAACTGTAGTTCTTTGTTTAAAGATTATTCATTTATTATTATATGTTGTTCCGCTGCGAATTGTGAGATTCTGTTGTTGTTCTGTTGTTTCCTTTCTGTCCCGTTCTATTTTTAAAAATTTTCTATCTTCTGTTTTTCTAATTCTCTGTTTTCTAAAAATTGTCTATCTTCTTTCCCTCTATTTCCTATCTCTTCTCTCTTCTTTCTTTTTCTTTTCTTAAATTTTCTTTTTAAAACCCATAACTATTCGGTTTTTCGGCAACGAAAATCCGTATACGTTACATTTGGTATCAGAGCTGATGGTTAAGCGACAACCATGGTTCTGTAGGGTATTACTCGTTAGAGATAGAGTCAGCAGTACTCTAGAATGAGTTTGAGTGTAATAATAGATATGAGCGCGTATTTGTTAGTGAATATAAAATTGTTTTTGAATCGGGTAAATAAGATAATTTTGCCCAAAACTATTTTTGTATAGAAAAGAAATGGTTTTCTATGAATTATTATAGTATATGGTTGCATGATTGCTAGAAGTAATAATATAGAATTATTATCATTAGTCTATGAAATTAAATAAATGGATTGGATTCAAGTAAAATAACTTGATAATTTATTCATTTCAAATAGAATGAATATGGAATGTAAATAAAAATTGAATTGAGCAATTAAGTAAATTCGTGATGAATTGAAATATTGAAATGAATTAATGAATAAAACTAATTCAATGTAGTAATGTGAATGTACAAATTGAATTAAATTAGTTAATCAATAGAATTCAATATTTAGAATTTAGAATTTAATTCAAATAGAATTTAAATTGAGAATTGAATTCGAATGAATTTGAGATTGTGAATTGAATTGAAATGTAAAATTGAATAAAAATAAATATGTAACTTCAATAGTGAAGTAAAAACATATAAGAAGCGTATATTGGAAATTTTGCAATAGAATTGGCAAATTGGTTTGAATATTGTATTTGGATTTGGATGCTACTACTAGCAGGTTATACAGGTATATAAAAAGAAAAGGAATTGAGATTTTGATTTCAAAGATAAAATTGAATTGCTCGACAAAAAGGTACGTATTTGAATTTCAGTATGAGATTTGATGACTTTCTTCTCTAGCCACTTGGCTTTTCTCTTTTCTTTTTGATTCTGAGGGGCCGTGGTGCCATTTTGTAGTCGTACCGAGCTAGCCGCGCAAAGGAGACGCTGGCGAAATTTTTCGAAAATTTAGGGTGTTAGAAAATTTTTGAGAAAATTTTGAAAATTTGAAATTTGAATTTGAATTGGAAGTAAACAATGTTGTTTGGAACCCATAATTGAAGTTAGAAAGCTAGTTGAAATGATAGTAAATTTCTAGTAAAAAGATTTAGGCTAGTAAGTTGATAAAACTATTTAGATTGTGAAAAATAATAAACGGGATAAGGGCATTCTTCTTAACTTGTAATTTCGGGACGAAATTCTTTTAAGAGGGAAAGATTGTAACGACCCAGAATTTTAAACAATTTAATTTGGAAATATTTAATTTATTTTAAATATTTGAATGATGGTTTAGATTGAGTTTTCAATTTAACTTTGAAATTGACGATTAAATTATAGAATTTAATCTATTGAAAGTTGAATAAAAATTTGAATCTTCAATTTAAAGCCGATTTAAAATATTTCAAAGGCTTGTAAAATTCATATTGATAATATTGAAGATTATAGAAGCTTCAAAATTTATTTTGGAAGTGATTTGTTCAGTTTTGAAATTTAATCGTTCGAATCGATATTTAAAAATAGCCGTCCGAGGCACAGTCTCGGAATTCGACGAAACCAGTTCCATTGGGTCCGGAATATTGAATTATTCTCGGATTTCAAATTTCGTATTTTTCGGAGTTGATATGTGAGTACACGGTGAGTAAACGCATTTGGAATTTTATCGAACTCAATTTAAAATTTAAATTTAAATTTATAAACAAACACAACACGTTCGTTCTTCCTTTAACCACGCCTAAATTTTTGCCTAAAATCATGCCTACGATCACTGGAGAAGATCGTGCAAGCATACCTCAGTTTCACTTTTAAATAACAATTCGTTCGTTCAAAAAAAATAGGCAAATCAAAATAATAAAAAATGGCCGAGCAGATTCTCGTCTTCCTCCCTCAATTCGAAATTAAAAATGGGGACAAGGGCTTTCGAATCACTCTCGATTGGAATCGCGATTGGAGGCGCGGCTGGGGGAACATGATTGTGGCGGTTCGAGCGCGCGTAAGGTAGGGGGGTTGCGTGTGGAGGTAAAGGCGGCGCTGTCGTGGTGAGGCGTCGAGGCAGGCGGCGTCGATTTGGGGTGCGCAACGCGGTGTAGGCATGTTTCGCAGTGGGCGGCGTTGTCGTGGAAGGAGGAGGAGCAGTGGCAGGGGCTCGCGTACGGCGACGCGATTCAAAGGCGTTGGTCTGTGCGATTTGATGGAGCGTCGATTGGAGGGGGAATCGCGACGGCAACGGCGGCAGTGTAGGCGATGGCGCGGCAAGGTTTGGAGCTAGGTGATTCTGGGAATCGCGTGTGCGCGCGCGATGGATCTGGGTTCTTGTTAATGCAGTAAGTTTATTTTTATTTTTATTTTGTTTATTCAATAAGAAAAAAAAAGGGTTTGAATGTTTGTATACAGTAAGAAAAAAAAGGAAAAAAAAATGAAGTTGGATACTTGTATATGGACAGTGAAGGAAAAAGGAAATTTAATTATTTAATATAAATTTTAGTTAGATAAATTTATTTAAACAGAATTGGATAATTTAAATTTTGTAAAAGGAATTCTAGTTTAAAATTTAAATTTTTTGTTAAAACAAATTTATTTAAAAAGATATTAATCTAAGGTAAAAGAATTAGTAGAAATAAATTTTAAAGGAAATTTAATTTTTAAACTTTTAGTTAAATAAATTTGCTAAAGAAAATTTGGTTGAAATTTAATCATTAGACAATTAAAATTATTAAACGGAAATTAACAGTTCAATTAATTCAAATATTAACAAACTGTGTAAATATTTATACTAGGTATAAATCAAGAAAATCGAGTCAGGATGGAGATGGATTGCTAATAAAAGCAAAGGTGAGAACTTCTCACTCAAAAAGAATTTCTGTTGTTTATTTAAATTTTAAATAGTTAAATTTAAAATTGATTGACTGTGTTGATTGATTGCTTGAATGATGATTGTTATATATATATATTGGATGTGAATAGACCCTATACGCCGTTAGTAAGCGGAGGTTATTTATTACACACATATACCGCGATATTCCATCTTGAAGTGGAATTGGTATTATATTATATATATAGCAATATATATATATTGGCATATGTATATATTGCAGTTGATTGATTTCCCGCATTTTCTTTTAGCGGATGAGACCCTATGCGCCGTTAGTAAGCGGATATATATTTATAAAATCCCATATACCGCGATATTCCGTCTTGAAACGGAATGGTATTGTGCTAATGTCTGTGGATGCAGGGAAACAGGTTGGAGGGATCCAACTGGATTCCTCACAATATTTATTTGATTTCATATATTGTGATATTTGATTGTTTATCATGGATGATATATGATGTTTGAAAGTTGTGATTGGATATTGATGTGTTACATCATCGGATCCAAATTTTTGAAATAAAAAAAAAGGGATACGATTTTAATTTCAAAAAAAAAAAGATTTTTGGAAATATACGTTTATTAAATATTTTTGGAATTGATCCATTATAAATAAATAAACGTTATAAATTTTTAATGTTATAAAAGTTATATTTTTGAGAAATATAGTTAAAAATTTATTTTTGAAAATATGGGATTGATGATTTTATAAAATAGTTTAAACTGAGATTTTTGAATCTATTATAAAAAGTTTAAAAATAGGATTTATGAAATTGGATTATTTTATAAATCTAAAGGATGGAATTCTAAAAGAGTTCAAAAGATGTTTTAAAATAATAATACAAATTCATTTGTATTAAAAGATTTATAAATTGATATTTGTAAATTAAAAATATTAGAAGTGTAAAACGAGCTTTTCTAAGTGTTAGAAAGAATTGTAAATGAATTTCATAAATTGGAATTATAGAATTATAACGGTAAAGTTATAAATAGAATTTTATAAGCAGTAGGTTTATAAAATTTATAAAGTTATTAAAGGAATGAGTTGGATAAATGAATGAATCTTATAAGTTATAAGATTTATAAAATTTATGAAGTTTAAAGGAATAATTTTGTAAATAGATAAATTATAAGTATTTGACTTATAATATGAATTTTTAGTATATCATTGTGATATGAATTGAGATAGGTTAACAAAGGAAGTTTATAAAAGGAAGTTGATATAAAATAAATAGAATAGAATTTATAAACGTTGTTTTATAAATTCAAAATGACTTATTTAATAAGTAAATTGATCTAATTTATTTATGGAGATATATTCATGTTTTAAACAGTGAATAATTCCTTAAAATAAAGGCAATAGAAGAAATGAAATTTATTAATAATATATATTCACGTTTTTGTATAGTGAATATTATGTTAAAGAATTATTTGGAATGTGATATTTTAAACAGAATTAAAACGATCTAACGATGTTTTAAAAATGTATTGAGATTCGAAATTATAGATTTCAACATTTATGGTTGAAATAGATGTTTTCGAGAAATAGAAGGAAATAATAGATTATAACACTGTTGTTATAATAGATAATTTCCGAAAGGAAATGTTTTGTATAGTATTGAGATTTATATATCTATTTTATTTCGAATCCCTATACTAGTGATTTTGGGTTGTCGTAACGATGTTTTACGCAACATCGTTTTGGCCCAAATAAATACGGTTAAGTGAATGATTTCCTTAAAGAAAGAAATATATACTTAATTTCGATTTAAGTATATAGAATATTTTCTAAGTGTTGAAAATAAAAGATTGTGAATTACTTATTTAATAAGTATAGAAATGTTTTCCAATATAAAGTGAATATGTTGAGAATTTATCTTTTTGAAGATAAATTGAAAAATGGATATTTGAAATCATATATTCATAAATATTTTGGAAATATAAATTCAATATGGAATTTATAAAAGGAATTGGGAAAATAGGTTTAAAAATAAATATTGATTTATTTTTGAAATATGGAAAGTTATATCTTCTAAAGATATTTTTGGGAAATAAATAATTTGGAAAATTATTTGGATTCTGGTGATGTTGGCATATCTATTGATAGTTCAATAACCGACTATCAATATTTACCTTCAAATAGGTATTTGTTGTGAATTGTTTGAAATTGAATGCCACACTTATTTTTTTAAAATAAGCGCTCACTATTCGGGTTAACCGGGAAAGGACCATGGGGTCGTATAACCCATTCCGAATATGTGATACGTCGTGATAAATTGCATTCGAAGATCGGTGTTGAAGACCGGATATTTTCGAAAGCGAAAGGATTTCTTGTTGATTGTCTCTGCACTGGCTGATCCCTGGTATTGAGATCTCCATAAGTGATGGGAAATCCGAACGTGATTAGAAATTATTCGGATTGCAAGGACTTCTTTGTAAGTGCCTTCGGTTCTGTTCGAGCCCGGAACAGACTTGTATGGATTGTATGCCTGACATTACAAGTTGAGATATAAAGCCGATTTCTTTCAAATATATTTCTGAGGTGGCGGAGAATTTATTCTTTTAGCTTAACACCCTTCTCTGAGACGTACGAGCTCAGAGGTTATATAGTTGAAGTTATCAGCGATATATTCCCAGTTTGGTAATGTGACATGCTGAGTGATGCTGAAATGATCATTGTGTTGATTATTTGTGATAGGATCATTCATTTGATCGTCTATCTTAGTGATCATTGTGTTGATCATTTGTTGACCCAAAGCACGGCTTTTTGTACAAAGTGTGTTTTTGTGGACGTGAATTCGTCGAGCCTCACATCCCGGAAATGGTCAAAACAGGAAAGATGCGGCAAAGTTATTAGGGGTTGCTGTAGCTCCCCTTAGGGTATGTACATTTCCTTCTGGATAGAGGTTGTATCATGGTATGGAGCCCAGATATTTAACCTATGTGGTTACTACGAGTTTATTACTTTGTGGTTGTTGGTTATCGGGATCCCGTGAAAAAGGTCGTTTACGATCGGGGAATGGCGTGCTCGTGTCAGTAGTTACCCAGTTAAGGGGTAACCCGGCCTTGTGTTGGCAGAGATCCGGTTTGGTTCTCGGGGATGTCTTTCCAGAGGCATTCTCAGTGGCAATGGGAAGTTCCTTGGCCTGACCATTTGTTGGAAATCCAATTCCCAATACGAAACTTGTACGGTATTAGTTGTAGAACCTGCTATTCACTTATGGTGGTCACCACTGTTTGGATGGTAGCTATAGTAGGCATAGTTCGAAATGTCTATGCTGGCTAAGATTTATATTCTACTTTCGAAATGAATTTTTTCTACACTATACACTAATAATAATATCAAATGTTATTTTAAATGCGTATCAAGCATCTTTGACTATCATAAGGAGAAATCTCCTCCGATTCTGCGTTTGCATTGTGTGTGTGTGCGGGAGGCCTTATGGTAGTCTCATTTTTAAAAAGCATTGCGAATTGAATTAAAAATATTCCTCTATTTTGATTTTAAAGATAAATAAACTGTTTTGAGTTCTCACACCAGTCACATGACTGACTTGGAGTTTATTGTTTTCCTTCCTAAACTCTGGGTGCCCACCAATTTTCCACACGGGCAGTCAAGAGAAAGGTTTATCAGGATATTCTGGATATTCTGAAGTTGCTGGAGGCAAGCTGGATGGCATGACATATTACTTATATAGTAATTCTTTTTCCGCTGCACTGTTTGATGTTGTATGTTGTTGTACACTCTGATGATATGATGTAATGAAATATGATGAAATGTAATAACTGTAGTTCTTTGTTTAAAGATTATTCATTTATTATTATATGTTGTTCCGCTGCGAATTGTGAGATTCTGTTGTTGTTCTGTTGTTTCCTTTCTGTCCCGTTCTATTTTTAAAAATTTTCTATCTTCTGTTTTTCTAATTCTCTGTTTTCTAAAAATTGTCTATCTTCTTTCCCTCTATTTCCTATCTCTTCTCTCTTCTTTCTTTTTCTTTTCTTAAATTTTCTTTTTAAAACCCATAACTATTCGGTTTTTCGGCAACGAAAATCCGTATACGTTACATTAAATCTCTTATTAGGTTGATTTATTTTACTAATAGTTTCATTAGATTGATTTAAATTTATAAAATCTTCTTCATCATTTATTTATATAATATCTTTAAGATTTTCATCAAAAGATACATGCATAGTTTCTTCAATAGTATTAGTTTTTAAATTAAAAACTCTAAATGCTTTGCTTCTATTAGAATAACCAATAAAGAATCCTTTATCAGCTTTTGGTTCAAATTTATCTAATTATCTTTTGTATTAAGTATAAAACATTTACTCCCAAATACTTTGAAATAAGCAACTATAGGTTTCTTATTATAAAGTAATTCATATGGAGTTTTATTTGTTAATGGTCTAACTAAAATTCTATTTAATATATAACAAGCTATAGCAACTGCTTCAGCCCAAAAATATTTAGGTAAATTACTATCAGAAAGCACTGTACAAGCACACTCTTGAATTGTTCTATTCTTACGTTCTACTACTCCGTTTTGCTGTGGAGTTCTTGGAGATGAAAAGTTGTGAGTAATTCCCTTCTGAGTACAGAAATTCTCAAAATTTTCATTTTCAAATTCACCACCGTGATCACTTCGAATAGTTTTAATTTTGAAAGAATGTTGTTTTTGAATTCTTTTAGAAATTTTTTTAAATATTTCAAAAGCATCACTTTTATGTTTTAAAAAGATTGTCCAAGTATATCTTGAATAATCATCTACTATAACAAAAACATATTTACTATGGTTAATTGATTGAACTTGAGATGGACCAAATAAATCTAAATGAAGTAATTCTAGAGGACTAGAGGTAGAAATAGCATCTTTTAATTTAAATGAACTTTTCTTAAGTTTTCCTAATTGACAAGCATCACAAATACTATCTATTTTAAAGTTTAACTTGGGTAGACCTCTAACTAAGTCAAGTTTTGATAGCCTAGATAATAATTTGAAATTCAAATGGCCAAATCTTTTATGCCAAATCCAAGGGTCACTTGTATTAGCCAAAAGACAGAGGTTATCATTTGAAATTTTCATACTAAGGATATCAATATTTTTCTTTCTAATACCTTCAAAAATTATATTAGACTTATCATCTTCAATGTGACATTTATCTTTTTCAAATTTAATTTTAAAACCTTTATCGCAAAGTTGACTTATACTAAGCAGATTATGTTTTAAGTTCCTAACTAATAAAACATCAGAAATAAGTAAAGTTTTAGAGTTATCGACATTGCCGACGCCAACCACATATCCTTTAGAGTTGTCACCAAAATTGACTAATCCACCATCTTGATAAGTAATGTCCTTGAGTACCTCGGGATTTCCAGTCATGTGCCTTGAACAACCACTATCAAGTATCCATTTATCTTTCTCAATTTGCATAGTTTGTCCATTGGGTGTTGATTCGTCAAAAGCCATATAACATGTCTGTTCCTGCATAACACACCAATTCAGTAGATAACTTGATTTTTCAAAATAACTATATGCAGACTTATGAAATTTTGATGAAATGCATATATTCAAAACAGTTTTAACACAATTTTCCAAAAATGCCATTTTTATATTTTTCAAGTTTCAGATTATGAAAACAATGAAAACCAATGCTCTGATACTAATTGTTGGGGATGCGGATTAAGGATCTTAAGGCAGAAATAACACTAGAGGGGGGGGGGGGTGAATAGTGTTTTAAAGAATATATGAACTATATGACTAAATTAAAACTTTCAACACAAATCTAAACAGAATTCTAACACAGAGTGATCACAGAACATATAACAAATGAAAATAGTAAAGTAAAGAAAGTAAAAGGAAAGAACACACCGGATTTTATACTGGTTCGGAATCCTCCTACATCCAGTCCTGCACCAAGGAAATATCCTTGTACAGATTTTTATAAGCCAATATCCAAATTACAATCCTCAATTTCTAAGGCCTTGAGGAACCCTCCTATCTCTGAGTCTGAGGTACACTCTCTTGATTTACGGGACACAAGATCACCCTAATACTTCTTAATAACAATCCTTTTGAATGGATAGACTCTATGGACTTTTTTGAATACAAATTATTCCTATAACTCTGAATAGCACTTTGATCTTTAGTAGAATGATGGAGAATCAAATAGAGAGAGTATCTAAATGATTTCCTATTGAGAATTTGGCAGAATGATGGCACGATCTTGAAAATATGAAGTTTTATGGATATGGAATGGTGGAGAAGAAAGAGTGAAGAAAAATAAGAAAGTAGTTGTTAAAAAATTTGTTTTGGAAGCCTTTATATAGATGCTCAACAGTCATAACCATTGGCGAAAGGTTTTTGAACGAATGGACACTTCTTTTGAAATTTGAATTTTGAATCCAACTGTCACCATGTCGACATGGGGTATCCCCATATGTCGACATCCCTCAGTTCAAAATTGTAGAGATGTTGTTTTGTAAAAGCAATTGAATTTAAAACAAGTTGAAACTTCTCTGAAGCAAAATAAAGTGTTTAAACAATATTTTGAGATAGAGAATGAATATAAAACATTATTTTAAATATATATATATAATTGATATAGACCGTCAATTATATAAGTAATATTTAAAATCAGAATAAGTTTTGATGTTTTTAAAATTAGAAGTTTTTAAAATCAGAATGGAGGAATATTTTAAGGCTAAAACAAAGTTTGAAAACATATTTGAAAACATGAATTTTGAAAGCTAAAATATTTTGAAAAACAGATTTAAAAACATTTTGAAAAATCTATTCAAACTGAAATTGCAAGAACCTTCCTACAGAGCTCCTCCATAGGACTCGAGAACTTGTACAAAGTAGTTTAAATGATTTTGATTTTCGTGGGTTTGTAAGCCACTTGTCGTAGGTTTGTAAGCTACTTGTCGTGGGTTTGTAAGCCACTGGTTTCGATAGAAATCGGGTTCCATCCCAGAAGAAAATTGGAAGAAAGATGAGAGTGCTATTATGAAGTTTTAACAAAATACTAGACACTTATCTTGAGATCTTGAAATCTTGATTCTTTAGAGTCTTGAATCTTGAATCTCTAATCTTCATCTTAATGCTTGAGTCTTTATACTGATCAATCTTCGATAATACCTGCATATACTTCCAATATATATATATATATATATATATATATATATATGAAAATGTTAATATATATTTTATAAAGTAAAGTATAATAACTATATAAGGTTGTTGTCATCAAAACATCACCAACTCAGTTCCTAACAGGGTATTCCTTCATCTATACGCGAGCGTATATAATTCCACAGATCCTGCAATTGGATATGTCTTACATCTGTATAATATATACACAACCAATGGTAGTCCCTTATGGTGGGCAAACTTCCATTGTGTAACATTACTGACCTTACATTCCGACCTATTTTAATGACTACATCATTTTCATTTAATCTAAGTTATTAGCTAATTGTGACAACCCACCTTTTCGACCCTCAAACGTCGATACTAATACATCCATGGTATTCACGTATCGAGTATCCAAGTGCTAGAAAGATAGATTGTTGTGTTGAAAGAAAAGAAAAGGCAGAATAGAATCTTACATGGTGACGAGTAATATATAATATACAAAAGATCTTTACAAAATAAAACTTTAATACACATACATCAATCCGAGTAAACTAACATATCATCAGCTTAGACAGTCATAATAACCTGTCCTCAAAAATGATGATAAATGCAAATAAGAAATGCAATGGAAAAAAGATACATGAATACGTCATATAGGCATCCAGCTCGTCTTCTAAAGCTCCAAAGAATCCATAAATAAATCTAAAAAAATGTTCAAGCTGACCTGAGCATTATAAGAAAATAACGCCTGGAATAGTCTGGTAAATCAGCGTGAGAAACACAAATCATATGAATTTTTAACGTTATAAAATCTTTCAAAAATAAAGGTATTTCGTAAGATCATGTCGCATATAAACACGAAGGGTTTTTTACCTCACCATAAACAAACCATTTTAATAGAAAATCTAATGATATTATAACAATATCTATGGTTTGAAATAAATATATAACATAACTGAAATGCTTTCATCTCACATTCCAAATATTTGGTATACAACTATGTCCGTAAACATGTATTGTAAAATGGATTCCATCAATGGCAAGGCTACTGGGGTACCTCCTGTCACAATGCGCCTCTAAAAAAACATACCGAGAGCCTTACATAGACACCTTGCATAGCAAGACCGACCTACCCTTTCGTGGATAGCACCAAATACGATCATCCCTTAGTTGAATCTACAGCCGTACTGGACCTGAAGCATACGTCCAAAAGTTATATCAATCTAGATCAGGGATGATCATACCCTGATGGTAGCGAACCACATAGCCTTGCGGCATATCCCCTGTTTTAGTCATTTCCAGTTGCGAAGCTTGTGGCTACGTTTTACCTTTTAAGAAAATCCCACTTGGAATGCTAATACTGCCCTTCAGGCAACATTACAGTGCTACTATTCATCCATAAAAGTTGTTCAGGATATGAACAAACCAAAGGCATACTTCTACTACATCCGTTTTGGAATCACCCTTAGGATTAGTAGCAAGTAGCCCTTGCACTTCAAAGAACTATGTCTTCGATCATCTTCAAGATGTACCAATTCGAACGCTTATGCTGCTTCAAAGTGGTTTTGGATAACTCATGCTTGTCCAATCTCGGTCTCTCCGAATCAATAATCGATAGTTTCAAAACTGGCCAAGATTCGATAGTCGGTTAATTTAACTATCAAATAAACAAACAATTAAGTCAGAGATTTAATTTCATATGGAAACCAAGCATGATTAACCACAAAGCCTCTTTAATTAATCCTTTCATTAATTAAAATCTCTTTTCAAATATTCGTACTAAAATACCCTTATCAAAAGATATATTCACAGCCCTCTTTACTCTTTTCAATACTTGAAAAATATTCATATCCTTATCTCGACGATAGAAGTATTTTAACAAACCATTTCACTTTTAATACTTAAAAAACTTTTTCGCATACTTATATCAATGTTATTAGTATATTCACAATCTTAAGGAAGATTTCCCCTTTCTCCAAAATCATATTTGATAGGTTAAAAACAAATGTAATTTAAAAACATTGTTTACCATAAACCTAAACAACTATCTTTTTGGTGTAAGTAAATGGATCATACGGAAATTAGACAAAATATACTTACCACCACTTTCCAATTTCAAACTTGTACTATCCGTCGATTAACAATGAAGTCGGACAAGTTAGAGAACTATCATTGCATCAACATACATTCTTAATACTCTGGATAGGGACTAGTTTCCCTATCTCGAAATTTGATGTTAAGTATGAAAAGAATACTTTCCATACCACCATAATTTAAAGCAATCATTTATAGAAATCAAATATCATTTCCTTTTTTTAAACTCCTTTTCATAAATCTCTTTTATATTTATAAAACTCCTTTTATAAATCTTCTTTTTATTTACAAAACTCTTTTTATATATATCTCCTTTATATTTATAAAACTCCTTTTATAAATCTCCTGATTTTAAATTCCATATAATTATCACAAATCTACAGTTCCAAAATCGGACTAAATAATTTCCATAAAATGATCATTCCATATATCACTATAAATTCACAAATGTGATTTATTGACCAACTTATCAAAATGATATCATTTCCCTTTTATAAAATCTCATTTATAAATTTATTCTTTTATTTATAAAATACCATTTACAAATCTATCTTTCCATACAATATCTTGTATAAATCATTTACAAATGTTTAATCCAAAATATTTCTGTCTTTTTTAAAAAACCGAATCACTTTATTATAAATGAAAAATTCCCTTTTTTCTTTATAAATAAACATCCGTTATTATATTAACTTTTCTGTAAAATAAATAATTCTCGAAATACTTTTTAAAACATTTACGTATAAATTAGAAGAGACTATTAAAAAGGTTGAAGGAAAATAGAGAAATTCGGAAACCATTTCTAAACAAAATACCTTTGAAAATACCAAAAGTCACATTTAAAAATCATTCTCTGAATCAAAACCACTTTCGAATCAAAAAAGCAATTAATAGCATTTCCAAGATACTATAATGAGGCCTAGAGTTATCACAACACTTAACAAGTGCTTTCAGCGATCCACACTAAAAGAGTACAACTTTTATGACATATCAAAGCCACATCAAGTAAGGTCAAACAACCAAGCTTTGACATTCAACAATTTATACAATAAATATATGAATGAAATTAAAATCAATAGTGGTGAGGAATTCAGATCCCTCTACAAAATTACCTGTATTACATATATTTCATTTCATATGTCATCCGCTTTCCAAAGCAGGAAATCAACCAAATCAATAATTCAAGCACACAACCAATAATTTATAACAACATATATCATATAATGTTCAATCAAAGGTGAGTTAACTCACTAAAATTCTAGCCATCGCTTATGCGTTTCTGCTCGATCTAAAATCAAACGGCATTTGATTTTAGTTCAAAATCCTACTTGCTTCAAACTTGATGAAATCATCTCCAGTGCATAGATAACGCTCCTATGAGCGTAAGGCAAAAGTTCATGTTCGATTTGGACTTTGTATGTAAAAGATATTGATTGGACTTTGTATGTAAAAGATATTGATTTTGTAAGTTTTGAGATTAATTAAATCAATTAATTAACTTAATTGCTAACTTAAATTAATTACCCCACTCTAATCCTTCTTTCCAAATCAAAGCCATGCACAGGCCGTGCTTACATACCCACTCACGCGACGTTCTCTCCTTTCTTTCTCATCAAATACTTGACGTGATCGCACAACGTCGCCTCCGATGAACTCCTCTTTGAGAACGCTTCTTCCCCGACCGAACCACTCAAAGCTCGACCCCACCTATTGCATCATGACTTAGTGGTTGAGTCACGACAAAGAGGATGTCGCGTTCCACCAGGCACAGTCGCACCACCTTGTTTTGCCACCACCCAAGCGCCTTCGTCCTCTAAGTTCAACGTCGGCCTCGCCTTGGCCAACCGCTTCCTCAATCGTCGAAAAAAACCTAACCCTAGCTCATGTCGAAAAAGTCAAGCCCAGCCAATACGCGCCGCACCGAGCAACGCTCATATAGATTCGAAGCCCGTACTCACACGAGTACAACGAATCAAATATTCCTCGATTTAGGTGCCTATAGCTCCCAATTTTATCTTTTGAAGGAGGCAGCTAGGTTTATTTGTTTACTGGATGATGAAAAATGAAAAAGGGAAGAGGGAGAAAGAAAATGAGAGGTAAAAGAGGGGCAGGGGTTATTATATAATAAATTATATTATTATTTAAATTTCTTAAATTAAAACGTTACAAGTATCGAGCACACAATACGTTCGATAGCCATGAAACTACCGGCGAACATCACTTTATTATTCTAGTTTCGATTGCATTACTTTAGTCAAAATTCAAGACAGTACCTTGGAATGGTAATTTCACGCCTTTCGAGACCGCTTCTCAATAAAACGATATTCGGTCACACTATCGATATTATTTCGAACTATTTATCTTTGACAATATTTTTCTATAACAAGTTCACCATTATTGATTATTAATTAAAACAGTTATTAAGCTTTTAAAATCAACTATTTAAATATTTAAAATAAATTAAACATTAAAAATCAAAATGATAAAATTCCGGATCGTTAGATTCTTCCCCCTTTAGAAGAATTTCGTCCCTGAAATTCCCAAAGAAAGAAAATGTCTTCAAACCCTTAGGCTTTTAAAATCAATTAACTAAAATGAGTTATTAAGCTTATAAAGTCCTCGATGTTATGGAAAATTTCGACAGCACTTCCTTTGCATGTAACATTAATATAAGCCCATATCTAGGACCTCCCATATCAAGGGACAATACAACAACAATATATACGTATGATATACCTTATAGAATGTGTATGTCACATAGCAAACACCTCTGTTAAGTATAAACACGTTCCAATTGTCAAGTAATCAAACTCTACTCATGAAACCAAAAGTAGCAAGCTAGCTTTTATTTCCATATATTTGAATTTCGCTTAAGTAACCCAAAAAGAGAGTTAAGCATGACAAATGAAACAATACAATAAATCATTCGTCGTATATCATGAATCTAAGCCTGATAAATACTATATACAATCATCTCACATCAACATGCCATATCAAACCATGTAACTTACATATCTAATGTAGGAAGAACAAACCTACATTAAAGCTAGTATGATGTATGTATGTCATCCTTATGTAATATCAAAAATGATCACGTGCTCGATCATATAAATTTCATATCCAAACTAGTACCACTCATTTGACTTCTCTAGTACGGACTCCGATCAGGTTTCTTAATTAAAAACCTCTGTTCTCCTTACGTTGCCATATGCTATAATAGAAAACTTCAAAATATATCAAGAATCTATATGAAGTGTTCGCCGTCAAGAACGGAGTTAAAAATTCTCGTTCGGTTCGATGTAAATCACCTCGAAATCGTGAACTCAAATTTGAATCAAGAACAGTTATGCAAATAAAACGATATAGGTACAATTAACGTATTTATTCCATTGGTTTCTTAACTACATCAGTTATTAGTTTAAATGCACATTTTATTACACCAATAATATTTCATTTTAAACCACATTTATCTACATTTGTAGTATTTCATTTAATACTAATATCATTTATAAACCATTTCATAACGCATTAGTTACGTTTATAAACATTCACGACTTAAGTTCATATTCGTATAGTACTCTACTACATCCTAAAAGTATATATACAATGTGAAATTTGTTTTACTTAACCAGGATGTTCAACCAATTTAAAACTTATTTTAACTTACAATCTTTCCATTCTAGAGCTACAAAACTCTACTTTTATATTTCACCAACTCTTAGCTTCAAGTTCTCAACTAATTTGAAAGTTTTCGAATATTCAAATTCATTGAAAATTTCCATTTCGTTTTGATAAATGAAAATTACCAAACAACATATCATAATGAGATACAAAAACCACACCATCCTTTAACATAAGGCACATGCGTCCATAAAATAACTTAAGAGATAACATAAGAACTAAACACCAGGTTTTATTTCAAAACATTTTGAAATAATAATATACATATCTTATTTTGTATATCAAATCCTACTTTTGGGATTTATCAAAATTTGTTTTACTAAACAACTATGTAGAAAACTACAATAGTAGCATACCCTACTTAGAAAATCGAAAATGAACGCCCATGATGCTTCAATCATCACCAAAATTATTTTCCAATGACAGAAGTGAGTTTGGTAAATCTAAAACATGATTTTTGGACTTAACAAAAATCATTTTCAAAGCAGTATCAAATACTTTTTAAATATTACTAAGTATTACGATCTCAATTCATAAAACAATTTCACAAATATTTACTTTCAATTAATATAATATTTTTACCCGAAATCTTGAAAATCATTTTCAAAAATAGCGGGGTTTACGTTCTCAAATTCTAGGTTTTAAATCTTTTTTATAACATATTTATAAAGCATACTTATATAATTTCACTTTCTTATATATGGTCATTTCACAAATGTATATCTTTGTTTAAATTATAATAAACAATTTTTAATTAAATTAAATTTTAACCCAACATTATCATCGAATGCCTTATAGTCAAACTATGAAAAATAATTCTCAAGGTGTTCGTTTCAATGTTCCTTCCATTACTATCTATCCAACCCATGTAGTGAAAAGGTAAAACTGCTCATAAACTGATTGAGCATAACTAATCAAACAATATATGATAATAATTGTGTAGCGAACCGGATTTTCAATGCTCGAAAATCGACATTAATACGTCCTCTATATAGCATATAGAGCAATTGAGTGCCGGAAATACCAGATCGTTAGAGGAAAAGAAGAAAGAGGTAGAAGAAAATAGAATAACAACAACACAGAATCTCATAATCGCAGCGGAACAATATATAATATATAATAACATGTCTTTATACAAAAAGAACTATAACTATTATTTATATATTACATCATCTGAGTACAACAAACCAATAACTTTATACCGGACAGTTATAATAACTAGTCCTCACAAATTCTGAATATACTACATATAATACACATCGGAATATGATCAAGTATGTGTGATACGTCTTCGTCATCCAGCTCGTCTCCCGAGCCCCATAGCATCCTATCCTGAATCTGTAATACTCGGTCTGACCCAAGCATTATAATATAATAACACCCGAGTCACTCTGGAAAACTAGCATGAGAAAACACACTCAATTTGAATTATTATTTTTTATAAAAACCCTTTGAAAACAAAGGCATCTCGTAAGACTAGTCACACATTAACACGATGGGTTTTTACTTTACGATAACTAAAATAATTTTTATCAAAATCGTCTCATATTATAATAGTGTCTATAAAAAGTAAATAGAAAATAGCTGAAATGCTTGCATCTCACGTTTCAGCATAATTGGGCACATTCAAAACCGTTTCGTGCTTGCTGGAGGTTAGATTCCATATAATGACTAAGCGCTACAGACCACCTATTGGGGTACACGTCTGGAAAAATGTACCGAGGACCTCGTCGGGATCCCCTACAATACAAGACTGTCTCTATCCCTAAGCCGGATAGAACCGAATATGTTATCACCCTGGGTGTTTCCATCCTTATCGAGAGCTCTTTTGCATGCACCATCATATCCATAATAAATAATATATCCAAGGGTTCTATAAAAGTGATAACATACCCTATCGGGTATGACCCACTTAGCCTCGCTGCATGATCCCTGATTTTCAGTCATTCGGTTGATGAGGCTTGAGGCTATAATTACCTTTCAAGAACAATTTCATATAGAATGCTCATCGTCCTCCAATGATGATGTTCTGATGACATTCATCCATTCAAGTTGTGCTAGGTCTAGACAAACCGAATCACTGCCTTCACAATCTTCATGGTATGCATTCGTAACGGCCAGATCGGATAGAAGTGGTTTTCAGATAATTAAATTCGATCTTGTTCTCTTCGAAACGATCAACAAAATTGGCCAAAATTGATAGTCGGATATCTAACTATCAATAAAACATCCATAAGCAGACATCAGGCTTTATTATAGATTTTCCAAAATTAATTTCAAAATACCTTTATAAGATATATAATCAATTCCCTTTTCAATTTTCAATTTTCAATTTTGAGACAACTCAAATACTTATGTCCATATCAGGCTCTTTCTAACCGTCACTTATTTCAACACTTAGAAAAATATTAATTATTTTCCTCTAATCTCTTACTTCCCAACACTCAGGAAAAGTTCACCTATCTCTCTTTTCTCAAAAACCCTTCTCAATTTATATTGTAAAATCCTTACTCTTCTATAACAGATTTTATGAGTTTCGGATTCCTGAATTAAATCTCTTAAATCAAAAAATATATACTTATCTCACTGAAATAAGTTTATTCACAAACCATTTCTTTCAAAAATATTTTAAAACTTTTTAAAATAAACATGGAAAGAATCACATGGTATCAACCGTGGATTCACAGTTTAATGATTACTTCTTCATCCTAGAGAAATCCAAAACTTAACTGCAGGCAATCTTTGCCTTCGATTTTTCCATGAAAGTATACCATTAGTTTTCGAAAACTTTATTTAATAATTTTCTCAAAATAATACTTACAAAATTTCTATATAAATTCCCAAGTTTAACTTAGGCAAATACTCTTTAAATAAAGGTATAATATTAGACAAGATTAATATTGAATAATTTACCCTTTTAAAATAATAATACTGATTATTAATAATTAACTTTGAAAAAAATCATTTTAAAGTAACTTTAATTAATAAATAAATATATTTTTAAAATAATTTTAAAATGAATACATTACAAATTTTCTAAAACCCTTTTAAATTACTTAGTTTAATAATTTAAAATCCTCTTTTCAAGATAAACCTAACTTCTCGGCAAAAATATATTCCAATCCCATTTAACCAATCTAATATTTATAATTCTCTCTTGATTTGTAACAACCCTGTATTTTATGATTATTTTGATTGTATATTTTAATTTTTTTTAAATTGAATTTTTGATTTAACTTTATTTTATTTATTTTATTTTGTTAGTTTTGTTATTTCAAATATAAACTCTGATTTTGATATGAATTATCATTCCAAAATATAATTAAAAAAAGAATATTTTCCAAAAAGTGAATTTTGGTCAAAATAGTCAAACTTTGACTTTTAAAAGTTTGAAATTTTAAATTTTATCTTTTATTATGAAAGTACATAAAATTTTAAGAACACTGCGTTTTGTTTCGTTGGAAACGGATTTAAATTGTGAAAGTTATGTATATTTCAATATTGAGTGCAATTTGTTTATTCTGCAATTTTATTATTTTAAATGGTATAAATTTTATTTTTCTTTGTCATATTTTATTGTAATATGTATTGATATGTTATTTTATGTATGTTTTTGTCTTTTAATATTTTTGAAGTGAGGTAGGAATTTTTCTAGAGCTAGTAGTATTTTTCTTGTAATTTCCATGCCCTGTTTTCAATTTTTAAACATTTTCTTGAGTTCTTTTCTATTTTTCTCCAATTTAATTATTTATTTTATTTTAGAAATGATAAATAAATTATTTTATTTCAAAATTTTGCTTTAGAATATTTTTAAAATGAAGTAGATATTTTTCCAAAGCCATTGATGTTTTAATTGTAATTTTTGAACCCTGTTTTCAATTTTTAAGCAATTTCCTTAATTCTCTTTATATTTTCTTTAAATTTAATTATATATTTTTATTTTATTTCACTTTTTTCCGGTTTTTAGATGTACTTGCTGAAGTTTATTTTGTTTTACCTGATTTAAAAGAAAAGGAAGTATGGAAGGTTTTAAAAGCTAAGAAACGTAAAGTCGTTTCATCGTTTCTTTTACCGTTTCTTTTTCAATCAATACATCAATTATTTTGGCCGTTCCTTATACTATCTTCAGCTGACATCTTTTCTTCATTTTCACGAATTACCAAAGCTTCTCAACCCTAAAAAAAAATCATGGACTCTATCTTGCAAAAATTTGGTAAAATCTTCTTCTCTTCTCTTGTTTTCTAATTTTTTTATGTGATTTTGCAACTTGTTCTCTACTTCATGGCTCCACTCCTCCTCAACCAGATCTAGGCTGACCTCCACCTCCTCCTTCTTTGACCAACCACCCCTCTAGTCCATCACCATGACCAGGCCGAACCCACCTTAGCAAGAGACAACACCAAAAATGCACAAATCCATCACCTATTTACATAAATCGAGCCTAGTTTGCTAGCACCACGTTCTACAACCATTAGCCGCCACTTCCACCACCACCTCTGACCTGACCTCCACCCTCTGCCACATCACCCACTACCACCTGGACCCACTGGTCATGCCCCTAGAGCCTATGGCCGAACCCATTTATAGCATAGAAGTGATGAATTTGCCTTGTAGTTGTTGTTTTGTTGCACCTATGTCCATCCACCTTTGCACCATTACTTCCAAGCTATGGCCGTCCCATATGAGCCCAAGACCTGATCCTAGCCCACTCCTTAGACATGTATTTCAGATCTATAGCTAAAGCATAGGCAGTAGAAAGCAAGTGCAAAAACTTTGGCTTTGTTTTATGCATTTAATTCTAACATTGTTTTATTGAATTTGGGTTTGAAAACTTATGATATTTGTTTGTTTTGTTTGAATGTTTGCAATGCTATTAGCCTTGTCTCTCCCACACTCATATCATCATCATGGCTGAGAAAACGAACCCCTTAGTCGAGCTTTTGAATGGTTGTAGCAAGGTCAAGTTATCTTGTCTTTGTTGCTTTTCAATTTCAATTTATTTAAATATATTTTGGTTGAATATTCATAAGTTATATTGTCTTGTTTTGGGGTTGTTTACAAGATGATATCTTGGCTATTTCTCTCCACTCAAATCAAAGGTCGTGCCTTCTGGATCCGTTGTGTCATTCTAATTGATATCTCCAGCAAAAAAAAAGTGAGTATTTCTCACCAGACATTATGTACTTATATAAGTAGTAAATTGACACCTTGTGAATCTGTAGAACTATATTAACATGTTATAACTGCTTATATTATTATCATATGATGTTCATACCTGTTATTACACCTATTATATCATATATTAGTGTTATTTCATGCTATTCTGTATATTTTATTAGTTTATCACACCGCAAGTTCCCTGTAAATTAGAAATCACTATGGGTTGAAATGATACATACCCGAACGGACTTTAGAATAAGGGAAAATTGTTATGGGCTGAAATGATAGGCCTGAATGATTTTCAATTTATTTCATTTAATTGGGACTGCGGGTTTGAAATGATAAAACCCGAATTTTCTTTGTAAATTACGGGTTGAAATGATATATTACCTGTATCACTTTTCCTAGTGTAGAAAATTATATACAGACCCGTAGTTAATATATGTTTTTCTAAAAATTTTAAAGTTATTTTAGAAATGTAAATATTAAAATATTTTGATTTAAATCTAATTAAAAAGGATTTTTGTAAAATATTATTGATTTTCTGAATAATTGTAAGTAAAATGAATTAATGAAAAGTTAGAAAATTTTGAACGTAAGTTATTTTGGAAAATTTGATTTAATTATAATTGGAAATTAAATTGAATATGAAATTATGATAAATTTATGATAATTTGAATTTAAATGAATTCAAAGTGATTTTATATCATATTAATGATTTCTAATAAAGTTGAAATGTGAAATAAATGAATATTTTAAGTTGAAATTTTTAAATATAACTAAATTGGAAATTTATGAATTTGGTTTAAAAGTGAAATTTTAAGTTAAGTTAAATAAAATGGAATTAAGTTATATTTGAAAATTTAAACTTAAGTGTTAAGTTGAAATTTAATGTAATGAATTTAAATTTGAACGTTGAAACTTAATAAGTGAATTATTAATAAATATTGATTTTTGAAAGGAAACTTAACTTTATAAAATCATGAATTTAAGGAAAATTAAATGATGCTTATAAATGTGAAAATGTATGACTTTATAAGTTAAAAATGATTTAAATACAAAAAATAAGTGTTTGTGAAATTCTATTGAATATTTGAAGTTAATTAACAGCATTTTTAAATGCTGTCTTTTGTTAAATTGAATTGTTTTGAATGTAACTTTCTGTAGCATTTTCTAAATGCTGTGAGACTTGAATTTTCATTGTTTTAATAAATTTAAGTGCATAAATGAATATTGAAAAGTTTAAATTTTTGGAATTTAATAATTTAATTATTAAATGTAATAACTTCATTTTTATGATTTAAAATGAAGTAATTTGTTTTGAAATATAACTATTTGATATATTAAAATGATTGAAATGTGGTTTCGAAAAGATATGATATTTTGATATATTAAAATGATTTAAAATGTGGTACCGAAAGATACGATATTTTGGTATATTGAAATGATTTGAAAGGTGGTTTTGAAAAAATATAGCTATTTTGATATATTAAAATGATTTGAAATGTGGTTTTGAAAAGATATGATATCTTGATATATTAAAATGATTTGAAACGAAGTTTTGAAAGATATGATATTTTGATATTAAAATGATTTGAAAAGAAGTTCCGAAAGGTATGATATTCTGGAAACGAAGTTTTGAAAGGTTATGATATTTTGATATATTAAAATGATTTGAAAGGAAGTTTTGAAAGGATATGATAATTTAATATATTGAAATGGTTAGAAATGACTTGATATTTATTTTGATAAATATTTGAATCGAAAAATATGGTATGGTGATATATTTAAATGGTTTGGAAATAATTTAATCTTTATTTTGATAAAGATTTAGGTTGAAATGATATTTTATTTTGAAGTATAAAATATTTTTTTTAAAGTTATAACTACGGGTTATAATAACGATTGGTTGTTAAAGAGACCGGGATCAGATATTGTCTTATAGCCGGCCAATACCGAAAGCCACTTTAACAACTGTGTACGCGGTGTAGATTCCAGAATGAAGTAGGATGGTGGCAACGTTCTCAAGGTAGATTACGTGGACCCAACTCCCGTGAGTTGGCATAAATGACTAAAACAGGAGCTATACCGGGCTACACAAATGGTCGCACCCTTTCATCGAGCATGCTCCATCGAAAACCATTCTATTACTTTTGTGATTCGACATGTGGCGCCACTTTGATTCGGGGGTATTGTTCGAGGTGGGCGGAAGCTGCTAGCTTGCCGTCACCACCGGTCCGGGAGTGCAAACGGTGTATCCATCTTGGCATTGCCTCGCGTGCCGTGTCATCTCCTTATAGCGAGCCCACTACGATTTTGGTTTTAAAGATCCGACCGCGTTAAGGTTCACCATCCCCTTAACGCTATTTTCTATATGATTATACTTTACTGATTAGACACTACTGTATATAGCGTATATTACTACATAGTAAATAGTTTAACGGATCCTTAGAGGATGGACGGTCCCAAGCATCTTATAAGTTACTTGTACCTTTACTACAGTTCACTTGAGTTGGTTTACATTGTATAAGTATGTATATCCTGACTCGAGTGTTTGTATTTTTATTTACGCTCGGATCAGCCTGAGTATTCACAGATTTGGATTTCCACTTTCTGGAGATTGGAATCGCTGGAGATTATCTGCTTGTTAAGTTTTATCTTTTGCAGTCTGTTGGTCCTTTCCAGCTATTGCATTAGTAGATTTCTATATATTGAGACTTCTTTTGTGCTTTATTTCCTCTGTTGTATCTTATGTAACTCTGATATATTTATATAGTGGCTTCATGAACTACTATCTCTTTTATTTCCACTGCATTATTATTACTCTGTGTCTGTGATCTGTGATTTTTATTTACTGTATATTCTGAGATTTTGCCAAATTTTATTTACAACGTGGTATTTTAAGCAATTCAATTCCGGCATGTGTGTCTACCTGTACACTTATAATGGATGCGAATGGTTGAAAATACCTGGTTGTTACAGTTGGTATCAAAGCTTTGGCTTTGAGGCAAAACTTAGAATGTTTGGTAAATTTAGTTACAGAATCACTTTCATCCAAACTTGAATCTCTTCCTCTTTGATTCAAATTTCCTTTGAATTTTGGAACGTTCCCTACGGTTCCAAAATCCATTCGTGTCCTTCACTATGCATCTTCTTTTGATTCTGGAGTATTCCATAACTCCGCTTCGAATGATCTTTCTAGTGACTCGGCGGTCACGCCAATTTCAAATTGAATTGAAAAAAGGGGAAACTCCCTTACAATTAGCATCGATTCACCAGAGATTCTTATCTATCCTTGGTTTAGATGCTAATATCTTTTGTTATTCCAAACTTTATCTATTGAGATCGAATGTAGATTTATCCTAGAAAAATCCACATTGATCTTATTCTTTAAGCCACGGTTGACACGGTAAATGTTGCCCGTGATTTCTTTAAGCTTATCCACCTCCCTATTTTGTTATTTAATCATCTTGTCTTTTGTTTCCAACCTATTTTCAAACATTTTGAATTGTACTTGTAAATCTATGTTTTGTTTATATATTGTGTTGTTTGAGTTGTTGATGTTGAGTTGGGTTTCTGATCGATTCGTCTGATCAACGCTATCGATAGGATTTCTAAAACACTCCAACGGAACAAACTGACATAATATTATTTTAAAATTTGGTTAATGAAATAAATTTTGAAATATAAGTAAATTCATGGAACTTAATAAACTGATTTAAAATTGATTATTTGAAATGATAATACTTAATTTTTCATTTGTTGTTCTATAAATGAATTTATAGATAGTTGTTTATAAATTGATTTGGGAACTGAAATGAATTTAGAACAAGAAACCTGAGAATTTAATTTCCGATGGTTTCAAACCTTGTGTTTAAGTTTTAAAGGGTTATATTATTTAAAGTATTTTCGAATAAGAATATGTTTCCAAAGGATTTTAAAGTTTAAAAATTAGTGCTCTTCTCTTTGTCGCTGGGAAATAATTTCGGTGATGACTGCAGCATCATCGACATTAATTTTCGAGATTCGAAGTGAAGAGACCGCCCTGTAGTCTTGCTATAGCTTTGTTTTGGTAAATCAAATTGATTTGAATTGAATTTTTAAA
This sequence comes from Allium cepa, assembly GCA_030765085.1. Lineage (NCBI taxonomy): Eukaryota > Viridiplantae > Streptophyta > Magnoliopsida > Asparagales > Amaryllidaceae > Allium > Allium cepa. The sequence goes on from CM060946.1 coordinate 86,418,544, forward strand.
ATATGACTTGATTTATAATATATATAGATATATGATTTAAATTTGATTTGATAAATTATGTACATACATTTATTTATCCCTAAAAGGTTTGAAGAAATCGAAAATTGAATTCTTAAATTTTATTTTAAAGAATAATTTCAACTATAAAAAGAAAATCAAAATTTTGGATGAATATTCAAGCATGAAATGGTTTAATTAGAAAGTTTTATTTGTATAATACAATTGCATTCAATATAACTTACCTTAATTTCAGAAGTTAATAAAGTAATTGGACAATATACAATATAAAAGGATTTTTTTAAATAAAATTTGAGTGGTTATAATAAATGTTATACACTTAAATTTTAGTTTAAAAAATGATTAACATAGGTAAATTGAATAGAAGGTAAATTGAATAATTTACAATATAAAATGATGTAAAAGGAACTAAGAATAAGTTAAAACGGTTATAATAAGTGTAAACATACTTAACATAGGAAAGAAATATTGAGAGGAATAAATTTAATTTTAATTAGGAATAAGGGAGAATTAAATTTATTAAGTACATCTTGAGTATAATAAATGATTTTTCTTCAAATCCATGATTTTAGAAAGTGTTAATTTAAGAAAATTGAATGATAAGATATTGAAATTAGAAATAGTTAAGGTTTATTTAACTAGTGTAAAATTAATTATCAATTTAAGTTGAAATTTGCATGGTTTCTAACTTATTATCTTATTTTGTTTTTCAAACTATCTTTTGGTTGTTCTTATTTTTCCTTATCTTGATATAGACTGTTATAGGCATCTTTCTATAGTCTTCTGTTTAGAAATCTTTCTATAATCTTTGGTAATAATTTTGAATCCATTTTTTTCGTGCTTGTGTTCTTGATTCTGGAGGATCTTGGAAAGATCATCTCCATTTTGTTAAACTTACCTATAACAACAGTTATCAGGTATAATCTCAATCTTCTTGTCACCTTGTCTTAATCTTATTTCATTTCTATCTTTTCTATGCTTTTCCGTACCTCATTCCTTTTCGGGGACGAAAAGCTTTGAGTGGAGGAGAGTGTAACAACCCTGTATTTTATGATTATTTTGATTGTATATTTTAATTTTTTTTTAAATTGAATTTTTGATTTAACTTTATTTTATTTATTTTATTTAGTTAGTTTTGTTATTTCAAATATAAACTTTGATTTTGATATGAATTATCATTCCAAAATATAATTAAAAAAAAGAATATTTTCCAAAAAGTGAATTTTGGTCAAAATAGTCAAACTTTGACTTTTAATTTAAAATTTCAAAAGTTTGAAAATTTAAATTTTATCTTTTATTATGAAAGTACATAAAATTTTACGAACACTGCCTTTTGTTTCGTTGGAAACGGATTTAAATTGTGAAAGTTATGTATATTTCAATATTGAGTGCAATTTGTTTATTCTGCAATTTTATTATTTTAAATGGTATAAATTTTATTTTTCTTTGTCATATTTTATTGCAATACGTATTGATATGTTATTTTATGTATGTTTTTGTCTTTTAATATTTTTGAAGCGAGGTAGGAATTTTTCTAGAGCTAGTAGTATTTTTCTTGTAATTTCCATGCCCTGTTTTCAATTTTTAAACATTTTCTTTAGTTTTTTTCTATTTTTCTCCAATTTAATTATTTATTTTATTTTAGAAATGATAAATAAATTATTTTATTTCAAAATTTTGCTTTAGAATATTTTTAGAATGAAGTAGATATTTTTCCAAAGCCATTGATGTTTTAATTGTAATTTTTGAACCATGTTTTCAATTTTTAAGCAATTTCCTTAATTCTTTTTATATTTTCTTTAAATTTAATTATATATTTTTATTTTATCTCAATTTGTTTCGGTTTTTAGATGTACTTGCTGAAGTTTATTTTGTTTTACTTGATTTAAGATAAAAGGAAGTATGGAAGGTTTTAAAAGCTAAGAAACGTAAAGTCGTTTCATCGTTTCTTTTACCGTATCTTTTTCAATCAATACATCAATTATTTTGGCCGTTCCTTATACTATCTTCAGCTGACTTCTTTTCTTCATTTTCACGAATTACCAAAGCTTCTCAACCCTAAAAAAATAAAAAATCATGGACTCCATCTTTCAAAAATTTGGTAAAATCTTCTTCTCTTCTCTTGTTTTCTAATTTTTCTATGTGATTTTGCAACTTGTTCTCTACTTCATGGCTCCACTCCTCCTCAACCAGATCTAGGCTGACCTCCACCTCCTCCTTCTTTGATCAACCATCCCTCTAGTCCATCACCATGACCAGGCCGAACCCACCTTAGCAAGAGACAACACCAAAAATGCACAAATCCATCACCTATTTACATAAATCGAGCCTAGTTTGCTAGCACCACGTTCTACAACCATTAGCCGCCACTTCCACCACCACCACCACCTCTGACCTGACCTCCACCCTCTTCCACATCACCCACCACCACCTGGACCCACTGGTCATGCCCCTAGAGCCTATGGCCGAACCCATTTATAGCATAGAAGTGATGAATTTGCCTTGTAGTTGTTGTTTTGTTGCTCCTATGTCCATCCACCTTTGCACCATTACTTCCAAGCTATGGCCAACCATATGAGCCCAAGACTGATCCTAGCCCACTCCTTAGACATGTATTTCAGATCTATAGCTAAAGCATAGGCAGTAGAAAGCAAGTGCAAAAACTTTGGCTTTGTTTTATGCATTTAATTCTAACATTGTTTTATTGAATTTGGGTTTGAAAACTTATGATATTTGTTTGTTTTGTTTGAATGTTTGCAATGCTATTAGCCTTGTCTCTCCCACACTCATATCATCATAATGGCTGAGAAAATGAACCCCTTAGTCGAGCTTTTGAATGGTTGTAGCAAGGTCAAGTTATCTTGTCTTTGTTGCCTTTCAATTTCAATTTATTTCAATATATTTTGGTTGAATATTCATAAGTTATATTGTCTTGTTTTGGGGTTGTTTACAAGATGATATCTTGGCTATTTCTCTCCACTCAAATCAAAGGTCGTGCCTTCTGGATCCGTTGTGTCATTCTAATTGATATCTCCAGCAAAAAAAAAGTGAGTATTTCTCACCAGACATTATGTACTTATATAAGTAGTAAATTGACACCCTGTGAATCTGTAGAACTATATTAACATGTTATAACTGCTTATATTATTATTATTATATGATGTTCACACCTGTTATTACACCTGTTATATCATATGTTACTGTTATTTCATGCTATTCTGTATATTTTATCAGTTTATCACACCGCAAGTTCCCTGTAAATTAGAAATCACTATGGGTTGAAATGATACATACCCGAACGGACTTTATAATAAGGGAAAATTGTTATGGGCTGAAATGATAGGCCTGAATGATTCTCAATTTATTTCATTTACTTGGGACTGTGGGTTTGAAATGATAAAACCCGGATTTTCTTTGTAAATTACGGGTTGAAATGATATATTACCCGTATCACTTTTCCTAGTGTAGAAAATTATATACAGACCCGTAGTTAATATATGTTTTTCTAAAAATTTTAAAGTTATTTTAGAAATGTAAATATTAAAATATTTTGATTTAAATCTAATTAAGAAGTATTTTTGTAAAATATTATTGATTTTCTGAATAATTGTAAGTAAAATGAATTAATGAAAAGTTAGAAAATTTTGAATGTAAGTTATTTTGGAAAATTTGATTTAATTATAATTGGAAATTAAATTGAATATGAAATTATGATAAATTTATGATAATTTGAATTTAAATGAATTCAAAGTGATTTTATATCATATTAATGATTTCTAATAAAGTTGAAATGTGAAATGAATGAGTACTTTAAGTTGAAATTTTGAAATATAACTAAATTGGAAATTTATGAATTTGGTTTAAAATTGAAATTTTAAGTTAAGTTAAATAAAATGGAATTAAGTTATATTTTAAAATTTAAACTTAAGTGTTAAGTTCAAATTTAATGTAATGAATTTAAATTTGAATGTTGAAACTTAATAATTAATAAATATTGATTTTTGAAAGGAAACTTAACTTTATAAAATCATGAATTTAAGGGAAATTAAATGATGCTTATAAATGTGAAAATGTATGATTTTATAAGTTAAAAATGATTTAAATAAAAAAAATAAGTGTTTGTGAAATTCTATTGAATATTTGAAGTTAATTAACAGCATTTTTAAATGCTGTCTTTTGTTAAATTGAATTGTTTTGAATGTAACTTTCTGTAGCATTTTCCAAATGCTGTGAAACTTGAATTTTCATTGTTTTAATAAATTTAAGTGCATAAATGAACATTGAAAAGTTTAAATTTTTGGAATTTAGTAATTTAATTATTAAATGTGATAACTTCATTTTTATGATTTAAAATGAAGTAATTTGTTTTGAAATATAACTATTTGATATATTAAAATGATTGAAATGTGGTTTCGAAAAGATATGATATTTTGATATATTAAAATGATTTAAAATGTGGTACCGAAAGATATGATATTTTGGTATATTGAAATGATTTGAAAGGTGGTTTTGAAAAAAATATAGCTATTTTGATATATTAAAATGATTTGAAATGTGGTTTTGAAAAGATATGATATCTTGATATATTAAAATGATTTGAAATGAAGTTTTGAAAGATATGATATTTTGATATTAAAATGATTTGAAAAGAAGTTCTGAAAGATATGATATTTTGGAAACGAAGTTTTGAAAGATTATGATATTTTGATATATTAAAATGATTTTGAAGGAAGTTTTGAAAGGATATGATAATTTAATATATTGAAATGGTTAGAAATAACTTGATATTTATTTTGATAAATATTTGAATCGAAAGATATGGTATGGTGATATATTGAAATGGTTTGGAAATAATTTAATCTTTATTTTGATAAAGATTTGGGTTGAAATGATATTTTATTTTGAAGTATAAAATATATTTTTTAAAGTTATAACCACGGGTTATAATAACGATTGGTTGTTAAAGAGACTGGGATCGGATATTGTCTTATAGCCGGCCAATACCGAAAACCACTTTAACAACTGTGTACGCGGTGGAGATTCCAGAATGAAGTAGGATGGTGGCGACGTTCTCGAGGTATATTACGTGGACCCAACTCCTGTGAGTTGGCATAAATGACTAAAACAGGAGCTATACCAGGCTACACAAAGGTCGCACCCTTTCATCGAGCATGCTCCATAGGAAACCATTCTATTACTTTTATGATTCGATATGTGGCGCCACTTTGATTCGGGGGTATTGTTCGAGGTGGGCGGAAGCTGTTGGCTTGCCGTCACCACCGGTCCGGGAGTGCAAACGGTGTATCCACCCTGGCATTGCCTCGCGTGCCGTGTCATCTCCTTATAGCGAGCCCACTACGATTTTGGTTTTAAAGATCCGACCACGTGTAGGTTCACCATCCCCTTAACGCTATTTTCTATATGATTATACTTTACTGATTAGACACTACTGTATATAGCGTATATTACTACATAGTAAATAGTTTAACGGATCCTTAGAGGATGGGCGGTCCCAAGCATCTTCTAAGTTACTTGTACCTTTACTACAGTTCACTTGAGTTGGTTTACATTGTATAAGTATGTATGTCCTGACTCGAGTGTTTGTGTTTTTATTTATGCTTGGATCAGCCTGAGTATTCAAAGATTTGGATTTCCACTTTCTGGAGATTGGAATCGCTGGAGATTATCTGCTTGTTAAGTTTTATCTTTTGCAGTCTGTTGGTCCTTTCCAGCTATTGCATTAGTAGATTTCTATATATTGAGGCTTCTTTTGTGCTTTATTTCTTCCGTTGTATCTTATGTAACTCTGATATATTTATATAGTAGCTTCATGAACTACTATCTCTTTTATTTCCGCTGCATTATTATTACTCTGTGTCTGTGATCTGTGATTTTTATTTACTGTATATTCTGAGATTTTGCCAAATTTTATTTACAACGCGGTATTTTGAGCAATTCAATTCCGGCATGTGTGTCTACCTATACACTTATAATGGATGCGAATGGTTGAAAATACCTGGTTGTTACATGATTTATCATCAATTTGATTTACACCCCAATTTTGTTAATCCCCTTTTCATATTTCCAAAAGTAAATTTATCGTTTATATTTTAAACTTATTTGCCCTCGTGAATTTATAACTTCAATTTATCGATTGATAAACATTTCACTTTATTTGTAAACATTGTTTACAGTTTTCAATTTAAGTTTATAATGGTTTCCCATCACTTAAATCCATTATTAATTGACTTCTAAGTTAAGTTTCCATTTATAAATCAATTTCTTAAATAAACCAAACTATATTCCAAACCCAACCCAATTTCGATTATATTTCTATTTGTAATTAAGAAATCTTATTTAAGATCCGGTATATTCAATTTCACATTTATTTCCAAATGCTCTTCTTTTCCCAATCTATTTAAAATCTTGGTTTTAAATTTTTTTATGTTTTAAACAAGTATCACTAAGGAATTATTAATTAAAATCCTTATTCCAAATCTCTATTTTACCATACCCCGAAATTTGTTAAGTACAAATTAAAGTTAAACTATTTATTTTACCCAAATTCACTTCTTTTAATTAATCCATCACTACAAATATTTCACTTCCAAATTTCTTTTTAATTTCTTTCAAATTAAAAACATATTATCGATATTTTAAAAATACCACGATCTAGGCCAAAACTACCATAACATCAAATAAATTCAAATCACACTATAATCTGTCATAGATTTTTCAAACAGATCATATATCAATATATATGAATTTAATTCAATATTTTTGAGGAATCCAGTTGGATCCCTCCAACCTATTTACCTGCATTCATAGATGTTAGTACAACATAAAAACACAAATCCCGCTCCGAGACGGGGTATCGTGATAATATAGGGTCATCCGCTATTAGCGGGGCGCATAGGGTCTCATCCGCTAAAATATGCGGGAATTATCAATCCAACTACTAATATATACAACTACATATATTATAACATCCAACTGATAATAATAATAATTATCAAATCATTCAACCAACCAAAATTTTAAATTTTAACTTTTTAAATTAAAATAGCCATCCAAAAATGATTGAGATTAAGTCACCTTTTGTTTCAATTTGCGAACGTTCTAATTTTTAAATTAAACCGAACAACGTTTGATTTAACCTAAAATTTTAGCTATCTCCAATCGACTCCAAATCAAATTCAGCATGTAGTATTCGTCGCTATGGTTCCAGCGCCACTTGTTTCGTCCAATTCTGATAATGTATGGAAAAGATACACACATTTAAAGATTTGATTTATTATAAATTAAATTTACAATTTTTTATTTTATTTTAATACCACCAACAAATCTCAGCCATTGATATCATTTCCTCTAATCCAGGCCACAATTTCCCTTGTCCCATCTTCTTCATTATCAAGCTTCACACGCAAAGAAAAAAACCGACGTCGCCGCTCGATTTCAGTCAACGCTCCACCCTCTCGCCTCCATATGTCGATCCAACACCTTCACATCGAAGCTCAACCCAACGCACACCCATGGCCACCGAACAATCCACCCTAGCCTCGCCGTTGCCATGAAAATTTGCCCCAAATGCTGAAAGAACGCTGCTCCCTTCATCTTCATACGCCACACGAAAACCCATCATCACCTGTACGGACGGGAACCTCTCGTCGAGCTCTTCGGTTATCGTTTAGGAAGTTTTTGTTAATACTCGATGGATTGGAAGAAAAAAGAGGGGAAAAAAATGTGGTTTTCGGCCATTAATACATAAGGTGGTAGCTACGTTATTTCTAGGGTTTGCCCTTTCTGTTACTGTGCACGCATGTATATATATACGTGCATCTATTTTTTTTATTTCGATTATTAACGTGCTTTTCCCAACGAACTCCAAACTAAGCATGTCGCCTGGTGTTTAGAATATTTTACCCCCATTCCAAGCACAATGGAACATATTTCGAGGCCTAATTCGATCGTATATGGAAGATAGCTTTTTGAATCGAATTAAAATATTCAATTTTCGATATTAAATTCAATGCGTTTCTATCCCGTACGCTCAAATGGTAACCCAAAACGCCACGAAATTCGAAATTCAATAATAACACACTATGACGGATCCAATGAAACCAGTTCTATCAAATTCCATGACTATGCCCCAAATCACTATTTTAACGCGTCGATTAAACGGAGCAATTTTCAAAATCGACGAAATTACTTGAAATTTAATTTTTAAAAACTTTCTAACACCATTATAATTCAAATAGAATTTGCATCCATGTTAGAAATCATTTCGATTCATACTAAGTCAAAATTTCAATTATTCACACTATTACCATATATTAAATTCCATTATTAAATAAATGTATGTAAATTTTCAATTTTTATTTTCAACTTTTAGTTCCATTCAAAAGTCCACTATCATCACTCTAATTAAAATAGAGTTTTAATCAACTTAGAAATCATTTCCATTCACATTTGACTCCAGATTCACATTTTTTCCCAATTTCAAATATTAATTTACTATTCACCAAATCCATTAAATCGCTATATTTGAAATTCTAAACCACTTTAATAATTCAACCAAAATCTCCATTTTCAAAATTAATTAATATTTCCAATTCAACATTTTTAAAAAATAAATTAAACGTTCAAAGTTAAATGACCAAAATTCCGGGTCTTACATTCCTCCATCCTTAAAAGAATTTCGTCTTTGAAATTACCAAGGTAGGAAAAATGCTCCATACCCATTTCATTTTAAAAACCCACTTATTTAAAACTGGATATTCCACTTTTTTAGTTCCATTCAAAAATTTTAGTTCCCACTCTAATTAAACCCTTTTTTCAATTACCATTCAAAATCAATTTTCCGCTAACAAATTTTTTTTCAAAAATTTTCAAATTTTTTCTACCACCCTAAATTTTTGATTTTTTTTACACAATCTCCTTTGTACGAAGTGCCTTTCGCAATATCACGAATATGACAAATATATATTCATCGACCCACACGGTCGTAAAAACAATTATATATATATATATATATATATATCAATTTTTCTTTTAATGCGTAAGCGTACCTTATATTAGCGTTATTAAGCGAGCTTGTTAACTTTATATAAATTCATGCACCCAAAATCTATCCAAACAGCCCCTGTACCTGTACTTACTCAAAATAAGCACTTAAGTTTCAAAATCATGAAATTTACATAACATCCCATTCCTTTAATGAATTAAACACATGTTTCCCACAAAACAAATACATCATGGCATGTATATTTGAATGTATAAGCAAACACTAGGTCTAAACATTTATCCATTTCTACTCAATCTATATTCAAAATCAAATGGATTCACCATCCATTAAATTTCATTCTATTCCCATTCACACTTATTATATTCATATCCATCTTATTAAGCTTCAGTTTATCCATTTAAATTGATTCAAATCAATCAATCTATTTTCCATTGATTCCCATTCAAGTTATTCACTTCCATTTACTAAGTATGTCTAATTTATATTATACCACTTGGGAACCATTCCATGCTAGTTTATGTACAAACCATTTCATAAAATTATTTCTAAGGTTTATTATAACATTCGATACCGCTACTTATGTTCATATTCGGCTTCATAACTTAAGTTCATACCCAATCTTATCCAATCCATATTCCAAAATCATATTCAATTCTTTTTCTTGTTATCAAATACTTAACCATTTTAACTTGGTCATATTGTTCCACTTTCTTATTTTAGTAAGTTATATAAACTTATTTGTTCACAATTCCCTGAATTTCCACTTAATTTTACTCACATTCTATATTTATATCATATAGTTATACAATCACTTCACAATTCATGATTATATTTAATTTACTTAATTCCAATTCATCCTCCATTTATAATTCAAAATTTTGAATTTCCATTCTTTTACCATAATGTCAAACCATTTTCATTTTGGTTTACCATTACATTTCTCAATTTATAAACTCAAGAACTTATTTACTTAAAATCTCACGTTTCTTACTTGAGTCCATTCACATTTTATAATCATAACACGGGGTTATATACATCACTTTTATAGCTTAAGTGGATCCATTCAATAATCATAACTTATAATTATATAATCATTTTACCTTCCAAACTTCACATTCAATTCAATTCAAATCCAATTTAACTTTATTTAACTTATCTTAGGTTAAATTCCAATCCATATTATTCATTTTAACTTACTCAAGTTAAACTTTAATTCTAGGATTAAAATTCACACCTTCATTTCTTATCCATATCAACTCCAAATTATAAGTTCAATAATTGATTTTATCTGACTTTACAAATCATTTAAATGGAGATTCCCTAAATTAATCACCTGGTTTTATTTCAAATCATTTCGAAATCATAAACATACATTAACTTTGTATATATCAAATCATACCTTTGGAATTTTAAAACAACTTGTTTTTTGCCCAAAAACAATTCCCTTTTGGAATGTCTAAAACAAAACTTGTTTACCAAACAACTCCAAACCAAATAATCACAGCCAACTACTATGGTAGCAATCTGTAACGACCCGTAAATTTTAACTGTTTATTAATGTGATTAATTGAATTTTTGCGAAATTTTAAATAATAAAATTTCGAAATAAAAATTAATTATTTGGAATACGTCTAACTGAACATAGCAAACTGTAAATTTTCATCTGATTTCATGAAAGTTTATTTCATTGTGAAATTCTATTAAATTCAAGTCAGTTAATAATTGTTGATAATAAAATATTTTTCAAACATGAATATTTTTATATAGAGAAATTGTAAATCATCTTCTGTGCAAGACGTCATTTTTCATTTTTCCAAATTCGGAATTCTTTAGCTCCGCCGATCTTATTTTTCTGCGTTTTTACTGCATTTTCCGCTGGTAGAAAATTCAAACTTTTATAATTTAATCATACCACTGACATGTATACCGTTTTGATCGTCTCGTCGTGTTGATCACCAGGGTATATTCATTTCTGTATTTTGAAATCCGGTACGCGACATTAGTAAAGCGGTAAACCGTAACGGTCCATCTTTTATTTCTTTGTGACCATTTATTTTCCACCGTTTAGAAACCAATGACCATCAGCTTTATTACTCCTTGTAATTCACGTAGTTGACTATTGGTTATTTCCACTTTTCATTTATTTGCTTGTTAATCTTGTCTGCCCTTTCCTTTTCTTTTGTTATATTCATTCGTTGAGAATATTGTTTATACAAGCTAATTTTATTCTAAAGCTTATAGTCTGCTCATCAAATCTTTTTCCTTCCCCACTGTTCCCAACGCCTTCTCCCAACTTTCTATCTCCCTGTTTCTCTTCTTTCTATTATTACTTTTTAAAGAAAAAAAATCTTGGCAAAGCTTTTGAAACCTACTCCTCTACTTTAAATAATTTGATAAACAAAGGTTCTTCACCTGCTGATCCACCATCTCCCCGCAAGCAACACACGTCATCCTCCACCCTGCAACCACGGCTTGCTCTGACTCGTCACCTCGCCTCAACCCGCACCCCTGTTCCCGCAAGTCCAAACGACCTCGTCATCAACCAAGGCACGTCTTTGCCCTGACCACCTGACTTCGACCTCATCCGCCAACGTTCACCGAACGCCTTGCATCACTTCCAACTCGCGTCTGTCTCTGTCCGCTTCCTCCACATTTCGGTGCCGTGAACATGCGAGCTGCTCACCTCTACTTCACCCAGCAGCCTTGAACTAAAGCCCAGTCACCAGCTCCACGGCATGACCACCACCCGCATCTTCCTTTCCTCCGTGCTGTGTCGCCCACACCCACTGCCGAGTCTCTACAAATTGGGCCCACCTTCTCCACTCTCTGATGAACTCCATCGCATTCCGATCCATCTTACCAACCCGCGCAGGCCCCTCCACCGTTGAATGGCTTGGCCACGGAAGCCAGCATAAGGAGCCGGCTCGCCCTCAACCACATACCCTTGCCTCTGTCGCGGTTTCCACTACCATAGGTCGCATCCGCTCCTCTTCTCCCACCTTTTCTCCTTCATCCTATCGGTCTCTGGCCGCCACCTTCGAGCCTTGCCTCCTCTTTGTTAGCCAAATGCATGTTGTATAGGTGAGTTTGGATATATATATATATATATATATATATATATATTGTGTAGTAGGTTACAATAAGATAAAGTTTAATCTTAAATTTATAAAGTTTTTTTTGCCAGCTTGTTTTGCTAAAGTTAGAAGTGTATTATATTACATGATATATGTACTATTGTATAAATTAGTTTGTTACCTGAGTCTTATATAAATTTTACATGGGTTAGCTTTTATAGTTCTGTATGATGTTTTTCAAATTTATATAAAACGGTTATACTATATTCTATATTCTGTATGACGGTATATAAATGAATTCAAACTGTTATATATTATATACAAATTACTTGCATCATGGGTTCTTGACTTATATTCTTTTTATATAGTCTGAATATATATTCGATCGTGTATGCAAATTTATGGTTTTACTGTTTTACTGCATAATTTTACATAAGTACAAGAAAATTGTTGATCTGTTTGTTATATATATTGGTTTATAAAAGTTACAGTATATATAATGTAAAATATTTTAAGTTATAAAAGTTTATACCGCTATAATTTATAAGAAAAGAAGGAAACCGTTTAAATATGTCATACTTTTATAAAGCTGTTTTTGACTGTTCTGAGTATATAAGTTATAAAGTTGGGCTTGTTTTAGGGTACTCTTGACTAGCTGTAACTATTGTGGTGTGCATAAAAAAAAGTATGTTAAACAGTATTAAATTTTAAAGTATGGCATGTGTGTAAAGCTTATATATGTACTTTATAAATTCAAATATGTGTGCTTTAAAACGTATCTCTTATTCAAACTTCTGGTTTACTTTGTATATTAAAAAGCTTGCTGCACTATCTTGTTCGAATATAAATTTACGTAGTTCTATTATGAATTATTTTCGATTGTCATCGATTTTGATAAAGTTATTTACATATGTGTTTAATACAAAACAATGGAAGGTTGACTTAATAAGACGTTAGAATATATTATTTTCAGTTTGTATCAAAACTGATTTGGATTTGATCTCGTCAATTCTGATTTATTTCATCAATACCTTGTTATCAAACCTGTTCATCAAATTCTTGTCAATTTTGCTTTGCTTCGAAGTTCGTGTTTGGATCCATAACTCACCTCATTATCGTCCTCCTCTAGCCTCGAAAGGTAAGCAATCACTCACGATTAATGTTCTTTTATTTACTAAATTTGATTTCAATTGAAACATGCTGCTGTTAGCTATTTACACTGTTATATATGCTATTACCTGTATCAGTTCACCTGTGACATCTGACACCATTATCTGTTATTTATATTAATGATATATGCCCGTTATATTATTATCATACCTGTTATCACTCTATAAGTTCCCTGTTAGTATAAAATCACTGTGTGTTGAAATGATACATACCCGAATGACCTGTAGAATAGGAGAAAATCGTTATGGGTTGAAATGATTAACCCAAGCGATTTTCGTTTGAATAGAATTTGGGATTACGGGTTGAAATGATATATATACCTATATATATTTAAATTATGGATTGAAATGATAAATATCCGTATCACTTGACCATAGGATAGAAAATTATATACAGACACCATTGGTCTATATATATAAATATTTTGAAAATGATTTCTATGGCTTTGGAAAGAAATATATGGTTTTATATAAATATTGATTTTAATATTACGTAAATGATTATTTTGTATATACTAAAATTCTTGATTTCAAGCTATATAGTGAATTTGATATATATATGGAATTATGAATTCTTGTTTTGAAATGTCTGAATATTTAAAGCTTTGAAAGTGTTGAAATTGAAATGGTTTATTTTGTGGTTAAAAATTTGTATTTGAAATCGATATAATTTGAAATGGTTTATTGAGAAACTAAAATAAATTAAAATTGTTGATTTGGGATTTGATTAAATTTGAATTTTGGAAATTGAATTGATTTGGATTAATTTGTGAAATTTAAGGAAGCTATTTTATTATATAAAGTATTTTTAAAATTATATTAAAACTATTTATATATGTTACTTTATAAATTTATTTCATATAAACTATTTTAATATAAATTATTTTTAATATAAACTATTTTAAATTATAACTATTTTAATATAAACTATTTTAAATTATAAACTATTTTATTATATATATTACTATTTATATTTAAACAGTTAAGTGAGAAGTGTTATGATTCCAAGCATTATGATTTCTAAATTTTGATTTTCAAAGTATTATGATTTACAAAGTGTTTGATGAAAGAATGTTGTTTAAATTTAAGTAAATTATTGAATTAAGTTTTGAAATTATTTAATAATTAAATAAAATTGAATTCTTTAATAAGTGAAATTGAGTCTCTCTAACAATTAAGTTTTGAAATTTATTTAAATTAAATAAGTAAATATGTGAAATTGAATTTCTTTAATAAGAAATAAAATGTGATTGATAGAAATTAATATGAGACTTGTACTTTAAAGAATTTAATTTGATGAATTTAATTTAATTTGATTCATAAATTTTGATATAATGTAGGTAAACTTAAGTGATTGATTTAATGAATTGGAAATTCAATTGGAATTATTTTGAAATGATAAATTTATTTAATTTAAATGATTACTTAATGAATCCATCAATGAATTTAAATTTCTTTGAATGTTAAATTAGATTAATGAAACTTATATAGGAATTTAAATCAATATTTGAATTGTTTTAAATAAAAATTTAAGTTGAATTATTGAGTTTTGAAATTGTTAATTTGGAAGTTTTGAAACGTAAATTATAGAAATTGATATAGAAAAACGAATGAAATGTTGGCTTTCAAATTCTAAGTGAGATTGAAATTGATTTGGTTTTTTGAATTTTTTAAACGACCAATCGGTGTAATAATTACGAAAGTTATTAAAGAAACCGGGATCGGTTATGGACATACTCTCTGTCTAAACCAAAAACCACTTTAATAACTATACGCGGAGTGTGATCCAGAATGAAGTGGTTGGAATGATGTACGTGATGACTAAAGAAAGAGAATGATTATGGATAGCCTTGACACTTGTGTCACATTGGAAATGACTAAAACAGGAGCCGTGCCGGGCCAAATGGGGTTAGCCACCTCGAGCGAACACACTTCTTCGTAAACTACTCATTACTTGTTATTGATTGGTGCACACCCTTGATTTGGGAGTGTTGTTTTGCGGTGTTGCGATCGTTGCGGCGATGCATTCTCACCAGTCCGGATCAGGCAAACGGTAGTTTCACTACCTTGGGTATTGCCTCATGTGCCTTGTCATACTTGTATCCCTATACGCGACCACTACGATTTGTTTTGTGTTATACCTATGGAGTACTCCCTGATAGCCCACTAGTTTACGGTGGAGTTTACAGTGCTGTATAGACTATAACGCTTATATAAAATGTGTTAAGGGGGATAATGCTATTTTGATACTTTATATTACTGATAGACATTATCTATTTAGCGTATATTACTACATAGTAAATAGTTTCGCGGATCCTTAGAGGATGGTTATCCCAAACATCCTTTGAGTTACTTGTATTTCAGTTGTTATTTCACCTGAGTTGAGTTTATTGATATAAGAATATTAATCCTGACTCGAGTGTTTTGTGTTTTGCTTTGCGCTCGGGTCAGACTGAGTGGCTAAGCTTTCGAGACTCACCTTTGGAGATGGAGCTTCGCTTGGAGATCCGGCTATCTATCCAGCTTTCAGATATTCAGTTGATTCTAGTGATATGTTCTGATTCTTGTATTTGACAAATGTATTCTAGATTTCTGTTGTATCTTATTTAACTCTGTTTTATATATAGTAGCTTCATGAACTACTATTCATTTGTTTCCGCTGCATATTATTACTCTATGTCTGTGAGTCTATGATTATTTATTACTGTATGTGCTGAGTTTTGCCAAATATAAACTTATAATCTGTTATTTTGAGCAATTAATTTCGGCATGTTTGAAGGCGAATGATTGAAAATATCAGGTCGTTACATGTGGTATCAGAGCTTTGGTAGCTCTAGGCAAAACTTAGCATATAGGGTAAATGTATTTACAGAATCACTTTCATTCAAGTTTGAATCTCTTCCTTTTGACTCGATTCCTTTGAATTTTGGAACATTCCCAGCGGTTCCAAAAATCCATTCGTGTCCCTCACTATTTGTCTTCTTTTAAATTCTGGAGTATCCCATAACTCCACTTCGAACAAATCTCTACAATAACCCGACGGTCTCGCCAATCTTTGAATGATTTGTAAAGGGATGAAACTCCTTTACAATAGGCATTGATTTACCGGAGATTTCTGTATCCTCGGTTTGTGATGCTATCTATCTCCTGCTATGCCTGAATTCTATTTCTTGAGATCGAATGTAGATTTGCCTCGAAATTCTGCATCGATCTTATTCTTGAAGTCATGGTCGACTTGATTAAGGTTGCCCGCGATTTATATAAACTTATCCATTGTCCTATTTTGTTATTTAATTATCTTATCTTTGTTTCAAACTTATCTTCGAATCAAAATTCTCTTTGATTTGAGTCTATCAAATTTGAATTTCTATACTTGTTTTGAAATCTATTCTTGTATCATCGAGCGAGGAAGTGTATTTGAAGATTAATATAAAAATGTTTTATATATATATTGTGTTGTTTGAGTTGTTGATGTTGATTTGGATTTTCAATCAATTCATCTGATAAACGATATCGATAGGATTTCCAAAACACTTTAACAGAGCAAACTGACACAATATTGTTTTCAAATTTGGTAAATGAAATAAATTGTGTATGATTATGTTATATATATAAGAAAATTTTCTGATAATTGTTAAATGAATTGGTTAACTAAAGGATGTCATTTGATTTTCATTTATTGTTTTGTAAACCATTGATTTACCAATATATAAATAAATGGAATTATAAAACTTGGTTTATAGATATATTTAGAAATTTAAATGAATTTAAAATAAGAATTTGAGAATTTAATTTTCGAAAATTTCAAACTTTGGTTTTGAAGTTTTATATGTACTATCTAAAGTAATTTCGAATAGAAATCATTTCCAAGGAGTTTTAAATGATTAAATCAGTGCTCTCCTCTTTTGTCGCTGGAAAATAATTTCGGCGGTGGCGGCAGCATCATCGACTTTAATTTTCGAGTTTCGAAGTGGAGGGACCATCAGTTGCTTGCTACACTTTTGTTTTGAAATGAATTTGATTTGAATTTCTAAAGTATGGCTTGATTTATATTATATATACTAGCATATGATTATTTTGATATATGTAAAATATATATACATATTTATCTCTAAATTGTTTGATGTTAATCGAAAATTTAACTCTTGAATTTTGTTAGGAATAATTTCAATTAAATGAAGCAAATTTTTTTTAAATAAATATTTAAACTTAAAATAAATTGAATTGGGAAAATTTTACTTGTATAATCCTCAATTGCGTTACAATATAACTCACCTTAATTATTCAGAAGTTGGATATGAATTAGATAATATACCATATAAAGTGTTATAAATAAACTTTAGTGTTTATAATAAATGTTATACACTTAAGTTTTAATTATAAAAATGTTAATAGTGTTAAATAGAATAATAAATCAATTGAATAATAGATGTGATTAATAAAATAAATTTTTGTTTTGAAATTCAATAAATTGAAATTGAATCAAGTTAATGAAATACTTTGAATTTCAAACCAATTGTTGAATATAAATTTAATTAAATTGGAATTTATAAGGTTTGAACTAATTGTTTATTTTGTTTCCAACCTATTTTCTTTCTGGTTGTTTCTATTCTCCCACCTCCTTCCTTTTCGGAGACGAAAAGTTTTGAGTGGAGGAGAGTGTAACGACCCGTAAATTTTAACTGCTTTAATAATGTGATTAATTGAATTTTTGCGAAATGTTAAATAATAAAATTTTGAAATAAAAATTAATTATTTGAAATACGTCTAATTGAACATAGCAAACTGTAAATTTTCATCTGGTTTTATGAAAGTTTATTTCATTGTGAAATTCTATTAAATTCAAGTCAGTTAATAATTGTTGATAATAAAATATTTTCCAAATCTGAATATTTTTACATAGAGATTGTAAATCATCTTCTGAGCAAGTCGTCATTTTCATTTTTCCAAATTCGGACTCCTTTAGCTCCGTCGATCGTATTTTTATGCATTTTTGCTGCATTTTCCGTTGGTAGAAAATTCGAACTTTTATAATTTAATCATACCACTGATATTTGTATACCGTTTTGATCGTCTCGTCGTGCTGATCACCAGGGTATATTCATTTCTATATTTTGAAATCCGGTACGCGACATTAGCAAAGTAGTAAACCATAACAGTCCGTCTTTTGTTTCTTTGTGACCATTTATTTTCCACCGTTTAGAAACCAATGGCCATCAGCTTTTATTACTCCTTGTAATTGACGTAGCTAACTATTGATTGTTTTCACTTTTCATTTATTTGTTTGTTTTGTCTACCCCTTCCTTTTCTTTTGTTATATTCGTTCATTGAGAATATTGTTTATACAAGCTAACTTTATTTTGAAGCTTATAATCTGCTCATCAAATCTTTTTCCTTCCCCACTTTTCCCAACGCCTTGTCTCTACTTTCTATCTCCCTGTTTCTCTTCTTTCTATTATTACTTTTCAGAGAAAAAAAAAATTCTTGGCAAAGCTTTTGAAACCTACCCCTACACTTTAAATAATTTGATAAACAAAGGTTCTTCACCTGCTGACCCACCATCTCCCCGCATGCAACGCACGTCATCCTCCACCCTGCAACCACGGTGTGCTCTGACTCGTCACTTTGCCTCAATCCGCGCCCCTGTTCCCGTAAGTCCAACCGACCTTGTCATCAACCCAGGCGACGTCTCTGCCCTGACCACTTGACTTCGGCCTCACTCGTTAACGTTCACCGAACGCCTTGCATCACTTCCAACTCACGTCTGTCTCTGTCGCTTCCTTCACATTTCCATGCCGTGAACATGCGAGCTGCTCGCCTCTACTTCACCCAGCAGCCTTGAACTAAAGCCCAGTCACCTGCTCCACGGCATGACCACCACCCGCCTCTTCTTTTCCTCCGTGCTGCGTCACCCACACCCACTGCCAAGTCTCTACAAATCGGCCCACCTTCTCCACTTTCTGACGAACTCCACTGCATTTTGATCCAACTCACCAACCCGCGCAGGCCCCTCCACTGTTGAACGGCTTGACCACAATAGCCAGCACAAGTAGCTGGCTCGCCCTCAACCACTTACCCCTGCCTCTGCCGCGGTTTCCACTACTATAGGCCGCATCCGCTCCTCTTCTCCCAACTTTTCTCCTTCATCCTATCGGCCTCTGGCCACCACCTTCGAGCCTTGCCTCCTCTTTGTTAGCCGAATGCATGTTTATAGGTGAGTTTGGATATATATATATATATATATATATATATATATATATATATATATATATGTTGTGTAGTAGGTTACAGTAGGATAAAGTTTAATCTTAAATTTATAAAGGTTAATTTTTTTTGCCAGCTTGTTTTGCTAAAGTTACAAGTGTATTATATTACATTATATACGTACTACTGTATAAATTAGTTTGTCACCCGAGTCTTATATAAATTTTACATTGGTTAGCTTTTATAGTTCTATGTGATGTTTTTCAAATTTATATAAAATGATTATACAATATTCTATAGTCTGTATGACGGTATATAAATGATTTCAAACTGTTATATATTATATACAAATTATTTACATTATTGGTTCTTGACTTATATTCTTTTTATATAGTCTAAATATATATTCGATCGTGCACGCAAATTTATGGTTTTACAGTTTTACTGCATAAGTTTACATAAGTAGAAAAAAATTATTGATCTGTTTGTTATATATATTGGTTTATAAAAGTTACAACATATAATATAAAATATTTTAAGTTATAAAAGTTTATACCGCTATAATTTATAAGAAAAGAAGGAAACTATTTGAGTATATCATACTTTTGTAAAGCTGTTTTCGACTATTCTGAATATATAAGTTATAAAGTTGGGCTTGTTTTAGGGTACTAGTGACTAGCTGTAACTATTGCGGTGTGCTAAAAAAAGTATGTTAAACAGTATTAAATTTTAAAGTATGGCATGTGTGTAATGCTTATATATGTACTTTATAAATTCAAATATGTGTGTTTTAAAACGTGTCTCTTATTCAAACCTCTGGTTTACTTTGTATATTAAAAAGCTTGCCGCACTATCTTGTTCGAATATAATTTTACGTAGTTCTATTATGAATTTTAAATTTCAGTATGTATGTATATATATATACAACAATTTCGATAAAGTTATTTATATATGTGTTTAATACAAAACAATGGAAGGTTGACTTAATAAGACGTTAGAATATATTATTTTCAGTTTGTACCAAAACTGATTTGGATTTCATCTCGTCATTTATGATTTATTTCATCAACACCTTATTGTCAGACTTTTTCATCAAATTCTTGTCAATTTTGCTTTGCTTCGAAGTTCGTGTTTGGATCCATAACTCACCTCATTATCGTCCTCCTCTAGCCTCGAAAGGTGAGCAATCAGTCATGATTAATGTTCTTTTATTTATTAAATTTTATTTCAATTGAAACGACAATTGAAACATGCTGCTGTTAGCTATTTACACTGTTATATATGTTATTACCTATATCAGTTCACCTGTGACATCTGACACCATTATCTATTACTTATATTAATAATATATGTCTGTTATATTATTATCATATCTGCCATTACTCTGCAAGTTCCCCGTTAGTATAGAATCACTATGGGTTGAAATGATACATATAAGAATGACCTGTAGAATAGGAGAAAATCGTTATGGGTTGAAATGATTAACCCAAGCGATTTTCATTTGAATAGAATTTGGGATTACGGGTTGAAATGATATATACCCGTATATATTTAAATTATGGATTGAAATGATAAATATCCGTATCACTTGACCATAGGATAGAAAATTATATACAGACACCATTGGTCTATATATATAAATATTTTGAAAATGATTTCTATGGTTTTGGAAAGAAATACATGGTTTTATATAAATATTGATTTTAATATTATATAAATAATTATTTTATATATAGTAAAATCTTTGATTTTAAGCTATATAGTAAATTTGATATATATATATATATATATAGAATTATCAATTCTTGTTTTGAAATGTTTGAATATTTAAAGCTTTGAAAGTATTGAAATTGAAATGGTTTATTTTGTGGTTAAAAATCTGTATTTGAAATCGATATAATTTGAAATGGTTTATTGAGAAACTGAAATAAATTAAAATTGATGATTTGGGATTTGATTAAATTTGAATTTTGGAAATTGAGTTGATTTGATTCGATTTGTGAAATTTGAGGAAGCTATTTTATTATATAAAGTATTTTTAAAATTATATTAAAACTATTTATATATGTTACTTTATAAATTTATTTCGTATAAACTATTTTAATATAAATTATTTTTAATATAAACTATTTTAAATTATAACTATTTTAATATAAACTATTTTAAATTATAAACTGTTTTATTATATATACTATTATTTATATTTAAACAGTTAAGTGGGAAGTGTTATGATTCCAAGCATTATGATTTCTAAATTTTGATTTCCAAAGTATTATGATTTACAAAGTGTTTGATGAAAGAATGTTGTTTAAATTTAAGTAAATTATTGAATTAAGTTTTGAAATTATTTAATAATTAAATAAAATTGAATTCTTTAATAAGTGAAATTGAGTCTCTTTAACAATTAAGTTTTGAAATTTGTTTAAATTAAATAAGTAAATATGTGAAATTGAATTTCTTTAATAAGAAATAAACTGTGATTGATAGAAATTAATATGAGACTTGTAATATAAAGAATTTAATTTGACAAATTTAATTTAATTTAATTCATAAGTTTTGATATAATGTAGGTAAACTTAAGTGATTGATTTAATGAATTGGAAATTCAATTGGAATTATTTTGAAATGATAAATTTACTTAATTTAAATGATTACTTAATGAATCCATCAAAGAATTTAAATTGCTTTGAATGTTAAATTAAATAAATGAAACTTATATAGGAATTAAAATCAATATTTGAATTGTTTTAAATAAAAATTTAAGTTGAATTATAGAGTTTTGAAATGGTTAATTTGGAAGTTTTGAAACATAAATTATAGAAATTGATATAGAAAAACGAATGAGATGTTGGCTTTCAAATTCTAAGTGAGATTGAAATTTATTTGGTTTTCGGAATTTATTAATCGACCAATCGGTGTAATAATTACTAAAGTTATTAAAGAAGCCGGGTTCGGTT
Source organism: Allium cepa (assembly GCA_030765085.1). Lineage (NCBI taxonomy): Eukaryota > Viridiplantae > Streptophyta > Magnoliopsida > Asparagales > Amaryllidaceae > Allium > Allium cepa. Next base: position 86,440,991 of record CM060946.1, read on the forward strand.
ATGGACATGCTCTCTGTCTAAACCGAAAACCACTTTAATAACTATACGCAGAGTGTGATCCGGAATGAAGTGGTTGGAATGATGTACGTGATGACTGAAGAAAGAGAACGATTATGAATAGCCTGACACTTGTGTCAAATTGAAAATGACTAAAACAGGAGCCGTGCCGGGCCAAATAGGGTTAGCCAGCTCGAGCGAACACACTTCTTCGTAAACTACTCATTACTTGTTATTGATTGGTGCACAACCTTGATTTGGGAGTGTTGTTTCGCGGTGTTGCGATCGTTGCGGCGATGCATTCTCACCAGTCTGGATCAGGCAAACGGTAGCTTCACTACCTTAGGTATTGCCTCATGTGCCTTTTCATACTTGTATCCCTATACGCGACCACTACGATTTATTTTGTGTTATACCTATGGAGTACTCCCTGATAGCCCACTAGTTTACGGTGGAGTTTACAGTGCTGTATAGACTATAACGCTTATATAAAATGTGTTAAGGGGGAGAATGCTATTTGATACTTTATATTACTCATAGGCATTATCTATTTAGCGTATATTACTACATAGTAGATAGTTTCACGGATCCTTAGAGGATGGTTACCCAAACATCCTTTGAGTTACTTGTATTTCAGTTGTTATTTCACATGAGTTGGATTTATTGATATAAGAATGTTAATCCTAACTCGAGTGTTTTGTGTTTTGCTTTACGCTCGGGTCAGACTGCGTGGTTCAGCTTTCGAGACCCACCTTTAAAGTTGGAACTTTGCTTGGAGATCCAGCTATCTATCCAGCTTTCAGATATTCAGTTGATTCTTGTGATGTATTCTGATTCTTGTATTTGACTAATGTATTCGAGACTTCTATTGTATCTTATTTAACTCTGTTATATATATAGTAGCTTCATGAACTACTATTCATTTGTTTCCGCTGCATATTATTACTCTATGTCCATGACTCTATGATTATTTATTACTGTATATGCCGAGTTATGCCAAAAATATAAACTTACAATCTGGTATTTTGAGCAATTCAATTCTGGCATGTTTGGATGCGAATGGTTGAAAATATCAGGTCGTTACACAATCCATCACTTAGAAACTCGAAAATGAACACTGATGATGCGACCGTCATCACCAGAATTATTTTCCAGTGACTGCAGTGAGTTTAGCGCTTCCTTACTTTCCAAAACTCTTTTTAAACAATTTCTATTCAGAAATATCTCAGAAATAATATCACCATTCTTCTTTTCAAACACTTTGGAAGACATTTCAAAAATCTCTAAGATTTAAAAATTCTATATTACTTTGTTCAAATCCATTTAAAATATTTATCAAAGTTTTCAGGCATAAGTTTCAAATTCTGGTTTACACCCAATCTAGTTATAACCCCTTCGTATATATCATACTTATACAATTTATATTTGGCAATATAAACCATTTCAATTTTTATAACCTTGTTTTGATTATAATATTATCAACCAAACATCCAAATATACTATATATAATAATCTCAGAAAATTATTTCTATTGTATCAAAAATATAGTTTGGGTAAAATTATTTCATTTACCCTCTTCAAAACAATACCGTGTTGGTTTACCTTGTTTAGGAGTCTAGAAACCCCTATCGATATGGTTGTACTTCCCGTACCGACTAGGATTCATAAACACCGAACTGATAAGTCAATACAATATTAAACATTTTATACCCACTAACAAATATGCGCTCATATTTATTAATACACTCAAACTCATTCTAGAGTACTACCGACCCTATCTATAATGAGTAATTCCCATCAGAGCCAAGATTCTTGCTTAACTTTCAGCTCTGATACCAAGTGTAGCGAACCGGTAGCTTTTCAACCATCCCAAGCAGTGGCCACTTTCCGTCGTGGCACCATAATGGTACCTCGAATTTTCTTTTACGGCCAGCCTCTCGACTGCAACCAACCACTCCGGGACATGTAGGGGTAAGAGTCTCCTGCTCACCACCAAACACAAAGCGAGAACCCTCTATCATGCTGTAATGAAGCAAATCCGATCCCGGTCTCTTCGAAACGGTCAACGAAATTGGCCAAAATTGATAGTCGATTATTTAACTATCAATAAAACATCCATAAGCAGACATTATGCCTTATTATAGATTTTCCAAAATTAATTTCAAAATATCTTTATAAGATATATATTCAAATCCCTTTTCAATTCTCAATATTTGAGACAATTCAAATACTTATATCCATATTAGGCTATTTCAAACCCTCCCTTATTTCAACACTTAGAAAAATGTTTAAAAATATATTTTTTTCTAATCGCTTACTTCCCAACACTTAGGAAAACTTCACTTATTTCTCTTTTCTCAAAAACCCTTCTCAATTTATATTGTAAAATCCTTACTCGTATATAACAGATTCTATAACTTCCGGGTTCCTTAATTAAATCTCTTTACTCAAAATGATATATACTTATCTCACCGAAAAAGTATATTCACAAACCATTTCCTTCAAAAATATTTTATAACTTTTTAAAATAAATATGGAAAGCACCACGCGGTATCAACCGTGGATTCACAGTTCAATGATTATGTCTCTATCCTAGAGAAATCCAAAACTTAACTGCAGGCAATCTCTGCCTTTGATATCGCCATGAATGTATAGCATTACTTCCCAAAAACCTTATTTAATAATTTTCTCAAAATAATACTTATAAAATATCTATACAAATTTTGTTTCACTTAGGCAAATAATCTTTAAATAAAGGTACATTAGACAAGATTAATATTGAATAATTTATCCTTTTAAAATAGTAATATTGATTTATTAATAATTAACTTTGAAAAAAATCATTTTAAAGTAGCTTTAATTAATAATTAAATATATTTTTAAAACAATTTTAAAATGATTACATAACTAAATTTCCGAAACCCTTTTAAATTACTTAGTTTAATAATTTAAAATCCTATTTTTAAAACAAACCCAACTTCTCGACAAAAATATATTCCAATCCCATATAACCAATCTAATATTTATAAATCTCTCTCGAATTATCACCAATTTGATTTACGCCCCAATTTCGTAAATCCTCTTTTCACATTTCCAAAAGTAAATTTATTATTTATATTTTAAACCTATTTACCCATCTCATTATAAATTCTCACCGCGAATTTATAACTTCAATTTATCGACTAATAAACATTTCACTTTATTTATAAACATTGTTTACAGTTTTCAATTTCAGTTTATAACGGTTTCCCTCACTTAAATCCATTATTAATTGATTTCTATGTTAAATTTCCATTTATAAATCAATTTCTTAAATAAACCAAACTTATTCCGAACCTAACCCAATCTCGATTATATTTCCATTTGTAATTAGGAAATCTTATTTAAGTTTCGATATATTCAATTTCACATTTATTTCCAAATGCTCTTCTTTTCCCAATTTATTTAAAATATTGGTTTTAAAACCTTTTATATTTTAAACAAGTATCATTAAAGAATTATTATTTGAAATCCTTATTCCAAATCTCTATTTTACCATACCTCAAAATTTGTTAAGTACAAATTAAAAGTCAAACTATTTATTTTACCCAAATTCACTTCTTTTAATTAATCCATCACTACAAATATTTCACTTCCAAATTTATTTTTAATTTCTTTCAAATTCAAAACATATATTATCAGTATTTTAAAAATACCACGATCTATGCCAAAACTACCATAACATCAAATAAATTCAAATCATTATATAATTTATCATAGATTTTTCAAACAGATCATATATCAATATATATGAAATTTAATTCAACATTTTTGAGGGATCCAGTTGGATCCCTCCAACCTATTTTTCTACATCCACAAATGTTAATACAACATAAAAATACCAATCCTACTTCAAAGCGGGATATTGCGGTAATATAGAGCCATCTACTATTATGCGGAGCGCATAAGGTCTCAACCGCTAGAATATGCGGGAATAATCAATCCAACTAGTAATATAATGCTATGTATACTATAACATCCAACTGATAATAATAATTATCAAATCATCCAACCAACTAAACTTTTAATTTTCAACTTTTTAAATTAAACCAGCCATCCAAAAATGAGTGAAATTAACTCACCTTGAGTTTCAATTTGCCAACATTCCAATTTTAAATTAAACCGATCAACGTTTGATTTAGCCTAAAATTTTAGCTAACTCCGATTTACTCCAAATCAAATTCAGCATGTTGTATTCATCACTATGATTCCAACGCTGCTTGTTTCATCCAATTCTAACAATGTATGGAAATGATACACACATTTAAAGATTTGATTTATTATAAACTAAATTTACAATTTTTTTATTTTATTTTAATACCACCAACAAATCTCAGCCGTTGATATTGTTTCCTCAAATCCAGGCTGCAATTTTCCTTATCCCTTCTTCTTCGTTACCAGGCTTCACACGCAAAGAAAAAACCCACGTCGCCGCTCGATTTCGATCAATGCTCCACCCCCTCGCCTCCAGAAGTTGATCAAACACCTTCACATCAAATCTCAACCTAATGCATACCCATGGCCATCGATCGGTCCACCCTAGCCTCACTGTTGCCATGAAAATTTCCCCCAAATGTCAAAAGAACACGGCTCTCTTCCTCCTCGTATGCCACATGAAAACCCACCATCACCGTACGGATGGGAAGCTCTCGTCGAGCTCTTCGATTATCGTTTAGGAAGTTTTTATTAATACTCGATGGATTGAAAGAAAAATGAAGGGAAAAGATGTAGTTTTGGCCATTTAATATGCAAGGTGGCGGCTATGTTATTTCTAGGGTAAGGATTTCTATTATTGTGCACGCATGTGTCTACACACAGACATGCATCTATTATTTTATTATTATTTTGATTATTCACGTAATTTTCCTGATGAACTCCAAATGAAGCGTGCCACCTGGCGTTATAATGTTTTACCTCTATTTCAAAACACAATGGAATATGTTTCGAGGCCTAATTCGATCGTATGTGGAAGATAGCTTTTCGAATTGAATTAAAATATTCAATTTTCGATATTAAATTCAATGCATTTCTATCCCGAATGCTCAAACGGTAACTCTAAAAGCTACAAAATTTGAAATCGGATAATAACACACCATTATGGATCCAATGGAATTAGTTTTGTTGAATTCCAAGACCGTGCCACGGATCGCTATTTTAACGGCCGATTAAATCGAGAGATTTTCAAAATCGACAAAATTACTTGAAATTCAAATTTTAAAAACTTACTAATGGCATTATAATTCAAATAGAATTTGCATCCATGTTAGAAATCATTTCGATTCATATTAAGTCAAAATTTCAATTATTCACTATTGCCATATATTAAATTTCACTATTAAATAAATAGATATAAATTTTCAATTTTAGTTATCGACTTTTAATTCCATTCAAAAGTCCACTATCATCACTCTAATTCAAATAGAGATTTAATCAACTTAGAAATCATTTCCATTCATATTTAACTCTAGATTCACATTTTTTTCCCAATTTCAAATATTAATTTACTATTCACCAAATCCATTAAATTGCTATATTTGAAATTCTAAACCTTTTTACTAATTCAACCTAAATCTCCATATTAAAAATTAATTAATATTTCCAATTCAACATTTAAAAAAAAATTAAACGTTCAAAATTAAACGACCAAAATTCTGGGTCGTTACAAATTGAATCTTATCATTTCCTACTAAAAAAACATATCCTTTATAACTATATCAATTTCAAAAAAATATTCTTTTATATTAAAAATTAAAAATCTAGGTTAAATTATTTCGTTTACCAGTTTTCAAGGACAATACGGTGTCGGTTTGCCTTGTTCAAGTGTTTAGAAATCAATATCGATACCATGGAGTCCCATGTTCTGACTAGAATCTATAAACCACTCGGTAGACAAATTAATACAATATAAATTTTTTTATAGCACCAACAAATGAACATTCTCATATGTAATACACTCAATTCATTCTAGGGTGTTACTAGCCCTATCTCTAATGAGTTTACCCCTACCAAGGCATAGTTGTTCGCTTAACCTAAGCTCTGATACCATGTGTGATGACCTACCTTTTCGGCACTCAAAAGTCAACACTAATATGTCCATGATATTCATGCACTGAGCATCTACGTGCCAAAAAGACAAACTGTTGGGGTGAAAGAAAAGAAACGACAAAAAGAATCTCACATCGTGACGAGTAATATATAATATACACATAATCTTTATAAAAGAAAACTATTATATACATACATCAATAAAGTAAACTAACATATGATCACCCTAGACAATTATAACAGCTTGTCCTCAAAAATGTTGATAAACACAAAAAAAGAAATGCAGCGGAAATAAAGATATGTGAATACGTCTTGGAGGCATCTGACTCGTCTTCTGAAGCTCCAAAGCATCTATAAATAAATTTGGAAAAATGTTCGGGCCGATCCAAGCATTATAAGAAAATAACGCCCGCATTAGTCTGGTAAACCAGCGTGAGAAACACAAATCATATGGATTGTTAATGTGATAAAACCTTTTTAAAATGAAGGTATCTTGTAAGATCATGCTGTATATAAACACGTATGAGTTTTTATCTTATGATAACCAAACCGTTTTATTAGAAAATCCGATGATATTATAATAATGTCTGGGGTTTAAAATAAATATAACATAGCCGAAATGCTTGCATCTCACATTCTAACATGTTTGTCATACAACTAAGTCTACAAGGCACATATTGGAAAATGGATTCCATCAATGACAAGGTTACTGGGGTACCGCCTGTACACCTGTAGAAAAATGTACCGAGTGCCTCAAATGGACCCTCTACATGGCAAGACCGACCTACCCCATCGTGGAAAGTACATAATATGATCATCCTTCGGTTGAATCCACAACTATATTGGGCCCGAAGCATACATTCAAATATAATATCAATCTAGATCAACGATGATCATACCCTAATAGTAGCGAACCTCATATCCTTGGGGCATATCCTCTATTTTATTCTTTTTTGGGTGCGAGGCTTGATGCGACGTTTTACCTTTTTAGCAAACCCCACTTGGAATGCTAACAACGCCCTTTAGGAAACAATGCAATTCATCCATACAAGTCATTCTGGATATGGACTGACTGAATGCACAACTTCTGCTACATCCTCTTGGAATCGCCCTCAGGATTGATAGCAAGTAGCCCTTGCACTTCAAGGAACCCCATCTTCAAGATATACCAATTCAAATGCTTATGTTGGTTTGAAGTGATTCAGATTACTCATGCTTACCCGATCTCGATCTCTATGAACTAATAATCGATGGTTTCAAAACTGGCCAAGATTCGATAGTCGATTATTTAACTATCTAATAAATATACAATTGAATCGAAGATTTAATTTCATATGGAAACTGTAACAACCCTCGTTTGGAGATTACCTTTCAATAATAAATTATAATTATTGAAGGTAATCTCTAAACCAGGGTTGTTGCAGAAAATAAACATGAATATCCACTAAACCACTTTAATTAATCCTTTCATTAATTAAAATCTATTTTCAAAAATTCGTATTAGAATACCCTTTTCAAAAGATATATTCGTAACCCTCTCCACTCTTTTCGATGCTTGAAAAATATTCATATACTTTTCTCGAAAGTATAAGTATATTCACAAACCATTTCACTTTCAATACTTAGAAATTTTTTCCATATACTTATATCAATGATACAAGTATATTCATAATCTTAAGGAAGATTTTTGCTTTTTCCAAAATCATATTTAATGGGTCAAAAACGAATGTCATTTAAAAACATGTTTACTATAAATCCAAACCACTTTCCTTTTGGTGTAAGTAAATGGATCATATGAAACTAGACTAAATATACTTATCGCCACTTTTCAATTTCAAACGTGCACTATCCCTCGATTAACAATGAAGTCGGACTGGTTAGAGAACTATCATTGCCTCGACGTACATCAAATAAGGTCAAACTGCCAAGCTTTGACATTCAACAATTTATACAACAAATGTACAAATGAAATTAAAATCAATAGTGGCGAGGAATTCGGGTCCCTCTACAAAATTCCCTATACATGTATTTCATTTCATATGTCATCCACTTTCCAAATTGAGAAATCAACCAAATCTACCAAATATAATTCAAGCACACAACAATAATTTATAACAATATATATATATATATATATATATATATATATATATCATATAGTATTCAATCAAAGGTGAGTTAACTCACAAAAATTCCAGCCATCGCTTATGCATTTCTACTCGATCTAAAATCAAATGACGTTCGATTTTAGCTCAAAATATTACTATCTCCAAAGTTGATAAAATCAGCTATAGTATGTAGATAACGCTCATACGAGCACAATGCAAAAGAACGCGTTCATTTTGGATATCGTGTGCAAAAGATATTGGTTTTTCAAATTTTAAGATTAATTAACTTAATTGCTAACTTAAATTAATTACCCACTCTAATCCTTCTTCCTAAATTGAAGCCATGCATAGGCCATGCCTGCACACAGTAACATCTCCCGTTTTGAGGTCTAAAAATAAGCGCTACTGATACTGCAGCCATTAATAGTATTATTCTTCGGTGACAAAATGTGGTTATGTTAATCATATCAATAACATCAGAAACTCATGAATATGAAAAAATTTCAAACATTTTTCATTAATCAAACTTTCATTACATTTCATAATTAAAATCTCCACATCCATTACACAATCCAAATCATTGGCCATGTTCAGAGATAATATAATAATTACAAAATACTCCAAGAGCGAAATATGAAGATACTCCCTTGGTTGATTAGAGTCTAAGACTTGACAGTTTTAAATTCTGTCATTATATCCATTCAAACATAGCGTTAGCTTTAAAGAACACAGGGGAAATAAGAGCTTCTAACATTAGATAAATTGTCTCCTACACGTCTTCGGAAGCTTATTCGTCTAATCTGAAAATCCTTACTCTCGATCTACTCAAATGAGTACTAGAGAGTTTAGGAGGAAAACCAAAACTTTGGATCTGATAGAAAGTCTAGTGTGAGTAATAATATTCCATCTCAAACCAAATAGACATCCACTGAGAACACACCGTTGAGCGGAACGGGTTTTCCCTCACTAGTATCTTATCCAAATATGTCAATCATAATTATGCACCTGTAACCACAATTATTAGAACAAATATAACATGATTATATGCATCCATGCAACATGAGTACGTCTGCCCAGTCTATCATCCTAGAGTTATGCATTCCCAAGGCATACACTTTCCAAAATTTGACTATCTGTCTCAAATCATAGTTTTCCTAGGATCACTGTAAACTTAATGGTTTTGTAGGCCAACCATAACCTATCAGCATGACTTGGGACAAAACTTTTAACCAGATATTTCAAAATCTTCAAATACGATTAAGAGTAAAACAACCTAAATAATCTGGTGAGCCTATATGGCTATGAGTTCCTTCCCATGCGTAAACATCCTTTTGTCCCACTACAGATAAATCCCATGCACTGGAATCACGGATCTTTATAAACTAAGGGCTAACAGCTGAAGCATGGGCGCGACCCTACACCAGTCCCACATAAAACCTTGTTTGGTTTTATATTCATGAGTTATGTCTTTTGATCAGTTTAGGGCATCCTAACACAATTGATCCATCTGATCTCCTGGATGCACTATTACCCACTCAGGAGTTTAGTTTGATTATACTCACTACTGGGACAACCTAACTGGTAATCCTACCCCCAAAGTTCTAAGATGCACCATTGGTCATGAATTGTGAGTAGGATAATGATAAAATATGTAAATTTTACTAATCAATTGATAATAAGAACATATAACATAAATCAGTAAAATATGTTCAATCAATAGTCACATACAGAAAATTTTAAAGTTAAGTAATATTTTCCATTGGCAAACTTTAAACAAAATTTGGCTAAAACACCATTTTTTTACTTGAAACCTTTTATCTTTAACATTAACAAACCACTTAAAATTATTCTTTAAACACAAGGAAAACTTCGCCCATTACTTAACCAAAATCTTGCGCTAAAGCATTAACAATTTTAGATAGCATTTAAAAACATAAGTCTAAACTAATAGCATAAAAAAGGTCATCATAATTCTAGACTAATGGCCTAAAACTGGCCGTCATCAGTCTAAACTGATGGCATAAAACTGGTCCTAATAAGTTTAAATTAATGGCATAAAACGTCATCATAAGTTTAAACTGATGGCGTAAAACTGGTCGCCATAAGTATAAATTGATGGCATAAAATTGGTCGTCATAACTCTAAACTGATGGCACAAAACTTGATGTCACAGTCTAATATGATGGCATCAAACTTGATGTCGTTGGTCTAAAATGATCGCATAAGCCAGAGGATATAGAGTACTACCAACCAAAGGAATGACAATCTTCTCAACAACTTGAAAATTAAATTATTTCTTTTTATAGATAATACTTTCTACCAACTTTTGCCTCTTTTCAAATTTTTAATAGATAACAAATTCTCTTTTCATATTCTTTTTAGAGATATTTTGAGGATCATATTTTACTTTTCCAAAACAATTTGCAAACCTTTATAATTACTATCATTAATTAATAGTTATTAGGAGCTTTTCTATCAAAAATTCATAGAAAATCATATACACTTATGCAAAATCCCCAAATTTACAAAAAAAAAAAAATCCGTTTTTCATCTTTTTTGATATATAAAAATTTCGAGACAAAAACATAAATTTTATTATTTTTAATAATTAAAACATAAAATAAACGCTTTTTTCATCTTAGAAAATTCATAAAATATTCATATGAATTTTGAAAATTATGAAATTAAAAACCCATATCCAAAATAATATTTTACATAACTTATTTGAATTTCAAGTCAATTGGAGATCAAAAGTATGTTTTTACCTTTAAAACCCTTAAGAATAATTCTATAAAAATTCAAATAAATTATCATTCAGTCAAACATTGATATAAACTATCCAAACATGACATATCATCGCAATAATTCGGCAGCCATGCATAGATTTGAAAATAACTATAATAAATGAGATGGATACTATTATTCATCTTAAATTTGATAAGAGAGATTGAGATTTGTTTGAAGATTGATTTCCCTAAACTTTTCCCCTGAATCCCTTAGCTTTACCCTTCCTACTTCCTCTTGTAATGGCCAGCCTCTTTAAGTCAAGTTTTGATTGTTTGAGAATAAAAATGAGAATGATGAGAGAGGGAGGGCTAAGGAAATGAACTAAGGAACTTTTCCTATTTTTATCCTCTCATTTTCTCTCTCTATTTCAAGTTCAAATCATCCTTAATAATTGATTACTTAAGACACGACTCAAATTAATTAAAAATCTCATTCTTCTTTTCACACCACACACATATTATTCTACTTAATTTAAATCTCCTAAATAATATTACAAAAATTAGGGGTGTTACACACACACCCTCTTACACGACCTTCTCTCCATTCTATCTCATTAAATACTCAACAATATCGCACAATGTCGCCTCCTATGAACCCCACTCCGAGAAAGCTTCTTCCCCAACCCAACCATTTCAAGCTCGGGCCCACCTATTGGTTTGTGACCTGATGGTCTAATCATGCCAAAGAGGATGTTGCGTTCCACCAGGCATAGCCGCACCACCTTGTTTTGCCACGATCTGAGCGCCTCGTCCCCCAAGTTCAACGCCGACCTCACCTTGGCCAACTACTTCCTCAATCGCTAAAAAACACTATCCTAGCTGACGTTGACAAAGTCAAGCCCAGCCAATACATGCCGCACCTATCAACGCGCACATAGATTTGTAGCCCCCACTCACACAAGCACGACGGATCAAACATCGCTCGATTTCATCACCTATTGCTCTCGATTTTATTTTTGGAAGGAGGTGGCTAGGTTTATTTGTTTACTGGAAGATGAAAAATGAAAAAAGAAAAAGGGAAAAAGAAAAATAGTGATTAGAGAGGGGTAGGGGTTATTATATAATAAATTATATTGTTATTTAAATTTCTCAAATTAAAACGTTACATGTATCGAGCTCGCACGATCACACAATATGTCCGATTACCACAAAACTTGATGGCAAACATCACTTTATTATTCGGGCTTCGGTGGCACTTGTTTGGTCAAAATCCAAGATAGTGTCCTAATTAGTGCCCGAGGATGTTAATCTCACGCGTTTCAAGACTTTATCGATAAAATGATTTTTGGTCACACTAGCGATATTAATTCGAACAATTTGTTTTTATAAATATTTTTTTATAACAAGTTCACCATTATTAATTATTAATTAAAAATAGTCATTAAGCTTTTTAAAATCAACTAGTTTAATATTTAGAATTAATTAAATATTAAAAATCAAAACGATAAAATTCGTGGTCGTTACATATTTCTCCTCTTAGAAGAATTTCATCCTCGATATTCTCAAAGAAAGAGAATGTACCCAAACACTTAGGCTTTTAAAATCAATTAACTAAAATGAGTTATTAAGCTTATAAAGTCCCTCTTGTTAAGAAATTTTTTAGCAGCACCTCTTTTGCACGGTTAGGTTCAAAAAATCATAACATGAATATAATCCTATATCTAGGACCACTCATATCAGAGGACAACATAACAATAATATATACATATGATATACCTTATAGAGTGCGTATGTCACATAGAAAACACATCTATTAAGCATAAAAATGTACCAATTATCGAGCAATCAAACTCTACTCACAAAACCAAAAGTAGCAAGCTAGCCTTTGTTTCCATATACCTAAATTTTGGTTAAATACCCCAAAAAGAGAGTTAAGCATGACAAATGAAACAACACAATTGCTCATTCATAATATATCATGAATCTAAGCCTCTTAAATACTATATAGAAATCATCTCACATAACATGTCATATCACACCATGTAACTTGCATATCTAATGTAAGAAGCATAAAACTACATTAAGGCCCGTACGATGTATGTATGGCATCCGTACATAATATTAAATTTGATCACTTGCTCGATCATATAAATTTCACATCAAAATTAGTATTGCTCAATCAACTTTTCTAGTGTGGACTTCGATCAGGTTCCTTGATTAGAAACCTCTGTTCTCCCTACGTAGCCATATACTATGATAAAAAATTTCAAAATCATATCAAGACTCTGTATTAAGCGTTTGCCATCAAGAATCAAGTGAAAAATCATTGTTCAGAGCGGAATAAATCACCTCAAAGTCGTGTACTCGAATCTTGATCAAGAACAGTTATGCAAATAAAATGATCTACGTACAACTTACGGATTTATTTCATTGGTTTCTTAACTATACCAGTTATTTTTTTAAATTCACATTTATTTACACCAACAGTAATTCATTTTAAACTACATTCATCAGCATTTGTAGTATTTCATTTAATACTAAAATCATTTATAAACCATTTCTTAACACATTACTTACGTTTATAAACATTCAAGACTTAAGTTCATATTTGCATAATACTCTGCTACATCCTAAGAGTATATATACTATATCAGATCTGTTTTGCCTAACAAGAATGTTTAACAAACATAAAACCTATTTTGACTCACTGTCTTTCCATTCTTGAGTTGTAAAACTCTACTTTTATATTTCACTAAAACTTAGCTTCAAGTTCTTAACTAATTCGAAATTTTTTGACTATCCAAAATCACTGAAAATTTTCGTTTCATTTCGATAAATAAAAATTATCAAACAACATATCATAATTAGATACACAAACCAAACTACTTTATTGCATAGGATACATGTGTCATAAATAGCTTAACAAAAAACTTAAGATCTACATATCGGATTTTATTTTGAAATAATAATATACAAATCTCCTTTTGTATATCCAATCATACTTTTGGGATTAAATCAAAATTTATTTCAATAAACAACTATAGAAAACTACTATAATAGCATATCCTACTTAGAAACTCAAAAATGAACATTGATAATGCTGCAGTCATCACCAAAATTATTTTCCAATGACAGAAGTGAGTTCAGTACATCCAAAACATGCTTTTAGGACTTAACCAAAATCATTTTCAAAATGGTATCAAATACTTCATAAATATTACTAAGCATCATGATATCAATTCATAAAACAATTTCCCAAATATTTACTTTCATCTTGTATTAGTATTTTCCTCAAAATCTTGAAAAATGTTTTAAAAAACACTGGAATTTACATTCTAAAATTCTCAGTGTTAATCCTTTTTGTTTATAATCCACATTTATAAACCATACTTATATAATTTCACTTTCTTATATAAATCCATTTCACAAATGTATATCTTTATTTTGATTATAATAAACAACTTTTATTAAAATTAAATTTTAACCCAATTTTATTACTGAATGTCTTCTAGTAAAACAATAAAACTAAATTCACAAGGTGTTTGTTTCAATGTTTCTACCATTACTATCTATCCAACCCATGCAGTGAAATGGTAAAACTAATCATAAATTGGTTTAGCATAACTTGTCAAACAATAAATGATAATAATTGAACCTTATCATTTCCTAACAAACAAACATATCATTTATAAATATATCTTTCTAAAAATTAGCCTTTTATATACAAAATATAAAATCTAGGTAGAATAATTTCAGTTACCAGTTTTCACAGATAATACTGTGTTGATTTACCTTGTTTAAGTGTCTAAAAATCCCTATTGATACTATGGCATCCCATGTTTCGACTAGAATTCACAAACCACTCGGTAGACCAATCAACACAATGTAAAACAATTTTATATCACTAACAAATACATGCACTCAATTATAATACACTCAACTCATTCTAAGGTATTACTAACCCTACCTCTGATGAGTTTACCCCTGCCAACACCTAGGTGTTTGCTCAAATTAAGCTCTAATACCATGTGTGATGATCTATCTTTTCGAAACTCGAAAGTCGACACTAATATGTTTATGTTATTCACATGCCGAGCATCTAAGTGCTGAAAAGACAGATTTTTAGGGTGGAAGAAGAGAAAAGATAGAACGCAATCTAACATCCTGACATGTGATATATAATATACATATGATCTTTACAAAAGTTTTTTAATAATATACATACATCAATCAGAGTAAATTAATATACCATCTGCCTAAACAGGTATAACAGCCTGTCTTTACAAATGCCGATAAATACAAAACAAGAAATGCAGGGAAAATAAAGATGCATGAATACGTCTTGGAGGCATCTAGCTCACCTCTTGAAGCTTCAAAGCTCGCATAAATAAATCTAGGAATATGCTGACGTGAGCATTATAAGAAAATATTTTTCGGATTAGTCTGGTAATCCATCATGAGAAAGAAAATCATATAGATTTCTAATGTACAAAAACTATCAAAAATAAAGGTATCTCATAAGACCATGCTACACATAAACACGGACAGGTTTTTACCCTATGATAACCAAACCATTTTATCAGAATATCCAGTGATATTACAATAATGTCTAATGTTTAAAATAAATATATAACATAGCTGAAATGCTTACATCTCACATTTCAACATATTTGGTATAAAACTAAGTCTGTAAGGCATGTAGTGAAAAATGGATTCTACCAATGACAAGTCTATTGGGATACTCCTGTCATGGTATGCTTATAGAAAAAGTTATCGAGGGCCTCACATGGACCCCCTACATGGCAAAACAGGCCAACCCCTTCGTGGATAGTATCGAATATGATCATCTTTTGGTTGAATTCAAATTCGTACTGGGCCCGAAGCATACATTCAAAAATAGTATCGATTTAGTTTAGGGATGATCATACCTTAATGGTAGCGAACCACATAGCCTTGCAACATATCCCATATTTTAGTCATTTCTAGGTGTGAGGCTTGAGGTGATGTTTTACCTTTGAAGTAAATCAAACTTGGAATGCTAACATTGCTCTCCAAGCAATAATGCAATGCTAGCATTCATCTACACAAGTTGTTTAGAATATGAACAAGCAAAAGGCACTACTTCGACTATATCCTTTTTGGAATCACCCTTAGGATAAGTAGCAAGTAGCCCTTGCGCTTGAAGGAACTCCGTTTTCCTTCATCTTCAAGGTGTTTCAATTCGGACGCTTATGCTGCTTCGAAGTGGTTTTCGAATAACTTATTCTTATTTGATCCTGCCCTCTCGGAACCAACAGTTTATAGTTTCAAAATTAGCCAAGATTATAGTCGGTTATTTAACTATCAAATAAATAAACAGTTAAATTAGAGATTTAATTTCATATGGAAACCGAGCATGATTAAGCACATAAGCAACCACTGAGCCTCTTTAATTAATCCTTTCATTAATTAAGATCTCTTTTCAAATATTTGTATTAAAATACCATTTTTCAAAAGATATATTAACAACCCTCTCTACTCTTTTTAATACTTGGAAAATATTCATATACTTATCTTGATCATATAAGTATATTCAAAAATGTAACACCCCTAAATTTTGATTAACATTGTCTAGAACATTTAATTAGATAAACGAAGTTAAATAACATTAGTGGATAAGGAGATTGAGATTTGATAATTATAATATGGTCCAGCTTTAATTGGAGAACTAATAAGATTGATTAGAACATTAATGAGAAGGAGAGGGAAAAATAGGAAAAGGTTTTATTTCCTAAAATTAAACCTTTCCATTCTCATTTCATCCCTCACTTTCATTCATACAAACAAAAATAGAGAATAAGGCCGGCCATTTCAAGGAGTTTCAGGAGAGGAAAAAGCCAAGAAACAAGACTAAAGCTTAGGGGAAATCAATTCAAACTCAAATCTCAAGTTCCTTTATTAAGTCAAGGCGAACAATGATTATCCATCTTAAGTTTTCTATGTTCGGTTTGGTTTTATAATTAAACCTAAATTCTTTGATGTTATTATGCCATATTTCGAATGTTTGAATGATTATATGCTTATTGATGAATTATTGAATTTATTTATGAAATTAGTTAATAGATTTGGTTGTGAAAACCTATCATATGATATCTAAATGACTTGAAATTTTGATATAATATTAGAAACATTATTTTAGAAGTGATTTTTTAATTTCATAATTTTCTAAGCAAGTATGAATATTTCATGAATTTTCTAAGTGAGAAAATTAATTTATTTTGGGTTTTAATTATTAAAAAAATTAATCAATGTTCTTGGTCCTGAAATTTCTATTTGTTAAATAATGTGATAAATCTGATTTATTGTGAATTTTAAGGATTTTTCCCAAGTGTTTATGATATATTATGAATTTATTAGGTTAGAAAAGCTTTAATTATATGAAAATAATAATATAAAACCATTGGTTTGCAAAATTAATTTGGTAATGTAATTGATAGTAGTTTTCTAAGTAGGATTTGATAAAGAAAGTTATTACCCAATAAGAATTTGACAAAGAATTGGAATTAGTAAAAAGATATTATCTAAAAAAATAGTTTTTATGTTAATTACTCTCTTGTCATATGCTATTAATCAATGCTGTAACCCATCTATGCTACATGCCATCTCTAACCTATAGGGAAAGATACGGTAGCAACTTTTTGGTTTGCAATGATTTCACTAAGGTTGGGACATATCAATGTCGACATTGATGCCTGGAACGTTGGAATTGTCGTTGGTATTTTATGCCGCTAGTTTTCTGTACTGCATATGTTCTATGCCACCTATTTTATGTTACATGTTTTGTAACGACATAGATAAAGAGGCAATGATGCAGCTAGTTTCTTATGTCATCATGTTTTAGCCATGATGCCGCTATAGGCTATTTTTGACACTGGTTTTATATGACAATGATGCCGCCTAACCTTAATGTCGACATTCTCATAGTTCTAAGTTTTAAAGTTATATACTATGAAACCAATAACTAGGACGCTTGTATTCGACGATCTATATGTATTTATAATATGCACTATAAATGGTTCTGGCCTTACGGCCTTGTGTTTTATGAATCAGATGCTTTAATATGATTTCGATATAGAAGGGTGAGATAACCTATATAGGCAATATTAATGTCATAATTTATCGATACAATGGTTTTACTGTATACGACTTCATAGTCAAAGGTTTTAAGATGCGAAAACCTCTAAGTGATTTCGAAATTCATCAATGCTATTGTATAAACACATATACAATGGCAGAATATATTTTAAAAAGTAAAGGGCTATAGTTTTCCTTGTTTTAAGTATGATCTCAGGGTTAAATCATTTATAAAGATTTAAGTTTTTAAGGAATAAAAAGGGTGCTTAGCCTAGAATTTTACTAAATAAATTGTTGTTCTTGTCACCTTTAGATAAATTATGATAGGATGAATTGACTCAAAGAGATGAAAAGCAGATGGGATTGGTGTAGGGTCGCGCCTTATGCTTCAGCTATTAGCTCCTAGCCGATATTAGTCCAAAATTTAGTACATAGGGCTTCGTCAAGGGTAAGACTAAAAGTAGGTTTATGCATAGGAATGAATACACCAAGATGAGGTAGGTTATTGGTTGGCCTACAAAACCATTAGAATCAGAGTGACTTTAGGAATAGTAATTTTTGGGCAGACTATCCAGTTTCCTTCTAAGAGTAAGTTAGAGAATTTGATATATCTGGTAGGCCCAAGTCATCCAGGTAAGTTTCGAGTTACCCTGAGAAAACTATGACATGGGACATATATGCAGATTGGTCATGATTACCTAGGTTGCATGCATGCATATGACTGTTTATATTATCTAGTTTAATCATTGTGGTTGAAGGTGCTTGATTTATAAAAGACATATTTTTAGAGGATACTAGTGAGGGAAAAACCACTCCACTCAGTGTCGTGGTCACACTAGATATCTATTAAGCGGGATGGTATATTATTATTCACACCGGACTTTTTTTTCCCGACCCTAAGTTTTTGTTTTCCCCTTAAACTCTCGGGTACTCAATTGAGAAGTTCAAGAGTAAGGTTTTCAGGTTATTTAGGTTTGGTGAATAAAGCTTTTGAAGACGTACATGTGGAAAAGCCAGCTATGTAGGAGCCTATGTATTTACTTATCCGCTGTGTTGTATGACTTTTGTCTGTACGTATGTAATGGCATTAATTAATAGAATTTGTGTTTTGAAATATTATCATGTTTCCGTGCTTTGATTTTAACGATACTATTAACTGTTTCATTTTTTCATCGAAAAATAGTACTATTTATGACCGCAGCATCAGTAATGCTTACTTTCAGGCCTTAGAATAAGGGATGTTACGACTTGGTATCGAGGCAAAGGTTTATGTAAAACTAAAAGAATTTTGAATTTAAAAGAGTTTTTGAAAACATAGTCCTAAGTCAAAGAATGAGATTGGGGCATAGGATAACATTATGGTAACATATTTGTGTTTGCTCTATATAAGTGTATACCTTCGCTATTCTTCCCATCTCTCTTAGACCATTCTTCCATGTCTTACAAAGGTTTGAATGCAGATTTAAGGAAAGTAAGATATGGAGGCAGGAAATAAAAGAGTGAACCTAGATGGAGGAAGCATCACAAATAATGGAAAAGTTAGACCCAATACTAGGAGGAATCCAGATCGATAAACAATTGCTGATGTGGGCGCTAGAACACCGCAGATAGACATGGGAGCTATGTATCAGTTCTTTGTCAATATGGTGCAAGTAGGAGCTGCTGTTGGGGTGGCTGGTGGAAATGCTGGAGGAGCAAATCCTGAAGTTCTGTTGTCAATAGTTATGTTGTTTTGAGTCTGGATTATGCAAGAATTGCAGGAAAGCCATTCATTAGAACCAATAATGCTATCAAGGTGGAAAATTGGCTATTGCATTGTGAAAGGATTTTTGCCGATTTAGGTCAGAATGATGAGTAGAATAGGAGATTGGCATCCAGATAGTTACAAGGAGTTGCACTATACTGGTGAAATAGTGTTATTGTTGAAATGCTAGAGAAACTTTGACATGGGCTGAGTTCAAAAGGTGGTTTGAGGAGGGGTTCACGTCTAAAATTTCCAAGTCAACTTTAGCGAGGAAGTTTCCTGAGTTAGTGTAGGAAGACATGACTGTATTGGAGTATGCAACAAAATCTGAGGAGTTATCAAGGTATGGGTATGCTTCGGTCGATACAGGGATTAAGAGAGATGAAAAGTTCATCCATGGATTATGACCAGAGCTTGCTAGGGAAACCTTGCCACATCTCAATAATCCATGTGATGTGGTTGTGGAGATGGCTTTGTGGAATGAAGAGATTCTTGTTTTATTTGTGTGACGACCCGGAAATTTTAACGAATTAAATTGGAATAATTAATTGTTTTTAAAATATTTAAATGTTAATTTTAACTTGCATTTTTGGATATCCATATTTACTGGATAATTAAATCATTGAATTGTATAGTTTAAATATTGAATTTAATAATTTAAATTGGGTAAATTGTTGAATCTGAGATTCTAAGCCTATTTAAAATATTTTGAAGGCTTATAAAATCTATAATGATGATACTGAAGATATTAGAATGGTTGAAATTTTAATTTAAAGGTAATTTGTTCAATTTTAATAAATATATCGTTTAAATTGAATTTAAAAATAGCATTCCGAGGCACAGTCTCGGAATTTAACGAAACCAGCTTCGTTGGATCCGTAACAGTTAATTATTATCGGATTTCAATTTTCGTAGCAATCGGAGTTGTCATTTGACCCTGGCAGCTCGAAACGCTTAGGTTTATTTAATCGATTTAATTTAATATTGATCGTTTAAATTCCATAACTCGCACATACGATCAAAATAGCCTCCGAAACACGTTCCATTGTGTTCGGAACGCGGGTAAAACCTTATAATCCCCCGTTGGCGTGTCTGTTTTGGGTTTCGGAATTTCGCATTGATGTTGAACGAGACGATTTGTAAACCTTATACAATAATAAAAAAATTAAAAAAATTAACATGGCAGAGATATTTTTACAACTAGCGTTCACAAGAAGCTTCCCCTATCCTTATCTCATTTCCGTCCCCTCTCTACCTTGGAACAACAGGTCACAGAAACAATTTTTTTTTTTATAAAATCGAACTCATCAAACGAAGGAAAATGGTTGCAGGCCTCTTTATTCTTCCTCCCCTTTTCTATACTTCACAAAAATAGATTAATGGCCGCCTCGTCCTCTAAATTTCATCGCCGACCTTCTCTTCGTCAAGCGCACTTGCTTTTCCTTCGTGTGTCGAGCCGTGGGTTTCGATTTGCTCGGCGTGAAGTGCTATCGGGTTAGCGACTATCGGCAACAACGTCGTGGAGTGTTGGGCTCGAGTTCGATCGAGCTGTGGATTTGCGAGTGAGGAATGTCGACATTCGAAGATTGTACTCGCGTTCGATTGGGTAGATTCGCGAGGTTGGGTCGATTCGTGGAGGAGCAATTGATGGCGGTGGTAATTTGCGTGGTCTGCATTCGCTATGGTGAGGAAGGTCTTCTGAGTTGGTTCATCTTTTGTAAGGTATATTAACACTGTTTTTTTTAGGGCTTTGATTTTATAAAAAAAAAAGAGAGAAAAAAAAGGGGAAATTATTTTGTGTTTACTGAATGTTGAAATTGGAAGTCTAGGTATGAACAATTATTAGGTTTGGATTTGGAATTATATGTAAGGATTTAGAGGAAAAGGAAAAAAAAAGTAGTTTAGAAAAATTTAAGTAGTGTATAAATAAAGATTTAGTTAAATTAAATTTACAAATTGGAAATCAATTTATTTCATAAACTTATATAATTATTTGATAACTAGAACATATTTTATAAACAGAAAATTTGTTTGAAATCAACTTATTGGGTAAAATGAAACTTATTAAATAGAAATTGAACTTTGTCGAATATTAATAAGATCGTATAACTGTGTATACAAGGTCTAAATCTGAAGGAAACAAATCGAGGAAACCGAGGCAATTTTGAGGTGGAGTGCAAATAAGAGCAAAGGTGAGTAAATCTCACTTTGTCTGGTTCTTATTTAAATTTATAGGGTTAAATTTAAATAATTGGTTGAATGTTTAAGTTGATTGGATGCATATGGATGATGATGTGACTTTGGTTTTGATTGATTCTCGAGTTAATTGTGGATTAACTCGAAGTATATGGGGTTTTAAATTGTTTCAAACAAAAATCATAAATAAGAAAATGATTTCATTTTAAATTTAGTAAGGGCTTGATGTGTTGTGATTCATTTAAATTAGTAAGGAATTTGAAATGAATAATTTATGGATTTAATTAATAAATGATTTGGGTTATTTGACTTAGTAATTAACGAGTTGAATAAATAAGGGATTGAGTTGTAAGTTAATTAAATAAGTAGAAGGAATTCAGAATAATCATTTGATGGTGTGATAAATAATTACTTAATGTAAGTAATAAAATATAATTACTTGGTGAAATTAATCAAGAGTTTAATTAAGATAGTTAAGTACGAAATAATTAATTTATGAATAAAGTAAAATGAAGAATAGTTAATTACAGTCTAGGATTAATCGAAAATGGTTAATACTGTGGTTTCATTAATATAACGAAATTTGATTAGAATAAATTAAAATATAATTGAAAATCCTTAATTTGTATAATTAATGAAGTAATCAAAATTGATTAATTAAGATTGATAAATCTATAATAAGTAACTTATGAGAAATTAATTAGTTTAAGCAATTAAGGATTAATGTAACGAAATAAATAATTAATTCATGGAGAAATTAAGATTTCTTAATAATCTCGGTTGAGACTAATTAATATTGTGAAGTTAATTTAAGATAATTACTTGAATGCAATTGAAAGATAATTAATCCACGGTGATTAATTAAGATGGATAATGATGGGTTGTCCAATTAATTGGTTTGGAATTAATTAACGTTAAATGAAGTAATCTATGTGATTGAGGTTTGAAATTCAATTTGAATCAATTGAATTGATGCGTATGGGATTAGGCTTTGCTTATGGATGATGGAATGGTATTGGATGTTTTGAATAAGTTGATATCTCTAATATGAAATGTTGTGAATTTCATTTGAATAACTTGGGTTAGGATAATATGAGTCTCGAGGAGACCGGGGTCGGGTATTTGGGAAATACCCGAAGTACTTCAAATATTTATATATTGATTTGTGAAATCAATAGGCTGGATTGAAATGATTTAAGTAGACTGGAATATTTATCTAAGTTTAGCACATAGAAATTAATATGTGAAATAAGTGTTGTCTATAGCAAATTGTGAATTGGTTAAATTGATATAAGTTACCCCGGGTTTATATAAGTTATTTGCTTGGGTATTTCATGTTAGTTGAGTTTATTCACGCTGGATTCCAGCTTGACCCGGGTGTTACTTTGATGTAATGCTCGGGTCAGACCGAGTATTATAGATTTTCAGGTTAGGACGTTCAGGAGCTCAGGAGGCGAGCTGGTGGCAGTATCATATAAAGTATATCCGCTGTATTTATATTATTGTTTATCTGAGTCATGATAATTGTAAATATTCAGTGACTGTATATCATGTAAAACTCTGATGTATATTAAATGTAATCGACAGTTATAATACTCTTTTGTAAACTGTTATTATTTATTATTACATTTTATCCGCTGCGAATGAGAGGTGTTTGGTGTTTCTTTTCTTCTTCTTCTATCTCTTTCTTCTTTTTCATAACTATCTGGAATTTTCGGGTTTGAAAATTTCGGGTCGTTACAATTTGGTGGTAATAAATCAATGAAGAATCATAGTGGGAAGAATCAAAAAAGGAAATTCTTTCAGAAAAAAGGAACTCGGAAGGGAGAAGCTATCAAAAAAGGAAAAGCAGATGCCGTGTGTAACAAGTGTGAAAGTTGTGGCATTTTGCGAATGAATGTCGCTCTATAGATGGAAAGAAAGTTATTAGGAGGAAGAACATCAAGGGCTTCAATTGTGACTAGATAGGCCATTACAAGAATCATTGCAAGGAACCAACCAAGGTTGAGAACGGAAAAGTGTTTTCTTTGGAACCAACTACCTCGAGAACAACATCAAAGGAGAAAGGAAAAGTTATGACGAGAGGTACGCTTTTGATTCATGGCATACATGTTTAAGTACTACTTGATACTAGTGCATCACATTCTTTTATCTCTCATTGTTTGGTAGTTAAGCTTAGTTTAGGGCCATCATACCTTATTACTTCCTTAAGGGTTGCGAATCCGATAGGAGGGTATGAAACTCTTCGGATGAGATATGATCATTTGGAATTTGATTTGTTAGGTCATATATTTTCCTGCAGTTTGCATGTGTTTGATTTTGTGGGCTTTGGAATTATATTGGGTATGGATTAGTTAAGTAAGTATGATACTAGGATATTTTACCAAGATAGAGAACTATTACCAAGACATCCTAATAGTAGTGATCAAATTATATACTCGGCAGAGGACTTGAATTTCAATGTTTGTGCTTTATTGGGTGCAGTAGAGGAGGAAGACGAGTTGAATTGAGCTTTTGTCGTTAGAGAATTTGCCAATGTCTTCGAGCCAGTGATAGGACTACCGTTGAAACAAGCTATTGAGTTTCGAATAGATCTTGTTGGAGCCGAACCCATTAGTAGACCACCTTGTAGAATGACACCTACAGAAGTGAAAGAGTTAAAGGTGCAGCTGATGGACATAGAAGGAAGAAGTTTTATTAGGCCAAGTAGTTCACCTTGAGGAGTGGCTGTAGTGTTCGTAAAGAAATCGGATGGGTCGTTGAGATTACGTACCGATTATCGTAAGTTGAATGAAAAGATGATAAAGAATCGATATCTTTTTCCAAGAATTGACGATTTATTTGATTAGTTGAGTGAAGCCAAAATATTTTCTCAATTGGATTTGGCGATAGGGTTCCATCGATTGAGAGTGGTGGATGTCAGTATTCTTTTAATGTTGTTTCAAACAAGATATGGTTCGTACGAGCTGTTAGTAATGCCATTTGAATTGATTAATGATCATGCTTTTTGCGTAGATTTGATGAACCGAATCTTTTGAGAAAATTTGGATAGGATTATGTTAGTATTTATAAATGACATTCTGATATATTCTAGGAATGAACAAGAACATGAGACTTACCTAGAATAGTGCTTAAGATGTTGAGGAAGCATCAACTAAAGGCAAAATTTTTGGAGTGTCATTTTTGAAAGAAAGAAGTGAAGTTCCTTGGTCATTTAGTCTCAGAAAGGGGTTGTCAGTAGAACCAGCTAAGGTAGAAGTTGTCAATAATCGAAAGAGATCCGAGATGGTGATTGAGATAAAAAATTTCTTCGATTAACTAGTTATAGTTGGAGATTCATCAACGATTTCTCTTGTATAACAGCACCGATGACTAAACTAACAAGAAAAGACGTGAAGTATGTTTGGACTGATAATTGTGAGGAAGCATTCCTGAAGTTGAAACATTTATTGACCAATACACCTGTGTTAGTTGTTCCAGATGGGAATCGAGATCTATTGGTGCATATCGATGCATGCGGAACAGGATTAGAAGATGTGTTGATGCAAAGGGTTAAAGTGATTGCCTATGCTTCTCGATAGCTTAGACCACATGAAATTAGGTACCTGACTCATGATTTGGAAGTGGTAGCGGTAATCTCTGCTTTGAAAGTGTGGAGACACCATCTTTTGGGAAAATGTAACGATCTCGATTTTTGAGTCAAGTTTAACTGGTAATTAAATTGAATTTTAGGAATAAATTATAAATTAATCTGATTTTTTCAAATTTAATAATATTTGTACATAAATTAATTTTAAATCGAATTGTGAGTTTGAAATTCAAGATTAAATAAATTGGACTTACGACTATATTTTAAAGTTAATAAGAAATTATTTTCTAATTTTAATATATATAATATGTATTTTGGAAGTTATAATTTAAATTCAATATAATTTAAATTTCTAATAAAGCCATTTAAAGAATAAATTCTAATATACATATATGTATACATATTGTTTATTTGTATAAATAAGTATTTATTTAAAGATATAATAGTTTGAAAATGAATAAAAATAATATTTTCTTTTAAAATTATATATACATAAGGAAATACATTTTTTTAATTTAGAATAACATAAGGGTTTAAAATAAAATTTATAAGCTAAATATGAGACAAGGGTTCCAGCATAAAAATAAACATTTGGACATTTGTAAAACATTAATGCAAACCACTAACAAGTGTAAGTTTATTTTAACGTATAATTACAAGTGGCAAAGAAATAAACTTTTTTTTAAATTGAATTTAGAAAAAAAAGGCATACATGAGAAGGAAAAACAATAGCCAGGCTAATGTATTGTCAAAAATCTTCTCATCTCTTTCTTTCATTTTCAAAACTGAGAATTGAAACAAATAAAGATAAAGAATAAATCTGGAATTCAAACATTCTTTTGAATTCAAAAGTTAAGGCCTGGAGATCATCTCAAACTAGATCAAACAAGAAGGTTAGAAATCAAACTATAAGCAATCAAAGCCCAGTTTAAAAGCAAGGAAGAATCAAAACCTGAAGCTATCAAGCAAAGTCTTCAACTTGGAAAATAGAACTAAATCAAAAGCATTCAAGTTTTGGTTCAAAGCAACTAAGCCAGGGATAAAGCAAAGCAAAGAAATAAAACTGAAAGCATTTCAAATTAAGTGAGCAAATCAAAGTTTAGATCAAAAACGCCAGCACTCAAACTCTAATTTGCATTTTCGAATCTCTATTCTTCTCTGTCTTCACAAGGCAGGTGAGCAAACATCATTTTAAAAAAAAAACCTTAATATGTTTATATCTCAGTGTTATGCGATGATCTTTGAAGATGTGAAATGAAATATGCTTGTATGTATATGCCTGCATGTTGTAGAAATGTATGTGTATGCTGGCATATAGAAAATCAGGTTCCTGTTCTTATCACAGGGTTTTAGAAACTCATTTAAAAATCCAAATCTATCCTCCAATCTCCTTTAGGCTTTGATATTTGAATGAGAAATGATTGTAAGACATAACATTTTATTTAAAAATAATTTTTAGTATTTAAGTCGGATATTGATTTCGAAAAATATATATATAACAATGATAATTTAAAATAAGCCCAAAAATCTAATATGTCAATTTTAAAATCTGATTAAATAGTCGCGTTTGAATTTCAAAATGGTGATTTTAGGTGGAAGTCTCATGATTTTTAAGTTAATAAATATCGAGTATGAGTTAATTGAATAGGAAACCTATTTTGATCAAATTCTGATGATCGAAATGGAGGTGGGCCCCGGGATTATGGCCGTAGCTAGCTTAGAGGTCAGTGATCATTAGAAAAACAGCGGTAGATTTTATTAGCGATCAGGGTGGCTGATTGACATTGAGTTAGGGTTAAAAGTCTAGTTTGGGTAGCTGTTGAATCTGGGGTTGGATCATCATCATAGTCGCATCGAGCTGGATGGGACTGAAGGGATTAGAAGTGTGGATGTAGGATGATGTTTTGGACGTGCCGACGTGGTCTCCGATGGCCGTGGTTGGCGAGGTGAGCTGGTTTTAGTTGATCAAGTTGGGTTGCAGCTATGCCGAGTAACTCGATTTCGATTGCCGGCGAAACGTTGGTTTTTTGGTGTTCGCGATGCTTGGGGATGTTGTAACGTTCTGGATTATTGACTCTCGAAAGTCGACATTTATACGTCCACTGTATCAACTACCGGGCAATCGAATGCTGGAAAACAGAATCGTTATGGTTAAAGAAGAAGAAAAAGATAGAAGAAGAAAGAAAGAAAAAGCAACAGAAACAATATCGGATTCTCACAATCGCAGCGGAACAACATATAATAGATAAATGAATATCTTTAAAACAAAGAATTATATCAATTATTACATTACATCACATTACATTACATTATCAGAGATTACAACAACAAACAGCGGAAAAGAAATACTATATGCTAGTTGATACGCCATGCCATCCAGCTTGCTCCTGATCTCCACAGCAACTCCTGAATTCCAGAATGACCTGATAACCTAACTCTAGACTACCCGGGTGAAAAATGATGGGCACCCAGAGTTTAGGAAGATAACAATAAACTCCACGTCAGTCATGGGACTGGTGTGCGAACTTAAACAGTTTATCTTTAAAAAAACAAACAAAGAAATTAATTTTAAAATAGATCCGCAATGCTTTTAGAAAATGAAACTAACATAAGGCCTCCCGCACACACACACAATGCAAACGCAGAATCAGGGGAGATTTCTCCTTATGATAGTCAAACATGCTTGATACGAGAAATTTTCTTTTATATTATTACTACGAGTATATATGCACGCCCAGGTGGGTGTGCATTTAATCACAATGTGCGTCCATTTATGGTTGCACCACCGAAAGTAGATTTGATAGTACCTTTGTCAATGTAAACTGAACCTAAAGCAGCGACCGACAAAATGGAACAACTAAAGAACCATCATAGAACCAATTTTTTTATAATACTGAAGTTTTATCGTTTGTTTCTTTTGTTTTAGTTTATTTTATACTACTGAAAATAGAAATAATACTTATACTTATAGATGCATATGCTTTTTTATTACATTTTTCAAATTCAGATATGGACGGATTTTGAAATTTTCAAATATTCATTGACCTCCTATTTTGTTCTATTGATTTCTTCACTGTCAGGGCTTCCATTTCCAAAGACACCAAAAATTGTATCGGGGCTTCCATTTCCAAAGACACCAAAAATTGTATCGCAGTCATTATTACAACAACAAATCTAAAGTAGACTCAATTTCATTTCTACTTTGTGACAATATTACTTGAATTTAACATTTGGTAACTAGGGGTCCATATTGCCGTTTTTTCATGTTTGAAGGCCCTTAAAAATCTAATAAATTTTTGTTAACAGAAACATGATTAAGAAACTATAAATCATGTAGAGTCATTAGAAAAAAATAATTACATTTTGAATGTGCACAATGATGTAATTCAGTTGCACAACATAGTCAAGGATTACATGTATATCATCAAATATAAAATCATGCATAAGCTACCATCAAATTCAAATCATTGAAAATATCAAACAAATCCTTTAAAAAGAGGGAAAGGTAACTTGGGAAGTGCAGTTGGTATTAGGCTACACAGGACACTCAATGAGAGTGCTTCCAGAAGTGTCCATACACAAATAAACTTGATAAAGCTGACTGTTTCCCGATTCATCTCTATTGCACTCAATCCCTGGCATGAATCCAGTCGAATACATGATTGCCTGACTAATGCTATCAATGTTGTATGATTCGTCATTAGGCTCAATACCTGTACAAAAAATTATAATATACCTGAAATTATTTTGTAGTTTGATTTATAAAAACACCATGCAATCTGAACTTTACCTGCATTGCTTAGTATTTGTAGAATGTTCACTCGTTTCTTCGGGTTAAGAGTCAACTGGAAGTAGCCATGTTCATCCAGTATGGATTCTAAGCATGTTCCATGTTTATTCCATTCATGGATCTACAATGTGACCCGTTGTTATTTGGGCAGCCTAGCGTTGGCCAATTTGTTTCAATGCTTCTTAACAGGTCTCTTATCTGCATATATATATATATATATATATATATATATATATATATATATTCATGTCTTAAGGAAGATATATATGTATACCTGCATGTATATCCAGTATTCACAACATAATTTCAGTTAGAAATTTCCACTGCTAACATAAAAAGAATTATTGATACCTCATTCTACAATGAAAAATCAATATTTTGTATATCAAACTCACTTCATCATAGCTTACTTAAAGATTAAAATGTAATTGAAACAATCGTAAAATTAAGAAACAATTAGATTACTTAAAGCTAACCACAACTAAAATATATACACCATAATAGGATAAACCAAATTAATTATCATCGTATAGTACAAATTTAAGTGTAAAAATATGACATAAACTCCATAAATAGAGCAGCAGCAAGTGTTGAACCCCTGCTTCCAAAATTACAATGAATGTAAGCATATATTTGGGATGAAAAATTATTGTGACTTGTTTTTGTTGCATCCTTATTACAGTATCTGAATGTGCTAATTGTGTTTGTGAATCCATTTATAAATCGACCAAACAGATACAATGCTGAAAAACGTTGTAGATCGCATTTTTGGTCTCTGGCTCTTTATATACCCTATAAAAGTACTTGCTAATTTTCAATTTTCGAGCGCACAGATTCCAGTTTGTGCCCCATTCGACAATGAAATCACAATTACATAATAAACAAACTAAGAGATAACTTAAAGGTGAAGGACAAAGTCATCATATGTTATAAGTTCAGATGGGCTGCAACTTCAAATAAACATGAGCCCAGGACAATTCATTTGCCCAAAACACATCCATTCTATCCAGACGCCTATTATCATGATATCTGTATCAAATTAGTGCATCCCGCATTAAATCTAGTAGTCATACTATGGTCAGTTCTTACGCATATGCAAAGCAAGAAAATCTGATTATTAAATCTAATTCAGTCATCATAACATCATGTTTCTACGTACAATAACAGAAATATCCGTGTAATCGGTAATTCAATTTAGCACCAATAGTTTTGTGTTGATTGGGGTGCAACATTGACAGTATATTTGGATATACTTCTTGCTGGTTAATTTGTTAAGATTAAAGCTTTAGTTCAATGTTTCTGTATGCCATACTGGAGAACTTTTATTTTCATATCCAGTCTACTACTTACTTTAAGATAATGCAACATGCACCTTGGTTTCACTTTTCATATGTAAAACCATTTGCATATATAAAATTGAAGGTTTTTTGTTAAATGAATTTGGTGCTACCTTTATATGGTATATTCCATTTTCTTCCACCTCATTGTTTATGATCTACGAAGGTTTTACCTCTAAATTAACTCTATATTTCCCTTATTCGCTTAGTTGATTTTAACTTTATTTTGAAAGGACCAAAGAGCAGTAGAAATTGAAGTCGTTTTCTGCTTAATAAACTTAGAAGACCAAAACATTGAGCATTACCCTGTACTTAAATCTAGTTAAAAACAATAATACATTTTAAAATGTCAAAATAACTAACTCACGGTTGATTCCCAAAGGGCCAAAAGTGTAGACATATTGCACTAAAATAGTCACGTAAAAAACATATGTAACAATCAAAATGCAAAATTGATAGGGATATAAAATAGATACCATGAACCGTTTGAAAGCTGTTTGGATTTTGACTGCTGCAGTGTCTTCATTGAGAGATCGCGAGAAATTAGTTGAAGTTGGGATTCGAATAATTTCAATAGTGTCATAATAATCATCAAGTTTGTGGTAACTGGTTTCAATAACAACAGGAGCAGAATTATGAAGGATAGAATATCTTAGGGAGTCTACATCAAAATTGCTACAGCTTACATATCCCCAACCCTTCTTGCGTTTGTTGTTATGTTTTTGCAATATCAGACATATTTAATTAATGTATATTGCAGATATAGGCTTGGATATATTGCAGATTTATGTGAAAAAATATAGTGTACTAATTGATTCTCGATTAAAATGAAATGTGCATAACAACATTAAAAGAAACACTTATACCTGGACGTGTTTCTCCTCTGAAAATAAAAAATCAAGCCATCTCCTTATCTTCCCCATATCTCCTTTTCTGGAAAAAGAAAACAATATATAATTTGTTCATACAGTACAAATAATTGTTGGCAGAACAAATTGCATCTTATATGTAAAATAGGAATGCAATATGCATGGAAATTAAACAGAGAATAGATGCATAAAGGTAAAAATAATTAATATTTCAGGCTTAAAGCATATTTATTATAACGATGACATTTTTCACACACAACACTATAGCTGCGTAGAAATCCATAACAAATAGTCATGTAAAAAACATATTGCACTCATAATATTTATTATTAGTTAGTAAAACATGAAATAGAAAATGCATCAAGCTACAAATGGAAAAAGTTTATAAAGAGGATAAGAAACATATGTTACTATCATTCAAATTACAGTAGGAAAAACAAATGCATTAAAAAGCTACGGTAAGAAACTGGAAAGCTAATGAACTCTTTATTCCATATATATTCAATTAATGTATTTTGAACCGAGCGTTGCTAAGTTGCATTTTGTAATGCAACTAAGTTGCACTCAGTTGCAGTGCAGAGTTTCTCTATTCCATATATATTATAGATTAAACAACTCCATCTTAACAACATTTATAACCAAACATGTTTGAAATGGATACATATTCTACCACCCTGGTTGCATGTCAAAATATATCAAATATTTACTAACAGGTTATATTAAATATTTACTATGATATTTTAATCATAACAAAATATATTAAGAATTTACTAAAAACTTAAAACTTAAAACAATATTCATAATTTACACGCTCAGTTAAAACTTAAAACTTAAACTTAAAACAATATTCATAATTCATAATTTAATCATAACAAAATATATTAAGAATTTACTAAAAACTTAAAATTTAAAACAAAATATATTAAGAAAAAATTTCTGTAGATAAATTAAGGAGCAATATTAGTTAGAGGGAACTTGGTGATTTTGCAGATGTATAATTATACGGAAAATGTTAGGTAGCATATGCAATAATGGGTGATCACTTATAGAAAAACATTGGGTACAATGAAGATTTCTAACAATCGTTTAAATAGCTAATGTAAACAATCTTAAAACTGAGATTAAATGCCTGAATACCTGAATGAAGTAACTGCCAAGCAATTGAAGTTTAATAACTGCAAGCCTGAATGAAAAATCAAAATTTATGCCTGCACACTAAAAGAAAGTATACACTTGCAAGGCCATGCATGAAGGTAAGCTAGTATGCATAAGTCTGGCTAATCTGGAATGTACTAAAAGAACTGTATATGCTTAGTTACTGCAATGTAATCAATTGTATAAACATAGACGTAATTGCTAGATATAAATCTAATTACTACCAACGAATAATACACCGAACAAAGCAGTCTAATGTAATTGAACTCCATAAAATATTACTACACGATCATTACTAATTATGGCAATTATATGCATAATAAAACTCCAATATCATTACTTATTAAATCGAAATTCTAACAAATATTGCTATATAGAATCCATTTTCCAAACAGACAGTTTCGCATATAATTTCATGTAATAAGACATATGAAAACCATAACAAAAGCATATTAAAATCTCAGCGCAAGAAATTGATTCAGTTTCTTTTACATAAAAAAGATCAAATCAAATATAACTAACTTAAATTGCAAATCTAACTGTAAAAAAGCTTGGGCACAAAATTCATGAGCTTTATTAAAGCTTTCTTTATAAAACTCATCTTTATTTAAATACTATTTAAGACCAAAATAATAGTATAAAAGTTTTTAAAAAAAAGTGAAATTTAAAACTAATATCACACACATTGGGAGTCAACCACGAAGATATTGAACCATGGCTTATCATATTTCACATCCATTAAAAGAAGCAATAATGGGATTTTAGAGGGGATGTCGACAGAACATCCAAACTGATGAGTATTCCACAAAAATAAAAGAACTTGAATCTAAATAAATGAAAACTATTTCATAAAAAAAGAATCGCTTATCAAAAATTGCAAGTAATAAAAGTGTCGATTACTCATGAAAAACTGATTGACTTAACCTGGCCAACTTTAGGCATTAACACTGTTTGAAATCGTAGATTAGATATTTAATACATTTCATATCAAACAATTCTAAGAGTCCATAGTCGAGCAAGAAAACTAAGAAAATAAATTAAATAACTAAATCCAATTTGATGTCCTAAATCATTTTCTGTCATTACTCTAGCAGAAATGAAATCGGACTTAAAGTAAGTATTGACAAAAGCATAATCTGATAGTATTATCAATAATTGAACTACATCAACTCTTGTACCTTCACATTTTAAGGTTAGTTCAACCAAAATGGTTAAGTCCAGCATACCTAAAATCGATAAAATCGATGTGGTATATGTTGGTGACAACGGATTTCACTTGATGGCAACAACAACCGCAAGCAGCACCATTCAGTTTAATGATCATAATGGCGACGGCTAATTCAGTAATAAGAGGCATTGATCGATTTGGGGATTGTAGTTGCGCTTTGATCGATTTGTGAGAGGGGGCATTGATCAGTATTGGTGATTATAACCGTGTATCGATCGATTTGGTGGTGAGTAAGTTTTACGGGGGCGGCGATGGTATATTTTAGCATATGAACGCTGGTGCTTTTGAAGAGCCATGGCAATTAGGGTAAATGAATAAAGGGCTTAAAATGAGCATAAGAAGAAGCGAACAGATTGAGGAGGAAAAGCGAACGAAAATGAGAGTGGATAGGGGCATTTTTGTCACTTCAAAAAGACACCGAGTAATCATGTACAAAGAATTCTCATTATTAGTAGTAAAGATAGTACAAAGTGTAGGAAAACATTTCGAAAGTATGATATAAATCTTAGCCAACATAGACATTCTGAACTATGCCTACTATAGCTACCATCTAAACAGTAGGGCGCCACCATAAGTAAATGGCAGGTTCTACAACTAAAACCGTACAAGTCTTGTATTGTTTCTTTGGATTTCCAACTAATGGTCAGGCCAAGGAACTTTTCATTGCCACATGGGTACGCCTCTGGAAAGACGCCCCGAGAACCTAACCAGATCTCTGCCAACACAAGGCCGGGTTACCCCTAGCTGGGTAACAACTGACACGAATATGCAATCCCCCAGTCGTAACCGACCTAAATCCCGGGATTCACCAACAACCACAAAATAATATGTTTGCAGCAACAACATATGTTAAGTATCAGGGCTCCGCACCATAATACCACCTCTATCCAGAAGGAAATGACATACACTAAGGGGGCGATATCCCCTAATAACCTTGCCGCATCTTTCCTGTTTTGACCATTACCAGGGTGTGAGGTCCGACGAAGTCTCATCCACAAAGCTACGCTTTTCATAAAAGCCACACTTTGATCAACAAATGATCAGCAACACTCAGCATGCCACGTTACCAAATTGGGAATATATCACTAGTAACCATCAACTACATAACCTCTGAGCTCGTACGTCTCACAGAAGGGTGTTAAGCTAAGAGAATAAATTCTCCGCCACCAACAGAAATATATTTGATAGAAACCAGCTTTACATCTCAAATTGTAATGTCAGACATACATCCATAAAAGTCCGTTCCGGGATCGAACGGAACCGAAGACACTTCCAAAGAAGCCCTTGTAATCCAGATATTCACTAATCACGACCGGACTTCCCATCACAAAGGGTCATAAAATCTCTATATCGGAGATCAGCCGATGCAGAGTCATTCGACGGTAATCCTTCCGTTTTCGAAAATATCCGGTCTTCAACACCGGTCTTCAAATGCTATCCATTACGACATATCACTATTCGAAATGGGATTTAGGACCCAAAGGTCCTCTCCCGGCTAAACCGAAAAACGAGCGCTTATTTTTACAATAAGTGTAGCATTCAAATTCAAGCAAATCACAACAAATACCCATTTAAAGGTAAATATCGATAGTCGATTATTTAACTATCAATAGATATGCACAACATCACCAAATTTCAAATAATTTCCCCAAATTATTTATTTTCCAAAAATATCTTTACAAGATATAATTTTCCACACTTCAACCATTTGAAAACAAATTTCAAATCACGTTTCACCTTTAGAACTTTTGAAATCAAATTTCAAATCATTTTCCTTACGCAGAAACACTTCCAAATATTTATTCATTTTCAATTTATCTTTAAAAGATAAAAATCTCAAAACATTTCATTTCATATTGGAAAACATTTCCATACTTATTTAACAATAAGTAATTCATAAATCTATTTATTTTCAATACTTAGAAAATATTCAATATACTTAAATCATTGGAAAACATTTCCATACTATTTAATAATAAGTAATTCATAAATCTATTTATTTTCAATACTTAGAAAATATTCAATATACTTAAATCACAATTAAGTATATATTTCATTCTTTAAGGAAAACATTCTCTTAAACACATTTATTTGAGTCAAAACGAATGTTGCGTAAATGATCGTTACGACGACCCAAAATCACTAGTATAGGGATTCGAAATTAAGATAGATATATAAATCCCAATACTATATAAAATATTTCCTTTCGAAAATCATTTACTATAACAACAGTGTTATAGTCCACCATTTCCTTATTTCTCGAGTCTATTTCAACAATGAATGTTGAAATCTATGGTTTCGACACTTAATACATTTTAAAACAACTTTAAATCGTTTTAATTCTATTTAAAATATCACTTTCCCAAAACATTTCTTTAATATATTATTCACTGTCCAAAATCGTGAATATACTTCGTTAACCAAATTCAACCTTTCTACACATTTTATTTAAAGGATTATCCACTGTCCAAAATCGTGGTTATATCTCCTTTAATAAGCTATAATAATTAACTTATCAAAATAAGTCGATTTCGGATTTATAAAACAACGTTCATAAATTCCATTTATATTTATAACAACTTCAACTTATAAAAGCACTTTATTAATTGATTCTATCCATATCCCATTTTCACGCCAAAATCCAAATTATGAGCAAATTACTTATAATTCTCTATTCACGAATTCATTCATTTTATAACTTCACAAATCGTAGATTCTTTTATAAAATCCATTTATAACATTATTTTAAAACATTTTCAAAAGTCCTTTATAATTTCATCACTTGATTTATAAAAATAATCCAATTTTATAAAATATATATAAAGCTTTTATAATAAATTCAAAAATCTCTATTTAAACTATTTTATAAAATCATTAACTCCATATTTCAAAAATCAAATTTCAACTATATTTCTCAAAAATCATAAATCTCTATTTAAACTATTTTATAAAATCATTAACTCCATATTTCAAAAATCAAATTTCAACTATATTTCTCAAAAATCATAATTTTTATAACATTAAAATTATAACGTTTATTTATTTAAAATAATCAATTCGAAAATTCAATAAAACGTATACTTTCAAAAAATCACTTTAAAATCCTTTTAAAATTTGAAAATCATCACTTTAACACTTTAATTTTCCAAAATAGGCCCAATGCTGAAACAACACTAAATATAACAATCACGACATCCAAAACATCATATATCATATGATAACAGAATATATCACAATATCTGTAAATAAATCAATACGGGTGAGGAATCCAGTTGGATCCCTCCAACCTGTTTTCCTGCATCCACAGATGTTTGCATAATACCAATCCCGTTTCAGGACGGAATATCACGGTACATGGGTTCATATAAAATATTATCCGCTATTATGTGGCGCAATAGGGTCTCATCCGCTATATAATGCGGGAAATCAACTCCAAGTACATATATAATACCAATTCCACATCAAGGTGAAATATCGTGGTATATGTGTTTAATAAATAACATCCACTTAATATACGGCGTATAGGGTCTATTTCAATACAATAGATAATAATTTATCATTCAATCACACAATCAAGCAATTTTAAATCTAACTATTTAAAATTTAAATCGAAACAAAATTCGATTGAGTGAGAAGTTCTCACCTTGCTTCAAATACAGTAGCAGTGTTTTATTTTGAATAAAATTAAACGTGCATTTAATTTTACCCAAAAATTTCACTAGCTCCAATCAACTCCAATCTAGCTCCATCACGTAGTGTTCGTCCATACGAACCTAACGCAATTTGTTTCGTCCAAAACGGACCTCGTATGGAAAAGTTATTGCATTTCAAAGTTTGAACGAATTTAAATATAATAATTTACAATTTCTATTTTATATTTTTAACCTTCAAATCATCAGGGCCGTAGAATTCGCTTGATGAAATCGTGGCCGTGTTTTTCAACTTCTTCTCTATCAGGTTACAAATCACGCACGAACCCATTTTAACATCCGAAACCCTAATGGCCGCACCTTCTATCGGCGTCGAGTAGATGATCAAACACCTCCAATACGTGCGCCAACCCTAGCTCCTCCCACGGCGCAATTATCACAAAGCTTGGTCGCTTGTGGTGCTCGAAAAACGTGTCGAAACGTTGGACCTTTAAACGCAGATTGCCGTTGATTCTTTGCGAAATTTTCGATCATAACCGTTGATCCTGATGATCTCCTCACCCTCTAGAAGTTTGTAGTTGAAGCTTTCTTGAATTAACATGTGGATTGAAAGATAATCGAAGAAGAAAATTGGAAATTTTCGGCCATTAATCGTGAAAGTGGCGGCCTGAAGCTTAAGGTTAGGGTTTTAGCAAAAAGGACAATGTGAGGTCCTTTTATAGAAAATATTCACGCACTATTCACCCAAAATTTTTCTGAACTCCTAAAGAAGCGTGCCACCTGGCGTTCATAATGTTTTACCCCTATTCTGAACGCAATGGAATATATATCGGGAGCCAATTTGATCAAATTTAAAAGATAAGTTTTCGAATCGAAAATTTAAAATTAAAATTTCACTCAAACCGATTTCGGTGCGTTTTAGCTTGCCCCTGACAAACCATAAGTCCGATTGACCCGAAATTTGAAACCATACAATAATTTAACATTACGGATTCGATGAAATAAGTTTCGTCGAAATCCGAGTCTGTTTGAAAAATGCTATTTTTACTCGTCAATTAAATAGACGAATTTCAAATGACAGAAATTTTGGGTCGTTACAGATGTTGTCGATGATGTGTTGGTGATTGGAATGACGATCAGGGCGACGTCGATCTTCGTTGCACGTGCACGCATGTTCACTTGTATCTGGTCTGGATTTTGATGGGTTGGAGAAGAAGAATTGAACTCGGGATTGTACTCGGGGTTTTTGAAGTTGGGCTCGAGGAAATTTGGTTTGGACCCGAGTTGTTGCAAAATATTGTAACAGTTTAAAAGTTAAACCATTAAAGTTAAAAAAAATTAAAACAAAGACAGGTTTTGAAACAAAGAAAATAGGGAGGCTCGAAGCTAATCTCAGAAAAAATGGTATTTGGCTCAGGTAAGAACTCGAGTCATTTCGGGTTTGAATATTTTTACAGTTCAAAATTTAAAATAAAACAAGTTTTTATTCAAATTTTAATTAAATCAAGTTGAAAACCTTTTCCGATTCATTCTTGAAGAATAATAAATGTTTTGAGTTAGTTTTGGGATTAGGATTTAAGCAAATTATTTTAAAAAAATGAGTTTAATTTTAATTAAGAAATTAACTAATTTAGAAAGAATAAAAAATGATGTTTTGAAATTGTTATTTGACTTTATCATGTTGTTTTGGTGGCATATGATAACAAGTTTGTGACTAAGATTGGATTTGTGATTTGGATGTTAAACGATATGTTTGGATATGGATATGTGAATGGTTAGTTATGATATAATGATGTGTGTTATGAAGCAAAAACCAAGTGTATGTGATGTAAATGTTGTTAAGTTAACACCCTTTAATGTCGCAAAGATTTGAGATCCGATTTGAGAACAAAAGTGTGACGCCCCACCTCTATACCCACGCTAGCCAAGAACATTACGGAGTAAATGCTGTCAACTAGCACGGAGAATAAGGCTGTTGAGGAGCGACCATCCGTGTAATTGCTTTGTGCGAGCATCGATATGTCAGATAGTATAACATGCAATTCTTTTCAAGTGGAAATCCAACATGCCGACACAAACTCAAAACTACTACACAGTGGCTATAATATCTTCGGAAACAAATATAGAAATAAACATAACATAAATCAGTCACAGACAATTCATATCACAAAGGCGGAAATAGATATGAATATTACACATAAAAGTGTATATCAGAGTAGTGGTCAAATAAGATCCACAACATCACAAAAGAATAGATACAAGTGCTAAGACAAAAGAATATGTACACATCAAGGAGTCTATTTCTCAAATGCATACAACAATAAACTACTAATCTAGAGTAGTTAGCCAAAATCAGACGATTGTTCTAGATAGGAAGTCAAGAGGAATCACCTGTAAAATCTCAGTCTGACCCGAGTATTATTTATAAGAAGAAACTAATAAACGGATCAGTCTAGCTATAAATATCAGAAGAAATGGTATAGAATAAGAGATATGACTAAACGTATAATAATCACAATGCCAAGCTGTGATAAATAAGTAATTGAAAAATCAACAAGAGATTAATCAATATCGCAAAGATCTTCTCAAAGATAAAAAGGAATGTCATACTCCTAGTTTCATTCACCAAGCCACAATAAATGACATATATATCAGTGCCAATCGTAAAAGTTGGTGAAACATAAATTCCGGAAATCATCAAATAGAAATCCAGAAATCACAATAAAAGGATGGCCAAGACATTGATGTAGTGCAAACGGTACATCCAATGAATCATAAAGCAAAGGCATCGATGTAGTGCAAACGGTACATCCAATGAATCAAAAGCAAAGACATCGATGTAGTACAAACGGTACATCCAATGA
Organism: Allium cepa; assembly: GCA_030765085.1. Taxonomy (NCBI): domain Eukaryota; kingdom Viridiplantae; phylum Streptophyta; class Magnoliopsida; order Asparagales; family Amaryllidaceae; genus Allium; species Allium cepa. The sequence goes on from CM060946.1 coordinate 86,481,441, forward strand.
ATCAAAAGCAAAGACATCGATGTAGTACAAACGGTACATCCAATGAATCAAAAGCAAAGACATCGATGTAGTACAAACGGTACATCCAATGAATCAAAAGCAAAGACATTGATGTAGTACAAACGGTACATCCAATGAATCAAAAGCAAAGACATTGATGTAGTACAAACGGTACATCCAATGAATCAAAAGCAAAGACATTGATGTAGTACAAACGGTACATCCAATGAATCAAAACACGTTAAAAGTACATGGGATGCCAGCCCACAAAGAATTGAGACGAAGCTCAATGAATTGAGGAACAGTCCTCCACATATACAAAGAGAAATCGCACATTGCTAGTCTAAACTATAAAATGATCATCATTGATCATCAAGAAGTGTCAATTACAATAAGCTAGTAAATATATGAGTTTAGCATCATGTCCCATAACCAGTAGCTTAACTTAAATATTTGCGAACAAATTGTAGATCTCCACTAGAAAATTGTCACAAGAGTTTCAATCGAACGAGTCCAAGAATTAACCGACGAAGTAAACGCAAGCGTTTCATACCACTTGTTTTACTAAGTCGTTTAATTAGATTTCTCATACGAGTGAGGTAAAGGTTTGTATATACTAATAGATTGGAAATCGGTTTTAGAAAATGAGCTTTGTAATAAAATAGTATTGAAATCATTTTAAGAAAGAGTTTTGATATTTACTACTAGTATAGAAAATCTTTATATTTTAAAGTGACAAATCATAGAAGTGATTGTAGAAGCAATCAATCATAAAAATTCACATTCGAAGAAGTGAATAAAATTCAAAGAAATCGATAAAGGATCCATCGAAATGGATATTCAAAAATCCCTAAAAAGAGTCATCAAGGTCATAATAATTGATAACAACAAATAGGAAACAACACGAATCGATTAAAGTTGGAAATTCAAACAGTTAGGCGAAGTGGGCAAAAGTGCAACAGGTCGGTCGGCCGGCTACAGAGCTCGGTCGATCAGACCCTGTTCCAAAAAAGTCTCGGAAAGCAGGTCGGTCGGCCGAACCCTGTACTCGGTCGACCGAACCTTGAACAGAGAAGTGCTTATGCACTTGGCAGCAGGTCGGTCGGCCGGCAGCAGAGCTCGGTCGGCCGGACCTGATGCCAGCCTCTTCCCAGCCCATCCTAATGAGATCCAATCTCGACCAAATTGCATTCGCTCGAGCAACGGCACTAAGGGTTTATGCCAATCGACTACCCGGCCCTATAAGCTCCTCGATGCATCACCAAAAACATGTTCAAACATCAAAGTTATGATTTTTAAAGAATTAAACGCAAAACACTAAAAATTGGAATGTTCACCTAATCAATCCAAACCAAAAGCAAATGCACACGAATAAGCGTTAGGAATTCATACCTAACAATCGAAGAGAATTATAAGCATAGATGTGAGATTAAAAAAATCTCACCTTTGAACCTAAACGATTAGAGAAGAAGCTCGAAATCAAAAGAGAATCAACCACACTTCAATCTCACACAAGAAGCTTGAATCTATGCTTAAAAGAGAAACATTTCCCAAATTAGGTTTAGGAATTTCTGAATTTTGATAAGAGAATGAGTTGGAGAAGAAGAAGGAGATACTTACTAATGGGTTCTCTTGAGTTTGGAGCTAGAGCTTGGATTTTGCAAATGAACTAGGGCTTAGGAATTTCCATTTCCAATCTCTTCCCCCATTATTCTCTTGAGCTTAAGAGTGTTAGGAAATGAGGAGTGAATGAAGAGGAGAGGGTTGGGACTGAATACATAAGTGGGGTTATTGGGCTCAGCCCAAACCAAAGTCCTAAGTAAAAAGTGACAAAAATCAACTTTCTCCAAACATATCCAAGCTTATACTCAAAAAGGTCGCAAACGTCATTTTGAATTCAATGGGGGTGGTCTCGAGTCTCAATTCGACTGTTTGCACAAAGTAGCTTCTCGGACCAAAATCCGATGAACGGTGAAATATTTAAATAAAATATTTAAATATATAATCGATAAATATGCGGGTTGTTACAAAAAGCTTGTTTTATAGTTTTGGATTTAGTTAATGTTTTTCCAAGTTTTCACCTTTTGTTTAAGTTTTCAAAACTCTTCCATTTGTGTTTCAAAACATGTGGTAGTTAGAGTTAAAGTGAGGTTTTCACTTAGAAATTAATTCCAGCGAACAGCGCTCATAGCGATAGTTGCTATTGATGTAGTTCGGAAAATATCACGATTTTAAGTTTTAAAGTGTTTTCTTTTGGATAGTTTTTGAAAACTCATTTCAAATTAATGAAGTAAGTGAAAAGATTTGGATTTTTATTTAATAATTTATTTATTTATTTCGCTAATTGTTAATAAATTAATTAATTAAGTAATTAGGTCAAGTAATTAGAGTATAAGAACTTATTAACTAAGTTAATTATTTTTAATTAAGGAAGTTTTCATATATGATTAATGATGATAAAAGTAATAAATTTTCACTTAATCACGTTTAATTATTTTAATTAATTAATTAATTAATTATTTATTTATTAATCATGGTTAATTAGGTTAAATTATTTATTTAATTATTACTAATAAAAGGGGTAATTATCTACTCAATTGTTACTTAATTAGAGTTCAATTATAAATGAATGTTATTTAATCAAAGTTAACTAAATATTATTTTTAATTAATTTTTATTTAGTTAAGGTTTAATTTTAATGTAATCAAGCTTAACCAAGGTTTAATTATTAGTTATATAAATTAAGAACTAACTAAGATAAATAAAGGTTATTCATGATTTAAATTTTGATTTAATTAAGATTAATTAAAATTTAATTAAGTTTCAACTTATAATTTAATTGTGGTTTATTTATTTTAAAGTTTCTTTCAAACTTTATTGGTTATTTATTACTAATCAACTTTCTTGTTTTAGTAAATTGTTTTAAACCAAAAGATCTTTTGTCCATGCTATTAAGTAGCCAAATGAATTAAAGTAGTTGTAATAAAACGTTGACACGTTTTACTATAAGTAAATCAACTCGTACTTATCATAAATATTGCACTTCGGGAGCGTGATGGATAAAAGGGGGTTAATTTCGATAAGTGCGCCATGATAATCTAAACATGTGGAACGTATATTCATATGTAGATATCGTACCCTGGTAGTGGAATGGTCTACTATAAACAACTTGACCCTTTAAATTATCAAACATTGGTTTAGAGAGATTGAGATCGGATAGCAGTTGTTATTCGAAAACCACTTTGAACTAACGAAAGCATTCGAATTAGAAATAGCAAAGCCAAGGTCCAAGATGAAGACTGTGAAGTGCAAGGGCTATTTTCTACTAACCTTAAGGGTGATTCCAAAATGGGTATAGTGGAAGTTGTGCCTTCAGTTCGTTCATCTCCTGAACGACTTGTATGGATGAGTGCTGACATTGTGTCAATATCTGAAAGGCAATGTTAGCATTCTAAGTGGAAGTATTATAGTAAAGGTAAATGTAGCCTAAAGCCTCATCAATCAGGAATGACTAAAACATGGAAGATGCAACAAGGCTAGGTGGGTCTCTCCCATTAGGATATGATCACTACCATCTAGATATCTACACATGTATGCTTCGGTACGGCTGCTGATCCCAACTGATGGGTGATCATATTTTGTACAATCCAGTAAAGGGTAGACTGGTCTTGTGTTGGCAGGGGTCGATGGGTTCGACCTCGGTACACAAATCTAGAGGTGTACTATGAAGGATGGTACCCCAATAGCCCAGTCATTGTATGGAATCCATTTCCCAATTAGTGCCTTTGGTCTTAGTTGCATACATGTTTTGCTGGAATTTAATTAATGTAACAATTTCGGCTATGTTAAATATTTACCTGAAAAACCTAGACATTATGATAATGTCACTGGACTTTCAAATAAAGTGTTTTTGGTCATCGTAAGGTACAAACCCGACCATGTTTATGTGCGACGTGGTGTTATGAGGTAAACTTGAATTTCAAAGAGTTTTAAAGTAATAATTCAATTGTTAAAGTTTACTCACACTAGACCCATGTCTGACCCGTAGTTTTATTTTCTTTTTCCTAAAACTCTTAGGTACTCAAACTTGTATGAGTAGCCAAGTGACCAGGTTTCTTATGGAAGCATTTTTATGGAGCTGGAGCAGGTGGTTTCACCGTTAGCTAATTTTTCCACTATGTATGTATGTATGATCTATGTATTTTGTATGGGCAGGTAGTTATAACTGTCCTGTTGAAGGTTGTAATATAATGACTCTGATGTATTATTATTATGGAAATGGCTATGTAGTATCCTATGTTATCTATTATATGTTTTTATGATTGGTGGTAAGATTCTGTGATCGTTGAATTCTTCTTATCTTTCTTTTTCTTCTACCCTTAATGGCTCGTCTTTTGGTGCAAAAAGGCGGTCGTTTTCTTTTTCAGCATCAGAGCTTAGGTTAAGCGAACACCTAGGATTTGGGTTAGGGTCAATTTTGAGAGTGCGTATTTGTAATTTTAATTCATGTATATATATATATATATATATATCTGATAGATAGATTAGCTTGATAGGTTCTATTAGTACCCTTCCTTCAAGATTTATCTCGTCCTATTATTATAAGATTATCTTATTATACCTAGGTAGTTAGACATGAGCAATCGAGTAGACGAGGTAGGGGAGCAGGTAGCACTACAACTACAAATGGTCAAACCCCAAATCCGAGAGGAGGTCAGATTACTAAAGAGGTAGTGGCAGAGCAGCTAAGAGTGAATTTCGCAATGTTATGCAAGGATTACACCTATCTAAAAGGGAAACTATTTAAAGGAACTAAGTTTACCATGGAAGTTCTAGCTTGGTTGCGATCTTGCTAAAAGATTTTTAAAGGTCTTGGTCTATCTGATGAATAGAAAAGATTCTAACAGCATGGCAACTGCTAGAGGGAGCAACAACTTGGTGGGACTCCCATACTGCAAATGTTCCAGTAGAAGAGTTTTCATGGCCCAATTTAAAGAAGTTTTTAAGAACTAATTCTTGCCAACAGTAGGAAAGGCCACTATGTACAGGAACTTCATGGACTTGAAGTAGGGTGATTTATCTGTAGTAGAATATGAGACAAAGTTTAATGAGTTATCTTGTTTTGGACTGGACTTGGTCAACAACCCGTTAAAGAAAAATGAGATGTTTGTTTTTGGTATGAGAGGAGAGCACCATGAGAGAATGACTGAGGGTATTTTTTTGTCGATTTGGTTGATATGGCTTTAATCTATGCGGCTTTGGAAAAGAAGAAGCCTACTCCAGTGGCACCAACCGATGGGAATGCAAGTGGTAACAATTCAAATAAAAGGTAGCTCAATCTAGGAGACAATAAGGGGGAAAAGTTCAAGAATATTGTAACTACCCAGAATTTTCAATCCAGAAAATTTTAGATAGTTAGGAAAGAAAGAAAAGAGATAGAAGAAGAAACAGGATAGAAACACAGATTCTCACATACACAGCGGATCAAAATATAATATCACATAAATAACAGTTTATAAAGGAAAACTGTATCAGTCAATTACATTTTAATACATTAGAGTTACAGCATTTACACAATCACTAGGCCGTTAAAATAACCTGTCCCAAATAAATAACAATATATCATAGCTGTATACACTCCATACGTTCCTGCCATCCAGCTCGTCTCCTGGGCTCTAGAACGTCCTTAGTTGAAAATCTGTAATACCCGGTCTGACCCGAGCATTACATCAAAGTAACACCCGGGTCAGGCTGGAAACCAGCGTGAGTAAACCCATCTAACATGGAATACCAAAGCAAACAACTTACTTAAAATCCGGGGTAACTCGTGACAAATTTACAAATTCACAATTTGTTATAGACAACACTTATTCCACATATACAAATTCACTTGACTCATTCCATTCCAGCCTATTGATTTCACATATCAAATCTATATAGAATTATTATAGATTACAAATCGAAGTGGTTTCAGGTATTTACTAATACCCGACTCCGGTCTATTCAAATTCAACACCATCTTATCCCAAATTATTCAAGTGAAACACAATTCAAACTTCAAATACAGGGTGTTACCTATAAACATTAATTCATCATCGATAGACAACCACATTATCTGAGTTTAAACCCAACATATCATGTCACATAGCATCACAAATCACATATCCGAGATATCAATCAATCTAAGGCATACAATATTTTTCAATCATTCATAAGCAAGATAAATTAGTCATACCACTTTTAATTAATTTAAACAAATTAAATTAATTACTTCAATCACCCATAATCTTTATTACTTAACATTAATTAATTACAAACAAATTTATTAATCATCCCTTAATTATCCATTTTAATTAATCATCCTTTAATCATCCATTTAATTTAATTATCCTTTAATTATCCATTTTAATTAATCATCCTTTATTAATTATCTTCAATTACATAAAGTAGTTATCCTTTAGTTAATTACACAAATTAATTATTTTTAACCATTTACAGTAATTAATCTTTAATAACGTCCATTAATTAAATTAATTAATTTCATTAATTAATTACATTAATTAATGATCCTTAATTAATTACTTCCATTTATCAGCCTTAATTAATCATAAATAGTAGTTAACCATTCTGTAATTACTTACCTTAATTAATTAACTCCTTAATTAGTTATATTAATCCTAATTAATCCTTTAATTAATTACACCAAGTAATTAATCCTTAATTACTTCTCCTAAGTAATTATCCCTTAATCACTTTCCATTAAGTAATTTTCCTTATATTAATTACATCGAGTAATTTATCCATCAATTACTTCACTATGTAATTACACTCATAAATCTTATTAAGTAATATACTCAAATTTCTTTATCAACTTAATTAATCTCTAGGCATCAAACCTTAATTATCTTAAGATAAAACTTATCTTACTAATGCCTTATTACCATTATCATTTTTAAAGCATTTTATCATTATGATTACCTTTACTTAATTAAATCATTAATTAAGTTTTAGAATAAAATAACCATTTAACTTAATAATTTTAAAGTTAACAAAACTTAACTTCCTTAAAATAACATAAAACATTATTAAGTAGAAGTTTTCAAGAACTAATTCCAATTTGTATTTTAAAACTTGTTTTATAAAAATCTCATTTAAATTAAGTTTTAAAATCACTTTAAATTTTACAAAATTTAAAATAAACCAATTTTCAAAACCTCTTAATCAATTGTTAAAGAAAACAATTATAAAAAGAGTAAGTTTAAATAAGAAAATTTAAACTAGATTTAAATTTAAATTTCAAAAACAAATTGATTTTAGAACATTTAAAAAAAACTGTCCATCACAGTACTTCGGGTCAAACCCGAAAACCACTCTGGTCTACCTCGAGTTTCCCCCTCCTTCCTCCCTTTTTCCTTTCAAAAACTTGAATTTTAATTTAAGTTAAAAAAACTTGCTTCATTTTATTCTTTCCCCTTTATTTCCTTAACCATCATTTAAATTCAATTACTTAAACAAACCGGCCCGCTACCTTCGGCCCACCGAGACCAGGATCCACAAAAGCAAACGAAATCCCCTCCTTCTATCTTCTTATCATCAGCAACAATCGAAACGATATATAGGCTTGAACCCGAAGACGTTATCGATAAAACCCTCATCTTTTCCCAAGCATTAACACAAAACAAAACAACGGCTACACACGAAAATGCGTGCACATGCACACGGCATCGGTGTCGTTCTTACCAACTCCGACGCCATCCAAAGATGTCGTTGATCACCCCGATACACCACAGCTACCCAGATCCCTCTGAACCATCTTGATTTGAATTTGAACAGTTCAACACCTAAGAGGAAACATCCGGTCACCAAACTTCCCAGTATCGCCACCTCACATCACCGGTGGCCACAAAACTCCGGCTAAAGCTTCGGTATCCCTCCCTTCAGCTAATTTGCCTACACCGCACCTTCTGATCGTCATGGCAACACCAAAAATGCTCGAAAACTCACCAGGCCTCAAACGAACCGTAAACCCTACCGAGGCTTCCCCTCGTCGCCACAGCAATCGAAAAATGCGGCATCATTTTTCTCGTGTCCGCCCACCCATGACCCAACTCCGGAAAAACCCCTACTCTACCGAGCCCCGCAGTCGCCATGGTTTGATCAAAAACCCAATTTCGTTTATCACGAAATTGCCTCCCAACCTCCAACTTAAAAATCTTGATAAAGTTATTAAAAATCATAATTTTTAATGCCGGGTAAGATTATAAAATCAAAACAAAGAAATTAAACCATCAATTTTTCCAATTCTAATAGATTTTTTTTCTATTCTTGCTTGATTACTGGAGACTACTTGATATTTATGCTTAAGTATGATTTTAAAAATTTAAACAAGAGGATATAACCATCTTCCATCTAAAAATCATCACATAAATCTGTTTACAATAGAAGATAAAAAATTTCTCGAATTTATTGATCCTTTTTTAGTCTGTATGTACTAACAAAAACTTTCATATGGATATTCACTGACATGCACACCAATATATCCATATTGGTAAATATGATCGTATAAAAAAATTCTACGATCACAAAATTTACTTCAAGATCACAGCATGTAACAAGACTAAAACAGATTAAAAACTTGTTTACTCACCTTGTCGATTGAACAGAGGGCCCTGGCCCTGGATTTGCTATTTGCTTTTAAATCCTGATTTCTAATCTTCTCTGTTTAGTTGAGTGGCTTGACTAGTTTTAATATTTCAGATGGCAGTATTTCCTCTGTATCAGCATAATTAGAAAATAGAGAACAGGACAGTATCGAGAGTTTGATTTGAACTTATCTTCTGCTTTGTTTGAATTTGAATCTGAAATTGATCTTTGCATTTGTGGCTTGTTGTTAGATTTTCCTTTGATTTCTTGTTTTAGATTTTTCTTCCTTAGGTTTTGGCTTCCAGTTTTTGATTTGGAATTTTCTTAGCTTCAGGTGTTAAAATGTTAAAGATTGTTTGTTTGATTTTTTTTTTCAGGTTTCATTTCTCTGTTTTGTATATTTTGATCAAGTTTTGCTTTAACACTAATTTGTGATAAAAAAAAATTTGGAACAAAAATTGCCACTTGTACCATTGCATGCACTAATAATTCCGTATGTTATACACTTGTTAATCTTATGTGCTATAAAGCTTACATATGTTAATTTGTGTGTTAGAATATTTACACTTGTGTTTTGAATGTATTTATTATTGTAAATATTTTTTTTAGAAATCTTTATATTTAATTTCTATTTAGTTAACATTTTTCTTAATGTATTTTAGTAAATCCTTTAAAAGAAAATAATACGGAACAAATTTTATACAAATAAAATCATATATATATTATTTTTAAATCCAATTTACCTTAAGATATTTATCTTTTGAATCTCAAATTCAAATTCAAATTCAATTAAAAATCAACACATATAAAATATTTTTTAAACAAACACATATTTAATTTGTTTTTAAAAGGGTAACTTGCCAACTTTAAATAATTATATTAGGAAGATTATCCCCCTAATATTTATCCGTATATATATATATATATACATATATATATATATATTATCTGAATTATATATTTAACTTAAAAATTAGTATATTTTACTAATTAAATCCAGTTAATTTATCAATTACTGATATTCTAAAATCCGGGTTATCACAATCCTCCCCCTTTTGAATCTTTTCGTCCAGAATTTTTAAAATACTTATTATAAGAAAATTATTCTTTGATCACTTTTAACTATAAATCCTTTTATAAAGAAATTTTAAAAAACTTTTTTAAATCTATATATATTACCAAAATAATTTTATAAAAATAATTTTTATAACTCGATGTTTCAAAAAGTCCGTCCCCGTTCTTACATAAATTCGGTCATACGTTGATCAAGCGTAAGACTGAAAATCTATAAGTACTTGGTAAACCTGTTTTCAACACCCAGTGAAAATACTTGAAAAATAAATTTATTTGAAAATATAGAAAAAAAATTTAAAATTGAGGAAATATCTTTGGTTAGAATGCTCTGGAAATCATCACCCCCATCCATGGTCGCAGTTAATCCGATGGTTACGTTGCCGTCCCGGCAAAATCTATATATAACTGTAGGCCTCTGCGCCCCTCGATTACGCCATAGAACCCGCTACAGATCGCAGTTACATCCGGGGTTACGTTGCCATTGCATCAAAAAGTCCATGTAACTGTAAGCCTCAACGCCCTTGAATTTCGCTGCCAAAAGAATGGAACTTCTCCACTCCCACATAGGTCGTAGTCTATCGATGTACAATCAAACACAGACTATTGGCTCTCAGCAGCACACACGACTTCCGCTATGTTACCATAGGTCACTGTCCACCGATATAAAATCGAACGTAGACTGTTAGCTCTCGGTGGCACACACGACTTCCATTATGGTCTGCAGTAGATCATAGTGATATCGAGTTACACTGTCGTCACAACATAACCCAAATGCCTCTGTAGACATCAACACCCTCGACTTCCGCTACACACTACACAAAACCCTCAGGAACTAGTTTTGTCCGGACTCCTCACAGGATTAACTTTAGAGACCTCCCTTAGGGTTTAAGGTAGTACCACCCTGTGGTACTCCCGAGAAGTTCATTCCAAGGGAGCGCCTTTTTCTCCAGAGCCATTTTCAAAACACTTTATACTATACACATATAGTATCTTCCAAATCATACACCTAGCATGAATCCCATATAAATCTCCTTTCTCAAAACCGATTATCCCAAAATCGACAATTCTCAAACTAGGCTTTCCAAATTCCAATATTGATTTTACCCAAAAACCAAAAAGCCTTTCCAAATCCAAAGGTTCCAAAAACCTTTTCTCAAAATCATTCTCATAAGATCCTTTACATAAATATATATAGATATATATAACTTTAAAAATCTTTGGATCATTTCAACTTGTACAAATTCCCTTTTATACTTCAAACACTTTCAAAAATCCTTTCCTTCTGGCAATAGGTTCAACCACGGGAGATTTATTTTATATGACAAAGATATATAACTTTGCTTATTCGAAATCAAATATTCAAATTTGATTACTCTATAAAGTCACTACTTGTTTACCTACTTCCATAAAATAATTTTTTTTACCATAGAAATATCCAATTTCCACTTTACTTCATCATATATTTCACAAAATATACCTTTCATTTTAAAAACCATTTCACATTTCTTATCCACAAATTCCCAATATCAATTTTATTCAAACCCGTACGATGTACACATATCTTCCGTATGTTATATCAATCTAATCGCTCACTCGATCGCACAATTTTATTTCCGAACTAGTATCGACCACCCAACTTCCTAGTGCGGACTCAGATCTGGTTCTTGATCAGAAACCGTCATTCTCCTTGCATAGCCATAACTATGAAAGATAATATCCAGAACCAATAAACAATCCATATCCAGGTTTGCCGTCGAAAATCAAATGAAAAATCTCAACTCAGATCGATATACTATCTCGAAATTCTTTGCTCGAATCTGGATCAAATCACTATGCGAATAGAATAATATACGTACATCCTACGTATTTTTTCTTCATTGATTATTATCCAAATCAATTCTCTTTCTATTCACCTTCACTTTGATTATCATTCACTTACTCACAATTGCTTAAATCCTCATTTGGATTATTACCTTAATTTTCATCTCAAATGGATACTTAATCATAAACAGTTTGAACTCTATCCAGCTTAAATTTAAAAATAGCTTGAAAAGTTTAGAATATATAAGTAGCTGAAAAATAATTATTAGTTTGTAAAATAGCTGTAAAATAGTTAAGTAATTGAAAATAGTTGGAAAATAGTCAAATAGTTGTAGAAATTTTAAATAATTGCAAAATAGAAGTAAAATAGTAATTAGTTATAAAGTAGTTGAAAAACAGTAATTAGTTATAAAACAGTTGTAAAATAGTTAAATAATTCCAAAAGTAGTTATAAAATAAGTATAAGATAGTTTTGGGTTTAATAAGAAAGGTTGTATATATAGTAAATAGCTTGGAAAAATAGATTTGTACTAGAACAATTTATTCTAAAAATAGTCCAGAGTCAAAACTGTTCACTTCCCAACCTCCATTTTCATCAACTCAATTTAATTTCCACTTCTATTTAAATTGACTCAATTCCAATTTAAATAACTTCAATTTCCATTGATATTGATTTAATCCAAATTCAAGTTAAATTAACCTCAATTTCTTTCCAATTTTCAAATCAAATTCCAGTTGAATTTTAAACCTATTCAACTTTAATCACAATTCCAAATTATTCAAACAAATTTGGATTAATTTCAAGTTGAACCCATTCCAATTTCGAATCAATTCTAGTTTGAATTAATTCCAATTCCCATTTGAATTTGAACTCATTCAACTTCAATTTCATTTAAAATTAATCCAATTCAAATTTTCCATTTGAATTTTAAACTTATCCATTTTCAATCACAATTCCAATTAATTCATATCAAATTCAATTTCAGCTTAAAGATTATTAATAACATCAGGATAGTATCATTTCATTTTTTTTAAAACATCCATCCATTTCCAACTTCTAGATCTCAAACCTGTTTTGAGATCACACAAACTCCCAATTCAAATTAACCATTTAACTTTCCAAGTTAAATCCCAATTTCATATTGAAATTTTCAATTCAGGTTGCTTGTTAAATTATTTAACTTTCCCAAAGTTAAATTCAATTTACTTAATCCACCCAACCCTTACCCAATTTGAATCCCCATTTCAAATTCTAAACTTCACATTAATAATCTTTTCACTTATAAGTTCAAAAACTTATCACTTTGGGTATCACATCTCTTTCCAAATTTAAAACTCGGCATTTAGAGTTTATTTCAAACCATCTTTGATATTATGTATATTCCTCATATATACATATTATTTCCTTTACACACCAAGTTATACTTTAAATTTTAAACCACCTTTGGGTTTTAAGTCAAAACAAATTCCTTTAAATTTCCAAACAACTCTTATTTGAAATAGGACTCTTCCATTCAAATACATTAAATAATATTATTTATTATTTATTTATCACTTTGAAACAATTTTCAAATTTCTGGACCTAGTTTTGAATCTTCACATTTTAGATCATCTTCAGTTCCAATTCATAAGTCATACTTGCCTAAATGTTTTACTTCCCTAAAACATTTCATTTTGCTTACTTATTAATACACAATTTATTATCAAACACACAATCATTTATGATAATAACCAAGATTATCATATTTGGAAACCAATTCATTATTATCTTATTCTGAAATTCTTCCCCAAATTCAAGATTCTAATTTCAGTTTGAATCCATTTCAAACTTATCTTTATTCAATTTCAATTTGGTTGTATTTCTATTACCACTTAATTTAATTCTAATAATTTAACAACCAATTACCTTAATATTTATTAGAAAGAAATATTACTTTATATATCAAAATATATTCTAATATAAAATCATTTAAAATCTTTATATAAGAAATTAACAAGTACGCTCTCATATACACACACACACACACACACTCAACTCATTCTAGGGTATCATTGACCCTATCCTTAATGAGTAATCCCACCAGAGCCAAGGTTCTCGCTTAACCTTTAGCTCTGATACCAAATGTAACGACCCAGAATTTTCAATCCAGAAAATTCCAGATAGTTAGGAAAGAAAGAAAAGAGATAGAAGAAGAAACAGGATAGAAACACAAATTCTCACATTCGCAGCGGATCAAAATATAACATCACATAAATAACAATTTACAAAGGAAAACTGTTTCGGTCAATTACATTTTAATACATCAGAGTTACAACATTTACACAATCACTGGGCAGTTAAAATAACTTGTCCCAGATAAATAATAATATATCACAGCAGTATACACTTCATACGTTCTTGCCATCCAGCTCGCCTCCTAAGCTCCAGAACGACCTTACCTGAAAATCTGTAATACTCGGTCTGACCCGAGCATTACATCAAAGTAACACCCGGTCAGGCTGGTAACCAGCATGAGTAAACCCATCTAACATGGAATACCAAAGCAAACAACTTACTTAAAATCCAGGGTAACTCGTGACAAATTTACAAATTCACAATTTGTTTTAGGCAACACTCATTCCACATATCAATTTCTAAGTACCAAAACTTAGATTAAATGGTTCAATTCGCTTAACTCATTCCATTCCAGCCTATTGATTTCACATATCAAATCTGTATAGAATTATTATAGATTACAAATCGAAGTGGTTTCGGGTATTTACTAATACCCGACTCTGGTCTCTTCAAATTCAATACCATCTTATCCCAAATAATTCAAGTGAAACACAATTCAAACTTCAAACACAGGGTGTCACCTATACATATTAATTCATCATTGATAGATAACCACATTATCTCAGTTTAAACCCAACATATCATATCACATAGCATCACAAATCACATATCCGAGATATCAATCAGTCTAAGGCATACAATATTTTTCAATCATTCATAAGCAAGATAAATTAGTCATACCACTTCTAATCAATTTAAACAAATTAAATTAATTACTTCAATCACCCTTAATCTTGCTTACTTGACATTTATTAATTATAAACAAATTAATTAATCATCCTTTAATTATCCATTTTAATTAATCATCCTTTAATTATCCATTTTAATTAATCATCCTTTATTAATTATCTTCAATTACATAAAGTAATTATCCTTTAGTTGATTACACAAATTACTTATTTTTAACCATTTACAGTAATTAATCTTTAATTACTTCCATTAATTACATTAATTAATTGCGTTAATTAATGATCCTTAATTAATTACTTCCATTTATCAGCCTTAATCAATTATAAACAGTAATTAACCATTCTGTAATTACTTACCTTAATTAATCAACTCCTTAATTAGTTATATCAATCCTTTAATTAATTACACCAAGTAATTAATCCTTCATTACTTCTCCTAAGTAATTATCCCTTAATTACTTTCCATTAAGTAATTTTCCTTATATTAATTACATCTAGTAATTTATCCTTGAATTAATTCACTAAGTAATTACACTCATAAATTTTATTAAGTAATTATACTCAAATTTCTTAATCAACTTAATTAATCTCTAGGCATTAAATCTTAATTATCTTAAGATAAAACTTATCTTATTAATGCCTTATTACCATTATCATTTTTAAAACGTTTATCATTATGATTACCTTTACTTAATTAAATCATTAATTAAGTTTTAGAATAAAATAATCATTTAACTTGATAATTTTAAATTTAACAAAACTTAACTTCCTTAAAATAACTTAAAACATTATCAAATAGAAGTTTTCAAGAACTAATTCCAATTTGTATTTTAAAACTTGTTTTATAAAATCTCATTTGAATTAAGTTTTAAAATCACTTTAAATTTTACAAAATTTAAATTAAACCAATTTTGAAAACCTCTTAATCAATTGTTAAAGAAAACAATTATAAAAAGAGTAAGTTTAAATAAGAAAATTTAAATTAGATTTAAATTTAAACTTCAAAAACAAATTGATTTTAGAACATTTAAAATAAAACTGTCCAACGCAGTACTTCGGGTCAAACTCGAAAACCACTCGGGTCTACCCTGAGTTTCCCCCTCCTTCCTTCCTTTTTCCTTTCAAAAACTTGAATTTTAATTTAAGTTAAAAAAATTTGCTTCATTTTATTCTCTCCCCTTTATTTCTGTAGCGACCCGGCTTTCTATCACCAGAAAGTCGCATCACTATTTAAGAAAAAAACGGATAGAAGAAGAAAAGAAAGAGAAGAAAGAACAACAGCACATAAGAAATCTTACAGCGGGACGAATGAAATATAATGTATAACATATATATAGAATCATATACATCAGAGTACACAACTATACATCTCAATTTAGATAGTTATAGCATTTCTGTCTAATATACAGTACAAGAACAACAATACGGAATAACACACAGCGGAAACTCTAACTATATATCTACACGCTGAAGCCTCCTGCTCCAAAGCTCCTCCAGAATTCGTCAAGGATAACCTGAATCACTTGACTACTCATACATAATATGAGTACCCAAGAGTTTAATAAAACAGAAAATAAACACTCAGGTCAGACAGGGGTCTGGTGTAAGTAAACGGTTTGAAATTGCTTAACTTTATAAAATCCTTTGAAAGAAAAGGTATCACGTAAGACTTGCCACACATAAACATGGAAAAGTTTTTACCTTACGCTAACCAAAACATTTGACAGGAAATCCGGTGATATTATAATAGTGTCTAGGGTTTTCAAGTAAATAAGAAATAGCCAAAATTGTTACATCTATTAAATTCCAGCTACTAGCCACAAAAGTGGGTAATACAAACAAAACCGTACGGTCTCGTAGGAAGAATGGGTTTCCATCAATGGCAGGGCTACTGGGGTACCGCCCGTCACAGTACATGGCCTAGATCACCGTATCGAGGAGCCACCCTAACTCCCCTACAACATAAGGTCGGGACCATTCCTTACTGAATAGTCTCGAACAAGACCACCCCACAACTGGCTGCAGATCCAACCGCCCACAAAGCTGAAATAAAAAGGGACATCTAGACAGGGGTAAATCTCGTCCTACTTGGGCATGACCCACTTAACCTTGTTGCACCTCCCCTGTTTTAGCCATTCCCGGTTGATGAGGCTTGAGGCTGCGATTACCTTTGTAGGACACATTTATCTTAGAATGCTCATCGTCCACCTGATGATGTTCTAAAAGCATTCAATCCATACAAGTCTGTTCCGGGTTCGAACGAAACCGAAGGCACTATCTCGTTGCACTCATTTTGGAATCACCCTCAGAGTCAACGACCATAGCCCTTGCACTCTGAATCACCATCTCAAACCTGTAAGTACTATTTCCGTCAAACTCATCATGGAATCACCCCCAGATTTATATTGATGAATAATTCTTACACCTCGGGTCTTCACTTGCACTCCACTTGGATTTTCGACGTAACGTTTATTTTGGATCGGCGTGGTTTTCGGATATCCAAATAAGGAAACCCGATCGCGGTCTCACCGAATCCAAAAGCCATTTTAATGTCCAAGTTGTACTTAAGGGTTTTAAACAGTAGATATTCATAAATATCACTTAAACATAAATGGATGATTCACATTACACAGATAGATAATCCACTATTATCACATTCATCCATACATATCACAAAGCAGCATATATATCACATCTCAGATATATCACATTCATATCATCACATATCAACAAATGACATAACATTAACTCATCCAATGATATTTATCGGCCAATCATTAATCATCCATACACAAGGTTTGATCCAACTTAATTAATTTAATTCATCCTTAATTAAATTAATCCTTACTTAACACTTGGGTTATCATCAATACAGTTGACTTATTCATTAATTAATTACAAATTAATCAATAAACATCACTTAATTCTCCACTTTAATTAATCTCCCTAGATTAATTACTACTTAATTACTTTAAGTAATTATTTCTTAATTACAATTTTAATTAATCATCCTGATTAATTACTTCTTAATTATCCAAGTAATTATCTCTTAATTACTCTTTAAATTAATCATACCTGATTAATCACCTCATTAATTAATCATACTTGGTTAATTGCTTTTAATTAGACACTCTTGATTAATTACCTTTAATTAATCATACTTGATTAATTACTTTTAATTAAATACTCCTAATCCTTTTATTAATTAATAATTAATTAAATAATTAAAACCTTTAATTACTTATATTAATTAATTCTTTAATTAATAACACAAGTGATTAATCCATAATCACATCCACTTAATTACTTTCATAAGTAATTATCCTTTACTTAATTACTTCCAGTAATTAATCATTTAATTACTTCACCCAGTAATTATACTTACTCAACTCCAATGTGATTATTTTTAATTAATCACTAATTAATTTCTTAATTAATTATTTAATTAATCATTTAAATTAATTAAATGATTCTTTAATTTACTATATTAAAAAGATTCTTAATTAAGTAAATCATTACCTTAATTAAGTTATTCTATTAACCAATAACACTTTGATTTTTAACAAAAATTTAACTATCTTAATTATTTTCACAATTATTTATCTTTAAATAAATCAAAATTCTAATTTACATAAGATAAATCTTTATTATAATTGATTATCAAATTCTTAATCATTAAACTTTATTTAAAATAAATTATATTTGAAATCAATTATAATTAAAATAATTTTAAACATTCAAATAAAAATTTATGAACTTTCCATAGTATATAAATAAAATTTAATACAAACCTATTATTAAAATCCACTTATTTATTTTTAAAACTTTTATATTTCAAAATATAAGAACTTTGTTTAAAACTTAACTTTAAACAAATTCAGTTTTATAAACTTGTTTAACTTTTGGTTTAAACTTTAATCATTTTCAAAATCAACTTTTCTTTTGGTTTCAAAATCTTTAAAAACAATACTGTTAATTTTAAAAACCCTAAACAACAAAACGACTCAACAAACTCGAGCCACCAGTCACAAAATCTCGCGTCAACCCCGAGTCACCATAACCAAAACCCTGCTTCGAGCCAGAACAACATACACCCGATGCATGCTTCGAGCTCCTGCCATCATTCTTCCCAAAACACAATCCACTGCAGAAACACGACACCATGCACATCAACGTGCACATCGCCGCCGGTCGACGACAAACTCCACGCCGACCTCCAACACGTCGACTTCAACTACGACGTCAACACTCTAAACCCAGAAAACTCAATTCGATTGAAAATCGAAATTTGACTATCGGACCCATCAGTTCGAAACCTTCATCACCCCAAAACCACCCCTCTACGGCAACACCAAACTCAAGAAGACCCACCACCTCCACCGTAGCTACGCCACGTCCTCTGGTTCCTTCGGCCACAACCGCGATCGCCTCTGGTTGCATCACGACGCCGCGAAACCCAAATGAACGTCGTCAGCAAAAACAGGTAGTAAAACCCCAACCCCTCAATTATCGGCCACCTCATCCAATAATAAATCACCAAATTTTTTTCTGATGATCATCATCATCCCCCCGACCATTGTGCTCAACCTCGACGTCCAATATGCCACCGATCGCCACCAATTGGTCAAAATGCCCAAAACAATCAAACCCCGAATTCACACAAATTACTAATCAAAAATTCGTGATTCAAACTTCAAAAATCATGATTTCTTATTTGCTATTCAATTATAAAATCAAAACTTAAATTTGAATTCAAAATTTTTTGACCCAAATTTCTTTTTACTGCAAGTTTGAAAGGTATGAGTAAATCATTCACTTTAAATCCTATAACTATTTTTAAATGATAGATTACATGATCATAAACAATCTTTGTTTACAAATTTTAAACAAATTCGAATTCAATAGGAAGTTATTGATTTCATTAAGAAAATGAATCCTGTTATCTTCACCCAGGAACTACATTAACACTCAACAGGCATTCAAACATCATATCCATACATGTATTAATTTTCAATTCAAGTATTCATCAACATCATGATATTCATCATAAGAACATGAAAGAAATTCAGGTTTTAAACTATTTTTAAAATCCCATTTACTCACCTTTGTTTGCAGAGGACAGAACTGTATATTTTGTTTCCAACCCTTTTTAAATTTCACTGCATGTTGGATTGCTTGATTAATTCCAGATTGCATGTTGAATTTTTAACCTGCAGTTGATGTTGAATCTAACTTTGCATGCTGAATTTTCCAGTTTTGCTTGATGTTGAATATCCAGCATATTACTTTCCAGGTTTCTTCTTTTTCTCTGCTATTAACAGTTTTACAAATTTTCCTGTTCTTAATTCTTTTATTTTTGATCTTTGTTTGATTTACATTTTGGTTGAGAATGAAGAAAGAAATTTGCTGAAAATAAAACTCTTCCTTTTATCATATTTTTATTTTTAGATTTTAAATTAAAGAGAATTGACACTTGTCTACTATGATGCATTAGTTAATTTACACTTATGCATATTGATTTACAAATGTCCTTATGTTTAAATTAATGTCTTACAAGTGTTATGATGTTTAATCAATGTTTACAAAAGTTATTTTTTAATGTTTTAAATGTTATTTTCTTTTTAATAATCTATTTAAATTATGAATGAAATATTTATGTGATTATAAAATGTGTACTTACCTTTAGATAAACAAGCTTTAGATTTTACTAAATATTCAAAATCCAATTCATGTGATCATTTATAAATAACCTATATTTTTGATTCAATTTAATATAACATATGTTTATAAACTTGATAAATTTAGTTTAACTCTTTATATAAAAAATTTAAAACAGTTTATCTTATATTAAAATTTAAAATGGAAGAATATTAAAACAAATGAACTTTTAATTTTGAATCTTATTTAAAACTTAAGCTTAATATATATATATATATATATCTATATTAAATAAGAAATTAACTTTGTTATTAAAATTTAAATCTTAAATATCATTTTTAAAAGTACTAAATCAAATTAACATTTCAAATTACAAAACTATATATTTATTAAAGTTTGGAAATACTTATTAAATTCAAATTAATATAATTTTTTTCCATTTCTAATACATATATACAAATATATATATATTTTAAATGGAAAAACATTTTAACATTAGACTTGATAATTACGGTATTAAATTTTAAAACACAAACCCAAATCATAATATATATACACATATATATTACAATTTGAATATATAGCTTTTATTAAAACTTCCTATTTACAAGATATATCAATATATATATATATATATATATATATATATATATGTTAATTAACTTTTGAAAAATAAATCTTACAAATCTTAAATTGCTAAAATAAATATTTCCAAATTAAAATATTATAAATTCTCAAAAGAATTAAACTTACCTATTTATATTGTTAGAAAAAATGTTAATAGATATTATCAAATTATATTATCATCCTTTAAAAGAATTTTAACTTATCAATTTAAAATGTAAAATGATCAAATAAATTTAATTATTATCAAAGATTATTAAATTGATATTGCTTAAAATTCCGGGTCGTCACATTCCTCCCCCCTTAAAAGAATTTCGTCCTCGAAATTTAAAAGTAAAGATAATTTAATAACCCAGCAAAAGAATTTAAATTTCAATCAGCAATCACACAATCAATCATAGCAACCAATTCAGACAAATAATTTTATCTATCTAGACAAAATTCTAAATAGATCTTCCTAATATTGTCAAGAGTTTCCCAGGTACCTATTCTGGAATACTCGTTCTACAGAACCTTAAGTAACTACACTACTATAACCAAGACCTCTCTCATCTGTTCCTACAATTCTGAACAAGATATCAGACTAAACTCAAGGCCAGCTAAACCACCAGATCCTTTTGAACTGCAGATTTTATCACTCGATGAATCATACAGATATTCCTCAGAGATATGTGATTTACAATGAATTCCAGTTATCCGAACTGGCAATTCAATCCTGTAGATCAAAATCTAATCTCCAGAGAACAAAAGAAAACCTCAAAATACTTCCGGAGCTGGTTCTCCAATTTTACCCAAGTCTTATATCTCCTTTGATCGGATAAAACTAAAGCAATATCCAAATTCCAACTTCACATTCCAAATCTCCTCAATTCTTAACTGCATAACTCTTCAGATACTCCTGAGTCGCCTTCAATTTTCCTGATCGGCTTAACCCTTGCTGATTGCTTCATGAAACAAACTGGACCAAAATCAAACCAAATCTCCAGGTCCTACTCAACAAAATGGCTCTCCTAAAAATTTGCTGAAATCCAAATACACAACTCTACTCCACAAGCATTAGTGGACTTCAGACCTACCTCTCCTATCTGGAATAGCCAAACAGTTGCACTTGACAACCCTACGCTTCCAAATCCAGAAAATTTCTTCATACTTGAATTTCCTGTGGAAATCCTCTAATCCAAGAAAACTGCAACTTCCGGTTGCTCCCATATCAAAACAACTTCTATCTCACTTCCGCTGCACAACTCTGATCTGGAGTAGATGAGAATGCTATCAAAGAACTCGAGCACAATATTTCTCCGTACACTGTTCATCCGACTCATAAAATCTTAGTGACCATTCCACTTGGTCAAAACATCCCAACAGAATCTTAACTAGGACTAGATAGCCAATCCCTCTCCCAAGAATCCTGAGCTGCCTCACCAAACTCTTCTTGCTCCAAGAGTCAATCCTTTACATGGTTGAACCATAAGTATTTCTCTTGAAATCCAAGTCGATAAGAAAACTCAATCTCCGATTCGGGTAAGCTTTTGATTTCCTCCAAAACCATCTGGAAAAAAAATATCTAACTACTTAAATAGCTTTTACCTCCATATGAGATGCCTCAATTCCCAAGCCAAAGAATACTCAAAGATTTCCAAACTAATCGCAAGTCACTTTTGCAATCTCACTCGGTTCAGATTCCAAAAAAACTATCTTCAACAACTAGAACAGCTTTCCTAATCAAGATCAATCTTCAAGAATGGCTTATCTATCAGAAAAACTAATAGATCACTTCCAACAAATATCCTGCTCTACTGAGCCTCTCGAAGAAATGGATAAGCCTTCACTATCTGCCTTTTCTGCCGATAGTAGAATCCCAAAGATTACTGAATCATCGAAGAAACGGATCCACGCTACTGCTTCCAACTTCACTTCAATGATGCAGCTAAGCCAAAAGATCATCCTTAACCAAAAGCTTCTTGAAACACAAAACTATCACCCAGTACCACCAAAAATCTTTGAGACGAGTAGACATCTTCTCAGAAAACTCGGCTCCAAAACAAACACTAACCACTTGTTCTTCTTAAGGAGAACAAATGAGACCATGTCCGAAATGAGGTAACTCATCGACCTTAGCCTCATATTTCAATATAGATAAGACATCCTTACTTAAGATCCAGAAAATCTCTAAATATCTGAATCTTCCCTGTAGTAGGCACCAATGTTCCTTCAACACTATCTAAATCTTGCTCCAAAAGAACATCTTCATAACCATCCGTGGATATTGCATCTCATCACACAACTATCCCTTCCTGAAGCTATCAAGATACCATCACCTGCTTCCGCTCAGCTGACAGATTCAACCCTTGGAAATCCCACTCACTCGAGAGCAAATCAACCTCATACTCCAAGAATATATTCCAATTCTTGAAAAGACTTCCTCTGGGATCAATAAAATCCTTTCACCAATCTACAAAGCTTATTCAAGACAGTATTGGGTCTACAATCTCGACAGATATACCTCCAACCACAACATATAAGCCTCTTCCATTAGTGGTAGTCGTGTTCCACCCACTCCTACCTTATCTACCTCTATAACCTATGTTGGAAAATCCGTACAGATAACCCAACAGATTAGGTAGATATGAATATGTCTATATATAAAAATTACAAGTACGCTTTCTCAAGATAGACAATACTCCAGAGCCTAGGTATTCACTCAACCTAATGCTCTGATACCAACTGTAGCGACCCGACTTTCTATCACCAGAAAGTCGCATCACAATTTAAGAAAGAAAGGGATAGAAGAAGAAAAGAAAGAGAAGAAAGAACAACAACACATCAGAAATCTCACAGCGGGACGAATGAAATATAATATATAACACATATATAGAATCATATACATCAGAGTACATGACTATACATCTCAGTTTAGACAGTTATAGCATTTCTGTCTAATATACAGTACAAGAACCACAATACGGAATAAAACAAAGCAGAAACTCTAATAGAAAATAAACAGTACAAGAACAACAATACATAATATGAGTACAAGAACAACAATACATAATATGAGTACCCAAGAGTTTAATAAAACAGAAAATAAACACTCGGGTCAGACAGGGGTCTGGTGTGAGTAAACGGTTTGAAATTGCTTAACTTTATAAAATCCTTTGAAAGAAAAGGTATCACGTAAGACTTCCCACACATAAACATCGAAAAGTTTTTGCCTTACGCTAACCAAAACATTTGACAGGAAATCCGGTGATATTATAATAGTGTCTAGGGTTTTCAAGTAAATAAGAAATAGCCGAAATTGTTACATCTATTAAATTCCAGCAACTTGCCACAAAAGTGGGTAATACAAACAAAACCGTACGGTCTCGTAGGAAGAATGGGTTTCCATCAATGGCAGGGCTACTGGGGTACCGCCCATCACAGTACGTGGCCTAGATCACCGTATCGAGGAGCCACCCTAACTCCCCTACAATATAAGATCGGGACCATTCCTTACTGAATAGTCCCGAACAAGACCA
This sequence comes from Allium cepa, assembly GCA_030765085.1. Lineage (NCBI taxonomy): Eukaryota > Viridiplantae > Streptophyta > Magnoliopsida > Asparagales > Amaryllidaceae > Allium > Allium cepa. The sequence goes on from CM060946.1 coordinate 86,505,803, forward strand.
CCCCACAACTGGCTGCAGATCCAACCGCCCACAAAGCTGAAATAAAAAGGGACATCTAGACAGGGGTAAATCTCGTCCTACTTGGGCATGACCCACTTAACCTTGCTGCACCTCCCCTGTTTTAGCCATTCCCGGTTGATGAGGCTTGAGGCTGCGATTACCTTTGTAGGACACATTTATCTTAGAATGCTCATCGTCCACCTGATGATGTTCTAAAAGCATTCAATCCATACAAGTCTGTTCCGGGTTCGAACGGAACCGAAGGCACTATCTCGTTGCACACATTTTGGAATCACCCTCAGAGTCAGCGACCATAGCCCTTGCACTCTGAATCACCATCTCGAACCTGTAAGTACTATTTCCGTCAAACTCATCACGGAATCACCCCTAGAGTTATACTGACGAATAGTTCTTACACCTCGGGTCTTCACTAGCACTCCACTTGGATTTACGACCTAACGTTTATTTTGGATCGGTGTGGTTTTTGAATATCCAAATATGGAAATCCGATCCCGGTCTCACCGAATCCAAATGCCATTTTAATGTCCAAGTTGTACTTAAGGGTTTTAAACAGTAGATATTCAGAAATATCACTTAAACATAAATGGATGATTCACATTACACAGATAGATAATCCACTATTATCACATTCATCCATACATATCACAAAGCAGCATATATATCACATCTCAGATATATCACATTCATATCATCACATATCAACCAATGACATATCATTAACTCATCCAATGATATTTATCAACCAATCATTAATCATCCATACACAAGGTTTGATCCAACTTAATTAATTTAATTCATGCTTAATTAAATTAATCCTTACTTAACACTTGGATTATCATCAATACAGTTTACTTATTCATTAATTAATTACAAATTAATCAATGAACATCACTTAATTCTCCACTTTAATTAATCTCCCTAGATTAATTACTACTTAATTACTTTAAGTAATTATTCCTTAATTACAATTTTAATTAATCATCCTGATTAATTACTTCTTAATTATCCAAGTAATTATCTCTTAATTACTCTTTAAATTAATCATACCTGATTAATCACCTCATTAATTAATCTACTTGGTTAATTGCTTTTAATTAAACACTCTTGATTAATTACCTTTAATTAATCATACTTGATTAACTACTTTTAATTAAATACTCTTAATCCTTTTATTAATTAATAATTAATTAAATAATTAAAACCTTTAATTACTTATATTAATTAATTCTTTAATTAATAACACAAGTGATTAATCCATAATCACATCCACTTAATTACTTTCATAAGTAATTATCCTTTACTTAATTACTTCCAGTAATTAATCATTTAATTACTTCACCCAGTAATTATACTTAATCTACTCCAAAGTGATTATCTTTAATTAATCACTAATTAATTTCTTAATTAATTATTTAATTAATCATTTAAATTAATTAAATGATTCTTTAATTTACTATATTAAAAAGGTTCTTAATTAAGTAAATCATTACCTTAATTAAGTTGTTCTATTAACCAATAACACTTTGATTTTTAACAAAAATTTAACTATCTTAATTATTTCACAATTATTTATCTTTAAATAAATCAAAATTCTAATTTACATAAGATAAATCTTTATTATAATTGATTATCAAATTCTTAATCATTAAACATTTTTAAAATAAATTATATTTGAAATCAATTATAATTAAAATAATTTTAAACATTCAAATAAAAACTTTTGAACTTTCCAAAGTTATTAAATAAAATTTAATACAAACCTATTATTAAAATCCACTTATTTATTTTTAAAACTTTTATATTTCAAAATATAAGAACTTTGTTTAAAACTTAACTTTAAACAAATTTAGTTTTATAATTAAACTTGTTTAACTTTTAGTTGGTTTCAAAATCTTTAAAAACAAAACTGTTAATTTTAAAAACCCTGAACAACAAAACAACTCAACAAACTCGAGCCACCAGTCAAAAAATCTCGCGTCAACCCCGAGTCACCCCAACCTAAACCCTGCTTCGAGCAGAACAACATTCACCCGATGCATGCTTCAAGCTCCTACCATCATTCTTCCCAAAACACAATCCACTGCAGAAACACGACACCGTGCACATCAACGTGCACATCGCCTCCGGTCGACGGCGAATCCCACGCCGACCTCCAACACGTCGACTTCAACTATGACGTCAACACTCTAAACCCAGAAAACTCAATTCGATTGAAAATCGAAATTTGACTATTGAACCCATCAGTTCGAAACCTTCATCACCCAAAAACCACCCCTCCACGGCAACACCAAACTCGAGAAGACCCACCACCTCCACCATAGCTACGCCACGTCCTCCAGTTCCTTCGGCCACAACCGCGATCGCCTCTAGTTGCATCACGACGCTACGAAACCCAAATGAACGTCGTCGGCAAAAATAGGTAATAAAACCCTAACCCCTCAATTATCGGCCACCTCATCCAATAATAAATCACCAAACTATTTTTCTGTTGATCATCAACATCCCCACGACCATCGTGCTCAACCTCAACGTCCAATATGCCGCCGATCGCCACCAATTGGTCAAAATGCCCAAAACAATCAAACCCCGACTTCACACAAATTACTAATCAAAAATTCGTGATTCAAGCTTCAAAAATCATGATTTCTTATTTGCAATTCGATTATAAAATCAAAACTTAAATTTGAATTCAAAAATTTTTGACCCAAATTTCTTTTTACTGCAAGTTTGAAAGGTATGAGTAAATCAATCACTTTAAAATCCTATAACTATATTTAGATGATAGATTACATGATTACAAACAATTTTTGTTTACAAATTTTAAACAAAATCGAATTCAACAGGAAGTTATTGATTTCATTAAGAAAATGAATCCTGTTATCTTCACCCAGGAACTACATTAACACTCAACAGGCATTCAAACATCATATCCATACATGCATCAATTCTCAATTCAAGTATTCATCAACATCATGATATTCATCATAAGAACATGAAAGAAATTCAGGTTTTAAACTGTTTTGAAAATCCCATTTAATCACCTTTGTTTGCTGAGGATAGAACTGTATATTTTGTTTCCCGCCCTTTTTAAATTTCACTGCATGTTGGATTGCTTGATTAATTCCAAATTTCATGTTGAATTTTTAACCTGCAGTTGATGTTGAATCTAATTTTTCATGCTGAATTTTGCTGTTTTGCTTGATGTTGAATATCCAACATATTACTTTCCAGGTTTCTTCTTTTTCTCTGTTATTAACAGTTTTACAGATTTTCCTGTTCTTAATTCTTTTATTTTTGATCTTTGTTTGATTTACATTTTGGTTGAGAATAAAGAAAGAAATTTTCTAAAAATAAAACTCTTCCTTTTATCATATTTTTATTTTTAGATTTTAAATTAAAGAGAATTGACACTTGTCTACTATGATGCATTAGTTAACTTACACCTATGCATATTGATTTACAAATGTCCTTATGTTTAAATTAATGTCTTACAAGTGTTATGATGTTTAATTAATATTTACAAAAGTTATTTTTTTAATGTTTTATTAATGTTTTAAGTGTTATTTTCTTTTTAATAATCTATTTAAATTATGCATGAAATATTTATTTGATTATAAAATGTGTACTTACCTTGAAATAAACAAGCTTTAGATTTTAATAAATATTCAAAATCCTATTCATGTGATCATTTATAAATAACTTATATTTTTGATTCAATTTAATATAACATATGTTTATAAACTTGAGAAGTTTAGTTTAACTCTTTATATAAAAAAATTAAAACAATTTATCTTATGTTAAAATTTAAAATGGAAGAATATTAAAACAAATGAACTTTTAATTTAAATCTTATTTAAAACTTAAGCTTAATATATATATATATATATCTATATTAAATAAGAATTTAACTTTGTTATTAAAATTTAAATCTTAAATACCATTTTCAAAAGTATTAAATCAAATTAACATTTCAAATTATGAAACTATATATTTATTAAAGTTTGAAAATACTTATTAAATTCAAATTAATATAATTTTTTCCATTTCTAATACATATGTACAAATATATATATATTTTAAATGGAAAAACATTTTAACATTAGACTTAATAATTACTGCATTAAATTTTAAAACACAAACCCAAATCATAATACATATACATATACATACATATATATATATATATATATATATTACAATTTGAATATATAACTTTTATTAAAACTACCTATTTACAAGATATATCAATATATATATATATATATATAGAAAATATTTTAATTAACTTTTGAAAAATAAATCTTACAAATCTTAAATTGCTAAAATAAATATTTCCAAATTAAAATATTATAAATTCTCAAAAGAATTAAACTTATCTATTTATATTGTTAGGAAAAATGTTAATAGATATTATCAAATTATATTATCAGCCTTTAAAATAATTTTAACTTATCAATTTAAAATGTAAAATGATCAAATAAATTTAATTATTATCAAAGATTATTAAATTGATATTGCTTAAAATTCCAGGTCGTCATAATTTCCTTAACCATCGTTTAAATTCAATTACTTAAACAAACCGGCTCACTACCTTCGGCCCACCAAGACCACGATCCACGAAAGAAAACGAAATCCCCTTCTTCCATCTTCTTATCATCAGCAACAGTCGAAACGATCTACAGGCTTGAACCCGAAGACGTTATCGATAAAACCCTCATCTTTTCCCAAGCATTAACACAAAACAAAACAACGGCTACATATGAAAATGCATGCACATGCACACGGCATCGGTGCCGTTCTCACCAACTCCGATGCCATCCAAAGATGTCTTGATCACCCCGATACACCTTAGCTATCCAGATCCCTCTCGAACCATCTTGATTTGAATTTGAACAGTTCGACACCCAACAAGAAACATTCGGTCACCAAACTTTCCAGTATCGCCATCTCACATCACCGGTGAGCACAAAACTCCGGCTAAAGCTTCGACATCCGGCTTAAACTTTCCAGTCCGCCCACCCATGACCCAACTCCGGTAAAGACACCTACTCTACCGAGCCCCGCAGTCGCCAAGGTTTGATCAAAAACGCAATTTCGTTTATCATGAAATTGCCTCCCAACCTCCAACTTTAAAATATTGATAAAGTTATCAAAAATCATAATTTTTAATGCCGAGTAAGATTATAAAATCAAAACAAAGAAATTAAACCATCGATTTTTCCAATTCTAATAGATTTTCTTTCAGTTCTTGCTTGATTACTGAAGACTGCTTGATATTTATGCTCAAGTATGATTTTAAAATTTTAAACAAGACGATATAACCATCTTCCATCTAAAAATCATCACATAAATCTGTATACAACAGAAGATAAAATTTTCTCGAAATTATTGATCCTATTTTCAGTCTATGTATACTAACAGAAACATTCATATGGATATTCACTGACATGCACACACCAATATATCCTTATAGATAAATATGATCATATAAAACAATTCTACGATCACAAAATTTACTTCAAGATCACAGCATATAACAAGACTAAAACAGATTAAAAACTTGTTTACTCACCTTGTCGATTGAACAGAGGGCACTGGCAATGGATTTGTTATCTGCTTTTAAATCCAGATTTTTAATCCTCTATGTTTGGTTGAGTGGCTTGATTAGTTTTAATATTTCATATGGCAATATTTCCTATGTTATCAGCATAATTAGAAAATAGAGAACATGACAGTAATTTGAAATCTGGAGAGTTAGATTTGAACTTATCTTCTGCTTTGTTTGAATTTGAATCTGAAATTGATCTTTGCATTTGTGGCTTGTTGTTAGATTTTCCTTTGATTTCTTGTTTTAGATTTTACTTCCCCGGGTTTTGGCTTCCAGATTTTTATTTGGAATTTTCTTAGCTTCAGGCATTAAAATGTTAAAGACTGTTTGTTTGATTTTTTTCTTCAGGTTTCATTTCTTTGATTTGTATATTTTGATCAAGTTTTGCTTTAACACTAATTTGTGATAAAAAAATTTAGGAACAAAAATTATCACTTGTAGAATTGCATGCACTAATAATTCCATATGTTATACACTTGTTAATCTTATGTGCTATAAATATTACATATGTTAATTTGTGTGTTAGAATATTTACATTTGTGTTTTGAATGTATTTATTATTGTAAATATTTTTTAAAAATCTTTATATTTAATTTCTATTTAGTTAACATTTTTCTTTATGTATATTTAGCAAATCCTTTAACAGAAAATAATACAACAAATTTTATACAAATAATACCATATATACATATATTATTTTTAAATCTAATTTACCTTAAGATACTTGTCTTTTAAATCTCAAATTCAAATTCAAATTCAATTAAAAATCAACATATATAAAATCTTTTTTAAAAAACACATATTTAATTTGTTTTTAAAAGGATAATTTTCCAATTTTAAATAATTATATTAAGAAGATTATCCCCCCAATATTTATCCAGATATATATTTTTATTATCAGAATTATATATTTAACTTATAAATTAATATATTTTACTAATTAAATCCAGTTAATTTATCAATTACTGATATTCTACAATCCGGATTATCATAAATATTAGCAATTACCTTTACAAGCAAAAATATCATACTTCAAGCTCCTGTCCAAACGATGAAGCTCCTAAGTTGCAAAGTGGACCCATCTCTTAAATGGTCCTAAAGTTGCTTTGTTTCAATTGTCATCCGCTGGGATATATGATTAAAGACCACTCATTCATGAAGAAAGTGCACCAGCCTATGGTTTACGCTATTAAGAATGAACCGTCTACTTCAACGGATGTGAAGGGGAAAGGCATCCTTAAAGGTATCTTATTGATTAATGGTATTTTTGTTCGAGCATTTTTTGATACTGGTGCTTCTCATAGTTTTATCTCCTTAGAACCAGTAGATAAATTTCATCTATTGTAGAAAACCCTATGTATATGTCTAAACCCATGGGAGGGGTAACCCATTTGAATATGATTTGTAAGAATGTACCAATTTCCTATCTTTATCATCACTTTTTTGTGACCTGTATGTCTTAAACATTAAAGGATTTGATGTTATTTTGGGTATTGATTGGTTATCAAAGTATGAAGCAATCTTAGATTGTGCTGAAAGGACTGTTTCTTTAGAAACTAAGTTAGGAAGAATTTCTAAGGTATCGTGCAAGTATCCTAGTACTAATACATGTGGTTTCTTGTATGCCCTGGAATCATCATAGGATGAGTTAAGTTATGTAGAATCTGTTAAGGATTTTCCGGATGTGTTTGAAAAAATCAATAGCTTACCCTCGCTTTGAGAGATAGGGTTCTGCATTGATTTAGTCTCCAGCACAAGACCTGTGGTTCAACCCAAGAGAAGGATGGCCTTAAAAGAATGAGATGGATTAAAAAAGCAAACTAATGACCTGTTGAGAGGAGGGTTGATTAGACCCAGTCATTTAAGTTGGGAATCAACTGTGGTGTTTGCAGCTAAGTTCGATGGGTCTTTAAGGTTGTGCATGGATTATAGGGAGTTGAATAAGCTGACCATTAGAAATAAGTATCCCTTACCCTGCATCAATGATCTTTTGGACAAAATTCATGGAGCTACAGTATTTTCTCAGATGGATCTAGCTATTGGATTCCATCAGTTGAGTGTTGCTGAAGATAGTATACCCTTAACTACAGTTAGCAGCCCTGACTGTTTTTTTGAGTGGTTGGTTATGCCTTTCGAGCTAACCAATGATTCTGCATATTTTGTAGACCTCATGAACTGTGTTTTCCATGATGTTCTTAATAAGTTTATGTTAATTTTCATCAATGACATCCTTATCTATTAAAAATCTAAGGAGCAGCATAGACATCATTTGAAAGTGGTGTTGGAAACATTAAGGAGACATGTCCTGAAGGCGAAATTTTCTAAATGCCATTTCTGGAAATCGGAGGTAAGATTCTTAGGGCATATTATGACAGGAGATGGTATTTCAGTTGACCCAATAAAGGTGAAAGCCGTTTAGGAATGGAAGCGACATTGGATTCCTATCGAGGCTCATAGTTTCTTAGGTTTGGCTGAATACTATAGAAGGTTTATTCAAGATTATTCCAAGATTTCCTCCCATTTGAAAAAGCTGAATAAGAAAGGAGCGAAATTTATATGGACTCTAAAGTGTGAAGAAGCATTTCTGGATTAGAAGAAGAGATTGACTAGTGCACCTGTTTTGGTTGATTCAGAAGGATATAGTGGATTCACGGTTTACAAAAATGCTTGTGGAGTGGGATTGGGTGCTATTTTGATGCAGCATGATAAATTGATTGCGTATGCAAGTATGCAGTTAAAGCCACACAAGAAGAACTATGCTATGCATGACCTGGTGTTGCTGATGTTGTCTTTGCATTGAAAATGTGGAGGCACTACTTGCTGGGTAAGGATCCTTCTATTTGTCTTAGTTTCTTTCTAATCTTTAGAGTTTCTAGGAGTAAATTTCTTTCTTTAATTCGTTGAAAAATTGGAGCTCTTCATGGATCATAAATCCCTGAAGTATCTTTTACTCATAAGGATTTAAACCTGAGGCAACAGAGGTGATTTGAGTTTTCGATGTCCTACGACTTAGATATTCTTTATACGCCATGAAAAGGCTAATGCGATGGTGGATACCTTAAGCAGGAATGCTGTTTTGACTCTTTTGGAGGTTATCCCAGATCTTCTAGAAAGAATATGGAGCAAGTAAAGAGTGGACGAAAGCTTAGAGACAATCTTCAAGAAGTTTGAGGAGGGATAGTATACAAGTTTTAAGATTGATAATCGAGGAGATTTAAGGATGAATGGTCTTATTTGTGTACCAATGTCAACGGCCTTAGGAGAAAGTTTAGTCAGAATTCCATTGTCATATGTTGAGTATCGGTCCAGGTGTCTCAAAGATGCATAGGGACATGAAGCAAATGTTTTGGTGGAAGGGAATGAAGAAGATATCTCTATCTTTATTAGCAGGTGTTCATCCTATCAACAAATCAAAGGTGATCATCAATAGGCAGCCGAAATATTGCAACCCTTGGAGATTCCAAATTGGAAATGGGAAATGATATCTGGATTTTATCAATGGTTTTCCCAAAAACAGAAAAGGAAATGAAGGAGTATGGGATATCGTTGATCGATTAATGAAGAGCGCATATTTTATTCTGGTAAAACAAACAAGAACCCCTGCTTTTTTAGCTGAAATTTTAATGGGAGAGATAGTCAAGTTGCATGGAGTTCCTTTGAGTAAAGCAAGTGATTGAGACCCCATATTTACTAGTAAATTTTGGAAGCATTGCAAACAACTCTAGGAACAAAATTGAGCTTAAGCCTAACATGCCACCCCCAAATAAACAGACAGATAGAGCAAGTGCATCAGATTCTAGAGAATTTCTTAGGATCGTTGTAATGGCCTTGAATTTTAATTAACATTATTCAGGATATTTAATTGGATAAATTAAATAGAACAATGTGAATAATTAGGGAGACAATATTAACAAATCCAATGGTCGTGTCTTAATGAATGAACTAAAATAAGAGTTAACTAAATTAAGAAGGAGCAATTTCCTGAAGGGTAAACTTAGAAATGGGGCTACATTTCTTAGTATAAATCTCTTCCTTCACTTTAATAAATTTTCACTCTCTCATTCATAATTCCTCACGAACTTTCAATCGGCCATCAAAAGCTCCAAGAAGAGCAACAAATTAAAGAAAAAGCTAAGGAATTAAAGCTAGGAAATTATCTCATTCTTCAATTAACTAATCAAGGTGAATAATCATGTTTATCATCTCATTTTCTGTGTTTGAATTGGTTATGGGTTATACCCTATTCATGTTTGTGATTTTGGTTAGGACATAACCAATTAAACCTTTGTTTGTATAAGACTTAGGTGTTTTAAAATGTTAATGGTCTAATCAACACGTGTTATTCAGTTTTGGTTAAATTCTGAGTTATTTTGATCTTCATATGCTTTGAAATTTTAATATGTTGAAGTATACGATTTATAAGATTTTTAGGAATTTTTTCTTAGTGGTTAACTAAGGTAAATAAATTAATTAAGCCTAAGGGATAAACTGCAATATTGCTTCCGCCTTGGTCAAAGTCGGAGGGAAATGGCTTTCAAAAATTGATTTGGGGAAGAAGTATAATGTTTTAAGAAAAAGGGTTGACTTTTGTATACTTTTGACGATTCAAAAGAATTGGTGGAAGGCCCTTGACCAATCACAATTAGATAAGTAAGATAATACGTCACTTAAGTAGGCCCAGATGTTCCCTTCGACTCCAAAAGCTGCTTTTATCCCTTCGTCTAAGTCGAAGGGTAGGCATGGTGACGAAGGGAAGAGGAGCGAAGGGTTGGAAAGCTGCTACCATTGCTTTCAAATGGAAATAAAACTTGCTTCCAACTAAGACGAATGGGGGTCCTTCGATTCTATAATTTTTTATAAAAAGACTAAGTTTTATATGCTCAAAGAGGATTCATGAAGGGGATCGTCGAAAGCCAAAACCTTCTCGAGTTAATGTTTTATATGCTTTCCAAAAAGATTTTAATACCTTTCGACAAATTAAAAGGGTAAACCTTCCGACAAGGTCAAAAGTATACTTTCGAAGGGTTGGTTCTAACACCAACACTTCATTGTTTTTGAATGATTTTGAAAGGTTTTGATTTTGAAAGGTTTATAAATGGTTTTATAAAGGAGGATATCTCGGCCTTTCGACAAGGTAAAAGGATAGAACCTTTCGACAAAGTCGAAAGGTAGGACTTTTCGACAAGGTTGAAAGGTACGATTTTGTGATTCTTTCAAAAGAAAGGTTTTCGAAGGAGGTAACTTTGGATGTTTATTTGCTTTCGAATGGGACTTCATTCGATGGGTTATAAAGGGCTGTTTTAAGTCATTTTTCTTAAGTAAAACTTTGCTAATTCGAAAGGGTTACTTAGAAGGGTTATAGCATAAAATACTTCTTTGTTTGAATCTACAAGGGGGATCCTTATTTAAAATGAATGTTAATAAACCTTGGGGACAACGGGGTGGGTTTAATTTTTTTGATACACGGTTTGGGGTTATAAATCGAAATATTCTTTTGAAAACATACATTGGGGTTATTAATATGTTTTTATTTAATTTAAACTTATTGGGGTTACTAATGGAAATATGTTAAACAGGTTCTATACGTGGAAAAAAAATAAATAATCACGGGGATCATGAATTTTAAAAAAATAATTACGGGGAACACGATGTTTTAATTGGCAAAGTGATTGGTTCTTAGTTGACCTAGGAAAACCTTGGAATGTGCGATGGATAGCCCACATCAAATTTCTTAAGTAAAGAATGTTTTGCCAAAGGTGGCTAGCCTCGGGATTTGGCATCTAAGGGTTCACAGTCATCCTAGGAAAACTATAAAGTGTGTGCTGGATAGCCCACACCATCTTTTATAAAACAATGCATGATGGATAATCTGCATTTATTTTAAATGGATTTGAGACTGATAGTCCTATTTAATTATGACAGATAGTCATTTTAAAGATTTTAGAGGGAAACTCTAACAAATTAATTTTAGATGGGATATCTAATAAATGGGTGGATGGGATATCCAATACATATGAACTATGGTTTTATTTCATATTATTTTAAGACTAATCATTTTGGGTGCAGGGGCATAGTGAATGATTTGCATGTTTTTATTTTGGATACTAGTGAGGGGAAAATCCGTTCTGCCAAGCGGCATGGTCTCACTAGATATCTATTTATGATAAGAGACGATAGAGGATTATTCATACCAGACTTGTTGTCTGACTCAAAGTTTTCGTTCTCCACGAACTCTCGGGTACTCAAAATTAATTCGAGTAGTCTAAGAGTGGGAGATTTTCAGGTTTTTGGACGAATAAGCTTCCGGAGATGTGTAGGAGGCAGTATTAACTATATAGGTGCTATTTTGTGTATTTTGCTGTGATGTACTAAGAACTGTAAAGTTCATTTTATTAGTTCTTTGATCATCATAAGGGGACATCATCATATGTCGCTCTTATCGTATTTTGTACATGTATATGTGATATGAACGTGGTTAATGTCTAGAAATGTGTAATTAAATCTGAATATTATTCATAAGAAATGGGAAATTCTGTTCGTTGAAGTTTAAAAATTTTCATATTCTTGTGCTTCTATGTATCAGTATTAACTATGATGCATTTGGTCGCCAAGAAGTAACCACTACAGATGACTGCAACATTAGTAGCGGTTAGTTATGGGACTCGGAAGGCAGGATGTTACAATCGTATATTCTGGATTTTGGTGGATCATAGGAGGATCATTTGCATTTAGTTGAGTTCTCCTACAACAATAATTTCCAAATAAGCAATAGCATGGCACCTTACGAAGCCCTATAAGGAAGACCATGTAAGTCACCAGCATGTTGGGTTAAGATGGGAGATAGACTATTACTTGGGCTAGACATGATCCGAGAGGCTACAGAAAAAGTTGCAGCGATTAAGAAAAGAATGAAGGAAGCCCAAGATCGCCAAAAGAGTTATGCTTATAAGAGGCACAGAGGATTGGATTTTATGGTTGGAGACTTGGAGTTCGTAATGATTTCACCAATAAGAGGAACTGTTAGATTCTGAAAAGAAGGAAAGTTAGCTCCAAGGTATGTTGAACCTTTACATATTCTTAAGAGGATTGAATCACTTGCTTATAAGGTCGATTTGGCAGAGAGATTGGTAGGTATTCATAATGTATTCCATGTGTATCATTTGAGAAATATGTTTATGACTTGTCTTTGATTATGGAGCCGTCAGTTCAAGAGAATTTGGAGATAGAGCTGAACTTGATAGTGGTTATACATCCATTTTATGTTATGGGCCAGGATGAAAAGAGGTTGCGTAACAAGGTGGTGTGATTGGTCAAAATTTAGCGGAATTAGGATCTAAGGGACTGCACATGGATCATATGAAAGTAGCCAATCCCAAGTTGTTGTTAGGATATTTAATTGTTTGTCTATTGTACGTATAGTGTATGCATGTTTGCTATGGATGCTTAGTGTATGTCTTTATATGTGTTTTATTATATGAATTTATAGCTTTTCGTGTAGTTTGAATTATCTCCTTGTTGCTAATTTCGGAATGAAATTCTTTTAAGAAAGAGAGTGTAATGACTCACAATTTAACCACTATTTATATGAATATTTAATTATATTTTATAAATAAATGAAATTTTATTTGAAATAATAACTAATGATGATAAAATCATTTTCAAGTTGTTTACCAATGTATATAGTTCATAGAGAACTATGAAATGTAACCGGAAATTATTTTTCGAAATCTTGATTTTTCATTGGTTAAAAGTTATCAAGAATGTCATAACACTATTGTAAATACATATGCACACACTACAAAGCATCTTAACATGGCATGTACATGTATATATGCATGTACATACTTTCTTGCTTCAGTATATAAACATATAAGATAAAAGGAGATTTTATTAATAAAAAGTGTGTATATATATGTTAACATATAATAATATATATTTTTTCCAAAACGAAGGACATGGAGAATGACATTAATAGTTGCATAAGAGAGGGGGAGGGGTAAAAGGATGGATGGAATTATGGGGAGGGAGAGGGAGTGCATTCATGTATATATATTTAATTTAAGCACTTATGTACTTTTAAATATTTTCCTAAGCCTATAAATATCCCTTACCCCTCATATTTCTCATTTTACAATCTTCACCTCCACTTTGAATTCAAAGAGCTTGAGAATAAACATTCATGGCTTCTTTTCATAATTTCTAATTTGGGAATAACCATTTCATTTCCACCTAAAAACACTTCTACAAGCTCTACAACACTTCCTCTTCCAAAATACAAGCACCATCCTCCACTAGCCTAAATGGCCGAGCCCAAACTCCACATGGCCAAGCCTAAACTCCCCTAGGCCAAGCCTAATCTTGGTTCTTAGCCACTCAATTCCTCCATTTTTTCAAGTTAAGACCAAGTTCTAGCTTATATCTAAGCTTTAGCAAAAGTTTGCCTTGAACAAGTAAGCTACGGTGGGTAAGACTCTTATTTTTGGAAAAGAAAATAACTTGATTTTGATGAACTATATGTTGTGAAAATACAGTGTTTGTTGTATTGAAATTTCATGTTGTTTTGATGGCATACGATTACAAGTTCGTAGTTGAGCTTGGATTTGTGATTTGGATGTTAAATGATATGTTTGGATATGGATATGTGAATGGTAGGTTCTGATATGATGGTACTGTGTTATGAAGCAAAAACTAAGTGCATGTGATGCAAATGTTGTGAATTTAGCACCCTTAAATGTTGCGAAGGACTTGAGATCCGATTTGAGAACAAAAGCTTGTTTTCTAGTTTTGAATTTAGCATATGTTTTTCCAAGTTTTCATCTTTTGTTTAAGTTTTCAGTATTCTTTCATTTGTGTTTCAAAACATGTGGTAGCTAGAGTTAAAGTGAGATTTTCATTTAGAAATTAAATCTAGCGAACTATGCTTTTTTTGAGAAAAATGAGTGACCTCACAAGGAGAAGATGATTCATCTAATTTTATTCTACACTAGAGAGGAGTTGCCAACAAGCCTGGCAGGTAGCTAAAATCCCTCGTACAAATAAGAAAAAAATAAAATAAAATAAATAACCCACCCAAAAAAATCTATAAAGCTTATGACAGCAAAAAAACACTAATCCAAAATCAGCATCAACACTTGTAGCTGCTAAGAGAAGAACTAAACAGAGACTGTGAGTATGACATTATATATATATATATATATATATATATATTTAAAGCAGAATAAGTTTACAAATTGATCCAATGTATATATGCCAAACAGACAACAATACGTATTAAAAGAGAATTTAACTAGTAAGTATCATAAAGCCTAGAAATAGATACTAATTTGTTACAGAACCTAGTAATGCTGTCATAATTATAAATGCATTTATAACCAATGGATAGAAAAAGCCTGTTGCCATAATTTCAGCTGAACAACAGTATTGAGCTATCTGAGTCATAAGAGCACGGCTGGAATATATTGAATAGGTATATGTTGTTTCATGCAAAGATGATCAGAACTCTCTACAACTATTAAAAAATCATGAGTAAGAGTAGTGTTTGAATAACAAAAGATACAATCTAAACTAAATACATGACAATAAACAGGAAGACAACTACCATACAACAAGAGTGCATCCCATATACTAAATTTTCTGAAGGAACATACGCATTACGAAAAATAGATACGGGTTTCGCTGTGTTTTGCTAAAAGCACAAAGAAAAGAAAAGCAAAATATTGAACAGTTCACTATAAGGATAAACAAATGATTATAATCAACAAAATTCTCAAGATTACACAATTATTATTCTTATTTTAGCTTAATGAATATACAATTGAACAAGATTTTCATTTGAACATAACAGGCGAGCACAAGAACAGGTAAAATTATATGAATAACATCTTATATATTAGCAAAGAAGGATTCGTTTATATTTCTTAATTATGAACACCTGAAGCTCAAAAGAAATGACCAGCAAGTATAACATAGACATAATTCCAGAATGTAAGACAATTACCACTACCAAACACACAATTGATATTATAAACCGAAAGGCCAAATATAATTCAGTATAGCATAGCATATTAATAACTATCATAACAATAGCGGCTATGGGTGTAGTACGGGAAAATTTCACGATTTTAAGTTTTAAATTAATTTCTTTTGGTTTGTTTTTGGAAACTCATTTCAAAATAATGATGTAAGTAAAAAGGTTGGGCTTTATTTATTTATTCATTTTATTTATTTATTAAGGTAATTATAATTTAATTATTAATTAAGTAATTAGGTTAAGTAAATAGAATTTAAGAATTTATTAACTAAGTTAACTATTTTTAACTAAGGAAGTTTTAATACATGATTAATGATGATAAAAAGCATTTCATTTTTACTTAATCCAGTTTAATTATTTTAACTAATTGATCAATTGAAGTTAATTATTTATTAATTATGGTTAATTAGAATAAATTATTTATTTAATTATTATTAAATTGAAGGGATAATTATCTACTTAATTATTACTTAAATTGTAACAACCCAGAATTTTGGTTATTTGAAATTGGAATATTTAATTGAATTTTAATATTTAAAAGTTAGTCTTAAATTTTATTTCAAATATAACGATTTATGGGATAATTTAATTATTGAATTAATAATTGAAAATTGGTTAAATAATTGAATCTTGAGTTTTTAGCTCGTTAAAAATAATTTAAAGGCTTATTAAATTTATATTAATAAGAATGAATGTAATAAATTTTTAAAATTGAATTTAAAAGTGATTTGTTCGATTTTAAAAATAGCCTGTTTAAATTGACGTATAAAAATAGCCTTTTGGGCATAGTCTCAGATTTCGACGAAACCGGTTCCATTGGATCCGTAATAGTGTATTATTATAGGATTTTAATTTTTATAGCATTTGTAGTCATTATTTGGTAGTACGGGATATAAACGCGTTGAAGTTAATATCAAAATTCAATATACTAATTGGGTTCAAAAAGTTATCGTCTCCATATGATCAAATTAGGACTCAAAACCTTTCCATTGCATTCGGAATAGGGTATAACATTATGAACACCTAGCGGCATGCCTCGATAGGGGTTTGAAATTTTTAGTTACATAATCGAGACAATTTGAAAATTTAAATAATATACTTTGACTCTGTCACACTTCCTCCCATCAGCCCATTCTTTCACTCAATCACCGTACCCTTCCTTTACAAATACTTTTCCTCCCTCCTTCTTTATTTTAGTATAGCTGAGCATTCACAAAAAAATCAGAAAAAAATGCAGCAGCTCTTTAAAACAAAGAAATGCCATTTCTCATTTAAAATTCTAAATCAAAATTTAGACTCCACCTAAAATTGAAAATCGCATATCTGGGCAATCAATTGAGCAAGGTTTTCGATCTTAGAAAGAGGGGGAGTCGCGGTCGAGTTTGTGAAGGCTCTGTGTGTTATGTTATAGCTAGGCTTCGAGCTTGGATTCAACGTGGTCATCGATGGGTCATCTGGAGGTTGGGGTTGTATTCGTGGAAGCAAGACGAGTTGGAGGGCGAAGTTTGGAAGCTTGTGACGGCTCCAGAGGAGATGTGACCTAATGGGGTCGACGTGGCAATTGGTGATGTTGCGATGTGATTTTGGGCACCATACGGTGATTCAAAGGCATGGGTAGGGTCATGGGAGGCTGGTGAGCTGATCAACCGGGGTGGCTTGGCTATAGGCGAGCGTTTGGAGTGTGTCACTGACATGAGAAAGAACGTGCACGAATATGGGTAGCTACAGGCGATTTGAAAGAGGGGAGAAGAAGGTTGGCGGGGCGGGTTCGTTTGAGTGGGACGGCCTCATTTTGCTTGGGTATTGTATTTAAAATTTAAGTTGTAATTTATTTGTTTTATAAATTTAAATATCGATGACAATGTTATTGGGAGGCAGAGAGAGTTTTCTTGGAGGAATATCTTGAGAGGCAGAGAGAGTTTTCTTCCTATGGTTCAGAGGAGAATGAAAGACATTGCTAAAATATCTTTTTGGTATGATCCATGGCCAGCAAAAGGTGTTATTCTAGCTAATGTTATTGAGTATGAGACAAGAGTCATCTCTGGCATTAATGGTAATGCCTCTGTTGATAGATATTGGGCTGATGGTACTGTATCTTTACCCTACCGCAGTTCTTTTGTGGTTAGTGTTGCTTGGAATGCTATACAGAATGAACTATATAATCTTAGCAATCTTCATGTTACTTGGAATGACAAGGTGCATTCAATTAAAATTGTTTATGATGCTCTTGAATCCACTAATGGTTATCCTTCCTTTCCGTGGTTTTCCAGAATTTGGGATTCTCATTCTGTCCCAAAGGAAAACCTTTTCTTGTGGAAAGTCTTGAAGAATGGAATTCTTTCTTTACATAAACTTAAATCTTTTGGAATTATACAAAGTGATATCTGCTTATTATGTGGTACTGGAGTTGAGACTGTGTCATATTTGTTCTTTGAATGTGAGTTCACTTTCCATATTTGGAATAAGCTTTTACATCATTATGGTTTTCACAGGCCTATTCGTATATCCCCTATGGAATGGTACAATATTTTCAAGGCTACTAGATGGAAGAATGTAAGAGGTTGCTTGATGCTAAGAATCTTAAAGAAGTCTTTGTACTACATTTGGATGGAGAGGAACATTAGGGTGTTTAAAGGGCAATCTTCCTCTAAAAATGTAATGGTCCTCTCTATTATTAGATCATTGTAACTTTTTCCTCTCTTTTGTGTTGACACCTAGGCCTTGGTGTTTTGCTTGTTGTAATATTTTGTAATTTTCTTATGGTTTTTTAATAATAATGGTAGGGGACCATTCAACCCCGCTGGCTTTGCCAAAAAATTTAAATATCGATGAACTTAAAATGTATAACTCCTGCAAACGAGGTCCGTTTGGGATGAGACTTTTTGAGTTGCGATCGTAATGATGATAGCTTCGCAATGAAACTAGTTTGGATGGATTTGGAGCTTCTAGAATTTTGGGATAATTCAAACGCGTTCGAATTTAATCGAAATCGGAACGCGAATGCGACAGTAAAAATGAAAGTTAGTAAATCTCACTCATTTGGATGATTGGCATTAATTTAAATAGTTAAAATTAATTATTGATCGATTGGATAATTATTATTATCAGTTGGATGTTATAACATATATAGTAGTATATATTAGTAGTTGGATTGATTTTTCACTCCTATTGGAGCGGATGAGAGACTATGCGCCCCGTATAATAGCAGATGGCCATATATACCACGATATCCCACCTCGAAGTAGGATTGATATTTTTATGTTGTATTAACATCTGTGGTTGCTAGGAAAATAGGTTGGAGGGATCCAATTGGATTCCTTTAAAATGTTGAATTAAATTTCATATATATCGATATATGATTTGTTTAAATAATCTGTGGTAGACAATATTATGATTTGAATTTATTGGATGCTATGGTAGTTTTGGCCTAGATTTTGGGTATTTTTAAATACCAATAATATATGTTTTGAATTTGAAAGAAATTAAAAAAAAAAAATTGGAAGTGAAATATTTATAGTGAATTTTGGATTAAATAAAAGAAATGAATTTTGGAAAAATAAACAGTTTGACTTTAAATTAGTGCTTAACTATTTTGTAATATTGTAAATAGAGATTCAGAATAATATGTATAGAGGATTTTAAATAATAATTCCTTAATGATACTCGTTTTAAATATAATTTTTTTTATAATCAAGATTTTAAAAAGATTGGGAAAAGAAGTGCATTTGGAAATAAATGTGAAATTGAATATATCGGATCTTAAATAAGATTTCTTTTTTACAAATAGAAATATAATTGTGTTTGGGTTGGGTTTGGAATATTTTTTGGATTATTTGAGAAATTGATTTATAAATGGAATTTAATTAGAAATCAAATTATAATGGATTTAAGCGATGTGAAACTGTTATAAACTAGAATTGAAAACTATGGGTTTTATAAATAATGTTTATAAATAAAGTGGAATGATTATTAGCTGATAAATTGAAGTTATAAATTAACGGTGAGGAAATATAATGAGATGGATAAATCGGTTTAAAATATAAATGATAAATTTACATTTAGAAATGTGAAAAGAGGATTTACGAAATTGGGGTATAAATCAAATTGGTGACAAATCGAGGGAGATTTATAAATATTAGTTGGTTATATGGGATTGAAATATATATATATATATATATATATATATATATATCTTTGTCGAGAAAGTGGGATTGTTTTAAAAAGAGGATTTTTAATTATTGAACTAAGTAATTTAAAAGGTGTTTAAAAATATTTCAAAAAATTAGTTATGTAATTATTTTAAATTTTTTAAAAGTATATTTAACTTAATTAAATTACCTTAAAATGATTGTTTTAAAGTTAATCATTAATTAACCGGTATTATCATTTTAAAAGATTAATTATTCAATATCAATATTATTTTATATAATAACTTTTATAGAAGGGTATTTTCATAATTAAACTTGGAAAATTTATAGAAAATTTATAAGTATTATTTTGAGAGAACTATTAAATAAAGTTGTAGGAAAGTAATGGTATACTTTCATGGCAGAATCAGAGGCAGAGATTGCCTGCAGTTAAGTTTTGGATTTCTTTGGGATATATACATAATCATTGAGCTGTGAATCCATGGTTGATACTGCGTGGTGCTTTCCATATTTATTTTAAAAAAGTTTTCAAATATTTTTGAAAGAATGGTTAGTGAATGTACTTACTTCGATAAGATAAGTGCATACCTTTTGATAAAGAGATTTAATTTATTAAAATTAAATTAAATGAGACTTAGTGTTTTCAATGGAAAATGAACTCTTTGGTTGAATGATTTTTTATTTGATAGGTAAATAACCGACTATCAAAATATGGACCTAAAACATAACTTTGGGAATATCTAAGGGAAACAGGAGAATTATATGGTACAGTTACTGTTGAAGGTACTATATTCTATGTATAAACTCGTTTCGTTCTTCTAAGAAAATGACAAGGAAATCCGTCCACTAATGATTAGGAGGTGATCTCCACTTTATTTTCATCTGTTTATTTTCTAACCGGGGTTGAGTTTATCAGAAATATCGAATGTTGTTTCGAAGAGACCGGGATCAGATAAGTTATCCGAAAATAACTATGATTCAATGAAATACGTTTTCGAGGTGAAGACAAGAGCATGGAATCGAAGATGGAGTATTGAAGTGCAAGAGCTAATCAATACAAATCCTGATGATGTTTCCAAAATGGATGTAGTAGGAATAGTGCCTTCGGTTTCGTTCAGACCCTGAATGGACTTGTATGGATGTATACTATCAACACATTGTCGTTGGAGGACAATGAGCATTCTAAGTGTAAATTCCTTAAAAAGGTAAACATAGCCTCAAGCCTCATCAACCGGGAATAACTGAAAATTTGGGAAGATGCAGCAAGGCTAAGTTGATCGCACCCAATTAGGGTATGTTTATCACCTACCCTCGGATATTATTACTACGGTGCATGGGAAGAACTCGGTAAGGGTGGGAACATTGAGGGTGATAGCATATTCGATACTATAGGGGTAGTCTAGTCTCGTGTTGCAGGGGATCCCGGTGTGGTCCTCGGTACAATTTTTAGATATGTATTGTGATAGGTGGTACCCTAGTGTCTAGTCATTTGTATGGAATCCATTCTCCAATACGTGCCTTTACAGTTTTGGTTTTAGAGCTTAGTACGTTGGAATTTAATTAATGTAACAATTTCAGCTATTTGAATAAGTATTTGTACCTAGACACTATTATAATATTTGATGATTTTGATATGAAATGTTTTGGTTATCCAAAGTAAAAAACCATCGTGTTTATGTGTGGTGCGGTCTTATGAGATACCTTTGTTTTTTTAAAGGATTTTGATACCTTTCTAATTCAAATTGAATGTGTTTTCACACTGGTTTTCCAGACTGACTTGGTTGTTATTTTATTATAAAGCTCGGGTCTGACCGAGTATTACAGATTCAGATTAGGATGCTATGGAGCTCAGGAGACGAGCTGGATGACAGAGACGTATTTCATGTACCTGATTATATTTTATTGTGTATGTTAGACTGTATAGTTAGCACTAGTGAAGACAAGTTATTATAACTATCGAACATTTAGTTGTTGATTTGTTGTACTCTGATGATGTAATGTATAAGTAACAGTTATAGTTCTTTTTGTATAAAGACATGTTATTATCTATTATATATTGTTCCGCTGTGATTATGAGATTCTGTGTTGTTATTTCTATTTTCTTCTTCTACCTCTTTCTTCTTTCCTCTAACGATCTGGTATTTCCGGCACTCGATTGCTTGGCATGCTATGCAGTGAATGTATTGATGTCCATTTTTAGCGTTGAAAATCCTGTTCGTGACATTGTGGTATCAGAGTTGAAGGTTATACGAGAACCTTGGCTTTGATGGGGTAACTCATTAGAGATAGGGTCAGTAGAACTCTAGAATGAGTTTAAGTGTATTAATAGATATGAGCGCGTATTTGTTAATGAATATAAAATTGGTTTATATTATGTTGATTCATCTATTGATTGGCTTATGGATTCTGGTCAATACGACTAATTAACGTTATTGATAGGGATCTCTAAACACTCGAACAGAATAATTCGACATAGTATTATTTAGAAATGGGATAAATGAAATAATTTTACACAGATTATGTTTATATACGAAAGGAATAATTTTCAGAAATTATTATAGTTATATATTGTGTGATTTGTTATTAGGAAATGATTATATTAAACCATAATCATTTGTTGTTGTGGTGATTGAATAATAATTGATATTATAATCAAAGATTAACAAAGTAATTCATATAATAAAATGGGATTTGGTAAATATGGTTTTGTAAATGTGGTTTAAACATTGATATGGTTTATAAAAACGATTTATAAAGGTTTTAAAAGTTTGAAATTTGGGAATTTAAATCCCGTGGATTTTGAAAATGATTTCTGAAGTCTTGGAAAAGAACAGTGATATTATTTGGAGAATATTTGTGAATGAAATATTTTTTAAAATGGTTTTTAAAGGAAATAAAAGCACTGAACTCACTTTAGCCGTTGGAAAATAATTCCGATGATGATCGCGACATCATCGGTATTCATTTTTGAGTTTCTAAGTGAGGGATTGCCACCGTAATGAATTGCTATTGGAGTCTTGTTTTGATAAACAAGTTTTTAACTTTAAGAAGCTTAAATTTTTTGGATTTGATATATATGTGTGTGTGAGATATATATGTATATATATGATTTCAAAAATGACTTGAAACACTTAAAACAAAGCGTGTAAACTCTGGGATTTTGATTTGAAATTTTGATTTGGAAATATGAGAGAATAAGTTGATAATTATAAGAATTGGTAAATTGCAAATAAAACATTGTTTAAAAGTGTTGAATATGAATGCAAGAAGGTAAAAATTTGAAATTTAACCGTGGAATGAAATTTAACTTGAATTAAGTTAAATAAAGTGAATTTTGAAAATTTAGCTTATGTAGGCTAAATGAAAATTTTAGTGGAAATGAAATCTATTGAGATTTGGAATAAATGGATAAATGGACTAATTGAATTAATTAGTTAATTGAATATGATTTGGAATGCTGATTGATAAAAATCAAATGTGAAATTGAATTGAAATGGATTAAAACGGGTAAGGAATTTGGTGGTGAAGTGGTAATAAACATAGGAACTTTTGTATAAATTTTTTATATTAGGCTTAAGAGAATTGATGGTGAAATTCTTAAGTGAAATTGGTATTAAGGAAATATACTAAGTAGATGGGTGAATGGGTATGATAATTGTGAATAATTGATTTGTAAATGAATTAATTGTGAATAAAAGACACTGATATAGTTAAATATCAATTGAAAATAAATATGTAAGTTATACATATATTGTTTATACGCACGACGGTTTGATCCAGATTCAAGCACGGAATTTCGAGATAATTTATATCGATCCGAATTAGGATTTTTCACTTGATTCTCAACGGCAAAACTGGATATGGATTTTTGATTGAATCTTGAATTCTCTATCATAGTGAATGGCTATGCAGGGAGAATTACGGTTTTGAACCAAGAAACCAAATCTGAGTCCGCGCTAGTGAGCCATGTGAACGATACTAGTTCGGAAGTGAAATTGTGTGATCGAGTGAGCAATCAGATTTGATATTACGTACGGATGATATATGTACAATGTACGGGCTTAAGTAAAGTAAATGTTGAAAATTTTGAAAAGGAATAAATAAAATCTTTTTGGAATTAAATGATTGGATATTATTGGTAAGTAAAGTGTAGCTATTTAAAGGAAAAAGTTAAATTAATGCCTTTGGTTTCATAATAAAAGTGGATTGCCTGACAAAAAGGTACATGTTTAAATTGTTGTTTGATTTAATGATTTTATGATTGAGCCACTTGGCTTTTTTTCTTTGGTTGATATGATCCCGTAGTGGCGTTTTGTAGTTGTTTGGATCTAAGCACGCAAAGGAGACGTTGGCAAAAAATTTTGAAAGTTTAAGGAGTTAGAAAATTTTGAAGAAAACATTTAGTAATTAAAATTGGATTTGAGTTAGAATCTAAAACGATTGAATAAATAATATTATTTGGAATCTATGGATGAATCTGGAAATTAGTAAAAGTGATACTGTGTTTTCAATAAATTGATTTTGGAAAGTTGTTTAAACTGGTTGGCTTTGAGGAAGCTAATCGGTTTTATGCCATTCTTCTTACCTTGGTAATTTCGGAGACGAAATTCATTTAAGGGGGGCGGAATGTAATGACCCAGAATTTTGGTTATTTGAATTGGAATATTTAATTGATTTTTAACATTTAAAAGTTAATTTTTAACTTCTATTTCAAATATAATGATTTATGGGATAATTTAATTATTGAATTAATAATTGAAAATTGGTCAAATGATTAAATCTTGAGTTTTTAGCTAGTCAAAAATAATCTAAAGGCTTATTAAATTTATATTAATAAGAATGAAGGTAATAAAAATTTTAAATTGAATTTAAAAGTGATTTGCTCGACTTTAAAAATAGCCCTTCGGGGAATAGTCTCGGATTTCGACGAAACTAGTTCTAATCGATCCGTGATAGTGTATTAATATCGAATTTCAAGTTTTGTAGCATTTGGAGTTATCGTTTGGTCGTACGGGATATAAATGCATTAAAATTAATATCAAAAATTCAATATAATAATTGGGTTCAAAAAGCTATCTTCTCCATACGATCGAATTAGGACTCGAAACATTTTCCATTGCGTCGGGAATAGGGGTATAACATTACGAACCCCTAGTCGCGTGCCCGATAGGGGTTCGAAATTTTTAGTTACATAATCGAAACGATTTGAAAATTCAAATGATACATACATACATATATATATGTGTGTGTGTAATTTTTTGACTTTGACTAGGCTGTCACACTCCCTTCCGTCAACGCAATCTTTCACTCAATCACCGTACCCTTCCTTTTTACGTTTCCTTCCTCCTTCATATTAGAACAGCCGTGCATTCATAAAATTAGCGACCAGCAGTTTCGTAACCTTTGAGTTGATAAAAATTTCTCTCATATTCAACACAAATTATACGAAGATCGAATGGCTAGGGTAAAGAAGAAAAGATAAAAGAAGAAAAATAGATCAACAACAACAGAATCTATCAATTGCAACGGAACAAAATATAATATATAACAACAAATTTTTAATACAAGAACTGTGCTATTAATATACATACCATTATCAGAGCATAATATACAACAATAAATCTGGAAAGTTTACTAACTTGTCACCATACAGCAGAAATATAAATCAAGTACGAAGATACTTCTCTACTCCTCCAGCTCGCCTCTTGAGCTCCATAGCATTTTACCTGAATCTGTAATACTCGGTCTGACCGTAAGCTCATACTGGAGAATGGATTCCAATGAATGACTAGGCCATTGAGGTACTACCCACCACAGTACACCTCTAGAACAATATACCGAGGACCATGCCAGGATCTCGTGCTACACAAGACTGGCCTACCCCTAACCTAGATAGACCGAATATTTTATCACCCTGGGTTTTCCCACCCTTACTATCGAGAGCTCCTTCCATGCACAACCATGTCCATAAATAACAGGTTTCCGAGGACATCTAGAAAGGTGATAACATACCCTACTTGGATGCGACCCACTTAGCCTTGCTGCATCTCTCCTGTTTTAATCATTCCCGGTTGATAAGGTTCGAGGCTAAGTGATGTGCACGTAAATGTGCATGTTTTCGCCACCATATTTATTCTATTTAAATTAAATAAATGATCATATTGGGTATTTTAACATGTTTTAACCAAAATCCATATTAATTCCAAATTATCACATATCCATCTTCATATAGGGGCAAAACGGTCATTTGTGTGCATATATTTCTTTGAGAAAAATTACTTGAAAATTTATATATAATAGTAGGAATTTAATCTCAAATATGAGTGGTTTCATGAAGATACATGCATGCACAACATGAATATAAAGGAATGAAGATGAAAATAATTCATAGTGAAGATCATGGAGGGCCCCACCTACCCACCACCTTAATGTACAAATTAGAGGCTAATGCACATGCTTATGGAGTTTATGGCTTCATGTACACTTAAATGATGATTAGTAGAAGCTAATGATTACTTGGCCTCCACACTTTCTCAAGGGTATTTTGGGCATTCCCCAAATTATGGATTAGGGTTTCATGCTTGTATAAATAACCCCTTATGTTTCATGTAGCTCCTCCTCTCTCTTTCTTAGTCTCTCTTTTAGGCTCTCTTCTCTTAGTCTCTCTTTAATTAGTTTAGGCTCAAGATAAAAGAAAGCTCTCTTTCTCTTTTCATGGCTACTTAGCCGTTTTTATTTTCTTTTCATTTTATGCAATGTTAATTATTGTTTCTTTTTAATTACATGTTCATTTTCATTCATGCTAGTAGTGTAATTCTTCTTTTATGCAATTAGATTAGTTTTTCATTTCACTTTGCTCTCTTTTCTTTTTCTTTTTCTTTCATGTTGCAAGCTATATTTGTTGTTTTGATAACAAATATGAGAGGCTATTCCCTTCAATTTAGGGGTAATGAAGCCTCTAATCATGGAGCTTCAACATTTTGATAATTATAGCTCTCTTTTTATCTTAATGACAATGTTTGAAGTGGTTTAATTTGTTGTTTTTGGTTTGAATTTGATAGCCTATATTGTTGACACCAAATAGGCTATGCTTAAACAGTCACTAACACAAATGTCACTTCATCAAAATATGATCATGGCATAAGAAAGTGATTTGAAATTCAATTTTGATGGTCTATATTTCTAACTAATAGTTAATAGGTCATACTTAAAATAGATTTCATTTTCAACTTTGTTGTCATTTTCATGAGAGTTAGTAAGTGTTTTAAAGGTTGTGTTATAGTTTGATGGCTTATGTTGAGCTAATGAATATCACAAATGAGCCATACTTATGATAAACACATCATTGAAACTCACTTATGACCAAAAAAGAGATCATAATTTCATTAATTATTGAATTATATGATCTAGAGAGTGGATTTATCTCTAAATTGTCATTTAACTCTCATATTTTTATATATTTTTCTTTTGCTAGTTTCTACATTTTAAGCTAATCACACTTTCAATTTCGGTCAATTTGATTGAATAGAATTTTAAAATCAACAATTCTCTGCGGATTGACCCGTATCTACCACATGCTACATTCATACACCGTGCGCTTGCGGTATATTTTTAATTAAATTCGTTCGACGGTTTTCTAAACCAATAGAATTTCCGTCGACAAACAAGTTTTTGGCGCCATTGCCGGGGATTTGCTTTGGTTTTGATTTTCTATTCTTTGGATTATTTTTGTTTGATTTTTGTGTGATAGTTTGCATATTTTAAAAAAAAAAGAGTTGTGTGTTGTGTGAATTTTGTTTTCATTTTGTTGTGTGCTTTTGTCCTTATGCAATTTCTTGTTTCTAGTTTAATTTTGCATTTTCATATTGAAAAAAGAACAAAAAATTATTATTCCATTTCATTTATAATTTTCACTTCATTTTACAATTTACATTAAAAAAACAAACTCTGCATTGCAAGTGCTTGCTCTCTGTTCTTGATCTTTGTCTGTTACACTATTTATCAGTGCATCCCCATAACCTCTGCATTCATTAACATCATCTCACCAAGGGCAAACACAACTACTTTCCATCCCATTTCCATTTCCTACTCTTTCCATTGCCAGCATTGTTCTAAAACTCTACAAACATCCCAAACCCCAAACAACATCCACCAACAACATACTTCCCACTGCCAAGCAACAACTCTTGACCACATCTCTCACTGTATCGCACATAGCAGCAGCTCTTCCTGACCAAACCCCCTGACCATCTCATATACTCTCCACTATAGATCACCCCTTCCCTCTACAACAACAAATCCACTTCACTGTCAAAACTGCTACATCAATTCAAAGTTCACTATCAAACCACCCTTCCCACTGCCATTCACACCAGTCAACGACCACTGCACTGCCCTGAAATACTTGCCTACTACATCCTCTACATTACCTCATTAGTTCATTCTCGTGCACCTCTATCTCCACATCAACACTACAACTTCAATTCCAACCCAACTGCATCAAATACATCACCATACCACTGTGTGCAAATAACCACCTCACTCACTTACCTCCATCTACTACCACAACATACATTCATATCACCACATTCACCACACTGCAGTGCAATCCCTGTACAACAGTCACTGCCCTTCAAATATCCCAAGCATGGAATATCCCAAGCATTACCATTCAAATCATCATCATTTTTCGAATATCATCATTCCTCCTTCCTTCTCACATATCAACTGCTACCTACCTACCTACCTAGAACAAGCAAAACAACCATATACACAAGCAACAACCACTTACCCTTGACGACAACATCCATTAACAAGCGACCAGCCTCATCACCGCAACCTTCAAACCATCCTCTGCTTACGAACCTGAAGCGCCACAAACCCGAACTCCAATCGCCGGCACTCCCAAATTCTCAACCCTCGAACGACGAACAACCAGAACAGTCGATTGCGATACCTACAAACTCCGACACCCACAGCCTCACCTGCAATACAACTGCCCTCGCTTGCAATTTTCACCAGACCACCACACGTCTTCCATGAACTTCATTTGAAGCCCAATAAATCCCCTCAAACCTGCAATCGCCGTAACCCCAGTTATGCAACCATCTGTAACCCGAACTCGAACAAACCCGAAATCGCAAGGAACTAAACCGAACTTCAAATTTAGTTGCTGATTTACAGTGTATTGAATCTTGAATTGAGATTTGAAAATTTCGATTTGAAGCTTTGTGTGTTGAGTGAGTTTGATAGGAGTTTTATAATGAGTTCACGCACGCATGCGTTGAAAATTATTTTCAAATTAGGTGAAGATAACAGTGAGTTGCGTGTTTTGAAAACAAAAATTGATATGGATTTATGGGCCCGGCTTTGTTTGTTGTGAATTTTGTTTTTGAAATTACAATTGTGAAGTTGTTTTGTGTTATTATAGTTTTTTTGTTTTTTTAATTTGTTTTAAGTTCTCTTTCTTTTTTATTCTTTCTTTTCTTTTCAACAAAAAAATCTTTTAATTTTTTTTGTTTTGCTTCTTTTGATTTCATTTTTTTAGTTACTTCGTTGATATTATAAAAAAAACTGTATATATACATTGTTTTTATTTTCAGTTGCAAAAGCATAAATTCAAAGGAGAGGAACTGCTGCCAAAAATAATTGCTTCGCTTGGCATGCCAAAAAAAAAACTGCTTCCGTGCTTATCTATTATTTTATTAGTTTTGCATTGTTGGTTGTTTGCATTTGCATAACTGAATTTCAAAAAAAAATTCATTCGTAGTTGCATTGTTAATACACGTTTAATTTCCGCTTTGCATTTCATCCTATAATTTTTATTAATAATAACGGTTAGACATTGATAACTCTTAATTGTCTGTTGACAATTTGTCTTCTTTGAACAATTTAATTTCTTGGTGTCTAGACTACGGCAGAGCAATAATCAGTTATAAATATTACGGTGATTCGTAAATATTACACTGAATTGTTTCTCTGAAGGTACTTAAACCTTCGACTGCATTGCTACGGTGATTCGTGGTGCACCGATAACCCCTGCCCGTTACCTGGCTGAGAACTATCTTGTTGATTTAAGACAATTTGTGATTATACAATTTTGGGTTAACTTAGGATAAATCATTTGTAATTAACCACTGCATTCATTTAGTTGCATTAGTTCATGTATATTTTAAAAAAAAAACAACAAAAAAAATTTCAAAACCCAAAACTAAAAAAATTGCAAATATTACTTCTCCTTTGAAAATTTGAAATCCTGTAACAACCCTGTATTTTGTGATTTTTTTTGTGTATATTTTAATTATTTTAATTTAATTTTTGATTGAAAAACTTATTTTATTTATTTTGAATGATAAACTTTAGTTTTGATATGAATTATCATTCCAAAGCATGACTAAAAAGAATATTTTCCAATAAGTGAATTTTTGGTCAAAATAGTCAAACTTTGACTTTTAATTTAATTTTTTAAAAGTTTGAAAAATTAAATTTTATCTTTTATTATGAAAGTACATAAAATTTTAACAACACTGCTTTTTGTTTCGCTGGAAACGGATTTAAATTGTGAAAGTTATGTATATTTCAATATTGAGTGCAATTTGTTTATTCTGCAATTTTATTATTTTAAATAGTATAAATTTTATTTTTCTTTGTCATATTTTATTGTAATATGTATTGATATGTTATTTTATGTATGTTTTTGTCTTTTAATATTTTTGAAGTGAGGTAGGAATTTTTCTAGAGCTAGTAGTATTTTTCTTGTAATTTCCATGCCCTGTTTTCAATTTTTAAACATTTTCTTTAGTTCTTTTTTATTTTTCTCCAATTTAATTATTTATTTTATTTTAGAAATGATAAATAAATTATTTTATTTCAAAATTTTTCTTTAGAATATTTTTAAAATGAAGTAGATATTTTTCCAAAGCCATTGATGTTTTAATTGTAATTTTTGAACCCTGTTTTCAATTTTTAAGCAATTTCCTTAATTCTTTTTATATTTTCTTTAAATTTAATTATATATTTTTATTTTATTTCACTTTGTTTCGATTTTTAGATGTACTTGCTGAATTTTAATTTGTTTTACTTGATTTAAAAGAAAATGAAGTATGGAAGGTATTAAAGCTAAGAAACGTAAAGTCGTTTCACCGTTTCTTTTACCGTTTCTTTTTCAATCAATGCATCAATTTATTGTAGCCGTTCCTTTTCTTTTGCTTATTCACATGAAAGTTTCTCATTCCATCAATATTATACATCCATTTCAGATCTGAGCAAAGAAAAATAAGCAATGGTCCCTCTTCCTCCTCTCATTTTTCTACTTCTTCTATTTTGTTTTGCTTGATTTTTGCCATGACCTCTCATAGCTTTGCTCGGCCCCACATCTACACCACCACCACCAACCACACCACCACCATCTACAGCAGCACCACCTTTCCCTCCTCTGACCAAGATCTGACCATGGCCTCCCTATGATGCAAACCCCTCAAACTTGTAAAGCAATCCTTGAAAACAATGCCTAGACCACATAACTTCACTTATATCCTTCTTCTATCACCTTGGCCACCTCCCCTTGCTCCACCACCACCATAACCTGATCTCTAGCCATCACTTGACCTCTGTCCATATCTGGAGCAAGCATGGCCAAGCCCAAACAAGGACTAGGCCGAGCCTGGTGTGCACCAAAAACCACTCCTTTTGGCCTTTACTCTTTCTCTGCTTCATGTTTAACTCCTACCTCTTCACATCCCATTGTTTGCCTTCTTTTTGCTGACCATTGGATGAGCATTTCAGGTCTAGACCTGATCATGGTTGAGCCAAATGATGTCATGGCCAAGCACTTGAATGCTTAATGAGAGGTTGAATCATTTTTTGTTAATTTCAAATTTCCAATTATTTCTATATTGTTTTGGTTGAATATTCATAAGTTATATTGTCTTGTTTTGGGGTTGTTTACAAGATGATATCTTGGCTGTTTCTCTCCACTCAAAATCAAAGGTCGTGCCTTCTGTATCCGTTGTGTCATTCAAATTAATATCTCCAACATAAAAATGTGAGTATTTCTCACCAGACATTATGTACTTATATAAGTAGTAAATTGACACCCTGCGAATCTGTAGAACTATATTAACATGTTATAACTGCTTATATTATTATCATATGATGTTCACACCTGTTAAACACCTGTTATATCATATGTTACTGTTATTTCATGCTATTCTGTATATTTTATCAGTTTATCACACTGCAAGTTCCCTGTAAATTAGAATCACTATGGGTTGAAATGATACATACCCGAACGGACTTTAGAATAGGGAAAAATCGTTATGGGCTGAAATGATAGGCTTGAACGGTTTTTATTTAATTTATTTTAACTTGGGATATCAAACCCGGATTTTCTTTGTAAATTACGGGTTGAAATGATATATTACCCGTATCACTTTACCTAGCGTAGAAAATTATATACAGGCCCGTAGTTAAAATATGTTTTTCTAAAAAATTTAAAATATTTTAGAAATTTAATTATTATAATATTTGATTTGAAATTTAATAAAAAAATAAATTTTGTAAAGTATTATTTATTTTCTGGAAATCTATAAGTTAAATAAATTATGGAAAAGTTAGAAAAATGAATGTAAGTTATTTTGGAAATTTTGATTTAATTTTTAATGGAATTTAAATTAACTTTGAAAATATGATAAATTCGTGATATTTTGATTTTAAATTAATTTAAAGTGATTTTATATCATATTAGTGAATTTTGATAAAGTTGAATGTGAAATGAATGAATATTTAAGTTGAAATTTTGAAATATAACTAAAATTGGAAATTTATGAAATTGACTTAAAAGTGACTTTTAGTTAAGGAAATAAAAATAAAACAAAGTTATATTTGAGAATTTCAACTTAAGTGTTAAGTTGAAATTCAATGCAAGGAATTTAAAATTGAACATTGCAATTTAATAAGTGAATTTTTATTAAATCTTGATTTTTGAATGGAAATTTAACTTTATAAAATCATGAACTTGAGGAAAATTAAATAATGTTTATAAATGTGAAAATGTATGATTTTATGAGTTAAAAATGTTTTAAATAAAAATTTAATTGGTTGAGAAAGTATATTGAATAGTTGGAGTTAATTGACTGCATTTTTGAAATGCTATTAATTACAATGTAAATGATATTACAGTATTTGTAAACGCTGTAGTTGATGATAATGAACTAAAAAGCTAAATTGAATTAAAAACTATTATAGCAATTTTGTAAGTGCTATAATTTTTTAATTTAACTAAGTTTATTTTGAATTTAAGTAAACCCTATTACAACATTTTAAAATGTTGTCTTTTGTTAAATTGAACTGTTTTGAATGTAACTTTCCGTAGCGTTTTCTAAATGCTGCGAAAAGTGAAATTTCACTGTTTTGATAAACGTAGGTGAATAAATGAACTTTGGAAGTTGAAAATTTTGGAAATTTAATAATTTAATTTTTAACATAATAACTTCATTTTTATGATTAAAAATGATTTTTTTTGGAATATAAACTGTTTTGAAATATGAATTGAAATGGTATTTTAAATTGAATAAAATGAATAATGATTTGAAATGTGGTTTCGAAAAGATATGATATTTTGATATATTAAAATGATTTGAAATGTGGTTTCTAAAAGATACGATATTTTGATATATTAAAATGATTTGAAATGTGGTACTGAAAGATATGATATTTTGATATATTAAAATGATTTGAAACGAAGTTTTAAAAGATATGATATTTTGATATTAAATGATTTGAAAAATGAAGCTTTGAAAGGTTATGATATTTTGATGTATTAAAATGATTTGAAAGGAAGTTTTTAAAGGATATGATAATTTAAAATATTGAAATGGTTAGAAATGACTTGATATTTATTTTGATAAATATTTGAATTGAAAGATATGGTATGATGATATATTGAAATGGTTTGGAAATGATTTAATCTTTATTTTGATAAAGATTTGGGTTGAAATGAAATTTTATTTTTGAAGTATAAAATATTGTTTTAAAGTTATAACTACGGGTTATAATAACGATTGGTTGTTAAAGAGACCGGGATCGGATATTGTCTTATAGCCGGCCAATACCGAAAACCACTTTAACAACTGTGTACGCGGTGGAGATTCCAGAATGAGGTAGGATGGTGGCGACGTTCTCGAGGTATATTACGTGGACCCAACTCCCATGAGTTGGCATAAATGGCTAAAACAGGATCTATACCGGGCTACACAAAGGGTCACACCCTTTCATCGAGCATGCTCCATCGAAAACCATTCTATTACTTTTGCGATTCGATATGTGGCGCCACTTTGATTCGGGGTATTGTTCGAGGTGGACGGAAGCTGCTGGCTTGCCGTCACCACCGGTCCGGGAGTGCAAACGGTGTATCCACCCTGGCATTGCCTCGCGTGCCGTGTCATCTGCTTATATCGATCCCACTAGGATTTTGGTTTTAAAGATCCGACCGCGTTATGATTCACCATCCCCTTAACGTTGTTTTCTATATGATTATACTTTACTGATTAGACACTACTGTATATAGCGTATATTACTACATAGTAAATAGTTTAACGGATCCTTAGAGGATGGGCAGTCCCAAGCATCTTCTAAGTTACCTGTACTTTTACTACAGTTCACTTGAGTTGGTTTACATTGTATAAGTATGTATGTCCTGACTCGAGTGTTTGTATTTTTATTTACGCTCGGGTCAGCCTGAGTTATTCACAGATTTGGATTCCACTTCTGGAGATTTGAATCGCTGGAGATTATCTGCTTATGTAGTCTTATCTATTTCAGTTCGGTTGTTCTATTCATCTTGTACTTGGTTATTTATTGAATGTTGTACTTTATTTCTTCTGTTGTATCTTATGTAACTCTGATATATTTATATAGTAGCTTCATCAACTACTATCTCTTTTACTTCCGCTGCATTATTATTACTCTGTGTCTGTGATCTGTGATTTTTATTTATTGTATATTCTGAGATTTGCCAATTTTTATTTACAACGCGGTATTTTGAGCAATTAAATTCCGGCATGAGTGTCTACCTATACACATATAAAGGATGCGAATGGTTGAAAATACCTGGTTGTTACAGTTGGTATCAGAGCTTTGGTAGCTCTAGGCAAAACTCAGCATATGGAGTGAATGTATTTACAGAACCATTTTCATTCGAGTTTGAATCTCTTCCTCTTTGACTCGATTCCTTTGAATTTTGGAAC
This sequence comes from Allium cepa, assembly GCA_030765085.1. Classification (NCBI taxonomy): domain Eukaryota; kingdom Viridiplantae; phylum Streptophyta; class Magnoliopsida; order Asparagales; family Amaryllidaceae; genus Allium; species Allium cepa. The sequence goes on from CM060946.1 coordinate 86,540,855, forward strand.
ATTCCCTACGGTTCCAAAATCCATTCGTGTCCCTCACATTCATCTTCTTTTGATTCTGGAGTATTCCAAAACTCCGCTTCGAATGATCTTTCAAGTGAGTTGGCGGTCACGCCAATTTCAAATTGAATTGAAAAAAGGGGGAAAACTCCTTTACAATTAGCATCGATTCACTAGAGATTTATATCTATCCTTGGTTTAGATATTAATATCTTTTGTTATCCCAAACTCTAACTCTTGAGATCGAATGTAGATTTACCCCAGAAAAATCCACATTGATCTTATTCTTTAAGTCACGGTTGACCCGGCAAAAGTTTCCCGTGATTTATTTAAGCTTATCCACCTCCCTATTTTGTTATTTAATCATCTTGTCTTTTGTTTCCAATCTATTTTCGAACATTTTGAATTGTACTTGTAAATCTATGTTTTGTTTATATATTGTGTTGTTTGAGTTGTTGATGTTGAGTTGGGTTTCTGATCGATTCGTCTTATCAACGCTATCGATAGGATTTCTAAAACACTCTGACAGAACAAACTGACACAATATTATTTTAAAATTTGGTTAGTGAAATAAAATTTTGATATATAAGTAAATTTATGGAACTTAATAAATTTATTTAAAATTGATTATTTGAAATGATAATACTTAATTTATCATTTATTATTCTATAAATGAATTTATAGATAGTTGTTTATAAATTAATTTGGGAACTGAAACGAATTTTGAACAAGAAATTTGAGAATTTAATTTCCGATGGTTTCAAACCTTATGTTTAAAGTTTTAAAAAGGTTATATTATTTAAAATATTTTCAAATAGAAATTTGTTTCCAAAGAATTTTAAAGTTTAAAATTAGTGCTCTTCTCATTGTCGTTGGGAAATAACTTCGATGATGACTGCAGCATCATCGACGTTCATTTTCGAGTTTCGAAGTGAAGAGACCGCTCTGTAGTCTTGCTACAGCTTTGTTTTGGGAAATTTAATTGATTTGAATTTCTAAGATATGACTTGATTTTAATATATATATATATATATATATATATATATATAGATATATGATTGAAATTTGATTTGACATATTATGTATATATTATTACTTATCTCTGAATGGTTTGAAGAAATCGGAAATCTAATTCTTAAATTTTATTTTTAAAGAATAATTTCAATTAAAAAAAAACAAAATTTTTGAATAAATGATTTAAACTTGAGATAATTGAATTGGAAAGTTTTATTTGTATAATACTCAATTGCATTCCAATATAACTTGCCGTAATTTCAGAAGTTAACAATGTAATTGGATAATATACAATATAAAAAGATTTTATAAATGAAATTTGAGTGGTTATAATAAATGTTATACACTTAAATTTTAATTATAAAATGATTAACAGAGGTAAATATAATAAAGGTCAATTGAATAACTTACAATAAAATAATGTTAAAAGAACTAAGAATAAAAGCAAGCAGTTATAATAAGTGTAAGTATGTTTAACATAAGTGATAAATATATTGGGAGGAATAAATTTAATTTTAATTAGGAATAAAGAAGAATAAAATTTACTAAGTATATTGTGAGTGTAATAAATGATTATTTTTCAAACCCATGGTTTTAAAAATTGTTAATTTTAGACGATTGGATAATAAGATAATGAAATTTGAGATAGTTAAGATTTATCTAACTTGTGTAAAAGATTTATTCTCTATTTAAGGTGAAATTCCATGCTTTCAAATTTATTTGCTTATTTTGTTTTTCAAACTATCTTTTGGTTGTCCTTATCATCCTCATCTTACTATAGACTAGTATAGGCATCTTTCTATAATCTTTCTGTTTAGAAATCTTCTATAATCTTTGATAACCTTTGGTACTCATTTTGAATCCACCTTTTCGTGCTTGTGTTCTTGATTCCGGAGGATCTTGGAAAGATCATCTCCACCTTGTTAAACTTACCTATCACAATAGTTATCATGTATAATTTCCTTCTCCTTGTCATCTTGTCCTAATCTTGTTTCACTCTATCTTTTCTGTGCTTTCCCGTACCTCATTCCTTTTCGGGGACGAAAAGTTTTGAGTGGGGGAGAGTGTAACAACCCTGTATTTTGTGATTCTTTTTTTGTGTATATTTTAATTATTTTAATTGAATTTTTGATTTAAAAACTTATTTTATTTATTTTGAATGATAAACTTTAGTTTTGATATGAATTATCATTCCAAAGCATGACTAAAAAGAATATTTTCCAAAAAGTGAATTTTTGGTCAAAATAGTCAAACTTTGACTTTTAATTTAATTTTTTAAAAGTTTGAAAATTTAAATTTTATCTTTTATTATGAAAGTACATAAAATTTTAAGAACACTGCTTTTTGTTTCGTTGGAAACGGATTTAAATTGTGAAAGTTATGTATATTTCAATATTGAGTGCAATTTGTTTATTCTGCAATTTTATTATTTTAAATAGTATAAATTTTATTTTTCTTTGTCATATTTTATTGTAATATGTATTGATATGTTATTTTATGTATTTTTTGTCTTTTAATATTTTTGAAGTGGGGTAGAAATTTTTCTAGAGCTAGTAGGAGTTTTCTTGTAATTTCCATGCCCTGTTTCTTTAGTTCTTTTCTATTTTTCTCCAATTTAATTATTTATTTTATTTTATAAATGATAAATAAATTATTTTATTTCAAAATTTTGCTTTAGAATATTTTAAAATGAAGTAGATATTTTTCCAAAGCCATTGATGTTTTAATTGTAATTTTTGAACCCTGTTTTCAATTTTTAAGCAATTTCCTTAATTCTTTTTATATTTTCTTTAAATTTAATTATATATTTTTATTTTATGTAACAACCCGCATATTTATCGAGTTTGTATTTAAATATTTTATTTAAATATTAACTCGTTAATCGGATTTTGGTCCGAAAAGCTACTTTTTGCAAACGGTCAAATTAGGACTCGAGACCACTTCCATTGAGTTCGAAATGTCGTTTACAACTTTTTAAGTATAAACATCGATAGGTTTGGAGTTAGTGAAATTTCACTAACTTTTCCCGCTTTGGACTTTGGGTTAGTTTAGCCTATTAAGCCCAAGTTCCAACCCTCTTCTCCTCACTCTTCATAAATTTCCTAACTAATCAAGCTTTGGCATTAATGGTGGAGGGAATGGGAAATTAAAACTCCAAGCACAAATTCAATTGCAAATCCAACATTCAACTCCAAATTCAAGTAGAAGATATTGGATTCAAGCTTTGGATTGCTTCTCCTTGCTTTCAAGCTTCATCTTCATAAACTTTAGTGCAAAGGTGAGATTTTTATCTCACAAATCTAGTCTATTTCAATATTGGACTGTTGGGAATGAATCCCTATCGTGTTTGCATGTATATTTGCATTTGGTTTGGATTGGGTTGGCGAAAAACTCCGATTTTTAGCGTTTTGGTGGATTTTCTGCTCCTAGGTCGTTCTGGCCTTATTAGCTCGTATCGGAGTTAGGTCGTAGGTCGCATGGGCCTTAGGTCGTAGGTCGCATGTGAGTTAACCCCTAGGTCGTTCTGGCCACTTTTCGTGTGTTTGGGTTTAGGTCGTTGGACCTTTAGGTCGTTGGACCTTTAGGTCGTTGACCCCCTTGAGTCATTAACTAGTTAAGTCGCTCGCTACTTGACTCCATTAGGTCGCTCGTCACTGGATGCAGTTAGGTCGCTCGACTCCCTTACCCACTAGGTCGCGTACTTAGTTAGGTCGCGTGACCCCATAACTGTTAGGTCGTTAGACCGTTAACCCTATAGGTCGCTCGGCCTATTTGTTTAGGTCGTAGGTCGTTGGACCTTACCTCGATAGGTCGTTCCCACCTTTGGACGTGTGCACTCTAGGTCGCTAGGCCGCCTCTCTTTAGGTCGCGTGACCCAATACAGTTAGGTCGTTTGACCTTATGTTCTTTTAGGTCGCGTCTCCTTTAGGTCGCGCCTCTTTTAGGTCGCGTCTCCTTTAGGCCACGCCTCTTTTAGGTCGTTCGAATGCTAGGTCGCTCGGCCCTTATTCCCTTAGGTCGCTCGGTCTCGTTTATGACCATAGGTCGCTCACCCCCTCTTCGTTAAGTCGCGAGTCATCGTTAGGTCGCGAACACCTTTAGGTCACTCGACCCTATCCCTTTAGGTCGTTAGACCTCATTTTGTCTTCACTAGGTCGTACCGTTTTGGTCGGGGCGCTGCCCCGCACCCCGCCGGGGGCGCTGCCCCCTGGACCCCCGCGACCTGACCGGGCAGGTCGAACCCCGTAGGCGGTGGCGTTGCCCCCGCACCCCCACCTTGGGGGGTTGCCACCCCCCTGGACCCCCCTCCGTAGGGGATCTTATCTGAAAAACATTGAGCTGATTTCCTTGGATTTTATTCGCATCTCCGTATGCGATCTTTGTGACTGATTGTTTCTACACTTGCTTATGTGTTTTGTCACTTTATAATATAAAGGTTTCAATACTAGTAGTAAATATCAAAACTCTTTTAACAAACAATTTCAACTCTATTTTTAATAACAAAGCTCTTTTCTTAAACCGTTTTCCAATCTATTAGTATATACAAGCCTTTACCTCACTCGGATGAGAAATCTAATTAAACGACTTAGTAAAACAAGTGGTATGAAATGCTTGTGTTCACTTCGTCGGTTAATTCTTGGACTTGTTCGATTGAACCTCTTGTGACAATTTTATTAGTGAAGATTTACAGTTTGTTCGTAAATATTTAAGTTAAGCAAGTGGTTATGGGACATGAAGCTAAATTTATATATTTACTAGCTTAGTGTAATTGACACTTCTCGTTGATCTCGATGATCGCTTTATGAATTAGACTAGCAATTGCGCGATGTCTCTTTCATTGCAAGGTTAGACTAGACACCACTTGTGTGATTCCATTCACACATACCTTTCTGCTTTTTGGTTAATCTTGACCTCAATCTGTGTGATTCCATTCACACATGCGGGGTAGCTCCCCTTGGTCTTCGGACCGTCATGTGATAGGCCTCTTTCCCTTTTTATGATTTCTGGATTTCTCGTGTTGATTTCTGGAATTTATGTCATTGACTTGTTATGAGTACAAGTTTAGGGTATGATGCCCTCTTCGAATCTTTGAGAAGATTCTTGTGATATTGATTATCTCTTATTGATTGATCTTCTGTTGATCATTATTTACATACTTATAGTGGTATGTCGTTATGGATGTTTATGTTTATGCCATATCTTTTATGTTATATCATGTCATCTGATATTTATAGCTAGACTGATCCGTTTATTATTTTCTTAAATAATACTCGGGTCAGACCGAGATGTTACAGGTGCTTCTGCTTGACTTCTTCCCAGGGATTCATCACTCTGACTTTTGGCTGACTATTTAGATTAGCAGTTTTTGTTGTATACACTTGAGATATAGACTCATAGTTGTATTCTTTTGTATAGCACGTGTTGCTATTCTTTTGTATTATCGTGGATCTTATTGACCACTACTCTGATGTACACTTTCATGTGTTAGTTATATATTCATATCTTCTTCCGCCTTTGTGATATGGATATCTGTGACTGATTTGTGATATGATTATTTCTATGTTTGTTTCCAAAGATTATTTATAGCCACCGTGTGATAAGCAATTACATGGATGGTCGCTCCTCAACAGCCTTATTCTCCGTGCTAGTTGACAGCACTACTCTGGAGTGTTCTTGGCTAGCGTGGGTATAGAGGTGGGGCTTCACATTTTATTTCACTTTGTTTCGGTTTTTAGATGTACTTGCTGAAGTTTATTTTGTTTTACTTAATATAAAAGAAAAGGAAGTATGGAAGGTTTTAAAAGCTAAGAAACGTAAAGCCGTTTCACCGTTTCTTTTACCGATTCTTTTTCAATCAATGCATCAATTTATTATAGCCGTTCCTTTTCTTTTGCTTATTCACGTGAAAGTTTCTCATTCCATCAATAATACACATCCATTTCAGATCTGAGCAAAGAAAAATAAGCAATGGCCTCTCTTCCTCCTCTCATTTTTCTACTTCTTCTTCTTTATTTTGCTTGATTTTTGCCATGACCTCTCATAGCTTTGCTCGGCCCCACATCTCCACCACCACCAACCACACCACCACCATCTATAGCAGCACCACCTTCCCCTCCTCTGACCAAGATCTGACCATGGCCTCCCTATGATGCAAACCGCTCAAACTTGTAAAGCGATCCTTGAAAACAATGCCAAGACCACATAACTTCACTTATATCCTTCTTCTATCACCTTGGCCACCTCCCCTTGCTCCACCACCACCATAACCTGCTCTCTGGCCATCACTTGACCTCTGTCCAGATCTGGAGCAAGCATGGCCAAGCCCAAACAATGACTAGGCCAAGCCTAGTGTGCACCAAAAACCACTCCTTTTGGCCTTGACTCTTTGTCTACTTCATGTTTAACTCCTACCTCTTCACATCCCATTGTTTGCCTTCTTTTTGCTGACCATTGGATGAGCATTTCAGGTCTAGACCTGATCATGGCTGAGCCAAATGATGCCATGGCCAAGCACTTGAATGGTTAATGAAAGGTTGAATCATTTTTTGTTAATTTCAAATTTCTAATTATTTCTATATTGTTTTGGTTGAATATTCATAAGTTATATTGTCTTGTTTTGGGGTTGTTTACAAGATGATATCTTGGCTATTTCTCTCCACTCAAAATCAAAGGTCATGCCTTCTGCATCCGTTGTGTCATTCAAATTAATATCTCCAGCATAAAAACGTGAGTATTTCTCAACAGACATTATGTACTTTATATAAGTAGTAAATTGACATCCTGCGAATCTGTAGAACTATATTAACATGTTATAACTGCTTATATTATTATCATATGATGTTCACACCCGTTAAACACCTGTTATATCATATGTTACTGTTATTTCATGCTATTCCGTATATTTTATCAGTTTATCACACTGCAAGTTCCCTGTAAACTAGAATCACTATGGGTTGAAATGATACATAGCCGAACAGACTTTAGAATAAGGAAAAATCGTTATGGGCTGAAATGATAGGCTTGAACGGTTTTTATTTAATTTATTTTAACTTGGGATTACGGGTTTGAAATGATAAAACCCGGATTTTCTTTGTAAATTACGGGTTGAAATGATATATTACCCGTATCACTTTACCTAGCGTAGAAAATTATATACAGGCCCGTAGTTAAAATATGTTTTTCTAAAAAATTTAAAATATTTTAGAAATTAAATTATTATAATATTTGATTTGAAATTTAATAAAAATATAACTTTTGTAAAGTATTATTTATTTTCTGGAAATCTATAAGTTAAATAAATTATGGAAAAGTTTGAAAATATGAATGTAAGTTATTTTGGAAATTTTGATTTAATTTTTAATGGAATTTAAATTAACTTTGAAAATATGATAAATTTATGATATTTTGAATCTAAATTAATTTAAAGTGATTTTATATCATATTAATGATTTTTGATAAAGTTGAATGTGAAATGAATGAATATTTAAATTGAAATTTTGAAATATAACTAAAATTGGAAATTTATGAAATTGACTTAAAAGTGAACTTTTAGTTAAGCAAATAAAAATAAAACTAAGTTATAGTTGAGAATTTGAACTTAAGTGTTAAGTTGAAATTCAATGCAAGGAATTTAAAATTAAACATTGCAATTTAATAAGTGAATTATTATTAAATCTTGATTTTTGAATGGAAATTTAACTTTATAAAATCATGAACTTGAGGAAAATTAAATGATGTTTATAAATGTGAAAATGTATAATTTTATGAGTTAAAAATGTTTTAAATAAAAATATAATTGGTTGAGAAATTATATTGAATATTTGGAGTTAATTGACTGCATTTTTGAAATGCTATTAATTACAATGTAAATGATATTACAGTATTGTAAATGTTGTAGTTGATGATAATAAACTAAAAAGCTAAATTGAATTAAAAACTATTATAGCAATTTTGTAAGTGCTATAATTTTTTAATTTAACTAAGTTTATTTGGAATTTAAGTAAACCCTATTAAAACATTTTAAAATGTTGTCTTTTGTTAAATTGAACTGTTTTGAATGTAACTTTCCGTAGCGTTTTCTAAATGCTGCGAAAAGTGAAATTTCACTGTTTTGATAAACGTAAGTGAATAAATGAACTTTGGAACTTGAAAATTTTGGAAATTTAATAATTTAATTTTTAACATAATAACTTCATTTTTATGATTAAAAATGATTTTTTTGCAATATAAACAGTTTTAAAATATGAATTAAAATGGTATTTTAAATTGAATAAAATGAATAATGATTTGAAATATGGTTTCGAAAAGATATGATAGTTTGATATATTAAAATGATTTGAAATGTGGTTTCTAAAAGATATGATATTTTGATATATTAAAATGATTTGAAATGTGGTACTAAAAGATATGATATTTTGATATATTAAAATGATTTGAAATGAAGTTTTGAAAGATATGGTATTTTGATATTAAATGATTTAAAAAATGAAGCTTTGAAAGGTTATGATATTTTGACGTATTAAAATGATTTGAAAGGAAGTTTTTAAAGGATATGATAATTTAAAATATTGAAACGGTTAAAAATGACTTGATATTTATTTTGACAAATATTTGAATTGAAAGATATGGTATGATGATATATTGAAATGGTTTGGAAATGATTTAATCTTTATTTTGATAAAGATTTGGGTTGAAATGACATTTTATTTTTGAAGTATAAAATATTGTTTTAAAGTTATAACTACGGGTTATAATAACGATTGGTTGTTAAAGAGACCGGGATCGGATATTGTCTTATAGCCGGCCAATACCGAAAACCACTTTAACAACTGTGTACGCGGTGGAGATTCCAGAATGAAGTAGGATGGTGGCGACGTTCTCGAGGTATATTACGTGGACCCAACTACCGTGAGTTGGCATAAATGACTAAAACGGGAGCTATACCGGGCTACACAAAGGGTCGCACCCTTTCATCGAGCATGCTCCATCAAAAACCATTCTATTACTTTTGCGATTCAATATGTGGCGCCACTTTGATTCGGGGGTATTGTTCGAGGTGGGCGGAAGCTGCTGGCTTGCCGTCACCACCGGTCCGGGAGTGCAAACGGTGTATCCACCCTGACATTGCCTCGCGTGCCGTGTCATCTCCTTATATCGATCCCACTACGATTTTGGTTTTAAAGATCCGACCGCGTTAAGGTTCACCATCCCCTTAACGCTATTTTCTATATGATTATACTTTACTGATTAGACACTACTGTATATAGCGTATATTACTACATAGTAAATAGTTTAACAGATCCTTAGAGGATGGGCGGTCGTAAACATCTTCTAAGTTACCTGTACTTTTACTACAGTTCACTTGAATTGGTTTACATTGTATAAGTATGTATGTCCTGACTCGAGTGTTTGTATTTTTATTTACGCTCGGTTCAGCCTGAGTTATTCACAGATTTGGATTCCACTTCTGGAGATTTGAATCACTGGAGATTATCTTCTTATGTAGTCTTATCTATTTCAGTTCGGTTGTTCTATTCATCTTATACTTGGTTATCATATTGAAACTTCTGTTGTACTTTATTTCTTCTGTTGTATCTTATGTAACTCTGATATATTTATATAGTAACTTCATCAACTACTATCTCTTTTACTTCCGCTGCATTATTATTACTCTGTGTCTGTGATCTGTGATTTTTATTTACTGTATATTCTGAGATTTTCCAAATTTTATTTACAACGCGGTATTTTGAGCAATTCAATTCCGGCATGAGTGTCTACCTATACACTTAAAACGGATGCGAATGGTTGAAAATACCTGGTCGTTACAAATCCTTTTTCTTTGAAATTTCAAAAATCCAAAAATAAAAATAAAACCTTATCAAAAACAAAGAAAAAGAATTGAAAAACAAAAAAAAAAACAAAACAAAAATCAATTTTCCTTTTGAAAAATAAATTTTATTTGTAAATGCTTTTCGTTTACAAAAAAAATTCTTGAAAATGTCCGAGTTTCCTCACTTACGTGAATTTTACAATAGTTGTGAAAATCAATATAATCCATATAATTTCACTTCAAATTCTTGTGGATATTTCAACAACAACTATTGTTTAAACAATTCGAATTTTGAACCACAAAATTTTCAAAATGATGACCAACCTTCAAATCTTGAAAATAACATTTCATCTTTACTTGAAATCGCGACACAACAAAATCAAATGATAAATTAGTCGTGTAATTCATATTTGTGTGATAACTCGAATCAAAGTTTTCAAAATAATCAAAATTTGAATTCACTTCAAAATTCAAACGATTTCTTGTATAACCCATGCCAATTCAATTTTGAACTCCAAAATGAATTTCAAAATCAAAATCAAAATGTGATCCACTTTTCAAATAATTTTTGTAATGGGAATAAATCTCGACTACGATGCGATTGAAATTTTTTGTCCTCAACAAATCCAAATCAAAAATTCTCAAGTTAATAACTACAAATTAGATTTTGTTGAACAAATGAACGAAATTTACGATGATCACATGGATTCGTTGTTTGAAACATATATGAAACAAAGTGAAAAACAAAATCAAATCCCAATGTGTGACGAGTCAAATAATAATCCATCTTTTGCCACAATTGACGATTTTCAAATAACAACTTTTGAAACTGAAAATGATGATCCTAATGAAGTTGTTGAAAACACGGTAATTGAGTTGGATTTAAATTCTTTTAAGGGTGTGGAACCAAATTTAAAATTCGATCTTCCTTTTCTCGATTTCGAAAATTTGAATGCAACAACTTTCAATTTTGAACTTGGGACATGTAATAAAGTTTTTGATAGTCCAAGAAAGGAAGACAAATTTAATGAACACGAATTTTTTGGACTTTTGGATGACGAGTTGTTAAATTCCGACGGGGAAGATGAAAATCACCATTTTGATTTTGAAATCAATAACTCTGAAAATGTTTTCAATGATAAGCTTGAGTTTCAAATTGGTAAAAATAAACTTGAACTTCAATCAATTGTTTTATCGACCCCAAAAATCATCGAAAACAAAACAACTTGTATAATTTTCAATAAAACAACATTTGTTTTTCCAAATAACGTTCTACTTCGAAATCTTTTAGGTTTGGTTTTCTGCGCTTGAGCTGTGCCTTACATACTTAGTGAGACAAATGAATTGGTTCTTGGAAGACCGGTTCATTTACTCTTTAACGGCATACTCTCTGATGACTTGTAGATTATCATCTTTTCATTTTTATTTAAATAAAGCTTATGTTTTTATATTTTCTCCTTCCACTTGGGTTGATTGTGGGGTCACAGTCAAAATCAAGTGTGGGGGGAGACTCATCTTCATTTTTTTTCATGGTTTATTTTTGCTTTAAAATCTCAAAAAAAAAAATCCCAAAAATAATTTTTCTTTTGATTTATTTTTAAAAGAAACTCTATAAGATAAATATATGGTTTTGGTTTATTAGATTGAAATTATTGAAAGTTTATTTGTCTTAAAAAAATGATGTTTGATTACATATAATAATGGTTTAACTAGTATATAGGAAGATTCATACGTGTTAATTATGAAGTACATCATAATTGAAAATCTTTGTATTAAAAAGTGGTTGATTTAAAGTAAATGATATAATATATTTTTTGTCTTCTAAGTTGAATGGTGTTAAGATGATTTTGCAAAACTTTCTCTCTCTCTTAAAAAAAATATATAAAAAAAAATATCCAAGTATTCACTCTCATCGAAAAGTCCTCACGGTTATGCATGGGTGAATTACTTGAAATCTTTGATTATGTGCTTTCATACTCATTTAAAAGTCCTCACGGTTATGCATGTATGGAACACATGTAAAAAAACATAATAAAACCACCTACGGTTGATAGGTGTATGCACGAAAGTGTGTGCACTCGCCATGCTCTGTACCCCCTCACATAAGCCCGAAAGGCAGTGCATGGGTGGTATATCTGGCCTCAGTTTACCTGAGCTAGGTATGTAATTTTTCTTGCAAATAATGAGAGAGCAAGCAATTGAAATCCTAGCATTAATTTTACTTGGTTGATTTGATTTGTTATTGAAAAGAAATGAAAATACCACTTTGATAAACTTTGATAATCAACTAAGGATCCATTTCATAGTTACAATGTGTTATTAACCAAAACAACGAGTTAAACTATTGTCTATTTGTTACGATAACTTGATTTTTATTGGAAATTTTGATGAGCAAATGACTTATATCTCAAAATAATGGCCAAAACCTATGTTTAACTTATTTATGTCAATTTAAAAATAAATCTTTCATTTGTAAATATGTTCAAAAACTTGCCTTCATATCTTTGTAAATAAATCATTCATTTTGTAAATATTTTCATCCTGCTTTTAGATTTTGTGGGCAGTATCCGCTGAAAACCCTCACGAGACAACACTCGTCCTACTGGGGACACCCAAAGGTTTAACGGCTTGTTGCATACGCTCAATGCAGTCGTGCTCCCTACGAAAACAGATTTATCTTAGTTTTAGTTTATTCGATGACGAATAAAAAGATAAGTGTGGGGGTATATGATGTGCACGTAAATGTGCATATTTTTACCACCATATTTATTCTATTTAAATTAAATAAATGATCATATTGGGTATTTTAACATGTTTTAACCAAAATCCATATTGATTCCAAATTGTCACATATCCATCTTCATATAGGGGCAAAACGGTCATTTGTGTGCATATATTTCTTTGAGAAAAATTACTTGGAAATTTATATATATTTTTGTAGGAATTTAATCTCAAATATGAGTGGTTTCATGAAGATACATGCATGCACAACATGAATATAAAGGAATGAAGATGGAAATAATTCAAAGTGAAGATCATGGAGGGCCCCACTTACCCACCACCTTAATGTACAAATTAGAGGCTAATGCACATGCTTATGGAGTTTATGGCTTCATGTACACTTAAATGATGATTAGTAGAAGCCAATGATTACTTGGCCTCCACACTTTCTCAAGGGTATTTTGGGCATTCCCTAAATTATGGATTAGGGTTTCATGTTTGTATAAATAACCCCTTATGTTTCATGTAGCTCCTCCTCTCTCTTTCTTAGTCTCTCTTTTAGTCTCTCTTCTCTTAGTCACTCTTTAATTAGTTTAGGCTCAAGATAAAAGAAAGCTCTCTTTCTCTTTTCATGGCTACTTAGCCATTTTTATTTTATTTTCATTTTATGCACTGTTAATTATTGTTTCTTTTTAATTACATGTTCATTTTCATTCATGCTAGTAGTGTAATTCTTCTTTTATGCAATTAGATTAGTTTTTCATTTCACTTTGCTCTCTTTTCTTTTTCTTTTTCTTTCATGTTGCAAGCTATATTTGTTGTTTTGATAACAAATATGAGAGGCTAATCACTTCAATTTAGGGGTAATGAAGCCTCTAATCATGTAGCTTCAACATTTTGATAATTATAGCTCTCCTTTTGTGCTTATTGACAATGTTTGAAGTGGTTTAATTTGTTGTTTTTGTTTTGAATTTGATAGCCTATATTGTTGACGCCAAATAGGCTATGCTTAAACACTCACTAACACAAATGCCTCTTCATCAAAATATGATTATGGCATAAGAAAGTGATTTGAAATTCAAATTTGATGGTCTATATTTCTAACTAATAGTTAATAGGCCATACTTAAAATAGATTTCATTTTCAACTTTGTTGTCATTTTCATGAGAGCTAGTAAGTGTTTAAAGGTTGTGTTATAGTTTGATGGCTTATGTTGAGCTAATGAATAGCACAAATGAGCCATACTTATGATAAACACATCATTTAAACTCACTTATGACCAAAAAAGAGATCATAATTTCATTACTAAGCGTTACCTTTCAAGAATAATTTTACTTAGAATGCTCATCGTCCTCCAATGACGATGTTCTGATAGCATTCGTCCATACAATTTGTCTTTGGTCGGCAAAAATTGAATCACCGTCTACATCATCTTTACGGTATTCATTCTTTATGTTCAAATCGGATCGATGTGGTTTACGGATAATTAAATCCGATCCTAGTCTCTTCGAAACGATTAACGAAATTTGCCAATAATGATAGTCTGTTATTTAACTATCAGTAAAACATCCATAAGCGGTCACTGGGTCCCCTTTTTTAATCCTTTGAAAAACACTCATTTTCAAAATATCTTTACAAGGTATACATCCGATCTTCAATATATTCAATACTTGAAATGACACCAATTACTTATATCCACAACAGGATACTTTCGAATTGTTTTAATAATTAGAAATATTTCCCTCACTTCCATCTATAATTCATCCCTTTTTAAACGTTTCTATAATAAAAATTCCAAAGGTAAATTTTTCAAAACCTTCTCGTGTAATACTTAGGAAAATTTATAAGTATATTTCCTAAGATATTTTCTCTAATATTAGGAATTAGTCTATTTATTTTCCTGTTTCTCAAATCCTTTACAAATTTTATTTGTAAATTTCTTAATATTTCCAAAGTCGAATACACTTGCTTAGATCTCCAAATGCCCGTTCTCAACTCCTTTTAAGAATTCTAATTCATTTTTTGAATTTCTCATATTTTAAAAAATTAATAAATTTCTTTAAGCTCTTAAAATTCCACTATAAGATTCTCTTCTAAAATCATACTTGTTCAACAAACTTCGCTTTCAATCTGGAGAGGATTTATAAATAAATTCAATCCTTTAAACTATATATATATATATATATATATATATATATATATATATATAATAAGTATTTTTAAAGTTTATTTGTAAAATACTTTAAGTAGATTCAAAATATCAAAACATCTATATAACATTAATAACTCATTTTCGAATCATTTTAAATAACTGATTTATTTACAAGCTGACTAATAAAATTAGAATTTATTTCAACAAATACTTAATATTATAATAACTAATCTTTTAGCATATTCTAATCTAAATAAAAGTTTAAATTATATAGCATAGTAATTAAAATTCCCATTTTTACAAACTTTTAACTTCTCAACAGAAATCTATTTTAAAATCCAATATCTCCAAATTTAATTTATAACTCCTTCTGGACTCGTATCACATCGATTATAACTAAATTTTATCACCATCTCATATTCAAAAATAGATTCCAATATTTCTTTCCCAACTATTTCCATAATTCAATATAAATTCACATCGTAAATCTATATTTCTAATTTATCAACTGACCATCATTTTCCTTATCTAGAAACGTCATTTATAAATTTATAAACTCCTTCGAGTTTTACTTGTTGATAGCACAAATCTTATTTATAAAATTCCGTTATAAAAATTCATTTCTTGTAAATTCCATTTAGAATTCTAGTCTATTTTTAACATCGATTTTAACTCCTTTCATATTCCCAGTTGCCATTTATAAATTCTTTTATGTAAGTCAGTTTTAAAATCTCCATTTAAAAATTCACGATAGTTAAGTGAACGCAAAAAAATATTATATTTTCTAATTCAATTTATTTTTAAATAACTCCAACTCCAATATATATATTTTTATATCAAATTCCCTTTAATTCCATAAATTTTATAAATATATTTATATTTTATAAATTATCAAAATTCAAGCCAGTGCTACAATAGCATCCAATAATTCCAAACACTGCAATAATCTATATAGATTATTCTACACAATTCATATCTCACTATATATGGAAAATAAACAACATATTTGAGGAATCCAGTTGGATCCCTCCAACCTGTTTTCCAGCATCCACAGACGCTAATACAGCATATAAAAAAATACCAATCCCACTTCGATGGGGATATCACGGTATATAGGTTCATCCGCTATTATGCGGGACGCATAGGGTCTCATCTGCAATAATAAGCGGGAATATCACTCTAAATACTATATATATATAAACTACTATATATATGATCATTCAACAGACAATAATTTATAAATTCAACAAGCATCCAAAATTTGATTTCAACCAATTAAAATTTAAAGTTTGGAAATCCAAATGAGTGAGAATTTTCTCAGCTTCATTTTTACGAAATTGTTGCCTGTTCCACAATAATTCCAGCTCATGTATTTCTCTTCTACGAATCCAACTCGTATTGTTTTATTTATTTAGTCCTCATATAAATTTTATATGGATTAACGAACTTACAAATAAACTGATTGATGATTAACTTAAATTTAAAAAAGAATGTTTTTAAATTAATATGCCTTACTCTAATGACCAACTGCCCTCAACTTGCGCCCACTGCCCATGCACTCCCTCTCCCCCTGCCGCACCGCCAGTTGCAGTTGAGACACTAGACTGCTGCCTCCCTGCACTCGCGTTGACTTCCCCTTAATTCCACGCGACCTCCACTATGCTTCCTCTATTCATCGCGTGAATCGCCTTCAACTCTTTCACGCCACCACTCCATCGTCGTAGCAGCCTCACACGCCCCCACTTCACTCACGAGATCCACATGCACCCCCTCCAATAACGATCGCAACCTTCCCCACATCGATCGGCTATGAGCAGCTCGAGTCTGGGATGAACGCGACCCGATATTTAGCTGTTGGATTGACTTTTAAATGTCAAGTGGTAGATCGTGATGAAGATAAGGAAGCGTCAACGAAGATAAGGAACCCCCCCTAATTTTTTTCTACAATTGAACGTGATTTCCTTCTTCCTCCTTTGGTTTTTTTCCTTTCTTTTTCCTGATGTTTAATTCGATTTTAACTTTTGATGGAAGGGGAGGGTACGTGATTAAACATAAAGGAATAGGTCGGCCTGGTCAGGAATATAGGATAGCACTAACACGTTAGGGGGGCTGAAATTTGACTTGATTGGATACACACACACACACACACACACACACATATATATATATATAACATCTTGTTTTAGCAACTTAAAATTCTAATCTTCCATTAAGGCATGCCGCTAGGCATTTATAATGTTATACGCCTATTTCGAAAGCAATGGAAAAGGTTTTGAGTCCCAATTTGATCGTATAGAGAAGATAGCTTTTTGAACCAAATTATTATATTGAATTTTCGATATAAATTTCAAAGCGTTTATATTCCGTACGACCAAACGATAACTCCAGTAACTACGAAATTTGAAATCACGTAATAATACAATAATACGGATCCAATAGAACTAGTTTCTTCGAATTTCGAGACTGTACCTCGGATTGCTATTTTAACGCATCAATTAAATTGACGATTTCAAAAAATTTTACGAAATCATTTTGAAATTTCAATTTTAAAACTTATTAACTCAATTATAAACCCAAATCAAATATTTAAAACCATTTAGTATTCATAATTAATTCTCGAAAATTCGAGGTCGTTACATTCCTCCCCCTTAAAAGAATTCTGTCCCTGTAATGGCTAAGGCCAGGAAAACGCTCCAAACCTGATACTTATCCAAAACCCACTTAGTTCATTACGACATCCCACTCTCCTTATCTTTTAGTTTTACCCGAACAATTAGTTTTCAATTCAAATTTCAAAACTCTTTATTTCAATTACACCCCGAAATCAAATTGTCGTTAACTTTTTTTCTTCAATTTTTTTTCTAAAACCCTAAATTTCCAAATAATTTTTAACACCCTAAATTTCTGATTTTTTTGGCAGTCTCCTTTGTACGAAGAGTCTTTTGCAATATGACAAGAGAGATAAATATATGTTTGTCGACTCAACCGATCAGAAAACAAAATATAAATCAATACTTTATGATTTGCGATATTTAATCCAAAAATGTGCCTTATTTAGCATTTTAAGCATTATTAAGCAAGCATTTACTTCAAAAGCAATTTCGCAACCCATATCTAGCCAAATAGGCTCTTTGTACCTGTACTTACTCAATTTTAGACATGTAAGTACCAAAATCATGAAATTAAATAACATTTCACTTATTTCAATGGTTAAAAATCATAAGTTTCATAAGCAATCTCATGCTAAACATATACCATAAGCAATTTTAAGGTTCCAACACCAATTTAATCACTTTCAATCAATCCATATATCATTTTATTCAATTTTAAATTATTTTAAACTCACTTTACGTGCATTCAATTTATTTTTAAACCAAACAAACTCACATCCATTCCAAATTGATTAAAAATCAATTTGTTTACTTTCCATTTGATTTGTATCATTTTATTTACTCCGTTTTCGTTAATGTCAATTTTTCTTATGCAAATTCAACGATGTTCACTTAATAAAATATCCACTTTAGTTTATAACTATTTTAAACTGATTCCATCTCAATTTATATTTAATTCTATTCCATCTCAAATTGATTCTCAATCAACTCATCTTCGTTCCATTCTTATCCACTTTTATTATATCCAAATTTACTTTATTAAGCTCGGAGTCATCTAATGCTAATTTATTAAATAGCCATTTCATAAATTATTTAAGCCAAACTTCCATTTAAAATATTAATTTAATTTAATTTATTTAGTACAATCATTTAAATCAAACAGCTTAAGTTCTTTTCCATTTGCAATAAAATTTCTTTCCAAATTTTTTGATTTGGTTTTTTTGTTCAATCAAATTTCATCCCAATCACTAATTTATTTAATTAGTTCATTTATTTTGTCCATTTCAAATTTTAGTTCCATACTCGAATTCATTCTCGAATTTATTTAATTCGTACCTAAGGCCATATTTAATTTATTTACACTCAAGTCATCCCTATTTCCAACCATTTCTATTTTATTCGACAATATTTCCAATTATAATTAATTCGCTTACCATTTAAGTCGAATTTTATTTACAGCCCCAGTTCTATTTCCAATATCCATTTTTAATCCATAATCAAATTTTAACTTACCCAAGATAAATTTCATCTTCACGTTCATTTAATTAATTAATTATCTAATTAGTTCAATTCAAACTTATAACTCAATATCTGATTTTTATCTCAAAATTCACTTCTTCTAATTTTCTTGAGTTCAAATTCCTTTTTATAATTCAATTTTTGGATTTAATTTCCTTTACCAAAATATCAACCATTTTTACTTTGGGTTTTCTGTTTCACTTTTCAATTTCTATAAGTCACACAACTTATTTTTCACATTTCCATCAATTCTATACTCGAATATATTCTCATTTTATTTTTAACTCGAGAGTATATATTTATTTATACCCTAAATATATTTTTATTCAAATTATTTCAATTTTTATAAGCTATTCCAATTTATTTATTCACAATTCCAGATTTTCACCCAATTTTTATTTCCTTCAAGATTTATACCATATGGTTTTATAATACTCCATAATTCAAAATTTATATTTACTTCAATTCGATATTATTTCTAATCCAATTCAAATTTTATAGCTTATAGTATATTCACATTTACATTTTTAATTCAGTTCCATGTGATTCAAATTCAATTCTCTTTTATTTAAAATTTCCATTCCTTTTAATCAACATTTCAAAACCAAACTCCAGTTATTCATACTCAAATTAATTTCACTCCAAACCATTTATTTTTAATCCATTCAATTTAAATCAAGTAAGGATTCAATTCTAATTTCTAATCTTTCCACTTCCTTATTTATATTCATATAGCAATTTATTATCTCAATTACCCATAAATTTATTTAACTTTCACTAAGCAATTCAATTCACACAATTCTATTTTAACTTACTTAAGTTTAAATTTATTTCTTAAAACTCAATATCCATACTTTCCTTCTTATTGAAATCATTCTCCCTTTAAAAACCCCGGTATGTATTTTCGGTCACCTTAAAATCAAATACACACACACACACACACACACACACTCATTTTGGTTTAACAAACCACTTCCTTCGAATTTTACAATCAACCTAATTTTACCCAAAAAACTTCCTTTTCGGAATTTTCAAAACAACCCTTGTTTTTACCAAAAATATCCATATCAATTCACTATGGCAGCATTCCAACACTTAGAAAATCGAAAATGAATACTGGCAATGCGGCCATCATCATCAAAACTATTTTCCAATGACTGAAGTGAGTTCAATGCTATATTACTTCCAAAATCGATTTAAAACTATTTTATCTTCAAAGATATCTCCAAATAATAATACTATTATTTATCTTCAACCACTTTGGAAAATACTTTCAAAAATCTCCAAAATTTAAAATTTTCAAATTCTAGTTTGAACGCATTTGTAGTTTTTAACCCGTTTGTATAACTCATGCTAATACAATCTTCATTTTGATTGTATTAACAATTCCAATTTTGTAATCTTATGTTGATTATGTAACAATCCAAACACATCGATCCACTATAATAATTTCTAGAAAATTATCCTTTTTATATCAAAACAAAATTTGGGTAAAATTATTTCATTTACCCATTTCAAAACAATACTGTGTCGGATTACGTTATTCAAGTGTTTAGAAACTCCTATCGATTTAGTGGCATCCCACTACTCAAACAGAATTTATATACCACTCAATAAATAAATTAACACAATATAAAACCATTTATCTATACTATTATATTATTAGTGAGTTAGATTTCAAGAGCGCACAAGAATTTGATAAATTTTAGAAACGATGAGTCACGGCTCCTTCGTATGTTCGTTTCTATGTTTCTTTCTCTCCTGTCATATATCAATTCTTCTCCTTTCTATAATCAATTCTCTAATTCTTTCTCTACTCTACAAGGAAATAGCTAGGGTTTCATCTCTAAACACAAATCCCTTTACCCTCGTTTCTTATTGCCTCAATCAGCCCTAGATCTGCTCATATAGGCATTAGTAACTCTGCATAATCTATTGTTTCCTCCTCGCTATTGGAAATAGTGTACATTCAAGGTACTGATTTCAGAGTTGTTACTATTTATTTCCATTTTTGTATGCTTTTTGACTAAATTAATATCTCAATTGTCTATTATTTCATTGTATAATTACTAATGAAATAATTAATCAGTTATGAACTTGGATGTTAACCACAACTTTTGCCCCGTCCTGTGCATTCCGAAGGTTGATCGATGATGTCGCTATGGTGATTTTAAGTTTTGTTTGTGTTGTCACAAATTGCTTTTCACCCATACCTTCAAGTCTTATTTCAATCCTTTCTGTTCTCATGTTTTTTTATTTTATGTTTCATTAAATTGTTGTTTTTCATTTCTGTCTATATGGTTATACTGCTTTGGTTTGAAATTGATATCCGCTGTTGTTTTGTAGGAATTTCTGTAGAGAAAAATAATTATACCATGGGTAAACATCTTCACATGTAGGGTTAATGAGGATATTGTAGAAGCTACTTTGTATTCTGAAACAAAGGGGGTTAAAGTGAAATAGCCCATCTATCGCAAATGTGAATTTTTTTTTTCAAATGATGGATTTCCCATATCTACTTTTTTAACATTTACCATAATTACGCAGAAACAAGAAGGACAGTTCTTGGTGGCTATTGTGCATATTGTAGGGGCAAAAAGGTAGAGCTATTGCATGTTCAGAAGAACATTACATATACATATGTATGCATCCAAAACAATCTTTTAATTCATTTAAAATCATGTGTCCTTATTATGTCCTCCTATAACATCTATTCGTAGAGTCATAGCACCTTTACCAGTGGACATAATAAAGCTAATACAACCAAATGATTAGCTATGAACCTTAGAATAAGGTAATTTCCATTATTATATGCCATCAATTCCAAGCATTGATAATGAATATTTTTCTAGTATTTATTCCCATATGAGTTTAAAGAAAACGTACAATTTATTTTCATAGATGTGCATCAATGTCCACATGGATTTATTTTTGTAGATTTCTGCATGAATTGACCCATCAAATTTATGAACTATTGTGGATATCCATTACCAATAAATATTTTTTTAATAGATGGTTCAATCTAAAATATCTTTTTATATCATTAGTACATGTTTCACTAATTTGCTATTACTGATATCCAATGTGACTACATGTAGGTCAAACACAGTTGGTAAAAAGATGTAATCATAAATGTGTTTTATTTCATTTTCTCATATCCCCTGGGCATGATTAAAGTTCTTTTGGTTGCACTATTCCTCCAATGTTCTTCGATATTTAAACGCCCAAATTTGATAAACTTCTCAAGGTTCTCCTCTTCTTTAGACTTTATGAATTTCTTCCTGTTACAAAATTGATTCCTTTGGTAGGCTAGCCTTAAAATTACATTCAGTGACCCTGCTTTTACTATTAATGAAAACGTTTGATTTTTTCTACCTTTAATTTTTTATTGCCCGATGTTGCCCTGTTTGTGTGAGTTGCTTCAATCAGTCCCTTTATGGAAAGTTTAACAGACTTGATTGTTTCCTTTTGCAAAGTAGTAAACTTATATTTCACCAAACAATGAAATTTTAACTATTATTGTGTTACAGGAATTATTAGTTTGATGACACATTAGTCTCATTACAGTATTTTATTGCATATTGATTTAGTGTTGACAATGCTATTTCTGCATGTTACCACAATTCATATATTTCATTTCTTTCATTATAATTATGGAATTACTGAATATGAGCTAATATTTAGACAATGCATATCACTTTATTCTGGAGCTAATGAGTCATTGGCTCTAAGATGATGAGGGTGAAGCTACTGAAGTGACCAGCATTTCAAAAAGCACTGGCAAATATAATTTTAACTAAAGTGCAAATCACAATTGCACGCAAGTCAGCTTCGTGATATATCGATCTTTCCACATTTTTTTTAAAGTTTAATTATCATATATTAATTTGTTTGAATTGAATTTAGCTATTTTCTTATAGTACCTACTTATACAGTTGTTATAACAAAGGTGATTCAACAATAGGCAGTTGCATCGTTGTAAAATTCTTGCTCTATATCTTCAATAATTTGCATATTCTTTGGATCTATTTCTTTTTCCATTTCATAAAAGTGCATGCCTTAAAGTATTTGTCTAATTGTTTATACAATCTGAGTTGCGAAGTGTGATTATAATTACGCAAGTAAGAATTTTGTGATTATCACTCTATACTGCCTAGCATATGATGTCTAAATGGTATTCTATATTGTAGATCAACTTCATTATCAAATAATTCAAAGGTAATATATGATAACAACACGACCTTTCCCGTTATTAACAATATCTACCTCCACTATGCATACTCGGTTATTTTGAATAAAACATCACATATGCACTTAACCTGGTAGATAATTTTATTGGACTCGCTAAGGTGGATACGAGTTCAATATGATAGGACTACTCCAAACCTTGGCTCATGGCAAAGTACGATCTTAAACTATTTTATTTTTGATTTTTTGGTACATCATACTATATACAGTTCACCATTTATGACTAAACGCATGGAACTCTAAATTATTGAATCCTAGAGTCCAGGAAAAATTAATCCAAAGTGCACCTTCCAGTCCATGTGTGTACTATTGTCGAACAATCTGCTTCGAGTATTCTATTCACAATTTCAAGCAAACAATGCTCATTTTTGTATATATATGAAATATGTAGCTGTACTGAGGAGAGATGAATAATTACCGATGTGGATGTATAATTTAATATAAAATTATGGTTTGGTTTACTTAGGAAGTTATATGATTCTAGTTTTAATGGGTGGGAAATTGATGACGGATTGAGGGATAAGCAGTGTTCTCATCTATTTAGCATGTATTTTGTTGTCCATGGAACACTGTCCTTTTTTATAAATCTAACATTGCTTGGAAAACATTTAGTATTTCTGAAGCAAAACTTAGTTATTCATAGCAATTTTTCATATGTACGCATTGTATCAATTTTAACTTTTAAGAATGCATCACTGTATTTTTCTACGAGTGCATTTAAACAAAATAATAGCAATTTATCCTAGAGTACATTATTACTATCATTGAAGTTGGATCAAGGTTATGTTAGTCACAATAACTTTCTTTTCCTTTTTTAAATAAAGAATCCAGCCTCCTAGATAAAACAAGAGAACTAAAGTTAAAGATGGCAAGAATGCTATTTTAGATACGTTAGAGAGAAATCATCAAGCATGGGTAAATTGCAGAGTGAGATTGATGACTTAAAGTGAGTTTTAATATAACATAAGAGTTACTTTTCTGTAAACTCGGATCTGTTTACTGGTTTTCTTTTGAATATGTATGTAGAAAAAGGTTGTTGTAGTTGTTAAGTAGGGAAAACTCATGCAAGAGCTAAGGAATTGAAGAAAGAGGTTAGTCCATGATAATACCACCATGGTATCATATTATTATTTTATCAATTGCTGTCTATGGTAACATGTCACTCTTTTTTTGAACAGGTTGGGAAGCTCAAAGGTGAAATTGACACACTAAAAAGGAGTTAAGCATTATAAAAGGCTAGGGCCAGTGAGGCTAAAAGGAAGGTTGAGAAACTTACACTAAAGTTAGGAAATGTGAGTATTTTGATTGTAAATTAGTTGTCCTAAGTTGTATTTACAGTAATAATGGACTGTAATTACATTAATTGAAACATCTCCACTTTATTTGGCCAAACCATGTGCCTTTATGTACATACCATCTCCAACATTCATCCACGTGCACTACCGTCTCCATGGATTTTACACTACCTATTTTAAATTGTTTACCCATTTCATATTTGTGTTTCTGCTGCTAATACTCTTAGCCAATTTAAATAGTTTGATCATTTCCTAAATTACCGTCCTCTCTCGCGGTTGTCGAAAATTAGTTTAGATGAAAGTAAAACATTATTTTGGTTTAAGTGATAGTTAAAATAGTTTTGATTCATTCAACATGTTTTGGATGTTTAATTATGGATTAAACATTGTCTTTAGATATCTTTAATGGTGCTTATTAAAAACATGTTCAAACATGGGGTTGCCTATTTTAAATTGTTAGGATTCTTAAAATTTTGAAATATATTTATTAAAGAGTATTATTGATAACAATGGGTAATAATCAGAGGTTAAATAATAGAACTCGCTTAAGGTTAAGGATTTTATTTTGATTTTTTGGGTATTATTAATTAAAAAATGAATTTTTGAAAGAAAACGAGTAAAGGTTTTAGAGTTTACTAAGAAAAAATAGGAATAGTAATAATAAGAGATAGTTTGTGCAAAAAGGAGGAAAATGAAAAGATTGTGTAGTTCGTTTAAGGAAAAACTAAATTTATGTTTCGCATGTGTAGAATAATTATTATAATTCTACTTCATGTTTGTGTTCTCAAAGTAAACACCTTTTTATGCATCTATTTCAAGATTTTTAATTCTATTTCATGAATATAATTACTAAGCTGAATAATGCGACTTTGGCATAGTAGCCATCTCATCAAATATATGCAAATATATACAATAAGGATAATTTCTCTTGCATAGTGTACATTTTTACTATGTGTTTTGCAGAAATCCCGACGATTATGATATTTTTCACTGATGTCAAAATCCAGGATACCTAATGCATATCCGTGGAGCAGGGAACCTGATCAACGAGTGCTTATGCTGTGTCAATAACTGCAAAAGTCTATCCTATTCTGGTAATATATTTAAGTACACTTGAGTCAAATACTATGGCGACCTTTAATGCCATGATAAACCCGGGAGATAATGATTCCTTAACCTAAAATCTAGCAACTTATAATATACTCCATGTAAGTAACTATGTGAATACAAAATACAATTGTTTGGTTTCTATTTTTTAGGCATATTTGGGAAAGAATTATGTCAAACAATGAGCCTTTGGTTATCAATGGTTCTATGCAAACAATTGCATGTATCATATTCATATATAATACATGCAAGTAAAATTAGGTACCACATCAAAATTATTGCCATTATTCAAAGCTATTATGCATAACTTTAGAAGGTTCAGCAACATAGTTTTGTAGCATAAGTTTAAAATATGAATATGCATAGACCCTATCCATTTAATATTAAAGGTTAAAGTAGCAAAAGCTCATATGTTTTTGCAAATTCTTTGGATGGTTTTAAGACATCACAAAAATACCATATTATCATTTGTCTACGGGATAGAAAATGTAAAATATATAGTATACAAAGTTTAGTAACATAGGCAAGTAGTGTTTTATGATTAACTTTACTGCCCACCTAATATAAGTTTCATTAATTTGTAAGTCATAACTTAAAAGAGAGAGAAGGAAATTCATATTAAGTCTTTATTTATGTCAAATACCAGATGGTACCTTTTCTAGCTTTTGGTGTGGCTAATCTTAAACATTTGAAAACTATTTTGCACACGTAACATATTCCCAAATGTTTCCTTCCTCCTCTCGGTAGCTATTTTCTAATATTACCTTAGACTGATGTTATGGAGGTTATATTCTTAAATTTGAGATACTGATTTGGATAAATTCCAATAACCTGTGTCTTTATAACACAACTATATTACATATTTTGGCACATTAATACCAAACTAATTTTATATAGCCATACTACCTTATGCGGTGAATTATGTCATGTACCTATGGTTTTAGAATACTGATTCATTTAAGTCTCGATACCTATTTATTGCAATTTTTTATGCGTATAATATAATTGGCTTTGATGTAAAAGGTTAAGCTAGAAAGATGAAATTCATATATCTGTGCTTTTAAAATACATTTCAGATTTTGTGTAAAAGAAAAAAATTGCATCATGTTATTCTTTTCTATATATACCATGAGCAGTAATTTTCCCTTTTTGAAAAGAACCCAAAATATACAAATTTAAAATTAGACATGATTACAATGTATTGAATGTTGTGTAAACCTATGTTCATAAGTGCATTTTGAACTTTTGTATGTGTCATGAATATTTTAAAATATTTTTGTATGTGAACTTAGATGTAAATAACTTTTAGAAGTCAATCAAGGTTCAAGTTCATGCTTTTTAAAAAAAGATAGGTATGCATGATTTTGATGTTGTTGCTTGCTTGATAAATTATATACTAATTATCAAAAAGGATATAATAGATACAAATCAAAATAAGCTTCATAGTGAGTCATTTAGTTCCTGGACATTTTATCAAGGGATGCCATCAATTAGAGATTTACTTATTACAATTTTTCTAAATAGGCCCTTGGAAATGTTATATCTGGGAATTTTTAATCACTAGCAGCTTCACACGTGAGCAACAACAAAGATGATAAAGGACCAAAAGAAATGCATATAGAACTTAAAATAATATTAAGGTACCATACATTGTTTTTTACATGTTCATTTTATCTAGAAGTTTTCTGACATAAAACATTTGGCGTCTATTTGAAATGACATTCGAACCTTTCATGAATTTGAATGCAATGGAACTTCATTTTTTTAAATTATAAGATGGAAATGTATGCGTAGCACGTACACATAGCATCAAGAATGTGTGTTCTAGATTTTCTTACTATATATATATATATATATATATATATATATAATCCACACATACACATTACTTTTTGGAAATATTGCTGTTGGTTTTAAATTTTAAATCATTAGCCATGTTGTTTGGCTTTAGCATAAAATTGCATTGTTTTCACATGAAACTGTGTATATCAACTTAGAGTCTTGGTTTGACATGCATTTCAATATATTTGCAACAGAAAGCCATTAAAATGGTTGATTGTTTGGGAAATGAAGATAGTCACATATTAGGCTTCCATGCCCTCAGTATTCAAACATCTCGGTGTCTTGTTTGCAAACTATTATGATGTAAGCAGAATATTTTTAATAAAGCATTTTGCAAAATAAAGCATGTTATCTCTATATCGTTGGATCTGTAGTACTCAGTTTTCTTCGCCACTTACAACATTAGAGACCAATGTACTTTCATTCATTGTATTAGATTCACATTATTCTTAGTGGCAACATCTGGAA
The DNA here is from genome assembly GCA_030765085.1 of Allium cepa. Taxonomy (NCBI): domain Eukaryota; kingdom Viridiplantae; phylum Streptophyta; class Magnoliopsida; order Asparagales; family Amaryllidaceae; genus Allium; species Allium cepa. The sequence continues at coordinate 86,568,659 of CM060946.1, forward strand.
ATTAAAAAGCTGACCTTGGATGGATGTCATGGCACCGACGGCAAGTGTAGAAGATGGTATTTGGATGTGGCGCTTCTAGTCGGGTACGAATGAGATGCCTTCCAAAACTGCAATGATGTAGGCTTTAAGAGATGAGCTTTATTTTGTTCATAATGCATAGGGTTAGATAAGGGTCGTGCAAAATATTCATTGGGCTGTTTAGTGGGCTATGGTGATCAATTGTTGTATATCTCATTATTTGCTAAACTTGTATAGATGAAAATTTATACTATGATTTATTACTTAGGCATGTGTTCTCAAAAAAGTTCCCTTCTGATAATATAGTTATGTGGTTCCACTTCAATTGAGTAATATAATTTCATATGTTTGGATTATGAATTAAATACAAGAATTTCAATAACATTTTTTCTCTTTGTCTACTAGCATGCTATATGAATTTTGTTCAGCACATATTAATCTACCTTCTTTTATCTTATGTACTCACGAAGATTTGTAATGATTTGAATAATGATTTGATTAGCTCTAAGTAAAGTTATTGATAATAAGTTGATATTCAATACTATCAGTAATAATATTATTAACATTATAAATACCAATATAAATATCGAACAAACTGTATGCGAAGCATGGGTTCGCACTAGTATTCACTAACAAATACTTACTCACATCTATTATTACACTCAACTCATTCTAGGGTACTAGTGTCTCCATATCTAATGAGTAATCCCCACTAGAGCCAAGGTTCTCACTTAACCTTCAACTCCGATGCCAAGCGTAGCGACCCACAGTTCCGTACCCTTTGAGTTGATAAAAATTTCACTCCTGTTCAACTCAAATTGTACGAAGAGCGAATAACTAGGGTAAAGAAGAAAAGATAGAAGAAGAAAAATAGATCAACAACAACAAAATCTCACAATCGCAGCGGAATAAAATATAATATATAACAATAGATTTTAATACAAGAACTGTGTTATTAATATACATACCATTATCAGAGTACAATATACAACAATCAATCTGGACAGTTTACTAACTTGTCCTCATACAACAGAAATATAGATCAAGTACGAAGATATGTCTCTACTCCTCAAGCTCACTTGCTGAGCTTCATAGCATTTTATCATAAATCTGTAATACTTGGTCTGACCCGAGAATTAAAATAAAATAACACCCGAGTCAGTCTGGAAAACCAGCGTGAGAAAACACACTCAATTTGAATTATTAAAGTTATCAAAATCCTTTGAAAAACAAAGGTATCTCGTAAGACCGCATCGAACATAAACACGATGGGTTTTTCCCTTACGATAACCAAAACATTTTATAGAAAATCCAGTGATATTATAGTCGTGTCTAAATACAAATGCTTATTCAAATAGCTGAAATTATCACATTGATTAAATTCTAGCATACTAGGGTCTACAAAAAAACTGTAAGCTTGTATTGGAGAATGGATTCCAACGAATGAGTAGGCCACTGGGGTACCGTCCACCAAAGTATAACTCTAGAACAATATACCAACGACCACACCAGGATCCCCTGCCACACAAGATCAGCCTACCCCTAACCTAGATAGGCCGAATATATTAACACCTTGGGCGTTCCCACCCTTACTATCGAGCGCTCCTTCATGCACAACCATATCCATAAATAATAGGTTTCCGAGGACATCTAGAAAGGTGATAATATACCCTACTTGGATGCGACCCACTTAGCCTTGCTGCATCTTCCTTGTTTTAGTCATACCCGGTTGATGAGGTTCGAGGCTAAGCGTTACCTTTCAAGAACAATTTTACTTAAAATGCTCATCGTCCTCCAATAACGATGTTCTAATAGCATTCGTCCATACAAGTTGTCCTGGGTCGGCACAAACTGAATCACTGTCGTCGTCGTCTTCACGGTATTCACTCGTCACATTCAAACCAGATTGAAGTGGTTTTCGGATAATTAAATCTGATCCCGGTCTCTTCCAAATGATTGACGAAATTGGCCAATATTGATAGTCTATTATTTAACTACCAATAAAACATCCATAAGCAGTCATTATGCCCCATCTTTTCTAATCCTTTGAAAAATACTCATTTTCAAAATATCTTTACATGGTATATATCCGATCTCTTCAATATATTCAATATTTGAAACGACACCAATTACTTATATCCACAACAAGAGACATCCGGATCATTTTAATACTTAGAAATATTTTCCTCGCTTCATCTATAATTCATCCCTTTTTAAACATTTCTGTAATAAAAATCTCGCAGTTAAATTTTTCAGAACCTTCCCATGCAATACTTAGGAATATTTATAAGTATATTTCCTAAGATCTCTTTTTCTCTAATATTGGGAAGTAATCTATTTATTTTCCCATTTCTCAAATATTTTACAAATTTTATTTGTAAATTTTTTAATATTTCCAAAGTTGAATACACTTTCTTAGATCTCCAAATGCTCATTCTTAACTCCTTTTATGAATTCTAATTCATTTTTTGAATTTCTCGTATTCTACACACTTTGGAAATTTCTTTAAGCTCCCAAAATTCCACTATAAGATTCCTCTTCTAGAATCATACTCATTTAACAAACTTCGCGTTCAATCTCAAGAGGATTTATAAATAAATTCAATCCTTTAAACTATATATATATAATAAGTATTTATAAAGAATAATAGTTTATTTGTAAAATACGTTTAAGTAGATTCAAAATATCAAAACATTTAAATAACATTAATAACTCATTTGCAAATCATTTAAAATAACTGATTTATTTACAAGCTGATTAATAAAATTAGAATTTATTTTAATAAATATTTAATATTATAATAACTAATATTTTGGAATATTCTAATTTAAATAATAGTTTAAATTATATAGCATAGTAATTAAAAATCCTATTTTTACAAACTTTTAACTTCTTGACAAAAATTTACTTTAAAATCCAATATTTCCAAATTCAGTTTATAACTCCTCCTCGATTCGCATCACATCGATTATATCTACATTTTATCACCATTCTCATATTCAAAAACAGATTCCACTATTTCCTTCCCAACTATTTCCATAATTCAATATAAATTCACATCGTAAATCTATATTTCCAATTTATCATCTGACCATTGTTTTCCTTATTTATAAACATCGTTGATAAATTTATAAACTCCTTTGAGTTTTACTTGTTGATAACACAAATCTTATTTATAAAATTCCATTATATAAATTCATTTCTGGTAAATTCCACTTATACTTCCAATCTATTTTTAATATCGATTTTAATTCCTCTCATATTCTAGATGCCATTTACAAATTCTTTTATATAAGTCATTTTTTAAGTCTTCATTTGAAAATTCATGATAGCTAAGTATACCCAAAAATCAATTATATTTTCTAATTCAATTTCTTTTAAAATGACTCCAATTCCAATATATATATTTTTATATCAAATCCCCTTTAATTTCATAAATTTTAAAAATATATTTATAGTTTTTAAATTATCAAAATTTAAGCCAGTGCTACAATATCATCCAATAATTCCAAACACTGCGATAATCTAAATAGATTATTCTACACAATTCATATCTCACTATATATGGAAAATAAACGACATATTTGAGGAATCTAGTTGAATCCCTCCAACCTATTTCCCTGCATCCACGGATGCTAATACAATATATAAAAATACCAATCCCACTTCGAGGGGGATATCGCGGTATATAGGGTCATTCGCTATTATGCGGGGAGTATAGGATCTCAACCGCTATAATGTTCGAGTATATCACTCCAAACACTTGTATAAACTACTATATATATGATCATTCAATAGATAATAATTTAGAAATTCAACAAGCATCCAAAATTTAATTTCAACCATTTAAAATTTGAAATTTGAAAATCCAAATGAGTGAGAATTTTCTCACCTTGACTTTTCCGAAATAGTTGATCGTTCCACATTAATTCCAGCTCGTATATTTCTCTTCTACTAATGCAACGCATCTTGTTTTGTTTATTTGGTCCTCGTATAAATTTTATATGGATTAACGAACTTACATATAAATTACTGGATGACTTACTTAAATTTTAAAAAATAATGTTTTTAAATTAATATACCTTCCTCTAACGACCAACTTCCCTCAACTTGCGTCCACTGCCCATGAGCTCCCTCTCCCCCTACCGCGCCTCCAATCGCAATCGAGACACTTGACTACTGCCTCCCTGCTTTCGCGTTGACTTCTCCCCAAGTCCTTACGACCTCGCACTACGCTTCCCCTATTCATCACGTGAATCGCCTTTAACTCCTTCATGCCACCACTCTATCATCGTAGCAGCCTCGCATGCCCCCACTTCGCCCATGAGATCCACATGCACCCCCTCCAATAAAGATTGCAACCTTCCCCACATCGATCGGCTATGAGCTGCTCGAGATCAGAGATGAATGCGACCCAATATTTAGCTGTTGGATTGATTTTTTTATGTCAAGTGGTAGACCGTGACAATGATAAGGAAGCGGCAATAAAGATAAGAAACCTCCCTCGATTTATTTTTTCTAAAGTCGAACGTGATTTCATTCTTCCTTCTTTGGTTTTTTTTTCTTTTTTGCTGAAGTTTGATTCGATTTTAACTTCTGAGGGAATAGGAGGGTACATGATTAAATAGAAAGAAATAGGTCGGCTTGGTCAAGAATATAGGATAGCACCACGTACACGTTAGGATGGCCGAAATTTGACTTGACTGGATATATATATATATATAATACATCTCGTTTTAGCAACTTAAAATTTTGATCTCCTATCGAGGCATGCCGCTAAGCGTTCATAAAATTATACCCCTATTTCGAACGCAATGGAAAAGGTTTCGAGTCCTAATATGATCGTATGGAGAAGATAACTTTTTGAACCAAATTATTATATTGAATTTCCCATATAAATTTCAATGCGTTTATATTCCGTACGACAAAACGATAACTCGAATCACTACGAAATTTGAAATTCAATAATAATACAACATTAAGATCCAAAGGAACTGGTTTTGTCGAATTTCGAGACTGTAACCCGAATTACTATTTTAACGCTTCTATTAAACTGACGATTTCAAAAAAAATTACGAAATCATTTTGAAATTTAAATTTTGAAACTTATTAACTCAATCATAAACCCAAATCAAATATCTAAAACCACTTAATATTCAAAATTAACTGTCGGAACTTTCGAGTTGTTACACAAAAAATTAGAAAAAAATGGAGCAGCTCTTTAATTAAGGTTTAATTTCGACTTAACCAAGCTTCATCAAGGTTTAACTATTAGCTAGATAAATTAAGACCTTACTAAGATAAATTAAGGTTATTCATGATTTAAATTTTGATTTAATTAAGATTAATTAAAGCTTAATTAAGTTTTAAACTTATAATTTAATCGAGGTTTGTTTATTTTAAAGTTTCTTTCAAACTCTATCGGGTTTTTATTATTAACCAGCTTTCTTGTTTAAGTAAATTATTTTAAACCAAAGGATCTCCTGTCCATGCTATTAAATAGCCAAATAAATTAAAGTAGTTGTAATAAAATATTGACACGTTTTATCGGAAGTAAATTGACTTGTACTTATCGCAAATTCCGCACTTTGGGAACGTGACGGATATAAGGGGGTTAATTTCGATAAGTGGGCCATGATGATGTAAGCATATGGAACTTATATTCAAATGTAAATCTTACATCCTGATAGTGGAATGGTCCACTATAAACAACTTGACCCTTTAAAATTATCGAACGTTCGTTTGGAGAGACCGGTATCAGATAGTAGTTGTTATTCGAATACCACTACAAACCAACGAAAGCGTTCAAATTGGAAAAAGTGAAGGCAAGGTCCAAGATGAAGACTTTGAAGTGCAAGGGCTATTTACTACTAACCTTAAGGATAATTCTAAAATGTGTGTAGTAGAAGTAGTGCCTTTGGTTTGTTGATCTCTAAACGACTTGTATGGATGAGTGCTGACATTGTGTCAACATCTGAAAGGAAATGTTGGCATTGACATGTAACACAAGCGGAGTGATGTAGCCCTAGTAATAACATAAGATTTTCCTATTTATTGTTTGTTATTTTACCCTTTGTTGATGTATCTTTCCTGCTGACTATTTTAATCCACACTGACATGTTTATTCGGTTCGTAGGATAGGATATTGCTATCTCTCACATCGAAGTTGTGCAGCGGTAGATTTATTGTATTTAGGCTTTGGTATTATTAAAGTACACCCTTCATAAGTATTTGTATGGAAATTTGTATCATATACATTTAGTAGTGTTGTATATTTATCAGATGAGAATGTGAATTAAATTGGTAGTTTTCATTTGTTTGTTTTTAACGGATGGATTTTTGGCGATTTTAACTAGTCCGAAAAGTTTGATCATTACACTTACCATGCTTAAGTTCGACATCCCTTGTGATTCGATATAACAATTATTCATTGATTCTTTTAGGGTGCTTATCTCATAACTAAGAGCTCAACATCTACCCCAACGTTAGATGCTCGATACCTCCTTGTAGTTGCTTAGAGGCTTACTTTGCTATCGACTTGCAATCTTAATATGGATTCACTGACTCCTATACACTTATAGGTTCGATATGTTTTATCCATGAGCTCGATATACATATTTGTAGTAATGATATCTTTCAATGCTTTTATACACCCTTGTCGACTTTGTTTGTGACGACCCGGAATTTCTAGATATTTGAAATTGAAATATTTAATTGATTTTAAATATTTGAAAGTTAGTTCAACTTGAATTTCATCTCAATTTATTTGGCAATTAAATTATTGAATTTAATTTTTGAAAGTTGGGTAAATGATTGAATCTTCAGTTTTATGCTTGTTAAAAATATTTCAAGGGCTTATAAAATTTATATTAATAGGACTATAGGTAATGAAAGCCTTAGAATTGAATTTGGAAGTGTTTTGTTAAGTTTTGAAAATATATCGTTTAATTCGTTATTTAAAAATAACCTTCCGAGGCACAGTCTCGAAATTCAACGAAACTAGTTCCATTGGATCCATGATAGTGTATTATTATCAGATTTCAATTTTCGTAGTGTTTGGAGTTGTCGTGTGATCGTACGGTAGATAAATGCGCTGAAATCTATATTGGAATTTGATATAATAGTTAGGTTCAAAAAGCTATCTGCTCCATACGATCGAATTAGGACTCGAAACCTTTTCCATTTCGTTCGAAATAAGGACATAACATTATAAACGCCTAGTGGCACACCTCAATAGGAGGTCGAGATTGTAGGCTTCGTTTTCTAGACGATTTAAATTTAAATTTAATAGAATATATATTTCAACATTCAAATCTGCATTCTCATCACACCTTTTTCATTTCTCTATCAAAACACTATAGACATCCTACACATGTCCCCCGCCATTTCAAATTGCGTACAAGTGTTTCCCACTTCGTTGTTTTTAAAAAACAAGAAAAAAGAAAAACCGTGCCCACCTTCGTTCAATTCAAATTAAAACCCCTCTCTCAGAACAAATAGAAACCCAAATTTAAACGAAATAAGAAAATCAAATAATGTCCGCTCTTTTTTTTCTTGATTTCAAATTGAAATGTGGCTGAATAAGTAAAAATTGTAAATGCATTTTCGTCGGAACGACGACTCGATTTTTGCTTCCTCCTCACAGTTCGTAGTTGCGACTCGATTTGAGTAGGCAGGATCGAGCGAAGAGGTGGATCGCGATCGAATTCGCGAAAGGCAGCGGTAGAGCATGCGAGTGGGAAGGGGCTAGGCAGAGTCGGCATTGCGATTTATCGAGGCGGACCAGTGCCGTTGTATGGTTCTCGAAGGTAGTCGCGATGATTTGTTGTTCGTGTGAGAGGAGATTCCATGCATCTTGTTGGATTTAGTCGGAATTTACAAGCTACATCAAGTGTAACGACCCAGAATTTTTAGTAATTAAAATTTGAATATTTAATTAATTTTAGATATTAAGAAGTGAATTTATAAGTCGAATAAATTTTAATTCGAATAATTGGATTTAATTGGATAATTAAATCGATAATTTAATATGTTAAATTATAGAAATAATTGAAAATTGAGTTAAATATGATTGAAAATGATTTGTAAAATTTTATTTTATCATATTGGAGTTAGAATGATATTTTAGAACTTTTAAAATCGAATTAAAAGTTAATTTGTGAAAATTGAATATTTTAATATTAAAATCGACTAGTGAAAATAGTCAATTTTTGAACAGTCTCAGAATTGAACGAAACGAGTTCCATTGGATCCGTAATAGTTAGTTATTACCGGATTTCAATTTTCGCGTCAATCGGAGTTATCGTTTGATCATGGCAGCTCGAAACGCATCGAATTATTTTTAATTTTAATTTGGCGAGTTAAAATAGCCATTTTTCAAAAAGTCTCGGATTTCGACGAAACCAGTTTCATCGGATCCGTAATGTGATATTATTGTATGGTTTCAAATTTCGTGTCAATTGGATTTACCGTTTGTCCGATACAAATTAAAACGCCTAGAAAATCGCTTAAATCGGTTTAATTTAAATCGATCGTTTGTTGACATAACTCGCATAAATGTCCGAATTAGCTTTCGAAACCTGTTCCATTGTGTCCGGAACGCGGGGTAAACCCTAGGAACGTCAGTTTCGGCGCGTAAATCCGAGTTTGGAAAATCGAAATGAATATTGTTCGTTTTTCTTTATAAATAGACCATGAGCCTTCATAAATTAAAAAAATATATATATTAGGTTTTAGTAAACCCTAGCCGCCATATACAAAACCAAAGGCCAGAAATCATCCTCCTTTCCTCCTCAATTACTTCCAATCCGTCGATAATTAGCCAAAGTGTTCAACACGGAAGTCGAAGAGCGCGAAGAGAGCTTTCAATCTATACGGTGATGATGGGGTTTGGCGTCGCGTGGAGGGGGGAAGATGGCCGCGTTCTCTACAGGTTCGGCACGCATTTTGAGGCTGTGGGAGGGGGGGGTGAGCTTCATGCCGTGGATGGTGAGGGTAGCTCTTGCGAAGGGCGTTCGCATGGAGGTGGTTTGATGAAGTTTAGTCGAGTATTGGCGGAGCAAATCGAAACCCTAGTTTCATGCTAATGGGTTCATGTTGCGTGTTGAAGCCTGTGGGCGTGCGTACGTGATGGAAGAAAGGGGGTGCGGTCACGATGGGGGGATGCAGATCCAAGGGCTGAGAATAGTTGAGGGTTTTAATTATAAAATTTATGTTGAAATTATTATATATAAATTCGTGTAACCTTAGAAAATTCATAACTTTTTCATACGAGGTCGAAAACGCGCGAAACCAGTTGCGTTGGAATCATATGGACGAGCACTATGCTATGGAAATGGATTGGAGTCGTTTGGAGTTAGTGAGAATTACGGGTAAAATTAAACGCGCGTTTAATTTTATTCGAAATAAATCGCTAAAACGAAATTGAAATCAAGGTGAGAACTTCTCACTCAATCGAATCAGTTTCGATTTTTATTTTGAATAGTTAGATTTAAAATATTTGAATGCATGTTTGAATGATGATTGTTATCTATTGATTGTTAAAATAGACATTATGCGCCGATAGTAAGCGGATGTTATTTATTAAAAACATATACCGCGAATATTTCATAAACAGTGAAATTGGTATTATATATAATAGCAATATATATATATATTGGCATATGTATATATTGGAGTTATTGATTTCCCGCATTTGTATAGCGGATGAGACCCTATTGCGCCGTCTATTAAGCGGATAATATTTTAAATCCCATATACCGCGATAATTTCGTACTGGAGCGGAATTGGTATTGTGCTAATGTTTGTGGATGCAGGAAAACAGGTTGGAGGGATCCAACTGGATTCCTCAACAGTTTTTATTTGAATTCAGATATTTTGATATTTGATGGACTATCATATCGATATATGATGTCGTTGTTGTCGTGATTGACTATTTGGTATGTAGCATCATTGGACCAAATTTGGAATTTTAAAATGATTTTTAAAGTGATTTTTATAAGAAAACGTTTATAAAATATGTTTGGAATTGATTCATTTTAAATAAATAAACGTATAATTTTAATGTTATAAAAATTATGATTTTTGAGAAATATAGTTAAAAAACTGATTTTTGAGAATATGATGCTAATGATTTTATAAAATAATAAAATTGGGATTTTTGAATTTATTATAAAAGTTTAAATATAGGATTTATAAATTTGATTATTTTATAAATCAAGAGAATGGTGAAATTATAAAGGAGATTAAAGATGTTTTAAAAGAATAATAGTATAAATTGATTTTATAAAGAATTTATAAATTGATAATTTATAAATGAAAATATTTGAATTATGAAACGAGTTTTATAAGTGTTAGAATGAATTGTGAATGAATTTCATAAATAAATGAAATTTATAGAATTATAAATGGTGAAGTTATAAATGGAATTTTATAAGCAGTAGGTTTATAAAATTTATAAAGTTATTAAAAGAATCGTTTTGGATAAATAATTGAATCTTATAAGTTATAAGATTTATAATTATGAAGTTTAAAAGAACGATTTTGTAAAGTAAACCTTTTATAAGCATTAACTTATAATGTGAACTTTTGGTTTATAGTTGAGTTATAAATCAAATAGGTTAATAAAGGAGATGTATAAAAAGGAAGTAGTTATAAAACAAATAGAAATAGAATTTATAAACGTTGTTTTATAAAATTCGCAAACGACTTATTTTGATAAGTTAATTTTTATAGCTTAATTATGGAGTTATATTCACATTTTTGAACTGTGAATAATCCTTTAAAATAAAATGAATAAAAGGATGAAATTTGTTAACAAAGTATATTCACGTTTTTGAATAGTGAATAATATGTTAAAGAAAATGTTTTAGATATGATGTTTTGAATTGAATTAAAACGATCTAACGATGTTTTAAATGCGTTGAGATTCGAAACCATAGATTTCAACATTTATTGTTGAAATAGATGTTTTCGAGAAATAGAAGGAAATGGTGGACTATAACACTGTTGTTATAGTAAATGCTTTCCGAAAGGAAATGTTTTGTATAGTATTGGGATTTATATATCTATTTTAATTTTGAATCCCTATGCTAGTGATTTTGGGTTGTCGTAACGATGTTTTACGTAACATTCGTTTTGGCCCAAATAAATATGTTTAAAAGAATGATTTCCTTAAAGAATGAAATATATACTTAATTTTGATTGAAGTATATTGAATATTTTCCAAGTGTTGAAAATAAATAAAATTTGTGAATTACTTATGAATAAATATGTATGGAAATGTTTTCCAATATAAGGTGAATATTAGAGAATTTATCTTTTTGAAGATAAATTGAAATGAATAATTGAAATCGAATATTCATAGATATTTTGGATTATAAATTCACTAAGGAATTTATAAAGGAAAGGGGAATTTGTCTAAAAATAAATATTGATTTATTTTTGAAGTGTGAAATTATATATCTAGTAAAGATATTTTTGGAAAATAAATTATTTGGAAAATTATTTGGAATCTGGTGATGTTGTGCATATCCATTGATAGTTCAATAACCGGCTATCAATATTTCCCTTTGAATGGGTAATTGATGTGATTTGTTCGAATTTGAATGCCACACTTATTTTTGAATAAGCGCTCACTATTCGGGTTAACTGGGAAAGGACCATGGGGTCGTATAACCCATTCCGAATATGTGATACGTCGTTATGTATAGCATTGAAGATCGGTGTTGAAGACCCGGTATTTGCGAGAGCAATAGGATGACCTGTCGATTGACTCTGCACCGAGTTGCTCCGGTATAGAGTTCTCCTTATGTGATGGTGAATCCGATCAGGATTGTGAATATCCGGATTGCAAGGACTTCTTTGTAAGTGCCTTCGGTTCTGTTCGAGCCCGGAACAGACTTGTATGGATTGTATGTCTGACATTACAAATTGAGATATAAAGATGATTTCTTTCAAATATATTTCTGTTGGTGGCGGAGAATTTATTCTTTTAGCTTAACACCCTTCTCTGAGACGTACGAGCTTAGAGGTTATGTAGTTGAATGTTATCAGCGATATATTCCCAATTTGGTAATGTGACATGCTGAGTGTTGTTGTGAAATGATCATTGTGTTGATTATTTATGATAGGATCATTTGTGTGACGCCCCACCTCTATACCCACGCTAGCCAAGAACACTCCGGAGAAGTGCTGTCAACTAGCACGGAGAATAAGGCTGTTGAGGAGCGACCATCCATGTAATTGCTTATCACACGGTGGCTATAAATAATCTTCGGAAACAAACATAGAAATAATCATATCACAAATCAGTCACAGATATCCATATCACAAAGGCGGAAGAAGATATGAATATATAACTAACACATGAAAGTGTACATCAGAGTAGTGGTCAATAAGATCCACGATAATACAAAAGAATAGCAACACGTGCTATACAAAAGAATACAACTATGAGTCTATATCTCAAGTGTATACAACAAAAATTGCTAATCTAAACAGTTAGCCAAAAGTCAGAGTGATGAATCCCTGGGAAGAAGTCAAGCAGAAGCACCTGTAACATCTCGGTCTGATCCGAGTATTATTTAAGAAAATAATAAACGGATCAGTCTAGCTATAAATATCAGATGACATGATATAACATAAAAGATATGGCATAAACATAAACATCCATAACGACATACCACTATAAGTATGTAAATAATGATCAACAGAAGATCAATCAATAAGAGATAATCAATATCACAAGAATCTTCTCAAAGATTCGAAGGGGGCATCATACCCTAAACTTGTACTCATAACAAGTCAATGACATAAATTCCAGAAATCAACACGAGAAATCCAGAAATCATAAAAAGGGAAAGAGGCCTATCACATGACGGTCCGAAGACCATGGGGAGCTACCCCACATGTGTGAGTGGAATCACACAGAATGAGGTCAAGACTAACCAAAAAGCAGAAAGGTATGTGTGAATGGAATCACACAAGTGGTGTCTAGTCTAACCTTGCAATGAAAGAGACATCGCGCAATTGCTAGTCTAATTCATAAAGCGATCATCAAGATCAACGAGAAGTGTCAATTACACTAAGCTAGTAAATATAGAAGTTTAGCTTCATGTCCCATAACCACTTGCTTAACTTAAATATTTACGAACAAACTGTAAATCTTCACTAATAAAATTGTCACAAGAGGTTCAATCGAACAAGTCCAAGAATTAACCGACGAAGTGAACGCAAGCGTTTCATACCACTTGTTTTACTAAGTCGTTTAATTAGATTTCTCATCCGAGTGAGGTAAAGGCTTGTATATACTAATAGATTGGAAAACGGTTTAAGAAAAGAGCTTTGTTATTAAAAATAGAGTTGAAATTGTTTGTTAAAAGAGTTTTGATATTTACTACTAGTATTGAAACCTTTATATTATAAAGTGACAAAACACAGAAGCAATTGTAGAAACAATCAGTCACAAAAACCGCATACGGAGATGTGAATAAAATCCAAGAAAATCAGCTCAATGTTTTTCAGATAAGATCCCCTACGGAGGGGGGGTCCAGGGGGGGTGGCAACCCCCCAAGGTGGGGGTGCGGGGGCAACGCCACCGCTTACGGGGTTCGACCTAAAGCAAAATGAGGTCTAACGACCTAAGGGTTCACGCGACCTAACACAATAGCTGAGCGACCTAACTAAGTGCGCGACCTAGTGGGTAAGGAGGTCGAGCGACCTAAGGAGAAAGGAGGCAACGACTTAAGAGTGCAAGATAGGTCGAACGACCTAACGATGCTGAGTTATACGACCTAACTGGGGTAGAGGGGACACGCGACCTAAAGGTATGCGACCTAAGAAAGCACGCGACCTATCGGCAACAAGGATCGAGCGACCTAACGGCAACATGGGTCGAGAGACCTAACTTTGCCGCGACCTATAAATGTCACGACCTAAGGCCATAACGACCTAAGAAACAAAGGGGAGCGACCCAAAAGAGGAAGGGCTTAACGACCTAAGCAGTGAAGGGGCCAAGCGACCTAAAGGTACGCGACCTAAGAAAGTGCGCGACCTAAAGCACACGCGACTTACGACCTAAGGAAAGCAGGCGATCTAACTCCACACACAAGGCCTAACGACCTAAGAGTTAAACGACCTACGACCTACGCCACCAACTCACGAGCGACCTAAGTACTAGGTCGTGAACGACCTAACTCCGAACACACGAAAAGTGGCCAGAACGATCTAGGAGCTATCTCGTACGCGACCAACGACCTAAGATCCACACGACCTAACTCCGAACGACCTAAAATGGCCAGAACGACCTAAATGCAGAAATTTCGCCAAAATGCCAAAAATCGGAGTTTTTCGCCAATCCAATCCAAACCAAAAGCAAATATGCATGCTAAAGTGATAGGGAATCATTCCCAACAACCCAAGATAGTTATAGACTAGAATTGTGAGATAAAAATCTCACCTTTGCACTAAAATTTATGAAGATGAAGCTTGAAAGCAAGGAGAAGCAATCCAAAGCTTGAATCCAATATCTTCTACTTGAATTTGGAGTTGAATGATGGAGTTGCAATTGAATTTGAGCTTGGAGTTTTAATTTCCCATTCTCTTCACCATTAATGCTAAAGCTTGAGTTAGTTAGGAAATTTATGAAGAGTGAGGAGAAGAGGGTTGGAACTTGGGCTTAATAGGCTAAACTAACCCAAAGTCCAAAGCGGGAAAAGTTAGTGAAATTTCACTAACTCCAAACCTATCGATGTTTATACTTAAAAAGTTGTAAACGACATTTCGAACTCAATGGAAGTGGTCTCGAGTCCTAATTTGACCGTTTGCAAAAAGTAGTTTTTCGGACCAAAATCCGATTAACGATTTAACATTTAAATAAAAATATTTAAATGTAAACTCGAAAAATATGCGGGTTGTTACAATTTGTTTGATCGTCTATCCTGGTGATCATTTCTATGATCATTTGTTGACCCAAAGCATGGCTTTTGTATAAAGTATGTTTTTGTGGACGTGACTTCGTCGAGCCTCACACCCCGGAATGGTCAAAACAGGAAAGATGCGGCAAGGTTATGAGGGGTAGCGCCCTTTAGGATATGTGCATTTCCTTCTGGAAAAGGGTGGTATCATGGTATGGAGCCCAGATGCTTACTCATGTTGAAAACACTTTATGATTGTGTGAATTGATTGCGAGCGCTCGGTGAAAGGTCCCAAAGGACCAGGGGATGGCATATTCGGTCAGTTGTTACTCAGTTAGGGGTAACCCGGCCTTGTGTTGGTAGAGATCCGGTTTGGTTCTCGGGGATGTCCATCCAGAGGCATTCTCATGTGGCAATGGGAAGTTCCTTGGCCTGATCATTCGTTGGAAATCCAAAGAAACAATACGAGCCTTGTACAGTATTAGTTGTAGGACCTGCCATCTAATATGGTAGCTATAGTAGGCATAATATAATGGTACCTATGCTAGCTAAGATTTATATTCTACTTTCGAAATTGTTTTCTACACTATGCACTAATAATAATATCAAATGTTTCTTTTTAATGCGTATCAAGCATCTTTGACTAACATAAGAAGAAATCTCCTCCAAGTCTGCGTTTGCATTGTGTGTGTGGCGGGAGGTCTTATGGTAGTCTCATTTTTAAAAGCATTGTGAATTGACTTTAAAAATATTTCTCTATTTTGGTTTTAAAGATAAATAAACTGTTTTGAGTTCTCACAGCAGTCACATGACTGACTCGGAGTTTATTGTTTTCCTTCCTAAACTCTGGGTGCCCAGACGGGCAGTCAAGAGTTAGGTTTATCAGGATATTCAGGATATTCTGGAGTTGCTGGATGGCATGGCGTATACTATTATATAGTATTTCTTTTTCCGCTGCATTGTTTGTTGTTGTTTGTAGTTGTACACTCTGATGATATGATGTAATGAAATGTGATGTAATGTAATAACTGATATAGTTCTTTGTTTAAAGATTATTCATTTATTATTATATGTTGTTCCGCTGTGATTGTGAGATTCTGTTGTTGTTCTGTTGTTTTCAGTTCCGTTCTATTTTCTATTTTCTCTCCTCTCTATTTTCTACCTTCTTCTGTCTTCTTCTATCCTTTCTCTTTTTCTAAAAACATTGATAATTCGTATTTCTGTTCATCTTGAGTTAATCTATGGAGATTAGTGTATATTCAAGGAGTACGGATTTACGGGTCGTCACATCAAGAAAATCTATTGTTACAAATCCATGTACTGCTCTAATATTAGATCTGTTGACTCTCCACGTTACTGTGCCTCAAATATAGAAGTTATTGAACATGATACTGACTTTGGCAGTTTTTTTTTCTGGTGTGCTAATTGATGATCGGGGAAGGGTTCAAGCATTATGGGAAATTTTCCCCATTCAGCTCAAATATAGCGGAAATTCTTCTGAAGATCATCAATTTGTTAGGGTTATACCCATCTGTGCAATCAGTGAAGTTATTCAGCAGATTATTAGTGGTGCTTCTAGTCCATCTCTTCTAATCAATGGTGTTAAGAGGCCAATGCGGCTTGTTCAAATTTTAGAAGCGGAGCTATACCCCACTTTGCTTTCGAAAGCAAGAAGTTTTGTGCTGAGCAACGATTGGGTACAGGTCAAATCGTGAAGGGACCGAGCCGAGATTGAAGTGGATTGCAAACAAAAATAGAGGTGAGTTAATCTCACTCATTTGGATTACCTTTTAAATTAAATAGTTAAAATTTAAATTATTGGTTGATTAATTGAATTGACTGGATGCGATATTATATATGTATTAGAGTGATTGATTTACGGCATTATATAGCGGATGAGACCCTATGCACCCCACATAATAGCGGATGACCCTTTTATACCACGATATCCCCTTAGAAGTGGGATTGGTATTTTTATATTGTGCTAACATCTATGGATGCAGGGAAACAGGTTGGAGGGATCCAACTGGATTCCTCAAAATATTGAAATTGTTTTCATAATCAGTGCTATGATTGACTGATTATCTGTGATCGATTATATTTGAAATTGGAAGTAATAAATGCTATGGGTTTTGCTTAATATAATTTGGGTATTTGAAGATATCAAAAAAAATAGAAGACTTGATTTTGAAAGAGAATAAAGAAGATATTTAAGTAAAAAAAATTTAGATAAATCAAAGGAATGAAATTGGAAAAGAATAAAAAGTTTGAGTTTAAAATCCCATCGAATAAATTTTGAACATGGGAAAAAGATTTTTAAATAAATAAATGGGAATAAATGAATTTTGAAACTTAAGCGATACTGTTTAAAAAATAGTGATACTGTTTAAAGAAATAAAGGTTTATTTTTTAAATTCAAAATTTAAAATGCTGGGAAGAAATAAGAAGGGGAATTTTGAAATAAAGTATGAAATGGATATTTCAGATTTAATAAGGGTTTAACTCATAAAAAAATGGTAAATCTGGAGTTAATGGATTTTGGAAACTGATTTGGGTAAATCGAGAATCAAATTTAAAGGGAATTAAATTCAGAGAACCGATTTGAAAGATCGATTAAGTAATTAAAAAATGGTGATTGAAAAGAGAATGAGATTATGAAATTTATAAACAGGATTTATAAATGAAGTAAAATATTTATCAGAGGATAATTTGGTAGTATAAATTCAGGATGGGAATTTATAAAGAAATGGATAATTTGTATTAAAAATAAATAGTGGTTTATTTTTAAGGTGTGGAAAGGAAATGTATTTTCCTTAAAAGGCAAGTATATTTTCGAAGAAAGATTTCCAAGCATAAGTTAGAGGTTTTAAAATGGTTTCAAAAATGTTTTAAAAAGAAATTATTATTTAGTTGTTTTAAAAAATTTCAAAGTAAATATCTATTAAGTTAATTATATAAGTAAAGCTTTTTAAAGGTTTTACTAGTATTATGATTTAAAAGATAATTATTTAATATTTATACCTTACAGAATAACTTTTATTTTAAATTTGGTATTGGCTTAAGTTTTACATGAGAAATTATTATAAATTTTCATAACTAGTATTTTAAATTAAGTGTTTTAAGTAGTTTCTATTGTAAGTGTTTTAAAGTATATATTTTTTAATAAAGTGATTTATATTATTTAAAAACTGAAGTATCAAGACTTGGTGATTTTTAGTGGAAATAAAACAATTGGGTGGAAATTATTCCACGAGAGAAAAAATGATTTGAAAACTATTCTCAAAGGGTTGAAGTGTAGAAAATATCTTGCAAAGATATTTTGAAATAAATAATTTGGAAAATCATTAAGGCCTGATGATTGTTTGTGGATGTTACATGATAGTTAAATAACCGACTGTTAATATTGGCCAATGTGCTGATCGTTTCGAAGAGACCGGGATCGTGATTAATTTCCCGAAAACCACTTCGATCCGGTTTGAACGTTTTTGTGAGGAAGACAAGAGCTTGGAGTTGAAGATGGTGCAGTGAAGTGCAATGGCTAATCGCTGCTAATCCTGAGGGTGATTCGAATCCTGAGGGTGATTTCAAAGTGGATGTAGTAGGAGTAGTTCATTCGGTTCCGTTCGGACCGATAACAGACTTGTATGGATGAATGCTATCAGAACATCGTCAGGGGGACGATGATCATTCTAAGTGAGATGTGTTCAAAAAAGGTAACGCATAGCATTGAGCCTCATCAACCAGGAATGGCTAAGTATGGTAACGCATAGCATTGAGCCTCAAACGATAACTCTATTTCTATGATCATTTGTTGACCCAAAGCATGGCTTTTGTATAAAGTATGTTTTTGTGGACGTGACTTCGTCGAGCCTCACACCCCGGAATGGTCAAAACAGGAAAGATGCGGCAAGGTTATGAGGGGTAGCGCCCTTTAGGATATGTGCATTTCCTTCTGGAAAAGGGTGGTATCATGGTATGGAGCCCAGATACTTACTCATGTTGAAAACACTTTATGATTGTGTGAATTGATTGCGAGCGCTCGGTTGAAAGGTCCCAAAGGACCGGGGGATGGCATATTCGGTCAGTTGTTACTCAGTTAGGGGTAACCCGGCCTTGTGTTGGTAGAGATCCGGTTTGGTTCTCGGGGATGTCCATCCAGAGGCATTCTCATGTGGCAATGGGAAGTTCCTTGGCCTGATCATTCGTTGGAAATCCAAAGAAACAATACGAGACTTGTACGGTTTTAGTTGTAGAACCTGCCATCTAATATGGTAGCTATAGTAAGCATACTTTAATGGTACCTATGCTGGATAAGATTTATATTCTACTTTCGAAATATCTTCTACACTATGCACTAATAATTATATCAAATGTTTCTTTTTAATGCGTATCAAGCATCTTTGACTATCATAAGGAGAAATCTCCTCCAAGTCTGCGTTTGCATTGTGTGTGTAGCGGGAGGTCTTATGGTAGTCTCATTTTTAAAAGCATTGCGAATTGACTTTAAAAATATTCCTCTATTTTGATTTTAAAGATAAATAAACTGTTTTGAGTTCTCACACCAGTCACATGACTGACTCGGAGTTTATTGTTTTCCTTCCTAAACTCTGGGTGCCCACCAATTTCCACACGGGCAGTCAGGAGTTGAGGTTTATCAGGATATTCTGGATATTCTGGAGTTGCTGGAAGCAAGATGGATGGCATGGCGTATTATTAGTATATAGTATTTCTTATTCCGCTGCACTATTGTTGTTGTTGTTGTTGTACACTCTGATGATGATGTAATGTAATGTATAAAATGTAATAACTGATATAGTTCTTTATTTAAAGATTATTCATTTATTATTATATGTTGTTCCGCTGCGAATTGTGAGATTCTGTTATTGTTCTGCTGTTTGCTGCTTTCTCTATTTTCTATTCTCTTTTCCCTCTATCTTCTTATCTCTTCTTCTATCCTTTTTCTTTTTCTTAAAACCCTAAGTGTTCGGTTTTCCGGCGTTCGATTGCTCGACAGTCGATATAGTGAGTATCGATGTTGAATTTTCGAAAGACGAAGAATCGGGTCCTTACATCTGGTATCGGAGCATATGGTTAAGCGACAACCATGGTTCTGTTGGGTATTACTCATTAGAGATAGAGTCAGTAGTGCTCTAGCATGAGTTTGAGTGTAATAATAGCTATGAGAGCGTATTTGTTAGTGAATATATAAAATTGTTTTATATTGTGATGATTGGTTTGTTGAGTGGCATATGAACTTTCGTCAGCGTGGTCTCGACAACTATGCCGAAGGGGTTTCTAAACACTTGAATAGAACAATTCGACACAATATTGTTTAAAATTGGGTAAATGGAATAATTTTGCCTTGAGTATATTTATATGTAAAAGAAATAATTTTTCAGAATTATTAAAGTGTATATAAATTGATTGTTTAGATGTTTGAATAATCTAGATTAAAGAATAATTGTATAAGCAAAAGAATTATAAGAATTGAATTATAATTAAAGTGATTTACAATTGTGAAATAAACTTATATATATAAGAGGTGAAACTATATGTATATATTTATGAATATGAGTTGTAAAATAAAAAATGAATTTAAAGTTAAATGGAAGTATAACTTAAGAGTTGTTGAATGAAGTTGATATTGGTATCAAAGTAAATTAGTAAAGTGAAGTGATAAATGTGAACTTAAGTTATGTAAATGAAATTCAACTTTTGTAATTGAATTGAATGAATGGATTAAATGTTAATCAATGGAATGTAAATTAAGTTGATATGAAGTAATGAATATAAGTGTTAATTCCTTAAAATCTAATGTTATTGGAAGTTGAATAGTTGAATAAAAATCAATTAATTAAACCAACTGAAAGCAAAGGAATTTGGTTGTAATTAATATACATTGATTGTTATATGATTGCTAGTTGATTGTATATAATTCATTGAGTTAATGAAATTGAAAGTTAAAGTAATTGAAATTCAATTGGAAGTTAAATGAATCTTAAATAAAATTGAATTTGATTTGGAAGTGAACCAACTTGAATAGGAATTAGTAAATATAAACTAATTGAAAATGAATGTTCGTAAGAATCCACTGTTAATGAATCAAATGTGATTAAATTGAAAAAAACCAATTCATTGAATATTAATGAGAATATGAATGAATATTTATTGGTTATGAATGTTAGTTGGATGATGGTTGGTTGATGTTTGCATTTGTTGCTTTTATTGCATTTGCTATGTTGACATATATAGTTATTATGTTGCTATATGTTGTATATCGATACTATTGTCTATATGCATGTTCTCATGTTGTTTGTTGAGTGTTTAGTAGGTGCGGATCGCGTTTGCTTCGCATTTGGAGCTCGCTTTCGCGCTATATTAGCCGTATATGCTCGCTAATAAAATATAAGGTACATATCTCGGATTAAATATCGTACTTTTATATTTTTTCCCTTCGGGATGCCTCATTACTTGATGAGATGTATATTTGTGATATATATACTGTCATTTTTTTTTTCGGATCGAGCCGCGCAAAGGAGACTATGGCGAATTTTTCCGGAAATTTAAGGCGTTAGAAATTTTTTTTGAGAAAATTGGAAAATTTTGAAAACTTTAACTTTGATTTAGAATTGAAAGTTAAACAATAGTAGTTGTTTTTGAAAAGATAACTAAGTATGATTTGAAAACTTAGTAAGTTATTATAAGAAGTTTAAATTTGTTTTGGAAAGTTAATAGATTCTGTAACTCTTTCTTACTTGTTAATTTCGAGGACGAAATTCTTTTAAGGGGGGAAGATTGTAACGACCCAGGATTTTTATTAATTTAAATTTGAATATTTAATTAATTTTAAATATTAAAAAGTGGATTTATAAGTCGAATAAATTTTATTTTGAATAATTGGATTTAATTGGATAATTAAATCAATAATTTAATATGTTAAATTATGGAAATAATTGAAAATTGAGTTAAATATGATTGAAAATGATTTGTAAAATTTTATTTTATCATATTGAAGTTAGAATGATATTTTAGAACTTTTAAAATCGAATTAAAAGTTAACTTGTGAAAATTGAATATTTTAATATTTACATCGACTAGTGAAAATAGTCAATTTTTGAACAGTCTCAGAATTGGACGAAACCAGTTCCATTGGATCCGTAATAGTTAGTTATTATCGGATTTCAATTTTCGTGTCAATCGGAGTTATCGTTTGATCGTGGCAGCTCGAAACGCATCGAATTATTTTTAATTTTAATTTGGCGAGTTAAAATAGCCATTTTTCAAAAAGTCTCGGATTTCGACGAAACCAGTTTCATCGGATCCGTAATGTGATATTATTGTAAGGTTTCAAATTTCGTGTCAATTGGATTTACCGTTTGTCCGGTACAAATTAAAACGCCTAGAAAATCGTTTAAATCGGTTTAATTTAAATTGAACGTTTATTGCCATAACTTGCACAGATGTCCGAATTAGCTTCCGAAACATGTTCCATTGTGTCCGGAACGTGGGGTAAACCCTAGAAACGTTGGTTACGGCGCGTAAATCGGAGTTCGGAATTCCCGGATGAATAGTGTTCATCGATTTCTCTATAAATAGCCCCCTCACAAAAAAAACCCTAATCTAAACGTTGCAGCCGCCATCTCTTATATCAAGGGCTGAAAACTTCCAATCTTCTCCTCTTAATATCTCGAAATCCATCAGTAATTAGAAAGTCGCGTCAACACGAAAGTTGTAGAGATTCGCGAGGGCTTCACATCCATACGGATATGATCTTGTTTGGAGCGTCGAAGGGGGAGTAAGGTAGGGCCGACAGTGGCCAGGTGCGCACGCATTTCAAGGCACATCAGGGGGCCGAGCTTCATGTGGTTGAGGCCGAGCAAGGTGTTGGTGAAGGGCTTCGACATGGAACTACCTGATCGTGTTCAAATCGCTTGAAATGGGTGCGAATTTAAACCCTAGTTGCTATGTGATGGGTTTCATATGTTCGGCTCTTACCTGTAGATGCACGAAGGGAAGATGGAGAGAGGGGACGGTGGTGATTTGTTGGGTGATGGATCCAAAGGCCCAGATTTGTTGAAGGTTGAAAATATAAAAGTTATGTTGTAAATATTATAAATAAAAATTGTGTAAACTTCAAAAATTCATATCTTTTTCATACGAGGTCGAAAACGTGCGAAACCAGTTGCTTTGGAATCGTATGGACGAGCACTACGCGATGAAATTGGATTGGAGTCATTTGGAGTTAGTGAGAATTTCAGGTAAAATTAAACGTCCGTTTAATTTTATTCGAAATAAATCGCTAAAATGGAAATAAAATCAAGGTGAGAACTTCTCACTCAATCGAATCAGTTTCGATTTTATTTTAAATAGTTAGATTTAAAATATTCGAATGCGTGTTTGAATGATGATTGTTATCTATTGATTGTTAAAATAGACATTATGCGCCGTTAGTAAGCGGATGTTATTTATTAAAAACATATACCGCGAATATTTCATAAACAGTGAAATTGGTATTATATATAATAGCAATATATATATATATATTGGCATATGTATATATTGGAGTTATTGATTTCCCGCATTTGTGTAGCGGATGAGACCCTATTGCGCCGTTATTAAGCGGATAATATTTTAAATCCCATATACCGCGATAATTCCGTACTGGAGCGGAATTGGTATTGTGCTAATGTTTGTGGATGCAGGAAAACAGGTTGGAGGGATCCAACAGGATTCCTAAACAGTATTTATTTGATTTCATATATTTTGATATTTGATGGATTATCATATCGATATATGATATCGTTGTTGTCGTGATTGACTATTTGGTGTGTAGCATCATTGGACCAAACTTTGGAATTTTAAAATGATTTTTAAAGTGATTTTTGAAAATATACTATATGTTTGGAAATTGTTTCATTTTAAATAAATAAACGATATAATTTTTAATGTTATAAAAATTATGAATTTTTGAGAAATATAGTAAGAGGCTGATTTTTGAAAATATGGGTTATTAACTTTATTAAAAGAGTTTAAATTGGGATTTTTGAATTTATTATGAAAAGTTGAAATATAGGATTCCTCAACAGTAATTATTTGATTTCAGATATTTTGATATTTGATGGATTATCATATCGATATATGATATCGTTGTTGTCGTGATTGACTATTTGGTGTGTAGCATCATTGGACCAAACTTTGAAATTTTAAAATGATTTTTGAAGTGATTTTTGAAAATATACTATATGTTTGGAAATTGATTCATTTTAAATAAATAAACGATATAATTTTTAATGTTATAAAAATTATGAATTTTTGAGAAATATAGTAAAAGGCTGATTTTTGAAAATATGGGTTATTAACTTTATTAAAAGAGTTTAAATTGGGATTTTTGAATTTATTATGAAAAGTTGAAATATAGGATTTATAAAATTTAATTATTTTATAAATCAAAATGGTGAAATTATAAAGGACTTTAAAGATGTTTTAAAATAATAGTATAAATTGATTTTATAAAGGATTTATAAATTGATATTTATAACTTAAAACATTTGAATTATAAAACGAGTTTTTATAAGTGTTTGAATGGAGTGAAAATGGATTGCATAAGTGAATGAAATTTATAAAATTATAAATGGTGAAGTTATAAATGAAATTTATAAATAGTATGATTTATAAATTTTGTGAAGTTATTAAAGAATATATTTGGATAAATAATTGAATCTTATAAGTTATAAGATTTATAATTGTGAAGTTTAAAAGAACGATTTTGTAAAATAATCGTTTTATAAGCATTTAACTTATAATATGGACTTTTAGTTCATAATTGAGATATAAATCGAATAGGTTAATAAAGGAATTTATAAAGGAAGTAGTTGTAAAATAAATAGAAATGGAATTTATAAACGTTGTTTTATAAATTCGTAAACAACTTATTTTGATAAGTAAATTGTTGAAACCTATTTATGGAGTTATATTCACGTTTTTTACTGTGAATAAATCCTTTAAAATGAAATGTATAGAAATGATGGAATTGATTAACGTAGTATATTCACGTTTTTGAATAGTGAATAATATGTTAAAGAAATTGTTTTGAATGTGATGTTTTAAATAAAATTAAAACGACCTAACGATGTTTTAAAATGTGTTGAGATTAGAAACCATAGATTTCAACATTTAATGTTGAAATAGACGTTTTCGAGAAATAAAAGGAAATGGTGGACTATAACACTGTTGTTATAGTAAATGATTTCCGAAAGGAAATGTTTTGTATAGTATTGGGATTTATATATCTATTTTAATTTCGAATCCCTATACTAGTGATTTTGGGTCGTCGTAACGATGTTTTACGCAACATTCGTTTTGGCCCAAATAAATATGGTTAAGAGAATGATTTCCTTAAAGAATGAAATATATACTTAATCTCGATTTAAGTATATTGAATATTTTCTAAGTGTTGAAAATAAATAAAATCTGTGAATTACTTATGAATAAATAAGTATGGAAATGTTTTCCAATATAAAGTGAATATTTTGGGAATTTATCTTTTTGAAGATAAATTGAAATGAATAATTGAAATCGTATATGCATGGATATTGTGAAATATAAATTCATTATGGAATTTATAAAAGAAAGGGGAACTTGTTTAAAAATAAATATTGATTTATTTTTGACATATTGAAATAATATATCTTGTAAAGATATTTTTGGGAAATAAATAATTTGGAAAATTATTTGGAATCTAGTGATGTGTGCATATCAATTGATAGTTCAATAACCGACTATCAATATTTCCCTTTGAATGGGTAGTTGATGTGAATTGTTTGAATTTGAATGCCACACTTATTTTTGAAAAAGCGCTCACTATTCGGGTTAACCGGGAAAGGACCATGGGGTCGCATAACCCATTCCGAATATGTGATACGTCGTTATAAATTGCATTTGAAGACCGGTGTTGAAGACCGAGTATTTGCGAAAGCGATAGGATGACCTATCGATTGTCTCTGCACTGGGTAGCTCCTGGTATAGAGATTCCCTAAGTGATGGGAAATTCGATCGAGATTGTGAATACCCGGATTGCAAGGGCTTCGTGGGAAGTGCCTTCGGTTTTGTTCGAGCCCGGAACAGACTTGTATGGATTGTATGTCTGACATTACAAATTGAGATATAAAGCAGATTTCTTTCAAATATATTTCTGTTGGTGGCGGAGAATTTATTCTTTTAGCTTAACACCCTTCTCTGAGACGTACGAGCTTAGAGGTTATGTAGTTGAATGTTATCAGCGATATATTCCCAATTTGGTAATGTGACATGCTGAGTGTTGCTGTGAAATGATCATTGTGTTGATTATTTGTGATAGGATCATTTTTTTTATCGTCTATCCTGGTGATCATTTCTATGATCATTTGTTGACCCAAAGCATGGCTTTTGTATAAAGTATGTTTTTGTGGACGTGACTTCGTCGAGCCTCACACCCCGGAATGGTCAAAACAGGAAAGATGCAGCAAGGTTATGAGGGGTAGCGCCCTTTAGGATATGTGCATTTCCTTCTGGAAAAGGGTGGTATCATGGTATGGAGCCCAGATACTTACTCATGTTGAAAACACTTTATGATTGTGTGAATTGATTGCGAGCGCTCGGTTGAAAGGTCCCAAAGGACCAGGGGATGGCATATTCGGTCAGTTGCTACTCAGTTAGGGGTAACCCGGCCTTGTGTTGGTAGAGATCCGGTTTGGTTCTCAGGGAGGTCCATCCAGAGGCATTCTCATGTGGCAATGGGAAGTTCCTTGGCCTAATCATTTGTTGGAAATCCAAAGAAACAATACGAGACTTGTACGGTTTTAGTTGTAGAACCTGCCATCTAATATGGTGGCTATAGTAAGCATACTATAATGGTACCTATGCTGGCTAAGATTTATATTCTACTTTCGAAATATCTTCTACACTATGCACTAATAATAATATCAAATGTTTCTTTTTAATGCGTATCAAGCATCTTTGACTATCATAAGAAGAAATCTCCTCCAAGTCTGCGTTTGCATTGTGTGTGTGGCGGGAGGTCTTATGGTAGTCTCATTTTTAAAAGCATTGCGAATTGACTTTAAAAATATTCCTCTATTTTGATTTTAAAGATAAATAAACTGTTTTGAGTTCTCACACCAGTCACATGACTGACTCGGAGTTTATTGTTTTCCTTCCTAAACTCTGGGTGCCCACCAATTTCCACACGGGCAGTCAGGAGTTAAGGTTTATCAGGATATTCTGGATATTCTGGAGTTGCTGGAGGCAAGATGGATGGCATGGCGTATTATTAGTATATAGTATTTCTTATTCCGCTGCACTATTGTTGTTGTTGTTGTTGTACACTCTGATGATGATGTAATGTAATGTATAAAATGTAATAACTGATATAGTTCTTTGTTTAAAGATTATTCGTTTATTATTATATGTTGTTCCGCTGCGAATTGTGAGATTCTGTTATTGTTCTGTTGTTTGCTGCTTTCTCTATTTTCTATTCTCTTTTCCCTCTATCTTCTTATCTCTTCTTCTATCCTTTTTCTTTTTCTTAAAACCCTAAGTGTTCGGTTTTCCGGCGTTCGATTGCTCGGCAGTCGATATAGTGAGTATCGATGTTGAATTTTCGAAAGACGAAGAATCGGGTCCTTACATCTGGTATCGGAGCATATGGTTAAGCGACAACCATGGTTCTGTTGGGTATTACTCATTAGAGATAGAGTCAGTAGTGCTCTAGAATGAGTTTGAGTGTAATAATAGCTATGAGAGCGTATTTGTTAGTGAATATATAAAATTATTTTATATTGTGATGATTGGTTTGTTGAGTGGCATATGAACTTTCGTCAGCGTGGTCTCGACAACTATGCCGAAGGGGTTTCTAAACACTTGAATAGAACAATTCGACACGATATTGTTTAAAATTGGGTAAATGGAATAATTTTGCCTTGAGTATATTTATATATAAAAGAAATAATTTTTCAGAATTATTAAAGTGTATATAAATTGATTGTTTAGATGTTTGAATAATCTAGATTAAAGAATAATTGTATAAGCAAAAAAGAATTATAAGAATTGAATTATAATTAAAGTGATTTACAATTGTGAAATAAACTTATATATATAAGAGGTGAAACTATATGTATATATTTATGAATATGAGTTGTAAAATAAAAAATGAATTTAAAGTTAAATGGAAGTATAACTTAAGAGTTGTTGAATGAAGTTGATATTGGTATCAAAGTAAATTAGTAAAGTGAAGTGATAAATGTGAACTTAAGTTATGTAAATGAAATTCAACTTTTGTAATTGAATTGAATGAATGGATTAAATGTTAATCAATGGAATGTAAATTAAGTTGATATGAAGTAATGAATATAAGTGTTAATTCCTTAAAATCTAATGTTATTGGAAGTTGAATAGTTGAATAAAAATCAATTAATTAAACCAACTGAAAGCAAAGGAATTTGGTTGTAATTAATATACATTGATTGTTATATGATTGCTAGTTGATTGTATATAATTCATTGAGTTAATGAAATTGAAAGTTAAAGTAATTGAAATTCAATTGGAAGTTAAATGAATCTTAAATAAAATTGAATTTGATTTGGAAGTGAACCAACTTGAATAGGAATTAGTAAATATAAACTAATTGAAAATGAATGTTCGTAAGAATCCACTGTTAATGAATCAAATGTGATTAAATTGAAAAAAACCAATTCATTGAATATTAATGAGAATATGAATGAATATTTATTGGTTATGAATGTTAGTTGGATGATGGTTGGTTGATGTTTGCATTTGTTGCTTTTATTGCATTTGCTATGTTGACATATATAGTTATTATGTTGCTATATGTTGTATATCGATACTATTGTCTATATGCATGTTCTCATGTTGTTTGTTGAGTGTTTAGTAGGTGCGGATCGCGTTTGCTTCGCATTTGGAGCTCGCTTTCGCGCTATATTAGCCGTATATGCTCGCTAATAAAATATAAGGTACATATCTCGGATTAAATATCGTACTTTTATATTTTTTCCCTTCGGGATGCCTCATTACTTGATGAGATGTATATTTGTGATATATATACTGTCATTTTTTTTTTCGGATCGAGCCGCGCAAAGGAGACTATGGCGAATTTTTCCGGAAATTTAAGGCGTTAGAAATTTTTTTTGAGAAAATTGGAAAATTTTGAAAACTTTAACTTTGATTTAGAATTGAAAGTTAAACAATAGTAGTTGTTTTTGAAAAGATAACTAAGTATGATTTGAAAACTTAGTAAGTTATTATAAGAAGTTTAAATTTGTTTTGGAAAGTTAATAGATTCTGTAACTCTTTCTTACTTGTTAATTTCGAGGACGAAATTCTTTTAAGGGGGGAAGATTGTAACGACCCAGGATTTTTATTAATTTAAATTTGAATATTTAATTAATTTTAAATATTAAAAAGTGGATTTATAAGTCGAATAAATTTTATTTTGAATAATTGGATTTAATTGGATAATTAAATCAATAATTTAATATGTTAAATTATGGAAATAATTGAAAATTGAGTTAAATATGATTGAAAATGATTTGTAAAATTTTATTTTATCATATTGAAGTTAGAATGATATTTTAGAACTTTTAAAATCGAATTAAAAGTTAACTTGTGAAAATTGAATATTTTAATATTTACATCGACTAGTGAAAATAGTGAATTTTTGAACAGTCTCAGAATTGGACGAAACCAGTTCCATTGGATCCGTAATAGTTAGTTATTACCGGATTTCAATTTTCGTGTCAATCGGAGTTATCGTTTGATCGTGGCAGCTCGAAACGCATCGAATTATTTTTAATTTTAATTTGGCGAGTTAAAATAGCCATTTTTCAAAAAGTCTCGGATTTCGACGAAACCAGTTTCATCGGATCCGTAATGTGATATTATTGTAAGGTTTCAAATTTCGTGTCAATTGGATTTACCGTTTGTCCGGTACAAATTAAAACGCCTAGAAAATCGTTTAAATCGGTTTAATTTAAATTGAACGTTTATTGCCATAACTCGCACAGATGTCCGAATTAGCTTCCGAAACCTGTTCCATTATGTCCGGAACGTGGGGTAAACCCTAGAAATGCTGGTTACGGTGCGTAAATCGGAGTTCGGAATTCCCGGATGAATAGTGTTCATCGATTTCTCTATAAATAGCCCCCTCACAAAAAAAAAACCCTAATCTAAACGTTGCAGTCGCCATCTCTTATATCAAGGGCTGAAAACTTCCAATCTTCTCCTCTTAATATCTCGAAATCCATTAGTAATTAGAAAGTCGCGTCAACACGAAAGTTGTAGAGATTCGCGAGGGCTTCACATCCATACGGATATGATCTTGTTTGGAGCGTCGAAGGGGGAGTAAGGTGGGGCCGACAGTGGCCAGGTGCGCACGCATTTCAAGGCACATCAGGGGGCCGAGCTTCATGTGGTTGAGGCCGAGCAAGGTGTTGGTGAAGGGCTTCGACATGGAACTACCTGATCGTGTTCAAATCGCTTGAAATGGGTGCGAATTTAAACCCTAGTTGCTATGTGATGGGTTTCATATGTTCGGCTCTTACCTGTAAATGCACGAAGGGAAGATGGAGAGAGGGGACGGTGGTGATTTGCTGGGTGATGGATCCAAAGGCCCAGATTTGTTGAAGGTTGAAAATATAAAAGTTATGTTGTAAATATTATAAATAAAAATTGTGTAAACTTCAAAAATTCATATCTTTTTCATACGAGGTCGAAAACGCGCGAAACCAGTTGCTTTGGAATCGTATGGACGAGCACTACGCGATGAAATTGGATTGGAGTCGTTTGGAGTTAGTGAGAATTTCAGGTAAAATTAAACGTCCGTTTAATTTTATTCGAAATAAATCGCTAAAATGGAAATAAAATCAAGGTGAGAACTTCTCACTCAATCGAATCAGTTTCGATTTTATTTTAAATAGTTAGATTTAAAATATTCGAATGCGTGTTTGAATGATGATTGTTATCTATTGATTGTTAAAATAGACATTATGCGCCGTTAGTAAGCGGATGTTATTTATTTAAAACATATACCGCGAATATTTCATAAACAGTGAAATTGGTATTATATATAATAGCAATATATATATATTGGCATATGTATATATTGGAGTTATTGATTTCCCGCATTTGTGTAGCGGATGAGACCCTATTGCGCCGTTATTAAGCGGATAATATTTTAAATCCCATATACCGCGATAATTCCGTACTAGAGCGGAATTGGTATTGTGCTAATGTTTGTGGATGCAGGAAAATAGGTTGGAGGGATCCAACAGGTTCCTCAACAGTATTTATTTGATTTCAGATATTTTGATATTTGATGGATTATCATATCGATATATGATATCGTTGTTGTCGTGATTGACTATTTGGTGTGTAGCATCATTGGACCAAACTTTGGAATTTTAAAATGATTTTTAAAGTGATTTTTGAAAATATACTATATGTTTGGAAATTGTTTCATTTTAAATAAATAAACGATATAATTTTTAATGTTATAAAAATTATGAATTTTTGAGAAATATAGTAAAAGGCTGATTTTTGAAAATATGGGTTATTAACTTTATTAAAAGAGTTTAAATTGGGATTTTTGAATTTATTATGAAAAGTTGAAATATAGGATTCCTCAACAGTATTTATTTGATTTCAGATATTTTGATATTTGATGGATTATCATATCGATATATGATATCGTTGTTGTCGTGATTGACTATTTGGTGTGTAGCATCATTGGACCAAACTTTGGAATTTTAAAATGATTTTTGAAGTGATTTTTGAAAATATACTATATGTTTGGAAATTGATTCATTTTAAATAAATAAACGATATAATTTTTAATGTTATAAAAATTATGAATTTTTGAGAAATATAGTAAATGGCTGATTTTTGAAAATATGGGTTATTAACTTTATTAAAAGAGTTTAAATTGGGATTTTTGAATTTATTATGAAAAGTTGAAATATAGGATTTATAAAATTTAATTATTTTATAAATCAAAATGGTGAAATTATAAAGGACTTTAAAGATGTTTTAAAATAATAGTATAAATTGATTTTATAAAGGATTTATAAATTGATATTTATAAATTAAAACATTTGAATTATAAAACGAGTTTTTATAAGTGTTTGAATGGAGTGAAAATGGATTGCATAAGTGAATGAAATTTATAAAATTATAAATGTTGAAGTTATAAATGAAATTTATAAATAGTAAGATTTATAAATTTTGTGAAGTTATTAAAGAATATATTTGGATAAATAATTGAATCTTATAAGTTATAAGATTTATAATTATGAAGTTTAAAAGAACGATTTTGTAAAATAATCATTTTATAAGCATTTAACTTATAATATGGACTTTTAGTTCATAATTGAGATATAAATCGAATAGGTTAATAAAGGAATTTATAAAGGAAGTTGTTGTAAAATAAATAGAAATGGAATTTATAAACGTTGTTTTATAAATTCGTAAACAACTTATTTTGATAAGTAAATTGTTGAAACCTATTTATGGAGTTATATTCAAGTTTTTGACTGTGAATAAATCCTTTAAAATGAAATGTATAGAAATGATGGAATTGATTAACGTAGTATATTCACGTTTTTGAATAGTGAATAATATGTTAAAGAAATTGTTTTGAATGTGATGTTTTAAATAAAATTAAAACGACCTAACGATGTTTTAAAATGTGTTGAGATTCGAAACCATAGATTTCAACATTTATTGTTGAAATAGACGTTTTCGAGAAATAAAAGGAAATGGTGGACTATAACACTGTTGTTATAGTAAATGATTTCCGAAAGGAAATGTTTTGTATAGTATTGGTATTTATATATCTAATTTAATTTCGAATCCCTATACTAGTGATTTTGGGTCGTCGTAACGATGTTTTACGCAACATTCGTTTTGGCCCAAATAAATATGGTTAAGAGAATGCTTTCCTTAAAGAATGAAATATATACTTAATCTCGATTTAAGTATATTGAATATTTTCTAAGTGTTGAAAATAAATAAAATCTGTGAATTACTTATGAATAAATAAGTATGGAAATGTTTTCCAATATAAAGTGAATATTTTGGGAATTTATCTTTTTGAAGATAAATTGAAATGAATAATTGAAATCGTATATGCATGGATATTGTGAAATATAAATTCATTATGGAATTTATAAAAGAAAGGGGAACTTGTTTAAAAATAAATATTGATTTATTTTTGACATATTGAAATAATATATCTTGTAAAGATATTTTTGGGAAATAAATAATTTGGAAAATTATTTGGAATCTAGTGATGTGTGCATATCAATTGATAGTTCAATAACCGACTATCAATATTTCCCTTTGAATGGGTAATTGATGTGAATTGTTTGAATTTGAATGCCACACTTATTTTTGAATAAGCGCTCACTATTCGGGTTAACCGGGAAAGGACCATGGGGTCGCATAACCCATTCCGAATATGTGATACGTCGTTATAAATTGCATTTGAAGACCGGTGTTGAAGACCGAATATTTGCGAAAGCGATAGGATGACCTATCGATTGTCTCTGCACTGGGTAGCTCCTGGTATAGAGATTCCCTAAGTGATGGGAAATTCGATCGGGATTGTGAATACCCGGATTGCAAGGGCTTCGTGAGAAGTGCCTTCGGTTTTGTTCGAGCCCGGAACAGACTTGTATGGATTGTATGTCTGACATTACAAATTGAGATATAAAGCAGATTTCTTTCAAATATATTTCTGTTGGTGGCGGAGAATTTATTCTTTTAGCTTAACACCCTTCTCTGAGACGTACGAGCTTAGAGGTTATGTAGTTGAATGTTATCAGCGATATATTCCCAATTTGGTAATGTGACATGCTGAGTGTTGCTGTGAAATGATCATTGTGTTGATTATTTGTGATAGGATCATTTTTTTTTGATCGTCTATCCTGGTGATCATTTCTATGATCATTTGTTGACCCAAAGCATGACTTTTGTATAAAGTATGTTTTTGTGGACGTGACTTCGTCGAGCCTCACACCCCGGAATGGTCAAAACAGGAAAGATGCAGCAAGGTTATGAGGGGTAGCGCCCTTTAGGATATGTGCATTTCCTTCTGGAAAAGGGTGGTATCATGGTATGGAGCCCAGATACTTACTCATGGTGAAAACACTTTATGATTGTGTGAATTGATTGCGAGCGCTCGGTTGAAAGGTCCCAAAGGACCGGGGGATGGCATATTCGGTCAGTTGTTACTCAGTTAGGGGTAACCCGGCCTTGTGTTGGTAGAGATCCGGTTTGGTTCTCGGGGATGTCCATCCAGAGGCATTCTCATGTGGCAATGGGAAGTTCCTTGGCCTGATCATTCGTTGGAAATCCAAAAAACAATACGAGACTTGTACGGTTTTAGTTGTAGAACCTGCCATCTAATATGGTAGCTATAGTAAGCATACTATAATGGTACCTATGCTGGCTAAGATTTATATTCTACTTTCGAAATATCTTCTACACTATGCACTAATAATAATATCAAATGTTTCTTTTTAATGCGTATCAAGCATCTTTGACTATCATAAGGAGAAATCTCCTCCAAGTCTGCGTTTGCATTGTGTGTGTGGCGGGAGGTCTTATGGTAGTCTCATTTTTAAAAGCATTGCGAATTGACTTCAAAAATATTCCTCTATTTTGATTTTAAAGATAAATAAACTGTTTTGAGTTCTCACACCAGTCACATGACTGACTCGGAGTTTATTGTTTTCCTTCCTAAACTCTGGGTGCCCACCAATTTCCACACGGGCAGTCAGGAGTTAAGGTTTATCAGGATATTCTGGATATTCTAGAGTTGCTGGAGGCAAGATGGATGGCATGGCGTATTATTAGTATATAGTATTTCTTATTCCGCTGCACTATTGTTGTTGTTGTTGTTGTACACTCTGATGATGATGTAATATAATGTATAAAATGTAATAACTGATATAGTTCTTTGTTTAAAGATTATTCATTTATTATTATATATTGTTCCGCTGCGAATTGTGAGATTCTGTTATTGTTCTGCTGTTTGCTGCTTTCTCTATTTTCTATTCTCTTTTCCCTCTATCTTCTTATCTCTTCTTCTATCCTTTTTCTTTTTCTTAAAACCCTAAGTGTTCGGTTTTCCGGCGTTCGATTGCTCGGCAGTCGATATAGTGAGTATCGATGTTGAATTTTCGAAAGACGAAGAATCGGGTCCTTACATGGATTCTGGTCAATAGAGTAATTAACGTTATTGATAAGGATCTCTAAATACTTGTATAAAACAATTTGACACGATATTATTTTAAAATAGGGTAAACGAAATAATTTTGCCCAAATTATTTTTGTATATAAAAGAAATAATTTTTACAAAAATATTATGATATATATGGTTGCTAGGAAATGATACAATGACATTATTATCATTGTTATGTGAAAATTGAATAAGAAATTAAGGTAATAACCAAAGGATAAGGAAATAAATTCATTAATAGAATGGGATGTGTAACTGTGAATTATAAATGTGATTTATAATAGAATAAAATTCCAGAGTGATATTTGAATAGGGATTTGAAAGGATTTGGAATTCGAAATTTTTAAAATCAAATTCCTTTGATTTGAAAATGATTTTCAAAGGTTTTGGAGGAATAATAGTGATATTATTTCGGAAATATTTTTGAATTGGATTTGAATTTAATTGGAAGATAATTGAATTTAGTTAAATAAAGTATATCTTTAGGAAATGAATCTAAGTAAGCTAAATGGAATGGACATTGAAATAAAATTTTATTAAGTAGGAAATAAATTTGTGAATGAACAAATGAATTTACATTTGTAAATAAATGAACTGAAAATGAATAATTGGAATGATATTTAATTTAAATTGTAAGAAAATGGAACTTGAACTGAATACTCGAATTCAATTTAAATTGGGCTAAGTAAAGTAAAGTTGAAGAATTGGTTCGAGTTGGACTAAAAGTAATAAAGGTTTGGAAATAAAAATTGTTTGAGATTTAAAATAAATTAGTAAGTGGAACTAATTTAAGAAATAATTAATTAAATATGGTTTGGGATAAGATGAATAAATTCAATATTTAAAAATGAAAGGTAAATTGAATTCAGAATGGAATTGGAAATTTAATTAAATGAAAATAGATGTGAAAGATGAAGTGTTAAAAGTTATAAGAAGTATATAAAATCTTCATATTGACTTAAGAAATGAATGGTGAAATTCTTAAGTAAATTTGGTATTGGAAATATACTAAGTTAATATATGAATGAGGATTTAATAAAGGAGTGTAAAATGATAAGTGTGAGTAAGTGAATGGAAGTCAAATAAATGTGAATAAAAAGAAATCGATATAGCTAATAATCAATGGGAGATCAACACGTAAGATGTACGTATATTATTTTATCCGCATAGTGATTTGATCCATATTCGAGCATAAAATTTCGAGATGGTTATATCGATCTGAGTTGGGATTTTTCACCCGATTTTCGACGGCGAATCCTGGATATGGATTTTGATTGGTTCTGAAATTCTCTACATAGTTAGGACTATGCAAGGAGAATGACGGTTTTTGATCAGGAAACGAGATCTGAGTCCGCACTAGGAAGTAGGGTGGACGATACTAGTTCGGAAGTGAAATTGTGTGATCGAGTGAGTGATCGGGTTAGATATTGCGTACGGATGATATATGTATATCGTACGGGCATAAGTAAAGCAAATTTTGAAAATTTTGAAAGGGAAGTGAAAAAATGATTTCTGTGATTAGATATTATTGCTAAGTAGAATACAGTTATTAAAAAGCAAAAAGGGAATTGGTGTTTTGATTTCAGAAGATAAAATGAATTGCCGATAAAAAGGTATGTATTTAAATTGGTATATGAAATTTGATGATTTTCTAATCTAGCCGCTTGGCCTTTTGTTTTCTTTTGAAATTTAATATAAAGTCCCGCAAATCCGTACCCCTTTGAGCTGGCAAATCCATAACAACGTAGCCAAAGAGGAACAAACCTACGAGTCTTTAGGGTTTAAGAAGAAGAAGATAGAAGAAAAACAGAAATAATAACAGAATCTCACATTTCGCATTGGAACAATATATAATAGATAAATGAATAATCTTTAAATCAAAGACTCATCACTGTTAATACAAACAACATCAGAGTCTACAACGACATCATACATCACTGACAGTTATTATAACTTGACTATATGAAAACTGATTTGTACTAACCATACGCAACGAACACTACATAGTAAAGAGATACGTCTCGCCATCCAGCATCAACTCCTGATCTCCATAGCAACTCTTTTCTGACCTTACTCCCAAATAACTGATAACCTGACTCTAGGCTACCCGTGTGGAAAATTATGGACACCCAGAGTTAAAAAAGGAAACAATAAACTTCAGGTCAGTCATGGGACTGGTGTGAGATCTTAAAAAAACAGTTATACTTTTACCAAAGGAAAACAAAAGATTTTAAAAGAAATCCGCAATGCTTTTTAGAAAATGAAACTACCAAAGGCCTCCCGGCACACACACAATGCAATAGCACACTTGGGGGAGATTTCTCCTTATGATAGTCGAATATGCATACTACGAGAAAACCCTTTTGATATTATTATTAGTGCATAGTGGAAAAACATTTGCAAGTATAATATTAATCTTAGCCAGCATACTTACCATTATAGTATGCCTACTATAGCTACCATATTAGATGGCAGGTTGTACTACTAAAACCGTACAAGGCACGTACTGGTGATTGGATTTCCAACAAATGGCCAGGCTAAGAAACTTTCTATTGCCACATGGGTACGCCTCTGGATGGACGCCCCGAGAACCTAACCGGATCTCTGCCAACACAAGGCCGGGTTACCTCTGCAAAAATAGGTAACTACTACACGAGTATGCCATCCCCCGGTTGTAAACAACCTTTATCCGAGGATCCTCAACAACCACAATCACAAAGTAATATATATTTGCGATATTCACATAATTTAAGTATCTGGGCTCCATACCATGATACCACTTCTATCCAGAAGGAATACCCTAAGGGGCGCTACCCCCTATAACTTTGCCGCATCCTTTCTGTTTTGACCATTCCGAGGTGTGAGGTTCAACGAAGTCTCGTCCACAAAGCTACGCTTTTCACAAAAGCCATGCTTTGATCAACAAATGATCAGCAGCACTTCGTATGTCACATTACCAAATTGGGAATGTATCACTAGTAACCATCAACTACATAACCTCTGAGCTCGTACGTCTTGGAGAAGGGTGTTAAGCTAAGAGAATAAATTCTCCGCCACTAACAGAAATGTATTTGATAGAAACCAGCCTTACATCACAAGGTGTAACGTCTGACACACATCCACACAAGTCCGTTCCGGGATCGAACGGAACCAAAGGCACTTCTAAAGAAGCCCTTGCAAATCCGGATATTCACTAATCACGCCGGAATCCCCATCACAAAGGGTGATAAAATCTCTATACCGGAGCAACCCGGTGTAGAGACATTCGACAGATAATCCTTTCGCTTTCGAAAATACCCGGTCTTCAACACCATTTTCAAATGCAATCCTATTTCGTCGTATCGTTATTCGAAATGGGTTTTATGACACAAGGTCCTCTCCCAGCTAATTCGAATAACGAGGGCGTATATTTAAAAATAAGCGTTCATTCAAAATCAAACAAATCACAACAAATTCCACTTCGATCTTTTAAACAAAAGATCCATCATAATCACAAAGGTTCGATGTGGGTTTCGAATATCCAGTTGGAATTCGACTCCCGGTCACATTGAAATTCAAATGTCGATTAAGGCCAATATTGATAGTCGGTTATTTAACTATCAATCATCATTCACAACAGTCACTGGATTTGAAATAATTTTCCTCCCAACTATTATTACTTCCAAAATATCTTTGCAAGATAAAATTTTACTTTTCAACACTTTGAAAACCAATTCAAATAAAATTTTCACACTTCAATCCTTTGAAAATAAATTCCAAATAAATTTTCTTCCTTACGCGGAAAACATTTTCAAATATTTATTCATTTCCATTGAAGATCTGCCGATTTTAAATATTTTAAAATAATATAAAATACTTTTTCAAAATATACTTGGAAACATTTAAAATAAATTATTTTAGAGTATTTGCTTAAATATTAGTTATGAAAAATATTATACTAATATCTCGAATAAAAATTCAAGTCCAAAACTAAATTTAAAATAAAATTAGTAGATAGAGTATGTAACAACCCGCATATTTATCGATTTTTTATATTTAAATATTTTATTTAAATATTTTATCGTTAATCGGATTTTGGTCCGAAGCTACTTTTTGCAAACGGTCAAAATTAGGACTCGAGACCACTTCCATTGAATTCGAAACATCGTTTGCAATCTTCTAAGTATAAACATTGATATGTTTGGGGTTAGTGGAATTTCACCACTTTTTCACTCGAGCCTTTGGTTTGGACTTTTAGCCCATTAGGCCCAAGTTCCACCCCCCTTCTTCTTCATTGCTTCATTTCATTTCCTAACACTAAAGCTTCAACAAAAATGGTGAATGGAATGAGAAATTAAAACTCCAAAGTTTTTGTTTTATTGCAACTCCAACATTCAACTCCAAATTCAAGAAGAAGACATCGGATTCAAGCTTGTGGTTGCTTCTCCATTTGCCTTCAAGCTTTGTTCTTCATTTTCATTGGGTTTTGGAGCAAAGGTGAGATTTTTATCTCACAATTCTAGTCTATATCTATCTTGGGCTATTGGAAATGCATCCCTATCATGTTTGCATGCACATTTGCATTTGGTTTGGATTGGATTGGCGAAAAACTCCACTTTTTAGTTTTTGGGGTGAATTTCTGGCTTAGGTCGCTCTGTCCCCCTTAGGTCGCCCAGCTTCTATAGGTCGTTCGCGTGGAAAAGTCGTCACCTTCATTTGGGTCGTTTCTGGCCTTAGCCCATTCGTCCACTATAGGTCGTTAGGCCTTAGGTCGCTTGGAGTTAGGTCGTAGGTCGGCAGGTCTTCAGCTCGCACGCGTTGAAAAGGCGCGTCTGGAGTTAGGTCGTTCGCGAGTTAACGTTAGGTCGTTTGCGAGTTAGCGCCCTAGGTCACTCGCGTATAGCTCGTTCGGAGTTAGGTCGTTAGGCCTTAGCTCGTATGGCCTATGCAATTTGGTTAGGTCGTCCAACCTCAACACCTTAGGTCGTAAGACCTTAGGTCGTACCCCTTAGGTCGTTAGACCTTAAGCCTTCACTATTGGAACTCGTTAGGTCGTAGCAACCATAGGTCGTAGGTCGCTCACACGGAGTTAAGTCGTAGGTCGTCTCCGACCTTATATCGCTCAGCCAGGTTTCACTTTAAGTCGTTAGGT
The DNA here is from genome assembly GCA_030765085.1 of Allium cepa. Lineage (NCBI taxonomy): Eukaryota > Viridiplantae > Streptophyta > Magnoliopsida > Asparagales > Amaryllidaceae > Allium > Allium cepa. The sequence continues at coordinate 86,609,013 of CM060946.1, forward strand.
CGTTTGGACCTTGTTTCCAGTTAGGTCGCAAGACCCTTAAACCGTTAGGTCACTAGGTCGCGATGTTTTAGGTCGCTGCACCCTATGCCTCTATAGGTCGTTCGACCTTGCTAACTTTTAGGTCGCGAGTTCTATAAGTCGCTCGCCTCCCTTAGGTCTTCACTAGGTCGCGATGTTTTAGGTCGCTGCACCCTATGCCTCTATAGGTCGTTCGACCTTGCTAACTTTTAGGTCGCGAGTTTTATAGGTCGCTCGACCCTATTCCCCTTAGGTCGTTAGACCTCATTTTGTCTTCACTAGGTCGTACCGTTTTGGTCGGGGCGCTGCCCCCTGGACCCCCGCGACCTGACCGGGCAGGTCGAACCCAGTAAGCGGTAGCGTTGCCCCCGCACCCCCACCTTGGGGGGTTGCCACCCCCCCGGACCCCCCCTCCGTAGGGGATCTTATTTGAAAAACATTGAGCTGATTTCCTTGGATTTTATTCGCATCTCCGTATGCGATCTTTGTGACTGATTGTTTCTACACTTGCTTATGTGTTTTGTCACTTTATAATATAAAGGTTTCAATACTAGTAGTAAATATCAAAACTCTTTTAACAAACAATTTCAACTCTATTTTTAATAACAAAGCTCTTTTCTTAAACCGTTTTCCAATCTATTAGTATATACAAGCCTTTACCTCACTCGGATGAGAAATCTAATTAAACGACTTAGTAAAACAAGTGGTATGAAACGCTTGCGTTCACTTCGTCGGTTAATTCTTGGACTTGTTCGATTGAACCTCTTGTGACAATTTTATTAGTGAAGATTTACAGTTTGTTCGTAAATATTTAAGTTAAGCAAGTGGTTATGGGACATGAAGCTAAACTTCTATATTTACTAGCTTAGTGTAATTGACACTTCTCGTTGATCTTGATGATCGCTTTATGAATTAGACTAGCAATTGCGCGATGTCTCTTTCATTGCAAGGTTAGACTAGACACCACTTGTGTGATTCCATTCACACATACCTTTCTGCTTTTTGGTTAGTCTTGACCTCAATCTGTGTGATTCCACTCACACATGTGGGGTAGCTCCCCATGGTCTTCGGACCGTCATGTGATAGGCCTCTTTCCCTTTTTATGATTTCTGGATTTCTTGTGTTGATTTCTGGAATTTATCTCTTTGACTTGTCATGAGTACAAGTTTAGGGTATGATGCCCTCTTTGGATCTTTGAGAAGATTCTTGTGATATTGATTTATCTCTTATCGGTTGATCTCCTGTTGATCATTATTTGCATACTTATAGTAGTATGTCAGTATGGATATTTTATGTTTATGCCATATCTTTTATTTTATATCATGTCATCTGATATTTATAGCTAGACTGATCCGTTTATTATTTTCTTATAAATAATACTCGGGTCAGGCCGAGATGTTACAGGTGCTACTGCTTGACTCCTCCCCCAGTGATTCACTACTCAGACTTTTGGCTACTTGTTTAGATTAGCAGCTTTTGTTGTTTACACTTGAGATATAGACTCATAGTTGTATTCTTTTGTATAGCACGCGTTGCTATTCTTTTGTATTATCGTGGATCTTTCTAGACCACTACTCTGATGTACACTTTTATGTGATATATATTCATATCTCTTTCCGCCTTTGTGATATGGATATCTGTGATTGATTCGCATGTTATGCTTACTTCTATATTTGTTTCCGAAGATCATTTTATAGCCACCGTGTGATAAGAAATTACATGGATGGTCGCTCCTCAACAGCCTTATTCTCCGCGCTAGTTGACAGCACTACACCGTAGTGTTCTTGGCTAGCGTGGGTATAGAGGTGGGGCGTCAGAGAGTATAAATATTTAAATAACTATTTTCTAAGTCAAATATCAATTTAAATCTTTAAAATAATCCCTTATATAATTAATTAAATAAATTTTTACTTTAAAAAATTTCCAAAACTAATTTCTCCAACAATATTATTTTAAAACCAAATCTAGAACTTTTAAGTTTTATTCAAAAGCTATTTTTATAAAAAAATACTCGGCTTTCCACGGAAGAATTCTTTTTCCCATTACAAAATGGTCCATTCAAATAAATTAATAAATCTTCTTGATTTATTTTAATTTACATTCCAAATTTGTAAATTTCTTTCCACACTTTAAAAATAAACCAATATTTATTTTTAAACAATTTCCCTTTTCTTTACAAATTCCCGTTCTGAATCTAAATTTCCAAAAATCAACTGATATACGAATTTTAAATCGATTTCCAAATATCACCTTCAAACCAAATCAAATTCCAAATTGATTTCCAATTTATTTCAAACACAAAATCAAATTCCAATTCGATTTCCCAAATTAATTTTCTGATATCAAATCAATTTCAAATTGATTTTTCAAGTTATTTCCAAAACACCTGACCAAATTTCCAAATCGATTCCTAAGATTTATTCTAACTCCAAATTAATTCCCGGATCGATTTCTAAAATTATTTCAACTCTAAATTAAATTCCAAATTTAATTTCTAAATTTATTTCCTTTTGAAATAAATTTCTTGATCTCTTTTAATTATTTAAAATACGTATCTTAAATAAATCCTTCAACTATTAAACAACATTACTTGAAATTCCTTTATTTAAATATTTTCCCATATTTTTGGAATTAATTCGATCGGATTATAAAAATCAACTTTAATACTTTAATTGTAACGGTCTAGGCTTTTTCAACTTCCATTTCCAAGAATCCAATTTCATATTTCTTGTATCCTACGATACCAAAAATATATTTAGCTAAATTACAGCCTTCACGGTTTCAATCACAAATAATCACACGAATTAAAAATAATCAACACACAACATACGAAACAAATAAAATATTTGAGGAATCCAGTTGCATCCCTCCAACATGTTTCCCTGCATCCATAGATGTTGGTACAACAATTAAATACCCATCCACTTCGAGGTGGAATATCGCGGTATATGGGATTTATAAAATATTATCCACTATTATGCGGCGCAATAGGGTCTCATCCGCTATATAATGCGGGAAATCAACAACTCCAAATACATATATAATACCAATTCCACTTCGAGGTGGAATATCGCGGTATATGGGTTTAATATAATAACCTCCGCTATTATGCAGCGCATAGGGTCTAAACTAATATAACTAATAATAAATTAATTATCCAAACACACAATCAATTAAATTTAAATTTAACTATTAAAATTAAATCAACGATTGAGTGAGAAGATCTCACCTTTGCTTATGCATGCAATCCATTTTCATCCCAGATTGATTCTTTACAGATTTTGACCTAGTATAAACAATTATATAATTTATTAATATTCGAATAAAATCGAATAATTAAATTCCATTTGATAATTAAATTAACCCGTGATTTTATTTTCATTTTAAAACTGCATATATAAAAAAACAATTCATACATATTTTAAAATTCTACAGTTCTTAAAATTATGTATATATCCATAATATATATATTTTTTTTTTCATTTGCTAATTTCCTTTTAAATTACTGTAACAAACAGTATTTTTATTTTATTTTATTTTCTGAATCAAAACTTCCTTCTAACCCATATCATAAGCAGAATTATACTTTGCCACACTATAATATATATTATTATTATTCAAATTCATTTCCTTTCAATATACAGATTCAGATTTTAAAAAAATGATAAGAAATCATACCTAGATCGTCAAACCTCCTTGGCATCAGCCCACTCCTCTCACTCATGCATGCGTCATCTCCGTCAAATCGAGATGAACACCACCTCGCTGTTACACAGAGAACCCAGATCACCATTGCCTTTCTGAACTTCGACTGACGAGCCGCCACAGCTTCGAGCCACCATGAGCACGAGCGTGACAAATCGAGAAACTGCATCGTTCGAACATTGCGACATCACATCGTCGACTCGCCTGACATCGCGACAATGACCTTGCGAATAACCATTTCCCTAAATCCACGCGCGCATCCAGTTCGAGCGTTTTCCCTTCCGTGATTCAATGTCGATCAACTCGAATCCCAGGCCCACACACCTCACCCACGACCTCGAAAGAACCCCCAAACTGATCGAACCCTACTCGATCGAACTCCCGATCGTAATTCCCCATGTCGCCTGCTCCATGTGGCGTTTCGACTTTGACCACGATGCCGTTTATTTTTTTAAAAAAGTCGTATCGGACATTTCAAATTTGAGTTCGAGAGAGAGAGGAACGAAGAAAATTAAAATGAGAGCTCAACCATGATTTTGCTTTTTAGAATGATAGACTTTTTTCCCTTTTCTGTTCGAGATACGTATATAATTATTATTTTTTATTTTAATTCCTAAACAAACGCGTGTTATAAAGTTTGCCAAGTGTTGGAGAACAAGGAAACTTGTCATTAACCTTGTAAATGTGAATATTCATATTCAATCTATATTCAAATTCAAGTTTTAAATTTAAATCGCCGTGAAAACGCAACTTAAATTTTCGAACTCCAATCGAAGCATGCCGCTAGGAGTTTATAATGTTATACGCTCATTCCGAACGCAATTATGACGACCCGGAATTTTCAAGCACTTAAAATCAGAATATTTAATTGATTTTAAATATTCAATAGAGTAATTTTAACTTGAATTCAAATATCACAATTTATTTGATAATTTAATTCTTGAATTAAATAATTTGAAATTGGGAAAAATTATTGAATCTAGAATTTTAAGCTGATTAAAAATAAGTTGAAGGCTTATAAAATTTATATTGATAATACTGAAGACAATAGAAGCGTTAAAATTGAAATTAACAGTGATTTGTTCAGTTTTGGAATTTTTTAGTTTAAATTGAATTTAAAATAGATTTCCGAGGCACAGTCTCGGAATTTGACGAAACCAGTTCCATTGGGTCTGTAATATTGTATTATTATCGGATTTCAAATTTCGTAGTAATTGGAGTAATTGTGGAGTGCACGGTATATAAACGTCTTGGGATAATTATTCGAAACGATTTGAAAAGAAAGTATAATATATTCATTGTCGGTCAAAGCTGTATCAACACTCAGCCGAAATTATTTCACGTCACAACTTTTAGCTTTCATTTCAAAATCTCTATAGGTCTGCAAAATTCTTCTGCAAGCCACCTTCTTCTTTAAAACATTTCGGCCGAGCATTCTCTTTTTATTTTTATTCAAATAAATCGAAATATTTCACGAAGTAATGGCGACATTCGAGACTTGCGTTCGAAACCCTGTTTCTTTATCAATTTCCCTATTTCCAATTCGATTCAAAACCCTAGAAGCTTTCTTTGGAAAATTTAAATGGCTGAGAGGAACATCCCTCGTTCGACTTAAAAACCTAATCGCGACTTCATACTCTTCTCTGTTCGAGCGAAATTATTCGAATAGCAAATCAAAGCAACGTCAATATCTTCATTTCCCAGTAGAATCGCGATCGCCATCGCGAGTGGTGCTCTGGCTTGATTTACATCGTCTTGAGGAGGACGTGTCACGAGCTGTGGCTTTGGGTGCATCGAATCGTGTGGAACCGCGACTGATGCTCGCGATAGGGAAGGCAACCCTGACCGATTTAGAGGTGATCGATATCAGAGGGGAGCTTGGGCTTGACGATGATTGGGTGTGTGTGCTCGGGTATCATCTCGGTTAGGTAAAATAAAATTTTATTCCAGTTAAGGAAGTTTAAAACTCTGTGAACTCAATTTGTTCATTGTTAATTATCAGGATATATGTATATAGCTTGGTATATCGTTTTCGGTAAAGAATGTTTACTGCTACTGTTTAGTTTTCTATATTGTAGAATTTAAATTTATATATAGGTATTTATGTATGCAGTAAATTATAGGTGCAGATTTTATATATAAAAAAAATACATAGAAAATTGTGAAGGATTAGATTTGTCTATATAAATTATTTCTTATGAGTATATAAAAGTTTCAAAATAATATATTCATTTGCCATTTCAATTCACTGTTGTATTTGGGTGGTTAACTCATCTAATAAAACTTATTTAATTTTTCATTTGCTAAGACTAATTTATTTAAAGGAGGATTTGTTTAAAATAAATTGTTAATTTATTAAATGGTAATGAATTGACTGATTATTTCAGATATTAATAAAACCTTATAATACTTGTACAAGGTCAAGTTCTAAAAATAAAACAAGCTGGTTGGCATGGATTGCAAATAACAAATCAAAGGTGAGTTAATCTCACTCAGTTGAGTTTAAATTTAAATTTAAATGATTAAATTTAAATAATTGATTGTATGGTTAAATTGATTGATGTGATATAATATAGTATAGTTTGAAATTGGCATATTATGTGATGCTAACGTTTGTGGATGCAGGGAAAACAGGTTGGAGGGATCCAACTGGACCCCTCAACTTTATTTAATTTTTAATATTCTCTTTTCTGAATATTTGATATCCTGTAATGAATTATGTAGTAATATTGAATGCTATGCTTGATTGTTATAATCGTGCAATAATGAATTACCAAATATATAATTTGAGTTTGGAAATGAAAATAAAAGAAGTGAAGTGTAATTAAAGTAATTATAGAAAGTTGAATAAATTTATGAATGAACTGGAAAGGAAATATGTGGCTTTAAAATTTTAATAAATAAATCTTGAGTATGGGAAGAAAAATTTAAATAAACAGAGAGTTAATGAAAACTTAAATGTCAATGTTATTGTTTAAAAGAACAAAACATTCATTTTAAATTGAGGATTTAAATTATTTAATAAGAATAAAGAAGAAATTGGGAATAACCTGAAATTTGTATATTTCAGCTAAAGGATTTAAAAATCAAACTGAAAATAATAATAAAGTCCGTAATTAATGAATTTCGAAATGAACTGATAAGTAAAGAAATTTATTTCAGATGGAATAAATTGGGAATCAATTTGGAAAATTGATTTAAGTGATTGAGATTGAAAATTTCTCTCTGAATAACCAAGTACGTTTTCAAAGTAAATTTTTTTGTAAAATATAAATTAAAAGTTTAAAGTTGTTTTAAGAAGTATGTTTTGAAATTTACTATTTCTAAGTATTTAAATTCTTAAGTAAGTATTTCCTTTTAATCTATTATAGTAATAATTATTTTAATCTATTATAGCAATAATTATTTAAAGAGTGACTTAGTATTTTATTTTTAAAAGTGAAATCTAGTTTTATATTTTATCTAGTAACACTATTTTCAAATATTCATATAGTATGTATTTTTAACAAATCATTGAAGTAGTTTTAACTTAAATGTTATAAAGTATATCTAAGTAAAGTGTTTTAAATAATTCTAAATATCTAGTATTGTGCTTGGTGATTTTAGAGGAGATAGAAAATATTTGGGAAAAAAATTTGATTTTGAAAAGAAAGATGGTTTTGAAACTGTTTTCAAAGGATTGAAAATAGAAATATATCTTGCGAAGATATTTTGGGATAAATAAATAATTCGGGAAATTATTTATTGTTTGATGGATGTTGTGAATATAAATTGATAGTTAAATCACCGACTATCAATATTGGCCAAACACGTTGATCGTTTCGAAGAGACCGGGATCGAGATTTATTTTCTTGAAAACCACTTCGATCCGGTTTGTATGTTTTCGTGTAAACGATTTTGGATTCGAAGATGGAGCAGTGAAGTGTAAGGGCTAATCGCTACTAATCCTGAGGATATTTCCAAAATGGATGTAGTAGGAATAGTGCCTTCGGTTCCGTTCGAACCCGGGACGGACTTGTATGGATGAATGCTTGCGAAACATCGTCAGGTGGACGATGGGCATTCTAAGGGATATGTTCTAAAAAGGTAACGCTTAGCCTCAAGCCTCATCAAATGGGAATGGCTGAAAATCAGGGGATATGCAGCAAGGCTTCGTGGGTAGCCCCCAGTGGAGGGTGAGGTCATCCCTGTCTAGATGTCCCTTTTATTTCGGCTTAGTAGGCGGTTGCTGATCCCAACCGTGGGGTGATCTTGCTCGGGACTGTCCAGTAAGGGATGGTTCCAGTCTTGTGTTGCAGGGGAGTTAGGGTGGCTCCTCGGTACGCTGATCTTGACCATGTACTGTGACAGGTGGTACCCCAGTGCCTAGCCATTAGTTGGAATCCATTTTCCCTACGCGCCCGTACGATTTTGATTGTGCCCAACTATTGCTGAAACGTGAGATGCAAGCATTTCGGTTAGATTCTATTTACTTTCTATAGACACTATTATAATATCAGAGGACTTTAATAAAAATGTTTTAGCTATCGTAAGGTAAAAACCCGACATGTTTATTTGTGGCGTGGTCTTACGAGATGCTTTTGTTTTCAAAGGAGTTTTGAAGCTATAATAATCAATTAGGTGTGATTTTCTCACACTGGTATTCCAGACTGACTCGGGTGTTATTTAACTGTAATGCTCGGGTCAGACCGAGTATTATAGGGTACAGGAGATGCTGTGGAGCACAGGAGACGAGCTGGATGACGATACGTATATTCGTACTTGTTTTATATATATATATATTCCGCTGTTTGAGTTGTTGAGTATCCATTGTATGATATTGATGTTGAGCTGTGATTGATGTACTCTGATGATGTAATATATAAACAGAGATATTTGATGTTGAGTAAAGATTATTTATTATCTATTATATTTTATTCCGCTGCGATGGTTAGATTCTATTATTGCTTTCTATTTTCTTTTTCTACCTCTTCTTCTTTAACCCAAATGGTTCGTATTTTTGTACAACTTAAGTTGATTTAGGTAGAATAGTGTTAACTCAAGGGGTACGGATTTGCGGGCTGTTGCACTTGGTATCAGAGCGAGGTTGGTGATAACCTTGGCTCTGGTAGGAAATTACTCAAATAGAGTCAATAGTACTCTAGGATGAGTTTGAGCGTATAAATAAATATGAGTGCATATTTGTTAGTGAATATAAAATAGTTTTATATTGTGTTGATTGGTTTATTGAGAGGTTTATGGATTCTGGTCAATACGAGTAATTAACGTTATTGATAGGGATCTCTAAATACTTGAACAGAACAATTCGACACAGTATTGTTTTAAAATAGGGTAAATGAAATAATTTTACCTAAATTATTTTTGTGTATGAAAATATAATTTTTGTAAAGTATTATAGTATTTGGATGCTTGATTATTAAGAAATGATAATATTAAACTATTAACACTATTGTGAAGAAATTGAATAAGAAATTGGAACTTATAACCAAAGTTGAGGAAATAAATTTATATAACAAAATGGAATTGGAACTATAGATTATAAATGTAATTTATAAATTGAAATAAACTTCATATATGAATGAGATTTGTTAAATGTAAACTGTAAAGGTGATTATAATTTTGAGATAAAATTTCAGAGAATGTTTGAATATAGATTTAAAGGAATTGCAATTTGGGATTTTTGGGAAAAATTAAAAGTCCTTTGGGTTTGAAAACGGTTTCCAAAAGATTTGGAGTAATAGTATTATTTTGGAAATATTTTGAGTTGTATTTGAAATCTTGTGAGATTTGGAAATTTAAAATATTTGAAAGGTTGTTAGAGGGATAAAAGCACTAAACTCTCTGTAGTCGTTGGAAAATAATTCCGATGATGATCGCGACATCATCGGTGTTCATTTTCGAGTTTCCAAGAGAGGAATTGCTACCTCAATATTTTGAATTGGAATTGTTTGCGAATTGGATTTGGTTTGAAATTTAAAGGGCTAATTGAATTTGCCAAATAATTTTGGATATAGTTGATTTCAAAGGTGATTTTGAAATTTTGGGGAAATCGTGTAAACTCTGGAATCTTATTTAATGTTTATGGAATAATAAAAATATATTGGCTAAACAAAAGGTATAATTCCAAATTAAAAAGTAACATGTGAATGAGATTGAATGTAAATAAATGAAATATGATATAAATGGATTGTGACTTATAAAGTTGGAAGTTAAATAAATTGGCTGAAAAGATATCCAGTTGTTAACAAATGGAAAATAAATTGGATAAGGATTGGAATTGGAATAAATAAATCAGAATGACTTATAAAAGAAGGAATAATGCATGGAATAAAAATATGCTTGAGTTATAAATAAATGTAAACCTCGAGTTAAAAATAAAAGATAAACATATTCAAGCCTCTAATGAATGGAATAGTGTAAATAATAAGTTGTGACTATAAAATTTGAAAAGTGGGATAGAAAACCAAAAATAAATATTTTGATGAATTGAAAAAACAATAAAAAAAATCCAAACTTGAATTATAAAATAAATTTGAACTTAAGAGAATTAAATGAAGAGATTTTGAGATTTAAATTCAAGTATTGAATTATAAATTAAGGAAAAACTTAGTAGATAATAAATTAGATAACGAAATATATAATGATAACCAATGTAGCTAAGAAAAAGCTGAATTGGTGAGTTAATATTGAAGTTTGGAAATAAAACTTAAGTTATAAATCAAATTCGACTTAAATCGTTGATGAAGAAAATATAATTCAAAGTGGCCTTGCAATTAATTAAATGAATTGAGAATGAAATTGCATTGTGAGTTAATAAAAGTGGATGGAAATTTTAAAAGTGAATGGTAGAATCAGAACTTGAGTTATTAATTAATATTTAACTTGAAGCGTTAACAAATTAGATTTAATTGAGAAAGAGTTCACTTGTAAAGTGAAAATGAGCTTAAGTATAAAATTTGAATAAATTGAGGCAGATTAACTTAAGCTGAATGAATGAAGGAGAGTTGAATTGAATTCAACTTAAACCAAGTTTAATAATATTGGATTGGTTTTAAATCAAGTGAAAATAAATTTGAATTGAAATAGAATTTGGTGGGTTATAAATAATATTCAAGGAAATGAAAATTTCATAATGGATTGAGTGGATAAACTAATTATATTGGATAAATAAATGGATGGAATAAATAAGAATCAAATGGAAGTGAACTTAAGTTTGAAGTGAAATAAATGGAGTAAATTAAATTAAGTTAAGAATAATTAGAAGCTCGACTACGAGTAAAATTGGAAGACCATTAAATTGAAGCTTAGTTTGAAATAATGCGGGAATGGTTAGTAATGTGTAAGTTTGGAATGGGTCGAGGTAGATAAATGGTCATGAATGAATTAAAATAAAAAGGAAATTTAATTGGTAATGAAGACGAATCTAAGATGTTAATAGTTTTGTATGAACTAGTTTGGTTAATAGAAGGAAATACAAGTGAATGGATTCGAATTTAAAATGCAATGAAAATGAGAATATATGGATTGTGAATAAATTTAAAAATGGAATAGAATTGAGTATAAATTGAGTTAAAATTCATTTAAATTGGTTATAAAACATAAAGACTTATTTATTCACATAGATCTCGTCAAATTGTATAGAATAAATTGTCATTGGATGTAAATGGAAGTAATTAAAATTATATGAATTAATAGGAGTAAAAATAAATTGATTCTGAGATCAATTAAATATGAGTTCGTTTTTGTAAGCGATTGAGTTTAAAACCATTCAAATTGATGAAGCTGTATACGAATGGATTGGAAACCATTCAAATTGAATGTAAATGGTTTATAAATTAATTGAAGCAGTTGAATTAGCATGAAAATTGTATAAGTTTCTTACGGAAAATGTTGGATGTGCATTTCTTTAGAATCCATATGTTTTAACCATTGCAACTAAGTGAAATATAGTTAAACTGCATATATTTGGCACTTACATGTTTAAATTGAGTAAGTACAGGTACCTCGAAGCCGTGTGGCTGGATTTGGTAGTGCTATTTGCTAAAAATAATAAGCCTCTTGCTTAAAATGCTAAATAAGGTACGCCTACGCGATAAAAAAATAGGAAATATGAATTGTTTTTGGTTTTTCCGACCATGTGGGTCGATGTATATATATTTATCTCTTTGTCAAATTGCAAAAGCTCCTCCGTACAAAGGGGACTCTGTCAAAAAATTTCAAAAATTTTGGGAGTTAGAAAATTTTTGAAAATTTTAGAAAATCGTGTTAACGACTATCGAATCCAAATTGGAAACTAAAATAAATTAGCAAAGGAAACCAATTTGAAGTAATGATATGAATTAGTTATTTATGAAAAATAAAATTTAAATATTCAGAGTTAAAGATAACTTGAATTCATATGGAAATGAAAGAATCAATTTGAATAGAAATGGATATAAATTAAAGTGGTAAAGTGAAAATAAATGTAAGAAACATATAAAATGCTTATGTTAACTTAAGTAAGGAATGGTGAATTTCTTAATTTGAAATTGATAATATAAATATATTCCAAGTTAGTATTTGAATGAATAGATATTGGCATTTTGTGAAAAGTCGATAAAATATTTTGGGATATTGTGATTGGATATTAGTGCTAAGCAGAATATGCAGGTAATCTAAATGGAAAAGAGAATTGATTTTGATTTCAGAAGATAAATTTGAATTGCCCGACAAAAGGTATGTATTTAAATTTGGTATGAAATTTGATTGGGATTTGGATTTGGATTGAGCCACTTGGCTTTTCGTTTACTTTTTGGATTTGGGAGACCGTAGAGCCATTTTGTAGTTGTATCGAGTCAGCTGCGCAAAGGAGACGCTGGCGAAATTTTTCGGGAATTTAGGGAGTTAGAAAATTTTTGAGAAAATTGTGATAACTTAAAACTTGAATTTAAGTTTAAATTTGAACTGATAAGTAGGTGATATTGTTTGGGACTTATGGATAAGTTTGAAAGGTTAGAAAGGAAATTGGGGTGTCTTTGATAAAAAGATTGTTTTGGCAAGTTGTTAAAAACCGTTTGGGTTTGAAAAGATAGTAAATGGGTTATGGATCATTCTTCCTAACTAGTAATTTCGGGGACGAAATTCTTTTAAGGGGGGAGGAATGTGACGACCCGGAATTTTCAAGCATTTAAAATCAGAATATTTAATTGATTTTAAATATTCAATAGAGTAATTTTAACTTGAATTCAAATATCACAATTTATTTGATAATTTAGTTATTGAATTAAATAATTTGAAATTGGGAAAAATTATTGAATCTAGAATTTTAAGCTGATTAAAAATAAGTTGAAGGCTTATAAAATTTATATTGATAATACTGAAGACAATAGAAGCATTAAAATTGAAATTAAAGTGATTTGTTCAGTTTTGGAATTTTTTAGTTTAAATTGAATTTAAAATAGATTTCCGAGGCACAGTCTCGGAATTTGATGAAACCAGTTCCATTGGGTCCGTAATATTGTATTATTATCGGATTTCAAATTTCGTAGTAATTGGAGTAATTGTGTGAGTGCACGGTATATAAACGTCTTGGGATAATTATTCGAAACGATTTGAAAAGAAAGTATAATATATTCATTGTCAGTCAAAGCTGTATCAACACTCAGCCGAAATTATTTCACGTCACAACCTTTAGCTTTCATTTCAAAATCTCTATAGGTCTGCAAAATTCTTCTGCAAGCCACCTTCTTCTTTAAAACATTTCGGCTGAGCATTCTCTTTTTATTTTTATTCAAATAAATCGAAATATTTCACGAAGCAATGGCGACATTCGAGACTTGCGTTCGAAACCCTGTTTCTTTATCAACTTCCCTATTTCCAATTCGATTCAAAACCCTAGAAGCTTTCTTTGGAAAATTTAAATGGCTGAGAGGAACATCCCTCGTTCGACTTAAAAACCTAATCGCAACTTCATACTCTTCTCTGTTCGAGCGAAATAATTCGAATAGCAAATCAAAGCAACGTCAATATCTTCATTTCCCAGTAGAATCGCGATCACCATCGCGAGTGGTGCTCTGGCTTGATTTACATCGTCTTGAGGAGGACGTGTCGCGAGCTGTGGCTTTGGGTGCATCGAATCGTGTGGAACCGCGACTGATGCTCGCGATAGGGAAGGCAACCCTGACCGATTTAGAGGTGATCGATATCAGAGGAGAACTAGGGCTTGATGATGATTGGGTGTGTGTGCTCGGGTATCATCTCGGTTAGGTAAATAAAATTTTATTCCAGTTAAGGAAGTTTAAAACTCTGTGAACTCAATTTGTTCATTGTTAATTATCAGGATATATGTATATAGCTTGGTATATCGTTTTCGGTAAAGAATGTTTACTGCTACTGTTTAGTTTTCTATATTGTAGAATTTAAATTTATATATAGGTATTTATGTATGCAGTAAATTATAGGTGCAGATTTTATATATAAAAAAATACATAGAAAATTGTGAAGGATTGGATTTGTCTATATAAATTATTTCTTATGAGTATATAAAAGTTTCAAAATAATATATTCATTTGCCATTTCAATTCACTGTTGTATTTGGGTGGTTAACTCATCTAATAAAACTTATTTAATTTTTCATTTCCCAAGACTAATTTATTTAAAGGAGGATTTGTTTAAAATAAATTGTTAATTTATTAAATGGTAATGAATTGACTGATTATTTCAAATATTAATAAAACCTTATAATACTTATACAAGGTCAAATTCTGAAAAGAAAACAAGCTGGTTGGTATGGATTGCAAACAACAAATCAAATGTGAGTTAATCTCACTCAGTTGAGTTTAAATTTAAATTTAAATGATTAAATTTAAATAATTGATTGTATGGTTAAATTGATTGATGTGATATAATATAGTATAGTTTGAAATTGGCATATTATGTGATGCTAACGTCTGTGGATGCAGGGAAAACAGGTTGGAGGGATCCAACTGGACCCCTCAACTTTATTTAATCTTTAATATTCTCTGTTTTGAATATTTGATATCCTGTAATGAATTATGTGGTAATATTGAATGCTATGGCTTGATTGTTATAATCGGGCAATAATGAATTACCAAATATATAATTTGAGTTTGGAAATGAAAATAAAATAAGTGAAGTGTAAGTAAAGTAATTATAGAAAGTTGAATAAATTTATGAATGAACTGGAAAGGAAATAAGTGGCTTTTAAATTTTAATAAATAAATCTTGAGCATGGGAAGAAAAATTTAAATAAACAGAGAGTTAATGAAAACTTAAATGTCAATGTTATTGTTTAAAAGAACAAAACATTTATTTTAAATTGAGGATTTAAATTATTTAATAAGAATAAAGAAGAAATTGGGAATAACCTGAAATTTGTATATTTCAGCTAAAGGATTTAAAAATCAAACTGAAAATAATAATAAAGTCCGTAATTAATGAATTTCAAAATGAACTGATAAGTAAAGAAATTTATTTCAGATGGAATAAATTGGGAATCAATTTGGAAAATTGATCTAAGTGATTGAGATTGGAAATTTCTCTCTGAATAACCAAGTACGTTTTCAAAGTAAATTTTTTTGTAAAATATAAATTAAAAGTTTAAAGTTGTTTTAAGAAGTATGTTTTGAAATTTACTATTTCTAAATATTTAATTTCTTAAGTAAGTATTTCCTTTTAATCTATTATAGTAATAATTATTTTAATCTATTATAGCAATAATTATTTAAAGAGTGACTTAGTATTTTATTTTTAAAAGTGAAATCTATTTTTATATTTTATCTAGTAACATTATTTTCAAATATTCATATAGTATGTATTTTTAACAAATCATTGAAGTAGTTTTAACTTAAATGTTATAAAGTATATTTCTAAGTAAAGTGTTTTAAATAATTTTACAAATCTAGTTTTGTGCTTGGTGATTTTAGAGGAGATAGAAAATATTTGGGAAAAAATTTGATTTTGAAAAGAAAGATGGTTTTGAAACTGTTTTCAAAGGATTGAAAATAGAAATATACCTTGCGAAGATATTTTAGGATAAATAAATAATTTGGGAAATTATTTATTGTTTGATGGATGTTGTGAATATAAATTGATAGTTAAATCACCGACTATCAATATTGGCCAAACACGTTGATCGTTTCGAAGAGACCGGGATCGAGATTTATTTTCTCGAAAACCACTTCGATCCGGTTTGTACGTTTTCGTGTAAACGATTTTGGATTCGAAGATGGAGCAGTGAAGTACAAGGGCTAATCGCTACTAATCTTGAGGATATTTCCAAAATGGATGTAGTAGGAATAGTGCCTTCGGTTTCGTTCGAACCCGGGACGGACTTGTATGGATGGATGCTTGCGAAACATCGTCAGGTGGACGATGGGCATTCTAAGGGATATGTTCTAAAAAGGTAACGCTTAGCCTCAAGCCTCATCAAATGGGAATGGCTGAAAATCAGGGGATATGCAGCAAGGCTTCGTGGGTAGCCCCCACTGGAGGGTGAGGTCATCCCTGTCTAGATGTCCCTTTTATTTCGGTTTAGTGGGCGGTTGCTGATCCCAACCGCGGGGTGGTCTTGCTCGGGACTTTCCAGTAAGGGATGGTTCCGGTCTTGTGTTGCAGGGGAGTTAGGGTGGCTCCTTTGCACGCTGATCTAGACCGGGTACTGTGACAAGTGGTACCCCAGTGCCTAGCCATTAGTTGGAATCCATTTTCCTTACGCGCCCATACGGTTTTGATTGTACCCAACTATTGCTGAAACGTGAGATGCAAGCATTTCAGTTAGATTCTATTTACTTTCTATAGACACTATTATAATATCAGAGGACTTTAATAAAAATGTTTTAGCTATCGTAAGGTAAAAACCCGACATGTTTATTTGTGGCGTGGTCTTACGAGATGCTTTTGTTTTCAAAGGAGTTTTGAAACTATAATAATCAATTGGGTGTGATTTTCTCACGCTGGTATTCCAGACTGACTCGGGTGTTATTTAACTGTAATGCTCGGGTCAGACCGAGTATTATAGGGTACAGGAGATGCTATGGAGCTCAGGAGACGAGCTGGATGACGATACGTATATTCGTACTTGTTATATATATATATATATATATATATTCCGCTGTTTGAGTTGTTGAGTATCCATTGTATGATATTGATGTTGAGCTGTGATTGATGTACTCTGATGATGTAATATATAAACAGAGATATTTGATGTTGAGTAAAGATTATTTATTATCTATTATATTTTATTCCGCTGCGATGGTTAGATTCTGTTATTGCCTTTTATTTTCTTTTTCTAGCTCTTCTTCTTTAACCCAAATGGTTCGTATTTCTGTACAACTTGAGTTGATTTAGGTAGAATAGTGTTAACTCAAGGGGTACGGATTTGCGGGCTGTTACATCAATGGAAACGGTTCCGAGTTCAAATTCGATCGTATGGAGAAGATAACTTTTTGAACCGGTTAAACATTAAATTTTCAATTTAATCTTCAACGCGTTTATTTATCGTACGGCCAAACGATCACTCTAAACACTAAGAAAATTGAAATCCGATAATAATACAACATTAAGGATCCCATGGAACTGGTTTCGTTGAATTCCGAGACTGTGCCTCGG
This sequence comes from Allium cepa, assembly GCA_030765085.1. Taxonomy (NCBI): domain Eukaryota; kingdom Viridiplantae; phylum Streptophyta; class Magnoliopsida; order Asparagales; family Amaryllidaceae; genus Allium; species Allium cepa. Next base: position 86,626,344 of record CM060946.1, read on the forward strand.
AAGGCTATTTTTAAATATCAATTTAAACTATATAATTTCAAAACCGAACAAAACAGTTTCAAATTCAATTCTGAAGCTTCTATCATCTTTACTTTTATCAATATAAATTTTCTAAGTCTATAAAATATTTTTAACAGACTCAAAATTGAAGATTTATAATTTTACCCAAATTTCTATAGTTAAATTTGATAATTAAATTGCTAAATTCATAGTTAAAATTTGAAATTCAAGCCTAAATCAACGATTCAGATATTTGAAATCAATTAAATATTTCAATTTCAAATGTTGAAAATTCTGGGTCGTCACATCACGGCCTGTAAAGGCATTTTGTAGTTGTACCAATCTAGCCGCGCAAAAGTGACGCTGGCGAAATTTTTCGAAAATTTAGAGAGTTAAAAAATTTTGAGAAAATTTTGATAATTTGAAATTTGATTTTAATGTATAATTTGAATGGTGTAGTAAGTAATATTGTTTGAAACCTATGGAAGAGTTTGGAACGTTGGTAAGGGTGATAATGTGACTTTAATAAAATGATGGTTTGGGGGAGTCGTTGGAAAAACTATTTGGTTCTGGGAAGTTGCTAAAACTATTTGGATTGGGAACATGATTAACGGGTTATGGATCATTCTTCCTAACTAGAAATTTTTGGGATGAAATTCTTTTTAGGGGGAAGGAATGTGACAACCCGAAATTTCTGGATATTTGAAATTGAAATATTTAATTAATTTTAAATATTTGGAAGTTCAACTTGAATTTCAAATATCACTATTAATTTGGCAATTAAATTATTCAATTTAATTTTTGAAAGTTGGGTAAATTATTGAATTTTTAGTTTCATGCTTGTTAAAAATATTTCAAGGGATTATAAAATTAATACTAATAAAACTGCAGATAATGAAAGCCTTAGAATTGAATTTGAAAGTGTTTTGTTAAGTTTTGAAATTATATCGTTTCATTCGATGTTTAAAATTAACCTCCCAAGGCACAGTCTCGGAATTCGATGAAACTAGTTCCATTGGATTCGTAACGGTGTATTATTATTGACTTTCAATTTTCGTTGTGTTTGGAGTTGTCCTGTTATCGTACGGTAGATAAACGTGCTGAAATCTATATCGAAATTTGATATAATAACTAGGTCCAAAAAGCTATCTTCTCCATATGATCGAATTAAGACTCGAAATTTTTTCCATTTCGTTCAAAATAGGGGCATAACAATATAAACGCCTAGCTGCCTCGATAGGAGGTCGAGATTTTAGGCTTCGTTTTCTAGATGATTTAAATTTAAATTTAAATTTAATATAATATATATTTCAACATTCAAATCTGCATTCCCATCGTACCTTTTTCATTTCCCTATCAAAACACCGTACACATCCTACACGTATCCCCCTGCCTTTTCAAATTGCGTACAGACGTTTCCCCCTTCATTATTTTTTTTTGCAAAAAAAAAAAGAAACCCCTAGCCTACCTTCGTTCTATTCAAATTAAAACCCCTCACTCAAAACAAATAGAAACCCAAATTTAAACGAAATCAGAAAAATCAAATAATGGCTGCTCTGTTTTTCTTCAACTCAAATTCAAACGTGGATGAACAAGTAAAAACTATAAATGCTTTTTCGTTAGAACGACGACTCGATTTTTGCTTCCTCCTCACAGTTCGAAGTCCTGACTCGATTTGAGTGGGCAGGATCAAGTGACGAGGTGGATCGCGATCGAAATCGCGAACGGCACCAGTAGAGCACGCGAGTAGGAAGGGGCTAGGCAGAGTCGGTACCGCAAGGTGGACCAGTGCCGTCGTGTGATTCTAGAAGGCAGTCGCGACGATTTGCAGTTCATGTGAGAGGAGATTCCATGTATCTTGTTGGATTGAGTCAGAATTTACAAGCTACATCAAGAAAATATATTGTTACAAATCCATGTACTACTCTAATATTGGATCTGCTGACTTTCCACGTTACCGTGCCTCAAATGTGGAAGTTATTGAACTTGGTACTAACTTTGGCAGTACTTTTTTCTAGTGTGCTAACTGATGATCGGGGAAGGGTTCAAGCATTACGGGCAAGTTTCTCCACTCATCTCAGATATAGCGGCAGTTCTTCTGAAGATCATCAATTTGTTAGGGGTATACCCATCTATGTAATCAGTGAAGTTATTCAGCAGATTATTAGTGGTGCTTCTAGTCCATCTCTTCTAATCAATGGTGTTAAGAGGCTAATGTCGCTTGTTCAAATTTTTGAAGTGAAGCTATACCCCACTTTGCTTTCCAAAGCAAGAAGTTTTGAGCTGAGCAACGACTGGGTGCAGGTCAAATCGTAAAGGGACCGAGCCGAGATTGAAGTGGATTGCAAACAAAAATAGAGGTGAGTTAATCTCAATCATTTGGATCACCTTTTAAATTAAGTAGTTAAATTTTAAATTAGTGGTTGTTTAATTGAATTGATTGGATGTAATATTATATATAGTAGAATATATATTGGAGTGATTGATTTCCCGCATTATGTAGCGGATGAAACCCTATGCGCCCCGCATAATAGCGGATGATCCTTTTATACCACAATATCCCCCTCGAAGTGGGATTGGTAGTTTTGTATTGTGCTAACATCTATGGATGCGGGGAAATAGGTTGGAGGGATCCAATTGGATTCCTCAAAATATTGAAATTGTTTTCATAATCTGTGTTATGATTGATTGATTATCTATGATCAATTATATTTTAAATTGGAAGTAATAAATGCTATGGGTTTCGCTGAACATAATTTGGGTATTTGAAGATATCAAAAAAATGTAGAAGATTTGATTTTGAAATAGATATAAAGAAGAAATTTATGTAAAATAATTTTAGATAAATCAAAGGAATGAAATTGGAAAAGATTAAAAAGTTTGATTTTAAAATCCTATCGAATAAATTCTGAATATGGGAAAAAGATTTTTAAATAAATGGGAATAAATGAATTTTGAAACTTAAATCATATGTTTAAAAAATAGTGATACTGTTTAAAGAAATAAAGGATTTTTTTTTTTAAATTCAAAACTTAAAATGTTAGGAAGAAATAAGAACGGGAATTTTGAAATAAAGTATGAAATGGATATTTCGGATTTAATAAGGGTTTAAATCATAATAAAAAGGTAAATCTGGAGTTAATGGATTTTGGAAACTGATTTGGGTAAATCGAGAAGCAAATTTAAAGGGAATTTAATTCAAAGAATCGATTTGAAAGATCAATTAAGTAATTAAAAAATGGTGATTGAAAAGAGAATGAGATTATGAAATTTATAAACAGGGTTTATAAATAAAGTGAAATATTTATTAGAGGATAATTTGGAAGTATAATTTCAGGATGGGAATTTATAAAGAAATGGGTAATTTGTTTTAAAAATAAACAGTGGTTTATTTTTAAGGTGTGGAAACGAAATGTGTATTTTCCTGAAAAGCCAAGTATAGTTAGAGGTTTTAAAGTGGTTTTAAAAATGTTTTAAAAAGAAATTATTATTAAGTTGTTTAAAAAAATTTAAAAGTAAATATTTATTAAGTTAATTATATAAGTAGAGTATTTTAAAGGTTTAACTAGTATTATGATTTAAAAGACAATTATTTGATATTTATACCTTGTAAAATAACTTTTATTTTAAATTTAGTTTTGGCTTAAGTTTTACATGAGAAATTATTATAAATTTTCATAACTAGTATTTTAAATTAAGTGTTTAAAGTAGCTTCTATTGTAAGTGTTTTAAAGTATATATTTTGGATAAAGTGATTTATATAATTTAAAAACTAAAGTATTAAGACTTGGTGATTTTCAGTGGAAATAAAACAATTGGTTGGAAATTATTCCACAAGAGAAAAAGTGATTTGAAAACTATTTTCAAAGGGTTGAAGTGTAGAAAATTATCTTTCGAACTTATTTTGAAATAAATAATTTGGAAAATTATTAAGGCCTGGTGGTCGTTTTTGGATGTTATATGATAGTCAAATAACCGATTATCAATATTGGCCAATGCGTTGATCGTTTCGAGGAGACCGGGATCGGGATTAATTTTTGGAAAACCACTTCGATCCAGTTTGAACATTTTTGTGAGGAAGACAAGATCTTGGAGTCATAGATGGAGCAGTGAAGTGCAAGGGATGATCGCTACTAATCCTGAGGGTAATTCCAAAATGGATGTAGTACGAGTAGTGCCTTCGATTCCATTCGGATCTGGAATGGACTTGTATGGATGAATGCTATCAGAACATCATCAGAGAGACGATGAGCATTCTAAGTGGGATGTGTTCTAAAAAGGTAATGCATAGCCTCGAGCCTCATCAACCGGGAATGGCTTAAATAGGGGAGGTGCAGCAAGGCTAAGTGGCTAGCAACCAATTAGGGTAAGGTCATCTCTGTCTAGATGTCCCTTTTTATTCGGCTGTGCGGGCGGTTGCTGATCCCAACCGTGGGGTGATCTTGTTCGGACTATCCAGTAAGGGGTAGCTCCGGTCTTGTGTAACAGGGGATCAGGGTGGATCCTCGGTACACTGATCTAGACCAGGTACTGTGACAGGCGGTATCCCAGTAGCCCTACCATTATATGGAATCCAATCTCCAATAAGCGCCTATATGGTTTTGATTGTGCCCAACTATTGCTGGAACGTGAGATGCAAGTATTTCAGCTAGATTCTATTTTAGTTTCTATAGACACTATTATAATATCAGTTGGATTTGATAAAAATATTTTGATTACCATAAGGTAAAAACCCGTCATGTTTATTTGTGGTGTGGGCTTACGAAATACCTTCGATTCCAAAAGGATTTTGAAAACTTTAATAATCCAGTTGAATGTGTTTTCTCACACTGGTTTCCAGACTTACTCAGGTGTTATTTCACTATAATGCTCGGGTGAGACCGAGTATTATAGAGTACAGATTCTTGATGGACTAGTATGGAGCTCAGGGGATGTGTTGGATGGCGAGACATATCACACGTATCTGTCTTATTTCTGCCGTGATTGGTATGCTGTGTAGTCAGCTTTTGTAGGGACAAATTAATATAACTGTCTAGCATTTTGCTATTGATGGTGTTGTACTCTGATGATGTAATGTAAAAAAACAGATATAGTTCTTTTTTATAAAGATCAGTCATTTATCTATTATATATTGTTTCGCTGCGCTTATGAGATTCTGATGTTGTTTTCTATTTCTTTTTCTACCTCCTTCTTTCTTTCCCTCAGAAATCTGTCTTTTCCGACACTCGATCGTTGGCATATTATACAGTTGTGCATTTGTATCGATTTTCGAGGGTCAAGAAGGGCCGGTCGTCATTACTTCCTTTTCTTTTGATTATTCTTCTATCATAGTAGTCAGAAAATATGTGGATAACATTTTCCTCTTTCCTTGTATAAAAGAAACCATCTACACTTTATTGTAAAATAAATATCTTCTCTTCTTTTCAGCTTCCTTTTCCAATATGATTTTCCCTCTAAATTCCGTTTCTTGAATAACAGAAAGTAAATAATGATAACTCGTTATTTTCAGAGATTAATTCTTTCTCAAATTAATAACTTCATTTTGTAAATTTGTGAATTTTTTTCTAGTTGATCTTCAAACTTTAAAAACATTGTTTTGAAACTCATTTTTTGGGATAATAATTGAATCGGTAGAATTTGAGATGAACCCTTTTAGATTTGGTAAAAATATGAATCAATTTGCTTTCTTTCTTGTATAAAAGGAGCCTTTTTACACTTTAGTGTAAAGTGAAGTTCAATTAAGAAAACCATAAATTCGTTCGATAAGAAACCATAAATTCATTTGATAAGAAGACCATAAATCCACTCTGATAAGAAGATCAAAAACTATTGTTATAAAAATACCGAAAATCCACTATAAATTTATTTGATAGGAGGACTAGAAATCCATCTGGTAAGAAAACCATAAATTCAATTGATAAGAAGAACATAAATCCATATGATAAGAAACCATAAATTCGTTCGATAAAAAGGCCAAAAATCTCTCTAGCAAGAAGATCATAAATTTATTAGTTGAGAAGACCAAAAGCCCATCTGGTAAGAATACTATGATTTCATTTGAATATATAACCAAAAATCAATTTGCTAATTTTACGTCTCAACTGATAAGAGACCGGAAATTTTGAGCAATAATGGAGATCCCTACTATTTACTAGAATACCTCTGATCAAGAGATACACAACTTCTTAAACGTCCCCATCCCTTTGTTGAAGGATGCCTTATTTTTAGCTTAGTGTCATATTTGTCGTACCTAGTACACTTATTTTTAGAAGATTGCTTTGATCCAATTCTTAGGATGAGGCCACACTTTGTCTAACTAATTTCCTTTGCCCTTTGTTCCCTTTTAGGCAATGATTTAGGCTTTGATTGAAACCTTCTTCCCCTTATCACCCTATAGGTGAAGATTAAGGCTTTGATCGAGCCCCTTGTTACATTATAGCTGATGGTTTAGGCTAGTCGGTGTGTTTGGTTACCTTCTTTGGCAGAATCAAAGTCTTACCTATCCTTCCTCTTAGAGACACTTTGATCAAGCCTTTTAGGTAGAACCGAAGGCTGGTCGATGCTTTGGCTAGACCATCTCAGGCGAGACCAAAGGCATACTCCATCCTCCCTCTAGGAGGTGCTTCGGCCATGCCACATAAGCTGGACCAAAGGCTTGCAGTGCTTTGGCTTGGTCGTCTTAGGCGGGACCAAAGGTATACTCTAACCTCCCTTTAAGAGGTGCTTTGACCATACCCTTGTGGCAGGATTAAAACCTTTTCCTTCGCCCCTTATTACATTATAGGTAATGATTTAGGCTTTGATTTCCTTATAGTTCCTTTCTTTCATTTGATTATCGATTCTGTAGATATACTTGTCTCGATTTCTTTATTCACCCATTATAGGAAAGTAAGGCCATAGATACTCAGCATTCTAAGTTCTTACTACTTCATTGCCATCAGGTCAGCATAGTTGATAATTCCCAGGTGGGATTACTTTGTAGATGATGAGGATTCCTTCCTAGTTTGGTCGGTGTGGTTCATTTTTTGGGATTTTGGTATGGCCATGACTTTTCATAGTACCAAATCTTCTTTTTGGAATATTTTTTTGTTAACTTTGGAGTTACACTATCTTGATATCCTCCGTTGATATTCTGCCATTCATATGGCTGCTTCATCCCTTAGTTCATTAATCAAATCTAAGGATTCTTTTCTCAATTCTTGATTGGAATTAAAAGCATATGCAATCCTCTGATGGGATGGTATTTCAACTTCGATTGGAAGCATTGCTTCACATCCATATGTCAAATAGAATGAAGTATGCCATGTTGCAATTTTTGTAGAAGTTCGATATGCCTAAAGCACGAGTGGTAATTCTTCAACCCAATTTCCTTTTGTTTTTTCCAGTCTTTTCTTAAGGATAGTATTAACAGTTGTATTGGCAGATTCAATGGCTCCATTAGCCTTAGGATGAGCTACGTATGAATTTTTTTATTATTCCATTCTTATTGCACAATTTGGGGAATTCCTCACTTTCAAATTGGGTTCTGTTAACAGATATCTTGTTCGATTCTAAACTGGGTAACTATGTTTTTAATCACAAATTTTAGCACTTTTCCCAATGTTATATTTGGTAATGGTTCTGCTTCTACCTATTTGGTAAAGTAATTGATGGCTACTATCACATACTTTGTTCTACCTTTGGATATAGGCAACGATCCAATTAAGTCAATTTCCCATACATCAAAGGTCCACGAGCTTGAGATTGGGGTTAATTCACTTGGTGGCATATGTGGAATTGTTGAAAATCTTTGACATTTCTCGCATCTCTTTACCTAATTCATCGCATCATTAGTCATATAAGGCCAATAAAATCTTGCACTATGACCATTTTGGCCAATTTTATACCATTTGAATGGTCTCCACAGAATCCTTCATGTGCTTCTTTCAACAATTTTGTGCCATTTCTAAACTAACACATCTCAAATATAGGAGTGAGTATCCTTTTTTGTAAAGCATCCCTCCATTATAGTAAAAGTTGGAGCTTGAAGTCTTACCCTTCTAGCTTCTCCTTTTTCCTATAAAATTTTTCCCTCTACCATGTACTTAACAATAGGTATCATCCAATTGCTTTCATATTGGTTGCTTATTTCTGTATTGAATTGTTTGTTCCTGGATGGCATTACTTCCATCTCTCGTTTCGTTTTTTTCCGCACACATGAGAACTTACGATCTAGTGAATATAATTGCCTCATCTTTCGGCTTAGGGGCTTTATCCTCAATACTAGTACTTTGTTGGAAGCCAACTAGCATAGTTCAAGTCTCTGGTGCTCCTTATGAACTAGCAAGTTTGGCCAAAGAATCAGCTTGAGAATTTTCTCTCTATGTACTTGGTGTATTGAAAAATCTTCAAATTGATCAAAATTTTCGTTGCCTTTTAGACATAAAGGATCAATTTGGCATTTTCATTTGGTATGTCTGATTCAGCTGGTTAACCATTAAATGAGAATCGTTGAAAATTTCTATCCTTAGGATCTTTAACTGAATAGCTAAGGCAAGTCATGCTACCATTGGTTAATACTCAGCCATATTATTGGTCGCAGGAAAGCCTGGCTTCATTGCATAGTGTAATCGAAGTCCATTAGGGGTAATGATTATGTATAGTGCACCGGTCCCTTGCTCATTTAAGGCTCCATCAATAAACAACTGCCATTTACGCTTCAAATCCTTTTCTCTTTCCAACTGTTCTTCAATAAATCTTGTGCATTCGTTAACGAATTTGATTAAAGCCTGCCCTTTTATTGTAACTCGGTGTTGGAATGCAATCTCATATTGACTCTGCGCTATTTCCTATTCTACTAGCATTTCCGACATCTCAAGTTTGCTGAAAACTTGCTTAAGCAGAAAATTAGTTAAGACCTTGATTGGGTGTGCTTGAAAATATGCTTTTAATTTTCAAGTAGTGAGAATTAGACAGTATGTCAACTTCTCCATAGCTGGATATCTAGGTTTTGCCTCTTTAAGCTTATACTAGTATAGCATACCAGAAGCTGGGTCTTGGTTTCTTCTCTTACTAGAACTGAACTTTCCGCATGTTCAAAGACTGCCATGTAAAGATACAAATTTTCTTCTTCTATGAGACTACATAAGACCGAAGGTTTCTCAAGATGGTTCTTCAATTCGTTAAAGGCTTTCTGGAAACCCTCTTCCCACTCAAAGTTTTTCTTTTTACTAGTCACATTAAAAAAAGAAACGCACTTATCAGCAGCCTTAGATATAAATCTGTTCAAAGTCTCTACTCTACCATTTAAGTTCATCACATCTTTACTTGTTTTTGGCTCAACCATATACATAATTCCTTTGATTTGATCAGGACTGGCTTCAATTCCCTAAGCACTGATAACATATCCTTGAAACATCCTCGATTGTATATCGAAAGAACATATCTATGGATTGAGCTTCATTTGGTACTTTCTTAGTACTCCAAACATGTCCTTAAATGTAACGACCCATATTCTTGGGTCTTAAAATTTGAATATTTGATTTGTTTAAATATTTAGATTTGAATTTAAATTATAATAAAATCAATATTTCAAATTAAGACCGAATTTTTGATGATGTGTTTTAATTTTAGTTCATAGGATTTTTCCATAATTTTTTATTTGGAAAATAATGATATTATCGTTTGACGCATTTTGGGCCAAACATAGGCACTTTTAAAACTTTATAGAATAAGACAATCAGTTTATTTTGTAGCTATTTTGTGATTGCGTTATAGAGCTGTGCAAGATCATATTTTTATTTATGTCGTTCGCAGTCCATATGCGAACGTGATATTGTGTAGCGCCGTACCTAAAACTTAAATTATAAAAATATTAAACATTAAAAATATCTTTCTCTGCTCATGCACACACTTGACTTTGTTTTGCTTTGCAATAAATGTCATTTAATGGTTTGTACTTTTGCTTAGCCATGAAGTGTTCTTTGCCAATATATACATATACATGTTTGTGGGGCTCGGGTTCATGAACGTTGAAGTAGAAAGAGCGGCATGAGGAGTATGGGTGCATGGGAGAGAGTAGCTTCATGAGCATGTAGGAAAATAGTGGAGGGGATGATGTTCTAGTATGATGATTTTGGTAAGTTGGGATATGGATTCTTTAGGCTCTGATGTGTACGGGAAGGGATGCATGGATGTAGGTTACAAAATAAAGTACAAGTGCATGAAAATAGGAAGGAGGAGAAGGGGACTTGTACAGGCATGGAATGTTGGAAATGTAAAGGGAGGATGCGTGAGTGTAGACATTAGGCTATGAGTTGTGGGCCTTATCTTGCTAAATGGGGTGAGAATAGTTTTATAAATTTAGTTAGTTTGATTTAGTAATTAAATGGTTTTAACTTTAAAAATGTTTAACTCCCACATACGGAGTCCGTTTAGTTCGCGGACTTGGACATTAGATTTGTATTAACGAATAGTACACATTAGTGTAAAGTGTTGACGCATTTGATGAAGTATAAAATATTGATAAAAAATTAGTAGTTAAATTTAATTACAAATAACATAGTTAAACTAAATAGACTATTTTGACATCTATCAAGAAGAATAAATCACCATTCTATGCTTATAAGTAAAATGATTATTTTATAGTCAATTAATATGTTGATTAATTATTATTAAATAAATAGATGTGTCGCTATTTATTATTGATTTCTTAATTTTTGTGCTCGACCAGTTTATGAGCCATTAATTTCCATTTGCATGGGTTGGGTAGAAAATAATTGTAGGCTACCACCTTGTTATTTATTTCACATCTAACTATAAGGTGCTTAGCAATAATACTGGATTACTAAATTATTATAATTAGTTTTAATAATTTAACATTTTAGTTTGAACCTCAATTAAATGAAGTTGTTTTGAAAGATAGTTTTTATAAAAGAAATTATTATGAAATGTTTATGGAAAATGAATTGTTTACAAAAGAATTCAAAAATATTTGTAAAGAAATAATGAAAGATGTTTATTATATTCTAAAAGGGAAAGCATCCTTGTCTTTTGAAATGAAATGGATTCTTTGAAAAGAAATAGAAACATTTGAAAATGAATATTTTGAATTTATATTATATAAGGTTGATATATATAAAGATAATTATAAAATGTGTTTTATAAATAAAGAATTTTGAGAAATTAAAACCCGGTGGTTTTAAAATGGCTTTCTAAAGGTTTAGGAGAAATGAACACTAATGTATTTTGAATTATTTGTGATTGTTAATGCAAAATGATTTGTCGTTTTGGTAAACAAATTATTTGTTATGTTACTGATGATTCGGGTGGCCCATAACTAAAAAGGTGGGCAAAGGAGGTGTAGATATTCTATAGCCTTGGTATTGTCCGCTCGACGAACAGAGGGATATAAAAACCTATTTTTTTTAAAAAGCTGGGACCCAGTTGCCTTATTATTGGGTGAAACTTTCGGATATGGCTGCATATATTCTGATATACTTTTACAGTAGTATATTGGGATTTCCAAATAAATATTTAAAAAGTGATTTGTTTTAAGATCCCCAAGTACAGTATAGTTTAATACAAATAATATCTATATATACCGGAAAGGATAAGAAATGAAACTGGAAATTTAGTTCGAAGAGATTATTTTAGAAAAAGGATTATATTTTGAAAATAATAAAGTTAATTAGATTTTAGAAATCTAAAAGCCGAAGTAGGTAGTTTGGGAATTGCACCTTTGGTTGTTGCTTCGTAGGCTCCATGATTCCTATTTGAGATAGAAGAACTACATTAGCATGATTATGTATCTAATTGGCTACCAAATTAGATATGGGTACGCAGGCAGTCATAAGTGGTAGAGACGCAGCCTCAATAATAATATAATCATTTCCTGTTTATCCATTTACTGATTGCTATTTATCTTTTATTGTTGTACTTTTCTGGTTTCTATTTTTTTCCGCATTTGACATGTTTATTTATTTTATAGAAATGGCTACTGCTGTCTCTCTCATTAGAGTTGTGCATAGTTAGAGATTTGTGTTTGTATTTGGTATGTATTAAACCACTCTTTGTAGAATTAGTTAATTACTATGATAATTTTTACAATTGAATATGTAACCTATACATTTAGGAGTGTTATATATTTAACAAATAAATTTGTGTATTAAATTGGTAGTTTTTATTTGTAGTTTTAGAACAGATGAATTTTTCGACGGTTTTTCATGGTCTGTAAATCTTGGTTGATGCAGATTGAAAAGACAGCGTGGATAACGCTATATGGAATTATACTAAACTTGTGTAGAAATAAACTAAGATGCTATAGCAATAAAAAATAAGTAAAATAAAACAAGCACACCAGGAATTTTTATACTGGTTCGAACTTCCCGTTCTACGTCCAGTCCCAGACTCCTTCTAGAATTTCAACTATCACAACAACCCTCACTTAACTCGGAGGAACAGGGCTATACAACCTTGAGTAGCCGAATAGGGACCTGAGAAACATAACAGGATTTCGCCTCAACAGCCAAAGAGGACTTCACACGCCTGAGCAGCAGAACATGACTTTTACAAATAAAGTTTTCTTGACTTTATGTGTTCTTTAATTACAAGAATTTGTCAATTATAATACACCCTTCCTATAATCTTCTCCTTTATGATGTATCTATGAATACGTGAAGAATAAGAAAGTAATAGAATGAATTTATATGAAATAGAATGCACAAGAGTATTAGAATCAAAGAATATGAGAGCAGAGTAAGAATGGATTGAATTTGATTGATTAAAATCAAAAGAATGATTCTATTATGTTTATATAGAATATAAATAGTTGCATTTGTTCGTGAAGAGTTATCATGAAGAGATATGGTCATATCTATTGAAATGAAGGACGCATCTCTTCACGAATGGAAGTGCCTATTTGAAAATATAACCGTTGTAGATATTCAGACTTCTGAATTGAATAATTCAGACTTCTGAAATTGCACTAAACTATATTTAGACTTCTGAATTGAATAATTCAGACTTCTGAATTTGTAGTAAGCAATATTCAGACTTCTGAATTGAGTAATTCAGACTTTTGAATTTGCACGAGATCAAACCAGAAAGAAAATAGGCTAAAAATGACTATTTTCAGACGTCCGAAATTACCAAGTCAGACGTCTGAATATTGTACTAACAACATTCATTTTTCCAGATTCAGACGTCTGATTTCGTACATTCAGACGTCTAAATGTAATCAAAAAATACCATAGCTCAAATGGTTAAAGCATTTGCCTTTTGAACTAGTGACCTGGGTTCGAGTCCTGCTCCATGCAAGTTTTGAAAACTTGACTTTTCATTTTTAATATGAATGTATATGTGTGTATACCACTTGGAGAAGATTTTAACATTTATAAACTCTAAACACGACACTATATGACTAATAATACTTTGTTTGTCACCTTCGTCTTGTCTCTATCGTATATATCTCTTTTTGTATCTCCATATACATTCTTTCATCCTTTTGTACCGTGTATCTTCATTTTGAGTGTATTTGATTATCTCTTTTGATGCTCATGTACCTGTAAATTAGCTTAGAGATTCTTTGGCATAATTGTATAGTTGTTTTCATTAAAATCCAACAACTGAGGCTCTAACATTCTCCCCCTTTAAATGATGACAACTATACAATTTTAAAAAAATATTCATTCTATATAAAAAATAATATTAATATGTTTAAAGCTCCCCCTAAGTATAACATCTCCCCTTAAGTATAATATCTCCCTCTGTCAATATGCACACAAATTTCTCCCCCTTTGTCATTATCAAAAAGAATGAGAGAATATAATAAATTATATAAAATATCTTGTGAATAGTGGGATAAACTCAATATTAATTATGGAGAAAAAATAAAATAGATTTTACCATATTTTCCGAAGTCTAAATTTCATTGTAAGCACGTAATTCTATTAAATGAATGGATCATTCTTTAAATTTCCAAAATCTATCATTTTTCTTTTGTTTCTCCGAGTACCTGCAATAAATAATAATCATTTTCGGTACCCACTTACTATGTTAGGGTCCGGGGGGTTAGGTCTTTGGAAACCATACATGGGCATGGTTGAACCTTTATAAATATAATTTTTATTATTAACTATAATATTAAAATAATCATCAATGTATTTTTTTCTATTTTTCCAATTATCAGGAACCCAAATACTTAGATAATTTTTATTCATAATTCCTGTTAATGATTTTGTACTTCTCGAGAAATTATCAACATTATAGGTCATAGTAGTATCTGAATTTCTATAAAAATTGAATTTAGAATTTACTCAAAATTTAGTAATAGTACTATCATTTTTACTATAATGAAAGCATATCTAGTGCGATTTCTACGATCATTTTAATATATCCTAAACCACTTTTATCATTGTGAGCTTTTGAATTTTTAACATAACCTAATCCCTTCTTATTTGTGGTAGGTTGAGAATTTTCAATAATCCTTGATAAATTTTCTCTTCCTTTATTAAAATTGGAAATATTTTTAGTAATGTCATAAAGCTTAGTTTTGAGACTAGTGTTATCTAACTCAATAAATTTAATTTTTATTTTCAACTCATGATTCTCAGAAGCTAGAGCATTATTCTTTTCTTTTTGAGCTTCTATTTCTTGACTTAATAAAGCAAGTTGAGAATTGTCTGAATCTTGAATTTTCTCAAGTTCTTCTTCTAATATTCTCTTCTCGTCTTTAAGCATATCTCTTTCAAATTCTGCTTTCTTCGGATTTTCCAGAGCTTCCTTATATTTTCTTTTAAGACTTTTTAAAGTGTCTAGAAGTTCGGAATTTATGTCTATGATATCATCAAAAGTTAGATCACTAACCTCATTATCTTTTGCCATGAAGCATTTGTTTGTTTGCTCCTTTGATTTTTCTTTATTGCTCTTCCTCTTCTTATTGCCTTGAATAGATCTCTTTATAGCCATTTATTCCAGGATGTTGTTACGATCTCTAGAATCCCAGGCTCTGATACCAAATGAAAAGACAGTGTGGATCGTGCTATATGAAATTATACTAAACTAGTGCGGAAATAAACTACGATACTATAGCAATAAAAAATAAGTAAAATAAAACAAGCACACCAGAAATTTTTATACTGGTTCGAACTTCCCATTCTACGTCCAGTTCCAGACTCATTCTGGAATTTCAACTATCACAACAACCCTCACTTAACCCGGAGGAACAGGTCTATACAACCCCGAGCAACCGAACAGAGACCTGAGCAACAGAACAGGATTTCGCCTCAACAATCGAAGAGGACTTAACACGCCTGAGCAGCAGAACGGGACTTTTACAAATAAAGTTTTCTTGACTTTATGTATTCTTTAATAACACGAATTTGTCAATTATAGTACACCCTTCCTATAATCTTCTCCCTTATGGTGTATATATGAATACGTGAAGAATAAAGAAGTAATAGAATGAATTTGTATGAAATTGAATGCACAAGAGTATTAGAATCAAAGAATATGAGAGTAGAGCAAGAATAGATTGAATTTCATTGATTAAAAGAATGATTCTATTGTGTTTATATAGATTATAAATAGGTGCATTTGTTCGAGAAAAGTTATCATGAAGAGATATGTTCATATCTATTGAAATGAAGGACGCATCTCTTCACGAATGGAAGTGCCTATTTGAAAATATAGCCGTTGTAGATATTCAAACTTCTGAATTGAATAATTCAGACTTCTGAAATTGCACTAAACTATATTCAGACTTCTGAATTAAATAATTCAGACTTTGAATTTGCACTAAATAATATTCAGACTTCTGAATTGAATAATTCAGAAGTCTGAATTAGCATGAGCTCAAACCAAAAAGAAAATAGGCTAAAAATGACTATTTTCATACGTCTAAAATTACCAAGTCAGATATCTGAATATTGTACTAACAACATTCATTTTTTCAGTTTCAGACGTTTGAATGTAATTAAAAAATACCATAGCTCAAATGGTTAGAGCATTTACCTTTTGAACTAGTGACCCGGATTCGAGTCCTGCTCTATGCAATTTTTGAAGACTTGATTTTTCATTTTTAATATGAATGTATATGTGTGTATACCATTTGGAGAAGATTTTAACATTTGTAAACTCTAGACACGACACTATATGACTAATAATACTTTGTTTGTCACCTTCGTCTTATCTCTATCGTATATATCTCTTCTTGTATCTCCATATACATTCTTTCATCCTTTTGTACCGTGTATCTCATTTTGAACGTATTTGATTATCTCTTTTTGATGCTCATGTACCAACAAATTAGCTTAGAGATTCTTTGGCATAATTATATAGTTGTTGTCATTAAAATCCAACAATTGATGTTCTAACATTCTCCCCCTTTTTGATGATGAAAACTATACAATTTTAAAAAATATTTATTCTATATAAAAAATAATATTAATATGCTTAAAGCTCCCCTTAGGTATAACATCTCCACCTAAGTCTAATATCTCCCTCTATCAATATGCATAAATAAAAAGACAGTGTGGATCGTGCTATATGGAATTATACTAAACTAGTGCGGAAATAAACTAAGATACTATAGCAATAAAAAATAAGTAAAATAAAACAAGCACACCAGGAATTTTTATACTGGTTAGTACTTCCCGTTCTACGTCCAGTCCCAGACTCCTTCTGAAATTTCAACGATCACAACAACCCTCACTTAACCCGGAGAAACAGATCTATACAACCCTGAGCAGCCGAACAGGGACCTGAGCAACATAACAGGATTTCGCCTCAACAACCGAAGAGGACTTCACATGCCCGAGCAGCAGAATAGGACTTTTACAAATAAAGTTTTCTTGACTTTATGTGTTTTTTAATAACACGAATTTGTCAATTATAGTACACCCTTCCTATAATCTTCACCTTTATGATGTATATATGAATACGTGAAGAATAAGGAAGTAATAGAATGAATTTGTGTGAAATTGAATGCACAAGAGTATTAGAATCAAAAATATGAGAGTAGAGTAAGGATAGGTTGAATTTCATTGATTAAAAGAATGATTCTATTGTGTTTATATAGATTATAAATAGGTGCATTTGTTCGTGAAGAGTTATCATGAAGAGATATGGTCATATCTATTGAAATGAAGGACGCATCTCTTCACGAATGGAAGTGCCTATTTGAAAATATAGCCGTTGTAGATATTCAAACTTCTGAATTGAATAATTCAAACTTCTGAAATTGCACTAAACTATATTCAGACTTCTGAATTGAATAATTCGGACTTCTGAATTGAATAATTCAGACTTCTGAATTTGCACTAAATAATATTCATACCTCTGAATTGAATAATTCAGACTTCTGAATTTGCACCAGCTCAAACCAGAAAGAAAATATGCCAAAATGACTATTTTCAAACGTCTGAAATTACCAAGTCAGACGTCTGAATATTGTACTAACAATATTCATTTTTTTCAGATTCATACGTCTGATATGGTACTTTCAGACGTCTAAATGTAATCAAAAAATACCATAGCTCGAATGATTAGAGCATTTGCCTTCTGAACTAGTGACCCAGGTTCAAGTCCTGCTCCATGCAATTTTTGAAAACTTGATTTTTCATTTTTAATATGAATGTATTTGTATGTATACCATTTGGAGAAGATTTTAACATTTGTAAACTCTAGACACGACACTATATGACTAATAATACTTTGTTTGTCACTTTCGTCTTGTCTCTATCATATATATCTCTTCTTGTATCTCCATATACATTCTTTCATCCTTTTGTACCATGTACCTTCATTTTGAACGTATTTGATTATCTCTTTTTGATGCTCATGTATCTGCAAATTAGCTTAGAGATTCTTTGCCATCATTGTATAGTTATTGTCATTAAAATCCAACAATTGAGGTTCTAACACAGATGGTACCAGAGCTTAGGTTAGTGCCTAAGTAAAATTTGTCTAGGTTAGTAAATCAACCAATGAATTTTAAAACGAAACTACCTTAATTTGATAATTAAAATTAATAGGATAAGGCAAAGTACGTCCGATCGGGGTTATGTGTGATATATTTTTGGTGTGCTAAACTTTTGTTGATTATTTGTCTTTCGTTATATTTTTTCGTCCTTGCAATTGGGTGACGAAATTCTTTTAGGGTGAAAGATTGTAACGACCTGTATTTTGGATCTTCAAATTTGAATATTTAATTTGTCTAAATATTCGGATTTGAATTTAAATTGTAATAAAATCTATTTTTCAAATTAAGCCCTAATTTTCGTTGAAGTGCTTTTAATTTAATTTATAGGCTTTTTCCATAATTTAATTTGGGAAATAATGAGATTTTCGTTTTGACGCTTTTTACGCCAAAAGTCGGTACTATTGAAACTTTACAGAAGATAACTGGTATATTTTGTTGCTGTTTCGTGATCACGTCATAAAGCTTTGTGCGAACATATTATTATTTCTATAGTTCGTGGTCCAGACGCGAACGTGATATTATGTAGCATCGTACCCCAAAACTTTAAATTATAAAAATACTAAACATTGCAAATATCTTTCTTTGCACATGCGCGCACTTGACGTTGTTTTGCTTTGCACTAAATGCCATTTGATGGTTTGTACTTACATTTCTTAGCCATGAAGTGTTCTTTGCTAACATACACACGCATGTTTGTGGGGCTTGGGCTCGTGGCCGCTGGTGGAAGTAGGATGAGCGGCATTAGGAGGATGTGTGCATGGGAGAGGGCACCTTCGTGAGCAAGTAGGAAAATAGAGGAGAGGATGGGGCTGTAGTATGATGGGTTTGGTAAGATGGGTTGCGCATTCTTTGGGCTTTGATGTGTAGGGGATGTGATGATTAGTCGTGAGTTACAAAATGAAGTACATGCGTATGAGAATAGAAAGAAGGAGAAGGAGATTTGTATATGCATGGAAAGTTGGAAACGTGAAGGAAGGATGCATGGGTGTAGACATTGGGCTGTGAGTAGTGGGCCTTGGCTTGGTGAATGGGGGAGAATTGTTTTATAAATTTAGTTAGTTTGATTTAGCAAATAAATGGTTTCAATTTTAAAAATATTTAATTTCCCCAAACAGAGTCTGTTTAATCCACGATCTTCGATATTAGATTCGTATTAACGATAACACACTAGTGTAAAGTGTTGACGCATTTGACAAAGTATAAAATATTAGCGTTTTAATTTATTTACAAATAACGTAATTAAATTAAATTGACTATTTTGTCATCTATCGAGCAGAATAAATCCTCGTTCTGTGCTTATAAATGATTATTTTGAAGTTAATTAATATTTTGATTAATTATTATTGAATAAATAGATGTGTTTGCTATTGATTAATGATTTGTGCTCGACCAGTTTATGAGCGATTAATTTCTATTTGCAGGGGTTGGGTAGAAAACAATTGTGGGCTAATGCCTAGTGATTTATTTCACAACTTGACTATAAGTACTTACCAATAATATTGGTTTATTAAATTATTATAATTAGTTATAATAATTTAACATTTTTGTTTGAACTTCAACAAAATGAAGTTGTTTTGAAAGATGGTTTTCATAAAAGAATTTTTTATGAATTGTTTATGAAAAATGAATTGTTTACAAAAGAATTTGAAAATATTTGTAAATGAAATAATTATAATAATTATAATTTTGAAAAGGAAAGGATACTTGTCACTTGAAATGAAAGGTTTCTTTGAAAAGAAATAGTAATATTTAGAAATGAATATTTTGAAGTTGTATTACATAAAGTTGAGTTATATAAAAATAATTATAAAATGTGTTTTATAAATAAAGAATTTCGAGAAATTAAAACCCGATGATTTTAGAATGGCTATCTAAAGGTTTAGGAGAAATAAACAGTACTGTATTTGGAAGTATTTGTGATTATTAATGCAAAATGATTTACCACTTCGGGAAACAAATTATTTGTTATGTTACCGATGATTCGAGTAGCCCATAACTAAAAAGGTGGGCAAGAGAGTTGTAGATGTTATGTAGCCTCGGTATAGTCTGCTTGACGAACAAAGGGATATGCATCTATTTCTTTAGGTAGCCTTAGACCTAGTTGCCTTGTTATTGGGAGAAGCCTCATAATCTGGCTGCATATATTTTGATATGTTTTACGGTAGTATTTTGGGATTT
Organism: Allium cepa; assembly: GCA_030765085.1. Taxonomy (NCBI): domain Eukaryota; kingdom Viridiplantae; phylum Streptophyta; class Magnoliopsida; order Asparagales; family Amaryllidaceae; genus Allium; species Allium cepa. Next base: position 86,646,481 of record CM060946.1, read on the forward strand.
CCACATAAATATTTCAAAACCGATTTGTTTTAAGATTCCGAAGTAAAGTATAGTTTGATACAAATATTATGTATATATATTTCGGAAAGGATATGAAATGAAACTAGGAATTTAGTTCAAAGAGATTATTTTCGAAAAAGATTATATTTTGAAAATGATAAAGTTAATTAGATTCTGAAATCTAAAGTAACCCTAAGTGGTTAGTTAAGGAATTGCATCTTTGGTTGTTGCATCATAGGCTCTATGAGTCCTATTTGCGATAGGAGAACAATGTTGGCTTGATCCTATATCTTAGGTACCAAATTAGATAGGGATACATAGACAGTCACAAGTGATAGTGATGCAGTCCCAATAATAATATAACCCTTTCTTATTTATCTGTTTATTGGTTGCTATCTTTCTTTTTTCATTGTATCTTTCCTGCTTACAATTTTATTCCGCATTCGACGTGTTTATTGAGTTTGCAGGGATGGCTATTGTTGTCCCTCTCATCGTAGTTGTGCATCGTTAAATACTTGTATTTGTGTTTATATTTGGTAAGTATAAACCTCACTTTGTAGTAAGGATAGGCGGGGTCGGTTAACCGATTAATTCGGTTAATATTTTTTGGTTAATCGAAATTATTACACGGCTCAGTTAACCGGTGGTCGATTAAGGCAGTCATCGGCTTACCGACCGAACCGGTTGATTTAAACCACGGTTAACCAGTTAAATCAACCAGTAAATAGACTAATTTAAATGGTTAACCACTCAAATTAATTGGTTAACTGGTCAATTTAACTGGGTACCAAGTGATGTATTGAACTATTGCAAGCCAACAACCATTTTATAGCAAGCCTACAACTATAATTTATAGCATTATTTGCATGTCAGATCCAAATACCCATTACTGGCATTACATATAACATTGTATAAAGTTATAATCTATAAATTGAAATATATTAATAGAACTGACTTATAGAAAAAAATCAAATACAACATTTAGCATTATAGTAACAGGACATTAGTATAATACAATACATCACATTGATTACAATTCAAAGTTTTAAGCCCCAAAGTCCAAGCATGAATATAAATACATTAATATAATTGCAACAACAAAGGTTCCAATTTAAATAACACAAAATTACTGTAATAAACTACCAAAGATATTGCAATTTTGGTCTTTAATCTAGAGGCCTCTGTCCAAAGTTAAATAGATATAAGTTAATTGAACTAAAATGAAAGATATATGGTGTACTACTGCAACGGAGAATATTGGTAAAAAAATTGAAATAACATGTTTAGTGTTTACAATAATAGACTTCATGATATATGAACCGAGTATTAACTTAGTTCATGACTTAGTTCAAATGCATATACAAGCTTAGTTCATGACAGTAAAATGAACTGAGTATTAACCAAGCATGACAGTAAAATGATATAAGAACTAAGTATTAATTGATATGAAAGATATATGCTTGCATGAAAATGAACTAAGCATAATATACAATTCAAAGTAAAATGCATATACAAGCTTAGTTCATGTCTTCAAGATAACTAGCATAATTTATAGTTTATATGAGTATGTTAGTTCTATGTATCATGTATATGCACATGCAAGCTTAGTTCATACAAGCTTAGTACATACAAGCTTACTGTAATAGTGTAATATGCTACAATAGTGTAATATATATGCATAATATATTTGTTTACAATATATACATTAGTTGACTATTAACTATATATTAGTTCACATTATACGTATATAATGTAAACTAATATATAGTTAATACTCAACTAATGTATATACTGTAAACAAATATATTATATATATGTAAATATAATACAAGTTATATATACTAGTTTACAGTAAATTCATATAGGTAAGATCATCTCTTAAATACTGACTAGAAGTCTCAAAGAGAACAATTCTTTATCACAAAGTAAAGGTGTCGTATACTATGATAAACTAACTATAAAGCATTCTCTATTTCAGGGTAGGGCCATCTTCCCCTCTGCCTATACCCAATAGTCTAGGTTGTTTAAGATAAAAATAAGATGGCATCAGTGTAAGTCTAAACTGTATCAGTATGAACATGCAAAACTCGATTACCTAAGGGGGATTCTAACAAGCAGTCATATAGAGCTAATATCAAACTCAATATACCTAATATTCAGTATATTACACATTTGGCTAAGTAGTGTTCGACATTGAGTAAAATTACTCAAGCTAATTATCTGGCTTTGTAAACTATTAGCAACAAACAACTTTATAACTCAAACTATAAGTGTGAATAGAACACTCTCTATAAGTTGGTCCTCAAATAGTTGAATTATACTATGTGGCTTAGGTCATAATTATTTTCTTAATTATCCAACTAATCACACTTCTATCTAAGGTCACTCAAAAAACTGCCACATTTAACCTTTGTTAATGCAATAAAATAAAAGCAATTGATAACAACAAATTGAACCATTTTAAGTGTGATCTTAATATGTACAACCAATGATTAAATGAGCAAAATGACACAATCTAACATGTTAAAGAGAAAATTGAATGAGCAAACTGTAAACATTGAGATATATTACTGACACTATATCATAATATTACTATTATATTGAATATATGTGTGTACAACTGAATTATGCATGCAAACTGAATGTGTGTGCACACCTGTATGTGTATGCAAACTGAATTATATGTGCAAACAAATAACAATTACAAAGTATAATGCTATACGGTTTAATAGTATGATAGAAATATAAACTACGCAGTTGCAACCTAGTATCAACTATAGATATAAGAACAGACGCAACTGAGTTAAACTTAGTATTCAAACTGTTTAATTAAATGTAAATAATAATTACACAGTTTAATTAAACTTAGTATTACCTATAGATATATCAAAAATAGGTATATAACTATACATATATGCAATACACAGTTTAATTAAATGTAAATGATAATTACAACTAATATACATTCACAATTATATTCAATTTAAGTCACAATAGTACAACTATACTAGTTTAATTAGCAACTGGTATACAAACTGAGTTATACATGTTTGCATATACCTCACAGTTGAAGTAACTTGTTATTAACTAATATTTTTACAGAATATCATGATATGTTCACCTGATCACTCCTAATAATTTAAAAAAAAAGCACGGATGACAATGGAGATGAACTTCATAGACTAATATAAACTTCACCAAATGATTGCATTTGAAAAATTACGCTTATCAATATAGTCGAATCAATTTCGGCAATCCACTTGTAAAAAATACATCTAATTAAAAAACTGATGTGCATACTTTGTCATATGCACTTGGATAGACCTTTGTTATATACACTTGGATACACTTTATTTACGTACAAAATGAAATCACATGATATCCTAAATCAAACTTGAAGCCATCATCAATTTCAAATATAATTTGCATATTCAAAACCTTATCTTTATTGTTTATCCAAAACCATGTAAAATAGAAAAATTGTATAAATACACATCTATATATCTTGGTTGTGTGAACTGCAAAACCAAATAATCAGCATGCGTACAATCTACAGTTATAAATGCAACCATATCAAATTACCTTAGATGTAAAATTATTGATGTACTCAATTCGCATTCTCACGTTGCCTTTTTCTCTCAACTGGACATGTGTATCAATAACTCTTGATGAATAATATGAAATGTAAATAGGCGCTCAACTGTTCTTTATCTTCTAACTTGCTGAATTCAAAGAACCGCTAAAGCAAAGCAACTCAAAGTCCTAATGGGAAAATATATGCACATTACTCACTCAGCGTTGCACTGCTAAAACACACATGTTTGCTCCACATTCATTAAAATATTATCTACCGAAATGGATGAATTTCAATATTTTCTCAAGTGTATAACTAAAGAGCTGACATAATACACTAATTTAATATCAAATATTGCCAATTCCTGAGGTGGTGTTATCTTACCAACTGGAATACAAATCACAAAATAAAAAAACGGTGTATTACCTTCAACAAAGATGCAAAGATAATTGCATCCCCTCGTTCCATGTACAAACTATCGTGTCCATTGTGTTTAAGGGACTCGAAAACCAAAGATGAAATAGGGATAAAAATTCCAGCTCAACAAATTGACAACCAACAACCCACCGGACAACTCAGAACCAAGCAAGATAGGCCTAACTTTGGATTGATTTGAATTTCGAAGGTTGATGAGATCTACAGTTTTATTGAATGGAAAAATGTAGATCTAAGCTTTTTACAGAAGGAATGAGATGTAAATGACGCCAAATGATAGCGGTATGGGTAATTAATCATGTTTTGGTTATTGGGTTGAGTGGGTCGGCTTTCAAATGGTAAGGGTAAAAATTATTCTTGGTTAAACAGTTAACCGATTTCTAAAATCTTTAACTGTTCACCGACTCGATTTTGGTTGGTTAACATCGATCGTTTAATCAAAAGTTTGGTTAAATAATTTTATCGGTTAAATCGGATCGGTTAAAGTTGGTTAAATCGGTTAAATGGTCACCCCAACTTTGTAAAATTAATTAATTACTATGATAAGTTGTACAATTGAATTTGTATCCTATACATTTAGTAGTGTTATATATTTATCAAATAAAGCTGTGTACATTGGTAGTTTTCATTTGTAATTTTAGACTAAGTGGATTTTTCAGTGTTTTTTACTGGTCCTAAAATCTGCATCATGACAGATGGTATCAGAGCTTAGGTTAGGTGCCTAAGTAAAATTTATCTAAGTTAGTGAATCAACCTAGGAATTTTAAAAGTGAAATTACCTTAGTTTGATATTTAAAAAAATTTATAGGATAAGATACTGTATCTTCAACCTAGGTTATGGGTGATATTATTTTTGGTATGCTTAACTTTTGTTGATTGTTTGTCTTTCATTATTTTTTCATCCTTGGACATTTGGGGATGGTATTGTTTTGTTGGGGGAGAATGTAACGACCTGTATTTTTGGGTCTTCGAATTTGAATATTTAATTTGTTTAAACATTTGAATTTGAATTCAAATTTTAAGAAAATCTAAGTTTCAAATTAAGACTGCATTTTTGATGATGAATTCTTAATTTAATTTATAAGATTTTTTCATAATTTTTAATTTAGAAAATAACGATAGTTTCGTTTGACGCTTTTTGCGCCAAACGTCGGTACTTTTGAAACTTTACAGAATAAGATAATCGGTCTATTTTGTCGTCGTTTCGTGATCGCATCACTGTGCACGATTGTATTTTTATTTCTATCGTTCGTGGTCCATTCATGAATGTGATATTGAGTGGCGTCATATCCCAAAACTTTTAATTATAATAATATATTGACAGTATAAGTATCTTTCTCTACACATGCACACACTTGACTTTGTTTTGCTATACATTAAATGTCTTCTAATGGTTTGTATTTACATTTCTTAGCGATGAAGTGTTCTTTTCCAACATATACATGCGTATGGTTTTGGGGCTCGGGTCCATGGCCACTGGGGGAAGTAAGAGGAGCGACATGAGGAGAATGCGTGCATAGGAGAGGGTAACTTCATGAGCAGGTAGAAAAGTATAGGAGGGGATGGTGTTGTAGTATGATGGATTGATAAGATGGGATGTGCACTCTTTGCACTTTGATGTGTAGGGGATGGAAGCATGGCCATGAGTTAAAAAATGAAGTACATGCGACTGAGAATAGAAAGGAGGAGAAGAGGACTTGTATAGGTATGGAAAGTTGGAAACATGAAGAGAGGATGCATGCGTGTAGACATTGGGCTATAAGTAGTGGCCTTGGCTTGCTGAACGAGGCGAGAATAGTTTTATAAATTTAGTCAGTTTGATTTAGTAATTAAATGGTTTTAACTTTAAATATGTTTAACTCCTCCATACGGAGTCTGTTTAATTTGCGGTCTTCGACATTATATTCGTATTAACGAATAAAACACACTAGTATAAAGTGTTGATGTACTTGACGAAGTATAAAATATTGATAAAATATTAGTGGTTGAATTTAATTACAAATAACATAATTAAATTGAATAGACTATTTTGACATATGTTGAGCAGAATAAATCCATGCTCTATGTTTATGAGTAAAACGATTATTTTGAAATTAATTAATATGTTGATTAATTATTAGTGAATAAATAGATGCGTTCGCTATTTATTATAGGTTGTTTGATTCTTGATTTGTGTTCGACCAGTTTATGAGCAATTAATCTCAATTTATATGGGTTGGGTAGAAAATAATTGTAGGCTAACACCTTATGATTTATTTCACATTTTGACAATAAGGTACTTAGCAATAATATCAGTTTATTAGATTATCATAATAATTAATCATTTTAATTTGAACTTCAATTAAATGAAGTTGTTTTGAAAGATGGTTTTTGTAAAAGAATTTGTTATGAAATGTTTATAGAAATATAATAAAAGTGTTTATTATAATTTTAAAAAGGAAAGGATCCTTATCTTTTGAAATGAAATGTTTTCTTTGAAAAGAAATAAAAATATTTGGAAATGAATATTTTGAATTGGTATTATATAAAGTTGATTTATTTAAAGATATTTATAAAATGTGTTTTATAAATAAAAATTTCGTGAACTTAAAACACTGTGGTTTTAAAATGGCTTTCTAAAGATTTTGGGGAAAATAAACAATACTGTATTTGGAAGTATTTGGGATTAATGGTGCAAAATGATTTGTTATGTTACCGGTGATTCGGATAACTCATAACTAAAAAGGTGGGCAAGGGTGGTGCAGATGTTCTGTAGCCTCGGTATAATCCAGGAACAGAGGGATATACATATATTTTTTGGAAAGGCGGGGACATAGTTGCCTTTTGTTATTAGAGAAACCTTACAGTAGTATTTTGGGATTTTCAAATAAACATTTCAAATGTGATTTTTTTAATGATCCTGAAGTAAAGTATAGTTTGATGCAAATAATTTATATATATTTTAGAAAGGATATGAAATGAAACTGGGAATTTAGTTCGAAGTGATTATTTTCAAAAATGCTTATATTTTTAAAATGATAAAGTTAATTAGATTTCAAAAATCTAAAGTAAGCCTAAGTTGGTAGTTTATGAATTTCATCTTTGGTTGTTGCGTCGTAGGCCCATAAGTCCTACTTTTGGTAGGAGAACTACATTAGCTTGATCCTGTATCTAATTGGGTACATAATTAGATTGGGGTACGTAGGCGGTCACAAGTGGTAGTGACGCAGCCCCAATAATAATATAATTCTTTCTTATTTATCTGTTTATTGGTTGCTATTTATCTTGTATTATTGTAACTTTCTTGCTTACTATTTTATTCCGCATTTGACATGTTTATTGAGTTTACATGAATGGTTATTGCTGTCTCCCTACTTAGAGTTGTGCAGTGTTTGATATTTGTTTTTGTATTTGGTATGTATTAAAGCACACTTTGTAGAATTAACTATGAAAAGCTGTGTAATTGAATTTGCATCCTATACATTTAGCAGTATTTTATATTTATCAAATAAAGTTGTGCATTAAATTTTTAGTTTTCATTGGTAGCTTTAGGACAGATGGATTTTTCGACAATTTTTACTAGTTCGAAAATCTGAGTAGTTACGAATGATATCAGAGCTTATGTAAGTGCCTAAGTAAAATTTGTTTAGGTTAGTAAATCAACCAGGGAATTTTAAAATGAAACTACCTTAATTTGATAAATAAAAACTGATAGGATAAGGCAAAGTACCTCCGACCGGGGTTATGGGTGATATTTATTTGGTGTGCATAACTTTTGTTGAATTTTTGTCTTTCGTTATATTTTTCTGTCCTTGGAATTTCAAGGATGAAATCCTTTTAAAGGAGCTAGAATGTAGTGACCCGTATTTTTGGGTCTTCGAATTTGAATATTTAATTTTTTTAAATATTCATATTTGAATTTAAATTATAATAAAATCTATATTTCAAATTAAGACCTAATTTTTGATGAAGTATTTTCAATTTAATTTATAGGATTTTTCCATAATTTTTAATTTGGAAAATAATGATATTTTTGTTTAACGCTTTTTGCGCCAAAACGTCGGTATTTTTTAAATTTTACAGAATAAGATAACTGGTATAATTTGTTGTTGTTTCGTGATCGCGTCACAAAGCTTTGTGCGTTGATATTTTTATTTCTGTCGTTCGCGGTCCAGACGCAAATGTGATATTGTGTAGCATCATACCCAAAACTTTAAATTATAAAAGTATTAAACATTACAAATATCTATCTTTGCACATGCACATACTTGACTTTGTTTTTCTTTGCATTAAATGGCTTTTAATGGTTTGCTCTTACATTGCTTACCCATGAAGTGTTCTTTGCCAACATACGCACGAATGTTGGTGAGGCTCGGGTTCGTGGCCGCTGGTGGAATTAGGAGGAGCGACATAAGGAGGATGTGTGCATAAAAGAGGGTATCTTCATGAGAAGGTAGGAAAATAGAGGAAGGGATGGGGCTGTAGTATGATGGGTTTGGTAAGTTGGGCCGTGCATTCTTTAGGCTTTGATGTGTAGGCAATGGGATGCATGGCCGTGAGTTACAAAATGAAGTATAGGTGCATGAGAATAGAAAGTAGGAGAAGGGACTTGTATAGGCATGGAAAGTTGGAAACGTGAAAGGAGGATGCATGCGTATGGACAATGGGCCATGAGTAGTGGGCCTTGGCTTGGTAAATGGGGGGAGAATTGTTTTTTAAATTTAGTTAGTTTGATTTAGTAATTAAATGATTTTAACATTAAAAATGTTTAACTCCCCCATACGGAGTCCGTTTAGTACGAGGTCTTCGATATTAGATTCATATTAACGAATCGAACAAACTAGTGTAAAGTGTTGACGCATTTAACGAACTATAAAATATTGATAAAATATTAGTGGTTGAATTTAATTGCAAATAAAGTAATTAAATTGAATAGACTATTTTGACATCTATCGAGCAGAATAAATCCTCGTTCTAAGCTTATAAATAAAATGATTATTTTAAAGTTAATTAATACATTGATTAATTATTACTGAATAAATAGTTCGCTAATCATTATTGATTATTTAATTATTGATTTGTGCTCAACCAGTTTATGAGCAATTAATTTCCGTTTGCATGGGTTGCATAGAAAACAATTATAGGCTAATACCTTGTGATTTATTTCATAATTTGACTCTAAGTACTTAGCAATGATATTGGTTTATTTAATTATTATTATAATTAGTTATAATAATTTAACATTTTAGTTTGAACTTCAATTAAATGAAGGTTTTTTGATAGATGGTTTTTATAAAAGAATTTGTTATGAATTCTTTATGGAAAATGAAGTTTTTACAAAAGAATTTGAAAATATCTGTAAATGAAATAATTATAATAAAATATGTTTATTATAATCTTAAAAAGGAAAGGATACTTGTCTTTTAAAATGAAATGGTTTCTTTGAAAAGAAATGGAAATTTTTGGAAATGAGTATTTTGAAGTTATATTATATAAAGTTGATTTATGCAAAGATATTTATAAAATGTGTTTTATAATTAAAGAATTTCGAGAAATAAAAACTTGGTGGTTTTAAAATGGCTTTTCAAAGGTATTCGGAAAATAAATAATACTGTATTTGGAAGTATTTATGATTATTAGTGCAAAATGATTTGTCACTTCTGGAAACAAAATGATTTGTTATTTTACTGATGATTCGGGAAACTCGTAACTAGAAAGGTGGGCAAGAGAGTTGTAGATGTTATGTAGCCTCGGTATAGTCGGCTTGACAAACAGAGGGATATACATCTTTTTTTGGGCAGCCTGGGACGTAATTGCCTTGTTATTGGGAGAAACTTCCCGATGTGGCCGCATATATTTTGATATGCTTTTGCATTAGTATTTTAGGATTTCCAAATAAATATTTAAAAAGTGATTTGTTTTAAGATCTCGAAGTAAATTATAGCTTGGTACAAATATATTATATATATATATATATAATTCTGAAAGGATATGAAATAAAATAGGGAATTTAGTTTGAAGAGATTATTTTTGAAAAAGATTATACTTTAAAATAAAGTTAATTAGATTTTAGAAATCTAAAGTAAGCCTAAATGGGTAGTTTAGGAATTGCATCTTTGGTTGTTGCATCGTTGGCTCCATGAGCCCTATTTGCGGTAGGAGAACTATGTTGGCTTGATCTGTATCTAATTAGGTACCAAATTAAATAGTGGTGCATAGGCAGTCACAAGTGGTATTGACACAACCCTAATAATAATGTGACCCTTTCCTATTTATCTGTTTATTGGTTGCTATTTATCTTTTATTGTTGTATCTTTCATGCTTACTATTTTATTCCGCATTTGACATGTTCATTGAGTTTGTAGGAATGGCTTTTGTTGTCCCACTCCTCATTGTTGTGCATTGTTAGATATTTGTATTTGTATTTGTATTTGGTTAGTATAAAACCACATTTTTCAGAATTAATTAATTACTATGATAAGTTGTACAGTTGAATTTGTATCCTTTACATTTAGCAGTGTTACATATTTATCAAATAAAGTCGTACATCAAACTGGTATTTTTAGAACGGGCGGATTTTTTGACGTTTTTTACTGGTTCTAAAATCTGGATCGTCACAGATGGTATCAGAGTTTAGGTTATGTGCCTAAGTAAAATTTGTCTACCTTAATAAATTAACCTAGGAATTTTAAAATGAAATTACCTTAATTTGATAAATAAAAATTTATAGGATAAGACACCATAATTTTGATCGGGGTTATGAGTGATATTATTTTTGTGTGCTTAACTTTTGTTGATTGTTTGTCTTTCATTATATTTTTCCATCATTAGAATTTCGGGGATGAAATTACCTGATGGTGGAACAATGTAACGACCAGTATTTTTGGTTCTTCAAATTTGAATATTTAATTTGTTTAAATATACGAATTTGAATTTAAATTATAATAAAATCTATGTCCCAAATTAAGTCCTGATTTTTGATTATGGATTTTTAATTTAATTTATTGGATTTTCCCATAAATTTTAATTCAGAAAATAATGATATTGTTTGACGCTTTTTGCGCCAAACGTTGGCACTTTTGAAATTTTACGGAATAAGATAACCGCTCTATTTTTTTGTTGTTTCGGGGTATCATCACGGAGCTGTTCATGATTATACTTTTATTTCTATCGTTCGTGCTCTATTCGCAAACGTGATATTGAGTAGCGTCGTACCCCAAAACTTTAAATTATAAGAATATAAACATTACAAATATCTTTCTCTGCACATGCGCATACTTGACTTTGTTTTGCTTTTCATTAAATATCATTTAATGGTTTGTAATTACATTTCTTAGCCAAGATGTGTTCTTTGCCAATATATACACATAGATGTTTGTAGGGCTCGGGTTCATGGCCGTTGGTAGAAGTAGGAGGAGGGACATAAGGAAGATGCATGTATAGGAGAGGGTAGCTTCATGAGTAGGTAGGAAAATAAAGGAGGGGATGGTGATGTAGTATGATGGTTTGGTAAGATGGGTTGTGCACTCTTTGGGCTTTAATGTGTAGGGGATGTGATGCATGGCCATCAGTTACAAAATGAAGTACATGTGCAAGAGAATAGAAATGAGAATAAGGGAACTTGTATAGGCATGGAAATTTGGAAATGTGAAGGAAGGATGCATGAGAGTAGACATTGGGCCATGAGTAGTGGGCCTTGGCTTGAATGGGGCAAGAATAGTTTTATAAATTTAGTTAGTTTGATTTAGCAGTTAAATGCTTTTAACTTTAAAAATGTTTAACTCTCCCTGGCGGAGTCATGTTTAATTCAGGGTCTTTAACATTAGATTTGTATTAACGAATAAAACACAATAGTGTAAAGTGTTGACACATTTGAAAAAGTATAAAAATTGATAAAATATTAGTGGTTTAATTTAACAACAAAAAACGTAATTAAATTGAATACACTATTTTGCATCTATCGAGCAGAATAAATCCCCGTTCTATGCTTATAAATATAAAGATTATTGAAGTTAATTAATTATTATTTAATAAATAGATATATTTTCTATTTATTATTGATTGCTTGATTGTTGATCTTTGCTCGACAAATTTATGAGCAATTAATTTCCATTTTCTTAGGTTGGGTAGAAAACAATTGTAGGCTAACATCTTGTGATTTATTTCACAATTTGACTATAAGGTACTTAGCAATAATATTGGTTTATTAAATTATTATAATTAGTTATAATAATTTAACATTTTAGTTTGAACTTCAATTAGATTAAGTTGTTTGAAATATGGTTTTCATAAAAGAATTTGTTATGAAATATTTATGGAAAATGAATTATTTACAAAAGAATTTGGAAATATTTGTAAATGAAATAATTATAATAAAAGTTGTTTATTATAATTTTAGAAAGGAAAGGATACTTATCTTTTGAAATGAAATGGTTTCTTTTTAATGAAATAGAAAAATTTGGAAATGAATATTTTGAATTTGTATTATATAAAATTGATTTATATAAAGATGTTTATAAAAGGTGTTTTATAAATAAAGAATTTCGAGAACTTAAAACCAGATGGCTTTAAAATGGCTTTCCGAAGGTTCTAGGGAAAATAAACAATAATGTATTTGAAAGTATTTATGATTAGTAGTGCAAAATGATTTGTCACTTCGGGAAACAAAATTATTTGTTAGGTTGTCCATGATTCGGGTAACCCATAACTAAAATGGTGTGCAACAGAGATGTGGATGTTCTGTAACCTTGGTATTATTTGCTCAATGAATAGAGGGATATGCATTTTTTTGGGAAGGTGGGGACCCAGTTGCCTTATTATTAGGAGAAACCTCACGATATGGTTGCGTATATTTTGATATGCTTTTACAGTGGTATTTTGGGATTTCCAAATAAATATTTCAAATGTTATTTGTTTAATGATCCTAAAGTAAAGTGTAGTTTGATACAAATAACTTATATATAGTTTAGAAGGGGTATAAAATGAAACCGAAAATTTAGTTCGAAGAGGCTATTTTTGAAAAAGATTATATTATGAAAATAATAAAGCTAATTGGATTTTAGAAAGTGGAAATTAGCCACAAGGGCCTCTTTAGCAAGTGGAATTAGTTTCTAGGACACACTACGAAAATAATTACTTTCAAGGACAAAACGTAAAATAATTAGTTTGTAGGGCCTAAAAACCTATGAAATTATGTCCTTAAAAATAAATGTACTACCGACTTTGTCCTTGAAAGTAATTATTCTGCTGATTTTGGCCTTAAAAGTAATTTCTTTGAATGTGTGTCCTAGAAACTAATTGGACTATGAAGTTTGTCTGGTGAAATGCCCCTTATAGAAATCAAAAGTAAGCCTAAGTAGGTAGTTTGGTAATTGCATCTTTGATTGTTGCATCATAGGCTCCATGGTCCTATTTTCGGTAGGAGAAATACATTGGCTTGATCCTGTATCTAATTGGGTACCAAATTAGATAGGGACACGTGGGCAGTAACAAGTGATAGCGACGCGGCCCCAATAATAATATAACCCTTTCATGTTTATTTATTTATTGGTTTCTATTTATCTTTTATTATTGTATCTTTCCTTCTTACTATATTACTCCGCATTTGAGATGTTTATTGAGTCTGCATGAATAGCTATTGTTGTCCCTCTCATCAGAGTTGTGCATCGTTAGATATTTGTATTTGTTATGTATAAAGCCACACTTTGTGCTATTAATTAGTCACTATGATAACTTGTACAATTGAATTTGTATCCTATACATTTAGATGTGTTATATATTTATCAAATAAAGTTGTGTATTATATTGGTAGTTTTCGTTTGTAGTTTTAGAATAGACAGATTTTTTGATGATTTTTACTTGCCTGAAAATCTTAATCATTACAGATGGTATCAGAGCTTAGGTTAAATACCAAAGTAAAATTTGTTTAGGTTAGTAAATCAACCTAGGAATTTTAAAATGGAATTACCGTAATTTGATAAATAAAAATGGATAGGATAAGGCACCATACCTCCGATGGGGGTTATGGGTGATATTATTTTTTGTGTGCTTAACTTTTGTTGATTGTTTGTCTTTTGTTATATTTTCTGTCCTTGGAATTTCGGGGACGAAATCCTTTTAATGGGGCAGACTTTAACGACCCGTATTTTTGGGTCTTCGAATTTGAATATTTAATTTGTTGAAATATTCATATTTCAATTTAAATTACAATAATATCCATGTTTCAAATTAGGACCTGATTTTTTATGATGTATTTTCAATTTAATTTATAGGATATTTCCATAGATTTTAATTTGGAAAATAATGATAGTTTCGTTTGGCGCTTTTTGCCAAGCGTTGGTACTTTTAAAACTTTATAGAATAAGATAACCGGTCTATTTTATTGCTCTTTCGTTATCGTGTCACAACATTGTGCACGATTTTGTTTTTATTTCAGTCATTTACAACTCATATGCGAACGTGATATTGTGTAGCGTCGTACCCCAAAACATTAAATTATAAAAATATTAAACATTACAAATATCTATCTACATATGCGCACACTTGAATTTGTTTTACTTTAAATTAAATGTCATTTAATGGTCTATACTTACATTATTTACCAATAAAGCATTCTTTGCCAGTATATAAACACGAATATTTGTGAGGCTCGGGTTCGTGGCTGCTGGTCGAAGTAGGAGGAGCTGCATGAGGAGGATGCATGCATATGATAGGGTAGCTTCGTGAGCAAATAGGAAAATAGAGGAGGGGATGGTACTGTAGTATGATGGGTTCTTTAAGTAGGGTCGTGCATTCTTTGGGCTTTGATGTGTAGGGGATGGGATGCCTGGCCATGAGTTACAAAATGAAGTACAAGCGCATGATAATGGAAAGAAGGAGAAGGGGACTAGCACATGCATGGAAAGTTGGAAACATGATGGGAGGATGCATGCATGTAGACATTGGGCTGTGAGTAGTGGGGCTTGGCTTGTTGAATGTGGCGAAAATAGTTTTATAAATTTAGTTAGTTTGATTTGGTAATTAAATGGTTTTAATTTTAAAAATGTTTAACTCCCTCATACGCATTTTGATATGCTTTTACAGTAGTATTTTGGGATTTCAAAATAAATATTTCATAAGTGATTTGTCTTAAGATCCCCAAGTAAAGTATAGTTTGATACAAATATTATATATATATATATATATATGTATATCTTTGAAAGGATATGAAATGAAACATAGGAATTTAGTTCAAAGAGATTATTTTTGAAAAAGATTATATTTTTAAAACAATAAAGTTAAAACTTTAGAAATCTAAAGTAATCCTAAATGGGTAGTTTTGGGATTACATCTTTGGTTTTTGCATCGTTGGCTCCATGAGTCCTATATGCGGTAGGAGAACTATGTTTGCTTAATCCTACATCTAATTAGGTACCAAATTAAACAGGGGCACGTAGGCAGTCACCAATGGTAGTGACACAACACCAATAGTAATATAGTCCTTTCCTGTTTGTCTTTTTATTGGTTGCTATTAATCTTTTATTGTTGTATCTTTCATGCTTGCTATTTTATTCTGCATTTGACATGTTTATTGAGTTTGCAAGAATGACTTTTGTTGTCCCACTCATCAGAGTTGTGCATTGTTAGATATTTGTATTTGTATTTGGTTAGTATAGAACCACATTTTGAAGAATTAATTAATTACTATGATAAGTTGTACAATTGAATTTGCATCCTTTACATTTAGCAGTGTTATATATTTATCAAATAAAGTTGTTTGTTAAATTGGTAGTTTTAGAACGGGTGGATTTTTCGTCATTTTTTTTGTCCTAAAACTAGATCGTCACAGACGATATAAGAGTTTAGGTTAGGTGCCTAAGTAAAATTTGTCTATGTTAGTAAATCGACCTAGGAATTTTAAAATGAAATTACCTTATTTTGATAAATAAAAATTTATAGGATAAGACACCGTAACTTCGATCGAGGTTATGGGTGATATTATTTTTGGTGTGCTTAACTTTTGTTGATGGGTTTGGTAAGATGGGTTGTGCATTCTTTAGGCTTTAATGTGTAGGGGATGGGATGCATGGCCATGAGTTACAAAATGAAGTACAGGCGCATGAGAATAGAAAGGAGAAGAAGGGGACTTGTATAGGCATGGAAAGTTGGAAATGTGAAGGGAGGATGCATGAGTGTAGACATTGGGTCATGAGTAGTGGGCATTGGCCTGCCGAATGGGGTGAGAATAGTTTTATAAATTTAGTTAGTTTGATTTAGTAATTAAATGATTTTAACTTTAAAAATGTTTTACTCTCCCTAACTGAGTCCGTTTAATCCACGGTCTTTGACATTAGATTTGTATTAGCGAATAAAACACACTAATGTAAAGTGTTGACACATTTGATGATGTATGAAATATGGATAAAATATTAGTGGTTGAATTTAATTACATATAACGTAATTAAATTGAATAGACTATTTACATCTATCGAGCAGAATAGATCCTCGTTCTGTGCTTATAAGTAAAATGATTATTTTGAAGTTAATTAATTATTATTGAAAAAATAGATATGTTCGCTATTTTTTATTGATTGTTTGATTTCTGATTTTTGCTCAACAAATTTATGAGCATTAATTTCCATTTTTTGGGTTAGGTGAAAAACAATTATAGGCTAACACCCTGTGATTTATTTCACAATTTGCCTATACGGTACTTAGCAATAATATTAATTTATTAAATTATTATAGTTAGTTATAATAATTTAATAATTTAGTTTGAACTTCAATTAGATTAAGTTGTTTTGAAAGATGGTTTTCATAAAAGAATTTGTTATGAAATGTTTATGGAAACAATTTTTTTACAAAAGAATTTGAAAATATTTATAAATGAAATAATTATAATAAAAGATGTTTATTATAATTTTAAAAAGGAAAGGATACTTTTCTTTTGAAATGAAATTGTTTCTTTGAAAAGAAATAGAAATATTAGGAAACGAATTTTTTGAATTTGTATTATATAAAATTGATTTATGCAAAGATGTTTATAAAATGTTTTTAATAAATAAAGAATTTCGAGAATTAAAACCCGCCGCCTTTAAAATGGTTTTCCAAAGGTTTTGCAAAAAATGAACAATATTATATTTGGAAGTATTTGTGATTAATAGGCCAAAATTATTTGTCACTTTGGGAAACAAAATGATTTGTTAGGTTATCGATGATTCGGGTAACCTATAACTAAAAAGGTTGGCAACAGAGATGCAGATGTTCTGTAGCCGTAGTATAATCCACTCCACAGATAGAGGGATATTCATTTTTTTTGGAAGGCGGGGACCCATTTGCCTTAT
The DNA here is from genome assembly GCA_030765085.1 of Allium cepa. Lineage (NCBI taxonomy): Eukaryota > Viridiplantae > Streptophyta > Magnoliopsida > Asparagales > Amaryllidaceae > Allium > Allium cepa. The sequence goes on from CM060946.1 coordinate 86,663,791, forward strand.
TATTAGGAGAAACATCACGATATGGTTGTGCATATTTTGATATGCTTTTACAGTGGTATTTTGGGATTTACAAATTAATATTAAAATGTAATTTGTTTAAAGATCCCAAAGTAATGTATAGTTTGTTACAAATAATTTAAATATATTTTTGAAGGGATATGAAATGAAACCGAGAATTTAGTTCAAAGAGATTATTTTTGAAAATAATAAAGTTAACTAGATTATAGAAATCTAAAGTAAGCCTAAGTGGGTAGTTTGGGAATTTCATCTTTGATTTTTGCATTGTAGGCTCCATGGTCCTATTTTTGGTAGGAGAATTACATTAGCTTGATTCTGTATCTAATTAGTACCAAATTAGATAGGAGCACATAGACAGTAACAAGTTGTAGTGATGCAGCCCCAATAATAATATAACACTTTCCTGTTTATTTGTTTATTGGTTGCTATTTATCTTTTATTGTTTTATCTTTCCTGCTTACTATATTACTCCGCATTGACATATTTATTGAGTTTGCTGGAATAGCTATGTTTTCCCTCTCATCATAGTTGTGCATCATTATATATTTGTATCTGTTATGTACAAAACCACACTTTATGGAATTAATTACTACGATAATTTGTACAATTGAATTTGTATCCTATACATTTAGAAGTGTTATACATTTATCAAATAAAGCTATGTATTAAATTGATAGTTTTAGAACGGATAGATTTTTCGATGATTTTTTACTTGCCCGAAAATCTGGGTCGTTACAGATGTATAAGAGCTTAGGTTAGGTACCTAAGTAAAAAAAATTTAGGTTAGTAAATCAACCTAGGAATTTTAAAATGAAATTACCGTAATTTGATAAATAAAAATGGATAGGATAAGGCACCTTACCTCCGATGGGGGCTTTGGGTGATATTATTTTTTGTCTTTCGTTATATTTTTCAGTCCTTGGAATTTCGGGGACAAAATTCTTTTAATGGAGCAGAACGTAATGACCCATATTTTTGGATCTTCGAATTTTAAATATTCATTTTTGAATTAAATTTCGATAATATATATGTTTCAAATTAAGACCTGATTTTTGATGATGTATTTTTAATTTAATTTATAGGATATTTCCATAATTTTTATTTTGGAAAATAATGATAGTTTTGTTTGATGCTTTTTGGCCAAACGTCATTACTTTTAAAAATTTACAGAATAAGAAAACCGGTCTATTTTGTTGCCATTTCGTTATCACGTCACAACGCTGTGCAAAATTTTATTTTTATTTCAGTCATTCGCGACCCATACACGAACGTGGTATTGTGTAACATCATACACCAAAACTTTAAATTATAAAAATATTAAACATTACAAATATCTTCTCCACACATGCACACACATGACTTTGTTTTACTTTGCATTAAATGTCATTTAATGGTTTGTACCTACATTGCTTAGCCATGAAGCGTTCTTTGCCAGTATATAAACACGCATGCTTGTGGGGCTCGAGTTCGTGGCTGCTGGTCGAAGTAGGAGGAGTAGCATGAGGAGGATGTGTGCATATGAGAGGGTAGCTTCATAAGCAAATAGGAAAATAGAGGAGGGGATGGTGTTGTAGTATGATGTGTTCGGTAAGTTGGGCTGTGCATTCTTTCAGCTTTGATGTGTAGGGGATGGGATGTCTGATCTTGAGTTACGAAATGAAGTACATGCGCATGAGAATAGAAAGAAGGAGAAGGGAACTTGTACATGCATGGAAAGTTGGAAACATGAAGGAAGGATGCATGCGTGCAGACATTGGACCGTGAGTAGTGGGCCTTGGCTTGCTGAATGGGGTAAGAATAGTTTTATAAATTTAGTTTGTTTGATTTAGTAATTAAATGGTTTTAATTTTAAAAATGTTTAACTCCCTCATACAGAGTCCGTTTAATATGTGGTCTTCGACATTAGATTCATATTAACGAATAAAACACATTGGTGTAAAGTGTTGATGCATTTGACGAAGTATAAAATATTGATAAAATATTAGTGGTTGAATTTAATTACAAATAACATAATTAAATTGAATAGGCTATTTTCACATCAATCAAATAGAATAAATCTCGGTTCTATGCTTATAAGTAAAATAATTATTCTGAAGTTAATTAATATAGTGATTAATTATTATTGAATAAATGGATGTGTACGCTATTGATTATTGATTTTTTGATTGTTGAATTATGCTTAACCAGTTTATGAGCAATTAATTTCCGTTTACATGGGTTGAGTAGAAAATAACTGTAGGCTAATACCCTATGATTTATTTCACAATCTCACTATAAGGTATTTAGCAGTAATATTGGTTTATTAAATTATTATAATTAGTTATAATAATTTAACATTTTAGTTTGAACTTCAATTATATGAAGTTGTTTTGAAAGATGGTTTTCATAAAATAATTTATTATGGAATGTCTATGGAAAATGAATTGTTTACAAAAGAATTTAAAAATATTTGCATATGAAATAATTAAAATAAAAATGTTTATTGTAATTTTAAAAATGAAAGGATACTTTTCGTTTGAAATGAAATGGTTTCTTTGAAAAGAAATAGAAATATTGAAAATGAATATTTTGAAGTTATATTATATAAAGTTGATATATATATAAAGATATTTATAAAATGTATTTTATAAATAAAGAATTTCGATTACTTAAAACCAAGTGGTTTTTAATTGGCTTTCCCAAGGTTTTGGGGAAATAGAAAATACTGTATTTGGAAGTATTTTTGATTACTAGTGCAAAATGATTTGTCACTGTAGGAAACAAAATGATTTGGAATTTTACTGGTGATTCGGGTAACCAATAACTAAAAGGGTGGGCAAGGGAGGTGCAGATGTTATGTAACCTCGGTATAGTTCTCTCAACGAACAGAGTGATATATATATATATATATATTATTTTGGGAAGATTGGGACCTAGTTTCCTTATTATTGGGAGAAATCTCCCGATGTAGTTAGATATATTTTGATATTTTTGTATGGTAGCATTTTGGGATTTCCAAATAAATATTTCAAAAGTGATTTATTTTAAGATCCTGAAGTAAAATATAGTTTGATACAAATGATATATATATATATATATATATATATATTTCAAAAAGGATATGAAATGAAACCAGGAATTTAGTTCGAAGAGACTATTTTCGAAAAAGATTATATTTTTAAAATAATAAAATTAATTAGATTTTGGAAATGTAAAGTAAGCCTAAGTGGGTAGTTTGGGAATTGCATCTTTGGTTGTTGAATCGTAGGCTCTATGGGTCCTATTTGTGGTAGGAGAACTACATTAGCTTGTTTTTGTAATTTGATATGGGTATGTAAGCCATCATAAGTGGTAGGGACGAAGCCCCAATAATAATATAATTCTTTCACGTTTATCTGTTTATTGTTGTATCTTTCCTGCTTACTATTTTATTCCGCATTTCACATGTTTTTTGAGTTTGCAGAAATGGCTATGCTGTCTCCCTCATCAGAGTTGTGCATTGTTAGAGATTTGTATTTGTATTTGGTATGTATTAAACCACACTTTGTAGAATTGATTAATTACTATGATAAGTTGTACAATTGAAATTGTGTCCAATGCATTTAGCAGTGTTACATGTTAATCAAATAAAGTTGTGTATTAAATTGCTAGTTTTTATTTGTAGTTTTAGAATGGATGGATTTTTTGATTACTTATACTGGTCCAAAAATTTGGGTCGTTACATTAGGGTCCTTTAGATGATAGATTTCCTCTTTGTATTTGACCACCATATTGTCCATGCACACTTCCATGTTCCTTAAACGTTCTATTTATTGGCCTTTGATATGTAGCCTTGCATTTTTTAGTCCATAAGGTATAACTTTGTAGCAATAAATTTCCCAATTTGTTTTGAAACTTGTGTTTTCCTCATATGTTTTGAACATGGAAAAGTGATTATAACCTGAGTATTCAACCATAAAAGTTAACATCTTATGTCCACTTGTGGCATCAACCAACTGGTCTATTCGGGGCAAAGGTTTACAATCCTCAAGGCATTCTTTGTTTAGATCGATGTAATTGACATACTCCATTTTTATTTGGACTTTTTAACTAACATGGGATTGGCTAGCCATTTGGGGTAAAACACTTCCATGATAAACCCTTTCTCAAGTAGTCTTATAATTTAATTCTTTCAATGTATTTGTGCTAACTTTATCGAACGGGGACCATACATGGACCTATATTTAGGGCAAGGCATATGACCATTGGGTCTATTCCGATCATGTCCGTGTGGGTTTAGGAAAACACATCCTTACTTGACTGGAGAAATTGGATATGTTCCATATTTGAGCTTGTCGCCAAACTCTTTTCAATCTTTATTATTTCTATTGGATCAAGTGAATCTAAGATTACCTCTTTAAGGTCTTTGGCGGAATTTATTCTTTCTTTCTCATTTCTACAATCTAATTCAATAATCATCACTTTCCCATCTATTTTGTTTTCTACCTGGTTTGCCTCTTTTCTTTCTTTTTCTCTTGGAAAAGTTAGATCTTTTTAGCGAATTCTTGGGCTTTTCAACTATCTTATGTTCTTATTTTCCTTGGATAACCGACTTGAAGGACTATCGTCCAAGGGATTCTCAATTTTAGTGTTACTTAATTCACTTTTCTCCAAATCATATCAAGAAACATCATCTCTTTTGAATTGCTCAAGTGCAGCGAAGTACAATTTTAGGGAGCTAAATTGCTTCCCTCTTATTGTTCCGAACCATTCTTGGACAGGAATTTCACCATTAGATATTTTGGTGAAACAAACATATCCACTTCATCTAGGGTTAGCCTCCCAAAGGAAGGAATCATTGTAATAGGGAGGTTGGTCCATTAGTGCGAATAATGTTTCGAAAGTTCTAGAATGTCGTGGAATTCCCATCTGCACTAGGAGCTTGATTTGTCCTATTGAAGTAGACCGTTTATTATTGAACCCAAAGATAGGTTCAAAGCTTGACTCCAACTTCTCCTTTGCAATACCCATTTGATAAAAAGTGTGTTTAAAGATAACGTTTACTACTCTTCCAGTATCCACCAAGATCTTTGTTACAATAGAAATCCTAATTTGTGAAGTTATCATTAGCGGATGATTTTGCGAGTGATGAACTTCCCTCGACTTTTGTGGGGATATTATTAAATTGGTATTTGAAGTTGATATTATTTTTTATTTTTGATTGGTGGCACCTCTAAATAGAAAAAACTCCATCTCTCGCTTCTCTTATAGCCCATTAACTACTTCCAGCGAGATATGGACCTTCATGGATGACATCTATGCGGTCAATCGAAGGAATAATGTCCTATTGAGAATCACCCTCTATGAAATTTGCATTATTACTTGGAGGCCTTTGATTATTCCCTTTAAGATGGGAGGGTTTTGATTCCCCTTGATAAACTCCTTTAAAGATCTAGATCTAATCATGTTCTGGATTATTCTAACTAAAACACAGCATTCGTTAGTTTTATATATGTATGTTTTCCTTATTGTAAGTGCAATAATCTTCCCCTTCTTTGCTCAGGATTATTCCTCGCCTTATAGGAAGTAGGGAAGTTTCCTCCACCTTTAGCCATGGAAAAAATATAGGAAACGAGTTTATTCAAAGCCACATAATTGGATTTAGGGATCTCCTCCCATCTTCCTCTTCTATTTTCATCCCATCTTGACCTTTCATTTGCGTGATCATAGTAAAATTTTCCTCCTTCCTTCTTTGGCTGAGATTTCTTCTTAACATAGTACATTTCATTCATATAGATAAACTTATTAACATGGAAATGAAAATCTTGTAGATCCCTACACGCATGGACGTAGAGTTCCTTCCAAAAGGGGTCATGTTTAGTTAACCCTGATTATACCATCTTGTAGATCCTTACACCCATGGACGTAGAGTTCCTCTTGTTCTCCTTTCTTGATTTTCTTTCAGATGAATTATCTTAATAATTTTGTCCTATGAGTTTAAGGAATACACTGTTGGTTCTTCATTTTGAGTTTCTTTCCTTGCGGGCCTATGATAATTTTCTCCTTATCTTTGCTTTTGAGTGGCGAGGTGTCTAGATTCCACCATGGAGATTCCACTTCTTCTCCTCTTTCGGTTAGCCTTTTCATTTTAGAGGACTTCTGAGAGAGAACCTTCTATAGAAGCTCTTGCATTGTTGTAAGCTGTCATGCTAAATCTTGAATTTTAGCCTTGCTATTTGTTGGTTTTGCTGGTGCTCATGGTTCTACATTCTCCATATTGGAGCTTGGAGTGATATTTTCCTCCAAATTTGTTTGTTGCATAATTTCTTCGTTTGGAACATTGACTTTCTTAGCTCTCACCATTTCCTGCAACAGAACTTCGCGTAATTAGTTTCTCGGTAAGTGAATGATAAGTCGAAGGTTTAGGCCCTCCTTCTAGCGTTAAAATATTAAACAGAAAATTGGCTCAACACCCGAGACGTTTGCATAAGACAATATTATTCAGAATGACTCTATAATGCCCATGAACTTTTAGTATGGTCATGAAGTTATTTGAAAGTTCAAGTCATATGTACAAGGGTAAAATGGGAAAGTCACGTAAATGTGCAATAGTTGATTAATTGTTTGTTAGTGGACAATATAAGTGTTTCACATAAGTCATAGTCCTTTGTTCATATGTCAATAGGCATGATAGTCATTGTGTAAAATAATCTTTAATTTAGACATGGTCTTAAGTGGCCTTGTCTTATGTATAAGTCCAAATCTAAGTCAAAACTTAGTCTTATGCATGTCCATAATTCAACAATAGTCAAATATGCACAATTCAAGGAAAATAGGATATGAAAAATTGTTTAAGTCCTTTTGTTTGCATAAGTTTCAAAGATTATAATTGATTCTTGATTTTCTCCAAATCAATTTAAGGTTTATAATTCTTTAATTTGAGAGAGAGAGAAAGAAAATTTTCACCCCTATCTGAATGGCCGAGGGGGTCTATTTATAGTGGTAGCGGTAGGCGGGATGACTGCCATGTGTCCTCCCAGCTTATACATTCGCTATCCTCTTTGTATCGATAATACACGACACCTTCTCTGTATTATTAATATTCGACACCTTCTTTGTATTATTAATACTGGACGTTTTCTTTGCATTGTTAATTCTCATCATCCCGCATTAAGATATTCACTCAATATTCTTTATGATGGTATATACTCGACAATTTATATGATTATAGATGCTCGATATCCTTTGCTAATGTTGAGACCAGCTCGATACCTCTTATCGCTTTACAACAACTAATGTCGTAAAGGCTCGATAACAATTGATGCAACATAGACTTGTTGTTTATAGAGACTCAATATACCCCATTTGTGGTTAGATATCCATCATCATTCAATGCTGCGACATTCTTCTTTTGCTACATATTTTTGCAAAGGTTCGACATCTTTAGAACATTAAGGCTTGTTATCTTATAATTCTTGTAACTCGACATCTTTAGAATCTTGTGACTTGATATCTCTCCTGCTATTACAGAAGCTCGACAACTTTTATAGTCATTGGGGCTTGGTATCTCCTCTACCTTATTTGCTCAACACCACTTTTATTTTTACAATGGTTTGACATCCTTACCATGCTCAAGTTCGACATCCCTTCTGATTCAATATCACAATTATTCGTTGATTCTTTTAGCCTAATTATTTATTAAGTAGGAGCTCAACATCTACCTTTTTGTTAGATGCTCGATTCCTCCTTGTGGTTGCTTAGAGGCTCACTATGCTACTGACTTGGAATCTTAATACAGATCCATTGACTCGCCATGCACTTAAAGGCTCGGTATGTTCTCTCTAGATGCCCGATATACATATTTATAGTAATACTATCTTTCAATGCTTCTATACTCCCTTGTCAATTTTTTTTGCTTCATTTTCTTTTGATTATTCTTCTATCATAGTAGTCAGAAAAATTTGTGGATAACAAGCTACTTTGTGAAAAATCTTAGTGTTCTTTTCACTTCCATCCATTTGTTGGACCATGACCTCTTTTTACACATGATTTTCTCCTACGTATTTACTTTATTTAATTCTTTTAGATTATGAAGAACATTTTGCTCAGAAGAGTTAGGATTCTTAATACTTCTAATTTATTTAATTTCAAAATGTTTAAAAGTAACTTTTCTTTTTTACTTCTAATGTTAACAAAAACATCTTTATTCCATTTTTTAAGAAAAATACTTAGGTATCTAAGATTACTCACAATATTTAAGCTACATTACTTGAATATCTAATATAATCTTACTTACAGAAAGCCATTTATTTTAATTAGGTCATAGAAATTCGTTTCTAAAAGCTACATCTTTTCAAATCTAAAATTTCTTTGGATTATGGGATTGTTATCATATAATAGAATAATCAGAGAGTTACTGGAATACAACGAAGGAAGCCAGTTAACCCGAGGAATGAGGGAACCTATCTTTCATTTCCTCATTAAATGAGGAAATAGTTAAGAAGAGTCATGGAGGATATTTCTCTTAAGTCGACTAGGTAAATCATATATTATTAAGTGGTGATTCCATAAGGTTAACATTAATAATAAACCGGTTGAACTCTTACACAGTGGATATGTCTCCTTCATTAAGAGTGCTTTCTCCTAGAAATCTAGTCACATTGAAATCCCCTCAATAAGCCAATTGCTTATAATGAGAGATCTAAACTTGAGATATTCGCTCAATCGAACTCTACTATCAAGTTTATTATGAGGTCTAAAAACATTTAAGACATTTAATAAGAAATTATCTCCCAGATCGGTGAAAATAAGACGCATTAAGTGAAGTTAATAATGAATGGAATAAGCTTAACATAAACTTGTTTCCACCCAACCATTAACCTACCCAAACTACCCCTAGTAGGGAAACATACCCAGTTACGTACATAAAACCCCTTAAACTTCTATAGAATTGGTAATTGGGACGCTTTACTTCAGTTTCTTGCAAATTAATTTTCAAACTTTTATTATATATTTAATTATTTCGATTAATGAAATAAAATAAAATAACGAATCAAAAAGGTTAATTAATTAGACATACATTAATATTTTAATATATGTATGTAGCTATAATTGTTATAACTATATATTTATCTTAAATTTTAGACGAATTATATTAAATTATAAATTAATTCAATATTTAATCAAAATGTTTAGTTGAATAAATGAATTTATTAGATAAAATTAATTAAATATATAAATAATGATATGTATATACATAAACAAACTAGAAACGTTAAAGTTAATTATTTATCTTAAATAGTTAAAAATGAATAATATAATATTTTATAAGTTTTATATAATTAAGTTAATTAAATATGATTTGATTGACAAAATTAATATTAATACTAATTAATTACGATCTAACTATATGAATCAAAACTAATTAAATGTGACTTATGCAATAAGTCACATATATACACTAAATAAGTTAATTAAACTATAAGTTATAAACACATTAAACTCATATAACGATATATGTATAAAGTAATGTAAGTGGAACTATAATAAATCCAAAATAGTTTTTGGAGTAAATACATATGAATGATGTGTATATTGTGATTTCAAATGTGTTCGACACTTGAAGCATAAGAGTATTCCATAAGAATTGCATTATTTCCAAAATCAATACCAGCATAATAAATGTACATATATTAAAGATTATGAATGTCCAATATATAAGATGTATATCTAGTGTAAAAAGTTGTTCTCTACCATTTATATATTAATAGATTACTTGCATACTCTTTAACTGTTGAAAAAACTCAAGCTAGGGTGTTATGTGTAGTACTTTCAGTATATTGACTAGATGATGTAAGATACATGCATGTATTTGTTGAGCAAAATCAAGGTACATTAATTATACTTAGGCCGTCATGAAATGGTAGGTATGAGTGAATAATCTCTCTTGACTTATTGAGTAAAGTCAAGGTCATGGTCGAGATTAGAACAAAACCATAGTAGGGAGTCAATTTGATATAGCCAATAAAGAGTTATCCACCACTTGGGATTCTATAGTTGGTTAAGCATACTCAAGATAAGAAACCCAAGGCAAGGGAGTCCTAACAGTCACTAGAGAAATCAAAAGGTTTATATAGTTCTCTTTAGGTTTTGTGGAATATGAAAATCTAGTACGAGCCTTATCAGAAAAAAGATATGAATACATTTAAGCTTTCTAATATTGTAAGAGTATAATTATACAAGTTAAAACAATCCACTTTGATAAATTTGTGCAACTATTAATTGATATAATAATTATCAGGTAAAATATACAAATGAATTGAATTAAATTGACATAGAAATTTAAAATATGCTTACAAATAAATCTTTTTGGCAAGTTGTCACTTCAAGTTCCACACAAGAGAAAAATTACACAACTAATAAACATTTGTGTCCTGGTCGCTTAATTTTTTGTTTTTCCTAGACCATGTAATGTATTCAATGAGTTTTGAACTCTTAAGCAATATAAGAATATGGATATTTGATCCATATTCGATCGCAATAAGTGTTATATGATGAATAACTACGATTTGTAATGTAAAAACCTCGATGAAATTAGTTCATTCAATGAGCAACTAAAACATAATGCAAGATCGTATATTCATATGATTAACTATAGTAAGGATCTTGTTGTGTTAAGTATAACACTAGATCTAAAGCTACAAAGTGGACCTAAAAATTCGGTAACTGAAATGCAAGTTTGATATGTAAGGTGTGATTTATTTGATATCCTTAAATATTGAGGATTACTAAATGCACTTTTGTAAAAAGTTCAATGCAGTCTTGTAGTAAGTGTTTTTGAATGGTTCGACCATTTGAAAAGAAAGAGAATGCACGAGCGTAGATGTAGCTTAGGCAGAGTTGGGATGAAGATAGTGAATAGTTACCTCTGCTTCATGGAGAAACAACGAAAAACGAGAATTTTATAAAATACTAGTAGATACTTAATTTGGAATAAAAATTAAGTATAAAATGTATTTTCATGTAGAAAATAGTTTTCTATGAAAGCTATTTCTTTGAATTCAAGATATTTGATCTCAAACTCTCAATTGTAAACTAGTTATAGTGGTTGAAATAAAATCTCATAACAAATGACTGAATGGAGCTTCATACTCGTATGTTGTTATGATCATGGTAGAAATAGTGGAAGGATACCAATTGACACTTATTAATGTACACATCAAGCAACGAAAGATTGTCTTCGTAAATATACCAAGTATTATTTACTAAATAATAATTATTTTTTAGTATTGACTGAAAATAGATATAGTTTTATTTAATATGTATATTATGAATAATTATTGTAAGATAAATCTATAATAATGGTATTTGTTTTCATAACGAAAGTGATGCATTAGAAAACACAAAGTATTTGAAATTTTTACAATTATTTTGGGATTATGAACTAAGTCATATCTCTAAGAAATAATTTATTAATCATATGATTGTGAATCATATGATTGTGAATCATATGATGCTAATGAATAGTATCTCAAAGGATTTAGGCCAAAATACCTAACCGTGGGAGCGACAAAAGAGTTGGTGAGCTCTTCAAATTGATACATGTAGATGTATGCAAGCATAAGTCTAATCATACTAAATGGTTATACATATTTCATTAAATTCTTCGATAGACTGTCATTAGACATGAATATATGTATTTGATAAAAATGTAGTATGTCTATGATAAGTCAATGGAATATAAAATGGAAGTAAATAATGTGACATGCAAAATAAAATAAAACAACCTAATAGATGAGTATATTGGAAAAGAGTTCCAAATGCACATAAACGAATAAGATTCTATCTCAAAAGTCACGCCATCCTATGATACAATTATGTATCGATAAGTAGTAATTGCACTTTATTAGACAATAAACAATTAATGAGTGAAATAAAGTTCTCTTTTTTTTATTTAGGATACGTACTTAAGAGCAAGCACATATGTTAAACATAATTTCATTTAAAGCATAGTTTACAACATCATACAAGATAAAGTCTACAAGAGACCTAAACATATCCAAGGTCAAGGTGTTGATAAGTTGTGTATGTTGAGAGGATGCACATAATATTCATCCATAAGGGATCACTAGTACAAAACATGTCTGTTGCCTCGCCTCATTTGCTTCGGTTATGCTCACAATCGAAGCAAATAGTATAACACAACCGAAGCAAATGCACCAAAGTAAATGGTGTTATTTGCTTCGATCATAAGGACAACCGAAGCAAATAGTATCATGTGCTTCGGTTGTGTTAATAACCGAAGAAAATGCATCGAAATAAACAGTGTTATTTGCTTCGATTGTCCTTACAACTGAAGCAAATAGTGCTATCTGCATTGCCTCCTTAGGAACCGAAGCAAATCCAACGAAACTATTAGTGTTATTTGCATCGGTTCCTTAGGAATCGAAGCAACTACAAAATATTTTAATCGGAGCAAATGCACATATCAATAATCATAAACAGCAGCTTACATATGTCATTATATACAATTTATTAGAATTAATGATTATTACTAAATAATTTATAATTACTAATTATTATAAATAATCAATAATTGTTTTTTAAATTTAATATTTATTAAAGTTAATTATTAATAATTAGTAAATTATAGTTAATATTTATTAAATACATTTAATAATTAATAATTAACATTAAATAATTAATAATTAATACTCAATATTTAATAATTAATGTTTGAAATTTAATATTTAATTAATAAGTAATATTTAAAAATTAAGAAAGTAATATTTAATAATTAATAAATAGAAGTAAATAAATAATAATTAGTAAATATGTTTAATTAGTAATTATAATCAATAATCTATTACTGTTAAATACAATAATTAATAAATTATAATTAATATTGATTAGTTGTATTTAATAGTTAATAAATATAATTAATAATCACTAAACCAGAAGGAAATAAGTAGTAAGTAATAAATAATAGTTAATAAACTAGTAGTAAATTAGTACTAGAAAGTAGTAAATAATTGTTAATATACTAGAAATATATTTAATTATTGATTATATGTACTATTTTAAATAAATAATAATTAATTAATATAATTAATATAACAATTAATAAATATATTTAATTGTTAATTTATAATCAATAATCTATTATTGTTAATTAGAATAATAGTAAATTATATTTAATATTTGTTAATTATATTTAATAGTTAATAAACTTATTAATTCATTGACTAGAAGTAAAATTATTCATATTATACCCAAAAATAATATGTATACAACATAAGTTAGGCCTCTTTGTTTTAAAACCAAAAGAACTATCATTTTATGATATTAGCATTTACTTCGGAAAAGTAAAGAAATGAGAAAGTGGAGTTTTGAAATAAATTTGGAATTTGTTTTGAAAATAAAGGAATTGAAAAGGTGGAGTTTTGAAATTATTTGAAAAATAAAACCTATGGTTTTATTTATGAAAAAAACAGTTTTAAAAATTGGAAAATGATATAGAAATATCATATGGCTTAAAATGAAGGATTTTGTATTAAAAAGGTTCGAAAATGAATATTGTATTAATATATTATTATAATAGGTGAAATGAAGTAAAATAGACTTTTAATAAGTAAAATGGTAAAATATTGTTTTAAATTGGTTAATAACAGTTTATTATGTTATTAAAATCATTTAAAAGTGTATTGGATAAGTTTAATAAAATTTGACTAAAAGGTGAAAAAATAAGCCATCATGTTTCAACAGTTCGCGATTTTGCGACGTGAAAGTTAAAGGGATATGTAGGCTAAAATATAATTGGAATTCTTTGAAATAATAATTTTTTGGCCCCATGTGGGTATGGTTTTCAAATGAAAAATAAAAAATAAGATTTCGTTTAGTAATATTTAAGATATGTCCAAATCATGTTTTCAAAATCAACACTTTAAAAATGGATATTTTAGTCATTAAAATTGTGAAATGAATTCCATAAATATGTTAAATTTTTTAAAAAGGGATTTGAGTTATAAAAATGGAGACACACATACACACACACGCACGTATATATAAAAGAATAAGCGTTTCAATCTACAAAGCTTTAAAACCATTATTCACAAGCAATTTAACAACTGAATTTTCAATTTTTGAATAAATGATTTAAACTTGGATTTCTCCTCTCGAGTCTTTTTGGAATGTTTTCATATAATTATACAAGTATATTAAAGGTTTAGAGTGAACCAAATAACTTGATCACCTTATGGTTGATAGAGAGGTAGTCTCTAGACTAGAGTTAGGGAAACCAGTTGTCTGCTCCCCTTAGCTATCCGGACTAGCCCGTTGGAGGGAATAGTAAATTTGATTACTCGGACCACATTTTACTAAGATAAAAGTAAATATTTATAAAATCTCATTTTCTAAATAAAGTGATAGATTTATAAACGGTGTTTCATAAATAAAGGGATATACTTATAAATGGCATTTTTATAATAAAAGTAATTGTGAGGGCCCGCAAATCCGTACTCCTTGAATATACACTAATCTCCATAGATTAACTCAAGATGAACAGAAATACGAATTCTCAATGTTTAAGAAAAAGAAAAAGGTAGAAGAAAAGGTAGAAGAAAAGAGAAAAGATAGAAAATAGAGAGAAAAGAAAATAGGACGGAACAGAAAGAAAATAGAACAATATCAGAATCTCACAATCGCAGCGGAACAACATATAATAAATAAATGAATAATCTTTAAACAAAGAACTGTATCAGTTATTACATTACATCACATTACATCATATCATCAGAGTGTACAACAACAAACAACAACAAACAGCGGAAAAGAAATACTATATACTAGTAATACGCCATGCCATCCAGCTTGCCTCCTGCAACTCCTGAATTCCAGAATATCCTGATAAACCTTAACTCTTGACTGCCCGTGTGGAAATTGGTGGGCACCCAGAGTTTAGGAAGGAAAACAATAAACTCCGAGTCAGTCATGTGATTGGTGTGGGAACTCAAAACAGTTTATTTATCTTTGAAATCAAAATAGAGGAATATTTTTAAAGCCAATTCGCAATGCTTTTAAAAATGAGACTACCATAAGGCCTCCCGCACACACACACAATGCAAACGCAGAATCGAAGGAGATTTCTCCTTATGATAGTCAAAGATGCTTGATACGTATTAAAAAGAAACATTTGATATTATTACTAGTGCATAGTGTAGGAAAAATTCATTTCGAAAATAAAGATATAAATCTTAGCCAGCATAGACATTTCGCACTTATGCCTACTATAGCTACCATGTTCAATAGCAGGTTACCGCCACATTCCATGGCAGGTTATACAACTAAAACCGTACAAGATCGTATTGTTTCTTTGGATTTCCAACGAATGGTCAGGCCAAGGAACTTCCCATTGCCACATGAGAACGCCTCTGGAAGGACGTCCCCGAGAACCAAATCGGATCTCTGCCAACACAAGGCCGGGTTACCCCTAACTGGGTAACAACTGACACGAGTATGCCATCCCCCGGTCCTTTGGGACCTTTAACCGAGCGCTCGTCACCATCATCACACAATCATAAATAAAGTGTTTCAACATGAGTAAGCATCTGGGCTCCATACCATGATACCACCCTTTTCCAGAAGGAAATGCACATATCCTAAAGGGAGCTACCCCTCATAACCTTCAACTATATAACCTCTGAGCTCATACGTCTCAGAGAAGGGTGTTAAGCTAAAAGAATAAATTCTCCGCCACCAACAGAAATATATTTGAAAGAAATCTTCTTTATATCTCAATTTGTAATGTCAGACATACAATCCATACAAGTCTGTTCCGGGCTCGAACAGAACCGAAGGCACTTACAAAGAAGTCCTTGCAATCCGGATAATCTCTAATCACGTCCGGACTTCCCATCACATAGGAGTCTCTATACCGTAGCTACTCGGTGCAAAGACAATCGATGAGTTGCCCTTTCGCTTTCAAAAATATCCGGTCTTCAACACCGGTCATCAATGCTATCCATTACGTCGTATCACTATTCGGAATGGGTAATCCGAATAACGAGCGCAATAATTTAAAAATAAGTGTAGCATTCAAATTCAGCAAACCATAACAAATACCTTTCAAAGGTAAATATTGATAGTCGGTTATTGAACTATCAATGGATATGCACACATCACCAGATTCCAAATAATTTTCCAAATTATTTATTTCCTAAAAATATCTTTACAAGATATATAATTTTCACACTTCAAAAATAAATCAATATTTATTTTTAAACAAATTCCATTTCCTTTTATAAATTCCATAGTGAATTTATATTTCAAAATATCCATGCATATACGATTTCAATTATTCATTTCAATTTATCTTCAAAAAGATAAATTCTCAAAACGTTTCATTTCACATTGGAAAAACATTTCCATACTTATTTATTCATAAGTAATTCACAAATTTTATTTTCTATACTTGGAAAATATTCAATATACTTAAATCGAAATTAAGTATATATTTCATTCTTTAAGGAAATCATTCTCTTAACCAGATTTATTTGGGCCAAAACGAATGTTGCGTAAAACATCGTTACGTCGTCCCAAAATCACTAGTATAGGGATTCGAAATTAAAATAGATATATAAATCCCAATACTATACAAAACATTTCCTTTCGGAAATCATTTACTATAACAACTGTGTTATAGTCCACCATTTCCTTTTATTTCTCGAAAACGTCTATTTCAATAATAAATGTTGAAATCTATGGTTTCGAATCTCAACACATTTAAAACATTGTTGGATTGTTTTAATTCTATTTAAAATATCACATATAAAACAATTTCTTTAACATATTATTCACTATTCAAAAACGTGAATATACTACGTTAACAATTTCATCATTTCTATTCATTTTATTTTAAAGGATTATTCACTGTCTAAAACATGAATATAACTCCATAAATAAGTTATAACAATTTACTTATCAAAATAAGTTGTTTGCGAATTTATAAAACAACGTTTATAAATTCTATTTCTATTTGTTTTATAACTACTTCCTTTATAAATCTCCTTTATTAACCTATTCGATTTATAACTCAATTATAAACCAAAAGTTCACATTATAAGTTAAACACTTATAATTTATTTGTTTACAAGATCGTTCCTTTAACTTCCCAAATTATAAATCTTATAACTTATAAGATTCATTTATTTACCCAAAACTTATTCTTTTAATAACTTTTACAAATTTTATAAACCTACTGCTTATAAAATTCCATTTATAACTTCACCGTTTATAATTCTATAAATTTCATTCATTTATGAAATTCATTCACAATTCATTCTAACATTTATAAAAACTCGTTTTATAATTCAAATATTTTAATTTACAAATTATCAATTTATAAATCTTTTATATAAATCAATTTATACTATTATTCTTTTAAAACATCTTTAATCCCCTTTATAATTTCATCATTCTGATTTATAAAATAATTAAATTTTATAAATCCTATTTTTAAACTTTTCACAATAAATTCAAAAATCCCAATTTGACTATTTTATAAAATCATTAACCCCATATTTTCAAAAATCAACTTTTAACTATATTTCTCAAAAATCATAATTTTTATAACATTAAAATTATAACGTTTATTTATTTAAAATGGATCAATTCCAAAAATATAGTATATTTTCAAAAATCACTTTAAAAATCATTTTAAAATTCCAAAATTGGTCCAATGATGCTACACACCAAATAGTCAATCACGACTACAACGACATCATATATCGTATATGATAATCCATCAAATATCAAAATATCTGAAATCAAATAAATACTGTTGAGGAATCCAGTTGGATCCCTCCAACCTGTTTTCCTGCATCCACAAACATTAGCACAATACCAATTTCGTTCCAGTACGAAATTATCGCGGTATATGCGATTTAAAATATTATCCGCTTAATAGACGGCGCAATAGGGTCTCATCCGCTATACAATGCGGGAAATCAACAACTGCAATATATACATATGTCAATATATATATATTGCTATTATATATAATGCCAATTTCACTGTTTATGAAATATTCGCGGTATATGTTTTTAATAAATAACATCCGCTTACTAACGGCGCATAATGTCTATTTTAACAATCAATAGATAACAATCATCATTCAAACATGCATTCAAGAATTTTAAATCTAACTATTTAAAATAAAAATCGAAACCGATTCGATTGAGTGAGAAGTTCTCACCTTGATTTCAATTTCGTTTTAGCGATTTATTTCGAATAAAATTAAACGGACGTTTAATTTTACCTGAAATTTTCACTAAATCCAAATGACTGCAATCTAATTCCATAGCGTAGTGCTCGTCCATACGATTCCAACGCAACTGGTTTCGTCCAAAACGGACCTCGTATGAAAGAGTTATACAATTTTAATCATCACACGAATTATAAATATAAAAGTTTACATGTTCTTTATAATTTTATAACCTAACTGACATCAGGGCCGTCCATTTCCTGAAGGCAAATCACGGCCACAACTTTCTATCATCTTCCCCACGCATTCATCCCAAGCAAACTCGAACCCACGGCCGCCGTCCCCCCTGCAATTTTCACGACTTCCTCCATCGTTTTTAGGTCGATCAAGAACCATCATTGCGTGCGCCTTCACAAGCTCTATACTCGGCTACAATAGCATAGCACTCGGCCACCCTTACAGCACACGATTCGATGATGAATGGCACGCGTTCCCACCTCGATTTCTTCCCCTACGTCACACCATACCCCATCAACCCCGTATGGATTGAAAGCTCTCCTCGAGCTCTTGAACTTTCATGTTGAAGATTTCATGAAATATTGCATGGATTGGAAGTAATTGAGGGATGAAATTCGTGAGTTTCTGGCCTTCGGTTTTTTAGGGGTGGCGGCAGGGTTTTAACCCTAATATATATATATATATATTTTTGTGGAGAGGGTGGGCTATTTATAGAAAACAAACGAACACTATTCATTCCGGAATTTCCAAACTCCGATTTACGCGCGGTGACTGGCGTTTCTAGGGTTTACCCCGCATTCCGGACACAATGGAACAGGTTTCGGAAGCTAATTCGGTCATCTGTGCGAGTTATGGCAATAAACGTTCAATTTAAATTAAACCGATTTAAACTATTTTCTAGGCGTTTTAGCTTGCACCGGACAAACGGTAAATCCGATTGACACGAAATTTGAAACCATTCAATAATATCACATTACGGATCCGATGAAACTGGTTTCGTCGAAATCCGAGACTTTTTGAAAAATGGCTATTTTAACTCGCCAAATTAATATTAAAAACAATTTCGATGCGTTTCGAGCTGCCACGATCAAACGATAACTCCGATTGCTACGAAAATTGAAATCCGATAATAACTAACTATTATGGATCCAATAGAACTAGTTTCGTCCAATTCTGAGACTGTTCGAAAATTGGCTATTTTCACTAGTCGATTAAATATTAAAATATTCAATTTTCACAAATTAACTTTTAATTCAATTTTAAAAGTTCTAAAATATCATTCTAACTCCAATATGATAAAATAAAATTTTACAAATCATTTTCAATCATATTTAATCCAATTTTCAATTATTTCTGTATTTTCACCTATTAAATTATCGATTTAATTATTCAATTAAATCCAATTATTCGAAATAAAATTTATTTGACTTATAAATTTCACTTATAAATATTTAAAATTAATTAAATATTCAAATTTTAATTAATAAAAATTCTGGGTCGTTACATACTTCCCCCCTTAAAAGAATTTCGTCCTTGAAATTAACAAGTAAGAAAAATTACAGAATCTATTAATTTTCCCAAAATCCATAATTAAATTCCTTACAATACTTTACTAAATTTTCAATCATGCTTAGTTATCTTTTTTAAAAACAAACTACTATTGTTTAACTTTCAATTCCAAATCAAAATTTAGTTTTCAAAACTTTTCCAATTTTCTCAAATTTTTTCTAACGCCTTAAATTTCCGGAAAAATTCGCCAGAGTCTCCTTTGCGCGGCTCGATCCGGAAAAAAAATGACAGTATATATATCACAAATATACATCTCATCAAGTAATGAGGCATCTCGCAGGGAAAAAAGTGTAAAAGTACGATATTTAATCCGAGATATGTACCTTATATTTTATTAGCAAGCATATACGGCTAATATAGCGCGAAAGCGAGCTCCAAATGCGAAGCAAACGCGATCCGCACCTATTAAACACTCAACAAACAATATGAGAATATGCATATATGAAAATAGTATTGATATACAACATATAGTAACATAATAACTATATATGCCTACATAGCAAATGCAGTAAAAGCAATATATTTTCAACCATCAACCAACTATCATCCATAACCAATAAATATTCATTCATATTCTCATTAATATTCAATGAAATAGGTTTTTCAATTTAAATCATATTTGATTCATTAACAGTGGATGTTTTTACTAACATTCATTTTCAATTAGTTTATATTCACTAATTCATATTCAAGTTGGTTCACTTCCATATCAAATTCAATTCTATTTAAGATTCATTTAACTTCCATTGAATTTCAATTTCTTTAGCTTTCAATTTCATTAATTCAATTTCATTAATGAATTATATACAATCAACAATTATCACATAACAACCAATGTATATTAATTACAACCAAATTCCTTTGCTATATTCATTCAATTATTCAACTTCCAATAACATTAGATTTTAATGAATTAACACTTATATCCATTATTCCATATCAATTTAATTTACATTCAATTGATTAACATTTAATCCATTAATTCAATTCAATTTCAAAAGTTGAATTTCATTTACATAACTTAAGTTCATATCTATCATTTAACTCTATTAATTTACTTTAATACCAATATCAACTTCATTCAACATCACTTAAGTTATACTTCATTTAAACATCATTTGGGTTAACTTAACTTAAATTCCTACTTATAAATCAATTCAAACCAAAGTCAAATTTCATTACTTATTCAAACTCATTTTTATTCACAACTCATATTCATAAATATATTCATATAGTTTCACTTCTTATATATATAAGTTTATTTCACAATTGTAAATCACTTTAATGATAATTCAATTCTTATAATTCTTTTGCTTATACAATTATTCTTCTACTTAGATTATTCAAACAACTTATTCAACAATCAACTTATATACACTTTAATAATTCTGAAAAAAATTATTCCTTTATATATAAAATATACTCAAGGTAAAATTATTTCATTTACCCAATTTAAAACAATACTGTGTCGAATTGTTCTATTCAAGTGTTTAGAGATCCCTATCAACAACGTTAATTACTCGTATTAACCAGAATCCATATACCACTCAACAAACCAATCATCACAATATAAAACAATTTTTATATTCACTAACAAATACGCTCTCATAGCTATTATTACACTCAAACTCATTCTAGAGTACTACTGACTCTATCTCTAATGAGTAATACCCAACAGAACCATGGTTGTCGCTTAACCATATGCTCTGATACCAACCTGTAAGGGCCCGCAAATCCGTACTCCTTGAATATACACTAATCTCCTAGATTAACTCAAGATGAACATAAATACAAATTCTCAATGTTTAAGAAAAAGAAAAAGGTAGAAGAAAAGAGAAAAGATAGAAAATAGAGAGAAAAGAAAATAGAACGGAACAGAAAGAAAACAGAACAATATCAGAATCTCACAATCGCAGCGGAACAACATATAATAAATAAATGAATAATCTTTAAACAAAGAACTGTATCAGTTATTACATTACATCACATTACATCATATCATCAGAGTGTACAACAACAAACAACAACAAACAGCGGAAAAGAAGTACTATATACTAGTAATACGCCATGCCATCCAGCTTGCCTCCTGCAACTCCTGAATTCCAGAATATCCTGACAAACCTTAACTCTTGACTGCCCGTGTAGAAATTGGTGGGCACCCAGAGTTTAGGAAGGAACACAATAAACTCCGAGTCAGTCATGTGACTGGTGTGGGAACTCAAAACAGTTTATTTATCTTTGACATCAAAATAGAGGAATATTTTTAAAGTCAATTCGCAATGCTTTTAAAAATGAGACTACCATAAGGCCTCCCGCACACACACACACAATGCAAACGCAGAATCGGAGGAGATTTCTCCTTATGATAGTCAAAGATGCTTGATACGTATTAAAAAGAAACATTTGACATTATTACTACTGCATAGTGTAGGAAAAATTCATTTCGAAAATAAATATATAAATCTTAGCCAGCATAGACATTTCGCACTTATGCCTACTATAACTACCATGTTCAATAGCAGGTTACCGCCACATTCCATGGCAGGTTATACAACTAAAACCGTACAAGATCGTATTGTTTCTTTGGATTTTCAACGAATGGTCAGGCCAAGGAACTTCCCATTGCCACATAAGAACGCCTCTGGAAGGACGTCCCCGAGAACCAAACCGGATCTCTGCCAACACAAGGCCGGGTTACCCCTAACTGGGTAACAACTGACACGAGTATGCCATCCCCCGGTCCTTTGGGACCTTTAACCGAGCGCTCGTCACCATCATCACACAATCATAAATAAAGTGTTTCAACATGAGTAAGCATCTGGGCTCCATACCATGATACCACCCTTTTCCAGAAGGAAATGCATATATCCTAAAGGGAGCTACCCCTCATAACCTTGCTGCATCTTTCCTGTTTTAACCATTCCGGGGTGTGAGGCCCGACAAAGTCTCGTCCACAAAAACACGCTTTATACAAAGTCATGCTTTGAGTCAACAAATGATCATAGAAATGATCACAAAGATAAACGATCAAACAAATGATTCTATCACAAATGATCAACACAATGATCATTTCACAGCAACACTCAGCATGTCACATTACCAAATTGGGAATATATTGCTGATAACTTTCAACTATATAACCTCTGAGCTCATACGTCTCAGAGAAGGGTGTTAAGCTAAAAGAATAAATTCTCCGCCACCAACAGAAATATATTTGAAAGAAATCTTCTTTATATCTCAATTTGTAATGTCAGACATACAATCCATACAAGTCTGTTCCGGGCTCGAACAGAACCGAAGGCACTTACAAAGAAGTCCTTGCAATCCGGATAATCTCTAATCACGTCCGGACTTCCCATCACATAGGAGTCTCTATACCGTAGCTACTCGGTGCAAAGACAATCGATGAGTTGCCCTTTCGCTTTCAAAAATATCCGGTCTTCAACACCGGTCATCAATGCTATCCATTACGTCGTATCACTATTCGGAATGGGTAATCCGAATAACGAGCGCAATAATTTAAAAATAAGTGTAGCATTCAAATTCAGCAAATCATAACAAATACCTTTCAAAGGTAAATATTGATAGTCGGTTATTGAACTATCAATGGATATGCACACATCACCAGATTCCAAATAATTTTCCAAATTATTTATTTCCTAAAAATATCTTTACAAGATATATAATTTTCACACTTCAAAAATAAATCAATATTTATTTTTAAACAAATTCCATTTCCTTTTATAAATTCCATAGTGAATTTATATTTCAAAATATCCATGCATATACGATTTCAATTATTCATTTCAATTTATCTTCAAAAAGATAAATTCTCAAAACGTTTCATTTCACATTGGAAAAACATTTCCATACTTATTTATTCATAAGTAATTCACAAATTTTATTTTCTATACTTGGAAAATATTCAATATACTTAAATCGAAATTAAGTATATATTTCATTCTTTAAGGAAATCATTCTCTTAACCAGATTTATTTGGGCCAAAACGAATGTTGCGTAAAACATCGTTACGACGTCCCAAAATCACTAGTATAGGGATTCGAAATTAAAATAGATATATAAATCCCAATACTATACAAAACATTTCCTTTCGGAAATCATTTACTATAACAACTGTGTTATAGTCCACCATTTCCTTTTATTTCTCGAAAACGTCTATTTCAATAATAAATGTTGAAATCTATGGTTTCGAATCTCAACACATTTAAAACATTGTTGGATTGTTTTAATTCTATTTAAAATATCACATATAAAACAATTTCTTTAACATATTATTCACTATTCAAAAACGTGAATATACTACGTTAACAATTTCATCATTTCTATTCATTTTATTTTAAAGGATTATTCACTGTCTAAAACATGAATATAACTCCATAAATAAGTTATAACAATTTACTTATCAAAATAAGTTGTTTGCGAATTTATAAAACAACGTTTATAAATTCTATTTCTATTTGTTTTATAACTACTTCCTTTATAAATCTCCTTTATTAACCTATTCGATTTATAACTCAATTATAAACCAAAAGTTCACATTATAAGTTAAACACTTATAATTTATTTGTTTACAAGATCGTTCCTTTAACTTCCCAAATTATAAATCTTATAACTTATAAGATTCATTTATTTACCCAAAACTTATTCTTTTAATAACTTTTACAAATTTTATAAACCTACTGCTTATAAAATTCCATTTATAACTTCACCGTTTATAATTCTATAAATTTCATTCATTTATGAAATTCATTCACAATTCATTCTAACACTTATAAAAACTCGTTTTATAATTCAAATATTTTAATTTACAAATTATCAATTTATAAATCTTTTATATAAATCAATTTATACTATTATTCTTTTAAAACATCTTTAATCCCCTTTATAATTTCATCATTCTGATTTATAAAATAATTAAATTTTATAAATCCTATTTTTAAACTTTTCACAATAAATTCAAAAATCCTAATTTAACTATTTTATAAAATCATTAACCCCATATTTTCAAAAATCAACTTTTAACTATATTTCTCAAAAATCATAATTTTTATAACATTAAAATTATAACGTTTATTTATTTAAAATGGATCAATTCCAAAAATATAGTATATTTTCAAAAATCACTTTAAAAATCATTTTAAAATTCCAAAATTGGTCCAATGATGCTACACACCAAATAGTCAATCACGACTACAACGACATCATATATCGTATATGATAATCCATCAAATATCAAAATATCTGAAATCAAATAAATACTGTTGAGGAATCCAGTTGGATCCCTCCAACCTGTTTTCCTACATCCACAAACATTAGCACAATACCAATTTCGTTCCAGTACGAAATTATCGCGGTATATGAGATTTAAAATATTATCCGCTTAATAGAAGGCGCAATAGGGTCTCATCCGCTATACAATGCGGGAAATCAACAACTGCAATATATACATATGCCAATTTATATATATATTGCTATTATATATAATACCAATTTCACTGTTTATGAAATATTCGCGGTATATGTTTTTAATAAATAACATCCTCTTACTAACGGCGCATAATGTCTATTTTAACAATCAATAGATAACAATCATCATTCAAACATGCATTCAAGAATTTTAAATCTAACTATTTAAAATACAAATCGAAACCGATTCGATTGAGTGAGAAGTTCTCACCTTGATTTCAATTTCGTTTTAGCGATTTATTTCGAATAAAATTAAATGGACGTTTAATTTTATCCGAAATTTTCACTAACTCCAAACGACTCCAATCCAATTCCATAGCGCAGTGCTCGTCCATACGATTCCATGCAACTGGTTTCGTCCAAAATGGACCTCGTATGAAAGAGTTATACAATTTTAATCATCACACGAAATATAAATATAAAAGTTTACATGTTCTTTATAATTTTATAACCTAACTGACATCAGGGCCGTCCATTTCCTGAAGGCAAATCACGGCCACAACTTTCTATCATCTTCCCCACGCATTCATTCCAGGCAAACTCGAATCCACGGCCGCCGTCCCCCCTGCAATTTTCACGACTTCCTCCATCGTTTTAAGGTCGATCAAGAACCATCATTGCGTGCGCCTTCACAAGCTCTATACTCGGCTACAAAAGCATAGCACTTGGCCACCCTTACAGCACGCGATTCGATGATGAATGGCACGCGTTCCCACCTCGATTTCTTCCCCTACGTCGCACCATACCCCATCAACCCCGTATGGATTGAAAGCTCTCCTCGAGCTCTTGAACTTTCATGTTGAAGATTTCGTGAAATATTGCATGGATTGGAAGTAATTGAGGGATGAAATTCGTGAGTTTCTGGCCTTCGGTTTTTTAGGGGTGGCGGCTAGGGTTTTAACCCTAATATTATTTTTTTGTGGAGAGGGTGGGCTATTTATAGGAAACAAACGAACACTATTCATTCCGGAATTTCCAAACTCCGATTTACGCGCGGTGACCGGCGTTTCTAGGGTTTACCCTGTGTTCCGGACACAATGGAATAGGTTTCGAAAGCTAATTCAGTAATCTGTGCGAGTTATGGCAATAAACGTTCAATTTAAATTAAACCGATTTAAACGATTTTCTAGGCGTTTTAGTTTGCACCGGACAAACGGTAAATCCGATTGACACGAAATTTGAAACCATACAATAATATCACATTACGGATCCGATGAAACTGGTTTCTTCGAAATCCGAGACTTTTTGAAAAATGTCTATTTTAACTCGCCAAATTAATATTAAAAACAATTTCGATGCGTTTTGAGCTGCTACGATCAAACGATAACTCCGATTGCTACGAAAATTGAAATCCGATAATAACTAACTATTACGAATCCAATGGAACTAGTTTCGTCCAATTCTGAGACTGTTTGAAAATTGGCTATTTTCACTAGTCGATTAAATATTAAAATATTCAATTTTCACAAATTAACTTATAATTCAATTTTAAAAGTTCTAAAATATCATTCTAACTCCAATATGATAAAATAAAATTTTACAAATCATTTTCAATCATATTTAATCCAATTTTCAATTATTTCTGTATTTTCACCTATTAAATTATCGATTTAATTATTCAATTAAATCCAATTATTCGAAATAAAATTTATTTGACTTATAAATTTAAGTTATAAATTTTTAAAATTAATTAAATATTCAAATTTTAATTAATAAAAATTCTGGGTCGTTACAGTAATAAGCATTATAAAAGATATTTTATTAAAGAATAGCTTTTTCGATGTGAAATTTCATAAATGGAAATATTTTCCGAAGTAAGATAAAAGGAAATAGATTTGGAGTTTTCCAAATGGTAAAAAAGATTTTTATATAGAATTTTGGTGGTATAGAGAACATTTTAGTTAAACTCTATATTAAATTCCGAGAAGGAGACTCGTACTATCCGTGTGAATTTAAAAGGTGATTTCACCGTATTCAACTAAAAGTACAGGTTGAATACAGAAATTGGTATTAAGTATAATTAGTCTAATCTCCATGGATCCCTTTCACTCAATACTAACTGGTTTGGTTTTACAACAGATAATGTCTTAAATAACATTTTTTTTAACCTATTGAAGGTATGTTTTTAAAATATGAAATCTCCATTAAGATTTGAATTATATTAATAATAGAATATGGAAATATTATCCTAAGCTATTTAAAGAAAAGTGATTTGAAGATTTCTAAAGTTAAAAAAGGTTTTAACTAACCAAAAGGATTTAACAAAAGAGGCTTAACAATTCTGTATACACATATACACATTATAACAGCCCATTTTTCTGTACCCTTTGAATCAACAATGAACCACACATGTCTAACTCAAATTGCTCAAAAAGACGGATCATTAAGGGTAGAAAGAAAATAAAGACAGAACATAATCACACAAGAATGGAATAACATATATTATTTCAATAATAACCTTTACATCGGGAAAATTTTAAAATGTAATATTAGAGTCTAACCAAGATTCAGCCTGGACAGTTACAAACCCCTGTCCTTACAAATGCTGAAAACAGCAAAACAAATGCAATAGATGCAACGGATAATAGAATACGTCCATACGATGATGAAGATATCCAGCTCTCCTCTGGAAACTCCAACCGTCTTCAACTAAACCTGAAACTACTCGGATCCAACCCGAGTATTAAAAATATCCGGACCAGGCTTGATAAACCAGCATGAATACTCGAAATTAAAATTGACTATATTTCCAAAACCTTTGAAAGGAAGGGTATCTCATAAAACCACACCCATATATAAACACAGACAGGTTTTTAACCTTATGATAACCAAAACACTTTATACCAAAATACGCTTGATATTATTTTTAATGACATTCTTTCGAAAACACTTTCAAATAAACTTATTCAAATAAGGTATCAATACCCGGACTAAGTCTAAGGTAATATATCCAGACCGGGTCAAGGGAATATACCAAATGGAATATTTGATACCAGAAAGGGGTAGCTGAAATGTTTATAAGTCATTATAGCTATTTTAGGAATACAATCAAAACTGTGAATCTCGTATTGGGACTGATTTCCAACATGATAGGAAACTAATTGCTTTTTCTCCTATCCATGCATAACAAATAAAGTTACCATGGTGCCTTAATTGCTTTTCTCAAACTTGTCAGTTGGAACTGTACTTGCTATACTACCACTTATAACCAGTAGTTCCTTACTTTTCTCAAGCTAACCACTTTATCAAAATGGGGAAATAAATACCTTGAGGGACGCTTTCCCCCAAAAGGGCCCAACGTATTAGACACCACCATACATACTCACTTATTTAGAATTTTGTCTATCAGACCACATAGTATTCCATATCATATTCCAGGATGTGAGGCTAGTGAAGCTACGCTCAATTTCTTCAAAGCCACGCTTTGTTTTTCATAAAGCCACGCTTAATCAAAACAAGTTTCACTTTGAATGTCATACTACCATTCCTTTGATGACATTTGACTCCCACAAGCATATAACCTCTGAGCTCATATGTCTTAAAGAAGGGTGTTAAGCTAAGAGAAGTTGCCTTCTTTGCCACCAAGCAGATGTACATTTGTAAAAGTCAAACTGTAAAATCTCGCCTTTTTTGTACGCTTTAAATCAACGATAAACCACACACGTCAGACTCAAACCATACAAAAGGGCAAATTGTTATTGGGGGTGTATAAGAAAAGCAGAGAAGAAATAAAACAAACAGAATCTTGCAGTGGAACGACAAAATATAATAATCAAATAACAGTTCATGAAGCAGTTTTACAAAACATTTGATTATACTTATACAATACACATCAGAGTTACACATACCAGAGAATAATAAATAACAATGCAGCGGAACAATGTGATGCAGTGGAATATAATAAATAATAGTAATACAATCTTCGTCTTCGTCCTCCAGAAATAAAGTCTTCGAGTCCTGAAATGCTCAGACTGACCCGAGCGAATTGAAAAGACAAAACACTCGAGTTAGAACTAAAAGATCTTATGCAAGTTAAATCAACGGTAAAATATGAGTGGAATGGCGTCAGAGATGTTTGATTTGACATCTCCTATCCAGTGTCTAATGTGAGTGCAGTAACTTAAGTGATGTTCGAGATTCACATCTCCTAAGGATCCGTTAAACTATTTACTATATAGCAATATTTCGCTATTATAATAATGTCTACAGTAAAATAAACTTACTTTTAAATAGAGTTAAGGAGTTACCCAATCTTCCCCTTAATACGTAATAGTCCCAGTAGTCCATTCGGTATCCTAGTCCCTCCTAATCGGGAAGCCACCAGAGGATACCACACGGGCTACAGGAGAAGACCAAACTCGTACAAGGCTCGCTAGGGTTGGTGACACGACACACAAGGCAATGCCAGGGTAGATATACCAATTACTATCTGGACTGGTGGTGACGCATAGCGCGCAGCTACCACCCACCTCGAGCCACACCCCCAAAATCAAAAATCAAAAGTGGCCACTGAATCAATCTCAAAGACTGAATATAATGGAATGGTATCGAAGGAGTGTGTTCGATAAGAGGAGCTACCTTACTGGCCCAGAATCTCCCCTGTTTTAGTCACCTTATGCCAACTCACGGGAGTTGGATCCACGTATTCCCCTTAAAAGAAACGCCGCCACCATCCTTCTTCATTCTAGAATCTCCACCGCGTACACGGTTGTTAAAGTGGTTTTCGGAGTTAGCAGAGAGTACGAAACCTTCCGATCCCGGTCTACTTAACAACCAAACGTTATTATAACACCGCGGTCAGTTTCAAAATAGTTTATTCTTTAAAACCAAATAAAATATCCATTTCGAATCCATATAATTACGATATCATTTCCGTTTCAAAAACTAAATCAATATGATATCATTTTTATGAAATCACAAATCAATATAATATCATTTTTATTTCAAATATATCATTTTTCCAAAAACCATAGCACTTCCAAAGTTATACACTTCGAAACCAAATACTTGAAATATAACACCTTCAAATCATAATACTTGGAACTTTATAACTTTGAAATATAACTTCCACCACTTAAATGGTTTAAATATTAAAATACTTTATATAATAAAATAGCTTCTTAAATTTCACAAATAATTTCCACAACTCGAATTTCTAGATTTTAATTTAACCAAATCCCAAATCATAAATTTCAATTCAATTCAGTTTCCAAATAAACTATTCCAATTTTTTTTTGATTTCAAAACATATTTGATCCACAAAACAAACCATTTCAAATTCAGTATATTTCAAACTTTAAGCATTCAAAAATTTCAAAACTAAGTTAGATAATTTCATATATATCAAATTCAATTTCTATTATTTAGTCTCGAAACATTTACCTGATAAATCTGTTATCGTTTGAATAAAATTCAAATTACAAATAACTAATTGTTTCCTTCAATTTATTCATACTTGGAATACTCATTTAATTCACCATAAACCAAAATCAAGTTATACAAAAATCATACCTTCTAAAATCTCAAATTTAATACATTTCATATCGACTTATTTGAGTTTAATTCTTAACTAAATTCAATTCCAAATAAATTTCAAATTTACCTTCCAACCTTAATTCATTTAGATCATTATACACTCTATATTAAAATATAATTTAAATACTTACCCATATTATATTTTAATAAAATCAAACTTTATTATTAAACTTATTTTTTTATTAAACAAATTTATACATAGTTTAAATTCAAGAATTTGACTATATATAAAGTAACATTTATATAATATCCAAAATCAATATTTTTAAACCATATATTTCTTTCCAAAAGCATAGAAATCATTTCCAAAATAATTATATATATATATAGACCGACAGTGTCTGTATATAATTTTCTATCCTATGGTCAAGTGATACGGATATCTATCATTTCAATCTGTAATTTAAAACATAAATACGGTTATATATTATTTCAAACCGCAATCCCGAATGGAATAAAATACATAACAACTTGCAGTTTATAACAATATAAAATACAACATCCATTCATCCAATATCAATCATCAAACATTTATCACAGTCATCATCCAATTCAATCAATAACATCAATATAGAACAGAAAATAAATAACAGGCATTTACTGGCAGTTTATATTCAATAATAACTTAAATAACTATTTTATCCAAATAAATTCAAATAAACTGAGATGATGATTCAAAATATTCTAAACGGTCATAAATAAATTTCTAATCACATCATAAATTAATTTAACAAATATAAGAAATTTTAAAAGTCGTGAGTGGGCTAAAACACTCACCTTTCGAATTTAAATTGAATTTAAACCTCTTTAAAACCAAAATTTCAACAGTTTTAGAATCCGTCCAAACCATAGCCAAAATGTCCAGAATTCCAATACGATCCTAGCGGAGAAAGCGGCGCATAATTCTGACCTCGTATGCAGAAGTTATAATCATTAGAAGATTACACGATTTAAAATATGAAAAAAACGAACCAAAGAGAAAACGACACGTCCTCACCGTCTACTATTGCTCATGCGAAAATTCTACAGGCAGCTACAGTTGATCCGTTTATCAAACTACAGCCGCAACGATGATGATCGCCATTCGAACGCCTATGCCAGAGCCACCGACCATGCCCAACGCCCCCGACCTCCTTGCGACCACGAACCTCCTTCCCTCCGCCACCAATCGTGCACAAACAGGCTGGCCGCCACCTAGAACTTAAACACTAATCGAATTTAATTACTCAATCTAGCCGTTGATTCGAAAAAGCAACAACGCTGATGGTCTCTTGCAAGCTCTCTCCTCAATACTGCAGCTTCGATTCGTCGATCAGCAGGAGTCGATCGCGACAAAATAAACGGTCGAAAATGATTGCACTGATTCCGAACGCATAGAAACTCCGATCGAAAAATAGATAGTGGATTTGGATTGCGCTCTTCAAGAGCTTCAAATCGATATATAATTCGATATAGTTTGTGAAGTTTGAATTTTTGGCTTTGAATTTTATTTGAAATTGCAAATTGGAAATTAGAGTTTTGTCTGCCATTGAAATAAGGATGAGTAAATGGAATTGTCCATACAGAAGGAGAAATAGAAAGGATGCTAGGGTTTATAATGATATATATATATAGGCAGCCACAAATAGAAACAAATGGGCTCGATCGAATTTGGGTTTCAAACCATAAATGGCCAGAAAAGCCCGTTTTGACTCCGGAACGAAATTGGAACAACCCATATATCAAAACATATGTTTTAAAATATTTTAAAATTAATGGAACAGGTTTCAAGTCTGAATTCCATCGTATGAAGAAGATATGCAAAAATCAAGTTATTTCAAATTGATTTCAATTGATTTTAATTTCATAAATTTCTAGGCGTTTCAAGTCCGTACGATTAAACGACAAGTCCGATCGCTATGAAACTTGAAATTCTACAATAGTTCACCGTTACGGATCCAATGAAACTAGTTCCGTCGAAATCCGAGTCAATGGCCAAATTTAAACTAATTAAATGCCAATTTAAGGTAGGTAAACTTATTAATTGTGGTATTTAATTTAAATTTCACAAAATCCAACTAATTAAAATTTAATTTCAATAAATCATTTAAATTTGATTTCAACCTTTATACTCAACTAATTTTTAAATCTGATAACATAGTTAACATTTGTTTTACATTTTCTTTCATTAATATACCCAAATTTTCATGTTTATTTATTTGTTAACCAATTTATTTCTATTAAATCCATTTCATAGAACTTTCACCCTATTATTCAATCCATTATTATCAAATGGATGAGATTTACATTAGTTCATGGTCTATTACACTTAAGTTTATATTTTCAGCCAATTATTATAATTTCTTACATAATATTGAATTTATTCAATTACCACTAATTATATCATTTCATCAGTCAATTCAATATTCACATTTGTTTTCTTATATTTACTTAGAGCCAAGTATAACAATTTACATTATAAATTTATAGATTTTTATCCCTCCCAAATTTAATTACCAAATTCTTATTAAATTAAAAAATTTAAAACATCAAAAATTACAGGTCTTTACACTCTCCCCCACTTAAAACTTTTCGTCCCCGAAAAGGAAAAAGCAGGGAAAAGAAGAACTAAGAAATCAATATATCTTACTTAAAATATTAAATTTATAAACAAATAAGTTTAGAAAATTAATAAATTTAAATAAAATATACCAATTTATAACCATTAAATCTTTTTATACTTAAATTAATAAAGTTTGGAAAACATTTTCAAAAATTTTCTAAGTCCAAAATTTACGGATAATTTCGAAAGAGTCTCCTTTGTAAGGAGGGACTCGGGAGAAAATATGATATCAAATATAAAAGTATTTATCACAATATCACAAAATAATATCTCCCAACAACGGGAAAAATAATATAATAATGCTATAAAACCGTAATCCGAAAACGTACCTATTTGTCGGGAAATTTACACTTAATTTATGAAACCAAAAGCAGTAGAAATTGCTTCCCTAACTTGTATTTCACTTATATAATCCAAAAGGAGTTATTAATTATATAAAAAGAAATATTAAAGTTGTTCAACCACCAACAAACAAATCAATATAAACAACAATCACTTGCAACAAAGTATACAACCACCACATAAAATCAACACACATCAATTATCCATTCATATCAAACAAAACAAACAGTGGTTCGGGTTCAAAAACTTTAAATTGTATAGAATGGAAAATAAACTACTAAGTGGACCATTTACTCAACAGTCTTAGATGAAACTAGATAGATTATTGATACATCCAACAATTTTAAAGTATCCTTGCCCAAACAACCATTAACCAAACAAACAATTCTAACCAACAGCAAATTCTAACATTATTCAAGTTTATTCTTATAAATTCTCTTTCACAACATTTGTTGTTCATTCATATTTTTTTCATTCATTCAGTGATTAGTTCATTTATTTTCATTTATTACTTACAATATTCATTTTTCATTTATTAATGTCATGTAAGTTTCTTCTTTGTTGCATCATATTCATTCATTCATTACCACTTAATTTCACTTATTTACTCCCTTTTACTTATAGTATTCATGTTAAATTCAAATTTCTTTGCCCATTAATTTATTTACTTAAGTTTCTAATTGCTTACTTACAGTACTTACTCTTTATCATATTTTATTATAGTAACATTCCAGTTATAACTCAAGTTTATTACAACTATAACATCAAGTCCTATTAATAAAAGCAATTTATTGAACACTTTCTCTGCATAATTTTACTCGTACAGTTTCTATTACATTTTCTTATTAAACATTATAACTTTTAATATTTTGGTAACTTATATACATGTTTAAGAATGTAAATTGAAAAATTATACAAGTTTACCGCATTTCTTTTAACTTAATTTAGTGTTCAATAGTCATATTTCTATTTTATAGGTTACAAATTTCAACTTTCTTGTTATTTCATTTACAACCTAGCATTTAATCTCTTATTTTAATTAAACGTTCAAATTATTAATTAGTTATATTCCATTCCCCTACAATAATTGAACCATTAATTAACGTGAACTTAAGAACTGTATACTGGGTTAAATTTCAAATCATTTTAAAATAATAGATAAATGTATATACTTACAACTTATGTATCCAATTATATTTAAAACAATTTGACATTTATGTTTGTTTATCAAAATAAATCTGCAGTAAGACTACTGCAGTGGCCTTCCCACTTTGAAAGTCGAAAATGAATGTCGATGATGCGTGCACTTATCACCGAAATTATTTTCCAGCGATAGAGAAGGGAGTACAAAACTTATTTCTTTTCAAAGTTTCTTTAAAACATTTCTTTTAAATTATATTAAAATATTTATATCAGAAAATACTTCTAGATAATATTATTATTATATCCCAAAATCATTCGAAAGAAATTTTCAAAACCCCAGAACTTAAGTTCTCAAATTCCCAATTTTCATTTATTTTATTTTCTTCAAATCTTAATTCTAATCAATATTTATAAATTGCACTACCAAACGACCAATATATTACAACCAAATATAGCTTTCATAAAAAAAATTATTTTATATATAGAAAATATAATAGGAAAAATTATTTCATTCACCTATATTTAAAACAAATATTGTGTTGGTCTATCCTATCAAGTGTTTAGAAATCCCTATTGATGTCATAGCGTCCTATGCACCAACCAGAATTTATAAATACAAAACGGAAAAAATTAATGCAATATTAAAAACCTTTTATAACACTAACAAATACGCTCTCTCATATATACACGCTCAGCGACTCATCATCATAGGGTATTATTACCTTATTAATAAAGAGTCAGACCACACAAAGTTAAGGTTTATCGCTAAACCAAAACTCTGATACCAGATGTAACATCCCGCCCTTTTTTGTACGCTTTAAATCGATGATAAACCACACGCATCAGACTCAAACCATACAAAAGGGCAAATTGTTATTGGGGTAAATAAGAAAAGCAGAGAAAGAAATAAAAAAAATAGAATCTTGTAGTGGAACAACAAAATATAATAATCAAATAACAGTTCATGAATCTATTTTACAAAACATTTGATTATACTTATATCAGAGAATAATAAATGACAATGCAGCGGAATAATGTGATGCAGTGGAATATAATAAATAATAGTAATACAATCTTCGTCTTCGTCCTCCAGAAATAAAGTCTTCGAATCCAGAAATGCTCAGACTGACCCGAGCGAATTGAGAAGAAAAAACACTCGAGTCAGAACTAAAAGATCTTATGTAAGTTAAATCAACGGTAAAATATGAGTGGAACGGCATCATAGATGTTTACGGGATTTGACATCTCCTATCCAGTGTCTAACGTGAGTATAGTAACTTAAGAGATGCTCGGGATTCACATCTTCTAAGGATCCGTATGTAGTAATATTTCGCTATTATAATAATGTCTACATTAAAATAAACTTATTTTTAAATAGCGTTAAGGAGTTACCCAATCTCCACCTTAACACGTAATAGTCCCAGTAGTCTATCCGGTATCATAGTCCCTCCTGATCGGGAAGCTACCAGAGGATACCACACGGGCTATGGGAGAAAACCAAACTCGTACAAGGCTCGCTAGGGTAGGGGACACGGCACACAAGGCAATGCCAGGGTAGATATACCAATTACTATCCGGACTGGTGGTGACTCATATCGCGCAGCTACCGCCTATCTCGAGCCACACCCCCAAAATCAAAAATCAAAAGTGGCCACCGAATCAATCTCAAAGTCTTAATATAATGGAATGGTATCGAAGGAGTGTGTTCTATAAGAGGAGCTACCTCACTAGCCTGCAATCGCTCCTGTTATAGCCACCTTATGCCAACTCACGGGTGTCGGGTCCACGTATTTACCTCAAAAGAAACGCCGCCACCATCCTTCTTCATTTTGGAATCTCCACCGCGTACACGGTTGTTAAAGTGGTTTTTGGAGTTGGGAGAGAGTATGACAACTTTCGATCCCGGTCTCGTTAACAACCAAACGTTATTATAACACCGCGGTCAGTTTCAAAAAAGTTTATTCTTTAAAACCAAATAAAATATCCATTTCAAAACCATATAATTACGATATCATTTCCGTTTCAAAAACTAAATCAATATGATATCATTTTTATGAAATCCCAAATCAATATAATATCATTTTTATTTCAAATATATCTTTTTTCCAAAAATCATAGCACTTTCAAAGTTTTACACTTCGACACTAAACACTGGAAATATAACACCTTCAAATCATAATACTTGGAACTCCATAACTTTGAAACATAACTTCCACCACTTAAATGTTTTAAATATTAAAATACTTTATATGATAAAATAGCTTCTTAAATTTCACAAATCAATTCCACAATTCGAATTTCTAGATTTTAATTTAACCAAATCCCAAATCATAAATTTCAATTCAATTCAGTTTCCAAATAAACTATTCCAATTTTTTTTATTTCAAAACAGATTTGATCCACAAAATAAACCATTTCAATTTCAGTATATTTCAAACTTTAAGCATTCAAAAATTTCAAAACTAAGTTAGATAATTTCATATATATCAAATTAATTTCTATTATTTAGTCTCGAAACATTTACTTGATAAATCCGTTATCATTTGAATAAAACTGAAATTACAAATAACTAATTGTTTCCTTCAGTTTATTCACGTTATCATTTGAATAAAACTGAAATTACAAATAAATAATTGTTTCCTTCAATTTATTCATACTTGGAATATTCATTTAATTCACCTTAAACCAAAATCAAGTTATACAAAAATCATACCTTCTAAAATCTCAAATTTAATACATTTCATATCATCTTTTTTGAGTTTAATTCTTAACTAAACTCAATTCCAAATAAATTTCAAATTTATCATCCAACCGTAATTTATTTAGATCATTATATACTCTATATTAAAATATAATTTAAATACTTACCCATATAATATTTTAATAAAATCAAACACTGTTATTAAACTTATTTTTTTATTAAACAAATTTATGCATAGTTTAAATTCAAGAATTTGGCTATATATAAAACAATATTTATATAATATCAAAAATCAATATTTTTAAACCTTATATTTCTTACCAAAACCATAGAAATCATTTTCAATACATATATACACCAATGGTGTGGTATATAAATTTCTATCCTATGGTCAAGGAGTACGGATATATATCATTTCAATCCGTAATTTAAAACATAAATACGGTTATATATCATTTCAAACCGCAATCCTGAATGGGTAAAATCCATAACAACTTGCAGTTTATAACAATATAAAACACAACATCCATTCATCCAATATCAATCATCAAACATTTATCACAATCATCATCTAATTCAATCAATAACATCAATATAGAACAGATAATAAATAACAGGCATTTACTGGTAGTTTATATTCAATAATAACTTAAACAACTATTTTATCAAAGTAAATTCTAATTGTAACGTTCGCGATTTTTCGACGCTCGAAAATCGACATCAATACGTCCACTGTATCGACTGCCGAGCAATCGAAGGCCGTAAAACCGTACCGTTAGGGTTAAAGAAGAGGTAGAAGATAGAAGAAGAAAGAAAAAGATAGAACAGAACAGAAAGAAACAACAGAACAATATCAGAATCTCACAATCGCAGCGGAACAACATATAATAGATAAATGAATAATCTTTAAAGAAAAGAACTATATCAGTTATTACATTACATCATATTACATTACATTACATCATCAGAGTGTACAACAACAAACAACAACAAACATCGGAAAAGAAATACTATATACTAGTTGATACACCAAGCCATCCAGCTTGCCTCCAGATCTCTACAGCAACTCCTGAATTCCAGAATATCCTGATAACCTAACTCTAGACTGCCCGTGTGGAAATTGGTGGGCACCTAGAGTTTAGGAAGGAAAACAATAAACTCCAGGTCAGTCATGGGAGTGGTGTGAGAACTTAAAACAGTTATTTATCTTTAAAACAACAACAAAGGAAGTATTTTAAAAATAGATCCGCAATGCTTTTGGAAAATGAAACTACCATAAGGCCTCCCGCCACACACATAATGCAAATGCAGAATTGGAGGAGATTTCTCCTTATGATAGTCAAAGATGCTTACTACGCAAAAAAATCAAATCATTTTTGATTTTATTATTAGTGCATAGTGTAGAAAACATTTCGAAAGTAGAATATAAATCTTAGCCGGCATAGGTACCATTATATTATGCCAACTATAGCAACCATATTAGATGGCAGGTCCTACAACTAAAACCGTACAACGTTCGTATTGTTTCTTTGGATTTCCAACAAATGGTCAGGCCAAGGAACTTCCCATTGCCACATGGGTACGCCTCTGGAAAGACGACCCGAGAACCTAACGTTACGGTTAGATCTCTGCCAACACAAGGTCGGGTTACCCCTAACCGGGTAACTACTGACACGAATATGTCATCCCCCGATCGTAACTGATCTATATCCGAGGATCCTCGATTCCAACAACCACAAAGTAATAAATTTGCAGCAACAACATAGGTTAAGTATCTGGGCTCCATACCATGATACCACCTCTATCCAGAAGCAATGACATACACTAAAGGGGCGCTACCCCCAAATAAACCTTGCTGCATCCTTCCTGTTTTGACCATTTCCGGGGTGTGAGGTCCGACGAAGTCTCGTCTACAAAGCTACGCTTTATACAAAGCCATGCTTCGATCAACAATTGATCAACAGCACTTCGTATGCCACATTACCAATTTGGGAATGTATCACTAGTAACCATCAACTACATAACCTCTGAGCTCGTACGTCTCAGAGAAGGGTGTTAAGCTAAGAGAATAAATTCTCCGCCACCAACAAAAATATATTTGATAGAAACCAGCTTTACATCTCAAATTGTAACGTCAGACACACATCCATATAAGTCCGTTCCGGGATCGAACGGAACCGAAGACACTTCCAAAGAAGTCCTTGCAATCCGGATATTCACTAATCACGACCGGACTTTCCATCACAAAGGGTAATAAATTTATGTATCGGAGATCAACCGATGCAGAATCATTCGACGGTAATCCTTCCGTTTTCATAAATATCCGGTCTTCGACACCGGTCATCAATGCTATCTATTACGATGTATCACTATTCGAAATGGGCTATACGACCCAAAGGTCCTTTTCCGGCCAACTCGAATAGTGAGCGCTTATTTTAAAAATAAGTGTGGCATTCAAATTCAAGCAAATCACAACAAATACCCATTTAAAGGTAAATATTGGTAGTTGGTTATTTAACTATCAATAGATATGCACAACATCACCAGATTCCAAATAATTTCCCAAATTATTTATTTTCCAAAAATATCATTACAAGATATATATTTTCCACACTTCAACATTTGAAAACAAATTTCAAATCACTTTTCACCTTTACAACTTTTGAAAACAAATTTCAAATCGTTTCCCTATACGGGATATATTCGCAAATCTTTATTCATTTTCATTTCAAAATGGTTCATTTAAACCAATTAAATAAATCCTTACCGATTTACTTTATATTTACGTTCCAAATCCGTAAATTTATTTCCACACTTCAAAAATAAATCAACGTTTATTTTTAAACAAATTTCCCTTTCTTTTATAAATTCCATAGTGAATTTACAATTCCAAAATATCTATGAATATACGATTTCCAAATCGATTTCTAATATTCATTTTTAATTTATCTTTAAAAGATAAAATCTCAAAATATTCACTTCATATTGGAAAACATTTCCATACTTATTTAATAATAAGTAATTCACAAATCCATTTATTTTCAACACTTGGAAAATATTCAATATACTTAAATCGAAATTAAGTATATATTTCATTCTTTAAAGAAAACATGCGCTTAAACACATTTATTTGAGTCAAAACGAATGTTGCGTAAAACATCGTTACGACGACCCAAAATCAGTAGTATATGGATTCGAAATTAAAATAGATATATAAATCCCAATACTATATAAAACATTTCCTTTCAGAAATCATTTACTATAACAACAGTGTTATAGTCCACTATGTTCTTCTATTTCTCGAGAACGTATATTTCAACAATAAATGTTGAAATCTATGTATTCGATACTTAACGCATTTTAAAACATCTTTAAATCGTTTTAATTCTATTTAAAATATCACATCCCAAAAACATTTTTTTATTTAATAATATATTCACTGTTCAAAATCGTGAATATACTTTCTAACCAAACTCTTATTGTTACAACATTTAACTTAAAGGATAATTCGCTATCCAAAATCATGAATATATCTCCTTTAATAAACTTCTATGTTTAATTTATCAAATTTAATTGATTTCGGATTCATAAAACAATGTTTATAAATTCCATTTATGTTTTTCAACGACTTCGATTTATAAATCTCCTTTATTTACCAATTCTATTTATATTTCATTCACACGTCGAGATCCATTTTATAAGTAAATTACTTGTAATCCATTTATTCACAAATTCATTCTTCTATATCATCATCAATTTATAAATCGAAAATTCTCATTTACTTATAAGTCCATGTACAAACTTCATTTTTAACACTTATAAAAATTCGTTTTATAATTCCAATATTTTAATTTATAAATATCAATTTTATAAATCTTTTGTATAAATCGTTATAATAATTCAAAAATCCCAATTTAAACCATGTTATAAATTTATCAACTATTTATTTCAAAAATCACATTTCGGTTATATTTTACAAAAATCATAATTTTTATAACATTAAAAATTGCAACGTTTATTTATTTAAAATAAATCAATTCCAAAATTTAATAAAACGTATATTTTCAAAAATCACTTTAAAACCCTTTTAAATTAAAAATCGTTACTTTAACATTTTTAAAACTTCAAAATAGGGCCAATGATGCAACGGCACCAAATAATCAATCACGGCATCCAAACATCATATATCATATGATAACAGAATATATCACAAATATCTATAAATAAATCAATACGGTTGAGGAATTCAGTTGGATCCCTCCAACTTGTTTCCCTGCATCCACAGATGTTAGCACAATGCCAATTCCATTCCAATACGGAATATCACGGTATATGGGATTCATAAAATATTATCCGCTATTATGCGGCGCAATAGAGTCTCATCCGCTATATAATACGGGAAATCAACTCCAAGTACATATATAATACCAATTCCAATCAAGACGGAATTATCGCGGTATATGTTTTTAATAAATAACATCCGCTTAATATACGGCGTATAGTGTCTATTTCAATACAACTGATAGCAATCATCATTCGAACATACAATCAAGCAATTTTAAATCTAACTATTTAAAATTTAAATCGAAACAGATTCGATTGATTGAGAAGTTCTCACATTGCATTCAATGACAGTTTCAGTGTTTTATTTCGAATAAAATTAAACACGCATTTAATTTTACCTG
This sequence comes from Allium cepa, assembly GCA_030765085.1. NCBI lineage: Eukaryota > Viridiplantae > Streptophyta > Magnoliopsida > Asparagales > Amaryllidaceae > Allium > Allium cepa. The sequence goes on from CM060946.1 coordinate 86,706,108, forward strand.
AAATTCAAAATAGCTCCAAATGATTCCAATCCGGCTCCATCGCGTAGTGTTCGTCCACACGATTCCAACGCAACTTGTTTCGTATGTTTTCGACATCGTGTCAGAAAGTTACATTTTTTTAAAATTTGAACGATTTTAATATAAATTAAATTACAACTTTTATATTAAATTTCAAACCCACTTGCATCACGGCTGTTCGTTCAGGCCTCTTGCATCTCGACCGTCTTCTTTTTCTTCTCCCCTCTCGTTACTTCACGCGAACAAGAACCCAATACTGCCGCCGTTTCATCGAATTTTCGCCACCACTACGAGCATCTTCAACTCGATCAGCAACTTCCATTCTCACGCCCAAGTCGAGCCCCACCTTCTGCCATAAAATGATAAAGCTCGGCCGCTCCATTGTCATGATTTGCGTGCACGAACGGCAGGCCAACGCGGCCCCCTAGCGAGCACCACACTGCTCCAATTCAGATCACCACCATTGATCTTCAAGATCTCGATGCCCTCTTCACTTTTGTAGTTGAGAGTTTTTGATAATAATTGGTGGATTGGAAGAAAAAGGACGAAGAAGATGGGAGTTTCCTGGCCTTAGAAAATGAAAGTGGCGATGAGCATTGTTAGGGTTAGTGTTTTGAGCTAATGAAAGAATAAGGGTCCTTTTATAGAAATTTTACCAAAAACACTATTCATTTTCAATTTTTCGAACTCCGAATCTCGCGTGGTGACCGGTATTTCTAGGGTTTAACCCGCGTTCCGGACACAATGGAATAGATTATGGGAGCCAATTCGATCATCTGTGCGAGTTATGGCAATAAACGATCGATTTTAAATTAAATCGGTTAATCAAATTTCTTTGCGTTTTAGCTTGCCCCGGACAAACGGTAAACCCGACTGACACGTAATTTGGAACCATACAATAATATAACACTACGGATCCGATGAAACATGTTTCGCCGAAATCCGAGACTGTTTGAAAAATGGCTATTTTAACTCGTCAATTAAATATTAAAATATTCAATTTTCATAAATTAACTTTTAATTCGATTTTAAAAGTTCACAACATTGTTCTAACTCCAATATGATTTAATATAACTTTACAAATCAATTTTAATCATATTAAACCCAATTTTCAATTATTTCTGGAATTTCAAATATTAAATTTTCTATTTAATTATCCAATTAAATCCAGATATTCGAAAAATAAATTATTCGACTTACAATTTTTTTTCTTGTTAATATTTAAAATCAATTAAATATACGAATTTCAAACGATAGAAATCCTGGGTCGTTACAAACTTCCCCCCTTAAAAGAATTTCGTCCTCGAAATTACCAAGTAAGAAAAAGTTACAGAATCCATTAACTTTTTAAAACAAACCATTCAAATTGGATTTAACAAATCTCTTAAGTGTTTAACTTTTCCAAAATTCATTAGTTAAACTTCTTACAAAATCTTTACTAAGTTTTCAAATCATACTTAGTTTTACCTTTCAAAATTTTCAAATTTCTCAAAAATATTCCAACGCCTTAAATTTTCGGAATATTCGCAATAACCTCCTTTGCGCGGCTCGATCCCAAAAAAAAATGATAGTATATATATCACAAATATACATCTCATCAAGTGATGAGGCATCCCACAGGGAAAAAAGTGTAAAAGTACGATATTTAATCCGACATATGTACCTTATATATTATTAGCGAGCATATACGGCTAATATAGCGCGAAAGCGAGCTCCAAACGCGAAGCAAGCGCAATCCACACCTACTAAACACTCAACGAACAATGAGAAACATGTATATATGAAAGTAATATCAATATACAACATATATCAACAACTATATATGCCAACATAGCAAATGCAACGAAACAACAAATCCAACCATTATCCAACTAGCATTTAACTAACATCCATAACCAAATCAATTACATTCACTTCTCATTAATATTCAATGAATTGGTTTTCCAATTTAAATCACATTTGATTCGTTAACATTGGATGTTTTTTTTACTAACATTCATTTATTCATATTCAAGTTGGTTCATTTCCAAATCAAATTCAATTCTATTTAAGAGTCACTTAACTTCCAATTTGATGTCAATGATTTATAGCTTTCCATTTCATCAATTCAACTTCATTAACACTTAATGAAATATACACAATCAATCAACAATCAAATAACAACCAATGTATATTCAACATAACCAAATTATTTAATTTACATTCAATTTGATCCAACACTTTTAATTCCAATTGGTTTATATTAAATAGATTTTCATTCAGTTATTCAACTTCCAATAACATTAGCTTCAAATGAATTAACACATTTATCCATTATTGCATATCAATTATTTACATCCTATTGATTAACATTCAATCCATTCATTAATTCAATTGCTAATTCCTTTAACAATATAAAGTTGAATTTCATTTATATAACTCAAGTTCATATTCATCACTTCTCTTGATTAATTTACTTCGATACCAAAATCAACTTTATTCAACTTCACTTAAGTTTGATTCCATTTCAAACATCTTATATAATCCAAATCAATTTATTTAACTTAACTTAAATTTTTACTTATAATCCAATTCAGATTCCAATTCTAAAGTAAATTCCATTTAATTTTACCAAAGTCTAATTTATTATCTCATATCATAAGTTCAAAACTCTTTTCACTTATATTCAACAATTCCAGCTTGGATTTTTATTTCAAATTTGTTTATTACAATCAAACTTAAATTCCCAATCAAATCTCATTTCAATTTATAAAACTCATTTATACATTCACATTACCAATTTCATTCCGTTAATGAATTTTATTACCATTTGTATATGAATTCATTCCTTTATCCTTTGGTTATTATTTCAATTTCTATATAATAATGATAATATTTCTATATCATCACTTCCAAACAACCAAGCAACCATATATTATAAAAATTTACAGAAAATTTATTTCTTTTAATATACGAAAATAGTTTTGGGTAAAATTATTACATTTTCCCAATTTCAAAACAACACTATGTCAGTTTATTTTTTTAAGAGTTTAGAAACCCCTATCGATCATGGTTGTACTTCCCGCACCGACCAGAATTCATAAACAATCAACCGATAAGTCAACACAATATAAAACATTTTATATTCACTATCAAATATGCCCTCATGTCTATTATTACACTCACACTCATTCTAGGGTACTACTGACTCTATCTCTAATGAGTAACACCCAACAGAGCTAAGGTTGTCGCTTAACCATATGCTCTGATACCAGATGTAACGTTCACGATTTTTCGACGCTCGAAAATCGACATCAATACGTCCACTGTATCGACTGCCGAGCAATCGAAGGCTGGAAAACCGTACCGTTAGGGTTAAAGAAGAGGTAGAAGATAGAAGAAGAAAGAAAAAGATAGAACAGAACAATATCAGAATCTCACAATTGCAGCGGAACAACATATAATAGATAAATGAATAATCTTTAAACAAAAGAACTATATCAGTTATTACATTACATCATATTACATTACATCACATCATCAGAGTGTACAACAAGAAACTACAACAAACAGCGGAAAAGAAATACAATATACTAGTTGATACGCCAAGCCATTCAGCTTGCCTCCAGATCTCTACAGCAACTCTTGAATTCCAGAATATCCTGATATCCTAACTCTAAACTGCCCCTGTGGAAATTGGTGGGCACCCAGAGTTTAGGAAGGAAAACAATAAACTCCAGGCCAGTCATGGAACTGGTGTGAGAATTTAAAATAGTTATTTATCTTTAAAACAACAACAAAGGAAGTATTTCAAAAATAGATCCGCAATGCTTTTGGAAAATGAAACTACCATAAGGCCTCTTACCACACACACAATGCAAACGCAGAATTGGAGGAGATTTCTCCTTATGATAGTCAAAGATGCTTACTACGCAAAAAATCAAATCATTTTTGATATTATTATTAGTGCATAGTGTAGAAAACATTTCGAAAGTAGAATATAAATCTTAGCCGGCATAGATACCATTATATTATGCCTACTATAGCTACCATATTCGATGGAAGGTTCTATAATTAAAACCGTACAAGGTTCGTATTGTTTCTTTGGATTTCCAATAAATGATCAGGCCATGGAACTTCCCATTGCCACATGGGTACGCCTTTGGAAAGACGACCCGAGAACCTAACGTTATGGTTAGATCTCTGCCGACACAAGGCCGAGTTACCCCTAACTGGGTAACTACTGACACGAATATGTCATCCCCCGATCGTAACCGATCTATATCTGAGGATCCTCGATTCCAACATCCACAAATTAATACATTTGTAGCAACAACATAGGTTAAGTATTTGGGATCCATACCATGATACCACCTCTATACAGAAGGAATGACATACACTAAAGGGGCGCTGCCCCCTAATAACCTTGCTGCATCCTTCCTGTTTTGACCATTTTCGGGGTGTGAGGTCCGACGAAGTCTTGTCCACAAAGCTATGCTTTATACAAAGCCATGCTTCGATCAACAATTGATCAACAACACTTCGTATGCCACATTACCAATTTGGGAATGTGTCACTAGTAACCATCAACTACATAACCTCTGAGCTCATATGTCTCAGAGAAGGGTGTTAAGCTAAGAGAATAAATTCTCCGCCACCAACAGAAATATATTTAATAGAAACCAGCTTTACATCTCAAATTGTAACGTCAGACACACATCCATACAAGTCTGTTCCGGGATCGAACGGAACCGAAGGCACTTCCAAAGAAGTCCTTGCAATCCGGATATTCACTAATCACGACCGGACTTCCCATCACAAAGGGTAATAAATTTCTATATCGGAGATCAGCCGATGCAGAAACATTCGATGGTAATCCTTCCGTTTTTATAAATATCCGGTCTTCAACATCGGTCATCAATGCTATCCATTACGACGTATCACTATTCGGAATGTGTTATATGACCCAAAGGTCCTTTTCCGGCTAACCCGAATAGTGAGCGCTTATTTTAAAAATAAGCGTGGCATTCAAATTCAGGCAAATCACAACAAATACCCATTTAAAGGTAAATATTGATAGTCGGATATTTAACTATCAATAGATATGCACAACATCACCAGATTCCAAATAATTTACCAAATTATTTATTTTCCAAAAATATCTTTACAAGATATATATTTTCCATACTTCAACATTTGAAAACAAATTTCAAATCACTTTTCACCTTTACAACTTTTGAAAACAAATTTCAAATCGTTTCCCTATACGGGATATATTCGTAAATCTTTATTCATTTTAATTTCAAAATGGTTCATTTAAACCAATTAAATAAAGGGGTTTTTAGGCTCAAGGAAAAAGTTAGAGAAAAATTTAGTTTCAGGGACAAGGAGTTTGTTTTTTAGGCCGAAGGACACTTTTTAGTGTAATTCACAGAATGATAGTTGCAACAATCATTTTCAGTTTAAACTAAAAAATGTCCTTCAGACTAAAAAGCAAACTTGTTGTCCCTGAGACTAATTCTTTTTGCAACTTCTTCCTTGTGCCTATTTACCTATTAAATAAATCCATACCGATTTACTTTATATTTACGTTCCAAATCCGTAAATTTATTTCCACATTCAAAAATAAATCAACGTTTGTTTTTAAACAAATTTCCCTTTCTTTTGTAAATTCCATAGTGAATTTACAATTCCAAAATATCTATGAATATACAATTTCCAAGTCGATTTCTAATATTCATTTTCAATTCATCTTTAAAAGATAAAATCTCAAAATATTCACTTCATATTGGAAAACATTTACTTACTTATTTAATAATAAGTAATTCACAAATCCATTTATTTTCAACACTTGGAAAATATTCAATATACTTAAATCGAAATTAAGTATATATTTCATTCTTTAAAGAAAACATGCGCTTAAACACATTTATTTGAGTCAAAACGAATGTTGCGTAAAACATCGTTACGACGACCCAAAATCACTAGTATAGGGATTCGAAATTAAGATAGATATATAAATCCCAATACTATATAAAACATTTCCTTTCAGAAATCATTTACTACAACAACAGTGTTATAGTCCACTATTTCCTTCTATTTCTCGAAAACGTCTATTTCAACAATAAATGTTGAAATCTTTGTATTCGATACTTAACGCATTTTAAAACATCTTTGAATCGTTTTAATTCTATTTAAAATATCACTTCCCAAAAACATTTCTTTTTATTTAATAATATATTCACTGTTCAAAATCGTGAATATACTTTCTAACCAAACTCTTATTGTTACAACATTTAACTTAAAGGATAATTCGCTATCCAAAATCATGAATATATCTCCTTTAATAAACTTCTATGTTTAATTTATCAAATTTAATTGATTTCGAATTCATAAAACAATGTTTATAAATTCCATTTATATTTTTCAACGACTTCGATTTATAAATCTCCTTTATTTACCAATTCTATTTATATTTCATTTACACGTCGAGATCCAACTTATAAGTAAATTACTTGTAATCCATTTATTCACAAATTCATTCTTCTATATCATCATCAATTTATAAATCTAAAATTCTTATTTACTTATAAGTCTATGTACAAACTTCATTTTTAACACTTATAAAAATTTGTTTTACAATTCCAATATTTTAATTTATAAATATCAATTTTATAAATCTTTTATATAAATCGTTATAATAATTCAAAAATCCCAATTTAGACCATCTTTTAAATTTATCAACTATTTATTTCAAAAATCACATTTCGGTTATATTTTACAGAAATCATAATTTTTATAACATTATAAATTATAACGTTTATTTATTTAAAATAAATCAATTCCAAAATTTAATAAAATGTATATTTTCAAAAATCACTTTAAAACCCTTTTAAATTAAAAATCGTTACTTTAACATTTTTAAAACTTCAAAATAGGGCCAATGATGCAACAACACCAAATAATCAATCACGGCATCCAAACATCATATATCATATGATAACAGAATATATCACAAATATCTGTAAATAAATCAATACGGTTGAGGAATTCAGTTGGATCCCTCCAACTTGTTTCCCTGCATCCACAGATGTTAGCACAATACCAATTCCGTTCCAATACGGAATATCGCGGTATATAGGATTCATAAAATATTATCCGCTATTATGCGGCGCAATAGGGTCTCATCCGCTATATAATACGGGAAATCAACTCCAAGTACATATATAATACCAATTCCAATCAAGATGGAATTATCGCGGTATATGTTTTTAATAAATAACATCCGCTTAATATATGGCTTATAGTGTCTATTTCAATATAACAGATAGCAATCATCATTCAAACATACAATCAAGCAATTTTAAATCTAACTATTTAAAATTTAAATCGAAACAGATTCGATTGAGTGAGAAGTTCTCACCTTGCTTTCAATGACAGTTTCAAAGCAGTGAGAAACAAATTCAAACTAGCTCCAAACGATTCCAATCCAGCTCCATCGCATAGTGTTCGTCCACACGATTCCAAAGCAACTTGTTTCGTGCGTTTTCGACCTCGTATCAAAAAGTTACATCTTTTTAAAGTTTGAACGATTTTAATATAAATTAAATTACAACTTTTATATTAAAATTCAAACCCACTTGCATCACGGCTGTTCGTTCAGGCCTCTTGCATCTCGGCCGTCATCTTTCTCTTCTCCTCTCTCGTTACTTCACGCGAACAAGAACCCAATACTGCCGCCGTTTCATTGAATTTTCGCCACCACCACGAGCATCTTCAACTCGATCAGCAACTTCCATTCTCACGCCCAAGTCGAGCTCTACCTTCGTCCATAAAATGATAAAGCTCGGCCGCTCCATTTTCATGATTTGCGTGCACGAACGGCAGGCCAACGCGACCCCCTAGCGACCACCACACTGCTCCAATTCAGATCACCACCGTTGATCTTCAAGATCTCGATGCCCTCTTCAATTTTGTAGCTGAGAGTTTTTGATAATAATTGGTGGATTGAAAGAAAAAGGAGGAAGATGATGGGAGTTTCCTGGCCTTCGAAAATGAAAGTGGCGGCTGAGCATTGTTAGGGTTAGGGTTTTGAGCTAATGAAAGGATAAGGGTCCTTTTATCGAAATTTTACCTAAAACACTATTCATTTCCAATTTTTCGAACTCTGAATCTCGCGCGGTGACTGGCGTTTCTAGGGTTTAACCCGCGTTCCAGACACAATGGAATAGATTTCGGGAGCCAATTTGATCATCTATGCAAGTTACAGTAATAAACGATCGATTTTAAATTAAATCGGTTAATCAAATTTCTATGCGTTTTAGCTTGCCCCGGACAAACGGTAAATCCGATTGACACGAAATTTGGAACCATACAATAATATTACATTACGGATCCGATGAAACTAGTTTCGTCGAAATCCGAGACTGTTTGAAAAATGGCTATTTTAACTCGTCAATTAAATATTAAAATATTCAATTTTCACAAATTAACTTTTAATTCGATTTTAAAAGTTCACAACATTGTTCTAACTCCAATATGATTTAATATAACTTTACAAATCGATTTTAATCATATTAAACCCAATTCTCAATTATTTCTGGAATTTCAAATATTAAATTATCGATTTAATTATCCAATTAAATCCAGATATTCGAAAAATAAATTATTCGACGTACAATTTTTTTTCTTGTTAATATTTAAAATCAATTAAATATACGAATTTCAAACGACAGAAATCCTGGGTCATTACAAACTTCCCCCTTAGAAGAATTTCGTCCTCGAAATTACCAAGTAAGAAAAAGTTACAGAATCCATTAACTTTTCAAAACAAACCATTCAAATTGGATTTTACTAATCTCTTAAATGTTTAACTTTTTCAAAATTCATTAGTTAAACTTCTTACAAAATCTTTACTAAGTTTTCAAATCATACTTAGTTTTACCTTTCAAAATTTTCAAATTTCTCAAAAATTTTCTAACGCCTTAAATTTTCGGAAAATTTCGCCATAACCTCTTTTGCGCGGCTCGATCCGAAAAAAATATGACAGTATATATATCACAAATATACATATCATCAAGTGATGAGGCATCCGTAGGGAAAAAAGTGTAAAAGTACGATATTTAATCTGAGATATGTACCTTATATATTATTAGCGAGGATATACGGCTAATATAGCGCGAAAGCGAGCTGCAAACGCGAAGCAAGCGCCATCCGCACCTACTAAACACTCAACAAACAATGAGAAACATGTATATATGAAAGTAATATCAATATACAACATATATCAACAACTATATATTCCAATATAGCAAATGCAACAAAACAACAAATCCAACCATTATCCAACTATCATTTAACTAACATCCATAACCAAATCAATTACATTCACTTCTCATTAATATTCAGTGAATTGGTTTTCCAATTTAAATCACATTTGATTCATTAACATTGGATGTTTTTTTACTAACATTCATTTATTCATATTCAAGTTGGTTCATTTCCAAATCAAATTCAATTCTATTTAAGAGTCACTTAACTTCCAATTTGATGTCAATGATTTATAGCTTTCCATTTCATCAATTCAACTTCATTAACACTTAATGAAATATACACAATCAATTAACAATCAAATAACAATGTGACGCCCCACCTCTATACCCACGTTAGCAAAGAGTATTGTATTGATAATACCGTCTGCTAACACGGAGAATAAGGCTGGATATGAGCGACCATGTGTAATCTTACCTTAACTATTCACTAAATACGTCGAAAAGTAGAATCACATTAAGATTCGACCTATTCAATAAATATTTAAAGCAAAACTACAATGGCTATAGGATCTATCAGAAGAAAATATAACAACTCAAATGTAATTCACATCACAGAACAGTCGATCATAATATACACATAAACAGATACACAACATAGCATACAAAATAATACATGTCAAGTGGTACAGGAGACCACAATATACAGACGAGACGAAAAAAATATAAATATCAGAGTTACAACAGATAAGGACCACAAAAGACGCTATAACAAAATGAAGCTAGCGAATAGTCCATGCGGAAGCAAAATAGGCTAAGTCCCAAAAGCACCTAACCTGAAACAACTCGTTCTGACCCGAGTATAAAATACACGGGTCAGTCTAGATAACAAATCAGTTAGATAAACTGAACAATAATAAACCTGCAAGGTCATACAGTATAACAAATATCTCTAGAGGAGATAACACAATCATCAACAAGAGATGAATCATATAGAACAAGCCTCATATCATCGGCAACATATAGAAACAAAGGATACAAATATCCCAAAACAAGCCAAAAAGGCAATAACAAATACCAATAAGGTATACAAGTTCCGCAAGGTAAACGCTACGTATCATGCGGCTCATAATGACCAACACCGAAGGGCGATACCAAGGGAATATACATATCAATGAAATATCAAAAAATTGCTCGAGCTCAGTACTATACAAACAAGGATCCATAAGCCCGAAGGCTCCAAACCCAAGTATCACCCATGCGACACATAAGGCCAACATCAGAGGGAAACTATATAGGGCAACAAACCCGAAGGCACACACCCGAAGGCAACATACCCGAAGGCAACAAACCCAATATCACTCATGCGGCACATAAGGCCAACATCGGAGCGATACTTTATAGGGCAACAAACCGTAGTGGTGAAGGTCAGAGACCCAGTACTGGACACCACTAACTGGCGGAATGTGTCACAACTCTCGACAAGGAATCCGAAAAGTGTTAACGTATGTCCCATAACCACTCGTTCGCACTAAACGGTTTACTATCCGTCAGCCACTTTCACACTCAAAGCAGTACAAAGTTTACCTCATATCATCGATAAACCAAACCCGAAGGTCAAAACGATCAATTGAATAGGTCGGGGATTAATCGAAAGGATAAACGCACAGATTCATGGTCCGTGTTTTGCCCAACCATTTAATCACCCTTCCACTTCGCTCGACGTGCGAAAGTGTGTGTTTTAAATAGAATTTATAAATAGGAGAAACGAGCTTTTAAATGCGATTCGAGAGATTATTTTATAAAAACCTATGGATGAAGTCAAGAGTAAGTTATCAAAGCCAAATATGCAATAACAACCACTACAGAGCAACTTGAATCGATAAAATCCAGAAAATCAATCAAATATGCAAAATAGGCAAAATAGGCAGAACAAAGCAGGTCGGTCGACCGGACTACAGGGCTCGGTCGGCCGGCCAGATGCAGGAAACCAAATATTGCTCGGGGCAACAGGTCGGTCGACCGAAGCCTGCGCTCGGTCGGCCGAAGGCTGTTTTCCAGCACTTCCTGCCCTTATCAAATGAATTCCAAATCTTTTTCAAATCAAAGCAATAGCACATGAATATTTGTTAGGAAATCATACCCAACATCAATGATAGCAAGAGAGGTAGATGTGAGTTAAAAACTCACCTTTTTACACAAAACAAAGAAGATGAAGAAGCACAAATGCAAGGAATCAACCAACTACACTCCACTTCAACACTACAAGCTTCAATCTAGAATCAAAGAAAGTATTTCCTAAGTTAGGGTTAGGAAATTACTGAAATTGAAGAGGAGAAGAGATGGAGAAGATGGAGATGAACTTACCAATGGATTCTCTTTGATTTTGGAGCAAGAATCAAGTTTACAAGAAGAAACTAGGGCTTGCTAATTTCTATTTCCACTTCCTTTCCCCCATTATCAGTTTTTAGCTTAAGTTTAATGAAATGAAATGAAGAGAGATGAGGGGAAGGGGCCGAGCTAGGGTATTTAGTTAAGTTAGTGGGCTGAATCCAAACCCAAAACCCAATAGAAAAAGGTCAAAATTTCACAAACTCCAAACATATCAAAGATTATACTCAAAAAGATCGCAAACGCCATTTTGGAACCAATGGAGGTAGTTTCGAGTTCCAATTCGGCCATTTGCAGAAAGTAACATTTCGGACCTAAATCCGACTAACGACGCTATATTTAAATAAAACATTTAAATATAAAATCGTTAAACATGAGGGTTGTTACAAACAACCAATGTGTATTCAACATAACCAAATTATTTAATTTACATTCAATTTGATCCAACACTTTTAATTCCAATTGGTTTATATTAAATAGATTTTCATTCAATTATTCAACTTCCAATAACATTAGCTTCTAATGAATTAACACTTTTATCCATTATTGCATATCAATTATTTACATTCTATTGATTAACATTCAATCCATTCATTAATTCAATTGCTAATTCCTTTAACAATATAAAGTTGAATTTCATTTATATAACTCAACTTCATATTCATCACTTCTCTTGATTAATTTACTTCGATACCAAAATCAACTTTATTCAACTTCACTTAAGTTTTATTCCATTTCAAACATCTTATATAATCCAAACCAATTTATTTAACTTAACTTAAATTTTTACTTATAATCCAATTCAGATTCCAATTCTAAAGTAAATTCCATTTACTTTTACCAAAGTCTAATTTATTATCTCATATTATAAGTTCAAAACCCTTTTCACTTATATTCAACAATTTCAGCTTGGATTTTTATTTCAATTTTTTTATCACAATCAAACTTCAATTCCCAATCAAATCTCATTTCAATTTATAAAACTCATTTATACATTCACATTACAATTTCATTCCATTAATGAATTTTATTCCCATTTGTATATGAATTCATTCCTTTATCCTTTGGTTATTATTTCAATTTCTATATAATATTGATAATATTTCTATATCATCACTTCCAAACAACCAAGCAACCATATATTATAAACATTTACAGAAAATTTATTTCTTTTAATATACGAAAATAGTTTTGGGTAAAATTATTTCATTTTCCCAATTTCAAAACAATACTGTGTCAGTTTATCTTGTTTAAGAGTTTAGAAACCCCTATCGATCACGGTTGTACTTCACGCACCGACCAGAATTCATAAACAATCAACCGATAAGTCAACACAATATAAAACATTTTATATTCACTAACAAATATGCGCTCATATCTATTATTACACTCACACTCATTCTAGAGTACTACTGACTCTATCTCTAATGAGTACCACCCAATAGAGCTAAGGTTGTCGCTTAACCATATGCTCTGATACCAGATGTAACGTTCACGATTTTTCAACGCTCGCAAATCGACATCAATACGTCCACTGTATCGACTGCAGAGCAATCGAAGGCCGGAAAACCGTACCGTTAGGGTTAAAGAAGAGGTAGAAGATAGAAGAAGAAAGAAAAAGATAGAACAGAATAGAAAGTAACAACAGAAAAATATCAGAATCTCACAATCGCAGCGGAACAACATATAATAGATAGATGAATAATTTTCAAACAAAATAACTATATCAGTTATTACATTACATCATATTACATTACATTACATCATCAGAGTGTACAACAACAAACAACAATAAACAGCGGTAAAGAAATACTATATACTAGTTGATACGCCAAGCCATCCAGCTTGCCTCCAGATCTCTACAGCAACTACTGAATTCCAGAATATCCTGATAACCTAACTCTACACTGCCTGTGTCCATACTGGTGGGCACCCAGAGTTTAGGAAGGAAAACAATAAACTCCAGACCAGTCATGGGACTGGAGTGGGAACTTAAAACAGTTATTTATCTTTAAAACAACAACAAAGGAAGTATTTTAAAAATAGATCCGCAATGCTTTTGGAAAATGAAACTACCATAAGGCCTCCCACCACACATACAATGCAAAAGCAGAATTGGAGGAGATTTCTCCTTATGATAGTCAAAGATGCTTACTACGCAAAAAAATCAAATCATTTTTGATATTATTATTAGTGCATAGTGTAGAAAACATGAAAGTAGAATATAAATCTTAGCCGGCATAGGTACCATTATATTATGCCTACTATAGCTACCATATTAGATGGCAGGTTCTACAACAAAAACCGTACAAGGTTCGTATTGTTTCTTTGGATTTCCAACAAATGGTCAGGCCAAGGAACTTCCCATTGCCACATGGGTACACCTCTGGAAAGACGACCCGAGAACCTAACGTTACGGTTAGATCTCTGCCAACACAATGCCAGGTTACCCCTAACTGGGTAACTACTGACACGAATATGTCATCCACCGATCGTAACCGATCTATATACGAGGATCCTCGATTCCAACAACCACAAAGTAATAAATTTGCAGCAACAACATAGGTTAAGTATCTGGGCTCCATACCATGATACCACCTCTATCCAGAAGGAATGACATACACTAAAGGGGCGCAACCCCCTAATAACCTTGCTGCATCCTTCCTGTTTTGACCATTTCCGGGGTGTGAGGTCCGACGAAGTCTCGTCCACAAAGCTACGCTTTATACAAATCCATGCTTCGATCAACAATTGATCAACAACACTTCGTATGCCACATTACCAATTTGGGAATGTATCACTAGTAACCATCAACTACATAACCTCTGAGCTCGTACATCTCAGAGAAGGGTGTTAAGCTAAGAGAATAAATTCTCCGCCACCAACCGAAATATATTTGATAGAAACCAGCTTTACATCTCAAATTTTAACGTCAGACACACATCCATACAAGTCTGTTCCGGGATCGAACGGAACCGAAGGCACTTCCAAAGAAGTCCTTGCAATCCGGATATTCACTAATCACGACCGGACTTCCCATCACAAAGGGTAATAAATTTCTATATCGAAGATCAGCCGATGCAGAAACATTCGACGGCAGTCCTCCCGTTTTAATAAATATCCGGTCTTCAACATCGGTCATCAATGCTATCCATTACAACGTATCGCTATTCGGAATGGGTTATACGACCCAAAGGTCCTTTCCCGGGTAACCCGAATAGTGAGCGCTTATTTTAAAAATAAGTGTGGCATTCAAATTCAAGCAAATCACAACAAATACTCATTTAAAGGTAAATATTGATAGTCAGTTATTTAACTATCAATAGATTTGCACATCACCAGATTCCAAATAATTTCCCAAATTATTTATTTTCCAAAAATATCTTTACAAGATATATATTTTCCACACTTCAACATTCGAAAACAAATTTCAAATCACTTTTCACCTTTACAACTTTTGAAAACAAATTTCAAATCGTTTCCCTATATGGGATATATTCGCAAATCTTTCTTCATTTTCATTTCAAAGTGGTTCATTTAAACCAATTAAATAAATCCTTACCGATTTACTTTATATTTACGTTCCAAATCCGTAAATTTATTTCCACACTTCAAAAATAAATCAGCTTCCCTATCTTTTATAAATTCCATAGTGAATTTACAATTCCAAAATATCTATGAATATACGATTTCCAAGTCGATTTCTAATATTCATTTTCAATTCATCTTTAAAAGATAAAATCTCAAAATATTTACTTCATATTGGAAAACATGTCCTTACTTATTTAATAATAAGTAATTCACAAATCCATTTATTTTCAACACTTGGAAAATATTCAATATACTTATATCGAAATTAAGTATATATTTCATTCTTTAAAGAAAACGTGCGCTTAAACACATTTATTTGAGTCAAAACGAATGTTGCGTAAAACATCTTTATGATGACCCAAAATCACTAGTATAGGGATTCGAAATTAAGACAGATATATAAATCCTAATACTATATAAAACATTTCCTTTCAGAAATCATTTACTATAACAACAGTGTTATAGTCCACTATTTCCTTCTATTTCTCGAAAACGTCTATTTCAATAATAAATGTTGAAATCTATGTATTCGATACTTAACGCATTTTAAAACATCTTTAAATCGTTTTAATTCTATTTAAAATATCACTTCCCAAAAACATTTCTTTTTATTTAATAATATATTCACTGTTCAAAATCGTGAATATACTTTCTAACCAAACTCTTATTATTACAACATTTAACTTAAAGGATAATTCGCTGTCCAAAATCACGAATATATCTCCTTTAATAAATTTCTATGCTTAATTTATCAAATTCAATTGATTTTAGATTCATAAAACAATGTTTATAAATTCCATTTATATTTTATAACGACTTCAATTTATAAATCTCCTTTATTTACCAATTCTATTTATATTTCATTTACACGTCGAGATCCAATTTATAAGCAAATTACTTGTAATCCATTTATTCACAAATTTATTCTTTTATATCATCATCAATTTATAAATCTAAAATTCTTATTTATTTATAAATCCATGTACAAACTTCATTTTTAACCCTTATAAAAATTCGTTTTATAATTCCAATATTTTAATTTATATATATCAATTTTATAAATCTTTTATATAAATCGTTATAATTCAAAAATCCCAATTTAAACCATCTTATAAATTTATCAACTATTTATTTCAAAAATCACATTTCTGTTATATTTTACAAAAATCATAATTTTTATAACATTAAAAATTATAACGTTTATTTATTTAAAATAAACCAATTCCAAAATTTGATAAAACATATATTTTCAAAAATCACTTTAAAACCCTTTTAAATTAAAAATCGTTACTTTAACATTTTTAAAACTTCAAAATAGGGCCAATGATGCAACAACAACAAATAATCAATCATGGCATCCAAACATCATATATCATATGATAACAGAATATATCACAAATACCTGTAAATAAATCAATACGGTTGAGGAATCCAGTTGGATCCCTCCAACCTGTTTCCCTACATCCACAGATGTTAGCACAATACCAATTCCGTTCCAATACGGAATATCGCGGTATATGGGATTCATAAAATATTATCCGCTATTAAGCGGCGCAATAGGGTCTCATCCGCTATATAATATGGGAAATCAACTCCAAGTACATATATAATACCAATTCCAATCAAGATGGAATTATCACGTTATATGTTTTTAATAAATAACATTCGCTTAATATATGGCGTATAGTGTCTATTTCAATACAACAGATAGCAATCATCATTCGAACATACAATCAAGCAATTTTAAATCTAACTATTTAAAATTTAAATCTAACTATTTAAAATTTAAATCGAAACAGATTCGATTGAGTGAGAAGTACTCACCTTGCTTTCAATGACAGTTTCAGCGTTTTATTACGAATAAAATTAAACATGCGTTTAATTTTACCCGAAATTCAAACTAGCTCCAAACGATTCCAATCCGGCTCCATCGCGTAGTGTTCGTCCACATGATTCCAACGCAACTTGTTTCGTGCGTTTTCGACCTCGTATCAAAAAGTTACATCTTTTTAAAGTTTGAACGATTTTAATATAAATTAAATTACAACTTTTATTTTGAATTTCAAACCCACTTGCATCACGGCCGTTCGTTCAGGCCTCTTGAATCTTGGCCGTCATCTTTCTCTTCTCCCCTCTCGTTACTTTATGTGAATAAGAACCTAATACTGCCACCGTTTCATCGAATTTTTGCCACCACTACGAGCATCTTCAACTCGATCAGCAACTTCCATTCTCACGCCTAAGTAGAGCTCTACCTTCGGCCATAATGATAAAGCTCGGCCGCTCCATTGTCATGATTTGCATGCACAAACGGCAGGCCAACGCGGCCCCCTAGCGATCACCACACTGCTCCAATTCAGATCACCACCGTTGATCTTCAAGATCTCGATGCTCTCTTCACTTTTGTAGTTGAGATTTTTGATAATAATTGGTGGATTGGAAGAAAAAGGAGGAAGAAGATGGGAGTTTCCTGGCCTTCGAAATTGAAAGTGGCGGCTGAGCATTGTTAGGGTTAGGGTTTTGAGCTAATGAAAGGATAAGGGTCCTTTTATAGAAATTTTACCAAAAACACTATTCATTTTCAATTTTTCGAACTCCGAATCTCACGTGGTGACCGGCGTTTCTAGGTTTTAACCCGCGTTCCGGACACAATGGTATAGGTTTCGGGAGCCAATTCGATCATCTGTGCCAGTTACGGCAATAAACGATCGATTTTAAATTAAATCGGTTAATCAAATTTCTATGCATTTTAGCTTGTCCCGGACAAACGTTAAATCCGATTGACACGAAATTTGAAACCATATAATAATATTACATTACGGATCCGATGAAACTAGTTTCGTCCAAATCCAAAACTTTTTGAAAAATGGCTATTTTAACTAGTCAATTAAATATTAAAATATTCGATTTTAAAAGTTCACAACATTGTTCTAACTCCAATATGATTTAATATAACTTCACAAATCAATTTTAATCATATTAAACCCAATTTTCAATTATTTCTGGAATTTCAAATATTAAATTATCGATTTAATTATCCAATTAAATCCAGATATTCGCAAAATAAATTATTCGAATTACAATTTTTTTTCTTATTAATATTTAAAATCAATTAAATATACAAATTTCAAACGACAGAAATCCTGGGTCGTTACACTAATAAACAGAGATGATGATTCAAAATATGCTAAACGGTCATAAATAATTTCTAATCACATTATAAATCTATTTAACAAACATAAGAAATTTTAGAAGTTGTGAGTGTGTTGAAACAATCACCTTTTGAATTTAAATTGAATTTAAATCCAAAAATTCAACAGTCTTAGAATTCGTCCACACCAGAGCCAAAATGTCCAGAATTCTAATATGATCCTAGCGGAGAAAACCGCGCGTAATTTCGGCCTCGTATGCAAAAGTTATAATCATTAGAAGATTACATGATTTAAAATAAGGAAAATAAAATAAAATAAAATAACGAACCAGAGAGAATACGACACGTCCTCACTGTCTACCATGGCTCATGTGGAAATTCTACAGGCAGCTACGGTTGATCGCATTCATCAAACTATAGTCGCCACGACGATGATCACCGTTTGAACGACTACGCTGGAGCCACCGACCATGCCCAACGCTCCCGACCTCCTTGCGACCACGAACCTCCTTCCCTCTGCCACCAATCGCGCACAAACAGGCCGGCCACCACCTAGAGCTTAAACCCTAATCGAATTTAATTGCTCAATCTAGCTGTTGATTCGAAAAAGCAACTACGCCGATTGTCTCTTGCAAGCTCTCTCCTCAATACTGCAGCTTCGATGCGTCGTTCAGCACCAGTCGATCGCGACAAAATAAACGGTCGAAAAGGATTCCACTGATTCCGGACGCACAGAAACTCCGATTGAAAAACAGACAGTGGATCTGGATTGCGCTCTTCAAGAGCTTCAAATCGATATATAATTTGATATAGTTTGTGAAGTTTGAATTTTTGGCTTTAAATTTTATTTGAAATTGCAAATTGAAAATTAGGGTTTTGTCTGCCATTGAAATAAGGAGTAAATGGAATTGTACGTATAGAAATGAGAAATAGAGAGGCTGCTAGGGTTTATAATGACATATATATAGGCAGACTACAAATAGAAACAAATGGGCTCGATCGAATTTGGGTTTCGAACGATAAATGGTCCGAAAAGCCCGTTTCGACTCCGGAACAAAATTGGGTCAAACTGTATATCATAACAGATGTTCTAAAATATTTTAAAATCAATGGAATAGGTTTCAAGTCCAAATTCTATCGTATGAAGAAGTTATGCAAAAATCAAGTTATTCCAAATTGATTTCAATTGATTTCAATTTCATAAATTTCTAGGCGTTTCGAGCCCGTACGATCAAACGACAAGTCCGATCGCTATGAAACTTGAAATCCTACAATAATTCACCATTATGGATCCAATGAAACTGGTTCCGTCGAAATCCGAGTCAGTGGCCAAAATGGCTATTTTTCCGTTAATTAAATAAATTAAAAATTAATTAATTAAATCACTTTTTTAATTCCAATTCTAAAATTGACAATTTTTATCATTTTTAAATTTCTTAATCATTCACAAATGATTTAAACAAATTAAATGCCAATTGAAGGTAGATAAACTTATCAATTACAGTATTTGACTTAAATTTCAAAAAAGTCCAATTAATTAAAATTTAATTTCAATAAATTGTTTAAATTTGATTTCAACCTTTGTACTCAACCAATTTTTAAATCTGATAACATAGTTAACATTTGTTTTACATTTTTTTACACTAATATACCCAAATTTTCATCTTTATTTGTTAAACAATTTATTTCTATTAAATCCATTTAATAGAATTTTCACCCTATTATTAAATCCATTATTATCAATGGATGAGATTTACATTAGTTCATGTTCTATTACACTAAAGTTTGTATTTTTAGCCAATTATTATAATTTCTTACATAACATAGAATTTATTCAATTACCACTAATTACATCATTTCATCAGTCAATTCAATATTTACAGTTGTTTTCTTATATTTACTTATAGCCATGTATAACAATTTACATTATAAATTTACAGATTTTTATCCCTCCCAAATTTAATTACCAAAATGTTATTAAATTAACAAATTTAAAACATCGAAAATTACGGGTCGTTACACTAACGTTGTGTCACAAAAATGCAACATTAGACATTTGTCCATACAAGTTCATTCTAGGACTGAACGAAACCGAAGGCACTTTCCTCGGCCATTACTAGGCAAGAAGCCCTTGCAATCCAAAAAATCTCCACAATGGGGAGACCACTGCTATAAATAACTCTATAATGGAAGCGACCCAGAGTATGTCAACAACCAGTCCTCACGCTATGAAGATCCACGGTCTTCAATAATCATCATCTTTAACATGTCTTCACTTTTGAACGTATACATTGGTTCGAAGTGTTTTTCGGATAGGAATCACCCAAATTTGACCCCGGTTCCTTCAAAGCCAATCACCAATTTAAAAGATGTGTGGATATCAATAATCAACCAATTACTTCATTTTTATAAAACATCTTCTTTAGATATATTCTTTTCAATTTATTCCATTTTCTTTTGAAGAGTATATGGAATCATTAAGCCTAATTTATCGAATCATTTGATTTATTAAACCTCTTTAGATCTTGGAATAATTCCAATAATTTTCTCTTTTGCTTAGGAAAACCTTCCAAATCATTCATTAAATCTTAATCAAAGATTTCTTTTATTTAAGTTATAACTTTTAACTTGGGGAAAATATTCCCAAATCATTCATTAAATCTTAAGCAACGATTTCTTTCATAACTTCAGATCACATTCTTGCGAATCGAAGATTTTCATAATAGAGCACTACTGCCACCTTAAATATGGTAAATTTCACCTCCAAGGACTAGTGGCAAGTAATCCTACATCATGGAGATCTTTGTCTTCAATTATCTTTGTCTTCAACATATTTTATTTCGAAAATTAGTTTGAAGGGGTTTTCTGATAGGAATCACCCAAATCTGATCTCGGTTTTTTCGTACCAATTATCGATAAGAAATGTTAAGTGGTTAATTAATATTCTAAGAATTTGTTTCTCTTCTTTTATTTTGGAAAAACTTAATTATGACCTTTTAGAGCATTCGGGCTTTCTTTTTGATCTATTCCACCCCTCGCCTAAAAAGAGAAAGCATAGGCCAAGTAAGTTCAGGGCACTAGTTGCTCCATTCCCAACTTTAGTTAAACACCTTGTTTTATCTTCCCAGATCTCACAAGCGAGACAAATGTACTTGTCCTTTCCTATACTTAGTTATTAGCTTTATTTTGGAATTGATTATAAGATTCCAAATTATCTTTTAAACTCCTAGTTTTCCTTTTTAAAAGCATTCATAATTGAATCTAGGAAAAATCTTTAAGCTTAAACCTTCTTTTCAAAAAAAGTAGTAGTAATGACAACATAAAAGTGTCGTGGAAAGTGCTGCGTAAAGTGTTGCAAATAGTGTTTAAAAGATGTATTCTTCAAAACGACTTTTATATCATTTGGAAGTCCATCTTTACAATATAAATATCTTTTAAAAATATTTTAAAAGATTTTTAGAATTTATTTAATGTTTCTAAACATTTAAAATATCAATTTTAAACTTCGATCACTTTACTACAAAAAGCACGATTTTTTTGGAAAATTGTTTTGGACATATTTAAAATATACAGGATGAAATCTTGATTTTTTTCCTTTATTTCTTTACACGTATTTAAATGTTTATAAAACATTTCCAACTCATTTTAAAACTATTTCCAAAAGGTTTAAGCATTCCATATACACCTTTTCATTTTCAAAAGGAAAGTGATTTCCTCTGTGCTTATCAATGTGTATTAACGTGACTTGACAAAACAATTAACAATCATATCAAAAAATCAATACTTGATGATAAAAGCGTATATAAGCATCCATAGCAACCATAACACATTAACAAACAAGTGTGTGTACATATATATAGGTATTAAATAGAGTTTCTCACCATAAACCAAAGCGATAAACTTCATACCGACATTCTAATCAACCAACACTTCACTAACAACTTTCTATTCCATTTAACATTAGAAAACAACACCCTCTCCCTTCTAATAGCTTGGATGAGGCATGATATGAAGGTTGGCCGAAAGTTTAGAGAAGAAGCGGTAGAGCCTTGAACTTGAATTTCTAAGATTTTGATCCGAAAAATAAGTTATCTTGCATCTGATTTTAGGCCCTCTAAATCTCAAAATTTTGAAAAGTTGTTAACTAAAAAGTTGTTGAAAATTATTTCCTCTTGAATTTAAATATAAATAATAATTCGAATCCAAGTAGTTTTGAGGGAGACACGATAGAATGAAGAAGAGGTATTATCGGATTAACAAAAATGAAGCCCAAAAATGCGCTTGAAATAATTGAGTTTCAAATCTAGAAAACCTTAGAACTGGAAAAAGTGCCCAGCATAAAAGGTCTAGCCACTGGAATTCATATGATTTGAAAAAAATATTTTCTTAATTTGGATCATATATGATCAAGTTATGATCAAAAGAAAATGGGCTATTCTCTGTCTTAAAAACTGGGCCAGAGAATGCACTAGAAAGAAGTGGATTTTTGACATGGTTATTTTCATATTGAAACAAAGTGGTCAACATGAAAGTTGTATCTATTAGAATTTGATATGATTTGAAAAAAAATAATTTTGTATTTTGGTTGTGTTTTAAAGAAGTTATGGATGAGAGAATCAGAGGTAAAATATGGAGAAAAGATGAGTTTGATTTGAAGAGGATGAACATTGATTTCTTTTGAATATTTTGTAAATATTTTGACATTATTTCTTTCTAATTTTTTCTATGGCTTAGAAGCCATTAATGAGGAAAGAAGAAGATGAAGAAGCTTGAAAAAAGAAGAAGAAGAATGTGAATGAAAGTGAAGAAGGAGGTGGGTATTTATAGAAAAAGAAGTGGTAATTTACCAGAATAACCTCTTACTAAATTACCAAACCAACCTAACTTCAACCTTAAGCAAACTCCAACTTTTCAACGCTTAACAACATCCTTTTACTTCTTACTTTATGTCTTAGTCACTTAAAGTTAAATAAGGAAAAGTAATTATTTTGTTGGATTTTGATGGGGATTTGGATTTGATGTTTACTTTTGACTTTTCTTGAACCTACTTTTCTTAATGACATTCTAGAATTTCCTAATCTTATTTAGTAAAAGTGAACTTAATTAGTGAATTAATTAATATTACACTATTTGAATATATATTCCTATATAAGAAAATAAAGGTGTGACAACGTTGCGACGACTTTTAATCGACAAAATGTTTTACGGTCATATTTTGACGTTTTAGTTAACTATTTATTTATGTAAACCAAATTTAAAAATAAATTCGTATAATATTATTTAAAAATATAAACACTTATAAATTAATTAAAATAATTTATTTAACCATTGAAACTTTACTTTTTTAAATTCAGCATTTTGTCACTTTTGTCGATATAGGTTAATGTTAATATTTTTATGTATATTTTTCTTTCCAGCCCCTATCTAATATTATTTGAATCATATAAACTTACCTATTTTATATCTAAAATATCTTTAAATAGTTTATTTTAAATGGTCGAATTCTGGGTCGTTACATTCTCCCCTACTTAAAATAATTTGTCCTTGAAATTATCCAAAACAAAAGTTTGCCTAAAACATTTATCTTTAAACTTAATTCCGTATAATATACATAGATCATCCATATGAAATATCTTATTCAATCTCCTATTCGAATACACAACTTTACTTTCGAACTAATATCGATCCCTCGATCCTCTAGTGAGGACACTGATCAAGCTTCTAGATCAGAACCTTTGCTTTTCTTGCATAGTTCTCAACTATGATAGAAAACTAAAATACCTAACCACGAACCCTTATCATTGTTCTTCTTCAAGAATCGAGTAATAAATCCTTTTTGGACCAGTGTAAACACCTCAAAGTTTCGTACTCGGATCTTAGATCAAAATTGTGTGGTGAGATGATCTACATATAACATATGTACTTATTGACCCTTAAAACTTTCAAAAAACTTTATCTTAAGTTTAAACATTTTATAATGGTCCTTCTTTATATAGTCCCTACAATTATTTTTTTCCAAATATTTTTATTTAGGAAAATATTCTAAAGAAACCATTTTTCACTCAAAAGATAATTTATCTTTATAAATTTTTTTCCCATAATCTTTTAACCCGATATATTTCCATTAACATTAATATTACTTATGAATCATGTCACGACCCGAAATCTAGCATTAAGAAATCGACATCAAATACCTCACTTGTATTCGACTGCCGGAGATTCAAATGTTGAACTTCAGTTCGGATGGAGCTTATAATAAAACTAGATGAATATAAACAGCGGAAACAGAATGAATATCATTAATCAACAGCATAGATGCAACATCATATTACAATATAAAACCACCATCATACAAGATTCATTTGTACATGACATAACAACAACCGATAACACCAAAACGAAACCACAGAGTCTTCAAAAAGAAAGAACGAGAATCCAACCAAGCACCTTCTTCCAACTTCAAAGCTTCCAAAATCTGATGACTCCAAAAGGCTTTAAAGATCCAAGCTACTATCCTAGCTAGCTTCAAACACGAAAAACCTGCTTCTTGGTTACTCGTGTGGAAATTATGGGCAACCAGAGTTTAGGAAGGGAATAATAAACTCTGGGTCAGTCATGAGACTGGTATGAGTAAACAAAAACAGTTGTTTGTACAAAAAAAATTATAAAAGAAAATCTGGTATGTTTTTGGAAAATGAAACTACCGTAAGGCCTCCCGGCACACACACAATGCAATTGCACACTTGGGGGAGATTTCTCCTTATGATAGTCAAATATGCTACATACGAGAAAACTCTTTTGATATTATTATTAGTTCATAGTGTGAAAACATTTCGAAAGTATAATATTAATCTTAGCCAGTATACGTACCATTATAGTATGCATACTACAACCACCATATTAGATGGCAGGTTCTACAACTAAAACCGTACTGGGCGCGTATTGGTGATTGGATTTCCAACAAATGGTCATGCTAAGGAACTCCCTGGGCCACATGGGTACGCCTCTGGAGGGACGTCCTGAGAACTTAACCAGCTCTCTGCCAACATAAGGTTGGGTTACCTTTATAACTAGGTAACTGCTACACGAGTATACTATCCTCCAATCGTTTGTGACCTTTATCCGAGGGCCCTTAACCACAAAGCAACAACCACAAAGTAATAAATTTGCAGCAACCACATAGCTTAAATATATGGGCTCCATATCATGATACCACCTTTTTTCAGAAGGAAATAGACATACCATAAAGGGTGCGACCCTCATAACCTTGCCGCATCTTTCCTGTTTCGACAATTTCCGGGTTGTGAGGTCCGATAAGGTCTAGTCCACAAAGTTACGCTTTACACAAAAGCCATGCTTTGATCAACAAATGATCAGCAACACACAACATCACTTAGCATGCAACACTACCAAATTAGGACTATATCACTGATAACCATCAACTTCATAACCTCTGAGCTTGTACGTTTCAAAGAAGGATGTTAAGCTAAGAGAATAAATTCTCCACCACCAAATAGAAATGTATTTGATAGAGATCATTTTTATATGTCAAAATGTAATGTCAGACATACAACCATAGAAGTCTGTTCCGGGTTCGAATAGAATAGAAAGCACTTCGTCCCTAAAGGAAGAAGCCCTTGCAATCCGGGTATCCATAATCCCGATCAAACTCCCCATCACATATGAAGATCTCTATACCAGAGAAACTCAGTGCAGAGTCATTCGACAGGTTATCCTATCGTGCTCGAAGACACCCGGTCTTCACCACCATCTTCAAATGCTATCCATTTCGTCGTATCACTATTCGGAATGGGTTATATGACACAAAGGTCCTCTCCCGGCCAAACCGAATAGTGAGCGCTTAATTTAAAAAACACGTGGATGTATCATTCACAAAGATTCACAGGTTCGATGTGGGTTTCGGATAACCAACTGAAATCCGACTCCCCGTCGCATCGAAATTTAAATGCCGTTTTACGGGCCAATGGGTTTTCAAATTCACACAGAAACAAATCACAAGTATCACGACTCAGCACAAAGCAATTTGTATCACATAGATCACAATCACATATCAAAAACATTCATCAGTGCAAAACATTCAACAATAATTAACCATCTATATTTAAGATGAATTATTCGTGTGATTATAATAAATGAATCGCATAATTATTTTCTTAATTATCCTTAATTTTAAATTAATTAATCCTTAATTATTTATTAACTAATTCTTAATTAATTATTAATTAATTCTTAATTATTTATTTATTAATTAATTCTTAATTATTTATTAACTAATTCTTAATCATTTATAAATTAATTCTTAATTAAATGATAAATTAATTATTAATTAATAAATTAATTATTAATTAATAAATTAATTATTAATTAATAAATTAATTAACCTTAATTATTTATTTAATAAATCTTTAATGTTTAGTAATTAATTAAGTAATTATTCTTTTGAGTAATTATATTAACAAATCATTAATTACTTAATAAATTAAAAGATAAATCTTTTCATTTTTGTTAATTATTTTGATTAATTTATAAACCTTGTTAAAATATCATCCTTATCACAACTTTTTTTTTTGCAAGGCAAGCTGGGTTAACTGGTCCCCTACCAGATTTATTGATAAAAGAAAAGGTGAAATGATAATGAACATGCTCATTATCACCAGAAAATAAAAAAAAACACTGCAAAAACACACGAAGGCAAGCAAAGAAGACAAACACACAAAGTTACAAGACTAGAATAAGGAGCAGAAAGAGAACACACAAGCAAGTGCAAAGGCTACAGATCAGATAGTTGACAACTGAAGTCATACTGACTATCCCTCATACCAATTTTGATGACATGCTTTAAGTAATCCCATAGTTGATCCATACTCCTGCTTTTATTTTCAAAACATCGAAGATTTCTTTCATCCCATACCAGTTTCAAGTATTTCTTGAAGTAAAAGAAGTAAACATTTCTGTCATGCTTCTTCCACTTAGTAGATTTGCATATCAAATCCCACTCCACAGTAAGACAGACCATGAACATGATTTGAGTTTATTCTTCTCACTACTCTTTCCCACAAAACTAATAATTCAATGCATTCAAAGTAACGATGATCAAGAGATTCGTTTTGCAACTTGCAGAAAACACAAAGAGGGTCAACATTCATACCATAACTCATTAGTTTACTCTTGGTAAGAAGTGCATTCACTACAACCTTCCACATCAGTAAGTTATCCCTAGCAGGAGAGGTTCTTGTCCATAAAGCCTTATGCCATACTAACTTAGAGCTTCCAGAATCATTAACTAGAAGATCATAAGCAGCAGAGATTGTGTGAGTCTTACCACTCCAAAGCAGTATGTCATCAGGAGCAGCAAGATACTTGATTGCTTGATAATTTTTCCAAACAGCATTTATACCTTGGTTACTGGTGTAAGGCAACACTAGCAAACCATCAGCCAAATAATCCTTAGCATGTGCATCCCTATTAATTCCAGTCCAATCAATTTGGTGAGGGGAAAAAATCTTTCCAAGCAACAAACCATCAGACATCCACGGTTCATTCCAGAAGTTGATAGTACTGGATTGAGAGAGAGTAAATTTTAAAAATGGTAAGAAAGAAGTTCTTAAGCCAAGCAACTTCCTCCATGTCCAGCTTGAGTTCTGCGGCACTGACATAGTCCAGAAGTTTCTACTACCAAGATTATACTTTTTGGTCCAAGCAACCCATAGTGAATCAGAATTACAAAGCAGGGCACTCAAGTGAACACTGAATGTAGCCTTATTCCATGTTAACAAGTTAAAAATTCCAAGACCACCTTTGTTTTTAGGTTTCTCCATCCTGGCAAAAGAGCATGGGATGACTTTCTTAGAGTGTATTGACCCGGCCCAGAAATATCTCAACATAGCATTTCTGACCATGTTCACAAGCTTATAGGGAAGAATATACACCCTTGACCAATACACCATCATAGATGAAATGACAGACTTGATCAGCACTAGTCTACCAGCTTGAGAAATGAATCTATTAGCCCAACAGTTCATAATGCCACATATTTTCGAGTACAGAGGCAGGCAGTCAGCAGTAGAAATTCTAGAAGAGCAAAGAGGAAGGCCCAAATAATTCATGCTATTTTCCATTGTTTTCATGCCTGTTATATCTATCAAATATTGAGTTACTTCAGAGGAAATGCCTGAAGTGAGAATATGAGATTTGGTAGCATTCAATTTCAACCCAGTCATTAGGTAGAAATTGTGGAGAGAAGCTAAGATTTGTTCCATGGAACCTTGGTCAGGCTTAGTAAATATCATAATGTCATCGGCAAAAAGCAAGGATGTGATTTGAGGGGACTTGCATTTTGAATGGAACAAAATATCCTTTTGCACATATTTCTTGTTCAGCATAGAGGGAAAAACTTCCATAACTAGAATAAATAGATAAGAAGATATAGGATCACCCTGCCTGATCCCCTGCTTGCTCTTGAAAAAACCAGAAGAGAATCCATTATACTTTATAGAGAAGGTGGGGGAAGATATACAGCTGTAAATCCAGGCCATATATACTTTTGGAAATCTCATGAGAGCCATGATTCTCACAATAGATGTCCAGTGTATACTATCATAAGCCTTCATTAAGTCTAGTTTCAGCATGGAATTTTGGGTAGCATGAGCACGACCAAAGCCCTTAAGTAATTCATGTGTTAAGAGGATGTTATCAAGGATATTCCTTCTGGGAAGGAAGGCAGTCTGATTCTTGGAAATTATTCTGCTAAGCACAACAGCAAGTCTTGAAGCTAGAATCTTCGAAATACACTTAAACATAACATTGCAACACGAGATTGGCCTAAATGATGTAACAGAAGAGGGATGGTGGACCTTAGGAATAAGAACAAGGTTAGTTGTGTTCACTTCCTTAAGCAGCTTGAAACTTGAGAAAAAGTTATGAACATCTTTTAAGAAATCTTTCTCAATGATATTCCAACCGTGAATGAAGAATCGCACATTGAAACCATCCGGACCTCCACTCGATTGTTTGTTCATGGAAAAAAGAGTTTCCTTAATTTCCTTATCAGTAACCCTACTGACAAGGGTGTTAGCTTCCTCAGCTTGAACTATAGGTAACTGCAGATGAGATAGATCATCAAGCAGAGGATTGAAGTCAGCACTATTACCCAACAAATTTCTATAATAATTGAGAAGAGCATTGTCAACTTCAGCTGGGTCAGAGTGCAGTACCCCAAACTCATCAAAAATTGAAGTGATATTCTCCTTAGCATGTTTGACTTTTATGGCTGCATGGAAATAAGCAGTATTATTGTCCCCTTAAACTGCCCATTTTTGCCTCAATTGCTGCCTCTTCATATTTCCTTCAGTATGCAAAGCTTTATAAAATCATCAAAATGTTTTCTCTCCGATTCAGCAGCAGCTACGTTAGCCGGATTGTTCATCATTAATTCTTGGGCTTCCTTGAGCTTCTTTCTCAGCATAGTTGATATCAATGTTCCATCACCAAATTTGTTCCTAGCCCATTCTTTTAAAGCATACTTAGTAGCTCGTAGTTTCCTGCAAAAAATAAACATAGGGCTTCCATAAAAAATTTCAGACCATGCTTTATTTATAATAATAGTATACTCAGGTTCAAGGACCCAAGTATTATAAAATTTGAAGATTTTTTTTCTTTAACAACTTCTGTCCCGAGGAGAAAATAATAGGAGAATGGTCAGACAGGACAGGGAGGGGAA
Organism: Allium cepa; assembly: GCA_030765085.1. Lineage (NCBI taxonomy): Eukaryota > Viridiplantae > Streptophyta > Magnoliopsida > Asparagales > Amaryllidaceae > Allium > Allium cepa. The sequence goes on from CM060946.1 coordinate 86,736,247, forward strand.
TAAAGGAAGACATAGTTGGCCAAGAGGATAAGGCTTTGAGGTTAGCATATGAGTGATAAATGGTGGTAAAAGTTCTGACTCCAGATCGACTCCGGTTATTCCTAGTGAATTTAGCACCAGAGGTGGGAATGTGAAGCAAACTGGAGTCATCAATTGCCTTGTTAAGAGGGATAATGTCTTTAGGAAGAAGGGGGAGCCTCCTTGCTTGTCATGTAGGGAAAGACAGCAGTTGAAATCCCCAAAAACAAGCCAGGGATGGGAATCTTGCCTGAAAGCAGGAAGAAGATCAAGAAGAGTTTGCCTAGAGTTAGGAGAGTTGTGAGCATAAATAATAGATAGGTAAAAGGAATTGGAGGAATCAATGAGTTTGGCATGGAAGTGCATTAGTTGATCAGTACATAGAACAGTGGTAAGAGTTAAAACAGAGGGGTCATGAATGACCATGATTCGACCATAAGATGCATTAGACAAGTTGTGGTTAAGGGACCGGGAAGGATTAATGTGCCTAGCAGCTTTGATTGTTAGTGTTTCATTCAGCTTTGTTTCCAGAATAGCAAAAAGAACTAAATTATGATGGTTGATGAGATACTTGACTTGATCTAGCTGGGTTAAGGAATGTGCTCCTCTTATATTCCATATTGCATAGGACTGCATCATTTGGTATACTTCAATGATTGATGAACTACATTTTTCATGCTCCTTGTTGAAGGAGATCCCCTACGACCAGTGATACTGTCAACTATTTCTTCTTTTCTACTGCTTTTACGTTTTTCACTCTTATAATCTTCCATTGGAAAGGTAGGAGAGCTTCTTGGTGATGATGGCAGGGAGGCCCAACCAGGTAGAGCACCAGAGAAAGAGTAAAAATTTGCAGTGTGAACATTATTTTCATTGTGCACCGAGTTGCACATGTTGTATATTTCATTTTCCAGTGTTTCTCTGAACCGAGTTTCTTTATGTATTGAACTAGGTTTTGAGCTACCATTTTTTGCATTCTTTTCATGATTATCATTAACCATTTTTGATATTCTTCCACTTATTCTGTTAGATTCAAGTACAAAATTTTCAATGTGCATTGTGGCCTGAGCAAGCGGTCCACTAGATGATGTTGGTCCCCTGTGATTAATACTTTCTTTTTCATTTATTCCAGTTTGGACTATTAAGATAGTTGGCACTTGTTCATCATTTTCCATTATTTTTGACTGCATGTTGGCTATGAATTCTCCTTCCTCCTCTATCTCTTCTATATCACATATAACATTACTTGGTTCATTATTACAGTTATCTTTGCATGGGTTAGACTCATCCTCTTCCATCAAAATACTAAATCGGTTGCTTTCTCTATTGTTCCTATAGTTAATTTTTGCAAGTTTGTCTTTTTCCTCTGAGTTGTAATTATATCGAATAAAAATGTCAAAAAATTTATTTGACTTTCTGAATCGCACACGTTCAAAATCAAATTTTTCTCAATAGGATTCGATAAAAATTTCTTATCAGAATAAAACCTATTCTTTTTATGTTCAAATGTTTAAGAATTTTTAGGAAATAGACCATGAATTTTATTTATCCACAATATTTCTAAGGAATCCACTCTTGAAGTTATTAAATCAGTCATGTTCATGCATCATTGTACTCCTGGCTTTTTCTACCAAATTTCCTGCTTTTTTAGTTATGATTTCATTTTGCAAATTTTTATCCTTATCCCTTCTCAATTTTACTCCTCTATTTTCAACCTTTCTCCACTCCAGCCTTTTTTTGATGACCGTTGTAACTTTTTGGCTATCCACTTCATTTGCTCTGCTTACCTTGCTTATTTCTTCCTTTGATCTTGCCTTTTCTTCATAATTAATTTTCAATTTCATACACTTTTCAGTTTTATGACCAAACCACTGCAGCAAATGCAAATATCTGGCTTCCACAAATATTCAACTTTAACAAACTACACCGATCCATCTAGTAGCCTCACTGCAAATTCATCCAACAAATCGACTGTTGGTGAAATTTCTACCATACATTTTGCATATCCAATTCTATCTAACCTTTCCGTTTGCTCATCCATACACATAAAAGATCCAATACGCGAGGCAAGCCAATTAATTCCCAGATGCGACCAGCCATATAGCGGTATATTGGATAGCTTAATCCACACAGGAACTGATCTTATCGTACTACAACTGTTATCAACATTCAATTCCCATTGTTTAACTATGAATAATTTGTTCCTCATGATAATCGGGTCTGAAGCAATTATTCTTCCTCTATCTTAATCACAAGATAGATAGAAAAGGAACAGAAATCCATCAGATTTTACTTTAATTGATCCCTTTAATCTCCATACCCGCTTAAGATGGGCTATTACAGATAGATACGAAAGTGGTTTATCAAGAAAAAATCCTACCAAGTAGTCCCCCAAACTTCATTGTCTGCTTATATAACCATTTCTGGCGAAACCAGAGCTTCTCCTTCATATACCAAAGGTATTGAAATAGGGGAATGTTGACCTGCATTTCGGGGTTTGTATCTGAAAAGAGAGTTCCATTGAACTGAAGGAAACAACTGGGCACGAGGGTGGATTTGAGAGAGGACTGTTGGGGAGGGGACAGCATGAACTTGCTGAGATGATGCAGGAGGACGAATGGGAGCAAGAAGGGATGGAGAGGGAACAGATACCTGACAAGGGGATGGGTCAGGGGATAGAGGGTCAGGAGGTACGGGAAGTGACATGGGATGAACAGTAGGAGGGATAGTAGATAGTACGATTTGAGGGGAGAGGGAGGGAACAGAAGCCATTAAAAAAATTTAAAAGCTTAAGGTTAAGGTTAGTTTAAATAACATTTAATCATAGTTATTCCCTTTAATTACACTATTTATTTAATATAAATAACTTTATAAAATAATATAACAAAATTAAATAAATTAAATTTAATTACTTAAAAAATATCTTACTTAAATCCTTAATTAATTCAAACTTTTATCAAAATAATCGTTTGAAAACATGGATTGAAAATGTTTAAAAGTTTGAATTTTATTTAAAGTAAAAATTGTTTGTATGCCAAACCTGAGACCACTTCGAGTCTCTCTCAAAAAAAACAGCCACTTGCTTCGAGTCGTTTCCAAAACCCACGCGTGTATAATTTTTTCAAACTTAAAATTTGTTTAAGTGTTAAACCCTGGCACAAGCTTGAAAATGCACGAACCCAAACTCGAGCCAGTATGCAAACTCCTCGATGGTTCCTTCGAGTTAAAATCTATCTTCCTCAACTCTTTTCCACTGACACAAACCCAGTGCCGTGCACATGCACCAGAGCTCCAACCACCTGCGATTCAAGCTCCGACCGTCATTGAGTCGACGATGATCTGCTCCAACCCCAGACCACCAGAAAACCTGGAACAAAGACGAACTCGCAAACAAGCCTCCTGACCCAAACTTGGAACAACTACCATCACCAAAGATCCCCTCGAACTCCTATCTCCGACCATCAGAGGTCACAAGGTTCTGGTTAGAGCTTCGCCTACTCCCCTAGCTTCGTTTGGCACTAACGCGATCGACTTCGGTTCAACGACGAGACGCCAGCAACGCAAATTCCGACCATAACTACGGCCTGATCTTAAACCCTAAATTAGCAATGTACGGCCACTACGATGATTTATAAATTCGTTCAATAATTTTCTGATGATCGTAGACCATCATGCTAGCTCCCATCCCGATCACGAGTTCCATCACGCCGCCAATCACCATAATTTGGTGAAAGCAACAATTCTGTTCATCTCACAATTTCTCACTTGATAATGAACTAAAAATCTGGAATTTTATCTTAAAAATCATAATTTGTGAAAGTGAATAAGATCGTGAAATCAAAACTTAAATTTTTATCCATTAAATTTTTAAAAAGATTTGGTTCCACTGTGTTTTTATACTCTCCAGTAAATCTGATGCAGCTAAGGCCAGAGAAGAAATTGTGCAATCTTTAATTCCTGAAAACATGAGTTTGTGGTGTAGTTTGATGAGTCGTCCACGACTCAATGAAAGCTTGAGTCGTTTCCGACCTAAGGAGTTACAGGGGGAAGTGATAACCATAGGTCGAATGGAGGAGGTATCGGACTTGAGTCGTTCACGAGTCAATGGAAGCATGAGTCGCTTCCGAGCTAACTGGATATCAGAAGGAGACTGTGCCGAGTCAACGAGTTACGACTCATGATGAGTCGCCCTAATTAAGTCGTTAAGGAGTTATGCCGCAATGTGTCTGTGTAGTGTATTTTCTTGAGTCAGTTAGGTCGGTAACGACCTTGCCTAAGTCGTTTGCATTTTTGTTTGTTAAAGGGGATGAGTCGTTTCATGTTAAGTCGGTGCCGACTTAAGAGTTGTCTCGGTTATGTGTATATATGAGTCTGTATATATTGGTGTTAGGTCGTTGTTGACATATATTGAGTCGCATGGTGTTTGAGTCGCTGCCGAGTCAATATGAGTCGTAAGTCTTGTGATGAGTCGGTCAGGTCTTGAGTCGTACGCGACTTATGGGCTGTGTTGTAAACTTCTATAAATAGGGAGTGAGTTGTAACTTTTTGGGGGTGGACTTTTGAATAAAATTCTCTTTGATTGCTTTGTGCTTTCTTTTAATTGGTAGTTGAGTGTGATCTCCATCTCCACTTACGTCATTCGAGTGCGCTCGAATCAACGTTTGTTGAAGCCGATTCACGGAATCAAGTGCGCTTGATCAACGTTGAAGAATCGTATATCTTCTTTCTCGGTATCGTGCGCGATCAACGAGTTGAAGATAGCTAGAATCCGGCATCTTTGGATCAACGGATTTGGGCCTTACAGTATTCTCAATTCATCGATTTCTACTTTCACCAATTGAAGTTTATTTTGATTAATCCGCTGCGTCAGTTTTGGTATCAGAGCCATACTTAGCCAATCATAGCTAAGTTGATTCTTGGAGCCAAGTATTTGAAGTTGTTCGTCGTGTTCATCTTGAAGCTGCAACGAGAGGGAGAACTTTTGACCCATTCCATTTTGGATCAAAGTGTTGAAAGTGTTTGAATTTGAAGTAGGCCGTGTATACTAGTGAAGTAGCCGAGCCTAGGGAGGATCATTGGAAGCTTGTTTCGAGCTAAGGAGTTAAGGCCGAGCCTTGTGAAGTTGAAGCATCACTTTGGTACCAATTTGTTGAAATTTTGTGAATTTCAATCATGCCGCCAAGGAGAGCTAACCGCCATCAAAATGTTGAAGCTTTATATCGGAGAGAAGAGGCTGATGAAATGGAGCAACGAATCCACGAGAGTTTTACTGAAAAGTTGAACAAAGGAATTGGTCGATTAGAGAGAATGATGCTTGAAATGAATCAAAGTAGAAGAAGAGTTTCACCTGAATCGAGCCATGGGAGAAGTAGAGCTTCGATAAATTCAGATCGGGAGAGAAGGGAAGATCAAGATCATAGAAGTATTGATAATCGTGATAGGAATGTTGATCGAAGGAGTGGTAGTAGAGATGTTGAAGGTCGTAATCGACAACGCTATACATCAGACTTTGATGAGGAGTTTGATGGTGATAGGGGAAGTGTTCATTATCGAGATAGAGAACAAACACGACGTCAGAATCGAGACGTAGATGATGATCGTCGATGGGAATCGGGAATGAAAATGGAGATTCCAGAATTTAAAGGCGGGATGGTTGCTGAGGAATTCTTAGACTGGCTGTCAAATGTTGAGGAGATCTTTGATTTCAAGGAGATTCCGGAGAATCGCCGAGTGAAGTTAGTTGCTACTAGGTTGAGGGGAAGAGCTTTGGCGTGGTGGCAGCAAACTAAACTTACACGAGAACGGATGGGAAAGTCGAAGATTGTAGATTGGGAGAAAATGAAGAAATTGATGAGAGCTACATTTTTACCATACAACTATCAATCACTTATGTACCAGAGATTGCAGAATCTAAGGCAGGGGACGAAATCAGTAAATGACTATGCAGATGAATTTTATCAACTCATTGCCAGGAACGATATTATGGAGATAGAAGAACAGCTGACTGCTAGGTTTGTTGGAGGATTGAGAATGCAGATCCAGGATATGGTTAATATGTTCGATCCCAGATCTGTAGCGGAGGCACATCAAAAGGCGTTAGCTTGGGAAAAGCAAGGAAGGCGTGGAGGTGGTGTGTTTACCAATTCTAACAATCAAGTGAAGGGAGTCGGTGGAAGTTCTAATGTTCCTAAGATTGTTGCCAAACCAGTTGTGAAGGAAGGTGAGAAGGCGAAGGTTAGCAATGGGTTCAAATGTTACAATCGCCAGGAGATGGGTCATAAAAGCAACGAGTGTCCGAAGCCGAAGAAGAGAACTATGATAGTTGAAGCTGAGGATGAAGAGGAAGAAGCTGAATGTTCTAATTCACCTTATGTTGAGGAGGAAGAAGAAGTGTCGGGAGACGAAGGTTGTAATCTGATGATGAGGAAGTCTTGTTTGACGCCAAAACAAGAGGAGGAAGATAGTTGGTTGAGGAATAACATATTTCAATCTACTTGCACTATTCTTGGGAAAGTTTGTAAATTTGTCATTGATGCTGGGAGTTGCGATAATATTATCTCCACAGAGGAAGTGAGGAAATTGGAGTTGAAAACCGAGAAGCATCCTAAACCATACAAGTTAGCTTGGTTAAGGAAGGGTGGTGAAGTGAAAGTTGGGAGAAGAGCTTGCGTGAAATTTTCTATTGGGAAGAAATACAAAGATGAAATCTGGTGCGATGTAGTGGACATGGATGTGTGTCATCTGTTGTTGGGCAGACCATGGCAGTTTGATAGAGCAGTTCAACATGATGGTCGTGCCAATAGTTACAGTTTCATGTTCGAGGGTACTAAAATCACTTTGGTTCCCAAGAAGCAACAACAAAAGGAGAGCAAGCTAGAGGAGATTGAGGAATTGAAAACTCTGTTGACTTTGAAGGAGTTTATTAAAGAAGTTGAAGAGGAGCCTGAAGTCTATTTGTTGATTGGGCGAGAGAGCAGTGAAGAGGTTGAAATTCCTGAAGAAGCAAAGCCAGTTTTGAAAGAGTTTGAAGATGTATTTCCAGAGGAGTTGCCTAAGGAGTTACCACCATTGAGGGACATTCAACATCAAATTGATCTTGTTCCGGGAGCAGTGTTACCACATAGACCACATTACCGAATGAGTCCGAAGGAACATGAAGAGTTACGAAGGCAGGTGGAAGAGTTACTTGAGCTGGGACGTGTTCAGGAAAGCTTGAGTCCTTGTGCTGTGCCAGCTTTGTTGGTGCCGAAGAAGGATGGAACATGGAGGATGTGCACAGATAGTAGAGCTTTGAACAAGATTACTGTTCGCTACAGATTTCCTATGCCGAGGTTGGATGACTTGCTGGATCAGTTGAGTGGAGCTACTATATTTTCGAAGATTGATTCGAAGAGTGGTTATCATCAAATTCGGATTAGACCTGGAGACGAATGGAAGACAGCCTTCAAGACGAGAGAGGGGTTGTACGAATGGTTGGTTATGCCATTTGGTTTATCAAATGCGCCTAGTACGTTCATGCGGGTGATGAATCAAATCTTTAGAACATTCATTGGGAAATTCGTGGTGGTTTATTTCGATGATATTCTGATATATAGCAGGAGTATGGAGGAGCATGTTCTACATTTGAGGGAAGTGTTGATTATTCTTCGTGAGGAACAATTTTATGCTGCTACAAAGAAGTGTGTGTTTATGACAAGGAGTGTTTTATTTCTAGGGTATGTTGTTTTGGAGGAAGGAATTCAAGTTGACCAGAGTAAAGTTGAAGCTATTAGAAATTGGCCACAACCGAGAACTATCACTGAAGTTAGAAGTTTTCATGGGTTGGCATCATTCTACCGAAGGTTTATTCCACACTTCAGTAGCGTGATGGCACCGGTTACTGATTGTATGAAAGGAAAACAGTTTTCTTGGTCGGAGGAAGCAGGAGTTGCTTTTGAACGAATCAAAGAACTTTTGACGACAGCACCAATTCTTGTTTTACCGAATTGTCAGTTGTTGTTTGAATTGCATACTGATGCTTCGAAAGTTGGTATTGGAGGAGTTCTGAGTCAGAATGGGAAGCCAGTTGCTTATTTCAGTGAGAAGTTGTCAGGGGCAAAGATGAGATACAGTACATATGACGTTGAATTCTATGCTGTTGTGCAAGTGATTAAACATTGGAGACATTATCTATTTCAGAAGGAGTTTGTTCTGTATACTGATCATGAGGCGTTGAAGCATATGCAAGGGCAAGACAAGATTTCTGCGAGACATGCATCATGGATTGCCTATTTGCAACAATTTACTTTCGTTGTTAAACATAAGTCGGGAGTGACGAATCGGGTAGCTGATGCTTTGAGTAGGAGGAGTCATCTATTAACGACAATGAAAGTTGAAGTGACGGGTTTCGAGCTATTGCCAGAGCTAATTGAAGAAGATCCTTATTTTAAGAAATTTGTTGAACAAGTTAAGGAAGGGAATGCTGATGAATTCATATTGGTGGATGGTTTTCTGTTTAAAGGGAATCGTTTATGCATACCGGATTGTAGCTTGAGATTGAAAATTATCAGGGAGTTGCATGAGGAAGGACATGTGGGCCGTGATCGTACTTTACAGTTAATTTCACAGTCTTACTTTTGGCCGTCAATGAGGAAAGAAGTGGGAAGGTTTGTGGAGCGATGTCATATTTGCCAAGTTTCGAAAGGAACTGCGACCAATGCTGGATTATATATGCCGTTACCTGTACCAGTTAAACCATGGGTTGATGTGAGTATGGACTTTGTATTGGGATTGCCGAGAACGCAGCGTGGTAACGATTCTATATATGTAGTGGTTGACAGATTTCCTAAAATGGCACATTTTATTGCTTGCAAGAAGACGGCGGATGCTGTTCGTGTTGCTCAGTTATATTTTAAAGAAATCTATCGTCTACATGGGTTGCCGGAATCTATTGTCTCAGACAGGGATACCAGATTTTTAAGTCATTTTTGGCTTAGTTTGTGGAAGATGGTGGGAACAAAGTTGAACTTTAGCAGCGCTTATCATCCGCAAACTGATGGGCAGACAGAACTGGTTAACAGATCATTGGGAAATTTGTTACGGTGTTTAGTGAAAGATAATCTGAAGAGTTGGGACATGAAGTTGTGCCAGGCAGAGTTTGCTCATAACCATGTAGTGAATCGTAGTACGGGATTCAGTCCATTTCAGATTGTATATTCCAATTTACCCAGGGGACCGTTGGATTTAGCAGTGATACCACAAGCGAAGGGGAGTGTTAAACGGGCTGTTGATTTTGTTAAAGAATTAACCGAATGTCATAAGATCGTTCAAGAACGATTAGAAAAGTCAAATGAGAAGTATAAGCGGGCTGCTGATTTGAAACGACGGAGTATTGAATTTAAGGAAGGTGATTTGGTTTATGCTGTATTGACGAAGGATCGTTTTCCGGTGGGTGCTTATAACAAGTTGAAAGCGCGGAAAATTGGTCCAATTGAAATTATGAAGAAAATTAATGAAAATTCTTATAAGTTGAAGCTGCCAGAAGATGTTTACACGTCTGACGTGTTCAATGTTAAACATCTTGTTCAATATTACGGAGGTAAACAATCAGATGAAGAAGAATGCACAAATTCGAGGATGAATTTTTCTCAACCGGGGGAGGATGATGCAGCTAAGGCCAGAGAAGAAATTATGCAATCTTTAATTCCTGAAAACATGAGTTTGTGGTGTAGTTTGATGAGTCGTCCACGACTCAATGAAAGCTTGAGTCGTTTCCGACCTAAGGAGTTACAGGGGGAAGTGATAACCATAGGTCGAATGGAGGAGGTATCGGACTTGAGTCGTTCACGAGTCAATGGAAGCATGAGTCGCTTCCGAGCTAACTGGATATCAGAAGGAGACTGTGCCGAGTCAACGAGTTACGACTCATGATGAGTCGCCCTAATTGAGTCGTTTAGGAGTTATGCCGCAATGTGTCTGTGTAGTGTATTTTCTTGAGTCAGTTAGGTCGGTAACGACCTTGCCTAAGTCGTTTGCATTTTTGTTTGTTAAAGGGGATGAGTCGTTTCATGTTAAGTCGGTGCCGACTTAAGAGTTGTCTCGGTTATGTGTATATATGAGTCTGTATATATTGGTGTTAGGTCGTTGTTGACATATATTGAGTCGCATGGTGTTTGAGTCGCTGCCGAGTCAATATGAGTCGTAAGTCTTGTGATGAGTCGGTCAGGTCTTGAGTCGTACGCGACTTATGGGCTGTGTTGTAAACTTCTATAAATAGGGAGTGAGTTGTAACTTTTTGGGGGTGGACTTTTGAATAAAATTCTCTTTGATTGCTTTGTGCTTTCTTTTAATTGGTAGTTGAGTGTGATCTCCATCTCCACTTACGTCATTCGAGTGCGCTCGAATCAACGTTTGTTGAAGCCGATTCACGGAATCAAGTGCGCTTGATCAACGTTGAAGAATCGTATATCTTCTTTCTCGGTATCGTGCGCGATCAACGAGTTGAAGATAGCTAGAATCCGGCATCTTTGGATCAACGGATTTGGGCCTTACAGTATTCTCAATTCATCGATTGCTACTTTCACCAATTGAAGTTTATTTTGATTAATCCGCTGCGTCAAAATCCATTTAGTTTTAATACTTAAAAATATTTCTAGGATGGAGATCTTGCCAATCCTAACCTGTTTTCTTCAAATATCAAGGGCAATAGAGGATCAGGGAGTGAGTTTTTTTATTTTTCCAACAGGTTTGAAACCTGTAATGTTTAAAACAGAGACAATATATCTGTTCTCAAACATGCACAGTTATATCCCCATAGATATATATAGATTCGTTCACATGCAAGCAATTTTTTTTTACCTTACTTTAAGCATGAACTCAACAGTAGATCAAATTCCGGAGTTTAAAAAGGTTTACTCACCTTGAATTTGAAAGGAGAGGATCTGTCTGGTTTTTAAAATCTGAAGGCTGAGAAAAGTTTTTGGTTGTTGAATTTTGATATGGGTTTGATCTTGTTGTTTGGTAATGAAAACTTGATTTGTTAAACTGAATCATTGCTGAGTCAAAACTTTGAATTTGCTGAAATCCTTGCTTTGATTAAGTTGTTGAAGGTTGATATCTTGCTTTGATATTGAACTATTTGTTGAAGAGTTAAAGTTGTTTTAGTTGAAATTGCTTTTCTGGTTTGAGATTTGAGAAAGTTGTTTCAGATTTTTATTTAATGGAATTTGCTTTTGGTTTAAATGTTGAGGAAGTTATCTAGATTGATTACTTGTTGCTGATTTAAAAATGTACAGACTTATGAAAATGTAGATAAAAGAGATAAGAGGGAGGAGATGAAATATCTTATATAGCTTTATTTTCTTTTCATGAATTTCTCAAAAATAAAAATAATTTGATGACACTTGTTAATTTTCTTTCTACATGGATTACACTTGTCAATCCATTTACTTAAATTTTTTAACACTTGTCTTTATATATATTACTTATTTAACATTTGTAAATTTTCGTTAGAATAATATCTTTACATTATTTAAATGGTATTTTTAATTTACACTTTCCATTTTATAAAGATATTTGCTTTTTATTAATAAATACTATTTAAAAGAGAATTTTTTGAAATTGAGTACACATTAAATAAATTACACACACACACATATAAATAAATATATTTGTAAATCCAAATTATTTTACTAAAGCATTTATTTAAAATTTAAATTCAAATTCAAAGTTAAATTCAAATCTAGTCATATATACGCACATATATATAATTTAAATTGAAATGATTTTAAAAACATTTATTATTTCAAATTTTAAATTCAAATGAAATTTAAATTTTATTCATACAAATTAACATTATTTTATTTGATTTGAATTTTTTTCAAATCAATTTTAAATTAAATTTCAAAAATTCAAATAAATTACTAATTTTAAATTGATAAAATTTAGGGGATGTTACAGATTCACCCCTTAAGAAAATTTTGCCTTCGAAATTGAAAGAGAGAGAAGATAACAAAGAATATAAGAATGCTGAAAAAGATAGAGAAATGGCTTACCAACCAAGCCGGAATATACACTTTGCAATTGGGATAGGACTTCTGCATGCTATCCGTTGTTTCCCAAGTGTAGTCCTTTGGATCACCGCTCCATTGCACTCTGATTAATTTCATAACTTTATTCCTCAATTTCTTTTCATCACGATCAATTATTTTCAATGGCTCTCTTTTAACTGCAAGATTTGGTGTGCTTTCCAAATCCTGCTGAGATGCCTCTTCGATAATACTGTCCAGATCGTGCATATATTTCCAGAGATGAGAAATATGAAACACATTGTGTACGCCAGATAACCAGTTAGGTAGCTGCACTCGATATGCCAGAGGACCGATTCTCTCCAGTATTGGAAAAGGACCAATATACCGTGGTGCCAGCTTACCAGTCTTTCCAAACCTCAACACACCATGCATTGGAGACACTTTTAAGAAAACGGAATCTCCAACCTAAAATTCCAAATCTCTTCTTCTACGATCAACATAACACTTCTGACAACTTTGAGCCGTTTTCAATTTCTTTCTAATGAAATCAACTTTTTCCGTGGCTTCTTTAATCATATCTGGTCCATGGACAAGTCTATCGCCTGACTCAATCCAGCATGCAGGTGATCGACACGGACGACCATATAAAGCTTCGAAAGGAGCCATTTCGATACTGGCCTGATAGTTATTGTTATATGAGAATTCAACCAGATGCAAATAGTTTTCCCATGAACCACCAAAGTCGAGAATACAAGCTCGCAAAAGGTCTTCTAAAATTCGATTAATCCTTTCCGTGTGCCCATCAGACTGCGGGTGATAAGAAGTACTGAAGTTCAGTTTTATTCCAAATGTGGCTTGAAACGCCTCCCAAAATCTACTAGTGAAGATCGGATCATGATCACTCACTATGTTGCTGGGTATACCGTGGAGACAACAATCTCTTTTATATATAGCTCAGCCAAACTTGCTGCTATACAGGTAGATTTTACTGGTATAAAGTGGGCTGCCTTAGTCAGACAGTCCACAATAACCCAAATTGCTTCATTGCCCTTTGGAGTAGTAATCCGTCGATGAAATCCATCGATACTTTATCCCATTTCCACTTAGGTACCCCCAATCGTTGGAGTAAACCCACCATTTTCTTCTGATCACTTTTAATTTGTTGACATGTAGCATAACGACTCACATATATAGATATATCCTTTTCATTGTTTTGCACCAGAAATTTCTTTTGATATCTCTATACATCTTATTAACTCCTAGATGGATACTGAGTTTAGACTTGTGACGTTCGTCCAAAACTTCACGTTTCAATTCTGGGATATTTGGGACACACAACCTGCCTTTCAATCTGTAACATTCCTGAAAATTCACCAAGTTTAATTTGGCAATTAAATTTATTTTTGAGAATAAATTGTGAATTAATTAGAGATTTCTAGAATAAATAAATAATTTTGATTTTAAATAGAAATTTAATTTGAAAATTAAGCATAAGTATCTTACAAATAAATATTGGATTTAGGAAAAAGTAAATGTATTGGGAATAAATATAAATTTGATTTCAAATGTAAGGATAAGTATTTTTATAAACAAATATTGAATTTCAAAAATAAAATGTATTAAAAACAAAATAGAAATTGAAAGCTTGAGATTAATAAAAAGTTAATAAATGGTTGTTTTTTTCTAAATTTTAAATATATTCATATTTGGAAGTTGTAATAAAAAGAAAAATTTAGTGTACTCATTTTCAAAATATTATTCTTAAGTCAAATTCTCTTATATAAATAAATGTAACTATTGTTAGTACAAATCAAAATTTTTAAATCCTTCTTTTCTTTTAAAAATTGTACAGAAATAAATAATAAACAAAATGCAGATAAAACAAGAAATAAAAGTTTAAAATAATACATATATAGATAATTATTTATTTAAGAAAAAATATATAATAGTTTGAAATAAGTTTAGTATTATTTCTTCTTTAAGTTATACAAATGAATAAATAAGTAAATTTAATTTTAAAATGAATATGATATGAAAAAAAATCTTCATCTTTGTACAATCACAAATGATAAACATACATAAGGAAGTAAAGGCAATCAACATGCATAGATCTCATAATCATTCCTCTTTACAAATGGCATTCATTATATTTAAATTGAATAAAAAATGAAATTTAAAATTATAAAAAAACTTTTCAGCTCTCCCATGTGCCATTATTAAACATCTCACCAATCTCTGAAAAAAACACAGTAAAAAAAAAGATTTGGGTATCTCATATCTCATCACCCAAGAAAAAGAAATGATCAAAGAAAAAAAATCAAACAAAGCTTTCAACCTGATTCAATGAGCAAAGTAATATTCAGATCAAAAAGGCACTTCAACAAAATTTGTTTTGACCTTAAGAAAAAAAAATCTGGAAATCAAAAGTCTTGGTTTAGGATGCAACCTGAAAGCCAGATTAAAGCTTCAATCTTTTTTTGGGGCAACATTAAGATCAAGTTCAAAACTCAGGTTGCAGTGCAAAGCAAGTGCAGATTACTTAGAAAACAAATCGAAACCTGGAAGCAAGATTTAAATTCAACAACAAATGCAAGTTCAACTCCAATGAGAAGCAAAGCAGATCAAATTAAAATACATGTTCCAGATTTTAAAAGCAAAATAGTGTGCTCTTTTCAAAAATATCACGTAAGTTTTTTAACTCTAAAGTTTAATAAATTTTTGGTTTCAAAATCAAGTTTTCAACATAAAAAAATTCAAAAAAAATGCAGATTTATGAATGCAATCACAGCTGCGGTTTGGCCAGAGAGACAAGTGCAGTTTTCTCTGAAATAAAATAAAGGCAAGTGATTTTCTTTAAAGATTTGAATTTAAAGTGGTTAACTAATAGCAAAGCAGAGATTTAAACAATCATATTAAACAGTTGCAGGAAACAAAAATCAAAGTTTAAAGGAAAAAATAGTTTCCAGTTCTCTCAAAAATAAGATGCTTCTGTTCTCTGCTTTCTCAGACCCAGGTGAGCAAACTTTCAACCATTATCTTTTGATTCTGATGCATGTGACATTTCTGTGCTGTGATGATGGATGTGTGTCTGTTTGGGTGTATTCAACTTAAATACAGTTGAATTAGGCTATATACATTGTAAGTTATCTGGATATGTATGCATATGCTTATGCTCTGTGTGCTACAGGTTAGACCTATTTGAATAATTCATTTGCTCTTCATATGAATAAATGTAGGTTAAGACCTCTAAATGGATAATGATTATACGAGTTTAATATTATTTTTTAAAAATAATTGCAAGGGTTTCTGTTGAGTATTTATTTCAAATTAATAAATAGCAATAATAATCCAACATAATCAGGAACTTTAATATCCATAATTTCTTGTATTGATTATATAACCCGATTCAATCTTTCGAATGATGAATTTTAAAACAAAAATCATAAATTTTAGTTCTGTTTTGAGATAGGATTTTGGGGTTATATTGGGAATTCGTTTTCGTCAATTCTCCTTCATCACCGACGAATTGGAGGACGTGTTCGTCAGTGGAGAAGGGGTAGGTCTAAGGAACGTGGGAAAAATGCTCAGGGGTTTTATCAACCATGGTAGTGATGTTGCGGCTTTAATTTAGGGTTTTAATGCCTAGTTGGGTTGGCATGATGCTTGGGTTCGTACGCTGGCAGGTGTGGATCGACTGCTACCGCACCTTGGGGGATCGGTGCAGTGAACTTCGGCGGTGGTCGGGATGGAGTGGTAGGGCGTCAGATCGATGGTGGTGGTGATGTGTGGCGTTTTCAGTTGATGGGTTTTGTCTTGTCAGGTTCAAAAAAATTAGATTTTGATTGATGGATTTTTCACGAGTTTGGGTGGTTGCGAGGCTTGAGAGCATCGTTGTCGACTTGCCGAGAATCATGACAGTGACTGGAGGTGGTCGGGGTTTGCATGCATGTGCACGTGTGTACTATAATGTCAGTTGTGTTAATTTGAGGAAGAAGAAGCAAAGGTGGGGACGAAGGTAACTATGGCCCGGGGTTACTCTCGAGAAAACGTGATGATGGCTCGAGTTTCAACTCGAGTAAGTTTTTGGATATACCAAGTAAACAGTTAGAAACTTAAGTTTTTTAAAAATTGATTCTACTCGGGTCGTTCTGGGAAGAACTCGAAGTCGAGTTCGTGAATTTGGGCGTTTGGCTCGGGTAGATGAACGTGTGGCTGGGGGGGTGATAATACATCAAGTTTTGTTTTAATATTATTTTAGTTGAATATTTAACAAAGTTTAAACTATTTAAATGTTGAAGCAAGTTTTGACAAATATATGAGGGTGTACTAGTGATGTATTTAATAAAGTTTTCAAATTTATTAATCATATTTTAGAAGTTAAAATGAAGATTAAATGAGTTTTAACAAAGTTACAAAATTTAATTTTTAAGTTAAACATTAAAAATTGATTTGTTTTAAAATAATATATATATTATGTATTTTATTTTTAATGCTTTCAAATAGGATTTAATAAATTATTATTAGGATAGGTGATTAATTATCAATATAATTAAATTAAAGGGTTATTTGTTTTAATCAAGGTGATTTATTAAATTTTATTAATCCATTAAGAATTAGGTAAAATAATTACATGATTTGGGTTAATTAAATAATGACCTAAAGATTAATTAATGAAAGTATCTCAGGGATGATTTATTAATAAACATAATTAATAAATTAATTAAGTAATTAAGGGCAATTAATTGCTTAGAGATAACTACTTAACTAAAAGTAACTAATTTATGATTAAAGGTTGATTAACCAAGTGACCAAACAATAAATAATTTAAGGATAATTAATTAATTTAAATTTGAATTAATTAATGGAGAATGATAATTAATTGAGGATAAAGGGTAATTAATTAATCAAAGGTTAATTAATTAATTAAAGATAATTAATTAAATGGTTAGTTAAATGATTAAAGGTAAATTCTTTAATTAAAAGTTGATGAATTATAATTAAAGGGTAATTAATTCATTACTAAAGGTTAATTAATAATTGATTAAAGAATAATTACTCAAAAATGATTTGTAATGTTAATTAACCAAGATTAGTAATTCATGAGTAGTTAATCTGATAAATGGACCTTACTTATGAATGATTGGATTCTATTGGATGATTGAATTGTTTGATATCCCTGTTTGTGATGCTCTGTTTTGATTTGAGCTATGTTTACTGTTATTTATCATCTGTGATATATATCTGTGATTTGTGAATAAAAGATAAGCGTTATAGTTCATACCGCTTATCAAGTATAAGCGTTATAGTTTATACCGCTTATCAAATATATATTGCTATATTTGAATCTGTGTTGATTGATGATGTGGCACTTTTATTGTGTAAAACCCCTGGACCACACTTATACACATACAAATATGGATTGCACGTGGAAATGGGTTAAGTCATATATTTTGAAATGGTTTTAAAGATTGAATTTTTGAATCCAAAATAGTTTTGGAATTGAAAGCTTTTGAAAATGAATTTCGAAAATGAAAGTTAATTTGATAACTTGATTAAGTTTTGAAAATTAAATAATTTGATTTAAAATTTGAATTCAATATTTGAAATTGAATTTTATGATTTTGGGACTAGGGTTTAAAAAAAAGTTATTCAACTTATAAATGTGTTTATATGGGTTTTTAAACCATTTTAAAGTGTTGTTTTAGGAATTTAAATTTAACCCAAGATTTTAACTTGTATAAATGAAATCGGAATTTTCCGAAAATGAAAACTATTTGTTTCAAATAATAAAAGCTTTCACATAAGAAATGAACTTCCAATTGGTGTTAAAAGGATTTCAAGTCTAAAATGGAAATAGTTTTCCATGTTATGAATAAATCTTTGAAAACGTATTTTGAAAGCTATAAGTTAAATCTTTAATTTAAAGATTTAAATTGAGTTAATCCAAATTGAAATAGAAATTGTTTTGAAAATCTATGAATGGATCTTTGTGAAACTAGGTGAACTTTGTGAAATAAACCTTTTTGTTAAAAGATTTAAAATGGTAATTTGTCTAACCATTGAAAGAAAAGCTTTGGATTTTTAAGTTGTGACGTAACTGAAATCCCATATCCATATGTTTTAAATATTGCACTCATTATTCGGTTTAGCCGGGAGAGGACCTTGTTTCATATAACCCATTTCGAATAGTGATACGACGTTATGGATTGCATTTGAAGACCGATGTTGAAGACCGGGTGTCTTCGAGAACGTTAGGATAACCTATCGATTGTCTCTGCACCGAGTAGCTATGGTATAGAGATTCCCTAAGTGATGGGAAGTCCGATCCGGATTGTGGATACCCAGATTTGCAAGGGCTTCTTCGGAAGTGCCTTTGGTTCTGTTTGAACCCGGAACAGACTTGTATGGTTGTATGTCTGACACTACACTTTGAGATATTAAACTGATCTCTATCAAATACATTTCTGCTTGGTGGCGGAGAATTCATTCTCTTAGCTTAACACCCTTCTCTGCGACGTACGAGCTCAGAGGTTATGTAGTTGATATTTATCAGTGATATACTCCCAATTTGGCAGTGTGACATGCTAAGTGTTGCTGTGTGTTGATGATCATTTGTGATCAAAGCATGACTTTTGTATAAAGCGTAGCTTTGTGGACGAGACTGCATCAGGACCTCACACCCCGAAAATGGTCGAAACAGGAAAGATGTGGCAAGGTTATGAGGGTCGCACCCTTTAGGATGTGTCATTCCCTTCTGGAAAATAGTGGTATCATGGTATGGAGCCCAGATATTTCGCTCATGTGGATACCGCAGATCTATTACTTTGTGATTGCTTTGTGGTTGTCGGATTAGAGGTACCTCGGATAAAGGTCCCAAAGGACCGTGGGATGGCATGCTCGAGTAGTCGTTACCTAGTTACAGAGGTAACCCGGCCTTGTGTTGGCAGAGATCCGGTTAGGCTATCGGGACGTCCCACCAGAGGCGTACCCATGGACAGTAGGAAGTTCCTTAGCCTGACCATTTGTTGGAAATCCATTCTTCACTGCGCACCTTGTACGGTTTTAGTTTTAGAACCTGCCATTTACTTATGGTGGTGCCCCACTGTTTAGATGGTAGCTATAGTAGGCATACGATACTGGTCGTATGTTGGCTAGGATTTATATTATACTTTTGAAATGATTTTCCTACACCATGCACTAGTAATAATATCAAAGGAATTTTCTCCTATCAAGCATATTTGACTATCATAGGGAGAAATCTCCTCCAATTCTGCGTTTGCGTTGTGTGTGTGGCGGGAGGCCTTATGGTAGTTTCATTTTCTAAAAAGCATTGCGGATTTCAAATTTAAATTCTTTTGGTTGTTTTAAAGACCAAATGTTTTTGTTTACTCATACCAGTCCCACAACTGACCTGGAGTTTATTGTTCCTTTTCTAAACTCTGGGTGCCCATAATTTTCCCATACGGGCAGTCTAGAGTTGGGTTTTTCAGATGGTCAGGTTTAGTAGATTATCTGGAGCTAGTTCAGTCTTTGGATCAGGACTGCACTTGCTTATCTTTGTGCATCGTTATTAGGAGTTCGAGCTATTTTCTGGATTGGTGCCTTGGAAATGGAGATCACCGATACTGGAGTTCTCTTTTGAAGACTACTTTCTCTAATGGAGTTATTGATCCGCTGCTGTGTTATCTTTTCTTTCCGCTGCTATTATCTTGTATCATATCTCTGATGTGTATTGTTATTCATTGTATTATTATTGTATCAATGTTGTATATTGATATATGCATTATTCATTTCTTCCATTGTGTTGTACTTAATGTGTTATAAGCTCCGGTGAACCTAATTCGATGTTTGGATCTGCGGCATTCGAATACGAGTGTCGTATTCGGTGTCGATTTTCGAAGGTCGAGTCAGGGTCGTTAGACAATCTAATAATTCCACTATGATTGGTTTCAAAACTCTCGAAGGATTCTCCAATAAATATCTCGAAGAAACTTGCCTTCTTTTTGCCTGCTAGCGATTTTCTCAAGAAGAGTAGGACTGACAACAAGATTAGCAAGAATAGCATGTCTTCTACTCAAGGCATCGGCAACTACATTGGCTTTTCCAGGCGTATACAGAATATCTAGGTCATATAACGCAAGAAATTCTAACCATCATTGTTGCCTAAGATTTAAATCTTTCTGGGTGAAAAGATATTTCAGAGATTTGTGGTCGGTGAATAATTTGAATTTTTCACCTAAAAAAAAAGGATTTATTAAGTATATACCTTAAATTGAATTAAACTTTTAAATTTTAGTAAAGCTGAAAGAGATTTTTACCTAGAAGATAGTGTCGCTTGATTTTCAAAGCGAAAATAACAGCTAAAAGCTCGAGATCATGAGTTGGGTAATTTTTCTCATGCGGACGTAATTATCTACTCACATAGGCAATTACTTTCCCATTCTGCATTATCACCGCGCCCAAACCATCACCACAAGTGTCAGTATAGATAGATAAACCTTGGTTCCCATTAATGATAGCAAGAACGGGAGCGGTAGTTAATTTCTTATTTAATTCCTGTAACGCTTCATCGCATTTCGGAGTCCAATCGAACTTGGCATTTTTCATTGTTAGCTTAGTCAATGGACTAGCTATCTTAGAAAAATCCTGAACAAACTTCCTGTAATAACCCGGTAAACCCAGAAAACATTGAACTTCTTTTGGAGTAGTAGGTCGCTTCCATTCTAGAATAGCAGAAATCATGCCCGGATCAACAGTTGTCAGGACCCGATTCTTCGTCTTCCGAAAATTCAACATTGATACTCACTTTATCGACTGCCGAGTAATCGAACGACGGAAAACCGAACACTGAGGGTTTTAAGAAAAAGAAAAGAAGTAGAAGAAGAGAGAAGAAGAGATAAGAAGACAGAAAATAGAACAGAAAGAAAATAGGACATAGAACGGAACAGAAAACAACAGAACAATATCAGAATCTCACAATTCGCAGCGGAACAACATATAATAGATAATTGAATAATCTTTAAACAAAGAACTATATCAGTTATTACATTTTATACATTTTATTACATCATATCATCAGAGTGTACAACATCATACAACAACAAACAGTGCAGCGGAAAAAGAAATACTATATAAACTAGTAATACGGCATGCCATCCAATCTGCCTCCAGCAACTCCAAAATATCCAGAATATCCTGATAAACCTAACTCTTGACTGCCCGTGTGGAAATTGGTGGGCACCCAGAGTTTAGGAAGGAAAACAATAAACTCCAAGTCAGTCATGTGACTGGTGTGAGAACTCAAAACAGTTTATTTATCTTTAAAATCAAAAATAGAGGAATATTTTTAAAGTCAATTCGCAATGCTTTTAAAAATGAGACTACCATAAGGCCTCCCGCACACACACACATGCAAACGCAGAATCGGAGGAGATTTCTCCTTATGATAGTCAAAGATGCTTGATACGCATTAAAAAGAAACATTTGATATTATTACTAGTGCATAGTGTAGGAAAAATTTATTTCGAAAGTAGAATATAAATCTTAGCCAACATACGACCATTATCGTATGCCTACTATAGCTACCATCCAAACAGTGGGGCGCCACCCTAAGTGAATGATAGGTTCTATAACTAATACCGTACAAGTCTCATATTGTTTCTTTGGATTTCCAACGAATGATCAGGCCAAGGAACTTCCCATTGCCACATGAGAATGCCTCTGGATGTACATCCCCGAGAACCAAACCGGATCTCTACCAACACAAGGCCGGGTTACCCCTAACTGAGTAGCAACTGACCGAATATGCCATCCTCCGGTCCTTTGGGACCTTTCACCGAGCGCTCGTAACCAATTCACACAATCATAACAATGTGTTTTCAACATGAGTAAGTATCTAGGCTCCATACCATGATACCACCCTTTTCCAGAAGGAAATGCACACATCCTAAAGGGAGCTACCCCTCATAACCTTGCCGCATCTTTCCTGTTTTGACCATTCACGGGGTGTGAGGCTCGACGAAGTCATGTCCACAAAAACATACTTTATACAAAAAGCCATGCTTTAGGTCAACAAATGATCATAGAAATGATCACCAAGATAGACGATCAAACAAATGATCCTATCACAAATAATCAACACAATGATCATTTACAGCAACACTCAGCATGTCACATTACCAAATTGGGAATATATCGCTGATAACATTCAATTACATAACCTCTGAGCTCGTATGTCTCAGAGAAGGGTGTTAAGCTAAAAGAATAAATTCTCCGCCACCAACAGAAATATATTTGAAAGAAATCTGCTTTATATCTCAATTTGTAATGTCAGACATACAATCCATACAAGTCTGTTCCGGGCTCGAACAAAACCGAAGGCACTTCTTACGAAGCCCTTGCAATCCGGGTATTCACAATCCCGATCGAATTTCCCATCACTTAGGAGACCTCTATACCAGGAGCTACCCAGCGCAGAGACAATCGATAGGTCATCCTATCGCTTTCACAAATACTCGGTCTTCAACACCGATCTTCAATGCAATTCACAAAGATGCATCACGTATTCAGAATGGGTTATACGACCCCATGGTCCTTTCCCGGTTAACCCGAATAGTGAGCGCTTATTCAAAAATAAGTGTGGCATTCAAATTCAAACAAATCACATCAATTACCCATTCAAAGGGAAATATTGATAGTCGGTTATTGAACTATCAATGGATATGCACAACATCACCAGATTCCAAATAATTTTCCAAATTATTTATTTTCCAAAATATCTCTACTAGGTATATAATTTTCACACTTCAAAAATAAATTAATATTTATTTTTAAACAAATTCCACTTTCTTTTATAAATTCAATAGTGAATTTATAATCTATAATATCTATGAATATTTGATTTCAATTTTTCATTTAAATTTATCTTCAAAAAGATAAATTCTCAAAATATCCACTTTATATTGGAAAACATTTCCATACCTACTTATTCATAAGTAATTCACAATTTTATTTATTTTCAACACTTGGAAAATATTCAATATACTTAAATCGAAATTAAGTATATATTTCATTCTTTAAGGAAATCATTCTCTTAAACATATTTATTTGGGCGAAAACGAATGTTGCGTAAAACATCGTTACGACAACCCAAAATCACTAGTATAGGGATTCGAAATTAAAATAGATATATAAATCCCAATACTATACAAAACATTTCCTTTCGGAAATCATTTACTATAACAACAGTGTTATAGTCCACTATTTCCTTCTATTTCTCGAAAACGTCTATTTCAACAATAAATGTTGAAATCTATGGTTTCGAATCTCAACACATTTTAAAACATCGTTAGATCGTTTTAATTTCTATTTAAAACATCACATTCTAAACATTTTCTTTAACATATTATTCACTATTCAAAAACGTGAATAACTACGTTAACAAATTTCATCCTTTTATACATTTTATTTCAAAGGATTATTCACAGTCAAAAACGTGAATATAACTCCATTAATAGGTTTCAACAATTTTCTTATCAAAATAAGTCGTTTGCGAATTTATAAAGCAACGTTTATAAATTCCTTTTCTATCCTATATTCAATTCATAACTCAATTATGTACCAAAGGTTCATATTTTAAGTTAAATACTTGTAATTTATTTGTTTGCAAAAATTGTTCCTTTGAACTTCATAATTATAAATCTTATAACTTATAAGATTCAATTATTCATCCAAATATATTCTTTAATAATTTCATAAATTTTATAAACCTACTGTTTATAAATTTCATTTATAACTTCACCATTCATAATTTTATGAATTCCATTCATTTACAAAAATTCATTTTCACTTCATTCAAACACTTATAAAAACTCGTTTTATAACGTCAATATTTCAATTTATAAATATCCATTTATAAATCTCTTAATATAAATTAATTTATATTATTCTTTAAAACGTCTTTAATCTCCTTTATTATTTCACCATTTTGATTCATAAAATAATTAAATTTTATAAATCCTATATTTAACTTTTCATAATAAATTCAAAAATCCCGATTGACTATTTTATAAAATCATTAGCATCATATTCTCAAAAATCGGTTTTTAACTATTTTTCTCAAAAATCATAATTTTTATAACTTTAAAAATTATAACGTTTATTTATTTAAAATAGATCAAATTCCAAACACATAGTATATTTTCAAAAATCACTTTATAAATCATTTTAAAATTCCAAAATTTGGTCCAATGATGCTACATATCAAATAGTCAATCACGACAACAACGATATCATATATCGATATGATAATCCATCAAATATCAAAATATCTGAAATCAAATAAATACTGTTGAGGAATCCAGTTGGATCCCTCCAACCTGTTTTCCTGCATCCACAAACATTAGCACAATACCAATTTCGCTCCAGTACGAAATTATCGCGGTATATGGGATTTAAATATTATCCGCTTAATAGACGGCGCAATAGGGTCTCATCCGCTAACAAAAATGCGGGAAATCAATAACTCCAATATATACATATGCCAATATATATATATTGCTATTATATATAATACCAATTTCATTGTTTATGAAATATTCGCGGTATATGTTTTTAATAAATAACATCCGCTTACTAACGGCGTATAATGTCTATTTTAACAATCAATAGATAACAATCATCATTCAAACATGCATTCAAATATTTTAAATCTAACTATTTAAAATAAAATCGAAACTGATTCGATTGAGTGAGAAGTTCTCACCTTGATTTTAATTTCGTTTTAGCGATTTATTTCGAATAAAATTAAACGGACGTTTAATTTTACCCAAAATTTTCACTAACTCCAAACGACTCCAATCTAATTTCATCGCGTAGTGCTCGTCGATACGATTCCAACGCAACTGGTTTCGCGCGTTTTCGACCTCGTATGAAAAAGTTATGAATTTTTGAAGTTTGCTCGTATTTATATAAACAAATACAACATAATTTTATTTATTTTTAAACCTAACTGATTCCTAGCCGTAGATTCCAGAACCCCTTCATCACAGCCGTCCCCCATTTTCCCTCTCCCTCTCACGTTTCAACCCTACAGTAAAGAAACCGAACCCAATAACGTCGTTCAACTCCTCAAGGCCGCACCCCCATTTGTCGATGAAACCACATCACGACAGCACCGTTCAAAAGCCCCCACTCCAGTGCACCACCGCCCCAAGCGCCATCAAGCTCGGTCGTGCCTATAGCACGAAAAACGTGGTTGAACACGTGACCTTCAAACGCAAATTGCCGTCAATCCATCGCTCGAAACGCGATCGTGACCGTTGAACTTGTAGAGCTCGCGGAGCTCTACAACATTGCTGTTGAGGTCGAGGCGTAATAACTTGTAGATTGGATGAAAAGTGAGGAGGATGGAAATGAATTTCTGGCCTTCCATTGCTTGCTGGCGGCTGCGTTAGGGTTTACATTTTTTTTTTTTTTGGAAATTAAGGTCTATTTATAGAGAATTTTTCAATCACTATTCATCCGGGAATTCTGAACTCCGATTTACGCGCCGAAACTGACGTTCCTAGGGTTTATCCCGCGATCCGGACACAATGAAACAGGTTTTGAAAGCTAATTCGGACATCTGTGCGAGTTATGGCTATAAACGTTCAATTTAAATTAAATCGATTTAAATCGATTTCTAGGCGTTTTAATTTGTACCGGACAAACGGTAAATCCAATTGACACGAAATTTGAAACCTTACAATAATATCACATTACGGATCCGATGAAACTGGTTTCGTCGAAATCCGAGACTTTTTGAAAAATGGCTATTTTAACTCGCCAAATTAATATTAAAAATAATTCGATGCGTTTCGAGCTGCTACGATCAACGATAGCTCCGATTGACACGAAAATTGAAATCCGGTAATAACTAACTATTACGGATCCAATGGAACTGGTCTCGTTCAATTCTGAGACTGTTCAAAAATTGACTATTTTCACTAGTCGATTTAAATATTAAAATATTCAATTTTCACAAATTAACTTTTAATTCGATTTTAAAAGTTCTAAAATATCATTCTAACTCCAATATGATAAAATAAAATTTTACAAATCATTTTCAATCATATTTAACCCAAATTTCAATTATTTCCATAATTTAACATATTAAATTATCGATTTAATTATTCAATAAAATCCAATAATTCAAAATAAAATTTATTCGACTTATAAATTCACTTATTAACATTTAAAATTAATTAAATATTCAAATTTTAATAAATTAAAATTCTGGGTCGTTACAATCTTCCCCCCTTAAAAGAATTTCGTCCTCGAAATTATTATGTAAGAAAAGTTATAGAATTTATTAACTTTCCAAAATTCATAGTTAAACTTCTTATAATTTTTACTAAGTTTTCAAATCATACTTAGTTATCTTTTCAAAACCAAACTATATCATTTAACTTTCAATTCCAAATCAAAGTTATAGTTTTTTCAAAAAAATTTCTAACGCCTTAAATTTTCGGAAAAATTCGCCATAGTCTCCTTTGCGCGGCTCGATCCGAAAAAAAAACGACAGTATATATATCACAAATATACATCTCATCAAGTAATGAGGCATCCCGCAGGGAAAAAGTATAAAAGTACGGTATGTAATCCGAGATATGTACCTTATATTTTATTAGCAAGCATATACGGCTAATATAGCGCGAAAGCGAGCTCCAAATGCGAAGCAAACGCGATCCGCACCTACTAATCACTCAACAAACAACATGAGAATCATGCATATAGATAATAGTATCGATATACAACAGATAGCAACATAATAACTATATATACCAACATAGCAAATGTAGTAAAAGCAATAAATGCAAACATCAACCAACTATCGTTCATAACCAATATATATTCATTTATATTCTTATTAATATTCAATGAAATGGTTTTCAATTTAATCACATTTGATTCATTAACAGTGGATGTTTTTACTAACATTCATTTTCAATTAGTTTATATTCACTAATTCATATTCAAGTTGGTTCACTTCCAATTCAAATTCATTTTTATTCAAGATTCACTTAACTACCAATTGAATTTTAATTACTTTAACTTCCAATTTCATTAATTTAATTTCATTAACACTTAATGAATTATATACAATCAACTAACAATCAAATAACAACCAATGTATATTTATTACAACTAAATTCCTTTGCTTATCAATTGGTTTAATTAATTGATTTTTATTCAACTTTCAATAACATTAGATTTTAATGAATTACACTTACATTCATTATTTCATATCAATTATTCACATTTAATTGATTAATATTCAATCCATTAATTCAATTCAATTTCTAAAGTTGAATTTCATTTATAAAACTCAAGTTCACATTCATCATTTAATTTTATTAATTTACTTTGATACTAATATCAACTTCATTCAACATCTCCTAAGTTATATTCTATTTAACTTTAAATTCACTTTTTATTTACAACTCATATTCATAAATATATTCATATAGTTTCACTTCTTATATATATATATATAAGTTTATTTCACAATTGTAAATTACTTTAATTATAATTCAATTCTTATAATTCTTTACTTATACAATTATTCTTTTATTTAGATTATTCAAACAACTAAACAATCAACTTATATATCCTTTAACAATTTTAAAAAATTATTTCTTTATATTCAAAATGTAATCAAGGTAAAATTATTTCATTTACCCAATTTAAAACAATATCGTGTCGAATTGTTCTATTCAAGTGTTTGGAAACCCCTTCGGCATAGTTGTCGAGACCACGCTGACGAAGGTTCATATGCCACTCAACAAACCAATATCACAATATAAAACAATTTTATATTCACTAACAAATACGCTCTCATAGCTATTATTAAACTCAAACTCATTCTAGAGTACTACTGACTCTATCCCTAACGAGTAATACCCAACAGAACCATGGTTGTCGCTTAACCATATGCTTTGATACCACATTGTCAGGACCCGATTCTTCGTCTTCCGAAAATTCAACATCGATACTCACTTTATCGACTGCCGAGTAATCGAACGACGGAAAACCGAACACTGAGGGTTTTAAGAAAAAGAAAAGAAGTAGAAGAAGAGAGAAGAAGAGATAAGAAGATAGAAAATAGAACAGAAAGAAAATAGGACATAGAACGGAACAGAAAACAACAGAACAATATCAGAATCTCACAATTCGCAGCGGAACAACATATAATAGATAATTGAATAATCTTTAAACAAAGAACTATATCAGTTATTACATTTTATACATTTCATTACATCATATCATCAGAGTGTACAACATCATACAACAACAAACAGTGCAGCGGAAAAAGAAATACTATATAAACTAGTAATACGGCATGCCATCCAATCTGCCTCCAGCAACTCCAAAATATCCAGAATATCCTGATAAACCTAACTCTTGACTGCCCGTGTGGAAATTGGTGGGCACCCAGAGTTTAGGAAGGAAAACAACAAACTCCAAGTCAGTCATGTGACTGGTGTGAGAACTCAAAACAGTTTATTTATCTTTAAAATCAAAAATAGAGGAATATTTTTAAAGTCAATTCGCAATGCTTTTAAAAATGAGACTACCATAAGGCCTCCCGTACACACACACATGCAAACGCAGAATCGGAGGAGATTTCTCCTTATGATAGTCAAAGATGCTTGATACGCATTAAAAAGAAACATTTGATATTATTACTAGTGCATAGTGTAGGAAGAATTTATTTCGAAAGTAGAATATAAATCTTAGCCAACATACGACCATTATCGTATGCCTACTATAGCTACCATCCAAATAGTGGGGCGCCACCATAAGTGAATGATAGGTTCTATAACTAATACCGTACAAGTCTCGTATTGTTTCTTTGGATTTCCAACGAATGATCAGGCCAAGGAACTACCCATTGCCACATGAGAATGCCTCTGGATGGACATCCCCGAGAACCAAACCGGATCTCTACCAACACAAGGCCGGGTTACCCCTAACTAAGTAACAACTGACCGAATATGCCATCCCCCGGTCCTTTGGGACCTTTCACCGAGCGCTCGTAACCAATTCACACAATCATAACAAAGTGTTTTCAACATGAGTAAGTATCTGGGCTCCATACCATGATACCACCCTTTTCCAGAAGGAAATGCACACATCCTAAAGGGCGCTACCCCTCATAACCTTGCCGCATCTTTCCTGTTTTGACCATTCATGGGGTGTGAGGCTCGACGAAGTCACGTCCACAAAAACATACTTTATACAAAAAGCCATGCTTTGGGTCAACAAATGATCATAGAAATGATCACCAAGATAGACGATCAAACAAATGATCCTATCACAAATAATCAACACAATGATCATTTACAGCAACACTCAGCATGTCACATTACCAAATTGGGAATATATCGCTGATAACATTCAATTACATAACCTCTGAGCTCGTATGTCTCAGAGAAGGGTGTTAAGCTAAAAGAATAAATTCTCCGCCACCAACAGAAATATATTTGAAAGAAATCTGCTTTATATCTCAATTTGTAATGTCAGACATACAATCCATACAAGTCTGTTCCGGGCTCGAACAAAATCGAAGGCACTTCTTACGAAGCCCTTGCAATCCGGGTATTCACAATCCCGATCGAATTTCCCATCACTTAGGAGATCTCTATACCAGGAGCTACCCAGTGCAGAGACAATCGATAGGTCATCCTATCGCTTTCACAAATACTCGGTCTTCAACACCGATCTTCAATGCAATTCACAACGACGTATCACGTATTCGGAATGGGTTATACGACCCCATGGTCCTTTCCCGGTTAACCCGAATAGTGAGCGCTTATTCAAAAATAAGTGTGGCATTCAAATTCAAACAAATCACATCAATTACCCATTCAAAGGGAAATATTGATAGTCGGTTATTGAACTATCAATGGATATGCACAACATCACCAGATTCCAAATAATTTTCCAAATTATTTATTTTCCAAAATATCTCTACTAGATATATAATTTTCACACTTCAAAAATAAATCAATATTTATTTTTAAACAAATTCCACTTTCTTTTATAAATTCAATAGTGAATTTATAATCCAAAATATCTATGAATATTTGATTTCAATTTTTCATTTAAATTTATCTTCAAAAAGATAAATTCTCAAAATATCCACTTTATATTGGAAAACATTTCCATACCTACTTATTCATAAGTAATTCACAATTTTATTTATTTTCAACACTTGGAAAATATTCAATATACTTAAATCGAAATTAAGTTTATATTTCATTCTTTAAGGAAATCATTCTCTTAAACATATTTATTTGGGCCAAAACGAATGTTGCGTAAAACATCGTTACGACAACCCAAAATCACCAGTATAGGGATTCGAAATTAAATAGATATATAAATCCCAATACTATACAAAACATTTCCTTTCGGAAATCATTTACTATAACAACAGTGTTATAGTCCACTATTTCCTTCTATTTCTCGAAAACGTCTATTTCAACAATAAATGTTGAAATCTATGGTTTCGAATCTCAACACATTTTAAAACATCGTTAGATCGTTTTAATTTCTATTTAAAACATCACATTCTAAACATTTTCTTTAACATATTATTCACTATTCAAAAACGTAAATAACTACGTTAACAAATTTCATCCTTTTATACATTTTATTTCAAAGGATTATTCACAGTCAAAAACGTGAATATAACTCCATTAATAGGTTTCAACAATTTTCTTATCAAAATAAGTCGTTTGCGAATTTATAAAGCAACGTTTATAAATTCCTTTTCTATCCTATATTCAATTCATAACTCAATTATGTACCAAAGGTTCATATTTTAAGTTAAATACTTGTAATTTATTTGTTTGCAAAAATTGTTCCTTTGAACTTCATAATTATAAATCTTATAACTTATAAGATTCAATTATTCATCCAAATATATTCTTTAATAATTTCATAAATTTTATAAACCTACTGTTTATAAATTTCATTTATAACTTCACCATTCATAATTTTATGAATTCCATTCATTTACAAAAATTCATTTTCACTTCATTCAAACACTTATAAAAACTCGTTTTATAACGTCAATATTTCAATTTATAAATATCCATTTATAAATCTCTTAATATAAATTAATTTATATTATTCTTTAAAACGTCTTTAATCTCCGTTATTATCTCACCATTTTGATTCATAAAATAATTAAATTTTATAAATCCTATATTTAACTTTTCATAATAAATTCAAAAATCCCGATTGACTATTTTATAAAATCATTAGCATCATATTCTCAAAAATCGGTTTTTAACTATTTTTCTCAAAAATCATAATTTTTATAACTTTAAAAATTATAACGTTTATTTATTTAAAATAGATCAAATTCCAAACACATAGTATATTTTCAAAAATCACTTTATAAATCATTTTAAAATTCCAAAATTTGGTCCAATGATGCTACATATCAAATAGTCAATCACGACAACAACGATATCATATATCGATATGATAATCCATCAAATATCAAAATATCTGAAATCAAATAAATACTGTTGAGGAATCCAGTTGGATCCCTCCAACATGTTTTCCTGCATCCACAAACATTAGCACAATACCAATTTCGCTCCAATACGAAATTATCGCGGTATATGGGATTTAAATATTATCCGCTTAATAGACGGCGCAATAGGGTCTCATCCGCTAACAAAAATGCGGGAAATCAATAACTCCAATATATACATATGCCAATATATATATTTCTATTATATATAATACCTATTTCACTGTTTATGAAACATTCGCGGTATATGTTTTTAATAAATAACATCCGCTTACTAACGGCGTATAATGTCTATTTAACAATCAATAGATAACAATCATCATTCAAACATGCATTCAAATATTTTAAATCTAACTATTTAAAATAAAATCGAAACTGATTCGATTGAGTGAGAAGTTCTCACCTTGATTTTAATTTCGTTTTAGCGATTTATTTCGAATAAAATTAAACGGACGTTTAATTTTACCCAAAATTTTCACTAACTCCAAACGACTCCAATCCAATTTCATCGCGTAGTGCTGTCGATACGATTCCAACGCAACTGGTTTCGCGCGTTTTTGACCTCGTATGAAAAAGTTATGAATTTTTGAAGTTTGCTCGTATTTATATAAACAAATACAACATAATTTTATTTATTTTTAAACCTAACTGATACCTAGCCGTAGATTCCAGAACCCCTTCATCACAGCCGTCCCCCATTTTCCCTCTCCCTCTCACGTTTCAACCCTACAGTAAAGAAACCGAACCCAATAACGTCGTTCAACTCCTCAAGGCCGCACCCCCATTTGTCGATGAAACCACATCACGACAGCACCGTTCAAAAGCCCCCACTCCAGTGCACCACCGCCCCAAGCGCCATCAAGCTTGGTCGTGCCTATAGCACGAAAAACGTGGTTGAACACGTGACCTTCAAACGCAAATTGCCGTCAATCCATCGCTCGAAACGTGATCGTGACCGTTGAACTTGTAGAGCTCGCGGAGCTCTACAACATTGCTGTTGAGGTCGAGGCGTAATAACTTGTAGATTGGATGAAAAATGAGGAGGATGGAAACGAATTTCTGGCCTTCCATTGCTTGCTGGCGGCTGCGTTAGGGTTTACATATTTTTTTTTTTTTTTTTGGAAATTAAGGTCTATTTATAGAGAATTTTTCAATCACTATTCATCCGGGAATTCCGAACTCCGATTTACGCGCCGAAACTGACGTTCCTAGGGTTTATCCCGCGTTCCGGACACAATGGAACAGGTTTCGAAAGCTAATTCGGACATCTGTGCGAGTTATGGCTATAAACGTTCAATTTAAATTAAATCGATTTAAATCGATTTCTAGGCGTTTTAATTTGTACCGGACAAACGGTAAATCCAATTGACACGAAATTTGAAACCTTACAATAATATCACATTACGGATCCGATGAAACTGGTTTCATCGTAATCCGAGACTTTTTGAAAAATGGCTATTTTAACTCGCCAAATTAATATTAAAAATAATTCGATGCGTTTCGAGCTGCTACGATCAACGATAGCTCCGATTGACACGAAAATTGAAATCCGATAATAACTAACTATTACGGATCCAATGGAACTGGTCTCGTTCAATTCTGAGACTGTTCAAAAATTGACTATTTTCACTAGTCTATTTAAATATTAAAATATTCAATTTTCACAAATTAACTTTTAATTCGATTTTAAAGTTCTAAAATATCATTCTAACTCCAATATGATAAAATAAAATTTTACAAATCATTTTCAATCATATTTAACCCAAATTTCAATTATTTCCATAATTTAACATATTAAATTATCAATTTAATTATTCAATAAAATCCAATAATTCAAAATAAAATTTATTCGACTTATAAATTCACTTATTAACATTTAAAATTAATTAAATATTCAAATTTTAATAAATTAAAATTCTGGGTCGTTACAACAGTGATTTCCTCTTCATTAACAATGTGCCCGAGAAATCTGACTTCCTTCACCCAAAAATGGCATTTAGAAAATTTTGCAAGCAGAATGTTCTTCCTCATTATCTCCTAAACAATTCTGAGATGCTCAGCATGCTCCTCTTCGGCTTTGGAATAGACCATAATATCGTCAGTAAACACCAAAACACGGGTTTGTTTGACATATCAGTCCTTTCTCTAGCAAATCACGAGTTTGTTTGACTAACTCTATCCTCTCCCTGGGTGCCAACCTGCGACTTGCATGAACGACAGGACGAGAATTGGGTACTAAGTCAGTTCTGAATTCTATTTCTCTGTGTGGAGGTAAAGATTTGACTTCTTCGAATAGGTCTCGAAATTCCTGGACAATGGTATGGACTCCAGACTAGGTTCGGGATATCCTAAGGTATACATCAACTCATCTCTTTTAGGACTCGGATCCTCACAAGAAATCTCAATGAAATCTCCAAATTTAGTTTTGATCGAAATCAATCGATTATTACAATCTAATTTGATTTCGTATTTTGTTAGCTAATCCTTTTCGAGTAAGATTTCAAACCCATTAAAATCACCATCCACTACCCCTATCCCCTTGTCAACGTTTCAACAACCATCCCCTTCTCCTCTGCATCCTCACCACCTCATTCAAAATCCAACCACTTCTCAAACCAACCTCATCACATACATCATCACAGTCTTCACTTCACGCCATCTACACAACTGCACCACTCCAGTCCATTTGCAACTACAGCCTTCGGCAACCACTGCAGCACCCCTTCACGAACCAAATCGAACCAACAAGCAACATCTTCTTTCCACTACTGCTTCAACACATCCCATACTTCAAATACCACCACCAAATACTAGCAGTTCCTTCACAACCCACTGCTACAACACAAACATACAACTCCCTGACCATCATACCACTTTACCCATCAATCTTCAAACACTTTCCATAACCACTTTCAACTGCAAACAACCCATTTAACATAATAAACTGTCAAACACCCATCACTTCTGCACCTATGCACTCTTCTAGCCTCGGCAGACTTCATCATCAAACTTACCACTTCCATCGACCAAATCGCAACAATCTCCAACCATACCCAGTCACCACAAACCCCTACATAACAACTTCATCCACTACCTTCCTTCTGCCTTCACATCCCACTGCATAAACACACAGTGCACACTACAAACTTCTACTGCAATATACAATCATTCTCAATTGTGCACTACTGCCTGAACAGCAAGTCATCATCACCATTTTTGCCTTACCACACATACATCTCGTTACCACATAAATACAATTCATCACCAACCCACAGTTCAACTACTTCTCTGCAATACTGTCTTCACTTCCAAACCATCTCCTACATTTCCCAAACTTCTACAACATCCCTTGCCTCAGCAGCCTCCATACTACTGCAAATACCATCGGCCACTACAGAAGTCACTCCCCACTTCGAATTCCAACACAACCGCGAGCAACAGAACAATCTCCTCGCCTATACATCACCGCGACCTTGCCAATCACCCAATTCGACATCGAGCCTCTCAGATACCCGCGCCTAGACTTCATCAATTCGAAAACCACCTTCCTCAGCTTAAATCCACTCAATTCGAATCCGAACTCAGTTCGAATCAAAATCACCGCTTAATTCAATTGTGATTGTTGCGAAAAAAGAAAAAAAACAATTTTGGGTGCGAATGTTTTTTATTACTGTGATTTTTCTTCGATTAGAAAGAGGGGAAGTTAAGAGTTTGGGCGTGATTTTAAACTATCCTTTCAGTTCATTTTTTTTTGGGCCGGGGTATAAAATTTAGTTGGTGGGCCTGAGTAACCTTCTTTTGATTTTATTTTGTTTGGTTTTAATTTTGTTTTATTAAATTGTTTTTAGTTTCGTTTCAAAAAAGAATTTTTTTTTAAGTAAAACCCTACTTTTAAGTTTCCTTTCAAAAAAAAAAAGTTGTATATATCTTGCTTTATTTCAGGTTGCCAAAGCAGAATTACAGAAAGAGCAGAAGTGCTTGTTAAATAAATTGCTTGATTTGAAGTGCTTGCCAAAAAAAATAACTGCTTGCTTGCTTATAAAATTTTATGTTTTAGTTGTCTTGCATTGTTGTTTGCTTGCATTTTAAGAAAAAAAAAATTTAAAAAAATTCAAAATCAAAAGCAAAAACAAATTTCATCGTAGTTGCATTGTAAATTCACGTTTATTTTCTGCCTTGCATTTCATATTAGAATTTGATTAATAATAACGATTAGACATCGATAGCACTGAATTGTATATTGACAAGTTGTCTTCTTTGAACAATTTAATTTCTTGGTGTCTAGGCTACGGCAGAGCAATAACCATTTATAATTATTACGGTGATTTGTAAATATTATAGTGGTTGTTCCTCTGAAGGTACTTAAACCTTCGGCTGCATTGCTACGATGATTCGTGGTGCACCGATAAATCCTGTCCGTTACCTGGCTGAGAACTATCTTGTTTATCTAAGACAATTTGTAATTATACAATTTTGGGTTAACGTAGGATAAATAATTTGTAATTAGACCCTTGCATTCATTTAGTTGCATTAGTTCATGCATATTTAAAAAAAACAAAAAAAAAATCAAAATCCAAAACTAAAAAAAATTGTAAATATTCCTTCTCCTTTGAATTTTTTAAATTTTTTTCTTTAAAAATCGAAAAAAAATTAGAAAAACCAAAATCCAAAAAAATAATAATTTAAAAACCTTTTCAAAAACAAAGAAAAAATTTGAAAAACAAAAAAAAGAAGCAAAACAAAAATCAATTTCTCTTTCGAAAAATAAATTTTATTTGTAAATATTTATCCTCTATCAAAAAAAAACAAAAAAAAAATTCTTGAAAATGTTCGAGTTTCCTTTTCCTTACTCACTTGAATATGGTTGTGAAAATCAATATAATCCATATAATTTCACTCCAAATTCGTATGGATATTTTATCAACAACTATCGTTCAAACGATTCGGATTTCGAACAACAAAATTTTCAAAACGATGACCAACCTTCGACTCTTGAAGATAGCATTGAAATAATTTCATCTTTACTCGAACTTTCTACACGACAAAATCAAGAGATAAATGATTTATGTAATTCTTATTTGTGTAATAACTCGAGTCAAGGATTTCAAAATTTGAACTCAATTCAAAATTCAAACGATTACGATTATAACCCATGCCAACTTAATTTCGAACTCCAAAATGAATTTCAAACTCAATATGAAAATGGGAACAGCTTTTCAAACGAATTTGGCAATGGGAATAATCTTAACCATGTTACGAGTGAAAATTTTTCTTCTCAACAAATACAAATCGAAAACTTTCAATTTAATAACTACCAATTGGATTTTGTTGAACAAATGAATGAAATTTACGATGATCACACGGATTTGTTGTTTGAAACTTATATGAAACAACGTGAACAACAAAATCAAATCTCAACGTGTGATGAGTCAAGTGATAATCCATCTTTTACCACAATTGACGATTTTCAAACAACAACTTTTGAAACTGAAAATAACAATCTTAATGAAGTTGTTGAAAACACGGTAATTGAGTTGGGTTTCAATTCTTTTGAGGGTGCGAAATTCGATTTAAACTTCGATCTTCCTTTTTCTGAAAATTTGAATACGACAACTTTGAAGTTTAAACTCGATTTACACGATGAATTTGTTGATAATCCAACAAAGGAAGTCGAATTTAACGAACATGAGTTTTATGGACTTTTTGAAAAAGGGTTGTTGAAATCTGAAGGGGAAAATTTCGATCACCATTTTGATTTTGAAATCGATAATTTTGAAGAAGTTTTCAATGATAAGTTTGAACTTCAATTTGGTGAAAATAAACTTGAATTTCAATCAATTGTTTTATCAACCCTAAAAATCATCGAAAGCAAAACAACTCATTCAATTTTCAATAAAACAACATTCGTTTTTCCGAATCAACATTCAACTTCGAAATCTTTTACGGTTTGGTTTTTCGTGCTTAAACTATGTCTCACACATTTGACGAGACAAATGAATCGGTCTTTAGAAGACCGTTTCATTTACTTTTTGACTGTATACTTTCTCATCTCTTGTAAATAATAATCTTTCATGTAAATATAGGATTTTCATTTTATTTTTCTCCTTCCACTTGGGTTGACTGTGGGGATACAGTCAAAATCAAGTGTGGGGGGAGACTCGTCTTCTTCTTGATTTTTTTTTGGATTAATTTTACATTTTTCTTCCAAAAACTCAAAAAAAAAAATCAAAAACAAAAGAAGATTTTTTTTAGCATTTTGATTTTTTTTAAAAGAAACACTATAAGATAAATATATGGTTTTGGTTTATTAAATTGAAATTTTTGGAAATTTATTTGTCTAAACAAAAATAAAAATGAAATTTGATTACAAATAATAATGGTTTAACTAGTATATAGGAAGATTCATACGTGTTAATTATGAAGTATATCCTAATTGAAAATCTTTGTTTTAAAAAGTGGTTGATTTAAAGTAAAGGATATAACATTTTTTTGTCTTCTAAGTTAAATGGTGCAAAGATGATTTTGCAAAACTCTTTCTGTCTTTTAAAAAAAAAATTAAAAAAATAATAACATCCAAGTATTCACTCTCATTTAAAAGTCCTCACGGTTATGCATGGGTGAATTACTTGAAATCTTTGATTATGTACATTCATACTCATTTAAAAGTCCTCACGGTTATGCATGTATGGAACACATTAAAAAAAAGAAAATAATAAAAACCACCGACGGTCGATAGGTGTATGCATGAAAGTGTGTGCACTCGCCATGCTCTGTACTCCCCTCACATAAGCCCGAAAGGCAGTGCATGGGTGGTATATCTGGCCTCAGTTTACCTGAGCTAGGTGTGTAATTTTTCTTGCAAATAATGAGAGAGCAAGCAATTGAAATCCTAGCACTATTTTTACTTATTTGATTTGATTTGTTATTGAAAAGAAATGAAAATACCACTTTGATAAACTTTGATAATCAACTAAGGATCCATTTTATAATTACACTTTGTTATTAACCGAAACAACAAATTAAACTATTGTCTATTTGTTATGATAACTTGATTTTTGTTGAAATTTTTGACGAGTAAATGACATAAATTTTCAAGATAATAACCAAATCCTATATTTAACTTATTTGTTTCAATTTAAAAATAAATCCTTTATTTGTAAATATTTTCAAAAATTTGCATTCATCTCTTTGTAAATAAATCTTGCATTTTGTAAATATTTTCATCATGCATTTGGATTCTGTGGGTAGTATCCGCTGAAAACCCTCACGAGACAACACTCGTCCTACTGGGGACACCCAGAGGTTTAACGGCTTATTTCATACGCTCAATGCAATCGTGCTCCCTAAGAAAATGGATTTACCTTAGTTTTAGTTTATTCGAGGACGAATAAAAAGATAAGTGTGGTGGTATTTGATGTGCACGTAAATGTGCATATTTTTACCACCATATTTATTCTTTTTAAATTAAATAAATGATCATATTGGGTATTTTAACTTGTTTAAACAGAAATTCATATTATTAGAAATTGTCACATATTCATCTTCATCCAGGGGCAAAATGGTCATTTTTGTGCATATATTAATTTGAGAAAATTTAATTGGAAATTTTTATATTATTTTGTAGGAAATTACACTCAATTACAAGTGAGTTCATGAAGGAATATGCATGCACAAAATGAATACAAAGGAATGAAGATGGAAATAATTCAAAGTGAAGAACATGGAGGACCCCACCTACCCACCTACCTTAATGTACAAATTAAAGGCTAATGCACATGCTTATGGATTTAATGGCTTCATATACATTTAAGTGGGGATAAAAACATGCTAATGATAACTTGGCCTCCACACTTTCTCATGGGCATTTTGGGCATTCCCCAAAAATAGGAATTAGGGTTTTAAACTTGTATATATACCCCTTATGTTTCATGTAACTCTCTCTCTTCTCTTAGTCTCTCTTAGGCCTCCTTCTCTTTAGTTTAGTTTAGATCAAATAAAAGAAAGCTCTCTTTCTATTTTAATGGCTACTTAGCCAATTTTTATTTCTTGTAATTTTTCTTTTCTTTCTTATGCAATTCAATATATGCTCTTTACATTTACATGCTCTCTTTCTTATGTTGTAGTGTAGATTTCTCTTATTTCATGCAAGTAGATTAGTTTTGTTTCTTTGCTTTGCTCTCTTTTTCTTTTTCTTTTCCTTTAATGTTGCAAGCTATATTTGTTGTTTTGATAACAAATATGAGAGGCTAATCCCTTCAATTTAGGGGTAATGATGCTCTCTAATCATGTAGCTTCAACTTAATTTGATGTTTATGCTCTCTTTTTGTGCTTAATGAGAATGATTGAAGTGGTTTAATGATGTTGTTTAGCTTTGAATTTGATAGTCTATGTTATTCATAACAAATAGGCTATGCTTAAACAAACAAAACACAAATTTCCTCTTCATCGACATATGATTATGGCAAAGAAGTGATTGTTGAAATTAAAATTTGATGGCTTATATTTCTAATTAATAGTTAATAGGCCATGCTTAAAATAGATTTTGCTCTCAACTTTGTTGTCATATTTTATGAGATTTAAAAGTGTATTAGTGGTTGTGTTATAGTTTGATGGTTTATATTGGGCTAATTAATAGCACAAATATACCATACATATGATAAGCACATCAACTAATTACACTAATGAAAAGAAAAGAGAGATCATAACTTCATTTTGTTGATTTATGTGATCTAGAGAGTGGATTTATCTCTAAATTGTCCTTAAACTCTCACATTTTTATCAATTTCTTTTGCTTGTTTTTCTCCTTTTCTAGTTTAACATTCTCTTCGACCTTGGTTTAATTTGATTGAATGGAATTTTAAAATCATCAATTCCCTGTGGATCGACCCGTATTCGCCACGTTCTACATTCCTACACCGTGCGCTTGCGGTTATTTTTAATTTCAATTCGTTCGACGGTTTTCTAATTTCATAGAATTTCCGCCGACGAACAAATTGGTAATAAGAATACGAGATAGGAATGTCTCTGCATCGTAAACAAAGGTTCGTGGGGCCTCCAACTGGATTTTTCACACAAATGGGCTCATCGACAAATTAAGATTCAAGATTTAATTCATTTACTGTTCGTTGGGAGATAAATCTATGTGTAGCGCCTGTGTCAAACAAAACTTTAACAATTCTATCATAAATAGTAAGGTTACCTTCTAAAACTCCTTTACCTTTGTCTGCCTTAGAGGTTGCAGGTTTATCTTTGACTGTGTACACCTTTGCTGTTTGAGCTTGCTTTATTGTTGGGCAATCTTTAACCTCGTGTCCCAATTTTTGACGGTAATAGCATTTCTTGGGTCTTGTTTGTACAGATTGATTTACTTGTTTCTTAGGCTTCGTACATCTGCTCGAGTAATGGCCCTTTTCCAAACAATTAAAACAAGTAACATTCCTCGTCGGGTTTTCTTGATTGCTCTTCTTCTCCTTACCTTGTGTGGTTTCTTGCCTCCGAACTTTCTTTTTTTCCAATTTGGATTGCTCATATTTCCTTTCTCCTTCGGGGCTTCTTGCATATCCAGGGTAGCATATCTATACCCAATATCGATCAAATCTGAAAAAGATTCTTTAACGTGAGCTGTCATTCTTTCGTGAAATTTCTTATTCATCCCACGAATGAACCTTTCATTTTTCTTTAGAGGTGCATTTACCAACTCCGGACCGAAACGGGATAATTCGTTGAATTTTTTTAAGTACTCCTCAAATGATAAACTTCCCTGCTTCAAGTCCATAAATTCCTGGAACATTCGGGAGATACCAGCCGACGGCATATAGCGTTTCTCAAACACTTCCTTAAATCCCTCCCAAGTAAATTCTTCTTTCGACTCGTCTACTATAACTCTCTCCCACCAGGCTAGGGCTTCTTCCTGGAGTTGCCAAGAAGCTATCAGTCGCATTTGATCGTCTTCCAACTTTAACCCTCTAAAAATCCTTTCACATGATCTGATCTAGGCTTGGGCCTTAATAATAGACTCCTTGCCGGTGAACGGATTACTACCAAGTATCGAGAAGCTTTTATATAGATCAGCCAGATTTGGCTGAAGTTGAGTAGATAATGCTGCTTCTGCTGTTGTGGGAACTTGACCAAATGTAGTAGTATTTCCCCGTCCCCTAACTCTTCCTCTTCGCTCACTCATTCTTACTATCTGTAAATAGTAAGAAAACTTGATTTACGTATACGGATGAGATATCTTAGGGAATATCAACAATTAAAAGAAATAGACCAAGAAATTTTAGGGTTTTGGTCTCTTGGGTTATACTCATTCTAGGGTATACTTCCCCCTATCTCTAATGAGCCACCTAATGTGTTATACTCCATAGCTAAAGTTCTTACTCAACCTTTAGCTCTAATACCACTTGTCACGACCCGAAATGCAGCGTTCAGAAATCGACATCAAATATCTCACTTGTATTCGACCGTCGGAGATTCAAACATTGAACTTCAGTCCGGATGGAGCTTATAACAACATCAGATGAATATAAAGAGTGGAAATAAAATTTATATCATTAATAAAAACCACAGATACGACATCAGATTACAACATAAAACCACGATCATAAAAGATTCATTTATACACGATATAACAAAAACCGATAACATCAAAACGGAACCACAGAGTCTTTGAAAAGAAAGAACAAGAATCCAACCAAGCACCTTCTTCCAACTTCAAAGCTTCCAAAATCCGATAACTCCAAAAGACTTCAAAGATCCAAGCTACTATCCAAGCTAGCTCCAAACATGGATAACCCGCTTCTAGGCTGCCCGTGTGGAAATTATGGGCACTCAGAGTTTAGGAAGGGAACAATAAACTTTGGGTCAGTCACGGGACTGGTATGAGTAAACAAAAACAGTTGTTTGTGCAAAAACAATTTATAAAAAAAATCCGGTATGCTTTTGGAAAATGAAATTACCATAAGGCCTCCCAGCACACACACAATGCAATTGCACACTTGGGGTAGATTTCTCCTTATAATAGTCAAGTATGCAAAATACGAGAAAACTCTTTTGATATTATTATTAGTGCATAGTGTGAAAACATTTCGAAATTATAATATTAATCTTAGCCAGCATATGTATCATTATAGTACGCCTACTATAGCTACCATATTAGATGGCAGGTTCTACAACTAAAACCGTACTGGACGCGTACTGGGATTGGATTTCCAACAAATAGTCAGGCTAAGGATCTTCCTGGGCCACATGGGTATGCCTCTTGAGGGACGTCCCGAGAACTTAACCAGCTCTCTGCCAACACAGGGCCGGATTACCTCCGTAACTAGGTAACTATTACACGAGTATACTATCCCCCGGTCGTTTGCGACATTTATCCGAGTGCCCTCAACCACAAAGAAACAACCACAAAGTAATAAATTTGCAGCAACCACATAGGTTAAATATCTAGGCTCCATACCGTGATACCACCTTTTTCCAGAAGGAAATAAACATGACCTAAAGGGCGTGACCCTCATAACCTTGCCGCATCTTTCCTGTTTCGACCACTTTCGGGTTGTGAGGTCCGATAAGGTCTAGTCCACAAAGCTACGCTTTACACAAAAGCCATGCTTTGATCGACAAATGATCAGCAACAAACAGCAGCACTCAGCATGCCACACTACCAAATTGGGAGTATATCACTGATAACCATCAACTACATAACCTCTGATCTCGTACGTCTAAGAGAAGGGTGTTAAGCTAAGAGAATAAATTCTCCGCCACCAAACAGAAATATATTTGATAGAGATCATTTTTATATCTCAAAGTGTAATGTCAGACATACAACCATACAAGTCTATTCCGAGTTCGAATAGAAACGAAGGCATTTCGTCCCATAAAGGAAGAAGCCTTTGCAATCTGATTATCCACAATCCCGATCGGACTCCCCATCACATATGGAGATCTCTATACTGGAGCAACTTAGTGCAAAGTCATTCGACAGGTTATCCTATCGTGCTTGAAGACACCCGGTCTTCACCACCGTCTTCAAATGCTATCCATTTCCTCGTATCACTATTTAGAATGGTTTATATGACACAAAGATCCTCTCCCGGCTAAACCGAATAGTGAGTGCTTAATTTAAAAAATATGTGATGTATCATTCACAAAGATTCACAGGTTCGATGTAGGTTTTGGATAACCAACTGAAATCCGATTCCCTGTCGCATCGAAATTTAAATGCCGTTTTATGGGCTAATGGGTTTTCACATTCACACAGAAACAAATCACAGATATCACGGCTCAGCATGAAGCAATTTATATCACATAGATCACAATCACATATCAGAAACATTCATCAATGCAAAACATTCAACAATTATCAATCATCTATGATTAAGATGAATTATTCGTATGATTATAATAAATTAATCACATAATTATTTACTTAAGTATCCTTAATTTTAAATTAATTAATCCTTAATTATTTATTAATTAATTCTTAATTATTTATTAATTAATTCTTATTTTTTTATTAATTAATTCTCAATTATTTACAAAATTAATTCTTAATTAAATGATAAATTAATTCTTAATTAATGAATTAATCAACCCTAATTATTTATTTAATTAATCTTTAATATTAGTAATTAATTAAGTAATTATCCTTTAAGTAATTATATTAACAGATCTTTAATTACTTAATAAATTAAAAGATAAATCTTTTTATCTTTGTTAATTACTTTGATTAATTTATAAACCTTGTGAAATAATCATCCTTATCACATTAGTTGCTTTAAAAGGTTAAGGTTAGCTTAAATAACATTTAATCTTAATTATCCCCTTTAATTACATTATTTATTTAATATATATAACTTTATAAAATAATATAACAAAGTTAAATAAATTAAATTTAGTTACTTTAAAAATATCTTAC
Source organism: Allium cepa (assembly GCA_030765085.1). Classification (NCBI taxonomy): domain Eukaryota; kingdom Viridiplantae; phylum Streptophyta; class Magnoliopsida; order Asparagales; family Amaryllidaceae; genus Allium; species Allium cepa. The sequence goes on from CM060946.1 coordinate 86,780,774, forward strand.
TTAAATCCTTAATTAATTCATATTTTTATCAAAATAATCATTTGAAAACATGGATTGAAATTGTTTAAAAGTCTGAATTTTATTTAAAGTAAAAACTGTTTGTATGCCAAACCTGAGACGACTTCGAGTCTCTCCCGAAAAAAATAGCCACTTGCTTCGAGTCATTTCCAAAACCCACCAATGTATAATTTTTTTTCAGACTTAAAGTTTGTTTAAGTTTTAAACCCCGGTAGAAGCTTGAAAATGCACAAACCCAAACTCGAGCCAGTATGCAAACTCCCCAATGGTTCCTTCGAGTTAAAATCTATATTCCTCAACTCTTTTCCACTGACACAAACCCAGTGTCATGCACATGTACCAGAGCTCCGGCCACCTACGGTTCAAGCTCCGACCATCATTGAGTCGACGATGATCTGCTCCAACCCCCTAGTCCACCAGAAAACCTGGTACAAAGACGAACTCGCAAACAAGCCTCCTGACCCAAATCTGGAACAACTACCATCACTAAAGATGCCCTCGAACTCCCATCTCCGACCATCAGAGGTCACAAGGTTCTAGTCAGAGCATCGCCTGCTCCCCTCGCTTCGTTTGGCAGTGACGCGATCGACTCCGGTTCAACGACGAGATGGCAGTAATGCAAATTCTGGCCATAACTACGACCTGAGCTTAAACCCTAAATTAGCAATGTTCGGCCACCACGAAGATTTATAAATTCGTTCAACAATTTTATGATGATCCCATACCATCATGCTAGCTTCCATCCTGATCACGAGTTCCGTCACTCTACCTATCACTAGAATCTGGTGAAAGCAACAATTCTGTTCATCTCACAATTTCTCACTTGATAATGAACAAAAAATATGGAATTTTATCTTAAAAATCATGATTTGTGAAAGTGAATAGGATCATGAAATCAAAACTTAATTTTTTATCAATTAAATTTTTAACAAGATTTGGTTCCACCGTGTTTTCATACTCTCCAGTAAATACATTTAGTTTTAATACTTAAAAATATTTCTAGGATGGAGATCTTGCCAATCCTAACCTGTTTTCTTCAGATATCAAGGGCAATAGAGGATCATGGAGTGAGTATTTTATTTTTCAAACAGGTTTGAAACCTGTAATGTTTAAAACAGAGACAATATATCTGTTCTCAAACATGCACAGCTATATCCACACAGATATATATATATATATATATATATATATATATATTCATTCACATGCAAGCAAAACTTTTTTAGCTTACTTTAGGCATGAACTCAATAGCATATCAAATTCTTGAGTTTAAAAAGGTTTGCTCACCTTGAATTTAAAACCAGAGGATCTGTCTGGGTTTTAAAACCTAAAGGCTGAGATAAGGTTTTGGTTGTTGAATTTTGATCTGGGCTTGATCTTGTTGTTTGATGATGAAAACTTGATTTGTTAAACTGAATCTTTGCTGAGTCAAAACTTTGAATTTGCTGAAATCCTTGCTTTGATTAAGTTGTTGAAGGTTGATATCTTGCTTTGATGTTGAACTGTTTATTGAAGAGTTGAAGTTGTTTTAGTTGAAATTGCTTTTCTGGTTTGAGATTTGAGAAAGTTGTTTCAGATTTTTATTTACTGGAATTTGCTTTTGGTTTAAATGTTGAGGAAGTTATCTAGTTTGATTACTTGTTGCTGATTTAAAAATGTATAGACTTATGAAAATGAGGATAAAAGAGATAAGAGGGAGGAGACAAAATAGCTTATATAGCTTTATTTTCGTTTCATGAATTTCTCAAAAATAAAAATAATGTGATGACATTTGTTAATTTTTTTCTACATGGATTACGCGTGTTAATCCATTTACTCAAATTTTTAACACTTATCTTTATATATATTACTTATTTAACGTTTGTATATTTTCATTAGAATAATATCTTTACATTATTTAAATGTTATTTTTAATTTACATTTTCCATTTTATAAAGACATTTGCTTTTTATTAGTAAATACTATTTAAAAGAGAATGTTCTGAAATTGAGTACACATTAAATAAATTACATACATATATATATATATTTGTAAATCCAAATTATTTTACTAAAGTATTTATATAAAATTTAAATTCAAATTCGAAGTCAAATTAAAATCTACTCATATATACACACATATATATAATTTAAATTCAAATGATTCTAAAAACATTTATTATTTCAAATTTTAAACTCAAATGAAATTGAAATCTTATTCATACAAATTAATACTTATTTTATTTGATTTGAAATTTTTTCAAATTAATTTCAAATTAAATTTCAAATTAAATTTCAAAAATTCATATAAATTACTAATTTTAAATTGATAAATTTTTTTGGGATGTTACAAATCATTTCGTAAAACTATTACTTAAGTGTATTACATTTTATGACTTACGTAAATGAATCAATTTTAAAGACTTAAGTTTAAATTCTTAATTAATGCAAGAATTCATTGATAAAACATTTTCAGGTTATAATTACCTTTTTGAAGAATCATTATTTCACTTAATAGTTCATGACTTAAATCAATATTTTTATAATATACCTTTACATCCTAAGAGTATAAACAAATCCCAAATTTCAAATTGGTTTTACTTAAATCCGTCTGACTAACAAATTTCAAATTTGCTGTAATTTTCTCAAATTCATAAGTTATACAAATTATTTCTTATTTAATACTATTATTAATTTCCTAGCTTTGAAAAAAACAAATTTTAAAACCACCCCTATTTAAATCCTCATACTCTTAACTCTTCAATATTTTTTCTTTATAAATAATATATATAAATTATCCTTATCTTATTTCAATTACTCAAAGTATTTCACAATCCTTTACCAAAAGTTTTCACAAATTTCTTAGCTCTGAGTTAGGTATGATCTAGAAATTTTCGACTGATGTCCAAAATCGTCGAGAATTCTGTTTTATCTTATTAATTAGCGATCCTAATTCTTTGGTTTAAACACTTTTGTAAAGATTATTAATCATTGATTCACATTATCTCTTTAACTTAGGAAAATTATATAACTCCAAAACAATCCAAGGAACTAGATACTACCAATAGTATCATATATCCTCTTAACAAAAGAGTAATACTTAAGAGAAGTGATTCCCGTCCGAACACATAACTTGCCCATTTTTAGTTTATTTTCGAGCCAATCAAATAAGTTATCATAAAATACCCCTTTTTATTTTAAATAATACCATTTTCAAAATCCTTTAGAGATTACTTCATAAAACCTATTTTATAAACATTTTATATTAATTAACTTCATTTAAATTAACACAATTCTTTTACTCGAATTTAAATTCTCATTCCTTTTGTAGTATTTTATTTCCTTTTACAAAATCATTTTTTTTATTTAAATACATTTTTATCTTATATGTTCATTCCTAAAAAATCTTATTATCAAACACCTTATAGTCAAATCGTGAATCTTAATTCACAAGGTATTTATACTTAAACTTTTAAATAAAACAATTGATCAAATTATGATAGTATCTTAACATTTCATTTCTTTGTTATTTTGGAATATATATTGAAGATCTTAATTACCTTATCAGATTTCTTACTTATCAATTATCTTTATGAAACATCGTATAGTCAAACTGTGAAATTCTAATCACAAGATGTTCATATTTAAATTTCACTAATCCTGATTTCTAACTATACAACTTTTCAAAATATTTACTTTATATTCAAAATATAATCCTAGGAAAAAATATTTCATTTACTTTTTTTTAAATTAGTGTGTCAGTTCACCTTATTCAAGTGTTTAGGAACCCCCATCGATTACATGGAGCTCTCATGCATTGACCAGAATCTATACACCACTCAAAAGATTAATCAACGCAAAACATTTTTATATCTAATAACAAATACGCGCTCATATATAATACACTCAAACTCATTCTAGGATGTTAATAACCCTATCTCTAATGAGTTACTCATCCTAGAGTATTACTAACCCATCTCTGATGAGTCTTTACCCCAACCAAGCCAAGGTTCTCGCTTAACCTTCGGCTCTGATACCAAATGTAACGATCTAGGCTTTTCAACCATCGACAGTGGATACAAGCACCATAGCTTACACTGGTACCTCATGCTATGAAAATCCACGGTCTTCAATAATCATCATATTCAACATGCTTCACTTTTGAACGTACGCATTGGTTCGAAGTGGTTTTTAAATAGGAATCACCCAAATTCGATCTCGGTTCCTTCAAAGTCAATTATCGATTTAAAAGATGTTAAATTCATACATGGATATCAATCATCAATCAATTACTTCATCTTTTATAAAATATCTTTCTTGGATATATTCTTTACAATTTATTCCATTTTTTTCAAGAGTATATGGAATCAGTAAGCCTAATTTATCAAATCATTTAATTTATTAAACCTCTTTAGATCTTGGAATAATTCCAATCATTTTCTCTTTTACTTAGGAAAACCTTTCTAAATCATTCATTAAATCTTAATCAAAGATTTCTTATATTCAAGTTATAACTATTAACTTAGGGAAAATATTCCCAAATAATTCATTAAATCTTAACTAAAGATTTCTTTCATAACTTCAAATCATATTCTTACAAATCGAATATTTTAATAACAAAGCACCACTGCCATAGTAAATATGGTAAATTTCACCTCTAGGGACTAGTGGCAAGTAATCCTACATCATGAAGATCTTTGTCTACAACATGTTTTATTTTGAAAATTAGTTTAAAGGGGTTTATGGATAGGAATCACCCAAATATGATCCTGGTTTTTACATACCAATCATCAATAAAAAAATGTTAAGTGGTCAATTAATATTATAAGAATTGGTTTCTTTTCTTTTATTTTGGAAAAACTTAAATATGATCTTTTAGAGCATTCGGGCTTTCCTTTCAATCTATTCCACCACTCGCCTAAAAAGATAAAACATAGGCCAGGTAAGTTGAGGGAACAGGTTGCTTCATTCCTAAACTTAGTTAAACACCTTATTTTATCTTCCCAGATCACACAAGTGGACAAATGTACTAGTCGTTTCCGCATACTCAGTTATTAGTTTTATTTTGGAATTGATTATAAGATTTCAAAATATCTTTTAAACTATTAGTTTTCCTTTTTAAAAACATTCATAATTAACCCTAGGAAAAATCGTTAAGTTTAAACCTTCTTTTTTAAGGAAGTCCTAGAAACGGCAGCAAAAAAGTGCTGCGGAAAGTGTTGCGAAAAGTGTTGCAAATAGTGTTTTAAAAGCTATATTCTTCAAAAAGACATTTATATCATTTGGAAATCCTTCTTTACAACTTAAATATCTTTTAAAAATATTTTAAAATATTTTTAGAATCTATTAATATTTTAAAACATTTAAAATATTAATTTTAAACTTTGGTCACTTTACTATAAAAGAATGATTTATTTGCAAAATTGTTTTGGACATATTTAAGATATACAAGATAAAGTATTAATTTATTCCTTTATTTATTTAAACATATTTAAATGTTTATAGAACATTTCTAACTCATTTTAAAACTATTTCCAAAAGGTTTATGCATTCCATATACACCTTTTCATTTTCGAAAGGAAAGTAATTTCCTATGTGCTTATCAATGTGTATTCACGTGACTTGGTAAAAACCAATTTAACAATCATATCAAACAATCAATACTTGATGATCAAAGCATATATAAGCATCCATAGCAATCACAACACATCATCAAACATGTCTATATATAAATATAGATATTAAATAGAGTTTCTCACCATAAACCAAAGCGACAAATTTCCTACAAACATTCTAGCCAACCAACACTTCACTAACAACTTCCTATTCCATTAAACACTAGAAAAAAACATCCTCTCCTTTCTAATAGCATGGCCGAGACTTGAGATGAAGGTTGGCCAAAAGTATAGAGAAGAAGCGGTAGATTTTTGAACTTGAATTTCCAAGATTTTAATCCGAAAAATAGGTTATATTGTATCTGATTTTAGGCCCTCTAAATCTCAAAGTTTAGAAAGGTTGTTAGCAAAAATGTTGTTCAAAATTCTTTTCTCTTAAATTTAAAAAAAATAGTTATTTAAATCCATGTTGTTTTGAGTGAGATATGATAGAATAAAGAAGAGGTATTGTCGGATTGACAAAAATGAAGACCAAAAATGCACTTGAAAGAATTGTGTTTCAGACATAGCAAACCTTAAAATTGAAAAAATGCTCAACATAAAAATTGTAGACACTGGAATTTTATATGATTTAATTTTTTTTCCTAATTTGGTTTTGATATGATTAAGGTATGATCCAAACAAAATGGGCTTTTCACCGTCTTAAATACTGGGCTAGATAATGCAATGCAAAGAAGTGGATTTTTGACATGGTTATTTTTAGAATGAGGCAAAGTGGTCAATATGAAAGTTGTATCCACTAGAATTTCACGTGGCTTAAAAAAAATTGTATTTTTGTTGTGTGTTGAAGAAGTTATGGCCAATAGAAGAAGAGGTAAAATATGGAGAAAAGATGAGTTTGATTTAAAGAGAATGAACATTGATTTCTTTTGAATATTTTGTATACATTTTGACATTATTTATTTCTAATTTTTTTTCTATGCCTTAGAAGCAATTAAAGAGGATATGAAGAAGATGAAGAAGGTTGAGAAAAGAAGAAGAAGAAGATTGAAAGAAAATGAAAAAGGAGATGGGTATTTATAGAAAAAGAAAGAAGTGCTAATTTACCAAAATAACCTCTTACCAAATTACCAAACTAACCTTATGTCAACCTAAAGAAAACTCCACTTTTTCAACACTTAAAATCATCCTTTCACTTCTTACTTTATGTCTTATTCACTTCAAGATTAAATAAGAAAAAGTAATTATTTTGTTGGATTTTGATGTGATTTGGATTTGATGTTTACTTTTGACTTTTCTTAAACTTACTTACTTTTCTTAATGACATTCTAGAATTTCCTGATCGTATTTTGTAAAAGTGAACTTAATTAGTGCATTAATTAATACTTACACAATTTGAATATATGTTCCGTTATAAGGTGCGATAACGTTACAACAACTTTTAATCGATAAAACGTTGATTTTCGACAAAAAGTTTTGCGGTCACATTTTGACGTTTTAGTTAAATTATTTATTTATGTAAACCAAATTTAAAAATAAATTTGTATAATGTTAAAATATAAACACTCATAAATTAATTAAAATAATTTAGTTAACCATTGATACTTACTTTTCTAAAATCAGCATTTTGTCACTTTTGTCGATATAGGTAAATGTTACTATTTTTGTGTATACTTCTCTTTCCAAATCCTACCTAATATTATTTGAATCATATAACCTTACCTATTTTATATTTAAAATCACTTTAAATAATATATTTTAAAGTATTCAAATTCTGGGACATCACACACATATTTTTATCGATAATTGGTTCAGAGAGACTAGGATCAGATTTAGGTTATTCCTACCCAAAAACCACTTTGAACCAATATACGCGTTTGAAAACGAAGACATGCTGAACAAATGATTTTAAAGACACAAGATCATCATAATGTAGGGCTTCTTACCGCTAACCTCTTGGGTGATTCCTATATTTTGTATATGATGGTAGCAGTACCTTCATTTTGAAATCTTCGATGAATGGATTGCTCGCCTACTAATCTGAGGGGTGATTTCCAAATAGGATGCAGTAGGAGTACCTTTGATTTGTCAAGTTTCTATACAACTTGTATGAATGAGTATTTGACATTTCATTTCTAAGACCATGTACATTGGTTTTTGAAAAAAGTACATCTATTTGCTGGTGTAGGAGGTAACCCCTCTTATATTTAACTTCCTTTCTTGAGGCGTATAAAACAATTTGTGGAAACTAATTAGTTTGTTGTTAGAAATGACGATGTGACAATCAAAGTTGGATTTATTGTTTTGAGAAAGGTAAAACGTTATCTCAAGCCTTATAAATCGGTAATAGCAAAAACAAGGTAGATGAGACAGGGCTATGTGGCTTGCACCCATTAGAAAATGGTCATAACCTTTCTAGATTACCCTCTATATATAGGGTTTGTTGTGTATGCTATACATCTCGGATAGGTCGACAACGACCGGGGTGATGTCATATTCGGTACCATCTATGGTAGAGGTAGGCTGTACTTGTGTTAGTAGAGGGCATCAGGGCTCTACCTCGGCACATCCTCTAGAGATATATTGTATGAAAGGTAGTCCCTTACCTTGTCATTAAAAATAATATTGAATGATTTGATAAAACATTTTAGATATTATGAGGTAAAAGCCCATCCGAGTTTATGTGCGGCGTGGTCTTATGGGATACTCTTCTTTCTAGAGTGTTTGTTTGACATCAAAGTCGATCTATGACACTGTCATATATATTTATAATTTGTGTCTCAAGCTGGTTTGCTAAGCCTGATCCGAGTATTTTTAGTATTCGAGTCAAATTCAAGTAGTTCACGATTAGCTGAAGACGCTTGGAGTTTTCAAAGGAGATCTAGAGATCTTCATCAACATATGGACGTAGTTTACTTTCCACTGTGTTTATTTTTTCAGTATTTCTAAGGATATGTATTTTAACTATCCAGGCTGAGCTTAGGATAGAATTTGATATATGCATTTAAAAGTTTTTTCATTGTAAAGATTATTGAAATAACATATCATATTTCATTCATGTGAGATTCTATTTTCTTCGTTTTCTTTTTGCCCTTAACCATCCGCATTTTTGTTTAGTTTGGGTTGGACGTATGTGGTTTGTTGTTAACCTAAATTGTATGGATGTGCGGGTCGTTACTTGTGGTATCAGAGCTTAGGTTGAGCGAACACCTGAGCCTGATAGTGGTAAAGTCTCATCAGAGATAGGGTTAGTAATACCCTAAGATAAGTAACTCATTAGAGATAAGTGACACCCTAGAATGAGTTGAGTGTATTCTATACAAGCGTATTTGTTATGCTATACACAAATGATTTTTTGATTTAGACGGTTGGTAAATGAAATAATTTTACATAGGATTATATTTTGAATATAAAGAAATATCTTTCAAATGATATAGTTACTTGTAACGACCCGTAAATTTTAACTGTTTTAATAACGTAATTTAACTGAATTTTTATGAAATTCTAAATATTGGAATTTGGAAATAAAAAATTAATATTTGAAATGCGTCTAGTTAAATATAGCAACTGGTAAATTTTCATTCGAAAATATGAAAGTTTATTTTCGTGTGTAATTTTATTTCAATTTTATCAGTAAGGAATTGATGAAAATAAAATGTTTTCGAAAACTAAATATTTTTATACAGCAAAATTGTAAATCATCTTCTGAGCAAGACGTCATAGTTCGTTTCTCTAAATTTCGACTCTTATTGCTCCATCGATCTTAATTTCGACGAAATAGCAGCGTTTACATACCGACACCGAATTTTGATCGGATGATCGTACCATTAATATCCGCATACCATTTTGATCGTCTCGTTGTGCTGATCTCTGCGGTATATTCAATTCTATGTTTTGATGTCTGGAATGCGGCGGAACCCGTGTGACGGATAACCGTGTCGGTACCGGTTATTTTGAACCTTTGGTCTTTCTTTTTCCCTTTCGTATATTCAACCTGAAATCAAATAGCCTGTAGTCCTTTTCCATTCCCAAAATTCAAGTTATGACTTTCACGTTTCCCTATTTCAAAAAAATTTAGGTCGGTTCATTTATTTGTGGTTGTTCTGTAAACAAAAGAAGTATAATATAAGAATTGGTTCGTATTCCAAATTGTTCCATGCTTTATTTCTGGGCTTGTTCCTTCTTCCTCCTTGTTCAATTTATTCTGCTCTTGAAATAAATGATATTATATAAATTTGTGAACTAATGTCCATCCTTTTTTCATCAATCTGAACAAAAAATACTCATCCCCTTCCAAAGCATGAAGCTTCCCCCACCTGTCATCCGCCACCGCATGCCGTCCTCGCCACCTCCGCAGGATGCTCCTCCAAGTCCACCACGTCAACCACCTCGCATGGCCTGCCAACAACCCAAGCATGACACGCCTGAGAACTTCCCCTCCATCCGAGCATTCCCGCGCCATCCACCCCCTCACTCGCCATGGCGGCCGTACCTAACTAACAACGGCAGCCTTGTGCTATCCCCTGTAGTTGCAATACCTCACACCGTGTTCATTCACTGTCTAGCGGCCACCCCATCGGCCGTCCACCCTCCCTTCCTATCGCTGTCTACCCTCCATGCATTCACCTTTCATCTATCTTTTATATAGGATGGTATGATATATTTTAGCTATGATTCAATGTTTTTTTAGTTTATATTTGTATTTATATAAGATGCAAGCTATTCACGTATTATATCTGTTTTACAGAAAAGTATATATATATATTATTTCGTATAATATTGTTTCGTATTTATCTTTTCGTATAACATATCTTGTTTATTCAAAATCCTAATTGTTATTTACGTCTAGATGCTATATATAAGTGTATACGGTTTACATACGTTTGTTTATATTATTAAGTTATACTGTTATATATATTTCGTATGTTGTATGTGATAAGCCTGCATTTAATTGTGAGTATGTACTTAGTTCTGCATAGGTTGTCTGAAGGTAGGCATATATATATATTTAATACCTATTCGTTGTGAAGTGTGGTCTGCATTTGTTTTCGCAATTATTGTTCGCATTTTTTTAGTCTGCATATATATGTTGACAGTCTGCATTTGTAGTTAGTGCTGTGTTTTTGCTTTGTTCTACTGTCACATCTTTACTTTCTTTTAGAAGGACGGGTATATATTATATGTTTTGAATGCTATTTACAATTTATCATTATTTTAAGGAATATAACATATATATTAATTCTAACACGTTTGTTGTATATAAGCTTTTAAATCATCTGTTGAGATTATACATAAGTTAAAATCTCAACTGCTGTATTGTATATACATTTGGTTTTAACAAATGCTCATAACCTATATATTATCTTACATATAGACTGTCCCTTATATAGATATAAGTTTATATAAAAGTTATATTATTTGTTAGTACAAATATAGGTGTACAGGTTTTACGCTTACCCATATATTTAAGTATGTATGTTTACCGCATAGGGACTTTGTAACAACCCGCATATTTTACGATTGAATATTTAAATATTTTATTTAAAATATCATCATTAGTCGGATTATTTTCTGAAAAGCTACTTTTTGTAAACAGTCGAATTAGGACTCGAGACTACCTCCATTGAGTTCAAAATGATGTTTGCGGCCTTTTTGAGTATAAACTTCGATATCTTTGGAGTTAGGGGGAATTTTGCTACTTTTTCACTTAGGGCTTTAGTTTGGTTTCAGCCCATTAGACCCAAGCCTCACCCCCTCTTCTCTTCATTCCTTCATAATTTCCTAATACCTAAGCTTTAGATAAAAATGGAGGAAGAGATAAAGAATTAGAATTCCTAAGCCCTAGTTTAATTGCAAATCCAAGCTCCAACTCCAAATTCATAGAAGAAGCTTTGGTAAGCCTTTTCTTCTTCTTTTCCAACTCATTCTCCTTCCAATTTCAGAAATTCCTAAACCTAACTTAGGAAAGGTTTCTCTTTTAAGCTTAGATTCAAGCTTGTGGGGTTGGAATTGAGGTGTGATTGTTCTTTCCATTTCTCTACAGCTTCTTCTTCATAGTTTTGGGTTTAAAGGTGAGATTTTTATCTCACATCTATGCCTATATCTATCTTTTATTGTTTGGGTATGAATTCCTAACACTTATTCATGTGCATTTACTTTTGGTTTGGATTGAATTGGAGAATATTCCAATTTTTGGTGTTTTGAGTTCAATTCTTTAGAAATCCTAACTTTGTTGTTTACTCATGTTTTTGGTGATGAATCGAAGAGCTTATAGGACCGGGTAGCCGATAGGCGTAAACCCCTAGCGTCCGTGCCTGTTCGATTGCAAATTGAGAGAGTTTGCACTTCATTTAAAATGGGATAGGAAATGCAGGAAATTAGGTTCATTCGACTGAATTCTCTGTGTCAGTCGACTGAGATGAAGCTCGAGAATTTTTCAGGTCTGTGTTCAGTCGACTGACTCAGGGAGTTTAGTCGACTGACCTGCTCCTGTTTTGCCTGTTTTGCCTATTTATGCTCAATTTGCTTTGTTTTCCAATCTTTAATCGATTCTTCTTCTCCGATTAGTTGTTATCACATTTGTCGACTTTGATAACTTCTATTTTAGGAATTATTGGGTATATCCACTTTGATGGATTCGGTATCCGTTTCTTTGGATTTGATTCACGTCATCGTATGTGAATTTTGATGATTGATTGTTCCTACAATCATTTTTGTGATTTGTCACTTTAAAAATATAAAGGTTTTAATACTAGTAGTAAATATCAAAACTCTTTCTTCAAAATGATTTCAACACTATTTTATTACAAAGCTCGTTTTCTCAAATCGTTTTCCAATCTACTAGTACATACAAATCTTTACCTCACTCGTATGAGAAATCTAATTAAACGACTTAGTAAAACAAGTGGTATGAAACGCTTGCGTTTACTTCGTCGGTTAACTCTTGGACTTGTTCGATTGAATCTCTTGTGGCAACTTTCTATTGGAGATTTACAGTTTGTTTGTAAATTTTTAAGTTAAGCTAGTGGTTATGGGACATGAATCTAAACTCATATATTTACTAGCTTAGTGTAATTGACACTTCTTGATGATTGATGATGATCATTTTTGTGATTTAGACTAGCAATGTGCGATGTCTCTTTGTCTGCGAGGGAGACTAAACCCCATTTCTGTGGAGCTTTGGCTTAATTTGGTGGGGTTGCGACCCATGGTCTTCGGGCCGTTTTGTGGAGCTTTGGCTCAAAATTAATGGTTAGCAACCATGGAATAGCGTTCCATTTTGTGATACACGTGTTGGTGAGTTTTCATGCTCCCGTTTTGTGATAGGCCTCCCCCTTTTTGTGATTTCTGGATTTGTATTAACGATTTCTAAAATTTGTGTTTCACCAATTTTTGTGGTTTCATTGATAAGTTCTATCAATATTTGTGCATTGGTGAATTTGTGTGTCATTAACTTTTGTGATTGGCATTGATATAATTGTCAATATTTATGGTTTGGTAAATGAAATAAAGAGTATGACAATCCTTTTTATCTTTGAGAAGATTCTTGTGATATTGATTAATCTTTTGTTGATTTTCAATTACATGCTTATCACAATATGGCATTTTGGTTATTATACGGTTTTGTCATATCTCTTATTCTATATCATTTCATCTGATATTTATAGTTAGATTGATCCGTTTAGTATTTTCTTATTAAATAATACTCGGGTCAGACTGGGATGTTACATGTATTTCTGCTTGACTCCTCGTCTGGGATTATTATTCTGACTTTTGGCTAACTACTTAGATTAGTAGTTTATTTTGTTGTATACATTTGAGATATAGACTCCATGATGTATACTTATTCTTTTGTGTAGCACTTGTAACTATTCTTTTGTGATATAGTGGATCTTGTTTGACCACTACTCTGATATACACTTTTATGTGTAATATTCATATCTGTTTCCGCCTTTGAGATATGATCTTCTGTGACTGATTTGTGTTATGCTTATTTCTATATTTGTTTTCAAAGATATTATAGCCACTATGTAGTAGCTTTGAGTTTGCATCGGTATGTCGGATTCCCTTTCGAGATGAAAAGTTATACTTTTATCTGGCATATCGGTACTCGCACAAAGCAATTATACAGATGGTCCCTCCTCAACAGCCTTATTCTCCGTGCTAGTTGATGACATTACTCCCTAGTGTTTTTGGCTAGCATGGGTATGAGGTGGGGCGTCATAGCTTGGTATCAGAGCCAAACTTCGGAACAATGTAGAATAATTTGACAAGGATCATCGTCCTAAGTCTATCTTAGGAGTCGTGCCGTAGGATTTGATTCGAGTCTTCGTACCGTCTCATCCTATTTTCTTTTGTGATACCTTGTTTTATCAATCATTATTATTTGATATTCATTTTGTGAATAACCTTTTTATTCTTCTTTCTTTCTTTCTTAAAGAAGGAAAATGGTTAGACCTGGCCGTCCCCGCGCCGGTCAATCTAGTGCTACTCCCGAAGATGGAGTATTTATGTCTGCATAACAACTTCTTGATCTTCTAAAAGAATGCTCAAGCAGCCGGACCCATTCCGGAGCCTTCTCACCCTAAATCCGGTTTTGCACACTTGTGCAACGATTATACCAACTTGGGTGGGAAGCCATTCAAAGGTTCTGAAACCATTATTGAAGTCTAGGCTTGGCTAAGAACATGCGATCGAATCTTTTCTCGCATGAATCTTATTGATCTTCACCGAGTTCAGCTGGCCTCTAGTATGCTCCAAGAAAGAGAATTAGACTGGTACGAGCTTCTGATTTCTGAAATAAATGAAGCAGATCTTACTTGGGAGAAATTCCGTGAACGATGCGAATTAAAGTTTGTGCCAGAAGCTGAGAAGGTGACATTGGCTCATCGTTTCATAGACCTTGTTCAAGATGAATCCTCTGTGGCAGACTATGTCGCATCATTTGAGTCACTTTCTAAATACGGGGTCGAATACATAAACGCCCCATTGAAGAAGAACCTAAGATTTGTCTATGGCTTGAATAAGAATCTCAAGAAGCCATTACTTCTAAAATTAGAAGTTTCTTTTGATCAACTCATTGATATCGCTCTTCGTCTTGAAGAGGCGGATAGGGAGAGTGATGTTGAAGTGGTGGGTGCCAAACCAAACTTCAACAACAACAAGAAAAGGCCTAATAAGTCCAAAGGCCCTTATCCCAATAATAAAGGGAAGCAAGCAACTCCTGCAGCAAAGACTTCTTCCTCTAGTAGTGGGCAATGCTACAACTGTGGTTCTAAGGACCATTATGCGAATAAGTGTTCAAAGCCCCGCGCTTGTCGCTATTGCAAAAGCCCAGACCATTATTTATCCGCATGTCCCAAACTTTACGGTATGAAGGAGGGAAAGCTTAATGTGGTGAAAACTCCTAGTAACACTTCTCGTGGTCAAGGTATTTCTCATTCTATCCTTGATGGCATAATTTTATTTCGTGATCATCCTATTCGAGTTCTTTTTGATACGGGTGCATCCCATTCTTTTATATCAAAAGAACTTGTTGATACTTTTTCTCTAAGTGTTGTGCTTTAATGACTTCTTTGAGAATTGACAATCCGGTTGGTGGATCCGCAACACTTAATTTGCTTTGTAAAGATGTGGAGATTATTTTATGTGTTTTTTCTTTCCTAGCCGATTTGCATGTTATGCGTTACTTAGGCTTTGGAATGATTTTGGGAATGGATTGGCTTAACCATTATGAAGTTCATATCCTACGTCCTGAGCGGACTATTTATCTTCGACATCCTCAATCTATTAAGCAGATTTCTGTTATTCTTAAAGATTCGGATTCTATCTTGGCGGCATCTTTATATTCTTTAAATCCTCATGATGACGATAACGATGATGAGGAAGATTTCATTTCTCTTATTCATGTTGTTCGTGAATTTTCCGACATATTTGAGCCCGTTTTAGGACTACCACCTAAGCGAGCAATTGAGTTCGAAATTAATCTCATCCCTGGAGCTCAACCTATCACTCGTCCACCTTATCGTATGTCCAATAAAGAAAATGAGGAGATGCGCAAACAATTATCCGAATTGGAGACGAAGCAATTTATTCGCTCTAGTTCCTCTCCTTAGGGAGCTTCGGCTATTTTTGTAAAGAAATCCGATGGTACACTTAGGCTTTGCGTTGACTACCGCAAGCTTAATTATCTTACTATCAAGAATAAATATCCTTTACCTCGGATTGATGATTTATTTGACCAACTTAGTGGTGCTAGAGTCTTTTCACAATTGGACTTGGCTACCGGTTTTCATCAGCTTCGTATTGCAGAGGATAACATTCCTTTGACATCATTCCGTACTCGTTATGGATCTTATGAATGGCTTGTTATGCAATTTGGTTTAACGAATGCTCCGGCTTATTTCATTGACCTTATGAATAGAGTTTTCATAGACTTCCTTGATCGATTTGTTCTCATCTTTATTGATGATATTCTTGTGTATTCTAAAACCGAGAAGGAGCATGAAAAGCATCTTCAGAGTGTGTTGGAAACTCTTAGGAGTAATCAATTAAAAGCAAAATTTTCTAAATGCCACTTTTGGCAATCTCGGGTGAAGTTTCTCGGACATATTATTTTCGAATCCGGAATTTCTGTGGATCCTTCAAAGATTGAAGCGATTCAAAATTGGAAGAGACCGGAGAGTGTGACGGAGATCCATAGTTTTCTTGGATTGGCGGGTTATTACCGCCGTTTCATAAAAGGCTTTTCTAAAATTTCCATGCCTCTTACTAGTTTGACAAAGAAGGGAGTTAAATACATTTGGTCGGACACATGTGAAGCTACTTTCCAGAAATTAAAAGAACTCCTTTACGATGCACCTATTCCTGTTATTCCCGAGGGGAATCAAGATTTTATTGTTTATACCGATGCTAGTCGTGTTGGTTTGGGAGCCGTTCTCATGTAAAGAGAACGTGTTATTGCTTATGCTTCTAGGCAATTGAAGCCAGCCGAGACTAGATATGTCACTCATGATTTAGAGCTCGCGGCTATTGTTTTCGCTCTTAAAATTTGGCGTCATTATCTTTTGGGAGAGAAATTTGTTCTCTATACTAATCATAAATCTTTGAAGTATTTGTTTTCTCAAAAGGAACTTAATTTGCGTCAACAATGTTGGCTCGAATTCCTTTCATCTTATGATCTTGATATTCTTTACACTCCCGGAAAAGGGAAATCGCGTTGCTGATGCACTTAGTCGTAAGCAACAAGCGGTTGTTTCTATGATGATAACTGAATGGAATGATCTCGGAATTTTACCCACTTGTGAGATTCGAGATCGTGAGTCCAATTTATGTTCATCTTTGGCTTTATGTAGCCTTGTGGCTCATCCTTCTCTTTTAGACCGCATTCTTGAAGCTCAAAAGCTAGATCCCGAATTGGCCCTTCTTAGCCAAAGTTGTAGGGTTAAAATCGATATTGAAGGTTTGAAAGACTTTGATATTGATTCTCATGGCGGTATTCGAAAATTTGGTAGACTTATAGTCCCAAACATTAGTGACCTTCGTAAAGATATTTTAGAAGATTCTCAACGTTCTAAATTTACCATTCATCCCGGTAATAGTAAAATGTACGCGGATATGAAGTGACTTTATTATTGGGAGGGAATGAAATCTGATATTGCTAACTTTGTTAAGCGTTGCATGACTTGCCAACTTGTCAAGGTCGAGCATCAAAGGCCAGATGGGTTGTTGCAACCTTTGGATATTCCAATTTGGAAGTGGGATCATATTTCCATGGATTTTATAGACGGCCTTCCCCATTCTCGTTCAGGTCATGATAGCTTATGGGTGATTGTTGATAGACTTACTAAATCCCGTTCAGTCTAATCGGACCATTCCTCTTTTGGCCAAACTCTTCATTAAAGAAATTGTTAAATTGCATGGAGTTCCTTCTTTTATTGTTAGTGATCATGATCCATTGTTTACTAGTGGATTTTGGAAGATTCTTCAAAAAGCTTTCGGTACGAAGCTTAATTTTAGCACGCTTATCATTCTCAGTTCGATGGACAAACCGAGCGTATGAATCAAACTCTTGAAGATCTTCTTCGTGCACGTGCTCTTGATTTTGGTGGAAGTTGGGAAGATCATATTTCTCTTGTCAAATTTTCCTATAAAAATAGCTTCCAATCTAGTATTAGGATGGCACCTTTTGAGGCACTCTATGGAAAGCCATGCCAATCTCCTTCTTGTTGGCTTGAGGCCGGTGAGAAGCTGGTTTTAGGTCCAGATTTTATTCGTGATTCCACAGAAAAGATTGATCTTATTCGTCATAGGATGAAAGAAGCCCAAAGAAGGCAAAAATCCTATGCCGATAACCGAAGAAGGAAATTAGAATTTTCCGTGGAAGATTTTATGTTTGTTCATGTTTCACCTATGAAGGGTGTTGTGCGTTTCAGTCGATCGGGTAAGTTAGCACCTCGATATATTGATCCATTTCCCATCACCGAACGTATTGGTTCCGTGGCTTATCGCCTTTTATTACCGGCTCGGTTTTCTGCTATTCATGGCGTGTTCCACGTTTTCCAATTACGGAAATGTCTTCGAGATTCCGATTCTATTCTTGAGCCCGGTGTTGTGGAAGAAATTGCAGTTTCGCCTAATTTGACTTATGAGCAACATCCTATTTGTATCATAGCTTCGGAGATTAAACGCCTTCGAAATAAAGATGTTCTTCTTGTGAAAGTTCAATGGTCCTCAAATCCTAAGGATTGTTCTTGGGAATCTAGAGAATTAATCGAGCGAACACATCCGGACTTACTTTCTCGTGCCCTTTGAGGTGAATTTCTTATTCCAAATTTCTTCTTTTTTGTTGATATGCTTTTATAGTTGTTACTTTTTGTTCATTTATTTCTTATGATCGCGAGGACGCAATTTATTTAAGGAGGGGAATATGTAACAACCCGCATATTTTACTATTGAATATTTAAATATTTTATTTAAAATATCATCGTTAGTCGGATTATTGTCCGAAAAGCTACTTTTGGCAAACAGTCGAATTAGGACTCGATACCACCCCCATTGAGTTCAAAATGACGTTTGCAACCTTTTTGAGTATAAACTTCGATATATTTGGAGTTAGGGGGAATTTTGCTACTTTTTCACTTAGGTCTTTGGTTTGGTTTCATCCTATTAGACCCAAGCATCACCCCCTCTTCTCTTCATTCCTTCATAATTCCCTAATACCCAAGCTTTGGATAAAAATGGGGGAAGAGATAAAGAATTAGAATTCCTAAGCCCTAGTTTCATTGCAAATCCAAGCTCCAACTCCAAATTCATAGAAGAAGCTTTGGTAAGCCTTCTCTTCTTCTTCTCCAACTCATTCTCCTTCCAATTTCATAAATTCCTAAACCTAACTTAGGAAAGGTTTCTCTTTTAAGCTTAGATTCAAGCTTATGGGGTTGGAATTGAGGTGTGATTGTTCTTGCCATTGCTCTATAGCTTCTTCTTCATAGTTTTGGGTTTAAAGGTGGGATTTTTATCTCACATCTATCCCTATATCTATGGTTGATTGTTGGGTATGAATTCCTAACACTTATTCATGTACATTTTCTTTTGGTTTGGATTGAATTGGAGAATATTCCCATTTTTGGTGTTTTGAGTTCAATTCCTTAAAAATCCTAACTTTGTTGTTTGCTCATGTTTTTGGTGATGAATCGAAGAGCTTATAGGACCGGGTAGCCGATAGGCGTAAACCCCTAGCGTCCGTGCTTGTTCGATTGCAAATTGAGAGAGTTTGCACTTCATTTAAAATGGGATAGGAAATGCAGGAAATCATGTTCAGTCGACTGAATTCTCTGAGTCAGTCGACTGAGCTGAAGCCCTAGAATTTTTCAGGTCTGTGTTCAGTCGACTGACTCAGGGAGTTTAGTCGACTGACCTGCTCCTATTTTGCCTGTTTTGCCTATTTATGCTCAATTTGCTTTGTTTTCCAATCTTTAATCGATTCTTCTTCTCCGATTTTAGTTGTTATCACCTTTGTCGACTTTGATAACTTCTATTTTAGGAATTTTTGGGTATATCCACTTTGATGGATTCGGTATCCGTTTCTTTGGATTTGATTCACGTCTTCATATGTGAATTTTGATGATTGATTGTTCCTACAATCATTTTTGTGATTTGTCACTTTAAAAATATAATGGTTTTAATACTAGTAGTAAATATCAAAACCCTTTCTTCAAAATGATTTCAACACTATTTTATTGCAAAGCTTGTTTTCTCAAACCATTTTCTAATCTACTAGTAGATACAAACCTTTACCTCACTCGTATGAGAAATCTAATTAAACGACTTAGTAAAACAAGTGGTATGAAACGCTTGCGTTCACTTCGTCGGTTAACTCTTGGACTTGTTCGATTGAATCTCTTGTGGCAACTTTCTAGTGTAGATTTACAGTTTGTTTGTAAATATTTAAGTTAAGCTAGTGGTTATGGGACATGAAGCTAAACTCATATATTTACTAGCTTAGTGTAATTGACACTTCTTGATGATCGACGATGATCATTTTTGTGATTTAGACTAGCAATGTGCGATGTCTCTTTGTCTGCGAGGGAGACTAAACCCCGTTTCTGTGGAGTTTCGGCTCAATTTGGTTGGGTAGCAACCCATGGTCTTCGGGCCGTTTTGTGGAGCTTTGGCTCAAAATTAATGGTTAGAAACCATGGAATAGCGTTCCATTTTGTGATACACGTGTTGGTGAGTTTTCATGCTCCTGTTTTGTGATAGGCCTCCCCTTTTTTGTGATTTCTGGATTTCTATTGACGATTTCTAGAATTTGTGTTTCACCATTTTTTGTGGTTTCATTGATAAGTTCTATCAATATTTGTGCATTGGTGAATTTGTGTGTCGTTAACTTTTGTGATTGGAATTGATATAATTGTCAATATTTATGGTTTGGTAAATGAAATAAAGAGTATGACAATCCTTTTTATCTTTGGGAAGATTCTTGTGATATTGATTAATATCTTGTTGATTTTCAGTTACATGCTTATATTAGTATGGCATTTTGGTTGTTATGCGTTTTTGTCATATCTCTTATTCTATATCATTTCATCTGATATTTATAGTTAGACTGATCCGTTTATTATTTTCTTATTAAATAATACTCGGGTCAGACCGAGATGTTACATGTGTTTCTGCTTGACTCCTCATCTGGGATTATTATTCTAACTTTTAGCTAACTACTGAGATATAGACTACATGATGTATACTTATTCTTTTGTGTAGCACTTGTAACTATTCTTTTGTGATATAGTGGATCTTGCTTGACCACTACTCAGATATACACTTTTATGTGTAATATTCATATTCGTTTCCGCCTTTGAGATATGATCTTCTATGGCTGATTTGTGTTATGCTTATTTCTATATTTGTTTCCGAAGATATAGCCACTGTGTAGTAGCTTTGAGTTTGCATCGGTATGTCGGATTTCCTTTCGAGATGAAAAATTATACTTTTATTTGGCATATCGGTACTCGCACAAAGCAATTATACAGATGGTCGCTCCTCAACAGCCTTATTCTCCGTGCTAGTTGACGACATTACTCCGTAGTGTTCTTGGCTAGCATGGGTATAGAGGTGGGGTGTCACAGACTTACAGTATTTCATTTTGATATTGAAAATATTGGTTTTACTGTATATTGATTTTAAATGTGTTACTTGTAGCATGCGTCAGTTATGATGTTGTACTGGAAGTTAGTGTGTTAGATGAAGCTACGAATTGTGCACATTCACATCAGTTAGTACGTGTGTGTGTGTATTTTATAGATATTAAGTTAAATTTTTGATGAAAATATATATACATCTTATTTTAAATTTATGTTTTAAAATTGGTTTTAGAGAGAAATTATATCGAATATTGTGATTTAGTATAGCAAGCTAATTTGATTCATTCTCATCGATTTTCGATTTATCGGCTTGTACATCGAACTCTTGTCCTTCGTGCTTCGCTTTGGAAATTCGTGCTTGGATCCGTAACTCGTTTCATTGTTATTCTCTCTAGCCTCGAAAGGTGAGTAGTCACTCACGATTGATGTTCTTTTATTTATTAAATTTGATTTCAATTGAAAAGACAATTGAAATATGCTGCAGTTAGTTATTTACATTGTTATATATATGTTATTACCTGTATCAGTTCACCTATGACATCTGACACCATTATCTGTTATGTATACAATGATAATCCAGTTTATTAGATAAATGATTGATGGTTTGATTGTTGACATTGGATGTTAAATTGTTAATGTTTAAAGTGATAAATAATTTGCAATTGAATTTGATATAGGATAGTTAATAATTTAAATTGATATATGTGTTGAATTTGATTGGTTAAATTGGTATAATATGACCCCTTTAAATGTTTAAATAAATTGACACGTAGAAATTTGGTTAAGTACACCTTGGACCATTGAATGTATGTTGTATAAATTGATGTAGTATAAAATTGAATAATGGATGTCAAGTGAAGAACTGTATAAATATTAGTGTAATAATCTTTAATCTACATGAAATGATAGAGTAGATTCTAGAAATAATTATATTAATTTGCATAAACAACAAATGTAAATTAATGCGATTATTTCGGGATTATTTAAATAAACTATTGGATTGTTGTTGATGTTTGCTATTGCTTGTTTATTTACTTTGACACCACCCCAGTTATCACACTGCAAGTTCCCTTTGCTATGCTTTGATTTTGAATTGAAATGGAATCGGGTTGAAATGATAAATACCCAAATTAAGCTTTGACTTAGGATAGAGAACTAAATAAAACCCGATTGGTCAATAATTTGATTTAAATGAAATAAAGATTTTCTTTGAATAAAATAATAAGGGTTTTAAATGAAGTTGGAATTGAATTCTAGTGAAATTTAAATGTTAATATTTAATAATCCGAAACAAAATATTAACAAAGTAATTAATGAAAGAACATAGTTTAATTTAAGAAATGATTGAATTAAGTTTTTTGAAATTATTTAATAATTAAGTTTGAAATTATTTAATAATTAAGATTTGAAATTATTCAATAATGAAATAAGATTGAATTATTTAATAATTAAATAAAATTGAATTCTTTAATAAGTGAAATCGAACTTGTTGAATAAGGTGAAATTAAGTTTCTTTATTTATCGAGTTTTGAAATCGTAACTAAGTAAATAAATTAGAGAAATTGAAATTTCTTTAACAAGAAATGAAATGTGATTTATTGAAATTTATGTAAGACTTGAAATTTAAAGAATTTGATTTGACGAATTTAATTTAATTCAAATTTGTAGGTTTTGATATAATGGAAAACTTAAATTGATTTAATGAATTGGAAATCAAATAGAAATTGTTTTGAATGATAAATTAACATAACGAATATTGAGTGAAATAGATCAATGAGTTTAAATTAATTTGAATGTTAAATTTAATTAATTTAAATGATTACGGAATGAAACTTATATATGAATTTGAACAAATATTTGAATTGTTTTAGTAAAATTTTTGAAATTGAGTTATAAGATTTGAAATTGTAATTTGGAAGTGTTGAAACGTAAATTATGGAAATTGATATAGAAAGACAAATGGAATGTTGGTTTACAAATTCTAATTGAAACTGAAATTGATTTGGTTTTTGAAATATATTAAACGACCAATCGGTGTAATAATTACGAAAGTTATTAAAGAAACCGGAATCGGTTATGGATATACTCTTTTTCTAAACCGAAAACCACTTTAATAACTATTCGCGGTGTGTGATCCAGTATGAAGTGGTTGGAATGATGTACGTGATGACTGAAGAAAGAGAACGATAATGGATAGCCTTGACACTTGTGTCAAATTGGAAATGACTAAAACAGGAGCCATGCCGGGCCAAATGGGGTTAGCCACCTCGAGCGAACATACTTCTTCGTAAACTACTCATTACTTGTTATTGATTGCTGTGCACCCTCGAATTTTGGGAGTGATGTTTCACGGTGTTGCGATCGTTGCCGCGATGCATTCTCACCAGTCCGAATCAGAAAAACGGTAGTTTCACTACCTTGGGTATTGCCTCATGTGCCTTGTCACACTTGTATCCCTATACGCGACCACTACGAATTTGTTTTGTGTTATAACTATGGAGTACTCCCTGATTGCCCACTAGTTAACGGTGGAGTTTACAGTGCTGCATAGTCTATGACGCTTATATAAAATGTGTTAAGGGGGATAATGGTAATGCTTTAACACTATTTTTATACTTTATATTACTGATAGACATTATCTACTTAGCGTACACTACTACATAGTAGATAGTTTAACGGATCCTTAGAGGATGGTTATTCCAACATCCTTTGAGTTACTTGTATTTTAGTTGTTATTTCACTTGAGTTGGATTTATTGATATAAGAATGTTAATCCTGACTCGAGTGTTTTGTATTTTGTTTTACTCTCGGGTCAGACCAAGTGTACCAGTATTCGAGACTCACCTTTGGAGTTGGAGCTTCGCTTGGAGATCCAACTATCTATCCAGCTTTCAGATATTCAGTTGATTCCAGTGATTTATTCAGATATTCAATTTGACTATTGTATTCGAGACTTCTGTTGTAACTTATTTACTCTGTTATATATATAGTAGCTTCATGAACTACTGTCTTTTGTTTCTGCTGCATTTATTACTCCGTATCTGTGATCTGTGATTATTTATTTACTGTATATGTTCAGTTTTGCCAAATTTAAATTAACAATTCGGTATTTTGAATTATTGAAGTCCGACATGTGCAGATGCGAATAGTCAAAAATAGTGGGTCGTTACAGTTGGTATCAGAGCCAGGTTAGCTCTAGGAAAAACTTAGAATATAGGGTAAATGTATTTACAGAATCACTTTCATTCGATTATGAATCTCTTCTTTTTTTGACTCAATTCCTTTGAATTTTGGAACGTTCCCTTGGTTCCGAAATTCAATCTTGTCCCTCACTATTCATCTTCGTCTGAATTCTGGAGTATCCCATAACTCCACTTCGAATTATCTTTATAATGGATTGGCGGTCTTGCCAACATTCATATGAATTGCAAAGGGACGAAACTCATTTACAACAGCATCGATTTACTAGAGATTTCTGTATCCTCAGTTTACGATGCTATCTATCTCCTGCTATACTTGAATTCTATTTCTTGAGATCGAATGTAGATTTGCCTCGAAATTCTGCATCGATCTTATTCTTGAAGTCACGGTTGACCCGGTTAAGGTTGCCGCTATTTAATAAACTTATCCATTTTCCTATTTTGTATTTAATTATCTTATTCTTGTTTCAAACCTATTTTCGAATCAAAATTCTCTTTGATCTGATTTCCATCAAATTTGAATCTCTATACTTATTTTGAAATCCATCCTTGTATCATCGAGCGAGGAAGTGTATATGTTATTAATATAAAGATGTTTTATATATATTGTGTTGTTTGAGTTATTGATGTTGATTTAGGTTTTCGATCGATTCGTCTGATCAATGCTATCGATAGGATTTCCAAAACACTTGAACATAGCAAACTGACACAATAGTATTTTCGAATTTGGTGAATAAAATAGTTTGTATGATTAAATTATATATAAGTATAAATTTTCTGAAATTAAATTGATAATGAATTTGTTGTCAGAAAAATAAATAAATGAATGTATAAAACTAGGCTATAATTTGATTTGGAATTTGAAATGTATTTAAATCAAAATTTGCGAATTTAATTTCCGGTGATTTTAAACTTTGGGTTTAAACTTTAAAATTCATATTATATAAAGTAATTTCGAATAGAAACCATTTCCAAAGAATTTGTAATGTTTAAATCAGTGCTCTCCTCCATTGTCGTTGGAAAATAATTTCGGTAATGGCGGCCGCATCATCGACATTCATTTTCGAGTTTCGAAGTGGAGAGACCATTCTGTAGTTTTGCTGCACTTTTGTTTTGGAAATTAAATTAATTTAAATTTCTAAAGTATGGCTTGATTTATAATATATATATATATATATATATATATATATATTGGCATATGATTATTTTGATATATGTAAAATATATAAACTTATTTATCATTAAATTGTTTGAAAATAATCGAAAATTTAATTCTTAAATTTTCTTAATGAATGATTTCAATTATAATTGAAGCTAAATTTTTGAATGAATAGTTAAATTTGAAATAATTGAATTAGAAAATTTACTTGTATAGTATTCGGTTGCATTCCAATATAACTTACCAAATTACTCAAAAATTAACTATGTAATTGAATAATATACAATATAAAATGATGTTTAAAGAAATTTTAAATAAATTTGAGTAGCTATAATAAGTGTAAATATACTTAATCTATGTGATAAGATATTAAGTGGAATAAATTTAATAATAATTAGGAATAAAGAAGAATTAAATTTGTTAAATAAAATATGATTATAATAAATGATTATTCGAATTTATGATTTTAGAAAATTGTTAATAAAGGATAACTGGGTAATAAAACAATGAATAAATGAGATAAATAAAATTAAATTTTGTTTTGAAGAATTCTTTTGGTATCAAATATTAATAAATTGAAATTAAATCAACTTATTGAAATACCTTGAATTTTAAATCAAATATTGAGTATTAATTAAGGTAAATTAAAATTTATATGGTTTAAATTAATTATTTTATTTTATAATTCAAGTCTATTTTCTTCCGGTTGTTTCTATTCCCCTACCTCATTTTTTTTCGAGGACAAAAAGTTTTGAGTGGGGGAGAGTGTAACAATCCATAAATTTTTACTGTTTTAATAATGTAATTTAACTGAATTTTTATGAAATTTTAAATATTGGAATTTGGAAATGAAAATTTAGTATTTGAAATGCATCTAGTTAAACATAGCAACTGGTAAATTTTCATCTGAAAATATGAAAGTTTATTTTCGTGTGCCATTTTATTTCGATTTAATCAGTAAGGAATTGATGAAAATAAAATGTTTCCGAAACCTAAATATTTTTATACAGAAAAATTTTAAGTCATCTTCTGAGCAAGACGTCATAGTTCGTTTCTCCAAATTTTGACTCTTGTTGCTCCGTCAATCTTAATTTCGACGAAATAGCATCATTTACGTACCGACACCGAATTTTGATCGGATGATCGTACCATTAATATCTGTATACCGTTTTGATCGTCTCGTCATGCTGATCTCTACGGTATATTCAATTCTGTGTTTCGATGTCTGGAATGCGGCAGAACCCGCGTAATGGATAACCATGTCGGTACTGGTTATTTTGAACCTTTGGTCTTTTTTGCCCTTTCGTATATTCAACCTGAAATCAAATAGCCTGTAGCTGTTTTCAATTCCCAAAATTCAACTTGTGACTTTCACGTTTCCCTATTTCAAAAAAATTTAGGTCGGTTCATATATTTGTGGTTGTTCTGTAAACAAAAGAAGTATAATATAAGAATTGGTTCATATTCCAAATTGTTCCTTGCTTTATTTCTAGGCTTGTTCCTTCTTCCTCCTTGTTCAATTTATTCTGCTCTTGAAACAAATGACATTATATAAATTTGTGAACTAATGGCCATCCTTTTTTCATCAACCTGAACAAAAAAAATTACTCATCCTCTTCTGAAGCATGAAGCTTCCTCCACCTGTCATCCGCCACAGCATGCCGACCTCGCGACCTCCGTAGGATGCTCCTCCAAGTCCACCGCGTCAACCACCTCGCACGGCCTGCTAACAACCCAAGCACGACACGCCTGAGAACTTCCCCTCGATCCAAGCATTCCCGCGCCATCCACCACCTCACTCGCCATGGCGGCCGTACCCAACTCACAGCGGCAGCCCTATACTATCCTCTGTAGTTGCAACACCTCACACCGCGTTTATTCACTATCTAGCAGCCACCCCATCGGCCGTCCACCCTCCCTTCCTATCGCCTTCTACCCTCCATGCATTCACCTCTCATTTATCTTTTATATAGGAAGGTATGATATATTTTAGCTATGCTTCAATGTTTTTCTAGTATATATTTATATTTATATAAGATGCAAGGTATTCACGTATTATATCTGTTTTACAGAAATGTATATATATATTATTTCGTATAATATTGTTTCGTATTTATCTTTTCGTATTACATATCTTGTTTATTCAAAATCCTAACTGTTATTTACGTCTAGATGTTATATATAAGTGTATACGGTTTACATACGTTTGTTTATATTATTAAGCTATACTGTTATATATATTTCGTATGTTGTATGTGATAAGCCTTCATTTAATTGTGAGTTTCCGCATAGGTTGTCTGAACGTAGGCATATTTATATTTAATACCTATTCGTTGCGAAGTGTGGTCTGCATTTGTTTTCGTAATTATTGTTGGCATTTTTTTAGTCTACATATATATATTGGCAGTCTGCATTTGTAGTTAGTGCTGTGTTTTTGCTTTGTTCTACTGTCACATCTTTACTTTCTTTTAGAAGGACATGTATATATTATATGTTTTGAATGCTATTTACAGTCTATCATTATTTTAAGGAATATAACATATATATTGATTCTAACACGTTTGTTGTATATAAGCTTTTAAATCATCTGTTGAGATTATACATAAGTTAAAATCTCAACTGCTGTATTGTATATACATTTGGTTTTAACAAATGCGCATTGTAACGACCCGCCGCTCTGACCGCCCCTAGTCGGTAATTAAACCAACTAGAAACGTTCAAAATGACGGATTGTTATTTAGTTTATAACATTTAAACAGAATCAGTGTAACAAGCCGGATATTTTTACGATTTTAATTAATTCAATTAACCGTTTTGTGTGAGATTTAAAAAAAAAAATATAAACGATAAAATTTTAAAATATAAATTTGATATTTGGAATGCATTTAGTTAAACATAGCAACCGGTAGATTTTCGTCAGAAAATATGAAAGTTCATGTCGCGCGTAAATTTACTTCAATTTAATCAGTTAAAAAGCGATGAAAATAAAACGTTTTCAAAACCAAAATATTTTTACATAGAAAAATTCTAAAACATCTTTTGAGCAAGTTGTCAGTTTATCGTTTTTCCAAATTCGGACATTTTTGGCTCCGTCGATCTTATTTTTCTGCGATTTTTATGCATTTTCCGCTAGTAGAAATTTTGAATTTTTATAATTCAATCATACCACTGATATTTGTATACCGTTTTAATCGTCTTGTCATGTTGATCTCCGCGGTCTATTCAATTATGTATTTTGACGTCCGAAAAATGGCGAATCTACGAACCGATTTTTGTATCATACCGGTTTTGCATTTTGTTTACCAAGTGACCTTTCAATCACTTTTCTTTATCTATTCCCAATAGCAAACTCTGACTTTACTGTTCAACCTTGAATTCACGCAGGCCTTTTTCTTCGTTTTGGTAATATGTGATGACCTTTTATTTTGTGCTATGCATTAATAAGGCAAGTTTACACAACAAGCTTTTACGTTAGCTTGCATTTTTTTTTCCAGTGTGTTTTGTCTTGCTCCTCAACCCCAAAAAAGAAAAACATGCTGCCTCCTCCTCTTCTTCTTGTTTCTATCTCATTCATTTTTCATTTCTCTGCAAAAAAAAAAAAAATCGAAGCCGTGCTTCTTCAGCGACCTTCCACCACCTTAGCTTGCCACAGCCGACCGTTCCTCCCCTTCGCCTTCTTCGAAACCGCCCACCAGCCGACCCTCATCTCCATTAGCTCCTGAAAATCCTCCACGTCCTCCTCGCCTCGCCACTGCAGTATGGCCGAACTCCCCTCAAGAGCCGCATCACCTTGCGGCCATTTTTTTCCCATGCCTCCATCGTGTACCCACCGCCAATCACCGCAGCCCCATGTCGTCGCAACACGAGACCACGCAACTCTCCTTTCCTCCGACCTCCTCTCTTCCCAGCGCGACCTAACCTCGGCCACCACTTTGCAACATGCAACTCTCCTTTATATTTTATATAATGGTAAGAAAATCTTTTAAGTTTGTATATACTAGTTTTATGTAATCTGTGTTTACAAATTTATATAAGTTGTATGTAAACTGTTATTTGAATATGTGGGTTATACAGGCTCATAATTTGCCGTGTTATCTATATATAGTGTGAGTTTTGTATATTAATAGTTTTTATAAATTCTTCCATATGTCAGTCAGTTATATATAAGGGTATAAGAGAAGTCTGGTTCAAATATACATATAAGATATTGGAAGCGGATTGTCACAAAAACGATGATGATATTTCTTTACATAAGCAGCTCTTGAGTTTTTTTTTACTACTAAGTTACCTTATTATGTATACATATGAACATATAACATACAAATGTAGTAACAAATTGCAATGCAACTTCAAATAGTCATCCCAATGTTAGTACCTTCAGCAATGTAGTGCAGCAATTTTGATTTGTCATCAATGTCCATAACATTGTAACTTTTACATGTAGTGTTACTATAATGAGTAATGCATTGTTTATAAAAGTAATATATATTATAAGATTCCGCATACAGGTAAATTTTATTTTCTCTGTTATCATATTTTGATTTTGTTTCATATATCTCAGTTAGATATGTAAGTATATATAGATTTGTTTATGTATATTTTATAATATAAAAGTTCTCATAATATAAAGTTGGTTTAAGTTTTAGTCTATTATGGGTTAGTACTAAGTTTTTATATATATATATATATATATACAGTTAGTTTTGCTGGAAGCTGTTATGTATTTTAAGATATGCTATATTTTTCGTATTTTATGGTGAAGTGTTGTTACAGTTTTCAGAGTGTTTATATATATCGTCTTAAAGCATACTTATGTTCTATAGTTGCCGTTATATATAAATTTCATATAAGCTGTATTTTATATCAAGTTGTTATCACATATGTATAGTTTACGTATGTATTATACTAAACTAAGCTTATTGATTTTATTTGTCATTTTATCTGCAGCACATATACTTGTCTTTATGCATAGGTGCAATGTTTACATATATTAATAATATATTATAATAAATACTTCAATACGTGCTGAGTTTTGAAAAGAGAAAAAAAAACAAAAGAAAGAAAAAAAAGAAAAAAAAACATGTAAGTTTGTGTGCACTATAGACCAGTTATATTATATTTTTATACGCGTATATTTTTTTTTTATATGTACTTGTATAAAATCATGGTCTGTTAGTAATGTTGGTTGTCACCGTTAATTATGGTATAATATGCTTTAGGATTTAACTATTTAATTTAAACAATATGAATATTGTTTTAAATTTAGGTTTTCTTTTATAAGTAAGTTTGATTTTAATATATATGTTTGAAACGCATGCATATTAAATTTACACTGTATGAATTTAAATATATAAATTTCATATGTATATATAGTTATAGATGGTTATATAAGCTCGCTTATACCGTTTATATTCATTGTTCCAGTTCTGATCTGATCTGTTTCATCAATTCGGGCCAATCAGTTTTGATCGTTGAAATTCGTGCCGATTTTGCTTTGCTTGGATGCAAAATTCAATTTCAGTGTCCGTATCAGTGTGCGTACCCGTGTCACCTTCTATAATCTCTATAGCCTCGAAAGGTGAGCAATCACTCACGATTAATATTCTTTTATTTATTAAATTTGATTTCAATTGAAACGACAATTGAAATATGCTGCTGTTAGTTATGTACACCGTTAGTTATGTACACTATTATTATAACATTTATGTGATATGATACAGTTTGGTTGATAATTAGTTGATTGTTTGTTGTTTATATTGGTCGTTAAAAATTGTAATGTATAAAGTGTTAAATATTATACAATTGAATCTGACGTAGGATAGTTAAAAATTTGAATCGACATATGTGTTGAATTTGATTAGTAAATTTGAATAATATGACCCCTTTTAATTGTTGAGTTAATTGACACGTAGAATTTGATAAATTATACTTTGAACCGTTGAATGTATATTGGATAAATTGTTGTAGTATTAAAATTGAGAATTGAATTGAACGACAAGTGGAAAGACCGTAATGTAATAATCTTTAATCTACATGAAATGATAGTGTAGATTCTAGGAATAATTATATTAATTCGCACAAATAACAATGCGAATTAATACGATTATTTCGGGATTATTTGAATTGATTATTGAATTATTATTGATTGTTGTTATTGCTTGTTTATTTACTTTGACATCATCCCTGTTATCACACTGCAAGTTCCCTTTGCTATGCTTTGACTTTTGAATTGAATTGGAATCGGGTTGAAATGATAAATACCCAAATGAACTTGACCTAGAATAGAGAATTAAATAAAAATCCGATTGGTCAATGATTTAATTTAAAAATAAAATCATGATTTTATTCGAACAAAGAATAAGTTTTGAATTGAAGTCGGAATTTGAATTTTTGAGAGAAAAGTGTAAAGATTGAAATCTGAAGCAAATATTAATGTAGTAATTGATGAAAGAACGTTGTTTGAAATTTAATTATTTAATAACTAAATTTGGAATTATTAATAAATAATTTGGAATTAGTAATAATTGAGTTTTGAAATTATTAAGTTTGAAATCATTTAATAATTAAATTTGAAATTATAATTAAGTTTGGAATTATAATTAAGTTTGAAATTATTAAGTTGAAATTATAATTAAGTTGAAATGATTTGATAATCAAGTTTGAATTCATTGAATTAAGGTGGAAATGATTTTATAATTAAGTTTGAATTGATAATCAGGTTGTAATTATTAATTTTTGAAATTATAATAATTAAAGATTGAAATTATTTAATAATTGAATGAGATTTAATTATTTGATAATTAAATAAAAATTGAATTCTTTGATAAGAGAAATTGAACTTTTGAATAAGTGAATTTGAACTTCGTTAGAAAATGAAATTTTGTTCTTTATTAGTTAACTTTTGGAAAATTTAAGTAAGATGATAAGTGAAATTGAACTTCTTGAATATATGAAATTTAGTCCTTGATTAATTGAGTTTGAAATGTGTAACCGAGTAAGTAAATAAATGAAATTGAATTTCTTTAACAAGAAATAAAATGTGATTTATTGAAATTAATGTAAGACTTGTAATTTTGGAAATTTGATTTGACGAATCTAATTTAGTTAAATTTGAAGTTTTGATATAATGAAGATGAATGTAAGTAATTGATTTAATGAATTGGGAATTAAGTAAAATTGTTTTGAATGATAAAGTAACTTAATGAATATTGAATGAAATCGATAAATGAATTTGAAATTGATTTGAGTGTTAAATTAATTTATTTAAATGATTTCGAAATAAAATTCATATATGAATTTGAATCAATAATTGAATTGTCTAAATAAAAGTTGAAATCGAATTATAAGATTTTGAAATGGTAATTTGGAAGTTTTGAAACGTAAACTTTGGAAATCGATATCGAAAGACAAACGAAATGTTGATTTATAAATTCAAATTGAAATTGAAATTGATTTGGTTTTGAAATTTATTATACGACCAATCGGTGTAATAATTACGAAAGTTATTAAAGAGACCGGAATCGGTTATGGATACACTCTCTATCTAAACCGAAAACCACTTTAATAACTATACGCGGAGTGATGACCCATAATGAAGTGGTTGGAATGATGTACGTGATGACTGAAGGAAGAGAACGATAATGGATAGCCTTGACACTTATGTCAAATTGGAAATGACTAAAATCAGGAGCCGTGCCGGGCCAAATGGGGTTAGCCACCTCGAGCGGACACACTTCTTCGTAACTACTACTCATTACTTGTGATTGATTGGTGCACCCTCGGAATTTCAGGAGTGTTGTTTCGCGGTGTTGCGATCGCTGCGGCGATGCGTTCTCACCAGTCCGGATCAGGCGAACGGTAGTTTCACTACCTTGGGTATTACCTCATGTGCCTTGTCATACTTGTATCCCTATGTACGCGACCACTACAAATTTGTTTTGTGTTATACCTATGGAGTACTCCCTGATATCCCACTAGTTTACGGTGGAGTTTACAGTGCTGTATAGACTATGACATTTATATAAATTGTGTTAAGGGGGATAATGGTAACGCCTTAACACTATTTTGATACTTTATATTACTGATAGACATTATCTATTTAGCGTACACTACTACATAGTAGATAGTTTAACGGATCCTTAGAGGATGGTGATTCCAACATCCTTTGAGTTACTTATATTTCGACTGCTATTTCACTTGAGTTGGATTTATTGATATGAGAATATTAATCCTGACTCGAGTGTTTTGTGTTTTGCTTTACGCTCGGGTCAGACTGAGTGGTTCAGCTTTTGAGACTCACTTTTGGAGTTGGAGCTTCGCCTGGAGATCCAGCTATCTATCCAGCTTTCAGATATTCGATGATTCTAGTGATGTATTCTGATTCTTATATTGGATTGTTGTATTCGAGACTTCTGTTATAACTTATTTAACTCTGATGTATCTTATATATTTATATAGTAGCTTCATGAACTACTATTTTTATTTTACTTCCGCTGCATATTATTACTCTGTGTCTGTGATTCTGTGATTATTTATTTATTGTATATCTGAGTTTTGCCAAATTTAAAATTTACAATTCGGTATTTTGAATTATTCAAGTCCGACATGTGCGGATGCGAATAGTCCAAAATAGCGGGTCGTTACAGTTGGTATCAGAGCTTTTGGTAGCTCTAGGCAGAATTTAGTATATATGGAAAATGTATTTACAGAATCACTCTCATTCGAGTTTCAATCTCTTCCTTTAACTTAATTCCATTGAATTTTGGAACGATCCCTACGGTTCCGAAATTCATTCTTGTCCCTCACTAT
Organism: Allium cepa; assembly: GCA_030765085.1. NCBI lineage: Eukaryota > Viridiplantae > Streptophyta > Magnoliopsida > Asparagales > Amaryllidaceae > Allium > Allium cepa. The sequence goes on from CM060946.1 coordinate 86,815,193, forward strand.
TCGTATTCGTCTGGATACCGGAGTATCCATGACTTCAATCCGAATGACCTTCATAATGAATCGGCGGTCTTGCCAAACTTCGAATGATTGGTAATGGGCGAAACACCATTATACTAGACATCGATTTACCAGAGATTTCTGTATCCTCGGTTTACGATGCTATCTATTCCCTGCTATACCTGAATTCTATTTCTTGAGATCGAATGTTGATTTATCTCAGAAGTCAGCATCGATCTAATTCTTGAAGTTACGGTCGACCCAGTGAAGGTTGCCCGTGAATTAAATATCCATCTCTCGATTCTTTTAATCGAACTATCTTATCTTCTGGTTTGAACTTATTATCGAATCAAAATTCTCTTTAATTTGATTTCCATCAAATTTGAATCTCTATACTTATTTTGAAATCCATACTTGTATCGTCGAGCGAGAAAGTGTATTTGTGAATTAATATTAAAAATAAGAAAATGTATTGTGTTGTTTGAGTTGTTGATGTTGATTTAGATTTTCGATCGATTCGTCTGATCAACGCTATCGATAGAATTTCTAAAACGCTTGAACAGAGCAAACAGACACAATATTGTTTTCAAAGTTAGTAAATAAAATAATATTGAATGATTTTATTATATATAAGTTTAAATTTTTCTGAAATCAAAATGTTAATGAATCTGTTGTCCAAAATGTGAAACAAATTAATTTTCATTTATTGTTTTATAAATCATTAACTATTTCATAAAATAAATAAATAAATTTATAAAATTTGGTTATAATTTGATTTGGAATTTGAAATGATTTAAATTAGAATTTGAGAATTCAATTTCCGGTGGTTTCGAACTTTGGTTTTTAAGGTTTAAACGTATATTATTTAAAATATTTTCAAATAGAAACCATTTTCAAGGAATTTTAAATGTTTAAATCAGTGCTCTTCTCTTTGTCACTGGAAAATAATTTCGGTAATGACGGCCGCATTATCAACATTCATTTTCGAGTTTCGAAGTGGAGAGACTATTCTGTAGCTTTGCTACGGTTTGTTTTGGAATTAAATTGATTTGAAATTCTTAAATTATGATTTGATTTGTAATATATATTAATATAAGATTTAAATCTGATTTGATATATTATATATACATTTATTTACCTCTAGATAAATTTGAAGTTACTCGAAAATTTAAATTCTTAAATTTATGATAAAGGATAATTCAATTATAAAATGAAATCAATATTTTGAATAAACAATTAGGCCTGGATAATTAAATTAGAAAATTTTACTAGTGTAATACTCAATTGCATTATATATAACTTACCTAAATTTTCAAAGTTTAACTATGTAATTGAATTTTATACAGTAGAAAATGATATCAAAGAATATATTTTATATATAAATTTTAGCAGTTATAATAAATGTAAATATAATTAATATATATGTGATAAGATATATTAAGTAGAATAAATTTAATAATAATTTAAATAAAGAAGAATTAAATTTGGCAAATAAAGTATGATTATAACAAATGACTATTCAAATTTATGATCTTTGAAATTGTTAATTTAAGAAAATTGGATAATATATAATATAAATCGTCTTTATAAATAAAATGTGAGTGCGTATAATAAATGTTATTCACTTAATTTTAACTATGAATGGTTAATAGAGATAAATAGAATACTAGGTTAGTCGAATAATAAATTGATTAATAAAATAAATTGTTGTCTGAAATAAATTTTGTAACAAACAATGATAAATTAGAAATAAACCAAGTTAATGAAATTCCTAGAATTTAAAGTCAATAGCTGAATATAAATTAATTTAAATTTGAAATTACATGGTTTAAATTAATTGTTTATAATGTAATTCAAGTCTATTTTCTTTAGATTGTTTCTATTCTCCTACCTACTCCCTTTTCGAGGACGAAAAGTTTTGAGTGGGGGAGAGTGTAACAACCCGGATATTTTTACGATTTTAATTAATTCAATTAACCGTTTTGTGTGAGATTTAAAAAAAATATATATATATAAACGATAAAATTTTAAAATATAAATTTGATATTTGGAATGCATTTAGTTAAACATAGCAACCGGTAGATTTTCGTCAGAAAATATGAAAGTTCATGTCGCGCGTAAATTTACTTCAATTTAATCAGTTAAAAAGCGATGAAAATAAAACGTTTTCAAAACCAAAATATTTTTACATAGAAAAATTCTAAAACATCTTTTGGGCAAGTTGTCAGTTTATCGTTTTTCCAAATTCGGACATCTTTGGCTCCGTCGATCTTATTTTTCTGCGATTTTTATGCATTTTCCGCTAGTAGAAATTTTGAATTTTTATAATTCAATCATACCACTGATATTTGTATACCGTTTTAATCGTCTTGTCATGTTGATCTCCGCGGTCTATTCAATTATGTATTTTGATGTCCGAAAAATGGCGAATCTACGAACCGATTTTTGTATCATACCGGTTTTGCATTTTGTTTACCAAGTGACCTTTCAATCACTTTTCTTTATCTATTCCCAATAGTAAACTCTGACTTTACTGTTCAACCTTGAATTCACGCAGGCCTTTTTCTTCGTTTTGGTAATATGTGATGACCTTTTATTTTGTGCTATGCATTAATAAGGCAAGTTTACACAACAAGCTTTTACGTTAGCTTGCATTTTTTTTTCCAGTGTGTTTTGTCTTGCTCCTCAACCCCAAAAAAGAAAAACATGCTGCCTCCTCCTCTTCTTCTTGTTTCTATCTCATTCATTTTTCATTTCTCTGCAAATAAAAAAAAAATCGAAGCCGTGCTTCTTCAACGGCCTTCCACCACCTTAGCTTGCCACAGCCGACCGTTCCTCCCCTTCGCCTTCTTCGAAACCGCCCACCAGCCGAGCCTCATCTCCATTAGCTCCTGAAAATCCTCCACGTCCTCCTCGCCTCGCCACTGCAGTATGGCCGAACTCCCCTCAAGAGCCGCATCACCTTGCGGCCATTTTTTTTCCAAGCCTCCATCGTGTACCCACCGCCAATCACCGCAGCCCCATGTCGTCGCAACACGAGACCACGCAACTCTCCTTTCCTCCGACCTCCTCTCTTCCCAGCGCGACCTAACCTCGGCCACCACTTTGCAACATGCAACTCTCCTTTATATTTTATATAATGGTAAGAAAATCTTTTAAGTTTGTATATACTAGTTTTATGTAATCTATGTTTACAAATTTATATAAGTTGTATGTAAACTGTTATTTGAATATGTGGGTTATACAGGCTCATAATTTGCCGTGTTATCTATATATAGTGTGAGTTTTGTATATTAATAGTTTTTATAAATTCTTCCATATGTCAGTTAGTTATATATAAGGGTATAAGAGAAGTCTGGTTCAAATATACATATAAGATATTGGAAGCGGATTGTCACAAAAACGATGATGATATTTCTTTACATAAGCAGCTCTTGAGTTTTTTTTTACTACTAAGTTACCTTATATGTATACATATGAACATATAACATACAAATGTAGTAACAAATTGCAATGCAACTTCAAATAGTCATCCCAATGTTAGTACCTTCAGCAATGTAGTTCAGCAATTTTGATTTGTCATCAATGTCCATAACATTGTAACTTTTACATGTAGTGTTACTATAATGAGTAATGCATTGTTTATAAAAGTAATATATATTATAAGATTCCGCATACAGGTAAATTTTATTTTCTCTGTTATCATATTTTGATTTTGTTTCATATATCTCAGTTAGATATGTAAGTATATATAGATTTGTTTATGTATATATTATAATATAAAAGTTCTCATAATATAAAGTTGGTTTAAGTTTTAGTCTATTATGGGTTAGTACTAAGTTTTTATATATATATATATATATATATATATATATACAGTTAGCTTTGCTGGAAGCTGTTATGTATTTTAAGATATGCTATATTTTTCGTATTTTATGGTGAAGTGTTGTTACAGTTTTCAGAGTGTTTATATATATCGTCTTAAAGCATACTTATGTTCTATAGTTGCCGTTATATATAAATTTCATATAAGCTGTATTTTATATCAAGTTGTTATCACATATGTATAGTTTACGTATGTATTATACTAAACTAAGCTTATTGATTTTATTTGTCATTTTATCTGCAGCACATATACTTGTCTTTATGCATAGGTGCAATGTTTACATATATTAATAATATATTATAATAAATACTTCAATACGTGCTGAGTTTTGAAAAGAGAAAAAAAACAAAAGAAAGAAAAAAAAGAAAAAAAAACGTGTAAGTTTGTGTGTACTATAGACCAGTTATATTATATTTTTAAACGCGTATATATTTTTTTATATGTACTTGTATAAAATCATGGTCTGTTAGTAATGTTGGTTGTCACCGTTAATTATGGTATAATATGCTTTAGGATTTAACTATTTAATTTAAACAATTTGAATATTGTTTTAAATTTAGGTTTTCTTTTATAAGTAAGTTTGATTTTAATATATATGTTTGAAACGCATGCATATTAAATTTACAGTGTATGAATTTAAATATATAAATTTCATATGTATATATAGTTATAGATGGTTATATAAGCTCGCTTATACCGTTTATATTCATTGTTCCAGTTCTGATCTGATCTGTTTCATCAATTCGGGCCAATCAGTTTTGATCGTTGAAATTCGTGCCGATTTTGCTTTGCTTGGATGCAAAATTCAATTTCAGTGTCCGTATCAGTGTGCGTATCCGTGTCACCTTCTATAATCTCTATAGCCTCGAAAGGTGAGCAATCACTCACGATTAATATTCTTTTATTTATTAAATTTGATTTCAATTGAAACGACAATTGAAATATGCTGCTGTTAGTTATGTACACCGTTAGTTATGTACACTATTATTATAACATTTATGTGATATGATACAGTTTGGTTGATAATTAGTTGATTGTTTGTTGTTTATATTGGTCGTTAAAAATTGTAATGTATAAAGTGTTAAATATTATACAATTGAATCTGACGTAGGATAGTTAAAAATTTGAATCGACATATGTGTTGAATTTGATTAGTAAATTTGAATAATATGACCCCTTTTAATTGTTGAGTTAATTGACACGTAGAATTTGATAAATTATACTTTGAACCGTTGAATGTATATTGGATAAATTGTTGTAGTATTAAAATTGAGAATTGAATTGAACGACAAGTGGAAAGACCGTAATGTAATAATCTTTAATCTACATGAAATGATAGTGTAGATTCTAGGAATAATTATATTAATTCGCACAAATAACAATGCGAATTAATACGATTATTTCGGGATTATTTGAATTGATTATTGAATTATTATTGATTGTTGTTATTGCTTGTTTATTTACTTTGACATCATCCCTGTTATCACACTGCAAGTTCCCTTTGCTATGCTTTGACTTTTGAATTGAATTGGAATCGGGTTGAAATGATAAATACCCAAATGAACTTGACCTAGAATAGAGAATTAAATAAAAATCCGATTGGTCAATGATTTAATTTAAAAATAAAATCATGATTTTATTCGAACAAAGAATAAGTTTTGAATTGAAGTCGGAATTTGAATTTTTGAGAGAAAAGTGTAAAGATTGAAATCTGAAGCAAATATTAACGTAGTAATTGATGAAAGAACGTTGTTTGAAATTTAATTATTTAATAACTAAATTTGGAATTATTAATAAATAATTTGGAATTAGTAATAATTGAGTTTTGAAATTATTAAGTTTGAAATCATTTAATAATTAAATTTGAAATTATAATTAAGTTTGGAATTATAATTAAGTTTGAAATTATTAAGTTGAAATTATAATTAAGTTGAAATGATTTGATAATCAATTTTGAATTCGTTGAATTAAGCTGGAAATGATTTTATAATTAAGTTTGAATTGATAATCAGGTTGTAATTATTAATTTTTGAAATTATAATAATTAAAGATTGAAATTATTTAATAATTGAATGAGATTTAATTATTTGATAACTAAATAAAAATTGAATTCTTTGATAAGAGAAATTGAACTTTTGAATAAGTGAATTTGAACTTCGTTAGAAAATGTAATTTTGTTCTTTATTAGTTAACTTTTGGAAAATTTAAGTAAGATGATAAGTGAAATTGAACTTCTTGAATATATGAAATTTAGTCCTTGATTAATTGAGTTTGAAATGTGTAACCGAGTAAGTAAATAAATGAAATTGAATTTCTTTAACAAGAAATAAAATGTGATTTATTGAAATTAATGTAAGACTTGTAATTTTGGAAATTTGATTTGACGAATCTAATTTAGTTAAATTTGAAGTTTTGATATAATGAAGATGAATGTAAGTAATTGATTTAATGAATTGGGAATTAAGTAAAATTGTTTTGAATGATAAAGTAACTTAACGAATATTGAATGAAATCGATAAATGAATTTGAAATTGATTTCAGTGTTAAATTAATTTATTTAAATGATTTCGAAATAAAATTCATATATGAATTTGAATCAATAATTGAATTGTCTAAATAAAAGTTGAAATCGAATTATAAGATTTTGAAATGGTAATTTGGAAGTTTTGAAACGTAAACTTTGGAAATCGATATCGAAAGACAAACGAAATGTTGATTTATAAATTCAAATTGAAATTGAAATTGATTTGGTTTTGAAATTTATTATACGACCAATCGGTGTAATAATTACGAAAGTTATTAAAGAGACCGGAATCGGTTATAGATACACTCTCTATCTAAACCGAAAACCACTTTAATAACTATACGCGGAGTGATGACCCAGAATGAAGTGGTTGGAATGATGTACGTGATGACTGAAGGAAGAGAACGATAATGGATAGCCTTGACACTTATGTCAAATTGGAAATGACTAAAATCAGAAGCCGTGCCGGGCCAAATGGGGTTAGCCACCTCGAGCGGACACACTTCTTCGTAACTACTACTCATTACTTGTGATTGATTGGTGCACCCTCGGAATTTCAGGAGTGTTGTTTCGCGGTGTTGCGATCGCTGCGGCGATGCGTTCTCACCAGTCCGGATCAGGCGAACGGTAGTTTCACTACCTTGGGTATTGCCTCATGTGCCTTGTCATACTTGTATCCCTATGTACGCGACCACTACAAATTTGTTTTGTGTTATACCTATGGAGTACTCCCTGATATCCCACTAGTTTACGGTGGAGTTTACAGTGCTGTATAGACTATGACATTTATATAAATTGTGTTAAGGGGGATAATGGTAACGCCTTAACACTATTTTGATACTTTATATTACTGATAGACATTATCTATTTAGCGTACACTACTACATAGTAGATAGTTTAACGGATCCTTAGAGGATGGTGATTCCAACATCCTTTGAGTTACTTATATTTCGGCTGCTATTTCACTTGAGTTGGATTTATTGATATGAAAATATTAATCCTGACTCGAGTGTTTTGTGTTTTGCTTTACGCTCGGGTCAGACTGAGTGGTTCAGCTTTTGAGACTCACTTTTGGAGTTGGAGCTTCGCCTGGAGATCCAGCTATCTATCCAGCTTTCAGATATTCGATAATTCTAGTGATGTATTCTGATTCTTATATTGGACTGTTGTATTCGAGACTTCTGTTATAACTTATTTAACTCTGATGTATCTTATATATTTATATAGTAGCTTCATGAACTACTATTTTTATTTTACTTCCGCTGCATATTATTACTCTGTGTCTGTGATTCTGTGATTATTTATTTATTGTATATCTGAGTTTTGCCAAATTTAAAATTTACAATTCGGTATTTTGAATTATTCAAGTCCGACATGTGCGGATGCGAATAGTCCAAAATAGCGGGTCGTTACAGTTGGTATAAGAGCTTTTGGTAGCTCTAGGCAGAATTTAGTATATATGGAAAATGTATTTACAGAATCACTCTCATTCGAGTTTCAATCTCTTCCTTTAACTTAATTCCATTGAATTTTGGAATGATCCCTACGGTTCCGAAATTCATTCTTGTCCCTCACTATTCGTATTCGTCTGGATTCCGAGTATCCATGACTTCAATCCGAATGACCTTCATAATGAATCGGCGGTCTTGCCAAACTTCGAATGATTGGTAATGGGCGAAACACCATTATACTAGACATCGATTTACCGGAGATTTCTGTATCCTCGGTTTACGATGCTATCTATTCCCTGCTATACCTTGTTAACCCTATCTCGGTTACGACTCAGCAGGTCTAGTACGTGGAGATGGCGCCGACTCAAGAGATGCCGACTCAGAAGAGTTGCCGACCTAACAACCCAAAGACTTTGCCGACCTAACCAATTAACAAGGTGGCCGACTTAGTTAGGTGCCGACCTAATTAGTTAAGAAACGCGCCGATCCAATGCTTTCCCATAGATACCGACCTAAGGCATGAAGAAATTCCGACCTAAGGCCTGAAGGGATGCCGGTCTAACGAGGCTATGCCGACCTAAGGAAAGTTCCGACCTAGTATGGAAGCCGACCTAGTGTATGCTCCGATCTAGCAACTCGAGGACTTTACCGACTTATAGTAAGTCGTAACCGATCTAAGGGTGTAAAGGATGGAGTAGCGGGGCAGTTTAGCATGTGACATACTAACTCGGTAGCGACCTAGCTTGTTTCCATTAAGTCGTAGGGCTTGACTCGTTAGATCAGCGAAGGGATAAGATAAGTCGGTCGCGACCTAGCTTGACCCGGTAACGACTTTGGACTTGTGCAAATTCAGCGAAGAAGGATCAACACAGCTTGACCATATCAGAGCTCCTATAAGCCGGCTGCGACTTAACTGGGTCGGTGAGGAGTTAAGACCGAGCCTAATCTTTGCCTATAAATACCACCCTACCTTCAACATGAAGGGGACTTTTGCTCATTCTCTTCAAGCGCCATTACTCTGCCGAATTCCAGACTACTTCAAAGCTTGAGCCACTTGTTTTACATATCCTATAACTTGAAGTGTGTTGTAATTGAAAGATCATGTAAAGGATTGTAATCAAACTAGAGATAAAAAGATTAAAGTGGACGTAGGCTGGATTATAAGCCGAACCACTATAAATACTGTGTCTCTTACTGTTTTTTCTGCATACTTTCTGCTTATTTCTGTTTCCCGTACGAACGGGTGGTGCTTTCACAATCACATCCTTTACACCAGGGTGTTAGCGTTCAAATTTTAGCGTTAACATTTTGGTGCTTTCACTGAGATTTGAACTCAGGACATCTATCATCATTGTTTCAGAAAGATTTGTAGATAGAGTTTCTTTAAGAACCAGAAGTCTATCCGAAATCATGGCTCCTGGAAGGAAAAGTAAATCTGTGAGATCTGCAAACATTCAAGAGGGAACCTCCGCTTCCCCAACACCAAATCAAGCCACTCCAGCTGTTGGAGTTTCAAAAGCGGAATTGGACGCTGCTATCTTTGGGTTGAATCAGCAAATAAATGCCCAGAACGCGCAATTGGAAGCTCAGAATGCTCAGAATGCTCTGATTCTGAATAGGTTAAACGATCTGCTCGGGGCAAACCGTCAACCTGCGAATAATGAAAGGAACTTTGTCGGTAATGTCCATGATGCTGAAACTAGAAACATTCCCGAAAGGGCTGCTAGCCCCTTTGAACAGACATTGCCTGAGGCTGGAGGATCCAGAAATAGGAATGACGAAGAATATCTTTCTGGTATGGTTCGACAGATTATGAAAGAAAGTATGCAAAGGGTCGAAGATGAGAAAGAGTGGGGTTTCGCTCCGAGCAAGACTCCGTTTACTGAAAAGATCCTAAAAGCTGAATTCCCAAGGAAGTTCGTCCCTCCGACCATTCCAGCTTACAAAGGGACAAGTGATCCAAATGAGTTCCTGTACAAATATGATTGGCACATGACAGGTGCCAGAGCTTCTGACGAGATAAAATGCCGCTATTTTCCTGTGTATTTGGAAGGGGTAGCTCTGCTTTGGTTCACAAAACTGCCTGTCCGGTCCATCGATCAGTTTTCAGACCTAACCAGGAAATTTAAAGAGCAATTTAGGCTGTATGCTTCAAAGGCAAAAGACATCATGTCGTTGTCCGGTTTGGAACAGAATCCGGGGGAAACTATCAAGTCTTTTTTAAATCGCTTTAATATAGCGTTAGCTGAGGTGGATAATGCAGAACCCCGCATGGTCTTGACCTATTTGATGAGAGCTATTGATAAGTCAAGTGAATTCGGAAAGTGGCTGAACATGAAGGAGCCAAATTCTCTGGAAAAGTTCTACAAAAAGGCGGATGAATTCATGCGTTTGGAAAGCCGTCCTGTCCCGGCAAAGGCAACAGTAGAGAAAGCTGAAGACAACACTGCTGCGCCACGTAAGAATGGATCTGTGGGACAGAAAAGAGAAAATAATGATGGAAGGAAACAACACAATTCAAAGAAGCCTCGATCCTTCAAGCCATCAGAATATACTCCTTTGTTAGAGACACCAGAGCGCATCTACCTGGCTACAAAAGATTCTCTTGAGTATCCCAAACCTCCTGTTCTCAGAACCGGAAGAAAAGCTGTGCAAAGTGGGAAGTTCTGTCGCTTCCATAATCAACCTGGTCATGACACAGACGACTGCCGTCAATTGAAAAATATAATCGAAGAATTGCTAAGAGAAAATAAGCTGCAGCAATTTGTGAAGAAGAGTGGTAATGATCCTGCTTCGTCAAGTCAGGGGCAACAAGCTCTTGCTCATCAGCCCAGGACAAATGAGAAGGCCGCAGGACATGAATCTGGAAGGCCAGTTATTAATGTCATCACAGGAGGACCCCACCCAGCAGGCAGAAGCTGGGGTGAAATGGAGAGGTACACTCGAGCTCTGAAACATATGCCAACTGAAGAGAATGTCTTTGTTTTAGAGGACTCTACACCCCTGAAACAACAAAGGACTTTTAATGATGATATTGTGTTCAGGGCTAGAGATTCCACGGGCATTGAGGCCCCTACTTTGGACCCGTTAGTCATCTCGGCCGGTATTGGACCGGCTATTGTCAGAAGAGTTCTTATTGATTGCGGCGCATCTTGCAACATCCTCTTCAAGAAAACGTTTGACCAGATGAGAATCCCGATGGCGGATGTGCAAGCCTCATCTCAGAAGATTGTTGGCTTCACTGGGGAGCCAAAGCAACCAGTAGGAACCATTGACTTGCTTGTGGAACTCGGAGAAGGAGAAAGAAAAGTAGTTCGCAAGCAGACTTTTGTGATAGTAGATGAATTTTCTGCTTATAATGCTTTCTTTGGTCGACCTATTCTTGCTGCATTCAAAGCTGTCCTTGCCCCATGGTGTCTTACTATTAAATTCCCTACAGACAATGGGGTAGGAGTTATTAAAGGAGACCAGAACGCTGGGCGAGAATGTTATATGACAGAGCTGCGAGAAACAAGGAAGAGAGAAATGGGGAAAGATGCGGCAACCCCAATCCGCATCAAAACACCAACCCTATAGCAACTACAGGGCGGACCCTGCACTGGCGAGCATAGCGGGGCACGAAAAGTGATGGATCCTAGAAAGGCCAGTGCGGGGGAGAGTAGGGTGGTACCAGCAGAAACAACGATACCGGTGCCCGTTGATCTGAAGGACCCAAACAAGGTGCTGAATGTGGGTTCACAACTTAATGTGTCAGTTCAGAATGCCTTGATATCTTTTTTGAAAGCAAACCTGGATGTTTTCGCTTGGACCCATGCCGATATGTGCGGAATATCCCCAGAAGTTGCGGTACATGCTCTGAATATTGACCCAAAGTTCACGCCAGTAAAGCAGAAAAGAAGAATCCAAGGTCTAGAAAGGTCGACAGCATTGAAAGAGGAAGTTGACCGGCTCATGGAGAATAATTTCATCAGAGAATCTACCTATCCAAATTGGGTTTCAAATCCAGTGCTAGTTAAGAAAGCCAATGGTAAATGGAGAGTGTGCATCGACTTTTCAGATCTAAACAAGGCCTGTCCCAAAGACTGCTTCCCATTACCCAGGATCGATCAACTGGTAGATGGAACAGCGGGTCATGAATTGTTGTCTTTTATGGATGCCTACTCCGGATATAATCAGATCATGATGCATGAGCCAGATCAGGAGGACACAAGCTTTATCACCGATGTCGGTCTTTACTGTTACAGAGTTATGCCCTTTGGGTTGAAGAATGCGGGGGCAACATACCAAAGACTGGTAAATGCTATGTTCAAACCGCAGTTGGGAAAGACTATGGAAGTTTACGTTGATGACATGCTAGTAAAATCTAAGAAAGCAGTGGATCACATCGAACACTTAGCAGAAATGTTCGCAATTCTCCGAGGATACGGAATGAAGCTTAACCCTTTAAAATGTTCTTTCGGGGTAGAATCTGGGAAGTTCTTGGGTTTCATCGTGAGCGCTAGGGGCATTGAAGCTAGTCCAGCTCAAATCACTGCTCTAAAAGAAGTCAAAGCTCCTAAAACAAAGAGGGAATTGCAAAGTCTCAATGGAAAAATTGCCGCCTTAAGTCGGTTCATATCCAAAGCTACTGATAAATGCATTCCATTCTTCGACGCTCTAAAGAAAGGAAAGAAAAACTTTGACTGGACTCCCGAATGCCAGAAAGCTTTTGAAGAATTGATTCAACATATGGAAACGCCTCCAATACTTTCCAGGCCCGGCGATGGCGAGGATCTTCTTATATACTTGGCAGTTTCATCTCATGCTTTAAGTGCAGCGCTGGTACGGGAAGACAAAAGGATTCAACATCCAGTTTACTATATCAGCAAAAGACTCACTGGGGCAGAAATGAATTACTCCAAGTTGGAAAAACTCGCCTATTGTCTATTGATTGCCTCAAGAAAGTTGAGGCAATATTTCCAGGCTCATCCTATCAAAGTCCTCACTGATCAACCTTTAAAGCAAGTCTTGTTTCGCCCTGAGACTTCGGGCCGCCTTTTAAAGTGGAATATTGAATTGAGCCAATATGACATCACTTATCATCCTAGAAAAGCGATCAACGGACAAGCTTTGGCAGATTTTATTGCAGAATTTACAGACAAGGGTAACAGCGAGGAAGAAACAATCGAGAACTCCCCAACCCAATGGAAGTTATTTGTAGATGGCGCAAGAAATGATTACTGTTCAGGTGCTGGAATTGTTCTTGAAACTCCTGAAGGCCGGTCGTTATGCTATGCGCTAAGATTAGAATTTCCTTCAACAAACAATGAAGCAGAATATGAAGCTCTGATCGCTGGTTTGAAAATTGCTAAAGAACTAAACATTCGAGCGTTACAGATCTTCAGTGATTCGCAGCTTATAGTATGTCAAGTCAAGAAGGAGTTTCAAACGAAAGGAGGAAATCTGCCCGCTTATGTGTCAAAGGCTTGGGAACTTTTATGTGAATTCGACCATTACACGATAAGTCATATTCCTCGAGAAGAAAACATGAAAGCAGATTCTCTCGCAAAATACTCAAGTTCTGGCGAAGCCCAATCCTTAGGGTTAGTTCCAGTGGAAGTTTTGTCAAATCCGAGCATTGATGAAATGGATATCGATTGGGTTATGAGTATGTCGCAAGAGCAAGAATCATGGATGACTCCAATAACAAAGTATCTACTCAATGGCTCTTTACCAGAAAACTCTAAAGAACGACAAAAGCTACTGAGAAAAGCTTCTCGATATATAATCCAGGATGGTCAATTATACAGACGAGGATTCTCAATGCCATTGCTTCGATGTGTATCCAAAGAAGAAGCCAAAATAATCCTATCAGAGGTACATGGAGGAGAATGTGGGGATCATTCAGGTGGTCAAACTTTAGCAAAGAAAATTCTCCGATATGGATATTTTTGGCCAGAAATTAATCGAGATGCTGCAGATTACTCTCGAAAATGTGACAGATGTCAAAGATTTGCCAAAATTCCTAGAGCACCTTCTACTGAGCTCACACAAATGACCAGTCCGTGGCCGTTTGCGATTTGGGGAATAGATTTGATCGGACCTTTACCAACCGCCAAATCTGGAATCAAATATGCCATTGTTGCTGTAGATTATTTCACTAAATGGGCTGAAGCTGAACCATTGGCAACTATCACCTCCAAAAAGATGATAAATTTTGTGACTAAGAATATCATTTGCAGATACGGTGTGCCTCAGAAAATAATCACAGACAATGGTACTCAGTTTGAAAGCGAGGAATTCCAGGATTTTTGCAAGCGATTCAAAATCCAGAAAAGCTTTTCGGCAGTAGCTCATCCGCAGGCAAACGGGCAAGTGGAAGCAGTGAACAAGATCATCAAATCAACCATCAAAAAGCAACTCGAAAGAGCAAAAGGTGGTTGGGTCGATAAACTACCGCTTGCACTATGGGCATACAGAACTACTCACAAAACTGCAACTGGGCATACTCCTTTTTCGTTAGCATACGGATCGGAAGCAATGATCCCGGTTGAAACAGAGGTCCCTTCACACAGAAGAATCCATTTCAATCAAGCAGAAAATGAAAAGCTGCAACTTGAAGCGCTGGATCTCCTTGATGAAAAAAGAGATGAAGCTAACCTCAGAGTTGCAGCTCATCAGCAAAGGATAGCCAGACATTTCAATTCCAAAGTTCGTCAACGCAGCTTTGAAATTGGAGATCTAGTCCTAAAAAGAATTATGACAGCGACAGGTGTGTTTGGGCCAAATTGGGAAGGACCGTATGTGATAGGTCAGAAACTTCTTGACGGCACATTCAAGCTCACCACAGTTGATGGAGATCAAATTCCAAGGGCATGGAACAGCAATCACTTGCGTCCATACTTTACTTGAAAATTTTGTTGAAACATTGTAAAAAGAATTATGAATGTATGATTCCTGTAATTGAAAGCAATTGTGAAACTGATGCAAGTAAATAATGAAAGAATATAAAGTGGATGTAGGCCCAATTTCATGGCCGAACCACTATAAATCTTGTGTTCCTTATTATCATTATATGTTTGCTTTGTTTTCGATATAAAAATACACAAAATGTATTGCTGAAATATCGATTTAAATTTTTGCAGACAGTGGAGATAAAACTTGCGCATAATAAGACCGAGCGATTCTCACCATCATTCAACAAACAAATTTCAAGTCACAAAGACCCCGAATTCAAATCCTAGATAGGAAATGCTTCAATTGAACGGCTAATGATTTCGATAGGAACGAGCCCTTGCTGATAAATTGAGATTGTTTAAACAAACAAACATCCAATTAGGAAGCTAGTGCCCGTTCTCACGAACTTGCCTGACAATGAAGTACACTTCCTTGGATTAAACAAGCCACTTGTGAGAAAAAGGGGGATGAAAACTTGAAAAGAAAGAAGAAAAAAAAAAAAAAAAAAAAAAAAAAGGATCGCTGAAAAGGCATAAGCAAGTGAACAGAGGAACAACCAAAGCTACCATCAGCGCCACAAGTCCTCTTCGGAGGCGCAACTCTTCGGATAATAAAAGACCTCTAATGGGTCATATGCCACAAAAAAGAAAGTTCTCTACTCAACAAAAAAGATTGGAGGAGTCATGACCCTCCAACCATGAGAGAGTAACTTCCAGGCGATGAAAACCCTCTCTGAGGCACATTTCACCAGGAGTTGAAGTGTTATAACCGCTCTTCGGGATTTCACTTCACCAGAGTTGAAATGTAAACAAAATAAAAGCCCTCTTCGGAGGCCCATTTCACCAGGAGTTGAAGTGTTATAACTGCTCTTCGGGATTTCACTTCACCAGAGTTGAAATGTAAACAAAATAAAAGCCCTCTTCGGAGGCCCATTTCGCCAGGAGTTGAAGTGTAGCAGCCGCTCTTCGGAATTTCACTTCACCAAAGTTGAAATGTAAAAACAAAGACCTTCTTGAAAGCACACGTTTCACCGAGATTGAAATAAAACTTCCAAGTGTTGAAACGTGAAAAGGCTTTCTTCAAAGGCACAACTCTTTGGGGGTACACGTTTCACCAAGATTGAAATAAAACTTCCAAGTGTTGGAACGTGAGAAATCCCTCCTCAGAGGTACAACCCCCTCCCGGGAACACAATTAAGAAGAAAGACCTCTTTGGAAACCCACGTTTCACCGAGATTGAAATAAAACTTCCAAGTGTTGAAACGTGAAAAGGATTTCTAAAGCATAACTCTTTGGAGGTACACGTTTCACCGAGATTGAAATAAAACTTCCAAGTGTTGAAACGTGAAAAAATCCCTCCTCAGAGGTACAACTTTCTATAAAAAAAAAAAAAAAAATCCTCATCAAAAGCGTACTTTAACTTTCAAAGGAAAAGTAATTTGCCTACTATGGGAAATGATCGTAAAAAGAAAAGAAGTTAAAGTACCCTTCAGAGGTCCGCTTTACCACATAGAGGAATTCACTTGATGAGATATGCACATAAGCAAAAGAAAAAAGTGATTTCTTCGAACGACCAAGCGTAAAAACTTATACGAAGGGAGTTGTACTCTATAAAATTTTCTTTAAAGAATAAAATAATTATTCTTTAGCAAATAAGAGTGCAAGTCCCCTCGAAGTATAAAATATTGCAGCAAGCTTAAGGTATGGGGGCAACATGGTATAGTAGTATAGATGCATCAGCAGAGTAATACTCAAGCAACATACCACAAGCCCGCTGCAACACTATATAAACAAACTTGTGCAAAAATAAATAGTAAATGCATTCTCAAATTCAAACGGAAGTTTGTACAAACGAAGAATCATTTTATTCAACTATAATGCAGATACAGGTTCTCAAAATAAAAGCGGAGGCCGATACCCGCACAACTCTCGGCCAGTTCATACAAAAGACAAAAAGCTAAAGTCTTCACTTCTTTTTACTGCCTTTGGACCCTTTACCCGACCGAATGACCAGCTTTTCAGGTCGGCCAGTGGGTATAAGGGAGGAAGGAGAGGTAGGCGCAGCTGGCCCAACTTCTGGCTCCTCTTCAGTGGCAGTGATTATCTTCCCTCTCCTCCTTGATGCTCCTTGCTTCCTTCTCCTCTTTGAGGAAGACTCACTTCCTGGAGTGACAAGTTTAGATAAAGTTATATCGTCAGAAGGAGTCCGCTCCGGAGATATGTCACCTCCCTCAAGTCCCTCATCTTTTTGCTCTTGCGAAGCAATGGGATCATCCAGGCCATGGAGAGCTTCTATTTGTTCTTCTTGTGACCCAGGTTGCGAAGCAGAAGGAGGCGCCACTTGAAGAGATGGAGGAAGGATCACCGGGGGAGAAGAAGCTTGAGTTTGACTCGGTGCTTTCTCTACAAAGGAGAAAAAACTTAAAATATCAGTATCTTTCGAAAAGAGAGGGGATGACGGCTCATCAAAAGTCGGGAATTCATTGACATTTGAAAAATAATCAAGAAGATCGTCAAGTTCACAAGGAGCGAACGAGCAGTTCACCACTTGAGCTGGTCCGGTGTCAAGTTTACCTGGGGTAGTTGGATCTCTGAGGCTGATTTCATATCGCTGTGCTTCGTTGCTTTCACCACCTTCATCCCCGCCTTGTGCACTTGTAGTTTCAGTTACTGTCTTAGTTGCAGGCGGAGTAGAGGAGCTCGAACCCGTGATGTCAACCACAGGAGAAACTGGAGGATGGACAGAGGAAATAAGCGTTAATTCCTTTCCAGAACATTCCTCTTCCGCCATTCCAGTTCTCATCCTGGCAAGTTGTTCTCGCCCCTTCGCAAGAGCAGCGCGAGCTCCCTCATCCAGGTAACGCGCCTCAAAATCTTCATCGCCATACCCGGCGTCTTTAAACATGTTAAGAGCAGCTTCCCACACCTCGGCCAGGGTGATTTCATACTTAGGACCAAGAAAAGAGAGGCTGCCGCGTCCCAAGACACAATGTAAATAAAAATCGAATAAAGTCGAATTGATATCGTTTTCCATGGTCTGAGCAGTTTCTTCGGCTGCAATTTTGCCAGCCATGGCCTCATCTCGATCTTTTTCGGTCTGAGCAAGTTGGGCTTTTAGCGCTTCAATCTCCATGTCCCGGGCGCTCAGTTTATTCTGCAGCTGGGTGACATCAGTGCGGTGGTTCTCTACAGCTTGTTCCAACCTCTCAGCTTTAGCTTCAGCGTCCCTCTGGCTGGCGTGCGCATCTCGCACTTGTTTTTGCAATACCTCTTCTCTTTGGGTGTAAGTATTAGTAGAAGAGGCAAGATCATCTTTGAGCTGCTTTACTTCAGCTTCGAGTTTTTCATTGTATTCGGCTATCTCCTTCATCTCAGTGTTGTGTTGATCAAGAATCTTCTGCCATTCTGATTTGTCATTTTCCATGGTCAGCATTGCTTCGATGTTAGCCCGATTAACTCTTTGAAGTTCATCAACCAGCTTTTGCCATCCAGACATTCTATCGATATCAAGCTTGACAGCATCGAGATTTCTGTACATAGCTTCTTTGTCGATGGGGACCAAATCAAGGTCGAAGCGTACCCCCCTCAAACACCAGTTCGGGAATCGACTCTGCAAAGTCGGGGGGCCCCTTTCAACATGGTATGAAGGCCTGTTGAGAAGTGTTTGGATGGCACTTCCTTCAAGAGCAGGAGATTTGGAAGGGATGTCAATAGAAACTGAGGCACCAGGTCTCTCAGATGTCACGGGCACGTGCTCCTCGCCAAGTTTGGTCCGCTTTCTCGAATCCTCAATATGGCTCTTCCCCCTATCATCGTGCGTTTTACGTTTATGGGAATCATCATCCCTTGGGAAAGATTCATGTCGCGTGCCCGCTCCCTCATGACGTTCTTCATACCTTCTCCTCTCTTCAGCTTTTCGCGCAGCTCTCTGCTCATTGGTCTCTCTGGGATCGGTATAGTATTGCTTGTAATCATAGCTGCCACGCCCTCCATAGCGTCGAAAGTCTTTGTAATAAGAACCGCTGCCGCTGCGCCCCATAGAGGAATCTGAAAAGGCAAAAATAGCAAGTCTTAGAAACTTCCGGAGAAAAGAAGTTAAATGTGAACAAATGCCAAAAAATCCTAAGTGTTGTGTGATGTGCAAGCTACGCGCATTAAGCTACAAACCACTCATTGGTGTAGAGGTGATGATAGCTTGGGTATGAGGAGTTGGTGTTTGTGTTGGTGTTAGTCGAAGAAGGGACGTCGCCTCAACTATGGGAGAGATAGTTTTAGACACGTCATCTCTAAAAAGCTCCTGTGAGGTCACTATTATGTCGCTCAACCCATCATAAACATCGTCACCATCATGCTCGGTGAGACTTGTTTTCTCAGTTCCTACATTAGCTAATCCCCCGAGAGGCTGTGAAGGTTCTTCTTCTTCCTCAATCGGGGCAAGTGCCGTCTTACTAGATGACCCCATAATGTCGGTAGGGGTGGAACATTTCACCAATGAAGCTTCGATGTTAGACTCTTTTAATGAGGGTTGTTCGATAGTAACGGGGGCATCCGATGCTTCAGTCGGGGAATCGGGAACTTCAGTCGGAGCTTCACAAAGCTGAGTATAGCGAGAAGGGTGGAGAAGTTCGTATTGATGTAGAAATTCGTCGCTTAGTAGAAACTTGATACTTCTCTCTTCTGCGGCTACAGCGCTCAGTCTATCAAAAGTCTGCCTATGTATCGGATCTCTAGAGGGAAGGGGAAGTGCTGAAAAAAGCAAAGAATGAGATTAGCAATTTGGACCCCGAAAAGAGTTAAGAAAGAAAGTGGAAAGACGGAAATAAATGATCTTACTTCCTACTCTCCAAGAAGCATAAAACTCTGGGGGACTGCGGGCAAAGAAAAATTGGTTTAAAAATCCATGGACACTTTCAGTAAGATCAAGAATGAGCTTGCGGTTTCTTGCACTTCTCACAATGATAAGAGAAGGATGGTCTTTGCTCTTTGCAAACGAGCATAAGTAGCGAATTTCTTCGAAGCTCGGCAGTCGGTCAAGATTTCTTCTGAACAAAACACCCAACCCCATCAAGATAGCGTAACCATTAGGATGAAGTTGGAACGGAGAAATTGACATCCGAAGAAGAAGAATTCGAAGAAAGTCATTGAAAGGTGGGATCGCCCCACTTAAGCACATTTGACGATTAACCGCGACAAAACCATAGGGAGGTCTGTCAGCAGTATCATTCGGTCCAGGAAATATGACATCATCTTCAGCAAAGCCGAATTGAGTACGCAACTGAATAAATGTTCTCGAAGATAGAATAGTCGAAGTTCTTTCCGGAGGATTCTCTATAGGAACAGCTATCGGGAAAGTTTCTTCTTCTTGACTTGCTGCTTCTTCTCCTTGATGGGAAGTCATTCTACACAAGCAATTGGATATTCAAACATGAAGGTGCACGTTTCCTAAAGTGTGTGAAGTGTTGTACAAGTATCAATCAAACAATAAGCAAAGGTAACTGGAATAAAACCTAGCAAACATTTGTTAGTTATAAAAACCAGGAATCTTTGTTTTGAGTTTGAATATGCAAATACAATGTTGATGCAAACAAATCAGTTCAAATTGTTGATACTTTGCATTAATATTCTACTTTAGTCAATTAATTTACAACATTTCATGCAATATGTTCATATCTCTTATCTTGTCTTAACTAATCTGTCATTTGATATGGGCAGTCAATGGCAGTATGTGCGCCTTGGTTTTCTTTGTTTGTATGTTATTATCAACAGGTTTACAGCTCAAAAGTGAGAATGATATGTGAAGTGACACAATGACATTCAAACAAATTTAAAGTTGGGGCATTTCAAATCTTAATCCCGGTTCAAGGTTTATTCAATTTAGTTCGGTAGTCCGGGTTAAAATACTTGAAGAAGGCCTATGTTTCTAAGTGTCAATACGTCCAGAGCCCAAGTGTTAGCTCGGCTACGATTCAAAAATTCTCATGCGAGATAAGACTGAGTCGGTAACGGGTCAAAATCTAGGTGGTTCAGCTTGGCGACTCATTTCCTCTAGTTCGCACGGGGGAGATAAGAAGGCAAGCTCCAAGTCGAAAGGCAGGAATTCCTCCAAGTCTTAACTCGGTCACGATCTAAGCTTTAATGTTTAGGTCGGCGAGATTCTTTCAAGCATTATCTCAACCACGATTTAAGGTCGTGTAAGAGCTAGATCGGTCGAAGGCTAAGCCACCTAAACCCACTAACTCGCCTTCGAGCCAACATCCCATAGCATTAAACCCGATAACCCAATAGCCATTTCTTCAACAGCAGCCTTTCATTCAAGCTGTCGGATCATCCAATAAAACAGCTCCAAATCGCATAAGTCCGTTGCTCTGCCTTCAGAGATCATTGAACCTGAGTGATAAAACCTTCTTCATCATCTCAACGATCATCTGAAGCCAAAATCGAGTAACCTAAACTTCATCGACTACAGGTATAGTGAGATTCGTGATGGAACGTTGCGCGAAGAGACAATTCGTATTCAAGTGATAGAATTCATGAACCAATAGCAATCTATGATCGAGAAGGGGACGGATTCACTTACGCTCTGAATAGTGGGAATTGCTGGTGATCAGGTAGGATGGAATCGCCTTAAAGAACTCAAGAGAATTTTAATGGCGGAGTTAAGAGAGCAGGTAATGAGAAAGAAGAAGGGGATATGATTTATACCTCGTAGTGAAAGGAACTGAAGCGGCAATTCGCCGGCTTAACATTTGGACCGTGCCCGATCTAATAACGTGCCGACTCAGTGAAGGGCCGAGATAAGAGATGTTTCGAAGCACACGACTTAAGCCTAAGGCGTATACTTCGAGGGGCAAATGTTAACCCTATCTCGGTTACGACTCAGCAGGTCTAGTACGTGGAGATGGCGCCGACTCAAGAGATGCCGACTCAGAAGAGTTGCCGACCTAACAACCCAAAGACTTTGCCGACCTAACCAATTAACAAGGTGGCCGACTTAGTTAGGTGCCGACCTAATTAGTTAAGAAACGCGCCGATCCAATGCTTTCCCATAGATACCGACCTAAGGCATGAAGAAATTCCGACCTAAGGCCTGAAGGGATGCCGGTCTAACGAGGCTATGCCGACCTAAGGAAAGTTCCGACCTAGTATGGAAGCCGACCTAGTGTATGCTCCGATCTAGCAACTCGAGGACTTTACCGACTTATAGTAAGTCGTAACCGATCTAAGGGTGTAAAGGATGGAGTAGCGGGGCAGTTTAGCATGTGACATACTAACTCGGTAGCGACCTAGCTTGTTTCCATTAAGTCGTAGGGCTTGACTCGTTAGATCAGCGAAGGGATAAGATAAGTCGGTCGCGACCTAGCTTGACCCGGTAACGACTTTGGACTTGTGCAAATTCAGCGAAGAAGGATCAACACAGCTTGACCATATCAGAGCTCCTATAAGCCGGCTGCGACTTAACTGGGTCGGTGAGGAGTTAAGACCGAGCCTAATCTTTGCCTATAAATACCACCCTACCTTCAACATGAAGGGGACTTTTGCTCATTCTCTTCAAGCGCCATTACTCTGCCGAATTCCAGACTACTTCAAAGCTTGAGCCACTTGTTTTACATATCCTATAACTTGAAGTGTGTTGTAATTGAAAGATCATGTAAAGGATTGTAATCAAACTAGAGATAAAAAGATTAAAGTGGACGTAGGCTGGATTATAAGCCGAACCACTATAAATACTGTGTCTCTTACTGTTTTTTCTGCATACTTTCTGCTTATTTCTGTTTCCCGTACGAACGGGTGGTGCTTTCACAATCACATCCTTTACACCAGGGTGTTAGCGTTCAAATTTTAGCGTTAACATACCTGAATTCTATTTCTTGAGATCGAATGTTGATTTATCTCAGAAGTCAGCATCGATCTAATTCTTGAAGTTACGGTCGACCCGGTGAAGGTTGCCCGTGAATTAAATATCCATCTCTCGATTCTTTTAATCGAACTATCTTATCTTCTGTTTTGAACTTATTATCGAATCAAAATTCTCTTTAATTTGATTTCCATCAAATTTGAATCTCTATACTTTGTAACGACCCGCCGCTCTGACCGCCCCAAGTCGGTAATTAAACCAACTAGAAACGTTCAAAATGACGTATTGTTATTTAGTTTATAACATTTAAACAGAATCAGCTACAGAATCACAGAATAATAATCGTATTTCCCATAAAAGAACTTTTCTTTTATATACAAATATCAGAGTTATACAATGAATTACATTTTATACAGCGGAACAAGCATATATCTTTTTTAAGTACAAGAATTTTTTTTGAAAAGCTTTAGTGAAGTGCTTCCCCTCTCTCTCTAACTTCGCTGCGAGAAAATCTTCAAGCTGTAAAAATACTCGGTCTGACCCGAGTATTATATTCAAAAGAAATAATACACGGGTCAGTCTAATTCAAACTCAGTTATTAGTGCATAGAAGCAATAATAATTAAATAGCAATTAGACGACAGTCAAAGATAGATTACCTATCCGACTCTTCACAAGAAATCGGATAACGGTAAATGATCACACTAAATAGTGTTAAAACAATAAATCAGCAGATTGAAATCATCAATGAAGATAGATGAAAAGATTTTTTTTTTCTTTTAAAAATAAATAAATTAGAAAAGCATCAGAATTTTCCTAAACGGCAGTTTAAACCAAAATCATCAATTTAAATCAAATCAATTTAAATGATTGACAAGTTACCTTAAAAAAAATCAAAACTGATTGGCTGCCGTACACGCATGCGTGCACGGCCTCGCCAATACAGTGACGAAATACATAAGAGGTCAGTGCATCAAAATGCAATACAAGGTCAAATCCGAAGATTCAACACAGTGCAAGTGTGCATGGGACCAAGCCAAAGCAAACTCAAACTTAACTCAAGTGCATCATTTCATTTTGGTTCAAGGAAAATAGCCAACCCATCAAGAAACACATGTGACAGCAGCAGTAAAACATAAAACAATTGTGTTCACATGGTTCGTAAATGCACACAGATCAACAACCAGGTCAAGAAAACTGAAATTGTGGCAAACTCAAGACTAAATCGAGGAAGCACATGCACACTACAGCAATGGACATACCATCTAAATTTCTATCACTCAATTCACACTAACATAGCGTAGTCAGGTCTACCGAGATACAATGCACATAGTACATAGAAAAGCAACCTAGAGATTCAAATGAACTACTATGCACTACAACAAGATCAAGCCAGAATACAAAGTTTCAGGCAGCAGTAAGACATGCACAACAAGACCAGGTGAACGCATCAACACCCAAATGGATGTACCCTATATTACTTTTTTGCACAAATATCATTAAAACTACTGTTATAAGCATAAACATTCAAGTTCAAAGTTATTCTAACTCTAAAATAATAGAATATATTGTTCATAAACTAGAAACTATAAAGGTATTTGATATTTATCCATATAACTTGCATAACAAACCCAACAATATGATATGTTAAGCTGTTATGGAAATTGAATATTTCCTTACTAATCATATGTCACTATTCCTCAGAAAATAAATTATTAATCACCTAGCAAGTCTTTGCAAAAATGTGTAAAAACAAAGTGAGTTATCATTGTTCTCAAGAGTGTGCATTAAGACTTGACAACTAACAATTCGTTGGGAGAAAAGACTGTAAAGGGATTATACAGTATGTAAACTTGACATAATATAATCTTATAGTTTTAATTATTCCTTTTAATAGGGTATAAAAGGATAACCATTTCGTTGATTTGTTATATTTCCCTCTCTGATCAAATTTGACTATTTATGGGGGGGGGGACTACCTTTTCCCAATGAAACTATTGAACTAAAACAAATGCACTAGAAAGAATATTGGACTAAAATATTGAACTATACCATAAACGCAGACTCGAGGAAGCAAATAAATTGATCAAAGCCGCCGACAATAAATGGAAAAGCAACCGAGTCAAAATCCAAATTATAGAAGAACAATCCGGGAAAATATACTCAAAATATATATGCAAAATAATTGAACATGTATTCAGGAATATATTAGGGAAAATATCAAATTAGAACTAAAATCATTGTCCGATAGAAGGTCCATAACCAAGCAAATCTTTGAAAAATTCAAATCGAAGTATATACTCAAAAATATAGGAAATTGATTCCTGGAACTGATACTAAAAGTATGATATGACAATGCTTTGTTTATATACCTGCATGTATATATCTACATGTAAATGATGTGTGTGTGTGTGCGCATCTGATTTGAACTATGTATATATCTACATGCAGACAATCTGATTTTAGTTTTAATAAAATCTAGGTACTTAAAATATTAACAGGCATGTGAGTTTTGAAATGTGCTTGTATTTAGACAATAACAGTAGAAATCCCTTAATCTTGTAAAAATCGGATGTTGCAATTTATTGATATAAATGCAAACTGAATGACTCAAGTACAATGCAGACAATCTAACTCAAGTACAAAAACTACAAGAGATGCCAACATATACAACATTAGTAAATACCCATTCACAGTGCAACAGCCCCAAACAAGGAATGCAACTACGAGGTATGCAAAAACATAAATGGGCAGTGAAAGTAAACATGGAATGAGATGCAATCACTAGTGCGACAGAGAAGAAATAAACAAACTATAGTTGAAATCATGAAAGCAGTGCAAACTAAAATAATCAAAAGTGCAGTTAGAAAATTGAACAGCGGTGCAGACTACAATCCATGAAAGTACGCATGAATGAAATGCTTGAAACTATGCAAGTACAAAATAATAGATAGTCTAATGGTTCAAGGCATGGGACAAACATGCACAGTACAAACTCAATACACATAAACACATATTGAGTACAAAATATTTAAAGATGGAATGTCAAAATTTCACAAAGGCAGACTGAATGATGCACAGCTACCAGATCAACTAAGCAAATTCAAGACAGCATGTTTTTTTTATTCTTCCTTTTTTTTTATACTGGTGCCTGTAACTATAAGGACAGGCATATATGCCTGTATACAATATTTTGATTTCATATCCAACATCTAGGCAAGATTTCATTTCATATTTAAACATCAATCACAAGTATCCAAACAAAACAAGAATAGAGGCAAGTGAGATTGCTCACAAACAAAAAGAAAAATAAACAGATTCCAGGAAATGAAGAAGTTCAAGTTTAAGGAAAAAGAAGTTTGCTCACAAATTTTTCTTCCCAGAAAACAGAGAACTTCCTGACTGTTTTTCAAAGATGAAAGCCTGAACTTGCTTGCTTGAATGCAAATTTGTTTTTAAAACTTCCAGTGAGATTTCAAACTTAAATTTAACTTAAACATTTTTTTATGAACTAATGATAGCATCTGTTCTCATCAATTTAAATTCAATTAACTGAGCAAATGGAAGCAAACAGTGTCTGTCCTCATCAGATTTCACTTATGTATAAACATACAATACCTATTCATTTCAATAACCTAGCATGCAACCAAATTTACTAAAGTTTTAAAAGTTACTCACAGGATCAGTTTAACTTGTTCAATTTTGAGTCATGAAATCTCATACTCAAAACAAGACCGAAGTCAATCTCAAAATCAATTGCCAGAAATTCGAACAGGTAAACCAGGGAAATCATCAGCGAAATCAAAATCAGAAAATTCAAGCAACCGAGTAAATCATAAAAGCACCAATTGGAAAGAAAAAATCACAAAAATCACCAAAACAGAAATCGAATTTGCAGAATACCAATTTAGAGATGAATTAGATGTGAGAATTACTCACCTTAGAACAAAGAGCAGATCGAAGCCGGCGCCTTCGAATTCAACGAGCCCTGATTTCTGTTGCAAAGAGGAACGAACGAGACATTCGAATTCGAGCCGCCATTATATCGTTTCCTCGTTTGATTTTTAGATTTAGGTTTTTTTTTTCGATCTGCTTTGAAATGATGAAGGGGGTATCGGCCGCCATTGTTTTGTTTTCTTTGATTTCTAGGGTTACGAATGAAATAGAGAGGGGATCGAGTATAGCCTTAGATAATATTACATCACTTAAGCAAAACCATGGGCTAAGAAAATTGTAAAGCCCACCTAATTCCTTAATCAAATTATTAAAGAATTATAACTAAATTTTAGAGAAATTCAACCGTTTAAAATTCCAACAGCAACTAGGCACAATTTATAATTGTCATTCCTTCATTATCTAGATATTAACTCAAAACAATTTATAAAAGAAACTATCTCTTTATAAATAAACAACATAATTTATTTGAATTTGGAAAAACTCAAATCGATTAACCAATTAATCTCACAATTTTAAATCAAGAATTAAATCAGTTATCAATCTGAAATAAATTAAAATTCGGAATCGTTACTGTCGAAAATATTTTTTTTTCTTTAGTAAGCTTCATAAGTATATAAACGTTTTGAAGTTCAACTATCAAGCGTTAATTTATATTAACATGTTTCACAATTAGATTTTATGCTTGTATTTTGTATTGATAAAATTCATTCCATTTTATTTAGATTAAAGAACAATGTTATTAAAACTAACCATCAATTTATAAATTTACATAAATAATACTTGTATCCAAATTATTTTCCTAAGTCATTAGTTTGAATTAAAAATACAAATTCAATATTCAATTTCAACTCCAAAGTCAAATTTAAATTTTTATTCAACTTTGTATAGATTAAATTTTAATATTTAATCGCCAAATTCACAGTTATATTGGGAATTCAATTTAAATTATCATTCAAATATTTAAAACTAATTAAATATTTACAATTTAAATTGTTCAAAAAATTCAGGGCCGTTACAATCTCCCCTCCTTAAAAGAATTTTGTCCCGAAATTACAAGTAAGGAAAAATGATTGTTAAAATTTCACTGATATTTATATTTTACACAATTTTTATCAAGTTTGAAACTTATTAAAAATAAATAAATAAGTATAGGATTCATTCTATTTGTTTTGTCTCATTAGCTTTGTTAATTAACTCATTTGCTCATCATTTTCTACAATCAAGACGCAAAAGTCTTTTACTAAAGTTTTCCGACTTACAAAACTCAATTTTAAACTTGAAACAATTCATAATGAGATTTACATATTATATCTTTTCCAAAGCTGTGGACTTTCAAAATATTTTCAAAAATCTTCTTCCTTAGTTCATTAGGTTGGAATTTATGTTACTTTAATTTCAGATTATTGATTTCCTATTTAAAGTTTGAAAATACTTGCTAACTCGAAATTTAACAAGTCTATTGTCGTTCTTAAAGACATTAGGCATACGCTGGCCAGCCGCAAGTCTAAAAATCTCCAAGTACTAAATATACTTGCTTCAATTCCCAGTGAAAATACTTTAAAAATCTTTTAAAAAATGGATATGGAAAGCACATTCCCCCATGGATCACAGTTTACCTGGCGGTTTCGCTACTATCCCAGTAGAATCGCTTGTAAACTATAGATTTCTCATCTCTTGAATTTCGCCATGGTTGTTGCCATAGATCGCGGTCCACACGGCGGTTACGCTACTATCCCAGTAGAATCGCTTGTGACCGTAGGCATCTCGCCCCTCGAATTTCGCTTTGGCTTCTAGATTGCAGTTTACACAGCGGTTACGCCACTATCCCAGTGGAATCGCTTGTAACTGTAGGCATCGCGCCCCTCAAATTACGCTAGTCACTCCAACTAATGGAAAAC
This sequence comes from Allium cepa, assembly GCA_030765085.1. NCBI lineage: Eukaryota > Viridiplantae > Streptophyta > Magnoliopsida > Asparagales > Amaryllidaceae > Allium > Allium cepa. The sequence continues at coordinate 86,843,695 of CM060946.1, forward strand.
AAATGGCCAATCCAACTAATGGAAATCAAATGGCCAATCCAACTAATGGAAAACAAATGGTCAATCCAACTAATGGAATTCTACGTAGCTACGATCTTCAAATGGACACTCATCTCGAGTTCCAATAACCTTCACAAATTTTAAATGGAAGGTACTTTTCCATATCCTCAATTTGGAAAACATAATATCATACATACATATATAATATTTCATTTCACAATTCATACATATCATACTCATGTACTTACATAAGTTTTCCATAACAATTACCTTCCAAACTAATGGTTTTCGAATTTATCGTATTCTCGTATATACGTTATGAAAACCTCAATATCTCATACCCATAACAAATAGAGGATTCACAAATTTTCCATTTCATTATCCATTTAAAATTTTCCTCTAAGTCGATTTAGAAATTTAAGGTTATCTCAAACCTAATTCACATTCATAATCCAATTTATTATCGACTTCACACTCGATTTGGATTTCATGTTACATCGTCAATTCTCAACACATAATTGATGTCTACCGATATATAACCTCTGAGCTCGTACGTCTCAGAGAAGGGTGTTAAGCTAAGAGAATAAATTCTCCGCCACCAACAGATATATATTTAATAGAGATCAATTGCTATGTCGTCAATTCACAATGTTAGACATACAATTCAAATCGACCATTCAAAATTCAAAATTCAACTTATATTGATTTTGGGTGTCAAAGTTAAACTCAATTTAACTCAAGATTCAATCATTTTGAAAATTTCCAAGTTGAACTAATTGTTCAAATTTCCCAAAAAAATATCTACACAAGATATATATAATTTTTTTCCACACTTAACCATTTGAAAACAAATTTCAAATCATTTTTTTTCACCTTTCAATCTTTGAAAACAAATTTCAAAGCAATTTCCTTAAACGGAAACATTTCCAAATAGTTATCCATTTTAAACTTAAAATGGTTCACTTAAATCAATCAAATAAATCCTTACCGATTTATTTTAAATTTACGTTCCAAATCCGTAAATTTATTTCCACATTTCAAAAATAAATCAATATTTATTTTTAACAAATTTCCCTTTCTTTTATAAATTCCATAATGAATTTACATTTCCAAAATATCTTATGAATATACGATTTTCAAATCGATTTCACATATTCATTATCAATTTATCTTTAAAAGATAAAATCTCAAAACATTCACTTTTCACTTTATCTTTAAAAGATAAAATTTCAAACCTTTCATTTCATATTGGAAAATATTTCCATACTTATTCAACAATAAGTAATTCGCAAATCCATTTATTTTCAACACTTTGAAAATATTCAATATACTTAGAGCATAATTAAGTATATATCTCATTCTTAAAGGAAATCATTCTTTTAAACACATTAATTTGAGTCAAAACGAATGTTGCGTAAAACATCGTTACGACGACCCAAAATCACTAGTATAGGGATTCGAATTTAAGATAGATATATAAATCCCAATATTATATAAAACATTTCTTTTCAAAAAAAACCATTTACTATAACAACAGTGTTATAGTCCACCATTTTCTTTTATTTCTCTCGAAAACGTCTATTTCAACAATGAATGTTGAAATCTATGTTTTCGATACTTAACACATTTTAAAACAACTTCAAATTTTCCAATATTAAGTTTTCCACTTAACTTAATTCCATGCCCGTTCAAATTCAAATTCATCACTGAATCTATTAAACCTATTATGGATTTTCATGTTGACAAATATATTTCCTATCAAAATTTTGCAATCCTTATTAGCGAAGGTCGGATTATTCAATCATTTTCCCAAGACATATCCGTTTTTTGTAAAATATATTCACTGTCCCAAAATTGTGAATAAAATTCCCATTTAACTTTTTATTATCACAATATTCAACTTAAAGGATAAATTCGCTGTCCGAATTCACGAATATATCTTCTTTAATAACTTCTATGTTTCATTTATCAAATTCAATTGGTTTCAAATTATAAACAATCTTTACAAATTCCATTTCTATTTATAAAACTTCGATTTATAATCTTCTTTATTAATTTAATTCAATTTATATAACTTAGTTATATACCAAAAGTCCATTTATAAGTTAAGTACTTACAGTCCATTTATTTACTAAATCGTTCTTCAGAACATTTGAAATCAAATTTTTTTTTTTCAAAAGAATTCAGAGTTAAACGCCCAAGTTATAGTTCAATAATTCTCTTGGTTATAACCAAATTGACATGTCATTTTTATTTCCCAATTACTTCGGAGATATTCAAAATATTTGGTTTAAACCAATTCATCAATTCACTTAACTCATATTTCATTTTTCATAAATCTCAACAATTCGATAATGAGTTTTCAAATGATCGAGACTCAAATCTAAGGAGACCTCACCGAAAAGAAACTATCGCAAACCTAAATTTAGAGAGGGAAATTTTCAAAAATAATTCTAATTTTCAAAATACTTTTTATTTTAAAGAGAACAATTTTAAACATCTTTAGATTTTGAAAACACTTTCTTTAAAGTGATTATAGTAACTATTCATATTAAACGCCATAAACTAAGCTTTGTGTAAACCAAAGCTCTGATACCACTTTGTAACGACCCGCCGCTCTGACCGCCCCTAGTCGGTAATTAAACCAACTAGAAACGTTCAAAATAATGGATTGTTATTTAGTTTATAACATTTAAACAGAATCAGCTACAGAATCACAGAATAATAATCGTATTTCCCATAAAAGAACTTTTCTTTTATATACAAATATCAGAGTTATACAATGAATTACATTTTATACAGCGGAACAAACATATATCTTTTTAAAGTACAAGAATTTTTTTTGAAAAGCTTTAGTGAAGTGCTTCCCCTCTCTCTCTAACTTCGCTGCGAGAAAATCTTCAAGCTGTAAAAATACTCGGTCTGACCCGAGTATTATATTCAAAAGAAATAATACACGGGTCAGTCTAATTCAAACTCAGTTATTAGTGCATAGAAGCAATAATAATTAAATAGCAATTAGACGACAGTCAAAGATAGATTACCTATCCGACTCTTCACAAGAAATCGGATAACGGTAAATGATCACACTAAATAGTGTTAAAACAATAAATCAGCAGATTGAAATCATCAATGAAGATAGATGAAAAGATTTTTTTTTCTTTTAAAAATAAATAAATTAGAAAAGCATCAGAATTTGCCTAAACGGCAGTTTAAACCAAAATCATCAATTTAAATCAAATCAATTTAAATGATTGACAAGTTACCTTAAAAAAAATCAAAACTGATTAGCTGCCGTACACGCACGCGTGCACGGCCTCGCCAATACAGTGACGAAATACATAAGAGCTCAGTGCATCAAAATGCAATACAAGGTCAAATCCGAAGATTCAACACAGTGCAAGTGTGCATGGGACCAAGCCAAAGCAAACTCAAGCATAACTCAAGTGCATCATTTCATTTTAGTTCAAGGAAAACAACCAACCCATCAAGAAACATATGTGACAGCAGCAGTAAAACATAAAACAATTGTGTTCACATGGTTCGTAAATGCACACAGATCAACAACCAGGTCAAGAAAACTGAAATTGTGGCAAACTCAAGACTAAATCGAGGAAGCACATGCACACTACAGCAATGGACATACTATCTAAATTTCTATCACTCAATTCACACTAACATAGCGTAGTCAGGTCTACCGAGATACAATGCACATAGTACATAGAAAAGCAACCTAGAGATTCAAATGAACTACTGTGCACTACAACAAGATCAAACCAGAATACAAAGTTTCAGGCAGCAGTAAGACATGCACAACAAGACCAGGTGAACGCATCAACACCCAAATGGATGTACCCTATATTACTTTTTTGCACAAATATCATTAAAACTACTGTTATAAGCATAAACATTCAAGTTCAAAGTTATTCTAACTCTAAAATAATAGAATATATTGTTCATAAACTAGAAACTATAAAGGTATTCGATATTTATCCATATAACTTGCATAACAAACCCAACAATATGATATGTTAAGCTGTTATGGAAATTGAATATTTCCTTACTAATCATATGTCACTATTCCTCAGAAAATAAATTATTAATCACCTAGCAAGTCTTTGCAAAAATGTGTAAAAACAAAGTGAGTTATCATTGTTCTCAAGAGTGTGCATTAAGACTTGACAACTAACAATTCGTTGGGAGAAAAGACAGTAAAGGGATTATACAGTATGTAAACTTGACATAATATAATCTTGTAGTTATAAGTATTCCTTTTAATAGGGTATAAAAGGATAACCATTTCGTTGATTTGTTATATTTCCCTCTCTGATCAAATTTGACTATTTATGGGGGGGATACCTTTTCCCAATGAAACTATTGAACTAAAACAAATGCACTAGGAACAATATTGGACTAAAATATTGAACTATACCATAAACGCAGACTCGAGGAAGCAAATAAATTGATCAAAGCCGCAAACAATAAATGGAAAAGCAACCGAGTCAAAATCCAAATTATAGAAGAACAATCCGGGAAAATATATTCAAAGTATATATGCAAAATAATTGAACATATATTCAGGAATATATTAGGGAAAAGATCAAATTAGAACTAAAATCATTGTCCGATAGAAGGTCCATAACCAAGCAAATCTTTGAAAAATTCAAATCGAAGTATATACTAAAAAATATAGGAAATTGATTCCTGGAACTGATACTAAAAGTATGATATGACAATGCTTTGTTTATATACCTGCATGTATATATCTACATGTAAATGATGTGTGTGTGTGCATCTGATTTGAACTATGTATATATCTACATGCAGACAATCTGATTTTAGTTTTAATAAAATCTAGGTACTTAAAATATTAACAGGCATGTGAGTTTTGAAATGTGCTTTTATTTAGACAATAACAGTAGAAATCCCTTAATCTTGTAAAAATCGGATGTTGCAATTTATTGATATAAATGCAAACTGAATGACTCAAGTACAATGCAGACAATCTAACTCAAGTACAACAACTACAAGAGATGCCAACATATACAACATTAGTAAATACCCATTCACAGTGCAACAGCCCCAAACCAGGAATGCAACTACGAGGTATGCAAAAACATAAATGGGCAGTGACAGTAAACATGGAATGAGATGCAATCACTAGTGCGACAGAGAAGAAATAAACAAACAATAGTTGAAATCATGAAAGAAGTGCAAACTAAAATAATCAAAAGTGCAGTTAGAAAATTGAACAGCGGTGCAGACTACAATCCATGAAAGTACGCATGAATGAAATGCTTGAAACTATGCAAGTACAAAATAATAGATAGTCTAATGGTTACAAGGCATGGGACAAACATGCACAGTACAAACTCAATACACATAAACACATATTGAGTACAAAATATTTAAAGATGGAATGTCAAAATTTCACAAAGGCAGACTGAATGATGCACAGCTACCAGATCAACTAAGCAAATTCAAGACAACATGTTTTTTTTTATTCTTCCTTTTTTTTATACGGGTGCCTGTAACTATAAGGACAGGCATATATGCCTGTATACAATATTTTGATTTCATATCCAACATCTAGGCAAGATTTCATTTCATATTTAAACACAAATCACAAGTATCCAAACAAAATAAGAATAGAGGCAAGTGAGATTGCTCACAAACAAAAAGAAAAATAAACAGATTCCAGGAAATGAAGAAGTTCAAGTTTAAGGAAAAAGAAGTTTGCTCACAAATTTTTCTTCCCAGAAAACAGAAAACTTCCTGACTGTTTTTCAAAGATGAAAGCCTGAACTTGCTTGCTTGAATGCAAATTTGTTTTTAAAACTTCCAGTGAGATTTCAAACTTAAATTTAACTTAAACATTTTTTTATGAACTAATGATAGCATCTGTTCTCATCAATTTAAATTCAATTAACTGAGCAAATGGAAGCAAACAGTGTCTGTCCTCATCAGATTTCACTTATGTATAAACATACAATACCTATTCATTTCAATAACCTAGCATGCAACCAAATTTACTAAAGTTTTAAAAGTTACTCACAGGATCAGTTTAACTTGTTCAATTTTGAGTCATGAAATCTCATACTCAAAACAAGACCGAAGTCAATCTCAAAATCAATTGCCAGAAATTCGAATAGGTAAACCAGGGAAATCATCAGCGAAATCAAAATCAGAAAATTCAAGCAACCGAGTAAATCATAAAAGCACCAATTGGAAAGAAAAAATCACAAAAATCACCAAAACAGAAATCGAATTTGCAGAATACCAATTTAGAGATGAATTAGATGTGAGAATTACTCACCTTAGAACAAAGAGCAGATCGAAGACGGCGCCTTCGAATTCAGTGAGCCCTGATTTCTATTGCAAAGAGGAACGAACGAGACATTCGAATTCGAGCCGCCATTATATCATTTCCTCGTTTGATTTTTAGATTTAGGTTTTTTTTTTCGATCTGCTTTGAAATGATGAAGGGGGTATCGGCCGCCATTGTTTTGTTTTCTTTGATTTCTAGGGTTACGAATGAAATAGAGAGGGGATCGAATATAGCCTTAGATAATATTACAGCACTTAAGAAAAACCATGGGCTAAGAAAATTGTAAAGCCCACCTAATTCCTTAATCAAATTATTAAAGAATTATAACTAAATTTTAGAGGAATTCAACCGTTTAAAATTCCAACAGCAATTAGGCACAATTTATAATTGTCATTCCTTCATTATCTAGATATTAACTCAAAACAATTTATAAAAGAAACTATCTCTTTATAAATAAAAAACATAATTTATTTGAATTTGGAAAAACTCAAATCGATTAACCAATTGATCTCACAATTTTAAATCAAGAATTAAATCAGTTATCAATCTAAAATAAATTAAAATTCGGAATCGTTACTGTCGAATTTTTTTTTTCTTTAGTAAGCTTCATAAGTATATAAACGTTTTGAAGTTCAACTATCAAGCGTTAATTTATATTAACATGTTTCACAATTAGATTTTATGCTTGTATTTTGTATTGATAAAATTCATTCCATTTTATTTAGATTAAAGAACAATGTTGTGACGACCCGCCCTTCTACTACCAGAAAGCCGTATCATCATTAAGAAAGAAAGGGATAGAAATAGAAAAGAAAGAGAAAGAAAGAACAACAACATCAGAATCTCACAGCGGAACGGAACAAAATATAATATATCACTTAAATAATACATAGTTTGTACATATATCAGAATTATACAATATCAATACATATGACAATCATACATACATCACATACTAGACAGTTATAAACACCTGTCTAGTTAATACAACTCAATACAATACAACTCAAACAATATGACTCAGAGATACCAACACAGCGGAACAATATATATATATCTACAACGCTGAAGCCTCCTGCTCCATTGCTCCTCCAGAATTCGTCAAAGCTAACCTGAATCCCTTGACTACCCATAAAAATTTGGGTACCCGAGAGTTTATGAAAAACAAAAATAAACTCCAGGTCAGACATGGGTCTGGTATGAGTAAACGGGTTAAAGCTGTTTAACTTTGAAAAACATTTGAAAATAAAGGTATCACGTAAGACTCCCCACAAATAAATACGGGTAAGTTTTTACCTTACGCTAACCAAAACATTTCATAGGAAATCCAGTGATATTATAATAGTGTCTAGGGTTTTCAAGTAAATAGAAAATAGCCGAAATTGTTACATCTATTAAATTCCAGCTACTAGCCACAAAAGTGGGTAATACAAATCAAAACCGTAGGGTCTCGTAGGGAAAATGGATTTCCAACAATGGCAGGGCTACTGGGGTACCGCCCGTCACAGTACGGGGCCTAGATCATCGTACGGAGGATTACTCCCTTCATCCCCTGCAACACAAGGCCGGAACCATTCCTTACTGAACAGTCCCGAACAAGATAAACCCCGCGGTTGTACCTAGCAACCGCCCACTAAGCCGAAATATAAAAAGGGACATCTAGACAGGGGAAATATCTTGTCCTGCTTGGGCATGACCCACCTAACCTTGCTGCACATCCCCTGTTTTAGCCATTTCCGGTTGATGAGGCTTGAGGCTACGATTACCTTTAAAGAACATATCACTTAGAATGCTCATCGTCCGCCTGACGATGTGTTGAAAGCATTCAATCCATACAAGTTCGTTCCGGGTTCGAACGAAACCGAAGGCATTATCTCGTTACACTCATTTTGGAATCACCCTCGGAGTTAACAACGATAACCCTTGCATTCTGAAAACACCATCTCGATCTCCATTTCAGAATTCACGACCTAACGTTTAAGTTGGATTGATGTGGTTTTCGGGGAATCAAATTTGATTCTTCCGATCCCGGTCTCATCGAATCCAAACGCCATTTTAAGGGCCAAGTTGTCTATTTAACTTAACAGTTCAATTCAATATTAAGAATTAACATAACAGATATAACAGATAAATCATACACAGTTATCACAGATATCCATAATATATCACCACATATCACAGAATTATCATCAACAGATATCAAAGTCAATCAAACATAAATATCAATGCATACTAAACAGTTTGGTTTTACTTTACTTAATTGATTGCTTAAGAATAAACTATCTTATTTTATTTTATTACTTACTGATTAATTAACTTATTAATGAATAATTAATTAATTAGTTATCATTAATTATTAATCTATTAATCAACTAATCTTCCATTACTTATTTAATCGATTAACTTCTATTCATTAACTGTTACTTAATTACTCAGTTAATTAGTTGATTCATAATTATTAATTATTAACTTCCTTATTAATAATTAAAATCTTAGTACATATTTACTATCACAAATTTATTTAATTAATCATTTATTTATAATTAATGAATTATCAACAATTGAAACATTTATCTTTACTTAATTACTTAAGTAACTACCATTGATTAATCTAAACTTGGAGTAATTAACTAACGTTCTTAAGTTAAGCTGATTAAACATATGTTTTATTTCTAATTTCAAATTAATTTAAAGGTATTACTTTAAATTTAATTACGAGTATAAGTTAGATTTTAAATACCTTATACTCTTACATCAATCATCATCTTACTTCACAATCCTTACTTTACTAAATTTTTAATCAAATATTATCTTAAACTAACCAAGATTTATTCCCTTAATTATTCTTATTCGTTGTGAATCAAGATATTTAAGTAGTTAAGTTAAAAAAAAACAAGAGACTCGAGACAAAAACTAAGTTGACCCGAGAATTTCCCAGGCAAACTCGAGTTGGTCTCGAGCATTTCTATATTTTTCCCGTGTTCTCCCCCTGCGTCCCTCTCTCTCTCTCTCACTCTCTGTTTCTTCCCAGTTTCTTCTTCTCATTTTTAAACTTTAGTTATAAATGAAACAACAATAGTACTTAAATTCGCACGCGCAGAACCCATAAATTACTCGAAGCAGAAGCCAGTTCGACTCGCGCTAGAGCACGCGACGGCCATGGCAACTTCACCTGACATCCAACGCCATCGTGCACGTGCACGGTGGTGCGCTTGGCCTACGGCGCCTCGCGACAGCCCCTACACATCACAAAACATCCCCTCAAACGATATCGAGGCCCAAAATTCAATTATATGCTGAAACTAAAATTATGACCTGTAGCATAATCACGCGACAGCTATGCCCACTGTCAAATCAATCGTGCGGCCACCACACATCACCGGAGGTGATGAAAATTCTCCAGAATCTCGATCATAACCTACTCTAACTCCACCAAAGATCGCAACCCACTCGGTTTCATGATGGTGCCGAAATCATGAATTTACAGAGCATTGAAAGTTTAAGCACTCAAACCCTATTTTTGATTCATGCTCGAAATTTATGCATTTGAAAAATAAATTGACATTTTTCTAGTGCTAATACAACTTCAATCTTGCCTCATTCCAAATTCCATAAACTAAAATTTACTCAATCATCTAAATTTGACAAAAATCAGTAAAACTCTTTTTTAAAAACTGCTCTGAAAATCTTTGCTTTCAAATCAAAATTTTTATGTTAAAAATCATAATTATATTTATGGAAACTAAATATACTATTGAATTTACAAATTTGAACACTTGAATTTCAACTTTGATTTCTTTTTACCTGTAGTTTTGGAAATACAGTATTGAACAATGCTGTTTAAACTTGAAACATGTTGCAGACCTTGTTTTGAACTAAACAAACTCGAATTTACCCAATACAAAGTTCGAATGGTTATATGAATAAGTTATATAGATTTCTTGGCTTAACCATTATCAGATTTCAAAGTTTGAAAGAAACAACTACCTGTATTTATTCAAACTACAGAAGATACCAAGGCTACTTATACCAACAATATTCAAGCACTTACTATTTACAAACTAAAAATACAAATTTAGATTTAAAATGGATATGTTTACTCACATAAAATATTTGAACAGAAGGTGAAGACACTGCAGTTGAAACTTCCCTGAAACTCTTCCTAAGTTTCCTGTCTTCTGCTTCCTTTTTTTTTTTTCTTTGCTTGATTTTTAGTTTTCATTTGTATGAATGAACTGAAAATAGAAAGGTGGATATATATAAATGCTGAAGCTACTGAATAACAGGTGATAACTGGACAGTTCCATTTGTTCGTCATTTTCTTTTAATTGGTTAAGAAAAATACTGCAGTGATATGATATGGGAGATTTCGGCTATATGTACCTGTTTAAACAATATGTTATGCTAATTAATGCCTTTGCTTTTAATTATGACAAAATGTATTAAATGTTTTACTGATTGTTATCTTGTATGGTACAAAGATATTTATCATATTTCGGCTAGCCTATCTTGCAAGACACACATATTTTGTGTTATGTTGAAGTAAAACTTTGTTTTTCTTATTTGCTTACAACTAATAAATTCTTATGCTTCACTTATGCTAACAATTAATGAATGTTTCAGTTTTCCTGTTTGTTTTGTACAAGCTACAGATTTTTTTTTTATTAATTTGAAGTAAAGCTTTGCTTTTCTTATGAATAAAAAGTTTCCTGCAGCACAAAACTTTGTATTTAATTCATATCATTATGAATGTACAAAGGTTTTTATATATATCTTCTTTGAAGTTAGACCTGGCTTGTAAATGAAGCTATACTGTGTATGTAAGCATTTATTTTATTACTTCTAGCCTAATTATATTATACTTGCAGGAAGATGTTTGCCTTATGAATGAAAGTAGATTGTACTATGTATAAAGATTTTTTTATGAAGAGTACATTTGCAGATAGATATTTAGTTTTTGAGTGTGAAGTTTTGTTTATGAGAATATTTATTGTTTTGTATAAACACTTGTCTTATATTATGTTATAAATTGTTTCCATTTCATTTTACACTTTAAGTTTGGATTACATGTGAAGATATAAAAGAACAAATTTTATTATTTGCTTGCTTATTTATTTATATTTGTATTTTATATTTTGATTATCAAAATTTACATTATATTCTTAAGTTTCACTTATATGTAATACTTATTTTTATATTTATCTCCAATTATAATTTATTCAAATTATATACATAAGTTCGACTCATATGTTACATTTATACTCTATATTACTAGAATTTGATTGTAAACTTCAAACATTATTATTCATATGTATATGTTTATCAAATGTTAGCAAAATGTAAATCTTTTAATTTAAACATATAAGATAAATTTTATTATAAATATTATTGAGATCCTTATTTCAAATTTTCATCTCACATCTCCTTTTAAAATACCAATGCATATAAACAAATGGCAGTAATTACCAAAATCATATTCATTTAAATATGGACAATTCATATTTTATATTTAACTAAATTAAACATTTAGTAAAATAACAGGGGCGGAAATCCAGGGTCGTTACAAATGTTATTAAAACTAACCATCAATTTATAAATTTACATAAATAATACTTGTATCCAAATTATTTTCCTAAGTCATTAGTTTGAATTAAAAATACAAATTCAATATTCAATTTCAACTCCAAAGTCAAATTTAAATTTTTATTCAACTTTATATAGATTAAATTTTAATATTTAATCGCCAAATTCACAGTTATATTGGGAATTCAATTTAAATTATCATTCAAATATTTAAAACTAATTAAATATTTACAATTTAAATTGTTCAAAAAATTCAGGGCCGTTACACGCATAACCTATATATTAGCTTACATATAGACTGCCTCTTATATAAATATAAGTTTATATAAAAGTTATATTATTTGTTAGTACAAATATAGGTGTACATGTTTTACGCTTACCCATATATTTAAGTATGTATGTTTACTGCATAGGGACTTACAGTATTTCATTTTGATATTGATAATATTGGTTTTACTATATATTGATTTTTAATGTGTTACTTGTAGCATGCATGAGTTATGATGTTGTACTGGAAGTTAGTGTGTTAGATGAAGCTATGAATTGAATACATTCACATCAGTTAGTACGTGTGGGTGTGTGCGTACATATATATATATATATATATATTATAGATATTAAGTTAAATTTTTGATGAAAATATATATACATCTTATTTTAAATTTATGTTTTAAAGATTGGTTTTAGAGAGAAATTATATCGAATATTGTGATTTAGTACAACAAGCTAATTTGATTCATTCTCATCGATTTTCGATTTATCAGCTTGTACATCGAACTCTTGTCCATTGTGCTTCGCTTTGGAAATTCATGCTTGGATTCATAACTCGTTTCATTGTCTATTCTCTCTAGCCTCGAAAGGTGAGCAGTCACTCATGATTAATGTTATTTTATTAATTAAATTTGATTTCAATTAAAAGGACAAATGAAATATGCTGCAGTTAGTTATTTACACTGTTATATATATGTTATTACCTATATCAGTTTACCTGTGACATCTGACACCATTATCTGTTATGTATACAATGATAATCCAGTTTGGTTGATAAATGATTGATTGTTTGATTGTTGACATTGGACGTTAAATTGTTAATGTTTAAAGTGATAAATAATATGCAATTGAATTTGATACATGATAGTTAATAATTTAAATTGATATATGTGTTGAATTTGATTAGTTAAATTGGTATAATATGACCTCTTTAAATGTTTAAATAAATTGACACGTAGAAATTTGGTTAAGTACACCTTGAACCATTGAATATATGTTGTGTAAATTGATGTAGTATAAAATTGAATAATGGATGTCAAGTGAAGAACCGTATAAATATTAGTGTAATAATCTTTAATCTACATGAAATGATAGGGTAGATTCTAGAAATAATTATATTAATTTGCATAAACAACAAATGTAAATTAATGCGGTTATTTCGGGATTATTTAAATAAACTATTGGAATGTTGTTAATGTTTGCTATTGCTCATTTATTTACTTTGACACCATCCCAGTTATCACACTGCAAGTTCCCTTTCCTATGCTTTGATTTTGAATTGAAATGAAATCGGGTTGAAATGATAAATACCCAAATTAAGCTTTGACTTAGGATAGAGAACTAAATAAAACCCGATTGGTCAATAATTTGATTTAAATGAAATAAATATTTTATTTGAATAAAATAATAAGGGTTTTAAATGATGTTGGAATTTGAATTCTAGTGAAATTTAAATGTTAATATTTAATAATCCGAAACAAAATATTAACAAAGTAATTGATGAAAGAACGTTGTTTAATTTAAGAAATGATTGAATTAAGTTTTGAAATTATTTAATAATTAAGTTTGAAATTATTTAATAATTAAGATTTGAAATTATTTAATAATTAAATAAGATTGAATTATTTAATAATTAAATATAATTGAATTCTTTAATAAGTGAAATCGAATTTCTTGAATAAGTGAAATTAAGTTTCTTTATTTATCGAGTTTTGAAATTATAACTAAGTAAATAAATTAGTGAAATTGAATTTTCTTTAACAAGAAATAAAATGTGATTTATTGAAATTTTTGTAAGACTTGAAATTTAAAGAATTTGATTTGACGAATTTAATTTAATTCAAATTTGTAGGTTTTGATATAATGGAAAACTTAAATTGATTTAATGAACTGGAAATTAAATAGAAATTATTTTGAATGATAAATTAACTTAACGAATATTGAATGAAATAGATCAATGAGTTTAAATTGACTTGGATGTTAAATTTAATTAATTTAAATGATTACGGAATGAAACTTATATATGAATTTGAACAAATATTTGAATTGTTTTAATAAAAATTTTGAAATTGAATTATAAAATTTTGAAATAGTAATTTGGAAGTGTTGAAACGTAAATTATGGAAATTGATATAGAAAGACAAATGGAATGTTGGTTTACAACTTCTAATTGAAACTGAAATTTATTTGGTTTTTGAAATTTATTAAACAACCAATCGGTGTAATAATCATAAAAGTTATTAAACAAACCGGAATTGGTTATGGACATACTCTCTGTCTAAACCGAAAACCACTTTAATAACTATACACGGAGTGTGATCCAGAATGAAGTGGTTGGAATGATGTACGTGATGACTGAAGAAAGAGAACGATAATGAATATCCTTGACACTTGTGTCAAATTGGAAATGACTAAAACGGGAGCCGTGCCAAGCCAAATGGGGTTAGCCACCTCGAGCGAACACACTTCTTCGTAAACTACTCATTACTTGTTATTGATTGGTGTGCACGTTCGAATTTTGGGAGTAACGTTTCGCGGTGTTGCGATCGTTGCGGCGATGCGTTCTCACTAGTCCAAATCAGGCAAACGGTAGTTTCACTACTTTGGGTATTGTCTTATGTGCCTTGTCATACTTGTATCCCTATACGCGACCACTATGAATTTGTTTTGTGTTATACCTATGGAGTACTCCCTGGTAAGCCACTAGTTTACGGTGGAGTTTATAGTGCTGCATAGTCTATGATGCTTATATAAAATACGTTAAGGGGGATAATGGTAATGCCTTAATACTATTTTAATACTTTATATTACTGATCGACATTATCTACTTAGCGTACACTACTGCATAGTAGATAGTTTAACGGATCCTTAGAGGATGGTTATTCCAACGTCCTTTGAGTTACTTGTATTTCAGTTGTTATTTCACTTGAGTTGGATTTATTGATATAAGAATGTTTTTGTATTTTGCTTTACGCTCGGGTCAGACTGAGTGTACCAGTATTTGAGACACACCTTTGGAGTTGGAGCTTCGCTTGGAGATCCAGCTATCTATCCAGCTTTCAGAAATTCAATTGATTTCAATGATGTATTCAGATATTGAATTTGACTATTGTATTCGAGACTTCTGTTGTAACTTATTTACTCTGTTATATATATAGTAGCTTCATGAACTACTACCTTTTGTTTCCGCTGCATTTATTACTTTGTGTCTGTGATCTGTGATTATTTATTTACTGTATATGTTCAATTTTGCCAAATTTAAATTAACAATTCGTTATTTTGAATTATTCAAGTCCGACATGTGCGGATGCGAATAGTAAAAAATAGCGGGTCGTTACATTACTTGTGTAGTATTTGGTTAGTAAGGAAATGGTAATTTTTAATTATTATCGTTTATTGATTGGTTGTTTTATTTAAAGTTTAAATACGAATACCTCATGAATTTAGTCGCAATTTGAAAATGTGGTGTTTGGTAAATAATAATGTTGATTTAAGATTGAAGGAATTTATTTAAGATCAACAAATTTTATGAATGCGTGTTATAAGTGATTTTATAAATTGGATTTATAAAACATGTTTTTATAAACGGATATTTTTTAGAATTCAATTCTCGATATTTTTGAAAAATCTTATGATTAAGTAGTTCGAGTGGCTTGAAGTAACTAAAAATGGGCAGGAGTTGTATTCGGATGGTAAACACTTCACTTAAGTATTCCCTTTCTTGTTAAGGGAATATGCGATACTATTGGTGGTACCCAGTTCCTTAGTATCGTTTTTGATTTACTTGATCTATATAATTATTACAGTTAAAAAATAACGTGAGTCAACAATTGATAGATTAATTAGTGATTTTTAATTTTTATCAAGGTGTTTGCATTTAATATTGGTTAAAGAGGGTTATAATATAAGGTGTTTATTATAATTTTAGAAATAAAAGATAATTTATCTTTTAAACTGAAATGATTTCTTTGGAAAGAAGATAGAAATTTTTGAATGAATAAATATTTTAAAGTGATTATACATAAAGATACATCTTTATAAAAATGTTTGAATAAAAGAAAAAAAATTTATGAAATGATTTTATAATTTTTTTAGAAAAGTTAATAAATACATATGAGGTACGTAGATCATTTTATTGAACGTTCTGATCTAAGATTCGAGTACGAAACTTTGAGTATTGAAATTAGTCCGAATAAGGATTTATCACTTTATTCTTGACGGCGAACATAGATGAAGGTTTGTGGTTGGGTACTTATGTTTTCTATCATAGTTGAGAGCTATGTAAGAAAAGCGATGGTTTCTGATCAAGAAGTCTGATCAGAGTCTACATTAGAGGATCTAGGGATCAGTACTAGTTCGAAAGTAAAGTTGTGGATTTGAGTAGAAGATCGAATCAAATATTACAGATGATTTATGTATGTCATACGACATTGAGTATAAATTTACTATTTTGTGTAAACTCTTTTGGGTTTTGGATTTTGGCGAAATTTCAAGGAAAAAAATTCTTTTAAGGAAGGAAGAATGTAGCGACCCGTAATTTTATCACTTTGAACTTGAATATTTAATTTATTTCAACATTAAAAATTGTTTTCAAATAATAAAAATTCCATTTAAATTATTATAAAATGATAATAGGTGATTTATAATGGTCTTATAAATATATAAACTTGTTTTATAAAGATATACAAACTTCGCCGCATTCTGGTGGATCGACGTCGTATTTTTATAAATAGATTTTAATATTATTAAAAATGATTTTATAAATTAAATAATATTATTTTAATTATTTAAAGATGATAAGAAATTAATTTTAAAGTTTTATTTACCTAAATAAATAGTTTGATTAAAAACAAAAAATATGATTGGAATTCGAATTCTAGATTATCGACGATTTAACAAATAAAAGTTGTGACTGAACGTTGTAACATTGTTAGTTGAAGTATAATGACCCGTAAATTTTAACGATTTTTATAACGTAATTAACTAAATTTTTCACGAAGAAATAAATAATAAAATTTTGAAATGAAAATTTGGTATTTGTTATGCGTCTATTGAAACATAGCAAATGGAAGATTTTCATTTGATAATATGAAAGTTAGTTCCGTTGTGATTTTCAGTATCAATTTAAAATCAATTAATTTGATGAAAATAAAATGTTTTCAAAATCTGAATATTTTTATGTAATAAAACTGTAGACTATTTTTCGAATGAGACGTCGTATTCCATTTTACCAAATTTGGACTATTATAGCTCCGTTTATCTTATTTTCGACAATTTAACAGCATTTTTGGCAACGAATATCGTCTTTTAATAGGATGATTATATCACACATATCTGTGTCCCATTTGTTCATCTCGTCATGCTGATCCCCACATTATTTTCATTTATGCATTTTGGTGTCCGGTACACGGTGAAATTCGTGAAAACGGTCGGCCGTATCGGTGCCAATCAGGTCTTTATGTTTCCCTTTGTCCTCCTATTTTCTTACCCGTTGAAATAACCTGCCATTTTCCTTTAATATTTCTAGAAAATTTATTGTCCTAACTTTTTATTTCCCCTTGTTTCAGTATATGTCTTTTGAAACCAAAATATATTTATTTTGTTGTTCGTTTGCAATTCTTTCCTCTCCCTTCACTTTCTTTTGTTATGTACTCTTTAAAAACATATAATATAATTATATAAAGCTAATAAAAATATAATATTTAGAGATATACAAAGCATATATAAAGTTTATTGTTAACCGGCATCTTGGCCCGGTTACAGAATGACAGTCGAAGACATTATTATTAGCGATAGACAAGATTCTGACCTCGAAGAGCCTGGAGGTGTTAGCAAGTTGTCAGGCCCATTAGAAGGACGTTCGGCATAAAGGGACGTTCGGTATTGAATATCGAACGGCACCTAAAGAACGTTCGACATCCATGAACGTTGGCATACAAGATACGTTCGGCACGTATGGGTCAAATGGTATTTAAGAGCGTTTGACTTCTAGAGCGCTCGACATTCATGCTTCACTCGGCATTCCTGGACTGTTCGGCATTACCAGCCTCGTTCGGCCAACACCCCTCACTCAACACCTTGCACCGTTCGGCACAAATCTCATGCTGCATGTAGAGCATCCGACCTTACTTCGTTCGGCATGCAGAGCATCCGGCCTCACTTCGTTCGGCATGCAGAGCGTCCGGCCTCACTTCGTTCGACATAAAGATGGAGGTTCGGCATTTGGCTGTTCGACATGTCTGGGACAGCACACAGGGCTTATTCCATTTGGACCGAGATATTCAGCCACCAGGCCCACCAGGAAAGTCCAACCCACCTTCGTCTATAAATAGAGGGACAGGGGCACAGTGAAATGGACCTTTTTTCGAGAACACTGGGGAGACTCTGCCATTTTCTTTACTCTCCTCTTTTTTCCAAACTTGTATTCAAGTGATTGATTTACGGATTGTATCTGTATTCAAGTAATTGAGTAAGCAATAAAGATTAAACTCAAAGTGGATGTAGGCAATTACGCCGAACCACTATAAATCTGGTGTTCTCGTTTTTATTGTTCTTTTTGCATTGAATTACACTATTTTTCAGTTCTAACTCACTCTCTTCATTAATCTCTTTACAAAACTCTACTCAAGGGTGTTAGTGACGAATTTTGGTGCTAACATTTTGGTGCTTTCACCGAGAATTGAATTCTCAGCTTGATTGGATCTCATCATCTACTATTGGATTTCCATATTCACGAGATAGAACCAGTTGTCTAATAGAAAACTTCCTATTCTATTCAAATTTGAAAGAAATCTAAAGGAAGCTGATAGCCGTAGATTGGATTTACTGATGTACGCAAGATTTGGCGATTGGATGTTAAAGTTTGCACTCAAGTTGAATGAAGGCCGACCCTCCTCTAAAGGCAATTCAACCGATCGCCCCAGAAAAAGTCTATGCCGATCGTTGCAGAAAAGGTGTATGCCGAGTTACACTTGGCCGAACACTTCTGGCCAATCCATCTTGGCCGAACACTCGTGGCCGATCCATCTTGACCGAACAATCCTGGCCGATGCATCTTGGCCGAACCATCTTGGCCGAACACTCCTGGCCGATCCATCTTGGCCGAACACTCGTGGCCGATCCATCTTGGCCGAACACTCCTGGCCGATCCACACCTCTAGGTCGAACGCTCGTCCAGGCCCCGATCCACACCTCTAGGCCGAGCGCTCCTCCAGAGCGACCATACCTCTAGGCCGACCGCTCCTCCAAGCCGATCCATACTTCTAGGCCGAACGCTCCTCCAGGCCTAGCATACCTCTAGGCCGTACGCTCGTCCAGGCCGAGCATACCTCCAGGCCGAACGCTCCTCCAGGCCAATCCACACCTCTAGGCCGAACGCTCTTCTAGACCGAACATACCTCTATGCCGACCACCTCTATAATGCGAGCGGTATTGTATATGCCAAGCGGCATCCAAACCGTTCCAAACTTAAGTTACACCGGTCTCTTATACGACCCCTATAGTGAATTCAAAACTCAACTTACTAAAGGAACATTCTATCTACTTCCCTTACATCCCCTGATCGACCGGGGCATAGAGGATCTAGCGACAGCTTCTGAACGACAACAAGGGAACGGACAAACAACTGCTACTCGAACGTTACTCTCAAAGGGATATTATATTGATCACTTGAGGATAATCGACCTCCATATATATTTTAGCAGCCGGTTAGCTGGAGAGCCTCCAACGACCATGGATCGTCTCTATGACAATAATGAATCTGAATCAAAGTGTGGAGGAGCAGAACAGATTAAGGAAAATAGCAATGAAGGCCCGTTGACTAAGGATGTAGATCCTAGTAGCCGAAACAAGACCTCAAAATTTGGCTCATATGCTCTTTGAAAGATTCAATTGACAACCTCTACTTGAAGACTCATGACTCGGAGTGATATTGGGAACCAACCTCGAGAGAGTACACCAAAGTCTAAAGAAAATCAGGGGAATGTTGTATATTCCCAAATGCTCACTAATCCTAACACGGGCGATTACAAACACCTCCGAGGTGTGATCAAAAAGCTGATCTAGAAAGTAAAGCTTCAATAGTATGTACATGTCCTGCAGAATGGCGGGCAGCGAATATCCGATGCCTATTATTAAAGGGCTATGAATATCAACTGGACTGCTGACGGCCGACATCCCTTTGAAAGGAGCCAAGGGCAAAAGTCGAATAGCAAGCACACGATGCTACTTCATCTATCAATGAGATTTATCATAATCTTCTTTGAATCATTTCCATTTCTATTTCAATTGTTCTATGAACTACGACTAACTTTAACTATACTACTTTCAAAACGATGCAGGAGATTGGATACTCAGATTTGGTCACCAACCAATCCACCCAGACCATGATCGGACGTGTGGAGTACATCTAGATGAGAATAATTCAATCGCTCATCATCAATCATGTGCCTTTAATTTAGGGCCAAGAACCAGAGATTGAAAAGCTCATTACGATTAGAGCCCAAATATAAAGTCGACATGACTGACCATCTATTCATCGACCTCCACGTTTGACTCGGAGACCTGAATAAGGCTTGGACTTAGTATGGCCTGATCGCCCACTCAAATCAAGTCATAGAACAAAGTTTGACAAAAATACAGAGGCCTCTTCTGAAGCTCAGTGACGCCAAGATCTGTCTAGAGTGGACGTGATTTGATCATCTACACACTAAATCCTTCCTTCAACATAAAAGAAGGAGATACGGAGCAAATTGTAAAAGATTCTGCTATCTAACCCAACGCGGATGTGATCCAACCATCTATCATATACCTCCTTCCTTGACTCGATTGGAAGAGCTATGATTACCAAGCGGACGAGAATCGATCGTCCATTTTTCAAATTTCGTCCCTTGAGCTGGGGGCAAGATCCCATTCCATGAGCAAACGTGGTTCGACTGTTCATTCGACAACATTAGCCTCGATACGGTAGATGAATACAAATTAAAGAGTGGAAATACGACTACTATCAACTTAAACCTCCAAGTCCCCAGAGCGCGGACTGAAGTACTCTAGGTCCCCAGAGCGCGGACAAGAGTATACATGACTTAAACCTCCAAGTCCCCAGAGTGTGTACTGGAGTACTCTAAGTCCCCAGAGCATGGACTAGAGTATAAACGACTTAAACCTCCAAGTCCCCAGAGCGTGGACTGGAGTACTCTAAGTCCCCAGAGTGCGGACTAGAATATAAACGACTTAAACCTCCAAGTCCCCAGAGCGCGGACTGGAGTACTCTAAGTTCCCAGAGCGCGGACAAGAGTATACATGACTTAAACCTCCAAGTCCCCAGAGTGTGGACTGGAGTACTCTAAGTCCCCAGAGCGCGGACTAGAGTATAAACGAATTAAACCTCCAAGTCCCCAGAGCGCGGACTGGAGTACTCTAAGTCCCCAGAGCGCGAACTAGAGTATAAACGACTTAAACCTCCAAGTCCGCAGAGTGCGGACTGTAGTACGCTAAGTCCCCAGAGTGCGGACTAGAGTATAAACGACTTAAACCTCCAAGTCCCCAGAGCGCAGACTGGAGTACTCTAAGTCCCCAGAGCGCGGACAAGAGTATACATGACTTAAACCTCCAAGTCCCCAGAGTGTGGACTGGAGTACTCTAAGTCCCCAGAGCGTGGACTAGAGTATAAACGACTTAAACCTCCAAGTCCCCAAAGTGCGGACTGGAGTACTCTAAGTCCCCAGAGCGCGGACTAGAGTATAAACGACTTAAACCTCCAAGTCCCCAGAGCACGGACTGGAGTACTCTAAGTCCCCAGAGCGCGGACTAGAGTATAAATGACTTAAACCTCCAAGTCCCCAGAGTGCGGACTGGAGTACTCTAAGTCCCCAGAGCGCGGACTAGAGTATAAATGACTTAAACCTCTAAGTCCCCAGAGTGCGGACTGGAGTACTCTAAGTCCCCAGAGTGCGGACTGGAGTACTCTAAGTCCCCAGAGCGCGGACTAGAGTATAAAAGACTCAAATCTCCAAGTCCCCAGAGTGCGGACTAGAGTATAAATGACTTAAACCTCCAAGTCCCCAGAGTGTGGACTGGAGTACTCTAAGTCCCCAGAGCGCAGACTAGAGTATTAATGACTTAAACATCCAAGTCCCCGGAGTGCGGACTGGAGTACTCTAAGTCCCCAGAGCGCGGACTAGAGTATGAATGACTTGAACCTCCAAGACCCCGGAGTGCGGACTGGAGTACTCTAAGTCCCCAGAGCGTGGACTAGAGTATGAATGACTTGAACCTCCAAGTCCATAGAGTGCGGACTGGAGTACTCTAAGTCCCCAGAGTGCAGACTCCAATATAAGCAATTCGGATCTCCTAGTTCCCTGAATATGAACTATGACACAGATGACTTGAATTTGTCAAATCCCTGACATACGGGCTAGAATGTATTCTAAGTGCTCGAAGCACAGAATGGAAGTTCAACAACTCCCGAAGTGTTTCCAAGTTATACGAAGATGGACCAAGAAGTATATGTTACTCACAACTGCTTGGATCAACATCACAATCACAAAGAAAACTGAACAATAAGAGTCTTTTGTAAGACGGAAAAAGGAACTAAACTTTAATGAGAAATGAGTTCCTATTACAACCCCTCCAAAGTTCGGAGTCGACATTCTATTTACAAGGACTAAGGAAATAGATGAAAATAATTACATGACTTAAACTAACTCTCGTTAAACGAGGATAGTAATCACTTCTTGTACTTCTTCAACTCCTTTCCGGACGGCTCCTCTCCATAGCATTTACCCTTGGTACTCTTCTTTGATAGAGGGGTAGCAACTGAAGAAGTACGGAGAACTTCCATAGGCTTGGACCCGCCAGGTAGGATGACCTTCAACGGCTTGTTCAAAGGATCGTCCAAGTCCACAACTCGGGGCTCGACCTTGACCCTGACCTTCTCTTTCTCGAGCCGCTCCTTCATGCTCAATTCGGATGTGTGATTAGAGGCGCCTGTAATTTCTACTTCATAACCCCCGTCGGTATAGGAGGAGGTTCCGGACTTGTCTTCATCAAGCGCTCCAATTACCTGAGCGCGGACGGGAGTACTCTAAGTCCCCTGAGTGCGGACTAGAGTATAAACGACCTAAGAACCTCTACATCCCCGGAGCACGTACGGGAGTACTCTAAGTCCCCAGAGTGCGGACTAGAGTATAAATGACTTAAACCTCCAAGTCCCCAGAGTGCGGACTGTAGTACGCTAAGTCCCCAGAGTGCAGACTAGAATATGAACGACTTAAACCTCTAAGTCCCCAGAGTGCGGACTGGAGTACTTTAAGTCCCCAGAGTGCGGACTCGAGTATAAACGACTCAGAAACCTCTATGTCCCCAGAGTGCGGACTAAAGTGCTCCTAGTCCCCTGAGTGCGGACTAGAGTATAAACGACCTAAGAACCTCTACATCCCCGGAGTGCGGACTAGAGTGCTCTAAGTCCCCTGAGTGCGGACTAGAGTATAAATGGCATAAAAAACCTCTACATCCCCAGAGTGCGGACTACGGTACTCTCAGTCCCCAGAGCACGGACTACATTATAGAAGACTTGAGAAGAATCTCCAAATCCCAGAAGCGGACTAGATTACTCTAAAATCCCAGAATGCGGACTGGAGTATAAACGAGTTGACAAAAATCCCTACATCTCGAACTGTGGACTAAAGCATAAACCGTTCGAAAAATCTCTGTCCCCGGAGCATGGACCGAAGCATGAGTACAAATTGGGCGCGAATCAACTGGGGGGAGAATAACACTAAGTCACCAGAATGCAGAGTGGTGTACAAACATCGATAAATAGACGAGTGGATTCCGACCATTCTCTATTACGCAAACTTCGGCATGGAATCGACCGAAGGATTATTAACCCGCTAAGGATGGAGTTCGACCATCCAACTAGTGGCCTGGCTAAATCAATGCTGGGAGCATGGGTACAAATCGCTAAAAAGCTGAATACGACAGCTTACTATAGCTCTAGCGTGGCGTTCTTTATAACTTGAAGCAACGACTGCAGGGAAGCCTCAATACAAAACCAATCGAAATGGCATCCAAAGCTACGAGCAATCGACTATATCATACCTCAGATCGAGGGTCAATACCGATCCGCACCAAGCGCATACGAATGTGACTCGGATGTTTCTTGAAAAACTATGACCTCCAGAGTGTGGAAAGGAGGGTAAACCATGAATACTTGGTCAAAAATTCTCCAGCACCCTCATTCGATTCGTCAGGAGGAGTATGAAACTGGATGAGCATAACCCGACTGCATTTATAGCCAACTTTACCCCGAGAACTGATTACAGAGCATGAACCAAAGTGGACGTAGATGACCATCCACTGTCCAAATTACGCCCTAAAACTGACGTGGCATCGAAGTATTCCCCTTGGAATGAAAAAACACGATAGAATCCAAGATAGGCGAGACCTAGTCTCCCATCGACTGACATGATCCCACGATTCAACGGGAAAGAGAGTAAATCTAAAGTGGGCATGGCTAGCCTTCCTACTTATCGGTATATGCCCCAGACCTGGGGGCACGAGCGAGGAGCAAGATGAATGTGAACTGACTATTCACCGATCACCTCTATGTCTTTGGAACTTAGGTGAAAACATAAACATAGCTAGGACGAGACTTAACCGTCCATGCAGTACATTTATCAACCCGAGACTGGGAGAAGACGCATGGTCATCCTAAAACTGGCTACGATAGCTCAGTATTAAAACTTATATATAGTGCTTACAGTTGCTCAAGGAGACGACCGAAAGGATGCCTAGAGATTGAATCATTGAATTGACACCTTAGCTCATGAGCAATTGACTTTCACTCCAACCCGAAGGACGGGTAAAGGATCATGAATGCATTGAATAGAAAGTGCGTTACTCAAATACACAATCAAATTCAAACTCATAGCAAGATCTAGCTATACAGTTGCACGCCACTCGAGGCTGACCCCCACTCGACATTTCCTTCAATGCGCTTTTAAGCCTGATCTTTTGCCATTTGTTGATAATCTATTAGAGCATTCAAAGTCCTTCGCTATTAGACTTAAAAACTCATGACAAGAATCTAGGATTCGACTAGAGTAACCGTCAACATTGGCCGTCCCAACCATATTTCACATTGAATGTTATGCAAAATAGTTACATCTGTACTCAAAGAATCTGGGATGGCACCTGCTAAGCTGACGGTCGACATTACAGCCAGCCATGGTGACCCCATCCCGGGTGCTAAATATCGGATCACAGCTCAGTGTAGTGATGATAGAAGATTAATTGGATTTTTCTGAATAAATAATGATATGCTCCCTTGAACCCATTCTGGCATGCATATGTGATTTCATTAACAATCGTGAGCCATGCATTGAATATCAACCCGAAGCTACAAAAGCTAGCACAATGTCTATTGATTTCATCATGAAAGTTCCACTCTTACTTTTAGGCTCACTCCATCAGCATCTATGCTTACCAGCCATTGCGACAGGGCATACAATGACCTGAGACGTCTGAAAGACTACTTAAATAGAATATTGAACTAAGCTAATTCGATATCACTTATTTCCCTCGAAGGGCTATCCAAGGACGGAAATTAGCAGACCTCACACCCAAATTCACTACCTCAGATGACTACTTGAAGAGTAGTAGAGAACCAACCATAAGATGGAAAATGTACGCGGATGGAGCATCTAATTATCAGTATTATGGCATAGGAGTCATGATAATGACTCTTGAGGAACGATCAATCTGCTACGTCATGAAACTCGATTTACTTATAACAAACAACGCTGCTTAGTATGAAGTCTTGACTGCCAGCCTCAAGCTTGCTAGAGGATTTGAAGTGAAAACTTTACATATCTTTTGTGATTCTTGATTGGTAGTATACAAATTTAAGGAAGTTGATCTTGCTAGGGGGCATTGTCTTGCTCCTTATCTCGACCAAGTCCAAGGGCCACTAACCGACTTCACGTATTACATCATTACACACCTCAGCGAACAAAATGAAAAGGTGTCATGGTTGACTCCCATCAAAGACTATCTACAATGAGGAATTCTTACTGAACGGAGGAATGGAAAACGACAGATCCTCCTCAAATCTTTATACCAAATCATCTAAGAATAAGTCGTTTGTCAAACCCCATGCTTCGGCGCATCGCCCATGATGATATCTTGAGCAAATTCTATGAAGAAGAATGCGGTAATAGCATCAGGGGGAAAACCATGATAAAGAAGATACTTTGCTACAGGTATTACTGGCCAACTATCAATCTAGATACGGTCGATCATGCTAGACAATGCGAAAAGTGCAAGATGTTTGCAAAAATCCAGGAACCCCACTGATGGAAATTACTCAAATGGCTAGTCCACGGCTGTTTCCCACTTGGGGGCATTGACGTCCTCTTCTTACCAATCCTAAAGGTTGAAGCTGTGAACAAAATCATAGAGTTTTTACTGAAGAGGGGTTTGGAAAACTCCTCAAGTGGCTGATTGTAACCCTTATTTCATAGAAAATACAAACAAGGAATCGCAATTGAATTGCAATTAAACTGGACGGAGTTGGCGACGACTTATGAGCATATAAAACGCATTCGAGAGCCAATGGAAAGAACATGTACCCAAGCGTGCATGTGTATATCCGAACAAGTCCGACTTCTTGAAATCAACAGAAATTAAATTCTCACTAAGGGTTATTGAGAAAATACTAGATCAGATAGCCGAAGCTAGCTAGCTCTGTAGAATTAGACACGAGTGGTCACTTATGAACTACAACCCTGGATTTATAATATTGGGAATCAACCAAGCGTCAAGACGGCCAAAGAAGGATATGACAGCTTGGGAGGGTAAAGTCGAAGGATAATGACTATTAAAGAATCATGATGGATTTCTTTCTGAAGACGAGGAATACTCGCTGATTCAAAGCGTGTTGTGTTGCTTCACACGACACGCTTTGGGGGGCAAATGTTAACCGGCATCTTGGCCCGGTTACAAAACAACAGTCGAAGACATTATTATTAGCGCTAGACAAGATTCTGACCTCGAAGAGCCTGGAGGTGTTAGCAAGTTGTCAGGCCCATTAGAAGGACGTTCGACATAAAGGGACGTTTGGTATTGAATATCGAACGACACCTAAAGAATGTTCGGCATCCATGAACGTTCGGCATACAAGATACGTTTGGCACGTATGGGTCAAATGGTATTTAAGAGCGTTTGACTTCTAGAGCGCTCGACATTCATGTTTCACTCGGCATTCCTGGACTGTTCGGCATTACCAGCCTCGTTCGGCCTACACCCCTCACTCAACACCTTGCACCGTTCGGCACAAATCTCGTGCTGCATGCAGAGCATCCGACCTTACTTCGTTCGGCATGCAGAGCATCCGGCCTCACTTCGTTCGGCATGCAGAGCGTCCGGCCTCACTTCGTTCGGCATAAAGATGGAGGTTCGGCATTTGGCTGTTCGACATGTTTGGGTCAGCACACAGGGCTTATTCCATTTGGACCGAGATATTCAGCCACCAGGCCCACCAGGAAAGTCCAACCCACCTTCGTCTATAAATAGAGGGACAGGGGCACAGTGAAATGGACCTTTTTTCGGGAACACTGGGGAGACTCTGCCATTTTCTTTACTCTCCTCTTTTTTCCAAACTTGTATTCAAGTGATTGATTTACGGATTGTATCTGTATTCAAGTAATTGAGAAAGCAATAAAGATTAAACTCAAAGTGGATGTAGGCAATTACGCCGAACCACTATAAATCTGGTGTTCTCGTTTTTATTGTTCCTTTTGCATTGAATTACACTATTTTTCAGTTCCAACTCACTCTCTTCATTAATCTCTTTACATAACTCTACTCAAGGGTGTTAGTGACCAATTTTGGTGCTAACATTTATGTTCTGATAGTAAAATCTTATCGTCTTCTTCTATTTTCCTGAAACCTATTTGGTTGTCTTCCCCAACAACTCATGCCGACTTCTCCACGCTCCTCCTTTTAAAAAAATAAAATAAAAATAAAAGTAATATGTTTGCTTTCATATTAGTCGGATAGTCTCTTCCCTATGTGTATTTTTGAAACCATTTCCCTTCGATGTCGTCAGCCTCCATGCATCCTCCCACTCCACCGTTCGAACCCATTCACTCCACTTAACGCATCCATCATATCCTAACCCACCAACAGTACTCACCTTCTCTCCCCTCGCTTGCATCTCCAGCCCTTGCTTCCACCTCTGAACCCACCAGACCATCCCACCGGCCTTTTGCCTCCCAATTCCACGCATAGCCAGTGAGATCTCGTCTCCCTCCTTTTTCCTTTTTCCCCATAACCCCGCTCCTTGCAAGCCTCTCCGACCACCGCTAGCGCCGAACCCCACCACCATAGCCACCCACAGAACTCCTCATGCAACTGACCACCCTACATCCTTTTCACCAGTGCACGTGACCTCCTCCACCTTGCTTCACCTCACCCACTTGCCATTCCCTCCAGTTCACATCTCTCCACCAGCAACCCCATGGTCTGTGCCTTGTTTTAGTTTCTTTGCTTGCTCTTCTCATTCGTTTATAAATATATATTTACCATGGTGCATATATTTACAAAGTAAATACATTTACAGTAGTATATATATTGTATATTATTGTATAATATGTTTAATGGTATATAATATAAAATGTTATAAAGTTTTGTTATGTTGATCTGTTCCAAAAATATATAAGTTAAAGGTATATTTGCATATATATATAATATAGATCGTGTAGTATGGTCTTGCATGTACTATTCAGAGATCCCATATGCAGCATCAGCCAGAGTTAGATTTGATTTATATTCAGCGTGGTTCTCTTCTTCTTGTTATTAAAAATAATTTTGATTTTAAATATAGTATCTTTTTTAGATATTTTATTCTATTTTTAAATATGTATTTTAATATATGTAATATATGTAAATATATACATATATTTGGATTTTTGAAATGTATATAGATTTTAAAATATAATACATATACAGAGATCTTGATTTTGAAATATATGTAGACATTTTGATTTTATTTAATGTGTTTAAGAAAGAAATGATTTTGGTGTGTGTATATATATATAAACATTTTATTTTGATACATGTATTTTATTAACGATTCAAATTAAATATTAGTTATAGAAAATTTAATATAATATAATATACATTTAATTCCAGTTTATATAAAGTAAATTTTGATTTGTTTCCACCGATTCCTAATTATCAGCTTTGTTTGTCGAATTCGTGTTTACCTTGCCTTGCTTTGAGATTTGTCGTTTGGATTGGTTGATTTTCAGGTTCATTATTCAATTCATAGTTTGCCGCATTGTTTATCTTCTCTATCCTCAAAAGGTGAGCAATCACTCACGATTAGCATTTTTATATCTAGTAAATTAGATTCACATGAAATAACGATTGAAATATGTTGTTAAATTTGGATTGTTAAATTATTTAATTATTAAATATGATATGCCATTATCTGCAATTCTTTACCTCTAAAATATGACACCATAACCTGTTGTATATATTATATTTGAATTATTAACGATGATATATGCCTACTATTGATATGTAATTTATTTTTATAATATTGTTTTATCGTTATCACTCTACAAGTTCCTTGTTAGTTTAGAATTCCCTATGGGTTGAAACGATACATACTCGAACGATCTAATAGATTAGGGGAAATTGTTATGGGTTGAAATGATAAACCCAAACGATTTTCATTGATTTTAAATTTTGGGATTACGGTTGAAATGATATATACCCGTAAGAATTTAAATTGTAGATTGAAATGATAAATATCCGTATCACCTGACCATGGGATTGAAAATTATATACGGACACCGTTATCTATATTTTGAAAATGATTTCAAAAGTTTGAAAGTAAATATATGACTTTTAATAAATACTGATTGTTAAAATATAACACACACACACACACACATATATGTTTTTCTATCTGTAAATTTGGATTTTAAAATTTTGTGTTTTGGAAATTTTAAGTGCGTAAGTTAGTTTTGAAAATATAATTTTTATGATATTCTTATAACTTTATTATGTTAAAAATATATATAAAATAAAATTTAATTTAAATAAAATTTAATTAATATATATAGCAGGTTTAAGTATTTATTCAAAATTATATTAAAAAAATAGATTTTGTAAAAACTTTAATAAATTAAGGTGGGGAAGATAAATTGAAATTGTTTTGAAATTTTATTTGTTTAAGAATTGTATTTGAATAAGTAAAAAAATTGATTTGAAACTTATTGAATTTGAGATTTCAAAGATATGATTGTATAACTTGATTTTTGATTAAAGGTGATAAAATGAATATATTCAAATTTGAATTAAGTTGAAATTGAATATTTATTTGATTTAAATGTGTAATAGGTGATTTTATTAAAAATGGAATATATTTAAATTGAATTTTGGGACAAAAGCTGATTTGGATTAACTTGTGGAATTGAAAGAAATTTGAAATTATTTTTGATATAAACTATTTTTATATAAATTGTTTTACTCTATAACCTATTTTTAAATATATAACCTATTTTAATTTATAACTATTTCAATAAATACTTTTTTTGATATTTGAACTGTTTATGTTGTATTGGTATAATTTAGATTTGATGGATTTAAATGCCAATATTCACATATTATGGTTTAGACTATTTTGTGCTTATGATTTTGAAAATGAATATAATTTAAGATGATATGATTTTGAAAGTGAATATAATTTTGAAATTGAATAAGATTTCGAATTTGATATGATTTTGAAATGATTATGATAGTATGATATGAAGTATGAACTGTTTTAAATTGGAATGACCATGGTGTAAAATAGGCATTTGGTTATTAAAGAGACTGGGATCGGCTATTGTCATACTCTCTGCCAATACCAAAAACCACTTTAAAAACTGTGTGCATGGTGGAGAATCCAAAACAAAGTAGGATGGTTTGGCGACGATTCTGTTTGAGGTATTAACTTAGCCCTGAATCTCACGAGTCTGCTTGATGTGGCAAAATCAGGAGCCACGCTAGGCCAAGCGTGGTCATTCCACCCATCGGGCATATTTCTTCGATACCATTCTATTACTTTGTGGTTTGACTGGGTGCACATTTGATTTGGGAGTGTGTCTCGAGGTGGACGGTAGTAGTTGCTATGCGTTACCACCAGTCCGGATCCGCAAAACGGTAGTATCCTACCATGGGCATTGCCTTGCTTGCCTTGTCACATGCCTTATCGCTCCTTCTACGAGTCTGGTTTGTGTCATACCTATGGAGTGCTCCCTGATAGGGCACCTGCTTGGTGGAGTTTATAGTACTGTATAGACTACGACATTATATAAAATGTGTTAAGGGGGTATGGGTAACGCCTTAATGCTATTGTAATAGTTTGCCTTACTATAGACATTATATATGTAGCATATTGTACTATGTATATAGATAGTTCCACGGATCCTTAGAGGATGGGAATCCCAAACATCCTCTAAGTTATTTTGTATTTCAGTTGACAATTCACTTGAGTTGAATTTACTCGTATAAGAATTTTAATCTTGACTCGAGTGTTTTGTGTTTTGCTTTGCGCTCGCATCAGACTAAGTGTCACAGCATTTAACTCACCTTTGGAGCTTGGAGCTTGGCTTGAAGATCTATCATATATCTATTCAGCCTTCTGTTATTTCCTGTTGCTTATGTTCAGTCTTGTCAGTGACTTTTGTAGTTGAGAATACTCTGTATTTGAGATATCTGTTGTAATTTACTTAAGCTCTGATATTTATATAGCAGCTTCATGAACTACTATTTTCTATTCCGCTACTTGTTGTTGCATTACTCTATGTCTGTGATTCGGTGATTGATTTATTTACTGTATGTGCTAAGTTTTACGAATATAAATTAACAATCTGTTTTTTGAGCAATTCAAGTTCGACATGTGTGGATGATTGTCGATTTGAATGGTTCAAAATACCAGGTCATTATAGTTGGTATCAGAGCTTTGGTTTAGGCAAAACTTAGCATATGGTGTAAAAGCTCATTAGAGATAGGGTAGTAATACCCTAGACTGAGTAGAATCAATCATAGAATCTTCCTCGTTCGAGGTTGAATTTCTTTGTTAGGATTCCCTTTGATTTGAATTTCTTTTGAATTTTTGGATCTTTATCTTTGTTCCAAATCCATCCTTATCTTCCCTGTTCGTGTTCTTTTGATACTGGAGCATGCCATAGCTTCATTCTTTTGTGTGACTAATCCCATCGGTGGTCCCTGTCAATCCAAATATCATTTGTAAAGGGGGAAACTCCTTTACAACAAACTCGATTCACCGGATATTTCTATGCCCTCGAATTTGATGTTATTATCTTTTGCAAAGCCCGAACCGTTTCTCGGTAGACGATCCGGGTAATTCTCTTGTGATTAAATGTCGAATGCCTCAGGTTATGCAGGCAGTTCTATCTTTCGTTTGATACTCAACTTAGTGATCTTGACTCTATCTAGATAGTCATGGAATATCCTGATGTTTTAGTGAAGTCACTCCCTTATCTCCTAAGCAGGAAAATTGAATTCTACATCGATCTTATTCCCGGAGCTTGACCTGTTGTCTTTCCTCCCGGACGAATGGGTTCTATAAATGGTTGATCATGCCCTTTGGATTAACCAGTGCTCCTGCATTCTTCGTTGATCTCATGAATCACGTTTTTCGAAATGTTTTCAACAAGTTGCCCCCATTGTCGTTGATGCTGTTCTCATTTTTCTAAGTGTCGGTTGACCCGGCTAAGGTTGCCACGATTAATATCTATTTATCCCTCTTTCCATTTTTGTAATTCAATCATCTTATCTTCCTTTTGAGCTATCTTCGTTGTTGGAAATTCTCTTTCACCAGGATCACTCCAAATATGAATCTCTATTCTGTCATAAATTCCATTCTTGAATTATCGTGTAAGGAGAGTATTTTAAATTGATATAATTTTTTTATATTGGTTTATTTGAGTACTTAAGTTGTTTTGGGGTTTCGATCGATTCGCCTGGCTAATGCCATCAATAGGAATTCCAATACACTTGAACAGAGCAAACTGACGCAATATTGTTTTTGAAATTGGTAAATGAATTTTTTTTGAATGATTATATCTTATATATAAAGGTGTAATTTTCTAAAATTAGAATAGTTAAATGAATTGGTTATTAGAAATGATAATACTAAATTATCATTTATTGTTTTGTTAATACCCCTAACCCATTAATTATTGTTGTATGTTATAAGTAGTGGAATTTTATAAATATGGTTTATAAATCTGATTTGCAAATGAAATAAATTTAATTTAGAATTTGAGAATTAAATTTCTGGTACTTTTCAAAATTTTAGGTTTTAAAATATGTTATTTGAAATAATTTTCGAATGGAATTTGTTTTTAAAGAGTTTTAAAAGAAGTAAATAAGTACTCTCCTCTTTTGTCACTGAAAAATAATTTCAGCGATGACTGCAACATCATCGATATTCATTTTCGAGTCTCAAAGTAGAGAGCCATGTAGTAACTTGCTACACTTTTTTTTGGAAAATGGATTTGATTTGAATTTCTTAAGTATGATTTGATGTACAAATACACACACACACATATATATATAAATATATTTCAAAATGATTTGAAATCTAATTCTTAAGTTTTATGTTAAGTAATCGTTTTCAAGTATTGAAATAAAGCAAAATATTTGAATAATTGGAGTGTTTAAAATGAGAAATGAAATTGAAAAAACTTGAAACAATTGAATTGGGATAAATTTATTTGTATATACTCAATTGCATTGTACAAAATATATAACTTACCTAAGATATTCAAAAAGTTCAATTATAATAGAATATGTAATCAAAGGTTATACAAGAGAAAACTTAAGTAATAAAATGTTCAAACAAAATTTTTGCATAATAGAAATGCTTTAAAAAAAGGTAAATTATATAGTGTTCAATTGCACTCAAAAAATTTATAAAACTTACCTAGAAAAAAAATGTTTGAATGTAATTTAAACATGTAATTGAATAATATACAATATAAAATGTAAGTAATAAGATGTCCAAAATGAAATTTCGTTAAAGGAATTTATAAATTAAAATTGGCTGGCTATAATAAATGTTTATACACTTTACCTTTATTATAAGAAATGTTAAGTGAAATAAATTGAATAATAAAAGAGAATGCTATTTTAGTAAATAAGGTGAATTCAAATAAGATAGACGTGAATGTAAATTTATTGAAAGTAAATTAAGTAGAATAATTATAATAAATGGAATGTTAATATTAAACTTAAATAAATTTGTTGAAGGGTTAATTAAGTGATATTGATAATAAAGGAAATATGATATGTGTATAAAATAAAATAAATGAAATTTATATGGTTTTGAATTAATTGTTGTATTTGGTTCTATGTACTTTAAATCTATCTTTTATTTCGGTTGCTTCTATTCTCCTGTCTCATTCCTTTTTAGGGATGAAAAGCTTTGAGTGGGGGAGAGTGTAACGATCCATAAATTTTAAAGATTATTATAACGTACTAAACTAAATTTTTCATGAAAAATAAATAATAAATTTTTGAAATGAAAATTTGATAGTTGTTATGCGTCTATTGAAACATAGTTAATGGCATATTTTCATTTGAAAATATGAAAGTTAGTTATATTGTGTAATTTTCAATTTCAATTTAAAATCAATTAATTTGATAAAAATAAAATATTTTCGAAATCTGAATATTTTTATATAATAAAAAATGTAGACTATTTCCGAGCGAGATGTCGTATTTTGTTTTACCAAATTTGGACTGCTATAGCTCCATTTATCTTATTTTCGACGGTTTAACAACATTTTTGGCAGCGAATATCGACTTTTGATAGGATGATCATATCACTCATAACTGTGTTCTATTCTATTCGTCTCGTCGTGTTGATCTCCACAGTATATTCATTTATGCATTTTGGTGTCCGGTACACGGCGAAATCCCTGAAAACGGTTAGCCGTATCGGTACCCATTCGGGTCCTTTTTTTCCCTTTGTCCTTTTTTTCTTACCAGATGAAATAAACAACCATTTGCCTTTAATATTTCTAAAAAAAATATATTGTCCTGACTTTTTATTTTCCCCTGTATAGTATATGTCTTTTGAAAATCTAAATATAGTTATTTTGTTGTTCGTTTGCAATTCTTTCCTCTCTCTCCACTTTCTTTTGTTCTATACTCTTTAAATATATATATATATATATATAATAATATAAAGCTAATAAAATATAATATTCAAAATATACAAAGCCTATATAAAGTTTATATTGTGATAATAAAAACTTCTCGTCTTCTTCTATTTGCCTACTCATCTTCCCCAACAACTCATGTCGACTTCTCTGTGCACCTCCTTTTAAAAATAAAATAAAAATAAAAGTAATATGTTTTCTTTTGTATTAGCTTGCTAGTCTCTGCCCTATGTGTATTTTTGAAACCATTTCCTATCGATCTCGTCAGCCTCTACGCATCCTCCATCTTCGCCGTTCAAATCTATACACTCCACCGAACGCATCCATCATGGCCTAACCCACCAACAACACCCGCTTTCTCTTCCCTCACTTGCATCTCTAGCCCGTGCTTCCACCTCCGAACCCACCAAACCATCCCACTAGCCTTCCACCTCCCAATCTTCCACGCATAGCTAGTGGGATCTCGTCCCCCTCCTTTTTCCTTTTTCCTCGCAACCCATCTCCTAGCAAGCCTCTCTGACCACCGCTAGAGCTGAACCGTAGCACCATTGCCACCCACCGAATTCCTCATGCAACTAACCACTCTACAGCCTTGTCAGCAGTGCACGTGTCCTCCTCCACCTTGCTTCTCCTCAGCCGCTTTCCATTCCCTCCAGTTCACCTCTCTCCACCAGCAACCCCACGGTCTGTGCCTTGTTTTGGTTTCTTTGCTTGCTCTTCTCATTCGTTTATAAATATATATTTACAGTAGTATATATATTTAAAAAGTATATACATTTACAGTAGTATATATGTTGTATAGTATTATATAATATGTTTAATGGTACATAATATAAAATGTTATAAAGTTTTGTTATGTTGATCTGTTCCAAAAATATATAAGTTAAAGGAATATTTGCATATATATAATATAGATAGTATAGCATGGTCTTGCATGTACTATTCAGAGATCCCATGTGCAGCATCAACCAGAGTTAGATTTGATTTATATTCAGCGTGGTTCTCTTCCTCTTGTTATTAAAAAGAATTTAGTTTTCAATTACTGATATTTTTTAGATATTTTATCTATTTTTAAATGTATGTTTTAATATATGTAATATGTATAAATATATACGAATATTTAGATTTTTGAAATGTATATAGATTTTAAAATATAATACATACATAGATATCTTGATTTTGAAATATATGTAGACCTGATTTTATTTAATGTGTTCAAGAAAGAAACGATTTTGTTGTGTGCGTGTGTGCGTGTGTATATATACTAAAAGATTTTATTTTGATATGTGTATTTATTAACTATTCAAATTGAATATTATTTTTAGGAAAAATATATATAATATAATATACATTTCTTTTTAGTTTATATAAAGCTAATTTTGATTTGTTTCCACCAATTCCTAATTGTCAGCTTTGTTCGTCGAATCCGTTTCACCTTGCTTTGCTTTGAGATTTGTAGTTTGGATTCTATGGTTTTCAGTTTTGTGATTCAATTCATCGCTTATCGCATTGTTTATCTTCTCTATCCTCGAATAGTGAGCAATCACTATCGATTAACATTTTTTTATCTAGTAAATTTGATTCACATGAAAAGACGATTGAAATATGCCGCTAAATTATTTGATTGTTAAATATGATATGTAATTATCTGCAATTGTTTACCTCAGAAATAAGACACCATAACCTATTGTACATATTATACTTGAATTTTTAATGATGATATATGCCTGCTATTGATATGTATGTCATTTTGTAATACAATTTTATTACTATCAATTTGCAAGTTCTAGAATTCCCTATGGGTTGAAATGATACATACCCAAACGATCTTATAAATTATGGGAAATTATTATGGGTTGAAATGATAAACCGTAGAAATTTTTGTTGATTTTAAATTTTAGGATTGCGGGTTGAAATGATATATATATACACTCGTAAGAATTTAAATTGCGGAATAAAATGATAAATATCCATATAACTTGACCATAGGATAGAAAATTATATACGGACACCATTGGTCTATATTTTGAAAATGATTTCCAATGTTTGAAAGGAAATATACGAGTTTTAATAAATATTGATATTTAAAATATATATATATATATATATATATATATAAAAGTGATTTTATATACGTAAATTTAGATTTTAAATTTTATGTTTTGAAAATTTTAGATTTATAATTAGTTTTGAAAATATTATTTTTAAGATTTTCTTATAACTTTATTATTTTAAAAATATATATAAAATAATATTTAAATTAAATTTAAGTAATATATATTGTAGGTTTAAGTATTTATTTAAAATTATATTAAAATAAATTAATTTTGTAATAACTTTAATAAATTAAGGTTGGGAAGATAAATTGAAATTGTTTTGATTTTTTTTTGTTTAAGAATTATATTTAAATAAGAGGAAAAAAACTGATTTAAAACTTATTGAATTTGAGATTTCAAATGTCATGACCCGATTTTTCGACGCCCGAAAAACCGAACCATGAGGATTAAAGAAGAAGAGGTAGAAGAAGAAAATAGAAAACAACATCAGAATCTAACCACCACAGCGGAATAAAATATAATTGATAATAACAGATCTTTACACAAAAGAAAACTATATCTGCTTTATACATACATCACCAGAATACATCATCAGAGTTCAACAACATCAATAACATACAAATGGTCTGTTATATAAATTTTTCCTCGAAATTGAATGCACAACGGAATAATAGTCAAGTACGGAATTACGTATCGCCATCTAGCTCGTCTCCTGAGCTCCACAACATCCTTCCCTATAATCTATAATACTCGGTCTGACTCGAGCATCATAGTTAAATAACACCCGAGTCAGTATGGAAT
Source organism: Allium cepa (assembly GCA_030765085.1). Taxonomy (NCBI): domain Eukaryota; kingdom Viridiplantae; phylum Streptophyta; class Magnoliopsida; order Asparagales; family Amaryllidaceae; genus Allium; species Allium cepa. The sequence continues at coordinate 86,881,980 of CM060946.1, forward strand.
ACCAACGTGAGAAAATCACACTCAATTTGATTATTAAAGTTCCAAAACCCTTTTGAAATCAAAAGCATCTCGTAAGACCACGCCGTAAATAAACATGTCGGGGTTTTACCTTACGATAGCTAAACCATTTCTTATAAAATCCTCTAATATTATAATAGTGTCTATATACAATTACTTATTCAAATAGCCAAAATTGTTACATGATTAAATTCCAGCTACTAGCCACAAAGTGGGTTCTACAAACAAAAATCGAAAAAGGCGCGTAGGGAGAATGGATTTCCAACTAAAGACTAGGCGCTGGGATACCACCGGTCACAGTACGTGGCCTAGATCACCGTATCGAGGATTACTCCCAATCCCCTGCAATACAAGACCAGGACTACCCCTTACTTGATAATCCCGAGTAAGATCACCCCATGGTTGGATCGGCAACCGCACCACTAAGCCGAATAAAAGGGACATCTAGACAGGGATGACCTCACCCTAATGGGTGATACCCACTTAGCCTTGATGCATAACCCCTGATTTTCAGTCATTCCTGGTTGATGAGGCTCAAGGCTAAGCGTTACCTTTTAAGAACGTATCACTTAGAATGATCATCGCCCACCTGACGATGTTCTGAAAGCATTCATCCATACAAGTCCGTCCCAGGTTCGAACGGAACCGAAGGCACTACTCCTACAAAATCCATTTTGGGATTACCTTAGGATTTGTAGCGACTAGCCCTTGCACTTCACTGCTCCATCTTCGAATCCAAACTCATCTTCCTCATGAAAACATACAAACCGGATCGAAGTGGTTTTCGAGAATTTAGTCCCGATCCCGGTCTCTTCGAAAAGATCAACGCATTGTCCAATATTGATAGTCGGTTATTTAACTATCGATTAACATTCACAAACATCCATCAACATAAATAATTTCTCCTGAATTATTTATTAACCTCAAAATATCTTCGCAAGATATATTTCCACGTTTCAACGCTTTTGAAAACAGTTTTCAAACCACATTCTTCTCATGGAATGAATTCCCAAATATTTATACCCACTGAAAACACCAAGCACAAAAACTTTAGATTTTTTGAATAATTCAAAACACTTTATTATAAAATATCCTTTAAAACATTTAAATTAAAAATTACTTTAATACTTATCCAAAGTATATACTTAAGAATATTCAAAACAAAACTACTTTGTACAATATAAAACTAAATTTCTAACTTTTAAAACATAATACCAAGCCACCTTTAAATAATTACTGCTATAATAGATTAAAAGAAAATACTTACTTTAGAATTTAAACATTTATAAATAATAAGTTTTCTAAAACATGATTTTCAACACAACATTAAACTTTTAACTTATATTTAAAAATTTGCTTTGAAAACGTACTTGGCTATCCAGGGAAATACGCTTCTCTTCCACATCTTTTAAAAATAAATCACTATTTATTTTTAAACAAATTCACCCATTCCTTTAACAAATTCCCACCGTGAATTTATTCTTTCAAATATCTACTGATATATATTACTTCACTTTTATAAACCCGGTTTATAAATTTCATATTCACATTCTCCTTTAAATTTCCAATTTCAAACACTTAAATGAATTTCCAAATTGATTTCCAAATTACTCCATTTTGGAATAAATTCCTTTACTTACTCATTTACTTCAAAACCCATTAACTTCGAATTTTTATTTCTTACTTATGATTTAAAATCTTTTAACTGAAAAAGACCAATTTCAGATTTCCAAAATTCCTTCTTTATCCTTTTAAATAAATTTAAACCTTGAATTTTAAAGTAAATTCTTTATTCCTTTAAAAAATATCACTTAAGTTTTACAATACATTATTTTCTGTTTATTCAAAATCCCTTTTTTTCCATACTCGTAATTATTTATTAAAATTTTAAAATCACTTTTATTCTTATCCGGTTCATTCTTAAATTTATTCAAATTCTCTATGATTATTTTACTTAAAGATTCACTCTTTTATTTTCTTTTCAAAAAACTAATTCTATAAATTTTGATAACTCAGTGTACTGAAAATATATCCAAACGAACCATAGCATTCAATATTCCAATTATCAATATAATTCATCACAGAATATCAAATATTCATAACATAGAATATTAAAAAATCTAAATAATTTTAAGGAATCCAGTTGGATCCTTCCAACCTGTTTTCCTGCATCCACAGATGTTAGCACAATACTAATTCCACTACGAGGTAGAATATCGCGGTATATGGGTTTTAAATATAATATCATCCGCTTTTATGCGGCTCTTAGGGTCTCATCCGCTATATAATGCGGGAAAACAATCACTCCAATATATACTATATATACTACTATATATAATATAGCACATCAAATCAATTCAATCATTCAACCAATTATTTAAATTTAACAATTTAAATTTAAATTAAACCAGATGAGTGAGATTAACTCGCCTTTGGTTTGTTCGCAGTCCACCTCCATTTCGCTTTGTTTATTCACAATTTTGACCTTGAATAAACATTTATATAGTTTATTAATATTTGAATAAATCTAACAATTTATTTACTTAATTTTAAACTAACAGTTTGCTTTTAAACTGGCATTTTTCTTTTGAAACTGCCATATATAAACTTATAAAAATAATTTATAGATCTCAAAAGTTATAATATATATATACTTCCAACATTTTTTTTGAATTCCTATTTCCTTCGAAATCTTACTTTTGTATACTTATATATATATATATATATATATATATATATATATTATTAACTCTTGCATGAATAAATAAATCTAAATTTAAATTAAAACTTTTCTGTAAATTAATAATTCTCTAACCTGTATGCATATACTTCTCATATTTAAGCTTTTATATGCATTTCCAAACAATATATAAAATCAAGTTAATTGGAAAATAATATCGAATACCTTGCAAAATATAAAATTTATGTTTAAACATTTCCTTTTTACAGTATACATACACACAGATATATATATATATATATATATATATATATATTAATTTAAAAACAGAATCAATTTTTCCTTACAGTACACATTATTCGTAAAATAAACATCTGGTTCTTAAATCCCTTTATCCTTTTCCCGATAATGAATATGATTAAATAAAAATCGAATCGTACCTCCTGCAGAAGAAACCCCTCCATCAGGACGAACTAAGCGACCTCACTACCGCCAAGCACGCTCCCAAAGCATCACGAGTCCAGGCCCTAATTCAAGCTTCGACCCCCACCCACCACCGGCGAACGCCTCGCCCTCCCAGACTCGAGAATTTGCACCAGCATCCAATCTCCACGTGCGCAATTCACCGCGATACCACACTTCCCCCAGCACTCACGATTCCGTCGCGATCGATTTCCTTAACCCCTCCAAAATCGAACTCCACCCTAACCAAAATGCTACTGTGAGCTCGTGCCTCAGACAATCGCGATTCACTATACAGCTTCGCGAATTTGGGCAACAAATGAGGCTCAGTCCTCACATTATTATAATCGATCTGCCATTATTTGAGTATATTTTCATTTCCTTTTTTTTATGTTCAATTGAAGTAGGTAGGACGATTTAAAAAGGAAGAAAGGTATCTTCGTATGCAGTAGGTGGCGTGTAGGGTAAGCTATAGTGTCTTGAAGAAAGTAAAAGCTGAAGTGATGAAAAGGTTTGATATAGATATAATTTTAGCTGATGTTGACCAATATGTATATATTGATTAAATTCAAATTGTCTCTATTTACACAGTCTAAAATTTCAAATCCCTATCGAGGTCTGTTGCTAGGCGTTTATAATGTTATACCCCTATTCCAAACGTAATGGAAAAGGTTTCGAGTCCTAAATCGATCGTATGGAGAAGATAGCTTTTTGGATCCAGTTATTATAATAAATTTTCGATATAAATTTCAGCGCGTTTATATAACGTACGCTCACACAACAACTTCAAATATTACAAAAATTGAAACCCGATAATAATACAATATTACGGATCCAATGGAACTTGTTTTGTCGAAATCCGAGACTACACCTCGGAAGGCTATTTTTAAATATTGATTTAAACGATAAAATTTCAAAACTTAACAAAACACTTCCGAATCAAATCTTTTCACTTTCACCATTTTCAGTATTATCAATATAAATTTTGCAAGCCTTTAGATAATTTTTAACAGGCTTAAAACTGAATATTCAACAATTTTCCCAATTTCCAATTTTATTAAATTCAATAATTTAATTGTCAAATAAACAGTGATATTTGAAATTCATATTAAAACTAACTATCAAATATTTAAAATCAATTAAATATTCTAATTTCAAATATTCAAAATTTTCGGGTCGTCACATTCCTTCCCCCTTAAATGAATTTCATCCCCGAAATTGCTAGTTAGGAAGAATGATCCAATACCCATTACTATTTTCCAAAACCATACAGTTTTATCAACTTGCCATAACATATCCTTTATTAAAGACCCACTATTACTTCAACCAACTTTTCAAAACCTTCCATAGTTTCCAACAACATTATTTACTTCACTTATTCAAATATAAATTTAAATCCAAATTTAAATAATCAAAACTTTCTCAAAAAATTTCTAACTCCCTAAATTTCCGAAAAATTTCGCCTGCGTCTCCTTTGCGCGGCCAGCTCAGTACAATTACAAAATGCTTCTACGGGCTCCCAAATTCCAAAAGAAAACAAAAGGCCAAGTGGCTAGATCAAAAACCTAATCAAATTTCATACAGAAATTTAAACACATATCTTTTTGTCGAGCAATTCAAATTTATCTTCTGAAATCAAAACAAATTTTCCTTTTCCTTTATAATACCTATATATCTTACTTAGCAATAATATCCAATCACAACATTCAAAATCATTTTATTGACTCCCTTACAAAATTTCAATATTTACTCATCCAAGCCCGTACGATGTACATATATCATCCATACGCAATATCAAATTCGATCACTCGCTCGATCATACAATTTCACTTCCGAACTAGTATCGTCCACCCGACTTCCTAGCGCGGACTCAGATCTGGTTTCTTGATCAGAAACCGTCATTCTCCTTGCATAGTCATAACTATGACAGAGAATTTCCAGAATCAATCAAAATCCATATCCAGGGTTCGCCGTCGAAAATTGAGTGAAAAACCCTAACTCGGATCGATATAACTATCTCGAAATTCTGCGCTCGAATCTGGATCAAATTGCTATGCGAATAAAATAATATACGTACATCCTACGTATTTATCTCAATTGATTATCAACTATATCAATTCCCTTTTTATTGACGTTCATTTTGATTTCTATTCATTTATCAACACTTATCATTTCACATATTTTTATTAAATTTTCACTCAATTGCTTATTCAATATTTTTTCCGACACCCATATTACTTAAGAATTTCACCATTTCTTCTTAAGTTCAATATAAGTATTTTATACGCTTCTTATATTTATTTTCATTTCACCACTTTAGTTTATATCTACTTCTGCTCAAATTGGTTCTCCCATTTCCATATGAATTCAATTTATCTTCACTCTGAGTATTGAATTTTGTCTTCCATTTATAACTGATTCGTATCATTATTTTAAATTAGTTTCATCCACTAATTTATTTCAATTTCCAATTTGAAATCGTTTTATCGCTGACAAAAATTTTCCCAAAATTTTTTCTAACTCCCAAAAATTTTGAATTTTTTTGGCAGAGTCTCCTTTGTGCGGAGGAGCTTTTGCAATTTGATAAGAGATATAAATATATATACATCGACCCATACAGTCGGAAAAACAAAAACAGTTCATATTTCCTTTTTTTATTGCGTAGGCGTACCTTTATTTAGCTTTTTAATCAAGCGGCTTATTATTTTAGCAAATAGCGCGCCTAAAATCCACCCAAACGGCTTTCCGGTACATGTACTTACTTAATTTAAACATGTGAGTGCCAAAACCATGTAATTTAACAACATTTAACATATTTAACTAGCAAACATACAAGTTCTATAAGCAATGCAGGTTAAACAATATTTATAAGCAACTTATAGGGTTCCGACATTAATTTTAATTGTTTACAACCAATTCGTATACAACTTCATTCAATTTAAATGGTTTGCAACTCAGTTGCTTACATTCAATTCATTTTTAATCCAAACAACTCACATTTATTTCAGTTGATTCCAAAAATCAATTTTATTTACCTCTACCATTTCATAGAATTTTTCTTTACTTCTGTTTAAGTCGAACGACTAATTTATTCTATGCAAATTTGACTATATTCACTTAATAGAATATCCATTTTAGTTTTATCCACATCCAATTGATTCCAACTCATTTTATATTTAATTCCATCCCATTTCTAGTTTATTCGCCAACCATACATTTTAAAATCATTTCATTAAGCTAGACAACATTCGATTCTTATATTAGTAACCACTTTCCAAATTAATTTAACCCAAACTTTTATTTAATGAACTTTCATTCTCACTCGAAGTTGAGCTTCTGATTATTTTCAACTTAAGTTAATTTACTTCAGTTTATTCCAACTTCAAAACTTAAGCTCACTTCATTTGCAAATAAATTTTATTTTTCACTTTAACATGATTCTATTTCAATCAAATCTCATTTCAATCTACAAATTTATTTGATTAGTTCTTTTGTTTCGTTCATTACAAATTTTAATTTCCAAATTCAATTCATTCACGACTCATTTAATTCAATTAGCCATTCTCATAATCCATTTAAAGTTTTAATTACATTCTCAATTCGTTAAAATAATATCCAATGCCATATTTATTTCATCCATACTTGGATTGGACTTATTGCAACTCAAATCATTCTTATTTTAATCCAATTCCATAACAACTTTAATTCATGTTTAATTCACTTACAATTCCAAGTTGAATTTCTATTTACAACTCGGGTTTCATTTACAAACCCATCATTAACTCAAATTTCAACTTTTATTTATCCAACTAGTGTTCCATTCCATATTAAATAATTAATTATCCAATTGGCTCACTTCCAATTTACAATTCAATCTTTGATTTTTATCTTCAAAAATCACTTTATTACTTTACTGGAGTTCAATCTAATTTATAATTCATGTTAGATTTCTATTTCACTTTCCAAAATACCAAATACGTTTTATTTTGGCTTACTCCTTCCAATATCCAATTTCAGTTCATTTACTTACAATTATAAATTCATTTGTTTATTCACAAATTTATTTTCAACCAATAAATTTTATTTCTAAACATTAATTATTTTTAGTCCATTTGAACTAATTCTGAACTTCATTTTACACAATTCAAATCAAACATTATCCAATATTCAAATTTCATTTCATTTGCATGCCATATAAATCAATCAGTTACTTACTAATTTCAATCTCAAAACGTTATTTGATACGGTCCAACTTGACTAATTTTCCATTCAAACTTAAGTTCAACGTTCATTTTCGAATCCCTTTTTGCTTACAAGTTTAAACTCATTTATTCATTCACAAATTCATTTCTAACTAATAAATTTTATTTCATTAACTTATTTCATTTAGCCTTCTTAGATTTATTTCCTCACATTCACTTTTTATTTAACTTGGTTTAGTTACATTCTAATTTAATTCAAATTTTAAGTTTCTATAAGTTCTCCAATTTATTTACCTTCTGTTTGCTAACTTCTTTTAATCCACCTCAATTAATTGGCTTACATTCTAACTTATTTTCGTTTTCTTACTTACTTCAAATTTTTAACCCTTCTCCAGGTTAAATTTTCTATTCTAAACAAATTTTCAATTTTTTTAAGTTTCTAAACTTATTTACCATTCCATAAACATTTTAATAAGTTTCCAGAGTTTCATCCAAACATTTCAAACCAACTCCATAGTTTAAACCATTACTAAAATGTTTAAAATCCAATTTTGAAAATATATATATATCTAAATCAAGCTATTCCTTTTCATTTTCAAAATCAAACCCAATTTCGCAAACAAACATTAATCCAAAACATCCAGGTAGCAATCCCCCTTTTAGAAACTCGAAAATGAACACCGATGATGTCGCGATCATCATCGGAATTATTTCCCAGCGATCGAAAAGAGTTCAATGCTTTTATCACTTTAAAATCCCTTCAAATATTCCAAACTCTCCAGAGTTCAAATCCAATTCAATTTTTTTTCCAAAATTCCAAATTCGACATCTATCCAAAACATTACTCTAGAACTTTCATCATGATTTATTTCCAAATATTTCTCTGGAATTCTATTTCAAATCATAAATCACATTTACAATTCACATTTCAAATTTCATTCTATAAATGAATTTCTTTCCTTAACCTTTGGTTATTCTTAATTTCTAGTTAAATTTTCACACAACAATGATAATAAGTATCATTCCTAACATCCAAGCAACCAATAATTTTCAAAAACTTTTCTTTTATATCCAAAAATAATTTGGGGTAAAATTATTTCATTTACCCTATTTGAAAACCATATTGTGTCGGTTTATCTCATTCAAGAGTTTAGAAGCCCCTATGGATGACATGGCGTCCCACATATTGACCAGAATCCATAAACACTCAACCGATAAGTCAACACAATATAAAAACAATTTTTATATTTACTAACAAACATGCGCTCATATCAATTAATACACTCAAGCTCATTACAGAGTACTTACGGACTCTATTTCTATTGAGTAATTCCCAGCAGAGCCATGGTTCTCGCTTAACCTTCAGCTCTGATACCAAAATGTCACGACCCAATTTTTCAATGCTCGAAAAACCGAACCATAAAGGTTAAAGAAGAAGGGGTAGAAGAAGAAAATATAAAACAACATCAGAATCTAACCTACGCGGCGGAATAAAATGTAATAGATAATAACAAATCCTTACACAAAAGAAAACTATATCTGCTTTATACATACATCACTAGAATACATCATCAGAGTTCAACAACATCAATAACATACAACTGGCCAGTTATATAAATTTGTCCTCAAAACTGAATACACAGCGGAATAATAGTCAAGTACGGAAGTATCCCCTGAGCTCCACAGCATCCTTCCCTATAATCTATAATACTCGGTCTGACCCGAGCATCATAGGTAAATAACACCCGAGTCAGTCTGGAATACCAGCGTGAGAAAACCACACTCAATTTGATTATTAAATTTCCAAAATCCTTTTGAAATCAAAAGCATCTCGTAAGACCACGCCACAAATAAACATGTCGGATTTTTACCTTACGATAGCTAAAACATTTCTTATAAAATCCTCTAATATTATAATAGTGTCTATATACAAATACTTATTTAAATAGCTGAAATTGTTGCATGATTAAATTCCAGCTACTAGCCACAAAGTGGGTTCTACAAACAAAAATCGAAAAATGCGCGTAGGGAGAATGGATTTCCAACTAATGACTAGGCATTAGGGTTACCGAGGATTACTCCCAACACCCTACAACATAAGACCGGGACAACCCCTTACTAGATAATCCCTAGTAAGATCACCCCACAGTTGGGATCAGCAACCGCACCACTAAGCCGAATAAAAGGGACATCTAGATAAGGATGACCTCACCCTAATGGGTGCTACCCACTTAGCCTTGCTGGATAACCCCTGATTTTCAGTCATTCCCGGTTGATGAGGCTCGAGGCTAAGCGTTACCTTTTTAGAACATATCACTTAGAATGCTCATCGCCCACCTGACGACGTTCTGAAAGCATTCATCCATACAAGTCTGTCCCTGGTTCGAATGGAACTGAAGGCACTGCTTCTACTACATCCATTTTGGGATTACCTCAGATTAGTAGCGACTAGCCCTTGCACTTCACGGCTCCATCTCCGAATCCAACCTCGTCTTCCTCACGAAAACATACAAACCGGATCGAAGTGGTTTTCGAGAAATTAATCCCGATTCCGGTCTCTTCGAAACGATCAGCGCATTGTCCAATATTGATAATCGGTTATTTAACTATCAATTAACATTCACAAACATCCATCAACATAAAAAAATTCTCCTGAATTATTTATTAACCTCAAAATATCTTTGTAAGATATATTTCCACGTTTCAACCCTTTTGAAAATAGTTTTCAAACCACATTCTTCTCATGAAATGAATTCCCAAATATTTATTCCCATTGAAAACACCAAGCACACAAACTTTAGATTTTTAGAATAATTTAAAACACTTTATTATAAAATATCCTTTAAAACATTTAAATTAAAAATTACTTTAATACTTATCCAAAATATATACTTAAGAATATTCAAAATAAAACTACTTTGTACAATATAAAACTAAATTTCTTACTTTTAAAACATAATACCAAGCCATCTTTAAATAATTACTGCTATAATAGATTAAAAGAAAATACTTACTTTAGAATTTAAACATTTAGAAATAATAAGTTTTCTAAAACATGCTTTTCAACACAACATTAAACTTTTAACTTATATTTAAAATTTGCTTTGAAAACGTACTTGGCTATCAAGGGAAATACGCTTCTCTTCCACATCTTTTAAAAATAAATCACTATTTATTTTTAAACAAATTTACCCATTCCTTTAATAAATTCCTACCATGAATTCATTCTTCCAAATATCTACTGATATATATTACTTCACTTTTATAAACCCGGTTTATAAATTTCATAATCACATTCTCCTTTAAATTTTCAATTTCAAACACTTAAATCAATTTCCAAATTGATTGCCAAATTACTCCATTTTGGAATAAATTCGTTTACTTACTCATTTACTTCAAAACCCATTAACTTCAAATTTTTATTTCTTACTTATGATTTAAAATCTTTTAACTGAAAATTACCAATTTCAGATTTCCAAAATTCCTTCTTTATCCTTTTAAATAAATTTAAACCTTGATTTTTAAAGTAAATACTTTATTCCTTTAAATAATATCATTTAAGTTTTACAATACATTATTTTCTGTTTATTCAAAATCCCTTTTTTTCCATACTCGGAATTATTTATTAAAATTTTAAAATCACTTTTATTCTAATCCAGATTCTTAAATTTATTCAAATTCTCTATGATTATTTTACTTAAAGATTCACTCTTTTATTTTCTTTTCAAAAATCTAATTCTATATATTTTGATAACTCAGTGTACCGAAAATATATCCAAACGAACCATAGCATTCAATATTCCAATTATCAATATAATTCATCATAGAATAACAAATATTCATAACACAGAATATTAAACAATCTAAATAATTTTGAGGAATCCAGTTGGATCTCCAACCTGTTTCCCTGCATCCACAGATGTTAGCACAATACCAATTCCACGTCGAGGTGGAATATCGCGGTATATGGATTTTAAATATAACATCATCCGCTATTATGCGGCACACAGGGTCTCATCCGCTACATAATGCGGGAAAACAATCACTCCAATATATACTATATATATACTACTATATATAATATAGCACATCAAATCAATTCAATCATTCAACCAATTATTTAAATTTAACCATTTAAATTTAAATTAGACCCAGATGAGTGAGATTAACTCACATTTGGTTTGTTCATAGTCCACCTCCATTTCAGTTTGTTTCTTGTAACGACCCAGAATTTTTAATAATTTAAATTTGAATATTTAATTAATTTTAAATATTAATAAGTGAATTTATAAGTCAAATAAATTTTATTTTGAATTATTGGATTTAATTGAATTATTAAATCGATAATTTAATACGTTAAATTATAGAAATAATTAAAATTGAGTTAAATATGATTGAAAATAATTTGGAAAATTTTATTTTATCATATGGAAGTTAGAATGATATTTTAGAACTTTTAAAATCGAATTAAAAGTTAATTTGTGAAAATTGAATATTTTAATATTTAATAATCGACTGTAAAATAGCCAATTTTTGAACAGTCTCAGAATTGAACGAAACCAGTTCCATTGGATCCGTAATAGTTAGTTATTACCGGATTTCAATTTTCGTGTCAATCGGAGCTATCGTTTGATCGTGGCAGCTCGAAACGCATCGAATTATTTTTAATTTAAATTTGGCGAGTCAAAATAGCCATTTTTCAAAAAGTCTCAGATTTCGACGAAACTAGTTTCATCGGATCCGTAATGTGATATTATTGTAAGATTTCAAATTTCAAGTCAATTGGATTTACCGTTTGTCCGGTACAAATTAAAACGCCTAGAAATCGACTTAAATCGGTTTAATTTAAATTGAACGTTTTCAGCCATAACTCGCACAGATGTCCGAATTAGCTTCCGAAACCTGTTCCATTGTGTCCGGAACGCGGGATAAACCCTAGGTACGCTGGTTACGGCGTCTAAATCGGAGTTCGGAATTTCCGGGATGAATAGTGTTTACGCTAGCTTTTCCTATAAATACACCTTAATTCACAAAAATAAATAACAAAACCTAAACCTAACCCTAACTATTGCCAGCCGCCACTTTTGAATGAAGGGCCAGAAATTTCCCAAATTCAATTCTTAATCTCTTCCAATCTACAAAGAATTAGAAGAAACTCTCAACACGAAAGTTATAGAGCACGAAGAGATCTTGAATTCCATACGGTGATGATCGTAAATGGTGCGACGATGGAGGAGCAAAGCATGGCCGTTCGTGGCTGTTCTCGTGCGTGCGCACGCAGATCTAGGAGGCCGAGTGCCTTGGGGTTTGGGTCGAGTGTAGCTGGAGGTGAGAGCTTCGTACTGGAGCAACCTGATCATGTTTTAATCAAGCATGGAGGGAGAATAATTAAACCCTAGTATGGATTGTATGGGTTTCATGAAGACGGCTTTGTTCTGTAGCCGTGCGTGGGTTTGGGGAAGAAGAGATGGACGGTGGAGATGAAGGGGATGTAGGATCTTGTGGCCAGAAACTAGAGTGGGTTTATAAAGTTTGATTTAAGTTGTAATTTTTATATAAAAACTCGTGTAACTTGTAAAAATCATAACTTTTTCATACGAGGTCGAAACTGCGCGAAATCAGTTGCGTTGGAATCGTATTGACGAGCTCTTCGTGATGGAGCTGGATTGGAAAATTTTGGAGCTAGCGAAAATTTTGGGTATAATTAAACGCGCGTTTAATTTTATTCGAAATAAATCGCTAAAACGGAAATTAAAACCAAGGTGAGAACTTCTCACTCAATCGAATAGATTTCGATTTTATTTTAAATAGTTAGATTTAAAATATTTGAATGCATGTTTGAATGATGACTGTAAATTATTGATTGTTAAAATAGACATTATGCGCCGTTAGTAAGCGGATGTTATTTAATAAAAACATATACCGCGAATATTTCATAAACAGTGAAATTGGTATTATATATAGTAGCAATATATATATATATTGGCATATGTATATATTGCAGTTGTTGATTTCCCGCATTTTTTGTTTAGCGGATGAGACCCTATTACGCCGTTAGTAAGCGGATAATATTTATTAAGAACATATACCGCGATAATTTCGTACTGGAGCGAAATTGGTATTGTGCTAATGTTTTTGGATGCAGGAAAACAGGTTGGAGGGATCCAACTGGATTCCTCAACAGTTTTTTTTTATTTTAATTTCAGATATTTTGATATTTGATGGATTATCATATCGATATATGATATCGTTGTTAGTCGTGATTGACTATTTGGTGTGTAGCATCATTGGACCCAAATTTTGGGATTTTAAAATGACTTTTAAAGTGATTTTTGAAAATATACTATATTTTTGGAATCGATCCATTTTAAATAATTAAACGCTATAATTTTTAAAGTTATAAAATTATGGGTTTTGTGAAATATAGTTAAAAAAGCTGATTTTTAGAAATACGGTTAAAAGTTGATTTTTGAGAAATATGGATCAATGATGTTATAAAATAGTTTAAATTGGACTTTTGAATATATTATAAAAGTTTAAAAATAGGATTTATAAAATTTGATTATTTTATAAATCAATATGGTGAAATTATAAAGGAAATTAAAGACGTTTCAGAATAATAATATAAACTGATTTATATTAAAAGATTTATAAATGGGTATTTATGAATTGAGATTCAGACATTATAAAACAAGTTTTTATAAGTGTTTGTATGAAGTGAAAATGAATTTCATTAAAGAATGAAATTTATAGAATTATAAATGGTGAAGTTATAAATGAAATTTATAAATAGTAAGATTTATAAATTTGTGAAGTTATTTGAAGAATAAATTTTGTTAAATAAATGAATCTTATAAGTTATAAGATTTATGGTTTGGAAAGTCTTTAAAAGAACGATTTTGTAAATAATCGTTTTTATAAGTAATTAACTTATAATGTGAACGTTTAGTTTATAATTTAGTTATAAACTGGAATAAGTTAATAAAGGAGATTTATAAAAAGGAAGTTTTTCTAAATAAATAGAAATGGAATTTATAAACGTTGTTTTATAAATTCGCAAACGACTTATTTTGATAAGTTAATTGTTATAACTTATAAATGGAGTTATATTCACATTTTCGAATAGTGAATAATCCTTTGAATTAAAATGAATAAAAGGATGAAGTTGTTAACGAAGTTTATTCACATTTTGAATAGTGAATAACATGTTAAAGAAAATGTTTTGAATGTGATATTTTAAATAGAATTAAAACGATCTAACGATGTTTTAAAAGGTGTTGAGATTCGAAACCATAGATTTCAACATTTATTGTTGAAATAGATGTTTTCGAGAAATAAAAGGAAATGGTAGACTATAACACTGTTGTTATAGTAAATGATTTCCGAAAGGAAATGTTTTGAATAGTATTGGGATTTATATATCTATTTTAATTTCGAATCCCTATACTAGTGATTTTGGGTCGTCGTAACGATGTTTTACGCAACATTCGTTTTGGCCCAAGCAAATATGTTTAAGTGAATGATTTCCTTAAAGAATGAAATATATACTTAATTAAATTTAAGTATATTGCATATTTTCTAAGTGTTGAAAATAAAAGAGATTTGTGAATTACTTATAAATATATAAGTAGGGATTGTTTTCCGATATAAAGTGAATATTTTGAGAATTTATCTTTTTGAAGATAAATTGAAAGTGAATAATTGAATTGTATATTCATGAATATTTTGAAATATAAATTCGTTATGGAATTTATAAAAGAAAGGTGGAATTTGTTTGAAAATAAATATTGATTTATTTTTGAAGTGTTGAAATTATATATCTTGTAAAGATATTTTGGAAAATAAATAATTTGGGAAAATTATTTGAAATCTGGTGATGTTGTGCATATCAATTGATAGTTCAATAACCGACTATCAGTATTTCCCTTTGAATGGGTATTTGATGTGAATTGATTGAATTTGAATGCACACTTATTTTTGAATAAGCGCTCACTATTCGGGTTAACCGGGAAAGGACCATGGGGTCGTATAACCCACTCCGAATATGTGATACGTCGTTGTGAATCGCATTTGAAGATCGGTGTTGAAGACCGGATATTTGCGAGAGCGATAGGATGAACTATCGATTGACTCTGCACCGAGTTGCTCCGGTATTGAGTTCTCCATATGTGATGGTGAATCCGATCAGGATTGTGAATATCCGGATTGCAAGGACTTCTTTGTAAGTGCCTTCGGTTTTGTTCGATCCCGGAACAGACTTGTATGGATTGTATGTCTGACGTTACAATTTGAGATATAAAGCCGATTTCTTTCAAATATATTTCTGTTGGTGGCGGAGAATTTATTCTTTGCTTAACACCCTTCTTTGAGACGTACGAGCTCAAAGGTTATATAGTTGAAGTTATCAGCGATATATCCCATTTTGGTAATGTGACATGCTGAGTGATGCTGAAATGATCATTGTGTTGATTATTTGTGATAGGATCGTTTATTTGATCGTCTATCCTTGTGATCATTGTGTTGATCATTT
Organism: Allium cepa; assembly: GCA_030765085.1. Lineage (NCBI taxonomy): Eukaryota > Viridiplantae > Streptophyta > Magnoliopsida > Asparagales > Amaryllidaceae > Allium > Allium cepa. Next base: position 86,897,872 of record CM060946.1, read on the forward strand.
GTTGACCCAAAGCATGGCTTTTGTATAAAGTATGTTTTTGTGGACGTGACTTCGTCGAGCCTCACACCCCGTGAATGGTCAAAACAGGAAAGATGCGGCAAGGTTATGAGGGGTAGCACCCTTTAGGATGTGTCCATTTCCTTCTGGAAAAGGGTGGTATCATGGTATGGAGCCCAGATACTTACTCATGTTGAAAACACTTTATGATTGTGTGAATTGATTACGAGCGCTCGGTGAAAAGGTCCCAAAGGACCGGGGGATGGCATATTCGGTCAGTTGTTACTCAGTTAGGAGTAACCCGGCCTTGTGTTGGTAGAGATCCGGTTTGGTTCTCGGGGATGTCCATCCAGAGGCATTCTCATGTGGCAATGGGAAGTTCCTTGGCCTGATCATTCGTTGAAAATCCAATTCCCAATACGAAATTTGTACGGTATTAGTTGTAGAACCTGTCATTCACTTATGGTGGTCACCACTGTTTGGATGGTAGCTATAGTAGGCATAGTTCGAAATGTCTATGCTGGCTAAGATTTATATTCTACTTTCGAAATGAATTTTTTCTACACTATACACTAATAATAATATCAAATGTTATTTTAAATGCGTATCAAGCATCTTTGACTATCATAAGGAGAAATCTCCTCCGATTCTGCGTTTGCATGTGTGTGTGTGCGGGAGGCCTTATGGTAGTCTCATTTTTAAAAGCATTGCGAATTGAATTAAAAATATTCCTCTATTTTGATTTTAAAGATAAATAAACTGTTTTGAGTTCTCACACCAGTCACATGACTGACTTGGAGTTTATTGTTTTCCTTCCTAAACTCTGGGTGCCCACCAATTTCCACACGGGCAGTTAAGAGTTAGGTTTACCAGGATATTCTGGATATTCTGGAGTTGCTAGAGGCAAGCTGGATGGCATGGCGTATTACTAGTATATAGTATTTCTTTTTCCGCTGCACTGTTTGATGTTGTATGTTGTTGTACACTCTGATGATTTGATGTAATGTAATATAATGTGATGTAATGTAATAACTGATATAGTTCTTTGTTTAAAGATTATTCATTCATTATTATATGTTGTTCCGCTGCGAATTGTGAGATTCTGTTGTTGTTCTGTTGTTTCCTTTCTGTCCCGTTCTATTTTCAAATTCTCTATTTTCTTTTCTGTCTTCTATTTTCAAATTCTCTTTTTCTATTTTTCAAATTTTCTATCTTCTGTCTGTTTTTCTAATTCTCTATTTTCTAAAAAAATTGTCTATCTTCTTTTCCCTCTATTTTTCTTTTTAATTCTTCTTTTTCTCTCTTCTTTCTTTTCTTTTCTTTTTAAAACCCATAACATCTCGGTTTTTCGGCAACGAAAATCCGCGATCGTTACATTTGGTATCAGAGCTGATGGTTAAGCGACAACCATGGTTCTGTAGGGTTATTACTCATTAGAGATAGAGTCAGTAGTACTCTAGAATGAGTTTGAGTGTAATAATAGCTATGAGAGCGTATTTGTTAGTGAATATGAAATTGTTTTATATTGTGATGATTGGTTTATTGAGTGGTATATAGATTCTGGTTAATGCGAGTAATTAACGTTATTGATAGGGATCTATAAACACTTGAATAGAACAATTCGGCACAGTATTGTTTTAATTGGGTGAATGAAATAATTTTACCTTGATTATATTTTATATGTAAAGGAATAATTTTTCAGAATTATTAAAGTGTATATAAGTTGATTGTTAGGTTGTTTGGATAATCTAAGTAAAAGAATTATTGTATAAGCAAGTGAATTATAAGAATTGAATTATAATTAAAATGATTTACAATTGTGAAATAAACTTATATATATAAGAAGTTAATATATTTATGAATATGAGTTGTAAATAATCAAATGGATTAAATAAAATAATGAATATAAGTGTTGATTCATTAAAATCTAATGTTATTAGAAGTTGAATAAAAGTGAATGAAAATCAATTTAATAAAACCAATTGGAAAGTAAAGATATTAAACCAAAATGAATGTAAGTGAAGCAAAGAAATTTGGTTGTAACTAATATACATTTGTTGTTATATGATTGTTAGTTGATAGTATAAAATTCATTAAGTATTAATGAAGTGGAAAGCTAAAGTAAATTGAATTCAAATTGAAAGTAAATAAATTTGAATAGAATTGAATGTGAATAAGATTTAATTAGTGAATGCAAACTAATTGAATTGAGAATGAATGTTAGTAAATCCAATGTTAATAAATCAAATATGATTTAAAGTGAAAACCGATTCATTGAATATTAATGAGAATATGAATGAAAATTCATTTGATTATGGATGGTAGTTGGTTGATGTTTGCATTTGTTGTTTGGTTGCATTTTCTATGTGACATGTATAGTTATGTTGCTATATGTTGTATATTGAGATTATTTGCATATGTACATGTTCTCATGTTGTTTGTTGAGTTTAGTAGGTGCGGATCGCGTTTGCTTCGCATTTGGAGTTCGCTTTAGCGCTATATTAGCCGTATAGGCTTGCTAATAAAATATAAGGTACATATCTCGGATTACATACCGTACTTTTATACTTTTTTCCCTTCGGGATGCCTCATTACTTGATGAGATGTATATTTGTGATATATATATACTGTCATTTTTTTTTCGGATCGAGCCGCGCAAAGGAGACTATGGCGAATTTTTCCGAAAATTTAAGGCGTTAGAAAAAATTTGAGAAAAATTGGGAAAATTTTGAAAACTTTAACTTTGATTTTGGAATTAAAGTTAAATGATATAGTTTGTTTTTGAAAAGATAACTAAGTATGATTTTGAAAACTTAGTAAAGAATTGTAAGAAGTTTAATTATGAATTTTGGGAAAAATTAATAGATTCTGTAATTTTCTTACTTGTAATTTCGAGGACGAAATTCTTTTAAGGGGGAAAGATTGTAACGACCCAGAATTTTTAATAATTTAAATTTGAATATTTAATTAATTTTAAATATTAATAAGTGAATTTATAAGTCAAATAAATTTTATTTTGAATTATTGGATTTAATTGAATTATTAAATCGATAATTTAATACGTTAAATTATAGAAATAATTAAAATTGAGTTAAATATGATTGAAAATAATTTGGAAAATTTTATTTTATCATATGGAAGTTAGAATGATATTTTAGAACTTTTAAAATCGAATTAAAAGTTAATTTGTGAAAATTGAATATTTTAATATTTAATAATCGACTGTAAAATAGCCAATTTTTGAACAGTCTCAGAATTGAACGAAACCAGTTCCATTGGATCCGTAATAGTTAGTTATTACCGGATTTCAATTTTCGTGTCAATCGGAGCTATCGTTTGATCGTGGCAGCTCGAAACGCATCGAATTATTTTTAATTTAAATTTGGCGAGTCAAAATAGCCATTTTTCAAAAAGTCTCGGATTTCGACGAAACCAGTTTCATCGGATCCGTAATGTGATATTATTGTAAGATTTCAAATTTCAAGTCAATTGGATTTACCGTTTGTCCGGTACAAATTAAAACGCCTAGAAATCGACTTAAATCGGTTTAATTTAAATTGAACGTTTTCAGCCATAACTCGCACAGATGTCCGAATTAGCTTCCGAAACCTGTTCCATTGTGTCCGGAACGCGGGATAAACCCTAGGTACGCTGGTTACGGCGTCTAAATCGGAGTTCGGAATTTCCGGGATGAATAGTGTTTACGCTAGCTTTTCCTATAAATACACCTTAATTCACAAAAATAAATAACAAAACCTAAACCTAACCCTAACTATTGCCAGCCGCCACTTTTTAATGAAGGGCCAGAAATTTCCCAAATTCAATTCTTAATCTCTTCCAATCTACAAAGAATTAGAAGAAACTCTCAACACGAAAGTTATAGAGCACGAAGAGATCTTGAATTCCATACGGTGATGATCGTAAATGGTGCGACGATGGAGGAGCAAAGCATGGCCGTTCGTGGCTGTTCTCGTGCGTGCGCACGCAGATCTAGGAGGCCGAGTGCCTTGGGATTTGGGTCGAGTGTAGCTGGAGGTGAGAGCTTCGTACTGGAGCAACCTGATCATGTTTTAATCAAGCATGGAGGGAGAATAATTAAACCCTAGTATGGATTGTATGGGTTTCATGAAGACGGCTTTGTTCTGTAGCCGTGCGTGGGTTTGGGGAAGAAGAGATGGACGGTGGAGATGAAGGGGATGTAGGATCTTGTGGCCAGAAACTAGAGTGGGTTTATAAAGTTTGATTTAAGTTGTAATTTTTATATAAAAACTCGTGTAACTTGTAAAAATCATAACTTTTTCATACGAGGTCGCAACTGCGCGAAATCAGTTGCGTTGGAATCGTATTGACGAGCTCTTCGTGATGGAGCTGGATTGGAAAATTTTGGAGCTAGCGAAAATTTTGGGTATAATTAAACGCGCGTTTAATTTTATTCGAAATAAATCGCTAAAACGGAAATTAAAACCAAGGTGAGAACTTCTCACTCAATCGAATAGATTTCGATTTTATTTTAAATAGTTAGATTTAAAATATTTGAATGCATGTTTGAATGATGACTGTAAATTATTGATTGTTAAAATAGACATTATGCGCCGTTAGTAAGCGGATGTTATTTAATAAAAACATATACCGCGAATATTTCATAAACAGTGAAATTGGTATTATATATAGTAGCAATATATATATATATTGGCATATGTATATATTGCAGTTGTTGATTTCCCGCATTTTTTGTTTAGCGGATGAGACCCTATTACGCCGTTAGTAAGCGGATAATATTTATTAAGAACATATACCGCGATAATTTCGTACTGGAGCGAAATTGGTATTGTGCTAATGTTTTTGGATGCAGGAAAACAGGTTGGAGGGATCCAACTGGATTCCTCAACAGTTTTTTTTATTTTAATTTCAGATATTTTGATATTTGATGGATTATCATATCGATATATGATATCGTTGTTAGTCGTGATTGACTATTTGGTGTGTAGCATCATTGGACCCAAATTTTGGGATTTTAAAATGACTTTTAAAGTGATTTTTGAAAATATACTATATTTTTGGAATCGATCCATTTTAAATAATTAAACGCTATAATTTTTAAAGTTATAAAATTATGGGTTTTGTGAAATATAGTTAAAAAAGCTGATTTTTAGAAATACAGTTAAAAGTTGATTTTTGAGAAATATGGATCAATGATGTTATAAAATAGTTTAAATTGGACTTTTGAATATATTATAAAAGTTTAAAAATAGGATTTATAAAATTTGATTATTTTATAAATCAATATGGTGAAATTATAAAGGAAATTAAAGACGTTTCAGAATAATAATATAAACTGATTTATATTAAAAGATTTATAAATGGGTATTTATGAATTGAGATTCAGACATTATAAAACAAGTTTTTATAAGTGTTTGTATGAAGTGAAAATGAATTTCATTAAAGAATGAAATTTATAGAATTATAAATGGTGAAGTTATAAATGAAATTTATAAATAGTAAGATTTATAAATTTGTGAAGTTATTTGAAGAATAAATTTTGTTAAATAAATGAATCTTATAAGTTATAAGATTTATGGTTTGGAAAGTCTTTAAAAGAACGATTTTGTAAATAATCGTTTTTATAAGTAATTAACTTATAATGTGAACGTTTAGTTTATAATTTAGTTATAAACTGGAATAAGTTAATAAAGGAGATTTATAAAAAGGAAGTTTTTCTAAATAAATAGAAATGGAATTTATAAACGTTGTTTTATAAATTCACAAACGACTTATTTTGATAAGTTAATTGTTATAACTTATAAATGGAGTTATATTCACATTTTCGAATAGTGAATAATCCTTTGAATTAAAATGAATAAAAGGATGAAGTTGTTAACGAAGTTTATTCACATTTTGAATAGTGAATAACATGTTAAAGAAAATGTTTTGAATGTGATATTTTAAATAGAATTAAAACGATCTAACGATGTTTTAAAAGGTGTTGAGATTCGAAACCATAGATTTCAACATTTATTGTTGAAATAGATGTTTTCGAGAAATAAAAGGAAATGGTAGACTATAACACTGTTGTTATAGTAAATGATTTTCGAAAGGAAATGTTTTGAATAGTATTGGGATTTATATATCTATTTTAATTTCGAATCCCTATACTAGTGATTTTGGGTCGTCGTAACGATGTTTTACGCAACATTCGTTTTGGCCCAAGCAAATATGTTTAAGTGAATGATTTCCTTAAAGAATGAAATATATACTTAATTAAATTTAAGTATATTGCATATTTTCTAAGTGTTGAAAATAAAAGAGATTTGTGAATTACTTATAAATATATAAGTAGGGATTGTTTTCCGATATAAAGTGAATATTTTGAGAATTTATCTTTTTGAAGATAAATTGAAAGTGAATAATTGAATTGTATATTCATGAATATTTTGAAATATAAATTCGTTATGGAATTTATAAAAGAAAGGTGGAATTTGTTTGAAAATAAATATTGATTTATTTTTGAAGTGTTGAAATTATATATCTTGTAAAGATATTTTGGAAAATAAATAATTTGGGAAAATTATTTGGAATCTGGTGATGTTGTGCATATCAATTGATAGTTCAATAACCGACTATCAGTATTTCCCTTTGAATGGGTATTTGATGTGAATTGATTGAATTTGAATGCACACTTATTTTTGAATAAGCGCTCACTATTCGGGTTAACCGGGAAAGGACCATGGGGTCGTATAACCCACTCCGAATATGTGATACGTCGTTGTGAATCGCATTTGAAGATCGGTGTTGAAGACCGGATATTTGCGAGAGCGATAGGATGAACTATCGATTGACTCTGCACCGAGTTGCTCCGGTATTGAGTTCTCCATATGTGATGGTGAATCCGATCAGGATTGTGAATATCCGGATTGCAAGGACTTCTTTGTAAGTGCCTTCGGTTTTGTTCGATCCCGGAACAGACTTGTATGGATTGTATGTCTGACGTTACAATTTGAGATATAAAGCCGATTTCTTTCAAATATATTTCTGTTGGTGGCGGAGAATTTATTCTTTGCTTAACACCCTTCTTTGAGACGTACGAGCTCAAAGGTTATATAGTTGAAGTTATCAGCGATATATCCCATTTTGGTAATGTGACATGCTGAGTGATGCTGAAATGATCATTGTGTTGATTATTTGTGATAGGATCGTTTATTTGATCGTCTATCCTTGTGATCATTGTGTTGATCATTTGTTGACCCAAAGCATGGCTTTTGTATAAAGTATGTTTTTGTGGACGTGACTTCGTCGAGCCTCACACCCCGTGAATGGTCAAAACAGGAAAGATGCGGCAAGGTTATGAGGGGTAGCACCCTTTAGGATGTGTCCATTTCCTTCTGGAAAAGGGTGGTATCATGGTATGGAGCCCAGATACTTACTCATGTTGAAAACACTTTATGATTATGTGAATTGATTACGAGCGCTCGGTGAAAAGGTCCCAAAGGACCGGGGGATGGCATATTCGGTCAGTTGTTACTCAGTTAGGAGTAACCCGGCCTTGTGTTGGTAGAGATCCGGTTTGGTTCTCGGGGATGTCCATCCAGAGGCATTCTCATGTGGCAATGGGAAGTTCCTTGGCCTGATCATTCGTTGGAAATCCAATTCCCAATACGAAATTTGTACGGTATTAGTTGTAGAACCTGTCATTCACTTATGGTGGTCACCACTGTTTGGATGGTAGCTATAGTAGGCATAGTTCGAAATGTCTATGCTGGCTAAGATTTATATTCTACTTTCGAAATGAATTTTTTCTACACTATACACTAATAATAATATCAAATGTTATTTTAAATGCGTATCAAGCATCTTTGACTATCATAAGGAGAAATCTCCTCCGATTCTGCGTTTGCATGTGTGTGTGTGCGGGAGGCCTTATGGTAGTCTCATTTTTAAAAGCATTGCGAATTGAATTAAAAATATTCCTCTATTTTGATTTTAAAGATAAATAAACTGTTTTGAGTTCTCACACCAGTCACATGACTGACTTGGAGTTTATTGTTTTCCTTCCTAAACTCTGGGTGCCCACCAATTTCCACACGGGCAGTTAAGAGTTAGGTTTACCAGGATATTCTGGATATTCTGGAGTTGCTAGAGGCAAGCTGGATGGCATGGCGTATTACTAGTATATAGTATTTCTTTTTCCGCTGCACTGTTTGATGTTGTATGTTGTTGTACACTCTGATGATTTGATGTAATGTAATATAATGTGATGTAATGTAATAACTGATATAGTTCTTTATTTAAAGATTATTCATTCATTATTATATGTTGTTCCGCTGCGAATTGTGAGATTCTGTTGTTGTTCTGTTGTTTCCTTTCTGTCCCGTTCTATTTTCAAATTCTCTATTTTCTTTTCTGTCTTCTATTTTCAAATTCTCTTTTTCTATTTTTCAAATTTTCTATCTTCTGTCTGTTTTTCTAATTCTCTATTTTCTAAAAAAATTGTCTATCTTCTTTTCCCTCTATTTTTCTTTTTAATTCTTCTTTTTCTCTCTTCTTTCTTTTCTTTTCTTTTTAAAACCCATAACATCTCGGTTTTTCGGCAACGAAAATCCGCGATCGTTACATTTCTTCACAATTTTGACCTTGAATTAACATTTATATTGTTTATTAATATTTGAATAAATCGAACAATTTATTTACTTAATTTTAAACTAATAGTTTACTTTTAAACTAACATTTTCCTTTTGAAACTACCATATGTAAACTTAAAAAAATAATTTATAGATCTCAAAAATTATAATATATATATATATATATATACACACTTCCAACATTTTTTTAAATTCCTATTTCCTTCGAAATCTTACCTTTATATACTTATATATGTATATATTATTAACTCTTGCATGAATAAATAAATCTAAGTTTAAACTAAAACTTTTCTGTAAATTAATAATTCTCTAACCTGTATGCATATACCACACTTTCTCAGATTTAACCTTTTATATGCATTTCCAAACAATATATAAAATCAAGTTAATTGGAAAATAACATCGAATACCTTGCAAAAATATAAAATTTCTGTTTAAACATTTCCTTTTTATAGTATACACACACACATATATATATATATATATATATATTTATTAATTTAAAAACAGGATCAATTTTTCCTTACGGTAAATATTATTCGTAAAATAAACATCTGGTTCTTAAAATCCCTTTATCTTTTTCCCGATAATGTATATGATTAAATAAAAATCGAATCGTACCTCCTGCAGAAGAAACCCCTCCACCAGGATGAATTAACGCGACTTCACTACCGCCAAGCACGCTCCCAAAACCTCATGAATCCAGGCCCTAATTCGAGCTTCAACCTCCACCCACCACCGACGAATGCCTCGCCCTCCTAGACTCGAGAATTTCCACCAGCATCCAATCTCCACGTGCGCGATTCGCCACGATGCCACACTTTCCCCAGTACTCGCGTTTCCGTTGCGATCGATTTCCTAAACCCCCCAAAATCAAACTCCACCCTAACCAAAATGCTACACTGAGCTCGCGCCTCAGACAATCACGATTCAATATACGGCTTTGTGAATTGGGGCGACAAACAAGGCTCGGTCCTCACATTTTTATAATCGATCTGCCATTATTTGAGTATATTTTCATTTCCTTTTTTTATGTTCGATTGAAAGAGGCAGGACGATTTAAAAAGGAAGAAAGGTATTTTCGTACGCGGTAGGTGGCGTGTAGGTAAGCTATAGTGTCTTGAAGAAAGTAAAAGATGAAGTGATGAAAAGGTTTGATATAGATATAATTTCAGCTGATGTTGACCAATATATATATATATATATATATATATATATATATATATATATAGATTAAATTCAAATTGTCTCTATTTACACAGTCCAAAATTTCGAACCCCTATCGAGGTGTGCTACTAGGTGTTTATAATGTTATACCCCTATTCCGAACGCAATGGAAAAGGTTACGAGTCCTAAATCGATCGTATGGAGAAGATAGCTTTTTGGACCTAATTATTATATTAAATTTTCGATATAAATTTCAGCGCGTTTATATAACGTACGCTCACATAACAACTCCAAATATTAGGAAAATTGAGACAATAATACAATATTACGGATCCAAAGGAACTGGTTTCGTCGAAATCCGAGACTACACCTCGGAAGGCTATTTTTATATATTGATTTAAACGATAAAATTTCAAAACTTAACAAAACACTTCCGAATCAAATCTTAACACTTTTACTACTTTCGCTATTATCAATATAAATTTTGCAAGCCTTTAAATTATTTTTAACAGGCTTAAAACTGAAGATTCAACAATTTTCCCAATTTCCAATTTTATTAAATTCAATAATTTAATTGCCAAATAAACAGTGATACTTGAAATTTATATTAAAACTAACTATCAAATATTTAAAATCAATTAAATATTCTATTTCAAATATTCAAAATTTCCGGGTCGTCACATCAAAGATATGATCATATAACTTGATTTTTGATTAAAAGTGATTAAATGGATATATTTAAATTTAAATTAAGTTGAAATTCAATATTTAGTTTGATTTAAATGTGTAATTGGATATTTTATTTTACTGTTATTAAAGTGATTAAGTGAATATATTTAAGTTGAATATTGGGACTAAAGCTTATTTGGATTAATTTGTGGAATTGGAAGAAATTTGAAACTATTTTCGATATAAATTATTTCAATATAAATATATTTTTATATAAACTATTTTCATATATAACCTATTTTTAAATATATAAACTATTTTAATTTATAACTATTTCAATATAAACTATTTTCAACATTTAAACTATATAAGTTGACTATTATAATTTAGATTTAATGAATTTTAATGCAAATATTTTGATATGATGGTTTAAACTATATAGTGCTTATGATTTTGAAAATGAATATGATTTAAGGTGATGTGATTTCGAAAGCGAATACGATTTTGAAAGTGAATATGATTTCAAAATTGATATGATTTTGAAATGATTATGATATTTTGTTACGAAGTATGAACTATTTTAAATAAAAATGACCACGGTATGAAATAAGTGTTTGGTTGTTAAAGAGACCGAGATCAGATATTGTCATACTCTCCGCCAATACCAAAACCACTTTAACAACAGTGTACGTGGTGGAGAATCCAAAACGCAGTAGGATGGTTTGGCGATGATTCTGTTTGAGGTATTAACGCGGTTCTGACTCCCGCGAGTCACTTGATGTGGTAATAGGAACCATGCCGGACTGAGTGAGGTCATTCCTCATATTGGGCATATTTTTTCGATACCATGCTATTACTTTGTGATTTGATTGGGTGCACCTTTGATTTAGAAGTATGTCTCGAAGTGGGTGGCAGTGGCTGCTATGCGTTTCTACCGGTCCAGATCTGCAAAATGGTAGTATCCTACCCTAGGCATTGCCTCGGATGCCTTGTCACATGCCTTACCGCGCCTTTCTACGAGTTTGGTTTGTGTCATACCTATGGAGTGCTCCCTGATAGCCCACTTGCTTGGTGGAGTTTACAGTACTGTATAGACTGCGGCATTACATAAAATGTGTTAAGGGGGATATGGGTAATGCATTAAGAATATTTTAATAGTTTTCCTTACTATAGACATTATATTTGTAGCGTATTATACTATGTATGTAGATAGTTCAACGGATCCTTAGGGGATGGGAATCCCAAAAATCCTCTAAGTTACTTTGTATTTTAGTTGACATTTTACTTGATTTGAATTTACTGGTATAAGAATGTTAATCATGACTTGAGTGGGTTGTGTTTTGCTTTATGCTCGGGTTAGACTGAGTGTCACAGCATTTAACTCACCTTTGGAGCTTGGAGCTTTGCTTGAAGATCTGTCTTATATCTATTCAGCCTTATGTTATTTCATGTTGCTTATGTTCAGTTTTGTCAGTGACTTTTGTATTCAAGACTACTCTGTATTTCAAATATATATTGTATTTTACTTTACACTCTTTATATAGTAGCTTCATGAACTACTATTTTCTATTCCACTACTTATTGTTTCATTACTATATGTCTGTGATTCTATGATTGATTTATTTACCTTATATGTACAGTTTGCCAAATATAAATTAATAATATGTTGTTCTGAGCAATTCAAGTCTGACATGTGTGGATGATTATCGATTTGAACGGTTCAAAATACCAGGTCGTTACATGAAATATGACATATATAAATATATATAAATGCATACACATCTACATATACAAATATACATTTACATTTCGCATAAAACAAAAAATGGTTTACTTTTTAAAAAGAAAACTTACACATCACCATGCAAGGCATATGCATGGCACATGGATGGGGAGTGGGCAAAGTACATGGTTGTGTAAGTGACATTTATGCAAATTTTCATATAAATAGCTAAGCACCTATAACATCCCTAATTTTTGACAACATTATTCAGAAGATTTAATTAGGTAAATTAAATAGAATAATGATGATAAGGAGATTGATATTTGAATAAATTATATAATAGGGCCATGATTATTAACAATATGAACGGGCTTTAATTTGGTTTAAAGGCCAATTTATTTACACATGGGCATATTAGTAAAATAGCATCCCTATTATTTTACACGACTATTACCTCTCATTTTTTCCGTTCACGTTTCATTTTCTCACAATCATAACAAACGCAAATTACCATATGATGGTCGGTCATTATCAAGAAGGAAAAGAGAAATACTAATCTAAAGCTAAGAATCAAGGTAGAAAGGATTAATCAGCACCAAATCTCAAGTTCCTTATCAAATCTATGTTGAATAATAATTTATTCCATCTCCTTTTGATTTCTATAATCCTATGATTTCAGGTTTATGTTTGTCTTCGTTTCTACAAAATTTTGGATGATGACATGCTAAAGTTATGAATTTGTTGATTTAAACAATTACCACGTATATATAATTTGAATGGTTTTAAGGGTAAAACCATGAGAAATTGGTTTTAAAATGCCATGGAAATTTTTTAGGTTAGGTGAAACATAATTTTGGAGATGGGTTTTAATTTTAGAATTTTCCAAGTTATGGAAATATTATTATGAATTTTTGACCAAAATTATGATGAGATTGGTTTAAATATTTATTTTGTGAATTTATGAAAGAAATTAGGCCTAAAATTTTAATATGTTTGATTACATTATTAATTCGAATTTATGTGATTTTTGGGGATTTTTCCCAATTGATTTATTTGGGAAAATAAATCATTTTAAAGAAAGGGATTTTATTAAAAATGTCGGTTTTTAGTTATAAGGAAAAGTTTTAACATTAAAATAATTTAATTTAGGATCTGAATGAATGCAGTAGTTTCAGATTTTCATAAATTGAAAATTTATGGTAGTCAATCAGTGTTTTACAACTAGGATAGTTGTTAAAAAGAGATTACTTAAAGTTGCTACGGTCTTTAATCGGAAAAAGGTGTTTCGCCTTTAATGGAATGTACCTGTGACGCCCCACCTCTATACCCATGCCAGCCAAGAACACTACGGTGTAATGCTGTCAACTAGCACGGAGAATAAGGCTGTTGAGGAGCGACCATCCGTGTAATTGCTTTGCGCGAGCACCGATATGTCAGATAATATAACATGCATTTTATTTCAAGAGGAAATCCGACATACCGATACAAGCACAAGGCTACTACACAGTGGCTATAATAATCTTCGGAAACAAATATAGAAATAAGCATAACACAAATCAGTCACAGATAATTCATATCACAAAGGCAGAAGAAGATATGAATATATAACTAACACATGAAAGTGTATATCAGAGTAGTGGTCAAAAAGATCCACAATAATACAAAAGAATAGCAACACGTGCTATACAAAAGAATACAACTATGAGTCTATATCTCAAGTGTATACAACAAAATAAACTACTAATCTAAGTAGTTAGCCAAAAGTCAGAGTAATGATCCTGGATGAGAAGTCAAGCAGAAGCACCTGTAACATCTCGGTCTGACCCGAGTATTATTTAATAAGAAAATAATAAACGGACCAGTCTAGCTATAAATATCAGATGAAATGATATAGAATAAGAAATATGACTAAACGTATAATAATCACAATGCCAAGCTGTGATAAATAAATAATTGAAAAATCAATAAGAGATTAATCAGTATCGCAAGGATCTTCTCCAAGATAAAAAGGAATGCCATACTCCTAATTTCATTCACCAGGCCACAATAATTGATAAATCAAATCAATAGAAATCACGAAAATAGGTGAAGCATAAATTCCAGAATTCAACACACGAAATCCAGTAATCACAAGAAAAGGATGGCCAATCCATAAAAATGAGCCAGAGCTCCTCCTGACAGGCTATAGTCCCCCATTGCGGACATTGAGCCGAAGCTCCTCCTGGTGAGTCAAAACTCCTCCTGACAGGGTATAGTCCCCCATTGCGGACATTGAGCCGAAGCTCCTCCTGGTGAATCGAAGTTCCTCATGAGAGGGTATAGTCCCCCATTGCGGACATTGAGCCGAAGCTCCTCCTGGTGAGCCGAAGTTCAATAAAAACGATGTACAGTCCTCCACGTGGACAAAGAGACATCGCACAATGCTAGTCTAAACCATAAAATGATCGTCATGATCACCGAGAAGTGTCAATTACAGTAAGCTAGCAAATATATGAGCTTAGCTTCATGTCCCATAACCACTAGCTTAACTTAAATATTTACGAACAAATTGTAAATCTCCACTAGAAAATTGTCACAAGAAATTCAATCAAACAAGTCCAAGAATTAACCAACGAAATAAACGCAAGCGTTTCATACCACTCGTTTTACTAACCCGTTTAATTAGATTTCTCATACGAGTGAGGTAAAGGCTTGTATATACTAATAGATTGGAAAAAGGTTTAAGAAAACGAGCTTTGTAATAAAATAGTGTTGAAATCATTTGATGAAAGAATTTTGATACTTACTACTAGTATAGAAAACCTTTATATTTTTAAGTGACAAATCATAGAAGTGATTGTAGCAACAATCAATCATAAAAATTCACATTCGAAGAAGTGAATAAAATCCAAAAAATCGATACCGAATCCATCAAAGTGGATATATCCTAAATTCCCAAAGTAAATGTCATCTAAGTAGATAATAAATGATAACAACAAATAGGAAACAACACGAATCGATTAAAGTTGGAAATTCAAGCAACTCAGCGAAATAGGCAAAATATCATCAGGTCGTTCGGCCGGCTACACAGCTTGGTCGACCGGACCAGAAAAACAGAAATGCTCGGGGTAGCAGGTCGGTCGACCGGACCCTGAGTTCGGTCGGCCGGACCTGTAACCTGCACTTCCTAACAGAGGCTGGGAAGTGCCTGGGTAGCAGGTCGGTCGACCGGACCCTAAGTTCGGTCGGCCGGACCTGTAGCCAGCACTCCCCAAGCCAATCTAATGAATGCCAAATTCTTCCATATTGCTATCGGTCGAGCATCGGCACTAAGGGTTTACGCCAATCGACTACCCGGCCATATTATCTCTTCGTTGCATCACCAAAAACACATTCAAATATCAGAGTTAGGATTTTTAAAGATTTGAACTCAAAACACTAAAAAATGGAATATTCACCAAATCAATCCAAACCAAAAGCAAATGCACATGAATAAGTGTTAGGAATTCATACCTAACAATCGAAGATAGTTATAGACTAAGATGTGAGATAAAAATCTCACCTTTACACCCAAATCAATGAATGAGAAGCTTGAAGACAAGAGAAGATCAACCACACTTCAATCTCAACACTAGAAGCTTGAATCTAAGCTTAAAAGAAGAACATTCCCTAAGTTAGGTTTAGGAAATTTCTGAAATCAAGGAGAGAATGAGTTGGAGAAGAAGAAGAGAAGCTTACCAATGGGTTCTTCTATTAGTTTGGAGCTAGAGCTTGATTTGCAAAAGAAAACTAGGGTTTTGGAGTTTTAATTTCCTCTTCCACTCTCCATTAATATAAAAGCTTGAGTATTAGGAAATAAGGAATGAAGTAATGAAGAGGAGAAGGGGTTGGGACTGAATACATAAGTGGGGTTATTGGGCTCAGCCCAATCCAAAGCCCTAAGTAAAATGTAGCAAAAATCAACTTACTCCAAACATATCGAAGCTTATACTCAAAAAGGTCGCAAACAGAATTTTAAACTCAATGGGAGTGGTCCCGAGTCCTAATTCGACCGTATGAAAAAAGTAGCTTTTCGTACTAAATTTCGAGTATTGATAAAATATTTAAATATAAAATCGACAAATATGCGGGTTGTTACAGACTCCCCTCCTTAAAGAAATTGCATGCTCGCAATACTTAAGAAGGAAATAAGAAGTAACAACCATAGGAGCATATCAACACAAAAGAAAATTTGAAATAGGAAGTTCATCATAAGGAGCATGAAAGAGTAAGCCTGAATGGGATCGCTCGATGAATTCTCTGGATTCCCAAGAGAAATCCTTAGGGTTTGAGAACCATTGAACTCTCACAAGAAGAACATCTTTATTCCGAAGGTGCTCAACCTCCGAAGCAATGATGCGAATGGAATGTTGCTCATAAGTCAAATCTGGTGAAACTTCACTTTCTTCAATAACACTGGGCTCAAGAAAAAAAATAGGAAACCTAAAAGCATTTCCATAATTAAAAGACGCAGAACGTCAAGGATAGCAGAAAATTGAGCCAGTGCAACGGCGTAGTACAGAAACGGTACGCCCGAGAAACTAGAAACTCAAATAATTTGGAACACCGACGTAGTACAAAAACGGTACATCCAATGAACCGATAAACTGGAACAACGATGTAGTATAATAATGGTACATCCATTGATCCAGATAAGACGGAACATCGATGTAGTATAATAACAGTACATCCGATGAACCGAACACCATAAAAGAACATCGAACGCTATCTTTTGCAAGAGAACGACATCCAAACCAATACGGTTAGCATTGATACAAAAGATAAAGTCTTGGTTCCCTTCGGGAATCACAAGAATAAGAGTATCGAAAAGAAGAGTTCTTTTAAATAATCTTCTTTCCCGAAAAGCTAAAACTTTCAAAATTACAATTAACTTATGTAATCATCTTTTTAGAAAATTTTACTTATTTAAAGTGAATTTTACTGTGTTTGATTGTCTCATCAAAGCATTTAGGAAATTCCTATCGATAACGTTGATCAAGCGCATCGACCAAAATTCTTAAAGCACTCAACGGGCAATACAATCACAAAATCATCTTCTAGATAATAAACATGTTTCTTAAAGAACTTTTAAGAATATTCTTCGTTCGTTTCAAGAATAAAAATCCAATTTTACTTATAAATAAATCTTATTAAAAAGATTTGCAAAATTTTAAATTGCTGTTTTCATCCAAAATCAATAAATACGAAAATGAAGTCATCGAGATATTCATAGAATACTCGATTCATAAAATGGATGAAACAAGATAGGCAAACTGAATGACATAATAAGTCATTCATAAGAATCATAACGAGTGTGGAGTGCATAAGTGGAATGCTAACTCACGCAACTCGTAGCCAAATGAAAATCGGTGGCAAGGTCGAGCTGAAAGACCTTAACACCACACAAAAGATTTCTTAGGTGCTGATCCTAAGACAAACTCAAAATTACTGGAAAAGTTTCACAAATTATTTAGATAAGAGAAATAACACTTTTCTCATCTTGAGGGCTTAAAGAATAAAATGATGCCTTCAAAAATTTGAAATCGGAATCACAAGACAAAAATAGATATCTGCTTAAGAGATAGAAAATGTCGAAGATGAATAGTCCACACGGAAAATAGGATATGGGCTTCACAACGATTGAGCCAATCCTTACAGAAATCAATTCCGAAGCCTAGGTAAAAAAAATCGGCTTGGAAAGAAAAATCACATAAAATAATTTTGACATCAATAAAGACAAATTGAGTGTTGCGGATCTACCATCCGGATTCACAATCCTCAAAGAAGTCATCAAGCCCAAAATATTTTCAAAGAAAAAGAATCAACAAGTTCTTTTGATATAAAATAATGAGATGGAACCCATATTAAAAAGAACTCGAATAAGAAGATCACAAAATAAAAAACGCCATCAAGGATTGAATGTAAAATACCTTGGCTAAGAGAAGAGTTGCTAGGGGCTTGCAGCTTTTCTTCTCTCTTGCTTTGACGCTTGGGACACGAAGATATATAATGATCCGCACTTTTGCAATAGCGGCAAGAAATAGCCTTGGACACCTATTTATATAGTGGTCCCTAAAGCCACAATTGTAGCATTCTCCGCGATTAGGGATAGGAGTATTTGCTATAGAAGTCTCTTGCTTCGCCCTCTTGTTAGGATTAGGACTTTCGAACCTAATAAAGGGATGCCTCTTCTTGTTGTTGTTGGAGTTCGGTTTGGCACTCCCAACCTCGACATCACTTTCTCTATCGGCCTCTTCAAGACGAAGAGCGATACCAATAAGCTAATCAAATGAAACCTCAAGTTTCAGGAGTAATGGCTTCTTAAGATTCTTATTCAAGCCATAGACAAATCTGTAACATCCCGCCTTTTCGCACACTTTAAACCGACACACATGTCGATTCAAACCATACGGAAGGGCGGATTTGTTATGGGGTAAATAAGAAAAAAACAGAGAAGAAATAAAACAAAATAGAATCACACAGCGGAAGGATAAAATATAATAACAAATATACAATTCATAAACAGTTTACAAAAGCTTGATTCTTCTTTTACAATAAATATCAGAGTTACACATACCAATACAAGCAATGCAGCGGAATAGAAAGGGTGTGGTGTAATACTATATATAAAATAATATTGATTCTTCGTCTTCGTCCTCCAAAGCTAAAATCTGCTATCCTGAAATGCTCGGACTGACCCGAGCGAATTTGAAAAGACAAAAACACTCGAGTCAGACTAGAAAATCTTATGTGAGTTAAATAAACAGAAATAAATATGAATACAGTAACTCAAGAGATGCTCGGGATTTACATCTCCTAAGGATCCGTTAAACTATTTACTATGTAGTATATTGCGCTATTATAATAGTGTCTAATTGTAAAATAAACTTACTTTTAAATAGCGTTAAGGCTTTACATTTTCCACCTTAACACGTAAAATGCCAATAGTCTATACAGTACCGTAATACCTCCTGATCGGGAAGCTACCAGAGGATACTCCATAGGTACGACACAAATAGAAACTCGTAGTAAAGGCTCGATATGGTAGGTGACACGGCACAACTAGGCAATGCCAGGGTAGATATACCAATTGCTATCCAGGCTGGTGGAAACGCGTAGCCGCAGTTACCGCCCACCTCGGACTAACTCCCCAAAATCAAAATATAGAAGTGGCCACTGAATCAAATCCAAGTCAAAGTATAATATCGAAGAGGAGCGTCCGATCAGAGGAATGACCTCATTGGCCTGAGAATCGCTCCTGTTTTAGCCACCTTATGCCAACTCACGGGAGTTGGGTCCACGTATTTACCTTACAGGAAAACGTCGCCACCACCTACTTCATTCTGGAATCTCCACCGCGTACACGGTTAGTCAAAGTGGTTTTCGGTATCGACAGAGAGTATGTCCATATCCGATCCCGGTCTCTTTGCCAACCCATCGTTATTATAACACCGCGGTTATTATTTAAAAATAGTTTATACTTTAAAACCAGAATATAATCCATTTCAAACCATAATATTACGATATCATTTCTTCTTTAAAAACACAAACCATTTATTTTCATATTATTTTATAAAAGCCCAAATCAATGATATCGTTTCCCAAATAAAATTTTCCTTTCCAAAAATTATGTCACTTTTTATTATTTAATATCCCATGTAACCAATATTTTGTTTGTAACTTTCAACATAATTCTTCGAAAATCCATAGTATTTTAAAACCATTATTTTCAAAACTAAATGGTTTGGATATTCAACGGTATGCGAATTAAAAAGGTTTAACTTTACTGTTGTTTTATAAAGAATAAATTACATGGCTTTCCAAATATTTCTTGTTTTAAAGTTAAACCAAAATCCAAAATATTACTTCAAGTTCCAAAACCATTTCAATTTTATATATATTTATATCCATTTTTGAGCATTAATATTTCAACTAAAGTTGGATTTTTTATCCTTTCGAAATCAATATTCTATTAATTAATCTTGACCATTCACATAAAATCCATAATTAATAAGACTTCAATTTCTAGTAATATATATATATATATATATATTTCCAAATTCAATTTTTACTAGAATATTCATTTCAAAATATTTTGAGAAAAATCCAATTATAAATATCATATCTTTAAAATTTTCAACTTAATATTTAAATATAGGATATAAATCATCAAACTCCATTTTCTTAATTTTCTTCCATTTTTAATAAAGAAATTTATTCACCTTTTTATTTCAAAATTTCAAATTCATATGCATATAAATATGGAAGAAAACATTTATTCAGTATAAAAATTTAAGATTTTTATAAACCGTATTCCATCCAAACCATAGAAATCACATTAAAAATAGTTATATATATACCGCGGTGCCTGTATAAAATTTTCTATCCTATGGTCAAGTGATACAGATATTTATCATTTCAATCCGCAATTTAAAAAAATAAAACTTTGCGGTTTTATCATTTCAAACCACAATCCCGAATGAAATGTAAAATGTATGCTAACTTGCAGTTTAATGATATCAAATAAAACATCCATTCAATAACACATCCATCATCCAATCACAAACATCAAGCAATATCAATCAACAACAATATATGTTTGGTAATATACAACAGGTAATAATTGGCAGTTTTATTTCAAATTATATTTATCAACTATTAATCTAACAATTTATATTCAGTGATAATTGACATAACTGTTAACTAGCAGTTCATATGCAAACAATAATTTCTAACAGCCAATTTACACGCAATAAATCAATTAAATTAACAGTTACATTCAAAAAAATGCAATTCAACAGATATGAATGAAATAACATGCCAAAAGCTCATAAATAAATTTCTATTCATTTCTAAAATTTATTTAACAAACATAAAAGCTTCTAGTAGTTGTGAGTGGGTTAAAACACTCACCTTTTGAATTTAAATCGAATTCAAACCCGATTTAAACCCAAAAATTCGCCCGTCTCGGAATTCGTCCAAACCAGCGTCATCGAGTCCGGAATTAAATTACGATCCTAACAAAAAAAATTTCGTGTGAATCCGACTTCGTATGAGAAAGTTATGGCGAAAAATGATGATTGAATTCAAAATTAAATATAAACAAAGTGACACATATTTAGAAACATAAACTTGCCACGTACGCACGCTCTTTCTCCCCACTGACCGCCTCCATCTACAGGCCGCCGCCGCTAATAGCCTAGGGCCGAAACCCTAATGAATTTTTGCCGCAAATCTGACCGTCGAAACGCCAAACTAACCACATAGATGCGATCCCCATCGTCCACTCTACAAAACCCAGAAACAGAATCTCGATCCGATAAAGTTTTGCGCGACGATGATGAACGGTTTTGGGGCTGTTTGAATTTATTCTGGATGTACGACAGCTCCAATTGAAAAACGAATTTCACCAGTAATTTACGCGTATCGAATACTTCAACATATATTTTTTCTGGAATTTTCTGAAATTTTTGAGTTTTGACTTTTGATTTTGAACTGTGAATGGATCTGGAATTGGATCTGAGATGTATACATTTGGGGAAGAGAAAAGAGTGAAGAAATGAACTTACAGCAAATGAAAAAGAAAGGAGCTAGGGTTTATAGCTGTATACTTATAGATAGGCTAGAGGTAGGGTAGCTAGACTGGATACGCGAACGTGCGTGACAAACCATGGTCCAAAAAGCCCGCTATGCCTCCGGAGTCGAATTTGTTAAAACTATATATCCAAATAGGTGTTTTAAAATATTCTGAACGCGATGGAAAAAGTTTCGCGACCAAATTCGATCGTATGAAGAAATTATGCTAAAAAACAAAAATTTCACATTGATTTCAAAATGCGTAAATTTCAAGGCGTTTCGAGTCCGTACGATCAAACGACAAGTCCGATCGCTACGAAAATTGAAACATTATTATAATTCAACGTTACGGATCCGATGAAACTGGTTTCGTCGAAATCCGAGTCCGTGACAAAAATGGCTATTTTTAATATTTATTAAATAAATTAAAATAAATCATAAAATCCAAATTTTCTTTCAACTTTAAATATTGGCCAAATTTCATTACTTATATAATCCAATCAATTCCAAATAATTTAGCAAGCTTGGATGTGAATTAAAATTTATAAGTATGTAAATTTCGCAGTGTTAACCTCTGCGTTTTCTTATTATTTGGGAATTATAAATTTCATTCGCAAAACCCAATTATTAAATCATATACTTATACTCTCATCTTAAATCTAATTATATAAATAACTTGATTTCTATTATCCAACTCAAAATATATCAATTATTCTCCAACTACATAGTTAACGTTTCTTTTATATATCACTGTGGTAATATTTCAAAATGTTCATCTTTTGTTTGCATAAATTACTGTATTTAGATAAAATTGTAATTTTGGTAACTTATCACATAAATAAACTTAAAACCTCAACTAATACATTCCACCTTTGTTTCATCTTATTTATTCACTCATCAATATTCCGTACTAACTACAAAATTTAGTGTATTCCTTTAAATTGATCAAAATAAGACTTATCAACTAATAGAAAGATTTACGTACAAAATTTATTGTCATACATCTAATTTACAAGCCTATACTTAATTATTATCCTACAATACGTTTTACGTTACTATAATGTTCATTCTTCCGTTCCTACGTTTCTATAAATTTATTCCTTTATAATTTATTTAACGCAACACTTAATCTACACCTATTGCGATGTTTCAAATTTACTTGAATGAACAATTTCTTTACTCAAAATAGTTGTTGTAAACTCTTAATTCCACATTTATAATTGTATTATTATTTTCACTCAAATATTATACATATATATAGAGTATTGGGTTTTTATTTAATCATCATTTATCATATATATTAATTAATTAAATTCAATATTTAAGTCTGACTAAATTTATTCCCCAAATACACATTTACCTTTCTCAAACAATAAATATAACCAATCAAATTCTCATTTTATTGAACCTTGGTCAATTCCACACGTTAATTTTACTTAAAGTCTCAATTAATTAATTTACCTCGGTTTCATTACCTTATTACCTTATATGCATAATTGACATTGTTATATCTTCCATTACATCAATAATTTACCATTTCATCTTACCATTTATTTGCGTATCCTTTTATTGCACTGATTGAAATAAATTCACTTATTAAATTCCCAATTCCACCCTTCTTTTCAAACCAAGTATCATGCTATGATAATATTTTACGTTGGTTACACAAAAAAAATCAACTTTTTATCGTTATCAATTAAACATACATTAATTGCACAAATTAAAGGAATTAATTGCCATTTATCCAATTAAATTTTTCATACATCAATCTATTTCATCTAAATCCTTACCTATGAATATTGCAACCTTTAATTCCATTAAATACCAATTAACCCAAATTATTTCATTTATTCTAAGTCATATCACTAAAATAATTCATCATAATAAACTTAAAATCTATACGTTTATTGATTTATTTCTATTTGTCTTATGTTAAATTCTAAATTTAGTAAGACAACCTAAAGTACTCCATTCAATCGACAGTCCCTTTCAATTGTTAATACGTACTTAAATTTCTACAGTTGCCTTCCATCTGCACTTCCGTTACTATAATAAAAATTAGTAACGTTTATGCCATCAATCATCATAATTACTTACCCTTAATTGAGTTTGATTTCCAAATAAATTTGCTGACCCTTACTTAGACAATTTATAAAAGTTTGTCATCATACCTATAGTTCTACGCTTATGCTATGTCTTAAATTTCAATAAATTTATAAATTTTGAGATGTTCATTAGGGTTTACAAATTTATTGACTTGCAATAACAGGGTTTCTTAATCTATTCAATTTATCGTTCACAATCTTTTATTGCATTAAATTGGTTTAATATTCCCATATTAAATTTTATGTCCAGGTAAGAATTTTTCTTTCTTTCTCTACTTAATTCATTTGAATTTTATTCAAATGTCTTTAAATAGGTTTCTAAGTCACTTCTATATAATTTATTCTAGCCTTCATTTTAATATTTATCTACCACCTTTATTCTTTCAACTAAAATAAATTACAAAAATCCTATTAAACAAACAATTTTAAATGGTCGAATTTTACGGGTCGTTACACTCTCCCCCACTCAAAACTTTTCGTCCCCGAAAAGGAAAAGGAAGGGAGAAGGAAGAATAAAACAGTATATCTAATTTCAAATATTAACTTATAACAATAATTTACTAAATTAATTTCCTTTAATGAAATACACTTGTTTTATAATCATTATGTCTTTTAATACTTGAATTATTAAAGTTGGAAAAATATCTTTAACAAAATTCTAAGTCCAAAATTTACGAAAATTTTTGGCAGAGTCTCCTTTGTACGGAGGGACTCTGGAGAAAATATAATATCCAAATATACAAATATATTACATATATATCCAAAATAAAATATCCCACACGGGAAAATATATAAATAGCGCTTTAATCGTAATCCGAAAACGTACCTATTTGTCGGGCAATACGCTTATTATTTTGGAACCAAAAGCAGTAGCAGTTGCTTCCAACCCCTGTATTCACTTATATAATCCAAAAGTTAAATATCTATATTACAGTGAAATGTTTGGGTAGATTCAATCATTCATATCTAATCAAATGCAACAACCATACATTTTAACAAACAGCACACACCACAAACAACAATCATTCAATCAACAACCATTAGTTGTTCGGGTTCAAATTCTGAAATTTTACGGAGTGAGAAATAACTATCAAGTGCATCCGTTACTCAACAGTCTTAGATGGAATAGAGATAGATTATTGTTCCTCCAACAACTCCAAAATTCCTTACCCAACAAACATACATCAACCAAACAATCCAAACCAACACCAAAATAGTTTATTTACATTTATTTCATAATTCAGTGGTTTGATTTTCTTTCCTTCATTTATGGAGGAATTTCTTTGTTTCTTACAAGTTTTATTTTCCAACTATCACAAAATTCATTATATTTGTATTTCCTTTTTATTACTTAAGTTTATAAAATAAATTCTCATTAATAACAACAAATATTTTGAATATCTTCATTTCCTTACTCTTCACTTGTAAGATTTCCCTTAAATTCTAAATCTGCTAACATTCATTCTTATAAGTGGAAGTTTTTATTTATTCATTAACTATTAATTTCAGTCATTTCAATTTTTCCTACTTTCCATTATATTAGAATAGGGAAGATTAAAACATACTTAAGTCAATAATCATACAATCAATTCTTATTTTGAATTTCATTTTATATACTTAGGTTCATATCATCTATTAATAATTCTTAACCCTTTTTCAGTAAAATTTCAATTATAACCTAAGTTTATACCATTCAATTCTTATTATAACAGTAATTTATTGAATACTTCATTTTTCCTAAATTCCTACTTGTAAAATATTCAATTCCAGTTTCTCATTTAACACTTCAACTTTTATATTTGGGTAAGTTATTTATGTTAAGGAAATTGCAATTGAACTTATACAAGTTTAATCTCCATTCTTTTAATTAAATTTAATGTTTATCCATATTACTCTTTGTCTCATATGTATGCAAATTCCTCTTTATAGCTTTGCAATTATTCTCTTATTTCAATTAGAGGTTTCAATTCATTTATTACTTAACTTTTATTTCACTAACAAATTTTAAACAATTAATTAACGGAAAAATTTAGAATTAAATACCGGGTTAAATTTCAATTTATTTCAAAATAATAGATAATTAATTTCTTGCAACTTTTATATCTCTAATTTAGAACAATAAAAGAAAATCTTTTAGAAAATTTCGAAATAAATCTGCAGTAGAATTTACTACAGTGGCCTTTCCCCTTCGAAACTCGAAAATGAAAGTCGATGATGCGGCCGTCATCACCGAATTTATTTTCCAGCGACAGAGAGGAAAGTACAGAATTTAATTCTTTTCCAAAATCTTCTTTAAAACAATTCTTCCAATTTATACGAAATATTTATATAAGAAAATACTTATAAACCGAACCATTATTTTTCATAAATTCTTTGAAAACATGTTTGGAAAATCCCGGACTTAAGTTCTAAAATCTCCAATTTGATTTATCATAATTTCAACTTAGCTTCAGTTATTATAGATATTTTTATTTTCTAACACCCAATCTATAGCAACCAAATATATATATATATATATATATATCTTTATAAAACTATTTTTATATATAGAAAATATAATAGGCAAAATTATTTCATTTACCTATATTAAAACGGATATTATGTCGGTCTGTCCTATTAAGTGTTTAGAAATCCCTATTGATGGCATAGCGTCCCATGCATCAACCAGAATTTATAAATACAGAGCGGAACAGATTAACACAATATAAAAATCTTTTATTAATACTAACAAATACGCTCTCTCATATATATACACTCAGCGACTCCCATAGGATATTACTACCCTATTAACAAAGAGTCAAACCCCACAAAGCCAAGGTTTATCGTTAAACCAAAGCTCTGATACCAGCTGTAACATCCCGCCTTTTCGCACACTTTAAACCGACACACATGTCGATTCAAACCATACGGAAGGGCGGATTTGTTATGGGGTAAATAAGAAAAAAACAGAGAAGAAATAAAACAAAATAGAATCACACAGCGGAAGGATAAAATATAATAACAAATATACAATTCATAAACAGTTTACAAAAGCTTGATTCTTCTTTTACAATAAATATCAGAGTTACACATACCAATACAAGCAATGCAGCGGAATAGAAAGGGTGTGGTGTAATACTATATATAAAATAATATTGATTCTTCGTCTTCGTCCTCCAAAGCTAAAATCTGCTATCCTGAAATGCTCGGACTGACCCGAGCGAATTTGAAGATAGCAGATTAATTTCTTGCAACTTTTATATCTCTAATTTAGAACAATAAAAGAAAATTTTTAGAAAATTTCGAAATAAATCTGCAGTAGAATTTACTACAGTGGCCTTTCCCCTTCGAAACTCGAAAATGAAAGTCGATGATGCGGCCGTCATCACCGAATTTATTTTCCAGCGACAGAGAGGAAAGTACAGAATTTAATTCTTTTCCAAAATCTTCTTTAAAACAATTCTTCCAATTTATACGAAATATTTATATAAGAAAATACTTATAAACCGAACCATTATTTTTCATAAATTCTTTGAAAACATGTTTGGAAAATCCCGGACTTAAGTTCTAAAATCTCCAATTTGATTTATCATAATTTCAACTTAGCTTCAGTTATTATAGATATTTTTATTTTCTAACACCCAATCTATAGCAACCAAATATATATATATATATATATCTTTATAAAACTATTTTTATATATAGAAAATATAATAGGAAAAATTATTTCATTTACCTATATTAAAACGGATATTATGTCGGTCTGTCCTATTAAGTGTTTAGAAATCCCTATTGATGGCATAGCGTCCCATGCATCAACCAGAATTTATAAATACAGAGCGGAACAGATTAACACAATATAAGAATCTTTTATTAATACTAACAAATACGCTCTCTCATATATATACACTCAGCGACTCCCATAGGATATTACTACCCTATTAACAAAGAGTCAAACCCCACAAAGCCAAGGTTTATCGTTAAACCAAAGCTCTGATACCAGCTGTAACATCCCGCCTTTTCGCACACTTTAAACCGACACACATGTCGATTCAAACCATACGGAAGGGCGGATTTGTTATGGGGTAAATAAGAAAAAAACAGAGAAGAAATAAAACAAAATAGAATCACACAGCGGAAGGATAAAATATAATAACAAATATACAATTCATAAACAGTTTACAAAAGCTTGATTCTTCTTTTACAATAAATATCAGAGTTACACATACCAATACAAGCAATGCAGCGGAATAGAAAGGGTGTGGTGTAATACTATATATAAAATAATATTGATTCTTCGTCTTCGTCCTCCAAAGCTAAAATCTGCTATCCTGAAATGCTCGGACTGACCCGAGCGAATTTGAAAAGACAAAAACACTCGAGTCAGACTAGAAAATCTTATGTGAGTTAAATAAACAGAAATAAATATGAATACAGTAACTCAAGAGATGCTCGGGATTTACATCTCCTAAGGATCCGTTAAACTATTTACTATGTAGTATATTGCGCTATTATAATAGTGTCTAATTGTAAAATAAACTTACTTTTAAATAGCGTTAAGGCTTTACATTTTCCACCTTAACACGTAAAATGCCAATAGTCTATACAGTACCGTAATGCCTCCTGATCGGGAAGCTACCAGAGGATACTCCATAGGTACGACACAAATAGAAACTCGTAGTAAAGGCTCGATATGGTAGGTGACACGGCACAACTAGGCAATGCCAGGGTAGATATACCAATTGCTATCCAGGCTGGTGGAAACGCGTAGCCGCAGTTACCGCCCACCTCGGACTAACTCCCCAAAATCAAAATATAGAAGTGGCCACTGAATCAAATCCAAGTCAAAGTATAATATCGAAGAGGAGCGTCCGATCAGAGGAATGACCTCATTGGCCTGAGAATCGCTCCTGTTTTAGCCACCTTATGCCAACTCACGGGAGTTGGGTCCACGTATTTACCTTACAGGAAAACGTCGCCACCACCTACTTCATTCTGGAATCTCCACCGCGTACACGGTTAGTCAAAGTGGTTTTCGGTATCGACAGAGAGTATGTCCATATCCGATCCCGGTCTCTTTGCCAACCCATCGTTATTATAACACCGCGGTTATTATTTAAAAATAGTTTATACTTTAAAACCAGAATATAATCCATTTCAAACCATAATATTACGATATCATTTCTTCTTTAAAAACACAAACCATTTATTTTCATATTATTTTATAAAAGCCCAAATCAATGATATCGTTTCCCAAATAAAATTTTCCTTTCCAAAAATTATGTCACTTTTTATTATTTAATATCCCATGTAACCAATATTTTGTTTGTAACTTTCAACATAATTCTTCGAAAATCCATAGTATTTTAAAACCATTATTTTCAAAACTAAATGGTTTGGATATTCAACGGTATGCGAATTAAAAAGGTTTAACTTTACTGTTGTTTTATAAAGAATAAATTACATGGCTTTCCAAATATTTCTTGTTTTAAAGTTAAACCAAAATCCAAAATATTACTTCAAGTTCCAAAACCATTTCAATTTTATATATATTTATATCCATTTTTGAGCATTAATATTTCAACTAAAGTTGGATTTTTTATCCTTTCGAAATCAATATTCTATTAATTAATCTTGACCATTCACATAAAATCCATAATTAATAAGACTTCAATTTCTAGTAAATATATATATATATATATATATATATTTCCAAATTCAATTTTTACTAGAATATTCATTTCAAAATATTTTGGGAAAAATCCAATTATAAATATCATATCTTTAAAATTTTCAACTTAATATTTAAATATAGGATATAAATCATCAAACTCCATTTTCTTAATTTTCTTCCATTTTTAATAAAGAAATTTATTCACCTTTTTATTTCAAAATTTCAACTTCATATGCATATAAATATGGAAGAAAACATTTATTCAGTATAAAAATTTAAGATTTTTATAAACCGTATTCCATCCAAACCATAGAAATCACATTAAAAATAGTTATATATATACCGCGGTGCCTGTATAAAATTTTCTATCCTATGGTCAAGTGATACGGATATTTATCATTTCAATCCGCAATTTAAAAAAATAAAACTTTGCGGTTTTATCATTTCAAACCACAATCCCGAATGAAATGTAAAATGTATGCTAACTTGCAGTTTAATGATATCAAATAAAACATCCATTCAATAACACATCCATCATCCAATCACAAACATCAAGCAATATCAATCAACAACAATATATGTTTGGTAATATACAACAGGTAATAATTGGCAGTTTTATTTCAAATTATATTTATCAACTATTAATCTAACAATTTATATTCAGTGATAATTGACATAACTGTTAACTAGCAGTTCATATGCAAACAATAATTTCTAACAGCCAATTTACACGCAATAAATCAATTAAATTAACAGTTACATTCAAAAAAATGCAATTCAACAGATATGAATGAAATAACATGCCAAAAGCTCATAAATAAATTTCTATTCATTTCTAAAATTTATTTAACAAACATAAAAGCTTCTAGTAGTTGTGAGTGGGTTAAAACACTCACCTTTTGAATTTAAATCGAATTCAAACCCGATTTAAACCCAAAAATTCGCCCGTCTCGGAATTCGTCCAAACCAGCGTCATCGAGTCCGGAATTAAATTACGATCCTAACAAAAAAAATTTCGTGTGAATCCGACTTCGTATGAGAAAGTTATGGCGAAAAATGATGATTGAATTCAAAATTAAATATAAACAAAGTGACACATATTTAGAAACATAAACTTGCCACGTACGCACGCTCTTTCTCCCCACTGACCGCCTCCATCTACAGGCCGCCGCCGCTAATAGCCTAGGGCCGAAACCCTAATGAATTTTTGCCGCAAATCTGACCGTCGAAACGCCAAACTAACCACATAGATGCGATCCCCATCGTCCACTCTACAAAACCCAGAAACAGAATCTCGATCCGATAAAGTTTTGCGCGACGATGATGAACGGTTTTGGGGCTGTTTGAATTTATTCTGGATGTACGACAGCTCCAATTGAAAAACGAATTTCACCAGTAATTTACGCGTATCGAATACTTCAACATATATTTTTTCTGGAATTTTCTGAAATTTTTGAGTTTTGACTTTTGATTTTGAACTGTGGATGGATCTGGAATTGGATCTGAGATGTATACATTTGGGGAAGAGAAAAGAGTGAAGAAATGAACTTACAGCAAATGAAAAAGAAAGGAGCTAGGGTTTATAGCTGTATACTTATAGATAGGCTAGAGGTAGGGTAGCTAGACTGGATACGCGAACGTGCGTGACAAACCATGGTCCAAAAAGCCCGCTATGCCTCCGGAGTCGAATTTGTTAAAACTATATATCCAAATAGGTGTTTTAAAATATTCTGAACGCGATGGAAAAAGTTTCGCGACCAAATTCGATCGTATGAAGAAATTATGCTAAAAAACAAAAATTTCACATTGATTTCAAAATGCGTAAATTTCAAGGCGTTTCGAGTCCGTACGATCAAACGACAAGTCCGATCGCTACGAAAATTGAAACATTATTATAATTCAACGTTACGGATCCGATGAAACTGGTTTCGTCGAAATCCGAGTCCGTGACAAAAATGGCTATTTTTAATATTTATTAAATAAATTAAAATAAATCATAAAATCCAAATTTTCTTTCAACTTTAAATATTGGCCAAATTTCATTACTTATATAATCCAATCAATTCCAAATAATTTAGCAAGCTTGGATGTGAATTAAAATTTATAAGTATGTAAATTTCGCAGTGTTAACCTCTGCGTTTTCTTATTATTTGGGAATTATAAATTTCATTCGCAAAACCCAATTATTAAATCATATACTTATACTCTCATCTTAAATCTAATTATATAAATAACTTGATTTCTATTATCCAACTCAAAATATATCAATTATTCTCCAACTACATAGTTAACGTTTCTTTTATATATCACTGTGGTAATATTTCAAAATGTTCATCTTTTGTTTGCATAAATTACTGTATTTAGATAAAATTGTAATTTTGGTAACTTATCACATAAATAAACTTAAAACCTCAACTAATACATTCCACCTTTGTTTCATCTTATTTATTCACTCATCAATATTCCGTACTAACTACAAAATTTAGTGTATTCCTTTAAATTGATCAAAATAAGACTTATCAACTAATAGAAAGATTTACGTACAAAATTTATTGTCATACATCTAATTTACAAGCCTATACTTAATTATTATCCTACAATACGTTTTACGTTACTATAATGTTCATTCTTCCGTTCCTACGTTTCTATAAATTTATTCCTTTATAATTTATTTAACGCAACACTTAATCTACACCTATTGCGATGTTTCAAATTTACTTGAATGAACAATTTCTTTACTCAAAATAGTTGTTGTAAACTCTTAATTCCACATTTATAATTGTATTATTATTTTCACTCAAATATTATACATATATATATAGAGTATTGGGTTTTTATTTAATCATCATTTATCATATATATTAATTAATTAAATTCAATATTTAAGTCTGACTAAATTTATTCCCCAAATACACATTTACCTTTCTCAAACAATAAATATAACCAATCAAATTCTCATTTTATTGAACCTTGGTCAATTCCACACGTTAATTTTACTTAAAGTCTCAATTAATTAATTTACCTCGGTTTCATTACCTTATTACCTTATATGCATAATTGACATTGTTATATCTTCCATTACAGCAATAATTTACCATTTCATCTTACCATTTATTTGCGTATCCTTTTATTGCACTGATTGAAATAAATTCACTTATTAAATTCCCAATTCCACCCTTCTTTTCAAACCAAGTATCATGCTATGATAATATTTTACGTTGGTTACACAAAAAAAATCAACTTTTTATCGTTATCAATTAAACATACATTAATTGCACAAATTAAAGGAATTAATTGCCATTTATCCAATTAAATTTTTCATACATCAATCTATTTCATCTAAATCCTTACCTATGAATATTGCAACCTTTAATTCCATTAAATACCAATTAACCCAAATTATTTCATTTATTCTAAGTCATATCACTAAAATAATTCATCATAATAAACTTAAAATCTATACGTTTATTGATTTATTTCTATTTGTCTTATGTTAAATTCTAAATTTAGTAAGACAACCTAAAGTACTCCATTCAATCGACAGTCCCTTTCAATTGTTAATACGTACTTAAATTTCTACAGTTGCCTTCCATCTGCACTTCCGTTACTATAATAAAAATTAGTAACGTTTATGCCATCAATCATCATAATTACTTACCCTTAATTGAGTTTGATTTCCAAATAAATTTGCTGACCCTTACTTAGACAATTTATAAAAGTTTGTCATCATACCTATAGTTCTACGCTTATGCTATGTCTTAAATTTCAATAAATTTATAAATTTTGAGATGTTCATTAGGGTTTACAAATTTATTGACTTGCAATAACAGGGTTTCTTAATCTATTCAATTTATCGTTCACAATCTTTTATTGCATTAAATTGGTTTAATATTCCCATATTAAATTTTATGTCCAGGTAAGAATTTTTCTTTCTTTCTCTACTTAATTCATTTGAATTTTATTTAAATGTCTTTAAATAGGTTTCTAAGTCACTTCTATATAATTTATTCTAGCCTTCATTTTAATATTTATCTACCACCTTTATTCTTTCAACTAAAATAAATTACAAAAATCCTATTAAACAAACAATTTTAAATGGTCGAATTTTACGGGTCGTTACAAAATCTCTGATTTTTCTTCAATGGGGTGTTAATGTATTCAACCCCGTATTTGGAAAGAGATTCAAAAGATGCGACATAGTCTGTCACAGAAGACCCACCTTGAACAAGGTCAATAAAACGCCGTGCTAAAGTTACTTTTTCAGCCTCCGGCACGAATTTCAATTCGAATCTTTCTCGGAATTGCTCCCAAGTGAGATCCGCTTCAACAATTTCAGAAATTAAAAGCTTATACCAATCTAATGCTCTTTCTTGGAGCATGCTAGAAGCCACTTGGACTCGATGTAGATCAATAAGGTTCATGCGAGAAAAGATACGATCGCATGATTTGAGCCAAGCTTGAATTTCTATAACACTCTCGGATCCCTTGAATGGCCTTCCACCCAAATCGGTGTAGTCTCTGCACAAGCGTGCAAAACCAGATCTAGGATGAGTAGGCTCTGGATTGGGACCGGCTGCTTGAGCATTCTTTACTAGATCAAGAAGCTGCTGGGCAGACATAAATACTCCATCTTGGGGAGTAGCACTAGATTGACCGGCGCTGGGACGGCCTGGTCTAACCATTTCTCTTCTTTAAGAAAGAAAGAAAGAAGAGGAAAAAGTTATTCTCAAAATAAATATCAAGCAATCTTGATAGATAAAACAAGGAATCATAAAGAAAATAGGATGAATCGGTATGAAGACTCGAATAAAATCCTAAGGCACGACTCCTAAGAAAGACTTAGGACATGATCCTTGCTAGATTATTCTACATTGTTCCGAAGTTTGGCTCTGATACCAAGCTGTGACGCCCCACCTCTATACCCACGCAAGCCAAGAACACTATGTTGTAATGCTGTCAACTAGCACGGAGAATAAGGCTGTTGAGGAGCGACCATCCGTGTAATTGCTTTGCGCGAGCAACGATATGTCAGATAGTATAACATGCATTTTATTTTAAGAGGAAATCCGACATACCGATACAAACACAAGGCTACTACACAGTAGCTATAATAATCTTCGAAAACAAATATAGAAATAAGCATAACACAAATCAGTCACAGATAATTCATATCACAAAGGCGGAAGAAGATATGAATATATAACTAACACATGAAAGTGTATATCAGAGTAGTGGTCAAAATGATCCACAATAATACAAAAGAATAGCAACACGTGCTATACAAAAGAATACAACTATGAGTCTATATCTCAAGTGTATAAAACAAAATAAACTACTAATCTAAGTAGTTAGCCAAAAGTCAGAGTAATGATCGTGGATGAGAAGTCTAGCAGAAGCACCTGTAACATCTCGGTCTGACCCGAGTATTATTTAATAAGAAAATAATAAACGGACCAGTCTAGCTATAAATATCAGATGAAATGATATAGAATAAGAAATATGACTAAACGTATAATAATCACAATGCCAAGCTGTGATAAATAAATAATTGAAAAATCAATAAGAGATTAATCAGTATCGCAAGGATCTTCTCCAAGATAAAAAGGAATGTCATACTCCTAATTTCATTCACCAAGCCACAATAATTGATAAATCAAATCAATAGAAATCACGAAAATAGGTGAAGCATAAATTCCAGAATTCAATACACGAAATCCAGAAATCACAAGAAAAGGATGGCCAATCCATAAAAATGAGCCAGAGCTCCTCCTGACAGGGTATAGTCCCCCATTGCGGACATTAAGCCGAAGCTCCTCCTGGTGAGTCAAAACTCCTCCTGACAGGGTATAGTCCCCCATTGCGGACATTGAGCCGAAGCTCCTCCTGGTGAACCGAAGTTCCTCATGATAGGGTATAGTCCCCCATTGCGGACATTGAGCCGAAGCTCCTCCTGGTGAGCCGAAGTTCAACAAAAACGACGTACAGTCCTCCACGCGGACAAAGAGACATCGCACAATGCTAGTCTAAACCATAAAATGATCGTCATGATCATCGAGAAGTGTCAATTACAATAAGCTAGTAAATATATGAGCTTAGCTTCATGTCCCATAACCACTAGCTTAACTTAAATATTTATGAACAAATTGTAAATCTCCACTAGAAAATTGTCACAAGAGATTCAATCGAACAAGTCCAAGAATTAACCGACGAAATAAACGCAAGCGTTTCATACCACTCGTTTTACTAAGCCGTTTAATTAGATTTCTCATACGAGTGAGGTAAAGGCTTGTATATACTAATAGATTGGAAAACGGTTTAAGAAAACGAGATTTGTAATAAAATAGTGTTGAAATCATTTGAAGAAAGAGTTTTGATATTTACTACTAGTATAGAAAACCTTTATATTTTTAAGTGATAAATCATAGAAGTGATTGTAGAAACAATCAATCATAAAAATTCACATTCGAAGAAGTGAATAAAATCCAAAAAATCGATACCGAATCCATCAAAGTGGATATATCCTAAATTCCCAAAGTAAATGTCATCTAAGTCGATAATAAATGATGATCACAACAAATAGGAAACAACACGAATCGATTAAAGTTGGAAATTCAAGCAACTAGGCGAAATAGGCAAAATATCATCAGGTCGGTCGGCTGGCTACAGAGCTCGGTCGACCGGACCAGAAAAACAGAAATGCTCGGGGTAGCAGGTCGGTCGACCGGACCCTGAGTTCGGTCGGCCGGACCTGTAACCTGCACTTCCTAACAGAGGCTGGGAAGTGCCTGGGTAGCAGGTCGGTCGACCGGACCCTAAGTTCGGTCGGCCGGACCTGTAGCCAGCACTCCCCAAGCCAATCTAATGAATGCCAAATTCTTCCATATTGCTATCGGTCGAGCATCGGCACTAAGGGTTTACGCCAATCGACTACCCGGCCATATTATCTCTTCGTTGCATCACCAAAAACACATTCAAATATCAGAGTTAGGATTTTTAAAGATTTGAACTCAAAACACTAAAAAATGGAATATTCACCAAATCAATCCAAACCAAAAGCAAATGCACATGAATAAGTGTTAGGAATTCATACCTAACAATCGAAGATAGTTATAGACTAAGATGTGAGATAAAAATCTCACCTTTACACCCAAATCAATGAATGAGAAGCTTGAAGACAAGAGAAGATCAACCACACTTCAATCTCAACACTAGAAGCTTGAATCTAAGCTTAAAAGAAGAACATTCCCTAAGTTAGGTTTAGGAAATTTCTGAAATCAAGGAGAGAATGAGTTGGAGAAGAAGAAGAGAAGCTTACCAATGGGTTCTTCTATTAGTTTGGAGCTAGAGCTTGATTTGCAAAAGAAAACTAGGGTTTTGGAGTTTTAATTTCCTCTTCCACTCTCCATTAATATAAAAGCTTGAGTATTAGGAAATGAGGAATGAAGTAATGAAGAGGAGAAGGGGTTGGGACTGAATACATAAGTGGGGTTATTGGGCTCAGCCCAATCCAAAGCCCTAAGTAAAAAGTAGCAAAAATCAACTTACTCCAAACATATCGAAGCTTATACTCAAAAAGGTCGCAAACGGAATTTTAAACTCAATGGGAGTGGTCCCGAGTCCTAATTCGACCGTATACAAAAAGTAGCTTTTCGGACTAAATTCCGAGTATCGATAAAATATTTAAATAAAATATTTAAATTTAAAATCGACAAATATGCGGGTTGTTACAGTACCTTTCGACTCCCTTGATTTTGCCCCATCCTAGTCGAAACCATCGTTGTCTAAACCATCGTAATCGGAATCAATACACATGGTATCTCCTGGAAGATAAGTAGTGGATTGGAAGATGGGCGGAAGCTTGGTGTCGAAGGATATGCTTTCGATGGGGTCGAAACTCTGCTTTTTTTCCTTAGTTAAAATTCTTGCCTTGGTTTACTTGTAAGCTTTTGACTTAGTCGAAACGTTTGATTTTGAAGGGGTGTATGTTTAGCTTTTGAAGAAGGTTGCCATGTTAATACTAAAATACTAGCTTTCGAAGGGTTGCCCTTGTTTTTACCTTAAGCCAAACCTTTTTCCTAATTGCTTTCGAAAGGGGTTCGGGGTTTCAAAGGAGAAGGAGTCGAAAGGGGGTTTCAACTCAGACCTTCGATGTTCTAATTATTAAGTCTTTTTCTTTCGCCCAAGATGGTTCTGACACCATCAATTTTTCCCCTAAACTAGTTTTTGTTGGTTTTGAAAGAGATACTTTCGTATACAATTATCTTGACCCAAATGATGTTTTAAGAGTAAAACCTAATGCTTTTGTAAGGGTATTTCATTTGTTTCAAAATCTATGTTTTAAAGAGCGTTTTTCTTGATACCATCGAAAGGTTCCATTAGTTTCGAAAGGTATATACTTAGAGTTTTAGAAAGAGGATTCCTATGCTTTCGAAGGAGGTTATCCCAGGGTTTTGAAATTGATGTTTAAGGTTTGAAAACAAATAAACAATTCCCATTTTAAAGAAAACCTTTGCATAAATAAATAAATAAAGATTTTGGGAAATATTATTCACATTGTTATAACCCATAACTGTACTTCGGGGAAAGGGCAGAATAACCAGTTATATTTACCCAGAAGTGAATATAACTTAACAAATGCTAATTTTTTTAATTAAATATATTGGCAGGGGCTAATAGATCCATAGTCAGCCCACGAAAACTATGATTTTATACTGGCAGGGGCCAGTAGGTTTGTAGTTAGCCCATGAAAACTATATCCGGATTAAGGTATTGGCAGTCAGCCAATTGGTTCCCAGTCTGCCCATGAAAACTAGGATAAGAAATATAATATTGAAGTTACCAATAGGTTCTTCGTGATTCCATAAAAACTAAGTAATTGGACAGATAGTCCATAAACATTTAACAGGTTAATTGTAACCTTGAAAACTATAATTGAGACAAATAGTCAGATTGAATGGGGATGGGTAACCAAGATTTGTTTTACTTGTTTAGCATATCATCATAATATTATGAAATACTATGTTTTTAACCATTATGGATGAAGGAAGCACAATATATGGTTTTTTAAATGCTTTGGGATACTAGTGAGGAGAAAACCCGTTACACTAAGTGGCATGGTCTCACTAGATTTCCAAATGATTTGAGATGATAGATTATTATTCATACCAGGCTTTATGTCTGTCTCAAATTTTTTG
The DNA here is from genome assembly GCA_030765085.1 of Allium cepa. NCBI lineage: Eukaryota > Viridiplantae > Streptophyta > Magnoliopsida > Asparagales > Amaryllidaceae > Allium > Allium cepa. The sequence goes on from CM060946.1 coordinate 86,936,610, forward strand.
TTTTCCCCTTAAACTCTCGGATATCCAATGATTTTGAGTAGGTTGAGAGCTACAGGTTTTCAGGTTTTCATTTTAGACGAATAAATCTTCCGATGGCGTGCATGAGGCAGATAGTTATCTAAAGTTAATTTATTTCCGTTGTATGCACGGTTATAAAAGAAAACTATTTTAATGCCTTATTATGTACTCTGATCAACTAAGGGTGCATCTTCATGGCGTATTTTGTTATTATATGTTGTTTGAACATGGTCTACGTACTGGGATTATGTAAACAATTAGAAATATCTTGAAATGGATGGTGGTTTTTATTTGCTATTTAAAATCTTTTCTTTATTCTTCTGTTGCTGTGTATCAATGTTTGAAATATCTTGAAATGGAAGGTAGTTTATGAAACGTAAAAGAAACTTAAACGTAAAAGATTTTTTCAAACATAAACTAATGAATTAGATAATAAGATTGGGGTTTGGGTTGACACTATAATAACGTACTTGTGTTTGATATGTATAGTTACATATATAAGTACGTATACCCCGCTCTTTTAGACCGTTCTTCCGTATCTTACTAAGGCTCGTAGGAAGATTTACGAGGAGTTATGGAAGCAGAAAATAGAAGAGGAAATTTCGGTGGAGGAAGCACAACAACCAATGGAAATTCTTAACCCACTACTAGAAGAAACCAAGGTCGACCGGCTAATACTAGTAACCAAATGCTGAAGCCAATGTGAGTTTCGGAAATCCATCAGTGGATATAGGGGCGATGTATTAGTTCTTTGCTGGTTTGATGCAAGATGGAGCTACAGTTGGTGTTGCTAGAAATGTAGGAGGAGCTAATCCTATGACTCCAGTAGGGAATAATGCTTTTTTGAGTAGAGATTACACCAATTTGGGTGGAAAGCCTTTCTTGGGAATGGAAAGTTCAGTGGAGGCTTAGAATTGGCTGTTGCATTGTGAGTGAATATTTACTGATATGGGTCCTAATGATGGACAAAAGAGAAGGCTAGCCCTAGGCAGTTACTGGGGTCAGCACTACACTGGTGGAACAGTGTTACCGTTGGAGTGTCGAAAGAGCAGTTAACTTTGGATGATTTTATGACGAGATTTGAGCAGAAGTTTGTATCTAAGTTTGCCAAGTCCAAGCCGATGAGGAAATTTATGGATTTAGTGCAAGGGGAAATGTCAGCAGTTGAGTATGTTACTAAGTTTGAAGAGCTGTCTAGATATGGGTTTGCTCTTATAGATACTGACATCAAAAGGAATGAGAAGTTCATTCGAGGACTGAGGCCCGAGCTAGCTAGAATTACCATGACATATGTCCATGATCCTTGTAATATAGTGCTGGAGATGGCTACTCGCCATGAGGAGTTGCTTGCTGACCTAGCTAAAGAGAAGTCAGTGAAAACTCAAGAAGAGGAAGTTCTTTAAAAAGAAAAGAGCCTAGAAGGAAGATACAGCTAAGAGATCAAAGGCTGAGGTAGTTTGCTATAAGTCTGATAAGAAGGTTCTCTTTGCCAATGAATGTCGGTCAGGAAATGGGAAGAACGCTGCAGTTAAGAAGAATGTGAAATGCTTCAACTATGATCAAGTTGGGCATTATAAGAATCACTGCCCGTAGCCAGTTAGGGAGGACAAAGGAATGGTCTTTGCTATTGGATCAGTTAGGACTACTGCAACAGATAAGGGAAAGACTGTGTTGGAAGGTAAGCTTTTGATTCAGAGTATTTCAGTTAGAGTACATTTTGATACCGATACATCACATTCATTTATATCTCGGTGTTTATTTGATAGATTATGCCTAGAACCCACCTACCTTGTTACTTCCTTAAGGGTTGCAAATCCTATAGGAGGGTATGCAACTCAAGGGTTGAGATGTGACCGGTTAGAACTTGATTTGTTAGGTCATAAATTCGCATGCAGCTTGTACGTTATTGATTTCGTAGATTTCGGGATCATTTTGGAAATGAACTGGTTAGGTAGGTATGAGGCTAGAATATTTGCCAAGGTAGAGAGATATCCCCGAGACACCTTGATAGTCATGACCGAGTGATATTCGCAGTAGAGAATACTGACCGGAGGGTTAGTGCTTTGTTGAGTGCTATGGAGATACGAGAAGAGTTAAGTCAGGTTCATATAGCAAGAGAGTTTGCAGATGTCTTTGAGCCAGTCATTGATTACCCCCTAAAAGAGCTATTGAGTTCAGAATAGATCTTGTGCCTAGAGCTGAAGCTGTTAGTAGATCACTCAACAGAATGAGACCAACTGAGATAAAGAAACTGAAGGTGTAGCTAGTGGATCTAGAAGGAAAGAATTTTATCAGACCAAGCAGTTCGCCTTATGGAGCGGTCGCGGTGTTCGCGAAGAAACCAAATGGTTCACTAAGGATTTGCATTGACTATCGTAAGCTAAATGTAAGGACAATTAAGAATAAGTATCCTTTTCCCAAAGTAGATGATCTGTTCGATCAATTGAATGGGGCCAGAGTATTCTCCCATTTGGACTTAGCGACTGGTTTCCATCAGTCAAGAGTGGTGGAGGAAGTATTCCTTCGATAGCAGTTCAAACTAGATATGGTTTATATGAGTGGTTGGTGATGCCGTTTGGATTGATGAATGCACCTGCTTTCTTTGATTAGATTTGATGAACCGAGTCTTCCGAGAGTACTTGGATGAGTTTGTTTTGATGTTCATAGAAGACATTCTAGTATAGTCTAAGGATGAGAGGGAGCATGAAGTTCATCTTATAGTGGTGCTTGAGATGCTGATGCAGAATCAGCAAAAGGCGAAGTTCACCAAGTGTCATTTTTGGAAGATAGATGTTAAGTTTTTTGGTCACGTGGTTTCAGAGAGGATTGTCAGTCGATCCAGATAAGATCGAAGCTGTTAATAATTGGAAGAGACTGGAGACTGTGACTGAGATCAAAAGTTTTCTTCGACTTGCTGGCTACTACCGGAGATTTATTAAGGATTTCTCGCAATTAGTAGCACCCTCAACTAAGCTAACCAGAAAGGAGGTAAATTTTTTTGGTCTGATAAATGTGTGGAAGCATTCCTTAGCAAAAGCATTTTTTGACCATTGCACCCATGCTAGTAGTTCCAGACAAAAATTAAGGGTTAGTGGTATACACTGATGCATGCGGAACTGGTTTAGGAGTAGTATTGATGCATAATGGTAAGGTTATTGCATACGCATCAAGCCAGCTTAGACCGCATGAGGTAAGATATCCTACTCATGATTTGGAGTTTGTAGCTGTGATCTTCGCATTGCAAATTTGGAGACATCATCTCTTGGGAGAGAGGTTTAAGGTTTATATCGACCATAAGTCTTTACGGTATTTATTCTCTTAGAAGGAGTTGAATATGAGGCAACAGAGGTGGCTGGAATTTTTGGAAGCTTATGATTTTGGTATAGAGTACACACCAGGAAAAGGTAATAAGGTAACAGATGCTTCTAGTGGAAAACATCAGAATGTGGTGTTAGCTATGTTGTCAGAGTGGAAAGATTTGGAAGCTTTAGCCAGTTGTGTTGTGCAGTTAAGATCAACTAATGGTTCTAGTCAGAATTCTACGAGATTGTCTTATTTAGAAGTTTGACCAGTATTAATTGAGTGGATTTCTTCTAAATAGAAGGAGGATCCAGTGTTAGCTGAAAGGATCAAAAGACTTGAGGTTGGAACAGAGGTTGATGATTTAAAGGACTTTAGCCTTGACCAGAAGGGATGGCTAAGAAAGAAGGGACGATTGTGTGTTCCGAATGTAGAGGACTTGAGGATAGAAGTTCTTGGAGAATGTCATTGATCCAAGTTTATGATTCATCCTAGAGGAACCAAGATGTATCGGGATATGAAGATGAGCTTCTATTGGGAAAGCATGAATAGAGATGTTGGCATATGGGTTAGACAGTGTGATAACCCGGATTTTGGACATCTGATAGGTGGATAATTAACTGGTTTATTCAGTTGAATAGATAAAATTCTGATATCTGGAAATATAAATAAATTTGAATCTATAATAAATATTGAATATACATATCTAGAAATAATACATTTTACAGTAAATTAATATATATATATAATAGATATATTAAAAATTCCATAATGTTGGAAATCTTAAGTGTATACATATATAAATTCATTGTGAAATAGTAAACATATTAATATAATTCAAACAATTTAAAATGTGATAATCTCCTTTATTTATTATTTAGCAATTGGTAAAATTGTTATTTTCAAACAATAATAATAATGTGTTGTTTTTAAATATTGATATAAATAGATTTTAAATTATAATTATTATTTACAAACTTAATTTGTGTTTGTTTAAATATATATATAAATTTGAGTTGATTTTAAAATTTATTTTTAAATTGAATTTGAATTTGAATTTGGATTTAAATTTGACATTTAAAAGATAAATATTTTAAAATACTTTGGGTTCAAAAACATATGTATAAGATTTTTATTTAGAATATAATTTGTTTTTATTTTATTTACTTTAAAGAGATTTTTTTATATAAATTAAGAAATGCACTTATTAATTAGGAAATTAAATACAAAAGCTTTAATTTAACATTTAATTTTTTTTGAAAATGTATAATGACAAGTGTTAGCTTTTATATCATGTTAAGTACATGTGTATGATAATTAGCAAATGTAATTGGCAAATGTTAACAAAATTAACAAGTGTCACTTTTTTATCTTTATTTTCTTTTATTTTTTATAAATCCTAATTAATCTATATAAACATATATCTCATCTCTTTACTTCTTTTCCTATCTTCATTTTACAAACTCTAGAAAACAAATCTACAAAACATTATTCAAATCGTAAGCAAAATCATAAACTCAAAACCTGTAACAAAACTCAAACCAGAAAATTTATATAAGAAATAATCCAGCCAAGATCATCTCTATTTTTCAAGCATGAATCTTCTCAACAATAAAAATGATTTCCAGTTCATAATCAAAGTTCCAAGCTAGATCATTTCAACAACCATTTTTCCAGTTTCAAAAGTCATCTCAAATTTCAAGCATTTGCCAGTTCCTGTTCCAAAAAAGTCTTCATGTTCATCTTTTAACTGGTGAGTAAACATCTATTCTACAAAGCTCAACCTGTTATTTCTGATGCATGTGAAATTTCTTAGGGTAGTAATGTGAGCAATGTTTACATGGATGTAATTTGTGAAGTAGAGTTGAATCACTGTGTAGACATACTTTGAATGTCCGTAAATGAATATAACTGGCCTCTGTTGATTTTAATCAACTAAACCGAGTTCAAATATTCATATCTTCTTGAATATACAGTACTATGTTCTGATCTTTAATAAGAAATTATTGGTATTTACCAGATTCTACTTTTAAAAGTATTTTTTAATATAAAATCAACAAGTAATATTGCAGGAAGAGGAAAAATCATTGATCATCTAATATAAGTCTGAAAATCAATCATCTATATTTCATGTTTTGATGTCATAGCCAGATTCAACTTAAGGATAATGAATTTTGATAATAATTTATAGATTTTTAAGCTCGTGGATGTTGAGATGTCGCAGGTTGAACGGAAAATGGTTGAGAAGGCTTTTCTAGCGAACGCAATATCTCTGGACCATGAGATTTTGGTCAGAGGAGGGTGGATGGGACGCGATCATAGGGAAATTGGTGGTTAAATTTTTAAGGCGTCATCGGGTGGGTCGGCAGAGGTTTAGGGTTAGAAGTTCAGTTTGGGCGAGAAGGGTTTGATGATCAATTCCAGTGTCGTGACGACATCAGAGGGTTTCGATGCAGGGGAACGGCGGAGGGAGGCCAAGCGAGTTTCTAAGAGGTAGTGTCAGGGGTTTCAGGGGTCGACGTTGGCATTGCGAGGTGAATGAGAGAAACTGAGTTTTCCTCTTGTGGTGGTAAACAGCTCGATTTGGTTTCGAGCAGAGTCGAGTTGGTCTGAGAAGTCGGAAAAAACTTGGGTGATGTCAGCGACTTGGCGACGTGGCCAATGGTGATCGGTGAAGCTTGATCTCATGTGCATGTGCACATGGGATGCTTGCATATGGTGGCAGGTTAATTTGACGAGAATGGAAGTAGAAGATAAGGAACAGGGGGAAAGAAGTTTTTCTCGAATTTTACTCGAAAATATGTAGGGTAGTGCTTGGGTTTTTCTCGAAGTATTTAGGGTCGGTCTCGGGTTGATGTATTCAGGTATGAAGTATGGAAGTTAGTGTTCAGGTAAGCATGTCGACCAAAGATTTGAACATTTAGGGATATAACCATGCTTTAAAGAAATAAATTCTAAAACAAGTTTTTTTCTCAAAGTTTTAAAAGGTTTTAAAATTTGTTTGATTAAGGTAATTATTATAACATGTTAATTTCTAAATGTTTTCAAAAATAATTTAAATGATGTAATTAAATCGAGGATAAATTATTTAAGGATGGTTAATTATCTAATGAAATCAGTTGAAGGAGTAATTAATCAATTTATTTATTAAGATAGTTTATTAAAGGTTATTTAATTCGTGTAATCAATTTTAAGGATTTGTTTATTAATATGATTTATTAATTAAGGTAATTAAAAGATGATTAATTTATTAAAGGTTAAATTACTTAATGAAATTAATAAATGAAAATTACTTAATAAAGATAATTAAAGAATAATTACTTAATGTCATTAATTGAGGTGGGCAATTAATGGATAATTACTCAATGTGATTCATTAAATGATAATTACTTAATTATAAGTAATTAAAGGTTTAATTTGTTAAGGTTTAATAATTAGTGGATAACTAATTAATAATTAAAGGTTAATTAATTGAGGATAATTAACCAATGGGATAATTACTTGATGAAGGTAATTAGTTAAAGGGAAATTACTTAATGGAAGCAATTAAGGATTAATCACTTAGTGTACTTAATTAAAGGGTTAATTAATTAAAGGATTGATTAATTAAGGATTATTAATTAAGGAAATTAATTAAGGGTTAGTTAAATAATCAATGTAAGTGGTTATAGGATAATTAATTTGAGTAATTAATTAAGGATCAATGTAATTAATATGGATGGGTAAAGGTTAATTTATTTGTCTAATTAATTAAGATTTAATTACTTATTGTAATTAAAGGATAATTAATCAAGTGTGATTGATTAAGATGGATAACTAAAAGATGGTTAATTAATGGTTTGTAATTAATTAATGTTAAGTAAGCAGGATTAAAAGTGATTAAAGGAATTAATTTAAATTAATTGGAATGGTGTGACTAATTAATCTTGCTTATGAATGATTGAATGATATTGAATGCCTTGGATTATTTGATATTTCTGATATGAAATGTTTTGTGATATGATTGGATTGAACAGTGATAATGTGGTTATCTATCGAGATGAATTGCTGTATAAACGACATCCTGTGTTTTAAATTTGAATTGTATTTCATTTAAATAACTTGGGTTAAGATGACATGAGACTCGAAGAGACCGGGGTCGGGTATTAGTAAATACCCGACACCTCTTCGATTTGAAATCTTCTACAATTCATAATAGATTTGATATGCGTAATAAATAGGCTGGAATGAAATAATTTAACTAAACTGGATCATTGAAATTAAGTACGGGAACTTAGATGTTGATTTGTGAATTAAGTATTGATAACAAGTTAAGAACTCGTAGTAAGGTACAAGTTACCCCGGTTTTAAATAAGTATTGTGCATTAGAATTTCATTTTATATGGGTTTACTCACGCTGGTTTCCAGCCTGACCCGGGTGTTACTTTGATGTAATGCTTAGGTCAAACCGAGTGTTACAGATTTTCAGGTGAGGACGTTCTGAAGCTTAGGAGGTGAGCTGGATGGCAGGAACATATGGAGAGTATTCCGCTGTGATATATTGTAGTTTATCTAGGGCATGTTGATTTTAACTGTCTAGTGTTTTGTGTAAATGTTGTAACTCTGATATATTGATGTAAATTAACTGATACAGTTTTCCTTTGTATAACTGCTATTTCATTTGATATTATATTTTGATCCGCTGCGAATGTGAGAATATGTGTTTTGGTGTTTTCATTTCTTCTTCTTCTTCTATCTTTTTTCTTCTTTTCCCTAACTATTTGGAATTTTTGGGATCGAAAATTCTAGGTCGTTACATTTGGTATCAGAGCTAAAGGTTAAGCGAGAACCTTGGCTCTGGTGGGTTTACTCATTTGAATAAGGGTCAATAGTACCGTAGAATGAGTTGAGTGTGTGTGTGTGTGTGTGTGTGTGTGTGTATACATATATGAGAGCGTATTTGTTATTTTCTTATATAAAGATTTTTAAATGGTTTTTAAAAGTAGTTTATATTTTGATATATAAAGCAATAATTTTCTAACCACTATATATTAAAATAATTGGTTGTTGTATTATTTGAATTAAAATAATAATAAGAAGAATTAAGTGGTAATAGAAAGATAACCAAATGAGAATTTGGATAATATGAACTATATAATAAGATAAGCTAGAAAAGGATTGAAATTAGAAAATAAAATCCTGAATTTGTAAAAGTATTTTCAGAATAAGATGATGATGAATTGGTTTCCAGATATGATAATCTTGGTTATTATCATAAATGGTTGTTGTATTTAATAATGAAATGTGTGTTAATGAGTAAGCAAAATGAAATGTTTTAAGGAAATAAGCATTAAGTTAAGTATGATCTATAAATATGGGTATATGTGTGGATATACATAATACCAAAGATGATCTAAAATAAACTCTAAGTGTTGAGTTTTAAAATTTTATTTGGAATATGATGTGAATACCCAAAGTGATAAGTTTTTGAACTTATTAGTGGAAAGTTTATTAATATAAAGTTAAAACTTGAAATGGGAATTCAAATTGCGTAGGGTTGACTGGAATAAGTAAATTGAATTTAACTTAGGGAAAGTTAAATAAGTTAAAGAACAACCAGAATTGAGAATTTCAAGATGAAATTAAGATTTAACTTAGGGAAGTGAAATGATCGGTTTAAATGGGAAGTTATGTGTGATCTCAAAATGGGTTTAAAATCTAGAAATTGGAAATGGATTGAGGTAATATATCCATTATTGAGATAAAATGGAAATTAAACTTTAATTTGAAATCAAGGATATGGGATCACTTTGAACTTAAGATTTGAATGTTAAGAATTGAACTTATAAAACTAAAATTACTGATGAATCGATTTCAAGGTCTGAAGTTAGAATGGATAATAAAATAGAATCTGAAAAGTAAATTGTTTTTGAACTCTTATTTGAACTTCGAAATAAGTTAAGTAAGATAATTTAAAATGGAATTTTAGAATTGGGCTCAGAATTAAATGGTTTAAAGATATAAGTTGTTAAGTTAAAAGTAAAGTTTAATTTGATTTAAAGAAATTAAATCAACATTTGAAATTTAACTCGAATTTATATAATTCGAGATGGTTTAAGCGAAATGGAATTTGAAGCTAGTTCAAATTGAAATTTGATTTGAATGATTTGGAATTTTGATTAAAATTGAATAAGTAAATTCAAATGGAATTTGATTTGAATTAAGAAAAGAAATTGAGGTTAATTCAACTTGAATTGGGATTGGATCAATTTTAATGGGATGGGAAATTGATTGGAAATGGAGATTGGGAAGTTGTACAGTTTGGCTCTGGACTATTTTCAAAATAATTTTTTTTAATATAAACATATTTTTTTCAAGCTATTTACTATATACAACCTTTCTTTTTAAATCCAAACTATTTTATACTTATCTTACAACTATTTTTGAAACTATTTAACTATTTTGCAATTGTTTTATAAATTAATTACTATTTTTCAACTACTTATAACTAATTACTACTTTAAACTATTTTGCAATTATCTAACTATTTTATAACCATTTGACTATTTTATAACTATTTTACAGTTACTTAACTGTTTTACAGCTATTTTACAACTAATAATTATTTTTCAACTACTTATCCATTTTTAACTTTTCAAGCTATTTTCTAAATATAAGCTAGTCAAAGTGCAAACCATTTATAATTAAATACCAATTGAGATAAGAATTAAAGTGATAACCCAAATGCGGATTGAGGCAAATGTGAATAAGTGAATAGAAATAAAAAATGAATATGAATAGAAAGGGAATTGATTTAGCTAATAATCAATGAAGATAGATGTGTATGATGTACGTATATTATTCTATTCACATAATGATTTGATCCAGATTCGAACATAGAATTTCGAGATAGTACATCGATCCGAGTTGAGATTTTTCACTCGATTTTCGACGGCGATCCTGAATATGGATTTTTGATTGGCTCTGGAAATTCTCTATCATAATTATGACTATGCAAGGAGAATGACGGTTTTTGATCAAGAAACCAGATCTGAGTCCGCACTAGGAAGTCGGGGGAATGATACTAGTTCGGAAGAGAAATGGTGTGATCGAGTAAGCGATCAGATTGATATTGCGTACGGATGATATAGTACATCGTACGAGTTTGAATGAAACTGATATTGAAAATTTGTGGATAAGAACTGTAAATGATTTTTGAAATGAAAAGTATGTTTTGTGAAATATATGATGAAATAAAGCGGAAACTGGATATTTCTATTGTAAAAATTTACTTTTTGGAAGTAAGTAATATGGTAAGTGACTTTATAGTGCAATTAAGCTGGAATATTGATTTGGCATAAATAGAGTTATGTATATATAATTGATAAACTCCCCTTGTTGAATCTATAGCCAAAAGAAAAGGTTTTTGAAAGTATTTATAGTATAAAAAGGATTTTATACAAGTATGAAATGATCCAAATATTTTTCAAGGTTATATATATATAAAGGATCTTTTGAGAATGATTTTGGAAATTTAGAAAGCCTAGTTTGAGAATTATCGATTTTGGGATAATCGATTTTGAGAAAAGAAGATTTATATGAGATTCATACTAGGTGTATAATTTGGAAGATACTATATGTGTATAGTATAAAGTGTTTTGAAAATAGCTCTGGAGAAAAAGCGCTCACTTGAAATGAACTTCTCAGGAGTACCATAGTTTGCTACAGCCTTGAGCCACAAGAGGAAGGCTCTAAAGTGGATCCTGTGAGGAAGTCCTGACAAACTAAAGTTCCTGAGGATTATTGGGTAGCGAAAGTCAAGGGAACTGATGCCTACAAAGGCATTTGGGTTATGCTGTGACGACAGTGCAACTCGATGTTGTTGCGATCTACTGTGGACCATAGCGGGAATCGTGTGGAGGTGAGTGTCAATGGTCTACGTTTGATTTTTCCAGGAAGGCAACATAACATCGGTAGACTACGATCTATGGTCGAGGGGAGAAGTTTCATTATTGGCAACGAAATTTGGGGGCACTGATGCCTACAATTACATGGACTTTTGCTATGATGGCAACATAACCAAGAATGTAGCTGCGATATGTAGCGGCTTCCATGGCGTAATCGAGGGACATGGAGTGCCTACAGTTATCTATGGATTTCGTTGGGATGGCAATGTAACCGTCGGGTTAACTGCAACCATGGATGAGGGTGATCATTTCCAGAGCATTATCACCAAAGATGTTTCCTCTATTTTCAAAAAAATGTTTTCTATTTTTTGAATAAAATTATTTTCCAAGTATTTTCACTAGGTGTTGAAATGGGTTTACCAAGTACTTATAGATTTTCAGTCCTACGCCTGATCAACGTATGACCGAATTTATGTGAGAACGAGGACGGACTTGTTCAAACATCGAGTTATAAAATGATAATTTTATAAAACTATTTTAGCAATATTATATAGATTTTAAAGTGTTTTAAAAAATTTCAAAGAGAAAATTTAACTAATATTAAGTATTTTAATAAATTCTGGTTTCGTTCCTTTTCGAGGACGAAAAGATTCTAAGGGGGAGGAATGTGATAACCCGAATTTTGGACATCTAATAGGTGGATAATTAACTAGTTTATTCAGTTGAACAGATAAAATTCTAATATCTGGAAATATAAATAAAATTGAATGTATAATAAATATTGAAATATAAATATCTAGAAATAATAAACTTTACTGTAAATTAATATATATAATAGATATATTCAAAATTCCATAATGTTGGAAATCTTAAGTGTATACATATATAAATTTATTGTGAAATAGTAAACATATTAATATAATTCAAACAATTTAAAATGTGATAATTTCCTTTATTTATTATTTAAAAATTTGTTAAATTGTTATTTTCAAACAAAAATAATAATGTGTTGTTTTTTAAATATAGATATAAATAGATTTTAAATTATAATTATTAGTTACAAATTTATTTTGTGTTTGTTTAAATATATATAAATTTGAGTTGATTTCAAATTTGATTTTTAAATTGAATTTGAATTTGAATTTGGTTTTAAATTTGAAATTTAAAAGATAAATATTTTAAAATACTTTGTGTTCAAAAACATACGTATAAGATTTTTATTTAGAATATAATTGGTTTTAATTTTATTTTCTTTAAAGAGATTATTTTATATAAATTAAGAAATGTACTTATTAGTTAGGAAATTAAATACAAAAGCTTTAATTTAACATTTAAAAATAATTAAAAATGTATAATGACAAGTGTTAGCTATTAAATCATGTTAGGTACATGTGTAAGATAGTTAGCAAATGTAATTGACAAATGTTAACAAAATTAACAAGTGGAACTATTTTTATCTTTATTTTCTTTTATTTTTATAAATCCTAATTAACTCTATATAAACATATATCTCATCTCTTCACTTCTTTTCCTATCTTCATTTTACAAACTTGTTAGCGCCAAAATTGGTCACTAACACCCGAATCCAGATGAAAGCACCAAATAACTGTCAGAACTCACAGATAGAATATATGTAGAGAGTAGTAATGTGAAGAATAGTCAAAATTAAAATGAAAGTAGTAAAGAACGATGGATTTTATAGTGGTTCGGCTAACTCCGGCCTACGTCCACCCCAAAAGTTTAAATTTTAATGATGTAAGAGTCAGTTACAGTTACAAAATGGTAGAGTAACTTAGCCTTAGGAAGTAGAAAGTCAGAGAGCTAGAAGATGATCCATTTTCTGGAGCCCTACATGCTGTATTTATAGGCGAAACTAGGCAGTTGGGCTTCTCATGTGATGCAGGCCCATTAAGACTTTGGTCGAGTTCGCACCCTTCAGCTCAACCGACCCCAACTCCTTCATAGGCCAACCTGAGGTAACCATGGTACTACACTAAAGCGATATGCTCAGCGATAAGAAGTAACATAGCCCACCTTCGAGTGTCGAATCACCCAAATGCCGAGCCATCATCGAGTGCCGAACCTCCCAAATGTCGAGCCACCATCGAGTGATTAACGACCCTGGCCGAGCGATAATGCCGAGCGACCCTGACTTCTCTGTAATGCTGAGCAACCCGTGATGCCGAGCGACCCTGACTTCTCTGTAAAGTCGAGCGACCCATGATTCCGAGCGACAATGTCGAGCGACCTTGACTTCTTTGTAATGCCGAACGACCCAAGATGCCGAGCGACCTATGATGCCGATCAACCCACGATGCCGAGCAACCCATAATGCGGAGCGACCCATGATGCCGAGCGACCCAAGACGCCGAGCGACCCACGATGCCGAGCGACCTATGATGTCGAGCGACCCACGATGCCAAGCGACCCACGATGCTGAGCGACCCACGATGTTGAGCGGCCCCTCCAATGGCAAGCCGCGTCTCCAATGCCAAACGGCCTCTCTAATGCCAGGCTATCTCTCCATTGCCGAGCCATGCATATCAAACCATTCCTGACCGACCGTCTGTCCAACCAGCTGGCTCCAACCAATCGTATTCTAGTTTCGATAAACGAACAGTCGATTTGGTTAAACCTGCCTGCCCGTGGCCTTGTAAAAAGGCAGGTTAACATTTGCCCCCCAAAACATGCCTTGCTACTGGAAGGTGTGTTTTGAATAGTCTCCATCCCAATATCCAAAGTCCATACTATGTTCGTTATCAAATGATTCCACCCGAATCTTAATAGTTTTTATTCTGCGACCGTTCCAAGTCGTTATCCAATTCCGAAACCAGTAACCAAATCCTTAACAAATCCATATCCATATGAACTCGATGACCGAGTTATAATCCATCAATAACCAATATCCAAACACATGACCTCACTGAGTCTAGTCTTTGAATCCGTTGACCTCGCCGGGTCACGTTATACCGTTCTTGCCTCGACTCTCCAGTCAAAGGCTTGTATGTCCCCCGGCCTCGGCTCTTTGGCCAAGGGCTTGTGTATTCACCTGCCTTGGCACTCCGAGCAAGGACTTTGATATTCACTGGCCTCGGCACTCCGGCCAAGGACTTTTATATTCACCGGCCTCGGCAATCCGGCCAAGGACTTTTATATTCACAGGCCTCGGCACTCCGGCCAAGGACTTTGATATTCACCGGCCTTGGCACTCTGGCCAAGGACTTTTATGTTCACCGGCCTCGGCACTCCGGCCAAGGACTTTTATATTCACCGGCCTCGGCACTCCGGTCAAGGACTTTTATATTCATCGGCCTCGGAACTCCGGCCAATGACTTTTATATTTTGTTCGAGTCCATTCGATCACTCTTCAACGAAGGGACTCGTAACTCGCGATCACTGCCCATCTCTCCGGTCAGGGCAGTAATCACAAAACCTGAATTTTTATTACATTGATTCGAATCCAATCATAAAACCAGAAATCCATATCAAAAATCCTACTCAAAATCCAAATCAAAAATAAAACATCCAAACCAAAAAGGGAAAACCAAAATACCAACCAAACCGGGAGTTCCATCCAAACTCCAAAACCATACCAAAGTAAAGTAAATATCCAAAGTACCAAAGAGAAAACAAAAGTTTGCATAAAAACAGAAAGAAAACAAGATTTCATAGACCCGAGCAGTATGGTTTTTCATCACCTCAGAGCATGCCTAGGGACCTTCCTCGATCCCGTATGTGTGTAAGTAACCTAGCTGTATTACTTTGGATACTATTGCTTATTCAGAACCATCAAACCATTCAGTTTATAACAAGCCGACATTGACTAGAGCCAGTGCCACCATCGCTAGAGGTAGCGGTGGGTGCTCTCGTTCCACTGCTACAACTCGATTCCTTATGTACTGTTATAGGTGACCATTCCTTACGTGCTCCTCCATAATATCTTTCGGATGCCTACAATCGTTTGTGTTGTGTCAATCCAGCTCATAGAATAGGCAATGCTTTCCCGATGCCTGCTCTTATTCAGAAGGCACTCTCTTTGCCGGCCTTTGATATTGGAGGCGCCCCTGAGTATCCAAGTAAATCCTTTCCAGAGTCTCAGTTAAATCTGTGTAAGAAGAAAACTTTGACTCCCTTCGAGGCCTCTTCAAAGTGCCACTGTTACCATTTGTTTTCCTTTTTCCTTTATCGTCTTTACTTGGATCCTCCCCGGGTGGACCTCCATCCCTCACTTCATAAGCTTAGCCTCTCTCCCTACTCTCTCAGTTTGCGCATCCTCCTGTCTCAGGTGCCTTTTTGCCTCATGGTAGAAATCCCCGAGATCCCTTGGTAGGTCCCATTCCAAAGATATCTTGAAATCTAAATTATCCACGATTCCTGAGACTGCTGCCATCAAAACCATTGACGGATCAGGTCGATCCACTGAGGCTACCGCTGCATTGAATCTGGTTAAAAAGTTCCTGTGTGACTCTCCCTTCCATCGTTTCATCGATGTCAAGGTCATTACATTCTTGGTATGACTATATGGACCTGAAACTGCCTCATAAACCTTTCTATCAGCTCCGTCCATGTGCTGATAGAACCACTCTCCAGTTGTTTGAACCACATAGATGCGATATCCGTCAAATACAATGAGAAACATTGAGCCATGACCTCATCTGATGCCCCCAGTACCTCCATATGTTGCATGTACCTCGTCAGGTAAATGGTGGGATCCGTTCTCCCATCATACATATCCAACGTTGGTAGCTTAAAGTCTAGTGGATTCCTAGCAAGCCTGATAGTAGGAGTAATGGGAATCCTATTCACTTCCACCAAGTCTTCGTTTACCAATCCACCTCTCACAACCCTTATGACCATCTCCTCTAGTCTGTTATTGTCTCCAAGCTGTAATCCTTGTCCGTTGCCTCCGTACTACCCCCCGAGTTCATAAGGGAATTCTAGAACATCTCCTCATCTCATGCTCCTGCACTTCTATTGGTGTCGGGTTGCACAACGTCATCTGGTATCCTTCCATGGATTGGTCCAGCATTTCCTGGTGGTATGCCCCCCGAGTCTAGATCCATCCAGGTTGGTAGTCGTCTGCTGATTGAGGGCTACCCCCCGTTGAGCCATTCCCTCCACTTACTGGTTGAGTGCTTCTGATCCACCTCCACGGATTTGACTTCTGCATTTCCTACTTATGCAAATTGTCTAAGAAGAGCCTGCATCATATCCTCTTGTCTTTTCAACATTGCTTCTATCTCGTCTCTGATGATGTAGATGGACGCTTTACCTGCTCCATCTCCTGAGGAAGCCTCTTAACTTCTCTTCTGATTGCTCCTTTTCGCTGCTTGCTTCCTTGTTGGTGGTCTAGCCATTGCTTTCCGAAATCCGAGTTCTTAATTTTTTCAATCCAAAATCTAAGCTCCAAAATTACCGAGTGTTAGATTTCTCAGTGAAAGCACCAAAATGTTAGTGCCGAAATTGGTCATTGACACCCAAATCCAGATGAAAGCACAAAATAACAGTCAAAACTCACAGATAGAATATATGTAGAGTGTAACAATGTGAAGAACAATCAAAATTAAAATGAAAGCAGTAAAGAACAACAGATTTTATAGTGGTTCGGCTAACTCCGACCTACGTCTACTCCAGAAGTTTACTTTTTGTTGATGTAAGAGTCAGTTACAGTTACAAAATGGTAGAGTAACCATAGCCTTAGGAAATAGAAAGTCAGAGAACTAGAAGAAGATCCATTTTCTGAAGCCCTACATGCTGTATTTATAGGCAAAACCAGGTAGTTGGGCTTCTCATGTGATACAGGCCCATTAAGACTTCGGTCGAGTTCGCACCCTTCACCTCAACCGACCCCAAGTCCTTCATAGGCCAACCCGAGGTAGCCATGGTACTGCACCGAAGCGATATGCTCAACGACTAGAAGTAACATGACCCACCTTCGAGTGCCGAACCACCCATATATCGAGCCACCATCGAGTGCCGAACCACCCAAATGTCAAGCTACCATTTAGTGCTGAACGACCCTGACCGAGTGATAATGCCGAGCGACCCTGACTTCTCTGTATTGTGGAGTGACCCACGATGCCGAGCGACAATGCCGAGCAACCTTGACTTCTCTGTAATGCCGAGTGACCCATGATGTAGAGCGACAATGTCGAGCGACCATGACTTCTCTGTAATGACGAACGACCCAAGATGCCAAGCGACCTACGATGTGGAGTGACCCACGATGCGGAGCGACCTACGATGCCGAGCGACCAACGATGCCGAGCGACCCACGATGCCGAGCGACCCACGATACCGAGTGGCCCCTCCAATGCCAAGCCGTATCTATAATGTCGAGCGGCCTCTCTAAAGCTAGGTCGTCTCTCCAATGTCAGCCATGCATATCGAACCATTCCTGACCGACCGTCTATCCATCCAGCTGGCTCCAACCAATCGTATTCCAATTTCAACAAATGAACAGTCGATTTGGTTAAACTCACCTGCCCATGGCCTTGTAAAAAGGCAGGTTAACAAAACTCAAGAAAACAAATCTACAAAACATTATTCAAATCATAAGAAAAAACAAAAACTCAAAGCCTGTAACAAAAGTCAAACTAGAAAATTTATACTAGAAATCATCTAGCCAAAATCATCTCTGTTTTTCAAGCATGAATCTTCTCAACAACAAAAATGATTTCCAGTTCATAATCAAAGTTCCAAGCTAGATCATTTCAACAACCAGTTTTCCAGTTTCAAAAATCATCTCAGTTTTCAAGCATTTGCAAGTTCCTGTTCCAAAAAAAAAGTCTTTCTGTTCATCTTTTAACTGGTGAGTAAACATCTATTCTACAAAGCTCAACCTGTTATTTCTGATGCATATGAAATTTCTTAGGGTAGTAATGTAAGCAATGTTTACATGGATGTAATCTGTGACGTAGAGTTGAATCACTATGTGGACATACTTGTGAATGTTTGTAAATGAATATAACCGGCCTCTGTTGATTTTAATCAACTAAACAGAGTTCAGATATTCATATCTTCTTGAATAAACAGTACTATGTTGTGATCTTTAATAAGAAATTATTGGTATTTACCACATTCTATTTTCAAAAATATTTTTTGATATAAAATCAGCAAGTAATATTAGGGGAAGAGGAAAAATCAGTGATCATCTAATATAAGTCTGAAAATCAATTATCTATATTTCGCGTTTTGATGTCATAGCCAGATTCGCACTTCAGGATAATGAATTTTTATAACAAATTCTAGATTTTTAAGCTCGTGGATGTCAAGATGTCGTAGGTTGAATGGAAAATGGTTGAGAAGACTTTTCTAGCAAATGCAATATCTCTGGACCACGCGATTTTGGTCAGAGGAGGGTGGATGGGACGCGATCATGGGGAAATTGGTGGTTTAATTTTTAAGGTGTCATAGCGGTGGGTCGGCAAAGGTTTAGGTTAGGAGTTCAGTTTGGGTGAGAAGGGTTTGATGAACAATTCCAGTGTCCTGATGGCGTTGAAGGGTTTCGGTGCAAAGGGGAACGGAGGAGGGAGGCCAGGCGATTTTCTAGGAGGAAGTGTAAGGGTTTCAACGGTCGACGTGGGCATTGCAAGGTGAATGAGGGAAATTTAGTTTTACTATGGTGGTGGTAAACAGCTCGATTTAGTTCAAGCAGAGTCGAGTTGGTCTGAGAAGTCGGAAATGACTTGGGCGAGGTCAGCGACTTGGCGACGTGGCCAACGATGATCGGCAAAGCTTCGATCTCATGTGCACGTGCACATGGGACGCATGCATACGGTGGTAGGTTAATTTTATGAGAACGGAAGTAGAAGATAAGGAACAGGGGGAAAAAGTTTTGCTCGAATTTTACTCGGAAATATGTAGGGTGGTGCTAGGGTTTTGCTCGAAGTATCTAGGGTCGGTCTCGGGTTGATGTATTCAGGTATGAAGTATGGAAGTTAGTGCTCAGGTAAGCATGTTGACCATAGATTTAAACAGTTAGGAATATAACCAAGCTTTAAAGAAATAAATTCTAAAACAAGTTTTTTTTCTAGAGTTTTAAAAGGTTTTAAAATTTGTTTGATTAAGGTAATTATTATAATATGTTAATTTCTAAATGTTTTCAAAAGTAATTTAAATGATGTAATTAAATCGAGGATAAATTATTTAAGGATGGTTAATTAGCTAATGAAATCACTTGAGGGAGTAATCAATCAATTTATTCATTAAGATAATTTATAAAAGGTTATTTAATTTTTGTAATCAATTTTAAGGATTTATTTGTTAATGTGATTTATTAATTAAGGTAAATAAAAGATGATTAATTTATTAAAGGTTAAATTACTTAATGAAATTAATGAATGAAAATTTCTTAATAATGGTAATTGAAGAATAATTACTTAATGTCATTAATTGAGGTGGGTAATTGAAGAATAATTACTTAATGTCATTAATTGAGGTGGGTAACTAATGGATAATTACTCAATGTGATTCATTAAATTATAATTACTTAATTATAAGTAATTAAAGGTTAATTTGTTAAGGGTAAATAATTAGTAGATAAATAGTTAATAATTAAAGGTGAATTAATTGAGGATAATTAACCAATGGGATAATTACTTGATGGAAGTAATTAGTTAAAGGGAAATTACTTAATGGAAGTAATTAAGGAATAATTACTTAGTGTAATTAGTTAAAGGGTTAATTAATTAAAGGATTGATTAATTAAGGATTGATTAATTAAGGAAATTAATTAAGGGTTAGTTAATTAATCAATGTAAGTGATTATAGGATAATTAATTTGAGCAACTAATTAAGGATCAATGTAATTAATATGGATGGGTAAAGGTTAATTTATTTATGTAATTAATTAAGAGTTAATTATTTATTGTAATCATAATTAATCAAGGGTGATTGGTTAAGATAGATAACTAAAAGATGACTAATTAATGGTTTGTAATTAATTAATGTTAAGTAAGCAGGATTAAAAGCGATTAAAGGAATTAATTTAATTTATTTAAATTTATTGGAATGGTGTGACTAATTAATCTTGCTTATGAATAATTGAATGATATTGAATGCCTTGGATTATTTGATATTTCTGATATGAAATTTTTTGTGATATGATTGGGTTGAACAGTGATAATGTGGTTATCTATCGGGATGAATTGCTGTATAAGCGACATCTTGTGTTTTAAGTTTGAATTGTATTTCATTTAAATAACTTGGGTTAAGATGACATGGGACTCGAAGAGACCGGGGTCGGTATCAGTAAATACTCGACACCACTTCGAGTTGGAATCTTCTATAATTTTTTATAGATTTTATATGTGTAATAAATAGGCTAGAATGAAATAATTTAAGTAAACTGGATCATTGAAATTAAGTATGGGAACTTAGTGGTTGATCTGTGAATTAAGTATTGAATAAAACAAGTTAAGAACTCGTAGTAAGGTACAAGTTACCTCAGGTTTTAAATAAGTTTTGTGCATTAGAATTTCATGTTATATGGGTTTACTCACGCTAGTTTCCAGCCTGTCCCGGGTGTTACTTTGATGTAGTGCTCGGGTCTGACCGAGTATTACTGACCCGAGCATTACAGATTTTCAGGTGAGGACATTCTAAAGCTCAGGAGGCGAGCTGGATGGAAGGAACGTATGGAGAGTATTCCGCTGTGATATATTGTAGTTTATCTAGGGCATGTTGATTTTAACTATCCAATGTTTTGTGTAAATGTTGTAACTCTGATGTATTGATGTAAATTAACTGATATAGTTTTCCTTTGTATAACTGCTATTTTATTTGATATTATATTTTGATCCTCTGCGAATGTGAGAATCTGTGTTTGGTGTTTCTGTTTCTTCTTCTATCTCTTTTCTTCTTTTCCCTAGCTATCTGGAATTTTCAGGATCGCAAATTCTGAGTCGTTACAAAGAGTGTGCAAAGTATTAATAGGTGAAAGCTGAACATTAGAAGCCTAGTGGATTGCTTCAACCTTTAGAGATTCCAGTTATGAAATGGGATTCGATGTCCATGGATTTCATAGACAGGTTGCCAAGGTCAAATGACGGCAATGAAAGTATATGGATTATAGTGGACAGGTTGACCAATAGTGTCCATTTCATTCCAGTTAAGTTAACCAAGACGACATCTGTTTTAGCTAAGTTGTTCATGAAGAACATAGTGGGGCTGCATGGGGTTCCTAGTAGTATAGTTAGTGACAAAGATGCTTTGTTCACTATTGAATTCTAGAAGAGTCTACAAGTGATGGGTACCAAGCTTAATATGGATACTGCATATCACCCTTGGACAGATGGGCAGACAGAGAGAGTCAATAAGGTACTCGAGGATTTATTGAGAGCTTGTGTATTGGACTTTGGTGGATCTTGGGAAGATCACCTACATTTGGTTGAGTTTTCCTATAACAATAGTTATCAGACTAGTATAGAAATGGCGCCGTTTGAAGCTCTGTATGGAAGACTATGCAGATCACCAGTATGATTGTTGGAGACTGGAGGCAAATTAGCCTTAGGTCCGAATTTGGTCAGAGAAGCGTCATAGATGAGTTAATCCGAGGGAAGATGAAGGATGTTCAGTCAAGACAGAAGACTTACGTAGATAAGAAGCATAAAGACTTGGAATTATTAGTTGAAGATAAGGTTTTCATTAAAGAATCACCTATGAAGGGTGTGGTACGATTTGGAAAGTCGGGGAAGTTAGCCCCAAGATATGTTGTTCCATTCCAAATTTTAGAGAGGATTGGAATGCTCACATACAAGGTGGAGTTGCCGAGCAATATGACATGTCTCCATAATGTATTTTATGTGTCTCATCTTCATAAGTATGTGCATGATCCAGAGACTACCATTCTTCGATTGGGTTGGATGATTTAGTGGTAGAGCCTAATTTGACTTTTGTTAGACAACCAGTTCGGGTTGCAGCTAGAGATGAGAAAAGATTAAGGAAAAAGACAGTCAATTTGGTGAAAGTTCATTGGAGTGACAAGGAGAAGGATTATACTCGAAAGACAGAGGATAGGATTAGAGATACTTATGCTGATTTGCTTTAAGGGTATGTCTATATTATATTTATATAGATTGTTGCTAGTCATTTAGACTAGTATGGTTGTTATGAGTTGTTACAGATGATTGATATGTTTAGTATTTAGTCCTTACTGAATTTCGAGGACAAAATTCTTTAAGGGGGAGCATGTAACATCCCTAATTTTTGACAACATTATTCAAAAGATTTAGTTAGATAAATTAAATAGAATAATGATGATAAGGAGATTGAGATTTTAATAAATTATATAATAGGACCGTGATTATTAACAAGATAAATGGGCTTAAATTTGGTTTAAAGGCTAATTTAGTTACACATGGGCATATTAGTAAAGTAGCTGCCCTATTATTTTACAAGGCCATTACTTCACATTTTGTCAAATCACATTTCATTTTCTCATAATCATAACAAACGCAAATTACCCTATGATAGCCGGCCATTATCAAGAAGGAAAAGAAGAATACTAATCTAAAGCTAAGAATCAAGCTAGGAAGGATTAATCACCAAATCTCAAGTTCCTTATCAAATCTAAGGTGAATAATAATTATTCCATCTCCTTTTGGTTTCTATATTCCCATGATTTCTTGTTTATGTTTTATTTCATTTCTATGAAATTTTTGATGACAATATGCTAAAGTTATGAATTGGTTAATTTAAACAATTACCTTATATATATATATATATATAATTCGTATGATTTTAAGAGTAAACCATGAGATATTGGTTTTAAAATGCAATGGAATTTTTTTAGATTAAGTATATAACGACCCGGAATTTTCGATCCCGAAGATTCCAGATAGTTAAGAAAAAGAAGAAAAGAGATAGAAGAAGAAGAAGAAATAGAAACACCAAAACGCGGATTCTCACATTCGCAGCGGATCAAAATATAGTATCAAATAAAATAGCATTTATACAAAGGAAAACTGTATCAGTTAATTTACATCAATATATCAGAGTTACAACATTTACACAAAACACTGGACGGTGAAAATCAACATGTCCCAGATAAACTACAATATATCTCAGCGGAATACACTCCATACGTTCCTACCATCCAGCTCGCCTATTGAGGTCCAAAAACGTCCTTACCTGAAAATCTGTAATACTCTGTCTGACCCGAGCATTACATCAAAGTAACACCCGGATCAGGCTGGAAACCCACGTGAGTAAACCTATATAATATGAAATAGCAGGCTATATAACTTAAGTGAATTACCAGGGTAACTCATACCTTTTACGAGTTCTTGTAGTCAATCATTTACCACAGAACAGTTTTCAGGTTAAAAGTCCATGTTACTCAATTTATTCCATTCTAGCTTGCTTAATTTCACATATCCAATTTATAAAGAATTCAGTTTACTAATCAAAGTGGTTTCGGGTATTACTGATACCCGACCCCGGTCTCTTCGAATTCAATATCATTTCTAAACCAAGTTGTTAAGTTTTAAGAAATACAATTCATATTTAGGATATCATACCACATAACAAATCATCATCGATAGATAACTCACAATATTACTGTTTAACCTATTATGTCACAGCACATATAAATTGCCTATCAGAGACATCAACAACCCAAGAAATCCAATATCATTCAATCATTCATAAGCAAGATATTTAAGTTTAACAATTCCTAATTAATTAATTAATCACCAATTAAATTAATTACTAGCTTTTAATCACTTGGATTACCTTAATCTTGCTTACTTAACATTGATTAATTACAAACCAATTAATTAATCATATCTTAATTATCTGCCTTAATTAATAATCCTTTATTAATTATCCTTCAATTACATTAAGTAATTGTCCTTTAATTATCCTTTTTAATTAATCATTCTTGACTAATTACTCTTTAATTACACTAAGTAATTAACCCTTAATTAATTAAGTAAATTTATATTCTTTAACCATTATCATAAATTAATCCTAAATTCATCTATTAGTTACATTTATTAATGATTCTTTGATTACTTTTATTAATTAGTTCTTCTTTTAATTAATAACTTTAAACAAGTAATCTTTAACTTAATCATATTCATTTATTAACCTTAATTAATCACAATTAGTAATTAATTATCCTTAAATTTATTACATTAATTAATTACACTTAAATTAATCACATTAATTAATTCTTTAATTAATTACACTAAGCAATTAATCCTTAATTACTTCCATTAAGTAATTGTCTTCTAGTTACTTTATTTGATTAATTTTCCTTTATTTAATTACTTCCAGTAATTACCATTTAATTACTTACCCTGAGTAATTACTCTTTTATTACATTATGTAATTATCCATCAATTACTTCACTAAGTAATTATACTTAACTAGTTACATTAAGTGATTATCTTTAATTAATTAAACTAATTAATTAACTTAAATTAATTACATTAATCAATTAATTATTACTTAATCACTAGTTAATGATTCTTCCCTTAAATTCATTCATTAACTATTCACTAATTACTTCATTAAGTAATTATCCCTAATTATAATAAGTAATTTACTTTTAATTTATTAATTAATTACTCTTAATAAATCTCAACCTTTACTAATTAAAGATAAATTCTTTATTTATTTTAAATACTTATTTACACATTAAACTTCATTAGAAACCATTTAGAAATCTATATATTTGAAAATATATAATTTATTTTAAAACAAAACAGTCTAAATATTTTAAATCTTTGAAAATATATTCAATTTAGACACTCTTAAAACTTGATTAGCATTCATTTTGAAAACTTGTTCAATTAGACTTGCTTTTATTTCTTTTTAAAATTTGAACTTGATTCGCATTTTTTAAAATTTAGAATCCTATTGCTAAATTAAAACTAACCCGAGCCCTTAAACTAAATTTCCCGAGAAAGACTCTCAACTTTCCCGAGACCCCTACGAAACGCTGCAACTTCGAGTTAACCCACTAAACCCCTCGAGTTCGACCCGAGTCGATCGCTTCTTCCAAAGCTTCGACAAAACCAGATACGACATTGTGCACTGTGCACATGCATATGATCCTACACATCTCCGATCAACTTTTCGGCCTTCACCAAATCGACATCGACTTCGCCATCCATCTCGACGTCCCAGTTCAACAATTCCAACGACCATTCGAAAATTGGCAATCTCATCAAACTGGAACTAAACATGATCAACCAATTCTTCTCGCCGACGACGATCTCATCGACTGGAATCTTCGGCACCCCTTCCAAAGTAGTATCTCGTCACCATGCCACGATCACATCCCACACGATCCATTTCGATGCGCCATAGTTTCTGAACGAAGCTCAACATCTAGCTCGACACAAACCGGTCACCAAAACCTATTTCGCCACGGCCTGACCACCACGTCCGTTGATAAATCGCCTCACCAATTTTCCTGACATCACCCATCTACAAGCTTCCTCTGACAACGAAATCAAACTTCAACATGTCATCGTTCGACAACAATCGCCAATATTCCCAAAATCAAACAATTCCAGATTTCCCGACAATTACAATTCTAAAAACCACGAATCATATATTAAAATTCATGATTTACAACTACAAACCTGATTATGGATTCCAAACATGAAATTAAGATGTTTGATTTTTCTCTAAATTTCAAAGTTTCACTATAACTTTTGTTTTAGAGATAAATTCTCAATCATTTAAATTCGAAATCATTTTGTAAATGATATTACCTTATTTTTAAACATTTACTCCTCGAAAATCAAAGTCTAATTTGATTTCTAATGGAAGATAGGAATTTTGTTTGAAGTTTTGAGGCTATGATTATAATAGCGACAAGATATATACACACTCGTATACTTCCGTATATATATATACAGGACAGATTCAAATATATTTTCAGAAAAGAATTATTCATGCGTACATATTTCATCATATCCATATAAATTTATCACATGCACCAGATTCAAACTATTTTTTTTAAAGTATAAGTTTACTCACCTATAACTTAGAGACAATTTTTGATTGTGCCATGTTGATCTGGAACCCGAAAGTTTAATATTGAATTTGAATTGCTTCTTGATTTTGATTCGCTTACTGATCTGGATTTGCTCTGAAACTGATATGTATTTGATTTATGTTGAGCTTCAGGTTTGAAATTGTTAAAGGTTTTGATTATATATATTTTTTCATTTGTTCCCAGGTTTGAAAGTGAGAAGAGATGGAAACCTGGTTTTCTCATTTTTTTGATATTTATTTACATAAAAAAAAATGAGAATTGTTTGCCATTTTTAAAATTAGATGCTACTTAATTTACATTTATCTCTTGCATGTATAATAAGAGCTACAAATGTTAAACCTTTGTATTATGAAGCTTACATATGTATAATGCTTTTATTTATATATTTCGTTATGTTTTATAATTTGTTTTATGTATTTAAATTATATATAAACTATATTTAACACATGTATAAATTTTAGAAAGAAAGCATATCAACTATTATTTAAATCTTATTTACATTTGTAATTTTTATGATAATAATGTCTTTTATATAATTTGTACGCCGTATTATATTTAGTTTATATCTATGTATACGTTTTACCAATTTATACCCTTATTAAATATATTTTCTTATATTTATAAAATTTCAAAGAATATGTTTTAAAACTAAATTATATATAAATAAAATCATACATATTTTATTTTCAAATCCAATTTATTTTTAAGATATCAATCTTTCGAACTTCAAGTTTAAATCCAAATTCAATTTAAAATCCAATTTAAAAGTCAACTCAAGTATATGAATATACACTTTTAAACAAATACAAATTCAATTTGTAAATAATAATTCTATCAAAATCCATTTATATATACAAAAACAACATATTATTATTATTGTTTGAAAACAACAATTATACAAATTTTAAATAATTTATAAAGGTGATTATCAAATTTATTTGTTCAAGTTATAAATCAGTATTTTCAAGAATTAAATCAAATAACTATCTAATTATCTCATGCCCGAAAATCTGGGTTATCACATTCCTTCCCCTTTTGAATCTTTTCGTCCTCGAAAAGGAATGAAGCCAGAATTTATTCAATACTTAAAATCAGATAAATTATTCTTTGATCATTTTTTAAATACTTTTAAAATTCACATAATATTATAAAATAGTTTTTATAAAAATACTTTTTATAACTCGATGTCTCAACCAGTCCATCCTTGTTCTCATAGAAATTCGGTCATACGTTGATCAGGCGTAGGACTAAAAATCTATAAGTACTTAGCAGACCCATTTTCAACACCCAGTGAAAATACTTGGAAAACATTTTGTTGAAAATATAGAAATCATTTTTGAAAATAGAGGAAACATTTTTTGTGAGAATGCTCTCGAAATCATCAACACATCCATTGTCGCAGTTAACCCGATAGTTACGTTGCCATCCCGGCAAAATCCATAGATAACTGTAGACATCCCATGCCTCTCGATTACGCCATGGAATCCGCTATAGATCATAGCTACATCTGGGGTTACGTTGCTATCACAGCAAAAACCCATATACCTGTAGGCATCAGCGCCCTCGAATCCGCTGCCAAAAAAATGGAACTCCATTCCACTCGACCATAGATCGCAGTCTACCGATGCTACGTTGCCTTCCCGACAAAGTCAAACGTAGACCGTTGACACTCACCTCCATATGATTTCCCACTATGGTCTACAGTAGATTGCGGCGACATCGAGTTACATTGTCGTTACGGCATAACCCAAATGCCTCTGTAGGCATCAGCGCCGTCGACTTTCGCTACCTAATAATCCTTAGGAACTTCAGTTTGTCCGGACTCCCTCACAGGATCCACTTTAGGGCCTCCCCCTTTTGAGGCTCAAGGCAGTACCAACCTATGGTACTCCTGAGAAGTTCATTTCAAGGGAGCGCCTTTTTCTGCAGATCCATTTTCGAAACACTTTATAGGATACACATATAGTATCTTCCAAATCATACACCTAGTATGAATCCCATATAAATATCCTTTTCTCAAAATCGATTACCCCAAAATCGATAATTCTTAATTAGGCTTTCCAAATTCCAATATTGCTTTTACCCAAAAAAATCAAAAGCCTTTCCAAAATCCATAGGTTCCAAAACCTTTTCTCAAAATCATTCCCATAAGATCCTTCATATATATATATATAACTTTGAAAATGTAACGACCCGGCATTTTCAACCATTTACATCCGCACCTGTCAGACTTGAATTGTTCAAAATACCGTGTTGTAAATAAAATTTGTCAAATCTCAGAATATACAGTAAATAAATAATCGCAGGATCACAGACATAGAAATCAGAATACTCGCAGCGGAATTAAAATACTAGAGTGGTTCATGAAGCCATTATAACAAAGTCTCAAAATAAGTATAAATTGCATAGTTTTAAAACCAAATATAGTTTGGAACAACCACAGAAAATTTCAATATTCAATTTGTCTTGATTTCATAAGCTAAGATACGAACTGAACAGAAATTAGGCAACAACTTGGTAAAGATGGTCTTCAACAGTCCTAGCTCCAAGGAACGAAGTCCGAACTGATACTCAGGCTGACCCGAGCGTAAAATAAATATAAACACTCGATTCAGGACATACATACTTATACAGTGTAAGCTAATTCAAGTGAACTGTAATATAAAGACAAGTAACTTAAAGGATGCTTGGGACCGCCCATCCTTTAAGGATCCGTTAAACTATTTACTATGTAGTAATACTTTGCTATTATAATAGTGTCTATTAGTAAAATAAACTTACTTTAAAATAGCGTTAAGGAGTTACCCAATATTCCCCTTAACACATAATATATTCCCATAGTCTATACAGTACCGTAATCTCCCCCGTACTGGATGTCGTCAGAGGGCACTCCATAGGTATGATACAAAACCAAAATCGTATAAGGCTCGCTATGGTAGGTGACATGGCACAACTAGGCAATGCCAGGGTAGATATACCGGTTACGCTTCTGGACCAGTGGTAGCACGTAGCTGCTACTACCGCCCACCTCGAACAACACTCCAAAATCAAAGGTGTGCACCAAACAATCAAAGAGTAATAGAATGGCATAAGAAGAAGTGCGTCTGATAAGAGGTGCTACCTCCTTAGCCCGTCGATCGCTCCTGTTTTAGCCACCTTATGCCAACTCACGGGAGTCGGGTCCACGTACATACCATAATAGAACGTCGCCACCATCCTACTTCATTCTGGAATCTCCACCGCGTACACGGTTATCAAAGTGGTTTTCGGTATCGACAGAGAGTATGCCCATATTTGATCCCGGTCTCTTTAACAACCAACGTTATTAATACCCGTGGTTATAAATTCCAAAATAGTTAATATTAAATCAAAATACTTCATTTTAACTTTTAAAAGTGAAGTTATTATATTTACGAATCGAATATCCAAAAATCTCAATTTCAGCCACTGCAACACTTAACAAGTGCTATTGTAACCTTTTTATTTATTCGGGTTTGATTTAAATTTCGCGACCACAGCACTTACCAAGTACTGCAATAGCCCTTAATTAATTTTTAGCTTTTAGTTCATTTGCATCAACTACGGCACTTACAAAGTGCGGTAGTATCCCTTACAACAGTTTTCAGTTAATTAATTTTTTTTAAACGTCAATATAAGTTCATCAATAATTAAACTGAAATTTTAAACTAAATTAACTTATAAAAAAAATCATATTATCCATTTGAAATAGTCATTTAAATCTACCCAAAATTTATGATTTTTATGAAGTATATTCCACTAATAAATATCAACCTCTCAAGGCTTTACTTATTAAAGTTAAATGTCCAAATTTCTATATTTTTCTATAATCAAAATTTTCTTAACCATTTAGTTGAATTACCATTTCAAAATATAGCTAAATTTCCTCTTTATTTATTAACTTACCTTTTATTCTTAAACCAAACTTCCATTTCTAAATTAAGATATATTTCAAATTTTATGCTTAAGTATTTATTTATTTAACTATTAAATTCATAGAAAATTCAATAACATCTTATTAATTTAATTAAATTCCAATTTACATCAAAATTTATTACATTTACATGCTTAGCTTGAATTCCATCAAATTTCCAAAATGAATTTATTACTACAAATTCCAACTTACCATTTATTTATTTAAACATTTAACTTGTATATGACTACCAACAATTATTTTAACCCAATTTAAATCAAAATATTAAAAATATATATTTAAAATACTTAAAATTTCCAAAAAAATATTTATAAAATAACCATTGGTCTGTATAATATTTTCTAATCTAGGCCAAGTGATACAGATAATATATCATTTCAATCCGTAATTTACAACGAAAAACCAGGGTTCTATCATTTCAAACCCGCAATCCCAAGTTAAATAAATAAATAAATATCCAATATCGTTTAGGCCTATCATTTCAGCCCGTAACGATTTCTATTCTATAGGGAACTTCCAGTGATATACAGTAAATAAACAATAGTATAACAACTTAAATATAACAGTATATAATATGACTGATGATGTGTCAAACTAATAACAGGGTTTTTAACATCATAAATGTATATCACAAGCAAGAAAAATAAAATATAAATATTTTACAATTACACTTGTTATTAATTTACAGATCTATAAGTACGTTTGTCTAGTGAGAATACTCACCTTTACGCTGCTGGAGTTTTGATAAAAAATAACGAATATCTACACCGGAAAGCGTACAGAAGGCACGATCAATTTTCAGAGGATGCAACAACCCAATTCTGATCTTGAACAAAATAAATAAACAATTTATGTGAATTCAAAATGATCATAGAAAATTTTAAATAGCAACAGGAACTAAGATTGGAAAAAAAAAGAATTTTGACACACGTGGAACAAGGATGGAAATAAAAGGAAAACTAAAGAAGAAAAATAATAAAGGAGAAGGAAAGCAGCCATTTTACCTGATGTAGCTCGCGCTAGAGAGAGGAGATTGAACCCAAACGAGATGGAACATAATTTTATACGTGGGTTTATACTTAAATCAGTGAGGTGGCGATTTAATTTTATGAACATGGCTTATGAATTATGAAGTTGATACGTGGTGTTATGATTTTATATAAGAAAGTTTGCATATGGTTTGCGTGAATTTAGGTGAAATAAAATAGCAAGGAATTTTTGAAACGTCAGATGCAATAGAAAGCATTTATTCCACATATACAAGAGGTAAACGGAAATGAAATACGTGAGTTTTAATATAAAAAAACGAGTTGCGTAAAATAAGGAGGGGAAGTGGCAAAAAAAAAATAAAGTCAAATATTACTTCAGTGGTATATATACGTGACTAAGAAAAAAAAGAAACATGCATTGATTTGGATCTGTACATTTGAAGGGATATTATTCCTATTATAAAGAGGAAGCCACGAAGAAGTATAGACAATTTTGTTGCGCGATGATTGAGTTATGAAGAGGTAATTGCGTTAATAAATAAATTAAAGAACGCACAAAATAATGATGTTTGAACGGTAAGGAAATATGAAATTTGCGAACGTGTTTTTTTTCCTTTGAAATTTAAACGAAGTAATAGGGTTGATTAATTAGAAGCAATTGGCAAGAAATAAAATTTTCTTTTGAAATGGTCAGGAGATTTCTCTACGTGATGTTTGCGTTTATAGGATGGTAATTGCGTTGGATAGATTAAAAAAAGAAACGCACGAATAAATGGTATAGGAATATTAAGGAAATAGAACAATTTCGTTTGAATGGTAAGGAAAAATCAAAGATTTTGTTCCTATTAATTGCAAAGGAGTAAATGGAAAGAGAGCGACACTTATACACGTGAATTTCAAGCAATCTTGAAATGGATTTTGAACGTCTAAAGAGAAATAAATTTGCTTGAAACGGCTACGTGAATTTTTATTCCTATTATAAAAATGAGGAAAAAGGAAAGCGTAGAAATTTACACGTAACTTATCAAAGCTAGATTTAAAATAAATTGAACGGCTAGGGAAATCATTTCTTTCCCACTTGGAATTGCAAGGCTACAATAAATTTATTTATTTAGTTAAGGTAATAAATTTTTAAGAATGCGCAATATAGACGCAAAAATCATATCAAAATATATGCCTAAATTTATAACAAAAGTAACGCTTTTAAATTTATATGTTTTCTTATGTAGTAAATATACGTTACAATATTCCATCAAATAATGCGCCATTTAAACGCGAAATTAAACAGCTTATTAATACACTATTTACTACTTAATTTGAACTTTAAATTTGTTTACATTGGTTTGATTTACTTAACATTTAACAAATAGACTGATGTATATACGTAAAATTTATTTTCTTTCCCAATATTTATTACTTACTTTAAAAAGTATACAACCAACATCAGTAAAACAACCACAAAATAAATATTGTACACATGTATATCTTATATAAAAGGTTTGATTTTATTAGCTAAGGTATGAAATTTATGAGCGCGTACCAAAAGCAAAATTTTAATTGAACGTACACTCAAATAATTGACAAAAGTAACGTGATTAAAACTATTCATTTCATATTTATCTCTTTTACCCAATATTAATTTCTTAATTAAAAAGGTATATAACCAAATTCAAAAGAATCAAAGTGGAATAAAATGTTGTACGAATATATTTAGTTAAATAAAAAGATTTGGAAAAATTTCTGCCACACTTTAAAACAAATAAAAAAATCAGTGAATAAAATAAAACAAACTGAAATAAAGTAAAAAAGAAAGTAAATAATTATATTTTAGGAAAATAGAAAGATAAATAAAGAAAATAGCTTAATTTATTGAAACTAGCTTAAGCAAATTGTAAACATAATCCACTTAACTTTGGGAATTTTCAACTCTTCTTGAAAATTGTTTGAAATAAATCTTCGAGAAAAAAAATAAAGTGAGAATGAGAATAAAATAAGTACTTAAGAGAAATATGAAATAAATAAAGAATTTCTTAAATTTATTGAAGTTGGAAATTAGAAATTGTAAACAAAATACAACTGAGACTGGAAAATGTCAATTACACTTTTAAAAATGTTTTAAAACCAAATATATACAAAAAAAGTTATCTTACCCCTGAAAACTAAATTAGAACATTACATGACCAAATAAAATATTATTTATATAATTTAAGGTAAACAATTTTGTTAAATACAGCAAATTACACACAATAGTTAAAAAGGCATTACTTTCACATTATAAATCAGATTTCAACGAAACGAAAAGCAGTATTCTTAAAATTTTATTTACTTTAAAAATAAAAGATAAAATTAAAAAAATTCAGCTTTTAAGTTTTTAAATTTAAAAGTCAAAGTTTGACCATATTGACAAAATTCTTATTTCCGAAAAATATTCTATTAATTCATGTGTGGAATTCTAATCCACACCAAAATTTATATTTAAAATTTTTTTATCTAAATTAATTAAATAAAACATTTATTAAAATTTTTGGGTTGATACATAGATGGTTTAGATGGCAAGCAAAGTGAAAGTAAATGCTAAGAAACAGAAAAGGCATAAGTTAAGGAGAAAGAAACGTATATATGTTTTATTCTTAAATGCAAATGAAAATG
The DNA here is from genome assembly GCA_030765085.1 of Allium cepa. Classification (NCBI taxonomy): domain Eukaryota; kingdom Viridiplantae; phylum Streptophyta; class Magnoliopsida; order Asparagales; family Amaryllidaceae; genus Allium; species Allium cepa. Next base: position 86,970,420 of record CM060946.1, read on the forward strand.
AGGAGTTTTGAAATGAGAAATAAATCTTCTTGTACATGATCTGCAAATGAGAAATACTTGGCTAGGAAAAGAGTTTGTATGGATAAAGCAAGAAATAAGGAGGCTATGTAGAAAAAGGCAAGAAATCAAGCAATGACCTGATGGATTTAATTTCTTTCCTTTGTATTAACAGTTGTTCTTAATTATATTGAATTTGTTAAATGTGTACATTTATTATGATCGAATCCTCCAATAAATTCAATCAGAAAAGTTTCATTCTTTTTTATATTACCTTATGAATAAAATATGCATTTCCACTTTAACATTCCTTCCTTATTTTATAACAAAGTTTATTTTTCTTCATATTAAATTATCAAAATTTTATCAATTTAAAAATTTTAGTTATTAAAAATTTATGGGTCGTTACACTCTCCCCCACTCAAAACTTTTTATCCTCGAAAAGGAAGAAGGTATGGGAATAGAAATAACCTAGAAGAAAACTAAATTGAAACTTAAAATAGAACCATTAATTTAAACCATACAAATTCAATTTTAAATTAATAATTGATTTCATCTATTTAATTTCACTTATTACAACTGCTTAAATTTATTCTAAGTTCCTTTAACATCATTTTATATTGTAAATTATTCCATTACTCTTTTATTCTATTTACCTCTGTTAATCTTTTTATAAGTAGAATTTAAGTGTATAACATTTATTATAACCACTCAAATTTTATTTATAAAATCTTTTTATATTGTATATTATCCAATTACATTATTAACTTTTGAAAATCAAAGTATGTTATATTGAAATGCAATTGAGTATTATACAAATAAAACTTTCAAATTCAATATCTCAAGTTTGAATCATTTATTCAAAAATTTGATTTTCTTTTTATAATTGAAATTATTCCTCAAGACAAAATTTAAGAATTAAATTTCAAATTCCCTTCAAACCATTTAGAGATAAATAAATATATGTACATAATATGTCAAATAAAATTTAAATCATATATCTATATTGTAACGACCCGCATTTTGAACGGCTAATTTGCAATATTTAAATTGGATTTATATATTTAATTTGAAATTTAATTTGATTATAATATGAACATTTTGGTTTTATATGATAGAAAGTATTCAGAATTTAAATATAACGACCTGTTGAATTAATTAATTATTAAAATAGTAATTGAATATCGGGTAAAATATTAAATCGGGGGTAGTAAGCTTGTTTAAAATATTTTTAAAGGCTTATAGAATTTATTTTAATAATACTGAAAATAATAGATGAGTTAAAATTTGAATTTAACATTGGTTTGTCCGATTTTAAAATATATCGTTTAAACTAATATTTAAAATATAGCCATCCGAGGCATAGTCTCGGATTTCAACGAAACTTGTGCCGTTGGATCTGTAATATTGAATTATTGCTGGATTTCAAATTTCGTAATTTTTGGAGTGATCGTGTGGTCGTACGAAATAAAAACGTTCGAAAATAATTAATCGTTTTAATATTTAAATATCTTTCATCTTTTCCTTAGCCGAAATTCTTTCATCGCAGGCCGACCTCCTCTGAAATAAGCCACCATCCTGTCCCTTTTTCTCGTTTAAATCACGCAATCTCCTTTCATATTTTCTCAGTTCACAAATCAAAGAATAATGGCGTCGTTCTTTTTCTTTGAATCACCGCCATTTCCTTTCCTTCTTTCCCCTTTTCTTTTTTTGCTTCAATCGAAATCAAAATCCCTCTTCTTCTATTTTCTCAAACGAAGTCTTCCTTCATTTCCATTGTTCCCTTCCTCAAACCCAGATTCGACTTTTTTTTATAAAAAAAAATGTCGTGCAATCGAATTGGAGGGTGCGCGCTCGCGCGAGGACAAGGCAACAGAGTCGAGGTCGAACGTGTATTCGCAAATCGCGGTGGCGATTGGGATCTGGGTTGCATCGTCGTCGAGTGGAGGAAGAGGTCAGGGATGGTGGCGAGGCTGGAGGCGCTCGAGTTGGCTGCAAGCAGTTGAGGGTTGCGTCGATTCGTGGGGGATGCGGTGGCAGTGGAGGCCGTAGGCATGGAAGGTCGTTCGATGGTTCTGGGCTTCGGCAACGTTCGATTTGGCATCTACAGTTTGCGTTTTGGGTATGATTTCTTTTTTTTTATTATTTGTTTTCGAATTTGAAAAAAAAATCATTACAGTAAGGCATATACATGCTTTTATATTTCTGTATATATATTGGTAAATATACAGTGAAGAAAAAGAGATCGTAATAATGAATCTCGAGAAAGTTTAAAAAACTGATTTTTATATAGATATGAAAGAAGAAAATTTGTACAGTAAAGTAAATTACATTTTTGCTGTACAGAAAAGAAATACAAGTATTAACAAATATATGTATACTGTTACAAGTTTTAATATACTTAGATAAACAGAATTTTTATTAAGATAAGATTTTGGATAGAAATTAGAATTTTAAAATAAATTTATTTAAACGGAAATTAATTGTTCGATTAGTTCAAATATTAATAAAAATTATATAATTGTTTATGTAAGGTCAACAGTGGGGAAATCGGGTCGAGATTGGGAAGGATTGCAACTTAAAAGCAAAGGTGAGATTTTCTCACTCATTTGGATGACATAAATAAAATTTAAATTATTGGATATGTTTGGTTGATTTATGATAATTTATTCACTGGATGATAATATAAACCCATATATTGCAATATTCCACATTGAAGTGGAATTGATATTTTATTTTGTGCTAATATCTGTGGATGCAGGAAAAACAGGTTGGAGGGATCCAACAGGATTCCTCAAAAATATTATTGATCATATATTTGTTGTTGTATGGCAGGATGAATGATATTGATATGGATTTGCATGTGAATTGAATTATTAAGTGCTAAATAACATGGACGTTGAAACTTGGAAATTTTTAAATATCATAAATAATGTAATTAAAAGAAGTTAAGTGAAACTTAAATTATAAGAATATCTATTTAGGAATTGGATCTACTTCTTTTGAGCATAAAGTAAAACAAGAAAAATATTTATTACTTGGGTTATACTTAAGATTGGTTGAAGGTGAGTTCAGGAAAAAGGGTAAATTATATACTAAAAATTTGAAGAAATATTGTAACCGATGAATGGATTTGGAGTAAAGCAAAACTTTATTAATAAAAAAATAAGAGAACTTTATTAAGAAATGAAATGGAATTTTATTAAGGAACAATATGAAATTGTATTAAAAAATAAAATTATAAAAATAGGATTTTTGAATAAATTGTTTTTATAAATAAATGAAAAAGAAAACTCAGGGAGTTATGAATTTATAAACGGAGTTTATAAATGAGATAGAAAGTATCAGCGAATATGTAAAGAGATAAGTCATGGCGAGAACTTAATTTGAGTTATGAAAATTGGTTTTGGAACGAAATAGTTGAATATTCTAGAAGTAAGAAATGAGAATATGGTCAAGAGGAATTTATGAGTGGATATTGGATTTTCTAAAAATATAAATTGGTTTTAAAGGAATATTTTTAAAAAAAAAATTAAAATTACTATACTATATAATATGTAAAGAACTATTGTCTAGATTTAGAATATTTCGAAAAAGTTATTTTAATGCTTAGTATTTATTATAATAAACTATAGTTTTCTAAACCAGCTTTGAAAATTTATTAATAACTGGATATGAATTAATTTTTTACCTTAAACTATAATTTGAAATAAACCATTATCCTTACTTTATAAGTCAAGATGTTTTCAAAAATGTTTTGAAAATCCAATTATATATCCTCTTGAGGTAAAGCAAGTGTAATTAATTTAAATAAGATCTTTAGGGAAAATTTTATAGAGGGTTATGAGAACTTGAATAAATCCCAAGTTTAAGATTAGTGAATTTCGAGGTGAGATAAAATTCACAAGAAGAACAGAAATGAAACCTAAAATATTAATAAGCTAAATGGCTTTGGAAAATTTACAAATGAGACCGTAAATGATTTTTTTTTTGAGGAAAGAAATAAGACATAAAGGAATATTTTCCAAGTTTTGAGAACTATTGAAGTGGGAAAATATTATAAATGGTTGGCAAAAGACTTAAATGGTTTCACGAGAAATAGAGTGAATTGATCTAATTTCAAGGCATTGAAATATGAAGATAATAACTTAAGTAGCTATTAGAGATAAATAATTTGAGAAAATTATTTGATAGATGCTTGTGAATGATTAATTGATAGTTAGATAACCAACTATCAATATTGGGCAATGCGCTGATCGTTTCGAAGAGTTCGGGATCAGATTTAATTATCCGAAAACCACTTCGATCCGGTTTGAACGATTACGAATGAAGACCGTGAAAAGTTGAAGACGGTGATTCGGTTTGTCCAGACCCAGGGCAACTTGTATGGATTGAATGCTTTCAGAACATCGTCAGGGGGACGATGAGCATTCTAAGTGGGACTCGTTCTTGAAAGGTAACGCTTAGCCTCAAGCCTCATCAACCGGGAATGGCTAAAATAGGGGAGGTGCAGCAAGACTTCGTGGGTAGCCCCAATGGAGAGTAAGGTTTCCCCTGTCTAGATCTCCATTTTATTTCGTCTTAGTGGGTGGTTGGTCGCACCAACCACGGGGTGATTTTGCTTGGGACTGTCCAGTAAGGGATGGTTTTGGTCTTGTGTTGCAGGGGAGTTAGGGTGGCTCCTCGGTACTCTGATCTAGACCAGGTACTGTGACGGCAGCACCCCAGTAGCCCTGCCATTGTATGGAATCCAATCTCCAATAAGCGCCTGTACGGTTTTGATTGTGCCCAACTATTGCTGAAGCGTGAGATGCAAGCATTTCAGCTAGATTCTATTTTACTTTCTATAGACACTATTAGAATTTGATAAAAAATGTTTTAGCTATCATAAGGTAAAAACCCGACATGTTTATTTATGGCGTGGTCTTACGAGATGCTTTTGTTTCAAAGGATTTCAGAAACTTTAATATTCCAGTTGAGTGTGATTTTCTCACGCTGGCATTCCAGACTGACTCGGGTGTTGTTTTATATGATGCTCGGGTCAGACCGAGTTAAACAGGTTCAGATTAAAAGCTAAGGAGTTCAGGAGACGAGCTAATGACAGAGCGTACTTCCGTATTTGACTATTATTTCCCCTGTGTATGGACAATTATTAGTTGTCTCTGTATGGATGTTTGATGTACTCTGATGATGGTATGTATGTACTATGTATACAGTACATGTTTCTTGTATTTAAAACTGTATTCTATATATTATATTTTATTCCGCTGCGATGTGAGATTCTGATGTTGCTTTTATTTCTTCTTCTTCTACCTCTTTCTTCTTTTACCCGAAGACTCGTACTTTTGTGCCACTTTGGACAGAACTGTGGTGGAATTTGGTTAGTTCAAAGGGGTACGGATTTGCGGGCCTTTACATATATATTATAAATCAAGTCATATTTTAGAGATTCAAATCAATTAAATTCTCAAGGTAACACTGTAGCCAGACTACAGAATGGTCTCTTCACTTTGAAACTCGAAAATGAATGTCGATGATGCTACAGTCATCACCGAAATTATTTCCCAGCGACAAAGAGAAGAGCACTAATTTTTGAACCTTTAAAAATCTTTGGAAACAAATTTCTACTCGAAAATAATTTAAATAATATATCCTTTTAAAACTTTAAACACAAGGTTTGAAACCATCGGAAATTGAATTCTCAAGTTCTTGTTTTAAATTCATTTTTGTTTTCAAATTAATTTATAACCATTGTTTATAGTTCACTTATTTATATGTGACAAAACCCATGGTTTACAAGACCATAAATAAAAATCAAAGACTATTATCTCTTGAAAACTACTTAAATTAATTACAAAATTTTTGATAATTATACTTATGTATATAATATTAGATTTTTTTCCAAATATAGGAACAATTTTTTCAAAACGAGGATAGAGATTCAAATTTGATGGACTCAAATCAAAGAGAATTTTGATTAAAAGATAAGTTGGAATCAGAAGATACGATGATTAAATAACAGAATAAGGAACTGGATAAGTTTATATAAATCGCGGGCAACCTTAACCGGGTCAACCGTGACTAAAAGAATAAGATCGATGTGAATTTTCTGGGGTAAATCTACATTTGATCTGAAGAGATAGAGTTTGGAATAACCAAAGATACTAGCATCTAAACCAAGGATAAATATAAATCTTTGGTGAATCAATGCTAATTGTAAAGGAGTTTCACCCCTTTATTAGAATATTGGCGAGACCGCGAATTCACTATAAAGATCATCCGAAGTGGAGTTATGGGATACTCCAGAATCAAAAGAAGATGAATAGTGGGGGACACGAATGAACTTTGGAACCGTAGGGAATGTTCCAAAATTCAAAGGAAATCGAATCAAAGGGAAGAGATTCAAGCTCGAATGAAAGTGATTCTGTAAATCAAATTTACCATACATTCTAAATTTTGCCTAGAGCCAAAGCTCTGATACCAAATGTAACGACCCGGTATTTTCAACCATTCGCATCCGCACCTGTCGGACTTGGATTGTTCAAAATACCGCGTTGTAAATAAAATTTGGCAAATCTCAGAATATACAGTAAATAAATAATCACAGGATCATAGACATAGAAATCAGAATACTCGCAGTGGAATTAAAATACTATAGTGGTTCATGAAGCCACTATCACAAAGTCTCAAAATAACATAGTTTTAAAACCAAATATAGTTTGGAACAACCACAGAAAATCTCAATATTCAATTTATCTTGATTTCATAAGCTAAGATAAGAACTGAATAGAAATTAGGCAACAGCTTGGTAAAGATGGTCTTCAACAGTCCTGGCTCCAAGGAACAAAGTCTGAACTGATACTCAGGCTAACCCGAGCGTAAAATAAACATAAACACTCGAGTCAGGATATACATACTTATATAGTGTAAGCTAATTCAAGTAAACTGTAATATAAAGACAAGTAACTTAAAGGATGCTTGGGACCGCCCATTCTCTAAGGATCCGTTAAACTATTTACTAGGTAGTAGTACTTCGCTATTATAATAGTGTCTATTAGTAAAATAAACTTACTTTAAAATAGCGTTAAGGAGTGACCCAATATTCCTCTTAACACATAATATATTCCCATAGTCTGTACAGTACCATAATCTCCCCCGTACTGGGTGTCGTCAGAGGGCACTCCATAGGTATGGTACAAAACCAAAATCGTATGAGGCTCGCTATGGTAGGTGATACGGCACAACTAGGCAAAGCCAGAGTAGATATACCAATTACGCTTCCGGACCGGTGGTAGCGCGTAGCTACTACTACCACCCACCTCGAACAACACTCCCAAATCAAAGGTGCTCACCAAACAATCACAGAGTAATAGAATGGCATGCGAAGAAGTGCATCCGATAAGTGGTGCTACCTCCTTAGCCCGTCGATCGCTCCTGTTTTAGCCACCTTATGCCCAACTCATGGGAGTCGGGTCCACGTACATACCTTAATAGAACGTCGCCACCATCCTACTTCATTCTGGAATCTCCACCCCGTACACGGTTGTCAAAGTGGTTTTCGGTATCGACAGAGTGTATGCCCATATCCGATCTTGGTCTCTTTAACAAATAACGTTATTAATACCCGTGGTTATAAATTCCAAAATAGTTAATATTAAATCAAAATACTTCATTTTAACTTTTAAAAGTGAAGTTATTATATTTACGAATCGAATATCCAAAAATCTCAATTTCAGCCACTGCAATACTTAACAAGTGCTACTGTAACCTTTTTATTTATTCGGGTTTAATTTAAATTTCGCGACCACAGCACTTACCAAGTACTGCAATAGCCCTTAATTAATTTTTAGCTTTTAGTTCATTTGCATCGACTACGACACTTACAAAGTGCGGTAATATCCCTTACAACAGTTTTCAGTTAATTAATTTTTTTTTAGAATTCAATATAAATTCATCAATAATTAAACTTAAATTTTAAACTAAATTAACTTATAAAAAAAAAAAATCATATTATCCATTTGAAATTGTCATTTAAATCTACCCAAAATTTATGATTTTTATGAAGTATATTCCACTAATAAATATCAATCTCGCAAGGCTTTACTTATTAAAGTTAAATGCCCAAATTTCTATATTTTTCTATATTCAAAATTTTCTTAACCGTTTAGTTGAATTACCATTTCAAAATATAGCTAAATTTCCTCTTTATTTATTAACTTACATTTTATTCTTAAACCAAACTTCCATTTCTAAATTAAGATATATTTCAAAATTTATGTTTAAGTATTTATTTATTTAACTATTAAATTCATAGAAAATTCAACAACACCTTATTAATTTATTTAAGTTCCAATTTACATCAAATTTATTACATTTATATGCTTAGCTTGAATTCCATCAAAATTTCCAAATTGAATTTACTACTATAAATTCCAACTTACCATTTATTTATTTATACATTTAACTTGTATAAGACTACCAACAATTATTTTAACCCAATTTAAATCAAAATATTAAAATATATGTATTTAAAATACTTAAAATTTCGAGAAAACTTTATATAAAATAACCACGGGTCTGTATAATATTTTCTAACCTAGGTCAAGTGATACGGATAATATATCGTTTCAATCCGTAATTTACAAAGAAAAACCCGGGTTCTATCATTTCAAACCCGCAATCCCAAGTTAAATAAATAAATAAATAAACAATATCGTTTAGGCATATCATTTCAGCCCGTAACGATTTCTATTCTACAGGGAACTTGCAGTGATAAATAGTAAATAAACAATAGTATAACAGCTTAAATATAACAGTGTATAATATGACTGATGATGTGTCCAATTAATAATAGGGTTTTTAACATCATAAATTTATATCGCAGGCAAGAAAAACAAATATAAATATTCTACAATTACACTTGCTATTAATTTGTAGATCTATAAGTACGTTTGTCTGGTGAGAATACTCACCTTTACGCTGCTGTAGTTTTGATACAAAATAACGAATATCTACACTTGAAAGCGTACAGAAGGAACGATCAATTTTCAGAGGATGCAACAACCCAATTCCGATCTTGAACAAAATAAATAAACAATTTCGCGAATTCAAAATGATCATAGCAAATTTTAAATAGCAACGGGAACTAAGATTGGAAAAAAAAAGAATTTTGACACACGTGGAACAAGGATGGAAATAAAAGGAAAACTAAAGAAGAAAAATAAGAAAGGAGAAGGAGAGCAGCTATTTCCCTAATGTAGCTCGCGCTAGAGAGAGGAGATTGAACCCAAACGAGATGGAACCGAACTTTATACGTGGGTTTATACTTAAATCAGTGAGGTGGTGATTTAATTTTATGAACATGGGTTATGAATTATGAAGTTGATACGTGGTGTTGTGATTTTATATAGGAAAGTTTGCATATGGGTTTCGTAAATTTAGGTGAAATAAAATAACAAGGAATAATTTTTGAAATGTCAGATGCAATAGGAAGCATTTATTCCACATATACAAGAGGCAAATGGAAATGAAATACGTGAGTTTTAATATAAAAAAACGAGTTGCGTAAAACAAGGAGGGGAAGTGGCAAGAAAAAATAAAGTCAAATATTACTTCAGTGGTATACATACGTGACTGAGAAAAAAAAGAAACTTGCATTGATTTAGATCTGTACATTTGAAGGGATATTATTCCTATTATAAAATAGGAAACCAAGGAATTATAGACAATTTTGTTGCGCGGTGATTGAGTTAATGAAAAGGTAATTGCGTTAATAAATAAATTAAAGAACGCATGAAATAATGATGTTTGAACGGTAAGGAAATATGGAATTTGCGAACGTGTTTTTTTTCTTTGAAATTTAAACGAAGTAATAGCGTTGATTAATTAGAAGCAATTGGCAAGAAATAAAATTTTATTTTGAAACGGTCAGGAGATTTCTCTGTGTGATGTTTGCGTTTATAGGATGGTAGTTGCGTTGGATAGATTAAATAAAGAAACGCATGAATTAATGGTATAGGAATACTAAGGAAATATATGAATTTCGTTTGAACGGTAAAAAAAAATCAAAGATTTTGTTCCTATTAATTGCAAAGGAGTAAATGGAAAGAAAGAGACACTTATACACGTGAATTTCAAGCAATCTTGAAACGGATTTTGAACGTCTAAAGAGAAATAAATTTGCTTGAAACGGCTACGCAAATTTTTATTCCTATTATAAAAATGAGGAAAAAGGGAAGCGTAGAAATTTACACGTAACTTATCAAAGCTAGATTTAAAAGAAACTGAACGGCTAGGGAAATCATTTTTTTTCCACTTGGAATTGCAATGCTATAGATAAATTTATTTATTTAGTTAAGGTAATAAAATTTTAAGAATGCGCACTATAGGCGCAAAAATCATATCAAAATATACGCCCAAATCTATAACAAAAGTAACGCTTTTAAATTTATACGTTTTCTTATGTAGTAAATATACGTTACAATATTCCATCAAGTAATGCGCCATTTAAACGCGAAATTAAACAGCTTATTAATACACTATTTACTACTTAATTTGAATTTTAAATTTGTTTACATTGGTTTGATTTACTTAACATTTAACAAATGGACTGATGTATATACGTAAAATGTATTTCCTTTCCCAATATTTATTACTTACTTTAAAAAGTATACAACCAATATCAGTAAAACAACCACAAAATAAGTATTGTAAACAAGTATATCTTATATAAAAGGTTTGATTTTATTAGCTAAGGTATGAAATTTATGAGCGCGTACTAGATGCAAAATTTTAATTGAACGTACGCTCAAATAATTGACAAAAGTAACGTGATTAAAACTATTCATTTCTTATTTATCTTTTTTACCCAATATTAATTTCTTAATTAAAAAGGTATATAACCAAATTCAAAAGAATCAAAGTGGAATAAAATGTTGTACAAATATATTTAGTTAAATTAAAAGATTTGAAAAAATTTCTACCCCACTTTAAAAAAAATAAAAAAAATCATGGAATAAAACAAAACAAACTGAAATAAAGTGAAAAAGAAAGTAAATAATTATTTTTTAGGAAAATAGAAAGATAAATAAAGAAAATAGCTTAATTTATTGAAACTAGCTTAAGAAAATTGCAAACATAATCCACTTAACTTTGGGAAATTACAACTCTTCTTGAAAATGATTTAAAATAAATCTTTGAGAAACAAAATAAAGTGAGAATGAGAATAAAATAAGTTCTTAAGAAAAATATGAAATAAATAAGGAATTTCTTAAATTAATTGAAGTTGGAATTTAGAAATTGTAAACAAAATACAACTGACACTGGAAAATGTCAATTACACTTCTTAAAATGTTTTAAAACCAAATATATACAAAACAAGTTATCTTACCCCTGAAAACTAAGTTAGAACATTACATGACCAAATAAAATATTATTTATATAATTCAAAGTAAACAATTTTGTTAAATATAGCAAATTACAGACAATAGTTAAAAAGGCATAACTTTCACATTATAAATTAGATTTCAACGAAACAAAAAGCAATATTCTTAAAAAAAATTACTTTCAAAATAAAAGATAAAATTAAAAAAATTTAAACTTTTAAATTTTTAAATTTAAAAGTCGAAGTTTGACTATATTGACAAAATTCATATTTCCGGAAAATATTCTATTAATTCATGTATGGAATTATAATCCACACCAAAATTTATATTTAAATAAAATTATCTAAATTAAATAAATAAAACATTTATTAAAATTTTTGGTTGATACATAGATGGTTTGGATGCCAAGCAAAGTGAAAGTAAATGCTAAGAAACAGAAAAGACATAAGTTAAGGAGAAAGAAACGTATATATGTTTTATTCTTAAATGCAAATGAAAATGAGGAGTTTTGAAATGAGAAATAAATCTTCCTGTACATGATCTACAAATGAGAAATACATGGCTTGGAAAAGAGTTTGTATGGATAAAGCAAGAAATAAGGAGGCTATGTAGAAAAAGGCAGGAAATCAAGCAACGACCTGATGGATTTAATTTCTTTCCTTTGTATTAACAGTTGTTCTTAATTATATTGAATTTGTTAAATGTGTACATTTATTATGATTGAATCCTCCAATAAATTCATTCAGATAAGTTTCATTCTTTTTTATATTACCTTATGAATAAAATATGCACTTCCACTTTAACATTCCTTCCTTATTTTATTACAAAGTTTATTTTTCTTCATATTAAATTACCAAAATTCTATCAATTTAAAAATTTTAATTATTAACAATTTAAGGGTCGTTACAGAAAATCTTTGGACCACTTCACACTAGTATAAATTCCATTTTTATACTTCAAATATTTTCAAAAACCCTTTTTATTCTGGATATAGATTCAACAAGGGAAGTTTACCAATTACATATACATAACTTTGTTTATGCCAAAACAATATTCAAGCTTGATTACTCTATAAAGTCACTTACCATATTACTTACTTCCATAAAGTAAATTTCTACCATAGAAGTATCCAATTTCCACTTCATTTCATCATACATCTCACAAAATATTCTTTCCATTCCAAAAATTATTTTACATTTCTTATCCACCAATTTTCAATATCAATTTCATTCAAACCCGCACGATGTACACATATCATCCGTACGCTATATCAATCTGATCGCTCACTCGATCACATAATTTCAATTCTGAACTAGTATCGTCCACCCGACTTCCTAGTATGGACTCAGATTTGGTTTCTTGATCAGAAATCGTCATTCTCCTTGCATAGTCATAACTATGATAGAGAATATCCAGGTTTGCCGTCGAAAATCGAGTGAAAAATCCCAACTCGGATCGATGTACTATCTCGAAATTCTATGCTCGAATCTGGATCAAATCGCTATGTGAATAGAATAATATACGTACATCCTACATATTTATCTTCATTGATTATTAACTAAATCAATCCTACTTTTCCATTCACATTCATCTTGATTTTCATTAACTTATCTACAGTTGCTTCAATCCCATTTGGATTATCACCTCAATTCTTATCTCAATTGGGTATTTAATCATAAACAGTTTGCCCTTTGACCAGCTTAAATTTATAAAATAGCTTGAAAGGTTAAAAATAGATAAGTAGTTGAAAATTAATTATTAGTTTGTAAAAGATCTATAAAATAGTTAAGTAGTTATAAAGTAGTAAAATGGTTATAAAATAGTTAGATAATTGCAAAATAGTTGTAAAATAGTAATTAGTTATAAAGTAGTTGAAAAATAGTAATTAGTTTATAAAGCAGTTGTAAAATAGTTAAATAGTTCCAAAAATAATTGTAAAATAAGTATAAAATAGTTTGGCTTTAAAAAAGAAAAATTGTGCAGTAAATAGTTAGGAAAATAGATTTAAAACAGTTTATATTAAAATAATTTATTTGAAAATAATTTCAGAGCAAACTGTTCAATTCTCAATCTCCATTTCCAATCAATTTCTCATCCCATTAAATTAATTCAATTCCAATTCAATTTGAATTAACTTCAATTCCTTTCCAAATTCAAATCAGTTTCCATTTAAACTTATTCAACTTCAATTTCATGTCAGATTAGTTCAATTCAAATTTCCCATTAAATTTTATACTTATCCATCTTCAATCACAATTCCAATTAATTCAAATCAAATTAAATTTTAATTAATTCAATTTAAATCTCAATTTTTAAATCATCTCGGATTATATAAATTCGAGTTAATTTTTTTTAAATGTTGATTTAATCCTTTAAATCAAATTAACCTTCACTTTCAAATCAACAACTTAAATCTTTAAACCATTTAATTCTGAGTTCAAACTTCAAAATTCCATTTTAAATTATCTTTACCTAACTTATTTCAAAGTTCAAATAAGAGTTTCAAAACAGTTTTATCTTTAAAATTCAATTTATTACCCAAATTTATCTTCCAACTTTGAAACTGATTCTTAAACAATTTTTAATTTACAAATTCAATTCTTAACATTCAAATCTTAAGTTCAAAGTGATTCCAAATCCTTAATTTCGGATTAAAGTTTTATTTCCTTTTAATTCTGCAATGGATATAAAATATCACAATCTACTTCTTAATTCGTTTTAAACAAATCAATTTATAGTTTCATAGACTATTGATAACAGTAGGATGATATTAGGATAAGTCAAAGTAAATAGACATCCAATTTATTTAAACACCCAGCAATAACATCTATTACCCATTCCCAAAACTCAAACCCATTTGAGATCTTATATATCTCCCTTCTAAATCAACTCATTTAACTTTCCTAAGTTAAATCTCAATTCCATCTTGAAATTTCCAAACCAGGTTGTTCATTCAAACTTATTTAACTTCTTCTAAGTTAAATTCAATTTAATCCCATTAATCCCACTCAAAATTTGAATTCTCCATTTCTAATTTCAATTTTTTATCACTTAAAAGTTCAAAAACTTATTTTACTTTAGGTTTTTATATCAGACTTCAGGGAAAATCAAAACTCATCACTTTAGAGTTTATTTCAAATCATCTTTGATATTATGCATATCCACACATATATACATATTTACTTTTTGGCCCACCAAGCAAAATTTTGAAATTTAAACCGCCCTTGGTTTTAATTCAAAACAGATTTCTTTAAAGTTTCCAAACAACTTCTTATTTTAAAATAAGATTACATTCAAGAATAGTCTGAATAATATTATTTATCATTTCTTTTAACACTTCGAGACAAATTTCAAAATTTCTGGATTTGGATTTAAAACTCCACAATTTAGATCGTCTTCATTTCCAATTTATAAATCATACCCTCCTAAATTTTTATTTCCTTAAAACATTTAATTTTGCTTACTCATTAAAACATGTTTCATTATTAAATATAACAACTATTTATGATAATAACCAAGATTATCATATCTGGAAACCAATTCATTATCATCTTATACTAGAAATAGTTTTCCAAATTCAGGATTTTAGCTTTAGTTTGGATCCATTTCAAACTTATCTTCATTCAATTTCAATTTGGTTGTATCACTTAATTCTCACTATTTTATTTAATTCCAATAATCAATAACCAATTTCTTTATATATTGGAAAAACTATTGCTTTATATATCAAAATATAAACCTATATAAAAGTCATTTGTTTTTAAAACCATTTTTAAACATTTATATAAGAAAATAACAAGTACGCTCTCATATATATATATAGACACACACACACACACACTCTCAACTCATTCTAGAGTACTCTTACCCTATCCTTAATGAGTAAACCCACTAGAGCCAAGGTTCTCTCTAAAACTTCAGCTCTGGTACCAAATGCAACGACCTAGAATTTTCAATCCTGAAGATTCCAGATAGCTAGGGAAAAGAAGAAAAGAGATAGAAGAAGAAGAAGAAACAGAAACACCAAAACACAAATTCTCACATTCGTAGTGGATTAAATATAATATCAAATAAAATAGCAGTTATACAAAGGAAAACTGTATCAATTAATTTACATCAATATGTCATAGTTACAACATTTACAAAAAACACTGAACAGTTAAAATCAACATGCCCCAGATAAACTACAATATATCACAGTGGAATAGACTCCATACGTTCATGCCATCCATCTCAACTCATGAGCTCCAGAAACGTCCTTACCGGAAAATCTATAATAATCGGTTCGACTCGAGCATTACATCAAAGTAACACCCGGGTCAGGCCGGAGACCAGCGTGAGTAAACCCATATAATATGAAATACCAAGATATATAACTTAAGTGAATTACCAGGGTAACTCGTACCTTTTACGAGTTCTTATAGTCAATCATTTATCACACAACAGTTTTCAGGTTAAATGTCCATGTTACTCAATTTATTCCATTCCATCCTGCTTAATTTCACATATCCAATTTATAATGAATTCAATTTACTAATCAAAGTGGTTTCGGGTATTACTGATACCCGACCACAGTCTCTTCGAATTCAATATCATTTCTAAACCAAGTTGTTAAGTTTTAAACAATAAAATCCATATTAAGGATATCATACCACATAACAATTCATCATCGATAGATAACTCACAATATTACTATTTAAACTATTATATCACAGCACATCTAAATGGCCTATCAGAGACATCAACAACCCAAGCAATCCAATATCATTCAATCATTCATAAGCAATATATTTAAGTTTAACAATTCCTAATTAATTTAATTAATCACCAATTAAATTAATTACTAGCTTTTAATCACTTGGATTACCTTAATCTTGCTTACTTAAAATTGATTAATTACAAACCAATTAATTAACCATCTCTTATTTATCTGCCTCGATTAATCATCCTTGATTAATTATCCTTCAATTACATTAAGTAATTGTCCTTTAATTATCATTTTTAATTAATCATTCTTGATTAATTACTCTTTAATTACACTAAGTAATTAACCTTTAATTAATTAAGTAAATTAATATTCTTTGACCATTATCTTAAATTAATCCTAAATTCATTTCATTAATTATATTAATCAATGATTCTCTAATTACTTTTATTAATTAGTTCTTCATTTAATTAATTACTTTTAACAAGTAATCTTTAACTTAATCATATTCATTTATTAACCTTAATTAATCACATTCAATAATTAATAATCCTTAAATTTATCATATTAATTAATTAGTCACATTAATTAATTCTTTAATTAATTACACTAAGCAATTAATCCTTAATTACTTCCATTAAGTAATTGTCTTCTAATTACTTTATTTAATTAATTTTCCTTTATTTAATTACTTCCAGTGATTACCATTTTGTTACTTACCCTAAGTAATTACTCGTTTATTACATTATGTAATTATCCATCAATTACATCACTAAATAATTATACTCAATCAGTTACATTAAGTGATTATCTTTAATTAAACTAATTAATTAACTTAAGTTAATTACATTAATTAATTAATTATCACTTAATCACTAGTTAATGATTCTTCCCTTAAATACATTCATTAATTATTCACTAATTATTTCATTAAGTAATTATCCTTAATTACAATAAGTAATTTACTTTTAGTTTATTAATTAATTACTCTTAATAAATCTCAACCTTAACTCATTAAAGATAAATGCTTTATTTACTTTAAAAACTTATTTACATCATTAAACTTCATTAGAAACCATTTAGAAACCTATATATATTTGAAAATATATAATTTATCTTAAAACAAAACAATCTAAACATTTTAAATCTTTGAAAATATATCCAATTTAGACACTCTAAAACTTGATTAACATTCATTTTGAAAACTTTTTCAATTAGACTTGCTTTTATTTCTTTTTAAAAATTGAACTTGATTCACTTCTTTTGAAAATTTGAAACTTGCTACTAAATTAAAACTAACCCAAGCCCTTAAACAAAATTTCCCGAGCAAGACTCTCAACTTTCCCAAGACCCCTACGAAACGTTGTAACTTCAAGTTAACCCACTAAACCCCTCGAGTTCGACCCGAGTCGATCGCTTCTTCCCAAAGCTTCAACAAAACCAGGTACGACACTGTGCACTGTGCACATGCATATCGATCCTACATGTCTTCGACCAACTTTCCGGCCTTCAACAAGTTGACAACGACTTCACCATCCATCTCGACGTCCCAGTTCAACAATTCCAACAACCATTCGAAAATCGGCAACCTCAAATAACTGGAACTGAACACGATCAACCAATTCTTCTCGTCGACGATGAACTCGTCGACTTAAATCCTTGGCACCCCTTCCAAAGTAGTATCTCATCCCTATGCCGCGATCCCATCCCACACGATCCATTCTAATGCGCCATAGTTGCCGAATGAAGCTCGACATCAACCTCGACACAAACCGGTCACCAAAACCTAATTCGCCATGGCCTGACCACTATGGTCATTGATAAATCACCTCACCAATTTTCCTCGGATCACCGATGTACAAGCTTCCTCTGACAACAAAATCGACCTTCAACACGTCGCCGATCGACGGCAATCGTCGATATTCCCAAAATCAAACAATTCCAGATTTCCTGACAATTACAATTCTAAAAATCATGAAACATAGTTTAAAACTCATGATTTACAACTACAAACTTGACTATGGATTCCAAAATGAAATCAAGATGTTTGATTTTTCTCTAAATTTCAAAGTTTCACTGTAACTTTTGTTTTAGAGATAAATTCTCAATCATTTAAATTCGAAATCATTCTATAAATGATGTTACCTTATTTTTAAACATTTACTTCTCAGAAATCAAAGTCTAAATTGTTTTCTAATGGAAGATAGGAATTTTGTTTGAAGTTTTGAGGCTATGATTATAACAGAGACAAGATACATACACAGTCATATACATCCATAACAGGTCAGATTCAAACATAGTTCAGAAAAGAATTATTCATGCATACATATTTCATCATATCCATATAAATTTATCACATGCACCAGATTCAAACTATTTTTTTTAAAGTATAAGTTTACTCACTTTTAACTTAGAGGCTGTTTTTGATTGTGCCATGTTGATCTGGAAACTGAAATCTTGAATTTGAATTGCTTCTTGGTTTTGATTCGCTTACTGATCTGGATTTTCTCTAAAACTAATATGTATTCGATTTATGTTGAGCTTCAAGTTTGAAATTGTTAAAGGTTTTGATTATATATATTTTTACATTTGTTTCCAGGTTTGAAAGTGAGAAGAGATGGAAACCTAGTTTTTTTTTCTATATTTATTTTCATAAATAAATATAAATGAAAATTGTTTGCCATTTGTAAAATTAGATGCTACTTAACTCACATTTGTCTCTTACATGTATAATAAGAGCTATAAATGTTAAACCTTTGTATTATGAAGCTTTATGTATAATGCCTTTATTTATGTATTTCTTTATGTTTTATAATTTGTTTTATGTATTTAGATTATATATAAACTATATTTAACACATGTATAAATTTTAGAAAGAAAGAATATCAGCTCTTTATTTAAATCTTATTCACATTTGTAAATTTTTATGATAAAAATGTCTTTTATATAATTTATGTGCCATATTATATTTAGTTTATGTTATATTTAGTTTATATCTATGTATATGTTTTACCAATTTATATCCTTATTAACTATATTTTCTTATATTTATAAAATTTCAAAGAACTTGTTTTAAAACTAAATTATATTTAAATAAAATCATGCATATTTTATTTTCAAATCCAATTTATTTTTAAGATATCAATCTTTCAAATTTCACGTTTATTTCCAAATTTAATTTACAATCCACTTTTAAACATCTACTCAAATATATGAATATACACTTTTGAACAAAAACAAATTCAATTTGTCAATAATAATTCTATTAAAATCCATCTATATATATATATATATATAACATGTTATTATTATTGTTAATAATAATCCTTTCATTTAGGATCTGAATGAATGTAGCAGTTTTAGAAGAAAAGTAATTGAAAAGTTTCATGGTAGCCAACAGTGTTTTACAACTAGGCAAGTTATTAAAAAGAGATTACTTAAAGTTGCTAAAATTCAGCCTTTAATCAGAAATAGGTGTTTCGCCTTTAATGGAATGTACCTTTCGACTCTCATGATTCCGCCCCGTCATAGTCGAAACAATCTCTGTTGAAACCACCGCTGTCGAAACCAGCGTAATCGAACCAATACACATGGTATCTCCTAAAAGATACGTAGTGGATTAGAAGATAGGCGAAAGCCTTGGTGTCGAAGGGTAAGCTTCCGATGGGGTCGAAACTCTGCTTTGTTTTCCTTAGTTAAAATCCTTGCCTTGTTTTATTTAAAATCTTTTGACTTAGCCGAAACGTTTGTTTTCGAAGGGTTGTGTGTTTAACTTTCGAAGAAGGTTGCCATATTAATAGTAAAATATTAGCTTTCTAAGGGTTGCCCTTGTTTTTACCTTAAACCAAACCTTTTTCCTAATTGCTTTCGAAAGGGGTTGGGGGTTTCAAAGGAGATGGAGTCGAAAAGGGATTTTGACTCAGACCTACGATGTTTTAATTATTAAAGTCTTTTGCTTTCACCCAAGATGGTTCCGACACCATCAATTTTTCCCTCACACTAGTTTTTGTTGGTTTCGAAAGAGATACTTTCGTATACAACTATCTTGACCCATATTATGTTTTAAGAGTAAAACCCAATGCTTTCGTAAGGTTATTTCATTTATTTTGAAACTTATGTTTTAAAAAGCGTTATTGTTGATACCATTGAAAGGTTCCATTAGTTTTGAAAGGTATGTATTTAGAGTTTCAAAAAGAGGATATATATGCTTTCGAAGGAGGTTATCTCGGGGTTTGGAAAATGATGCTTAAGGTTTCAAAACAAATAACCAATCCTCATTTTTAAGAAAAATCATGGCATAAATAAATAAATAAAGATTTTTGGAAACATTATTCACATTGTTAGTAACCCTAACTGTATTTTGGAAAAAGGGTAGAATATCCAGCTAGGTTGACCCAAAAGTGAATATAACTTAATAGATGTGAACTTTTAATTAAAGATATTGGCCGGGGCCAATAAGTTCATAGTAAGCCCATGAAAACTATGATTTGATACTGGCAAGGGCAAGTAGGCTTGTAGTTAGCCCATGAAAACTATATCCGGACTAAGATATTGGCAGTCAGCCAATAAGTTCCTAGTTAGCCCATAAAAACTAAGATAAGAAATATAATATTGGAGTTACCAATAGGATCTTAGTGATCCCATGAAAACTTAGTAATTGGACAGATAGTCAATAAACATTTAACAGGTTAACAGTAACCGTAGAAACAATAATTGAGACAAGTAGTCAAAATAAATGAGGATGGGCAATCTATATTTGTTTTACTTGTTTAGCATATCATCATAATATTATGAAATACTATGTTTTTAACCATTATGGATGCAGGAAGCACAATATATGGGTTTTTAATGTTTTGGGATAATAGTGAGGGGGAAACCCATTCCGCTAAGCGGCGTGCTCTCGCTAGATATCCAATTGATTTGAGATGGTAGATTATTAGTCATACCAGGCTTTATGTCCGACTCAAAGTTTTTGTTTTTCCCTTAAGCTCTCGGATGCTCAATTGATTTTGAGTAGGTTGACAGTTTAAGGTTTTTAGGTTTTCACTTTAGACGAATAATCCGGTGGTGTGTAGGAGGCAGATAGTTATCTAAAGTTATTTTATTTCCACTGTATGCTTGGTTGTAAAGTAAAACTATTTTAATGCCTTATTATGTGGTTTGATTAACCTAGGGGGCATCTTCATATGTTACTCTTGGCATATTTTGTTATTATATGTTGTTTGAACGTGGTTTGCGAACTGGGATTATTGTAATCAATTTGAAATATCATAAAATGGAAGGTGGTTTTTATTTGCTGTATGAAATATTTTCCATATCCTTGTGTTTTTATGTGTCAATGTCTCTAATATCTCCGTATTTGATCGCCAAGAATTAATAACTATGGATGATTGTAGCATCCGTAGTCGTTAGTTTTGGTCCTCCAAGTAGGGGATGTTACAGCACCCCTTTCATAATGTACACACATTTCTTCTTCTTCACTTATTATCTTCTCTTCTTTTAATGGCCTTAGGTCGTGAGTTTTGAAGAATGAGGGAGGCTTAGGCCATGGGTTTTTAGAGGAAAGAAAAGGGGTAAGCACAAGCTATAGAGATTATGAAGGAGGGAGGCCAAAAGCTTAAGTAGGGGAGGTAATCATGGCCATGTGGTTTAGAACAGAGAACAGATTATTTAGGTGGTGTTTAGATAAAGTAGAGGCTGTTAGAGAAGTGTTGTTATAATTGAATGTTTGTAGGAAGAGGTTCGGTTTGAAATTTTTGAGTTAATTCACTTTGAACCACTTGATAATCACTTGTTTAGATTACTTATTGATCACTTAATATTGCTAGCTATTAGTGATAATAATGGACATTAACTACTTAAAGTTATACCCTTGATCATATGCTAAAATAGTTGCTTATATGGTTGTTTAATATGTTTGGATGATGATTGGTTGATTATATAAAAGTTTAATTGTCATGGATGTTGTTATTGTGACTGATAAATTTAAAATCCTATATGATGAAAAATGATAGCTACGTGAATTAACAATACATATCTTGTGAAAAATTGTTCACGTTATACCAAAAAAATAATACGTATACAACATATGTTAGGCCTCTTTGTTTTTAAAACCAAAAGAAATATCATTTTGTAATATTGGAATTTACTTTGGAAAAGTAAAGAACATAGAAAGTGGAGTTTTGAAATAGATTTGGAATTTGTTTTAAAAATGAAATAAAATGAAAAAGTGAAGTTTTGAAATTATTTGGAAAATAAAATCTATGATTTCATTTATGAAAAAAATAGTTTTTAAAGGTGGAAAATGATATAGAAATATCATATGGTTTAGAATGAAGGATTTTGAGTTAGAAAGGTTGAAAAAATGAATATTATAATAATATAATGTTATAATAGGTGAAAAGAAGAAAAATAGATTTTTAATAAGTAAAATGGTAAAATATTGTTTTAAATTGGTTAATAATAATTTATTATGTTATAAAATGATTTAAATGCGTTTCAAAAAGTTTTTAGAAAATTTGACTAAAATGTGAAAAATAAGCCGTCGCGTTCCGGCAGTTCACAATTTCGCGACTTGAAAAGTTATACAGATGTGTAGGATGAAATATAAGTCGGAATTCTTTGAAATAAGAATTTTCTGGACCCTAGTGGGTATGTTTTCAAATGAAAAAGGAAAACCAAGATTTCGTTTAGTTTAGTAAAGTTTGAGGTATGTCCAAATCAAGTTTTCAAAATCATCGCGTTTTGGTAGTTTGTAAAATATAGTTTTCAACACTTTAAAAACGATAATTTTAATCATTAAAAAATATGAAATAAATTCCATAAATACGTTAAATTTTTTGAAAGGGATTTGAGTTATAAAAATGGACATATGCATATTTATATATATAATGGAATAAGTGTTATGATCTACAAAGTTTTAAAACCACTATTCACTAACAATTTAACAACTGAATTTGGCAATTTTTGAATAAATGATTTAAACTTGGATTTCTCTTCTCGAATCTTTTGGAAAGGTTTTCCAAATAATTATGCAAATATTTTACATGTTTAGAGTCGATCAAATAATTTGTACACCTTATGGGTGGCAGAGAGGGAGTCTCTAGGTTGAAGTTTTGGAAACCAGTTGCCTGCTCCCTTTAGCTATCTGAACTGGCCCGACAAAGGGGATAGTAAATTTGATTTACTCAGACCACATTTTCCTAAGATAAAAGGAAAGATTTATAAATCGTATTTTCTAAGTAAAGCGATAGATTTATGAAAGGTATTTTTAAATAAAGGGTATATTTATAAATGGCATTTTATAAATAAGAGTAAAAAGCGTTTATATAGAGATTTTATAAAAGAACGGATTTTTTGACGTGAAATTTCATAAACGGAAATATTTTTTGAAGTAAGATAAAAGGAAGGAGATTGGAGTTTTCCAAAAGGTTAACAAAACATTTAAATAGAATTTTGTACCATTCTGGCTAAACTCCGTATTAAATTCCGAGGAGGAAACTCGTACTATCCGTGTGAATTTAAAAGATGATTTCACAGTTATTCGATGAATAGTAAAGGTTGAATATGAAAATTGGTATTAAGTATAATTAGTTGAATCTCTACGGATCCCTTTCACTCAATACTAACTGGTTTGGATTTACAGTAAAAGATGTATTAAATAACATTTTTTAACCCATTAAAGATACATTTTGGAAATATGAAATCTTCATTAAGATTGGAATTATACTAATTATAGAATATGGAAATATTTTCCTAAGTAATTTAAAGAAAAGTGATTTGAAGATTTCCAAAATTTAAAAGCGGTTTTAATTGACCAAAAGCATTTAAAAAAAGTGGCTTAACATTTCTGTATACACATACACATGTCTTTTTATCAATAATTGGTTCGATAAGACCGGGATAGGATTTAGGTGATTCTTATTTCAAACCACTTTGAACTAATATGCACGTTCGAAAGTGAAGACATGTTGAAGAAAGGATTTGAAGAGTGAAGATCTTCATAATATAGGACAGCTTGCCACTAACCTCTGAGGTGATTTCCATATTTTATATATGGTAGAAGTAGTACCTTCATTCTAAACTCTTCGATGCCAGGACTGCTCGCTACTAATCCGATTGATGATTCCCAAATAGGATGTAGTAGTAGCACCTTTGATTTGTCCTGCTCCTGGACAACTTGTATGGACGAGTGTCTGCCATTGCATTTCTTAGACCATGTGCATTGGTTTCTACAAACGTACATTTGTTTGGTGGTGCAAGTGTAACCCCTTTTATACTTAAAACCCTTCCTTGAGGCATATGAACTCGGTGGTTGTACTTTTATGGAAATCAATTAGTGTGTCGTTTGAAATGGCGATGTGGCATTTAAAGTGGGATTTATTGTTTTGATAAAGGTAAAACTTTAACTCAAGCCTCACACATCGGTAATGGTAAAAACATGATAGATGCGGTAGGGCTATGTGGATCTCACCCATTATAATATGGTCATCACCTTTCTAGATTACCCTCTATATATCGGGTTTGTTGTGTTTGCTATGAGATGTCTCGGATAGTTCTAGAACGAACAAGGTGTTTTCATATTCGGTATTATCTATGGTGGAGTTAAGCCGGTCTTGTGCCGGTGGTAGTGGGGATGTGTCTTAATACATTACTCTAAAGATGTACCGTACGAAAGATAGTCCCTTACCTTTTCATTGTTGGAATTTAGTCACCAATATGTATCTTTAAGGGACTTAATTGTGGACCTAAATATGCTATTGAATTTAACAAATGTAATAATTCCAGCTATTTTAATATGTTATTTGAAAGGATTTCCAAAGCAATGTCATTAAAAATAATTTCAAAGGATTTGATAACAATGTTTTAGTTATCATAAGATAAAACCCGTCTATGTTTATGTGTGACATGGTCTTATGAGATACTCTTCTTTCCAAAGGTTTTATTTGACATCAAAGTGAATCATGACACTGTCATATTTATTTATAATTCATGTCTCATGCTGGTTTGCCAAGCCTAATCTAGGTATTTTTAATACTCAGGTCAGATCCAAGTAGTTTCAGGATTAGCTGAAGACGCTTGGAGTTTCCAAAGGAGAGTTGGAGATCTTCATCAATGTATGGATGTAGTTTACTTCTCCGCTGTGTTTGTTGATTTTTAGTATTTGTAAGGACGGGTATTTATAACTATTCAGGCTAAGTTTTGGATAGACTCTGATATATGTATTTAAAAAATTTCTGCTATAAAGGTTATTAAAATAATAATTCCATTCATGTAAGATTTTGTTCTATCTTCTTTTTTTACACTTAACCATACGCCTTTTCGTTCAATTTGGGTTAGACATGTGTGTTTTATTGTCGACTAAACTGTATGGAAGTGCGGGTCGTTAAAATATTGGCAAAGAATTGATACATAATCCCCATATCCACTAATGGGGCTGCAACACCTACATTAACATTAGCTTGTCCACCTGGATTCCTTTTGGTGTTGGGCTAAACATTTTCATTGGTCGTGATGCTTCCTTAACCTAGATTCACACTTTCATTTCTTGCTTCCATATCTTGCTTTCTAGCAATCTGAATATGAGCCTTAATAAGATACAAAAGAATGGCCTAAGAGAAAGAGGAGAATACATACTTATACGTAGCAAATACAAGTACATTACTATAGCGTCATCCCATGCCTTGATCTTATTCTCCGATTCATTGGATTATGTTTTCAAAAACTTTTAATCTTTTAAATTTTTACCTATACCTATGCTCTGATACGAACTGTAATATCCCTCATTTTGAGGCCCGAAACTAAGTGCTACGGTTGTTGTGGTCATCCAAAGTATTAATTTCTGGTGACAAAATGGAGTCATGTAACATGTAAATTGTATTGATAACATCATAAGCCCAAGTTTATGAATTTTTTCAAACAAATTTCAAAGTAAACATTTTTCATTTCATGAACAAAATTTCATGTTCATTACATAATCATAATCATCCCACGTTCATAAAAAATATAATTATTACAAAATACTTCAAGAGCGACATATGAAGATGTCTTCTTGGTTGATAGAGTCTAATACTTGATAGTTATAACTTCTGTCATTACATCCATTTAAATACAAAATAAAATATTGAAAAACAAAAGCTCCTACTAATAGCTAGCTTGCCTCTTGCACCCTCCGAAAGCTTATTCATATAATTTGGAAACATGAAAATCCTTACTTCCATCCTACTCAAATGAGTACCTGAAAGTTTAAGGGGAAAAATAAAAACTTCAAGTTGAACAAAAAGCCCAGTGTGAATAATATCCTTCCATCTGAAACTAAAATATCTAGTGAGACCACACCGTAGAGTAGAATGACTTTTCCTCTCACTAGTATCTTAACCAATTGTATCAATTAAAATTCATGCACCTGCAACCACGGTGGTTAGAACATAGTAAAATAATCATTTGTAGGCATGCAACATGGGTAGGTGTGACTAATCTGTCTTCACTGTGTTATACACTCCTTTACCCCACCCTAAATCATATAATGGATTATCCATCCCAATTTAATAGACCGCCTATTTAAATCTAATCTGACTACTTATCTTATATTTACGTGGACAACCCATCTCGTATAAACATTATATGGATTATCGATCCCATGCCATATGGACTATCCATCTCACATTTTTTATCTAATTAAAATTCATATGGACTATCCATCACACGTCTCATTTGTTTAAAATTATGTGGTCCATCACACATATCATAGTTTTCCTAGAATGACTATGAACCTAACATGAACCTTATAGAGACTACCCATCCTTGGCATTGTGTGGACTATCCATCACACATCTCATAGTTTTCCTAGAATGACTATGAACCCATCAATTTTAATTTATAATTTGAATATAACATTATTTACCCAAGTGCCCAACCTATCTCTATTGGTATCCCCAATTAGGTTGTCAATCCTTAAATTTATGGCAGATCGAAAAAAATATACATTGGTATCCCATTTAAAGTTGTTGAACTCATACAACATATGGCTTGTTAAGCCATCAATATGACAATTCGAAATAGGAGGATTACGACATTCATGCCATTAAAAATGATGTCGAACCCCTATCCGAGATTTGAAAATAAAACTCTAATTTTATAAAGTATCATTCTATACTATAAATCATAAGGTATTGATCTTCTTAAAACATAGGCTATCTTGCCTTTAAAACATACTTTTAGTTTGAAAAAGAAAACAACGCTTCTCGACTTACAAAGCATTAGTTACAAAATAAAAGGGGTATGTCCTCAAAGCTACATAACCTGGTTGTCAAAAATAGGGAAAACATGTGATGTCGGAGCTGACAAGCTACGACGTCAATTACTTTAAAAACCATGACATCGAAATATAGTACTTTGGCTCTTATGCCGCAAAACAGGTTATATTGAAACTGATGACTTGCGGCATCAAAGCCTTAAAACATTTGATGTTGGCTTCATAAAACTACGGTGGCGATGCCGCTGCTCGAAGGTCGTTGAAAATATGTGGCATCAAAACCTTTAAAGCATAAGTTTCAAAGTTGAATACTTACAGCATCAGTGCCGTGTGATATGGGTTTTAAAACAAAAGGACAAGGGATGTCACGCTTTAGAAATAAAGTAGAGCTCCAAAATCATTATCGGATCTCTTCACCCATGAGATGTCGCATTCCTTCTATGAATGATGTTGGATATCATTGGGGATGCCGCATGTCATCGATGGCGTTACTATAATAAACATTAAAACTATTTTTTTTCATTGTTAAACCAATTTCTTTTTACCAACTCTAATCCCTTCTCAATTTTCTATTGGTTAAAAACAAACTTTGTCAATTTCTTTGCAAAAAGACACATCAGGTAAATTTTATATTTTCAAATGCATTTCGTAACCAATCAATTAGTATTATTACCTAATATTAATTATAAGCTTTTTTAGATTATTAAATTCATAGAAAATCATAACCTTTTGGAAAAAATCCTCAAAAATCACTAAAAATCAGAATTTATATATTATCTCTCCTGTAAAAAATATAGGACCAAAATAACCATTTAATTATTTTTAATAATTAAAACTCGAAATAAACACTATTTTCTCCTTAGGAAATTTAAAAAATATTCATATTAACTTGGAAAATTATGAAATTGAAAATCATCTCCAAAATTATTTTTTACGCAACATACCAGAAAATCAAATAGTTGAAGATTAAAAACTTAGGTTTTACCTTTATAAACTGTTATAATAATTCCATAAAAATTCCACTAATCATTATTCTATCCAAGCAGTGATCAAACATCCATAACACGAAAAAAGGCTCAAGATCAATTTTAGAATTAGCCATAACTGAATTCAAACACAAAAATAGAGATGACTAATTATTATTTACCTTAGATTGGATAATGATATTGAGGTTTGATGGAGTTTAGCTTCCTTCAGCTTTGTCTTTGAATCCACTTTAGTTTCCCCTTCTTTCTTTTTTGATTATGGTCGGCCTCTCTATTTTCTTTTGATTATTTTGTGAATGTAAAATGAGAATGAATGAGAGAGGAAGGGTTTAAAGGGTGAAATAAGGTTCTATTCCTAATTTTCCCCTCTTATTTATTCCCTTCTATATTTAGTTTTAAAACAATCTTATTATTTGATTGGTTAAGGCTTGACCTAATTAATTATAAAATATCATCCTCTTTATCCCACTATATTATTCTATTTAATCTATCTAATTAAATCTCCTAAATACTGTTAAACTAAATTTAAGGGCGTTACATAACATTTGATAGAAAGCATGCTTGAAGATTACGTTCATTACACTTTGAGTATCCACAAAGATCTTTGGTACTATAGAGATCCTAATTTGTGAAGTTTATGTCAGTAGATCATTATGCGGGTAACAGACCCCTCTCAACTCTTCCAGGGTTACTCTTAAGTTACGTATTTGAAGATGATATTTGCGATTTTTGAGCGACGGCTCCTCTTGAATAGAAAATAGTTCGTCTCTTGCCTCCCTTATGTATCTACTCTCAGCTAATTTACTGCTTCCAACAAGATAGGGACCTCTATGGATGACATATATATGGTTGATTGGAGGAACCGGTTGAGAGTCACTTTTGTTGATTGGGTCCCTCGATTGTTCCCTTCAAGATCGGAGGACTTTTGATTCCCTTCGATAAACTCCTTCAAAGATGCAGGTCTGATCATGCTTTGGATTATTCCAACCAGAACATGGCACTCTTTGGTTCTATTTCCATTCGCCTTATGGTAAGCACGGTAATATCCTTCCTTCTTTGGTTCTAGATTATTCCTTGCCTTGTAGGAAGTAGGAAAATTTCCTTCATCTTTAGCCATAGGGAAAATACAAAAAATAGGTATACTCAAAGCCACATAGTTAGATTTAAGGATCTCCTTCCATTACCCTCTTTTATTTCCATCCTTTCTCAGCTTTCTATTAGGGGTGATTATAGTTAGAGTTTCTTCCTTCCTTCTTTGATTGAGATTTCTTCTTTGCATGGTACACTTCAACCATACAGATAAACTTATCAGCCTATAAACAAAAATCTTGAAGATCCCTAAACTCACGGATGTAGAGTTCCCTCTAAAAGGGGGCTTGTTCAATTAAGCCTGAGCGCACTGCCATTAGTTTTTCTCTACCAGTCATGTTTTCCACCTTTAAAGCCTCAGTGTTGAGCCTCTTTAAATATTCATCGAGCAATTCACATTACCTTTGTTTGACATTTTCCAGCACACCAGAGTCCATAATGGGATATTTGCATACGTAGAACTGTATTGAAAATTCATAGGAAACTATTTCTAAGAGTAAATAGTTTTCTCTCAATAGTTTTTGTACCATTTGGTATTTACTCCTAGAAAAGTCATAGGAAAAAGACTGCAAAGCACCGCTCTGGAGGCATCGTGCAAATCCATTTGGCTCTTAAAAGTCAAAAGATGGTCATTGGGGTTAGTAGTTTCGTTATACTTTAATTATAGGATTTTTCCATGCAATGGAATTTTAATAGATATTATATCCTCTATGAATGGAGCTTTACGAGGATTATTATTTACCCTTGGGTCAAGGGTCCTTTGCCCTTTAAGATCAAGCATGTCTTTTACTATTTTATTGGCCACGTCTTTTAAATGTGCTTTTTCATCATGATAATCCCTTCTGGAGGGCTTGTATTTTTTCCTTATGTTGAGCTGCCTAACTGCGCGGAAGATCATCTTATTCTCTTTTCTAGACCTTCTCTTTGATGATTTATCTTAATTTCATGGTGTTGCTAGTTTGATGAATAAACTGCCAGTCCTCCATTTTGAGTTTCTTACTTTCTTTGCGGACCCATATTGCTTGTGTCTTTATCTTTGTTATTGAGTAATAAGGTATCTAGATTCCTCCTTGGAGATTCTATCTCTTCTCCTCCTTTAGTAAGATTTTTAAAAGACTCCAGGAAAGAAACTTTTCAAGGAATTCCTGCATCATTGCATGTTGTTGAGCCGGATCCTGAATCTTAGCTTGGCTATTTGTTGGCTTCACTAGTGTCGAAGGTTATCTAGGTTTCATATTCTCTGTATTGAAATTTGTAGTGATCTTTTCCTCTAAGTTTTTTTTCGTTGCGCAATCTCTTCGTTTGGTACATTAACCTTCTAATCTCTTCCCATTTTCCTGCACCAAAAATTTGTATAATTACTTTCTAAGTAAGGAAATAATAAGTCAGTGGTTCAAGCCCTCCTTCTAGCATAAAAATATTGAACCAAAAATTGGCTCAACAACCAAGATGTTTGTACAAGATATTATTATTCAAGATGACCCTACCATGCCCATGGACTTATAGTGTGGTCATGATGTTGTTTAAAAGTTTGAGTCATAAGACCAAGGGTAAAATAGGTAATCTATATAAATATGTAATAGTCCATTAATCTATTTGTTCATGGACCAAATAAATGATTTACATAAGTCACGATCCATTGTTCATATGCCAAAAGGCATGGATGTAATTCAGACAAGGGTTTTTTAAGCCCTGTCTTATGTATAATTCCAAGTCCAGGTCAAAAATTAGTCATATGCATGTCCATAATTTAATGATAGTCTAATATTCTCAAATCAAGGGAAGGGGGTTATGCAAAATTGTCCAAATCCTTTGTTTGCATAAATTTAAAAGATTTCAACCAGTTCTTATTTTCTCCAAATCAATTTAGGGTTTATGATTCTTTAATTTAAGAGTGAGAGGAAAGAAAAATTCACCCCTTCCTGAATGGAGGTGCAGATTTATTTATAAAGGTAGTGGCATACAGAATGGCTGCCATGTGTCTATGCAGTTATACACCCACCATCTCTTGGGTACCCGATATCCTTCTCGGTTGCTGATATGTAACATCTTGCATTATAGTAGATTCTCTAGATACCTGTAGTTGTTGATGCTCAATGACTTATACACCTTTTGCAATTCGACATCATTTTGTCGTTTGAAATTCAACCTTTCTTTGTTTCGACGGTAATTTGACACTATTAGCTAGCTTGAATTGCTTTACAATAATTAGTTTTAAAACGCTCGATAACTATTATTGAGACAAAAAATCAAAATCCTCATTTATGTTTAGATATTCTGCATCTTTAGGTGGTATAACACTCTTCCTTTGTTTTATGCTCTATAACATTATGTTGTAGAGGCTCGATACCATTTGAGTTATAAAGACTTGATATCATTCGAGATGTAGAGACTTGGTATCATTTAGGCAAAAGAGACATGATATTCCTTTTTTGTACCTAGATTTTAATACCAATTACTAAAATAACTAGGAAGGACATGAAGTTTACAAGGTTCAATAAATGCGAGGAAGCAATCCTTGAATTAAAGCATTTGTTGACTAATGTTCCTATGTCAGTTGTTCCAGATAGGAATCAAGATTTGATGGTGCATACAGATGCGTATGGAATAGGATTAGAAGCTGTATTGATGCAGAGGGGTAAAGTTATTGCATACGCTTATCAATAGCTCAGACTACATGAAGTGACATATCTAACTATTGATTTGGAATTGGCAGTGGCGATCTTCGCATTGGAAGTGTGGAGACACTACCTCTTAGGAGAACAATTCGAGTTGTATATAGATCATAAGTCTTTGAGATATTTATTCTCTTGGAAAGAATTAAATATGAGACAGTAGAGGTGGCTAGAGTTTTAAGACTTATGATTTTGGTATTGAGTATACACCAAGGAAGGAAGTAAGGTTGCAGATGCACTTAGCAAGAAACATCAAAATAGCTATGCTGGCGCAATGGAAGGATCTGGAGGCTTGACTATTTGTAGTATGCAACAAAGATTGATCACTAGTTTTAGTCTAAGTACTACCATATTATTTTGCTTAGGAATTTGACTAGTATTGATCGAAAGGATTTCTTCTAAGCAGAGGGCAGATCCATTGCTGGTCGAAAGGACTAGAAGATTGGAAGGTGGAACCAAGATCGATGATCTAAAGGATTTTAGTCTTGACTAGAGAGGATCGTTAAGGAAGAAGGGACAATTATGTGTTTTGGATGTTGGAAACATAAGGTGGGAAGTTCCTAGAGAGTGCCATCAATTAGAATTTACGATTTATCCTAGGGGAACCGAAATGCATCAGGATATGAAGAGAAGTTTCTTCTAGGAAGGCATAAAGAGGGATGTTGGCTTATGGGTGAAGCAACGTGCAAATTGCCAGTAAGCGAAAGCCGAACATCAAAGCCAAGTGGATTGCTTCAGCGTTTAGATATACCAGTTTGAAATGGGAATCAATATCTATGGATTTTATTGACGGGTTGGGAAGGTAAAATAGGGAAAATGAAAGTATCATAGCAGATAAACTGACCAAGAATGCATATTTCATTCCCATTAAGTCAACCAGGATGACACCTATATTGGATAAGTTGTTTGTGAAGAATATTGTTAGACTGCGTGAGATTCCTAATAGTATAGTTAGTGATAAACGTGCTTCATTCATTAGTGAATTCTGAAAGAGTCCACATGCGGTATTAGGTACTAAGCTTAAGAAGAGTACCGTTTATCACCCACAGATAGATGGATAGACAGAGAGAGTCAATAAGGTTCTCAAAGATTTGTTGAGAGCTTGTATACTAGATTTTGGTGGGTTTTGGGAAGATCATTTGCACTTAGTTAAGTTTAACTATGATAACAATTATCAGGCTAGTATAGGAATGACGTCTTTCGAAGCTTTTTATGGAAGGCCATGCAAATCACCAACATGTTGGTTAGAGACCGGAGACAAATTAGTCATTAGTTCAGATATGGTAAGAGAAGCCATAGAGAAGATTGAGTTAATCTAGGATAGGATGAGAAAAGCTCAGCCTGGGCAGAAAAGTTATGCTAATAAATGGTGTAAAGATTTATAGTTATCAGTTGGAGATCGCGTTTTCATAAAGATATCAGTAATGAAGGATGCTGTACAATTTGAAAAGTCAGGGAAACTGGCACTGACATATGTTGGACCGTTTCTTATTATAGAAAGGATCGAGAAACTCGTGTATCAATAGAGTTAACTAGTAGTTTGACAGGTGTCCATAATATGTTTCATGTTTCCCATTTTAGGAAGTATGTGCATGATCCAGAGACTACTACTGCTCCGACTGCAATGGAAGATTTAGTATTAGAATCAGATTTGACTTTTGTGAGACAACCAGTTCAAGATGTAGTGAGCAATGAGAAGAAGTGAAGGAACATGACGGTCAAATTAGTGAAATTCCAGTGGAGTGACAACGAGAAAGACTGTAGTTGGAAGACAGAGGATGGGATTAGGAATACTTATCCAGAGCTGTTATAATGGTATGCTCTATATTTGTTGTATGTAGACTATATAGCTGGTACAATATACTAGCATTGTTTGCATGTTTGATGTGTGTAGTCCTTACCGAATTTCGAGGACGAAATTCTTTAAGGAGGGGAATCTATAACACTCCTAATTTTAGTTTAACATTATTTAGGATAGTTAATTGGATAAATTAAATAGAATAATGTTAATGGTTAAGGAGAATGAGGTTTGAAAATTGATATAGTCGAGCCATTACTAATGAACTAAGTAAGATTGTTTTAAGTTTAATAAAAGAAAGAGTGCATGAGAGGGGGAAAATAGGAAATAGACCTATCATTTATCTTAAATCCTCTTCCTCTTATATCCCTCATATTCTCATTTACAAAATTGTCACAAAGGAAAACTTTGAGGCCGGCCATTAAAAAAAGAAAGAAGAGGATCGAAATTAGAAGAGAATTAAGAGCAAGCTTTGGCAAATTAAAGCAATACTAAATATCAAATACAACAATTAAATCTAAGGTGAATAATACTTAACCCATCACTTTTTTGTTCTTGAATTCAGCTATGGATAATATCCAAATGGTATTGATGATTTTTGCCAAGTTGTGGTCATCTAATCATTGTTTGGATCGAATATTGATTTATCAAATTATTAAGGAAATTAACTGAAGGGGTTTTAAGGGTAAACCTAAGCTTTTAATCTCCAATAGCTTTGATTTTCTAATATGTTGAGTGAAACATTATTTTGGAGATGGTTTTATAATTTCATAATTTTCCAAATTAAATTGAATTTTTATGAATTTCCTCAGAAGGAAATTGGGTTATTTTTGGGTTTTATTTATTTAATAATGAAATATAGACTTTGATCTCAAAATTTTTATATAATATTTTTGAATTTATGTGATTTCTTAGGATTTTTCCTAAGTGATTTCAAATTATTATGAATTTATTATGTTGGATAAGCATATAAATCTGTGATTAATTAAGGGTATTAATTAATCAAGTTCTAAGTGTTTTGTAAGTTTAAAAACTAATGTCCTATAGTTTTTTGAAAAGAATTAGGTAAAGTATTTTATTATCCAATAGGATTTTGGCAAAGAACATGAAGTGGCAAAAAGAAATTGTTTTTATTGGTAATAAATCAGTTTCCTGATAATCACTATAATGCCATGTCGCAAGTGTCTTGCCAAGCCTAGTATATTGTTGCGATTCATGAGTGTCGACGTTGATGAGGTGGGAAGTGGATGATAACTACTTAGTTAGTTATGGAGTGATTTCAACCATGACGAAGTGGACAATGACGGCATTTCTATATCGCGATTCATCAAAATGTTTAAAAGTTTTCTTGCCATTCTCATTGATGTCGAATGCCATCATCAATGTCACCACATGTATTCACCTTTTTGTTTTGAAGGAAGCCGCAAGCTATCCTTTTGATAAATCTCGACGTCTTTTTTAACATCGACCTTATTCCTATATATACTTCATGGCAGAATAGATGAAGTAAGCTAAGTATTTTTTAATAACGATGCAGCTTGTATTGATGTCGTCATTCATCAATGTCGATGGTGTTATACTTGTTTTTACAAATATTAAGCTTTGTTTCGAAAAGGTTAGGTAACCTATATTTTATCTATGTCATCGACATCATCCTCGACATAGAGTTTTAATACTTTAAAGAATTTAAGTGATGCCTTCGACCTTGGATAAAGGTCGATGATGGTGTAACGTAATGGGTTTCACATGTTATTATTAAAGGCGAGGAGCTTAAGCTCCTTTGCCGACATTGTCGATGTTGAAGTAGATTTTTATCAACAAAATCAAAGGTGGCAAGCCTTATGTTTTGATATTTTGACTTAGATCATTAGGGATACCAATACATTTTAAACTACAAATTTTGACTTTGATCATTACGGATACTAATGTATATTTTAATAAGTTCGACATAAAACATTTGTGGATACCAATGTATGTCACTTCAAGATGTATAACTTAGGGAAATGACCTAATTGGGGACACAAATAGAAATAGGTTAAATAGGTGGAAAACATGAATTAAATTGCTAAATGATGGATTCATAGTTATCCTGGGAAAACTATGGAATGTGAAATGGATAGTCCACATCATGCTGGAGATAGATAGTCTCTACAAGGTTAATGAAGGGCTCATAGTCCTAGGAAAACTATGGGATGTGTGATGGATAGTCCATATCAATTTTTAAATGAATGGGATATGTGTGAGAGATAGTCCACATAATTGTAATAGCTAAACCATGAGTGATGGGTAGTCAACATGGTACGAGATGGGTAATCCAAGTAATAATAACATGTTAGATGGACAGTCCACAAAATTTGTTAATGAAACCATTGGTGATGGATAGTAAACATGGTAGGGGATGGGTAATCGAAAGAATCAATATATATGAGATGAGTAGTCCACATAAGTATAAGAAAGATAGCCTATGAAATTTAGATGGGTAGCCTAATAACTTGGGATGTATAATCCAGTGTATACATGTCTGCATATCAATATATTATTGTGTTATAACCATTGTGGATGTAGGGGTATAGTATATCATTGAGATACTTTAGATCAGATATTAGTGAGGGGAACACCCATTCCACTCAACGGCGTGACCTCACTAGATATCTATTTGGTTTGAAATGGTAGGTTATTATTCACACCAGACTATTATCTAACCCGAAGTTCTTGTTTTTTCCCATTAAAATCTCGGTACTCAATTGAGTAGGATAGGAGTAAGAGTTTCAAGTTTCCAATTAGACGAATAAGCTTCCGGAGACGTGCAGGAGGCAATCTAGCTATTAAGAGATTTATCTAATTCCACTGTGTTGTTTGGTTTTTATAAGGATGGAGTGGCAAGTTATATAATTGCCAAGTGTAAGACTTTGATCAACCAAAAGGGCATCTTTTTATGTCACTCTTGGAGTATTTTGTAATAATTATATTATCTCTAAATGTGAAATCATGAATGGGGTTACGTAATGAATATGAAATCATATTTTAAATGAAATGTAAAAGTTATTTCTAAATTTGTTTGAAATTTTTTCATATTCATGTGCTTTTGATTATTGATATGATTAATATAGCCGCATTTTGTCGTCGGGAATTAATAACTATGGGTGACTACAGTATCCGTAGCGGTTAGTTTTGGACATCAAAATGGGAGACGTTACAGTACACCTCTAGAAAAATGTACAAAGGGCCTCACCTAGACCACATGCCAGTACATGATTGCCTACCGCATACTGGACAGTACTGAATATGATCATCGCTCAATTGTGATCAACAACCGCATTGGCCCAAAAGCATACATCCAAAAATGATAATATTGATCTAGATCAGGGATGACCATACCTTAATGGGTGCGACCTACATAGCCCTGCTGCATCTTCCATGTTTTAGTCATTACTAGTTGTGAGGCTTGAGGCTACACTTCGCCTTTCTATGTAGCAATCCCACTGGAAATGCTAACACTGCTCTCCAAGCGACAATGCAATGTTATCATTCATCCATACAAGTTATTCGGCATATGAACAAACTAAAGACACTACTTCTACTACAACTATTTTGGAATCACCCTCGGGATTAGTTTCAAGTAGCCCTTGCACTTCAAAGATCTTCATCTTCAATTCTAACGTCTTTCAGATGTTTCTAATTTGAATGCTTATGTTGGTTCGTAGTGGTTTTCAAATAACTCATGTTATCTGATCATATTCTCTTCGAACCAACATTCAATAATTTTGAAAGGGTAAAGTTATAGATAGTGGACACATCTACAGTCTGGGTTGTGTATAGATTGCATATGGAAAATAAGACATCCTATACTTATCCCCACTTTCTGATTTCGAACAGTACTAACCCTTGATTACTAATGAAGTCAGACAAGTCAGAATCTAACCTTAACTCAACATATAGTCTTACTTCTCGAGATAGAGATGAGTTTCCATACCTTCAAATTTAGTGTTAAAGTACAATGAAGTATTTCCCATATACTTAATTTACCATGATCTGTTTATCAAAATTAACTCTCCTATATTTATAATGTTTTTGACATTTCGACTTCCCCATCACTGGACTAAAAAACGAAGTTCTAGATCTCATAGATAGAGGAAAGTCTATTCATCGGTTTTTAGTGCTAAATAAAAAACGACTTACTTCACAAAACGTTTCAACATTTTTAGTACTACTTATCATATTTGTTGGGATTCTTAGTAGCATAGAAAAAGAAATCACTTGTATTTAAAACTCATCTTTGGTAAAAGAAACATGCTTTTAGATAAACCGATCATTAAAAATAAAGTGATTCAATATTAATAACCTTTATTTTAAATTAATTAATAAGTTTAAGCCTCTTCTTCAATAATGGTTAAATCTTAACTAAATCGTAACTTAACTAATGATTAAGTAACAATTACACCAAACTGATTAATAATTAACTAATAATTAAACCTTAATTAATAATTAATAATTAATAATTTCGTTATAATTAAGTAATTAAAACTCTACTTAATTAATTATTAATCAATAATTGTCTTTACTTAAATAATAAATAATTAACCTTTACTTAATTATAATTAAGTACTAATTACCTTTACTTAATTAATTAATTTAATAATTATTTACTCCTTACTTAATTAACTAATTAAACAATCAAAGAATCCTTAATTAAATAGTAATTTAACCCTTTAATACTTATAATATAGTTTTAAAACCCTTCAAAAATATCTAACGTGAAAATCCACTTTAGTTTACATAAAAACTATTGTTTTACAAACTGCATCCATATCGGCTATCACTATGGATACCATAACCTTAAAACTTGTTTTATATGTTAAATAACCTTTAAACCATTTTCCCTTTTAGTTTTAAATCACTTTATAAACCTTGTATAATGCTTTGGAAACAAAAGTAAAGTTTTGGAAACTTTTTAAAACATTCTAGAAAATAAATAAGTAAACAGGGTTAAAACCCAAGGGATCTCTATGTCACAACACAAATAAATTCAAGTCCTTCGGCATATAACATCCATATACAAACTCATACATTTTTACAAATGCAATAACATCCATTCACGAAGTAAAGATCATCACTTTCAACATCACTTAACATTTCGACTCCGTTTCAAAGTCCATAAAAAACATTACATATAAACACATATAAGTATAAACACAATCAAACATTACTTTACAAACCAACAACTAGCAACAAAGTTTAGCTACGAAAATAAAGTTCAATTTTTTTTAAAGTTGAGCTTTACTCTCTTAAATAAGCATAATTTCAACGAACATGTAAACAAACTCACAAACGGAGCTTCCTTCTACGAAAACTTGTTTTCATGGCTAAAAGAAAGTGCATTGGGTTCGGCTTTGGGCTGTTTAGGCTCGGCCTAGGCTAATGGAGGGCATGACCTTGGTGGAAAGGTGGTGTTTTTGACTTTATTTTGAAGATAAGAGAAGCAAAGAAGGGATAGAAATGATTTAAGAAGCTACTTAAAGTGTTTTGAGAGGAAAGAAACAATTTTTATTAAAAAAAAATTGGTAGCCAATAAAAAGAAGGATGGAGCTTTGAAAAGAGGAAGTTAAAATTTTGAAAATGAAGAAGTGAAATAAAATGAAGATTGGAAAAGGAGATTTTTTTATATATAAAATGGAATAAGTAAATTACCTTTTGCCCATTGGTCCTTTATTCTCCACACTCACATCACCTTCCTTATCCTCCTTTCCACACGTTTTCCACTTCACCATCTCATCATCTCTTTTTAATGTACTATGACACTACTTTATTATGTGACGCTTCCTTTTGCATTTTCTTTTATTTTAAATTTTTTAAAGAAAAGTCAACATTCACTTTATTACTTAAGTAAATAATTTAACTTATTTAACTCTAACAATTTCACATGTTATTTATATAAATGTGTGTGTATCTACTCTAGTGTACACAACATTTCTTGATAACTTTTAGACGATGAAAAGTCGAAAATCCGGAAAAGGATTTTCGCTTACATTTTGATTTTTCTTCAAACTAGTTATTTTTGTAAACCAAATTTGAAAACAACCTCACCATCATTAGTCATTATTTAAAAGTGGTTTATTTGAGTTATAAAATCCACAAATTAATTATTTAAAAATATATTAAATATTCATATTTAAAGTGATTAAATTATGGCTCGCTGCATTCTCCTCCTTAAAGAATTTCGTTTGGAAATTAACACACAAAAAGATAACTCAAAATAATCAAATTCATATAATATAAATGATGAAATGCATACAATAGATACAGATTAAATAAATAAAATAAATATATCACAAATAGTGAGTACACAAATCACACAACAAGTAAACAACTATTCTAGCCTCAACACGGGATAAGCTTCCTTCATGTTATCTTCCGTCTACCAAGTGCAGTCTCTGGGGTCTTCTATCACGACCTGTTTTTCTATCTCCAGAAAAACGCATCATGAATTAAGAAAGAAAGGGATAGAAGAAGAAAAGATAAAAAAGAAGAAATTCAACAACATCAGATACTCACAGCGGAGCGAATGAAATATAATATATCACATAAAATATTACATAGTATCATATTACATCAGAGTACACAACTTATACAACATATATTAGATAGTTATAAACGTCTGTCTAACTATACAACTCAAGTACACAAGATACAGATACAACACAAACACAACAGAACCATAATATATCTAAACGCGGAAGCCTCCTGCTCCAAAACTCCTCCAGAATTCGTCAAGCTAACCTGAATCCCTCGACTACTCATACATAATATGAATACCCAAGAGTTTAATAAAATAGAAAATAAACACTCGGGTCAGACAGGGGTCTGGTATGAGTAAACGGGTTAAAATTGCTTAACTTTAGAAAATCCTTTGAAAAGAAAAGGTATCACGTAAGACTTCCCACACATAAACATGGAAAAAAATTTACCTTACGCTAACCAAAATATTTGATAGGAAATCCATTGATATTATAATAGTGTCGAGGGTTTTCAAGTAAATATGAAAATAGCCGAAATTGTTACATTCATTAAATTCCAGCTACTAGCCACAAAAGTGGGTAATGCAAACAAAACTGTAGGGTCTCGTAGGAAGAATGGGTTTCTATTAATGGAAGGGCTACCGGGGTACCGCACGTTATAGTACGTGTCCTAGATCACTGTACCGAGGATTACTCCCAATCCCCTACAACACAAAGCCGGGACCACCCCTTACTGGACAGTCTCGAGTAAGATCACCCCATGGTTGGCGCGACCAACCACCCACTAAGCCGAAAAAAAGGGACATCTAGACAGGGATGACCTCACCCTGAAATGGGTGCTACCCA
Organism: Allium cepa; assembly: GCA_030765085.1. Classification (NCBI taxonomy): domain Eukaryota; kingdom Viridiplantae; phylum Streptophyta; class Magnoliopsida; order Asparagales; family Amaryllidaceae; genus Allium; species Allium cepa. The sequence goes on from CM060946.1 coordinate 87,011,669, forward strand.
CCTAGCCTTGCCGCACCTCCCCTATTTTAGCCATTCCCGTTGATGAGGCTTGAGGCTGCGATTACCTTTATAGAACACATCTATCTTAGAATTCTCATCATCCACCTGAAGATGTTCTGAAAGCATTCAATCCATACAAGTCCGTTCCAGGTTTGAACGAAACCGATGGCACTATCTCGTTGCACTCATTTTGGAATCACCCTCATAGTCAATGACCATAGCCCTTGCACTCTGAATCACCATCTCGAACCTGAAAGTATTATCTCCGTCAAACTCATCACGGAATCACCCCCAGAGTTATACTGACGAATAATTCTTACACTTCGAGTCTTCACAAAGCTCCAATTGGATTCACGACCTAACATTTAATTTGGATCGATGTGGTTTTCAGATATCCAAATATGGAAACACGATCCCGATCTCACCGAATCCAAACGCCATTTTAATGTCCAAGTTGTTTATGGGTTTTAAACAATTAACTTATATTCAGAATAACATAAATAGATAGATGAATCACATTATCACAATAGATAATTCATATCAACCAATTATCTCACAAAGCAGCATATCACATATCAGAGATATCATACCCAAATCATCCAACATCATTCAACATCCAATATCAGTCATCCAATATTAATCAATCACCCAATATCAATCAATCATCCAAAAGCAGAATTGATTAACTCTTAATCAATTGGATTACCTAAATCCTTCTTCATTAATTTATTCCAAATAAATAAATTAATCATCTCTTAATGATCTTATTTAATTAATCTCCCTTGATTAATAATCCTTTAGTTTTTTAAATTAATTCCACAAATTAATTATCCTTAACCATATACAACAATTAACCTTTAATTACTATCATTAATTATAATAATTAATGATTCTACATTTGTTTCCTTTAATTAATCACTTTTTATTAATTACATTAATCCTTTATTAATTATAATTAATTAATCATACTTTAATTAATCACTCTATTAATCAACCTTGATTAATTAATTATATTAACTAATGATCCTTATTACTTAATAATCCTTTGAGTAATTAAATAACTAACTTGTAATTAACCATCTTATTAATCATAAATAGTAATTAATGACTTGTAATTACTTATCTTAATTAATTAACATCTTAATTAATTATATTAATCCTTGATTAATTACTCTAATTAATTAATTTTTAATTACTTCATTAAGTAATTATTATCCAATTTAAATTAATTAATAAATCCTTAATTAATTACTTTATTAATTAATTACATTTTTAATTAATTACACTTAGTAATTAATCTTAAAATTTATCACGTCCATTAATTTAGTTAATCACATTAATTAATTGACTAAAATTGACTAAGCAATTAACCCTTAATTACTTACATAAGTAATTATCTTCTAATTACTTTCATTAGATGATTACTCTCTTAATTAATTACTTAACAAGTAATTAATTCCATCATTAAATAATCGTTAATTCTTTAATTAATTAATTACTCTTTAATTAATTAACTTCAAATCAATTATATTAATTAATACTTTAATTAATAACATCAAGTGATTAACCCTTAATCACTTTACTCAATTACTATCATAAGAAATTTTCATTAATTACTTCCATAAGTAATTTCCTCTTTCTAATTACTTTAAGTAATTAGACATTAATTACTTCATTTAGTAATTACACTTAATTAATTCATAATTAAGTGATTATTTAAAATTAAATAAACCATTAACTAATCATTTAAAATTAATTAAATAATTAGTTAACTTCTTATATTTGAAAATTCTTAATTAATTAAGAAAATTGTTTATCTTAATTAAACTCTTTACTTATTAACAAATCATATAAATTAAGTATTTTTAAGTTTCAAACAATAATAGATTAACCTTATTTATCTTCACAAATTAATTATTTGAAATTAATCAAATTTTAATAACTTAAAAACAAATTATTTTATTGGTTTACAAAATTATAACATTAACCTTATTTGAATATAAAACATTTAGAAATCAATTTGATATTTAAAACACTTTAATTGTCTAATTCAAACTTATTCATTTTAAATAAAATTTGAAAACTTAGTTTTTAAAACATTACTTAAAAACTTTGATTTAATACTTTAAATTGGAAACACTTCTTTTTAAATTAAAATACAAAATTTAATTAAGATAATTACTTTCAAAAGAAATCATCTTAAACAATTTAAATTTTGAAAATAAATTCAATTGATACTTTTTAAAGTTTGATTAACTTTATTTCAAAACAACAAGTTTTAACTTTGAAAATTTTGTAAATCTACTTCCTTTTATAAAAACTTAAACTTGATTTTATTAATTTCAAACAATAAGTTTAATCTACACTTTATCATTATACAGTATTAACCAGAAAAGCCCACAACCTAAAATACTCGAGTCGAGCACGGCAACTACACGAGCTTGCCCCGAGTCAAAACCCAGACACCACAACTTCGAGTCGTCGCCCTGAAAACGCGAGCTCCCCTTCGAGTTTCCCTCGTCATCCCCAAACCCAAAATTCCCAGTGCACAGCGTGCACGCATGTACGTGCGCGACCAAACCTCTCCCCTCCGACCATCCAATTGATCGCCGACCAACCACAAACGACCTCGACAATCTCTACCTCGACCCAAAATCCAAAATCCAACATCGAATCAAAATTCGACCAATTGCTCGAAAAAACTACAGCAGCTCGATCCACTAATCCCCTAGCCTCTGATGATCGCCAACATCGGAAGCTCCAGTAACCTCTCCAAAGCACCGCAGCATCACCGCGCTACCATCCACCATCTTGCGAACATCTCCGGTCCACTACACATGTCGCAATTGCCTCGATAGCCAAGCCGAAACCAAATCAAGCTTAAACCCTAGATTGATCGAATTCAAACACCACGGCCATAGGAAAAATTCAACAACATTTTTCCCATCATCCACATCACAAAAGCAAGCTTCGACCATGAATTCAACTCCAGTCATCGAGTGGATCGTCGGCAGTTCACCAAATTGCCGAAACTGTTCATCCCTAAATTTCCAATTGAATATCAATTTAAAAATTATGAATTGCATGTTAAAAATGATCATTTTTAACTAAAAATCCATTTATATAATCCAAAGTAGAAATTAAGGTTATTAATTTTTGACATGAATCAAAAATTTATTGTATTTCCTAAATTTTAAACTTATTTACTGAAATAAAAATCCTGAAATGATTTTAAAAACAATCATCATCCATTAACAAACAACTTTCATTAAATTATCAAAGCCAAATAATGATTGTTTTTGGGAGATTTGAATTAATTTGAATGATCAAAACCTGTAATTCAACAGAGCATATCTATACAGTCACATACATACATATCATCTTTGTATACAAACATGCCATCATCTTCACAATACATTTGTAACTAAACTACTATGTAAATCATCACACATGTCTGGGTTTATAACAGGTTCAAATCTGTTTTTTTAAAATGAAGATTTACTCGCCTATAATTTGTAGTGAACAAAGCAGAACAGGTTTTAATTTTCCAGGCCCTTGAAATTTTTGTCTGAAATGCCTCTGATTGCTTTGCTAATGAAATTGATCCCTTGCATGCTTGTTAATTGATGTTTTAAAGATTGAAACTTGCTGAGTTGATCATCCATTTGAATTACAGGTTTGAAGGTTGCAGCTTTAATTGATATAAAGAGCTTTATTTTGTAGATTTTAATTTCAGGTTTTGAAAATAATTTTCTAGTTTGAGTTAAGAAAAGAAGACAAAAGAATAAAAGTGTTTTTGTAAAAACTAGTTTTCTTCTTTAAACAATTATTTAAAAATTAAAATAAAAATGTTGCCACATGTTGATAAATTGAACAAATGTCAATGCAAATCCATTTAGTTTACAAGTGTTAAAGTATTTCATCATTGATTTACAAGTATTAACTCCATTTAATTAAATCATTTAAATTATATATGCATTTATGAAATATTTTTATGTAAATAAACTTTTAAATTTTAATAAATGTACAAGTGTGATATTTTATAAACATTTGTTTTATAAAAAGCTTATGTTTTTAAAACAAATAAATGTATTATATGTTTTCTTTTAAATTGTGAAATATGAATTTGTATTTATATTTATGTAAATGTGAATTTGGTAATTTATTTATTTATGTTTACAACTATTCCAATTTAAGAGATATTTAAAAAGAAAGTTTATTTATAACTTTATACATATATTTTTATAACCATTTTAACTTAAGCATTTTAAAAGAAACCAAAAATAAAACTTTGATAAATCCTTTTTAAACTATCATATTTAAAATAAACAATTGTCTTATATTTTCAAAACAATTGAATTAATCTTAAATTAACCTTTGAAAATTATTAATTTTAAAACAAAGTTTTAAATTACAATTCATACGTATATAAATTATTAATAGATTAAATTTCAAAACAACTCCAAATTATAACATATACATATATATATATTACAATTTGAAAATTCATCTTTTATTTAAAACAAAATATCCTCTATTCACAATATATATATACCAAATATATATATTATAAATAGAATAAAATTTTATTATCTTTGAAAAATAAATCTTATCCATTTTAAATTGTTAAAAATATATAAATCAATATTGTCAGATTATATATTTATTGACTTTTAAAAGATTATATTTACCAATTTAAATTAAAATTATAAAGAAAAATTATCAAATCAAATCAATTATTAATTCAGATTATTAAATTGATATTGCCTAAAATTCCGGGTCGTCACATTCCTCCCCTCTTAAAAGAATTTCGTCGCCGAAATTTAAAAGCAAAGATAATTTAATAACCCAACAAAGATTTCAATTTCAAACAGCAAAGCATACCTATCATCCAGTGACTAACAACCATAGCAATCAATCAAACAAATAAACCTAACTAATTATCCTGACACAAATCAGGATAGATCTTACTAACACTATCAAGAGTTTCCCAAGTATAAATCACTGGGAGACACGTTCTATAGAAGCTAACAATACCACTATGATCCAGAGCTCCTCTCATCTCTAGATCCATCAATCTGAACATAACATCAGACTATACCCAAGTCTAGCACTGAACTGCAGATTCCATAACCAACGATGAATTATACACGTACTCCCTCAGAGATACGTTGTATACAATGAATTCTAGCTATCCAAACTAGCAATTCATTCTTATAGACAAAAGAACTTATCCTATCAAGAACAGATAAGAAAATCCCAAATTCCTCAGAACTAACCATCCAATTTTACCCAATTACTACTCTCTTAACCAGAGAAATCTTAACGACAATGAAGTCTTCAACTTCGAATTCCAAACTCCTTACCTCATATCTGCATAACTCAATAGACAATCCTGGGCTGCCAATCTTCTTCCTGATTAGCTCAACCTATGCTGAAACAACTAGACCAAAGCAAACCAGTTTCTGGATCCTATCCAACAGAAAGGTCTTCCAAGATCCGTCGAAATCCAGAACACAAGCTCTACTTCCCAAGCAATAGCAAACTGAACTTACTTCCTTCCTCGTACAACTACTACCTCGCTTCCGCTGCACAACTCTGATTCTGGAATAGATGAGAATACTGTTGATGAACATGAGTACAAACTTATCCAATATATTCAGGAAACTTTGTTCATCAAATCCATAAAATCTTAGTGACCCATCTGACTCGGTCACACATCCTTATAGCAGAATCCAACTCAAAAACTAGGCCTGACCAATCCAAACTCCAAAAATTTCCGAGCTGCTACACCAACTTTACTACTAGGCTAACCACCAAAATTGCTTCTGGAACCCAATCAATATGGAACTCAACTCCAGATGCAGACAACCTTTTGATTACTTCAGTAGATCCTACTTCTACATGAGAACCCTCAGTCTCAAACAAAAGATTGCCTAAGATAAATTCCCAAAGTAATCGCAAGTCACTTTTGTGATCCTACCTATTTCGGATTCCAAAGAAACTGTCCCCCTTTTGCCAACTAGAACAGCCTTAAGCTTCTCCAAACAAGGTTAACTCTTCAAGAAAGCATTCACCATCTGCCCGGACTGCTGAAAGAAGAACCACAAAGATTCCTGAACCATCGGAGAAATGAGCCACACTGCTGCTTCCAAACTCTACTTCGATGATACTGCAAAGCTAAAAGACCTTCTTGTCAGCACACCGAACACTTCCGAGCTGAAACTGCTACCACAGCTAACCAAAGACTTCTAATCCCAAGGCTCCTCGAATCCCAAAACTATCAAAAAACCACACAAAAGTCCTTCGAGATGGCATACATCCTCTCAAGAAATTTGGGCTCCAAACCAAGCATCAACATCTCGCTCTCCTTAAGGGATGACAGTGAGACTATGCCGAAGCGAAGCAGCTCATAGACCTTAGTCTCATATTCCAATACAGCCAACCTCCTTGCTAAAGATCCAGATAACTTCTACACAGACGAATCTTCCCTGCAGCAGGTAAAGACTGCTCCTCAACTACTTCAAGAGAAAACATCTTCGGAAATATCCATGGGTACTGCATCTCACCATTCAGCTACCAAGATACCATACTTGCTTCTGCACTTCCGATAGATCCACACATACACTTCAAAGATAAACTTCCAATCTTTAAAAATATTTCCTTCGGAGATCAGAGAAATCCTTACTCCAAGCTGCAGATCTTACTTGAGACGGTATTAGGTCTACAGTCTCGACAAAAACACATACAACCTCAACATATGGACCTCTTCCATTAGTGGTAGTCGTGTTACACACACACCACCTCTCCATATACCTTTAAAACTTATGTTGGAAAACCCGAACAGATAACCCAACAGATTTAGGTAGATATAGATATATATAGTTATACATAAAAATACAAGTACGCACTCTCAAGAAAGACACCACTCCAGAGCCTAGGTATTCACTCAACCTAATGCTCTGATACCAGGCTGTCACGACCCGTTTTTCTATCTCTAGAAAAACGCATCATGAATTAAGAAAGAAAGGGATAGAAGAAGAAAAGATAAGAAAGAAGAAACTCAACAACATTAGATACTCACAGCAGAACGAATGAAATATAATATATCACATAAAATATTACATAGTATCATATTACATCAGGGTACACAACTTATACAACACATATTAGACAGTTATAAACGTCTGTCTAACTATACAACTCAAGTACACAAGATACAGATACAACACAAACACAGCGGAACCATAATATATCTACACGCGGAAGCCTCCTGCTCCAAAACTCCTCCAGAATTCGTCAAGCTAACCTGAATCCCTCGACTACTCATACATAATATGAGTACCCAAGAGTTTAATAAAATAGAAAATAAACACTCGGGTCAGACAGGGGTCTGGTGTGAGTAAACGGGTTAAAATTGCTTAACTTTAGAAAATCCTTTGAAAAGAAAATGTATCACGTAAGACTTCCCACACATAAACATGGAAAAGTTTTTACCTTACTCTAACCAAAACATTTGATAGGAAATCCTGTGATATTATAATAGCGTCTAGGGTTTTCAAGTAAATATGAAAATAGCCGAAATTGTTACATTCATTAAATTCCAGCTACTAGCCAGAAAATGGGTAATACAAACAAAACCGTAGGGTCTCGTAGGAAGAAAGGGTTTCCATCAATGGCAGGGCTACCGGGGTACCGCCCGTCACAGTACGTGGCCTAGATCACTGTACTGAGGATTTCTCCCAATCCCCTGCAACACAAAGCCAGGACCACCCCTTACTGGACAGTCCCGAGTAAGAGCACCCCGTGGTTGGCGCGACCAACCACCCACTAAGCCGAAAAAAGGGACATCTAGACAGGGATGACCTCACCCTGAAATGGGTGCTACGCACCTAGCCTTGCTGCACCTCCCCTGTTTTACCCATTCCCGATTGTTGAGGCTTGAGGCTGCGATTACCTTTATAGAACACATCTATCTTAGAATGCTCATCGTCCACCTGACGATTTTATGAAAGCATTCAATCCATACAAGTTCGTTCCGGGTTCGAACGAAATCGAAGGCACTATCTCGTTGCACTCATTTTGGAATCACCCTCAGAGTCAAAGACCATAGCCCTTGCACTTTGAATCACCATCTCGAACCTGAAAGTACTATCTCCGTCAAACTCATCACGGAATCACCCCCAGAGTTATACTGACGAATAGTTCTTACACTTCGAGTCTTCACTAAGCTCCAATTGGATTCACGACCTAACGTTTAATTTGGATCGATGTGGTTTTCAGACATCCAAATATGGAAACCCGATCCCGGTCTCACCGAATCCAAACGCCATTTTAATGTCCAAGTTGTTTAAGGGTTTTAAACAATTAACTTATATTCAGAATAACATAAACAGATAGATGAATCACATTATCACAATAGATAATTTGTATCAACCAATTATCTCACAAAGCAGCATATCACATATCAGAGATATCATACCCAAATCATCCAACATCATTCAACACCAATATCAGTCATCCAATATTAATCAATCATCCAATATCAATCAATCATCCAAAAGCAGAATTGATTAACTCTTAATCAATTGGATTACCTAAATCCTTCTTCATTAATTTATTCCAAATAAATAAATTAATCATCTCTTAATGATCTTCTTTAATTAATCTCCCTTGATTAATCATCCTTTAATTTTTTAAATTAATTCCACAAATTAATTATCCTTAACCATATACAGTAAATAACCTTTAATTACTATCGTTAATTACAATAATTAATGATTCTACATTTGCTTCCTTTAATTAATCACTTTTGATTAATTACATTAATCCTTTATTAATTACAATTAATTAATCATACTTTAATTAATCGCTCTATTAATCAACCTTGATTAATTAATTATATTAACTAATGATCCTTATTAATTAATAATCCTTTGATTAATTAAATAATTAACTTGTGATTAACCATCTTATTAATCATAAACGGTAATCAACAACTTGTAATTACTTATCTTAATTAATTAACTTCTTAATTAATTATATTAATCCTTGATTAATTACTCTAATTTATTAATCTTTAATTACTTCATTAAGTAATTATTATTCAGTTTAAATTAATTAATAAATCCTTAATAAGTTACTTTATTAATTAATTACATTTTTAATTAATTACACTTAGTAATTAATCTTAAAATTTATCACATCCATTAATTTAATTAATCACATTAATTAATTAACTAAAATTAACTAAGTAATTTACCCTTAATTACTTACATAAGTAATTATCTTCTAATTACTTTCATTATATGATTACTCTCTTAATTAATTACTTAACAAGTAATTAATTCCATCATTAAATAATCCTTAATTCTTTAATTAATTAATTAGTCTTTAATTAATTAACTTCAAATCAATTATATTAATTCATCCTTTAATTAATAACATCAAGTGATTAACCCTTAATCACTTTACTCAATTACTATCATAAGAAATTTCCATTAATTACTTCCATAAGTAATTTCCTCTTTCTAATTACTTTAAGTAATTAGACATTAATTACTTCATTTAGTAATTACTCTTAATTAATTCATAATTAAGTGATTATTTAAAATTAAATAGACCATTAACTAATCATTTAAAATTAATTAAATAATTAGTTAACTTCTTATATTTGAAAATTCTTAATTAATTAAGAAAATCATTTATCTTAATTAAACTCTTTACTTATTAACAAATCATATAAATTAAGTATTTTTAAGTTTCAAACAATAATAGATTAACCTTATTTATCTTCATAAATTAATTATTTGAAATTATTCAAATTTTAATAACTTAAAAACAAATTATTTTATTGGTTTACAAAATTATAACATTAACCTTATTTGAAAATAAAGCATTTAGAAATCAATTTGAAATTTAAAACACTTTAACTATCTAATTCAAACTTATTCATTTTAAATAAAATTTGAAAACTTAGTTTTTAAAACATTACTTAAAAACTTTGTTTTAATACTTTAAATTGAAAACACTTCTTTTTAAATTAAAATTCAAACTTTAGTTAAGATAATTACTTTCAAAAGAAATCATCTTAAACAATTTAAATTTTGAAAATAAATTCAATTAATACTTTTTAAAGTTTGATTAACTTTATTTCAAAACAACAAGTTTTAAATTTGAAAATTTTGTAAATCTACTTCCTTTTATAAAAACTTAAACTTGATTTTATTAATTTCAAACAATATGTTTAATCTGCACTTTATCATTATACAGTATTAACCAGAAAAGCCCACAACCTAAAATACTCGAGTCGAGCATGGCAACTACACGAGCCTGCCCCGAGTCAAAACCCAGACTCCACAACTTCGAGTCGTCGCCCTGAAAACGCGAGCTCCCCTTCGAGTTACCCTCGTCATCCCCAAACCCAAAATTCCCAGTGCACAACGTACACGCGTGTACGTGCGCGACCAAACCTCTCCCCTCCGACCATCCAATTGATCGCCGACCAACCACAAACGACCTCGACAACCTCTACCTCGACCCAGAATCCAAAATCCAACATCGAACCAAAATTCGACCAATTGCTCGAAAAAACCGGAGCAGCTCGATCCACTAATCCCATCGCCTCTGATGATCGCCACCACCGGAAGCTCCAGTAACCTCTCCAAAGCACCGCAGCATCACTACGCTACCATCCCCCCATCTTGCGAACATCTCCGGTCCACTACTTATGTCGCAATTGCCTCGACGGCCAAGCCGAAACAAAATCAAGCTTAAACCCTAGATTGATCGAGTCCAAACACCACGGCCATAGGAAAAATTCAACATCATTTTTCCCATCATCCACATCACAAAAGCAAGCTTCGACCACGAATTCAACTCCAATCATTGAGTCGGCAATTCACCAAATTGCCGAAACTGTTCATCCCCAAATTTCCAATTGAATATTAATTTAAAAATTATGAATTGCATGTTAAAAATCATCATTTTTAACTACAAATCCATTTATATAATCCAAAGCAGAAATTAAGGTTATTGATTTTTGACATGAATCAAAAATTTACTGTATTTACTAAATTTTAAACTTACTTACTGAAATAAAAATCCTGAAATGATTTTAAAAACAATCATCATCCATTAACAAACAACTTTCATTAAATTATTATAGCCAAATAATGATTGTTTTTGGGAGATTTGAATTAATTTGAATGATCAAAACCTGTAATTCAACAGAGCATATCTATACAGTCACATACATACATATCATCTTTGTATACAAACATGCCATCATCTTCACAACACATTTGTAGCTAAACTACTATATAAATCATCACACATGTCTGGGTTTATAACAGGTTCAAATCTGTTTTTTTTAAATGAAGATTTACTCACCTATAATTTGCAGTGAACAAAGCAGAGCAGGTTTTAATTTTCTAGGCTCTTGAAATTTTTGTCTGGAAATGCCTCTGATTGCTTTGCTAATGAAATTGATCACTTGCATGCTTGTTAATTGATGTTTTAAAGATTGAAACTTGCTGAGTTGATCATCCATTTGAATTACAGGTTTGAAGGTTGCAGCTTTAATTGATATGAAGAGCTTTATTTTGCAGATTTTAATTTCAGGTTTTGAAAATAATTTTCTGGTCTGAGTTAAGAAAATAAGACAAAAGAATAAAAGTGTTTTTGTAAAAACTAATTTTCTTCTTTAAACATTTATTTAAAAATAAAAATAAAAATGTTGCCACTTGTTGATAAATTGAACAAATGTCAATGCAAATCCATTTAGTTTACAAGTGTTAAAGATATTTCATCATTGATTTACAAGTGTTAACTCCATTTAATTAAATCATTTAAATTATATATGCATTTATGAAATATTTTTATGTAAATAAACTTTTAAATTTTAATAAATGTACAAGTGTGATATTTTATAAACATTTTTTTATAAAAAGCTTTGTTTTTAAAATAAATAAATGTATTATATGTTTTCTTTTAAATTGTGAAATATGAATTTGTATTTATATTTATGTAAATGTGAATTTGGTAATTTATTTATTTATGTTTACAACTATTCCAATTTAAGAGATATTTAAAAAGAAAGTTTATTTATAACTTTATACATATATTTTTATAACCATTTTAACTTAAGCATTTTAAAAGAAACCAAAAATAAAACTTTGATAAATCCTTTTTAAACTATCATATTTAAAATAAACAATTGTCTTATATTTTCAAAACAATTGAATTAATCTTAAATTAACCTTTGAAAATTATTAATTTTAAAACAAAGTTTTAAATTACAATTCATACGTATATAAATTATTAATAGATTAAATTTCAAAACAACTCCAAATTATAACATATACATACATATATATTACAATTTGAAAATTCATCTTTTATTTAAAACAAAAGATCTTCTATTCACAATATATATACCAAATATATATACTATAAATAGAATAAAATTTTATTAGCTTTGAAAAATAAATCTTATCCATTTTAAATTGTTAAAAAGATATAAATCAATATTGTCAGATTATATATTTATTAACTTTTAAAAGATTAAATTTACCAATTTAAACTAAAATTATAAAGAAAAATTATCAAATCAAATTAATTATTAATTCAGATTATTAAATTGATATTGCCTAAAATTCCGGGTCATCACATCTTCACTCCACTGAACCTTAACCAACCTTACGACCTTATTACGTAATCGTTTTACATCATGATCCATAATGTGAACAGGATGTCTTGTCACGGTCAAGTTTGGTTCTACCTCCAAATCCTCCTGAATAGACAGCTCTACAATCAGCGTTGTTTATGCATTTACTTCCTCAAATGCGATAAAAGAAAAACATTATGGACTCCCAATAATTTTTCCAACAACTCAATTTTATAGGAAAGCAAACCAATCCTCTGTAGAATTTGAAAAGGTCCAACATACCTAGGGCCAAGCTCCCAGCTCTCCTAAATCGATTATCCCCTCTAATCAACGAAATCTTCACAAACAAAAAATCTCCAACTGAAAATTCAAAATCTCTTCTTCTTTAATCCACAGATCTCTTTTGTTGATTTTGAGCTTCTTTCATCCTTCTCTTGACCACTACAACCTTCTCCGTAGCATCTTGAATCATATCATGTCAAGCACTAGTCGATCCAAAATTCTCCACCTAACATGTTGGTGACTTGCATAGACGTCCATAAAGAGCTTTATGGAATGACATGCTAGTACTTGCTTTATAACTATTATTGTAAGAGAATTCCACCAAGTGTAGATGATCTTCCCATGATCCTCCGAAGTCTAAGATACATGCTTTCAATAGATCCTCCAAGACTCGGTTCACTCTTTCTTTTTAACCATGCATTTAAGGATGGTATGTCGTGCTCAAACTTAGCTTTGTTCCTAAAGCTGCTTGTAACACCTCCCAAAATTGACTGGTAAAGATCAGATCTCGGTCACTTACAATACTCACTGGAACTCCATGCAATAGGGCGATCTCATTCATATAAATTTCTACCGAAGTTGCTGCAGCCCTCATCGGCTTTACTGGAATAAAATGAGTACTCTTGGTTAGCCAATCCGCAACGACCCAAACATCTTCATTTCCTTTCCTTGATCTGGGTAAACCATCAACGAAATCCATTAACACTTGCTCCAGTTTCCAATTCAGGATCTCTAGTGGTTGTAGTAGTCCGGCAGTTCTTTGGTGGTCGTATCTGATTTGCTGGCAGTTCACACATCTGCTTATACATATATAGACATCCATTTTCATTCCCTTCCACCAGAATACTTGCGTTATATCGTGATGTACCTTCAAAATATCAGTGTGAATACTCAACTTGGATCAGTGACATTATGATAAAACCTCCTACCTATAACCATCGTCATTAGGAACACATATCCTCCCATTCATCAATAATATACCCTGATGGTCAATCTCGAAGCTCAAACAATGACCTTTCTCTATGTCCTTGATGATCTCGATTAAGCAACTATCTTCCCTTCGTTTTCTTGCAATCCTTGAGTTAGAGTAACTTCCAAGAGAGCCACAGCCACATTCTTGCTCAAATCATCTGCTACCACATTTGCATTTCCCGGTGTATATAAAATATCCAAATCGTACTCCACCAAAAATTGTCTCATATTCAAAAAAAATTATGTGAAAAGATACTTCAGGGACTTGTCATCCGTAAAGAGCTCAAACTTTTTTCCCAACAAGTAATATCTCCTCATCTTCAGCCCAAACACAATAGCTAACAATTCCAAATCATGCATTGTATAATTCTTCTTATGGGGCTTCAGCTGCCTAATAGCATAAACAATCACTCTCCCATGCTGCATCAAAATTGCGCCTAACCCTATGCCACAAGCATTGGTATATACAGTCAATCCTCCACTTCCATCCGTAATAGCTAGTGGCACTGGTCAATCCCTTCTTAAATTCAATGAAGGCTTCTTCACACTTCAAGGTCCAAACAAACAACTCATCCTTCTTTGTCTACTTGGTTAGGTGTGACACAATCTGGGAGCATTCCTCGATGAACCTCCTATAAAATCCCGTTAGGCGTAAGGAAATTCAAACTTCTATAGAAGTCTGCGGTGTCTTCCATTCTTGAACAGCCGCTACCTTTGCTAGATCAATCGAAATTCCATCCATGACACAACATTTCTGAGGAACCTTACTTCTGACTGCCAAAAATGACACATAGAAAATTTTGATTTTAAAACGCTTCCTTAATGTCTCCAGCACCACTTCTAAATTGTGTTTGTGCCTTTTCTAGGGTTTAGATTAAATGAGGATATCATCTATGAAAACTAACATAAGCTTATAGCACACGTCCCTAAAAACTCAATTCATCATATCTACAAAATAAGCGGGGCATTGGTTAGCCCAAAAGGCATAACCAACCGCTAGAAAAAATCCATCTCTCTAAATGTTGTTAGGGGAATACTCTCCTCCGCTACCCTTAACCGGTGAAATCGTATAGCAAGGTTCATTTAGGAAAATACTCAAGCACCGTGGAGTCGGTCAAAAAGATCATCTATACGTGATAAGGGATATTCATTCGGAATGGTCTACTTATTTAACTTTCGGTAATCTACACAAAGTCTTAACAATCCATCAGATTTTTCCATAAAACCTACAACTGGCCTCTAACTTGATTGACTTGGTCAAATTGGTCCTTTTCTCAAAAAATAATCAGCCTGATTTATTAGCTCCTTCTTCTCTCTTATAGACATTTTACGAATAAGTTGAATAATGGGTCTCACATTGGGAATTAAGTCAATATGAAACTCAATCTTCCATGTGGAGGTAGATTGTTAACTTCTTCAAAGACATTAGGAAAATCCTTAACAATTAATATAGACCATAACTCTTCTTTCGATGGTTTTAAGGCATACAAGAAACTACTCATACGAATGGTAGGATCATATGATATTTTAATAATTCTTCCCAATTTGGTCATAAAGATATTGTCCTTCCAATATAGTCTGAAACAACACCATACTTTGACAGTCAATCCACATCGAGTATAACATCAAATCCCTTAAAATCCAGAACAACCAAGTCATAAGAAAAATAGTGGGTAAGGTACGTAATTTGCACATCCTTACAAACCATGCATAGATTAGTTGCACCTTCTATGAGGTTAGACACACAGATAGGGATTTCTACAATTTAGGGGAAAGTTGCAAATTACTAATTGATTCTAGGGAAATAAAGTACAAACAATACTCGAACAAAAATTCCATTAACAATTAAAGTACCTTCAAGAACACCTTTCCCTTTCACATCTACCAAGGATGATGGTTTATCTTTGATGGCATCAACCTTGATCTATTATCCCTTCTTTATTAGAGGCCAATCCTTCACCATATGCCGTTGTTGGTGACAATTGAAGCAAAATGTCCTCTGAACCATTAGGGAAATAGATCCTATTTAGTACTTCGAAGCTTCGAAATTTGGATAGAATCTTGCAATATGGCCTTTTTATTTGCAAATAAAATGACTATCATCCTTAAACTTTTTCCCCTGATCTCGTTCCAACTTACCCTTCTATTGCTTCCTTCCCAAATGATTAAACTTTCTCTTGTTCTGGTTGATGCTATTATTGGCGCTTGGGGATGCTACCGGCTTCTTCTTTTCAAGAATATCATACCTTAAAACTATATCACTAAATTCACAAAAGATCCCTTCAGATGGGAAATCATCTTCTCCTGAAATCCTCCCCTCATCCCCATCACAAACATCCCATTTTTCTTAAGAGGGTTACCAATCAACTCTGACCAAATCGTGATAGCTTATTAAACTTGGTTTCATATTCATCTATCAACAAATCTCCTTGCTTAAGATTTAAGAAACTCCTATACATATGGGTCTTTTCTCCATCAGGAACAACTGGTCTTCATACACTTATTTAAATCTCGCCCAAGAAAAATCATCCTCCGGGATATTAGCTGTAACAGATCAAACCATGCTGCCACCTATCTTGCAACTACCAAGATGCTAATAACAGTATCTACCTATCTTAAATATCCAACCGTATGAAAATCTTTTCGCAAGAACGAAGCCAAGCTTGAATTTGGACGATGGATTATGCACCCTAAAATAGATTTCCTTCTAGTTTTGTATAGTCCTTACATAGAACTGCAAAGTTTACATGGGTCTGTGCTGGTGCTTCCTCTTCAACCATTCCAACTCTTCCAATATTTGGAGGTCGACCATTGGTGGTCATAGTCCTACTAGCTCCTCTACCTCATCTTTCCATATTACTCATTCTTACTGCCTGGATATAGTAAGATAATTTTACAATAATTAAATGAGATAATCTTAAGGATAAAGGCACTAACTCAAACATATTAAAGCTGATTGAAATAATTCGAATATATAAAAATTATAACTACACGCTCTTAAAATAAACTCATTCTAAGGTATTACTAACTCTATCTTTAATGAGTTGACCCCAACTAAGGCCTAGGTATTCGCTCAGCCTAAGCGTTGATACCACGTGTAATGATACACCTTCTTACACCCAAAGACGACACCTAATACATTTATGGTATTCATGTGTTGACCATCAAGGTATCCAAATGACAAACATTTGGGGTAAGAAGAAAAGTTAAAAAGAAATAAAAAACATTGACTCTTACAACAAAAATATGTATAGTCAACATAAGATAATACATAATAACATTCTCAAAACGAATATCAGAGTTACACAAATACCACTTCAATCAAGGTTAGTTATAACCGCCTGCTCTCACAATGTTGATACAAAGGGAAATAAAATAAAACATCTAAATAACTTTGAAGCCTCCTGCTCCAAGCTCCTCTGAAATGCATCTGTAAGAACCTAGACTACTTAGCTACTCACAAAATTTGAGTACCTAAGAGTTTTAGGGAAAGAAAGAAGAACTCTAGATTAGACATGGGTTTGGTGTGAGTAAACACCAAAACAACTAAATTATTATGCTTAAAAATGCTTTAAAAATAAAGGTATCTCGTAAGACCACGCTGCATATAAACACAGATGGGTTCTTACCTTACTATAACCAAAACGTTTCTACATAACTTCAAGTGATATTACAATAATGTCAAGGGTTTAAAGTAAATATTGAATCATGGCTGAAATGGTTACATTTTGGCATAAGAGGAATACAACTATGACCATAAAGGCACTTATTGGAAAATGGATTCCATATAATGACAAGGCTACCGGAGTATCACCTACCACACTACACCTCTAGAAAAATGTTTCTAGGGCCTCGCCTAGACCCTCTGCTAAAACAGGACTGGCTACCTCTTGCTAGATAGTACTGAATATGATCATCCCTCGGTTATGATCAATAACTGCACTGGTCCTGGAGCATACATTCAAAAATGATAATATCAATCTAGATCAAGATGACCATAACCCAATAGGTGCGACCCGCATAACATTACTACATCACCCATGTTTTAGTCATTCTCGGTTATGAGGCTTGAGGCTACGCTTTACCTTTACATATTGCAATCCTACTTGCAATGATAACACTGCCCTCTAGGTGACAATACAATCCTAGTAATCATCCATACAAGTTGTTCAGAATATGAACAAACCAAAGGAACTACTTCTACTACACTCATTTCGGAATCACCCTCAGGATTAGTAGCAAATAGCGCTTGCACTTCAAAGATATTCATCTTTAGTTCCATCATCTTCCAGATGTTTTCGTTTTAAACGTTTACGTTGGTTCGAAGTGGTTTTCGGATAACTCAAGTTTTTCGATCATGGTCTCTTCAAACCAACATTCGATAATTTAAAAGGGTCAAGTTATGGATAGTGGACACATCCACTGTTGGACACATCCACTGTCTGGGGTGTATATAGATTCGCACATGGAAAATAAGACATCCTATACTTATCTCCATTTTCCGATTTCAAACCGTATTTATCCCTTGATTAACAACGAAGTCAGATCAGTTAGAAACTAATCTTAACTCGACGTACATTCTTACTCATTTGGGTAGGGATGAGCTTTCATACCTCGGAATCTATTGTTAAGTATACAATAAAGTATCTTCCATGTACTTAATTTAACATGACCCATTTATTGAAATTAACTATTTTATATTTATCACGTTTCCGACATTTCAACTTCTCTTTCCCTCGCTAGAAAATCAAGTTCTAGATCTCACGGATAGAGGAAAATCTACCCATTGGCTTTTAAAGCTAAATACAAGATGATTTACTTTCCATAAAATATGTCGTTGTTTTTAGTATAACTTCCATATTTGTTTGGCTACTTAATGGCACAAACAAAGAAATCCCTTTTATTTAAAACACATCTTTTGTAAAAGAAAGTTGCTTTTAGACAAGTCGATCCTTGAAAATAAAGTGATTAGATATTAAAAATCTTTATTTCAAATTAATTAATAATAAGTTAAAAACTCTAATTTAATAATAATTAAATCTTGATTTAGTTAATGATTAAGTAATATTAAACCTTACCTGCTTAATAATTAATTAATAATTAAACCTTACTTTATTAATAATCAATTATACCTTTACTTAAATGGTAATTAAGTAATTAAAGCTCTACTTATTTAATAATTAGACTTTACTTAATTAATAAATAATTAACCTTTAATAATAATTACGTACTAATTACCTTTACTTAATTAATTAATTAATTAATTTAATAAACATTAACTCGTTACTTAATTGATTAGATAATCATTAAACCCTTACTTAATTAAACAACAATTAATCCCTTTTAGTACTTATAATATAGTTTTAAAACCCTTCAAAAATATCTAAAGTGAAAACCCACTTTAGTTTACACAAAAATTATTGTTTTACGAACTACATAGTGACTATTGCTATGGATATCATAACCTTAAAATTTATTTTATATGTGAGAAGACATTTAAATCATTTTCCCTTTTATTTTTAAATCACTTTATAAACTTTTTGTATAGCTTTGGAAACAAAAGTATAGTTCCTGGAAAGTTTTTAAAACATT
Organism: Allium cepa; assembly: GCA_030765085.1. Taxonomy (NCBI): domain Eukaryota; kingdom Viridiplantae; phylum Streptophyta; class Magnoliopsida; order Asparagales; family Amaryllidaceae; genus Allium; species Allium cepa. The sequence goes on from CM060946.1 coordinate 87,031,182, forward strand.
TCTAGAAAATACGTAAGTAAATAGGATTAAAACCCAAGGGACCTCGATGTCATAACACAAATAAATTCAAGTGCTAACTTTTCTTTTAGCATGTAACATCCATATATAGACTCGTAAATTTATACAAATGTAATAACATCCATTCACAAAGTAAAGGCCATCACTTTCAACATCACTTAACATTTTGACTTCATTTCCAAGTCCAAAACAAAACATTACATATAAACACATATATGTATAAACATGCTCAAATGTGACTTTTCAAACCAACAAATAGCAATAAAGTTTAGCAACAAAATAAAGTTTAAAACTTTTTTTTAAAAAGCTGGGCTTTAATCACTTAAACAAGCACAATTTTAACCAAATTACAACCAAACTCATGAATTGAGCTTCCGTCTATGGAAAATTGTTTTCAAGGCCAAAAGGAGGTGGATTGGTTTTGGCCTTGGGCTGTTTAGGCTTAGCCTAGGATAGTGGAGGGCTTGGCCTCGGTGGTAAGTTGGTGTTTTTGAGAATTTTTTTGAAGATAAAAGAAGTAAAGAAAGGACGGAAGTGATTTTAGAAGCTAGTTTAACTATTTTGAGAGGAAAGGAGCAATTTTTGATAAAAGTTCATTTCAGAAATCATTAAAAAGAAGGACAGATCTTTAAAAAGAGGAAGTTAATGTTTTGAAAATGAAGAAGTGAAATAAAATGAAAATTAGAAAAAGAGAATTTCGTTTTTATATAAAATGGAATAAATAAATTACCCTTTTGCCCCTTGGTCTTTTACCCTCCACATTTTTATGCCACATCACCTTTCCTATCCCCATTTTCCTTGTTCCACAAATTCTTCACCAACACACTTCACCATCTCATCATCTCTTTCGAATGTACTATGATGTTACCTTATTATGTGATCCTTTTACATTTTCTTTTATTTTAATTTTTTTAAGGAAAAGTCAACAATCACTTTTTATCTAAGTAAATAATTTAACTTATTTTAACTATAACCATTTCATATGTTATTTATATAAATATGTGTGTATATCTACTTATATATACATTTCCCGCCCACTTTTAGATAATGAAAAGTCGAAAATCTGAAAAACAATTTTCATTTTCGATTTTTCTTCGAACTAATTATTTTTGTAAACCAAATTTAAAAACAGCTTCACCATCATTAGTTATCATTTAAAAGAGGTTTATTTGAGTTATAAAATTCATATATTAATCTTTAAAAATATATTAAATATTCATATTTTAAGTGATTAAATTTCGTGTTGTTACATATATTAACCAACAGAAAACTATCGGGTGAGTCATTCCATAGTTATCCAATTACTATCAGTGCGTAACCCCTTGGTGGCTCCAGCTTCCATGAGCAATACATTGTCCAATATTTGGAGAGTGTTACCGACTCTAGTCTTAATGGACGTATCGATATCCAATCTCGATACTACCATTTATCATGTGGAACAATTCAGAGTATGTAAGTGAGCTCTAAATTCTGTTGTGAACTATATCATCGCATTGTTATCATATAACAATGTTATGGGATTCTCAACATTTGGAATCTATGCATTTATAAAATATACATACATTGCTTTTATTGTGGCACTATTGTAGTCAATGTACTTAGCCTTTTCATTCAATCACCCATAATCTCTTCTAATTGGAACATTTCCAACTTAAGATTCTTAACTTGAATTTGTTATTGATATTTTATACTTAATATCACTTATGAAGTTTGAGTGTGAACACTAGTTCATTAGGAGTTCGTTGTTTCCGCACATTTCTTTAGTATTTCATAAATACATGAGAACATCCCAAACAACCATTTAGTGATACCTATTTGGATTTGATATTTTCTTTATGTATCAAATACTTAAACAAATCACGATATCATAGACAACTAATATGCATGATAATTCCTATTGGCAATGTATATGGAATCCATCTTATATGTACCGTATTGAACATTTTAATAAGGCGTTCTTGCATGACGTTTGGAACATTCCCAGTATCTTTTATACTTATCTTAAAAGACATCGTTTATAAATCAAACATCAAGTATTAAAACAACTAAAGCTGATTTTAATACAAGCACTGTAACGACCCGAAATTTTATTGCTTTTATTTATGAATATTTAATTTATTTTAAATATTTAGTTAATGGTTTTTATAATTAAATAACTCTTATTTAGTTAATAACTAACGATAGAAATTTCATTTTTCAATATTGTTCACAAAAAAGGTAGTCCGATGAAAAAATAAAAATTTGACCGAAACCCTTTTTTGGATTTTCGACTTTTTATCGGACGACAAGTTGTAGAAAAGTTGTTGAACCTTTATATTCATTTTGAAAAACATTTATATAGTTAAGTAAAGTTAAGAAACCCAATTTGTGAAATATGACAATATTATAATAATAAGAATTAATAAAAATAATATATATTTAAAATTAAAATTTAAAATGATGGCTTAAGTGTTAAATTGGAGAAAGGTACATGAATCTTCCTAATATCCACCATATTTTCATATAATTAGTGAATTGACTTTGAAAATGACATTTTGGAGGTTTGAAAATGATGGTGAAAATTGAAAACATGAATTAAGGGGTATTTTGGTATTAGAATTTTTGTTCATTTATAAAAAGTTGGCTTCTTATCTCATTTTTTCATTTTCATTTTTCATCTTCATTTTAAACTTCTAAAACCCATTTTTCCGCCTACCCTAACATTCTTAAATTTATAAATGTCATATCTTTAGTTTAAAAATCTAAGTACAACCTAGGTCATCATCTCTACACTCAAAAGATTTGAACGGGAAGCTTGAATCATGCATTTTCAATAATATGGGAAGGTGAGATTTTCTATCTTTATTTAGATTTTTTTAATGAAATAATATATGTTGTGAATTTTTGAGTAATTTGATTTTTGATATGAAAATAATGTATTAAGTAATTTTTTAAAATCATATTACATAAATATTTGTTTGAAAGTGAATTGTAGGCTTAATGTGAATGATCATATACAAAGATGCAGAAATACAAACATATTTCGCCCTTCGTTTTCTTCTTCCTT